>JAQQTP010000074.1:24635000-29635000 GCA_029884605.1 Ormosia emarginata | reverse complement strand
ATTGAAGCTTGGAAGGTGATTTTGTGGTAGGTGGCCATGACCTTTGTGAGAGAGAAAGGTAAGAGTTTTTGTGTTTGGCTTTAAAAGAACTCCTTGAAGATAGGTGATTTTGGTCAAGACTCCAACTACAAAATGTCTTGAAATAAGGTAAGGATTTAAGATATATGGTTAGTGTAAATTATTGAAGAGTGATCGTAGAACTATGGCCCCTTGGTCGTGAGCTTGGAGAAGAGAAAGACGGGAGCTTTTGTGTTCTTTGCTTGATAGGAAGATGGAAATGAATGAATCTTGAGAAATTCCTAACATGAAAGTGTCTTGGATTGATGAAAGGATGCAAGAAATGATATTGGTAGGAATTATTGAAGTTTGGAGAGTGGTTCTTGAGTGCTTGGCCGAATCTATGGAGGGAGAGAAAGTGAGAGAGTTTGTGTATAGCTTTTGGCCTCTTGGATGTAGATGAATAAAAGACGAGCAAGTGTAGAAATTTGACCTCTAAGAGTGTTTAGCCATGGAACACAAGGAGAGAAAAGGGGTGAGAGCTTCTTGCCAAAGTTGAAAATGAACCAAAGCCCTCTTATTTATAGACTTCATGAAAAAGATGAAGGCTTAAGATATTTTTCGGTACACTGTAAGCAATGAACAATAATTACTGCTTATAAAGTCAATGTCTATTGTCCAATGGATAATAAAATACACCTAGATTTTTCTCTTGCTCCAGTTGGGTAGCAACTATTGTTGATCATTTTTCTACTGATTGCCCTTGATGAGTCACAGAGCGAGTCATCAAAGAGAAACTTCTAGAACACGTGACTCACTATGATGAGTCAGCATGATGAGTCAGCGTAGATATTTCTAGAATAGGTGAGTCAGCATGGTGAGTCACAGTGCTGAGTCACTAGCTGAGTCAGCATGGTGAGTCATAGCGCTGAGTCAGCATGGTGAGTTGTCAGGGAAACTTCTGGAACGTATAACTCACTGCGGCGAGTCACAGGGTGAGTCAGCATTTCTACAACCTTCCAGAATGTGGCGAGTCACTGCTTCTGGAAGCTTCCCGAATATGCTAAGTCACAGGTGCTGAGGTGTCGTGCCATGTGTCGAGCTTCTATTGGTCCTTCGCGATGAGTCACAACCACCAACTTTGACCTGCTCCTTATTGGTCCATGTGTAAAGCACTTGATGACTAGGCGCGTTGACAAGGCGTTTTTTAGAGTCTTCTAGAATAATCTGGAACATGTGAGTCACTAGGCTAGTCACCTAGGTGAGTCACCAAACGATGAGTCATCGTTTAGAACATTCTAGAGTGGGTGATTAGGCTTGCGTCTAGAATCATCCACTAGATATTTTTCAAGAAAGATATTATCCAATGGATAATAAAACCTACCCCGATTTTATTTGTCAGATAAAATCATAGAAAAACAAAACTTCAAAAACTGTTTCCAGTTTAGGTTTAGTAAGATCCCCCAACTCCGAATCAACAGTACAAACATTTCTAGCCAATAAAAATTTTTATTTTTCCGAGCCCGCATACAAATTTCAAAATATATCGAAATATATTAAATATTCAAAATATATTAAAATATCAAAAATATAATATAATATTCAAAATATCTCAAATATATATTAAAATATTCAAAATATCTCAAAATATCTAAAATATAATAAAATATTCAAAATATATTGAAATATTTAAAATATTTTAAAATATTCAAAATATCTCGAAATATCACAAAAATCACAAAAATCATAACAATTGTGAAATTCATGAAAATCAAACCAGATTGGTAAAAATAATTAAGGATTGAGAGAAAGAAATAAAATACAAAGGTTTATATACACAACCTAAAAATAATATTAAAATAATCAAAAACATAAAAACTCCCAAAAATTTCTAAAAATCACAAAAAATATAAAATCCATAGAAATCGATTCGGATTACTCAAAATAATTATGAAACGACCAAAACAAATAAAATACGAATTCTCGGGGTGTTACACTCAAGCGCTGGCCCACTAACTGGAATTTTCTTGTGCGTAATAGTCGCTCAAGCGGTGATGGCCTAGCGCTCAAGCGCTGGACTTCTGAATGGATTTTCTTTTTTTTTTCTGCTATTCAAATGCCCAATCTTTTCCATATTCAATTACCTACAAAAAATATATAAAACACGTAATAAGAACATAATTAAAAATAATAAAAACATAATAAAACTTGATAACAAATCTAAATAAAAAAGATTAAAAGAGGATGAAAACCCAATATTTTGAATTGTAAAAATATGAATTTTTAAAGTTCATCACTCTCCCAAACTTAAGATTTTGCTTGTCCTCAAGCAAAAAGAAAAAGAAAAACAAAACAAAACAAAACAAAACAAAAAGACTAAACAAATAAAAAGTCAAAACACACAGAATCAAACAAGGCAATATTGGTTAATGAAAATCATTCATATCATCAGAAAATTGCTTCATAATCTAATTTTGAAGTGTTACACATGAACAATCCATTTATCACATCATCTCTCACATGTAACTCTTATGCAAAAATGACTTCCCAAAAACATGAATGAAAAACCCAATCTCTTCATAGAGTACAAACCCAGATAGGTTCATAAAACTGGAAATGCATATCAAACCCACATCCATAGGGTTGTTCTTTGTATCTCTCTCCACTAATGTAAACAGCACATAACCAAAGATCAAAAGGGTCTTTTAAAACTTGTAATGTAAGGCCAAGGGTACGAGTTAAGAAAGAAGGGATAGGATAATGAAAGCAAAAGTTGAGATATATAATCATGCATATTTCAAAATTCAAGCCACAGAATGTAGAACAAGTGCAAAACAGAGCAAAAGAATTAACACTTTATTCATCCTTTTTTTTTAACCTCTACCCTAAAACTTATTTCTTTGCAAAACTTTGGGTGGACTTTCTTTTTTTGAATTTTTTTTGAATTATTTTTCAGCTCCATAAATACTCCATGCACAAAAATAACGAAAGCTTGAATAATAAAATAACACATGATATGCACTTAACAAAGGTTATGTAAGAAATGAATTTTTTTATGCGGGTATAAGATGTTGGTGTATGCCCTAGTGGCCAATACGTTTTGTTTGTATTTACATACATTATATTATGCTATTTTATATGAGGCATTTCATTTATTATGTTCTTTTTTTTTGGTAAACATGATAAAGTCCTTAGAATAGTAAATTTGATACCATAGGACATCAAGTCATCCACTTGATCGTGAGATCCTATTGGATAAAACACTATTCTTAAATGTCCCTAGTCAAGTATTATTGTTAATTAGGACAACAATAATGCTTTGAGACTAGTATGTGCGTAGACTGATGACCACATCTCACGGGTCATGGATATGAGATATCAAGTCTACACATAGATACATATTAGAGTAATGATGTATTGGACCCCGCCATGAAACACTACGTGGATCGTTACGTGAGTGTCATAAGCAATTCTCATAGTGATAATGGTGTATGTGGTCCTTTGACATCAAATCACTACGATTCCTAGAGGAGTTGTGTGTTTTAATGCATCAAACGTCATCTGTAACAAGATGATTATAAAGTTGGTTATTAGACATACCGCGATACATGTGGAGGGATGTGAGTGACCTAGATGGGATTTGTCCCTCCTACATAACAGAGTGATATCTTCGGGCCCCCGATTGAGTGAGACTATGAAATGCATGGCCATGCTCAAATGAGTCAATATGAGATATTGATCTCATTTGTCATTACTATGTCTACTCGGGAATCGGAAACCGAAGATTGAACTAAACAAGGGTGACACGTTCCATGCCTTGTGTTCAATTTGGATATCCGGACAAAGGGACTAAACTACACGGAAACATTGGTCACGATAGGTTATGTCAAATCAACGACATTCTCATTACTTGGGTAGCAGTGATGTGTTGCTAGATACTTTCGCTTGTTTGTAATATTAAAATGAGATTTTAATATTACTACCAACGATGAGAACCTGCGATCGCACACTTAGAACTACAAATCCAAGTTGGACTCGGATTCAATTGTGGGCCTAACTCATGACGAGATGGGTTTAGGGTTGCACCACTTACCTTACTGCTCACACTCACTTAAGGCAAGCCACTATTATAAATAGTGCGCTAAGGGAGTCATACTAGGTTACATCACAACCCTAGCCGCACCTACAGAAAGTGAGTGAGAGATAGTGAGTCTTCTTCTCCTCTCTTCGCATAGCACTACGAAACAGAGGCGTGACTCCTTTTGCAAGTCTGTTCGTGTGGATACCGCAGAAACATCGTCGCTATTACGGTGTTGGTGATTCACCTCGCTTGTGTCTGTCACGCTTCAAGAGGTAAAATTTTAAAAACCTCGGATTATGGATTTTTCGCATGGATCCTGTGAGGGAATTCTGTTATTCCGCTGCGAGACTTTGATCCGCAAATTCCCAACATAAGAAAGGTAAATGTGGGTAAAGGAAAGAAATAGAGGCCAAACAATATCAAGGCTGCAAAAAAGGGCCTAAGGATATACTGTGTTCACAAGTTGGCTTGAAAGGTTCAAATAGTCCAAAGAAGGCCCTTATCATTTCCTTAATCAAGCACTAGTTAGGATTTCACCTTAAGAGATAATCAAACAACTTCTAGATACAAATAATCCATACACATGCATTCCCATAAACTTTCTCTAAGCCTGACATGCAATTAAATTCCAAGGTCTGTCAAACATAAAAATGGGAAGAACATCCATACACAATTGAAACAATAGAGATAAACATAACTCATGGATTCTCATGTGATAGCCCAAGAAAATAAATCATTCCACAATTTATGCAATCACTGGATATTCAATTCAACACACCAGCATGCACAGTTTCAACACAATGACTCAAAACACAAAATGGGTGATGATGACAAAATAAAATAAAAAAACAAATGCGAAAATAAAATATTAAAGAAAAGAAAAACTCTTTTTGGCGACCGACAACTATATACATCCCCCTACAAAGACTCCAAACTCAGGGAGGCACTTTAGCCGACTCAACATTACCTTCAAAACAAAAACAAAAATATTTTGTCAGTCAATAAAATAAAGAAATAACAAAAACAAAAATAAAAATGAACTAAGATTAAAAGAAAAAAATAGTAAATAAAAAGAAAAAAAAATTTGGGTTGTCTCCCAAAAAGCGTTTATTTGACGTCATTGGCTCGAAGTTGTCTTTTATTTATGATGGCTTGAAGCAAGAGAAGCAAGATGATGCATTTCTTTTGTTAGATCTTTGCCTCTATACTTGGTCACTGCCCTTGGAACCTTCTCCAAAAATATTCTTAACTGAAGTTGTACTTATTTATCCAAAAGACACTTTAGCATTTGTAACTTCACTAGGCCATGGGATTTTTAATTTATAAGCAGGTAAAGTGTCAGGTTTCAACTTGTCAGAAGATTTCAGATCTGCTTGCAAGAAATTCTGAGAATTGGGAGGACCTTTTTTCCATTTCAACCATCTTAGAGGTAGGAGAATCAATATTAATTGAATGTGCAGAGTTCTTATTAACTGAATCCTTTTGAACTTTACCTTGGATGCAATTAATGGGAGCATAAAGATCCGATGTTGGTGAAGACTTATCAAAGACATTGATAATCACTTGATCTTCATCCACCCTCAAAATAAGCTTTCCCCTGGGTACTTCTATCAATGCTCCTGAAGTGGCTAGGAATGGTCTTCTAAGAATTAATGAGATATCAACATCCTCGTCCATATCTAAAACCACAAAGTCAATTGGAAAGAAGAATTTGTCAACCTTCACTAGCACGTCTTCCACAATACTGTATGGATGTCTGACAAATCGATATGCTAATTTAAGAGAAATCATAGTAGGCTTAACCTCTCCAATTTCAAGCTTGCGAAGGATGGACAATGGCATCAACTTAATACTAGTTCTGAGATCACATAGAGCTTTATCAACATTCAACTTCCTAATGGCACATAGGATGTTAAAACTTCTTGGATCCCTTAACTTAGGTGGTAGCTTCCTCTGGATAATGGCACTACACTCTTCAGTAAGTGCTACAGTCTCATTTTCTTCCAATTTTCTCTTCTTAGATAGCAAGTCCTTCATGAATCTAGCATAAGAAGGCATCTGCTCAAGTGCCTCAGTAAAAGGAATATTTATCTGTAATTTCTTAAACACATCCAAGAACTTTGAGAATTGTCTTTCTTGTTTCTCTTGAGTGTCTTTATTCAATCACCGAGGGAAAGGAAGCCTAGCATACAAAGAAAGATCAATAGGTTTATTCTGCTCACATTCCTTTTTTTTTCTACGTCACTTGGTTGCTCCTCTTTAGCTTTTTCTTTCTCGATCTCATCTCCCTTATTGTCAGTTTGCATTGAAACATCTTAAAGTGAGGCATCTTCAATGAGGAAATCATCTTTTCCTTTTTCAGCTACTGAAGAACTAGGTGCTACTTTCATGTTTTCTTCCAACTGCTTACCACTTCTCAAAGTGATTGTATGACAATGCTCCTTTGGATTTAGCACAGTATCACTTGGAAGACTGCCTTGAGGTTTCTCTATGAGATATCTAGCTATCTGTCCCACCTGATTTTCTAAACTTCTGATGGCTGCCTCTTGATTTTTAAAATTAGCCTTCATCTCCTCCATAAAAGTGATAGTACTAAGAGCAAGTTTCTCAACAATACTTTCAAGATTAGATAACTTTTCTTGTTGAGAGGGAGATGGTGGTGCTCTTAGCTCATTCTGATTACTCCATGAAAAAATTAGATGATTCCTCTACCCCGAATTGTATGTGTTGGAATATGGATTACTTTGTGTTATCGAAGGATTACCCATATAATTTACCTGTTCTTGAGAAATAACACCTAAAATGCTTGCTTCGTATCCACCATTGGCATAGTTACCTCCACAGAAATTTAGAGTCTGATGGTTAATTACATTCACCTGCATATTCCCAACTTGATTAGTGAGGTTGGCTAACTATTGCGCAATACTTTTATTTAGAGCAAGTAAGGCATTAAGAGTGCTAAGCTCCATAACTCCCTGTTTAACTACTGCTCTCCCACTAGGCATATGATATTCATTAGTAGCCATAGTCTCAAATAATTCCTGAGCCTCTTTTGGAATTTTTGTGTTCAAAGATTCACCTGCAGATGCATCCACCATAAGTCTTGTGGAATGATTCAAACCATTATAAAAGATCTACATCTGCTGCCAAACTTCAAAAGCAGGAGGATATTTTCTAAGTAGCTCCTTAAATCTTTCCTACACTTCATAGAGAGATTCTCCTTGATTTTGAGTAAAGCAAGCAATCTCACTCCTTGTCTTCACAAACACTGATGGAGGGAAATATCGAGTGAGGAACTTACTAACCATATCATCCTAAGAGGAGATGCTTCCTTAAGGCTAGGCTTGTAGCCAACTCTTGGCTTTATCTCTCAAAGAAAATGGAAAAAGTCGTAACCGTATGTCATCATCACTAGCTCCATTATATTTGATGGTATCATAGAGTTACAAGAAATTAGCAATATGCAAGTTTGGATCTTCTTCCTGACCTCCCCCAAACTAATTTTGTTGCGCCAACTATAAAAGAGCTAGTTTAATCTCAAAATTATTAGTTTGGATAGCAGGTCGCACAATACTGGTTAAGACATTCTCAAAAAATGGAGTAGCATAATCAGCTAAAGTGTGTCTTCTCTGTGCAGTGGTGCTCTCAACCATCTTTTCTTCTTCAATACTCTTTGCTTCTCTGATTGCTCTTTTTGTTCTTGTTATCTTTGGATCAAAGAGTAATTCTTTTGACTCCATAAACCTTACAGAAACAAACAAACAAGCAAAGCAGATTGAAGTAAAGAAAAGAAATTAAAAAATAAAAATAAAAATAAACTAATAAAAATAAACCAAGAAAACAAAAATGAATAAAAAGAAATAAATTAAAAAGAAAATTAAATAAGAAAAATAATTATCTAAAAAATAAAAGAAAACAAATTAAAATTAAAAATAAACAACTAAAATTAAAAAAAAGAAAAAATGCTTAAATTGGTGTCTTTTCAGCTACTATTTAATATTAATAACAATAATCCTCGACAACGACGCCAAAAACTTGTGAAAATTGGCAAGTGCACCGAAAAGAAAAAGTAATAAAAGTGAGTAAGAGTATCGTCCCAGAAGAATTAAGTTATTAATTACTAAATTCGCTGAAAGTGACACTATCTAAGCTAATGAAAAAGAGAGTTGTTACAAATATAACTAAAAAGAAATATAAGTAAGCAAAACAATAAATCAAAGGGGTGAAAAATAATTGTATTAAAACGTTAGAGTTCAGACTTCACTTGAACTCATTAAATGCACATTCAAATATTGGTTTAATTATGTTATATTTCAATAATTTATGGTCAATTCTCAATATTAATTAATACTCAATCCCTTGGTATATTAATCCTCTTACACTATTTAGAATTAACTAATCTCTTAGTCCAACCACAAATAGAAAGATAGTATCATAAACGAGGGAATTAAAAGAAAGACTACATAACCCACAACGTCTATTCCTAGCAATTGTAGAAATTATAGTATTTATCACAAGTTCTAGGTTCATGCAATTTTTTCCAAATCATACATCAACCCAAAAATCATTCCCAAATTAGCCAGATTTAGAAAAGCATTAAGAAAATAGATAAACACACATAAATAATGAAATAAAAACATTAATTAAACCCATAAAAGAATTTACATCATCCAAGTATCAAGATCCATCATCACCCTAACAAAAGGAAATTAGTTACACACGAAAAAAGAAGAACATAAATTGAATTATATGACAAATTCCATTGTAGAATGGTGGAAATGTTGAAAAAAATTCCTAATCTTCAAGCCTAATTGCACCCACACCACATTAGGGTTTGTGCTTCTTGACGACTGCTGTGTTCTCTCCAAGTGTGTTCAATTTGGCGTAACTTTTCTTTAAATAGAGAAT
Organism: Ormosia emarginata; assembly: GCA_029884605.1. Taxonomy (NCBI): domain Eukaryota; kingdom Viridiplantae; phylum Streptophyta; class Magnoliopsida; order Fabales; family Fabaceae; genus Ormosia; species Ormosia emarginata. The sequence continues at coordinate 29,626,014 of JAQQTP010000074.1, read as the reverse complement.
TAACGTGTTCAGTTTATTTAGCACCCAGGCGTTGGGTTTACAGCGTTCAAGCGTTGGCCCATTAATTGAAATTTTCTTGGTGATGGAGTGTTGGGCTTGTGAATGAATTTTCTTCTTCTTCTTTTTTTTTTTTTTGCTATTCAAATGCCCAGTCATTTCCATATGAAATTACCTACAAAAAAATACATAAAACACGTAATAAGAACAAAATTAAAAATAATAAAAACATAATAAAACTTGAGAATAAAACTAAATAAAAAAGATTAAAAAAGGATGAAAACCCAAGATTGTGGATCGTAAAAATATGAATTTTTACAGGTTCATCACTAACCATTTATATCAAACTTTTAACTCATCTAGCATGGATTTGTATCAAATACCCATTTATCATCTTCCATTCTAAGGAGATTCATGGATACTCCTAAGGCTCAAACTATCCACCATGCCTAGACTATCACCAACTTAAACCTATTTGTTGATCACATATTTTATATATTAATAAACCCTCATTTTTAGTTATTTACACTCTCCATATACTTAATTGATTAAGCCTAGTTATGTTTTGTAAGTTTGGACTCAAATTGGACTTAATTGATTTTTTCAGCACTATTTTGGTCTTACGCTATTTCTGTATTTCGGCCATATTTTGAGTTCTAAATGTTTGATAATTATGAATTTTACCTTGTAAGAAAGATAAGAGAGAGCTCTACAACTTTGATGAAGAGATCAAAGTCTCAATCAGACATCTAGTAGAGCTAATTGGGCTTGGAAGACAGAATACGAGTTTTGTGTCTGAAACCTGAATAGTGTACAGTAATCAGAGCATAACTCGGGCAGCAAGAATTATTTTGGCCTCAAATTTGGACATTTGAAATTTAAGACCCAGATCTAAAACTTTCATGTTGAACACAAAACTTCATTCGGGCTCCTTGATGGTGATATTGGGTCTGAAAGTCAAAATAGAGGTGCTAAAACTAGGCCTGAACAGTCTGTAGTAATTGGGTCATATCTTGGGTTGTAGGACGAATTTTTGGGTGATTCCAGAGCCATTGGAAAGCGTAGACAATTTCCTAGAACTTTCATGAAGACCACTTGGCTGGAAAATGACGGAATCAATGACTTAAGCAATGAATGATTTCAGAGACAAGAAATCTCAATGATTTTTCACTCTTATCCTCACCATTTGGCATTTTCCACTCATTCATCCACTCATCCACCTACCCCTAATCAGCCCCCTTGTCATTTTGTATCCCTAATCCTCTATAAAAGGCACCATTGGCTGACCATTTAGGGCACTTGGTGTTAGGCTTAGTTTGTACAAGTTAAGGTTATGCTTGTTTATTGTTTTCCTTTGTTGTAATTTTCTCTTGTTCTAAATTGAAGCTATGTTCATCTTTCTCTTCTTCTCTCTTTCTTTCTTCTTATCCATGAGTAACTAAATCTTCATCTTGCTTGGGTGAAAGAGTGAAGCTCTTGGTAATGAAATAAGGTTAGATTATTCTATTTCTTGTGCTTAAATGATATATTATCAATTGGACATTATATGTGTTATATTTTGTTTCCAATCAATTTAGAAACCTTCTTTGTATAATGGAGATCTTGATTTATTGTAGACAATAGGATTGGCACAGTGAATGCTTGAACTCATTTACAAATGTTGGTAGATAATTAAAGGAATCATAATATGATTGCATATATAATTGAACTTTGAATGTTATATTTTCAAATTGGAACCTCCGTTATGTGTGGATTTCAATTGAGTTATAAAGAGAAATAATCTTACCTTTAATTTATTACCAAGAGTGGATCTCCTAACCCAAGCAAGCCCTTAAATTCATTTGTGAACTTGTTTTATTGCTTTTGGTGTTGTGACAAATCCTCTTCTTACCTCAATTAATTTTTCTTCATCAATTTCCTATGGATTGACCTCGGACTCCCGAGAAATTTACTACTTGAGACAACCTGCACTTGGGTTTGCATCCTTAAATCCCACAGTCAAGTTTTTGACGCCGTTGCCAGGGACTTGATTTGAAGTTTCGATTTATTGAGGTTTGTTTTCTTTAATAAAATCTATTCTCTCTTCTCCCTCACCAGAGCAAAAGATCGGCTTGCCGATCCTTCGGTTTCTTTACTAACTCTCTAACTTTCTAACTATCTAACTCTAACTTACTAACTTGCTAATATACTAACTTTCTAACTTTTATATTTATGTCATTTATTTTTGTTTTTTAATTTTACTTATTTATTTTTGTCATTTTTTCCGTCAAGTTGGGGGCAACTCTCCCTTTTATTTTACGCACTAACTTTGTGGGGGAAACTCTCCCTTTTACTTTTTTGTTATTTATTTTTCAAATTTTATTTTTATTTTTATTTTTGGGTGGTTAGTTTATTACCTCATCCCTATTAATATTTAATGGTAGGTGACACCGCCAGCTTCTACATTATTTTTTGTTTATTTATTTTTAGTTATTTATGTATTTTGCTTAATTAGTATCGTGATTTAAATTCTGGTCGTTTAGTTAAAATTAATTCTGGTACTTTATATATTGACTTGTTTGAATCACAATCACACACAATTGACACAATAGCTGACAATGAAAGTGTACATGATGAACCTGAAAATCAATCGTTGCGAACCATGCGTGAATATTTGCAACCACCTAAAATTCTAGTCCATCATGTTTTATCTTTCCACTCAATGCCAATAATTTTAGATTCAAACCAGGTATGATTTCTTTACTTCTTAATTTTCATGGTTTAGAATCTGAAAGTCCATATTTACATCTGAAAGAATTTGAGGAAGTATGTATTGCCTTCAATGATCAAAATTACGCTAAAGAGATTGTTAAGCTTAAATTGTTTCCTTTTTCTTTAAAAGATAAAGCAAAATCTTGGCTTAACACTTTGAAACCAAGATCAATTGGCACATGGCAAGAAATTCAAGGTGAGTTCTTAAAGAAATTTTTTCCAACACATAAAACTAATGCTATGAAAAGACAAATCCAAAATTTTTCCCAAAATTCAAATGAAGCATATTTTCAATGTTAGGAACGGTTTAAAGATTTGTTAAATTCTTGCCCACATCATGGTTTTGAAAAATGGCGCACTATAAGCTTCTTTTATGAATGTTTAACACTTGAAACTAAACAATTTGTGGAAACAATGTGTAGTGGTGAGTTTCTTGATAAAGAATCTGATGAAGCTTTAGACTATTTGAACCAGTTGGCTGAAAATTCTCAATCTTGGCATAGTACTAACACTTCTGAAAATTCAATTAGATCTAATCTTGCAAGTGCTAATAAAGGAAAATATCACCTTAGTCAAGAGGAAGATCTAAATGCTAGGTTTGCCAGTTTGGCTAGAAAGGTGGAAGCCATGGAATTAAGAAAAGCAAAAGAAATCAAATTTGTGCAAAATGAAGAAATTTGTGGCATTTGTGATGACTTAAGGACACTTAACACATAAATGTCATAAGATTCCTATTTTTAAAGAAGTTGTACATGAGCAAGTAAATGCAATGAATAATTTTAAAAATCCATTTACTTCTTCTTTTTCAGATACATACAATCCGAGATGGAGAAATCACCCGAACTTCAGTTGGAGGAATAATAATCGACCACAATTGCAGTAACCACCACCTCCTCGTGCACAACAGGACTCTCAAAATTCTCAAGGATATGCACCTTATGTCCCACCATATAGGAAAAACCTTGAGGAAACACTGCATGCATTCATAGAAAAGCAAGAGGCCATTAATAAACAAAACAATCAAACCATGAATGACATAAAAGACACTCTTGCTAAACTTTCTTCTGCACTCACCATTCATGAAAAAGGAAAATTTCCTTCTCAACCTCAACCAAATCCCAAGGATCAGTACAGTCTAAATGAGGGGAGTTCAGAAAACCAACAAATGGACTAAGTCAAGTCAGTGATAACTCTTAGGAGTGGAAAGGTTGTTGAAAAACAAATTCCTGAACCATGTGAGAAAGAAGATGAACCAATTCCCCAAGAAAAAGAAGAAGCTAACCAAAAGGAAACCAAACTCTCTCCTTCGCCCCAATTTCCTTAAGCATTGAATAACCCAAAGAAATTGGACCACCGCACTAAAATTTTTGAAATTTTGAAACAAGTAAAGATCAATATTCCTCTGTTAGATGCTATCAAACAAATTCCTTCTTATGCCAAATATTTGAAGGACTTGTGCACTGTTAAAAGGAAACTAAATGTGAAAAAGAAAGCATTTTTGGCTGAACAGGTAAGCTCCATTCTTCAAAATAATAATGCGTTGAAATATAAAGACCCTGGTTGTCCTACAATTTCATGCATTATTGGAGAACATAAAATTGAAAAAGCTTTACTTGATCTTAGTGCTAGTGTCAATTTGCTTCCATATTCAGTTTATCAGCAACTCAACTTAGGTGAATTAAAACTAACTTCTGTAACTCTTTTACTTGCAGATAGATCAATTAAAATTCCAAGAAGAATAATGGAAAATGTGTTAGTTCAAGTTGATAAATTCATATATCCTGTAAATTTTATTGTCTTGGATACTGAACCTATGGTTGATAGTTGCAAGTCAATTCCTGTTATTTTAGGCCGTCCATTTTTAGCAATATCTAATGCTTTGATAAATTGCAGAAATGGAGTGGTGAAACTAACATTTGGAAACATGACACTAGAGCTTAATGTTTTTAACATGTGCAAGCAACCACAAGAAGTCCTTGATGAAAAAGAGGAAGTTGAAGGAATTGAAGCCATTATAGATGATCATCTTCAAACAAAGAGTTCTTCTAACCTATTAGAAATTTGTTTAGTCAATTCATTGGATTCAGGCATGCAATTAGAAGATGATATCTCTGAAATATGTTCTTTGCTTGATTGTACATAGGCAATGGAGTACAAGGGATGGAAACCAAGATTTGAAGAGCTAAAACCCATGAATGATAATGCCCATGAAGAAATACCCACACTGGAACTAAAGCCATTACCTGCTGGGTTGAAGTACATATTTTTGGGAGAAAAGCAAAACTTTCTAGTGGTAATTTCATCGTCTCTTACTGAAGAACAAGAAGGTATGTTAACAGAAGTACTTAAAAGGCATAAAACTGCAATTGGATGGACATTAAAGGACATAAAAGGCATTAATCTATTAATTTGTACACATAGAATACATTTAGAGGATAATGCTAAAACTTCTCAACAACCTCAAAGAAGATTAAATCCACACTTGAAAGAGGTAGTTAGAGCTAAAGTCCTCAAATTGCTTGATGTTAGAATTATCTATCCTATCTCTAATAGCCAATGGGTAAGCCCTACACAAGTTGTGCCTAAGAAATCTGGAATAACAGTTGTTAAAAATGATAAAGGTGAATTGATACCTACGCGAGTCTCATCTAGTTGGCGTATGTGTATTGATTTTAGAAAATTAAATGCTGCTACTAGGAAAGATCATTTTCCCTTGTCATTTCTTGATCAAATTCTAGAAAGGGTAGCAGGATATCTATACTATTATTTTCTTGATGGTTTTTCGGGTTATAATCAAATACCAATTGCATTGGAAGATCAAGAAAAGACCACTTTTACATGTCTCTTTGGTACTTTTGCATATAGAAGAATGCCTTTTGGCCTTTGTAATGCTCCAGCAACATTTCAAAAATGCATGTTAAGCATTTTTAGTGACATGATTGAGCATTATTTAGAGGTTTTCATGAATGATTTGACAGTTTTTGGAAATTCTTTTGAAAATTGTCTAGATAATTTGGAAAAAGTTCTTAAAAGATGCGAAGAAAAAGGATTTGTACTAAACTGGAAAAAATGTCATTACATGGTTACCTCAGGAATAGTGTTAGGTCATGTGATCTCTTCTAAAGGAATTGAAGTTGATAAGCCTAAAGTTGAATTAATTGCTGATTTGCCTTCCCCAAAAACAGTCAGAGAAGTTCGTTCCTTTTTAGGACATGTGGGATTTTACAGAAGATTCATTAAGGACTTTAGTACCATATCTAGACCATTATGTAATCTTCTGTTGAAAGATACACCATTTGATTGGACTCAAGAATGTCAAAAATCTTTTGAAAAATTAATTGGTCTTCTGACATCTGCTCCTATCATGCAATCTCCTGACTGGTCTTTGTCTTTTGAGTTAATGTGTGATGCTAGTGATTTTGCTGTAGGCACTGTTTTAGGCCAAAGAAAGGAAGGTAAGCCTCATGTGATTTGTTACGCAAGTAGAACTTTAAACAGTGCACAAATGAATTACACCACTACTGAAAAAGTACTACTTGTTGTAATTTTTGCACTGGACAAATTTCGATCTTACTTAATTAGCTCTTCTATTGTGATTTTCACTGATTATTCTACTATTAGATATTTGATGTCTAACCAAGATTGATACAGTGGATCTTGTTGCTGCAAGAATTCAACATCATAATAAAAGATAAGAAAGGAGCCGAAAATGTTGTTGCTGATCATTTGTCCAGACTTACAATAGGCTCACTGTAACACCCTCCTTAGGGCATCACATTTCCGACTCTCGACTCATAATCTGAAAATCAATTCGTAAAAGGTTTGAGTTATGAAAATATGTGTTTCAAAATTTCTTTCTTGTTGAAATATAAACTTACTGAAATTTATATGTAATACTGAAAAATATATATTGAAACAGATTCATATACAATATTGACACTAATTAATATTTCACAATTTAAAGAGAAATATAAAACTAACAGACTCTTTTTTTTAACAGTAGCAAACCCCATGACAGGTCCTACTTAATAGCACGGTACAACACTAACGTTAAAACTTAACATACTTATTCTGTTGTGTATCCATCTTGTTGCATCAGTACATCCGTTCTACATCTGTTCTTTGTCAACACTACACACCTTCGAGTCCTAAATGTCCACTCCTTATTGTTGTCACCCATCTCAGAGTATTCATTGCCCGTTATGTCTAAGACAACTCGATCCTTCTATTATTTGATTTTAACAGTACAGACACAACAAAACAACATAACAAAGAGGTAAGATCACCTACGCCAATACTAACATAGTAGCACAGAGATAACACAAACAACATATCCTACAAATACATATACCATATTCACAATCATGCCATCAACATTAATCAATTATCATCCAAATATTCAAAACAATTGTCATAACCAATATCCCTCAATTAATATATCACATAGATATAAATGCTCAGTTTCATGCATGTGCACAAAGACTCAGTTTTTCAAAAACAACTCCATGGAGGTTTTCACAATTTCGAGGAGAATGCTCTAGTTAATTGCCCAGCCTAAGCCCACAGACAATCTCCCAGTCGTAGAAAAGAATCGTGTTCTTGTCGGGTATCGTCAATGCGTTGCAATGGACTGCATCGCCAAGTGGCACAGGGTACTCGCCAGTTGTCCATTGGTCGACCGCCGCGCCTTGACCCACCCCAAGATCCATCATAGATCTCACTATCAATTCTCATTCCCTCTTCAACCACAAGGGCCAAAATAACTTATTAGCTATACTTTATACAAAGCACGAATATATCAGTGCAAGTCCAACCCCAAAGGGTCAAATCTTTTCAATTTCAATTGTTCAATGTAATCATATGCTTCAACGCATATTTTTCCAATGCACGTATAATGCACCAAATGCCAATCACAGGCAAAACATGTCATTTCCTCACACAGCATCCATATACTGGTTCTACAGTATTTATACTATATTTTCAACAGAAAAAACATATTATCACATTTTCATAGTTATAAAACACTTTCGTCGTGTTTTCACAAAATTGCGCAACATTTCCGTTTCATTTTCACAATTCCAAAACGTTTTTGTTACGTTTTCACAATTCAAAAATGTTTATATTACGTTTTCAAAATACCGTAACACTTCTGTTGCGTTTTCAAAATTCTGAAATGTTTTTGTTATATTTTCACAATACCATGACATTTCTGTTACGTTTTCACAATTCCAAAATATTTTTATTACGTTTTCACAATATCGTAACATTTTTGTTACGTTTTCAAAATGTCGCAACTCTTCTGTTGCATTTTTAAATTATGTACTAATTTTTCAATGTTTTTCTCAATCGCGTAAAAATATACGTTTCTCAAATCGCATAGTATTTTTCCACTGTTTCAAAATTGCGTAACTTAAAAATCATCCTTTTAAGTCGTGTAAATCATTTTCTTTCATTTTCAAAATATTTAAAACACTTTTCAAATCACATAATGATTTTCCGCTATTTTCACAATCACGTAAAAATAATTCATCACTTTTCCATCACGTAGTGATTTTTCAATAGTAATTCAGATTACATAAAATATTTAAACGTAATTCAAATCGCGTAGAAATATTTCAACATATTTAAAATTGCATAGAAATATTTTACTGTATTTCCAAACACTTAGAAATATTTTACTGTATTTCAAATCACGTACTTTGAAATTACATTTTTAAGATATGTAAATAATTTTTTTACCACAATTTTATTACAGAAAATATTTCTCAACCTTCAAATATTCCTTTTTCAACTTTTCTTAAATAATATAACTTTATACTTCATGTAATATATTTTCTTACTCAAGAAAATCTTTTTCCACATTTCTTTACTCAAGAAATCCTTTTCCAAAATATAATTCATAAAATCACTTTTCCATTGATATAAATCAACGTTTCAAAACTTAACATTTTCTAACGTACTTTCAAAACTCAAAAATAAGTTATACGTTAGTAACTTTTCAAATCGTCATTATATTCTCCATTTTTCTCAAATCACTTCTAAAATCATTCTTCAAAATAAATTAGAGTTCAAACATGTTCAACCTCTCTTTGTCTTTCGTTTACAAAATTCTCTCAAGTGATAAAAACACTCTGATTCCCTTTCCAAATTCCTTGTATTAAATCAAGTTGCGTTTTCACTTTGAAAATCACTTTGTTCATAAAAATCAAGACATTACAAGCCTTTAAAAAAAACATGGACATGACTATTGAAACCATCAAATATTTTTCCTTTTGAATTGATATGGTTTTACACAAACAAAATCATTAAAAATTCTTTACAAAAACGTAAGACTCATAGTCTTTGAAAATCAAATCATTTGTTCATTTCCATTTTTCACTTTCTTTGCAAATCCATTTTTACTTTCTTTACAAATTCTTTTTCACTTTCTTTGCAAATCCTTAAAATCATCATTCCTATTTTCATTTAAATCTCATGTTTAGTAAAACACTTAGAAACTTTTTACACAAAATAAATCAATAAAAATCCTTCTAAAACCGTGTTCATATACTCTTTGAAAAATAAACTCTTTATTTATTTTCCTTGCTTTTTCTAAACATCCATTTTCATCATTCAAGAAAATATTAATTTTGTGAACACCTACCTTGAGGTGTCTTAACCAAAATTCACCATGTTTTAGGGATCAAAAATTAATTCCCTTGTTCTTGAAAAATTTCAACATGAACCCTAATCAAGGGCATCAAAACCGTAGCTCTTCCTTGGCCATTGAGACCAAAATTAATTTTCTTTCCATCATCAAATCATGGCATACACATACATACACAATATATATATATATATATATATATATATATATATATATATATATATATATATATATATATATATAAATTAAAAGCATGCCATATTATCATCATGCATAGTATAAGCATACAATCAAAATCATAAACTCATGCAAAGCATATTAAGCATAGGCAATTAATCAAAGCTCATAAACACATATAAATTATTACATGACCATGGATATGAATCCTCACATGGATTCAACACCCATCAAATATAAGACCATCTCTTACCACCATGCTTGGTTGGTGAGAAGGATCTCCCTCTTACCTCTTGAAGATCCTCAGAAACTCCTTGTTTTGCTTCTTTTTCCAAGTCCTTCATCACCAAGAGCTTCTCAAATACAAAACAAAATACATAAAAATTAGTATACTAAGCTTGATTAAGAGGAACCATGGATCAAACATGGTTTAGATCATGAAAAAGAAGAGAAGAAATGAAGTTTCCTTACACTTCACCATAAATTCCCTACAACTTTGATCTTGAAGGAAGTCCATGAAGATGAATGATTTAGAGAAAGTCTCCAACATGAAAGTTGCTTAGAACATCATGTAGATTCAAGATCTATGGTTGGATGAAATTAAAAGAGATTGGATGGTGGTTTTGGGTGTCTTGGCCGAACCATGCTAGAAGGAGAAGGAGAGAAATTTTTCTAAGAGTTTTGCTTGAAGGAAAGTTCAAGAATGATGAATGGAAAGACAATTATGATACAAATATTAGAAACCAACAATTTTGGCCTCCTTTAGAGTGCTTGGCCGTAGCTATGCTTGGAGAAAAGGTGAAGAGAAAAGTTTGATGAAGACTTGGCTTTTTGGAGGAGACAAAGGTGAATTATAATCAATAATGACCAAAGGTGATCAATATGGTCTTCAAATGTTGCTTTAATTTCCAATGCACCACAAAAATTGTCCCCCCCTCCAAGTAGTCTTCTAAGAATGCAAACAAAACAATAAAGAAACATAATTGACTAAAGCATCAAATAATTGTCATAAAGTCTCCTTTAGCTCCAAATTCATTACAAAAACCGTCCCCCCTCCTTCATGATGCATTTAATAATTTGTCATCTTTTCATGCCATTATTTGAAGCTTTTCTAGCCATTGATTAGTTCAATGGTTAGGATTAATATAGGTTTTAGATTTAGCTTTAGGTAGAAGACTTAATATAGGCCATTGGATCTTTCCTCCTTTAAATTCTAACCATTAGATGTGTCTCCAAAATTAAGGGTCAAGATTACTCCTTCTTACTTTTAATCCAAGGGTCATAATTAGTCTTTGTCACTTTTTAAGACTAAATCTTCACCATTGATTAAATCTAAATCCTATGGTCATAAATGGTCCTTGTTACTTTACAAGACCAATTCTCCACCCTTGATCACTTGTAAATCCAATGGTTATAAATGGTCTTTGTCACTTTTTGAGACCAAATCTCTACCATTGATTTAATCTCCATCTAACGGTTATAAATGATCTTATTCACTTTTAAGATCAAATCTCCACCGTTAATTAAATCAAGATCAAGTCTCCATCATTAATTAAATCAATGGTGGATATCCAAACCACCAAGGTTGACTTAAGCAATATAATTTCTATTTTTATCTGCTAAAACCCCACGAAAGAATATATTTACTATATTTTTATCACCCGATAAATAAATACAATACAAAACACAGTACAAGAAATTTTCTAAAACTGTTTCCGTATTCAGGTTTAGTAAGATCCCTTGTCTCCGTCTAAACAGTACAAATTTTTCTATGCGTAGAAAAATTTTTGCTTTGCGGGACCCACCTGGACCCACGTACGACCACCTGGGCCCACGTACACCCACCCTGGGCCCACAATCAGTAAAAAATTTCATAATCATCCACAAAAATCACAAAAATTATAAAATGCACAAATATCAAATCAAATTACATAAATAATTACCTAACGGTAAAATTAAATTACGTAAAGTTTTCCCCGATCCGAAAATTTTTATTTTCCTGACACGGAGTAAATCACTCAAAACGATCAAATACGCTGACAGAAAATTCAAAATAATTTTACAGTGCACAGAAATTACTAAACAGTAAAATTCTGTTAACTGTCAAAATTATTGTTTAAGAGATAGGAAATTTTGGGATGTTACACTCACCTTTTGATAGCACACCTATCAATGATTCTTTTCCTGATGAATTTTTATTTTCTGTTAATTCCATGCCTTGGTTTGCTAACATAGTCAACTTTCTTGTAACAGGAAAGATGCCGCCTCAATGGACGCACCAAGATAGAAGGAAATTTTTGACAGAGGTGAAAAATTTTTATTGGGATGACCCATACTTGTTCAAATATTGTGCTGATCAAATCTTTCGGAGATGTGTGCCCGACAGTGAGATAGGTAATGTCATTAAATTTTGTCACTCAGAAGCATGTGGAGGTCACTTCTCTTCAAAGAAAACAGCTGTGAAAATCTTGTAGTGTAGATTTTATTAGCCCACTTTATTTAAAGACTGCTATACTTTTTGCAAAAGTTATGAAAATTGTCAAAAGTTGGGCTCAATTTCAAAAAGAAACATGATGCCTCTGAACCCCATCCTTGTCATTGAAATTTTTGATTGTTGGGGAATTGATTTCATGGATCCATTTCCATCTTCATTTGGATTTGTGTATATTTTGGTTGCAGTTGATTATGTTTCAAAATGGATTGAGGCGATTCCATGCCGACATAATGATCATAAAACTGCTCTCAAATTTTTAAAAGAAAATATCTTGTGTCGATTTGGAATCCCTCGAGCTATCATAAGTGATGGGGGAACACATTTTTGCAATAAACCATTTGAATCTTTAATGAAGAAATATGGAATTACACACAAAATTGCCACCCCTTATCACCCTTAGACAAGTGGACAAGTTGAATTAGCAAATAGGGAGATTAAACAAATTTTGGAAAAAACGGTTAACCCAAATCGTAAAGATTGGTCTTTAAGACTAAACGATGCACTTTGGGCTTACCGTACTGCTTTCAAAACATCTTTGGGCATGTCACCCTATCGGTTAGTCTATGGAAAACCTTGTCACTTGCCTGTAGAATTAGAACATAAAGCATTCTGGGCCATTAAAGCTTTCAATCTAAATCTTGATGATGCTTGCAAGATACGCAAATTGCAATTAAATGAACTTGAGGAATTGAGAAATGATGCATATGAGAACTCAAAGATTTATAAAGTCAGAACAAAAGCTTTTCATGACAAGACAATTTTGAGAAAATCTTTTGAAATTGGTCAAAAAGTTCTGCTTTATGATTCTCGCCTGCACCTATTCCCTGGAAAATTGAGATCTAGGTGGAGTGGTCCTTTTGTTGTCAAACATGTGTATCCTCATGGAGCCGTAGATATTGAGAATCATAGGAATGGTAATGTTTTTAAAGTTAATGGACAAAAGCTCAAACCATTTCTAGAAAACTAAGTTAATGAGGTAGAATTCATCTATCTTTTTTATCCTTGTTATGAATAGAATTCACTCTAATTTTGTTGCCTTGTTTTTGTAGTTATTTGTGTCGCCGGTTAAGTGGCGGATACGGTACGCCGTGACTCTTAAGTCAGTTTGTTTTTCAGTTTCCCAAAATAACTAAATCCTTCTTCTCCTTTAAAATGGATGTCATTCTTTCAAACCTAAGAAACCATTTTCCTTCTCTCCCTCAAAATGCTCTGAAAAAAATCTACAAAGTTCGATGTGAAAGATTGAGACTGTTAATGCACAAAGGTATGCCAGAAGATGTACGCTGGATAATTGAAGCAAAGGTCTGACTAGCAGGTGAGTCTTCAATTTCATTTGACTCAAACATGCCAGGTCTTGGAAGAAGTTCGTATTCTAAAAGGAGAAGAGCAAAAAAGTTACAAGTCTGTTACAAATGTGGATGATGGAATTGTAACAAGCGATGTCGTACTTTGGGGATGATTTCCGCAAACAGAGAAGATAAAATTTTCTTCATTAAGAATGGACTGAGTAAGGAGTCATTAGATGATATCTTATTGACTCTTGAGACGCATTCTTGTGGATTGGTGCATCGTGAAATTCTTAATTTGTGAAATCTCTTCAAGGATGAAGAAAAACGCTACAGTCTTGGGAATCTGACTCTAAAAGACCTCGTTTGCCAATTTATAAGAAAATTGGATGGGAAGCTTATCCTAGACTCATAGAAGGCGTTTAAGCCGTTACTGGACGTGAAACTAATATAGATACCACACAAGGTTGCAAATGTATGAATCTAATTCCAAACACTACTAACCTTGTAAATGGTCTAACTTGAGTCTCGGAGTGCTTTTTGCTGGTACCTACCCATCACACCATCGTCGCAACCACTGTAACACCCTAATACAATTATCGTAAAATAACCAGAATATTTCAAGATAAAGCGTATCAAGTATGTCACTTCCTAAAAATGCATAAAACATGAATCCATAATAACCTGTGTAGTTATTAAAGAGAGCGTTTCAAGTATGTTACTTCCTAAAAATGCATAAAACAAAAATTCATAATAACTTTGTAGTAGTCATTATAGAAAGCCACGAAGGATGAAAATGTTATATATATATATATATATATATATATATATATATATATATATATATATATATACATAAAGTGGCACATTGTAATACATAAACTTTTACAAACTATAGGCAAAGTAAATAAATACAAGCTCATACATAAAGAAAACAATGCCTAATAGATTATATTGTAACATACATGATTATGTACTTTATCTAGTTATATTTCACTTAATAATCATGCAATGAGATATGTGTAGCATTCTTTATATAATATATTCAATAATGCTTTATATGAGTTATAATGAATTAATATTATATTTAGCTTTACTTAAATGAAAATGTGCAAAGTGTTCTTTGTTGCATCCTATATAGAGCATATCTATTAATAATTGATAAATGTCTTATTTAGATATGTCTATGAAAGTCTAATATGCATGTTAGACTAACTAGAATTATACATTTATGAATCATGCATATGAAGATATTGAGTTATGAATTTGAATTAATTATGTTTGTTTAAGTGAGCAATACTTTGTAAGATAGTCTAAGTACCAAGAGTGAGCATTGCAATAAAAAAGAAAAAGATCACAATTATGCTCAACTCAAGAAGAATGAGAATGATAAGATGTTCTAAGCATTTGTAAGATTTGAAGAGAAAAAATTTGTGGAAGCTTGGATTACATCAAGAAGCTTAAGAACTAGAATTGGTATATTTTCCTTTTAGGCTTTCTCTTATGTAAAGATAGAGGTTTTACAATAAAAGAGCTCAAATATGTTTTCAAATATTTAAAAATGGTTCTTACATGCTAAAATTTCCAACAAACATGTTTTGAAAGGCTAGTCATGGTGGTAGTTAAAAACTATAAAAATAGTTAAGTTTGAGTTTTGAAAAACTTACCTTTGGTTACTATTTTGATCATAACTTTCAAAGTACTTTGAGTTTTGTTATTAAACTTGTTTCATTTGAACATAGACTCAAATATTTTTCTAATGAGTAGTCATTTCATTGCTTTAAACTATGAATATTAGTCAAGTTTGAGTTTTGAAAAGCTGACATTTGGTTACTCTTTTGATCATCACTTTCACAATACTTTAAGTTTTGTTGTGAAATATTTCATTTGAAAATAGACTCAAAGATCTTTCCAATGAGTGGTCATTTACTTTAATTGGATAAGAAATGAAGAAGTTATGACCTTTTAAAGTTAGTTTTCAAAACCAGAGGCCATGTAATCGATTACACAAGTCCCGTAATCGATTACAACTCTGGCAGAAGCCATGTAATCGATTACAACTCTGACAGAGGCCATGTAATCGATTACAACATCCATGTGATCGATTACAACATGCTCAGAAGCGTTCCTAATGGCTAGTTTTCATAGAAAAATCATTTCTAAACACTACCAACAACTATTTTATCACTTGGGCTCTATAATATATTGAAGCATTTACATCTTTAGAAACTCTAGAACACTTGGTTTGATCCTTGAATCATGAAAATCATATTTTGTACTCTTTATTGCAAAATCATTTTATTCCTTTGTTCTTCAAGTTGTATATCTACTCTTGTGAGAGTTTATAATCTTTCTCTTCATCTTAAAATCATTGTAAGAGGGTGAGGTATGCCTCAAGAGAGAAAATGGTGAGGTATCCCTTGTAGTGAGGCTTAAACACAAAGGGTGAGGTATCCCAAAGGTGTTGTGAATGTTCTTGAATGTAAAGGTTTTTCAAGCACCTATGAAACTTGAAGAGTTTGAGGCTCTAGCACAAGGATGAGGTATCCTAAGGTGTGAGGAGTACTCTTGCATGTACAAAAGTTTTCCTGACACCCGTGAAGTCTAGAAGATAGTGAAGAAAATCTCAAGTTAAGCTGGAGGACTAGATATAGGCCACAAATGGTTGGTGGTTGAATCAAGATAAATCTTTGTGTTTGTTATTCTCAACTCTATCTCGTTTATATTTGTTCTTTAATTATATATGCTTGAGTTGAACTTGATATCTAGCATATTTGCTTGATTCATCCTATAACCCAAGTTGTATTTGAGTAATCCACGATACTTGTATCTTTGTTAGACTTATTTCACTGCATGTGTTGTTTGAAAATATCAAAAAGCATAATTTCTCAAAGTTGTTTTAAAAATTTTTGATCACCCAATTCAGTCCCCCTTTTGGGTGATGGTTGCCATGACTAATAAGTGATATCAAAGCTTCATGCTCTATTGAAAGCTTAACCACTTAGAGTTAAAGATCCTTATTTGTTGGCAACCATTGAAAGCTTTTCGAAATGGAAGGTTTTGAAATTGATAAACCACCATTCTTCGATGGTGTGCATTTTGTTTATTAGAAAGCTAGAATGGAATTTTATATGCAATCTATTAATCTTGATTTGTGGGATATTGTACTTAATGGATTTACTTGCAAATCAAAATAAACTTGGAATAGTTATGACAAGAAATGTTTTTCCTTGAACATCAGAGCAGTGCAAATGTTGAGAAGTAGTTTGAATGATGATGCTTATGCTAAAATTGAAAATTGTTCTGGTGCCAAAGAAATTTTGGACACCCTTGATGCTCTTTATATTACTGATAATGATTTTTTATATAAAGTTGTATATAGAAAGCAAGAAGAGCAAAAGTCATTGAAGGAAGCTTGTCATGAAAAACATCCTCAAAAAGATGTTCAAACTATTGAAGGGAGTCAAATGTCTCTTGGTGATGATAGTGCTCAATTTGAAGAAGAGGCAAAGCAAAACAAAATTGATAAGGAAGAAGGTGATTCCCTTAAAGAGCTAAGTATGTTAGAAATTGAGACTACTTCCTATATGGCTAAAAAGGACTTTGAGATAAATAATATTAAATTAGATTATAGTCCTTCCTATTATGAGTTACAATGTACATATGATGAATTGTATGATGGTTTTTTGAATTTAGAAAAGAAAAACTTATCTTGTTTGAAAAACATTTCCTCCATTGAAAATGAAATTGAGACTTTGAAAAATGAATATGTTTTTCATGATGAGGAAATGTCATTGAAATATGAAGCCTCAACTTCTTGTGAAAAGTACATTAATTTAGAAAATCAAGTTAAGGACCTACATTCTGAATTTGCCAAAGCTAATGATTCTAATTGCTTATATTTCATACTTGTTAATGAGAATAAAATTAATGTTATTTCATGTAAAAATTCAAGCAAGGTTTATGGAAAAAATAGTATGAAATGTAATAACAACAAAAGGCTTAAGTTTTCCAAAGATGATCTTCAAAGGACTAAGCTATCATTAAATTCAATTGTTTGTAATTTTTGTTATCATTTAGGATATATTTCTTATTTATGCAATTATAGAAGAAATCCTTATATGAGAAATAGTATGGTATGAGTTCCTAAATATTTTAAAGGCCCTAGTACTAATATTCAAGGACCCAAGATGAAGTGGGTACCAAAACGTCCTCCTAGTGTTTCAATTATGCATAAAATTTATCAAAAGGATGGACTAATTGGTCAAAGGAAAGAGGAATCATTAAGGAGAATGCTTCCAAAGCCCAATGGTAGAAGTTTTGGTCAAAGAAGGAAGATGGCTTCAACCAAAGCTTCTTAAGTACAAAATGTCGAACTTGTAAAGTTCAAGACTCCAAAAGAGAAGCAATAGGTAAGAAAAAATATTTTCTTAATTACCAAGGCCAAGGTATCAAAAGTTTTTGCCTCTTATGCACATTCACTTATAAAGTCAGTGAGTTTGAGGTATATTCCTTGTAGGCCTTAAGTAATTATAGAATCAAGTGCACTTGGTAAAATTTGAATATTATGTTTATCACAAGATTATGTTCATTCTTATTGTGCCATAGCTCCTCAATTTGTTATATATCTTGGTACATAAGGTTCTACAATGCCTATGTATGCTTGCTATATTTTGAATTATCTATATATCATGAAAGTAAGCATGTTTTTTACTTTGTGCTTAATGGTAATTGATTATTTAATTTGTTGTGCTCAATTTACATACTATGAAAAAATTGATCTTTATGAAAGTACAATAGATTAATAATCTATGACTAACACCTATGGATCCAAAATTGGTGGATACCAAAGAAAGTATGTTGAATTGTGTTGTAGGGTGACTATTAGCTCAAGCATGCACTGAAGTGGAACATAACTATGTTATTTGAGGTTGGGAAAATTTGAAATGGTCCAAGTTTTCCAAGAATGATGAAAACATAAAAAGAATGGCATAGAGAACCACAACATTCTCAAGGAGCCTTGAGGCGTGGAAGTTGGAGTCACCTACAAAAACTCAAAGAGTACACTTTTGATGTTATCCATCTATTATCCATATTTATGCTTTAAATTGAATATCATGTGATATTTGGAGAAGTAGATGTAGGTGCATGCCCTAGAAGCCAATTTATTTCGACCGTCTTACATACATTGTATTATACTATTTATTCAATATATGAGGCATATCATTTATTGTGTTATTTATTATATACATAATAAAGTCCTTAGAATAGTAAGTTTGATACCATAGGACATCAAGTGGATGATTTGATCGTGAGATCCTATCGAATAAAAACAGAACAATATTCTTAAATATCCCTAGTCAAGTATTATTATTAATCAAGATGACAATAATGCATTGAGACTATTATGTGTGTAAATTGATGACCACATCTCACGGGTCATGGATATGAGATATCAAGTCTTCACATTGGTACATATTAGAGTAATGATGTATTGGACTAACCCACCATGAGAACGCTGCATGGATCGTTACCTAAGTGTCATAAGTGATTCTTATAGTGATAATAGTGTACATGGTCCTTTGACCTGAAATCACTACGATTCCTATATGAGGACTTTATATTTTAATGTCATCAAATGTCATATGTAACAAGGTAATTATAAAGTTAGTTATTAGACATACCGTGAATCATGCAGAGGGATATAAGTGACCTAGATGGGATCTGTCCCTCCTACATAATAGGAATGATATCTTTGGGGCCCCTGATTGAGCGAGACCATGAAATGCATGACCATACTCAAATGAGTCAATATGAGATATTAAGCTCATTTGTTTTTCTATGTCTATTCGAGTATCAAGAAATGGAAGATTAAACTATACAAGGGTAACACGTTCCATGCCTTGTGTTCAATTTAGATATCTGGACAAAGGGACTAAACTATACGGTAACATTGATCATGAAAAGGTTATGTCAAATCACTGACATTCTCATTACTTGGGTAGCAGCGATGTGTTGCTAGATACTGCTCATTGCTTATAATATTAAAATGAGATTTTAATATTATTGCCAACGTCATGAGAACCTACTGGGTCACACACTTAGAATAGACTTAGTTGGAACAATAAGGATCCAAGTTGGACTGAGATTCAATCATAGGCCAGATTCGTAACAAATGAGCCTAGGGTTGCATAGCTTACCTACTGCTACTCTCACTCACATAAGGCAGCAGCCATTATAAATAGTACTGCTAAGGGGCTATCAATGCACGAATAAAAAACCTAGCCACATTTGACAGAAACAGTGAGTGAGAGAGTGACAAGTTTCTCTTCTCTTCGCAACTAGTATTGTCATAAAGAGGTGGGACTCCAAGACCGCGAACGTTGGACATTTTTACAAGTATGTTCATGTAGATTACGTAGAGGTATCGTTGTTGTTTCAGTGCTTATGATTTGCTTGATTCAAGAGGTAAACTCAAAAATCGCGTTTTATGACTTCTCTTTTCTTA
Organism: Ormosia emarginata; assembly: GCA_029884605.1. Lineage (NCBI taxonomy): Eukaryota > Viridiplantae > Streptophyta > Magnoliopsida > Fabales > Fabaceae > Ormosia > Ormosia emarginata. The sequence continues at coordinate 29,606,155 of JAQQTP010000074.1, read as the reverse complement.
TGAATCCTTGGTGAGAATTTTTATTTTTTCGCTGCATTATGTATCCGCAATTCCCAATAGTAGAGAATTGTGTTATGCCTTAATATGCCTTAAGTTGTGTTTTTCTTACATTGTATCTTGAAAGTGTCTTTACATATATTAACATACTAGATATGTACACACTTTGTTTAGAATGACATGTTTTATAGTAATATATTTATTTTTGAACTTGTGACCAATTCTCTTTGTTCAAATATGAAAACTCACATGCTCATAAGTAGTTTTAATCCTTTCTCTTAGATACTTAATTGTCTTATATATTTACTTGGAGATTGGAAAGTTAAAGGTTATATGTTTTCTTGTTTGAAATTACTTGATATGTTCATATCTTGAAAACAAGAAGTAAATGATTTATTTTGTATCTTGAACTTGTCTTTGAACTTCAATGGTTTTTACAATGAAGTATATCTTGAAATGAATCATAAATGGTTTCAAAGTTATAGTTCCATGGTTTTTCAATTCTTGTATTACAATAAGGGACTTGTTATTTCTTGATTGGCTTGTGTGCATACTAGAATTCCTTACTTGATATTACATGCCTTACATGATCATTGTTTGCCCCAAAATGCTTATATATGTTTTGATGATGATTAAGTTTTTCTTGATAAACTTGAATCTTGATTTGAAAATGATTAAATTATGCTTTTAGATTCAAGTGCATATGTCATTCTTTTGCTCTTATTAGAGATAACATTGCATGGTTGATAATGTGGTACATGTTTTACATTATATATTAACCTAATTTTTGCTTATAAATGGGCTTAAATGATATTTGATGATAGCTTATGATTTAAAGAACTTTTGAAGTTAGCTTTGCAAGTCTCTCAATGTGTTTCAAATATAGCCATCAAATATTGAAATGTCAAGCATAAATAGATAAAGAGAAAAGTTGAATGAAGAAGGACAAGAGGAGACTTTCTTTAAGTGCATTGGATTGGAATACGTAATGGAAGAAAGCTCAAACTCAAAGGACTAATAAATGAAGAACATTCTAAAGAAGCATCACTCTCTCAATAAGTATCTTTATCCTTAAGCTATTATGGTATTCTATATGCTATGGATTGTATGATACTTGTTGATAAATTGATCTTAAATGATTAGATAATTTCCTTACATGAGAAGTGTGCTTAGCATTGATAAAGTGCCTAATTGGATATTAACTTGCTAACTTTTGTCATTGCATATACGGTGGATAATATTAGTTCTATACATACTTTGATCCTTATAGCATATATCATCAAGGTAAATGTTTGACATCTATGATTCTCTTAATCTATGGTTTCTTAGTGGTATAACACCTATGAGAATCATGCTCTTGTTTTGAAAAGAATTTGTGGTTTAATTAAAAAGTTTTTTTAAAAAGCAAAATCCCTTATATTTGAAAGAAGCTTTTCAAGTTCTATATCATTGAGAATCATTTGAACTTGTCTTAAGACCTTAAAAGTGTTTTCACCTCCTAATTGTCTTGAAAATTTGAAAATCATTAGATATGTGTTATAAATGTAGTACTATCTTTATTTGCTTTGAAAAGTTTTATTATATCATGAAAGAATGTTTAAGAAAGTTTCCAAATTAATCTTTTGAAATGTTCTATAGAGCCTATCTTAATACTTCAAAAGATAAGCTTAGTTCTTCAAAATATTTTATTTTCTCAAGACTCTTGTTAAATGAGAAAGAGAGGAGATATACATTCAGATGTTCTTTTGTCTTGGGTTTGATCACTCTTAAGGAATATGTGGTTTTAATATGAAATATCTTTACGCTTCTAAATGCTTTTGAAAATGTAATGTGTTCTTATAAAATTCTTTTTCAAAGAGGGAGAAGTTTTAAAATTGTTTTTGATTGATGGATTAAGAATAAATATTTTATGTCTTGCTTTACTTTATGGTAATGTGCTTCCATGGTCTTGGCATACATAGTTTGCTTTATCCATCTTGTGCTTCAATGAGGGGGAGCCTAGCTCTTAAGTTGTTTATATATCTTGGCTTACGTCCTTGTTTGACATAAAGTATTTTATTATTATTATATGTGAAATATTGATGTACCAAAATATGACAAGCACTGCATGAATAATCTTTTATATCTTGAAAGCATGCTTGTTTCATCTCTCTATTCTTGAATCATAAGTAAAATCAAATAAAGGAAGATAGTTATGTTTTGAATAACTTGAAGAAGGTTTTGGTTTTGATGATCCTATTGTTTTTTACAACATGAGTTTTATCTATAGGTAGAGAGAAAATATTATCTTTCCATCCTAAGCCTTTTTGTTGATGTCAAATAGGGGGAGTGAGAATTGAAAAGAAAAATATGTTCTTGCGCTTATTGTTTAATATGCTTACACAAATATCTAGCCTTCTATATTGCTCAATATATTTTTCATTAGTGATTTGTCATCATAAAAAAGGAGGAGATTGTAGAAATAAGCTTGTCACAATAGTTTAATATGATAGGTTTTGATGATGACAAATACAAGATAAAAAGAATGATGTTTATGCTACATAGATGTGCTTAACATATTATATTGTATCATGTATGATTTATGTATTTTATCTGGTTATATTTCACTTAATAATCATACAATGAGACATGTACAACATTCTTTATATAATATATCCAATAATGCTATATATGAGTTGTAATGAATTAATATTAGATTTGGCTCTACTTAAATGAAAATGTGCAAAGTTTTCTTTGTTGCATCATATATAGAGCATATCTATTAATAATTGATAAATGTCTTATTTGGATATTTCTATGAAAGTCTTATATGCATGTTAGACTAACTAGAGTTATACATTTATGAATCATGCATATGAAGACATTGAATTATGAAATTGGACTAACTATGTTTATTTAAGTGAGCAATACTTTGTAGGATAGTTCAAGTACTTATTTCAAGAGTGAAGCATTGCAGAATCATAACGCCTCAATTTTTTGCCGTATTTTGAATGTGTTCTTTTTTTACACTTTTTCATGCTTTTGTATGAATAACCGCTATGTCCCTATTTTTCATGCATTTCGATTTAACATGAAAACAATTACGATAATACAGTTCAAATTTTATTTGATCGTTTTACGTAATTTGTTTAGACATAAAATAAAAATTTTTAGACATTGTATTAATTTTTAAAGATATACAAACAAGAAATAATAACTTGCTGGATATTTTATTTGAACGCTTTGGCGATTACCTACGTTGTGGGAAAAACACGAGAAAATGACCGTTACGTCCCGAACGATCTTGTTTTCCATTTTTGTCACCTTTTAATTGTTTTCTTCTTGATTTAATGCCAAAATACATGCTTGATTTTATATGAACTTTTTGTGTGATTTGCTCCGAGGCGGAAAATGATATTTTCCACCGAAATCTTATTTTATTATTTAGAATTGGGGATCTTACTTAACTCGATTCTAAATGAACTAAAAATAATCTTTTAATTTTTAGGATTTAATCATCTGGCTTAGAAATAAAATAATTTTATATTATTATAATATTATTTTATAAGTCAAGTATGTTTTCAATGTTAGTGGACCCTAAATATTTTGCGGGACCCACAATTAGCCTTAGAATGGTTAAATCGGTAGCTTAGTTAATCACCGTAAAGTGTAGAACTTTCCAGAAATGAGCTTGGCTCAATGGAAGACTCAATGAGACATTTATTACGCAGGTGACTAAGCCAGGTGAGTCACCATGAGCAACCAATAGAATTAAAGCTTGTTAAGCAAGGCTTAATCTTAGCCTTTGATTCATCCAATGGCTTGGATGAAGCCAAGCAAGGTGCCCACCTTGCACCCCACTTGAAGTCCACGGCCAAGAGGCCTTTGGTGACCTAAAATCACTTCCATCTTCATCACTTTTTCTCTTCTCTCTCATCAAGAACCCTAGCCACCATTCTTGTCCATTTTCTTCACCATATTCGGCCAAGCTCATTTCTAACCATCCAACCATCCAAAAATTTTTCTAACCAAGTTTCCTTAATCTAAACACTATTCTAAGAACCTTTGTAGTTGGGAGTTTCTTCAAATTCTTCCATCTAAGGCTTGGAAACCAACCTTGAAAGTTTTACCTAGAAGGTGAAATTTCATACTTTTTTTTTCTTTCTTTTTCAAAGTTCTAAGCCATGATTTTTCCATGGTTTAGCTTCTTTTTCATGGTTAGTAACATGTAGGTTTTGTTTGAGATTTTTAGGTGTTTGGTGGAGTGAAAAACCTAAGGAGGTGAGAAAGCAAGTTTTTGTCTTCATTTAAGGTAAGAGGAAGACAATTCTTATCATCCCTTGATGGTGGTAAGAAGATGGATTATTTGTAGAATCCATAAGGATTCGGTTGTGGTGTGTTTATTGATGTGTATTTGTAATTTTTGTGGTTGTTAGTAGCTTAAGTGTTATGTGTTAGTAGCTTTCTTATTTGGTAATTGTAATAATTTTGCATGTCTAATAGCTTTTGATTGTATGTCTATAAGCTTTAAATTAGGTTTTATGTGTTAGAAATATTTTGCATGTGTTAGAAATATTTTGCATGTGTTAGAGATATAAATGCATGTGTTAGAATTGTATGATAAGGTTTAGGATGTGAATAACATGTGTAAATTTGCATGAGTGTTCCAAAGAGCACATCCAATAGCTCACGGCAATGACAAGTTTGGAGGACCAAAATGTTCTCTTGATTTTTCCTAAAGTGTAGCTTAATTAACCTAGAGAATCAAGAAAGTTTCTAATTGATTTGATCAAAGAAAAATGCATTTAGAAATCAAATGGTACAAACTTAGTATTTTGGGCCAACATGCCTAAAGGATTAAATTGACTATAGATAACTATTTTCTAAAATGATTTGATGAACTTAGACTATAGAATACATTTGATATGATTTAAAAGGTGAAAGACATTTTGGAAATCAAATGCAAAAGTTTTATAAAATTCGGCCAACATGCCACTATAGGAATTCATGATTTTTTTTTTTAAAAAAAAACTTGTTTCTAAATTTTTTTCAATTAAAAAGAAACAATACAAGTTAAGAAGAAATTTTCTATAATGATTTATGAAGGAACCAATTGATTAGAAGTAAGTCTAAAGGGTTAAAATTCATAATTTTATCATTAGGAATGAAATACAATAATGTTAAGAAATTTTCTAACATATGGCTCACTTTTGGTTTTGAAGCACTGTTAGAGATTTCAAAAAGAATTTAATGAAATGGTTAAAAATTAGGTAAATAGAAATTTTATGGAAAATTTAGAAAACCATTATTATAAGTTTATAAACAAAATGCTGTCAATTTTTAGTAAAAATTGAACCTATAGGATAGTCAAAATATCCTAATGACAAGATATAAATGAAAAATTATTCTACGTAGTTTAAATGTACTAAATATTATTTATGTTTAAATGGTAATTTTAAAGGCATTCGAATAAGAAAATGATTTAAAAATCCTACGCGATTGAGAAAACGTATTAAAAATGCTACGCGATTTTAAAAATTGATCTTAAATATCTTTACCCGATTTTTAAACGTTTGTAAAAGAAGATTTCAAAAACGCGATAAAATTTCTACGATTGATATTAACCATATTTATTTTTTGCATTTATTCGGAAAATGTGAACCGTACATACTTTTGAGGTTATTTCATATATCATCAAAAATGTGAACCCGTCATGATTCTCTTTACTCTATGGTTTCATTGAGGCATATATTTTTATCTTGAGGGCATTTTCGTAATTTCATATATTTGGAATTATGTATTGTCTTTATGCCAATTTGTGGTGTTTTGCTTTTCAAGTTCCATAGATTAATCACATCGTGTTGTCGATGCGATAAACGTAGTGTGGTTCATTGTTCTAATGAACTTGGAGACTTTAGTACGGGATCCCACATGTGGATAAATTAGTAGCTTCATTTGCTTTGAAAAGTGGTAAATATAGCACACTAATGTACTCGACATACACTATATTTAATCGAGGGTTGTAAAGTCTAGTAGTACATTGCCTATAGTGCCACAACGGAGACCGTGAACTATACTACGCCTAGATGGTGGATTCCAAGTCTCTTGTAGGCTATTGACGCAACGTGTGACCGCGTAATAGTTGGTTGGGCAGCCGTGGTACTAATAGATTTTGCAAGTCATTCTCTCGATATCTGTTTGGGTTTAGCTCCATGGAGTAGGGTTGTGTTTAGTGTATTTGATTTTATCTTGGATAATATTCCATTTTCTCTATTTATCTTTATCTCGGTAATATCTTGGATGTTTCTACATTTTCTTTTTTATATTTATCGATAATTTTTATGTTAGTTGTCCATTTCTTATATTATTTTATCCATGAGATTGATCTATACATAGTGATTTTCTTTATTTGTGTTACATCTATGATGTTACGAAACACTAGGATATCTAATATGCATTATCTTGTTATAGCTTTTTGACATAAAGTGTATTACATGAACTGTTAGTTGTTATTTGTCGTCTTCTTATTTGCCATGCATGTGATGATTTTATGTTGTCTTACCTCTTTATTGTATGTGTCTCTTGTCTATTTATTTTATGCGGTAAAGAGTTTGAAGAGGAAGAAGAGGAACAACCTCTTGAGATTGTGTACCACGAGGAAGAGGAGATCCTATTGTTTTTTACAACATGACGATCGGTTTACGATCAAGAACCATCCGATCATCCATATCCTAAGCCTTTTTGTTGATTGATTGTGGGGATGGCGACGCCAGGATTTTGGGATTCATAGAGCTGGTATTTCATGGAGGTGATCTTGCCTCGCATTTACGAGGAGATCGTGCTTACACAAATATCTAGCCTATACGTATGCCAATTATTTTTCGTCACCATTTGATGGAGAGCCATTGTGACTAACGCTTTTTCTGCATTTAGAGTTGCCCTTATCCATTAGGCGTTATTGGGGTGCTGAAAACCCCAAGCCTAGTGAGATAAGCATCGTGTCGATGCTGCTTAACGATCCCGTTATCGTATCATGTGTCGAGACATCGTATATTTATCTCCCGATGATCATTTTCACAATAGAGTGATCCATCGAGAGATTAGATAATCATGATTTTTTTATAATATATCCAATAATGTATATATTAACTTTTTTATTGCTTTCTTTAGTTTTTGTTTAAATAGTTGTAGTCTTAGTTGTAAATTATATGTACATTTATAACTTAACCATATGTATATTATTAGTGATGATGTTTTTTTTGGATTTTCGTATTTTCCGCATTATCTTTTTATATCATATTTATACATTTATCGAATTATTTTACAACCCATAATAATATTTAACAAATGTTTCACAACTTGGGTAGATTTTATTTCTATTTCTTTTATTTTCTTTTATGTGTGACATCCTCCAAAGGGGTGTTACAGCAACAAGAAAGAAAAAGATCACAATTATGCTCAACTCAAGAAGAATGAAAATGATAAGATGTTCTAAGCATTTGTAAGATTTGGAGCGAAGAAATTTGTGGAAGCTTATATTACATTAAGAAGTTTAAGGACTAGAATTGATATATTTTCTTTTTAGACTTTTTCTTATGTAAAGATAGAGGTTTTACAAGAAAAGAGCTCAAATATATTTTTAAATATTTAAAAATGATTCTTACATGCTAAAATGCCCAACAAACATGTTTTGAAAAGTTAGTCATGGTGGTAGTTAAAAACTATGAAAAATAGTTAAGTTTGAGTTTTGAAAAACTAACCTTTGGTTACTATTTTGATCATAACTTTCAAAATACTTTGAGTTTTGTTATTAAACTTATTTCATTTGAACATAGACTCAAATATCTTTCCAATGAGTAGTCATTTCCTGTAAAATGATAAGAAATGAAGAAGTTATGACCATTTGCTTTAAACTATGAAAATAGTCAAGTTTGAGTTTTGAAAAGCTGACCTTTAGTTACTCTTTTGATCATAACTTTCATAATACTTTGAGTTTTGTTGTGAAATATTTCATTTGAAAATAGACTCAAAGATCTTTCCAATGAGTGGTCATTTGCTTTAATAGGATAAGAAATGAAAAAGTTATGACCTTTTAAAGTCAGTTTTCAAAACCAGAGGCCATGTAATCGATTACACAAGTCCTGTAATCAATTACAACTCTGGCAGAGACCATGTAATCGATTACAATATGCCCAGAAGCATTCCTAACGGCGAGTTTTCATAAAAAAAAATATTTCTAAATACTACTAATAGCTATTTTATCAATTGGGCTCTATAAATAAGTATATATTGAAGCATTTACATCTTTAGAAACTCTAGAACACTTGGTTTGATCCTTGAATCATGAAAATCATATTTTGAGCTCTTTATTCCAAAATCCTTCTATTCCTTTGTTCTTCAAGTTGTATATCTACTCTTGTGAGAGTTTATAATCTTTCTCTTCATCTTAAAATCATTATAAGAGGGTGAGGTATCTCTCAAGAGAGAAAAGGGTGAGGTATCCCTTGTAGTGAGGCTTAAACACAAAGGGTAAGATATCCCAAAAGTGTTGTGAGTGCTCTTGAATGTAAAGGTTTTTCAAGCACTTGTGAAACTTGAAGAGTTAGAGGCTCTAGTACAATGGTGAGGTATCCCAAGGTGTGAGAAGTACTCTTACTTGAATAAAGGTTTTCCTAGTACCTGTGAAGTGTAGGAAATAGTGAAGAAAATCTCAAGTTAAGCTTGGGGACTAGATGTAGACCACAAGTGGTTGGTGGCTGAATTAGGATAAATCTTTGTGTTTGTTATTCTCAACTCTATCTCCTTTACATTTGTTCTTTAATTATATATGTTTGCGTTGAACTTGATATCTAGCTTATTTGCTTGATTATTCCTATAACTCAAGTTGTATTTGAGTAATCTACAATAGTTGAATTTTTTTTAGACTTATTCTGCTACATACGTTGATTAAAAATATCAAAATGCATAATTTCTCAAAATTATTTTAAAAATTTGTGATTGTCCAATTCACCACCCCTCTTGGGTGATGGTTGCCATGACTAACAAACAAAATAAAAAAAAACTTAGTCTTTTGCTTCTTCTTGCCTTTTCTCTTTGAAGGTAGTTGACCTGGATTTACATGGAAACATAGAGGGGTGAGAATTCACAAAATTCTCAGTATGAGTAAACCAAAACCAGTAGTTATTCATTCACAATGAATAAACCACTAAGCACAACAGAGTACATTTGCAAGAGCTAAAAGAACCTTAATTCATAACTATAAGAATATTTACAAACACATTATATAAAACTCATAAAGCAAACAATACAGTTAACACAATTCTTATACCAATAGGAACGGAACAACTGCCTATACAACTGTCAAACAATGTAATGCATAGTATGCTAGATGGTTATGCCTAGAAAATGTCCTAAAGGTATGATTGTGCAATGCTTATGCAAGTTTTAGTTTTGGAAAACACATGATACTTACTAAATTCCTAGAACCAAGTTCCATTGTATATACTAAATAAGATAGGCATGATAGCCCTTACACTACTTGGTAATAAATGGATTCCTTCCCCTCACGATAGTAAGAGTACTACTACCACCCCCATTTCGGTAACCCTAACTATAATAGCATAAATGCTAGGAGAATTTAGATCTAACACATCATTCTCAGGCCATATGGTTGTGCACACCATCTAAGGTTACAAGACATAGGAAATTAAGGGTGTCAAAATGGGCCGACCCCGCCTATTTAGGGTTGGGCCATTTTCGGGCTGGCCCATTTGGGTCATGTAAGTTTCGGGCTAGCATTTTGCTAGCTCAGCCTAGCCCAGCCCATTTAGCCTTATGTAATGTTTAAAAAGCGAGCTGGCCCGACCCATTTAGGCTCAGCCTATTCGGGCCATGTAAGTTTCGAGCTGACATTTTGCTAGCCCAACCTATCCATTTTGTCAGGCTATTTGGGCTGGTCCATCAGGCTTAACCCATTTTAACACCCCTATAGGAAATGCAAGCTTTAAAAACATGCAAAGGTATCACAAGTTCCTCCTTAACCTAGTGAGATCAACACTAGAAATCATGAAATTCTAGGCTAACTTATCATACAAAGTAGCAAGATTCATGACACTAGCAAAAATTGTATCTAGTACCTCACACTATCACTTTACAAGTGATTTCAAAATCAACCCCATGTTGAACAAGGTACTAAACACTACTCTATGACATTCCATCACATTTTGGATGCCTAAGGTTCTCAAATTTCTCACATATGTAATGTGGTAATTCCCTCCATGAAATGCCCCCATTAGTGCCTTAACACACTTAAAAAGGCATATATGAGTTATCCTAACACTTAGGGAACCCCAAAACATCAAGAATACAATTCTTGAAAAATTCTAGAACTCACGCCTTGGCGTGACTTCCCCACGCCTAGGTGTGACACTCTCTGTCTAATTTTGGACTAAAAATATCCAGTTCACGCCTCGGCATGGAAACCCTATGCCGCGGTGTGACCCTGTTGCAGAATTATGCAGAAAATGTGGCTACTGTTCCAATGGTGAACCACTTGAATTTCAATCAGTCCAAAGTAGTTTCTAGGTGATTTTAAGTCCCTAACAAGTTCACTAAAATATAGGAATCATCAACCACCAATTCAAACAACCAAAATTGGATCCAAGAACCAAATCACTCATCCAAAATCCTCATTTTCTCACTTTGTGCATCATAGGTCCAAATGACGAGTTCTAAGTTTCTAATTCAAACTCAAACCATGAACAAGTCATAAACAACCAATGAAAACACATTCAAGCAAGAAAACACTCAAAACACCTCAAAAACCTGATTTGACCTATTATGCATCAAGTATGCATCAAGGATGAAGATGGGAAAAAGAAGCTAAAATGGACTCTAATCTCCTACCTCTAGCTCTTGAAGATAAGCAAGCTTTGGTTATGGAAACTCCTATCTTACCTTCCATTTCCCTTTTCTCTTCTTTTCTTCTTTTTCTCTTTGTTTTTCCCCTTCCTCCGCTGTCTTAGTTGCAGCTCTATGAAAAAAATGAGAAAAAGAGAGAGAGAAATGAGATAAATATCTTATGGGAATGTCAACAAAAGAAACAGCAACGTGAGTGACTCATAGTCACTTAGATATTTAGCTGTATCAACTATATCTGCTATGAACACTTAAATTTCTTCAAATCAAATTTTCTAACTTCCAACAAGTTTAAAATAAATCCTAAGATTCATAAAAAATTTTATTTCACCAATTCCATATTTTTTCATATTTGTAATTAGTCAATTTGGCATTAAAGCACACAACCAGTATGCTTAAAAATACCAAACTAACTCTGATTATTCTTAATTTTTAACCATATCACAGTTCACACATTTATGACTTAGAAACAAATTATCCATATTTATTTCCATTAGCTAAGCCATTTAAGCTAATATCTGGGTCATTTTAAGCTACTTTCACCTTCCGAGTTGTAGCAAAGTGTCTAAATTAACTCATATTGTCACAAAATAAAATAGGTATGTTAAGCAAGTATTAAGCAAGTGTTAAGCAGAGAAGAACTCATCTTTCTAGTTAGACTCCAAGACAAACGTTTTCATAACTTGGAAAAAGCTGTCAACCAAGAGAAAGAAGGCGAAAATCGAATTCCACATAAGAATCGAGAAAATTGAAGGGACCTAGCTTGCCACGGGTACGTCATCCAGAGTATTCCAAGATCACGTAACCCAGTCAAAGAGCTGAGATCCCGGTTCAGGGAAAGAAAGAGCAGGATCAAGGATTGAGAAACTCGTTTAAACAAAACCAACATTTCTCTAATGAATTAATGACCTATGAGATCCCTAGGCGTTTCAAATATCCAACAAATATTGAAGTCTATGGCAAGACTACGGACCCTCAAGAGCACTTAGATGCTTATGTTTCTACTCTCTTATTTGCTTAAGGAGATTATCCACTTATATACCGCACTTCTCCTCTTTATTTGAAAAAAACTGCCCTGAGACTGTTCACTACTTTGACTCATAAATCCATTATTAACTGGGAAGATATGTGCTTGAGATTTTTGTTGCACTTCACCATTAGTAAGACGCAGTCGAAATCCATTTCATATCTCTCCCATATTAAACAAGGAAATGAGGAATCTTTCTGAGACTTTATATCCCAGTTCAATAAAGAAATAGTAAATATTCGTGATTGGGATGAAAGACTCGGACTGTATTATACATGAGGGAAGGACTCTGCCCTAGGCCGTTATTTTTTCTTTTGCCAAAAAGAAACCCAAGACTATGGACGAGTTTCGTGCTAGAGCTAATAAATACATGAATGCGAAAGACATTTTTTGGGCTATAAAGCATCTGGAGAAAGGAAAAGATGTCAAACCTAAGCTCGGGAAACCTTCCCAACAAGGTCGGAACTCGAGGCCACCTTTGAAAGGAAAACATGAGAGTTACACCCCCCTCAACACACCTCGGATTCAAATTTTCTAGGAGGTGATGAATACAAGGTTTAGGGATATGCAAAGACCTTCCCTTGAGAAAACATGCACAAAAGGATAATTCTAAGCACTGTGCATTTCACGAAAGTCATGGGAATATTGAAGACTGCATCAATCTTCAAGACGCTATTGAATCTTTGATCTAGGATGGTCGTCTAAGTCGATATGTGCATCAATCTCAGAGTAATAACCAGAGCAGAGGATAGAATTATAGAAAGTGAAGCTACAGTCCTCGAAGAAGCTCATCTCTACCATACCAGTGAAGACGCTCGCCTGCAAGGAATGAAAATCTTGGTGCCGACCCATCCCGAGATAATACTCAGAATCAAGAAAGAGCACAACCCTGGGATAACACCAATTCGAATAATGATTGTCATCACACTAAAGTAACCCAGATAATTAACACCATTTCAGGAGGCTTCGCGGGTGGCAGCGAATTTAGGAATGCAAGAAAAAAAGTACTCTGAGTTGTATTGAGCGTAACAGCTCTCTTAGCAAAGCAAGAAAGACCCTGCCGATTTCATTTATTAACGAGGATTAACATTTTGATCACCTAGGTCCTTTATGTTCACACTATTGATATCCTTATCCTTTTTGGCATAAAAGAGGAGTTTGTCATTGTTGGCTTTTCTCAAAATGCATTTTGTAGGTTCAAACACTACTTCAGAGCTATTGTCACAGAATTGACTTATGCTAAGAAGATTGTGATTTAACCCTTTCACATATTACATATCATTAATAGTGGTTGAATTTCTCTTACCAACGTTACCTATGCCCATGATCCTTACCTTTCCATTATCACCAAAAGTGACATCACCTCGATCCTTGGCTTTAAGTGATATAAATTTGCTTTATTCTCCTGTCATATGTCTTGAATAGCCACTGTCTAGGTACCATTTATGCTTCTTCCTTTTGGTCATTAAGCATATCTGCATGAGAAGCAATCACAAATTTAGGTACTTAAACCTTCTTGGGTCCTTTTGGGTTAGCTGGCTTAAAGTAAATCAAAGAGTTAGTTGATCACGAGTTGAGAGATTACTTAAAGTGACAACTTGAAAGGTCATCATTGTAAGAGTTAACTTTAGAGAAAAGTCTTATTTTGCTCCTTCAAAAATCTATCTTTTATCAATTTAGTCCCTAAAACTTGAAATCCTCAAAATTTTCATCCCTCTATCTATTTGAGTTTAAAAATGTTAACTTCAAAAGCTAATTTGTAAGATTAAAAGATGACATGACATGTCTAACTCAACCAATTTGACTAAAATGATGATGTTTGACCAAAATGCATCTTAAACAGGTATCAAGAACTCTAAAATAGAATACTATGCACATACACAAGCCTCAAGTAATGTGTAAGATTGGAAAAATGACATCGTTTTAGCCTAGTTAAGTTGGATATGGCATGTTATCTTTTAACGTTATAGAAAAGCTTTTAAAGTTAACACCATTAAACTTAAATAGATGGAGGGCAGAAAAAATTGGCAATTTCAAGTTTTAGGGGATCAATTGATAAAAACTATCTCTAATGGACTAAATTGATAAAGGATTTTTTTTTTCCATAGATAGATAGTTGTCTCACTAATACTATTCAATGCTGTAAACTTACCTTGAAAACCAATTAATTACACTAATTAAAATTGTTTAGCTTAATGATACTGCTCAATACATATTAACAAAACTTGTTGCACTGCAATGACTTTATGTTCATGTACTCATTGAAATTTTTGTGTTGGTGACTCCACTTTTTCAATTGTTAAACTTATATTCCATGATATGATAATATGGTGACTTTAGGCACTGTTCTATTTATATATAATCAAATGTTTAATAAACTCCCTTAATATAATTACATATAATTTATTTAATTGTGTTGGAATTAAGAATTTTAAAAAAATGTCATTTCTCAATATGTTTTGATTATAATTTATTCACATTTTTTTTTGTAATTGCTTTTAATTAAAAATATAAATATCGTGCAACTCATTAACAATGTAACTAATATAAAGCTTGTTTGTTTTAACTTCATCTCAACGCAAATCTCTATTTATGAGAAGAAAAGAATTTCTTGTTGCCAATAAAAGTGCTTTGAATGAAGTGCAAAATGTCATTTTCGTTAGAGTATATGACTGTGATTTGGAAAAGTAAATAGTGTATAACTAAGTTTCAATTATTGCACAAGTAAGAAATAAAACGGGAAAAGGAAAAAGAAAACCTTCTACGTGAGAGAAATTCTTTTTTTTTTTATAAAAAAAAAAGTTTATTAAATCGAAAGATCATCATCCAACAAAGCTAAAATAAAGTTGGTGGGATTCTAACCACATGCCAAGAGGACAATTCCTAGGATAGTTTGCTAGACTATCTGGCACCATATTACATCTATGTGGAACATGCCAACAACTACAACAAGAGAACCAAGAAGCAACTAAATTAATGTTCCTAACAATCAACACATTATAGGAATAATCCACCCGTCCCTCATTTAGGCAATTATAAACATTACTGGCATCTTCTTCCAAGTGCACCCTGCTCACCCCGATTTTCCAAGCAAAATGGAGACCTTCTTGTGCAGCCAAGAGTTCGGCTATGTAGAGTTATGAAGTCCCATAAAATTTCACCTTTACACCTCTAAAATGTCCTTCGAAGTCTCTAATAACAACGTCAATGCCGTAGGCATTATCTTCCAAGAAGAAAGCAGCATCCACGTTCACCTTCACTCTTTTTGGGAGAAGACGTGAGAATAAAATAGGAATGACTAACTGAATTCTGTTAGTCTCCCTGTCTATATGTATATATACTGAAGAATAAAGATCAATATATGAAAAATAGGTCCAACCCAATATTACATAATAAATATTCTTAATACTTCTCCTCAAGTTAGAGTATAGATGTTAATTATGTTCAGCTTGTTATAGATATAATTTATTTTATTCTTGTTGAGTGTTTTGGTGAATATGTCTACAAGTTATTCTCTAGTTCACATATGTCCAGTGACAAGCATCCCCTGTTGAATCTTTTTATGCATAAAATGGCAATTAGCCTCAATATACTTTGTTCTTTCATGAAAATAAGATTAGAGGCAATATTTATGGCATCTTAATTATCATGCCATAACTTCATAGACATTGAACTCTTAAAGCAAATCTCATGAAGAAGATGATGTATCTATACCAATTCACATGTAACTTGTGCCATTACCTAATATTTTGATTCTGCACAATACTGAGCAACAACACTTTATTTTTTACTTCTCCAAAAGACAATGTTACCTCCAACAAGAACACAGTAGCTAGAAGTGGATATTTTATCAACATGGGATCTAGTCCAGTCAGCATTAGAGAAAGCCTCCATTATAGTATGCCCATGATCTCTATACCAAACACCATGACTCGGAGCCTCTTTTAGATATCTCAATATACGAAGAATAGCTTCCCAATGGGTTGTCTAGGGAGATGACATGAATTGATTAACTACATTGATAGAGAAGGTAATATCAGAACGAGTGAATATGAGGTTGTTAAGCTTACTTACTAGCTTTCTATATCATTTAGGCTTAGAAATAACATTTCCATTATCTACTGAGAGTTTGATATTAGGAGCCATAGGAGTTTCAGTAGGTTTAGCTCCGAGTAAACCTGTTTCTTTGAGCAAATTAAGAACATACATTCTCTGGGTCAAAAAAATGTCTTTCTTCCTACTTGTCACCTCAATACCCAAGAAATACTTTAATGCCCCCAAACCCTTGGTTTGAAACTGTGTTTGAAGAAAATCATTAAGTTTCCTAATCCTGACATCATCATTCCTAATAATAATAATGTCCTCTATATACATCACTAGAAAGATATAGCCACCTTGAGAGGATTGGAAAAAGACTAAGTGATCAGAATTGCTCCTTTGAAGTCCAAACCATAAGATAACTTAACTAAATCACCTAAATCAAGTCCTTGGGGCTTGTTTAAGACCATACAAGGATTTCTTCAACTTGTGTAGGAGGTCTCAACTAGTGACTATGTTGCCTTCTATCATCATCAAGTCTTCTATGGGACCTATGTGCCTCTTTAAATGCATGAAGTTGTTATGAAGCCATCACTACTACATCTTGAGAATTTATGCTATGTTGGCCTTGCCAACATAGATTCCTCTCATGCTAGACCCTTGCCTATGCCATCCAGGCTAGCATTAACTGTTCAACATCAAAATCAGCCATTGTTGATGACGATCAATATAACCTAGAGTTGCCAGTAACCCTAACATATTGCAAAGTCAGTCCCATGTCCAACCATTCATTCTTAGTGAAGGGGCATTCTAAGAATAGGTGATCAAGCGGCTTAACCTAATGACCACACATATAGCAACCTTGCCCCATAGTTGCATCATTCTCAGCTAGTCTGGACCTTGTTGGCAAAATGTCCCCAGTCAATCTTTATGCAAATACATGAACCCGAGGTGGGATTACTAGCTTCCATAACCTCTTCCACCAACTTGCAAATGAATGTAAGTAGGTGTATTGGCAAGATCTTCCCCTAATATCTTTTACTAAGAAAGCCCCCCTCATTAAACGACTAAGAAGGTGAGTCCACTTGCATTCCATGGGCCAAGGGTATTTGTAAAATGACCTCTGTGTTAGCCTCATTAAAAAACTGGCGAACAAGGTCTTCATTCCAGCATTTAGGATCATCAAGCATGAGTTAAGCCAATTTTTCAATGGTGAGGTCACAAATTCTGGGTTGTTGAACCTTAAAAGAATGGTGTGATGGAAGTCATAGGTCTCTCTTTACATCAATGGAAAAGCCATCACCAATACATCAAACCAAACTGAGCTCCAACACCTTCCTTCCCTTCATCAAGCTTCTCCATGTGTAGGATAGGTTTGTCCCACCGATGCATTAATGAAAGTGCTAGTAGGAAGATATTTGACATGAATGACCTAGGCTACAAGTGAATAAGAGTACAACATCATACGGCTTCCTTGCATAGCTAGCATTGCCAAATTGAAACCCCTTAGATCCCTAAACCCCATATCACATGCTTCTTAAGGCCAACAAAGTTTTTCCCAATTAATCAAATATATTTTTCAGGAATCAGAATTATCACCCCAATAGAACTTACTCATCATATTTTCAACTTCATAGCACATGGAATATGGGATTTTAAAGCATGACATAGAATAAATGAGGGTAGCTTGGGCAACAACTTTAATTAGAATTTCTTTACTCCTTTTGACAGGAGTCGGTCCTTCTATCCTTTAATTCCCTTTCAAAATCTATCCTTCAAAGACTGGAAAACAAAGTTTCTAGAGCATCCAACCATGTTTGGATACCTTAAATATTTTTCAAAATATATCATAGAATGGATCCCACAAGCCTGCATAAGTTGTTTTCGCATAGTAACCCCAACATTATGACTAAACATCATAAAAGATTTATAAAAATTTCCCTGTTGGCTCGAAGCAGTGCCATAAAGAGCTAGAATATCTAGAGCTACCTCACAATCTTCCTAAGAAGCTTTAGCAAAAATAAGGCTATCATACGCAAAGAAAAAGGTAGTAAATCAAAGAAATAGAATGATATATCTTAAATCTAGAAAAAAATTTCAGAGATTCAATTCTGTACAATAAAGATAAGAGGCCTTTTGCACATATAACAAATAAATATGGAGAAAAAGGATCCCCTGTCTTAATCCTTTCTATGAGTAGAAACCCTTTACTAGGATATCATTAAGCAGGATACAATGGGAGACTTATGTAACACAATGCGTAATTAAATATATAAATCTCTTGTTCAACCCCGATTTTCTCCTAATTGCCTCCAAAAAACTCATTCTACTTTGTAATAAGTCTTACTCATGTCCAACTGCATGGAAAAATAACTCTCCCACCCAGATTTCCTGCGTTTTAGAAGATAAACTAACTTGTAAGCAATAAAGATGTTATCCATGATAGGATAATTCTTCACAAAAACACTCTAAGAATTTGATATTAATTTTTATAGAAAACATTAGATAGAGAAATAGGTTGAAATTGAGTTATATTCTTCAGAGAAGGGATTTAAATGATAAAAGTATAGTTCACCTCATGTTGATCACTGCCTTTATTAAGATAACTTAAGATAGCCATTTTCACTGCAGGCCCCATCACATCCCAATACTTTTGAAAAAATAGAGTAGAAAGACCATCTAGGCCAAGATTTCGTTGGCTTCCTTGATAATCACATATTTTATACATTAATAAACCCTCATTTTTAGTCATTTACACTCTCCAAGTTCTTAATTGATTGAGCTTAGTCATGTTTTGTGAGTTTGGGCTCAAATTGGGCTTAATTGATCTTTTTCAGCCTTATTAAGGTTTTACACTGTTTCTATATTTCGGTCATAACTTGAGTTCTAGATATTTGAAAATTATGAATTTTACCTTGTAGGAAAACTAAAAGGAAGCTCTACAACTTTGATGAGAGTTCAAAGTCTTAATCGGATGTCTAATAGACCTAATTGGGCCTGGAAGTTAGAACACGAGTTTAGAGACCTTTTGATATTGTTTTGTCTATAACTTGAGTTGTAGACCTCCAAATTGCATGGAGTTTGGGCCCACTTGCTCGTAATGAATCCAGCTTTGTAATAATGGGTTTTTAATTATGTGAAGCCAAAATAGGGAGTAGTTTAGGGGGTTAGAAGGTAGAAAATAAGACACTTCTCATTTTACACTTTTCTCCCTCTCTCTAGAACTTTCTTCCTCTTCCTTTTCTCTACATTTTTGTTTTCCCTTCTTTTATTTTTTTGAGTTCTCCCCTTCTCATGGAAGGGTATGTGAATGCTTATGTCTTAAAGCATGTCAAATGGTTTTTGATGATAACAAAGCCAAAGATGAAGATCAAGTGCAAAAGAGAAGATCAAGATCAAAAAAAGAAATCAAGAGGTTTAGACATAGGCCTTAGAACATAGGCCTTAGAACATCAATGTTAAATGCTCTTAAGATATCTCAAATGATTTTTCAAAGATGCTTTTAATAAATATGTTTTTCAAAGTTCATACTCTAAAAAGATGATGATTTTAATCTTGGAATATACTAATATTATTAAATCCAAGTTTCTTAAAGTTAGAAATGACATGAATCCTCATTTAGGCTTGAAAAATGTGTTCAAAGTGGAAAGTAATTGATTATACATGTGTGGTAATCGATTACATCAACCATTTAATTAATTACCAGAAAGTCAGAGAGCATGTAATCGATTAAATCAACCATGTAATCGATTACCATCAAGTCAGAGGGCGTGTAATCGATTACATAAGGCTGGTAATCAATTACAACCTGCCCAGAAAGCCAAGAACACGTTCTAACTATCAAGTAATCGATTACCAGAAACATGTAATCGATTACCAGTGTTTTGACATGTCTAATGGCTATATTAGATGCATTAAATGCTTGCCTTTAATCCCCTAACGGCTCCTTAAGTGCATATCTCTTTAAATACAAATGGTGGGGCATCATTTATACTTGTTCTTGAACCTAAAACATCTTTGTAACACATCAAAACGAGAATCAATCCTTGAAATCATTTATTGCTATGTTTTTTACAAATCCTTGAGATATCTTTTAAGAGCATTCGAAGAGCTTCAATTTGTATCATTTGCTATAGCAAGAGTTTCATTCTATCAATCTTAATTGCTTTGTAAGAGAGGGTGAGGTATCCTTCCAAATTGTAAAGGGTGAGGCATCCCTTTGTTTGAAAAGGCTCAAGCTCAAGGGTGAGGGATCCTAAGGAGTTGAGTGCTCAAGTTTATAAAGGTTGTCAAGCACCTATTGAAGCTTGAAGATATAGTGGAAAATCTCGAGTGGTTGCTTGAGGACTAAACGTAGGTCACAAGTGGATTGGTGGTCGAACCAGGATAAATTATTGTGTTTGATTCTCTAAACCCTTCTCTTTACATTTGTGCATTGCTTATTTTCTTTCTTGATTACCTCTCTCTTAGTTGGTTGTTAAGCAACATCTATCGTTCTTATTCATTCATTCATTTCAAATAGTCAATAGCTTCAACGAAATTCATCATTCAAGTGTTTTGTGAAAGAATTGCGATCTTATTTTATAAACACAATTCATCCTCCTCTTGAGTATTGAAGTCACTTAGTAAAAAGTAGTATCAGAACTAGACTCTTGTATAAAGAGCTTAGCCGCTTCAAGAGAAAAGATGGCTTCAAATGGTTTTTCTAATGAAGGTTCTTCTATAAATAGACCTCCTTTTTTCAATGGGGATGATTATGCATACTGGAAAGAAAGGATGAAGATTTTTGTTGAAGCTATTAATATTGATGCGTGGGATGCCGTTGAAAATTATTCTTTTGTCCCCACACATCTAGTTAATGGTGTTAGAACAAATACACCAAGAATTGAATGGACCGATGATGACAAGAAAAAGGTCCAATATAACTTGAGAGCCAAGAATATCATCATTACTTCTTTAGGGTATGATGAATTCTTTAGGGTGCCAAATTGTAAGACCGCTCAAGAAATATGGGATGCATTACAAGTAACCTATGAAGGTACAAGTGAAGTGAAAAGATCTAGAATAAATACACTCACCTATGAATATGAATTGTTTAGAATGAACCAAGGGAAAAACATTCAAGAAATACAAAAATGATTTACTCATATAATTAATCATCTTGCTTCATTGGGAAAAACTTTTGCTAATAAAGATCTTATTAATAAAGTTTTGAGATGCTTAAGCAGGAATTGGCAACCCAAGGTGACGGCCATATCGGAATCAAGAAATCTAGCTGCAATGACTTTGGCCACTCTCTTTGGAAAGCTTCAAGAGCATGAGTTGGAGCTAAATAGATTAAGTCAAAATGAGGAGCAAGATAAGAAGAAAAAGGAGATTGCTATCAAAGCCACCTCTTCCTCAATTGAATATGAAGATGAAGATGATGGAAATGATCATGACAATATTGAAATGAATGAAGAGAATTTCAGCCTCCTTGTAAAGAAGTTTGGAAGATTTCTCAAGAGGAAATGAAATCAAAGAAAACCTCCTTTTCCTCCTAAGAAGTCATATCAAAAGGGAGAAGGAACTTCATCTACTCCAACTTACTATGAATGTGAAAAACTGGGGCACATGAAGATGGAATGTCCAGTTTATCAAAAAAAGATGGAGAAATTTGAAAAGAAGCCTTTCAAGGAAAGAAAATGAAGAAGAGCATACATTGCATGGGAAGACAACGATATGGATTCCACTGATGATTCAGAGGATGAGGAAGTTTATCTTTGCCTTATGGCAAATGGAGAAGAAGAAGAAAGTGAAACAGAGGTAACCTCATCTAATCTTGAACTTTCTCCTTTATATAGTGAATTGTAAGATGCATTTCAAGAATTACATGATGAATCCATGAGGCTCACTAAAATAGTTTTAACTTCCAACAAAACAATCTCCTTGATGACTAACACAATTTCTATTTTAACCAAGGCGATTGAAGAGCTCAAAGTTGAAAATGAGACTCTTGGACTTATTGATGCTAACTCATCATGCATAATTTGTTCTTCATATGATAATGCACCAACACCTTCATCTTGTTCTTCATGTAAAGCATTTGAAAATGAAATTGAGGACTTGAAAAATACTCGTCAAATTTACATTGGGAAAAGACAATTTGAACTTGTTACTAGGGAAACAAAGGTGTGTTTTTCAAAAAGCCGATTTGGGATATAATCCAAATAACTATAAAAAAAATCTTACAATAACTTCTTTGTTCCCTCTAGAACATCAAGTAGCCCTTTTATCAAATGCTTTCATTGCGGAAAGAAAGGACATAATGCATCTACATGTAATACTAGAAATAAAAAAAACACCAAAGTCAGAACTAAAATGGTTTGGGTTCCTAAAGGCACCTTACCTATTTCTAACACACAAGGA
Organism: Ormosia emarginata; assembly: GCA_029884605.1. Classification (NCBI taxonomy): domain Eukaryota; kingdom Viridiplantae; phylum Streptophyta; class Magnoliopsida; order Fabales; family Fabaceae; genus Ormosia; species Ormosia emarginata. The sequence goes on along the minus strand of JAQQTP010000074.1, from coordinate 29,583,789 downwards.
CCCAAGACAATTTGGGGACCAAATGTTAAAATTTGAATGCGTGTTGTAGGTGTGCTTGAAGTCCAAAAGCTCAAGTTGGTACCTTGACAGTAGTTGCTCCAAGCACATGACCGATGATGGCTCCAAGTTTTCCTTCCTTATTTCCAAGAAGAGTGGTCACATGACTTGTAACATCCCAAATTTCCTATCTATTAGATAGTAATTTTGACAGTTAACAGAATTCTACTATTTAGTGATTTCTGTGTACTGTAAAATTATGTTGAATATTCCATCAGTACATTTGATCGTTTTGTGTGATTTACTCTGTATCAGGAAAATTATAATTTTCAAGCCGGAAAAAATCTTTATGTATTTATTTCTCTTGGTTGTTAATTATTTTTAACAATCTGACTTGATTTTCATACGTTTTCTAATATTTGTGATTTTTGTGGATGATTATAAATTTTTTATATTTCTCTGACTGTTTTTGGGCTGTTTGTGGGCCCAAGGTGGCCTTACATGGCTCCAGGTAGGTCCCGCAAAGTGAAAATTTTTCTACGCATAGAAAAATTTGTACTATTTAGATGGAGACGGGGGATCTTACTAAACCTGAATTTAGAAATAGTTTTTAAAATTTTCTTTTACTGTGTTTTGTATTGTATTTAATTATCGGGTGATAAAAATACTGAAAATATTATTCGAAAGGTTATAGCAGATAGAAAAATAAATATTATACTACTTAAGTCGACATTATTGGCTTGGTCATTAACCATTGATTTAATCAACGGTTGAGTTTTAGTCTTACAAAGTGGCTAGGACCATTTATAGCCCTTGGATGTAAAGTTTGAATGAGTAATCTTGACCCTTTATTTTGGAGATGCATCTAATGGCTAGGATTTCAAGAAGGAAAGATCCTATGGCCTAAATTAAGTCTTCTATCTAAGCCTAAACCTAGAAGCTACATTAAATCCTAACCATTGATCTAATCAATGGTTAAGATTGCCTAAAATGGTGGCTAGGAGATTTGTTGCATTTTGAAAAATGCATGGAATGGGGGGATGGTTTTGGTGCTGCATTTAGAAGCTAAAGCAACATTTGAAGACCATAACTGATCACTTTTGGTCATTATTGATCATTCTTCAATCATTCTTGAATTTTCCTAAGCAAAGCTCTTCAAAATTTTCTTTCCACCTCTACTCCATGCATGTTTCGGCCAAGGCACCCAAGACAACCTTCCATCACTCTTTAATTTCAACCAACCATATTTCTTGAATCCTTACCTTATTCTAAGCAACTTTCATGTTGGAGACTTTCTCTAAATCTTTCATCTTCAAGGAGTTTTTCCAAGAGCAAAGTTATAGGGTATTTGAGGTAAAGTGTAAGGAAACTTCATTTCTTCTCTCTTTTTCATGATTCTAAGCCATGTTTGATCCATGATTTATCTTATTCAAGCTTGATTTACTAAAAAATATATGTTTTGTTGTGTGTTTAAGAAATCTTTGGTGGTGAAGAACTTGGAAAAAGAAGCAAATCTAGGAGCTTTTGAGGTTCTTCAAGAGGTAAGAGGGAGATTCATCTCACCAACCAAGTATGATGGTGAGAGATGGTTTGTGTATTTGATGGTGTAAGACCCTAAAAATTTCATATCTCTTAACCAGTAATTTTGACAGTTAACAGAATTTTACTGTTTAGTAATTTCTGAATACTGTAAAATTATTTTGATTATTCTGTCAACGTATTTGATCGTTTTGAGTGATTTACTCCGTGTCAGGAAAATAAAAATTTTCGGGCCAGGGAAAACTTTATGTAATTTAATTTTTACCTTTAGGTTTTAACTATTTTACGTAATCTGATTTTATATTTGTGCGTTTTCTAATTTTTGTGATTTTATGGGTGATTATGAAATTTTTATGATACTCTGATTGTTTTTGGACTATTTGTGGGTCCCAGTGGTTCTACGTGAGCTCAGGATGAGTCCCAAAACGTGAAAATCTTTCTACGCATAGAAAAAATTTGTACTGTTGAGACGGAGACAGGGGATCTTACTAAACCTGAATCCGGAGACAGTTTTAGAAAATTTCTTGTTCTGTGTTTTGTACTGTATTTAATTATCGAGCAATAAAAATACAGTAAATATAATTTTGTGGGGTTTAGCAGATAAAAATAAATATTATACTATTAAGTCAACATTAGTGGTTATGATAATGAACCAATAGGAAACAAGTCTAATATTGGAGACTTTGATATCAACTGTCGATTTAATCAACAGTGTAGGATAAGTTTAATATAATGGCTATGACCATTGATAACCATTGGATTTAGAATTGATCAAAGGTGGAGAATTGGTCTTGCAAAGTGGCTAGGACCATTTGTGACCGTTGGATTTGAATCTAATCAACGGTGGAGATGGATCAATTATGACCATTGGATTTGGATTTAATCTATGGTGGAGATTTAGTCTTAAAAAGTGACAAAGACCATTTATGACACTTGGATGTAAAGTTTGAAGGAGTAATCTTAACCCTTCATTTTGGAGACACATCTAAGGGCTAGGACTTAAAGAAGAAAGATCCAATGGCCTAAATTAAGTCTTCTATCTAAAGCTATACCTAAAGTCTACCTTAATCCTAACCATTGAATTAATCAATGGCTTAGAATGCTTCAAATAATTGCTTGGATTTTCAAGATTGAATCTTAACCATTGATTTAATCTATGGTTGAAATTTGGTCTTATATAATTGCTTGGACTTCAATTGTGACCCTTGGATGGCAACATGGAAGGAGAGATCTTGACCATCCATTTAGTAGCTTTATCTAAATGGCTAAGATTAAAGATTAAAGGAGAAAGAAGATCCAATGGTTCAAGTTTGTTACTATCACTTGGAAACTCTCCAATTATTTGGTGTCTTTGACTAACACTCTAATTATTCACTCATTTCTCACTCACTCTCCATGGCAATGTTAGGAAAAAGGGGGCCAAAATCATTTCATGCATTTGCTATCATAATTCATCTTTGTCTCCTCCAAAAAGCCAAGACTTCATCAAATATTTTCTCTCCACTCTTCTCCTCTAAGTTTCGGCCAAGCACTCCAAGTATACCTTCCATCACTCTTCAATTTCAAACAACCATATTTCTTGAATCCTTACCTTATTCTAAGCAACTTTCATGTTGGAGATTTTCTCTAAATCATTCATTTTCAAAGAGTTTTTCTAAGAGCAAATTCTAAGGTTTTTGAGGTGAAGTGTAAGGAAACTTCATTTCTTCTCTTCTTTTTCATGATCTAAACCATGTTTGATCCATGGTTCCTCTTAATCAAGCTTAGTATACTAATTTTTATGTATTTTGTTTTGTATTTGAGAAGCCCTTGATGTTAAAGGACTTGGAAAAAGAAGTAAAATAAGGAGCTTTTGAGGATCTTCAAGAGGTAAGAGGGAGATCCATCTCACCAACCAAGTATGGTGGTGAGAGATGTAACACCCTCCCTAGGGTATCACATGTCTGACTCCCGACTCAAAATCTGAAAATAAATTCGTAAAAGGTTTGAGTTATGAAAATATGGGTTTCAAAATTTCTTTCTTGCTTAAACATAAATTTTCTAAAATTCATAAGTAATACGGAAAAACATATTGAAACAGACTCATATACAATACTGTCACTAATTAATATTTAACAACTTAAAGAGAAATATAAAACTTACAAACTCTTTTTTTTAACAATAGTAACCCTATGACAGGTTCTACTTAATAGCACGGTGTAACACTAACGTTAAAACTTAACATACTTATTCCTTCTTGTATCCATTTGGATGCATCAGACATCTGTTCCATGTCAACACAGCACACCTTTGAGTCTTGAATGTCCACTCCTTATTGTTGTCACCAACCTCATAGTATCCATCGCCCGTTATGTCTAAGACAACTCGATCCTTCTATTATTTGATTTTAATAGTACATACACAACAAAACAACATAACAAAGAGGTAAGATCACCTACACCAATACCAACATGGCAGCACAGAGATAACACAAACAACATATCATACAGATATATCATACCAGAATTCCAATAATGCACTCAACATTAATCAACTATCATCATCATACCATTAACATTATTATCATCACACAATAATCATAATAATGTCATCAACATGATTATCATCATCATCATCCAAGTATTCAAAACAATTGTCATTGTCAATATTCCTCAATTAATATATCACACAGATATAAATGTTCAGATTATGCATGTACACAAGACTCGATTTCCTACTCCATGGAGCTAAAACTCAGGTTAGAGAAATGATCGAAAAGACCTGCCGGTACCACGTGCCTCAGACTATGTGCTTTAATTCTCATTTCAATTTTTGTACATCTAGCACATACACGACAGTCTTTATCAGATCTTGATTAAGAATAGTGTCTCGGTCAGGATCATCGGTGTGTTGCATCGGTCTAACCTACGGGAAGAAGCGCGACCAACCACCCGTGTAGGCAACCCGCACCCCGATGCCCCCAAGGTCAACAAGTGACTTACACTACGCATATCGCACACACTCAAGAGGTGTGTTTCTCCTAGACAATCAGCCATATCCAGTCCTCATCGGACCATTCCAATGCATGTATAATGCACCAAATACTAATCACAGGTATAATACCAATCACAGGTATATCTCATAATTTCTCAGATATAGTTTATATAATGCACGAATATATCAGTGCAAGTCCAACCACAAAGGCCATTCTTTTCAAATTTGTTTGTTCAATTAAATCATATACTTCAACGCATATGCATATATATATATATATTATTTTTATATAATATATATATATATATATAATTTTTTTCAATGCATCTAAAATGCACCACGTGCCAATAACAGGCAAAACTCGTTGTTTTCACAAACAGTGTATGGACACTAGTTCAACAGTAATCATACTGTATTTTTCAATAACAAAATTATCTTATCATGTTTTCATAGTTATAAAACACTGTTGTCGTGTTTTCACACAATTGCGCAATATTCCCGTTACGTTTTCACAATTCCACAACACTTCTGTTGCGTTTTCAAAATACCGTAACACTTTTGTTACATTTTTAAAATTCCAAAACGTTTTTATTACATTTTCACAATACCGTAACATTACTATTACGTTTACAAAATTTCGTAACATTTCTGTTACGTTTTCAAAACACCGCAATCTCTTCTGTTGCACTTTTAAACCACGTAAAATTTTTTTAATGTTTTTCTCAATCGCGTAAAATATACGTTTCTCAAATTGCATAGTATTTTTTCACTGTTTCACAATTGCGTAACTTAAAAATTATTATTTTAAGTTGCATAAATCATTTTCCATCATTCTCAAAATATTTAAAACACTTTCCAAATCACATAACGATTTTTTACCACTTTTCACAATCACGTAAAAATAATTCATCACTTTTCAATCACGTAGTGATTTTCAATAGTAGTTCAAATTACGTAAAATATTTAAACGTAATTCAAATCGCGTAGAAATATTTCAACATATTTAAAATCACGTAGAAATATTTTTCCATATCACGTAACTTAAAAATCACGTTTTTAAGATACGTAAATAATTTTTCACCACAATTTCATTACAGAAAATATTTCTTGACCTTTAAAAATTCTTTTTTAACTTTTCTCAAAATAATATAACTTTATACTTCATTTAATATATTTTCTTACTCACGAAAATCTTTTTCCACAATTCTTTACTCAAGAAATTCTTTTCGAAAAATAATTCACAAACTCACTTTTTCATTAAATTTTCCTAACGTACTCCAAAACTTGAAAATAAGTTATACGTTGGTAAATTCTCAAATCACCATTATATTCTCCATTTTTCTCAAATCAATTTTAAAATCAATTCTCTTCAAAATAAATTAGAGTTAAAACATTTTGAACCTCTCTTTGTCTTTCGTTTATAAAATTTTCTCAAGTGATAAAACACTCGGATTCCCTTTCCAAATTCCTTGTATTAAATCAATTTACGTTTCCACTTTGAAAATCACTTTGTTCATAAAAAAAATCAAGGCACTACCAGCCTTTAAAAAAAATGTGGACATGACTATTGAAACCATTAAATATTTTTTTCTTCTAAATTGATATGGTTTTACACAAACAAAACCATTAAAATTTTGTTTTCAAAACCGTGTGATTCATGGTCATAAAACCAAACCCATTTGTTCAAATTTATTTTCACTTTCTTTGCAAATTCTTTTTCACTTTCTTTGCAAATCCTTAAAATCAACGTTTGCCCGTTTCATTCAAAACTCATATTTAGAATGACACTTAGGATCTTTTTACACAAAATAAATTAATAAAAATCCTTCAAAACCATGTTCTTGTTCTCTTGAAAAAAACATATCATTTGTTTATTTTCCATACTCTTCAAATCAATCCAATTTTTAATCTTTCATGAAAATCTTAAGTTATAAACACCTATGTTGAGGTGTCTTGACCGAAATTCACTAAGTTCTAGGGACCCAAAAATCAATTCCCTTGTTCTTGAAAATTTACAACATGAACCCTAATCAAGGGCATCAAAACCGTAGCTATTTCTTGGCCATTGGGGCCAAAATTAATTTTCTTTCCATCATCAAATCATGGCATACACATACATACACATCATATATATATATATATATCATATATATATATATATCAAAAGCAAGCCATATTATCATCATGCATAGTATAAGCATACCATCAAAATCGTAAACTCATGCAAAGCATATTAAGCATAAGCAAATAATTAAAACACATAAACACTCACAAATAAATTACAAGACCATGGATATGAATCCTCACATGGATTCACCATCCACCAAATATAAAACCATCTCTCACCACCATACTTGGTTGGTGAGATGGATCTCCCTCTTACCTCTTGAAGATCCTCAAAAACTCTTTGTTTTGCTTCTTTTTCCAAGTCCTTCACCACCAAGGGCTTCTCAAATACAAAACAAAATACATAAAAATTAGTATACTAAGCTTGATTAAGAAAACCATGGATCAAACATGGTTTAGATTATGAGAAAGAGAGAAGAAATGAAGTTTCCTTACACTTCACCATAAATACCCCATAACTTGGATCTCGAAGAAAGTCCATGAAGATGAATGATTTATAGAAAGTCTCCAACATGAAAGTTGTTTAGAATATCATGTAGATTCAAGATCTATGGTTGGATGAAATTAAAAGAGATTGGAGAGTGGTTTTAGGGGTCTTGACCGAATGGTTCCTCTTGAAGCACAAAGATGAAATTTTTGATTTTTGATAGAAACTTGAAGCTTGGATTTGAAGTCCAAGATGAATGATTTTGGAAAAACTCATAACTAGAGATGTTCTTAGAATGGTGTTTAGGTGTAGGAAATAAGGTTAGATGAAATTTTAGAAGCTTGGATGGTTGTCTTGGAAGGCTTGGCCGAATGGTGCCTTTGGAGGAGAAGAATGAAGAGAATTGGCTAAGTGTAGAAAAATGAAGACATGAAGATAATAGCTTAGGAGACAAAGTGATATAATTGAGAAAGATAGCCTATTCTAAAGTGGTTGCCGTGGAGTGCTAGTAATAGCATGGAGAAATTATTTGCATGGCCACTAAGTGCAAAAATCAACACATGGCACCAAGTCTTACTTTTGGTCAATACTTGATGAATTATTAGCTTTTCGAATGTCCTAAAAGACTTCTTCATGGCCGTAGGAGTCCATGAAATTTGCCATCCAATTATTGTTTCAATTTTGTGACCATTTAAGCTTAGGTTAGTTTACTAATTCATCTAACTTAATAATTAATCAAGTAAACCATTTTTTTTTTGTTGACTTATTACCATAGATTAATTATTAAGACTAGCCACTTTGAAACAAAAGAGATAGAATTGAATTGATAGCATGTTTCTCTTTTACCAAGCAAGCATAGCCATAGGAATTAGAAAGAATAGACACCAAACATTGACTAATTTTGTATAGCTTTTTCAATTATTGTTATTAGAAGAATGGCCAAGTGAAATGAGTAAAGGAATTGGCCCCCTTTAGAGTGCATGGACGTAGCTTGCATGGAGGGAAAGAAGAAAATATTTTTGCTTTAGGAAAATGATCAATCATGATGTATAATTGATCAAAACATCTAATAATGACATAAAGTTTTTCTTTATCTCCAAAATGAAGCTCAAAAATCATCCCCCCCTTCTCTTGCTTCTTCAAAGTGTGACTAATTTCACAAGTCACCATCTTAAGCATTCTAGCCATTGATTAATTCAATGGTTAGGATTTAGGTAGACTTTAGGTAGGTTAGAAGACTTAATCTAGGCCATTGGATCTTTCTCCTTTAAATTCTAGCCATTAGATGTGTCTCCAAAATTAAGGGTCAAGATTACTCCTTCTTACTTTTAATCCAAGGGTCATAATTAGTCTTTGCTACTTTTTAAGACTAATTCTCCACCATTGATTAAATTTACATCCAATGGTTATAAATGGCCCTTGTTACTTTACAAGACCAAATCTCCACCCTTGATCACTTCTAAATCCAATGGTTACAAATAGTCATAGTCACTTTATATGACCAAATCTCTACCCTTGATTTAATCTCCATCTAACGGGTATAAATGATCTTATTCACTTTTAAGATCAAATCTCCACCGTTGATTAAATCAAGATCAAGTCTCCATCATTAATTAAATCAATGGTGGATATCCAAACCACCAATGCTGACTTAAGCAATATAATTTCTATTTTTATCTGTTAAAACCCCACGAAAGATTATATTTACTGTATTTTTATTGTCTGATAAATAAATACAGTACAAAACACAGTACAAGAAATTTTCTAAAACTATTTTCGGATTCAGGTTTAGAAAGATCCCCTGTCTCCGTCTAAACAGTACAAATTTTTCTATGCGTAGAAAAATTTTTGCTTTGCGGGACCCACCTGGGCCCACATACAATCAAAAAAATTCATAATCATCCACAAAAATCACAAAAATTATAAAATGCACAAATATCAAATCAGATTACGTAAAATAATTACCTAACGGTAAAAATTAAATTACGTAAAGTTTTCTCCGGCCCGAAAATTTTTATTTTCAGACACAGAGTAAATCACTCAAAATGATCAAATACGCGAACGGAATAAAGAAAATAATTTTATAGTGCACAGAAATTACTAAATAGTAAAATTTTGTTAACTGTCAAAATTACTGTTTAAGAGGTACGGAAATTCAGGGTGTTACAAGAGATGGTCTTATATTTGATGGATGGTGAATCCATGTGAGGATTCATATCCATGGTCATGTAATTATTTGTGGATGTTTATGTGTTTGATTTATTTGTTCATGCTTTGTATGATTTGTATGATTTATTGCTTTTGATCATGGCATGCTTATGGTAGCTTATGGTATATATGATGAAATATGTATGTGTATGCCATGATGTGATGATAGAAAGGAAATCAATTTTTGGCTCCAATGGCCAAAGGAAGAGTGGTCACGGTTTTAACACTCATGATTAGAGTTTATGTTGAAATTTTTCAAGAACAAGAGAATTAATTTTTGGTCCCTAGAACATGGTGAATTTCGGCCAAGACACCTCAAGATAGGTGTTCACAAATTAATATTTTCATGGATGATGAAATGAGATGTTTAGAAAAACAAGGAAAATAAACAAAGGATTTATTTTTCAAAGAGTACATGAACACGGTTATAGAAGGATTTTTATTAATTTATTTTGTGTAAAAAGTTTCTAAGTGTTTTACTAAACATGAGTTTTAAATGAAAATAGCAATGTTGATTATAAGGATTTGCAAAGAAAGTGAAAAAGAATTTGTAAAGAAAGTGAAAATGGATTTGCAAAGAAAGTGAAAAATGAAAATGAACAAATGACTTGATTTCAAAGACCAAATGTTCACGGTTTTTGTAAAGGATTTTTAATGGTTTTGTTTGTGTAAAACCATATCAATTTAGAAGGAAAATATTTGATGGTTTCAATAGTCATGTCCACATTTTTGAAGGCTTGTAATGCCTAAATTTTTATGGAACAAAGTGATATTTTATAAAACGAAGTGTTTTGTCTCTTGAAAGATTTGACAGTTTTCAATGAACACGTTCACGGTTTTTGAAGACTTGCGGATACCTTGATTTTATAACAAAATGATTTTCGCACAAGAATTTGGAAAGGGAATTAGAGCGTTTATCACTTGAGAAAATCAAGTTTTTGTAAACGAAAATGTTTTTGAACTTCAATTTATTTTGAAGAAGGTTGTGTTTGGAAATGATTTGGGAAAAATGAAGAATATAATGGTGTTTTGAAAATTTACTAACGTATAACTGATTTTCGAGTTTTGAAATACGTTAGAAAATGTTAAGTTTTGAAACGTGTGATTTATATAAATGGAAAAGTGATTTTTGTGGATTATATTTTGGAAAAGGATTTCTTGAGTAAAGAAATGTGGAAAAAGATTTTCTTGAGTAAGAAAATGTGAAAAATGAAATACAAAGTCATATTATTTTGAGAAAGTTGAAAAGGAATTTTTGAAGGTTAAGAAATATTTTCTAAATGAAATGGTGATGAAAAATGTTTTACGATCTTAAAAATGCGATTTTTAAGCTACGCAATTGAAAAATGTGTTGAAAATGATATTGATTTATATAAGTCCAAAATAATGTTTGGAATATTGAAGAATATTTTACATGATTGTAAAATGTTGAAAAATATTTTACGTATCTTAAAAACAATTTGAAATATAGTAAAATATTTCTATGCTATTTGAATTATGTTTAAATATTTTACGTAATTTGAACTACTATTGAAAAATTAATATATGATTTAAAAGTGATAGAATATTTTTACGTGATTGTAAAAATGACAGAAAATCATTATGTGATTTGGAAAGTGTTTTAAATATTTTGAGAATGATGGAAAATGATTTATGCGACTTAAAAGAATGATTTTTAAGTTATGCGATTTTGAAACAGTGGAAAAATACTATGCGATTTGAGAAATGTATATTTTTACGCGATTGAGAAAAACGTTGAAAAATTAGTACATGGTTTAAAAGTGCAACAGAAGAGTTGTAGCATTTTGAAAACGTAACAGAAATGTTACGAAATTTTGTAAACGTAACAGTAGTGTTATGGTATTGTGAAAACGAAATAAAAACGTTTTTGAATTTTAAAAACGTAACAACAGTGTTACGATATTTTGAAAATACAACAGAAGTGTTGTGGAATTGTGAAAACGTAACGAGAATGTTGCGCAATTTTGTGAAAACACGATGAAAATGTTTTATAACTATGAAAATGTGATAACATGATTTTCGTTGTTGAAAGTACAATATGAATACTGTTGAACCAGTGTATGGACACTGTATGAGAAAATGACGAGTTTTGCCTGTATTGGCATTTAGTGCATTTTACATGCATTGGAAAGATATGCCTATGATTGGCATTGGTGCATTATACATGCATTGGAAAAATATGCGTTGAGGCAGATGATTACATTGAACAAATGAATTGAAAAGATTTGGCCCTTGTGGTTGGACTTGCACTGATATATTCGTGCATTGTATAAAGTATAGCTAATAGCTATTTTGGCCCTTGTGGTTGAAGAGGGAATGAGAATTGATAGTGAGGTCTATGATGGATCTTGGGGTGCGTCAAGGCGCGACGGTCGACCAGTGATATCTATCTGTGGGCTACGGCTAGACCATGTGCCACTTGGCGATGCAATCCGTTACAACGCATTGACGATACCTGACAAGAACACGATTCTTTTCAACAACTGGAAGATTATCTTTGGGCTAAGGCTGACAATTAACAGAGCATTCTCCTCGAAATTGTGAAAACCTCCATGGAGTTGTTTTTGAAAAACTGAGTTTATGTGCGCATGCATGAATCTGAACATTTATACCAGTATGATATATTAATTGAGGAATATTGGCTATGACAACTGATAAGTGATTGGATGATGATAGTTGATTAATATTGATGGATGATCATAATTCTGGTATGATCTATCTGTATGATATGTTGTTTGTATTATCTCTGTGCTACCATGTTGGTATTGGCGTGGTTCTAATGATAAAATTATTAGTTTTAATCTTTAAGCTTAATTCTACTCAATTTGTTTCTTGCAAAAACCATTATAGATCTCACCTCTTTGTATGTTGTGTTGTTGTGCTTGTATTGGTAAAAACTATATAATAGATGGAACGAGTTGTCTTAGACATATGGGTGATAAATACTCTGAGATCGGAGACAACATCAGAGAATGACCATTCCAGATTTGATAGTATGCAGTGTTGACATAGAACAAATGTCTGATGCATCCAGATGGATACAAGAAGGAATAAGTATGTTAAGTTTTCTCGTTAGTGTTGTACCGTGCTATTAAGTAGGACCCGTCATAGGATTTGCTACTGTTAAAAAGAGAGAGTTTTCTGTTAGTTTTATATTTCTCTTTAAATTGTTAAATATTAATTGGTGTCAATATTGTATACTAAATATATTTTCAGTAATACTTATGAATTTCAGTAAGTTTATGTTTCAGTAAAGAAGAAATTTTAAAACTCATATTTTATAACTCAAACCTTGTGCGAACTTCTTTTCAGATTATGAGTCGGGAGTCAGACATGTGATACCCTAAGGAGGGTGTTACAGATGGATGGTGAATCCATGTAAGGATTCATATTCATGGTCATGTAATAATTTGTGGATGTTTGTGTGCTTTGATTATTTGCCTATACTTGGTATGATTTGCATGATTTATTGCTTTAATTATGGCATGCTTATGATATATATTTGAATATGTATATGTATGCCATGATTTGATTATGGAAAGGAAATTGATTTTTGGTTCCAAAGACCAAGAGGAATTTCGGCCAAGACACCTCAAAATAAGTGTTCATAAATTAATATTTTCATGAAGGATAAAATTGGATGATTAGGGAAGCATGGAAAATAAACAAAGGGTTTGTTTTTCAAGAAGTAGTGTTCACGGTTTTGAGAAGGATTTTTATTGATTTATTTTGTGTAAAATGTTTCTAAGCATTTTACTAAACATGAGTTTTAAATGAAAAGGGCAATGTTGTTTTAAGGATTTGCAAAGAAAGTGAAAATGGATTTACAAAGAAAGTGAAAATGAAAAATGAACAAATGATTTGATTTCAAAGACCAAGTGCTCACGGTTTTTATGAAGAATTTTTAATGGTTTTGTTTGTGTAAAACCATATTGACTTAGAAGGAAAAATATTTGATGGCCATTGAAATCATGTACCACGGTTTTGGAAGGCTTGTAATGCCTTGATTTTGATGAAACAAAGTGATTTTTCAAATGGAAATATAATTGATTTAGTATAAGGAATTTGCAAAGGGAATCAGAGTGTTTTATCACTTGAGAAAATGGGATTTTTGTATATGAATGGAAAAGAGAGGTTGAAAGTGTTTGAACCTCAATTTATTTTGAATAGAATTGATTTTAGAATTTATTTGAGAAAAATAGAAAATATAATAGTGATTTGATATTTTCTAACGTGTAACTCATCCTTTGGGTTTTGGAGAGCGTTAGTAATTTTAAAGTTAGAAACATTGATTTAATTCAATAGAATTGTGAATTTGTGGAATATATTGTGAAAAGGATTTTCTTGAGTAAGAAAATGTGAAAAATAATGTGAGTAGTCATATTATTTTGAGAAAGGTTGAAATGAAACTTTTGAAGGTTGAGAAATATTTTTCATAATGGAATTATGGTGAAAAATGATTTACGTAACTTAAAAATGTGATTTTTAAGCTACGCGATTTGAAATACGTTTAAATATTTCTACACGATTTGAAAAACGTTTAAACATTTTATGTGATTGAAATATTGTTAAAAAATCACTGTGTGATTGAAAAGTGATGAAATATTTTTACGTGATTGTGAAAATGGTGGAAAATCACTACGCGATTTGAGAAACGTGTAAATATTTTTACGCGATTGAGAAAACATTGAAAAATTAATACGTTATTTGAAAATGCAACAGAAGTGTTGTGGAATTGTGAAAACGTAACAGAAATGTTGCGCAATTGTGAAAAACATGACAAAAATGTTTTGTGACTATGAAAACGTGATAACATGATTTTCGCTATTGAAAATACAGTATGAATACTGTTGAACCAGTGTATGGACACTGTATGAGAAAATGATGAGTTTTGTCTGTGATTGGCATTTGCCTGTGATTAGCATTTGGTGCATTTTATATGCATTGGAAAGATATGTCTGTGATTGGCATTTGATGCATTATGAATGCATTGGAAAAATATGCATTGAGGCATATGATTAAATTGAACAAAATGAATTTGAAAAGATTGGCCCTTGTGGTTGGACTTGTACTGATATAATCGTGCATTGTATAAAATATAGTTTATAGTTATTATGGCCCTTGTGGTTGAAGAGGGAATGTGAATTGATAGTGAGGTCTATGATGGATCTTGGGGGAGTCAAGGCGCGGTGGTCGACTAATAGATATTTGTTTATGGGCTAAGGCTGGACTATATGCCACTTGGCGATGCAATCCGTTGCAACGCATTGACGATATCTGACAAGAACACGATTCTTTTCGAAAGTTGGACATTGTCTGTGGGCTAAGGCTGGGCATTGTCTGTGGGCTAATCTGGAAGATTGTCTTTGGGCTAAGGCTGACAATTAACAGAGCATTCTTCTTGAAATTGTGAAAACCTTCATGGAGTTGTTTTTGAAAAATTGAGTCTTTGTGCACATGCATATTGGTATGAAAATTGAACTGTTGAATAATACTAGATGATGATGATGATAAATAATGTTGATGGCATTATTGTTATTATCGTGTGATTTGAATTGATGAATACTTGGATATTGTTGAGGACATCATCGTGAATATTGAATGATATTTGAACTGATAAATGATTGGATGATGATAGTTGATTAATGTTGAGTGCATTATTGGAATTATGGTAGGATATACCTGTATGGTATGCTGTTTGTGTTATCTCTGTGCTACCATGTTGGTATTGGCGTAGGTGATCTCACCACTTTGTTATATTGTTTGGTTGGGCTTGTGTTGTAAAAATTATATAATAGATGGAACGAGTTGTCTTAGACATGTCGGGTGGTAAATACTCCAAGATTGGTGACAACGTCGAGGAGTAGCCATTCAGGATTCGATAATGTGCAGTGTGAACAAGGAACAGATGTCTGGTGCATCAAGATGGATACAAGAAGGAATGAGTATGTTAAGTTTTACCGTTAGTGTTGTACCATGCTATTAAGTAAGACCCGTGATGGGGTTTGCTACTGTTAAAAAGAGAGTCTGTTAGTTTTATATTTCTCTTTAAATTGTTAAATATTAATTAGTGTCAATATTGTATATTAATCAATTTAAATATATTTTCAGTAATACTTATGGATTTCAGTAAGTTTATGTTTCTGTAATAAGAAATTTTAAAACTTACCTTTTATAACTCAAATCTTTTATGAACTTCTTTACAGATTATGAGTTAGGAGTCGGAAATGTGATACCTTGAGGAGGGTGTTACATGACTTATGGTGACAACAACAAAGGAAAGATTCTTGGAGTTAGTAAAGTTGGTAAGATTCCTTCCTCATCCATCGATAATGTGTTGCTTGTTGAAGGACTAAACATAACTTGCTTAGCATTAGTCAATTGTGTGATAAGGGAAATAGAGTAATATTTTATTCTAATTATTGCATAATTGAAGGAAAGGATGATAAGCATGTTAAGTTTGTTGGTCATAGGGTCAATAATATATATATGATTAGCCTTGATGACATTTCCTCAAATGATGCTAAATGCTTTATAAGTAAAGAAAATGATTCATGGTTATGGCATAGGAGAATTGCTCACATTCACAAGGATCACTTAAATAAGTTACTTTCTAAAGATCTAGTAATTGGACTTCCAAAGCTCAAATTTGAAAAAGATAAACTTTGTGATGCATGTCCAAAGGAAAAACAAGTAAAGATCTCTTTTAAAGCTAAAAATGTAATTTCAACTTCTAGACCTCTATAACCTTTGCATATGGATCTTTTTGGTCCCTCTAGAACTATAAGCTTTGGTGGGAATTACTATGCCTTAGTTATTGTGAATGATTTTTTTAGATTTATATGAACATTTTTTTATCTCACAAAAATGATGTTTTTCAATCATTTAAAAAGCTTGCTAAAGTTATCCAAAACGAAAAAGGTTTTTGTATTGCATCCATAAGAAGTGATTATGGTGGTGAATTTGAAAACCATGAATTTGAAATCTTTTGTGATGACCATGGCATTGAGCATAATTTTTCGGCCCCTAAAACATCATAACAAAATGGTGTTGTAGAAAGGAAAAATCGATCTTTAGAAGAAATGACAAGAACTATGCTCAATGAGGTCAACCTTTCAAAATATTTTTGGGCGGATGCAATTAACACCACTTGTTATGTTATGAATAGGGTTCTAATAAGGCCAATTTTAAAGAAAATCTCCTATGAATTATACAAAGGAAGGAAACCAAATGTCTCACATTTTCATGTTTTTGGATGTAAATGTTTTGTCTTAGATAATGTAAAGGATAACTTGAGAAAGTTTGATGCAAAATCTGATGAGGGAATATTTCTTGGCTATTCTATACATAGTAAGGCCTTTAGTGTTTACAATAAATGAACTATGACCATAGAAGAGTCCATACATGTTGCATTTGATGAAACTAATCCAAATGAGTCGAGAAAGGAGTTTGTTGATGATGTTACAAAAATTTTGCCAATGACTCACCTAGAAAATCAAGAAAAAGAAGTCAAGAAGCAAGAAAAAAGCCCATATGGTTCCTCAAGACAAGAGGACTCTCAAATCATGGATCTTCCCAAGGAATGGAGAGCATCAACATATCATCATGTTGACAAAGTGATCAGTGATGTATCAAAAGGGGTAATCACTCGTAACTCTCTTAGAGATGCATGTAACCATATGGCTTTTGTCTCTCAAGTTGAACCTAAAGGCATAAACAAGGCCATTAATGATGAACATTGGATCTTGACCATGCAAGATGACCTAAACTAATTTGAGAGGAATCAAGTTTGGGAATTAGTTCCAAGGCCCAATAATCATCCCATAATTGGCACCAAATGGGTCTTTAAGAACAAACTTGATGAAACGGGCTTAATAATAAGAAACAAAGTTAAGCTCGTAGCTAAGGGTTATAATCAAGAAGAAGGCATAGATTATAAAGAAACTTATGCTCCCGTAGCTAGATTAGAAGCCATTAGAATGCTACTTGCATATGCATGCATCATGGATTTTAAGCTCTTTCAAATGGATGTCAAAAGTGCTTTTTTAAATGGTTTCATACAAGAAGTGTATGTGGATCAACCTCCCGATTTTGAAAACTTTGAATTACCCAATCATGTTTTTAAACTTAAAAAGGCCTTGTATGGCTTAAAACAAGCTCCTAGAGCTTGGTATGAAAGGTTGAGCAATTTTCTTTTGGAAAATGATTTTTCTAGAGGAAAGGTTGACACCACTTTTTTCATCAAGCATAAGAAGCATGATATTCTTCTTGTACAAATATACATTAATGATATCATATTTGGTACTACTAATAGCTCTCTTTGTAAAGAATTTGTAAATATTATGCAAAGTGAGTTTGAGATGTCCATGATGGGTGAGCTCAATTTCTTCCTTGATCTTCAAATTATGCAAACAAAGGATGAGACTTTCATAAGTCAATACAAATATTGCAAGGAGTTACTCAAGAAGTTTGGAATAGAAGACGCCAAGCAAATGGCTACACCAATGGGTACTTCATGTTACTTGAACAAGGATGAATGAGGTAAATCGGTAGAAATTACTAAGTATAGAGGTATGATTAGCTCACTCCTTTATCTTACTGCCAGTAGGTCTGATATTAAGTTTAGTATATGTATGTGTGCTAGATATCAAGCAAATCCTAAAGAATCTCACCTATGTGCTATAAAACGAATTATGAAATATCTAATAGGCACTTCACAAATAGGATTGTGGTACCCTGAGGGTGCTTCATGTAGCCTAATTGTTTATTCCGATTTGGACTTTGCTGATTGCAAAATGGATAGGAAGAGTACTATTGGGACATGCCACTTGCTTGGAAGCTCATTAGTTTCTTGGCATAGCAAGAAGCAAATTAGTGTGGCATTGTCAACAGCTGAAGCTGAATATGTTGCAACTGGAAGTTGTTGTGCTCAAACCCTTTGGATGAAGCAATAACTCCTAGTCTATGGTCGTGAGCTGGATCACATCCTCATAAGATGTGATAACACTAGTGCAATCAATTTATCTAAAAATCCCATTTTACACTCAAGAACAAAGCACATTGAAATAAAGTATCATTTCATAAGAGATCATGTTCAAAAGGGTGATTGCATGCTTGAATTTGTAGAAACCACTAAGCAACTAGCTGACATTTTCAGTAAACATTTGGCAAAAGAAGCTTTCTATTATATAAGAAATGAACTTGGAATATTAGATCAATTATGCATAGGCTAAATTGATGCATAATACATTGTTTTGTTGCATAAGATGCAAGTTTGCTGCATAAGATGCAAGTTTGCTGCATAAACATACATTTTTCTGCATAATCATGACTTTTTGCTGCATAACTTTTAATTTTTAATCCAATACTGACTTGAGTATCGTAGATTCCCCCTAAGTTGTTTTGCAAGTGCTTCCTCATATGAAAGACCTCCAAGAAGCTCAAAAACCTCACAAATCCATCCAAATGGGGAAATTCTTAGTAAAAGTAGCAATTTTGCATATTTATGTGTTTTGCATCACAATTTGTTTGGTTTATATGCTTACATGATGTTTGGAATTCATTTGAGAAGCTCTGGAACTAATTTGAAAGGCTTAAAATTGATCCTCCATTGTTTGAAATGCGAAATCTAGTTTTAGAGCGCTGGTAATCGATTACAAGACCTTTGTAATCGATTACAAAGGTTCTGTCAAGCAAGTAATCGATTACATCTTACTGGTAATCGATTACAATGAACCCAGAACTCAGGTAATCGATTACACAAATAATGTAATCTATTACAAGGTTCCCAAAAGCATGGTAATCGATTACACTAAAATTATAATTGATTACAGGGGCAACAGAAGGTTGGTAATTGATTACATAACCAATGTAATCGATTACACAAGGGTTTTTAAAGGTTTTCTGACGTGCAAAAGGTCATTTCTTCAGAATCTCTTCTTCTTCTCTTCTGAACCTACGAAAACCCCCATCCTAAACTCTCAATTTCTCACTCAAATCTCACCAAAAACTTATCATTTCACCTCCCTCTCACTTGAAAATTACTTCTCCACACAACTCATCCACCAAAACTCATCAAAATCCACCCAAATATCCACCCAAAATCCACTCACCCCTTCGTCTTTCTCCCTCTCATCACCCACGAGCCACACCACCCAAAACCATCCTTCTTCCATCCTTCCCTTCACCCACACACCTCCAAACACTCCTCTCTTCATCCCTTTTTCACCCATTCTCATCAAATGGTTGAACTTTCCCAAAGGACAAAACGTGCAAGAACAGGGCTCAACATTAGAGAGTCCTCAAATGCCCTTTCTCGCAACATCTCTGGGCTGGATCTCACACGACACTTCACCACCACAAAGAAGACTGAATTGTTCCGAAAGAACTTCTAATTAAGGAAGCTCATCTTTCCAAGGTACCTCACTCAGAACTTCTGCTCAAGTGAACCTTTGGAATCCTTCAGGTTGGTTGAAAGACTTGGCTTAATTAGTTTCCTTAGCATTCAGAAGGCAAGATATCCAAATTTGGTTCGAGTGTTCTATGACAATCTGAGGTATGAAGATAACTATCTGATTTCTGAGGTCAAGAAAACTCATATTAAGATCACTAGGGAGGACTGGTGTAGGTTAACTAAACTCTCATATAATAGGAAAGTTTTTATGGAAATGAGAATGCTTGGGGAGCTGATTTTGAATACAAAAGTGCTTTGACCCTGCTAAGGTCACGATATGAAATCCCAAGGAATAAGAAATGGGTAATGGCTACTGGTCTCACAATGGAGAACAAAGTGCTACATTATCTGGTTGTTTGAGGCTTAATTCCCAGCGATGGTAATTACTCCTAGGTCTTGAGAGATGATGTAGTGGTCTTATGGGCAATGACCACAGGCAGGCCCATCAATTGAGCTCACTACATCATTCAGCACATGTTGGATATGAAAAAGAAGAAGAACTCTGCTCTTCCTTATGCCATGCTTATGACAGCTATCCTGGAGCATTGTCACATCTCCTTGTCTGAAGAATCCAAGGATACAAGCTCAAAAGGTCCTCAATCCATTGGCCTGCACGCCTTGAAGAAGCTTCAGTTGAGTCAAGTAGATGGTAGATGGTACTATCTCGCTCATGGCAGCTATAGGCACATCCCTCATGGTCTTAAGAGTGATGATGAAGAAGAGCACCAGTAGCCTACTCCAGCTCTAGCCACATTGGATCTCCTGCTTTAAGAAATACAGAACTTGGCGACTACGGTGGAAACCCGGATGGACCGGATTGAGCAGAAAGTGGATCACCTTGAATTGAGGATGGACTAATCTGATCAGGAGCTTGCTTCTATTCGTTCACTTCTGGAGGGTCCAGGACATGCATCACAGAGTGCAGCTACCGCACCTACCACCTCTGTCCCTCCTTCTCTTCCATCCTTCGTTGGTCCTTCGAGTACTCATCCTGCTAATGATGAGGAGCACCTTGGAATGGACAATGATCTTGAACCCAACGACAATGATGTCGGAGATGCTACTACAGACGATGATAGTGATAGTAAGGCGATTCTATGACTAAGGCAGCTTTGTCCTACTTCTTTTTGTCTATTCTGTCTGAATCCCATCATTTTGTCTTCAATATGTATATGACTATTGGATCCTTTTTATGGTTATAAAATCAGTATAGTGTTTTCTTATATATGTTTATTGATTTTATTGGATCCTCTTGATATGCTTATAAAGTATATTGATCCTCATATGCATTTGGATACTAATCTGACTGGTTATAAAATGCTCATACTCTGTTTGCCTGGACTGTTCTAGTAGTTTTCTGCTGTTTAAAATTTGGAAAATCATGAAAATCAGCAGAAATGCTACTGAAATTTTGGTTGAATGCTTATGTATTTTTTAAAATGCCAACGGGGGAGAGATTGGTGTTTTGCATAAGTACGGGGGAGCTTGATTTAAGTTTTCACATGACACATCACTAACCCTATCTTGTGCATATATTATGGGAGAGAGTTACGCTTAAATCTCTTATTGACATATATATATATATATATATGTGTGTGTGTGTGTGCAATTGTTTCTCGTCTTTTCAATGTTCAGTTTGTCATCATCAAAAAGGGAGAGAATGTGAATGCTTATGTCTTAAAGCATGTCAAATGATTTTTGATGATAACAAAGCCAAAGATGAAGATCAAGTGCAAAAGAGAAGATCAAGATCAAAGAAAGAAATCAAGAGGTTTAGACATAGGCCTTAAAACATCAATGTTAAATGCTCTTAAGATATCTCAAATGGTTTTTCAAAGATGTTTTTAATCAGTATGTTTTTCAAAGTTCATACTCTAAAAAGATGTTGATTTTAATCTTGAATCAAGTTAAACATATACCAATATTATTAAATCCAAGTTTCTTAAAGTTAGAAATGACATAAATCCTCATTTAGGCTTAAAAAATGTGTTCAAAGTGGAAAGTAATCGAACACACATGTGTGGTAATCGATTACAAGCTAAACAGAAGCCTTGTAATCGATTACATCAACCATGCAATCGATTACTAGAAAGTCAGAGAGCATGTAATCGATTACATTAACCATGTAATCGATTACCATCAAGTCAGAGGGCGTGTAATCGATTACATAAGGCTGGTAATCGATTACAACCTGCCCAGAAAGCCAAGAACATGTTCTAACTACCATGTAATCGATTACCAGAAACATGTAATCGATTACCAGTGTTCTAAAATGCCCAATGGCTATATTAGATGCATTAAATGCCTGCCTTTAATCCCCTAACGGGTCCTTAAGTGCATATCTCTTTAAATACAAATGGTGGGGCATCATTTATACTTCTTCTTGAACTTGAAACATCTTTGTAACACATCAAAACGAGAATCAATTCTTGAAATCATTTATTGCTATATTTTTTACAAATCCTTGAGATATCTTTTGAAAGCATTCTAAGAGCTTCAATTTGTATCATTTGCTCTAGCAAGAGTTTCATTCTATCAATCTTAATTACTTTGTAGGAGAGGGTGAGGTATCCCTCCAAATTGTAAAGGGTGAGGCATCCCTTTGTTTGAAAAGGCTCAAGCTCAAGGGTGAGGGATCCCAAGGAGTTGAGTGCTCAAGTTTGTAAAGGTTGTCAAGCACCTATTGAAGCTTGAAGATATAGTGAAAAATCTCGGGTGGTTGCTTAAGGACTGGACATAGGTCACAAGTGGATTGTTGGCCGACCCAGGATAAACTATTGTGTTTGATTCACTAAACCCTTCTCTTTACATTTGTGCATTACTTATTTTCTTTCTTGATTACCTTTTTCTTGGTTGGTTGTTAAGCAATATCTATCGTTCTTATCAATTCATTCATTTCAAATAGTCAATAGCTTCAACGAAATTCAACATTCATGTGATCTTGTTTTATAAACTCAATTCACCCCCTCTTGAGTATTAAAGTCACTTGGTAACAGGGTAGGGCCTTTAAATCAATCCAAGAGATTGAACAATTCTTGATGCTTAATCTTGAGATTCTGCTTTAATTATTTCATTTATCTATTAATCAAGTTTCTTTTCTTCTTATTCTCTTTGTTAATTCTAGTTGTTTGATTGGAATTTCCATATGTTAATTATTTAATTATCATGTGCAAAGAGATGAACTCAAAAATTAAACAAGGCATTGAAGGTGTTTGATGAAATGTTTAACTTGGTTAGATCTTGGCTTTAAAGTTAATTTGGGTTTCAGATTGATGTTTAATTTGTCTAACCTCAATTAATTGAATTCTGGAAGCGTTTCTAGTAGAAGATCTGTGGATCATCGAGAGGCGTCTTGAAGTGATCTAAGACCAAGGACTTGATTGATAATTGAATAAACCTATAATAATCAAGGATGGATTAAAATCAAGATTGATTAATTCTCTTGGATTAGTTGCTTTATTAATTCTATTTTATCCTTTAAATCGAATTTTGTTTCTATTTATGCGTTTTTAATCTTGCCAAACCCCCTAATCTCGGCTTGAATTGATTACATTGCAACTAAAATCCTTGGGAGACGATCCTGTGTTGTTTCCTATGCTACAAGCCATAGGCATGGCATAACTCGGTTACAATTTTGATTGAGTTCGACATTCATCAAAATTTTGGCGCCATTGCCGGGGATCTTTAGTTGTAATCTGATCATATTAACTGACATTACTAACTATTGTTCTTACTAACATTTAACTCTTTTTCAATCGCACAATTCTACTGTATTTTGCTACATAATTTTGGTTACTGTTGCATTGGATTCTGCTACATTGCATGCATTATGTTACTGTTTGTTACATGATTTCCTTACAATTACATTGCATAACATAACACAATTCATAATTCTGCTGCAACACTAACACAATTGTTCAATTACCTGCTGCATTGCAATTTTGTTGCTTGGTTCTGTTCAATTGGTTTTTGCTGCTATTAGTCATCCTTTTGTTGCCCTTATTGATAATTGCATTGTAAGATCTCCTTGTAAGTGTCATTCAATCATTTTGGACGTGTTCCTAACTGCCTAACACTGTTTCATACCCAGCTAGCACTTTTTCACCTAGTTTCTGATTTTTTTTTTTTTGTGCAAGGGAGACTAATGCAATTCTGTCTATAGAGTTTTGAGCTGAGATTTGGTTTCTAAGGTTAAAACACCATTCTAAGCAAAGTGATCATCTAGGGATCATCACCTCGGATTTCAGCCAAATTCCATCATCTGATAGGGTTTTTGAGTAAATTGGAGATATAAAGATAATTAAAGCACTTGTTTTGGTATCTCAGAATGACATGATTTTTTGCCAAAAAGTAGAAAAAAAAGTGCAGCCAAATTCCATTGTTTAGACTACTTTTTAAATTTTTGAAATATTTTCTTTGCATAATAATTTTCTAAAAAAATGTAGTTTTCATCCTGTGATAGTCCCATGATTTTTAAAATTCATTTGATATGTTTTTATTTTTATTTTTTCTATCCATTTCTGTAGTGTAGATTTATGTGTTCTTGAGTTTTTGGCATTCTGACACCTCTGTAGCCTTAATTGGTGTATGACTAGGTCTAATTCTGATAACTTATTTGATTTTGATCCTGAGATTGATAAGACTTTATATGCATTGATAAGAGCTCATAAGCTTAAACAAATTGCTTCTAAATTTAATTGTGACATTGAATCTGTCATTGCATCTGAGAGCTTAGGTGATTTTGAAACCATGGCTGATAACATGCATAATAGGACTCTTAAAGAATTGGTTGCTCCTGATGTTACTTATTAATCATTATGCATTCAATATCCTAATCTTAATGTTGACTTTGAATTGAAGTCGGAACTAATCCATTTGCTACCTAAGTTTCATGGACTTGTATGTGAGGATCCTTATAAGCATCTTAAGGAATTCCATGTTGTGCGCTCAACCATAAGACCTCAAGGCATCCATGAAGAACACATCAAGCTGAGAGCATTCCCCTTCTCCCTTGCTGATGTAGCCAAGGACTGGCTTTATTATCTTTCACCAAGTTTTGTGAATTGCTGGAATGATATGAAGAAATTATTTTTAGAGAAGTTTTTCCCTGCCTCCAGAGTTGCTGCAATTAGGAAAGACATATGTGGCATCAAACAGATTTCATATGAGACTTTGCATAAGTACTGGGAGAGATTCAAGAAGTTGTGTTCCAGTTATCCATACTACCAAATCAGTGATCAGTTGTTAATCCAATACCTTTATGAGGGACTGATGCCAATGGATAGAAACATAGTGGATGCTGCGAGTGGAGTTGCCTTAGTGGATAAAACCCCTACTGAAGTAAGAGATTTGATAGCAAATATAGCCACAAATGCCCAACAGTTTAGAACTCGAATGATCACTTCAACCAGAGGAGTCAATGAGCTTCTTGTATCCAATACTGATCAACAGAGAATAGAGCATAGACTTGATAAATTGACCTCTTTGGTAAGACAGTTAGCAGTGAGACAGCAACCATCTATGCAAATGGTTGCATCTGTGTGTGGAATTTGCTCTTATCTATCTTATCCTACAGATGCTTACCCCCACACTTCATGATGGTGGATCTATTTTCCAAACTTAATCTATTGCAATAGCTAGTGTCTTTCCTAATAAACCTCAGTTCCAACAGCAACAACAGAGATATGATTCATTCTCCAACACATACAACCATAGCTGGTGAGACTATATGAGATATGGCAATGCAACATCACAACAGCAGCAATAACCATTGCAATACCAACAGCCATTCCAATAACCAAGTAGGCAATTCCAGCAACCTATGCAGCAGTAGCCAAGTCTAGCAGTCACAAAATCTAAGCCTTCCTTTGAGGACTTGATAAAATAGATGGCCACAAACCACATTCAGTTCCAGCAGAATATAAATGCCACCATTCAGAATCTACAGACTAAGATTGGGCAGTTGACAACCACTGTGAGTGAGCTGAAAAGTCAAGGGTCGAGCCAACTTCCTTCCCAAACAACTCCCAATCCTAATGTGAGTTTCATTATGCTGAGGTCTAATAAGTCTGTACAAACACCAACTGAGCCTCAACCTGCAAGTAAGCAATAACCAGTAGAGAAATCAATTTCTGAGGGTAAGAAGAAATCAATAGTTGTTAATAAGCCGCAACAGCCTGCCATAGCTCTTCCCTTCCCACAGAGAGCCATTCAAACCAGAAAGATAGATAAGGCTGAGAAGGATAAAGAGCTTCTTGAGACCTTCAGGAAAGTGGAAGTCAATATTCCATTACTGGATACAATCAAGCAAATCCCAAAATATGTCAAGTTTCTTAAGGAATTATGTATCTAGAGGAAGAGGTTGAAGGGTAATGAGAGAATCAATATGAGCCAAAATGTTTCAGCCCTCATTCAGCCTATGCCTCAGAAATATAAGGATCCAAGGACTTTTACAATTTCATGTGTTATTGGCAATTACAAATTTAAGCATGTCATTCTAGATTTAGGTGCTTCTATTAATGTAATGTCACTGTCTATTTTTTACTCTCTTAGACTTGGCCTTTTGCATTCTACAAGTGCCATGATTCAGTTGGCTAATAGAAGTACAGCGTAACTAGCCGGGTTGATTAAAGATCTATTGGTAAAGGTTGATGAACTGATTTTTCTTACAGATTTTTATATTCTAGAGATGGAAGGGGAGTCACCATCCAGCAAGGCCCCACTCATTTTAGGGAGGTCATTCCTCAAAATAGTAAAGACCAAAATAGATGTGCATGCAGGAACTCTATCCATGGAGTTTGGGGATTATATTGTTCAGTTTAACATTTTTTATGCTATGAAGCATCCCATGGGAGAGCATTATGTTTTTCATATTGATTTACTTGCTGATTTAGTTGAGTTTGAGGAAACTTATGATGAGTTGTGTGATGAATTTCCTGATTTGATTGGTTTTAATAATTCTATCCATTGCCACTCATGTACTAATTGTGATGGTGCTATGATATATGATATTTGTGCTGAAATTTCTGCATTCCTACGAGCTAATGATTTTGTTTATGCAGGAACTAATCGCAACAAGTCTATCAGTAATGCTCTTGATGCAGTTGTAGAATCTGAAACACAAGGGAAGGTGGCGTTAAAGGCCATTGAAGAATTTTCAGAGAAGATAAAAGAGCACCAGATGACGGTCACTACTGCAATGGATTTTGTTTTTGGGCCATGGTCCAACATAAACAAGGAAAATGAAGTTGATGAAGTAAACACATTGCATTCTAGTGGTGAAGCCAAGAAAATTAAAGAAGGTCAATAGGACCCCGATGGAAGCTCTCATGATGCTTCAAGCATAAGTTGGTCATTCCACTTCAAGCAATGGGACCCTGGTGGAAGCCTTCCCACTTGATAAGGATGTTTCATTTCCCTCTCTTTTATTTTGCTTGTCTCATATTTGTTGATGTTATTGATGCTTTGCTAATGATTTTTGAGCTTTACATTGAAGGCAATGCAAAATTTAAGTGTGGGGGAGAGATTTTAACATGATGTTTCTGTTGTTTCTATATAATTTGTTGTGCTTCTACTGTTTGCTATTTTGCTAGATAATTTTCTATTTTTGATTCTTTTTCTTGATTTTGTTTTAAATTTTCTCATTTTCGATCTCTATTTTCTATTTCTCAACTGTAAAATTTTGTTATTGTTTTCTATTTTCTATTTTCTATTTTTGATTTTCTATTTTTGTTGTTTTTGCCATTTTTAAATTCTATTTTTTGTTTTTTTTTAAAAGAAGAAAAATGTGTTTATGTTTTTAATTGTTTTCCAATGGTATTTTGAAGTTTGTGAAGTTTATGAGTTTGAAGCAATTGAATTTCAAAGTTCCATAGCATGATTGAATGAATTTTCTTCCTTCTTGAATTTGATATACTTGGTGATGGATGGTTGAATTGGTGGATTGAGATTGATGGGTGCATACCTTGTGAGATTTTGAGCCTATTGGTGAATTTAACATTGCACAATTCTCTTCTTTCTTGTGTGATTTTCACTCATATCAATTTATCACTCTAGAACTTGTTTTGATTCTTTTTTAGGCTACATTTCACTTGCATGCATAAACATGTTTGCTTTCTTGAATTAGCTACTTGGGTCAAATAGCCAACCTTGCATCATTTCAAATCCCCTTGATTAACCAACCTCCTTGAGCCTATTTGCTTATTCTTTGTCTTAGCTCATTATATGCCTTATGTGAAAAATCATGTTTTTACCTTACCTTAAAGAATGTGAGAACATTAGTTCATTTTCATTTGAGGAGCTCTTTTGCTTGCGGGCAATTAATAGCTCAAGTGTGGAGATTATGCAAATTGATGTGTAATATACAAGGTGATTCTTGAAAAAAATAATAAAAAAATAAAAAAAATGAAAATCATAAAAAATGAAAGAAAAAGAATAAATGCAAGAAAGGTTGTGAAAGAAAAAAAGAAATAAAAATAAATAAATAAGAGAAGGAATATGAAAAAAGAATGTGCATAATATGGAATTGGGGGTAAAATTTCATGTTTGTTACTTGTCATTTGAGTTCCTCCCCATTACTCTTTTATTCTCTTAGGTGTTAAGCTTGTTATATCCATATTATTTCATTCCCTTTCCTTGGCCTCATTACAACCTTGAATAAAGTCCTCTTGATTGTTGTGTGCATGTGTTTGGTAGTGAAGAAGTAGAAGATAAGCAAACTTATGGTAGTGCAATTTTCATGGGTTAAATTGAGTGAAATACTTATCTTGTAAGCACTTGAGGGATTGAGAGTGCATCTTGTGAAGATCTATCATTCTTAATTCATGTTTTTCAATTTGAAGCTACCTTGCTTGTGTTGATTTGAGATGTGAAGAAATGTTAACTCATGAATGTTATGTTCCCTTGAACCTTTTCTTGTTCTTCTTGCTTGTAAACTTTTGCATTCTTGAATGTCATTGGAATTTGAGTCTTTTTGTTGATCCCTTATGCTATTGTTTTAGTCTTTTTGTGTTTTGCCCAAGAGTGCAAAAAGCTAAGTGTCAGAGAATTTAATAATTACATATTTTATACATTAATAAACTCTCATTTTTAGTTATTTACACTCTCCATGTTCTTAATTGATTAAGATTGGTCATGTTTTGTGAGTTTGAGCTGAAATTGGGCTTAATTGATCTTTTTCAGCATTATTGATGTTTTATACTATTTCTGTATTTCGGTCATAACTTGAGTTTTAGATATCTGAAAATTATGAATTTTACCTTGTAAGAAAGTTAAGAGGAAGCTCTACAACTTTGATGAAGAGCTCGGAGTCTCAATCGGATGTTTAGTGGATCTAATTGGGCCTGAAAGTCAGAACATGAGTTCAGAGACCTTTTGATATTGTTTTGTCTATAACTTGAGTTGTAGACCTCCAAATTGCATGGGGTTTGGGCCCAATTACTCATAATGGACCCGACTTTGTAATTAATGAGTTTTTAATTATGTGAAGCCAAAATAAGGAGTAGTTTAGGGGGTTAGAAGACAGAAACCAAGGCACCTCTCATTTTACACTTTTCTTCCTCTGTCTAGAACTGTCGTCCTCTTCCTTCTCTCTAGATTTTCGTTTTCCCTTCTTTTATTTTTTTGAGTTCTCCCCTTCTCATGAAAGAGTAGGGTCTTTAAATCAATCTAAAAGATTGAACAATTCTTGATACTTAATCTTGAGATTCTGCTTTAATTGTTTTCATTCATCTATTAATTAAGTTTATCTTCTTCTTCTCTTTGTTAATTCTGGTTGTTTGATTGAAATTTCCATATGTTAATTGCTTAATTATCATGTGCAAAGAGATGAACTCAGATATTAAACAAGGCATTGAAAGTGTTTGATGAAATGTTTTACTTGGTTGGATCTTGGCTTTTAAGTTAATTTAGGTTTCAGATATATGCTTAATTTATCTAACTTCAATTAATTGAATTCTGGAAGCGTTTCTAGTAGAAGATCAGTGGATCATTGAGAGGCGTCTTGAATTGATCTAAGATCAAAGACTTGATTGATAATTGAATGGACCTATAATAATCAAGGATGGATTGAAATCAAGATTGATTAATTCTCTTGGATTGGTTACTTTATTAATTATGTTTTATCCTTTAAATCAAATTATGTTCTGTTTGTGCATTTTTAATCTTGCCAACCCCCCCAATCTAGACTTGAATTGATTAAATTATAACTAAAATCTTTAGGAGATGATCTAGTATTGTTTCCTATGCTACAAGCCATAAGCATAGCTTAGTTATAATTTTAATTGAGTTTGACGTTTGTCACTCCTTTACCTTCATCACTATGCAGGGAGTGGACAAGAACAAATTTATATCCTCAAAGACTCATACATCAAAACTTTCCAAGGCCTTCTCGATTCGGCTGGGGTGAGATATGGAAAAGAGATTAAGAAAGTAATTCATGGCAATTTGTTCAATTTGCTGGGCATTCGATTTTAATTCTCCATTCTCATCCTAAATCTGAATAAAATGATTTTTCTTCTGTCACGTAGTGGCCATACCATGAAAAAATTTGTATTACAATCGCCATATTTTAACCACCTGACACGAGATCATTGACGCCACACAATTTCCTCCCTTTGAAGCAAATCATTTAGTTCCTGCTTCAGCTTCTTCAACTTTACCATGTTTTCCTCAATGGCCTCTCTCCTCAACACTGCTTAAATAGCTCTTGAGCCAGCTTAATTTTTTTTATTAACATTATCAAAGCAAGTAAAATTCTAAGATTTCTATTGTTGACCCTGTAACACCCACCGTAGGGTGCCACATTTGTGTTACTTAATTACCCAAATACCCTCAAAGTCATAACAGGTGATGTTGTGATAAAAATACGAGTTGTAAATTTTTTTCTTTCTTCTTTGATAACAATAAAATAAACTTAGCGGAAAATAAAACTATTATACATCATTACTCATAATTTACATCATATACATATTACAAAAGTGCTGTTATGATTATTTATATACAGACTATGTCTCAAAACTACAAACACACTTAAATAATTATACACATATGTTTATATCAGAGTTCAAACTTGCCCAAGTTTAACTAAGTAGCAGACCCCTCAGACGGGTCCTCCTCGGGTTCCTCAGCAGATAGGAATCCGTTATGACGAGTAGCCCTACGGACAGGTGTCCGGGCTGACGATACTATGCTTGACTTCCGTTGGGACATAATTTCTAGTATCCCAATGTCGCCTGATATGCAAAGGAAATTCAACATGAACAAAAATAGTCACACAGAAAAATGGATCCCCACGAAACAACCTACTAATGCTAACAGTCAGATACCCCTCGTAAATAAGTCCTCGCTCATCGGGACTTGTTCTCCATTCTCCAACTCCTCCGTGAAATTGTAGACGTACATAGCCGAAGAAACTAGCTCTTGATGTCATACTGTCAAAATTCTGCGTTTCCAGACGTGAGAAGTAGTTCCTCTTCTCCTTCTTGTACCGTTTCTTTCTTAACGTCTTCACCCAATTATAAATACAATATACAAATATACATACAAAGAGGTGAGATCACCTACACCAATACCAGTATGGTAGCACAGAGATAACATAACAGCATACCATATAAACATGTCATATTACACATATGGCATCAACATATTATCAATCAAAATTAACATTTAATAATTACAGGAAATGTCATCTACACTAAGCAGATGATTAAAAAAAATACAATTGTCATAATCAATATTTCACAACTATTATATCTCACAGATGTAAGCATTTATGTTAATGCATGAACACATAGACTCGATTTCTTACTCCATGGAGCTAAACTCAGGTCGGAGAAATTGATCGAAAAGATGTGTCGGTACCACGTGCCTCAGACCAAGTGTTATAATTATATCATGCACATCTAGCACATACACGACAGTCTTTGTCAGATCTCGATTAAGAATAGTGTCTCGATCCGGATCATCGATGTGTTGCATCGGTCTAACCCACGGTACAGAAGAACTACCAACTGCCCATTGCGAGCAACCTGCACCCCGATGCCCCCAAGGTCAACAAGTGACCTACACTACGCGTATCGCACCCACTCAAGAGGTGTATGTTTCTCCTAGGTAATTAGCCATATACAGTCCATCGAACCATTTTCAATGCATGTGTAATGCACCAATTACCAACCAAAGGTAAATCACATAATTTCTCATACCAGGTGAAAATACTGTTTCATGTTCATAAAATTTATTAATGCCAATTACAGGCAAACTTCTCAATCTCTTGTACAATATTCATATACTAATTTTAACTGTAAAGTTTACTGTATAATTAACAAAACACATTATCGCATTTTTCTCATTTGAGAAATATTTTTGTCACGTTTTTTTACAGTCACGTAATATTTTGTTACGTAAACAATAATTTGTAATAATTTCCTGTTATGTTTAAAAATCACGTAATAATTTTTTACTGTATTCTAAATCGCGTAAAAATATTCTTTCATTTTTAAATCGCATAGCGATTTTTCTACAACATTTCGATCGTGTAAAATATTTAAACGCTTTACCAATCGCGTAGAAATATTTTAACGTTTTTCAAATCGCGTAACTTTAAAAATTATGTTTTTAGTTACGTAATTTGTTTTTCACCATTTTTACACTTCGTAAAATATTTCTTAACTTTAAAAATATTATTTTGGGCTTTTCTTACAATAATATAATTTCCTACTTTATTCCCTTCCTATTCTTACTCAAAAAAATCTTTTCCGTAATATATTTTCTCAAAATCACATTTAATTGATTTAATGTTACAAAATCACATTTAGTTAATTTAATTACTGTTTCTAACTTTAGATTTCCTAACATTTTCCAAAACTTAAGAAATAAGTTCTACGTTAGTAAAATTTAAGTTACAGACGTTTCCTTTTATATTTCTAAATCACTTCTAAAAGTTAATTATCTTTAAAATAATTTGGGGTTCAAACACTTTCAACTTTTTTTTATTTATGAAAATTCCACTTCACTTAATTGACCAAAAATCTAATTCCCTTTCCAAAATCTTTATATGAAAATTCTTGTATTTCATAATATCAAACATTTCTTCTAAATTGTCAAAACCTTATATATGGCCTTTGAAACCATCAAATATTTTTCTTGTAAATCATCTAATTTCCATTCTTGTTTCTACACAAAATAAATTAATAAAAATATAACTCAAAAACCGTGTGCATTATTTTTGTAAAACAAAGCCTTTTGTTTAATTTTCCTTACTTCCCAAATCATTCAATTTTATCATTCATGAAAATATAAATTTTGTGAACACCAAATTTGTTGGTGTCTTAGCCGAAATTTGCTTTAATTCAAGGACTAAAAATTAACTCCATTGTTCTTGGAAAATTTCAATAAAAGCCCTAGTTTTGGAAGCCCAAAACCGTGACCTCCTCCATGGCTTTTGGAGCCAAAATTGCTTATTTCAACATACATCCATCATAATATAGTTAACATACATCATTATGCATATTATAAGCATATCACACAAGCAATAAAACCATGCAAAATCATGCAAATCATATCAAACATAAGCAAATAACCAAAGCACATAAACACATACAAATTATTACATAAACATGGATATGAATCCTCACATGGATTCATCAACCACCAAATAGAAAACACATCCCTCACCACCATACTTGGTTCGTGAGATGGATCTCCCTCTTACCTCTTGAAGATCCTCAAAAGTTCCTTGCTTTGTATTTTGAACAAGATCTCCACCAACACAAGTTTCTTAAACATGAAACAAACACAAGAAAATTAGTATATCAAGCTCAAATAAGAAGAACCATGGATCAAACATGGTTTAGAACATGAAAAAGAAGAAAAGAAATGAAATTTCCTTACTCTTCACTAATAAAAACCCTAGAACTTGCTCTTGGAAAAAGTCCTTCAAGATGGAAGATTTAGAACTTGCTGCAAACTACAAAGTGTCTTAGAATGAGGTAGAGATTCAAGAAATATGGTTGTTTGAAATTAAAGAGTGATGGAAGAGGAATTTGGAGTGCTTGGCTGAATGGTGTTCTTAGGGAGGGAGAATGGAGTTTTCTTTTGTTGGCTTCTTGAAACTTGAGTAAAAAGATGAAGATGTGATAATGTGAAGTGTAATATTGAATTATTTGGTCTCCTAATTCAACACATGGCAGAACCTTGCATGGAAAGAATGGAGAGAAATTTTGCTAAGTTAGCTTTCTTGAAACATGCAATAATGACCAAGATTGAGATATAATTGGTGTCTTGAAACTTGGCTATTGTCTTAAGCCTCCAAAACCATCCCCCCCATCCATGCACTCTTCAAATGTTACAAATCTCCTAGCCATCATTATTTGAAGCATTCCTAACCATTGATTAGTTCAATGGTTAGGATTAAGGTAGACTTTAGGTATAGCTTTAGATTAGAAGACTTGATATATGTCATTGGATCTTTCTCCTTTAAATCCTAGCCCTTAGATGTGTCTCCCTAATGAAGGGTCAAGATCACTCCTTCTTACTTTACATCCAATGGTCATAAATGGTCTTTGTCACTTTTTAAGACTAAATCTTCACCATTGATTAAATCTTCATCCAATGGTCATAAATGATCCTTGTTACTTTACAAGACCAAATCCCCACTATAGATTAAATCCACATCCAATGGTCATAAATGGTCCTTGCCATTTTATAAGATTAAATCTCCACGCTTAATCTAATTTCCATCTAATGGTTATAAATGATCCTATTCACTTTTAAGATTAAATCTCCACCATTGATGAAATCAAGATCAAGTCTCTAACGTTGATTAAATCGATGGTGGATATCCAAACCACCAATATTGATTTAATAGTATAATATTTATTTTTATCTGCTATTGTATCCTACGAATAATATTTTTATCGTATTTTTATCGTCCTTTTTATTGTCCGATAATTAAATACGGTAAAACACAAAAAAAAAAATTTTAAAAACTGTTTCGGATTCGGGTTTAGTAAGATCCTGCTCTGTCTCAACAAGATAAATTTTTCTATGCGTAAAAAAATTTTCACTTTATGGGGACCCACCTGGCCCACGTGTAGCCACCGGGCCCACATACACCCCTGGGCCCACAAACAAAAAAATTTCATAATCATCCACAAAATCATAAAAATTAGAAAATTCACAAATATCAAATCAGATTACGTAAAATAATTAAGACTTTTCAGTAATAATTAAATTACGTAAAAAAATTTTGGCCCAAAAATTATTATTTTCCTGACACGGAGTAAATCACACACGATCAAATATACAGACGAAATATTCAAAATAATTTTATAGCACACAGAAATCACTAAACAGTAGAATTCTGTTAACTGTCAAAATTACTGTCTATTAAATAGAGAGTTTAGGGTGTTACAATACTCCCCCTCTAAAAAGATGTTTCGTCCTCGAAACTTAATAAACTTGACTTCACACCTTCAGAATAAATATGAATATTGTTCTTTTATCTTTTCTTCTAGTTCCCATGTGGCTTCTTCACTTACATCATTCCAAACGATTTTAACCAATGAAATTTGCTTACCTCGAAGTTGTTTGGTTCTTCGATCTTCAATCTTAACTGGAAACGTTTCATAGGTTAAATTTTCCTTCAGCTGTACTGTGTCTGGCTCAATAACATAAGTAGGATCAGAAATATATTTCTATAGTTGTGACACGTGAAATATATTGTGAAGATTTGACAGAAAAGGTGGTAACGCAATTTGATATGCCACCGGAACTACCCGACGTAAAATCCGATACGGCCCAATAAATTTTGGAGTGAGCTTCTTAGATTTAAGCACTCGCCCAACACCCATCATAGGCGTCACTTGCAAAAATACATGGTCACCTTCTTCAAACTCAAGAGATTTTCTCCTTTTATCAAAGATAACTCTTTTCTTGAGAGTTTGGGTCACTCTCATTTTATCTTGAATCATCTTCACTTTCTCAGTTGTCTGTTGGACAATCTCTGGTCCTAACACAGCACTCTCACCATCTTGATACCAACATAACGGTGTTCTGCATCGTCTCCCATACAATGCTTCATAGGGTGCCATCCCTATACTTGAATGGAAACTGTTGTTATATGTGAATTCTATCAATGGCAAGAATTCATCCCAACCTCCAGTTTGCTCCAGTACACAAGTTCTCAATAAATCTTCTAGAGACTGAATTATTCTTTCTGACTGACCATCTGTTTGTGGATGGTAAGCAGAACTCAAACGTAGCTTTGTTCCCATTGCTTCTTGCAAACTATTCCAAAATCTTGACGTAAACCTTGGATCTCGATCCGAAATAATACTAGTTGGTACACCATGAAGCCTAACAATTTCACCGATGTACAATTGGGTCAACCTCTCCATTGAGTACTTAAGATTAATCGGCAAAAAGTGCGTTGACTTAGTAAGCCAATCAACAATTACTCAAATAGCATCATAACCCTTTCGAGTTTTTGGTAAACCTGTCACAAAATCCATTACTATGTCATCCCATTTCCACTTAGGAATAGGCAATGGTTGCAACATTCCCGAAGGTCTTTGATGTTCCACCTTAGCCTTCTGACAAGCTAAACAGGATGATACATACTCTGCAACATCTTTCTTCATTCCTTGCCACCAATATAATTGTTTTAAATCCTGGTACATCTTTGTGGCTCCTGGATGCATACTCAGTTTACTCCTGTGAGCTTCATCCAAAATCATTCTCCTAAGTTCTTGATTATTGGGCACACAAACCCTTCCTTTGAACTTTAGAATCCCATCAACACCTTCATTAAATTCTATCTCTGCTCCCTGATTCCTTGCTTCTTGTAAGTACTGGTCACTACTTTGTCCTTCACGGATTCTATCCATCAAATCATTGGAAATGGTGATCATGTTTACACACAGCTTTCCTGGCGTTAATTTTACCGACAATCGCATTTCCCGGAATTCTTTTATCAACTCTTTTTCTTTGATCATCAAAGAAGAAACACGAAGTGCTTTTCTACTCAATGCATTTGCTACCACATTCGCTTTTCCAGGATGATACTGCAATTGAAAATCACAATCCTTCAAAAATTCTAACCAACGCCTTTGCCTCATGTTTAACTCTCTTTAGTCAAACAGATACTTTAAACTTTTATGATCACTAAAAACAGTGACCGTAGCTCCATAGGGAAAATGACTTCAAATTTTTAAAGCAAACACCACTGCCGCCAA
This sequence comes from Ormosia emarginata, assembly GCA_029884605.1. Classification (NCBI taxonomy): domain Eukaryota; kingdom Viridiplantae; phylum Streptophyta; class Magnoliopsida; order Fabales; family Fabaceae; genus Ormosia; species Ormosia emarginata. Next base: position 29,546,813 of record JAQQTP010000074.1, on the reverse strand, counting down.
CTCTAAATCATGAGTCGGATAATTCCTTTCATGCACCTTCAACTGCCTTGAAGCTTAAGCTACAACCTTCCAATTTTGCATAGGTACATAGCCTAATCCTTGATACGAAGCATCACAATATACTTCGAAAGGTTCGTTTGGATCAGGTAGAATCAATACCGGTGAAGTAGTCAATCGTCTTTTCAACTCTTGAAAACTTTCTTTGCATGCATCAGTCCATACGAACAGTTGATTCTTTCATATAAGTTGGGTAAGAGGTCCTGCTATTTTGGAAAAACCCTCAATAAACCTCCGATAGTAACCTACCAATCTGATAAAACTACAGATTTCCGTTACAGTCTTTGGTCTTTCCCATTCCAAAACTGTCTCCACCTTTGAAGCATCAACTTTAATTCCTTCTTTCGATATTACGTGTCCCAAAAACTGAACTTCGCTCAACCAAAATTCACATTTGGACAACTTGGCATAAAGCTTATTCTCCTTTAATATCTGAAGAACCACTCTGAGATGTTCAGCGTGCTCCTCCTGATTTCAAGAATAGATCAAAATGTCATCAATAAAGACAACAACAAACTTGTCCAAGTATGAACGAAAAATTCTATTCATGAAGTCCATGAACATAGCTAGTGCATTTGTCACACCGAATGGCATCACAAGATACTCGTAATGCCCATAGCGCGTCCGGAATGCAGTCTTGGGAATATCCTCCACTTTCACACGTATCTAGTGATACCCAGAACGTAGATCAATCTTGGAAAATATTGAGGCTCCTCGCAATTGATCCATCAGATCATCTATCCTTGGAAGTGGATATTTATTCTTAATCGTAACCTTGTTCAATTGCCGATAGTCTACACATAGATGAGAAGTCCCGTCCTTTTTCTTTACCAATAATACTGGAGCTCCCCATGATGACACACTAGGTCTCATGAATTGCTTCTCCAATAAATCCTCCAACTGTTTCTTAAGCTATGCCAATTCTACCGGCGACATCTGATAGGGCGCAATGGATATAGGTCCAGCTCCAGGTACTAAATCAATAGAAAACTCAATTTCCCTTACTGGTGGTAGTCCAGGTATATCTTCAGGAAATACCTCAGGAAATTCATTGACCACGAAAATATCCTTCAAGACATCTTCACATTGAACCTCCAAAGAAGACAACAATAGATACCCATGATCTCCTTCCTTCAAACAAGCTTCCACTTGAGTTGCCGTTAGGAATCTAGGATCTTTAGCCTCAGGGAATACTAACGTCTTATTCGAACAATCAATTAGGATATGGTTAGATGACAACCAATCCATTCCTAAGATTACATTAATCTTAGAAAGAGGCAAATAGATCAAATCCACATAAAATGTTTTATCCTTAACACAAACAGGACAATTCAGGCATACTTTTGAAGTAATCACAGGCTTATCAGTAGGAGTAGCAACACTTAAATCATATGGCAATGCAGTCATAGTCAAACCCAAACGCTCCACACAATCACATGTAATGAAAGAATGTGTTACTCCTGAATCATAAAGTACGGTTAAAGGATTACCTTTAATAGCACACTCCTCCATTATCAAGTCCTCCGATTTCGCGGCCTCTTCTCCACTCATTGTATATACGCGACCACTAGCCTGTGGCCTTGCAGTTCAGACATTTCCCACAGATGGTTCTTTCTTTATCTGATCATATTCCTTTGAGAAATGACCAGGCTTTCCACATCTAAAACAGACTACACTTTTATGTTGACAGTCCTTGGTGTGATGATCCTTCCCACACTTGAAACATCTAATTGGGGAAGTCCCAGCTTGACTTGCCTTATTCCCACTAGAGCTTCCTCCAACAGACTGTTGCTTGTTCTGACCTCCAGCCGGTCTTGCATATGGTTTCTGTTGATAATGATTTCCTCCGCTACCCTTTCCTTTTTGGAACCGCGTGGGTCCAAAATTCTTATTCCTTGCCGCTCGTTGATGATCAATCTCTTCAACTTTACGACACTTTTCAATCAATGTTGGAAATTGATTAATCTTCAGAGTAGCCACTGCTCTTTTTAGGTCCAGCTTCAACCCTTCTTCAAATTTCCTGCATTTCCAGCCCTCATCTGGGTTCATCTGCAAATATCTCGAAAACTGAGACAGACTTTCAAATTTTGCCGCATACTCACTTACGGACATCAACCCTTGTCGTAAACTCAGAAATTCCATTTCCTTCATATGTCTCACACTTGCTGGAAAATATTTCCCCAGAAATTTTAGCTTAAAAAGTTGCCATGTCACAATCCTTCCTTCAGCTTCTAACAGTCTTTGGGCTCCTGTCCACCAACGTTCACCATCTCCTACCAGCACAAACGTTGTTAACGTAAGCTTCCGTTCATCAGCACAACCCATACCATCAAATATCTTTTCAAGTTCTTGGATCCAAAGTTCAGCCTTCTTGGGTCAAACTCTCCACGGAACTTCGGTGGATTATTCCTTCGAAACTCTGATAAACTGTGAACGTCTTCATTAGCCCTTTGATTTTGCTGTACAATCACTTCAGCCATTCTTTGTATTGCTGCTACAGCTGTAACCATATTCAAATTATCATCCCCATTAAGTTCTATATCTGTTCTATTATTCCTACGTTCATGTCCTCGTCCAGTCATTACTTTTTCCCTACTCAAACTGAACAACACAAGAAAGTTAAAATCCATCTTCAGACCAAGAAACCACTAACAGAGAATCACACAACACAAACAAGACAAACCTAACCACATATCCCAAAAGACTCTAACTTGGGTTCTGATACCAACTAATGTAACACCCACCGTAGGGTGCCACATTTGTGTTACTTAATTACCCAAATACCCTCAAAGTCATAAAAGGTGATGTTGTGATAAAAATACGAGTTGTAAATTTTTTTCTTTCTTCTTTGATAACAATAAAATAAACTTAGCGAAAAATAAAACTATTATACATCATCACTCATAATTTACATCATATATATATTACAAAAGTGTTGTCAGGATTATTTATATACAGACCATGTCTCAAAACTACAAACACACTTAAATAATTACACACATATGTTTATATCAGAGTTCAAACTTGCCCAAGTTTAACTAAGTAGCAGAACCCTCAGACGAGTCCTCCTCGGGTTCCTCAAATAGATAGGAATCCGTTATGACGAGTAGCCCTACGGACAGTGTCCGGCCGACGATACTATGCTGACTTCCGTTGGGACATAATTTCTAGTATCCCAATGTCGCCTGATATGCAAAGGAAATTCAACATGAACAAAAATAGTCACACAGAAAAATGGATCCCCACGAAACAACCTACTAATGCTAACAGTCAGATACCCCTCGTAAATAAGTCCTCGCTCATCGGGACTTGTTCTCCATTCTCCAGCTCCTCCGTGAAATTGTAGACGTACATAGCCGAAGAAACTAGCTCTTGACGTCATACTGTCAAAATTCTGCGTTCCCAGACGTGAGAAGTAGTTCCTCTTCTCCTTCTTGTACCGTTTCTTTCTCAACGTCTTCACCCAATTATAAATACAATATACAAATATACATACAAAGAGGTGAGATCACCTACGCCAATACCAGTATGGTAGCACAGAGATAACATAACAGCATACCATATAAACACGTCATATTACACATATGGCATCAACATATTATCAATCAAAATTAACATTTAATAATTATAGGAAATGCCATCTACACTAAGCAGATAATTAAAAAAAATACAATTGTCATAATCAATATTTCACAACTATTATATCTCACAGATGTAGGCATTTATGTTAATGCATGAACACATAGACTCGATTTCCTACTCCATGGAGCTAAACTCAGGTCGGAGAAATTGATCGAAAAGATGTGTCGGTACCACGTACCTCAGACCAAGTGCTATAATTATATCTTGCACATCTAGCACATACACGACAGTCTTTGTCAGATCTCGATGAAGAATAGTGTCTCGGTCCGGATCATCGGTGTGTTGTATCGGTCTAACCCACGATACAGAAGAGCTACCAACTGCCCATTGCGAGTAACCCGCACCCCGATGCCCCCAAGGTCAACAAGTGACCTACACTACGCGTATCGCACCCACTCAAGAGGTGTACGTTTCTCTTAGGCAATTAGCCATATACAGTCCATCGGACCATTTTCAATGCATGTGTAATGCACCAATTACCAACCACAGGTAAATCACATAATTTCTCATACCAGGTGAAAATACTGTTTCATGTTCGTAAAATGTATTAATGCCAATTACAGGTAAACTTTTCAATTTCTTGTACAGTATTCATATACTAATTTTAACTATGAAGTTTACTGTATAATTAACAGCGAAAACACATTATCGCATTTTTCTCATTTGCGAAATATTTTTGCCACGTTTTTACAGTCACGTAATATTTTGTTACGTAAACAACAATTTGTAATAATTTTTTGTTACGTTTAAAAATCGTATAACAATTTTATACTGTATTCTAAATCGCGTAAAAATATTCTTTCGTTTTTAAATCGCATAGCGATTTTTCTACAACATTTCGATCGTGTAAAATATTTAAACGCTTTACCAATCGCGTAGAAATATTTTAACGTTTTTTAAATCGCGTAACTTTAAAAATTACGTTTTTAGTTACGTAATTTGTTTTTCACCATTTTTACACTTCGTAAAATATTTCATAACTTTAAAAATATTATTTGGGCTTTTCTTACAATAATATAATTTCCTACTTTATTTCCTTCCTATTCTTACTCAAAAAAATCTTTTCCGTAATATATTTTCTCAAAATCACATTTTATTGATTTAATCTTACAAAATCACATTTAGTTAATTTAATTACTATTTCTAACTTTAGATTTCTTAACGTTTTCCAAAACTTAAGAAATAAGTTCTACGTTAGTAAAATTTAAGTTACTGACGTTTCCTTTTATATTTCTAAATCACTTCTAAAAGTTAATTATCTTTAAAATAATTTGGGGTTCAAACACTTTCAACCTTTTTTTTTCTTTTCTTTATGAAAATTCCACTTCACTTAATTGACCAAAAATCTAATTCCCTTTCCAAAATCTTTATATGAAAATTCTTGTATTTCATAATATCAAACATTTCTTCTAAATTGTCAAAACCTTATATATGGCCTTTGAAACCATCAAATATTTTTCTTGTAAATCATCTAATTTCCATTCTTGTTTCTACACAAAATAAATTAATAAAAATATAACTCAAAAACCGTGTGCATTATTTTTGTAAAACAAAGCCTTTTGTTTAATTTTCCTTACTTCCCAAATCATTCAATTTTATCATTCATGAAAATATAAATTTTGTGAACACCAAATTTGTTGGTGTCTTAGCCGAAATTTGCTTTAATTCAAGGACTAAAAATTAACTTCATTGTGAAAATTTTTAATAAAAGCCCTAGTTTTGGAAGCCCAAAACCGTGACCTCCTCCATGGCTTTTGGAGCCAAAATTGCTTATTTCAACATACATCCATCATAATATATTTAACATACATCATCATGCATATTATAAGCATATCACACAAGCAATAAAACCATGTAAAATCATGCAAATCATATCAAACATAAGCAAATAACCAAAGCACATAAACACATACAAATTACTACATAAACATGGATATGAATCCTCACATGGATTCATCAACCACCAAATAGAAAACACATCCCTCACCACCATACTTGGTTCGTGAGATGGATCTCCCTCTTACCTCTTGAAAATCCTCAAAAGTTCCTTGCTTTGTATTTTGAACAAGATCTCCACCAACACAAGTTTCTTAAACATGAAACAAACACAATAAAATTAGTATATCAAGCTCAAATAAGAAGAACCATGGATCAAACATGGTTTAGAACATGAAAAAGAAGAAAAGAAATGAAATTTCCTAACTCTTCACCAATAAAAACCCTAGAACTTGCTCTTGGAAAAAGTCCTTCAAGATGGAAGATTTAGAACTTGCTCCAAACTACAAAGTGTCTTAGAATGAGGTAGAGATTCAAGAAGTATGGTTGTTTGAAATTAAAGAGTGATGGAAGAGGAATTTGGAGTGCTTGGCTGAATGGTGTCCTTAGGGAGGGAGAATGGAGTTTTCTTTTGTTGGCTTCTTGAAACTTGAGTAAAAAGATGAAGATGTGATAATGTGAAGTGTAGAAATGAATTATTTGGTCTCCTAATTCAACACATGGCCGAAACTTGCATGGAGAGAATGGAGAGAAATTTTGCTAAGTTAGCTTTCTTGAAACATGCAATAATGACTAAGATTGAGATATAATTGGTGTCTTGAAACTTGGCTATTGTCTTAAGCCTCCAAAACCGTCCCCCCCTCCATGCACTCTTCAAATGTGACAAATCTCCTAGCCATCATTATTTGAAGCATTCCTAACCATTGATTAGTTTAATGGTTAGGATTAAGGTAGACTTTAGGTGTAGCTTTAGATTAGAAGACTTGATATAGGCCATTGGATCTTTCTCCTTTAAATCCTAGCCCTTAGATGTGTCTCCAAAATGAAAGGTCAAGATCACTCCTTCTTACTTTACATTCAATGGTCATAAATGGTCTTTGTCACTTTTTAAGACTAAATCTTCACCATTGATTAAATCTTCATCCAATGGTCATAAATGGTCCTTGTTACTTTACAAGACCAAATCCCCACTGTAGATTAAATCCACATCCAACGGTCATAAATGGTCCTTGCCATTTTATAAGTTTAAATCTCCACCCTTAATCTAATTTCCATCTAATGGTTATAAATGATCCTATTCACTTTTAAGATTAAATCTCCACCATTGATGAAATCAAGATCAAGTCTCTAACGTTGATTAAATCGATGGTGGATATCCAAACCACCAATATTGATTTAATAGTATAATATTTATTTTTATCTGCTATTATCCTACGAATAATATTTTTACTATATTTTTATCGTCCTTTTTATTGTCCGATAATTAAATACAGTGCAAACACAGTAAAAGAAAATTTTAAAAATTGTTTTCGGATTCAGGTTTAGTAAGATCCCATGTCTCCGTCTCAACAGTATAAATTTTTCTATGCGTAGAAAAATTTTCACTTTGCGAGATCCACATGGGCCCACGTATGCCACCTGGGCCCACATACACCCTTGGGCCCACAAATAGTAAAAAAAATTCATAATCATCCACAAAATCATAAAAATTAGAAAATTCACAAATATCAAATCACATTACGTAAAATAATTAAGACTTTTCAGTAATAATTAAATTACGTAAAAAAAATTTGGTCCGAAAATTATTATTTTCTTGACACGGAGTAAATCACACAGAACGATCAAATATACAGACGAAATATTCAAAATAATTTTACAGCACACAGAAATCACTAAATTGTAGAATTCTGTTAACTGTCAAAATTACTGTCTATTAAATAGAGAGTTTGGGGTGCTACATACTGACCTCATAGATTTTATTTACCACGTCCTCTACTAGATTCGGTCCATTCCCTCAAGCAAGCTTGAATAATCTATGCACAATCATAATGGCCCACCCAAATCTTTTCAAACCTGAATGGTTTTTCTCAGCACTGAACTTCCTTTTTCCTCTGGTCGCCATACATATCAAGAAGCACAGGTGAGTGATCAGAATGGGATGATGATAAATGAGAAACATCGGCTTTCCTCCAGGCTCCCAACCAAGCAGAGATAGCTAGAAATCTATCCAAACAAACTTGGATATTATCTTCACCTCCCTTTCCATTCTTCCAAGTAAAAGGGGGTACCCTGAATGGCTCATGTCCTACAACCCACACGTCTCCTCAGCATCTTTGAAGTCATCTATTTGCCACTGAGCTATAACATTTCCACCAACTTTCTCATTAGTACTCAAAATTTCATTAAAATCCCCACATATTAGCCATGGCAGGAAATTGTTTCTGCCAAGATTTTTTCATCAAACTCCATGTACGACTCCTATAATTTTTGTATATTCTGTAAGTATTACATTCACTCAGCTTATTAAAAATATAATATGTGAATAACATAACGATAAATGTCATTAAATTAAATTTACTTTTTCATAATAAAATTTAAGTTAGATTTCAATTATTAAGAATAATTCTTAATCCCTTTTCTTAATAATTTTCTTTATTTTTAAATAAAGAAAATATTAAATATTTTTATGTTATCAATATATTATAATTGAAAGAATTATTAATAAAAAATTTTAAGTAGATATAATAACACTAGTAGTTACAATATTGCTCTCACTAGTTGAAAGAACGTTTTGATATCACCCGAACCCCAACGCCATTGTTCATTAACCAACACCACAAAAAGTGAGGGCGTGTGTGGCTGGTGAAAGGGTTCAAGATGCATGAAATAATAAAGGGTTTTAATGATAAAAGTGTTTTGCACCCAAAAATAAAAATGTATTTTCTCTGGTATCCATTAATTTGGCAGGATTTAAGAATTTTTCTTGGTTGAACCACTTAAAATAAGATATTTGCTTAACTAATGTTTACCTCATTAATGAACTTTTTTCTTTCTTTTAAGTACTTTTTATATTTTTCTTTTATAAATTTGCTTCAGTGATCTTTTAATAAATATATTTAATAAATTTGTTAAAATTATAAGATTCTAATTATAAAATTGAAACACCCTAATTTAATTTTAATTATAAGGATGAACCCTAAATCACCTAACTTTAAATTTGTTTCATTGTAAGAACCCTAACTTCTTGTTGTAACATCCTACCAGTAATTTAATTATATTTTAATAATATACTAAGCAATTGCTACGTACCTCGTTAAATTTATATTTACTAAACACTGATAGAATATTGTGTATTTCCTTATTTATTTAAGATTTAATTAAATACATGCAACAATTAAATGAGGTCGATACATCAATAGACAATGCACACCCACAATGTAGCCAAATCAGCTATATACATCTATTTATAACCAAACGAAATTCTTCAGTAGTAGGGTGAAACACAAAGTGACCATCAATATTAATTATTAGAGTGATGCGTATCATCTTGTTTCTCTGAATATAACAGATAAGGGCTGAGAATTTATAATTCTCAGTAGGAAAATCGCACTGTTAAGAAAATCATTTATTTTGAACTATGTTATGTCCAGTTGCATTCATTGCAGAAAATATTTTTCTATACAAAATATCATACATAATTATATAATTTAACCATCACAATAATATAAAACTATTTCATTATACATTACTTTTCTCTTCTTGCTCACATTAACTATTATCCAAGTAGAGATCTCATACTTTCTAGGACGTCCCATATCTTAAAAGGACCTGACCTAAATGTAAGACTTCCCATTAAGCACCACTTAGCCCGATGACAGATAATAAAGATTCCTCTTAGTCGATGGCTGTAACACCCTTGTGGGGATGTCACATATATAAAGAAAATAAAAGAAAGATAAATAAAATCTACCCAAGTTGTAAAACATTTGTTACATACTACTACGGATTGTAAAATAATTCCTGTTAAACAGAATATTATTAAATAAAATAACGCGAAAACATAAAATAAACAAAACAACATCACTCATAATATACATATGGTCCAAGTTATAAGTTATACAAATAATTTACAACTATATCTACAAATATTTAAACAGAAACAAGAAAGTAAAGAGTCAATATATACATACGCAGACGCGCCCAAAATACACATCATAAACATTTAACCCTCTGATGGATCACTCTTAGGAAACTCATCAGAAGATAAATATCCAGGATGCCTCGACACTCGGCGGAAACGAGACCGCGCAGTTGATACGATACTCATCTCACTAGGCTCAGTAGACACACCACCCCAATGACGCCTAAGAGATAAAGGTAACTCTAAGTGCAAAAACACAGTAGTCGACATAACTGGCTCTCCATCAAACGTATGACGTAGGGACACAGTCAACCGTCCCATGTAAATCACTGAGTCTCTATCTCTCCGCAGATGCCAAGCTAACGATCCACCGTGAAACTCAAGTTGCACAAAACCCAAAAATCCTGGCACCGCCATGCCCAAACAATCAATCTAATGGATATGGATGATTAGATGGTTCTTGGTCGTCGTACTGATCTTCGGCTTGCTGCTCCTCTTCCTCCTCAGGATACAAAATCTCAAGAGGTTGTTCCTGTAACATCCCAAAAATTAATAATTTCAGAATAAATGATCATTTTACAATATTTGGGATTTTCTAGAATTTTTCTGGATTTTTCTGAGGACGCAGAATATTTTAATATATTCCTCGTTTTGCGTGTGCACTGAGCTGAGAATTGCTGAGGTCAGTGTAACGCTTCAGAAATTAATTATTTCACCGCTAATAGTCATTTTCTAATATTTGTGATTTATGTGAATTTTTCTGGAATTTTTCGGAAACGACGAATATTTTAATATATTCCTCGTTTTGCGTGAAACTTCGAAATAGAGTCGTGAAAACGATCAGTAGTGCTTCAAAAATTGGAAAATTATATGACGAATAGTCGTTTTATAATATTTGCAATTTTTGGGAATTTTCTGGGAATTTTCCGGAATCGTCGAATATTTTAATATATTCCTCGTTTTGCGTCAAGTATTTGAAGCGAGAACCAGAGAAACGCGATGTTTTCTCGAGAACCTTGGACTATGGACATATATCGGGGGATCTTACTAAACCCGAGACTTGACACAGTTCTACGAGGTTTCATAATTTTCGAGAAATTCTAACAGATAAAAATAAATCAATATAGCAAAAAATTCATCTGTCAGATTAATTAAATACTGACTTCTGTCAACTGTAACTATTATCCATTGGATAATAGTGTGAAATAGAAACCCTATCACATTATCCCAATGCAATCCACTTTATGTCAAATCAATCTCACTTTAATTCAAATTTGTGTACTTTTTCAAAGCTTCTTTGAGAAGCTTTGACCGCCAAATGACCCAATTACCCTTGGCTTGCATGAGAAGCCAATTTTTTCTCCTCACTCTCTCCTCTATTCAGCAGCCCACTCATGCCAAGGAGGGCAAAAATGTAACTCATCCACACTTAACCTAAAACCACCAAACCCTAATTCACTTTACCTATCACTTTCTCTCTCTTCACATCATCTTCTTCATCTTTTCTCCTCCTTCTCTCTACCTCCTCCTCAACCACGAAATTGCAGCCCCTCCCTCACCATTTTCCTTCATCTTTTCTCTTCACCAAGCTCATTTCTTCACTTGTCTCCATCTCCTCTACACTTTCCCTTTAGAAAGTTTCTTCATTTTCTATCTTCACCTCCATTTTTCTCACCCTTCTCTCTTCTTCCTCCTCTTCACCACGAAAATTCCAGCCACCACCACCATTATTTCTCTTCACTTTTCTCTTCATAAACACCATTTCTAGACTCCTCCCAACCTCCTCTACAACTTCTATTTGAGGGTTTTCTTCAAAAGCTCATTTTTCCTCCATTGTCATACAAGGCAAAGCTTCTAACTTTGAGGTAAAGCTTTCACTTCTCTTCCTCTTTCTCCTTGATTTCGTGATCTAGGATCTCAATGGAGACCAAAGATCCATTCTTTTCAACTATTAATGTTGATTTTTGATGCTTGAAAAATTAGGGTTCTTGAAGACCCAAAACCGAAATTCACCAAGAAGCCATAGGAGATTGTTTTTGTGTTCTTCCTTTAGGTAAGAGGGAGACTACTCACTTCAACCACTTATGGTGGTGAGAAGACTTTGTATGTGTGTTGATGGAGAAATCCATCCTTGTACGCTCTTTGTATGCTTGCTTGAATTATAAATTTTGTATGATTTAATATTCTTGAATTTGATTGATGCTTGATTATGCTCTTGAATATGTTTGATATATAAATTGTGCTTGATCATGTTGGGGTTGCTAAATGGAAAATTTGGAGTTTCCTACCCCAACATGGTGCCACGGTTTTGGCATTGAATCTTGGGTACTTGGATTGATTTTAATGAACTAAAAACCTAAGTGAACTAATGACAAGAAGTTAATACCTAAAAGAGAAGGAAAGAAATGGATTTGAAGACTTGAAATGGAAGAAGGTGATTTGGGATTCACCATTGGGAGGTCACGGTTTTAGGGTGGAAGAATTGGACAAATTGTGGTTAATATGTAACAAGCATAAGATGAGGATTAATTAAACAACAAGATGGAATTTAGTGGAAGAAAAACTTGGAATTGAAGCCTAGGTGATGGCTACGGTTTTGAGGATAGCAATTTAGGGAAATTGGGATAAATTGTAACAAGCATTGGATTTAAAGTAATCAATGTATAAAAATGGAATGTAATGGAAGAAGAATTTGAAATTGAAACCCAAGTGAAGTCACGGTTTTGGGGTGGAAAAATGGGGTAATTTATGGTTAATGTGCAATAAGTATAAGACTAGGATTAATTAAGTAACAAGATAGGATTTAATGGAAGAACAATTGGAAGTTGAAACTTCAATGGTGGCTACGGTTTGAAGCTAGGAATTTAGAGTTTTTGGTGAGTTACTTGATCAAGTGAATAATTTAAATGATTAAGGGAATGAGGTATAAGATTGTTGACTTGAAGAGACTTGAAATTGAATCAAATAGGAGGCCACGACCTCTAGGGAATTTCTAGGCAAAAGTGTGATTTTAGTGAGTGGAGGCAATAGAAATTAAGTAATTGGAAGCCTAGGTAATGAAATGAATAATTAAGAAATTAGAAGAATTTATTATAATTAAGACTTTATAAAATTCAAAGGATTGAAAGTGAATCACTCATAAGACTTAAGAGAATTCTAATTGAGTTAAAAACATGAGAGTGTGAGGCTTAAGAGCTTCCATAAAATGTGAATTATTGAAAATTGAATTGCCATAGTGTGCTAAATTGATTTTGAATATGAACCTTGAAATGAGGAATAAATTCTAAATTAGGATTCATAATGAACCTAATGACGTATTAATTGATTTGATTTTGATATTATGTGATCATGGGTCCATGTGAGTGACCATTTATATATATTGATGCTTATATTGGGCTAATGTGGCATATTATGGAATCGTATGAGATTGTGGATCATACATGTTCATGCATAGGGTCTTATGCATTGTGATTGTCCTTGTGGACTGTTGTAAGGCCAAGTTGCCTAGGAGATTGAACACACCTTAGTGCGGGTGCGAATAGACAAGTGTGGGTCGTGTTATGACCTCGGGGGCGTCGGGGTGCGGGTCCTCCACATGGACAGTTTAGAGCTCCTCTGTACCGTGGGGCAAACCGATGCAAACACACCGACGATCCGGACTTGACACTGTCCTATATCGTGATCTAGTGTAGAATGTCTGTACAATGCCATGATTTGCGCATGAGAAAATTTATTGATAGCACTGGCCTCGGCAGCCGAGTTACAGACATGTCTCCTGATCTTTCTCTCCGCTTGATTGAGTCTAGCTCCATGGAGTAGGAATTGGGAAAGCATGCATTGTGCATCATTCATTACTGGTCTTATAAACTGTTGAGCACGAATACCTGTAAATGATTATCTGATTGTTGTGCTGATTTTTGGAAATACTATTGTGATCTGCCTGCTATTGCTTACTGTTGTTCTACCTTTACTATAAATATCACTGTGATTATTGACTTTGATTATTGCTTAGAATTGAATTGCTTCTATTATAAATTCCTTTGTTGTTATTGATGAATATATATAATTTGTATTGCTTGGTGGGCGCTTTGCGCCGTGCTGTTTTCTTACTGCCAATAGCGGTAATGAAGGACGGGTGTCTCACCTCTTTCCTATATTTTTGTATTTCTGTGTTATATTTATATTGATAAAAGAACGTGAGGAAGATAAAGAGGGACCACACATGGTTGATTGGATTGGGCGTTTGGACAAGATTTTCTTCAGCTACGTACGGGTGCAGTTGCGTGGAGGCATTGATTCCTGACTTGTTGACTGGGACTCAGAGCGTCGTATGTGTATATGGGGTTGCGGCTTTGTCTGCTAGTAGTACCTATCCCTGGGTCACTACTTTTTCCCCCTTTTTAGTGTTTTATTCCCGCTGTATTTTATTGGACTCTGTAATTGTTATATTCTATGTCATCAGTGATTTGTGTAAATTGACTATATATATATATATGTATAAGAGATATGATTTTATTTCAGTGGTTGTATCATGGCTTGAATACATTTATATTTTATTCGGGGCTCATATTTTCTACTTATGTATACCTATGCAAAATATATATATATATATAGACTCTTGAGAATTTAAGTTACTATTATCATGACTGTGACACACTTTTACCTTTAGCTGTGGTGTAATGACGATTATGCTTCTATTGCTACATCAAGGGTGTTACATTAGGTGGTATCGAGCGACTCATCCCGTTGAGTCGGGGTATGGACTTGCTATGTTTAGGCATATTAGAATTTGATCATTGTGCACTTCCTTGTCTCTTGATTGAGATGATGGGAAAGGAATGCATGGCTTCTTGTAGGTTGAATGTTGATAGCTACTGTTATACAGTTGCATGATATTTAGGACTGACCTACTCAATGTGTAATGTTCTGTATGTACAGGAAACTATGACTTCACCTAGGCGTATTATGTTAGGGAAATAGGAATTCTTTTGTGAGGAGATCAAAAGGTTTTGGAAAAACCGATCTTCTGGAGAAAGAAATAGTTGGTGTAAACTAGATTCGAGAAGCAGTTTGGGAGTTGACGGCTTACGAGGGATTACACTGTGGAGGCAGAATGAAGAAGTTCGGGCTGGAAGCTGTTAAGATTCATAAATTAGTTTGTCTTGCTTGAATGGTGTGCATTGTGTGACTCTTTGTGTTTGGATTCCGAAGGGAGACAATATTGTTTGAAATAATTACGTTTGTTTTATTGTTATGTTTGGTCTGTCTTCGGAGAAGGACACCGGCTCGTGGTAGACTTACACATATGAGCATAGGATAAGACCATCGAAGTATGGTTGCGATCGCAGGAGAAATATGAAGGATAGCTGATGTGACAATTCACTAAGATCAGAGGACCGCACAGTAATGAGAATTGGAAGTTGTGGTTTAAAGTCTATTGGAGGAAAGTTAAACTTGGGATAACCATGGACTACCTAGATTCCAAAGGAGGAATAATGGAAAAGCTAACAAGTTAAACGGGAACTACGTTCACGGGTACCGAGAAAGTAACAACAACGCCCAACCAGTAGAGAAAGTGCTAGTAGTAGTAGATCCAATCAGACCTCAACATTTGGAGATCTAAACAAGGGAAGTTACGCCTCAAGTGACGACCGATAATCGTGCTGTATAATTCAGGGGGGTAACCCTTTCCTTTTACAATTTGTGACTGTATGGATCATTTGGATTCATCTGTATCTTTCTTATCTTTGAGGTAGTTGTTTCCATTTCTGTTACTAAGACTTATCGTTGACACTTAAGTTTGTTTAATCTATCTTATTTCTGCTAAAGATTGAACCTTTTATTGATCTATCTTGCTTACCAAGAATCATACCTATTAGATTTCATGATTTCAGAGATTGATCAGTTATTTTCTGGCTATTATCTGCTAGAGTGTTCCGATAAGAACCTTAGTGATTTTTGAAACTAAGGCTTTTGAGTTCGTAACAGCTAACAAAGTTGAAGCGTTGTGAGGGAAAGGAAATCCAAGGATACGTGTTACCTTTTGTAGAGGACCAAAGAAAAGGGAATATGACTGTCACCATTGTGGTCAGTAAGTTTCTTGTGATGAACTACAGTGCTGTCAGTTGAGGAGAAGAATGGGACATCTCAGTGAGATGAACACCATCGTCAAACGAACGAGATTATGATCAAGGGTGAGTATCCTCGGAGAAAGATGTGCGTCCTGGTCATCATTAAGTTCGCGGAAGATTGAGAATGTCCCCGAAATGATTTCGAATGCGATATGGGCATTATGGGTGTCTCGTGACGCCGTTCGGAATAACAAATCCTCTTGTCGTATTCATAAGTGACATGAATTGTATCTTTTGTCCTTACCTAGAACATAATTATCATTGTCATTAATGATGGCATTCTGATATATTCTCGAGAATATGGAGATACACGTTGGACATCTCGGCATAGTTTTCCTGACTTTAAAGGAGAGAGAGTAAATGCCAAAGTATCAGAGTACGGATTCTTAATTGAGAAGACTCAGTTTTGGATCATGAAATTCCAAACGGAGGGATTGTTGTGGATTCCCAAGAGATTGAAGCAGTTCTTCAAAAGGAAAGATCGGAGACCGTAAAAGAGACACACAACTGGTGGAATTAGTTAGTTTTATCGAAGAAGGCACAAAGATTGAATAAGTATCAATGGGTCCTCCAAGATAGCCGGATATTTTGCTCAGTTTGCAAGAAGAGAATCAAAACTTCTATGGATTAACGCGTGTGAAGGAAGGTTTTAAAGGTCGAGGAGACATTCGAATGCTTGTCAGATTTGGTTCTACCTAATCCCAGGGAACTGTTTGGAGAATTTTATGCTTCACAGAAAAATCTAGGATATGTGTTCATGCAAGGTTGGGAAAGTTATGACTTACACCTCAAGGTAGTTGAGGACGCATTGGGAATTGCCTACTCACGGTTTGGTGCTAGCCGTAGTTAAAATTTCTCTGAGAATATGGAGACACTTGCCACGATCAACGCCTTTAGCAATCACAAGGACCTGAAGTATCCATTCGATAAAAAAAAAAGGGGGCTGAACATGAGACAGGAAAGGTGATTAGAGTTTTTGAAGGAGTATAACGTCTAGTTTCAGTGTCGTCCTGTCTGGGTTACTAATAAACCCATTCCAAAATTCTTTGGACTATATCAAATTTCGTTTCGGATTTGGTTCAATAGCTTGTCAACAAATTCTGCCATCCTTTCTTTCTAAGTCTCCATGATATCTTCCATATGTCACAATCGCGAAAGTATGTTACTGATCCAGCCACGTCATCAAACTAAACCCGGTGCAATTCAGAGAGAGTCTGATTTATGAGAAACTCCTCGTGAAGATTAAGAATAGAAGAATAAAGCAACGCAAAGATATAGAGATAGCGTTGGTAAGGATGATCTAAATTGACGTAACTAGAGACACAATCTGAGGGTAAGAAAATAAGATGAAGAAACACGTTAATGTTTGATCTAAGGGATGAAAATTTCGAGGACGAAATTTTTATTTGAAGGGGAGCGTTGTAACATCCCGAAAATTAATAATTTCAGAATAAATGATCATTTTACAATATTTGAGATTTTCTAGAATTTTTCTGGATTTTTCTGAGGACGCAGAATATTTTAATATATTCCTCGTTTTGCGTGCGCACTGAGCTGAAAATTGCTGAGGTCAGTGTAACGCTTCAGAAATTAATTATTTCGCCGCTAATAGTCATTTTCTAATATTTGTGATTTATGTGAATTTTTCTGGAATTTTTCGGAAACGACGAATATTTTAATATATTCCTCGTTTTGCGTGAAACTCGAGCAGAGTCGTGAAAACGATCAGTAGTGCTTCAAAAATTAAAAAATTATATGACGAATAGTCGTTTTATAATATTTGCAATTTTTGGGAATTTTCTCGGAATTTTCCTGACTCGTCGAATATTTTAATATATTCCTCGTTTTGCGTCTTGTGAAATTTAACCAGAAACGCGATGTTTTCTCTGAGAACCTTGGACTATGGACATGTCGACGGGGATCTTACTAAACCCGAGACTTGACACAGTTTACGAGGTTTCATAATTTTTGAGAAATTCTAACGGATAAAAATAAATCAATACAAATAAAATTTCATCATCATTAATTAAATACTTCATTAATCAGTAACTATTATCCATTGGATAATAGTGTGAAATAGAAACCCTATCACATTATCCCAATGCAATCTACTTTATGTCAAATCAATCTCACTTTAATTCAAATTTGTGTACTTTTTCAAAGCTTCTTTGAGAAGCTTTGACCGCCAAATGACCCAATTACCCTTGGCTTGCATGAGAAGCCAATTTTTTTCTCCTCACTCTCTCCTCTATTCAGCAGCCCACTCATGCCAAGGAGGGCAAAAATGTAACTCATCCACACTTAACCTAAAACCACCAAACCCTAATTCACTTTACCTATCACTTTCTCTCTCTTCACATCATCTTCTTCATCTTTTCTCTCCTCTCTCTCTACCTCCTCCTCAACCACGAAATTGCAGCCCCTCCCTCACCATTTTCCTTCATCTTTTCTCTTCACCAAGCTCATTTCTTCACTTGTCTCCATCTCCTCTACACTTTCCCTTTAGAAAGTTTCTTCATTTTCTATCTTCACCTCCATTTTTCTCTTCCTTCTCTCGTCTTCCTCCTCTTCACCACGAAAATTCCAGCCACCACCACCATTATTTCTCTTCACTTTTCTCTTCATAAACACCATTTCTAGACTCCTCCCAACCTCCTCTACAACTTCTATTTGAGGGTTTTCTTCAAAAGCTCATTTTTCCTCCATTGTCATACAAGGCAAAGCTTCTAACTTTGAGGTAAAGCTTTCACTTCTCTTCCTCTTTCTCCTTGATTTCGTGATCTAGGATCTCAATGGAGACCAAAGATCCATTCTTTTCAACTATTAATGTTGATTTTTGATGCTTGAAAAATTAGGGTTCTTGAAGACCCAAAACCGAAATTCAATCCAAGAAGCCATAGGAGATTGTTTTTGTGTTCTTCCTTTAGGTAAGAGGGAGACTACTCACTTCAACCACTTATGGTGGTGAGAAGACTTTGTATGTGTGTTGATGGAGAAATCCATCCTTGTACGCTCTTTGTATGCTTGCTTGAATTATAAATTTTGTATGATTTAATATTCTTGAATTTGATTGATGCTTGATTATGCTCTTGAATATGTTTGATATATAAATTGTGCTTGATCATGTTGGGGTTGCTAAATGGAAAATTTGGAGTTTCCTACCCCAACATGGTGCCACGGTTTTGGCATTGAATCTTGGGTACTTGGATTGATTTTAATGAACTAAAAACCTAAGTGAACTAATGACAAGAAGTTAATACCTAAAAGAGAAGGAAAGAAATGGATTTGAAGACTTGAAATGGAAGAAGGTGATTTGGGATTCACCATTGGGAGGTCACGGTTTTAGGGTGGAAGAATTGGACAAATTGTGGTTAATATGTAACAAGCATAAGATGAGGATTAATTAAACAACAAGATGGAATTTAGTGGAAGAAAAACTTGGAATTGAAGCCTAGGTGATGGCTACGGTTTTGAGGATAGCAATTTAGGGAAATTGGGATAAATTGTAACAAGCATTGGATTTAAAGTAATCAATGTATAAAAATGGAATGTAATGGAAGAAGAATTTGAAATTGAAACCCAAGTGAAGTCACGGTTTTGGGGTGGAAAAATGGGGTAATTTATGGTTAATGTGCAATAAGTATAAGACTAGGATTAATTAAGTAACAAGATAGGATTTAATGGAAGAACAATTGGAAGTTGAAACTTCAATGGTGGCTACGGTTTGAAGCTAGGAATTTAGAGTTTTTGGTGAGTTACTTGATCAAGTGAATAATTTAAATGATTAAGGGAATGAGGTATAAGATTGTTGACTTGAAGAGACTTGAAATTGAATCAAATAGGAGGCCACGACCTCTAGGGAATTTCTAGGCAAAAGTGTGATTTTAGTGAGTGGAGGCAATAGAAATTAAGTAATTGGAAGCCTAGGTAATGAAATGAATAATTAAGAAATTAGAAGAATTTATTATAATTAAGACTTTATAAAATTCAAAGGATTGAAAGTGAATCACTCATAAGACTTAAGAGAATTCTAATTGAGTTAAAAACATGAGAGTGTGAGGCTTAAGAGCTTCCATAAAATGTGAATTATTGAAAATTGAATTGCCATAGTGTGCTAAATTGATTTTGAATATGAACCTTGAAATGAGGAATAAATTCTAAATTAGGATTCATAATGAACCTAATGACGTATTAATTGATTTGATTTTGATATTATGTGATCATGGGTCCATGTGAGTGACCATTTATATATATTGATGCTTATATTGGGCTAATGTGGCATATTATGGAATCGTATGAGATTGTGGATCATACATGTTCATGCATAGGGTCTTATGCATTGTGATTGTCCTTGTGGACTGTTGTAAGGCCAAGTTGCCTAGGAGATTGAACACACCTTAGTGCGGGTGCGAATAGACAAGTGTGGGTCGTGTTATGACCTCGGGGCGTCGGGGTGCGGGTCCTCCACATGGACAGTTTAGAGCTCCTCTGTACCGTGGGGCAAACCGATGCAAACACACCGACGATCCGGACTTGACACTGTCCTATATCGTGATCTAGTGTAGAATGTCTGTACAATGCCATGATTTGCGCATGAGAAAATTTATTGATAGCACTAGCCTCGGCAGCCGAGTTACAGACATGTCTCCTGATCTTTCTCTCCGCTTGATTGAGTCTAGCTCCATGGAGTAGGAATTGGGAAAGCATGCATTGTGCATCATTCATTACTGGTCTTATAAACTGTTGAGCACGAATACCTGTAAATGATTATCTGATTGTTGTGCTGATTTTTGGAAATACTATTGTGATCTGCCTGCTATTGCTTACTGTTGTTCTACCTTTACTATAAATATCACTGTGATTATTGACTTTGATTATTGCTTAGAATTGAATTGCTTCTATTATAAATTCCTTTGTTGTTATTGATGAATATATATAATTTGTATTGCTTGGTGGGCGCTTTGCGCCGTGCTGTTTTCTTACTGCCAATAGCGGTAATGAAGGACGGGTGTCTCACCTCTTTCCTATATTTTTGTATTTCTGTGTTATATTTATATTGATAAAAGAACGTGAGGAAGATAAAGAGGGACCACACATGGTTGATTGGATTGGGCGTTTGGACAAGATTTTCTTCAGCACGTACGGTGCGCTTGCGTGGAGGCATTGATTCCCTCGACTTGTTGACCGGGACTCGAGCGTCGTATGTGTATATGGGGTTGCGGCTTTGTCGCTAGTAGTACCTATCCTGGGTCACTACTTTTTCCCCCTTTTTAGTGTTTTATTCCCGCTTGTATTTTATTGGACTCGTAATTGTTATATTCTATGTCATCGCTGATTTGTGTAAATTGACTATATATATATATATGTATATATATATATATATATATATATATATATATATATATATGTATAAGAGATATGATTTTATTTCAAGTGGTTGTATCATGGCTCGAATACATTTATATTTTATTCGGAGCTCATATTTTCTACTTATGTATACCTATGCAAAAAAAAATATATATATAGACTCTTGAGAATTTAAGTTACTGTTATCATGACTGTGACACACTTGGATTTAGTAACTGTGGTGTAATGACGATTATGCTTCGGTTGCTACATCAAGGGGTGTTACAGTTCCTCTTCCTCAAACTCTTTACCACGTAAATAAACATATACAGAAAACACATACAATAAAGAGGTAAGATAATCTAAAATCATCACAAACATGTCAAATAAGAAAATAACAAATAACAGATATACAGTTCATGCAATATGAAAAGCTATAACAGTAATTAATAACAGGATAGTGTAATGATTTAAATATCACAACAACACATAATATCACAGATAAAATAGTATCATAGATAAAATAATATCATAGATAAAATAATATCACGATAAAATAAAATAAGAAATAGACAATTTATCATAATAATAACCAAATAAAAATAAGCAGATAAATAAAATAATGTCCAAGATATAACCCTATGCAATATGACACGATCCTACTCCATGGAGCTAAACACATACAGATATCAGAGAGAATGACCTGCAAAATCTATTAGTACCACTACGCCCAACCAAACTATCATACTGTCTCACGTTGCCCTATAGCCCCACGACACATGGATCCCACCGTCCCAAGGCGTGGTGTAGTTCACGGTCTCACGTTGTGGCACTACAGGCAATGTACTATTAGACTTTACGAAATCTCGATTAAATATAGTGCGTGTCGAGTCCATTAGTGTGCTATCGGTTACCACGGCCCAGCGGAGCGACCGACTGCCCATATATGGGATTCCGTACACTAACGTCTCCAAGTTCATAAAGACAATGAACCACATTACGTTTATTGCATCGACAACACGATGTGATTCACCTCGTCAACCAATCCACCAAAAATTGGCATAAACTCAATATATGATCCAACAAATAGAAATTACCAAAATACCCTCATTAAAATATATCCTCAAAGATAAAAAGATACAGTAAGTCCCACCGGACAAATACTGTTCCAAAGCCTGTACGGGTTCACCTCATAGCCCGACAAAGTAAAAAATACGTAAAATACCGTTTTGGTCAATTGCGTAGAAATTTTATCGCGTTTTCACAATCTCGTCGTTTTTACAAACATTTTTAAATCGCGTAAATTTATTTTTTTGTTTTTAAAATCGCGTAGAGTTTTTAATACGTTTTCTCAATCGCGTAAGATTTTTAAATCATTTTATTGTCCAAATCCCTTAAAAATTACTGTTTAAATAAACAGAAATAATAAATAATACGTTTAAACTACGTAAAATATTTTTCATACCGTATACTGTCTTTTGGACATCTTTTCTATCTTATTTGCCCATTTTTACTAAAAATTGATAGTATTTTGTTTAGAAAATTATAATAATGATTTTCTAATTTTTTCGTGAAAATTCTGTTTA
This sequence comes from Ormosia emarginata, assembly GCA_029884605.1. Lineage (NCBI taxonomy): Eukaryota > Viridiplantae > Streptophyta > Magnoliopsida > Fabales > Fabaceae > Ormosia > Ormosia emarginata. The sequence goes on along the minus strand of JAQQTP010000074.1, from coordinate 29,524,134 downwards.
CTTAATTTTTAACCGTATAATTTAATCCTTTTGGAAAATTACTAACATGCTTCAAAATACAGTATGAGCCATATGTTAGAAATTTTCAAAAGTTACTGTATTTCCTTTCTAACAATAAAATCATTAGTTTTAATTTCTTAAACTTAATTCTAATCAATTCATTTCTTCAAAACTCATTTTAGAAAATTTCTTTTTAACATATATTGCATCTTTATACTTGGAAATGGTTTGAATTTGATTTTAGAAATCATGAATACTTAATTTGGCATGTTGGCCTAAACATACACTTGTGTCATTTGATTTCCAAATTCATTTTCCTTCATCTAAACAATTTTACATCTTGTTAATTTGCCTAGGTTAATTAAATCACATTTTAAGAAAATGTTGAGAACATTTTGGTTCTCCATTTTTGGTTAATGGCCATGAGCCTTATTGATGTGCTCTTTGGAACACTCATGCAATCCTTGGCATGTTATTCACATCCTATAAATTATCATGCATTTCTAACACATACAAATTATCAAAGCTAGTAGACATGCAAATCAAAGCTTGTAGACATGCAACTTTATTCAAATTATTACAAACATCAAATAGAAAAGCTACTAACAAGCACACAAATAAGCTACTAACAAACACACAAAGGAATCCTTATGGATTCTACAATCACAGCAATCAATCTCCATCTTCTTACCACCACCCAAGGATGATAAGATTAGTCTTTCTCTTACCTTAAATGAAGACAAACACTCCTTCACACCTTTCCTAGGGTTTCGGTTTCACTCCACCAAGTCACCTATCAAGATTAAACAAAACTACAAATTACTAACCATAAAAAAGAGCTTAAACCATGGAGAAATCATGGCTTAGAACTTTGAAAAAGAGTTTAGAAATGGAAAACAAGAAATTTCACCTTCTAGGTAAAATTTTCCAAGTAGGTTTCCAAGCTTCAAATGGAAGATTTTGCAAGAACTCTCAACTAGAGATGTTCTTAGATTTGTGTTTAGGTTTAGAAAACTTGGTTGGATAAATTTTTGAGTGATTGGATGGTATAGAATAGGGTTTGGCCGAATATAGCTTCAAGAAAGCTTCAATGGAGTTTAGGGTTTTTGGAAGAGAGAGAAGAGAGAAAATTGCATGAAAAACAAGTGATTAATGGCCTTCAAAGGTGGCTTGGCCGTAGACCTCAAAGGACCAAGAGGTGTCCATTAGGTTGGCTTCATCCAAGCCTTAGAATGGATCGAAGGTCAAGATTAAAACTTGGTTAACAAGCTTAACTCTCATTGGTTGATTTTAGCATTGTCATTAGCCTAGTCACCATGCTTAGTCACTAATTAGCCTAGTCATTAAGCTTAGTCACCATATTCTTGAAAGTTCTACTACTAATGATGCTTAATTAAGCTACTAAGTTAACTGTTTTAACTAAACGTGAGTCCCGCAAAACATTTCCGTCCATTGTCATCTAATTATACTGACTAATAAAATAATATTATAATAATACAAAATTATTTTATTTGACAGTTAAATTCTAAAAATTAAAAGATTAATTATTGTCTCATTCAGAATTGGGTTTAGTAAGATCCCCGAGTTCAATAATTAAAATAAGATTTTCCTACCCGAAAAAATATTATTTTCCGTCCCGAGCAAATCACACAAAAAGTCCAAATAAAATCACAGACATAATATTAAGATCAGTAACATATAGAAAAATTAAAAACAAGACAATCGGACGTAATGGTTATTTTTCTATTTTTCCCCACAACGAAGCAAATCATCCAAAACGTTCAAATAAAATTAAAGACAAGATTATATGTCTAGTATATCTCCTAAAAAAATTAAAACAGTAGCTTGACAAAACTTTTATTTTACCGTCTCGAAACAAATTACGTAAAAAGACTAAATAAAATTTTAGCCTGTAAAAACGTATTTGTATTTCATACAGAAAACAAGAAACAGTAAAATAGGGACACAACAGTTATTTACACAAAAGCTTGAAAAACAGCAAACAAGACATTCGGAACATTTTTCTAAAAATTGGGGTGTTACAATGGCCACCTTAATAGGTTCTGGAAGATAAAACTTCTCATTAAGCACCACTTAGCTCGAGGACAGATCATAAAGATTCCTCTTAACCCATGACCACCTTAATAGGTTTTAGAAGACAATACTTTCTATTAAGATTCTGCTTAGCTCAATGACAAATATCAAAGATTCCTCTTAGCTTATGGACAGATCATAATAGACAAAAAAAAAATAATTATATTTTTTTCTTCTTCACATTGATGTCACATCTTTAGACTAAATGTCATATAATAAAATGTCATAACTTTAAATATCATTCTTTCACATAAACAACATCAATAGTTCATACTTTGTGACATTAACATAATCAAGTATTTAATCACAATTCCAACATCAATAAAATCCATATAATTTATTTCTATAATTATGATAATAAAATGCAATATATTTCATCAACAAGCAAATTTAACTCTAATTACTATGCTTGGCCGAATTCATCATTTGGTGACTAGGAAGATTTTCTTCTCATTCTCATCATTTCTAGACCATTTCTAGCATCAAGAATTCATTTCTAACATCAATTCCACTTTAAATCAAACATTAAACCAAAATCCCCAAATTGATTTGGATTAAAACCCTAATTTTTAGATCTTTGTCTCTTGACCATATTTCCACAACATTAACATAATCATATTATTCTTCCTTCATCAACAACCTTATTCTCCACTAATCTTCCATAGAGATTCAAACAAAACTCAAGATCACAACATAAGGTCGTACTAACCTAGGATTCCAATCTAACAAAATAATCATAAATAAAACTCTACGATTCATAAGCATGATAAAGAAGCATACTAGAACACTTTAAAACAAGAACAACTCAAGAAAATTTGGAGAAAAAGCATGACTCCCTACGTCTTAGTATTGTAAGAAACTTGAACAAAGAAGGATTTGAAACTTGATTCTAGCCTAGATTCCTTGAAAAATCTTTTTGTTCCTCTACTATCTTGTTGATTTCTATTTTCTTCCAATTTTCTCTTAGCTTTTCTCCTTTTCTTCCCTCTTGTTTCTCTCTTGGATGAAACTCCCTAGTTCATGGAGTGTTCATCATTTTCTTTTTCCTTTCAATTCTTTTCCTTTTATATTTTCTAATCATCCAATGATAAGTGTAACAAGTGTAACTTCTCCAAGGTTTTAACCAATAGAAAGCTTGCCAAATGTCTAGATTTTCATTGGTTCTTAGTTAGGTTATGATGACTTGGTTACTCTAACTAAACTAACCTAACTAGGTTACCAATCTAGTTTCATAAACTAACAAAACTATTAACCAATTTAGTTAGCATAATTACTTATAGTTTTAGAATTGTGTTTCTTTCTCAATTTTTTTTCTAAATTTCCATTTGATATACTTTATAGATGTTTTTAAAAATTCCAGTATTCTAGAAAATTTTTCGTCATTCATTCGGATTCATTGCAAATAATTAATTCAATTTGTACGCAAAAAAAATTAATTTCATGTACGTCCTTTGTGCGCAAAAATTTTTAATTTCACATACATCATTAATAACAATTTAATAAATTACACGTATATTCTATGAATACAAAATACAAATTAAATAATAAATATTGTCATATATAAGAATTTAATTTAGAAGGAATATTACACTGTCATCTTGTATTAGTAACTCATCCCCAACAAATTCATCTCCCGGAGCAGGGTACTACATATGTGCTCATCGGAAGAATAAGGTACTACAATGGAGATCCTACCTTACCACTGTCTTCAACCTTATACTCATATCCAAAAATTCAAACTTCGCATACAGATATGAAAAACCATGTTCTCCAAATATATATAATAGCCATTTGAATTCCTTATTCTCCTCATATCGATGAACGGTTCTCTGCCTTCCCAATGTTAGAACAAATCTGAGAAGAACATGTAAGATCGATAATGGGGAAACCCATCCATGAGTGATTATACCATTTCTAGAACTGAAAATAATGCGATAATAGAGAAACCTATTCACAAATGATTCTGCCATTTCCAAACATAAGAGGAATGTGATTAATGGAGAAACCCACCCATGAATGATTTTGCCATTATCAGAACGAGAAGAACATGTTTGAATCATTAATAGAGAAGAAAAAAAAGGTGAGACCTTGAAGCAGTTGGAGGGGGAAGGTAAGAAGAAATGAAGAAACCCATTTTAGGGGGGGAAAAACCAAGGAAAAAAAACTCAGCAAGCCTTCATTCCAAAAAAGAAGCCTTCGTTTCAGTTGGAGATGAATTAATAATAAAATGGCCGAATGTTAGGATTCTTAGCTAAATTTAGGGTTAGATGATTTAGGATTCATCTTTATAATTAAAATTGAATTATAATATTTTAATTTGATAATTAGAATTTGATAATTTTAATAAATTTATTAAATATATTTATTAAAATATTGCTAAAACAAATTTGTAAAAAAAAATATAAAAAATACTTAAAAAGAAAAAAATAATAAAATAATCATTAATTAAATATATATTTTATTTTAAGTGATCTAACTAAAAAATTAAATAAATAGATATCTTATGAAGAATGTATTACGGACGGACCTTGACACCTACACCTGACACTGATACGGATATTGACACATCAAATTCAAAAATTATAAGACACCTAACACGACATATATATATAATTTCAAAATTTAAGAAAAAATTCATAATTCATTAATATTATTTCAAAATTAAATAAATAGATATCTTATGAAGAACGTATTACACGGACACGGATACGATACGACACGGATCACGGGACACACCAAATACAAAAATAATAAGACACTTGACACTCAAGATATATATATATATATATAATTTCAAAATTTAAGAAAAAAAAAGATTCATAATTCATTAATATTATTTCTATAAACTTAGAGATTTAAAATATTTTAATATATGTCATATGTGCTAATATTTGTTACCTAGTAAGTCCCTCCTAAAAAATATGGAATATAATTTCTATTGACATATTCTAAAAAATTTCCTAAACTAATTTCTCCTAATAGAACTAATCATGTACAAGTACATATGCATAAAAAAAATTAACTAGAGGCAATATTGATGTAAGGTAAGCTTCGGTGACGACGAAGTAGACGACTTGGTACAAGCAGAAGTAGAAGGAGCAGATGAAAATAGTAGTATGTGAAAAGATAAAACTTGAAAGTCTAATAGTGACGTGTAAAAAGATAAAACTTAAAATACTAGTATGTGAAAATAATGGCTTGAGATGTTAGTCATGTGATTGGGCTTGAGTGAGTTACAAGCTTACTAATTGAACGTTAGTCATGAAAATTAATTTTTTTTAAAATATTAATGGGTCGTGTCTAATAAGTGTCTGAGACGTGTCCAAACTAAAAAAAATAGTTTTTTTAATCTGACACATTCGAATACGCAGGACATGTATGTCTCTATATATCCAATACGGACACATGGACACGCCTCATAATCGATGTGTCCATGCTTCATAATAGATATCAGATAAAATACCAAATAAAAAATAAAATGAAGTGTTGATAAGTGGAACCCATCACCATAAACTAGAACCACTCAGCCCAGTTTCCATTTAATTATACAAGTCTCATAATCATACATTAAATAATATATATATTTATTTTTATATTTTATTTAATATTATTTATTATACATATTTTTTATTTTTTTCATTAAATTTAATAGTATTTGCATCTCTTTTAAAAGTATAAAATAATTTTTTTTCTTTATTGTATGTAATTATAGCACAAAACTTTTGTACTCTCAAGCCGCGGGTAACCAGATATATATATATGTAGCACATATACCACACCCAAAACTCCCAAAAGGTGGAGGGCACCTAGATGCCTTCACTTCACATCAAACACAACCTCAATCTCTCCTTATTCTTTCTTTTCTCTTCCTGCATTTATTTTCTTTTGGACTTTTGCACTCATACTATGACTCACTTGCCTTCAATTTCCTCTATTTAAGCGTTTCTGTCTGCCATCTCCCCCATAATTCATATCCATATACGCCAGTGCCAGGGGCTACTGCTCTCTCCTCGTTCATCCAACATGGGTGGCATCAGCCTCGAAGAGATAAAAAACGAGAACGTTGATCTGGTATCTTAACTATGCTGCTTCTCCTTGTTCGTTTTTTGTTTTTTTTTCATCATTTCTATATGTGATTTTCTCTTTCTCTGTTTCTGCCTGTTCCAGAGATAATCTTTTCTTGAAAAATTTGTGATTCACTTTATTATAATTATATTTGCATTCCTGCTGTATCGTTTGTTTTGAACTCGATAAACAAAAAAGCCAAAAACTCTTGACTGTGATTCGGATGAGCAGGATAACTCCGATACTAGTAGCATTAAGCCTTTTTTTTTTTCGGTACATAGTAGCATTAAGCTTTAACTCCTCACGAGTCATGACAATTATTATTATTATTATTGGGGGAAAAAAATATTTTGGGTGCGTTTCTTTTTCTTTTTTTTTTTTTGTAAAATTATTTTAGTAATATATATATATTTAAATCTCTGAGGATTATTCTTTTCTTTTGGGATATATTTGGCTAAACTGCTATACCGTGATTATTATTATTGTTATCTGATAGTGGCGTGGCCTATTTCGCCGGGTCAACTGAAATATATATATTTTTTTACTTGAACTGAAATCCTTTTCATTCTGTGGTGTTTATTTTTATTTTTTACTGGATTCTGGGTTGTTTGTTACTGCCGTATCTTAGCTTATTTTCTTTATATTGAATTTTTTGACAAGTTATTAAATACTTATTAATTATTGATTCTCTTAATAAATGTTTCCAATTTATTAAATAAATTCGTAACAATTAATTGTTTAACAATTAATAAAGATAATAATACCTGCAGAAAACTTAAGTAATAATCCATTTCTTTTTCTTGGTTACTGGCGTTAACCCAAGGGAGTATGGCAGAGAGACCAGTAAACCAAGAGTGTGTGACAGAGAGAACTGGACCCACTTACCTTACCATTGCCAGTTTGTGTTACTGCCTCTGCATCCTATATTTCATTGCATTCATGAATTGTACTTGCTTGTTTATTTATAGTTTTATACTGGTTCATACTAATACTACTATTAATAATAGTAAAAAAAAGTGAAATAAAATAAAAACCAATGGTTTTGTTATTCTTTACTTTTTGTGAAAAATAAAATGTTATGGGAGCTTTCCGGTGGACTCCGACGAACCCCCACCCTATGATTAGGTGGCAGTAAATAAAGTCTACAAATAGCGGCTTCTCTTCGCACGGCACGGATCTCTCAATTCTAAAACTCACGCGCCTTTTGTGCCTGACTTGTGCGCACTCACTCTTCTAAAAGATTGTGTTATGTGTGTCAAATAGATACAAAGAATTCATCGGTGGATCTGCCAAAATTTGTGCGGCTAATAGGTGAGCATAGGATCAAGATTTTTTTAATTTTTTTTTAAATGGATAATTATAAGAAAGAGAAAGACACAAGATTATAAAAATTTTTTTTACAAGTTTTAATTAAGTTTTATATTTAATTTTTTTTGTGTTTTTTTCTTTCTTACAATTGACCACTTGAGAGAGAAAAAAATTAAAAAAATTCTGATCCGTGATTATATGTTTATCTCTTTTTTCATATTATATGTAAAAAAATATACACAAGAGAATTCCTGTTATTGATAAATTTAAAATATTATGTCAAATAAAACAAATTAAACCTTATAGTATTCTAGAAGTATTTAAAATTTTTCTATGCCGGACACCATTAAGATGAGAGAAATACTTTATCTATACAAGTTGTTTGAACTAAATCTTTGTGGTATTTATGCAATTTTTTTTTAATTTGTGTAGATAAGATCTAATTATAAGAATTTCTTTTAAGGTGAATATGTGTATGTTTATTTTTTTAATTGCATATTTTTATTTTATTTTAGATTTTAAGATTAAGAGGTGTTCACATAACTTTTGTGTGTGAAACTAATTTCGTTTAAAATAATTCTATTATTATAAGAAGATTGACTTGACGCTGTGTTTTTCTTTAGTTTCCAACCCACAGCAGTAAAATATTAATTCGTGTATCATCCGTAGAATTTAAATCAATTGTGTTTTAAAAAATAATGGTAGAAATTTAAGATTAAATTTATGAGTTTATATTCTTAAATTTTTTACCTTTAATTTTAAGGGGAATTAAACTGATTTAAGAATAATGTTACATAAATAAACTTTTGTATGTAAAAGTAAATTACTTCTCAATTTATGAAATATTTTGTTCTTTGATAACTTTAGGGGTGTTTGCCAAACTCTAAAAACGGGATAACTAGATTAGGTGTTTGTTAAGCACACAAAATCTTAAAAACTAATTCTTATCTAATCCATTTTCAAAGTTAAAACTAGTTCAAAAAAAAAAAACTAATATGAAGTTGATTTTATTTTATTCCATTTTTATTATAGTTCTTATTTTTTCCTCCTAGGTTTTGTTTCAGTTTTTACATTATCTATCTTTTGTTTCTCTCTATATTTTAAAATTTAAATTTGGTTATAATTTTAAAATTTTAAAATAAGTTTAAGACAAATTTTAACCGAAATAAAAATAAATTAAAAGTAACTATAAAATAACTTGAATTTATATAACTTGTTTATGATAAACAGTTTTAGATAAGTTTTGAGGGTTGCCAAACTGTCCCTTATACTTAATTATTTTTATAACAAAAAACTTCCATGTAATGGCTATTTGAAATTTTAAATATAAAATTAAAGTTTAACTTGAATAAAAAATGATTTAATCGAAGACATTACTAAATTATAATTATAATTATAATTAAAAGAAAAACATAACTTGAATAAAATCAATAGATCACGTAAAAATATTTACTATGAAAGAAAAACAAGTATAATATTTATTTAAATTATCTTAAATAAATTTTATTTCTTATCTCATTAAACACAAAAGAAACAAACGTAAATATTTTTATTAAAAAAATTCCTATTTTAGAATTCTCCAAAAAAGCTGAAGTCATAAACTGCTATTTTTTTCAGAATTTGGGCTGGGATATGGTACAACTTCGTTAGTAGTAAGTAGGAACAGGACCTCTGGAGGCTTGATTGCTGTAGTTTTTTCCAGCGGACATTTCTGAAAGGAATGAATATCGGAGCCATTGTTTTCATTATAAATTGAGAGAGTGAGCAAAATGAAATGTGAATAAGCTACATGTAACTTGTAAGATGCAGTTTCTTCATGTTGCTAAGCATTTGGAGAAATAACAACCACTGAAACCTTGTCCCCAGGAACGCATTCCAATAGAGGAAGTGTTTGAGCAGCTGAAATGTTCAAGAGCAGGTCTAACATCAGAAGAAGGAGCCAACCGGCTTCAAGTTTTTGGACCAAACAAATTGGAAGAGAAAAAAGTATGATTTTACAGACTCATATTGCACTTCTTCCTCGAGTTTAGTTTTCCTGGTAATTTTATTTTTGGCTTCATTTAGATGCATGTAATGATTTCTTGTGTTATGAAACAGGAGAGCAAGATTTTGAAGTTCTTGGGTTTTATGTGGAACCCCTTGTCTTGGGTCATGGAAGCTGCTGCTATAATGGCCATTGCTTTGGCAAATGGCGGAGGAAGGCCTCCAGATTGGCAGGATTTCGTGGGTATCATTGCTCTACTGGTGATTAACTCCACAATCAGTTTTATTGAGGAAAACAATGCTGGCAATGCTGCTGCTGCTCTTATGGCTGGTTTAGCTCCCAAGACCAAGGTTTTATCCACAAACTTATTTATGCATGTGTGCATTATTTATGACACCATCTTTTATTAATGTATATTCAACTTCTCTGGCCTCAAATTGTAGGTACTAAGAGATGGCCGATGGAGTGAACAAGATGCTGCAATTTTAGTACCAGGAGACATAATCAGCATTAAATTAGGAGATATCATTCCGGCTGATGCCCGCCTTCTTGAGGGTGATCCTTTGAGTGTTGATCAGTCTGCTTTAACGGGGGAATCTCTTCCTGTGACAAAGCATTCCTCCGATGAAGTATTTTCTGGATCAACTGTTAAGAAGGGTGAGATAGAAGCAGTTGTGATTGCTACTGGTGTGCATACCTTTTTCGGTAAAGCAGCTCATCTGGTTGACAGCACTAACCAAGTTGGACACTTTCAGAAAGTACTTACTGCAATTGGTAATTTCTGCATTTGTTCAATTGCTGTTGGAATAGTCATTGAGCTCATAGTCATGTATCCAATACAACACCGCAAGTACAGAGATGGAATTGACAATCTATTAGTTCTCTTGATTGGAGGAATTCCGATTGCCATGCCAACTGTTTTGTCTGTCACTATGGCTATTGGTTCTCACAGGCTGTCTCAGCAGGGTGCAATTACAAAACGAATGACAGCTATTGAGGAAATGGCAGGGATGGACGTCCTCTGCAGTGACAAAACTGGGACTCTGACCCTGAATAAGCTAAGTGTTGATAGAAACTTGATTGAGGTGTTTGCTAAGGGTGTTGAGAAGGAGTATGTTATCCTTCTTGCAGCAAGGGCTTCTAGGACTGAAAATCAGGATGCCATAGACGCTGCAATAGTTGGGATGCTTGCTGACCCAAAGGAGGTAAATATGCCAAAATCTCTCTTTTGGACAAGAAGGATAAAGGGAAAATAATCTTGAATTTGGGATCATTTTTTTAATTTTAATGTTCTGATTGACCAGGCACGAGCTGGTATCAGGGAGGTCCATTTCCTTCCATTCAATCCTGTAGACAAGAGGACTGCTCTAACCTACATTGATTCTGATGGAAATTGGCATCGGGCTAGCAAAGGGGCTCCTGAACAGGTAAATATATGGGTTTCATTGGCACCATCTTTTGATGTTTATGAAGATGACTAAGCCATGTTTTTCTCCTGTTTTAGATATTGAACCTTTGCAACTGCAAAGAGGATGTCAGGAAAAAGGTTCATACAGTAATTGATAAGTTCGCAGAGCGTGGACTTCGGTCTTTAGGTGTTGCAAGACAGGTTTGCAAAACTGATATTAATATGTCTACTCTTTTTCACTTGATTGAATACCCTTCCTTTATTGCTGCTTGTATGATCTGTGCTACAGGAAGTACCCGAGAAAACAAAAGATAGTCCTGGTGGACCATGGCAATTTGTTGGTCTGCTACCTCTGTTTGATCCTCCCAGGCATGATAGTGCTGAAACCATTAGAAGAGCTCTTAACCTTGGTGTGAATGTCAAGATGATTACTGGTAAGATTTGAGATCATACTTTCTTGTAGCTCATACCGTAACCAAAAGTCTGTAGCTTTGAAATTGCTTGTGGTTCTCTCATTCTCTAGGGGATCAGCTTGCCATTGGCAAGGAAACAGGCCGAAGGCTTGGAATGGGAACAAACATGTACCCGTCGTCTTCATTGCTTGGCCAAGACAAGGATGCTTCTATTTCAGCTCTTCCAGTTGACGAGTTGATAGAGAAGGCTGATGGATTTGCGGGAGTATTTCCTGGTAGGTCCTTTATATTGATATATGTGAATGTGTGTGTGTGTGTGTCATATTTAATTTGTTAAGAGTTACCACTTCACTTCAATGTGTATAAGATAATAATAATGATGAACAACCATCCATTCCTTTTTGCTTTCAACTATTTCGAACATCCTTTACATGTTGATGGCTTCTTTGCAAGTTGATGGAAACTACTATATTTATCAACAGTGTAATTATATTTCAAATTGCTCAACACTTCAAAGTTCAAACATTTTAAACCCTTTTTCTCTTTGTTTGTCATGGTAGAACACAAATATGAAATCGTTAAGAGGCTGCAAGAGAGGAAGCATATATGTGGAATGACAGGAGATGGTGTGAACGATGCCCCTGCATTAAAGAAAGCTGATATTGGAATTGCTGTTGCTGATGCTACGGATGCTGCTAGAAGTGCCTCTGATATTGTCCTCACTGAACCTGGTCTGAGTGTCATTATTAGTGCAGTCCTCACCAGCAGGGCAATTTTCCAGAGGATGAAGAACTATACTGTTCGTTTCCTTGCTTACTTAATTTAATTGTTTGACTTTATTTTAATGTTTTTAGTACTCTAATCTCAAAATTTTTGATTGTGGAACAGATTTATGCTGTGTCAATCACCATTCGTATTGTGGTAAGTGCAGAAAATAGGTCGATACAAAAATGTCAACTTTTTCTACATACTTATATAATCTAATCATATACTTACGTGATTTATTTTTTATTTTGGCAGTTTGGTTTCATGTTTATTGCGTTGATCTGGAAGTTTGATTTTGCACCCTTCATGGTTTTGATTATTGCCATACTAAATGACGGTAAGATAATATTTTCTTGACCTTTATGTTATTTACTCTGATTGTTCTACTAAAATGTTTAAATTGATTTCCTTCACCATCAAACATTTAGGTACCATTATGACAATATCCAAGGATCGAGTGAAACCATCTCCATTGCCCGACAGCTGGAAACTAAGGGAGATATTTGCTACTGGCATTGTGCTAGGCAGTTATTTGGCACTAATGACAGTAATATTTTTCTGGGCAATGAATGATACCAACTTCTTCCCGGTAAACAATTTATATTTCTTGCTTTTCTCAATATCATCACCAACTAGCGAAAATCCTAAGCACTACGAACACGACTTTTTACTGTTGCAGAACAAGTTTGGTGTGAGGCCTCTGAGATATAGCCCTGATGAGATGATGGCAGCCTTATACCTACAAGTCAGTATTATAAGCCAGGCCCTAATTTTTGTCACTAGGTCCCGCAGCTGGTCCTATGTTGAAAGACCTGGTCTTCTCCTACTAGGTGCTTTTATGATTGCTCAGCTGGTAAGCTTGAACCACTTCTCCTATCAGCAATGCAGTATATAAAGTTGTGTATGTTACTTTCTCGTTTGATTTTAATATTGAAGAAGATTCATTTTATTATGTCTAGAACTCTGTCTCGATGATCATGCACTTGTCCCTCTCCACAACAACCAAAAAGAAAAAGAAAAGAAAGTGTAATCTACACCTCTAAACTAAGAAATAATTATTTTGGGAGCATGTTAAAGCATCGATATGACATGAAGTCAATACTTCTGTTTCCATAGAGAAGCAATAGTTATTGACATAATATTCCAGTAGAGAGCTTCTCCATTAGCTAGCAATGCAAATGAGTGGTTGATCAAACGCTATTGGCTTCTTTTGTGGTAACAATAATTTGTTCTGTAATTGACAGGTGGCAACTTTTATAGCAGTGTATGCTGATTGGGGCTTCGCAAGAATAAAGGGAATGGGATGGGGTTGGGCTGGTGTAATCTGGCTATATAGTTTAGTGACATATATCCCTCTTGATTTACTCAAATTTGCAATCCGCTATGTTTTGAGTGGGAAGGCTTGGGATAATCTTTTGGAGAACAAGGTAGGTTCTTTTTATTATTTATTATTTATTATTTATTGCATTGTTGATCTAATCCAGAGGGATCGAGATTCAAATCATGTTTATACTCTCTCATTGCAGACTGCCTTCACTACAAAGAAAGACTACGGCAAAGAAGAGAGAGAAGCACAGTGGGCGGCTGCGCAGAGGACACTTCATGGTCTTCAGCCTCCGGAAACCTCCAACCTTTTCAATGACAAGAATAGCTATAGGGAGCTTTCAGAGATTGCAGAGCAAGCCAAGAGACGTGCTGAGGTTGCAAGGTGAGGCATTAGCTTGTATGGCATCTAATTAGTGCTTGAAAAGGTTCAGGAAGTGGTAATTATAAAATTCAGGGATAATGAATGAATTATATATATGAAGTTCCTTTAACAATTTTTTAAAATGGGTTACAGGCTTAGGGAGCTTCATACTCTAAAGGGACATGTTGAGTCAGTGGTGAAGCTGAAGGGACTTGACATCGATACAATTCAGCAGCACTATACAGTTTAAGGAGCTTGGACAAGGACAACCTTCAAGAAGAATCGTTTCAGTGCTTTTCTGAGGACAAAAACACATATAATGACGAAGAAAAGAAAGACTCAAAGACCCAAGTCTTTAGGTTATCCCAAAAAATAATGACAGTCCTTCTGTTAAAATTTGAACGGTTACTCCCTTTTTCCCATCTATGCTAAGAGGAGATACTATTCTCTTCACGTACGAAATAACATCTGATAGGGTTAACTGTCATCTTTTTTTTTTTTTGGGGAGAATATTATTGTTATTAAGACCACATTAAAAGCTCAATATATTGTCGGTCTTGATAGTGAAACCGTTGCTCAACCCTTAATTCAATCTTGATATCTCTTCTCCCCTCCCCCACATCCACCCCAAGAAAGTTGAGACGGTGATAAGGCTGGTCAATTTCCACAAGTCTCTGTTTTTATTGTCCAGATGCTAAACATGTATCAGTAATGAACCAGCAACTTGTGGGTAGATGCGGCTAAAAATGAGATATATACCTCACCATTTGAATTGAACTGAAAGAGCCCAAAGCTCAAGTCATGCCAAGTTTCTTTGGAGACTGCTCCAGAATTGAATTTCACTCAAGCCGCTTTACCTCTATTTTAATTTATTATCTCCCTTCCTACACACTAGTCTTAGACATTCTTTATAACCGGAAAAAAAAAAGGAAAACTGAGAAGTATTTGACAATGGTCTGAAAACTAAGGTGAGTGGTTCAGTTAATTATTGTGCAATCACGCCTGATTTCACCCTGGTTTCCCGTTTTGATCCCGACCCGTCCAAGCTTTGTTATAGCAATTACAAAAGACCGTTCAAAGGCTGTGCTGTTGGATGCAAACAAGTTCACTAGGTTTCTTGATCTTCTATTAGTAAACAAAGATTGATCAGAAGAAAGGAGTCCTTTTCCTTGTTGGAGATTCTTGTAGTACTGGTTATCAAATGTCCTAGGCGTAGTTGGATCCATGTCAATGGCAATTCTAGGGTCCACATTTTTTGGACACACTTCCTGGAGCTGTTTTGCATATGCGAGATTAAGTGTTGGATCAATTCTGTTCCTGCTTCTGAAATTGTAAATTCGTTTGAAGATCTGGCTGCAGTGAGAGAACCCAATAGTATGTGCTCCTGCGACCACCCATTTCAATTTAGATTAGAATTTTGTGATGGGGAAGCCAAATGGTATATCACACTACAATACTGAGTCTCGGACTCTCAGGCAGCTAATAAGTATCTTCCTCATTATGAATGAAATACCTGACAGAGCAATTAGATCTATAAGGGTGAGGCCATGCGAAGCAAACATTCGATTCAGCTGTGCTAGTTTGAATTCAGGATGAGGTAGATGGTGTCTGACACTGGCTTTTGTAGAGATTCTCCCATCTAGCCTTCCCAACTCTACTGCATAAGATGGTCCTCCTGTCTGAAATCAAGTGAATGTTCATTTGGTATTCAGCTGAATTGTATAAGGAATTACAATGTTGTAATTCTCTACGAGGCCAAGGTAAAATAATCTTATAAAAACAACTAAAGTAGAAGTCAAAAATAAAAATGATATTTTATAGACTGCTTATAAATGGATGCAGGGCTCCTAATGTCCTTGTAATACTTTTCAAATTATACCGACTGTTACCTATAATAGATATGCTGCACTTGCAAGAAGTGGGTGCTTTTAGACTGCTAGTCTACTAGAATTGAACTTATTTGTAAAGGATAAAATTTTATGAATGTTGATTAGAAGCTATGTTCTATTTATTTTTCTTCCTTTATTGCAAAGGTTATGCTTATTTACCAATGCTATGACGTTCCTAGCTGCCATAGCCAATATATCAGCACATGAAACCTTATTTTGGCAGCCAGGTACACTGTCAACTGCAGCCTTGGCTTTGATCACAGTGTCAAACCCATCCCCAGCTAGTGAAAGATTGATAGGATTATCCTTCTCTGCAGTGCTGTTTCTTGAAGCTAGCATCACAGAAGCATCACATCCCTGTCCACACACGCACAAGCACAATAAAGCTTAATAGCAGTTATTGCTAGAAGGGGTGTATGGAAGATTAAGAGATCATAACTATGCTGACCCGAACGAAACAATCATGGAAGAAGAGCCTAAGTGTAGCAGGTGCTGTTACAAATGTCTGCTGAAATTTCCTCTCAACTGCAACGCGGACGATTGATTCAACTTGTGGACATGTGTTTCTGTAATAGTCAACACGAAGTTGAGCATGACAACTAGCTATGAGCTGCAGAAGAAACAGGTTGGCAAGGAAAATGAGGCTCTGGGAACTCATTTTCTGGTTGTGCTGCTGGTTCTAGTGTTTATGCTTGGTTTAGTGATTGCATCCTTAAATAGTCAAAGGGGAAATGAAACTGAAATGGGAAAATCTTTTTTTGTGAAGAATCCCTAGTAGGTTAAACTTGAAGGAAACGGAACAAGAACTACACACCAAGAAGAAATGCTTTAGCCAACGTGTCCTGTATTTTGAGAATATCTGACAAAGCACTCACTGTAATGCTGACATTAATTTGTGTGAATAGGTTGCAGTGGAAGTTCTTGGATTGGTGAAGCAACTTCTTTATTGAAAGTACATCTTAAATTTATAACAGAAAGGTATTCTGGTCCCAGATAAAGTGCAGCGTGCATTCTATTCTTTTACTTCTTTTTGCTGTTGGATACCTGCAAGTAGTGAGATTGTAGCTGTATACACAAACCTCAACTGCCACTTCAAATGTTACAATATATGGCCAAAGTTTTACGTCAGTTTTATATTGTTCTTTTCTTCTGCATAGAGCATATGATAGCCACTTTGATTACAAACATTTTAAGGTATTTCCAGCACCCAGTGCTAATAATTCCTATATAAAATACCCAAAACGAATGGAAGAATGACACGCTGCTCTTAGCAATGTGTCCCCGTCTCTCTTATTCTTTTTCCCTACACAGAGATGGCACGTACACACACATATTGCTCATCGTGTGGACACTTCTGTTCAAACTTCCCTTCAATAATATTGTAGTGTATCTTAAGGGAGATTGATAGGGGTTGTATTATGGATTAAGAGAAGAGAGTTATTTTCCTGAATTTGAGGCCAGGAAAGGTACCTCCAGAAATAGAGAAGGGAATAGAATTTACTGAATAATTCTTTTTGCTGTCCTTCATTCATTTCATTACGTCCCTATATAGCACTCATGCGGGAAAAGAAAAACAACAGAAATTGACAGAAATAAAAATAACAAACCCAATCATTGGGTGACAGCACATCATCTAAATCTATTACTCATGACAACTCACAGGAGAAATCTTAACAGAAAATCCATTCTCTCAATGGATAAAATCTTCCCATCCTGAAGGTCGCTTAATGGTTCTTTTGGGCCTGTTTCCCTCAAAGCAGAATCCTTGGACTTTTCACCTACAAAGCAGTCTGCCTTTTGTTGGGTCCAAAGATCCTATCATTCCCCACTTCTTGAGAAAACACCTTGTCCTCAAGGTGGTAGGAAGCATTCAAATCATCCCAGTCCTCCCACGTAGTGTCTTCGGGTGGTAAGCCCAACCATT
This sequence comes from Ormosia emarginata, assembly GCA_029884605.1. Classification (NCBI taxonomy): domain Eukaryota; kingdom Viridiplantae; phylum Streptophyta; class Magnoliopsida; order Fabales; family Fabaceae; genus Ormosia; species Ormosia emarginata. The sequence goes on along the minus strand of JAQQTP010000074.1, from coordinate 29,506,597 downwards.
GCACCAAAACCAATCGTCGTGGAGGGTCAGCAGAGGAATCCCACTTATAATCCAGGATAGAAAGTGGTTGAATGACAGGCAAGTGTCAAGAATTTCGTCTGGAATGCCCTGCTGGGACTGCACGGGTCCGTGGTGGGGTTTGAGTAGTGAGCAATGAAAAACCGGGTGGATCTTGGAAGTTGTCGGTAGAGCTAAACGATATGCAACTGTACCAATCTTCTCTACTACCTGGTATGGACCATAATACCTTTTCCCCAACTTCTGGTAACGAGTACCGGAGAGGGAGACTTGTCGATAGGGGCGAAGCTTCACATAGACCCAATCTCCAACAGTGTATGTAACATCTCTGCGATGCTTATCACCAGTCTTTTTCATCTGTTGTTTGAGCTTTCTGCAGTTTCCTTTTGAGGAATTCTAGCGTATCCTCGCGAGAAGAAAGGAGAGAATCAACAGCTTCTACAGATGAGGAGCCAGTTATGTATTGAGGTATGCTGGGAGGAGGTTTCCCATAAGTTATTTGGAATGGAGTCAGCCCGATTGCAGAGTGGCATGTGGTGTTATAACACCATTCAGCTAAACTCAGAAACTTACCCCATTGAGAAGGTTTATGATGAACATAAGCTCGCAGATATTGCTCCAATACTCTGTTCAGCACCTCGCTTGCCCATCGCTCTGTGGGTGATACGATGTACTCATACGGAGCTTGGTCCCATTTAATTTGAAAAGTTCTTTCCAGAATCGACTCATAAAAACTGGGTCCCTGTCTGAGATTAGACTCTTGGGAAACCCATGGAGCTTACAGATCAAATCGATGAAGAGTTGAGCAACTTTGTAGGCAGTGAAATTAGTAGGCAGCAACCCGAAATGAGCACCTTTTGAAAATCGGTCTACTACAACTAGGATCACTGTGGCCCCTTGGTAGGATGGTAACCCCGTAATGAAATCTAATGCCAACTCCTCCCATGGACCTGATGGAGGTGGAATAGGTTGCAGTAAACCAGGAGATTTCTTGGTGACATATTTCGTGTGTTGGCAATCAGAACAGTGGAGTATGTAGTGATGAATATCTTGCCTCATCCCCTGCCAGAAAAAATTCTCCTTGAGCCTACTAAGAGTTTTTGCAAGACCCATGTGGCCCCCAAGAGGAGACTTATGAAACTCTTCCAGTAGGAGCGGAATAAAGGGATTATCCTTGTTAATCCAAATACGCCCTTGAAAGAATAGCAAGTCATTGGAGAGCTTATAGTCAGGATGATCGCCAGGGTGCTGCTGTACAGCCTGCGCCAGGGTGAGGAAATCCGCACTGCAAACCAATTCCTTCTTAAGATCGTCCAAAAATTGATAATGAGGCATAGTGAGTATCCAGTAGGCATCAGTGGGCTGCTCATGGATGCGAGACAAAGCATCAGCTACTGTGTTGCTCTTACCAGCTTTGTATTGAATGGTATAGTCATAGCCAATCAATTTTGCAAGGTAGACATGCTGCTCAGGCGTTTGTACAGCTTGAGACATTAATTCTTTCAAGCTCCGATGGTCAGTGAGAATGGTGAAAGGGTGACCAAGCAAATATTGCCTCCATTTTTTGACTACAGTAGTGATGGCATGAAGCTCCCGAATGTAAGTGGACGAGTGCTGTAATTTAGGACAGAATTGCTTACTAAAATAAGCAATGGGGTGATTGTGCTGCATCAAAACGGCTCCCATGCCTGTCCCCGAAGCATCCGTTTCGATGATAAAAGGCAGACTAAAATTGGGCATGGCCAAAACTGGAGCCTTGGTCATAGCTGACTTGAGTTGCTCGAAGGCCAATTGTGCCTCACAACCCCATTTAAAACAATCTTTTCGAAGCAAAGATTGTTAGAGAGGAAGCGATCTGCGCATAATCTTTGATGAATCGACGATAGAAGCCGGTGAGACCGAGGAAACCACGCAGGGATTTGAGAGAATTGGGCACAGGCCAATCTTGCATTGCTTGGATTTTTTATGGTTCTGGTTCAACCCCCTTAGCAGAAACAATATGGCCCAGGTACTCAATTTTTCTCTGACCGAACGCACACTTAGACTTTTTGAGGAAAAATTGACCTTGATGTAACGTGCGGAAAACCAACTCAAGGTGTTCCAAATGGTCTTCGAAATGCTTGCTGAAAATTAGTATATCATCGAAGAACACAAGGACGAACTTACGCAGAAACGGTTTGAACAACTCATTCATCGTGGCTTGAAAAGTGGATGGGGCATTACAGAGGCCAAATGGCATGACCTTGTACTCATAGTGGCCCTGGTGAGTGCGAAAAGCCGTTTTGGGGACATCCTCTGGGCGCATGCGTATTTGATGAAAGCCTTGTGCGAGGTCCAATTTGGAAAACCAGCTAGCCATCCCCAAGTCATCCAAAAGCTCGTCAATGGTGGGGATTGGGAAACGGTCTTTGATAGTGATTGCATTTAAAGCGCGGTAATCAACGCAAAACCGCCAGGTACCGTCCTTCTTCCTGACTAGTAATACTGGTGACGAAAAAGGGCTCCTGCTGGGCTGAATCAACCCGTGTTGCAAAGATCTCATCAACTTGTTTTTCTATTTCTTGCTTCTGGAAATACGGGTAGCGATAGGGCTTGACATTTACTGGTTTGTCAGCTGGGAACAAATGAATGGAATGGTCTGTTGATCGTGAGGGTGGTAGAGTGGAGGGTTGCTGGAATAAATTGGTATATCGGTTTAACAAATCCTGCAGCGCCGAAGGTAAGGGGGTAGGATTGGTGGCTGTGTCTGGGAGTGGACTTGGGCTAGACCCCATCTGGATGTGAAAGTAGGCTGCGGCCCGATTGGTATTGATAAGGCGTTTGATCTGTTGGTGTGTTATTTCTGTTGGGCTCACTGCAGAACGGCCCTTAAGCTCTACCATTTTGCCGTCCTTCATGAATTTCATAGTCAAAAGGTTATAATCAGTCATAACTGGGCCAAGGGCCTTCAACCATTCAACTCCAAATACCAAATCTGCACCAGCAATGGACATGATAAGGAGGTCCACTTCGAAACGGTGATTCTGGATGATCACTTGAACACCTTTACACACCTGGTTGCACAAAAGCTTACTGCCATTGCCCACCATGACACTTAGCTGTTTAGTGGGCTGGGCTTTGAGGTTGAGAAAGCGGGCCATTTTATCCTGAATGAAATTATGGGTACTTCCCCCATCGATTAAGACAGTCACCTCCTGCCCGTTAACCAAACCCGTGACCCGTAACGTTTCGGGAGCTAGCTGGCTCGATAAGGCATTAAAGCTAATCTGAGCTGAGGTTGAGCTATGTACATCAACAGAATCAGTACCGGTGATGTCCTCAGCCGGTGTAGGAGGTACGACGGGGTCAGGATCGTCATCTTCGTCATCGGCGACGAGTAAGAAAAATCGGGATTTACATTTATGATTAGGACCGTAGCGCTCATCACAGTTGTAGCACAATCCCTTATCGCGCCGGGCTGCCATTTCCACGGGAGTCAATCGTTTAAAGGTGGTCTTAGGGGGTGCTGGTAACAGAGGAGGTTGGGACTGCGCTGGAATAGTAGCCAAAGGGGAAATCGAGAGTGGTGCTGAGTTGAACTTGGGTCGTGAAGGTCGCTTGGCATCATTGAGCTTATCTTCCTGCAACTTTGCAAGAGCAGCAGCTTGAAGAAGCGTTAGTGGTTGAAGGGCTTGAACTTCCCTTCGGATATCAGGAGATAAACCAGAGATGAAACAACTTAACAAGAAAGGTGTAGGAAGACCAACTATACGGTTAGCAAGGTTCTCAAATTCTGAGAAGTAGCTATTAACCGTACCTTGTTGAGTGAGTTTGAAGAGGGCACCTTTAGGGTCATCGTAGTAGGAAGGGCAAAACGCATCTCTAGAGCGTGGAGCAAGCCATTCCATGAAGAAATCTGGCCATTGCGGAACATCCATTGAAACCAACTGAGAGCGGGGCCATCCATATAGAAAGATGCAACCTGAATACGTTCCTCCTCTGGTGTGCTGTGATAGTCGAAGAACTGGGAGATCTTAAAGATCCAGCCCATGGCATCGGTACCGTCAAACCGTGGAACGTCCAACTTCATGTGAGGTTTAAATCCCTTGGAAGAGGTGGACTGGGGGCTGCCGTCTGCGTCGGGTGGGGGGCGAGTGTTTTCCAAGGAGGCTAAACGGTGAATAACTTCGTCAATTTTGGAGTGGAGGGAGCTCTGATGGTCAGTAAGGGCAGTCTGGGTCTGGGTGAGCCGTGCAACTGCCTCCTCTAGACGAGTAATGGCCTGGGCCTGAGCCTGAGCGCGGGTGTTGTCTGCCATGGAAGAGAGTCAATGAAAGCACCAAGTTGATAGGGGTTGTATTATGGATTAAGAGAAGAGAGTTATTTTCCTGAATTTGAGGCCAGGAAAGGTACCTCCAGAAATAGAGAAGGGAATAGAATTTACTGAATAATTCTTTTTGTCATGTCCTTCATTCATTTCATTACGTCCCTATATAGCACTCATGCGGGAAAAGAAAAACAACAGAAATTGACAGAAATAAAAATAACAAACCCAATCATTGGGTGACAGCACATCATCTAAATCTATTACTCATGACAGCTCACAGGAGAAATCTTAACAGAAAATCCATTCTCTCAATGGATGAAATCTTCCCATCCTGAAGGTCGCTTAATGGTTCTTTTGGGCCTGTTTCCCTCAGCAGAATCCTTGGACTTTTCACCTACAGCAGGCCCGTCTTTTGTTGGGTCCAGCATCCTATCAGAGATATTATAAATTAGAAATTCATAATTGATATCATGTACATAATTTAGGCGCTTAATGCAGATAAAGTAGATCCTGTTGAAGAATTTGCCTTCCTTTTAGATACTTACCAATAAGTTGTTTGAATTCAATTTAAACTGAAAAATTGAAATACAATCAAAAGTTATTTTTTTATTTTATTTTTTGAAAATCAATTAGATTGTCATATCAAAACAGATAAATCAATTAGATTGGAGGAGGAAGTACTTACCAATGATTCGAGGAGAAAGTACTCAAATGAGATCCGCATATCTAAGACTGAATGTGACTTCTTGAGCAGTGATTTTCTTTACTTTTTCTTGTTTTCATTCACTTACCTATATCATTTCCCTCAAAAAAGAGAATAGCAGTAAATAAATGTTAACAATAAATTTTTTATATATAAAAGAGGAATATCTTGCTATTGTCCTAAAATTTTATTTTTTTCCTAATTTAGGATAATTTAAGTATTTTATAATTGATAGGTTTTAATTGAATTACATTGTAATTCTTAATAATTTAATTCTTATTAATTAAGTATTAATTACATTCTATTTTTTGATAAATTATTCTTAATCATCTTTCACTACTCATAAGTCTAATCTATTTATCTATAATAATAATAATAATAATAATAATAATAATAATAATAATAATAATAATAATAATAATAATAATAATAATATATCATATCATCATCATATAATGATACAATTACTGGTTCATTTTATGAAAAATTTTAATACGTGTCATTTTTTTAACAAAAGTTTTTCTTTCTAAAATTATTATCTTTCCTTTTATAGCAAGTCTTAGTGTTTTATAGCTGTCTACTACTATTTTTAAAAATAAAAAGTATTAAATAAAAAATAAACGTATTTAATACTTTAAAAACTTTAAAAATAATTAAATTTTTTTTAAATAATTTAAATGAGTAATAAATATTATTTTAATTCTTTAACATGTTCTTAGTAGCACGTGTTAATAAAACCTTTAAATTAAAATAAAAAATAATAAGAAATAATTATCTACCACTACAAAAATATTTTTAATTATTACCGATGCCATTAAGAATTTCTCCTCTCTTATTCTTTGTCCCTACACAGAGATGACACGTACACACACACATATTGCTCATCGTGTGGACACTTCTGTTCAAACTTGCCTTCAATAATATTGTAGTTTATCTTAAGGGAGATATTATAAATTAGAAATTCATAATTGATGTCATTTACATAATTTAGGCGCTTAATGCAGATAAAGTAGATCCTGTTGAAGAATTTGCCTTCCTTTTAGATACTTACCAATAAGTTGTTTGAATTCAATTTAAACTGAAAAATTGGAATACTATCAAAAGTGATTCTTTTATTTTATTTTTTGAAAATCAATTAGATTGTCATACGAAAAAAGAAAAATCAATTAGATTAGATCGATTTTTTGTTTTAATTTTTAAAATCGATTCAATGTAATTTAAATTAAACTAATTAATATTATATAATATATTTATTTGTTATTGAATTTACATTTTTACATATAATAATTTTAATTTTTCACATACTTTTATCAATTTATTATGTGACAAAATATTATCTTAGACATGTTAAATAAATTTTTTTATTTTATTTCTTTTAATAGACTAAATTGCTTTTGACTCAAAATTTTAAGTTTAAAAAAATTTTAAGTCAAAAAATAATTAAATTGATCTAATCTAAACTGATTGGTTTGATTTTTATAATGTAATCAATCATATTTAATCCAAACTAATATAAATAACATTATTTGAATCGACTGATTTTTTAATTCAAAATCGATTCAAATTGAACCATAAACACTCTTAGTTACAAATAAATTAAGTGTTAAACTACTCATGCAAAGGGTCACAAACAAAGCTAGCATTTTTTGAGATAAATTGCTCTCAATAATTAAAAATTTTTGTTTTATAGATTCCAAAGGATTAAAGAGAGAATAACATGACAACTTTGAGGTGTTTCCACTTTGAAGATTTTAATCCAGTGGAATAGTTTTTCACTTAAGTCAGACCTTTTATCATTACCATTCATTTCTTTCTCTTTCTCTCTCTTTTTCTTGAGTTGTGAGATTTGTGCATAAAATACTTCATGCAAATAACATAACCTTTTAAAATATTCATGTTTTAATTTTGTAATAGTTGATAATTGACCTATTGTGAAATTTTATTCATCTGTTATTTATTTTAGAAACTATGCTGATTTTTTTTCTCATTAAAACTTTGTCACGTTGTAACCACTCTCCCTAGACATTCTCCAACAAAACAAATTGTCCTTGGTCATATTTTAGATTATTACAGTATGGCCCACCTTCAGTCCCCTTCTGACATTTCAAATCCGAAAACATTCCTTGCCTCATTTAGCAACAAATGAAAAAATACGAAAGACAAAATAATTTCATAAATCACTTTTTTTAAAAACATTTCATATCAACTACATTAAAGATTATAAGTTCATAATTTATATTTATATCTATATCTATATTTCTATATTTTTCTATATTTCTCCTTTATTCTTTTTTTCTTTGTTTTTTTTTTTTACGTTTTTTATTGATTTTTTTAAAATAAATTGATTCTGATCTCTAAATATGAGGAATCTGAGTTTGAATCTTTCAAAGATACATTCTATTTAGGTAAATCTAAAATTTTCTAACTTTAATTTCATATATTAGTTGCAAGCTTGACCTATGGTATAAGAAAACCTTCATATTTGCGGTCTAAAGCTATAGATCATAGAGATTCATGGAGATGAAATAAGAAAGTGAGGCCTTGATGATAGTAGAAATGATAGGAGTGGCAGTAATGAAAACGAAGACAACAACGACAAGGTCGTATACCTCAACGAGAAAGAGCTGCAGGAAGAACTCAATGTAACAATGCTCAACCTTCACTAGATACTATACGCCCACAAGAGTCAGATTCACGGTAACACATCTCAATACGATCTACAATTTTAAGAAAAAAAAGGATTATCCTAACAAGTTGTGCTACATTGAGATTTCTCTTCGGTGTAGTGAGTTGCTCTAGAAGTTAAGTATTTGTACCTTAATCAAAGAAAGAAAAATATGTGTTTATTGAATGTGTTTTTCCATTAATTTTTGAGCCACTATTTTCAGTTTATTGAAAGTGATTTGGGTATTTGTTCGTAATTTTGGATCTTGTACTTGAGTCTTTGTTTTCCTTTTCATTCTTAGCAATGAAAATATTTATCTTTGACCCCAAAAAATGATTTAAAGATTCAAAAATAAATATAAAAAGAGGATAAAATTGTAATTACATCTTATTACTAATTTAAAAATTTAAGATAAATACATAGAATATAATAATATAAATACATCTTATTACTTATTTAAATTTTTAAAGATAAATACAAAAATATTTTTTTATTTCTCGAATATCCTTTACCCGATAAGTAAGAAATTAATCTTCTCGAGATATGATCAGACATCTAAACGATGACTCTTCTCAATGATATTATTTTTTACAAAAATATAATTTAAATAATCCTTATTATTATTTATTTTTTATCTTAACAAAAACAGAAAAAAGTAAATTGACAAACAGGTAACGCCGTTCAATACGCTAGTAACAATAAAAGTCATTGAGAGATATACTGACTACTATTTTCTTATCATGTTAAAGAAGATAGAGATTATAATATGGAACTAAATTACATATATATAGAGATTAAATTTCGAAGAAAGCATTAATAATTAACAGTTTGATTATATATCTACCTAGCCGTCTCTCTACAACAAATGATACAAGGAACCCGAATAGGTGTTGAGGAAATAACAAGGAGGGAACAAAATACGAATGGTGTATGCCAATAATACAGAAACAGGAATTCAATCTATGTCCATTTTCACTTGGAAATAATTTATGCTGTTATTTTTCTAATATTTAATACCTTCTCTACTAGGAATTTGTACAGATGAATTTAGACTCCTGAAAAGTCAAAGCTCTAGGAGGGGACACTCTGCTGAAACATCTGCTCAAGCGCTTGTGGTAGATTTAACACCATCTCTGCGTATGCTGGGATTGGAAACCAAAAAAACAAAACCAGTAAATAGAGAAAGTCAGTTGTGGAATGAAGACACACAGAAGCTGGCTTGTAAAATCACATTGGAGAAACAAAAAAATATGCTAATTTCATAATCCAAATTGACATTACGATAGTTGTCCCCTAGTTGCATTCATTCCATTAGGACATGATTGTAGACCAACTGCTGGTGGCAAAAACCCATAAATAAGACATGAAGTTCTTAGAAATTAACCAAAGTAACATACATTTCACCTTCTGGTAGACACATGCTTTGTAAGGCATCTTCGGCATAGGTTAGGCGAACTGGAGTAGGGTGAATTAGCGTGTTTTTTTTTATTTACTTTTACCATAGAACTCGAGTTTGGGTCTAGTAAAAAACTTGTGACATTAAATTTTAATAATTTATAAAGATAGCACAATAATGTATTTACCAATCAGTCTTATTATTATTATTTTTTAGTTTTGTTCTAAAGTGGATTTAGAGAAGTACTTGAGATAGGCACGTTACTGTAGTTTCTTCCTTGTGTGGCTATAGCAGAGCGTATTGAATCAGGGAGTTGGGTACCTGCAAAGGGACTCCAACGTTCAAGTCAGGCAGTGCACAAGTAGGATTTATCAGTGAGATAACAGATACCTGATAATGGTAACTTAGCCTGGTATTTATAGAGCGTGACTTGAATCATAATGCGATCAATATTAAGTGCAGGTATTTAGGATTCGTATCCTGTTAAAGATTATCTTTCTCTTATTATTGGAGGAGATCTCTATAATATTAGAACATCGATATTTATCAACTGTTAGAGATAGTTATAAGTCATATAATATCATAAAATCATGATTGGCAGTTAGGATACTGCACAGATTTAGTGATATTGTTATTATGGCCCAACGCCATAATTCGTGGTCTTGACAACTCGTCATCAAAGCTTGGCTAGGTACTCATGATGGAGTCTGGTAGTACGCGTGTCAGGTCTGATCCTACTGGACGGGATCCCAAATCACGATCCAGAACATTTGCCCCTAACTTGGCGCTTAGACGGAACTGATGAGTGTTAAGGTATATAAGTTTTAATCAGAGTACCAGGTGTGTGACGGACGAAGGAATCCTAGCTTTAATGCTAACTTTGGCGACGTCTTCCGCAAAGGCCAAGATTCATTGTCAAGTGTAAAGTACCTCCAGGGTTGGCATACGAGGTTGGAATCCATTGTGGATTTCTGTTTGCATTGCCATTCTATTGTCTGAGGTTTACCTTGTGTTGCCTCTGTGAATGGCTCCACAGGGTCCTTTCCTTTATATCCTTGCTCTGTAATTCATATCAGTCTGAGCTTTCTTGAGAAATTATTGTTTTGACTTTCTTGGGAATTAAAGATCCCTTAAGAGATGATGTCAACTTCATGTTGTTTCCCAATTGTCCATTGCTCCCATAACCAATAGGAAAGAGAGAGTATTAAATGCAGATTTTATTATGTGATCAGTTCTCATTTCTAGGGGCCAATCAGAGCGCTTCATTCCCTTTATAAATAGGGAATGTTTGCATTTGATGTTGGCATTCCCTTTGCTTTGCACTCTTATCTGAGAATGATCCTTTTTAAGAGGATGTTCTCCCTTTCTTTCTTTGTGTGCACATGGAGAGCTTTGCCTTTTGCAAAGATCATCTTCTTATTCTTTCTAAAGTATCTGAAACTATTTACCTCTTTTGCAAACAATCCCTCTAATGGGGGCCTTTCTTTCTTGGCGTAATGGATAGCAGGAACCTTTCTCTCCCAGCGTACATAGGAGTGTTTGATCTACACTATGTCGCTGGGGAGATCTGTGATACCTGTCGCGTTGGATGGAGACACTTGAGGAAACAGAGCTTTTGCCCTTCTTTCTTCCTGAGCAATTTGGAGGCACCAGGCCAGTCCCTTAAATGTAATCAGATATGCAGGAAGGACTATTATTTTAGCTCTCTGTGCTTTGAGGCAATTTGGGGTGTTGCTGGTTTTTATTATCATTGTGAAGGAGACAGAGAAGAAGAATTGGGAAGGTAACGACCTCGAATCACGGCAATAGTGTTCCGTTCCGATTTGCCAAAGTTCTTCAAAGCCTGTTCAACGGAAAAGAGACCATGATAACTGCAGAGTTTACCAAATTTAAATCAATTTATAACCGAATTAGCATAACTACTTATAACATAAGGTAACACTGGGTCGAGCTCATAGATCACTCTAATTATGAAGTCAGATTAAGAGGTTAATAAAAAGGGGGGAAGCAGTTTGTGAAATTAAACAACAAAAATAGAAAGTAATTAAAGAAGAGAAAACATAATTAAGAAGCAACCAATCCAAGAGAATTAATCAATCTTGATTTTAATCCATCCTTGATCTCTATAGATCCATTCAATTATTTACTGAATCCTTAGTCTTAGATCATATCAAGGCGCGTCAAAATGTTCTATGGATCTTCTACTAGATACGCATTCAGAATTCAATTAATTAAGATTAGACAAATTAAGCATTCATCCAAAATCCAAATTAACTTAAAAACCAAGATCTAACCAAGCTAAACATTTCATCAAACACCTTCAATGCCTTGTTTAGTCTCTGCAATTCATCCTTCACACATGGTAATTACACAATTATCATATGAATAACTCAGTCAAATTAAGCAACTCAATCATAATTAAACAAAGAAGAACGAGAGAAACTTGATTAATAATTGAATGTAGAACAATTAAAACAGAATCTCAAGATTAAGCATCAAGAATGTCAATCCCTTGGATTGATTAAAGGCTTTACCCCTCCATGAATGGGAAGGAAGAACTCAGAAAAAGAGAGAAAATCTAAAGAGAAGGGAGAGAGATATAGATCTAGAGAGAGAATGAAAAGTGTAAAATGAGAAGATGAGTTTCAAATTTCTACTTACACCTCCTATAACTAATCCCTAATTTGGCCTTATGTAATACCCTAAAATTTGCTATTTTACAGTAATGACTAAATTGTACTGTTTTGTGATTTCTGTGTGCTGTAAATTTATTTTGACTATTCTGTGACTGTTTTTGATCGTTGTGTGTGATTTACTCTGAGTCAGGAAAATAATAATTTTCAGGCCAGGAAAAATCTTTATTGAATTATTTGGAACTGGGAAAGCTTACTAAACCCGAATCCGAGAGATACGTGCCTCGATCTTTTAATTTTTAGAAATTATCTGTGAAATAAAAATATTTTGTATTTTATTATCCAGCGAACAATACTTACTAACTTGTGAGCAGTATATTCTGTCTATTGGGTAATAATTTTTGTAACTATTGACCATTGGACAATAGCCTTTAGAGAAAGTTTTGATGACTTATTTTGTGAACCAATTAGAATACTTGAAGCTTGATGAAAACCAATAGAAAGTGGTCAATGAAAATGGCTAGACTAGTTAGCCATGAAACTAGATGACTTAAACTAAGTTAGCTTAAAGCCTATGTAGTAACTAAATGAAACAAACTTAGTTTGCTATTCATTAGAGCTCATGGTTACAAGAGTATTCTAGTACCTTTTAGAATATATGACTCACACCTAAGTAACTAAATGGTTAGTAATGGAACTAAGTGATCTAACTAAGTTAGCTTAAGTTAGTTAGGAACCAACTGAATCAAAACTTGGTTAGCCTTCCCCATTGAGTTCCACGGCCAACAAGCTTCACGCACCATCTAGAATTAGGTGATTCACTTGCATGACTCTTAGGTCTAAACCAATAGAAAATTACATGATCAAAGCATGGTCACTTGGTGACATTAGCCATGTGCTAATCATAATTGTTAGCAAAATATTTCACTCTCATTTTCCTTTACACTTCCACGGCAATCACTAGGGGGAGAGGGTATCCATTTCATTTCTATCTCATTTTGAGACAAAGAAGCCATTCTCTCCATTCTTTTTCTTCTAAACTCACACAAAAACTCCATTACTCCTCTTGGTGAAGCTCTCGACCTCCACACCAAACACCAACATCTAGGCTTCCAAAATGTCATTTAACTTCATTTCCTAAACCTAAACACCATTCTAAGAACTTTTCATGTTGTGAACTTAAGCTAGTTCATCCATCTAGTGCTTGGAAATCAAGCTTGAGTTTTCTACTCTTAATGGTAAAAGCTTTGTTTCCTGATTCAAAGTTTAGTTCTTGAGTTTCTAAGCCATGTTTGATCAATGGTTTCTCTTTGTTAAGCTTAGTTTGTGACTTTGTGTTGGTTTAAGTTTGTTAAAGTTTTCTTTGGAGGCTACACGAAATTCTTTGGAGAAAGCAACTTGAAGGATTTTGTCTTCCTTGAGGTAAGAGGGAGATTAACCTCATCAACCATATGTTGATGGTGAGGAAATGGAATTGTTTGTGGTGAGAAATCCATAAGGATTTATTCACTTATGTGGTTTAAGCTTTCTTTATTTTTGTGATGGTTTGATTTGGTATGCTTTATAACTTTGATAATATGCTTGTTTATGTGATTATGGAAGTATGTTGAATATTGTATAAAGTAAGATGTGATTCACATGATGAGGAATTATATGAAGGTTCCAAAGAACCCATGAAGGCTCACGACCTCAACACCACAAAGAGAGCAAAGTATTTTAAATTATTTTCCTAATCAAGGATTAAGTGATTTAATGATGAGAAATTGGATTAAGAGTTTTACAAAGAATTATGTGATAGAAAATGATTAAATATGATTTATGAAGCATAAATGGATTTTTGGCAAACATGCCAAGGTTTAGTGTTTTAGATCCAAAATTATTTTTCTAAGTGGACTTAGGTAATTAATTAACAAAAATTCAATTTAAAGGATTTTTAGTAGTAAAGGGAAAGTGGACTAAATGTTTAGAATTAAATTAACATATTTAAGTTATGGTGAGGAATAAAATTAAAACTCGAAATTTGCTAACGTATAGCTCACCCTTTGGGTTTTGAAGCGTGTTAGAAAATTTTGAGCTGTAATATCTAATTAAATCAAATAAGTTAAATTTATGTAAAGAAAAGTAGAAAATATTACTTTAAGAATTTTTAGTAGGAAAATATTCTAAATTAGGCCAAAACGCCTACATTATATAGAGAATTTTATAAATAAGTTTAAGAAGCTAATAAATATTTTATGCGAGTAAAAAATTACTAGAAAAATCTTACGCGACTTAAAATTAGTGATTTTTAAACTACGTGATTGAGAAAATGATTTAAAATCGCTATGCGATTGAGAAAATATTTAAAAATCTCTACGCGATTTAGAAAACGTTTGAAAATATTTACGCGATTATAAAAATGTTAGAAAATACTTACGCAATTTGAAAACGTAAGAGAAATATTCTGCAATTTAAAAAATGCGATAAAATGTTTACATGATTGGAAATAACAGCAATTTGCTGTCGGGCTGTCGTGGTGGACCCAATTATGTTGGAAAGGGATACTGCCAAGAGATGGTGTGTGTGTATATGAAATACTGTGAGAATGATGTTTGTATGTGTTTTTGAATCATACATCATGTATAGAAAAGCGTGTCAGCTTATTTGGTTAAGGCAAGTGTGCCTAGGAGATTGAAATTACACCTTTGTGCGGGTGAGAATTGCATAGTTACAATCTTTAGTGATCTTGGAGATGTGGTGTGAAAAGTCATATGTGGCCAGTTGATAGCACCTCTGCGCCGTAGTATCCTATGCAAACACATCGACGGTCTTGACAGAGTTGCTACTCTTTTCATGATTTGTTGAGAGTGTCTTATATTAGCCATGTTGTGCACCATGATATGATATATTGGCACATGATTTGAGGCTAACGATATACATACATGTACTCTTTATCTTTCTCTCAAAATTATGATTAGCTCCATGGAGTAGGATTTGGTCTTTGTGCACATGCATAATGGGTCAGCATATTGATATGATAATTATGCTTCTCTGATATATTATCTGTGATGTGATAATATGATTGTATGTGAAAATATTGTATCTGTATTATTTACTGTCATTTTATATACTGCCTCATTGGTATTGATGTAAGGGATCTCACATCTTTGCTGTATTATATTTGTTTTATTGTATATGTTTGATGAAGACCGAGGAGACGAGGAAGCTGGTAATTTTGTTTACCACCAGTAATATATTTTGCTGTGTTCGTTTGTATGACGACGAGACATCAAGTTTTGGGATTTGTTATAGTACAGTTCCATGGGGGAACTGGCGCTTGGAGATTTGATTTTGATAATGAACGTTTTGTTTACATCGGGGACTTAACTCTAAACCTTAGTGGTACTAGGATGAGACTCTTGTTCTGAAGCAATATGTCTCTGTGCATCTTGAGTTCACTATACCGATACGTGAGCTATGGGGTGGTAGTTTCTATACTCCACAGGAGGATTCTATGGTGTCATCTGCTAGGACGCCAGTCCGGCGTGTGTTGTAGCCGCCAGGGTTCTTTAGTGATGATACTGAGGACGAGGATCCTTCCGAGGGCCCGAATCCTTAGTCTGGGTTTTAGAGGTTATAGTTTAGTATTTTATATTTTGTCGTATGTATTGTATATCTTATCTTTTGAGAGTAAGTGTGTACTTATGTAAATTATTTGTAAACAATGTTTCAAGATGTATGTAAATTATGGTGAGTTTATTTTCAGTTACGTTTTATGTTTAAGGTTTTTATTTGTTTTCAGTTATTCTATAAACGAAATTTTAAAATCAGTGTTTTACAAGATTAATTCTTTTACAATTTCGGTAAGTTATATTAGGATTAGTCTTAAATGTGATACCCTACGGTGGGTGTTACACCTTACATGATAAGAAACCTATTAGTTACAAAGCTAGGCCCATTAGGAATCATTGGGCCCAAGTCCCATGTCATTTTGAGACCTACAACTCAAGTTATGCTCAATTAAGTAGACTAACTCGTCAGTAACTCGTCTCTATTTTTCAGCTTCAATTACGCACCCAAAACAACATAGTTTAGCTTAGGAGTCTTCATAAGAGTTATAACTTTGTGTCTTATATTTCATTTGGCCTGGTTTGACATCCATTGAACTACTATAACTCGATATATAGGCTGATGAGTGGGCAGAGGTCAAGCTGTCATGATTAGCATTCTAGCACTTGCTTCAATTTCAATTTAAATTATCTAAACGTAAGATTCAGCTCTTGAGATATTCATGAAACTTGTAGAGATTTGTCTTAAATTTCCTACAAGACTTGAATCATACCAATTAGATATTTGGAACTCAGATTATAGCCAAAATATTGAACATTTCTAAATAGACAAATAAAGGCCAATTCATGCAATAATTCCTTCAATGATCCAGTTAGGCCAAATATCATAAAATGTGACAAAACTAATCTAATTAAGCCAAATTGAACCTTAAGACATCTAGTGAGAGAATTATTAAATGAATAAAATATATTGCTATTAGACTGGTGTTGGTTCCGGAGGAATTGTGGATATGACATGATCCAGGATGCCAGTGATGGTGATGTTGGTTCCCTTCCTCAGGTTCTCTGATGATTAGTCTTTTTCTGAACACTTATGATTTCAATATTTTCCTTCTTTTTTTATATATAATGTTGTATGTGTAATTGGCTAGCTAACATGGAAAATAGTTTTGATGATAACAAACATGATGAAGATGATGTATAGTTTAAGTACCAAGAGTGAGCATTGCAACAAGAAAGCAAAAATCTCATTTATGCTTAACTCACAGAGAAGAAGGTTTTGATAACAACAAAATCATGTCAAAGACCAAGTCCAAAGGAAGATTAAATGGTATAGCTTATAGGACTTAGGGTCTTTTTGTAAGAAGCCCTCTAGATATCTCAAATATGTTTTCAAATATTTAAAAATGATTTTCACATATTAAAATACCCAACAAACAAGTTTTGAAGGTTTAGTTATGATGGTAGTTCAAATTTATGAAAAATAGCCAAGTTTGAGTTTTGAAAATCTGACCTTTGGTTACTCTTTTGATCATAACCTTCAAAATAATTTGAGTTTTGTTTTGAAACTTATTTCATTTGAAAATAGACTCAAATATCTTTCCAATGACTGGTCATTTGCTTTAAACGGATAAGAAATGAAGAAGTTATGACCATTTAAAATTAGATTTCAAAATCAGAGTGGTGTATTCGAATACACCACATAGGTATTCGAATACCACACCCCAGAAAAGTTCCCAAAACGTGTTTTTAAGGATCTATTCGAATACCTAAAGGGGTATTCGAATACCTCAACATAGAAAATGTTCCAGAACATGTTTTTGAAGGATCTATTCGAATACCAAATATGGTATTCGAATACCACGACCCAGAAATCACGTAACGACTATTTTCTTGAGCTTTTAATGAATGAAATTAATACCCAACGGCTCTTTTTCTTGGAACACTATAAATACATGGTTTTGGTCATCTTTTACACATGCCCAATGTTCTGAATCATTCTTTGCTTGTGCTAAAACGTGGTTTTCAATTTTACATATTTTCTGTGCTCTTTTTGCCAAAAACCTTGAGATATCCTAAGAGAGCTTCCTAGTGCTTCAATTTGTAATATCTGCTCTAAGTGAGAGTTTCTCTTCTTCATCTATTTCTCTGATATACTGTATTGTGAGGGTGAGGTATCCCTCAGTAAAAGGGTGAGGTATCCCTTGTTGTAAAGAAGGTGAGGTATCCTTCAAACGAGGTGAGGTATCCCTCTAAGGTTTGTGTAAGGGTGAGGTATCCCTGCAGGCTGAGGCTTTAGCACAAGGGTAGAGTTTCCCTGTGTGTAAAAAGTGCTCTATTGTGTAAAGGTTGCAAGCACCTGTTTTTAAGCTTGTATTGAATAGTGAAAAATCTCAAACTGTGTTTCGGGGGGACTGGACGTAGGCCACAAGTGGTTGGTGGTCGAACCAGGGATAAACATCGTGCCCGCTTTTCTTCTTTCCTTAATCTTTTGTCTTTCTGCACTTTATTTATTATATCTTGCAATTTAATTTCTAGTTGTTCTTCTTATCTTCATCTTATTCACGCCTTTTATTATTTAAATTCAGCATAGTTTATTTGTTTAAGGCTTTTGCGAAAAATCTTTAAATACTCAATTCACCCCCCCTCTTGAGTACTGAAGCCACTTGGGTAACAAGTGGTATCAGAGCTAGACTCTTGTATAAAGAGCTTAGCCGCTTCAAGAGTACATGGCTTCATCAAATGTTTTATCAGAAGCAACTTCCATAAATCGACCACCCTTTTTCAATGGGGATGGCTATGCATATTGGAAGGAAAGAATGAAAATCTTTATAGAGGCTATCGATCTAGATGTGTGGGATGCTGTCGAAAATGGCACATTTATACCTACACGCATTGTCAATGGTGTAAAAACTGAGACACCTAGAAGTGATTGGTCTGATATGGATAAAAGAAAAGTTCAATATAACTTAAAAGCCAAAAATATTATTACTACTGCTTTGGGGTATGATGAATTTTTTCGAATTTCAAATTGCAAAACTGCTAAAGAAATGTGGGACACTTTACAAGTTACCCATGAGGGTACTAGTGAAGTTAAGAGGTCGAGAATCAATTCTCTAACTCGAGAATATGAATTGTTTAGAATGAACCAAGGAGAAAGCATTCAAGAAATGCAAAAGAGGTTCACCCACATTGTTAATCATCTTGCATCATTAGGAAAGAATTTTACTAACGAAGATTTGATTAACAAAGTGTTGAGATGTCTTAGCAGGATTTGGCAACCCAAAGTAACAGCAATTTCAGAATCAAGGGACTTGACAACCATGTCATTAGCTACCCTTTTTGGCAAACTTCACGAGCACGAATTGGAACTAAACAGACTAAGTCAAAGTGAAGAAAATGACAAGAAGAAAAAAGGAATAGCCCTCAAAGCCACCACCTCAGTAAATGATGACCATAATGACGAGGATGAAGAAGGCACTGAAAACAATGAGATTAATGAAGAAAATTTCGGCCTTCTTGTAAGAAAATTTGGTAAGTACCTAAAGAAAAAGGGGACACAAAGAAGACCGCCTTTTCCCCCAAAGAAAGTTGAAAAGAAACCCTCCAAAGAAAGAAGAGTCTACATAGCATGGGATGACAACGACATGAACTCCACTGATAGCTCAGATAGCGAAGAAGCTCATCTATGTTTTATGGCCAAAGGAGAAGAAAAAGAAGAAAGTGACAATGAGGTAAATTCTGAATTATCTCCTTCTTATGATGAGTTACAAGATGCCTTTGAAGAATTGCATGACAAAATAATTAGGCTTACAAAATTAATTTCTTCATCTAAGAAAACTATCTCTTCTTTAGAAAATCAAATTCTAATTTTGAATAAAGAAATTGAAGAATTAAAAATTGAAAATGAGACATTAGGATTAATTGATGCATGCTCATATCATTCTTCACATGCTTCTACCTCTTCGTCCTGTTCTTCATGTCATATACTTGAAAAAGAAATTGAAGATTTAAAGAACACTCTTTCTAAATTCTCATGTGGAAGAGATAATTTAAATATTTTATTAGGAAAACAAAGAGTTATTTTTCAAAAGGCTGGAATAGGATATAACCCGAATAATCAACACAAATCCTATAAAAATTTCTTTGTTAAATCTAGCATTTCATGTAGCCCATTTGTTAAATGTTTCTATTGTGGAAAGAAGGGTCATAGTGCATCAACATGTAATATAAGGAAAAACATTAATACAAAAATTGGAACTAAAATGGTATGGGTTCCTAAGGATACTATACCCAAAACTGACATTCAAGGACCCAAGAAAATTTGGGTACCAAAAAACCAAAAATTAAATTGTGTTGCAGGTGTGCTTGAAAGCCAAGAGCTAACTTTGACATTTTTGAAAGTGGTTGCTACAAGCACAAGACTATAATGAATTCCAAGCTCTCCTTCTTGTCTCTATCAAGCTTGGACTTGCATTTATTTTACATAGGAGTATTTCCATCAAAAGGTAAGTTTTCATATCTCAAATATACCTTCTGGACGTAAAATATATGTTTTTATGTTTGAGTTATTCGAATACCTCCCTGTGGTATTCGAATACCATTGCCTTGTACGTGAAAATCCATGTTTTTCTGATAGGTCTATTCGAATACCCTCCCATGGTATTCGAATACCATACATCAGTACATCAATTTTATGTCTTTATAAAGCTAGAGTATTCGAATAACTATATAGCTATTCGAATAACCAGATAACTATCACATCAGTAATTCTCACATACCTCTGGAGTATTCGAATACCTTCCAAGGCATTCGAATACGTGCTCCTTCTGGAGTTTATAAAATGTGATGGGTATTCGAATACAAAGAAAAGGTATTCGAATACCACATGGCTGAAAGCAAGTTTTACGACGTATTCTCTGTTTCGTTTTTATTCCTTTTCTTATACATATGCAATGAAAATATATTCCAACTATGAATAACATGCTTTAGATAAAATACATCTTAGTTCTTGAAACTATGTTTTGTACCTTAAATAGAAATTACATGATGTTCTTAAATGCATATTTTTGCTTGCTCTTTCACCTCCTTTTTCTAGAATATGCTGTATATTTAAATTCTTTGTATGGCAAATGCTCAATGTAATTGGCTACTATTTTAATAAATATATGAACAAGTGTAATAAGTGGTATATGAAATATTTAATATCTATGCTTTTTTTGATATATAGCAGATTTATAAGAAATTGATAACAAGTGGTAAATGCTTTCCTTTTTTGACAACAAGTGGTATCACACAAAGTGGTATGAACGTAATAACAAGTAATAACAAGTGATATCAAACAAGTGGTTACTTGGTCAAATTAATCGATAAATATATTTTGTTTGCCCTTGAGAATCATTTGCTGCTTTTGCCTCATTGTTTTAAATGCTTATTGGCTTACGAGTTTGACTAACCCCTATGGATCCAACATTAATGGATACCAACGAAAGCACTCTGCATTTTGTTGTAGGGAAAACACTACCTCAAGCACAAATTTAATGGACAAAATTCATTCAACTTGAGGACATGCATATGTTAATTTATATTGTTTTGATATGATAAAAGGGGGAGAAATATACTTGCCCCATCTTTTTGATCATGACAAAAGGGGGAGAAGAAGTTTAAATGTCTTTGTTTGAGAAAAGTCAGGGAGAAAAAGTCAAAACAAAAATAGAAATTGAATTCCAAAAGTAAGGGGGAGCTGCTGTGCATATCTCTGATGTAAATCACCTCTTATGAAAAAGAGGGGGAGTAAGTATCTCTAAACAAACTTTGTGAATTCCAATTTATATGAACTAATGCTTTTCTCAAATGTTAGTTTGTCATCATCAAAAAGGGGGAGAATGTAATTGGCTAGCTAACATGGAAAATAGTTTTGATGATAACAAACATGATGAAGATGATGTATAGTTCAAGTGCCAAGAGTGAGCATTGCAACAAGAAAGCAAAAATCTCATTTATGCTTAACTCACAGAGAAGAAGGTTTTGATAACAACAAAATCATGTCAAAGACCAAGTCCAAAGGAAGATTAAATGGTATAGCTTATAGGACTTAGGGTCTTTTTGTAAGAAGCCCTCTAGATATCTCAAATATGTTTTCAAATATTTAAAAATGATTTTCACATATTAAAATACCCAACAAACAAGTTTTGAAGGTTTAGTTATGATGGTAGTTCAAATTTATGAAAAATAGCCAAGTTTGAGTTTTAAAAATCTGACCTTTGGTTACTCTTTTGATCATAACCTTCAAAATAATTTGAGTTTTGTTTTGAAACTTATTTCATTTGAAAATAGACTCAAATATCTTTCCAATGACTGGTCATTTGCTTTAAACGGATAAGAAATGAAGAAGTTATGACCATTTAAAATTAGATTTCAAAATCAGTGGTGTATTCGAATACACCACATAGGTATTCGAATACCACACCCCATAAAAGTTCCCAAAACGTGTTTTTAAGGATCTATTCGAATACCTAAAGGGGTATTCGAATACCTCAACATAGAAAATGTTCCAACATGTTTTTGAAGGATCTATTCGAATACCAAATATGGTATTCGAATACCACGACCCAGAAATCACGTAACGACTATTTTCTTGAGCTTTTAATGAATGAAATTAATACCCAACGGCTCTTTTTCTTGGAACACTATAAATACATGGTTTTGGTCATCTTTTACACATGCCCAATGTTCTGAATCATTCTTTGCTTGTGCTAAAACGTGGTTTTCAATTTTACATATTTTCTGTGCTCTTTTTGCCAAAAACCTTGAGATATCCTAAGAGAGCTTCCTAGTGCTTCAATTTGTAATATCTGCTCTAAGTGAGAGTTTCTCTTCTTCATCTATTTCTCTGATATACTGTATTGTGAGGGTGAGGTATCCCTCAGTAAAAGGGTGAGGTATCCCTTGTTGTAAAGAAGGTGAGGTATCCTTCAAACGGGGTGAGGTATCCCTCTAAGGTTTGTGTAAGGGTGAGGTATCCCTGCAGGCTGAGGCTTTAGCACAAGGGTAGAGTTTCCCTGTGTGTGAAAAGTGCTCTATTGTGTAAAGGTTGCAAGCACCTGTTTTTAAGCTTGTATTGAATAGTGAAAAATCTCGAACTGTGTTTCGGGGACTGGACGTAGGCCACAAGTGATTGGTGGTCGAACCAGGATAAATATCGTGCCTGCTTTTCTTCTTTCCTTAATCTTTTGTCTTTCTGCACTTTATTTATTATATCTTGCAATTTAATTTCTAGTTGTTCTTCTTATCTTCATCTTATTCACGCCTTTTATTATTTAAATTCAGCATAGTTTATTTGTTTAAGGCTTTTGCGAAAAATCTTTAAATACTCAATTCACCCCCCCTCTTGAGTACTGAAGCCACTTGGGTAACAGTATGGAATGAAAACAAGCAATAAAAATTCCTTTCTTTTGAATTCTACTTGTATCTTCTTTTTTCTCTTTCTTTTTTTTGCTATCTATGTTGTTTATCTTTTATCGGGGTGAGTCCGACACTCACACTATAGTAATGTTAAGTAGTTGCCCCTAACTTGGTACTTGGTTGGTAAATCGAAGTGGCAAGCTTGAATTCCTGCCCCCGTGGTTAGTGTACTAAGTAAGGTCACGAATTTTAATCAGATCGTTTATTGCTATTTGATTTTTTTGAGATAGCCAGGATCTGAACAGTCCTCTCTTCTCCGTATTGTAGGTGGGCATGACGGGTGAGGCCAAGGTCCGTAGATAAAAAACCGTGGTCTGTGGAAAAAACGGTTGGCTTGTATGACGTTTAGTTTTGTGCACATTCATCGCTTCAACTGCTGTGACATCTGGAGAGGCCACGTGGTACACTCTTAATGGATGGACGTGCTTAGTACTTTGCGTGCCATGATGGGGGTTTATTTCAAAACCGAAAGGGTGTTGACAAAAATGTCCTTTAATTGTCCCTTCCCTATAAATAAGGGTCAAGGTCGTATTAAACACACTTTACTATTTCCAAACACCGAGGGAGATTCCGACGAGCTTTTACATTGAAAGGGGGCACAATTTTGAGTGGTTTGTTGTGGTTACTAGTGGTTCTCACTTGAATCTTCAAGTCCTCTTTTCCTTCTGGATTTCAGAGGTATATTTGTTTCTATCCCTTGTCATTTGTTTTTTGGTTTTCTTTCTGCCCCCATTTTTGGATTATCTTTTCTGTAGAACACCAATTTTGCTGCTCTATAAGCAGCAATAAAGTCCTACCGAGGTTTAAGTCTTCGTGGGCTTTGAGGTCATAATCCTAGGGTTTGAGGACGAATATGGATTCTTTGGGGTCTGTCCCTTCTTCATATGAATCAGTAAGAACTTTTGATTTTGAGATTAATTTAATGACCTCGATGGGTGTTTTCCAAGTGTCCAATGGCGAGGAAAAGAACAACGATGAAAAGAGGGGCGACCATGGATGAGCCTCTGATTCTCGCCCCTATGAGACCCACATATGCTTGGGTAACTAACAATGTTTGGAAACATACGTGTAACATCCTCCCTAACCTAATGATCCTAATCGGGGTTATAGTAGCTCTGTAATATTGGTAAGAGTTATATATTTATTCGGGTAATTTTCTGAATCAGTTTGAGCATAGTTCGGTAAC
Source organism: Ormosia emarginata (assembly GCA_029884605.1). Classification (NCBI taxonomy): domain Eukaryota; kingdom Viridiplantae; phylum Streptophyta; class Magnoliopsida; order Fabales; family Fabaceae; genus Ormosia; species Ormosia emarginata. The sequence continues at coordinate 29,482,678 of JAQQTP010000074.1, read as the reverse complement.
TTTGAATACAAGACAATAATTAAAGTATCTGCTGAATCAGTTGATATGATGAAAATAAATGAAAAATTTATTTTCTAGCTAAGAGCCATTGATAAGAGTTGTGAAAATTTTTGGAAAAGCAACAAAGTAAATTCGGTATTTTTAAGGATACTGCTAAGAAATAGCTGGAACAGTTCTGGAATAACTAAGTAACTCAGAAAATTATGAAATTACATGGAAATGACAAGCATGACATAGAGAATATTTTGGTATAAAATGTCAATTAAGAAAAGTATCAGAAAGCTTATTACTTAATCTCTTGGTTTAATTCAATTCAGGAAGCTTAATTGATAAATATCAGTATATGAAAGAGTATGAAAAAATGGAACTAAGGATTAAGATGAGTCCTAAAATTTTTCTTAATACTCATAGATACTTGAAAACTTAACTTTGGAAGATTAAAGTGTACGTAACAAATACAAAAGTTTCAGCTTAAATTTTTACTCATAAAATGAACTAACCACTGCCAATGCATTTTCAAGAATCTTCTTGACTTTTCTCACCCAATTTCTCTCTATTGGCTGCATAAGACAACCTCCAAAAAAATGAAAACAAAACATAGAAAATAGAGGAAGATAAGAGCTTACGGTTCTCACTTCTTTTCACTCTATTTTCAATTTTTCACTCCTCCATTTTCACAACTAACAAACCTTGATATTTCTTACTTCTTCTTCATTGTTTATTACGGCTAGAACAACCCCAAAAATAGCAAGGAAACAACAACAAAATAAGGTGAAAATAGCAAGGAAAAAAGGAAGAAAAGGGAGGAAAGAATTAGCTAATTAGTGGAAACAAGGTAGGGGTCCTTTATCTTTATTTTGTTCTTCCTTTTCATGATTTTTGAATGAGTTTTGTAGCCTAAAATTTTGTTGAGTGTCATGGCTACATATTAGTGATAAGGAGTCTTTATTGACTTTGAAATGTTGATTTTGTGTATTGATTTCTTTTATGGCCAAACCATGACTCATTTATGATTATTATGTCTTGATTTTCTTATGGCCAAGCCGTGACACCTTGTTAACTATTGTGACTTGATTTTTATTACTTTTGTAGTTTATTTGAAAAGAATCTAGTTTATGAGAAATTGAGTGGATTTTATGCCTCTTACTCACGGTTAGCCAAGCTAAGAATTTGTCTTGTGATTTAATTTACATGACCAAGCCTCATTATTTGACTTTTAAGATTAATTTGGTGACCAAGCCTCTTTACAATGACTAAACCGTGTGTATGTGTGTGTTTTGTCTTGGTGTCCATGTAGCAAACCGTGTATGTGTATATATATTTCAATTGTTAAGTCTATATGTTCATATTTGACTAAACAAAACCATGCTATATTGATTGTTTAGTTTATGCTTTCAAATTACCTATTCTTGTATTTTTGGGGCTGGTTGCTCTACAAAGAAACTGTGTGGCCTTTGAATTAGTCATATGTACACACTTTGTATCAATTGTTATTTATGGTCAAGAAGTTTTGTGCTAGTTCATTCCACATAGAAACCATGTGGTATGTAAGTGGAAAGAATTTCATGTTGTGGTCTTTGAATTGATTACTTGTTCACACTTTAAACAATGAATGTGTCATAAATTCTATAAGTGTTACGGTTGGCCCATGGGTTAGATTATTTGGCCATGACACTTTTTGACTATTTGTGTGTTGATTTTTCATGACCAAGTTTTTTATGGTGGAGTTGGAATGGAAATAGTATGAAAATAGTATAGTAATTTCTTGATCATTACTTATGAGTAATGAATTTGAACTGTATATGAGAATTGTAGATATTTATCCTTAATAGAAAAGAGAATGATTTTAATGTGCTATTTCCAATATATGACTATCCTTTTGTATTTGAATTTGTTTAGGCATTAGTGAATTCAGGAGTTGATCCTTTGTGAGGGAAGGGTATCCAGAGTTCCATTAGAATTATGGAGATAATACTCTATGAGGAAGGGGAGCCGTGGTCTTTGTTGGGTCCAATGCTCATTGTGTTTCTCTTCACAACCATGTTATAGACTTAGGAATATTTCTGATCAGAAGAGACCCGTGGTCCGGGTCTAATGCCCATTATAGTTGAGCGCTTAGAGTTCCTTTAGGATTTAGGCATAATTTAAAATTAGAACCTTAGCTTAGAGTCTGATGTCCGAAATGTGTTGGCATTTAGGATCCAATATGACTTAGGTATAAAGTATAAACTTTGTCCGAGGTCCATAACCAATCGCTTTGGTATTTAGGATCCCTCATGACTTAGGTATAATGTAAAAACCTTGTACGGGTTCATCATAAATCGTTTTGGTATTTAGGATCCCTCGTGACTTAGGTATAATGTAAAAACCTTATCCGTGGTCCATCACCAATCACTTTGGTATTTAAGATCCCTCGTGACTTTGATATAATTTTAAGTAGTCTTTAGCCGGGGTCTTTTAATGTTTATGATTTAGTGCTAGAATTTTCCTAAAACTCAGGATTTTTCTATTGCACAACATGTTTAACATAAGACAACTTATGACAGGTACCATAATGGCGTGACATGGACATTTTCAAAATTTTTCGTAGCCTTGAAGGTCCTTCTTGTCTTTCTAAATATAAGCATACGTATCAAAATCACTTCATTGTATTGAGTTGGTAAAAGACTACGGTCCATAAAAAGTGCTCCTACAATGATTAGGGCAGATCAAACATGAAGTAAATTAAGAGACTAGGCCTTAAAAGACACTTAGCTATAGTACTTTCTAAGTTTGTTCACATTTCAAAAGTTATTCACTAGCTTGCCTGTTAATGTCTCTAAGGTGTAGGCTCCTTTGCCAGTGCTAATCACAATATGATATGGTCTTTCCCAATTAAGGGCTAACTTCCCTTAGGAGGTATTCCTTCCTCCGATATTAGCTCTGTGGAGAACTAGGTCACCTAGTTAGAATTTTCTTGGAACGGCCTTTAGGTTATACCGGGCTGCCATTCTCTGATTTCCATGCCCAACTAGCGCCGAACTCAGTCAAAATTATAACCGAAGTTATTACCTAAACTTGTAGTATAGTGAACAACACCGGATCGTCTCCTCAAGGATCGTAGATGTAATTTGATCAAATCAAGTGAAAGTTAGAAAAAAGGGGGGTTTTGATGGTTCAAGGATCGCAGTGACAGGATTTAAAGAGAAATAACAATTAAAAGAACAAATCAAAATCTATCCGAGATTGGGTGGATTCAATCATAGACCTTTCAACAAACACCGAAATACATTTGAATGGTTAACTTGGATCTAACCGAGATCTCTCGCATCGATCCGAGAATTCATACTAGACAATCGTCTTAATTCAATTGACAAGTGATAAACACAAATCTGCAATCGCACCATTCATGTAAATATATGTCAATTTAAGCACCGAATTCAATTAACATAGGCACAAATCAGTAACCTAACCTCTTCAATTACGTGATTAGTTTAGATCAATCGGTTCTAAGTTTCATCACAAATCTCAATCTTCGGTTCATCACAATACTTAATCTTAAACCAAGATCAAATCAGATCAAACATAAACAGAATCACCATTCATGCATTCAAGATCAAGAGAACAGAAGAAGAAGAAGAGGAATTCAAATATAAATCAAATACATTACATAACTAAGGTCTCAAGAATCCAAGCCACAATCTCTTCAAGAGTCCCGAATTGACTAGAAGTGACTTAGCTCTCCATTACAATGAAGGAAAAATATACAAGAACTATGAAAAGCTATTTCTAACACCAAGTGTATGTTGTGTTTAGAGCTCTCCTCATGCTTCCTTTTATAGAGGATTCAGAGTAGTAGTAGATGGGTAGATGAGATTAGTAGGTGGAATTAGTAGGTGAGCTTGGTAGGTGAACTTGGTAGGTGAGCTTCCTTGTCTCCGAAAGTATTCATTGCTGAACTCATTGATTTCGTCATTTTTGAGCCAAATGGTCTTCATGAAAGTTCTAGGAAATTGTCTAAGCTTTCCAATGGCTCTGGAAGCACCCAAAAATTCGTCCTACAGCCCAAGATATGACCCAATTACTACAGACTGCTCAGGACCAGTTTCAGCACCTCTGTTTTGACTTTCAGACCCAATATCTCCATCAAGGAGCCCGAATCAAGTTTTGTGTTTGTCATGAAAGTTGTACATATGGGTCTTAACTTTCAGATCACCAATTTTCAGCCCATTCTATAAACCCAAACTCGAATTATGTTCTGGTTACTACACACTGTTCGGGTTCCAGTTCACAAATCCCGTATTCTGATTTCCATGCCCAATTAGCTCCACTAGATGTCTGAATTTGACTTCGAGCTCTTCATCAAAGTTGTAGAGCTCTCTTTTATCTTTCCTACAAGGTAAAATTCATAATTATCAGACATTTAGAACTCAAGATATGGCCAAAATACAGAAACAGTGTAAGACTCGAATAATGCTGAAAAATCAATTAAGTTCGATTCGAGTTCAAACTTACAAAACATAATCAAATTCAGTCAATTAAGTACATGAAGAGTGTAAATGACTAATAATGAGGGTTTCTTAATGAATAAAATATGTGATTATCAGTAAGCTTGAAGGGAGTTTCATTTATCGTAGAGTGAGGCGTAGTTCAGTAGGCCTATAGGACGTGGTCTAATTATTTAGCCCAATTTCCTTTGGCTTCGTCCAACCTTCTCTTTAGTCCACGAATAATAACTCGGTTGGAAGCTTTAACTTGTCCATTTGTCTGGGGGTTCTCCACGGCGCTGTAGTGATGTTTAATTTTTAAACTAGCAAGCAACTCCTCAAACCCTTTATCCTTGAATTGTGTCCCATTATCTGTCACAATGGATTCTGGGATTCCAAACCTAATAATGAGGTGGCACCAAGTGAACTTTTGGATTCAGGAAGAAGTGATAGTGACTAAGGGCTCTGCTTCAATCCATTAAATAAAGTAATCCATGGCTACCACCAAGAATTTTAGCTATCTGGGTGCTTAAGGGAAGGAACCCAAAATATCCATATCCCATTGGTAGAATGGCCAGGGTACGGACGTTGTGGATAGTTCCTTAGGTGGAGCATGATAATGGTTGGAGTGCCATTGACATTTGTCACATACTTAGACATGCACAAGAGAGTCTGCTTCCATTATTGGCCAGTAGTATCCAGCCCTGAGTGCCTTTAAAGTCAAGGCTTTCCCTCTTAAGTGGTGTCCATAGCTCCCTTCATGGACTTCATCCAGCACGTATTCTACTTCTTTTGGCATTAGGCATTTAAGAAAAAGCGAGTAAAATCCACGACGTTCCTTTCCTTTCCATCGTAAATGGTGTACCGGGCTATAGTTTTTACTAACTTGGAAGCTTCTTTGGGGTCCTTGGGATGGGCATCGGACTATAAGTATCCCATTATTGGTGTGATCCAAGTGCACTCTTGTTCTTCCAGATAGAATACAGATGCGTCCATGATGGAGGGTTACGATAGGGTCTCCTGGATCACTGAATGATTGTTACCCAGGGTATTAGTGCTGGCCAACTTGGATAGGACCTTGAATTCTATTCTCGGGGTATGTGCCCCATCTTTACTATTTAGAACCTTTTGAGGAACCTTTATACTATCATTAGGTACTTCTGAAGTAGAGGCTCCCTAGTCTGATAATCACCTAGAATCTGGGAAGTCACAACCTAAGAGTCACTACAAAGTATAATCTTTGTTGCTCCAAATTCTCTAGATATAACTAGTCTGGTGATACAAGCTTCATACTTCTCCTAGTTGTTTGAAGTGAGAAATTTGAATCTCAAGGAGTTTTCAATGGTTACTCATTCAGAGTTTTCCAAGATTATCCTGGTGTCACTCCCTTTGGGGTTCAAGGACCCGTCTACGAATACGGTCCTTGATATTCCCTTGGGATCTCCAAGGTCCAAAGTAAGCTCAACAAGAAAATATGAAAGTGCCTGTGCCTTAATTTATAACCTGGGCTCGTACACAATTCTGAACTCGGAAAGCTCAATGGACCAAGCAATCCCTTATGTAACCTTTTCTATTTTCTAATAGTGGAGTTCGGGACCTTGTAGTACCTTACTCACAAAATAATCTGATTTTTGACCTTCAAACATTTCCTGAATAAGCATTGAACTTACGACCTCCTCATGAACAGAGAGGTATACATACAATGTTTCACTTGGATCCAGCCTTGTCAGAATAAGAGGAGAAGACAAAAGGCTTTTCAAAGATGTAAATACATCCTCACATTCTTGAGTCCACTTAAAACATGTTCCCCTTTTTTAACAACTTGAAGAGGGGAAGAGATTTGTGAGTAGCTTTAATAAGAAAACGTGTGAGGGCCACGATTCGTCTTGTCAATTGTTGTACCTCTTTGACGTTCTAAGGGCTACGCATGTTAAGTACTTCCTAACATTTGTCTAGATTAGCCTCGATTCCACAGTGAGTCAACATGAAGCCCAAGAATTTACCAGCTTGGACCCCGAATGCGCATTTCTCTGGATTAAGCCTCATGTTGTGCTTTCTTAGTTGGGTGAACACTTCTTCGAGGTCCGAGGTGTGTGATCGGGACAGTGGGGTCTTGACTATCATATCATTAATGTAGACTTCAAGCATTATCCCCACCTAGTTTTCAAAACCTTGTTCATCATTCTTTGGTAGGTGGCTCCTGCATTTTTCAAGCCAAAAGACTTTACCATGTAGCAGTAGCTCGCCCTTTCAATGATGAAAGCAGTTTTATCTTTATCTCTAGGGTACATTGGGATCTGATTGTACCTGGAGTAAGTGTCCATGAAAGACAGCAGTCGAAAGCTGGAGGAGTTGTCAATCAATTTGTCAACATTAGGGAGAGGGTACGGATGTTTGGGGGCCTTGTTCAGGTCTGTATAATCCATACACATCCTCAACTTTCCGTTTGACTTTTTCACCAGGACCATATTAGAGAGCCATATGGTATATGAAATCTCCCTAATGAAGCCGACACCGAGTAATTCTTTGACTTGCTCCTTGATAATTTGTTGTCTCTCAGGGCTAACTTTTATTTTCTTCTGGGAGACCAATCTTACATCCCATTTAATAGATAAACGACGATAGATGAAAGCGGGGTCAAGCCCAGACATATTGGAGGATGTCCATGTAATTGTTTTTCTGTAAGGGCTCTATAAGCTGGAGTCTCTCTTGCTCTTCCAGATTTGCACCTATTTTGGTGACTTGATCAGGCTTGTCATTGAACTAGAGTAGAAGTAATTATCCCTCTGGTTCCCCTTATTTCCTCATGCACATCTAACTCAGTTATAAGGATGTTGACTTGATCTCGGGCCAGGCTGAATGTACGTGTTTTTGTTTTCCTAGGGGTCCTACAGATTTTTAAACTTTCATTATAATATTTGCGCGCTACAATCAAATCTCCTTTGATCGCAAACACCTCATCATTCTTATTGAGAAATTTCATGGCCTGGTGAGAGGTAGATACTACAGCGGCAATGCCATTCAATGTTGGACGACCCAAAATAATATTGTATGTTGATAGGCAATCCACAACTAGGAATCTCACTTTAACGGTCCTATAAATGTTGTCATCACCCAGGGTTAAAAAGGTTTCAAAGTAACCTATTGGGGTAACATTTTCCCTGGAGAAACCAGTAAGTTCACCATCATAAGATGTTAACGCAAGCAGAGGGAACTCCATTCTTTCAAAGGCGTCCATGAACATAATGTTCGCCAAGCGTCCTTGATCGACGAAGATATATCGGACTTCGGTGTTATATATTATTTCGAAAATAACCAGTGGGTTATCGTGGTCCTGGATAATATCACTATAGTCATTATCTGAAAAAGAAATGGGCGGTCCTTCCTTCTCTTCAACACGGGGTTTGCGTGTAGAGCTGGAGATGCTTAAGATTGCGGTCTGGAGTGATTTCTTCTAAGAATTGTTAGCAATCTTTTGTTGCATGACCATAGCTTTTATGTCATTTACATTCGAATGGTCCTTTTGAGATTGTTTCTTCAGAGGGGGTGGCCTCTTAATATCATGAAACTTAGTCTAAAGCACCTCCTTCAAGATCGTCTCTCGTGGGGTGCTCAAAGGAGTGTAGTCAGAATATTTGGGCCGATATCGTTCGCTCTTAGAGGAGCCATAAGGCTGGTTGGAGTTCTAGTTATTTTTCTGGTGAATGGGTTCACCTTTTTCCAAACTCTCTTTGGCCTTAGTAATCTCCTCTAGTTTGACATACTTGTCGGAGCGCGAATAAAGTTCCTTTAAAGTCACTAGCTTCTTTTTTGCTAAAGATCAAAAGAATTCTGAATCAGTCTGGAGGTCATTCATGGCATAATGAAGGGCAATCTTGTCATCCAGGTTTTCCACACCAACGTAGGCATTACTGAATCTCTTAATGTATTCGTGCAGGGATTCATCACTCCCTTGGAGAATTCTAGAAAGAGAATCAACCGACTTGGGCTGTTCCTTGGCAGTGGTGTAATGTAGCGAGAAGCGTTGTCTGAGATCTTCTCATCCTATAACGAATTTTGCTCGTAAGGTAACGAACCAACAGAAAGCACCCTTCTTTAAAAAGAGGTGGAAGGCATGGCACAACAATTCTAGGGGAATCCCCTTAGAGCTGCATGGACTGAATGTAAGCGTCCAAGTGTTCTTGAGGGTCCGTTGTCTTATCATAAGATTCCAAGTTAGAGGGAGGTTTAAAGTTTCTTGGGACTCTGTATGCTATCAATTCATCTGAGAATTATTATTGTTGACTGTCGGGGGCTGGGTTATTATTTCCAACAACCTCGACCTCGTCACAATGGGCTCTTTGCCCGTTGTGGGCCACATTCCGCCTTCCGTCTTCATTCTCCATTTGTACAGATCTTTCGAGATCTTCTAACTGATGATGTTTTTCATCTAAATGATGTCTTTGGTCATTGATTAGTGCTATTTGTTGGCGCAACACTTCTCAAAAGTTGTTCCTCGTCATTTCAGACTAGACATTGTCTTCATAGTGGTTCTCGTGATCCACATCATCGTTCGAGGGTCCCAGGCGAGCATGCACAGAAATCCTAGGCCCTTGATCAGCATTGTTAGCTCCTCCTTCCAGAAAAACAAATTTGTCTCAAACAGAGACCCTTCATGAGAGGTTAGGACTTTCACCAAAAATTGAAGTCTCATGGCCCTCATTAAGAGTCTCATCGATAACAGGCCAGCTCCTAGCGGTGGAGGTTTCAACGTGCACTGGTGGTGGAACAGATGGAGGATCGCACTGTGCCGCAAGTCTTGTCCTTGTTCAGGGGTAGAATGCTCAACACTTCCTTTCCTTGGGTGTTGTCTTGTGCTCACCATGGCTGAAGTGGGAATAGAAGTTTATCAATTTCTCACAGATGGCACTAATATTTTGAAGTGGATTCAGAGGGGTACTTGAGATAGGCATGTTATGGTAGTTTCCTCCTTGCACGACTGCAACAGAGTATGTTGAATCAGGGGATTAGGTACTTACAGGTATTTATAGAGTGTGACTGGAATCATAATGTGATCAATATTAAGTGCATGTATTTATGATTCGTATCCTGTTAGAGATTGCCTTCATCTTATTATTGGAGGAGATCTCTATAATATAAGAACGTAGATATTATAGTTATCAACTGTTAGAGGTAGTTAAGAGTCCTATAATCTTATAAGATCATGATTAGCAGTTAGGATATTGTGCAAATTTAGTGATATTGTTATTATGGCCTAACGTCGTAATCCGAGGTCCTAACAACTCATCATCAAAGCTTGGCTGGGTACTCATGGCGGAATCCGGTGGTACACATGCCGGGTCCGATCCTACTGGACGAGATCCCGAATCTCGGTCTAGAATAAGTTTAGTCATTTTTCATCCTCTTTAGAATTCTTCTAGCAGCCACCCTTCATCTGCATCACCATCTCCACCATTGTTTTCCACTTCTCTGTCGTTGTTTTGCTCCCCTATTACCTTAAACAAAGGATTCACAAACAATGCTACCACCAAACCAAGACCCTCATTACCCCCACCACAACCTTCATCGCCAATGCCATCCTAAACCTCATTATCATAAAAACTAAAAAACTAAAAGGATTAAAAAAACTTAAGCTTTGAAAAAAAGAACGAAAGCCCAAAAGGGAGACACGTATGGTCTGGTTAGTGTGGCGGAGATGGAGAAAACAAAGAAAGGGTGGCTGGGTCTCGCTAGCGACGGTCGAGGTACACGACATGTCACAAGGGTTAAGTCGTCGGTGCAGCTCGTGCTGGTGCACGGATCTGGGCGACGGTGTAGCTCGTGGTGGTGGTTTGAGGCCGTGCACGATGGAGGACGACAACATGAGGCATATTGTAACTGGGTCTTAGGTGGTTGCTGTTTGGAGGTGCGATGAGTTTGGGTGGGTGGCTAGCTCGTAGTGAAAAATGACAACACATGTGGATCTGGCGGCGGATGAATTCCTTATGATGGTCGAACGGATCTCACAACTTGTCTAGATATTTTTTCTTAATGAGTCAATTTTCAAAGTAGTGATTTTTATCTTCTTGTTCTAGTGGCAGAGCTATAGTGTTTTAGGGCTTGGATGGTCAATCTCCAAAGTAGTGATTTACACAAGGGTGCCGAAGAGGTGAATGGCAGCGGAGGTGCTGATATTCTTGGCAATTGTAGGGTTTTTTTTTCCATAAATAACTCTATTGTCAGAGATTAATTTAAATTTAGACACTTTTATAATTAACTTGCTACTTGATCATCAGGTAAATGATCTGCATGACAACCAACGCAATCCAAATGTTGAAAAAAAGGGTGAGGTCCATGTTAAACGAAGCCATTTTTCTTGAACTACTGCATTAGCCAACCTAGCATAGTGATTCGAGGAGGAAGTACTCAAATGAGATCTGTATATCTAAGACTAATAGTGACTTCTTGAACAATGATTTTCTTTACTTCTTCTTTTTTTCATTCACTTACCTATATGATTTCCCTTAGAAGAGAGGATAGGAGTAAATAAATGTTAACAGTAAATCTTTTATATATAAAAGAAGAATATCTTGGTATTGTCTTAGGGTTTTATTTTCTCTCTTAATTTGAGGGTAATTTAAGAATTTTATAATTGGTAGGTTTTAATTGAATTACATTGTAATTCTCAACAGTTTAATTCTCATTAATTATGTATTAATTACATTCTATTTCTCATGAATTACTCTTAATCATCTTTGATAATCTCTCACTACTCATAGGTGTAATCTATCTATAATAATAATAATAATAATAATAATAATAATAATAATAATAATAATAATAATAATAATAATAATATATCATATAATCATATCATATCATATCATAATAATACAATTGCAGGTTCATTCTATGAAAAGTTTTAATAGGTGTCATCTTCTTAGCAAAAGTTTTTCCCTCTAAAATTCTCATCTTTCTTTTTATAGCAAGTCTTAGTGTTTTATAACTGCCTACTACTATTTTCAAAAATAAAAAGTATTAAATTAAAAGTACATGTATTTAATACTTTAAAAACTTAAAAAATAATCAATGTTTTTTTCTTTAAGTAATTTGAATGAGTAATAAATATTATTTTGATTCCTTAAAATGTTCCTAAAGGCACATGTTAATAAAACCTTTAAATTAAAATAAAAAATAATAAGAAATAATTGTCTACCATAATAAAAATGTTTTCTATTACTACCGATGCCATTAAAAGGTTTGTTTTTAAAACAAAATTTTAATTTTAAATTTTAATTGGTTAAATATTAAATAACCCCCTTCAACATTTTTAAAAGTACAATTTACCTCCCTTAAAAGTATCATTTATCGTAGAAATTTACCTCTTTGAAATTTTTAAATGGTGCAATTTATTTCTTCTATTAGTTTGTCATCTAAATTGTTGCAATATTTGTTAAAAGGTTTAAGAGAATAATAATAATTCTTATATGATTTATCCGTCACTCAAGGATGTATATATATAAGGATTTGTAAACCTATACTGAATTCTTTCCATAATTATAGGGAAACAATATGAAAAGAATAATTGTATAGATATGATTTACATTATATAAGTTTATGTTAATAACTACTTGCCTAAAATAGAACTAAATTACAGGAAATATGTAACGCCCTGAGACTGCCTGCAGGATTTATGAGTGTCTCCACAAATCAGCACGAGTCTTTTCAGTGTGCTTTGTCCTCACTCATACGTAACCTAGGAAACTTCCCAGGAGGTCACCCATCCCACAATTGCTCCAGGTCAAGCATGCGGAGTTCTTATGCTCTAGGCTCCCGCAAATAAGTTGCAACTTGTTGATATGGCTATGCCAAATCAATTCCTGTAAGCCATCCTCAACTATGCAGTCCTATACCTGCATAGTCTCTGAATCCCTCTCATTCTGGTGCATATTCAGTTCATTCATGTGACCCTTCACCTAGAAGCCTGCCAGGAGCCGCCTATTGATGCTTTCTGTAACGCCCATTTTTCTAGAAGAAAAGGGAACGTCACACCAAAAATAAAATGCGGAAAAATAAATAAATCGTAAATTAAGACCCGGTTCATTTAATATATAAATAAACATCTTTAATCGTAAATGTATAGTAATCGGGTATTGAATTTTTTTTTGTTGTAGTGAGAGAATAATAAAATATAATTACAGTAAAAATCGGCATGAAAGAAAATCATGCATCCACGTATTATATATGCATTTGCATCAAGCCTGTTTAGTTACATCATCAAGTATACAAAAAACAAAAGTTTTACCCACCCCAAAATGTTTACAAATATACAACTCATCAAAATAGCAAAACTTTAGGCTTCCTAAAAAGACATACGGATGGCCATCAGTAGCCACCGACAGTACCAACCCCCTAAGAATGATGAGAAGGAACCGTGGCAGGATCCTCCTTTGGGTCTTCCTCATCAGATGAAATCATCATCGGAGCGACCGAATTACGAGCAGAAGCTCGTGCAGTAGATAAGAATGAGTCCTCTTGTGGGGTATAATAGAGATCATCCCACAAATCATGGACAAGTAGGTAAAACTCTAGATGAACAAAAGTAGTAAAGTTAAAAACAAGTGGGTCATAGCGACCCCAAGCTAGCGACACCGTCAAGTCCCCATGATAAATACAACGATCCGTGCTTAGGTTAATATGCCAACAATCAGGACCTCCGTGGAAAGTCATCCTCGCGTATCCCATAAATCCATGCAGGCGAGACGACATCTTCGAGCAAGTACTAGTCGAAGTCAGGCCAAAAACTGGGGAACTCAGGCGCTTCCCCTTCTTCACGGATGTCTTCTCAGAAGCACATAAATAAAATAGAAATACAGGGATACAAGAAAGAGGTGAGACAACCAACATTCAATACCAATACGACAGTAAGAAAATAAAATGGCGCAAGATGCCCACATAACATCACAAAGACACACACACACACACACACATACACACACACACACACACACACACACACATACACACACACACACACACACATCAGCAGTAATAATAAAAAAAAGCAATAAAAGGAAAACAAAAATAATGTCTCAGGCAGTAAGCAGTTCATCAGTTAGATAATTATTACAACATTAAAAAAAATGATTTAATAGTTATAGACACTCATGCCAGAAGAAATATGAGACAAACAATGCATAATGCATATGGTACCAAAAATCCTACTCCATGGAGCTAGACATAAACATTCAGAGAGAATGATCAGGGAGTCATGCCAGTATCTCGTCAGCCTAAGAATAAAGTGCTTATTAGAAAAATAATCTTTTGCGCAACATGGCTTATACATGGCATTCTCAACAAGATGGCGATATAGGACAGTGTCTCGGTCCGGATCGTTGGTGTGTTTGCATCGATCTATCCCACGGCCCTAGTGGAGCTACCATTGTCTATTATGAGACACCCGTACCCCAATGCCTCCAAGGTCAACAATATGACCTACACTTAGTCTATTCGCACCCGCACTAAGGTGTGATTCAATCTCCTAGGCATACATAGCCTTAACAACAGAGTCCAATAGACTTTCACAAATGCATGATAACTCAATGCATATCATGTATATTCATCAATAATATACTTCTTATGAAACATACCACAATTTGGTCAAATTAAATATCAACAAGTCTTTGGTCCCACATATGGACTCACAATGGCATATAATCAATACTCAATAATAACATACATTTATAAGGTTCAACACAAACCACAATTTCATTCTTATGAATCCATAATCCCTAATTACCTAAGTCTTGATTAATTACACAAGTCTAGGTCAAATAGACCCTTGAGGCCATGGCCTCTCAAAAACAAGATCCAACCATTTTTATTTCATCGCATTATTGATTTCATAACACTAAATTACTTAAATCACAAGGTTGCACAAAAGCACAACTTAGGCCCCAAAAACTCCCTAGAGGCCGTAAGCCTCCCAAGAGTGTAAAAACCCAATTTTTCTATTACATGCATCAAATCCTTTAACACCTAATCACCTAAACTTCAATTCATACAAAAATCAAACTCAAACCCCCAAAATATGGCCCAAGTCTGTGATCTCCCCAAAGGGTAGGAAACCCTACATTTTTCCATTTATCCAATCCAAGCAATCTAATATCCTCAAGACATTCAAAACAATCAACATTTTCATATAAATTAAATAGGCACATAACATGAAAAATAAGCATACAAAGTGAGCAATCCATTATGAATTCCTCTATCAACAACCACTCAAAAGTTCCTTCACCACCAATAAAGGTTGAAGTGAGTAAATCTCTCTCTTACCTAAGGGAAGAACACAAAAAATCACTCCTTGATGTGCTTGTGAGATTCGGCCAAGAGCTCACTAAGGCCCTAGGAAATCAAACTCAAGGAATCAACACCCATGGCTTGAAAAGAAAGGATCTATGGCCATGAAAATGACCATAGAAACGAAAAAGAAGAAGAGAAAGTAAGGAATCAAAGGTTTACCTCAAAAGCTTCAAGCTTTGTTCTTGAAGAAAAATGATGAAAATGATGGATTTAAGAAATGATCACTAAAGAGGAAAGGTTTAGGATGAGAAGAGGAATCTAGAAATGGTAGTAGTGAAGCAAGCAAATGGAGATGGCCACATGAAAGGGTTGCTCTCGTGGAGTGTGGAGAGGAAGAGAGAAAAAGATGAAGAGAAAAAGATGAAGAGGAAATAAAGAGGAAAAAGGTAATAGTTTTTTGTGATTTAGAGTTTTGAAGTAAGAATGATAAGGCAAAAAGCCAAAATTTTAGCTCCCTAAAGGGCTCCAAGCCACGGTACCAAGAGAGAGAGAGGGAGGGAGAGATTTGGCTTCTCATGTAAGTTTGGGTAGTTTGGTTATTTTTTGTCAAAGCTTCCTTGAGAAGCTTTGATTAAAATATCTTTCTTTTTGAAATAAAGTGAATGGATGTGACATAAAGTGGATTTCCTTTGGATAAGATAGGATTTCCACTATAACCTATTATCCAATGGACAATTATTATAGTTGACAGAAGCTAGTGTTAATTGTTCAACAGATAATAAAATATACATCGATTTTTATTTATCAGATAAAAATCTTGAAAAATATGAAACCTCATAAATTATGTCCAACCTCGGATTTAGTAAGATCCCTCATCGACATTTCCACAGATCAAGGTCCTCAGGGAGAATATCTCATTTCCCCGACTCTACTCAGTGTGCACGCAAAATGAAGAATAATATTAAAATATTCCACATTCTCAGAAAAATTCACAAAAATTCACAAAAATCACAAATATTATAAAATGACTATTTATCATAAAATAAACAAATTTTGGGGTGTTGCAACTCTCCCCTTCAAATAAAAATTTCATCCTCGAAATTTTCATACCTTAGAATAGTTGTGGGTATTGCTCCTTCATCTTGTCTTCTAACTCCCACGTTGCATCTCCAGTTATTTCATTCCAGATCACTTTTACCAATGAGATGTCTTTCCTTCTGAGTCGTTTCACCCTCTTATCCTCAATCCTCATAGGAGTTGTCTCATAAGTTAAGTTTTCTTTAAATTGTATCGTGTCAGGTGCTATGACATGATCAGGGCTAGGAATATATTTTTGAAGTTGTGACACATGAAAGACATTTTGGAGATTAGAAAAAAAAGGTGGTAAGGTTATTTGGTAAGCAACTGGACCTATCCGGCGAAGAATTTGATAAGGTCCAAGAAATTTAGGAGTAAGCTTTCTAGACTTAAGAACTTGGCCGACCTTAGTCGTAGGCGTGACTTTCAAAAACACATGCTCGCCTTTTTCAAAGTCAACAGGCTTTCTCCTTTTGTTGGTATAGCTCTTTTGTCGACTTTGAGCCATCCTTATCTTTTCCTGGATCATCTTGACCTTTTCAGTTATTTACTGTATAAGATCAGGTCCAACAGTAAGTCACTCTTCATCCTGGTACTAACACAACGGTGTTCTGTACCGTCGTCTGTAAAGAGCCTCATAAGATGCCATCTCTATGCTTGAATGATAACTGTTGTTGTAGGTGAATTCTACCAATGATAAAACTTCATTCTAACTTCCAGTTTGTTCCAAAGCACAAGCTCTGAGTAAATTTTCCAATGATTGAATTGTCCTCTCCGATTGACCATTGGTTTGGGGATGATATGCATAACTTAAACGTAGCTTCATTCCCATTGCTTCTTGAAGACTTTGCCAAAACTTTGATGTGAATCTTGGATCTCTATTAGATATGATATTGGTAGGCACACCATATTGTCTGACAATTTCACCAATGTACAGTTGGGTTAGCTTCTCTAATGAATACCTTATGTTGATTGGTAAGAAATGTGCTGACTTCGTGAGTCGATCCACAATTACCCATATCGAATCGTAACCCTTTTTGGTCTTTGGCAATCCAACCACAAAGTCCATTATAATATTATCCCACTTTCATTCGGGAATAGCTAGGGGTTGTAACATTCCAGAAGGTCTCTGGTGTTCGATCTTCGCTTTCTGACAAACTAGATAGGAAGACACATATCTAGCAATATCTCTCTTCATTCCGTGCCACCAAAATTGCTTATTCAAATTTTGGTACATCTTAGTTATTCCTGGGTGCATAGTCAACTAACTCGTGTGAGCATGTTCGAGTATATACTTCCTGAGTTCTTGATCCTTGGGTACACAGACTCTACCTTTGAATCTTAAGATTCCATCATTTCCTTCCTCTAAGGTTGTCACACCTCCTTGCTTCATCAGCTCCTTTTCTTCTTGTAAAAACTTGTCAACTTTCTGCTTCGCTCGAATATCTTCCATTAAGTCGATTGTGACTATGTTCATACAAATCTTTCCCAGTGTCAATTCCACAAAGGACCATATTTTTCTGAATTGTTCTATCAAATCCTTTTCTTTGATCATCATACCAGAAACACTGATCATTTTCCTACTTAAGGCGTCTGCCACAACGTTTGCCTTTCCAGGGTGGTACTGCAGTTGAAAATCATAATCCTTTAGGAATTCCAACCACCTTCGTTGTCTCATATTCAACTCTTTCTGGTCATACAAATACTCCAAGCTCTTGTGGTCGCTAAAAATGTTAAATGTCGCTTCATAAAGAAAATGCCTCCATTTCTTCAAAGCGAATACTACAACTGCTAACTCCTAGTCGTGGGTTGGGTAGTTCTTCTCATGCACTCGCAATTGTCTCGAAGCATAAGCCACCGCTTTTCTGCTTTGCATAAGCACACATCCTAATCCTTGGTATGAATCATCGCAATACATTTCGAAAGGTTCACTTAGGTCAGGTAGAACTAATACTGGTGAAGTAGTTAGTCGCCTCTTCAGTTCTTGAAAACTTTCTTTCCAAGCATTGGTCCACTCAAAGGCTTGATTCTTTCTTATGAGCTGAGTGAGAGGTCCAGCTATCTTAGAGAATCCTTCAATGAATCTCTAATAGTATCCAACTAATCCCACAAAGCTCTGAATTTCTGTCACTATCTTTGGCCTTTCCCATTGCAGAACAACTTTTACTTTCAAGGAGTCTACTACAATTCCTTCCTTTGAGATCACATGGCTTAAGAACTTGACCTCTTCTAGCCAGAATTCACACTTCGATAGCTTAGTGTACAACTTCTTTTCCTTCAGAATCTGAAGAACTATACTAAGGTGTTCAACATGATCCTCCTGATTTTTAGAATAGATCAGAATGTCATCAATGAAGACAACAACAAATCTGTCCAAGTAAGGACGAAAGATTCTATTCATGTAGTCCATGAATATGGCAGGTGTATTCGTCACACCAACAGGCATCATCAGGTACTCATAGTGACCATAACGAGTACGAAAAGTTGTTTTAGGAATATCCTCCACCTTTATTCTAATATGATGATAGCCCGATCACAGATCGATCTTAAAAAACACCGCTTCTCCCTTCAGTTGATCCATCAAGTCATCTATCCTTGGAAGTGGATACTTATTCTTGATCGTGACTTTAGTCAACTAGCGATAGTCCACACATAATCACTATAACATCCTGGGACTGCCTGCAGGATTGACGAGTGTCTCCACAAACTAACACGGGTCTTTTCAGCGTGCTTTGTCCTCACTCACACACATCCTAGGAAATTTTCCAGGAGGTCACCCATCCCACAAATAATAGTTTTTGGAGGAATTATTGGAAAATCAGTTTGTGCAACCGAGTGTTTCACCGTGGGGAGCGCCAGTACTACTAGTCAAGAAGAAGGATAGAACTTCTCGTCTTTGCATAGACTATCGTCAGTTGAATAAGGTCACAATAAAGAACAAATATCCACTTCCAAGGATCGATGATGTGATGGACCAGCTGAAAGGAGCAACTATTTTCTCTAAAATAGATCTGCGATCAGGTTATCATCAGATTTGCGTCAAGGTAGAGGATATACCTAAAACAACTTTTCGAACTCGTTATGGGCATTATGAGTATCAAGTGATGCCGTTCGGAGTGACGAATGCTCCTGTAATATTCATGGATTATATGAATAGGATTTTTCGTCCATACCTAGACAAATTTGTTGTCATTTTTATCGATGACATTCTGATCTACTCCCAAAATAAGGAAGAGCATGCTGAACATCTCAACATAGTTCTCCAAATTTTAAAAGAAAAGAAGCTATATGCAAAATTGGCAAAGTATGAGTTTTGGTTGGAAGAAGTTCAATTTCTGGGTCACGTAATTTCCAAGGAAGGTATTGCGGTGGACCCATCGAAAATAGAAACTATTTTGTAATGGGAGAGGCCGAAGACGGTAACCGAAATCCAAAGTTTTGTTGGACTGGCCAGATATTATCGGAGGTTCATTGAAGGTTTTTCTAAGATAGCTGGACCTCTTACACAACTCACAAGGAAGAGTTAAGCTTTTGATTGGACGAAAGAATGTGAGGCAAGTTTTCAATAGTTGAAGAAAAGATTGACGACTGCACCAGTGCTGATTTTGCCAGATCCTAACGAGGCTTTTGAGGTGTATTGTGATGCTTCTTATCAAGGGTTAGGATGCGTGTTGATGCAGAACAGAAATGTGGTAGCCTATGCTTCAAGACAGTTAAAGGTTCATGAGAGGAACTATCCAACGCACGATTTGGAGCTCGCTGTAGTGGTCTTTGCATTGAAAGTGTGGAGACATTTTCTATATGGAGCTGTGTTCAATGTCTTCAGTGACCACAAGAGTTTAAAATACCTATTCAATCAAAAGGAATTGAACATGAGGCAGAGGCGATGGTTAGAGTTCTTGAAGGACTACGATTTTCAGCTTCAATATCATCCGGGAAAGACGAATGTGGCGGCGGATGCCTTAAGTAGAAAAGTGATCAGTGTTTCTACCATAATGATAAAGGAGGAAGAATTGATCAATCAGTTTAGAGATTTACGGTTGTCAGTGGAATTGGCACTAGGAAGAATTCGTCTAAGTAGAGTTACTGTTCTGAATGACTTGCTGGAGGAAATCATGGAAAAATAGGATGAGGATCCATATTTGTTGAATGAGAAAGAATTTTTAAAGTAAGGTCATAAGGCAACAGTTGAGGAAGGATCTGATGGAGTCTTAAGGTTTAAAGGAAGGATTTGTATACCTGATGATCCTGATCTTAAACAAGCAATTTTGGATGAAGCTCATACTAGTAGGTTGGGTATGCATCCGGGGATGACAAAGATGTACCAAGACTTAAAGTGGATGTTTTGGTGGCCAAGGATGAAGACAGATGTTGCGGAATGTGTGGCGTCTTGCCTTGTTTGTCAAAAAGCAAAAGTGGAACATCAAAGACCAACTGGTATGTTACAACCTTTGACTATTTTAGAATGGAAATGGGATAGTATCTCAATGGATTTTGTTATCGGATTGCCAAGAACTAGGAAGGGTCATGATTCTATATGGGTTATAGTTGATAGGCTTACGAAGTCAGCGCACTTCTTGCCGATCAATATCAAGCTTTCGTTAGAACGATTAACCCAGGTGTACATTAGTGAAATTGTTAGACTTCACAGTGTACCCTCAAGTATAGTTTCTGATAAAGACCCGAGGTTTACGTCAAGGTTTTGGCGAAGCTTACAAGAAGCCATGGGGACTAAGTTACATTTAAGTTCTACTTATCATCCGCAGACTGATGATCAAACGGAGAGAACTATTCAATCATTGGAAGATCTGTTGCGTGCTTGTGTGTTGGAACAACAAAGGAGTTGGGATGAATTTCTGTCTTTGATAGAATTCACCTACAACAATAGTTTTCACTCAAGTATAGGGATGGCACCCTATGAAGCACTTTATGGGCGACGATGCCAAACACCTTTGTGTTGGTATCAAGATGGGGAAAGTATAACCATTGAACCTAATCTTGTGCAACAAACTACTGAGAAGGTGAAGATGATTCAGGAGAAAATGAGGACGACTCAGAGCCGACAGAAAAGTTATGCTGATAAGCGGAGACGACCTCTTGAATTTGAAGAAAGTGAGCATGTGTTTTTGCGTGTAACACCTACGACTGGTGTCAGAAGGGTTATCAAATTCAGAAAACTCACTCCTAAATTTATTGGACCTTATCAAATCATTCGTCGGATAGGTCCTGTAGCCTACCAGATAGCTTTACCACCTTTTCTATCCAATCTCCATAATGTATTCCAGGTGTCTCAGTTGAGAAAATATATTCTTGATCCAACACATGTCATTCAGCCTGATGAAGTACAATTGAAAGATAATTTGACGTATGAGACGCTTCCTGTTAAGATTGAGGACAGGAGAGTGAAGCAGCTTCGAGGGAAGATGATTGTATTGGTAAAGGTAATATGGAATGAGGTAACGGGAGATGCTACTTCGGAGCTGGAAGACAAAATGAGGGAGCAGTACCCACATCTTTTCTAAGGTACGATAAATTTCGGGGACTAAATTTCTGTTAGTCGGGGAGAGTTGTAACACCCAAATTTTTGGCTAATTACGTTTTTGTCCTAATTGTACTATTTTCTATTTTTTTTTGTGTTATAAAATTAATTTGACTATTTCGTAACTGCATTTGATTGTTTTGTGTGATGAGTCAAGAAAATAATAATTTTCGGGTCGAGAAAAATCTTGTTTGATTATTTGGAGTTGGGGGATCTTACTAAATCTAATTCCGAATAATATGTATATCAATCTTTTAATTTTTAGGATTTTTCTGTATAATAAAAATATTTATCATGCAGAAAAGTCTGTGAGACCCACGTTTGGCTTGTGGGACCCACGTTTGGGTTTGTGCGACCCATTTTTAGGAAAAGTTTACCAACGTAATTGCTTTGTAAAATTCTAAACCAAAAGGTTGAAAATCCATAAAAATGGTTAGATTTAGTAGATTAGTTAGTTTAAAACCTAACTTAATGGAATAATTAGTCTAAAACCTAATTACGTTAATCTAAAGGGTTTAAGTGATAATTAAATGGATTAAACCTAATTAGTTTTTCATCAAATTTTAGTTAGACAATGTATTAGTATAATTAAGTAGAAGATTAAGGATTATAAGTAAACTAATGATTAACTAAAATACAAAGGATTCTAACTAATATTAATTAAAACAAACTAGGAGGACTAAAACATAAATAGGTTTATGAAATCAATCAAATTTTGATTGAATTTCCTATGCATATTTCGGCCATATGCTCTAAGTATGCAATCATGGAGTTGCTAGAAGCTTAGCCATCCACCATTCAATCCATCAAAGGCCATTATGAAGCAAAATTTGTCAACAAAAGGGGCTGCACTTATTTTGTGTCTCACGGTCATGCATTATGCATTTAGGCAATCATTCACCTCCTTCATCATTTATTTAATCATTCTAATCATTCATTCATTTCTCTTCCTACCAAAGAACTCAAAGAAAACTCCTAAGTCTCCTTCAACAAACCATTCGGCCATCATCTCTAGAGTACACTTCCACTCATAAAAAATTTCATCCAACATCATTTCCTAAACCTAAACCATATTCTAAGAACATCTCTAGTTGTGAGTTTTTGCTAAATCATCCATTTGGAGCTTGGAAAATCACTTTGAAGTTTCTTTCCTATAAGGTGAAAATTTTTGTTTCTTGTTTCTAATTTGATTTTTGATGTTCTATGTAACGCCCCTTTTCGGGAAGGAACGTCACATTGTCAAATAGAAGAAAAATGCGGAAAATAAAATTTTGTGAAATTAAGACCCAGTTCATTTTAGTTAAAGTTAATTTCTCCGATTCATTAGTACGTGAGTAGAAAGGCAACATAATTTTTTTTTTGTTAATTAATAAAACAGAATGACGAAATGTGAATAACAATAAAGAGTAAGACAGAAGGTAAAATTTACATTTGAATAACATGCATATATATATATATATATATATATATATATATATATATACATTAATTGTGTTTTAGATACAAGCCTGGAATTTCCAAAAAGCAAAACTATACCTACCTAAAGGATCATACATATACATCCCCTAGATATCAGAATATACAGCCCACCAAAAATAAAATGTCAGGCCCCCAAAATAAAACACTAACAGCCATCAGCAGCTACCAGTAATGTCAGTCCCTCAGAGGAGGAGGGACCGTATCAGGATCCTCAGTGGGGTCCTTCTCATCCAAGGAAACCTCTATAGGAACCACAAAGTCACGAGCCAGAGCCCGAGCAGTGGAATCAAAAGAGTCCTCCTGCGGGGTGTAGTAGCGGTCACCCCACATCTCCTGGATGGGCAGATAAAACTCCAAGCGTAGGCTAATGTAGTAGGTAAAGATCGGCATCTCATGACGTCTCCAGGCTAAAGAAATCGACACGTCCCCCAGGTAGACACAGCGATCGGAACTCAAGTTAATATGCCAACACTCTGGCCCCCCAAGGAAGGTCAGACGCACATCACCCAGGAATCTGTGCATACGTGCCTCTATGCACCACAATAGGTGCTAATCTCGATCGGGCTAGAAGCCGGGGAAATCGGGAGCTTCAACCTCCTTGCCGTCGTCTTCGATAGATACAATATATGCACAGGCAGCAAATAACAGAAATACAGGAAAGAGGTAAGACATCCTACCATCATTACCAATTATAGTAGCCAGAGACCAATACGGCACAACGTGGCCATATAGCATTCCAAAATAATAATAATAATAATAATAGGTAGTAAATACATCAGTAAGCAGGTAAACAGTTCCAGGCAGTCAGTCGTCATAATAATAAATAAACAGTTCAAATCCACATAAAGCAGTAACTATCATATAGTGTAACATCTCATGATGCATATGCACACTGTACTCAATTTCCTACTCCATGGAGCTAGACTCAAACAGTCGGAGAGAAAGATCAGGAGACACGTCTGCAACTCGGCTGCAGAGGCCAAATTGCTATAACTCAATAGTTTTTCACGTGCACATTCAGGCATTGTACAGACAATCTACGCTAGATCACGATATAGGATAGTGTTTCGGTCCGGATCGTCAGTGCGTTTGTATTGGTTTGCCCCACGGACAGGAGAGCTACCAACTGCCCATTGCGAGGTACCCGTGCCCCGATGCCCCCAAGGTCGTAACATGACCTACACTAGTCTACTCGCACCCGCACTAAGGTGTGTTCAATCTCCTAGGCAACTTGGCCTTACAACAGTCCACAGGACATTCACAATGCATAAGACTCTATGCATGAACATGCATGGTCATCATCACATACTATTCCATAATATGCCACAATTGGCCAAAATAAGCATCAACATATCATTGGTCACTCACATGGACCCACAATATCATAATATTGAAATCAAATAAGATAATACATTTTTAAGGTCCATTATGAATTCTTATTTAAAATTTGCCTCTCTTACAAGATCCGTCACTAAATGAGTTTCCATAATTAATTTCAATTTTCTAATGCAATTTATTCTCATACACTTAGAAGGTCATTCTAAGGTCTCAAAGTCTCACACTCTCTTGTTCTTGCTCTTGTAGAATTGTTTAAAGTTTTATGACAAGTTTCATTCTTGGTTCTTTAAAATTTATGAATCTCTAATTGTATCTAATTCTTCCAAATTTGCTAATTTCCTAACCTATTACCTATGTTTTAATCCTTTAATTATCTAAGTACCAAGGTTACCTAAAATTGCATGATTAAGCCCCAAAAAGCCCTAGAGGCCGTGGCCTCCCTAGGGGATTCAATTTCCAATTTTTCCATTCCATTGATTTTATATTACACACTTGATTAATTAAGTCATTCACTTATTAAAATTTGTTCACAAAGATCCCATCTTCTTAGCCCCAAAACCATGGCCACCCAAGGGAAATCCAACATCAAATTTTTTCTATTTCATGTCATCCAATCCATTCCAATATACAAATACACATCAACAGTCAATCCAACAACATAAACTAATTTCAAACAACATGTAAACATACTAGTCATGCAATCAAAGAATAACCCTCATTAGGGTTTTCTTAAAATCAACCACAAACAAGGTTCCTAGATGCTAATAGAGGTTGAGGAGGAGTGTCTTCCTCTTACCAAAGTGAAGAAATCAAGAGAAGCCTCCAAGAAATCCTTGCAAATTTCGGATTGGGTGCCACCAAAACCCTAGAAATTTCAACTCGGTTAAAATAGCATAAAGGCTTGAGAAATGAAGTGTAGATGGTCACAAAGAGGACCTTGAAAATGAAAATGAAGAGAGGGAGTGAAGAGTCAAGAAACTTACCCAAAGACCCTAAGCTTGAAGCTTGAAGAAGATGGTGAAAATGATGGATTTTCAAAATGCCACAAGCAAGAAAAGTGTTTACGAGATGGAGAGGATTAAGAAAATGGTGTTGGTTGAAAATTTTGTGAAGGATGAGGGGGAAAGGAGCTGCTGGTCGTAGCTCTCCTAGAGAGAAGGAGGAGAAAATGCAAAATGAAGAAGATGAGTGGGAGTAGAGAGAGAAAGTGCTTTAGGTTAATTTGAAATAATGTGATGGAATTAATTAGTGAAAGCAAAACTAATTTCCCCCCAAAATGTGGGCTGCAGCCGTGAGGTGAGGAGAGAGAGAAGGGAGAGTGTCCTTTGCATGGGGAAAGAGGGAAGGAAAATTTCCAAGAAGCTTCCGCCAAGCTTACAAGAGAAGTTTTGCACGTTTCACGATAAAGTGAAAGTAAGCTTGTCTCCTAATCAAGCACACAAACACAGACAAATATTTATACTATCAGTATTATTTTTCCCCTAGTGTAGAAGAGTTACAGATGATGAAAATAATATTTTATTATCCATCGGATGATTTTACGGTTCCGCGACTTCATTTATCGAGTAAAAACCTCGAAAAACGTAAACCTCATAAATTGTGCCCAGCCTCAGGTTTAGTAAGATCCCCCGTCGACATGTCCATAATTTAGAGTTTACCAGCCACAGGAAAAATATTGCATCTTCCCTGCTCCGCTCAGTGTGTACGCAAAACGAAGAATATATTAAAATATTCATCGTTTCCGAAAAATTTTAGAAAAATTCACATAATTCATAAATATTGGAAAATGACTATTTATGATAAAATAAATGATTTCTGGAGTGTTACACTGACGCCAGCAGGTTTCTACTCAGTGTGCACGTAAAACAAGAAATATATTAAAATATTCGTCGTTTCCGGAAAATTCCAGAAAAATTCCTAAAAATCAAGAATATTATAAAATGATCATTTATGATTAAACAAACACTTTTTGGGGTGTTACATTCTAAGCCATGATTGATCCATCTTTTATCTTTTTCAACCATAATTTATGACTTTATAATTTGTTTAAGCTTGTTAGGATTTTTCTTGAAGCTACACAAATTTTCTAAGGAGGAGTCTAAGGAGATCTTGTCTTGCTTATAGGTAAGAGGGAGATTTAATCTCATCAACCATGTGTGGTGGTGAGAAAATGGATGTAATTGTGGTGAAGAATCCATAAGGATTCATTCACTTGGTTGTTTGTTGTCTTTTCTATTTGTGATTAATTTTGTGTGCATGTTTAATGTCTTTTCTATTTGTGATTTATTATGCATGCAAGCATGTCTATTAGCTTTGATATTTTGGTATGTGTTTTATGATTGCTTTAATATATGGTATGTGTTCATAGATATATGATATCTATTGTGAGATGTGAATAATATGTTGAGATTTGCATAAGTGTTCCAAAGAACACACTATGAAAAAGAGAACCAAAATGTTCTCAACCATTTTTGAATGGATGACTTAATTGATTTGATTAAGTTAATGGATTTTACAGCAGTTTAGAGGATGGAAAATAATTTAAAAATGATTTGTACAAAGAATGGTGGAATTCGATCAAAAATTCTTTTTAATGTATAATTAATCCAAAATTTATTTTCTATTTGTAGACTAGTTAGTTAACTTAAAAAGAATTCATTTACAATGGATTTTTAAGAACCAAATAAGTAAACAAATTTTTATTAGAAGTCTAGTATAGAAAAGAAATAAATTTTAGACACTTAAAAAATACTTACCTTTGAGTTTTTAAAGTATGTTATCAATTTTCAAAGTGTATTTTATGGTTATAATTAAATAAAGGAATTTTTAAAAGGAAAATGTAAAAATATCACTTAGTGGATTTTCTAAATGAAATGCTGTCAAAATTGATTAACAATGAGCAAGTATTAAAGAATGTTTCAAAATGGCATTTAGAAAGCAAGGAAATATTTTACGTAGTGAAAGAATAAAATTAACTGTAGAAAAATTTATTAAAATTGAATTTTTGAGAAAAACATCAGAAATTATTACTTAGAGTAATTTTTGTAAGAAAAATGGAAAATAATGTCTAAATAATATTTTTTAGTTTTGGAAAGTTTAAAAATGTAATTTGGAACGTCAAGAAATATTTTATACAGTGAAAAATAGTAGAAATAGCTTACGCATATTTAAAATAGTGGATTTTAAACTACGCGATTGAGAAAACGTTGAAAAATATTTACGCGATTGAAAAATGCGATAAAATGTTTACGCGACTAATGGGAATAGTAATTTACTGTCGGTCCAAAGTGGTGGACCCGGACATGTTGGGAAATAGTACTGTCAAGTGGAGACAAACTATTTTTGGAATTATTGATACTAAAGGTATTTTTGTAATTATGGTGACAATGAGGATATTTATGTAATTATGATTCATGGAGATACTGAGGGTATTTTTGTAATTATGGATCATTACATACATAGAGTGGTATGTCAATTTGGTTGAAATTGACGATTGACTGACGAGATGAATTACACCGTGTTGCGGGTGTGATAGGCGTAGTGTGTTCATGTGGAGAACTTAGAGGTGTTAGTGTGCAGTAAATTCCACATGTGGACAGTTGATAGCTCCTCTGGGCCGTGGTAACTGATAACACACACTAGCGATCTCGACAAATACTATTCTTAATCAGGATCTATTGGGGACTATCTGGTACTATACCTGGACGTACATGACGTATTTGACTGTGTACCATTCACACGACATATTTGACTGTGTGCTATTTACATGATGTATTTGACTGTGTAATAGTTGGTTAAGGCAGCCTGATGTGCGGACATGTCTACCAGATCATTCTCTCTGATGTTTGTGTTTAGTTCCATAGAGTAGAAACGAGTCTGAGTACATGGCATATTTAATCTGCATCACTGTGTGAATAGTTATAATTTGATTTATGATATTTTGCATATGTTATAATATGAATTATTATATTAACTGTTATATTTATTTGTATTGTCGTTTTCTTTACTGCTATGCTGGTAATGATATAGATTGTCTCACCTCTTTGTGTGTGTGTGTGTGTATATATATATATATTTGTATTATTATTTATGTTCTGTAAAGTTGTTGAGGAAGTAGAAGAGGAGCAGCTGCTGGATTTTCAGTACGAAGAAGAGCAACAACCGAACGAGCAGTTTGGGGAGGGCGAGCCTTGAGATCATCCATATCATATGGATTAATTGCAGCGTGGTATGGTGTTACCGGAATATTTCTGTCTTCCGATGATCTTTCCAAGGAGGATTCTTCGGAGGATCAAACTTTTAATGTTAGGCTTGGGCTAAGTTTTGGTTTGCTTTAAACTAGACAGTTTACTGTTTTATTAAATAGTTTGTAATATGTAAATTATTTGTACCTATTAAAAACAAAATCATATGTATAATTATGGTGTGTATGTAATAGTTTGTTTTATTTTATGTTTTGTTTATTTTATTTTATAATATAATGTTCAAAAAAAATATTTTTACAACCTATATTATTATATATTATGAAATAATTTATAACTTGGGTGAAGCAAGTAGTGTGCTATAATTGTGGACAGCCAGGGCATTTTGCCAAGGAATGTCCGCAAAGGGAAGAAGTACAGCCCGATAGTAGACCCACAACTCTGGGAAGGGTTTACATCGTGCAAGGCAAGGAGACAACGCAGTCTAAGGATTCAGAGAAAGGTAAGTGCATGGTTTTGTTTCTTTGAGATTTGGTTATACTTGAAGTGAGGTGGTATGGGACATCTTACTTTTGGCAAACCAAATTTTAAGGACAAAATTTTTAAAAAGGAGGGGAGAATGTAACATCCCGAAAAATCATGTTAGGCTTGTAATTAGTTACAAAGGTAATATATTACTTGTTTAGCATGTCGGTCAAGTTTGGTGACAAACTGAGTTAGTTTAGGCACTTTGTTGCAACTCAGAGTGTGAAAAGTCGCCTAAAATGACTCGAAGAATAGCATAAACTACTATTTGAAGGGAAACAGATTTAGATAATTTGTTTTTAGGTCACAAATAAGCTAAGTAAGATGTGGTAAAAGTTTCAAGAGAATCAGAGTTAGTTTGGTATTTTTAGACATACTGGTTGTGCATTTTAATACCAGATTTACTCCCAGCAGATATGGAAAAGTGGAGAAAATGTACAACATGATTTTTAATGAATCCTAGGATTTATTTTGAATCTGTTGGAGGTTAGAATACTAGATTTGGTGGAATCAAAGTAATCTTAGCAGATCAAGGTTTTAGTGTTTATCCAAGGGAAGTCATAATTGACTTCCCTTGTTTAATATCTCACGGTTGAGATATTAGAGAGTCAGAAAACAGAATAGAGAGGAGAAAAGAAAGAAGAGAGAAACCGAAGGAAGAAAGGAGAGAAAGGAAGGGGGGAAAAAGAAAGAAGATCAAGGGAAGATCAAGATAAAAGCATAGCGCTTGAAGATTGATCATCCAAGATAAGAGGTAGGGGATTTCTATTCATCTATTCCTTTGATTCATCTTGAATGGACATAGGTTTTGTGAATGGAAATAAGGGTTTGAGTAGTCAAATCCATGTTTTTGGCTTGGTTCTTGATTTCAAGGACTAAGTTAGTATGTTTTTAGTTTAATGAGAATAAAATAGATGGATTTATCCATAGATTAGAGCTAGTTGGTTCTTGAGTTTGAACCTAGGTCATGAACAACCAAGAGGGTGATTTTTGGTGTTTGATCCAAATTAAGAGAATTAGTAGGTTGTAATGGTGTTACAACACGTTTAGAGGATGTTGGTGAAGCTAGAAATCACCTAGGAACCAATTTTTTTATGATTGGAAGTTAAGAAAAGTTGGATAGAACAGTGCACGATTTCTGCAGAATTCTGCAGAATGTGAGTTCTGCATGTCACGCCGTGGCGTGGACCGAGGCGTGGCCCAAGGCGTGAGCATGCCGCGGCGTGGAGAGTTGCATACTGCGGCGTGGGGCAGTTTTCTGCCCAGGAGTTGCACCCGAGAGTTGGGTGCCGCGGCGTGAAAAGGTTTGTGCTGCGGTGTGAGACCCTGAAACTCCAAAATGTTGTTTTTGGATGTTTTGAGATCCCTAATGGATGGAATCTTTTGGTTATGCCTAGTAGAATGTGTTGAGACACTAGAGAGGGTATTTCTCAGATAGAAAAACCTAGAGGCATACAAGGAAAGATAAGAGTAAAGTTGTGCATCCATTAGACATGGATTGTCATAGATCAAGAGTTTAGTTTCTTAAGCAACTTAAGGTTGCACAGAGATCACAAGAGAGGTGATAAGAGATTTAAGAAACGAGATGGCAATAATAGAGTGCCATAGTGCCTAAGTGGCAAGAGTAAGGGCCAAGGTGCCGAGATGGCAATAGTAGAGTGTCATAGTGCCTAAGTGGCACGAGTTAAGGGCCAAGGTGCCAAGTTGGCAAAAGTTAAGTGCCAAAGACCTTAGCTGGCAAGAGTGAATGCCATATGCATGAAGAGCTCTCAAAGAGTTAAAGAGAGTTAGTAATGCAAAGATAGCAATGTACTAAGTCTAGGTGGCATTGGTTCAATGTCGTAGTGCATGAAATGCTCCCACAGAGAAGAGGTGGAGTTAGTAATGCAAGATGGAGTTAGTATGAGATCATGTGGTGGTTATGTTAGAGTTAGGACATAACTCCACATTTACACCCACATCACACTTCCATATGCTTGCTATCCCTAGAGAACAGGTAGTGGAGGCATCCACTTAGTGGTGTAGGAGGTCATGTGTTGTGATAACAGACTTCGTTCCTAAAAAGTAGGCTATAAAGGGTCATATGTTGTCATGGAAGAATTCCTCTCCGCAAGGCTCTCCATTATTATTTGTTTAAATGATATGGATTAGTATTATGTTAAGTTAGAAGTAGCATAACTAATACTGCTTATCCAGGTATATTTTGATATACTAAGTTATCGGTATTAAGGTGTTACATTATTGGTATCAGAGATGGGACCTCTCCCAGTACGGTGTGGTTTGGGGACGAACCAAACGGAAGTTGGTGGGCATGTGGTGTCTCGAGGCCGACGAGGGCGGGGAGTGGTCGCCGGTGCTAAGAGAAGCACGTACAAGGAGTGGCTCCTGGCAGGCTTCTAGGCGAAGGGTCCCATGAATGAACTGAATACGCACCGGAATGAGAGGGATTCATAGACTGTGCAAGTATGGGACTGCATAGTTGAGGATGACTTAAAGGAATTGATTAGGCATAACCATATCAACAAGTTGTAACTTTTTTTCAGGAGCCTAGAACATAAGAACTCCATGGTTAAGCGAGCTTGACTTTGAGCAATTGTGAGATGGGTGACCTCCTGGGAAGTTTCCTAGGATGTGTGTGAGTGAGGACAAAGCACGCTGAAAAGACGTATGTTAGTTTGTGGAGACACTCATCAATCCTACAGGCAGTCCTGGGATGTTACAATCACGAAGTACCATCCTTCTTCTTGACTAGCAATACCGGCGCTCCCCATAGGGACACACTGAGTCTAACAGACAGCTTCTCCAAGAGTTCTTCCAATTGCTTCTTGAGTTCAACCAATTCTGACAGCGACATTCTGTAGGGTGCTATAGAAACAAGACTAGATCTAGGCACAAGATCGATGGTGAACTCTATCTCCTGCTCCGGTAGTAAACCAGGTACATCATCAGGAAAGACTTCAGGAAACTCTCTAACCACTAGAATTGCGTTCACATCTGCCTCATTCTCGACTTTTAAAGAAGACAATAACATGTATCCCTGAGCTCCCTCTTTCAAGAAAACTTTCACTTTGTTGGCTGTCAAAAATCTAGAATTCTCATCCACAGGGAAAACTATGGTCTTACTAGAAGAGTCTAACAGGATATGGTTAGAAGACAACCAATCCATTCCTAAGATTATGCCTAATTAGGAAAGAGGTAAACAGATCAAATCAATAGAAAAGATTCGACCTTCAACAAGTAAAGGACAATCTAAACAGACTTTGGTGGTAGCAATAGGTTTAGCAGTAGGGGTTGAAATAGTCAAGTCAAAAGGCAAAGAAGACACATGTAAACCAAGTCGTTTCACACAGTCATAGGAAATAAAAGAATGGGTTATCCCAGTGTCATATAGTATAGTCAAAAGATTACCCTCTATGATACCTTCTCCTTGTATGAGATCTTCAGATTTAGAGGCCTCAGCTCCACTCAGGGTATAAACTCTGCCTCTTGCCTGCGGTTTTGTAGCTCTTGCAGCATTGACTGAAGGCTCTGCCTTGGCTTGGTTGCAGTCGCGAGAAGTATGTCCAGGCTTCCCACATCTAAAGCAAATGATTCCTTTAATTGTGCAATTCCTCATTATGTGCTCCTGTCTTCACTTCAAACATCTTGGCGTAGACGCCGTAGTCTGACCAGTCCTACCAAGACTCCCACCAAGACTTCTACCTTATGATCGTTGTTGCTGATTCCCAAGTGGTCTTGAGTAAGGCTTTCTCTGATAGCGATTAGTACTGCTGCTGCCTCCTCTCTGGGATTGAAAAGACCCAAAGTTACAGTTCCTCGTGTCTCGTGCTTAGTCTAGGTCTTCTACTCGATGACACGTATCTAGCAGCTCCAAAAATTGGTTGATCTTCAAAGTTATAACTGCCCTCTTCACATCATGCCTCAAACCTTCTTCGAATTTCTGACATTTTCACACCTTGTTCCGCTAGTGTTGGAAATAAGTTGAGAATTTGGACAAGCTTTCAAACTTCGCAACGTACTCACCAACAGTCATGTTCCCTTGTTTCAGACTGAGGAATTCCATCTCTTTTGCATGTCTGGCACTTGCAGGGAAATATTTCTCCAAGAATCTCTCTTTGAATACCTCCCAAGTAATTGCTCGACCTTCAGTTTCTAATAATCTTTTTGCTCCATTCCACCATTCTTCTGCGTCTCCAACTAACATAAATGTAGCATAAGTCACCTTCTTATCATTGGCACAGTTCATGCCTATGAAAACTTTCCCCAGCTCCTTGATCCAAAAAGTAGCCTTCTCCGGATCAAATTCTCCCTTGAATTGAGGAGGGTTGTTGCGATGAAATTCAGACAAGTTTTGAGCATCAACAGTAGCTTCTAACTATTATACAACTCTCTCTTGCTGTTGAGCAGTCTGCTGGTTCTGTTGCAGCATGGCCTCAGCCATCCTTTGAATCGTCTCGATCACTACAGTCATATCCCCTCTACGAGCCATATCTCTTTTCAAGACAAACTATACAAAACATGCTGAAAAGACCCATGTTGGTTTGTGGAGACACTTGTCAATCCTACAGACAGTCTCAGGATGTTACAGATGGTATTAGAGCCAGGACCTCTCCCAGTATGGTGTGGTTCGGGGACGAACCAAGCAGAAGTTGGTGGGTATGTGGCGTCTTGGGGCCGACAAGGGTAGGGAGTGGTCGCCGGTGTTAAGAGAAAGCATCAATAAACGGCTCCTGACAGACTTCTAGGCGAAGGGTCCCATGAATGAATTGAATACACACTGGAATGAGAGGGATTCAGAGACTGTGCAAGTATGAGACTGCATAGTTGAGGATGGCTTAACGGAGTTAATTAGGCATAGCTATATCAACAAGTTGTAACTTCTTTTCGGAAGCCTAGAACATAAGAACTCCATGGTTAAGCGTGCTTGACCTAGAGCAATTGTGGGATAGGTGACCTCTTGGGAAGTTTCCTAGGATGCATGTGAGTGAGGACAAAACACGCTGAAAAGACCCATGTTAGTTTGTGGAGACACTCGTCAATCTTGCAAGCAGTCTTGGGATGTTACACTTTCTCTTTTAGCACCAACGACCACTCCCCACCCTCATCGGCCTCGGGACGTCACATGCCCACTAACTTCCGCTTGGTTCGTCCCCGGGAGAGATCCCAACTCTGATACCATCTGTAATGCTCCGGGACTGCCTGCAGGATTTATGAGTGTCTCCACAAACCAACACGAGTCTTTTCAGCGTGCTTTGTCCTTACTCACATGCATCCTAAGAAACTTCCCAGGAGGTTAGCCATCCCATATTTGCTCCAGGTCAAGCATGCTTAAGCGTGGAGTTCTTATGCTCTAGGCTCTCGAAAAGAAGTTGCAACTTGTTGATATGGCTACACCAAATCAATTCCTTTAAGCCATCCTCAACTATGCAGTCCCATACCTGCATAGTCTCTGAATCCCTCTCATTCTGGTGCGTATTCAGTTCATTCATGTGACTCTTCACCTAGAAGCCTGCCAGGAGCCACTTATTGATGCTTTCTCTTTTTGCACCCGCTACCACTCCCTGCCCTCGTCGGCCCCGGGACATCACAAAATAAATATGTCCTAATAAAAAAAATAAATCTGTTCTAATAACGAAAATAAGGAAATAAATCAAATTTGTCCTAAGAAATCATCTATGATACTCTAAAATATTTCAAGATATAATAAACATATTTTGAGATATTTTTCAAATATTCTAACATTCCCCCTCAAGCTAAAGTTTCCTAAGCTTGAGATTGTAACAATTAGATAATTTGATAGTGTGATAGTGGCAAGGACAAACAGAGACGTGACTAGTACGTATGGGACAAAAAGTCAGGTTAGGTAGTTCCCTCCATCAAGCTCGAAATGGTATTGAATTGCCTGTGTACTTCCTCAACCATCTTCAGAGTAGCACTTTCAACACTCTTTATGGTCATGGTAGAAAACTAGTAAGGAAGTATTGCACCCATAATTAAATCAATAAAAACCTTTGGAGTCAACACATTAACTATTGAAATAGCAGTCCGACTCACAAAGGCACCAAAGAGGGCCAAAGACACAAGGACAATAGAACTAATAGCAAACCACTTCCCAATAGCAACAGTCGTGTTTCATACAACATCAAAGGCATCCGTTCTCTCTCGAATTCTATGACTCATTTCTGCCAGCTTAGTAATACCTCTAGCTTTGTTACTGATTGGACCATATGCATCAATGGCCAATCCAATGGCTATGGTACTCGGCATCCTAAGTGCAACAACAGCAATGCCATACATGCCAGCAAAGCTAAAACCAACAAAAATACTAACTGTAATAAAAATGGGAATAATGACAGACTTGTATCCCAAGGCAAGGCCAAATATCACATTAGTAGCAGTACTAGTCCTGCAGGAGTCTACAATATCTTTTATAGGGCTATATGCATTGCTAGTATAGTACTCTATATAGATTTCTAAGGTTATCCTCAGGAATGTTTCTTTTAACCTTGCCAACAAGATCAACACCAACACTAACAACCTTAGTATAGATACCTCCACTAACTCTTCCAAACATAGCCATAGAATACCCACCAAGACCATAACTAATGATGGTATCAAGAAGGCCATCCTAGTCATTGCCATAGTAAGTCTTGAATAGGTTGATGGTAATGTAAAGAACCAAAAGACCGTTTGTAGCAAGGAGAAATCCCATAACTACACCAGATCTAAATGCAGTGATAAAAGCCTTCCTAACGCCTTTTCTTGCCTCCAGCGTGGTTTTTGTATTAGCATAAGTTACAATTTTCATTCTAAAGAAACTAGAAATAATCGACGTAATGCCATCAAGCAGGAATGTTATGGTGCTGAAAAGGGTAATGGCAAGAGTTGACTTACACATCTTAGTTTGATCATAGGTACAAGGCTGGCGGCTTGTGCTGAATCCTTCCATAAAGCCAAGAAAAAAGAATATCAATATAGTAAAAGCTGCCATGAAGATTCCCATATGCTAAATCAGTGGGAAAAGAATGGCATGACAAACATCGATAATATAGCAAAAGTTGCCTTGAAGATAATAAAAATGGAGAACAAAGCTCAATCAAAAGGGGTTGGAGATCAAATCACCATTGAAGGTACTTTGGTCTCTTCTCTACGATTCTATCATAATGAATTCTTTTTACTCTTCCTATCTCTGCTTCTCTTTTGTCATGAGTAGCTAAATTCGTATGTTTCTAGGGTGAAGATGTAACTTGATTCAATCGACAT
This sequence comes from Ormosia emarginata, assembly GCA_029884605.1. Taxonomy (NCBI): domain Eukaryota; kingdom Viridiplantae; phylum Streptophyta; class Magnoliopsida; order Fabales; family Fabaceae; genus Ormosia; species Ormosia emarginata. The sequence goes on along the minus strand of JAQQTP010000074.1, from coordinate 29,446,508 downwards.
GTATTAAGACTGAATTTTAATTAATTTATTTTTTATTCAATTTGAGTGCTTTTTATGGTTCTTTAATGCTTTTATGAATTAACCACTCATAAATTGATCTAGTAAGATGTGTGTAGAATTGGAAGGTTTACATATGACTTAGACCATAAATAATGAGTTCTATTCAAAGATTAGTTTAACTAAGTTCTATTCCATGATTCATGATCAAATTCCCAAAATTAACTAATATACAATCCCTTAGTATATTAATCATCTTCACACTACTTTGAGTTAACAAATTCCATAGTATAATCCTAAATAGAAAAGGCTTTATAAAAAACGAGGGAATAAAGAACAAGACCACACAACTCACAATGTCTATTTCTAGCGATTGCAGAAATTGAGATGTTTATCACAAGTTTTAGGTTTGTGCACTGTAACACCCTAACTTTAGATACTATAGTATACCCTAAGTATATTAAGTAAACATAATTAGTATGCTACTTTCTAGCGTAACTGTAAATTTTACAACCTGTTCAATTTATATTAATGATTAAATATATAGAGCTTTTACAGAAGTAAGAGAGCAAAACGTTTTATACCTCAAGAAACTTGCTCTTTACTAGAAATCTATCTGATATGTCAAAATATACAAAGATTTAATCATAATAATTTGAGTTACAGAACTATTAATATAAATACAAAGTTAAAATAAATAATTACATTATCAATCTAAATAAGTCTTCCTCCCTTTGTTCTACGCTTGTTTGAATCCTTCTCTGAATTTATCATGGAAAACATAAAAATATCAGGGGTGAGAATTAATAATTCTCAATAGTAAACTTTTAAATTATAACATCATGGTAAATCCAACTGTTTTGGGATAAAACACAATTTGTACTTAGTCATTTGGAAAGATGGCATAAGCCAAAACTCAGTCATTTTCCTTCTCAAAGTAGACAGTTCATTCATTTTTAAAATAATTCATTTATTACATAACAATCAATTTAGACAACATGTATTTTAAACATTTATCATCATACTAGAAATAACACTTAATTCACTTTAAATACTATTCTCAACCTTTTCTAACTAGCTTTTATCCTTAATCTCCTTATTTAATAAGAACAAGATAATTGCTCATACAATTGTCAATTTTATGCAATGTATAATGATGTATGATTATGCCTAATAGAATCTTAAAGTATGCTCATGTAATGATTCTTTGAAAAGATTTTATTTTTAGAAAATTCATGTTATTTGATTATTTTCAAGAAGCCTTTTTGTTCTTTGTATTGTTTTTTGGGTAGGCAGGATACCCTTTTTGTTCCTTGCACTACTAAACATTTATAACATGACACTTGGAGCCCTTTTGTCCAAGTCATAACTTACAATACATGGAAACATGAAATAACAAGTTTGAAAACAAAACATGCATAATATTAAAAACCTTTCTTTCTTAAACTTTTTACTCAATCATATCTTTCATTACATAAAAGGGAAGCAATATCATAAACATTAAACTTTCTTTTTATACATTATCATACATAATTGTAGAGAGGGACTTATTTAACATCATCTACCTTTATCATTCCTTTTATATTGCTTCCAAAATTATGTTTGTCAACATTACTCATAACATGGTTCAAGGCCTCACTTCTCATCAACATATATCATTAATTCTTACAAAGTATAAACAATGATGCACATTATTTAAATATGTCAATTTCCTAATCAATAAAGTCAAGGTTCATATTACATCCCCACCATATCATTAATCAAACCATACTTTAATCACTTTCCATTTCTAACTCTTTCTTACATAATAAGGGAACAAATCCTTAATCATTAAACAATAAGCTTTACACTTATTCATTACATTGTAGAGAGGGAATTACTTACTCTACCTCACTACCTTTAACTTTTCATTTTAATGTCTCTCAATATTATGCTTGACAAATTTCATTCATGAATAAACTCATTTTATTATACTTTCCATTTACATTTTATTTCATTACAAAACTTTGCAAACAACATCATGAATAAACCAAGTCATTAAATACCATACATTGATTCTATCTCATCATTCATCAAAATAAACATTAATTTTTATCAATTCTTAGTCTTATAAATAATATTATGTTTAAAACATACTTTGCTTGAATTATTCATGCTTGTTCTTACCTAAATTAGCATAAAAAAATATCACAAAACATCACATCCTTTTTCTTCCTTTCGGCTAGACAACCTAGCAACCATGCGTACTGCTGCTACATTTTCACTTCCAACCAAAGATTCTTCCATTTAATCATGCATTCAAGTGATTTCCAATATCACAAACACATTAGAACCTTTAATCACACTAAAAACTCATCTATTATCAATTAAAATCACAACCAACTCTCCATAATAACCTCTTTTCATTTCATCAAAACCATGAACAATCCACTTCCAATGCATCCAAAAATCATCGAAAACAAGTCACAAATCATGTTTTTAAATACATTCACAACTCAAGCAAACCAAAACCCAAACAAATCTCATTCCCTTAAACCTTATTTCACCTGTGAACACCTATTTTGGCAGTCCAATGTTGCATCAAATGGAGGAAAATAAAGAGAGAAAACAAGGAAAGAAACCCCCTACCTCAAGCTTGGATCTTGGCTCTTAATTTCCTTTCTTTTCCCTCCACTTTCTCCTCCGTTTTCCTTCTCCATCTGCTGCTTGCTAGGTTCCATTTCCCTCTCTCGTGTTTGCCGGAAAACCAACGTGAAAGAGATGAGAGAACGTGAGAAATGTCTCACTTTTAATGATATAACACTAAGGGCATTTTTATCCTTTCACAAAACTCATATATCTTAGGAATACTTTGATCTTATTATTTCAATTTTTCTAACCTCCATAAATATTAAAATAAATTCTAAGAATTGCCTTAATACTTATTTCACAGTTTCCTTAATTTTCTATATATGCGCTGAGTCTATTCGGTATCAAAACACGTACTCGGTATGCTTAAAAATATCAAACAAACTCAGTTTACCTTCAAATTTTAACTACAACTTTCTTAACTTATTTATGACTTAAAAATAACTTATCCATAATTATTTCTCTTATCTAGAAAATTTATGCCATTTTTTGAATTATTTTAGGTCACTTTTCACATTATGTGTTATGGCAAAGTGCCTAAACTAACTCAGTTTGTCATGAAACTTTACAGGCATGTTAAACTAGTATTAGGCTACCTCGATAATGCTTTACAAGCATAACATGTTATCAGATATGTTACATTTCTCCCCTCCTTTTAAAAATTTTGTCCCCAAAATTTAGCTTTTCATATTAAAAGTTTGGAGACTGCCAACAACTACCCTTAACTGTATCTATCTTATCTATTCCAATCTTTAACCAAAACTTAGATATTTACATTCTTTTATCTGGTTTAAAGACTGAGCTTACTCTTGTATTCTTAGAGTATATACTCTTCCTGGATCTTGAAGTTTAAGATCAGGTATAACTTTCTACTTCTGCTGACATAGTGCTCAAGTTGATCACATACATAGCATTACAAATAGGGTTTGTCACCAAGTTGTCTTCTTTCACACTTAAAGCATATAAATTTCGTACTCTTTTTTTGACACAATTTACCTTCTTATATTCTTCATTCACTCATTTTCTCTATTAAGATCTTTATGATCTTTACTTCACTTGAGAGTCATCACCGTAACTCTTTATGAATCTACAACTCTTTAAGAATCTACATTTACTCAACACCTTTCTTGCCTAATAATATCTCTCTACTTTTCATTTGTTTTAAAAGTTCAACAAGATTATGAATTTCCTTAATGTATTTATTCTTGGAATCTCTTCTTTTTGATCCATTGCAATGGCATAACATTGTCAACTATTTCAAAATGAACTTAATTCTTACCGTGTGAATATGTGGTTTCCCATAATTACATATTATTTTTGTCCTAGCAATATACATCTTCAATAGTTTGAATATTTATAGTTGCCAAGTCAATTTTGAGTGTTAAGGTCTTAACAAAATGAAAAGATCTCTAGCCATATACTTGTCTACATTAGCCAACATATAAGCATGCTTGAATAAAGATCTAACTTCAAACATTTTTTTAAAAAAAAACTAATATCATCCTTATAGCATCCCTCATATTTCCATCTTAACAAATAAAGAAAACAAAATATGATAACTTTGCCAAACATACACATCTTCATTTAGATAAAGAGCTACTAGTATTACAAGAGCTTATACCATCTCAAATATTTTAAATAGTTCTTTGGTACTCTTTTTATAAATTAATCAAGTTTAACCATAAACTTCATGAACAACAAATTCGGTCCTTACATGTTTATAACCGGTTATATTGCTTGTGTAACTTATTAGAGTTGCTAAAAATCTATTTTGAGAGAATTCCTAACCGATTATCATATCCTAATAATCAGTTAGGCTCCCCTAGAAATCTCTAGGAAGTATTGGATATTCAATTAGCATTATGTGCTAACCGATTATCTCATTGTTTCCACTCTCTATTTTAATTTAATAACCAGTTAGCACTTTTAACTAACAGATTATGTTTGCTTAGCAATAGTTTAAATTAAAATCATAATCTATTACATCATAGAGCTAATCAATTATAACCTTTATAGATGAGTTTTAAAGCCTTTAATAACTAGTTATCTAACACCAATAACGGGTTATGTTATGGTTTCCAAAACAAAATAACTGAACGAGCAATAGTTTAATTCTTTGGCTCTTATGTTTATTGTTCATGACTAATTAAAGTCTACTTCCAAGCCAAAAAAATGATTACATATTATCCAACCTTTAAATTTCCTTCTTAAGTTATATAACCATGGATTAAAGAAGTCAACAAAACCCCATATTCAAAACTTCATACTTATTAAAGGAATCAAAACTCTCAATCTTGTATTAACAATATTCATAAAAAAAATAAAGCTAAAAACCAAATTTCAACGTCAAAGGTACAATTTGGCAAACTCATAATTCAACATTAGCACTAAAAAAAATATGAACCAGTGGACAAGAAACTCAACCATTCAAGCATTAATAACACATTATATAAAAAAAAATCAACAAGCACCCCTGAAAAGAAGAAACAACCATGAACCTTATAATTTATCATTAAACTCATATGGTAACTAATAGAAAATTAGGCTCAGGAAAATATATTTATTAAATCTAACCATGTGAAGATGACCAAGCATTAAAAGGAATGAGTGTACATGGATGCTAAGATTTCATCAATCATCATTAATAATAGTATACTAATGATTCAAGCATTTCAACATACATATAACTATTAAACATCAAAAGATCACACACCCAAGAAAAGAAACTAGGGAATAATGCGTCGAGACTCAGTATGCAACACATTTCAACTATTCAGGTTTTTCATTATGCAGGTCATACAATCAAAATACCCTTAAGTATATCATGTGCAAAGATATGACATGTTGTACACCATTAACATTCTTATTTAGTTTTCATCATGTACATACTATGAAATTCATTAATTCAAATTAAAATTCTCTAATTAGTTTATCAAACTCGGAACCTATTTGAAATCCTTCAAAACATATGTATCTCAATAGAATGTACTGTTAGCTCTCATACTTATCATCCACTTATCCTTAAAAGCTATCAAAGCTTATTTACAACAACTCCAAACTCATAAACCATACTCACACTCCACTTACATAATTTTCTTTGTTTCTAAATTCATTCCACTTGCAAAGAGATTTAAATAAACTTCATAATTTATACCTTGACTATGCATTACCCGAGCAATATGCTATATGAAATCAAATGAAGCAAATCAAGGATAATTTTAGCAAAGGTAACATGATAGTCAAAATCATTCTCTAAGCTTACATACCTCATAGAAAGAAACATTTAAGCATATGACCATGCAACATTTGGCTCAAACAAACATCACCAATAGAGATATCTACCAACATTTCCCATTAGTAACTTCTACTTATTCTCTAATGGCAACACTTTGTTTCCTTATCACTTTCATCAACGGTCTAAATATATCAGACATATCATTATTTCCCTTTTAGAAAGCTTTCTTATTTTCTCATATTCATCTAGGAGATGTTATAATTTTCTGTTCATACAGAACATTACATATTGAGTTGGCCAGACTCGATATCATGTAACAGTGTGCTAGTAATTATTAACATCCAATCTTAAGGCTGTCATGCAATTCTATTCACATATCTCAATCATATCCTTCATTACATAAAAGGGAAATAATATCATAAACATTAAACTTTCTTTTTATACATTATCATACATAATTGTGGAGAGGGACTTATTCAACCTTATCTACCTTTATCATTCCTTTTATATTGCTTCCAAAATTATGTTTGTCAACATTGATCATAACATGGCTCAAGGCCTCACTTCTCATCAACATATATCATTAATTCTTACAAAGTATAAACAATAGTGCACATTATTTAAATATGTCGATTTCCCATTCAATAAAGCCAAGGTTCATATTATATCCCTGCATATCATTAATCAAACCATACTTTAATCAATTCCATTTCTAACTCTTTCTTACATAATAAGGGAGCAAATCCTTAATCATTAAACAATAAGCTTTACAATTATTCATTACATTGCAGAGAGGGAATTACTTACTCTACCTCACTATCTTTAACTTTTCATTTTAATGCCTCCTAATATTATGCTTGACAAATCTCATTCATGAATAAACTCATTTTATTATACTTTCCATTTACATTTTATTTCAATACAAAACTTTACAAACAACTTCATGAATAGACCAAGTCATTAAATACAAACATTAAATACCATACATTCATTCTATCTCATCATTCATCAAAATAAACATTTTTTTTTATCAATTCTTAGTCTTATAAATAATATTATGTTTAAAACATATTTTACTTGAATTATTCATGCTTGTTCTTATCTAAATTAGCATAAAAAAATATCACAAAACATCACATCCCTTAAACCTTATTTCAGTCGTGAACAGTACCCATTTTGGCACTCAAATGTTGCAGCAAATGGAGGAAAATAAAGAGAGAAAGCAAGGAAAGAAACTCATACCTCAAGCTTGGATCTTGGCTCTTGATTTCCTTTCTTTTCCTTCCATTTCCCTCTCAGTTTTCCTTCTCCATTCGCTGTTGCTAGGTTCCATTTCCCTCTCTCATTTTTGCCGAAAAACCAACGCGAAAGAGATGAAAGAAAGTGAGAAATGTCTCACTTTTAATGATATAACACTAAAGGGCATTTTTGTCCTTTCACAAAACTCATATCTCCTAGGAATACTTTGATCTAATTATTTCAATTTTTCTAACCTCCATAACTATTAAAATAAATTCTAAGATTTACCTTAATACTTATTCACAGTTTCCTTAATTTTCTATATCTGTACTGAGTCCATTCAGTATCAAAACACGTACTTGGTGTGCTTAAAAATACCAAACAAACTCAGTTTACCTTCAAATTTTAACTACAACTTTCTTAACTCATTTATGACTTAAAAATAATTTATCCATAATTATTTCTCTTATCTAGGCAATTTATGCAATTTTTTGGGTTATTTTAGGTCACTTTCCATATTTTGTGTTGCGGTAAAGTGTCTAAACTAGCTCAGTTTGTCATGAAACTTTACAGGCATGTTAAACTAGTATTAGGCTACCTTGGTAACCCTTTACAAGCCTAACTTGTTATCGTAGATGTTACATGCACAATTTTCTCAAATCATACATAAATGATCAAATTAAGAAAAACATTAAGAGAAGAGATAAACATGTAAATCATGAAATAAAAACTTAGATTAAACACATAAATGAGTTTACATCATCTAAGAATAAGATCTATCATCACCATAGCTAGAGAAGTTTAGTTACTCATAGAGCAAGAAGAAAATAAAGAAGAGAATTCAACAAACTTTATGGAAGATAAGTGGAAAGGTTGAAGAAAATCACTAATTTTCAAGCCTTGATGCGCCTACACCAAATTAGGGTTTGTACCTCTACTTCTTTCTCTGAATCTCTAATGAATTAATGCCCACAAACTTAACGTTTTCTATTTATAGGCAACAAAATGGGTCATTAAACGTACTGAGCGCTTATGCACTCACTTTTTGGGTGCTTAAGCGTGCAGTGATGATGCCTTTGCCTTTGGGTGCTTAAGCACTCAAAAGTTGGGCGCTTAAGCGACTAACACAAGCAACTTCATTTCAACTTTTTCTTCCTTGTTCAAGCATCCAATCTTCTCCCCTGTAATTATCAAACAAAAACACATAATAAGAACAAAGTTTAGGATAATAAAAACATGATAAAAATTGGAGAACAAAGTTCAATCAAAATGAGTTGGAAAAAGATGAAAACCTAGGTTTTGAACAGTAAAAGTATGAGGTTTTTGCAGGTTGATCACTCCCCCAAACTTAAGTTTTGTTTGTCCTCAAGCAAAGCTAGAAAAAGAATTCAAAAACAAAAGAAAAAGAATAAACAACTAAAAACTCAAAACATGCAGACTCAAGCAGAGCAATATCGGTCCTCAAAAACTGCTTCACAACCTCATTTCAAGGTAGCACACATATACAATCCAATTGTTGTATTGAGTCTCACATGCAACTTTCATGCATAAATGACTTCCCATAAACATGAATGTAAGACCAATTCTTATTCATGAAGTACAGGCCCAGATAGGTTTATAAAACTGCAAATGCACATCAAACCCGCACCCATCGGGTTGTTTTTGATCTCTTTCTCCACTAATGTAAACAAAACATAACCAAAGATCAAAAGGGTCTTTTAAAGCTTGTAATGTAAGGCCAAGGGTAAGGGTTAAGAAAGAATGGATAAGATAAAGAAAACAAAAGTTGATAAACAAAATCATGTAAATTTCAAAATTCAAGTCACAAAATATTAAACAAGTGCAAAATAGAGCATAAGGATCAAACATTTTATTTATTTATTTATTTTCATGAAATACTTTTCATTTCAATTCATTCCATTCTATATCATTTTTTTAATGAGCTCCTTTAATACTTCATACACAAAAATACTAATTAGATGACTTGAATAATAAAATAATATAAGATATATACTCAACAAAAGGTGTGTGAGAGGGAATTTTTTTGGTAAGGGAAAGGAAAATGTAGGTAAAGAAAAGAAATAAAGGCCAAACATAAGCAAGGCTGCAAAGAGGACCTAGGGATATAATATTATTTAAAGGTTAGTTTGAAAGGCCTAAACGGTCTAAAGAAGGCCCTTATCATTTCCTTGATCATGCATTGTCTAGGATTTTGCCTCAAGAGAGAATCTAACAACTTCTAGATGCAAGTAATCCACACACATGCATTCATAAAATTTCTCTAAGTTTGACATACATTCATATTTCAAGGTCTATCAAACATAAAGATGAGAGATGCATTCATACATAATTGAAGCAATAGAGATAAATACAACTCTTGGACTCTCATATAATATCCCTAGAAAAGAAATCAATTCACAGTTCATGCAGTCATTAGATATTCAATTCAACAACCGATATGCTTAGTTCAACAATGTGACTCAAAACAAAATACTAACAAACAACAAAAAATAAGAAAACTTTAAACAAACAAAAATAGCAAAGTTATCCCCCTAAACTTAAGATAAATAGTGCCCTCACTATGCAAACATAATATAAGCAAATAAAAAAAGGAAGTAAAAACAAATAAATAAAAGTAAAGGGCAAAGAAAAGCTTATTATTTGGCGATTTAATCAGTCCTGCTCCTTATCCTCTTCCTCCTCATCATCCTCTTCCTCATCGTATGCTTCCTATGGGATGTAGAGTGGAAGGCCTCCAAGTTCATCTGGATCCAGGTTCAATTAAGAAGCGAGGTTATGTATCATGCCTTCCATGCTAAACATGCAATTGGTAAGGTAAGTTAACATCCCTTTGTAGTCTCTTACTTCTCGCTCAACCCTGGTTAATCTGTCTCTAACAGGTAACCACTGCCTTTTTTGGTGTACAAGAGCTGGTGGGGGATGATGTTGGATTGACTCACTAAACTCGCTGAAGTATGCATCCACCATTGCAGAGTCCACTGACATAATTGGCCTTTCTTCTATGTCATTTTCTAGTGGAATGCCCTCTTTCAAGCATAATTTAGTGATGACGAAAGGGTAGGCCAATTTTACAATATCATTGTGTGCCAAATCATTAATGTGGGAAGCAATCACTTGTCCCACATTAATTGGTAAGCCAGTCACAATGGCGTAAATAAGCAAGGCCTTGTTGATAGTGACTTCATGTGTGTGAGAGCAGGGAAGAAGAGTGGATTGGACGAAGGTGCACCAGGCTTTGGGAATAAGCTTTAAATCACTCTTTTCAATATGCTTAGGTGCATCATTAACATCACATTCCCAAGCGGCTCCTTCCTTGCAAAATTCTTGGAGCACTCCCTCTTTATCCAGCTCTTAGTCACATAGTCTAGCATATCCACAGTAGCCAGCTATTTGAAAATTAATTCCTGTGTGAAGCAGCTTATTCAGTTCATTCTTGCAAAACCAGATTTCGTGAGGTCTTGAATCGCTCAACATATATCAAAGGAAGTCCATTTTTCTTCTTTTCATTAAAGTTATTGACATAGAACTCCTTCACCAAAGTAGGCATGCTTGGTTGTGGTGGCACATAGAATCTCTCATAGTTTCTTCGCCTGATTTCAATCAGAATGGGGTGGTATTTCTCGCCCTGCAGCTCTATTCCTCTTTCTCTTATTGTTCCTTTCTTTCTTACTACTCGTTGGTATCACTCTTCATGTAAAGGAGAGTGGAAGTGATGTTCATCGAAGGCAACACTCCTAGAACTTGACCTTGCTATCTCCTTTTTTTTTTCTTGTTTGGAGCCATCGAAAAGATATATTTTTGCACAAAAGAAAAATATAACATGTGAAACTTTGCTAAATTTAACATAAGCATAATACCACATTTATAGCTATCAAAATGGGCCGGGCCGGGCATAGCAGCAGGGCCAGATCGGGTTATGTGAGTTTTAAGCTGACATTTTGTTAACTCATCTTGCCCCTATATAATGTTAACAGGTCGGCCTAGCTCAACCCGTTGCGGGCTGGCCCATTCGGGTCGAGCTGATTCAGGTTATTTTAATTTTGAGTTCACTTTTGTTAACCCAGCCCACCCATTTTCTTGGGCTATTCAGGTCGGGCCATTAAGTTTGGCCTATTTTGACGGCTCTAACCACATCATGAGTGAACATTTGAGCATATTCAAAACTAATTCTTCAATTCAAAGATAATACCATCCAACACATATTCAAACAGGATTGTCCAGACAATAATTTACAAAAGCAATTCTACTTCAAATTGTCTTAGGCAATTCTTTCCTGGAAGCAAAATAATAATTTCTCCAGTTTCTAAGTCATTCACAACAAAGATAAATGCATTCATAACAAACCACAATTTCTTCAAATGCATTAATAATATCACAAGGAAACTCAACATTATAGCACAAAATGCATCCACAATCAATCCATCTAATTTCTAGTGAGCATGTCAACAATGCAAGGAAACTTAACAAATTAAACATAAAAATTAGTATTCATACCAAACCCACTCAATCCATCAGACATTCTAAAACTCAATCCATCAAAATTAGTCTATTAGAACTTAGTCATTAGTAAAATCACCCATCAATAGCATCAAACAAGTATGTTATGGTGAGCATTTAATCAAACACATGGTGAGCATTTCAAATGTGCAAGTAAATTAGATAAATAAAACACCAAAAAATTGATAACAGAACAATCCAACAACTCAAAATGGTAATCTACCCAAGTTTTTCTTCAACTCACATGCTACCAAACTATAAAAAATGCATATAGTTCAAAAAATCCTAATTTTCCCACACATCTCAAAATCCTCACAAAGACATTTACAAAGTTCTAATGTGCAATCATAACCTTAGACAAGTAGGTAATAAAGAAAATACCTAAATGAAGCAAGTTTGTAAGGTGGGTGAGCAACAAATTGAACAATTCCAAGTTTTCCCTAATTTTGTGCCCTAGATCTTCAATGGGTGCATAAATGAAGGTTTTTTCACGAACTGGAGAGATTAAAAATAGGGCTTTGGTGTGTTTTTAGTGTAGAAATGGGTTGGGTTTAGTGTTTGGGTGGATTGAGAGAGATTAGAGTAGATTTGAGTTGAGGGTGAGTGAGAGAGAAAAGGGTTTTTTGAAAGAAGAAATATAAAAAATGGGTCAGAAAACCCAATTTAATTACGTTCTAGTGTTGTGCGCTTAAGCGGTGGTTTTTCACCGCTTAAGCGCTGGCTAGCAGAGAGGGTGTCTTATTTGGGCTTGCGTGCTTAAGCACCCAATTTTTGGGCGCTTGGTATTGAGCGCTTAAGGCAGGAACCACAATTCTCTCAAATAACTCTATTATTGACATACACTTTTCTGCTAAAAAACCAACTAAAATAATCAACTCAAAATTGAAGGGGAAAACTTCACAAACACAAATCAAATAGATAAATCACATAATCAAAACAATTAATTCAAAAGCAATGCAATAAAGTAAAACATAAAGGGAAAAGAAATTTGGGCTACCTCCCAAAAAGTGTTTGTTTAACTTCACTAGCTTGACATTGCCTTTTGTTCAAAGTGGCTTAAAGTAAAAGAAATGAGATGACTCCTTCCCTTTTTCAAAGTAATGCTTCCATCCTTGGTCAATGACCTTGGAAAAGCCTCCAAATGCATTTTAAACTCGACTTGGGATTGGTTGTCCTAAACGCGCCTTGGCATGAGAGATTCCACTAGGCCATGGTGGTTTTAATTGATCAAAAGATGAATGATTAGTTTTGAATGAATCATGGATCATGAGAGGACCTTTCTCTGTTTCAACAATCTTGGAAGTAGGAGAATCAACATTAATTAATGGCAAAGAGCTAGCTTTTACTAGCCAAACTTTTCTTGAATACAATTAATGGGGGGTATAAAGCTCTAATGTTAGTGCATACTTATCAAAGACATTGATAGTTACTTGATTTCAATCCACCCTCAAATTGAGTTCACTTCTAGGTACATCAATCAATGCCCCTGAAGTTACCAAAAATAGTCTTCCAAGAATAAGAGGGATGTCAGCATCTTCCTCCATATCCAACACTACAAAATCAACCAGAAAAAGAAACTTGTCTACTTTCACTAGCACATCTTCCACAATACCATATGGGTGTCTAACAATCCGATCTACAAGTTGAAGATATATCATGGTTGACTTGACTTCCCCAATACCAAGCTTCCTAATTATTGACAATGACATCAAGTTTATACTAGCACTAAGATCACATAAGGCTTTCTCAAGAGTCAATTTCCCACTAGTACAAGGAATATTGAAGCTACCAGGATCTTTCAATTTTGGAGGCAATTTCTTTTGGATGATGGCACTACATTCTTCATTAAACATTACCATTTAGTTTTCTTTTAACTTCCACTTTTTTGATAGCAGATCTTTCATGAACTTGGCATAAGAAAGCATTTGCTCAAATGCTTTAGAAAATGAGATGTTTATTTGCAACTTCTTGAAGACATCTAAGAACTTCAAGAATTGCCTCTCTTGATCCTCTTTCTTCTACCTTTGAGGGAATGAGATCCTAGCATAAGTTGATGGTTCATATGCTGTGTTTTGCCCATGATCCTTCTTCTTTCTCCGCCACTTCGATTGTTCATACTTAGCTTCTTCTATAATATCATCTTGCATTAAGACATCATCATTGGGAACATAAGTTTTCTCCTTCTCTATTCCCACAGAACTTGGCACTTCCTTCACTTGTCCTTCCACTGTCTTGCCATTGACGAACGCCGAACTCAGTCAAAATTATAACCGAAGTTATTACCTAAGCTTGTAGCACAGTGACAACACCGGATCATCTCCACGAGGATTGTAGATGTAATTTAATCAAATCAAGTGAAAATTAGCAAAGGGGGGTTTGACAGTTTAAGATCACACTTAACAAAATTAAAGGAAGAAATAACAATTAAAGAGCAGTCAATTTAGAAACCTATCCAAGATTGGGTGGATTCAAAAATAGACCCTTCATAGAACACTTGCAGCGCAATTGAATTTTTAATTTGGATCTAACCGAGATCTTTGCATCAAATCCAGAATTCATACTAGACGATCGTCTAGAATTTAATTAACAAGTAATAATCACAAATCCGCAATCACACCATTCATGAAGATCTATGTTAATTTCAAGTACCTAATTCAATTAACTTAGGCACAAATCAGTAACCTAACCTTTTCAATTCTGTGATTAATTTAGATCAATCAGTTCTAAGTTTCATCACAAATCTCAATCTTAAACTAAGATCAAATCAGATCAACATAAATAGAATCACCATTCATGCATTCAAGATCAAGAAGAAGAAAAGAGGAATTCAATTTACATTGTGGTGGAGTAGGATCGTCAATTTCTCTGCCACTTCTCAAGCTAATGGCACTTACATTGCCTCTTGGGTTGTTGACTGTTTGTGAAGGTAATTGGTTCGACCCTTGACTTTTCAGCTCGCTCAGAGTGGTTGCCATCTGCCCAATTTGAGTTTGTAAATTCTGGATGGTGGCATTGACATTATGCTAAAACTGTTTCATCAAGTCTCCGAAAGGTGGCTCAGCTGGAGTGGCTGCTGGAACAGGTAGCTGGAGGGGCTGCTGCATGGGTGGCGGCACAGGTTGTGCTTTCCTAAATGCAGGTGGTTGGTACTTGTTGCTATGGACTGTAGCTTGGTATCTAAACTGCAGTTGCTGCTGTTGGTAGGGCTGTTGTTGTTGTTGTTGACCAGAATTTCTATATCTCAGGTTGGGATGGTCCCTCCAGCCAGGGTTATAGGTATTAGAAAATGGATCATGTCTGGGCTGCTGCTGTGATTGCTGATATTGGGGTCTACCAGGAAAAATACCAGCTGCAGCAACAGATTGCTCTAGAAAAATAGAACCACCATCCTGAAGTGTGGGGCATGCATCAGTAGGATGAGATGAACAAGAACAAATGCCACACACAGTTGCAGCCATCTGCATTGGTGCTTGTTGTCTCACTACTAACTGCCTCACCAAAGAAGTCAATTCATCAAGTCTGTGTTCTATTCTCTATTGGTCTACATGAGATGAGATATCTCATTGACTCCTCTGGTTGAGGTAATAATTCGTGTGCCAAATTGTTAGGTGTTGGCTGCCATGTTTGCTATCAAATCTCTCGCTGCTGCAGGGGTCTTGTCTACTAAGGCTCCTCCGAGGCAAAGATCCACCATGTTTCGTCATTTGGCAGCAAGCCTTCATAGAAATATTGAATTAAGAGTTGATCGGTGATTTGGTGGTGGGGACAGCTCGAGCACAGCTTCTTGAATCTTTCCCAATATTCATGCAAGGTCTCTCCTATCATTTGTCTTATGCCACATATATCTTTTCTAATGGCAAATGGCTCTAGAGGCGAGGAAAAATTTCTCTAAGAACAACCGCTTCATGTCATTCCAACTTGTTACTGAACCTGGTGAAAGATAAAATAACCAATCCTT
Source organism: Ormosia emarginata (assembly GCA_029884605.1). Lineage (NCBI taxonomy): Eukaryota > Viridiplantae > Streptophyta > Magnoliopsida > Fabales > Fabaceae > Ormosia > Ormosia emarginata. Next base: position 29,430,933 of record JAQQTP010000074.1, on the reverse strand, counting down.
GGTCAGTATCAACAAGTGAGAAGGGAAATGCCCTCAGCTTGATGTGCTCTTCGAGATCCCATGTGGCTTCATGGTTGAACAAACCACATGGAACTCCTTTAGATGCTTATGGGGATCCTCACCGCAAAACCGTGAAACTTGGGCAACAAATGTATCAATCCGATTTTAACTCAAAATCAAAGCATCAAGATCCGGGTATTGAATACACAAAGACCGGTTAGTTATATCAGAGCAAGAAGTTCCTTAAGAGTTCTATTCTGCATGTTATCAGCCATGGTTTTAGAATTATTCAAGATCTCAAGTTCACTCCCAATATTAAGATCAAATTCAGAAGCAATTCTTGCACTTAGCCTACGAGCTCTAATCAACCTATGCAAGGTTCTATTAATCTCAAGATCAAAGTCAACCAAGTTATCAGGCTCGGACTTAGTCATGCATCACACAAAAACAAATAAATAAGCAAAATACACTAGACAATGGATAAAAATGTTAGAAAAGTTAATAAAAAGCAAAAGTTAGTAAAAACACTTAAAATGAAAAGATTACACTTACTAATCCCCGACAACAGCGCCAAAATTTTGACGAACGCCGAACTCAGTCAAAATTATAACCGAAGTTATTACCTAAGCTTGTAGCACAGTGACAACACCGGATCATCTCCACAAGGATTGTAGATGCAATTTAATCAAATCAAGTGAAAATTAGCAAAGGGGGGTTTGACAGTTTAAGATCACATTTAACAAAATTAAAGGAAGAATTAACAATTAAAGAGCAGTCAATTTAGAAACCTATCCAAGATTGGGTGGATTCAATCATAGACCCTTCATAGAACACTTGAAGCGCAATTGAATTGTTAATTTAGATCTAACCGAGATCTCTGCATTAAATCCAGAATTCATACTAGACGATCGTCTAGAATTTAATTAACAAGTAATAATCACAAATCCGCAATCACACCATTCATGAAGATCTATGTTAATTTCAAGTACCGAATTCAATTAACTTAGGCACAAATCAGTAACCTAACCTTTTCAATTCTGTGATTAATTTAGATCAATCAGTTCTAAGTTTCATCACAAATCTAAATCTTAAACCAAGATCAAATCAGATCAACATAAATAAAATCACCATTCATGCATTCAAGATCAAGAAGAAGAAAAGAGGAATTCAATTACAAATCAAATACAATACATAACCAAGATCTCAAGAATCCAAACCACAATCTCTTCAAGAGTTCTAAATTGACCGAAAGTAGCTTAGCCCTCCATTACCATGAAGGGGAGCATCAAAATATACAAAAGCTATGAGAAACTATGAAGAAACAAGAAGAAACTATGAGAGAAATGAAGGAGAATACAACTTGTTATTCATGATAACCAATGGTGCCTTTTATAGAAGTCTAGGGTAACAAAATGACAAAGGGGAATGGGTGGATGAGTGGGGTGGTTGAGTGAAGTGGTTGAGTGAAGTGGTTGAGTGGGGTGGTTGAGTGGGTTGGTTGTGTGGATGAGTGAGTGGATTAGTGGATGAGTGGGTGGATTAGTGGATGAGTGGATGAGTGGATTAGTGGATGGATGACTGGGTGGTTGAGAACGAAAATTTCTTATCTGACTTAGAAGCCAAAAACGACTAACTATACTTCAGATCCATGAAAAGTATTGCATGAAAGTTGTAGATCTTTGTCGTGGCTATAACATGCATATCTGGATTGTCTAATTTGGCTTCCTACAGCCCATGATATGACCCAAATACCGCAGGTTGCTCAAACCCAACTTCAGCACCTCTGTTCCGACTTGCAAGCTCAAACTGACCCATTAGACTTCATTTTTTCAAAAAGTGTTCTTCATGAAAGTTGTTTATTTGGATTTTAACTATCAATTATCCAAATTTCAGCCCATCTCCATTATTACATCTTGAGATATGATTTTATGAGTGCACACCGTTCGGATTCTAGTGACAGAACCCGTATTCTGACTTCCATGTAAACTTAGGTCCCTTAGACATCTGTTTCGAACTTCGAGCTCTCATCAAAGTTGTAGAGCTTCCTCCTAGCTTTCCTACAAGGTAAAATTGATGATTATCAGATATCAGGAACTCAAGTTATGGCCAAAATACAGAAACAATGTCAAGTCTCAATAATGCTGAAAATATTCAATTAGGACCAATTTGAGCTTAAACTCACAAAATCATACCAAACTCAATCAATTAAGAATATGGAGAGTGTAAATGACTAAACATAAGGGTTTCTTAATGAATAAAATATATGATTATCAAATTCCCCCACACTTAGCTTTTTGCACTCCTGGGCAAAACTCAAGACCAAAACAAGGACATAAGAGATTAGCAAAAATTTAAATTCCAACGACATTCAAGAGCCCAAAATTTTACAATCGAGATGAACAACCAAAGGTTCAAGGGATCAAAACATTCATGAGTTAACAATTCTCCACATCTCAAACCAACAAGCAAGGTATCTTCAACATGAATCGAGAATGATAGATTTTCACAAGATTCCCTCTCAATCTCTTAAGTGTTTAAAAGGTAGGTATTTCACTTAATTCAACCCATGAAAATTGCACTACCATAAGCTTGCTTATCTTCTACTTCTCCACTACTCAAAACACATGCACACACAAATCATGAGGACTTTATTCAAGGTTGTAGTGAGGTCAAGGTAACAGAAGAGGATAAAATGGATAGAAGATAAATACCAAAGAGAATAAAAGCAAATGAGAGCTGAGTTCAAATAACAAGCATAAAAGTTCATCCCAACTCTAATGTATATCCCTTTACATATTCATTTCCCAATCCTTTTCTTTATATATATATATATATATATATATATATATATATATATATATATATATATATATATATGAACATAACTATTTACATACATTTTTCCTCTTTTTTTTTAGGCACTCTTTCCTTTTTCAACAACCATTTTGTAAACACACCCCCACACTTGTTCAAAAACTCATCCATTAACCAAGCTAATGTTCTTTTATTCCCTAAGGTAAAGTAAGAACACGATTTTTCATTTAAGGCACATAATGAGCTAGAAATAAGGAATGGTCAAATAAGCTCAAAGGGGTTAAGTAAAGGAAAATATACAAGGTTGGCAGGAATCAGAGAATTTTCAAGAAGTCAAAAGAGTGCTTGATATCATATTGAAAACAAGGTTGGCTATTCGGTTAAACTGGCTAATTAAGAAAGAGGGCCTCAATCATGTTCATGCATGCAAGTGAAATGTAGCTTCAAAAAGAATCAAAGCAAGTTCTAGAGTGGTCATTAACATGAGTGAAAATCACACAAGAAAGAAGAGAATGGCATAAATGTTGAATCCATCCATTAGGCTCAAAATCTCACAAGGTATGCATCCATCAAACTCAATTCATCAATTCAATCATCCATCACCAAGCATATCAGTTCAAGAAGGGAGAAAAGTTATTCAATCATGCAATGAACCCTTTTTTTATTTTTTTATTAAAAAATGCTAAAATCTCTCCCTCACACTTAATATAACATTGCCTTCAATGTGAAAGAGAGATATAGAAAAGAGCAACACAACCTGATAAGAAGTGAATCAACGCCAAGCAGAAAAGAAGCACACTTGTCAGTGACGATCGACCATGAAAAGAAATCAACCAATAAAACTTTAGTACTTCCACAATTTAATACTAATTAATTACTACCTAAAAAACTCCTTACTCTGCCACCAATTAAGATGCGTCTCAAGAGTAAAATTACTCCTTACTCTGCCATCACTAATTGGTTTAATAAGTCTGTGACAATCATATCATACTTTCCAAACAAAACAACAATATTTTTTTAATTTTTTTTAATTTTTAATTTTTTAATTTTTTATTTTGGGTTTACTATCCTTCCCCCCAACTAGATCACAACATTGTCCTCAATATTAAAATATAGATGAGTAAAGGATAGAAGATATTACCTGTTGGAGAAAGATAACACAAATTTAAACAGAAACAAAGTACAATAAAATCAAACCCATTAAAGATAAAGTTTCAGATCTGACTTTTTTTTTCTTGTTACTTCCTTCGCTGCTTCCTGTTGACCAATCTATCTGAGCTAATACCTTATCAGGTACATACTCAAAAGCTTCTAATTTATCAATGAGCTCATCAATAGTGGAGGCAGAGATAAGAAGTTGTCTTCTTAGAAGGAGTGATAAATTTACGTTCCACGACTTTGTCAAGAAAAGATAACAAAAGATCAAAGAAATTATTAACATTCAACAAACCAATGGGTCTATGGTGGATGTTCAGTTCGGCCAAGAGACAATTTGAAAAATTTATTCCAAAGTACCAAAACCACCTGGTAAGACAAGAAATGCATCAGAATTGTCAACCATTGTTTTCATTCGTCCATGCATAGATGTTACCTGAATTTCTTCTCCAACTGTCCTTCTAGTGATGTTATTTTCAGCTAAAGGTTTAGGAATAACACCTAAAACCTGACTACCTCCTATAAAGACAGCAAGTGATACAGCCCCCATTAACCCACGACAACCTCCCCCATATACAAGATGAATATTCCTCGCAGCAAGTGATCGACCAAGAGTGCTACCTGCGTTTACAAACTCTAATCCCTTCCCATAACTCGACCCACAAAAAACGCAGACATTTTTGAGGTTACGAATAGAAGGCCCCATTCTATACTCTTCCTCCCTTTGAGTGTTTCTGAGTTGAAGGAAAATGGAGAAAATGGAGTGTTTAAATAAGAAAAAGAATGGAAAGGGGAATAATTGCACCTATAAGGGTAGGTTAGCTGTTGTCAGAAAAGGTTGAAATTAAGAGACATGGAATCTTTTTTTTTTTTTTTTTTCAAGAAAACCATCAAGGTAAAGAAGTCTAGAAACCCCTGAAGGACCCTGCTCAAAGGATCGTCTGTACAAAAATCAAAATACAACAAAATGATACAAAGATAAAAGAAATAAAAAATGATGACATACCTGTATGTACAGTTTCCATGGCGTATCTTTATACTGCGTGTCATGAGTGCAGTAAACATCACGTCCGTTTTTTTTTTTGAAATTGTTAGAAAAACTTGATGAAAGATGAGTGTATACTTACTTAAGATTGGGATGGAGGTAGTCTGCTCTTTCGGCTTTATGCCAAAGCATTGTTGACCAGTATTTGACCCATTCAAGACCAGCACAACATAGGGCTCCCAAAAGGGACAAGTGGCCATAATACAACTGGCTGCCTCACATGTGGGATACAATCTACCTTCTTTGTTTTTCAATTAAGAAGGCTGGATTAGGATGCATGCATTTCCCCATTCACGGTTTGTGTTACCAAAGCTAACCCTAAGACGTATACATAATTTTTTTTGTTTTTTTTATTAGTTTTTTTTGTTTTTGTTTTTTTTTTTGTTTGAAAGATGACATGAAGAAGAAGAAGAGGATGATATGTACAGATTGTTTGTGGATATGGCTCACATCTGCCTTTGGTTTAACGTCCAGTAACGGCTTAAACGTCTTCTATGAGTCGAGGATAAGCTTCCCATCCAATTTTCTTATAAATTGGCAAACAGGGTCTTTTAGAGTCAGATTCCCAAGACTGTAGCGTTTTTCTTCATCCTTGAAGAGATTCCACAATTTAAGAATTTCACGATGCACCAATCCACAAGAATGCGTCTCAAGAGTCAATAAGATATCATCTAATGACTCCTTACTCAGTCCATTCTTAATGAAGAAAATTTTATCTTCTCTATTTGCGGAAACCATCCCCAAAGTACGACATCGCTTGTTACAGTTCCATCATCCACATTTGTGACAGACTTGTAACCTTTTTGCTCTTCTCCTTTTAGAATATGAACTTCTTCCAAGACCGGGCATATATGAGTCAAATGAAATTGAGGACTCACCTGCTAATCGGACCTTTGCTTCAATTATCCAGATACGTCTTTCTTCGGCATACCTTTGTGCATTAACAGTCTCAATCTTTCACATCGAACTTTGTAGATTTTTCTCAGAGCATTTTGAGGAAGAGAAGGAAAATGTTTTCTCAGGTTTGAAAGAATGACATCCATTTTGAAGGAGAAGAAGGGTTCAGTTATTTTGGGAAACTGAAAAATAAACCGACTTGAGAGTCATGGAGTACCGTATCTGCCACTTAACCAACAACATAAAGAACTCAAGAACTTGGTTTTCCAGGAATGGTTGAGTCTTTGTCCATTAACTTTAAGCGCATTACCATTCCTAGGATCCTCAATATCTACGGCCCAAGAGGATACACGTGTTTGACAACAAAAGAACCGCGCCACCTAGATCTTAATTTTCCAAGGAGTAGGTGCAGATGATAATCTCAAAGCAGAACTTTTTTTTGACCAATTTCCACAGCTTTTGCAAAAGGTGCAACAGACCTTGAATAAAGTAGGCCAATAAAATTCATACTGCAAGATTTTTGCAGTTGTTGTCGTTGAAGAAAAAAAAAATGACCTCCACATGCTTCCGAGTGACAAAATTTAATGGCACTACTTATCTCATTGTCGGGCACACAACTGTTTTTTTTTCTTTTTTTTCTTTTTTTTTATTCATAATGCGGATGGAGAAGGTTCATCACCTCCATTTCTGCATTCTCTGGAAGTTTATGATACTGTTTGAGGCGGTGTCCATTTACGAGGAAAGCTTTGGCAGTGACCTCACTTTTAATCTGAACAGCACCAGAAGGAAAAACCTTAGTAACAATAAATGGTCCATCCCATCTAGACCTTAATTTGCCAGGCATGAGTCGGAGGCGGGAGTTATAGAGGAGAACTTTTGGACCAATCTCAAATGTTTTCCTCAGAATCAACTTATCATGGCAGGCTTTGGTCTTTTCCTTATAAAGTTTGGAACTTTCATAAGCCTCCAAGCGGATCTCCTCCAATTGCTGTAGTTGCAGCTTCCTCTCCATACCTGCTTGATCTAGGTCCAAGTTGCACCTTTTTACCGCCCAGAATGCATGATGCTCAATTTCCACCGGTAGGTGGTAGGCTTTTCCAAAAACAATCCGATACGGAGACATCCCGATTGGTGTCTTATAAGCAGTCCGGTAAGCCCATAAAGCATCCTCAAGCCTCTTGCTCCAGTCCTTTCTGTTAGGTTAAACTGTCTTTTGGAGTATCTGCTTGATCTCCCTGTTGGAAATCTCAGCTTGCCCATTAGTTTGGGGATGGTAAGGTGTAGAAACTCTGTGCAAGACCCCATACTTTTTCATCAAAGCTTCCATGCTTCGATTACAAAAGTGTGAACCCTGATCACTGATGATGGCCTTCGGAACTCCAAACCTGCAGAAAATCTGTGATCTAACAAAATCCACAACAACTTTGGAATCATCAGTCCGAGTAGCTTTCGCCTCCACCCACTTGGATACATAATCAACAGCTAGCAAAATGTAAACAAAACCAAAAGAAACAGGAAAGGGTCCCATAAAATCAATACCCCATACATCAAAAATCTCACAGAACAATAAGGATTTCTGGGGCATCTCATTCCTTCGAGAAGTATTTCCTGTTCTTTGGCATTGATCACAAGATTTACAAAACACATATACATCATGAAATAGAGTGGGCCAATATAATCCAGATTCCAAAACTTTCCTAGCAGTCCTTTGGGGACCAAAATGACCGCCACATGCAAGTGTATGACAAAAGCTAAGAATAGAATGGAATTCATTATCAGGCACGCATCTCCTAATGACTTGGTCACTACAAAATTTCCACAGATAAGGGTCGTCCCACACATAGTATTTTGACTCACTCTTTAATTTATCAATCTGAGCCCTAATAAAATGTGCAGGGAAAACACCAGCAACTAAGAAATTTATCAAATCAGCAAACCAAGGAGTGTTACCTTGCAGCTTGAAAAGCTGCTCATCAGGGAAGACATCATGGATAGGAAAAGTATCTGCCTCCCTTTCAATTCAGCTTAGGTGATCAGCCACTAAATTCTTCGCTCCACTTTTATCACAAATTTCAATATCGAACTCTTGGAGGAGCAAAATCCACCTAATCAACCTAGGCTTTGCATCAAGCTTCTTCAGGAGAAACTTCAGAGCTGTATGATATGAAAACACAACCACTCTAGAACCAAGCAAATATGATCGAAATTTGTCTGAAGCAAAAATAATTGCTAAAAGTTCCTTTTCAGTGGTGGTGTAGTTGACTTGTGCAGGATCTAAAGTTCTTGAAGCATAGGAGATGACATGAGATATTTTGCCGACCCTTTGTGCAAGAATAGCTCCCAAAGCATAATTAGAGGCATCACACATGAGCTCAAATGGGAGTGTCCAATCTAGTGGCTGGATGATAGGTGTACTGGTCACTGCTTGCTTCAAGTGATTGAAGGCATCCTTGCATTTCTGGTCAAAATGGAACTCCACTTCTTTTTGTAGCAAGTTGGATAGTGGAAGAGCAATTTTGCTGAAATCTTTTATGAATCGCCTATAGAAACATGCATGCACCAAGGAAAGAACGAACCTCCCGCACGCATGTGGGGTAAGATAGACATGAAATAACATCTATTTTCGCAGGATCTACCTCAATACCCTTGCTAGATATTATATGCCCTAAAACTATGCCTTGCTCCACCATGAAATGACATTTCTCAAAATTCAGAACAAGGTTAGCCTTAATACATTTATGCAAAACCTGAGTCAAACTATCCAAACATGCATCAAAGGAAGAGCCATAAACAGTAAAGTCATCTATGAATACATCCATGCAATTTTCTAAAAGGTCAGAAAATATACTTACCATACACCTTTGAAAGGTGCCTGGAGCGTTGCACAGACCAAAAGGCATCCTTCTGTATGCAAATGTGCCAAATGGGCAAGTGAAAGTAGTTTTATCTTAGTCTTCTGGGACTATATGGATCTGAAAATAACCCGAATATCCATCCAAGAAACAGTAATGCTACTTGCCAGCTAGTCTCTCTAACATCTGATCAATGAAAGGTAATGGGAAATGATCTTTCCTGGTGGCTTGGTTAAGTCGTCTGTAATCAATGCAAACCCGCCAGCTGTTTTGAATTCTTGTGGGTAGTAGCTCATTATTCTGATTTTTAACTATTGTGACCCCAGATTTCTTTAGAACAACCTGCACGGGACTCACCCATTTACTATCAGATATGGGATAAATAATGCCAGCTTGCAGTAGCTTGGTAACTTCCTTCTTTACCACATCCAGAGTCAGGGGGTTCAGTCTCCTTTGGGGCTGCCATACTGGTTTAGTATCTTCCTCCAACAAAATCCTATGCATGCATGTGGAGGGACTGATACCAGGAAGATCTGCAAGTGTCCATCCGATGGCTTGTTTATTCTGCCTCAAAACCTGCAGTAATTTTTCTTCTTGATCAGGTTGCAAATTTTTAGCAACAATCACAGACAGCTTCTCACCATCTTCCAAATATGCATATTTAAGATAGTTCGACAAAATCTTTAATTCTAAGGATGGAGGCTGTACAATGGAGGGTAGCAAGCTGTTGGAAACAACTAACTCAACAACATTAAATTCAACATACTTCTGACTCTCATTTTAACATGCTGCATCATTCAAGTCAGCAGCTACATCACCACTCATAACTGCATAAATCTCATCACATGCAGCACATGGTACAATATCACAGCCAACACATGTTTCACAGGTAACCGAATCCAGAAAATCAGCAATATCAGGAAATTCAGCATAAATATCAGCATAAGCATCATCAACTAGCATATCAATCACATCAACATGGAAAACAGAATGCTCCTCTAGGGGATGTCTTATGGCCTCAAAAATGTTAAATTGTACCACAACGTCGCCAAATTCCATGGAAAGGGTGCCAGCATGCACATCTATCTTGGTCTTGGCTGTCTTGAGGAAAGGTCTGCCTAGGATCAATGGAGCATGGTTTGTTGAAGACTCATCTTCCATGTTCAGAATATAGAAGTCCGCTGGGAAAATTAGCTCATTCACCCGAACTAACACATCTTCTAGCACTCTTGCAGGATGAGCAGTGGTTCTATTTGCCAACTGAATCACTATACCAGTAGGTTGCAAAGTGCCAATGTTCAAGGACTGATATATTGACATAGGCATAACATTAATCGAAGCACCAAAGTCTAGCGTTGCATGTTCAAATTTGGAGTTACCTATCGTGCAAGGAATTGTGAAAGTTCCAGGATCTTTGCATTTTTGTGGCATGCTTGGTAGAATCATTGCAGAAACATTTCTGCCCATGCTTATTTTCTCAGTACCCTTAAGTCTTCTCTTGTGAGTACACAACTCTTTGAGGAATTTGGCATACTTGGGAATCTGCTTGATTGCATCAAGGAGGGGAATATTGATTTCCACTTTCCTAAATGTGTCTATGACTTCTCTTTCTATTTCTATTTGGCAGTATGCTTGGACTGTGTGACTCTGTTTGGAAAAAGGTAGTGGAATGGCCAGATTTGAATTCTCTGCACATTTCTTCTGTGTCACAGATTTTTGGACTGAGCTATCCACTTTCTTCTGTTTCTGGTCACCTTCTGGTTGCTGTAGTTCAGGTTGTGGTGGAGTAGGATCGTCAACTTCTCTGCCACTTCTCAAGCTAATGGCACTTACATTGCCTCTTGGGTTATTGACTGTTTGTGAAGGCAATTGGTTTGACCCTTGACTTTTCAGCTCACTCAGAGTGGTTGCCATCTGCCCAATTTGAGTTTGTAAATTCTGGATGGTGGCATTGACATTCTGCTAAAACTGTTTCATCAAGTCTTCGAAAGGTGGCTCAGCTGGAGTAGCTGCTGGAACAGGTAGCTGGAGGGGCTGCTGCATGGGTGGCGGCGCAGGTTGTGCTTGCCTAAATGCAGGTGGTTGGTACTTGTTGCTATGGACTGTAGCTTGGTATCTAAACTGCAGTTGCTGCTGTTGGTAGGGCTGTTGTTGTTGTTGTTGACCAGAATTTCCATATCTCAGGTTGGGATGGTCCCTCCAGCCAGGGTTATAGGTAATAGAAAATGGATCATATCTGGGCTACTGCTGTGATTGCTGATATTGGGGTCTACTAGGAAAAATACCAACTGCTGCAACAGATTGCTCTGGAAAAATAGAACCACCATCCTGAAGTGTGAGGCATGCATCAGTAGGATGAGATGAACAAGAGCAAATGCCACACACAGTTGCAGCCATCTGCATTGGTGCTTGTTGTCTCACTGCTAACTGCCTCACCAAAGAAGTCAATTCATCAAGTCTGTGTTCCATTCTCTGTTGGTCTACATGAGATGAGATATCTCATTGACTCCTCTGGTTGAGGTAATAATTCGTGTGCCAAATTGTTAGGTGTTGGCTGCCATGTTTGCTATCAAATCTCTCGCTGCTGCAGGGGTCTTGTCTACTAAGGCTCCTCCAGAGGCAGCATCCACCATGTTTCTGTCATTTGGCAGCAAGCCTTCATAGAAATATTGAATTAAGAGTTGATCGGTGATTTGGTGGTGGGGACAGCTCAAGCACAACTTCTTGAATCTTTCTCAATATTCATGCAAGGTCTCTCCTATCATTTGTCTTATGCCACATATATCTTTTCTAATGACAGCGGCTCAAGAGGCAGGGAAAAATTTCTCTAAGAACAACCGCTTCATGTCAGTCCAACTTGTTACTGAACCTGGTGAAAGATAAAATAACCAATCCTTGGTCAGACGTTGAAGTGAGAAAGGAAATGCCCTCGGCTTGATGTGCTCTTTTTCGAGATCCCATGTGGCTTCATGGTTGAACAAACCACATGGAACTCCTTTAGATGCTTATGGGGATCCTCACCGCAAAACCGTGAAACTTGGGCAACAAATGTATCAATCCAGATTTTAACTCAAAATCGGCATCAAGATCCGGGTATTGAATACACAAAGACCGGTTAGTTATATCGGGAGCAACAAGTTCCTTAAGAGTTCTATTCTCGCATGTTATCGGCCATGGTTTCAAATTATTCAAGATCTCAAGTTCACTCCCAATATTAAGATCAAATTCAGAAGCAATTCTTGCACTTAGCCTACGAGCTCTAATCAACCTATGCAAGGTTCTATCAATCTCGGGATCAAAGTCAACCAAGTTATCGAGGCTCGACTTAGTCATGCATCACACAAAAACAAATAAATAAGCAAAATACACTAGACAATGGATAAAAATGTTAGAAAAGTTAATAAAAAGCAAAAGTTAGTAAAAACACTTAAAATGAAAAGATTACACTTACTAATCCCCGGCAACGGCGCCAAAATTTTGAGGAACGCCGAACTCAGTCAAAATTATAACCGAAGTTATTACCTAAGCTTGTAGCACAGTGACAACACCGGATCATCTCCACAAGGATTGTAGATGCAATTTAATCAAATCAAGTGAAAATTAGCAAAGGGGGGTTTGACAGTTTAAGATCGCACTTAACAAAATTAAAGGAAGAAATAACAATTAAAGAGCAGTCAATTTAGAAACCTATCCAAGATTGGGTGGATTCAATCATAGACCCTTCATAGAACACTTGAAGTGCAATTGAATTGTTAATTTGGATCTAACCGAGATCTCTGCATTAAATCCAGAATTCATACTAGACGATCGTCTAGAATTTAATTAACAAGTAATAATCACAAATCCGCAATCACACCATTCATGAAGATCTATGTTAATTTCAAGTACCGAATTCAATTAACTTAGGCACAAATCAGTAACCTAACCTTTTCAATTCTGTGATTAATTTAGATCAATCAGTTCTAAGTTTCATCACAAATCTCAATCTTAAACCAAGATCAAATCAGATCAACATAAATAAAATCACCATTCATGCATTCAAGATCAAGAAGAAGAAAAGAGGAATTCAATTACAAATCAAATACAATACATAACCAAGATCTCAAGAATCCAAACCACAATCTCTTCAGATGTTCTAAATTGACCGAAAGTAGCTTAGCCCTCCATTACCATGAAGGGGAGCATCAAAATATACAAAAGCTATGAGAAACTATGAAGAAACAAGAAGAAACTATGAGAGAAATGAAGGAGAATACAACTTGTTATTCATGATAACCAATGGTGCCTTTTATAGAAGTCTAGGGTAACAAAATGACAAAGGGGAATGGGTGGATGAGTGGGGTGGTTGAGTGAAGTGGTTGAGTGGGGTAGTTGAGTGGGTTGGTTGTGTGGATGAGTGAGTGGATTAGTGGATGAGTGGGTGGATTAGTGGATGAGTGGATGAGTGGATTAGTGGATGGATGACTGGGTGGTTGAGAACGAAAATTTATTGTCTGACTTGGAAGCCAAAAACGACCAACTATACTTCAGATCCATGAAAAGTACTCTTCATGAAAGTTGTAGATCTTTGTCTTGGCTATAACATGCATATCTGGATCATCTAATTTGGCTTCCTACAGCCCAAGATATGACCCAAATACCGCAGGTTGCTCAAACCCAACTTCAGCACCTCTGTTCCGACTTGCAAGCTCAAACTGACCCATTAGACTTCATTTTTTCAAAAAGTGTTCTTCATGAAAGTTGTTTATTTGGATTTTAACTATCAACTCTCTAAATTTCAGCCCATCTCCATTATTACAGCTTGAGATATGATTTTATGAGTGCACACCGTTCGGATTCTAGTGACCGAACCCGTATTCTGACTTCCATGTAAACTTAGGTCCCTTAGACATCTGTTTCGAACTTCGAGCTCTTCATCAAAGTTGTAGAGTTTCCTCCTAGCTTTCCTACAAGGTAAAATTGATGATTATCAGATATCAGGAACTCAAGTTATGGCCAAAATACAGAAATAGTGTCAAGTCTCAATAATGCTGAAAATATTCAATTAGGACCAATTTGAGCTTAAACTCACAAAATCATACCAAACTCAATCAATTAAGAATATGGAGAGTGTAAATGACTAAACATAAGGGTTTCTTAATGAATAAAATATGGGATTATCAGCCATTTCTCAAAGTAATCGCCAAGCAATGCTCTTTTAGATTGACTATAGTGTCACTAGGTAAGCTACTTAGAGGTCTCTCTGTCAACTGTCTTGATATCTGACCCACTTGAGTTTCCATACTTCGAATAATTGCCTCTTGATTTTTGAAGTTGGCCCTTGATTCCTGTGTGAAATTGGAAGTCTGTTGCACAAAAGAGGATATCTGTTGAGAAAGTTTTTCAAGTGCAATCTCTAGAGGAGATTTCTTCTCTTGTTGAGTGTAATGTCCTAATATTACCACTAATGACATATTCGAAATTATGCATTAGCAATCATATTAGAGTACGTCGCATAGATCAATATTTAATATTTTAAGAAGAAAGATACGTTTAATATTACAAAATATGAGCCTAAAGTGGAAGTACATATATACAACCATATACAAAAGTCAAATACAAAGGAGAATAAAAGATCTACAAGATCACGTTCTCCCTCACCTCTATAGTTTGTACGATAGTATTATGGAATCATTATGGAAATTAAAGAAATGGGGTGAGAATCTCACAATTCTTAGTAATCATTTTAAAATCGTGTCAACATATTCATTCTAGCTATTTTGGGAAAAAACCATTTTTAATCATTATACTATAACCAGTGGAAAGGTGGCTAAAGCCAAATTAAATCATTTCCCTACCCGAAACAGAGGTTCATTTTAAGTCATTTATCAAAATCATTTGATATTAAGAAAACATCAAGTTTCATCATAATCTCAATATCAATTAAGAAATCCATCCATGATAGACATATAAAATAAGTTATCTCATAATGATTATCTATCACTCATTATCATAAATCATCTTTGTCTCAAAGTGGTTTGGAGAGAATCATCTGTCCTCACAATAATGTTCACTTGGAAGTAGCCTACTTTCAAGTTAGTGCACTTCAACCTATTTATGACGATCTATTTTCCACACAGAGCTACTCTGAGTAACCCACATCAATCCATAACTTATGAGGGAATTGTCCATCCTTATTCCAGAGTTATGAGTAGTAAGAGAATTATCCATCATCAACTACTTTGATAGGGAGAGTATCATCCTTCCTCAAACTATCTCTAATCCAGAAATACCTCAAGCAGAGAGAGAATTATCTGTCCTTAGCTACATTTCATCCAGGGAGAGCTCAGGTAAAGAGGGAGGGAATTATCCGTCCTCAACCTCAATCACTTAGGTGGTAAAGAAATATCCATCCTCAACCACCATTTCCAAGACTCTCCCTAGGACCAAGGACATCTTAGATAATGGGTTACTCATGAAAAATTAATCATTTATGAAGTTGATTATCTCAACAATCAATCTCATCATCTCATCTCATATTGTAATATCAAGCATAAAAATCAAATCAAACATACACTAGGGTATTGATCCATAATCTCATATCATGGCACAAAGCCTCAAATTTTCATCAAACATGCATCATAACCATCAATCATGTTGTTTCACGTCATATGGTAAAACTTATCATAGTCAATCGATCATAACTCATATGTTCTTGATGTTCCTTGCCCTTGCATCAAGCTTGAATTCATGTTTTCAAGCATAGTAACTAATTAGCACCTAATGCTAATGGATTATCATTGACTAAGAAGCCAAAATTTGTGTTCCATAATCGGTTACCACCACTAGTAACTGGTTATGGACTTCTCAGAACTCAATTTATAAGTCCTATAACTGATTATCCCATCATGTTTTAAAACTCATCATTCAATCAAGTTTTATTTGAAAAATCTAAGAAAAACAAACAAGTTAAGAAGAGTTTTAGAGAAAACCCTTCCTCAGCTTGATACTTTCTTCTTTCCTTTATCCTTTTTTCCCCTTCTTCTTCCTTCTTTCTCCTCTTTTGATCCTTGTTTTTCTTGTTCCTCTTTCTTTCTTCTATTAGTAGACGTGAGAATGAGAGAATAGAGAGAGTAAGAATGAGAAGTGAGAGAATAAGAAGATGGGAAGGTGGAAATGTGAAGAGTGGGAAAAGTGAAGAGAAAATATCCACACATTAGGTAAAAAGCAGCAGAATGCAATAGTGGTGGATGTGGGAAAGCTCTCCAAGAAATGAAATCCAACTGATAAGTTTTTATCTAATAAGAACACTTTAGTCTTTCATAAATGAATTTTCTAACCTTCATAACATAAAAAATTCTAGGATTTCATTCTATTTTCTACTTTACTATTCCACCACTTTTTTTATACTGCCCTATCAATCTCTAGGCTTCATTATTCTTTTCCTTTGTTAAATTAAACTTATGGAACTAAATTAAGAAACTCTCAGAGGTCCATTTTAATTATTCACGGCTTAGAAATAAATTTTTCTTATTTATTTCTATTTGCTTAACTCTTTCCATCAAAAGTCCAAATTTTATAGGAGTTATTTCTCACATTCAATGTTATAGATTTATACTCAAACTACACCATTTAGTTACCAGATTTAACTAATATCCTATACCATTGTTATTGAGCTTCAATAACCCTGATTAAGTCCATTTGGTTGGAGAGAATGTTACATTGAGCATTCAGTTATACACCTTGATTATTCCAAGAGAAATTAGGATGATTTCTCCATCCTTAATTACATGTGTTTGAGTATGGGTTACCTCGGGGTCTTGAGGGATTGCCTATGTAATTGACTTGTTCTTGAGAAATAATACCTGAGTTGCTTAGCTCACATTCACCGTTAGCATGATTACCTCCACAAAAATCTCAAGTTAAAACTTGATGGTTAACTGAACTCACTTGCATATTGCCAATTTGTTTGGTGAGTGATAACTCCACAATGTGTAGTTATTTTTGCCTATATTTGTACTTTACTGATTGCTAAAGTCTTTGTATTTACCCATATTTGGAAGGTTTTATGCTTATATTTGTTATATCCAATTCTGATACCTTCCTTATATGATATTGAGCAAACTGTGCGTATTATGTTATTGATTAAGTGAATTTGTATCTGTTATTGAATTGGTGTTTTCTCTATATTATGAAGGGCTCCAATCAAGATGATATATGGAGCAATTGAGCTGAAATTGGAAGAGAAAGCTAAATCTGCATCTCAGCAGGCAACGCCACGGCGTAAGGCAATCAATGCCGCGGCGCGATGCAATTCCCTGAAAAGTCAGAGAGCTGCGCAAACTGAGCGCCGCGGCGCAAGGCAATCAATGCTGTGGAGTGGTGACCTAAATTGAACGCGCCGCGACGTAGGCAGTTTAATGTCGCAGCGTGCCTCTGTTTGTCTGAGTCTATAAATAGATTTTTAGCAGAATTTTAGGAAGAGCTCTATTTTAGTTTCTAGGTTTTAGAGAGGCTGTGGCCTGTTCTTCATTTCTGGGCTGATTGGAGGCCTAGGGAGGCTAGGTTGGATGCCATCTTCCTCATGGAAGGAGATTCAAGCTTCAAGGATCACATCCATGGATTCCTTCCTCCTCTCCCTTTGTTTCTCTTCTCTTCCCTATCTTTTTAGCATGGTTTTTTATTGTAATTTCGTGTTCATGGATTAGCCAAGCTGTATTTAGGAAATACTTTGAATCTTTATATGAGTATTGATGTTTATGTTATCTTTTGAGTATCTATTGATGTTTAGCTTTGTTTTTCCATACCTATGCTTAATGCTTGCTTCTGTTTGATTAACAATTGCATGATGTTAATTGATGCAAATGAACTAGACATAAGGATTTGTGAAGATGGACATGGTATGGTTGATGCATGTTCGATGAGTTCAATTGGCTTGGATGAGTTGATTCACTAACTGGATAGAAATATACTTTTTAGCCATGTATTAGCGTGTGTTTGAGAATATATCATTCATTAGTGGAGTTTACACTAGTCCTCATGAAAACATAAGAAACATAGTGGATTAGGTAAATGACACCAGGGTTGATCAACCTAGACATAGCCTTTTGACTAAATCAGATTCTCAAGCTAACTTAACAATTCATTGATGTTACTTATAAGGATTGCATATCATTAGTATGAAATAGGAGGTGAAGAAGGATTCCCTAGATCTCTAAACCATTATCTTTATTGCTTTTGTAGTTTAGATTTAGTTTATTTGCATTTCTTCATTTTATATGTTCTTGAATAGAATTTGGCCAAGCTATTGGTTGTTACTTAGTAATGGAAGCCATTTATCCTCGTGGGAATGAACTTATACTCTGTATCTGTATTACTTAAATGACCTGTGCACTTACGGTACACAAATGGTCTAACAAGTTTTTGGCACCGTTGCTGGGGACAATGGTGTATTTCCAAAGAGTTTAGCCTTATTCCTTAGCAATTGCTAGGGGATAACGGTTTAATTCCATATTGCTAATATCAACAATGAGTTTAGTTAGTCCTAATTCAAGCTGTACAGTTCTTTTCTCATTTATTGTTTCATTCTTTATAGTTTAGGTACAATAATTGGAGGATGAATTTCATCATTCGAGGCCCTTGTGGGAGCTCGAGACACCGCAATGGAGAACCTCAATCAGGCGAAGGAAGGCCTACCATCCAATCCATCACTTTTGGGATCAAACTGGCAACTAGTGTGGCGGTTTGCCTTGACAAAGTCCTGCCGGGACTATAACTCAGGCCCTTCTTGGGAGGGAACCCAGGTTTTTATGTTTTTGTTAATTAGTATGTGGTTAGTAAGTTTTAAGTCATCAATATGTTAGTAAGTTTAGTTTTGTAGCTTTAGTTAGTTTTTAGTCTTTTTTTTTTTTTTTTAGTTTAAAGTCTTAAATATGTTAGTATCTTTGATTTTTGTATTCTTGTAGTTAGTATGTTTGATTGTTTTAAGTTTAGTTAGTTTGTAGATGTTTGTTTAGTTTTAGGTTATATATAGGTTAGTATGTTGATTTTGTTGTTTTAATATATTTTAGTTGCCCATTTTATGTTTTAGCTTTTTGGACAAGTTTTAGAGGTGTTGAGGACCTCTTTGGGTAAAATTCTGCAGCAAAACTAAATTTATGCGCATTTGAGCCAAATTCCAGAGACCTCAGCGTCGCGACGTGGAAAGTGTAACGCCGCGGCGCTTACCTGAAAATATGTTAAAAAAAAAAGAGATACTTGATCTGGGTGCTACTGAGGCACCCATTCTGATCACATACCATGGCATGGATGTTGTGTGCTGTGGTATGTTGTGTTGTAATGTATATATTGTACATAGTTAGTTAGTTTAAGTTTTTAAATATTTGTAGTATACTCAGCTCTCATATTTCAAGATGTTTATAAGCTCAAGTACCCTGGACACCATGGAAAGTGAGGACTTTGTCTCACTTTAGTTTGGGGGAGTGTCATTACGTGCTTTGATTACTATGATGTATTATGTATGCATGTGGTGATATTTTCTTGATGCAGTTGTGATATCCACCATGTTTCCATGAGTTTTTATTTGTTTTGGTTATTACTGATGGGTTTGCAAAGAAGTTTCAATTTTTACTCTTATGCAAATGATGTGTGCATGTTAAATTGAAAAGTTTAATCTAATTGAATGCATGCTTTATTGCAAAAGAATGCTGGTGTTGTTTTGGTTGTTCAAGATATGAAAGGTTGCTATTTGCCCCCTTTTGAGTGAAACCTTATGTGATCTTGAAGCATGTGAAATAGTTCAGTTGTTTTTGATGCATGATTTACATTCCACTTAGATGCAAGTGTAACTTTGAGTATGATAAGAGTGCATATTTAGAGAAAGTTTATAGATGTACATGTAGAGTTTCGATTATTCTTGAAGTTATTTCTAAACTCTCTTGAGGCGAAATCCTAGATTGTGCATGACTGAGGAAATGATTAGAGCATTCTTTGGATCGATTGAGCCTTAAAAAGCTTACTCTGAATGATTATATCTTTAGGTCCCTTTTGAAGCCTGATAATTGTTTGGCCTTATATGTTTTTTATTCACCCAGTGTATTTGTTAACCTGTTAATCGTTCCAATGCATGTGAAAGCATTGCATTTTCTTCCTACCTTCAATGTTTGTTGAGTACATGATGTGTTATTTTTTGAAATGAGTCCAGTGAGTAGGGGTATGTATGTTTAAGAAAAATGAGCCTGAAGGAACTAAATGCAATCAAAAGAAAATGAAATTGCTTTGTAAAAGTAAAAAGAAAAAAAAAAGAGAAAATGAGAAGAGAGAAAAACAAAGCAAACAAAGAAAGAAAAAAGAGTTAAAAATGAAAAGAATTGCATGGTTCTGGCAAGTTATGATCCTTCACTGTTGATTACCCTATTAGTTCACTTGTTTTCAAGTCTTGAAAAAGCATATTTTTGTTTCTCAATGTTTGTTGTATATCCTTTCCTTTTTATTCTGTTACCCATTACCATGGCCTTACATTACAAGCTGTAAAGACCCTCTTGATTCTCAGTTGTGTGTGGTTTACATTAGTGGAGAGAGAGTTTAGATTCAATTTTGTATATTTTATGATTCTGATGCATGTATGTTTATAAAGTTATCCAGATGTGTATGATTTGAATAAGAGAAGTTTATCTTGCATTTTCGTGGATAATGTGAATTGCATGGAAGGAAACTGGATTGTTAGCATGTGAAAGATTATGTATGAGTGAAGCTGGTTTTGGGGCATTTGCACTTTTTATAGATTGAAGTAATCATTACATACTAGTAGCTGGGGTTAATTGAAGAAAAGAAAGATTGAAACCTGCTTGTTGCTGAATGCATGTTAAGTATAAATTGTTAAGAAGATTTACTTAGTCATACTTTGTTTTGCTCGAGGACAAGAAAAAGGTTAAGTTTGGGGGTGTGATAACTCTACAATGTGTAGTTATTTGTGCCCCATATATGTACTTTACTGATTGCTAAAGTCCTTGTATTTATGCATATTTGGAAGGTTTTGTACTTATATTTGTTATATCCAATTCTGATACCTTCCCTATATGATTTTGAGCAAACTGTGCGTATTATGTTATTGATTAAGTGAATTTGTATCTGTTATTGATTTGGTGTTTTCTCTATATTAGGGAGGGCTCCAAACAAGATGATATGTGGAGTAATTGAGCAGAAATTGGAAGAGAAAGCCAAATCTGCATCTCAGTAGGCAACGCCGCGGCATAAGGCAATCAATGCCATGACATGGTGACCTAAATTGAACGCATTGCGGTGTAGGCAGTTTAATGCCGTTACGTGCCTCTATTTTTCTAAGTCTATAAATAGATTTTTAGCAGAATTTTAGGAAGAGCTCTATTTTAGTTTCTAGGTTTTAGAGAGGCTGCGGCCGGTTCTTCATTCCTGGACTGATTGGAGGCCTAAGGAGGCTAGGTTGGATGCCATCTTCCTCATGGAAGGAGATTCAAGTTTCAAGGATCACATCCATGGATTCCTTCCTCTTCTCCCTTTGTTTCTCTTCTCTTCCCTATCTTTTGAGCATGGTTTTTTATTGTAATTTCGTGTTCATGGATTAGCCAAGCTGTATTTAGGAAATACTTTGAATCTTTCTATGAGTATTGATGTTTATGTTATCTTTTGAGTATCTATTGATGTTTATCTTTGTTCTTCTATGCCTATGCTTAATGCTTGTTTTTGTTTGATCAACAATTGCATGATGTTAATTGATACAAATGAACTAGATATAGGGATTTGTAGAGATAGACATGGTATGGTTGATGCATGTTCGACGAGTTCAATTGGCTTAGATGAGTTGATTCATTAACTGGATAGAAATATACCTTTTAGCCTTGTATTAGCATGTGTTTGAGAATAGATTGTTCATTAGTGGAGTTTACATTAGTCCTCATGAAAACATAAGAAACATAGTGGATTAGGTAAATGACACCAGGATTGATCGACCTAGACATAGGCTTTTGACTAAATCAGATTCTCAAGCTAACTTAACAATTCATTGATGTTGCTTGTAAGGATTGCATATCATTAGTATGAAATAAAAGGTGAAGAAGGATTCCCTCGATCTCTAAACCATTATCTTTATTGCTTTTGTAGTTTAGATTTAGTTTATTTGTATTTCTTCATTTTATATGTTCTTGAATAGAATTTAGCTAAGCTATTAGTTGTTACTTAGTAATGGAAGCCATTTATTCTCGTGGGAATGAACTTATACTTTGTATCTATCTTACTTGAATGACCCGTGCACTTGCGGTACACAAATGATCTAACTGTGAGTTTGGCGATTTGTTGTGAAAGAGTCTTATTTTGTGCAGGTAAGACATCAAAGGTGCCAATCTACATAACTCCATGTTTAACCATTGATCTTTCACTAGACATCTGATATTCATTCATAGCCATAGTTTCAAATAGTTATTGAGCCTCTTCAGGAGCTTTTGTGTTAAGATACCCACTTGAAGATGCATCAACCATAGCCCTAGTGGAATGATTCAACCCATTATAAAATATTTGAACATGTTTCCAGATTTCAAACGTATGATGAGGACAACTTCTCAGCAATTCCTTGAATCTTTCCTAAGCTTCATACAAAGAGCCCCCCTGATTTTGAGTGAAATATGCAATCTCACTCCTCATCTTAATGAACATTGATAGAGAAAAATATCAAGTAAAGAATTTGATAACCAAATCATCCCAAGTAGTGATGCTTCCTTGAGGTTGGGCTTGTAGCCAACTCTTAGCTTTATCCCTTAAAGAGAATGGGAAAAGCCTTAGCCTGATGACATCATCACTTGCTCCATTGTACTTTATGGTGTTGCAATGTTACAAGAAATTGTTGATATGCAAATTGGGGTCTTTAGACTGATTACCCCAAAATTGATCTTGTTGCACCAATTGTACAAGAATTGATTTAATCTCAAAATTATTAGCTTGTATGGAAGGTCACACTAAACTGGTTGCAACCCTTTCAGCAGACGGAGTTGCGTAATCTGCCAAAGTACGTCTTCGTTCTTCATTTGTTTTAGCCATATTTTCTTCTTCAATTTTTTTTTGTTTTTCTTGCTGCTTTTCTATTTGCTCTTTCTGCTTTCTTAATTTTTGGATCAAAAAGTAATTCTTCCGAATTCACAGTACCTTGCATAAATAAAGCAAACCAAAGTGAATTAAAAGAACCAAATTAAAAAGAAAATTAAATAATTAAAATTTAAATTTAAATTAAACAAATAAAAATAAATGCCTAAATTAGTGTCTTTTAACTACTATTTAATATTGAAAATCAATAATCCCCGGCAACGGCACCAAAAACTTGTTTGCCCCGCATGTGGTTATGTACTAATTTCAGCGATATTATTGCAAGTGCACGAATCAAACAAGTAATAAATAGTGAGTAAAATATCGTTCCCACAAGGAATTAGTTTATCAAGACCACTTCTCTAATATTAATACTATCTAGGCAACCAATAATTAAAAGTGATTCAAAACAATTAAAAACACAAAATTAGAAAAGACAAAAACATACAAGAACACATGAAATTAAGAGGGAAAAGAGAGAACAAAACACACAAATGCAAAACACATTAACGATGTAAACGCACGAAATTAAAACACTAGGGATCTGACTTCATTTAATTCAATAATTTATCATAGATAATATAATAGCTTTGGGACCTTCATTCTAATTAATTTCTAGTGATTCAATTGATGAGGAGAATCCCTTAATTAATTAAAACTCAATTTCTTGGCGAGTAAATTCTCTTTAATTATCAAAGTCTAGTCAATTTCTTGATCTAAACCAAACTCTTAAAGGCATGACCTTTACTCTATGGATTCTCATGAAAAATACCACAATTCTCCTACACAACCTACAACCTCTATTCCTAGATGATTATAAATCATGACACTTATTATTTATTGTCTAAGTCATATGCAAACCTTCCGATTCTACATACATCTCACTAGATCAATTTATGAGTAGTCAATTCATAAAAGCATTAAGAACCATAATAAGCACTCAAATTGAATAGAAAAGAAATGAATTAAAAATATAATCTTAATACATGTCAATTGAATCAAGTTACATCTTTACTCTAGAAACACACGAATTTAGCTGCTCATGACAAAAAAAGAAGAAGAGATAAGAAGAGGAAAGAAAGTTCATCATGCTAGAACCCTAGAGAAGAAATCAAAGTGCCTTCAATGGTGAATTGATCTCCAAGCCCTTTTGATTGAATTTTGTTCTCCATATTTATCATGTTTTTATTATTCTAAACTTTGTTCTTATTACGTGTTTTTATTTATTTTTGTTAGGTAATTACACATGGAAGAAGATTTGACACTTAAATAAGGAAGAAAAAATTGAATTGAAGTTGTTGGTGAGTGCCCAACTTTTGAGTGCTTAAGCGCCTAGAGGCAGAGGCATCATCACTACGAGCTTAAGCGCCCAAAAAAATGAGCGCTTAAGTGCTCAGTATATTTAATGATGTGTTTTGTTGTCTATAAATAGAAAACGTTTGGTTTGTGAGCATTAATTTAGTAGAGATTTAGAGAGAGAAGTGGAGGCATGAACCCTAATTGGGTGTGGGCACATCAAGGCTTGAAAGATTAGGAATTTTCTTCAACTTTTCCACCTATCTTCCATAGAGTTTGTTGAATTCTCTTATTTGTTTTCTTTTTTCTCCACGTGTAACTAAACTTCTCTAGTTATGGTGATGATGGATCTTGTTCTTGGATGATGTAAATTTGTTTTTGTGTTTAATCTATGTTTCTATTTCATGATTTACATGTTTATCTCTTCTTTTAATGTTTTCCTTGATTTGGCCAATTTGTGAATGATTTTAGGGTTTATGTATGATTTGAAATAATTTTGTATGAAACCTAGAACTTGTGATAAATACCTCAACTTTTGCAATCGCTAGGAATAGACATTGTAGGTTGTGTAGTCTTGCTTTTTATTCCCTCGTTTTTTATAAAGCTTTCTCTATTTAAGGTTATACTAAGGGATTGGTTAACTCAAAGTAGTATGAAGAAGATTAATATACCAAGGGATTGAATATTAGTTAATTTTGCGAATTTGATAATGAATCACGGAATAGAACTTAGTTAAACTAATCTTTGAATTTACATTATCCAAAAACAAGATCCATCATCACCCTAACTAGAGAAGTTTAGTTTCACATGGAGAAAAAAGAAAACAAAGAAGAGAATTCAACAAACTCCATGGAAAATAAGTGGAAAGGTTGAAGAAAATCTTTAATCTTCATGCCTTGATGCACCCACACCAAATTAGAGTTTGTGTCTCCACTTCTCTCACTGAATCTCTATTGAATTAATGCCCACAAACCTTACTTTTCTTATTTATAGGCAACAAAACAAGTTTTTAAACGTACTGAGCTCTTAAGCACTTAGTTTTTGGGTGCTTAGGCTCGCATCATACTCTTCTCTGTGCTGGACGCTTAAGCACCCAACACCACTAACTTCATTTATGCTCTTTTTCTTCCTAATTCAACCATCCAGTCTTCTTTCATGTGTAAACACCTAATAAAAATAATTAAAATACGTAACAAGAACAAAGTTTAAAATAATAAAAACATAATAAACTTTGAGAATAAAGCTCAATAAAAAAAAGATTGAACTATGGTGAAAACCAAGGTTTTAAACCATAAAAAACATGAGTTTTTGTAGGTTCATAAATTCTCGCATTGAAGTTTATGTAGAGATAGATTTATTTTCATTCTTCCCCTTAAGAAAGGGCAGCGATAGCGATGAAGGCTAGCTCTAAACCTAGTTATGAAGGCTGGTTTGATCAGCAATGAAGGCTGATTTGTTAGCCATGGCAACCATCACCCAAGAGGGGGGGG
Organism: Ormosia emarginata; assembly: GCA_029884605.1. NCBI lineage: Eukaryota > Viridiplantae > Streptophyta > Magnoliopsida > Fabales > Fabaceae > Ormosia > Ormosia emarginata. The sequence goes on along the minus strand of JAQQTP010000074.1, from coordinate 29,405,296 downwards.
TGAATTGGGTGTTTACAAATTTTAATGCACCTTTGAGAAATTAAGCATTTTGAATCACTCAAGTCATAAAAGCAGAGTATCATGCACAACAAATGTACAACTATTATAGATTACTCAAATACAACTTAGGATATATAATGAATTAAGCAAATAAGCTAGATATCAAGTTCATAGAATCAAATCACCAAGATGACAAGATATGCAATAGATAAATATACTACACTAAATATTGAAATTAAAGAGTGTAGGGAAGAGGGAATCAAACTCAAGAATTTATCCTGGTTCAGCCACCAACCACTTGTGGCCTACATCCAGTCCCCAAGCTTAACTTGAGATTTTCTTCACTATCTCCTAGACTTCACGGGTGCTAGGAAAACCTTTGTACAAACAAGAGCACTCCTCACACTTTGGGATACCTCACCCTTGTGCTAGAGCCTCCAATTCTTCAAGCTTCACAGGTGCTTGATGACCTTTACAAACTTGAACACTCAACTCCTTGGGATGCCTCACCCTTGAGCTTGAGTCTCTTCAAACAAAGGGATGCCTCACCCTTTACAATTTGGAGGGATACCTCACCCTCTCTTATAAAGCAATCAAAGTTGATAGAATGAAACTCTCACAAGAGTAGATATACAACTTGAAGAACAAAGTATGGATGATAGAAAACTCTCTCAAGAGTGGATAATACAAATTGAAGAACAAAGGAATAGAATGATTTTGCAATAAAGAGCTCAAAATATGATTTTGGTGATTCAAGGATCAAATCAAGTGTTCAAGAGGTGTATAAGCTTCATACAACACTTATATATAGAGCCCAAGTGATAAAATAGCCGTTGGTAGTAGTGTTTAGAAATATTTTTTATGAAAACTAGCCGTTAGAAACGTTTCTGGGCACTTGGTAATCGATTACACACTTCTGGTAATCGATTACATGGCTTCTGACATTGTTGTAATCGATTACAGGACTTGTGTAATCGATTACAGCTTTTCTGGTTTTGAAATCTGACTTTAAAATGTCATAACTTCTTCATTTCTTATCCGATTAAAGCAAATGACCAGTCATTGGAAAGATCTTTGAGTCTATTTTCAAATGAAAGAAGTTTCACAACAAAAATCAAAGTATTTTGAGAGTTATGATCAAAAGAGTGACCAAAGGTCAGTTTTTCAAAACTCAAACTTGACTATATTTCATAGTTTAAAGCAAATGGTCATAACTTCTTCATTTCTTATCCGTTTAAAGTAAATGACCATTCATTGGAAAGATATTTGAGTCTATTTTCATATGAAATACGTTTCATAACAAAACTCAAAGTATTTTGAAAGGTATGATCAAAATAGTAACTGAATGTTAGTTTTGCAAAACACAAACTTGGCTATTTTTTAAATGTGTGAACTACCACCAAGATTAACTTTCCAAAAACAGTTTGTTGGGCATTTAAACATGTAAGAACCATTTTTAAAGACTTAAAAACATATTTGAGCTTTTTTCTTGTAAAACCTCTATCTTTACATAGGAGAAAACCTAAAAGGAAAATATACCAATTCTAGTCCTTAGGCTTCTTGATGTGATCCAAGCTTCCACAAATTTCTTCTCTTCAAATCTTGTAAATTGCTTGGAACATCTTTATCATTCTTATTCTTCTTGAGTTGAGCATAGTTGTGATCTTTTGCTTTCTAGTTGCAATGCTCACTCTTGGTACTTGAACTATCCTGCAAAGTATTACTCACTTAAAACAAGCATAGTTAGTCCAAATTCATAACTTAATATCTTAATATGCATGATTCATAAATGTATAACTCTAATTAGTCTAACATGCATATAAGAATGTTGCATATATCTCATTGCATGATTATTAAGTGAAGTATAACTAAATAAAGTACATAATCATACATGATCCAATATATCTCTTTTAAGCACATATATGTAACATGATCAATATTCTTTTGTGATGCATTTGTCATCTATAAAGCACATCTATCAAGCATAAACATCATTCTTTTTATCTTGTATTTGTCATCATCAAAACTTAACATATTAAATCATTGGGGCAAACTTATTTCCACAATCTCCCCCTTTTTGATGATGACAAATCACCAAAGAAAAATATGTTAAGAAATATAGAATAATAGATATTTATGTAAGCATATCAAACAATAAGTACAAGAACATATTTTTCATTCCAATTTTCTCTCCCCCTATTTGACATCAACAAAAAGGCTTAGGAAAGAAAGATAATATTTTTACTCCCTTTATAGATAAAACTCGTGCTGTCAAAAAGAGTAGGATCATCAAAACCAAAAACTTCTTCAAGTTATTCAAAACATAATTGTCTCCCTTTATTTGATTCTACACATGATTCAAGAATAGAGAGATGAAACAAGCATGCTTTCAAGATATAAAAGATTATTCATGCAAAACTTGTCATATTTTGGTACATCAACATTTAGCACATGATAAATAAGTACCACTTGATATCACTTGTTAGGAGTTGCAAAATATCCATGTAAGGTCATGGAATTGAGGTTTTCAAATGAAAGATCATACAACTTCTCACATAACAAGCATGTCTCAATGAAAGAATAAAAAGATATGAGGTTTAAGAATGTTTACCTTCTTTCATTGATAGAGGGAAAGACAATAAGAGATTATCTTTGTTGACATGTTGATAGTATTAATAATAAAACACTTCATGTCAAGTAAGGATGTAAGCCAAGAGATATAAGTAATAATTTAAGAACTAGGCTCCCCCTCAAAATATGTATATTATCAAAATATCAAACATAATAGTTTAACATAGTTATGCATATGTTCTTAGACAATAATGATATGGAAGAAGGATATGTAAGATAAGCTCCCCCTTATTGAAGCACAAGATAGATAAAGGGAAATATGCATGCCAAGATCATGCAAGCATATTACCATAAAATGTCATATTCTTAATCCATCAATCAAAAACCTTTTTAAAACTTCTCCCCCTTTCAAAAAGAATTTTGTAAGAACACATTATATTTTTAAAAGCAATTTACAAGGGTAGAGAGATTTTATATTAAAACCACATATTCTTTTCAAGACAAGAGCATGATTCTCATAGGTGTTATACTACAAAGAAACCATAAATCAAGAGAATCATAGATATCAAACATTCATCGTGATGAAATATGCTATATGTATAGAACTAATGTCATCCACCCCATATGCAATGACAAAACTAGCAATTTAATGTCCAATTAGACACTTTGTGAATGCTAAGCATACTTCTCATGTAAGGAAAACATCTAATCTTTTAAGATCAATTTATCAGCAAGTATCATATAATCCATAGCATATAGAATACCACAATAGTTTAGGGATAGAGATACTTATTGAGTTAGATAGAAAGTAATGCTCCTTTAGAATGTTCTTCATTTAGGTGCTTTGAGTTTGTACTTTCTTCCAATGAGTATTTCATTCCATTTCACTTGAAGAAAGTCTCCTCATGTTCCTCTTCCTTCAATATTTCTCATTTATCCACATATGCTTGACATTTCAATATTTGATGACTATATTTCAAAAGTTCTCTAAAACATGGGTTAGCATCAAATATCATTTAAACTTATTTACAAGCATAATTTAGGTTGATATACAATGTAAAACATGTACCACATTATCAACCATGCAATGTTTGCTTTAACAAGAACAAAAGAAGGATATATATACTTGAATCAAAAAGCATAGTTTAAGCATTTTCAAAGCAAGATTCAAGTTTGTCAAGAAAGACATGATCATCATCAAAACATATATAAGCATTTTGAGGCAAACAATGATCATGTAAGGCATGTAAAAACAACTCTCTACTTCTCCAAATATCACATGATATTCAATTTAAAGTATAGATCAGGATAAGAGATTGATGTCACCAAAAGTGTACTCTTTGAGTTTTTGTAGGTGATTCTAACTTATATGCATCAAGGCTCCTTGAGAATATTGTGGTTCTCCATGCCATCCTTTTATGTTTTCATTACTCTTGGAGAACTTGGACTATTTCAAATTTTTCAACCTCAAGTGGCGTAGTTGTATTTCACTTCAATGCATGCTTGAATAAATAGTCACCCTACAACTCAATTCAAAGAACTTTCTTTGGTATCCACCAATTTTGGATCCATAGAGGTTAGTCATTGTACCAAATTCATGAGCAAATAATAATAAATGAGTTCACAAGGGCAAAAGATATTTCATTTCATTGATTATTAAGCACATACTAAGAGAAAATGTGAGTAACAAAGGAAATATGGCTTTTTGTGCACTGAAACTCATTTTTAAAGCCTGTGTAATCGATTACAATGTGTGTGTAATCGATTACCAGTCCTCTGGAATCCATATAATCGATTACATGTTTGGTGTAATCGATTACCAACTTTCTGGGAACCTTGTAATTGATTACATAGTATGTGTAATCGATTACAGGCTCTCTGACTTTGCTTGGAATGCTTGGCAGAGCCTCTGTAATCGATTACAAAGGTCTTGTAATCGATTACAAGCTTGCTGAATTCAATTTTTGCACTTCAAACAATAAAGAACAGAATTCAAAGCTTTCAAATTAGTTCCAAAACTTCCCAAAACAATTCCAAACATCATGTAAGCATAAAAATTGACCAGTTCTTGATCCAAAACACACGTTTATGCAAAAAATGCAAATTATGCAGAAGATTGTAACTTTATGCAGCAAAAGTTATGATTTTTAGCAAGAGTTAGATTTATGATTTATCCAATATGTCAAGTTCTAAGATGTTTTCATCAAATGTGTTATTTCAAACAAGAAGTGAACTTATCTAGCATATTATCATATATAGAGATATATAGAAAATTTAAAGCATAGAAAGCATCCATAGTCATAGAATACCCTATTATCAAGAAATATGCAAGGTAGTGAGTAAAGGGTGTAACAAGAATATAATCATGTGGTATATATAATATTCAAATTTTACCAAGTACACATGATTCGATTAATCACTTAAGGCCTACAAGAAATATACCTGAAATTCATTGAGTTTACAAGTGAATGTGCATAAGAGGTAGAAACTTTTGATACCTTGGCCTTGGTAATCAAGGAAATTATTTTCCTTACCCATTCCTTCTCTTTAGGTGTTTTGAACTTTGCAAGTTTCACATTTTGTACTTGAGAAGCTTTGGTTGAAGACATCTTCCTTTGTTGACCAAAACTTCTACCAATGGGCTTTGGAAGTATTCTTCTTGATGATTCCTCTTTCTTTTGACCAATTAGTCCATCCTTTTGAGAAACTTTCTGCATAATTGAGACACTAGGAGGACATTTTGGTACCCATTCCATCTTGGGTCCTTGAATGTTAGTACTAGTACCTTTAAGACTTTTCGGAACCCAAACTAAGTTATTTCTCATATAAAGATTTCTTCTATAATTACACAAATGAGAAATATGTCCTAGATGATCACAAAAATTACAAACAATTGAATTTAATGATGACTTGGTCCTTTGAAGATCATTTTTGAAAAACATAAGCCTTTTGTTGTTTTTACTTTTTAAATTGTTTTTGCCATAAGCCTTGCTTGAATTTTCATGTGGAATAACATTAATTTTATTCTCATCATCAAGCATAGAATGTAAATAATTAGAATCATTAGCTTTGACAAATTCGAAAGATAAGTCCTCAACTTGATTTTCTAAATCAATGCACTTTTCATAAGAAGTTGAGGTTTCACATTTCAAAGGCATTTCCCCATCAAGAAAAGCATATTCATTTTTCAAAGACTCAATTTCATTTTCAATAGAGGAAATATTTTCCAAACAAGATAAATTTTTCTTTTCTAAATTCAACAAACCATCATTCAATTCATCATATGCACATTGTAGCTTATCATAGTAAGGACTATAATCTAGTTTAGCATTATTTACCTCAAAGTCCTTTTGAGCCATATAGGAAATAGTCTCAATCTCTAGCATACTTGGCTCTTCCTCATTGTTGTCCATCAAGGATTCAAGAACATCTTCTTGAGGATATTTTTCATGACAAGCTTCCTTCAATGACTTTTGCTCTTCTTGCATTCTATATACTACTTTATGCACAAAATCATTGTTAGCAAGATAAATAGCATCAAGAGCATCCCATATATCTTTAGCATTAGAGCAACTTTTAATTTTAGCATAAGCATCATCATTCAAACTACTTCTCAATATTTGCATTTCTCTAATATTCAAGGAAAAACATTTCTTGTCATAAGCATCCAATCTTGTTTTGATTTGCAAGTAAATCCATCAAGCACAATATCCCATAAATCAAGATCAATAGATTGCATATAAATTTCAATTCTAGCTTTCCAATAAACAAAATTCACACCATCAAAGAATGGTGGTTTATCAATTTCAAAACCATTCATTTTGAAAAGCTTTTTAATGATTGCCAACAAACAAGGATCTTTAACTCTAAGCGGTTAAGCTTTCACCAGAGCACGAAGCTCTGATACCACTTATTAGCCATGGCAACCATCACCCAAGAGGGGGGGTAAATTGGGTGTTTACAAATTTTAATGCACCTTTGAGAAATTAAGCATTTTGAATCACTCAAGTCATAAAAGCAGCGGAACATGCACAACAAATGTACAACTATTATAGATTACTCAAATACAACTTAGGATATATAATGAATTAAGCAAATAAGCTAGATATCAAGTTCATAGAATCAAATCACCAAGATAACAAGATATGCAATAGATAAATATACTACACTAAATATTGAAATTAAAGAGTGTAGGGAAGAGGGAATCAAACTCAAGAATTTATCCTGGTTCAGCCACCAACCACTTGTGGCCTACATCCAGTCCCCAAGCTTAACTTGAGATTTTCTTCACTATCTCCTAGACTTCACGGGTGCTAGGAAAACCTTTGTACAAACAAGAACACTCCTCACACTTTGGGATACCTTACCCTTGTGCTAGAGCCTCCAATTCTTCAAGCTTCATAGGTGCTTGATGACCTTTACAAACTTGAACACTCAACTCCTTGGGATGCCTCACCCTTGAGCTTGAGTCTCTTCAAACAAAGGGATGCCTCACCCTTTACAATTTGGAGGGATACCTCACCCTCTCTTATAAAGCAATCAAAGTTGATAGAATGAAACTCTCACAAGAGTAGATATACAACTTGAAGAACAAAGTATGGATGATAGAAAACTCTCTCAAGAGTGGATAATACAAATTGAAGAACAAAGGAATAGAATGATTTTGCAATAAAGAGCTCAAAATATGATTTTGGTGATTCAAGGATCAAATCAAGTGTTCAAGAGGTGTATAAGCTTCATACAACACTTATATATAGAGCCCAAGTGATAAAATAGCCGTTGGTAGTGTTTAGAAATAATTTTTTATGAAAACTAGCCGTTAGAAACGTTTCTGGGCACTTGGTAATCGATTACACACTTCTGGTAATCGATTACATGGCTTCTGACATTGTTGTAATCGATTACAGGACTTGTGTAATCGATTACAGCTTTTCTGGTTTTGAAATCTGACTTTAAAATGTCATAACTTCTTCATTTCTTATCCGATTAAAGCAAATGACCAGTCATTGGAAAGATCTTTGAGTCTATTTTCAAATGAAAGAATTTCACAACAAAACTCAAAGTATTTTGAGAGTTATGATCAAAAGAGTGACCAAAGGTCAGTTTTTCAAAACTCAAACTTGACTATATTTCATAGTTTAAAGCAAATGGTCATAACTTCTTCATTTCTTATCCGTTTAAAGTAAATGACCATTCATTGGAAAGATATTTGAGTCTATTTTCATATGAAATACGTTTCATAACAAAACTCAAAGTATTTTGAAAGTTATGATTAAAATAGTAACTGAATGTCAGTTTTGCAAAACACAAACTTGGCTATTTTTTAAATGTGTGAACTACCACCAAGATTAACTTTCCAAAAATAGTTTGTTGGGCATTTAAACATGTAAGAACCATTTTTAAAGACTTAAAAACATATTTGAGCTCTTTTCTTGTAAAACCTCTATCTTTACATAGGAGAAAACCTAAAAGGAAAATATACCAATTCTAATCCTTAGGCTTCTTGATGTGATCCAAGCTTCCACAAATTTCTTCTCTTCAAATCTTGTAAATTGCTTGGAACATCTTTATCATTCTTATTCTTCTTGAGTTGAGCATAGTTGTGATCTTTTGCTTTCTAGTTGCAATGCTCACTCTTGATACTTGGACTATCCTACAAAGTATTACTCACTTAAAACAAGCATAGTTAGTCCAAATTCATAACTTAATATCTTAATATGCATGATTCATAAATGTATAACTCTAATTAGTCTAACATGCATATAAGAATGTTGCATATATCTCATTGCATGATTATTAAGTGAAGTATAACTAAATAAAGTACATAATCATGCATGATCCAATATATCTCTTTTAAGCACATATATGTAACATGATCAATATTCTTTTGTGATGCATTTGTCATCTATAAAGCACATCTATCAAGCATAAACATCATTCTTTTTATCTTGTATTTGTCATCATCAAAACTTAACATATTAAATCATTGGGGCAAACTTATTTCCACATGATTGCAGCAGAAACAATAGAGGCTCCGAGATTGGGAGCACAATCAATAACTCAAAACTTGAAGAGAACACATCAAGACTAAAAAAAGGAGAAGTTTGGAGAAAACAAAGATAAGGAAAACAATAAAACTAGATCTAGGTTTAAAAGTTGTGAATAACGATTCTAATGAGTTCCATGAACTCTACATAGCAAAAAAAAAAAAACTCTCTTCAAGATGGATATTATGTCTTTGATACCATGTTAAAAGGTTTCAGAGAATAATAATAATTCTTATATGATTTATTTGTCACTCAAGGACGTATATCTATATACAAAGATTTGTAATCCTATACTGAATTCTTTCTATAATTACAAGGAAAAATATGAAAAGAATAATTGTATAGATATGATTTACACTATATAGGTTTATGTCAATAATTACTTATCTAGAATAGAGCTATATTATAATAAAATAAATCTGTCCTAATTAATAACGAAAATAAGAAAATAAATCAAATCTGTCCTAAGAGATTATCTATGATACTTTAAAATATTTTAAGATATAATAAATATACTTTGAGATATTTTTTAAATATTCTAATAATATCAGCATTGTACAAAATCCGGTTCAGCATGATCACATCAAGCATGTGGAGATTGATAGAAATTTTATAAAAGAAAAGTTAGTAGATGACATCATTAACCTCCCACAAATTCTATAAGAAGATCAAGCAACATATGTTCTTACTAAAGGTCTCCCAACTCAAAGATTTAAGGAGCTCATTAGCAAGTTAGGACTAAAGAACATTCACTCACCAGCTTGAGGGGGAGTGTTGCGATATCAACCTGATTGGATGGTTCGCCGGTGATTAACCGAATTACGGAGGAATACAAATCAAATTAAGAGCACAATTTTTTTTTTAAAAAAAAAAGCCACCTTAGGTGTACAAGTGAAGCTTTACCGTGTGTTCACCCAATGGCGCAAACACTCAGAGCTATGGATTTAGAAAAGGAAGAAGAACTCAGGTTGGAGTGGTGCATTTGAATGCAGCATTCATCCTGTGTGCTTATGCGTTGGTAGGTGATTTTCCTTTATTTTCTATTTGTTGCTTCTGCAAATTACAAGCGTAGCTCCAAGTCCCAATCTTCAAAATGGTAGCAGAAAAATTGGAGGCCTTGAGTTTAGAATCTGTAGTAGTACCCGAAGCTTTGACGCCCTTGTGATCTTTCTTGTTGACAAGTGCTATTTTGGGATCATGTTGCTGCGAGAGTCTCATCTGAATCAAATCCGAAAGGAAGGGGCTCTTGCTGAGACGCAAACCGAGCGGGCTTGGCTCATCCAAGGGATTGTATAAAGCTGCTGGGATTGTATAAAGTTTCAATAGGAAGTGATAAACTCATGCATTTTTAATAGAATGTCAATATTCTATTTTCATGTGAATCACTAACATAAAACTATTATTTTTTAGTGGAACGTGATAAATCCTTGCATTTTTAACAAATGTGAAGAATCTATTCAAATATCACTAACAGTAGATTAAAAAAATAAAGCAAATCACAATTAAGTTGATGCAAGCCAATTGAAAGAAGCAAGAATAAGCTAATCTACAGAAACATTTAAAAATGGTAAACTCAAAAAGAAACGTCTCCTCATCCTTGAGGAAAACTATATACTACTAATTACTGTAAGAAATATGGCTCTATTAGAGAGTAATCTATGTTAATACTCGATTTTGTCCATAAAATTTTTAGTTTTGTTATTTAATCAAGGATTAATAATTTTGTATTGAATGATGCTTAATTGTAATATTTTGAACACATAATATCTTTTTAGGTTTTATTTACTTTCATCTTATTTGAATCACTTCTTTTTCTTATTATTTGTACAAAAAATAAGAAGGAAAGAAAAAAAAGAAAAAAAAGGATATGCTTTTAATAAGAAATCATGATTTGATTTTCTTGAAAAATAATTGAAGGATATACTTTTAATGAGAAATCATGATTTGATATTCTTGAAAAATAAAGGATATGCTTTTAATAAGAAATCATGATTTGATTTTCTTAAAAAATAATTAAAGGATATGTTTTTAATAAAAAATCATGATATGATATTCTTGAAAAATAAGAGATATGTTTATCATAAGAAATCATGATTTGATTTTCTTAAAAAATTTGAAGGATATGCTTTTAATGAGAAATCATGAACTGATATTCTTGAAAAATAAAGAATATGTTTTTAATAAGAAATCATAATTTGATTTTCTTAAAAATAATTGAAGGACGTGCTTTTAGTAAAGAATTGTGATTTGATCCTCTTAAAAAAAATTCAAGATTTTAAAAGGAAAGACTCAAAATAAGATTTTGTAATGGTTTAATAAAAAAGGAAAAGAGAGAATGAGTTTTAAATAAAAGATCATGATTCAATTTTCTTAAAATAAATTGTGGGATAATTTAAGAGGTTAATTTTGTTGAGATTTTTTTTGGTGATCAATTAGTGGATTGATATTTACATGGGAATTAAGGTTTAATAATTGCCTATAAATAGAACATTCACTTATTCACAAGGGCACAATTACACACACTTACATACATGAGAGAGTTTGCCATGTAACACCATAAAAAGTGTTTGTTTAATCATCAATGATCATTTTATAATATTCTTGATTTTTAGGATTTTTTTTGGAATTTTTCAGAAACGATGAATATTTTAATATATTTTTCGTTTTACGTGCACACTGAGTAGAAACCTGATGGCATCAGTGTAACACTCTGGAAATAATTTATTTTATCATAAATAGTCATTTTCTAATATTTATGAATTATGTGAATTTTTCTAGAATTTTTTAGAAATGACGAATATTTTAATATATTCTTCATTTTACGTGTGCACTGAGCGGGGCTGGGAAGATGTAATATTTTTCCTATGGCTGGTAAACTCTAAATTGTGGACATGTCGACGGGGGATCTTACTAAACCTAAGGTCGGGCACAATTTACGAGGTTTATGTTTTTTGAGGTTTTTACCCGATAAATTAAATCGCGGTACTGTAAAATCATCCGATGAACAATAAAATATTATTTTCATCATCTGTAACTCTTCTACACTAGGGGGGAAAAATAATACTGACAGTGTAAATATTCATCTGTGTTAGTGTGCTTAATTAGGAGACAACCTTACTTTCACTTTATTGTGAAACGTGCGAAACTTCCCTTGTAAGCTTGGAGGAAGCTTCTTGGAAATATCATTTCCCTCTTTCCCCATGCAAATGCAGCCACCTCCCTCTTCTCTCTCTCTTCATGCATGGCTGGAACCATATTTTGGGGGGAAAAGAATTACTTTTCATTTAACTAATTATATTTGTGTAATTTCAAAACTTAACCTAAAACACTTCTCTCTCTGCTTCTTCTTCTTCTTCTTCTTCTTCTTCTTCTTCTTCTTCTTCATTGAAATTTTCTCTCCTCCTTCTCTCTAGAGAGCTATGGCCAGCAGCCCTCATTCCCCCTCATCCATCACAAAAATTCAAACCAACCCCATTTTCTTAATCCTCTCCATCTCCTAAACACTTTTCTTGTTTGTGGCTCTTTGAAAATCCACCATTTTCACCATCTTCTTCAAGCTTCAAGCTTAGGGTTTTTGGGTAAACTTCTTCATTCTTCACTTTCTTTTCTCATTTTCGTTTTTATGGTCCTCTTGGTGATCATCCATGCTTCATTTTTCAAACATTGGTGCTATTTTGATGAAGTTGAATTTCTAGGGTTTTTGGTGGTGCCCAATCCGAAAATTTGCAAGAAGTTCTTGGAGGTTCCTCTTGTTTTCTTCACCTTGGTAAGAGGAAGACACTCCTCCTCAACCTCTATTAGCATTTAGGAACCTTGGTTATGGTTGATTGTGAGAAAACCCTAATGAGGGTTATTCTTTGATTGTGTGATTAGTATGTTTGCATGTTGGTTGTACTTGGTTTATGTTATTGGATTGATTGTTAATGTATATTGGTAAATTAGAACGGATTGGAAGACATGTAATGGAAGAAATTGATGTGGGATTTCCCTTGGGTGGCCACGGTTTTGGGGCTAAGAAGATGGGATCTTTGTGAACAAATTTTAATAAGTGAATGACTTAATTAATCAAGTGTGTAATATAAAATCAATGGAATGGAAAAATTAGGAATTGAATCCTCTAGAGAGGCCACGGCCTCTAGGGCTCTTTGGGGCTTAATCATGCAATTTTAGGTAACCTTGGAACTTAGATAATTAAATGATTAAAACATAGGTAATAGGTTAGGAAATTAGCATATTTGGAAAAATTAGATACAATTGGAGATTCATAAATTTTAAAGAACCAAGAATGAAACTTGTCATAAAACTTTAAATAATTTTACAAGAGCAAGAACAAGAGAGTGTGAGACTTTGAGACCTTAGAATGACCTTCTAAGTGTATGAGAATAAATTGCATTAGAAAATTGAAATTAATTATGGAAACTCATTTAGTGACAGATCTTGTAAGAGAGGCAAATCTTAAATAAGAATTCATAATGGACCTTAAAAATGTATTACCTTATTTGATTTCAATATTATGATATTGTGGGTCCATGTGAGTGACCAATGACGTGTTGATGCTTATTTTGGCCAATTGTAGTATATTATGGAATAGTATGTGATGATGACCATACATGTTCATGCATAGAGTCTTATGCCTTGTGAATGTCCTGTGGACTGTTGTAAGGCCAAGTTGCCTAGGAGATTGAACACACCTTAGTGCGGGTGCGAGTAGACTAGTGTTGGTCATGTTATGACCTTGGGGGTGTCGGGGTGCGGGTTTCTCGCAATGGGTGGTTGGTAGCTCTCCTGCCCGTGGGGTAGACCGATGCAAACGCACCGACGATTCGGACCGAGACACTATCCTATATCGTGATCTAGCGTAGACTGCCTGTATAATGCCTGGATGTGCACGTGGAAAACTATTGGGTTACAACACTTTGGCCTCGGCAGCCAAGTTGCAGACGTGTCTCCTGATCTTTCTCTCTGACTGTTTGTGTCTAGCTCCATGGAGTAGGATTTTGGGTACTGTGTACATATGCATCATGAGATGTCATACCATCTGATAATTACTGCTTTATATGAATTTGAACTATTTATTTATTATTATGATGAAGGACTGCCTAGAACTATTTACCTATTTACTGATGTGTTTACTGTCTATCATTGTTATTATTGTCTTTGAGATGCTATCTGGATGTCTTGCGTCGTATTGATTTCTAGCTGCTATAATTAGTAATGATGGTAGGATGTCTTACCTCTTTCCTGTATTTTTGTTATTTGTTGTTGTACGTTGATTGTGACTATCGAAGACGACAGCAAGGAGGTTGAAGCTCCCGATTTCCCCGGCTTCTAGCCTGATTGCGATTAGTACCTACTGAGGAGCATGGAGGCACGTATGGGCGGATTTTTGGGTGATGTGCATCTGACCTTCCTTTGGGGGCCGGAGTGCTGGCACATTAACCTGAGTTCCGACCGCTGTGTCTACCTTGGAGACATATCGATCTCTTTGGCCTGGAGACGTCATGAGACGCCAATCCTTACCTGCTGCATTAGCCTATGTTTGAAGTTTTATCTATCCATCCGGGAGATGTGGGGTGACCGCTACTACACCCCGCAGGAGGACTCTTTTGATTCCACTACTTGGGCTCCTGCCCGTGGCTCTGTGGTTCCTATGGAAGTTTCTTCAGATGAGGAGGACCTCGCAGAGGATCCTGACACGATCCCTCCTCATCTGAGGGACTGACATTACTGGTAGCTGCTGATGGCTGCCAGTGTTTTATTTTGGGGGCCTGATGTTTTATTTTTGGTGGGCTGTATATTCTGATATCTTGGGGATGTATATGTATGATCCTTTGGGCAGGTATAGTTTTGCTTTTTTGGAAATTCCAGGCTTGTATCTAAAACATAATTGATAGCTATATATATATATATATATATATATATATATATATATATATATATATATATACATGTTATTCGGATGGAAATTTTACCTTGTCTTACTCTTTATTGTTATTCACATTTCGTCACTCTGTTTTATTAATTAACAATATATATATCGTCATTTTACTCACGTACTGATGAATTGGACAAATTAATCTTAACTAAAATGAATCGGGTCTTAGTTTCACAAAATTTTATTTTCCGCATTGACATTTGACAATGTGACGTTCCCTCCCCAAAAGGGGGCGTTACATTAAGTTGGTATCAGAGCCCCGGTTTATGTCTCTTTGGGTCTTGTGTGTGAGTCTGTCTTGTTTGTGCTGTGTGAATCTCTGTGATTGGTATTCTGAATGAATACGTCTAATTTTCCTTGTGTTTTTCAGTTAATCTGATTTAAGAGAAAAGCGGGATGGCAAGAGGTGGAGAAATGGCAGCTGCTATAGAGGCAATGCAGAGGATGGCGGAAGTCATCGCATAACAGAATAAATATGCTGCTCAACAATAAGAGAGAGCTGCACAACAGCTCGAAGCGACTGCCGATGCGCAGAACTTGGCGGAATTTCGTCGCCATAACCCTCCATAATTAAAAGGAGAATTCAATCCGGACAAAGCTAGTTTGTGGATCAAAGAATTGGAGAAAGTTTTCCGTGGCATGAATTGCACTGAAAACAAGAAGGTGAACTATGCAACCTTCATGCTTGTCAGCAATGCCGAAGATTGGTGGAATGGAACTCATAAAGTACTGGAAGCCGAGGAACGTGAAATCACGTGGGACTTGTTCAAGGACAATTTTTTGGATAAGTACTTTCCTGCAAGTGTGAGACATGCGAAAGAGATGGAATTCCTCAATCTGAGGCAGGGGAACATGACCGTTAGTGAATATACGGCCAAATTTGAGAACTTGGAGAAGTTCTCAACGCATTATCAGCATCAAACAGATGAATCTTGGAAGTGTTGGAAGTTCACTGAAGGGCTGAGGTACGAGGTGAAGAAGGCTGTTATCATCCTGAAAATTAAAGTGTTCTCAGAGCTGTTGGACATATGTTGTGAAGTGGAGGCCTTGAAGCAAGCTATAGATTTGAGGAGTAAGAACTTTGGGCCTGCAAGGTTCCAAAGAGGTGGAGGCAATAGTTCGAATCGCTTCCAAAAAAAGCCATATTCCCGACCAACGGGAAGTCAACAACAAACTGGTGGAAGTTCTGGTGGAGGTTCTACTGGGAACCGAACTTGTCAGAATGTGGCATATCCCTCTAAATGCCTAAAGTGTGGGAAAGACCATCCCATGAGAGAGTGCACCATCAAAGGATTTATCTGCTTCAGATGTGGCAAACCAGGCCACATGTCCAGAGACTGCAACCAGGCAAAGGCTGAACCTTCAGTCAATGCAACTCGAGCCAAGAAACCGCAAGCTGGAGGTTGAGTCTACACCATAAGCGGAGCTGAAGCCTCTGAATCCGAAGACTTGATTCAAGGGGAAGGCACCATAGAAGGTAATCTTTTAAAAGTACTGTATGACTCTGGGGCAACCCATTCTTTCATATCATATGACTGTGTGCTATGACTTGACTTACCAATGTCTACCCTACCTTTTGATTTGATTGTCTCAACCCCTACTGACAAACCGGTAGTTACTACCAAAGTCTGTTTGAAGTGTCCCATAATTGTTGAAGGTCGTATCTTTTCTGTCGATTTGATCTGTTTACTTCTTTCACAACTAGATATAATCTTAAGGATGGACTGGCTGTCTTCCAACCAAGTTCTATTAGATTGCTCTAGAAAAACCATAGTTTTCCCTGTGGATAAGGATTCTAGACACTTGAAGGCCAACCAAGTTTGAGCTTTCTTGAAAGAAGGAGCTCAAGGATATATGCTACTGTCTTCCTTGAAAGTCGAGAGCGAGGCTGATCTGAGTACTATTCTAGTGGTGAAGGAGTTTCCTGAAATCTTTCCCGAAGATGTACCTGGTTTACCACCAACGTGCGAGATAGAGTTTGCTATTGACCTTGTACCGGGAGTTGGTCTCGTGTCTATAGCACCTTATCGGATGTCGCCAACGGAATTGGTAGAACTTAAGAAACAACTGGAGGAGCTTTTGGAGAAATAGTTCGTCAGACCGAGTGTATCACCCTGGGGAGCACCAGTGTTGTTAGTTCGAAAGAAGGACGGTACCTCAAGATTGTGTGTAGATTATAGGCAGTTAAACAAGCTGACGATCAAGAACAAGTATCCACTCCCAAGAATCGACGACTTAATGGACCAACTGAAAGGAGCAACGGTGTTCTCAAAGATCGATCTGAGATCTGGATATCATCAGATAAGAGTGAAAACAGAGGATATACCCAAGACTGCTTTTCGTACCCAATACGGTCATTACAAATACCTTGTGATGCTGTTTGGTGTGACGAATGCACCTGCTATCTTCAAAGACTACATGAACAGGATCTTTCGTCCTTATTTGGACAAGTTTGTTGTCGTCTTCATTGATGATATCCTGATATATTCCCAGAATCCGGAGGATCATGCTGAACACCTCAGCATAGTTCTCCAGATTTTGAAGGAGAAAGAATTGTACGCCAAGCTGTCGAAGTGTGAATTTTGGCTAGATGAGGTTAAGTTTTTGGACCATGTGATCTCGAAAGAAGGGATTGCAATAGATCCATCAAAAGTGGAGGCAGTGCCACAATGGGAAAGGCCGAAGTCAGTAACGGAGATTCGTAGCTTCGTGGGTTTGGTCGGATATTACAGAAAGTTCATAGAAGGGTTTTCCAAAATTGCTGGACCGCTCACTCAACTGACAAAGAAGAACTAGGCTTTTGAGTGGACTGATAGCTGCGAGCAAAGTTTCCAAGAGTTGAAGGAACGGCTAACCACCTCACCAGTATTAGTGCTACCTGATCCGAACGAGCCATTCGAGGTGTACTATGACGCTTCATACCAAGGATTGGGATCTGTTCTTATGCAACATAGAAGAGTGGTAGCTTATGCTTCGCGACAGTTGCGAGTGCATGAAAAGAACTACCCGACACACGATTTGCAATTAGCAGCTGTGGTTTTTGCTCTAAAAATATGAAGGCATTTCCTCTATAGAGAGATATTCAACATCTTCAGTGATCACAAAAGCTTGAAATATTTGTATGATCAGAAGGAGCTGAATATGAGGCAACGGAGATGGTTAGAATTCCTGAAGGACTATGATTTTCAGCTATTGTATCACCTTGGCAAAGCGAACATCATGGCAGACGCCTTGAGTAGAAAGACCATCAGTGTTTCTGCCCTGATGATCAAGGAAAGAGATCTCATAGAACAGTTCAGAGATGTTTGGTCATTTGTAGAGTTGAAACCAGGAAAGATCTATATGAATATGGTCACCATTTCAAGTGAGCTACTGGACGACATACGGGAAAAATAGAAGGTCGATAAACTCTTACAAGAAGTGAGAGAGTTGATGAGACAAGGCAAAGAAACAGAATTCGAGGAAGGAACATATGGAATTCTAAGATTTCGGGGTAGAGTCTGTATTCCTCGTGACCAAGAGCTCAAACAGTATATCGTGAATCATGCTCACACAAGCATGCTGAATATGCACCCGAGCATAACGAAGATGTACCAAGACTTGAAGAAGTTGTTCTGGTGGCACGGAATGAAGAGTGATGTCACTAGATGTGTATCGACTTTTCTAGTCTGTCAGAAAGCCAAAGTGGAACATCAAAGACCCGCAGGATTGCTACAACCATTGTCTATTCCTGAATGAAAATGGGACAGCATTGCAATGGATTTTGTTGTGGGTTTGCCAAGGATAAAGAGAGGACATGACTCGATTTGGGTAATAGTAGATCGACTCACAAAGCAGCTCATTTCCTCCCGATCAATATAAGGTACAGGCTGGAGAAGTTGACCCAACTGTATATTGGAGAGATCGTTAGACTGTATGGTATGCCTACGAGCATTGTTTCAGATAGGGATCCGAGATTTACTTCAAAATTCTGCCAGAGTCTACAGGCATCGTTGGGAACAAAGTTACGTCTAAGTTCGGCGTACCACCCACAAACTGATGGTCAATCAGAACAAATGATCCAATCTTTAGAAGATTTGCTTAGAGCTTGTACTATAGAACAGACTAGAAGTTGGGATGAAGTTTTGCCATTGATAGAATTCACCTACAACAACAGTTACCATTCGAGTATAGGGATGGCACCCTATGAAGCTCTATATGGACAATGGTATCGGACACCATTGTGTTGGTACCAAGACGACGAACGTCTCATGATTAGACCGGATATCATTCAATAGACAACTGAGAAGGTCAAGATGATTCAAGAGAAGATGAAGACTGCTCAGAGCCGGCAAAAGAGTTATGCGAATAAGAGGAGAAAGCCTCTTGAGTTTGAGGAAAGTGAGCATGTATTCTTGAAAGTCACACCCACGACTGGGGTCGGCTGGGTTTTGAAATCTAGAAAACTCACTCCAAAATTTCTTGGACCTTACCAAATTCTTCGCCGAATAAGTCCAGTAGCCTACCAGATAGCTTTACCCCCTTTTCTATCCAACATACATAATGTCTTCCATGTATCACAACTGCGTAAATATTTACCTGACCCAAGTCATGTCATAGCACCGGACACAGTACAATTAAAAGAGAACTTGACTTATGAAACGCCTCCTGTGAGAATCGAGGATCAGCAGATAAAGCAACTTAGAGGCAAGGAAATTCCATTGGTATAGGTAATCTGGAATGAAGCAACTGGTGATGCAACGTAGGAACAGGAGGATAAGATGAGGGAACAACACCCACAACAATTATGAGGTACGTAAATTTCGAGGACGAAATTTCTTTTTAGTAAGGGAGTGTTGTAACACCCTAAAAAGTGTTTGTTTAATCATCAATGATCATTTTATAATATTCTTGATTTTAGGAATTTTTCTGAAATTTTTCTGAAACGACGAATATTTTAATATATTCCTCATTTTACATGCACACTGAGCAGAAACCTGCCGGTGTCAGTGTAACACTCCGGAAATCAATTATTTTATCATAAATAGTCATTTTCTAATATTTATGAATTATGTGAATTTTTTTGAAATTTTTCAGAAATGACAAATATTTTAATATATTCCTCGTTTTGCGTTCACGCTGAGCGGAGCCGAGAAGATGCAATATTTTTCCTGTGGCTGGTAAACTCTAAATTGTGGACATGTCGATGGGGGATCTTACTAAACCTGAAGCGGGGCACAATTTACAAGGTTTTCGTTTTTCGAGATTTTACCCGATAAATTAAATCACGGTACCGTAAAATCATCCGATGAACAATAAAATATTATTTTCATCATCTGTAACTCTTCTACACTGGGGGGAAAAATAATACTGATAGTGTAAATATTCATCTGTGTTAGTGTGCTTAATTAGGAGACAACCTTACTTTCACTTTATCGTGAAACGTGCGAAACTTCCCTTGTAAGCTTGGAGGAAGCTTCTTGGAAATTTCCTTTCCCTCTTTCCCCATGCAAATGCAGCCATCTCCCTCTTCTCTCTATCTTCATGCACGGCTGGAACCATATTCTGGGGGGAAAAGAATTACTTTTCATTTAACTAATTACATTTGTGTAATTTCAAAACTTAACCTAAAGCACTTCTCTCTCTTCTCCTTCTTCTTCTTCATTGAAATTTTCCCTCCACCTTCTCTCTCGAGAGTTATGGCCAACAGCCCTCTTTCCCCCTCATCCAACACAAAAATTCAAACTAACCCTATTTTCTTAATCCTCTCCATCTCCTAAACACTTTTCTTATTTGTGGCTCTTTGAAAATCCACCATTTTCACCATCTTCTTCAAGCTTTAAGCTTAGGGTTTTTGGTTAAACTTCTTCATTCTTCACTTTCTTTTCTCATTTTCGTTTTTATGATCCTCTTGGTGATCATCCATGCTTCATTTTTCAAGCATTGGTGCTATTTTGTTGAAGTTGAATTTCTAGGGTTTTTGGTGGTGCCCAATCCGAAAATTTGCAAGAAGTTCTTGGAGGTTCCTCTTGTTTTCTTCACTTTGGTAAGAGGAAGACACTCCTCCTCAACCTCTATTAGCATTTAGGAACCTTGGTTATGCTTGATTGTGAGAAAACCCTAATGAAGGTTATTCTTTGATTGTGTGATTAGTATGTTTGCATGTTGGTTGTACTCGGTTTATGTTATTGGATTGATTGTTAATGTATATTGGTAAATTAGAACGGATTGGAAGACATGTAATGGAAGAAATTGATGTGGGATTTCCCTTGGGTGGCCACGGTTTTGGGGCTAAAAAGATGGGATCTTTGTGAACAAATTTTAACAAGTGAATGACTTAATTAATCAAGTGTGTAATATAAAATCAATAGAATGGAAAAATTGGGAATTGAATCCTATAGGGAGGCCATGACCTCTAGGGCTCTTTGGGGCTTATGTGAATGCATGTGTCATGAAGCATGTCGATTAGTTTTTGATGATAACAAAGACAAAGATGAAGATCAAGAGTAAAAGAGAAAATCAAGATCAAAGGGCGTTATTAAGAGGTTTAGATATAGGCATTAGAATATCAATGTTAAATGCTCTCAAGATATCTCAAATGGTTTTTCAAAAATATGTCTTTTTGATCAACATAGCTCTTGAAAGAATAAATCCTAAAAGAGAACTTCTTTTACCCTGGATCATGACAAATAATGTTCATTAATACTTAAATCTATGTTTTCTAAAAGTTAAGAATGTCATGAATCCTTCTTCAGGCTTGAAAAATGAGTTTTGAATGTACTGTAATCGATTACACATGTGTGGTAATCGATTACACGTAAAACAGAAGCCCTGTAATCAATTACATAAGTATTGTAATCGATTACCATATAAACAGAAAGCCAGTAATCAATTACACAAGTCACGTAATCGATTACCATGTTCCCAGAAAAGCTAAGAACATGTTCAAAGGGCCATGTAATCGATTACATCAATATTGTAATCGATTACCATGAAGTCAGAGGGCGTGTAATCGATTACACAAGTCATGTAATCGATTACCACAAGCCCAGAAAGCCAAGAACACGTTCTATCTTCCATGTAATCGATTACCAAAACCTTGTAATCGATTACCAAGGTTCTGACATGTTTAACGGCTATATTGAATGCATTAAATGCTTGGCTTCAACCACCCCTAACGGCTCTTTTAATGAATGGGCTTTAAATACATTTGTTGGGGCATCATTATGGGTTGTTCTTGAACCTAAAAACATCATAGCAACACATCAAACGAGAATCAAACTCTGAAATCACTCATTGCTCTGTTTTTGTCCAATCTTTGAGATATCTTTTGTGAGCATTATTAGAGCTTCAATTTGTATCATCTACTCTAGTGAGAGCTTCTCAAAATCAATCTTAATTGTTGTATAAGATAGAGGGTGAGGCATCCCTCATATTTGTAAAGGGTGAGGCATCCCTTTGTTTGAAGAGACTCAAGCTCAAGGGTGAGGCATCCCAAGGAGTTGAGGGCTCAAGTTTGTAAAGGTATTCAAGCACCTATTGAAGCTTGGAGAAATAGTGGAAATCTCAAGTGGTTGCTTGAGGACTGGACATAGGTCACAAGTGGATTAGTAGCCGAACCAGGATAAATCACTGTGTTTGATTCTCTAAACCCTTCTCTTATATTTGTGCATTGCTTATTTTCTTGATTGATTACTTCTCTCTTGGTTGGTTATTAAGCAATATACATTGTTCTTATCAATTCATTCATTTCAATTAGTCAATAGCTTCAACGAAAATCAATAGTCAAGTGTTTTACGAAAGAATTACGAACTTGTTTTATAAACTCAATTCACCCCCCCTCTTGAGTATTGAAGCCACTTGGTAACAACTTAATCATGCAATTTTAGGTAACCTTAGAACTTAGATAATTAAATGATTAAAACATAGGTAATAGGTTAGGAAATTAGCAAATTTGGAAGAATTAGATACAACTGGAGATTCATAAAGTTTAAAGAACCAAGAATGAAACTTGTCATAAAACTTTAAATAATTTTACAAGAGCAAAAACAAGAGAGTGTGAGACTTTGAGACCTTAGAATGATTTCTAAGTGTGTGAGAATAAATTGCATTAGAAAATTGAAATTAATTATGGAAACTCATTTAGTGACAGATCTTGTAAGAGAGGCAAATCTTAAATAAGAATTCATAATGGACCTTAAAAATGTATTACCTTATTTGATTTCAATATTGTGATATTGTGGGTCCATGTGAGTAACCAATGACGTGTTGATGCTTATTTTGGCCAATTGTGGTATATTATGGAATAGTATGTGATGATGACCATACATGTTCATGCATAGAGTCTTATGCCTTGTGAATGTCCTGTGGACTGTTGTAAGGCCAAGTTGCCTAGGAGATTGAACACACCTTAGTGCGGGTGCGAGTAGACTAGTGTAGGTCATGTTATGACCTTGGGGGCGTCGGGGTGCGGGTTCCTCGCAATGGGCGATTGGTAGCTCTCCTGCCCGTGGGGTAGACCGATGCAAACGCACCGACGATCCGGACCGAGACACTATCCTATATCGTGATCTAGCGTAGACTGTCTGTATAATGCCTGGATGTGCACGTGGAAAACTATTGGGTTACAATACTTTGGCCTCGATAGCCGAGTTGTAGACGTGTCCCCTGATCTTTCTCTCCAACTGTTTGTGTCTAGCTCCATGGAATAGGATTTTGGGTACTGTGTGCATATGCATCATGAGATGTCATACCATCTGATAATTACTGCTTTATGTGGATTTGAACTGTTTATTTATTATTATAATGAAGGACTGCCTGGAACTGTTTACCTGCTTACTGATGTGATTACTGTCTATCATTATTATTATTGTCTTTGAGATGCTATCTAGGTGCATTGCGCCGTATTAGTTTCTGGCTGCTATAATTGGTAATGATGGTAGGATGTCTTACCTCTTTCTGTTATTTGCTATTGTACGTGGATTATGACTATCGAAGACGACGGTAAGGAGGTTGAAGCTCCCGATTTTCCCGGCTTCTGGCCTGATCGCGATTAGTACCTACTGAGGAGCATGGAGGCACGTACGCGCGGATTTCTGGGTGATGTGCATCTGACCTTCCTTGGGGGGCCGGAGTGCTGACACATTAACCTGAGTTCCGACCGCTGTGTCTACCTTAGAGACGTATCGATCTCTTTGGCCTGGAGACGTCATGAGACGCCGATCCTTACCTGCTGCATGAGCCTACGTTTGGAGTTTTATCTGTCCATCTGGGAGATGTGGGGTGACCGCTACTACACCCTGCAGGAGGACTCTTTTGATTCCACTGCTCGGGCTCCTGCCCGTGGCTCTGTGGTTCCTATGGAAGTTTCTTCGAATGAGGAGGACCCCACAGAGGATCCTGACACGATCCCTCCTCATCTGAGGGACTGACATTACTGGTAGCTGCTGATGGCTGCCAGTGTTTTATTTTGGGGGACTGATGTTTTATTTTTGGTGGGCTGTATATTCTGATATCTTGGGGATGTATATGTATGATCCTTTGGGCAGGTATAGTTTTGCTTTTTTGGAAATTCCAGGCTTGTATCTAAAACACAATTGATAGCTCTCTCTCTCTCTCTCTCTCTATATATATATATATATATGTATGTTATTCAGATGTAAATTTTACCTTCTGTCTTACTCTTTATTGTTATTCACATTTCGTCACTCCGTTTTAATAATTAACATATATATATATATATATATATATATATATATATATATATATATATATATATATATATACCGTCATTTTACTCACGTACTGATGAATTGGACAAATTAATCTTAACTAAAATGAACCGGGTCGTAGTTTCACAAAATTTTATTTTCCGTATTTACATTTGACAATGTGACGTTCCCTCCCAAAAAGGGGGTGTTACATGCCACATGAAGAGTTAGAGTTAGAGTTAGAGGTGAAGATTAGTAGAAGGTAAAACGTGTATATGAGTTAACAAAATAGAAGTCCCTGATTCTTTGCCAACAGGTACGTTCTCTTACTATACATTATTCAAACTTGTGTTGGATTAGATACTGGTGAAGTTGATTTTATATGTTATGGTATTCCAGTAATATATTATAATTATGATGTTGAATGCATTTTGATATTTGCTTAGTCTCAGTATAATTATGACGTGACATTAGATTCTTGGGAATTAAATTGAGTTTGAATTAATAGGATAAAGTCTATTCCTATTTTTCTATCCATTCAGGCTACATGACATGTTTATGTATTATTAGTGCGTATTTTAATTGACTATCAAATGTTGCACTAAAAATTAAATGAGTTGTGACAATTTGTTAATTTGAAAATTTTGAATTTTTTTTTAAAGTGTTATTTGAATTACAACCGTTTATGGGTGATGTTTCAAGAATCAATTGAATTAATTGAGTCATGACAACTTGTTAATTCAAAATTTTTTTAAAAATAATTTTTTAATAAAAAAAGATAATTTTTTATAATTAAAACAAACTAACCAACAAATATTTTTTAAAAAATGACATAACTTTGAATTCCTTATTGCCCTCAGTGATACATAGGAGCAGAATCTCTATTTTGTCAAGCAAAAATTAATTTTCATAATTTGATTGTTTCTTTTATTTTTATAAATAGTTGCAATATTTTTTTTTAAAAGTGGTAAAATAAATATATTTGAGATTATTAAATTTACACAACTAACTTAAGGTACCGTTCTTAGAATAGGCAGTATAGGGTGTTAACACCTTCTCTATTTGTAATCGACTCCCGAATTCAAATATATGTTCCAAAAGACCAGTTTTCCTAATTAATGGGTTTTTATAAATGTTTTTTCAATTTAAGTAAACATTGGTGGCGACTCCATTATTTTCAAAATCCTATCTTTTAGTCATCTTGTCGCGATCCCGGTTACGACAACTGGCGACTCCACTGAGGACACTTGAGAGTCAAGTCTTTGTAAATTGGTTGTACAAATATTGTGACATTTATATGTTTGTTTTACTCTTTTTTATTTTTTTTCGTTTTTTGTTTTAATTGTTTATTGATTATTTTAACTATAATTTTATTTGCTATGCAAACCATAGGATAGAGAATTTTTTGGAATTTGTTTTGTGTTTGTTTTGTTTTGCAAGATGTGGGTACTCTTTAAGATTATGAAGGGTTGTATACTCCCTACACCCACTGCACCTACATGTTTATCACATATATTTGAGTGGGGCCTTATACCAGGTCTGAGTGAAGCCTAAGTTATGCAGAGATTGTGTAGTGGTAGTCATTTTGGATGTACATCCTATTTAGTTATCACAAAAGCCTCATCTAGAGTGTGTCTTTTTCACAAATGTCCCATACCTAGTGGTTTACCCTCTGTTTGTGACCAACATTCTAAAATGAGATTTAGCTTTAGAGGTCTTTAGAATAGTAGAGACACCCAATGAAAGTTCTCACAAATCAGAAAGACTCATAGATCCTTAGGATAGAATTTTTCAAATTTAAGGCAATCCCTTAGGTATAAAGGGAGCGTACCTTTTCATTATCTTTAGATTTATCCATATCATAATCTCTATTGATACATATATATCATAAGTAGTATGGTCCATTAATAAGATAAGTCATAATCATACATCTCTTAAAAGAAAGTTTTTTTTGCTTAGATAAAGAAAAAATAGAATTTTTTTTTCTTTTTACAAAAAGTGGGGGGGGGGGGGACAAGTCACTATTAAAAGACCACCTATTTATCCATCATTACATTCATCATATATATTGAAATATCTTTTTTTAAAAAATAAAAATTCATCTGCATAAGTAGTCAATACTTCGCATACATGTATATTGCCAATTTTGTTCAATCAATATTGAAAATTACATATTCACGTCATGTTTCCTCAAGCAGTAAAAGTAAACACTATAGCAGGAAAGCAGCTTCCGTGACACCCTTACAGGACTCGTTCCCAGGCTAAGATCATAGATGAAATGGAACAGACTCAAGAGTTGAAGGATGAGGTGAATCAGCTCAAGGAACAATTGTCTAAGATGATGGAGATATTACAGTCCATAGAAAATATAAAGAGCACGAATGGGAACCTCTCATTTGCGAACGAAGAACATTTGGCCACACCTCTTCATCTGCCTAGTTTCGCTCCAATCCCTCTGTAATTTCAAGACTTTAATCCTCAAGGAGTTATTATGTCGCTCACCATTTACCTAAATAACACCACTTAACCCTCAGTCACCAGTTCTCAGGAAACCCAAGCACCACCATTCCCACCATATGGTCTCTCTCCTAGCTATGTACCACTATTAGCCACCAATCCCCCTAATAATAGCATGCCAGTAGTGACGCCAACTTCAAACCACTAAACATTACCCAAACCTAAGTCACCTGGCCAAATGCTAGTGAAACCTCGCCAACACAACACCCATTTCCCTTTTTTATCCCATTATATGGTCTTCCTTGCGACTTTGTACCATCACAGACTACCAATCTCCCTAACAACAGCATGCTATTGATAACACCTACTTCAAACATATTGAGCATAACCCAACCACATGCCCATTACCTTGGTACCAATGGAACCTCACTAATACAACATTTTGTCCCCACTTTCATGCCACAGTATCCATTGAATTCTTCTGTTGAAAATCATCAGTCCAAAGAGGAGCTGAAAATTATAGAAGAGAAATTACGAGCCATTAAAGGAGCAAGTAGGTAGTTATGGTCTCAGGGATTCTACTGAGCTTTGCCTTGTCTCTAATATTGTCATTCCCTTGAAATTTAAGGTCCCATATTTCAATAAATATAAAGGGAATATTTGCCCAAAGAATCACTTGACAATGTATATTTGCAAGATGGCTTCACAGGCTCACGACAACAAACTGTTAATCCATTTCTTCCAAGACAGTTTAACTGGGGCAACTTTGAATTGGTACACGTATCTTGAGCGTGCCCATATACGGAGTTTCAAGGATCTAGTTGATGCTTTCTTAAGGTAATACAAGTATAATCTCGACATGGCTCCTGACAGATTGCAGTTGCAAAATATGGCGAAAAATGATGTTGAGACTTTTAAGGAGTATGCTTAGAGATGGAGAGAAACAGTCGCTTAGGTGGAACCCCCGTTGTCAGAAAATGAAATGATGGTTATGTTCATTAACACCCTTCATTCACTTTTCTATGATTGAATGATTGGGAGTATGTCATCAAATTTCTCAAACATTATTATCATTGGAGAAAGGGTTAAAAGTGGAATAAGAAGTGAAAAGATTGCTGATAGTTCAGTCAGGGCGACCAATGCAAAGAAATTCCCGATGTTGAAGGAAAAAAAAAAGAGGCTCATGTCGTGATATTTGATTAAAAGAAATTTACTCAATGACAACTTAACCAAACACTTGTAAACCCTCAATTATCCTTCCAAACCCCTTAGGTGCCTTACCACCCATATTTTCCTACTACGTCACCAACTATATATCCCTAACCTTACCATCCGTATGTTGCCACTACTTCACAAGTTCCATATCCCCAACCTCACCACCTAATAATGCCTTACTGTATGCCATCTATAATATCCTTCCTAACGTATTAGTCTTAATTGATGGTTATAGATTTATATTAATAGTAGTATTAGTTATATGTTAATAGCTTATAATAGTTTAGAATCTAGCATAAACTGCATAGATTAAAGAAATAAATATGGAGAATTTATTTCTAGATTACAAAAGAATAGGTTATGATAGGGTAAAATTTAGATAGTTATATGAATTAGATTGGAAGTTTGTGGATAACATAGAAGACTAAAATATCTTTAAGAGGCACAAAATTTTTGAAGAGTTACCCAAAGTCAAATGATATTATCCTAATTCCTCTTTTTTCCACCATCTTTGACTTTGTTGCATGTATATCTCTCACTTGCTCTCATTTCACACGTCTGTTAGCAACAGGAAAGAAAAGAGAAGAGAAAACAAAACATGAGAAAGAAATAAGAGGAAGAAGAAAGAACCAAAGGAAAATCAAGAAAAAAGGAATAAAATACCATTCATAGGGAGTTGAGGTAAGGGTTGATGTGTCTCTTTTCTATGTTGTATCATTCTTTGCTTTTCGATAACTGACAAGGAATGAACAGAGTTTTTTCATGAAACTCGAGAAAAAATCATGATTGTGTGTATTATGTTATATATTTGATAAGATTTGAGCAAAGATATGTATGGACATGTATGCATGAATACAACTACAAGAACTAGTTGTTGATGATTTTCCAATGTTTTACAACAAGATTTATGGTATAAATGAGTATTTGCAGTAAAAGAGTTGGTATGTGAATGAAATGAAATAAGAAAAATTATTGTTATGATGCGCCAGAATGCATTTCTGTTTGTTCTGTTCGAATAGGCCAAGAGGCTATTCGAATAGAACATCACAAAACGTTCCAGATCTGGTGTGTCAGCTATTCGAATTACATGATTTCAATGATAAACTGAGTAGACTAAGCTAGCTATTTGAATGACATAGTTTCGAGGCTAATCGAATTGACTATAAGAGCTATTCGATCAGCATAATCTAGCAAGGCATATTTTAGATGTCAAATAAATAAATTATGAGAGCTATTCGAATGACATAAATTTGATGTTAATCGAAAGAGTATGAGATTTGAATGGTAGTCTAGAATAACATATTTTCAATGTTAATCGAATAGACTGAGAGAACTATTTGAATAGACTATGAGAGATATTTGAATAGGCCATTCTAGAATAGTAAGTTTTTCAGGCTAATCGAATAGACTACGAAAGCTATTCGAAGGGCATGTATTCGAGGCTAATCGAATAAGCTATGAGAGCTATTCGAAATGGCATATTTTCAAGGCTAAATGAATAAACTGAGTATTCGAATGACAAGTTTTCGATTCTAATCGAAAAGACAATGGGCTATTTTAAAGGTATAACCAAGAGAAATTATTTTTTGATGTTATTTGAAAAAAGGTTTAGAGAGTTGATCGAATAACAGAATTCAGAATTTCATGACATTAACATATAATAAGCATTAACATATGGCTAAAGAGTGAGAAAGCACTCAGCCTAGGTCAAAGAACTAGAATGGCACTTTGTTGAAGGAGATGACATTTCATAAGCATTATCATATGGCTAAAGAGTGAGAAAGCACTCAGCCTAGGTCAAAGTAGCAGAAAGGCACTTTGTCGAAGGACATGACATTTCATAAGCACTAATATATTATATTTTATAAACATTAACATACTACATTTCATAAGCATTAACATATTACATTTCATAAGCATTAGCATTTGCCATTACGTGAGCACTAGCACATAACTTCATATGTGATGTTAACTATGTGTATTTATCATAGAATTGTATTGTGATTGTCACTGTTTGTGTTATACTACTGAGAATTTTCAAATTCTCACCCTTTGCTTGTTTCCATGATAGTTTACACATCGAAATCGAAATCCTTCTAAAGAGAGGAAGTAAAGTTGATAACTTAGAGTAGGATATTTACTTTTGACTAGTGTATTTTGTACTTATGCCATGGAGACATAGTTTATACCATTATAGTTATGAATGTATTAGTTGTTTATACTTAAAAGTTTGATAGAGGATCAAAATTCTTAAATGTATATTTATCTTATACAGTTCGAGTACTTCTCTTTCGAGGCTCTATATTTCGATATGTATAGTTATTATAAAGGTATTATAATGTTTAAAAGTTAAAAGTAACGTACCTAATCCTATTTACTTATGTATATCTGAGTATACTATCCGTATTGGTATTAGGAAGTTACATTATGGTATCAGAGTAGTTCATCCTGTTGAGCCGGGGTATGCATTGACTATGCTTTTGACATGTTTCGATATTCCTATTTTATGTTATGCATTTTCTTATCTCGAAGTGAGATGTAAGAATAGAATTGCATGACAGCCTTAGGTATGGATGTTAATAGTTACTGTCACATTGTTACATAATATTAAGACTGATCAACTCAATATGTATTGTTCTGTGTATACAGGAAATTATGGTACCTCCTAGGTGTACACAAAGAAATATAGATTCTACCAATGAGGATATGGCATATATGATGAAAGTGTTTCAATAGATGGCAGATGCAATGAGGGAGCACATTGCTATCACTAATAGAGTACTCGAAAGAATGGAGGCAAATCCACCTTCACATCCATACGAAGATGCAACAATAGTAAGGAACAAAAACTTCCATGACCACTTTTAATTTAGAATGTCAAATCCTCTATCTTTCAGAGGAGAATACAATCCAGCAAAGGCTAAAGAATGGCTAAGGGAAATGAAGAACATCTTTGCGGTGATGGATTGTACAGATGACCAGAAGATCTCTTTTGCTTCCTTTATGTTAAAGGGGGAGACAAACTATTGGTGGATTGGTGAAAGGAGATTAATGGAAACTGCGGGGACCCAAGTTACATGGGAAGTGTTTAGAACAAGATTTTAGGATAAATACTTCTAAAAGAATTTACAAGATGACAAAGAAATAGAGTTTCTAAAGTTAGAGCAAGAAAGTATGTCTGTGGGGCAATATTTAGCTAAGTTCAAAGAGTTATCCAAGTTTTTCTCCTACTTTAGGTTTAATCCAGATGAGAATTGAAAGTGTGTAAAGTTTGAAGCAGGTTTGAGAGATGACATAAAGAGGGCAATAAGGCCTTTTGAGATTAAGGATTTTTCCTCTTTGGTGAATAAGTGTAAAATCATAAAATGTAATGACTCTAAATCTCAATCAGAGCATAGGTCACAGACTTTCCTGAAAAGGAAAAGGCCAGATGATGGGGTTGAAAAGGATGTTTCTCAGCCCAAGTTCCTACCAGATAAAGAAAAACAGATTCAGAATGAAACTTGGGGACCATAATGTGTAAAATATGAGAATTATCATGGAACTATAGCTTGTAGATTAGACAAGGTAGTATGTTATACTTGTGGTAAGACAGGACATTAAGCTAGGAATTATCCTTAGGGATCGAGAGAAAATCCTAATCTCAGATCATAAACAAAGGGGAGAGTCTTCACTTTAAGTAGAGAAAGGGTAACATGATTTTCTAATCTAACATAAGGTAAATGTATAAATAAAGACAAGTTTTTAATTATGCAGTAAGACTTAGAAGCATTTTATTCTTTTATTTCCTATAATTGTGTGAATTTGTTGGATATACTTATGTTTGGGTTTTCTTGTGACTTGTTTGTTTCACATATATGTCAAATTAGTAAAGTGTGAATGAGTTTTGACTGAAGACACTGGAGACAAGATCACCTCAGTGAGATACATCAAGACTTATTTGACTTTGGGGAAGGATTCTCTTTTCAAGACATTTAAGGTCAAATTTATCATGGTTGATTGCCCTTCAGCTTATAATGTTATATTGGGCCGCCCTTCACTTAATGCTTTCGGGGCTATCATCTCTACACCCCACATGGCCATGAAGTTTCTCAACCAACATAATAGGGTCGTTACATTTAAAGGAGACTAGGCTACAACAAGGAAGTTCTATAACAAAAGCCTGAAGATCGCTAAGAAACTACGTGTTACCAAGTGGCTTCAATACTCAAGAGGGGGGTGAATTGAGTTTATAAAACAAGTTCGCAATTCTTTCGCAAATCACTTGACTATTGAATTTTGTTGGAGCTATTGACTATTTGAAATGAATGAATTGATAAGAACAATAGATATTGCTTAATAACCAACCAAGAGAGAAGTAATCAAGTAAGAATATAAGCAATGCACAAATATAAAGAGAAGGGTTTAGAGAATCAAACACAATAATTTATCCTGGTTCGGCCACTAATCCACTTGTGACCTACGTCCAGTCCTCAAGCAACCACTCGAGATTTTTCACTATATCTTCAAGCTTGAATAGGTGCTTGACTACTTTTACAAACTTGAGCACTCAACTCCTTGGGATGCCTCACCCTTGAGCTTGAGTTTCTTCAAACAAAGGGATGCCTCACCCTTTACAATTTGGAAGGATACCTCACCTTCTCTTTCAGAGCAATCGAGGTTGATATAAAGAAGCTCTCACTAGAGTAAATGATACAAATTGAAGCTCTAAGAATGCTGACAAAGGATATCTCAAAGATTAGTCAAAAACAGAGCAATGAGTGATTTCAAAGATTGATTCTCATTTTGATGTGTTACTAAGATGTTTCAGGTTTAAGAACAACCATCAATGATGCCCCAACATCTGTATTTAAAGAGATATGAAGTAAAGGAGCCGTTGGGAGTGATTAAAGCCAAGCATTTAATGCATCTAATATAGCTGTTGGGCATGTCAGAACACTAGTAATCAATTACAGGGTTTTGATAATCGATTACATGGAAGATAGAACGTGTTCTTGGCTTTTTGGGCTTGTGGTAATCGATTACATGACTTGTGTAATCGATTACACGCCCTCTGACTTGATGGTAATCGATTACAATATTGATGTAATCGATTACATGACCCTTTGAACGTGTTCTTTGCTTTCTGGGCATATGGTAATTGATTACCAGCTTGTATGTAATTGATTACACACCCTCTGACTTGATGGTAATCAATTACATGGATGATGTAATCAATTACAAGGCTTCTGTTTAGCTTGTAATCGATTACTAAACATTTGTAATCGATTACATTACACTTTAAACTCATTTTTTAAGCCTGAAAGAGGATTTATGTCATTCCTAACTTTAGAAAACATGGATTTGAACAATATTGAACTTTGTTTGGCATGATCCACGATTAAAGACAACCTCTTTTTAGAAAGTGATCTTTGAAAAACATATTGATTAAAATCATATTTGAAAAACCATTTGAGATATCTTGAGAGCATTTAACATTGTTGTTCTAATGCCTATATCTAAACCTCTTGATTTCTTCCTTTGATCTTGGTTTTCTCTTTTGCTCTTGATCTTCATCTTTGTCTTTGCTATCATCAAAAACTAATTGACATGCTTCAAGACACATGCATTCACATTGTCCCCCTTTTTGATGTTGACAAACTGAACATTGAAAGAAAGAGAAATAATTGCATATATATATATATATATATATATATATATATATATATATATATATATATATATATATATATGTATATCAGAGATTTAAGCGCAACTCTCCCCCGTAATGTATGCACAATATAGGGTTAGTGATATATTCATGTGAAAGCTTAAATCAAACTCCCCTATACTTATGCAAGTCACTAATCTCTCCCCCGTTGGCATTATCAGAAACACATTAGCATGTAGTCGAAATTTCGGCAGCATTTTCGCTGATTTTCATGATTTCCTAAAATTTTAAACAGCAGAAAACCAACCAGTTCAATCCAATCAAGTGTTCTAACCAATATATAATCAATCCAACCAGATCAAAATATAACCAAGCAAATCAATATACTTAGTAATCAAAGCAAGTGGATCCATTAAAATTAATAAACATGTATTAAACATCAAAAGATACTAACTGATTTTATATAAATTGTTTCAATGTCATATACAACCAAATCATAGAGAAATACAAAAATATCATGGTAATGGTCCATGATCACTGTCAATCGCCTCACTATCACTATCCACATTCGCAGTAATGTCTCCAAGGTCTACATCATCATCTCCAGGTTCGAGATCATCCTCAGTTCCAAGGTGCTCCTCATCATCAGCAGGAACTCTAGTGGGAGTGGCAGAGGAATCAATAAATGATAGTGGAGCAAGTGAGGTAGAGGAGGTGGCAGGTGCAGTAGTAGGTCTTTGGGAAGTGTGTCCAGGGCCCTCTAGGAAAGAGCGAATAGAAGCAAGCTCCTGATCGGAGTAGTCCATCCTCAGCTTAAGGTGATCCACTTTCTGCTTAATCCGGTCCATCTGGGTTTCCACTGTAGTTGCCAAACTCTGCATTTCCTGAAGTAGAAGATCCAATGTGGCTGAAGCTGGTGGAGCTGGTGCAGGCTGTTGGTCCTTATCCTCATCATCACTCTCCGGACCATGAGGGATATGCTCATAGCTGCCATGGGCCAGATAGTACTATTTCCCATCAAGCTTGCTCAGCTGAAGCTTCTTCAGAGTGTGCAAACTAATGGATTGTGGGCCCTTTGAGCTGGTATCCTTGGATTCCTCAGCCAAGGAGATGTGACAATGCTCCAGGATAGCTGTTACCAGCATGGCATAAGGAAGGGCAGAGTTTTTCTTCTTTTTCACATCTAGCATGTGCTGAATAATGTAATTGGCCTAGTTGATTGGCCTGCCTGTGGTCATGGCCCACAAGACCACCACATCATCGCGTAGGACCTGAGAGTAATTCCCACCTCTGGGAATTAAGCCTCGAATAATCAGATAATGGAGTACCTTGTTCTCCATTGTCAGGCCAGTTGCCATTACTCTTTTGTTATTTCTAGGAAGCACGTAGCTAGAGTGAATCAGAGACGTCAGAGCACTCTTATACTCAAACTCAGCTCCCCAAGCATTTTCATTGCCATAGAAGCTTGTCTCAGCATAGGTTTGCTTGGTCAACTTACACCATTCATCCCTTGAGATTTTAATCTGAGTCTTCCTCACTTCAGAAATCAGGCAATGATCTTCATACCTCAAGTTGGCATAGAACACACAAACCAAATTTGGATATATGGCTTTCTGAATGCTGAAGAACCCAAGCAAACCGAACCTCTCAATCAACTGAAAACTTTTCAGGGGTTCACTAATGCAAAAGGACTGTGTGAGATACCTTGACGAGATTAGCTTCCTTAGTTGGAAGTTTTTCCAGAAAAGCTCAGCCTTCTTGGTGGTTGAGAAGTGCCTGGTTAGGTCCATCCCAGAGATGTTACGTGGAGGAGCACTAGAGGATTCTCCAATAGTGGCCCCTATTCTTGCACGTTTGGCACGTTGGGTTGGGTCAGCCATTGATGATTGGAGGTGTGTGGGTGAGTGTTTGGAAGTGTATAGGTGAGTGTTTGGTGTAACGCACCTAAATATACCAACTGCAGCGCAATCGTCATTACACCACAGTTACTAAATCCAGGTGTGTCACAGTCATAATAACAGTAGTTTCCAAATTAACGAGTTTATTTTTCGCATTTATACATAAGTAGAAAATACGAGCCATGAATGAAATATAAATGTATTCAACCCTTAATACAACCATTAGAATGAAATCACGTAACTTATATATATAGTTTATAGCTAATTTACACGAATCACTGATAACATAGAATATAATAATTACAGAGTCAAATAAAATACAGCGGGAATAAAAACATAAAAGGGGAGAATTAGTAACCCAGGGATGGGTACTACCAGTAGACAAGGCCGCAACCCCATATGCATATGACACTCAGTGTCCCAGTTGACACAACAGGCATCAATGCCTCCACGCAGCGACACTCCTACGAAATCAAAGAAATCTTGCCCAGGTTCCCAACCCCATCGGCAAGGTGTGGTTCCTCATCATCTTCTTCCCGACCTTTTATCAAATATGAATATAAAACAACAATACAAAAATATAGGAAAGAGGTGAGACACCCGTCTTTCATTACCAGTATTAGCAGTAAGAAAACAGCACGGCGCAAAGCGCCCACCAAGCAATACAGTTCATATATTCATCAATAGCAATAGCGGAATTTATAATAAAAGCAATTCAATTCTAAGCAATAATTAGAGTCAACAATAATAGTGATATTTATAGTAAAGGTAGAACAATAGTAAGCATTATCAAGCAGATCATAATAGTATTTCCAGGAATCAGCACAACAATCAGATAATCATTTATAGAGGTACAATAGTTATCTACACATTCACAGGTGTTCATGCTCGACAGTTTATGAGACTGATAATGTACGATGCACAATGCATTATGGTATCAAATCCTACTCCATGGAGCTAGACTCAAACAGTTGGAGAGAAAGATCAGGAGACGTGTCTGTAACTCGGCTACCGAGGCCAAGGTGCTAAAATTCAACAGTTTTCTACGTGCACATACAGGCATTGTACAGACAGTCCACACTCGATCACGACATAGGATAGTGTCTCGGTCTAGATCGTCGGTGTGTTTGCATCGGTTTGCCCCACGGCACAGAGGAGCTCTAAACTGTCCATGTGAGGGACCTGCACCCCGACGCTCCCAAGGTCATAACACGACCTACACTAGTCTATTCGCACCCGCACTAAGGTGTGTTCAATCTCCTAAGCAACTTGGCCTTACAACAGTCAACAGGACATTCACAATGCATAAGACTCTATGCATGAATATGTATGATCAACGTCATATACTATTCCATAATATGCCACAATTGGCTCAAATAAGCATCAATACAATATTGGTCATTCATATGGACCCACAATATAATAATATTGAAATCAAATAAGGTAATATATTTTTAGGGTCCATTATGCGTTCTTATTCAAGATTTGCCATTCTTACAAGAATCCATCACTAAGTAAGTTTCCATCTCGCGTTATGCTCAAGTCTCTTGATACCAATCACTTAGTTTTTATTCTACATAGGATCAATCCAATTCCTAAAATCCATGATCAAAATCGTGGCTTCCCAAAGTCTACTACTAAGATCAATTTCTCCCATTTTATGCATTGATTTCTTGATATCTCCTACTTAAGTTTTAGTTCACTAAGTTCATTCCAATTCCTTATAGTTTCCATCTAAAACTGTGGCTTCAAATTGAGTTAAATAACCCTTAAAACTCTCCATCTCAAATTCCAACATTAACATTCACATCCCCAATTACATAGCTTCATCTCACAGTTACCTAGCTGGTTCTGTTTTGGGCGCCTAGGCGCCATATCTGGAGCGCCTGAGCTCTGGTGGAGCACCTGGGCGCTGACCATGAAGCGCCTGAGCGCTCACCAGGCTGCGTCACAGGGAAAACTTTTTGGGCAGGTGCTCTATGCACAGCGCCTGAGCGCTAGTGCATTAACAAGGATTCTGCAGAATTCGTTTTTGCAGATCCCTGGCCCATCCTTCATCAAAGTTTCTTATTTATTTTCCAACAATCCAAAATATGATACATGACATCTAAATACAAAATAGCAATATATAGGTTCATAATCATTAAGGCACATAATGCAAATCCATATATTCATACAAATCAAACAACCACAAAATCATGGGAATAACATAGTATAACAAAGAGGGAAATCCAACATGGATTCCCTCATCAACACAATACACAAGACATTTCCTTACTAGCAAGATTGGTTGAAGAGGATCATCTCTCTCTTACCTAAATGAAGACAATCACAAGGATGCTTCTCCTTTTTGCCCTTGATTTTCGTTTTCCCCCTTCAAGAAAACCCTAGGGTGAGAAATTCCCAAAGTGTTCACTCCAATCATAGGAAAATGACTCTTTGGGCACATAGGTGACCAATAAAACGAAAATGAGAAGAAGATAGAAGAAAGTTAAAGACTTTACCTCAAAAGCTCCAAGCTTTAGCTTCAATGGTGAAAAATGGAGGAAGAAGAAGAAGAAGAACCAAGAATGGCCACAAGGAAAATGGTCATGGAATGATGGAAGAAAGCTAGAAATGGAAGTGGTGAAGCAAGAAATGAAGAGGGGGAAATGGTGAGGGTGTACGGTTGGGGAGGAAGAAGAAGAAGAAGAAGGAATAAAATGAAAATGTGAGTATTGGGCTCCCAAGGGCCTCTGCCGTAGGGAGAAGAGTGGAGAGAGAAGAGAGAGAAATGGGGAAATGGGTGGAAATTTCCTGGAAGTTTCCCAAATGAGTATTTTGAATTAATTTAACTTTTATTTTGAAAATAAAGTTAAATGAGCTTGACACAAGGTAAATTTTGAATAATGTGATAATATTTCTATTACCTATTATTATTTATTGGATAATAGTTATAGTTGGCAGAAGTCAGCATTAACAAATCTGACAGATTAATTCTTTGCAGTGTTTTATTATTCCATATGTTAAAATTTCTCGAAGGACGTGAAACCTTGTAAATTGTTTCCGGCCTCGGGTTTAGTAAGATCCCCCGTCAACGTTTTCATAGTTCAAGGTTCTCGGAAAAATATTTCATTTTCCCAGTTCGGCTCAATGTGCACGTAAAACGAGAAATATATTAAAATATTCGTCGTTTCCGAAAAATTCTGAAAGAATTCACATAATTCAAGAATATTAGAAAATGACTATTCGTAATAAAATTTTTCAACTTTGGGAGCGTTACAGTCGTTTTGCCAACTCTGCCCTATGTGCACACAAAACGAAGAATAATATTAAAATATTCCGCATTCCTAGAAAAATACAGAAAAATTCCTAAAAATCACAAATATTGTAAAATGATCATTTATCCTAAAATTATAAATTTTCGGGATGTTACATTTGGAGGTGTGTGGCTCGTGGGAGGTGAAGGGGAGAAGAACGAAGGAGTGGGTGAAGATTAGGTGGAAAATGAGGTGGATGAGGATGAGATTTGATGGTTGGGTTGTGTTAGGAGATGAATTTCGAGTGGAAGGGAGGTGAAATGACAGGATTTGGTGGAGAATGGAGTGAGAATGAGGGATTTTGGAGGAGAAGGCTTCGTGGGTGCAGAGGAGAAGAAAAGGTTGGTTTAAGAATGAGTGACCTTTCGCGTGTCAGAAAACCTTTTAAAACCCTTGTGTAATCGATTACATGGGTTGTGTAATCGATTACCAGCCTTTTGTTTGCCCCTTTAATTGATTACAATATCAGTGTAATTGATTACCAGCCTTCTGTTTACCCCTGTAATCAATTACAATGTCAGTGTAATCGATTACCATGCTTATGGGAACCTTGTAACCGATTACATTATTTGTGTAATTGATTACCTGAGTTCTGGGTTTAATGTAATCAATTACCAATGTGGTGTAATCGATTACTTGTTTGACAGAACCTTTGTAATCGATTACAAAGGTCTTGTAATCGATTACAAAGGTCTTGTAATCGATTACCAGCCTATTAAAACTCAGATTTTGCATTTCAAACAGTTAAGGATCTATTTTAAACCTTTCAAATTAGTTCCAAAGCATCTTAAATCAATTTCAAACATCATGTAGGCATATAATCCAAACAGATTGTGATCCAAAACACATAATCATACAAGATTGCTACTTTTACCAAGAATTACCCTATTTGGATGGATTTGAGATGTT
Source organism: Ormosia emarginata (assembly GCA_029884605.1). NCBI lineage: Eukaryota > Viridiplantae > Streptophyta > Magnoliopsida > Fabales > Fabaceae > Ormosia > Ormosia emarginata. Next base: position 29,365,626 of record JAQQTP010000074.1, on the reverse strand, counting down.
TTTGAGTTTCTTGGAGGTTTTTGACATGAGGGAGCACCTGCAAAACAACTTTGGGGGAATCTCTGACACTCAAGTCAGTATTGGATTAAAAATCAAAAGTTATGCAACAAAGAGCCATGATTATGCATAAAAATGCATGTTTATGCAGCAAATAGTCTCTTTATATAGAAAAACAATGGATTATTCAGCAATTTAGCTTATGCATGATTGATCTAATATGCCAAGTTCATTTCTTATATAATAGAAAGCTTCTTTTGCCAAAGGTTTAGTGAAAATGTCAGCTAGTTGCTTAGTGATTTCCACAAATCTAAGCATACAATCACCCTTTTGAACATGATCTCTTATGAAATGATGCCTTATTTCAATGTGCTTTGTTCTTGAGTGTAAAACGGGATTCTTAGACATATTGATTGCACTAGTGTTATCCAAAGGATTTGAGCACAACAACTTCCAGCTGCAACATATTTAGCTTTAGCTGTTGACAATACCACACTATTTTGCTTCTTGCTATGCCAAGAAACTAATGAGCTTCCAAGTAAGTGGCATGTCCCACTAGTACTCTTCCTATCCATTTTGCACCCAGCAAAATCAGAATCAGAGTAACTAATCAAACAACATGAAGCACCCTTAGGGTACCATAATTCCATTTGTGAAGTGCCTATTAGATATTTCATAATTCATTTTACAGCACTTAGGTGTGATTCTTTAGGATTTGCTTGAAATCTAGCACACATACATACACTAAATATGATATTTGGCCTACTTGCGGTAAGGTAAAGAAGTGAACCAATCATACCTCTATACTTAGTGATTTCTATCGATTTACCTCCTTCATCCTTGTCTAAGTAACAAGAAGTCCCCATTGGTGTAGCCATTTGCTTGGCTCCTTCTATTCCAAACTTCTTGAGCAACTTCTTGCAATATATGGATTGACTTATGAAAGTCCTATCCCTTGTTTGCTTGATTTGAAGGCCAAGGAAGAAGTTGAGCTCACCCATCATGGACATCTCAAACTCACTTTGCATAATATTGACAAGTTCTTTACAAAGAGAGTCATTAGTAGCACCAAATATAATGTCATCAACATATATTTGAACAAGTAGAATATCATGCTTTTTATGCTTAATGAAGAGAGTGGTGTCAACCTTTCCCCTAGAGAAGCCATTTTCCAAAAGGAACTTACTCAACCTTTCATACCAAGCTCTAGGAGGTTGTTTCAAGCCATACAATGCATTTTTAAGTTTAAAAACATGGTTGGGCAGTTCAAAGTTTTCAAAATCGGGAGGTTGATCCACATACACTTCCTCTTGGATAAAACCATTTAAAAAGGCACTTTTAATATCCATTTGAAAAAGTTTAAAATCCATGATGTAAGCATATGCAAGTAACATTCTAATAGCTTTTAGTCTAGCTACGGGAGTATATGTTTCTTCATAATCTATACCTTCTTCTTGATTATAACCCTTAGCTACAAGCCTAGCTTTGTTTCTTATTATTAAGCCCGTTTCATCAATTTTGTTCCTAAAAATCCATTTGGTGCCAATTATGGGATGATCATTGGGCCTTAGGACTAATTCCCAAACTTGATTCCTCTCAAATTGGTTTAGTTTATCTTGCATGGCTAAGATCCAATGTTCATCATTAATAGCCTCATTTATGTTTTTAGGTTCAACTTGAGAAACAAAAGCCATATGATTACATGCATCTCTAAGAGAGTTACAAGTGATTACCCCTTTTGATACATCACCTATCACTTTGTCAAGAGGATGATATCTTGATGTTCTCCATTCCTTAGGAAGATCCATGATTTGAGAGTCCTCTTGTCTTGGGGAATCATATAGGCTTTCTTCTTGCTTTATGACTCCTTTTTCTTGATTTTCTAGGTGAGTTCTTGCAAGGATTTATGCAACATCATCAACAAGCTCCTTTCTCTGCTCATTTGGGTTAGTTTCATCAAATGCAACATGTATGGACTCTTCTATGGTCATAGTTCGTTTGTTATAAACTCTAAAGGCCTTACTATGTATAGAATAACCAAGAAATATTCCCTCATCAGATTTTGAATTAAACTTCCTCAAGTTATCCTTTCCATTATTTAAAACAAAGCATTTACATCCAAAAACGTGAAAGTGTGAGACATTTAGTTTCCTTTCTTTGTATAATTCATAGGGTGTTTTCTTTAAAATTGACCTTATTAGAGCCCTATTCATAACATAACACGCGGTGTTAACCGCATCCGTCCAAAAATACTTAGGAAGGTTGGCCTCATTGAGCATAGTTCTTGCCATTTCTTCTAAAGATCGGTTTTTCCTTTCTATAACACCATTTTGTTGTGGTGTTCTAGGGGTTGAAAAATTATGCTCAATGCCATATTCATCACAAAAGGTTTCAAATTCATGATTTTTAAATTCACCACCATGATCATTTCTTATGGATGCAATACAAAAACCTTTTTCGTTTTGGATAACTTTAGTAAGCTTTTTGAATGATTGAAAAGCATCATTTTTGTGAGACAAAAACAATGTTCATGTAAACCTACAAAAATCATCCACAATCACAAAAGTCTTAGAGGTCTAGAAGTTGAAACCACATTTTTAGCTTTAAAAGATACCTTTACTTGTTTTCCCTTTTGACATGCATTACAAAGTTTATCTTTTTCAAATTTGAACTTTGGAAGACCAATTACTAGTTCTTTAGAAACTAATTTGTTTAAGTGATCCATGTGAATGTGAGCGATTCTTCTATGCCATAACCATGAATCATTTTCTCTAGTCATAAAGCATTTAGCATCATTTGAGGAAATGTCATCAAGGCTAATCATATATATGTTATTGATCCTATGACCAACTAACTTAACATGCTTATCATCCTTACCCGCAATTATGCAATAATTTGAATCAAATATTACTCTATTCCCCTTATCACACAATTGACTAATGCTAAGCAAGTTATGTTTGAGTCCTTCAACAAGTAAAACATTATCAATGGATGAGGAAGGAATCTTACCAACTTTACCGACTCCAAGGATCTTTTCTTTGTTGTTGTCACCATAAGTCACATGTCCACTCTTCTTAGGAACAAGGAAGGAGAACTTGGAGCCATCACTGGTCATGTGCTTGGAGCATCCACTATCAAGATACCAACTTGAACTTTTGGACTTCAAACACACCTACAACATACATTCAAGTTTTAACATTTGGTCCCCAAAATGTCTTGGGTCCTTGTGTGTTAGAAATAGGCACGGTGCCCTTAGGAACCCAAACCATTTTAGTTCTTACTTTGGTGTTTCTTTTCTTTCTAGCATTACATATAAATGCACTATGTCCTTTCTTTCCACAATGAAAGCATTTGATAAAAGGGGTACTTGATGTTCTAGATGGAACAAAGAAATTATTGTAGGATTTTTTATGGTTATTTGGATTATATCCCAAACCGGCTTTTTGAAAAACACACCTTTGTTTCCCTAGTAACATATTTAAATTATCCCTTACCAAAGTAAATTTTGCAAGAGTATTTTTTAAGTCCTCAATTTCAATTTCATATTCTTTACATGAAGAACAAGATGAGGGTGTGGGTGCATTTTCATGTGAAGAACAAATCATGCATGATGAGTTGGCATCAATAAGTCCTAGAGTCTCATTTTCAACTTTGAGTTCTTCAATCTTCTTAGTTAAAATAGAAATTTTGTTAGTCAATAAGGAGATTGTTTTGTTGGAAGTTAAAACCATTTTAGTGAGTCTCATGGATTCATCATGCAATTCTTGAAAGGCATCTTGCAATTCACTATATGAAGGAGAAAGTTCAAGATTAGTAGTGGTTATCTCAGTTTCACTTTCTTCTTCTTCTTCTTCTTCTTCTTCTTCATTTGCCATAAGGCAAAGATGGGCTTCCTCATCCTCCGAATCATCGGTAGAATCCATATCATTATCCTCCCACGCAATGTGTGCTCTTCTTCCTTTTCGTTCCTTGAAAGGCTTCTTTTCAAATTTCTCCAACTTCTTTTGATAAACCGGACATTCCATCTTCATGTGTCACGGTTTTCCACATTCATAGCAAGTTGGAGTAGATGAAGTTCCTTCTCCCTTGTGAAATGACTTCTTAGGAGGAAAAGGAGGTTTTCTTTTATTTCCTTTCTTCTTAAGAAATCTTCCAAACTTCTTCACAAGGAGGCTGAAATTTTCTTTATTCATCTCAATATTGTCAAGATCATTTCTTTCATCTTCATCTTCATATTCATATTCAATTGAGGAAGAAATGGCTTTGAAAGCAATCCCCTTTTTCTTCTTATCTTGCTCCTCATTTTGATTTAGTTGATTTAGCTCCAACTCATGCTCTTAAAGCTTTTCAAAGAGAGTGGCTAAGGTCATTGTGGCAAGATTTCTTGACTTCAATATGACCGTCACTTTGGGTTTCTAACTCCTGCTCAAGCATCTCAAAACTTTGTTAATAAGATCTTCATTGGCAAATGTTTTTCCCAATGAAGCAATGTAACATCCCGAAAAGTATCTGTTTAATTATAAATAATTATTTTATAATATTCTTGATTTTTAGGAATTTTTTTGAAATTTTTCGGAAATGACGAATATTTTAATATATTCCTCATGTTGCGTGCATATTGAGCAGCATCAGGAAAACGACTGTAATATTTCAAAAATTAGGAAATGATTAGACGAATAGTCGTTTTATAATATTTGTAATTTTTGAGAATTTTCTGAAAACGTCGAATATTTCATATATTCCTCGTTTTACGTGCACACTGAGTGGAACTGGAGAAACGCGATGTTTTTTCCGTGAACCTGGAACTATGGACACGTCGATGGGGGATCTTACTAAATCCGAGGCTGGACACAGTTTACGAGGTTTCACGTTTTTCGAAAAATTTTAACAGATAAAATAAAATAATACTACGCAAAATTTATCTGTCAGATTAATTGAATACTGACTTCTGTCAACTGTAACTATTATCCAATGGATAATAGCATGTAATAAAAATCCTATCACATTATCCTAATGCAATCTACTTTATGTCTAATCAACTCACTTTAATTCAAATTTAATGTAAAATAATCAAAGCTTCTTTGAGAAGCTTTGATCAAACAATGACCAAGAAGCCCTTAGCTTCCAAGGGAAGCCAAGACACTCTCTCTTCCCTCTCTCTATGCACGGCAGCAGCCCACTTTGGGGAAGGAAAGTGCTTTGTTTCATTTAATCAAATATACTACATTAATTTCCAAAAATTCACCAAAGCACTTTCTCTCTCTACCTTTCTTCTTCTTCTTCATTTTAGTTTTCTCCTCCTTCTCTCTAGGAGAAGCTCATGGCCAGCCCCTCTCCCACACCTCAACCATCACAAAATTTTCATTCAACCCCATTTTCTTAATCCTCTCTACCTCCTAAACACCTTTCTTGCTTGGAGCATCTTGAAAATCCACCATCTTCATCACTTTCTTCAAGCTTCAAAGTTAGAGCTTTTGGGTAAGCTTCAAGTCCCTTCTTCTCTTTTCTTCATTTTCGATTTCAAGGGTGTTCTTGTGACCACCTACACTCCATTTTTCAAGTCGTTATGCTATTCTAACCAAGTTGAATTTTCTAGGGTTTTGGGTGGCACCAATCCGAAATTTCAAGGAGATTCTTAGAGGTTTCTCTTGATTTTTTCAATTGTGTAAGAGAAAGACACTCCTCCTCAACCTCTATTAGCATCTAGGAACCTTGGTTGTGTTGTTTGTGGAAAAACCCTAATGAGGGTTTTTATGGAATTCATGACCTTGATTTGATTTATTGTGTATATTGATATGTTGGATTGGATTGGATGGCTTGAAATGGAAGAAAATGAATTTGGAAGGGCTCCTGGGTGGCCACGGTTTTGAGGTGAAAATTGATGTGTTCTTGGTGAACAAATTTTAACAAGTGAATGACTAAATTAATCAAGTGTGTAATATAAAATCAATGGAATGGAAAAATTGGGAATTGAATCCACTAGGGAGGCCACGACCTCTAGGGCTATTTAGGACTTAATTATGTAATTTTTTTGTGATCTTGGAATTTAGAAAATTAAATGATTGGAACATAGGCAATAAATTAGTAAGGTAGTAAATTTGGAAGGATTAAATACAATTGGAGATTCATAAATTTTAAAGGACTAAGGAAGGAACTTGTCATGAAACTTGAGAAAATTTTACAAGAGTAAGAACAAGAGAGTGTGAGATTTGAGATCTTAGAATAATCATACTAAGTGTATGAGAATAAATTACTTTAGAAAATTCATTTGATTATAAAAACTTACTTAGTGTCGGATTCTTGTATGATTGGCAAATCTTGAATAAGAATGCATAATGGACCTTAGAAAGGTATTACCGTAATTGATTTCAATATTATGACATTATGGGTCCATGTGAGTGACCATTTATGTGTTGATGCTTATCTTGGCCAATTGTGGCATATTATGGAATTGTATGAAATTGTGAATCATACATGCTCATGCATAGAGTCTTATGCATTGTGAATGTCCTGTGGACTATTATAAGGCCAAGTTGCCTAGGAGATTGAACACACCTTAGTGCGGGTGCGAGTAGACTAGTGTAGGTCATGTTATGACCTTGGGGGCGTTGGGGTACAGGTCCCTCACAATGGGTAGTTGGTAGCTCTCCTACCTGTAGGGCAAACTGATGCAAACGCAATGACGATCCGGACCGAGACACTGTCCTATATCGTGATCGAGCGTGGAATGTCTGTACAATGCCTGGATGTGCACGTGAGAATTATTGATTTTAGCACTTTGGCTGCGACAGCCGAGTTACAAACATATCCCCTGATCTTTCTCTCCGACTGTTTGTGTCTAGCTCCATGGAGTAGGAATTTGGGAAAGCATGCATGTGCATCATGATATAACCTGTCACCGTAAATCATTACCTTCTGCAACTGTGAATTATCTGATTATTATTGCAATGAATACCTGCCTGGAACTGTTTAATTGCTTACTGTCAGACTTACTGTTTATTATATGGAAATGCTGTTCTGAATTACTATTTGGGCGCGTTGCACCATTTTGTTTCTGGCTGCTATAATTGGTAATGATGATAGGATGTCTTACCTCTTTCCTATATTTGTGCATTTCTGTTCTATATTTATACTTGATAAAAGATCGTGAGGAAGATAAAGAGGGGCCACACCTTGGTTGATTGGCTTGAGCGTCTGGACAAGATTTCTTCGACTACGTAAGAGTGCAGTCGCGTGGAGGCATTGATGCCTGTCGTGTTCACTGGGACGCCGTGCATCATGTACATATGGGGTCGCGACTTTGTCTGCTGGTAGTACCCTTCCCTGGGTTACTACTTCTCCCCCTTTAGTGTTTTTATTCTCGCTGTATTTTATTGGACTCTGTAATTATTATATTCTATGTCATCAGTGATTTGTGTGAATTGACTATAAAATATATATATAAGGAATATGATTTTATTTCAGTGGTTGTATTATGGGTTGAATATATTTATATTTCATTCGAGGCTCGTATTTTCTACTTATGCAGATTGTCAAAAAAAAATATAGACTCTTGAGAATTTAAATTACTATTATCATGACTGTGACATACTTGGATTTAGTAACTACGGTGTAATGATGATTACGCTCTGGTTGTTATATTTAGGTGCGTTACAAGCAAGATGATTAACTATATGAGTAAAACGTTTTTGCATTTCTTGAATGCTTTCCCCTTGGTTCATTCTAAACAATTCATATTCATAGGTGAGTGTATTTATTCTAGATTTTTTTACCTCACCTGTACTGTCATGGGTTACTTGCAATGTATCCCACATTTCTTAAGCGGTCTTACAATTTGACACCCTAAAGAATTCATCATACCCGAAAGAGGTAGTAATGATATTCTTGGCTCTCAAGTTGTATTGAACATTTTTCTTGTCATTATCGGTCCATTCATTTCTTGGTGTATTTGTTCTAACTCTATCAACTAGACGTGTGGGGATAAAAGGACCATTTTCAACGGCATCCCACACATCAATATCAATAGCTTCAATAAAAATATTATCCTATCTTTCCAATATGCATAACCATCCCCATTAAAAAAGGAGGCCTATTTATAGAAGAACCTTCATTGGAAAAACCATTTGAAGCCATCTTTACTCTTGAAGCGGCTAAGCTCTTTATACAAGAGTCTAGCTCTGATACCACTTATTACCAAGTGGCTTCAATACTCAAGAGGGGGGTGAATTGAGTTTATAAAACAAGTTCGCAATTCTTTCGCAAAACACTTGACTATTGAATTTCGTTGAAGCTATTGACTATTTGAAATGAATGAATTGACAAGAACAATAGATATTGCTTAATAACCAACCAAGAGAGAAGTAATCAAGTAAGAATATAAGCAATGCACAAATATAAAGAGAAGGGTTTAGAGAATCAAACACAATAATTTATCTTAGTTTGGCCACTAATCCACTTGTGACCTACATCTAATCCTCAGGCAACCACTTGAGATTTTTCACTATATCTTCAAGCTTCAATAGGTGCTTGACTACCTTTACAAACTTAAGCACTCAACTCCTTGGGATGCCTCACCCTTGAACTTGAGTCTCTTCAAACAAAGGGATGCCTCGCCCTTTACAATTTGAAGGGATACCTCACCCTCTCTTTTAGAGCAATCAAGGTTGATATAAAGAAGCTCTCACTAAAGTAAATGATACAAATTGAAGCTCTAAGAATGCTGACAAAGGATATCTCAAAGATTAGTAAAAAACAGAGCAATGAGTGATTTCAAAGATTGATTCTCATTTTGATGTGTTACTAAGATGTTTCAGGTTTAACAACAACCATCAATGATGCCCCAACATCTGTATTTAAAGAGATATGAAGTAAAGGAGTCATTGGGAGTGATTAAAGCAAAGCATTTAATGCACCTAATATAGCTGTTGGGCATGTCAGAACACTAGTAATCGATTACAGGGTTTTGGTAATCGATTACATGGAAGATAGAACTTGTTCTTGGCTTTCTGGGCTTGTGGTAATCGATTATATGACTCGTGTAATCGATTACATGCCCTCTGACTTGATGGTAATCGATTACAATATCGATGTAATCGATTACATGGCCCTTTGAATGTGTTCTTTACTTTCTGGGCATATGGTAATCGATTACCAGCTTGTATGTAATCGATTACACGCCCTCTGACTTTCTGGTAATCGATTACATAGATGATGTAATCTATTACAAGGCTTCTATTTAGCTTGTAATCGATTACCAAACATTTGTAATCGATTACATTACACTTTAAACTCATTTTTCAAGCCTGAAAGAGGATTTATGTCATTCCTAACTTTAGAAAACATGGATTTGAACAATATTGAACTTTGTTTGGCATGATCCAAGATTAAAGACAACCTCTTTTTAGAAAGTGATCTTTGAAAAACATATTGATTAAAATCATATTTGAAAAACAATTTGAGATATCTTGAGAGCATTTAACATTAATGTTCTAATGCCTATATCTAAACCTCTTGATTTCTTCCTTTGATCTTGGTTTTCTCTTTTTCTCTTGATCTTCATCTTTGTCTTTGTTTTCATCAAAAATCAATTGACATGCTTTAAGACACATGCATTCACACTACGCACCACGAACCAACTCAACAATCCAGCATTGATTATTACAGACCACATCAATTTCCTCCTAACTGAGTAGGACATGAAGAGATATGTGGTATGCGCCCTCAAACTAATGGGAAACTTTAACCCATTCAACTCTGTGCCAAGCCAGATCAGGTAACCAAAAATTAGTGGACATCTTAACTAGGAAGAATAATCCTAGCTAGTTGAGTTTCTTATGAAAAACAAGGATTTCTTCGCTTGGACGTCAGCAGATATGCCGGGGTTGGATCCCAAATTCATTTACTATCGACTTCGTATTAGTCCAACGTAAGAGCAAAGTCGAACTTGAGAGGCAAAAGGTAATTCAGAGACATATGAATGAACTCTTAGACGCTGGATTCATTAGAGAAGTTTCTTATACCACTTGGCTCTCTAATATGGTCCTAGTTAAAAAGTCTAATGGGAAGTGGTGTATGTGCGTTGACTACATAGACTTGAATAAAGCTTGCCCAAAAGACCCCTATCCACTTCCCAACATAGACAAGTTGATAAACAATTCATCCAGATTTCGGCTACTTATGTTCATCGACGCTTATTACAAATATAATTAGATTCCCATGAACCCGAAAGACGAAGACAAGAATGTGTTCATAACTGAGATGAGAAGTTATTGTTACCTTGTCATGCTGTTTGGAATGAAAAATGCAGGGGCAACTTACCAACGAATAATGAATAAAGTCTTCGATAAACAAATTGGTAAGATGCTAGAAGTCTATATAGATGACATGATAGTCAAGACGACGGAGACCAGTGACCATGTCAAAGATCTGGAATAGGTATTCACTGAAATACAGAAGCATAGCATGAGACTGAACCTGAAAAAATGCACTTTTTGATTATAAGTCGGTAAATTTTTGGAGTTTTTATTGTCAAATTGAGGTATTGAAGCCAACCCGGAGAAATTCCAGGCTGTCCTCGATATGCACAATCACAGTCCACGAAAGAGGTACAACAATTGATAGGTCGGATAGCTGCTCTCACTCGCTTTCTGTCTAAGGCTACTAAAAAATCCATTCTCTTTTTCAAAACTCTTAAAAAAGGGAAAATATTTTGAATGGACATCATAGTGCGAGGTTGCCTTTCAGGAATTAAAGAAGATGCTAGCTACACCACTGATCCTAACAAGACTAGATTCTGGTGAAACATTATATGCCTACCTCTAAGTTAGTAATAAAGTAATCAGTTCAGTCCCGATATGAGAAACCAACATAGGACAAAGTTTGGTGTATTTCATCAGTAAGGTACTATAAGGCCTTGAACTCCATTATCAAAAGATTGAGAAACTAGCTCTAGCATTGTTAATTACTGGGAGAAGGTTACGACAATACTTTCAGTGTCATCCCATGATAGTGATGACAAATCAACTGATTTAGCAAGTACTGCATAAACCGGATCTCGCTGGAAGAATAATTGCTTAGTTTGTGGAGCTCTCTGAATTCAATATCATTTATGAGCCAAGATAGACCAAAAAGTCTCAAGTTTTATCCAATTTTTTGGTTGAGCTTACACCAGATTCTAGTCATCCTAGAATAAGTTCTTGGATCATCTATGTTGATAGATCCTCGAATCCTAAGGGGAGCAGCGTCAGAGTCATATTGGAAAATGAAGTTGGGCTTATGATAGAACATTCTTTAAGGTTCGAGTTCTCTACTTCAAATAATCAAACAGAATATAAAGCTCGTATCGCAGGCATCACCATGGAAAAAGAAATGGGAGCCACAGATGTAATTCTATGTAGCAATGCGCAGCTAGCGACATCCTAGATCTGGGGTGAATATCAAGCTAAGGAGTCCTTGTTGCAAAAATACCTAGCCAAAGTAAAGAAGTTAGTTAAAAGTTTTGACAGTGTTAAGGTAGAACATATTCTGAGAGAGTAGAACTCTAGAGACGACATCTTGTCAAAACTTGCTAGAACCAAGAGTCCCAACAATAATAGGTCCGTAATCTAGGATACCTTACTCACTGCCAGCATTACGAACATCGAAGTCCTCCTACTGGAAAATGATGAAACTTGGATGATGCCAATAGTTGCCTACCTTTATAATGATATATTACCTGAAAACCAAAAAGAAGCTTATAAAATAGTATGGATAGCGACCTAGTATACCATCATGGGTTTTTTTCTCCCCTCAAGTGCCACGGTCCAAAGGAAGTAAAATACGTCTTGATCGAAATCCATGATGGGAGTAGTGGCCATCACCTCAACGGAAAGTCCTTAGCACGGAAAACGCTAAAGGCAAGATACTACTAGCCTAGTATGGAAGCTGATAGCATTGAACATGTCTAGAAATGTGATCAATGTCAGCGGTTCTCGGACATCTATGCTGCCCCACTAGAAGAATTATCTACAATGTCTGTCCCATGGCCCTTTTATTAATGGAGGATGAATATCTTAGGTTCTTTTCCCCAAGCCTCAAGACAGATTAAATACTTAGTGGTAGTTGTGGATTGCTTCACTAAGAGGATTAAGGCAAAACCATTATCCACCATCATATCAGCATGAGTTCAGAAGTTCATTTACAAGAACATTATTAGTAGATTTGATATCCTAGAGTCCACTGTCACGAACAATGGAACCTTGTTTATTGACCAAAAGTTCAAGGATCTCTTAGCCAAACTCAAGATCAAACATCATTTCACCTCGATAGAACACCAAAAAACTAATGGGCAAGCCAAAGCCACCAACCAGGTTATTCTTCGTGGAATAAAAAAGAGGCTCGATAAAGTTAAAGGTGATTGGGTGGAGTAGCTCAATCATGCCTTATGGGCATATTGGAGCACACCTCATTCCTCCATAGAAGAGACTCCTTTCAAATTAACTTATAGTTGTGAGGCAATGATTCTAGTGAAAATAGGAGAACTGAGCTAGAGGAGGTAGAATTTTTCAGAAGAGGCCAACTCGAACTTCATTCATCATAACTTAGACCTATTGGAAGAACAACGCCGCATTTCCCATGTCCGTGAAGCTACCCTTAAATAGAGGATTGTAGCACGATATAATTCTAAAGTGATACCATGAAGATTCTTTCCTAGTGATCTTGTTTTATGAAGAGTGGATATCGGAAGTAAAAATACGAAAGATGGAAATTAGCTCCTAATTGGGAAAGACCATACAAGATCATGTCCAAGACAAACACAGGAGCCTATACTCTGGAAACCCCCTTTGGCAAAACCATCAAGAATTTCTAGAATGCTGATAAACTAAGGAAATACTATAGTTAAATGTCTTTAATTGTTATTTTTATCAAGTAAGTGACAAGTTTTGACATGAATAAATAATCACTTTTTTTTCAACATTTGGTTATTTTATTCACCTATAACTATTGCAACCAATAAGGTGATCGTACCTTGGAGTGGTCCTAGGAATACAAGGTCCAATTAAGATAAGATATTCTAATGCATGAATGAAAGTCAAAAAGAGGAATCCACTTGACCGGTCTCCGAGTTCAAGAAGTGAATTCAAAAGTTTTAACTATAACATCCTCCTTGACATATTAGTAATGTTTATCTACAGAAATGTACCATAACACTCACTTGACATGCTTGTCTATTTTTGTGATATTTTGAGATAGTTTAGGCACTTTGTTGCAATACAGAAGGTGAAAAGTAGCTTAAAATCACTCAAAAAATAGAATAAATGGCTTAGTGAAAGGAAATAAATATGAAAAATTTATTTTTAGGTCTCAAATATATATAAGATGGTGTAGTTAAATTTTGAGAACTAACTGAATCTGTTTGGCACTTTTAAGCACATTGTATGAGTGTTAAATACTAAATTGGTGAGCTAAATATCTAGAAAGTTATGAAAATGGTAAAATTAGGATTTAGATGAATTCTATAATTTATTTCAATATCTTTGGAAGTTAGGAAACTTGATTTAGTAAGATCAAAGTTTTCCTAAGAGATATAAAGTTTCAACAAAGAAATCTAACCACCCCCAAAAGTTATACGTTCCTATCTTATAAACTTTTGACTTTCTCTTTGTTTCTTCACATACTCAACGTGTTTCAGCAAAAAAAAAGAAAGAAAACAGAGGAGCAAACAAACAAAGAAAACTAGAGAAAGAAGAGGAGGAGAAGAGGAAAAAGAAAGGCAAAGACAAGGCTTGAGATTCAACCATACAAGAGAGGTAAGGGAAACTTGATTTCTAACTATCTTTTTTCTATTCTCATCTTTGAAGCTCTATGCATGGTTAATGGATGAAAATGGGTTTGAGTTGAGTTTGTGTTTTCCTTGGATGTTCTTTGGTTTTTATAGCTGAAATTGAGTTGTTTCTAGCTTATTGGATGCTTGGTTGATAGTTTTGAACTCATAAACATCCATATATCTTCTTGTGTTGAAAGATGAAAAATGAGTTCTTGAGGTTCATGTTTAATTCCTTTGATCCATGCTTCAATAGGCTAAAAGTATTTATAAGTGTTACCATGTGATTAAAGTTCATGATTGATGTTAGAAAATACCTAGAAACTAATTTTTTTTTTAGGTTGGAATCTGAGTTGAGGATCAATATCATAGTAAAACAAGTTTTCTGGTGCAACTGGAGCCTAGGCGCCAGTGATAAGCGCCTAGGCGCCAGTGATAAGCGCCTAGGCGCCCACTTATCAGCACCAGATCAGTTTCAGGTTGCGAGTGCAGTGACTAGGCACCATTTTTCTATTACCAAGTGGCCTCAATACTCAAGAGGGGGTTGAATTGAGTAAATAAAAATTTTCCACAAATCTCTCTAAAAACTCTTGATTACTAATTTTTGTTGAAGCTATTAATTGATAAAAATGAATGAATGGATAAAATAGAAAGATATTGCCAACTAATGAACCAATCAAGAGAGAAATAATTAAGCAAGCAAATAAACCAATGCTCAAATATAAAGAGAAGAGTTTAGAGAATCAAATACAATGGTTTATCCAGGTTTGACCACCAATCCACTTGTGACCTACGTCAAGTTCTCAAGCAATCACTCGAGATTTTCCACTATAGCTTCAAGCTTCAATAGGTGCTTGACAACCTTTACAAACTTGAGCACTCAACACCTTGGGATACCTCACCCTTGTACTTGAGCCTCTTCAGACAAAGGGATGCCTCACCCTTTATAATTTGGAGGGATGCCTCACCCTTTTTCACAAAGCAATTAAGATTGATAGAATAAAACTCTCACAAGAGCAATTGATACAAATTGAAGCTCTAGAATGCTCAATAATGATATCTTAAGGGTTTATAGAAAAACAGAGCAAGCTTTGATTTCTTGGATTGATTATTGTATAAATGTGTTAGATTGATGTTTCAAGTTCAAGGTCAGCCTCTAATGAAGCCCTAACTTCAGTATTTATAAAGAACTTGATCCATGGAGCCATTGGGTGCATTAAAGCCAAGCATTTAATGCACTTAACATAGTCGTTGGGTGCTGTCAGGCCATTGGTAATTGATTACACAATCTCTGTAATCGATTACATGGCTGTTTGAACGTGTTCTTGGTTTTCTGGATAGGATGTAATCGATTACCAGCCTTGTATAATCGATTACATGGCCTCTGCCAGACTTGTAATCGATTACCACCTTAGTGTAATTGATTACAAGGCTTCTGCCTTGCTTGTAATTGATTACAAGATAACATGTAATCGATTACCAACTCTCTGTTTAGCTTGTAATCGATTACAAAACATGTGTAATTGATTACCTTGCCATTTGAACACATTTTTCAAGTCCAATTGAGGATTCATGTCATTTCTAACTTTAAGAAACTTAGATTAAATAATATTGGTGTATGTTTACCATGATCCAAGATTAAAATCAACATCTTCTTTAAAATGTGAACTTTGAAAAACATGTTGATTAAAAACATTTTTGAAAAACCATTTGAGATATCTAGAGAGCATTTAACATTTATGTTCTAAGGCCTATGTCTAAATAAACCTCTTGATTTCTTTCTTTGATCTTGATCTTCTTTTTTACACTTGATCTTCATCTTTGGCTTTGTTATCATCAAAAACCATTTGACATGCTTCAAGACATAAGCATTTACATTCTCCTCCTTTTTGATGATGACAAAACAAACATCGAAAAGAAGAGAAGCATTTGCATGTATGTATATCAGAGATTTAAGCACAACTCTCCCCCGTAATGTATGCACAAGATAGGGTTAGTACTGTGTTCATGTAAAAGCTTAAATCAAGCTCCCCCGTACTTATACAATCACTAATCTCTCCCCTGTTGGCATTATCCAAAACACATAAGCATTCAGGCAAAAGAAAATTCTACAACATTTCTGCTGTATTTCATGATTTCCCAAAGATTTAAGTAGTAACAAACAATCAGTACAACCCAATCAAAAGTTGCAAACAGAGTATGAATAGTCTAACAATATAACCAATCAGAGCAAAAAAGGAATATATTCAATAAGCATATATGAAATATCAAAAGTAGCAACTGATTTTATAAATGTAAAAACAGATCCAATGTCATATACAAAATATCAGTAACGAAACAAGGAAACATCATGGTAATGATCCATGGTCACTAGCAGTCGCCTTGCTATCACTATCCTCGTCTGCAGCGACGTCTCCAAGGTCTACATCATTGTCACCGGGTTCAAGATCATCCTCAGAACCAAGGAGTTCCTCATCATCAGCAGGAACTTGAACTTGAATGCCAGAAGGATCATTGAAGGATAAAGGAGCAGGAGGGGTAGCATCGGTGGTAGGTGCAGTAGCTGCTCTCTATGAAGTGTATCTTGGGCCCTCCAGGAAAAAGCGAATGGATACAAGCTCCTGATCAGTGTAGTCCATTCTCAGCTCAAGATGATCCACCTTTTACTCAATACGATCCATCTGGGTTTCCACCGTAGTCGCCAAGTTTCACATTTCCTGAAGCAGGAGGTCCAATGTGGATGGAGTTGGAGCAGGCTACTGGTCTTCTTCTTCATCATCATTCTCCGGACCGGAGGGATATGCCCATAGTTGCTATGGGTAAGATAGTACTATCTACCATCTACTTGACTTAGCTGAAGCTTCTTCAACATGTGTAGGCCAATGGATTGTGGACCTTTGGAGCTTGTATCCTTGGATTCCTCAGATAAGGAGATGGGACAATGTTCCAAGATGGTTGTCGCCAACATAGCATATGGGAGGGCAGAGTTCTTCTTTTTCTTGACATCCAACATATGTTGAATGATGTAATGAGCCTAATTGATGAGCCTGCCTGTGGTCATTGCCCATAAGACCACCACATTATCTCGCAGAACCTGGGAGTAATTTCCTCCCTTTGGTATCAACCCTCTGACTACTAGGTAATGAAGAACTCTATTTTCCATGGTCAAACCAGTAGCCATTACTCGTTTCTTGTTTCTTGGGATTTCATATCCTGAGCTTAGCAAGGAGGTCAAAGCAGTCTTATACTTAAATTCAGCTCCTCAAGCATTCTTATTTCCATAAAAACTTATCCCATTATCGGTGAGCTTGGTTAACCAACACCATTCCGCCCTAGTGATCTTAATCTAGGATTTCTTGACTTTAGAAATCAGGCAGTTATCCTCATATTTCAGATTTGCATAGAAAACTCTAACCAAATTAGGATAGATAGCCCTTTGAAGACTGAAGAAACCAATCAGACCTAACCTTTCAATCAATCTGAAGGACTTCAAGGGCTCACTTGAGCAGAAGTTTTGAGTCAGATGCCGTGGGGAGATTAGCTTCCTCAATTAGAAGTTTTTCCTGAATAACTCAGCCTTCTTCGTGGTGGAGAAATGACGTGTGATATCCAGCCCCGAGATGTTGTGAGAAGGAGCGCTTGGGGATTCTCTAACATTGAGTCCTATTCTTGGGCGCTTTGCACGTTGGGAAGGTTCAACCATTTGAAGGAAGAAAGGTGAAAGGAATGAAGGGAAAAGGGTTTGGAAGTGTGTGGGTGAAGGGAAAGATGAAAGGAGGAGGATTTTGGGTGGTGTGGCTCGTGGGTGATGAGAGGGAGAAAGATGAAAGGGTGAAATGATTTGGGTTGAGATTTCAGGGAATTTGGATGAGATTTGATGGTTGGGTTGAGAGGAAAGATGAATTTTGAGTGGAAGGGAGGTGAAATGGGGAGGTTTGGTTAAGATTTGAGAGAGAAAATGAGAGTTGGGTGAATGGTTTTCCTGAGAGCAGAGGAGAAGAAGAGAAGGTTTCTGAAGAAATGACCTTTCGCGCGTCAGAAAACATTTTAAAACCCTTGTGTAATCGATTACAATGGTTGTGTAATTGATTACAATGGTTGTGTAATTGATTACTAGCCTTCTATGACCCTTGTAATCAATTACAATTTTGTTGTAATCGATTACCATGCTTCTGCGAATCTTGTAATTGATTACAGTTTTTGTATAATCGATTACCTGAGTTCTAGGTTCAATTGTAATTGATTACATGTTATGTGTAATCGATTACTTGCTTGACAGAACCTTTGTAATCGATTACAAAGGTCTTGTAATCGATTACCAGCCTACAAGAACTCAGATTTTGCATTCCAAACAGTGAATGATCAATTTTAAACCTTTCAAATTAGTTCCTAAACATCTCAAATCAATTCCAAACAACATACAAGCATATAATCTAATCAGATTATGATCCACAACTCACAATCATGCAAAATTGCTACTTTTACCAAGAATTATACCATTTTGATGGATTGGTGAAGTTTTTGAGCTTCTTGGAGGTCTTTAACATTAGGAAGCACCTGCAAAATGTAACACCCTAATTTTTGGAAAAATATTCCGAATGTCCTGTTTGCTGTTTTTCAAACTTTTGTGTAAACGACTGTTGTGTCCCTGTTTTACTGTTTCTTGTTTTTCTGTATGAAATACAAATATATATTACAGGCTATGATTTTCTTTGGTCGTTTTGAATATTTTGCTTCGAGATCGTAAAATAAAAATTTTCTCAAACTACTGTTTTAAATTTTTCTGTGTGAAATACTGGGATATTTTACTGTCTGTAATTTTATTTGAACGTTTTGGATGATTTGCTTCGTCGTGGGAAAAAATGAAAAAATAACCATTACGTCCCGAATGTACTGTTTTTAATTTTTCTATATGATACAGTGTTTAATATTACTGTCTGTGATTTTATTTGGACTTTTTGTGTGATTTGCTCCGGGACAGGAAAATAATATTTTTCTAGGCCGGGGAAATCTTATTTTAATTATTCAGAACTGGGGGATCTTATTAAACCCGATTCTGAATGATACTGTTGTTAATCTTTTAATTTTTAGGATTTAACTGTCAAATAAAATAATTTTATAATATTATAATGTTATTTTATTAGTCAGTACCAATAAGCGGTAATGGACCCGGAAATGTTTTACGGGACCCACGTTTAGTTAAAATAGTTAACTTAGTAGCTTAATTAAACATCATTAGTAGTAGAACTTTCAAGAACATGGTGACTAAGCTTAATGACTAGGCTAATTAGTGACTAAGCATGATGACTAGGTTAGTGACAATGCTAGAATCAACCAATGAGAGTTAAGCTTGCTAACCAAGTTTTGATCTTGACCATTGAGCAATCCTAAGGCTAGGATGGAGCCAAGCCAATGGACACCTTTCATGCTTGAAGTCTACGGCCATTCAAGGTTAGAAGACCAAAAATCATTTCACTCTTCATGCATTTTCTCTCTTCTCTCTCTTCCAAGAACACCAACCTCCATTGTTGTCTTTCCTTCAAGTTATTCGGCCAAACCATAAACTACACCATCCAATCACTCAAAATTTTATCCAACCAAGTTTTCTAAACCTAAACACAATCCTAAGAACATCTCTAGTTGAGAGTTCTTGCAAAATCCTTCATTTGAAGCTTGGAAACCTACTTGGAAAATTTTACCTAGAAGGTGAAATTTCTTGTTTTTCATTTCTAAACTCTTTTTCAAAGTTCTAAGCCATGATTTATCCATGGTTTAAGCTCTCTTTAATGTTAGTAACTTGTAGAATTTTGTTTAAGCTTGCTAGGTTTTGAAGGAGGAAAATCGAAACCCTAGGAAAGGAGTGAAAGAATATTTTGTCTTCATTTAAGGTAAGAGGAAGACTAATCTTATCATCCTTGGGTGGTGGTAAGAAGATGGAGATTGATTGTTTGTGATTGTAGAATCCATAAGGATTCATTTTTTGTGATTGTTAGTAGCTTATTTGGGTATTTGTTAATAGCTTTCCTATTTGTTATTTGTATTAATTTGCATGTCTACAAGCTTTGATAATATTGTATGTGTTAGAAATGCATGATAATTTATAGGATGTGAACAACATGCCAAGGATTGCATGAGTGTTCCAAAGAACACACCAATGAGGCTCACGACCATTAACCAAAATGGAGAACCAAAATGGAGAACCAAAATGTTCTCATATTTTCATTAAGTGTGATTTAATTAACCTAGGAAAATTAATGAGATATAAAATTGTTTAGATCAGAGAAAATGAATTTAGAGATCAAAGAGTACAAATATATATATTTCGGCCAACATGCCAAACCAAGTATCCATGATTTCTAAAATCAATTCCAAATTAGTTTCAATCAAAGAGATGTAATATATGTTAAAAGGAAATTTTCTACAATGAGTTTTGAAGAAACCAATTGAATAGAATTAAGTTTAAGAAATTAAAACTAATGATTTTATTATTAGGAATGAAATACAGTAACTTTTGTAAATTCCTAACATATGGCTCATCTTATATTTTGAATCATGTTAGTGGTTCTCAAAAGGATTAAGTTACACGGTTAAAAATTTAGTAAAAAGAATTTTTATGGAAAAATTAGGAAACCATTATTATAATTTTCTAAACAAAATACTGTCAATTTTTATTAAAAACAGACAAATAAGTTAAGAAAAATGCCCAAACGACAGTATACGTATGAAAAATATTCTACGTAATTTAAATGTACTAAATATTATTTCTGTTTATTTAAACAGTAATTTTTAAGGAATTCGGACAAGAAAATGATTTAAAAACCTTACGCGATTGAGAAAACGTATTAAAAATCCTACGCGATTTGCAAAACAGCAAAATATATTTATGCGATTTAAAAACGTTTATAAAAGCGACGGGATTTTGAAAACGCGATAAAATTTCTACGCGATTGACAAAAACAGTAAGTTTTTACTGTCGGGCCAAAGTGGTGGACCCGGACAAATTGTGAAACAGTATTGCCAGGTGGGTGCGTACTGTCTTTTTATACGATTTGCCAGTGAGGGAATTTTTGTAATTTTGTTGCAGTATTGCCAGGTGGGTGCGTACTGTATACATTTGGAATTTTTCTCATATATTGAGTATGCCAATTTTGGCGATTTGATTGACGAGGTGAACAACATCGTGTTGTCGATGTGATAGGCGTAGTGTGGTTCAAATTAAATGAACTTGGAGACTTTAGTGTGCAGAATTCCATATATGGACAGTTGATCGCTCCTCTGGGCCGTGGTGACTGGTAATACACTAATGGACTCGACAAGCACTATACTTAATCAAGATCTTGTGAAGTCTATTAGTACAAGCCTGTAGTGACACGACATATGACAGTGTACTACACCACTATATCTTTTTTTCAGTGGGCTATAGACGCAACGTGTGACAGTGGAATAGTTATTGGGCGGTCGACGATGCTAATAGATTTTTGCGGGTCATTCTCTCTGATGTCTGTGTTCTTCTTTAGCTCCATGGAGTAGGGTTGAGTCACATTTCATATATTTTAATGTTATTTATCTATATCATTATTTATCTGTACCATTATTTATCTATGTTATTTTGTCTATCTGTATTACTATGTGTTATATTTCACCTATATGATCTTGTATTTTATTTATTGCTATCTTAAACTGCTATATAGTATAAAATGTTATATCTGTTGTATTGTCGTTTTCTTACTTTACCATGTTTGTGGTGATATAGATTATCTTACCTCTTTGTTGTATGTGTTATTTGTTTATTTTAATTCATGTGGTAAAAGAATTTGAGGAAGAGGAACAGCCTCTTAAGTGTGTGTACCCTGAGGAAAAGGAAGATCAGCTAGCCGAAGATCAATTCTACGATCAAGAACCGTCTGATCATCCATATCCATTGGATTGATTGCTTGAGTATGGCAGTGCCAGGATTTCTGGGTTTTGTACGACTCGAGTTTCATGGTGGATCGACAGCCTGGCGTCTGCGTGAAGACAGAGATTTGGTGACTTACGTGGGATGGTTGACTGTGTCCCTACGTAATGAGTTTGATGGAGAACCAGTCATGACGACTACTGTGTTTTTGCATTTGGAGATGCCGTTATCTCTTAGGCATTATTGAGGTGGTATGTTCACTGCGCCTAGTGAGATTAGTGTTGTATCGACTGCACAGTCTCGTATCCGCCGAGAGTCGAGGCATCCTGGATATTTATCTTCTGATGATCTTCCTGAGAGTGATCCTTCAGAGGATTAAATGTTTATGATGTGTACTTGGGCGCGTCTGCGTTTGTATATATTGACTGCTATTGCTTTTGTTTACTATTTTTGTCTAAATATTTTAGTTGTAAATTATTTGTATAACTTATGACTAAAACTCTATGTATATTATGTGTGATGTTATTCTGTTGGTTTTATTTTTTCCGCGTTATTTTATTTAATAATATTCTGTTTAACAGGAAGAATTTTACAAGTCGTATTATTATGTAACAAATGTTTTACAACTTGGGTAGATTTTATTTCTCTTTCTTTTGTTTTCTTTATATATGTGACATCATCAAAAGGGGTGTTACACAAAACAACTAAGGGGGAAACTCCGACGCTCAAGTTAGTATTGGATTTAAATATGATTAAAAATTAAAAGTTATGTAGCAAAATGTCATGATTATGTAGCAAAACACCATGTTATGCATCAAATTAGCACATCATGCAACAAATCAATGAATTATGTAGCAAAAGATGACAAATTATGCACCAGACTCAGGATATGCAGAAATTTAACTTATGCAAGATTGATCTAATATGCCAAGTTCATTTCTTATATAGAAGAATGTTTCTTTTGCCAGAGGTTTAGTGAAAATGTTAGCTAGTTGCTTAGTGGTTTCCACAAATTCAAGCATGCAATCACCCTTTTGAACATGATCTCTTATGAAATGATGTCTTATTTCTATGTACTTTGTTCTTGAGTGCAAGATGGGAATCTTAGACAAATTGATTGCACTAGCGTTATCACATCTTATGAGGATGTGATCCAGCTTAAGACCATAGTCTAGAAGTTGTTGCTTCATCCAAAGGACTTGAGCACAATAACTTCCAACTGCAACATATTCAGCTTCAGCTATAGATAGTGCCACACTATTTTGTTTCTTGCTATGCCAAGAAACAAAAGAGCTTCGAAGCAAGTGACATGTTCCACTAGTGCTCTTCCTATCCATTTTGCATCTAGCAAAATCAAAATCAGAATAACCAATCAAGTTACATGAGGCACCCTTGGGGTACCACAATCCCATTTGTGAAATGTCTACTAGATATTTCATGATTCTTTTAATAGTACTTAGGTGTGATTCTTTAGGATTAGCTTGGAATCTAGCACACATGTATACACTAAACATGATATATGACCTACTTGCGGTAAGATAAAAGAGTGAGCCAATTATACCTTTATACTTAGTAATTTCTACAAATTAACCTCATTTATCCTTGTCCAAGTAACAAGAAGTGTCCATTAGTGTGGTCATTTGCTTGACACCTTCCATTCCAAACTTCTTGAGCAACTCCTTGTAGTATTTAAATTGACTTATGAAGGTCTCATCCCTTGTTTGCTTGATTTGAAGACCAAGGAAGAAGTTAAGCTCAACCATCATGGACATCTCAAACTCACTTTGCATAATTTTAGCAAATTCTTTACAAAAAGAGTCATTAGTAGCACCAAATATGATATCATCAACATATATTTGAATAAGAAGAATGTCATGCTTTTTATATTTAATGAAAAGTGTAGTGTCAACCTTTCCTCTAGAAAAGTCATTTTCTAAAAGAAACTTGCTCAACCTTTCACAAAGCAATTAAGATTGATAGAATAAAACTCTCACAAGAGCAATTGATACAAATTAAAGATCTAGAATGCTCAATAATGATATCTTAAGGATTTATAGAAAAAACAGAGCAAGCTTTGATTTCTTGGATTGATTCTCGTATAAATGTGTTAGATTGATGTTTCAAGTTCAAGGTCAGCCTCTAATGAAGCCCCAACTTCAGTATTTATAAAGAATTTGATCCATGGAGTCATTGGGTGCATTAAAGCCAAGCATTTAATGCATCTGATATAGCCGTTGGGTGTTGTCAAATCACTGGTAATCGATTACACAGTCTCTATAATCGATTACATGATTGTTTGAATGTGTTCTTGGCTTTCTGGGCAGGATGTAATCGATTACTAGCCTTGTGTAATTGATTACATGACCTCTGCCAGACTTGTAATCAATTACCACCTTAGTGTAATTGATTACAAGGCTTCTGCCTTGCTTATAATCGATTACAAGATAACATGTAATCGATTACCAACTCTCTGTTTAGCCTGTAATCAATTATGAAACATGTGTAATCGATTACCTTACCCTTTGAACACATTTTTCAAGCCCAATTGAGGATCCATGCCATTTCTAACTTTAAGAAACTTGGATTAAATAATATTCGTATATGTTTACCATGATCCAAGATTAAAATCAACATCTTCTTTAGAATGTGAACTTTGAAAAACATGTTGGTTAAAAACATCTTTGAAAAACCATTTGAGATATCTAGAGAGCATTTAACATTTATGTTCTAAGGCCTATGTCTAAATAAACCTCTTGATTTCTTTCTTTGATCTTGATCTTCTCTTTTGCACTTGATCTTCATCTTTGGCTTTGTTATCATCAAAAACCATTTGGCATGCTTGAAGACATAAGCATTCACATTTTCTACGCCTAGGCACCAGCTGATTAGAATTTCCCTTGTGTGAGTCAGAGAGCATGGCGCCTAGGCGCCAGTTTTTCACGCCTAGGCGTCAGGACCAAATTATGTTAAGACCTTGTTTTGTAAAAATGAAGCTCCCTATTAGTTGGAATCCTTCATATATGCTTCTTAAAGTGTATTGGGACACTTATATGAATAATTCACGAAATGAATGACCACTTAGTTAAAGGTGAATCTTGTGATGCTTTATGTGAATAATGAATGAATGGTTTTCAAAATGACATTGCATATTTTGTTTTCAAACTTGCTATTTGCTATTTCCATGTATTGTAACCTTATATGATGCACACAATTATTTGACTTGAGCGCTAAGGCTCCTAGTGCCAAGGTTACCAGTATTAAGGGTGGTAAATGGTAGCCTCACCATTGAGAGGTGAATTGAGTCCACTTATACCACGTAGAGCAAGGAGGTCAAGTATCCCTTCCTACCTAGAGTAAATACAAGGAACAAGCAGGGAACAATCTGTCCTTGGGCACTCAGTCGCTCACTTTACCAGTGCTTAAGCACCTCATGACAGGAAAGTTCACCCAATTTTTCTATCATTATGCACTTAAGCGCCCAATTTCTGAGCAATCAATTGCTCAATTCCAGAACTCTCTGGCCTTGGGCGCTTAGACGCTCACTTCTTGGGCGCTTAGACGCTAAGCACCTAGCATGCCATGGGCGATTAAGCAGCCAAAATTTGGGCACCTTTAGAGTTTATATTCCTTATTCCATTGAATTTCTAACCCCACTTAGACCCTTAAAAGCATATCCTAAGTAGTTTTCAACCATAAATTGGGTCTCTAAGCATGTTATAACTTTCATGCACATTCTTAACACATTAAAGCATGGGTTCATGATCAAAGATCAAAACCTCCAATACCCATTTTCTAACTTCAATCTCAAGAGGTCATATGGATACTCCTAAGTTCATAACTATCAACCATGCATAGAATAAGCTAAGATCAAACCAAATCAACCATTAAAGACAAAAATCAAACACAAGAACCATTGAGCCCCTCTCAAACCCATTTTTACTCAACTAGTCATACACCAAGCAATAAGAAGTAAATAAGGAAAAAGATAAATAAAAGTAAACACCCCTACCTCTAGTGCTGTGATTGATACTCAAGCTTTGATCCTCTTAGTCTTCCTTGGTTCTTTCTTATTTTCCTTCTTCTCTTCTTTTCTTCATTTCCCTTTTCTTTTCTTTGTTCTTTCCTCTAGTTCAACGTGAGAAAATGAGAGATAATGAAAAAGAACAGTCAAAGAAATAGAAAGTTAAGGGCAGTGGAAACAAAGGATAAGATATTTTGCTAGAAACTTCATATCTCTTTGGAATACTTTAATCTTACAAAACCAAGTTTTCTAACTTCCATAGGTATTATAAAAAATCATAGGATTCATCTTAATCCTAGTTTTATTATTCTATAATTTTTCACACACCTAAAACTGTCACTTAAGTCCTATTACTCTTTCTCAGATTAAATTAAACCTAAGGAAATAAGTTAATAGACTTACAAGTATTTACCTTAACTTGTACCTATTACTAAAAAAATTATCCATCATTTACTTGATATTTTCACAAATTTTTATAACTTTTCAAGATATCTGCCTATTTAATCTAGCTCTTAAACACTCACTCAGTGTTATTAAAAATATCAAATAAACTCAATTATTTCTCCAAAATTAACTACTACTAGTTTCGACCACATGTGGCCTATAAATAAATTTTCCATATTTATTTCCCTCATCTAAATAGTTTATTCAATTCTCTGAGCTAATAACAAGTATTTTTCACATTCAGTGTTATAACAAAGTGCCTAAACTAACTCAGAAAGTCACCAAATTTAACAGGCATGTCATGCAAGTATTATTATACTTCTATAACCATATACAAGACTAACATGTTAAGGAGGATATTATAATATAGGTATAATTGCCTCCTCTAGAAGCAAGGATGTGAGCATAAGCATAGTGTAGAATATTGTCTTGGCTTTTTATCATCCTAGCAGCCACACCACTTATGGGTACTGCAAGACCCGACTAGATCATCCCTTCGATAGCCTCTGTCCTCTTAAACTCATCAAAGTATTGTCAGCTATCTTCCTCAAACTTCCTTCCATCGTATCATATTTCAAACAATAGTGCCCAATCCCTTGGGGTGATAACAATTTGTTGATCCTTCACTTCGGTCACAATGCTCTCACCATCTCCAGATTGCAATAGAACATCCTGACTAGGTCCAGGTAGATGTTTGCTTTGAAAGTGCACATCCTCAGGATCCCTTGATGCTTTAGGAGTAGCAAGAACTCGAACTCCAAGTCCATATGCTTTGGTTGGACAAGGTTTCTGGTCAAAAAGTGACGCTTGAACTGCCTAAGATGCTTACTGTTGGAAGAAAGACTTCTCATATCCAAAGGATTGTCTATTGGAGCATTTTTGGTTCTTGCACATTTGGGGTTTGAAGAAGACGCCGTGGAAGAAGCTTAAGGACATAGGTAATGGTGTTTGGGAATAGAGTAGTGCATGAGAGGAGAAATTAGGAAAGGGGAAAAGTGAAAATGAAAGTAGGTAGTGTTGGGAAGAGAGAAAAGTGAGGAGTTGGGGTGCAATAATGGTGGAATTTGGGAGATTTCGGTGGCTTAGGGTTTCAAGGATTTAGGTGTGTAGAGAGAATGAGAGAGAAAATAGAGAGTGAAAAGATGAAAGTGAAATGGAGAGAAGCAATAGAGCCTTTAAGAAACCCGTGTCTATTCGAATAGAATTAACTCTTTTTGAATAGTTACGAGAAAAAACACAAACTTGGCTTTCTTCCAAATACTATTTGAATATTAGATTCGAAGAAAAAACATTCAAATAGATTCGAAGGAAAAGCATTTGAATAGAGTCGGAGGAAAAACAGTTGGCATTCTGCCAAGCACTATTCAAATAGCCATTTAGTCTATTTGAATAGATTCAAAGAAAAAAAACATTCAAATAGAGTCAAAAGAAAAAACATTGTCTTAGCATTCTCCTAAGCACTATTCAAATATACATATGGTCTATTCGAATAAATCCATACAAGACCATTTTTCATACGCTTCTGGAAGAAGCTATTCAAACAGGACTTCACTCTATTCGAATAGAAGCATAAAAAAAATATATTCCAGGGCTACTGGAAGATGCTATCCGAATAAAAAATCCCTTATTGGAATAAAACCATCAGAAACACATTTAGCATGTTCAAAGGATTAAGAACAGTCAATAATCAATTACCACACATTTTAATATGCATCAAAGACAACCAAGAAAGAAATTTAAGCACTCATACCAATTAAGAGCAGAAAGACATGATCACATAAACCTAATTCTTTTCTTATATATGTATTTTAAAGACAAGCAAGGATCATGTTAGGTTTTAAATCCAAGATAAAAACACATTTACTATAAGACATGATTGATAAAAGAACTTAAGAACAAAGATATTATCATCAACCATGTCATTTCAAACAAGAAATATACTTATCTAGTATATTAGCACATGTAGAGATATTTTCAAGATATAAAGATAGAAAAGTACTATTTTAAAGCAAGTTAAAGCATAAAACAAGTCTCCACTTATCCATAGGTTACAAGTCCAAGCTTCTTGGAGACAAGGAGGCGAACTTGGAGTTATTTCCGATTTTGTGCTTGGAACAACCACTTTCAAGATGTTAAAGTCAGCTCTTGACCTTTAAGCACACCTATAACACACTTTAATTTTTGACTTTTGGTACCCAAATTTTCTTGGCCTTGTGTGTTAGTCTTTGACAAAGTGCCCTTGGGAACCCAAACCATTTTAGTCCTATTTTGTTGTTGATATTTTTCCTCACATTACAAGTTAATGCATTACGCCTTTTTTTGCCACAATGACAACATTTAATGAAAAAACTACTTAAAGTACTTGGGAGAACAAAGAAATTCTTGTAAAGTTTTTATTGATTTTTGGGATTATACCCTAAACCGGCCTTTTGAAAAATACATCTTTATTTCGCTAACAATATATTCAAGTTGTCTCTTCCAAAGGTGAATTTTGAAATAGTGCTTTTTGAATCCTCAATTTCTTTTTCAAGTGCTTTGCATGATTAGAAAAAAGATGATGTATATGCATTTTCATGTGAAGAGCATGTCATGCATGAAGAATTTGTGTCAATAAGTCCAAGAGTTTCATTTTCAACTTTTAGTTCCTCAATTTCCTTGTTTAAAATAAAGATTTTGTTTTCTAAAGAGGAAATTATTTTCTTGGATGATAAACCAAGTTTTGCAAGCCTCATAATATCATTATGCAATTCTTTAAATGCATCTTGCAATTCATCATAGGAGGGGGAAGAGTCAAAGTTTGAGGATGTTACCGTTGTGTCATCTTTATCTTCCTCTTATCCTCTAGCCATGAGATATAGATGAGCTTTCTTATTGTACAAGCTATCGGTTGAGTCCATGTCATTATCATCCCATGCACTGTAGGCTCTTCTTTCTTTCTCTCCTTTGAGGACTTCTTCTCATATTTTTCCACTTTTCTTTGATAGATTGGACACTCCATCTTTATGTGTCTCGGGTCTCCACATTCATAGCATTTAGGAGTGGATAAAGTTCCTTCCCCTTTGTGATAGGTGTTTTTTAGGGGGAAGGGTGTAACATCCTCCTACCCTAATGATCATAATTAGGGTTATAGAAGCTCAGTAATACTAGTAAGAATTATCTGAATTAGTTTGAGCGTAATTCTATAACACTAAATATAAGGAAATAACCAGAGTATTTGCATAAACTATAATGGGAATAAATATGAAAAATTTATTTCCTAGCTATAACCATGGATAAATGTTGTAGTAAATTTTTGGGAAGCATCTGAGGCAGTTTGGTATTTTTAAGGATACCGAAGAAAAATTAAGGAAATAGTTATGGAACAACTAAGTATGTCAGAAAATTATGAAATTTCATAGAGATGATAAGTAAGATGTGGAGAATAATTTGGTATAAAATACCAATCAAGATAAGTATCATTAAGTATATTTACTTAATCCCTCGGTTTAATTTAACTAGAGACTGAGTAATGAAGCTTATAAATAGCGATATATAGAAAATTATGGAAAAATGAATCCAAGAACTAAGTTGAGCTCTAAAATATTTCAAATTACTTATTGTAACTTGAAAACTTAGGTTTGGAAAAATTAAAGTGCGCTTAACAGATATAAAAGTACCTATACAAAATTTTGGTCATCTTTGACCAACTAATCCACTGTCACTCACATTTTAGATTTCTCTAGTATTTTGGCTCACTTTATCTCCAAATTTTGCATGGCAAAACAAGGGGGAAAATTGTCCAAAAATAGAACCAACAACGTGGAGAAGAAGGTGGAAAAGAAAGAAGAAAAAAGAAGGAAAAATTAGAGAAAAGAGAAGAAAGCTCATGGGTACAAGACTAGGAGTGAGGTAAGAGGTTCTTGCTATCTTCTTGCTCATCTTTTTTTTTTATTGTTTTTGAATCTCAAAACTGGTCCATGAAGCCCTTGAGCTTACGGCCAACACCTCACAAAACAACAAGTGTTTGCTTTACTTTTGAGCTTCTATGTTACCATGTCCAAATTCTATTTTCTCTTTGGGTTCTTGAGTAAAAATTTTGTGAATTCGATTAATGATTCTATACCTTTAACTCACAGCTGAGTTGTGTTGTTAAGATGTAGGTATTCTTTTAAATTTTTTACTTTTTTTCTATTTATGTTTGTGTTGATTTAAGACATGGTATTGATGACAAAAAATTATTGGAATGTGAAGCTGAATGCCACGACTATGTGTGCTTCTTGATGACTAGAATTACAATGCCTTTATATGATAATTTGGTGGGTTGAATTGTACTTAAAAATCATAGTAAGGTGTTGCCCCATTTGTGAATGTATGATAGTGTTTTTTGTGCTTGAAATGAAACTAGATTGATGATGAATTACAAGGGCAGAATGCTACCCCATTTTTGACTTGTATATGAAAGATTTAAATGTATAAAAACATATCTTGTATGGTGATGGAAGGTCACAACAGTATTGGTTTGTTTGTGACCAGAATTTTGATCATTGTTGGCTTACAATTGTGACTAAATGGTGTTAAAAACCTATGGCAGAATGCTTCCCAAGAATGACTAGAATTTTAATTATTGGTATGCTTGAATTTGTATATAACAATGTGATGAAAGGCTATGACAAAAGGCTTCCCCTTTAAGTCAAAACTTTGTTATCTTTGTGTAAGAATTATGGTTCAGAATG
Source organism: Ormosia emarginata (assembly GCA_029884605.1). Lineage (NCBI taxonomy): Eukaryota > Viridiplantae > Streptophyta > Magnoliopsida > Fabales > Fabaceae > Ormosia > Ormosia emarginata. The sequence continues at coordinate 29,334,754 of JAQQTP010000074.1, read as the reverse complement.
TGTTTGAATTTGTAAAGTTGAAGGCTGCCATAACACAATCATTATTTAAGTGTATGTTGTTATACATTGAAGCTTATTTGATTGAAATGTTGGATTTAAAATGAGCAAGAAGTTCACGGCCAAGTATGCTTTAATAAAGAAAATATATGGTTGTATATATATTATTGCTTGAATGGAAGCCTATTGTATGTTATGATTTATATGAGTAGTGTAACACCCTAAAACTGCCACTGCGTATATCATCAATATACTTAGACAAATAGCATCAGGATAGATACTTCTAAATTTAAAATGTGAATATCAATCAGTATTTTAATTATCAACGTATAAATATATAGAGTCTTTAATAACAATAAGGAGATCAAGATAATTTTACACAACTAAAAACTTGATCTTTACTATGAAATTACAAAATATGTTTGAGATATACAAATAACTATAACAAGTCATAAATGTATGAATACAACACTGGTAAACTAAATACATCAGTATCATATAAGCAAAATAGCTAACTAGGTCTTCATTGTCCTTCCTTGCTCCTGCTAAGCTGATTTGCTAAATTTATCATGAAAACAGAAAACTGGGGTGTGAAGGAAAATTCTCAGTAGTTATTTAAAACATGACATCATCATAAATCCAGCTACTTTAGGGAAAAATCAATTCATACATATAACAAAAACAATTGAAACGGTGGCACAAGCCAAAATTTAGTCCTTTCCCTTCCTGAAGTAGATAACTAAATTAATTAAATAAAACACTTTCAGTCATTACATAATATCTCAAGTTAAGTTAGAACATCTAATTATCTTTAGATAGGTAGCCATTAATCTTACATCTCCTTTTGTTACAAAACAAGACAATTATCGATACAATTGTCAAATTATGCAGTACATGATTATGCAATGCATAATGTTGTATGAATATGCCTAATATGTGCCCTAAGATGCTTGTGATATGATTTTACAAAATAATTTTTTTTAGAAAAACACATGTTATTTGACTATTGTCAGGAAACCCTTTTGTTCTAGGAAGCCCTATTGTTCCTTGTATGGTTCTCTGGGTACGCAAGACGCCATTTTGTTCCTTGCACTACCAACATTTTTAACATAACACTTGGTGCCCTTTTGTCTAAGTTACTTGGAGCCATTTTGTCCAAGTTATAATATTACCATACATGGAAATGTCAAATAGCAATTTTGAAAACCAAAACATGCAAGAATATGTTTAAAATCATTCTACATTAACCTTCATATAATATCATTCTTCCTTGCATAAAAGGAAACAATTCCTTAACCTGCATCATTACATGAAGAGCTCATTCCCTTCTTGAAATACATCTTTTAGTGTCACAACATAATTAAAGGAACATTTATGAAGGATCCCAATACATTGGAAGCTTCATTTTTACAAAAATACAATGCTGAGAAATTCTGGGGGTGGCGCCTAAGTGGTTCACTAGTGCCTAAGCGTGACCTGCACTAGAAAAATTTTGCAGAATGATTTTTGCATTCTCTTGATTCCAACCAAATTTCAATCACCAAAATCAATATTCAAGCACCAACAATGAACTACAAACCTCTTATATCCCTAAAACATCCACTTAACTTAATCAAACATAAATTAGAGTGATCAATCATGAATCCAAAACTCATTTATCAATCCTTTAAACATATAATTACAAGAGGAATCAAGAGGCTCAAGTTCATCAATAACACAACAAGAGTTATATTCAATCTTAAATCTCAAGAATAATCAAGATTAACTTAAACTCAGAGCAAACCCATTTTTGGATTCAACAAATAAGATGAAAGAAAAGAAAGATGTTGAATGAAAGAAAGTTTCCCCTACCTCAAGCTTTGTCTTTTCCCTTCTCTTTTCTCTTTTTTTTTCTCCTCTCCTTCTCCTTCTTTTCTCTTCTTTTCCTCCGCTAGCTACCTTCTGATTTTTCCTTCCTTTGTTTTCTGGAAGTGTCGTGAGAGAGTGAGGGAAAACTTTAACAAAAGTCAAATAAATGGATGAGTTTAAATGACCTTTGTATAGGTTAGTAAAATTTTGTATCTGTTACGAACATTTTGATTTTACCAAATTAAGTTCCCTAACCTCCAACGATACTAAAATAAATTCTCGGATTCACCTAAATTTTAATTTCATCATTTTCATAATTTTTCATATTTACTACAGATCATTTTGGTAATAAAACACACAACCGGTGTGCTTAAAAATATCAAATCTACTCAGTTTGTCATGAAACTTTAACTACACGTTATTTCATACATTTGTGTCTTAGAAATAAATTTTTCATATTTATTTCCCTTATCTAAGCAATTTATGCTATATTTTTGAGTTAAAATAGTCATTTTTCACGTTCTATGTTACGGCAAAGTGACTAAATTAACTCAGAAGATTTCAAAATTGCTTGGACATGTTAAACACATATTATAAATAATTTCTGTCCATAAACATTACTAACATGTTAAGGAGGATGTTACAAGTAGCCCTTATATTTTATATGGCCAAGAGGTAGAACTAGGATCACATTAGGTTAGAATGACTCAATTTCTTCCTAGTAGAAAGTAGATGAGGAGGCTCATTCCCTCGCTACTAGAGATTATCCTAGATTATTGATAGTGTGAGGACATTCCTTCCCTATCTTAGTAGTTAAGGATGGACAATTTCCTCTCTACTCGCAACTTTTTGTTGAGGAGGGACATTCCCTCATTAGAGGTGGCCAGGTTACTCATTTATTGGAGTAGTTCTGTGTGATTGGCGAATGATCATAAATAGGTTGAAGTACACCAACCTGAAAGCTGACTATTACTAAGTGTTTTAAATAAGTAATACTAGTGAAATTGAATTTATTTGATTGATTGTGATGTTTGATTATAGGTGTGTTTCTAAGAATTATTTGTGAATGAATACTGCTATTATTTATAATAAACGTTTTTAGAAACTAATAATAATGAAATTTCTGTTTCAGGAAGAGGAAGGACTTGATTTGGTTTTGGTACCTTCTTATGTAATAAAATGAGTTTTAAAATGTATTTTTCCTAAAGCAAATGGAAGTATTACAATGTCACCAATTTTAAAAATATTACTGAGAATTCTTTGAATTCTCACCTTTTTTTGTTCTTGTTTCCGTAATATTTCTAGGGTCGAGATCTGCAGTAAGAAGACCAAAGCAGAAGACTTAGAATAGTTTTGAAATTATATTGTATTGTATTTTGTATAATTAATACTCTGTAAAAGTTTATGTAAAATTATTGTATTGTAAAGTACATTATATACTATGTTTTAATGTACAAACGTTATACTATTCTATGACAGGCTCATATTTTTTGTATTTCAATTAAATAATGTATAAAAGAAATTTGTTAAATTTACGTGACATACTTAATTTTATTTACTAATACGTAAATCCGGATACGTTATTAGTAATGTTATTAAGGACGTTACCGTTATGGTATCAGAGCAGTTCATCCTGTTGAGTTGAAGTATGGACTAGCTATACTTTGTTATGTGTAATGCCCCTTTTTGGGAGGGAACGTCACATTGTCAAATAAAATAAAATGCGGAAATTAAATAAACAAACGATTAAGACCCGGTTCATTTTATCTAGTTGATGTTTAACTATATGAACGAAATTGACAATATTTTTTTTTGTTATAACAATAATGCAGAATGTGAATAAAAGTAACGAATGAAACAGTACACATAATTTGCACCTGAATAGCATACATATATATATATATATATATATATATATTTTAATACAATTGTTTTGCGGTACAAGCACAGCCATCACCAAAAAGCAAAACTATACCAGCCCCAAGGAAAATCATGCATACATAACCATCATGCATATACAAAATATACAGCCCACCAAAAACAATACTTCAGGCCCCCAAAAATTAAAACCACTGGCAGCCATCAGTAGCTACCAGTAAGATCAATCCCTCAGATGACGAGGAACCGTGTCAGGATCCTCAGCGGGATCTTTCTCTTCCGAGGAAACCTCCATTGGAACCACTGAAGCATGGGACGGGGCCCGAGCGGTGGAATCAAAGGAGTCCTCCCGTGGAGTGTAGTAGCGGTCGCCCCACATCTCACGGATGGGCAAGTAAAACTCTAAACGTAGGCTGATGTGGCAAATGATCATGGGTGCCTCATGTCGTCTCCAGGCAAGGGCGATGGACACGTCTCCCAAGTAGACGCAACGGTCAGAGTTCAGGTTGATGTGCCAGCACTTTGGCCCTCCGAGGAAGGTCAGACACACGTCACCCAGAAATCCTCGCATACGCGTCCCCATCGTCACAGTAGAAGTCAATCTTGTGCGGGCCAGAAGCCGAGGAAATCAGGATCTTCTGTCTCCTTACCGTCGTCTTCGATCAATATAGGGTACACACATATGACAAGTCATAGAGATACAAGAAAAGAGGTAAGACATCCTACATCATTACCAATTATAGCATGCTAGAAACAAAACGGCGCCACGCGCCCAAATAGCAATCCAAAACATCATATTCAATTAATAAGCAGTAATCCCAACAGTAAGTAATTAAACAGTTCCAGGCATATAATCATCATACTAACAATTGAATCAAGTATAGTTACAAAAGTAAGAATTAATGATGAGAGTGTATATCATCACTCACATGCATGCATTCCCAAATTCCTACTCCATGGAGCTAGACTCAATCAGTCGGAGAGAAAGATCAGGAGACATGTCTGTAACTCGGCTGCCGAGGCCAGTGCTATCAATAATTTTTTCCACGTGCACAATCATGGCATTGTACAGACATTCTACACTAGATCACGATATAGGACAGTGTCAACTCCGGATCGTCGGTGCGTTTGCATCGGTTTGCCCCACAGACAGAGGAGCTACCAACTGCCCATTGTGAAGGACCCGCACCCCGACGCCCCCAAGGTCATAACACGTCCCACACTTGTCTACTCGCACCCGCACTAAGGTGTGTTCAATCTCCTAGGCAACTTGGCCTTACAACAGTCCACAAGGACATCCACAATGCATAAGATACTATGCATGAACATGTATGATTCACAACTTCATACAATTCCATAATATGCCACATTAGGCCAATTCAAGCATCAATATATAGATGGTCATTCACATGGACCCATAACAACATAATATAAGTATCAAGTCCATTAATGCGTCATTAGGTTCATTATGAATCCTAATTTAAACTTTGTTCCCCTTTCTAAGGTTCATGTTCAAAAATCAATTCTTATAGCCAACTTAATATTCCAAGACAACTCAATTTCCCATAACTTACATTTTATTTGAGCTCTTAGGCCTCACACTCTCATATTCTTCACTCACTTAGAACTTCCTTAAGTCTTATGATAAATTCACTCTTAGTCCTTTAAAATTTATGAAGTCTTAATCATATTAAATTCTTCTAATTATTAGGTACCCATTCTACTACCTAGGTCTCTAATTCCCTACTTGCTTATGATTCCCAATTACCACAATCACATATTTACACTCAAAAATGGCCTAGAGGCCGTGGCCTCACAATAATTCCAACTTCAATTTCCTTCTAGCCATCTTACTACATGTTGTTCTCTTGGTTCTTTACATTGTTCACTTGTCAAATTAATTCACCAAAAACCCTATATTCTTGGCTTCAAAATCGTAGCCACCATAGAAGTTTCAACTTCAAATTTTTCTTCCATTAAATCTCATCTTGTTATTTAATTAATCCTAGTCTTATACTTGTTACACATTTACCACAAATTGTTCCATTTTTCCACCCAAAACCGTGGCACTCCAAGGAGGGTGTTCAATCATTTTTCATCCATTCTAAATCATTCAATCCATTCCAACATTCCATTATATACAACAAATCAATCCAAGGTCACATTTATCACTAAATCAACACATAAACATAATCAATCATCAAATTCAAGAACAACCCTCATTAGGGTTTTTCCACAAATCATACAATCAAGGTTCCTAGATGCTAAGAGAGGTTGAAGAGGGGTGTCTTCCTCTTACCAATGTGTAGAAATCAAATGAGCACCAAGAATGCTCCTTGTATTTTCGGATTTGGCCTCCAAAATCCCTAAAAATGGTGACTTGTTAGAATAAGTACCAAGGCTTGGAAAAATGAAGCATGAATGGTCATAGAAGGGACCATCCACACGAAAATGAGAAGAGAGGGAGAGTGTTCTTGAACTTACCCAAAAATGTTCAAAGTTGGAGCTTGGAGAAAATGGTGAAGATGATGGAATCTCAAGAAACTCCAAGAGGGAAAGGTGTTTAGAATGGTGAGGAGAGTAAGAAAATGTATTTAGAATAATTTTTTGTGATGGATGAGGGTGGTGAAGAGTGGCTGGCCGTGTGGTGTAGGAGAGAAATGGAGGAGAAGAAGAAAGGAAGAAGAAGAAGAAGAACGTAAATGTGGAGAGAGAAAAGGGTATTAGATGAAATGAATTAAAGTGTATAATTGGTTAAGTGAAACCAATTCATTTCCCTTCCTAGTGGGCTGCTGCTGACGTGAAAGAGAGAGGAGTGGGTGAGGAATTGGCTTCCAAATGAAGCCAAAACACATGGGTCAATGTTTGGGTCAAAGCTTCTTAAGGAAGCTTTGATTATTTAACCATTAAATTTGAATTAAAGTAGATAGATTTGACATAAAGTAGATTACATTAGGATAATGTGATAGGATTTTTATTACACATTATTATCCAATGGATAATAGTTATAGTTGACAGAAGTCAGTATTTAATTAATCTGACAGATAAATTTTTCACTGTATTGATTTATTTTATCTGTTAGAATTTCTCGAAAATTGTGAAACCTTGTAAACTGTGTCAAGTCTCGGGTTTAGTAAGATCCCCCGTCGACATGTCCATAGTCCAAGGTTCTCAGAGAAAACATCGCGTTTCCCTGGTTCTGCTCAGCGCGCATGCAAAACGAGGAATATATTAAAATATTCGACGGTTCTGGAAAATTGCCAGAAAATTCCCAAAAATTACAAATATTATAAAACGACTATTCGTCATATAATTTTCCAATTTTTGAGGCACTAAAGTCGTTTTCCCGACTCTGCTCGAGTTTCACGTAAAACGAAGAATATATTAAAATATTCGTCGTTTTCGAAAAATTTCAGAAAATTCACATAAATCACAAATATTAGAAAATGACTATTGGCGGCAAAATAATTAATTTCCGGAGCGTTACACTAACCTCAGCAATTCTCAGCTCAGTGTGCACGTAAAACGAGAAATATATTAAAATATTCATCATTTTCGAAAAATTCCAGAAATATTCCTAAAAATCAAGAATATTATAAAATGATGATTTATGACCAAATAGGTATTCTTCGGGATGTTACAACACTCCCCTACTAAAAGGAATTTCGTCCTCGAAATTTACATACCTTAAAATAATTCTGGATGTTGCTCCCTCATCTTGTCTTCCAATTCCCAAGTCGCATCACCAGTTGCTTCATTCCAAATCACCTTTACCAATGGAATCTCCTTGCCTCTTAGTTGCTTTATCCGTCGATCCTCGATTCTCGCAGGAGACGTTTCATAGGTCAAGTTCTCTTTCAACTGTACTGTGTCCGGTGCTATAACATGACTTGGATCAGGTAAATATTTACGAAGTTGTGACACATGAAAGACATTATGTATGTTTGAAAGAATAGGGGGTAAGGCTATCTGGTAAGCTACTGGACCTATCCGGCGAAGAATTTGGTAAGGTCCAAGAAATTTTGGAGTGAGTTTTCTAGATTTCAAGGCCCGGCCGACCCCAGTCGTGGGTGTGACTTTCAGGAACACATGCTCACCTTCTTCAAACTCAAGAGGCTTTCTTCTCTTATCCGCATAGCTCTTTTGCCGGCTCTGAGCAGTTCTCATCTTCTCTTGGATCATCTTGACCTTTTCAGTTGTCTGCTGAATGATATCTGGTCCAATTGTGAGACGCTCTCCATCTTGGTACCAACACAACGGCGTCCGACACCGCCTCCCATACAGGGCCTCATATGGTGCCATCCCTATACTCGCATGGTAACTGTTGTTGTATGTGAACTCTATCAACGGCAAGATTTGGTCCCAACTCCCAGTCTGTTCAATAGTACAAGCTCGAAGCAAATCTTCTAGAGATTGGATCGTTCTTTCAGATTGTCCATCGGTTTGTGGATGATACGCTGAACTCAGACGTAACTTTGTTCCCAATGATGCCTGTAGACTCTGCCAGAATTTTGAAGTGAATCTCGGATCCCTATCCGAAACAATACTCGTAGGCACACCATGCAGTCTGACAATCTCTCCAATATACAGTCGAGTCAGCTTCTCCAGGCTGTACTTTATATTAATCGGGAGAAAATGAGCCGATTTTGTAAGTCGATCAACTATTACCCAAATCGAGTCATGTCCTATTCTTGTTCTTGGCAATCCCACAACGAAGTCCATTACTATGCTGTCTCATTTCCATTCAGGAATAGACAATGGTTGTAGTAGTCCAGCAGGTCTCTGATATTCCACTTTGGCTTTCTGACAGACTAGACAAGTCGATACACATCTAGTAACGTCACTCTTCATCCTATGCCACCAGAATAACTTCTTTAAGTCTTGGTACATCTTCGTTATGCCCGGATGCATATTCAGCAGGCTGGTGTGAGCATGTTCCACAATATACTGTTTAAGCTCTTGGTCACGGGGAATGCAGACTCTACCCCGAAATCTCAAAATTCCATTTGTTCCTTCCTCGAACTCCATTTCCTTGCCTTGCTTCATTTGTTCTCTCACCTCTTGCAAGAATTCATCGGCCTTCTGTTTTTCTCGTATGTCCTCCATTAGCTCGCTTGAGATGGTAACCATATTCATACAAATTTTTCCTGGTTTCAATTCTACAAACGACCACACATCTCTAAACTGTTCAATGAGCTCCTTTTCCTTGATCATCAGGGCAGAAGCACTGATGGTCTTTCTGCTCAAGGCGTCAGCCACGACGTTCGCCTTACCAGGGTGGTACAACAGTTGAAAGTCATAGTCCTTCAGGAATTCTAACCATCTTCGCCGTCTCATATTCAGCTCCTTTTGGTCATACAAATACTTCAAACTCTTGTGGTCACTAAAAATGTTGAACGTTGCTCCATAAAGATAATGCCTCCATATCTTCAGAGCAAAAACCACAACTGCTAGCTCCAAGTCGTGTGTCTGGTAATTCTTCTCGTGCACTCACAACTGTCGCGAAGCATAGGCCACAACTCTTCTATGTTGCATAAGAACAGACCTCAATCCTTGGTACGAAGCATCACAGTACACCTCAAATGGCTCATTCGAATCAGGTAGCACCAATATGGGTGAGGTAGTCAGTCGTTTCTTCAACTCTTGAAAACTCTGCTCACATCTATCAGTCCATTTGAAAGCTTGGTTCTTCTTTGTCAATTGAGTGAGCGGTCCGGCAATCTTGGAAAACCCTTCTATGAACCTCCGGTAATATCTGGCTAAACCCACGAAACTACGGACTTCCGTCACTGACTTTGGTTGTTCCCACTGCAGCACTGCTTCTACTTTGGTTGGATCCACTGCAATCCCTTCTTTTGAGATCACATGGCCCAAAAACTTCACTTCATCAAGCCAAAACTCACACTTTGCCAGTTTGGCATACAGTTCTTTCTCCTTCAAAATCTGAAGAACTATGCTGAGGTGCTCAGCATGATCCTCCTGATTCTGGGAATATATCAGGATGTCATCAATGAAGACGACAACAAACTTATCCAAGTACGGACAAAAGATCCTGTTCATATAGTCCATGAAAATGGCAGGCGCATTCGTCACACCAAACGGCATCACAAGGTACTCGTAATGACCGTATCGGGTACGAAAAGCAGTCTTGGGTATATCCTCTGTCTTCACTCTTATCTGATGATACCCAGATCTCAAGTCGATCTTCGAAAATACCGCTGCTCCCTTCAATTGGTCCATCAAGTCGTCAATTCTCGGGAGAGGATACTTGTTCTTGATTGTCAACTTGTTCAATTGCCTGTAGTCCACACACAATCTTGAGGTACCGTCCTTCTTTCGAACTAGTAACACAGGTGCTCCCCACGGGGACACACTCGGTCTAACAAATTGCTTCTCCAAAAGCTCTTCTAGCTGCTTCTTAAGTTCGGCTAATTCTGTTGGTGACATCCGGTAAGGTGCTATAGACACGGGACCAGCTCCCGGTACTAGATCAATAGCAAACTCGATCTCACGTGCCGGTGGTAAACTAGGTACTTCTTCAGGGAAGATCTCAGGAAATTCCTTCACTACTGGAATAGTACTCAAATCAGCCTCACTCTCATCTTTCAAAGAAGATAGTAGCATGTACCCCTGAGCTCCTTCTTTCAAGAAAGCTCGTGCTTGGTTGGCCGTTAAGTATCTAGAATTCTCATCCACAGGAAAGACTATGGTTTTACTAGAACAATCTAACAGAACGTGGTTGGAAGATAACCAGTCCATCCCTAGGATTATATCTAACTGTGAAAGAGGTAAACAGATCAAATCGATAGAAAAGATTCGACCTTCAACAATCAAAGGACACTTCAAACAGACTTTGGTAGTAACTACCGGTTTATCAGTGGGGGTTGAAACAGTCAATTCAAAAGGTAGTTCAAACATAGGTAAGCCAAGTCGTAGCACACAGTCATATGATATGAAAGAATGGGTTGCCCTAGAGTCATACAGTACTTTTAAAAGATTACCTTCTATGGCGCCTTCTCCTTGAATCAAGTCTTCGAATTCAGAAGCTTCAACTCCACTCATAGTGTAAACTCGACCTTCGGCTTGCGGTTTCTTGGCTCGGGTTGCATTGACTGAAGGCTCAGCCTTTGCTTGGTTGCAATCTCTGGACATATGGCCCGGTTTGCCACATCTGAAACAGATGATTCCCTTTATCATGCAGTCTCTTGTGAGGTGATCCTTCCCACAATTTAGGCATTTGGACGGGTAGGTCGCATTCTGACCAGTTTGGTTCCCAGAAGAACCTCCACCAAAATTTCCACCGGTTGGTTGTTGACTCCCCGTTAGTCGGGAATAAAAGCGGTTTGAACCACTGCCTCCACCTCTTTGGGACCGTACAGGCCCAAAGTTCCTGTTTCTCGAGTCTCTAGCCTGCTCCAAGGCTTCAACTTCACAGCAAGTGTCTAACAGTTCTGAGAACACCTTCATCTTCAGGGTAATCACAGCTTTCTTCACTTCATACCTCAGTCCTTCGGTGAATTTCCAGCATTTCTAGGCTTCATCAGTTTGATGCTGGTAATGGGTCGAGAACTTCTCCAAATTCTCAAATTTAGCGGCGTACTCGCTGACGGTCATGTTCCCCTGTCTCAGGTTGAGGAACTCCATCTCCTTTGCATGTCTCGCATTCGCAGGAAAGTATTTGTCTAAGAACTTGTTCTTGAACACATCCCATGTGATGTCAGCTCCTTCGGCTTCTAGTGCTCTTTGAGCTCCATTCCACCAGTCTTCGGCGTTGCCCACAAGAATGAAGGTAGCATAGTTCACCTTCTTATCTTCGGCACAGTTCATGCCACGGAACACCTTTTCCAGTTCCTTGATCCACAGACTAGCCTTGTCTGGATCAAATTCTCCCTTGAATTGCGGAGGGTTGTGACGACGAAATTCTGCTAAGTTTTGCGCATCGGCAGTCGCCTCAAGCTGTTGAGCAGCTCTTTCTTGTTGTTGAGTAGCGCGTTCATTTTGTTGGGCGATGACTTCAGCCATCCTCTGCATCGCTTCTATAGCAGCTGCCATTTCTCCACCTCTTGCCATCTCGCTTTTCTCTCAAATTAGATTACTGAAAACATAAGAAAAGTCAGAGGAATCCACTCAAGACACCCATCACAGAGATCCACACAGCACAAACAAGACAGACTCTCACACACAAGACCCAAAGAAAACATAAACCGGGGCTCTGATACCAACTTAATGTAACGCCCCTTTTTGGGAGGGAACGTCACATTGTCAAATAAAATAAAATGTGGAAATTAAATAAACAAACGATTAAGACCCGGTTCATTTTATCTAGTTGATGTTTAACTATATGAACGAAATTGGCAATATTTTTTTTTGTTATAACAATAATGCGGAATGTGAATAAAAGTAACGAATGAAACAGTACACAGAATTTGCACCTGAATAGCATACATATATATATATATATATATATATATATATATATATATATATATATATATATATTTTATACAATTGTTTTGCGTGTACAAGCCTGCCATCACCAAAAAGCAAAACTATACCTCCCCTAAGGAAAATCATGCATACATAACCATCATGCATATACAAAATATACAGACCACCAAAAGCAATACTTCAGGCCCCCAAAAATAAAAATCACTGGCAGCCATCAGTAGCTACCAGTAAGATCAATCCCTCAGATGAGGAGGAACCGTGTCAGGATCCTCAGCGGGATCTTCCTCTTCCGAGGAAACCTCCATTGGAACCACAGAAGCACGGGACGGGGCCCGAGCGGTGGAATCAAAGGAGTCCTCCCGTGGAGTGTAGTAGCGGTCGCCCCACATCTCACGGATGGGCAAGTAAAACTCTAAACGTAGGCTGACGTGGCAGGTGATCACGGGTGCCTCATGTCGTCTCCAGGCAAGGGCGATGGACACGTCTCCCAAGTAGACGCAACGGTCAGAGTTCAGGTTGATGTGCCAGCACTCTGGCCCTCCGAGGAAGGTCAGACGCACGTCACCCAGAAATCCTCGCATACGCGTCCCCATCGTCACAGTAGAAGTCAATCTTGTGCGGGCCAGAAGCCGGGGAAATCAGGATCTTCTGTCTCCTTACCGTCGTCTTCGATCAATATAGGGTACACACATATGACAAGTCATAGAGATACAAGAAAAGAGGTAAGACATCCTACATCATTACCAATTATAGCATGCTAGAAACAAAACGGCGCCACGCGCCCAAATAGCAATCCAAAACATCATATTCAATTAATAAGCAGTAATCCCAACAGTAAGTAATTAAACAGTTCCAGGCATATAATCATCATACTAACAATTGAATCAAGTATAGTTACAAAAGTAAGAATTAATGATGACAGTGTATATCATGACTCACATGCATGCTTTCCCAAATTCCTACTCCATGGAGCTAGACTCAATCAGTCGGAGAGAAAGATCAGGAGACATGTCTGTAACTCGGCTGCCGAGGCCAGTGCTATCAATAATTTTTTCCACGTGCACAATTATGGCATTGTACAGACATTCTACACTAGATAACGATATAGGACAGTGTCAAGTCCGGATCGTCAGTGCGTTTGCATCGGTTTGCCCCACAGACAGAGGAGCTACCAACTGCCCATTGTGAAGGACCCGCACCCCGACACCCCCAAGGTCATAACACGACCCACACTTGTCTACTCGCACCCGCACTAAGGTGTGTTCAATCTCCTAGGCAGCTTGGCCTTACAACAGTCCACAAGGACATCCATAATGCATAAGATACTACGCATGATCATGTATGATTCACAACTTCATACAATTCCATAATATGCTACATTAGGCCAATTCAAGCATCAATATATAGATGGTCACTCACATGGACCCATAACAACATAATATAAGTATCAAGTCCATTAATGCGTCATTAGGTTCATTATGAATCCTAATTTAAACTTTGTTTCCCTTTATAAGGTTCATGTTCAAAAATCAATTCTTATAGCCAACTTAATATTCCAAGACAACTCAATTTCCCATAACTTACATTTTATTTGAGCTCTTAGGCCTCACACTCTCATGTTCTTCACTCACTTAGAACTTCCTTAAGTCTTATAATAAATTCACTCTTAGTCCTTTAAAATTTATGAAGTCTTAATCATATTAAATTCTTCTAATTATTAAGTACCCATTCTACTACCTAGGTCTCTAATTCCCTACTTGCTTATGATTCCCAATTACCACAATCACATATTTACACTCAAAAATGGCCTAGAGGCCATGGCCTCACAATAATTCCAACTTCAATTTCCTTCTAGCCATCTTACTACATGTTGTTCTCTTGGTTCTTTAAATTGTTCACTTGTCAAATTAATTCACCAAAAACCCTATATTCTTGGCTTCAAAACCGTAGCCACCATAGAAGTTTCAACTTCAAATTTTTCTTCCATTAAATCTCATCTTGTTACTTAATTAATCCTAGTCTTATACTTGTTACACATTTATCATAAATTGTCCAATTTTTCCACCCAAAACCGTGGCACTCCAAGGAGGGTGTTCAATCATTTTTCATCCATTCTAAATCATTCAATCCATTCCAACATTCCATTATATACAACAAATCAATCCAAGGTCACATTTATCACTAAATCAACACATAAACATAATCAATCATCAAACTCAAGAACAACCCTCATTAGGGTTTTTCCACAAATCATACAATCAAGGTTCCTAGATGCTAAGAGAGGTTGAAGAGGGGTGTCTTCCTCTTACCAATGTGTAGAAATCAAATGAGCACCAAGAATGCTCCTTGTATTTTCGGATTTGGCCTCCAAAATCCCTAAAAATGGTGACTTGTTAGAATAAGTACCGAGGCTTGGAAAAATGAAGCATGAATGGTCATAGAAGGGACCATCCACACGAAAATGAGAAGAGAGGGAGAGTGTTCTTGAACTTACCCAAAAATGTTCAAAGTTGGAGCTTGCAGAAAATGGTGAAGATGATGGAATCTCAAGAAACTCCAAGAGGGAAAGGTGTTTAGAATGGTGAGGAGAGTAAGAAAATGTATTTAGAATAATTTTTTGTGATGGATGAGGGTGGTGAGGAGTGGCTGGCCGTGTGGTGTAGGAGAGAAATGGAGGAGAAGAAGAAAGGAAGAAGAAAGAAGAAGAACGTAAATGTGGAGAGAGAAATGGGTATTAGATGAAATGAATTAAAGTGTATAATTGGTTAAGTGAAACCAATTCATTTCCCTTCCTAGTGGGCTGCTGCTGATGTGAAAGAGAGAGGAGTGGGTGAGGAATTGGCTTCCAAAGGAAGCCAAAACACATGGGTCAATGTTTGGGTCAAAGCTTCTTAAGGAAGCTTTGATTATTTAACCATTAAATTTGAATTAAAGTAAATAGATTTGACATAAAGTAGATTACATTAGGATAATGTGATAGAATTTTTATTACACACTATTATCCAATAGATAATAGTTACAGTTGACAGAAATCAGTATTTAATTAATCTGACAGATGAATTTTTTGCTGTATTGATTTATTTTATCTGTTAGAATTTCTCGAAAATTATGAAACCTCGTAAACTGTGTCAAGTCTCGGGTTTAGTAAGATCCCCCGTCGACATGTCCATAGTCCAAGGTTTTCATAGAAAACATCGTGTTTCCCTGGTTTTGCTCAGTGCGCACGCAAAACGAGAAATATATTAAAATATTCGACGGTTCCGAAAAATTCCCAGAAAATTCCCAAAAATTGCAAATATTATAAAACGACTATTCGTCATATAATTTTCCAATTTTTGAGGCACTACAATCGTTTTCCCGACTCTGCTCGAGTTTCACGCAAAACGAAGAATATATTAAAATATTCGTCATTTCTGAAAAATTTCAGAAAATTCACATAAATCACAAATATTAGAAAATGACTATTGGCGGTGAAATAATTAATTTCCGGAGCGTTACACTGACCTCAGCAATTCTCAATTCAGTGTGCACGCAAAACGAGGAATATATTAACATATTCGTCGTTTTCGAAAAATTTCAGAAAATTCCTAAAAATCAAGAATATTATAAAATGATGATTTATGACCAAATAGGTATTCTTCGGGATGTTACATTATGCATGCATAGGTACAATTGCATAATGACCTTGAAATTGTAACTTTATAATTAACTGTTGCACTGTTACATGGTATTGAGCCTGATCAATTCAATATTTATTGTTTTATGTGTATAGGAGACTATGACACCTTCTACAAGAACACGTGGAGGCAGGACATATGCCAATGAAAATACGATAGATGTGATGGAAGTGCTTAGGGAACAAAAGGAAATGTTAGCTGTTATGTGTGAGCAAACAACAGTCACGAACAAGATATTAGAAAGGTTGAGTAATAATCCATAACCACAACAACAACATGAGAATGAAGCAACTATAGTGAAGAATTTGGATTTTCATGATTTATCTGAATTCAGGAAGACCAATCCTCTTTCAATTTAAGGTGAATCTGATCTAGCAAAAGCGGAGATGTGGTTGAGGGAGTTAGAGAAGAATTTTACAGTGATGCGGTGTATAGATGATAAAAAAAGTATCTTTTGCTTCCTACATGGTTTAGGGAGAAGTCTAATATTGGTGGAATGATATTAGAAGATTTGAGGAAGCAGCTGGTGTTTAGATAACTTGGGAAGTGTTCAGAACTGTCTTGTTGGATAAGTATTTTCCAAGAAATTTACAAGAAGCTAAAAAGTTAGTATTTCTAAAATTAGAGCAGGAAGATATGTCAGTAGGATGATATGTTGCAAAGTTTGACAAGTTATCAAAATTTTCTTCTTACTTTCGTTATAACCCAGATGATAATTGGAAATACATCAAATTTAAGGATGAACTAAGAAATGAAATTAAGAGAATGGTAAAACCAATGGTGATTAGGGATTTCTACACCTTAGTAGAAAGATGCCAAATTGTGAAGTCAGCTGGTCCGAAGCCGCAACAAGGGTATAGACAACAAGGTTTTCAAAAAAGAAAAAGAGATGATGGCAAGTTTAAGAAAAATGTTTAGGGGCTTACATATCAGCAAGAAAAAGGGAAGCAGATTCGTAAGGAAGACAGAAGTGGGCCAAGATGTCCAAAATGTAGAAGATTTTGTGGTAATAGAGCTTGCCAGTTGGATTAGATAGAGTGCTACGTCTGTGGCAAAAAAAGGACACTATGCCAGAGATTGTCCTCAACGACAAGGAACAACAACTTCCAATTCTTAGCAACGAGGAGCTATCACTCCCAAGCCCTAAACTAAAGGAAATGTGTTCACTCTAAGCGGCAAAGAAGCAGCTCAATCTTCTGATTTGATACAGGGTAAGTGCATAGTTAAAAATAATCTTTTAACTATATTATTTGATTCAGGAGCATCGCACTCTTTTATTTCTTATGATTGTGCAAGAATTTTATATTTACCTATGTCAGACATTTCCTATGATTTAATAGTTTCCACTCCTACAGGAAAACCAGTAACCACTTCCAAAATATGTCTAAAATGTTGTGTCACTGTTAAAAATATAGACTTTCTTGTAAACCTTATATGTTTACCCCTTACTAATATAGACATTATTTTGGGCATGGACTGGTTATTAACAAACCATGTCGTTATAAATTGTTCAAATAAAACTTTGGTGTTTTTACTTGATATTCCTTCTATAAATACTTCTTCTGAATCTATTTACCTAAATGCTAGTCAAATTACCAACTGCCCGGTAGAAGGAGCTCAAGGTTATGTTCTCCTATTTTCTTTGAATTCTGAGAACTTGCAAAGTTTAGAAAGTATTCTTGTAGTGAGAGAATATCTAGAGGTATTTCCAGATGAAATTAACAAATTACCTCCTGATAGAGAAATAGAATTTACTATAAACTTAGTGCCAGGAACAGAGCCTATCTCTATAGCACCATACCTAATGTCTCCTTTAGAGCTTTCTAAACTTAAGAAACAAATAGAAGAATTATTAGATAAAAAGTTCATTAGACCTAGTGTCTCACCTTGGGGAGTGCCAGTACTTTTGGTAAAGAAGAAAGATGGAAGCATAAGATTGTGTGTAGATTATAGGCAATCGAATAAGGTAACAATTAAAAATAAATACCCATTGCCTAGGATCGAAGACCTAATGGATCAATTAATAGGTGCTACCGTATTTTTAAAAATTGATTTAAGATCAGGATATCACCAAATTAGGGTTCGAGAAGAAAATATCGCTAAAACTGCCTTTAGGACTAGATATGGACATTATGAATATCTTGTAATGTCCTTTGCTCTAATAAATACACCTGTCTTGTTTATGGATTATATGAATAGGATTTTTAGATCATACTTAGATAAATTTGTAGTTGTCTTTATAGATGATATTCTTATTTATTCAAAGACAACTGAAGAACATGAGGAACATCTTAGGTTGGTTCTAGAAATCCTAAAAGAAAAGAAACAGTCAAAATTGTGAATTTTGGATGAAAGAGGTGTAATTCCTAGGACATGTGATATCAAGGGAGGGTATATCTGTAGATCATACCAAAGTGGAGGCAGTTTTGCAGTTGGAAAGATCTACCATTATAACTGAAATCAAGAGTTTCTTGGGTCTTGCTTGGTATTATAGAAGCTTCATAAATATTTTTTCTCAAATAGCCTTACCTTTTGATAACTCCATTGAATGTAACTATTTATGCCCTATTTATGTGCATTATTGATTGCTTTGTCCTGGTTGTTATGCATTATTAGAAGGCTTTAACCTCATTTTCATGTAAATTCCATATTGAGGTCTTCTTTCCAATCTTATTAAAATTTTTCCTAATGTTTGATTGAATTGAGTTTGATTACATTTGTATTTGACTAGTTGATTTCTCAATTGTAGGACAGGCGCAAAAGAACTAAATTGATGCAAGTCAAGGCCTTGTATTGGAAGATAAATCACGAGAGCTTCAATAGATCACGCCGCGGTGTGTTGCTCTCTGCCTGTGCACCCTGATAACCTGAGGCTTTAACGTTGTGGCGCAAGGAAGTGAACATTGCGACGTTGGTGACCTAATTTTCTGCACGCGGTGGTGTATATTGTGTAACGCTACGACATGAAGCGCGAAATCTGTGGGTTTATAAATACTTTTTACACATATTTCAACCAGAGATTTTTGGGAGAACTTTTAGAACTCTATTTAGCTTTTGTCTCTGAGTGAACCTAGTAGTTAGATCTTTATTTTCAGGTTGAAAGTGAGTTGAAGGAGCCAAGATTAGAGGTCCTTTTCATCTTGGTAGAAGATTCAAGTTTGAAGGCTCACCCCATTGAGCTTCATCTTCTGTTCTTTCTCCTTTCTCTCTTCTCCTTTCTCTAGTATTTTGGCTCATTTTTTCTCCAAATTTTGTACAACAAATCAAGGGGAAAAACTGTCCAAAAACAACACCAGCAACATAAAGAAGAAGGAGGAAAAGAAAGAAGAAAGAGGAAGGAAAAACTAGAGAAAAGAGAAGAAAGCTCAAGGATACAAGACTAGGAGTGAGGTAAAGGGTTCTTGCCATCTTCTTGCTCATCTTTTTTTATTGTTTTTGAATCTCAAAAGTGGTCCATGGAGCCCTTGAGCTCACGACCAGCACCTCACAAAACAACAAGTGTTTACTTTACTTTTGAGTTTTTATGTTACCATGTCCAAATTCTATTTTCTCTTTGGGTTCTTGAGTAAAAATTTTGTGAATTTGATTAATGATTCTATACCTTTAACTCACGACTGAGTTGTGTTGTTAAGATGTAGGTATTCTTTTAAATTGTTTACCTATTTTTTATTGATGTTTGTGTTGATTTAAGACATAATATTGATGACAAAAAATTGTTGGAATGTGAAGTTGAATGCCATGGTTGTGTGTGCTTGTTGATGACCAGAATTTTGATGCCTTTAGATGATATTTTGGTGGCTTGAATTGTACTTAAAATCATAGTAAGGTGTTGCCCCATTTGTGAATGTATTATAGTGATTTTTGTACTTGAAATGAAACTAGATTAAAGATGAATTACAAGGGCAGAATGCTGCCCTGTTTTTGACTTGTATATGGAAGATTTAGATGTATAAAAACATGTCTTGTATGGTGATGGGAGGTCACGGCAGTGTTGATTTGTTTGTGACTAGAATTTTGATCATTGTTAGCTAGCAATTGTGACTAAAATGGTGTTAAAATCCTATGGCAGAATGATGCCCAAGAATGACCAGAATTTTAATTATTGGTATGCTTGAATTTGTATATAACATGGTGATGAAAGGCTATGACAAAAGGCTGCCCCTTTAAGCCAAAACTTTGTTATCTTTGTGTAAGAATTATGGTTAAGAATGTGTTTAAATTTGTAAAGTTGAAGGCCACCATAACACAATCATTATTTGAGTGTATGTTGTTATACATTGAAGCTTATTTGATTGAAATGTTGGATTTAAAATGAGTAAGAAGTTCACTGTAACACTCCGAGAATTCATATTTTATTTATTTTAGCCGATTCATAATTATTTTGAGTAATCCAACTCGACTTCTGTGAATTTTATGATTTTTAGGAATTTTTGGGAGTTTTTATGTTTTTGATTATTTTAATATTATTTTTTAGTTGTATATAGGTCTTTGTATTTTATTTCTTTCTCTTAATCCTTAATTATTTTTATTAATCTGATTTGATTTTCATGAGTTTCACAATTGTTAGGATTTTTGTGAATTTTTGTGATATTTTAAGATATTTTGAATATTTTAATATATTTTAGATATTTCAAGATATTTTGAATATTTTATTATATTTTAGATATTTTGAGATATTTTGAATATTTTAATAGATATTTGAGATATTTTGAATATTATATTATATTTTTATATTTTGGTATATTTTAAATATTTAATATATTTCGATATTTTGGGTTTGTGTGTGGGCCCGGACGTGCCCAAAAAAATAAAAATTTTCTTTGGCCAGAAAATTTTGTACTGTTGATTCAGAGTCAGGAAATCTTACTAAACCCGAAACCGGAAACAATTTTTGAAGTTTTATTTTTCTACTATTTTATCTGACAAATAAAATCGGGGTATATTTTATTATCCATTGGATAATATCTTCCGAAAAAATATCTAGTGGATGATTCTAGACGCAAGCTTAGTCACCCACTCTAGAATGTTCAAGACGATGATTCATCGTTTGGTGAGTCACCTAGGTGACTAGCCTAGTGACTCACATGTTCCAGATTATTCTAGAAGACTCTAGAAAACGCCTCATCACGCGCCTAGTCATCAAGTGCTTTACACGTGGACCAATAAGAAGCAGGTCAAAGTTAGTGGTTGTGACTCATCGCGAAGGACCAATAGAAGCTCGACATGTGGTGTGACACCCCAACACCTATGACTCAGTATATTTAGGAAGCTTCCAGAAGCAGTGACTAGCCATATTCTAGAAGCGATGACTCACCACATTTTGGAAGGTTGTAGAAACGCTGACTCGCCCTATGACTCACCATAGTGAATCACACGTTCCAGAAGGTTCCATGCTAACTCAGCTGGTGACTCAGCTAATGACTCGCCATGCTGACTCACCTGTTCTAGAAATTTCTATGCTGACTCATCATGCTTACTCATCGTAGTGAGTCACATGTTCTAGAAACTTCTCTTTGATGACTCGCTCTATGACTCATGAAGGGTAATCAGTAGAAAAATGATTAGCAATAGTTGCTACCCAACTAGAGTAAGAGAAAAATCTAGGTGTATTTTATTATCCATTGGACAATAGACATTGACTTTATAAGTAGTAATTATTGTTCATTGTTTAAAGTATACCGAAAATATCTTGATCAAATATCCTAAGCCTTCATCTTCTCCATGAAGTCTATAAATAGGAGGGCTTTGATTCATTTGCATCTTTTGCATGAAGCTCACCCTTTTCTCTCCTTGTGTTCCACGGCCAAACACTGTTGGAGGCCAAAACTCTACACTTGCTCATCTTTTATTCATCTCCACCCAAGAAGTCAAAAACTATACACTAAACTCTCTCACTTTTATGAAAGCTTTCTCATCATTTCTCCTCACTAAACCCACGGCTTGGACTCCTTGGGAGACCAAGTTCTATGCTTAATTCATCTTTTTCTCAATTTCACCAAGAACCAAGAACAAGCAACAAAAACTCTCTCACTTTCTCTCCCTCCATGGATTCGGCCAAGCACCTAGAACCACTCTCTAAACTTCTATAATTCCTACCAATATTATTTCTTGAATCCTCTCATTAATCCAAGACACTTTCATGTTGGGAATTTCTCAAGATTCATTCATCTTCATCTTCCCATCAAGCAAAGAGCACAAAAACTCTTACCTTTCTCTCTCAAAAAGCTCACGGCCAACTACCACAAAATCACCTTCCAAGCTTCAATAATTCTAAACAACCTTAGATCTTGAATCTCCATGCAATTCTAAGGAACTTTCATGTTGAGACTATCTTCCAAATCATCCATGTTCAAGCACTTTTTCTAAGATCTAAGTTTGAAGGATAAAGGGTGAAATTCTTGATATCCTCTTCTAATCATAGATTCAAAGTTCTAAACCATATTTTGATCCATGGTTTTTCTTATTTAAGCCTTAGATATTAATATTTCACGTTTTCTTTGATTTTTAAGAAAGCACTTGGTGGTTGAAGTTCTTTTTGAAGGAGATAACAAGAGGACATACAAGGAGCTTTGGAGGTTTCACCAAGAGGTAAGAGGGAGATTACCCTCATCAACCATGTGTTGGTGGTGAGGAATGGATGTGTTTGTGGTGAAGAATCCATAAGGATTCATTCACTTGGTTGTTTAAAGTTTTCCTATTTGTGATTGATTTTGTGTGCAAGCATGTCTATAGCTTTAAAATATATGGTATGTGTTTAGGGATGCATGATAGTTATTGTAGGATATGAATAATATGTTGAGGATTTGCATGAGTGTTCCAAATAACACATGAAGCTCACGGCTTCACCACTACAAAAGGAACCAAGATGTTCTAAATATTTTTCTAATTATGGATTAAGAATTTTTATAAGAGATTAAATGATGAGAAACAATTAAATATGATTTTTAATGCATAGAATGATTTTTGGCCAACATGCCTACTTATGATGTTTTTAATCCAAAACTATTTTAAAAGTGTGGACTTTTGTAATTAATTTAATGAGAACTTAATTAAATGGATTTTTGGATAAACAATGGAAAGTAATTTAATTTTTAGAATTTAATTAGAGAAATTAAGTATGGAGGAGAAATAAATTGAACACTTGAAAAGTACTAACGTATAGCTCACTCATTGAGTTTTGAAACGTATTAGCAGGTTTCGACATGTAATTATTAGTTATGATTAAGAAAAGTAAATTTTTTATGGAAACGTAGAAAATATCACTTAATGAAATTTCTAGATAAAATGCTGTCAAAATTATTTAAAAAAGGACTAATAATAGAGAAAGTTTCAAAATATAATTAGAATGTAAAGAAAATATTATACATAGTTGAAAAATACTAGAAATAGCTTACACGTACTTTAAAATAATAATTTTTAAGATACGCAATTGAGGAAATGATTTAAAAACACTACGCGATATTTAAAACGTTAAAAAATATTTACGCGATTTAAAAACATTTTGAAAAAGGTGACGTGATTGTGAAAATGCGATAAAATCTTTACGCGACTAAAAGGAACAGTGAGTTTTACTGTCGGGCCAAAGTGGTGGACCCGGACATGTTGAGAAAATAGTACTGTCAAGTGGAGACATACTATATTTGGAAATATTGAGACTGAGGACATTTGTGTAAATATGGTGACATATTGAGACTGAGGGTATTTATGAGATTATGGTTTATGAGTATATATTGAGGGATGTGTCAATTTGGTTGAGAATTGGCATTTGACTGACGAGATGAATTACACTGTGTTGTCGGTGTGATAGGCATAGTGTGGTTCATTGAGTGGACTTGGAGGCATTAGTGTGCGAAGTATTCCACATATGGATAGTTGGTCGCTCCTCTGAGCTGTGGTAACTGGTAACACGCTAATGATCTCGACACGCACTATTTTTAATCAACATCTTGTGGAGACTATCTAGTACAATGCTTGTAGTGCATGACGTATTTGGACTGTGTACTACTACACGATGTTTTGGACTGTGGGCTATAGACACGACGTTGGACAATGCAATAGTTTGGTGGAGCAGCTTGAGGTATTGATAGTTCTTCCAGATCATTCTCTCTGATGTTTGTGTTTAGCTCCATGGAGTAGGAATGAGTCTGTGTATATTTGCATATGTGATCTGCATCTTAATGTGGTTATTTTTATATTAAATTTTGAGAATATTATGTATGATGTGTAAATGTGAGATATTATGCATGATATGACTATATGGTTTATTGTATTAATTGTTATATTTGTTATGGTAAAATTATTGCTGTTCATTTTATTGCGATATATGTTTTATTGGAATTATTTGTAAATTGATAACATGATTATACTTGTGATATCTGTGTGTATGGAATGACTTTGTCATTTGTATCATTCTTTGCTACCATACTGGTATTGGTGAAAGGGGATCTCACCTCTTTGCTATATTGCTTTGTTGTGTTTGTATTATTAAATTCGTATAGTAGGTGAAACGAGTTTCTTAGACTTACTGGAGGCAATATTCTGAGGTCGGTGACAGCGTCGAGGAGTGATCTTCCAAGTTTCAACAGTAAGCAGTTTGATGAAGGAATGGAACAAGTATGTTGAGTTTTCTCATTAGTGTCATTACCGTGCTATTAAGTAGGACCCGTCATTGGGTTTGTTACTGTTTTCTTGAGTTTGTAAATTTTATGTTTTAAAATGTTGTTGAATATTATGTGATATAAGTAAAATGTGTATTAATCAGTTTAGTCTATTTTTCTATTACTTATATTTTTGGTAAGTTTCTGTTTCCGCAAAAAGAATTTTTAAAATCCACATTTTAGAACTCGAAGCTTTTATGAAATGACTTTTCAGGTTTTTAAGTTTTTAATGCCCTACGAAAGGTGTTACATTAGTTGGTATCAGAGCACGGTTAGAGTCTTTTGGGGTTTGTGGTTAGGTCTATCTTGTTTGTGCTATGTGACTCTCTGTACTTGGACTCCGAAAGGAGACAATGTTTGTTTGAAATGGTTACATCTGGTTTCCATTGTATTCTGATTCGTCCGTCTTTAAAGAAAGTTGATGGCTCGTGGTAAACGTGCACATGAGGAAGCAGGAAGTGACACTGATAATGTTGCTGCAACTACGGAAGCAATGTAAAGAACAACTGAAGGAACAGTGTAGTAGGGCCAGAGGATTGCTCAGCAATAGGAAACGGTAGCCGAGATTTAGAATCAGACAAAATCAGATGAATCTCAAAATATGAGATTTCATGATGTTGGACTATATTGGTTCCGAAGGAGGAAAAATCATAAGGCCAAGCGATTCTAGTGGAAAACGTATTCGTGATCATCGGGAAGTCAATAGTAGCAGCAATCCCGAGGAGGAAGTGCTAGTGGTAACAAGTTTGGTTAGACCGTAACATCTGTACCAAAATGTTGGAAGTGTGGGAAAGATCATCTAACAAAGGACTGTATAATCGAAGGAAATCATCTGTTTCAAGTGTGGAATGTCCGAACATCTTGCAAGAAAGTGTAATCCACCAAAGACGAAGTCATCTGTTAGTAACGTACATGCTTCGACATCTTAAGTAGAATGGAGCATCGATTCTTCAAGTGGAGCAAAAACATCTCAGATTGAAGAGCTAAACAAAGATGGTTGTGTCACAAAAGGTGATCCTTTAACTATACTGTATAATTCCGAGGGTAACCCATTTCTTTATGGCATATAATTGTGTGGGTCAATTAGAGTTATCTGTGTCTTCATTATCTTTTGACCTGGTTATTTTTATTTCTATTACTGAAACTTGTGGTTGATAACTTGAGTTGTTTAAACTATTCTAAGCCTGTTAAATGGCTGAATCTTTTCTATTGATTCAATTTGTATACCTCTTTCTCAAAACAGACGCGATCTAAAAATATGGATTGGGTATTTTTCTAACCATCTATGCTCTGTTAGGCCAATCAGTTGAATAATTCAACGTAAAAAGCTTACTTCTAAATTCATCGGACCACATCAATTTCTCCATTGGATAGGTCCGCTGGTATAGATGACTCCGTCATCTCTTCTTTCGATGCCTTCATGATATCTTTCATGTGTCGCAATTACGAAAACGTGTTCTTGGTCCAACCTATTCTTTTATGACTAATTGACTATGTGGGTTGATTAGAGCTATCAGTATCTTCGTTACCTTTTGACTTATCTATTTTTACTTTTAATACCAAACCCATTGTTATTATCTAGTTCCTTAAATAATCTTTTCTGTTAATCTAAATTGTCTACCTCTTTCACAAGATAGACATGATCTTATGAATGGATTAGTTATCTTCCAACCATATCCTATAGATTGTTTCAGTAAAATTTTGGTGTCCCAGAAAAATTCATTCTTAAAATCAAACAATATCAAATTCCTTGTTGGATATGCCCAGTAACATATTGGATAGTTTCGCTATCTTTTCTTTCTAACCTTTGTAATGTCCTTTTATGTATTATAATTGTAAGAAAGGATATTCTTAGTCAAAATCATGTCATAGTATCAGATATAGTACTGTTGAAAAGGAGAACTTGATCTGTGAGGCACTTCCTGTTGGAATGCAAGTTCTGGTTGGACGAAGTTCAATTTTGGGCTACGTAATTTCAGAGGAAGGAATTGAAATAGACGCGTCAAAAGTTAAATAATTCTTGAACGAGAAAGGCCGAAGATTGCATCGGAGATCAGTAGTTTTATCGGGTTAGCCGATTATTATTGAAGGTTTGTTGAGAAATTTCTCAAGATCACAGGACCTCTTGCCCAGTTTATCAAGAAAGAATCAAGTGGTTGCATGGACTAATGCATACAAGGAGTTTTCGTTGGTTGAGGCAATCTGGAATGGCGTAAGCGGGGATGCAACGTGGGAACTGGAAGAAAAGATGAAAGAGTAGTGTCCATGATTGTTCAGAGACTGCTACGAATTTCGAGGGCGAAATTCTTTTTAGGAGGGGAGTGTTGTAACACCCCGAGAATTCATATTTTATTTGTTTTGGTCGATTCATAATTATTTTGAGTAATCCGACTCGACTTCTGTGAATTTTATGATTTTTGTGATTTTTAGGAATTTTTGGGAGTTTTTATGTTTTTTATTATTTTAATATTTTTTTGGTTGTATATAAGCCTTCGTATTTTATTTCTTTCTCTCAATCCTTGATTATCTTTACTAATCTGATTTGATTTTCATGAGTTTCATAATTGTTAGGATTTTTGTGATATTTTAAGATATTTTGAATATTTTAATATATTTTAGATATTTCAAGATATTTTGAATATTTTATTATATTTTAGATATTTTGAGATATTTTAAATATTTTAATATATATTTGAGATATTTTGAATATTATATTATATTTTTTTATTTTGGTATATTTTGAATATTTAATATATTTCGATATTTTGGGTTGTGTGTGGGCATGGGCGGGCCTGGAAAAATAAAAATTTTCTTTGGCCAAAAAATTTTGTACTGTTGATTCGGAGCTGGGGAATCTTACTAAACCCGAAATCGGAAACATTTTTTGAAGTTTTGTTTTTCTACGATTTTATCTGATAAATAAAATCGGGGTATGTTTTATTATCCATTGGATAATATCTTTTGGAAAAATATCTAGTGGATGATTCTAGACGCAAGCCTAGTCACCCACTCTAGAATATTCAAGACGATGACTCATCGTTTAGTGACTCAGCTAGGTGACTAGCCTGGTACTCACATGTTCTAGATTATTCTAGAAGACTCTAGAAAACACCTCGTCACGTGCCTAGTCATCAAGTGCTTTACACGTGGACCAATAAGGAGTCGGTCAAAATTGGTGGTTGCGACTCATCACGAAGGTCTAATAGAAGCTCGACACGTGGCATGACACCTCAACACCTATGACTCAGCATATTCAGAAAGCTTCCAGAAGCAGTGACTCGCCACATTCTAGAAGCGATGACTTGCCACATTTTAGAAGGTTGTAGAAACGCTGACTTGCCACATTCTAGAAGCAGTGATCTCAAAAGAAGGAATTGCAGTGGATCCATGCAAAGTAGAAGCAGTACTGCAGTGGGAACAACCGAAGTCAGTGACGGAAGTCCGTAGTTTCGTTGGTTTAGCCGGATATTACCGGAGGTTCATAGAAGGGTTTTCCAAGATTGCCGGACCGCTCACTCAATTGACAAAGAAGAATCAAGCTTTCAAATGGACTGATAGATGTGAGCAGAGTTTTCAAGAGTTGAAGAAACGCCTGACTACCTCACCTGTATTAGTGTTACCTGATCCGAATGAACCGTTCGAGGTGTATTGTGACGCTTCGTATCAAGGATTGGGATCTGTCCTTATGCAACACAGAAAGGTGGTAGCCTATGCTTCGCGACGGCCTGCGAGCAGTGCATGAAAAGAATTACCCAACTCATGATTTGGAGTTGGCGGTACATGGTTTTTGCTCAAGATATGGAGACATTTCCTTTATGGAGCGACATTCAACATCTTCAGTGACCACAAGAGCTTGAAGTACTTGTACGATCGAAAGAGTGAATATGAGGCAGCGGAGATGGTGGAGTTTTTAAAGGATTATGATTTCCGGTTGTTGTACCACCCCGGCAAGGCGAACGTTGTGGTGACGCCTTAAGTAGAAAGACTATCGGTGTTTCGCCTTGATGATTAAGGAAAGAGATCTCATCGAACAATTTAGAGATGTATGGTCATTTGTTAAGTTGGAACCCTAAGAATTTGCATGAATATGGTTACCATCTCAAGCGAGTTGATGGAAGACATACGGGAAAAACAGAAGACCGATGAATTCCAAGAAATAAGAGAACAAATGAAACAAGGCGAGAAAACAGAGTTCGAAGAAGGAACGGATAGAATTCTGAGATTCCGAGGTAGAGTTTGTATTCCTCGTGACCAAGAGCTTAGACGATATATTGTGGATCATGCCCACACTAGCAAGCTAAGTATGCACCCTGGTATAACAAAGATGTACCAAGACTTGAAGAAGTTGTTCGGTGGCATGGACTAAAAAGTGACGTCACTAGATGTGTATCGACTTGTCTAGTTTGTCAAAAAGCCAAAGTGGAACATCAGCGACCTGCAGGGTTGCTGCAACCATTGTCTATTCCTGAATGGAAGTGGGACAGCATCGCAATGGACTTTGTTGTGGGATTGCCAAGGACAGGGATGGGACATGACTCGATTTGGGTAATAGTTGATCGACTTACAAAATCGGCTCATTTCCTCCCGATTAACATAAGGTACAGTTTGGAAAAGCTGACCCGCCTGTATATTGGGGAAATTGTCAGATTACATAGTGTGCCTACGAGTATAATCTCGGATAGGGATCCGAGGTTTACCTCAAAGTTTTGGCAAAGTTTACAAGCTTCGTTGGGGACGAGATTGCGCCTGAGTTCGGCGTATCATCCGCAAACCGATGGTCAATCGGAAAGAACGATCCAATCTCTAGAGGACCTACTTAGAGCTTGTTCTATGAAACATACTGGAAGTTGGGATGAAGTTCTACCACTGGTGGAGTTCACCTACAACAACAGTTATCATTCGAGTATAGGGATGGCACCCTATGAAGCTCTGCATGGAAGACGGTGTCGAACACCATTATGTTGGTACCAAGACGGCGAGCGTCTTACGATTGGACCAGACATTATCCAGCAGACGACTGAGAAGGTTAAGATGATTCAAGAGAAGATGAGAACTGCTCGGAGAGACGACAAAAGAGCTATGCGGATAAGAGAAGAAAGCCTCTTGAGTTTGAAGAAGGTGAGCATGTGTTCCTGAAAGTCACCCACGACTGGGGTCGGCCGGGCCATGAAATCTAGAAAACTCACTCCAAAATTTCTTGGACCTTACCAAATTCTTCGCCGGATAGGTCCAGTAGCTTACCAGATAGCCTTACCCCCTATCCTTTCAAACATACACAATGTCTTCCATGTGTCACAACTTCGTAAATATTTACCTGATCCAAGTCATGTCATAGCACCGGACACGATACACTTAAAAGAGAACCTGACCTATGAAGCGTCTCCTGCGAGAATCGAGGATCGACGAATAAAGCAACTACGAGGCAAGGAGATTCCATTGGTAAAGGTGATTTGGAATGAAGCAACTGGTGATGCGACTTGGGAATTGGAAGGTAAGATGAAGGAGCAACATCCAGAATTGTTTTAAGGTATGTAAATTTCGAGGACGAAATTCCTTTTAGTAGGGGAGTGTTGTAACATCCCGAAAAATACATATTTGATCATAAATCATCGTTTTATAATATTCTTGATTTTTAAGAATTTTTTTGGAATTTTTCGGAAACGACGAATATTTTAATATATTCCTCGTTTTGCGTGCACACTGGGCTGAGAGTTGCTGAGACTAGTGTAACACTCCGGAAATTGATTATTTCACCATGAATAGTCATTTTCTAATATTTGTGATTTATGAGAATTTTTCTTGAATTTTTCGGAAACGACGAATATTTTAATATATTCCTCGTTTTACGTGAAACTCGAGCAGAGTCGGGAAAACGACTGTAGCGCTTCAAAAATTGGAAAATTATATGACGAATGGTCGTTTTATAATATTTGCAATTTTTGAGAATTTTCTGGGAATTTTCTGGAAACGTCGAATATTACCGTATATTCCTCGTTTTGCGTGCGCACTGACTGGAACCAGAGAAACGCGATGTTTTCTCTGAGAACCTTGGACTATGGACATGTCGACGGGGGATCTTACTAAACCCGAGACTTGACACAGTTTACGAGGTTTCACAATTTTCGAGAAATCTTTACAGATACAATTAAATCAGTACAGCGAAAAATTTATCTGTCAGATTAATTAAATACTGACTTCTGTCAACTGTAACTATTATCTATTGGATAATAGTGTGTAATAAAAATACTATCACATTATCCTAATGTAATCCGCTTTATGTCTAATCAAATCACTTTAATTCAAATTTAATAGTTAAATATTCAAGCTTCCTTAAGAAGCTTTGACCCAAGCTTTGACCATCAATATCTTGGCTTCCTTTGGAAGCCAAATTTCTCACCCACTCTTCTCTCTCTTTTACGTATTCTGCAGCCACTCAAGGAGAATGAATTGATTCATTTATCATAATATTTCATTTAACTCATTATCACCAAAAACACTTTCTTCCTCTTCATTTACGTTCTTCTTCTTCTTTTCCTTCTTCAAATATTTCTTTTCTTCCCACCCACACACCTCACGCCACCACCCCAAGAACCCCAACCTTCATAAAAATTTACACCAACCATGTTTTCTTAATCTCCTACTCCTTCTCATCATCTTTTGTGCTTGGAGTTTTCAAGAAAGCTTCCATCTTCAACCATTTTTCAAGCTTTGAAGGTGAGCTTCCATGGCTGAAAAAATTTCAGACCTTCACTTCCATTTTCGTTTCTGGTTTCCTCTTGATTTAATGGTCATTTTCTTCTTCTTTTTCACATCATTACATTGTTCTAACTTGGACCACATTTTCTAGGGTTTTTGAGCTTCAAATCCGAAAATCAAGAGTGCTTCTTGGAATTTTCTTGGTTCTTCATCTTGGTAAGAGGAAGATTAATCCTCCTCAACCTCTTTAGCAACTAGGAATCTTGTGTTTGATTTTTGGAAGAAAAACCACATGGTGGTTGTTCTTGAAATTGCTTGAAATTGATTTCTTGAATGTTATCTTAATTTAGCTTTGAGTAGTTGATTGAGTGGTTAATTATTCATGTAATTTTGTGATTGAAATCCATGATTGCTTGCTGGAAAATTCTGGTTGCTGGACCCCTGGATGTGTCACGGTTTTGGGGCTGTTTTGGGCTGGAAAATGAAGGGAAATGATGCTTAAATTTTGACCAATGCAAGGCTAATTAAATCAAGTAGTTAAGGTTGATCCAAGTGGACAAAATTCTGGTTGTTGGACCTTGGTGAGTGCCACGGTTTTGGGCTGTTTTAAGAGCAGAATTTTGGTTGACATTGTGTCAAGAATAATGCTAGGCAAATTAAGTAAAGGAAGACTAAACTAGTGAGAAGAAAATTGTAACCTAGGACCCTCTTGAGTGCCACGGTTTTGAGGGCTTGAATGAGGGAAAAGATAACAAATTTGAGATATCAAGACTTGAATTAATCAAGTAATTAAACGTAGATTAATAGCAGGAAACTTGCAACAATAATTTTTATGATGGATTGTGGTTAAAACTTAGGAGATAAGCTAAATTTGGAAGGTAATTATAAGAATCAAATAACTTGGATCAAAATAACAAGTAAATGGACCTAATGATGTGAACATGACTTACTTGAAACCTTGGGAAGGCCACGACCTCTAGGTGAAAATTTGGGTTAAGATTCCATAACCCATTACTCGGATTACAAGTAATCAAAGAATACAAGAGATTAAGGATTTCATAAACCTTAATGAACCAATGAGATGATTTTCATAAGACTTGAAGATTTTAGAAATCCATAATGGACCTAAAATATGTTCCTTGAATTATAAATTGATATTATGTTGATATTGGGTTCTTTTTGGATGCAAATTTGCTTATTGCACTCTCTTGATCAAATGTGGTATATTATGCTATTGTATGAAATTGTGGATCATACATGTTCATGCATAGAGTCCTATGCATTGTGAATGTCCGTGTGGACTGTTGTAAGGCCAAGTTGCCTAGGAGATTGAACACACCTTTGTGCGGGTGCGAATAGACAAGTGTGGGTCTTGTTATGACCTTGGGGGCGTCGGGGTGCGGGTCCTCCACAATGGGTAGTTGGTAGCTCCTTTGCCCGTGGGGCAAACCGATGCAAACGCACCGACGATCCGGACTTGACACTGTCCTATATCGTGATCTAGTGTAGAATGTCTCTGCAATGCCATGATTGTGCACGAGAAAATTTATTGATAGCACTGGCCTCGGTAGCCGAGTCACAGACATGTCTCCTGATCTTTCTCTCCGACTGTTTGAGTCTAGCTCCATGGAGTAGGAAATTGAATATTGTGTCCATGCATCGTGGAATATTCTGTCATCTGAAAATTATTGTTTACACGATATTTAACTGTCTGAATTTAACTGCCTGGATATTATGAATTATTCATTACCTTTATTAATGATTGCCTGACTGGTTATCTGTTTAAAAGCTTATTTATTGCCTTTACATGCTACGTGGGCGTTATGCGCCGTTCGGTTCTTGGTTGCTGTATTGGTATTGATGGTAGGATGTCTTACCTCTTTCCCTGTGCTTCTATTATTTGCTGTTTATGTGCACCCTGTACTGATCGAAGACGACGGTGAAGAGACAGAAGATCCTGCCTTCCCCGGCTTCTGGCCTGCACAAGATTGACTTTTACTGCGACGATGTCTACACGTATGCGTGGGTTCTTGGGAGATGTGCGTCTGACCTTCCTTGGAGGGGCCAGAGTGCTGGCACATCAACCTGAACTCCGACTGCTGTGTGTATTTGGGAGACGTGTCGATAGCACTTGCCTGGAGACGTCATGAGGCTCCTGTCCTCACTTGCTACCTCAGCTTGCGCCTGGAGTTTTACCTGCCCATTAGGGAGATGTGGGGTGCCCGTTATTACACCCCGCAGGAGGATTCGTTTGATTCCACCGCTCAGGCTCCGTCCCGCACCTCTGTGGTTCCTATGGATGAGTCCTCTGATGAGGAAGATCCTGATGAGGGTCCTCCTGAGGATCCGGAGTCGGTCCCTTTTTATCTGAGGGGTCGATGATCATTGGTGGCTACTGATGGCTGCCAGTGTTTTTATTTTTGGGGGCCTGATGTATCTTTCTTTTTGGTTGGGCTGTATAGTTTGTATATGCATGAGGGTATATATGCATGTTTCCCTTGGGGTGGGTATAGTTTTGTTTTTGATGATGACCAGGCTTGTATCTACAAAACAGTTGTATCAAATTTTATATATATATATATATATATATATATATGCTATTCAGGTGCAATTTCTGTGTATTGTTTTATTCGTTCCTTTTATTCACATTCCGCATTATCGTTATTATAAAAAAAAAAATATTGCCAATTTTGCTCACATGGTTAAACATTAATTAATTAAAATGAACCGGGTCTTAATCGTTTGTTTATTTAATTTCCGCATTTTATTTATTTGACAATGTGAAGTTCCCTCCCAAAAAGGGGCGTTACATTAAGTTGGTATCAGAGCCCCGGTTTATGTTTTATTTGGGTCTTGAGTGTGAGTCTGTCTTGTTTGTGCTGTGTGAATCTCTGTGATGGGTGTCTTGAGTGGATTCCTCCGACTTTTCTTATGTTTTCAGTGATCTAACTTGAGAGAAAAGCAAGATGGCAAGAGGTGGAGATATGGCAGCTGCTATTGAAGCGATGCAGAGAATGGCTGAAGTCATCGCCCAACAAAATGAACGCGCTGCTCAACAACAAGAAAGAGCTGCTCAACAGCTTGAGGCGACTGCCGACGCCCAAAACTTAGCAGAGTTTCGTCGTCATAACCCTCCACAATTCAAGGGGGAGTTTGATCCCGACAAGGCTAATCTATGGATCAAGGAGCTGGAAAAAGTCTTTCGTGGCATGAATTGTGCGGAAGACAAGAAGGTAAATTATGCGACTTTTATGCTTGTCGGAAATGCCGAAGACTGGTGGAATGGAGCTCAAAGGGCATTAGAAGCCGAAGGAACAGAGGTCACTTGGGAATTGTTCAAGGAGAAATTCTTGGGCAAATACTTTCCTGCGAATGCGAGACACGCAAAGGAGATGGAGTTCCTCAACCTGAGACAGGGGAACATGACTGTCAGCGAATACGCAGCCAAGTTTGAAAACTTGGAGAAATTTTCGACACATTACCAGCATCAAACTGATGAAGCCTGGAAATGCTGGAAATTCACCGAAGGACTGAGGTACGAGGTAAAGAAAGCTGTGATTACCTTGAAAATGAAGGTATTCTCGGAACTGTTAGACACTTGCTGTGAAGTTGAAGCCTTGGAGCAGGCTAGAGACGCGAGAAACAGAACTTTGGGCTCGTACGGTCCCAAAGAGGTGGAGGCAAATGGTTCAAACCGTTTTCGTAAGAAGCCCTATAACCGACCAACGGGAGTCAACAACAAATCGGTGGAAGTTCGGTGGAGGTTCTTCTCGGGAACCGAACCGGTCGAATACGACCTACCCGTCCAAATGCCCGAAGTGTGGGAAGGATCATCTCACAAGAGACGCACGATAAAAGGAATCATTTGCTTCGGATGTGGCAAACCGGCCATATGTCCAGAGATCGCAACCAAGCAAAGGCTGAACCTTCACCAATGCAACCCGAGCCAAGAAACCCAAGCCGAGGTCGAGTTTATACTATGAGTGGAGTGAAGCTTATGAATCCGAAGACTTGATTCAAGGAGAAGGCGCCATAAAAGGTAATCTTTTAAAAGTACTGTATGACTCTGGGGCAACCCATTCTTTCATATCATATGACTGTGTGCTACGACTTGGTTTACCTGTGTCTGAACTACCTTTTGAATTGACCGTTTCAACCCCCACTGATAAACCGGTAGTTACTACCAAAGTCCGTTTGAAGTGTCCTTTGATTGTTGAAGGTCGAATCTTTTCTCGTCGATTTGATCTGTTTACCTCTTTCACGCTTAGATATAATCCTAGGGATGGACCGGTTATCTTCCAACCATGTTCTCGTTAGATTGTTCTAGTAAGACCATAGTCTTTCCCGTGGATGAGAATTCTAGATACTTGACGGCCAACCAAGCACGAGCTTTCTTGAAAGAAGGAGCTCGGGGTACATGCTATTATCTTCTTTGAAAGTTGAGAGTGAGAGGCCGATTTGAGTACTATTCCTAGTAGTGAAGGAATTTCCCGAGATCTTCCCCGGAGAAGTACCGGTTTACCACCGCACGTGAGATCGAGTTTGCTATTGATCTAGTACGGGAGCTGGTCCCGTGTCTATAGCACCGCACCGAATGTCACCGACGCACTAGCCGAACTTAAGAAGCACTGGAAGAGCTTTTGGAGAAGCGATTCGTTAGACCAAGTGTGTCCCCGTGGGGAGCACCCGTGCTACTAGTTCGAAAGAAGGACGGTACCTCGAGATTGTGTGTGGACTACGTGCAATTGAACAAGTTGACAATCAAGAACAAATATCCTCTCCCGAGAATTGACGACTTGATGGACCAACCGAAGGGGGCAACGGTATTCTCGAAGATTGACCGAGATCCGGGTATCATCGATAAGAGTGAAGACGGAGGATATACCCAAGACTGCACCGTACGCGATACGGTCATTACGAGTATCTTGTGATGCCGTTTGGTGTGACGAATGCGCCCGCTATTTTCATGGACTATATGAACCGCATCTTTCGTCCGTACTTGGATAAGTTTGTTGTCGTCTTCATTGATGACATCCCGATATATTCCCAGAATCAGGAGGATCATGCTGAGCACCTCAAAGATAGTTCTCCAGATTTTGAAGGAAAAGGAACTGTATGCCAAGCTGTCGAAGTGCGAGTTTTGGCTAGATGAGGTGAAGTTTTTGGGTCATGTGATCTCAAAAGAAGGAATTGCAGTGGATCCATGCAAAGTAGAAGCAGTACTACAGTGGAAACAACCGAAGTCAGTCACGAAAGTCCGTAGTTTCGTTGGTTTAGCCGGATATTACCGGAGGTTCATAGAAGGGTTTTCCAAGATTGCCGGACCGCTCACTCAATTGACAAAGAAGAATCAAGCTTTCAAATGGACTGATAGATGTGAGCGAGTTTTCAAGAGTTGAAGAAACGGTGACTACCTCACCTGATATTAGTGTTACCCGATCTGAATGAACCGTTCGAGGTGTATTGTGACGCTTCGTATCAAGGATTGGGATCTGTCCTTATGCAACACCGAAAGGTGGTAGCCTATGCTTCGCGACAGTTGCGAGTGCATGAAAAGAATTACCCGACTCATGATTTGGAGTTGGCACTGTGGTTTTTGCTCAAGATATGGAGACATTTCCTTTATGGAGCGACATTCAACATCTTCGGTGACCACAAGAGCTTGAAGTACTTGTACGATCGAAAGAGAGAATTGAATATGAGGCAATGCGGAGATGGCTGGAGTTTTTAAAGGATTATGATTTCCGGTTGTTGTACCACCCCGGCAAGGCGAACGTTGTGGTGACGCCTTAAGTAGAAAGACTATCGGTGTTTCGCCTTGATGATTAAGGAAAGAGATCTCATCGAACAATTTAGAGATGTATGGTCATTTGTTAAGTTGGAACCCTAAGAATTTGCATGAATATGGTTACCATCTCAAGCGAGTTGATGGAAGACATACGGGAAAAACAAAGACCGATGAATTCTTGCAAGAAATAAGAGAACAAATGAAACAAGGCGAGAAAACAGAGTTCGAAGAAGGAACAGGATGGAATTCTGAGATTCCGAGGTAGAGTTTGTATTCCTCGTGACCAAGAGCTTAGACGATATATTGTGGATCATGCCCACACTAGCAAGCTAAGTATGCACCCTGGTATAACAAAGATGTACCAAGACTTGAAGAAGTTGTTCTGGTGGCATGGACTAAAAAGTGATGTCACTAGATGTGTATCGACTTGTCTAGTCTGTCAAAAAGCCAAAGTGGAACATCAGCGACCTGCAGGATTGTTGCAACCATTGTCTATTCCTGAATGGAAGTGGGACAGCATCGCAATGGATTTTGTTGTGGGATTGCCAAGGACAAGGATGGGACATGACTCGATTTGGGTAATAGTTGATCGACTTACAAAATCAGCTCATTTCCTCCCGATTAACATAAGGTACAGTTTGGAAAAGCTGACCCGCCTGTATATTGGGAAAATTGTCAGATTACATGGTGTGCCTACGAGTATAATCTCGGATATGGATCCGAGGTTTACCTCAAAGTTTTGGCAAAGTTTACAAGCTTCGTTGGGGACGAGATTGCGCCTGAGTTCGGCGTATCATCCGCAAACCGATGGTCAATCGGAAAGAACGATCCAATCTCTAGAGGACCTACTTAGAGCTTGTTCTATGGAACATACTGGAAGTTGGGATGAAGTTCTACCACTGGTGGAGTTCACCTACAACAACAGTTATCATTCGAGTATAGGGATGGCACCCTATGAAGCTCTGCATGGAAGACGGTGTCGAACACCATTATGTTGGTACCAAGACGGCGAGCGTCTTACGATTGGACCGTACATTATCCAAACAGACGACCGAGAAGGTTAAGATGATTCAAGAGAAGATGAGAACTGCTCGAGAGCCGACAAAGAGCTATGCGGATAAGAGAAGAAAGCCTCTTGAGTTTGAAGAAGGTGAGCATGTGTTCCAAAGTCATACCCACGACCGGGGTCGGCCGGCCTTGAAATCTAGAAAACTCACTCCAAAATTTCTTGGACCTTACCAAATTCTTCGCCGGATAGGTCCAAGTAGCTTACCATATAGCCTTACCCCTATCCTTTCAAACATACACAATGTCTTCCATGTGTCACAACTTCGTAAATATTTACCTGATCCAAGTCATGTCATAGCACCGGACACAGTACAGTTAAAAGAGAACCTGACCTATGAAACGTCTCCTGCGAGAATCGAGGATCGACGGATAAAGCAACTACGAGGCAAGGAGATTCCATTGGTAAAGGTGATTTGGAATAAAGCAACTGGTGATGCGACTTGGGAATTGGAAGGTAAGATGAAGGAGCAACATCCAGAATTGTTTTAAGGTATGTAAATTTCGAGGATGAAATTCCTTTTAGTAGGGGAGTGTTGTAACATCCCGAAAAATACATATTTGATCATAAATCATCGTTTTATAATATTCTTGATTTTTAGGAATTTTTCTGGAATTTTTCGGAAACGACGAATATTTTAATATATTCCTCGTTTTGCGTGCATACACTTGAGAGTTGCTTGAGACCAGTGTAACACTCCGGAAATTGATTATTTCACCATGAATAGTCATTTTCTAATATTTGTGATTTATGAGAATTTTTCTGGAATTTTTCTAAACGATGAATATTTTAATATATTCCTCGTTTTGCGTGAAACTCGAGCAGAGTCGAGAAAATGACTGTAGCGCTTCAAAAATTGGAAAATTATATGACGAATGGTCGTTTTATAATATTTGCAATTTTTGGGAATTTTCTGGAAACGTCGAATATTACCGTATATTCCTCGTTTTGCGTGCGCACTGACTGGAACCAGAGAAACGCGATGTTTTCTCTGAGAACCTTGGACTATGGACATGTCGTCGGGGGATCTTACTAAACCCGAGACTTGACACAGTTTACGAGGTTTCACAATTTTTTATAAATCTTAACAGATACAATTAAATCAATACAGCGAAAAATTTATCTGTCAGATTAATTAAATACTTGACTTAAATCGTAACTATTATCTATTGGATAATAGTGTGTAATAAAAATACTATCACATTATCCTAATGTAATCCGCTTTATGTCTAATCAAATCACTTTAATTCAAATTTAATAGTTAAATATTCAAGCTTCCTTAAGAAGCTTTGACCCAAGCTTTGACCATCAATATCTTGGCTTCCTTTGGAAGCCAAATTTCTCACCCACTCTTCTCTCTCTTTTACGTATTCTGCAGCCACTCAAGGAGAATGAATTGATTCATTTATCATAATATTTCATTTAACTCATTATCACCAAAAACACTTTCTTCCTCTTCATTTACGTTCTTCTTCTTCTTTTCCTTCTTCAAATATTTCTTTTCTTCCCACCCACACACCTCACGGCCAGCCACCCCAAGAACCCCAACCTTCATAAAAATTTACACCAACCATGTTTTCTTAATCTCCTACTCCTTCTCATCATCTTTTGTGCTTGGAGTTTTCAAGAAAGCTTCCATCTTCAACCATTTTTCAAGCTTTGAAGGTGAGCTTCCATGGCTGAAAAAATTTCAGACCTTCACTTCCATTTTCGTTTCTGGTTTCCTCTTGATTTAATGGTCATTTTCTTCTTCTTTTTCACATCATTACATTGTTCTAACTTGGACCACATTTTCTAGGGTTTTTGAGCTTCAAATCCGAAAATCAAGAGTGCTTCTTGGAATTTTCTTGGTTCTTCATCTTGGTAAGAGGAAGATTAATCCTCCTCAACCTCTTTAGCAACTAGGAATCTTGTGTTTGATTTTTGGAAGAAAAACCACATGGTGGTTGTTCTTGAAATTGCTTGAAATTGATTTCTTGAATGTTATCTTAATTTAGCTTTGAGTAGTTGATTGAGTGGTTAATTATTCATATAATTTTGTGATTGAAATCCATGATTGCTTGCTGGAAAATTCTGGTTGCTGGACCCCTGGATGTGTCACGGTTTTGGGGCTGTTTTGCGCTGGAAAATGAAGGGAAATGATGCTTAAATTTTGACCAATGCAAGGCTAATTAAATCAAGTAGTTAAGGTTGATCCAAGTGGACAAAATTCTGGTTGTTGGACCTTGGTGAGTGCCACGGTTTTGGGCTATTTTAAGAGCAGAATTTTGGTTGACATTGTGTCAAGAATAATGCTAGGCAAATTAAGTAAAGGAAGACTAAACTAGTGAGAAGAAAATTGTAACCTAGGACCCTCTTGAGTGCCACGGTTTTGAGGGCTTGAATGAGGGAAAAGATAACAAATTTGAGATATCAAGACTTGAATTAATCAAGTAATTAAACGTAGATTAATAGCAGGAAACTTGTAACAATAATTTTTATGATGGATTGTGGTTAAGACTTAGGAGATAAGCTAAATTTGGAAGGTAATTATAAGAATCAAATAACTTGGATCAAAATAACAAGTAAATGGACCTAATGATGTGAACATGACTTACTTGAAACCTTGGGAAGGCCACGACCTCTAGTTGAAAATTTGGGTTAAGATTCCATAACCCATTACTCGGATTACAAGTAATCAAAGAATACAAGAGATTAAGGATTTCATAAACCTTAATGAACCAATGAGATGATTTTCATAAGACTTGGAGATTTTAGAAATCCATAATGGACCTAAAATATGTTCCTTGAATTATAAATTGATATTATGTTGATATTGGGTTCTTTTTGGATGCAAATTTGCTTATTGCACTCTCTTGATCAAATGTGGTATATTATGCTATTGTATGAAATTGTGGATCATACATGTTCATGCATAGAGTCCTATGCATTGTGAATGTCCGTGTGGACTGTTGTAAGGCCAAGTTGCCTAGGAGATTGAACACACCTTTGTGCGGGTGCGAATAGACAAGTGTGGGTCTTGTTATGACCTTGGGGGCGTCGGGGTGCGGGTCCTCCACAATGGGTAGTTGGTAGCTCCTTTGCCCGTGGGGCAAACCGATGCAAACGCACCGACGATCCGGACTTGACACTGTCCTATATCGTGATCTAGTGTAGAATGTCTATGCAATGCTATGATTGTGCACGAGAAAATTTATTGATAGCACTGGCCTCGGCAGCCGAGTCACAGACATGTCTCTTGATCTTTCTCTCCGACTGTTTGAGTCTAGCTCCATGGAGTAGGAAATTGAATATTGTGTCCATGCATCGTGGAATATTCTGTCATCTGAAAATTATTGTTTACACGATATTTGACTGTCTGAATTTAACCGCCTGGATATTATGAATTATTCATTACCTTTATTAATGATTGCCTGACTGGTTATCTGTTTAAAAGCTTATTTATTGCCTTTACATGCTACGTGGGCGTTATGCGCCGTTCGGTTCTTGGTTGCTGTATTGGTATTGATGGTAGGATGTCTTACCTCTTTCCCTGTGCTTCTATTATTTGCTGTTTATGTGCACCCTGTACTGATCGAAGACGACGGTGAAGAGACAGAAGATCCTGCCTTCCCCGGCTTCTGGCCTGCACAAGATTGACTTTTACTGCGACGATGTCTGCACGTATGTGTGGGTTATTGGGAGATGTGCGTCTGACCTTCCTTGGGGGGGGGCAGAGTGCTGGCACATCAACCTGAACTCCGACCGCTGTGTGTATTTGTGAGACGTGTCGATAGCACTTGCCTGGAGACGTCATGAGGCTCTTGTCCTCACTTGCTACCTCAGCTTGCACCTGGAGTTTTACCTGCCCATTAGGGAGATGTGGGGTGCCCGTTATTACACCCCGCAGGAGGATTCGTTTGATTCCACCGCTCGGGCTCCGTCCCGCGCCTCTGTGGTTCCTATGGATGAGTCCTCGGATGTGGAAGATCCTGATGAGGGTCCTCCTGAGGATCCGGAGTCGGTCCCTTTTTATTTGAGGGGTCGATGATCATTGGTGGCTACTGATGGCTGCCAGTGTTTTTATTTTTGGGGGCCTGATGTATCTTTCTTTTTGGTTGGGCTGTATAGTTTGTATATGCATGAGGGTATATATGCATGTTTCCCTTGGGGTGGGTATAGTTTTGTTTTTGATGATGACCAGGCTTGTATCTACAAAATAGTTGTATCAAATTTTATATATATATATATATGCTATTCAGGTGCAATTTCTGTGTATTGTTTTATTCGTTCCTTTTATTCACATTCCGCATTATCGTTATTATAAAAAAAAAATATTGCCAATTTTGCTCGCATGGTTAAACATTAATTAATTAAAATGAACCGGGTCTTAATCGTTTGTTTATTTAATTTCCGCATTTTATTTATTTGACAATGTGATGTTCCCTCCCAAAAAGGGGCATTACAGATAGTTCTTCTGGATCATTCTCTCTGATGTTTGTGTTTAGCTCCATGGAGTAGGAATGAGTCTGTGTATATTTGCATGTGATCTGCATCTTAATGTGATTATTTTTATATTAAATTTTGAGAATATTATGTATGATGTGTAAATGTGAAATATTGTGCATGATGTGACCATATGATTTATTGTATTAATTGTTATATTTGTTATGGTAAAATTATTGTTGTTCATTTTATTGCGATATATGTTTTATTGGAATTATTTGTAAATTGATAACATGATTATACTTGTGATATCTGTGTGTATGGAATGACTTTGTCATTCGTATCATTCTTTGCTACCATACTGGTATTGGTAAAAGGGGATCTCACCTCTTTGCTGTATTGCTTTGTTGTGTTTGTATTGTTAAATTCATGTAATAGGTGA
Organism: Ormosia emarginata; assembly: GCA_029884605.1. Lineage (NCBI taxonomy): Eukaryota > Viridiplantae > Streptophyta > Magnoliopsida > Fabales > Fabaceae > Ormosia > Ormosia emarginata. Next base: position 29,291,832 of record JAQQTP010000074.1, on the reverse strand, counting down.
AACAAGTTTCTTAGACGTACTGGAGGCAATATTCTGAGGTCGGTGACGGCGTTGAGGAGTGATCTTCCAAGTTTCAATAGTAAGCAGTTTGATGGAGGAACGGAACAAGTATGTTGAGTTTTCTCGTTAGTGTTATTACCGTGCTATTAAGTAGGACCCGTCATTGGGTTTGCTACTATTTTCTTGAGTATGTAAATTTTATGTTTTAAAACGTTATTGAATATTATGTGATATAAGTAAAATGTGTATTAATCAGTTCAGTCTGTTTTTCTATTACTTATATTTTTGGTAAGTTTCTGTTTCCGCAAAAAAGGATTTTTAAAATTCACATTTTAGAACTCAAAGCTTTTATGAAATGACTTTTTAGGTTTTTAAGTTTTTAGTCAAAAATGTAATGCCCTACGGAGGGTGTTACACTCACAGCCAAGTATGCTTTAATAAGGAAAATATATGATTGTGTATACATTATTATTTGAATGGAAGCCTATTATATGTTGTGATTTATATGAGTAGCTCTTATATTTTATATGGCCAAGAGGTTGAACTGGGATCACATTAGGTTAGAGTGACTCAAGTTCTTCCTAGTAGAAAGTAGATGAGGAGGGTCATTCCCTTGCTACTAGAGAAGATACTAGATTGTTGATAGTGTGAGGACATTCCTTCCATACCTTAATAGTTGAGGATGGAAAATTTCCTCTCTACTCGTAACTCTATGTTGAGGAGGGACATTCCCTCACTAGAGGTGGCCAAGTTACTCATTTATCGGAGTAGTTCTATATGACTGGCGAATGTTCATAAATAGGTTGAAGTGCACCAACCTGAAAGCTGACTAATGCCAAGTGTTTTAAATAAGCAATACTAGTGAAATTGAATTAATTGTGATGTGATTAAAGGTGTGTTTCTAATAATTATTTGTGAATGCATATTGCTATGATTTATAATAAACGTTTTTTGAAACTAATAATAATGAAATTTCTGTTTCGGGAAGATGAAGGACTTGATTTGGTTCTTGCCACCTTCCTGCGTAATAAAATGAGTTTTAAAATGTATTTTCTCCGAAGCTGTTGGAAGTATTACGATGTCACTGATTTTAATAATATTACTTTGAATTCTCACCCTTTTTTGTTCTTGTTTCTGTAATATTTATAGGGTTGAGATCTGCAGTTAGGCGACCAAAGCAGAAGAATTAGAATAGTTTTGAAATTATATTGTATTGTATTTTGTATAATTAATACTCTATAAAAGTTTATGTAAAACTATTGTACTATAAAGTATGTTATATACTATGTTTTAATATACAAACATTATACTATTTCGCGACAGGCTCATATTTTTTGTATATCAATTAAATAATGTATAAAAGTAATTTGTTAAATTTACGTGACGTACTTAATTTTATTTACTAATACGTAAATTTGGATACGTTATTAGTAATGTTATTAAGGACGTTACAAAGAGAGGTCTTCTTTAATCTCCATTGTTCTTGAAGAATCTTCCAAACTTTTTTACTAGAAGACTAAGATTCTCCTCATTAATATCTAAGTCATCTCCATCATCTTCATCATCATCATTAACCATGGAGGAAGTGGCCTTGAGAGCAATTCCCTTCTTTTTCTTATCCAGCTCCTCATTTTGGTTAAATCTATTCAACTCCAATTCATGGAATTGGAGCTTGATAAAAAGTGTGGCTAGTGTAACACCTCGAAATTTTTTTGTTTCATGATATATAGTCATTTTATAATATTTGTGATTTTTGTGAATTATTTCAGTGACGTTGATTATTTTCATATATTTCTTGATTTACGTGCACGCTGAGCGGAGCCAAGAAAATAAAATATTTTTCCTGAGGCTGAAAAACCTTGGACTGTGGAAACGTCGATAATGGATCTTACTAAACCCGAGGACAGACATAGTTTACGAAGTTTTCTTTTTTCAAGATTGTATATGATAAACAACATCGCAGTACGTTTTATTATCTGTTGGATAATAAATACTGACTTTGTTAACTGTAACTTTTGTCCACTGGATAATAGATTAAGTAGAGGGTTAATCATCTTTTCTAGAGAGCACTTTAATGACATCATCAAGATTACATCATAAAAAAGACATCATCACTTTGACTTTTTCAAAAAGTGGACAAAAGCTTTGCACCAAGCTTCTCAAGGAAGCTTTGCACGAAGCTTCTCAAGGAAGCCAACTTCTCTCTCTCCTCCCTTAAAGCTCCATGGCAATGAGAAGGAAAAGGTGACACAAATTGTCACCTTTTCACCAAAAACACATATTCACTTTCACTTTTCAAATTTCAAAAAGTTTTCTATCACTTTCTCTCTCAAACTTTTCTCTTCGCTCATTGTTTCTCCTTTCACATTTTTCTTCTTCCTCTCCTCTCCAAGTCCATAGAAAACACCACCCTCCATGTTTGATTAATTTCAAGCAACCACTTTGCTTGAAACTACATCTCATTTGAAGACTTTTCTTTCTTGTTGGAACCACCTTCAAAAAAGCTCACATTTCCTCTCAATTTTCTCTCCATTCCTATGGCCAAACCCACCATTTTTTGCCATCCAAGCTTTCTTGCTCAACCAATCTTATTTCTTGCTTCTACAAATCACCTAGATGCTTTTTCCTTTTCCGACCATCATTTGAATCTTCCATTTTCACCTCTACCATAAAGCCCTAAGACTTGAAGCTTTGAGGTAAAGTTCTTGACTTTTCTACTTTCTCTTCTCTTTTTCGTGATTCTTGGTCACCTTGGTGATCAAGGATTCCTTTTTCAAGCTTTGGTTATTTATTATGTGAGTTTGAATATCCTAGGGTTTTGTTGGTGGTGGTGGACAAATTTCAAGAGCACCAAGGAGCTTGCTTTCTTGTTTTCTCTTTTGGTAAGAGAGAGATAATCCTCTTCAACCTATCATGGTGGTGAGGAACACGTTTTTGTGTTAGTAGTGAGGAATCCATGTTAGGGTTACTCACTTTGTTGTATGGTTCTTGATGATTTTTGTATTGATTTTACCTTGTATAACTTTATTAGTTGTTATTGTATATCTTGCAGACTTTGGAATAATTTTGATGGATTGGAATTATGTATGGAAAGTAAGGGTTCTTTTCCTCTTTATTTGAGGCTCACGACCACACACCCACAAATGGGGTGTCCATAATTAAAATTTTGTATCAAATTAGGAGACTAACTAATCAAGTGGTTAATAATGAATGCAGTGATGAAAATTTATGTTCCTAGTCCCTTAGGGCTCATGGCCCCATAGAGTAACCAATGGCAAAATATTGTGTTAAAATGGAAATTAATTAATTAGATAATTAGATGTTGATTAGGGATTCTTAAAATGGAAAGGACAAAGAATAAAATTTTATCCTATAACTTAGAGTGATATTTGGCAAAAGAAATAACATGAGTGTAAGTGAGATTTTGAGAAACTTAAAATAAATTACTTTAAGTGAGTTAGGTTTAGAACTAAGCAAAGGACTTGTTTAATTAGAGTAACAAAGATTAAGTGAAAAATGCAAGAGAATTCCCCTAGAGAGGCTTAATAGGAAAAATGTTGAAGTTGAAGTGTAATTTCATAATAAACCTTAAACGTATGTTTTCGCAATTGAGAATCGGATAATGTATTGTTGTGGGTCCATAAGTGGGACCAAGGATCTGTTGATAATTAATTTGGCCAAATTATGGCGTGATTATGGAAAAAATGTATTATTATTGAATATACATGAATATGCATTGAGTCAACATGCATTGTGAAAGTCTGGTGGACTTTGTTGTAAGGCTGTATGCCTAGGAGATGAATCACACCTTAGTGCAGGTGCGAATAAACTAGTGTAGGTCACTCGTTGACCTTGGGGACGTTGGGGTTCGGGTATCTCGCAATGGGCAATTGGTAGCTCCACTATACCGTGAGACAAACCGATGCAAATGCACCGATGATCTGGACTGAGACATTGTCCTATGTCGCGATCTTGTGAAGAATGTCTTATAAAAGCCAAGTTGCGCAAATTGTTGATATTGGAGCACTTGATTTGAGGCTGATGAGATACAGACATGTCTCCTTGATCATTCTCTCCGATATTGTGTTTAGCTCTATAGAGTAGGATTTTGGTACTTTGTGCATGTGCATAGTGAGTCAATATATTTACTTGGCATTTATTTACATGATTATGGAACTGTTTCCTTTCTTGATATTATGACTGCCTGGATTATTAAACTGTTTATTATATGATCTTGATGCTGCTTACTGCTTTACTGTACTGTTTAGCATTATGTGTCGTTTATGTTTCTTTACTGCCATGTTGGTAATAATGTTGGATATCTCACCTCTTTACTTTGTTATTCTGTTTATATGTGTACTTTTGTAAAGACCGAGGTGAGGAAGAGCCTATGTTCCCTGGGTTTTGGTCAAATTAGTCTTCTGTTTCATGATGGTATCGGGTCGAAGCTTTTTGGGTTACGTGAGTGTTTGGTTCAATGGCAGTTCAGATGCCTAGAAGATTGACTGGAACTCAGAGCGCATTAGATATACTGGAGACGTTTCTGTAATTATTCGTAGGACTCAGGATGAAGTTCCTTTCTTTTTTTAACACTACTATACACTTGGAGTTTTTCATACCTGTTAGGGAGTTTTGGGGTGTTCTGAATTATACCCATCGGGAGGACCGTGAGGTGTCCTCTGCACGGACTCCTGCCCATCAGGCTATGCATCCTCCGGTGGTCTTATATTCCGATGAGTTAGAGGAAGGCCCATCGAAGGGTCCTCTCCCGTAGTTGTGGAACTTTGGGGGCTTGATGTTTTGTTATTTTGGAAGGCTGATGTATATAATCCTTTTTGGGCAAGTGAAACTTTTACTTATGTTTTACCCTAATCTTTTGATGTATATAAGTACTCATGATATATATATATATATATATATATTATATATATATATATATATATATATATATATATATATATTGTTGGATGTATGTAATGTTCTTCCTATTATTTATTTACGCTAAATTTATGTTTTCCTTTTACAAAATTAAAAGAGAATTTCTAAGTCATCATATGCTTTATAAATGAATAGGTTACTATCTATATGTACATAAACTAGGTCTTAGAGGGATTCTTTTGAGTTTCGTTCGTTTTTGGTATGACTATCCTTCTCCGAAAAGGGGCGTTACACTAGTTTGGTATCAGAGGCTCGGTTTAAGTTTTCTTTTGGGTTTTGTGGTTAGGGCTATATTGTTTGTGCTGTGTGACTTTCTGTGTTTGGTTTCCGAAAGAATACATCTAACTTTCCTTGTGTTTTGTTCAATCTAGCTTTGAAAGAGAGAAATGGCTTGTGGTGGAGGTATGGTTGCAGCAGTCGAGGCAATGCAGTGAATGGTGGATGTTATTATATGACAAAATGAGAGAGCTGCACAACAGCAAGAGGCGACAATGGATACCTAGAACTTGTCAGAATTTCACCGTAATAATCCACCTTAGTATAAATGGGAGTACGATCTGGAGACGGCTAGTCTTTGGATCAAGGAACTAGAGAAGATATTTCGAGGGATAGGCTATGCTTATGATAAGAAGGTAACTTATGCTACCTTCATGCTAGTCGAAGATGCTGAAGACTGGTGGAATGAAGTGCAAAGATTAATCGAAGCCGAGGGAACAACGATCACATAGGAAGTCTTCAAGAACAGATTCTTGGAGAAGTATGTTCCTGCGAGTGCGAGGCATGCCAAGGAGATGGAGTTTCTTGGTCTGAAACAAGGAAGCATGACAATTAGTGAGTATGCTGCAAAGTTTGAAAGCTTGTCCAAGTTTTCAAGGTATTTCCAGCTCCAGCTTGACGAAGAGTGGAAATGTCGGAAGTTCGAGGAAAGACTACGCCATGACTTGAAGAAAACAATATTGCCTTTGGGAATTGACCAATTCCTAGCCTTGCTAGACAAGTGTCAGAGGATTGAAGAGCTAGATCAATCAAGGTACACGAGGGGTTGTAACTTTGGACCCTCTAGGTTCCAAAGAGGAAGTGATAGCAATACGAATTGTTTTAAGAGGAAGCCTTATTCCCAACCACCGAGAAGTCAACAACAATCACTTGTTGGAGGCTCGAGTGGAAATCCTGGTGGTAATCGAGTTAGTCAGACTATGGTGTCTTCACCAAAGTATTTGAAATGCGAAAAAGACCACCTGACAAAGGAATGTACTATCAAGGGGATTATCTGCTTCAGATGCAGAAAACCTAGACATATCTTCGGAGATTGCAACCAACCTAAGGCAGAGCCTTCTGTCAACAATGAACAAGTTGCAAGGCCTCAGGTAGGAGGCAGAGTTTACACAATGAGTGGAGCAGAAGCCTCAAAATCTGAAGATTAGATACAGGGATATGGTACCATAGGAGGTAATCTTTTGTCTGTGCTGTATTTCTCAGGGGCAACCCATTCTTTTATTGCTTATGACTGTGTGCGTCGATTAGGTTTACCTGTGACTTATTTGCCTTTTGATTTGAGTGTTTCTACCCCTACTGCTAAACCTTTTGTTACTACCTAAGTTTGTTTGAATTGTCCTTTATCTATTGAAGGTCAAATCATTTTTGTTAATTTGATCTGTTTACCTCTTTCCCAAATAGACATAATCTTAGGAATGAATTAGTTATCTTCTAAGCATATCCTATTGGATTGTTCCAATAAAACCCTAGTTTTCTCTAAGTCTAAAGTTTCTAGATTTTTCACAGCTAACCAAGTTAAAGCTTTCTTAAGAAAAGAACATATTATTATCTTCCTTAGAACTTGAGAGTGAGACAAATGTGAATGCTATTCCGGTAGTCAATGAGTTTCCTGAAGTCTTTCCTGATGATGTACCTGGTTTACCGCCAGAGCGGGAGATAAAGTTCACTATTGATCTTGTATCTGGATCTGGTTTTATATCCATAGCACCGTACAGAATGTCGATGTCAAAATTGGTTGAACTTAAGAAACAATTGGTGAAGCTTCTAGAAAAGCAGTTTGTCAGGCCTAGTGTGTCACCCTAGGGAGTGCCAGTATTGTTGGTCAAGAAGAAGGATGGAACTTTGTGCTTATGCATAGATTATCGCCAGAACAAGGTCACAATCAAGAACAAGTATCCACTTTCGATGATAGATGATTTAATGAATAAGCTGAAGGGAGCAACAATTTTCTCCAAAATTGACTTGCGTTCTAGCTATCATCAGATCCAAGTGAAGGTAGAGGATATCCCCAAGACGACTTTTCGTACACGTTATGGACATTATGAGTATCTTGTGAGGTCATTTGGAGTGATGAATGCACCTACCATATTCATGGATTACATGAATAGAATCTTTTGTCCTTACCTAGATAAATTTGTCGTCATTTTTATCGATGACATTTCGATATATTCTCAAAATCAGGAGGAACATGTCGAACATCTCAGTATAGTTCTCCAAATTTTGAAAGAGAAGAAGATGTATGCCAAGTTGTCAAAGTGTGAATTTTGGCTGGAAGAAGTTAAGTATTTAGGTCATGTAATCTCAAAGGATGGGATTGTAGTGGATCCATCAAAGGTCGGAGCAGTTCTACAATGGGAAAGGCCAAAAAGTGTTGTTAGTTGTGGCTTCGTAATACTCAAGAAGGGGGGTTGAATTGAGTAATAAAACTTTTTCTAGTTTTTCCCCTTTTTGCAAAAACTGATTCTTTTCTTTAACTATAAAAAGGATTTTGTCAACCAACAAATCAAAATATGTTTTTGCAAGATGTATTTCTATCAAGATTTGAAACTTATAAAGAAATATTAACAATAAGATTGATTTCAGATATTAACAAGGTCATAAACTAATCAAATCATGCAAACATCCCTAACATATTGCTTAATTCATACAATCAACAATAAAGCAAATAAAGAGTTAAGAGATAGAGAAAATTACAAACCGAGTTTATCCTGGTTTAGCTACCTCCTCTGGTAACCTACATCTAGTCCCCACACCACTGTGAGTTTTATCCACTATTGAAAAATTAATATACGAGATTCTTTACACAAGCTTTACTTCTAGGTTCCTTCTACCCAAATGACAACTTTTCAAGTCAAAGCAATCTTGTAATTCCCACAAGAATTCCTTCTATTCTTGTACAACACCAAGAATCCCTTCTACTCTTGATTTCATCAGCGAGAGAACCTTCTCTCTTATCTCTCTTTTATAATATGAAAAGATTGAATCAGATTCTAAGAAATCAGATATTACAACTTGAAGTTCTACAGAAAAATACTTAGTTTTCTTTTAATGAAAAGCTCTCACAGTATTTGTGTGTTTGATCTCAAATTTCGAATGAATTGATTTTAAAAAGTGTTTGCCAATGTCCTTATATTGGTATATTTCAAAATAGATCCGTTGGACACACTTTACAAGTCACTTAAGATCAAAAACAGACTTATATGAAAAATTCTATTATCAGTCAATCGATTAGTACATAGATGTATTAAACAAAATTTCACTTTTACAACATGTGTACATTGATTGCCTAATCGATTGTGTTCTTGGATGTTCTTGATCTTTATTAATACACACATGAGTGCATCGATGTTGTTCTTGAAAAACACTCGTATTTTTAGCCCAAAAGTTCATACATCGATTACCCAATCGATTGTATGGCTATTTCAAAAAGTCCTTGCTTCTGTTCTAGCTTATACATAGATGTATCAATCGATGTACAGATGCAAAGATGCATACTGATCAAGTAAGTCCAGAATCAATTGATGTATACATAGATGTATAACATTTATACATAGATACACACTGAGGTTTTCATTAAGTCCATAATCAATTAATGTATAACATTTATACATAGATGTATACTGAGGTTTTAATTAAAAGTTAGTTAATTAACTGAAAGTACTTCGATGTACACATAGATGTACAAACTTATTTATTAACCTTTTTCATTCTTAATCCATTTTTACTTTTGAGAACCATTTTTACTTATTTGAGAGAGCTTAATCAAAGAATTAAACTAAGTCTTTTCTTTAAAGAAAGGTTCCAAATGATTTTCCTTGAATTCTTTCTTCATGATGCTCTTTCTTTAAGTTTGACTTCATGATCCTTGCATTGAAATGTTTTGCTCCATGATCCTTTGCATCCACGTTTCTTGCTCCATTAAATCTCATTAAAAAAGTCAAGCTTGGCAAGTAGTTAGTGAATCAAAGTAATAATCATGTTAAGTTTAGTCATTAATCAAAATATGCTAGAGTCATTTATCCACAAGCATGACTAAAATTCAAAGCTTTATGGGATTAGCTGGATATTATCGAAAATTCATTGAAGGATTTTCTAAGATAGCAAGACCTCTTACTCAACTCATGAGGAAGAACCAAGCTTTTGAGTAGATCGATGCTTGTGAAGAAAGTTTCCAAGAGTTGAAGAGATGACTGACTACTTTACCAATTTTAGTTCTACCTGATCCCAATGAACCCTTTGAAGTGTACTGGGATGCTTCACATCAAGGATTAGGGTGTGTACTCATGCAAGATAGGAAAGTGGTGGCGTATGCTTCAAGACAGTTGAGAGTGCATGAAAAGAATTACCCTACACATGACCTGGAGTTAGCAGTTGTGGTGTTTGCTTTGAAGATATAGAGACACTTTATGTTTGGAGCAATGTTCAACGTCTTTAGTGACCACAAAAGTCTGAAGTACCTATTTGACCAAAAGGAGTTGAACATGAGGCAGCGAAGGTGGTTGGAGTTTATGAAAGATTATGATTTTCAACTTCAATATCACCCTAGAAAGGCAAACGTCGTGGCAGATGCTTTAAGTAGGAAGATACTTAGTATCTCTACTATGATGGTTAAGAGAAGAAGTTGATAGAGCAATTCAGGGATATATAGTCCTCTGTGGAATTGGCACCAGGGAAGATTTGTTTAAATATGGTTACTATTTCAAGTAATCTAATGGAAGAAATTCGGGAGAAATAGAAAATTGACAAATTTTTACAATATGAGAGGGAGCTGATGAGACGTGACATTGTGTCGACAGTAAAAGAGGGACTTGATGGAATCTTAAAGTTCAGAGGCAGGGTTTGTGTGCCCAAAGAACCGGAACTTAGGAAGTTCATTGTCAAAGATGCTCACACGAGCAAGTTGAGTATGAATCCGAGAATGACCAAGATGTACCAAGACCTGAAATAGTTATTTTGGTGGCACGGAATGAAGAAGGATGTTTCCAGATATGTATCATCTTGTCTAGTTTGTCAGCAAGCTAAGGTTAAACATCAGAGACCGTCAGGAATGTTGCAACCTTTAACTATTCCTGAGTGGAAATGTGATAGTATTGTGATGGATTTCGTGGTTGGATTGCCAAAGACCCGAAAGGGTTACAATTTGAATTGTTGATCAGTTTACGAAGTCTGCACACTTCTTATCAATTAACATAAAGTATTCAATGGAGAAGTTAACCTAGTTATATATTGGTGAGATTGTTAGACTGCATGGTATGCATTCTAGTATTATTTCTGATAGAGATCCGAGGTTCACATCAAGGTTTTAGTAAAGTCTTCAAGGAGCAATAGGAACGAAACTACATTTGAGCTTTGCTTATCATCCTCAAACCGATGGTCAATCGGAAAGGATGATCCAATCGTTGGAAGATTAGCTTAGAGCCTGCACTTTAGAACAAACTAGAAGTTGGGATGAAATTTTACCATTGATAGAGTTCACCTACAACAATAGTTTTCACTCGAGCATAGGGATGACACCCTATAAGTCTTTATATGGACGACGATGCATAACACCTTTATATTGGTACCAAGATGGAGAACACCTTATGATTGGACCTGATCTTATGCAACAAACGATGAAAAAGGTCAAAATGATTCAGGAAAAGATGAGGATGACTCAGAGTAGGTAGAAAAGCTACACGGACAAAAGGAGAAAGCCTCTTGAATTTGAGGAAGGCGAGCATGTGTTTTTGAAAGTCACATCCACGACTAGGGTCAGCCGAGTTCTTAAATCTAGAAAACTCACTCCTAAATTCATCGGACCTTATCAAATTCTTCGTCAGATAGGTCCAGTAGCTTACCAAATAGCCTTACCACCTTTTCTTTCTAACCTTCACAATGTCTTTCATGTGTCCTAATTGCGGAAATATATTCTTGGTCCAAACCATGTCATAGCACCTGATACAGTAAAATTAAAAGAGAATTTAACCTATGAGACACCTCCTGTAAAGATCGAAGATAGGAGAGTGAAGCGACTTAGAGGGAAAGAAATTCCATTGGTGAAAGTGATCTGGAATGAAATAACTAGAGACGCAACATAGGAATTAGAGGACAAGATGAAAGAACAACATCCACATCTATTTTGAGGTATGACAAATTTCGAGGACAAAATTTCTTTTTAGAAAGAGAGAGTTGTAACACCCCAAAAATTTCTTGTTTCATGATATATAGTCATTTTATAATATTTGTGAATTATTTCGGTGATGTTGATTATTTTAATATATTTCTCAATTTACGTGCACACTGAGCGGAGCTGGAAAAATAAAATATTTTCCCCTAGGTCGGACACTGGAAATGTCGACAGGGGATCTTACTAAACTCGAGACCAGACACAGTTTACAAAGTTATTTTTTGAGATTTTATCTAATAAATAAAAATCGCAGTACGTTTTATTATCCGTTGGACAATAAATACTGACTTTGTTAACTGTAACTTTTATCCACTGGATAATAGTTTTAGTAGAGTGTTAGTCATCTTTTCTAGAGAGTACTTTAATGACATCATCAAAATGACATCATCACTTTGACTTTTTCAAAAGATGGACAAAGCTTCCCAAGGAAGCTTTGCACCAAGCTTCTCAAGGAAGCCAACTTCTCTCTTTCCTCCCTTGAAGCTCCACAACAATGAGAAGGAAAAGCTGACACAAATTGTCCACCAAAAACACATATTCACTTTCATTTTTCAAATTTCAAAAAGTTTTCTATCACTTTCTCTCTCAACCTTTTCTCTTCTCTCACCATTTCTCCTCTCACATTTTACCTTCTTCCTCTCCTCTCCAAGTCCACAGAAACACCATTCCCCCACCCTCCATGTTTGATTAATTTCAAGCAACCACTTTACCTGAAACTACATCTCATTTGAAGGCTTTTCTTTCTTGCTGGAACCACCTTCAAAAAAGCTCACATTTCCTCTCAATTTTCTCTCCATTCCCACGGCCAAACCTATCATTTTTAGTCATCCAAGCTTTCTTGCTCAACAAATCTTATTTCTTGCTTCTACTCATCACCTAGAAGCTTTTTCCTTTTGTAACCATCATTTGAATCTTCCATTTTCACCTTCTTCCATAAAGCCCAAAGACTTGAAGCTTTGAGGTAAAGTTCTTGACTTTTCTACTTTCTCTTCTCTTTTCATGATTCTTGATCACCTTGGTGATCAAGGATTCCTTTTTCAAGCTTTGGTTGTTGATTATGAGTGTTTGAATATCCTAGGGTTTTGTTGGTGGTGGTGGACGAATTTCAAGAGCACCAAGGAGCTTGCTTTTCTTGTTTTCTCTTTAGGTAAGAGGGAGATAATCCTCTTCAACCTATCATGTGGTGAGGAACACATTTTTGTATTGGTAGTGAGGAATCCATGTTAGGGTTACTCACTTTGTTGTATGGTTCTTGATGATTTTTGTATTGATTTTACCTTGCATGACTCTATTGGTTGTTATTGTATATCTTGATGGCTTTGAAATAATTTTGATAGATTGGAATTATGTATGGAAAACAAGGGCTCTTTGCCCCTTTATTTGAGGCTCACGACCACACACCCACAAATGAGGTGTCCATGATTAAAATTTTGTATCAAATTAGGAGATTAACTAATCAAGTGGTTAATAATGAATGAAGTGATAAAAATTTAGGTTCCTAGTCCCATAGAGCTCACGGCCCTATAGAGTAACCAATGGCAAAATATTGTGTTAAAATGGAAATTAATTAATTAGATAATTAGATGTTGATTAGGGATTCTTAAAATGGAAAGGACAAAGAATAAAATTTTATCCTTTAACTTAGAGTTATATTTGGCCAAAGAAAGAACATGAGTGTAAGTGAGATTTTGAGAAACTTAAAATAAATTACTTTAAGTGAATTAGGTTTAGAACTAAGCAAATTACTCGTTTAATTAGAGTAACAAAGATTAGGTGAAAAATGAAAGAGAATTCCCCTACAGAGGCTTAATAGGAAAAACGTTGAAGTTAAAGTGTAATTTCATAATAAACCTTAAAAGTATATTTTTGCAACTGAGAATCGAATAATGTATTGTTGTGGGTCCATAAGTGGGACTAAGGATCTGTTGATAATTAATTTGGCCAAATTATGGCGTGATTATGGAAAAAGTGTATTATTGTTGAATATACATGAATATGCATTGAGTCATCATGCATTGTGAAAGTTCGGTGGACTTTGTTGTAAGACTGTATGCCTAGGAGATGAATCACACCTTAGTGCAGGTGCGAATAGACTAGTGTAGGTCACTTGTTAACCTTAGGAGCGTCGGGGTGCGGGTATCTCACAATGGGCAGTTGGTAGCTCCGTTGTACTATGAGACAGACCGATGCAAACGCATCGATGATTTGGACCGAGACACTATCCTATGTCATGATCTTTTGAAGAATGTCTTGTATAAGCCAAGTTGTGTAAATTGTTGATATTGGAGCACTTGATTTGAGGCTGATGAGATACAGACTTGTCTCTTGGATCATTCTTTCTGATATTGTGTTTAGCTCTAAGGAGTAGGATTTTGGTACTTTGTGCATGTGCATAGTTAGTTAGCATATTTACCTGGCATTTATTTACATGATTATGGAATTGTTTCCTTTATTGATATTATGACTGCCTGGATTATTAAACTATTTATTATCTAATCTTGATGTTGCTTACTATTTTACTGTTCTATTTAGCGTTATGCGCCGTTTATGTTTCTTTACTTCCATGTTGGTAATGATGTTGGATATCTCACCTCTTAACTTTGTTATTCTGTTTATATGTGTACTTTTGTAAAGACCAAGGCGAGGAAGAGCCTGCGTTCCCTGGGTTTTGGTCAAATTAGTCTTCTGTTTCGTGATAGCATCGAGTCAAAGCTTTTTGGGTTACGTGAGTATTTTGTTCCATGGCGGTTCAGATGCCTAGAGGATTGACTAGAACTCAGAGCGCACTAGATATTCTGCAGACGTTTCTGTAATTATTCGTAGGACTCGGGATAAAGTTCCTTCTTTTCTTTAAACACTACTATACACTTGGAGTTTTTCATGCCTGTTAGGGAGCTTTGGGGTTTTTTTAATTATAGCCCTCGGGAGGACAATGAGGTGTCCTCTGCACCGATTCTTGTCCGTCAGGGTGTGCATCCTCCGGTGGTTTTATCTTCTGATGAGTTGGAGGAAGACCCATCGGAGGGTCCTCTCCCATAGTTGTGGAACTTTGGCATGTGGTATGTAGCTTTTTGGGGGCCTGATGTTTTGTTATTTTGGAGGGCCGATGTATGTAATCCTTTTTGGGCAAGTGAAACTTTTACTTATGTTTTAACCAGATCTTTTGATGTAAATAAGTACTCATGAAATATATATACATATATATATATATATATATATATATATATATATATATATATATGTGTGTGTGTGTGTGTATGTATATATATATATAGACACACACACACACACACACATACACACACACATATATATATTTTGGTTAGATGTATGTAATGTTCTTCCTATTATTTATTTCCTCTAAATTTATGTTTTTGGCTTATAATATTAAAAGAGAATTTCCAAGTCATCATATGCTTTATAAATAAACAGGTTACTATCTATATGTATGTAAACTGGGTCTTAGAGGGATTCTTTTGAGTTTCGTCCGTTTTTTGGTGTGACTGTCCCTATCCAAAAAGGGGCGTTACAGCTAGGGTCATGGTTGAGAGATTTCTTGACTCCGCAATAATTGTCATTTTAGGTTGCCAATGTCTGCTTAAACATCTCAAAACTTTGTTAATAAAATCTTCATTAAGAAAAGTCTTTTCCAATGAAGCAAGATGATTTACAATATGTGTGAATCGTTTTTCCATTTCTTGAATGCTTTCACCTTAGTTTATTCTAAAAAACTTATATTCATGAGTGAGAGTATTTATCCTTGATTTTTTCACTTCACTAGTACCCTCACGGATTACTTATAAAATGTCCCACATTTCTTGGGTAGATTTATAATTTGAGACTCTAAAGAACTCATCATACCCTAAAGTTATGGTAATGATGTTTTTGGCTCTCAAATTGTATTAGACCTTTTTCTTATTATTATCAGTCAATTTGCTTGTTAGTGTATTGACTCTTGCACCATTAACAACATGTGTGGGAACAAAGAGACTATTTTCTACTGCATCCTACACATCTAGATCAATAGTTTCAATAAAACTTTTCATCTGTTCTTTCCAATAAGCATAATCATCCCCATTAAAAAATAGAGCTTTATAGAGAGAAGTACACTCCGATAAAAAATCATTTGAAGAAGACATTACTCCTCTTGAAGCTGTTAAGCTCTTTATACAAGAGTCTAGCTCTGATACCTCTTGTTACCAAGAGGCTTCAAGACTCATGAGGGGGGTGAATTGAGTTTATAAAAACTTTTGCAAACTTTTCACAAAACACTTAAATATTAATTTCGTTGAAGCTATTGATTGTTTGGAGTAAATAGATGGATGAGATTCATCACTTCACTCACAAATAAATTAGCCAAGATGAAGAGTATTCAATCAAGCATATATAATTAAAGCACAAATACAAAAGAGATAGAGTTAAGAATAACAAACACAAGATTTATCCTGGTTCGGCCACCCTCTGTGACCTACATCCAATCGACAAGTAAACCATCTGAGATTTTCCATTATCACTTAAAGCTTGAACAGGTGCTTGAAACCTTTACAACCAAGAGCACTCAATACACCTCTGGGATACCACCCTTTGTGGTTGAGCCTCAAAATAGGGATACCTCACCTTTTACAACTCTTGAGGGATACCTCACCCTCTTCTTTATCAAGGGATACCTCACCTTTTTCTCTAGAGGGATACCTCACCCTCTCTATAGGAAATCAAAGAAAGATAGAATGATAAACTCTCAAAAGAGTAGATTATACAAGTTGAAGTTCAATGGGTAGAAAGATGTTCACATTTTTAGCTCATAAATAGAGAATTAAAGATTAAGGTTGGATGAACTCGTAGTAAAGCTCAACAAGACTTTTCAAATTGATTTCCAACTCTTCTTTAGTGCCCAAAGACTTGTATTTATAACCCAATGCATTAAAGAGTTGTTGAGAGTGGTTTGAGCATTAACTGAGGCCAAAGTAGCTGTTAATTTATGTTTCTAGAAACGAGTTTATTCAAATAGCATATCCCTTTATTCGAATAATTAAATTTATAGCATATCGGGGAATAGTTTTTGGATTACTTTATTCGAATAACCCATAGTGTTATTCAAATAGATTTTTTAAAAACGTAAGGGCGTGTAGCCTATTTTAAGCTTCTATTCAAGTAGAGCTTGATGGATTTGAAATTTGGGCATTCTAACTTTGGTTATTCGAATAGGGAAACCTTTTATTTGAATAGACCTATTTGAAAAACACTTTAATCAGCTTTTAAAACTTGCTAAATGTTTCCAAATGATCCTACAAGCTTTTAGGCACATAAGGCTATTTCTTAAGAAACCAAAAACCTTTTGAAAACCTTGAAACCAAGTGTGTTATTTGGGTACTTTGAAAAACAAGTTTAGAGCTTAAGTGTGAACTCCTTTTACATTTGAAAAACTTTGCTAATTTAATTTCCTACTTATTGGGATCATTTGTGCAAGTCCTTTAGGGTGTAATGAGACACATTTGGAGATATTTCTTGGAGAGATTTATCAACTTGCATATATGAAAAGTTTAGGAAATTCTTAGACATTCAAGTATGATAGAATGCCTAGGTTAATGTTTAGAACTTTGGTCAACATGAGGTTTATTTCTAAATCACTTGTGAGTGATTGTGTGATGTTCTAGATACTGTTTAGCTAGAAATATGAATCTTACTACTTTGTTGGATAAGTAAGGCTAAGATTCCTATGTTCTAGTGTTTAAAATATGGCCTGGATAATTGGTTTTCAAACTTGGTATTTGCTAATTTCATATGAATTATGACCTTAGATGGTGTGCACAACCATATGACCTGAGGATGAGGTGTTGGATCCTTGATTCTTATAGTATGTGATACTATTATAGTCAGGGTTACTAGTATGGAGGTGGTAGCAGTACTATTACTTTATGAGGGGAAGGAATATAACACCCTAGAAAAACATGTTAGGCTTGTATATGGATACAAAGGTAGCCTAATAATTGCTTAACATGTCAGTTTAAGTTTTGTGATTGTCTGAGCACGTTTAAGCACTTTGCTGCAATGTTATGTGTGTAATATAACTATTTTTACCTCCAGAAATGGCTTAAATAACTTAGTTAGTGGAAATAAATGTGGAGAGTTTATTTCTAAGTCACGAAAGTGTGAATTATGCTACAACTAAATTTTGACATTAATCGGAGTTAGTTTGATATTTTTAAGCATACTGGTTATGTGTTTTAATGCCGGATTGACTACCAGCAGATATGAAAAAATATGGAAATAGTGAAATCAGATTTTTAATGAATCTTAGGGTTTATTTTAAGTTTGTTGGAAGTTAGAGAACTGGATTTGGTGAAATCTAAGTGTTCTTAATAGTTTGAGGTTTTAATGCTTATCCAAGAAAAGCAAAATATGACTTCCCTTGTAAAATATCCCACGACAGAGAAAAGAAAAAAGAGAAGGGAAACCGTGAAGGAAAAAAAAGAAGAAAGGGAAATAGGAAGGGAGAGCTTGGATCTTCCATGGCACATCCTTGACTTCATCTTCATCTTCAAGACATTGAGGTAGGGGGAAACCTTGTTTTGCTCATCGTTCTATTCTCTTCATCTTGTTCTTGAGTTATGGCTTGATGTGGTGATTTTAGGTTTTGAGTTGTATTAATTATTTTTGGCTTGAATCTTGTTGGAAAACTTGAGGATGGTTTGTATATGAGTTGTTGGGTGCATGGAAATGGATTTCCAGCCCATGTATACCTTGATTTCCTTTTGAGATGAGAATTTGGGGTTTTAGGATTTGAATAACCAAGTATGAGTGATTTGGTGTTTTGATCCATTTTTTTATGAAATCAATTAGTGTTTTATATTTCCCTCAGGTTTGTGAACTTGTTTGGGACTTAAAATCATCAAGAAACGAACAAGTGATCAAATCTCATAGTTTGGCTAATGGAACAGTCGCACGGTTCTGTAGAATTTTCTGCAATGTGTTTATTCCAGAAACACGATGCATGTTTCCAGACACTGGGGGGCCATGTTTCTCTATGTCTGTTCAATCTCATAAAACTTTGCTAATAGAGCAAGACACCGGGGGGGTGTTTTCAGACATGGCCCATGTTTTCATCCTAGAATCTTCAAAAATGTGTTTTTGATATCCTTGGAAGTTCCTATGTGTTGGGACCTTTCATGTATACCTTTATAAGTGTGATAAGACCTTAATAAGGGTATTTAATGAAGTGAATTATGGAATGCAAGTAAATTAATTGTGGTGCTAATTATTGTAAGTAATTAGTAATTATTTTGCATGATGTGTTTATGAAGAATTTGTTGTGTGATATAATGAAGCCTTTTAAAGGTATAATCTCTTCTTTTATGCTTCTTAATGAGTGATGAGACTCTAGTAGGAGTATTTAACGAAGAGTGAATGTATTGAATCAAAATTATTTGTGATGCTAATTAAGGAGAATAATTAGACATGTTTATACATTTATGTATGTGATTGTTGAAGGATGTGATCCTCACATTTATGGATAAAGCTTTGATAGTGTGAGGACGTGTAGCTCCCGCCCTATTGGTTATCCTAAATGGAGAGTAGTTGAGGTGGATTCCTTACTACATGAGGCGGTCCTAAATTTGGAATTCAGAGGGGGTTTGAGGTGGTCTTTATCCTCATTACCCGAGGGGTAGTTGAGGTGGTCTTTATCCTCATTACTAAGAGTTACTGAAGACCGCGTAGTTGATGGACTTCACTACCCAGAGAGAAAACTACTGGAACTTGGTTTCAGTGCTTATTCTAGATTGAGGATGGACTTCCTTTGTTTTGTTCAAGGTTCATGCATAACATGACATTGCCAAGGACTTGGTATGATAACATTTTCATTACATACTTAGGATATTGCATAGACACAATCATTAGACATAATTTGGCATAGCATGACAATTATATGGGCGGTTGCTATCATGACATTAAATCATGACAATGCAATTGTATGGGCAATTACGTATCTCTGAGATGGAGATGTTGTTTGCTTCTGTGATTGAAGTGTTAATAACATAATTATGATTATTTACTTGAATGTATATATGCTGGTTTTGGAATACTTCTACTGAGAATTGTGATTTTTCACTGCAATTGTGTTGCCATGTAAATCCAGGTACGAGTTCTTCAAAAAGGAAGTAGAAGCTAGGAGTGCTTAGCTTAGTGTAGCTGAGTAGTTTCTTTTGAAATGATGTATATTTTGTATTTGTGAGAAATACAATTGTGGTATAATATTTATATATTCATTTGAGGCTCATAATTTCTATATATGCATAGTTTTGTTATATTGGAAATTGCACAGCTTTGAAAGTAGCAGGTTTGAATCTAATGACTATAGTGATATACTATGATTATTACATTCGGGATGTTACATATATAATACCCTAGAAAAACATATTAGGCTTGTATATGGATACAGAGGTAGCCTAATACTTGCTTAATATGTCAGTTTAAGTTTTATGACTGTCTGAGCACATTTGGGCATTTTGCTGCAACTTTATGTGTGGAATATAACTGTTTTTAGCTCTAGAAATGGCTTAAACTGCTTAGTTAGTGGAAATAAATATGGAGAGTTTATTTCTAGGTCACAAAGGTGTGAACTGTGCTACAGTTAAATTTTGAGATTAATCGAAGTTAGTTTAATATTTTTAAGCATACTAGTTGTGTGTTTTAATGCCGAATTGACTACTAGTAGATATGGAAAAATATGAAAATGGTAAAATCAGATATACTTTGGTCATTAAATTCAGACCTGTTACTGTTGCAGCTATACAATTTTCAATATAACAAAATCATGTATATATAGAAAATATGAACCTTGAATGAATATATAAATATTACACCACAACTGTATTTCTCATAAATACAAAATGTACACCATTTTAAAAGAAGCTACTCAGCTACACTAAGCTAAGCACTCCTAGCTTTTGCTTCCTTTTTGAAGAACTCGTACCTGAATTTACTTGGTAACACAATCAGTGTGAGAAATCACAATTCTTAGTAGAAGTATTCTAAAACCAGCATATACATTCAATTAAAAATTCATAATTATGTTATGAACACTTCAATCACAAAAGCAAACAACATCTCCATCTCAACGATAAGCAATTGCCCATACAATTACAATGTCATGATTTGATGTCATGATAGCAACCGCCCATACAATTGTCATGCTATGCCAAATTATGTATGATGGTTGTGTCTATGTAATATCCTAAGTATGCAATGAGAATGTTATGATACCAAGTTCATGGCAATGTCATGTTATGCAAGAACCTTGAACAAAACAAAGGAAGCCCATCCTCAGTCTAGAATAAGCACTAAAACCAAGTTCCAGTAGTCTTCTCTCTGGGTAGTGAAGTCCATCAACTACACAGTCTTCAATAACTCCGGGTAATGAGGATAAAGACCACCTCAAACCCTCCTCTGAATTCCAAAGTTAGGACCACCTCAAGTAGTAAGGAATCCACCTCAACTACTCTCCATTTAGGATAACCAATAGGGAGGGAGCTACACGTCCTCACACTATCAAAGGTTTATCCATAAATGTGAGGATCACATCCTTCAATAATCACATACATAAATGTATAAACATGTCTAATTATTCTCCTTAATTAGCATCATAAATCATTTTGATTCAATACATTTACTCTTCGTTAAATACTCCTACTTGAGTCTCATCACTCATTAAAAAGCATAAAAGAAGAGACTATACCTTTAAAAGGCTTCATTGTATCACACAACAAATTCTTCATAAACACATCATGCAAAACAATTACTAATTACCTATAATAATTAGCACCACAATTGATTTACTTGCATTCTACAATTCACTTTATTAAATACCCTTACTAAGGTCTCATCACACTTATAAAGGCATACATGAAAGGTCCCAACACTTAGAAACTTCCAAGGATATCAAAAATACATTTTTGAAGATTATAGGCCGCAAACACGGGTCATGTCTGAAAACATAGCCCCCCATGTCTTGCTCTGTTAGCAAAGTTTCATGAGATTGAACGAACAAAGAGAAACACACCCCCCTGGCAGTGTCTGGAAACACGAGTCGTGTTTCTGGAATAGACACACTGTACAAAATTCTGCAGAACCGTGCCACTGTTCCATTGGCCAAACTACAAGATTTGATCACCTCAAATTCATTTGTTGATGATTTTAAGTCCTAAACAAGTTCACAAACATAAGGGAAACATAAAACACTAATTGATTTAATAAAAAAATGGATCAAAACACTAAATCACTCATACTTGGTTATTCAAAACCTAAAACCCCAAATTCTCATCTTAAAAGGAAATCAAGGTATACAAGGGCTGGAAATCTATTTCCATGCACCCAACAACTCATATACAAACTATCCTCAAGTTTCCCAGCAAGATTTAAGCCAAAAACAATCAATACAACTCAAAACCTAAAATCACCAATCAAGCAATAACTCAAGAACAAGATGAAGAGAATAAGAAGAAGAGCAAAACAAGGTTTTCCCCTACCTCTAGGTCTTGAAGATGAAGATGAAACCAAAGATGTGCCATGAAAGATCCAAGCTCTCCCTTCCTCTTTCCCTTTCTTCTTCTTTCTTCTTCATAGTTTCCCTTCTCTTTTTTCTCTTCTCTATCATGGGATATTTAACAAGGGAAGTCAAATTTGGCTTCTCTTGGATAAGCACTAAAACCTCAATCTGTTAAGAACATTTAGATTTCACCAAATCCAGATCTCTAACTTCCAACACACTTAAAATAAATCCTAAGATTCATTAAAAATCTAATTTCACCATTTCTATATTTTTTCATATCTGCTGGTATTCAATCTAGCATTAAAACACACAACCAGTATGTTTAAAAATACCAAACTAACTCCGATTAATCTCAAAATTTAACTGTAGCACAGTTCACACCTTTGTGACTTAAAAATAAACTCTGCATATTTATTTCCATTAACTAAGTAGTTTAAGTCATTTCTAGAGCTAAAAACTATTATATTCCACACATAACGTTGCAACAAAGTGGCTAAATATGCTCAAACAGTCACAAAACTTAAATTGACATGTTAAGCAAGTATTAGGCTATCTCTGTATTCATATACAAGCCTAACATGTTTTTCCAGGGTGTTACAAGGAATTCACTTATTACCAGATAGTGTGATGACTCTTTTGCCTAACCTACTGAGACAAATACTAAGGGACGTGGTTCTTGGGAATATGTGAGTATCATGAGTTTTCAAAATCTAAAACCTGCACTAGCATTGTATAATCATTCTGTTAGAAACTTGTTTAAGCATAATCATACCTCATAACATAAAGCATTGCATAGTTGATAATTGTAAGGGCAGTTGTCATTGCTTGACCAATTGATTAATTGGTGGCTTGTTCGATAGTATCTTAGGATTGTATCGGTAATTCTTTGATGTTATTGACTTTTGGATATTCTATTACATAGAGTGTCGATATATGTTCAGTTCATTTATTTGTTGTAAATGATTAACTACTGGTCTTGGTATGCTTATACTGAGAAATTGTGATTTCTCACCCCTATCTATTCTATGTAAATCTAGGTGAAGACCCTCCAAAGGGAAAGGGTAAGAAAAAGAAGAAGCAGAAGACTTAGTTTAGCTGCTTTATTTCTTTTTGAATCAGATTATATATTTGTACTCTTCTAGTTGTTTGTAAAAGTTTATGTATACAGTATGACTTGTTAGCTAGTAATATATGTATATATGATCTTTTTATCATTCGAGGCCCTCTATAATGACTATACAGGTTATTATGGATTATGTTTTTATGCATTTTAGAAAGTGACAGGCTTGATATAAATTGTATTAGGGTGTCACATTATGGCATCAGAGTCGTTCATCTTGTTGAGCTAGGGTATGGACTAGCTATGCTTAGGCATGTTTAGGAGTTCTTCTATGTGTTGTGCATTTCTTTGTCTATTATGTGAGATGTTTGATTGAATTGTATGACTTGCCTTTGGTTTGACGATTTAGCTACTGTTGCATGGTTACATGATATTGAGATTAGCTACCTCAATATGTATTGTTTCGTGTTTACAGGAAACTATGGCATCACGAGGACGACCCCGTGGGAGTAAGAACTCAAAGAATGAAGGCCCCGACATGGCTGGAGCCTTTATCGCAATGGCTGAGGCAATGAGAGACCAAATAGCTGCTACTGCCAATGCTATACCAGAGCAAACAGCCGCAACATCTGAAGCTATAAGAGAGCAAGCAACTGCGACAACAAGGATGTTTAAGAGGATAAGTACGACTCAACATCAACCACCTACACCACCACCACACCACTAGGGGTAACCAAACCAAGAGGTAGTTGGGAGGAACCAGACTTTCCAAGACCTCTCAGAGTTCAGGAAATCTAATCCGTCTTCCTTCAAGGGGGAGTACAGCCCAGTCAAAGCTGAGGGTTGGTCAAAGAGATGGAAAAGATTTTCATTGTCATGGCTTGCTCATACAAGTAAAAGGTGCTTTTGCTTCGTACATGCTGGAAGGTGAGGCAGAGGATTAGTGGGTGGACATCAAGAAGGCTTTGTTGGTGTATGCCCTAGAGGCCAATTTGTTTTGACCGTCTTACGTACATTGTATTATGCTATTTATTTAATATATGAGGCATTTAATTTATTATGTGTTATTTATGATAAATATAATAAAGTCCTTAGAATAGTAAGTTTTATGTCATAGGACATCAAGTGGATGACTTGATCATGAGATCCTATTAGATAGAAATAGAACACTATTCTTAAATGTCCTTAATCAAGTATTATTGTTAATCAGGACGATAATAATGCATTGAGACTAATATGTGTGTAGACTGATGACCACATCTCACGGGTTATGGATATGAGATATCGAGTCTTTACATGTATACATATTAGAGTAATGATGTATTGGACTGACCCACTATGAGAATGCTACGTGGATCATTACGCGAGTGTCGTAAGCGATTCTCATAGTGATAATGGTATATGTGGTCCTTTGACCTGAAATCACTAGGATTCCTACATGAGGAGTTGTATGTTTTAATGCCATTAAACATCATCTATAAGAAGGTGATTATAAAGTTAGTTATTAGATATACCGCCAGTCATGTGGATGAATGTGAGTGACCTAGATGGGATTGGTCCCTCCTACATAATAGGAGGATATCTTCGGGCCCCTTGATTGAGGAGGCTACAAAATGCATAGCCATGCTCAAGTGAGTCAATATGAGATATTGATCTCATTTATTATTACTAAGTCTTCTCGAGTATTAGGAAACAGAAGATTGAACTATACAAGGGTAACACATTCCATACCTTGTGTTCAATCTAGATATCTGGACAAAGGGACTAAACTACACAGTAACATTGATCACATAAAGGTTATGTTAAATCACTGACATTCTTATTACTTGGAAAACAACGATGTGTTGCTAGATACTGCTCACTGCTTATAATATTAAAATGAGATTTTAATATTATTACCAACATCATGAGAACTTGTAGGGTCGAACACATAGAATAGACTAAATTGGAGCAATTAGAATCCAATTTCGACTGGAATTCAATCACGGGTCGGACTCATAACAAATGAGTCTAGGGTTGCATAGCTTACCTTATTGCTACTCTCACTCGCATAAGGCAACAACTATTATAAATTACATTGCTAAGGGGCTATCAAGGCATGTGTTACAAATCCTAGCCACACTTGACAGAAATAATGAGTGAGAGAGTGACAGGTTTCTCTTCTCTTCGTAGCTAGCACTGTGCCAGAGACGTGAGACTATTTTTTACAAATGTTGGACATTCGTGAGTCTGTTCATGTGGATACCATAGAGACATCGTTACTATTATGGTGTTGGTGATTCACGTCACTTGATTTTATCACGCCTCAAGAGGTAAACTCTTTTAAAAACACGGATTATGGTCTATTTCACATATATCCTTAGTGGGAATTTTTATTTTTCCACTATGTGATGTATCCATAATTCCCAATAGGCTTTTGTGGTGTCAAGGACTCATGTTACGTGGGAGATCTTTAGGAATTTATTTATAAGAAAGTTCTTTCCATAAAATCTACATAATGCCAAAGAGATGGAATTTCTCAAGGTGGAACAAGGGGACATATCTGTTGGCCAGTACGTGGTCAAATTCAATGAATTGTCTAAGTTCTCTTCTTGCATCAGACTTAACCCAGATGAATCATGGAAGTGTGTTAAGTATATGGAAAGACTAAGGGAAGACATTCAAATGCCATCTAACTGTTTGAAATTCGAGACTTTGAAACTTTGATTAACAAATGTCGAATAATCGAAGGCTGTTCTAAAAAGCTTTTAATGGAGCTTAAGTCACAAGACCTTCAAAAGAGGAAGCGGGGTGACAACAAGTTCAAGAAGGGATCTTCTAAATCCAGCTTTACTTAGGACAAGGGTAAGCAGATGCTGAATGAGTTTATGGGACCTAAGTGTTCCAAGTGTGGGAAACAACACAAAGGTCAGCCTTGCTCGATGTGTTTTGTTTGAGGGCAACCTGGGCATTTTTCTAGGGAATGTCCATCAAGGAAGGAAATTATGCCTACCCAGAAACCACAAGCCAAATGGATAGTCTATACTCTAAGTGGTGAAGCGGTGACTCAGTTTTCTGATCTAATCAAAGGTAAATGCATTATTCCCAATCATCTTTTAACTGTGTTGTATGATTCGGGAACATCCCACTTCTTTTTCTCTAATGATTGTGTGAATGAGATAGATTTATCTGTGTCTGAACTTTCATATGACTTATCTGTATCTACTTCTACTAGTAAACTAGTTACAACATCCAAAGTGTGTCTTGATTGTTGTGTAAAAGTAGAAGATAGAATTTTCCATGTAAACCTTATCTGTTTGCCTCTTGTGGATATTGATGTCATCCTTGGCATGGATTGATTATCCGCCAACCATGTAGTGTTGAATTGTTTAGATAAATCCCTGGTTTTCTTGTCAGATATACCTACTAGAGTTGTTATATCTGAGTTTATGTATCTCAATGCGAATAAGGTCAATCTCTATTTAGAGGAGGGATCTCTAGGATACATTCTCTTGTTTTCACTAAGTGCTTAGGTTGAGCTAAGCCTAGGTGAAATACCAATGGTGAGTGAATATCCTGAAGTTTTTCTAAGTGATATAATGGACTTGATACCCGGCCGAGAAATAGAGGTTACTATAGACTTAGTGCCTGGGACGGGACCTATCTCTATAGCACCTATAGAATGGCGCCATTAGAATTAGCAAAACTCAAGAAACAAATCGAAGATTTATTGGATAAACAATTCATTAGACCGAGTGTTTCTCTATGGGGAGCACCTATGTTACTAGTGAAGAAGAAAGATGATACCATGAGGCTTTGTGTGGATTACAAACAACTGAATAAGGTGACCATTAAGAACAAGTATATGTTGCTAATGATAGATGATCTAATGGATAAACTGAGAGGAGATGCAGTTTTATCAAAGATTGATCTTAGGTCAGGTTATCATCAGATAAGGGTTAGGGAAGAGGATATCCCTAAGATAGTTTTTAAAACTAGGTATGGACATTATGAATACCTCGTGATGTCCTTTAGGTTGACGAATGCACTAGCAGTATTCATGGATTACATGAACAGGATCTTTAGACTCTGCCTGGATCAGTTTATTATGGTGTTTATTGATGATATCTTAATTTATTCTAAGTCTATGGAGGAGCATGAATAACATATGAGGATAGTGTTGGAAACCCTTAAGGAGAATAGGTTATTTGCCAAACTATCAAAGTGTGAGTTCTGGCTTTCACAAATGCAGTTTGTGGGACATGTGATATCTTAGGGAGGGATTTCTATAGACCCAAGCAAGGTTGATGTAGTGTTGCAGTGGGAGAGACCTACCATTGTGACTGAGATAAGAAGCTTCATAGGCCTGACGGGGTACTATAGAAGGTTCATAAAGGGTTTTTCTCATTTGGCGCTACCCTTGACTAGATTTACTAGGAAATGTAGTTCTTTCGAATAGACTCAAGTTTATGAGGACATTTTCCAAGAGCTAAAAGTGAGGTTAACTACTACACCGGTGTTGGTAATTCTGGATCCTTTGGAGAACTTTGAGGTGTACTGTGACGCTTCAAAGAAGGGTTTAGATTGTGTTTTGATGCAACATAGAAAAGTTATTGCCTATGCATCAAGACAGTTGAGGCCTCATGAGGAGAACTACCCTACTCATGATCTGGAGTTAGTCGCAGTAGTGTTCACCCTAAAGGTTTGGAAACATTACTTGTATGGATTTCAATGGTCATAAGAGTTTAAAGTACTTATTTAATCAGAAGGAGCTGAACATAAGACAACATCAATGGATGGAGCTTTTGAAAGACTATGACTTTGAATTAAAGTACCATCCAGGTAAAGCCAATGTGGTGGCTGATGCACTGAGTAGGAAATCAATACATGTGTCCCAGATGATGATCCAAGAAAGTAAACTTCTTGAGAGCTTTAGAGACATAAGTCTTTCAATAACTGCGTTACCATGTAGCCTCAATGTGAGCCGAGTGGACATAGTGAATGACTTTAGGACTCAGATCTTGGAAGCTCAAAAGGAAGATGAGACTCTTAGTGATATAAGTGAGCAGATCTTTCTAGGAAATCCTAGGGAGTTTGATATGTCGGATGATTGGATGATTAAGTTTAGAGGTAGACGTTGCATTCCCAATGAATCCGAAATTAAAGAAATGATCCTTGAAGAAGCTCACAGTTGTCAGTACACTGCCTATCCCGGGGCCACTAAGATGTATCAAGACTTGAAAAAGTTGTTTTGGCGGCCTGGTATGAAGAGGGACATAGCTGAGTTTGTGTTTAGGTGTTTAACTTGTCAGAAGGTCAAGTTAGAATACCAAAAACCCTCTGAACCTATTCAATCTTTTGGAATCTCTGAGTGAAAATGGGATAACATCACTATGGATTTTGTGATGGGCTTGCCAAGGACTCAGTTAGGATTTGATGCAATATGGGTTGTAGTGGATAGACTAACCAAGTATGCCCATTTTATACCTATTAAAGCTAACTACTCCATGGATAGGCTTGCCCAACTATACCTTCAGGAAATAGTTAGGATGCACAGTATACGCCTTTCTATAGTTTCAGATAGAGACCCTAGATTTACCTCTAGATTTTGGGGAGCCTTGCAGAAAGCTTTTAGGACAAAGCTTAGTTTGAGTATAGCATATCATCCACAGACTGATGGTCAGATGGAAATGACTATTCAAACTCTTGAGAATATGCTAAGAGCATGTGTGCTAGAGCAGAAAGGGAGTTGGGATAAGTTCTTACCCTTAGTGAGTTTGCCTACAACAACAGTTATCACACTAGCGTAGCTACGGGTCCGATTCTCTTTAGAATTTGGTAGGGACCAATGAACCGAGGATTCAACTTCCGTGTTCTCAATGCTCTACCAATCCCTATCGTAGGAGTGATTCTCAAGAATCCATGATCTCCTTCATTAAACTCTAAAGGTCTTCTCCTCTTATCAGCATAGCTTTTCTGCCTACTATGAGCTCTCACCAATCTATCCTGGATCATTTTAATTTGATCTGTGGTCTGCTACACCAACTCAGGACCAAGAAGGGTTCCTTCTCCAACCTCATATCAACACAAAGGGGACCTACACTTTCTACCATAAAGTGCTTCATATGGTGTTATACCTATACTAGCATGAAAACTGTTGTTATAAGCAAACTCTACTAAAAGTAAGAACTTATCCCAACTCCCTATCTGCTATAGCACATATGCCCTTAGCATATCCTCCAAGGTTTGAATAGTCATTTCTAACTGACCATCAGTCTATGGATGGTATACTGTACTCAAACTAAGCTTTGTCCCAAAAGCTTTTTGCAAGGCTCCCCAGGATCTTGACGTAAATCTAGGGTCTCTATCAAAAACTATAGAAAGAGGAATACTGTACAACTTAACTATCTCCTGAAGGTATAACTGAGCTAGTCTATCTAAGGAGTAGTTAACCTTATAGGGTATAAAATGGGCAGATTTGGTTAATCTATCCACTATAACCCATATCGCATCAAAACCTGACTGAGTCTTAGGCAAGCCCATCACAAATCCATAGTGATGTTATCCTATTTCCACTCTGGAATTACTAAAGATTGAAGAAGTCCAGAGGGTTTCTAGTGTTCTATCTTAACCTTCTGACAAGTTAGGCACCTAGACACAAAATCCGCGATGTCCCTCTTCATTCCAGACCACCAAAATAACTTTTTTAAGTCTTGATACATTTTTGTGATCCCCAGATGAGTAGAGTATTGACTATAGTGAGCTTTTTCAAGGATCCTTTCCTTGATTATGGATTCATGAGGAATACAAAGTCTACCTTTAAATTTAATCATCCCATCATCCGCCATATCAAACTCTCTAGGATTACCTAAAAAGATTTGCTCACTAAGATCACTAAGAGTATCATCTTCCTTCGGAGCTTTTAAGATCTGAGTACTAAAGTCACTCACTAAGTCCACTCGACTCACACTAAGACTATATGGTAACACAATTACTGAAAGACTCAAGTCTCTAAAACTCTCTAGAAGTTCACTCTCCTAGATCATCATACAGGACACATGTAGGGATTTCCTACTCAGTGCATCAACCGCCACATTGGCTATACTCGGATGATATTTTAACTCAAAGTCGTAGTCTTCCAAAAACTCCATCCATCTTCGTTACCTCATGTTCATCTCCTTTTGATCAAATAAATACCCCAAGCTTTTATGATCACTGGACACCTCAAATTGAACTCCATACAAGTAATGTCTCCAAGTTTTCAAAGCAAACACTACTGCAGCCAGTTCCAGATCATGAGTAAGGTAGTTCTCCTCATGAGGTCTCAACTGCCTTGATGCATAGGCAACAACTCTCCTATTTTGCATCAAAACACAACCCAAACCCATCTTTGAAGCATCACAGTATACCTCAAAGTTCTCCAGAGGATCCGGAATAACCAACACCGGTGTAGTAGTCAACCTCACCTTTAGCTCTTGGAAACTATCCTCATAATCTTGAGTCCAATCAAAGAACTACCTTTCCTAGTTAATCTAGTTAAGGGTAGTGCTAACTGAGAAAAACCCTTTATGAATCTTCTATAGTACCCCGCTAGGCCTATGAAGCTTTTGATCTTTGTTACAATGGTGGGTCTCTCCCACTGCATCAATCTTGCTTGGGTCCACAGAAATCTTTCCCTTAGATATCACATGTCCCAAAAACTAAACTTGTGAAAGACAAAACTCACATTTCGATAATTTAGCAAACAACTTATTCTCCTTAAGAGTTTTCATCACTATCCTCAAATATTGTTCATACTCCTCCAAAGTCTTAGAATAGATTAAGATATCATCAATAAACAACATAACAAACTGATCTAGGTAGGGCCTAAAGATCCTATTCATGTAATCCATAAACACTGCTGGAGCATTAGTCAACCCAAAAGACATCACGAGATACTCATAATGTCCATACCTAGTTCTAAAAGCAGTCTTAGGGATATCATTTTCCCTAACCCTTATTTGATGATAACCCGACCTAAGATCAATCTTTGAGAAAATCGTAGCTCCTCTCAGTTGATCCATTAGATCATCTATCCTAGGCAACAAATACTTATTCTTAATGGTCATCTTATTCAACGTCTGTAATCCACACAGAGCCTTATGGTACCATCATTTTTCTTCACTAGCAACACAGGTGCTCCCGACGAAGAAACACTCGGCCTAATGAAATGCTTATCTAACAAATCCTCAATTTGTTTCTTGAGTTGCACTGACTCTAGTGGTGCCATTCTATAGGGTGTTATAGAGATAGGTCCCGTCCCAGGCACTAAATTTATAGTAAACTCTATATCCCTCTCAGGTGGCAACTACTTAAGAAAACCTCGGGATAGTCACTCACCACAGATATATCACCTATGCCTTACTTAACACTAGCATTTAGTGGTAATAAGAGAATATATCCTAAAGATCCCTCCTTCAAACACAGATCGACCTGATTCATATTGAGATACACAGATTCAGATGAAACGACTCTAGTAGGTATATATGACAAGAAAACCAGGGATTATTCTGAACAATTCAACACTACATGGTTGGCAGACAACTAATCCATGCCAAGGATGACATTAATATCTACTAAAGGCAAACAGATAAGGTTTACACGAAAAATCATATTTTTAACATTTACATAACAATCAAGACACACTTTGGATGTTGTAACCAGGTTACCAGTGGTCGTAGACACAGATAAGTCATAAGAAAGTTAAGACACAGGCAAATCTAACACCTTCACACAATCATTAGAAACAAATGAGTGGGATGCTCCCGAATCATACATCACAGTTAAAAGATGATTGTGAATAATACATTTACCTTCGATAAGATCGGAAGACTGAGTCACCATCTCACCACCTAGAGTATAAACTCTGCCTTTGGCTTATGGTTTCTGGGTAGGCACAACTTCCTTCTTCAATGAACAGCCCTTAGCATAATGCCCAGGTTGTCCACAAACAAAGCATACCGAGCAAGGCCGGTCTCCATGCTACTTTCCATACTTAGGACACTTAGGTCCCTCAAACTGTTTCTGAACCTGCTTACCCTTGTCTTGAGCAAAGCTAGATTTAGAAGTCCCTTTCTTGAACTTATCATCACCCTGTTTCCTCTTTTGGAAGTCTTGTGACTTAGGCTCCACAAAAAGCTTCTTCGAACGCCCTTCGATTACCCTACACTTGTTAATCAAAGTCTTGAATCTCAAGCGCTACAATAGCATTCTAATTGTCTTCTCTCAATCCTTCCTCAAATTTAACACACTTCCAGGATTCTTCTGGGTTAAGCCTGATACAAGATGAGAACTTAGACAACTCATTGAACTTGGCCACATATTGACCAACAGAAAAACTTCCTTGTTCCAACCTAAGAAGTTCCATCTCTTTGGCATTCTGTAGGTTTTGCAGAAAGAACTTTTTCAAAAAGGATCTCTTAAAGACCTCCCATGTAATAGGAGTCCTTGCTGCCACTAGAGCTCTCTTGGCATCTACTCACTAACCCTCACCCTCACCCTCCAGCATATAAGTTGTAAAAAGCACCTTTTGGTCATCTGAATAAGCCATAACTGTAAAAATCTTCTCCATCTCTTTGAGCTAACATTCAGCTTGGACCAGGTCGTACTCCCCTTTAAAATAAGACGGATTAGATTTCAAAAACTCAGAGAGATTCTGGAAAGTCTGGTTCCTCCCAACTACCTCCTGATCTGGTTGCCCTTGATGGTGTGGTGGTGGTGTAGGTGGTTGTTGTTGAGTCATAGCCATCCTTTCAAATATCCTATTTGTAGTAGCAGTTTGCTCTCTAATAGCTTCAACATGAGCGGCTGTTTGGTTGCTTAAGGCATTAGCCATAGCCATAAAAGCTCCAGCCATAGTAGGATCTTCGTTAGATGAGTTCCCTGTCTGACGAGTTTTCCGTTTTGGTGCCATAGTTTCCTGCACACACAGAACAATGCATATTGAGTTGATCAATCCTCAATATCATGTACCAGTGTAACAGTAGCTAGTAATAATTCAATACTTCAAACAAAAGATAAGGAAATGCATAACACACAAAGGAATGTATAGTCAGTCCATACCCCAGCTCAACAAGATGAACTACTCTGATACCATAATGTAACACCCTAACACAATTTTTCGTAAAACTTACGGAACATTTCATGATAACTTGTAGAACACCCTAAGCCTTCTGTTTCTTCTTTTTCATGCTTTTTTCTTTTGGAGGGTCTTCACCTAGAATTACATGAAGTATACAGGGGTGAAAAATCACAATTTCTCAGTATTCTTATATCAATACCAGTAATTAATTATTTATAACAAATAAATAACTGAGCACATTACAATTACAAATAATGTAAATATCCAAAAATCAATAACATCAAAAGATCGCCCATACAACCCTAAGATATTATTAAACAACGACTAATCAATCAATCGATTAAGCAATGACAATTGCCCATACAATTGTCAATCATGCAATGCTTTATCAGATGAGATATGATTATGCTCAAACAAGTACTAAGTATTATGTTTATGCAATGCTATTGCGAGTTTTAAGATTTGAAAACACATGCTACTTGATTAACTTCCCAGAAACCATTGTTTCTTGCATATACGAAGTAGAATAAGCCTAAAAGCCTATTCCCACTTGGTAATAGGTAAACACCTTTCCCTTAACAATGTAAGAGTAATATCGTCACTCCTATACCGGTAACCCTGACCAAAATTGCAAACCTGCTACGAGAATCTAAATCAACACCTTATTCTCTGGGCTTATGGTTGTGCATACCATCTAAGGTTACAATACATAGGAAATTAACAAATACCAAGTTTGAAAACAAGCAAAAATTCTCATTTACACAAACCCTCCACAAGGTTCACCCTAACCAAGTGAAAGAGTTAAACTAGAGAACATACACTCTTGGTTCAACTTTGTCACATAAAGAAACCAATCTCACGTTCCTAGCATATCCTTAAGTTCAACCTTTAAGAACAAGAGAATAAAAATATGGTACACATACCAAATAGACTCAACTTTACAATAAAGGAGTCAAACTTAGTCACTTCACTAGTGAAATAAACATACAGCCCTTAACAAGTGTATAGAAAGTTATTCTTATTAACCACTAAAGCACAAAGAGCTAATTCCTAGGTTAAGTCACCTTCCCTAGTGAGAACCCTTGGAAAAACCATCATTTGAATCTCTATGGAACTCTCAAATTCTATTTTCTAGGAAGGTTTATTCGAATAGTCCATGAGGTTATTCAAATAACACCTTTAAAAATCACCCGTTCTGAGTTTTCTATTTTGGGTTATTTGAATAACACCCACGATTCTGCATAATTCCGCAGCTTCCTAGATTGTGTTATTCGAATAACACCCTAGTCTATTTGAATAACACCCTCCAGCAACACATTTCCAGATGCATAAAAACCTCAGTTACTATTTCATTGATTGGTTAACCGGAACCCAACCTAAAAACTCAGTTGTTAAACGTCCTTCAACACCATTAATGATCACTAAGCTCAAAGGAACTATCATACAACCTATCAACACATCACCTCATAGAATTTAATCAAAATCAACATTCAAATACACATTTTTCCTCAAAAACGTGAACAGGTTCTAACTCAGTTTGGAATAATGAACAGGTTCATCACCAGTTCCACCGTTCCTAAACCATGGAAAAACCATGAAAACTCATTTTTCTAACCTAACATGCATCATCCAAGCATGAGAAGAAGAAAGACAAAGTTTAGAGTTAAAAAAACCAATAACCCCTACCTTCAAGCTTTTAAAGCTATAGAAAATGGTGGAGATGGTGAAGACATGATCACAAGTCTTCAAGCTTCCCTTTCCCTTTAGCTTTCCTCTTCTTCTTTTCCTCCTTTTCTCTTTTCTCTTCTTTCTCTCCTTGCTCTGTTTTCAGCCGTAGAAAGTGAATGAGGAGGTGATAGAAATATCATATAAAAGGAGTTAAGAAAAGGGGCTAAAACCGTGGAGTGTTAAGGGGCAAAAGATACCACACAGATAATTCCCGATCTGCTAAAAACACTCAACTTTAGCTAAAACAAGTTTTTCAAGTTCCAATAACTTTAAAATAAATCATAGAATTCATTAAAAATATTGTTGTACCAAAACCATCATTTTTCGTATCTGTGACTAGTCATTCTATCTTTAAATAGATAACCAATATGCCTAAAAATAACAGACTGACTCCAAAAATTTTCAAACTTAAACCACATCATAGAGTATACATTTGTGACTTAGAAATAAATTATCCACATCTATTTTCATTAGTTAAGCCATTTATGTTAATATCTTGGTCATTTTAAGCTATTTTGCCTAAACTAACTCAGATTGTCACAAAATTAAGTAGGCATGTTAAATAAGTATTAAACTACCTCTATAACCATTTACAAGTCTAACATGTTGAAGATGATGTTACATATATGAGGTAAGCAATTTTGGGGACAAAATTTTAAAAAGGGAGGGGGGAGAAATGTAACATCCTCTTCAACATGTTAGACTTGTAAATATTTACAGAGGTAGCTTAATACTTGCTTAACACGCATGTTTAATTTTGTGACAATC
Source organism: Ormosia emarginata (assembly GCA_029884605.1). Taxonomy (NCBI): domain Eukaryota; kingdom Viridiplantae; phylum Streptophyta; class Magnoliopsida; order Fabales; family Fabaceae; genus Ormosia; species Ormosia emarginata. The sequence continues at coordinate 29,256,251 of JAQQTP010000074.1, read as the reverse complement.
TGAGTTAGTTTAGGCACTTTGCTGCAGCTCGAAAAGTGAAAATTACTTAAAATGGCCCAAATATTAACATAAATGGCTTAGTTAATGGAAATAGATGTGAATAATTTATTTCTAAGTCACAAATATGTATTCTGTGATGTAGTTAAAGTTTGAGAATAATCAAAGTCTGTTTGGTATTTTTAGGCATACTAGTTGTATGTTTTAATGCCGGATTGACTAATCACAGATATGTAAAATTATGATACTGGTGAAACGACTTTTTTTAATAAATCTTAGTATTTATTTTAAAGTTGTTGGGACTTGAAAAACTTGATTTAGCTAAATCTGAGTGTTTTTAGTAGATCGGGAAGTATCAGTGTCATAACTAATGGCCCTTAATTCTCCACGATTTTCAGCCTCCTTTGTGGACTTTTCTTTCATGATATTTGATGTTTTTTACATGTTTCTCACTCACTCTTCATGGCTAGAAAATAGAACTAGTGGCAACAAGAGAGAAAGGAGAAAAAGAGGAAACATAAGTGAGAAAGAAGAGGAAATCAAAACGGAAATCCAAGACTCTGGATTGAGGCACAATCTGCAACATCAAGATAGCTTGAGGTAGGGGTTCTTCAGCTTGAAACTTCATTCTTTCTGATTTTTCATGTTTAGTTTGTTTGAGGTTTAATAAGCCAAAATTAGATCTTGTGGTGTTTTGAGTGATTTTCTTACTTGGATAAGTTTTAAATGAAGTTTATGACTTGTTCATGCTAAGAGTTTGGATTAGAAACTGAATATTCTTCATTTGGACCTAAAATGCTCAAAGTGTTGATTTTTGGGGTTTAGATGAGTGAGTTGGTTTTTGAATCCATTTTTGATGAAGTGTTTTGGTGTTTTAGGTTTCCTTCATTAACTTGTTAGGGACTTAAAATCACCTAGAAACCAAATTGAAGTGTGTGAATTTTTTTTTGTGCACTAATGGAATAGTGCATGAATCTGCAAATTCTACAGATTTTGTTTTGGTGTTTCAGTGCCTAAGCGTTGGGAGTTGGGCGCCTAACTGCCCAATGTCAAGAGATTTTACGCGTGTTATTGAGCGGCCAGTGTCTAAGCAGCAGTGTTGGAGTGCCTAAGCGCATGTTGAGCGCCTAAGTGCTCTAGTTTTGAACGCTCAAGCATTGAGACAGGGCAGAATTATGTTTTTGGCATGTGTTGCTATTTTTATTTCCTACTTGTTGGGATCATTTGTGCAAGTCCTTTAGGGTGTAATGAGACACTTTTGAGGATATTTCTTAGAGAGATTTATCAACTTGCATATATGAAAAGTTTGGAGAATTCTTAGACATTCAAGTGTGACAGAATGCCTAGGTTAGTGTTTAGAACTTTGGTCAACATGAGGTTGATTTCTAAATCACTTGTGAGTGATTGTGTGATGTTCTAGATACTGTTTAGCTAGAAATATGAATCCAACTACTTTGTTGGATAAGTGAGGCTAAGATTCCTATGTTCTAATGTTTAAAACGTGGCTTGGATAATTAGTTTTCAAACTTGGTATTTGCTAATTTCCTATATATTATGACCTTAGATAGTGTGCACAACCATATGACCTGAGGATGATGTATTGGATCCTATATTCTCATAGTATGCGATACTATTATGGTCAAGGTTACTGGTATGGGGGTGGTAACAATACTCTTACTTTGTAAGGGGAAGGAATCCACTTATTACCAGGTAGTGTGATGCCTCTTTTGCCAAACCTACTGAGACAAATACAAGGGGACATAGTTCCTAGGAATATGTGAGTATCATGAGTTTTCAAAATCTAAAACCTGCATTAGCATTGCATAATCATTCTAGTAGAAACTTGTTTGAGCATAATCATACCTCATAACATAAAACATTGCATGGTTGACAATTATATGAGTAGTTGTCATTGCTTGACCTCTTGATTGATTGGTGGCTTATTCGATAGTATCTTAGGATTGTATAGGCGATTCTTTAATGTTATTGACTTTCGGATATTCTATTACATAGAGTGTTGATATGTGTTCAGCTCATTCATTTGTTGTAAATGATTAACTGCTGGTCTTGGTATGCTTATACTGAGAAATTATGATTTCTCACCCTTGTATGTTCCATGTAAACCCAGGTGAAGACCCTCCAAAGGGAAAGGGCAAGAAAAAGAAGAAACAGAAGGCTTAGTTTAGCAGCTTTATTTCTTTTTCAATCAGATTGTATATTTGGACTTTTCTGGTTGTTTATAAAGTTTATGTGTATAGTATGACCAGTGATATATGTATATATGATCTTTTTATCATTCGAGACTCTCTATAATGACTATAGCATTTTGGAAAGTGATAGACTTGATATACTTTATCCTGAAATATACTGCTTATTTTATGATAAATTGTATTAGGGTATTACATTGAAACATAACACTCAAAACTTGATTAGAGCAATTAAGTTGTTGATAAATTTGTAGAAAATCATTTCTTTTTATTGATTTTTGCAAAGAACTTTGAGCTATAGTTTTAAAAAGGGAAGCTTCTACTTATATTCCTTCTTTAGTAATTGTTTTAATGGATTATATTGGTTGATATACTAATTTTATAGTTTCATCTTTTGTTGTTTTCCAGGTAGTGGAAGTTTTAGTATTAACAACTATTTGAGCTTGCTTAGTATAAGGATTTTCTATATTATTTTGATTGCAGTACATCTCGAACCAATAGAAAAAATAGATATTAATTTCTCTTTCTTGAAGTAATGAATAAAATTCTTGTAAATATAATCTTGTTTGGTCTTTTGAAAAGGTTAAGAAATACCATTCTTTTTTTTGAAGAATTATAAGGAGCTTCAAAACCTTCCTTAATCCAATTTTTATCTATTTCAAAAGGTTGTTCTCTTGTTATAGTATTGATTACTTGAGACCTAATCGAAGAGTATTGGGGAGATTCAGATCTCTGAGTTTCTTTTTTGTTGATAAGCAAAAATATATTGATAAGGAGTACAAGGGGTATTCCAACCTGTTACATCATAATACAAAGTTAAATAGCCTTGAAGACAACCCAAAGTATTAATACACTAATCTGAATAAAAGAGACCTGAGTTTCTACTTGAATAACCTGATTTTTTTTTCAGATCTTTGAGTTTCTTGATATATTGGTTGTGGCATGTTTGAAATAAAGTTTACTCCTGTTAAATCTACTTGATCAATCTACTGAATGTCTAGATGATGTTTGTCTAGGTATTGTTATTGAAAAGTTTGGTCTATATGGATTTGATCTTAATATTCTATTACTTATGTCTTCTCCTTCTTAAGTTATTGATTCTATTTCGGTATTTTGTATTTTTAGAGTAGGTACAATCCCTTGGAATAGCTAATCTTTTGGCAATCTAGAGATTACTTCTTAATGACTAAGCCTTTTGGGTGTGACAATAGCAGATCTTCTGAGATTGGCTTCGATAATAATAGTTTCAGATTTAGGTGATTCTCTTAGTGCCTTATATTTGTAATCTATTACAGAAACCTTATAATGAACTCTATAAATTATGGATACATTATGTGCTCATTCTAAAAATGTTCCTTCTAGAATTTTAACATTTAATTCTTTCACATCTTTTTGTAAAAGAACTTATGAGATTCATAGAAAAGTTTGGATAATAGTTAAAGAAAACTGGTCCATCATGTAAATTTGACTCTAATATGGATATTATTGTGTCTTCAAACTTTTCAAGTCTTTTATCTCTTAGCATTATTACTATAGGTGTATTAATTCCAACTCTATTGAACGATCTTGCAGCTACTTGTATTAATCCTAAATGAATGAAATTAAATCCCTCTTGAATATATTGATATAAGATTTCTTTAGGTAATATTTTAATTGAATCATTAGTTGCTTGCAGAGAATGAAATTATTCTATTGTATGGATATTGTCTTTGGATTTAAACCCAAGAGTACTTTGTTTATAGATTTTATTTTTCACTTTAGGTATTGACTAATTTTGTAATAATCTTTCTATATTGGCTATAACTATATCTTGATTTTGAATTTGGTTTTGTGGATTAGAGGAAGAACCTGCCAAATGAGGTCAAAGGTAGTATTATTTTTTCATTTCTACCTATTTTAAGTTCGCTTAGAGTCCTTAGAAGTCTACCTTCATTATTTCTAACTATTATTAAAATATAACACTTCCTTCTCTCATGCCACATAAATGATTCCACAAGGAGCTTGAGTGTTATTTAGTTTAAGCATCTAAGTAATAAATCAAAATCTACTTCTCACACCTTAAGTACCCTTATGACTTAGCTTAATTACTCTCTTTTCTTTCCACTTACAATTAAGGTTACTTAAATGTAATTTATGTGCTTCCCACTTCACTTAATATGTCTAACTTAATTAAAAATATTTAGGTCATACTATGGTAACTTAAGAAATTGACTACTTTATTTACCATCCTATTAATAATTATGCAACAAGTTTTCCAGTAATCCTCTCTTAAGTTCATTTCCTAATGAGATCCCCCTTTTCTTTTCAAGACTTTCAATAGAAGAACTAAACCTAAGTTTATTGTCTAGTTCTTTCTTTAAACATTTTATGAGAGAAATTAACTTAAGCATTCTTCCATTATTAAACTCTCATGGAGTGTGAATATAAGAATGTATACATATAAATAAAATTCAAGGACATAAGGTTCCATACAATTTACTAATACTTATTCCTTATAATAAATAGTATATAGGATAATTATAGGGATGTTACATATAACATGGACAATTATTACAAAGAAAAGAATTCACGAATATTCCAAAATTGATAGTTTTGGAGGTGGTATTAAAGAGGTTGAAATTGTTTTTTTACAACCATACAATATGGTAGTGTTATAATATTGTGATAAAGTTCCAAGGGCAAGTGGGAAGAAAAAAAAATGCTATGAAGTGCTCTACACAAGGTAAATGATAATATGTCAAATTAATTGAAGAAGAAGTCATTGGACAGTCATGCTACATGTGACGCCCCCTATCTTATATAGTCCACCTTACACTCTAGCAAGTAAATCAGATAGAATAAAGTTCATCATTAACCATTTCTATAACTCATTGCCTCTTTAGTTAAGTTCCTTATTTCTTTTAACCATATTTTGCTTTAGCTTTATTTGATCCCCATTTAAAGGAGTCGTCATCTTGCTTAGTCTTTAACTTTATTTCATAAATAATTTTAAGTGTTTTAGCTCTCAAGGTGAGCTAGGTCGTAAGCCTTAATTAGCGTGCATTGTAAATCTATTTTATAGAGCGTATCAAACATAGTAGAGTAAGTCCTGGCTGGGAGAATTCTAACTCCTTTCACACAAAATCTAACAAAATTCTTCTAACACTAGCATACTTGAGTCAAGATACAAGCCCTTTGGGCCTTCCACTAGTACAAAAGTTCACAAAACATAAATAGGGCATCAGTTCCCTATACAGTCATCCAATCAGAACATCTAAAGACAAGTAGCCGTAGCATTAGCAGAATGTGATTTTGGACCAAGTAGTTAGACATCTATGTCCAGATATAACAATTTTGAACTTATATATATAATCAAAATGGATCTAGATGTCTATATAACTACTATACCCTGTTTGGTCCTATATCATAAAACCTAAACTAGCATATTCCCTTGGCAGACTAGGGGTGTACATAATGTGAATACGAATGATCCTGATGAATGAGTAGGTGTTGCTGCTGTCAGCTGAGTACACTTACTCGCCTTCAACAAACTCAAGATAAATGTTGAATAAAGGCATCTTCAGTGTTTGAATATATTATGGAACTATATAAAGGGTGAGAATTTTAGGAATTCTTAGTAATTCTATATCAAAATGACATCATTATAAATCTAGTTACCTTGAACTGAAAAACAAATAATAGATATAAGTTGGAAAATCATTAAAAGTTATTATCCAGCGGCAAAGATTCATTTTAAGCCAATTTTCCTCATTTGATCATAAAATAGTAGTCTATCATTTGTAAAGTTGTTTCAGCTGTATGAATGCAATGCTTTTCCTTTAGGCCATTAACTTAAAATTTCTATAATTTCCCTATGAGGCAACCTTTGTCCTTCGAGAAGGAATGACCTACCACCTTAAGGGGGAATGACTCTCTTTTTGCAAGATAGTATGTTTGTCAAACATGAGCTAGCCCATTCTTAGTAGTTGTATGTGCTACACAGTTCTATCCTAAGGTGAATTCTTTCCTTGCACTTAACTTTAATAAGGATCTCATAACTAAAGGTAAGATACATTTATCTTGATCTTTGGGAATGCATACTTTTTATAATGAGCTATGTATAATGCACAACTTTCATATATCATACAACCATTAGAAGCTTTATTGACATTATTCAAAATTTTCATATAATTTTCTCATATAACAGCCATATAGCTCATGCAAATTCATAATATATAGTTACCAATACCAATAATAATCTCAAACATACTTCAAGCCTCACTAGAGATAACTTGGCATACAAGTAACACATATGCATAACCTTTCGTATAAATAAGTATTGTTTGATATCATACAAAGTCTCAATGAAGATTCTGAACTTTATGAGTAACTGAATTCTCATAAATTATTAGTCCTAGGTTAATTATACTTTAATAAACTAGTTCAGACACATTATCATTTGTCTACATTATTTAATTAGCCCCGCTTAGGGTTAAGGTTTATCTAGGCTCTCGGGTGTAACTATAGTTGTCCTAGCTGTAACACCCTCCGTAGGGCGTCACATTTTTAAATAAAACATAAAACCAAATAAAATCATTTTATAAAAGCTTTGAATTCTAAAGAATGAATTTGAAAATTTCTTTTCGCGAAAATATAAACTTATCAAAAATTATAAGTAAAACAGAAATTAGATTGAATTAATTAATCCACATATTATATATTCCACAAAATATTCAACAACAATTTAAAACATAACATTTACAGACTCAGAGAAACAGTAGCAAACCCAAAAACGGGTACTACTAATAGCACGGTAACAACACTAACGAGAAAACCCAACCTACATGTTCCATTTCTCCACCAAATTGCATCCTGTTGAAACTTGGAAGATTACACCTTGACGCCGTCACCATCTTCGAACATAGCCTCCAAGTAGGTCTAAGAAACTTCCTTCGTCTACTATACGAATTTAACAATACAAACACAACAAGCAATACAAGAAAGAGGTGAGATCCCCTTTCACCAATACCAAGATGCGGTAGCAAAGAATAATACGAATGATAAGGTCATTCCATACACACAGATAATACCAATATAGTCATGTTATCAATTTACAATTAATTTGAATAATCATATATAATAATAAAATAAACTACAATAACATTACCAGGATAGATATAATAATTCATACAATATAAAATGCCATAACATGAAATCATAACAATATAAAATAACTATTAAATGCAATAATAACATATAATATCACGGATAAAAGATAATAATGTACGAGAAAAAATACAACATATAAACATATAATATCACAGATAAAAGATCACAGATAAAGAAATAATAATGTACAGCATATAAACATATGCAATAGGACTCAACCCTACTCCATGGAGCTAAACACATATAGATATCAGAGAGAATGACCCACAAAATCTATTAGTACCACGACTGCCCAACCAAACTATTGCGCTGTCTCACGTTGCGTCTATAGCCCCACGTCACATGGAACCCATTGTCCAAGGCGTGGTGTAGTTCATGGTCTCACGTTGTGGCACTACAGGCAATGTACTATTAGACTTTACGAAATCTCGATTAAATATAGTGCGTGTCGAGTCCATTAGTATGCTATCAGTTACCACGGCCCAGCGGAGCGACCACCTGTCCATATATGGGATCCCGTACACTAACGTCTCCAAGTTCATAAAGACAATGAATCACACTACGTTTATCGCATCGACAACATGATGTGATTCACCTCGTCAACCAATCCACCAAAAATTGGCATATACTCATTATATGATTCAAAAATAAGAAATTACCAAAATACCCTCAATAAAATATATCCTCAAAGATAAAAAGATACAGTAAGTCTCACCAGACAAATACTGTTTCAAAGCCTATACGGGTTCACCTCATGGCCCGACAGCGAAAAATATACAGAATACCCTTAACGGTATAAAATATACAGTTTCGGTCAATCGCGTAGAAATTTTATCGCATTTTCACAATCTCGTCGTTTTTATAAACGTTTTTAAATCACGTAAATATATTTTACTATTTTTAAAATCGCGTAGAGTTTTTAATACGTTTTCTCAATCGTGTAAAATTTTTAAATCATTTTCTTGCCTGAATTCCTTAAAAATCACTATTTAAAATAAACAGAAATAATATTTAATACATTTAAACTACGTAGAATATTTTTCATACCGTATACTATCTTTTGGACATCTTTTCTATCTTATTTGTCCGTTTTTAATATAAATTGACAGTATTATGTTTAGAAAATTTATAATAATGGTTTCCTAATTTTTCTGTAAAAATTCTGTTTACTTAATTTTTAACCGTATAATTTAACTTTTTGAAAACCACTAACATGCTTCAAAATATAATATGAGCCATATGTTAGAAATTTACAAAAGTTACTGTATTTTCTTCTAACAGTAAAATCATTAGTTTTAACTTATTAAACTTAATTCTAATTAATTTATTTCTTCAAAACTCATTGTAATAAAATCCTTTTGGCATTTATTACTTAACCTTAGTTGAAAACAATTCTATAAATCACAAGCATTTAAATTTGGCATATTGGCCGAAAATCATTCTATGCTTTATAATTCATTCCTAATTATTTCTATACATTTAATCTCTTATAAAACTCTTGATCTAGTTTATTTTTATTAAATTATCTAGTCAATAGTTAGAAAATAAATTTGGATCAAAAGTATGTGGCATGTTGGCCAAATTTAACAAAGTTTTTGTATTTGATCTTTAAATTATTTTTCATCTTCTAAATAAATGTCAAATTTATTGTATTACCTAAATTCATTAAATCATTGTTTTAGAAAATGGTTTGGAAATGCTTTTAGTAATCATAATTGCTTGGCTTTGGCATGTTGGCCGAAATACATAATTTCATCCATTGATCCATAAATTCATTTTTCTTACTCTAAACAAATTGGTAATTTGTCAATTTTTCTAGGTTAATTAAATCACACTTTTAGAAAATTGATGAGAACATTTTGGTTCTCCTTTTTGCATTGAGGCCGTGAGCTTGGATTTGTGTTCTTTGGAACACTCATGTAAATCCTTGTATATTATTTACATGTTACAATAATTATCATGCATATATATATACATACCATATACTAAAACAACCATAAAACACATACAAAATATTAAAGCTATTAGACATGTTACACACATAACACATACAAAATATTAAAGCTATTAGACATGCTTTCACATATAATCAATCACATTTAGGAAAGACTATAAACAATCAAGTGAATGAATCCTTATGGATTCTTCACTACAAACACATACATTCCTCACCACCAACACATGGTTGATGAGGGTAATCTCCGTCTTACCTCTTGAAGAACCTCCAAAGTTCCTTGTATGTCTCCTTCAAGTAAATTTTCTCCACCAAGAGCTTCTTGAAAAACAAAGAAAACATGCAATATTAATACCTAAGGCTCTAAAATAAAATAATCATAGATTAAAATCATGATTAGAACTTTAAAATGGATAGAAACATGAAGATTAAAGAATCCTACCTTCAAGGCTTCAAACTTGAATTTTGAAGATCAAGATAGAAAATGGATGATTTAAGCTTAGGTTTCAACTACAAAGTGTCTTGAAATGAAGTAAGGAAGTAAGAAATAAGGTAGTTTAGAATTATAGAAGAGTGAGTGATGGAAAAGGTAAGGAGGCCGTGAGGTTGGAGAAGAAAAGGAGAAGAAATATTTGAGAGCTTTTGCTATTTGGAAATATTTGGAGAAAGATGAAGGTTTTGACTATGCATGGCCGTAAATGCATAGGAATAAGAATGAAATGAATTGTTGAATATTGCCTTCCTAAAGCATGCATTTGCCGTAGAAGCACATGGATAGAAGCCACTAAAATTGACTTGGTCTTACTTGGTTAATTTAATTGAGAGACAGTAAGAATTGAATTGTAATATTGGCTTCACAAAAGTTGCTTTGCCGTAGAATGAAATCAAAGAGAAGAAACCAATGTTGACTAGTCTTTATTTGGTTTAACTTAAGTCTTCTACTGAATTCACAAAGTGAATTGATCATTTAGAGAAAATTTTTTCTTCTCCTTCATCGTAGCATCAACAACTTCAATAAGTCCAATATTTGTTTAAAAGCTCCTTCCTATTTGTCCTTAAAGAGTCAAGCTATTATTCTTGACCAATTTCTATTGGTTGAATATTTACTATCTTGATTCCTATTGGTTGCTATTTTTGTTGACCAATTTCTATTGGTGCACACTATGTATTTTCTAGTATACTTTAACCAATGTACAATAATTACTGTTTATAAAGCCAGTGTTTATTGTCTAATGGATAATAAAATATACTTAGATTTTTCTCTTATTTTAGCTGGGTAGCAACTATTGCTGATCATTTTCTACTGATTACCCTTGATGAGTCATAGAGCGAGTCATCAAAGAGAAGTTTCTAGAATATGTGACTCACTACGATGAGTCAGTATGATGAGTCAGCATAGATATTTTCTAAAACGGGTGAGTCAGCATGGCGAGTCACTGACTGTGTCAGCATGATGAGTCACAGTGCTAAGTCACTGGCTGAGTCAGCATGACGAGTCATCAGCTGAGTCACCAACGATGAGTCACAGCGCTGAGTCATCAATGATGAGTCACAGCGCTGAGTCAGCATGGTGAGTCATCATAGAAGCTTCTGGAACAGGTGACTCACTACGGTGAGTCACAGGGCGAGTCACCGCTTCTGGAATCTTCCGGAATTTGCTGAGTCATGGTGCTGAGGTGTCATGCCACGTGTTGAGTTTTTATTGGCCCGTTGCGATGAGTCATCATCCACTAGATATTTTTCAAGAAAAATATCATCTAATAGATAATAAAACATACCCCGATTTTATTTGTCAGATAAAATCGTAAGAAAATAAAACTTCAACAATTGACTCCGGTTTCGGGTTTAGTAAGCTCCGCCGGCTCAGGATAATAATAAAATTTCCCCGGTCCAGAAAATTTTAAATTTCCTGACTCGAAGCAAATCACATAAAACACCCAAATAAAATCACAGACAGTAATATAAAACACTGTATCATACAGAAAAATTTAAAACAGTACATTTGGGACGTAATGGTCATTTTTTTATTTTTCCCCACAACCGAGCAAATCACTCAAAACACTCAAATAAAATTACAGACAGTAAAATATATCTGTATATCACACAAAAAATTTAAAACAGTAAATTTGACAAAATTTTTATTTTACTGTCTCGAAGCAAATTACCCAAAACGACCAAATAAAATTAGAGCCTGAAAAATATACTTGTATTTCATGCAGAAAAACAAGAAACAGTAAAATCGGAACACAACGGTCATTCACCCAAAAGTTGGGGTGTTACACTAGCCCTGTGCCAGATCCTAGCCTGGGCTCTTTGGGCTAGACCTTGACCCAATAAACTTTAGCTTGCTTTAGTTAGTGAGTATGGTGGTCCTTGCTACATTAACTCACTATGGGAGGTCACCCTCAGTGGTGGATGCTATCTTTACTCATATTTTTCTAAAAAGCTCCAAAAATGGAAACGGGGAATGGTGGCCACATAGTGGCACCACCACCACTCCTACCCCATAGTGGCGACATAATTCGTTTTCCTTCCACCTTTGGCCCATATCACTGCCTCTATGACAAGCGGTTCTCCACATGTTCAAAACCCAAATAGACATCAAAACTTCCATCCCTATCACCTTAGGACCTTCTTGTGATCCTTGGTAGCTCACCAAAGCTCCTACCACCGGTCACGACCGCGACCATCTTTCATGGAGCTCAAAGCTCCCACTAGTTTTTTCGACCATCTATGGCCTTCGATAGCTCCTATGAGCTTCTCAGAATCCCTTTCCCTAATCAAACAGTCCAGTCCAGCTCCATTCAAGCAAGAAAATCATGAGGATAGTCAAAAACCCATACCTCTTCTCTGGTGTGGGTCGCGAGTTAGTGAAGATGGTATATTTTTGGAGAGTTGTCGTGGGGAACAAGTTGAAGATGGTGGTGCAACTCTGTTTCTAGCAAGGAATGGAACATGCACGATGGTTCTAAGCCTGACCAGTGATGGTTCTCTCTTAGTGTTCTCTATTTCTCTCTGTAATGGAAGGGAAGATGAAACTTATGAAGAGGGAAGGAACATTGGCTGGCTTTGTAGCCAAAACCGCAGCTCTCTTAGGCAATTTAGAGGCTAGAGACCATGTAGTCTCCTTGCTCAACAACCATGGCAAGCTTCCTTAATAGCTTGGCCACCAAGTTATCAAGAGAGTATTTTTAGATTAGTTTTGAGTTGTTTTGAGCCCGAACATGGGTTCTAGGTAGAGTGTAACTATCCCTAGCTTCCTAACTTAGAATTCATATGTTTCTTAGGTTGCATTTGGAACCCTTGATAGTTCGATGTTAAGCCTAGAATTCCCATGCACTAACCTTATATGCTAAAACTGGGTGTACGTGCACTTATTAACTCATTATTTCACTTAATTCTATTTATTATAATTTAATTTACTTAATATAATTAATTTAACCTTAAAATTGTTTAGGCCAATAAAATTTAAGTTAAATGGGTTACTTTTAGGTGCATGGAATTTGATTGGTCTAAAGTTCATCTTTACCTAAACTAAATTATATAATCATATCTATTTTAACCTTTATTTGATATGATTGTATTATAAACTCTCATATTTAAATTCATAATTTAAATAATTTAATTAGGCTCTTAATTAGTTCAATTACTAATTAATAATAACTTAGCTTAATTTATATTTACTTATAATCTCTAATATTCATAAAAAATTAAAACTAAACCTTAATAATTTCAAATAATTATGTTTAAAATTATTTTAATTATTCTTATGAGATAACTTCTTTGCTTAGCTATCTGTCTACATGCACAAATAAAGCAAACAGATAGACAGAAACATAGCAATAACTATCTAGCAGCTCATACAAGCACGCAGGAACGCGAGAGGTTACACTACAATTTTAAAAAATGAAAACAATGAGTTTGTCAAAGAAAGAAAGAAAACACCTATCCTTGATCCTTCATATGTTTGGCCAAAAGGTGTTTCAAATTTGAGGATTAAAGAACATATTGAGAAGCGACAAAGCAAACCATCACAAGAAAAAAAATAGAAAGTGAGTGAAAGTAATTTTTATCACATGTAACTCCATTTTGTTGTGGTGTCCTAAGAGAAGAGAAGTTGTGAGAAATTTCATTCTCATCACAGAATTCTTTAAAAGATTGATTTTTAAATTATCCTTAATGATCGCTTCTATTGGCAGTAATGCAAAAACCTTTTTCATTTTGTACCTTTTTACAAAAGATTTTAAAGGTCTCACAAGATTCATCCTTGTGGTTGAGGTATAGCACTCATGTATATCTTCAGAAGTCATCTATAATGATAAAACCATGTTTCTCACCACCTAGGCTTGTAGTTCTACTTGGTCCAAACAAATTAACATGTAAAAGCTCAAGTGGTCTTGTGGTTGAGACAAGATTTTTGGCTTGAAAAAAAAGCCATGGTTTGTTTTCCCTTTTGACATACTTCATAGATCATATCTTTGTCAAATTTGATCTTAGTTAAACCCTTCACCAAATTATTTTTCACAAGATAAAAAATGGTCTTCATATTGACATGATCAAGTTTCTTGTGCCATAACCACTTTTTATCTTTGAAAGATACTAGACATTTTACATCTTGATTTGAGATGTCATCTACATACATGATATAGGTATTGAAGTACCTCTTGGTAATAAGAAGGATTTTATCAAATTTTGGATCCTTCACTATGCATTGAGAAAGTTCAAACATAACTTTTTAACCTTTGTCACTGAATTGACTAATGTGAAGTTAGCAGTAGCACAAGAAGGGGGTTGAATTGTGTTGTCCTTTTTCTTGAAATTTAATTTTCTCACACCTTTTTCTAGTTAGTGCACTCGGAGGTGAGAATGTTATAGCTCAAACTAGATGGTTAGTGAGAAGCTTTAGGAAAGAAACTAATAAACCAAGGTGAGAAGGTTCGTGAGAAACTTTATTGGTTGAGTAAAAATAACCTTGTCACCACTTCAACCATTTTTTGAAGCAGTTTAGGTCTCTTAACTTTTTAAGATTGTTTTCTTAAATCAAATACATCAGATTTAGTTAATAAATTAGATTCAACTTATGAATTTTGTTAAAAACTTATTTCAAGAACTTTTTCAAGAACACTTTCAGATTTTAAACTTTAAAGTGTTTGAATAACCAAATATAAAATAAGAGATGAATGAGATGAAGATCACACCAGAGACTTATACTAATTCACCCCTAAACCATGTAGGGCTATGTAACACCCTAATATAATTATTGTAAAATAAATGAAATATTTCGAGATAAATCGCATTAAGCATATCACTTGTAAAAATGCATAAAAAATAAAAGCCTATAATAACCTATATAGTCATTATAGAAAGCCATGAATGATAAAAAGATCATATATACATATATCACTGGCTAACAAGTCATACTATATACATAAGCTTTTACATATAACCAGAAAAGTACAAATATACAAACTAGTTAAAAAGAAATAAAGTTACAAAACTAAGCCTTCTACTTATTCTTTTTGCTGCTCTTTCCTTTCTTAGGGACTTCACCTGAATTTACATGGAACACATAAGGGTGAGAAATCACAATTTCTCAGTATTTACATACCAAGATCAGTTGTTAATCATTTACAATAAATAATCCAACTTAACATAAATTAACACTCTATGTAAAGGAGCATATGATAGTCAACAATACCAAAGAATCACTCATACAATCCTATGATACTATCAAACAAACAACCAATCAATTAACCAATCAAGCCATGACAACTATCCATACAATTGTCAATAATGTAATGCTTTATGTTAAGATGTATGGTTATACTCAAACAAGGTCCAAATATAATGATTGTGCAATGCTAATGCAAGTTTTAAGTTTTGAAAACACAAGTTACGTACTTATTTTCCCAAGAACCTTTGTTCATTGTATTTGTTTCAATAGGTTAGGCAAAAGAGCCATCACACTACCTGGTAATAAGTGGATTCCTTCCTCTCACGATAGTAAGAGTATTGCTACCACCCCTATACTGATAACCATGACCACACAAGCATAAATGCAAGGAAAATCTAGATCCAATACTTTGTTCTCAGGCCACATGGTTGTGCACACCATCTAAGGTTACAATACATAGGAAATTAGTAAATACCAAGTTTGAAAACCAAGTATCCAAGCCACAATTTAAACACTAGAACATAGGAACCTTAGCCTCACTTATCCAACAAAGGTAGCAAGATTCATATCTCCAGTTAAATAGTATCTAGAACATCCTACAATCACTCTCAAGTGATTTAGAAATCAACCTATGTTAACCAAAGTTCTAAACACTAACCTAAGCATTCTTTCGCACTTTGAATGCCTAAGAATTTTCCAAACTTTTTATATATGCAAGTTGATAATTCTCTCCAATAAATATCCCCAAAAGTGCCTTAACACACTTAGGAAAGCATATAAGAATGATCCTAACACTTAGGAACTTCTAAGGATATCAAAAACACATTTTTGAAGATTTTAGACCAAAATCACGGGCCATGTTTGAAAACACGCACCCCCTCCCGTGTCTTGCTTTGGTAGCATAATTCACAGGATTGAACAGGCAGAGAGAAACAGCCCCCCAGTGTCTGAAGACACGGGTCATGTTTCTTGACCATACATATTACAGAAAATTCTGCAAAATCGAGTCACTGTTCCATTAGCCAAAAATATGAGATTTGATCATCTCAAATTCGTTTCTTGATGAGTTTAATTCCCAAACAAGTTTACAAACATGAGGGAAACATAAATTACCAATTGATTTCACCAAAAATGGATCAAATCACCAAATCACTCATCCAAACCCCTAAATCAACACAGAGAGCATTTTAGGTCCAAATGAAGAATTTTTAGTTTCTAATCCAAACACTTAGTATGAACAAGTCATAAACCACATTTAAAACTTACCCAAGCAAGAAAATCACTTTAAACACCTCAAGAACTCATTTTGGCATATTAAACCTCAAATAAGCCTAACATGGAAGAATGAGAAAAAGATGAAGTTCAAACTCGAAAACCCCTACCTTGAACTCCTCAAGCTGCTATGGTGATGGAAATGATGATAGAAATGATCACAAGTCTTCAAGTTTTCCTTTCCCTTTAGCTTTCCTCTTTTTTCTTTCCCTTTTTCCTCCTTGTTCTTCTTTCTCTGCAGCTTCAGTTTTTCAACTGTGAGAGAGATGAGAAACAAGTGAAGACTTGAAAGAAAATATCACAAAAAAAAGAGTCAAGGAAGGTGGCTGGTAACCATGAAAGGTTATAAGCCTTGAGTTACCACATTGATAATTCTTGATCTGCTAAAAACACTCAACTTTAGCTAAATTAAGATTTCCAATTTTCAACAACTTTAAAATAAATCATAGGATTCATCAAAATTATTATTATACCAAAACCATCATTTTCTATATCTGTGACTAGTCATTCTGGCATTAAAACACACAATCAGTATGCTTAAAAATACCAAACTGACTCCAATTATTCTCAAACTTTAACCACATCACAAAATACATATTTGTGACTTAGAAATAAATTATCCACACCTATTTCTATTAACTAAGCTATTTAAGCTAATATATGGGTCATTTTAAATTATTTTTCACTTTTCAGCTTGCAACAAAATGCCTAAACTAACTCAGATTGACACAAAAATTAAACAAGCGTGTTAAGCAAGTATTTAGCTACCTCTGTAACTATTTATAAGTCTAACATGTTGAAGAGGATGTTACATGCTATGTCTAGTACCTAGTAAAACACTAGGATTTCTATTATGTGAGTATTCTTTAATCTCCCAAGCCTCTTCAGACTTATTTACAAGTATTCTTTGCTAACAACCTTGTTAAGCTAGCTACAAGTATTCTTGACAACAACTTCTTCAAGCCAACAGACTTATAATCAAGTGGCTTGGGAAACTTCACAAGCTCACTAGTTATAAAGCAGAATCAAAGGTTGAGAGAAGTGTTTGATTAACTTGTCTAGCTCTCGAAATGACTCTAGGAATGGATACAAACACTTATACAAATTAGTAACAACACCTACTGATGGATTTTACATAGATCTGGTTCAAGTAGGTACAGGTGAGAAGGTTCAACTCTTGTTAGAATTTTTTTAGCAAAGTTCTCTAGTTGATCTTCAGACCTGATCTTTTTTATAGGCTTCGAAATGTGACTGTTGGGCACTGTAAACAATGTTTGTCCTTGCTGGTTGTAGGTGACCGTTATTTTGTTCTTTTCTTAAACACATCAGCAGTCTATTTTACGGTGAGAAGGTTCACCAGAAACCTTCTCAAGGTTTACCTTCTCACCGAGTCTTCTCAACTTGAAGCTTCTCAAGTACTTTCTCACCAGTTTTCTTACCCAAGCTTCTCATGCATGAAGACTTCAACCTTCTTAGCTTTAAACTTCACCATCTACGAGATAAATCTTCATTCTTCTTGATGGTTAAATTGGTTTGAGCTTCTTCCAATGAGGTAAGCACTTGTGAGAGTTTTGTTTTGCATAATCTGTGCATCTTCTTGAGACCTTCTCATAGTGAACTTTCTCATGTTCTTCAGTAAGCTTCTCAGAGCTCTCTTGAACTTTCTCATGTCAAGATTTGATCTTCTCAAGTTGTTTCAAATGACCACAAGGCTTCCTTACACCTATTTTAGTCTTGAAAAGTTTAATAACACATAAAACACTCCACACAGATTAAGTCTAAATGAATCAAATTGTGAGAAGAATCAAACAATATTTTCAACATAGTTGTTATCATTAAAACAAATTATGGATATATAAGCAATAAAAGGGCTTTGGAGCTGACATAATGCTTAGAAGGTCATGTTTTAGCCCTTCAACTAGAAGAACATCATTGATGATAAGAGATGATTTCTTACCAACATTACTTATGCAAATGTTCTTAGACTTCAAGTTATTAGCAAAGGTGACTAGTCCTTCGTCTTTCTCTTTAAGTGTCAAGAACATGGATTGGTTTCATGTCATGTGCCTTGAACAACCAATGTCCAAATACCATTTATGTTTCTTCAGAACTATTCTTAAGCATACCTACAAAAATAAACACTTTTATTTAGGTACCCACATCATCTTGGGCCCTTTAGGGTTAGCTTTCTTCTTTATTATAACATTTCTTTTACTCTTGTATTTTAGAAAAGCAAATGTCAAAAGTATGATCGGATTTGTTATAGAAAGAACATGCATTTTGATTAGAAGCTTTAACATTCATATTTTTATATAGCTTCTATGATTTGAATGTGTTGTGTCCCAAACTTGCCTTCTCAAGCGAACATTTCTAACTCCTAAACAACATATCAAGATTTTTCTTGCCATTTACAAACTTTGCAAGGTTAAGAAAAAGTTCCTCAACTTTCTTTTTTAAAGCATTTACCTCAGAAGTTTATGCATAAGAAGAAACATAAGAAGTACTATCATTTCTAATTTCCATACAAGTTTTAAGATGACCATTTTCTTCTTTCAATTCATCATTCTCATGTATCATCTTGTCATTCTCAAACTTCGAAATATTGAAATTTTTGAAAGGTTTAAGAACTTTTTCTTTAGAGAGGTATATTTTGATGAGAGCAATTTAGTTGCACACAACAAATCATCAAAAACATCTTTCAATTCATCATAAGACATGAATGGTTCAGAATATAATACCTTTTCTTCATCTTCTGTATTTGCCATCATATAGAAGTTTGTAATCTCAGTTTCTTCAACTTCACCATCAGAAGATTCATCATCCTAGTCTTCCTAAGTTTCTGTCATACTATTCTTCTTTTTGAACTTCTTGGATTATTTCTTTAGCTATGGATACTCGATTCTGATGTGTCCAAGCTTCTTACATTCGTAGCAGATGATTTGATTTCTACTTGGAGTGTTTGCTTCTTTTTTCTAATCTTTCTTCTAAAGTAAGCTTTTCTTGTTCTTAGCTCTCCTTCTCCATAAATAAGAAACTTTCCTAGACAACATGGAAAGTTCTTCATCTTTTGACTTAGAGTCAGCATCTTCATCATCCTCATCAAATTCTTATGATGCTTTAAAGGCTGAAATCTGACTAGAACCTTTTTTACCATATTTAAAATGAATGGTTTTTCTCTTTTTTAAGGATATTTTCATCAGTGTCTTCTAAATCTTGCTCATGGGTCTTTAAGGAACCCATTAGTTCATCAAGACTTAAAGTGTTTTAAGTCTTTAGCTTCTTATATGGCTATTACCTTAGGTCACTAGGCCTTAGGTATGTAACATTTTTCCCAACCTAATGATATTAATTGATGTTACGGTAGCTCAATAAATCTAGTATAAGTTACCTGATAGTTTGAGTAATTGTTTGGATTCAATTAAACATAAATCTATAACATTGAACATGAGAAATAGCTCAGAATAGCCCATAAATTTAGCTTAAATAGCTAAGAAGGTATAAATAAATATGGAGAATTATTTCTAAGTCATAAATGATTGAAATGAACTATATTAAATTTTTAAAGACCAAATGAATTAGTTTTGCATTTTAAATGATACTGAGAGAGTGCTTAAAGACCAAACTAAATAGATAAGTAGCTTAGAAAATCATAAGATTATGAGCAATTGTCAAATAGAGGATGAAGATTAATTTGAAAGTGTGAACATATTAGAATGAGTACCTGAAAGCTTCTTTGTTCAGTTTCATAGGGTTAACTTAACCCAGGGATGAATAGTAAAGCTTAGTGACAAGTAAAGATGTATAATGATATTGTGGAAAAATGAAACTGGAAAATGAATGAAATCATAGAATTTTTAAGAACACCTATGAAAGTTAGAAAATTTGTTATGGGAGTATTAAAGTATCCTTAACAGATATAATACTTCCAACTGGATTTCACTTTTCCCTCTTATTTTCTTCCTCCATCATCCTACACCCCTCATCATTTTCTTTCTTGATATTTTCTCACTCTTCTCTCACATCCACTCCCCTTTCTTTTAACACTCATACGGTTGCCTTTATCAAAAGAAAAGAAAAAGAAACAAAGAAAGAAACAAAGACAGAAACGAAAAGATAGAAAAAAGAGAGAAACAAAGAAAAAAAGAAGAGAGAGGGCGTGAAAGAGAGAAAATGGGGAAGAAAGAAGGAAGATCAAGGAAAGAAAAGCAAGGAAACAAAGAAGAGTAACAAGAACAAGGAGCCATGGAAAGCAAGGTAGGGGTTTTCTCTATTAGTTTCTTCATCTTTTATTTTTCTAAGCTACGAAATCTTATGATTTTGATGAAGATTTTCAAATGAGAAAGATGACTAAGTGTAGATTGTAAATTAAGAACTTGAAATTCTTGATTTATTTTGATGAACCTTGAGTTTTGAAAATGGGTATCAAACCCATAATAGATTCTTTGTTTTGAAAGTGTTTTGGATGTTTGTATATGAATAACTTGATGATTTGGTGAGATTTTGAGTTGCATTCTAGATGAATCTTGAGTTGCCGATGTCCTGCTAAAACCCAAAAATTGTAGCACAAAGAGCAAGGAGCCGTGACACTAATTTGATGAGGTTCCACAGCACAAATGAATTGAGATGCCACGACACCACTTTGATGAGTGTGCCGCGGCATACATGGAAAATGAAGTCGTGGCACAATTTTGCAAAATCTCCCAAATTCATAACTTGTCTTTGTGTGATTCTTTTTGCTATGAAATGCAATATGTTCTGCCATGAAATGATTATGCATTGTATATGGGTATGAAATGGAATGGATAGTACTTGGATGCATGATTGATAAGATGTTGAGGCTTACTGCTATGTTATCAAATTGATTGATGAAATATTAATGCATTATGCTATGAATTGAGATTGATTGGTGAGAAATCAATGCATTATGTGATGAACCTGCAAAAATTCAGATTTTTACGATTCAAAATGTTGGGTTTTTATCATCTTTTAATCTTTTTTATTTATTTTTGTTCTCAAGTTTTATTATATTTTTAATTGTGTTCTTATTACGTGTTTTATGTATTTTTTTGTAGGTAATTGCATATGGAAAAGACTAGGCATTTGAAGAGCAAAAAAAAGGAAGAAAATCTATTCAAAAGCCCAGTACTTGAGCGTTGGGCCGTCACTGCTTGAGCGCGCGTTGCATGCAAGAAAATTCTAATTAGTGGGCCAACGCTTAAGCGCTGGAACCCAGTGCTTGAGCGGTGAACGCGTAAGCAGTAGTGTTGTTGTTTTATAAATAGGAAAGTTTCACCAAATTGAACACACACTTGGACAGAAGACAGTAGCCATCAAGAGGCACAAACCTTAAAGTGGTGTGGGCGTAATAAGGCTTGAAGATTAGGATTTCTCTTCAACTTTTCCACCTTTCTACAATGAAGTTTGTCATATTCTTCCCTTTATGTTCTTCTTTTTCCATGTGTAACTAATTTTCCCTTGTTATAGGGATGATGAATCTTGAACTTTGATGATGTAACTTCTTTTATGAGTTTAATTTATGTTTTTATTTCATGATTTACGTGTTTATCTCTATTCTTAATACTTTTCCAAACTTGATCAATTTGGGAATGATCTTTTGGGTTAATGTATGATTTAGAAAAATTTGCATAAACCTAAAACATGTGATAAATACCATAATTTCTGCAATCGCTAGGAATAAACGTTGTGGGTTATGTGGTCTTTCTTTTAATTCCCTCGTTCTTCATAGTGCATTTCTATTTGGGGGTAGACTAAGGGATTACTTAATTCCAAACAATATAAGAAGATTAATGTATCAAGGAATTGAGTATTAATTAATTTTGGGAATTAACCATAAATCATTGAAATAGAACATAGTTAAACTAATATTTGAATGTGTATTTAAAGAGTTCAAGTGAAATTTGAACCCTAACTCTTTAATACCATTGTTTTTCATCCCTTTGATTAATTGTTTTACTTATTTATATTTCTTTTTAATTAAATTTACAAATAACTCTATTTCTTTGTTAGCTAAAGTAGTGTCATTTTCAGCGAATTTAGTAATTAATAACTTAATCCTCGTGGGATGATACTCTTACTCACTTTTTATTACTTTTGCAATTCGGTACAATTGTCAATTTCACAAGTTTTTGATTTGTTGCTTGGGATTATTATTATTAATATTAGATAATAGTTGAAAATACACTAATTTAAGCATCTATTTTTTCTTTGTTTATTTTTATATTTTATTTTAATTTTCTTTAAATTTTTATTTTATTTATAGATAATTATTTGTCTTATTTAATTTATTTTTCTTTATTTTTCTTTTTAATTTGTTTCTTTTTATTTTTATTTTCTTTGTTTATTTTTATTAGTCATTTATTTTTTATTTTTTATTTTAATTTCTTTTCTTTACTTCACTATGTTCTGCTTGTTTGTTTGTTTATGAAAGGTTTTGTGGAATTAGAAGAATTACTCTTTGATCTAGATATAACAAGAACAGAAAGAGCAAACAAGAAAGCAGCTAGAGAAAGAAGGAGCCTAGAAGAAGAAAAGATGGTTGAGAATACTATTGCCTAGAGAAGACGCACTTTAGCTGATTATGCTATTCCATCTTCTGAAAATGTCTCAACTAGCATTGTGCGACCTGCTATCCAAACAAATAATTTTGAGATTAAACCAGCTTTCCTACAGGTGGAACAACAAAATTAGTTTGGGGGAGGTCATGCAGAAGATCCAAACTTGCACATTGCTAATTTCATGCAACTCTGTGATACTATCAAATATAATGGAGCTAGTGATGATGCCATACAGTTACGACTTTTTCCATTTTCTTTAAGAGATAAAGCCAAAAGCTGGCTACAACCCTAACCTCAAGGAAGCATCTCCACTTGGGATGATCTGGTTAGTAAGTTCCTCACTCGTTATTTCTTTCCATCAATGTTCGAGAAGATAAGGAGTGAGATTGCTTGCCTTACTCAAAGTCAGGGAAAATCTCTTTATGAATCTTGGGAGAGATTCAAGGTGTAACATCCCGAAAATTTATAATTTCAGGATAAATGATCGTTTTACAATATTTAGAATTTTTAAGATTTTTTCTGGATTTTTCAGAGAACGCGAAATATTTTAAGATTATTCCTCGTTTTACGTGCACATTGGGCAGAAATGGCAAAACGACTGTAGCGCTCCCAAAGTTGGAAAATTTTATTACGAATAGTTATTTTCTAATGTTTGTGATTTATGTGAATTCTTTCAGAATTTTTTGGAAACGATGAATATTTTAATATATTTTTCGTTTTGCGTGCATATTGTGCAGAGTCGGGAAAATGAAATATTTTTCTCGAGAACCTTGAACTATGGAAACGTCGACGGGGGATCTTACTAAACCCGAGGCCGGACACAGTTTACAAGGTTTCACGTCCTTCGAGAAATCTTAACAGATGAAATAATAAAACACTGCAAAAAAAAATTTATCTGTCAGATTTGTTAATGCTGACTTCTGTCAACTATAATTATTGTCCAATAAATAATAACATGTATTAAAAATATTATCACATTATTCAAAATCTAATTTTTTTATCACATCTATTAGTTTTAATTTCAAAAGAAAGATTAAATTTAATCCAAGCTTGTTAGGGGAAGCTTTGTAGCAATTTCCCTTGTAACACATTTTCTCTCTCTTTCCTCTCCTCTCACTCCACGGCAGACAACTCCTTTTGGGGGAGTCAAAGGTGTTTTCTTCATTCTATTAACTCATCTTCATTTTCTAAACACAAAACATTTAACACATCTCTCTTCTCTTCTTCTTCTCTTCTTCTCCTTCCTCTCCACCGTACACACCCTCTCATTGGAGGTTATCTCCATTATTTGCTAAACAAATCACATTTTACTTGTTTTCTTCCATCATTCCAAGACCATTTTCCTTGTGGCCATCCTTGGTTCTTTTTCTTCCTCCATTCTTCACCATTGAAGCTAAAGCTTTGAGCTTGGAGGTAAAGTCTTAACCTTTCTTTCACTTTCTTCTCATTTTCGTTTTTCTTGGTCACTTATGTGATCAAGAACTCATTTTTCCATGGTTTGAGTGAACATTATGGAAATCACTCACATTGGTGTTCTTCTTGAAGGGGAAAACGAAAATCTAGGGCAAGAAGAGGTAACACCTTGTGTTGTCATCCAAATAGGTAAGAGGGAGATGATCCTCTTCAACCAATCTTGGTAGTAAAGGAATGTCTTGTATGTGTGTTGTTGTTGATTTCTGAATCCATGTATAAAGTTCTCTCATTTTTACGTTGTTCTTGATGATAGTGTATTTTGTTGGGTTTGTATGATTTATTAATGCCTCTTGCATGATTTGAAGGTATATTTGGGTATCTTGTTGATTAAATATGATGAGGAATGGTTTGGTTTGAGTTAAAGGACCTGAAGAACTCTATTTTCTGCAACCAAGCCTATGATCTTATGAAATGGTGCTTCTGGGAATCACGTAATCGATTACAACTTGTGGGTAATCGATTACGGGTTCGTCCAATGCGTGTCGATTACCACAGTGTAATCGATTACCGAGGCCTTGAAGTTACGAAACGTGATTACGGGATCATGTAATCGATTACAATGAGATTGTAATCGATTACGGGATTCTGTTTATTTGTGTCGATTACCAGGGTGATGTAATCGATTACCAAGACCCAAAAATGAGATTTTTGAGCTGGAAATGATTGAGACTATGGTTCTTTGTCCTCTGTAACTCAAACATAACCTAAAAACTCTGGATTCAAGGATTTTACTTTACTTAAATGTGATAGGAATATGTATTCATACCGATAGATAAGAAATGATTTTGAAAAATGGAATTTTTGGATCCATGACATGGAAATTGTGGTATGTGTGTGATAAGGAACATATATTGATGCTTATATTGACCTATTGTGGCATGTTATGTAATGGTATGAGATTGTGAATCATACATGTCTATGCATAGTGTCATATGCATTGTGAATGTCCTTGTGGACTGTTGTAAGACCAAGTTGCCTAGGAGATTGAACACACCATAGTGCGGGTGCGAGTAGACAAGTGTGGGTTATGTGATGACCTTGGGGGCGTCAGGGTGCGGGTCCCTCACATGGACAGTTTAGAGCTCATCTGTGCCGTGGGGCAAACCGATGCAAACACACCGACGATCCGGATTTGACACTGCCCTATATCGTGATCTAGTGTAGAATGTCTGTACAATGCCATGATTGCGCACGAGAAAATTTATTGATAGCACTGGCCTCGGCAGCCGAGTTACAGACATGTCTCCTAATCTTTCTCTCCGCTTGTTTGAGTCTAGCTCCATGGAGTAGGAATTGTGAAAGCATGCATTGTGCATCGTTCATTATTGGTCTTATAAACTGTTGAGCATGAACACCTGTGAATGTGAAGATAACTGTTGTACTTACATGAATCGGTTATCGACTATTGTCTTTGATTCTTGGAAAAACTATTGTGATATGCCTGCTATTGCTTACTGTTGTTCTACCTTTACTATAAATATCACTGTTGTTATTGACTCTGATTATTGCTTAGAATTGAATTGCTTTTGTTATAATTTCCTCTGTTGTTATTGATAAATATATGAACTGTATTGCTCGGTGGGCGCTTTGCGCCGTGCTATTTTCTTGCTGCCAATAGTGGTAATGAAAGATGGGTGTCTCACCTCTTTCCTATATTTCTGTATTGCTATTTTATATTCATATTTGATAAAAGATCATGAAGAAGATGATGAGGAATCACACCTTGCCGATGGGGTTGGGAACCTGGCAAGATTTCTTCGATTTCGTAGGAGTGCAGCTGCGGGGAGGCATTGATGCCTGTTGTGTCAACTGGGACGTCGAGTGTCATACGCATATGGGGTTGCGGCTTTGTCTGCTGGTAGTACCTATCCCTGGGTTATTACTTCTCCCTTTTTACGTGTTTTATTCCCGCTGTATTTTATATGACTCTGTAATTATTACATTCTATATTATCAGTGCTTTGTGTAAATTGACTATAAAATATAAAAGGAAAATGATTCTATGTTGTGGCTGTAATATAGGTCGAATATATTTATATTTCATTCGAGGCTCGTATTTTCTACTTATGCATATTGTCAAAAATATATATATATATATATATAGACTCCTGAGAATTTGAATGACTGTTATCATGACTGTGACACACTTAGATTTAGTAACTGTGGTGTAATGACGATTGCGCTCCGGTTGCTACATCAAGGGGTGTTACACAAGGAGCTATTAAGGAAATGTCCTCACCATGCTTTCGAAGTTTGGCAGCAGGTGCAAATTTTCTATAATGGTTTGAGTTATTCTACTAAAGCTATGGTTGATATATCTGCAAGTGGGTCTCTAAACACAAAAACCCCAAAGGAGGCTCAAGAATTGTTCAAAACCATGGCCATTAATGAGTACTAGATGCCTAGTGGAAGGTTTGTGGTTAAACAGGGAGTTATGGAACTTGGCACTCTCGATGCCTTACTTGCTTAGAATAAAAGTATTTCATAGCTGTTAGCCAACCTCACCAAACAAGTTGAGAATATACAGGTGAACTTAGTGAACCACCAAGTGTTAATTTGTGACTTCTATGGAGGTAATCATGCTAATGGTGGATGTGAGGCAAGCAACTCTAGTTTCATTTCTCCAAAATAGGTCAATTATATGGGAAATCCTTCAAGACCCCAAGGTACTTTATTTTCAAATACATATCATCCTAGGTGGAAGAATCACCCTAATTTTTCTTAGAGCAATCAAATAGTACCATTAAATCCTCAACCAAAGAAGAAGTCTCCTTTCGAGAGTGCACTTGAGAAACGTTCTATACAGACCTCTGCTTTTATGCAACAGACTTCCACTTTTATGGAGGAAACACAGGCTAATTTTCAGAATCAAGGAGCAACTATTCAAAATTTAGAGAATCAAGTGGGTCAAATAGCAAAATAGCTCTCCGAGAGACCTCTAGGCACCTTACCAAGTGATACAGTGATTAATTCCTATGAGCAATGTATTGCAATGTCCTTGAGGAGTGGTCAAGTTATTAGCCCTCAGCCAAAAAAAGATGAAGCTCAAGAAGTGTAACACCCTTATGGGGATGTCACATTTATGAAATAAAATAAAATAAAGATAAATAAAATTCTACCCAAGTTGTAAAACATTTGTTACATAGTAATACGGGTTGTAAAATTTTTTTGGTTAAACAGAATATTACAAAATAAAATAACATGGAACATAAAATAAACAAACTGTCATCACACATAATATACATATATTTTTGTTTCAAGTAGTACAAATAATTTACAACTATAAATATTTAAACCAACACAGTAAACAAAGCAGTAAGAAGTCTATATATATAAAACGCCGACGCGCCCAAGTATGCATCATAGAACTCTAACCCTCTGAAGGATCACTCTCGGATGAAACTTCAGGTGATAAGTATCCAAGATGCCTCGACCCTCTACAGACTCTAGTCCGTGCTATCGACATGATGTTAATCTCGCTAGGCGCATCAAACATACCACCCCAATGACGCCTAAGAGATAGCGGTAACTCCACATGTAAATATAATACAGTAGAAAAGATAGGCACTCCATCAAACTCTGTACATATGGTCACGGTCAGACGCCCTACGTACGTAACCGAATCTCTGTCCTCTCGCAATCGCCAGGCTTCAGAGCCTCCATGAAAGTCCAACCTCACGAAACTAAAGAATCCTGGTAGCGTCATACTCATACAATCAATCCAATGGATATGGATGATCGGATGGTTCTTGGTCGTCGAACTGATCTTCGGCTTGTTGCTGTTCCTCGTCCTCGGGGTATATAAAATCAAGAGGTTGTTCCTCTTCCTCAAACTCTTCTTTTATCATATAATTTAAAATACAGGAACACATACAATAAAGAGGTAAGACTATCTATATCACCACAAACATGGTAAACAAGAAAACGACAATACAACAGATATAACAGTTCATACAATATAGCAAACTATAACAGCATAAATAATAATATAACACATAATATAACACAGAAACAGCTTCATATAATGTTGCAGATAGATAAAACATTTCAAATAATAATATCATAATGTACAACACATAAATTATATGTAATGCAACTCAACCCTACTCCATGGAGTTACAACCACAGACATCAGAGAGAATGACCTGTAAGTTCTATTAGTACCTTAGGCTGCCCAACCAACTATTGCACTGTCTCACATTGTGTCTATAGCCCACTGTCCAAAACATCATAGTGTAGTACACAGTCCAAGCATCGTGTAACTACAGGCATTGTACTAGCATAGTTCTTACAAGATCTTGATTAAGTATAGTGCGTGTCGAGATCACTAGTGTGTAGCCAGTTACCATGGCCCAGAGGAGCGACCAACTGTCCACATGTGAAATAATCCGCACACTAATGCCTCCAAGTCCAAAAAAAATGAACCACACTACGCTTATCACACCGACAACACGATGTAATTCACCTCGTCAATCAATTGCCAATTCCACAACAAAGCAACTTGACTCTAAAAATATGAACAGAACTATAATTACCAAAATACCCTTCAAATCTCAAATAATTACCAAAACACCCTCAAACACCAAACGCAGCACGTCCCACTTGATAGTACTGTTTCTCAATCTGTCCGGGTCCACCATTTTGGCCTGACAGTAAAACTTACTGTTTTCGTCAATCCCGCAGAAATTTTATCGCATTTTCACAATTTCATCATTTTTACAAACGTTTTTAAATTGCGTAAATATATTTTGCTGTTTTTAAAATTGCGTACTATTTTTAAATCATTTTCTTAATTTTTTAAATCATTTTCTTGTCCGAATTCCTTAAAAATTACTATTTAAATAAACAAAAAATAATATTTAATATGTTTGAGTTACGTATAATATTTTTCATACCGTATACAATATATTGGATATCTTTTCTATCTTATTTGTCCATTTTTAACAAAAATTGACAGTATTTTGCTTTGAAAATCTATAACAATGGTTTTCTAAATTTTTCTGTTAAAATTTCTTTTGATTATATTACAACCATCTAATTATGCTTTTGAAAACTACTAACGGGCTTCAAAACATAAAGTGAGCTTTACGTTAGAAATTTTACAAAAGCTACTGTATTATCTCCTAAACATTAAAATCATTAGTTTTAACTTCTTTAACTTAATCTAATCATTTTTATTCCTCAAAACTCATTGTAATAGAATTCCTTTTGGCATTATTCCTTAACCTTGATTGAAGATAATTTTAAAAATCAAAACATTCAACTTAGGCATGTTGGCCGAAAGACACAAAATTGCCATTTGATCTTCAAATTCATTTTTCTTATTCTAAATCATGTTGTATCTTGTCATTTTACCTAAGTTAATTAAATCACTCTTTTAGAAAATGGTTGAGAACATTTTGGTTCCCATTTTGTGCTGAGGCCGTTAGCCTTGGATTTGTGCTCTTTGGAACACACATGCAAACCTTGCATATTATTCACATCCTACTACTTATTCATGCATTTCTAACACATACAATATATTTCAAAGCTTGTAAACATGCATATCAATACAAATCACAATTAAGAAAGCTATTACAACAAACACACAAATGAATCCTTATGGATTCTACAATCACAAACAATTCCATTTTCTTATCACCACCCAAGGATGATAAGATTCAAGTCTTCCTCTTACCTTAAGAGAAGCTAAAATCTCTTTCACTCCTTTCTAAGGGTTTCGGTTTTACCCTCCAAAGACACCTATCAAGCTTAAATAGTTTCTACAAGTTACTAACATGAAAGAAAGCATAAACCATGGATCAATCATGGCTTAGAACTTTAGAAATAAGATTAGAAATGAAAAACAAGAAATTTCACCTTCAAGGTAGAATCTCCAAAGTAGTTTTTCAAGCTCAAGATGATGAATTTTGCAAGAACTCTCAACTAGAGATGTTCTTAGAATTGTGTTTAGGTTTAGAAAAGTAGGTTGGATAAAATTTTAGGTAGATAGTTGGTGACTTAGATGGTGAGGCCGAATGGTCTCCAAAGTGCATCAATGGTGTTTTCTTGTTTTTGGTGAGAGAAAAGCTTAAGTTAATAGATAGAAAATGAATGAAGAATGGTCTCCTAAGGGCATATGGCTGTGGAGCTCTCCTTGGCTAGGTGTACCCTTGGTTGGCTTCATCCAAGCCTTAGGATTCATCAAGGGCCAAGATTAAAACTTGGTCACCAAGCTTGTCACCCATTAGCTAATCCAAGCCTTGTCACATGCTTAGTCATAAGCTCTTGAATGTTCCACCACTAACGATACTTAATTAAGCTACTAATGTTGACTACTTTAACTAAACGTGGGTCCCGCAATTCATTTTCGGGTCCGCTGTCATTTATTTATACTGCCTAATAAAATAATATTATAATAATATAAAATTATTTTATTTCACAAAAATCCTAAAAATTAAAAGATTAATAACAAGATGTCATTCGAATTGGGTTTAGTAAGATCCCCCAGCTCCGAATAATTAAAATAAGATTTCCTCGGCCCAGAAATTATTATTTTCCTGTCCCGGAGCAAATCACACAAAAAGTTCAAATAAAATCACACAGTAAAATAAAACACTATATCATACAGAAAAACAACAAACAATACAATTCAGGACACAACGATCATTTATCCTAAAGTTTGGGGTGTTACAAGAAGTGTCCTCTAAGTCATAATCAAGAAAAAGATGCTTAAGAGGAAAAGATTTCTGCTAAAGCCAAAGAGGAACAGTCGAGAGAAAAAAGAAAGAAGAAGGACTTAGTTTTGGGTAAACCATTGGACCCCTCAATGTACGCTAGGCTTCCATTCCCTCAGAGATTGAAGAAGGAAAATCAGGAGAAGCAAGAGAGGCAATTTTCAAAGTTCCTTGATATTTTCAAGCAGTTGCAAATAAACATTCCTTTTTTGGTGAACTTGAGTAGATGCCATCATATGCCAGATTTATGAAGGATCTATTATCAAAGAAGAGGAAACTTAAGGAAGATAAGATTGTAACACTTACTGAAGACTGCAGTGCTATTATTCAGAGGAAACTGCCACCCAAATTGAAAGATCCAGGTAGTTTAACCATTCCTTATACTATTAGGGAGCTGGTCATTGAGAAAACTTTACGTGATCTTGGGGCAAGTATCAATCTGATGCCGAAGTCTATGATGCACAAGCTAGAAATTGAGAAAGTAAAGTCAACAATGATCTCCCTTCAACTAGTACATCGATCTATCAAACATCCTTATTATATAATTGAAGATTTGCTAGTGAAGGTGGAAAAAAAATATTTCCAGCAGATTTTGTGATTTTGGATATGGACGAAGATGCTAATCTTCCTCTCATTCTGGGGAGACCATTTTTAGCAACATTAGAAGCTTTGATTGATGTCCTTAGGGGTGAACTTATTTTGAGGGTGGGTGAAAATCAAGTGACTATTAATGTTTTTAATAAGTCCTCCTCAATGTCAGATCTCTATGCCACTGCCAATATCATTCTAGCTAAGAAGCAGGAAGCATTGCTTATCAAAGATCCTCCACCATTAATTAATGTCAATCTTCCTACTTCTCAGAATGTTGAAACAGAGAAAGGTCCTCCCAGTTTTTAGAATTTATTGCAGGTTGATCTGAAATCTTCTGACAAGTTGAAATCTGACACTTTACCTGTTGATAAATTGAAAATTCTATGGCCTAGTGGAATTTTTGATGTTAAGATGTCTTCTAGACAAATAAGTACAACTCCAGTTCAAAATATTTTTGGAAGGGATTCCAAGGTCAGTTACCGAGTATGGAGGCAAAAATCTACAAAAAAGAAAGGCATCATCCTATTTCTCCTGCTTCAAGCCACCATAAACAAAAGGGCAACTTTGAGCTCATGACATTAAACAAGCGCTTTTTAGGAGGCAACCCAAATTTTCTTTCTTTTTCTTCACTCTTTATTTTGTTATTTGTTTATTTTTCTTTAGTTAATTATTTGTTTTTGCTTCTGGTTAGCTAACATTTATCTTTCTATTTTTGTTTTGTAGTTAGCTAGTGTTGAATTGGCTTAGGTGCCTCTCTGAGTTCAGAGCCTTTGTAGGGGGATGTATATAGTTGTCGGCCGCCAAAAAAAGTTTTTTTTTTCCTTTCTTTCATATTTTATTTGTTCTTTTTTATTTTATTTTGTCATCATCACCCATTTTGTGTTTTGAGTCATTGTGTTGAAACTGTGCATGCCAATGTGTTGAGTTGAATATCCAATGATTGTTTGAATTGTGGTTTGATCTAATTTCTTGGGATATCACATGAGAATCCATGAGTTATATTTATCTCTATTGTTTCAATTGTGTATGAATGTTCTTCCTATCTTTATGTTTGATAGACCTTGAAATTTAATTGCATGTCAGGCTTAGATAAAGTGTATGGGAATGTATGTGTGTGGATGATTTGCATATAGAAGTTGATAAATTATCTCTTGAGGCGAAATCCTTGACATGTATGATCAAGGAAATGATAAGGGACTTCTTTGGACCGTTTGAGCCTTTCAAGCCAACCTGTAAACACAGTATATCTAAGGTCCCTTTTGTAGTCTTGTATATGTTTGACCTCTATTTTTTTTCTTTACCCATATTTTCCTTTCCTATACCCATAAAAAAATCCATTTTACACACCCTTTGTTGAATTCATCTCTTATATTATTTTATTATTCAAGCCTTAGTCATTCTCTATGCATGAAGTATATTTGGAGCTAAAAAAAATAAAAAAAAAAAGCAAAAAGAGGAAATCCACCTAAAGTATTGCAAAGAAATAAGTTTAGGGGTGGAGGTTGTAAAAAAAAAAAAGAAGAAAGAATGATGTGTTGTTTCTTATGCTTCGTTTTGCACCTGTTCAATATTTATGAGACTTTAATTTTGAAATATGCATGATTATGTATCTCAACTTTTGTTTTCATTATCCTATTCTTTCTTTCTTAACCCTCACCCTTGGCCTTATATTACAAGCTTTAAAAGACCCTTTTGATCTTTGGTTATGTGCTGTTTATATTAGTGGATAGAGAGATGAAGAACAACCCTATGAATGTGGGTTTGATGTGCATTTGCAGTTTTATGAACCTATCTGAGTTTGTACTCTATGAAGAGACTGTGTCTTTCATTTATGTTTTTGGGAAGTCATTTTTGCATAAGAGTTACATGTGAGAGATGATGTGTAAATGGATTGTTCATGTGTGACACTTTAAAATTAGATTGTGAAATAATTTTTAAGGATATGATGCTTTTTAGGAACCAGTATTTCCTTGTTTGAGTTTGTGTGCTTTGAGTTTTTATTTGTTTAGTTTTTGTTTTGTTTTGTTTTGTTTTGTTTTTGTTTTTGTTTTTGTTTTTGTTAAGGACAAGCAAAATCTTAAGTTTGGGAGAGTGATGAACCTGCAAAAATTCATATTTTTATAATTCAAAACCTTGGGTTTTCATCATCTTTTAATCTTTTTTATTTAGTTTTGTTCTCAAGTTTTGTTATATTTTTATTATTTTTAATTGTGTTCTTATTACGTGTTTTATGTATTTTTTTGTTGGTAATTGCATATGGAAAAGATTAGGCAATTGAAGAGCAGAAAAAGGAAGATAATACATTCAAAAGCCCAATGCTTAAGCATTGGGCCATTACTGCTTGAGCGCACATTGCATACAAGAAAATTCCAATTAGTGGGCTAGCGCTTAAGTGCTGGAAACCCAGCTCCTGAGTGCTGAACGATTAAGCAGCAACGTTGTTGTTTTATGAATAAGAAAGTTTCGCCAAATTGAACACACACTTGAACAAAATGCAGTAGTCATCAAGAGGCACAAACCTTAATGTGGTGTGGGCGCAATTTGGCTTAAAGATTAGGAATTCTCTTCAACCTTTCCACCTTTCTACAATGAAGTTTGTCATATTCTTCCCTTTGTGTTCTTCTTTTTCCATGTGTAACTAATTTTCCCTTGTTAGGGGGATGATGAATCTTAAACTTTAATGATGTAACTTCTTTTATGGGTTTAATTTTTATTTTTATTTTATGATTTATGTGTTTATCTCTATTCTTAATGCTTTTCTAAACCTAATCAATTTGAAAATGATCTTTTGGGTTAATGTATGATTTGGGAAAATTTGCATGAACCTAGAACATGTGATAAACACCATAATTTCTGCAATTGCTAGGAATAGACGTTGTGGGTTATGTGATTTTTCTTTTAATTCTCTCATTCTTGATAATACCTTTATATTTGGGGTTAGAATAAGGGATTAATTCATTACAAACAGTGTAAGAGGATTAATGTGAAAATAAGTTTGCCATAATGATTTAATATGTTAAGTTTTGATGATAACAAATATAAGCAAAAAAAGAATGATGCTTACTACATAGATGTACTTAATATATTATATGAAAATATTGAATTATGAGTTTGGACTAACTATGTTTTAAGTGAACAATACTTTATAGGATAGTCTAAGTACTAAGAGTGAGCATTGTAACAAGAAAACAAAGATATCGATTATGTTCAACTCAAGGAGAATGTGCATTCCTATCTCATAAAGGTTTTGATAAACAACAAAGACATGTCAAAGACCAAGTCCAAAGGAAGATTACATGGTATAGCTTATAGGACTTAGCGTCTTTTATGTAAGAAGCCTTCTGGATATCTCAAATATGTTTTCAAATCTTTACAAATGGTTTTCACATGCTAAAATGTCCAACAAACAAGTTTTGAAAAGCTAGTTATGGTGGTAGTTCAAAACTATGAAAAATAGTCAAGTTTGAGTTTTGCAAAACTGACATTTAGTTACTCTTTTGATCATAACTTTCAAAATACTTTGAGTTTTGTTCTAAAACTTGTTCCATTTGAAAATAGACTCAGATCTTTCCAATAAGTGGTCATTTGCTTTAAACGGATGAGAAATGAAGAAGTTATGACCATTTAAAGTTAGTTTTCGAAACCAAAGTGGTTTATTCGAATAAAGGATGTGTTATTCGAATAACACACCCCAAAAAACATTCCAGAATGTTTTTTTAGTGATTTATTCGAATAACCAAAGTGTTATTCGAATAACAAGTTCCAGAAAACACTTCCTAGTGTGCTATAAGTGGATTTATTCCAATAACAAATGTGTTATTCAAATAACATGACCTTGGAACATGCAACGACTATTTTCTTGGCATTAAATGCTGCCATTAAATGTACCCAACAGTTCCTTTGATCAAATACTCTATAAATACATGTCTTGGGTCATCTTTAATGGCTAACCAACATCTTGAAACATATTTCTATTGCACTAATCCAAAGATCAATTGTAACACCCCAAACTTTATGAAAAATGACTTTTATATCCCAAATGTACTGTTTGATGTTTTTCAACTTTAGGATAAATGATCGTTATGTCCTTTTTATACTGTTTGTTGTTTTTCTGTATGAAATGTTGTTTTATTTTACTGTCTGTGATTTTATTTGAACTTTTTGTGTGATTTGCTCCGGGACAGGAAAATAATATTTTTCAGGCCGGGGAAATCTTGTTTTAATTATTTGGAGCTGGGGGATCTTACTAAACCCAATTCTGAATGATACTGTTTTTAATTTTTGAATTTTTAGGATTTAACTGTAAAATAAAATAATTTTATATTATTATAATATTATTTTATTAGCTAGTATAATTAAATGACAGTGGACCCAGAAAAGTCTTGCGGGACCCACGTTTAGTGAAACAGTTAATGTTTTTGGATTAGAATAATTTCTAAATCAATAAGAAATGGTTAATAAAAGTGATTAGACTAATTAGTTTAGGATTTGATGAATTTAATTAAGATGGATTAGAATTTAATTAAGTTATTGGAACTTTAATTAAGTTAAATATGTTTAGAAGCTTAATGGGATTAGTAGCTTAATTAAACATCATTAGTGGTGAGATATTTTAAGAGCTAGTGACAAGGCTTAATGACTAGGCTTAATTAGTGACAAGGCTTAATGACAAGGCTTAATGACTAGGCTTGGATTAGCCAATGAGAGCTAAGCTTGGTGATCAAGTTTTAATCCTCACCATTGATCATTTCTAAGGCTTGGATGGAGCCAACCAAGGGGACACCTCCTTGTCATTGAAGTCTACGGCCATATGGCTCTTTGGAGGGTAATTATCACTTAATTCTCTAACATTTTCTCTCTTCTCTCTCTTCCAAAAATACCAAACTCCATTGATGCTATCTTGAAGCACCATTTGGCCAAGAACCCTAGTTCACCATCCAACCACCCAAAATTTTATCCCACCTACTTTTCTAAACCTAAACACAATTCTAAGAACATCTCTAGTTGAGAGTTTTTGCAAAATCCAACATCTTGGGCTTGAAAACCTACTTGGGAGATTTTACCTAGAAGTTGAAAATCTTTGTTTTTCATTTCTAAATTCTTTTTCAATGTTCTAAGCCATGATTGATCCATGGTTTAAGCTTTCTTTTATGTTAATAACTTGTAGAAATTTGTTTAAGCTTGATAGGTGTCTTGGAGGGGTGAAAACCGAAACCCTAGAAAGGAGTGAAAGAGTGTTTGTCTTCACTCAAGGTAAGAAGAAGACTTGAATCTTATCATCCTTGGGTGGTGATAAGAAAGTGGAATTGGTTGTGGTTGCAGAATCCATAAGGATTCCTTTGTGTTATTTGTTATTAGCTTTCCTATTTGTGATTTGTATTAAATTGCATGTCTACAAGCTTTAAATATATTGTATGTGTTAGAAATGCATATATAATTAGTAGGATGTGAATAACATGTCAAGGATTGCATGAGTGTTCCAAAGAACACCAATGAAGGCTCACGGCCTCAACATCAAAGGAGAACCAAAATGTTCTCATCAATTTTCCAAAAGTGTGATTTAATTAACTTAGGGGAATTGATAAGATATAAATTGTTTTAGAACAAGAAAAACAAATTTAAAGATTAAATGTCAATTTTATGTATTTCGGCCAACATGCCAAAGCCAAGTATTTATGATTTCTAAAATCATTTCTAAACCATTTTTAATAAAAAAGAAGCAATATATACTAGAAAGAGTTTTATTACAATGAGTTTTGAGAAAATAAAAAGATTAAGATTGAGTTGAAGAAGTTAAAACTAATGATTTTACTGTTAAAAGAAAAATACAGTAACTTTTGTAAATTTCTAACATATAGCTCATTTTATATTTTGAAGCATGTTAGTAGTTTTCAAAAGTTTAATTACATGGTTTGTCATATAAATAAAAAGGAATTTTTAACAGAAAAATTAGAAAACCATTGATATAGATTTTCTAAGCAAAATACTGTTAATTTTTATTAAAAATGGACAAATAAGATAGAAAAGATATCCAATATACAGTATACGGTATGAAAAATACTCTACGTAGTTCAAAACGTATAAAAAAAATTATTTCTGTTTATTTAAACAGTGATTTGTAAGGAATTTGGACAAGAAAATAATTTAAAAATCTTACGCGATTGAGAAAACGTATTAAAAACCCTACGCGATTTTGAAAACAGTAAAATATATTTACGCGATATAAAAACGTTTGTAAAAATGACGGAATTATGAAAATGCAATAAAATTTCTATGCGATTGACAAAAATAGTAACTTTTACTGTCGGGTCAAAGTGGTAGACCCGGACAGGTTGTGAAACAGTATTTGTCTGGTAGGACTTACTGTATATATATGAGTTGTGCCATTGAGGGCATTTTCATAAATATGTGCCATTGAGGGCATTTACGTAAATATGCATATTTATACCATTGAGGGTATTTTGGTAATTTTTATTTTTGATCATGCATTGAGTTAATGCCAATTTTGGTGGATTGATTGACGAGGTGAATCACACTGTGTTGTCAGTGCGATAAGCGTAGTGTGGTTCATTCCATTATGGACTTGGAGACATTAGTGTGCGGATTATTCCATTTGTGGACAGTTGGTCGCTCCTCTGGTTCGTGGTAACTGGCAACACACTAATGGACTCGACACGCACTATACTTAATCGAGATCTTGTAAAGTCTAATAGTACATTGCTTGTAGTAACACAACGTTTGACAGTGAACTACACCACGCCATGTATTTGTGGGCTATGGGCTATAGACGCAACGTGTGACAAAAGTCTGCAATAGTTTGGTTGGGCGGCCGTGGTACTAATAGATTTTGCGGGTCATTCTCTCCGATGTCCGTATGTGTTTAGCTCCATGGAGTAGGATCGTGTCATATTGCATATGTATACGTGTTGTAAATTATTATATTTTTATCTCGTGATATCATATATATTTAATTCTTATATTATATCTATGTTATACTGTATTTATGTTTATATTGTTATGTGTTATACTTGTATTTATATTTATGTTGTTATGGCATTCTATATTGTATGAACTGTATATCTGATTGTATTGTCGTTTTCTTATTTACCATGTTTGTGATGATATAGATTGTCTTACCTCTTTATTGTATGTGTTTCCGTATTTTAAATTTATGTGGTAAAGAGTTTGAGAAAGAGGAACAGCCTCTTGAGTGTGTGTATCTTGAGGAGGAGGAAGAGCAGCAAGCCGAGGATAAGTACGACGATCAAGAACCATCCGATCATCCATATCCATTGGATTGATTGTGGGAGGATGACGCTACCAGGATTCTTTGGATTCGTGCGACTTGAGTTTCACGGAGGCTCTGAAGCCTGGAGACTGCGAGAGGACAGAGACTCAGTTATGTATGTGGGGCATTTGACTGTGACTATCCGTACTGAGTTTGATGGAGTACCGATCTTTTCT
The DNA here is from genome assembly GCA_029884605.1 of Ormosia emarginata. Taxonomy (NCBI): domain Eukaryota; kingdom Viridiplantae; phylum Streptophyta; class Magnoliopsida; order Fabales; family Fabaceae; genus Ormosia; species Ormosia emarginata. Next base: position 29,217,181 of record JAQQTP010000074.1, on the reverse strand, counting down.
ACTACGTTGTACTTACATGTGGAGTTGCCGCTATCTCTTAGGCATTACTGGGGCGGTATGTTTAATGCGCCTAGTGAGATTAGCAGCGTGTCGACTGCGCGGACCCGTATTCGTAGAGGGTCGAGGCATCCTAGATATTTATCACCTGAAGTTTCATCTGAGAGTGATCCTTCAGAGGGTTAGATATACATGATGTGTACTTGGGCGCGTCTACGTTTGTATATATTGACTTTTACTGCTTTGTTTACTGTTTTAGTTTAAATAATTATAGTTGTAAATTATTTGTATAACTTATAATTAAAACCATATGTATATTATGTGTAATGTTAGTTTGTTTATTTTGTGTTTCCGCGTTATTTTATTTAACAATATTCTATAGATTAGGAAGAATTTTTACAACTCGTATTATGATGTAACAAATGTTTTACAACTTGGGTAGATTTATATTTATTTTTCTTTTATTTATTTATAAATGTGACATCCCCACAAGGGTGTTACATCAATCGTTCAATCCATTTGTGCTCTATTTTTGTAAATATTTGAGATATCCTTGAAGAGCATTATAAAGCTTCAACTTGTGTAATCTACTCTTGTGAGAGTTTATTATTCTATCTCCATTTGATTTTCTATAAAGATGGTGAGGTATCCCTCAAAGGTTGTAAAGGGTGAGGTATCCCTATTTTGAGGCTCAAGCACAAAGGGTGAGATATCCCAAGGTGCGTTGAGTGCTCTAGTTTGTAAAAGTTTCAAGCACCTGTTCATGCTTGAAGTGATAGTGAAAAATCTCAGGTGATTTACTTGAGGACTAGATGTAGGCCACAAGTAGTTGGTGGCTGAACCAAGATAAATACTGTGTTTACTTCTTTCAACTCTATCTCCTTTACATTTGTGCTTTCATTATATATGTTTGAGTTGAATTTGATATCTAACTTATTTGTTTGATTTATCCTATAGCCTAAGTGGTATTTGAGAAATCTCTAATAGTTGTACATTTTTCGCAGCATGTGTTGATTGAAAATATTAAAATACATAATTTCTCAAAGTTGTTTTAAAAATTTGAAATCACCCAATTCACCCCCCCTCTTGGGTGATGGTTATCATAACGAAGAAGTGGTATCAGAGCTTCATGCTCTGTTGAAAGTTTAACCGCTTAGAGTTAAAGATCCTTGTTTGTTGGCAACCATTAAAAGTTTTTTAAATGGAAGGTTTTGAAATTGATAAACCACATTCTTTGATGATATGCATTTTGTTTATTGGAAAGTTAGAATAGAGATTTATATGCAATCTATTGATTTGGATTAATAGGAAGTTGTGCTTAATTGATTTACTTACAAATCAAAACCAACTTGGAATGTTTATGACAAGAAATGTTTTTCTTTTTACATTAGAGCTATGCAAATTTTGAGAAGTGGTTTGAATGATGAAACTTATGCTAAAATTAAGAGTTGCTCTAGTGCTAAAGATATATGGGATACTCTTAATGCTATCTATCTTGCTAACAATGATTTTTTGCATAAAGTTGTATATAGAGAGCAAGAAGAGCAAAAGCCTCTAGAGGAAGACAATATTGAAAAATGTCCTAAAAAACATGTTCAAAGTAAGAAAATAAGTTTAATGCCTCATGATGATGATGATGCTCAATTTGAAGAAGAGGCAAAGCAAAACAAAATTGAGAAGGAAGATGTTCTTAAATTCTTAATGGACAACAATGAGGAAGATGATGATTCTCTTAAAGAGCCAAGCATGCTAGAAATTGTGACTACTTCCTATATGGTTAAAAAAGACTTTGAGGTAAATGATGCTAAACTAGATTGTAGTCCTTCTTATTATGAGCTACAATGTGTATATGATGAATTATATGATGGCTTGTTGTTTTTAGAAAATAAAAACTCATCTTGTTTGGGAAACATTTCCTCCATTGAAAATGATATTGAGACTTTGAAAAATGAATATGCTTTTCTTGATGAGGAAATGCCTTTGAAATGTGAAACCTCAACATCTTGTGAAAAATACATTGATTTAGAAAATCAAGTTGAGGACTTATATTCTAAATTTGCCAAAGCTAATGATTTTAATTGCTTACATTACATGCTTGTTAATAAGAATAAAATTGATGTTATTCCACATAAAAATTCAAGCAAGGATTATGAAAAAAATAGTATAGAATGTAATAACAACAAAAGGCTTAAGTTTTTCAAAAATGATCTTCAAAGGACCAAGTCATCATTAAATTCAATTGTTTGTAATTTTTGTGGTCATCTAGGACATATTTCTCATTTATGCAATTATAGAAGAAATCTTTATATTAGAAATAGTATAGTATGGGTTCCTAAAGCTCTTAAAGGCCCTAGTACTAACATTCGAGGACCCAAGATGAAGTGGGTGTCAAAATGTCCTTCTAGTGTTTCAATGATGTAGAAAATTTCTTAAAAGGATGGACTAATTGGTCAAAGGAAAAATGATTCATTAAGGAGAATGCTTCCAAAGCCCAATGGTATAAATTTTGGTCAAAGAAGGAAGATGACTTCAACCAAAGCTTCTCAATTACAAAATGTAGAACTTGTAAAATTCAAAACACCAAAAGAGAAGCAATGGATAAGAAAAAAAGTTTCCTTGATTACCAAGGCCAAGGTATCAAAAGTTTTTATCTCTTATGCACATTCACTTGTAAAGTCAATGAATTTGAGGTATATTCCTTGTAGGCCTTAAGTGATTGATAGAGCCATGTGCACTTGGTAAAATTTGAATATTATGTTTAGCACATGATTATGTTCACTTTTATTGTACCATAACTCATTAATTTGTTATATATCTTGGTACATAAGTTCTATAATGCATACGTATGCTTGCTATGCTTTAAATTATCTATATATCATGAAAGTAAGCATGTTATCATCTATGTGCTTAATGACAATTGGTTAATTAACCTATTGTGCTCAATTTACATAATATGAAAAATTGATCGTTATGAAAACATAATGAATTAATAGCCAAAAACTAACACACAAGGACCTAAGAAAATTTAGGTACCAAAAGTAAAAAATTGAAGTGTGTTGTAGGTATGCTTGAAGGCCAAGAGCTAACTTTGGCATCTTGAAAGCGGCTACTACAAGCACAAGACCAGAAAATACTCCAAGTTCTCTTCCTTGTCTCCAAGAAGGTTGGACTTGTAATATTTCGATAAGCGGAGACTTGTTTTATGTTTTTCTAGCCTTATATCTTGAAAATATCTCTATATGCTAGATAAGTATGTTCCTTGTCTGAAATGTCATGTTTGATGATAATATCATTGAGCTCGAGTTTTTGATCAATCATGACTCAAAATAAGTGTTTGTGTTAAATGGTTTTTTATCTTGTTTTTATCTAACATGATCTTTTAGTTGATTTAAAATGGCTTTGTAAGAATTAGAACTTTGTGATCACGTCTTTATGTTCTAACTTGGCATGTATGCTAAAACGTATCACTTTGATCCTTGGATAAACTTTTGTTAATCTTTTTGACTTGCTACTTATGTTTACTGGTGTATTTCATTTAGTTTTATTTAAATAAGACTTCTCTTATTCAAATAACGTTTTCTAGTAGCACCTCATAGTTATTGTTTTGTATGCTTTATTCGAATAAAGCATATTTTATTCGAATAAAAGCTTGGAAGAAAGCCAAGTCTGGATGTTGTATTATTCAAATAACAACACTGTTATTCGAATAATGCTTGACAGAAAGTCAAGACTTTGTGCTCTCCATGAGTTTATTCGAATAACAATAGCGTTATTCAAATAAACATGTGCTATATAAAAGGTTCTACTGATATTTTCTATATATGCTGAATACTTGAAATTGATTATGCTTAATTGAAAATATAAATGCATTTGGCTTATTGTTTTGATGAATATATATGGTTGTTTTGATAACTATACAATGTAATTAGCTAACAGTTTAATGACTAAGCTCTATGGATCCAAAATTGACAAATACCAAAGAAAGTACTTTGAATTGGGACAAAACTTAGGTAAAGTTCCTTAGGTGCCTGTGGTGCTTGTCTCCAATAAAAATATGACATATGTACATTTTCAAAGGAACTTAATCATCATTTTCAAAGTTTTCATTAATGAGTTATAGAAAAATGTACACATGTCATATTTTTATTGGAGACAAGCACCACAAGCACCTAAGGAACTTTACCTAAGTTTTGTCCTTTGAATTGTGTTGTACAGTGATAACTACCTCAAGCAAACATTTAAATGGAATAAGATTATTCAATTTGAGGTTAGTAAAGCTTAAAAAGATTCAACTTCTAAAAGGGGTGCAAAGAATCTCTATTCGCTCATGGAGACTTAAAGCTTGGAAGTTGGAGTCACCTACAAAAACTCAAAGAGTACACTTTTGGTGATATTAATCTCTTATCCTTACTTATGCTTTAAATTGAATATCATGTACTATTTGGAGAAGTAGAGTGCTGTTTTATGTCTTAACATGCCTTAAGTTGTGTTTTTCTAGCATTGTGTCTCAAAAGTGTCTTTACATATGCTAACATGCGAGATATGCACACATTTTGCTTAGAATGTCATGTTTTATGGTAATATCTTTGTTCTTGAGCTTGTGACCTATTCTCTTTGTTCAAATATGGAAATTCACATGCTCATAAGTAGTTCCAATCCTTTCTCTTTGATGCTTAATTGTCTTAAATACTTACTTGGAGATTGGAAAGTTAAAAGTTATTTGTCTTCTTGTTTGAAATTGCTTGATATGTTCATATCTTAAAAACAAGAAGTAAATTATTCATCTTATGCCTTGAACTTTGTTGTGAAGTTCAATGTAAGAAACTTGGCATGTGTGCATACTATAATTCTTTACTTAATATTACATGTCTTACATGATCATTGTTTGTCCCAAAATGCTTATATATGTTTGGATGATGCTCATGTTTTTCTTGATAAACTTGAATCTTGCTTTGAAAATGATTAAACTATACTTTTGGATTCAAGTGCATATGTCCTTTTTTTGTTCTTGTTAGAGCTAACATTGCATGGTTGATAATGTGGTACAAGCTTTACATTATTGTTCAACCCAAATTATGCTTGTAAATTAGCTTAAATGATATTTGATACTAACCTATGTTTTAGAGAACTTTTAGAGTTAGCTTTGCAAGTTTCTCTATGTGTTTCAAATATAGTCATCAAATATTGAAATGTTAAACATAAATGGATAAAGAGAAGAGTTGAATGAAGAGCGACATGAGGAGACTTTCTTCAAGTACAATGGAATGAAATACTCAACGGAAGAAAGTTCAAACTGAAAGGACCAATAAACGAATAACATTCTAAAGAAGCATCACTCTCTGTCTAACTCAATAAGTTTCTCTATCCCCAAGTTATTGTCATATTCTATATGAAGTACATGATACTTATTGATAAATTGATCTTAAATTGATTAGATGCTTTCCTTACATGAGAAGTATGCTTAGCTTTGACAAAGTACCTAATTGGATATTAACTTGCTATTTTTTTGTCATTGCATATAGGGTAGATGATGTTAGTTCTATACATACTTTGATCCCTATAGCATATTTCATCAAAGAGATGTACTTATGTTCTTTTGACTTGGTTTGTTCTGTCTCGATGAATATGTGGTTTTAATATAAAACCTCTCCACCCTTCTAAATTGTTTTTGACAATATAATGTGCTCTTGTAAAATTCTTTTTGAAAGGGGGAGAAGTTTTAAAAATGAGTTTTGATTGATGGATTAAAAATAAGTATCTTTTGCCTTACTTTACTTTATGATAATGTGCTTACATGGTCTTGGCATACATATTTCATTGTATCCATCTTGTGCTTTAATAAGGAGGAGCCTAGCTCTTAAGTTATTTATATTTCTTGGCTTACATCCTTGTTTGTTTACATAATTTTTTTATTACTATCATATACTAAATGTTGATATACCAAAATATGTCAAGTGTTGCACGCATATTCTTTTATCTCTTGAAAGTATGCTTGTTTCATCTCTCTATTATTGAATCATATGTAGAATCAAATAGAGGGAGATAGTTATGTTTTGAATAAATTGAAGAAGTTTTTGGTTTGATGATTCTACTCTCTTTTTGGCAACATGAGTTTTATCTATAGAGGGAGAGAAAATATGATCTTTCCTTCCTAAGGCTTTTTGTTGATGTCAAATAGGGGGAGTGAGAATTTGAAAGAAAAATTTGTTCTTGTGCTTATTGTTTGATATGCTTATATTGCTCAACATATTTTTCTTTAGTGATTTGTCATCATCAAAAAAGGGGGAGATTGTGGAAATAAGTTTACCTTAATGATTTAATATGTTAAGTTTTGATGATGACAAATACAAGCAAAAAAAGAATGATGCTTGCTACATAGATGTACTTAATAGATTATATGAAGATATTGAATTATGAGTTTGGACTAACTACTTTTTAAGTGAGCAATATTTTGTATGATAGTCCAAGTACCAAGAGTGAGCATTGCAACAAGAAAGCAAAGATCTCAATTATGTTCAACTCAAGGAGAATGTGCATGCCTATTTCATAAAGGTTTTGATAAACAACAAAAACATGTCAAAGACCAAGTCCAAAGGAAGATTAAATGGTATAACTTATAGGACTTAGCGTCTTTTATGTAAGAAGCCTTCTGAATATCTCAAATATGTTTTCAAATCTTTACAAATTGTTTTCACATGCTAATATGTCCAACAAACAAGTTTTGAAAAGCTAGTTATGGTGGTAGTTCAAAACTATGAAAAATAGTCAAGTTTGAGTTTTGCAAAACTGACATTTGGTTACTCTTTTGATCATAACTTTCAAAATACTTTGAGTTTTGTTCTGAAACTTGTTCCATTTGAAAATAGACTCAAAGATCTTTCCAATTAGTGGTCATTTACTTTAAACGGATGAGACATGAAGAAGTTATGGCCATTTAAAGTCAGTTTTCGAAACCAAAGTGGTTTATTCGAATAAGAGATGTGTTATTTGAATAACACACCCCAAAAAATGTTCCAGGACGTGTTTTTAGTGATTTATTCGAATAACCAAAGTGTTATTCGTATAACAAGTTCTAGAAAACACTTCTTGGTATGCTATAAGTGGATTTATTTGAATAACAAATGTGTTATTCGAATAACACGACCCTGGAACACGCAACGACTATTTTCTTGGCATTAAATGCTACCATTAAATGTACCCAATAGTTCCTTTGATCAAATACTCTATAAATACATGTCTTGGGTCATCTTTAATGGCTAACCAACATATTGAAACATATTTCTGTTGCACTAATCTAAAGATCAATCTTTCAATCCATTTGTGCTCTGTTTTTGTAAATATTTGAGATATCCTTGAAGAGCATTATAAAGCTTCAACTTGTGTAATCTACTCTTATGAGAGTTTATCATTCTATCCCTATTTGATTTTCTGTAATGAGGGTGAGGTATCCCTCAAAGGTTGTAAAGGTTGAGGCATCCCTGTTTTGAGACTCAAGTACAAAGGGTGAGGTATCCCAAGGTGTGTTGAGTGCTCTAGTTTGTAAAGGTTTCAAGCACCTGCTTAAGCTTAAAGTGATAGTGGAAAATCTCGAGTGGTTTACTTGAGGACTGGATGTAGGCCACAAGTGGTTGGTGGTTGAACCAGGATAAATACTGTGTTTGCTTCTCTCAACTCTATCTCCTTTACATTTGTGCTTTAATTATATATGCTTGAGTTGAATTTGATATCTAGCTTATTTGTTTGATTTATCCTATAGCCCAAGTGGTATTTGAGAAATCTCTAATAGTTGTACCTTTTCCGCTGCATGTATTGATTGAAAATATCAAAATGCATAATTTCTCAAAGTTATTTTAAAAATTTATAATCACCCAATTCACCCCCCTCTTGGGTGATGGTTTCTAAACTAACAATTAATATGCCAAGGGATTGGGTATTAAGTAATTTTGGGAATTGACCATAAATCATTGAAATAGAACATAGTTAAACCAATATTTGAATGTACATTGAAAGAGTTCAAGTGAAGTCTGAACCCTAACTCTTTAATACTATTGTTTTTCACTCCTTTGATTTATTGTTTTGCTTACTTATATTTATTTTTAATTAAATTTGAAAACAACTCTATTTCTTTGTTAGCTTAAATTGTATTACTTTCAATTAATTTTGTAATTAATAACTTAATCCCCATGAGACGATACTTTTATTCAGTTTTTATTACTTTTGCGATTTAGTGCACTTGTCGATTTCATAACATTATGCTATGATATGAGATTGATTGATGAATTTGAATGCCTATGATGAGAAAAACTATGATATGCATATTGTTGCATGATTGATGATATAAAAATTAAAGAGATTTGATGAAAAATGATTTTCTCTCATTGGTATCCCTTTGTGGAACTAGGCTGAGTGGATTTTGGATATACCTTAGACTTTGGATAAGTCTTGGACAATGGTAAGAGGGAAATTAAGAATCTCTTTGTACTATAGTAATTGAGGTTGAGAAAGATCTCCCTCTTGACCTGAGCTTCCTTAGTCATCAAGTAGTCAAGGATATATATGCTTCCTCTTTACTACTTGGGGTGATCCTAAATCTTGGATATTGTGAGGATTTATGTACGTCTTCCCTCTCCTAGACAACTGTTAGTATGAGAATTTTTGTGCGTCCTCTTTATCATTGTAGTTTGAAGTCTACCCCTAGTTCTAGACTGAGGATTTATGTGCATCCTTTTTACTAGACAGAGATAGATATGGCCTAGTTATTCAAAGTAGTCCTGTGTGACAAATTGATTGTCATAAATAGGTTGATGTGCACTAACCTAACAGCAGGCTACTACTAAGTGAATGAATAATATTATGAGCTCGTATCTTTCATAAATGAGGTTTCTTGATATAACTTTAGCATTGATGATATTTTGATTATATAAAATTCAGAATGGCAATGGTTTTGATGGTTAATAAATAAGAAATGATTGGTTGCACGAAGATTAAGTCTCAAGTTTCATCAAGTTTAGCTTGTAGGACTCAGGTCTTATGTGTAAAAGTAAATAAGAATCATACGAAACTCAAATAAATTTTAAAATCTTTATAAGTGATTCTTGCTTGTTAAAATACCCAACAAACTGTTTTTGAACAATTAGTCTTGGTGGTAGTTCAAATTGATGAAAATTTGTTAAGTTTATATTTTGTAAAGCTAACCTTTGGTTACTATTTTGACTATATCTTTTAAAATGTTTTGAGTCTTGTTCTGAAACTTGTTTCATATGAAAGTAGACTTAATGATCTTTCCAATGAATGATCATTTGTTTTAAACGGATAACTAATGAAGAAGTTATGATCTTTCAAAAGTCATTTGGTCAAAATAGGATGCAATAACCGATTATGGAATATCCATAACTGGTTATTCACCAAATCAGAAGCATAGGCTTCTATTCTTAAAAGCCCATAACCAGTTAGAGGATTTCAATAACCGGTTATTAGCTTTTTAAAAGTTCTTGGTTAAGCAATAACCAATTATGGAAATTCAATAACCGATTATTGGAAACTAAATAATCGGTTATGGAACTTCAATAACCAGTTATTTGGGAACTAGAAAATGAATTCCAATGGCTATATTTTGGCATTTAATGCCTCCAACCACCACCAACTGCTCTTAATTGTTTTGGGCTATAAACAAAAATGTTTGTGCATTAAATACTAGTTGGAAAACATTTTAAAAATCATTCTTAAACAATAAATACAAATTTTACCATCATTTCAATCAATACTCTATTTTGAGTTTCAAAGTGTGAATCCTTGATACTCATTATTCTTTAATTTGTATTATCAACTCTTGAGAGGGTTTTAATTCATCTATACTCTGTATAAACTGTAAAAGAGAGGGTGAGGTATCCCTTGAAATTGAGGCTCAAGCACAAAGGGTGAGGTATCCCAAGGTGTGTTGAGTGCTCCAGTTTGTAAAGGTTGTAAACACCTGTTGAAGCATGAAGATAAAGTGGAAAATCTCAGGTAATTACTTGAGGACTGGACGTAAGCCACAAGTGGATTGGTGGCTGAACCAGGATAAAATTCTATGTTTGTTTTCCTAAACTCAACTCCTTTACTTTTGTGCACTGTTTTATTGGCTTACTTGAACACTATCTTCCTTGGCTAATTTATTTGTGAGTGAAAGCATTCTATCTTCTCTATCCATTCATCGCTAACAATCAATAGCTTCAATAGAATTTGATAATCAAGTGTTTTGCGAAAGAATTGCGAAAATATTTTACAAACTTAATTCGCCCCCTCTTAAGTATTGAAGCCACTTGGTAACAAGTGGTATCAGAGCTAGACTCTTGTGTAAAGAGCTTAGCAGCTTCAAGAGAAGTGATGGCTTCAAATGATATTTCTTCTCAAAGTTCTTCTATAAATAGACCTCCTTTTTTCAATGAGAATGATTATACCTATTGGAAAGCAAATATGAAAATTTTATTGAAATTATTGATCTTGATGTGTGGGACGCCATTGAAAATAATCCCTTTGTCCCCACACACATAATTGATGGTGTAAGAACCAATATACCAAGAAATGAATAGACCGATAAAGAAAAGAAAAAGGTCCAATATAATTTGAGAGCCAAGAATGTAACATCCTAATACCGATAACCTAATATATTGCGCATATACCTGGATAAGCAATATTAGATATGCTAACTCTAGCCTATAACAACAAACTAACCCATATCATTCATTCATATAAATCAATATAGAGAGCCTGCAGAACAAAAAGCTATATATATACATCATAAGCCTCTCAAAGGCAAACTGTAGTACACAACTTTTACAAAGACAAAGTAGCAGGAAAATAAATATACAATATATTAATTTCAAGAAAAAAAATAAAGTATGTTATTTCTTCTGCTTCTTCCACTTCCCTTTACTTATACCTGGATTTACATGAAAACACAAACGGGGTGAGAAATCACAATTTCTCAATATAAGCATTCCAATACCAGTGTTTATCTATTCACAATGAATAAACCACATTATGAACATAAGATTAAGCCTGCAATAGATAAATGAGCCACTGCTCAACATTATTAGAACATACATACTACTCTATATAACATTCATAAGGCAAGCAACAATCTTAACCCAAGGTGAACAGACAATAATTAATGATATCGAAGCAACCGCCTATACAATCGTAAGATATCATCGAACAACCAACAACAAACATCGAGCAAGGCAACTGCCCATATAGCTACCAACAAATGCAATGCTTCATGATATGTTGTATGGTTATGCTCACACAAAGTCCTAATAATATGATGGTGCAGTGCAAATGCAGGTTTTAGTTTATTAAAACACATGCCACTTACTTATTTCCCAGAAACCACCGTTTCTTGTATATACGAAGTAGGATAAGCCTAAAAGCCTAAATCCCACTGGGTATTAGGTAAACACCTTTCCCTCACCAATGGAAAAGTACTATTGTCACCCCTATATCGGTAACCTTGACCATAATAGCATACCCGCTATGAGAATCTAGATCAACACCTTGTTCTCTGACCATATAGTTGTGCACACCATGTTAGGTTACAATACATAGGAAACAAGACATAGCAAGTTTGAAAAGAAGATTTGCAATATATTTTACAAATACATATAATCATCACTAGGTCGTTCCTAACCAAATGATTAAGGAAAACTAGCAAACTAACCAACTAAGCTCATTTATCACATAAGATGCAAGGTCACATTTCTAGTCCTTCCTATATCTCCAATCCTGTCTCACAAGGGAGTAAAATGTCATTCATGCATCTCTGGCTCTACTTTCTACACAAAGGAGCAACCTATGCACGATAACAAATACTACTTGCTAAGCACACTTAGCACACAACACCTAATACCTTACTTCATCACTTCACAAGTGAATCACAATGCAACCTCACGTTGCTCAACGTTCTAGGTATTGACCTATGGCATTCAATTTCTCAAAGGATGCCTAAGGTTTCTCAAATCCTATCACTAGGTTCACTCTAACCAAGTGAAAGAATCATAGCTAAAGAACATGCAATCTTGGCTCAACTTTAACACATAAAGGAACCAACCCATGTTTCTAACATATCCTCAAGTTCAACCTTTAAGAACAAGAGATCATACACCAACTATGCATCATAAGGTAAGTGATTATCTTCTCCAAGACGTACCAGTAATCCTCTTGTATCTAGAACCCTTCACCATCACTTCACAAGTGATTTAGAAGCCCATCTTGTAACACCCCAATTTTTAGAAAAATGTCCCGAATGTTCTGTTTACTGTTTTTCAAGCTTTTATGTAAATGACTATTGTGTCTCTATTTTATTGTTTCTTGTTTTTCTGTATGAAATACAAATATGTTTTACAGGTTAAAATTTTATTTGATCGTTTTACGTAATTTGCTTCGAGACGGTAAAATAAAAATTTTCTCAAGCTACTGTTTTAATTTTTCTGGGAGATATACAGACATATAATACTGTCTGTAATTTTATTTGAACGTTTTAGATGATTTGCTTCGTTGTAGGGAAAATGGAAAAATGACCATTACGTCCCGATTGTGCTGTTTTTAATTTTTCTATATGTTACAGTGCTTAATATTACTGTTTGTGATTTTATTTGGACTTTTTGTGCGATTTGCTCCGGGACAGGAAAATAATATTTTTTCGGGCCGGGAAAATCTTGTTTTAATTATTCAGACTGGGGGATCTTACTAAACCCAATTCTGAATGAGACGATAATTAATCTTTTAATTTTTAGGATTTAACTGTCAAATAAAATAATTTTGTATTATTATAATATTATTTTATTAGTCAGTATAATTAGATGACAGTGGACCCGAAAATGTTTTACGGGACCCACGTTTAGCTAAAACAGTTAACTTAGTAGCTTAATTAAGCATCATTAGTGAAGGAATTCTCTAGAACATGATGACTAAGTGTGGTGACCAGGTTAATTAGTGACTAAACATGGTGACTAGGCTAGATGACTATGCTAAAATCAACCAATGGGAGACAAGCTTGCTAACCAAGTTTTGCTCTTGACCTTTGATTCATTCTAAGGCTTGGATGAAGCCAAGCAAGGTTACACCTTGCATGGCATGATGTTCACGACCATTTGGCCTTTGGAGGACAAAAATCATTTCATCTTTCATGCAATTTCTCTCTTCTCTCTCTTCCAAAAACCCTAAACACCATTGAAGCTCTCTTGAAGCTCCATTCGGTCAAACACAAAACCATACCATCCAACCACCCAAAATTTTATCCAACCAAGTTTTCTAAACCTAAACACAATTCTAAGAACATCTCTAGTTGAGAGTTCTTGCAAAATCTTCCATTTAAAGCTTGGAAACCTACTTGGAAAATTTTACCTAGAAGGTAAAATTTCTAGTTTTCCATTTCTAAACTCTTTTTTAAAGTTCTAAGCCATGATTTCTTTATGGTTTAAGCTCTCTTTTATGGTTAGTAACTTGTAGACTTTTGTTTGAGTTTGTTAGGTTTTGAAGGAGGAAAACCAAACCCTAGGAAAGGTGTGAAAGAGTAATTTTGTCTTCACTTAAGGTAAGAGGAAGACTAATCTTATCATCCATGGGTGGTGGTAAGAAGATGGAGTTTGATTGTTATGATTGTAGAATCCATAAGGATTCCTTGTTTGTGTTTGTTTAATAGCTTGTTTGTGTGATTGTTAGTAGCTTTCCTAATTGATGTTTGTAATAATTTGTATGAAGATGCATGTCTACAAGCTTTGATTTGCATGCCTACAAGCTTTGATAATTTGTATGTGTTAGAAATGCATGATAGTATATAGGATGTGAATAACATGATTATGATTGCATGTGTGTTCCAAAGAACACAACACCAAGGCTCACGGCCATTGACCCAAAAGGAGAACCAAAATGTTCTCATTATTTTCCTAAAGTATAATTTAATTAACCTAGGAAAATTAACAAGAGATAGAATTGTTTAGATCAAGGAAAACGAATTTAGAAATCAAGTAACACAAAGTGTATATTTCGGCCAACATGCCAAACCAAAGATCCATGATTTCTAAAATCAATTCCAAACCATTTTCTAAAATAATAATTTAATGAATTTAGGTACTACAATAAATTTGACATGGATTTAGAAGATGAAAAATAATTTGGAGATCAAATGCAAAGACTTTGTTAAAATTGGCCAACATGCCACATACTTTTGATCCAAATTTATTTTCTAACTATTGACTAGATAATTTAATAAAAATAAACTAGATCAAGAGTTTTATAAGAGATTAAATGTATGGAAATAATTAGGAATGAAGTATAAAGCATAGAATGATTTTCGGCCAAAATGCCAAATTTAAATGTGTTTTGATTTATAGAATTGTTTTCAACTAAGGTTAAGTAATAAATGCCAAAAGGATTTTATTACAATGAGTTTTAAAGAAACAAATTGATTAGAATTAAGTTTAAGGATTAAAACTAATGATTTTACTGTTAGAAATGAAATACAATAACTTTTGAAAATTTCTAACATATAGCTCATGCTTATAATTTTGAAGCATGTTAGTGGTTTTCAAAAGGATTAAATTATACAGTTAAAAATTAAGTAAATAGAATTTTTACGAAAAAATTAGGAAACCATTAATATAAGTTTCTAAACAAAATACTGTCAATTTTTAGTGAAAACGGGCAAATAAGATAGAAAAGATGTCCAAAAGACAGTATACGCTATGAAAAATATTTTACATAGTTTAAACGTATTATTTATTATTTCTGTTTATTTAAACAGTAAATTTTAAGGGATTTGGACAAGAAAATGATTTAAAAATCTTACGCGATTGAGAAAATGTATTAAAACTCTTACGCGATTTGCAAAAACAGCAAAATATATTTACGCGATTTAAAAACGTTTGTAAAAACGACGAGATTGTGAAAATACGATAAAATTTCTACGCGATTGACCGCAACTGTATTTTTATACCAATGACGGTATTCTGTATTTTTTTTTCTGCTGTCGGGCTATGAGGTGAACCCGTACAGGCTTTGGAACAGTATTTGTCTGGTGGGACTTACTGTATCTTTTTATCTTTGAGGATATCCTGGTAATTTGAGGATATGCCAGTTTTTGGTGGATTGGTTGACGAGGTGAATCACATCGTGTTGTCGATGCGATAAACGTAGTGTGGTTCATTGTCTTTATGAACTGGAAGACGTTAGTGTACGGGATTCCATATATGGACAGTTGGTCGCTCTGCTGGGCCGTGGTAACCGATAGCACACTAATGAACTCGACACGCACTATATTTAATCGAGATTTCGTAAAGTCTAATAGTACATTGCCTATAGTGCCACAACGTGAGACCGTGAACTACACCATGCCTTGGATGATGGATTCCATGTGACGTGGGGCTATAGACGCAACGTGTGACAGCGCAATAGTTTGGTTGGGCAGCCGTGGTACTAATAGATTTTGCGGGTCATTCTCTCTCTGATATCTGTATGTGTTTAGCTCCATGGAGTAAGGTCGTGTCATATTGCATATGATTATATCTTGAACATTATTTTATTTCATCTGTTTATTTTTATCTGGTTATTATTATGATAAATTGTCTATTTATTATTATTTTTTATTTCTGATCTGAGATATTAGTTTATCTGTGATATTATGTGTTCTTATGATATTTAAATCTCTATATTCTTCTATTATTAATTAATGTTATAGCTTTTCATATTGCATGAACTGTATATCTGTTGTTTGTCGTTTTCTTATTTGCCATGTTTGTGATGATTTTAGATTGTCTTACCTCTTTATTGTACGTGTTTTCTGTATATTTATTTTACGTGGTAAAGAGTTTGAGGAAGAGGACCAGCCTCTTGAGATTTTGTATCCTGAGGAGGAAGAGGAGCAGCAAGCTGAAGATCGGTCACGACCAAGAACCATCTGATCATCCATATCCATTGGACTGATTTGTTTGGGTATGGCGGTGCCGAGGATTTTTGGGCTTTGTGACACTCGAGTTTCACGGTGGATCATTAGCTTGGCATCTGCGGGGAGACAGAGACTCAGTGACTTATGTGGGACGGTTGACTGTGTCCATACGACTTACGTTTGATGAAGAGCCGGGATGACGACTACTCTGTGTTTCGCACTTAGAGTTACCTTTATCTCTTAGGCGTCATTGGGGTGGTGTATCCACTGAGCCTAGTGAGATAAGTATCGTGTCGACTGCGCGGTCCCGTTACCGCCGAGAGTCGAGACATCCTGGATATTTATCTTCTGATGAGTTTCCTGAGAGTGATCCATCAGAGGATTAAATGTTTATGATGTGTATTTTTGGGCGCGTCTGCGTATGTATATATTGACTCTTTACTATTTCTGTTTACTGCTTATGTTTAAATATTTGTAGTTGTAGTTGTAAATTATTTGTATAACTTATAACTTGGACCATATGTATATTATGAGTGATGTTGTTCTGTTGGTTTTATGTTTCCGCGTTATTTTATTTAATAATATTCTGTTTAACAGGAATTATTTTACAACCCGTATTAGTACGTAACAAATGTTTTACAACTTGGGTAGATTTTATTTATCTTTCTTTTATTTTCTTTATATATGTGACATCCCCACAATGGTGTTACACACCTCATGTTGAACAAGGTTCTAAACACTTCCTTATTACAAACCAACTCACTTAGATGCTTAAAGGTTCTAAGACTACCCTATGGCATACCATCATACCATGGAAGCCTACAGTTTCCAAAGTCATTACCCATTGACACTCCACCTCATTATGGTTGTCTAGGGTCTCACGAGTCTATTATAAGGCATTTTCCACACTTTGGATGCCTAAAGATTCTCTAACCTCATCCTAAGGCAAATCCCATCACTTTGGGTGCCTAAAAGTTTCCCAACTTTTCATATATACTAGGTGGTTATTCACTCTAAGAATTTCCTCCATTTGTGTCTTAACACACTTAGGAAAGCATATAAGAATGATCCAAACACTTAGGAAGTTCAAAAGATATCAAAAACACATTTTTAAGGATTCTGGAGCTCACGCCGCGGCACCCTCTATGCCACGCCGCGGCATCCTACTCTCGGGTTACAATTTTGGAAATGCACCAGTCTCACACCGCGGTGTGAAATGCTTGCGCCGCGGCGCTAGAATCAGAAAATGGATTCTGCAGAATTCTGCAATCGCGGGTTACTATTCCATTGGAACAAAATCTGGATTTTGGCCACTCCAAATTAGTTTCTAGGTGATTTCAAGTTACTAACATGATGGAAACCTAAAACACCAATTGATTTCATCAAAATTGGATCAAAACACCAAATCACTCATCCAAACCCCTAAAATCAACACTTAGAGCATTTTAGGTCCAAATGGAGAATTTTCAGTTTCTAATCCAAACTCTTAGCATGAATAAGTCATAAACTACATTTAAAACTCATCCAAGCAAGAAAATCAGTTCAAACACTTCAAGAACTCAAAGTGACCTATCAAACCTCACCTAGGCCTAACATGGAAAATGAGGAAGATGGAGTTTGAGCTCAAGAAGCCCTACCTTTGGCTCCTCAAGCTGCTGAGATGATGATTGTGAAGTCTTGATCTTGTTCTTGGATCCTCCTTCAAGCTTTGATCCTTAGGCCCTTAGCTTTTTCCCCTTTTTTCTCCTTTTCCCCCATGATTTTCCCCTTCCCTTTCTCTTATTTGTTTTTTGTTTTTGGCTGCTGTGAGAAAATGAAGGAAAGAAGTCAGATTTGGCTTCTTAAAGCCAAACCACAAAAAGGGTACCAAAAATTCCGATATGCTAAGAACACTTAGATTTCTTCAAATCCAGTTTTCTTAAAGCCAACAAGTTTGAAATAAATCGTAGGATTCATCAAAAATCTTGTTGCTCCAAAACTATCATTTTCCATATCTGTGACTAGTCATTCCGGTACTAAAACACATAACCAGTATACTTAAAAATACTAAACTAACTCCGAAAATTCTCAAACTTTAACCACATCGCAGAATACATATCTATGACCTAGAAATAAGTTATCCACATCTGTTTCTATTACCTAAACCATTTAAGCTAATAACTGAGTCATTTTAAGCTATTTTTCACCCTTCGGCTTACAACAAAATACCTAAAGTAACTTATATTGCCACAAAATTCAACAGACATGTTAAGCAAATATTAGGCTACCTCTGTATCCATATGCTAACCTAACATGTTTTCCAGGGTGTTACAAAGAACATCATTACCACTTTCTTGGGATATGATGAATTTTTTAGGTTGTCAAATTGTAAGACCGCTTAAGAAATACGGGATACTTTACAAGTGACCCATGAGAGCAAGTGTGAAGTAAAGAGATCAAGAATAAATACTCCCACTCATGAGTATGAATTATTTAGAATGAACGAAGGAGAAAGCATTCAAGAAATGCAAAAGAGGTTCACACATATTGTAAATCATCTTGCTTTATTGGGAAAAACTTTTCCTAATGAAAATCTTATTAACAAAGGGTTGAGATGCTTGAGAAGGAATTAACAACCCAAAGTAACGGCTATTTTGGAATCAAGGAACTTATCAACAATGACTATAGCTACTCTATTTGGGAAGCTCCAAGAGCATGAATTAGAGCTAAATAGACTCAATCAAAATGAGGAACATGACAAGAAGAAAAATGGGATTGCACTCAAAGTTACCTCCTCCATAATTAATGATGATGATGAAGATGATGGAGATGACATAGAAAACCTTGAGCTAAATGAGGAGAATCTTAGTCTCCTTGACAGGAGGTTTGGAAAATTCCTTAAGAAGAAGGGAATTCAAAGAATGTCATCTTTCCCTCCAAAAAAGACCTATCATAAAGGGAAAGGAACCTTATCAACTCCAACATGCTATGAATGTAGTAAACCAGGGCACATAAAGATGAAATGTCTCGTATATCTTAAGAAGAGGAAGAAGTTTGAGAAAAGACATTCTAAAGAAAAGAAAGGAAGGAGAGCTTACATAGCATGCGAGGACAATGGCATAGATTCTACCTAGAGTTTAGAAAATGAAGAAGCCCATATATGTCTCATGGCTAGAGGAGAAGAAGAAGAAGTGAGTAACACTGAGGTAACTTCTTTTAACCTAGATTCCTCACATTCCTATAATGAATTACAAGATGCTTTTGAAGAATTGCATGATGAATCCATGAGGCTCACAAAGATGGTTTTATCTTCTAACAAAACAATCTCCTTATTATTAAACAAAAATTTTATTTTAAATAAGGAGAATAACAAACTCAAAATTGAGAATGAGACTTTAGGATTAATCGATGCTAACTTATCATGCATAACTTGTTCTTTACATGATAATGCATCCATACCATCATCTTGCTCACCATGCAAATAATTTGAAAAAGAGGTTGAAGATTTAAAAAACACTCTTTCAAAATTTACCTTTGAAAGACACAACTTAAATGTGTTACTAGGAAAACAAAGATGTGTTTTTCAAAAAGGCAGTTTGGGGTACAATCCCAATAACTAACAAAAGTCTTACAAGAACTTCTTTATTTCCTCAAGTACATCAAGTATCCCCTTTATCAAATGCTTTCATTGTGGGAGAAAAGGGCATAGTGCCTCAACATGCAATGTTAGGAAGAACGTAAATACCAAGGTTGGAACTAAAATGGTTTTGGTTTCTAAGGGCACCTTACCCAAAACTAACACACAAGGACCCAAGAAAATTTGGGTACCAAAAGTTAAAATCTAAATGTGTGTTGTAGATATGCTTGAAGGCCAAGAGTTCAAATTGATATCTTGATAGTGGATGCTCCAAGCACATGACCGGAGATGGCTCCAAGTTCTCCTCTTTTGCTCCCGAGAAATATGGTCATGTCACATATGGGGACAACAACAAAGGAAGGATCCTTGGAGTTGGAAAAGTTAGTAAGAATCCCACTACTTCAATTGATAATGTTTTTTATGTTGAAGGACTCAAACATAATTTGCTAAGCATAAGTCAATTGTGTAACAAGGGTAATAGAGTTATCTTTGATTCTAATTATTGCATAATTAAGGGTAAGGATGATAAGCAAGTTAAGTTTGTTGGCCATAGAATTGATAATATATATATGATTAACCTTGATGATATTAACTCTCAAGATGCTAGATGTCTCATAAGTAAAAAAAGTTATTCATGGTTATGGCATAGACGAATTACCCATATTTACATGGATCACCTAAACAAACTCGTTTCTAAAGAATTAGTAATTAGTCTTCCAAAGCTCAAATTTGAGAAAAATAAACATTGTGATACATGTCAAAAGGGTAAACAAGTAAAAGTTTCTTTCAAAGCTAAAAATGTTGTTTCTTCCACTAGACCTTTGTAACTTTTGCACATGGATCTTTTTAGACCATCAAGAACTATGAGCTTTGAGGGTAACTACTATGCTTTTGTGATTGTGGATGATTACTCTAGATATACATGGACTCTATTCCTTGCTCATAAGAATGATGTCTTTCATGCATTTAGAAAACTTGCAAAGGTTATTCAAAATGAGAAAAATTGTAGCATTGCATCCATAAGAAGTGATCATGGTGGGGAATTTGAAAACCAAGAATTTGAATTGTTTTGCAATGAAAATGACATTGAGCATAATTTTTCTGCTCCTAGAACTCCACAACAAAATGGAGTAGTTGAAAGGAAAAATTGATCTTTAGAATAGTTAGCAAGAACTATGCTCAATGAAACAAGCCTTTCTAAATATTTTTGGGTGGATGCAATAAGTACCACTTGTTATGTTATGAATAGGACTCTAATAATGCAAATTTAAAAAAAAAACCCCTATGAACTATACAAAGGAAGGAAGCCAAACATTTCCCACTTTTATGTCTTTGGTTGCAAGTGCTTTGTTTTAAACAATGGAAAAAATAACCTAGGCAAGTTTGATGCTAAATCTGATAAGGGAATATTTCTTGGTTACTTAGTAGTAAATCCTTTCGAATTTATAATAAGAGAACTATGACTATTAAGGAACCAATACATGTTGCATTTGATGAAACTAACTCCACTGGGTTAGGAAAGGATGATATTGATGATGTTATAGAAATTTTATCCAATACACACTTAGGAAGCAAAGAAGAAGAGCAAAAAAGAGAAAGCCAAAGAGAGGAAGCACTCAATAAGCAAAGGAAACTTCAAATAGTCTTCCAAGAGAATGGAGAACTTCAAGATATCATCCTCTTGACAAGGTGATGGGTGATGTATCAAAAGGGGTAATTACTCGAAACTCTCTTAGAGATGCATGTAACCATATGGTTTTTGTCTCTCAAGTTGAACCTAAAGACATAAATGAGGCCATTAATGATGAACATTAAATCTTGGCTATGCAAGATGAACTAAACCAATTTGAGAGAAACCAAGTTTGGAAATTAGTTCCAAGGCCCAATGTGTGATTGATAATATAGCGAAGACTGGTTTTGATTATTACAAACATGAAGATGATAAGAAGACCAAGTTCAAGATTAGCTCTAGGACTTAGGATCTCTTGTACGGAGACTTTTCGGATATCTCATTGTTTTTGCACAAAAAGATAAAAATGATTTTAAATTAATATTCCAAATTCAAAGAATATTTTCTGAAATGTTTAACTATTTTGGAACAGAGCTATTCGAATAGACTCCAAAGTTTTTAAATAGACCTTACTTAAAATGTCATATGTTTTTCTGTTTTTCAAACGGTATTCGAATAAGATCACATGGTATTCGAATAAACAAAAGCTCTCCAAAATCTATTTTTAAATGATCTATTCGAAGAACCCACAAGGTATTTGAATAGATCTATTTTTAACTGAAAGCTTCTTTTAGCAGAGGTATTCGAATAACTCAAAAGGTATTCGAATAACCTTCTTAAAAATTGTTTTTCACAAGTCTTTTGAAATAGTGGTATTCGAATAATCTCAAAAGTATTCAAATAACCCACAGGCTCCTATTTTGAAAATGATACGAGCTTTTCTGATTAATTATGGTAATTAATGTTTTCAATGGCTATTTTCTTAGAAAGCTCTATAAATAGTGACCTTAGGTCACCTTTGCAAGTTGCCAAACAATCTAATTCATTACTTGCTTATGTTAAAACATGATTTATAATTTCTCTCTTATTTTTTGTGCTCTTTTGCTAAAACTTTGAGATATCCTTAGAGAGCTCTGTTAGTGCTTCAATTTGTATTATTTGCTCTTTGTGAGAGTTTCTCTTTATTTATTTTCTGCTGTATTTTTGAGAGGGTGAGGTATCTCTCAATAGTTTGTAACGAGGGTGAGGTATCCCTGATAGTTTGAGGCTTTAGCACAAGGGTAGAGTTTCCTTGTGTGTGAAAAGTGCTCTTGATTGTAACGGTTGCAAGCACCTGTTTAAGCTTGTATTGAATAGTAAAAAATCTCGAATTGTGTTTTGAGAACTGGACGTAGGCCACAAGTGATTGGTGGTCGAACCAGGATAAATATCGTGCCTGCTTTTCTAATCCTTATTCTTTTATTTATCTACATTTAATTTATGATTTCCTGCAATTTATTTATTAGTTGTTCTTAGTGTTCTTCTCTTCCTTTAGCTCACGCTTTTTAATATATTATTTCAGCATATTTAATTTGTTTATGCTTTTGCAAAAAGTTTTTAATACTTAATTCACCCCCTTCTTGAGTACTGGAAGCCACTTGGTAACAAGTGGTATCAGAGCTAGACTTTTGTTTAAAGAGCTTAGCAGCTTTAAGAGAACATGGCTCCCTCAAATGGCTTTTCAGAGGGATCTTTTATAAATCGACTACCCTTTTTCAATAAGGATGGTTACGCATATTGGAAGGAAAAAATGAAAATCTTCATCGAAGCTATTGATTTAGATGTATAATATACTGTCGAAAACGATATATTTATGCCTACACGAGTGGTCGATGGTGTAAAAACTGAGACACCTAGAAGTGATTGGTTTGTTAAAGATAAAAGAAAAGTTCAATATAATTTGAAAGCTAAAAAAATCATTACCACTGCCTTGGAGTATGATGAATTTTTCAGAATTTCAAACTAGAAAACTGCTAAAGAGATGTGGGACACTTTGCAAGTTATCCATGAAGGTACTAGTGAAGTTAAGAGGTCAAGAATCAATTCTCTTACTCGTGAATATGAATTATTTAGAATGAACTAAGGAGAAAGCATTTAGGAAATGTAAAAGAGGTTCACCCACATCGTAAATCATCTTGTATCATTAGGAGAGAATTTTTTTAACAAAGATTTGATTAACAAAGTTTTAAGATGTTTGAGTAGGATTTGGCAACCCAAGGTGATAACCATATCAGAATCAAGGGACTTGTCGACAATGACACTAGCTACCTTTTTTTTGAAAACTCCACGAACATGAACTGGAGCTGAACAGATTAAGCTAAAGTGAAGAAAATGATAAGAAGAAGAAGGGCATAACTCTCAAAGCCACTAAATAAGCAATTGATGATTATGAGGATGGAGAAAGCACAGAGAATCTTGAGCTAAATAAAGAAAACCTTAGCCTTATGGTTAAGAAATTCAGTAAGTTTCTCAAAAAGAAGGGAAACCAAAGAAGACCGCCTTTCCTTCCAAAGAAAACTTATCACAAAGAAGGAACATCTTCAACTCTAACCTGCTACGAATGTGGAAAATCGGGTCACATGAAAATGGAGTGTCCAATTTACTAAAAGAAGATAGAGAAATTTGAGAAGAAACCATTCAAAGAATGAAAAGGAAGAAGGGCCTATATAGCATAGATTGACAACGATATGGAATCAAATGACAGCTCAGATAGCGAGGAAGTTAATCTATGTCTTATGGCCAAAGCAGAAGAAGATCATGAGAGCAATATTAAGGTAATTTCTAATTGTGATTTATCTCCTTCTTATTATGAATTGAAAAAAGCCTTTGAAGAATTGCATGATGAATCTCTAAGGCTCACCAAATTAGTCTCTTTGTCTAATAAAACAATTTCCTCTTTAGAAAATCAAATTCTTAATTTAAATAAAGAAATTAAAGAATTAAAAATTAAAAATGAGACTTTAGGATTAATTGATGCTTGCACAACTTGTTCTTCACATGCTTCTACTTGTTCATCTTGTTCATCTTGTCATATGCTTGAAAAAGAAATTGAAGACTTCAAGAACACCCTTGCTAAATTCACTCTCGGAATAGATAATTTAAATATTTTATTAGAAAAACAAAGAGTTATTTTTCAAAAGGCTGGAATAGGATATAATCCAAAAAATCAGCACAAATCCTATAAAAATTTCTTTGTTTATTCAAGTACTTCTAGTAGCCCATTTATAAAATGTTTTTATTGTGGAAAGAAAGGACATAGTGCTTCAACTTGCAATGCAAGGAAAAACATTAACAAAAAAAATGGAACAAAAATGGTTTGGGTTCCTAAGGGAACTATACCCAAAACTGACATAGAAGGACCTAAGAAAATTTAGGTACCAAAAGTTAAAAATTAAATTTGTGTTGTAGGTATGCTTGAAGGCAAAGAGCTCAAATTGGTACCTCGATAGTGGATGCTCCAAGCACATGACCAGAGACAACTCTAAATTCTCATTCTTTGTTCCCAAAACTCACGGACATGTAACTTATGGAGATAACAACAAAGAAAAGATTCTTAGAGTTAGCAAAGTCAATAAGAGTCCTAACTCTTCTATTGATAATGTATTGCTTGTTGAAGGACTTAAACATAACTAGCTTAGTATTAGTCAATTATCTGATAAAGGAAATAAAGTTATATTTAATTCAATTTGTTGTATAATTGAAGATAAAAATGACAAGCATGTTAAGTTTGTTAGTCATAGAGTTAATAACATTTATATGATTAGTCTTGATGATATATCTTCAAGTGATGTGAAATGCCTTTTAAGTAAGGAAGATAAGTCTTGGTTATGGCATAGGAGAATCGCTCACATTCACATGGATCACTTGAAAAAGTTGGTCTCTAAAGAATTAGTAATTGGACTACCCAAGCTTAATTTTGAAAAAGATGAATTATGTTATGCATGTCAAAAAGGAAACAAGTAAAGGTATCTTTTAAAGCCAAAAATATTGTTTCAACAACTAGACCTTTACAACTTTTGTACATGGATCTTTTTGGACCATCTAGAACTATGAGCTTTGGTGGGAATTATTATGCCTTAGTGATTGTGGACGATTTTTCTAAGTTCACATGGACTTTATTTCTCTCTCACAAAAATGATGCATTTCTAGATTTTAAGAAACTTGCCAAAGTTATCCAAAATGAAAAAGGTTTTTTAATTACATCCATAAGAACTAACCATGGTGGTGAATTTGAAAATCATATTTTTAAAACTTTTTGTGATGAATATGACATTGAGCATGATTTTTTTGCCCCTAGAACTCCATAACAACATGGAGTTGTAGAAAGGAAAAATTGATCTTTAGAAGAAATGGCAAGAACTATGCTCAATGAGGCTACTCTTCCTAAGTATTTCTGGACTGATGCAGTTAATACCACATGTTATGTAATGAATAGAGCCCTTATAAGGCTAATTTTAAAGAAAACCCCATATGAGTTATACAAGGGAAGAAAGTCAAATGTCTCACATTTTTATGTTTTTGGATGTAAATGTTTTGTTTTGAATAATGGAAAGGATAACTTCAGAAAGTTTGATGCTAAGTCTGATGAAGGTATATTTCTAGGCTATTCAATTCATAGCAAAGCTTTTAGAATTTATAATAACAGAACTATGACAATTGAAGAATTCATTCATGTTGCATTTGATTAAACTAATCCAAATGAATCGAGAAAAGAGTTTGTTGTTGATGATGTTGCAGAAGCTTTGACAAAAACACATTTGGACAACAAGTAAGAAAGGATACAAGAAGAAGACCCCCCAAATCAAGAAGAGCCACAAGTCATGGACCTTTCTAAAGAATGGAGGACATCATAACACCACCCTTTTGACTCTGTGATAGGTGATATCTCAAAAGGGGTAATTACGAGAAACTATCTTAGAAATGCATGTAATCACTTAGCCTTTGTTTCTCAAATTGGACCTAAGGATATAATTGAAGCTTTTGATGATGAATATTGGATCTTAGTTATGCAAGAGGAATTAAATCAATTTGAAAGAAACCAAGTCTGGGAATTAGTTCCTAGGCCTAATGATCATCCTATAATTGGTACTAAATGGGTTTTTAGGAACAAACTTGATGAAAATGACTTGATAACAAGAAACAAAGCTAGATTAGTTACAAAAGGTTATAATCAAGAAGAAGGAAAAGATTATGAAGAAACCTATGCACATGTAGCTATATTAGAAGTTATTAGAATGTTACTTGCATATGCTTGCATCATAGATTTCAAGTTATATCAAATGGATGTTAAAAGTACTTTTCTAAATGGCTTTATTCAAAAGGAGGTATATGTTGAACAAACTCCGGGTTTTGAAAATCATGAACTATCCAACTATGTTTTTAAACTCAAAAAGGCCTTGTACAACTTAAAACAAGTTCCTAGAGCTTGGTATGAAAGGTTGAGTAAGTTTCTTTTAGAAAATGGTTTTTCAAGAGAAAAAATCGATGCTACCTTTTTTTATTAAAAACAAAAAGCATGATATTCTCCTTGTACAAGTATATGTGGATGATATTATCTTTGGTGCTACTAATGAATCCCTTTGCAAGGATTTTGCTAAGTCAATGCAGAAGAATGAGTTTGAAATGTCAATGATGGGAGAACTTAATTTCTTCCTTGGGCTTCAAATTAGATAAACAAAAGAAGGGACTTTCATAAGTCAAACCAAATACTGGAAGGAACTGCTCAAAAAGTTCGAAATGGACAACGTTAAGCACATGACTACACCAATGGGCACTTCTTACTATTTGGATAAAGATGAAGGAGGTAAATTTGTAGAAATAACGAAATACAGAGGTATTACTGGATCTCTTCTTTATCTTATAGCTAGTAGGCTAGATATTATGTTTAGTATTTGTATGTGTACTAGATATCAAGCTAACCCTAAGCAATCTCATCTAAGTACTATTAAAAGAATAATGAAATACCTAGTAAGCACTTCACAAATGGGTTTGTGGTACCCTAAGGGTGCCTCATATAGCCTAATAGGCTATTCTGATTCTAATTTTGCGGGATGCAAAATGGATAGAAATTGTACTAGTGAGACATGCCACTTGCTTGATAGCTCTTTAGTTTCTTAGCATAGCAAGAAACAAAATAGTGTGGCTTTGTCTATCATTGAGGCTGAATA
Source organism: Ormosia emarginata (assembly GCA_029884605.1). Classification (NCBI taxonomy): domain Eukaryota; kingdom Viridiplantae; phylum Streptophyta; class Magnoliopsida; order Fabales; family Fabaceae; genus Ormosia; species Ormosia emarginata. Next base: position 29,189,930 of record JAQQTP010000074.1, on the reverse strand, counting down.
TGTTGCAGTTGGGAGTTGTTGTACTCAAATCCTATGGATGAAGCAACAACTTCTAGACTATGGTATTTAGCTTGATCACATCCCGATAAGATGTGACAACACTAGTGCAATAAACCTCTCTAAGAATCCCATTTTGCATTCTAGAACAAAGCACATAGAGATAAGACATCATTTTATCAGAGATCATGTACAAAAAGGGGATTGCATTCTTGAATTTGTTGAAACATCTAAGCAACTTGCAGATATTTTCCCTAAACCCCTAGCAAAAGAAGCATTCTTTTATATTAGAGTATAATTGGGCATAATTGATCAATCCAACATATAATTGCTTATAATTATTAATTAATTATAGATTTATCTTTCTTAAATTATTACTGACTTGAGCTTTGGAGATATCCCCAAAATCTATTTTTGCAGGTACTTCATCATTGGGTAAGTTTTTTCTCTCTCAGAATGCACTTCTATTCATGATAAATGTGTTTTCCTGTTAAAGTTATTCGAATAACTCTGAAATTATTTGAATACCACTGCATCTGTACATGATTTCTTGTATTTTTCTGATAGGTCTATTCAAATAACCCATGGCTAGAAGCCAAGCCAAATTAGCCAAGCTATTCGAAAAACTGCCTAGTTATCCGAATACCTTCTTATAGAACGTTTTGTCTCTTAGTTTTCCTAGCAAGCCTATTCGAATATATTACATGTTATTCAAATAGATTTTGAGCCCTCTTTATATACCTCTTCGCACCCCTTTCGTTCTCACTCCCTCATTCTCATTTGTTCTATTTCAAAAAAAAAAAATCATTGGTCTCCCTCTTCTCCCTCCATTGCTCATCTTTCCCATCATCTCCCTCCAAACCAAGGCATCCTCCTCTTTTCATCAAAAGCATCCCCGAACGAAGATGGCTCCATGCAACAATCTTTTGGACCTTCGGAGGCTCTCATCCAGTGAGAGCGAGCTTGGTCATTTCATCTATCATTTTTGGGAGTGCAATCTGGTGCAACCGAAGTACCTTGACTTGGGGTTCTTCGAAAAAGAAGGTAGCTTTGACTTTCTGAACTTGCTGAACCACCGACGTGTGCTTCAACTCTGCTCTTTCAAAGTTGTTCTCTATCTCGACCTGGCTAAAATGTTCTACTGCAATTTGAAGATTGAAGGTTAGGATCTTCACTCCGATGTCTGAGACCAACACATTGTGATCACTCCTCAGGATTGGGTTCAGTTCTTTGGGTTGTAGTCTTTTGGTTGCAATATCGAAGAAGATGGCAACTCGCTTCTCCAGGATTTCAACAAGAACAGAGCTATAGAAGACGTTTTGAGGCCTGGGTTGGCATTGCCTTCGACTCAAAAGGGAGTGAAAGGAGGAATGATGAAAAGCCAAGATAGGCTCCTACATTATGCCTATGCTCACATCTTAGCTCCTCGAGGTAAGAACTACGCCTACTTGAGCAAAGACGATATTTTTATGCTCTGGATTCTTAAGAGGGGATACCAAATTAACTGGCCCATCTTCATCATGAAGCATATGATGAGGGCCAAAGGTAAAGAGCAATCTGAATTGCCCTATGGTTTGATCATCACTGACTTCCTTGGCAAATATCCTCACATTCTGGAAATTGAGCAGGCAACTCAGCTGACTCATCATCATGTGTTTGGTTCCTTTACTTTGAATAAAATGAAGATGATCAAGACCAATGATGGTTGGGTGTACCTAGTTAAGGTAGAAGATGATGTGGAAGAACCTCAGGATGCTCTTATTGCCCTTACTATTGATATTCCTGCCCTTACCCCTGCTCCTGTTATAAATAAGTAGATCTTGGCTACTTTGTTGGACAACAAAGCTTACATGGAGAACACCTTCACCATTCTGTTTGACAGAATAGCTGGTGTTGAGTGTGAACAGGCTGCCCTCCGAGCTCTATTGTATGGCAACGAACCTACCTCTCCACCTCTGCCACCAAATGCCTATTTCTAAGACTTGCTTAGACTTAGGATTTGTTGCTTTTATGTGTATTGATTGATCATTTTACTATGCCATTGTACATGTTTCTTTTGCCAATATAATTATTAATCAAATAAGTGTTTTGCTGCAATTATATGCCTATTTCTCTACCTTTTATACATCTGCTATATCTTTTTTATTATGCCAAATGGGGAGAATAATATCTGGAAACATTTGAGAAAAGACAGGTAAAAATAAAGGTAACAATAATTGGAATAATTGGATTCCAAATGAAAGGGGAAGCTACGCATCTTTGATATAAATCACCTCTTACGAAAAAGAGGGAAAGTAAGTTCTCAAATCTTTAAACTCTGTGAATTCTAATTTATCTGAACTAATACTTTTCTCAATGATAGTTTGTCATCATAAAAAAGGGGGAGAATGTGATTGATAATATAACGAAGATTGGTTTTGATGATTACAAACATGAAGATGATAATAAGACCAAGTTCAAGATTAGCTCTAGGACTTAGGATCTCTTGTACGGAGACTTTTCAGATATCTCATTGTTTTTGCATAAAAAGATAAAAATGTTTTTAAATTAATATTCCAAATTCAAAGAATATTTTCTGAAAAATTTAATTGTTTTGGAACAGAGCTATTCGAATAGACTCTAAAGTATTCAAATAGACCTTACTTAAAATGTCATACGTTTTTTCTGTTTTTCAAACGGTATTTGAATAAGATCACTTGGTATTTGAATAAACAAAAGCTCTCCAAAATCTACTTTTAAATGATCTATTTGAATAACCCACAAGGTATTCGAATAGACATGTTTTTAACTGAAAGCTTCTTTTAGCAGAGGAATTCGAATAACTTAAAAGGTATTCGAATAACCTTCTTTAAAATTGTTTTTCACAAGTCTTTTGAAACATTGGTATTCGAATAACCTCAAAGGTATTCGAATAACCCATGGGCTCCTGTTTTGAAATGATACGAGCTTTTCATATTAATTATGATAATTAATGTTTTCAATGACTATTTTCTTAGAAAGCTCTATAAATAGAGACCTTGGGTCACCTTTGCAAGTTGCCTAACAATCTGAATCACTACTTGCTTGTGTTAAAACGTGATTTATAATTTCTCTCTTATTTTCTGTGCTCTTTTGCCTAAACTTTGAGATATCCTTAGAGAGTTCTGTTAGTGCTTCAATTTGTATTATTTGCTCTTTGTGAGAGTTTCTCTTCATCTATTTTTGATGTATTTCTGAGAGGGTGAGGTATCCCTTGAAGGTTTGTGTAAGGGTGAGGTATCCCTGACAGTTTGAGGCTTTAGCACAAGGGTAGTGTTTTCCTGTGTGTGAAAAGTGCTCTTGATTGTAACGGTTGCAAGCACCTGTTTAAGCTTGTATTAAATAGTAAAAAATCTCGAATTGTGTTTCGAGGACTAGACATAGGCTACAAGTGGTTGGTAGTCGAATCAGGATAAATATCGTGCTTACTTTTCTAATCCTTATTCTTTTATTTATATGCATTTAGTTTATTATTTCCTGCAATTTATTTATTGGTTGTTCTTAGTGTTCTTCTTCTCTTCCTTTAATTCACACTTTTTAATATTTTATTTCAGCATATTTAATTTGTTTACGCTTTTACAAAAAGTTTTTAATACTCAATTCACCCCCTCTTGAGTATTGGAAGCCACTTGGTAACATAATGATCATCCCATAATTAGCACCAAATAGGTCTTTAGGAACAAACTTGATGAAACAGGCTTAATAATAAGAAACAAAGCTAGATTCGTTGCTAAATGTTATAATCAAGAAGAAGGAATAGATTATGAGGAAACATATGCTCCCGTAGCTAGATTAGAAGCCATAAGAATGCTACTTGCATATGCATGCATCATGGATTCTAGACTCCATCAAATGGAAGTCAAAAGTTCTTTCTTAAATGGTTTCATACAAGAAGAGGTGTATGTTGAACAATCTCCTGATTTTGAATACTTTGAACTGTCCAACCATGTTTTTAAATTGAAAAAGGCCTTATATGGCTTAAAACATACTCCTAGAGCTTGGTATGAAAGGTTGAGCAAGTTACTTTTGGAAAAAGACTTCTCTAGGAGAAAGGTTGACACTACTCTTTTCATCAAGTACAAAAAGCATGACATTCTTCTTGTTCAAATATATGTTGATGATATAATATTTGGTGCTACTAATGACTCTCTTTGTAAAAAAATTGCTAACATTATGCAAAAAAAGTTTGAGATGTCTATGATTGGTGAGCTCAACTTCTTCCTTGGACTCCAAATCAAGCAAAAAAGGAATGAGACATTCATAAGTCAATCAAAATATTGCAAGGAGCTGCTCAAGAAGTTTGGAATGGACAATTCCAAGCATATAGACACACCTATAGGCACTTCTTGTTATTTGGAGAAAAATGAAGGATGTAAACCTGTAGAAATTACAAAGTATAGAGGTATGATTGGCACATTCCTTTATCTTATAGCAAGTAGGCCATATATTACGTTTAGTATGTGCATGTGTGCTAGATTTCAAGCGAATCCTAAAGAATCACACTTAAGTGCTGTAAAAAGTGTGAATGTTTATGTCTTGAAGTATGTCAAATGGTTTTTTATGATAACAAAGTCAAGATGAAGATCAAATTCAAAGAGAAGATCAAGATCAAAGAAAGGAATCAAGAGGTTTATTAGACATAGGTCTTAGAACATCAATGTTAAATGCTCTCAAAGTATCTCAAATGATTTTTCAAGATCTTTTGAATTAACTTAAATTTCAAAGTTCATATTTTAAAGAAATGTTAAATTCAATCTTGGATTATGTTAAACACTTGTCAATATTATTTAATCCAAGTTTCTCAAAGTCATAAATGGCCTTGATACTTTATTAAAGCTAAAAAATGTGTTCATAGAACAAGGTAATCGATTATACATATGTTGTAATCAATTACAAGCTAAACAGAGGTCTTATAATCGATCACATTGAGCATGTAATCGATTACAAGCATGGCAGAAGCCTTGTAATCAATTACACTAAGGTTGTAATCGATTACAAGTCTGACAGAGGCCTTGTAATCAATTACACAAGGTTGGTAATCAATTACATCCTACCCAGAAAGCCAAGAACACATTCAAACGGCCATGTAATCGATTATAAAGATTGTGTAATCGATTACCAGTGGTCTGACATTGTCCAACAGCTATATTAGGTGCATTAAATGTTGGGCTTTAATGTCTCCAACGGCTCTATTAACCAAAACTCTTATAAATACTTGAGTTGGGACTTCATTAAAGGTTGACCTTGAACCAAAAACTAATTACCAATACTTTAATACGAGATTCAATCCTTGAAATCACTTCTTGCTTTATTTTTGTAAAAATTTTGAGATATCTTTAAAGAGCATTCTAGAGTTTCAATTTGTATCAATTACTCTTGTGAAAGTTTCATTCTATCAATCTTAATTGCTGTGTAAAAGAGGGTGACGTATCCCTCCAAATTGTAAAGGGTGAGGCATCCCTTGATTAAAGAGGCTCAAGTACAAAGGGTGAGGTATCCCAAGGTGTTGAGTGCTCAAGTTTGTAAAGGCTGTCAAGCACCTATTGAAGCTTGAAGATGTAGTGGAAAATCTCAAGTGATTGCTTGAGGACTGGACGTAGGTCACAAGTGGATTAGTGGCTAAACCAGGATAAACCATTGTGTTTGATTCTCTAAACCCTTCTCTTTATATTTGTACATTGGTTTTTTTGCTTACTTGATTATTACTCTCTTGGATGGTTCATTGGTGGGTAATATCATTCTATCTTATCCGTTCATTCATTTCTATCAATTAATAGCTTCAACGAAAATTGGTGATCAAGAGCTTTTCGAAAGATTTCAGAAAAGTTTTTATAAACTCAATTCACTCCCCTCTAGAGTCTTGAGGCTACTTGGTAATAAGTGGTATCAGAGCTAGACTATTGTATAAAGAGCGTAGCAGCTTCAAGAGAAAAGATGGCTTCAAATGGTTTTTCCAACGAAGGTTCTTTTATAAACAGACCTCCCTTTTTCAATAGGGATGGTTATGCCTATTGGAAAGAGAAAATGAAAATTTTTATTGAAGCTATTGATATTGATGTGTGGGATATTATTGAAAATGGTCCTTTTGTCCCCACACGTATGGTTGATGGTGTAAGAACCAATACACCAAGAAATGAATAGGTCGATGAAGATAAGAAAAAGGTTCAATACAATTTGAGAGCCAAGAACATCATCACCACTTCTTTGGGGTATGATGAATTCTTTAGGGTGTCAAATTGTAAGACCGCCTAAGAAATGTGGGATACATTGTAAGTAACCCATGAGGGTACAAATGAGGTAAAATGATATAGAATTAACACACTCACTCATGAATATGAATTGTTTAGAATGAACCAAGGAGAAAGCATTGAAGAAATGCAAAAGAGGTTCACTCATATAGTTAATCATCTTGCTTCATTGGGAAAAACTTTTGTCAATGAAGATCTTATTAACAAGGTTTTGAGATGCTTAAGCAAGAATTGGCAACCCAAAGTGATGGCCATATCGGAGTGAAGGAATCTATCTGCAATGACCTTGGCTACTCTCTTTGGAAAGTTTCAAGAGCATGAATTGGAGCTAAATAGATTAAGTCAAAATGAGGAGCAAGATAGAAACAAAAAGGGAATTGCTCTTAAAGCCACCTCCTCCTCAATTGAAAATGAAGATGAAGATGATGGAGATGGCATTGATAATCTTGAAATAAAAGAAGAAAATTTTAGCCTCCTTGTGAAGAGATTTGGAAGATTTTTCAAGAAGAAAGGGAATCAAAGAAGATCATTTTTTCCTCCAAAGAAGACCATCTTTTCCTCCTAAGAAGACATATCAAAAGGGAGAAGGAACTTCATCCACTTCAACTTGTTATGAGTGTGGAAAATCGAGGCACATGAAGATGGAGTATCCGGCTTATCAAAAGAAAATGGAGAAGTATGAAAAAAGACCTTCCAAGGAAAGAAAAGGAAGGAGAGCATACATTACTTAGAAAGACAATGATATGAATTCCACCGATGATTCAGAGAGTGAGGAAGCTAATCTTTCTCTCATGGCAAGTGGAGAAGAAGGAAAAAAAAATAAAATTGAGGTAATCTCATCTAACCATAAATCCTCTCCTTCATATAGTGAATTGTAAGATGCATTCCAAGAATTACATGATGAATCCATGAGACTCACTAAAATGGTTTTAACTTCCAACAAAACAATCTCCTTATTGACAAACAAAGTTTCTATTTTAACCAAGGAGATTGAAGAACTCAAAGTTGAAAATGAGACTCTTGGAATTATTGATGCTAACTCATCATGTATGATTTGTTCTTCAAATGATAATGCACCCACATCGTCATCTTGTTCATCATGTAAAGTATTTGAAAATGAAATTGAGGGTTTGAAAAATACACTTGCAAAATTTACATTGGGAAGGGACAATTTGAATATGTTACTAGGGAAATAAAGATGTGTTTTTCGAAAGGCCGGTTTAGGATATAACTCTAATGACCAACAAAAATCTTATAAGAATTTCTTTGTTTCTTCAAATACATCAACGAGTCCCTTTATCAAATGCTTTTATTGTGGTAGGAAAGGGTATAATGCATCTATATATAATGCTAGAAAGAACTGAAACACCAAGGTTGGAACTAAAATGGTTTGGGTTCCTAAAGGCACCTTGCATAACTCTAACCCACAAGGACCCAAGACAATTTGGGGACCAAATGTTAAAACTTGAATGTGTGTTATAGGTGTATTTGAAGACCAAAAGCTTAAGTTAATATCTTGATAGTGGTTGCTCTAAGCACATGACCGGTGATGGCTCCAAATTTCCTTCCTTGTCCCCAACAAGAGTGGTCACATGACATATAGTGACAATAATAAAGGAAAGATCCTTGGAGTTGGTGAAATTGGTAAGATCCCTTCCTCATCCATTGATAATGTTTTACTTGTTGAATGACTCAAACATAACTTGCTTAGCATTAGTTAATTGTGTGATAAGGGCAATAGAGTAATATTTGATTCTAATTGTTGCATAATTGAAGGAAAAGATGATAAGCCTGTTAAGTTTGTTGGTCATAGGGTCAATAATATATATATGATTAGCCTTGATGACATTTCCTCAAATGATGCTAAATGCTTTATGACTAAAGAAAATGATTCATGGTTATGGCATAAAGGAATTGCTCACATTCACATGGATCACTTAAATAAATTAGTTTCTGAATAACTAGTAAGGCCTTTAGGGTTTATAATAAACGAACTATGACCATAGAAGAGTCTATACATGTTGCATTTGATGAAACTAATCCAAATGAGTCGAGAAAAGAGTTTGTTGATGATGTTGTAGAGATTTTGGCAAGGACTCACCTAGAAAGCAAAGAAAAAGAAGTCAAGAAGCAAGAAGAGAGCCCATATGGTCCCCTAAGACAAAAGGATTCTCAAATCATGAACCTTCCCAAGGAATGGAGAACATCAAGATATCATCCTCTTGACAAACTAATAGGTGATGTATCAAAAGGGGTAATCACTCGTAACTCTCTTAGAGATGCATGTAACCATATGACTTTTGTCTCTTAAGTTGAACCTAAAGACATAAATGAGGCCATTAATGATGAATATTAGATCTTGGCCATGCAAGATGAACTAAATCAATTTGAGAGGAATCAAGTTTGGGAGTTAGTTTCAAGGCCTAATGATCATCCCATAATTGGAACTAAATGGGTCTTTATGAACAAACTTGATGAAACATGCTTAATTATAAGAAACAAAGCTAGGCTTGTAGCTAAGGGTTATAATCAAGAAGAAGGCATAGATTATGAAGAAACTTATGCTCCCGTAGCTAGATTTGAAGCCATTAGAATGTTACTTGCATATGCATGCATCATGGATTTTAAGCTTTTTCAAATGGAAGTCAAAAGTGCCTTTTTAAATGGTTTTATACAAGAAGAGATGTATGTGGAACAACCTCTTGGTTTTGAAAACTTTGAACTACCCAACCATGTTTTTAAATTGAAAAAGACCTTGTATAGTTTGAAACAAGCTCCTAGAGCTAGGTATGAAAGGTTGAGTAAGTTCTTTTTGAAAAATGACTTTTCTAGAGGAAAGGTTGACACTACTCTCTTCATCAAGCATAAAAGGCATAACATCTTTCTTGTTCAAATATATATTGATGATATTATATTTGGTGCTACTAATGACTCTCTTTGTAAAGAATTTACTAATATTATGCAAAGTGAGTTCAAAATGTCCATGATGGGTGAGATCAACTTCTTCCTTAGTCTTCAAATCAAGCAAACAAGGGATGAGACTTTCATAAGTTAATCCAAATATTGCAAGGTGTAACACCCTAAATTTTTGGGGTATTACCGTTGAGTCCCGAATGTACTGTTTGATGTTTTTCAACTTTAGGATAAATGATGGTTATGTCCTTTTTGTACTGTTTGTTGTTTTTCTGTATGAATTACTGCTTTATAATACTGTCTGTTATTTTATTTGGACTTTTTTTGTGATTTGCTCCGAGACAGGAAAATAATATTTTTTCGGTAGGAAATCTTATTTTAATTATTCGAGTTTGGGGATCTTACTAAACCCAATTCTGAATGATACGGTTAGTAATCTTTTAATTTTTAGGATTTAATTGTAAAATAAAATAATTTTATATTATTATAATATTATTTTATTAGTCAATACAAATAAGCGGTAATGGACCCGGAAATGTTTTGCGGGACTCACGTTTAGTAAAAGCTTAATAGGATTAGTAGCTTAATTAAGCATCATTAGTGGTGGAACATTCAAGAGCATGTGACTAAGCTTAATGACTAGGCTTAATTAGTGACTAAGCTTGATGACAAGGCTAGGATTAACCAATGAGAGCAAAGCTTGGTGATCAAGTCTTAATCCTCACCATTGATCAATTCTAAGGCTAGGATGGAGCCAAGCTAATGGACACCTCTCTTGCCTTCATGTCTACGGCCATACACCTTTTGGAAGGCCATTAATCACTTAATTTTCATGCATTTTCTCTCTTCTCTCTCTTCCAAAAACACAAAACTCCATTGTTGTTTCCTTTGTGAAGCATTCGGCCAAGCACCCTTATACACCATCCATCCACCCAAAATTTCTTCTAACCAACTTTTCTAAACCTAAACACAATTCTAAGAACATCTCTAGTTGAGAGTTCTTGCAAAATCCTTCATCTTGGGCTTGAAAATCTACTTGGGAGATTTTACCTAGAAGGTGAAATTTCTTATTTTTCATTTCTAAATTTTTTTTTCAAAGTTCTAAGCCATGATTGATCTATGGTTTAAGCTTTCTTTCATGGTTATAATTTGTAGAATTTTGTTTAAGCTTGTTAGGTTTTGGAGGAGTGAAAACCGAAACCCTATAAAGGAGTGAAAGAGTATTTGTCTTCATTTAAGGTAAGAGGAAGACTTAATCTTATCATCCTTGGGTGGTGGTAAGAAGATGGAAATTATTTGTGATTGTAGAATCCATAAGGATTCATTTGTGTGTTTGTTAGTAGCTTTCCTATTTGTGATTTGTATTAATTTGCATGTCTACAAGCTTTAAAAATATTGTATGTGTTAGAAATGCATGTGTAAATAGTAGGATGTGAACAACATGTCAAGGATTGCATGAGTGTTCCAAAGAACATACCTCTAAGGCTCACGGCCTCAACCAAAAAGGAGAACCAAAATGTTCTCAACAATTTTCTAAAAGTGTGATTTAATTGACTTAGGTAAAAGAACAAGATGCAACATGAATTAGAAGAAGAAAAATGATCCAAAGATCAAATATTAAAGTTTTGACAAATTCGGCCAACATACCTAAGTTGAATATTTTGATTTCTAAAATTGTTTTTCAACAAAGGTTAGGTAATGATGCTAAAAAGAAATTTTATCACAATGACTTTTAAGGAATAAAAATGATTAGAACAAGTTTAAAAAGTTAAAACCAATGATTTTAGTGGTTAAAAGTAAATACAATAGCTTTTGTAAAATTTCTAACATATAGCTCATATTATGTTTTGAAGCATGTTAGTGGTTTTCAAAAGTTAAATTATACGGTTAAAAATGTAGTAAAAGAAATTTTACAGAAAAAATTAGGAAACCATTATTATAAGTTTCTAAACAAAATACTGTCAATTTTTAGAAAAAACGGATAAATAAGATAGAAAAGATGTCCAAAAGACAATATACGGTATGAAAAATATTCTACGTAGTTTAAATGTACTAAATATTATTTTGTTTATTTAAACAGTAATTTTTAAGGAATTCAGACAAGAAAATAATTTAAAAACCTTACGCGATTGAGAAAACGTATTAAAAACTCTACGCGATTTTAAAAAAATAGTAAAATATATTTACGCAATTTAAAAACGTTTGTAAAAGCGATGAGATTTTGAAAACGCGATAAAATTTCTACGCGATTGGCGAAAATAACAAGTTTTATTGTCGGGCTAAAGTGGTGGACCCGGACAGAATGTGAAATAGTACTGTGAAGTGGGACGTACTGTATATAAATAGTATTATCAGGTGGGACGTACTATATATATATATATATATATATATATGATTTGCCAGTGAGGTCATATTCGTAATTTTTGTCAGTGAGGGCATATTTGTAATTTTTGCCAGTGAGGGCATATTTGGAAATTTTATCATGCATTGAGTCATGCCAATTTTGGTGGATTGATTGACGAGGTGAATAACATCGTGTTGTCGGTGTGATAAGCTTAGTGTTGTTCAACTTGAATGAACTTGGAGACATTAGTGTGCAGATTATTCCATTTGTAGACAGTTGGTCGCTCCTCTGGGCCGTGGTAACTGGTAACACACTAATGGACTCGACACGCACTATACTTAATCAAGATGTTGTGAAGTCTATTAGTGCAAGCCTGTAGTGACACGACGTATGACAGTGTGCTACACCACTATGCTATTTCAGTGGGCTATAGACGCAATGTGAGACAGCCGGAATAGTTATTGGGCGGTCGACGGTACTAATAGATTTTGTGGGTCGTTCTCTCTGATGTCTGTATTTTTAGCTCCATGGAGTAGGGTTGAGTCACATTGCATATATATATTTTATCTCATGCATTTTCATGCTATTTATCTATAACTTTTTATTTATCTATATCATTATTTATCTGTACCATTTGATTCATCGGTATCATTGTATATTGTTAGGGTATTGAGTTTCTGTATTATTTAATATTATGATTCATGTTATTATGGTACGTTATATTGTATGAACTGTTATACCTGTTGTATTGTCGTTTTCTTATTTTACCACGTTTGTGGTGATACAGATTGTCTTACCTCTTTCTTGTATGTGTTATTTGTATATTTTAAATTATGTGATAAAGAGTTTGAGGAAGAGGAACAACCTCTTGAGTGTGAGTATCCTGAGGAGGAGGAAGATCAGCAAGCCGAAGATCAGTTCTACGATCAAGAACCATCCGATCATCCATATCCTTTGGATTGATTGTGTGGATATGACGCTACCAGGATTCTTTGGATTCGTGCAACTGGAGTTTCACGGAGGCTCTGAAGCCTGGCGTCTGCGAGAGGATCGAGATTCGGTGACGTATGTAGGACGTCTGACGGTGACCATACGTACTGAGTTTGATGGAGTGCCGATCTTTTCTACTTTGCTGTATCTACATGTGGAGTTGCCGCTATCTCTTAGGCGTCATTGGGGCGGTATGTTTGATGCGCCTAGCGAGATCAGCAGCGTATCGACTGCACGGACCCGTGTCCGTAGAGGGTCGAGGCATCCTGGATATCTATCACCTGAAGTTTCATCTGAGAGTGATCCTTCAGAAGGCTAGATATTTATGATGTGTACTTAAGCGCGTCTGTGTTTGTATATATAAACCTTTTACTGCTTTGTTACTGTTTTGTTTTAGTTTTAAATATAGGTAGTTGTACATTACTTGTATAATCTAAGATGAAACCATATGTATATTATGTGTGATGATAGTGTGCTTATTTTATGTTCTATGTTATTTTATCTCGTAATATTCTGTTTAATCGAAAAAATTTTACAACCCGTATTATTATATAACAAATGTTTTACAACTTGGGTAGATTTTATTTATCTTTCTTTTATTTTATTTATATATGTGACATCCCCACAAGGGTGTTACATTAGTTGGTATCAGAGCCTAAGTTAGAGTCTTTTGGGGTTGTGGTTGGGTCTGTTTTTGTTTATGCTGTGTGATTCTCTGTGATTTACTTCTGAAAAGATGTATCTAACTCTACTTGTTATGATTGAAGAAAGAAGATGTCTGGTAGAGGACAAGGACGTGCGAACGTAAATCAGGAAGTGGATCCATTGATTGCGACTGCTGAAGCTATGTAGCGAATGGCTAAGGTGATTACTCAGCAGAATCTGAGAGCAACTCAACAGCAAGATGCTACTGCTGATGCCCTAAATTTATCTGAATTTAGGCGTAACAATCCACTGCAGTTTCGAGGCGAGGTTGATCCTGAGAAAGCGAGTCAATGGATACAAGACTTGGAGAGAATCTTTGAAGGAATGAGATGCTCTGATGAAAAGAAGGTAACGTATGCAGCCTTTATGTTAAGGGGAGACGGAGAACATTGGTGGAGAGGAACCCGCCGGTTATTGCAAGCTGAAGGAACAGAAATTACATGGGAAGTATTTTCTGATGTGTTTCTGGAGAAGTATTTTCCTACGAGTGCTAGACATGCCAAGGAGATGGAATTTCTTGGTTTACGTCAGGGTAATATGACGGTGAATGAGTATACTACTAAATTTGAGAGTTTGTCTCAATTCTCAGATTATGCTCAAACTCGACCGGATGATGCGTGGAGATGTCGGAAGTTTGAATCAGGGTTGAGAGTGGAAACTGAAGCGAGGGGTGATATCCTTGAGAATGAATCAGTTTCATGCTTTAGTTGATGCTTGTGTGCGACTCGATGAGTTGGAACCGTCGCGAGATCAGAGGAATCGTAGTTTTAGACCAACAAAGTTTCAGAGAGGTGGTGGCAGTAATACTAATCGGTTTCAGCGTAAGCCGTATTCTAGACCACCAGGGAGTCAACCTCAACGATCACTAGTCGGGGGAAGTGCAAGTGGTAGTAGAGCTGGACATGGGGTGGCGTTCACGCCAACATGTTTTAAGTGTGGAAAGAAGGGCCATCTTTCTAGTGAATGCCCTATCAGGGGAACAGTTTGTTTTAATTGCAAACAGCCTGGACATTTATCTAGAGATTGTACTCAGCCAGAGAGAAAGCCAGCTGTGAGAAATGTTCGTGCTACTCAGCCAAGGTCAGGAAGTGTTCAACCGAGATCTGGAGGGCGAGTGTATACTATGACTGGAACGGAAATTTCTCAATCTGATGATCTTATTCAGGGAGAAGGTGCCATTGGAAGTAATCTTCTGACTGTGTTATATGATTCTGGTGCAACACATTCATTTATTGCATATGATTGTGTGGAAAGATTGAAGTTGCCTGTGTCTTCTCTGAATGTTAAATTGAGTGTTTCTACGCCAACTGCTAAACCTGTAATTACGTCTAAGATATGTTTGGATTGTCCTGTTGTTATCAAGGACCGTACGTTTTCGGTCAACTTGATTTGTTTGCCTCTTGTTGAGATAGATGTGATATTAGGGATGGACTGGTTATCTTCTAACCATATCCTTATAGATTGTGCAAGCAAAACCATAGTTTTTCTTAAGGAAGAAAAGTCTAGATTCTTGACTGCTGTTAAAGTCAAGTCATTGTTAAGAGAGGGAGCACAGGGATATCTGGTATTGTCTTCTCTAGAAGTCAAGAATGAGAAAGATGTGAATACTATTCCTGTTGTCAATGAGTTTCCAGAGATTTTTCCTGATGACATACCTGGATTGCCACCTGAAAGGGAGATCGAGTTTTCGATTGATTTAGTACCAGGAACAGGTCCTATCTCAATTACGCCATACCGAATGTCGCCAACGAGTTGGTGGAGCTGAAACAACAATTAGTGGATTTGTTGGAGAAACAGTTTGTGCGACCTAGTGTTTCACCATGGGGAGCACCAGTGCTTTTGGTCAAGAAAAAAGACGGAACATCTCAACTTTGCGTGGATTATCGTCAGCTGAACAAGGTGATTATCAAGAATAAATATCTGCTTCTAAGAATTGACGATTTGATGGATCAGTTGAAGGGAGCAGTGGTATTCTCTAAGATAGATCTGAGATCGGGTTATCACCAGATTCGTGTTAAAGGGGAGGATATACCCAAAATAGCTTTTCGAACTCGTTATGGACATTATGAGTATCAGGTAATGCCATTCGGGGTGACGAATGCTCCTGCCATATTTATGGACTATATGAACAGGATTTTTCGTCCGTATCTAGACAGATTTGTCATTGTTTTTATCGATGACATTCTAATCTATTCTCAATCTAAGGAAGAGCATGCTGAACATCTCGGTATTGTTCTTCGGATTTTGAAGGAAAAGCAGGTGTACGCGAAATTGGCGAAGTGTGAGTTCTGGTTGGAGGAAGTCCAATTTCTAGGTCACGTGATTTCGAAAGAAGGTATTGCGGTAAACCCATCGAAAGTAGAAACTGTTTTGCAGTGGGAGAGACCTAAGACGGTGACCGAAGTTCGAAGTTTTGTTGGACTTGCTGGATATTACCGGAGGTTTATCGAAGGTTTTTCTAAGATTGCTGGACCGCTTACGTAGCTCACGAGGAAAAGTCAAGCTTTTGAACGGACGGAAGAACGTGAAGCCAGTTTCCAAGAATTGAAGAGGAGGTTAACAACTGCACCCGTGTTGATTTTGCCAGATTCTAAGGGAACTTTTGATGTGTATTGTGACGCTTCTTACCAAGGGTTAGGATGCGTGTTGATGCAAAATCGGAATGTTGTGGCGTATCCTTCTCGATAGTTGAAGGTTCATGAGAGGAATTATCCAACACATAATTTGGAATTGGCCGCGGTGGTTTTGCTCTAAAGTGTGGAGGCATTTTCTGTATGGAGCGATGTTCAATGTCTTTAATGATCACCAGAGTCTAAAGTACTTGTTTGATCAGAAAGAATTGAATATGAGACAGAGACGATGGTTAGAATTCTTAAAGGATTATGATTTTCAACTCCAATACCATCCAGGAAAAGCTAATGCGGTAGCTGATGCCTTAAGTAGAAAGGTGCTTAGTGTTTCGGCAATGATGATAAAGGAGGAGGAATTGATTAACAAATTCCGAGATCTATGGTTGTCAGTGGAGTTTCTGCCTGGAAGAGTTCGCCTATGTAAGGTCGTGATCATAAATGAATTTCTCGATGTAGTCCGAGATAAACAAAAGGAAGACGTGTTTTTACAAAATGAGAGGGAATTGTTAAAGCAAGGTCATAAGGCGACGGTAGAGGAAGGAGCAGATGGAATCTTAAGGTTTAAGGGAAGAATCTGTATGCCTGATGATTCTGAATTGAAGAAGGGGATCCTAGATGAAGCTCATACTAGTGACTTGAGTTTACATCCGGGGATGACCAAGATGTACCAAGACTTGAAAAGGTTGTTTTGGTGGCCAAGGATGAAAAGAGACGTAGCGGAATATGTGGAGTCTTGTCTGGTTTGTCAGAAGGCGAAAGTTGAACATCAGAGACCAGCTGGTATGTTGCAACCGTTAGCTATTCCAGAGTGGAAGTGGGATAGTATCTCTATGGATTTCGTTACTGGATTACCGAAGACGAGGAAAGGTCATGATTCGATATGGGTTATAGTCGATAGGCTTACAAAGTCGGCTCATTTCTTACCAATTAATATTAAATATTCATTGGAAAGATTAACCCAATTACATCGGTGAGATTGTGAGGTTACATGGTGTGCCTACATGTATAGTTTCGACGAGAGATCCGAGGTTTACGTCAAGATTCTGGCGGAGTTTACAAGAAGCAATGGGAACTAAGTTGCGGTTTGAGTTCACTTATCATCCGCAAACCGATGGTCAAACAGAGAGAACTATACAGTCTTTGGAAGATCTGTTGCGAGCTTGTGTTTTGGAGCAACGAGGAAGTTGGGGTGAATTTTTATCTTTGATAGAATTCACCTACAATAATAGTTTTCACGCAAGTATAGGGATGGCACCCTATGAGGCGTTGTATGCAAGGCGTTGTCGAACACCTTTGTGTTGGTATCAAGATGGGGAGAGTATGGCTATTGGACCAGATCTTGTACAACAGACTACGGAGAAGGTAAAGATGATACAAGAGAAGATGAAAATGACGCAAAGCAGACAAAAGAGTTATGCAGATAAACGAAGAAGACCTCTTGAATTTGAGGAAGGTGAGCATGTATTTCTAAGAGTGACTCCTACGACCGGTGTCAGAAGAGTTATCAAATCTAAGAAGCTTACTCCTAAGTTCATTGGACCGTATCAGATTATCCGACGTATAGGTCCTATAGCTTATCAAATTGCTTTGCCGCCTTTTCTATCCAATCTGCATGATGTATTTCATGTATCCCAGTTAAGGAAGTACATTCCGGATCCGATGCATGTTATACAACCAGACGAGGTACAACTGAAAGAGAATCTGACTTATGAGACTTTACCTGTCGAATAGAGGACGAAAAGGTAAAGCAACTTCGAGGGAAGATGATCGAATTGGTGAAGGTCATATGGAATTATGTGACGGGTGATGCTACCAGGGAATTGGAAGGCAAAATGAGGGAGCAATATCCTTATTTGTTATGAGGTATAACGAATTTCGAGGACGAAATTTTTGTTTGTTGGGGAGAGTTGTAACACCCTAAACTTTTGGGGTATTACCGTTGAGTCCCGAATGTCTTGTTTGATGTTTTTCAACTTTAGGATAAATGATGATTATATCCTTTTTGTACTTGTTTGTTGTTTTTCCGTATGAATTACTTGCTTTATAATACCTTGTCTGTTATTTTATTTGGACTTTTTGTGTGATTTGCTCGGGACGGAAAATAATATTTTTCCTGGTAGGGAAATCTTATTTTAATTATTCTGAGTTTGGGGATCTTACTAAACCAAATTCTCGAATGATACTAAGTTAGTAATCTTTTAATTTTTAGGATTTTATTGTAAAATAAAATAATTTTATATTATTATAATATTATTTTATTAGTCAAGATCTGAAATAAGCGGTAATGGACCCTAAATGTTTTATGACCCACGTTTAGTAAAAGCTTAATAGGATTAGTAGCTTAATTAAGCATCATTAGTGGTGGAACATTCAAGAGCATGTGACTAAGCTTAATGACTAGGCTTAATTAGTGACTAAGCTTGATGACAAGGCATAATGACTAGGCTAGATTAACCAATGAGAGCAAAGCTTGGTGATCAAGTCTTAATCCTCACCATTGATCAATTCTAAGGCTAGGATGGAGCCAAGCTAATGGACACCTCTCTTGCCTTCATGTCTACGGCCATACACCTTTTGGAAGGCCATTAATCACTTAATTTTCATGCATTTTCTCTCTTCTCTCTCTTCCAAAAACACAAAACTCCATTGTTGTTTCCTTTGTGAAGCATTCGGCCAAGAACCCTATACACCATCCATCCACCCAAAATTTCTTCTAACCAACTTTTCTAAACCTAAACACAATTCTAAGAACATCTCTAGTTGAGAGTTCTTGCAAAATCCTTCATCTTGGGCTTGAAAATCTACTTGGGAGATTTTACCTAGAAGGTGAAATTTCTTGTTTTTCATTTCTAAATTCTTTTTCAAAGTTCTAAGCCATGATTGATCCATGGTTTAAGCTTTCTTTCATGGTTATAATTTGTAGAATTTTGTTTAAGCTTGTTAGGTTTTGGAGGAGTGAAAACCGAAACCCTAGAAAGGAGTGAAAGAGTATTTGTCTTCATTTAAGGTAAGAGGAAGACTTAATCTTATCATCCTTGGGTGGTGGTAAGAAGATGGAAATTGTTTGTGATTGTAGAATCCATAAGGATTCATTTGTGTGTTTGTTATTAGCTTTCCTATTTGTGATTTGTATTAATTTGCATGTCTACAAGCTTTAAAAATATTGTATGTGTTAGAAATGCATGTGTAAATAGTAGGATGTGAACAACATGTCAAGGATTGCATGAGTGTTCCAAAGAACACACCTCTAAGGCTCACGGCCTCAACCAAAAAGGAGAACCAAAATGTTCTCAACAATTTTCTAAAAGAGTGATTTAATTGACTTAGGTAAAAGAACAAGATGCAACATGATTTAGAAGAAGAAAAATGATCCAAAGATCAAATATTAAAGTTTTGACAAATTCGCCAACATACCTAAGTTGAATATTTTGATTTCTAAAATTGTTTTTCAACAAAGGTTAGGTAATGATGCTAAAAGAATTTTATTACAATGAGTTTTAAGGAATAAAAATGATTAGAACAAGTTTAAAAGTTAAAACCAATGATTTTAGTGGTTAAAAGTAAATACAATAGCTTTTGTAAAATTTCTAACATATAGCTCATATTATATTTTGAAGCATGTTAGTGGTTTTCAAAAGTTAAATTATACGGTTAAAAATGTAAATAAAAGAAATTTTTACGAGAAAAAATTAGAAACCATTATTATAAGTTTCTAAACAAAATACTTTCAATTTTTAGAAAAAACGGATAAATAAGATAGAAAAGATGTCCAAAAGATAATATACGGTATGAAAAATATTCTACGTAGTTTAAACGTACTAAATATTATTTTGTTTATTTAAACAAGAATTTTAAGGAATTCGGACAAGAAAATAATTTAAAAACCTTACGCGATTGAGAAAACGTATTAAAAACTTTACTACGCGATTTTAAAAAAATAGTAAAATATATTTACGCATTTAAAAACGTTTGTAAAAGCGATGAGATTTTGAAAACGCGATAAAATTTCTACGCGATTGGCGAAAAACAACAAGTTTTACTTGTCGGGCAAAGTGGTGGACCCGACGAGATGTGAAATAATCTTGTCAAGGACGTCTTGTATATAAATAGTATTATCGGGTGGGACGTATATATATATATATATATAGTGATTATATATATGAGGGCATATTCGTAATTTTTATATACGTTTGCCGGGAGGGCATTTGTAATTTTTGCCGGTGAGGCATATTTGGAAATTTTATCATGCATTGAGTAATGCCAATTTTGGTGGATTGATTGACGAGGTGAATAACATCGTGTTGTCGGTGTGATAAGCTTAGTGTTGTTCAACTTGAATGAACTTGGAGACATTAGTGTGCAGATTATTCCATTTGTGGACAGTTGGTCGCTCCTCTGGGCCGTGGTAACTGGCAACACACTAATGGACTCGACACGCACTATACTTAATCAAGATCTTGTGAAATCTATTAGTGCAAGCCTGTAGTGACACGACGTGTGATAGTGTGCTACACCACTATGCTATTTCAGTGGGCTATAGATGCAACGTGAGACAGCAGAATAGTTATTGGGCGGTCGACGATACTAATAGATTTTGCGGGTCGTTCTCTCTGATGTCTGTATTTTTAGCTCCATGGAGTAGGGTTGAGTCACATTTCATATATATATATTTATACATGCATTTTCATGCTATTTATCTACTATTTTTTATTTATCTATATCATTATTTATCTGTACCATTTGATTCATCTGTATCATTGTATATTGTTAGGGTATTGAGTTTCTGTATTATTTAATATTATGATTCATGTTATTATGGTACGTTATATTGTATGAACTGTTATACCTGTTGTATTGTCGTTTTCTTATTTTACCACGTTTGTGGTGATACAGATTGTCTTACCTCTTTCTTGTATGTGTTATCTGTATATTTTAAATTATGTGATAAAGAGTTTGAGGAAGAGGAACAACCTCTTGAGTGTGAGTATCCTGAGGAGGAGGAAGATCAGCAAGCCGAAGATCAGTTCTACGATCAAGAACCATCCGATCATCCATATCCTTTGGATTGATTGTGTGGATATGACGCTACGGATTCTTTGGATTCGTGCAACTGGAGTTTCACGAGGCTCAAGCCTTTGGCGTCTGCGAGAGGATCGAGATTCGGTGACGTATGTAGGACGTCTGACGGTGACCATACGTACTGAGTTTGATGGAGTGCCGATCTTTTCTACTTTGCTGTATCTACATGTGGAGTTGCCGCTATCTCTTAGGCGTCATTGGGGCGGTATGTTTGATGCGCCTAGCGAGATCAGCAGCGTATCGACTGCACGGACCCGTGTCCGTAGAGGGTCGAGGCATCCTGGATATCTATCACCTGAAGTTTCATCTGAGAGTGATCCTTCGAGGAGGCTAGATATTTATGATGTGTACTTAGGCGCGTCTGCGTTTGTATATATAAACCTTTTACTGCTTTGTTTACTGTTCTGTTTTAGTTTTAAATATAGGTAGTTGTACATTACTTGTATAATCTAAGATGAAACCATATGTATATTATGTGTGATGATAGTGTGCTTATTTTATGTTCTGTGTTATTTTATCTCGTAATATTCTGTTTAATCGAAAAAATTTTACAACCCGTATTATTATATAACAAATGTTTTACAACTTGGGTAGATTTTATTTATCTTTCTTTTATTTTATTTATATATGTGACATCCCCACAAGGGTGTTACATTAGTTGGTATCAGAGCCCAAGTTAGAGTCTTTTGGGGTTGTGGTTGGGTCTGTTTTTGTTTGTGCTGTGTGATTCTCTGTGATTTACTTCCGAAAGGATGTATCTAACTCTGCTTGTTATGTTTGAAGAAAGAAGATGTCTGGTAGAGGACGAGGACGTGCGAACGTAAATCGGGAAGTGGATCCTATGATTGCGACTGCTGAAGCTATGCAGCGAATGGCTGAGGTGATTACTCAGCAGAATCTGAGAGCAGCTCAACAGCAAGATGCTACTGCTGATGCCCTAAATTTATCTGAATTTAGGCGTAACAATCCACCGCAGTTTAGAGGCGAGGTTGATCCTGAGAAGGCGAGTCAATGGATACAAGACTTGGAGAGAATCTTTGAAGGAATGAGATGCTCTGATGAAAAGAAGGTAACGTATGCAGCCTTTATGTTAAGGGGAGACGGAGAACATTGGTGGAGAGGAACCCGCCGGTTATTGCAGGCTGAAGGAACAGAAATTACATGGGAAGTATTTTCTGATGTGTTTCTGGAGAAGTATTTTCCTGCGAGTGCTAGACATGCCAAGGAGATGGAATTTCTTGGTTTACGTCAGGGTAATATGACGGTGAATGAGTATGCTACTAAATTTGAGAGTTTGTCTCAATTCTCAGATTATGCTCAAACTCGACCGGATGATGCGTGGAGATGTCGGAAGTTTGAATCGGGGTTGAGAGTGGAACTGAAGCGAGGGGTGATATCCTTGAGAATGAATCAGTTTCATGCTTTAGTTGATGCTTGTGCGCGACTCGAGGAGTTGGAGCCGTCACGAGATCAGAGGAATCGTAGCTTTGGACCAACAAGGTTTCAGAGAGGTGGTGGCAGTAATACTAATCGGTTTCAGCGTAAGCCGTATTCTAGACCACCAGGGAGTCAACCTCAACGATCACCAGTTGGGGGAAGTGCAAGTGGTAGTGGAGCTGGACAGAGAATGGCGTTTACGCCAACATGTTTTAAGTGTGGAAAGAAGGGTCATCTTTCTAGTGAATGCCCTATCAGAGGAACAGTTTGTTTTAATTGCAAACAGCCTGGACATGTATCTAGAGATTGTACTCAGCCAGAGAGAAAGCCAGCTGTGAGAAATGTTCGTGCTACTCAGCCAAGGTCAGGAAGTGTTCAACCGAGATCTGGAGGGCGAGTGTATACTATGACTGGAACGGAAATTTCTCAATCTGATGATCTTATTCAGGGAGAAGGTGCCATTGGAAGTAATCTTCTGACTGTGTTATATGATTCTGGTGCAACACATTCATTTATTGCATATGATTGTGTGGAAAGATTGAAGTTGCCTGTGTCTTCTCTGAATGTTAAATTGAGTGTGTTTCTACGCCAACTGCTAAACCTGTAATTACGTCTAAGATATGTTTGGATTGTCCTGTTGTTATCAAGGACCGTACGTTTTCGGTCAACTTGATTTGTTTGCCTCTTGTTGAGATAGATGTGATATTAGGGATGGACTGGTTATCTTCTAACCATATCCTTATAGACTGTGCAAGCAAAACCATAGTTTTTCTAAGGAAGAAAAGTCTAGATTCTTGACTTTTGTTAAAGTCAAGTCATTGTTAAGAGAGGGAGCACAGGGATATATGGTATTGTCTTCTCTAGAAGTCAAGAATGAGAAAGATGTGAATACTATTCCTGTTGTCAATGAGTTTCCAGAGATTTTTCCTGATGACGTACCTGGATTGCCACCTGAAAGGGAGATCGAGTTTTCAATTGATTTAGTACCGGGAACAGGTCCTATCTCAATTGCACCGTACCGAATGTCGCCAGCAGAGTTGGTGGAGCTAAAACAACAATTGGTGGATTTGTTGGAGAAACAGTTTGTGCGACCTAGTGTTTCACCATGGGGAGCACCAGTGCTTTTGGTCAAGAAGAAAGACGGAACATCTCAACTTTGCGTGGATTATCGTCAGCTGAACAAGGTGATTATCAAGAATAAATATCTGCTTCTAAGAATTGACGATTTGATGGATCAGTTGAAGGGAGCAGTGGTATTCTCTAAGATAGATCTGAGATCGGGTTATCACCAGATTCGTGTTAAAGGGGAGGATATACCCAAAATAGCTTTTCGAACTCGTTATGGACATTATGAGTATCAGGTAATGCCATTCGGGGTGACGAATGCTCCTGCCATATTTATGGACTATATGAACAGGATTTTTCGTCCGTATCTAGACAGATTTGTCATTGTTTTTATCGATGACATTCTGATCTATTCTCAATCTAAGGAAGAGCATGCTGAACATCTCGGTATTGTTCTTCAGATTTTGAAGGAAAAGCAAGGTGTACGCGAAATTGGCGAAGTGTGAGTTCTGGTTGGAGGAAGTCCAATTTCTAGGTCACGTGATTTCGAAAGAAGGTATTGCGGTAAACCCATCGAAAGTAGAAACTGTTTTGCAGTGGGAGAGACCTAAGACGGTGACTGAAGTTCGAAGTTTTGTTGGACTTGCTGGATATTACCGGAGGTTTATCGAAGGTTTTTCTAACATTGCTGGACCGCTTACGTAGCTCACGAGGAAAAGTCAAGCTTTTGAATGGACAGAAGAACGTGAAGCCAGTTTCCAAGAATTGAAGAGGAGGTTAACAACTGCACCCGTGTTGATTTTGCCAGATTCTAAGGGAACTTTTGATGTGTATTGTGACGCTTCTTACCAAGGGTTAGGATGCGTGTTGATGCAAAATCGGAATGTTGTGGCGTATCCTTCTCGATAGTTGAAGGTTCATGAGAGGAATTATCCAACACATAATTTGGAATTGGCCGCAGTGGTCTTTGCTCTGAAAGTGTGGAGGCATTTTCTGTATGGAGCGATGTTCAATGTCTTTAGTGATCACAAAAGTCTAAAGTACTTGTTTGATCAGAAAGAATTGAATATGAGACAGAGACGATGGTTGGAATTCTTAAAGGATTATGATTTTCAACTCCAATACCATCCAAGAAAAGCTAATGTGGTAGCTAATGCCTTAAGTAGAAAGGTGCTTAGTGTTTCGGCAATGATGATAAAGGAGGAGGAATTGATTAACAAATTTCGAGATCTATGGTTGTCCGTGGAGTTTCTGCCTGGAAGAGTTCGCCTATGTAAGGTTGTGATTATAAATGAATTTCTCGATGTAGTCCGAGATAAACAAAAGGAAGACGTGTTTTTACAAAATGAGAGGGAATTGTTAAAGTAAGGTCATAAGGCGACGGTAGAGGAAGGAGCAGATGAAATCTTAAGGTTTAAGGGAAGAATCTGTATGCCTGATGATTCTGAATTGAAGAAGGGGATCCTAGATGAAGCTCATACTAGTGACTTGAGTTTACATCCGGGGATGACCAAGATGTACCAAGACTTGAAAAGGTTGTTTTGGTGGCCAAGGATGAAAAGAGACGTAGCGGAATATGTGGAGTCTTGTCTGGTTTGTCAGAAGGCGAAAGTTGAACATCAGAGACCAGCTGGTATGTTGCAACCGTTAGCTATTCCAGAGTGGAAGTGGGATAGTATCTCTATGGATTTCGTTACTGGATTACCGAAGACGAGGAAAGGTCATGATTCGATATGAGTTATAGTCGATAGGCTTACAAAGTCGGCTCATTTCTTACCAATCAATATTAAGTATTCATTGAAAAGATTGACCCAGATTTATATCAGTGAGATTGTGAGGTTACATGGTGTGCCTACATGTATAGTTTCTGATAGAGATCCGAGGTTTACGTCAAGATTCTGGCGGAGTTTACAAGAAGCAATGGGAACTAAGTTGCGGTTGAGTTCAGCTTATCATCCGCAAACTGATGGTCAAACAGAGAGAACTATACAGTCTTTGGAAGATCTGTTGCGAGCTTGTGTTTTGGAGCAACGAGGAAGTTGGGGTGAATTTTTATCTTTGATAGAATTCACCTACAACAATAGTTTTCACGCAAGTATAGGGATGGCACCCTATGAGGCGTTGTATGCAAGGCGTTGTCGAACACCTTTGTGTTGGTATCAAGATGGGGAGAGTATGGCTATTGGACCAGATCTTGTACAACAGACTACGGAGAAGGTAAAGATGATACAAGAGAAGATGAAAATGACGCAAAGCAGACAAAAGAGTTATGCAGATAAACGAAGAAGACCTCTTGAATTTGAGGAAGGTGAGCATGTATTTCTAAGAGTGACTCCTACGACCGGTGTCAGAAGAGTTATCAAATCTAAGAAGCTTACTCCTAAGTTCATTGGACCGTATCAGATTATCCGACGTATAGGTCCTATAGCTTATCAAATTGCTTTGCCGCCTTTTCTATCCAATCTGCATGATGTATTTCATGTATCCCAGTTAAGGAAGTACATTCCGGATCCGATGCATGTTATACAACCAGACTTGGTACAGCTAAAAGAGAATCTGACTTATGAGACTTTACCTGTCAGAATAGAGGACAGAAAGGTAAAGCAGCTTCGAGGGAAGATGATCGAATTGGTGAAGGTCATATGGAATTATGTGACGGGTGATGCTACCAGGGAATTGGAAGGCAAAATAAGGGAGCAATATCCTTATTTGTTCTGAGGTATAATGAATTTTGAGGACGAAATTTTTGTTTGTTGGGGAGAGTTGTAACACCCTAAATTTTTGGGGTATTACCGTTGAGTCCCGAATGTACTGTTTGATGTTTTTCAACTTTAGGATAAATGATGATTATATCCTTTTTGTACTGTTTGTTGTTTTTCTGTATGAATTACTGCTTTATAATACTGTCTGTTATTTTATTTGGACTTTTTGTGTGATTTGCTCCGGGACAGGAAAATAATATTTTTTCGGTAGGAAATCTTATTTTAATTATTCGGAGCTGGGGGATCTTACTAAACCAAATTCTGAATGATACGGTTAGTAATCTTTTAATTTTTAGGATTTAACGTAAAATAAAATAATTTTATATTATTATAATATTATTTTATTAGTCAAGATCAAATAAGCGGTAATGGACCCGGAAATGTTTTGCGGGACCCACGTTTAGTAAAATCTTAATAGGATTAGTAGCTTAATTAAGCATCATTAGTGGTGGAACATTCAACAGCATGTGACTAAGCTTAATGACTAGGCTTAATTAGTGACTAAGCTTGATGACAAGGCTAAGATTAACCAATGAGAGCAAAGCTTGGTGATCAAGTCTTAATCCTCACCATTGATCAATTCTAAGGCTAGGATGGAGCCAAGCTAATGGACACCTCTCTTGCCTTCATGTCTACGGCCATACACCTTTTGGAAGGCCATTAATCACTTAATTTTCATGCATTTTCTCTCTTCTCTCTCTTCCAAAAACACAAAACTCCATTGTTGTTTCCTTTGTGAAGCATTCGGCCAAGCACCCTTATACACCATCCAACCACCCAAAATTTCTTCTAACCAACTTTTCTAAACCTAAACACAATTCTAAGAACATCTCTAGTTGAGAGTTCTTGCAAAATCCTTCATCTTGGGCTTGAAAATCTACTTGGGAGATTTTACCTAGAAGGTGAAATTTCTTATTTTTCATTTCTAAATTTTTTTTCAAAGTTCTAAGCCATGATTGATCCATGGTTTAAGCTTTCTTTCATGGTTATAATTTGTAGAATTTTGTTTAAGCTTGTTAGGTTTTGGAGGAGTGAAAACCGAAACCCTATAAAGGAGTGAAAGAGTATTTGTCTTCATTTAAGGTAAGAGGAAGACTTAATCTTATCATCCTTGGGTGGTGGTAAGAAGATGGAAATTATTTGTGATTGTAGAATCCATAAGGATTCATTTGTGTGTTTGTTAGTAGCTTTCCTATTTGTGATTTGTATTAATTTGCATGTCTACAAGCTTTAAAAATATTGTATGTGTTAGAAATGCATGTGTAAATAGTAGGATGTGAACAACATGTCAAGGATTGCATGAGTGTTCCAAAGAACACACCTCTAAGGCTCACGGCCTCAACCAAAAAGGAGAACCAAAATGTTCTCAACAATTTTCTAAAAGTGTGATTTAATTGACTTAGGTAAAAGAACAAGATGCAACATGAATTAGAAGAAGAAAAATGATCCAAAGATCAAATATTAAAGTTTTGACAAATTCGGCCAACATACCTAAGTTGAATATTTTGATTTCTAAAATTGTTTTTCAACAAAGGTTAGGTAATGATGCTAAAAAGAAATTTTATCACAATGACTTTTAAGGAATAAAAATGATTAGAACAAGTTTAAAAAGTTAAAACCAATGATTTTAGTGGTTAAAAGTAAATACAGTAACTTTTGTAAAATTTCTAACATATAGCTCATATTATGTTTTGAAGCATGTTAGTGGTTTTCAAAAGTTAAATTATACGGTTAAAAATGTAGTAAAAGAAATTTTATAGAAAAACATCAGGAAACCATTTTTATAAGTTTCTAAACAAAATACTGTCAATTTTTAGTAAAAACAGACAAATAAGATAGAAAAGATGTCCAAAAGACAGTATACGGTATGAAAAATATTCTACGTAGTTTTAATGTACTAAATATTATTTTTGTTTATTTAAACAGTAATTTTTAAGGAATTCGGACAAGAAAATAATTTAAAAACCATACGCGATTGAGAAAACGTATTAAAAACTCTACGCAATTTTAAAAAAATAGTAAAATATATTTACACGATTTAAAAATATTTGTAAAAGCGACGAGATTTTGAAAACGCGATAAAATTTCTATGCGATTGGCGAAAACAACAAGTTTTACTGTGGGCCAAAGTGGTGGACCCGGATAGATTGTGAAACAGTACTGTCAGGTGGGACGTACTGTATATAAATAGTACTGTCAGGTGGGATGTACTATATATATATATGCGATTTACCAGTGAGGACATATTCGTAATTTTTGCCAATGAGGGCATATTTGTAATTTTTGCCAGTGAGGGCATATTTGAAAATTTTATCATGCATTGAGTCATGCCAATTTTGGTGGATTGATTGACGAGGTGAATAACATCGTGTTGTCGGTGTGATAAGCTTAGTGTTGTTCAACTTGAATGAACTTGGAGACATTAGTGTGCAGATTATTCCATTTGTGGACAGTTAGTCACTCCTCTGGGCCGTGGTAACTGGTAACACACTAATGGACTCGACACGCACTATACTTAATCAAGATCTTGTGAAGTCTATTAGTGCAAGCCTGTAGTGACACGACGTATGACAGTGTGCTACACCACTATGCTATTTCAGTGGGCTATAGACGCAACGTGAGACAGCGGAATAGTTATTGGGCGGTCGACGGTACTAATAGATTTTGCGGGTCGTTCTCTCTGATGTCTGTATTTTTAGCTCCATGGAGTAGGGTTGAGTCACATTGCATATATATTTTATCTCATGCATTTTCATGCTATTTATCTATAACTTTTTATTTATCTGTACCATTTGATTCATCGGTATCATTGTATGTTGTTAGGGTATTGAGTTTCTGTATTATTTAATATTATGATTCATGTTATTATGGTATGTTATATTGTATGAACTGTTATACCTGTTGTATTGTCGTTTTCTTATTTTACCACGTTTGTGGTGATACAGATTGTCTTACCTCTTTCTTGTATGTGTTATCTGTATATTTTAAATTATGTGATAAAGAGTTTGAGGAAGAGGAACAACCTCTTAAGTGTGAGTATCCTGAGGAGGAGGAAGATCAGCAAGCCGAAGATCAGTTCTACGATCAAGAACCATCCGATCATCCATATCCTTTGGATTGATTGTGTGGATATGACGCTACCAGGATTCTTTGGATTCGTGCAACTGGAGTTTCACGGAGGCTCTGAAGCCTGGCGTCTGCGAGAGGATCGAGATTCGATGACGTATGTAGGACGTCTGACGGTGACCATACGTACTGAGTTTGATGGAGTGCCGATCTTTTCTACTTTGCTGTATCTACATGTGGAGTTGCCGCTATCTCTTAGGCGTCATTGGGGCAGTATGTTTGATGCGCCTAGCGAGATCAGCAGCGTATCGACTGCACGGACCCGTGTCCGTAGAGGGTCGAGGCATCCTGGATATCTATCACCTGAAGTTTCATCTGAGAGTGATCCTTCAGAGGGCTAGATATTTATGATGTGTACTTGGGCGCGTCTGCGTTTGTATATATAAACCTTTTACTGCTTTGTTTACTGTTCTGTTTTAGTTTTAAATATAGGTAGTTGTACATTACTTGTATAATCTAAGATGAAACCATATGTATATTATGTGTGATGATAGTGTGCTTATTTTATGTTCTGTGTTATTTTATCTCGTAATATTCTGTTTAATCGGAAAAATTGTACAACCCGTATTATTATATAACAAATATTTTACAACTTGGGTAGATTTTATTTATCTTTCTTTTATTTTATTTATATATGTGACATCCCCACAAGGGTGTTACACTAGGAGTTGCTCAAGAAGTTTGGAATGGAAGGTGCCAAGCAAATGACTACATTAATGGGTACTTCTTGTTACTTGGACAAGGATAAAGGAGGTAAATCTGAAGAAATTACAAAATATAGAGGTATGATTGGCTCACTCTTTTATCTTACTACAAGTAGGCCAGATATAATGCTTAGTGTATGCATGTGTGCTAGATTTCAAGCAAATTCTAAAGAATCACACATAAGTGCTGTTAAATGAATAATGAAATATCTAATAGGCACTTCACAAATGGGATTATGGTACCCTAAAGGTGCCTCTTGTAGCCTAATTGGTTATTCTGATTCTAATTTTGCTAGATGCAAAATGGATAGGAAGAGCACTAGTGGGACATGCCACTTGCTTGGAAGCTCACTAGTTTCTTAGCATAGCAAGAAACAAAATAGTGTGACATTGATTACAACTGAAGCTATATATGTTACAACTGGAAGTTGTTGTGCTCAAGTCCTTTGGATGAAGCAACAACTTCTTGATTGTGGTCTTGAGCTTGATCACATCCCTATAAGATGTGATAACACTAGTGCAATCAACTTGTCTAAAAATCCCATTTTGCACTCAAGAACAAAGCACATAGAAATAAGACATCATTTCATAAGAGATCATGTTCAAAAGGGTGATTGCATACTTGAATTTGTGGAAACCACTTAGCAACTAGCTGACATTTTGACTAAACCCTTAGCAAAAGAAGCATTCTTTTATATAAGAAATGAACTTGACATATTAGATCAATCATGCATAAACTGAACTTCTGCACAATCTCATTTTTGCTGCATAATGAATTCAATTGTTGTATAATATACAATTTTGCTGTATTACATGTATTGTTGCCGTATAATTATGATATTTTGTTGTAAAATTTATTGGTTCTTAATCAATTTTTGAATCCAATACTGACTTGAGCATCGGAGGTTCCTCCTTAGTTGTTTTTATAGGTACTTTATTATGCCAAAGAGCTCTAAGAAGCTCAAAACTTCACAAATCCATCAAAATGGTGTAATTCTCGGTAAAAGTAGTGATTTTGCAAAAACATGTATTTTTTATCCAGAACTAGTCAGCTTTTATGCTTGCATGATGTTTGGAATTGATTTGAGATGTTGTGGAACTAAGTTGAAAGGTTTAAGATTGGCATTTTACTATTTAAAATGCAAAAACTAAGTTTTAGTAATCTGGTAATCAATTACAAGACTTTTGTAATCGATTACAATGGCTCTGCCAGGCAAATAATTGATCACACATAACATACAATTGATTACAATGCACCCAGAACTCAGGTAATCGATTACACCAACCCTGTAATCGATCACAATGTTCCCAGAAGGACGGTAATCGATTACATAAAACCTGTAATTGATTACAAGGATTAACTACACACCCATTGTAATCGATTACACAGGGGTTTTAAAAGGTTTTCAGCCGCGTGAAAGGTCATTTGTTCTGAAAACTCTTTCTTCTCTCTCTACACCCACGAAGAACCCTCATCCCAAATCCCTCTTCCTCTCTCAAATCTCAACCAAATCACTCCATTCCACCTCTTACATACTCGAAATCCCCTTCTCCATAAAACCCAACCATCAAAACACACCAAAAACCAGTAGAATCTCACCTCAAATCCCCTCACCCCTTCATCTTTCTCTCTCTTATCACTCACGACCCAAACCACCAAAAATCCCCCTCTTTCCATCCTCCCCTTCACCCACACATCTCCAAACACTTCCCATTCATCCCTTTTCAACCCACTCTCATCAATGGTTGAACCTTCACAACGAACAAAATGTGTAAGAACAGGGCTCAACGTTGGAGAGTCTTCTAGTGCTCCTACGCGTAATATCTCTGGGTTGGATCTCACACGTCACTTATCCCCCACCAAGAAGGTTGAGTTATTCAGGAAGAACTTCCAATTAAGGAAACTCATCTCTCCAAGGTATCTCACTCAGTCTTTCTACTTAAGTGAACCCCTGGAGTGTTTCAGTTTAATTGAAATGTTAGGATTGCTTAGTTTCTTAGCATTCAGAAGACTATCTACCCAAATTTGGTTAGAGTGTTTTATGCTAATCTGAAGTATGAAGACAACTGCCTGATTTCTAAGGTCAAGAAAACACAAATTAGGATCACTAAGGATGAATGGTGTAGGTTAACTAAGCTTACATATAATGGAACAAGTTTCTATGGAAATGAGAATGCTTGGGGAGCTGACTTTGAGTATAAGAGTGCTTTGACCTCCTTGATTAGGTCTGATTATGTTATTCCAAGGGATAAAAAGAGAGTGATGGCTATTGGCTTGACAATGGAAAACAGAGTTCTTTACTATCTTGTTGTTAGAGGATTGATTCCTAGGGGAGGCAATTACTCCCAGGTTTTGAGGACGATGTGGTAGTTTTGTGGGCAATGACCATAGGCAGGCCAATCAACTGGGCCTATTACATAATTCAACATATGTTGGTATGATTGACTATGCTACTTTGAAGATTGGTTTTGATGATAACAAACATGAAGATGATAGGAAGACCAAGTCCAAGACCTCAAAGATTAGTTTTAGGACTTAGAGTCTTTATGTACGAAGCTCTCTTGGCATCTCATTGTTTTTTGCAAGAAAAGAAAACGATTTTCTAAAATAAATAAACTCAAGAAATTCCTCAAATAGCTCAAAACTGTTTTCAAACAAAATCATTCAAATAAAGGTTCAGTTATTTGAATAAACCAAACCAAAAGATTATGCTTTTAACAGAGTTATTCGAATAATTATTGAGTTATTTGAATGAAGGTTTTAAATTTTGGCTACGCGCTTCTATGTTTAAAATGGTTATTCGAATAGCATCATTACTATTCGAATAAAGGCTTTTCTCAAAGTAATTTTCTTAACTGAGTTATTCGAATAATGTCTATATTATTCAAATAACCATATCTGATTTGGTTTTCACGTATAAAATAGAAACGTGTTATTCAAATAAAGAATTGGTTATTTGAATAAACACGTAATTCTGAAATGGAAACAAACGCCTATATTTGCATTTATTTCATGAATTAATTATCCCCAATGGCGCTTTTCTTCAAAGCTTTATAAATAGAGACCTTGGGTCATTGTTGCAAAGTGCCTAAACCTCTGAAAATTTTTTGAACTGCTTTAATATGTGATTTCTATTTTTGTTCAATTTCTATGCTCTTTTATGCTAAAACTTTGAGATATTTTGAGAGAGCTCTATTAGCACTTCAAATTGTATTACTTGCTCTTCAAGAGAGTTTCTCTTCATCTATTTTATGCTATATTTCTGAGAGGGTGAGGTATCCCTCAAAGGTATTGTAATGAGGGTGAGGTATCCCTCAAAGGTTTGTGTAAGGGTGAGGTATCCCTGATAGTTTGAGGCTTTAGCACAAGGGTAGAGTTTTTCTGTGTGTGAAAAGTACTCTTGTTTGTAACGATTGCAAGCACTTATTTTAAGCTTATATTGGATAGTGAAAAATCTGAAATTATGTTTTGAGGACTGGACGTAGGCCACAAGTGGTTTGATGGCTGAACTAGGATAGATATCGTGTCTGCTTTTCTCATATTTATCTATTTATTTTCTGTAATTTCATTATTATTACTTATATGTTAATTTGTTGCTCTTAAAGCCTTCAATGATTTTCTTTTTTTTTATATCCTTCTTAATATTTAGCTTCGTCGAAATTTGGTTTATAAGTATTTGCAAAAAGTTTTATAACTCAATTCACCCCCTCTAGAGTATTGGAACCACTTGGTAACAAGTGGTATCAAAGCTAGACTTTTGTTTAAAGAGCGTAGCAGCTTCAAAAGAACATGGCTTCTTCAAACGGTTTCTCATAGGGATCTTCCATAAACCGTCCACCCTTTTTCAATGGGGATGGTTACGCATATTGGAATAAAAGAATGAAAATTTTCATCGAAGCTATTGATCTAGATGTGTGGGATGCTGTCGAAAATAGCGCATTTATACTTACACAAGTGATCGATGGTGTAAATACCGAGACACCTATAAGTGATTGGTTTGATGAGGATAAAAGAAAAGTTCAATATAATTTGAAAGCTAAAAACATCATTACCACTACTTTGGGGTATGATGATTTTTTTAGAATTTCAAAATGCAAAACTGCTAAAGAAATGTAGGATACTTTACAAGTCACCCATGAGGGTACTAGTGAAGTTAAGAGGTCGAAAATCAATTCCTTTACTCGTGAATATGAATTATTTAGAATGAACCAAGGAGAAAGTATTCAAGAAATGCAAAAGAAGTTCACCCACATCGTAAATCATCTTGCATCATTAAGAAAGAATTTTTCTAACGAAGATTTGATTAACAAAGTATTAAGATGTTTAAGCAGGATTTGGCAACTCAAGGTGACAGTCATATCAGAATCAAGGGACTTGTCAATAATGATACTCGCTACCCTTTTTGGAAAACTCCATGAACACGAACTGGAGCTGAACATATTAAGCCAAAGTGAAGAAAATGATAAGAAGAAAAAATGGCATAGCTCTCAAAGCCACAGCCTCAGCAATTGATGATGATTATGATGATGATGATGATGAGGATAGAGAAAGCATGACAAATCTTGAGCTAAATGAAGAAAATCTTAGCCTCATGGTTAAGAAATTCGATAAGTTTCTCAGAAAGAAGGGAAACCAAAGAAGACTGCCTTTCCCTCCAAAGAAAACTCATCACAAAGAAGGAACATCTTCAACTCCAACTTGCTACGAATGTGGAAAACGGGTCACATGAAAATGAAGTGCTCAATTTACCAAAAGAAGATGGAGAAATTTGAGAAGAAACCTTTCAAAGAAAGAAAATGAAGAAGGGCCTATGTAACACCCCGAAAATTAATAATTTCATGATAAATAGTCGTTTTATAATATTTGTGATTTTTTCTGAATTTTTCCAGAAACGTGAAATATTTTAATATTATTACTCATTTTACGTGCGCGCTGAGCGGAACTGGGAAATTGAGATATTTTTTCCGAAAACCTTGAACTGTAAAAATGTCAATGGGAGATCTTACTAAACCCGAGGTCAGACACAGTCTACGAGGTTTCACGTTTTTTGAACTTTTTATCAGGTAAAAATAAAAATTGTTGTACATTTTATTATCCGTTGTACAATTAACACTAGCTTTGCCATCAATAACAATTGTCCATTGGATAATAGCTTGTAGTAGAAATCTTATCTTATCCAAAGGAAATTCACTTTACGTCAAATCAAATCACCTTTATTCAAAAGAATGATTAAATTTAATCAAAGCTTCTTAAGGAAGCTTTGACCCAAAAATAACCAAATTGCCCAAGCTTACATGAAAAGTCAAATCTCTCCCTTTCCTTCTCTCTCGTCTCCACGACAATGCCAATTTTAGGGAGCCAAAATTGTGCTTCTCACTTTATTACATTCATTTCCAATTTCAAAACACAAAAGCTACTACTTTCTCTTTCTTCTTTTCTCTTCTTCTTCCATTTTCTCTTTTCTCTCTTCCTCTCCACTCTCCATGGCAGCAGCCCTCCATTGTGGCCACCTCCATTTGCTTCCTTCACTATCACCATTTCTAAACTCCTCTCACCATTCTAAACCTTTCTTCTTTGGTGACCATCTTCCAAACCCATCATTTTCATCACTTTTCTTCAAGATCAAAGCTTGAAGCTTTGAGGTAAAGCTCTCAACTTTCTTTCTTTTTCTTCTCATTTTTGTGTTCCTTGGCCACCTTTGTGACCAAGGATTCATCCTTTCAAAGCTTGGTGGTTGATCCTAAAAGTTTGTTCATTTTAGGGTTCTTGGAGCTTTAGGATGAAATTTCAAAAAGAATATCAAGAAGCTTGCTTTCTTGAGTTGTCTTCTGTAGGTAAGAGGGAGATAATCCTCTTCAACCTATCTTGGTGGTGAGGAAACATTTTTAGTGTTATTGGTGAGGAATCCATGTGTGGATTCCTCTCTTTGTTGTGTTGTTTTTCATGATTTTGTATTTATTTGGACTTGTATGAGTTATTAGTTGTCTTTATATGTCTTGATAGTTATGGATTGTTTATATATATATATATATATATATATATATATATATATATATATATATATATATATATATATATATATCTTTGTTTGGATTAATGTATGAAAAAATGTAGGGTTTTCCTACCCTTTTGGGGTCACGGCCTTAGGGCCAATTTTTAGGAATTCAAGTGTGATTTTGGAGACATTGGAACTTAGGTGATTAGGTGTTAAAGAATTGATGATTATAATGGAAAAAGTTTGGGACTTCTCACCTTGGGAGGCTCACGGCCTCTAGGGGATTTAATGGTCCAAGTTGTGATTTTGTGCAACCTTGGGATTTTAGTAATTAAGTGATAAGTGATCAACAATGTGGTGAGAGAAAAAGGGGTTAGACTTTTATTATAATGAGGCTCACGGATTTTTGAGGAAAAATGGCACAAAATGTAGTGCTAAAATGGAGACTTAGATGATTGGGAAATTTTAAGTTCATTAGGAGTTCATAAAATGGAAAGAATAAATAATAGGACCTTATCTTATGACTTAGAATGATTTTAGACTTGAGAAAAGAATAAGAGAGTTTGTGAGACTTACAGAACCTCAGAGTAATTTTTAAGTGAGCATGATTTGAATAGATTCAAGAACTTGAGTAATCTAAAGGAATGATGGTTGAATAAGGACTTCAAGAGAACCCCACTAGGAAATGAATTCATAAGAGATGTTAATTAAAGTATAACCTCATACTGATTTTCATAATAGACGTTATTAAAGCGAAACTTTGTAATGGTATCGTGAGAATTGTTAAGTTGAGTGAAAACTTGAAATAAACCTCAAAAAGTGTGTTGTCACTCTTGAGAACTTGATACTATACTTGATGGGTCCGTGTTTGGGACTAAAATTTT
Organism: Ormosia emarginata; assembly: GCA_029884605.1. Classification (NCBI taxonomy): domain Eukaryota; kingdom Viridiplantae; phylum Streptophyta; class Magnoliopsida; order Fabales; family Fabaceae; genus Ormosia; species Ormosia emarginata. The sequence continues at coordinate 29,153,032 of JAQQTP010000074.1, read as the reverse complement.
ATGGATGTTTAACTTGGTGTAATTGTGGCATGTTATGGAAAATATATCATCACTGTTAAATATACATGATTATGGATTGAGTCAACATGCATTGAATAATTGCTCAGTCGATGACTGTTAAAAGGCAGAATAAGCTTATGACTGTGCATTGAGTCAACATGCATTGAATATTTGCTCAGTTGATGACTGTTGAGTGGCTGTATGAGCTTATGAATGAGAATTGAATAGTGTGATCCAATGGAAGGATCTATGGGGGGCGTAAGGCTCGGTGAAATCCGATTGCATGCATTGCGGGCCTGACAAATCACTATTCTTTACGCGGTGAATTAATGAGAATTGAATAGTGTGATCTATGATGGATCTATGGGGGCATAAGGCACGGTGAAAGCCGATTGCACGTATTACGGGCCTCGCCAAATCACTATTCTTTTCGTGGTGAATGAAGGAGAATTAGATAGTGTGATCCCTAATGGATCTCAGGGTGTGTCAGGGCGCGGTGATCCCTCTAGTGATGATGTTATCACCTTATATACCCCTAGCCGAAAAACCGATTGTAATGCGCTGACGAGGAACTGACAAGCACTATTCTCTTCGTGGTCCCATAGACTGTCATTGAGGGGGGTAGATCTTGTAGAACGTTCATCTTTGAAATTGATAAAGCTCCATGGAATGGAAAAACTTGGTACTAAGTGCACATGCATTGTGAGTCGACATTATGAATGAGCATATCATTTGGCACTTATTCATATCATATTATTTAGCACTCATTCATATGATGATTCGACTATTATTTTAAATGATGTTATGATTATTTGAACTGTTTTATTGTTTATTATCTGAGACTCTGTTGTTGTTTCTTTTATTGTATGTCACTGTTACTGTTTAATATTGTTGCCTTGCTATGTGGGCGTTCTACGCCGTTATGTTTCTTTACTACCATAATTGGTAATGTAAGTAGAATGTCTCACATCTTTGTCGTATTACTCTATCTTATGCTATATTGGATAAAGACTGTGAAGAGTGTGAGTTGAATTAGCTTAGTTTAGTTTAGGATTGACTTTTGTCTCTTCACGATGGCATCTGGACAAGCTTTCTTCAGTTGCATGTGGATACAGTTCCATGGAGGCTTAGAAGCCTGGCATTCCGACTATGATGCAGAGCGTTTTACGTACATTGAGGATATGACCATAATTTGGAGCGGTAGTTATCCTGGAGCCGCTGTAACATCCCAATTTTTAGAAAATGTACCGAATGTACTGTTTGCTGTTTTTCAAGCTTTCGTGTGAATAACCGTTGTGTCCCTATTTTACTGTTTCTCGATTTCTGCATGAAATACAAATACGTTTATACAGGCTCAAATTTTATTTGGTCTTTTTACGTAATTTGTTTCGAGACGGTAAAATAAAAGTTTTTTCGAGCTACTGTTTTAATTTTTCTGGAAGATATACAGACAATTAATACTGTCTGTAATTTTATTTGAACTTTTTGGATGATTAGCTACGTTGTGGGAAAAAATGGGAAAATGACCATTACGTCTCGAACGTGCTGTTTGTACTATTTTTGCTGTTTTTAATTGTTTTCTACTTGATTTAGTGTCCAATATTACTGTCTGTGATTTTATATGGACTTTTTGTGTGATTTGCTACGAGGCAGGAAAATAATATTTTTCCGGACCGGTAAAATTTGTTTTTAATTATTCAGAGGCGGGGGATCTTATTAAACCCAATTCTGAATGAGCCTAAAATTAATCTTTTAATTTTTAGGATTTAACTGTCCAATAAAATAATTTTGTATTATTATAATATTATTTTATTAGTCAGTATAACTTAGTGACAGTGGACCCGGAAATGTTTTGCGGGACCCATGTTTAGCTAAACAGTTAACTTAGTAGCTTAATTAAACATGATTAGTGGAGGAATATTCTTGAACATGATGATAAGGCTTGATGACTAGGTTATTAGTGACTAAGCATGGTGACTAAGGGTAATGACTAGGTTAGGAGCAACCAATAGGAAACAAGCTTGCTAATCAAGGCTTAATCTTGACCTTTGATGCATCCAAGGGCTTGGATGAAGCCAAGCAAATGCACACCTTGCAAGCCATGATGTCTACGGCTAAGTGAGGTTCGGAAGACCAAAAATCACTTTGCTTGCATGCATTTTCTCTCTTCTCTCTCATCCAAGAACCCTAAACACCATTGTTGCTTCCTTTCTCAACCATTCGGCCAAGCTTGATACTATACCATCCAATCATCCAAAATTTCTTCTAACCAAGTTTTCTAAACCTAAACACAATCCTAAGAACATCTCTAGTTGAGAGTTCTTGCAAAATCCTTCATTTGAAGCTTGAAAACCTACTTGGAAGATTTGACCAAGGAGGTGAAATCTCTTGTTTTTCTTTTCTAAACTCTTTTTCAAAGTTCTAAGCCATGATTTATCTATGGTTTAAGCTCTCTTTTAATGTTTAGTAATTTGTAGTTTTTGTTTAAGCTTGCTAGGTTTTTGGAGGAGGAAAACCGAAGCTCTAGGAGGAGTGAAAGAAATCCTTTTGTCTTCATTTAAGGTAAGAGGAAGACAAATCTTATCACCTATGGATGGTGGTAAGAAGATGGAGTTGATTTTGTGATTGTAGAATCCATAAGGATTCATGTGTGTGCTTGTTAGTAGCTTATTTGATGTGGTTGTGTATTTGTTAGTAGCTTTCCTATTTGTTGTTTGTGTTAGTCATGACAACCATCACCCAAGAGGGGGGGTGAATTGGGTGATGACAAATTTTAATGTAACTTTGAGAAATTAATCATTTTGAATCACTCAAGTAATAAATGCAGCGGAACATGCACAACAAAGGTACAACTATTATAGATTACTCAAATACAACTTGGGCTATAGGATAAATCAAGTAAATAAACTAGATATCAAATTCAACTCAAGCATATATAATTAAGGCACAAATGTAAAGAGATAGAGTTGAGAAGATCAAACACAAGATTTATCCTGGTTCGGCCACCAATCCACTTGTAGCCTACGTCCAGTCCCCAAGCTTAACTTGAGATTTTCTTCACTATCTCCTAGACTTCACGGGTGCTAGGAAAACCTTTGTACAAGCAAGAGCACTCCTCACACCTTGGGATACCTCACCCTTGTGCTAGAGCCTCCAACTCTTCAAGCTTCACAGGTGCTTGAAAAACCTTTACATTCAAGAGCACTCATAACACCTTTGGGATACCTCACCCTTTGTGTTTAAGCCTCACTACAAGGGATAGCCCACCCTTTTCTCACTTGAGGGATACCTCACCCTCTTACAATGATTTTGAGATGAAGAGAAAGATTATAAACTCTCACAAGAGTAGATATACAACTTGAAGAATAAAGTATGGATAATAAGAAACTCTCTCAAGAGTGGATAATACAAATTGAAGAACTATGGGTATCAAGGATTCACACTTTAAAGCTCAAAATATGATTTTGATGATTCAAGGATCAAGTATAGTGTTCTTGTGTTTCTTGGGATGTAAATACTTCAAATATCACTTATATATAGAGCCCAAATGATAAAATAGCCGTTGGTAGTGTTTAGAAATGATTTTTTATGAAAACTAGCCGTTTATAGCTGTTAGAAACGTTTCTGGGCACTTGGTAATCGATTACACACTTCTGGTAATCGATTACACGGCTTCTGTCAACGTTGTAATCGATTACAGGATTTGTGTAATCGATTACAGCATTTCTGGTTTCGAAAGCTGACTTTAAAAGGTCATAAATTCTTCATTTCTTATCCGATTAAAGCAAATGACCAGTCATTGGAAAGATATTTGAGTCTATTTTCAAATGAAACAAGTTTCACAGCAAAACTCAAAGTATTTTGAAAGTTATGATCAAAAGAGTGACTAAAGGTCAGCTTTTCAAAACTCAAACTTGATTGTTTTTGTAAAACTGACTTTAAATGGTCATAACTTCTTCATTTCTTATCCGTTTAAAGCAAATGAACACTCATTAGAAAGATCTTTGAGTCTATTTTCATATGAAATAAGTTTCAAAGCAAAACTCAAAGTATTTTGAAAGATATGATCAAAAGAGTAACCAAAGGTCAGTTTTGCAAAATACAAACTTGGCTATTTTTCAATGGTTTGGCCTACCACCAAGACTAACTTTCCAGAAACACTTTGTTGGACATTTAAACTTTTTTGAAAACACTTTTTAAAGATATTAAAACATGTTTTGAGCTTAGTGTGATTCCTTTTTACCTTTACACGAGATCTAAGTCCTATAAGCTATTCTTGAAGAACCTTGGGACTTAATCTTTGCACTTTCAATCCTTTGGCTTCTTGATATAATCCAAGCTTCCGAAAATTTCTTCTCTTCAAAAATTGCAAACGCTTGGAACATCTTGTCATTTTCATTCTTCTTGAGTTGAGCATGATTGTAATCTTTTGCTTTCTTGTTGCAATGCTCATTCTTGATACTTGGACTATCCTACAAAGTGTTGCTCACTTAAACAAACATAGTTAATCCAAATTCATACTTCAGTATCTTCATATGCATGATTTATAAATGTATAACTTTAGTTAGTCTATCATGCATACAAGACTTTCATAGACATATCCAATATTAATTCATTTATAACTCATATAAGATATTATTGGATATATTATATGATGAATGTTACATATATCTCTTTAAGCACATTTATGTAATATGATTAATATTCTTTTGTGATGCATTTGTCATCTATAGAGCACATCTATCAAGCATAAGCATCATTCTTTTTGTCTTGTATTTGTCATCATCAAAACTTAACATATTAAACCATTGGGGCAAACTTATTTCCACAGTTTGTAATAAATTGCATGTCTACAAGCTTTAAGTTGCATGTCTATAAGCTTTGATAAATATTGCATGTGTTAGAATTGCATGATAAAGTATAGAATGACATGATAATGTATAGGATGTGAACAACATGTCAAGGAAATGCATGTGTGTTCCAAAGAACACCACACCAAGGCTCACGACCACTAACCAAATGGAGAACCAAAATGTTCTCTTAATTTTCTTAAAAGGTAATTTAATTAACCTAGGAGAATTAAGAAGGTTTCAAGTTGATTACATCAAAGAAAATGAATTTAGAAATCAAATGGTAAGACTTAGTATTTTCGGCCAACATGCCTAAAATGAATGTGTTGATTTCAAAAACCATTTTCTAAAACAATGGTTAAATGAATTTAGACAATACAATAAGTTTGACATATATTTAGAAGATGAGAAATAATTTAGAAATCAATTTCAAAAGATTTAGGAAATTCGCCAACATGCCAAACTAGATATTCTTGATTTCTAAAATCAATTCCAAACCATTTTCAAGTATAAAGAAGGCATTATATGTTAACAAGAATTTTTTTCTAAAAAGAGTTTTTAAGAAATTAATAGATTAGAATTAATTTGAGGAATTAAAATTAATGATTTTATTGTTATAAAGGAAATACAGTAATCTTTAAGAATTTCTAACATATGGCTCATACTATATTTTGAAGCATGTTAGGAGTTTTTAAAAGATTAAATTATCCGGTTTATTTAAATAAACAAAGTTTTTACGAAAAAAATTAGGAAACCATTATTATTAATTTTCTAAACAAAATACTGTCAATTTTTAGTAAAAACGGACAAATAAGATAGAAAAGATGTTCAAAAGACAGTATACGATATGGAAAATATTATACGTAGTTTAAACGCACTAATTATTATTTCTGTTTATTTAAACAGTGATTTTTAAGGGATTTGGACAAGAAAATGATTTAAAAATCCTACGCGATTGAGAAAACGTATTAAAAATTTTACGCGATTTTAAAAACAGAAAAATATATTTACGCGATTTATAAATGTTTGTAAAAACGACGAAATTGTGAAAACGCAATAAAATTTCTACGCGATTGACCGTTGATGTATTTATTTTATGCTGTCGGGAAAATGTGAACCCGTACAGGCTTTTGAGGATTTTTCGCTGTCAGGAAAATGTGAACCCGTACAGGCTTTCTATTTTTCTGCCATTGAGGGCATATTATTATCTTGAGGGCATTTTCGTAATTTTATATTTTTGGAATTATGTATTGAGTTTATGCCAAATTTTTGGTGAATTGGTTGACGAGACGAATCACATCGTGTTGTCGATGCGATAAACGTAGTGTGGTTCATTGTTCTAATGGACTTAGAGACGTTAGTGTACGGTATCCCATATGTGGACAGTTGGTAGCTCCGCTGGGCCGTGGTAAACCGATAGCACACTAATGGACTCGACACGCACTATATTTAATCGAGATTTCGTGAAATCTAATAGTACATTGCTGTAGTGCCACAACGTGAGACCGTGAACTACACCACGCCTGGATGATGGATTCTTGTGTCGTGGGGCTATAGACGCGACGTGAGAGACAAGTGCAATAGTTTGGTTGGGCAGCCGTGGTACTAATAGATTTGGCGGGTCATTCTCTCTGATACTTGTGTGTTTTTTTTAGCTCCATGGAGTAGGGTGTGTCTTATATTTATTTATTGGGATCTATTTATTTATTTTGTCTTATCTATTTATTTTTGTCTTATCTGTTTATTATATTGATATTGATTTATTTGTTTACTTGTATTTGTTTTATCTATTGTTGTATTGTATCATTCGTTTCTTGTTTTATTTTATCCGTGATGGTATATTGTTGGGATATTTAAATCTTTTTGAATCTTTACACTACTCTGTTACTTATTAATGTTATAGCTTTTCATATTGCATGAACGTATATCTCGTTGTTTGTCGTCTTCTTATTGGCCATATTTGTGGTGATTTTAGATTGTCTTACCTCTTTATTGTATATGTTTTCTCAGTATATACCGTTTATATGGTAAAGAGTTTGAGGAAGAGGAATAGCCTCTAGAGATTCTCGTACACCGAGGAAGAAGAGGAACAAAAAGAGGAAGATCGGGTTCGACGACCAAGAACCATCCGATCATCCATATCCTTTGGATTGATTGTGGGAGATGGCAAGTGCCGGGATTTTTGGGGTTTGTACAGCTAGAGTTTCATGGAGGTTCATTGGCTTGGCATCTGCGAGGAGACCGAGACTCTGTGACATATGTAGGACGGCTGACTGTGACACTACGTCATCGGTTTGATGGAGAGCCGATCATGACTACGACAGTATTTCTACACTTAGAGTTACCCTTATCCATTAGGCGTCATTGGGGTGGGATATCCACGGAGCCTAGTGAGATGACACTCGTATCGACTGCGCGGTCTTATGTCCGCCGAGAGTCGAGACATCCGGGATATTTGTCTCCTGATGATCATTTTCATGTTGAGAGTGATCCTTCAGAGGATTAAATATGCATAATCTTTTTTTGGGCGCGTCTGCGTATGTCTGTATATATTGACTCTTTTATTGCTTTATTTACTGTTTTCGTTTAAATATTTGTAGTTTTAGTTGTAAATTATTTGTACAACTTATAACTTAAATCATCTGTATATTATAAGTAATGTTGTTTTGTTTATTTACTATTTCCGCATATTTTATTTAACAATATTTTGTTTATCAGGAATTATCTTACAATATGTAATATTATTTAACAAATGTTTTACAACTTGGGTAGATTTTATTTATTTATTTTATTTTTCTTTATATGTGTGGCATCCCCAAAGGGGTGTTACATTAGTTGGTATCAGAGCCCAAGTTAGAGTCTTTTGGGGTTGTGGTTGGGTCTGTTTTTGTTTGTGCTGTGTGCTTCTCTGTGATTTATATCCTTTCGGAAGTATTTAAAAGGATGTATCTGATTTTGTTTTGTTATGTTTGAAGAAAGAAGATGTCGGGTAGACGTGGAGGACGTACGAACATGAATCATGATGTGGACCCTATGATTGCGGCTGCTGAGGCTATGCAGCAAATGGCTGAAGTGATTACTCAGCAAAATCTGAGAGCAGCTCAACAGCAAGATGCTACTGCTGATGCCCTAAATTTGGCTGAGTTTAGGCGTCATAATCCGCCACAGTTTAGAGGCGAGGTGGATCCGGAGAAAGCAAGTCAGTGGATGCAAGATTTAGAGAGAATCTTTGAAGGAATGAGATGCGTGGATGATAAGAAGGTAACTTATGTTGTTTTTATGCTAAGAGGTGATGGAGAACTTTGGTGGAAAGGAACCCGCCGAGTATTGCAAGCTGAAGGGACTGAGATCACATGGGAAGTGTTTTCTAATGCTTTTCTGGATAAGTATTTTCCTGCGAGTGCTAGGCATGCCAAAGAAATGGAATTTCTTGGTTTGCGACAGGGGAATATGACGGTGAATGAGTATGCCACAAAGTTTGAGAATTTGTCTCAATTCTCAGATTATGCTCAGACACGACAAGACGATGTGTGGAGATGTCGGAAGTTTGAATCAGGGTTAAGGGTGGAACTGAAACGAGGAGTGGTATCTTTGAGAATGACTCAATTTCATGCTTTGGTGGATGCATGTGCACGACTTGAGGAGCTTGAGCCGTCGAGAGATCAGAGGAATCGTAACTTTGGACCGGCAAGGTTTCAAAGAGGTAGAGGTAGCAATACGAATCGGTTTCAACGCAAGCCGTATTCTAGACCACAAGGAAATCAAACTCAGCGACCGTCAGTTGGAGGAAGTGTACGCGGAAGTGGAGCAGGGCAGAAGGTGGTGTTTACGCCAACGTGTTTTAAGTGCGGTAAGAAGGGCCATATATCTCCAGATTGTACAATCAAGGGGACAGTATGTTTTAACTGTGGACAGCCTAGGCATATGTCGAAAGATTGTACTCGACTAGAGAAGAAACCTGCTGTTCGGTATGTTAGAGCTAATCAGCAAAAATCTGGAAGTACTCAACCAAGGTCAGGAGGACGAGTATATACAATGATGGGATCTGAGATTTCTAAGTCTGATGATCTTATTCAGGGAGAAGGAGACATTGGAGGTAATCTTCTGACTGTATTGTATGATTCTGGTGCTACACACTCATTTATTTCCTATGATTGTGTGGAAAGATTGAGGTTGCCTGTGTCTTCTCTGAATGTTAAATTGAGTGTATCTACGCCAACTGCTAAACCTGTTGTTACATCTAAGATCTGTTTGGATTGTCCTATTGTTGTGAAGGGCCGTTTGTTTATGGTCAACTTGATTTGTTTACCTCTTGTTGAGATAGATGTAATTTTAGGGATGGACTGGTTATGTTCTAACCATATCCTTATAGACTGTGCAAGTAAAACCATAGTTTTTCCTAAGGAAGAAAAGTCTGGGTTCTTAACTGCTGTTAAGGTCAAGTCTTTGTTAAGAGATGGAGCGCAGGGATATATGGTATTGTCTTCTCTAGAAGTTAAGAATGAGAAGGATGTGAATACTATTCCTGTTGTCAACGAGTTTTCTGATGTTTTTCCTGATGACGTACCTGGTTTGCCACCCGAGATGGAGATCGAGTTTTCAATTGATTTAGTACCAGGAACAGGTCCTATCTCAATTGCACCGTATCGTATGTCGCCAGTGGAATTGGAGGAGTTGAAGAAGCAATTGGTGGAGCTGTTGGAGAAAGAGTTTGTGCGACCTAGTGTTTCACCATGGGGTGCGCCAGTGCTTTTGGTCAAGAAGAAGGACGGAACGTCTCGGCTTTGTATGGATTATCGTCAACTGAACAAGGTAACTATCAAGAATAAATATCCGCTTCCAAGAATTGACGACTTGATGGATCAGTTGAAAGGAGCTGTGGTATTTTCCAAGATAGATCTGAGATCGGGGTATCATCAGATTCGTGTAAAAGGGGAAAATGTACCGAAAACTGCTTTTCGAACTCGTTATGGACATTATGAGTATCAGGTAATGCCATTCGGGATGACGAATGCTCCTGCCATATTTATGGATTATATGAACAGGATTTTTCGTCCTTATTTAGACAGATTTGTTATTGTCTTTATCGATGACATTCTGATCTATTCTCAATCGAAGGAAGAGCATGCTGAACATCTGGGTATTGTTCTTCAGATTTTGAGGGAGAAGCAATATGCGAAATTGGCTAAGTGTGAATTCTGGTTGGAGGAAGTTTAGTTTCTAGGTCACGTGATTTCCAAAGATGGTATTGCGGTAGACCCATCTAAAGTGGAGACTGTTTTACAGTGGAAAAGACCTAAGACGGTAACAGAAGTTCGAAGTTTTGTTGGACTTGCTGGTTATTATCGGAGGTTTATCGAGGGTTTTTCCAAGATTGCTGGACCACTTACACAACTTACGAGGAAAAGTCAAGCTTTTGAATGGACGGAAGAACGTGAAGCCAGTTTTCAAGAGTTGAAGAAGAGATTAACAACTGCACCGGTGTTGATCCTACCAGATTCGACAAAATCTTTTGATGTGTATTGCGACGCTTCTTATCAAGGGCTAGGATGCGTGTTGATGCAAGATCGGAACGTTGTGGCATATGCTTCTCGACAATTGAAGGTTCATGAGAGGAATTATCCAACGCACGATTTGGAATTGGCCGCTGTGGTTTTTGCTCTAAAGATATAGAGACATTTTCTCTATGGAGCAACGTTTAACATCTTCAGTGATCACAAGAGCTTGAAATACTTGTATGATCAGAAGGAGCTGAACATGAGGCAGCGGAGATGGTTAGAATTCACGAAAGATTATGATTTTCAACCGTTGTACCACCACGGCAAGGCGAATGTCGTGGTGACGCCTTAAGTAGAAAGATTATCGGTGCTTCGCTCGATGATCAAGGAAAAGGAGCTCATTGAACAGTTTAGAGATGTGTGGTCATTTGTTGAGTTGAAGCCGGGGAAGATCTGTATTAACATGGTTACTATCTCGAGCGAGCTGATGGAAGACATAAGGGAAAAACAGAATGCCGATGAATTTTTGCAAGGAATAAGAGAATAAATAAAGCAAGACGAGACAATAGAGTTCAAAGAAGGAACGATGGAATTCTGAGGTTTCGGGGTAGAGTCTGTGTTCCTCGTGGCCGGGAGCCGAGGCGATATATTGTGGAACATGCCCATACTAGTCTATTGAGTATGCATCCAGGCATAACAAAGATGTACCAAGACTTGAAGAAGTTATTCTGGTGGCATGGATTGAAGAGTGATGTTATTAGGTGTGTGTCAACTTGTCTAGTCTGTCAAAAGGCGAAAGTGGAACATCAAAGACCAAATTGGAATGTTACAACCGTTATCTATTCCGGAATGGAAATGGGATAGTATATCGATGGATTTCGTTCTTGGTTTGCCAAAGACGAGGAAAGGTCATGATTCGATATGGGTTATAGTCGATAGGCTTACGAAATCGGCTCATTTCTTACCAATTAATATTAAGTATTCATTGGAAAGATTAACCCGATTGTACATCGGTGAAATTGTCGATTACATGGTGTACCTACATGTATAGTTTCGATCGAGATCCGAGGTTTACGTCAAGGTTTTGGCGGAGTCTGCAAGAAGCTATGGGAACTAAGTTACGACTGAGTTCAGCGTAACATCCGCAGAGACGGATGGTCGACGAAAGAACTATACAGTCTTTAGAGGATCTGTTGCGTGCTTGTGTTTTGGAACAACGAGGAAGTTGGGATGAATTTTTATCTCTGATAGAATTCACCTACAACAATAGTTTTCATTCAAGCATCAGAATGGCACCTTATGAGGCATTGTATGGAAGACGATGTCAAACACCGTTATGTTGGTATCAGGATGGGGAAAGCATGACTGTTGGACCAGATCTTGTACAACAGACTACGGAAAAGGTAAAGATGATACAAGAGAAGATGAAGACGACGCAAAGCAGACAGAAAAGTTATACGGATGATACTGTAACTGAAAGTCATAATCCTTCAGAAACCTTAGCTAACACCTTTGTCTCATGTTCAACTCTTTTTGGTCAAATAGATACTTCAAACTTTTATGATCACTAAAAACAATGAACGTTGCTCCATAGAGAAAATGTCTTCAGACTTTTAATGCAAACACTACTGCTGCCAATTCTAAATCATGAGTCAGATAATTCCTCTCATGCACTTTCAATTGCCTTGAAGTATAAGCCACAACCTTACGGTCCTGCATAAGTATGCAATCCAATCCTTGGTATGAAGCATCGCAATATACTTCGAAAGATTCATTTGGATCAGGTAGAATCAATACCAGTGAAGTAGTTAATTGTCTTTTCAACTCTTGAAAACTTTCTTCTCATGCATCAGTCCATACGAACGGTTGATTCTTCTGTGTAAGTTGGGTAAGAGGTCCTGCTATCTTAGAAAACCCCTCAATAAATCGTCGATAGTAACCAGCTAATCTAACAAAGCTACGGATTTCCAATACAGTCTTCGGTCTTTCCCATTCCAAAACCGTCTCCACCTTTGAAGCATCAACTTCAATTCCTTCCTTTGATATCATGTGTCCTAGAAATTGAACTTTGCTTAGCTAAAATTCACATTTGAACAACTTGGCATACAATTTATTCTCCTTCAAAATCTGGAGAACCACTCTGAGATGTTCAGCATGTTCCTCCTGACTTCGAGAATAAATCAAAATGTCATTTATAAAGACAATAACAAACTTGTCCAAGTACGAACGAAAAATTCTGTTCATAAAGTCCATGAATATGATAGGTGCTTTCGTCACACCAAACGACATCACTAGATATTCATAATGCCCATATCTCATCTGAAATGCAGTTTTGTGAATATCATCCGCCTTCACACGAATCTGGTGATAACCAGATCGTAAATCAATCTTGGAAAATATTACGGCTCCTCGCAATTGATCCGCAGATCATCTTGATAGCGGATATTTATTCTTAATCGTAATCTTGTTCAATTATCGGTAGTCTACACATAGACATGAAGTTCCATCCTTCTTCTTTACCAACAATACTGGAGCTCCCCATGGTGACACACTTGGTCTCACGGATTGTTTCTCCAACAAGTCCTCCAGCTGTTTCTTAAGCTCTGCCAATTCTACTAGCGACATCTGATAGGGCGCAATAGATATAGGTCCAGCTCCAGTTACTAAATCAATAGGAAACTCAATTTCTCTTTCTGGCAGTAGTCCAGGCATATCTTCAGGATATACCTTAAGAAATTTATTCACAACAAAAATATCATTCAAGACATCTTCACATTGAACCTTTGATGGGATATAATTATATTTAAAAGTTTCAAACTCAAGTGTATGTTGTCTCAAGTAATAAATTCTTGGGAGTCTGAGGTCGATCCACAGGGAATTGATGAAGGAAAACTAATTAATTGAGGTAAAGAGAAGATGTGTCACAAGATTAAAGGTGATATAAGTTGTTCACAAATGAAAAGGATTTACTTGGGTTAGGAGATCCACTCTTGGTAATAAATTAAAAATAAGATTATTTCGTTTTATAACTTAATTGAAATCATGCATAATGAAGATTCCAATCAGAAGATTTAACATTTAAAGTTCAATCATGTAATCATATTATGGTTCCAATAATTATCTACTAATACTTGTAAATCATCAAAAGCATCCAATATGCCAATCCTATTGTCTACAATGGATCAAGATATTCATTATACAAGAAGAGTTTCTAAATTAATTAGAAACAACATACAACACATATTATTTTTGCTTAATAATATATCATTTAAGTACAAGAAAGAAATTAATCTAACCTTAATTTATTACCAAGAGCTTCACCTTTTTACCCAAGCAAGATGAAGATTAGTTACACATGAGAAAGAAGAAAAGAAAAAGAAAAAGGAAAAGGAAAAAGAGAACAACAGAACGGAAATTCTCTCCGTCCCGAACGCTTCCACCCCTCCTTCAGAATTTGATTGCCTATTTATAGGCAAATTTGCTACAGGAGCTATAGTGCTACAGTGATGCTACAGTGACGCTATGTGATGCTGCAGTGCTACAGTGATGCTACAGTGATGATTTGTTGACATCATCCATGACATCATCCATCAAGTATTTTTTTTTTTACAAATCTTCTATGCAATCACCTCCATTCTTCGATCCTTTGCATTTACCTAACAAAAATACATAGAAACACATAATTACAACATAATTTAAAATACTAAAACTATAACAAAACTCAAGAACAAACCCAATTAAAAAGATTAAAAAGAATGAAAAACACACACAATGAACCATAAAAATTATAAGTTTTGCAGGTTCATCACACCCCTACACTTGAGCTTTTGCACTCCTGGACAAAATATATAAGACCAAAACTAGGAAATGACACTGAACTAAAAAAAACTAAAAACTTTAAAAGATTTAATAAAACAAGAAGAGCAACTAGTCATTCAAGGGAACAATGCATTTTTTTTTTATATTTCTTCACATCTCAAACCATCAAGCAAGGAAACTTCAGTTAAAAAGAACAAATCAAGAATGAAAGATCCTCACAAGATTCACTCTCAATCCCTCTAGTGTTTAAAAATGGTAGATATTTCACTCAATTCAACCCATGAAAAATTGCACTACCATAAGCTTGCTTATCTTCTACTTCTCCACTACTCAGAACACATGCACACAAAAATCAAGAGGACTTTATTCAAGGTTATAATGGGGTCATGGTAAAGAAAGAAGGATAATATGGATATAAGAAGATAAATACCAAAGAGAATAAAAGAACATTATGGTACAGTTAGAGTGGAAAAGATATTTGAGAACATTCATCAATAAGGACAATGACCAATATTTGATTAATGTTTTGTTGAAGATCAATCCCAAATTGATGAGTTGAATTCATTGTTAGGCATAAACCTTCTCCTTCTCTTCCTGTTGTTTCAAAGCATCAATCTTTATTCTAGATATGGATATGTCACACAGTGTATCAGATGGTTAGCTCTTTCTTTCTTTTCTTTTCTTTTTTTTTTTTTTTTACACACACACACCCACACTTGTTTAAGAAAAAAGTCAATGCTCTCTTATTCCCTAAGGTCAGGTAAAAACATGTTCCCTTTTTTTTAAGGCACGTAAAAAATAAGAACTGGCCAAATAAGCTCAAAGGGGTTATACAAGGAAAAATATACAAGGATGGTTATTTGGTCGAAGTAGCTATTTTAAAATACCTCAATCATATTTATGTATGCATGTGAAAATGTAGCCTCAAAAAGAATCAAAGTAAGTTCTAGAGTAACAATTTCACGAGTGAAAATCACACAAGAAAGAAGAGAATGGTACAAATGTTCAATCCATTCATCAATAAGCTCAAAATCTCACAAGACATGTTTCTATCATTCTCAATTCACCAATTCAACATTCAAATCCAAGCATGTGATTTTTAAGAAAGAAGAAAATTTATGCTATGACCCAAGATATGCTTTTTGCTACTTCTAAAACCATTTTTTTCTCAACTATGATGCGTCTCAAGAGTAAAATTACCTTAAGGGCAAAATTTACTCCTTACTCTGCCATCCTTAATTAGTTTTGTTGTAGGTTTCTGACAGTCATCTCACTAAATATACTTTCTTCAACTAAAATGCGTCTCAAGAGTAAAATTACTCCTTACTTTGCCAATATTCATTGGTTTAGCAAGTTCATGAAAATCATATCATACTTCCTTACTTTTTTTTTAAACTATCCTTCCCCCCAACCAGATCACAACATTGTCTACAATGTTAAAATATAGATGAGTAAAGGATAGAAGATATTACCTGCTGGAGAAATCTGACACAAATTAAAACAGAAACAAAGGACGATAAATAAAATCAAACCCATTAAAGATGAAGTGTCAGATCTGGCTTTCTTTTTGTACTGCTTCCCGCACTGCTTCTTGATGACCAATCTATCTGAGCTAGGACTTTATCAGGTTCATAAACAAAAGCTTCTAATTTATTAATCAGCTCATCAATAGTGGAAGCAGAGATAAGAAGTTTTCTTGCCAAAGGAGTGATAAATTTCTGTTCCACAGCTTTATCAAGAAAAAATAACAAAAGATCAAAGAAATTATTAACATTCAACAAACCAATGGGTTTATGGTGGATGTTCAGTTCGACCCAAGAGACAATTTGAAAAATTTCTTCCAAAGTACCAAAACCACCTGGCAAGGCAATAAATGCATCAGAGTTGTCAAGCATTTGTTTCATTCGTCCATGCATAGATGTTACCTGAATTTTTTCTCCAACTATCTTGCCAGTGATGTTATTTTGAGCTAAAGGTCTAGGAATGACACCTAAAACCTGACTGCCTGCTACAAATGCAGAGAGTGATATAGCCCCCATTAACCCACGACAACCACCCCCATATACAATATGAATATTCCTCGCAGCAAGTGTTCGACCAAGAGCGCTTGCTACATTTACAAACTCTAAACCCTTCCCATAACTTGACCCACAAAAAACACAGACATTTTTAATGTTATGAACAGGAGGTCCCATAATTTCACCTTCCCTTAGAATGATTATGAGTTGGAGGAAAGTGAAGAGAATGAAGTGTTTAAATAGGAAAAAGAAGGGAAAAAGTAATCATAGCACCTATATGGGTAGGTTGGCTGTTGTCAGAAAAGTTTGAAAGTAAGAAACAAGAAATCTTTTTTTTTTCACTGTTTTTGTTTTTGTTTTTGTTTTTTTTTTAACTTTTTTTTAACTTCAAGAAAACCATCAGGGTAAAGAAGTCTAGAAACCCCTGAAGGACCCTGCTCAAAGGATCGTCTGTTCAAAAATTAAAATACAATAAAATCATACAAAGATAAAAGAAATATAATAATAAATGAGGACATACATGTATGTACAGTTTTCATGGCATATCTTTATACTGCGTGTCATGAATGCAGTAGTGGCATGTATTTGAGTTGCGTGTCACCAATGCAACATATGAATTCCACAAGGATTGCCGAACCGACAACAAGAACCTTTGAATCCTTTCTGTCTTGCTTACGGAAGAACAGCCCTCTATCTTCCTGCAAACCTAATTAAAGGCCTGTATTCTAAGAAGATAGTACCTGACCGCAGCCAGTCAGAACTCGCTATAGAGACCTACTAATTAAAGTAAGTATACAGCTCAGATAATAGTTTTCGTTCACTGTAAAGACAGGACGCTTCTTTCTGTCCATCAGCGCTACAGAGCCTTGGTTCCAAGAACTGGGAATGTTGCACACGGCTCTCTACAGAGCATGGCACACGAACTTTATTTACATACTGGCGTGTGAAGGTCTCCTCCTGAGTCTATGACAGGACGGGCATCTGCCCGGGGCTCCTAATCTAATTAAAGACCAAGTACAACTGTAGTTTCGCCCTTTTTTTTTTTCAAGTTGTTAGAAACCTGATGAAAGATGGGTGTATACTCACTTGAGATTGGGATGGAGGTAGTCTGCTTTTTCGGCTTTGTGCCAAAGCATTGTTGACCTGTATTAGACCCATTCAAGACCAGCGCAACATAGGGCTCCCAAAAGGGACAAGTGGCCATAATACGACTGGCTGCCTCACATATGAGATACAATCTACCTTCTTTGTTTTTCAATTAAGAAGGCTGGATCAGGATGCATGCATTTCCCCATTCAAGTTGCATGTTACCAAAGCCAAACCCAAGATGTATACATACTTTTTTTTTCTTTTTTTTATTTTTTCTTTTTATTTTTTTTTTTTTTTTTTTCTTTTTTTTTTTTTTTTTTTTTTTATTTTTTTTCTCTTTTTTTTCTTTTTTTTTTAAACATGAAGAAGAAGAAGGAGAAGAAAATATGTACATGTTGTTGTGGATGTGGCTTACATCTGCCTCTAGTTTCACGTCCAGAAACGGCTTAAACGCCTTCTATGAGTCAAGGATAAGCTTCCCATCCAATTTTCTTATAAATTGGCAAACAGGGTCTTTTAGAGTCAGATTCCCAAGACTGTATTGCTTCTGTTCATCCTTGAAGAGATTCCACAAGTTAAGAAGTTCACGATGCACCAAACCATAAGAATGCGTATCAAGAGTCAATAAGATATCATCTAATGACTCCTTACTCAGTCCATTCTTAATGAAGAAAATTTTATCTTCTCTATTTGCGGAAACCATCCCCAAAGAACGACATCGCTTGTTACAATTCCATCGTCCATATACGTGACAGACTTGTAATCTTTTTGCTCTTCTCCTTTTAGAATATGAACTTCTACCAAGACCTGACATATATGAGTTAAATGAAATTAAAGACTCACCTGTTAATCGGACCTTTGCTTCGATTATCCAACGTACATCTTCTGGTATACCTTTGTGCATTAACAATCTCAATCTTTCACATCTAGCCTTGTAAATTTTTGTTAGAACATTTTGAGGAAGAGAAGGAAAATATTTTCTCAGGTTTGAGAGAATGATATTCATTTTGAAGGAGAAGAAATCAGTTATTTTGGGAAACTGAAAGAGAGCAAACCGACTTAAGAGTCACAGAGTACCATCATCCGCCATTTTACCGGGGAGCTAAAGAACTGCGAAACAAAATAAAGCCACAAAATTAGAGTAAATTTTTCACATAACAAGGATCAGAAAGGGAAATGAATTCTACCTCAGCAGCTTGATTTTCTAGAAATGGTTTAAGTCTTTGTCCATTGACCTTAGACACATTACCATTCCTAGGATTCTCAATGTCTATAGCCCCATAAGGATATACATGTTTGACAATAAAAGGACCAGTCCATCTAGATCTTAATTTTCCAGGGAATAGGTGAAGACGAGAATTATAAAGCAGAACTTTTTGACCAATTTCAAAAGATTTTCTCAAAATAGATTTGTCATGAAAAGCTTTTGTTCTTTCTTTATAAATTTTTAAGTTTTCATATGCATCATTTCTCAATTCCTCAAGTTCATTTATTTGCAATTTGCGTAACTTGCAAGCATCATCAAGATTTAAATTGAAAGCTTTAATGGCCCAAAATGCTTTATGCTTTAGTTCTATAGGCAAGTGACGAGGTTTTCCATAGACTAACCGATAGGGTGACATGCCTAAAGATGTTTTAAAAGCAGTACAGTAAGCCCAAAGTGCATCGTTTAGTCTTAAAGACCAATCTTTACGATTTGGGTTAACTGTTTTTTCCAAAATTTATTTAATTTTCCTATTTGCTAATTCTACTTGTCCACTTGTCTGAGGGTGATAAGGGGTAGCAACTTTATGGATAATACTATATTTCTTCATTAAAGATTCAAGTGGTTTATTACAAAAATGTGTTCCCCTATCACTGATGATAACTCGAGGGATTCCAAATTGACTTAAGATATTTTCTTTTAAAAATTTGAGAACAGTTTTATGATCATTTTGTCGACATGGAATCGCCTCAATCCATTTTGAGACATAATCAACTGCAACCAAAATATACACAAATCCAAATGAGGATGGAAATGGACCCATGAAATCAATTCCCCAACAATCAAAAATTTCAATGACAAGGATAAGGTTCAGAGGCATCATATTTCTTTTAGAAATAGACCCTAATTTTTGACAATTTTCGCAACTTTTACAAAAGGTATGGCTGTCTTTAAATAAAGTGGGCCAATAAAATCCACACTGTAAGATTTTGGCAGCTATTTTCTTTGAAGAAAAATGACCTCCACATGCTTCTGAGTGACTAAATTTAATGACACTACCTACCTCATTGTCGGGTACACATCTCCGAAAGATTTGATCAGGAGAATATTTGAACAAATATGGGTCATCCCAATAAAATTTTTTTACCTCAGTCAAAAACTTTTTTCTGTCTTGATGTGACCATTGAGGCGGCATCTTTCCTGTTATAAGAAAATTGACTATGTTCGTAAACCAAGGCATAGAATTGATAGAAAATAAAAACTCATCAAGAAAAGAATCATTGATAGGTGTGCTATCAAAAGATGAGCCTGTTGTAAGTCTAGACAAATGATCTGCGACAACATTTTCAGCTCCTTTCTTATCTTTTATTGTGATGTTGAATTCTTGAAGCAACAAGACCCACTGTATCAACCTAGGTTTGGCATCCTGCTTAGACATTAAATATCTAACAGCAGCATGATCAGTAAAAACAACAATAGAAGAACCAATTAAATGAGCTCGAAATTTGTCTAATGCAAAAATTACAACAAGTAGTTCTTTTTCAGTAGTGGTGCAATTCATTTGTGCACTATTTAAAGTTCTACTTGTGTAACAAATCACATGAGGCTTACCTTCCTTTCTTTGGCCTAAAACAGCGCCAACAACAAAATCACTTGCATCACACATTCATTCAAAAGGCAAAGACCAGTCAGGGGATTGCATGATAGGAGCCGATGTTAGAAAACCAATTAATTTTTCAAAAGATTTTTGGCATTCTTGAGTCCAATCAAATGATGCGTCTTTTATCAGAAGATTGCATAATGGTCTAGATATGATACTAAAGTCCTTAATAAATCTTCGATAGAATCCTGCATATCCTAAAAAGGAACGAACTTCTCTGACTATTTTTGGGGAAGGCAAATGAGCAATTAATTCAACTTTGGCCTTATCAACTTCAATTCCTTCAGAAGATATCACATGACCTAACACGATTCCTGAGGTAACCATGTAATGACATTTTTCCCAATTTAAAACAAATCATTTTTCTTCACATCTTTTAAGAACTTTATCCAAATTATCAAGACAATTTTCAAAAGAATTTCCAAAAACTGTCAGATCATCCATGAAAACCTCTAAATAATGCTTAATCATGTCACTAAAAATACTTAGCATGCATCTTTGAAAAGTTGCCGGAGCATTACAAAGACCGAAAGGCATTCTTCTATATGCAAAAGTGCCAAAGGGGCATGTAAAAGTAGTCTTTTCTTGATCCTCTAATGCAATTGGTATTTGATTATACCCCGAATAACTATCAAGAAAACAATAGTAGAGATGTCCTGCTACTCTTTCTAGAATTTGATCAAGAAATGGTAAGGGGAAATGATCTTTCCTAGTGGCTGCATTCAATTTTCTAAAATCAATACACATACGCCAACTAGATGAAACTCGCGTAGGTATTAACTCACCTTTTTCATTTTCAACCACTGTTATTCCAGATTTCTTAGGCACAACTTGTGTAGGGCTTACCCATTGATTATCGGAAATAGGGTAAATAATTCCAACATCAAGTAATTTAAGAACTTCAGCCCTAACTACCTCTTTCATGTGTGGATTTAATCTTCTTTGAGGTTGTTGTGATGTTTTAGCATTATCCTCTAAATGTATTCTATGTGTACAAATTAATAGATTAATGTCTTTTATATATGTTAATGTCCATCCTATTGCACTTTTATGCCTTTTAAGTACTTCTATCAACATACCTTCCTGTTCTTCAGTAAGGATTGATGAAATTACTACTGGAAAGCTTTGGTCTTCTCCCAAAAATGTGTACTTCAACCCAGAAGGTAATGACTTTAGTTCCAGTGTGGGTACTTCTTCATGAATATTATTATTCATGGGTTGTAGCTCTTCGAATCTCGGCTTCCATCCTTTGTATTCCATTGCTTATGTACAATCAAACAAATAGCATATTTCAGAAATATCACCATCTACTTGCATACCTTAATCAAATGAATTAATTAAACAAACTTCTAATGGGTCAGAAGAACTCCCTTTTAGAAGATAGTCATCTACAATGGCCTCAATCCCATCAGCTTCCTCACTTTCATCATTGACTTCATGTGGTTGCTTGCATAAGCTGAAAACATTAAGCTCAAGTGTCATGTTTCCAAATGTTAGCTTCATCAATCCATTTCTACAATTTATCAAAGCATTGGATGTTGCTAAAAATGGACGACCTAAAATAATAGAAATTGACTTGGAACAATTAATCATAGGTTCAGTTTCCAAGACAATAAAATCCACAGGATAAATGAATTTATCAACTTGTACCAACACATCTTCCACTATTCCTTTTGGAATTTTAATTGATCTATCAACAAGTAGAAGAGTTACAGAAGTTGGTTTTAACTCACCCAGATTGAGTTGTTGATAAACTGAATATGGAAGCAAATTAACACTAGCACCAAGATCAAGTAAAGCTTGTTCAATCATATGTTCTCCAATAATAAATGAAACCGTAGGACAACCAGGATCTTTATGTTTCAAAACATTATTGCTTTGAATAATGGAACTTACCTGTTTGGTCAAAAAGGCATTCTTTTTCACATTTAATTTTCTTTTAACCGTGCATAAGTCTTTCAAAATTTGGCATAGGAAGGAAAGTGTTTGATAGTATCTAACAATGGAATATTGACCTTTACTTGTTTAAGAATTTCAAAAATTTCAGTTTGGTGGTCTACTTTCCTTGGTTTGCTTAATGCTTGAGGAAATGGAGGTGGAGGAGACGAGAGTTTGGTCTCCTTTTGGTCAGATGACTTATCAACTTCTTCCTTATCTTGGGGAATTGATTCACCATCTTTCTCACAAGGTTCAGAAATTTCTTTTTCTATAACTTTTCCACTCGTAAGAGTTATCACAGAATTAACTTGATTTATTTGTTAGTTTTCTGAACTACCCTCATTTAGACTATATTGACCTTTGGGATTCAGTTGGGGTTGAGAAGGAAATTTTCCTTTCTCGTGAATGGTGAGTGCAGAAGTAAGTTTGGAAAGAGTGTCTTTTATGTATATCATGGTTTGCGTGTTTGTTTTATTGATGGCCTCTTGCTTTTCTATGAATGCACTCAATGTTCCTTCAAGGTTTTTCCTATATGGTGGGACATAAGGTACATATCCTTGAGGATTTTGAGAATCCTGTGGTTGCATAAATTGTGCTTGATTATTATTCCTCCAACTGAAGTTCGGATGATTTCTCCATCCTGGATTGTAAGAATTTGAAAAAGAAGAGGTGAATGGCTTTTTAAAATTGTTCATTGCATTTACTTGCTCATGCACAACTTCTTTAAAAATAGGAATATTAGGACATTCATTTGTCGAGTGTCCTAATTCATCACAAATGTCACAAATTTCTTCATTTTGCATAGATTTGACTTCTTTTACTTTCCCTGCTTCCATGGATTCAATCTTTCTAGCCAAACTAGCATACCTTGCATTTAGTTCTTCTTCTTGACTAAGATGATATTTTCCTTTTCCTGCATTTGTAAGGTTATATCTAATTGAATTTTCAGAAGGATTAGTTCCATGCCAAGATTGAGAATTTTCAGCCAAATGGTTTAAATAATCTAAAGCATCTTCGGGTTCTTTATCAAGAAACTCGCCATTACACATCGTTTCCACAAATTGTTTAGTTTCAAGTGTTAAACCTTCATAAAAGAAGCTTATAGCCCGCCATTTTTCAAAACCATGATGTGAGCAAGAATTTAACAAATCTTTAAAACGTTCCTAACTTTGAAAATGCGCTTCATTTGAATTTTGGAAAAAATTTTGGATTTGTCTTTTCAAAGCATTGGTTTTATGTGTTGGAAAAAATTTCTTTAAAAACTCACTTTGCATTTCTTGCCATGTGCCAATTGATCTTGGTTTCAAAGCATTAAGCCAAGTTTTTGCTTTATCTTTCAAAGAAAAAGGAAACAATTTAAGCTTAACAATTTCTTCAGTGCAATTTTGATCATTGAAAGCGATCTGATGACTTCTTCAAATTCTTTTAGATGTAAATATGGGCTTTCATTTTCTAAACCATGAAAATTGGGAAGTAAAGAAATCATACCCGGCTTAAATCTAAAATTATTAGCAGTAAGTGGAAAGATAAAACATGATGGACTAGAATTTTGAGGTGGTTGCAAATATGCACGCATAGTTCGCAATGGTTGATTTCCTTGTTCATCATGTATACTTTCATTTTTAGCTCGTTGTGTTTGATTATCATGTTCAACATGTGCACCTTCAAATTCAGTCATTGTGTTAATTGTGTGTGATTGTGATTCAAACAAATCAATATATAAAGTACTATGATTGATTTTAACCAAACGACCAGAATTTGAATCACGATACTAGTTAAGCATAAATAAGTGACATAAAATAAAAATAATATATAAGTAGGCGGTATACACTGGCCGTTAAATATTAAGTAGGTAGTATACACCGGCCGTTAAATATTAAGTAGGATGTGGTATAAACCAGCCACCTAAAAATAAAAATACAGAAATTAAAATGCAAAAAATAAAGTGCAAAAAGTAAATTTAAATATGAAAATCGGAGAGTGGCAGAGCCCCACAGAGTCGGTGAAAGAGAAGAGAAGAAGAAATATTATTTCTTTAAGTTAGATGACAAAAAAATAAATGACATAATTTAAAAGTTAGATGCGTAAAATAAATGACATAAATTAAAAGTTAGATTGCGTAAAATAAATAAAAAAATTGTTTACAAAGATGGGGTAATAAACCAACCATCAAATAAAAAAAATGCAAAAAGTAAATTACAGTAAAATAAAAGGGAGAGTTACCCCCACTGAGTTAGTATATATAAAAAAGGTTAAATTTTTTTTATATTATTATTTTTTAAATTTTTTACTATTCACATACTATTCATATTACTATTCACATACTATTTACGTACTATTTATATTACTATTCACATTAAAAAAATTACTAGTTAGTGTGTTAGTAAATAGATAAATAAAAATGAAAAGAGTAGAGGAAGAATATATCTGATAGTGAAGTTTACTTACAGAAAAGAGAACCTCAATATATTAGAACTTCAAATCAAGTTCCCCGGCAACGGCACCAAAAACTTGATCGGATATAATTATATTTAAAAGTTTCAAACCCAAGTGTAGGTTGTCTCAAGTAATAAATTCTCAGGAGTCCGAGGTCGATCCACAGGGAATTGATGAAGGAAAACTAATTAATTGAGGTAAAGAGAAGATGTGTCACAAGATTAAAGGTGATATAAGTTGTTCACAAATGAAAAGGATTTGCTTGGGTTAGGAGATCCACTCTTGGTAATAAATTAAAAATAAGATTATTTCATTTTATAACTCAATTGAAATCATGTATAATGAAAATTCTAATCGGAAGATTTAACATTTAAAGTTCAATCATGTAATCATATTATGGTTCCAATAATTATCTACTAATACTTGTAAATCATCAAAAGCATCCAATGTGCCAATCCTATTGTCTACAATGGATCAAGATATTAGAGTTTCTAAATTAATTGGAAACAACATACAACACATATTATATTTGCTTAATAATATATCATTTAAGTACAAGAAAGAAATTAATCTAACCTTAATTTATTACCAAGAGCTTCACCTTTTTACCCAAGTAAGATGAAGATTAGTTACACATAAGAAAGAAGAAAAGAAAAAGAAAAAGGAAAAGGAAAAGGAGAACAACAGAACAGAAATTCTTTCCGTCCCGAGCGCTTCCACCCCTCCTTCAGAATTTGATTGCCTATTTATAGGCAAATTTGCTACAGGAGCTACAGTGATGCTACAATGACGCTACGTGATGCTGCAATGCTACAGTGATGCTACAGTGACGATTTGTTGACATCATCCATCAAGTATTTTTTTTTTTTACAAATCTTCTATGCAACCACCTCCATTCTTCGATCTTTTGCATTTACCTAACAAAAATACATAGAAACACATAATTACAATACAATTTAAAATACTAAAACTATAACAAAACTCAAGAACAAACCCAATTAAAAAGATTAAAAAGAATGAAAAACACACACAATGAACCATAAAAATTATAAGTTTTGCAGGTTCATCAACCTCCAAAGAAGATATCAATAAGTACCCCTGATCTCCTTCCTTCAAACAAGCTTCTACTTGAGTAGCCGTTAGGAATCTAGAATCCTTAGCCTCAGGAAATACTAGTGTCTTATTCGAACAATCAATTAGGATATGGTTGGAAGATAACCAATCCATTCCTAAGATTACATTAATCTTGAAAAGAGGCAAACATATCAAATCCATATGAAAGATTCTATCCCTAACACATACAGGACAATTCAAACATACTTTTGTAGTTATCACAGGCTTATCAGTAGGAGTAGCAACACTCAAATCATAAGGCAATGTAGTCACGGTCAATCCCAAATGCTCCACACAATCACATGCAATAAAAGAATGTGTTGCTCCCGAATTATAGAGTACGGTTAAAGGATTACCTTCAATAGCACACTCCTCCATGATCAAGTCCTCAGATTTCGCTGCTTCCTCCCCGTTCATAGTATACACTCGACTACCTGCCTGTGGCCTTGCAGTACGAACATTCCCCACAGAAGGTTCCCTCTTTATCTAATCACACTCCCTAGATAAATGTCCAGGTTTCCCACATCTATAACAAATAAGTCCTTTATGCTGAAAATCCTTGGTTAGATGATCCTTCCCACACTTGAAACATTTATACGTAGAAGTTCCAGCTTGACTTGCCTTACTGGCACCAAAACTTCCTCCAATAGATTGCTGCCAGTTCTGACTTCTTACCGGTTTGGTATACAGTTTATACTGAAAATGGTTTGCTCCACTACTCTTTCCTCTTTGGAATCTTGTAGGTCCAAAATTTTTATTTCTCATTGCACGCTACTGATCAATCTCTTCAACCTTACTGCACTTGTCCAACAATTCTGGAAATTGTTCAATTCCCAAGGTTGCTACAGCTCGCTTAGTGTCAAGCTTCAATCCTTCCTCAAATTTTCTACACTTCCAATCCTCATCCGGGTGCATCTGAAAATACCTCGAAAACTTAGACAAGCTTTCGAACTTTGCAGCATACTCATTTATAGACATCACCCCTTACCTTAAACTAAGGAATTCCATCTCCTTAGCATTACGAACACTTGCTGGAAAATACTTTCCCAGAAACTTCTGCCTAAAGAGCTGCCATGTCACAACTCTTCCTTCAGCTTGTAACAATCTTCGAGCTCCTGCCCACCAGTCTTCTCCATCTCCCACTAATATAAAAGTTGCAAAGTTAAGCTTGCATTCATCGGTACAACCC
The DNA here is from genome assembly GCA_029884605.1 of Ormosia emarginata. NCBI lineage: Eukaryota > Viridiplantae > Streptophyta > Magnoliopsida > Fabales > Fabaceae > Ormosia > Ormosia emarginata. The sequence continues at coordinate 29,126,218 of JAQQTP010000074.1, read as the reverse complement.
ATACCTTCAAATATCTTCTCTAATTCTTTGATCCATAGATCAGCTTTCTCTGGGTCAAATTCTCCACGAAACTTTGGTGGATTGTTCTTACGAAATTTCGACAAACTGTGAACATCCTCAGTTGTTCTTTGGTTTTGCTGTACCACTACATCAGTCATCCGTTGCATTGCTGCTACAGCTGCAGCCATGTTCTAGTTGTCATTACCAACATTTTCCATTCCTGCTCTAGTATTGACACGTCCTCTTCCTTGTCCAGCCATTACTTTTCTCTACTCAAACTGGACAACACAAGAAAGTAAAGTCAATCTTCAAATAATATTATTTCTTTTCAGAAAACAATCACAGAGAATCACATAACACAAATAAGACAAACCTAACCACAAACCCAAAAGACTCTAGCTTGGGCTCTGATACTAACTAATGTAACACTCACCGTAGGGTGCCACATTAAAACGATATTATTACTGAATTACCCCCAAGTTCATAAATTATGATGTTATAATAAAAATACGAGTTGTAAAAATTCTTGATGTCGATAAAATAAACTTAGTAGAAAATAAAAATTATTATACATCATCACACATAATTTACATCATGTACATTACAGAAGTACTGTCGACATTATTTATATACAGACCAAGTCTCAAAAGTAGTTGACATACTTATATATTTAAACGATTCGCCCAAGTCTAACTAAATAGCAGAACCCTCAGACGGGTCCTCCTCAGATTCCTCAGCAGGAAGGAATCCAGCTCGACGCGAAGTGCTACGGAAAGGTGTCCGAGCAAACGACAGGATACTAATCTCCATTGGGACATAATACCTAGTATCCCAATACTGCTTGATTGACAATGGAAATTCGACATGCACATAAATAGTTACGAAAATGAACGGATCTCCATGAAATTCCCTGCTCATGTTGACCTTCAGATTTCCCTGATATATTAGTGCCATCTCATTGGGACTAGTCCTCCATGCTTCAGCTTCACCATGGAACTGTAGTCTCACGTTACCAAAGAAACTAGGTCTTGATGTCACCCTCTTATTCAACCCCTTGCTCAGTGTGTTTATAAATATAATTACAATACAAAATAGACATATAAAGAGGTGAGATCACCTACGCCAATACCAATATAGTAGCACAGAGATAACATATATCATATATCATACAGATACATCATACCAAAATTATAATAATGCCCTTAACATTCTTTATCATCACAGATACAATAATTACAATCATGCCCTCAATCATTATTTATCACAATAAATATCATAAATAATAATTACCATCATGCCATTAACATTATTCAAATCACATGATAATTACAATAATGCCATCAACATTATTTATCATCATCATCATCCAATATTCCTCAATTATTATATCACACAGATATAAATATTCAATATTTATGATAATGCCCTCAACATTATCTAAGTATTCAACAGTTCAACTATTATAACCAATACTCAATAATTATGCATGTGCACATAGACTCAATTTCCTACTCCATGGAGCTAATACTCAAGTCGGAGAAATTGATCCAAAAGATCTGTCTGTACCAACATGCCTCAGACCACATGCCACAATTCTCATATGTTTGCACATCTAGCATATACACGAAAATCTTTACTAGATCTTGATTAAGAGTAGTGTCTCGGTCAAGATCATCGGTGTGTTGCATCGGTCTAACTTACGGTATAGAAGAGTTACCAACTGCCCACTGTAGGCAACCTGCACCCCGATGCCCCCAAAGTCAACAAGTGACTTACACTACGCATATCGCACCCACTCAAGAGGTGTACGTCTCTCCTAGGCAAATAGCCTTATCCAGTCCATAGGACTTTTCCAATGTATGTTCAATGCACCAATGCCAATCATAGGTAAAATTCATCATTTTCTCATACAGTATCCATATACTATTCCAATAGTAATCCTACTGTTAAATTCCTCATTTTCTCATACAGTGTCCATACACTAGTCCAACAGTAATCATACTATATATTCAATTGTGAAATCACATTATCGCGTTTTTATAGTTACGAAACACTTTTGTCGCATTTTTATAATCGCACAACATTTCTGTTACGTTTTCACAATTTCGCAACATTTCTGTTGCATTTTCAAATCACGTAGCAATTTTCCATCATTTTCTCAATCACGTAAAAATATTTCATCATTTTTTAATCATGTAGTGATTTTTCTACAATATATCAATCACGTAAAAATATTTAAGCGCTTTCCAAATCACATAGAAATATTTTAACGTTTTTCAAATCACGTAGCTTAAAAATCACGTTTTTAAGTTACGTAAATCATTTTTCACCATTTTACAACCATGTATAATATTCCTCAATAATTCAATTCAACCTTTCTCAAAATAATATGACTTCTCACATTATTTTCCACATTTTCTTACTCAAGAAAATCCTTTTTGCAATATATTCCACAAATTCACCATTTCATTGAATTAAATCAATGTTTCTCACTTAAAATTTCCTAACGCGCTCCAAAACCCAAAGGATGAGTTTTACGTTATTAAATTTTAAATCGTCAATGTTTCTTTTATAATTCAAAATAAATTCTCAAATTCAATTCTCTTCCAAAATAATTTGAGGTTTAAACCCTTACAACCTCTATTTTCCTTTCATAACCGAAATTTCTATTTCTCAAGTGATAAAACACTTTATTTCCATTTCCAAAATCCTTGTACTAAATCAATTATATTTCTACTTTGAAAATCACTTTGTTTTCATAAAACCAAGGCATTACAAGCCTTCAAAACCGTGGACATGGCCATTGAAACCATCATATATTTTTTCCTTCTAAATCAATTAAGTTCCATTCATGGTTTTACACAAACAAAACCATTAAAATTTCTCTAAAACCGTGAACTCTTGTTTTTTGAAACCAATCCATCTTTTCTTTTTTCCTTTCCTTTCTAATCATTCAATTTTACCATTCATGAAAATTTTAGTTTGTGAACACCTATTTTGAGGAGTTGAGGCCAAAATCCTCATGGTCATTGGAACCAAAAATTGTTTTCCTTTCCAACAATTTTTATGGCATACATCACATATAATCAACATATTATATTTCAAGCATACCATAAAAGTAAATAAAAATCATACTAAACATGCAAGCATAAATAAATCATGCAAAGCACATCAAGCATAAGCAAATAATCAAAACACATAAACACCCATATATAATTACATGACCATGGATATGAATCCTCACATGGATTCACCATCCATCAAATACAAAACCATCTTTCACCACCATACTTGGTTGGTGAGATCGATCTCCCTCTTACCTCTTGAAGAACCTCAAAAACTCCTTGTTTTGCTTCTTTTTCCAAGTCTTTCACTACAAGAGCTTCTCAAATACAAAACAAAACACAATGTTATTAGCATATTAAGCTTGAACAAGATAAACCACGGATCAAACATGGCTTAGAACATGAAAAAGAGATAAGAAATGAAGTTTTCCATAACTTCACCTTAAAAAACCTAGAACTTTGCTCTTGAAGAAAGTCCTTGAAGATGATGGATTTAGAACTTGCTCCAAACTACAAAGTGTCTTAGATTGAGGTTTAGATTCAAGAAGTAAGGTTGTTTAAAATTGCTAAGTGATGGAAGGTGGATTTGGTGGTCTTGGCCGAAACTAGCATGAAGAGAAGTGGAGAGAAAATGTTGATGAAGCTTTGGCTTTTTGGAGGAGACAAAGATGATCAAGGATAGCAACAATGGTCTTGAAACTTTGCTATGGCCTTAAGGCCTCTCAAAACCGAACCCCTCCTTCATGCACTCTAAATGTGTGACAAATTACACTAGCCACCATTTTAAGCATTCTTAACCATTGATTAGATCAATGGTTAAGATTAATATAGATTCTAGGTAGCCTTTAGATGGAAGACTTAATCTAGGCCATTAGATCTTTCTTCCTTGAAATCCTAGCCATTAGATGTATCTCCAAAATGAAGGATCAAGATTACTCCTTCAAACTTTACATCCAAGGGTCACAAATGGTCCTAGCCATTTTATAAGACCAATCTCCACCGTTGATTGAATCAATGGTGGATGTCCAAGCCACTAATGTTGACTACGCAGTACAATATTTATTTTTTTCTGCTATAACCCTACGAATTATATTTTTATTGTATTTTTATCACCCGATAATTAAATACGGTACAAAACACAGTAAAAGAAAATTTCAAAAATTGTTTCCGAATTCAGGTTTAGTAAGATTCCTCGTCTCCATCTCAACAGTACTAATTTTTCTGGCTACAGAAAAATTTTCACTCTTTCGGACCTACCTGGGCCCACATATAGCCCCCTAGGCCCACAGACAGCCCATGGATAATATTAAAATAATCAGAGAAATATAAAAATTTCATAATCATCCACAAAATCACAAAAATTATAAAACTTACGAAAATCAAATTTGATTACATAAAATAATTAAGACTTAACAGTAATAATTAAAATACGTAAGATTTTCCCTGGCTCGAAAATTATTATTTTCTTGACACGAAGTAAATCACACAAAACGATCAAATGTATTCACAGAATACTCAAAATAATTTTTTAGTACACAGAAATCACTAAATAGTAAAATTCTATTAACTGTCAAAATTACTGTCAAATAGTTAGGAAATTTAGGGTGTTACAAATCATATCATACTTCCCAAAAAAAAATTTTTTTTGGGTCAACTATCCTTCCTCCCCAACCAGATCACAACATTGTCCTCAATGTTAAAATATAGATGAGTAAAGGATAGAAGATATTACCTATTGGATAAATCTGACATAAATTTAAATAGAAATAAAGTATGATAAATAAAATCAAAGGTAAAGAAAAGTTATTGATAAAGTGTCAGATCTGGCTTGCGTTTCATGCTGCTTCCCTCACTGCTTCCTTCTGACCAATCTATCTGAGGTTTTTTTTTTGTTTTTTTTAACTTCAAGAAAACAGTTAGGGTAAAGAAGTCTAGAAACCTTTGCAGGACCCTGCTCAAAGGATCGTCTATTCAAAACCAAAATATAACAAAATCATACAAAGATAAAAGAAATATAACAAAAGATGACATACCTTTATGTACAGTTTTTATGGCATATCTTTATATTGCGCGTCATGAGTGCAGTAGTGGCATATCTTTGAGTTACATGTCACCAGTGCAACATATAAACTCCACAAGGATTGCCAAACCGACAACAAGAAAGACCGCAGCCAGTCAGAACTCGCCATAGAGGCCTACTAATTAAAATAAGTATACGGCTTAGTAACAGTTTTTGTTCACTATAAAGACAAGATGCTTCTTTCTATCCATCAGCGCTACAGAGCCTTGGTTCTAAGAATTGAGAATGTAACACGTGGCTCTCTACAAAGCATGGCACACGAACCTTATTTACATACCAACGTGTGAAGATCTTCTCCTGAGTCTATGACAAGACGGGCATCTGCTCGGGGCTTCTAATCAAATTAAAGACCAAGTACAACCGAAGTTTTGCTTTTTTTCTTTTTTTTTCTTTTTTTTTAGGAAAACATGAAGAAGAAGAAGATAATATTTATATGTTATTGTGGATATGGCTCACATCTGCCTCTGGTTTCACATCCAGTAACGACTTAAACACCTTCTATGAGTCAAGGATAAGCTTCCCATTAAATTTTCTTATAAATTGGCAATTAGGGTCTTTTAGAGTCATATTCCCAAGATTGTAACATTTTTGTTCGTCCTTGAAGAGATTCCACAAATTAAGAAGTTCATGATGCACAAATCCACAAGAATGCATCTCAAGAGTCAATAAGATATCATCTAATGACTCCTTACTCAGTTCATTCTCAATGAAAAATATTTTATCTTCTTGATTTATGAAAAAACATTCCCAAAGAACGACATTGTTTGTTACAATTCCATCGTGCATATTTGTGATAGACTTGTAACCTTTTTGCTCTTCTCCTTTTAGACTACGAACTTCTACCAAGACTTGGCATGTATAAGTCAAATGAAATTGAAGACTCACTTGCTAGACGGACCTTTGCTTCAATTATCCAGCATATATCTTCCGGCATACCCTTGTGCATTAACAGTCTTAATCTTTCACTTCTATCATTATAGATTTTTGTCAGAGCATTTTAAGGGAGGGAAAGAAAGTGTTTTCTTAAATTTGAGAGAATGACATCCATTTTAAAGGAGAAGGATTCAGTTATTCTGGGAAATTGAAAACAAACCGACTCGAGAACCACGGAGTGCTGTTATCTGCCAATTAACTGAGAACACAAAGAACTATAAAAAGAAGACAACAAAATTAGAATAAATTCTATTCATAATAAGGATTAGAAAGATAGATGAATTCTATCTCATCAACTTGGTTTTCCAGAAATGGTTTGAGTCTTTATCCATTGACTTTAAACACATTATTATTTCTAAGATTCTCAATGTCTATGGCCCCATGAGGATACACATGTTTGATAACAAAAGGACCACTCCAACTAGATCTCAATTTGTCAGGGAATAGGTGCAGACGAGAATTATAAAGCAGAACTTTTTGACTAATTTCAAAAGATTTTCTCAAAATTGACTTGTCATAAAAAGCTTTTGCTCTAGATTTAAAAATCTTTGAGTTTTCATATGCATCATTTCTCAATTCCTCAAGTTCATTTAATTGCAATTTGCATATCTTGCAAGCATCATCAAGGTTTAGGTTGAAAGCTTTAATGGCCCAAAATTCTTTATGTTCCAATTCTACAAGCAAGTGACAAGGTTTTTCATAGACTAACCGATAGGATGACATGCCCAAAGATGTTTTGAAAGTAATACGGTAATCCCAAAGTGCATCGTTTAGTCTTAAAGACCAATCTTTACTATTTTGGTTAACCATTTTTTCCAAAATTTGTTTAATCTCCCTATTTGTCAATTCAACTTGTCCATTTGTCTAAGGGTGATAAGGGGTGATAATTTTGTGTGTAATACCATATTTCTTCATTACAGATTTAAATAGATTATTGCAAAAATGTGTTCCCCCATCATTGATGATAGCTCAAGGGATTCCAAATTGACACAAGACATTTTCTTTTAAAAATTTGAGAACAATTTTATGATCATTGTGTCGGCATGAAATCGCCTTAATCCATTTTGAGACATAATCAACTGCAACCAAAATATACACAAATCCAAATGAGGATGGAAATGGACCCATGAAATTAATTGCCCAACTATCAAAAATTTCAATGACAAGGATAGGGTTCAGAGGCATTGTGTTTCTTTTTGAATTTAAGCCCAATTTCTGACAATTTTCATAACTTTTGCAAAAAGTATAACAGTCCTTAAATAAAGTGGGCCAATAACATATGCACTGCAAGATTTTTGCAACTATTTTCTTTGAAGGAAAGTTACCTCCATATGCTTCTTAGTGACAAAATTTAATGACACTACCTACCTCACTGTCGGGCACACATCTCCGAAAGATTTGGTCAGGATAATATTTGAACAAGTATGGGTCATCCCAATAAAAAATTTTTACCTCTGTCAAAAATTTCCTTTTATCTTGGTGTGTCCATTAAGGCGGCATCTTTCCTGTTACAAGAAAGTTGACTATGTTATCAAACCAAGGCATGAAATTAACAGAAAATAAAAATTCATTGGGAAAAAAATCATTGATAGGTGTGCTATCAAAAGGTGAGCTTGTTGTAAGTCTGGACAAATGATCTGCGACAACATTTTCGGCTTATTTCTTATATTTTATTATGATGTTGAATTCTTGAAGCAACAAGATCCACCGTATTAATCTTGGTTTCGCATCCTGCTTAGACATCAAATATCTAACAACAGCATGATCGGTGAAAATCACAATAGAAGAACTACTTAAATAAGATTAAAATTTGTCCAGTGCAAATATTACAACAAGTAGTTCTTTTTCAGTAGTGGTGTAATTCATTTGTACACTATTTAAAGTTTTACTTGCGTAACAAATCACATGAGGCTTACCATCCTTTCTTTGGCCTAAAACAACGTACACAGCAAAATCACTAGCATCATACATCAACTCAAAAGGCAAAAACCAGTTAGGGGATTGCATGATAAGGGTAGATGTTAGAAAACCAATTAATTTTTCAAAAGTTTTTTGACATTCTTGAGTCCAATCAAATGATATATCTTTCAATAGAAGATTACATAATGGTCTAGATATGGCGCTAAAGTCCTTAATGAATCTTCTATAAAACCTAGCATGTCCTAAAAAGGAACGAACTTCTTTGACTGTTTTTGGGGAAGGCAAATAGGTAATTAATTCAACTTTGGCCTTATCAACTTCAATTCTTGTAGAAGATATCACATGACTTAACACTATTCCTAAGGTAACCATGTAATGACATTTTTCCCAGTTTAGCACAAATCCTTTTTCTTCGCATCTTTTAAGAACTTTTTTCAAATTATCAAGACAATTTTCAAAAGAATTTCTAAAAGCTGTCAGGTCATCCATGAAAACTTATAAATAATGCTCAATCATGTCACTAAAAATACTTAGCATGCATCTTTGGAATGTTGCTGGAGCATTACAAAGGCCAAAAGGCATTCTTCTATATGCAAAAGTACCAAAGGGACATGTAAAAATGATTTTTTCTTGATCCTCCAATGCAATTGGTATTTGATTATAACCTAAATAACCATCAAGAAAATAGTAGTATGGATGTCCTACTACCTTTTCCAGAATTTAATCAAGAGATGGTAAGGGGAAATGATCTTTCCTAGTAGCAACATTTAATTTTCTAAAATCAATGCACATACGCCAATTGGATAAGACTAGCGTAGGTATTAATTCACCTTTTTCATTTTCAACCACTATTATTCTAGATTTCTTAGTCACAACATATGTAGGGCTTACCCACTGGCTATCGGAGATAGGATAGATAATTCCAACATCAAGTAATTTAAGGACTTCAGCTCTAACTACCTCCTTCATGTGTGGATTTAATCTTCTTTGAGGTTGTTGAGAAGTTTTAACATTATCTTCTAAATGTATTCTATATATGTAAATATTAATGGATTAATACCTTTTATGTCCTTTAACGTCCATCAAATTGCACGTTTATGCATTTTAAGTACTTCTGTTATTATACCTTCTTATTCTTCAGTAAGGGACGAGGAAGTTACTACTAGAAAGCTTTGCTCTTCTCCCAAAAATGTGTACTTCAACCCAGCAGGTAATGACTTTAGTTCTAGTGTGGGTACTTCTTCATAGGTATTATCATTCATGGGTTTTAGCTCTTCAAATCTTGGCTTTCATCCCTTGTACTCCATTACTTGTGTACAATCAAGCAAATGGCATATTTCAAAGATATCATCATCTAATTGCATGCCTGAATCAAATGAATTGACTAAACAAATTTCTAATGGGTCAAAAGAACTCCTTGTTTGAAGATGATCATCTACAATGGCTTTAATTTCAACTTCCTCCTTTTCATCAAGGACTTCCTATAGTTGCTTGCACATGTTAAAAATATTGAGCTCTTGTGTCATATTTCCAAATATTAGCTTCACCACTCTATTTTTGCAATTTATCAAAGCATTAGATGTTGCTAAAAATGGACAGCCTAAAATAATAGGAATTGACTTGCAACTCTCAACCATAGGTTCAGTATCCAAGACAATAAAATCCATAAGATATATGAATTTATCAACTTGTACTAACACATCTTCCACTATTCCTCTTGAAATTTTAATTAATCTATCGACAAGTAGAAGAGTTATAGAAGTTAATTTTAACTCACCTAAGTTGAGTTGCTGATAAACTGAATATGGAAGCAAATTGACACTAGCACCAAGATCAAGTAAAGCTTTTTCAATTTTATGTTCTCCAATAATGCATGAAACTGTAGGACAACCAGGGTCTTTATATTTCAATGCATTACTATTCTGAATAATGGAGCTTACTTGTTTAGCCAAAAAGGCTTTCTTTTTCACATTTAGTTTCCTTTTAATAGTGCACAAGTCCTTCAAATATTTGGCATAAGATGGAATCTGTTTGATAACATCTAACAGAGGAATATTGACCTTCACTTATTTTAAAATTTCAAAAATCTCAGTGTTATGGTTCAATTTCCTTGAATTGTTTAATGCTTAAGGAAATGGGGGTGCAAGTGAGAGTTTGGTCTCTTTTTTGTCAATTTCTTCATTTTCTTGGGGAATTGGTTCATCATCTCTCTCACAAGGTTCAGGAATTTGTTTTCCAACAACCTTTCCACTCCTAAGAGTTATCACTAACTTGACTTGATCCATTTGTTAGTTTTCTGAACTACCCTCATTTAGACTGTATTGACCATTGGGATTTGGTTGAGGTTGAGAAGAAAATTTTTCTTTCTCATGAATGGTGAGTGCAGAAGAAAGTTTAGCAAGAGTTTCTTTTATGTCAATCATGGTTTGATTGTTTTGTTTATTAATGGTCTCTTGCTTTTCTATGAATGCATGCAGTGTTTCATCAAGATTTTTCCTATATGGTGGGACATAAGGTGCATATCCTTGAGAATTTTGAGAGTCATATTGTTCTTGAGGAGGTGGTGGTTGCACGAATTGTGACTAATTATTATTCTTCCAGCTAAAGTTTGGGTGATTTCTCCATCCCCGATTGTATGAATCTGAAAAAGAAGAAGTAAATGACTTTTTAAAATTATTCATTACATTTACTTTCTCATGTACAACTTCTTTAAAAACAGGAATCTTAGGACATTCATGTGTTGAGTGTCCTAAGTCATCACAAATGCTACCAATTTCTTCATTTTGCACAGATTTGATTTCTTTTGCTTTTCCTAATTCCATGACCTCAACCTTTCTAGCCAAACTGGCAAACCTAGCATTTAGATCTTCCTCTTGACTAAGGTGATATTTTCTTTTATTAGCACTTGTAAGGTTAGATCTAATTGAATTTTCAGAAATATTAGTACCATGCCAAGATTGAGAATTTTCAGCCAACTAGTTTAAATAGTCTAAAGCTTCATCAGATTCTTTATCAAGAAACTCACCACTACACATTGTTTCCACAAATTGTTTAGTTTCAAGTGTTAAACATTCATAAAAGAAGCTTATAGTGCACCATTTTTCAAAACTATGATGTGGGCAAGAATTTAACAAATCTTTAAACCATTCCCAACATTAAAAATATGCTTCATTTGAATTTTGAGAAAAAATTTGGGTTTATCTTTTCATAGCTTTGGTTTTATGTGTTAGAAAAAAATTCTTTAAGAACTCACCTTGCATTTCTTGCCATGTGCCAATTGATCTTGGTTTCAAAGTGTTAAGCCAAGTTTTTGCTTTATCTTTTAAAGAAAAAGAAAACAATTTAAGCTTAACAATCTCTTCAGTGCAATTTTAGTCATTAAAAGCAATACATTCTTTCTCAAATTCTTTTAGATGTAAATATGAGCTTTCAGATTCTAAACCATGAAAATTAGGAAGTAAAGATATCATACCTAGCTTAAATCTAAAATTATTGGCATTGAGTGGAAAGATAAAGCATGATGGACTAGAATTTCGAGGTGCTTGCAAATATTCATGCATGGTTTGCAACGGTTGATTTTCATGTTCATCATGTACACTTTCATTTTCAGCCATTGTGTCAATTGTGTATGATTCTGATTCAAACAAATCATTATATAAAGTACTAGGATTAATTTTAACCAAATGACCAGAATTTGAATTACGATATCAATTAAGCATAAATAAATGACTTAAAATAGAAAAAATAATATACAAGTCGGCAGTTTACATTAGCCATTAAAATATTAACAATAAATAAATAACATAAATAAAAAAATGTACAAGTTATTAAGTTAGAAAACAAAAATAAATGACATAAATAAACATATTAGTTAGCGAGTAAGTCGAAAAGCAAAAATAAATGACATAAATAAATAAGTTAGTAAGCATAAATAAATTACATAAATAAATAAGTTAGTTAGTAAGTCAGTAAGTTAGAAAGTTAGTAGGTTAGTAAGTTAGAGAGTTAGCAAAGAAACTAAAGGACCCGTAAGCCGATTTTTTACTCCAGTGAGGAAGAAGAGAGAACAGATTTTATTAAAGAAAAAGAACCTCAATAAATTAAAACTTCAAATCAAGTCCCCAGCAACGGCGCCAAAAACTTGATGTGGATTAAAGGATACAAACCTAAGTACAAGTTGTCTCAAGTAATAAATTTCTCGGGAGTCCAAGGTTAATCCACAGGGAATTGATGAACAAAAATTCATTGAGGTAATAAATTGAGGACAAGATTAATTCTTTTTATAACTCAATTGAAATTCATGCACAACAAAGGTTCCAATAAAAAAATAAAACATTCAAAGTGCATTTAGAATTATATACGTAGTTATATTATAGTTCCTTTAATTATTTACCAGCACTTGTAAATGGGTTCAAGCATTCATTGTGCCAAACCACTTGTCTACAATGACTCAAAAACTCCACTTCACAAGGAGGGTTTCTAAATTGATTGGAAACAAAATATAACACATATAATGATCACTTTATAATATATCATTTAAGCACAAGAAAGAAATTAATTTAATCTTATTTTATTACCAAAAGCTACACCCCTTCACCTAAGCAAGATGAAAATTAGTTAGTCATGAGCAAGAAGAAAGAAAGAGAGAAGAAGAAGATGATGATGATCATAACTTCTATTTACAACTAAAGAAAATTAAAACAAGTAAATAACATAATAACATGACCTTGATCTAAAACCAAGATTAGCCTAATAGGTAGCCAAGACTACCTTTTATAGAGCATCACAAGCAAAAGATGACAATAAGTGGGATAATGAGTGGGTAGATAATTAAGGGGTGGGTGGATGATTAAGGAGTAGGTGGATGATTAAGGAGTAGGTGGATGATTACAAAAAAATGCTTGCCTTCACTTGCATAAAATAATTTGGTACCAAACTTGTGCTTGCTGACAGATTCTCGGAAAGTGGCCTTCATAAAAGTTGTAGGCCTTTGTCTTGGCTATCAAATGCCCACTTGAATCATCCAATTTGGCCTCCTATAGCTCAAGATATGACCTAATCATTGCAACTGCTCAGGCCCAATTTTAGCCCCTCTATTCTGACTTGCAAGCCCAATATGACCTCCAAGACATCCGAACTGGCTCTTGTGTTCTTTATGAAAGTTGTAGATTTGGGTCTTAAATTTCAAATGGCACCAGTTTCAGCTCAGTGCAACTCATATAGTCCAAGTTATGCCTTGATTAGTGCACACTACTTGGGTTCTAGTAACAGAACTCGTTTTCTGACTTTCAGGCCCGATTAGCTCCACTAGATGTCTGATTAGACTTTGACCTCTTCATCAACGTTGTAGAGCTTTCTCTCACCTTTCCTACAAGGTAAAATTCGTAATTTCTAGACTTCTAGAACTCAAGATATGGCCGAAATATAGAAATAGTATAAAATCATCTCAATAATGCTAAAAAATATCAATTAAGCCTAATTTGAACCCAAACTTACAAATCATGACCAAGCTCAATCAATTAAGTACATGGAGAATGTAAATGATTAAAAATGAGAGTTTATTAATGTATAAAATATGTGATTATCAGGTCATAGAGTTAATAATATTTATATGATTAGCCTTGATGTTATATCATCAAATGATGCGAAATGCCTTTTAAGTAAGGAAGATGATTCATGGTTATGGTATAGAAGAATTGCACACATTCACATGGATCACTTAAAAAAATTAATTTTTAAAGAACTAGTAATTGGACTATCCAAGCTCAATTTTATAAAAAATAAATTATGTGATGTATGTCAAAAGTAAAAACAAGTAAAGGTTTCTTTTAAAGCTAAATATGTTGTTTCAACTTCTAGACCTTTACAACTTTTGCACATGGATCTTTTTGGTCCCTCAAGAACAATGAGCTTTGGTAGAAATTACTATGCTTTAGTGATTGTGGATGATTTTTCTAGGTTTACATGGACTTTATTCCTATCTCATAAAAACGATGCATTTCTAGCTTTTAAGAAACTTGCCAAAGTTATCCAAAATGAAAAAGGTTTTTCAATTACATCCATAAGAAGTAACCATGATGGTGAATTTGAAAATCATGTTTTTAAAAATTTTTGTGATAAACATGGCATTGAGAATAATTTTTCTGCTCCTAGAACTCCACAACAAAATGGAGTTGTAGAAAGAAAAAATCGATCTTTAGAAGAAATGACGACAACTATGCTCAATGAGGCTTCTCTTCCTAAGTATTCTTTGGCAGATGTAGTTAATATCGCTTGCTATGTAATGAATAGGGCCTTGATAAGGCCAATTTTAAAGAAAGCCCTATATGAATTGTACAAGGGAAGAAAGCCAAATGTTTCACATTTTCATGTTTTTAGATGTAAATGTCTCATTTTAAATAATGGAAAGGATAACTTGAGAAAGTTTGATGCTAAGTCTGATAAGGGTATATTCCTTGGTTACTCTAATCATAGCAAGGCTTTTAGAATTTACAATAAAAGAACTATGACTATTGAAGAATCTATTCATGTTGCTTTTGACGAAACTAATCCAAATGAGCCGAGAAAGGATTTTGTTGATGATGTTGCAGAAATCTTAGCGGAAACACATTTGGACAACAAAGAAAAAGAAGTCAAAGAGCAAAATCAAGAGGTCACACCAAGACAAGAGGACTCACAAGTCTTAGACCTTCCCAAGGAATGGAGAACATCAATACACCATCCTCTTGACTCCATAATAGGTGATATTTCAAAAGGGGAATTACTAGAAACTCTCTTAGAAATGCATGTAACCACTTAGCCTTTGTTTCACAAATTGAACCTAAAGACATAAGTGAAGCTTTTGATGATGAACATTGGATTATGGCAATGCAAGAGGAATTAAATCAATTTGAAAGAAGTCAAGTTTGGGAATTAGTTCCTAGGCCTAATGATCAAGGTTGGTTGCAAAAGGATATAATCAATAAGAAGGAATAGATTATGAAGAAACCTATACACCGGTAGCTAGATTAGAAGCTATTAGAATGCTACTTGCATATGATTGCATCATGGATTTTAAGTTATATCAAATGGATGTTAAAAGTGCATTTCTAAATGGTTTTATTCAAGAGGAGGTATATGTTGAACAACCTCCGAGTTTTGAAAATCATGAACTACCCAACCACGTTTTTAAACTAAAAAAGGTCTTGTATGGCTTAAAACAAGCTCCTAGAGCTTGGTATGAAAGGTTGAGTAAGTTTCTTTTAGAAAATGATTTTTCAAGAGGAAAAGTTGATACTACTCTTTTCATTAAAAATAAAAAGCATGATATTCTAATAGCTACCAAGCAACTTAAAAACTAACGAGCTACCAAGCAAGTGACATTCTAATAGCTTAGAGAATGTCTTAGAAAATGCCACTTGCTTAGTAGCTCATTAGTTTCTTGGCATAGCAAGAAGCAAAATAGTGTGGCATTGTCTACTGCTGAGGCTGAATATGTTGCAGCCGAAAGTTGTTGTGCTCAAATCTTATGGATGAAGCAATAACTCCTAGACTATGGTCTTCAGCTTGATCACATTCCAATAAGATGTGACAACACTAGTGTAATAAATCTCTCTAAAAATCCTATTATGCACTCAAGAACAAAGCACATAGAAATAAGGCATCTCTTTATTAGAGATCATGTACAAAAAGGAGAGTGCACACTTGAATTTGTTGAAACATCTAAGCAACTTGCAGATATTTTCACAAAACTTTTAGCTAAAGAAGCTTTCTTTTATATTAGAGGAGAATTGGGAATAACTGATCAATCATGCATATGAATACTCATATTTATTACTTAATTATCGAATCATTGTTGACTTGAGTGTTGGAGATATCCCACAATCTGTTTTACAGGTATTTGATCTCTTAGTATGTTTTTACAGGATATATATATATATCCTGTACGTGCCTACTTCTTGTTTTTCTAATAGATTTATTTGAATTAACCTGTGATTATTTGAATAAACATTGTCATATGTTCAAAACAATTATATTCTATCAATTCTATTTGAATAATGCTCAATTTATTTGAATAAACTGTCACTAGCAACCACAGTTCTTGTGCTATTCGAATAAAACATACTTTATTCGAATAAACTGATCTTTGAATCAGTCTCTGACCGATCTTGGCTCTGTATTATTCGAATAATGTTTCATTTATTCGAATAAACATGTGTTTAGGTTCTACTATGCTCTTGTTTTAGTATCCGTCTTATTCAAATAAAAGAGAGCTTATTCGAATAATGTTTTTCTCATGGACCTTTATTCTTATCCTGTTATTTGAATAACTTCTATGTTATTCAAATAAACCCTGGCATGAATGCCATGACCTTTGGCCTTCACGCAGTTCTATTCGAATAAAGCATATTCTATTCGATTAAAACATGGGCTCTCTATATAAGCCCACAACGTACACCTCTCTGTCACTTTGAATTTTTCCCACCTTTGGTTCATTTCTTTCCTCTGCCTATGCTACCACCATCTTCCTTCTCCTTCTTTTCTCTTTACTCACCATCATTCTTCACTCTCAAAACTCATATTGTGACCACCCGGAGCTATGTGACCACCTTGCCCCTCTTCTTTACATCCATGACCTCTTCCTCTTCTCGCGCACAACGTCCCCGTATGAAGAATGCCCCTTGCAATAACCCATTGGACATGCGCAGGCTCTCCTCCAACCAGGAGCAACGTGGTTGCTTCATTACTCATTTCTGGGAGCACAACCTTATCCAACCCAAGTACCTTGATCTCTCTTTCTTCCAGCGAGACGACAGTTTTGATTTTCTGAAGCCCCTATAGAATCAAAGTGTTCTCAGGCTCTGCTCTCACCAGGCTGTTCTCTACCCTGCATTGGTCAAGATGTTCTACTGCAACCTGGCGATTGATGGTCAGGACCTCCATTCTGAAGTCTGTGATCAACACATGGTCTTTACTCCTTAGGACTGGGAAGTGTTACTTGGTCTACAGTTCCATAGCACACCCATTGAAGAAAACAACCCTCTTATCCTAGATTTCAATAAAAATCGGGCTATTGAAGATTTGCTGAAACATGGGCTAGCCTTGTCTAACAAGGGTGTTAAGGGAAGCATGCTGAAAAGCCAAGATAGGCTTTTACATTATGCTTTTGCTCATATTCTGACCCCTCGAGGCGGGAACTATGCTTATTTGAGCAAAGATGATATCTTCATGCTCTGGATTCTGAAGAAAGGCCATCAGATCAATTGGTCAGTCTTCATCATGAAGCATATGATGAAGGCCAAAGGCAAGGGAAAATCTGATCTGCCTTATGGAATTCTCATCACGACTTTTAATAGCAAATATCCTCAGGTTTTGGAAACTGAGCGCGCAGTTACACCGACTCATCACAACATATTTGGCTCTTACACTCTGCATAAAATGAAGATGATCAAGACTGATGATGGCTGGGTGTACCCTGATGAAGTTGGCGATGATGAGATTGACCCAGAAGACCTTCCTGATGCTACTGATGCTTCTGTTGATCCCGTTCCTGCTCCTACTACCGTTACTAATGAGCAGATCTTAGCTGCTTTGTTGGACAACAAAGCTTACATGGAGAACACCTTCTTCATTCTGTTTGACAGAATAGAAGGTGTTGAGCGTGAATAGGTTGCCCTCCGAGCCTTGCTGTATGGCCAAGCACCTGCCTCTCCACCTCCGCCACCAGATGCATATTTCTGGGCGTTTTTTTTTTAGCTCTTAGGATCTCGGTTTTGTTATTGCTTTGCCCCCCTTGTTTTTTATTTGTACTTAAACACATTGATTAATGGATAATGATGCCTTTTGTTGGACTACTTCTTCTTAAGTTTATTTATTTCGGCATTGTACATATTACTTCTATTGGAACTTTATTGATTGGCTTATTCCATTTATCACTGGTTTCTTATGTATTTACTGGAACTTACCCCACCTTTTTGTTAATGACAAAAGGGGGAGAAAAATTTGAGTTTATATTTGAGTTTATTTGAGAAAAGACAGGTAAAATTAAAAAGAGAAATTAGATTCCAAAAGTAAAAGGGAGCTGAGCACATCTCTGATATACATATGTCACCTCTTATGATTGAAGAAGGGGAGTAAGCTCTTACATAATTTCTTGTGAATTCCAATTTATATAAACTAACTCTTTTCTCAATACTAGTTTGTCATCATCAAAAAGGAAGAGAATGTGATTGACTATGCTACTTTGAAGATTGGTTTTGATGATAACAAATATGAAGATGATAGGAAGACTAAGTTCAAGACCTCAAAGATTAGTTTTAGGACTTAGAGTCTTTATGTACGGAGCTCTCTTGGTATCTCATTGTTTTTTACAAGAAAAGAAAACGATTTTCTAAAATAAATAAACTTTGGAAATTCCTTAAATAGCTCAAAATTGTTTTCAAACAAAATCATTCGAATAAAGGTTTAGTTATTCGAATAAACCAGACTAAAAGATTATGTTTTCAAAAAAAGTTATTCGAATAAAGGTTTTAAATTTTGGCTATGCACTTCTGTGTTTAAAATGGTTATTCAAATAGCACCATTGCTATTCGAATAAAGGCTTTTCTCAAAGTAATTTTCTTAACTGAGTTATTCAAATAACTCATCAATTATTCGAATAAGACTTGTTTTCTGAAATCTATTTCTAAACAGAGTTATTCGAATAATGTCTATATTATTCGAATAATAATATCTGATTTGATTTTCATGTATAAAATAGAAATGTTTTATTCGAAAAAAAAATTGGTTATTCGAATAAACATGTAATTCTAAAATGGAAACAAACACCCATATTTGTATTTATTGCATGAATTAATTATCCCCAATGGCTCTTTTTTTTCGAAGCTCTATAAATAGAGACCTTGGGTCATTGTTGCAAAGTGCCTAAACCTCTGAAAATTTTCTGAACTGCTTTAATACATGATTTCTATTTTTGCTCAATTTCTACCCTCTTTTCTGCTAAAACTTTGAAATATTTTGAGAGAGCTCTACTCACACTTCAAATTGTATTACTTGCTCTTCAAGAGAGTTTCTCTTCATCTATTTTCTGCTATATTTATGAGAAGGTGAGGTATCCCTCAAAGGTATTGTAACGAGGGTGAGGTATCCCTCAAAGGTTTGTGTAAGGGTGAAGTATCCCTAACAGTTTGAGGCTTTAGCACAAGGGTAGAGTTTCCCTATGTGTGAAAAGTGCTCTTGTTTGTAACAGTTGCAAGTATATGTTTTAAGCTTGTATTGGATAGTGAAAAATCTTGAATTGTGTTTCAAGGACTAAGGTAGGCCATAAGTGGTTTGGTGGCTGAACCAAGATAAATATCGTGCCTGCTCTTCTCATCTTTATCTATTTATTTTTTATAATTTCATTATCATTGCTTATCTGTTAATTTGCTGCGCTTAACGCCCTCAATTATTTTCTTTATTTTCATATTCTTCTTAATATTTAGCTTTGTCAAAATTTGGTTTATACGTATTTTCAAAAAGTTTTATAACTCAATTCACCGCCCTCTTGAGTATTGAAGTCACTTGGTAACCGTTGGATGTCAAGAAGAGTCTTCCATATGCTATGCTTATGACATTAATCTTGGAGCATTGTCACACCTCCTTGACTGAAGAAACAAAGGATACAAGCTCCAAAGGTCCACAATCCATAGGCCTTCACACCTTGAAAAAGCTTCAGCTGAGTAAGGTGGATGATATATGGTACTATCTCACCCATGGAAGTTATGATCATATTCCTCATGATCCTGAGGATGATGATGATGAAGAAAAAGGTCAACAGCTCCTTCCTATAGCTACCATGGAGCTATTGCTACAGGAGATCCGTAGCTTGAAATAAGGATGGAACAGATCAAGCAAAAGGTGGATCATCTTGAGCTAAGGATGGACTACTCCGATCAAAAGCTTGCCTCTATTCGCTCTTTTCTGGAGGGACCAGGATATGCACCACGAAGAGCAGCTACTGCACCTACCACCTCTACTGTCCCACCTGCTCCTCTATCCTTCGTTGATCCCTCTAGTGCTCATCCTGCTAATGATGAGGAGCTCCTTGGGTTAGAGGATGATTTAGAACCCAGTGACGATGATGTCGACCTTGGAGATGTAGCTGCAGATAAGGATAGTGACAGCGAGGCGACTGCCAGTGACCATGGACCCTAGTCTTTATATTTCCTTGTTTTTGTAATAGTTCATAATTGTATATGACATTGGATCTTTTTTTTTTTATAAAAAGTGGTATATTATTTCCAATATGCAACTCTTGAGTATATATTGATCTGATTGATTATATTTTGGATTTTTGGATTGTTTATTCTCTCATTGACAAACTGTCTAGGCTAAATGATTGTTTCTTATTGTTTTTAATTTTGGGAAATCGTGAAAACCTGCTGAGAAGCAGTCGAAATTTTAGTTGAGAAGCAAGCTTTAAGCTTTTGTATAAAAATTTTGCTAACCCTATCTTGTGCATACATTACGGGGGAGAGTTGTGCTTAAATCTATGATAAATATATACAAATATTTCCCTTCTTTTCAATGTTTATTTTGTCATCATCAAAAAAAGGGAGAATGTGAATGCTTATGTCTTGAAGCATGTCAAATGGTTTTTTATGATAACAAAGTCAAGATGAAGATCAAGCTCAAAGAGAAGATTAAGATCAAAGAAAGGAATCAAGAGGTTTATTAGACATAGGTCTTAGAACATCAATGTTAAATGCTCTCAAGGTATTTCAAATGTTTTCTCAAGATCTTCTAAATCAACTTGAATTTCAAAGTTCATATTTTAAAGAAATGTTAAATTCAATCTTGGATTGTGTTAAACACATGTCAATATTGTTTAATCAAAGTTTCTCAAAGTAAAAAATGGCCTGGATACTTTATTAGAGCTAAAAAATATGTTCAAAGGGCAAGATAATCGATTACACATGTATTGTAATCGATTACAAGATAAGCAAAGGCCTTGTAATCGATTATATTGAGAATGTAATTGATTACAAGCATGGCAGAAGCCTTTAATCAATTACACTGAGGTTGTAATCGATTACAAGTCTAGCAGAGGCCATGTAATTGATTACACAAGGCTGATAATCAATTATACCCTACCTAGAAAGGTAAGAACACATTCAAATAGCCATGTATTCGATTACAGAGATTGTGCCAGTGGTCTGACATTGCCCAATGGCTATATTAAGTGCATTAAATACTGGGCTTTAATGTCTCCAACGGTTCCATTGATCAAAGCTCTTATAAATACTTGAGTTGGGGCTTTATTAAAGGTTGACCTTAAACCAAAAACTTATTGCCAATACTTTAATACGAGATTCAATCCTTGAAATCACTTCTTGCTTTGTTTTTGTGAAAATCTTGAGATATCTTTAAAGAGCATTCTAGAGCTTCAATTTGTATCAATTACTCTTGTGAGAGTTTCATTCTATCAATCTTGCTTGCTTTATAAAAAAGGGTGAGGTATCCCTCCAAATTGTAAAGGGTGAAGCATCCATTGATTAAAAAAGCTCAAGTACAAAGGGTGAGGTATCCCAAGGTATTAAATGCTCAAGTTTGTAAAGGTTGTCAAGCACATATTGAAGCTTGAAGATATAGTGAAAAATCTTGAGTGATTGCTTGAGGACTGGACGTAGGTCACAAGTGGATTGGTGGCTGAACCAGGATAAACCATTGTGTTTGATTCTCTAAACCCTTCTCTTTATATTTGTACATTGGTTTATTTGCTTACTTGATTATTTCTCTCTTGGCTGGTTCATTAGTGGGCAATATCATTCTATCTTATCCATTCATTCATTTCTATCAATTAATAGCTTCAATGAAAATTAGTAATCAAGAGGTTTTTTGAAAGATTTGAGAAAAGTTTTTATAAACTCAATTCACCCCCCTCTTAAGTCTTGAGGCCACTTGGTAACAAAAAAAATTATGAAATATCTAATAGGCACTTCACAAATGGGGTTGTGGTACCCCATGGGTGCCTCATGTAGCCAAATTGGTTATTCTAATTCTGATTTTGTTGGATGCAAAATGGATAGGAAGAGCACTAGTGGGACATGTCACTTGCTTGGAAGTTCAGTAGTTTCTTAGCATAGCAAGAAACAAAATAGTGTGGCATTGACTACAGCTGAAGTTGAATATATTGCAGTTGGGAGTTGTTGTGCTCAAATCCTTTGGATGGTGCAACAACTTCTAGACTATGGTCTTGAGCTTGATGACATCCCTATAAAATGTGATAACACTAGTACAATCAATTTGTCTAAAAATCCTATTTTGCACTCAAGAATAAAGCACATTGAAATTTAGCATCACTTTATAAGGGATCATGTAATGTTCGAAAAGGTGATTGCATGCTTGAATTTGTTGAAACCACTAAGTAACTAGCTAACATCTTCACTAAACCTTTAAATAAAGAAGCATTCTTCTATATAAAAAGAGAACTTGGCATATTGGATCAATTATGCATTTACCTCTTACTGCATAATTTCATTTTGCTGCATAAAGTCATAATTTACTGTATAATGTCATTATTTTGTTGCATAAATTCAATTTTTGCATAATCATCATGATTTAATCATTTTTTTAATCCAATACTGACTTGAGCGTCGAAGGTTTCCCTCAACTTTGTTTTATAGGTGTTTGATCCATGCATAAGTCCCCAAATCTCAATCTTAAGTTCCTGCTATGGAAAAATGATTTCTGGTGTATTTGAAGAAAATTAATCTATTTTTGGGCTAAAGTTGGATGTTTAAAATGGATGGAAAATAAGGCAAAGTCAAGATAATCTTTAAAGATGGCATAAGCTTGTGTTTTAAGGGAAAATTTCCTAAAGATTTTCTGGTTTTGGTGATGAAGCAACCAATCATAAGGGCAAATATGTAACACCCGAATACGATTATCATAAAAATAAACAGAATATTTCGAACTAATACGTATTAAGTATGTCACTTTCTAAAAATGCATAAAATAAAATCCATAATAACCTTTATAGTTAATATAGAGATCCTCGAATGATAAAAAGATCATATATATATATGTAACACCCTAATACAGATATCCAGATATATCATAGTTAGACAGAGATATATAAAGATAACCAATACTAGAGACATCACTTCTATACTACATATTAACATATATCTATAATCACAACTGAGTAATTATAGAATGTCTTGAGAGATTGCGGAAAACTTAAACCTCATACATATATATATATATCACAACTGAGTAATTATAGAAAGTCTTGAGAGATTGCCAAAAACTTAAACCTCATACATACATATATATATATATATATATATATATATATATATATATATATATATATATATATATATATATATATATACAAACTTAGCCACATGAGGGCTTATTATAATACATATAACATAAAACTTACGAACAAATATAAACCGATTACATAAGTTCTGTTTACTTAAAGCAATAAAAACTACTCGGTCTTCATGCTTTCTCTTCTCACCCTTAGCAGGGTCTGTACCTCTGTACCTGCATCTGTGCCTGCATCTGGATTTACATGGAATAGCAACTGGGGTGAGAATAAACATTCTCAGTAAAAGCAATTCCAATACCATCTAACTATAACATTGTATATAACAATTATATAACAGATGCTATAATTCTAACTTAGGAGCTTCCTCCTCTTTTCTTATATCTGCACACTTTCTTATAGTGTGATATCAACCTATAGCCTACACATTGTTAATATATATAATGCCCATACAGCTGTAAATACCAACAGTGATGGACAATGCCCATACAACTGTCTGTGAATGCAATGTGAATGATATGTAATATGAATATGCCTAAGGAATCCTAAGAGTATGTGGATGAAATGCAAATGTAGGGTTTTGTTTTTAAATACATGCAGAAGTTTATTTTGAAAACAAGGAAGTTTGCTAGGAACTAGTCAATATATCATCTAGTGGTAATTAGAGGAAAAACTTATCCTCACATTACACATATCCTGGCACGCTGAGAAATTCGGGCTTCATCCTTGTTCAAAGAGCGTCTTTGGATTTCCCACTTATCTCCTTTGGCCTTGGCACTATCGAGACATCAGGGTTATATCCTTCTCAAAAGTCCTTCGGACACCCATCTATCTCTTTTTGCCTCCATGAATGAACATCAATGGATACTCACCAAGATCAATACTACTTGACTAATTCGTAGACTTACATACGTACTTATATACTTTGTTCCTTTACGATCTAAGCATATTCTCCTAGGAACTTTGGCTTCTTATGTTTACCCTTTGTAATGAGGAGAATCTGTAACCTCATATTACATGTAACTTTACACTTGGTTAGAAATACTTGTCCCCTTAGGAACTTCTCTGATTCCTTACCTTCTGGCTAAATGACCTCGCGTCATATAACGTTACATTCTCAGGTAAACATCATCAGTCCATTTATCATACTTGTATCTAAACTCCACCTCATCACTCATATCTCTTAAGTGATTTCTAATGCAACCCTATGTTGCTGAGGTGTTAGATACTTACCTATGGCAAACCACTAATCTTGGTTGCACTGAGGTTCTTTCTCTTCACATACATACTAGCTTAACTAACTAGCGTGTGAAAAGCTTAGTGTTATGTTTAACTCTTACATAAATGCCATCTTAACTTTCTTATTGACTTAACTCATCCTAGTGAAAGAGTCTATCTTACCTAATGCCTCATCTACCCTTGCTTAAGGAAATAAATGAGCATTTCTCTAAAACTTTGCATAATTAACTCAACTTTAAATAAAGCGAGTAAGTCATGCATCTAGATAAGTATAACATACTTATTCTGGTTGTATCTAGCTTTCCCTTCCATCACACTTCTAGTAGTAGCTTATACTACACTTGTGTGCTTAAGGTTCCAGATACCTCTTTAATTATTCCAAACTCATGGAATGCTTAAGAACTTAACTTCCATACTTTCATTGATGTCTAAGGAAGTAAATTCCCTTTATCTTGCACTTCTAACTCATCTTTGCTAATACATGAGTTATTGCATATTTCTACTATACCTTATGATTATGACATCTTCTTAGTCACAATTCATCTTCTTAGTATTTCTACTATACCTAAACATTCCCTTATTGGAACTAACACAAAATCTTGTCTCCACTCAAGTGAATCTAACTCAAGAGTGGTTCTTACTTACAACTCTTTGTTGCCTAAGGTTCTAGGTACCTTCCTAAGGTAATCCACAACTCTTGGATGTCCTAAGGTTCATACCTTTCTCATTCTCTACTAAAGTGAATACTATTATTCATTCTAGTATATGTATCTCCATTGCACTATCTCATCACATCTTGAGTGATATCTATTGCAATGTTAAGTTGCCTAATGTGCAATGTCATTACCTAAAGCAAACCTTTCCTTTAGGATGCTTAAAAGCCTATGCTTTCTCATACTTGATGGGTAAATATTTTCCACTTGAAAATATCCCCATTTGTGTCTTAACACACTTTAGGAAACATATATAAATGATTCCATTAACTATAGAACTTCAAAACATCTAGCATCAACATTTTGGAGCTTCAGGGTCTCACGCCGCGGCACGACATTGGCACGCCACGGCGCCCTGCTCTCGGGTGCTAATACTGGGCTGATCTTTGGTCTCACACTACGGCACCACTCAACACACGCTGCGGTGCCTATGACAGAACAACAGTTCTGCATAATTCTGCAGCTATGGGTTTACTGTTCTATTAGTCATTTTCTTGGATTCTGGCCATTTCTATCCAAATTATAAGTGATTCTAAGTTCCTAACTAGTTCCTTAATACTTAGGAAACATTAATCACTATCTTAAACCTCTTAATTTGGATTATGGATTAAAATCCTTCATTCTTTGACCCAAGGCTCACTTTGTGAATCAATGGTCTAAATGAGTTGTTCTAAGTTTCTAACTTAAACTTATGCTATGAACAAGTCATAAATGACCAAAGAAACACGTCCATGCAAGCCAAACACATCAAACTCATCTAAAACTCAATTTAGCATATTAGGTTGTTTATATGCATACATAGAGAAAAGAGATGAATAAAGGCTCTAAACCCCTACCTCTTGAAGACTTGAAGCCTTGAACTTGATCATTGATCTTCTTCCTCTTCTTCTTCCGTTCTTCCCCTTTCTCTTTCTTCTTCTCCCTTTTCTCCCTTTTCTTTCTTTTCTTTTTCCTATTTTTTCGGTTCTCTGCCAAGGGAGAAGAGAGAAATAAGGGGGTGGGACGTGGAGGAAAATACAGGAAAAGATTAACTTAAGTTTCTATACTAAAACTTAGATCTGCTAAGGACACTCGAATTGTGCTAATTCAAGTTTTTCAGCTTCCAACAACTTTAGAATAAATCATAGGATTCATCTAAATTATTGTTTCACCATTTTCATGATTTTCTATATCTGTTGGGGGTCAATCGGGTATTAAAAGCACAACCTGTATGCCTAAAAATATCAAACTGACTCCGAGTCTCTTGAAACTTTTACCACATCTTTCTTATCTTATTTGTGACCTAGAAATAAATTCTCTATGTTTATTTCCTTTAACTTAGCAACTTATGCTATTATCTGAGTCATTTTAAGCTACTTTACAACTTCTGTGTTGCAACAAAGTGCCTAAATGAACTTAGTTTGTCACAAAACTTTATTGACATGCTAAACAAGTCAAATGCTACCTTTTGTAACCATTTACTAGTCTAACATGTGTTTAAGGGTATTACAGCATACATCTCTGGTTAACAAGCCATATTGTATATATAAACTTTTACATACAACCAGAAAAGTACTAATATACAACTAGTTCAATAAGAAGTAAAAACTACTAGATTAAGCCTTCTATTTCTTCTTTTCCTTGGCATTTCTTCTTGGAGGGTCTTCACCTGGATTTACATGGAGCATATAGGGTGAGAAATCACAATTTCTCAATATTCGCATACCAAGACCAGCAATTAATCATTTACAACAAATAACGAACTGAAACACGTTACTATACTAAATAATATAATATCCAAAAAATTAATAATACCAAATGATTGCCTATACAATCCTAAGATATTATCAACAAGTAACCAAATAATTAATCAACCGATCAAGCAATGACAACTGCCCATATATTGTCAATTCATGCAATGCTTTATGCTATGAGGAATGATTATGCTCAAACAAAGTTCTAATAGAATGGTTATGCAATGCTAATGTAGGTTTTAAGATTTGAAAACACAAGTTACTTGTTTAATCTCCCAAAAACCTCTGTTTCTTGTATATACAAAGTAGGATAAGCATAAAAACCTAACTCCCACTTGGTAATAGGTACGCACCTTTCTCTCATCACAGTAAGAGTACTATTATCACCCCCATACCGGTAACTCTGACCACAATAGCATAACTGTTACGAGAATCTTGATCAACACCTTGTTCTCTGGCCATATGGTTGTACACACCATGTTAAGTTACAATACATAGGAAACTAACAAGTACCAAGTTTGAAACCCAATTATCAAGAACTATCTCTATTCACAATCAATACATATCACAAGATTCTCATAACCAAGTGATCATCCAATACTAATACATATAGATTCTAGCATCACCTATCATACAAGGTAGCAAGAACTATGTAACTAGTATTTCCATACCTAAAACTTCTCACCATCACTTCACAAGTGATTTCCAAGTCAACCTCATGTTGATGAAAGTTTTAAATTGTCTCTAAGGCATTCTAATTCAAGGATTTGCCTAAGGTTTCATAACTTTTACATATATGCCATGTAGTTATTCTCTCCAAGAATTACCCCCATTTGTGTCTCAACACATTTAGGAAAGCATATAAGAATGATCACAACACTTAGGAACTTCTAAAGATATCAAAAACACATTTTTGAAGATTCTGGAGCTCACACTGCGGCACTCGTTGTGCCAAGCCGCAGCGCCCTGCTCTCGGGTTACAATACTGGAAGTGCATCAATCTCACGCGGTGGCGTGAAATCCTTACGCCACAATGCCAGAACTAAAACATGGATTCTGCAGAATCCAAGTATTGTTCCATTGGAACAAGTTCCATAATTTGGTCACTCTAAATTAGTTTCTAGGTGATTATAGGTCCCTAACAAGTTTACTAACATGATGAAGACCTAAAACACCAAATGATTTCATCAAAAATGGATCAAAACACTAAATCATTCATCCAAATCCCTAAAATCATCACTTAGAGCATTTTAGATCCAAATGGAGAATTTTCAATTTCTAATCCAAACTCTTAGCATGAGCAAGTCATAAACCACATTTAAAACTCATCCAAGCAAGAAAATCACTTCAAACACTTCAAGAACTCATTTTGGCATATTAAACCTCAAACAAGCATAACATGAAAAATGAGTAGGAATGAGAGTTTGAGTTCAAAAACCCCTACCTTCAAGTTCTATAAGCTGCTGAAAATGGTGAAGATGGTGAAGGAATCATCACAAGTCTTCAAGCTTCCCTTTCCTTTTAGCTTTCCTTTTCTTCTTTTACTCATTTTCTCTTTTCTCTTTATTCTCTCCTTGCTCTGTTTCAGCCGTAGAGAGTGAATGAAAATGCAAGAATAATGACTTGAAATATCACTTAAAAGAGAATCAAGAAAAAAGGGCTGAAACCGTGGATAGCTTAGGGCCTTTAGTTACTATACTGGAAATTCCTGATCTGCTAAAAGCATTCAACTTTAGCTAAATCTAGTTTTCCAAGATCCAACAACTTTCAAATAAATCATATGATTCATTAAAAATATTGTTGCACCAAAACCATCATTTTTCATATTTGTGACTAGTCATTCCGGCTTTAATTAGCAACTAGTATGCCTAAAAAACCCAAACTGACTCCGAAAATTCTCAAACTTAAATCACATCACAGAATATACATTTGTGACTTGGAAATAAATTATCCACATTTATTTCCAGTAGCTAAGCCATTTATGCTAATATCTGAGTCATTTTAAGCTATTTTTCACCTTTTGGCTTACAACAAAATGCCTAAACTAACTCAGATTATCACAAAATTAAGCAGTCATGTTAAACAAGTGTTAAGCTACCTCTATAACTAATTACAAGTATAACATGTTAAAGAGAATGTTACGAAATAACTAGTTATAAGCCTATTAGAGGTGATTTGTTTCACATTACGACTACTTGCAGCTCTCTGCAAGACTCAAATAACCGGTTATTGACAAGGGCTAATTTGTTATTCACATTACACAGAGGTTGTGCTTTCTAGAAACACACAAATAACCAGTTAAGAGCATCCAATAACCAGTTATTGAAGCCTGATGGTGGCTCCTCCAAAACGCAAATAACTGGTTATAGACATTGCCAAATCGATTATTCAAAAAGTCAGGGGCTTCTGATTTTAAACCCCATGCAAATAATTGGTTATACCAAATCCATAACTGGTTATTGGGTCCTTTTTAAACAGTTAACTAGCCCCTCCATGCCATTCACAAACAATCCTTCATCTTCCTCCTTTTATTCCTCTCAAACACCCACTCACACCCACTCCCTCCAACTCTTCACCCACCTCAAATCTCACCAAAATTCACTACTCAAACATGTTTTCCACCAAAATCCTTCACTTTCCACCGATTAAAACTCACATTTTCTTCCAAAATTTCACGTTCCTTCATGGTTTCTCTCTCCTAAACCAAGCCCTAAACTTCCATTTCCACCATGGCCAACAACTCCTTTCACCCCAAGAGAGTACGCACAAAAAATCCCTTTGTGCCCAACAAAACACCTGCCTTATACAGTAACCCATACATTCCTCTAAGTTTGGAGTTCTAAGCTTGCAATCTCATTCAACCAAAGTATATGGATTGGGACTTCTTCGTCAGAGAAGGATTCACTTTTCTCACAAAACTTCTAGAGTTTCATGGTTTGCGCACCTTCGTCACTACACACTGAGTACTACCTTGAAGCTACTAAAGTATATGGATTGGGACTTCTTTGTCAGAGAAGGATTCACTTTTCTCACAAAACTTCAAGAGTTTCATGGTTTGTGCACCTTCGTCACTACATACTGAGTACTACCTTCAAGCTACTAAGGTTTTCTTCTATAATTTAACTATCACTAAAGGAAATATAGTCTCTAATGTGAAACAACATAGGATTATTGTGACCCCCAGTCAATATGTAACACCCTAATACAATTGTTGTAAAATAAACAGAATATTTTGAGATAAATCGCATTAAACATGTCACTTCTAAGAATGCATATAAATAAAACTCATAATAACCTTTACAGTCATTATAGAGAGCCTCGAATGATAAAAAGATCATATATATACATACATCACAGGCTATCAAGTCGTATAGTATACATAAACTTTTACAAATTATTCAACAAGATACACATATACAAGCTGAATTCAAAAATAAATAAAACAGATAAATTAAGCCTTCCACTTCTTCCTTTTCCTGCCCTTGCATTTTGGAGGGTCTTCACCTGGATTTACATGGAGTACACAAGGGTGAGAAATCATAATTTCTTAGTATTTGCATACCAAGACTAGTAGTTAATCACTTATAACAAATAATGAATTGAATACGTTAATAGTCTATTTAAAGGAACATCGATTAGTCAACAATACCAAAAGATCGCTCATATAATCCTATGATACTATTGAACGAGCAACCAATCAAGCAATGACAACTGCCGATACAATGGTTAACAATGTAATGTCTTTTGATAGTGAGGTATGTTTATGCTCAATCAAAGTCCTAATATCATGAATGTGCAATGCTAATGCAGATTTTAAGTTCTGAAAACACAAGTTACTTATATATTCCCTAGGAACCTCTGTCCCCTTGTATATACTCGGTAGGATAAGTAATTAAGCCCTGAAACTACCTGGTGATGTGTGGACTTGTTTTCCCTCACAAGGTAAGAGTACTAATTCCAACCCCCAAACATTGATAACCCTGACCATAATAGCATTGCCCGCTACGAGAATTTCGGATCCCCTATCTCCTCAAGGTCATTTCCTACAATTCTCTGGCCAAAGTGGTTGTGCACATCATATAAGGTTACAACACATGGAAAATAGCAATTAACAAGTTTGAAAACTAAATATTCAAGAACTATCTCAATTCACAATTAAGACAACCAATTACTAATACATACAAGTCATAGCCTCACCTATCCAACAAGGTAGCAAGAATTATGTAACTAGCATTTCCATACTTAAAACCTCTCACCATCACTTCATAAGTGATTTTCAAGTCAACCTCATATTGATTAAGGTTTTAGTTAGTCCCTAAAGCATCCTATCTCTCAAAGAATACCTAAGGTTTCTCATGTAACACCCTCCGTAGGGTATTACATTTTCAACAAAAATATTTGAAACTAAACCCCAAGTTTATAAATCATTTTATCTTTATAAAATGTGAATTGGAAATTTTCCTTTTTATTGATAATTTAAACTTAACCAAGTATATAAGATACAAACATATTAAACTATTTATTTTCCATCTCATAAATTAATAATAACATAAAATACATAAAACTTATGTTCTCATAATATACTTACAAGCAATATAATCAAACCTAAACTAGCCCAAGTTCAAGACAACTAGAGGGAAGGTTCTCCGTATCCAAATTCTCTGACTAGAGAGTACCTCAACGAACGAAAATCCGAACAGAAAATACTATGGATTCCTCCCTAGGAGTATAGTGAAGATCACTCCACAACTCCTTGATAGGCATAATAAACTCTGTGTATCCAACCGCAACAGCAAAAGTAATGGCCCCTTGGCGAGTCCTACTTATGGATAGAGTAATGTCTCCACAATACTCTATATGTCCCGTATCCCAATGGACACACCAAGCGTCAGTGCCTTCAAGAAACTGTAGACTAATGAAGCCTCGCGAATCCCTTCTGGCAGCCATTTCCGTCTTCACAGACATTAACATAAAATAGAAACGGATCAAACAATAACACAAAAAGGTGAGAACCCTTATATCAATACCATTATGGCAATAGAGAAACAGTATAGACAGTAAAATCATTCAATACAGAGATACATAGAATCATAATTATAGTCATGTCATCAACTAACAAATAATCCAATACACATATATCACAATAATATGAACATCAGTAATATCGCAATAAGATCTACTAAATATATCCCCAAATGACATGTGTACCGACTATACCACAACAGTATATGTACCAACTATGCATATGCACAATACACCGTTTCCTACTCCATGGAGCTAAACAAATTCGGAAAGAATGATGAGGGAGTACATGTCTGCATCTCATCTGCCTTAATTCAAGTGCCACATTTTCATCAATTCACGCGTCATGGTTATATAAGACACTCTCACCAAATCACAAATAGGCATAGTGCCACGTCAAGATCGTCGGTGTGTTTGCATCAGTTATCAAGACGTAGTTAAGCAACCAACTGGCCACTAATGACATTCCACACCTTGACGTCCCTAAGATCCATCAAAGACCTTCACTACACAAATCTCACCCGCACTAAGGTGTAAATTCAATCTCCTGGGCCACCGGCCTTAACAAAGTCCACTTGACTTACACAATGCATGATCAATGATTTGATGCATCAAACAAACCACCATAGACAAAATTCCCTTTTCCAACATTTTTTGGTCCAGTACGTCGGCCCAACAGCAAACCATTGTTTTCTCAATCGCGTAGCACTTTTACCGTATTTTCACAATCGCGTGATGCTTTTGTCATGTTTTCCAATCACGTAAATATTTTCCAACGTTTTTCCAATTGCATAAAAATATTTAAACATTTTCTAAATCGCGTAACTCAAAAATCACTATTTTTGAAACACGTAAGATTTTTCTACTGTTTTTTACTGTATAAAATATTCCTTGACGTTTTAAATTCAATTCTGACACTCTCCATGTTTAAAAATATTATTCGGACATCATTTCCTATTTTTCTCATAAAAACTCCTCTAAATTATAATTTCTGACATTTTTCTCAAAATTTGTATTATTTAAATTTAATAAAATCTTCTAATATTTTCTTCACAAGAATTTACATTACTTTTAATTTAATCAAATTGTATAGATCAAAGTCTTCCAATGCGCTTCAAAACCGAAATGGGTGAGCTATACGTTAGCAACTTCAAATTTTAAATTTATTTTCCAACATTGTTCATAAAACTTCGTTACTTTGGTTAAATCATAATCTTCAAAATTTATTATCCATTGACCTTCACTAAACCACTTTAAAACAAAATGCTTAAACGTCTCGATTCACCCTTTAAATTCATTTTCCTTCTCATGATTAAAAATCCACTCTTTTCCCAAAATAAAACTTTGTTCTCTCACTTTCTCAACTTATAAAACCTTAAATTCATACCTTTTTCCACTTTATAAATTATTAATTCAATTCCTCATCACCTACTCTTCTATGTCCATCCTTTATAAAATATTTTCAACTTGACACACCCAAAATTAGTGTGAAGACCGTAAGCCTCTATGGTCATTGGGACCAAAATTCTTTCCTTTCCAATATACATTCATAGCATATAACATGTTTAAATCATCAAACTTCTATCACATCAAACTCATACATAATATCACAATTAAAACATCACATATAAACAATAAATAATCATACCAATTTCATGCATATTATTAACATACTAAAATCACATAAAAATAATTAAACACATATACAAGTAAGCATACACAATCAAGTAAATCAATCCTCACATGGATTCTTCACCCACACATACAAATTTCGTTCCTCATCACCATGAATGGTTGATGAGGTTATTCTCCCTCTTACCTTTTGGTGATGCTCCTAAGCTCCTTGTATGTCTCCTTTCAAGTTGATGTTCTCCACCAAGTAGAACTTTAAACAAAGAAAACATGGAATATTAATATCTAAAGCTTAACTAAGGTAACCATGGATTCAAATCATGGTTTAGAACTTTAAAACAAGATTAAAGATGAAGATCAAGAACTTCACCTCAAAAACCTTCAAACTTGAGCTTAGGAAAAATACTTGAAGATGATGGATTTAGAAGAAAGTCTCACCATGAAAGTTCCTTGGATTTGCATCTAGATTCAAGATCTATGTTTGGATGGTATTATAGAAGGTTGGATATGGTATTTGGGCACTTTGACAGTGTGGTCTCAAAAGAAAGGAAAGGATGAGAGTTTTTGGGTGTAGTTTTGGCTTTGAAAGAACTCATTGAAGATGGATGATTTTAATCAAGACTCCAACTACAAAGTGTCTTGAAATAAGGTAAGGATTCAAGAAATATGATTGGTGTAAATTATTGAAGGTTGGGTGATGGCATGGAATGGTGTGGCCGTGAGGTGTTCTTGAGAGAAATGGAGAGAATTTTGTGAAGCTTGCTTTAGGAAGATGATGAAGATGAAATGAAATGAATGAAGAGTCTTACTTTGCTTCTCCTAAAGCCTAAAACCATGAGCCCCCCCTTGGACACCAAAAGAATGTCTAAATTCATCTAGCCACTTTTTGAAGCTTCAAGAGCCATAGATTGAATCAAAGGTTGATCTTCAAGCCTTTGCCTCCAACCTTGTTTTCTATAGGCTTAGATGACTTGAGTCATCAAGTTCTTGAAGTTTCCTAACTATGGCATCAATAGAAAACTAACTAAGTTTTTAATTCAATTGTGTTCTAACCAAATTAAACTAACTTAGGTTTTCTAGCTTCTTTACTAACTACTAGTTATCAACTAACTATCTAGTTACATTAAGCACTACTCATCCTTTCTAGAAGGTGCTAGACAACTCTAGTAAGTATGGCTCTAAAGAGTGGCAAACTAAGTTTGTTTCCTTTAGTTACTACTTAGGCTTTTTAAATTAACTTAGTTAAGTTTAAGCTAACTTAGTTTAAGTCATCTAGTTTCTAACTAACTAGTCTAAACATTTTTATTGACTTCTTCCTATTGGTTTAGAAATTCAAGCCACCTATTTTGACTAAATCCTATTGGTTCATAGAAAATATTTTCCAGACAGTTGTTACAGAAATTATTACTCAATGAACAAAACATTACTACTTATAAGTCAGTAAATATTTGTCCACTGTAAAATAAAAATACAGTATATTTTTATTTCATAGATAATTTCTAAAAATTAAAAGATTATGTCACGTATCTCTCGAAATTGGGTTTAGTAAGATCCCCCGGCTTCGAATAAATACGTAAAGATTTTTCCCGACCCGAAAATTATTATTTTCCTGACTCGGAGCAAATCACACAAAATGATCAAATACAATCACGGAACAATCAAAATAATTTTACAACATACAGAAATCACAAAACAGTATATTTCTGTCATTACTATCAAATAGTTAAATTTTAGGGTGTTACATCTCACAAATTCCCATGTATAGTACGAGGTCAATCTCTCTAAGAAATACCTCCAATAGTGTCTTAACACACTTAGGAAGGCATATATGAGTGATCCCATCACTTAAGGAATACCAAAATCTCAAGAACACACTCCTGAAAAATCCTGGTACTCACGCCTAGGCATGACATTCCCATGCTTAGGCTTGACCCTCTCTGTCTCGCCTGACTGAGAAAACTGAATACCCACGCCTAGGCATGGTTTTGTCATGCCTAGGCATTGATAACTTCATAGAATGTAGTTATTTGTGCCCTATCTCTAAGCATTATTGATGGCTTTGTCCTTGTTGTGATGCATTGTTGGAAGGATTTAGCCTCATTTTCATGTAAAATCTATGTTGAGGTCTTCCTTATCAATCTTGTTTAAATCCTTCCTAATCTTTGATTGGATTGAGTTTGATTGCATCTGTATTTGACTGGTTAATTTCTCAATTGTAGGAAGGTCTCAAAAGAGCCAAATTGATGAGAACCAAGGCACTGCATTGAAAGAGAAATCACAAGGCAAGCTCCAGTATATCACGCCACAACACAAGGAACTTCATGTCGCGGCATCCTGCTCTCTGCATGTGCACCCTGTCATCCCAAGGCTTTCACGCCACGGCGCAAGGAAGTAAATTCTGCAGCATTGGTGCCCTAAGTTTTATGCGGCGCGGTGCATGTTGTGTAACGTCGCGACGTGACACGCTAAATCTGTGTGTTTATAAATACGTGGAACACAAATTCTCTCTCTCTCTCTCTCTCTCACAGTTCTGCTAGGATTTCTATTTTTTTCCTTTCTCTCTCTTCCATCTCTCATATTACATTTTGAGGATTTTGCCCATTGGAGAATCCAGCAGTTAGGAAGGCATCGTGAGGTTGAAAGAGGGTTGAAGGAACCAAGATCCAAGCTTCAAGGCTTAACCCATTAGGGCTTCTTATTTTGTTTCTTCTTCTTCTCTCTCTCATTTATCTTGAATATAGATTTTTGTATGAAATTTTTGTATTCATTGTGTAGCTAGTTGTGTTTAGAGCTTTCTTTGAATCTTCCTTTGAATATTGATTGATTTGTACCCCTTTGAGTTTATATGAAAGATTTGGATTTTGTTCTATCATATTGTGCATGTTTTTATTTATCTGATCAACTTGTGGGTGATTTGGTGAAATCTATTGTGCCTAGACATAGGACTTTAGGTTTTAGATCATTTGTATGGTAGATGCACGTTCGACTTTATTCCAATGGCGGAGTGGATTAATTCATTAATAGGATAGACATATATCTATTAGTTGTGTATAGTCTTAGTTGAGAATTGATCTTAATGCTTGTTGTTTGCTCTGGTTCTCATGGACGCATAGTGAACTAGGTAAATAGCATAGGGTTAATTGTCCTAGACATAGGCTTTTAACTAAGCTAGTTTCTCAGGCTAACCTAATCTAATCGTTTGTATTGCTTGAATGGTTTGCATGTTATAAAGAAGGCACCTTTTTGGATGTATCCACCTTTTTGTGTTAATTTCTTAAGTTTTAAAGTCTAGTGTGTAGTGTATTTGATTTGCATAATTCATGCTATTTTGTTAGTGCATACATTTGTTAAACCTGCTAGACAGTTTTTATAAGTGGTTCAGGCCTCATTGAGGCATTTTTGGGTGTTGTGTGATGTTTGCTGCTGAATTTTGTAGACTGACCTCTCACGCCACGATGTTGGCTTTGTTGCATAATGGCGTTTTGGTCTCTTCCTTATCAGGGTATAGAGATAGAGAGCACAGCACCGTGACGTGGGTTTGTACACACCGCGGCATCTTTTTTTAAAAAAAATTAAATTAAAATTAAAAATGAAAAAGCCTGTTCGTAGGCATGCGCTACGGCGTTGGTTAGTTCACATTGTGGCATTCTAAGCATAGTTTGCTTAAATAAGTAATAGGGTTTGCGCCACAACGCAAACCCTTCAACTCCCTCTTCTCTGTGTTTTCTCTCTGATTTCATTCCTCACTCACTCTTCCACAATTCCTCATTTCTGTTTTTGTGCATCCCCTTGCATTCCATTTTCATCTCCATCTCCAGGTATGTGGTTTTCTCCATCTTCTCCTTTCATTTTTCGTATTTTACTTTAGTTTTAGTATTTGTTTAGTTTTATGTTCTTTTTAGTTAGTTATTACCTTAAGTAGTATGTATATTGTTTAGTATTAGCTTGATTTTAGTTAGTACTAAGTTGCATTGGGGGTTGTGGGACTGTTTGGGATAATTTTGTGTTTCATATGTTCGTGCGCGCTGCGGCACTGTGTAGTTTATGTCACAGCGTTGATATGAACTTCTTTGAATGCCACGACGTTGGATATGTCGCGGTATTGGTTTGAGTGTGTTGCAATGTCACGGCGTTGATATATTACGTCGCGGAGCAAGATGAACATCTTTGAATATCATTAGTTTGATGAAGATCTCCTTTTTTACCTGAGCTTCCCTAGTCATCAAATGGTAGAGCATGACTTTACTACTTGGGGTGATCCTAAATCTGGGATAGTGTGAAGATTTCTGTGCGTCTTCTCTATCCCAGACGACTACTAGTATGAGGATTTCTATGCATCCTCTCTATTCTGGTAGTTGTAGTCTATCCTTATGTCTATATTGAGAATTTTTGTGCGTTCTCTTTACTAGACTAAGACTAACAAGGCCTATTTACTCGAAGTAGTCCTATATGACAAATTGATCGTCATAAATTAGTTGAAGTGTACTTACCTCGAAAGCAGGCTACTACCAAGTGAATGAATGATATTATGAGCTCATAACTTTGAATATAAGATGAGACTTGATTTTAATGACTTAATATATGATAAGATCTTCTTAAAGGAGATTGATGAATTTTAGATTGGATAAATTGATTCATGATTTAAAGGGTTTTCATAAATGAGATTTATTGATAAGATTTTTATGTTAATGATATTTTTAAATATATTTGATAACATGATCTACAATCGAACGATATGAAACTTAAAGATACGATTTATGATGTGAATTTTGATGATATAAATGAATTTTTATAAATGTAAAATGAACTGACTATTTCGGGAAGAAGAATGACTCGTTTTGGCTTTCTCCCACCTTCCTAGAAAGATAATAAATAATATGAATTTTACCTTGAAATAGCTGGAATTGTCGTGATGACACCATTTTTTATAAACTAATGAAAATTTTATAATTCTCACCCCTTACTTTTTATGAATTCCATGATAATTCCAAGAAAGATTGAGTTGTCAAGTGGGATAAAGTTATTGCATGAAGAGGCAGACTATTATTTTCATTAGATATTTAATATTAGAGACACCATTTTATGTGCTTAGTGGAATTTATTTGTATATAATGTATAGAAAAATATATATTGTATATTATTCATTTCATATCGTATGTATATTATGTTTCGGCGAAAGGCTCATATTTCGTATATTATCAAATTGTTTTCATTAAAAATTTAGATATTCATAAGTAATGTACCAAATTTCTAATTATTGATGTGTAAACCGGTTATGTCATTAGTACTAGTAATTTGGGATGTTACAATATGTTCTGCCATGAAATGATTATGCATTGTATATGGGTATGAAATGGAATGGATAGTACTTGGATGCATGATTGATAAGATGTTGAGGCTTAATGTTATGTTATCAAATTGATTGATGAAATGTTAATGCATTATGCTATGAATTGAGATTGATTGATGAGAAATCAATGCATTATGCTATGATATGAGATTGATTGATGAATTTGAATACCTATGATGAGAAAAACTATGATATGCATATTGTTGCATGATTGATGATATAAAAATTAAAGAGATTTGATGAAAAATGATTTTCTCTCATGGGTATCCCTTTGTGGAACTAGGCTGAGTAGATTTTGGATATACCTTAGACTTAGGGTAAGTCTTGGACAATGGTAAGAGAGAAATTGAGAATCTCTCTATATTAGAGTAATTGAGGTTGAGCAAGACCTCCCTCTTTACCAGAGCTTCCAGAGTCATAAGTAGTAGAAGATTTATATGCTTCCTTTTTACTACATGGGGTGATCCTAAATTCGAGATAATGTGAGGATTTATGTGCATCTTCCCTATCCCAAACAACTGATAGTATGAGAATTTTTGTGCATCCTCTTTATCATGGTAGTTTGAAGTCTACCCTTGGTTCTAGACTGAGGATTTCTGTGCGTCCTCTTTACTAGACAGAGATAGATATAGCCTAGTTACCCGGAGTAGTCTTGTGTGACAAATTGATCATCATAAATAGGTTGATGTGCACTAACTTGAAAGCAGGTTACTACCAAGTGAATGAATAATATTATAAACTCATATATTTGATTATAAGATGAGATTTGAGTACTGATGATTTGATATTTGATAAAATTATTTATGATTTGATGAGTTTTCAGAAATAAGGTTTCTTGATATGACTTTAGCATCGATGATATTTCGATTATATAAAAATATGAGATTTGATAACATGATTTAAGATTGAACAATAAGAAATTTAAAGATGTGATTTATGATATGATTTTTGATGATATGAATGATTTTCATAAAGATAAAATGAACTGTCTATTTCGGGAAGAGGAAGGACTTGTTTTGGCTTTCTGCCACCTTCCTAGATTGACATTGAGTATTTTGAAATGGATTTTTTCCCAAAATAGTTGAAATTATTGTGATGACACGTTTTTAAATAAACTACTAAGAATTTCGTGATTATCACCTCCTACTTCTATGATTTCTACAATGATTCCAGGAAAGATCTACTGCAATTAAGCAAGATGAAGAAAGATAGAGCTTGCGATGAAGAGATAGTTTAGTTTGTTTGGTTAAGATTTTTATACAATAAGAGGCATATTATATAATGTACAGTGATGTATAATTTGTATATAATTCATTTCATACTATATGTATATTATGCTTCCGAAAAACGCTTATATTTTGTATAATATTAAATCTTTTATTTAAATATTTATGGATATTCATAAGTAATGTATCAAATTCTAATTACTGATGCTTAAGTCAGATACGTCATTAGTACTAGTATTTGAGATGTTACAAGGTAAACTTCTAAGAACTTTTCTCACAATTTCTTGGTTAGAGTACTCTCTGGCAAGTGCTTTTAATTGATTTATGATATGTATATATCTTATGAACATGTCATTAATGGTCTCATGATCCGTCATTTTGAATAGCTCATACTAGTGAACCAGCATGCTGATTTTTGT
Organism: Ormosia emarginata; assembly: GCA_029884605.1. Lineage (NCBI taxonomy): Eukaryota > Viridiplantae > Streptophyta > Magnoliopsida > Fabales > Fabaceae > Ormosia > Ormosia emarginata. The sequence goes on along the minus strand of JAQQTP010000074.1, from coordinate 29,085,588 downwards.
TTCTTTACCTTGAGTTGTTCCTTCATCCAAGATCTCAAGACTATTCCATATTTCCTTTGCAAACTCGCAATCAATGATTTTATTATACTCACTCTTGTTGAGTGCACAAGTGAAAAAGTATTTAGCTTTGAACACTACAAGAAATTTATATATTAGCTACAAAAAAATCTGTAGCTAATCTGTAGCTAAATTGATTGGCTACGGATTCACTACGAATTAGCTACGGATTGGTCCGTAGTAAAATTTTGGTAGCTAATTAGCTACAAAAATATTCCATAACTAATTAAAAAATTTCCATAACTAATCCGAAGCAAATTCGTAGCTAATTTTTGTTTAGAGACTTTCTACATTTCCGTAGGTAATTAGCTACGAAGAATTTCGTAGCAATTCCGTAGCTAATTTTAATAATTCGTAGCAATTTTGCAGTTATTTCCTAGCTATTATATTGGTAAATCCGCAGCAATTCCGTAGATAATCCGTAGCAATTCTGTAGCTATTTCTTAGCTATTATGTTGCTAAATCCATAGCAATTCTGTAGCTAATCCGTAGCAATTATCCTTAGCAATTCCGTAGTTATTTCATAGCTATTATGTTAGTAAATCCGTAGCAATTCTGTAGCTAATCCATAGCAATTATCCCTAGCAATTCCATAGCTAATCTGTAGCAATTATCCCTAGCAATTCCATAACTATTTCCTAACTATTATGTTGTTAAATGTGTAGCAATTCCATAGCTAATCCGTAGCAATTTTCTGTAGCTAATCTGTAGCAATTCAGCAGCTAATCCCTAGCAAACTTGTAGCAAACCAAAATTAATTTTATAATAATATTAATAAATTTTACAATTATACCTATAAATAAAATTCAATCCAAATAGAATTCAATCCAAACAGAATTCAATCCAAACAAAATTCAATCCAACAAAATTCAATCCAAATAGAATTTAATCCAATAAAATTCAAATCCAAATAAAGAAACCCAACAAATAGTTTGTGGAAAGTAACAAAATATCATAATTACATTAGTTCAAAACATGTTCTACATACAAAGAAAGGATAACTAATCAATAAGTACAAAATCAATCTAAGTTAGTCTCATTATCATTAGCTTCATCATCCTCTCCAACTGCATTACCTTGTGATGGTGTTTGCAGCACACCATTTCTTGCTTGAGAACCAACAATGTCATGGAGGATGGGCCCCAGCTGCGTTTGGACAAAGGAAGCAATCACTTTATTAACAGCTTCATTTATGGCTTGTGTTGGAACAGTGCAGTAGGAACCACCAACATGTGAGGAAGAAGCAGAGCTAGATCCATGAATGTTTATACCTAAATTGTGACTCATGCCATGGACTCGTCCCTTCTTGTGGGGACCCGTCACTTGCATCCACACCTCCTGATCTACCATAGGATGTAGTGAAAAGTCTTCTCCATACTTATCTAATATCGTGGTGTCATAAGAGTCCTGAAACGAAAAATGTAGAAAACTTTATCAAAACAATCAACTTAAATATGATTAGTTTTAATTTTAAAGACACTTACAATGAAATCCTTCGAGCACTGGGTGACATATTCTCCATTTTCCTCTTATGCACACTCTCATACAAGTCTCTGAAAGGGACTGGATGATTCAGCTCTACCTCCTGTAATCAACATCTATTATAATATAAAATTCTAAAATCACAAAAAACCTTATATCTTATTTTTAAAATGAGACCAACCTCATGCAATTTAGATTCATACAGCCAAAATGGATAACACAACATACAAGCTTCTAGAACCTTATCTTACTTGTACTATAATTATACAATAGTATAAAATAGAATTATTAGGATATTACAACAAATACATAAGAAATTTTTTATATTACCATCTTCTTCTTATGTTGACCGAAGCTTATTGAGCCTGCACTATGTAGCATAGCATCAGGCATGGCCGCTCTGTTGCTTTGACCAGCAACAGACTTCTTTTGCTACTCTGGCGTTAACCAAATGTCAACTAGGCTATCCCACACTTCTGAAGTTGTTTTGGCTTAAGGTCAACCATGTTTGATGTCCCCAACTTTTTCATGATTGCCTTCCTATGATTCTTCAAATCATCTGAATAACGGTCCATGCATGTTCTGTCCCAAACAGTTCTTGCCATACAATGATCATAATCTGAAACAAATCGATATTTATTCTAAAACAAATCCATCTTAGTATTTATCTATATAGATAATTGTATAATACAATGTGGCTAGAAACATAATTACTTACCATAAAATCCTGAAATAGTTCATCCTTCAAGTTAGCAGGATAATTTTTATATTTTTTAGCTGGAATAGACATCCGTGTGATCACAATGGCCATAATCTCATGATTCACAGACTGCGGGACAAACCTCCTCTTACAAGTCCATAATATGTTAATAATCTAAAAGTAAAATAAATGTAATAAAACATGACATTCACACTATTACTCACGGTTGAGAGACGTTTTCCACAGATATAACTAGCCTTCTATTAGTTTCTGTTTGGGATGCTTCATTTGAAGGCATGGAAATTGGGTTGCTAGTTAGAGGCACAGTGGGGGGTGGGACAGAGACATCGACAGTGGTGGGTGGGAATAGTGGAGTTGGAGTGGGATAGACAGAGACATGGACATGGAAATTCTGTCCACTGATTTCTTGGAGTTGGAACAGTGGTTCCATCTTCTAAGGTATGCATAAGGGTGCAAAGTCTATTTTCAATGACATCCCATAAATCAAGATGAGTAGACTCTATGAAATGCTTCATCCTTTCCCTCCAATAGTGATAGTCTTCTTCAATAAATGCAAGTGGACGGTTGATAGACTGTCCTTCAGGGATATATATATGTTGGAGTTTGCCATTTCCCTTTAAGGATCTTTTCTCTTCGCTTGTTAAGGTGCTCAAACCAGAAGTTGATCTCTGATACCAACTAAAGGTGGAAACAACACGAGGATCAAAAACTTAGGTTTCTCAACTTTTCTACAAACACAAAAACTTATCAACTTAGATAATGAAAAATTAGGTTCAAAAGTGTTAGAAGATAAGACATAATTGTAAGAATTGAGTCAAGAGATTTATATTATAACTTATATATTGTTTCTTATCCTTTTAGCAGTTTAGATATTTGATCAGAAGATTGATTAAAAAGCAAAAACAGTATATTAGAAAGCAAACTAAGTAAGATTAAGAAGACAACATGCAAATAATTTATACCGATTCAATCAAAACCACATGCATGCGTCCAATCCCTAGTCAGCAACCAGGATTTTGTATTTCCACAAGTTTTCTTTGTTAAACACTAGCTTCTCCAAGCTAAAATACAAGTATTCTTTCTTTAACACTAGCCTCTTCAAGCTAGAATCTTCCCACGACCACTAACAAATTAGGTTACAATAAGATGATAAGATTTTGGTTTTTCTCAGAACATTCAAAGAGTGGATAAGCTCAACTACGTACAAAGAAAGGGTATGAAAAATCTCTATATCACTCAAAAAGTGGATTTAAGCAAAGTCACATCGGAGAACCTTGTTTCTCACTAATACATCAGTTTATAAGTTGATTTCATATGAAAGATAGAGTTCAGAAACAAAAATGTGAGTTCAGAAGATTGATCATAAGATAGGCAATATAACAATGTGTGTTAATCCTTTTTGGTTTGAATCTTCATCTATTTATAGCTTTCAAAGAGTTAGCCTTTGACTTTTCTAACGATAACTTGGTGAAAGAACAATTATTGTTTTCTTGTCCTTTTGTGCTTAGGAAGCTATAGTTTGAAACTTTTTCCCTTTTATAGTGGTAGTCAGAAGTGATGCATCTTCTGAAGTTTTTAGACTTTGTAGTTTCTAATGTTTTATTCTTCTTCTTTTTTTCTGAGATCTAAAACTTCTTAACTGAACTTTTCTTCCAAGTTTACTTTTGAAATATGATCTCTTCTTTTGAAGACTTCTAGCTTTTGAGTTGTTTATCTTGAAAAAAGATATCTCAACAATTTGACACAAGAAACATAATAATCCTTTCCACTTTTGAGTGTTGACGAACAACTTGAACAAATTTCCAACTAAGTTCTTTACTCAGAAACTGTGAAGATACTGTGAGTCTTTTTTCTTTCAAAACTTGATAAGAAATATTTCACCAAAGTGTAACAAGTTCCATAAGTGTTCTTTTTTGTACTTTGGTATTCATAAAGAGAAACATTAGTAACACTTAAATTTAAGTGCAAGTTTGTTAATCATCAAAACTCATAAAGTTCTTAAAGAATTTCAGTAAGTTCTTATAACTTCTAAAGGGCTTTGGAGCTTACAGCCATGATCCATTTTTCCTTAGCATGGCATGAGAGAGCCTCTTGAACTGAATTTGTCTCCTCATCTTCCTGTGAAGTATCTATTAATGCTTCCCCTTCGATCTCAAAATGACATCAGGGAACATTTCCTCGACTACTCCTACGCAATTGTGTTTCTTGGGGACTATCAATCATCCTCTCACTTTGATTAACAAAAGGAGGTGCAACTAGTTGTTCATTACTTCTTTAGTTTTGATCATATACCTGTTGATCCATAATATCTCAAAGGGGAATGTCTAATATGGACCACTTACAAAGTGGTCCATGGATAAACCATGACTTTTGAGCTATTGATTTATTGTTAAAATAAATCAAAATAAATCAATAGCTAAGATTAAAAAATAGATTTTAACTAGTAACATTCAGATTCAAATAACAATTTAATCAAATTATTTTTTTTTTACAAATAACTGTACATATAAATAACATACAAATTTTAATTAATAATTTTTTCATACTCCTAAATTTATATATATTATCAGATTAAAAAAAAATAGTGATCCATCTATGGATCCAAACATTTTGATCCATGATAGCCTTATCCATCTTAAAGTGACACAATTTTGTCAATATCGGCCTTACTAGGAAATTCAATGTCAAAATGTGGCATCATGTGATTCAGGCATTGAAAGACTTCCATCTTCATTTTCACTAATAAAAAAGTAGTCCTTTAAGTGTTTTGCTGAAAATGCAAATGTTGAGTTAAGAATAGTGTCCCACACTACTGTCTATATGTAAAGGTCCTGTCACCTCCTCCCAAGTAATTCATATACGTGATAATTTCTCTTCCTCACGCTTCTGCTAGGTCTAGAAGTTATTAATTCAAGGAGTTATAAAACAGCTCCCACTGTGTCTTAGATCAAACAATTAATTCGTTAGTTAATTAATTAAAAATCTGGGTAGGGTTATGGATGTAGATCAACCCATTATGGATGCCCCAATATTCCAACATGTATATTTGAATAAAGGAACTCAGAAATAAAAATAAGAATATATATCAATTATAACAGTAGCCATGGCCTGTCGGTAGTCTTGGGATTCCCCATTTTGAAAAAGCTGTGTTTGGTATGAGCATTTTCTGTTTTCAATTTTCCTGCTTTCATTTTCAATAAAAACAGAAAATGTGTGTGAAAATATGAATAGAGTTCAGAAAACAATGCTGTTATTTCCAGAAATATTGGAAATGATAAAAAGTTGTTTCCAACGTTTTCGGTCATTAACAAGTGGCATATTTGAAATTATAATGACATTTGTTTTTCTTTTTCATTTCACTCTCATCTTCTTCCCAAACTTCCCGACCTTTCTCTCAGCTATCTGCTTCCTCGTATACGGCCAAGGCTTCTTCGACCCATCATCTTCTTCCTTGTCGCCAACCACAATGGAGCTTCGACCTGGGTGGCTCCTTGCACTTCAACGCTCCTCCAAGATCCTCAACTAGCAAGAAAAAGATCATCCTACTGTCACTTCTCGTTGTCGTCCTACTCGTGGCCTTCATCGTCTTCACCCATTCTCGTCACCACACTTCCAGCAACAACCATGTTCTGGACCATAGTCCAGGGTCCCATCCGGAAGGATCGACCCGATGCATCAACTGCCGGACTCCACTGTCAACACCTCGGCCAAAGCCTTAGGACCTCGGTCCACGGCATCGGACCCACGATTGTAACGCCCCAATTTTTAGAAAATATTCTGAATGTACTGTTTTCTGTTTTTCATGCTTTTGTATGAATGACCGCTGTGTCCCTATTTTTCTGTTCTTGAATTTTGTATGAAAACAACTACGATAATACAGGTTCAAATTTTATTTGATCGTTTTACGTAGTTTGCTTCGAGACCTCGAGCCATCTTGTATTAATTTTTCTCGAAAGATATACAAATAAATAATACTTCTTTGGATATATTTTATTTGAACGTTTTGGACGATTACCTACGTTGTGGGAAAAAACGGGAAAATGACCGTTACGTCCCGAACGTCTTGTTTTATTTGTTTTTGTCTGTTTTTAATTGTTTTCTTCTTGATTTAATGCCGAAAATACCATTTGCTCCGAAAGCAGAAAATAATATTTTCCGGCTCCAAAATCTTATTTGATTATTTAGAATTGGGGGATCTTACTTAACCCGATTCTGAATGAGACTAAAAATAATCTTTTAATTTTTAGGATTTAATCACAAATAAAATAATTTTATATTATTATAATATTATTTTATTAGTCAAGATGTTTTAGTGACATGGACCCTAAATATTTTGCGGGACCCACAATTAGCGAACAGTTAGATCGGTAGCTTAATTAATCACCGTAGTAAGTAGAACTTTCCGAAACAGTGACTCGACTAGCTGACTCAGCAGAGCATTTATTACACAGTGTGACTAAGCCATGTGAGTCACCGGGAACCAACCAATGAGAATTAAGCTTGCTCACCAAGGCTTGATCTTAGCCTTTGATTCATCCAATGGCTTGGATGAAGCCAAGCAAGGTGCCCACCTTGCACCCCACATCATGTTCACGGCCAAGAGGCCTTAGGAGACAAAAATCACTTTCATCTTCATCACTTTTCTCTCTTCTCTCTCATCAAGAACCCTAGCCACCATTCTTGTCCATTTTCTTCACCATATTCGGCCAAGCTCATTTCCTAACCATCCAACCATCCAAAAATTTTTCTAACCAAGTTTCCTTAATCTAAACACCATTCTAAGAACCTTTGTAGTTGGGAGTTTCTTCAAATTCTTCCATCTAAGGCTTGGAAACCAACCTTGGAAGTTTTACCTAGAAGGTGAAATTTCATGCTTTTCTTTTCTCTCTTCTTTTTCAAAGTTCTAAGCCATGATTTTTCCATGGTTTAGCTTCTTTTCATGGTTAGTAACATGTAGGTTTTGTTTGAAATTTTTAGGTGTTTGGTGGAGTGAAAACCGTGACCTAGGAGGTGAGAAAGCAAGCTTTTTGTCTTCATTTAAGGTAAGAGGAAGACAATTCTTATCATCCCTTGATGGTGGTAAGAAGATGGGTTGTTTGTAGAATCCATAAGGATTCGGTTGTGGTGTGTTTATTGATGTGTATTTGTTAATTTTTGTGGTTGCTAGTAGCTTAAGTGTTATGTGTTAGTAGCTTTCTCATTTGGTAATTGTAATAATTTTGCATGTCTAATAGCTTTTGATTGTATGTCTATAAGCTTTAAATTAGGTTTATGTGTTAGAAATATTTTGCATGTGTTAGAAATATTTTGCATGTGTTAGAGATATAAATGCATGTGTTAGAATTGTATGATAAAATATAGGATGTGAATAACATGTGTAAATTTGCATGAGTGTTCCAAAGAACACATCCAATAGCTCACGGCAATGCTAAAGTGTGAGGACCAAAATGTTCTCTTCATTTTTCCTAAAGTGCAACTTAATTGATTAGGAGAAATAAGAAGGTTTCAAATTGTTTTGATCCAAGAAAAGGAATTTAGAAATCAATTGGTAAAGATTTAGTAGATTTTGGGCCAACATGCCTAAAGGATTTATTTGATTTCAAATCATTATTTTATAACATGATTTAATGAACTTAGATAAGATAATACCTTTGATATGATTTAGAGATCTAATGAAAAGTTTTACAAAATACGGCCAACATGCCACTATAGGTAATTATGATTTCTAAAACTTGATTCCAAACCTTTTTCAATCAAAAAGAAACAATACAAGTTAAGAAGAAATTTTCTATAATGATTTTTGAAAGAACCAATTGATTAGAAGTAAGTTTAAAGGGTTAAAATTCATAAGTTTATCATTAGGAAGGAAATACAGTAATGTTAAGAAATTTTCTAACATATAGCTCACTTTAGGTTTTGAAGCATGTTAGAGATTTCAAAAAGAATTTAATGAAATGGTTAAAAATTAGGTAAATAGAAATTTTATGGAAAATTTAGAAAACCATTATTATAAGTTTATAAACAAAATACTGTCAATTTTTAGTAAAAATGAACCTATAAGATAGTAACAATATCCTAATGACAGTATGCGGTATGAAAAATTATTCAACGTAGTTTAAATGTACTAAGTACTATTTCTATATGTTTAAACAGTAATTTAAGGGCATTCGAATAAGAAAATGATTTAAAAATCCTACGCGATTGAGAAAACGTATTAAAAATGCTACGCGATTTTAAAAACAGAAAAATATCCTTACTCGATTTTTAAACGTTTGTAAAAACGACGAGATTTCAAAAACGCGATAAAATTTCTACGCGATTGACCGTTACTATATTTAATTTTTTTGTCGGGAAAATGTGAACCCGTCAGGCTTTTGAGGTTATTTCATTTGTCGGGAAAATGTGAACCCGTACAGGCTTTCTGCCATTGAGGGTATATTTTTATCTTGAGGGCATTTTTGTAATTTCATATATTTGGAATTATGTTTTGTCTTTATACCAATTTTTGGTGTTTTGGTTGACGAGACGAATCACATCGTGTTATCGATGCGATAAGTGTAGTGTAGTTTATTGTTCTAATAAACTTGGAGACTTTAGTGTACGGGATCCCACATGACGGGAGTTGGTAGCTCTCCAGCCGTGAGTAAACCGATAGCACACTAATGTACTCGACATTCACTATATTTAATCGAGGTTTGTAAAGTCTAGTAGTACATTGCCTATAGTGCCACAACGGGAGATCATGAACTATACTACGCCTGGATGGTGGATTCCCGATTGTCGTAGGCTATTGACGCAACGTGTGATCGCGTAATAGTTGGTTGGGCAGCCGTGGTACTAATAGATTTTTGCAAGTCATTCTCTCTGATATCTGTTTGGGTTTAGCTCCATGGAGTAGGGTTGTGTTTTGGTGTATTTGAGTATATCTTGGATAATATTCCATTTTTCTCTATTTATCTTTATCTGGTAACATCTTGGATGTTTTTACATTTTCTCTATTTGTATTTATCGATAATTTTTATGTTAGTTGTCTATTTCTTATCTTATTTTATCTGTGAGATTGATTTATCTGTGTGAATTTCTCTATTTGTGTTATATCTGTGATGTTCTGAAACACTAGGATATTTAATATGTATTACTGTTATAGCTTCTTCGTATTGTATAAACTGTGTAGTAGTTATTTGTCGTCTTCTTATTTGCCATGTTGTGATGATTTTATGTTGTCTTACCTCTTTATTGTATGTGTCTCTTGTCTATTTATTTTATGCGGTAAAGAGTTTGAAGAGGAAGAAGAGGAACAACCTCTTGAGATCGTATACCATGAGGAAGAGGAAGGTCGACAAGCCGACGATGGTTTTACGAGCAAGAACCATCCGATCATCCATACCCTCTGGATTGATTGTGTGGGGGATGGCGGCCTTTGTATTTTTGGGATTCATAGAGTGGTATTTCATGGAGGTGATCCGCTTGGCATTTACGAGGAGATCGTGCTTACATTACCTATCTTTGGACGTATGACCGTGATTCTACGTCATCGGTTTGATGGAGATCCGATTGCGACGATGACATTATTTCGCACTTAGAGTTACCCTTATCCATTAGGCGTTATTGGGGTCTTGAAAACCACGAGCCTAGTGAGATAAGCATCGTATCGACTGCGCGATCCCGTTATCGCCGTGTGTCGAGACATCCGGATATCTATCTCCCGATGATCATTTTCGGTGAGAGTGATTCATCCGAGGATTAGATAACCATGATGTTTTTTTTTTTTTTGGCGCGTCGGTATGTATCGTATATATTAACTCTTTTATTGCTTTCTTTCTTGTTTTTATTTAAATAGTTGTAGACTTAGTTGTAAATTATTTGTATAGTTTATAACTTAATCATATGTATATTATCGGTAATGAAGTTTTTTTTTTATTTCGTATTTTCCGCATTATCTTTTTATTACATATTTCTCGTACATCGAATTATTTTTACAACCCGTAATAATTTTAACAAATATTCCGCAACTTGGGTAGATTTTATTTCTATTTATTTTATTTTCTTTTATGTGTGACATCCTCAAAAGGGGTGTTACAACGATAACCAGACCCATGAAGATCCCCCTAAAACCAGGATTGGCCACCAAGGAAACGACACTGCCAGATCAGAAATAGACCTCCACGATCGTGGGACAGTCCCGACAAAGTCAGAGATGGACCTCAATGATCGTAGGACAGTCCTGATAAGGTCAGAGACAGACCTCAACGATCATGGGCTGAAACCTCTGCCAAGGCACGATCCTGATGTACCTTCGTCCTACGTGGATTGCATGAGGATTCCAGCCACGCTCTCCTTATATACCAGGCTAAGTTAACCTAAGAACAGGTCTGCGAGATACACTTAACTGAAAATGTAACACCCCAAAATTTACTTTTCTACTATCAGAATTCATTCTAAAATATTTATGATTTTCTGGAAGTTTTCCTAGAATTTTTTAATATATTTCTTGTTTTACGTGTGTACTGAGCGGAACTGGAGAAATGAGACATTTTCTCCGAGAACCTTGAACTATGGAAACGTCGACGGGGGATCTTACTAAACCCGAGGCCGGACACAGTTTACAAGGTTTCACATTTTTTCGAGAAATTTTAACAGATGAAATAATAAAACACTGCGAAGAATTTATCTGTCAGATTTTTTTATGCTGACACCTGCCAACTATAGTTGCGTCCAATAAATAATAACACATAATAAAAATCTTATCGCATTATTCAAAAAATTACCCTGTGTCAAACCCCTTTTTAGTCTTTTTTTCAAGAAAGAAGAAAAAGAGAATTTAGTTAATTAAAACCCCTTGTTGGAAGTTTCCAAGAAGCTTCCTATTTGACACATTTTTCTCTCTCATTTCTCCACTCTTCTACGGCAGAGGCTATGGGAAAGCTTAAGTAATACCTCTTCTCTTCCTAATATCACACTCTCACTTTTCTAAACCCCAAATATCCATTTCCTCTCTTCTCCTTTTCTTCTCCTCCGGGCAACCACTCCTGGAGGCTGCCATTCTTTGCTTGTTTCATCGTCAAAGATTCTTGCTTCCTTACACCATTCCAAGTCCTCTCTTGCTGCCATCTTTTGGTTCCTCTTCTTCTTCTTCTTCTTCTTCCATTCTTCTTCCACCATTGAAGCTAAAGCTTGGAGCTTTAAGGTAAAGCCTTCAACTTTCTTCCATTTTTCTTGCTATTTTCGTTTCTCTTGGCCACCTTGGTGACCAAGAACCTATTTTCATGGTTTGAGTGGACATTGTGGTGATCACTCACATTGGAGTTTTCTTGAAGGAGGAAAACGAAAATCTAGGGCAAGAAGGAGTGGCACATTGTGTTGTTTTCCAAATAGGTAAGAGGGAGATGATCCTCTTCAACCAATCTTGGTAGTAAGGGAATGTCTTGTATGTGTGTTGTTATTGATTTCCGAATCCATGTATAAAGTTCTCTCATTTTTATGTTGTTCTTGATGATAGTGCATTTTGTTGGGTTTATATGATTTATTGATGCCTCTTGCATGATTTGAAGGTATATTTGAGTATCTTGTTGATTAAATATGATAAGGATTGGCTTGGTTTGAGTTAGAAGACCTGGAAAACTCTGTTTTCTGCAAGTTTACACGTGGTAATCGATTACACGGGGCTTGTAATCGATTACCAAGCTCTTAAGGATATAAAATCGTGATTCTGGAAATCTGGTAATCGATTACGTCTGCTGTGTAATCGATTACAAAGATTCTGTTTAGCTTGTAATCGATTATAAGAGTGGTGTAATCGATTAGCAAGCCTCTGATGTCACGAAATGGTGCTTCTGGGAATCACGTAATCGATTACAACTTGTGGGTAATCAATTACGGAGGTTCTGTCCAATTGGTAATCGATTACCACGGTTGTGTAATCGATTACTAGGGCCTTGAAGTTACGAAATCGTGGTTCTGGGAATCACGTAATCGATTACAATGAGATTGTAATCGATTACAGAGATTTTGTTCCTCGGGTAATCGATTAAAAGGGTGATGTAATCGATTACCAAGGCCAAAAATGAGATTTTTGAGCTGGAAATGATTGAGATTATGGTTCTTTGTCCTTTGTAACTCAAACATAACCTAAAAACCCTGGATTTAAGGATTTTACTTTACTTAATTATGATAGGAATGTGCATTCATACCAATAGAGAAGAAATGATTTTGAATATGGAATTCTTAGATCCATGACATGGAAATTGTGGTATGTACGAACATATATTCCTAGTGAGAATTATTGATGCAAGTGTGATTCCCTATGTGGGTTATGCAGTTATTGATTCATTATTCAATGAGATAAGAAATGATGATATGCCATTGAGGCAATGTTTTTAATAGATATATTGTTGACATGTCATGTTGACCATTGAATAATGCTTATGTGCCATTGAGGCAATGCTGATGTTGAATGCATCATTGATGAACATACATGATTGGACATTGTGTCATCATGCATGCGTATTGTCCGTGGGACATTGTTGAGAAGGCTATGTTGCCTAGGAGTTTGAATAACACCTATGTGCGGGTGCGAATAGACTAAGCGTAGGTGTCATATGTTGTTGACCCTGAGGGCGTCGGGGTGTGGGTGTCTCACAATGGGCAGTGGTAGCTCCACTGGGGCCGTGGGATAAACCAATGCAACACACTGACGATCCTGACTGTGACGCTGTCCTATGTCGCGATCAACTGTTGAGGTACCATGTGTGAGCCATTGCGCAAATAATTTTATGAAAGAAAGCACACTGTATTTTTTTTAAGGCTACTGATACACTGGTATTACTCCTTGATCATTCACTCCGAAGATGTTTATGTCTAGCTCCATGGAGTAGGAACTTTGGTACCCTTGTTGCATTGTGAGTTGTCAATCACAAGGTCCATTGAGCATTCATGATTGGATAATGTGTTTACTATTAGGACTGTGATGTTTATTTGATTCTTAGTAATGCTAATGTTGCTAGTTGGCTCTGGATAATGTTAACTACTGTTCTTTGTTGCTTTACTCTTATTAATTGCTTTCATGTATTACTATACTTGTATGTACTAACTGTGTCTTATGTGGGCATTCGACGCCGTTTATTTTCTTGCTGCCATGATGATACTGAAAGCTGGGAATCTCACATCTTTCGGTAATTTTCTTTATTTTGCATTTTGGATTGGATCGTATGCTCTCAAGAAGACGCTCGTGAGGAGGACAAGGAAACCACTGAGTTTCAAGGTTTCTGGCCTTATCTCGACTGAGATCGAAGTTATTGAGGATGTCATTTCGACTCCGTGGACTTTTTGGCTACGTGCGGATCAACTTTCTTGGAGGTCCGGACTACTGGCATATCAACGTGCAGACTGACCGATGTGTATACCATGGCGATGTGATGGTGTCCTTAGCATGGAGACGTTATGACGCTCCTGTTATAGATTTTCATGCTTTTGTATGGCTGGAGTTCTATATGCCCGTGAGGGACATGTAGGGTGAAATGTATTATACCCCTCGTGAGGATTCCTTTTTGTCTACTGTCTGGGCTCCTGCTCGCTGTTCTGTGGTCCCGATGGATGTCTCGTCGGACGACGAGGACCCTGAGGAGGATCCGTCTACGGTTCCTTCTCGTTCCAGGCAGTCTTAGGGTTGGTTTTAAATTGATGGCTACTGATGGCTATCCGTTTATTTTGAAGGAGCCTGACGTACTACTGGATTAATGGGTATATAATTGTATCTCTTGGGGTAGGTACACATTTTGCTTTTTGTATATCTTTTGGAAATGTAATTTAAACAGGCTCGTGCTTCTAGTATAAAATATGTAATTATCCATATTGTGTATGGTCATATGTTTCATTCCATGTTGATTTCTGTTTGACATTTCTAACAAGAAGTTTTATATGAAAGAGGAACTTTTAATTTTAACTCAATCACGCGATATATTTACAAACAGATATATATGTACATTAAATGGAAGTTTTAACCGGATTTATGTTAAAAAAAATGTTCAAACTTTATGTAATCATTTGTGCGTCATTTCACTATAGTGCGACGTTCCTTCTTCTTACCCATTATGACTAAGGGAGAAAAAGGGGCGTTACACTGTCTTGGTATCAGAGCTCCCGGTTATGTTTCTTTGGGTCGTGTGGTTTTGGACTGTCTTGTTTGTGCTGTGTCATTCTCTGTGATTTTGCTGTTTGGTATTCAAATGAATACATCTGACTTTCTCTGTGTTTTGCGTAGTCTAATCCGAGAAGGAACAATGGCTCGTCGGGGTGATATGGCTGCTGCCATAGAGGCAATACAGGAGATGGCTGAGGCAATGCTGCAATAGAACCAGCAGACAACTCAATAACAGGCTAGGGCAGCACAATAGCTAGAGGCTACAGCGGATGTTTAGAACTTGGAAGGATTTCGTCGTGCTAATCCTCCACAGTTTAAAGGGGAGTTTGATCCGGAGAAAGCTACATTGTGGATCCAAGAGTTGGAGAAAATATTTACGGGTATGAATTGTGTCGATGATAGGAAGGTGACCTATGCCGCATACATGCTGATGGGAGATGCTGAACATTAGTGGACGGGAGAACAAAGGCTACTGCAAGTCGCAAATAGAGCGATAACTTGAGAAGTGTTCAAAGAAAGGTTCTTGAACAAATATTTTCCTGAAAGTGCCAGGCACGCAAAAGAAATGGAATTTCTGAGGTTGCGACATGGAGGCATGACTGTGAGTGAATACGCCGCCAAGTTTGAGAACTTGTCCAGATTTTCAGCCTATTTTCAACTTTAACCCAATGAAACTTGGAAGTGTCAGAAGTTTGAGGAAGGCCTGAGGCATGATGTGAAGAAAATTGTGATAGCCTTTAAGATTTCTCTGTTTTTCGAGCTACTCGACACTTGCTGCCGATTGGAAAGTGTGGAACAAGAACGTGAGGCGAGAAACAGGAACTTTGGGCCCGTTCGGTCCCAAAGAGGAGGTGGTGGTAACTCGAGTCGTCATCAAAAGAAGCCTTATTCCAGACCCTCTGGAAGCCAACAACCATAAAAATTTCAAGGAGGAAACCCAATTGGAAGCCCTGGAAGGATGGGTCAGAATGCTACAACTACTCCGAGATGTATGAAATATGGGAAAGAGCATTTCACAAGGGACTGCACAATCAAAGGATTTGTTTGCTTTCGGTGTGGGAAACCTGGTCATGTTTTTCGAGACTGTAACCAGACCAAGGCGAAACCATCTGTCAATGCTGCTAAGACTTCTAAACCACAAGTTGGAGGCAGAGTCTACACCCTGAGTGGTGCTGAGGCCTCTAAATCCGAGGATCTGATACAAGGAGAAGGTATCATTGAAGGTAATCTTTTAATTGTACTGTATGACTCTAGTGCTACTCATTCTTTCATTTCACATGACTATGTGAAAAGACTTGGATTGCCTGTGTCTTCTTTACCTTTCGCTTTGACTGTTTCGACTCCTATTGCAAAACCTGTAGTCACTACTAAGGTGTGTCTAGGTTGTCCTTTAATCGTGGAAGGTCGAATCTTTTCTGTCGATTTGATCTGTTTACTATTATCCCAACTAGACGTAATATTAGGAATGGACTGGCTATCTGCCAACCATGTCTTGTTAGACTATTCCAGAAAAATAATAGTTTTCCCTTTGGATAAGGATTCTAGATTTTTGACCGCCAACCAAGTGAAAGCTTTTCTGAAAGAAGGAGCTCGAGGATACATGTTGTTATCTTCTTTGAAAGTTGAGAGTGAAGTTGATGTGGACGCAATCTCTGTTGTTCGAGAATTTCCTGAGGTTTTCCCTGACGATGTACCTGGTTTGCCACTGGAACAAGAGGTCGAGTTTGCTATCGACTTGGTACCTGGAGTTGGCCCTATTTCTATGGCACCTTACCGTATGGCACCAGCAGAACTCGTGGAACTTAAGAAGAAGTTAGAAGAGCTCCTAGAGAAGCAATTCGTGAGACCCAGTATGTCACCTTAGGGAGCACCTGTATTGTTAGTCAAGAAGAAACATGGGACTTCAAGATTATGCATGGACTACCGTCAGTTGAACAAAGTTACGATCAAGAACAAGTATCCATTGCCGAGGATAGATGACTTGATGGACCAATTGAAGGGAGCAGCTGTGTTTTCCAAGATCGATCTACGATCGGGTTATCACCAAATCAGAGTAAAAGTGGAAGATATTCCCAAGACGGCTTTTCGTACTCGTTATGGTCATTACGAGTACCTGGTGATGCCTTTTGGTGTGACAAATACACCTGCGATATTTATGGACTACATGAATAGGATCTTTTATCCTTACTTGGACAAATTCGTTGTTGTTTTCATCGACGATATCCTGATCTATTCACAAAGTCACGAGGACCATGTTGAACACCTCAGTATAGTTCTCCAGATCTTGAAGGAAAAAGAGCTATATGCGAAACTATCTAAGTGCGAGTTTTGGTTAGATGAAGTGAAATTCTTGGGTCATGTAATCACAAAGGAAGGAATTGTAGTGGATCCTTCAAAGGTAGAAGCCGTACTACAGTGGGAAAGACCAACTACAATGACGGAAATCTAAAACTTCATTGGATTAGCCGGATACTACCGGAGGTTTATTGAGGGATTTTCCAAAATTGCTGGACCGCTCACTCAACTCACCAAGAAAGACCAAGCTTTCGAATGGACATATTCCTGTGAAGGAAGTTTCCAAGAGTTAAAAAGGAAGCTAACTATGTCACCAGTGCTAGTCTTACCGAATCCTAGTGAACCATTTGAAGTATACTGTGACGCTTCGTATCAAGGTTTGGGGTGCGTTCTCATGCAAAACGGAGGAGTGGTAGGTTACGCCTCAAGACAACTGTGAACGCACGAGAAGAACTACCCAACACACGATCTAGAGTTAGCTGCAGTGGTGTTTGCATTGAAGATATGGAGACATTATTTGTATGGAACCACATTCAACGTCTTCAGTGACCACAAAAGTCTGAAGTACCTGTACGATCAGAAAAAGTTGAACATGAGGCAGCGAAGATGGCTAGAATTTTTGAAAGATTACGATTTTCAACTTCAGTATCATCCTGGAAAGGCGAACGTGGTGGCCGATGCTTTGAGTAGAAAGACGATTAGTGTTTCTACTATGATGATTAGAGAAAAGGACTTGATAGAGCAATTCAGAGATATATGGTCATTTGTAAAGTTAACACCGAGTAAAATTTGCATGAATAGGATCACTATCTCGAATGACCTGATGGATGATATTCGAGAGAAACAAAAGGTCGATAAATTCCTGCAAGAAGAAAGAGAATTGATGAGGCAAGGTGGTGTATCAACATTAAAGGAAGGAAGCGATGGGATTTTGAGATTCCAAGGAAGGGTTTGTGTGCCTAAAGATGAAGAACTCAGAAAGTACATACTTGAACATGCTCACTCGAGTCAGTTGAGTATGCATCCTAGAATGACCAAGATGTATCAAGACTTGAGGAAGTTATTTTGGTGGCATGGAATGAAAAGAGATATCGCTAGATGCGTGTCGTCTTGTTTGGTTTGCCAGAAAACAAAGATTGAGCACCAAAGACCAGCTGGATTACTACAACCCTTGGCTATTCCTGAATGGAAATGGGATAGCATCGCCATGGACTTTGTTGTCGGGTTACCAAGAACTAAGAAAGGATATGACTCAATATGGGTGATAGTGGATTGACTTACGAAGTCAGCTAACTTTCTGCCAATCAACATAAGATATCCGTTGGAGAAGTTGACTCAGATATACATAGGTGAAATTGTCAGACTTCACGGGATACCCACGAGTATTATTTCCGATAGAGATCCGAGGTTTACCTCGAAGTTTTGGCAAAGTCTTCAAGAGGCTATGGGAACAAAGTTGCGGTTAAGTTCTGCCTACCATCCGCAAACTGATGGTCAATCAGAAAGAACAATTCAGTCGTTAGAAGATCTGTTGAGAGCTTGTGCGATAGAGCAAACTGGAAGTTGGGATGAAATCTTACCATTGGTGGAATTCACCTACAACAACAGTTACCATTCAAGTATAGGGATGGCGCCCTATGAAGCTTTATATGGGCGGAGGTGTCGGACACCTCTGTGCTGGTATCAAGATGGAGAACGGCTTATCGTTGGACCTGAACTCATTCAGGAGACAATTGAGAAGGTTAAAATGATTCAGGAGAAAATGAAAATGGCTCAGAGTCAGTTGAAGAGTTATGCGGACAAAAGAAGGAAACCTTTTGAGTTCGAAGAAGGAGAGCATGTCTTCTTGAAAGTCACACCTATGACTAGGGTCGGCCGTGTTCTCAAATCTAGAAAACTCACTCCAAAATTCCTTGGACCCTACCAAATTCTTTGTCAGATAGGTCCTGTTACTTACCAAATAGCTTTACCCCCTTTTCTTTCAAATCTTCATAATGTCTTTCATGTGTCACAACTCAGAAAATATATCCCAAATCCTAATCATGTCATAGCACCTGATTCCGTACAATTAAAGGAAAACTTGACATATGAGACAACTCCTGTAAGGATTGAGGATAGGAGGACAAAGCAACTCAGAGGAAAGGACATTGCACTAGTGAAGGTAATCTGGAATGAAGCAACTGGAGATGTGACGTGGGAGCTGGAGAACAAGATGAAGGAGCAATATCCCGAATTGTTTTAAGGTATGGAAAATTTCGAGAACGAAATTCTTATTTGTTGGGGAGAATTGTAACATCCCAAAATTTACTTTTCTACTATCAGAATTCATTCTAAAATATTTGTGATTTTCTGGAATTTTTCCTAGAATATTTTAATATATTTCTCGTTTTACGTGTGTACTAAGCGGAATCGGAGAAATGAGACATTTTCTCCGAGAACCTTGAACTATGGAAACGTCGACAGGGGATCTTACTAAACCCGAGGCCAGACACAGTTTACAAGGTTTCACATTTTTTTCGAGAAATTTTAACAGATGAAATAATAAAACACTGTGAAGAATTTATCTATCAGATTTTTTTATGCTGACTCCTGCCAACTATAGTTGCGTCCAATAAATAATAACACGTAATAAAAATCTTATCGCATTATTCAAAAAATTACCCTGTGTCAAACCCCTTTTTAGTCTTATTTTCAAGAATGAAGAAAAAGAGAATTTAGTTAATTAAAACCCCTTGTAGGAAGTTTCCAAGAAGCTTCCTATTTGACACATTTTTCTCTCTCCTTTCTCCACTCTTCTACGGCAGAGGCTATGGGAAAGCCTAAGTAATACATCTTCTCTTCCTAATATCACACTCTCACTTTTCTAAACCCCAAATATCCATTTCCTCTCTTCTCCTTTTCTTCTCCACCGTGCAACCACTCCTAGAGGCTGCCATTCTTTGCTTGTTTCATCATCAAAGATTCTTGCTTCCTTACACCATTCCAAGTCCTCTCTTGCTGCCATCTTTTGGTTCCTCTTCTTCTTCTTCTTCTTCTTCTTCCATTCTTCTTCCACCATTGAAGCTAAAGCTTGGAGCTTTAAGGTAAAGCCTTTAACTTTCTTCCATTTTTCTTGCTATTTTCGTTTCTCTTGGCCACCTTGGTGACCAAGAACCTATTTTTCATGGTTTGAGTGGACATTATGGTGATCACTCACATTGGAGTTTTCTTGAAGGAGGAAAACAAAAATCTAGGGCAAGAAGGAGTGGCACATTGTGTTGTTTTCCAAATAGGTAAGAGGGAGATGATCCTCTTCAACTAATCTTGGTAGTAAGGGAATGTCTTGTATGTGTGTTGTTATTGATTTCTGAATCCATGTATAAAGTTCTCTCATTTTTATGTTGTTCTTGATGATAGTGCATTTTGTTGGGTTTATATGATTTATTGATGCCTCTTGCATGATTTGAAGGTATATTTGAGTATCTTGTTGATTAAATATGATAAGGATTGGCTTGGTTTGACTTAGAGGACCTGGAAAACTCTGTTTTCTGCAAGTTTACGCGTGGTAATCGATTACACGGGGCTTGTAATCGATTACCAAGCTCTTAAGGATATAAAATCGTGTTTCTGGAAATCTGGTAATCGATTACGTCTGCTGTGTAATCGATTACAAAGATTCTGTTTAGCTTGTAATCGATTACAAGAGTGGTGTAATCGATTACCAAGCCTCTGATGTTACGAAATGGTGCTTCTGGGAATCACGTAATCGATTACAACTTGTGGGTAATCAATTACGGAGGTTCTGTCCAATTGGTAATCGATTACCACGGTTGTGTAATCGATTACCAGGGCCTTGAAGTTACGAAATCGTGGTTCTGGGAATCACGTAATCGATTACAATGAGATTGTAATCGATTACAGAGATTTTGTTCCTCGGGTAATCGATTAAAAGGGTGATGTAATCGATTACCAAGGCCAAAAATGAGATTTTTGAGCTGGAAATGATTGAGATTATGGTTCTTTGTCCTTTGTAACTCAAACATAACCTAAAAACCCTGGATTTAAGGATTTTACTTTACTTAATTGTGATAGGAATGTGCATTCATACCAATAGAGAAGAAATGATTTTGAATATGGAATTCTTAGATCCATGACATGGAAATTGTGGTATGTACGAACATATATTCCTAGTGAGAATTATTGATGCAAGTGTGATTCCCTATGTGGGTTATGCAGTTATTGATTCATTATTCAATGAGATAAGAAATGATGATATGCCATTGAGGCAATGTTTTTAATAGATATATTGTTGACATGTCATGTTGACCATTGAATAATGCTTATGTGCCATTGAGGCAATGCTGATGTTGAATGCATCATTGATGAACATACATGATTGGACATTGTGTCATCATGCATGCGTATTGTCCGTGGGACATTGTTGAGAAGGCTATGTTGCCTAGGAGTTTGAATAACACCTATGTGCAGGTGTGAATAGACTAAGCGTAGGTGTCATATGTTGTTGACCCTGAGGGCGTCGGGGTATGGGTGTCTCACAATGGGCAGTGGTAGCTCCACTAGGGCCGTGGGATAAACCAATGCAACACACCGACGATCCTGACTGTGACGTTGTCCTATGTCGCGATCAACTGTTGAGGTACCATGTATGAGCCATTGCGCAAATAATTTTATGAAAGAAAGCACACTGTATTTTTTTTAAGGCTACTGATACACTGGTATTACTCCTTGATCATTCACTCCGAAGATGTTTATGTCTAGCTCCATGGAGTAGGAACTTTGGTACCCTTGTTGCATTGTGAGTTGTCAGTCACAAGGTCCATTGAGCATTCATGATTGGATAATGTGTTTACTATTAGGACTGTGATGTTTATTTGATTCTTAGTAATGCTAATGTTGCTAGTTGGCTATGGATAATGTTAACTACTGTTCTTTGTTGCTTTACTCTTATTAATTGCTTTCATGTATTACTATACTTGTATGTACTAACTGTGTCTTATGTGGGCATTCGACGCCGTTTATTTTCTTGCTGCCATGATGATACTGAAAGCTGAGAATCTCACCTCTTTCGGTAATTTTCTTTATTTTACATTTTAGATTGGATCGTATGCTCTCAAGAAGACGCTCGTGAGGAGGACAAGGAAACCACTGAGTTTCAAGGTTTCTGGCCTTATCTCGACTGAGATCGAAGTTGTTGAGGATGTCATTTCGACTCCGTGGACTTTTTGGCTACGTGCGGATCAACTTTCTTGGAGGTCCGGACTACTGGCATATCAACGTGCAGACTGACCGATGTGTATACCATGGCGATGTGATGGTGTCCTTAGCATGGAGACGTTATGACGCTCCTGTTATAGATTTTCATGCTTTTGTATGGATGGAGTTCTATATGCCCGTGAGGGACATGTGGGGTGAAATGTATTATACCCCTCGTGAGGATTCCTTTTTGTCTACTGCCCGGGCTCTTGCCCGCTGTTCTGTCGTCCCGATGGATGTCTCGTCAGACGACGAGGACCCTGAGGAGGATCCGTCTACGGTTCCTTCTCGTTCCAGGCAGTCTTAGGGTTGGTTTTAAATTGATGGCTACTGATGGCTATCCGTTTATTTTGAAGGAGCCTGACGTACTACTGGATTAGTGGGTGTATAATTGTATCTCTTGGGGTAGGTACATATTTTGTTTTTTGTATATCTTTTGGAAATGTAATTTAAACAGGCTCGTGCTTCTGGTATAAAATATGTAATTATCCATATTGTGTATGGTCGTATGTTTCATTCCATGTTGATTTCTGTTTGACATTTCTAATAAGAAGTTTTATATGAAAGAGGAACTTTTAATTTTAACTCAATCACGCGATATATTTACAAACAGATGTATATGTACATTAAATGGAAGTTTTAACTGGATTTATGTTAAAAAAAATGTTCAAACTTTATGTAATCATTTGTGCGTCATTTCACTATAGTGCGACGTTCCTTCTTCTTACCCATTATGACTAAGGGAGAAAAAGGGGCATTACAAAAAACACTCTTGGTGCGTTGCCTAACTTGAGTGTTGGAGTCCCATTGCAGGTACCCATCCCCCTGGACTTCAAACGCTTGGTGACAACTGCGCGAGGAGGAAACCACCGTATTCGTACCTATCTCAGGTATCCTCTGAATCCATTTCAGAACATTGGCGCCGTCTGTGGGAACGTTTGATAAACTTCTATTCCTACGTTAACTATGGTGAGCACAAGACACAACCAGAGGAAGGGTAGCACCGCGTATGCTGCCCCTGGCCAAATACAGGGCCCAGCAGCACAGCGTGACCCTCTTTCCGTCACACCAACAGAAACCTCCGCTGCCAGAAACAGGCCCGTTATAGTGGAAACTCTCAACCATGGACATGAAACTTCACTGAAAGTCCCGCCCCATCTCGAAGGGTTTCAATCCGTAACAGGCTTGTCTTTCCTCATGGTAGAGCAAACAATACAAACCGCGAGGTTAGGATCCCTGTACACGCTCGCTTGGGAACCTCCCATGACAACGTGGACCATGCGTCTCATTACGAAGATAATGTCGAATCTGAAACAACAAAGAATGGCCTCCGAGAGTTGTTGTGTCAGCAAACAGCGCTCATCGAAGGCCAGTAGCGTCAGCTAGAGGAACAGCACCGCTGGTTGGAAAACCTTGAAAGATCAGTGAGGACGGACGACGACAATGGAGGACAAGGGGTGGCTCGCAACGAGCGCACCATCCAGCATGCCGGTGCCAGGGCTTATGGAAATCATAACCCGGCCCCCGGCCGTCAACAACAATTCTATGATGATCTAATGCCATACAGGGTTCCAAGGAACTTCAAGCCTCCAACCAATTTGGAGGCCTATGACGGAACCACAGACCCCCAGGAGCACTTGGACGCTTATACCCAGTCCATACAACTCTACGGGTACACCCCGGAACTGTTATGCGGGTCTTCCCCCTCTTTCTAAAAAAAGACGCCCTTCGTTGGTTCGTCACCTTACGCACAAAGATCACCGGATGGGAAGAGTTGACGCAACGTTTCCTGCAGCACTACACCACAGTAAAGGAACGACCAAATTCGATTGACTCCCTCTCCAAGATCAGCCAAGGAAGCTCTGAATCCCTGCTCGAGTACGTCAAAAGATTCAATTAGGCCTGCGTAGGCATTGAAAACCTGGATGACAGAATAGCCCTACATTACGCCAGAAACAGACTCCGAACTGACTCGGGCTTCTTCATGTCCCTAGCAAAAAAGAAGCCGGCAAGTTTGGACGAGTTTCACTTACGGGCGGACAAGTACGTTGAACTAGAGGAAGTCACCAGGGCAAAAGAGAATCTGGAGAAAGACGAGCCGGTTCACCAGAAGATTGCAAGTGGCACAAGAACTATAGCCATGAGACGGAGGATTGCTACCAACTCCGGGATATGATCGAGTCCCTGATCAAAGAGGGACATTTGTAGAAGTACATCAGCAGTCTCCGAGGAGGAGAGGACCGCGGAAGGCACCGGGACCAGAGACAAAGCCGCAGCCCCAGGCAAAGAGATCTCGGACCCCTCCACGCCGCAATGTTGAGAACAAGCAGGACCAGGAACGGGATACTCAAGGCGGGGGTAACAGAAAGGACATGCTCATTAGTACCATCTCGGGGGGATTCGCAAGGGGCTGCACATCTAATAACTCCCGCAAAAAGGCACTCCGGATGGCGGTCCTAAGCGTATCCACCTCTTTATCGCGGAGACCCTACGTGGAGTACAAGGACGCACCACCCGTCTCCTTCTCCGATAAAGACTACGGCGACATTATCCGAGATCATGACGACCCCCTGGTCATATCCGGAATAATCTCCAACGCCGAAGTCCATCGCATTTTTGTAGATCAGGGGAGTTCAGCAAATATCATGTTCATGGACGCCTTCGAAAGACTGGAGTTCCCCCTGTCTGCGCTTACACCATATGAAGGCGAACTAACCAGCTTCTCCGAAGAAAAAGTGACCCCGGTAGGTTACTTTGAAACTTTCCTTACCCTGGGTAACGACGACACCTATAAAACGATGAAGGTGATGTTTCTAGTCGTGGATTGTCCCTCAGCCTACAACATCATCCTGGGCCGCCCTACGCTAAATAGCATCGCCGCTGTGGTCTCTACCGCCCACCAGGCCATGAAGTTCCTCAACAGGAACAATGAAGTGGTCACAGTCAAGGGCGACCAGATTGCAGCCCGCAAGTGCTATAATGAGAGCTTGAAGATTGGTAGGACCTCCAGAAAAACAAAAGCATGAACATCCAACCCCACCCACAACCAAGTCAACATCTTGATGACGGAGTTGGATGCCCGTGAAGAAATCCGAGGTACAAGACCCCAGCCTGAAGGAGAACTGATCCCACTCCAACTGGACGACAAACCCGACCAAGTCACCATGATAGGAGCAAACCTTGAAGAACAAGAAAAGATCCAGCTGATAGAGCTCCTACAGAAAAATAAGGATCTTTTCGCCTGGACCTTCATCGACATGCCTGGAATTGACCCTGCTTTCATCTGTCATTGTTTATCTATTAAACGAGATATAAATCTGGTCTCCCAGAAGAAGAGGAAAGTTGGCCCCGAGAGGCAACAAGCCATCGAGGAGCAAGTCAGGGAGTTACTAAACGCTGGCTTCATAAGAGAAATCTCGTACACCACTTGGCTCTCAAACGTCGTCCTGGTTAAAAAGTCAAACGGGAAGTGGAGGATGTGCGTTGACTACACCGATCTGAACAAGGCGTGTCCTAAAGATTCGTACCCCCTCCCAAACGTTGACAAGTTAGTCGATAGCTCCTTCAGCTTCCAGATACTGTTCTTCATGGACACTTACTCGGGGTACAATCAGATCCCAATGTACCACGGAGACCAAGATAAAACGGCCTTCATCACCGAAAGGGCGAGCTACTGCTACAAGGTAATGTCATTCGGGTTGAAAAATGTCGGGGCCACATACCAAAGGATGATGAACAGAGTCTTCGAAGAACAGATAGGGAGAATGCTAGAGGTCTACATCGATGATATGATAGTCAAAACCCTATCGTCTAGATCACACACCTCGGACCTCGAAGAAGTATTTGCACAACTGAGAAGGCACAACATGAGGCTCAACCCAGGGAAATGTGCATTCGGGGTCCAAGCTGGGAAATTCCTAGGGTTCATGCTGACCCACCGTGGCATAGAGGCAAACCCCAATAAATACAAGGCGGTGCTCGATATGCATAGCCCCAGGAGCGTGAAAGAGGTGCAACAGTTAAATGGACGAATCGCGGCACTCACCAGATTCTTGGCCAAAGTAGCCCATAAATCCCTCCCCCTTTTCAAGCTATTGAAAAAGGGGACCGGATTCGAGTGGACACAAGATTGTAAAGACGCTTTCGTATCCCTCAAGAGCCTCCTGGCATCCCCTTCTATCCTCACAAGGCCAGAGTCAGGGAAAACCCTTTATTTATACCTTTCGGTCCACGAAGAGGCCGTGAGTTCAGTACTCATCAGGAAAACATCAGAGGGACAGAAGTCGGTCTACTTCGTGAGCAAAGTATTGCAAGGCCCCGAACTCAGGTATCAAAAGATAGAAAAAGTTGCATTTGCACTCATCGTTACGGCCAGCAGACTGAGGCAGTACTTCCAATGCCATCCCATGGTCATAAGGACCGATCAACCCATCCGACAAATACTGCATAAACCGGACTTAGCAGGAAGGATGATCACCTGGTCTATTGAGCTTTCCGAGTTCGGGATTGCCTGTGAGCCCATAGTAGCAATCAAGGCACAAACACTATCAGATTCCCTGGTTGAACTCACCTCAGACCCCGGGGGCCCTGAGGAAATATCTTGGACCGTATTTATGGATGGGTCCTTAAACCCAAAAGGATGCAGCGCCGGGGTAATCCTGGAGAACTCAGAGGGGGTGATCATTGAGAATTCTCTAAGGTTCGAATTCCCCACCTCCAATAACCAGGCAGAGTATGAGGCATGCATCGCGGGACTAGCAATGGCCAGAGACCTGGGGGCCACAAAGATCAAACTTTGTAGTGACTCCCAGCTCGTGACCTCTCAGATCCAAGGAGAGTATCAAGCCAAAGAGCCCTTTTTGCAGAAATACCTGGCGAGAGTACAAGAACTCCTCCCAAACTTCCAGCTAGTTAAAGTGGAGCTCATACCCCGAGAACAAAACTCCAAGGCTGATCTCTTATCCAAGTTGGCAAGCACCAAGAGTCCGGGTAACAACCGCTCGGTGATCCAGGAAACCCTCTCGCACCTTGCCGTTTCCGACATAACCATCTTTCAGGTCGACGAGCAAGAGCGTACCTGGATCACGCCACTATTGGAACACTTGCAGTCCGGTAGCCTCCCCGAGGATTCCAAGGAGGTGGCCAAATTAAAGAAAGTCGTGGTCAGGTACACCATCTTCGATGGGCAGTTATATCGGTGCGGATTCTCTTCACCTCTCCTCAAATGCCTCACGCCAAAGTAGGCCCAATACGTCCTGGCCGAAGTCCACGAAGGGAGTTGTGGACACCACCTCAGAGGCAAGGCTCTAGCATTAAAGGCACTGAGGGCAGGTTACTACTGGCCCACAATGGAGGCAGACTCCCTTGCGCACATCCAAATATGCGAAAAATTCCAACGGCACTCCGACCACTATCACGCCCCGCCAGAGGAACTGTCCACGACATCCATACCCTGGTCTTTCTACCAATAGGGCATGGATATCTTGGACCCCTTCCCTCAAGCGCTCGGGCAATTGAAGTTTTTGGTCGTAGCCGTGGACTATTTTACTAAGTGGATAGAAACAGCCCTTAGTCACCATAACCTCAGTCCGAATTCAAAGGTTCACCTAGCGCCACATTATTACCAGATTCAAGGTGCCAGACTCCATCGTAACAGATAACGAGACGCAGTTCAAAGACAAAGGGTTCAAAGAACTACTTGACGGGCTGAAGATAAAACACCACTGCAGTGCCGTGGAAAACCCCCGAACAAACGGGCAAGCTGAGGAGGCCAACCGAGTTATGGTTAGGGAGTTAAAGAAAAGACTGGACAAGGCCAAAGGAAACTGGGCCGAGCAGTTAGACCACGTCCTTTGGGCCTACCGAACTACTCCTCATTCCACGACAGGTGAAACCCTATTCAAATTAACCTATAGATGCGAAGCAATGATTCCGGTGGAGATAGGGGAACCAAGCTGGTGTCTCCAGAACTTCTCACCAGATAACAACCCTGGGTTAATAAGGGAAGACTTGGACCTGTTGGAAGAAAGAAGGTGCATCGCACACATACGCGATGCTGCAACCAAGCAAAGAACGATAGCCCAGTACAACCTGAAGGTTGTCCCCAGAAGATTCCAGCCAGGCGATCTCGTACTCCGGAGAGCTGACATCGGCGGATGGAATGCCTCCCAAGGGAAGTTAGCCCCTAATTGGGAAGGCCCCTACTGTATCGTAATTAGTACCGAAAAAGGAGCTTACACCCTAGAAACACTGACGGGCAAGCCAGTAAAGAACTTTGGAATGCAAACAAACTCAGAAAGTACTACAGCTAAGGGCCCTTTAAGGCCTAGTCTCCTGGTCTTCTTTATGTTTGATTTACACAAATTATTGTATGAACATTATCCTTCTGGATATTTAATGAAACATCCATCACAAAGTTAGCCCAATTTGGTAAACGGAGTTCTCGGAGATCGGCCGCATAGACCCAAGACTCATCGTACCAATTAAGGAGTTGTCTTGTGCTAAGATAGGTCGTGCAGTAGAAAAATTCTGACTTAGGAAAATTCTCGCACCAAACCACAAGCACGAAAGACCCATGGTACCTCCCAGAATTGTCTTGTGCTAGATATGTAGTGCAGTAGAAAAATCCTGACTTGGGAAAATTCTTGCACCAAACTATAGGCACGAAAGACCCCAACATAGACCAGTCTTCAAACCAAAGTCACGCGGCATCCAAAATACCTAAACAGAAGGTAATGGACCCCGGACAAGGTTTCTTACCTTAGGTACGGATCCCAAATGCCAAACTACTTTGGACATCGGATCCTAAGCCAAAGTTTATAAAATCCCTCATAATGCAAAATCCTAAAGGGAGTCGCAAGGCGCTCAACTGAAGTGGGCATTGGACCCAGACTACGGTCTCGTCAAAATTCCCAAAGGGCGTTGCACCCCGAAAATAAGCAAAGAAATACAACAAAAGACAATTCAATTACAAACTCCGAAAAAACAGGAGCGACATTCGTCCATACAAAAAAAAACCCCCACGCAGGGGGCAAGAATAAACATCTGAATCACTCTGCAAGAGGGTCTGGACCATGAACCTCGGTAGAAGAATCTCCAGCACTTGGACTAGCAATAGCAAGACGAGGAACGACGAGTTGGCCGCCCTGGACGACCTTCCCGGAGTCCAAGGAACTCAGAACCAAATCAACCTCGGGATTGAAGAGCTGAACTTGTTTAATAGCATTTCGAAACTATTGTTCCTTGATATCGGTACAGATAGTAAGAAGCGTCCCAACATCACCTTTTAAGGAGGTAACCTGGCCGCCGAGACGTTCGTTCTCGACACGAAGACCTTCATTCTCAGCTCTTAACTCGGCCATACACCTTCTGGCCTCCGCCAAGCTGGCCTCCTTTTCCTTCACTGCATCCTTCAGAGCGACCGCTTCATCCCTCAGCTCTCGGTTCAAGGCCTCAACATCGTTCTTGGCCTTAATAGCCTCCTCTTTTTCCTTACGAGCGCGGTTTTCACCCCGCTCCGCGATAGCAACCTTCTGCTCGTTATCCTCGACCACACGCTCCAAGTACCGAGCCTCCATGGCAAGACGGAGTCCAAGAGTCTAGAAGCAACAGAGAGCATCCTTCCCGCTACGCGGTGCCAGTTTAGCCTCTACCTCTTCATCTAGGAGGAAGCTATCGACGAACTTGTAGCATTGTCTTTGCCTCAATGGTTTAATATGTTAAGTTTTGAAAAGTTGACCTTTAGTCACTCTTTTGATCATAACTTTCAAAATACTTTGAGTTTTGTTGTGAAACTTATTTCATTTGAAAATAGACTCCATGTCTTTCCAATGACTGGTCATTTGCTTTAATCGGATAAGAAATGAAGAAGTTATGGCCTTTTAAAGTCAACTTTCAAAACTAAAAATGCTGTAATCGATTATACAAGTCCTGTAATCGATTACAACGTTGACAGAAGCCATGTAATCGATTACCAGAAGTGTGTAATTGATTACCAAGTGTCTAGAAATGTTTCTAACGGCTTTAAATGGCTAGTTTTCATAAAACATCATTTATAAACACTACCAACAACTATTTTATCACTTGGGCTCTATATATAAGTGTTGTATGAAGCTTATACACCTCTAGAACACTTGATTTGATCCTTGAATCACCAAAATCATATTTTGAGCTCTTTATTGCAAAATCTTTCTATTCATTTGTTCTTAAATTTGTATTATCCACTCTTGAGAGAGTTTTCTATCATCCATACTTTGTTCTTCAAGTTGTATATCTACTCTTGTGAGAGTTTCTATTCTTTCTATTCATCTTGAAATCATTGTAAGAGGGTGAGGTATCCCTTGTAGTGAGACTCAAACACAAAAGGTGAGGTATTCCAAAGGTGTTGTGAGTGCTCTTGATTGTAAAGGTCATCAAGCACCTGTGAAGCTTGAAAAATTGGAAGCTCTAGCACAAGGGTGAGGTATCCCAAGGTGTGAGGAGTGCTCTTGTTTGTACAAAGGTTTTCCTAGCACCCGTGAAGTCTAGAAGATAGTGAAAAAAATCTCAAGTTAAGCTTGGGGACTGGATGTAGGCCACAAGTGGTTGGTGGCTGAACCAGGATAAATTCTTGAGTTTGATTCTCTCTTCCCTGCACTCTTTAATTTCAATATTTAGTGTAGTATACTTATCCATTGTATATCTTGTCATCTTGGTGATTTGATTCTATGAACTTGATATTTAACTTATTTGTTTAATTCATCATATATCCTAAGTGGTATTTATGAAATCACTAATAGTTGCACCTTTGTTAAACTTATTCCGCTGCATTTATTAATTGGGTTATTCAAAATGTTTAATTTCTCAAAGTTGCATTAAAATTTGTAATAACCCAATTCATCCCCCTCTTGGGTGATGGTTGCTATGGCTAACAGAACTCACAGGGATCCGGATTCTCGCGGTACAGGTTGATTGGCCCCCCTGCTACTCGGGTCGGCGCCTTCCTCAACCACCGTCCTCTTACTTGGGTCACCCGACTGCAACTCACCAACTGCTTTCCTCTTGCGCCCCGCGCGTGGGGGGGAATCCTCCATAGGGATCGGTTCCCTCTCCACGATCGGAACCTCGGTTCGACGGGGTAATAAGACAGGCACCACGTCCGCGGCAGGATCTGAAGGCCCCGATTCATTCCTGGCCCTCAGAGCTTCAAGAATAGCCAGAGCGTTCCCTCATCAGACATCTTGGCCAAGCTCTTTGAAAAGCAAACGCAGGCAATTAGGTCCATATAAACGGTAAAGGAAAAGAAAATAAACATGAATAAAGGCCTATGCTACCTAACACAGCCCAAAGTTCTATATCATCTACAGCATCCAGTATATCCTTGGGCCGGATTTTATCGACCCCAGTAACCCACATTTCGAAGAAGTTGACACACGCGACCTCTTCGTCACACAGGTGACCGATCTCCCTCTCAAACGATTGAGTCGGGATGCTCCACGCCTCCGGATTCCAGTACAAGCTAAATGTCGGCTCCATGTCATTCCCCAACCAGAATGGATGGGCCCCGCCTGCTGACGTTAACTTAAAGAACTTTTCTTTGAAGTCTTTATAACTCTCCAAGTAGGGGAGAAACATTGTCCTTCCTTGCTGAGATCGCACTGACAACTAAGACTATTGACGAGCACGAGCCCTGTGAACGGAATACCTAGTGTGGAAATACAAAAATGCCCTGTCAGAGCATTGCAACCCCAACAGCTGGCATATTCTTTCAAAGGCTAGGATGTTTGCCCAACCATTAGGGTGAATCTAACTGGGCGTAGCGTGAAAAGTCCGGAGGACGGCAATCTGGAAATCGTTGAAAGGGAGCCTAAGCCCGAACCTCGTGAAAAAGTCCTCGTAGAGAAACATGAAGTGTTCCCCCACTTCATGGGTCGACCACACACGTTCTCTTCCCAGGGACAGGATCAGAAACTCACCATCCCGGGCTCCTCCCTCGGTAAGCTCCAAGTAATCCTTTAATTTGTCCAACTCGGCCCCGGACTCATAGCGAGAGATCCTGTCGAAAGCATCGTCTGCCACCCAGGCGTAAGGCAATCCCAGGCCCCGTCGAATACGAATCAACTCCTCCTCCGCGTCTTGACCCTCCAGCTCACGAGCTTCAGGATCCGGGGTGGGCCCTTCAATTCTTAGCACCCTTCTCCTAGCCATTTGAAATCCTAGAAGGCGCACAGAGACTCAGGGTTAGAACCAATTCAAGTTCAAAGATCCAAATGCAGCAGTGGGCGAACAGAGTAAACCAAGTCACACCCACGTACCGGCCTCCGCACCCACCAAGGCAAAAACACCTTAGAAGGACACCTCTGCCGCACACAGTGCGATGGAGGAGGTGCTCCATAAAAGGCAAATGTCGTTGGCAGGAGAGGAAAACAATATTCCCTCCTCCCCCCCCCCTCTCTTTTTTTTTGGAAGAAGAATGTGCAATCTCTCAAAGAAACGAAAATAAACAGAAGCAGAGCAAGGGCAAGGGATTTTACCTTGAAGAAGAAGAAGAGGTCAGTTCTGTGAAGTCCAGCAAAACCGTTTTCGCACCGTCGGGATGCTCGTCGGAAATCACCTCAAAGCCACTAAGTTTCTGATAAAAATCAACGAAACGAAACCAAAAGGCTAACACCTTACTTATAGGGGTTACAGCTAAGGGGCAATTTTGTCCAAACACTTTAGATTTGAAAAGCCATCCATCATGGCGCGCAAAGCACAATGCACGTCTTCTCAACCCGAGCGCGCCACGTGGCCCACGTTGTCGTCATGGCAGCTCAAAGGACAGTTATCCAGCAGACTAAGGGACACGCAGCCGCAGGGTCCAAAGAGCTCGAGAAAACCCGCTCAGACCCCAAAAACAAAACTACCCCAGAAGAAGTTCCCCTAAGGTACAAAGACCCCAGAATCAAGTACCAAGCTTGGCACTTCGCCGGTCCCGACCAAGTACCAAGCTGGGGGCAACTCAACATATCGCGTAGTCAAGGTGAGCGTTGGACTCACCCCGGTATAATATAAATACCACAGTTCGCAGAAAGAAAGAAAAGCAGAAGGCACAGAATTCAAAGGAAAAGAGCAAATTTTATTAATTTCTCATTCCATACATCATCTTACATTAAAAAGAGGGAAATGGAAATATCTGAGACATGGAACATATAATGAAAGGACCCCGGAGACGAGAGCCGACCTTAACATCATTGGCATCCCAGGCCATGTCGCATCCACATTTCCTCCGAGAACTAGCACCGGTCTTCCTCCCCCCTCCCCCCGAAGCAGCATCTTGAAAAAGTGGATTAGTTTCGAAGCTTGAAGCAGAACACTGTTACCGAACCTTGGTATCCACCACTTTTCCTCACTTCCTTCTTCACTAGGAGGTCCGAGACCGGGGCGCACTTTTCTTTGGTAGACGGGGCACAACTTTTTCATGGGAAGATCGTTCTACTGAAAACCTTGATCACCCCAAGCAGCTTCAAAGACGAGGAGCAACCCCAATAGTCCCTCCTGCATATCCAACTGCTCTTAGGAGCGGCTGCTAAGGAAAGCGACATTGGGCCCTACCCCTCTGGTTGCCTCCGTCTAAAACAACAAATATCTTAAGCCTCCCCAGCGACAAGAAATATCAAACAAGCAATCACATTATGCTGGGAAAGTGAGACATCTGCCACCAATACGCTGAGAAAGTGAGATATCTACTCAAGAAATCGCTCACAAAGAAATGACCAAGTTTCAGAGATTTAGGAAAGAACAAGAAGAAAACTCTCGCAAGAGGCAAAACCCTCCAGAAGTGCATAGGAAAGGAAAGAACCATTTCTCTGAGATAAGTGTAACACCCCAACTTTTGGGTAAAAGACCGTTGTGTCCCTATTTCACTGTTTCTTGTTTTTCTGTATGAAATACAGAAAAATAATACTGTTTGTTATTTTATTTGGTCGTTTTACATAATTTGTTTTGATACAGTAAAATAAAAATTTTATCAAATTATTGTTTTAAATTTTTCTGTGTGAAAAACAGATGTATAATACTGTCTGGTATTTTATATAATCGTTTTACGTATTTTTCTTCAAGACAGTGAAATAAAATTTTTCTTGAATTCGCTGTTTTAAATTTTTCTGTGTAATATACAGCTATATAATACTGCTAGATATTTTATTTGAACGTTTTGGATGATTAGCTACATTGTGGAAAAAAATGGGAAAATGACCATTACGTCCCGAATGTGCTGTTTTTGCTGTTTTTAATTGTTTTCTACTTGATACAGTGCTCAATATTACTGTCTGTAATTTTATATGGACTTTTTGTGTGATTTGCTCCGGGGTAGGAAAATAATATTTTTTCGGACCGAGAAAATCTGTTTTCAATTATTCAGAGGTGGAGGATCTTACTAAACCCAATTCTGAATGAGCCTAAAATTAATCTTTTAATTTTTAGGATTTAACTGTCAAATAAAATAATTTTATATTATTATAATATTATTTTATTAGTCAAGACAAATAAGTGACAATGGGACCCGAAAATATTTTGCGGACCCACGTTTAGTCATCAAGTGCTGTACACGTGGACCAATGAGGAGCTGGTCAAAATTGGTGGCTATGACTCATCGCAACGGGCCAATAGGACGATGACACGTGGCGTGACACCTCAGCATCATGACTCAGCAGCTTCTAGAAGGTTCCAGAAGTGCTGACTCGGCCTGTGACTCACCGCAGTGACTCGCCAGTTCCAGAAGCTTCTCTGGTGACTCAGCTGATGACTCGCCATGCTGACTCATCTGCTCTAGAAAATATCTACGCTGACTCGCCATGTTGACTCACCCGTTCTAGAAAATTCCACGATGACTCATCATACTGACTCATCGTAGTGAGTCACATATTCTAGAAATTTCTCTTTGATGACTCGCTTTATGACTCATCAAGGGTAATCAGTAGAAAAAAAATGATTAATAATAATTGCTACTCTGTTAGTCTAAAATAAAAATTTATGTATATTTTATTACCCATTAGACAATAAACACTGACTTTATAAACAGTAATTATTGTATAATTATTGTTTATTGGTTAAAGTATATTAGAAAATATACAATGTGCACCAATAGGAATTGGTCAACAAAAATAGCAACCAATAGGAATTAAGTTTGTAAATAATTAACCAATAGAAATTGGTCAAGATTAATGGCTTGAATTTTTAAGAACCAATAGAAAATAAGCTATCAAGCCAATTTAGGCTTCTTGAAATACAAGAGTTCTACGGTGGAGGAAGAGAGCAAATTGCTCTAAATAGCCAATTCACTTTGAAATTTACGTAACAAGCCTAAGTTGAACCAAGTAAAGAATAGTCAATATTGATGGCTTTTCTTGGTTGAAGTCTACGGTGAAGCAAAGCTTTTGTAAAGCAAATATTACAAATTCAATTCTTCCTATCTTTCAATTAAATTCATCAAGTGAGACCAAGTCAATTTTAGTGGCTTTTGCATGTGCTTCTACGGCAAATTGCTTGCTTTAGGAAGACAATTCCAATACTCCAATTCACTTTTACTCTCCATGCATTTAAGACCATGCATTTGGAGGGAGCAAATGCAAACATAATTCTCACTTTTCTCCAAGTGATTTACGGCCATGCAATTGAATAAAGGCCAATTTACCTACTTAAATGTATTTGGTCACATTTCTATTTAGCTATCATTCAAAGAAGCCAAACAAATATTTCTCACTCTCTCTTCATGTGCATTCACGGCCATGCACTCTAACATAGGAGACTTTGCTTTTATTTAATCAAAGTCTTCAACTTTTCTCCAAAAGCTATCAAACAATTAAACCTCTCAAATATTTCTTCTCTCTTCTTCTCTAAACCTCACGGCCAAAGCTTAGAAAAAGCCAAAGGAGACTTGTTTTTATTACTCAAAGTCTTCATCTTTCTCCAAATACATCAAATAAAGCAAAAGCTCTCAACTTTTCTTTCTCTTTTTCTTCTTCAAACCTTACGGCCTCCACACTAAGTATATCAATCATTCTTCTATAATTCTAAACCACCTTATTTCTTGCTTCTTTACTTCATTTCAAGACCCTTTGTAATTGAAACCTAAGCCTAAATCTTCCATTTTCTATCATGTTCTTCAAAGCTTAAGTTTGAAGCCTTGAAGGTAGGGTTATTTAATTTTCATGTTTCTATCCATTTCAAAATTTTAATCATGAATTTAATCCATGATTATTGTAGTTTAGAGCCTTAGGTATTAATATTGTATGTTTTCTTTGATTTTCAAGAAGCTCTTGGTGAAGAAGATTGGCTTGAAGGAGACATACAAGGAGCTTGGAGGTTCTTCAAGAGGTAAGAGGGAGATTACCCTCATCAACCATGTGTTGGTGGTGAGGAATGTTTGTGGTTGTGGTGAAGAATCCATAAGGATTCACTCACTTGATTGTTTATAGTTTTTCCTAATTGTGATTGATTATGTGTGTAAATTATTT
Source organism: Ormosia emarginata (assembly GCA_029884605.1). NCBI lineage: Eukaryota > Viridiplantae > Streptophyta > Magnoliopsida > Fabales > Fabaceae > Ormosia > Ormosia emarginata. The sequence continues at coordinate 29,049,167 of JAQQTP010000074.1, read as the reverse complement.
ATGTGTTTATTATTTGTGTGTTTGTTAATTTTGTGTTTGTTAGTAGGTTGTTGTGTATTTGTTAGTAGCCTTCTTATTTGATGTTTGTAATAAATTGCATGTCTACAAGCTTTAATTTGCATGTCTACAAGCTTTGATAATATTGCATGTGTTAGAAATGCATGATAAAATATAGGATGTGAATAATATGTCAAGGATTGTATGAGTGTTCCAACGAACACACTAACAAGGCTCACGGCCATGATCCAAATGGGGAACCAAAATGTTCTCTTAATTTTCTTAAAATATGATTTAATTAACCTAGGAGAATTAAGAAGGTTTCAAATTGTTTGGATCAAGAAAAATGAATTTGGAAATCAAATGGCATAACCTTATATTTTCGGCCAACAAGTCTAACTTCAACACTTTGATTTCTAAAATTATTTTCTAGGGTAATGATTTAATCAATGTAGACAATACAAGAGATTTAACATGTATTTAGAAGGTGAAAAATAATTTGGAAATCAAATGCAAAGTTTTTATCAAATTCGGCCAACATGCCAAATTAGATATTCATGATTTCTAAAAATTAATTCCAAGCTACTTTCAATCAAGAAGAAGCAATACAAGTTAAAGTAAATTTTCTACAATGAGTTTTAAAGAAATAAAGTGGTTAGAATTAAGTTTAAGAGGTTAATACTAATGATTTTTACTGTAAGAAGAAATACAGTAGCTTTATAAAATTTCTAACGTATAGCTCCCCATGTGTTTTGAAGCACGTTAGTAATTTTCAAAAGTGTAATTAATTGGTTGTAATAAAAATAAAAGGAGTTTTGACAGTAAACCTAGAAAACCATTATTATAATTTTTTTTCTAAATCAAATACTGTCAATTTTTATTAAAAATAGACAAATAAGGCAGAAAAGATGAGCAAAAGACAGTATACGCTATGAAAAATATTCTACGTAATTTAAAAGTACTAAATATTATTTCTGTTTGTTCTAAACAGTTATTTTAAGGAAGTTGGACAAGAAAACGATTTAAAATTTTACGCGATTGAGAAAACGTATTAAAAATTCTACGCGATTTTGAAAACAGTAAAATATATTTACGCGATTTATAAATGTTTGTAAAAACGACGGAATTGTGAAAATGTGATAAAATTTCTACGCGATTGAACGTTACTGTATTTTTCGCTGTCGGGAAAATGTGAACCCGTACAGGCTTTCTATTTTTCTGCCATTGAGGGCATATTATTATCTTGAGGGCATTTTCATAATTTCATATTTTTGGAATTATGTATTGTCTTTATGCCAATTTTTGGTGTTTTGGTTGACGAGACGAATCACATCGTGTTGTTGATGCGATAAACGTAGTGTGGTTCATTGTTCTAATGAACTTGGAGACTTTAGTGTACGGGATCCCATATATGGACAGTTGGTAGCTCCGCTGGGCCGTGGTAAACCGATAGCACACTAATGGACTCGACACGCACTATATTTAATCGAGGTTTGTAAAGTCTAGTAGTACATTGCCTATAGTGCCACAACGGGAGACCGTGAACTATACTACGCCTGGATGGTGGATTCCCAGTGTCGTAGGCTATTGACGCAACGTGTGACAGTGTGATAGTTGGTTGGGCAGCCGTGGTACTAATAGATTTTGCAAGTCATTCTCTCTGATATCTGTTTGTGTTTAACTCCATGGAGTAGGATTGTGTCTTGGTGTATATGTTGATATGTGGTGCATTGTTATCTTTTATTTGTTATTTTTATCTATTATCTTTTATTTGTTATTTCTTTTATTTGTTATTTTTATCTCATTATCTTTTATTCATTATCTTTTATTTGTTATCTTTTATCTATTATATTTTTATTTGTGACTTTTATTTGTGATTTCTATCTGTGATTTTTATATGTGACCTTTCATTTGTGATATTTCTGTTGTTATGACATTTGATCTTTCTTTTATATTATACTGTTATGATATTTTATATGGTATGAATTGTTACATCTATCCTGATAATGTTATTGCTGTTTATTTTATTAAGTTATATGCATATTAGAAATATTTGTAAATTGATAACATGTCTATAATTGTGATATCTGTCTATATGGAATGACTTTGTCATTCGAATTATTCTTTGCTACCGTACTGGTATTGGTGAAAGGGGATCTCACCTCTTTCCTGTGTTGTTTTGTGTGGTTTGTATTATTTGAATTCGTATAGTAGGCGGAGCACATTCTTAAACCTATGAGAGATAATATTCTGAAGATGGTGACAAAGTCGAAGAGTGACCTTCAGACTTCAACAGGATGCAGTTGGTGGAGACATGGATCTTGTAGGTTGGGTTTTTTTTTTTCCGTTAGTGTTGTTACCGTGCTATTAGTAGTAACCTTCATTAGGTTTGCTACTGTTACTCTGAGTCTGTAAATTACATGTTTTACTTCTATAATGAATATTTGGTGGTACTTATATTATGTGTATTAATTAATTCAATTTAATTCCGGTTTTTCTTATAATTTTTGGTAAGTCTATATTTCCGCGAAATGAAATTTTAAAATTCATCTTTTAAAAATCAAAGCTTTTATAAAATGATTTCAGTTGGTTTTATATTTTATTTAAAGTGTGACGCCCTACGGAGGGTGTTACATTAGTTGGTATCAGAGCACGGTTAGAGTCTTTTTGGGGTTGTGGTTAGGTCTGTCTTGTTTTTGTTATGTGACTCTCTGTGCTTGGACTCCGAAAGGAGACAATGTTTTTTTTGAAATGGTTACTTTGGTATCCATTGTACTATGATTCGTCTGTCTTTGAAGAAAGACGATGATTCGTGGTAAACGTGCACGTGAGAAAGCGGGACGCGATAGCGGCGATATGACTGCAACTACGAAAGCAATGCAAAGAATAGTTGAAGGAACAGTACAATATGATTTAAGGATTACTCAGCAGCGAGGAACGATAGCCGAGGATTAGAAGCAGACAAAGTTGGAATAAATCTTAGAATACGCAATTTCGTACGTTAGACCATATTAGTTCTGAAGGAGGAGAAATCGTAAGGCCAAGCAAGTCCAGTGGAAAAACTTATTCGTGATCATCGGGAAGTCAACAACAACAACAATCTTGTGGAGGAAAAGCTAGCGGTAGCAGGTTTGGCTAGACAGTGGCATCTGCACCAAAATGTTGAAAGTGCGGGGGAGATCATCTAACGAGGGACTGTACAATCAAAGGAAAATCATCTGTTTTCAAGTGTAAGATGCTCGGACGTTTTGCTGAACAGTGTATCTTGCTAAAAACGAAGTCATCTGTTAGTAACGTACATGCTTCGACATCTTAAGTAGAATGGAGCAACGATTCTTCAAGTGGAGTAAAAGCGTCTTAGACTGAGGACTTAAACAAAGAAGATTGTATCATAAAAAGGTGATTCTTTAACTATACTGTATAATTCCGAGAGTAACATATTTCTCTATGGCATATAATTATGTGGGTCAATTAGAGTTATCTGTGTTTTCATTATTCTTTTGGCCTGATTGTTTCTACTTCTGATACTAGAACATGTGGTTGAGGACTTGAGTTGCTTAAACCATTCTAAGTCTATTGAATAATTGAATCTTTTCTGTTGATTCAATTTGTATGCTTCTTTCTCAAAACAGAAGCAATCTAAAAATATGGATTGGGCATTTTCCAACCATCCATGCTCTGTTAGATTTATCAGTTGAGTTGTTCAAGTTAAAAAGTTCACTTTTAAATTCATCGTACCATATCAATTTCTTTATTGGATAGGTTCGGTGGTATAAATGATTCTATCATCTCTTATTTCTATGCTTCCATGATATCCTTCATATGCCGCAATTACGAAATATACGGGAAATGTACATTTGGTCTAACTCATTCTTATATGACTAATTGACTATATTAGTTGATTAGAGATATCAATATCTTTATTACCTTTTGACTTATATATTTCTGCTTTTATTACCAAATCCATTGTTATTATCCAGTTCCTTAAACAATCTTTTCTGTTAATCTAAACTGTCTACTTCTTTCGCGAGATATATGTGATCTTATATATGGATTGGTTATCTTTAATCATATCCTGTAGATTGTTTCAGTAAAACTTTGGTGTCCCAGAAAACTCATTCTTAAAAAAATCGGGCAATGTCAGATTCTTTGTTGGACATGTCTGGTAACAATTCAAATAGTTTCTCTACCTTCTCTTTCTAAATTTTTATAATGTCCTTTTATGTATTGCAATTGCAAAAGAAGGAATATTTTTAGTCAATATTATGTCACAAGTATCAAATACAGTATTGTTGAAAAAGAGAACTTGATTTGTGAGGCACTTCCTGTTAAAAGCAAAGGCGGGAGAGTGAAGCAGTATAAAGGCAGGGATAATTTCAAGTGGTACTGATCAGAGTGACGCAACGGAAGCGTAGTGGATAGTATCTTTCGTCTTTACTTAGACAGAATTGTCATTATCTTTATTAACGACATTCTGATCTATTCTCGAAATCATGAAGAATCACACTAAAATGCTAATCTGGAGTAGCGTAAACGGATGTGCAACGTGGAAACTAAAAGACAAGACGGAGGGACTGTCAGAGACTACTACGAATTTCGGGGGACGAAATTCCTTTTTGGTGGGGAGTGTTGTAACACCCCAACTTTTGGGTAAAAGATCGTTGTGTCCCTATTTCATCGTTTCTTGTTTTTCTCGTATGAAATACGAAAAAATAATACTTGTTTGTTATTTTATTTGGTCGTTTTACATAATTTGTTTCGATACAAGAAAATAAAAATTTTATCAAATTACTTGTTTTAAATTTTTACGTGTGAAAAAACAGGATGTATAATAATTGTCTGGTATTTTATATAATCGTTTTACGTATTTTTCTTCAAGACAAAGAAATAAATTTTTTCTTGAATTAGTTGTTTTAAATTTTTCTGTGTAATATACAGCTATATAATACTGCTGGATATTTTATTTGAACGTTTTGGATGATTAGCTACATTGTGGAAAAAAATGGGAAAATGACCATTACGTCCCGAATGTGCTGTTTTTGCTATTTTTAATTGTTTTCTACTTGATACAGTGCTCAATATTACTGTCTGTAATTTTATATGGACTTTTTGTGTGATTTGCTCCGGGGTAGGAAAATAATATTTTTCCGGACCGGGAAAATCTGTTTTCAATTATTCAGAGGTGGAGGATCTTACTAAACCCAATTCTGAATGAGCCTAAAATTAATCTTTTAATTTTTAGGATTTAACTGTCAAATAAAATAATTTTATATTATTATAATATTATTTTATTAGTCAGTACAAATAAGTGACAGCGGACCCGAAAATATTTTACGGGACCCACGTTTAGTCATCAAGTGCTGTACACGTGGACCAATGAGGAGCTGGTCAAAATTGGTGGCTATGACTCATCGCAACGGGCCAATAGGACGATGACACGTGGCGTGACACCTCAGCATCATGACTCACCAGCTTCTAGAAGGTTCCGAAGTGCTTGACTCGGCTCGTGACTCACCGTGACTCACCGCAATTCTAGAAGCTTCTCCGATGACTCGCCGCTCACCATTCGAAGCTTCTCGGTGACTCACCGATGACTCGCCATGCTTTTGACTCATCTGCTCTAGAAAATATCTACGCTGACTCGCCATGTTGACTCACCCGTTCTAGAAAATTCCACGATGACTCATCATACTGACTCATCGTAGTGAGTCACATATTCTAGAAATTTCTCTTTGATGACTCGCTTTATGACTCATCAAGGGTAATCAGTAGAAAAAAAATGATTAATAATAATTGCTACTCTGTTAGTCTAAAATAAAAATTTATGTATATTTTATTACCCATTAGACAATAAACACTGACTTTATAAACAGTAATTATTGTATAATTATTGTTTATTGGTTAAAGTATGTTAGAAAATATACAATGTGCACCAATAGGAATTGGTCAACAAAAATAGCAACCAATAGGAATTAAGTTTGTAAATAATTAACCAATAGAAATTGGTCAAGATTAATGACTTGAATTTTTAAGAACCAATAGAAAATAAGCTATCAAGCCAATTTAGGCTTCTTGAAATACAAGAGTTCTACGGTGGAGGAAGAGAGCAAATTGCTCTAAATAGCCAATTCACTTTGAAATTTACGTAACAAGCCTAAGTTGAACCAAGTAAAGAATAGTCAATATTGATGGCTTTTCTTGGTTGAAGTCTACGGTGAAGCAAAGCTTTTGTAAAGCAAATATTACAAATTCAATTCTTCCTATCTTTCAATTAAATTCATCAAGTGAGACCAAGTCAATTTTAGTGGCTTTTGCATGTGCTTCTACGGCAAATTGCTTGCTTTAGGAAGACAATTCCAATACTCCAATTCACTTTTACTCTCCATGCATTTAAGACCATGCATTTGGAGGGAGCAAATGCAAACATAATTCTCACTTTTCTCCAAGTGATTTACAGCCATGCAATTGAATAAAGGCCAATTTACCTACTTAAATGTATTTGGTCACATTTCTATTTAGCTATCATTCAAAGAAGCCAAACAAATATTTCTCACTCTCTCTTCATGTGCATTCACGGCCATGCACTCTAACATAGGAGACTTTGCTTTTATTTAATCAAAGTCTTCAACTTTTCTCCAAAAGCTATCAAACAATTAAACCTCTCAAATATTTCTTCTCTCTTCTTCTCTAAACCTCACGGCCAAAGCTTAGAAAAAGCCAAAGGAGACTTGTTTTTATTACTCAAAGTCTTCATCTTTCTCCAAATACATCAAATAAAGCAAAAGCTCTCAACTTTTCTTTCTCTTTTTCTTCTTCAAACCTTACGGCCTCCACACTAAGTATATCAATCATTCTTCTATAATTCTAAACCACCTTATTTCTTGCTTCTTTACTTCATTTCAAGACCCTTTGTAATTGAAACCTAAGCCTAAATCTTCCATTTTCTATCATGTTCTTCAAAGCTTAAGTTTGAAGCCTTGAAGGTAGGGTTATTTAATTTTCATGTTTCTATCCATTTCAAAATTTTAATCATGAATTTAATCCATGATTATTGTAGTTTAGAGCCTTAGGTATTAATATTGTATGTTTTCTTTGATTTTCAAGAAGCTCTTGGTGAAGAAGATTGGCTTGAAGGAGACATACAAGGAGCTTGGAGGTTCTTCAAGAGGTAAGAGGGAGATTACCCTCATCAACCATGTGTTGGTGGTGAGGAATGTTTGTGGTTGTGGTGAAGAATCCATAAGGATTCACTCACTTGATTGTTTATAGTTTTTCCTAATTGTGATTGATTATGTGTGTAAATTATTTATGTGTTTATTATTTGTGTGTTTGTTAATTTTGTGTTTGTTAGTAGGTTGTTGTGTATTTGTTAGTAGCCTTCTTATTTGATGTTTGTAATAAATTGCATGTCTACAAGCTTTAATTTGCATGTCTACAAGCTTTGATAATATTGCATGTGTTAGAAATGCATGATAAAATATAGGATGTGAATAATATGTCAAGGATTGTATGAGTGTTCCAACGAACACACTAACAAGGCTCACGGCCATGATCCAAATGGGGAACCAAAATGTTCTCTTAATTTTCTTAAAATATGATTTAATTAACCTAGGAGAATTAAGAAGGTTTCAAATTGTTTGGATCAAGAAAAATGAATTTGGAAATCAAATGGCATAACCTTATATTTTCGGCCAACAAGTCTAACTTCAACACTTTGATTTCTAAAATTATTTTCTAGGGTAATGATTTAATCAATGTAGACAATACAAGAGATTTAACATGTATTTAGAAGGTGAAAAATAATTTGGAAATCAAATGCAAAGTTTTTATCAAATTCGGCCAACATGCCAAATTAGATATTCATGATTTCTAAAAATTAATTCCAAGCTACTTTCAATCAAGAAGAAGCAATACAAGTTAAAGTAAATTTTCTACAATGAGTTTTAAAGAAATAAAGTGGTTAGAATTAAGTTTAAGAGGTTAATACTAATGATTTTTACTGTAAGAAGAAATACAATAGCTTTATAAAATTTCTAACGATAGCTCCCCATGTGTTTTGAAGCACGTTAGTAATTTTCAAAAGTGTAATTAATTGGTTGTAATAAAAATAAAAGGAGTTTTGACAAGTAAACCTAGAAAACCATTATTATAATTTTTTTTTTTCTAAATCAAATATTAATTTTTATTAAAAATAGACAAATAAGGCAGAAAAGATGAGCAAAAGACAGTATACGCTATGAAAAATATTCTACGTAATTTAAAAGTACTAAATATTATTTCTGTTTGTTCTAAACATTTATTTTAAGGAAGTTGGACAAGAAAACAATTTAAAATTTTACGCGATTGAGAAAACGTATTAAAAATTCTACGCGATTTTGAAAACAGTAAAATATATTTACGCGATTTATAAATGTTTGTAAAAACGATGGAATTGTGAAAATGTGATAAAATTTCTACGCGATTGAACGTTACTGTATTTTTCGCTGTCGGGAAAATGTGAACCCGTCATGTGCTTTCTATTTTTACCAATGAGGGCAAGCTTTCATTTGTCGGGAAAATGTGAACCCGTGATTTTTCGGGCATATTATTATCTTGAGGGCATTTTTGTAATTTCATATTTTTGGAATTATGTATTGTCTTTATGCCAATTTTTGGTGTTTTGATTGATGAGACGAATCACATCGTGTTGTTGATGCGATAAACGTAGTGTGGTTCATTGTTCTAATGAACTTGGAGACTTTAGTGTACGGGATCCATATATGGACAGTTGGTAGCTCTGGCCGTGGTAAACCGATACACACTAATGGACTCGACACGCACTATATTTAATCGAGGTTTGTAAAGTCTAGTAGTACATTGCCTATAGTGCCACAACGGAGACCGTGAACTATACTACGCCTGGATGGTGGATTCCATGTGTCGTAGGCTATTGACGCAACGTGTGACAAATGCCGATAGTTGGTTGGGCAGCCGTGGTACTAATAGATTTTGCAAGTCATTCTCTCGATATCTGTTTGTGTTTAACTCCATGGAGTAGGATTGTGTCTTGGTGTATATGTTGATATGTGGTGCATTGTTATCTTTTATTTGTTATTTTTATCTATTATCTTTTATTTGTTATTTCTTTTATTTGTTATTTTTATCTGGTTATCTTTTATTCATTATCTTTTATTTGTTATCTTTTATCTATTATATTTTTATTTGTGACTTTTATTTGTGATTTCTATCTGTGATTTTTATATGTGACCTTTCATTTGTGATATTTCTCGTTGTTATGACATTTGATCTTTCTTTTATATTATACTTGTTATGATATTTTATATGGTATGAATTGTTACATCTATCCTCATAATGTTATTGCTTTGTTTATTTTATTAAGTTATATGCATATTAGAAATATTTGTAAATTGATAACATGTCTATAATTGTGATATCTGTTTATATGGAATGACTTTGTCATTCGAATTATTCTTTGCTACCGTCTTGGTATTGGTGAAAGGGATCTCACCTCTTTCCGTGTTGTTTTGTGTGGTTTGTATTATTTGAATTCGTATAGTAGGCGGAGCACATTCTTAAACCTATGAGAGATAATATTCTCGAAGATGGTGACGGCGTCGAAGAGTGACCTTCGACTTCAACAGGATGCAGCTTGGTGGAGACATGGATCTTGTAGGTTGGGTTTTTTTTTTTCCGTTAGTGTTGTTACCGTGCTATTAGTAGTAACCTTCATTAGGGTTTGCTATCTTTTCTAGTCTGTAAATTACATGTTTTACTTCTATAATGAATATTTGGTGGTACTTATATTATGTGTATTAATTAATTCAATTTAATTCCGGTTTTTCTTATAATTTTTGGTAAGTCTATATTTCCGCGAAATGAAATTTTAAAATTCATCTTTTAAAAATCAAAGCTTTTATAAAATGATTTCAGTTGGTTTTATATTTTATTTAAAGTGTGACGCCCTACGGAGGGTGTTACATTAGTTGGTATCAGAGCACGGTTAGAGTCTTTTTGGGGTTGTGGTTAGGTCTGTCTTGTTTTTGTTATGTGACTCTATGTGCTTGGACTCGAAAGGAGACAATGTTTTTTTTGAAATGGTTACTTTGGTATCCATTGTACTATGATTCGTCTGTCTTTGAAGAAAGACGATGATTCGTGGTAAACGTGCACGTGAGAAGCGGGACGCGATAGCGGCGATATGACTGCAACTACGAAAGCAATGCAAAGAATAGTTGAAGGAACAATACAATATGATTTAAGGATTACTCAAGCGAGGAACGATAGCCGAGGATTAGAAGCATAAAGTTGGAATAAATCTTAGAATACGCAATTTCGTAACGTTAGACCATATTAGTTCGAAGGAGGAGAAATCGTAAGGCCAAGCAAGTCCAGTGGAAAACTTATTCGTGATCATCGGGAAGTCAACAACAACAACAATCTTGTGGAGGAAAAGCTAGCGGTAGCAGTTTGGCTAGACAGTGACATCTGCACCAAAATGTTGAAAGTGCGGGGAGATCATCTAACGAGGGACTGTATAATCAAAGGAAAATCATTTGTTTTCAAGTGTAAGATGCTCGGACGTTTTGCTTGAACAGTGTATCTTGCTAAAAACGAAGTCATCTGTTAGTAACGTACGTGCTTCGACATCTTAAGTAGAATGGAGCAACGATTCTTCAAGTGGAGTAAAAGCGTCTTAGATCGAGGACTTAAACAAAGAAGATTGTATCATAAAAGGTGATTCTTTAACTATACTTTGTATAATTCCGAGAGTAACATATTTCTCTATGGCATATAATTATGTGGGTCAATTAGAGTTATTTGTGCTTTCATTATTCTTTTGGCCTGATTGTTTCTACTTCTGATACTAGAACATGTGGTTGAGGACTTGAGTTGCTTAAACCATTCTAAGTCTATTGAATAATTGAATCTTTTCTGTTGATTCAATTTGTATGCTTCTTTCTCAAAACAGAAGCAATCTAAAAATATGGATTGGGCATTTTCCAACCATCCATGCTCTGTTAGATTTATCATTGAGTTGTTCAAGTTAAAAAGTTCACTTTTAAATTCATCGTACATATCAATTTCTTTATTGGATAGGTTCGGTGGTATAAATGATTCTATCATCTCTTTCTATTTCTCTTATTTCTATGCTTCCATGATATCCTTCATATGCCGCAATTACGAAATATACGGGAAATGTACATTTGGTCTAACTCATTCTTATATGACTAATTGACTATATTAGTTGATTAGAGATATCAATATCTTTATTACCTTTTGACTTATATATTTCTGCTTTTATTACCAAATCCATTGTTATTATCCAGTTCCTTAAACAATCTTTTCTGTTAATCTAAACTGTCTACTTCTTTCGCGAGATATATGTGATCTTATATATGGATTGGTTATCTTTAATCATATCCTGTAGATTGTTTCAGTAAAACTTTGGTGTCCCAGAAAACTTATTCTTAAAAAAATCGGGCAATGTCAGATTCTTTGTTGGACATGTCTGGTAACAATTCAAATAGTTTCTCTACCTTCTCTTTCTAAATTTTTATAATGTCCTTTTATGTATTGCAATTGCAAAAGAAGGAATATTTTTAGTCAATATTATGTCACAAGTATCAAATACAGTATTGTTGAAAAAGAGAACTTGATTTGTGAGACACTTCCAGTTAAAAGCAAAGGCGGGAGAGTGAAGCAACATAAAGGCAGGGATAATTTCAAGTGGTACTGATCGAGTGACGCAACGGAAGTGTAGTGGATAGTATCTTTCGTCTTTACTTAGACAGAATTGTCATTATCTTTATTAACGACATTCTGATCTATTCTCGAAATCATGAAGAATCACACTAAAATGCTAATCTGGAGTAGCGTAAACGGATGTGCAACGTGGAAACTAAAAGACAAGACGGAGGGACTGCTTCGAGAGATACTACGAATTTCGGGGACGAAATTCCTTTTTGGTGGGGAGTGTTGTAACACCCCAACTTTTGGGTAAAAGATCGTTGTGTCCCTATTTCACTGTTTCTTGTTTTTCTGTATGAAATACAGAAAAATAATACTGTTTGTTATTTTATTTGGTCGTTTTACATAATTTGTTTCGATACAGTAAAATAAAAATTTTATCAAATTACTGTTTTAAATTTTTCTCGTGTGAAAAACAGGTATGTATAATACCTTGTCTGGTATTTTATATAATCGTTTTACATATTTTTCTTCAAGACAAGTGAAATAAATTTTTCTTGAATTCTTTGTTTTAAATTTTTCTGTGTAATATACAGCTGTATAATACTGCTGGATATTTTATTTGAACGTTTTGGATGATTAGCTACATTGTGGGAAAAAATGGGAAAATGACCATTACGTCCTGAATGTGCTGTTTTTGCTGTTTTTGATGTTTTTAATTGTTTTCTACTTGACACAGTGCTCAATATTACTGTCTATTATTTTATATGGACTTTTTGTGTGATTTGCTCCGGGGTGGGAAAATAATATTTTTCCCGGACCGAGAAAATCTGTTTTTAATTATTCAGAGGTGGGGGATCTTACTAAACCCAATTCTGAATGAGCCTAAAATTAATCTTTTAATTTTTAGGATTTAACTGTCAAATAAAATAATTTTATATTATTATAATATTATTTTATTAGTCAAGATAAATAAGTGACAATGACCCGAAAATATTTTACGGGACCCACGTTTAGTCATCAAGTCTTTGTACACGTGGACCAATGAGGAGTCGGTCAAAATTGGTGGCTATGACTCATCGCAACGGGCCAATAGGACGATGACACGTGGCGTGACACCTCAAGATCATGACTCGCCAGCTTCTAGAAGGTTCCGAAGTGCTTGACTCGGCTGTGACTCACCGCAGTGACTCGCCAGATTCTAGAAGCTTCTCGATGACTCGGTGATGACTCACCATTGATGATGCAACCAATGATGCGATGATGCGGCGGACTCTCTGCTGACTCGCCATGCCGACTCACCTGTTTTGAAAATATCTATGCGACCATCCGACTCGCCAATATCTGACTCACTCGCCATGTTCCGTTCTAGAAAATTCCACGATGACTCATCATACTGACTCATCGTAGTGAGTCACATATTCTAGAAATTTCTCTTTGATGACTCGCTTTATGACTCATCAAGGGTAATCAGTAGAAAAAAAAAATGATCAATAATAATTGCTACTCTGTTAGTCTAAAATAAAAATCTATGTATATTTTATTACCCATTAGACAATAAATACGACTTTATAAACAGTAATTATTGTATAATTATTGTTTATTGGTTAAAGTATGTTAGAAAATATATAATGTGCACCAATAGGAATTGGTCAACAAAAATAGCAACCAATAGGAATTAAGTTTGTAAATAATTAACCAATAGAAATTGGTCAAGATTAATGACTTGAATTTTTAAGAACCAATAGAAAATAAGCTATCAAACCAATTTAGGCTTCTTGAAATACAAGAGTTCTACGTAAAGGGAGGAAGAGAGCAAATTGCTCTAAATAGCCAATTCACTTTGAAATTTACGTAACAAGCCTCAAGTTGAACCAAATTAAGAAAGAGTCAATATTGATGGCTTTTCTTGGTTTCAGTTCCACTATGAAGCAAAGCTTTTGTAAAGCAAATATTACAAATTCAATTCTTCCTATCTTTCAATTAATTCATCAAGTGAGACCAAGTCAATTTTAGTGGCTTTTGCATGTGCTTCTACGGCAAATTGCTTGCTTTAGGAAGACAATTCCAATACTCCAATTCACTTTTACTCTCCATGCATTTAAGACCATGCATTTGGAGGGAGCAAATGCAAACATAATTCTCACTTTTCTCCAAGTGATTTACGGCCATGCAATTGAATAAAGGCCAATTTACCTACTTAAATGTATTTGGTCACATTTCTATTTAGCTATCATTCAAAGAAGCCAAACAAATATTTCTCACTCTCTCTTCATGTGCATTCACGGCCATGCACTCTAAATAGGAGACTTTGCTTTTATTTAATCAAAGTCTTCAACTTTTCAAAAGCTATCAAACAATTAAACCTCTCAAATATTTCTTCTCTTTTCTTCCTCACGGCCAAAGCTTAGAAAAGCCAAAGGAGACTTGTTTTTATTACTCAAAGTCTTCATCTTTCTCCAAATACATCAAATAAAGCAAAAGCTCTCAACTTTTCTTTCTCTTTTTCTTCTTCAAACCTCACGGCCTCCACACTAAGTATATCAATCATTCTTCTATAATTCTAAACCACCTTATTTCTTGCTTCTTTACTTCATTTCAAGACCCTTTGTAATTGAAACCTAAGCCTAAATCTTCCATTTTCTATCATGTTCTTCAAAGCTTAAGTTTGAAGCCTTGAAGGTAGGGTTATTTAATTTTCATGTTTCTATCCATTTCAAAATTTTAATCATGATTTTAATCCATGATTATTGTAGTTTAGAGCCTTAGGTATTAATATTGTATGTTTTCTTTGATTTTCAAGAAGCTCTTGGTGAAGAAGATTGGCTTGAAGGAGACATACAAGGAGCTTGGAGGTTCTTCAAGAGGTAAGAGGGAGATTACCCTCATCAACCATGTGTTGGTGGTGAGGAATGTTTGTGGTTGTGGTGAAGAATCCATAAGGATTCACTTCACTTGATTGTTTATAGTTTTTCCTAATTGTGATTGATTATGTGTGTAAATTATTTATGTGTTTATTATTTGTGTGTTTGTTAATTTTGTGTTTGTTAGTAGGTTGTTGTGTATTTGTTAGTAGCCTTCTTATTTGATGTTTGTAATAAATTGCATGTCTACAAGCTTTAATTTGCATGTCTACAAGCTTTGATAATATTGCATGTGTTAGAAATGCATGATAAAATATAGGATGTGAATAATATGTCAAGGATTGTATGAGTGTTCCAAAGAACACACTAACAAGGCTCACGGCCATGATCCAAATGGGGAACCAAAATGTTCTCTTAATTTTCTTAAAATATGATTTAATTAACCTAGGAGAATTGGTAAGATATCAATTTGTTTATATCAAGAAAAATGAATTTGGAAATCAAATGGCATAACCTTATATTTTCGGCCAACATGTCTAACTTCAACACTTTGATTTCTAAAATTATTTTCTAGGGTAATGATTTAATCAATGTAGACAATACAAGAGATTTAACATGTATTTAGAAGGTGAAAAATAATTTGGAAATCAAATGCAAAGTTTTTATCAAATTCGCCAACATGCCAAATTAGATATTCATGATTTCTAAAATTAATTCCAAGCTATTTTCAATCAAGAAGAAGCAATACAAGTTAAAGTAAATTTTCTACAATGAGTTTTAAAGAAATAAAGTGGTTAGAATTAAGTTTAAGAGGTTAATACTAATGATTTTTACTGTAAGAAGAAATACAATAGCTTTATAAAATTTCTAACGATAGCTCCCCATGTGTTTTGAAGCACGTTAGTAATTTTCAAAAGTGTAATTAATTGGTTGTAATAAAAATAAAAGGAGTTTTGACAAGAAACCTAGAAAACCATTATTATAATTTTTTTAAATCAAATATCATTGTCAATTTTTATTAAAAATAGACAAATAAGGCGAAAAGATGAGCAAAAGACAAGATACGCTATGAAAAATATTCTACGTAATTTAAAAGTACTAAATATTATTTCTTTTGTTCTAAACATTTATTTTAAGGAAGTTGGACAAGAAAACGATTTAAAATCTTACGCGATTGAGAAAACGTATTAAAAATTCTACGCGATTTTGAAAACAAAAATATATTTACGCGATTTATAAATGTTTGTAAAAATGATGGAATTGTGAAAATGCGATAAAATTTCTACGCGATTGAACGTTATCGTATTTTTTCGGCCGTCGGAAAATGTGAACCCATACTGAGTTTTTTATATATATATTTGTTACCAATGAGGGCAAGCTTTTCATTGAGGGGAAATGTGAACCCGCAGGTGCTATTATTATCTTGAGGGCATTTTCATAATTTCATATTTTTGGAATTATGTATTGTGTTTATGCCAATTTTTGGTGTTTTGATTGACGAGGTGAATCACATCGTGTTGTTGATGCGATAAAAGCGTAGTGTGGTTCATTGAATGAACTTGGAGACTTTAGTGTGCATAATCCATATATGGACGGACAGTTGGTTGCTCTTTCCGGGCCGTAAATGCGATAGCACACACTAATGGACTCGACACACACTATATTTAATCGAGATCTTGTAAAGTCTAATAGTACATTGCCTATAGTGCCACAACGTGAGACCGTGAACTACACTACGCCTGGATGGTGGATTCCATGTGACGTGGGCTATTGACGCAACGTGTGACAACGTGATAGTTTGGTTGGGCAGCCGTGGTACTAATAGATTTTGCAGGATCATTCTCTCTCGATGTCTGTTTGTGTTTAACTCCATGGAGTAGGATTGTGTCATTGGTGTATATGTTTATATGTGGTGCATTGTTATCTTTTATTTGTTATTTTTATCTATTATCTTTTATTTGTTATTATCTTTTATTTGTTATTTTTATCTGGTTATTTATCTTTTATTCATTATCTTTTATTTGTTATCTTTTATCTATTATATTTTTTTTTGATATTTTATTTGTGATTTCTATCTATTTTTATATGTGACCTTTCATTTGTGATATTTACATTGTTATGACATTTGATCTTTCTTTTATATTATCTTGTTATGATATTTTATATGGTATGAATTGTTACATCTATCCTCATAATGTTATTGCTTGTTTATTTTATTAGGTTATATGCATATTAGAAATATTTGTAAATTGATAACATGTCTATAATTGTGATATCTGTCTATATGGAATGACTTTGTCATTCGAATCATTCTTTGCTACATCAGACTTGGTATTGGTGAAAGGGATCTCACCTCTTTCTGTGTTTTTTGTGTGGTGTTGTATTGTTTGAATTCGTATATAGTTGGCGGAGCACATTCTTAAACCTATGAGGCCATAATATTCGAAGATGGTGACGGCGTCGAAGAGTGACCTTCGAGACTTCAACAGATGCAGCTTGGTGGAGACATGGATCTTGTAGGTTGGGTTTTTTTTTCCGTTAGTGTTGTTACCGTGCTATTAGTAGTAACCTTCATTAGGTTTGCTACTGTTTTTCTGAGTCTCAAATTACATGTTTTACTTCTATAATGAATATTTGATGGTATTTATATTATGTATATTAATTAATTCAATTTAATTTCGGTTTTTCTTATAATTTTTGGTAAGTTTATATTTCCGCGAAATGAAATTTTAAAATTCATCTTTTAAAAATCAAAACTTTTATAAAATGATTTCAGTTGGTTTTATATTTTATTTAAAATGTGACGCCTACTATGGAGGGTGTTACATTAGTTGGTATCGAGCACGGTTAGAGTCTTTTTGGGGTTGTGGTTAGGTCTGTCTTGTTTTTGTTATGTGACTCTATGTGCTTGGACTCCGAAAGGAGACAATGTTTTTTTGAAATGGTTACTTTGGTATCCATTGTACTATGATTCGTCTGTCTTTGAAGAAAGACGATGATTCGTGGTAAACGTGCACGTGGGGAAGCGGGACGCGATAGCGGCGATATGACTGCAACTACGAAAGCAATGCAAAGAATAGTTGAAGGAACAGTACAATATGATTTGAGGATTACTCAGCAGCGAGGAACGATAGCCGAGGATTAGAAGCAGACAAAGTTGGAATAAATCTTAGAATACGCAATTTTGTAACGTTAGACCGTATTAGTTCTGAAGGAGGAGAAATCGTAAGGCCAAGCAAGTCCAGTGGAAAAACGTATTCGTGATCATCGGGAAATCAACAACAACAACAATCTTGTGGAGGAAAAGCTAGCGGTAGCAGGTTTGGCTAGACAGTGGCATCTGCACCAAAATGTTGAAAGTGCGGGGGAGATCATCTAACGAGGGACTGTACAATCAAAGGAAAATCATCTGTTTTCAAGTGTAGATGCTCGGACGTTTTGCTGAACAGTGTATCTTGCTAAAAACGAAGTCATCTGTTAGTAACGTACATGCTTCGACATCTTAAGTAGAATGGAGCAACGATTCTTCAAGTGGAGTAAAAGCGTCTTAGACTGAGGACTTAAACAAAGAAGATTGTATCATAAAAAGGTGATTCTTTAACTATACTGTATAATTCCGAGAGTAACATATTTCTCTATGGCATATAATTATGTGGGTCAATTAGAGTTATCTTGTTTTCATTATTCTTTTGGCCTGATTGTTTCTACTTCTATTACTAGAACATGTGGTTGAGGACTTGAGTTGCTTAAACCATTCTAAGTCTATTGAATAATTGAATCTTTTCTCGTTGATTCAATTTGTATGCTTCTTTCTCAAAACAAACGTGATCTAAAAATATGGATTGGGCATTTTCCAACCATCCATGCTCATTAGATTTATCGCTTGAGTTGTTCAAGTTAAAAAGTTCACTTTTAAATTCATCGTACCATATCAATTTCTTTATTGGATAGGTTCGGTGGTATAAATGATTCTATCATCTCTTTCTATCATCTCTATTTCTATGCTTCCATGATATCCTTCATATGCCGCAATTACGAAATATACGGGAAATGTACATTTGGTCTAACTCATTCTTATATGACTAATTGACTAATCTAGTTGATTAGAGATATCAATATCTTTATTACCTTTTGACTTATCTATTTCTGCTTTTATTACCAAATCCATTGTTATTATCCAGTTCCTTAAACAATCTTTTCTGTTGATCTAAACTGTCTACCTCTTTCGCGAGATAGATGTGATCTTATATATGGATTGGTTATCTTTAGTCATATCCTGTAGATTGTTCCAGTAAAATATTGGTGTCTCAGAAAACTTATTCTTAAAATCGGGCAATGTCAAATTCTTTGTTGGACATGTCTGGTAACAATTCAAATAGTTTCTCTACCTTCTCTTTCTAAATTTTTATAATGTCCTTTTATGTATTGCAATCGCAAAAGAAGGGATATTTTTAGTCAAAATTATGTCACAAGTATCATATACAGTATTGTTGAAAAAGAGAACTTGAATTGTGAGACACTTCCAATTAAAAGCAAAGGCGGGAGAGTGAAGCAGTATAAAGGCAGGGATAATTTCAAGTGGTACTGATCAGAGTGACGCAACGGAAAGCGTAGTGGATAGTATCTTTCATCTTTACTTAGACAGAATTGTCATTATCTTTATTAACGACATTCTGATCTATTCTCGAAATCATGAAGAATCACACTAAAATACTAATGTGGGAGTGGCGTAAACGGATGTGCAACGTGGAAACTAAAAGACAAGACGGAGGGACTGTTCAGAGACTACTACGAATTTCGGGGACGAAATTCCTTTTTGGTGGGGAGTGTTGTAACACCCCAACTTTTGGGTAAAAGATCGTTGTGTCCCTATTTCACTGTTTCTTGTTTTTCTGTATGAAATACAGAAAAATAATACTGTTTGTTATTTTATTTGGTCGTTTTACATAATTTGTTTCGATACAGTAAAATAAAAATTTTATCAAATTACTGTTTTAAATTTTTCTGTGTGAAAAACAGATGTATAATACTGTCTGGTATTTTATATAATCGTTTTACGTATTTTTCTTCAAGACAGTGAAATAAATTTTTTCTTGAATTATTTGTTTTAAATTTTTCGTGTAATATACAACTATATAATACTGCTTGGATATTTTATTTGAACGTTTTGGATGATTAGCTACATTGTGGAAAAAAATGGAAAATGACCATTACGTCCCGAATGTCTTTGTTTTTTTTGCTTGTTTTTGCTATTTTTAATTGTTTTCTACTTGATACAAATTACTCAATATTACTTGTCTGTAATTTTATATGGACTTTTTGTGTGATTTGCTCCGGGGTAGGAAAATAATATTTTTCCTGACCGGGAAAATCTGTTTTAATTATTCGGAGGTGGAGGATCTTACTAAACCCAATTCTCGAATGAGCCTAAAATTAATCTTTTAATTTTTAGGATTTAACTTGTCAAATAAAATAATTTTATATTATTATAATATTATTTTATTAGTCAAGATAAATAAGTGACAATGACGGACCGAAAATATTTTACGGGACCCACGTTTAGTCATCAAGTCTTTACACGTGGACCAATGAGGAGCCGGTCAAAATTGGTGGCTATGACTCATCGCAACGGGCCAATAGGACGATGACACGTGGCGTGACACCTCGGATCATGACTCGCCAGCTTCTAGAAGGTTCCGGAAGTGCGACTCGGCTGTGACTCACCGCAGGTGACTCGCCAATTCTAGAAGCTTCTCGATGACTCAAGACCGTGACTACCATTGATGACTCGCCAATGATGCGCTTATGATGCTCATCGGTGACTCAAAGATGTCGACTCGCCATGCCGACTCACCTGAAAATATCTATCCGACTCATCGCCATGTTGAAATATCTACGCCGACTCGCCATGACTCACCCGTTCTAAAAATTCCACGATGACTCATCATACTGACTCATCGTAGTGAGTCACATATTCTAGAAATTTCTCTTTGATGACTCGCTTTATGACTCATCAAGGGTAATCAGTAGAAAAAAAAATGATCAATAATAATTGCTACTCTGTTAGTCTAAAATAAAAATCTATGTATATTTTATTACCCATTAGACAATAATATCGACTTTATAAACAATAATTATTGTATAATTATTGTTTATTGGTTAAAGTATGTTAGAAAATATATAATGTGCACCAATAGGAATTGGTCAACAAAAATAGCAACCAATAAGAATTAAGTTAGTAAATAATTAACCAATAAAATTGGTCAAGATTAATGACTTGAATTTTTAAGAACCAATAGAAAATAAGCTATCAAACCAATTTAGGCTTCTTGAAATACAAGGTTCTACGTGGAAAGGAGGAGAGAGCAAATTGCTCTAAAAATTCAGCAAAGTGATTCACTTTGAAATTTACGTAAAAGCCTAAGTTGAACCAAGTAAAAATAGTCAATATTGATGGCTTTTCTTGGTTGAAGTCTACTATAAAGAAAGCTTTTGTAAAGCAAATATTACAAATTCAATTCTTCCTATCTTTCAATTAAATTCATCAAGTGAGACCAAGTCAATTTTAGTGGCTTTTGCATGTGCTTCTACAAATTGCTTGCTTTAGGAAGACAATTCCAATACTCTATTCACTTTTACTTCCATGCATTAAGACCATGCATTTGGAGGGAGCAAATGCAAACATAATTCTCACTTTTCTCCAAGTGATTTACGGCCATGCAATTGAATAAAGGCCAATTTACCTACTTAAATGTATTTGGTCACATTTCTATTTAGCTATCATTCAAAGAAGCCAAACAAATATTTCTCACTTTCTTCAAATGTGCATTCACGGCCATGCACTCTAACATAGGAGACTTTCTTTTATTTAATCAAAGTCTTCAACTTTTCTCCAAATCTTTATCAAACAATTAAACCTCTCAAATATTTCTTTCTTTCTTCTTCTAAACCTCACGGCCAAAGCTTAGAAAAGCCAAAGAGACTTGTTTTTATTTCTCAAAGTCTTCATCTTTCTCCAAATACATCAAATAAAGCAAAAGCTCTCAACTTTTCTTTCTCTTTTCTTCTTCAACCCTTACGGCCTCCACACTAAGTATATCAATTCATTCTTCTATAATTCTAAACCACCTTATTTCTTGCTTCTTTACTTCATTTCAAGACCCTTTGTAATTGAAACCTAAGCCTTCCAAATCTTCCATTTTCTATCATGTTCTTCAAAGCTTAAGTTTGAAGCCTTGAAGGTAGGGTTATTTAATTTTCATGTTTCTATCCATTTCAAAATTTTAATCATGATTTTAATCCATGATTATTGTAGTTTAGAGCCTTAGGTATTAATATTGTATGTTTTCTTTGATTTTCAAGAAGCTCTTGGTGAAGAAGATTGGCTTGAAGGAGACATACAAGGAGCTTGGAGGTTCTTCAAGAGGTAAGAGGGAGATTACCCTCATCAACCATGTGTTGGTGGTGAGGAATGTTTGTGGTTGTGGTGAAGAATCCATAAGGATTCACTCACTTGATTGTTTATAGTTTTTCCTAATTGTGATTGATTATGTGTGTAAATTATTTATGTGTTTATTATTTGTGTGTTTGTTAATTTTGTGTTTGTTAGTAGGTTGTTGTGTATTTGTTAGTAGCCTTCTTATTTGATGTTTGTAATAAATTGCATGTCTACAAGCTTTAATTTGCATGTCTACAAGCTTTGATAATATTGCATGTGTTAGAAATGCATGATAAAATATAGGATGTGAATAATATGTCAAGGATTGTATGAGTGTTCCAAAGAACACACTAACAAGGCTCACGGCCATGATCCAAATGGGGAACCAAAATGTTCTCTTAATTTTCTTAAAATATGATTTAATTAACCTAGGAGAATTAAGTAAGATATCCATTTGTTTATATCAAGAAAAATGAATTTGGAAATCAAATGGCATAACCTTATATTTTCGCCAACATGTCTAACTTCAACACTTTGATTTCTAAAATTATTTTCTAGGGTAATGATTTAATCAATGTAGACAATACAAGAGATTTAACATGTATTTAGAAGGTGAAAAATAATTTGGAAATCAAATGCAAAGTTTTTATCAAATTCGCCAACATGCCAAATTAGATATTCATGATTTCTAAAATTAATTCCAAGCTATTTTCAATCAAGAAGAAGCAATACAAGTTAAAGTAAATTTTCTACAATGAGTTTTAAAGAAATAAAGTGGTTAGAATTAAGTTTAAGAGGTTAATACTAATGATTTTTACTGTAAGAAGAAATACAGTAGCTTTATAAAATTTCTAACGTATAGCTCCCCATGTGTTTTGAAGCACGTTAGTAATTTTCAAAAGTGTAATTAACTGGTTGTAATAAAAATAAAAGGAGTTTTGACAAAAACCTAGAAAACCATTATTATAATTTTTTTTTTTCTAAATCAAATCTCATTATTTTTATTAAAAATAGACAAATAAATAAGGCGTAAAAAGATGAGCAAAAGACAGTATACGCTATGAAAAATATTCTACGTAATTTAAAAGTACTAAATATTATTTCTGTTTGTTCTAAACATTTATTTTAAGGAAGTTGGACAAGAAAACGATTTAAAATTTTACGCGATTGAGAAAACGTATTAAAAATTCTACGCGATTTTGAAAACAGTAAAATATATTTACGCGATTTATAAATGTTTGTAAAAACGATGGAATTGTGAAAATGTGATAAAATTTCTACGCGATTGAACGTTACTGTATTTTTCGCTGTCGGGAAAATGTGAACCCGTACGAGGCTTTCTATATATTTATTTGTTACCATGAGGGCAAGCTTATTTATCTTGAAAATGTGAACCCGTATTTTCATAATTTTTATTTTTGGGCAATTATGTATCTTGAGGGCATTTTTGTAATTTTTATTTTTGGTTATGTATTGTGTTTAATGCCACATCGTTTTTGGTTTGATTGACGAGGTGAATAACATCGTATTGTGGTGTGATAAGCGTAGTTGTTCTAATGAATGGACTTGGAGACTTAGTGTGCATAAATCCATATATGGACGAGTTGGTTGCTCTTCTGGGCCGTGGTAACCGGTAACACACTAATGGACTCGACACACACTATATTTAATCGAGATCTTGTAAAGTCTAATAGTACATTGCCTATAGTGCCACAACGTGAGACCGTGAACTACACCACGCCTTGGATGGTGGATTCCATGTGACGTGGGGCTATTGACGCAACGTGTGACAAACCGATAGTTTGGTTGGGCAGCCGTGGTACTAATAGATTTTGAGGATCATTCTCTCTCGATGTCTGTTTGTTTTTAGCTCCATGGAGTAGGATTGTGTCTTATTGTATATGTTTATATGTGGTGCATTGTTATCTTTTATTTGTTATCTTTGATCTATTATCTTTTATTTGTTTTTATCTTCTTTTATTTGTTATTTTTATATGTGGTTATCTTTTATTCATTATCTTTTATTTGTGGTCTTTTATCTATTATATTTTTTCCATGACTTTTATTTGTGATTTCTAGTATATTTTTATATGTGACCTTTCATTTGTGATATTTACTGTTGTTATGACATTTGATCTTTCTTTTATATTGTACTGTTATGATATTTTATATGGTATGAATTGTTACATCTATCCTCATAATGTTATTGCTGTTTATTTTATTAGGTTATATGCACATTAGAAATATTTGTAAATTGATAACATAACTATAATTGTGATATCTGTGTGTATGGAATGACTTTGTCATTCGAATCATTCTTTGCTACTGTACTGGTATTGGTGAAAGGGATCTCACCTCTTTCCGTGTTGTTTTGTGTGGTTGTATTGTTAAAATCGTATAGTAGGCGGAGTAAACCTATTGAGGCCATATTTCTCAAGATGGTGACGGCGTCGAAGAGTGACCTTCAGACTTCAACAGGATGCAGTTGGTGGAGACATGGATCTTGTAGGTTGGGTTTTTTTTTCCGTTAGTGTTGTTACCGTGCTATTAGTAGTAACCTTCATTAGGTTTGCTACTGTTTTTCTGAGTCTGTAAATTACATGTTTTACTTCTATAATGAATATTTGATGGTATTTAGATTATGTATATTAGTCAATTCAATTGAATTTCAGTTTTCTTATAATTTTTGGTAAGTTTATATTTCCGCGAAATGAAATTTTAAAATTCATCTTTTAGAATTCAAAGCTTTTATAAAATGATTTCAGTTGGTTTTATATTTTATTTAAAAGTGTGACGCCCTACGGAGGGTGTTACATTAGTTGGTATCAAAGGACCGTTAGAGTCTTTTTGGGGTTTTTTGTTAGGTCTGTCTTTGTTTTTGTTGTGTGACTCTACGTGCTTGGACTCCGAAAGGAGACAATGTTTTTTGAAATGGTTACTTTGGTATCCATTGTACTATGATTCGTCTGTCTTTGAAGAAAGACGATGATTCGTGGTAAACGTGCACGTGAGAAAGCGGGACGCGATAGCGGCGATATGACTGCAACTACGAAAGCAATGCAAAGAATAGTTGAAGGAACAATACAATATGATTTAAGGATTACTCAGCAGCGAGGAACGATAGCCGAGGATTAGAAGCAGACAAAGTTGGAATAAATCTTAGAATACGCAAATTTCGTAACGTTAGACCGTATTAGTTACGAAGGAGGAGAAATCGTAAGGCCAAGCAAGTCCAGTGGAAAACGTATTCGTGATCATCGGAAGTCAACAACAACAACAATCTTGTGGAGGAAAAGCTAGCAGTAGCAGGTTTGGCTAGACTGTGACATCTGCACCAAAATGTTGAAAGTGCGGGGAAGATCATCCAACGAGGGACGATATAATAAAAGGAAAATCATCTATTTTCAAGTGTAGGATGCTCGACGTTTTGTTTGAACAGTGTATCTTGCTAAAAACGAAGTCATCTGTTAGTAACGTACGTGCTTCGACATCTTAAGTAGAATGGAGCAACGATTCTTCAAGTGGAGTAAAAGCGTCTTAGACTGAGGACTTAAACAAAGAAGATTGTATCACAAAAAGGTGACTCTTTAACTATACTGTATAATTCCGAGAGTAACATATTTCTCTATGACTTATAATTATGTGGGTCAATTAGAGTTATCTGTGTTTTCATTATTCTTTTGGCCTGATTGTTTCTACTTCTGATACTAGAACATGTGGTTGAGGACTTGAGTTGCGTAAACCATTCTAAGTCTATTGAATAATTGAATCTTTTCTGTTGATTCAATTTGTATGCTTCTTTCTCAAAACAAAAGTGATCTAAAAATATGGATTGGGCATTTTCCAACCATCCATGCTCATTGTTAGATTTATCAGTTGAATTGTTCAAGTTAAAAAGTTCACTTTTAAATTCATCGTACCATATCAATTTCTTTATTGGATAGGTTCGGTGGTATGGATGATTCTATCATCTCTTATTTCATCTCTTATTTCTATGCTTCCATGATATCCTTCATATGCCGCAATTACGAAATATACGGAAATGTACATTTGGTCTAACTCATTCTTATATGACTAATTGACTATATTAGTTGATTAGAGATATCAATATCTTTATTACCTTTTGACTTATATATTTCTGCTTTTATTACCAAATCCATTGTTATTATCCGTTCCTTAAACAATCTTTTCTCGTTAATCTAAACTGCTACTTCTTTCGCGAGATATATGTGATCTTATATATGGATTGGTTATCTTTAATCATATCCTGTAGATTGTTTCAGTAAAATTTTGGTGTCTCGAAAACTTATTCTTAAAATCGGGCAATGTCAAATTCTTTGTTGGACATGTCTGGTAACAATTCAAATAGTTTCTCTACCTTCTCTTTCTAAATTTTTATAATGTCCTTTTATGTATTGCAATCGCAAAAGAAGGGATATTTTTAGTCAAAATTATGTCACAAGTATCATATACAGTATTGTTGAAAAAGAGAACTTGAATTGTGAGACACTTCCAATTAAAAGCAAAGGCGGGAGAGTGAAGCAGTATAAAGGCAGGGATAATTTCAAGTGGTACTGATCAGAGTGACGCAACGGAAAGCGTAGTGGATAGTATCTTTCATCTTTACTTAGACAGAATTGTCATTATCTTTATTAACGACATTCTGATCTATTCTCGAAATCATGAAGAATCACACTAAAATACTAATCTGGAGTGGCGTAAACGGATGTGCAACGTGGAAACTAAAAGACAAGACGGAGGGACTGTTCAGAGATTACTACGAATTTCGGGGACGAAATTCCTTTTTGGTGGGGAGTGTTGTAACACCCCAACTTTTGGGTAAAAGATCGTTGTGTCCCTATTTTATCAAGTTTCTTGTTTTTCTGTATGAAATACAGAAAAATAATACTGTTTGTTATTTTATTTGGTCGTTTTACATAATTTGTTTCGATACAGTAAAATAAAAATTTTATCAAATTACTGTTTTAAATTTTTCTGTGTGAAAAACAGATGTATAATACTGTCTGGTATTTTATATAATCGTTTTACATATTTTTCTTCAAGACAGTGAAATAAAATTTTTCTTGAATTCGCTGTTTTAAATTTTTCTGTGTAATATACAGCTATATAATACTGCTGGATATTTTATTTGAACGTTTTGGATGATTAGCTACATTGTGGAAAAAAATGGGAAAATGACCATTACGTCCCGAATGTGTCAAGTTTTTTCTTTGCTATTTTTTTTAATTGTTTTCTACTTGATACAATTAACTCAATATTACTTGTCTGTAATTTTATATGGACTTTTTGTGTGATTTGCTCGGGGTAGGAAAATAATATTTTTCCTGGACCGGAAAATCTGTTTTCAATTATTCGAGAGGTGGAGGATCTTACTAAACCCAATTGAATGAGCCTAAAATTAATCTTTTAATTTTTAGGATTTAATCACAAATAAAATAATTTTATATTATTATAATATTATTTTATTAGTCAAGATAAAATAAGTGACAATGGACCCGAAAATATTTTACGGACCCACGTTTAGTCATCAAGTGTCTTTACACGTGGACCAATGAGGAGCTGGTCAAAATTGGTGGCTATGACTCATCGCAACGGGCCAATAGGATGATGACACGTGGCGTGACACCTCAAGATCATGACTCGCCAGCTTCTAGAAGGTTCCGTAAGTGCCGACTCGACCGTGACTCACCGCAGCTCGCCAATTCTAGACTCATGACTCAAGTGACTCACCATTGATGATGCCCCAATGATGCGCTTCTCAGGTGACTCGGTGATGACTCGCCATGCCGACTCATCCGCTTTAGAAAATATCTACTCATCCGCTCTAGAAATATCTACGCCGACTCGCCATGTTGACTCACCCGTTCTAGAAAATTCCACGATGACTCATCATACCGACTCATCGTAGTGAGTCACATATTCTAGAAATTTCTCTTTGATGACTCGCTTTATGACTCATCAAGGGTAATCAGTAGAAAAAAATGATTAATAATAATTGCTACTCTGTTAGTCTAAAATAAAAATTTATGTATATTTTATTACCCATTAGACAATAAATATTGACTTTATAAACAAGTAATTATTGTATAATTATTGTTTATTGGTTAAAGTATATTAGAAAATATACAATGTGCACCAATAGGAATTGGTCAACAAAAATAGCAACCAATAGGAATTAAGTTTGTAAATAATTAACCAATAGAAATTGGTCAAGATTAATGGCTTGAATTTTTAAGAACCAATAGAAAATAAGCTATCAAGCCAATTTAGGCTTCTTGAAATACAAGAGTTCTACGGTGGAGGAAGAGAGCAAATTGCTCTAAATAGCCAATTCACTTTGAAATTTACGTAACAAGCCTAAGTTGAACCAAGTAAAGAATAGTCAATATTGATGGCTTTTCTTGGTTGAAGTCTACGGTGAAGCAAAGCTTTTGTAAAGCAAATATTACAAATTCAATTCTTCCTATCTTTCAATTAAATTCATCAAGTGAGACCAAGTCAATTTTAGTGGCTTTTGCATGTGCTTCTACGGCAAATTGCTTGCTTTAGGAAGACAATTCCAATACTCCAATTCACTTTTACTCTCCATGCATTTAAGACCATGCATTTGGAGGGAGCAAATGCAAACATAATTCTCACTTTTCTCCAAGTGATTTACGGCCATGCAATTGAATAAAGGCCAATTTACCTACTTAAATGTATTTGGTCACATTTCTATTTAGCTATCATTCAAAGAAGCCAAACAAATATTTCTCACTCTCTCTTCATGTGCATTCACGGCCATGCACTCTAACATAGGAGACTTTGCTTTTATTTAATCAAAGTCTTCAACTTTTCTCCAAAAGCTATCAAACAATTAAACCTCTCAAATATTTCTTCTCTCTTCTTCTCTAAACCTCACGGCCAAAGCTTAGAAAAAGCCAAAGGAGACTTGTTTTTATTACTCAAAGTCTTCATCTTTCTCCAAATACATCAAATAAAGCAAAAGCTCTCAACTTTTCTTTCTCTTTTTCTTCTTCAAACCTTACGGCCTCCACACTAAGTATATCAATCATTCTTCTATAATTCTAAACCACCTTATTTCTTGCTTCTTTACTTCATTTCAAGACCCTTTGTAATTGAAACCTAAGCCTAAATCTTCCATTTTCTATCATGTTCTTCAAAGCTTAAGTTTGAAGCCTTGAAGGTAGGGTTATTTAATTTTCATGTTTCTATCCATTTCAAAATTTTAATCATGATTTTAATCCATGATTATTGTAGTTTAGAGCCTTAGGTATTAATATTGTATGTTTTCTTTGATTTTCAAGAAGCTCTTGGTGAAGAAGATTGGCTTGAAGGAGACATACAAGGAGCTTGGAGGTTCTTCAAGAGGTAAGAGGGAGATTACCCTCATCAACCATGTGTTGGTGGTGAGGAATGTTTGTGGTTGTGGTGAAGAATCCATAAGGATTCACTCACTTGATTGTTTATAGTTTTTCCTAATTGTGATTGATTATGTGTGTAAATTATTTATGTGTTTATTATTTGTGTGTTTGTTAATTTTGTGTTTGTTAGTAGGTTGTTGTGTATTTGTTAGTAGCCTTCTTATTTGATGTTTGTAATAAATTGCATGTCTACAAGCTTTAATTTGCATGTCTACAAGCTTTGATAATATTGCATGTGTTAGAAATGCATGATAAAATATAGGATGTGAATAATATGTCAAGGATTGTATGAGTGTTCCAACGAACACACTAACAAGGCTCACGGCCATGATCCAAATGGGGAACCAAAATGTTCTCTTAATTTTCTTAAAATATGATTTAATTAACCTAGGAGAATTAAGAAGGTTTCAAATTGTTTGGATCAAGAAAAATGAATTTGGAAATCAAATGGCATAACCTTATATTTTCGCCAACAAGTCTAACTTCAACACTTTGATTTCTAAAATTATTTTCTAGGGTAATGATTTAATCAATGTAGACAATACAAGAGATTTAACATGTATTTAGAAGGTGAAAAATAATTTGGAAATCAAATGCAAAGTTTTTATCAAATTCGCCAACATGCCAAATTAGATATTCATGATTTCTAAAATTAATTCCAAGCTATTTTCAATCAAGAAGAAGCAATACAAGTTAAAGTAAATTTTCTACAATGAGTTTTAAAGAAATAAAGTGGTTAGAATTAAGTTTAAGAGGTTAATACTAATGATTTTTACTGTAAGAAGAAATACAGTAGCTTTATAAAATTTCTAACGTATAGCTCCCCATGTGTTTTGAAGCACGTTAGTAATTTTCAAAAGTGTAATTAATTGGTTGTAATAAAAATAAAAGGAGTTTTGACAGTAAACCTAGAAAACCATTATTATAATTTTTTTTCTAAATCAAATACTGTCAATTTTTATTAAAAATAGACAAATAAGGCAGAAAAGATGAGCAAAAGACAGTATACGCTATGAAAAATATTCTACGTAATTTAAAAGTACTAAATATTATTTCTTTGTTCTAAACAATTATTTTAAGGAAGTTGGACAAGAAAACGATTTAAAATTTTACGCGATTGAGAAAACGTATTAAAAATTCTACGCGATTTTGAAAACAGTAAAATATATTTACGCGATTTATAAATGTTTGTAAAAATGACGGAATTGTGAAAATGTGATAAAATTTCTACGCGATTGAACGTTATCGTATTTTTTTTCTTGTCGGAAAATGTGAACCCGTATGAGCTTTCTATTTTTTTGTTACCATTGAGGGCATATTATTATTATCTTGAGGGCATTTTCATAATTTCATATTTTTGGAATTATGTATTGTCTTTTATGCCAATTTTTGGTGTTTTGGTTGATATTGACGAATCACATCGTGTTTGGTTGATTGCGATAATCACATCGTAGTCGGGTGGTTCATTGTTCTAAATGAACTTGGAGACTTTAGTGTACGGGATCCCATATATGGACAGTTGGTAGCTCTTGGGCCGTGGTAAACCGATAGCACATTAATGGACTCGACACGCACTATATTTAATCGAGGTTTGTAAAGTCTAGTAGTACATTGCCTATAGTGCCACAACGGAGACCGTGAACTATACTACGCCTGGATGGTGGATTCCCGTGTGTAGGCTATTGACGCAACGTGTGACAGTGACAATCGCGTGATAGTTGGTTGGGCAGCCGTGGTACTAATAGATTTTGCAATCATTCTCTCTCGATATCTGTTTGTGTTTAACTCCATGGAGTAGGATTGTGTCTTGGTGTATATGTTGATATGTGGTGCATTGTTATCTTTTATTTGTTATTTTTATCTATTATCTTTTATTTGTTATTTCTTTTATTTGTTATTTTTATCTGGTTATCTTTTATTCATTATCTTTTATTTGTTATCTTTTATCTATTATATTATATTTTTATTTGTGACTTTTATTTGTGATTTCTATCTCGTGATTTTTATATGTGACCTTTCATTTGTGATATTTATGTTGTTATGACATTTGATCTTTCTTTTATATTATACTTGTTATGATATTTTATATGGTATGAATTGTTACATCTATCCTGATAATGTTATTGCTTGTTTATTTTATTAAGTTATATGCATATTAGAAATATTTGTAAATTGATAACATGTCTATAATTGTGATATCTGTGTATATGGAATGACTTTGTCATTCGAATTATTCTTTGCTACCGTACTGGTATTGGTGAAAGGGGATCTCACCTCTTTCTGTGTTGTTTTGTGTGGTTTGTATTATTTGAATTCGTATAGTAGGCGGAGCACATTCTTAAACCTATGAGAGATAATATTCTGAAGATGGTGACGGCGTCGAAGAGTGACCTTCGACTTCAACAGGATGCAATTGGTGGAGACATGGATCTTGTAGGTTGGGTTTTTTTTTTCCGTTAGTGTTGTTACCGTGCTATTAGTAGTAACCTTCATTAGGTTTGCTACTTGTTACTCTCGAGTCTGTAAATTACATGTTTTACTTCTATAATGAATATTTGGTGGTACTTATATTATGTGTATTAATTAATTCAATTTAATTTCGGTTTTTCTTATAATTTTTGGTAAGTCTATATTTCCGCGAAATGAAATTTTAAAATTCATCTTTTAAAAATCAAAGCTTTTATAAAATGATTTCAGATTGGTTTTATATTTTATTTAAAGTGTGACGCCTACGGAGGGTGTTACATTAGTTAGTATCGAGCACACTGGTTAGAGTCTTTTTGGGGTGTGGTTAGGTCTGTCTTGTTTTTGTTATGTGACTCTACGTGCTTGGACTCCAAAGGAGACAATGTTTTTTTGAAATGGTTACTTTGGTATCCATTGTACTATGATTCGTCTGTCTTTGAAGAAAGACGATGATTCGTGGTAAACGTGCACGTGAGAAAGCGGGACGCGATAGCGGCGATATGACTGCAACTACGAAAGCAATGCAAAGAATAGTTGAAGGAACAGTACAATATGATTTAAGGATTACTCAGCAGCGAGGAACGATAGCCGAGGATTAGAAGCAGACAAAGTTGGAATAAATCTTAGAATACGCAATTTCGTACGTTAGACCATATTAGTTCTGAAGGAGGAGAAATCGTAAGGCCAAGCAAGTCCAGTGGAAAAACGTATTCGTGATCATCGGGAAGTCAACAACAACAACAATCTTGTGGAGGAAAAGCTAGCGGTAGCAGGTTTGGCTAGACAGTGGCATCTGCACCAAAATGTTGAAAGTGCGGGGGAGATCATCTAACGAGGGACTGTACAATCAAAGGAAAATCATCTGTTTTCAAGTGTAAGATGCTCGGACGTTTTGCTGAACAGTGTATCTTGCTAAAAACGAAGTCATCTGTTAGTAACGTACATGCTTCGACATCTTAAGTAGAATGGAGCAACGATTCTTCAAGTGGAGTAAAAGCGTCTTAGACTGAGGACTTAAACAAAGAAGATTGTATCATAAAAAGGTGATTCTTTAACTATACTGTATAATTCCGAGAGTAACATATTTCTCTATGGCATATAATTATGTGGGTCAATTAGAGTTATCTGTGTTTTCATTATTCTTTTGGCCTGATTGTTTCTACTTCTGATACTAGAACATGTGGTTGAGGACTTGAGTTGCTTAAACCATTCTAAGTCTATTGAATAATTGAATCTTTTCTGTTGATTCAATTTGTATGCTTCTTTCTCAAAACAGAAGCAATCTAAAAATATGGATTGGGCATTTTCCAACCATCCATGCTCTGTTAGATTTATCAGTTGAGTTGTTCAAGTTAAAAAGTTCACTTTTAAATTCATCGTACCATATCAATTTCTTTATTGGATAGGTTCGGTGGTATATGATTTTATCATTCTATCATCTCTTATTTCTATGCTTCCATGATATCCTTCATATGCCGCAATTACGAAATATACGGGAAATGTACATTTGGTCTAACTCATTCTTATATGACTAATTGACTATATTAGTTGATTAGAGATATCAATATCTTTATTACCTTTTGACTTATATATTTCTGCTTTTATTACCAAATCCATTGTTATTATCCAGTTCCTTAAACAATCTTTTCTGTTAATCTAAACTGTCTACTTCTTTCGCGAGATATATGTGATCTTATATATGGATTGGTTATCTTTAATCATATCCTGTAGATTGTTTCAGTAAAACTTTGGTGTCCCAGAAAACTCATTCTTAAAAAAATCGGGCAATGTCAGATTCTTTGTTGGACATGTCTGGTAACAATTCAAATAGTTTCTCTACCTTCTCTTTCTAAATTTTTATAATGTCCTTTTATGTATTGCAATTGCAAAAGAAGGAATATTTTTAGTCAATATTATGTCACAAGTATCAAATACAGTATTGTTGAAAAAGAGAACTTGATTTGTGAGGCACTTCCTGTTAAAAGCAAAGGCGGGAGAGTGAAGCAGTATAAAGGCAGGGATAATTTCAAGTGGTACTGATCAGAGTGACGCAACGGAAGCGTAGTGGATAGTATCTTTCGTCTTTACTTAGACAGAATTGTCATTATCTTTATTAACGACATTCTGATCTATTCTCGAAATCATGAAGAATCACACTAAAATGCTAATCTGGAGTAGCGTAAACGGATGTGCAACGTGGAAACTAAAAGACAAGACGGAGGGACTGTTCAGAGACTACTACGAATTTCGGGGACGAAATTCCTTTTTGGTGGGGAGTGTTGTAACACCCCAACTTTTGGGTAAAAGATCGTTGTGTCCCTATTTCATCGTTTCTTGTTTTTTGTATGAAATACAGAAAAATAATACTGTTTGTTATTTTATTTGGTCGTTTTTTACATAATTTGTTTCGATACAAGAAAATAAAAATTTTATCAAATTACTTGTTTTAAATTTTTCTCGTGTGAAAAACAGATGTATAATAATTGTCTGGTATTTTATATAATCGTTTTACGTATTTTTCTTCAAGACAAGTGAAATAAAATTTTTCTTGAATTCGCTGTTTTAAATTTTTCTGTGTAATATACAGCTATATAATACTGCTGGATATTTTATTTGAACGTTTTGGATGATTAGCTACATTGTGGAAAAAAATGGGAAAATGACCATTACGTCCCGAATGTGCTGTTTTTGCTATTTTTAATTGTTTTCTACTTGATACAGTGCTCAATATTACTGTCTGTAATTTTATATGGACTTTTTGTGTGATTTGCTCCTAGGGTAGGAAAATAATATTTTTCCTGGACCGGAAAATCTGTTTTCAATTATTCGAGGTGGAGGATCTTACTAAACCCACTTGAATGAGCCTAAAATTAATCTTTTAATTTTTAGATTTAATCACAAATAAAATAATTTTATATTATTATAATATTATTTTATTAGTCGATAAAATAAGTGACAAATGACCCGAAAATATTTTACGGGACCCACGTTTAGTCATCAAGTGTCTTGTACACGTGGACCAATGAGGAGCCGGTCAAAATTGGTGGCTATGACTCATCGCAACGGGCCAATAGGACGATGACACGTGGCGTGACACCTCAAGATCATGACTCACAGCAGCCTTCTAGAAGGTTCCAAAGTGTGACTCGGCTGTGACTCACCGCAGTGACTCGCCAGTTCCAGAAGCTTCTCTGATGACTCAAAGACCGTTCGATGACTCGGTGATGACTCGCCATGCCGACTCATCTGCTTCTAGAAAATATCTACGACTCGACTCGCCATGTTGACTCACCACCGTTCTAGAAAATTCCACGATGACTCATCATACTGACTCATCGTAGTGAGTCACATGTTCTAGAAATTTCTCTTTGATGACTCGCTTTATGACTCATCAAGGGTAATCAGTAGAAAAAAAATGATTAATAATAATTGCTACTCTGTTAGTCTAAAATAAAAATTTATGTATATTTTATTACCCATTAGACAATAAACACTGACTTTATAAACAGTAATTATTGTATAATTATTGTTTATTGGTTAAAGTATATTAGAAAATATACAATGTGCACCAATAGGAATTGGTCAACAAAAATAGCAACCAATAGGAATTAAGTTTGTAAATAATTAACCAATAGAAATTGGTCAAGATTAATGGCTTGAATTTTTAAGAACCAATAGAAAATAAGCTATCAAGCCAATTTAGGCTTCTTGAAATACAAGAGTTCTACGGTGGAGGAAGAGAGCAAATTGCTCTAAATAGCCAATTCACTTTGAAATTTACGTAACAAGCCTAAGTTGAACCAAGTAAAGAATAGTCAATATTGATGGCTTTTCTTGGTTGAAGTTTACGGTGAAGCAAAGCTTTTGTAAAGCAAATATTACAAATTCAATTCTTCCTATCTTTCAATTAAATTCATCAAGTGAGACCAAGTCAATTTTAGTGGCTTTTGCATGTGCTTCTACGGCAAATTGCTTGCTTTAGGAAGACAATTCCAATACTCCAATTCACTTTTACTCTCCATGCATTTAAGACCATGCATTTGGAGGGAGCAAATGCAAACATAATTCTCACTTTTCTCCAAGTGATTTACGGCCATGCAATTGAATAAAGGCCAATTTACCTACTTAAATGTATTTGGTCACATTTCTATTTAGCTATCATTCAAAGAAGCCAAACAAATATTTCTCACTCTTTCTTCATGTGCATTCACGGCCATGCACTCTAACATAGGAGACTTTGCTTTTATTTAATCAAAGTCTTCAACTTTTCTCCAAAAGCTATCAAACAATTAAACCTCTCAAATATTTCTTCTCTCTTCTTCTAAAACCTCACGGCCAAAGCTTAGAAAAAGCCAAAGGAGACTTGTTTTTATTACTCAAAGTCTTCATCTTTCTCCAAATACATCAAATAAAGCAAAAGCTCTCAACTTTTCTTTCTCTTTTTCTTCTTCAAACCTTACGGCCTCCACACTAAGTATATCAATCATTCTTCTATAATTCTAAACCACCATTATTTCTTGCTTCTTTACTTCATTTCAAGACCCTTTGTAATTGAAACCTAAGCCTAAATCTTCCATTTTCTATCATGTTCTTCAAAGCTTAAGTTTGAAGCCTTGAAGGTAGGGTTATTTAATTTTCATGTTTCTATCCATTTCAAAATTTTAATCATGATTTTAATCCATGATTATTGTAGTTTAGAGCCTTAGGTATTAATATTGTATGTTTTCTTTGATTTTCAAGAAGCTCTTGGTGAAGAAGATTGGCTTGAAGGAGACATACAAGGAGCTTGGAGGTTCTTCAAGAGGTAAGAGGGAGATTACCCTCATCAACCATGTGTTGGTGGTGAGGAATGTTTGTGGTTGTGGTGAAGAATCCATAAGGATTCACTCACTTGATTGTTTATAGTTTTTCCTAATTGTGATTGATTATGTGTGTAAATTATTTATGTGTTTATTATTTGTGTGTTTGTTAATTTTGTGTTTGTTAGTAGGTTGTTGTGTATTTGTTAGTAGCCTTCTTATTTGATGTTTGTAATAAATTGCATGTCTACAAGCTTTAATTTGCATGTCTACAAGCTTTGATAATATTGCATGTGTTAGAAATGCATGATAAAATATAGGATGTGAATAATATGTCAAGGATTGTATGAGTGTTCCAACGAACACACTAACAAGGCTCACGGCCATGATCCAAATGGGGAACCAAAATGTTCTCTTAATTTTCTTAAAATATGATTTAATTAACCTAGGAGAATTAAGAAGGTTTCAAATTGTTTGGATCAAGAAAAATGAATTTGGAAATCAAATGGCATAACCTTATATTTTCGGCCAACAAGTCTAACTTCAACACTTTGATTTCTAAAATTATTTTCTAGGGTAATGATTTAATCAATGTAGACAATACAAGAGATTTAACATGTATTTAGAAGGTGAAAAATAATTTGGAAATCAAATGCAAAGTTTTTATCAAATTCGCCAACATGCCAAATTAGATATTCATGATTTCTAATTAATTCCAAGCTACTTTCAATCAAGAAGAAGCAATACAAGTTAAAGTAAATTTTCTACAATGAGTTTTAAAGAAATAAAGTGGTTAGAATTAAGTTTAAGAGGTTAATACTAATGATTTTTACTTGTAAGAAGAAATACAAGAGCTTTATAAAATTTCTAACGTATAGCTCCCCATGTGTTTTGAAGCACGTTAGTAATTTTCAAAAGTGTAATTAATTGGTTGTAATAAAAATAAAAGGAGTTTTGACAAGTAAACCTAGAAAACCATTATTATAATTTTTTTCTAAATCAAATATTGTCAATTTTTATTAAAAATAGACAAATAAGGCAAAAAAGATGAGCAAAAGACAGTATACGCTATGAAAAATATTCTACGTAATTTAAAAGTACTAAATATTATTTCTGTTTGTTCTAAACAGTTATTTTAAGGAAGTTGGACAAGAAAACGATTTAAAAATTTTACGCGATTGAGAAAACGTATTAAAAATTCTACGCGATTTTGAAAACAGTAAAATATATTTACGCGATTTATAAATGTTTGTAAAAACGACGGAATTGTGAAAATGCGATAAAATTTCTACGCGATTGAACGTTACTGTATTTTTCGCTGTCGGGAAAATGTGAACCCGTACAGGTTTTCTTTATATATATATTTGTTGCCAATGAGGGCAAGCTTTCGCTGTCGGGAAAATGTGAACCCGTACAGGCTTTCTATTTTTCTGCCATTGAGGGCATATTATTATCTTGAGGGCATTTTTGTAATTTCATATTTTTGGAATTATGTATTGTCTTTATGCCAATTTTTGGTGTTTTGGTTGACGAGACGAATCACATCGTGTTGTCGATGCGATAAACGTAGTGTGGTTCATTGTTCTAATGAACTTGGAGACTTTAGTGTACGGGATCCCATATATGGACAGTTGGTAGCTCCGCTGGGCCGTGGTAAACCGATAGCACATTAATGGACTCGACACGCACTATATTTAATCGAGGTTTGTAAAGTCTAGTAGTACATTGCCTATAGTGCCACAACGGGAGACCGTGAACTATACTACGCCTGGATGGTGGATTCCCAGTGTCGTAGGCTATTGACGCAACGTGTGACAGTGTGATAGTTGGTTGGGCAGCCGTGGTACTAATAGATTTTGCAAGTCATTCTCTCTGATATCTGTTTGTGTTTAACTCCATGGAGTAGGATTGTGTCTTGGTGTATATGTTGATATGTGGTGCATTGTTATCTTTTATTTGTTATTTTTATCCATTATCTTTTATTTGTTATTTCTTTTATTTGTTATTTTTATCTCATTTATCTTTTATTCATTATCTTTTATTTGTTATCTTTTATCTATTATATTTTTATTTGTGACTTTTATTTGTGATTTCTATCTGTGATTTTTATATGTGACCTTTCATTTGTGATATTTCTGTTGTTATGACATTTGATCTTTCTTTTATATTATACTGTTATGATATTTTATATGGTATGAATTGTTACATCTATCCTGATAATGTTATTGCTGTTTATTTTATTAAGTTATATGCATATTAGAAATATTTGTAAATTGATAACATGACTATAATTGTGATATCTGTCTATATGGAATGACTTTGTCATTCGAATTATTCTTTGCTACCGTACTGGTATTGGTGAAAGGGGATCTCACCTCTTTCCTGTGTTGTTTTGTGTGGTTTGTATTATTTGAATTCGTATAGTAGGCGGAGCACATTCTTAAACCTATGAGAGATAATATTCTGAAGATGGTGACAGCGTCGAAGAGTGACCTTCAGACTTCAACAGGATGCAGTTGGTGGAGACATGGATCTTGTAGGTTGGGTTTTTTTTTTCCGTTAGTGTTGTTACCGTGCTATTAGTAGTAACCTTCATTAGGTTTGCTACTGTTTCTCTGAGTCTGTAAATTACATGTTTTACTTCTATAATGAATATTTGGTGGTACTTATATTATGTGTATTAATTAATTCAATTTAATTCCGGTTTTTCTTATAATTTTTGGTAAGTCTATATTTCCGCGAAATGAAATTTTAAAATTCATCTTTTAAAAATCAAAGCTTTTATAAAATGATTTCAGTTGGTTTTATATTTTATTTAAAGTGTGACGCCCTACGGAGGGTGTTACAATAAGTCACTTCTAAAATGAAGATGCAAAAAGGAATGCCATAATTGAACGCAAAAATCCTCTATTTATAGAGAGAATGGAACGCTTCGATTGGCTCCTCGCACCAAAGAGCCTGCTAAACCATAAATCCACATTCAATGCTCTCCAGTTCCTATTGGATGCAAGAGCAGCGGACGGTTGGAAACTGCACAAAGCTGACGCTCCCCATTAAAGACTCCTTCATTCTCGAGAAAGTTAAAGCGACGGTTTTCAAAGAATCCAAGAATCCAAAATCAATGAAGAACGCTGCTACAAGCCAAAAGACCCCGAGAACCACACCTGGGGGCAACTGAACGATAACCTCGGAACTAAGGAATGGTGATGTAGGTAAGGACCCACCTCGGCCTCCAAACCACGCCCCAACTGCCAAGGTATCTCACGCTCGATCACGGACCTCGGCCATCACGAGACACTCGAAATCCGGCTTCAAGCTGGGGCAAAGTCCATAGCGAACCCGATGATCCTATATCTTGACACTTGGATCTCATCCAAAGCGCCAAGTTGGGGGTAACTGTTCTGGACCGTAGTCTAGGGTCCCATCCGGAAGGATCGACCCGATGCATGAACCGCCAGACTCCACCATCAACACCCCGGCCAAAGCCTTAGGACCTCAGTCCACGGCATCGGACCCACGATAACCAGACCCATGAAGATCCCTCTAAAACCAGGATTGGCTACCAAGGAAACGGCCCTGCCAGATCAGAAACGGACCTCCACGATCGTGGGACAGTTCCGACAAAGTCAGAGACGGACCTCAACAATCGTAGGACAGTCTCGACAAGGTCAGAGACAGACCTCAACGATCATGAGCTGAAACCTCTGCCAAGGCACGATCTTGATGTACCTTCGTCCTACGTGGATTGCATGAGGATTCCACCCACGCTCTCCTTATATACTGATGAACCTGCAAAACTTATAATTTTTATGATTCATTGTGTGTGTTTTTCATTCTTTTTAATCTTTTTAATTGGGTTTGTTCTTAAGTTTTGTTATAGTTTTAGTATTTTAAATTGTGTTGTAATTATGTGTTTCTATGTATTTTTGTTAGGTAAATGCAAATGATCGAAGAATGGAAGTGATTGCATAGAAGATTTATAAAAAAAAAATACTTAATGGATGATGTCAGTAATCGTCACTGTAGCATCACTATAGCATCACTGTAGCACTGTAGCACTGTAGCATCACGTAGCGTCACTGTAGCATCATTGTAGCACTGTAGCTCCTATAGCAAATTTGCCTATAAATAGGCAATCGAATTTTGAAGGAAGGTGTTCAGCGTTCGTAAAAACGTTCGGAAGAGAGAATTTCCGTTCTGTTGTTCTCCTTTTCCTTTTCCTTTTTCTTTTTCTTTTCTTCTTTCTCATGTGTAACTAATCTTCATCTTGCTTAGGTAAAAAGGTGAAGCTCTTGGTAATAAATTAAGGTTAGATTAATTTCTTTCTTGTACTTAAATGATATATTATTAAGCAAATATAATATGTGTTGTATGTTGTTTCCAATTAATTTAGAAAATCTTCTTGTATAATGAATATCTTGATCCATTATAGACAATAGGATTGGCACATTGGATGCTTTTGACGATTTACAAATATTAGTAGATAATTATTGGAACCATAATATTGTTACATGATTGAACTTTAAATGTTAAATCTTCAATTAAAATCTTCATTATGCATGATTTCAATTGAGTTATAAAACGAAATAATCTTATTTTTAATTTATTACCAAGAGTGGAACTCCTAACCCAAGCAAATCCTTTTCATTTGTGAACAACTTATGTCACCTTTAA
This sequence comes from Ormosia emarginata, assembly GCA_029884605.1. Lineage (NCBI taxonomy): Eukaryota > Viridiplantae > Streptophyta > Magnoliopsida > Fabales > Fabaceae > Ormosia > Ormosia emarginata. The sequence goes on along the minus strand of JAQQTP010000074.1, from coordinate 29,007,796 downwards.
TCTTGTGACACATCTTCTCTTTACCTCAATTAATTAGTTTTGCTTCATCAATTCCCTGTGGATCGACCTCGGACTCCCGAGAATTTATTACTTGAGACAACTTACACTTGGGTTTGAAACTTTTAAATATAATTATATCCCATCAAGTTTTTGGCGCCATTGCCGGGGACTTGATTTGAAGCTCTAATATATTGAGGTTCCCTTTCTGTAAGTAAACTTCACTATCAGGTATATTCTTCCTCTACTCTTTTCATTTTTATTTATCTATTTACTAACGCACTAACTAGTATTTTTTTTGTGTGAATAGTGTGAATAGTGTGAATAGTAATATAAATAGTAACATAAATAGTAAATAGTTAATAGTTAATAGTGAATAGTGAATAGTAAATGAATAGTAAAAAAGTTAAAAAAAATAAAAAAATAAAAAAATTAACCTTTTGTATATATTAACTCAGTGTGAGTAATTCTCCCTTTTATTTTTACGCACTAACTCAGTGGGGGTACTCTTCCTTTTACTTTCCTGTAATTTATTTTTTTGTATTTTTTGTTTTTATTTGGTGGTTGGTTTATTACCCCATCTTTGTAAAAAAAAATTTATTTATTTATTTTACGCAATCTAACTTTTAATCTATGTCATTTATTTTACGCAATATAACTTTTAAATTCTGTCATTTATTTTTCTGCCATCTAACTTAAAGAAATAATATTTCTTCTTCTCTTCTCTTTCGTCGGCTCTGTGGGGCTCTGCCACTCTCCGATTTTCATATTTAAATTTACTTTTTGCACTTTATTTTTTGCATTTTAATTTCTGTATTTTTATTTTTGGGTGGCTGGTTTATACCACATCCTACTTAATATTTAACGGCCGGTGTATACCGCCTACTTAATATTTAACAGCCGGTGTATACCGCCTACTTGTATATTATTTTTATTTTATGTCACTTATTTATGCTTAACTGGTATCGTGATTCAAATTCTGGTTGTTTGGTTAAAATTAATCCTAGTACGTTATATATTGATTTGTTTGAATCACAATCACACACAATTAACACAAAGGCTGAATTTGAAGGTGCACATGTTGAACATGATAATCAAACACAACGAGCTGAAAATGAAAGTATACATGATGAACAAGGAAATCAATGATTGCAAACTATGCGTGCATATTTGCAACCACCTCGAAATTCTAGTCCATCATGTTTTATCTTTCCACTTACTGCTAATAATTTTAGATTTAAGCCGGGTATGATTTCTTTACTTCCCAATTTTCATGGTTTAGAAAATGAAAGCCCATATTTACATGTAAAAGAATTTGAAGAAGTTTGTATTGCTTTCAATGATCAAAATTACACTGAAGAAATTGTTAAGCTTAAATTGTTTCCTTTTTCTTTGAAAGATAAAGCAAAAACTTGGCTTAATGCTTTGAAACCAAGATCAATTAGCACATGGCAAGAAATGCAAAGTGAGTTTTTAAAGAAATTTTTTCCAACACATAAAACCAATGCTTTGAAAAGACAAATCCAAAATTTTTCCTAAAATTCAAATGAAGCGTATTTTCAAAGTTGGGAACGTTTTAAAGATTTGCTAAATTCTTGCCCACATCATGGTTTTGAAAAATGGCGGACTATAAGCTTCTTTTATGAAGGTTTAACACCTAAAACTAAACAATTTGTGGAAACGATGTGTAATGGCGAGTTTCTTGATAAAGAACCCGAAGATGCTTTAGATTATTTAAACCATTTGGCTGAAAATTCTCAATCTTGGCATGGAACTAATCTTTCTGAAAATTCAATTAGATATAACCTTGCAAATGCAGGAAAAGGAAAATACCATCTTAGTCAAGAAGAAGATCTAAATGTAAGGTATGCTAGTTTGGCTAGAAAGATTGAATACATGGAATTAGGGAAAGTAAAAGAAGTCAAATCTGTGCAAAATGAAGAAATTTGTGGCATTTGTGATGAATTAGGACACTCGACAAATGAATGTCCTAATATTCCTATTTTTAAAGAAGTTGTGCATGAGCAAGTAAATGCAATGAACAATTTTAAAAAGTCATTCACCTCTTCTTTTTCGAATTCTTACAATCCAAGATGGAGAAATCATCCGAACTTCAGTTGGAGGAATAATAATCAAGCATAATTTATGCAACCACCACCTCCTCAGGAACAACAGGATTCTCAAAATCCTCAAGGATATGTACCTTATGTCCCACCATATAGGAAAAACCTTGAAGGAACATTGAGTGCATTCATAGAAAAGCAAGAGGCCATCAATAAACAAAACACTCAAACCATGATTGACATAAAAGACACTCTTGCTAAACTTGCTTCTGCACTCACCATTCACGAGAAAGAAAAATTTTCTTCTCAACCTCAACTAAATCCCAAAGGTCAGTACTGTCTAAATGGGGGTTGTTCTGAAAGTAAACAAATAGATCAAGTCAAGTCAGTGATAACTCTTAGAAATGGAAAGGTTGTTGAAGAAAGTAAGGAGATAAAGAGCCAAGTGTCTAGAATGATGAACTCCTTGAGTGTGAATGAGCTAGAAGATGTAAAAAAGAATCAAGATAATAGTGATGTCAAACTACCCAAGGAACCTGAGGTGACAAAGAATCCTGTTAAGCCAGAAAATAAAGACAAGGGTCACCAAACATACATGATTGACTCAATCATGGAGAAGGGACTTTCTACAACCTTTGATTCTAATCCCCTTGAGAATCTTCTTGTTAATTCTAAGTTTAATTTTATCAGTAATCCATCTAATGTATTTGATAATTGTACTAACTTTTATTTAACTCAGAATCATGACACTCAGGGATGGAGTCCAAAGTCTAAGGAGTTGCTTAATAAAGGTTGGAGTTTTCCTGATAAAAAATGTGGTCGTTCCCTAGTCTGTTCTCATGAAATTAAATTGGAGGAAGGTAAATGATTAGCAGTTGAAGCCATAACTTGAGTTGAAAGATCCAGATGTAGTCGAGACTTTGGTAGAAGATCCTGTCTACCAAAGCTGAGCTAAGTTTTTAATATTTCGTTTGTATTTTTGAGTTGGCTTAAGTGCCTCACAGATTTCAAAGCCTTTGTATGGGGATGTAAATATCGTCGGCCTAAAAAAAATTAAAAAAAATAAAAAAAAAAAAATCATCAAAAAAATAATAAATAAATAAATAAATAAAGAGATTTTAAAAATTAAAAAAAAATTGCATACATCTTGGGTTTGGCTTTGGTAACACACAATGTGAATGGGGAAATACATGCATCCTGATCCAGCCTTCTTAATTGAAAAATAAAGAAGATAGATTGTATCTCATATGTGAGGCAGCCAGTCGTATTATGGCCACTTGTCCCTTTTGGGAGCCCTATGTTGCGCTGGTCTTGAATGGATCTAATACTGGTCAACAATGCTTTGGCACAAAGTCGAAAGAGCAGACTACCTCCATCCCAATCTCAAGTGAGTATACACCCATCTTTCATTAGGTTTCTAACAACTTGAAAAAAAAAAGGCAAAACTACGATTGTACTTGGTCTTTAATTAGATTAGGAGCCCCGGGCAGATGTCCGTCCTGTCATAGACTCAGGAGGAGACCTTCACACGCCAGTATGTAAATAAAGTTCATGTGCCATGCTCTGTAGAGAGCCGTGTGCTACATTCCCAGTTCTTGGAACCAAGGCTCTGTAGCGCTGATGGACAGAAAGAAGCATCCCATCTTTACAGTGAACGAAAATTGTTATTTGAGCTGTATACTTACTTTAATTAGTAGGTCTCTATGGCGAGTTCTGACTGGCTGCGGTCAGGTACCATCTTCTTAGAATACAGGCCTTTAATTAGGTTTGCAGGAAGATAGAGGGTTGTTCTTCCGTAAGCAGGATAGAAAGGATTCAAAGGTTCTTGTTGTCAGTTCGGCAATCCTTGTGGAATTCATATGTTGCACTGGTGACACGCAACTCAAATACATGCCACTACTGCATTCATGACACGCAATATAAAGATATGCCATAAAAACTGTACATACAGGTATGTCCTCATTTATTATTATATTTCTTTTATCTTTGTATGATTTTGTTGTATTTTGATTTTTGAACAGACGATCCTTTGAGCAGGGTCCTTCAGGGGTTTCTAGACTTCTTTACCCTGATGGTTTTCTTGAAGTTAAAAAAAAAGTTTAATAAAAAAAAACAAAACAAAAACAAAAACAAAAACAAAAACAGTGAAAAAAAAATATTTCGTGTTTCTTACTTTCAAAGTTTTCTGACAACAACCAACCTACCCATATAGGTGCTATGATTACTTTTTCCCTTCTTTTTCCTATTTAAACACTCCATTCTCTTCACTTTCTTCCAACTCATAATCATTCTAAGGGAAGGTGAAATTATGGGACCTCCTATTCGTAACATTAAAAATGTCTGTGTTTTTTGTGGATCAAGTTATGGAAAGGGTTTAGAGTTTGCAAACACAGCTACCATTCTTGGTCGAACACTTGCTGCGAGGAATATTCATGTTGTATATAGGGGTGGTTGTCGTGGGTTAATGGGGGCTATATCACTCTCTGCATTTGTAGCAGGCAGTCAGGTTTTAGGTGTCATTCCTAGACCTTTAGCTCAAAATAACATCACTGGCAAGACAGTTGGAGAAGAAATTCAGGTAACATCTATGCATGGACGAATGAAACAAATGCTTGACAACTCTGATGCATTTATTGCCTTACCAGGTGGTTTTGGTACTTTGGAAGAAATTTTTCAAATTGTCTCTTGGGCCGAACTGAACATCCACCATAAACCCATTGGTTTGTTGAATGTTAATAATTTCTTTGATCTTTTGTTATTTTTTCTTGATAAAGCTGTGGAACAAAAATTTATCACTCCTTCGGCAAGAAAACTTCTTATCTCTGCCTCCACTATTGATGAGCTGATTGATAAATTAGAAGCTTTTGTTTATGAACCTGATAAAGTCCTAGCTCAGATAGATTGGTCATCAGGAAGCAGCGAGGGAAGCAGTAAGAAAAGAAAGCCAGATCTGACACTTCATCTTTAATGGGTTTGATTTTATTTATCGTCCTTTGTTTCTGTTTTAATTCGTGTCAGATTTCTCCAGCAGGTAATATCTTCTATCCTTTACTCATCTATATTTTAACATTGCGAACAATGTTGTGATCTGGTTGAGGGGGAAGGATAATTTAAAAAAAAAGTAGGGAAGTATGATATAATTTTCATGAACTTGTTAAACCAATGAATATTGGCAAAGTAAGGAGTAATTTTACTCCTGAGACGCATTTTAGTTGAAGAAAGTATGTTTAGTGAGATGATTGTTAGAAACCTACAATAAAACCAATTAAGGATGGCAGAGTAAGGAGTAAATTTTGCCCTTAAGGTAATTTTACTCTTGAGACGCATCATAGTTGAGAAAAAAAATGGTTTTAGAAGTAGCAAAAAGCATATCTTGGGTCATAGCATAAATTTTCTTCTTTCTTAAAATTACATGCTTGGATTTGAATGTTGAATTGGTGAATTGAGAATAATAGAAACATGCCTTGTGAGATTTTGAGCCTATTGATGAATGGATTGAGCATTTGTACCATTCTCTTCTTTCTTGTGTGATTTTCACTCATGAAATTGTTACTGTAGGACTTGCCTTGATTCTTTTTAAGGCTACATTTTCACATGCATACTTAAATATGATTGAGGCATTTTAAAATAGCTACTTTGACCAAATAGCCATCCTTGTATATTTTCCCTTGTATAACCCCTTTGAGCTTATTTGGCTAGTTCTTGTTTTTAGCTTATTACGTGCCTTAAAACAAAAAAAAAAAAGGAACATGTTTTTACCTAACCTTAGGGAATAAGAGAGCATTGACTTTGTTTTTAAACAAGTGTGGGGGTGCGTGTGTGTAAAAAAAAAAGGGGGAAAAAGAAAAAAAAGGAAAAGAAAATAAAAAAAATAAAAAGAAAAAGAAAAGAAAAGAAAGAAAGAGCTGACCATCTGATACACTATGTGACATATCCATATCTAGAATAAAGATAGATGCTTGGAAACAACAGGAAGAGAAGGAGAAGGTTTATGCCTAACAATGAATTCAACTCATCAATTTGAGATTAATCTTCAACAAAACATTAGTCAAATATTGGTCATTGTCCTTTATGATGAATGTTCTCAAATATCTTTTCTACTCTAACTGTACCATAATGCTCTTTTATTCTCTTTGGTATTTATCTTCTTATATCCATATTATCCTTCCTTCTTTACCATGACCCTATTACAACCTTGAATAAAGTCCTCTTGATTTTTGTGTGTATGTGTTCTGAGTAGTGGAGAAGTAGAAGATAAGCAAGCTTATGGTAGTGCAATTTTTCATGAGTTGAATTGAGTGAAATATCTACCATTTTAAACACTATAGGGATTGAGAGTGAATCTTGTGAGGATCTTTCATTCTTGATTCGTTCTTTTTAACAGAAGTTTCCTTGCTTGATGGTTTGAGATGTGAAGAAATATTAAAAAAAAATACTTTGTTCCCTTGAATGACTAGTTGCTCTTCTTGTTTCATTAAATCTTTTAAAGTTTTTAGTTTTTTTTAGTTCAGTGTCATTTCCTAGTTTTGGTCTTATATATTTTGCCCAGGAGTGCAAATGCTCAAGTGTGGGGGTGTGATGAACTTGCAAAACTTATAATTTTTATGATTCATTGTGTGTGTTTTTCATTCTTTTTAATCTTTTTAATTAGGTTTGTTCTGGAGTTTTGTTATAGTTTTAGTATTTTAAATTGTGTTGTAATTATGTGTTTCTATGTATTTTTGTTAGGTAAATGCAAAGGATCGAAGAATGGAGGTGATTGCATAGAAGATTTGTAAAAAAAAAAAAATACTTGATGGATGATGTCATAGATGATGTCAGCAATCGTCACTGTAGCATCACTGTAGCACTGTAGCATCACTATAGCACTGTAGCATCACTGTAGCACTGTAGCTCCTGTAGCAAATTTGCCTATAAATAGGCAATCGAATTATGAAGGAAGGTGTTCAGCGTTCGTAAAAACGTTCGGAAGAGAGAATTTCTATTCTGTTGTTCTCCTTTTCCTTTTCCTTTTTCTTTTTCTTTTCTTCTTTCTCATGTGTAACTAATCTTCATCTTGCTTGGGTAAAAAGGTGAAGCTCTTGATAATAAATTAATGTTAGATTAATTTCTTTCTTGTACTTAAATGATATATTATTAAGCAAATATAATATGTGTTGTATGTTGTTTCCAATTAATTTAGAAACTTTTCTTGTATAATGAATATCTTGATCCATTGTAGACAATAGGATTGGCACATTGGATGCTTTTGACGATTTACAAGTATTAGTAGATAATTATTGGAACCATAATATGATTACATGATTGAACTTTAAATGTTAAATCTTCCGATTGGAATCTTCATTATGCATGATTTCAATTGAGTTATAAAACAAAATAATCTTATTTTTAATTTATTACCAAGAGTGGATCTCCTAACCCAAGCAAATCCTTTTCATTTGTAAACAACTTATATCACCTTTAATCTTGTGACACATCTTCTCTTTACCTCAATTAATTAGTTTTCCTTCATCAATTCTCTGTGGATCGACCTCAGACTCCCGAGAATTTATTACTTGAGACAACCTACACTTGGGTTTGAAACTTTTAAATATAATTATATCCCATCATATACCAGGCTAAGTTAACCTAAGAACAGGTCTGCGAGATACACTTAACTGAAAAACACTCCTGGTGCGTTGCCTAACTTGAGCGTTGCCTAACTTGAGCGTTGCCTAACTTGAGCGTTGGAGTCCCATTGCAGGTTCCCATCCCCCTAGACTTCAAACGCTTGGTGATAGCTGCGCGAGGAGGAAACCACCGTATTCGTACCTATCTCAGGTATCCTCTGAATCCATTTCAAAACAAACCAAAACAAACCCACCCTCAATGAGAATCCCACGCAAGCCATCTCTCCAACTTACAGCAAGACCCAATTCCCCACCTTGTTCGTGAACTCACTGCTCGAGTTACCAGGGTCCATGGCAGCATCAAAGCAGGATTGTGTATACACCTCAGCAAGAAGGCTGCAAAAGTGTGAGGTCCAGATCTGGGAAGAAGAGTTTGTCTTTGGTTTTGCGGTGGTCTTTGGTTTTGGGTCTGGACACAGATCTAGTTGAGCAATGAGTCACTTTGGTAGTGAGAAATTTTACAGTAGTCTTTTCCAACACCCTCCTCGGAAACACAATTTTTTTATTATTTTTTTTGTACATAAGAGAAGAAGAAAAAGAACAACGACAGCTAACTTCTACAAAACGCACCTCCCATACTATTAGCAAGGAGTAAGGGAGCAAGATCCTAAGGAGGGTTGTTCATGATGGATAGTCGATCATCCTGTTTAGCTCCCAAAACACTATTTTGCTGTTGAGCATTGAAGATATTTTTTTTCTTTTGTTTTAATTTGGAGTATTTAGCATAACCTTGAAAATATATTACTTTTGAACATGAAAATAACAAACCAATCACGATTTCAAAAAGTGAAAATTTGAAAATGAAAATTATTTTTAAAAAGTGAAAATAGAATACAAAAATAAGAAACATTTTCTGAAATCAAACACACCCTTAACTTAATGCACATATGTTGTTCATCTCACTTTTAGATTTTATCAAGACAAATCTACCCGGTAAAACCATATAATTTTGACCCAAATTATGGATCAAACCAAGGAAGCATAGATCTGTGTGGGTTACTTTCCGAACACTATTTGAATGCATCCTTAAATTTTCTTTTCTAATTTTTTAAAAATCAATAACCAAGAAAACTTCAATGATCATTAGCATGCTCCTATTATTGAGAACAAATCAATCTCCGTAATTTTCCTACATGTATTGCAGATAGCATCTCTTATATTATGATGTCTCTCACCATGCTATACAAGTATACACAACAGTATAGCCTCTCATATTTCCTACGGATTCTTCTCAGTGGTAATACACATCATATTCGATGTTTATAATGATAGTAAAAGCCAGGCAAAGTAAAATCCCAATTAAGATAAGCAATTAGCCGCCCATTTATGACATGGGTTTCAATGCCAGAATAAACAGAACATCAGTTAAAAGTTAGCCAGCATTGATCAGTAACTAATGCAAGACAACAAAAATATTAAAGGGGTGTTTGGTTCTTTTTTTTATTATTATTTTCAGTTAATATGTTTTCATTCTAATTACAAAAAATACCACCTTATTTTTATTATATTTTTTTATTTCAAATTTTTATAACGGAAATGGTGAAAACCACATAATAAAAATATACTGACATTTTTGTAATTATAATGAAAACATATCAACTCAAAATTAGAAAAAAAGAAAAAAAAAACCAAACATCCTCTGAGAGATTCAGATAATTTTTTTTATTCTTAGAATTATGTGATCTTACTAGAAGCACACAACGCTACCAAAAGCAAATGTGTCAAGACCTTTTTAGTTAACAATAAATAGCAGATAAACAATTCTAATCGATTCAGTGTTGAATCGATTTCAATATTTCATAACAATATACCATGTTAAATTCAATGGCTTTTGCATGCTGCAGCTTAAACATGTTGAGATTTTATTTTTCACTAATCTGTAAACCTGTACACAAATTACAACTTTACGGAATTCTCTCTACACTGTTCTGTCAGTTGCTGGTTGTAACCATAGTAGGAAACCAAGACAAATGGCAAATTCATGGTTAAAAAGTCATAACAGACATGGACATTTCGTCTTAAAGAATCTCATGATTGGTTGCATGATCATTTTTTTTGGATAATGACGCTAAGAAATAAATGCATACTGTAGAGATTCAAAATATAAGGTTATTGTATTGTAGAAAAAGGATTTTTTTTTTTTCTGTACCCCCAGTACATCTATAAGCTGTAACATACAACAAGCCATTTACAGGTAACTTCCACCAATCTGCCTGACTTTGAACAAGTAACTTACTGGTTGACCATATTCTCAGCAATACTTTTGTTTACTGAATCTTCAATCTTCAATTATGAGTCAGCAAAATTTATATATATGTGAGCAGAAAATTTTCCAGTCAGTACAAAAATTGAATACACACACCTAACATTCCCTCCAAGTTGTCCTATTGAACTTTCATGCACTTTAATAAAAAAAAGATTCTGTATATTAAACTGCTAGATGTCAAAATTAAAAAATCTAACATATGACTAGAAATTCATTTATTGTCACCAAAATTAATTTGCACTGAGAGTTGTGTAAGTTACAAATCTACAAGATGAAAAAAACTTCAGGTTTTGGTGAAATTTGGTGCCATGGAGTTCAGCCATAAAACTGAAATCATCAAGGAAATGTTAATAGATGTTAATGTGTTATTGATATTGAATTTCAATCAATCCTCATATTCTAAAAATACATACAGGAGCAATCCTTCAGCTCTTATACATGTCATAGTTCCTTGATCCCAGCTACACAACAGTATCCCTGCAAAACTTTGAGTATTCTTTCTCATTGGCTGTAAAGCAAACAAAAGTTTGAGATCTCTAGCAATGGCAAATACAGCCAACATCAATGCTAAACATACAACAGTGCAACCAATCCTGGGCTTGATTTGATTGTACCCTTGGTTGCAGTTAAATAAATTTCTGATCCATCCTAGCCCTGCAAATAGCAGAGATAAGACATTTTGAAGCTCAAAACCAGTATTTGATCCTGGAAGGGCTAGAAGTTCTCCATTTGTGGGTCATCTGGTTCATGCTGGCAATAAGAACAGAATTAAGTGCGCCAATGATCACCAACCATTGCCGAGCCATCAAAACCAGAAGAAACAAACCCAATCTTTGCTTAAGAACAAAAATCTCCATAGACGTGTTATTCCTCAAAGGACTGCATAGAAATTTTCTCCAACAGTAGTGGCCAATCTTCTCCAAGTTGCTGTGGATTTAGCTCCATGGCAACTTTAAAATCATGCAAAGATACCAAGCATGGTGGTCTGTGTTCGGGCTCAGGTTCTGCTGGCCCACCAGCACTCTGCACCTGTAAATGATTATTTGGCCAGATGCCATTAATGACCTTCCCCTGAATCTGCTGTTTCGAGACAGGGGGCCTCCTTGGCTCATTTGTAGACCTAGCTCCCACTAAATCAACACAAGATCTGATCAACCGTTTCAAGTACACATCCAACACATTATTCAACATATTCGCACATTCCATAGAAACACCTCCAAGACCCTGTGCTGTGGCAATCTGCTCCATGCACCTTCTCAATGTATCTGTATCAGACAGCCTACCACTGTCACAAAAACTATCAAAATCACTACTGCTACTCACTGGCACTGCTTTGCGGGCCCCACCCACGCTTGTGGAGCAGTAAGGAATCCCAAGTGGTGCAATCAGGGGACTTCCAGAGAAACTGAGGTGGTTTAACTGCTCCACCTCTTCCCCATCTTCAACAATTGGTATTTCAGTTGGCCCTGTGCCATGTATTCTTGGTTTTTCTGCAGGTCTCTGAATAGAATCCCCCATTTCATTCTCAGGTAGCTCAGCAACTGCTTGAAGATGCTGTATTGGTCTCTGGTAATCACATGGAGTAAGAGTTCCATTCTCCATGCCAACCTTACTACCACTGTCTTCTGTAGCAGTGGATTGATGAGCAACAGAATCAACTTTCCCATTTGGTCCAAGAGGGCTTGGTCTATCTTTAAGCTTTCGATCACGCATTCCAGACCTTACCTTACGTGGAGACACTGGCAAAACCCCATTTGACCAAATGGGTGCATTTTGATTTTGATTTTGGAAGTTAGCAACACTCTGTTCATGTCCATCTTCTCTAACAGGAGATATGTTAGTAACGTGTGCTCCTGATTTTGGAGGACCTGATGGCTGGACTGGTGGTGGGTTATTGGCTTGGCAGGCATTCTTCAAAATTGACTTTATAAAATTATTGTGTAACGGAAGGTTCTCCCTCCCAAGAACCCGATAACACAACTTATCAAATTCAGTCTTGCTCAGCTTCTGACTCAGAAACCTGTTCAAGTAATAAAAGTACCGCTTCGATTTATCCGCTCCAAGCTTCTTTACAATCTGTGCTTTTAATTCACCCAAATCGATTCTTGAGCTCTGCTGGGGTTGCATTTCTCAACAAACAGATTCATACACCGCCCAACAAATCAATAAATAACCCACCCAACTGTAACCTCAATTTGTGCTAAATTACAGTTATTTCTGTTTCCAAAGAACCCAAAACTTCCCCTCTCCCATATCATTAAATACAAATCAAACTACCACTAGCTCTGCATATCAAAACAACCAGATGCATAAATCATACTAACAACAGTAACATAGGAGAAAGTTTCAATTCACACAACAAGAGACCCCACAATGCAAAGCGAAATCTCAACTTTCCCGACACCAAAACCCTAGAGATCAAACCGCAACGGAACTCACTAAGTCCAAGCGCGAAATCCTTCAAACCAAACTCAATTCAACGAATTGTGTGGCAAATCAAAACCCTAAGTTTGCATCACCAAACCCGGGGTCCGAAACACCATGCTTGTTGCGTCGAACAACACGAAGCGCGAACATCACATCACTTGCACCAATGTGAAAACCCTCATTGTTTCGCGAAATTCGAAAGCTTCGAACTTCGAATCCCGAAGAGATCACTGAGTAGAACAAAATTGAGCAACGCCAAAGAGACAAAAAAAAAAAAGGAAAAATTTGAAATTTGCAATGGAAGGAAGTAGAATGAAGAGCGAAGACTAAGACTTGGAAGTGTGTTGGGGAAAAACAAGGGGGTTATTATGCATTGATTGAGCTCTGACCTTAGCGCAGCTCACGAATTTGAATAGAAATCTCGAACCTCAACACTTGCTGGTTCCGAATCTTCGAAGCTTCGGCTATGGCTATGGCTCTCTCTCTCTCTCTCTTTCTCTCTCTGTTTCTCTCTCTCTCTTTTTTTTTTTTGTTTTGGTTTTTGTGTTTTTGTTCTTGCTGATTTATGTATTGAGCTTTGCTCTGTGTGTAGCTCGATCGCTGCTAACAGTGTTCTTGTTCCTCTTCCCTTCTGATTATTATTTTTTTCTTTTTTGCACTTCCCTTTCTTTTTCTCTCTCACAAGGTCTTCTCTTCCCTATTAAAAAACAGATTTTCTCTATTTCTTTGTAATTTGGCTGATTAGGATTCATCGATTTTATAAAGTAATTTTTCTAAGATGCCCGGTTAGTTTAAAACTTTTTTCTTCTTGGTAATTAGTTTATTTAAAATTGTTATAGAAGATTTAATCCTAGTAGACTTCTACTACTAGTATCTTTAAGATTTATTTTTGATTTATTGATTGATAATTTAAAAGAAAAAACTTCTTAATATTATTGTCTTTTTTTTCAATACAATATGAATAATGAGGTTTAAATTTATAAACTTATACAAATTATCCAAACTCTTCATCATTAACTCAATCTTATTGACTTTTTTATATTATTGTGTAAGTATTAAAAAAGTTTGATTATAATAAAAATTATTAAAAAATAATTTTTTATTGATATAAGAATATATGATTAAATAATAGAATAGAATTTAAAAATAAAAAATACAATTAAACTCTATTTTTAAGAAATATTTTCGAGTCTATAACTAAGATATATATATTATAGCATAATTTTTTGTGTTAGTTGATCATCTTGCTAAAGTTGTATAAAATAAAATGATTTGAGGATCACATCACCTTATTTCTCTTACCTTGTGTTTGATCAAGTACAACTATGAATTATTATTGGATAATATTGAGGACCACTGTCCTTTTTCATTATTTTGCAGGTACTTTTATATCAAAGTTAGTGTAAGTCTGTCACCAAAAAGAAAAGAAAAAAATTAGTGTAAACCATATCTAAAGCTTGTGGAATGGTCTCTTGGAATAAGACAATTTTAAAAAAAAATATCTATTAAAAAAAGTGAGTAATTTGCTTCCCACATTTTTTCTAGTTTGAAGGTTAAGCTGAGCTATTCTAATAATGTGAAAGTGTAAGTTTAACTTTGTTTTGACATAAAAGTTAGGTCAACCATATACACCCTACATGGTACAATGGCTGAATTACTTTTTTAGTCCCCTCTGGTATGGTTATGCAATTCCGAGCTTGGAAGTTTCATAATATGAATAGAAAACGAATTATGCTTCAGGTTTCTAGAAGTTTTACGAGGATGATATGGATTATGTGAAGTTTTTAGAGAATAAAAAATTAAGTTTTCTCTGTATTTTTTAGTATTTAATTGTAATAGTAAAAAAATTTATATTATTAGCTAACCATGTAATCTTAGATGTATTCTTATATTATTAAAAATATTTTATTTTAATAATAACTACATAAAAATTATACATATAATAAAATATGTTTAATTAATAGTATAAAAATATTTTATACTAACAATGCATTAAAATTAAATTAAATTTTGTAAGACCTATAGGGAAGGGATTCACTAACACCTAAGTGTAAATAAAAGAGACTTATATCTAATCTTACACCCTTCATTTATTATGATCTTATGGTTACGATAGGAGATAAATAAGTAGTCGTAAGATCACAATAAAATGAAAGGTATAAAATTATGTGTAAATTTCTTTTATACTTAAGTATATAAGTAGATCCCCCATATATATATATATATATATATATATATATATATATATATATATATATATATATATATATATATATATATATATTGAGATTGAGATTTAGATTGTTATATGGCACTTCGAAGCTTAGACTTCATATCCCAAAACAAATATGATGTTAATGTGTTTCATGAAACTTATAAGCTAAATTAAGACTTTTTTTTGTTTCCCTTATGTAACACTCCAAGTTTTTTAACTATTTGACAGTAATTTTGACAGTTAACAGAATTTTACTGTTTAGTGATTTTGTGTACTGTAAAATTATTTTGAGTATTCCGTCAGTACATTTGATCGTTTTGTGTGATTTACTCTATGTTAAGAAAATAATAATTTTCGGGCCAGGGAAAATCTTACGTAATTTAATTATTACTGTTAAGTCTTAATTATTTTACGAAATCTGATTTGATATTCATGAATTTTCTAATTTTTATGATTTTGTGGATGATTATGAAATTTTTATATTTCTCTGATTGTTTTTGGGTTGTTTGTGAGCCCAGGTGGCCTTACGTGGCTCCAGGTGGGCTCCGCAAAGTGAAAATTTTTCTGCGGATAAAAAAATTTGTATTGTTTAGACGGAGACGGGGGATCTTACAAAACCTGAATCAGGAAACAGTTTTTAAAATTTTTTTTTACTGTATTTTGTGAGAATGCTTATGTCTTGAAGCATATCAAATAAGTTTTTGATGATAACAAAGTCAAGATGAAGACCAAGATAAAAAAAAAAGTTCAAGACCGAAAGAAGAAGACCAAGATCAAAAAAGGTATATTAGATATAGGTCTTAGAACATCAATGTGAAATGCTCTCAAGGTATCTCAATTATATTCAAATGGTTTTTCAAAGATCTCATAAATCAACTTGTTTTTCAAAGTTCATATTTTAAAGAAATGTTGATTTCAATCTTGGATTATGTTAAACATTTGTAAATCTTGGTTAGTCCAAGTTCCCCAATGATAAAAATGGCCTGGAGACTTAATTGGGATTGAAAAATGAGTTTAAAGTATAGTGTAATCGATTACCAATGTTTAGTAATCGATTACAAGCTAAATGAAGCCTTGTCGATTACATAAAGATCCATGTAATCGATTACCATGTTCCCGTAAATTCAAGAACACGCTTCAAAGTGTGTAATCGATTACATAGATATTGTAATCGATTACCATGAAGTCAGAGGGTGTGTAATCGATTACACAAGTCTTGTAATCGATTACACACAAACCCAGAAAGCCAAGAACACGTTCTAACTGTCATGTAATCGATTACGTAACCCCGTATTCGACACAAGATTCTCGACAAGCCCAACGGCTATATTATTTGGCTTTTAATGTTGTCCATTAAAGCCCCCAATGGCTCTATTGTTCCACAAACTTATAAATACTCATTTTGGGGCATCATTTGTGACTAACCAACAATTGAGAAACATCTTTCAATCACTCTAATCCGAGAATCATCATTAAATCTCTTTTGCTCTGTTTTTGTATATATTTGAGATATTCTTGAAGAGCATCATAGGACTTCAATTTGTGTAATCTACTCTTGTGATAGTTTCATCTTGTAAACACTTTGATTATTTGTAAAGGGGGTGAGGTATCCCTCTAGAGAAAAGAGAGTAAGGTTTCTCTCAAAGTTTGTAAAGGGTAAGGTATCCCTTGTTGAAGGTGAGGTATGCTTCAAAGGTTGTAAAGGGGGTGAGGTATCCCTCTAGTGAAAAGGGTGAGGTATCCCTGTTTTGAGGCTCAAGCTCAAGGGTGAGGCATCCCAAGGAGTTGAGTGCTCTTTTGTGTAAAGGTTTTCAAGTACCCGTTCAAGCTTGAAGTTTAGTGGAAAAACTCGAGTGGTTTGCTTGAGGACTGGACGTAGGTCACAAGGGGTGGCTGAACCAAGATAAATCCTTGTGTTTGTTCTTCTTAACTCTATCTCTTTACTTTGTGCTTTAATTTTATTTGCTTGAGTTGAGTTCGTTATTTAACTTTACTTGAATACTTTCTATCTTGGCTTGTTTATTTGTAAGTGGTTCTTTTGATCGTATTTATCTATTCACTTCAATTAAACAATAGCTTTAACGAAAATTTGACAAACAAGTGCTTTGTGAAAGATTTGCGAAAATATTTCATAAACTCAATTCACCCCCTTCTTGAGTTTGAGGCCACTTGGTAACATTTTGTACTGTATTTAATTATCGGGCGATAAAAATATAGTAAAAATATTATTTGAAGGGTAATAGCAGATAAAAAAATAAATATTGTACTGCAAAGTCAACATTAGTGGATTGGATATTAACCATTGATTTAATCAACTGTGGAGACTTGATCTTGATTTAATCAACGGTTGAGATTTGGTCTTATAAAGTGGCTAGGACCATTTATAGCCCTTGGATGTAAAGTTTGAAGGAGTAATCTTGACCCTTCATTTTGGAGATACATCTAATGGCTAAGATTTCAACGAGGAAAGATCCAATGGCCTAAATTAAGTCTTTTATCTATGCCTAAACCTAGAAGCTACATTAAATCCTAACCATTGATCTAATTAATGGTTACGATTACTTAAAATGGTGGCTAGGAGATTTGTTGCATTTTGAAGAATGCATGGAAGGGGAGAACGGTTTTGGTGCTGCATTTAGAAGCTAAAGCAACATTTGAAGACCATAATTGATCACCTTTGGTCATTATTGATCATTCTTCATCATTCTTCATCATTCTTGAATTTTCCTAAAGCAAAGCTCTTCAAAATTTTCTCTCCATCTCTTCTCCATGCATGTTTCGGCCAAAGCACCCAAGACAACCTTCCATCACTCTTAAATTTCATACAACCATATTTCTTGAATCCTTACCTTATTCTAAGCAACTTTCATGTTGGAGACTTTCTTTAAATCTTTCATCTTCAAGGAGTTTTTCCAAGAGCAAAGTTATAGGGTATTTGTGGTGAAGTGTAAGGAAACTTCATTTCTTCTCTCTTTTTCATGTTCTAAGCCATGTTTGATCCATGGTTTACCTTGTTCAAGCTTGATTTACTAATAAATACATGTTTTATTTTGTATTTAAGAAACCTTTGGTGGTGAAGGACTTGGAAAAAGAAGCAAAACAAGGAGCTTTTGAGGATCTTCAAGAGGTAAAAGGGAGATCTATCTCACCAACCAAGTATGGTGGTGAGAGATGATTTTGTATTTGATGGATGGTGAATCCATGTGAGGATTCATATCCATGGTCATGTAATTATTTGTGGGTGTTTATGTGTTTTTGATTATTTGTTTATGCTTGATGTGCTTTGCATGATTTATTTATGCTTGCATGCTTAGTATGATGTTTACTTGCTTTTATGGTATACTTGAAATATAATATGTTGATTATATGTGATGTATACCATAAAAATTGTTGGAAATGAAAACAATTTTTGGTTCCAAAGACCATGAGGATTTCGGCCTGTACACCTCAAAATAGGTGTTTACAAATTAATATTTTCATGAATGATAAAATTAGATGTTTGGAAAAGCAAGGAAAATAAACAAAGGGTTTGTTTTCAAAGAATAAGTGTTCACGATTTTTGAAGGATGTTTTTGAATCAAAAGATTTTAAGTATTTTACTAATCATGAGTTTTAAATGAAAAGAGCAATGAGTTGATGATTTTAAGGATTTGCAAAGAAAGTGAAAATGAAAATAAACAAATGAATTGATTTTAAAGACCATGAGTCTCACAGTTTTTGCAAGAAATTTTAATGGTTTTGTTTGTGTAAAAATAAGAATGGTACTTAATTGATTTAGAAGGAAAAATATTTGATAGCCATTGGAACCATGTACCACGGTTTTTTTTTTTAGAGATTGGAATAGTTTTGGTTTTATGAAACAAAGTGATTTCAAAGTGGAAACAAACTGTTTGAACAAAGTATTTTAGTACAAGGATTAAAGAAAATGAAAATAAGGTGTTTTGTTACTTGAAAGATGGAATTTCGTTTATGAAAGACAAAAAGAGGTTGAAAGTGTTTGAACCTCAATTTATTTTGAAGAGAATTGATTTTAGAATTGATTTGAGAAAAATGGAGAATATAATAGTGATTTTGATATTTTCTAATGTGTAACTCATCCTTTGGGTTTTGAAGTGTGATAAGGAATTTTAAAGATTTGAAAACATTGATTTACATCAATGGAAATGGTGAAATTGTGGAATTTGTTACGAAAAGGATTTCTTCAATATGGAAATGTGGAAAATGAAGTACAAAGTCATATTATTATGAGTAAGGTTGAAATGGAATTTTTAAAGGTTGAGAAATATTTTTTGTAATGGAATTATGGTGAAAAATGATTTACGTAACTTAAAAACGTGATTTTTAAGCTACGCGATTTGAAAAACGTTAAACTATTTCTACGCTATTTGAAAAGCGTTTAAATATTTCGAAAATGATGGAAAATGGTTTACACGACTTAAAAAAATGATTTTTATGTTACGCGATTGCGAAAATGGTGGAAAATCGCTACGCGAGTTGAGAAACGTGTAAATATTTTTACATGATTGAGAAAACGTTGAAAAATCAATGCGTGATTTGTAAATACAACAGAAGTGTTGCAGAATTGTGAAAACGTAACAGAAATGTTGCGTGATTGTGAAAACATGATAAAAGTGTTTTGTGACTATGAAAATGCGATAATATGATTTCTCTATTAAAAATACAGTATGATTACTGTTGAACCAGTGTATGGACACTGTATGAGAAAATGATGAGTTTTACCTGTGATTGGCATTTGGTGCATTTTACATGCATTCGAAAGATATACCTGTGATTGGCATTTGGTGTATTATACATGCATTAGAAAAATATGCATTGTGGCATATGATGAAATTGGAAAAATATGCATTATGGCATATGATGAAATTGAAAAATATGCATTGTGGCATACGATGAATTTGAACAAAATTGCATTGAGATATTCGTGCATTGAACAAAAATTAATAGCTGATGCTATTGTAACCCTTGTGGTTGAAGAGGGAATGAGAATTGATAGTGAGGTTTATGATGGATCTTAGGGGCGTCAAGGCGCGGTGGTCGATCAGTGGATATTTGTCTGTGGGCTAAGGCTGGACCATATGCCACTTGGCGATGCAATCCATTGCAACGCATTGACGATACCCGACAATAACACGATTCTTTTCAACGACTGAGAGATTGTCTTTAGGCTAAGGCTGACAATTAACAAGAGCATTCTTCTCGAAATTGTGAAAACCTCCATGGAGTAGGATATTGAGTCTATGTGCATATGCATAAATTTGAGTATCTATATCTGCATGATATGATAATTGAGGAATATTGGATAATGATGATGATAATCATGTTGATGGCATTATTGTTATTATCGTGTGAATTGAATAATGTTGATAGCATGAATGTAATTATTGTATCTGTGTAAAGACAATAATGTTGATGGCATAATTGTAATTATGGTATGATATATCTGTATGGTGTGCTATTTGTGTTATCTCTATGCTACCATATTGGTATTAGCGTAGGTGATCTCACCTCTTTGTTATATTGTTTTACTGTGTCTGTGTTGTAAAAATAATATAGTAGAAGGAACGAGTTGTCTTCGACATAACGGGTGACAGATATTCTGAGATTGGTGACAACATTTAGAAGTGGTTATTCAGGATTCAATAGTGTGCAGTGTGAACAAGGAACAGATGTCTGATGCATTAAGATGGATACAAGAAAGAATGAGTATGTTAAGTTTTACCGTTAGTATTGTACCGTGCTATTAAGTAAGACCCGTGATGGGGTTTGCTACTGTTAAAAAGAGAGTATGCTAGTTTTATATTTCTCTTTAAATTGTTAAGTATTAATTGGTGTCAATATTGTATATTAATCAGTTTAAATATATTTTCAGTAATACTTATAGATTTTCAGTACGTTTATGTTTCTGTAAGAAGAAGAAATTTTAAAACTCACCTTTTATAACTCAAACCTTTTATGAACTTCTTTACAGATTATGAGTTGGGAGTCGAAAATGTGATACCCTGAGGAGGGTGTTACATTAGTTGGTATCAGAGCACGGTTTGAGTCTTTTGGGGTTTGTGGTTAGGTCTGTTTTGCTTGTATTGTATTCTCTGTGTGTTTGATTTCCGAAAGGAAATAATGTGTTTTGAAATGGTTACATCTGGTTTCCATTGTATTTTGATTCGTGTGTCTTTGAAGAGAGGATGATGGCTCGTGATAGACGTACGCGTGTGGAAGCGAGACGTGATCTTTGAAACAGATTGGTTATTTTTCGACCATATCTTATGAGATTGTCTCAATAAAGTGTTAGTATTCCAGAAATTCGTTCTTAAAATCAGGCAATATCAAATTCTTTGTTGGATATGTCTGGTAACATATCAGATAGTTTCGTTATCCTTTTTCTTTCTGACCTTCACAATGTTTTTCATGTATAGCAATTTGCAAGAAAGAATATTTTGCAAGAAAGGATATTCCTATTCGAATCCATGTCATAGTATCGGGTACGGTGTTGTTGAAAGAGAATTCGATGTGTGAGACACTTCCTGTTAAGAGCAAAGGCAGGAGAGTGAAGCGATACAAGGACAAGGAAATTTTTAAGTGATGTCGTGCGGAGTGACGGATGCTCTTATAATATTTATAAATTATAGGAGTAGAATATTTCGTTCTTATCTAGACAGAATTGTCATTATTTCTTTATTAACGACATTCTGATCTATTCTCAAAATCAAGAGGAACATTCTAAACATCTCAGTGTGATTTTCCAAGTTCTAAAGGAGAAGTGCTTATATATTAAGTTGTTAAGATGTGAATTCTGGATGAAGTTTAGTTTTTGGTTCCGTAATTCAAAGGAAGGAATTGCGATTGATCCGTTAAAGGCTGAAAATGTGTTTGATTACTTATTTGGTATTAGTTTTGTCTAATTCCAGTGAACCATTAGAGGTGAATAGTGATGCATTACATCAGAGTTTAAGATATGTGCTTATGCAGAATAGAAGAGTTGTAGGGTATGATTTTAGGAAATTGAAGGTACATGAGGAAAACTATTCTACGCAAGAGTGGAGGTTGGTAGCTATTAAGTTTGCATTAGAAGTATGAAGATACTTTCTTTATGGAGTAAAATTTAACATCTTCAGTAATTATAGGAATTTGAGATATCTGTTAGATCAGGAGACAAAGAATTTTTATTGGTTTAAATCGTTTAGAATGATGTAAGTGGAGAAGCAATATAAGAGTTGGAGGATAAGATAAAAGAACAATATCTATATTTATTCTGAGGATGTGAAATCAGGTTTATTAAATTTCGAGGACGAAATTTCTTTTTAGAGGGAGAGTATTGTAACACCCCAAGTTTTCTAACTATTTGACAGTAATTTTAATTGTTAAAAAAATTCTACTGTTTAGTGATTTCTGTGTACTGTAAAATTATTTTGAGTTTTCCGTCAGTACATTTGATTGTTTTGTGTGATTTACTCCGTGTCAAGAAAATAATAATTTTCGGGCCAGGGAAAATCTTACGTAATTTAATTATTACTGTTAAGTCTTAATTATTTTACGAAATCTAATTTGATATTCATGAAATTTCTAATTTTTATGATTTTGTGGATGATTGTGAAATTTTTATATTTCTCTGATTGTTTTTGGGTTGTTTGTGGGCCCAGGTGGCCTTACGTGGCTCCGGGTGGGTCACGCAAAGTGAAAATTTTTCTGCGGATAGAAAAATTTGTATTATTTAGACGAAGACGGGGGATCTTACTAAACTTGAATCCAGAAACAGTTTTTAAAATTTTCTTTTATTGTGTTTTGTACTGTATTTAATTATCGGGCGATAAAAATATAGTAAAAATATTATTCGAAGGGTAATAGCAGATAAAAAAAAATATTGTACTGCGAAATCAACATTAGTGGATTGGATATTAACCATTGATTTAATCAACGGTGGAGACTTGATCTTGATTTAATCAACGGTTGAGATTTGGTCTTATAAAGTGGCTAGGACCATTTATAGCCCTTGGATGCAAAGTTTGAAGGAGTAATCTTGACCCTTCATTTTGGAGATACATCTAATGGCTAGGATTTCAAGGAGGAAAGATCCAATGGCCTATATTAAGTCTTCTATCTAAGCTTAAACCTAGAAGCTACATTAAATCCTAACCATTGATCTAATCAATGGTTAAGATTGCCTAAAATGGCGGCTAGGAGATTTGTTGCATTTTGAAGAATACATGGAAGGGGGGACGGTTTTGGTGCTGCATTGAGAAGCTAAAGCAACATTTGAAGACCATAATTGATCACCTTTGGTCATTATTGATCATTCTTCATCATTCTTGAATTTTCCTAAAGCAAAGCTCTTCAAAATTTTCTCTCTATCTCTTCTCCATGCATGTTTCGGCCAAAGCACCCAAGACAACCTTCCATCACTCTTTAATTTCATACAACCATATTTCTTGAATCTTTACCTTATTCTAAGTAACTTTCATGTTGGAGACTTTCTTTAAATCTTTCATCTTCAAGGAGTTCTTCCACGAGCAAAGTTATAGGGTATTTGTGGTGAAGTGTAAGGAAACTTCATTTCTTCTCTCTTTTTAATGTTCTAAGCCATGTTTGATCCATGGTTTATCTTGTTCAAGCTTGATTTACTAATAAATACATGTTTTGTTTTGTATTTAAGAAACCTTTGGTGGTGAAGGACTTGGAAAAAGAAGCAAAACAAGGAGCTTTTGAGGATCTTCAAGAGGTAAGAGGGAGATCTATCTCACCAACCAAGTATGGTGGTGAGAGATGATTTTGTATTTGATGGATGGTGAATCCATGTGAGGATTCATATCCATGGTCATGTAATTATTTGTTGGTGTTTATGTGTTTTTGATTATTTGTTTACGCTTGATGTGCTTTGCATGATTTATTTATGCTTGCATGCTTAGTATGATGTTTACTTGCTTTTATGGTATGCTTGAAATATAATATGTTGATTATATGTGATGTATGCCATAAAAATTGTTGGAAATGAAAACAATTTTTGGTTCCAAAGACCATGAGGATTTCGGCCTGTACACCTCAAAATAGGTGTTTACAAATTAATATTTTCATGAATGATAAAATTAGATGTTTGGAAAAGCAAGGAAAATAAACAAAGGGTTTGTTTTCAAAGAATAAGTGTTCACGGTTTTTGAAGGATGTTTTTGAATCAAAAGATTCTAAGTATTTTACTAATCATGAGTTTTAAATGAAAACAGCAATGAGTTGATGATTTTAAGGATTTGCAAAGAAAGTGAAAATGAAAATAAACAAATGAATTGATTTTAAAGACCATGAGTCTCACGGTTTTTGCAAGAAATTTTAATGGTTTTGTTTGTGTAAAAACAAGAATGGTACTTAATTGATTTAGAAGGAAAAATATTTGATAGCCATTGGAACCATGTACCACGGTTTTTTTTTTTAGAGATTGGAATAGTTTTGGTTTTATGAAACAAAGTGATTTCAAAGTGGAAACAAACTGTTTGAACAAAGTATTTTAGTACAAGGATTAAAGAAAATGAAAACAAGGTGTTTTGTTACTTGAAAGATGGAATTTCGTTTATAAAAGACAAAAAGAGGTTGAAAGTGTTTGAACCTCAATTTATTTTGAAGAGAATTGATTTTAGAATTGATTTGAGAAAAATGGAGAATATAATAGTGATTTTGATATTTTCTAATGTGTAACTCATCCTTTGGGTTTTGAAGTGTGATAAGGAATTTTAAAGATTTGAAAACATTGATTTACATCAATGGAAATGGTGAAATTGTGGAATTTGTTACGAAAAGGATTTCTTGAATATGGAGATGTAGAAAATGAAGTACGAAGTCATATTATTATGAGAAAGGTTGAGATGAAATTTTTGAAGGTTGAGAAATATTTTTCGTAATGGAATTATGGTGAAAAATGATTTACGTAACTTAAAAACATGATTTTTAAGCTACGCGATTTGAAAAATGTTAAAATATTTCTACGCGATTTGGAAAGCATTTAAATATTTCGAAAATGATGGAAAATGGTTTACGCGACTTAAAAAAAATGATTTTTAAGTTACGCGATTGCGAAAATGGTGGAAAATCGCTACGCAATTTAAGAAACGTGTAAATATTTTTACGTGATTGTGAAAATGTTGAAAAATCAATACGTGATTTGTAAATACAACAGAAGTGTTACAGAATTATGAAAACGTAACAGAAATGTTGCGTGATTGTGAAAACATGACAAAAGTGTTTTGTGACTATGAAAATGTGATAATAAGATTTCTCTATTGAAAATACAGTATGATTACTGTTGAGCCAGTATATGGACACTGTATGAGAAAATGATGAGATTTGCCTGTGATTGGCATTTGGTACATTTTACATGCATTGGAAAGATATGCCTGTGATTGGCATTTGGTGCATTATACATGCATTGGAAAAATATGCATTGTGGCATATGATGAAATTGGAAAAATATGCATTGTGGCATATGATGAAATTGAAAAATATGCATTGTGGCATATGATGAATTTGAACAAAATTGCATTGAGATATTCGTGCATTGAACAAAAATTAATAGCTGATGCTATTGTGACCCTTGTGGTTGAAGAGGGAATGAGAATTGATAGTGAGGTCTATAATGGATCTTGGGGGCGTCAAGGCGCGGTCGACCAATGGATATTTGTCTGTGGGCTAAGGCTGGACCATATGCCACTTGGCGATGCAGTCCGCTGCAACGCATTGACGATACCCGACAATAACACGATTCTTTTCAACGACTGAGAGATTGTCTTTGGGCTAAGGCTGACAATTAACAGAGCATTCTTCTCGAAATTGTGAAAACCTCCATGGAGTAGGACATTGAGTCTATGTGCATATGCATAAATCTGAGTATCTATATCTGCATGATATGATAATTGAGGAATATTGGATGATGATGATGATAATCATGTTGATGGCATTATTGTTATTATCGTGTGAATTGAATAATGTTGATAGCATGAATGTAATTATTGTATCTGTGTAATGACAATAATGTTGATGGCATAATTATAATTATGGTATGATATATCTGTATAGTGTGCTATTTGTGTTATCTCTATGCTACCATATTGGTATTGGCGTAGGTGATCTCACCTCTTTGTTATATTGTTTTGCCGTGTCTGTGTTGTAAAAATTATATAGTAAAAGGAACGAGTTGTCTTCGACATAACAGGTGGCAGATATTCTAAGATTGGTGACAACATTTAGGGGTGGTTATTCAGGATTCAATAGTGTGCAGTGTGAACAAGGAACAAATGTCTGATGCATTAAGATGGATACAAGAAAGAATGAGTATGTTAAGTTTTACCGTTAGTGTTGTACTGTGCTATTAAGTAAGACCCGTGATGGGGTTTGCTACTGTTAAAAAGAGAGTATGCTAGTTTTATATTTCTCTTTAAATTGTTAAATATTTGTTGGTGTCAATATTGTATATTAATCAGTTTAAATATATTTTTAGTAATACTTATAGATTTTTAGTACGTTTATGTTTCTGTAAGAAGAAGAAATTTTAAAACTCACATTTTATAACTCAAACCTTTTATGAACTTCTTTACAGATTATGAGTTGGGAGTCGGAAATATGATACCCTGAGGAGGGTGTTACATTAGCTGGTATCAGAGCACGGTTTGAGTCTTTTGGGGTTTGTGGTTAGGTCTGTTTTGCTTGTATTGTGTTCTCTGTGTGTGTGATTTCCGAAAGGAAATAATGTGGTTTGAAATGGTTACATCTGGTTTCCATTATATTTTGATTCGTGTGTCTTTGAAGAGAGGACAATGGCTCGTGATAGACGTACGCGTGTGGAAACGAGATGTGATCTTTGAAACGGATTGGTTATTTTTCGACCATATCTTATGAGATTGTCTCAATAAAGTGTTAGTATTCCAGAAATTCGTTTTTAAAATCAGGCAATATCAAATTCTTTGTTGGATATGTCTGGTAACATATCAGATAGTTTCGTTATCCTTTTTCTTTTTGACCTTCACAATGTTTTTCATGTATAGCAATTTGCAAGAAAGAATATTTTGCAAGAAAGGATATTCCTATTCGAATCCATGTCATAGTATCAGGTATAGTGTTGTTGAAAGAGAATTCGATGTGTGAGACACTTCCTGTTAAGAGCAAAGGCAGGAGAGTGAAGCAATACAAGGACAAGGAAATTTTTAAGTGATGTCGTGCAGAGTGACGGATGCTCTTATAATATTTATAAATTATAGGAGTAGAATCTTTCGTTCTTATCTAGATAGAATTGTCATTATTTCTTTATTAACGACATTCTGATCTATTCTCGAAATCATGAGGAACATTCTGAACATCTCAGTGTGATTTTCCAAGTTCTAAAGGAGAAGTGGTTATATATTAAGTTGTTAAGATGTGAATTCTGGATGAAGTTTAGTTTTGGGTTCCGTAATTCTAAGGAAGGAATTGCGATTGATCCGTCAAAGGCTGAAAATGTGTTTGATTACTTATTTGGTATTAGTTCTGTCTAATTCCAGTGAACCATTAGAGGTGAACAGTGATGCATTACATCAGAGTTTAAGATATGTGCTTATGCAGAATAGAAGAGTTGTAGGGTATGATTTTAGGAAATTGAAGGTACATGAGGAAAACTATTCTACGCAAGAATGGAGGTTGGTCGCTGTTAAGTTTGCATTAGAAGTATGAAGATACTTTCTTCATGGAGTAAAATTTAACATCTTCAGTAATTATAGGAATCTGAGATATCTGTTAGATCAGGAGAGAAAGAATATTTATTGGTTAAAATCGTTTAGAATGATGTAAGTGGAGAAACAATATAAGAGTTGGAGGATAAGATAAAAGAACAATATCTATATTTATTCTGAGGATGTGAAATCAGGTTTATTAAATTTCGAGGATGAAATTTCTTTTTAGAGAGAGAGTATTGTAACACCCCAAGTTTTCTAACTATTTGACAGTAATTTTGACAATTAACAGAATTCTACTGTTTAGTGATTTCTGTGTACTGTAAAATTATTTTGAGTATTCTGTTAGTACATTTGATCGTTTTGTGTGATTTACTCTGTGTCAAGAAAATAATAATTTTCGGTCCGGGGAAAATCTTACGTAATTTAATTATTACTGTTAAGTCTTAATTATTTTACGAAATCTGATTTGATATTCATGAATTTTCTAATTTTTATGATTTTGTGGATGATTATGAAATTTTTATATTTCTCTGATTGTTTTTGGGTTGTCTGTGGGCCCATGTGGCCATACTTGGCTCCGGGTGGGTCTCGCAAAATGAAAATTTTACTACGGATAGAAAAATTTGTATTGTTTAGACGAAGACGAGGGATCTTACTAAACCTGAATCCGGAAATAATTTTTAAAATCATTTCTATCCTATTACTAAGACTTGTCGTTGACACCTAAGTTGTGTAATCTATCCTATTTCTACTAAGGATCGAGTCTTTTGTTGACCTATCTTACTTACTTCAAATCATATCTGTTCGAGTTCATGATTTTAGAAATTGATCGGTCGTTTTTTTTTTATTATCTGCTAGGTCGTTCCGATAAAAACCTTAGTGATTTTTGAAACTAAGACTTTTGAAATTCGTAACGGCCAACAAGGTCTAAGCTTCATAAGGGAAAGGAGCCTGAGGGTACATGTTAATGTTTTCCGTAGAGGACCAAGAGTAAAGGGAATATAGATGTCGCTCTTGTAGTCGAAGGGTGTCACAGGTCAAGCTACGTTGCTGTTAGTAAAGGAGAAGGATGAAATTTCTCGGTGAGACAAGGACTGTCACAAAATAAACAAGCTTCGATTAAGGATGAGTGTCCTCAGAGAAAGATGAGTGATTCAATGGGCTGGTGAGAAAAGAGTCGTTGTTCTCTCCAAGATCGATGTACGTCCTGGTCATTGATGAATTCGTGGGAATTGGGAATGTTCACAAAATGAATTTTTGAGCGTGCTTTCGACATTGTGGGTATCTGGTGACGTCAATCGGGGTGACGAACACTCCTGTCATATTCATGAACAACCTGAATTGTATCTTCTATCCTTACCTAGAACAGAATCGTCGTTGTCATAAATGATGACATTCTCACCTATTCTCGAAGATATGGGGAGATACGTTGGACATCTTGATATAGTTTTCCTAACTTTAAAGAAGAGGAAGTGAGTGCCAAAGTATCAGAGTGTGAATCCTCATTTGAGGAGGTTCCGTTTTGGATCATGGGATTCCAAATGGAGGAATTGTGTGGATTCACAAAAAGGTTGAAGCAGTTCTTCAAAAGGAAGAATCGGAAACCGTGAGGGAGGTTCATAACTGGTGGAATTGGTTGGTTTTTGTCGAAGAAGTATCAACAGATTCTCGAAGATAGTAGGACAACTTGCTCCGATTACAAAAGGAGAATCAAAACTTTTATGGACCATCACAGGCAGAGAAAGTTTTTCAAAGATGGAGGAAATATTTCGATTTTGATACTGCCCGATCCCAATGAAACATTTGAAGTGTTTTGGGATGCTTCACATCAAGGTTTAGGATGTGTGTTCATGCAAAGTTGAGAAGTTATAACTTATGCCTCGAGGTTGTTGAAGGTGCGTTGGGAATTGTCGACTCACGAACTGGTGTTAGCCACGGTTATATCGGCTCTAAGAACATGGAGACGCTTTCTGTGTGAAGCAATGTTCAACACTTTTATCAATCACAGAAGCCTAAAGTACCCATTCGATAAAAGGGGGCTGGACATGAGGCAGAGAAGGTGATTAGAATTTTTGAGGGCGTATGACGTCTAGCTCCAGTGTCATCATGTCGGAGTTGCCAGCAAACTCACTCCAAAGTGCTACGGACTATATCAAAATTCCGTCGGATCTGTTCAACAGCTAACCAACTAGCTTTACTACCTTTTCATCCTAATATATTCATAATATCTTCCATAGGTTATAATTGCGATGGTATATCCCCGACCCAGCCATGTCCTCGAACGGGACACAGTAAAATTAAGAGAGAGTTTGATCTATGAAATACTTCTTGTGAAAATCGAAAATAGGAGACCAAAGCAACACGGGGCAGGGAGATCACATTGGTAATAACAATCTGAATTGACGTGATTAGACGCGCGACATGGGGGTTAGAAGATAAGGTGAAGAAACAACGTCGATATTTATCCTAAGGAATGAAAATTTCGAGGACGAAATTTCTATTTGAAAGGGAGTGTTGCAACATCTCGAAAATTTATAATTTTAGGATAAATGATCATTTTACAATATTTGGGATTTTTAGGAATTTCTCAGGATTTTTCGGAGAACACGGAATATTTTAATATTATTTCTCGTTTTACGTGCACATTGGGCAGAATTGGCAAAATGACTGTAATGCTCCCAAAGATGGAAAATTTTATTACGAATAGTCATTTTCTAATATCTGTGATTTATGTGAATTCTTTTAGAATTTTTCGAAAAAGATGAATATTTTAATATATTTTTCGTTTTGCGTGCGTATTGAGCAGAGTCGGGAAAATGAAATATTTTTCCCGAGAATCTTAAACTATGGAAACGTCGAAGGGGGATCTTACTATACCCGAGGCCGGACACAGTTTACAAGGTTTCACGTCTTTCGAGAAATTTTAACAGATGAAAAAATAAAACACTGCAAAGAATTAATCTGTCAGATTTGTTAATGCTGACTTCTGCCAACTATAACTATTGTCCAATAAATAATAACATGTAATAAAAATCTTATCACATTACCTAAAATTTACCTTGTGTCAAGCTCCTTTAGCCTTATTTTCAAAATAAAAGTTAAATTAATTCAAAAACTCATTTGGGAAGCTTCCAGGAAATTTCCTTCCATTTCACATTTCTTTCTCTCTTCCCTCTCCCCTCTCCCCTCTTCTACATGGCAGAGGCTCCTTTGGAGCCAATCATCACGTTTTCTTCTTCTTTTCTTTCTTCTTTTTTTTCTTCTTCTTCTTCCTCCTCAACCGTACACCCTCACCACTACCCATCTTAATTTTCTTGCTTCACCACTTCCATATCTAGCTTTCTTCCATCATTCCAAGACCATTTTCCTTGTGGCCATCCTTGGTTCTTCTTCTTCTTCTTCTTCTTCTTCTTCTTCTTCTTCTTCTTCTTCTTCTTCTTCTTCTTCCATTTTTCACCATTGAAGCTAAAGCTTGGAGCTTTTGAGGTAAAGTCTTCAAGTTTCTTCTATCTTCTTCTCATTTTCATTTTATTGGTCACCTATGTGGCCAAGGAGTCATTTTCCTATATTGGAGTGAACACTTTACGAATTTCTCACCCTAGGGTTTTTCTTGAAGGGGGAAAAACGAAAATCAAGAGCAAAAAGGAGAAGCATCCTTGTAATTGTCTTCATTTAGGTAAGAGGGAGATGATCCTCTTCAACCAATCTTGGTAGTAAGGAAATGTCTTGTGTATTGTGTTGATGAGGGAATCCATGTTGGATTTTCCTCTTTGTTATACTATGTTATTTCTATGATTTTGTGGTTGTTTGATTTGTATGAATATATGGATTTGCATTATGTGCCTTGATGATTATGAACCTATATATTGCTATTTTGTATTTAGATGTCATGTATCATATTTTGGATTGTTGGAAAATAAATGAGAAACTTTGATGAAGGATGGGCCAGGGCTCTGCAGAAACGAATTCTGCAGAACCCTTGTTAATGCACTAGCGCTCAGGCGCTGTGCATAGAGCGCCTAGGCGCACTATGCCCAGAAAATTTTCCCTGTGACGCGGCCTGGTTAGCGCTCAGGCTCTTCGTGGTCAGCACCCGGGCGCTACACCAGCGCTCAGGCACTCCAGAGATGGCGCCTAGGCACCCAGAACAGAATCAGCTAGGTAACTGTGAGAGGGAGCTGTGTAATTGGAGAGGAGAATGTTAATGTTGGAAATTGAGATGGAGAGTTTTAAGGGTTATTTAACTCAATGTGAAGCCACGGTTTTAGATTGAAACTATAAGGAATTGGAATGAGCTTAGTGAACTAAAACTTAAGTAAAGGATATCAAGAAATCAATGCATAAAATGGGAGAAATTGATGTTAGTAGTGGACTTTGGGAAGCTGCGATTTCGATCATGGATATTAGGAATTGGATTGAGCTCATGTAGAATAAAAACTAAGTGATTGGTATCAAGAGACTAGAGCATAACGCGAGAAGGAATTTAGAACCTTGAGGGCATGTGAGGCTACGGTTTTAAAGGTTACATAACCTAAAGGTTTGCATAATTGATCTAGACTTAGATTTGTGGAATTGTTAAACCCTTAGCGGGAAATAGTGGTTTTGATAAGCCATAATGTATATTAATATTGTGATTTAACTCTATGTGTTGTGAGTCCCTATGAAGGGTTATATATTTGTTGGTTTAATTCTCGATGAGAAATGATTTATTGATATTGAAAGCGAATATATGCCATTGTGGTATTGTATATGATGAATGCATCATTGATGAGTATACATGATTGGACATTGAGTCATCATGCATATGAAAAACCTAAGAGTTGAATCACACCTATGTGCGGGTGCGAATAGACTAGCGTAGGTGCCATATGTTGTTGGCCCTAGGGGTCGTCGGGGTGCAGGTCCCTCACATGGACAGTTTAGAGCTCCTCTATGTCGTAGGGTAAACCGATGCAAACACACTGACGATCCGGACCAGGATGCTGTCCTATGTTGCAATCAACAGTTGAGGTGCCATGTATAAGCCACAATGGACAAATATTTTATGAGATGAAGCACACTATTTTAAGGCTAACGAGAAACTGGCATTACTCCTTGAGCATTCACTCTGAAAAGGTTAATGTTTAGCTCCATGGAGTAGGATTTGGTACCATAATGCATCGTGTGTCGTTCATCGTTAGTCTCATAAGTTGTTGAGCATGCACATCTTTTAAAGTAACTGTTTTACTCATGTAAACGATTATCTGACCATTGTGCTGATTTCTAGAAATCTTATTGTGATTGGGTTGACATTATTAAGTCTTACTATTGCCTGTTGTTGTTCTGCTTCCTTATTTTTGCTTACAACTGAACTAATTGTGTTATAAACCATGCTGCTGCTATTGATAAATGTGTGAACTGCATTACTCTGTGGGCGCCTTGCGCCGTGCTGTTTTCTTACTGCCAATAGTGGTAATGAAAGACGGGTGTCTCACCTCTTTCCTATATTTGTGCATTTCTGTTTTACATTTATATTTGATAAAAGATCGTGAGGAAGATAAAGAGGGACCATACCTTGGTTGATTGACTTGAGCGTCTGGATAAGATTTCGTCGACTACGTAAGAGTGCAGCTGCGTGGTGGCATTGATGCCTGTCGTGTCAACTGGGACACTGAGTGTCGTGTACAGATAGGGTTGCGGCTTTGTCTGCAGGTAGTACCTATCCCTGGGTTACTACTTTTCCCCTTAGTGTTTTTATTCCTGCTGTATTTTATTAGACTCTGTAACTATTATATTCTATGTCATCAGTGATTTGTGTAAATTGACTATAAAATATATATATAAGGAATATGATTTTATTTCAGTGGTTGTATTATGGGTTGAATATGTTTATATTTCATTCGAGGCTCGTATTTTCTACTTATGCAAAATTGCCAAAAAAAATAAATAATACATATAGACTCTTGAGAATTTAAATTACTGTTATTATGACTGTGACACACTTAGTTTTAGTAACTGTGGTGTAATGACGATTGTGCCGCGGTTGTTAGATCTAGGTGCGTTACATTAGGTGGTATCAGAGCAGTTCATCCTGTTGAGCCGGGGTATGGACTTGCTATGTTTAGACATATTAGAAGTTGGTCTGTTGTGCACTTCCTTGTCTTTTGATTGAGGTGATGGGAAAGGAATGCATGACTTGCCGTAGGTTGAATGTTGATGGCTACTGTTATACAGTTGCATGATATTGAGGACTGACCTACTCAATATGTAATGTTCTGTGTCAGAAACTATGACTTCACCTAGGCGTACTGCATTAGGAAAATAGGATTTCTTTTGTGAGGAGATCAAAAGGTTTTGGAAAAACCGATCTTCTGGAGAAAGAAATAGTTGGTGTAAACTGGATTCGAGAAGCAGTTTGGAAGTTGACGGCTTACGAGGGATTACGCTGTGGAAGCAGAATGAAGAAGTTCGAGCTGGAGATTGTTAGGATGTATGGAATTGAACTTGTCTTGCTTGAATTGTATGAATTGTGTGACTCTCTGTATTTGGTTTTCATAGGGAGATAACGCTGTTTGAAGTAATTTTGTGTTTGTTGTATTTATGTCCGTCTTCAGAGAGATTCAATGGCTCGCAGTAGACATGCAAGGGCGATGGCTCGTGACAGACGTATACATGTGAGCGTGGGACAAGACAACAGGAGTATGGTTGCGACTGCAGAAGAAAGGCAAATGATAGCTGAGGTGACAACTTGCCAGGATCAGAGGGCCATGCAACAACGAGAATTGGAAGTTGAGGTTCAGAATCTATTGGAAGAAAGTCGGCTTTGGGGCAAATGTAACACCCCAACTTTTGGGTAAAAGACCATTGTGTCCCTGTTTTACTGTTTCTTGTTTTTCTGTATGAAATACAGAAAAATAATATTGTTTGTTATTTTATTTGGTCGTTTTACATAATTTGTTTCGATACAGTAAAATAAAAATTTTATCAAATTACTGTTTTAAATTTTTCTGTGTAATATACAACTATATAATACTGCTGGATATTTTATTTGAACGTTTTGGATGATTAGCTACATTGTGGGAAAAAATAGAAAAATGACCATTACGTCCCGAATGTGCTATTTTTGATATTTTTGCTGTTTTTAATTGTTTTCTACTTGATACAGTGCTCAATATTACTGTCTGTGATTTTATTTAGACTTTTTGTGTGATTTGCTCTGGGGTAGGAAAATAATATTTTTCCGGACCGGAAAAATCTGTTTTTAATTATTCAGAGGCGGGGGATCTTACTAAACCCAATTCTGAATGAGCCTAAAATTAATCTTTTAATTTTTAGGATTTAACTGTCAAAGAAAATAATTTTATATTATTATAATATTATTTTATTAGTCAGTACAAATAAGTGACAGTGGACCCAAAAATATTTTGCGGGACCCACGTTTAGTCATCAAGTGTGGTACACATGGACGAATGAGGAGCTGGTCAAAATTGGTAGCTATGACTCATTGCAACGGGCCAATAGGACGATGACACATGGCGTGACACCTCAAAGATCATGACTCGCCAGCTTCTAGAAGGTTCCGTGGTGGTGACTCACCTGTGACTCACCATGATGACTCGCCGTTCCGAAACTTCTCCGATGACTCAAAGATGTCGACTCGCCATGCTGACACAGCCAATGATGCAGTCAGTGACTCAGCTGATGACTCGCCATGCTGACTCATCTGCTCTAGAAAATATCTACGCTGACTCGCCATGTTGACTCATCCGTTCTAGAAAATTCCACGATGACTCATCATACTAACTCATCGTAGTGAGTCACATATTCTAGAAATTTCTCTTTGATGACTCGCTTTATGACTCATCAAGGGTAATCAGTAGAAAAAAATGATTAATAATAATTGCTACTCTGTTAGTCTAAAATAAAAATCTATGTATATTTTATTACCCATTAGACAATAAACACTGACTTTATAAACAGTAATTATTGTATAATTATTGTTTATTGGTAAAAGTATGTTAGAAAATATACAATGTGCACCAATAGAAATTGGTCAACAAAAATAGCAACCAATAGGAATCAAGTTAGTAAATATTCAACCAATAAAAATTGGTCAAGAATAATAGCTTGAATTTTTAGGACCAATAGGAAACAAACTATTAAACAAATTTGGACTTATTAAAATTTAGTGATTCTACGGTGAAGGTGAAGGAGCAAATTGCTCTAAATGACCAATTCACTTTGAAATTCACGTAGAAAGCCTAAGTTGAACCAAATAAAGACTAGTCAATATTGATGGCTATTATTTGTTGTGTCCTACGGCCAAGCAAAATTTTTGTGAGGCAAATATCACAATTCAATTCTTATCACCTTTTATTAATTGAGCCAAATAACACAAGTCAATTTTGGTGGCTACTCTCCATGTGTTTCTACGGCAATGTGAGCTTTAGAAAGGCAATATTCAACAATTCAATTCACTCTCACTCTCTATGCATTTACGGCAATGCATGATTTAGGGAAACAATTATTACATTTCAATTCATTCTTATTCTCAAATGCATTTACGGCCATGCATTTAGAGAAAGCAAAACCAAAAATATTTATCTCCTCTCAAAGTGGTTCACGGCTATGTGTAGTCAATAGGAGACTTTGTTTCATTTAATCAAAGTCTTCATCTTTTCTCCAAAATTATCAAACATGCAAAGCTCTCCAATTTCCTTTCTCCGTTTCTTCTCCAACCTCACGGCCTCCCCACCCAATATCCTTATTCTTTCTTCTATAATTCTAAACTACCTTATATCTTATTTCCTTACTTCATTTCAAGACACTTTGTAGTCGAAACCTAAGCCTAAATCACCCATTTATCTCACTTGTTCTCTTCTATATCCTTTTCTCTAAAGAACCAAGATCAAGCAACCAAATTTCTCTCTTTTTTTTTCTTCTCCATGGATTCGGCCAAACACACTTCAAGACCATCCAACCACTCAAAAATTTATCCAACCAAGTTTTCTAAACCTAAACACAATTCTAAGAACATCTCTAGTTGAGAGTTCTTGCAAAATCCTTCATTTGAAGCTTGGAAACCTACTTGGGAGATTTTACCTAGAAGGTGAAATTTCTTGTTTTCTATTTCTAAATTCTTTTTCAAAGTTCTAAGCCATGATTTATCCATAGTTTAAGCTCTCTTTAATATTAGTAATTTGTAGAAATTTTGTTTAAACTTGTTAGGTAATTTTGGTGGAGAAAACTGAAGACCCTAGAAGGAGTGAAAGCATACTTGTCTTCAAGAGGTAAGAGGGAGATTACCCTCATCAACCATGTGTTGGTGGTGAGGAATGTTTGTGTTTGTGGTGAAGAATCCATAAGGATTCATTCACTTGATTGTTTATAGCCTTTCCTAATTGTGATTGATTATATGTGAAAGCATGTCTAATAGCTTTAATATTTTGTATGTGCTATGTATGTAACATGTCTAATGGCTTTAATAATTTGTATGTGTTTTATGATTGTTTTAGTATATGGTATGTATATATATAAGCATGATAATTATTGTAACATGTAAATAATATACAAGGATTTGCATGAGTGTTCCAAAGAGTACAAACCCAAGCTCGCGGCCTCAAGGCAAAGAGGAGAACCAAAATGTTCTCTTAAATTTTCTAAAAGTATGATTTAATTAATCTAGGAAAATTGACAAGTTACCAATTTGTTTAGAGTAAGAAAAATGAATTTATGGATCAATGAATGAAATTATGTATTTCGGCCAACATGCCAAAGCCAAGCAATTATGATTTCTAAAATCATTTCCAAACCATTTTCTAAAAACAATGATGTAATGAATTTAGGTAATATAATGAATTAAACATGGATTTAGAAGATGAAAAATAATTTAAAGGTCAAATGCAAAGACTTTGTTAAATTTGGCCAACATGCCACATACTTTTAATCCAAATTTATTTTCTAATTATGGACTAACTAATTTAATAAAAATAAATTAGATCAAGAGTTTTATAAGAGATTAAATGTATGGAAATGATTAGGAATGAATTATAAAGCATAGAATGATTTTCGGCCAAAATGCCAAATTTAAATCTTTTTGATTTATAGAATTGTTTTCAACTAAGTTTAAGTAATAAATGCCAAAAGGATTTTATTACAATGAGTTTTGAAGAAATAAATTGATTAGAATTAAGTTTAAGAAGTTTAAGCTAATGATTTTTTTTACTATTAGAAGAAATACAGTAGCTTTGTAAAATTTCTAACGTATAGCTCACCTTGTGTTTTGAAGCACGTTAGTAATTTTCAAAAGTGTAATTTCTTGGTTGTAATATAAATAAAAAGAATTTTTGACAGTAAACCTAGAAAATTATTATTATAATTTTTCTAAACATAATACTGTCAATTTATATTAAAAACGGACAAATAAGATAGAAAAGATGTCCAAAAGACAGTATACGGTATGAAAAATATTCTACGTAGTTTAAATGTATTAAATATTATTTTTGTTTGTTTTAAACAGTGTTTTTAAGGAATTCGGACAAGAAAATGATTTAAAAATCTTACGCGATTGAGAAAACGTATTAAAAACTCTACGCAATTTTAAAAATAGTAAAATAAATTTACGTGATTTAAAAACGTTTGTAAAAACGACGAGATTGTGAAAACGCGATAAAATTTCTACGCGATTGACCGTTGCTGTATTTATTTTGTGCTATCGGGAAAATGTGAACCCGTACAGGCTTTTGAGGATTTTTCGCTGTCGGAAAAATGTGAACCCGTACAGGCTTTCTATTTTTCTGCCATTGAGGGCATATTATTATCTTGAGGGTATCTTCGTAATTTCATATTTTTGGAATTATGTGTTGAGTTTATGCCAATTTTTGGTGGATTGATTGACGAGGTGAATCACATCGTATTGTCGGTGCGATAAGCGTAGTGTGGGTCGATCTTGAATGGACTTGGAGACGTTAGCGTGCATAATTCCATATGTGGACAGTTGGTTGCTCTTCTGGGCCGTGGTAATTGGCAACACACTAACGGACTCGACACACACTATACTTAATCGAGATCTTGTAAAGTCTAATAGTACATTGCCTGTAGTGCCACAACGTGAGACCGTGAACTACACCACGCCTTGGACAAGGAGTTCCATGTGACGTGGAGCTATAGACGCAACGTGTGACAGTGCAATAGTTTGGTTGGGCAGCCGTGGTACTAATAGATTTTAAGGATCATTCGCTCTCTGATGTCTGTTTGTTTTTAGCTCCATGGAGTAGGATTGTGTCATATTGCATATGTTTATATGTTGTACATTATTATCTTTTATCTATGATCTTTTATCTATGATCTGTTATCTATGATCTTTTATCTATGATCTTTTATACGTGATCTTATGATTATATGTTGTTATTATCTTTGTGCCTATGATGTTATATGTTGTTATTTATTATTTTTATTTTTATTTTTATCTATGATCTTATATATGTGGTTATTTCTTATATTTTTATCCATGATATTATATGTCGTTTTTTTCATTTTATTATGATATATGCTTATTTGATTTTATTTATAAATTGATAACATGATGATATTTGTGATATCTATGTGTATGGAATGACTTTGTCATTCGTATAATTCTTTGCTACCGTACTGGTACTGGTGAAAGGAGATCTCACCTCTTTACTGTATTGCTTGTTGTGTTTGTATTGTTAAATTCGTATAGTAGATGAAGGAAGTTTCTTAGACCTACTGGAGGCTATGTTCTGAAGATGGTCAAGGCGTCAAGGTGTAGGCTATCTTCCAAGTTTCAACAGGATGCAATTTGGTGGAGAAATGGAAAAATGTAGGTTGGGTTTTCTCGTTAGTGTTGTTGCCGTGCTATTAGTAGTACCCATCTTTGGGTTTGCTACTGTTTCTCTGAGTCTGTAAACGTTATGTTTTACTTTGTTGTTGGATATTTTGTAACATATATAATATGTGTATTAATCAATTCAATTTAATTTCTGTTTTTCTTATAATTTTTGGTAAGTTTATATTTTCGCGAAATGAAATTTTAAAATTTATCTTTTAACAATCAAAGCTTTTATAAAATGATTTCAGTTGATTTTATATTTTATTTAAAATGTGACGCCCTACGGAGGGTGTTACATTAGTTGGTATCAGAGCATGGTTAGAGTCTTTTTGGGGTTGTGGTTAGGTCTGTCATGTTTTTGTTGTGTGACTCTCTGTGCTTGGACTCCGAAAGGAGACAATGTTTCTTTGGAATGGTTACTTTGGTATCCATTGTACTATGATTCGTCTGTCTTTGAAGAAAGACGATGATTCGTGGTAAACGTGCACGTGAGGAAGCAGGACATGATAGCGGTGATATGACTGCATCTACGAAAGCAATGCAAATAATAGTTGAAGGAACAGTATAATATGATTTGAGGATTACTCAGCAGCGAGGAACGATAGCCGAGGATTAGAAGCAGACAAAGTTGAAATAAATCTTAGAATACGCAATTTCGTAACGTTAGACCGTATTAGTTCTGACGGAGGAGAAATCGTAAGGCCAAGCAAGTCCAGTGGAAAAACGTATTTGTGATCATCAGTAAATCGACAACAACAGCAATCTCGTGGAAGAAGAACTAGCGGTAGCAGGTTTGGTTAGACTGTGACATCTGCACCAACGTGTTGAAAGTGTGAGGAAGATCATCTAACGAGGAGTTGTGCAATCAACGGAATCATTTGTTTCAAGTGTGGGATGCCCGAACATTTTGCTGAAAAGTGTATCTCACCAAAGACGAAGTCATCTGTTAGTAACGTACGTGCTTTGACATCTTAAGTAGAATGGAGCAACGATTCTTCAAGTGGAGCAAAAACATCTTAAATGGAAGAACTTAAACAAAGAAGATTGTATCACAAAAAGGTGATTCTTTAACTATACTGTATAATTCCGAGAGTAACCTATTTCTCTATGGCATATAATTATGTGAGTCAATTAGAGTTATCTGTGCTTTCATTATTCTTTTGGCTTGATTGTTTCTACTTCTGATACTAGAACATGTGGTTGAGGACTTGAGTTGCTTAAACCATTCTAAGTCTATTGAAAAATTGAATCTTTTCTGTTGATTCAATTTGTATGCTTCTTTCTCAAAACAGAAGCAATCTAAAAATATGGATTGGGCATTTTCCAACCATCCATGCTCTGTTAGACTTATCAGTTGAATTGTTCAAGTTAAAAAGTTCACTTCTAAATTCATCGGACCATATCAATTTCTCTATTGGATAGGTTCGGTGATATGGATGATTCTATCATCTCTTTCTATCATCTCTTATTTCCATGCTTCCATGATATCCTTCATATGCCGCAATTGTGAAACATGCGGGAAATGTACTTTTGGTCTAACTCATTATTTTATGACTAATTGACTATTTGAGTTGATTAGAGCTATTAATACCTTTGTTACCTTTTGATTTATCTATTTCTGCTTTTGTTACCAAACCTATTGTTATTATCCAGTTACTTAAACAATCTTTTTTGTTAATCTAAACTGTCTACCTCTTTCGTGAGATAGATGTGGTCTTATAAATGGATTGGTTATCTTTAATCATATCCTATAGTTATTTCAGTAAAACTTTGGTGTCTCAGAAAACTTATTCTTAAAATCGGGCAATGTCAAATTCTTTGTTGGACATGTCTGGTAATAATTCCAATAGTTTCTCTACCTGTTCTTTCTAAATTTTTTATAATGTCCTTTTATGTATTGCAATTGCAAAAGAAAGGATATTTTTAGTCAAAATTATGTCACAAGTATCAGATACAGTATTGTTGAAAAAGAGAACTTGAATTATGAGGCACTTCCAGCTAAAAGCAAAATCAGAAGAATGAAACGGTACGAAGGCAGGGATAATTTCAAGTGGTACTGATCAGAGTGACGCAGCGGAAGCGTAGTGGATAGTATCTTTCGTCTTTATTTAGACAGAATTGTCATTATCTTTACTAACGACATTCTGATCTATTCTCGAAATCATGAAGAATCACACTAAAATACTATTCTCCATGTTTTACACG
Source organism: Ormosia emarginata (assembly GCA_029884605.1). Taxonomy (NCBI): domain Eukaryota; kingdom Viridiplantae; phylum Streptophyta; class Magnoliopsida; order Fabales; family Fabaceae; genus Ormosia; species Ormosia emarginata. The sequence continues at coordinate 28,966,423 of JAQQTP010000074.1, read as the reverse complement.
ATGCAAGGGTTTTCATCTGTCGAGGAAATTTGGAGTGGCGTAAACGGATATGCAACGTGGGAGCTAAAAGACAAGAATGAAGGAGTAGTATCCGTGATTGTTCAGAGACTACTACGAATTTCGGGGGCGAAATTTTTTTAGGAGGGGAGAGTTGTAACACCCCAACTTTTGGATAAAAGACCGTTGTGTCCCTGTTTTACTGTTTCTTGTTTTTCTGTATGAATACAGAAAAATAATACTGTTTGTTATTTTATTTGGTCGTTTTACATAATTTGTTTCGATACAGTAAAATAAAAATTTTATCAAATTACTGTTTTAAATTTTTCTGTGTAATATACAACTATATAATACTGCTGGATATTTTATTTGAACGTTTTGGATGATTAGCTACATTGTGGGAAAAAATGGGAAAATGACCATTACGTCCCGAATGTGCTGTTTTTGATATTTTTGCTATTTTTAATTGTTTTCTACTTGATACAGTGCTCAATATTACTGTCTGTGATTTTATTTAGACTTTTTGTGTGATTTGCTCCGGGGTAGGAAAATAATATTTTTTCGGACCGGAAAAATCTATTTTTAATTATTCAGAGGCGGGGGATCTTACTAAACCCAATTCTGAATGAGCCTAAAATTAATCTTTTAATTTTTAGGATTTAACTATCAAATAAAATAATTTTATATTATTATAATATTATTTTATTAGTCAGTACAAATAACTGATAGCGGACCCAGAAATATTTTGCGGGACCCACGTTTAGTCATCAAGTGTGGTACACGTGGACCAATGAGGAGCTGGTCAAAATTGGTGGCTATGACTCATCGCAACGGGCCAATAGGATGATGACACGTGGCGTGACACCTCAAAGATCATGACTCAAAGCCAGCTTCTAGAAGGTTCCGAAGTGGTGACTCACCTGTGACTCACCATGATGACTCGCCGCCCAAAAACTTCTCCGATGACTCAAGATGTCGACTCGCCATGCTTGACACGCCAATGATGCGCATGTCAAGTGACTCACCGATGACTCGCCATGCTGACTCACCTGCTCTAGAAAATATCTACGCTGACTCGCCATGCTGACTCACCCGTTCTAGAAAATTCCACGATGACTCATCATACTAACTCATCGTAGTGAGTCACATATTCTAGAAATTTCTCTTTGATGACTCGCTTTATGACTCATCAAGGGTAATCCGTAGAAAAAAATGATTAATAATAATTACTACTCGGTTAGTCTAAAATAAAAATCTATGTATATTTTATTACCCATTAGACAATAAACACTGACTTTATAAACAGTAATTATTGTATAATTATTGTTTATTGGTAAAAGTATGTTAGAAAATATACAATGTGCACCAATAGAAATTGGTCAACAAAAATAGCAACCAATAGGAATCAAGTTAGTAAATATTCAACCAATAAAAATTGGTCAAGAATAATGGCTTGAATTTTTAGGACCAATAGGAAACAAGCTATTAAACAAATTTGGACTTCTTAAAATTTAGTGATTCTACGGTGAAGGTGAAGGAGCAAATTGCTCTAAATGACCAATTCACTTTGAAATTCACGTAGAAAGCCTAAGTTGAACCAAATAAAGACTAGTCAATATTGATGGCTATTCTTTGTTGTGTCCTACGGCCAAGCAAAATTTTTGTGAGGCAAATATCACAATTCAATTCTTATCACCTTTTATTAATTGAGCCAAATAACACAAGTCAATTTTGGTGGCTACTCTCCATGTGTTTCTACGGCAATGTGAGCTTTAGAAAGGCAATATTCAACAATTCAATTCACTCTCACTCTCTATGCATTTACGGCAATGCATGATTTAGGGAAACAATTATTACATTTCAATTCATTCTTATTCTCAAATGCATTTACGGCCATGCATTTGGAGAAAGCAAAACCAAAAATATTTATCTCCTTCTCTCAAAGTGGTTCACGGCTATGTGTAGTCAATAGGAGACTTTGTTTCATTTAATCAAAGTCTTCATCTTTTCTCCAAAATTATCAAACATGCAAAGCTCTCCAATTTCCTTTCTCCTTTTCTTCTCCAACCTCACGGCCTCCCCACCCAATATCCTTATTCTTTCTTCTATAATTCTAAACTACCTTATATCTTATTTCCTTACTTCATTTCAAGACACTTTGTAGTTGAAACCTAAGCCTAAATCACCCATTTATCTCACTTGTTCTCTTCTATATCCTTTTCTCCAAAGAACCAAGATCAAGCAACCAAATTTCTCTCTTTTTTTTTTTCTTCCCATGGATTCGGCCAAACACACTTCAAGACCATCCAACCACTCAAAAATTTATCCAACCAAGTTTTCTAAACCTAAACACAATTCTAAGAACATCTCTAGTTGAGAGTTCTTGCAAAATCCTTCATTTGAAGCTTGGAAACCTACTTAGGAGATTTTACCTAGAAGGTGAAATTTCTTGTTTTCTATTTCTAAATTCTTTTTCAAAGTTCTAAGCCATGATTTATCCATGGTTTAAGCTCTCTTTAATATTAGTAATTTGTAGAAATTTTGTTTAAACTTGTTAGGTAATTTTGGTGGAGAAAACCGAAGACCCTAGAAGGAGTGAAAGCATACTTGTCTTCAAGAGGTAAGAGGGAGATTACCCTCATCAACCATGTGTTGGTGGTGAGGAATGTTTGTGTTTGTGGTGAAGAATCCATAAGGATTCATTCACTTGATTGTTTATAGCCTTTCCTAATTGTGATTGATTATATGTGAAAGATGTCTAATAGCTTTAATATTTTGTATGTGCTATGTGTGTAACATGTCTAATGGCTTTAATAATTTGTATGTGTTTTATGATTGTTTTAGTATATGGTATGTATATATATAAGCATGATAATTATTGTAACATGTAAATAATATACAAGGATTTGCATGAGTGTTCCAAAGAGCACAAACCCAAGCTCACGGCCTCAAGGCAAAGAGGAGAACCAAAATGTTCTCTTAAATTTTCTAAAAGTATGATTTAATTAATCTAGGAAAATTGACAAGTTACCAATTTGTTTAGAGTAAGAAAAATGAATTTATGGATCAATGAATGAAATTATGTATTTCGGCCAACATGCCAAAGCCAAGCAATTATGATTTCTAAAATCATTTCCAAACCATTTTCTAAAAACAATGATGTAATGAATTTAGGTAATATAATGAATTAAACATGGATTTAGAAGATGAAAAATAATTTAAAGGTCAAATGCAAAGACTTTGTTAAATTTGGCCAACATGCCACATACTTTTAATCCAAATTTATTTTCTAATTATGGACTAACTAATTTAATAAAAATAAATTAGATCAAGAGTTTTATAAGAGATTAAATGTATGGAAATGATTAGGAATGAATTATAAAGCATAGAATGATTTTCGACTAAAATGCCAAATTTAAATCTTTTTGATTTATAGAATTGTTTTCAACTAAGTTTACGTAATAAATGCCAAAAGGATTTTATTACAATGAGTTTTGAAGAAATAAATTGATTAGAATTAAGTTTAAGAAGTTTAAGCTAATGATTTTTTTTACTGTTAGAAGAAATACAGTAGCTTTGTAAAATTTCTAACGTATAGCTCACCTTGTGTTTTGAAGTACGTTAGTAATTTTCAAAAGTGTAATTTATTGGTTGTAATATAAATAAAAATAATTTTTGACAGTAAACCTAGAAAATCATTATTATAATTTTTCTAAACATAATACTGTAAATTTATATTAAAAACGGACAAATAAGATAGAAAAGATGTTCAAAAGACAGTATACGGTATGCAAAATATTCTACGTAGTTTAAATGTATTAAATATTATTTTTGTTTGTTTTAAACAGTGTTTTTAAGGAATTCGGACAAGAAAATAATTTAAAAATCTTACGCGATTGAGAAAACGTATTAAAAACTCTACGCAATTTTAAAAATAGTAAAATAAATTTACGTGATTTAAAAACGTTTGTAAAAATGACGAGATTGTGAAAACGCGATAAAATTTCTATGCGATTGACCGTTGCTGTATTTATTTTGTGCTGTCGGGAAAATGTGAACCCGTACAGGCTTTTGAGGATTTTTCGCTGTCGGAAAAATGTGAACCCGTACAGGCTTTCTATTTTTCTGCCATTGAGGGCATATTATTATCTTGTGGGTATCTTCGTAATTTCATATTTTTGGAATTATGTGTTGAGTTTATGCCAATTTTTGGTGGATTGATTGACGAGGTGAATCACATCGTATTGTCGGTGCGATAAGCGTAGTGTGGTTCGATCTTGAATGGACTTGGAGACGTTAGTGTGCATAATTCCATATGTGGACAGTTTGTTGCTTTTCTGGGCCGTGGTAATTGGCAACACACTAACGGACTCGACACACACTATACTTAATCGAGATCTTGTAAAGTCTAATAGTACATTGCCTGTAGTGCCACAACGTGAGACCGTGAACTACACCACGCCTTGGACAAGGAGTTCCATGTGACGTGGGGCTATAAACGCAACGTGTGACAGCGCAATAGTTTGGTTGGGCAACCGTGGTACTAATAGATTTTGAGGATCATTTGCTCTCTGATGTCTGTTTGTTTTTAGCTCCATGTAGTAGGATTGTGTCATATTGCATATGTTTATATGCTGTACATTATTATCTTTTATCTATGATCTGTTATCTATGATCTTTTATCTATGATCTTTTATACGTGATCTTATGATTATATGTTGTTATTATCTTTGTGCCTATGATGTTATATGTTGTTATTTATTATTTTTATTTTTATTTTTATCTTTGATCTTATATATGTGGTTATTTCTTATATTTTTATCCATGATATTATATGTCATTTTTTTTTTTGTATATATTCATTTGTGATGTTATATGTTGTTATTGTTATTCATTTTATTATGATATATGCTTATTTGATTTTATTTATAAATTGATAACATGATGATATTTGTGATATCTGTGTGTATGGAATGACTTTGTCATTCGTATAATTCTTTGCTACCGTACTGGTACTGGTGAAAAGGGATCTCACCTCTTTACTGTATTGCTTGTTGTATTTGTATTGTTAAATTCGAATAGTAGACGAAGGAAGTTTCTTAGACCTACTGGAGGCTATGTTCTGAAGATGGTCAAGGCGTCAAGGTGTAGGCTATCTTCCAAGTTTCAACAGGATGCAGTTTGGTGGAGAAATGGAAAAATGTAGGTTGGGTTTTCTCGTTAGTGTTGTTGTCGTGCTATTAGTAGTACCCATCTTTGGGTTTGCTACTGTTTCTCTGAGTTTGTAAACGTTATGTTTTATTTTGTTGTTGGATATTTTGTAACATATATAATATGTGTATTAATCAATTCAATTTAATTTCTGTTTTTCTTATAATTTTTGGTAAGTTTATATTTTCGCGAAATGAAATTTTAAAATTTATCTTTTAACAATCAAAGCTTTTATAAAATGATTTCAGTTGATTTTATATTTTATTTAAAATGTGACGCCCTACGGAGGGTGTTACAGCAAACTTGGACTACCTAGATTCCAAAAGAGGAATAATAGAAAAGTTAACCAGTTTAAGCGGGAACCATATGCACGGGTGTCAGGGAAACAACAACAACTAACTCCTGGACAAAGTACTAGTGGTGGTGTATCCAGTCAGACCCCGACATCTTCGCCAAGATGTATGAAATGCGGAAAGGAACACTTCACGAGGGAGTGTAAGATCAAAGGGATAATCTATTTTAAATGTGGAAAGCCTGGACACGTCTCCCGCAACTGCAACCAAACAAAGGCAAATTCTTCAGTCAATGCTGTAAGGGCTGTGAAACCACAAGCAGAAGTCGGAACTTATACCTTGGGTGGTGCTGAGACCTCAACATTTGGAGATCTAAACAAGGGAAGTTACACCTCAAATAACGACCCTGTAATTGTACTGTATAATTCTGGGATAACCCCTACTTTTACCATTTGTAACCGTATGGATCATTTGGATTCATCTGTATCTTTCTTATCTTTAACTTAAGTTACTTCCATTTCTATTACTAAGACTTGTCGCTGACACCTAAGTTGTGTAATCTATCCTATTTCTACTAAGGATCGAGTCTTTTGTTGACCTATCTTACTTACTTCAAATCATATCTGTTCGAGTTCATGATTTTAGAAATTGATCGGTCGTTTTTTTTTATTATTATCTGCTAGGTCGTTCCGATAAAAACCTTAGTGATTTTTGAAACTAAGACTTTTGAAATTCGTAACGGCCAACAAGGTCTAAGCTTCGTAAGGGAAAGGAGCCTGAGGGTACATGTTAATGTTTTCTGTAGAGGACCAAGAGTAAAGGGAATATAGATGCCGCTCTTGTAGTCGAACGGTGTCACATGTCAAGCTACGTTGCTGTTAGTAAAGGAGAAGGATGAAATTTCTCGGTGAGACAAGGACTATCACAAAATAAACAAGCTTTGATCAAGGATGAGTGTCCTCAGAGAAAGATGAGTGATTCAATGGGCTGGTGAGAAAAGAGTCGTTGTTCTCTCTAAGATCGATGTACGTCTTGGTCATCGATGAATTCGTGGGAATTGGGAATGTTCACAAAATGAATTTTTGAGCATGCCTTCGACATTGTGGGTATCTCGTGACGTCAATCGGGGTGACAAATGCTCCTGTCATATTCATGAACAACCTGAATTGTATCTTCTATCCTTACCTAGAACAGAATCGTCGTTGTCATAAATGATGACATTCTCACCTATTCTCGAAGATATGGGGAGATACGTTGGACATCTCGATATAGTTTTCCTAACCTTAAAGAAGAGGAAGTGAGTGCCAAAGTATCAGAGTGTGAATCCTCGTTTGAGGAGGTTCCGTTTTGGATCATGGGATTCCAAAAGCAGGAATTGTGTGCATTCACAAAAAGGTTGAAGCAGTTCTTCAAAAGGAAGAATCGGAAACCGTGAGGGAGGTTCATAGCTAGTGGAATTGGTTGGTTTTTGGCGAAGAAGTATCGACAGATTCTCGAAGATAGTAGGACAACTTGCTCCGATTACAAAAGGAGAATCAAAACTTTTACGGACCATCACAGGCGGAGAAAGTTTTTCAAAGATTGAGGAAATATTCCGATTTCGATACTGCCCAATCCCAATGAAACATTCGAAGTGTTTTGGGATGCTTCACATCAAGGTTTAGGATGTGTGTTCATGCAAAGTTGAGAAGTTATAACTTATGCCTCGAGGTTGTTGAAGGTGCGTTGGGAATTGTCGACTCACAAACTGGTGTTAGCCGCGGTTATATCGGCTCTAAGAACATGGAGACGCTTTCTGTGTGAAGCAATGTTCAACGCTTTTATCAATCACAGAAGCCTAAAGTACCCATTCGATAAAAGGGGGCTGGACATGAGGCAGAGAAGGTGATTAGAATTTTTGAGGGGGTATGACGTCTAGCTCTAGTGTCATCATGTCGGAGTTGCCAGCAAATTCACTCCAAAGTGCTACGGACTATATCAAAATTCCGTCGGATTGGTTCGGTAGCTAACCAACTAGCTTTACTACCTTTTCATCCTAATATATTCATAATATCTTCCATAGGTTATAATTGCGATGGTATATCCCCGACCCAGCCATGTCCTTGAACGGGACACAGTAAAATTAAGAGAGGGTTTGATCTATGAAATACTTCTTGTGAAAATCGAAAATAGGAGACCAAAGCAACACGGGGGCAGGGAGATCACATTAGTAATAACAATCTGAATTGACGTGATTAGAAGCGCGACATGGGGGTCAGAAGATAAGATGAGGAAACAACATCGATATTTATCCTAAAGAATGAAAATTTCGAGGACGAAATTTCTATTTGAAAGGGAGTGTTGTAACATCCCGAAAATTTATAATTTTAGGATAAATGATCATTTTACAATATTTGGGATTTTTAGGAATTTTTCTGGATTTTTCAGAGAACGCAGAATATTTTAATATTATTTCTCGTTTTGCATGCACATTGGGCAGAATTGGCAAAACGAATGTAACGCTCCCAAAGTTGGATAATTTTATTACGAATAGTCATTATCTAATATCTGTGATTTATGTGAATTCTTTCAGAATTTTTCGGAAATGACGAATATTTGAATATATTCCTCGTTTTGCGTGCGTATTGAGCAGAGTCAGGAAAATGAAATATTTTCCCCGAGAACCTTGAACTATGGAAACGTCGACAGGGGATCTTACTAAACCCGAGGTCGGACACAGTTTACAAGGTTTCATGTCTTTCGAGAAATTTTAACAGATGAAATAATAAAATACTGCAAAGAATTAATCTGTCAGATTCGTTAATGCTGACTTCTGCCAACTATAACTATTGTCCAATAAATAATAACATGTTATAAAAATCTTATCACATTACCCAAAATTTACCTTGTGTCAAGCTCCTTTAGCCTTATTTTCAAAATAAAAGTTAAATTAATTCAAAAACTCATTTGGGAAGCTTCTAGGAAATTTCCTTCCATTTCACATTTCTCTCTCTCTTCCCTCTCCCCTCTTCTACACGGCAGAGGCTCCTTTGGAGCCAATCATCACGTTTTCTTCTTCTTTTCTTTCTTTCTTTCTTCTTCGTCTTCCTCCTCAACCGTACACCCTCACCACTACCCATCTTAATTTTCTTGCTTCACCACTTCCATATCTAGCTTTCTTCCATCATTCCAAGACCATTTTCCTTGTGGCCATCCTTGGTTCTTCTTCTTCTTCTTCTTTCTTCTTCTTCTTCTTCTTCTTCTTCTTCTTCTTCTTCTTCTTCTTCTTCTTCTTCCATTTTTCACCATTGAAGCTAAAGCTTGGAGCTTTTGAGGTAAAGTCTTCAAGTTTCTTCTATCTTCTTCTCATTTTCGTTTTATTGGTCACCTATGTGGCCAATGAGTCATTTTCCTATGATTAGAGTGAACACTTTGGGAATTTCTCACCCTAGGGTTTTTCTTGAAGGGGGAAAAACGAAAATCAAGAGCAAAAAGGAGAAGCATCCTTGTAATTGTCTTCATTTAGGTAAGAGGGAGATGATCCTCTTCAACCAATCTTGGTAGTAAGGAAATGTCTTGTGTATTGTGTTGATGAGGGAATCCATGTTGGATTTCCCTCTTTGTTATACTATGTTATTTCTATGATTTTGTGGTTGTTTGATTTGTATGAATATATGGATTTGCATTATGTGCCTTGATGATTATGAACCTATATATTGCTATTTTGTATTTAGATGTCATGTATCATATTTTGGATTGTTGGAAAATAAATGAGAAACTTTGATGAAGGATGGGCCAGGGCTCTGTAGAAACGAATTCTGCAGAACCCTTGTTAATGCACAAGCGCTCAGGCGTGCATGCATAGCGCCTAGGCGCTCTATGCCCAGAAAGTTTTCCCTGTGACGGGGCCTGGTTAGCGCTCAGGCGCTTCGTGGTCAGCGCCCAGGCGCTACACCAACGCTCAGGCGCTCCAGAGATGGCGCCTAGGCACCTAGAACAGAATCAGCAAGGTAACTGTGAGAGGGAGCGGTGTAATTGGAGAGGTGAATGTTAATGTTGGAAATTAAGATGGAGAGTTTTATGGGTTATTTAACTCAATGTGAAGCCACGGTTTTAGATTGAAACTATAAGGAATTGGAATGAGCTTAGTGAACTAAAACTTAAGTAAAGGATATCAAGAAATCAATGCATAAAATGGGAGAAATTGATGTTAGTAGTGGACTTTGGGAAGCCGCGATTTCGATCATGGATATTAGGAATTGGATTGATCTCATGTAGAATAAAAACTAAGTGATTGGTATCAAGAGACTAGAGCATAACGCGAGAAGGAATTTAGAACCTTGAGGGCTTGTGAGGGTACGATTTTAAAGGTTACTTAACCTAAAGGTTTGCATAATTGATCTAGACTTAGATTCGTGGAATTGTTAAACCCTTAGTGGGAAATAGTGGTTTTGATAAGCAATAATGTATATTAATATTGAGATTTAACTCTATGTGTTGTGAGTCCCTATGAAGGGTTATATATTTGTTGGTTTAATTCTCGATGAGAAATGATTTATTGATATTGAAAACGAATATATGCCATTGTGGTATTGTATATGATTAATGCATCATTGATGAGCATATATGATTGGACATTGAGTCATCATGCATATAAAAAACCTAAGAGTTGAATCACACCTATGTGCAGGTGCGAATAGACTAGCGTAGGTGCCACATGTTGTTGGCCCTAGGGGGCGTCGGGGTGCGGGTCCCTCACATGGACAGTTTAGAGCTCCTCTATGCCGTGGGATAAATCGATGCAAACACACCGATGATCCGGACCGGGATGCTGTCCTATGTTGCAATCAACAGTTGAGGTGCCATGTATAAGCCACGATGCACAAATATTTTATGAGATGAAGCACACTATTTTAAGGCTAACGAGATACTGGCATTACTCCTTGATCATTCACTCTAAAAAGGTTAATGTTTAGCTCCATGGAGTAGGATTTGGTACCATAATGCATCGTGCGTCGTTCATCGTCAGTCTTATAAGTTGTTGAGCATACACATCTGTTAAAGTAACAGTTTTACTCATGTAAACGATTATCTGACCATTGTGCTGATTTCTAGAAATCTTATTGTGATTGGGTTGACATTATTAAGTCTTACTATTGCCTGTTGATGTTCTGCTTCCTTATTTTTGCTTACAACTGAACTAATTGTGTTATAAACCATGCTGCTGCTATTGATAAATGTGTGAACTGCATTACTCTGTGGGCGCCTTCCGCCGTGCTATTTTCTTACTGCCAATAGTGGTAATGAAAGACGGGTGTCTCACCTCTTTCCTATATTTGTGCATTTCTGTTTTACATTTATATTTGATAAAAGATCGTGAGGAAGATGAAGAGGGACCATACCTTGGTTGATTGACTTGAGCGTCTGGACAAGATTTCGTCGACTACGTAAGAGTGCAGCCGCGTGGTGGCATTGATGCCTGTCGTGTCAACTGGGACACTGAGTGTCGTGTACATATAGGGTTGCGGCTTTGTCTGCTAGTAGTACCTATCCTTGGGTTACTACTTTTCCCCTTAGTGTTTTTATTCCCGCTGTATTTTATTAGACTCTGTAACTATTATATTCTATGTCATCAGTGATTTGTGTAAATTGACTATAAAATATATATATATAAGGAATATGATTTTATTTCAGTGGTTGTATTATGGGTTGAATATGTTTATATTTCATTCGAGGCTCGTATTTTCTACTTATACAAAATTGCCAAAAAAAAATAAATAATACATATAGACTCTTGAGAATTTAAATTACTGTTATCATGACTGTGACGCACTTAGATTTAGTAACTGTGGTGTAATGACGATTGTGCCGCGGTTGTTAGATCTAGGTGCGTTAAATTAGGTGGTATCAGAGCAGTTCATCCTGTTGAGCCGGGGTATGGACTTGCTATGTTTAGACATATTAGAAGTTGGTCTGTTGTGCACTTCCTTGTCTCTTGATTGAGGTGATGGGAAAAGAATGTATGACTTGCCGTAGGTTGAATGTTGATGGCTACTGTTATACAGTTGCATGATATTGAGGACTGACCTACTCAATATGTAATATTCTGTGTATATAGGAAACTATGACTTCACCTAGGCGTACTGTGTTTGGAAAATAGGATTTCTTTTGTGAGGTGATGAAAAGATTTTGGAAAAATCGATCTTCTGGAGAAAGAAATAGTTGGTGTAAACTGGATTCGAGAAGCAGTTTGGAAGTTGACGGCTTACGAGGGATTACACTGTGGAAGCAGAATGAAGAAGTTCGAGCTGGAGATTGTTAGGATGTATGGAATTGAACTTGTCTTGCTTGAATTGTATGAATTGTGTGACTCTCTGTATTTGGTTTTCATAGGGAGATAACGCCGTTTGAAGTAATTTTGTGTTTGTTGTATTTATGTCCGTCTTCAGAGAGATTCAATGGCTCGTAGTAGATATGCAAGGGCGATGGCTCGTGACAGACGTATACATGTGAGCGCGGGACAAGACAATAGGAGTATGGCTGCGACTGCAGAAGAAAGGCAAATGATAACTGAGGTGACAACTCGCCAGGATCAGAGGGCCATGCAACAACGAGAATTGGAAGTTGAGTTTCAGAATCTGTTGGAAGAAAGTCGACTTTGGGGCAAACTTGGACTACCTAGATTCCAATAGAGGAATAATAGAAAAGTTAACCAGTTCAAGCGGGAACCATATGCATGGGTATTAGGGAAACAACAACAACCAACTCCTGGACAAAGTACTAGTGGTGGTGTATCCAGTCAGACCCCGACATCTTCGCCAAGATGTATGAAATGCGGAAAGAAACACTTCACGAGGGAGTGTAAGATCAAAAGGATAATCTGTTTTAAATGTGGAAAGCCTGGACACGTCTCCCGCAACTGCAACCAAACAAAGGCAAATTCTTCAGTCAATGCTGTAAGGGCTGTGAAACCACAAGCAGAAGTCAGAACTTATACCTTGGGACCTCAACATTTGGAGATCTAAACAAGGGAAGTTACACCTCAAATGACGACCCTGTAATTGTACTGTATAATTCTGGGGGTAACCCCTCCTTTTACCATTTGTAACCGTATGGATCATTTGGATTCATTTGTATCTTTCTTATCTTCAACTTAAGTTACTTCCATTTCTATTACTAAGACTTATCGTTGACACCTAAGTTGTGTAATCTATCCTATTTCGACTAAGGATCGAGTCTTTTGTTGACCTATCTTACTTACTTCAAATCATATCTATTCGAGTTCATGATTTTAGAAATTGATCGGTCGTTTTTTTTATTTATTATCTGCTAGGTCGTTCCGATAAAAACCTTAGTGATTTTTGAAACTAAGACTTTTGAAATTCGTAATGACCAATAAGGTTTAAGCTTCATAAGGGAAAGGAGCCTGAGGGTACATGTTAATGTTTTCCGTAGAGGACCAAGAGTAAAGGGAATATAGATGCCGCTCTTGTAGTCAACGGGTGTCACTTGTCAAGCTACGTTGCTGTTAGTAAAGGAGAAGGATGAAATTTCTCGGTGAGACAAGGACTGACACAAAATAAACAAGCTTCGATCAAGGATGAGTGTCCTCAGAGAAAGATGAGTGATTCAATGGGCTGGTGAGAAAAGAGTCGTTGTTCTCTCCAAGATCGATGTACGTCCTGGTCATCGATGAATTCGTGGGAATTGGGAATGTTCACAAAATGAATTTTTGAGCGTGCTTTCGACATTGTGGGTATCTCGTAACATCAATCGGGGTGACAAACGCTCCTGTCATATTCATGAACAACCTGACATTGTGACCTATTCTCGAAGATATGGGGAGATACGTTGGACATCTCGATATAGTTTTCCGAACTTTAAAGAAGAGGAAGTGAGTGCCAAAGTATCAGAGTGTGAATCCTCGTTTGAGGAGGTTCCATTTTGGATCATGGGATTCCAAATGGAGGAATTGTGTGCATTCACAAAAAGGTTGAAGCAGCTCGTCAAAAGGAAGAATCGGAAACCGTGAGGGAGGTTCATAGCTGGTGGAATTGGTTAGTTTTTGTCAAAGAAGTATCGACAGATTCTCGAAGATAGTAGGACAACTTGCTCCGATTACAAAAGGAGAATCAAAACTTTTATCTACCATCACAGGCGGAGAAAGTTTTTCAAAGATTGAGGAAATATTCCGATTTCGATACTATCCGATCCCAATGAAACATTCGAAGTGTTTTGGGATGCTTCACATCAAGGTTTAGGATGTGTGTTCATGCAAAGTTGAGAAGTTATAACTTATGCCTCGAGGTTGTTGAAGGTGCGTTGGGAATTGCCGACTCACGAACTGGTGTTAGCCGCGGTTATATCGGCTCTAAGAACATGGAGACGCTTTCTGTGTGAAGCAATGTTCAACGCTTTTATCAATCACAGAAGCCTAAAGTACCCATTCGATAAAAAGGGGCTGGACATGAGGCAGAGAAGGTGATTAGAATTTTTGAGGGAGTATGATGTCTAGCTTCAATGTCATCATGTAGGAGTTGGCAGCAAACTCACTCCAAAGTTCTATGGACTATATCAAAATTCCTTCGGATTGGTTCGATAGCTAACCAACTAGCTTTACTACCTTTTCATCCTAATATATTCATAATATCTTCCATAGGTTATAATTGCGGTGGTATATCCCCGACCCAGCCATGTCCTCGAACGGGACACAGTAAAATTAAGAGAGGGTTTGATCTATGAAATACTTCTTGTGAAAATCAAAAATAGGAGACCAAAGCAACACGGGGGCAGGGAGATCACATTGGTAATAATAATCTGAATTGACGTGATTAGAAGCGCGACATGGGGGTCAAAAGATAAGGTGAAGAAACAACGTCGATATTTATCCTAAGGAATGAAAATTTCGAGGACGAAATTTCTATTTGAAGGGGAGTGTTGTAACATCCCAAAAATTTATAATTTTAGGATAAATGATCATTTTACAATATTTGAGATTTTTAGGAATTTTTCTGGATTTTCCGGAGAACGCGGAATATTTTAATATTATTTCTCGTTTTGCATGCACATTGGGCAGAATTGGCAAAACGACTGTAATGCTCCCAAAGTTGGAAAATTTTATTACGAATAGTCATTTTCTAATATTTGTGATTTATGTGAATTCTTTCAGAATTTTTCGGAAATGACGAATATTTGAATATATATTCCTCGTTTTGCGTGCGTATTGAGCAGAGTCAGGAAAATGAAATATTTTTTCCGAGAACCTTGAACTATGGAAACGTCGACGGGGGATCTTACTAAACCCGAGGCCGGACACAGTTTACAAGGTTTCATGTCTTTCGAGAAATTTTAACAGATGAAATAATAAAACACTACAAAGAATTAATCTGTCAGATTCGTTAATGCTGACTTCTGCCAACTATAACTATTTTCCAATAAATAATAACATGTAATAAAAATCTTATCACATTACCCAAAATTTACCTTGTGTCAAGCTCCTTTAGCCTTATTTTCAAAATAAAAGTTAAATTAATTCAAAAACTCATTTGGGAAGCTTCCAGGAAATTTCCTTCCATTTCACATTTCTCTCTCTCTTCCCTCTCCCCTCTTCTACACGGCAGAGGCTCCTTTGGAGCCAATCATTACGTTTTCTTCTTCTTTTCTTTCTTATTCTTCTTCTTCTTCCTTCTCAACCGTACACCCTCACCATTACCCATCATAATTTTCTTGCTTTACCACTTCCATATCTAACTTTCTTCCATCATTCCAAGACCATTTTCCTTTTGGCCATCCTTGGTTCTTCTTCTTCTTCTTCTTCTTCTTCTTCTTCTTCTTCTTTTTTCCATTTTTCACCATTGAAGCTAAAGTTTGGAACTTTTGAGGTAAAGTCTTCAAGTTTCTTCTATCTTCTTCTCATTTTCGTTTTATTGGTCACCTATGTGGCTAAGGAGTCATTTTCCTATGATTAGAGTGAACACTTTGGGAATTTCTCACCCTAGGGTTTTTCTTGAAGGGGGAAAAACGAAAATCAAGAGCAAAAATGAGAAGCATCCTTGTAATTGTCTTCACTTAGGTAAGAGGGACATGTTCCTCTTCAACCAATCTTGGTAGTAAGGAAATGTCTTGTGTATTGTGTTGATGAGGGAATCCATGTTGGATTTTCCTCTTTGTTATACTATGTTATTTATATGATTTTGTGGTTGTTTGATTTGTTTGAATATATGGATTTGCATTATGTGCCTTGATGATTATGAACCTATATATTGCAATTTTGTATTTAGATGTCATGTTACATATTTTGGATTGTTGGAAAATAAATGAGAAACATTGATGAAGGATGGGCCAGGGCTCTGCAGAAACGAATTCTGCAGAACCCTTGTTAATGCACTAGCGCTCAGGCGCTGTGCATAGAGCGCCTAGGCGCTCTATGCCCAGAAAGTTTTCCCTGTGATGCGGCCTGGTTAGCGCTCAGGCACTTCGTGGTCAGCGCCCAGGCGCTACACCAGCGCTCAGGCGCTCCAGAGATGGCGCCTAGGCACCTAGAACAGAATCCGCTAGGTAACTATGAGAGGGAGCGGTGTAATTGGAGAGGTGAATGTTAATGTTGGAAATTGAGATGGAGAGTTTTATGGGTTATTTAACTCAATGTGAAGCCACGGTTTTAGATTGAAACTATAAGGAATTGGAATGAGCTTAGTGAACTAAAACTTAAGTAAAAGATATCAAGAAATCAATGCATAAAATGGGAGAAATTGATGTTAGTAGTGGACTTTGGGAAGCCGCGATTTCGATCATGGATATTAGGAATTGGATTGATCTCATGTAGAATAAAAACTAAGTGATTAGTATCAAGAGACTAGAGTATAACGCAAGAAGGAATTTAGAACCTTGAGGGCTTGTGAGGCTACGGTTTTAAAGGTTACTTAACCTAATGGTTTGCATAATTGATCTAGACTTAGATTCGTGGAATTGTTAAACCCTTAGTGGGAAATAGTGGTTTTGATAAGCCATAATGTATATTAATATTGAGATTTAACTCTATGTGTTGTGAGTCCCTAAGAAGGGTTATATATTTATTGGTTTAATTCTCGATGAGAAATGATTTATTGATATTGAAAACGAATATATGCCATTGTGGTATTGTATATGATGAATGCATTATTGATGAGCATACATGATTGGACATTGAGTCATCATGCATATGAAAAACCTAAGAGTTGAATCACACCTATGTGCGAGTGCGACTAGACTAGCGTAGGTGCCACATGTTGTTGGCCCTAGGGGGCGTCGGGGTGCGGGTCCCTCACATGGACAATTTAGAGCTCCTCTGTGCCGTGGGGTAAACCGATGCAAACACACCGATGATCCGGACTGGGACGCTGTCCTATGTTGCAATCAACGGTTGAGGTGCCATGTATAAGCCACATTGCACAAATATTTTATGAGATGAAGCACACTATTTTAAGGCTAACGAGATACTGGCATTACTTCTTGATCATTCACTCTGAAAAGGTTAATGTTTAGCTCCATGGAGTAGGATTTGGTACCATAATGCATCGTGCGTCGTTCATCGTCAGTCTCATAAGTTGTTGAGCATGCACATCTGTTAAAGTAACTGTTTTACTCATGTAAACGATTATCTGACCATTGTGCTGATTTCTAGAAATCTTATTGTGATTGGGTTGACATTATTAAGTCTTACTATTGCCTGTTGCTGTTCTGCTTCCTTATTTTTGCTTACAACTGAACTAATTGTGTTATAAACCATGTTGCTGTTGTTGGTAAATGTGTGAACTGCATTACTCTGTGGGCGCCTTGTGCCGTGCTGTTTTTTTACTGCCAATAGTGGTAATGAAAGACGGGTGTCTCACCTCTTTCCTATATTTGTGCATTTCTATTTTACATTTATATTTGATAAAAGATCGTGAGGAAGATAAAGAGGGACTATACCTTGGTTGATTGACTTGAGCATCTGGACAAGATTTCATCGACTATGTAAGAGTGCAGCCGCGTGGTGGCATTGATGCCTGTCGTGTCAACTGGGACACTGAGTGTCGTGTACATATATGGTTGCGGCTTTGTCTGTTGGTAGTACCTATCCCTGGGTTACTCCATTTCCCCTTAGTGTTTTTATTCCCGCTGTATTTTATTGGACTCTATAACTATTATATTCTATGTCATCAGTGATTTGTGTAAATTGACTATAATATATATATATATATATATATATATAAGGAATATGATTTTATTTCAGTGGTTGTATTATAGGTTGAATATGTTTATATTTCATTCGAGGCTCGTATTTTCTACTTATGCAAAATTGCCAAAAAAAAATAAATAATACATATAGACTCTTGAGAATTTAAATTACTGTTATCATGACTGTGACACACTTAGATTTAGTAACTGTGGTGTAATGATGATTGTGCCGCGGTTGTTAGATCTAGGTGCGTTACATTAGGTGGTATCAGAGCAGTTCATCCTATTGAGCCGGGATATGGACTTGCTATGTTTAGACATATTAGAAGTTGGTCTGTTGTGCACTTCCTTGTCTCTTGATTGAGGCGATGGAAAAGGAATGCATGACTTGCCGTAGGTTGAATGTTGATGGCTACTGTTATACAGTTGCATGATATTAAGGACTGGCCTACTCAATATGTAATGTTCTGTGTGTACAGGAAACTATGACTTCACCTAGGCATACTGTGTTAGGAAAATAGGATTTCTTTTGTGAGGAGATCAAAAGGTTTTTGAAAAACCGATCTTCTGGAGAAAGAAATAGTTGGTGTAAACTAGATTCGAGAAGCAGTTTGGAAGTTGACGGCTTATAAGGGATTACGCTGTGGAAGCAGAATGAAGAAGTTCGAGCTGGAGATTGTTAGGATGTATGGAATTGAACTTGTCTTGCTTGAATTGTATGAATTGTGTGACTCTCTGTATTTGGTTTTCATAGGGAGATAACGTTGTTTGAAGTAATTTTGTGTTTGTTGTATTTATGTTCGTCTTCAGAGAGATTCAATGGCTCGCAGTAGACATGCAAGGGCGATGGCTGGTGACAGACGTATTCATGTGAGCGCGGGACAAGACAATAGGAGTATGGCTGCGACTGCAGAAGAAAGGCAAATGATAGCTGAGGTGACAACTCGCCAGGATCAGTGGGCCATGCAACAACGAGAATTGGAAGTTGAGGTTCAGAATCTGTTGGAAGAAAGTCGGCTTTGGGGCAAACTTGGACTACCTAGATTCCAAAAGAGGAATAATAGAAAAGTTAACCAGTTTAAGCGGGAACCATATGCACGGGTATCAGGGAAACAACAACAACTAACTCCTGGACAAAGTACTAGTGGTGGTGTATCCAGTCAGACCTCGACATCTTCGCCAAGATGTATGAAATGCGGAAAGGAACACTTCACGAGGGAGTGTAAGATCAAAGGGATAATCTGTTTTAAATGTGGAAAGCCTAGACACGTCTCCCGCAACTGCAACCAAACAAAGGCAAATTCTTCAGTCAATGCTGTAAGGGCTGTGAAACCACAAGCAGAAGTCGAAACTTATACCTTGGGTGGTGCTGAGACCTCAACATTAGGAGATCTAAACAAGGGAAGTTACACCTCAAATGACGACCCTGTAATCGTACTGTATAATTCTGGGGGTAACCCCTCCTTTTACCATTTGTAACCGTATGGATCATTTGGATTCATCTGTATCTTTCTTATCTTTAACTTAAGTTACTTCCATTTCTATTACTAAGACTTGTCGTTGACACCTAAGTTGTGTAATCTATCCTATTTCTACTAAGGATCGAGTCTTTTGTTGACCTATCTTACTTACTTCAAATCATATCTGTTCGAGTTCATGATTTTAGAAATTGATCGATCGTTTTTTTTTATTATTATCTGCTAGGTCGTTCCGATAAAAACCTTAGTGATTTTTGAAACTAAGACTTTTGAAATTCGTAACGGCTAACAAGGTCTAAGCTTCATAAGGGAAAGGAGACTGAGGGTACATGTTAATGTTTTCCGTAGAGGACCAAGAGTAAAGGGAATATAGATGCCGCTCTTGTAGTCAAAGGGTGTCATATGTCAAGCTACGTTGCTGTTAGTAAAGGAGAAGGATGAAATTTCTCGGTGAGACAAGGACTGTTACAAAATAAACAAGCTTCGATCAAGGATGAGTGTCCTCAGAGAAAGATGAGTGATTCAATGGGCTGGTGAGAAAAGAGTCGTTGTTCTCTCCAAGATCGATGTACGTCCTGGTCATCGATGAATTCGTGGGAATTGGGAATGTTCACAAAATTAATTTTTGAGCGTGCTTTCAACATTGTGGGTATCTCGTGACGTCAATCGGGGTGACAAACGCTCCTGTCATATTCATGAACAACCTAAATTGTATCTTCTATCCTTACCTAGAACAGAATCGTCGTTGTCATAAATGATGACATTCTGACCTATTCTCGAAGATATGGGGAGATACGTTGGACATCTCGATATAGTTTTCCTAACTTTAAAGAAGAGGAAGTGAGTGCCAAAGTATCAGAGTGTGAATCCTTGTTTAAGGAGGTTCCATTTTGGATCATGGGATTCCAAAAGCAGGAATTGTGTGCATTCACAAAAAGGTTGAAGCAGTTCTTCAAAAGGAAGAATCGGAAACCGTGAGGGAGGTTCATAGCTGGTGGAATTGGTTGGTTTTTGTCGAAGAAGTATCGACAGATTCTCGAAGATAGTAGGACAACTTGCTCTGATTACAAAAGGAGAATAAAAACTTTTACGGACCATCACAGGCGGAGAAAGTTTTTAAAAGATTGAGGAAATATTCTGATTTCGATACTGCCCAATCCCAATGAAACATTCGAAGTGTTTTGGGATGCTTCACATCAAGGTTTAGGATGTGTGTTCATGCAAAGTTGAGAAGTTATAACTTATGCCTCGAGGTTGTTGAAGGTGCGTTGGGAATTGTCGACTCACGAACTGGTGTTAGCCGCAGTTATATCGGCTCTAAGAACATGGAGACGCTTTCTGTATGAAGCAAAGTTCAACGCTTTTATTAATCACAGAAGCCTAAAGTACCCATTCGATAAAAAGGGGCTGGACATGAGGCAGAGAAGGTGATTAGAATTTTTTAGGGGGTATGACGTCTAGCTCCAGTGTCATCATGTCGGAGTTGCCAGCAAACTCACTCCAAAGTGCTACGGACTATATCAAAATTCCGTCGGATTGGTTCGGTAGCTAACCAACTAGCTTTACTACCTTTTCATCCTAATATATTCATAATATCTTCCATAGGTTATAATTGCGATGGTATATCCCCGACCCAGCCATGTCCTCGAACGGGACACAGTAAAATTAAGAGAGGGTTTGATCTATGAAATACTTCTTGTGAAAATCGAAAATAGGAGACCAAAGCAACACGGGGGCAGGGAGATCACATTGGTAATAACAATCTGAATTGACGTGATTAGAAGCGCGACATGGGGGTCAGAAGATCAGATGAAGAAACAACGTCGATATTTATCCTAAGGAATGAAAATTTCGAGGACGAAATTTCTATTTGAAGGGGAGTGTTGTAACATCCCGAAAATTTATAATTTTAGGATAAATGATTATTTTACAATATTTGGGATTTTTAAGAATTTTTCTAGATTTTTCGGAGAACGCGAAATATTTTAATATTATTTCTCGTTTTGCATGCACATTGGGCAGAATTGGCAAAACGACTATAACGCTCCCAAAGTTGGAAAATTTTATTACGAATAGTCATTTTCTAATATCTGTGATTTATGTGAATTCTTTCAGAATTTTTTGAAAACGATAAATATTTTAATATATTTCTCGTTTTGCGAGCGTATTGAGCAGAGTCGAGAAAATGAAATATTTTTCCCGAGAACCTTGAACTATGGAAACGTCGACAGGGGATCTTACTAAACCGAGGCCGGACACAGTTTACAAGGTTTCATGTCTTTCGAGAAATTTTAACAGATGAAATAATAAAACACTGCAAAGAATTAATCTGTCAGATTCGTTAATGCTGACTTCTGCCAACTATAACTATTGTCCAATAAATAATAACATGTAATAAAAATCTTATCACATTACCCAAAATTTACCTTGTGTCAAGCTCCTTTAGCCTTATTTTCAAAATAAAAGTTAAATTAATTCAAAAACTCATTTGGGAAGCTTCCAGGAAATTTCCTTCCATTTCAGATTTCTCTCTCTCTTCCCTCTCCCCTCTTCTACACGGCAGAGGCTCCTTTGGAGCCAATCATCACGTTTTCTTCTTCTTTTCTTTCTTCTTCTTCTTCTTCTTCCTCCTCAACTGTACACCCTCATCACTACCCATCTTAATTTTCTTGCTTCACCACTTCCATATCTAGCTTTCTTCCATCATTCCAAGACCATTTTCCTTGTGGCCATCCTTGGTTCTTCTTCTTATTCTTCTTCTTCTTCTTCTTCTTCTTCTTCTTCTTCTTCTTATTCTTCTTCTTCTTATTCTTCTTCTTCTTCTTCTTCTTCTTCTTCTTCCCCATTTTTCCCCATTGAAGCTAAAGCTTGGAGCTTTTGAGGTAAAGTCTTCAAGTTTCTTTTATCTTCTTCTCATTTTCGTTTTATTGGTCACCTATGTGGCCAAGGAGTCATTTTCCTATGATTGGAGTGAACACTTTGGGAATTTCTCACCCTAGGGTTTTTCTTGAAGGGGGAAAAATGAAAATCAAGAGCAAAAAGGAGAAGCATCCTTGTAATTGTCTTCATTTAGGTAAGAGGGAGATGATCCTCTTCAACCAATCTTGGTAGTAAAGAAATGTCTTGTGTATTGTGTTGATGAGGGAATCCATGTTGGATTTCCCTCTTTGTTATACTATGTTATTTCTATGATTTTGTGATTGTTTGATTTGTATGAATATATGGATTTGCATTATGTGCCTTGATGATTATGAACCTATATATTGCTATTTTGTATTTAGATGTCATGTATCATATTTTGGATTGTTGGAAAATAAATGAGAAACTTTGATGAAGGATGGGCCAAGGCTCTGCAAAAACGAATTCTGCAGAACCCTTGTTAATGCACTAGCGCTCAGGCGCTGTGCATAGAGCACCTAGGCGCTCTATGCCCAGAAAGTTTTCCCTGTGACGCGGCCTGGTTAGTGCTCAGAAGCTTCGTGGTCAGCGCCCAGGTGCTACACCAGTGCTCAGGTGCTCCAGAGATGGCACCTAGGCGCCCAGAATAGAATCAGCTAGGGAACTGTGAGAGGGAGCTATGTAATTGGAGAGGTGAATGTTAATGTTGGAAATTGAGATGGAGAGTTTTAAGGGTTATTTAACTCAATGTGAAGCCACAGTTTTAGATTGAAACTATAAGGAATTGGAATGAGCTTAGTGAACTAAAACTTAAGTAAAGGATATCAAGAAATCAATGCATAAAATGGGAGAAATTGATGTTAGTAGTGGACTTTGGGAAGCCGTGATTTCAATCATGGATATTAGGAATTGGATTGATCTCATGTAGAATAAAAACTAAGTGATTGGTATCAAGAGACTAGAGCATAACGCGAGAAGGAATTTAGAACCTTGAGGGCTTGTGAGGCTACGGTTTTAAAGGTTACTTAACCTAATGGTTTGCATAATTGATCTAGACTTACACTATGTTTGGATGATAGGTAATGGGAGGAACGGAAAGGGAATGAGGGGAATAGAAATAATTTTTTATGTTTAGGAGTTTTAAAATACATAGGAATGGAATGGAACTCATGGAGAATCATTCCCCCTCTTTTCCCCTCAAATGTCTAATTTTTGTTCCCCCCAAAATTGGGAGGGAATGGGGGGATGTAAAAAAATTTTAAGTTAAAAAAAAAAGTGACATTTTTATCCTCGTTGTTTCCTCACCTTTTCATTTTCATCTCCCTTTTTCTGCCTCTCTGTTTCTTTTCTCTCACAAGCACCGACGTTACCCACCTCTCACTGACGACGGCCACTTGACGAATACCCAGGACGCTGCCACCTGCCTCTCGCCGGCGTCGTCTCACCCATCCACTTCACGCAAACAACGTCTCAGACCAGGTATTTGTTATCCTTCTCTGCAAAATAATGTTTATATTGTGGTTTGTTTGGTTTTTCTGGTTTTGGTTTGTGGTGTTATAATGGGAAAACATAGACAATGCAGAGTTGAGGGGGCTTTAGATGAGACTTATCTATTAGGAAACTTTGAACCATAAAAAGGGGCTTTAGCCTTTAGATGAACTCATATGTATTTTATTGGCTTTGAAGTCTGAGCATTAAAATTGTCATGAGATTTTGAAGTGTTTGCTAAGATAGTTCAATCGTGGTCTATTTTTAATATTGATAGCTGTCGAGCGAAGCCAGTATCTAGCTGTGATATTATATTTGTCCTCTATCATCACCTTGCAATCAAACATAAAAGTTGATACTGGTTTTAAAGTTGTTGGGAGGGTTACAACTTAGAATATCTTAGCTAGTATAGTTTTAATTTTATTAACCAAAATTAAAAATAATTTTATGTTCAAAGAATGATTAATGATTAATCAAATGATAACTTGATAAGCCATAAATTCCATCCTGCTGCTGCCCATACGTTGTGAACCTACAAGAGAGATCAAAATATTGCATTTTAATGTGTTTCATACCATGCTTTATATAGAACTGACTGGCATTAATTGTTGTCAATGGCAAGTTGGCTGAACAAAACTGGGTGCTGTCTTGATCTTTGGTTAGCATATCATAGGTGCTTGTATCAGTTAGGGAAGAGACCCAAGAGTGAGAGAGAGCTCTTTGTGCTGTAGAATTTGTTTTCTTGAATATCCTGCAGATTGTCCAAGATTACTGCAAGTTCAAAAATATGTTAAAGCAGTCTTTATAAAAGTGATATTTACAGCCACAAATACTCAAAACTGCTATAACTTTTCTAAGCAAATAAAGTTTGAATAATGCTTTATAAACAACTTTTAGGTACACATTATCTCACAACTACCAAGAGAGATATTAGAGCCATTAATTATTTAAGTCAATAAGAGAATAGAGATTTTATCATAGCAGCATACTACCATTTCTTACTTAATAATGTAAAACATACACTTATATATGTACTTATATTATTTTTAGTGTCATGAAAAGTTTTGGTCTATTCACTACAAGCCAAGACACCATATCAAAGTTCCAAGTAATTAATGATATTTATATAATATATAGTGTTTGAAACTTTGAAATATCATTTGGAAACGTGTGGACCTGAACCAGATTCCAAAGTAGAGCTCAATTCAACAACAAATTCCAATTAGACCTACTTAGGATTATATTATTGGTTTGAAGGTTTCTCAGAATTCGAAAATCCCATTTCTATTCCATTCCCACAGCTTCTATTGCACTGATTTTGTATCCCATTATTATCAAATATCACGAATCTTTCCTTTTTAAATATAAAAAGATATACTATTGATGAAAAGGTAGAAAAGTACAGGAGATAGTATATCCTCAAAACAGAGATAAGAAAAAAGAAATCAACATAAAAAATCTCCAAAACCAAAAGGGAAACCTCACAAGAAACCATTACCAATAAGTCAATACCAAATAGGAGACAAAAAAGGTTCTACATGTAGTAACAACTCCACCAAACACATGCCACACTAAACTTTCCCAAAACTAGATTTAGCAAGCTTCTTCAAAGTTTGACTACACACAAAAAGTGAACCACACATCTTGAAGCAATTCCTTCCAAAGGCATCCCCTGCCTCGATGGCAACCATTGTCAAAATTAAATCAATTTTCTTTGCAAAATAAATTTATCTTATATGCTTTATAAGATAATCTCTAGTGAACCTTAGCATGTGTTAAGGAATGATTGAAGGGCTGAAAGTAATTTGTCCTTGTGTGTAACTTTAGTAGATAGCAACAATGGGCATAGGAACAACTCAGTTGAATTTCCTAACTAGCATTGTTTTGGTTCTTAGTGAAATTTACTTTCAAGTGTTGCAGTAATTTTTGTCAAAGGCAACATTGTGTTTTGTTCATTGTGGCAGAGTTCTTATATTAGTTTCATTTTTTTTTAGGTGAGTACATTATAATTGATGGCTGATCAAGATATGATGTCCACATTTATGATATTGCAAAATCTGTTTCATATGGCAATTATACAACTTATGTGTCTTATGGTTGCATTAGATGCACTACAAAAGTATTCAAAAAAAAAATCGAATTCCATCTAGCATAAGAGAACAAAGGGAAAGAGTTCGAGATGAAATAATGAAACAGATTATTGGTACTGAGAGTTGTCGCGATATAATTCGCATGAGTCCTAGAGCTTTTTTAAACTTGTGTGCCTTGTTAAGAAATCATGGTGGTCTTCGACCTACACAAAGAGCAACAATTGAGGAGCAAGTCACAAAATTTCTTTACATTGTTGGGCATAATGTAAAGAATCGTCCAGTGAATTTCTTTTTTCGAAGATCTGGTGAGACTATTAGTCGCCACTTTCATAGTGTGATGGTAGCTATAATAGAGTTGGAAGAGATGTTTTTTAAGTAACCCGATGGACTAGAAGTTCCTCTAGAAATACTCAACAACAATAGGTTCTACCCATACTTTAAGGTAAACACAATTTTATTGACTTTTAAATTAAGTAGATAAAATTTTTAAAATGATGTAAACATTAATTAGATTTTTTAAACTCAGGATTGTGTAGGAGCGATTGATGGCACGCATGTGCGTGTAAGAGTTCCTGCAGAAGAAGCTCCTAAATATCGTGGTAGGAAGGATTTTTCGACACAAAATGTCCTGGCAACGTGCACTTTTGATTTAAATGTGGAGTCTCTTGGAATGGATTCTCAACCACATCAAGGTTCAGCCTCATCAAAAGGTAAGAAAAGAAAATCCAGAACTGAAGAGAATGACTTTGAGGTGGTTACTAAATCAATTGAGAAGATGATGGATGTCTTTGAAAAGTGTACAACAGAATTAGTCAAGTGCTACCAAAAGCATCCTATATCTGAGGATGCAATATGGAAACAATTAGAGGACTTGGGTGTTGAGGAAGACAAGTTAGAAGTGGCTTATTATCATCTTGTTCAACACCCTGATGATTTGAGAGCTTTACTTGGTTGTCCATTTGAAAGGCGTAAGGGAATGTTAAAACGTATTGTGCTAGGCTACTCCTCAAGCAATTAAGTTTTAGATTGTTTTTTCATATACATTGGAAGTACTAGGATTTAAAATATTTTTATGGATTGTGTTGATGTTATTTTTGTTTTTGTGGATTTATATGTTTTAATGAATGTTGAATTATCTACTCAATTACTCCATTATGTCTTGAATATGTTTTTGCAATTTTTTTATGATAGTAATACAAAATAAAACTTCCAAAGAAACATGCAATGCAATTTGTTTGCCTGTTTCCCAAATATATCTGTACTAGAAATTTTGCATTTAGTTGTCATAGTCATACGTTTCTAAGGAACTTCCATAGGAAGTATATACAAGAAAATGATTTGCTCGAAACGTTTTCCATGCAAATCTGTAGGTGGAATTGGATCAGAAGAAGCACTATATGTCTACTTATTAAGCTGGATGGGATGAATAACAGTAGATTATTTTTTACATTTATATATGCATGTATTATAGGCTAGATGTAGAAATTAAATGGATTTGAATGATGTAACTTGTGAGTCTTCTTATTTTGTGGCAGGACCTATAACTTATGAGTGAGTGTATCTAGTCATATTGTTTAACTTTCTTTATCAGAAAGTTGAGTTGGCGCAGTTTGAAATTGATATAGATATACTTACTGATAAAGTGCGGTTTTGATTTATGGTTTGTTTTGAGGCAAAACATGGAAGAAGAGAGATATATAGAATTGAATTGAATAAATTAAAGTGATATAGAATTGTTATAAGTGATATAGAATATAACTCCCAATGTAAGACATAAGCATCACGAACCAGTTGTCGTTGATGAAAAGAAGCACCACTAGCAGCCATATAAAGTGGTGTGCTTCCAATGTAAGTGCATATGGTACTTTCGTCAATCTGAATGAAGTTCAAGGACTATTTGGGAAATTATAATTATAATTGTTCCATTCCATTCCTTTATAATATAACTCCCAAACAAGATTAATGAAGTTCCGTTCCATTCCGTTATTAATCTTCCAAACAAGAAGAATGGTAATTATGTTCCATTCCTTCCCTTTCCTTTCCGATCCATTCCCACCTATTCCGTTCCGTTCCATTAATGAAAAAACATCCAAACACAGGGTTAGATTCGTGGAATTGTTAAACCCTTAGTGGGAAATAGTGGTTTTGATAAGCCATAATGTATATTAATATTGAGATTTAACTCTATGTGTTGTGAGTCCCTATGAAGGGTTATATATTTGTTGGTTTAATTCTCGATGAGAAATGATTTATTGATATTGAAAACGAATATATGCCATTGTGGTATTGTATATGATGAATGCATCATTGATGAGCATACATGATTGGATATTAAGTCATCATGCATATGAAAAACCTAAGAGTTAAATCACACCTATGTGCGGGTGTGAATAGACTAGCGTAGTTGCCACATGTTATTGGCCATAGGAGGCGTCGGGGTGCGGGTCCCTCACATGGATAGTTTAGAGCTCCTCTGTGCCGTGGGATAAACTGATGCAAACACACCGACGATGCGGACCGGGACGCTGTCCTATGTCGCGATCCAAGGTTGAGGTGCCATGTATAAGCCACGATGCGCAAATATTTTATGAGATGAAGCACACTATTTTAAGGCTAACGAGATACTGGCATTACTCCTTGATCATTCACTCTGAAAAGGTTAATGTTTAGTTCCATGGGGTAGGATTTGGTACCATAATGCATCGTGCATCGTTCATCGTCAGTCTCATAAGTTGTTGAGCATGCACATCTGTTAAAGTAACTGTTTTACTCATATAAACGATTATCTGACCATTGTCCTGATTTCTGGAAATCTTATTGTGATTGGGTTGACATTGTTAAGTCTTACTATTGCCTGTTGCTGTTCTGCTGCCTTATTTTTGCTTACAACTGAACTAATTGTGTTATAAACCATGATGCTGCTGTTGATAAATGTGTGAACTGCATTACTCTGTGGGCACCTTGCGCCGTGCTGTTTTCTTACCGCCAATAGTGGTAATGGAAGACGGGTGTCTCACCTCTTTCCTATATTTGTGCATTTCTGTTTTACATTTATATTTGATAAAAGATCGTGAGGAAGATAAAGAGGGACCATACCTTGGTTGATTGACTTGAGCATCTGGACAAGATTTTGTCGACTACATAAGAGTGCAGCCACGTGGTGGCATTGATGCTTGTCGTGTCAACTGGGACACTGAGTGTCGTGTACATATAAGGTTGCGGCTTTGTCTGCTGGTAGTACCTATCCCTGGGTTACTACTTTTCCCCTTAGTGTTTTTATTCCCGCTGTATTTTATTAGACTCTGTAACTATTATATTCTATGTCATCAGTGATTTGTGTAAATTGACTATAAAATATATATATACAAGGAATATGATTTTATTTCAGTGGTTGTATTATGGGTTGAATATGTTTATATTTCATGCGAGGCTCGTATTTTTTACTTATGCAAAATTGTCAAAAAAAAAATAATACATATAGACTCTTGAGAATTTAAATTACTGTTATCATGACTGTGACACACTTAGATTTAGTAACTGTGGTGTAATGACGATTGTGCCGCGGTTGTTAGATCTAGGTGCGTTACACTAACCATTTATCTAATCAATGGTTAAGATTGTCTAAAATGGTGGATAGGAGATTTGTTGCATTTTGAAGAATACATGGAAGGGGGGGACGGTTTTGGTGTTGCATTTAGAAGCTAAAGCAATATTTGAAGACCATAATTGATCACCTTTGGTCATTATTGATCATTCTTCATCATTCTTGAATTTTCCTAAAGCAAAGCTCTTCAAAATTTTCTCTCCATCTCTTCTCCATGCATGTTTCGGCCAAAGCACCCAAGACAACCTTCCATCACTCTTTAATTTCATACAACCATATTTCTTGAATCCTTACCTTATTCTAAGCAACTTTCATGTTGGAGACTTTGTTTAAATCTTTCATCTTCAAGGAGTTTTTCCAAGAGCAAAGTTATAGCGTATTTGTGGTGAAGTGTAAGGAAACTTCATTTCTTCTCTCTTTTTCATGTTCTAAGCCATGTTTGATCCATGGTTTATCTTGTTCAAGCTTGATTTACTAATAAATACATGTTTTGTTTTGTATTTAAGAAACCTTTGGTGGTGAATGACTTGGAAAAAGAAGCAAAACGAGGAGCTTTTGAGGATCTTCAAGAGGTAAGAGGGAGATCCATCTCACCAACCAAGTATGGTGGTGAGAGATGATTTTGTATTTGATGGATGGTGAATCCATGTGAGGATTCATATCCATGGTCATGCAATTATTTGTGGGTGTTTATGTGTTTTTGATTATTTGTTTATGCTTGATGTGCTTTGCATGATTTATTTATGCTTGCATGCTTAGTATGATGTTTACTTGCTTTTATGGTATGCTTGAAATATAATATGTTGATTATATGTGATGTATGCCATAAAAATTATTGGAAAGGAAAATAATTTTTGGTTCCAAAGACCATGAGGATTTCGGCCTCTACACCTCAAAATAGGTGTTTACAAATTAATATTTTCATGAATGATAAAATTGGATGTTTAGAAAAGCAAGAAAAATAAACAAAGGGTTTGTTTTCAAAGAATAAGTGTTCACGGTTTTTCAAGGATGTTTTTGAATCAAAAGATTCTAAGTATTTTACTAATCATGAGTTTTAAATGAAAGGAGCAATGAGTTGATGATTTTAAGGATTTGCAAAGAAAGTGAAAATGAAAATAAACAAATGAATTGATTTTAAAGACCATGAGTCTCACGGTTTTTGCAAGAAATTTTAATGATTTTGTTTGTGTAAAATCAAGAATGGTACTTAATTGATTTAGAAGGAAAAATATTTGATAGCCATTGGAACCATGTACCACGGTTTTTTTTTAGAGATTGGAATAGTTTTGGTTTTATGAAACAAAGTGATTTCAAAGTGGAAACAAAGTGTTTGAACAAAGTATTTTAGTACAAGGATTACAGAAAATGAAAACAAGGTGTTTTGTTACTCGAAAGATGGAATTTCGTTTATGAAAGACAAAAAGAGGTTGAAAGTGTTTGAACCTCAATTTATTTTGAAGAGAATTGATTTTAGAATTGATTTGAGAAAAATGGAGAATATAATAGTGATTTTGATATTTTCTAATGTATAACTCATCCTTTGGGTTTTGAAGTGTGAGAAGGAATTTTAAAGATTTGAAAACATTGATTTACATCAATGGAAATGGTGAAATTGTGGAATTTGTTACGAAAAGGATTTCTTGAATATGGAAATGTAGAAAATGAAGTACGAAGTCATATTATTATGAGAAAGGTTGAAATGGAATTTTTGAAGGTTGAGAAATATTTTTCGTAATGGAATTATGGTGAAAAATGATTTACGTAACTTAAAAACGTGATTTTTAAGCTACGCGATTTGAAAAATGTTAAAATATTTCTACGCGATTTGGAAAGTGTTTAAATATTTCGAAAATGATGGAAAATGGTTTACGCGACTTAAAAAAATAATTTTTAAGTTACGCGATTGCGAAAATGGTGGAAAATCGCTACGTGAGTTAAGAAACGTGTAAATATTTTTACATGGTTGAGAAAACGTTGAAAAATCAATGCGTGATTTGTAAATACAACAGAAGTGTTGCAGAATTATGAAAACGTAACAGAAATGTTGCGTGATTGTGAAAACATGACAAAAGTGTTTTGTGACTATGAAAATGCGATAATATGATTTCTCTATTGAAAATACAGTATGATTACTGTTGAACTAGTGTATGGACACTGTATGAGAAAATGATGAGTTTTGCCTGTGATTGGCATTTAGTGCATTTTACATGCATTGGAAAGATATGCCTGTGATTGGCATTTGGTGCATTATACATGCATTGGAAAAATATGCATTGTGGCATATGATGAAATTGGAAAAATATGCATTGTGGCATATGATGAAATTGAAAAATACGCATTGTGGCATATGATGAATTTGAACAAAATTGCATTGAGATATTCATGCATTGAACAAAAATTAATAGCTGATGCTATTGTGACCATTGTGGTTGAAGAGAGAATGAGAATTGATAGTGAGGTCTATGATGGAAGTTGGGGGCGTCAAGGCGTGGCGGTTGACCAGTTAATATTTGTCTGTGGGCTAAGGCTGGACCATATGCCACTTGGCGATGCAGTTCATTGCAACGCATTGACGATACCCGACAATAATACGATTCTTTTCAACGACTGGGAGATTGTCTTTGGGCTAACGGTGACAATTAACTAGAGCATTCTTCTCGAAATTGTGAAAACCTCCATGGAGTAGGACATTGAGTCTATGTGCATATGCATAAATCTGAGTATCTATATCTGCATGATATGATAATTGAGGAATATTGGATGATGATGATGATAATCATGTTGATGGCATTATTGTTATTATCGTGTGAATTGAATAATGTTGATAGCATGAATGTAATTATTGTATCTGTGTAATGATAATAATGTTGATGGCATAATTGTAATTATGGTATGATATATCTATATGGTGTGCTATTTGTGTTATCTCTATGCTACCATATTGGTATTGGCGTAGGTGATCTCACCTCTTTGTTATATTATTTTGCTGTGTCTGTGTTGTTAAAATTATATAGTAGAAGGAACGAGTTGTCTTAGACATAACGGGTGGCAGATATTCTGAGATTGGTGACAATATTGAGGAGTGGTTATTCAGGATTCGATAGTGTGCAGTGTGAACAAAAAATAATTGTCTGATGCATTAAGATGGATATAAGAAAGAATGAGTATGTTAAGTTTTACCGTTAGTGTTGTACCGTACTATTGAGAAAGACCCGTGATGGGGTTTGCTACTGTTAAAAAGAGAGTATGCTAGTTTTATATTTCTCTTTAAATTGTTAAATATTTGTTGGTGTCAATATTGTATATTAATCAGTTTAAATATATTTTCAGTAATACTTATAGATTTTCAGTACGTTTATGTTTCTGTAAGAAGAAGAAATTTTAAAACTCACGTCTTATAACTCAAACCTTTTATGAACTTCTTTACAGATTATGAGTTGGGAGTCGGAAATGTGATACCCTGAGGAGGGTGTTACATTAGTTAGTATCAGAGCACGGTTTGAGTCTTTTGGGGTTTGTGGTTAGGTCGTTTTGCTTGTATTGTGTTCTCTGTGTGTTTGATTTTCGAAAGGAAATAATATGGTTTGAAATGGTTACATCTGGTTTCCATTGTATTTTGATTCGTGTGTCTTTGAAGAGAGGATGATGGCTCGTGATAGATGTACACGTGTGGAAGCGTGACGTGATCTTTGAAACGGATTGGTTATTTTTCGACCATATCTTATGAGATTGTCTGAATAAAGTGTTAGTATTCCAGAAATTCGTTCTTAAAATCAGGCAATATCAATTTGTTTGTTGGATATGTCTGCTAACATATCAGATAGTTTCGTTATCCTTTTTCTTTCTGACCTTCACAATGTTTTTCATGTATAGCAATTTGCAAGAAAGAATATTTTGCAAGAAAGGATATTCCTATTCGAATCCATGTTATAGTATCGGGTACGGTGTTGTTGAAAGAGAATTCGATGTGTGAGACACTTCTATTAAGAGCAAAGGCAAGAGAGTGGAGCGATACAAGGACAAGGAAATTTTTAAGTGATGCCGTGCGGAGTGATGGATGCTCTTATAATATTTATAAATTATAAGAGTAGAATCTTTCGTTCTTTTCTAGACAGAATTGTCATTATTTCTTTATTAATGACATTCTGATCTATTCTCGAAATCATGAGGAACATTCTGAACATCTTAGTGTGATTTTCCATGTTCTAAAGGAGAAGTGGTTATATATTAAGTTGTTAAGATGTGAATTCTGGATGAAGTTTAGTTTTGGGTTCCGTAATTCTAAGGAAGGAATTGCGATTGATCCGTTAAAGGCTGAAAATGTGTTTGATTACTTATTTGGTATTAGTTCTGTCTAATTCCAGTGAACCATTAGAGGTGAATAGTGGCGCATTACATCGGAGTTTAAGATATGTGCTTATGCAGAATAGAAGAGTTGTAGGGTATGATTTTAGGAAATTGAAGGTACATGAGGAAAACTATTCTACGCAAGAATGGAGGTTGGTAGCTGTTAAGTTTGCATTAGAAGTATGAAGATACTTTCTTTATGGAGTAAAATTTAACATCTTCAGTAATTATAGGAATCTAAGATATCTGTTAGATCAGGAGAAAGAATTTTTATTGGTTAAAATCGTTTAGAATGATGTAAGTGGAGAAGCGATATAAGAGTTCGAGGATAAGATAAAAGACCAATATCTATATTTATTCTGAGGATGTGAAATCAGGTTTATTAAATTTCGAGGACGAAATTTCTTTTTAGAGGGAGAGATAATCACATATTTTATTCATTAAGAAACCCTTATGTTTAGTCATTTACACTCTCCATATTCTTAATTGATTGAGTTTGGTATGATTTTGTGAGTTTGAGCTCAAATTGGTCCTAATTGAATATTTTCAGCATTATTGAGATTTGACACTGTGTCTGTATTTTAGCCATAACTTGAGTTTCTGATATCTGATAATCATGAATTTTACCTTGTAAGAAAGCTAGGAGGAAGCTCTACAACTTTGATGAAGAGCTCGAAGTCCTAAACAGATGTCTAAGGGACCTAAGTTTACATGGAATTCAGAATACGGGTTCTGTCACTAGAATCCGAACGGTGTGCACTCATAAAATCATATCTCAAGCTGTAATAAGGGAGACGGGCTGAAATTTGGATAGTTGATAGTTAAGATCCAAATAAACAACTTTCATGAAGAACACTTTTTGAAAAACTGAAGTCTAATGGGTCAGTTGGAGCTTGCAAGTCGGAACAGAGGTGCTGAAGTTGGGTTTGAGCAACCTGCGGTATTTGGGTCATATCTTGGGCTATAGAAAGCCAAATTGGACGATCCAGATATGCATGTTATAGCCAAGACAAAGATCTACAACTTTCATGAAGAGTACTTTTCATGGATCTGAAGTACAGTTGGTCGTTTTTGGCTTCCAAGTCAGATAAGAAATTTTCGTCCTCAACCACCCCACTCAACCACTCCACTCAACCACTTCACTCAACCACCCCACTCATCCACCCACTCCCCTTTGTCATTTTGTTACCCTAGACTTCTATAAAAGGCACCATTGGTTATCATGAATAACAAGTTGTATTCTCCTTCATTTCTCTCATAGTTTCTTCTTGTTTCTTCATAGTTTCTCATAGCTTTTGTATATTTTGATGCTCCCCTTCATGGTAATGGAGGGCTAAGCTACTTTCGGTCAATTTGGGACTCTTGAAGAGATTGTGGTTTGGATTCTTGAGACCTTGGTTATGTAATGTATTTGATTTATATTTGAATTCCTCTTCTCTTCTTCTTCTTCTTCTTCTTCTTAATCTTGAATGCATGAATGGTGATTATGTTTATGTTTGATCTGATTTGATCTTGATTTAAGATTAAGATTTGTGATGAAACTTAGAACTGATTGATCTAAACTAATCACATGACTGAAGATTAAGATTTGTGATGAAGCTTGGAACTGATTGATCTAGACTAATCACGTAATTGAAGAGGTTAGGTTACTGATTGGTGCCTAGGTTAATTGAATTCGGTGCTTAAATTGACATATATCTACATGAATGGTGCAATTGCAGATTTGTGTTTATCACTTGTCAATTGAATTCTGGACGATTGTCTAGTGTGAATTCTGGATCTAATGCTGAGATCTCGGTTAGATCCAAGTTAACCATTCAAATGTGCTTCAAGTGTTTGTTGAAAGGTTTATGATTGAATCCACCCAATCTCGGATAGATTTCTGAATCGACTATTCTTCTAATTGTTATTTCTCTTTAAATCTTGTCACTGTGATCCTTGAACCATCAAAACCCCCCTTTCTTCTAACTTAACTTAATTTGATCAAATTGCATTTTCGATCCTTGAGGAGACGATCCGGTGTTGTTCACTATACTACAAGTTTAGGTAATAACTTCGGTTATAATTTTGACTGAGTTCGGCGCTCGTCAAAATTTTGGCGCCGTTGCCAGGGATTAGTAAGTGTAATCTTTTCATTTTAAGTGTTTTTACTAACCTTTGCTTTTTATTAACTTTTCTAACATTTTTATCCATTGTCTAGTGTATTTGCTTATTTATTTGTTTTTGTGTGATGCATGACTAGGTCCGAGCCTGATAACTTGGTTGACTTTGATCCTGAGATTGATAGAACCTTGCATAGGTTGATTAGAGCTCGTAGGTTAAATGCAAGAATTGCTTCTAAATTTGATCTTAATATTGGGAGTGAACTTGAGATCTTGAATAATTCTCAAAACCATGGTGATAACATGCGAGAATAGAACTCTTAAGGAACTTGCTGCTCCTGATATAACTAACCAGTCTTTGTGTATTCAATACCCAGATCTTGATGCTGATTTTGAGTTAAAATCTGGATTGATACATTTGTTGCCCAAGTTTCACGGTTTTGTAGGTGAGGATCCCCATAAGCATCTAAAGGAGTTCCATGTAGTTTGTTCAACCATGAAGCCACATGGGATCTCAGAAGAGCACATCAAGCTGAGGGCATTTCCTTTCTCACTTGCTGATACAGCCAAGGATTGATTAATTTATCTTTCACCAGGTTCAGTAACAAGTTGGACTGACATGAAGCAGTTGTTCTTAGAGATGCTGATCGAGCTGTCCCCACCACCAAATCACCGATCAACTCTTAATTCAATATTTCTATGAAGGCTTGATGCCAAATGACAGAAGCATGGTGGATGCTGCCTCTAGAGGAGCCTTAGTAGACAAGACCCCTGCAGCAGCGAGAGATTTGATAGCAAACATGGTAGCCAACACCCAACAATTTAGCGCATGAATTATTACCTCAACCAGAGGAGTCAATGAGATTCAATCGTCTCATGTAGACCAACAGAGAATGGAACACAGACTTGATGAATTGACTTCTTTGGTGAGGCAGTTAGCAGTAGGACAACAAGCACCAATGCAGATGGCTACAACTGTGTGTGGCATTTGCTCTTGTTCATCTCATCCCTCTTGATGCATGCCCCACACTTCAGGATGGCGGTTCTATTTTTCCCGAGCAATCTGTTTCAAAGAAATTGGTATTTTTTCCCCGGTAGACCCCAATATCGAATCACAATCACAAAGCAAGACCCGGTATGATCCATTTTCTAATACCTATAACCACGGCTAGAGGACCATCCCAACTCGAGATATGGAAATTCGGTCAACAACAACAACGACCCTACCAACAACGAAGAAACATGGTTTAGATACCAAGCTACAGGCCCTAGCAATAAGTACCAACCACCTGCATTTAGGCAAACACAACCTGCGCCGCCACCCATGCAGCAGCCCCTCCAGCTACCTGTTCCAGCAGCCACTCCAGCTGAGCCACCTTTCGAAGACTTGATGAAACAGTTTCAGCAGAATGTTAATGCCACCATCCAGAATTTACAAACTCAAATTGGGCAGATGGCAACCACTCTGAGTGAGCTGAAAAGTCAAGGGTCGAACCAATTGCCTTCACAAACAGCAACCCAAGAGGCAATGTAAGTGCCATTAGCTTAAGAAGTGGCAAAGAAGTTGACGGTCCTACTCCACCACAACCTGAACTACAAGTGCAGCAACCAGAAGGTGACCAGAAACAGAAGAAAGTGGATAGCTTAGTCCAAAAATCTGTGACACAGAAGAAATGTGTAGAGAATTCAAATCTGGCCATTCCACTACTTTTTCCAAACAGAGTCAGACAGTCCAAGCATATTGCGCAAACAGAAATAGAAAAAGAAGTCATGGACACATTCAGGAAGGTGGAAATCAATATTCCCCTCCTTGATGCAATCAAGCAGATTCCCAAGTATGCCAAATTCCTCAAAGAGTTGTGTACTCGCAAGAGAAGACTTAAGGGTACTGAGAAATTAAGCATGGGCAGAAATGTTTCTACAATGATTCTACCAAGCATGCCACAAAAATGCAAAGATCCTGGAACTTTCACAATTCCTTGCACGATAGGTAACTCCAAATTTGAACATGCAATGCTAGACTTAGGTGCTTCGATTAATGTCATGCCTATGTCAATATATCAGTCCTTGAACATTGGCACTTTGCAACCTACTGGTATAGTGATTCAGTTGGCAAATAGGACCATTGTTCATCCTGCAGGAGTGCTAGAAGATGTGTTAGTTCGGGTGAATGAGCTAATTTTCCCAGCGGACTTCTATATTTTGAACATAGAAGATGAGTCTTCAACAAACCATGCTCCATTGATCCTAGGTAGACCTTTCCTCAAGACAGCCAAGACCAAGATAGATGTGCATGCTGGCACCCTTTCCATAGAATTTGACGACGATGTGGTACAATTTAACATTTTTGAGGCCATGAGACATCCCCTAGAGAAGAATTCTGTTTTCCATGTTGATGTGATTGATATGCTAGTTGACGATGCTTATGCTGATATTTATGCTGAATTTCCTAATATTGCTGATTTTCTGGATTCTGTTACCTGTGAAACATGTGTTGGCTGTGATATTGTACCATGTGCTTTGCATGTCTTGAGATTTATGCGATTATGAGTGGTGATGTAGCTGCTTGACTTGAATGATGCAGCATGTGAAAATGAGAGTCAGAAGTATGTTGAATTTAGTGTTACTGAGTTAGTTGTTTCAAACAGCTTGCTGCCCTCCATCGTACATCCTCCATCCTTAGAATTAAAGATTTTGCCGGACCATCTTAAATATGCATATTTAGAAGATGGTGAGAAGCTGCCTGTGATTGTTGCTAAAAATTTGTAACCTGATCAAGAAGAAAAATTACTGCAGGTTTTGAGGCAGAATAAACAAGCCATCAGATGGACACTTGCAGATCTTCCTGGTATCAATCCCTCCATATGCATGCATAGGATTTTGTTGGAGGAAGATACTAAACCAGTACGGCAGCCCCAAAGGAGACTGAACCCCCTGACTCTGGATGTGGTAAAGAAGGAAGTTACCAAGCTACTGCAAGCTGGCATTATTTATCCCATATCTGATAGTAAATGGGTGAGCCCCGTGCAGGTTGTTCCAAAGAAATCTGGGGTCACGGAGTTGAAAATCGAACAATAAGCTACTACCCACAAGAATTCAAAACAATCGGGTTTGCATTGATTACAAACGACTTAACCAAGCCACCAGGAAAGATCATTTCCCATTACCTTTCATTGATCAGATGTTAGAGAGACTAGCTGGCAAGTCGCATTACTGTTTCTTGGATAGATATTCGGGTTATTTTCAGATCCATATAGCCCCAGAAGACCAAGATAAAACTACTTTCACTTGCTCATTTGGCACATTTGCATACAGAAGGATGCCTTTTGGTCTGTGCAATGCTCCAGGCACCTTTCAAAGGTGTATGGTAAGTATATTTTCTAACCTTTTAGAAAATTGCATGGATGTATTCATGGATGACTTTACTGTCTGTAACGCCACTTTTCCCCCCTTAGTCATAATGGGTAAGAAGAGGGAACGTCGCACCATAGTGAAACGACGCACAAATGATTACGTAAAGTTTGAACATTTTTTTTTTGTTGTGTTTAACATAAATTCGGTTAGAACTTCCATTAGTGTACATATACACCTGTTTGTAAATATATCGCGTGATTGAATTAAAATTTAAAAGTTCCATCTTTCATATAAAACTTCTTATCAACAACGTTAAAGAGAAATCAACATGTAACGGGACATACAACCATGTACAATATAGATAGCTACACACTTTGTACCATAATTACAAGCCTGTTTAAATTACATTTCCAAAAGATATACAAAAAGCAAAATGTGTACCTACCCCAAGAGATACAAATATCTACCCACTAATCCAGTAATACGTCAGGCTCCCTCAAAATAAATTGATAGCCATCAGTAGCCATCAGTCTAAAAAAAACCAACCCTAAAACTGCCTGGAATGAGAAGGAACCGTAGATGGGTCCTCCTCAGGGTCCTCGTCGTCCGACGAGACATCCATCGGGACGACAGAACAACGGGCAGGAGCCCGGGCAGTAGACAAAAAGGAATCCTCACGAGGGGTATAATACATTTCACCCCCACATGTCCTCACGGGCATATAGAACTCCAGCCATACAAAAGCATGAAAATAAAAAATAGAAGCAGTGTAGCGTCCCCATGCCAAAGACACCGTCAATTCGTCGTGGTACACACATCGATTAGTCTGCACGTTGATATGCCAGCAATCCGGACCACCATGAAAGTTGATCCGCACATAACCAAAAAATTCACGGGGGCGAAAAGACATTCTCATCAACTTCTGTATTAATTGAGATAAGGCCAGAAACCTTAAAACTCAGTAGCTTCCTTGTTCTCCTCACGAGTGTCTTCTATAGAGCATACGATTCAACCAAGATACAAAATAGAGAAAAGTACCGAAAGAGGTGAGATTCCCAGCTTTCAGTACTAACAAGGCAGTGACGAGCGCCGAACTCAGTCAAAATTATAACCGAAGTTATTAACTAAGTTTGCAGTATAGTGAACAACACCGGATAGTCTCCTTA
The DNA here is from genome assembly GCA_029884605.1 of Ormosia emarginata. Classification (NCBI taxonomy): domain Eukaryota; kingdom Viridiplantae; phylum Streptophyta; class Magnoliopsida; order Fabales; family Fabaceae; genus Ormosia; species Ormosia emarginata. The sequence continues at coordinate 28,926,215 of JAQQTP010000074.1, read as the reverse complement.
AGGATCATAAATGTAATTTTATCAAATTAAGTTAAGTTAGAAAGGGGGGGTTTTGATTGTTCAAGGATTACAATGACAAGATCTGAAGAAAAATAACAATTAAAAGAACAGTCAATTCAGAAATCTATCCGAGATTGGGTGGATTCAATCATAGACCTTTCAACAAACACCGAAATACATTTGAATGATTAACTTGGATCTAATCGAGATCTCTGCATCAGATCCATAATTCATACTAGACAATCGTCCAGAATTCAATTGACAAGTGATAAACACAAATCTGCAATCGCACCATTCATGTAAATATATGTCAATTTAAGCACCGAATTCAATTAACCTAGGCACAAATCAATAACCTAACCTCTTCAATTACATGATTAGTTTAGATTAATCAGTTCTAAGTTTCATCACAAATCTCAATCTTCAGTTATGTGATTAATTCAGATCAATCAGCTCTAAGTGTAATCACAATACTTAATCTTAAAATAAACATAAACAGAATCATCATTCATGCATTCAAGATCAAGAAAACAGAAGAAGAAGAAGAGAAGAAGAATCCAAATATAAATCAAATACATTACATAAACCAAGGTCTCAAGAATCCAAACCACAATCTCTTCAAGAGTCCCAAATTGACTAGAAGTGACTTAGCTCTCCATTACAATGAAGGAAAAATATACAAGAACTATGAAAAACTATCTCTAACACCAAGTGTCTTCTTAGAGCTCTCCACATCTAGCCTTTTATAGAGGATTAGGAGTAGTAGGTGGATGAGTAGGTGATATTAGTAGGTGGAATTAGTAGGTGGATGAGTAGGTGAGATTAGTAGGTGAGCTTCCTTGTCTCCGAAATTATTTATTGCTGAACTCATTGATTTCGTCATTTCCAAGCCAAGTGGTCTTCATGAAAGTTCTAGGAAATTGTCTAAGCTTTCCAATGGATGTGGAAGCACCCAAAAAATCGTCCTACAGCCCAAGATATGACTTAATTACTACAGACTATTCAGGACCAGTTTCAGCACCTCTGTTTTGACTTTCAGGCCCAATATCACCATCAAGGAGCCCGAATCAAGTTTTGTGTTTGTCATGAAAGTTGTACATATGGGTCTTAACTTTCAGATTACAAATTTTCAGCCCATTTTATAAACCCAAACTCGAATTATGTTCTGGTTACTACACACTGTTCGGGTTCCAGTCACAAAACCCGTATTCTGAATTCCATGCCCAATTAGCTCCACTAGATGTCTGAAATTGTCTTTGAGCTCTTCATCAAAGTTGTAGAGCTCTCTCTTATCTTTCCTACAAGGTAAAATTCACAATTATCAGACATTTAGAACTCGAGATATGGCCAAAATATAGAAACAGTGTAAGACCCAAATAATGTTGAAAAAATCAATTAAGTCCGATTCGAGTTCAAACTTACAAAACATAATCAAATTCAATCAATTAAGTACATGAAGAGTGTAAATGACTAATAATGAGGGTTTATTAATGTATAAAATATATGATTATCAGATTCCTCCACACTTAGCTTTTTGCACTCCTGGGCAAAACATATAAAACTAAAGTTAGAAGACAAAGACAAACGACACAAACTTAAAAGCTAAAAACTTTAAAGGACTCAATGAAGCAAGAAGAGCAACAAGAAATTCAAGGGATCAAAGCATAAATGAGGTAACATTTCTTTACATCTCAAACCAACAAGCAAGAAAACTTCCGTTGAAAAGAATGAATTAAGAATGATAGATCCTCACAAGATTCCCTCTTAATCTCTCAAGTGTTTAAAAGGTAGGTATTTCACTCAATTCAACCCATGAAAATTGCACTACCATAAGCTTGCTTATCTTCTACTTCTCCACTACTCAAAACACATGCATACACAAATCATGAGGACTTTATTCAAGGTTGTAGTGAGGTCAAGGAAACAGAAGAGGATAAAATGGATATGAGAGGATAAATACCAAAGAGAATAAAAGCAAATAAGAGCTGAGTTCAAATAACAAGCATAAAAGTTCATCCCAACTCTAATGTATATCCCTTTACATATTCATTTCCCAATCCTTTTCTTTTTTCTTTTTTTTTTTTTTTTTTTTTTTTTTTTTTTTTTTTTTTCTTTTTTTCTTTTTCAACAACCATTTTGTACACACACCCCCACACTTGTTCAAAAACTCATCCATTAACCAAGCTAATGTTCTTTTATTCCCTAAAGTAAAGTAGGAACACGATTTTTCATTTAAGGCACATAATGAGATAGAAACAAGGAATGGTCAAATAAGCTCAAAGGGGTTAAGAAAAGGAAAATATACGAGGTTGGCAAGAATCAGAGAATTTTCAAGAAATCAAAAGAGTGCTTGATATCATATTGGAAACAAGGTTGGTTATTTGGTTAAACTAGTTAATTAAGAAAGAGGGCCTCAATCATGTTCATGCATGCAAGTGAAATGTAGCCTTAAAAAGAATCAAAGCAAGTTCTAGAGTGGTCATTAACATGAGTGAAAATCACACAAGAAAGAAGAGAATGGCATAAATGTTGAATCCATCCATTAGGCTCAAAATCTCACAAGGTATGCATCCATCAAACTCAATTCATCAATTCAATCATCCATCACCAAGCATATTAGTTCAAGAAGGGAGAAAAGTTATTCAATCATGCGATGAACCCCTTTTTTTTATTTTGATTTTTTTTTTTTTTTTACAAAAAGAACATGCTGAAATCTCTCCTCCACGCTTAATATAACATTGCCTTCAATGTGAAAGAGAGATATAGAAAAGAGCAACACAACCTGATAAGAAGTGAATCAACGCCAAGCAGAAAAGAAACACACTTGTCGGTCTTAGCATCGACCACGAAAAGAAATCAAACAATAAAACTTTAGTACTAATTAATTACTACCTAAAAAACTCCTTACTCTGCCACCAATTAAGATGCGTCTCAAGAGTAAAATTACTCCTTACTCTGCCATCACTAATTGGCTTAATAAGTACATGACAATCATATTATACTTTCCAAACAAAACAATAAATTTTTTTTATTTATTTATTTACTTATTTTTTTTTTTGGGTCAACTATCCTTCCCCCCCAACTAGATCACAACATTGTCCTCAATGTTAAAATATAGATGAGTAAAGGATAGAAGATATTACCTGATGGAGAAAACTGACATAAATTTAAACAGAAGCAAAGTACAATAAAATCAAACCCATTAAAGATGAAGTCGCAGATCTAGCTTTTGTTTCTTGTTACTTCCTTCGCTGCTTCCTGTTGACCAATCTATTTGAGCTAATACCTGATCAGGTACATACTCAAAAGCTTCTAATTTATCAATGAGCTCATCAATAGTGGAGGCAGAGATAAGAAGTTGTCTTGCCGAAAGAGTGATAAATTTTTGTTCCACAGCTTTGTCAAGAAAAGATAACAAAAGATCAAAGAAATTTTTAACATTCAACAAACCAATGGGTCTATGGTGGATGTTTAGTTCGGCCCAAGAGACAATTTGAAAAATTTCTTCCAAAGTACCAAAACCACCTGGTAAGATAATAAATGCATCAGAATTGTCAACCATTGTTTTCATTCGTCCATGCATAGATGTTACCTGAATTTCTTCTCCAACTGTCTTTCCAGTGATGTTATTTTCAGCTAAAGGTTTAGGAATAACATCTAAAACCTGACTGCCTCCTATAAAAGCAGCAAGTGATACAGCCCTCATTAACCCACGACAACCTCCCCCATATACAAGATGAATATTCCTCGCAGCAAGTGATCGACCAAGAGTGCTAGCTGCGTTTACAAATTCTAATCCCTTCCCATAATTCGACCCACAAAAAACACAGACATTTTTGAAGTTACGAATAGGAGGCCCCATTCTATACTTTTCCTCCCTTTGAGTGTTTCTTAGTTGAAGGAAAATGGAGAAAATGGAGTGTTTAAGTAGGAAAAAGAATGGAAAGAGGAATAATTGCACCTATGTTGGCTGTTGTCAGAAAAGGTTGAAATTAAGAAACACAGAATCTTTTTCTTTTTTTTTTTGACTTCAAGAAAACCATCAAGGTAAAGAAGTCTAGAAACCCCTTAAGGACCCTGCTCAAAGGATCGTCTGTACAAAAATCAAAATACAACAAAATGATATAAAGATAAAAGAAATAGAAAATGATGACATACCTGTATGTACAGTTTCCATGGCGTATCTTTATACTACGCGTCATGATTGCAGTAGTCATCACGTCCCCCTTTTTTTTTTTTTGAAATTGTTAGAAAAACTTGATGAAAGATGAGTGTATACTTACTTAAGATTGGGATGAAGGTAGTCTACTCTTTCGGCTTTGTGCCAAAGCATTGTTGACCAGTATTCGACCCATTCAAGACCAGTGCAACATAGGGCTTCCAGAAGGGACAAGTGGCCATAATACGACTGGCTGCCTCACATGTGGGATACAATTTACCTTCTTTGTTTTTCAATTAAGAAGGCTAGATCAGGATGCATGCATTTCCCCATTCACGGTTTGTGTGACCAAAGCCTACCCTAAGACGTATAAATAATTTTTTTTTTTTTTTTTCTTTTTTTTTTGTTTTTTTTTTTTTTTTTTTTTTTTTTTTTTTTTTTTTTTGAAAGATGACATGAAGAAGAAGAAGAGGATGATAGGTACAAATTGTTTGTGGATGTGGCTCACATCTGCCTCTGGTTTAACGTCCAGTAATGGCTTAAACGTCTTCTATGAGTCGAGGATAAGCTTCCCATCTAATTTTCTTAAAAATTGGCAAACAGGGTTTTTTAGAGTCAGATTCCCAAGACTGTAGCGTTTTTCTTCATCCTTGAAGAGATTCCACAATTTAAGAATTTCACGATGCACCAATCCACAAGAATTCATCTCAAGAGTCAATAAGATATTATCTAATGACTCCTTACTCAGTCCATTCTTAATGAAGAAAATTTTATCTTCTCTATTTGCGGAAACCATCCCCAAAGTACGACATCGCTTGTTACAGTTCCATCGTCCACATTTGTGACAGACTTGTAACCTTTTTGCTCTTCTCCTTTTAGAATATGAACTTCTTCCAAGACCGAGCATATATGAGTCAAATGAAATTGAGGACTCACCTGCTAATCGGACCTTTGCTTCAATTATCCAGCGTACATCTTCTGGCATACCCTTGTGCATTAATAGTCTCAATCTCTCACTTCGAACTTTGTAGATTTTTCTCAAAGCATTTTGAGGAAGAGAAGGAAAATGTTTTCTCAGGTTTGAAAGAATGACATCCATTTTGAAGGAGAAGAAGGGTTCGATTATTTTGGGAAACTGAAAAATAAACCGACTCGAGAGTCACGGAGTACCGTATCTGCCACTTAACCGGCAACACAAAGAACTCAAGAACTTGGTTTTCCAGGAATGGTTGAGTCTTTGTCCATTAACTTAAGCGCAGTACCATTCCTAGGATTCTCAATATCTACGTCCCCAGAGGATACACGTGTCTGACAACAAAAGAACCGCGCCACCTAGATCTCAATTTTCCAAGGAGTAGGTGCAGATGATAATCTCAAAGCAGAACTTTTTTGACCAATTTCCGCAGCTTTTGCAAAAGGTGTAACAGACCTTTAATAAAGTAGCCAATAAAATCCATACTGCAAGATTTTCGCAGTTGTTGTCGCTGAAGAAAAAATGACCTCCACATGCTTCTGAGTGACACTACCTACCTCATTGTCGGGCACACAACTGTTTTTTTTTTCTTCTTTTTTTCTTTTTTTTTATTCATAATGCGGATGGAGAAGGTTCATCACCTCCACTTCTGCATTCTCTGGAAGTTCATGATACTATTTGAGGCGGTGTCCATTTACGATGAAAGCTTTGGCAGTGACCTCACTTTTAATCTGAACAGCACCAGAAGGAAAAACATTAGTAACAATAAATGGTCCATCCCATCTAGACCTTAATTTGCCAGGCATGAGTCGGAGGCGGGAGTTATAGAGGAGAACTTTTTGACCAATCTCAAATGTTTTCCTCAGAATCAACTTATCATGGAAGGCTTTGGTCTTCTCCTTATAAAGTTTGGAACTTTCATAAGCCTCCAAGCGGATCTCTTTCAATTGCTGCAGCTGCAGTTTCCTCTCCATACCTGCTTGATCTAGGTCCAAGTTGCACCTTTTCACCGCCCAGAATGCTCGATGCTCAATTTCCACCGGCAGGTGGCATGCTTTTCCAAAAACAATCCGATATGGAGACATCTCGATTGGTGTCTTATAAGCAGTCCGGTAAGCCCATAAAGCATCCTCAAGCCTCTTGCTCCAGTCCTTTCTGTTAGGTTGAACTATCTTCTGGAGTATCTGCTTAATTTCTCTGTTGGAGACCTCAGCTTGCCCATTGGTTTGGGGGTGGTAGGGTGTAGAAACCTTGTGTTGGACTCCATACTTCTTCATCAAAGCCTCCATGCTTCGATTGCAAAAATGTGAACTTGATCACTAATGATGGCTCTCGGGACTCCAAACCTACAGAAAATCTGTGATCTAAAAAAATCCACAACAACTTTAGAATCATCAGTCCGAGTGGCCTTAGCCTCCACCCATTTAGATACATAATCCACAGCAAGCAGAATGTAAACAAAACCAAATGATACAGGGAAAGGACCCATAAAGTCAATACCCCAAACATCAAAAATCTCACAGAACAATAAGGGTTTCTGGGGCATTTCATTCTTACGAGAAGTATTCCTCGTTTCTCTCGGCATTGATCACAAGATTTGCAAAACATATATGCATCATGAAATAGAATGGGCCAATATAATCCAGAGTCTAAAACTTTCCTAGCAGTCCGTTGAGGACCGAAGTGGCCGCCACATGCAAGTTTATGACAAAAGCTAAGAATGGAATGGAATTCATCATCAGGCACACATCTCCTAATTACTTGGTCACTGCAAAATCTCCATAAGTAAGGATCATCCCACACACAATACTTTGACTCACTTTTCAATTTATCAATCTTAGCCTTAGTGAAATGTGTAGGTATTGCGTTAGCAACCAAGAAATTAATCAAATCAGCAAACCAAGGGATGTTGCCTTGCAGCTTGAAAAGCTGCTTATCAGGGAAAACATTATGGATGGGAAAAACATCTGCCTCCCTTTCAATTCGACTCAAGTGATCGGCCACCAAATTCTCCGCTCCACTCTTATCACGGATCTCAATATCAAACTCCTGGAAGAGCAACATCCACCTAATCAACCGGGGCTTGGCATTGGGCTTCTTCAGGAGAAACTTTAATGCTGCATGATCTGAAAACACAACCACTCTAGAACCAAGCAAATATGATCGAAATTTATCTAAAGCAAAAACAATTGCTAAAAGTTCCTTTTCAGTTGTGGTGTAGTTGATTTGTGCAGGATCTAAAGTTCTCGAAGCATAGGAAATGACATGAGATACTTTACCGACCCTTTGTGCAAGAACAGCTCCCAATGCATAATTAGAGGCATCACACATCAGCTCAAATGGAAGTGTCTAATCCGGTGGTTGGATGATAGGTGTACTGGTCAATGCCTGCTTCAATTGATTAAAGGCATCCTGGCACTTCTTGTCAAAGTGGAACTCCACATCTTTTTGCAGTAAGTTGGATAGCGGAAGTGCAATTTTGCTGAAATCCTTTATGAACCGCCGATAGAAACCTGCATGACCAAGGAAGGAACGAATCTCCCGCACGCATGTGGGGTAAGATAGGCATGAAATAACATCTATTTTTGCAGGATCTACCTCAATACCCTCACGAGATATCACATGCCCTAAGACTATACCTTGTTCTACCATAAAATGACATTTCTCAAAATTTAGAACGAGGTTAGTCTCAATGCATCTATGCAAGACCTGAGCCAGACTATCTAAACATGCATCAAAGGAAGATCCATAGACAATAAAATCATCCATAAATACGTCCATGCAATTTTCTAAAAAATCGAGAAAAGATACTTACCATACACCTCGAAAGGTGCCGGAGCATTGCACGGACCAAAGGGCATCCTCCTGTATGCAAATGTACCAAATGGACAAGTGAAAGTAGTCTTCTCTTGGTCTTCTGGGGCTATATGAATCTGAAAATAGCCCGAATATCCATCCAGGAAAAAATAATGTGACTTGCCAGCTAACCGCTCCAACATCTGATCAATGAAGGGCAACGGGAAATAATCCTTTCTGGTAGCCTGGTTAAGCCGCCTATAATCAATGCAAACTCGCCAACTGTTTTGAACTCGTGTGGGCACAAGCTCATTGTTCTGATTCGCAACCACTATGACCCCAGATTTCTTGGGAACCACTTGCACGGGGCTCGCCTATTGACTGTCAGATATGGGATAAATAATGCCAGCTTGAAGCAGCTTTGTAACTTCCTTTTTCACCACATCTAGAATCAGGGGATTTAGTCTCCTTTGGGGCTGTCTAACTGGTTTGATCCCTTCTTCCAATAAAATCTTATGCATGCATGTGGAGGGACTAATACCAGGAATATCTGCAAGAGTCCATCCGATGGCTTGCCTATTCTGCCTCAAAATCTGCAGTAATTTTTCTTCTTGATCAGGTTGTAGGCTTTTAGCAATGATCACCGGAAGTGTCTCACCATCTCCCAAATATGCATATTTAAGATGGTCTGGTAAAGTCTTCAACTCCAAAGATAGAGGTTGCACAATGGAAAGTAACAAGTGATCTGAAACAACTATCTCAGCAACATTAATTTCAGCATGGTACTGACTCTCATTCTCAATTGTTGTATCATCAGCAGTTGCATCATTACTCATAACAGAACAAATCTCAGCACATGCAGCACATGGTTCAACTTCACAAGTAGCACATGTATCACAAGAAACAGAACCAAGATAGTCAACAATATCAGGAAATTCAGCATATAAATCAGTATAGACATCATCAACCAGCATCTCAATCACATCAACATGGAAAATAGAATGCTCCTCTGTGGGTGTTTCATGGAATCAAAAATGTTAAATTGTACCAAATCGTCGCCAAACTCCATAGAAAGGGTGCCGCATGCACGTCTATCTTGGTCTTGGCGGTCTTGAGGAATGGTCTCGCCTAGAATCAATGGAGCATGGTTTGTTGAAGACTCATCTTCCATGTCCGTAACGTAGAAATCTTTGGAAAAATCAACTCATTCATCCGAACTAACACATCTTCCAAAGACACCTGGGGATGAGCAATGGCTCTATTTGCCAACTGAATCACGATACCAGTGGGTTGCAAAGTACCAATGTTTAAACACTTATAAACTGACATAGGCATGACATTGATCGAAGCACCCAAATCTAGCATTGCATGCTCAAATCTAGAGTTGCCAATTATGCAAGAAATTATGAAAGTTCCAGGATCTTTGCATTTCTGTGGCATGCTTGGCAGAATCATTACAGAAACATTTCTACCCATGCAGATCTTCTCATTCCCTTTCAACCTTCTCTTATGAGTGCACAACTCCTTGAGAAATTTAGCATATTTTGGAATTTGCTTGATTGCATCTAGGAGGGGAATATTGATTTCCACTTTCCAATGTCTCCATGACTTCTTTTTCCATTTCTGCTTGCATTGTTCTCTTGGATTGTGTGATCCTATTTGGAAAAGGTAATGGAATCGTAACATTTGAATTCTCTGCAATTTTCTTCAGTGGCACAGATTTCTGGACTGAATTATCCATTTCCTGCCGTTTTTGGTCAATTTCTGATTGCTGTAAGGTTGGAACATCAACTTCTTTGCCATTTCTCAAGGTAATTGCACTTACGTTGCCTCTTGGATTGTTGACTGTTTGTGAAGGCAATTAGCTAGAACCTTGACTCTTTAGCTCGCTCACAGTGGTTGCCAACTGCCCGATTTGAGTTTGTAAATTCTGAATGTTGGCATTGATGTTCTGCTGGAACTGAATGTTATTTGTGACAATTTGTTTCATTAGGTCTTCCAATGATGGCTCAGCTGGAGTGGATTGGACAGACTGCTGAACAGGTTGTTGTTGTCTGAATGCAGGGGGTATTTGTTGGTATTTGTTGCTTGGACCTACAGCTTGGTATCTAAATTGTTGTTCTTTGGTGGGGCTGTTGTTGTTCTTCTTGCCGTGGGGGCATTTGTTGTTCTTCTTGGTGAGGTTTGTTGCCGGCTAGAATTCCCATATCTCAAATTGGGATGGTCTTGCCAACCAGGGTTATAAGTACTAGAAAATGGATCATATCTAGATTGTTGCTTGTTGTTGCTTGATATTGGGATCTACCAGAAAAATACCAACCGCAAAGAACACATTGATCTGGAAAAGCGGAACCATCTTCCCGAAATGTAGGGCATGAATCGGTAGGATGAGATGAATTAGAGCAAATTCCACACACCGATGATGCAGTCATCTCGCATGGGTGGTTGTTGACCCACTGCTATTTGTCTTACCAAAGAAGTCAATTCATCTAGTCTGTGTTCTATTCTTTGTTGGTCCATATGAGATGCTTGAATTTCATTAACTCCTCTGGTTGCGGTGATGATCCGCGAGCCAAACTGTTGGGTATTGGCTGCCATGTTTGCTATCAGATCTCTTGCGGCGGTAGGAGTTTTGTCTACTAAGGCTCCTCTAGAGGCAGCATCGATCATGCTTCTATCATTTGGCAGCAAGCCCTCATAAAAGTATTGAATCAAGAGCTGGTCACTAATTTGGTGATGAGGGCAGCTCGAACACAACTTCTTGAATCTCTCCCAGTATTCATGCAAAGTTTCACCAGACATCTGTCTGATGCCACATATATCCTTCCTAATTGCAGCAGCTCTAGAGGCAGGGAAGAATCTCTTCAGGAACAACCTCTTCATGTCATTCCAACTTCTGACTGAACCTGGTGAAAGATAAAACAACCAATCTTTGGCTGCATCGACAAGTGAGAAGGGAAATGCCCTTAACTTGATGTGTTCCTCAGAGATGCCTTGTGGCTTCATGGTTGAACACACAACATGGAACTCTTTCAGGTGCTTATGAGGATCTTCACCCACAAGACCATGAAACTTTAGTAACAAGTGTATCAAACCAGATTTCAATTCAAAATCTGCATCAAGATTAGGATATTGAATGCACAAAGATTGGTAAGATACATCAGGAGCAGCAAGTTCCTTAAGGGTTCTATTAGCCATGATTTCAGAATTACTTAAGTTATCAGGTTCACTCCCAAAATCAAAGTTAGGTTCAGAATTAACTCTTGAATTTATCACATGAGCTCTAATTAATCTATGCAAGGTCCTATCAATCTCAGGATCAAGATCAAGCAAGATATCAGGATTGGACCTAGTCATGCATCAACTAAAGCACAAGAACACAAAAACTACAACTAAGTAAAATACACTAAACAACACTCAAAATATACAAAAATAAATCTAGTTAATATGTCTAAACATTTTTAAAAATTATGGAATCAACACAGAACAAAATCTACATAAAAATGAAACTAGAAAATGCAATAAAAAATAATAAAAAATTGAAAAAGTGGTCTAAATGATAGAATTTCGAAAAACCAGGGGTGACCTCACAGTTTACTGTGAGTCTTGTTTATCAGGCTGTTTTCCTTCAACCGACCATGTTTTAGCTCATTCTGGGCATGTTTCAGTTTGAAAATTGCAATAGTTACCCGTAATCACCTGTTTTCCGTCTTTCCTAAATCAGAAAAATTCAAAAGCTAAGATAAAAACATTAGTATGGTATGAACAATGTTAGTAAATGAAAAATAACTATTAGAATAGGTAAGAAAGAACAAAAATTAGTAAGGTTACTCAAAATGAAAAGATTACACCTTCGAGATCCCCGGCAACGGCGCCAAAATTTTGACGAGCACCGAACTCAGTCAAAATTATAACCAAAGTTATTAACTAAGTTTGCAGTATAGTGAACAACACCGGATCGTCTCCTCAAGGATTGTAAATGCAATTTTATCAAATTAAGTTAAGTTAGAAAGGGGGGGTTTTGATTGTTCAAGGATTACAATGACAAGATCTGAAGAAAAATAACAATTAAAAGAACAGTCAATTCAGAAATCTATCCGAGATTGGGTGGATTCAATCATAGACCTTTCAACAAACACCTGAAATACATTTGAATGATTAACTTGGATCTAACCGAGATCTCTGCATCAGATCCAGAATTCATACTAGACAATCATCTAGAATTCAATTGACAAGTGATAAACACAAATCTGCAATCGCACCATTCATGTAAATATATGTCAATTTAAGCACCGAATTCAATTAACTTAGGCACAAATCAGTAACCTAACATCTTCAATTACATGATTAGTTTAGATCAATCAGTTCTAAGTTTCATCACAAATCTCAATCTTCGCTATGTGATTAATTCAGATCAATCACTCTAAGTTTAATCACAATACTTAATCTTAAAATAAACATAAACAGAATCATCATTCATGCATTCAAGATCAAGAAAATAGAAGAAGAAGAAGAGAAGAAGAATCCAAATATAAATCAAATACATTACATAAACCAAGGTCTCAAGAATCCAAACCACAATCTCTTCAAGAGTCCCAAATTGACTAGAAGTGACTTAACTCTCCATTACAATGAAGGAAAAATATACAAGAACTATGAAAAGCTATCTCTAACACCAAGTGTCTTCTTAGAGCTCTCCACATCTAGCCTTTTATAGAGGATTAGGAGTAGTAGGTGGATTAGTAGGTGAGATTAGTAGGTGGAATTAGTAGGTGGAATTAGTAGGTGGAATTAGTAGGTGGATGAGTAGGTGAGATTAGTAGGTGAGCTTCCTTGTCTCCGAAATTATTTATTGCTGAACTCATTGATTTCGTCATTTCCAAGCCAAGTGGTCTTCATGAAAGTTCTAGGAAATTGTCTAAGCTTTCCAATGGTTATGGAAGCACCCAAAAAATCGTCCTACAGCCCAAGATATGACTCAATTACTACAGACAGTTCAGGACCAGTTTCAGCACCTCTGTTTTGATTTTCAGACCCAATATCACCATCAAGGATCCCGAATCACGTTTTGTGTTTGTCATGAAAGTTGTACATATGGGTCTTAACTTTCATATTACAAATTTTCAGCCTATTTTATAAACCCAAACTCGAATTATGTTCTGGTTACTACACACTGTTCGGGTTCCAGTCACAAAACCCGTATTCTGATTTCCATGCCCAATTAGCTCCACTAGATGTCTGAAATTGTCTTTGAGCTCTTCATCAAAGTTGTAGAGCTCTCTCTTATCTTTCCTACAAGGTAAAATTCATAATTATCAGACATTTATAACTTAAGATATGGCCAAAATACAGAAACAGTGTAAGACCCAAATAATACTGAAAAAATCAATTAAGTCCGATTCGAGTTCAAACTTACAAAACATAATCAAATTCAATCAATTAAGTACATGAAGAGTGTAAATGACTAATAATGAGGGTTTATTAATGTATATAATATATGATTATCAGGCAGCAAGAAAATAAACGGCGTCGAACGCCCACATAAGACACAGTTAATACATACAGGTATAGTAATACATGAAAACAATTAATGAGAGTAAAACAACAAAGAACAGTAGTTCACATCATCCATAGCCAACTAGCAACACTAGCATTACCAAGAATCAAATAAATATCACAGTCATAATAATAAACACATAATCCAATCATGAATGCTCAATGGACCATGTGACTGACGACTCACAATGCAACAAGGGTACCAAAGTTCCTACTCCATGGAGCTAGACATAAACATTTTCAGAGTGAATGATCAAGGAGTAATGCCAGTGCATCGTTAGCCTTAAAAATATAGTGTGCTCATCACATAAAAATATTTTGCGCAAAATGGCTCACACATGGCACCTCAACAGTTGATCGCGACATAGGACAGCATCTCAGGCAGGATCGTCGGTGTGTTACATTGGTCTATCCCACGGCCCTAGTAGAGCTACCACTGTCTATTATGAGACACCCACACCCCGACGCCCCCAGGGTCAACAACATATGACACCTACGCTTAGTCTATTCGCACCCGCACATAGGTGTTATTCAAACTCCTAGGCAACATAGCCTTCTCTACAATGTCCCACGGACAATACATATGCATGATGACACAATGTCCAATCATGTATGTTCATCAATGATGCATTCATCATAAGCCTTTCCTCAATGGCACATAAGCATTATTCCATGTCCAACATGACATATCAACAATACATTTATTAAAATATTGCCTCAATGGCACATCATCATTCTTATCTCATTGAGTACTACATCAATAATCTCAGCATCAACATGTATTCCTCAGTACACACATATCACAATTCCCATATCAGAGATCCAAGGATTCCCTATTCAAAAATCATTTCTTCCCTATTGGGGTGAATGCACCTTCCTATCATAAATTAATAAAGTAAAATCCTTGAATCTAGGATTTTTAGGTTATGTACAAAGGACAAAGAACCACCATCTCAACCATTTCCACTCAGAAATCTCATTTTTGGTCTTGGTAATCGATTACAGCACCTTTGTAATTGATTACCTGAGAAACAGAACCTCTGTAATCGATTACAATCTCATTGTAATTGATTACGTGATTCCCAGAATCACGTTTCGTAACTTCAAGGCCCTGGTAATCGATTACACAACCGTGGTAATCGATTACCAATTGATTAGACCTCCGTAATCGATTACCCACGGTTGTGTAATCGATTACGTGATTCCCAGCAGCACCATTTTGTGACATCAGAGGCTTGGTAATCGATTACACTCTCCTTGTAATCGATTACAAGCTAAACAGAATCTCTGTAATCGATTACACACCAGATGTAATCGATTACCAGATTTCCAGAATCACGATTTTGCATCTTTAAGAGCTTGGTAATCGATTACAAGCCCCGTGTAATCGATTACCACGCGTAAGTTTGCAGAAAAACAGAGTTCTCAGGTCCTCTAACTCAAACCAAACCATTCCTCATCATATTTAATCAACAAGATACTCAAATACACCTTCAAATCATGCAAGAGACATCAATAAATCATACAAACTCAACAAAATACATTATCATCAAGAACAATATAAAAATGAGAGAACTTTATACATGGATTCCAAAAATCAACATCAATACCCATACAAGACATTCCCTTACTACCAAGGTTGGTTGAAGAGGATCATCTCCCTCTTACCTATATGAAAAACAACACAATGTGCCACTCCTTCTTGTCTTAGATTTTCGTTTTCCCTCCTTCAAGAAAACCTCAATGTGAGTGATCACCACAATGTTCACTCAAACCATGAAAAATAGGTTCTTGGTCACCAAGGTGGCCAAGAGAAAACGAAAATAGCAAGGAAATGGAAGAAAGTTGAAGACTTTACCTTAAAGCTCCAAGCTTTAGCTTTAATGGTGGAAGAGAAATAGAAGAAGAAGAAGAAGAGGAACCAAGGGATAACAACCAAGGAGAATAGTTTTGAAAGGGTGGAAGGAACAAGAAAATGTGATTGGTTTGGCAAATAAGGAAGTTGGTCTTCCAATGTGATGGTGTGTGTGTGTGTGTTCGGTGGAGAGGAAGAAGAAGAGAGAAAAGAGAGAAATGGGTATTTGGGTGTAGAGAAATGAGTGAAATATGAAAGTAATGGAAGGGAAATATTTGGACTCCCTCCTTGTAGTGTCTGCCGTAGAAGAGTGAAAAAAAAAGGAGAGAGAAAAATATGTTGCAAGGGAAATTGCTAGGAAGCTTCCCATAATAAGCTTGGATTAAATTTAATCTTTCTTTTGAAATTAAAACTAATAGGTGTGATACAAAATTAGATTTTGAATAATGTGATAATATTTTTAATACATGTTATTATTTATTGGACAATAGTTATAGTTGGTAGAAGTCAGCACTACAAATCTGACAGATAAATTCCTCACAGTGTTTTATTATCTCATCGGCTAAGATTTCTCAAAAAATGTGAAACCTTATAAACTGTGTCCGGCCTCGGGTTTAGTAAGATCCCCCGTTGACGTTTTCATAGTTCAAGGTTCTCAGAGAAAATATCTCATTTCTCCGGTTCCGCTCAGTACACACGTAAAATGAGAAATATATTAAAATATTCTGCATTTTCAAAAAATTCCAAGAAAATTCCAGAAAATCACAAATATTTTTAGAATGAATTCTGATAATAGAAAAGTAAATTTTGGGGTGTTACACTGTCTATGGCTCTTCCTTTGATGCATGTTTGGATAGTTTGACTCAGGTTTTGCATAAATGCATTAAGGCTAACCTTGTTCTGAATTTCGAGAAATGTCATTTCATGGTGGAGCAAGGCATAGTTTTAGGGCATATAATATCTAGCAAGGGTATTGAGGTAGATCCTGCGAAAATAGATGTTATTTCATGCCTATCTTACCCCACATGCGTGCGGGAGGTTCGTTCTTTCCTTGGTCATGCAGGTTTCTATAGGCAATTCATAAAAGATTTCAGCAAAATTGCTCTTCCACTATCCAACTTGCTACAAAAAGAAGTGGAGTTCCATTTTGACCAAAAATGCAAAGATGCCTTCAATCACTTGAAGCAAGCGTTGACCAGTACACCTATCATCCAGCCACTAGATTGGACACTCCCATTTGAGCTCATGTGTGATGCCTCTAATTATGCTTTGGGAGCTGTTCTTGCACAAAGGGTCGGCAAAATATCTCATGTCATCTCCTATGCTTCAAGAACTTTAGATCCTGCACAAGTCAACTACACCACCACTGAAAAGGAACTTTTAGCAATTGTTTTTGCTTTAGACAAATTTTGATCATATTTGCTTGGTTCTAGAGTGGTTGTGTTTTCAGATCATACAGCTCTAAAGTTTCTCCTGAAGAAGCTTGATGCAAAGCCTAGGTTGATTAGGTGGATTTTGCTCCTCCAAGAGTTCGATATTGAAATCCATGATAAAAGTGGAGCGGAGAATTTAGTGGCTGATCACCTAAGCCGAATTGAAAGGGAGGCAGATACTTTTCCTATCCATGATGTCTTCCCTGATGAGTAGCTTTTCAAGCTGTAAGGTAACACTCCTTGGTTTGCTGATTTGATAAATTTCTTAGTTCTTGGTGTTTTCCCTGCACATTTTATTAGGGCTCGATTGATAAATTGAAGAGTGAGTCAAAATATTATGTGTGGGACGACCCTTATCTATGGAAATTTTGTAGTGACCAAGTCATTAGGAGATGCGTGCCTGATAATGAATTCCATTCTATTCTTAGCTTTTGTCATACACTTGCATGTGGCGGTCATTTTGGTCCCCAAAGGACTGCTAGGAAAGTTTTGGAATCTGGATTATATTGGCCCACTCTATTTCATGATGCATATGTATTTTGTAAATCTTGTGATCAATGCCAAAGAACAGGAAACACTTCTCGAAGGAATGAAATGCCCCAGAAATCCTTATTGTTCTGTGAGATTTTTGATGTATGGGGTATTAATTTTATGGGACTCTTTTCTGTTTCTTTTGGTTTTGTTTACATTTTGCTAGCTGTTGATTATGTATCCAAGTGGGTGGAGGCGAAAGCTACTCGGACTGATGATTCCAAAGTTGTTTTGGATTTTGTTAGATCACAGATTTTCTGCAGGTTTGGAGTTCCGAAGGCCATCATCAGTGATCAGGGTTCACACTTTTGTAATCGAAGCATGGAAGCTTTGATGAAAAAGTATGGGGTCTTGCACAGAGTTTCTACACCTTACCATCCCCAAACTAATGGGCAAGCCGAGATTTCTAACAGGGAGATCAAGCAGATACTCCAGAAGACAGTTCAACCTAACGAAAGGACTGGAGCAAGAGGCTTGAGGATGCTTTATGGGCTTACCGGACTGCTTATAAGACACCAATCGAGATGTCTCCGTATCGGATTGTTTTTGGAAAAGCCTGCCACCTGCCGGTGGAAATTGAGCATCATGCATTCTGGGCGGTGAAAAGGTGCAACTTGGACCTAGATCAAGCAGGTATAGAGAGGAAGCTGCAACTCGCAAAGAATTGGAGGAGATCCGCTTGCAGGCTTATGAAAGTTCCAAACTTTATAAGGAGAAGACCAAAGCCTTCCATGATAAATTGATTCTGAGGAAAACATTTGAGATTGGTCAAAAAGTTCTCCTCTATAACTCCCGCCTCCGACTCATGCCTGGCAAATTAAGGTCTAGATGGGATGGACCATTTATTGTTACTAAGGTTTTTCCTTCTAGTGCTGTTCAGATTAAAAGTAAGGTCACTACCAAAGCTTTCCTCATAAATGGACACCGCCTCAAACAGTATCATGAACTTCCAGAGAATGCAGAAATGGAGGTGATGAACCTTCTCCATCCGCATTATGAATAAAAAAGAAATAGCTGTGTGCCTGACAATGAGGTAGGTAGTGCCATTAAATTTTGTCACTCGAAAGCATGTGGAGGTCATTTTTTTTTTCAGTAACAACAACTGCGAAAATCTTAGAGTATGGATTTTATTGGCCTACTTTATTCAAGGTCTGTTACACCTTTTGCAAAAGCTGCGGAAATTAGTCAAAAAAAGTTCTGCTTTGAGATTATCATCTACACCTACTCCTTAGAAAATTGAGATCTAGGTGGCGCAGTTCTTTTATTGTCAAACACGTGTATCCTCTGGGGCCATAGATATTGAGGATCCTAGGAATGGTAATGCGCTTAAAGTTAATGGACAAAGACTCACCCATTCCTAGAAAACCAAGTTCTTGAGTTCTTTATGTTGCCGGTTAAGTGGCGGATACGGTACTCCGTGACTCTCAAGTCGGTTTATTTTTCAGTTTCCCAAAATAACTGAACCCTTCTTCTCTTTCAAATGGATGTCATTATTTCAAACCTGAGAAAACATTTTCCTTCTCTTCCTCAAAATGCTCTGAGAAAAATCTACAAAGTTCGATGTGAAAGATTGAGACTGTTAATGTACAAAGGTATGCCAGAAGATGTACGCTGGATAATTGAAGCAAAGGTCTGATTAGCAGGTGAGTTCTCAATTTCATTTGACTCATATATGCCCGGTCTTGGAAGAAGTTCATATTCTAAAAGGAGAAGAGCAAAAAGGTTACAAGTCTGTCACAAATGTGGACGATGGAACTGTAACAAGCGATGTCATTCTTTTGGGATGGTTTCCGCAAATAGAGAAGATAAAATTTTCTTCATTAAGAATGGACTGAGTAAGGAGTCATTAGATGATATCTTATTGACTATTGAGACGCATTCTTGTGGATTGGTGCATCGTGAAATTCTTAAATTGTGGAATCTCTTCAAGGATGAAGAAAAATGCTACAGTTTTGGGAATTTGACTCTAAAAGACCCCGTTTGCCAATTTATAAGAAATTGGATGTAAAGCTTATCCTCGACTCATAGAAGACGTTTAAGCCGTTACTGGACGTTAAACCAGAGGCAGATGTGAGCCATATCCACAAACAATCTGTACATATCATCCTCTTCTTCTTCTTCATGTCATCTTTCAAAAAAAAATTTATGTATACATCTTAGGGTTGGCTTTGGTAACACAAACCGTGAATGGGGAAATGCATGCATCCTGATCCACCCTTCTTAATTGAAAAACAAAGAAGGTAGATTGTATCCCACATGTGAGGCAGCCAGTCGTATTATGGCCACTTGTCCCTTTTGGGAGCCCTATGTTGCACTGGTCTTGAATGGGTCGAATACTGGTCAACAATGCTTTGGCACAAAGCCGAAAGAGCAGACTACCTCCATCCCAATCTTAAGTAAGTATACACTCATCTTTCATCAAGTTTTTCTAACAATTTCAAAAAAAAAAATAGACGTGATTACTACTGCACTCATGACGCGCAGTATAAAGATATGCCATGGAAACTGTACATACAGGTATGTTATCATTTTCTATTTCTTTTATCTTTGTATCATTTTGTTGTATTTTGATTTTTGTACAGACAATCCTTCGAGTAGGGTCCTTTAGGGGTTTCTAGACTTCTTTACCTTGATGGTTTTCTTGAAGTCAACAAAAAAAAGAAGAAAGAAAAGATTCTGTGTTTCTTAATTTCAACCTTTTCTGACAACAGCCAACCTACCCTTATAGGTGCAATTATTCCCCTTTCCATTCTTTTTCTTATTTAAACACTCCATTTTCTTCCTTTTCCTTCAACTCAGAAACATTCAAAGGGAGGAAAAGTATAGAATGGGGCCTTCTATTCGTAACCTAAAAAATATCTGTGTTTTTTGTGGGTCGAGTTATGGGAAGGGATTAGAGTTTGTAAATGCAGCTAGCACTCTTGGTCGATCACTTACTGGGAGGAATATTCATCTTGTATATGGGGGAGGTTGTCGTGGGTTAATGGGGGCTGTATCACTTGCTGCTTTTATAGGAGGCAACAGTTTTAGGTGTTATTCCTAAACCTTTAGTTGAAAATAACATCACTTTGGAAAGACAGCTTGGAGAAGAAATTCGGTAACATCTATGCATGGACGAATGAAAACAATGGTTGACAATTTCGATGCATTTCTTGTCTTACCAGTGGTTTTGGTACTTTGGAAGAAATTTTTCAAATTGTCTCTTGGCTGAACCGAACATCCACCATAGACCCATTGGTTTATTGAATGTTAATAATTTCTTTGATCTTTTGTTATCTTTTCTTGACAAAGTCAGTGGAACGTAAATTTATCACTCCTTCTAAGAAGACAACTTCTTATCTTTGCCTCCACTATTGATGAGCTCATTGATAAATTTGAAGCTTTTGAGTATGTACCTGATCAGGCATTAGCTCAGATAGATTGGTCAACAGGAAGCAGCGAAGGAAGTAACAAAAAAAAAAAAGCTAGATCTGAAACTTTCTCTTTAATGGGTTTGATTTTATTGTACTTTGTTTCTGTTTAAATTTGTGTCAGCTTTCTCCAACAAGTAATATCTTCTATCCTTTACTCATCTATATTTTAACATTGAGGACAATGTTGTGATCTAGTTAGGAGGGAAGGATAGTTGACCCAAAAAAAAATTGTTGTTTTGTTTGGAAAGTATGATATAATTGTCATGGACTTATTAAACCAATTAGTGATGGCAGAGTAAGGAGTAATTTTACTCTTGAGATGCATCTTAATTGGTGGCAGAGTAAGGAGTTTTTAGGTAGTAATTAATTAGTATTAAATTGTGGAAGTACTAAAGTTTTATTGTTTGATTTCTTTTTAGGGTCTGATGCGGCACTGACAGTGTGCCTCTTTTCTGCTTGGCGTTGATTCACTTCTTATCAGGTTGTGTTGCTCTTTTCTATATCTCTCTTTCACATTGAAGGCAATGTTATATTAAGTGTGGGGGAGAGATTTTAGCATGTTTCTTTTTTTGTTAAAAAAATAAAAAAAAAGGGTTCATTGCATGATTGAATAACTTTTCTCCCTTCTTGAACTGATATGCTTGGTGATGGATGATTGAATTGATGAATTGAGTTTGATGGATGCATACCTTGTGAGATTTTGAGCCTAATGGATGGATTCAACATTTATGTCATTCTCTTCTTTCTTGTGTGATTTTCACTCATGTTAATGATCACTCTAGAACTTGCTTTGATTCTTTTTGAGGCTACATTTCACTTGCATGCATGAATATGATTGATGCCCTCTTTCTTAATTAGCTAGTTTAACCAAATAGCCAACCTTGTTTTCAATATGATATCAAGCACTCTTTTGACTTCTTGAAAATTCTCTGATTCGTGCCAACCTTGTATATTTTCCTTTACTTAACCCCTTTGAGCTTATTTGACCATTCCTTGTTTCTAGCTCATTATGTGCCTTAAATGAAAAATCGTGTTCTTACTTTACCTTAGGGAATAAAAGAACATTAGCTTGGTTAATGGATGAGTTTTTGAACAAGTGTTGGGGTGTGTGTACAAAATGGTTGTTAAAAAAGGAAAGAGTGCCTAAAAAAAACGTATGTATATAGTTATGTTCATATATATATAAAAAAAAAAGAAAAGGATTGGGAAATGAATATGTAAAGGGATATACATTAGAGTTGGGATGAACTTTTATGCTTGTTATTTGAACTCAGTTCTCATTTGCTTTTATTCTCTTTGGTATTTATCTTCTCATATCCATTTTATCCTCTTCTGTTACCTTGACCTCACTACAACCTTGAAAAAAGTCCTCATGATTTGTGTGTGCAAGTTTTTTGAGTAGTGGAGAAGTAGAAGATAAGCAAGCTTATGGTAGTACAATTTTCATGGGTTGAATTGAGTGAAATACCTACTTTTTAAACACTTGAGAGATTGAGAGGGAATCTTGTGAAGATCTATCATTCTCGATTCATGTTGAAGATACCTTGCTTGTTGGTTTGAGATGTGGAAAATTGTTAACTCATAAATGTTTTGATCCCTTGAACCTTTGGTTGTTCTTCTTGAGTGTAAAATTTTGGGCTCTTGAATGTCGTTGGAATTTAATTTTTTGGTTAATCTCTTATGTCCTTGTTTTGGTCTTGAGTTTTGCCCAAGAGTGCAAAAAGCTAAGTGTGGGAGAATTTGACAATCACATATTTTATTCATTAAGAAACCCTTATGTTTAGTCATTTACACTCTCCATATTCTTAATTGATTGAGTTTGGTATGATTTTGTGAGTTTGAGCTAAAATTGGTCCTAATTGAATATTTTCAGCATTATTGAGATTTGACACTATTTCCGTATTTTGGCCATAACTTGAGTTCCTGATATTTGATAATCATGAATTTTACCTTGTAGGAAAGCTAGGAGGAAGCTCTACAACTTTGATGAAGAGCTCGAAGTCCTAAACAGATGTCTAAGGGACCTAAGTTTATATGGAAATCAGAATACGGGTTCTGTCACTAGAATCCAAATGGTGTGCACTCATAAAATCATATCTCAAGCTGTAATAAGGGAGACGGGCTGAAATTTGGATAGTTGATAGTTAAGATCCAAATAAACAACTTTCATGAAGAACACTTTTTGAAAAAATGAAGTCTAATGGGTCAGTTTGAGCTTGCACGTCAGAACAGAGGTGCTGAAGTTGGGTTTGAGTAACTTGCGGTATTTGGGTCATATCTTGGGCTATAAGAAGCCAAATTGGACGATCCAGATATGCATGTTATAGCCAAGACAAAGATCTACAACTTTCATCAAGAGTACTTTTCATGGATCTGAAGTATAGTTGGTCATTTTTGGCTTCCAAGTCAGACAAGAAATTTTCGTCCTCAACCACCCCACTCAACCACTCCACTCAACCACTTCACTCAACCACCCCACTCATCCACCCACTCCCCTTTGTCATTTTGTTACCCTAGACTTCTATAAAAGGCACCATTGGTTATCATGAATAACAAGTTGTATTCTCCTTCATTTCTCTCATAGTTTCTTCATAGTTTCTCATAGCTTTTGTATATTTTGATGCTCCCCTTCATGGTAATGGAGGGCTAAGCTACTTTCGGTCAATTTAGGACTCTTGAAGAGATTGTGGTTTGGATTCTCGAGACCTTGGTTATGTAATGTATTTGATTTATATTTGAATTCCTCTTCTCTTCTTCTTCTTCTTCTTCTTCTTCTTAATCTTGAATGCATGAATGGTGATTCTGTTTATGTTTGATCTGATTTGATCTTGATTTAAGATTAAGATTTGTGATGAAACTTAGAACTGATTGATCTAAACTAATCACATAACTGAAGATTAAGATTTGTGATGAAGCTTGGAACTGATTGATCTAAACTAATCACGTAATTGAAGAGGTTAGGTTACTGATTGGTGCCTAGGTTAATTGAATTCGGTGCTTAAATTGACATATATCTACATGAATGGTGCGATTGCAGATTTGTGTTTATCACTTGTCAATTGAATTCGACGATTGTCTAGTGTGAATTCTCGGATCTAATGTTTGAGATCTCGGTTAGATCCAAGTTAACCATTCAAATGTGCTTCAAGTGTTTGTTGAAAGGTTTATGATTGAATCCACCTAATCTCGGATAGATTTCTGAATTGACTGTTCTTCTAATTGTTATTTCTCTTTAAATCTTATCACTATGATCCTTGAACCATCAAAACCCCCTTTTTTTCTAACTTAACTTAATTTGATCAAATTGCATTTTTGATCCTTGAGGAGACGATCCGGTGTTGTTCACTATACTACAAGTTTAGGTAATAACTTCGGTTATAATTTTGACTGAGTTCGGCGCTTGTCAAGGGAGAGTATTGTAACACCCCAAGTTTTCTAACTATTTGACAGTAATTTTGACAGTTAACAGAATTCTACTGTTTAGTGATTTCTGTGTACTATAAAATTATTTTGAGTATTCCGTCAGTACATTTGATCGTTTTGTGTGATTTACTTCGTGTCAAGAAAATAATAATTTTTGGGCCGGGGAAAATCTTACGTAATTTAATAATTATTGTTAAGTCTTAATTATTTTACGAAATCTGATTTGATATTCAGGAATTTTCTAATTTTTATGATTTTGTGGATGATTATAAAATTTTTATATTTCTCTTATTGTTTTTGGGTTATCTATGGGCCCAGGTGGCCTTACTTGGCTCCGGGTGGGTCCCGCAAAGTGAAAATTTTTCTGCGGATAGAAAAATTTGTATTGTTTAGATAGAAACGGGGGATCTTACTAAACCTGAATCCGGAAACAGTTTTTAAAATTTTTTTTTACTGTGTTTTGTACTGTATTTAATTATCGGGCGATAAAAGTACAATAAAAATATTATTCGAAGGGTAATAGCAGATAACAAAAATAAATATTGTACTGCGAAATCAACATTAGTGGATTGGATATTAACCATTGATTTAATCAACGGTGGAGATTTGGTCTTATAAAGTGGCTAGGACCATTTATAGCCCTTGGATGCAAAGTTTGAAGGAGTAATCTTGACCCTTCACTTTGGAGATACATCTAATGGCTAGGATTTCAAGGAGGAAAGATCCAATGGCCTATATTAAGTCTTCTATCTAAGCCTAAACCTAGAAGCTACATTAAATCCTAACCATTGATCTAATCAATGGTTAAGATTGCCTAAAATGGTGGCTAGGAGATTTGTTGCATTTTGAAGAATACATGGAAGGGGGGGACGGTTTTGGTGCTGCATTTAGAAGCTAAAGCAACATTTGAAGACCATAATTGATCACCTTTGGTCATTATTGATCATTCTTCATCATTCTTGAATTTTCCTAAAGCAAAGCTCTTCAAAATTTTCTCTCCATCTCTTCTCCATGCATGTTTCGGCCAAAGCACCCAAGACAACCTTCCATCACTCTTTAATTTCATACAACCATATGTCTTGAATCCTTATCTTATTCTATGTAACTTTTATGTTGGAGACTTTCTTTAAATCTTTCATCTTCAAGGAGTTTTTCCAAGAGGAAAGTTATAGGGTATTTGTGGTGAAGTGTAAGGAAACTTCATTTCTTCTCTCTTTTTCATGTTCTAAGCCATGTTTGATCCATGGTTTATCTTGTTCAAGCTTGATTTACTAATAAATACATGTTTTGTTTTGTATTTAAGAAACCTTTGGTGGTGAAGGACTTGGAAAAAGAAGCAAAACAAGGAGCTTTTGAGGATCTTCAAGAGGTAAGAGGGAGATCCATCTCACCAACCAAGTATGGTGGTGAGAGATGATTTTGTATTTGATGGATGGTGAATCCATGTGAGGATTCATATCCATGGTCATGTAATTATTTGTGGGTGTTTATGTGTTTTTGATTATTTGTTTATGCTTGATGTGCTTTGCATGATTTATTTATGCTTGCAAGCTTAGTATGATGTTTACTTGCTTTTATGGTATGCTTGAAATATAATATGTTGAATATATGTGATGTATGCCATAAAAATTATTGGAAAGGAAAACAATTTTTGGTTCCAAAGACCATGAGGATTTCGGCCTCTACACCTCAAAATAGGTGTTTACAAATTAATATTTTCATGAATGATAAAATTGGATGTTTAGAAAAGCAAGAAAAATAAACAAAGGGTTTGTTTTCAAAGAATAAGTGTTCACGGTTTTTAAGGATGTTTTTGAATCAAAAGATTCTAAGTATTTTACTAATCATGAGTTTTAAATGAAAAGAGCAATGAGTTGATGATTTTAAGGATTTGCAAAGAAAGTGAAAATGAAAATAAACAAATGAATTGATTTTAAAGACCATGAGTCTCACGGTTTTTGCAAGAAATTTTAATGGTTTTGTTTGTGTAAAAACAAGAATGGTACTTAATTGATTTAGAAGGAAAAATATTTGATAGCCATAGGAACCATGTACCACGGTTTTTTTTTTAGAGATTGGAATAGTTTTGGTTTTATGAAACAAAGTGATTTCAAAGTGGAAACAAAGTGTTTGAACAATGTATTTTAGTACAAGGATTAAAGAAAATGGAAACAAGGTGTTTTGTTACTTGAAAGATGGAATTTCGTTTATGAAAGACAAAAAGAGGTTGAAAGTGTTTGAACCTTAATTTATTTTGAAGAGAATTGATTTGAGAAAAATGGAGAATATAATAGTGATTTTGATATTTTCTAATGTATAACTCATCCTTTGGGTTTTGAAGTGTGATAAGGAATTTTAAAGATTTGAAAACATTGATTTACATTAATGGAAATGGTGAAATTGTGGAATTTGTTACGAAAAGGATTTCTTGAATATAGAGATGTAGAAAATGAAGTACGAAGTCATATTATTATGAGAAAGGTTGAAATGGAATTTTTGAAGGTTGAGGAATATTTTTTCGTAATGGAATTATGGTGAAAAACGATTTACGTAACTTAAAAACATGATTTTTAAGTTACGCGATTTGAAAAACGTTAAAATATTTCTACGCGATTTGGAAAGCGTTTAAATATTTCGAAAATGATGGAAAATGGTTTACGCGACTTAAAAAAATGATTTTTAAGTTACACGATTGCGAAAATGGTAGAAAATCGCTATGCGAGTTGAGAAACGTGTAAATATTTTTACGTGATTGAGAAAACGTTGAAAAAACAATGCGTGATTTGTAAATACAACAAAAGTGTTGCAAAATTGTGAAAACGTAACAGAAATGTTGCGTGATTATAAAAACATGACAAAAGTGTTTTGTGACTATGAAAACGCGATAATATGATTTCTCTATTAAAAATACAGTATGATTACTGTTGAACCAGTGTATGGATACTATATGAGAAAATGATGAGTTTTGCCTGTGATTGGCATTTGGTGCATTTTACATGCATTGGAAAGATATGACTGTGAATGGCATTTGGTGCATTATACATGCATTGGAAAAATATGCATTGTGGCATACGACGAAATTGGAAAAATATGCATTGTGGCATATGATGAAATTGAAAAATATGCATTGTGGCATATGATGAATTTGAACAAAATTGCATTGAGATATTCGTGCATTGAACAAAAATTAATAGTTGATGCTATTGTGACCCTTGTGGTTGAAGAGGGAATGAGAATTGATAGTGAGGTCTATGATGGATCTTGGGGGCATCAAGGCGCGGCGGTCGACCAGTGGATATTTGTCTGTGGGCTAAGGCTGGACCATATGCCACTTGGCGATGCAGTCCGTTGCAACGCATTGACGATACCCGACAATAACACGATTCTTTGCAACGACTGGGAGATTGTCTTTGGGCTAAGGCTGACAATTAACTAGAGCATTCTTCTCGAAATTGTGAAAACTTCCATGGAGTAGGACATTGAGTCTATGTGCATATGCATAAATCTGAGTATTTATATCTGCATGATATGATAATTGAGGAATATTGGATGATGATGATGATAATCATGTTGATGGCATTATTATTATTATCGTGTGAATTGAATAATGTTGATAGCATGAATGTAATTATTATATCTGTGTAATGACAATAATGTTGATAGCATAATTATAATTATGGTATGATATATCTGTATGGTGTGCTATTTGTGTTATCTCTATGCTACCATATTGATATTGGCGTAGGTGATCTCACCTCTTTGTTATATTGTTTTGCTGTGTCTGTGTTGTAAAAATTATATAGTAGAAGGAACGAGTTGTCTTAGGCATAACGGGTAGCAGATATTCTGAGATTGGTGACAACATTGAGGAGTGGTTATTCAGGATTCGATAGTGTGCAGTGTGAACAAGGAACATATGTCTGATGCATTAAGATGGATACAAGAAAGAATGAGTATGTTAAGTTTTACCATTAGTGTTGTACCGTGCTATTAAGTAAGACCCGTGATGGGGTTTGCTACTGTTAAAAAGAGAGTATGCTAGTTTTATATTTCTCTTTAAATTGTTAAATATTTGTTGGTGTCAATATTGTATATTAATCAGTTCAAATATATTTTCAGTAATACTTATAGATTTTTAGTACGTTTATGTTTCTGTAAGAAGAAGAAATTTTAAAACTCACATTTTATAACTCAAACCTTTTATGACCTTCTATACAGATTATGAGTTGGGAGTCAAAAATGTGATACCCTGAGGAGGGTATTACATTAGTTGGTATCAGAGTACGGTTTGAGTCTTTTGGGGTTTGTGGTTAGGTCTGTTTTGCTTGTATTGTGTTCTCTGTGTGTTTGATTTTCGAAAGGAAATAATGTGGTTTGAAATGGTTACATATGGTTTCCATTGTATTTTGATTCGTGTGTCCTTGAAGAGAGGACGATGGCTCGTGATAGACGTACGCGTGTGGAAGCGAGACGTGATCTTTGAAACGGATTGGTTATTTTTCGACCATATCTTATGAGATTGTCTCAATAAAGTGTTAGTATTCTAGAAATTCGTTCTTAAAATCAGGCAATATCAAATTCTTTGTTGGATATGTCTGGTAACATATCAGATAGTTTCGTTATCCTTTTTCTTTCTGACCTTCACAATGTTTTTCATGTATAGCAATTTGCAAGAAAGAATATTTTGCAAGAAAGGATATTCCTATTCAAAACCATGTCATAGTATCGGGTACGGTGTTGTTGAAAGAGAATTCGATGTGTGAGACACTTCCTGTTAAGAGCAAAGGCAGGAGAGTGAAGCGATACAAGGACAAGGAAATTTTTAAGTGATGCCGTGCGGAGTGACGGATGCTCTTATAATATTTATAAATTATAGGAGTAGAATCTTTCGTTCTTATCTAGACAGAATTATCATTATTTCTTTATTAACGACATTCTGATCTATTCTCGAAATCATGAGGAACATTCTGAACATCTTAGTGTGATTTTCCAAGTTCTAAAGGAGAAGTGGTTATATATTAAGTTGTTAAGATGTGAATTCTGGATGAAGTTTAGTTTTGGGTTCCGTAATTCTAAGGAAGGAATTGCGATTGATCCGTTAAAGGCTGAAAATGTGTTTGATTACTTATTTGGTATTAGTTCTGTCTAATTTCAGTGAACCCTTAGAGGTGAACAGTGATGCATTACATCGGAGTTTAAGATATGTGCTTATGCAGAATAGAAGAGTTGTAGGGTATGATTTTAGGAAATTGAAGGTACATGAGGAAAACTATTCTACGCAAGAATGGAGGTTGGTAACTGTTAAGTTTGCATTAGAAGTATGAAGATACTTTCTTTATGGAATAAAATTTAACATCTTCAGTAATTATAGGAATCTAAGATATCTGTTAGATCAGGAGACAAAGAATTTTTATTGGTTAAAATCATTTAGAATGATGTAAGTGGAGAAGCAATATAAGAGTTGGAGGATAAGATAAAAGAACAATATCTATATTTATTCTGAGGATGTGAAATCAGGTTTATTAAATTTCGAGGACGAAATTTCTTTTTAGAGGGAGAGTATTGTAACACTCCAAGTTTTCTAACTATTTGACAGTAATTTTGACAGTTAACAGAATTCTACTGTTTAGTGATTTCTGTGTACTGTAAAATTATTTTGAGTATTCCGTCAATACATTTGATCGTTTTGTGTGATTTACTCCGTGTCAAGAAAATAATAATTTTCGGGCCAGGGAAAATCTTACGTAATTTAATTATTACTGTTAAGTCTTAATTATTTTACGTAATCTGATTTGATATTCATGAATTTTCTAATTTTTATGATTTTGTGGATGATTATGAAATTTTTATCTTTCTCTTATTGTTTTTGGGTTGTCTATGGCCCCAGGTGGCCTTACTTGGCTCCGGATGGGTCCCGCAAAGTGAAAATTTTTCTGCGGATAGAAAAATTTGTATTGTTTAGACGAAAATGGGGGATCTTACTAAACCTGAATCCGGAAATAGTTTTTAAAATTTTCTATTATTGTGTTTTGTACTGTATTTAATTATCGGACGATAAAAATACAATAAAAATATTATTCGAAGGGTAATAGCAGATAAAAAAAATAAATATTGTACTGCAAAATCAATATTAGTGGATTGGATATAAACCATTGATTTAATCAACGGTGGAGATTTGGTCTTATAAAGTGGCTAGGACCATTTATAGCCCTTGGATGCAAAGTTTGAAGGAGTAATCTTGACCCTTCATTTTGGAGATACATCTAATGGCTAGGATTTCAAGGAGGAAAGATCCAATGGCCTATATTAAGTCTTCTATCTAAGCCTAAACCTAGAAGCTACATTAAATCCTAACCATTGATCTAATCAATGGTTAAGATTGCCTAAAATGGTGGCTAGGAGATTTGTTGCATTTTGAAGAATACATGGAAGGGGGGACAGTTTTGGTGCTGCATTTAGAAGCTAAAGCAACATTTGAAGACCATAATTGATCACCTTTGGTCATTATTGATCATTCTTCATCATTCTTGAATTTTCCTAAAGCAAAGCTCTTCAAAATTTTCTCTCCATCTCTTCTCCATGCATGTTTCGGCCAAAGCACCCAAGACAACCTTCCATCACTCTTTAATTTCATACAACCATATGTCTTGAATCCTTACCTTATTCTATGTAACTTTCATGTTGGAGACTTTCTTTAAATCTTTCATCTTCAAGGAGTTTTTCCAAGAGGAAAGTTATAGGGTATTTGTGGTGAAGTGTAAGGAAACTTCATTTCTTCTCTCTTTTTCATGTTCTAAGCCATGTTTGATCCATGGTTTATCTTGTTCAAGCTTGATTTACTAATAAATACATGTTTTGTTTTGTATTTAAGAAACCTTTGGTGGTGAAGGACTTGGAAAAAGAAGCAAAACAATGAGCTTTTGAGGATCTTCAAGAGGTAAGAGGGAGATCCATCTCACCAACCAAGTATGGTGGTGAGAGATGATTTTGTATTTGATGGATGGTGAATCCATGTGAGGATTCATATCCATGGTCATGTAATTATTTGTGGGTGCTTATGTGTTTTTGATTATTTGTTTATGCTTGATGTGCTTTGCATGATTTATTTATGTTTGCATGCTTAGTATGATGTTTACTTGCTTTTATGGTATGCTTGAAATATAATATGTTGATTATATGTGATGTATGCCATAAAAATTATTGGAAAGGAAAACAATTTTTGGTTCCAAAGACCATGAGGATTTCGGCCTCTACACCTCAAAATAGGTGTTTACAAATTAATATTTTCATGAATGATAAAATTGGATGTTTAGAAAAGCAAGAAAAATAAACAAAGGGTTTGTTTTCAAAGAATAAGTGTTCACGGTTTTTTAAGGATGTTTTTGAATCAAAAGATTCTAAGTATTTTACTAATCATGAGTTTTAAATGAAATGAGCAATGAGTTAATGATTTTAAGGATTTGCAAAGAAAGTGAAAATGAAAATAAACAAATGAATTGATTTTAAAGACCATGAGTCTCACGGTTTTTGCAAGAAATTTTAATGGTTTTGTTTGTGTAAAAACAAGAATGGTACTTAATTGATTTAGAAGGAAAAATATTTGATAGCCATTGGAACCATGTACCACGGTTTTTTTTTAGAGATTGGAATAATTTGGGTTTTATGAAACAAAGTGATTTCAAAGTGGAAACAAAGTGTTTGAACAATGTATTTTAGTACAAGGATTAAAGAAAATGGAAACAAGGTGTTTTGTTACTTGAAAGATGGAATTTCGTTTATGAAAGACAAAAAGAGGTTGAAAGTGTTTGAACCTTAATTTATTTTGAAGAGAATTGATTTGAGAAAAATGGAGAATATAATAGTGATTTTGATATTTTCTAATGTATAACTCATCTTTTGGGTTTTGAAGTGTAAAGATTTGAAAACATTGATTTACATTAATGGAAATGGTGAAATTGTGGAATTTGTTACGAAAAGGATTTCTTGAATATGGAGATGTAGAAAATGAAGTACGAAGTCATATTATTATGAGAAAGGTTGAAATGGAATTTGTGAAGGTTGAGAAATATTTTTCGTAATGGAATTATGGTGAAAAACGATTTACGTAACTTAAAAACATGATTTTTAAGCTACGCGATTTGAAAAACGTTAAAATATTTCTATGCGATTTGGAAAGCATTTAATTATTTTAAAAATGATGGAAAATGGTTTACGCGACTTAAAAAAATGATTTTTAAGTTACGCGATTGCGAAAATGGTGGAAAATCGCTACGTGAGTTGAGAAACGTGTAAATATTTTTACGTGATTAAGAAAACGTTGAAAAATCAATGCATGATTTGTAAATACAACAAAAGTGTTGCAGAATTGCGAAAACGTAACAGAAATGTTGTGTGATTGTGAAAACATGACAAAAGTGTTTTGTGACTATGAAAACGCGATAAGATGATTTCTCTATTGAAAATACAGTATGATTACTGTTGAACCAGTGTATGGACACTGTATGAGAAAATGATGAGTTTTGCCTGTGATTGGCATTTGGTGCATTTTACATGCATTGGAAAGATATGCCTGTGATTGGCATTTGGTGCATTATACATGCATTGGAAAAATATGCATTGTGACATATGATGAAATTGGAAAAATATGCATTGTGGCATATGATGAATTTGAACAAAATTGCATTGACATAGTCGTGCATTGAACAAAAATTAATAGTTGATTCTGTTGTGACCCTTGTGGTTGAAGAGGGAATAAGAATTGATAGTGAGGTCTATGATGGATCTTGGGGGCGTCAAGGCGCGGCGGTCGACCAATTGATATTTGTCTGTGGGCTAAGGCTGGACCATATGCCACTTGGCGATGCAATCCGTTGCAACGCATTGACGATACCCGACAATAACACGATTATTTTCAACGACTGGGAGATTGTCTTTGGGCTAAGGCTGACAATTAACCAGAGTATTCTTCTCAAAATTGTGAAAACCTCCATGGAGTAGGACATTGAGTATGTGTGCATATGCAAAAATCTGAGTATCTATATCTGCATGATATCATAATTGAGGAATATTGGATGATGATGATGATAATCATGTTGATGGCATTATTGTTATTATCGTGTGAATTAAATAATGTTGATAGCATGAATGTAATTATTGTATCTGTGTAATGACAATAATGTTGATGGCATAATTATAATTATGGTATGATATATCTGTATGGTGTGCTATTTGTGTTATCTCTATGCTACCATATTGGTATTGACGTAGGTGATCTCACCTCTTTGTTATATTGTTTTGCTGTGTCTGTGTAGTAAAAATTATATAGTAGAAGGAACAAGTTGTCTTAGACATAACGGGTGGCAGATATTCTAAGATTGGTGATAACATTGAGGAGTGGTTATTCAGGATTCGATAGTGTGCAGTGTGAACAAGGAACAGATGTCTGATGCATCAAGATGGATACAAGAAGGAATGAGTATGTTAAGTTTTACCGTTAGTGTTGTACCGTACTATTAAGTAAGACCCGTGATGGGGTTTGTTACTGTTAAAAAGAGAGTCTGCTAGTTTTATATTTCTCTTTAAATTGTTAAATATTAATTGGTGTCAATATTGTATATTAATCAGTTTAAATATATTTTCTGTAATACTTATAGATTTTCAGTACGTTTATGTTTCTGTAAGAAGAAGAAATTTTAAAACTCACATTTTATAATTCAAACCTTTTATGAACTTCTTTACAGATTATGAGTAGGGAGTCGGAAATGTGATACCCTGAGGAGGGTGTTATACCTTATATTTTTAATTTGTATTTATTTTACTTTATATTTTTTGAATATTCATTTGAGTCCATTAATTTATTATTGTATAAGTATCTCATTTATTTTTAGTGTATCTTAGAATATTTATATAATATATTAGTAAATCTTTAGAAAATATTATAAAATTAGCCAATCCTCTAATTGAGGAAGGAATCCTATGAGTTGTTTCTTAATTTCATTATGTTTCTTTTTATAATTAGGGTTAAAAGTTTTATTCTAAGATTAGATCCTCTAAAGTAAGTTTTATTCTAGTATATTATATTTTATATTTTATATTTTAAACACACTATATTAATCTCGTATATATTTATAAATCATAATCTATATTCATTGATCTCCTCCTTCCCTACTTAAATCATATAATTTCAACAAATATATTTAATGTTTCACTTATAGTAGACTTTCATGTAAACTTTTCTATTAAATGGTAATATGTCACAATAAAAGAAAATGAAGTATTACATGCCCGAAGTCAATTTCTCAGACATTATTGGCTCACTCAAGCCATGTTTTATTTTTTTTTGGTGATTCTCTCTCCTCTAGTAGGAGTTTCCTCTCCTTAGTTAGTTGTCCTCCTTTCTTAATATAAAAGTTAGTGATCTTTCTCTTCAAATTGCTTACCTTTCAAGTTGTTCGAAATTCTTAAGTGTGTTTTAAGGAGTGAAGGTTAGGGAGTTGCTATGGATTTGGTCAAAAAAGGATAGGATTCATCAAAGAACCTGGAAGGTGCTACTTTGGAGTTGAAAGGTGGGGATTTGTTGCCTTAGTTCTTGCTAAGAGGACCTTGTTTAGAAGAATCATTACTAATAAAGTTCTCAATAAAGGAGCAGTCAAAACCATGATAATAAAGGCTTAGGGAGATCCTAAAGGCCTCACCATCTCAAATATGGGGACCAACACCTTCATGTTCAACTTCAAGGATGAAGCAAGTGCAAGAAGAATACTATTAGAAGGGTCATGGCATGTTATAGGTTGTCTCCTATGTCTATAGTGTTGGGCTCTAGAGATCATTATTTTTGAGGTAAGATTTGTCAATGCAGCTTATTGGGTGTCGATTCATGGTTTGTCATTGGACAACTTCAACACAAGCAATGCTAGTAAAATAGGGGGAATAATAGGTGAAGTAGTGGAAGTAGAAAATCCTTTAGTGGAAGGGAAGTTGTTAAGGAGTTTCTTTAGAGTTAGAACCCTTGTTGACATAACTAAACCTCTAATTATAGGATTATAGGTACCCAGGAATGACTCCCTCCCTCTTGGGTCACGCTTAAATATGAGAAGTTACAGAAGTTTTGTTACAACTGTAGAAGGTTAGGACATGATCAAAGAGCTTGTAAAGAATAGAAGGACAAGGTTGTGTGGGATTCTATAAGAGATAGATATAGCCCAAATCTTAGTGTTCCAGCAACTAAATCATTAGCTGTCATTGTTGCAGACTTGCATATTCCAATAAGGAAGCTAGAGGAAGCCTGGTTGGGTAGGGAGGCGCATGTAGCACACAATGAGGGGAGAGTGAGTGGTTCAATAAACAACACAACAAAACAAAGAACAAGGCACAAAGAAGTGGAAACACACTCTAATTGAGAGCAGACTAGTGTTAGATGTAGAGGTGTCAAGGTGGCAGGGCTAACATTTTATCATTATGAGGTTTTGGCTTCAATTACGAGAAGGGCCAAGGAACCACTCCCTTCTACAAACAAAAAAAATTGTGGCACAAAGTACAAGACGATAGCCTGGTATAAAGGGGACAATTACCAAAAAGAGGGGTATTAAGGTGTCAGCAATACAAACACGCCCTCACAATGGTTCAAATTTTGATCTTATAGCCTTTCTAAAGAGGAGGGGAGGGTGTGTATAGCTGAAGCTAAAGATAGGGCAAGAATGAAAAGTGATGTGTGGGTAAAATACACACATCTTGTACTTGGTTTAATATGAATTTAGATGGATTTTATAAGGATTTATGCCACTAATGATTAAATTATCCTTGGTAATATATGGTTGCCTTTTCTCTATGATTTTAGGCTCAAAATGGATGCTTTGGTATGGTTTATGATGATTTGATTAAGTCCATTACAAAGGAGTTGAGCTCAAAATCAAGATCGCCAAGATTCATGGAATTCTTGACTTTTATGCGGTAAATGGATGTAACTTGAGCTATAGAGGTCAAAATGAGTTGATTATGATGGCACTGGAAAGTTAAGAAAGGGAGTTACAACTTTTATAGAGGCCTCGAAGTCAAATTCTCACTTTAGGACATCACACAAGATAAAACAATAACTCACATGGGGTACCTTGTGTAAGTTATCAAAAGCCAACCAATGTGCCACACAGGGTAGGCCGTGTGGGATTCCCCAGGTCATAGAAGGTACCCCGCGGTGATCCCGCAAGTTGTATTTTTTTAATCCTAATTGATATATTTCATTATTTGGGGACCAATTAATCAAGTTTCCAAAATCTAATGAGCATCTTTTATTTAATTGAGGACAAATTAAGGCAGTTGAGTGAAGAATGCATCTCTATTAGAGTAAATCTCCTATAAAAAACCAAGGATTGAAGGATTGAGAGAGTTTTTAGGAGCTTGGAACTTAGAGCTATAGAGAGAGTTTTGGAAGCCAATGATTGAAGACAAGGATTTTGAGACAAGTTCAAGGAGAAAGGAGATAATTATTAAAGATGTCTAGTTTCTATTCTACTTCTTCTTCTTCTTACTTTTTGTTTCCTATTTTCTTAGATAGAATCATGTTTCTTTCTTCACTATTATTATTGTTTGTGTTATAATGGCCATGAGTGGCTAAATTCTTTTTTGTAGGGTTAGGATGAAACTATTTACTCTATTATGTTGAATATTTGATTTCTCTTTGTTAATGAAATAATAATTATTTTTTTATTCTTTCTTAGACTTCTTAATGCTTGGAGTATGTTGTACACCATTCTTGTATGATCTTAGGTACTAGTTGAAGGATTGAGAGATGAAATCTAATGCTTGACAATCTAGGAATTGAGCTTGGGAATTAAGACCTAGAGATAGGCTTGATCCTTCGAGGGTTAACAAAATATCATAGAACTTAATGAGTTTTAATTAATTTAATTGACATAAGAATGTGGTTGATTTAGTTTTAACACGTTCTTAGTACCAAGAGATTGGAGTTTAAATAATTTAGGATAATACGCCTTCAAACACATAATTAATGATTAAATAATTTAGGATAATACGTCTTGTTAGTTTTGTTAGTTATTTTATTATTTTTTAATTTCTTTCAATTTATTTTATATTGTTATTTTCTTTTGCCTAAATAATTAAAGTTGTCGTGCTTTGGTAATTACACGATCCTCGTTGGAACAATAATTTATTCATCACTTTATTACTTGTTGATGACCCATGCACTTGCAGATTTAGCACAAGTTTTTGGCGACATTGTCTAGCATTGGTGCTAATATCGAACGATCAGTGATTTGATTAGTTTAAATACTTTATTTTTCTTTTAAGTTATTTTCACTTTCTTTTGTCTTTTTTTTTCTTTTTAGTTACTTTGCCATATGTTTGTAACATCCTTAATAATATTACTATATATATATCCGGAAGTACGTATTAGTAATTTAAATTAAGCATGTCATGTAATAATTAAAGTAATATATTTGAAAATAAATATAAGAGATATACAAAATATGAGCTTGTCAGGGTTGAAATTATGCATACAACATTTAATACATTATATAAATAATATACATCAGTGTACAAAGTTACATAATATGTTACAGAGTACTGGTTATATAAGACAAAATACATATTGTCACTAAAACCTATTCTAAGTCTTCATCTTTTGTCTCATTGCTGAAGTATGCGTTCCTGAAAATATTATGGAATATAAACAAAACGGGGTGAGAATTCTACGAATTCTCAGTAGTACTAATTAAAAATATGTGTCATCATAATACCTCCAGTTGCTTCGGGGAAAATCATTTAAAAACTCTTTTTATAAAGTAGGAAGATGGCAAAAGCCAAATTTAGTCCTTTCTCTTCTCAAAACAGAATTTCAATTATGAACTATTTCCAAAAACATTTATTATTAAACAACACAATTTATATTCATAAATAATTTCAGAAATAGTTTTCAAACAAGAACCAAGATCTCAAGTTCATGCAATGGTTCTTATATCATAATTAAGTCATAATATAACTATCAAATTCAAATTCAAATTCATCTAATCATTTAGGACATTCTCATACACAAGATTATATCCTTTATTCATATGCAGAGATATTCTCATACACGAGGTTATATCTCATTACTTATACACCAGTTTATATCAGGGTACTCCTACATGAGTTTATACCCATTGCTCATACACGAGTGTATTTCTCATACACAATTCAAATTCAAATACTATAAGCACTTTTCATTCAACCACATATTCTAGCTCAACCTTAAAGAATCAAGAGAGCAAGTCAATTCTAATTCTAGCTCAACTTGATTAATTAATGAGCAATATAATCTCTAATACATATCAATAGTAAAATATCATCATATTTATCACATGCCAAATAAGTTTTCAAATTGTTCACTAATAATAAAATTAACCATAATGGTCAACGTTATAATCAACACATAATCATATAATTTAATTAAAATCAAGTCATGACCATAACTCTCTTGCCAAACCAGGTTGATAATCATGTGAACATAAAAAATTTAAGTACAAACATCAAGGCAAAAAAATCAACTTAAATCAAACTCAATAAAGGTGACACAAAATAACTCATGGCCATGAACCATAAAACACTCAACAATTCCATTCAAAGTCACCAAAAGAGGCACAAAACAACTCTTAGTAGTCCAAACAACCATTCACAAACATATGTGAATATTGTATGTGTCACGGCCAGGGTTCCAAGTGATATAAAAATATTGGATCTATTAATCCAAACATTTATGACATATCGATACATATAAAGAGTTTTAAGGTTATCTTGAAAAGGCGTCGATGAGAAAGTTGTAACACCCTTGTGGGGATGTCACATTTATGATGCAATAAAATAAAATAACTAAAAATATTACCCAAGTTATAAAACACTTGTTATATAAATAATATGGGTTGTAAAATTTTTCCTGTTAAACAGAATATTACTAAATAAAATAACACGGAACACAAAAGAAAACAAACTGTCATCACACATATAATATACATAAGATTTTGTTTTAAGTAGTACAAAAAATTTACAACTAGAAAATATTTAACAAAAGCAGTAAAGAGTTAATATAATACATAACATCCAAAAAGTGCCCAAGTGCACATCCCAAATTCCTAACCCTCTGAAGGATCACTCTCAGATGACACTTCAGGTGATAGGTATCCAAGATGTCTCACAGCTCTACAGACAGGAGTCCACGCTGTTGACACTATACTGATCTCACTGGGAATACAGAAAAGTCCTCCCCAGTGATGCCTCAAATCCAATGGCAGCTCTAGATGTAGATATAGAGTCGTGGTAAAAACAGGCTCAGTATCAAACTCTGCTCGTAGAGACAAAGTCAGACGTCCCACATAGACAATTGATCCTCGATCCTCGCATAAACGCCAAGCCTCAGAGCTTCCGTGAAACTCCAGACTCACGAACCCAAGAAATCCTGGCAACGCCATCCTCCAAATCAATCTAGCGGGTATGGGTGATCGGATGGTTCGCAGTCGTCGAACTGATCCTCGGCTTGTTGTTGATGCTTCTCCTCCTCCTCAAGATACACACACTCTAGAGGTTGTTCCTCTTCCTCAAACTCTTTATGCAACACACGCCGTAGGGTGCCACATTTATGTTACTTAATTACCGAAATACCCTCAAGATCATGAAAAGGATGTTATAATAAAAATACAAGTTGTAATTTTTTTTTCTTTCTTCTTTGTTAGCAATAAAATAAACTTAGCGGAAATTAAAAATATTATACATCATCACACATAATTTACATCATTATACATAACGGAGTTTTGTCAGGATTATTTATATACAGACCAAGTTCTCAAAGTAATTAAACATAAAGACTCACATATTGCCCAAGTCTGACTAAACAGTAGAACCCTCATATGGGTCCTCCTCAGATTCCTCAGCAGATAGGAATCCGTTATTACGTGAAGCTCTATGGACAGGTGTCCGCGCAGACGACACGATACTTATCGCACTAGGAGTACGGTAGTAAGCTCCTCAGTACTGCCTAATGGATAGTGAAAACTCTAACTGTACATAAATATTGACACTAAAGTAGGGGTTCCCTGGATAAAGCCGACTGTAAGTAATGTTCAGGTCCCCTATAAAAAATATACACTGTCGATCCAAATGGACATGCCACGCCTCCGAACCTCCACGAAACTGTAACGTCACGTATTGTAACACCCCAAATTTTGGAAAAATATTCCGAATGTCCTGTTTGCTGTTTTTCAAACTTTTGTGTAAATAACCGTTGTGTCCTTATTTACTGTTTCTTGTTTTTCTGTATGAAATATAAATATGTTTTACAGGTTAAAATTTTATTTGATCGTTTTACGTAATTTGCTTCGATACAGTAAAATAAAAATTTTCTCGAGCTACTGTTTTAATTTTTCTGGGAGATATACAGACAATTGATGCTGTCTGTAATTTTATTTGAACGTTTTGGATGATTAGCTACGTTGTGGGAAAAAATGAAAAAATGACCATTACGTCCCGAATGTGCTGTTTTTGCTGTTTTTAATTGTTTTCTACTTGATACAGTGCTCAATATTACTGTCTGTGATTTTATATGGACTTTTTGTGTGATTTGCTCCGGGGTAGGAAAATAATATTTTCCGGACCGGGAAAATCTGTTTTTAATTATTCAGAGGCGGGGGATCTTACTAAACCCAATTCTGAATGAGCCTAAAATTAATCTTTTAATTTTTAGGATTTAACTGTCAAATAAAATAATTTTATATTATTATAATATTATTTTATTAGTCAGTACAATAAGTGACAGCGGACCTAGAAATATATTGCGGGACCCACATTTAGTCATCAAGTGCTGTACACGTGGACCAATGAGGAGCTGGTCAAAATTGGTGGCTATGACTCATCACAACGGGCCAATAGGACGATGACACGTGGCGTGACACCTCAAAGATCATGACTCGGCCAGCTTCTAGAAGGTTCCGTAGTGGTGACTCACCGTGACTCACCATGATGACTCGCCGGTTCCTAAACTTCTCTATGACTCACCGATGACTCGCCATGCTGACTCATCTGCTCTAGAAAATATCTACGCTGACTCGCCATGTTGACTCACCCGTTCTAGAAAATTCCACGATGACTCATCATACTGACTCATCGCAGTGAGTCACATGTTCTAGAAATTTCTCTTTGATGACTCGCTTTATGACTTATCAAGGGTAATCAGTAGAAAAAAATGATCAATAATAAT
Organism: Ormosia emarginata; assembly: GCA_029884605.1. NCBI lineage: Eukaryota > Viridiplantae > Streptophyta > Magnoliopsida > Fabales > Fabaceae > Ormosia > Ormosia emarginata. The sequence goes on along the minus strand of JAQQTP010000074.1, from coordinate 28,884,840 downwards.
CACTACTCTGTTAATATAAAATAAAAAAATCTATGTGTATTTTATTATCCATTGGATAATAGATACTGACTTTATAAATAATAAATATTGTTCATTGGTTAAAGTATACTATAAAATATACAGTGTGTACCAATAGAAATTGGTCAACAAAAATAATAACCAATAGGAATCAAGTTTGTAAATAATTAACCAATAGAAATTGGTCAAGATTAATGGCTTGAATTTTTAAGAACCAATAGAAAACAAGCTATCAAACAAATATTGGACTTCTTGAATATTAGATGGTTCTACGGTGAAGAAGGAGGACAAAGTGCTCTAATATCCAATTCACAAAGTGAATTCACGTAGAAGGCTTTGTGAAATGCATGTAGAAAAGCCAAATTGAATAAAAGGAAGACTAGTCAATATTGATGGCTTCTTTTTGTTGAAGTCTACGGCAATGCAAAGCTTTTGTGAAGCAAATATTATCATTCAATCCTTGCTATCTTTCAATTAAATTAACCAAGTAAGACCAAGTCAATTTTAGTGGCTTTTTGCATGTGTTTCTACGGCAACTTGCATGCTTTAGGAAGACAATTCCAACACTCCAATTCACTCTCACTCTCTATGCATTTACGGCAATGCATGTTTGAAGAAAACAATTTCAATGCTTCAATTCATTCTTTCTCTTCAAGCAAGCATTTACGGCCAAGCATTACAAAAAGGAAATAAAGTTAATTTCAATTTCCTAAAACTAGTCAATTTTGGTGGCTCTCCTTTTTGGCTTCTACGGCAATTCACATTTGGTGAAAGGCAATATCCTACAATTAGCTATCTCACTTATTATTCATTCTTCCTATCTCTTAAACAAGAAAAGCTCTCAAATTTCCTTCTCTTTTCTTCTCCAACCTCGCGGCCTCTTCATCCTTTTCTATCAATCACTCTTCTATAATTCCAAACTATTTTATTTCTTGCTTCTTTACTTCATTTCAAAACACTTTGTAGTTGAAACCTAAGCCTAAATCACCTTTTTTCTATCATGTTCTTCAAAGCTTAAGTTTGAAGCCTTGAAGGTAGGGTTCTTTAATTTTCATGTTTCTATCTATTTCAAAGTTTTAATCATGATTTTAATCCATGATTATTCTAGTTTAGAGCCTTAGGTATTAATATTGTATGTTTTCTTTGATTTTCAAGAAGCTCTTGGTGGAGAAAATTTGCTTGAAGGAGACATACAAGGAGCTTTGGAGGTTCTTCAAAAGGTAAGAGGGAGATTACCCTCATCAACCATGTGTTGGTGGTGAGGAATGTTTGTGTTTGTGGTGAAGAATCCATAAGGATTCATTCACTTGATTGTTTATAGCCTTTCCTAATTGTGATTGATTATATGTGAAAGCATGTCTAATAGCTTTAATATTTTGTATGTGCTATGTGTGTAACATGTCTAATGGCTTTAATAATTTGTATGTGTTTTATGGTTGTTTTAGTATATGGTATGTATATATATAAGCATGATAATTATTGTAACATGTAAATAATATACAAGGATTTGCATGAGTGTTCCAAAGAGCGCAAACCCAAGCTCACGGCCTCAAGGCAAAGAGGAGAACCAAAATGTTCTCTTAAATTTTCTAAAAGTGGAATTTAATTAACCTAGGAAAATTGACAAGTTACCAATTTGTTTAGAGTAAGAAAAATGAATTTATGGATCCAAGAATGAAATTAGGTATTTCGGCCAACATGCCTAAATTGAATGTTTTGATTTCTAAAACCATTTAGTATGAGACTTGTTAATGAAGTGTAAGTTATACATTATATAAGTTTTTATATTATTCAATGTTTGGTGCACTACATATGACCGCATAGTCTTAAAAGTAAAAAATAAATTATTTCTACAATAAAAATCACTAAAATTGTTTTCAAAAAAGTTGAAAATGTATTTTTGCAACAAAAACTATTAAAATTAATTAAAAAATGTGGTTTGGATTCTTTGTAGTTTTGGACACATATGATTCTCAAACTACTACTCCTAAACTCTAATATGGGCACTTGAGCATCATAAGTTACCTTAGTCTTTAGCCTAAAAATGAGAACAACATGTTAGGGTTGAACTAGGATTAAAGTATTGTGTTTTTATCCAACCTAATACAAAATAATTTTATCAGGTCTATTGAGCTCAGTTTAGGCCTAATAAGTTTATCCCACAATTATTGGATAAAATCATGTGGTCCAGATAACTTTTTCCTATTAGATGCCACATCAAACCTATAATAAAAATGGGCCAATAATCAAGTCTTGTACTATGTACCAAACAAAGCTTAAAAATTAAAGAAAAAAAAAATGCCCTTATTTTTTAAAGACAAGGTGATGTGTTGCATTAGCTATGTTTCATTGTAACATATGCATAACAATAATGCTATTTACACACACTTATAGACACATTATCTCACATTATTCACTATTTGATCATAACTGAGTCTACCTCATTTTCTGCATATTTACATGCTAGAAGATTTTATACCCACATGAATAAAATTAATGGATATACCTTTAACCCCAATCTATGGCATGTATATAAAAAATGATAATTAAGAATTAAGGTATATAGAATTAACTTACATTAAAGGAAAAATCACATTTTCAAGGAAGTATCATGAGAGAAAGTAGTTGAGAATCCTTGTGTCGTCATAAAGGAGAAAAACTACTTTCATTCCCTATATGCCTAATACCCTTGTGGTATCAATGAAGCAACCACAATACATATAGGATGAGAATAAGAGTCTCTCCTTGTATTTACAATATAGGTTAACCTGCCAATCATAGACAATTCATATATGTAACACCCCAAATTTCCTATCTCTTAAACAGTAATTTTGACAGTTAACAGAATTTTACTGTTTAGTAATTTCTGTGCACTGTAAAATTATTATGTTTATTCCGTCAGCGTATTTGATTGTTTTGAGTGATTTCCTCCGTGTCAGGAAAATAAAAATTTTTCGGGCCGGGGAAAACTTTATGTAATTTAATTTTTACTGTTAGGTAATTATTTTACGTAATCTGATTTGATATCTGTGTGTTTTCTAATATTCGTGTTTTTTGTGGATGATTATGAAATTTTTTTACTGTTTGTGGGCCCAGGGGGTGTCTGTGGGCCCAGGTGGCCATACGTGGGCCTAGGTGGGTCCTGCAAAGCAAAAATTTTTCTACGCATAGAAAAAGTTGTACTGTTTAGATGGAGACAGGGGATCTTACTAAACCTGAATCCGAAAATAGTTTTAGAAAAATTCTTGTACTGTGTTTTGTACTGTATTTAATTTATCGGATGATAAAAAAATACAGTAAATATAATTTTGTGAGGTTTTAGCATATAAAAATAAAAATTATATTGCTAAGTCAACATTAGTGAATGTGACAATTTTTTTTGGTGGACCAATAGGAAATAAATCTAAGATTTGAAGACTTTAATATCAACCACCGATTTAATCAACGGTAAAGACTTGATCTTGATTTAATCAACGGTGGAGATGGATCAATTATGACCATTGGATAAGGATTTAATCAATGGTAGAGATTTGGTCTCAAAAAGTGACAAAGACCATTTATGACCATTGGATGAAGAATTAATCAAGGGTGGAGATTTGGTCTTGTAAAGTAACAAGGACCATTTATGACCATTGGATGTAAATTTAATTAATGGTGAAGATTTAGTCTTAAAAAGTGACAAAGACTAATTATGACCCTTGGATTAAAAGTAAGAAGGAGCAATCTTGACCCTTTATTTTGGAGACACATCCAATGACTAGAATTTAAAGGAGAAAGATCCAATGGCCTAGATTAAGTCTTCTAATCAAAAGTCTACCTTAAATCCAAACCATTGATCTAATCAATGGCTTAAATGGCTTCAAATAATGACTAGAAAAGATGACAAATAATTAAATGCACAAGGAGAAGCATGCATGGAAGGGGATGGTTTTGGATTGTTTAAGAGACATTTTTTAGTAGCCTTTTTAGGCCAAAGAAAAAGTTTCATGTCATTACTATTGGTCTTAGTCAATGTTTCATCATAATTGATCATTATTGATCAAATAGCACTCAAGAAGAATGCAAGAAGGGGGGGCTACGGTTGTGGTCTGAATTTAGGAGCTTTGAAGACTACAATTGATCACCTTTGGTCATTATTGATCATTCATTCTTTTCTCCAAAATTATCAAGAACCAAAACACAAAAGTTTTCTCTCCATTTCTCTCCTTCTTCATGTTTCGGCCAAGCACTTCAAGAACACCTTCCATCACTTTTTAATTTCATCCAACTTGATTTTCTAAACCTAAACACCATTCTAAGAACATCTCTAATTATGAGTTTTTCTAAAATCATTCATCTAGTACTTCAAATCCAAGCTTCAAGTTTCTATCAAAAATAAAAAATTCCATCTTTGTGCTTCAAGAGAAACCATTCGGTCAAGACACTTAAATCCACTCTCCAATCTCTTTTAATTTCATCCAACCATAGATCTTGAATCTACATGATATTCTAAGCAACTTTCATGTTGGAGATTTCCTCTAAATCATTCATCTTCATGGACTTTCTTCAAGATCAAAGTTATTGGGTTTTTGAGGTGAAGTATAAGGAAACTTCATTTCTTCTCTCTTTTTCATGATCTAAACCATGTTTGATCCATGGTTCCTCTTAATCAAGCTTAGTATACTAATTTCTATGTATTTTGTTTTGTATTTGAGAAGCCCTTGGTGGTGAAGGACTTGGAAAAAGAAGCAAAACAAAGAGTTTTTGAGGATCTTCAAGAGGTAAGAGGGAGATCCATCTCACCAACCAAGTATGGTGGTGAGAGATGGTTTTATATTTGATGGATGGTGAATCCATGTGAGGATTCCTATCCATGGTCATGTAATAATTTATTTGTGTTTATGAGCTTTGATTATTTGCCTATGCTTGATATGCTTTGTATGAGTTTATGACTTTGATGGTATGCTTATACTATGCATGATTTATTGCTTTGATTATGGCATGCTTATAATATATATTTGAATATGTATGTATATGCTATGATTTGATGATGGAAAAAAAATTAATTTTTGGCTCTAATGGCCAAAGAATGACTACGGTTTTGGCACCCAAGGTTAGGGTTCCATGTTGAAATTTTTCAAGAACAAGGGAATTAATTTTTTGATCCCTAGAACATGGTGAATTTTGGTCAAGACACCTCAAGATAGGTGTTCACAAAATTAATATTTTCTTGAATAATGAAAATGGATGTTTAGAAAAGTAAGGAAAATAAACAAAGAGTTTATTTTTCAAAGAGTACATGAATACGGTTTTAGAAGGATTTTTATTGATTTATTTTGTGTAAAATGTTTCTAAGTGTTTTACTAAACATGAGATTTAAATGAAAATAGCAATGATAATTTTAAGGATTTGCAAAGAAAGTGAAAAAGGATTTGTAAAGAAAGTAAAAATGAATTTGAACAAATGGGTTTGGTTTTTATGACCATCGGTATTTCGGTTTTGAAAACAAAGAATTTTTAATGAATTTGTTTGTGTAAAACCATATCAATTTAGAAGAAAAATATTTGATGGCTTCAATGGCCAAAGACTCCACGATTTTTGGATGTTGGAATAATTTTGGTTTTATGAAACAAAGTAATTTTAAAGTGGAAACAAAATGTTTGGACAAAATGTTTTAATATAAGGATTTTGGAAAGGGAATCAAAGTACTTTATCACTTGAGAAATGAATTTTCATATGAAAATGAAAAAGAAAAGTTGCAAAGGTTTGAATCTTAATTTGTTTTGAAGAGAATTGATTTTAGAATTGATTTGGGAAAAATAGAGAATATAATGGTGTTTTGAAAATTTACTAACGTATAACTTATTTTCAAGTTTTGAAATACGTTAGAAAATGTTAAGTTTTGAAACGTTGATTTACATCAATGGAAAAGTGATTTTGTGAATTATTTTTTGAAAAAGAATTTCTTGAGTAAAGAACTATGGAAAAATAATTTCTTGAGTAAGAAAATATATTAAATGAAGTATAAAGTTATATTATTTTGAGAAAAGTTGAAAAGGAATTTTTTAAAGATCAAGAAATATTTTCTGTAATGAAATTGTGGTGAAAAAATTATTTACGTATCTTAAAAATGTAATTTTTAAGTTACGTGATATGAAAAAATATTTCTATACGATTTTAACTATGTTGAAATATTTATACGCGATTTGAATTATGTTTAAATATTTTACGTGATTTGAACTACTGTTGATAAATCACTACGTGATTGAATAGCGATAGAATATTTTTACGTGATTGTGAAAATGATGGAAAATTGTTATGAGATTTGGAAAGTGTTTTAAATATTTTGAGAATGATAGAAAATGATTTACGTGACGTAAAAGAATAATTTTTAAGTTACGCGATTTTGAAACAGTGGAAAAATACTATGCGATTTGAGAAACGTATATTTTTACGCGATTGAAAAAAATGTTAAAAAATTTGTACGTGGTTTAAAAGTGCAACAGAAGAGTTGCGGTATTTTGAAAACGTAACAGAAATGTTACGAAATTTTGTAAACGTAACAGTAGTGTTACGATATTGTAAAAATGTAATAAAAATGTTTTAGAATTTTAAAAACGTAACAAAAGTGTTACGGTATTGTGAAAATATAAAAGAAGTGTTATGGTATTGTGAAAATATAACAGAAACGTTTTTGGATTGTGAAAACGTAACAGAAATGTTACGCGATTGTGAAAATACGGTAAAAGTGTTTTACAACTATGAAAACGTGATAAGATGATTTTATTATTGAAAAATACAAGATCGATTCATGTTGAACCAAATGTCATATATCTGCTTTGTGAAGACAACGAGTTTTGTTCTTATCGCACGTGGTGCATTTTAGATGCATTGGAAAAAATATATATATATATATATATATATATATATATATATATATATATATATATATATGCGTTGAGGTATATGATTTAATTAAACAAATGAATTTGAAAAGAATGGCCTTTGTGGTTGGACTTGCACTGATATATTCGTGCATTGTATAAACTATATCTGAAAAATTATGAGATATACCTGTGATTGGTATTTGGTGCATTATACATGCATTGGAATGGTCCGATGAGGACTGGATATGGCTGATTGCCTAGGAGAAACACACCTCTTGAGTGGGTGCGATATGCGTAGTGTAAGTCACTTGTTGACCTTGGGGGCATCGGGGTGCGAGTTGCCTACACGGGTGGTTGGTCGCGCTTCTTCCCGTAGGTTAGACCGATGCAACACACCGATGATCCTGACCGAGACACTATTCTTAATCAAGATCTGATAAAGACTATCGTGTATGTGCTAGATGTGCAAAAATTGAAATGAGAATTAAAGCACGTGGTCTGAGGCACGTGGTACCGGCAGGTCTTTTCGATCATTTCTCCGACCTGAGTTTTAGCTCCATGGAGTAGGAAATCGAGTCTTGTGTACATGCATAATCTGAACATTTATATTTATGTGATATATTAATTGAGGAATATTGGCTATGACAATTGTTTTGAATACTTGGATGATGATGATGATAATCATGTTGATGACATTATTATGATTATTGTGTGATGATAATAATGTTAATGGTATGATGATGATAGTTGATTAATGTTGAGTGCATTATTGGAATTCTGGTATGATATATCTGTATGATATGTTGTTTGTGTTATCTCTGTGCTGCATTGTTGGTATTGGTGTAGGTGATCTCACCTCTTTGTTATGTTGTCTTGCTGTGCCTGTATTGTTAAAATTAAACAGTAGAAAGAATGAGTTGTCTTAGACATAACGGGCGATGGATACTCTGAGATTGGTGACAACAATAAGGAGTGGACATTCAGGACTCGAAGGTGTGCAGTGTTGACAAAGAAACAGATGTCTGATGCATCAAGATGGATCCACAACAGAATACGTATATAGAGTTATTTTTATTGTTAGTGTTGTACCGTGCTATTAAGTAGGACCCGCTATAGGGTTTGTTACTGTTAAAAAAAAGAGTCAGTTAATTTTATATTTCTCTTTAAATTGTGAAATATCAATTAGTGTCAATATTGTATTTGAATCTATTTCGATATATATTTTTCAGTATTACATATAAATTTCAGTAAGTTTATATTTCAACAAGAAAGTAATTTTGAAACCCATATTTTCATAACTCAAACCTTTTACAAATTGATTTTCAGATTATGAGTCGGGAGTCGGAAATGTGATGCCCTAGGGAGGGTGTTACAATATACAAGGCTTATGAACCCAAAACAACATTATCTACATGAGTTTAAGTGCATATAAGAGTCTAGTAATAAAATTAATCACTATTTAGGCTAGAACAATATATGCTTCACATTTGATATTCAATTAATATGGGTTTTAGAAAATTAGTGATTATGCTATCTACACTTAATAAAAAAATATAACAATCTCCTACTTGGACATCATAGACACTTATTTTAAATAAAAAAGCTTTCTAAATTAATGTGGCCACAAGAATGTCAACTATGAGCAAACACCTCTAACTATTGGTCCAAAATGGAATTACAAGCACCTTAACAATGCAGAAAATCATACTCAATAGGAGTATTGATATCATACATACAAGATACTTATAACTCAATGACTTAACAAAATGTGGAATGTGGGTCAAAATGAAAGCCAAAAAAATTGTATGCCAAAAGTGTGATCAATGTGCAATTCCCTAAAAAATGGCCCTAGCATTCGCTTAGGATGCTTACTGAGGTTCAACAAAATATCTCAGTATAACAAAATGAGACTGAGTACTAAATTTCTAACAATATGCCATATCAAGCGTGCACAATAGTTAACAACATATGACAAGAACGTTTCAACTTGAGACAATAAAATCATATTTATAGTGTACACTTTCTCACTAATCCAACATACCAAAACAAAACAACACAAATATTAATAATGGGAATAGCTCTGTAGTAGAGTACTCAATGTGAGTCCAAAACTCACCATCTCTCTTCAATAACACAAGTATCAAAATAGAAAGAAACAAAATATTGCACAGCAAATCAAAATCATGGTCATAACAGTAGAAAAGAATAATAAGTCAAATGTATACAGAATTTGTCAACCACAGAGTCTCACAAAATTACTTAATTATCAATTACATACTCTACTTTCACAATTGAGGAGATCACAAGTGTCTATATGACACTTTAAAATAGGTCAACTCCTCTTTGTCATCGCAAACAAAAAAATCACAAAAGAATTTTCACAAATAAGGTAATGTACATTTCACAAAACCATAATGATCACTTTATTTATTGGTAGTGGAAGCACATGAGACCTATAGTTAACCACTACTGAGGACATAACACAATACAAAGTCTCTAACTCCTATTATAACAAAGTCACAACAATGATGGACAACAAGATTAGAATTATATTCTAAAATTTTTAATAATATTTGTTAATACAAAACAAAAGCTCATTAACAACAAATCTACTTCTATTTACCTAAGGCAACATACATTGATACTAATAAATTCTTAAGAATTGTCGGATTTACTTGTAAAATATTGCAAACTCAAATGATTAATCCTCCTAAGAATCTTGATAATTAAGAAGTTGGTGGTTCAACATATCACTAGTGATGATACAAAATAAATATATTACTCTTACTAGATATTTATATGTCAATTCAGGCTTTCAATATGATGTTTTAGTAAAGACTAGAAATTATCAACAATCAATAATATAAGACAACTATAAATATGAGAATTCAACATATTACTATAAACTTCATGAGACTCAACAACGTCCTCAGTACAGGTCCCAAACAATAGAGCAGTGATAGATACAAAGGAAAGAGAAGAACAAACCAAGAAAACACATATATGCAACACAATTAATTGGTTTTCTCATGTTCAATTAACTGGATAATTAATTGAATTAGAGCCCTTACATCATTGCGATCTTGCCTAAGGGTCTCAGATCGTAATATACAAGTCTCTCTTACTTGATAGAGCAAATAATTGAACCAAAATTACCATGATTACACACAAGTTGCTTTTTATTATTATTAATTTTAAAATATATATTTTAAACTATTTTTTCTGTCACATAACTGATTATGTCAAATAATGTTATACCGAATATGTCCATTACTTACACAATCCAACAACAATTGCAATCTATTTAATAAATATTTAGAAATCATTTTTTTTTCAAAATCACAAGTCTATAAAACAATATTGGATTGGTACAAAATGCACAATTATCTCGTTTGTTAAGTTTCACAAAATAATACACATTCAAGGTTGTTTAAATAATTTGACAAAATATTTGACAATGAGCAAAATTATATATATCACAATAATTGAGTTGTCACGTCATTGTAATCCCGTTTAAGGATCCCGAACTATAATGAACAAGTAAACTCGCATAAAACATTAAATATTATGTCTTTAAAGCTCATATTGAAAGGATACTGAAAGTCTAAGGACATACAACAAATATTAGAAATCATATTAATGAAGACAAACTGATAAGGTAAGTGTATTATTAAAAAAATTCTCAATGTAAATATCATTAATAAAGTTATGCTTTGTCATAATTAGTCTCGCAAAGGCGAGCTCACAACTAAACAAAGTGACCAAAAGAACACTATAATTACGCACAAAATTTTACAGATTTTTCAATAATTTTTCAGGAATTTGATATCCAATAATAAGGTTTTGCACCAAAATTATAAAACATAACAATATATAATATACAATACAATACCGTGTTCTTATAATTATAAAATTATTCCAAAATAACTCCTGGTATTTCAAAACTGAACTCTCATATTTCAACTTATACAATAGTTTTTAAAAAAACACGTCAATTTTAACACATGTCTAAAATAATATCAAAAAATTATTTCAATGTTTAAACAAAATTAATACACAACATATGACATGTTTAATAATATCACAACCATCCAAAAAAAAATCAAATTCCAATTTGGAGAATACCTTATTATTATTGACCCAAATTTTATTTCATCAAACACAAAAACTAGAGATAGCATATTGAATCGGTCAATTGAAAGAATTCCCCGCACGGGTTTCCTCAATCCGTCAATAGCTATTATTGACCGTAAAAATGTGCTATTAGATTGAGGGGAATTAGTTTATACGTCTGGGAGACATTTATAATACACCTAATAAGATATTGAGCATCAAAATGTTCCAATAAAAATCACTTCCTATAGTGAGTTTTTACCTTTGATTCAATATATATATATATATATATATATATATATATATATATATATATATATATATATATATTGAGTCAAAGGTAAAAACTTACTATAGGATATATATATTTTGTGTAATTACAAAATTAACTTTTAATTTATTATTATTCTCTTTTTTCAATATTTTCTCTCTCTATAACATCTCTCTACAACAGAAAAATTTTCTCTCTCTAAATCCAGAATCATCATTCCTTTCTCTCTCTCTGCACCGAAGCGACGTCATTTCACCCCCATCTGGCATTTTCAACACGCTCTTTGGCAACGCGCCGGAACAGAGCACCACCATGCCGCCGCTTCTCTATTTTCCGATAACAACTCCTTTCGTAGAAAGCCTCCACAACCCGCTTCAATTTCTGACTCAACCAAACCCTCTCAAAGCCCTAACGATGGCGGCTCCAAGAAACACGATTCTGGGGAGGAGAAGAAGAGGAAGAGGAACAAGGAGAAAAACCCCACCGCCAATTCTGATTCATTATTATGTTAGTTGACTACAGATTTTGACCACTCAATAGGAGAATAGACCAGGAAGCAATGAGATACATTGGGAGGCGGGGCCCACTTTGCTAAATTACTAGCTACATAATTCTGTGACAGAAACTTCACCAAGGAAGCTTATGTTTTTTCAAAGGGGTTGGGTGTCTTAAAATGATAACTATTTTTCTATATGTATTTTTTAAGCCTGCACTGCAGTAGTACATTGGGATGACCAAGAAAAGTTTTTGTGAAATATCTTGCTGTTCCTACTATCTGAACTTCCCTGTTTCTATTCACGCCATTGCAGAAACAGAAGTACTAGGCTTTTGACATTTTGCAGGCATAAACTATGAAAAAAGCTTTTTCTTTTCTGGTTGTGGTTATGCTTTGGTTGTTTTCTTGTTTTTTTGGTTGTTTTCTTTTCTGGTTATGAAGCAAAGACGACGAGGAAAGGGAGCTATTTTCTTTTCTGGTTATGAAGCAGAGACGAGGAGAAATGGGAAGGAGAACGAAAGGAGAAAAATAAAAGAGAAAAAAAAGGAGTACCGATTGATAAAGTTGTAGGTAAAATATAAGAACCATTGATATAAAATCAACTCATTTTCCTATTAAGTCAATGGTAAAAAAATGTGGAGCTATACTCTAAATTTCTTTAGGAACATTTAAAACATCTCCATATATGTAGGCACATATTTAATGCACAGGTAAATAAGATTGGGTTCAATAGACTCCAACTGGATTCAATTTGTTAGTTAAAAAAGAAAGATTGTAATCGAAAAACACAAGTGACAACAAGCTTGTGTATCCAAAACAATTTGTAGATATTGGTAAAATATGTTTTCTAATTTGAAGATAGAATTAAAGTCCAAATGAAAAATTTATTGTAAATTACTCTACAAAGAAATAATATAATTAATGTCAAATATATTTCAAGTAATTTTAATTCTAATAATAACAAACATTTATAGTCATGATTAGGATTAAAGGGGGCTTTAATATTAATTGTTAAAAGATTTTATGGTCACGTAAATGATAATCACATATTTTATATATTAATAAATTTTTATTTTTAGTCATTTACACTCTTCATGTACTTAATTGATTGAGTTTGATTATGTTTTGTAAGTTTGGACTCAAATTTGACTTAATTGATTTTTCAAGCATTATTTGGATCTTACACTGTTTATGTATTTCTATCATATCTTGAGTTCTAGATGTGTAAAAATTATGTATCTTACCTTGCAGGAAAGATAAGAGAGAGCTCTACAACTTTCATGGGAGCTCTAGGTAAAATATGGATATCTAGAGGAGCTAAATGAGCTTGGAAGTTAGAATATGAGTTTTGTGACTAAAACCTGAACAATGTGCAGTAATCAGAGCATAACTCTAGTTGTAGGAACTTTCTTGGGCTGAAATTTGGAGATTTGAAAGTTAAGACCCATATCTACAACTTTCATGAAGAATACAAGAACTCATTTGTAACACCTCAACTTTTGAGTTAAGTACGATATTATCCTAAATGTACTGTTTTATGTTTTCTGTGAGTTATAAATTGAATTTAACTGTTTCGTGATTGTCTTTGATCATTGTGTGTGATTTACTCCGAGTTAAGAAAATAATAATTTTCTGGCCCGAAAAATCTTAATTTGATTATTCGGAGCTGCGGGATCTTACTAAACTCAATTCTGAATGATACGTGTATTAATCTTTTAATTTTTAGAATTTAACTGTGCAATAAAATAATTTTATATTTTTATAACATTATTTTATTTGACAGTACCTACTGTCTCAAAAATAGTAGAAATCTACTCTAAAATGGACTATGGACTCGAAAAAGTCTGTTGGACCCACGTTTAGTGAACCAGTCAACGTTTCTGGCTAGATTAAATCCTAAGCCAATGAGAGCAAGTCAACATTAGTGGCTTGAAATTTCTAGACCAATAGGAAGCAAGTGCACAAAAGTGGTTGGACTTGTTGAATTATGACTAGAAAGCTTAACCAATTAGCTTAAACCTAACTAAGTTAGCATAGGAAGCTTGTTTAGTAACTAAATGAAGGCAACCTAGTTAGCTATCTATTTAAGTCTTAATTAGAGAAGTTTCTAGGAGATGGTTAGTCATCCTAGCTAACTAAATGGCTAACTAAGCAACTAAGAAGCCTAACTAAATTTGCCTAAACCTAACTAGGAAACCAAATGAACCAAAACCTAGTTTGCTATTCCTAAGGGCCATTCGGCCAAGCACCTTCAAGAAGGACTTAGTCACTTGATGACTAGGTTTTCTTACACCAATGAGAAATAAGCTTAGAGCCAAAGCCTTTGTTATCCACCCTTGATCACATCTAAGGTGGTTAAGAAGTCTTGGAAGGTCAACAAAGGAGGCCACCTCCATTGAGTCCTACAGCCATGCATAGGAGAGAAGGCCATTTCACTTCATTTTTCATCTTTGCTATCATCTAAGTCTTTACTTCTTTCTCTTCAAGAACATCGAGAAAAATTCCAAAGCCTTTCTCTTTGAGCCATTCGGCCAACACCATAAACCCATACCTATACTCTTCTAAATTTTCATCTAACCTTACTTCTCAAATCTAAACATCATTCTAAGAACATTTCTAGTTGAGAGTTCTTCCAAAAAAATTCATCTTAAGCTTGGAAAACTACCTTGAAGATTTTTCCTTCAAGGTAAAAATCTTTGTTTCTTATTTCTAACTTGATTTCTTAGGTTCTAAGCCATGATTGATCCATGGTTTATATTTTTCTCCTATAGTTATGACTCTTTAAAATTTGTTTGAGTTTGTTAGGGTTTCTTTGGAGAGCTACACGAAATCACTAGAAAGAGTTAGAAGGAGCTTGTCTTCCCTTGAGGTAAGAGGGAGATTTTGTAACACCCCCCTCAGGGTATCACATTTCCGACTCCCAACTCATATTCTGTAAAGAAGTTCGTAAACAAGGTTTGAGTTATAAAAGATGGGTTTTAAAATTTCTTATTACAGAAATATAAAACTAACAGAAAACTCTCTCTTTTTAACAGTAGCAAACCCTATGACGGGTCCTACTTAATAGCACGGTACAACACTAACGAGAAAACTTAACATACTTATTCCTTCTTGTGTCCATCTTGATGCATCAGACATCTATTCCTTGTCAACAATGCACGCTATCAAATCTGGAATGGTCATTCTCTGATATTGTCACCAATTTCAGAATATCTGTCACCTGTTATGTCTAAGACGACTCTTTCCTTCTACTATATAATTTTTACAACACAAACATAGCAAAACAATATAACAAAGAGGTGATATCACCTACGCCAATACCAACATGGCAGCACAGAGATAACACAACAACATATCATACAGATATATCATACCATCAACATTAATTAATTATCATCATCAAATCATTTATCAGTTCAAATATCATTCAATATTTATGGTGATGCCCTCATCATTATCCAATTATCATCATCATCATCCAAGTATTCAAAACAATTGTCATAGCCAATATTCCTCAATTAATATATCACATAGACATAAATGCTCAGTTTCATGCATGCGCACATAGACTCAATGTCCTACTCCATGGAGCTAATACTCAGTTCGGAGAAGTCGATCCGAAAGATCTGTCTGTACCAAAATGCCTCAGACCAAGTGCTATAATCCTCATTTTGATTTTTGCACATCTGGTATATACACGACAGTCTTTACGAGATCATGATTAAGAATAATGTCTCAGTCAGGATCATCGGTGCGTTGCATCGGTCTAACCTACGAGAAGAAGCGCGACCAACCACCCATGTAAGCAACCCGCACCCCGATGCCCCCAAGGTCAACAAATGACTTACACTACGCATATCGCACCCACTCAAGAGGTGAACGTCTCTCCTAGGCAAATAGCCTCATACAGTCTCTCGGACCTTTCCAATGCATGTTCAATGCACCAATGCCAATCATAGGTAAAAATTCATCATTTTCTCATATAGTGTTCATACACTAGTTTATGCATATAAAATGCACCAATGCCAATCACAGGCAAAATTCACTATTTCCAATGCATGTTCAATGCACCATTGCCAATCACAGGAAAAATTCATCATTTCATATTCAGGATCCACACATTGACCCATTCTCAGTTTAATTTCATAATCTCATAATCAGGGTCCACACATTGGCCCAATAGTAATCATACTATATTTTCAACAGCGAAATCATATTATCGCGTTTTCATAGTCATAAAATACTTTTGTCGTGTTTTCACAATCGCGTAACATTTCTGTTATGTTTTCACAATTTTACAACATTTCCGTTGCATTTTCAAATCATGTAGTGATTTTTCAACGTTTTCTTAATCGCGTAAAAATATTCCACCATTTATAAATCGCGTAGTGATTTTTCAATAATGTCTCAAACGTGTAAAAATATTTAAATGCTTTCCAAATTGTGTAGAAATATTTCAACGTTTTTCAAATTGCGTAGCTTAAAAATCACGTTTTTAAGTTATGTAAATCATTTTTCACTATAATTCCATTATGAAAAATATTTCTCAATCCTTGAAAAATTCCATTTCAACCTTTCTCAAAATAATATGACTACTCACATTATTTCCCACATTTTCTTACTTAAGAAAATCCTTTTTGCAACAAATTCCACAAATTCACAATTCCATTGAATTAAATCAATGTTTCTAACTTTAAAAATTACTAACGCTCTCCAAAACCCAAAGGATGAGTTACACGTTAGAAAATATCAAATCACTATCATATTCTCCATTTTTCTCAAGTCAATTCCAAAATCATTTCTCTTTAAAAAAAATTGAGGCTCAAACACCTTCAACCTCTTTTTGTCTTTCGTAAACGAAATTCCATTTTTCAAGAAACAAAACATCTTGTTTCCATTTTCTTTAATCCTTGTACTAAAACATTTTGTTTAAACACTTTGTTTCCACTTTGAAATCACTTTGTTTCATAAAACCAAAACTATTCCAATCTCCCAAAACACCGTGGAGTCTTTGGCCATTGAAGCCATCAAATACTTTTCCTTTATAAAATCAAGGTATTCACAAACCTTCAAAATCGTGGTACTTGTTTTCAAATGGCCATCAAATATTTTTCCTTCTAAATTGATATGGTTTTACACAAACAAAACCATTAAAAATTCCTTAACAAAAACCGCGAGCACTTGGTCTTTGAAATCAAATCATTTGTTCATTTTCATTTTTCACTTTCTTTGCAAATCCTTAAAATCATCAACTCATTGCTCTTTTCATTTAAAACTCATGATTAATAAAATACTTAGAATCTTTTTATTCAAAAATCACCCTTGAGGCCATGTGCCTCTATGGTTCTTTGGAACCAAAAATTGTTTTCCTTTTCATCATCAAATCATAGCATACACATACATATTCAAATATATATCACAAGCATGCCATAATCAAAGCAATAAATCATGCAAATCATACCAAGCATAGGCAAATAATCAAAGCATATAAACATCCACAAATTATTACATGACCATGGATATGAATCCTCACATGGATTCACCATCCATCAAATATAAGACCATCTCTCACCACCATACTTAGTTGGTGAGATGAATCTCCCTCTTACCTCTTGAAGATCCTCAAAAGTTCCTTGTTTTGCTTCTTTTTCCAAGTCCTTCACCACCAAAAGTTTCTTAAATATATAACAAAACACAAGTTTATTAGTATATTAAGTTTGAACTAGGAGAACCATGGATCAAACATGGCTTAGAACCTTGAAAATCAAAAGAAAAGTGAAGATTAACAAACTTTACCAATAAAGCTTCAATCTTTAGCTTGAAGAACAAGGTTGAAGATGAATAATTTAGAGAAAGTCTCCAACATGAAAGTTGTTTAGAATATCATGTAGATTCAAGATCTATGGTTGGATGAAATTAAAAGAGATTGGATGGTGATTTTGGGTGGTATGGCCGAAATTTCTCTTAAAGAACAAGGTTGGAATTTTTTATTTTGTGAAAGAAAGACTTCTTAGACTTGATTAAGGTAAAGAATGAAGTGAAAACACTTAGTTTTCCTTCCACCAATTTCATAGAGCTCCTTGGAAAAATCCCTAAAAAATCATAAACAAATCTTAAAATCAATAACAAGTAAAAGAATAGGTAAACCATGATTCAAGCATGGCTTAGAAAATCAAAACTAAAAGATTAGGTGAAGAAATATGAACTCTACCATTTTTGATAGAAACTTGAAGCTTGGATTTGAAACTCAAGATGAATGATTTTGTAAAAACTCATAACTAGAGATGTTCTTAGAATGATGTAAGGATTCAAGAAACTAGGTTGTATGAAATTTTTGAGTGATGGAGGGTATTCTTAAGTGCTTTGGCCGAATGGTGTGTCTTGAAGAAGAGAATGGAGTTTGTGTTTTGTTTTGGAGAAGATGATGAATAGAAAGACAATTATGATACAAATGATAGAAACCAACAATTTTGGGCCCCTTTAGAGTGCATGGCCGTAGCTATGCTTGGAGAGAAAGAAGAGAATATTTTTTTTGCTTTAGGAAAATGATCAATAATGATCCATAATGACAATAATGTGGTCTTCAAATTTTCCTATGTGTTTACTACGCAACAATGAAGATGTATGTTTGATGATAACAAACATGAGGATGATGAGAAGACCAAGTCGAAGTGTTTCAAGATTAGTCTTAGGACTTAGGATCTATCATGTATGGAGCTGTCAACTAGATATCTCAATGGTTAAAAGATCTAAAATAATCTGCTTCTTAAATTAAACTGAAGTTTTAAAGTAGCACTTGAAAGATCAAATGGTTTAGAAACTAAAAATAAGCATTTCGAAGCATTTAAGAAAGGTTTTTTGAACTATTTTTAACTGAGGTATTCGAATACCTCTTTATGGTATTCGAATAACCTGATTCGTAACTTATACTTTCTGTTTTGCCAAAACAAAGGCATTCGAATACCCCATATGGTATTCGAATACCCTGATTTCGAAACATGCCTTTTTTTAAAGAGGTATTCGAATACCCTTGATTGGTATTCGAATAACCCTAACTTAATCAGTTTTTTAACAAAGCTTTTGACAGAGGTATTCGAATACCTCTTCCTGGTATTCGAATAACCCACGGGAATCAGCCCTGAGTTTTTAAATTTGATACGAGACTCAGAAGCTTTTAAAAATCAATTTAATGCTCCCAATGGCTCTCTCTCTCTCACGTTGCTCTATAAATAGAAGCCTGGGACACCTCTGAAAACCCCCAAACATTTTGATCAATTTTTGCTTGGCTGAAAACGAGTTTTACATTATTTTCTCTCTTTCTCTGTGCTCTTAATATTGAATCCTTGAGATATCTGTGAGACAGCTCTTTAGTGCTTCAATTTGTAATTATTTACTCTGAGTGAGAGTTTCTCTTCTTCATCTATTTCTCTAATATATTGTATTGAGGGTGAGGTATCCCTCAGGATTGTATAAGGGTGAGGTATCCCTCAGGATTGTATAAGGGTGAGGTATCCCTGATTGATTGAGGCTTGAGCACAAGGGTAGAGTTTCCCTGTGTGTGAAAAGTGCTCTTAATTGTAACGGTTGCAAGCACCTGTGTTAAGCTTGTCTTAAATAGTGAAAAATCTCGAACTGTGTTTCGGGGACTGGACGTAGGTCACAAGTGGTTGGTGGTCGAACCATGATAAATACTGTGCTTGTTTTTCTTCCCTTATTCTCTTTTCTTTATGCACTTTATTTACTGTTTCCTACAATTTAATTATTATTTGTTCTTCCTTTTCTTATCTCTTTCACATCCTTTAATATTTAAATTCAGCAAAGTTTATTTGTTTGAGGCTTTTGCAAAAGTTTTTGTTACTCAATTCACCCCCCCTCTTGAGTACTGGAAGCCACTTGGTAACAAGTGGTATCAGAGCTAGACTCTTGTATAAAGAGCTTAGCCACTTCAAGAGAACATGGCTTCCTCAAATGGTTTTTCAGAGGGATCTTCCATAAATCGACCACCCTTTTTCAATGGGGATGGTTACGCATATTGGAAGGAAAGAATGAAAATCTTCATCGAAGCTATTGATCTAGATGTGTGGGATGCTGTCGAAAACGACGCATTTATACCTACACGCGTTGTTGATGGTGTAAAAATCGAGGCACCTAGAAGTGATTGGTCTGATGAGGATAAAAGAAAAGTTCAATATAATTTAAAAGCCAAAAACATCATTACCACTGCTTTGGGGTATGATGAGTTTTTTAGAATTTCAAATTGCAAAACCGCTAAAGAAATGTGGGATACTTTATAAGTTACCCATGAGGGTACTAGTGAAGTTAAGAGGCCGAGAATCAATTCTCTAACTCGCGAATATGAATTGTTTAGAATGAACCAAGGAGAAAGTGTAACACCCTCCTTAGGGCATCATATTTTCGACTCCTGACTCATAATCTGAAAATGTTTTCATAAAAGGTTTGAGTTAAAAACGTGGGTTTAAAAATTTCTTTCTTGTTGAAATATAAACTTACTGAAATTTATATGTAATACTGAAAAACATATATTGAAACAGATTCATATACAATATTGACACTAATTAATATTTTACAATTTAAAGAGAAATATAAAACTAACAGACTCTTTTTTTTTTTAAAAAGTAGCAAACCCCATGACGGGTCCTACTTAATAGCACGGTACAACACTAACGTTAAAACTTAACATACTTATTCTGTTGTGTATCCATCTTGTTGCATCAGACATCTGTTCTACATCTGTTCTTTGTCAACACTGTACACCTTCGAGTCCTGAATGTCCACTCCTTATTGTTGTCACCCATCTCAGAGTATTCATTGCCCGTTATGTCTAAGACAACTCATTCTTTCTACTTGTTTATTTTTAACAATACATACACAACAAAACAACATAACAAAGAGGTGAGATCACCTACACCAATACCAACATGGCGACGTAGATAACACAAGCAAGATATCATACGGATAGATTATATCACAATTATGCTATCGGCATTAATCAACTATCATCATCTAATCATTTATTAGTTTAATTATCATAAACAACAAATTACAATAATGTTCTAATTATCATTATCATCATCCAAGTATTCAAAACAATTGTCATAACCAATATCCTCAAATAATATATCATGCGAGATATAAATGTTCGGATTATGCATGTGCACAAAGACTCGCTTTTTCAAAAACAACTCCATGGAGGTTTTCACAATTTCGAGGAGAATGCTCATCAATTGTCACCTTAGCCCAAAGACAATCTTCCGGTTGTTGAAAAGAATCGTGTTCTTGTCGGGTATCGTCAATGCGTTGCAACGGACGCATCGCCAAGTGGCACAGTGGTACTCGCCACCGTGTCCATCGGTCGACCGCCGCCGCTACTCGACGCCCCCAAGATCCATCATAGACCTCACTATCAATTCTCATTCCCTCTTCGACCACAAGGGCCATATACAATGCACGAGTATATCCGTGCAAGTCCAACCCCAAAGGGCCAAATCTTTTCCAATTTCATTTGTTCAATCATATGCCTCAACGCATATTTTTCCAATGCATGTATAATGCATCAAATGCCAATCACAGGCAAAACACGTCATTTTCTCACACAATGTTTATACACTGGTTCCACAGTAATCATACTGTATTTATAACAGCGAAATCATGTTATCATATTTTCATAGTTATAAAACACTTTCATCGTGTTTTCAAAATTGCACAACATTTCCGTTTCATTTTCACAATTCGAAAATGTTTCTGTTACGTTTTCACAATTCCAAAATGTTTATATTACGTTTTCAAAATATCGTAACACTTATGTTACGTTTTCAAAAATTCTGAAACGTCTTTGTTATATTTTCACAATACCGTGACACTTCTGTTACGTTTTCACAATACAGTAACATTTCTGTTACGTTTTCAAAATACCACAACTCTTCTGTTGCACTTTTAAAACACGTACTAATTTTTCAACATTTTTCTCAATCGCGTAAAAATATATGTTTCTCAAAATTGCATAGTATTTGTCCACTGTTTCAAAATTAAAAATCATTCTTTTAAGTCGCATAAATCATTTTCCGTCATTCTCAAAATATTTAAAACACTTTTTAAATCACATAATGATTTTCCGCTATTTTCACAATCACGTAAAAATAATTCATCATTTTTCCATCACGTAGTGATTTTTCAATAGTAATTCAGATTACGTAAAATATTTAAACGTAATTCAAATCGCGTAAAAATATTTTAACGTATTTAAAATCGCGTAAAAATATTCTTCCATATTACGTAACTTAAAAATCACATTTTTAAGATACGTAAATAATTTTTCACCACAATTTCATTACAGAAAATATTTCTTGACCTTTAAAAATTCCTTTTTAATTTTTCTCAAAATAATATAACTTTACACTTCATTTAATATATTTTCTTACTCAAGGAAATATTTTTCCACAGTTCTTTACTCAAGAAATTCTTTTCCAAAATATAATTCACAAAATCACTTTTTCATTGATGTAAATCAACGTTTCAAAACTTAACATTTTCTAACGTATTTCAAAACTTGAAAATAAATTATACGTTAGTAAATTTTCAAAACACCATTATATTCTCAATTTTTCCCAAATCAATTCTAAATTCAATTCTCTTCAAAACAAATTAAGATTCAAACCCTTGCAACTTTTCTTTTTCATTTTCATATGAAAGTTCATTTCTCAAGTGATAAAATACTTTGATTTCCCTTTCCAAAATCCTTATACTAAAACATTTTGTTCAAACATTTTGTTTCCACTTTAAAATTACTTTGTTTCATAAAAACCAAAATTATTCCAACCTCCAAAAATCGTAGAGTCTTTGGCCATTGAAGCCATCAAATATTTTCCTCCTAAATTGATTTTTTTTACACAAACAAAACCATTAAAAATTCTTTATTTTCAAAACCGAAATACCGATGGTCATAAAAACCAAACTCATTTGTTCAAATTCATTTTTACTTTCCTTACAAATCCTTTTTCACTTTCTTTGCAAATCCTTAAAATTATCATTGCTATTTTCATTTAAATCTCATGTTTAGTAAAATACTTAGAAACTTTTTACACAAAATAAATCAATAAAAATCCTTTTAAAACCATATTCATGTACTCTTTGAAAAATAAATTCTTTGTTTATTTTCCTTACTCTTTAAATCATCCATTTTCATCTTTCATGAAAATATTAATTTGTGAACACCTATTTTGAGGTGTCTTGTTCTAAATCCATCATGTTCTAAGTACTCAAAAATCAATTCTTTTGTTCTTGAAAATTTTCAACATGAACCCTAATCAATGGCATCAAAACCGTAGCTCTTCCTTGGCTTTTGGAACCAAAAATCAATTTCCTTTCCACCATCAAGTCATGGCATATACAGATATATTTTATCATAAATAATATAAGCATACCATCAAAGCCATAAAAGCATGTATAGCATATCAAGCATATCATCAAAGCTATAAAATCATGCAAAGCATATCAAGCATAGAAAATTAATCAAAGCTCATAAACACCCACAAATTAATTACATGACCATGGATATGAATCCTCACATGGATTCCACATCCATCAAATAAAATACCATCTCTCACCACCATGCTTGGTTGGTGAGATGGATCTCCCTCTTACCTCTTGAAGATCCTCAAAAACTCCTTATTTTGCTTCTTTTTTCAAGTCCTTCATCACCAAGGGCTTCTCAAATACAAAACAAAATACATAAAAATTAGTATACTAAGCTTGATTAAGAGGAACCATGGATCAAACATGGTTTAGATCATGAAAAAGAGAGAAGAAAATGAAGTTTCCTTATACTTCACCTCAAAAACCCAATAACTTTGATCTTGAAGAAACTCCTTGAAGATGAATGATTTAGAAGAAGTCTTCAACATGAAAGTTGCTTAGAATATCATGGAGATTCAAGATCTAAGGTTGGATGAAATTAAAAGAGATTGGATGGTGATTTTGAGTGTCTTGACCAAATGGTTTCTCTTGAAGCACAAAGATGGAATTTTTTATTTTTGATAGAAACTTGAAGCTTGAATTTGAAGATCAAGATGAATGATTTTGGAAAAACTCATAACTAGAGATGTTCTTAGAATGATGTAATGATTTAAGAAATAAGGTTGGATGAAATTAAAAAGTGATGGAAGAGGAAATTGGAGTGCTTGGCCGAATGGTCTTCATAAGGAGAGAAAATGGAGTTTTCTTGGTTTGGTTTTCTTGAAACTTAAGTGAAAAGTGAAGAAATGATATTATGAAGTATAGAAATGAATTATTTTGGTCTTCAAGAGAATGCATTGCCGTAGCATGCATTAGAAAGAATGAAAAGTGAAGTTTGACAAACATGATCATTAATGATCAATAGTAAAACAATTAATGGTCATGACACTTGGTTTTGTTTTTCTTTCTTTTTTCTTTGGCCTAAAAAGCCTATTCTAAAAGGTCTCCTTTCTTCCTTGCTTCTTCAACCGTCCCCCCCTCCAAGAAGTCTCCTAAGGAAGCAAACAAAGCAATAAAGAAACCAAAATTGACTAAAGAAAAGTAAAATTGACATAAAGTATCAATTAATGCATTGAAACTTTTTCTTTGTCTTCAAAAACATGCAAAACCGTAGCCCCCTCCATGCATACATTAAATCATGTTGTCATCTTTTTCAAGCCATTATTTGAAGCATTTCTAGCCATTGATTAATTTAATGGTTAAGATTTAGGTAGATTTTTAATTTTAGAAGACTTAATCTAGGCCATTGGATCTTTCTCCTTTAAATTCTAGTCATTGGATGTGCCTTCAAAATAAAGGGTCAAGATTGCTCCTTCTTACTTTTAATCCAAGGGTTATAATTAGTCTTTGTCACTTTTTAAGACTAAATCTTCACCATTAATTAAATTTACATCCAATGGTCATAAATGGTCTTTATTACTTTACAAGACCAAATCTCCACCCTTGATTAATTCTAAATCCAATGGTTATAAATGATCTTTGTCACTTTTTGAGACCAAATCTTCACCCTTGATCAATTCTAAATCCAATGGTTATAAATGGTCATAGTCATTTTATTAAACTTATCCTACACCGTTGATTAAATCAAGATCAAGTCTTTACCGTTGATTAAATCTACGGTTGATATTCAAGTCTTCAATATTAGAAGACTTGCTTCCTATTGGTCCGTCAAAAGTTGTCATAACCACTAATGTTGACTTAACAGAATAATATTTATTTTTATCTGCTAAAAAACCCCACAAAAGATTATATTTACTGTATTTTTATCATCCGATAAATAAATACAGTACAAAACACAAGATGAAAATTTTCTAAAACTGTTTTCCTGGATTCAGTTTAGTAAGATCCCCTGTCTCCGTCTAAACAGTACAAATTTTTCTATGCGTAGAAAAATTTTTGCTTTGCGAGACCCACCTGGGCCCACGTAAGGTCACCTGGGTCCACATAGGACCACCTGGGCCCACATGCAGTAAAAAAAAACATAATCATCCACAAAAATCACAAAAATTATATAATGCACAAATATCAAATCAGATTATGTAAAATAATTACCTAACAGTAAAAATTAAATTACGTAAAGTTTTCTCCGGCTCGAAAATTTTTATTTTCCTGACACGGAGTAAATCACTTAAAACGATCAAATACGTTGACGGAATAAACAAAAAATTTTACAAAGTACAAAATTACTAAACAAGAAAATTACATTAGCTCAAAAATTACTGTTTAAGAGATTGGAAATTTTGGGGTGTTACAGAAAGCATTCAAGAAATGCAAAAGAGGTTCACCCACATTGTTAATCATCTTGCATCATTAGGAAAGAATTTTACTAACGAAGATTTGATTAACAAAGTGTTAAGATGTCTTAGCAGGATTTGGCAACCTAAAGTAACAACCATATCAGAATCGAGGGACTTGTCAACAATGTCTCTGGCTTCCCTCTTTGGAAAGCTTCATGAGCACGAACTAGAACTGAGCAGATTAAGTCAAAGCGAAGAAAACAATAAAAAGAAAAAGGGGATAGCGCTCAAAGCCACTTCCTCAACAATCGACAATGATGATGAAGAAGATGAAGAAAGCTCAGAAAACATTGAGGTAAACGAAGAAAATCTTAGTCTGTTAGTTAAAAAATTTAGTAAATTTCTCAAGAAAAAGGGAATGCAAAGAAGACCTCCCTTCCCTCCGAAGAAGACTTATTACAAAGGCGAAGAAGCTTCATCAACGCCTACTTGCTATGAATGTGGCAAGCCTGGCCACATGAAAATGGAATGCCCAGTTTACCAAAAGAAGAAAGAGAGACTTGAAAAGAAGCCCTTCAAGGAAAGAAAAGGAAGAAAAGCCTATATAGCATGGGATGAAAACGACATGGATTCAACTGACAGCTCAGATAGCGAAGAAGCTCAACTTTGTCTCATGGCCAAAGGAGAAGAAGAAGAAAGCGAAAATGAGGTGTGCTTGAAAGCCAGGAGCTCAAATTGGTATCTCGACAGCGGCTGTTCCAAGCACATGACTGGAGACGACTCAAAATTCACCATGTTTATTCCTAAGAGTCATAGACACGTTACTTATGGAGATAACAACAAGGGAAAAATTCTTGGAATCGGCAAAGTTGGTAAGAACCCCAACTCCTCTATTGAAAATGTGTTGCTTGTTGAAGGGTTGAAACATAACCTTCTTAGTATTAGCCAATTATGTGACAAAGGAAATAAAGTAATTTTTCATTCAAATTGCTGTATAATTGAAGATAAAAATGATAAGCATGTTAAATTCATTGGTCATAGAATAAATAACATTTATATGATTAGTCTTGATGATATATCTTCAAATGATGCGAAATGCCTTTTAAGTAAGAATGATGATTCATGGTTATGGCATAGGAGAATTGCACACATTCACATGGATCACTTAAGGAAGTTGGTCTCTAAAGAGCTAGTAATTGGACTACCAAAGCTTAATTTTGTTAAAGATAAATTATGTGATGCATGTCAAAAGGGTAAACAAATAAAGGTCTCTTTTAAAGCAAAAAATATAGTTTCAACTACTAGACCTTTACAACTTTTGCACATGGATTTATTTGGACCCTCTAGAACTATGAGCTTTAGTGGGAATTACTATGCCTTAGTGATTGTGGATGATTTTTCTAGGTTTACATGGACTTTATTTCTTGCAAATAAAAATGATGCATTTCTAGCATTTAAAAGACTTGCCAAAGTTATTCAAAACGAAAAAGGTTTTCAAATTTCTTCTATAAGAAGTGATCATGGTGGCGAATTTGAAAATAATATTTTTAAAAATTATTGTGATGAACATGGCATTAATCATAATTTCTCTGCCCCTAGAACTCCGCAACAAAATGGAGTTGTAGAAAGAAAAAATCGTTCTTTAGAAGAAATGGCGAGAACTATGCTTAATGAGGCTGCTCTTTCTAAGTATTTTTGGGCGGATGCTGTAAGTACAGCTTGTTATATTATGAACAGGGCCCTTATAAGGCCTATTTTAAAGAAAACCCCATATGAGTTATACAAGGGAAGAAAGCCAAATGTCGCACATTTTCATATTTTTGGATGCAAATGTTTTGTTTTAAATAATGGAAAAGATAACTTAGGCAAGTTTGATGCTAAGTCTGATGAAGGTATATTTCTTGGTTATTCAAATCATAGTAAGGCTTTTCGCATATATAATAAAAGAACTATGACTATTGAAGAATCTATACATGTTGCATTTGATGAAACTGACCCAAATGGATCGAGAAAGGATCTTGTTATTGATGATGTTGCAGAAGTCTTAGCGGAAACACATTTGGATAGCAAGGAAAAAGAAATCAAGAAGCAAGAAGATAAACAAAGACAAGAGGATTCACAAGCTTTGGAACTTCCCAAAGAATGGCGTACCTCAAAATATCATCCGCTTGATCAAGTAATAGGTGATGTATCCAAAGGTGTAAGTACTCGAAACTCCATTAGAAATGCAGGTACTAATTTAATTGGGTAAGTTTTTAACCTTCAAAAATGCATTCTGGACTTAATTTTCATGCTTTTCTGTCTAAGTTATTCGAATACCATGAGAAAGTATTCGAATACCATCATCTGCACGTGTACTTTTATGATTTATAAACAGGTGTATTCGAATACCTTAGTGGTTATTCGAATAACCTGAAGCCTCTTGCTATCAGTCTTTATTTCCTGTCTCTGGGCATTCGAATACCCTAAGCAGTATTCGAATACCTGCATAGCTGGGCCAAGCCATATTGGTCAGTCTATTCGAATACCTACAGCGGTATTCGAATACCTTCTATTACATGGCCCTGTCTTTTGCGTTTCCTAACGGCTGTATTCGAATACCAATTGAGGCATTCGAATACCTTGGGTCAGATTTATATGACCCCTCCTTCGTAAACCCGTTTCATCACTCATTCCTTCTCAAAACTCTTGGCCTCCCCATTCCCTCCTTCTTTCTCTCCTCCCAATTCGAATACCTCCATCCACCCAACTGTTCTATCTTTCCTACTCTCTTACCTTCAAACCTCCATCAATGGCATCCTCCTCCAAGCGTGCTCGCACAAAAACTGCGCCATGCAACAACCCATTAGATCTGCGAAGGCTCTCCTCCCACCCAGAGACCCTTGGACGCTTCATCTCTCATTTCAGAGAACGCAACCTTGTGCAGCCCAAGTATTTAGATTTGGATTTCTTTGAAAAAGAAGGTGGATTTGATTTCCTACACCAGCTGCACCTCCAGGGCGTGCTTCGTTTTTGCTCTTATAAAGCGGTTCTCTATCCTGATCTTGTAAAAATGTTCTACTGCAACCTGCGGATTGAGGGTCTGGAACTCCACTCTGATGTTAGTGATCAGCACATTGTGATCACTCCTCAGGATTGGGTTCACTTCTTTGGATTAGAATCTGTTGGCCGTATCAACGAAGACAGTGAAGAGTTTGTCCAGCGGTTCGACAAAATTTGAGCCATTGAAGATGTGCTTAGACCTGGGTTGGCATTACCTCCGACTCAAAAGGGAGTCAAAGGAGGCATGATCAAGAGCCAGGACAGGCTCTTACATTATGCTTATGCCCACATCTTAGCTCCTAGAGGTGGGAACTATGCCTACTTGAGTGAAGATGATGTGTTTATGCTGTGGATCCTGAAGAAAGGATACTGATAAACACATATTTTATTCATTAAGAAACCCTTATATCTAGTCATTTACACTCTCCATATTCTTAATTGATTGAGTTTGACATGATTTTGTGAGTTTGAGCTCAAATTGGTCCTAATTGAATATTTTCAGCATTATTGAGATTTTACACTGTTTCTGTATTTTGGTCATAACTTGAGTTCCTGATATCTGACAATCATGAATTTTATCTTGTAGGAAAGCTAAGAGGAAGCTCTACAACTTTGATGAAGAGCTCGAAGTCTGATTCAGATGTCTAAGGGACCTAAGTTTACATGGAAGTCAGAATACGGGTTCTGTCAGTAGAATCCGAACAGTGTGCACTCAAAAAATCATATCTCAAGATGTAATAATGGAGATGGGCTGAAATTTGGACAGTGGATATTCAAGATCCAAATAAACAACTTTCATGAAGAACACATTTTGAGAAAAAGAAGTCTAGTAGGTCATTTTGAGCTTGCAAGTCGGAACAGAGGTGCTGAAGTTGGGTTTGAGCAACCTACGGTATTTGGGACATATCTTGGCCTTAAGGAAGCCAAAGTGGACGAACCAGCTATCCATTTTATAGCCAAGACAAGGATCTACAACTTTCATGAAGAACACTTTTCGTGGTTCTGAAGTATAGTGGGTCGTTTTTGGCTTCCAAGTCAGACACGAAATTTTCATCCTCAACCATCCACTCATCCATCCACTAATCCACTCATCCATCCACTAATCCACTCATCCACTAACTCACTCACTCATCCACTCATACACTAATCCAACCACTTAACCACTCCACCCACTCATCCACTAATCCATCCACTCACCCATTCATGTCCATAATTTCCCACTCACCAAAAGTCCTTTGGCATTTTTCACTAATTCAACCACTCAACCATTCCACTCACTCATCCACTAAACCAATCCACTAAACCAACCCACTAATCCATCCACTAAAACACTCCACTCACTCATCCACTCATCCACCCACTTCCCTTTGTCATTTTGTTACCTTAGACTTCTATAAAAGGCACCATTTATCATGAACAACATGTAACTCTCCTTCATTTTCTCTCGCTTTTTCTTGTGATTTCTTTCTAGCTATGTGTAACTAAACCTCCCTTGGTTAAGGGGGTGATGAAACTGCTAGTATTAATGTTGTAAACTTTGCATATTTGATTATTTCAACACGCTTATGTTTTTATTCATATATTTCTGAATCTATTGTTGGTATGAAGGTTTTTGTACTTGTTCCTACTTTCAAAGTAGTAGATCTAGGTTTATTATGCGCGGTTGCGGTAGTAGATCTAGTGGGATGTATGATGTTCATGTGGGTATAATTATCTTTGTGCTATTTGCCGTTATAAAAGTGGTAGATCTGGGTTTATTATGCGCGGTTTCGGTATTAGATCTAGAGAAATATATGTTCTAAGTAATTTAATCCCGGTGTGTGATTAGACCTTAGTGTAATTGGTTTTCTAAATCTTAATGCAATTGTTGGATAGTTGTAAGAGCGGTTGCTTTATGACTAATCGGTGATTAGGAGTTGATTTGAGCGGTTGCTAAATTGGCCAACACGTAAGGAAAACAGAGATTTAATCTCACAATTGCATAAAAACATAATTGAGCATGTTGGAATAAAAGGATATGTGGATTTACATTATCATATAAATCTAGTGGTGGATTCAATCTCTTAACCAATTTTCTTATATTGTTGATTTCAGGTTTGTTTATTGTTATCTTTGAAGTGTTCATTGTTCATCAAAACTCCAAAACCCCCTTTTACTTGTTTATTGTTAATCGAGTCTAAATTGGGAATTGTTTAATAGTGTTAATTGAATTGGTTCTCTGTGGATCGACCCTTACTAACTACAACTAGTTGTAAGGTTTTTATTTTCTCGTGGGCCTGACAACTGATTTTTATCTTAATTTTAATCACTACATCCGCACGCATCGAATTTTGGCGCTGCTTGCAGGGAACCAATTTTTTCAATTACACTATTAATTTATTTCCTATTTTTATTCTGTTTTTATTTTATTTTATTTTATTTTATTTTTAATCTTTCTTTCTGAGTGTTTTGTAGGTGTTGATGTCCTTTGAAGTAGTAGACGAAGGATTGCTAAATTTGAGGAACTATATTGATCAACTCACTTCACATCCTCAATTTCCCTTCCATCCGGCTAACTTCCAACTCACACCTGCTGACATTGAAGCTGCCCGTTACATTGATCTATCAAGTTCAGAGACATTTGAGCCATCTGAAATATCTGAAGAAGTGACAATGGCATAAAACACTTTAAGGGCATTGGGTGCTCCAGATCTAGATCAACAAATCTTTGCATAGACATTCTTGAAAATGAAGAGGCATATGAATTGAAATCCGGTTTAATCCATCTCTTGCCATCTTTCAATGGATTACCCTGGAGAGGACCCCAACAAGCACTTGAAGGAAATCCATGTGGTATGTTCTAGCATGAAACCTGCGAGGAATTCATGTAGAGCAAGTCAAGTTGAGAGCTTTTCCATTCTCATTGAAAGACTCACTAAGGAGTGGCTTTACTACTTGCCACCCGGATCCATCCAATCATGGCAGGACATGGCCCGAACTTTCCTAGACAGATACTTCCCTGCCTCAAAAGCTGCAACAATCAGAAAAGAAATCTGTGGTATTCAACAAAGGCATGGGGAATCACTCCATGACTACTGGGAGAGATTTAAGAAGCTATGTTTCAGCTGCCCTCATCATCAAATAAGTGAGCAGCTTTTAATTCAGTATTTCTATGAAGGCTTACAAGTGATGGATCGCAACATGATTGATGCTACTAGTGGAGGAGCATTGATTGATAAAACTCCTCAAGAAGCTAGAAACTTGATCTCAAGAATGACTGCCAATACTCAACAATTCTACTCTAGAAATGACACTGGAGTAAGAGCAGTGAAAGAAGTAGAGACAACCAGTATACGAAAAATGACTCAATTGACTCGCTATGGTTCAAATTAATGGATTCAGGTAAAGCACCACTTCATGCTTGTGGGATCTGTTGTTCATCTGGACATCCCACTGATATGTGTCCCACTCTCCAAGAAGACACAAATGAGGAGGTAAGAGCAGTAGGGGGATATGCTGGACTTTCAAAAAATTACAACCCCTACTCAAACACATATAA
Source organism: Ormosia emarginata (assembly GCA_029884605.1). Lineage (NCBI taxonomy): Eukaryota > Viridiplantae > Streptophyta > Magnoliopsida > Fabales > Fabaceae > Ormosia > Ormosia emarginata. Next base: position 28,852,727 of record JAQQTP010000074.1, on the reverse strand, counting down.
TCCGGGTTGGAGGGATCATCCAAATTTCAGCTATGCAAAGCAACCTCAAAATCAACCTCCGGCTTATGGACCTCCAGGATTCCAACAAAGGCAAGTACCTTTCCCTCAGAGACAGCAGCAAGTTCAAGCTCCTAAGCAATCTGAGCCTTCATTAGAGGAGCTAGTAAAACAAATGGCCACTAATAATTTGCAGTTCCAACAAGAAACAAATGCAACTATACAAAGTTTCAAACAAGAAACAAGGACTGCAATCAATAACTTGCAGAATCAGATAGGGCAATTGTCCACAGAATTCAACAAGTTTCAAAGCCAAGCTTCGGGAAACTACCCTCACAAATGTAAGTGAATCCGAGGGAAAATGCTAGTCTTTGTCACATTGAGAAGCGGAAAGACGATGGATGAGCCTACCTCTCTTCCACCAATCATTCAAGAGAAGGATGAACCACCCAAAGAAGCAAATGATAAGGGGCAAACTTCCAAAACCCCTAAGGTAAGTATTTACGAACCCCTTCCTAAATATGTCACTAAAGCTCCTTTTCTGGTAGGTTGGTTAAAACCAAGAAAGAAGAAGCGAGAAAAAGAAATACTTGAGACTTTTAGGAAGGTAGAGGTTAATATCCCTTTGTTAGATGCCATTAAGCAGGTACCTAGATATGCAAAATTTTTGAAAGAATTATGCACTAACAAGAGGAAATTAAAAGGAAATGAAAAGGTCCAAGTGGGAGAAAATGTTTCAGCTGTAATTAAAAAGAAACTCCCAACCAAATGTAAGGACCCCGCACATTCACCATTCCATGCACTATAGGTAACACAAGGTTTGAAAGGGCAATGCTTGATTTAGGTGCATCTATAAATGTCATGCCATATTCTATTTATGCATCTTTATCCTTGGGTCCTTTGGAACCTACTTGGTGTTGTTATTCAATTGGTGATAGATCTAATGCATACCCTAAGGGTGTGGTTGAAGATGTTTTGGTACAGTGTGAATGAATTAGTGTTTCCGGAGACTTCTATGTTTTGGACATGGAAGAGGATGAGTCTCCCAAATCTGCTCCTATCTTGCTAGGAAGACCATTTTTGAAGACCGCACGACAAAATTGATGTGCACTCGTGGAATTCTAACAATGGAATTTGATGGGGAATTAATTAGATTCAATATTTTTGAAGCTATGAGATACCCAAGTGATGTGCACTCTGCTTGTTTAATTGATTCTTTTGATCCTTTTGATTCTTTAATTTCTCGTAACTTTTGATACGACCATTTTGATGCTCTTGATACAATTCTAACTCATAGCTTAGATGTACAGGAGGAAAAGAAGAAGAGTGAAGAAGAGCCATGGAGTGAAGACATTGATGAAATTGTTGTTTGCCTTACAAGAGCTCTCTTCCACTCCGTAGAAGAGCATGAGGTAACTTTTGTTGATTTACCCGTTACTACCGATATACCTCAACCTTCATTGTGCGAGCACTGAATTGGGCCGAAAGCACTACCTGATCATCTTAAATACATCTTCTTGGGGGAGAAGGACACCCTTCCAGTAATAATTGCAAAGTCACTCACCCAAGAGCAAGAAGAGAAACTGGTAGCTGTTTTGCAGGAACATAAGACAACCATTGGTTGGTCAATAGCTGAGATCAAGGGTATTAGTCCCTCCGTTTGTATGCACAGGATATTAATGGAGGAGGATACTAAACCTATGAGAGACCCTCAGCGGAGATTGAATCCTCCCATGATGGAGGTTGTGAAAAAGGAGATACTGAAGCTCCTAAGTGTGGGGGTGATCTACCCCATTTCTGACAGCAAGTGGGTAAGCCCAGTCCAGGTAGTACCAAAGAAATCTGGAATTACTGTGGTAAGAAATGCTGAAAATGAGCTTATTCCCACTAGGTTACGCTGCATGGGTGGCGTGTTTGTATTGATTACGGAAGTTGAATGCCGCCACGAGAAAAGACCACTTTCCTTTACCTTTCATTGATCAAATGTTAGAAAGATTAGTCAAGCTCATTCTTATTATTGTTTTCTCGGATGGTTTTTCGTGTTACAATCGATTGCCATAGCTCCGAAGACCAAGACAAGACTACATTCACTTGTCCATTTGGTACCTTTGCATATAGGCGAATGCCTTTTGGACTCTGCAATGCACTAGGAACTTTCCAAAGATGCATGATGAGTTTATTTTCTGATTACATTGAAAACATCATTGAGGTTTTTATGGATGACTTTAGTGTCTTTGGAAATGATTTTGAAAATTGTTTGGAACATTTAACTTTGGTGCTTAAAAGATGCATTGACACTAACCTGGTACTGAATTGGGAAAAATGTCATTTCATGGTGAATGAAGGTATTGTGTTAGGTCATGTAATTTCTGCTAGGGGAATTGAAGTAGATAAAGCTAAGGTAGAACTCATGCATTCTTTGCCACCACCCACTAGTGTGCGGGAGATTCGTTCTTTTATTGGTCATGCAGGTTTCTACCGGAGATTCATTAAAGACTTTTCTAAAGTCTCATTGCCCCTTTGCGACTTCTTCAAAAAGATGTTAATTTTAACTTTGATGAGAAATGTATGGAAGCTTTCAATAAACTCAAGAAGTTGTTAACGTTGCACCTATCATCGCCACCCAACCGGGAGTTACCTTTTGAACTAATGTGTGATGCCGACTTTGCGGTAGGAGTCGTCTTGGGACAACGAGTTGATAGAGTTCCTTATGCCATTTACTATGCATCAAGGACTCTAAATGATGCTCAACTTAATTACTCAACCACGTAAAAGGAACTTCTAGTCATTGTATTTGCTTTAGAAAAATTTAGATCATATCTAATTGGTTCTAAAGTGATTGTGTTTTCAGATCATGCACCTTGAAGTATCTTCTAACAAAGAAAGAAGCAAAGCCTAGATTGCTCGATGGATTTTATTGCTCCAGAATTTGACTTGGAGATTAAAGACAAGAAAGGGAGCGAAAACTTGGTGGCTGATCACTTGAGTAGATTGGTAACTGAAGAGGAAGAAATGCCTATCATGGAGACTTTTCCTGATGAATATTTGATGGTTGTCAACACCATAATCCCTTGGTATGCTTGACATTGTTAACTACCTAGTTACTAAGGACTTTCCGGAGGGTTTGAACAAGGTCCCCAAAGAGATAAATTAAGGAGTGATCAGAATACTATATCCGGGATGACCCTTACTTATGGAAGCATTGTGCGATCAAGTCATTAGGAGGTGCATTCCCGATTCGAGAAACACTCCATCCTCTCCTTTTGCCACACCTATGCATGTGGAGGACACTTTGGCAAAAAAAGGACAGCCAATAAAGTGCTTGACAAAGGGTTTCTATTGGCCTTCAATTTTCAAAGACGCTTACAACTTCGTAAGTCTTGTGGCCATTGTCGAGAACAGTAATATTGGTCCTCGTAATCAAATGCCTCGAGACTCCGATCATTTTTGTGGAACTCTTTGATGTGTGGGGTATTGATTTCATGGGACCATTCCCTCCTTCATTTGGTTTCACATACATTCTTTTATCCGTTGATTATGTGTCTAAATGGGTGGAAGCAAAAGCCACTCGATCCGATGATTCTAAAACTGTTGCGATTTTGTTAAGTCACATATTTTCTCCAGGTTCGGGACCCCAAGGGCTATCATCGGTGACCAAGGGACCCATTTCTCGCAACAAAACCTTTGATGCTCTATTGAAGAGATATGGAGTAATGCACAAATTTCCACTCCTTACTATCCACGGACAAATGGGCAAACTGAAGTGTCCAACCGGGAGATTAAGTCAATCCTTGAAAAGATAGTGAATCCCTCAAGAAAGGATTGGAGCACTCGACTTGAAGATGCTTTATGGGCTTATAGGACTGCCTATAAGACTCCCATCGGCATGTCACCATTTCGGTTGGTGTATGGAAAGCCCTGTCATTTGCCCGTTGAGTTGCAACATCGATCTTACTAGGCCATTAAACAAGTTAATATGGAATTGGAAGGTGCTGGAAAGCAAAGGAAGTTCCAGTTACATGAATTGGAAGAACTAAGAAATGAGGCCTTTGAGAATGCCCTGATTTATAAGACTAAAGCTAAGGCATTCCACGACCAATTGATTTCCAGAAAGAAATTTCACAGAGGACAAAAAGTCCTGCTATTCCAATCAAGACTCAAATTATTTCCAAGTAAACTGCGTTCTAAGTGGATTGGGCCGTTTGTGGTAACTAATGTTTTTCCTTTTGGTGCAGTTGAGATCAGGAGTGAAATTTCTGGCAAAGCATTTAAGGTCAATGGTCATCGTCTCAAACCATATCATGAACTTCGACAGTGCAGAGATGGAAGTGATGACCCTCATCCTTCCACATATGAGGAGCATTGAAAGTATCATCATGTCGGGCTGAGGACAATAAACTAAGCGCTCATTGGGAGGCAACCCAACCAGATTTGCTCTCTTTATCCTTTTTTATTTTGTGTTTTCATTAGTTTCTTAGATTATGTTTTTATCTGTTTGTTGGTTGTAAGCATTTGAATCTCTAAAAAAAAAAAAAAAAAAAACAGCTGTGTGCCCGACAATAAGGTAGGTAGTGCCATTAAATTTTGTCACTCGGAAGCATGTGAAGGTCACTTTTCTTCAATGACAACAACTGCGAAAATCTTGCAAGTATGGATTTTATTGGCCTACTTTATTCAAGGTCTCATTACACTTTTTGCAAAAGTTGCGGAAATTGGTCAAAAAGGTTCTGCTTTGAGATTATCATTTGCACCTACTCCTTGAAAAATTGAGATCTAGGTGGCGCGGTTCTTTTGCTGTCAAACACGTGTATCCTCTGGGGCCGTAGATATTGAGGATCCTAGGAATGGTAATGCGCTTAAAGTTAATGGACAAAGACTCAACCATTCCTGGAAAACCAAGTTCTTAAGTTTTTTTTTTTTTTGTGTTACCGGTTAAGTGGCGGATACGGTACTCTGTGACTCTCAAGTCGGTTTAATTTTCAGTTTCCCAAAATAACTAAATCTTTCTTCTCCTTCAAAATGGATGTCATTCTTTCAAACCTGAGAAAACATTTTCCTTCTTTTCCTCAAAATGCTCTGAGAAAAATCTACAAAGTTCGATGTGAAAGATTGAGACTGTTAATGCACAAAGGTATGCCGAGAAGATGTACTGTTGGATAATTGAAGCAAAGGTTCGATTAGCGGTGAGTCCTCAATTTCATTTGACTCATATATGCCCGGTCTTGGAAGAAGTTCATATTCTAAAAGGAGAAGAGCAAAAAGGTTACAAGTCTGTCACAAATGTGGACGATGGAACTGTAACAAGCGATATCATACTTTGGGGATGGTTTCCACAAATAGAGAAGATAAAATTTTCTTCATTAAGAATGGACTGAGTAAGGAGTCATTAGATGATATCTTATCGACTCTTGAGACGCATTCTTGTGGATTGGTGCATCGTGAAATTCTTAAATTGTGGAATCTCTTCAAGGATGAAGAAAAATGCTACAGTCTTGGGAATCTGACTCTAAAAGACCCTGTTTGCCAATTTTTAAGAAAATTGGATGGAAAGCTTATCCTCGACTCATAGAAGACGTTTAAGCCGTTATTCGACGTTAAACCGAGAGGGCGGATGTGAGCCACATCCACAAACAATCTGTACATATCATCTTCTTCTTCTTCTTCATGTCATCTCTCAAAAAAAAAAAATTTTATGTATACGTCTTAGGGTTGGCTTTGGTAACACACACCGTGAATGGGGAAATGCATGCATCCTGATCCAGCCTTCTTAATTGAAAAACAAAGAAGGTAGATTGTATCCCACATGTGAGGCAAATGCGTATTATGGCCACTTGTCCCTTTTGGGAGCCCTATGTTGCGCCCGGGTCTTGAATGGGTCGAATCTTGGTCGGTCAACAATGCTTTGGCACAAAGCCGAAAGAGCAGACTACCTCCATCCCAATCTTAAGTAAGTATACACTCATCTTTCATTAAGTTTTTCTAATAATTTCAAAAAAAAAAAAAGAGAGGACGTGATGTCTATTGCACTCATGACGCGCAGTATAAAGATACGCCATGGACACTGTACATACAGGTATGTCATCATTTTCTATTTCTTTTATCTTTGTATCATTTTGTTGTATTTTGATTTTTGTACAGACGATCCTTTGAGCAGGGTCCTTCAGGGGTTTCTAGACTTCTTTACCTTGATAGTTTTCTTGAAGTCAAACAAAAAAAAATAAAAAATAAAAAAATAAAAAAGTAAAAAAAAAGGAGAAAAGATTCTGTGTTTCTTAATTTCAACCTTTTCTGACAACAGCCAACCTACCCTTATAGGTGTAATTATTCCCCTTTCCATTCTTTTTCCTACTTAAACACTCCATTTTCTCCATTTTCCTTCAACTCAGAAACACTCAAAGGGAGGAAGAGTATAGAATGGGGCCTTCTATTCGTAACCTCAAAAATGTCTGTGTTTTTGTGGGTCGAGTTATGGGAAGGGATTAGAGTTTGTAAACGCAGCTAGCACTCTTGGTCGATCACTTGCTGCGAGGAATATTCATCTTGTATATGGGGAGGTTGTCGTGGGTTAATGGGGGCTGTATCACTTGCTGCTTCTATAGGAGGCAGTCAGGTTTTAGGTGTTATTCCTAAACCTTTGGCTGAAAATAACATCACTGGAAAGACAGTTGGAGAAGAAATTCAGGTAACATCTATGCATGGACGAATGAAAACAATGGTTGACAATTCTGATGCATTTATTGTCTTACCAGTGGATTTGGTACTTTAGAAGAAATTTTTCAAATTGTCTCTTGGGCCGAACTAAACATCCACCATAGACCCATTGGTTTGTTGAATGTTAATAATTTCTTTGATCTTTTGTTATCTTTTCTTGACAAAGCTGTGGAACAGAAATTTATCACTCCTTCAGCAAGACAACTTCTTATCTCTGCCTCCACTATTGATGAGCTCATTGATAAATTAGAAGCTTTTGAGTATGTACCTGATCCGGTATTAGCTCAGATAGATTGGTCAACAGGAAGCAGCGAAGGAAGTAACAAGAAACAAAAGCCAGATCTGCGACTTCATCTTTAATGGGTTTGATTTTATTGTACCTTGTTTCTATTTCTATTTAAATTTGTGTCAACTTTCTCCAACAGGTAATATCTTCTCCTTTACTCATCTATATTTTAACATTGAGGACAATGTTGTGATTTAGTTGGGGGGAAGGATAGTTGACCCAAATATATATATATATATATATATATATATATATATATATATATATATATATATATATTGTTGTGTTGTTTGGAAAGTATGATATGATTGTCATGTACTTATTAAATCAATTAGTGATGGCGAGTAAGGAGTAATTTTACTCTTGAGACGCATCTTAATTGGTGGCGAGTAAGGAGTTTTTAGGTAGTAACTAATTAGTACTAAAGTTTTATTGTTTGATTTCTTTTCGGTCGATGCGGTGCGACGATGTGTGTTTCTTTTCTGCTTGGCGTTGATTCACTTCTTATCAGGTTGTGTTGCTCTTTTCTATATCTCTCTTTCACATTGAAGGCAATGTTATATTAAGCGTGGGGGAGAGATTTCAGCATGTTCTTTTTGTAAAAAAAAAAAAAATTCAAAAAAAAAAAGAAAAAAAAAAAAGGGTTCATTGCATGATTGAATAATTTTTCTCCCTTCTTGAACTGATATGCTTGGTGATGGATGATTAAATTGATGAATTGAGTTTGATGGATGCATACCTTGTGAGATTTTGAGCCTAATGGATGGATTCAACATTTATGCCATTCTCTTCTTTCTTGTGTGATTTTCACTCATGTTAATGACCACTCTAGAACTTGCTTTGATTCTTTTTAAGGCTACATTTCACTTGCATGCATGAACATGATTGAGGCCCTCTTTCTTAATTAGCTAGTTTAACCAAATAGCCAACCTTGTTTTCAATTTGATATCAAGCACTCTTTTGACTTCTTGGAAATTCTCTGATTCCTGCCAACCTTGTATATTTTCCTTTGCTTAACCCCTTTGAGCTTATTTGACCATTCCTTGTTTCTAGCTCATTATGTACCTTAAATGAAAAATCGTGTTCTTATTTTACCTTAGGGAATAAAAGAACATTAGCTTTGTTAATGGATGAGTTTTTGAACAAGTGTGGGGGTGTGTATACAAAATGGTTGTTGAAAAAGGAAAGAGTGCCTAAAAAAAAAAAAAAAAAAAGAAAAGGATTGGGAAATGAATATGTAAAGGGATATACATTAGAGTTGGGATGAACTTTTATGCTTGTTATTTGAACTCAGCTCTCATTTGCTTTTATTCTCTTTGGTATTTATCCTCTCATATCCATTTTATCCTCTTCTGTTACCTTAACCTCACTACAACCTTGAATAAAGTCCTCATGATTTGTGTATGCATGTGAAGATCTATCATTCTCGATTCATGGGTTGAATTGAGTGAAATACCTACCTTTTAAACACTTGAGAGATTGAGAGGGAATCTTGTGAAGATCTATCATTCTCGATTCATGTTGGAGATACCTTACTTGTTGGTTTGAGATGTGGAGAATTGTTAACTCATGAATGTTTTGATCCCTTGAACCTTTGGTTGTTCTTCTTGATTGTAAAATTTTGGACTCTTGAATGTCGTTGGAATTTAAAATTTTGTTAATCTCTTATGTCCTTGTTTTGGTCTTGAGTTTTGCCCAGGAGTGCAAAAAGCTAAGTGTGGGGAATTTGATAAACACATATTTTATTCATTAAGAAACCTTTATATCTAGTCATTTACACTCTCCATATTCTTAATTGATTGAGTTTGACATGATTTTGTGAGTTTGAGCTCAAATTGGTCCTAATTGAATATTTTCAGCATTATTGAGATTTTACACTGTTTCTGTATTTTGGTCATAACTTGAGTTCCTGATATCTGAAAATCATGAATTTTATCTTGTAGGAAAGCTAAGAGGAAGCTCTACAACTTTGATGAAGAGCTCGAAGTCTGATTCAGATGTCTAAGGGACCTAAGTTTACATGGAAGTCAGAATACGGGTTCTGTCAGTAGAATCCGAACAGTGTGCACTCAAAAAATCATATCTCAAGATGTAATAATGGAGATGGGCTGAAATTTGGACAGTGGATAGTCAAGATCCAAATAAACAACTTTCATGAAGAACACATTTTGAGAAAAAGAAGTCTAGTAGGTCATTTTGAGCTTGCAAGTCGGAACAGAGGTGCTGAAGTTGGGTTTGAGCAACCTACGGTATTTGGGACATATCTTGGCCTTAAGGAAGCCAAATTGGACGAAACAGCTATCCATTTTATAGCCAAGACAAGGATCTACAACTTTCATGAAGAACACTTTTCGTGGTTCTGAAGTATAGTGGGTCGTTTTTGGCTTCCAAGTCAGACACGAAATTTTCATCCTCAACCATCCACTAATCCACTTATCCATCCACTAATCCACTCATCCACTAACTCACCCACTCATCCACTCATACACTAATCCAACCACTTAACCACTCCACCCACTCATCCACTAATCCATCCACTAATCCATCCACTCACCCATTCATGTCCATAATTTCCCACTCACCAAAAGTCCTTTGGCATTTTTCACTAATTCAACCACTCAACCATTCCACTCACTCATCCACTAAACCAATCCACTAAACCAACCCACTAATCCATCCACTAAAACACTCCACTCACTCATCCACTCATCCACCCACTTCCCTTTGTCATTTTGTTACCTTAGACTTCTATAAAAGGCACCATTTATCATGAACAACATGTAACTCTCCTTCATTTTCTCTCGCTTTTTCTTGTGATTTCTTTCTAGCTATGTGTAACTAAACCTCCCTTGGTTAAGGGGTGATGAAACTGCTAGTATTAATGTTGTAAACTTTGCATATTTGATTATTTCAACACAGTTATGTTTTTATTCATATATTTCTGAATCTATTGTTGGTATGAAGGTTTTTGTACTTGTTCCTACTTTCAAAGTAGTAGATCTAGGTTTATTATGCGCGGTTGCGGTAGTAGATCTAGTGGGATGTATGATGTTCATGTAGGTATAATTATCTTTGTGCTATTTGCCAGTTATAAAAGTGGTAGATCTGGGTTTATTATGCGCGGTTGCGGTATTAGATCTAGAGAAATATATGTTCTAAGTAATTTAATCCCTGTGTGATTAGACCTTAGTGTAATTGGTTTTCTAAATCTTAATACAATTGTTGGATAGTTGTAAGAGCGGTTGCTTTATGACTAATCGGTGATTAGGAGTTGATTTGAGCGGTTGCTAAATTGGCCAACACGTAAGGAAAACAGAGATTTAATCTCACAATTGCATAAAAACATAATTGAGCATGTTGGAATAAAAGGATATGTGGATTTACATTATCATATAAATCTAGTGGTGGATTCAATCTCTTAACCAATTTTCTTATATTGTTGATTTCAGTTTGTTTATTGTTATCTTTGAAGTTGTTCATTGTTCATCAAAACTCCAAAACCCCCATTTTACTGTTTATTGTTAATCAGAGTCTAAATTGGGAATTGTTTAATAGTGTTAATTGAATTGGTTCTCTGTGGATCGACCCTTACTAACTACAACTAGTTGTAAGGTTTTTATTTTCTGGTGGGCCTGACAACTGATTTTTATCTTAATTTTAATCACTACATCCGCACGCATCAGATACCAGATAAACTGGCCCGTCTTCATTATGAAGCACATGATGAGAGCTAAGGGAAAAGAACGCTCTGAGTTACCCTATGGTGTGATCATAACTGCCTTCCTAGGCAAGTATCCTCAGATTGTGGAGACCGAGCGCAAAACTCAGCTGACTCATCATAATGTGTTTGGTTCCTATACGCTGAACAGAATGAAGATGATAAAGACTGATGAAGGCTGGGTATTCCCAGTTGAAGTTGACGATGATGAGGACGACCCAGCTGATCCTGCTGCCTCTGCTGCTGCTGCCGCCCAGTAGCCCTTGCTGCCCCTGCTGCTACTGTCCCAGTAGCCCCTGCTGCTTCTGCTGCTGCTGCCCATGCTCCTGCTGCTGGTTTAGTTACCTTGGATCACGTCATGGCCACCTTACAGGCCAACCGTGCTTATATGGAGGATAACCGAGCTTATCTGGAGCACACCTTCTCTGTCCTGTTTGACAGGCTTGACGGTGTTGAGCGTGAGCAAGCTGCCTTGCGTGCCTTGCTATCTTCAAGGGGTTCTGATTCCCCTCATCCTCCTCCGCCAGATGCCTATTTCTAGGCTTTGTTCTTGTTTGGATTTTTTTTTGTATTGGCTGGTTAGCTTTTGTTTCTTAATTGTATATTTATGTTGGCAAATTTATTAATAAAATCAGTCTCTTTGTTTCTCTTTGTGCCTCCTTTTATGCATTACATATCTGTTATATCTTTTTGATTATGCCAAAGGGGAAGAAAAATATAACTATGAGAAAAGACAGGTTAAAATAACTAATATTGGATTCCAACATTAAGGGGGAGCTACGCACGCACATTGAATATGAATGTAAGTCTCTTACCTTGTGAATTCCAATTATTCTTGTACTGATGCTTTTCTCTATGGTAGTTTGTCATCATCAAAAAGGGGGAGAATGTGTTTACTACGCAACAATGAAGATGTATTTTTGATGATAACAAACATGAGGATGATGAAAAGACCAAGTCGAAGTGTTTCAAGATTAGTCTTAGGACTTAGGATCTATCATGTATGGAGCTGTCAACTAGATATCTAATGGTTAAAAGATCTAAAATAATCTACTTAATAAATTAAACTGAAGTTTTAAAGTAGCACTTGAAAGATCAAATGGTTTAGAAACTAAAAATAAGCATTTCGAAGCATTTAAGAAAGGTTTTTTGAACTATTTTTAACTGAGGTATTCGAATACCTCTTTATGGTATTCGAATAACCTGATTCGTAACTTATACTTTCTGTTTTGCCAAAACAGAGGCATTCGAATACCCCATATGGTATTCGAATACCCTGATTTCGAACCATGCCTTTTTTTAAAGAGGTATTCGAATACCCTTGATTGGTATTCGAATAACCCCAACTTAATCAGTTTTTTAACAAAGCTTTTGACAGAGGTATTCGAATACCTCTTCCTGGTATTCGAATAACCCACGGGAATCAGCCCTGAGTTTTTAAATTTGATATGAGACTTAGAAGCTTTTAAAAATCAATTTAATGCTCCCAACGACTCTCTCTCTCTCACGTTGCTCTATAAATAGAAGCCTGGGACACCTCTGAAAACCCTCGAACATTTTGATCAATTTTTGCTTGGCTGAAAACGAGTTTTACATTATTTTCTCTCTTTCTCTGTGCTCTTAATATTGAATCCTTGAGATATTTGTGAGATAGCTCTTTAGTGCTTCAATTTGTAATTATTTACTCTGAGTGAGAGTTTCTCTTCTTCATCTATTTCTCTAATATATTGTATTGAGGGTGAGGTATCGCTCAGGATTGTATAAGGGTGAGGTATCCCTCAGGATTGTATAAGGGTGAGGTATCCCTCAGGATTGTATAAGGGTGAGGTATCCCTGATTGATTGAGGCTTGAGCACAAGGGTAGAGTTTCCCTGTGTGTGAAAAGTGCTCTTAATTGTAACGGTTGCAAGCACCTGTGTTAAGCTTGTCTTGAATAGTGAAAAATCTCGAACTGTGTTTCGGGGACTGGACGTAGGTCACAAGTGGTTGGTGGTCGAACCAGGATAAATACTGTGCCTGTTTTTCTTCCCTTATTCTCTTTTCTTTATGCACTTTATTTACTGTTTCCTGCAATTTAATTATTATTTGTTCTTCCTTTTCTTATCTCTTTCACATCCTTTAATATTTAAATTCGGCAAAGTTTATTTGTTTGAGGCTTTTGCGAAAGTTTTTGTTACTCAATTCACCCCCCTCTTGAGTACTGGAAGCCACTTGGTAACATCCTACACACTTAAGCCACCAAAAACCGTCCCCCCTCCATGCATTATGTATTCATAAAGTTGTCATCTTTTCTAGCCACCATTTAGAGCATTTTAGGCTATTGATTAATTCAATGGTTAGGATTAAGGTAGACTTTTGATTAGAAGACTTAATCTAGGCCATTAGATCTTTCTCCTTGAAATCCTAGCCATTAGATGCATCTCAAAAAAATGAAGGGTCAAGATTACTCCTTCTTACTTTTAATCCAGGGGTCATAATTAGTCATAGCCATTTTAGAAGACTAAATCTCCGCCATTGATTAAATCCAAATCCAATGGTTATAAATGATCCATCTCCACCGTTGATTAAATCCAAATCCAACGGTCACAAATGGTCCTTGCTACTTTATAAGATCAAATCTCCACCCTTGATTTAAATATAAATCCAACGGTTATAAATGGTCATAGCCATTTTATTAGACTAATCCTACACCGTTGATTAAATCGACAGTTGATATCAAAGTCTTCAATATTAGACTTGCTTCCTATTGGTCCGTCAAAAGAATTAAACTTGTTTCCTATTGGTCTGTCAAAAGTTATCATAACCACTATTATTGACTTAAGCAGTATAATATTTATTTTTATCTGCTATAACCCCACGAAAGAATACATTTACTGTATTTTTATAGCCCGATAATTAAATACAACACAAAACACAGTAAAAGAAAATTTCTAAAATTATTTTTGGATTCAAGTTTAGTAAGATCCCTTGTCTCCGTCTAAACAGTACAAATTTTTCTATGCGTTAAAATTTTTTCATGTTTTGGGACTCATCCCGGGCCCACGTAGGACCACTAGGGCCCACAAACAGTCCAAAAATGATCAGAGAAATATAAAAATTTATAATCATCCACAAAAATCACAAATATTAGAAAACGTACAAATATCAAATCAGATTACGTAAAATAATTAAGACTTAACAGTAATAATTAAATTACGTAAAATTTTCCCCGGCCCAAAAATTATTATTTTCTTGACACAGAGTAAATCATTCAAAACAATCAAATATGCTAACGGAATACTCAAAATAATTTTACAGTGTACAGAAATTACTAAACAATAGAATTCTATTAACTGTCAAAATTACTGTCAACTATTTAAGAAGTTTTGGGATGTTACAGAGTTAATCTTATCAACCTTGTGTGGTGATGAAAAGATGGATTGTATTTGTAGTGAAGAATCCATAAGGATTCATTCACTTGGTTGTTTAATGCTTTCCTATTTGTGGTTGATTTTATTTGTAAGCATGTCTATAGCTTTAAAATATATTGTATGTGTTTATAGATGTATGACAATTATTGTAGGATGTGAATAACATGTAAGGATTGCATGAGTGTTCCAAAGAACACAAAAGGAGCTCACAACTTCATCAAGAAAAAGCGAACCAAGATGTTCTCAACCATTTTCTAATAGAATGACTCAATTGATTTAAGTAAATTAATGAATTTGAAAATGATTTAGAAGATAGAAAATGATTTAAAGACCATTTGTAAAGAATATGTTGAATTCGGCCAACATGCCATTCAATGTATATTTGATTTCCAAAATTATTTTCTAAGGTAGGTTAAGTAGTTAACTACAAAAGAATTCAATTTCAATGAATTTTTGGGGAATAAAATGATTGAACTTAGTTTTAGAAACCTAAATTAGAGGAATTTATTATAAGTAAGAAATAAAGTAAACACTTGAAAAATACTAACGTAGAGCTCACTCTTTGAGTTTTGAAGCACATTTGCAAGTTTCAAGGTGTAAATGATGGTTAAGGTTAAAACATGTAGTCTTTAAAGGAAACGGTAGAAAATATCATTTAAGGAATTTTCTAGACAAAATGCTGTCAAAATTCACTAACAACGGACAAATAAAGGAGAAAGTTTCGCAATATATTTATAACATAAGGAAAATATTCTACGTAGTTTAAAGGTACTAGAAATATCTTATGCATATTTAAAATAATGATTTTTAAGCTACATAGTTGAGAAAACGATTTAAAAATCTTGTGCGATTGAGAAAATGATTTAAAAATACTACTCGATTTTAAAAAAACATAAAAAAATATTTACGGGATTTAAAAACATTTGAAAAAGGCGACGCGATTGTGAAAACGCGATAAAATCTTTACGCGACTGAAAGAAACAGTGAGTTTTACTGTCGGGCCAAAGTGATGGATCCGGACATGTTGAGAAATAGTACTGTCAAGTGGTGACGTACTATATTTAGAAATATTGAGACTGATGGTATTTATGTAAATACAGTGACATATTGAGACTGAGGATATTTTTGTAATTATGGTTCTTATTCATGCATTGAGAGTTGTGTCAATTTTATTAAAATTGGCGATTGGCTGACGAGATGAATTACACTGTGTTGTGGGTGTGATAGGCGTAGTGTGGTTCATTAATTGAACTTGGAGGCGTTAGTGTGCGAAGGATTCCACATGTGGACAATTGGTAGCTCTTCTGGGTCGTGGTAACAGGCAACACACTAATGATTTCGATAAGCACTATTCTTAATCAAGATCTTGTGGAGACTGTCTAGTACAATGCCTGTGGTGCATGACGTTTTGACTGTGTACTACTTACCACGATGTTTTGACTGTGGGCTATTAACATGACGTTTGACAGTGTAATAGTTGGTTGGGCAGCCTGAGGTACAGATAGGTTTTTCCAGATCATTCTCTCTGATGTCTGTGTTTAGCTCCATGAAGTAGGAATGAGTCGGTATATATTTGCATCTATGATCTGCATCTTAATATTTACTGTAACTTGTGATATTATGTATGACATGTTAATTTGAGATATTGTATATAACATGATAGTATGCATTATTGTATTAAATTGTGGTAGCTGTTTGTATTGTCGTTTTCTTTATTGCCATGCTGGTAATGATGTAGATTGTCTCACCTCTTTGTATGCATTTTCTGTATTATTTTTCTATTCTGTAAAGAGTTTGAGGAAGAGAAAGAGGAGCAACCTCTTGATATTCAGTACCCGGAGGAACAGCAACCGAGTGACCAGTTTGAGGAAAGTGTAACGCCCCTTTTGGGAGGGAACGTCACATTGTCAAATAGAAGAAAATGCAGAAAATAAAATTTTTCTAAATTAAGACCCGGTTTATTTTGTTTAAAGTTAACTTGTTCGATGCTTTAATACGTGAGTAAAATGGCGGTATATTTTTTTTTGTTAATCAATAAAATTAAGTGACGAAACTGGAATGGCAGTAAAGAGTAAAACAGAAAGTAAAATTCACATATGAATGATACGCATATAGATATATTTAAATATCAATGGTACTTTAAATACAAGCCTGGAAATTTCCAAAAAGCAAAACTATACCTGCCCAAAGGATCATACATATACATCCCCAAGTATCAAAATATACAGCCCACCAAAATACAGAACATCAGGCCCCCAAAATAAAACACTGGCAGCCATCAGCAGCTACCAGCAAGGTCAGTCCCTCAGATGAGGAGGGACCGTATCAGGATCCTCAGCAGGGTCCTCCTCATCCGAGGAAACCTCCATCGGAACCACAAAGCCATGGGCAGGAGCCCGAGCGGTGGAATCAAAAGAATCCTCCTGCAGGGTGTAGTAACGGTCACCCCACATCTCCCGAATGGGCAAATAAAACTCCAAACGCAGGCTGATGTAGCAGGTGAAGATCGGCATCTCATGACGTCTCCAGGCCAAAGAAATCGACACGTCCCCCAGATAGATGCAGCGATCGGAACTCAAGTTGATGTGCCAACACTCTAGCCCCCCAAGGAAGGTTAGACGCACATCACCCAGAAATCCGCGCATGCGTGCCTCTATGCTCCACAGTAGGTGCTAGTCTTGATCAGGCCAGAAGCTGGGAAAATCGGGAGCTCCAACCTCCTTGTCGTCGTCTTCGATAGATACAACATACGCACAGGCAGCAAATAATAGAAATATAGGAAAGAGGTAAGACATCCTACCATCATTACCAATTATAGCAACCAGAAACAGGACGGTGATAGCGCCCAGGTAGCATGTAGAAAAGATAGTCAACATACTAGGCATTTAAGTACAACAATAAACAGACAACAGCCTCAGGCAGATATTCATTACAATAATAACCAAACAATTCATATTTACGAAAAGTAAAAATTTACAATGACAGATTATTCCATGATGCACATGCATGTTTTCCCAAATTCCTACTTCATGGAGCTAGACACAAACAGTCGGAGAGAAAGATCAGGAGACATGTCTGTAACTCGGCTGCCGCGGCCAAAGTGCTATAAATCAATAATTCCCACGTGCACATCCAGGCATTGCATAGACAGTCCACGCTAGATCACGATATAGGACAGTGTCTCGGTTCGGATTGTTAGTGCATTTGCATCGGTTTGCCCCACGGGTAGGAGAGCTACCAACTACCCATTATGAAGGACCCGCACCCCGACGCCCCCAAGGTCATAACATGACCTACACTAGTCTACTCGCACCCGCACCAAGGTGTGTTCAATCTCCTAGGCAACTTGGCCTTACAACAGTCCACATGATATTCACAATGCATAAGACTTCATGCATGAACATGTATGATTCACAATTTCATACAATTCCATAATATGCCACAATTTGGCCAAATAAGCATCAACACATCATTGGTCACTCAAATGGACCCACAACATCATAACATTGAAATTAATCAAGGTAATACATTTTTAAGGTCCATTATGCATTCTTATTTAAGATTTACCCTTCCTACAAGGTTCATCTTTAATGTGATTCTCATAAATAGCTTGATTTCTCTAATGTAACTCATTCTTTTACACTTGGTTATTTATTCTAAGTCCTTAGAATCTCACACTCTCTTGTTCTTGCTCTCTTGAAATTTCCTTAAGTCTTATGGGAGTTTCATTGTTGGTTCTTTAAAATTTATGGAATCTCCAATTATTTTTCAATTCTTCCAATTGGTAATTTTTTTTTCTAGTTCATTACTTAGGATTTTAGCCACTTGATTACTTAAGTTTCCAAGTTACCAAACTTTCATAATTAAGCCTAAATTACCCTAGAGGCCGCGGCCTCACTAAAGGTTCTAATTCCAAATTTTCCTTCCATCAATTTTTATTCTACCTACTTGATTACATTATGGCTTGCGCTTATTACAAATTGATCACAAAAAGACCACCTTTTTTGGCCCAAAAACCGTGACCTCCCAAGAGGCACTCCCAATTTATTTTTCTTCCATTAATTTTATTTTACACATTCAATTAGTTTAAGTCTTACACTTGATACAAATTGTTTTCCAAGAGACCCAATCCTTGGGCCCAAAACCGTGACCCCTCAATGGTGAATCCCAAATCATTTTCTTCTATTTCAAGTCTTCAAATCCATTCCAATATGCCAATTTATACAAATAACCAATCCAATCGCATAAACAAAATTTAAACAACAAGCAAACATCCTAATCAAGCAATCAAAGAATAACCCTTATTAGGGTTTTTCCACAAACAACACAACCAAGGTTCCTAGATGCTAATAGAGGTTGAGGAGGGGTGTCTTCCTCTTACCCAAGTGAAGAAATCAAGAGAAACCTCCAAGAACTCCCTTGAAATTTCGGATTGGTGCCACCCAAAACCCTAGAAATTTCAACTTGTTTAGAATAGCACAAAGGCTTGAAAAATGGAGTGTAGATGGTCATCAAAAGACCCTTGAAACTAAAAATAAAGAGAAGAGGAGAGAAGTCTTGAAGCTTACCCAAAAACCCTAACCTTGAAGCTTGAAGAAGATGATGAAAATGGTGGATTTTCAAGATGCTCCAATCAAGAAAGATGTTTAGGAGAGGGAGAGGATAAAGAAAATGTGGTTGGTTAAAAATTTTATGAAGATTGAGTGGGGGAGAGAGGGCTGGCCGTAGCACTTCCTAGAGAGAAGGAGGAGGAAATGGTTTGAAGAAGAAAGAAGAAGAAAGGCAGAGAGAGAAAGGCTTTAGGTGAATTTTGAAATTATGTGATGTAATGAATTAATGAAGCAAATCAATTCCCCCCCTTATTTTGGGCTGCTGCCGTGCATGAAGAGAGAGTGTTTTGGCTTCCCTTGGAAGCTAAGGGCATTGTGGTCATTGTTTGGTCAAAGCTTCTCAAAGAAGCTTTGATTATTTTACATTAAATTTGAATTAAAGTGAATTGATTGGACATAAAGTAGATTACATTAGGATAATGTAATAGGATTTTTATTACATGCTATTATCCAATGGATAATAGTTACAGTTGACAGAAGTCAGTATTTAATTAATCTGACAGATAAATTTTACGCAGTATTTTTTTATTCCATCTGTTAAAATTTCTCATAAACCGTGAAACTTCGTAAATTGTGTCCAGCATCGGGTTTAGTAAGATCCTCCGTCGACGTGTCCATAGTCCAAGGTTCTCGGAGAAAACATCTCATTTCTCTGGTTTCGCTCAGCGCACACGCAAAACGAAGAATATATTAAAATATTCGATATTTCCAGAAAAATCCTAGAAAATTATCAAAAATTACAAATATTATAAAATGAATATTTGTTTGATCATTTCCCAATTTTTGAAGTATTACAGTCGTTTTCCCGACTCTACTCAATATGTACGCAAAATGAGAAATATATTAAAATATTCATCGTTTCCGAAAATTCTGAAAGAATTCACATAAATCACAAATATTAGAAAATGACTATTTATGGTGAAATAAATGATGTCCGGAGTGTTACACTGACCTTCGTAGATTTCTGCTCAGTGTGCAAGCAAAACGAGAAATATATTAAAATATTCGTCATTTTCGAAAAATTCCTAAAAATCAAGAATATTATAAAATGACTATTCATGATTAAACAAACACTTTTTAGGGTGTTACAGAAGGAGTCATTAGATCACCCATACCATTTGGACTGATCTTGTGGTGATGGCATTGCCTGATTTCTTTGGTTTTGTGAGACTCGATTTTTACGGAGGTTCGGAGGCCTGACGACTACGTGAAGATAGAGGATCGGTAGTCTATGTGGGGCGTCTGACTGTGACCCTACGTAAAGAGTTTGATGGAGCACCGATATTTACTAATACTTTGTATTTACATCTTGAGATGCCTTTGACGCTTAGACGTTACTGGGGAGGACGTTTTCACGCACCCAGTGAGATTAGTAGTGTATCGACAGCACGGACTCCTGTCCGTAGAGCTGTGAGACATCCAGGATTTCTGTCATCCAATGATCCATCTGAGGATGATCCTTCGGAGGGTTAGAAATCTTTGATGTGCACTTGGGCATGTATATGGTTTTAGTATTATGCTGACTTTTTACTACTTTATTAAATATTTGTAGTTGTAAATTATTTGTATACTTAAGACAAAATCATATGTACATTATGGTGTGTAATAATAGTGTGTTTTATTTTATGTTTTGTTTTATTTTATTTAATGATATCTGCTATGAAAATAAAAATTTTACAACTCTTATTATTATTATATTAAATGTTTTATAACTTAGGTAAAGTTTTATTATTATTGTATTGGAAATGTGACATCCTCATTAGGGTGTTACATTAGTTAGTATCAGAGCCCAAGTTAAAGTCTTTTGGGGGTTGTGGTTGGGTCCGTTTTTACTTGTGTTGTGTGATTATCTGTGATTTGTTTCTGAAAGGTTACATCTGACTTTGTTTTGTCTTGTTGAAGAAAGAAGATGTATGGCAGTAGAAGAACACGTGTGAACGTGGAACGTAACGTGGACCCAATGACTACAGCTACTGAGGCTATGCAGCGAATGGCGAAAGTAATTTTTCAACAAAATCAACGAGCGGCCCACCTGCAAGATGCGACTGCTGATGCTCTAAACTTATCTAAGTTTAGGCGCAACAACCTGCCACAATTCAGAGGCGAATTTGATCCTGAGAAGGCGAGTCTTTGGATACAAGACTTAGAAAGAATATTTGAAGGAATGGGATGCGCCGATGATCGGAAGGTGACATATGCTACTTTTATGTTGAGAGGAGATAGCGAGAATTGGTGGAGAGGAACCTGCCGATTATTACAAGCTGAAGGGACTGAAATTACCTGGGAGGTATTCAGTGAAGTATTTCTGGAAAAGTACTTTCCTGCAAGTGCCCGACATGCTAAGGAGATGGAATTTCTGGGTTTACGTCAAGGTAATATGACCATTGGTGAATATGCTGCTAAATTTGAGAGCTTGTTGCAGTTCTCAAGGTATTTCCAGATTCAACCTGATGAGGCATGGAAATGCCGCAAGTTTGAGGAAGGGCTGAGGGTAGAACTGAAGCGAGGAGTGCTACCTATGAGGATGAACGAATTTCCTGCTTTGATGGATATGTGTCGATGACTCGAGGAGTTCGAGTCATCACGAGATCCAAGAAATCACAACTTTGGACCGTCTAGGTTCCAAAGAGGAGGCAATAACAGCAACAGCCGATTTTAGCGAAAACCTTATTCGAGACCACTAGGAAGTCACCCTCAACGTCCATCTATTGGGGGAAGTTCTAGTGGTAACAGAGTTGGCCAAAATGTGGCATTTATGCCAAGATGTTTTAAGTGTGGAAAGAGTGGCCACCTATTTAGAGATTGTTTGATTAAGGGAACGATCTGTTTCAACTGCAGAAAACCTAGACATGTTTCTAGGGAGTGCACTCAACTTGAAAGGAAGCCAGTTGTGAGTAATGTTTGTGTAACTCAGCCACAATCTGGAGGGCGAGTGTATACGATGACGGGAGCTGAAGCTTCTCAGTCTGAAGATCTTATTTAGGGGGAAGGTGTTATTGAAGGTAATCTTTTGAATGTGTTATATGATTCGGGTGTGACGCATTCATTTATTGCATATGATTGTGTGGAACGGTTGAAACTGCCTATGTCTTGTCTGAGTTTTCAATTGAGTGTTTCTGCACCGATTGCAAAGCCTGTTGTTACATCCAAAATATGTCTGAATTGTCCTATCACTATAAATGGTCGTGTATTTTATGTCAATTTAGTTTGTTTACCTCTTGTTGAGATAGATGTAATACTGGGAATGGATTGGTTATCTTCTAACCATATCCTAATAGACTGTGCCAACAAAACCATAGTTTTTCCTAAGGATGAAAATTCGATTGCACCATATCAGATGTTACCAGTGGAGTTGGTAGAGTTGAAGAAGCAATTGGAGGAACTACTGGAGAAATAATTTGTACGACCGAGTGTTTCACTGTGGGGAGTGCCAGTGCTGCTAGTCAAGAAAAAGGATGGAACTTCTCATCTTTGTGTAGATTATCATCTGCTGAACAAGGTCACGATAAAGAATAAGTATCCACTTCCGAGGATTAACGATTTGATGGATCAGTTGAAAGGAGTAGCTATTTTCTCTAAGATAGATCTGCGATCAGGTTATCATCAGATTCGAGTCAAGGTAGCAGATGTACCTAAGACAGCTTTCCGAACTCGTTATGGGCATTATGAGTATCAAGTGATGTCATTCGGAGTGACGAATGCTCCTGCTATATTCATGGATTATATGAATAGGATTTTTTGTCCATACTTAGACAGATTTGTCATTGTTTTTATCGATGACATTCTGATCTACTCTCAAAATTAGAAAGAGCACGCTGAACATCTTAGCATAGTTCTCCAGATTTTGAAAGAAAAGAAGCTGTATGCAAAGTTGGCAAAGTGTGAGTTTTGGTTGGAAGAAGTTCAATTTTTGGGTCACGTGATTTCCAAGGAAGGTATTGCAGTGGACCCATCGAAAGTCGAAATTATTTTGCAATAGGAAAGGCCAAAGACAGTGATGGAGGTCTGAAGTTTTGTTGGATTGGCCGGATATTACCGAAGGTTTATTGAAGGTTTTTCTAAAATAGCTGGACTACTTACGCAGCTTACAAGGAAGAGTTAAGCTTTTGAGTGGACGGAGGAACGCGAAGCAAGTTTCCAAGAGTTGAAGAAGAGATTGACGACTGCATCAGTGCTAATTTTACCGGATCCTAACAAGTCTTTTGAGGTGTATTGTGATGCTTCTTACCAAGGGTTAGCATGTATGTTGATGCAAAATAGGAATGTGGTGGCTTATGCTTCAAGACAGTTGAAGGTACATGAAAGGAATTGCCCAACCCATGATTTGGAGTTAGCTGCAACAATTTTTGCATTGAAGGTGTGGAGGCATTTTCTGTATGGAGCTATGTTCATTGTCTTTAGTGGTCACAAGAGTTTGAAATACTTGTTTGATCAAAAGGAATTGAACATGTGGCAGAGGCGATGGTTAGAATTCTTGAAGGACTATGATTTTCAGCTTCAATACCATCCAAGAAAGGCAAATGTAGTGGCAGATGCCTTGAGTAGAAAAATGATTAGTGTTTCTACCATGATGATAAAAGAGGAGGAATTGATCAACCAGTTTAGAGATCTGTGGTTGTCAATGGAATTGGTACCAGGAAAGATTCGTCTAAGTAAGGTTGTAGTTTTAAATGACTTGCTAGATGTGATTCGAGAAAAATAGGATGAGGATTCATTTTTACAGAATGAAAAGGAATTTTTGAAGAAAGGTCATAAGACGACAGTGGAAGAGGGATCTGATGGAATCTTAAGATTTAAAGGAAGAATTTGTATACCTGATGTAACACCCCAACTTTTGGGTGAATGACCGTTGTATCCTAATTTTACTGTTTCTTGATTTTCTGTATGAAATACAAAAATATTTTATAGTCTATGATTTTATTTGGTCATTTTGCGTAATTTGCTTCGAGACCGTAAAATATAAATTTTTTTTTGTGAAACTACTGTTTTAAATTTTTCTGTGTGAAATACAGATATATAATACTGTCTGTAATTTTATTTGAGCGTTTTGAGTGATTTGCTTTGTGATGGGGAAAAATGAGAAAATGACCATTACATCCCGAATGTACTGTTTTAAATTTTTCAGTATGATACAGTGTGCAATATTATTGTCTGTGATTTTGTTTGGACTTTTTGTGCGATTTGCTTCGGGGCAGGAAAATAAAAATTTTTCGGACCGGAGAAATCTTGTTTTAATTATTCGGAGCTGGGGAATCTTACTAAACCCAATTCTGAATGATTCTATAATTAATCTTTTAATTTTTAGGATTTAACTGTCAAATAAAATAATTTTATATTATTATAATATTATTTTATTAGTCAGTACAAATAAGTGACAGCGGACTCGGAAATGTTTACGGAACCCACGTTTAGTCATCAAGTGCTTTACACGTGGACTAATGAGGAGCTGGTCAAAATTGGTGGCTGTGACTCATCGCAACGGGCCAATAGAAACTCGACATGTGGCGTGACACCTCAGCACCATGACTCAGCAGATTCCGGAAGGTTCCAGAAGCGGTGACTCGCCCTGTGACTCACCGTAGTGAGTCACCTGTTCCAGAAGCTTCTATGATGACTCAGCTGATGACTCAACGCTGTGACTCACCATTGATGACACAGTCAGTGACTCAGCATGCTGACTCGCCATGCTGACTCACCCGTCCTAGACAGTTCCACGATGACTCATCATACTGACTCATCGTAGTGAGTCACATGTTCTAGAAATTTTTCTTTGATGACTCGCTTTATGACTCATCAAGGGTAATCAGTAGAAAAAAAATGATCAATAATAATTACTACTCTTATAGTACAAGAGAAAAATCTATGTATATTTTATTATCCATTAGATAATAAACACTGGCTTTATAAATAGTAATTATTGTTTATTGGTTAAAGTATACTAGAAAATATATTTTATTGACCAATAGAAATTGGTCAATAAAAATAGCAACCAATAGGAATCAAGTTAATAAATATTTAACCAATATAACTTAGTCAATAATAATGGCTTGACTCTTTAAGGACCAATAGGAATCAAGCTTTTAAACAAATATTGGACTCCTTAAGGTTTGTTGATGCTACGGTGAAGGAGAAGAGAAATTGCTCTAAATAGCCAATTTACTTGGTGGAATTCACGTAGAAAGCTTGAGTTAAATGAAGTGAAGACTAGTCAACATTGGTTTCTTTTCTTTGGTTTCATTCTACGGCAATTGCATGCCTTTAGGAAGGCAATTCCAATACTCCAATTCACTTTCACTCTTTATGCATTTACGGTCATGCATTACAAAAAGGAAATAAAGTTAATTTCAATTTCATAAAGCTAATCAATATTGGTGGCTCTCCATTTTGGTTTCCTTCGGCTATGTACATTTGGTGGCTCTTTATTCTTCCTATCTCCTAAGTAATCTCACGGCCATGCGTAGTAAATAGGAGACTTTGTTTTCATTTGATCAAAGTCTTCACTTTTCTCTAAAGCTATCAAACAAGCAAATCTCTCAAATATTTCTTCTCTTTTTCTTCTCCAACCTCACGGCCTCTTCACCCTTTTCCATCACTCACTCTTCTATAATTCTAAACTACCTTATTTCTTACTTCCTTACTTCAGTTCAAGACACTTTGAAGTTGAAACCTAAGCTTAAATCATCCTTTTCTATCTTGTTCTTCAAAGCTTAAGTTTGAAGCCTTGAAGGTAGGGTTCTTTAATCTTCATGTTTCTATCCATTTTAAAGTTCTAATCATGATTTTAATCCATGATTATTTTAGTTTAGAGCCTTAGGTATTAATATTGTATGTTTTCTTTGATTTTCAAGAAGCTCTTGGTGGAGAAAATTTGCTTGAAGGAGACATACAATGAGCTTTGGAGGTTCTTCAAGAGGTAAGAGGGAGATTACCTTCATCAACTATGTGTTGGTGGTGAGGAATGTTTGTGTTTGTGGTGAAGAATCCATAAGGATTCATTCACTTGATTGTTTATTGTTTTTCCTAATTGAGATTGATTATATGTGAAAGCATGTCTAATAGCTTTAACATTTTGTATGTGTTATGTGTGTAACATGTCTAATAGCTTTAATAATTTGTATGTATTTTATGGTTGTTTTAGTATATGGTATGTGTATATATATGCATGATAAATATTGTAACATGTAGATAACATACAAGGATTTGCATGAGTGTTCCAAAGAACACAAATCCAAGCTCACGGCCTCAAGGCAAAGAGGAGAACCAAAATGTTCTCTTAAATTTTCTAAAAGTGTGATTTAATTAACCTAGGAAAATTGACAAGTTACCAATTTGTTTAGAGTAAGAAAAAAATGAATTTATGGATCAATGAATGAAATTATGTGTTTCGGCCAACATGCCAAAGCCAAGTAATTATGGTTTCTAAAATCGTTTCCAAACCATTTTCTAAAGCAATGATTTAATGAATTTAGGTAATATAATAATTTGATATTTATTTAGAAGATGAAAAATAATTTAAAGATCAAATGCAAAGACTTTGTTAAATTTGGCCAACATGCCACATACCTTTGATCCAAATTTATTTTCTAACTATTGACTAGATAATTTAATAAAAATAAACTAGATCAAGAGTTTTATAAGAGATTAAATGTGTGGAAATAATTAGGAATGAATTATAAAGCATAGAATGATTTTCGGCCAATATGCCAAATTTAAATGTTTTTGATTTATAGAATTTTTTTCAACTAAGATTAAGTAATAAATGCCAAAAGGATTTTATTACAATAAGTTTGAAGAAATAAATTGATTAGAATTAAGTTTAATAAGTTTAAACTAATGATTTTTTTGTTAAAAGAAAATACAAGAACTTTTGTAAATTGCTAACATATGGCTCATATTATATTTTGAAGCATGTTAGTGGTTTTCAAAAAGTTAAATTATACGGTTAAAAATTAAGTAAACAGAATTTTTATAGAAAAGTTAGGAAACCATTATTCTAAGTTTTCTAAAACATAATACTGTCAATTTTTATTAAAAATGGACAAATAAGATAGAAAAGATATCCAAAAGACAGTATGCGGTATGAAAAATATTCTACGTAGTTTAAACGTACTAAATATTATTTCTGTTTATTTTAAATAGTGATTTTTAAGGAATTCAGACAAGAAAATGATTTAAAAATTTTACGCGATTGAGAAAATGTGTTAAAAACTCTACGCGATTTTAAAAACAGCAAAATATATTTATGCGATTTAAAAACGTTTATAAAAACGATGAGATTGTGAAAACGCGATAAAATTTCTACGCGATTGACCGAAACTGTATATTTTATACCGTTGAGGGTATTCTGTATATTTTTCGCTGTCGGGCTATGGGGTGAACCCGTACAGGCTTTGTATATTTTTCGCTGTCGGGCTATGAGGTGAACCCGTACAGGCTTTGGAACAGTATTTGTCTGGTGGGACTTACTGCATCTTTTTATCTTTGAGGATATATTTTTATTGAGTTAATGCCAATTTTTTTGGTGGATTGATTGACGAGGTGAATCACATCGTATTGTCGGTGCGATAAGCGTAGTGTGGTTCGATCTTGAATGAACTTGGAGACGTTAGTGTGCATAATTCCATATGTGGACAGTTGGTGACTCTTCTAGGCCGTGGTAAGTGGCAACACACTAACAGACTCGACACACACTATACTTAATCGAGATCTTGTGAAGTCTAATAGTACATTGCCTGTAGTGACACGACGTTAGACAGTGTGCTACACCACGCCATGTGACTGTGGGCTATAGACGCAACGTGAGACCGTAGAATAGTTTGGTTGGGCAGCCGTGGTACTAATAGATTTTGCGGATCATTCTCTCTCTGATGTCTGTATGTTTTTAGCTCCATGGAGTAGGATTGTGTCATATTGCATATGTATCTGTGTTGTTATTTATCATATTTTTATCTATGATATTTTTAGTTGTGTTGTTATTTAGTATATTTTCATCCGTGATATATTTTATCCGTGTTGTTATTTATTATATTTTTTTATACGTGACATGATATGTTGTTATTGTTTTTAATTTTTATATTATATCATTATCTACACTGTTATGGTATTCTATATTGTATGAATTGTTAGATCTATCTTAGTAATGTTATTATTGTTCATATGCTTATTTGATTTATTTATAAATTGATAACATGATTGTACTTGTGATATCTGTGTGTATGGAATGACTTTGTCATTCGTATCATTCTTTGCTACCTTACTGGCACTGGTGAAAGGGGATCTCACCTCTTTACTGTATTGCTTTGTTGTGTTTGTATTGTTAAATTCATATAGTAGACGAAGGAAGTTTCTTAGACCTACTGGAGGCTATGTTCTGAAGGTGGTGACGGCGACAAGGTGTAATCTTCCAAGTTTCAACGGGATGCAGATTGTCGCGACCGGGATCGCGGCGGGATAACGACTTAAATTAACAAAGATATTAAAAGGTTAAGGGAGTCGCCACCAATTTTATTTTTATTGGGGAAAACTGGAAAACCCAAAAATGATGGTCTGCGTTCAAAAATTCGAGTTCGGGAGCCTAATTATGCACAGGGAAGGGTGGAGACTTAACCCCACAGCACCCCTAATACATCCGCCCTAAGACGGTTACCTTAAATTAGTTGTGCAAATTTTTATAACTTTTAAAAATATTTATTTTACCCATTTATAGAAATATAAATTAAATAAACAAATAAATTATGAAAATTTAATTTTGGCTTGACAGAATTGTGATTCTGCTCCTACGTACCCTCAGGTGCAATGAGGAACTCAAAGTCACGTAGTTCTTAGAAAACGATCATGGGTTGATTACTTTTGATTTTGAAAATATTTTTGTTTTGAAAATTTATTTGATTTTTTTTTATTTTAGAAAATAAAGAATTGTCAAGCTGTCGCAACTCAGGCAATTCTAAAAGTTATAGGATTAACAAGCTGTCGCAACTCAGCTAATCCAAAATAATTTTTCTTGATAAGACTCAAACATTTGACTCTCTCTCTTTTGAAAACGAACCATCAAGCTGTCACAACTCAGATGATTCTAGAAGCCACAGGATTAACAAGCTGTCACAACTCAGTTAATCCCATTTTATGAAAAGAAGACTTTCATTTGAAATTTTTATTTGTAAAAGTGCAAGGTCACTATTTAAAACAAATATCAATAAGATAATAAACATGTCAGTAAATAAATAAATAAATAAAAAAATAACAAAGAAAAACAAGATATTATTATTATTATTATTTTTTTATAAAAAAGTCAAATATCAACATTTTTATTGTATCAACAGCTAGAGACTCGAAACTTAAAGAGAGGAAACCCACAAAGGAGTTGCTGGCCCAAAATAAAATAAAAACTCAGATACAAATTAAAGCTTAAAAAAAAAATCTGATGCTAACAGCCCACTAAACCAAAAAAAAAAAAAACTAATGCAAGCCTTTAATTAGAGCCCAGACAACCCAAAAATCCCATAACCCAGTACACAACAACTAAATCCTAATCAAAAGCTCATTCAAAAAAAAAAAAGTTAACCAGATTAAAAAAACAGGGCCCAAAAAAAATGATAATAACCCAGCCCATTAAGTGAAAACAAATTAAAAAAAAAAAGAGGTTGTTGAAATAAAACGTAAAACAAAAAAAACAAAAGAGAAACCAAAAAAATCAAAGAAGCTTCAGATAGATTGAACGAAAGCAGGGAGAGACACTTTGTCTCTGACCCATTTACGAAATAGAGAAATACAAGGGGGGGCTTTGATGGAGGCTGGGACGGTGGGGGTTGAGTCTTCCGATCTGAGCGGTTAGGGGTTCGTGGGGGAGAAGACGGTGGTTGGTTCGGTGGGGTACGGCTGTCATGGCTGGTGGTGCACGGCTCTACTTGGGTGGCTATAACGGAGGCGGTGATGGTGCGAGCTGCGGATCTGCAGGAGGCGGTGATGGTGGACGACACAGGGGAATAGGGGTCTGGTTCTGGCTGTTGGGAACGGTGGTGTATGGTTGGGGTGCGGATGGTGGCTTCGGAGTGAGTATTCACGGCTGAACAGGGGTCCGAAAAGGGAGGAAGGGGGCAGTTTGTGGTGGGAGGAGAGGTTCGCGGCTGGCTCTGTTTCTGGTTTGGGCATGGTGGAATGGGGGTGGTGTACGGCGGTGGAGGTCCGAAAAGGGGATAAAGGGGTGAATGGGCTGGGTTGCCATGGTGGCTTACGGTGGCTAGCACGGAGGAATGGGGGTGGTGTTTTACGGGTCCTAGGCTCGTGGTGGGCGTCGTGGGGTTCGGTGGAGGCTGGGCTTGTGGATGGTTACGGTGGAAAGGGGTGGTGTTTTACGGGTCCTAGGCTCGTGGTGGCTGTCGTGGGGTTCGGTTTGCTGCGCCGTATGGTGCTGAGATGGGTGACCATCACAGTGGCGGCTTGGGTGTATTGGTTATGAGGCAAAAACAGAAGGGTATCGTTCGTAGGAAAATGAATAAGGGAGTCAAGGAAGAAAAAGATCCAAGGATTCACACGTTTTTGAGCTGAAATCAATGGAGTGAAATAGTCTTTTTTTTTTTTTACCTTCAGGAACTGGAGATTTGAAGATGGTTGATGAAGAACAAATCAATCTCCGTAGAAATGATTTAATCTTTTTCCAGAAGATTCTTCTCTTTACCACACTATCTCTGCTTTCTCTCTGGTTTTCTTTCAAAAAAAATTTTCCAAACTCTCTGTATTTTTTCCGAAGCCCCCCCTCAAATCCTCACCTTCCTTCTTATATAGCCACCCTCTGTTTGTGTAGACAAAGTGTATGGGGGAACAAAAGCTGTCATACCTGCGATGGAGCTATTGTGGTGGTAATGGGAAGCACACAACAATGTTGGTGCTGCTGATGTTATTGTGTGTGCAGGGAAGAAAAGGCCAAAGAGTAGTGGGACGTTTTGCCTGTGTGTATACGTGAAAATGGGTGGAGCAGGTAGTGGGGAGCAAAGCAGCATATGCTGCAATGCAGATGAGTGTGTGCAGTGCAGGTGTCTGGTGAAAAAAAAAGGAAACATGAGGAGAAGACAGGGAAATACAGACTAGAATTATACTCAAAATGGAGTAAAAGGGGAGGGAGAGAGCAACTAAGCAACCTCTCCAGATTTTATTATTATTCTTTTATTATTTTTTATTTATTCATTTATTTTATTATTATTATTAATATATTTTTTTGGCAAATAAATAAATAAATAAATAAAAATAAATAAATAAATAAATAAATAAAAAAAAAAAAAAAAGAAATAGGCTAAACAAAAACAAAAACAAACAAAAAAAAAAGGCTAAACACAAAAGAAAGGTTAAACGAATTTGGGTTGAAAAAGGAATAGGTCAAGAGAAAAGAAAACACTTATCACGTTATTAATTAATTTAATTTAATTTTTTTTGAAATTGTATTTATTTTTATTTATTTATTTTATTTTTATTTTTATTATTATTATTTTTTGAATAAAGAGGAAATAAAAAAAGGTCCGGGCAAAATTAGGTGTTCACAGTTGCCCCTCTTTACTTGTTTTTTATTAGATATTATGAATAACCATAGTTTTTCATATTATCGTAGTAAGAAACGAGTAAAGACGTGAACTTAAATTTTGTCCGGTAATGCATGTGATGACGTGAACGGATACAACAACTATGCTAATTGAAAACTAGTAAGCTCAAATGCAGATTTACGAGCTGTCGCAGCGTCGTTAATCCTACCATGGTGAAGCTCAGTGTAAAGCCAGAGACGTCATTGTGTTGTTAATAAGTTGTCGCAGCTCAATTGACATTTATTGATCAAAAGAATCGCTAATCCTACTAAGGTGAAGCTCAGCGTAAAGCCAGAGACGTCACCGTATTGTCAATAAGCTGTCGTAGCTCAATTGACATTTATTGATCAAAAGAATTCTTTTGTTTTTTTTTTTTTGGAAATAATGCTGGGTGACCTCGTGGCCTGAAATTGTAAAAGACAATGGGTTAGGCCCGGAATTTAAAAGACAGTGGGCTTGGCCCAGAATTTAAAATGCAGCGGGCTTCTATGTCCCAAAATGAAATGCAGCGGGCTTCTGTGTCCCAAAATGAAATGCAATGGGCTTCGTGTCCCAAAATGAAATGAAATGGGCTTCATTGTCCCGAAAATTAAATGCACGAATGTAAAATGCAGGCTTCGTGTCCCAAAATGAAATGCAGTGGGCTTCTGTGTCCCGAAATTTAAATGACAGTGGGCTTCTGTGTCCCAAAATGAAATGACAGTGGGCTTCTGTGTCCCGAAATGAAATGAAAATCAAATGCGATGGGCCTCTGCGTCTCAGTGGGCTCTGTGTCCCAAAATGAAATGCAGTGGGCTTCTGTGTCCCGAAATTTAAATGACAGCGGCTTCTGTGTCCCGAAATTTAAAATGCAATGGGCCTCTGTGTCCCGAAATTTAAAATGCAATGGGCCTCTGTGTCCCGAAATGCAGTGGGCTTCTGTGTCCCGAAAAGAAAATGCAGTGGGCTTCTGTGTCCCGAAATGAAATGCAATGGGCCTCTGTGTCCCGAAATTCAAAATGCAATGGGCCTCTGTGTCCCGAAATTGAAAATGCAATGGGCCTCTGTGTCCCGAAATGAAAATGCAATGGGCCTCTGTGTCCCGAAAATTAAAATGCAATGGGCCTCTGTGTCCCGAAATTTAAAATGCAATGGGCTTCTGTGTCCCGAAATTTAAAATGCAATGGGCCTCTGTGTCCCGAAATTTAAAATGCAGTGGGCTTCTGTGTCCCAAAATTTAAAATGCAATGGGCCTCTGTGTCCCGAAATTTAAAATGCAATGGGCTTCTGTGTCCCGAAATTTAAAAAGACAATGGGCTTGGCCCAAAAGAAATTTTTTCTTCTTTTTTCTTTTTTTTCTTCTCCTTCTTCTTTTTTCTTCTTCTTTTTCTTCTTTTCTTCTTCTTCTTCTTCTTCTTCTTCTTCTTCTTCTTCTTCTTTTTTTTTTTGGAAAGATCATTAGATCATTGGACCTAATTTATTTATTTATTTTTTAAAGCTTTTTATGTTTTTTTTTTATATATAGTGAAGCTTGGCGTGAAAGCCGAAGACGTCACTTTCAAAGTTGTTGCAGCTTATTGTACGATTCATTCCTGCAACTCAAAATCTAAAGATCATGTCAATATCGTCAAAACTTTCTCTTGCATTCTGGATATTAATTGCTTCCTCGGAAAACTTTGATCCATCAACCCCGGGAGCAGGCTCTTGCAAACTAGGGCTTATCAGCTTGTTCAAATTCCTTGGACTCTTCAAACATCCGTGTATCTTTCCTTTCTCTTTTGGTCATCAGGAACACAGTTCCCCGTCTTCTTCCTGACAAGGTGGGTTGAATATGGGGTAGACCTAGTTTTCATCCCTCGATTGAAACTTCTAAACCATTATTGGTCTAACTTATTAATCAAAGGATTGCCATTAAATCGTCAAATCAAATGATATTGAACTTATATTCCTTTTGATTGAAGCATTTTGTAGCAAACTGTGTGATTTCGCAAATATGAAAGGAATAAACAAGATAAAAAAAAGCAGAAGAATAAGAGAAAAGAAAAGAAAGAGAAAGGTACTTTCATTTATTTGAATGTTCACAAACACATACAGGCATTGAGAATGATAAAGAATACAAAGGATGATATAGACAAAGCGAAAGGTAATTGCCCCAGTTAGGATTCCTTCATTCTCTTTAGATAGGACCTAATTCTCAGATGGATATTACAACCATTGACCGCCAATGATACAAATCCTCTTCCATTGATCACCGCTCAAAATTTGCCCCAATTTTTCTCTTCCATTACTGCTCAAAATTGCCCCAGTTTTTTTTCATTACTGCTCAAAATTGCCCCAGTTTTTTATGTTGTTTCAGTGGGTCCTTCAGGTGACATGCCGTAATTTTTGCTTAGGCCGCCCTTGCGGGTTTTCAACCTAACGGGCTTCTTCTCTCTTTTTCTTTTCTTTTCTTTTCTTTCTTCTTTTTTTTTAGGCATAGAACTTCTTGACTGCATCAGCATTTGTCGGCCTTGGCAATTCATTTCCATCCATATCTGTCAAAACTAGGGCTCCTCCAGAGAATGCTTGCTTAACAATGTAAGGCCCCTCATAACTCGGTGCCCATTTGCCTCGGGCGTCTTCTAGGTTTGGAAGTTTTTTCCTCAAAACCAGGTCACCTACTTGAAATTCCCTAGGGCGTACTTTCTTGTTAAAAGCTCTTGCCATTCTTCTTTGGTACAGTTGCCCATGACAAATGGCCTTTAATCGCTTTTCTTCAATCATATTTAACTGCTCATACTGAGTTTTTATCCATTCTGCCTCTTCCAGCTCGGCTTCCATCAACACTCTCAAGGATGGGATTTCAACCTCTATAGGGGAAACTGCCTCCATGCCGTATACCAGAGAAAATGGCGTTGCCCCAGTGCTAGATCGGATATT
The DNA here is from genome assembly GCA_029884605.1 of Ormosia emarginata. NCBI lineage: Eukaryota > Viridiplantae > Streptophyta > Magnoliopsida > Fabales > Fabaceae > Ormosia > Ormosia emarginata. The sequence goes on along the minus strand of JAQQTP010000074.1, from coordinate 28,818,528 downwards.
AGTGCGATACGCGTGGAGAGCATAGGGGAGCATCTCATGCCATTCTCTGTAATTGACCACCATTTTGGCTACTATCTTCTTGATATTCTTGTTTGCTGCTTCCACCGCGCCATTCATCTGAGGTCTGTAAGGAGCAGAATTGTGATGCTTGATCTTAAACCTCTGACATAGATTCTTAATTTCAACGCTATTGAGATTAGGGGCATTATCTGTAATAATCCTTTCCGGGATTCCATATCGACAGATGATGTTTGCCCTCAAGAACTTGAGAACCACCTTTTGAGTGACCTTAGCATATGAGGCAGCCTCTACCCACTTGGTGAAGTAATCAATTGCTACCAGGATAAACCTATGGCCATTGGAAGCCTTTGGATTTATTGGCCCAATAACGTCAATTCCCCACATTGAAAAAGGCCAGGGTGCCACCATATTATGCAATGGGACAGGAGGTGCATTAATGCGGTCAGCGTATGCTTGGCATTTATGACACTTTCGAACATATCCTATGCAATCAGATTCCATAGTGGACCAGTAATAACCACATCGTAGGATTTGGCGAGCCATCATGATACCATTCGCGTGCGTTCCACAAATCCCTTCATGAACTTCTGTTAAAATGGTGAGAGCCTCTTTAGATTCCACACATCTGAGGAGTGTACCATCATAATTCCTTTTGTACAGTACCTCCCCGCTCAAAAAGAAAGCCATGGAAAGCCGACGGATGGTCTTTTTATTTGTCTCATTTGCCCCTGGTGGGTATTCTCTGAACTTAATGTACTGCTTGATATCATGGAACCAGGGTTGGCCGTCTTCTTCTTCCTCAACATTAGAACAATAAACCGGTTCGTTTTCTGCCCTCACTCGGATGGGCTGCATATTAGCATGAATATCCAGATTGGTCATTACAGCTAAAGTGGCTAGGGTATCTGCGAATTGGTTCTTATCTCGAGTCAAGTGCGAAAAGGTGATCCTTTCAAACTTCTCGACCAACTGCATCAAATATTTCTGGTATGGAATCAACTTTGGATCCTTAGTTTGCCATTCCCCATTCACTTGATAGATTATCAGTGCCGAATCTCCATACACTTGTAGTTCTTTCACTCCCAATTCTATTGCGACTTTCAACCCTTGAGCACATGCTTCATACTCGGCAACATTATTGGTGCAATCGAACTCTAACTTGATGGCGACAGGGTATTGCTTCCCATTTGGTGAGGTGACCACTGCCCCTATGCCGCTTCCATACATGTTGACTGCTCCATCAAAGTACATCTTCCATATGTCTTCTTCATCGACTCTTCTTCTTCAACTGCTAAAACATCTCCATCGGGAATTCAGATGTCACAGGTTGTTTGTGATTGAGTGGGTTCTCAGCTAAGTGATCTGCAATTACACTCCCTTTGATGGATTTCCGAGTCACGTGCTTTATATCGAACTCAGAAAGAACCACTTGCCACTTGGAGACTCGCGTGGAAACATGAGGACTTTCAAATATGTACTTTATCGGGTCCATTCTTGAGATCAACCAAGTTGTATAGTACAACATATATTGCCTCAACCTTCTTGATGTCCATGCTAGGGCACAACAAGTCTTTTCGATTGTCATGTAGCGAGACTCACATTCATTGAACTTCTTGCTCAAATAGTAGATGGCATGTTCCTTCTTTCTTGCCTCATCATGTTGCCCCAACATTGCTCCCATGGATGTCTGTAATACTGTGAGGTACAATATCAAAGGACGACCAGGCGTTGGTGGCACCAAAATGGGAGGACTTTGCAAATAAGTTTTGATCTTCTCAAAAGCTTCCTGACAACATTCATCCCATTCTCCTGGTTGTTGTTTCTTTAATAACTTGAAGATCGGCTCGCAGGTGCTAGTCAGATTGGCTATGAACCTAGCGATGTAATTCAGCCTCCCGAGAAAGCTTCTTACCTCTTTTTTCGTTTTGGGAGCGGGCATCTCTTGTATTGCTTTGACTTTATCAGGGTCTACTTTGATCCCTTCCTTGCTAACGACGAAACCAAGCAGTTTTCCAGTCGATGCACCAAAAACACACTTTGCTGGGTTTAGCCTTAACTTGTACTTTCTGAGTCTTTCGAACAACTTTTGTAACACTTCCACGTGGCTTTCCCCTTCTTTAGATTTGGCGACTATGTCATCCACATATACCTCAATTTCTTTGTGTATCATATCGTGGAACAAAGCAACCATGGCACGCTGATAGGTGGCCCCAGCATTCTTCAAACCAAACGGCATAACTGTGTAACAAAAAGTTCCCCATGCCGTGATAAACGTGGTATTCTCTTTGTCATTCGCGTCCATGAGAATCTGATTGTATCCAGAATATCCATCCATGAAAGAGAATCTATGACCCCTTGCAGCATTGTCGACGAGGACATCAATGTGAGGCAGTGGGAAATCATCTTTAGGGCTAGCTTTGTTCAAATCCCTATAATCTACGCACATCCTGACTTTTCCATCCTTCTTCGGAACAGGGACGATGTTTGCTACCCATTCTGGGTGTCTAGATACTTCCAAAAATCCTGCTTCCAACTGCTTGGTGACTTCCTCTTTGATCTTTAAGGACATTTCCGGGTGCATTCTTCTCAACTTTTGCTTTTTTGCTTCAGCATTGGGGTATAGCGGGATTCTGTGGGAAGCTATACTCGGATCCAGCCCCGGCATATCTCGATAAGACCATGCAAAGACATCCATGTAGTCTCTAAATAACTTGATCATGCATTCCCGCTCTGGATTATCCACCAATCTTAACTCTTTCTTGTCTTCATCAGTTCCCATATTGATTACCTCCACTTCTTCTTCATTCAGGCTGAATTCTCTCTCAGACCTTTCTACCAACTTGGCAAACTCCTCAGCAGCGTCCCTTTCTTCATCTGAGTCATAGTTGTCTATATCCATCATTGAATGAGAATCCATCTTTAAGCTTTCAGGAATATCTTCATGGGACAATGACTCTACAAGACTCAAATCCCTAGAAGATTTATTTATGCCAGATTGGAAACTATCGACAGAAGGAAAATATGGTAATTGACAGGGCTAAGAAAAAGATAAGTTGATGATAAAGAGAAGCAAAACAGCAAATCAACTGAGAAACACAAAGTTCATTGCATTGAAATTTTGATCAAAGATCACATAAGCACACAAAAACACACAAGTTCATTACATCAAAGCTTCAATAAAAGTTAACATAAATCCAACATCGCAAAAGTCTAGGATAACATCATAACTAAACAATTACTTTATGGCAATCACATCAATTAACGCCTCAGATCGCCAATTGTCCAAAGGTTTCAAGTTGTCGGAGGGCTGAATAGCGTGGTATTCTCTTGAGTCTTCCTCCACATTGTTAATGATTAGCCGGACCCGAGGACTGGAGTTTCCATTGATGACTTCAGCAGGAACAGGGAATGTTTCCTTCAAATGAGGAATAGTCCTTTTCACTTTATTCTTCTCATCGAGAGTCATGCCTTGCTTCATCATATCTTCTAAAGATGCATCATATCCCAAGCCATGTCTACTCTTGTTTTCTGGTAGGGTGATTGTAGACTTAGTTCCTTGTAGCTGAATTCCTAAACCTTTCCCGGCTTGATAACCATTCTTTGTCATGATGCGAGTCACAATTTGATGAACATCTTTGGAAGGCGACTCGTCTTTCTCTGCCTTTGATTCCACCAACTGGAAGCTGTGCAAGAAATTCTCCACCTCCAAGTCTCGTGTTTTCAACATAAGGCACTGAAGTAGGTTTCATTAACAGGATCTCTTCTTCTCCTCGAATGGTAACCAGACATCCATTATTGATGTACTTCAAGCATTGATGCAAAGTTGAGGAACAACACCGGCGAAGATGGATCCATGGTCTCCCAAGAGCATAGTATATGTAGGCTCGATCTCCATTACTTGAAACAATACTTGGAAGCAGCTCGGCCTATCTCGAGTGGAAGGGTCACTTCTCCCATGATCCCTCGTTTTCTTCCATCGAAGGCTCGCACTGTCATTTCTTGAGGTTTCAGATCTTCTACACTCATAGCCAGTTGAGATAAGGTTGTTCTTGGGAGGATGTTCAAGGCGGAACCCCCATCAATCAAAACCTTGGCAACCACATATCTCCGATACTTCAAAGTGATGTGCAAAGAACGTGGGTTATTCCCTGTTGAACGTACCACTTCTTCTTCAGAGAAAGGGATCACATTGATGTGTCTTATCGGATCCACCATGCTCACCAAGCTTTCTGGGGTAACATCTGGCTTCACGTAAGCGTCATTTAACACTTTCTGCAGAGCTTTGCGATGAGGTTCAGAACTCATGATGAGTGACAATAGAGAGATTTGGGCTGGAGTTTTCCTGAGTTGTTCTACAATGTCATACTCGCTTTGCTTCATGATCTTTAGGAACTCTTCTTCCTCATCCTCTTTTGTTTCTAAGAGGCTTGCTTTTCCTTTTCCAGTCTTTTCTTCTTGCCCATAGCACCTACCGCTTCTTGTAATCCCTCCTATGCCCACGACATTTGTCACCACTTGGGTGGGCTCTGTTATCTGTGTAATAGGGGCTGAAGAAGTTTGCCCTATATCACCTTGCGTCTTTACCTTGACATCATACTCCCCGGGGCACAAAGACGAGAATCACCGTAGGGAAAAGGCGTAGGCTTCTTTATTGCTATGACAACTTTCCCGCATTTGGGACTTTACCGGACGCTGTGAGGTTTGAGGACAAGACGCTCCACAAGATCTATTTCCCTTGTGAGCCTTTTTGCTCGAGTAACATCCACTACCCCCAAAGCCATGAACCTCTCGCACTTTGAGCTTTAAATTCTTGACACTTTCAATATCGTGCCCCTTCTTCATATGATATTCACAAGAAGCTTCAAGTATGATACTCAAACCCTACCTCCTCAAAGGTTCTTGAAGAACAAGAGCTTGACTTGGACCAGACCTTGGAATATTAGCTTCATAGGAGTTCGACATTTGCGACCCTTTGAACTCCTTCCTCGTCTCTTTCTAACGCATTTACGGTCCACTTTCCCATGATTCGAATTGGGTTACTAGTAATGCTAGGCCCTTTCTCCTCTTCAAAGTCTAACTTTCCACAGGCAATCAGTTTCCTAACTATTGTTTTAAATACCTCGCAATCCTCAATTGAGTGGCCTGGGTTATCCATATGGAACTTACAAGTTGCATTAGGGTTGTACCAAGCGGGAACGGAGGGACCATAGGGCGAGCAGCGCGCGCGATCAGTGTGCATCAAACAATTGTTGAAACAAATCAGCATTGGAGATTGGCAGCTTAGGAAAAGGGGGTAGATTCACCGGGGGTTGAGTATACCCTTGGTTTCCAGGGTTTCGAGGTGCGGGAGGATGATTGGTATAGGCAGGACGGGTTGGAACGTATGGACGCGGTGGTGGGATATTGTTGACTTGGTATGAAGTTTGGTAAGCTGGAAAAGTGGGTGGAGGGGCTTGATAAGAAGGATATGGTCGGGGATTACGGGGAAGTATGAGTTTTGGGGTTGCACGTAACTGACTTCGGTTCCTTTTTCTTTACTTGGCGCCACCTTTTTAGGGAAATTGCTCTCTGTACTTCCAGCAGGTAATTTTTCGGCTTTTGAGAGATTCTCGATTCTTTCTCCAGCCACAATCAGGTCCGAAAAATCCTTGTAGGTAGACCACCGCCATCAACCCAATAAAAGGTGCTCCTAGAGTCCCCATAAAGTACGAGCTCATCTCGACGGAGTCAATGGTGGTTGAACCCGAGCTGCCAACATTCTCCACCTTTGGGCGTATTGCTTGAAAGTTTCACCCTATTTCTTCTGCATTGCCCCAAGTTGTTCTCTGGTAGGTGCGGTATCGATGTTAAATCGATATTGCCCTAAGAATTGGTTTGTCAGGTCATCCCAGCAAGAAATCCTCGAATGGTCAAGCTGCATGAACCATTCCAAAGTTGGCCCGGTCAGGCTTTCATGGAAGAAATTGATTAGGAATCTCTGATCCCGTGACCAAATAGCCATCTTTGTAATGTAGGTCTTTAGATGGAACTTGGGATTAGTGCTTCCGTCGTACTTTGAGAAATCCAGAATTTTGAAGTCTTTAGGGATGTTGACTTCAACCTCCGGGCACAGTTCGTCAATCCCCACTGAGCCATATAAATTAGGGCCTTGAATAGCTTTGATTTGCTCTTGCATCTTTTCAATCACTTCATCTCTTAACTTTTCTTTCTCTGAGTTGCCGTTAAGGAATATCTTTACTGGCCGCTCATGAGTACCCTCCGCATTGTTATTTCCCCCTTCATGATTACCATTCATAGAATCGTCCTCCTCATTCACATTGTTGTTTGCATTTGCATTAACTCCAGGGCCAAAAGAAGCTCCATTTGTGGCTCTAAGGGTCTCAGTTAACTGTCTCAGTAAATCCTCGACCCTTGATTATCCTTCTACCATCGTATTAATTCTTTCCCTCATTTCATCCATCTCTTGATTCAAATTTCTTTCTGAGCTTGACATTTCTCTTAGCCTAGTTTGCAGCCTTGTTTCGTAGGTCCGGGTTTGTGCGATCTGCGTTTTCCGAGGATGAGCAATGGTTCAAAACTTTTACCTGAAAATTGTAAAAGTCAAATTATTATTTTTCAAGAGATTATATTCATTATTTGTTAGAGGACCGTTAGTGATGCCAAGTAGATCTGAAGCGAGTATCTTTGATCTTTGTTTGTCGTGACTATTACCCAGAACGTCTCGTTCGAAAGTATTGAGCCTCAAGTGAAATATGGGATCAGAAAACAAATGTCAAGACAAGCATACTTCATTCATTCAACTGAAAAGATATGATAATTAAGTACATTGCTTCAAGCTGACTACATCATGACCTAGCCGAATAAAACTAATCCCTATTTGAATACACCTTGGCCATTTGTTTCATCTGCCCTATTAGGTCTTTACAGTACTCAATGAAGTCACTGATTTCTACTGGTGTCTCAAAAGGATTAATCATCTTATCGGCCTTCCTCAAATGATGTGGGGTATCTGCAATTGCCGAATTAGCCAAGCATGCTAATTTTGCAAAACGACTCTTCCAAACATATGCTTCTTCCTTCCATCCACTGATGTCGCCTCTTTGTTGTTCCACCTGATTCATTAGTTCCTTCATTTTTTCATGCTCTTGTTGTAATGCCGCTTCATATTCTGAGATTGTCTCTTTCATGCGGAGTTTCTTGTTTTTGATCACATTTTCATATTGCTCGGATGTCACTTTCATCTGCTGCTTCATTTCTTCTACCAGTCGCATCGCATTGCCCTGAGTTAATTTGGCATTCTTGAGTTGCTCCTTAAGTTGTTGGTTTTCAGCCATAACTCTATCTCTTTCTTGCCTTCGGAGCCCTAATTCCTTGTTTGCGGCCCCCAGACAATGCTTGGTCTTCAATAGGTAATCATGTTCCATCTTCATCTTTTTATTAGCCCCTTCGAGAATGTGGTCCTTTTCAACATTTTCTCGCTTCAAGGCTGCACATTCATGGCGGGTCTCTCTCAACTCCGCTTCCATCTTCTCCCTTTCCTTTTCCATTCTTGAGATCTTAGCTTTCATTTCTTTTGTCTCTTCATTTTCAATCAAGGCTGAGGCTGAAAACCCATTAACCAAAGGAATTGTTGGGGCCTTGAATGGCAACTTGATTTCCTGAACTCTGTCTTTAACCTATTGGCGGTAACTCTCCTTGGTGCACAACTTCTAACTCCCAGTTCTTTTCCTCTTTGGATGATCCTGTCCCAAGCACTTCGGATCTTCTGAAGTGACTCGATGTTTTCCATGTCATCATAGTAAAGAACAAAAGGCGTTACTTGGACTTCAGCAGGTGGTCCCATCATAGGGTAACCAAGTTGTCGCTGTGCCAAGACTGGATTGTAATTAATACACCCTCGTGTACCCATGAAGGGTATGTTTGGAAATCCTCCACACTGGTAGATGAGATGATAGCCTCTATATCTTTCCATCGAGGGTATTCTGTATATTTTTCGCTGTCGGGCTATGGGGTGAACCCGTACAGGCTTTGTATATTTTTCGCTGTCGGGCTATGAGGTGAACCCGTACAGGCTTTGGAACAGTATTTGTCTAGTGGGACTTACTGTATCTTTTTATCTTTGAGGATATATTTTTATTGAGTTAATGCCAATTTTTTTGGTGGTTTGATTGACGAGGTGAATCACATCGTATTGTCGGTGCGATAAGCATAGTGTGGTTCGATCTTGAATGAACTTGGAGACGTTAGTGTGCATAATTCCATATGTGGACAGTTGGTGGCTCTTTTGGGCCGTGGTAAGTGGCAACACACTAACGGACTCGACACACACTATACTTAATCGAGATCTTGTGAAGTCTAATAGTACATTGCCTGTAGTGACACGATGTTAGACAGTGTGCTACACCACGCCATGTGACTGTGGGCTATAGACGCAACGTGAGACCGCGAAATAGTTTGGTTGGGCAGCCGTGGTACTAATAGATTTTGCGGATCATTCTCTCTCTGATGTCTGTATGTTTTTAGCTCCATGGAGTAGGATTGTGTCATATTGCACATGTATCTGTGTTGTTATTTATCATATTTTTATCTATGATATTTTTAGTTGTGTTGTTATTTAGTATATTTTCATCCGTGATATATTTTATCTGTGTTGTTATTTATTATATTTTTTTTTTATCTCGTGACGTGATATGTTGTTATTGTTTTTAATTTTTATATTATATCATTATCTACACTGTTATGGTATTCTATGTAACATCCCGAAAAATACATATTTGATCATAAATCATCATTTTATAATATTCTTAATTTTTAGGAATTTTTCTAGAATTTTTCTGAAAACGACGAATATTTTAATATATTCCTCGTTCTGCGTGAAACTCGAGCAGAGTCGTGAAAACGAGTGTAGTGCTTCAAAAATTGGAAAATTATATGACGGATAGTCGTTTTATAATATTTTCAATTTTTGAGAATTTTCTGGGAATTTTCCGGAACCGTCGAATATTTTAATATATTCCTTGTTTTGCGTGCGTGCTGAGCAGAATCAGAGAAACGCAATGTTTTCTCTGAGAACCTTAGACTATGGACATGTCGACGGGGGATCTTACTAAACCCGAGACTTGACACAATTTACGAGGTTTTACAATTTTCGAGAAATCTTTACAGATACAATTAAATCAAGATCTGACAAAAATTCATCTCATCGATTAATTAAATACTTGACATTAATCGTAACTATTATCTATTGGATAATAGTGTGTAATAAAAATACTATCACATTATCCTAATGTAATCCACTTTATGTCAAATCTATCTACTTTAATTCAAATTTAATAGTTAAATATTCAAGCTTCCTTAAGAAGCTTTGACCCCAAGCTTTGACCACATGTATTAGCTTCCAAAGGAAGCCAATTTTTCCCACCCACTTCTCTCTCTCACGTCTGCCAGCAGTCCACTCAAGGGAAAGAATTGATTTTTACTATCCTAATATTACATCTAAATGCATTAACACCCAAAAGCTCTATTTCTTCTTCCTTTTACGTTTCTTCTTCTTCTTTCTCTCTTCAAACATTTCTTTCTTCCTCTTCCAAACCATACGTCCTAGCCACCCTCAAGAACCCCAACATTCATAAAAATTTACATCAACCATGTTTTCTTAATCTCCTACTCCTTCTCATCATCTTTTGTGCTTGGAGTTTTCAAGAAAGCTTCCATCTTCAACCATTTTTCAAGCTTTGAAGGTGAGCTCCCATGGCTGAAAAATTTCAGACCTTCACTCCATTTTCGTTTCTGGTTTCCTCTTGATTTAATGGTCATTTTCTTCTTCTTTTTCACATCATTACATTGTTCTAACTTGGACCACATTTTCTAGGGTTTTTGAGCTTCAAATCCAAAAATCAAGTGCTTCTTGGAATTTTCTTGGTTCTTCATCTTGGTAAGAGGAAGATTAATCCTCCTCAACCTCTTTAGCAACTAGGAATCTTGTGTTTGATTTTTGGAAGAAAAACCACATGGTGGTTGTTCTTGAAATTGCTTGAAATTGATTTCTTGAATGTTATCTTAATTTAGCTTTGAGTAGTTGATTGAGTGGTTAGTTATTCATGTAATTTTGTGATTGAAATCCATGATTGCTTGCTGGAAAATTCTGGTTGCTGGACCCCTGAATGTGTCACGGTTTTGGGGCTGTTTTGGGCTGGAAATTGATGGGGAAATGATGCTTAAATTTTGACCAATGCAAGGCTAATTAAATCAAGTAGTTAAGGTTGATCCAAGTGGACAAAATTCTGGTTGTTGGACCTTGGTGAGTGCCACGGTTTTGGGCTGTTTTAAGAGCAGAATTTTGGTTAACATTGTGTCAAGAATAATGCTAGGCAAATTAAGTAAAGGAAGGCTAAACTAGTGAGAAGAAAATTTGTAACCTAGGACCCTATTGAGTGCCACAGTTTTGAGGGCTTGAATGAGGGGAAAAGATAACAAATTTGAGATGTCAAGACTTGAATTAATCAAGTAACCAAACGTAGATTAAATAGTAGGAAACTTGCAACAATAATTTTTAGGATGGATTGTGGTTAAGACTTAGGAGATAAGCTAAATTTGGAAGGTAATTATAAGAATCAAATAACTTGGATCAAAATAACAAGTAAATGGACCTAATGATGTGAACATGACTTACTTGAAACCTTGGGAAGGCCACGACCTCTAGGTGAAAATTTGGGTTAAGATTCCATAACCCATTACTCGGATTACAAGTAATCAAAGAATACAAGAGATTAAGGATTTCATAAACCTTAATGAACCAATGAGATAATTTTCATAAGACTTGGAGATTTTAGAAATCCATAATGGACCTAAAATATGTTCCTTGAATTATAAATTGATATTATGTTGATATTGGGTTCATTTTGGATGCAAATTTGCTTATTGCACTCTCTTGATCAAATGTGGTATATTATGCTATTGTATGAAATTGTGGATCATACATGTTCATGCATAGAGTCCTATGCATTGTGAATGTCCTTGTGGACTGTTGTAAGGCCAAGTTGCCTAGGAGATTGAACACACCTTTGTGCGGGTGCGAGTAGACAAGTGTGGGTCTTGTTATGACCTTGGGGGCGTCGGGGTGCGGGTCCTCCACAATGGGTAGTTGGTAGCTCCTTTGCCCGTGGGGCAAACCGATGCAAACGCACCGACGATCCGGACTTGACACTGTCCTATATCGTGATCTAGTGTAGAATGTCTGTGCAATGCCATGATTGTGCACGAGAAAATTTATAGATAGCACTGGCCTCGGCAGCCGAGTCACAGACATGTCTCCTGATCTTTCTCTCCGACTGTTTGAGTCTAGCTCCATGGAGTAGGAAATTGAACATTGTGTCCATGCATCGTGGAGTATTCTGTCATCTGAAAATTATTGTTTACCCGATATTTAACTGTCTGAATTTAACTGCCTGGATATTATGAATTATTCATTACCTTTATTAATGATTGCCTGACTGGTTATCTGTTTAAAAGCTTATTTATTGCCTTTACATGCTACGTGGGCGTTATGCGCCGTTCGGTTCTTGGTTGCTGTATTGGTATTGATGGTAGGATGTCTTACCTCTTTCCCTGTGCTTCTATTATTTGCTGTTTATGTGCACCCTGTACTGATCGAAGACGACGGTGAAGAGACAGAAGATCCTGCCTTCCCCGACTTCTGGCCTGCACAGGACTGACTTCTACTGCGACGATGTCTGCACGTATGCGCGGATTCTTGGGAGATGTGCGTCTGACCTTCCTTGGGGGGCCAGAGTGCTGGCACATCAACCTGAACTCCGACCGCTGCGTGTACTTGGGAGACGTGTCGATAGCACTTGCCTGGAGACGTCATGAGGCACCTGTCCTCACTTGCTACCTCAGCTTGCGCCTGGAGTTTTACCTGCCTATCAGGGAGATGTGGGGTGCCCGTTATTACACCCCGCAGGAGGATTCGTTTGATTCCACCGCTCGGGCTCCATCCCGCGCCTCTGTGGTTCCTATGGATGAGTCCTCGGATGAGGAAGATCCTGATGATGGTCCTCCTGAGGATCCTCAATCGGTCCATTTTTATCTGAGGGGTCGATGATCATTGGTGGCTACTGATGGCTGCCAGTGTTTTTGTTTCGGGGGCCTGATGTATTTTCTTTTTGGTTGGGCTGTATATTTTGTATATGCATGTTTCCCTTGGGGTGGGTATAGTTTTGCTTTTTGATGATGGCCAGGCTTGTATTTATAAAACAGTTGTATTAAATTCTATATATATATATGCATGCTATTCAGGGGCAAATTTCTATGTATTGTTTTATTCGTTACTTTTATCCGCACTCCGTAGTATCCTTATTATTCTTATTATTATAAAAAAAAATATTGCCAAGTTTGCTCACATGGTTAAACATTAATTTAATTGAAATGAACCGGGTCTTAATCGTTTGTTTATTTAATTTCCGCATTTTATTTATTTGACAATGTGACGTTCCCTCCCAAAAAGGGGCGTTACATTAAGTTGGTATCAGAGCCCCGGTTTATGTTTTCTTTGGGTCTTGAGTGTGAGTCTGTCTTGTTTGTGCTGTGTGAATCTCTGTGATGAGTGTCTTGAGTGGATTCCTCTGACTTTTCTTATGTTTTCAGTGATCTAACTTGAGAGAAAAGCAAGATGGCAAGAGGTGGAGATATGGCAATTGCTATTGAAGCGATGCAGAGAATGGCTGAAGTCATCGCCCAACAAAATGAACGCGCTGCTCAACAACGGAAAGAGCCGCTCAACGGCTCGAGGCGGCTGCCGACGCGCAAAAACTTAGCGAGTTTCATCGTCATAACCCTCCGCAATTCAAGGGGAGTTTGATCCCGACAAGGCTAATCTATGGATCAAGGAGCTGGAAAAAGTCTTTCGTGGCATGAATTGTGCGGAAGACAAGAAGGTAAATTATGCGACTTTTATGCTTGTCGAAATGCCGAAGACGATGGAATGGAGCTCAAAGGGCATTAGAAGCCGAAGGAGCGAGAGGTCACTTGGGAATTGTTCAAGGAGAAATTCTTGGGCAAATACTTTCCTACGAATGCGAGACACGCAAAGGAGATGGAGTTCCTCAACCTGAGACAGGGGAACATGACGGTCAGCGAATACGCACCAAGTTTGAAAACTTGGAGAAATTTTCGACACATTACCAGCATCAAACTGATGAAGCCTGGAAATGCTGGAAATTCACCGAAGGACTGAGGTACGAGGTAAAGAAAGCTGTGATTACCTTGAAAATGAAGGTATTCTCGGAATTGTTAGACATTTGCTGTGAAGTTGAAGCCTTGGAGCAGGCTAGAGACACGAGAAATAGGAACTTTGGGCCTGTACGGTCCCAAAGAGGTGGAGGCAGTGGTTCAAACCGCTTTCAGAAGAAACCCTATTCCCGACCAACGGGGAGTCAACAACAAATCGGTGGAAGTTCGGGTGGAGGTTCTTCGGGAACCGAATCGGGTCGAATACGACCTACTCGTCCAAATGCCCGAAGTGTGGGAAGGATCATCTCACAAGAGACGCACGATAAAAGGAATCATTTGCTTCGGATGTGGCAAACCGGGCCATATGTCCGAGATCAGAACCAAGCAAAGGCTGAGCCTTCAGTCAATGCAACCCGAGCCAAGAAACCGCAAGCCAGAGGTCGAGTTTATACTATGAGTGGAGCTGAAGCTTCTGAATCCGAAGACTTGATTCAAGGAGAAGGCGCCATAGAAGGTAATCTTTTAAAAGTACTGTACGACTCTAGGACAACCCATTCTTTCATATCATATGACTGTGTGCTACGACTTGGTTTACCTGTGTCTGAACTACCTTTTGGAATTGACTGTTTCAACCCCCACTGATAAACCGGTAGTTACTACCAAAGTCTGTTTGAAGTGTCCTTTGATTGTTGAAGGTCGAATCTTTTCTATCGATTTGATCTGTTTACCTCTTTCACAGTTAGATGTAATCCTAGGAATGGACTGGTTATCTTCCAACCATGTTCTGTTAGATTGTTCTAGTAAGACCATAGTCTTTCCTATGGATGAGAATTCTAGATACTTGACGGCCAACCAAGCACGAGCTTTCTTGAAAGAAGGAGCTCAGGGGTACATGCTATTATCTTCTTTGAAAGTTGAGAGTGAGGCTGATTTGAGTACTATTCCGGTAGTGAAGGAATTTCCTGAGATCTTTCCTGAAGAAGTACCTGGTTTACCACCGGCACGTGAGATCGAGTTTGCTATTGACCTAGTACCGGGAGCTGGTCCCGTGTCTATAGCACCTTACCGAATGTCACCGACAGAATTAGCCGAACTTAAGAAGCAGCTAGAAGAGCTTTTGGAGAAGCAGTTCGTTAGACCGAGTGTATCCCCGTGGGGAGCACCTGTGTTACTAGTTCGAAAGAAGGACGATACCTCGAGATTGTACGTGGACTACAGGCAATTGAACAAGTTGACAATCAAGAACAAATATCCTCTCCCGAGAATTGACGACTTGATGGACCAACTGAAGGGGGCAGCGGTATTTTCGAAGGTTGACTTGAGATCTGGGTATCATCAGATAAGAGTGAAGACGGAGGATATACCCAAGACTGCTTTTTGTACGCGATACAGTCATTACGAGTATCTTGTGATGCCGTTTGGTGTGACGAATGCGCCTGCTATTTTCATGGACTATATGAACCGCATCTTTCGTCCGTACTTGGATAAGTTTGTTGTCGTCTTCATTGATGACATCCTGATATATTCCCGGAATCAGGAGGATCATGCTGAGCACCTCAGCATAGTTCTCCAGATTTTGAAGGAGAAGGAACTGTATGCCAAGCTGTCGAAGTGCGAGTTTTGGCTAGATGAGGTGAAGTTTTTGGGTCATGTGATCTCAAAAGAAGGAATCGCAGTGGATCCATGCAAAGTAGAAGCAGTACTGCAGTGGGAACAACCGAAGTCAGTGACGGAAGTCCGTAGTTTCGTTGGTTTAGCCGGATATTACCGGAGGTTCATAGAAGGGTTTTCCAAGATTGCCGGACCGCTCACTCAATTGACAAAGAAGAATCAAGTTTTCGAATGGACTGATAGATGTGAGCAGAGTTTTCAAGAGTTGAAGAAACGACTGACTACCTCACCTGTATTAGTGCTACCTGATCCGAATGAACCATTCGAGGTGTATTGTGACGCTTCGTACCAAGGATTGGGATCTGTTCTTATGCAACACCGAAAGGTGGTAGCCTACGCTTCGCGACAGTTGCGAGTGCATGAAAAGAATTACCCGACTCATGATTTGGAGTTGGCAGCTGTGGTTTTTGCTCTGAAGATATGGAGACATTTCTTTTATGGGGCGACATTCAACATCTTCAGTGACCACAAGAGCTTGAAGTACTTGTACGATCAGAAAGAGCTGAATATGAGGCAGCGGAGATGGCTGGAGTTTTTAAAGGATTATGATTTCCAGTTGTTGTACCACCCTGGCAAGGCGAACGTCGTGGCTGACGCCTTAAGTAGAAAGACTGTCAGTGTTTCTGCCTTGATGATTAAGGAAAGAGATCTCATCGAACAATTTAGAGATGTATGGTCATTTGTTAAGTTGGAACCCGGAAGAATTTGCATGAATATGGTTACCATCTCAAGCGAGTTGATGGAAGACATACGGGAAAAATAGAAGACCGATGAATTCTTGCAAGCAATAAGAGAACAAATGAAGCAAGGCGAGAAAACAGAGTTCGAAGAAGGAACAGATGGGATTCTGAGATTCCGAGGTAGAGTTTGTATTCCTCGTGACCAAGAGCTTAGACGATATATTGTGGATCATGCCCACACTAGCAAGCTAAGTATGCACCCTGGTATAACAAAGATGTACCAAGACTTGAAGAAGTTGTTCTGGTGGCATGGACTAAAAAGCGATGTCACTAGATGTGTATCGACTTGTCTAGTCTGTCAAAAAGCCAAAGTGGAACATCAGCGACCTGCAGGGTTGCTGCAACCATTGTCTATTCCTGAATGGAAGTGGGACAGCATTGTAACACCCCTTTGGAGGATGTCACACATAAAAGAAAATAAAAGAAATAGAAATAAAATCTACCCCAAGTTGTGAAACGTTTATTACATACTATTACGGGTTGTAAAATAATTCTTGATAAACAGAAATATGATATAGAAAGATAATGCGGAAATACGAAATAAAAAAAAAAACATCATTACGATAATATACATATGATTTAAGTTATAAGCTGTACAAGTAATTCACAACTAAGACTACAAATATTTAAACAAAAACAGCAAGGAAAGCAATAAAAGAGTTAATATATACAGACATACGCTGACGCGCCCAAAAAAAAACATCATGGTTATCTAATCCTCTGATGGATCACTCTCAGCATGAAAATGATCATCAGGAGATAGATATCCCGGATGTCTCGACACACGGCGATAACGGGATCGCCCAGTCGATACGATGCTTATCTCACTAGACTCAGGGTTTGCAGCACCCCAGTGACGCCTAATGGATAAGGGTAACTCTAAGTGCAGAAAAAGTGTCGTAGTCATAATCGGTTCTCCATCAAACCGTTGACGTAGAATCACGGTCACACGTCCTGCATACGTCACGCGAATCACGATCGCCTCGTAAATGCCAAGCCAGAGAACTCCCATGAAATACCAGCTCTACGAACCCCAAAAATCCTGGAGCTGCCATCCCTCACAATCAATCCAAGGGATATGGATGATCGGATGGTTCTTGATCGTCAAACTGATCGTCCGCTTGCTGATCTTCCTCCTCCTCGGGGTACAAGATCTCAATGGGCTAATCCTCTTCCTCGAAGTCTTTACCGCGTAAAATAAATAAACAGAAAATACATATAACAAAGAGGTAAGACAACATAAAATCATCACAACATGGCCAATAAGAAGACGACAAACAATATGTATACAGTTCATGCATTACAAAATACTATAACAGAAAGAATAACAAATTAGAGTAAGATTTAGATATCATAACAACATATCACATCACAGATAAAACATCACAGATAAAATAAGGAAGATAAGAATAAACAGATAAGATATAATAACCAAATATAGTAACAAGAAACCAGTTAAAATAAACAAATAAAATATAGATAAACAAGAAATAGATACGATGGAAATAAATAAATATGGAGATAAATACCAATATGACAAAACCCTACTCCATGGAGCTAAAGAAAACACAAGTATCAGAGAGCGGAATGACTCGTAAAATCTATTAGTACCACGGCTGCCCAACCAACTATTGCGCGGTCACACGTTGCGTCTATAGCCCCATGACACAAGAATCCATCATCCAGGCGTGGTGTAGTTCACGGTCTCACGTTGTGGCACTACAGGCAAATGTACTACTAAATTTCACAAATCTCGATTAAATATAGTGCGTGTCGAGTACCATAGTAGTGTGCTATCGGTTTACCACGGCCCAGTGGAGCTACCACACCGTCCACATGTGGGATCCCGTACACTAAAGTCTCCAAGTTCATTAGAACAATGAACCACACTACGTTTATCGCATCGACAACACGATGTGATTCGTCTCGTCAACCAATCCACCAAAAACTTGGCACACATAAATAGAAAGCACATGTACGGGTTCACATTTTCCCGACAATGAGATAAACTCTCAAAAGCACATGCGGGTTCACATTTTCCCGACAATGAAAGATCTCAAAATAATCATGCGGGTTCACATTTTCCGACAAATGAAAGATTCTCAAAAATAATCATGCGGGTTCACATTTTCCCGACAATGAAAGATCCTCAAAAATAATCATGCGGGTTCACATTTTCCGCATAAAATAAATATAGTAACGGTCAATCGCGTAGAAATTTTATCGCGTTTTCATAATTCCATCGTTTTTACAAACGTTTTTAAATCGCGTAAAGATATTTTTCTGTTTTTAAAATCGCGTAGCATTTTTAATACGTTTTCTCAATCGCGTAGGATTTTCAAATCATTTTCTTATTCGAATGCCTTTAAAATTACTATTTAAACAAACAGAAATAGTACTTAGTACATTTAAACTACGTAGAATAATTTTTCATACCGCATACTGTCTTTTGGATATTTTTGCTATCTTATTGGTTCATTTTTACTAAAAATTGACAGTATTTTGTCTAGAAAATCATAATAATGGTTTACTAAATTTTTCCATAAAATTTCCATTTACCTAATTTTTAACCACATCATTTAATTCTTTTTGAAATCTCTAACATGCTTCAAAACCTAAAGTGAGCTATATGTTAGAAAATTTCTCAAAATTACTTGTATTTTACTTCCTAATGATAAAATTATTAGTTTTAATCCTTTAAGCTTAATTCTACTCAATTTGTTTCTTCAAAAAAACCATTATAGAAAATTTCTTCTTAACTTGTATTGTCTCTTTTTGATTGAAAAAGGTTTGGAATCAAGTTTTAGAAATCATGATTACCTATAGTGGCATGTTGGCCAAATTTCGTAGTAAAACCCTTTTCATTTGATTTCTAAAATGTCTTTCACCTTTCAAATCATATCAAATGTATTATATTGTCTAAGTTCATTAAATCATATTAGAAAATAGTTAGCAAGAATCAATTTAATCCTTTAGGCATGTTGGCCCAAAATACTAAGTCTTTACCATTTGATTTCTAAATTCATTTTCTTTGATCAAATCAATTTGAAACCTTCTTAATTCTCCTAGGTTAATTAAGTTACACTTTAGAAAAATTAAGAGAACATTTTGGTCCTCACAATTTGTCATTGCCGTGAGCTTGTGGATTGTGCTCTTTGGAACACTCATGCAATTTTTTGAACATGTTATTCACATCCTATACATTATCATACAATTCTAACACATGCATTGTATTTTCTAACACATGCAATATATTTTCTAACACCTAAACCTAAATTAAAGCTTATAGACATGCAATCAAAAGCTAATAGACATGCAAAATTATTACAATCACCAAACAAATAAGCTACTAACAAATACCACATAAACTACTAGCAAACATAAAAATTAACACATACACACCAAACAAAGACAACACCACCGAATCCTTATGGATTCTTCAAACATTACAAGTCATTCCATCTTCTTACCACCACCAAGGGATGATAAGAATTGTCTTCCTCTTACCTTAAATGAAGACAAATGATATGCTTTCACACCTCCTAGGGTTCGGTTTTCACCTTCAAAAATACCTAGAAATCTCAAACAAAATTTACATGTTACTAACCATGAAAAAGAAGCTAAACCATGGAGAAATCATGGCTTAGAACTTTGAAAAAGAAGAGAGAGAAAGAAAAGCATGAAATTTCACCTTCTAGGTAAAACTTTCAAGGTTGATTTCCAAGCCCTAAATGGAAGATTTTGAAGAAACTCCCAACTAGAAAGGTTCTTAGAATAGTGTTTAGGTTAAGAAAACTTGGTTAGAAAAATTTTTGGATGGTTGGATGGTCAAGAATAGCTCTTGGCGAATGGTAGGAAAAAGAACAACAATGGTGGCTAGGGTTCTTGGAAGAGAGAGAAGAGAGAAAAGTGATGAAGATGAAGTGTTATTTTGGCCTTCTCACTCCTCTTGGCCGTAGCCATCAAGTGGCAAGGGATGTGCATGGATTTGGCTTCATCCAAGCCATAGATTGCATCAAAGGCTAGGATTAAATCTTGCTTAACAAGCTTGATTCCTATTGGTTCTCCTTGATGACTCACATGCTGAGTCACACAGTGCATTTAATTCTCTGTGAGTCGACTAGTGAGTGAGTCACTGTTCTGAAAGTTCTACTGCTAACGGTGATTAATTAAGCTACCGATCTAACCGTTCTGCTAATTGTGGGTCTCGCAAAATATTTCCGGGTCCACTGTCACTAAATTATACTGACTAATAAAATAATATTATAATAATATAAAATTATTTTATTTGACAGTTAAATCCTAAAAATTAAAAGATTATTTTTAGTCTCATTCAGAATCGGGTTTAGTAAGATCCCCCAATTCTAAATAATAAAATAAGATTTCCCCGGCCCGGAAAAATATTATTTTCCTGCCTCGGAAGAAATCACACAAAAAGTCCATATAAAATCACAGACAGTATTATCGGGCGTTAAATCAAGTGGAAAACAATTAAAAACAGCAAAAACAGTACGCTCGGGACGTAACGGTCATTTTCTCATTTTTTCCCACAACGTAGGTAATCGTCCAAAACGTTCAAATAAAATATTCAGCAGTATTATTTAGCTGTATATCTTTCAGAAAAACTAAAATAGTAGCTCAGAAAAATTTTTATTTTACCGTCTCGAAACAAATTACGTAAAACGATCAAATAAAATTTGAGCCTGTATTATCGTAATTGTTTTCATACAGAAATCGAGAACAGTAAAATAGGGACACAACGGTCATTCACACAAAAGCATGAAAAACAGCAAACAAGTACATTCGAGAATATTTTCTAAAAATTGGGCGTTACTACATTCCCAAAAAAATAAATTTCGTCCTCGAAATTCGTTGTTCATCAAAACAAATGAGGATATTGATCCTTCATTTTATCTTCCACTCTAGGTAGCTTCACCCGTCACATCATTCCATATGACTTTCACTAGCTCAATCATCTTTCCTCGAAGGCTGCTTTACCTTTCTCGTCCCCAATCTGACAGGTAAAGTTTCGTAAGTCAGATTCTCCTTTAACTACACGTCATCTGGTTGTATAACATGTGTCGGATCTGGTATATACTTCCGTAACTGAGACACATGAAACACGTCATGCAAATTGGATAGAAAAGGCGGCAAAGCAATCTGATATGCTACAGGACCTATACGTCGGATAATCTGATATGGTCCAATGAATTTAGGAGTAAGCTTCTTAGACTTAATCACTCTTCCGACACCAGTCGTAGGAGTAACTCTTAGAAATACATGCTCACCCTCCTTAAACTCAAGAGATCGTCTTCATTTGTCCCCATAACTCTTCTGCCTGCTTTGCGTCGTTCTCATCTTCTCTTGTATCATCTTTACCTTTTCTGTCGTTTGTTGCACAAGATCTGGTCCAATAGTCATACTCTCCCCATCTTGATACCAACACAACGGTGTTCGACATCGCCTTCCATACAATGCTTCATAAGGTGCCATTCCGATGCTTGCGTGAAAACTATTGTTGTAGGTGAATTCTATCAAAGATAAAAATTCATCCCAACTTCCTCGTTGTTCCAAAACACAAGCACGCAATAAATCCTCCAAAGACTGTATAGTTCTCTCTGTCGACCATCATCTGCGGATGATATCTTGAACTCAATCGTAACTTGGTTCCCATAGCTTCTTGCGACTTCGCCAAAATCTTGACGTAAACCTCGGATCTCGTCGAAACTATACATATAGGCACTCCATGTAATCTGACAATCTCGCTGATGTACAACTGGGTTAATCTTTCCAATGAATATTTAATATTGATTGGTAAGAAATGAGCTGATTTCGTAAGTCTATCGACTATAACCCATATCGAATCATGACCTTTCCTTGTCTTTGGCAAACCAGTAACGAAATCCATAGAAATACTGTCCCATTTCCATTCTGGAATCGATAATGGTTGCAACATCCCAGCTGGTCTTTGGTGTTCCACTTTCGCTTTCTGACAGATTAGGCAAGTTGACACGCACCTAACAACATCACCCTTCATTCCATGCCACCAGAATAACTTCTTCAAGTCTTGGTACATCTTTGTTATGCCTGGATGCTGACGAGCGCCGAACTCAGTCAAAATTATAACCGAAGTTATTACCTAAACTTGTAGTATAATGAACAACACCGGATCGTCTCCTCAAGGATCGTAGATGCAATTTGATCAAATCAAGTGAAAGTTAGAAAAAGGGGGTTTTGATGGTTCAAAGATCGCAGTGACAAGATTTAAAGAGAAATAACAATTAGAAAAAGCAATTCATTAAATCTATCCGAGATTGGGTGGATTCAATCATAGACCTTTCAACAAACACAGAAATACATTTGAATGGTTAACTTGGATCTAACCGAGATCTCTCGCATCGATCCGAGAATTCATACTAGACAATCGTCCGAATTCAATTGACAAGTGATAAACACAAATCTGCAATCGCACCATTCATGTAAATATATGTCAATTTAAGCACCGAATTCAATTAACCTAGGCACAAATCAGTAACCTAACCTCTTCAATTATGTGATTAGTTTAGATCAATCAGTTCTAAATTTCATCACAATACTTAATCTTAAACCAAGATCAAATCATATCAAACATAAACAGAATCACCATTCATGCATTCAAGATTAAGAGAACAGAAGAAGAAGAGAAGAGGAATTCAAATATAAATCAAATACATTACATAACCAAGGTCTCAAGAATCCAAGCCACAATCTCTTCAAGAGTCCCGAATTGACTAGAAGTGACTTAGCTCTCCATTACAATGAAGGAAAAATATACAAGAACTATGAAAAACTATCTTTAACACTAAGTGTATGTTGTGTTTAGAGCTCTCCTCATGCTTCCTTTTATAGAGGATTCAGAGTAGTAGTAGATGGGTAGATGAGATTAGTAGGTGGAATTAGTAGGTGAGCTTGGTAGGTGAACTTGGTAGGTGAGCTTGGTAGGTGAACTTGGTAGGTGAGCTTCCTTGTCTCCGAAAGTATTCATTGCTGAACTCATTGATTTCGTCATTTTTGAGCCAAGTGGTCTTCATGAAAGTTCTAGGAAATTGTCTAAGCTTTCCAATGGCTCTAGAAGCAGCCAAAAATTCGTCCTACAGCCCAAGATATGACCCAATTACTACAGACTGCTCAGGACCAGTTTCAGCACCTCTGTTTTGACTTTCAGACCCAATATCTCCATCAAGGAGCCCGAATCAAGTTTTGTGTTTGTCATGAAAGTTGTACATATGGGTCTTAACTTTCAGATCACCAATTTTCAGCCCATTCTATAAACCCAAACTCGAATTATGTTCTGGTTACTACACACTGTTCGGGTTCCAGTCACAAATCCCGTATTCTGATTTCCATGCCCAATTAGCTCCACTAGATGTCTGAATTTGACTTCGAGCTCTTCATCAAAGTTGTAGAGCTCTCTTTTATCTTTCCTACAAGGTAAAATTCATAATTATCAGACATTTAGAACTCAAGATATGGCCAAAATACAGAAACAGTGTAAGACTCGAATAATGCTGAAAAATCAATTAAGTCCGATTCGAGTTCAAACTTACAAAACATAATCAAATTCAGTCAATTAAGTACATGAAGAGTGTAAATGACTAATAATGAGGGTTTATTAATGAATAAAATATGTGATTATCAAATTCCCCCACACTTAGCTTTTTGCACTCCTGGGCAAAACATATAAAACTAAAGTTAGAAGACAAAGACAAACGACACAAACTTAAAAATTAAAACTCTAAAGGACTCAATGAAGCAAGAAGAGCAACAAGAAATTCAAGGGATCAAAGCATAAATGAGGTAACATTTCTTCACATCTCAAACCGAAGTGCAAGGAAACTTCCGTTGAAAAGAATGAATTAAGAATGATGGATCTTCACAAGATTCCCTCTCAATCTCTCAAGTGTTTAAAAGGTAGGTATTTCACTCAATTCAACCCATGAAAATGGCACTACCATAAGCTTGCTTATCTTCTACTTCTCCACTACTCAAAACACATGCACACACAAATCATGAGGACTTTATTCAAGGTTGTAGTGAGGTCAAGGTAACGAAGAGGATAAAATGGATATGAGAAGATAAATACCAAAGAGAATAAAAGCAAATGAGAGTGAGTTTAAATAACGAGCATAAAAGTTCATCTCAACTCTAATGTATATCCCTTTACATATTCATTTCCCAATCCTTTTCTCTCTTTTTTTTTTTTTTTTATATATATGAACATAACTATATACATACATTTTTTTTTTTTTTTTTTTTTTTTTTTAGGCACTCTTTCTTTTCTTTTTTTTTTTTCAACAACCATTTTGTACACACACCCCCACACTTGTTCAAAAACTCATCCATTAACCAGGCTAATGTTCTTTTATTTCCTAAGGTACAGTAAGAACATGATTTTTCATTTAAGGCACATAATGAGCTAGAAACAAGGAATGGTCAAATAAGCTCAAAGGGGTTAAGCAAAGGAAAATATACAAGGTTGGTAGGAATCAGAGAATTTTCGAGAGGTCAAAAGAGTGCTTGATATCATATTGAAAACAAGGTTGGCTATTTGGTTAAATTAGCTAAGAAAGAGGGCCTCAATCATGTTCATGCATGCAAGTGAAATGTAGCCTCAAAAAGAATCAAAGCAAGTTCTAGAGTGGTCATTAACATGAGTGAAAATCACACAAGAAAGAAGAGAATGGCATAAATGTTGAATCCATCCATTAGGCTCAAAATCTCACAAGGTATGCATTCATCAAACTCAATTCATCAATTCAATCATCCATCACCAAGCATATCAGTTCAAGAAGGGAGAAAAATTATTCAATCATGCAATGAACCCCTTTTTTTTTTTTATTTTTTGAAAATTTTTTTTTTTTGAAATTTTTTTTTTAACAAACGAAAAGAAACAGAAACATGCTAAAATCTCTCTCCCACACTTAATGTAACATTGTCCTCAATGTGAAAGAAAGAGATAGAAAAGAGCAACACAACCTGATAAGAAGTGAATCAACGCCTAGCAGAAAAGAAACACACTGTCAGTGCCGCATCAGACCCTGAAAAGAAATCAAACAAGAAAACGTTAGTACTACCACAAGTCAATACTAATTAATTACTACCTAAAAAACTCCTTACTCTGCCACCAATTAAGATGCGTCTCAAGAGTAAAATTACTCCTTACTCTGCCATCACTAATTGGTTTAATAAGTCCATGACAACCATATCATACTAAACAAAACAACAATTTTTTTTTTTTTAAATCAAACCCATTAAAGATAAAGTTTCAGATCGGGCTCTTGTTTCTTGTTACTTCCTTCATTTGCTTCTTCTGTTGACCAATCTATCTCGAGCTAATACCTGATCAGTACATACTCAAAAGCTTCTAATTTATCAATGAGCTCATCAATAGTGGAGGCGAGATAAGAAGTTGTCTTGCTTAGAAGGAGTAATAAATTTACGTTCCACGACTTTGTCAAGAAAAAAAAGAACAAAAGATCAAAGAAATTATTAACATTCAACAAACCAATGGGTTTATGGTGGATGTTCGGTTCTACCCAAGAGACAATTTGAAAAATTTCTTCCAAAGTACCAAAACCACCTGGTAAGGCAATGAATGCATCGAGTTTTCAAGCATTATCTTCATGCGTTCATGCATTGATGATACTTTAAGTTCCTCCCCAATTGTCTTTCCAGTGATGTTCTGTTGAGCTAAAGTTTCAGGAATGATACCTAGAACCTCGACTGTCTCTTACAAAGGCAAAAGTGATACAGCCCCCATTAACCCACGACAACCTCCCCCATATACAAGATGAATATTTCTCGCAGCAAGTGATGACCAAGAGTGCTAGCTGCGTTTACAAACTCTAATCCCTTCCCATAACTCGACCCACAAAAAACACGGACATTTTTGAGGTTACGAATAGAAGGCCCCATTCTATACTCTTCCTCCCTTTGAGTGTTTCTGAGTTTGAAGGAAAATGGAGAAAATGGAGTGTTTAAATAGGAAAAAGAATGGAAAGGGGAATAATTGCACCTATGAGGGTAGGTTGGCGGTTGTCAGAAAAGGTTGAAATTAAGAGACACAGAATCTTTTTTTTTTTTTTTTTTTTTTTTGACTTCAAGAAAACCATCAAGGTAAAGAAGTCTAGAAACCCCGAAGGACCACTGCTCAAAGGATCGTCTATACAAAAATCAAAATACAACAAAATGATACAAAGATAATAGAAAATGATGATATACACAGTATGTACAGTCTCCATGGCGTATCTTTATACTTTAAGGCGTCATGAGTGCAAGAGACATCACGTCCTTTTTTTTTTTTTTTTTTGAAATTGTTAGAAAAACTTGATGAAAGATGAGTGTATACTTACTTAAGATTGGGATGGAGGTAGTCTGCTCTTTCGGCTTTGTGCCAAAGCATTGTTGACCAAGATTTCGACCCATTCAAGACCAAATAACATAGGGCTCCCAAAAGGACAAGTGGCCATAATACGACTGGCTGCCTCACATGTGGGATACAATCTACCTTCTTTGTTTTTCAATTAAGAAGGCTGGATCAGGATGCATGCATTTCCCCATTCACGGTTTGTGTTACCAAAGCCAACCCTAAGAAGTATACATTTTTTTTTCTTTTTTTTTTTTGAATTTTTTTTTGAATTTTTTTTTCATTTTTTTTTTCATTTTTTTTTCTTTTTTTTTTTGTAAAATGCCATGAAGAAGAAGAAGAAGATGATGATATGTACAGATTGTTTGTGGATATGGCTCACATCTGCCTCTGGTTTAACGTCCGAAACGGCTTAAACGTCTTCTATGAGTCGAGGATAAGCTTCCCATCCAATTTTCTTATAAATTGGCAAACGAGTCTTTTAGAGTCGATTCCCAAGATCGTAGCGTTGTTGTTCATCCTTGAAGAGATTCCACAATTTAAGAATTTCACGATGCACCAATCCACAAGAATGCGTCTCAAGAGTCAATAAGATATCATCTAATGACTCCTTACTCATCCATTCTTAATGAAGAAAATTTTATCTTCTCTATTTGCGGAAACCATCCCCTTAGTACGACATCGCTTGTTACAGTTCCATCGTCCACATTTGTGACAGGACTTGTAACCTTTTTGCTCTTCTCCTTTTAGAATATGAACTTCTTCCAAGACCGGGCATATATGAGTCAAATGAAATTGAGGACTCACCGCTAATCGGACCTTTGCTTCAATTATCCAGCGTACATCTTCTCGGCATACCCTTGTGCATTAACATTCTCAATCTCTCACATCGAACTTTGTAGATTTTTCTCGAGCATTTTGAGGAAGAGAAGGAAAATGTTTTCTCGGGTTTGAAAGAATGACATCCATTTTGAAGGAGAAGAAGGGTTCGGTTATTTTGGGAAATCGAAGAATAAACCGACTCAAGAGTCACGGAGTACCGTATCCGCCACTTAACCTAAGAACACAAAGAACTCAAGAACTTGGTTTTCCAGGAATGATTGAGTCTTTGTCCATTAACCTTAAGCGCATTACCATTCCTAGGATCCTCGATGTCGATGCTTTGAGAGGATACGCGTGTCGACAACAAAAGAACCACGCCACCTAGATCTCAATTTTCCAAGGAGTAGGTGCGGATGATAATCTCAAAGCGAACTTTTTGACCAATTTCCGCACTTTTGCAAAAGGTGTAACAGACCTTTAATAAAGTAGGCCAATAAAATCCATCTTTGCAAGATTTTCGCAGTTGTTGTCGCCGAAGAAAAAATGACCTCCACATGCTTCGAGCGACTCTACCTACCTCATTGTCGGGCACACACATGTTTTTTTTTTTTTTTTTTTTTTTTTTTTTTTTTTTTTTTTTTTTTTTTTTTTTTTTTTTTTTTCTTTTTTTTTCTTTTTTTTTATTCATAATGCGGATGGAGAAGGTTCATCACCTCCACTTCTACATTCTCTGGAAGTTCATGATACTGTTTGAGGCGGTGTCCATTTACGATGAAAGCTTTGGCAGTGACCTCACTTTTAATCTGAACAGCACCAGAAGGAAAAACATTAGTAACAATAAATGGTCCATCCCATCTAGACCTTAATTTGCCAGGCATGAGTCGGAGGCGGGAGTTATAGAGGAGAACTTTTTGACCAATCTCAAATGTTTTCCTCAGAATCAACTTATCATGGAAGGCTTTGGTCTTCTCCTTATAAAGTTTGGAACTTTCATAAGCCTCCAAGCGGATCTCCTCCAATTGCTGCAGCTGCAGCTTCCTCTCCAAACCTGCTTGATCTAGGTCCAAGTTGCACCTTTTCACCGCCCAGAATGCTCGATGCTCAATTTCCACCGGTAGGTGGCAGGCTTTTCCAAAAATAATCCGATACGGAGACATCCCGATTGGTGTCTTATAAGCAATCCGGTAAGCCCATAAAGCATCCTCAAGCCTCTTGCTCCGGTCCTTTCTGTTAGGTTGAACTGTCTTCTGGAGTATCTGCTTAATTTCTCTGTTGGAGACCTCGGCTTGCCCATTGGTTTGGGGGTGGTAGGGTGTAGAAACCTTGTGTTGGACTCCATACTTCTTCATCAAAGCCTCCATGCTTCGATTGCAAAAATGTGAACCTTGATCACTAATGATGGATCTCGGGACTCCAAACCTACGAGAAAATCGTGATCTAATAAAATCCACAACAACTTTAGAATCATCGGTCAGAGTGGCCTTAGCCTCCACCCATTTAGATACATAATCCACGGCAAAGCGAGAATGTAAACAAAACCAAATGATACGGAAAAGGACCCATAAAGTCAATACCCCAAACATCAAAAATCTCGAGAGAATAATAAGGGTTTCTGGGGCATTTCATTCCTACGAGAAGTATTCCTGTTCTCGGCATTGATCACAAGATTTGCAAAACATATATGCATCATGAAATAGAGTGGGCCAATATAATCCGAGTCTAAAACTTTCCTAGCATCCGTTGAGGACCGAAGTGGCCGCCACATGCAAGTTTATGACAAAAGCTAAGAATGGAATGGAATTCATCATCGAGGCACACATCTCCTAATTACTTGGTCACCGCAAAATCTCCATAAGTAAGGATCATCCCACACATAATACTTTGACTCACTTTTCAATTTATTAATCTTAGCCTTAGTGAAATGTGCGGTATTGCTTTAGCAACCAAGAAATTAATCAAATCAAAGAAACCAAGGGATGTTGCCTTGCAGACTTGAAAAGGCTTTCATCGAGGAAAACATCATGGATGGGAGAAACATCTGCCTCCCTTTCAATTCGACTCAAGTGATCACCACCAAATTCTCCGCTCCACTCTTGTCACGGATCTCAATATCAAACTCCTGGAGGAGCAACATCCACCTAATCAACCGGGGCTTGGCATTGGGCTTTTTCGGGAGAAACTTCAATGCTTTGCGTGATCTGAAAACACAACCACTGCTGGAACCAAGCAAATATGATCGAAATTTATCTAAAGCAAAAACAATTGCTAAAAGTTCCTTTTCGGTTGTGGTGTAGTTGATTTGTGCGAGGATCTAAAGTTCTCGAAGCATAGGAAATGACATGAGATACTTTACCGACCCTTTGTGCAAGAACAGACTCCCAATGCATAATTAGAGGCATCACACATCACTCAATGGAAGTGTCCAATCCGGCGGTTGGATGATAGGTGTCTTGGTCAATGCCTGCTTCAATTGATTGAAGGCATCCCGGCACTTCTTGTCAAAGTGAAACTCCACATCTTTTTGCATGTAAGTTGGATAGCGGAAGTGCAATTTTGCTTTGAAATCCTTTATGAACCGCCGATAGAAACCTCGCATGACCAAGGAAAGAACGAATCTCCCGCACGCGTGTGGGGTAAGATAGGCATGAAATAACATCTATTTTTGCAGGATCTACCTCAATACCCTCACGAGATATCACATGCCCTAAGACTATACCTTGTTCTACCATGAAATGACATTTCTCAAAATTTAGAACGAGGTTAGTCTTAATGCATCTATGCAAGACCTGAGCCAGACTATCTAAACATGCATCAAAGGAAGATCCATAGACAGTAAAATCATCCATAAATACGTCCATGCAATTTTCTAAAAAATCAGAAAAGATACTTACCATACACCTCTGAAAGGTGCCTGGAGCATTGCATAGACCAAAGGGCATCCTCCTGTATGCAAATGTGCCAAATGGACAAGTGAAAGTAGTCTTCTCTTGGTCTTCTAGGGCTATATGAATCTGAAAATAGCCCGAATATCCATCCAGGAAACAATAATGTGACTTGCCAGCTAATCGCTCCAACATTTGATCAATGAAGGGCAGCGGGAAATGATCCTTTCTGGTAGCCTGTTGAGCGCCTATAATCAATGCAAACTCGCCAACTGTTTTGAACTCGTGTGGGCACAAGCTCATTGTTCTGATTCGCAACCACTGTGACCCCAGATTTCTTGGGAACCACTTGCACGGGGCTCACCCATTGACTGTCAGATATGGGATAAATAATGCCAGCTTGAAGTAGCTTTGTAACTTCCTTCTTCACCACATCTAGAATCAGGGGATTTAGTCTCCTTTGGGGCTGTCTAACTGGTTTGATCCCTTCTTCCAATAAAATCTTATGCATGCATGTGGAGGGGACTAATACCAGGGAATATCTGCAAGAGTCCATCCGATGGCTTGCCTATTCTGCCTCAAAATCTGCAGTAATTTTTCTTCTTGATCAGGTTGTAAGTTTTTAGCAATGATCACCGGAAGTGTCTCACCATCTCCCAAATATGCATATTTAAGATGGTCTGGTAAAGTCTTCAACTCCAAGGATGGAGGTTGTACAATGGAAGGTAACAAGTGATCTGAAACAGCTAACTCAGCAACATTAATTTCAGCATGGTACTGACTCTCATTCTCAATTGTTGCATCATCAGCAGCTGTATCATTACTCATAACAGAATAAATCTCAGCACATGCAGCACATGGTTCAACATCACAAGTGGCACATGTATCACAAGAAACAGAACCAAGATAGTCAACAATATCAGGGAATTCAGCATATAAATCAGTATAGACATCATCAACCAAAGATCTCAATCATATCAACATGGAAAACAGAATGCTCCTCTAGGGGTGTCTCATGGCATCAAAAATGTTAAATTGTACCAAATCGTCGCCAAACTCCATAGAAAGGGTACCGGCGATGCACGTCTATCTTAGTCTTGGCGGTCTTGAGGAATGGTCTCGCCTAGAATCAATGGAGCATGGTTTGTTGGAGACTCATCTTCCATGTCCGAATGTAGAAATCTTGGAAAAATCAACTCATTCACCCGAACTAACACATCTTCCAAAGACACCTGCATAGGATGAGCGGGCTCTATTCGCCAACCGAATCACGATACCGATGGATTGCAAAGTACCGATGTTTAAACACTTATACACCGACATGGGCATGACATTGATCGAAGCACCCAAATCTAGCATTGCATGCTCAAATCTAGAGTTGCCAATTGTGCAAGAAATTGTGAAAGTTCCAGGATCTTTGCATTTACGTGGCATGCTTGGCGAATCATCATTGCGAAACATTTCTTCCCATGCTTGATCTTCTCATCCCCTTTCAACCTTCTCTTATGAGTGCACAACTCCTTGAGAAATTTAGCATATTTTGGAATTTGCTTGATTGCATCTAGGAGGGGAATATTGATTTCCACTTTCCTGAATGTCTCCATGACTTCTTTTTCCATTTCTGCTTGCATTGTTCTCTTGGATTGTGTGATCCTATTTGGAAAAGGTAATGGAATGGCAACATCTGAATTCTCTGCAATTTTCTTCAGTGGCACAGATTTCTGGACTAAATTATCCATTTCCTGCCGTTTTTGGTCAATTTCTGATTGCTGTAAGGTTGGAACATCAACTTCTTTGCCACTTCTCAAGGTAATTGCACTTACGTTGCCTCTTGGATTGTTGACTGTTTGTGAAGGCAATTGGCTAGAACCTTGACTCTTTAGCTCGCTCACAGTGGTTGCCAGCTGCCCAATTTGAGTTTGTAAATTCTGAATGTTGGCACTGACGTTCTGCTGACTGAATATTATTTGTGGCCATTTGTTTCATCAGGTCTTCCAATGATGGCTCAGCTGGAGTGGATTGACAGACTGCTGAACAGGTCTTTGTTGTCGAATGCGGGGTATTTGTTGGTATTTGTTGCTTGGACCTGCAGCTTGGTATCTAAATTGTTGTTCTTCTTGGTGGGGCCGTTGTTGTTGTTGGGGTCATTGTTGCTAGGATTCCCATATCTCAAATTGGGATGGTCTCGCCAACCAGGATTATAAGTGCTAGAAAATGGATCATATCTAGATTGTTCTTGTTGTTCTTGATATTGGGGTCTACCAGGAAAAACACCACCGGCAAAGAACACATTGATCTGGAAAAGCGGAACCATCTTCCTGAAGTGTAGGGCATGAATCAGTAGGATGAGATGAATTAGAGCAAATTCCACACACTGATGCAGTCATCTGCATGGGTGGTTGTTGACCCACTGCTATCTGTCTTACCAAAGAAGTCAATTCATCTAGTCTCGTGTTCCATTCTTTGTTGGTCCATATGAGATGCTTGAATTTCATTAACTCCTCTGGTTGCGGTGATGATCCGCGAGCCAAACTGTTGGGTATTGGCTGCCATGTTTGCTATCAGATCTCTTGCGACGGTAGGAGTTTTGTCTACTAAGGCTCCTCCAGAGGCAAAGATCGATCATGCTTTCTAACATTTGGCAAAGAAACCCTCATAAAAGTATTGAATCAAGAGTTGGTCACTAATTTGGTGATGAGGGCGGCTCGAACACAACTCTTGAATCTCTCCCGGTATTCATGCAAAGTCTCACCGGACATCCGTACGATGCCACATATATCCTTCCTAATTGCAGCGGCTCTTGAGGCGGGGAAGAATCTCTCCAGGAACAACCTCTTCATGTCATTCCAACTTCGACCGAACCTGGTGAAAGATAAAACAACCAATCTTTGGTGCATCAACAAGTGAGAAGGGAAATGCCCTTAACTTGATGTGTTCCTCGGAGATGCCTTGTGGCTTCATGGTTGAACACACAACATGGAACTCTTTCAGTGCTTATGAGGATCTTCACCCGCAAGACCATGAAACTTTGGTAACAAGTGTATCAAACCAGATTTCAACTCAAAATCTGCATCAAGATCGAGGATATTGAATGCACAAAGATTGGTAAGATACATCGGGAGCAAGAAGTTCCTTAAGGGTTCTATTATGCATGTTATCGGCCATGATTTCGGGATTACTTAAGTTATCGGGTTCACTCCCAAAATTAGGTTCAGAATTAACTCGGAATTTATCACACGAGCTCTAATTAATCTATGCAAGGTCCTATCAATCTCGGGATCAAGATCAAGCAAGATATCGATTGGACCTAGTCATGCATCAACTAAAGCACAAAAACACAAAAAGCGCAACTAAGCAAAATACACTAAACAACACTCAAAATATGCAAAAATAAATCTAGTTAATATGTCTAAACATTTTTAAAAATTATGGAATCAACACGAACAAAATCTACATAAAAATGAAACTAGAAAATGTAATAAAAAATATTAAAAAATTAAAAAGTGGTCTAAATGATAGAATTTCGAAAAACCAGGGGTGACGTCACAGTTTATTGTGAGTCTTGTTTATCAGGCTGTTTTCCTTCAACCGACCAAGTTTCAGCTCATTCTGGGCATGTTGCAGTTCGAAAATTGCAATAGTTACCCGTAATCACTGTTTTCCGTCTTTCCTAAATCGAGAAAAATTCAAAAGCTAAGATAAAAATATTAGTATGGTATGAACAATGTTAGTAAATGAAAAATAACTGTTAGAATAGGTAAGAAAGAACAAAAATTAGTAAGGTTACTCAAAATGAAAAGATTACACCTACGAGTTCCCGACACGGCGCCAAAATTTTGACGGCCTTGAACTCGATCAAAATTATAACCGAAGTTATTACCTAAACTTGTAGTATAGTGAACAACACCGGATCGTCTCCTCAAGGATCGTAGATGCAATTTGATCAAATCAAGTGAAAGTTAGAAAAAGGGGGTTTTGATGGTTCAAAGATCGCAGTGACAAGATTTAAAGAGAAATAACAATTAGAAAAACAGTCAATTCAAATCTATCCGAGATTGGGTGGATTCAATCATAGACCTTTCAACAAACACCTGAAATACATTTGAATGGTTAACTTGGATCTAACCGAGATCTCTGCATCAGATCCAGAATTCATACTAGACAATCGTCCAGAATTCAATTGACAAGTGATAAACACAAATCTGCAATCACACCATTCATGTAAATATATGTCAATTTAAGCACCGAATTCAATTAACCTAGGCACAAATCAGTAACCTAACCTCTTCAATTACGTGATTAGTTTAGATCAATCAGTTCTAAATTTCATCACAATACTTAATCTTAAACCAAGATCAAATCGATCAAACATAAACAGAATCACCATTCATGCATTCAAGATTAAGAGAACAAGAAGAAGAAGAAGAAGAGGAATTCAAATATAAATCAAATACATTACATAACCAATGTCTCAAGAATCCAAGCCACAATCTCTTCAAGAGTCCCGAATTGACTAGAAGTGACTTAGCTCTCCATTACAATGAAGGAAAAATATACAAGAACTATGAAAAACTATCTTTAACACTAAGTGTATGTTGTGTTTAGAGCTCTCCTCATGCTTCCTTTTATAGGGGATTCAGAGTAGTAGTAGATGGGTAGATGAGATTAGTAGGTGGAATTAGTAGGTGAGCTTGGTAGGTGAACTTGGTAGGTGAGCTTGGTAGGTGAACTTGGTAGGTAAGCTTCCTTGTCTCCGAAAGTATTCATTGCTGAACTCATTGATTTCGTCATTTTTGAGCCAAGTGGTCTTCCTGAAAGTTCTAGGAAATTGTCTAAGCTTTCCAATGGCTCTGGAAGCACCCAAAAATTCGTCCTACAGCCCAATATATGACCCAATTACTACAGACTGCTCAGGACCAGTTTCAGCACCTCTGTTTTGACTTTCAGACCCAATATCTCCATCAAGGAGCCCGAATCAAGTTTTGTGTTTGTCATGAAAGTTGTACATATGGGTCTTAACTTTCAGATCACCAATTTTCAGCCCATTCTATAAACCCAAACTCGAATTATGTTCTGGTTACTACACACTGTTCGGGTTCTAGTCACAAATCCCATATTCTGATTTCCATGCCCAATTAGCTCCACTAGATGTCTGAATTTGACTTCGAGCTCTTCATCAAAGTTGTAGAGCTCTCTTTTATCTTTCCTACAAGGTAAAATTCATAATTATCAGACATTTAGAACTCAAGATATGGCCAAAATACAGAAACAGTGTAAGACTCGAATAATGCTAAAAAATCAATTAAGTCTGATTCGAGTTCAAACTTACAAAACATAATCAAATTCAGTCAATTAAGTACATGAAGAGTGTAAATGACTAATAATGAGGGTTTCTTAATGAATAAAATATGTGATTATCAGATGCATACTTAATAGACTAGTATGGGCATGTTCCACAATATATTGCCTCAGTTCTCGGTCACGAGGAATACAGATTCTACCCCGAAACCTCAAAATTCCATCAGTTCCTTCTTTGAACTCTACTGTCTCGTCTTGCTTCATTTGCTCCCTTATTCCTTGCAAAAATTTATCGGCATTTTGTTTTTCCCTTATGTCTTCCATCAGCTCGCTTGAGATAGTAACCATATATATACGATCTTTCCGGTTTTAACTCAACAAATGACCACTCATCTCTAAATTGTTCAATGAGTTCTTCTCCTTGATCATCGGGCTTAAGCACCGATAATCTTTCGACTTAAGGCGTCGGCCACGACATTCGCCTGATACCAGGGTGGTACAAAAGTTGAAAACCGTAATCGTTCGAAATTCTAACCATCTTCGCCGCCTCATATTTAGCTCCTTCGATCGTACAAGTACTTCAAACTCTTGTGATCACCGAAGATGTTGAACGTTGCTCCATAGAGAAAATGTCTCCATATCTTCGAGCAAAAACCACCGTAGCCAATTCCAAATCATGCGTAGGATAATTCTTCTCATGAACCTTCAATTGTCGAGAAGCATATGCCACCACATTCCGGTCTTGCATCAACACGCATCCTAGTCCTTGATAAGAAGCGTCACAATACACATCGAAAGATTTCTTCGAATCTGTAGGATCAATACCGGTGCGAGTTGTTAACCTCTTCTTCAACTCTTGAAAACTGGCTTCACGCTCTTCCGTCCATTCAAAAGCTTGACTTTTCCTCGTCAGCTGTGTAAGTGGTCCAACAATCTTGGAAAAACCTTCGATAAATCTCCGATAATAACCAGTAAGTCCAACAAAACTTCGAACTTCTGTTACTGTCTTAGGTCTTTCCCACTGTAAAATAGTCTCCACTTTCGATTGGTCCACCGCAATACCTTCTTTAGAAATTACGTGACCAAGAAATTGGACTTCTTCCAACCAGAACTCACACTTAGCCAATTTCGCATACAGCTGCTTCTCCCTCAAAATCTAAAGAACAACATTCAGATGTTCAGCAAGCTCTTCCTTCGATCGAGAATAGATCAGAATGTCATCGATAAAGACAACGACAAATCTGTCTAGATATGGACGAAATATCTTGTTCATATAATCCATAAATATGGCAGGAGCATTCGTCACCCCGAATGGCATTACCTGATACTCATAATGTCCATAACGAGTTCGAAAAGCAGTCTTCGACACATCTTCCCCTCTTACACGAATCTGGTGATAACCCGATCGCAGATCTATCTTGGAAAATATCACAGCTCCTCTCAATTGATCCATCAAATCGTCGATTCTTGGAAGCGGATATTTATTCTTGATAGTCACCTTGTTCAACTGCCGATAGTCCACACCAAGTTGTGAAGTTCCATCCTTCTTCTTAACCAAAAGCACTGGCGCACCCCATGGGGAAACGCTAGGTCGTACAAATTCTTTCTCCAACAGTTCCACCAATTGCTTTTTCAGCTCCCCCAACTCTACTGGCGACATACGATACGGTGCAATTGAGATAGGACCTGTTCCCGGTACTAAATCAATTGAGAACTCGATCTCCTGCTCAGGCGGTAAACCAGGTACGTCTTCAGGAAAAACATCCGAAAAACCATTGACAACAGGAATAGTATTCACATCCTTCTCATTCTTAACTTCTAGAGAAGACAATACCATATATCCCTGCGCTCCATCTCTTAACAAAGACTTGACCTTAACAAGAAGCTTAAGAATCCAGACTCTTCTTCCTTAGGAAAGACTATGGTTTTCTTTGCACAATCTATAAGTATATGGTTAGAACATAACCACTCCATCCCTAAGATTACATCTATCTCAATAAGAGGCAAACAAATCAAACCGACCATAAACAGACGGCCCTTCACAACAATAGGACAATCCAAACAGATCTTAGAAGTAACTACGGGTTTAGCAAATTAGGCGTAGACACACTCAATTTAACATTCGAGAAGACACAGTAACTTCGGTCTTTCCACACAATCATAGGCAATAAATGAGTGTGTAGCACCCGAGTCATACAAACGGTGAAGGTTACCTCCAATGTCACCTTCTCCTTGAATAAGGTCATCGAGATTGAGAAACTTCAGATCCCATCATTGTATACACTCGCCCTCCGGATCTCGGTTGAGTATTTCCAGCATTTTTGCCGATTAGCTCTAACATGACGAACAATGTGTTTCTTCTCCGAGTCGAGTACAATCCTTCGACATATGTCCAGGCGTCCACGCTAAAAACAGTAGCTTCCCTTGACTGTACAACCTGGAGATATATGGCCCTTCTTACCATATTTAAAACACGTCGGCGTAAACACCACTCTCTCGTCCGCTCCACCACTAGGTACACTCCCTCCAACTGGCGGTCGCTGAGTCTGACTTCCTTGTGGTCCAGAATACGGCTTACGCAGAAACCGATTTGTATTGCTACCTCCACCTCTTTGAAACCTTGTCGGCCCAAAGTTCCGATTCCTCTGATCTCGCGACGGTTCAAGCTCCTCAAGTCGCGCACATGCGTCTACCAAAGTATGAAAATGATTCATATTCAGAGATATTACTCCTCGCTTCAATTCCACTCTCAATCCGGACTCAAACTTCCGACATTTCCATACCTCATCTTGTCGATTTTGAGCATAATCCGAAAATTGAGACAAACTTTCAAATTTTGTGGCGTACTTTATTCACCGTCATATTTCCTGTCGCAACCCAAGAAATTCCATCTCCTTGGCATGCCTAGCACTTGCAGGAAAATATTTATCCAGAAAAGTATTAGAAAACACTTCCCAGGTGATCTCAGTCCCTTCAGCTTGCAACACTCGGCGGATTCCTCTCCACCAATGTTCTGCATCTCCTCTCAGCATGAAGACAGCATAAGTTACTTTCTTTTCATCTGTGCATCTCATCCCCTCAAAGATTCTCTCTAAATCTTGTATCCACTGACTCGCTTTCTCCGGATCCACCTCGCCTCTAAACTGTGGCGGATTATGGCGCCTAAATTCAGATAAATTTAGGGCATCAGCCGTAGCATCTTCTTTGTTGAGCTGCTCTCAAATTTTGCTGAGTAATCACTTCACCATCTTAGCCGTAGCTTC
Organism: Ormosia emarginata; assembly: GCA_029884605.1. Classification (NCBI taxonomy): domain Eukaryota; kingdom Viridiplantae; phylum Streptophyta; class Magnoliopsida; order Fabales; family Fabaceae; genus Ormosia; species Ormosia emarginata. The sequence continues at coordinate 28,780,196 of JAQQTP010000074.1, read as the reverse complement.
AAGGCAACCAACATCGGGTCCTCAACACGATTCACGTTAGCACGTCCTCTGCCTCTACCAGCCATCTTCTTTCTTCAAACATAACAAAACAAAGTTAGATACATCCTTCTAAATATTTCCGAAAGGATATAAATCACAAAGATCACAGAGGATCACACAAAGACAAACAAAAAACAGACCCAACCACAACCCCAAAAGACTCTAACTTGGGCTCTGATACCAACTAATGTAACACCCCTTTGGAAGATGTCACACATAAAAGAAAATAAAAGAAATAGAAATAAAATCTACCCCAAGTTGTGAAACGTTTATTACATACTATTACGGGTTGTAAAATAATTCTTGATAAACAGAAATATGATATAGAAAGATAATGCGGAAATACGAAATAAAAAAAAAACATCATTACTGATAATATACATATGATTTAAGTTATAAGCTGTACAAGTAATTCACAACTAAGACTACAAATATTTAAACAAAAACAGAAGGAAAGCAATAAAAAGTTAATATATACAGACATACGCCGACGCGCCAAAAAAAAAATCATGGTTATCTAATCCTCTGATGGATCACTCTCAGCATGAAAATGATCATCAGGAGATAGATATCCCGGATGTCTCGACACACGGCGATAACGGGATCGCGCAGTCGATACGATGCTTATCTCACTAGGCTCAGGGTTTTCGGCACCCCAGTGACGCCTAATGGATAAGGGTAACTCTAAGTGCGAGAAAAGTGTCGTAGTCATAATCGGTTCTCCATCAAACGTTGACGTAGAATCACGGTCACACGTCCCGCATACGTCACGGAATCACGATCGCCTCGTAAATGCCAAGCCGAGAACTCCCATGAAATACCAGCTCTACGAACCCCAAAAATCCTGGTCTGCCATCCTCACAATCAATCCAAGGGATATGGATGATCGGATGGTTCTTGATCGTCAAACTGATCGTCCGCTTGCTGATCTTCCTCCTCCTCGGGGTACAAGATCTCAATGGGCTGATCCTCTTCCTCGAAGTCTTTACCGCGTAAAATAAATAAACAGAAAATACATATAACAAAGAGGTAAGACAACATAAAATCATCACAACATGGCCAATAAGAAGACGACAAACAATATGTATACAGTTCATGCATTACAAAATACTATAACAGAAAGAATAACAAATTAGAGTAAGATTTAGATATCATAACAACATATCACATCACAGATAAAACATCACAGATAAAATAAGGAAGATAAGAATAAACAGATAAGATATAATAACCAAATATAGTAACAATAACCGGTTAAAATAAACAAATAAAATATAGATAAACAAGAAATAGATACGATGAAATAAATAAACATAGAGATAAATACCAATATGACAAAACCCTACTCCATGGAGCTAAAGAAAACACAAGTATCGAGAGAGCGGAATGACTCGTAAAATCTATTAGTACCACGGCTGCCCAACCAACTATTGCGCGGTCACACGTTGCGTCTATAGCCCCACGACACAGAATCCATCATCCGGGCGTGGTGTAGTTCACGGTCTCACGTTGTGGCACTACGAGGCAAATGTACTACTAGATTTCACAAATCTCGATTAAATATAGTGCGTGTCGAGTACCATAGTGTGCTATCGGTTTACCACGGCCCACGGAGCTACCAACTGTCCACATGTGGGGATCCCGTACACTAAAGTCTCCAAGTTCATTAGAACAATGAACCACACTACGTTTATCGCATCGACAACACGATGTGATTCGTCTCGTCAACCAATCCACCAAAAACTTGGCACACATAAATAGAAAGCACATGCGGGTTCACATTTTCCCGACAAAGAGATAAACTCTCAAAAGCACATGCGGGTTCACATTTTCCCGACAAATAAAGATCCTCAAAATAATCATGCGGGTTCACATTTTCCCGACAATGAAAGATTCTCAAAAATAATCATGCGGGTTCACATTTTCCCGACAGCGAAAGATCCTCAAAAATAATCTGTACGGGTTCACATTTTCCCGACAGCATAAAATAAATATAGTAACGGTCAATCGCGTAGAAATTTTATCGCGTTTTCATAATTCCGTCGTTTTTACAAACGTTTAAAAATCGGGTAAAGATATTTTTCTGTTTTTAAAATCGCGTAGCATTTTTAATACGTTTTCTCAATCGCGTAGGATTTTCAAATCATTTTCTTATTCGAATGCCTTTAAAATTACTATTTAAACAAACAGAAATAGTACTTAGTACATTTAAACTACGTAGAATAATTTTTCATACCGCATACTGTCTTTTGGATATTTTTGCTATCTTATTGGTTCATTTTTACTAAAAATTGACAGTATTTTGTCTAGAAAATCATAATAATGGTTTACTAAATTTTTCCATAAAATTTCCATTTACCTAATTTTTAACCACATCATTTAATTCTTTTTGAAATCTCTAACATGCTTCAAAACCTAAAGTGAGCTATATGTTAGAAAATTTCTCAAAATTACTGTATTTTACTTCCTAATGATAAAATTATTAGTTTTAATCCTTTAAGCTTAATTCTACTCAATTTGTTTCTTCAAAAAAACCATTATAGAAAATTTCTTCTTAACTTGTATTGTCTCTTTTTGATTGAAAAAGGTTTGGAATCAAGTTTTAGAAATCATGATTACCTATAGTGGCATGTTGGCCAAATTTCGTAAAACCCTTTCATTTGATTTCTAAAATGTCTTTCACCTTTCAAATCATATCAAATGTATTATATTGTCTAAGTTCATTAAATCATATTAGAAAATAGTTAGCAAGAATCAATTTAATCCTTTAGGCATGTTGGCCCAAAATACTAAGTCTTTACCATTTGATTTCTAAATTCATTTTCTTTGATCAAATCAATTTGAAACCTTCTTAATTCTCCTAGGTTAATTAAGTTACACTTTAGAAAAATTAAGAGAACATTTTGGTCCTCACAATTTGTCATTGCCGTGAGCTTGTGGATTGTGCTCTTTAGAACACTCATACAATTTTTGAACATGTTATTCACATCCTATACATTATCATACAATTCTAACACATGCATTGTATTTTCTAACACATGCAATATATTTTCTAACACCTAAACCTAAATTAAAGCTTATAGACATGCAATCAAAAGCTAATAGACATGCGAAAATTATTACAATCACCAAACAAATAAGCTACTAACAAATACCACATAAACTACTAGCAAACATAAAAATTAACACATACACACCAAACAAAGACAACACCACCGAATCCTTATGGATTCTTCAAACATTACAAGTCATTCCATCTTCTTACCACCACCAAGGATGATAAGAATTGTCTTCCTCTTACCTTAAATGAAGACAAATGATATGCTTTCACACCTCCTAGGGTTCGGTTTTCACCTTCAAAAATACCTAGAAATCTCAAACAAAATTTACATGTTACTAACCATGAAAAAGAAGCTAAACCATGGAGAAATCATGGCTTAGAACTTTGAAAAAGAAGAGAGAAAGAAAAGCATGAAATTTCACCTTCTAGGTAAAACTTTCAAGGTTGATTTCCAAGCCCTAAATGGAAGATTTTGAAGAAACTCCCAACTAGAAAGGTTCTTAGAATAGTGTTTAGGTTAAGAAAACTTGGTTAGAAAAATTTTTGGATGGTTGGATGGTCAAGAATGGCTCTTGGCCGAATGGTAGGAGAAAAGAACAACAATGGTGGCTAGGGTTCTTGGAAGAGAGAGAAGAGAGAAAAGTGATGAAGATGAAGTGTTATTTTGGCCTTCTCACTCCTCTTGGCCGTAGCCATCAAGTGGCAAGGGATGTGCATGGATTTGGCTTCATCCAAGCCATAGATTGCATTAAAGGCTAGGATTAAATCTTGCTTAACAAGCTTGATTCCTATTGGTTCTCCTTGATGACTCACATGCTGAGTCACACAGTGCATTTAATTCTCTGCTGAGTCAGCTAGCTGAGTCAGCCTGTTCTGGAAAGTTCTACTGCTAACGGTGATTAATTAAGCTACCGATCAAACCGTTCTGCTAATTGTGGGTCCCGCAAAATATTTCCGGGTCCACTGTCACTAAATTATACTGACTAATAAAATAATATTATAATAATATAAAATTATTTTATTTGACAGTTAAATCCTAAAAATTAAAAGATTATTTTTAGTCTCATTCAGAATCGGGTTTAGTAAGATCCCCAATTCTAAATAATAAAATAAGATTTCCCCCGCCGAAAAAATATTATTTTCCTGCCTCGGAGCAAATCACACAAAAAGTCCATATAAAATCACAGACAGTATTATCGGGCGTTAAATCAAGTGGAAAACAATTAAAAACAGCAAAAACAGCAAAAACAGTACGCTTGGGACGTAACGGTCATTTTCCTGTTTTTTCCCACAACGTAGGTAATCGTCCAAAACGTTCAAATAAAATATCCAGCAGTATTATTTAGCTGTATATCTTTCAGAAAAAATAAAACAGTAGCTCAGAAAAATTTTTATTTTACCGTCTCGAAACAAATTACGTAAAACGATCAAATAAAATTTGAGCCTGTATTATCGTAATTGTTTTCATACAGAAATCGAGAACAAGAAAATAGGGACACAACTGTCATTCACACAAAAGCATGAAAAACAAAAAAGCATACATTCGAATATTTTCTAAAAATTGGGGCGTTACAACACTCCCTCAACAAATAAAAATTTCGTCCTCGAAATTCGTTGTTCATCAAAACAAATGAGGATATTGATCCTTCATTTTATCTTCCACTCCTAGGTAGCTTCACCCGTCACATCATTCCATATGACTTTCACTAGCTCAATCATCTTTCCTCGAAGCTGCTTTACCTTTCTGTCCCCAATCCTGACAGGTAAAGTTTCGTAAGTCAGATTCTCCTTTAACTGCACGTCATCTGGTTGTATAACATGTGTCGGATCTGGTATATACTTCCGTAACTGAGACACATGAAACACGTCATGCAAATTGGATAGAAAAGGCGGCAAAGCAATCTGATATGCTACAGGACCTATACGTCGGATAATCTGATATGGTCCAATGAATTTAGGAGTAAGCTTCATAGACTTAATCACTCTTCCGACACCAGTCGTAAGAGTAACTCTTAGAAATACATGCTCACCCTCCTTAAACTCAAGAGATCGTCTTCGTTTGTCCGCATAACTCTTCTGCCTGCTTTGCGTCGTTCTCATCTTCTCTTGTATCATCTTTACCTTTTCTGTCGTTTGTTGCACAAGATCTGGTCCAATAGTCATACTCTCCCCATCTTGATACCAACACAACGGTGTTCGACATCGCCTTCCATACAATGCTTCATAAGGTGCCATTCCGATGCTTGCGTGAAAACTATTGTTGTAGGTGAATTCTATCAAAGATAAAAATTCATCCCAACTTCCTCGTTGTTCCAAAACACAAGCATGCAAAAAATCCTCCAAAGACTGTATAGTTCTCTCTGTCTGACCATCTGTCTGCGGATGATATGCTGAACTCAATCGTAACTTGGTTCCCATAGCTTCTTGCAGACTTCGCCAAAATCTTGACGTAAACCTCGGATCTCTGTCAGAAACTATACATGTAGGCACTCCATGTAATCTGACAATCTCGTTGATGTACAACTGGGTTAATCTTTCCAATGAATATTTAATATTGATTGGTAAGAAATGAGCCGATTTCGTAAGTCTATCGACTATAACCCATATCGAATCATGACCTTTCCTTGTCTTTGGCAAACCAGTAACGAAATCCATAGAAATACTGTCCCATTTCCATTCTGGAATCGATAATGGTTGCAACATCCCAAATGGTCTTTGGTGTTCCACTTTCGCTTTTTGACAGTCAGGCAAGTTGACACGCACCTAACAACATCACCCTTCATTCCATGCCACCAAAATAACTTCTTCAAGTCTTGGTACATCTTTGTTATGCCTGGATGCATACTTAATAGACTAGTATGGGCATGTTCCACAATATATTGCCTCAGTTCTCGGTCACGAGGAATACAGATTCTACCCCGAAACCTCAAAATTCCATCAGTTCCTTCTTTGAACTCTACTGTCTCGTCTTGCTTCATTTGCTCCCTTATTCCTTGCAAAAATTTATCGGCATTTTGCTTTTCCCTTATGTCTTCCATCGCCTCGCTTGAGATAGTAACCATATATATACGGATCTTTCCGGTTTCAACTCAACAAATGACCTTTCATCTCTAAATTGTTCAATGAGTTCCTTCTCTTGATCATCGGAAGCGAAGCAATCGATAATCTTTCGACTTAAGGCGTCGGCCACGACATTCGCCTTACCAGGTGGTACAAAAGTTGAAAACCGTAATCGTTCGAAATTCTAACCATCTTCGCTGCCTCATATTCAGCTCCTTCTGATCGTACAAGTACTTCAAACTCTTGTGATCACTGAAGATGTTGAACGTTGCTCCATAGAGAAAATGTCTCCATATCTTCAGAGCAAAAACCACCGCAGCCAATTCCAAATCATGCGTAGGATAATTCTTCTCATGAACCTTCAATTGTCGAGAAGCATATGCCACCATATTCCGGTCTTGCATCAACACGCATCCTAGTCCTTGATAAGAAGCGTCACAATACACATCGAAAGATTTCTTCGAATTTGGTTGGATCAATACCGGTGCAGTTGTTAACCTCTTCTTCTTCAACTTGAAAACTGGCTTCACGCTCTTCCGTCCATTCAAAAGCTTGACTTTTCCTCGTCAGTTGTGTAAGTGGTCCAGCAATCTTGGAAAAACCTTCGATAAATCTCCGATAATAACCAGCAAGTCCAACAAAACTTCGAACTTCACATTCGTCTTAGGTCTTTCCCACCGTAAAACAGTCTCCACTTTCGATGGGTCCACCGCAATACCTTCTTTAGAAATTACGTGACCAAGAAATTGGACTTCTTCCAACCAGAACTCACACTTAGCCAATTTCGCATACAGCTGCTTCTCCCTCAAAATCTGAAGAACAACATTCAGATGTTCAGCATGCTCTTCCTTCGATCGAGAATAGATCAGAATGTCATCGATAAAGACAACGACAAATCTGTCTAGATATGGACGAAATATCCTGTTCATATAATCCATAAATATGGCAGGAGCATTCATCACCCCGAATGGCATTACCTGATACTCATAATGTCCATAATGAGTTCGAAGCGTCTTCGGCACATCTTCCCCTCTTACACAAACCTGGTGATAACCCGATCGCAGATCTATCTTGGAAAATATCACAGCTCCTCTCAATTGATCCATCAAATCGTCGATTTTTGGAAGCGGATATTTATTCTTGATAGTCACCTTGTTCAACTGCCGATAGTCCACACCAAGTCGTGAAGTTCCATCCTTCTTCTTAACCAAAAGCACTGGCGCACCCCATGGGGAAACGCTAGGTCGTACAAATTCTTTCTCCAACAGTTCCACCAATTGTTTTTTCAGCTCCCCCAACTCTACTGGCGACATACGATACGGTGCAATTGAGATAGGACCTGTTCCCGGTACTAAATCAATTGAGAACTCGATCTCCTGCTCAGGCGGTAAACCAGGTACGTCTTCAGGAAAAACATCCGGAAAACCGTTGACAACAGGAATAGTATTCACATCCTTCTCATTCTTAACTTCTAGAGAAGACAATACCATATATCCCTGCGCTCCATCTCTTAACAAAGACTTGACCTTAACAGCAGTTAAGAATCCAGACTCTTCTTCCTTAGGAAAGACTATGGTTTTCTTTGCACAATCTATAAGTATATGGTTAGAACATAACCAGTCCATCCCTAAGATTACATCTATCTCAATAAGAGGCAAACAAATCAAACTGACCATAAACAGACGGCCCTTCACAACAATAGGACAATCCAAACAGATCTTAGAAGTAACTACAGGTTTAGCAGTTGGCGTAGACACACTCAATTTAACATTCAGAGAAGACACAGGCAACTTCAGTCTTTCCACACAATCATAGGCAATAAACGAGTGTGTAGTACCCGAGTCATACAATACAGTCAGAAGGTTACCTCCAATGTCACCTTCTCCTTGAATAAGGTCATCAGATTGAGAAACTTCAGATCCCATCATTGTATACACTCGCCCTCCAGATCTCGGTTGAGTATTTCCAGATTTTTTGCTGATTAGCTCTAACATGACGAACAACAGGTTTCTTCTCTGGTCGAGTACAATCCTTCGACATATGTCCAGGCTGTCCATAGTTAAAACAGACAGTTCCCTTGACTGTACAATCTGGAGATATATGGCCCTTCTTACCACATTTAAAACACGTCGGCGTAAACACCACTCTCTGTCCTGCTCCACCACTAGGTACACTCCCTCCAACTGGCGATCGCTGAGTCTGACTTCCTTGTGGTCTAGAATACGGCTTACGCAGAAACCGATTTGTATTGCTACCTCCACCTCTTTGAAACCTTGTCGGCCCAAAGTTCCGATTCCTCTGATCTCGCGACGGTTCAAGCTCCTCAAGTCACGCACATGCGTCTACCAAAGTATGAAAATGATTCATATTCAGAGATATTACTCCTCGCTTCAATTCCACTCTCAATCCAGACTCAAACTTCCGACATTTCCATACCTCATCTTGTCGATTTTGAGCATAATCCGAAAATTGAGACAAACTTTCAAATTTTGTGGCGTACTCATTCACTTTGTCATATTTCCTGTCGCAACCCAAGAAATTCCATCTCCTTGGCATGCCTAGCACTTGCGGAAAATATTTATCCGAGAAAAGTATTAGAAAACACTTCCCAGGTGATCTCGGTCCCTTCACTTGCAACACTCGGCGGATTCCTCTCCACCAATGTTCTCGCATCTCCTCTCGCATGAAGACAAGATAAGTTACTTTCTTTTCATCTACGTGCATCTCATCCCTCAAAGATTCTCTCTAAATCTTGTATCCACCGACTCGCTTTCTCCGATCCACCTCGCCTCTAAATCGTGGCGAATTATGGCGCCTAAATTCAGATAAATTTAGGGCATCGGCCGTAGCATCTTCTTGTTTGAGTTGCTCTCAAATTTTGTTGAGTAATCACTTCAAATGACCATCTCGCCGCATAGCTTCGGCGAAGAACCAACATCGGGTCCTCAACACGATTCACGTTAGCACGTCCTCTGCCTCTACCAGCCATCTTCTTTCTTCAAACATAACAAAACAAAGTTAGATACATCCTTCTAGATATTTCCGAAAGGATATAAATCACAAAGATCACAGAGGATCACACAGCACAAACAAAAACAGACCCAACCACAACCCCAAAAGACTCTAACTTGGGCTCTGATACCAACTAATGTAACACCCTTTGGAGGATGTCACACATAAAAGAAAATAAAAGAAATAGAAATAAAATCTACCCCAAGTTGTGAAACGTTTATTACATACTATTACGGGTTGTAAAATAATTCTTGATAAACAGAAATATGATATAGAAAGATAATGCGGAAATACGAAATAAAAAAAAAACATCATTACTGATAATATACATATGATTTAAGTTATAAGATGTACAAGTAATTCACAACTAAGACTACAAATATTTAAACAAAAACAGCAAGGAAAGCAATAAAAGAGTTAATATATACAGACATACGCTGACGCGCCAAAAAAAAAACATCATGGTTATCTAATCCTCTGATGGATCACTCTCAGCATGAAAATGATCATAAGGAGATAGATATCCCGGATGTCTCGACACACGGCGATAACGGGATCGCGCAGTCGATACGATGCTTATCTCACTAGGCTCAGGGTTTTCAGCACCCCAGTGACGCCTAATGGATAAGGGTAACTCTAAGTGCAGAAAAAGTGTCGTAGTCATAATCGGTTCTCCATCAAACCGTTGACGTAGAATCACGGTCACACGTCCTGCATACGTCACAGAATCACGATCGCCTCGTAAATGCCAAGCCAGAGAACTCCCATGAAATACCAGCTCTACGAACCCCAAAAATCCTGGAGCTGCCATCCCTCACAATCAATCCAAGGGATATGGATGATCGGATGGTTCTTGATCGTCAAACTGATCGTCCGCTTGCTGATCTTCCTCCTCCTCGGGGTACAAGATCTCAATGGGCTGATCCTCTTCCTCGAAGTCTTTACCGCGTAAAATAAATAAACAGAAAATACATATAACAAAGAGGTAAGACAACATAAAATCATCACAACATGGCCAATAAGAAGACGACAAACAATATGTATACAGTTCATGCATTACAAAATACTATAACAGAAAGAATAACAAATTAGAGTAAGATTTAGATATCATAACAACATATCACATCACGTATAAAACATCACGAGATAAAATAAGGAAGATAAGAATAAACAGATAAGATATAATAACCAAATATAGTAACGAAACTTGGTTAAAATAAACAAATAAAATATAGATAAACAAGAAATAGATACGATGGAAATAAATAAACATAGAGATAAATACCAACATGACAAAACCCTACTCCATGGAGCTAAAGAAAACACAAGTATCGAGAGAGGGAATGACTCGTAAAATCTATTAGTACCACGGCTGCCCAACCAACTATTGCGCGGTCACACGTTGCGTCTATAGCCCCACGACACGAGAATCCATCATCCGGGCGTGGTGTAGTTCACGGTCTCACGTTGTGGCACTACGGGCAAATGTACTACTAGATTTCACACAAATCTCGATTAAATATAGTGCGTGTCGAGTACCATAGTGTGCTATCGGTTTACCACGGCCCGGCGGAGCTACCAACTCGTCCACATGTGGGATCCCGTACACTAAAGTCTCCAAGTTCATTAGAACAATGAACCACACTACGTTTATCGCATCGACAACACGATGTGATTCGTCTCGTCAACCAATCCACCAAAAACTTGGCACACATAAATAGAAAGCACATGTACGGGTTCACATTTTCCCGACAATGCAGATAAACTCTCAAAAGCACATGCGGGTTCACATTTTCCCGACAATGAAAAGATCCTCAAAATAATCATGTACGGGTTCACATTTTCCCGACAATGAAAGATTCTCAAAAATAATGCATGCGGGTTCACATTTTCCCGACGGCGAAAGATCCTCAAAAATAATCTGTACGGGTTCACATTTTCCCGACAGCATAAAATAAATATAGTAACGGTCAATCGCATAGAAATTTTATCGCGTTTTCATAATTCCGTCGTTTTTACAAGCGTTTTTAAATCGCGTAAAGATATTTTTCTGTTTTTAAAATCGCGTAGCATTTTAATACGTTTTCTCAATCGCGTAGGATTTTCAAATCATTTTCTTATTCGAATGCCTTTAAAATTACTATTTAAACAAACGAAAATAGTACTTAGTACATTTAAACTACGTAGAATAATTTTTCATACCGCATACTGTCTTTTGGATATTTTTGCTATCTTATTGGTTCATTTTTACTAAAAATTGACAGTATTTTGTCTAGAAAATCATAATAATGGTTTACTAAATTTTTCCATAAAATTTCCATTTACCTAATTTTTAACCACATCATTTAATTCTTTTTGAAATCTCTAACATGCTTCAAAACCTAAAGTGAGCTATATGTTAGAAAATTTCTCAAAATTACTTGTATTTTACTTCCTAATGATAAAATTATTAGTTTTAATCCTTTAAGCTTAATTCTACTCAATTTGTTTCTTCAAAAAAACCATTATAGAAAATTTCTTCTTAACTTGTATTGTCTCTTTTTGATTGAAAAAGGTTTGGAATCAAGTTTTAGAAATCATGATTACCTATAGTGGCATGTTGGCCAAATTTCGTAAAACCCTTTCATTTGATTTCTAAAATGTCTTTCACCTTTCAAATCATATCAAATGTATTATATTGTCTAAGTTCATTAAATCATATTAGAAAATAGTTAGCAAGAATCAATTTAATCCTTTAGGCATGTTGGCCCAAAATACTAAGTCTTTACCATTTGATTTCTAAATTCATTTTCTTTGATCAAATCAATTTGAAACCTTCTTAATTCTCCTAGGTTAATTAAGTTACACTTTAGAAAAATTAAGAGAACATTTTGGTCCTCACAATTTGTCATTGCCGTGAGCTTGTGGATTGTGCTCTTTAGAACACTCATACAATTTTTTGAACATGTTATTCACATCCTATACATTATCATACAATTCTAACACATGCATTGTATTTTCTAACACATGCAATATATTTTCTAACACCTAAACCTAAATTAAAGCTTATAGACATGCAATCAAAAGCTAATAGACATGCGAAATTATTACAATCACCAAACAAATAAGCTACTAACAAATACCACATAAACTACTAGCAAACATAAAAATTAACACATACACACCAAACAAAGACAACACCACCGAATCCTTATGGATTCTTCAAACATTACAAGTCATTCCATCTTCTTACCACCACCAAGGGATGATAAGAATTGTCTTCCTCTTACCTTAAATGAAGACAAATGATATGCTTTCACACCTCCTAGGGTTCGGTTTTCACCTTCAAAAATACCTAGAAATCTCAAACAAAATTTACATGTTACTAACCATGAAAAGAAGCTAAACCATGGAGAAATCATGGCTTAGAACTTTGAAAAAGAAGAGAGGAAAGAAAAGCATGAAATTTCACCTTCTAGGTAAAACTTTCAAGGTTGATTTCCAAGCCCTAAATGGAAGATTTTGAAGAAACTCCCAACTAGAAAGGTTCTTAGAATAGTGTTTAGGTTAAGAAAACTTGGTTAGAAAAATTTTTGGATGGTTGGATGGTCAAGAATGGCTCTTGGCCGAATGGTAGGAGAAAAGAACAACAATGGTGGCTAGGGTTCTTGGAAGAGAGAGAAGAGAGAAAAGTGATGAAGATGAAGTGTTATTTTGGCCTTCTCACTCCTCTTGGCCGTAGCCATCAAGTGGCAAGGATGTGCATGGATTTGGCTTCATCCAAGCCATAGATTGCATTAAAGGCTAGGATTAAATCTTGCTTAACAAGCTTGATTCCTATTGGTTCTCCTTGATGACTCACATGCTGAGTCACACAGTGCATTTAATTCTCTGTGAGTCACTAGTGTAGTCGACACATTCTGAAAGTTCTACTGCTAACGGTGATTAATTAAGCTACCGATCAAACCGTTCTGCTAATTGTGGGTCCTGCAAAATATTTCCGGGTCCACTGTCACTAAATTATACTGACTAATAAAATAATATTATAATAATATAAAATTATTTTATTTGTGATTAAATCCTAAAAATTAAAAGATTATTTTTAGTCTCATTCAGAATCGGGTTTAGTAAGATCCCCCATTCTAAATAATAAAATAAGATTTCCCCCGGCCGGAAAAATATTATTTTCCCGCCTCGAGCAAATCACACAAAAAGTCCATATAAAATCACAGACAGTATTATCGGGCGTTAAATCAAGTGGAAAACAATTAAAAACAAAGCAAAAACAAGAAAAAGCGATGCGGCGGGACGTAACGGTCATTTTCCTGTTTTTTCCCACAACGTAGGTAATCGTCCAAAACGTTCAAATAAAATATCCAAAGCGGTATTATTTAGTTTGTATATCTTTCGAAAAAAAAAAAAAGCAGTAACTCGAGAAAAATTTTTATTTTACCGTCTCGAAACAAATTACGTAAAACGATCAAATAAAATTTGAGCTGTATTATCGTAATTGTTTTCATACGAAATCGAGAAACAAAAATAGGGACACAAATGTCATTCACACAAAAGCATGAAAAACACAAAACAAGTACATTCGAATATTTTCTAAAAATTGGGGCGTTACAACACTCCCCAACAAATAAAAATTTCGTCCTCGAAATTCGTTGTTCATCAAAACAAATGAGGATATTGATCCTTCATTTTATCTTCCAGCTCTAGGTAGCTTCACCCGTCACATCATTCCATATGACTTTCACTAGCTCAATCATCTTTCCTCGAAGTTGCTTTACCTTTCTGTCCCCAATCCTGACAGGTAAAGTTTCGTAAGTCAGATTCTCCTTTAACTGCACGTCATCTAGTTGTATAACATGTGTCGGATCTGGTATATACTTCCGTAACTGAGACACATGAAACACGTCATGCAAATTGGATAGAAAAGGCGGCAAAGCAATCGATATGCTACAGGACCTATACGTCGGATAATCGATATGGTCCAATGAATTTAGGAGTAAGCTTCATAGACTTAATCACTCTTCCGACACCGGTCGTAGGAGTAACTCTTAGAAATACATGCTCACCCTCCTTAAACTCAAGAGATCGTCTTCGTTTGTCCGCATAACTCTTACGCACCGCTTTGCGTCGTTCTCATCTTCTCTTGTATCATCTTTACCTTTTACGTCGTTTGTTGCACAAGATCTGGTCCAATAGTCATACTCTCCCCATCTTGATACCAACACAACGGTGTTCGACATCGCCTTCCATATAATGCTTCATAAGGTGCCATTCCGATGCTTGCATGAAAACTATTGTTGTAGGTGAATTCTATCAAAGATAAAAATTCATCCCAACTTCCTCGTTGTTCCAAAACACAAGCACGCAATAAATCCTCCAAAGACTGTATAGTTCTCTCCGTCGACCATCCGTCTGCGGATGATATGCTGAACTCAATCGTAACTTGGTTCCCATAGCTTCTTGCAGACTTCGCCAAAAGCTTGACGTAAACCTCGGATCTCTGTCAGAAACTATACATGTAGGCACTCCATGTAATCTGACAATCTCGGCGATGTACAACTGGGTTAATCTTTCCAATGAATATTTAATATTGATTGGTAAGAAATGAGCTGATTTCGTAAGTCTATCGACTATAACCCATATCGAATCATGACCTTTCCTTGTCTTTGGCAAACCAGTAACGAAATCCATAGAAATACTGTCCCATTTCCATTCTGGAATCGATAATGGTTGCAACATCCCAGCTGGTCTTTGGTGTTCCACTTTCGCTTTCTGACAGATTAGGCAAGTTGACACGCACCTAACAACATCACCCTTCATTCCATGCCACCAGAATAACTTCTTCAAGTCTTGGTACATCTTTGTTATGCCTGGATGCATACTTAATAGACTAGTATGGGCATGTTCCACAATATATTGCCTCAGTTCTCGGTCACGAGGAATACGATTCTACCCCGAAACCTCAAAATTCCATCGGTTCCTTCTTTGAACTCTCTTGTCTCGTCTTGCTTCATTTGCTCCCTTATTCCTTGCAAAAATTTATCGGCATTTTGCTTTTCCCTTATGTCTTCCATCGCCTCGCTTGAGATAGTAACCATATATATACGGATCTTTCCGGTTTCAACTCAACAAATGACCACTCATCTCTAAATTGTTCAATGAGTTCCTTCTCCTTGATCATCGGAAGCCGGCTTAAGCAACGATAATCTTTCGACTTAAGGCGTCGGCCACGACATTCGCCTTACCAGGGTGGTACAAAAGTTGAAAACCGTAATCGTTCAAAAATTCTAACCATCTTCGCTGCCTCATATTCAGCTCCTTCTGATCGTACAAGTACTTCAAACTCTTGTGATCACTGAAGATGTTGAACGTTGCTCCATAGAGAAAATGTCTCCATATCTTCAGAGCAAAAACCACCGCAGCCAATTCCAAATCATGCGTAGGATAATTCTTCTCATGAACCTTCAATTGTCGAGAAGCATATGCCACCATATTCCGGTCTTGCATCAACACGCATCCTAGTCCTTGATAAGAAGCGTCACAATACACATCGAAAGATTTCTTCGAATCTGGTTGGATCAATACCGGTGCAGTTGTTAACCTCTTCTTCAACTCTTGAAAACTGGCTTCACGCTCTTCCGTCCATTCAAAAGCTTGACTTTTCCTCGTCGATTGTGTAAGTGGTCCAACAATCTTGGAAAAACCTTCGATAAATCTCCGATAATAACCAAAGAAGTCCAACAAAACTTCGAACTTCATTCTTGTCTTAGGTCTTTCCCATTTTGTAAAACAGTCTCCACTTTCGATGGGTCCACCGCAATACCTTCTTTAGAAATTACGTGACCAAGAAATTGGACTTCTTCCAACCAGAACTCACACTTAGCCAATTTCGCATACAGTGCTTCTCCTCAAAATCGAAGAACAACATTCGGATGTTCGAGATGCTCTTCCTTCGATCGAGAATAGATCAAAATGTCATCGATAAAGACAACGACAAATCTGTCTAGATATGGACGAAATATCCTGTTCATATAATCCATAAATATGGCAGGAGCATTCATCACCCCGAATGGCATTACACGATACTCATAATGTCCATAATGAGTTCGAAAAGTAGTCTTCGGCACATCTTCCCCTCTTACACAAACCTGGTGATAACCCGATCGCAGATCTATCTTGGAAAATATCACAGCTCCTCTCAATTGATCCATCAAATCGTCGATTTTTGGAAGCGGATATTTATTCTTGATAGTCACCTTGTTCAACTGGATAGTCCACACCAAGTCGTGAAGTTCCATCCTTCTTCTTAACCAAAAGCACTGGCGCACCCCATGGGGAAACGCTAGGTCGTACAAATTCTTTCTCCAACAGTTCCACCAATTGTTTTTTCAGCTCCCCCAACTCTACTGGCGACATACGATACGGTGCAATTGAGATAGGACCTGTTCCCGGTACTAAATCAATTGAGAACTCGATCTCCTGCTCAGGCGGTAAACCAGGTACGTCTTCAGGAAAAACATCCGGAAAACCGTTGACAACAGGAATAGTATTCACATCCTTCTCATTCTTAACTTCTAGAGAAGACAATACCATATATCCCTGCGCTCCATCTCTTAACAAAGACTTGACCTTAACGGAGCTTAAGAATCCGGACTCTTCTTCCTTAGGAAAGACTATGGTTTTCTTTGCACAATCTATAAGTATATGGTTAGAACATAACCACTCCATCCCTAAGATTACATCTATCTCAATAAGAGGCAAACAAATCAAACTGACCATAAACAGACGGCCCTTCACAACAATAGGACAATCCAAACAGATCTTAGAAGTAACTACAGGTTTAGCAGTTGGCGTAGACACACTCAATTTAACATTCAGAGAAGACACAGGCAACTTCAGTCTTTCCACACAATCATAGGCAATAAACGAGTGTGTAGTACCCGAGTCATACAATACAGTCAGAAGGTTACCTCCAATGTCACCTTCTCCTTGAATAAGGTCATCAGATTGAGAAACTTCAGATCCCATCATTGTATACACTCGCCCTCCAGATCTCGGTTGAGTATTTCCAGATTTTTGCTGATTAGCTCTAACATGACGAACAACAGGTTTCTTCTCTGGTCGAGTACAATCCTTCGACATATGTCCAGGCTGTCCATAGTTAAAACAGACAGTTCCCTTGACTGTACAATCTGGAGATATATGGCCCTTCTTACCACATTTAAAACACGTCGGCGTAAACACCACTCTCTGTCCTGCTCCACCACTAGGTACACTCCCTCCAACTGGCGATCGCTGAGTCTGACTTCCTTGTGGTCTAGAATACGGCTTACGCAGAAACCGATTTGTATTGCTACCTCCACCTCTTTGAAACCTTGTCGGCCCAAAGTTCCGATTCCTCTGATCTCGCGACGGTTCAAGCTCCTCAAGTCACGCACATGCGTCTACCAAAGTATGAAAATGATTCATATTCGAGATATTACTCCTCGCTTCAATTCCACTCTCAATCCAGACTCAAACTTCCGACATTTCCATACCTCATCTTGTCGATTTTGAGCATAATCCGAAAATTGAGACAAACTTTCAAATTTTGTGGCGTACTCATTCACTGTCATATTTCCCATGTCGCAACCCAAGAAATTCCATCTCCTTGGCATGCCTAGCACTTGCGGGAAAATATTTATCCGAGAAAAGTATTAGAAAACACTTCCCGGGTGATCTCGGTCCCTTCACTTGCAACACTCGGCGGATTCCTCTCCACCAATGTTACTCAATCTCCTCTCGGTATGAAGACAAAGATAAGTTACTTTCTTTTCATCGTGCATCTCATCCCCTCAAAGATTCTCTCTAAATCTTGTATCCACGACTCGCTTTCTCCGGATCCACCTCGCCTCTAAACCGTGGGGAATTATGGCGCCTAAATTCAGATAAATTTAGGGCATCGGCCGTAGCATCTTCTTTGTTGAGTTTGCTCTCAAATTTTCTTTGAGTAATCACTTCACCATCTCCGCACGCATAGCTTCAAGACAACCAACATCGGGTCCTCAACACGATTCACGTTAGCACGTCCTCTGCCTCTACCACCATCTTCTTTCTTCAAACATAACAAAACAAAGTTAGATACATCCTTCTAGATATTTCCGAAAGGATATAAATCACAAAGATCACGAGAGGATCACACAAAGCACAAACAAAAACAGACCCAACCACAACCCCAAAAGACTCTAACTTGGGCTCTGATACCAACTAATGTAACACCCCTTTGGAGGATGTCACACATAAAAGAAAATAAAAGAAATAGAAATAAAATCAACCCCAAGTTGTGAAACGTTTATTACATACTATTACGGGTTGTAAAATAATTCTTGATAAACGAAATATGATATAGAAAGATAATGCGGAAATACGAAATAAAAAAAAAACATCATTACTGATAATATACATATGATTTAAGTTATAAGATGTACAAGTAATTCACAACTAAGACTACAAATATTTAAACAAAAACAGTAAGGAAAGCAATAAAAGAGTTAATATATACAGACATACTGTTGACGCGCCAAAAAAAAAAAACATCATGGTTATCTAATCCTCTGATGGATCACTCTCAGCATGAAAATGATCATCAGGAGATAGATATCCCGGATGTCTCGACACACGGCGATAACGGGATCGCGCAGTCGATACGATGCTTATCTCACTAGGCTCAGGGTTTTCAGCACCCCAGTGACGCCTAATGGATAAGGGTAACTCTAAATGCAGAAAAAGTGTTGTAGTCATAATCGGTTCTCCATCAAACCGTTGACGTAGAATCACGGTCACACGTCCTGCATACGTCACAGATTCACGATCGCCTCGTAAATGCCAAGCCAGAGAACTCCCATGAAATACTAGCTCTACGAACCCCAAAAATCCTGGAGCTGCCATCCCTCACAATCAATCCAAGGGATATGGATGATCGGATGGTTCTTGATCGTCAAACTGATCGTCCGCTTGCTGATCTTCCTCCTCCTCGGGGTACAAGATCTCAATGGGCTGATCCTCTTCCTCGAAGTCTTTACCGCGTAAAATAAATAAACAGAAAATACATATAACAAAGAGGTAAGACAACATAAAATCATCACAACATGGCCAATAAGAAGACGACAAACAATATGTATACAGTTCATGCATTACAAAATACTATAACGAAAAAGAATAACAAATTAGAGTAAGATTTAGATATCATAACAACATATCACATCACAAATAAAACATCACGGATAAAATAAGGAAGATAAGAATAAACGAGATAAGATATAATAACCAAATATAGTAACAAGTAACCGATTAAAATAAACAAATAAAATATAGATAAACAAGAAATAGATACGATGGAAATAAATAAACATAGAGATAAATACCAATATGACAAAACCCTACTCCATGGAGCTAAAGAAAACACAAGTATCGAGAGAGCGGAATGACTCGTAAAATCTATTAGTACCACGGCTGCCCAACCAACTATTGCGCGGTCACACGTTGCGTCTATAGCCCCACGACACGGGAATCCATCATCCGGGCGTGGTGTAGTTCACGGTCTCACGTTGTGGCACTACGAGGCAAATGTACTACTAGATTTCACAAATCTCGATTAAATATAGTGCGTGTCGAGTACCATAGTGTGCTATCGGTTTACCACGGCCCGTGGAGCTACCAACTGTCTCCACATGTGGGATCCCGTACACTAAAGTCTCCAAGTTCATTAGAACAATGAACCACACTACGTTTATCGCATCGACAACACGATGTGATTCGTCTCGTCAACCAATCCACCAAAAACTTGGCACACATAAATAGAAAGCACATGCGGGTTCACATTTTCCCGACAGCATGCGGGTTAAACTCTCAAAAGCACATGCGGGTTCACATTTTCCCAACAAATGAAAGATCCTCAAAATAATGCATGCGGGTTCACATTTTCCCGACAATGAAAGATTCTCAAAAATAATGCATGCGGGTTCACATTTTCCGACAATGAAAGATCCTCAAAAATAATCATGCGGGTTCACATTTTCCGACAAAGACATAAAATAAATATAGTAACGGTCAATCGCGTAGAAATTTTATCGCGTTTTCATAATTTTATCGTTTTTACAAACGTTTTTAAATCGCATAAAGATATTTTTCTGTTTTTAAAATCGCGTAGCATTTTTAATACGTTTTCTCAATCGCGTAGGATTTTCAAATCATTTTCTTATTCAAATGCCTTTAAAATTACTATTTAAACAAACAGAAATAGTACTTAGTACATTTAAACTACGTAGAATAATTTTTCATACCGCATACTGTCTTTTGGATATTTTTGCTATCTTATTGGTTCATTTTTACTAAAAATTGACAGTATTTTGTTTAGAAAATCATAATAATGGTTTACTAAATTTTTCCATAAAATTTCCATTTACCTAATTTTTAACCACATCATTTAATTCTTTTTGAAATCTCTAACATGCTTCAAAACCTAAAGTGAGCTATATGTTAGAAAATTTCTCAAAATTACTTGTATTTTACTTCCTCAATGATAAAATTATTAGTTTTAATCCTTTAAGCTTAATTCTACTCAATTTGTTTCTTCAAAAAAACCATTATAGAAAATTTCTTCTTAACTTGTATTGTCTCTTTTGATTGAAAAAGGTTTGGAATCAAGTTTTAGAAATCATGATTACCTATAGTGGCATGTTGGCCAAATTTAGTAAAACCCTTTCATTTGATTTCTAAAATGTCTTTCACCTTTCAAATCATATCAAATGTATTATATTGTCTAAGTTCATTAAATCATATTAGAAAATAGTTAGCAAGAATCAATTTAATCCTTTAGGCATGTTGGCCCAAAATACTAAGTCTTTACCATTTGATTTCTAAATTCATTTTCTTTGATCAAATCAATTTGAAACCTTCTTAATTCTCCTAGGTTAATTAAGTTACACTTTAGAAAAATTAAGAGAACATTTTGGTCCTCACAATTTGTCATTGCCGTGAGCTTGTGGATTGTGCTCTTTGGAACACTCATGCAATTTTTGAACATGTTATTCACATCCTATACATTATCATACAATTCTAACACATGCATTGTATTTTCTAACACATGCAATATATTTTCTAACACCTAAACCTAAATTAAAGCTTATAGACATGCAATCAAAAGCTAATAGACATGCAAAATTATTACAATCACCAAACAAATAAGCTACTAACAAATACCACATAAACTACTAGCAAACATAAAAATTAACACATACACACCAAACAAAGACAACACCACCGAATCCTTATGGATTCTTCAAACATTACAAGTCATTCCATCTTCTTACCACCACCAAGGGATGATAAGAATTGTCTTCCTCTTACCTTAAATGAAGACAAATGATATGCTTTCACACCTCCTAGGGTTCGGTTTTCACCTTCAAAAATACCTAGAAATCTCAAACAAAATTTACATGTTACTAACCATGAAAAAGAAGCTAAACCATGGAGAAATCATGGCTTAGAACTTTGAAAAAGAAGAGAGAAAGAAAAAACATGAAATTTCACCTTCTAGGTAAAACTTTCAAGGTTGATTTCCAAGCCCTAAATGGAAGATTTTGAAGAAACTCCCAACTAGAAAGGTTCTTAGAATAGTGTTTAGGTTAAGAAAACTTGGTTAGAAAAATTTTTGGATGGTTGGATGGTCAAGAATGGCTCTTGGCGAATGGTAGGAGAAAAGAACAACAATGGTGGCTAGGGTTCTTGGAAGAGAGAGAGAGAGAAAAAAGTGATGAAGATGAAGTGTTATTTTGGCCTTCTCACTCCTCTTGGCCGTAGCCATCAAGTGGCAAGGGATGTGCATGGATTTGGCTTCATCCAAGCCATAGATTGCATCAAAGGCTAGGATTAAATCTTGCTTAACAAGCTTGATTCCTATTGGTTCTCCTTGATGACTCACATGCTGAGTCACACACGGTGCATTTAATTCTCTGTGAGTCGACTAGTGAGTCGACTGTTCTGAAAGTTCTACTTTGCTAACGGTGATTAATTAAGCTACCGATCAAACCATTCTGCTAATTGTGGGTCCCGCAAAATATTTTTTCGGTCCACTTGTCACTAAATTATCTTGACTAATAAAATAATATTATAATAATATAAAATTATTTTATTTGTGATTAAATCTAAAAATTAAAAGATTATTTTTAGTCTCATTCGAGAATCGGGTTTAGTAAGATCCCCCAATTCTAAATAATAAAATAAGATTTCCCCGGCCGGAAAAATATTATTTTCTGCCTCGGAGCAAATCACACAAAAAGTCCATATAAAATCACGAGGCAGTATTATCGGGCGTTAAATCAAGTGGAAAACAATTAAAAACAGCAAAAACAGCAAAAACAGTACGCTTGGGACGTAACGGTCATTTTCCTGTTTTTTCCCACAACGTAGGTAATCGTCCAAAACGTTCAAATAAAATATCCAGCAGTATTATTATAGTATATCTTTCAGAAAAATTAAAACAGTAGCTCAGAAAAATTTTTATTTTACTGTCTCGAAGCAAATTACGTAAAACGATCAAATAAAATTTGAGCCTGTATTATCGTAATTGTTTTCATACAGAAATCGAGAACAGTAAAATAGGGACACAACGGTCATTCACACAAAAGCATGAAAAACAACAAACAAGTACATTCGAATATTTTTCTAAAAATTGGGGCGTTACAACACTCTGACAAATAAAAATTTCGTCCTCGAAATTCGTTGTTCATCAAAACAAATGAGGATATTGATCCTTCATTTTATCTTCCAAAACTCCCGGTAGCTTCACCCGTCACATCATTCCATATGACTTTCACTAGCTCAATCATCTTTCCTCGAAGTTGCTTTACCTTTACATCCCCGATCTGACGGGTAAAGTTTCGTAAGTCGATTCTCCTTTAAGCACGTCATCTAGTTGTATAACATGTGTCGGATCTGGTATATACTTCCGTGGCGAGACACATGAAACACGTCATGCAAATTGGATAGAAAAGGCGGCAAAGCAATCGATATGCTACAGGACCTATACGTCGGATAATCGATATGGTCCAATGAATTTAGGAGTAAGCTTCATAGACTTAATCACTCTTCCGACACCGGTCGTAGGAGTAACTCTTAGAAATACATGCTCACCCTCCTTAAACTCAAGAGATCGTCTTCGTTTGTCCGCATAACTCTTACTGCACGCTTTGCGTCGTTCTCATCTTCTCTTGTATCATCTTTACCTTTTACGTCGTTTGTTGCACAAGATCTGGTCCAATAGTCATACTCTCCCCATCTTGATACCAACACAACGGTGTTCGACATCGCCTTCCATATAATGCTTCATAAGGTGCCATTCCGATGCTTGCATGAAAACTATTGTTGTAGGTGAATTCTATCAAAGATAAAAATTCATCCCAACTTCCTCGTTGTTCCAAAACACAAGCACGCAATAAATCCTCCAAAGACTGTATAGTTCTCTCTGTCGACCCATCCATGTCTCGCGGATGATATCTTGAACTCAATCGTAACTTGGTTCCCATAGCTTCTTGCAGACTTCGCCAAAATCTTGACGTAAACCTCGGATCTCTGTCAGAAACTATACATGTAGGCACTCCATGTAATCTGACAATCTCGCTGATGTACAACTGGGTTAATCTTTCCAATGAATATTTAATATTGATTGGTAAGAAATGAGCCGATTTCGTAAGTCTATCGACTATAACCCATATCGAATCATGACCTTTCCTTGTCTTTGGCAAACCGATACGAAATCCATAGAAATACTGTCCCATTTCCATTCTGGAATCGATAATGGTTGCAACATCCCAGCTGGTCTTTGGTGTTCCACTTTCGCTTTCTGACAGATTAGGCAAGTTGACACGCACCTAACAACATCACCCTTCATTCCATGCCACCAGAATAACTTCTTCAAGTCTTGGTACATCTTTGTTATGCCTGGATGCATACTTAATAGACTAGTATGGGCATGTTCCACAATATATTGCCTCGGTTCTCGGTCACGAGGAATACGATTCTACCCCGAAACCTCAAAATTCCATCGGTTCCTTCTTTGAACTCTCTCTCGTCTTGCTTCATTTGCTCCCTTATTCCTTGCAAAAATTTATCGGCATTTTGCTTTTCCCTTATGTCTTCCATCGCTCGCTTGAGATAGTAACCATATATATACAGATCTTTCCGGTTTCAACTCAACAAATGACCACTCATCTCTAAATTGTTCAATGAGTTCCTTCTCCTTGATCATCAGAGCGAAGCACTGATAATCTTTCGACTTAAGGCGTCGGCCACGACATTCGCCTTACCGGTGTGGTACAAAAGTTGAAAACCGTAATCGTTCGAGAAATTCTAACCATCTTCGCTGCCTCATATTCAGCTCCTTCGATCGTACAAGTACTTCAAACTCTTGTGATCACTTGAAGATGTTGAACGTTGCTCCATAGAGAAAATGTCTCCATATCTTGAGCAAAAACCACCGCATGACAATTTCCAAATCATGCGTAGGATATCTTCTCATGAACCTTCAATTGTCGAGAAGCATATGCCACCATATTCCGGTCTTGCATCAACACGCATCCTAGTCCTTGATAAGAAGCGTCACAATACACATCGAAAGATTTCTTCGAATCTGGTTGGATCAATACCGGTGCAGTTGTTAACCTCTTCTTCAACTCTTGAAAACTGGCTTCACGCTCTTCCGTCCATTCAAAAGCTTGACTTTTCCTCGTCAGTTGTGTAAGTGGTCCAGCAATCTTGGAAAAACCTTCGATAAATCTCCGATAATAACCAGCAAGTCCAACAAAACTTCGAACTTCTATTACTGTCTTAGGTCTTTCCCACTGTAAAACAGTCTCCACTTTCGATGGGTCCACCGCAATACCTTCTTTAGAAATTACGTGACCAAGAAATTGGACTTCTTCCAACCAGAACTCACACTTAGCCAATTTCGCATACAGCTGCTTCTCCCTCAAAATCTGAAGAACAACATTCAGATGTTCAGCATGCTCTTCCTTCGATCGAGAATAGATCAGAATGTCATCGATAAAGACAACGACAAATCTGTCTAGATATGGACGAAATATCCTGTTCATATAATCCATAAATATGGCAGGAGCATTCATCACCCCGAATGGCATTACCTGATACTCATAATGTCCATAATGAGTTCGAAAAGTAGTCTTCGGCACATCTTCCCCTCTTACACAAACCTGGTGATAACCCGATCGCAGATCTATCTTGGAAAATATCACAGCTCCTCTCAATTGATCCATCAAATCGTCGATTTTTGGAAGCGGATATTTATTCTTGATAGTCACCTTGTTCAACTGCCGATAGTCCACACCAAGTCGTGAAGTTCCATCCTTCTTCTTAACCAAAAGCACTGGCGCACCCCATGGGGAAACGCTAGGTCGTACAAATTCTTTCTCCAACAGTTCCACCAATTGTTTTTTCAGCTCCCCCAACTCTACTGGCGACATACGATACGGTGCAATTGAGATAGGACCTGTTCCCGGTACTAAATCAATTGAGAACTCGATCTCCTGCTCAGGCGGTAAACCAAGTACGTCTTCAGGAAAAACATCCGGAAAACCGTTGACAACAGGAATAGTATTCACATCCTTCTCATTCTTAACTTCTAGAGAAGACAATACCATATATCCACTGCGCTCCATCTCTTAACAAAGACTTGACCTTAACAGCAGTTAAGAATCCGGACTCTTCTTCCTTAGGAAAGACTATGGTTTTCTTTGCACAATCTATAAGTATATGGTTAGAACATAACCACCCATCCCTAAGATTACATCTATCTCAATAAGAGGCAAACAAATCAAATTGACCATAAAACAACGGCCCTTCACAACAATAGGACAATCCAAACGGATCTTAGAAGTAACTACGGGTTTAGCGGTTAGCGTAGACACACTCAATTTAACATTCGAGAGAAGACACGGGCAACTTCGGTCTTTCCACACAATCATAGGCAATAAACGAGTGTGTAGTACCCGAGTCATACAATACGGTCGAAGGTTACCTCCAATGTCACCTTCTCCTTGAATAAGGTCATCGAGTTGAGAAACTTCAGATCCCATCATTGTATACACTCGCCCTCCGGATCTCGGTTGAGTATTTCCAGATTTTTGCGATTAGCTCTAACATGACGAACAACGGGTTTCTTCTCAGTCGAGTACAATCCTTCGACATATGTCCAGTGTCCATAGTTAAAACAGACGATTCCCTTGATGTACAATACGGAGATATATGGCCCTTCTTACCACATTTAAAACACGTCGGCGTAAACACCACTCTCTGTCTGCTCCACCACTAGGTACACTCCCTCCAACGGCGATCGGCCGAGTCGACTTCCTTGTGGTCTAGAATACGACTTACGCGAAACCGATTTGTATTGCTACCTCCACCTCTTTGAAACCTTGTCGGCCCAAAGTTCCGATTCCTCGATCTCGCGACGGTTCAAGCTCCTCAAGTCACGCACATGCGTCTACCACCAAAGTATGAAAATGATTCATATTCGAGAGATATTACTCCTCGCTTCAATTCCACTCTCAATCCAGACTCAAACTTCCGACATTTCCATACCTCATCTTGTCGATTTTGAGCATAATCCGAAAATTGAGACAAACTTTCAAATTTTGTGGCGTACTCATTCACTGTCATATTTCCCTGTCGCAACCCAAGAAATTCCATCTCCTTGGCATGCCTAGCACTTGCAGGAAAATATTTATCCAGAAAAGTATTAGAAAACACTTCCCAGGTGATCTCAGTCCCTTCAGCTTGCAACACTCGGCGGATTCCTCTCCACCAATGTTCTGCATCTCCTCTCAGCATGAAGACAGCATAAGTTACTTTCTTTTCATCTGTGCATCTCATCCCCTCAAAGATTCTCTCTAAATCTTGTATCCACTGACTCGCTTTCTCCGGATCCACCTCGCCTCTAAACTGTGGCGGATTATGGCGCCTAAATTCAGATAAATTTAGGGCATCAGCCGTAGCATCTTGCTGTTGAGCTGCTCTCAAATTTTGCTGAGTAATCACTTCAGCCATCTGCCGCATAGCTTCAGCAGCAACCAACATCGGGTCCTCAACACGATTCACGTTAGCACGTCCTCTGCCTCTACCAGCCATCTTCTTTCTTCAAACATAACAAAACAAAGTTAGATACATCCTTCTAGATATTTCCGAAAGGATATAAATCACAAAGATCACAGAGGATCACACAGCACAAACAAAAACAGACCCAACCACAACCCCAAAAGACTCTAACTTGGGCTCTGATACCAACTAATGTAACACCCCTTTGGAGGATGTCACACATAAAAGAAAATAAAAGAAATAGAAATAAAATCTACCCCAAGTTGTGAAACGTTTATTACATACTATTACGGGTTGTAAAATAATTCTTGATAAACGAAATATGATATAGAAAGATAATGCGGAAATACGAAATAAAAAAAAAAAACATCATTACGATAATATACATATGATTTAAGTTATAAGATGTACAAGTAATTCACAACTAAGACTACAAATATTTAAACAAAAACAGCAAGGAAAGCAATAAAAAAGTTAATATATACAGACATACGCTGACGCGCCCAAAAAAAAAACATCATGGTTATCTAATCCTCTGATGGATCACTCTCAGCATGAAAATGATCATCAGGAGATAGATATCCCGGATGTCTCGACACACGGCGATAACGGGATCGCGCAGTCGATACGATGCTTATCTCACTAGGCTCAGGGTTTTCAGCACCCCAGTGACGCCTAATGGATAAGGGTAACTCTAAGTGCAGAAAAAGTGTCGTAGTCATAATCGGTTCTCCATCAAACCGTTGACGTAGAATCACGGTCACACGTCCTGCATACGTCACAAAATCACGATCGCCTCGTAAATGCCAAGCCAGAGAACTCCCATGAAATACCGGCTCTACGAACCCCAAAAATCTCTGAGTGCCATCCTCACAATCAATCCAAGGGATATGGATGATCGGATGGTTCTTGATCGTCAAACTGATCGTCCACTGGCGATCTTCCTCCTCCTCGGGTACAAGATCTCAATGGGCTGATCCTCTTCCTCGAAGTCTTTACCGCGTAAAATAAATAAACAGAAAATACATATAACAAAGAGGTAAGACAACATAAAATCATCACAACATGGCCAATAAGAAGACGACAAACAATATGTATACGGTTCATGCATTACAAAATACTATAACGAAAAGAATAACAAATTAGAGTAAGATTTAGATATCATAACAACATATCACATCACAAATAAAACATCACGAGATAAAATAAGGAAGATAAGAATAAACGAGATAAGATATAATAACCAAATATAGTAACAAGTAACCGGTTAAAATAAACAAATAAAATATAGATAAACAAGAAATAGATACGATGGAAATAAATAAACATAGAGATAAATACCAATATGACAAAACCCTACTCCATGGAGCTAAAGAAAACACAAGTATCAGAGAGCGGAATGACTCGTAAAATCTATTAGTACCACGGCTGCCCAACCAACTATTGCGCGGTCACACGTTGCGTCTATAGCCCCACGACACAGGAATCCATCATCCAGGCGTGGTGTAGTTCACGGTCTCACGTTGTGGCACTACAGGCAAATGTACTACTAGATTTCACAAATCTCGATTAAATATAGTGCGTGTCGAGTACCATAGTGTGCTATCGGTTTACCACGGCCCAGCGGAGCTACCAACTGTCCACATGTGGGATCCCGTACACTAAAGTCTCCAAGTTCATTAGAACAATGAACCACACTACGTTTATCGCATCGACAACACGATGTGATTCGTCTCGTCAACCAATCCACCAAAAACTTGGCACACATAAATAGAAAGCCCATGCGGGTTCACATTTTCCCGACGAGATATAAACTCTCAAAAGCACATGCGGGTTCACATTTTCCCGACAAAAAAGATCCTCAAAATAATGCATGCGGGTTCACATTTTCCCGCAAAAAGATTCTCAAAAATAATGCATGCGGGTTCACATTTTTCCGACAGCGAAAGATCCTCAAAAATAATCTGTACGGGTTCACATTTTCCCGACAGCATAAAATAAATATAGTAACGGTCAATCGCGTAGAAATTTTATCGCGTTTTCATAATTTTATCGTTTTTACAAACGTTTTTAAATCGCATAAAGATATTTTTCTGTTTTTAAAATCGCGTAGCATTTTTAATACGTTTTCTCAATCGCGTAGGATTTTCAAATCATTTTCTTATTCAAATGCCTTTAAAATTACTATTTAAACAAACAGAAATAGTACTTAGTACATTTAAACTACGTAGAATAATTTTTCATACCGCATCTTTGTCTTTTGGATATTTTTGCTATCTTATTGGTTCATTTTTACTAAAAATTGACAGATATTTTGTCTAGAAAATCATAATAATGGTTTACTAAATTTTTCCATAAAATTTCCATTTACCTAATTTTTAACCACATCATTTAATTCTTTTTGAAATCTCTAACATGCTTCAAAACCTAAAGTGAGCTATATGTTAGAAAATTTCTCAAAATTACTTGTATTTTACTTCCTAATGATAAAATTATTAGTTTTAATCCTTTAAGCTTAATTCTACTCAATTTGTTTCTTCAAAAAAACCATTATAGAAAATTTCTTCTTAACTTGTATTGTCTCTTTTTGATTGAAAAAGGTTTGGAATCAAGTTTTAGAAATCATGATTACCTATAGTGGCATGTTGGCCAAATTTCGTAAAACCCTTTCATTTGATTTCTAAAATGTCTTTCACCTTTCAAATCATATCAAATGTATTATATTGTCTAAGTTCATTAAATCATATTAGAAAATAGTTAGCAAGAATCAATTTAATCCTTTAGGCATGTTGGCCCAAAATACTAAGTCTTTACCATTTGATTTCTAAATTCATTTTCTTTGATCAAATCAATTTGAAACCTTCTTAATTCTCCTAGGTTAATTAAGTTACACTTTAGAAAATTAAGAGAACATTTTGGTCCTCACAATTTGTCATTGCCGTGAGCTTGTGGATTGTGCTCTTTGGAACACTCATGCAATTTTTTGAACATGTTATTCACATCCTATACATTATCATACAATTCTAACACATGCATTGTATTTTCTAACACATGCAATATATTTTCTAACACCTAAACCTAAATTAAAGCTTATAGACATGCAATCAAAAGCTAATAGACATGCAAAATTATTACAATCACCAAACAAATAAGCTACTAACAAATACCACATAAACTACTAGCAAACATAAAAATTAACACATACACACCAAACAAAGACAACACCACCGAATCCTTATGGATTCTTCAAACAATACAAGTCATTCCATCTTCTTACCACCACCAAGGGATGATAAGAATTGTCTTCCTCTTACCTTAAATGAAGACAAATGATATGCTTTCACACCTCCTAGGGTTCGGTTTTCACCTTCAAAAATACCTAGAAATCTCAAACAAAAAATTACATGTTACTAACCATGAAAAAGAAGCTAAACCATGGAGAAATCATGGCTTAGAACTTTGAAAAAGAAGAGAGAAAGAAAAGCATGAAATTTCACCTTCTAGGTAAAACTTTCAAGGTTGATTTCCAAGCCCTAAATGGAAGATTTTGAAGAAACTCCCAACTAGAAAGGTTCTTAGAATAGTGTTTAGGTTAAGAAAACTTGGTTAGAAAAATTTTTGGATGGTTGGATGGTCAAGAATGGCTCTTGGCGAATGGTAGGAGAAAAGAACAACAATGGTGGCTAGGGTTCTTGGAAGAGAGAGAAGAGAGAAAAGTGATGAAGATGAAGTGTTATTTTGGCCTTCTCACTCCTCTTGGCCGTAGCCATCAAGTGGCAAGGGATGTGCATGGATTTGGCTTCATCCAAGCCATAGATTGCATCAAAGGCTAGGATTAAATCTTGCTTAACAAGCTTGATTCCTATTGGTTCTCCTTGATGACTCACATGCTTTGAGTCAACATTAGGTCATTTAATTCTCTGTTGAGTCGACTAGTGAGTCGAGTCGACTGTTTCTGAAAGTTCTACGCTAACGGTGATTAATTAAGCTACCGATCAAACCGTTACGCTAATTGTGGGTCCCGCAAAATATTTTTTCGGGTCCACTTGTCACTAAATTATCTTGACTAATAAAATAATATTATAATAATATAAAATTATTTTATTTGTGATTAAATCTAAAAATTAAAAGATTATTTTTAGTCTCATTCAGAATCGGGTTTAGTAAGATCCCCCAATTCTAAATAATAAAATAAGATTTCCCGGCCCGGAAAAATATTATTTTCCTACCTCGAGCAAATCACACAAAAAGTCCATATAAAATCACAGACAGTATTTATCGGGCGTTAAATCAAGTGGAAAACAATTAAAAACAAAAAAAAAAAACGATGCGTTGGGACGTAACGGTCATTTTCCTATTTTTTCCCACAACGTAGGTAATCGTCCAAAACGTTCAAATAAAATATCCAAGCAGTATTATTTAGTGTATATCTTTCGAGAAAAACTAAAACAGTAGCTCAGAAAAATTTTTATTTTACCGTCTCGAAACAAATTACGTAAAACGATCAAATAAAATTTGAGCCTGTATTATCGTAATTGTTTTCATACAGAAATCGAGAACAGTAAAATAGGGACACAGCGGTCATTCACACAAAAGCATGAAAAACAGCAAACAGTACATTCAGAATATTTTCTAAAAATTGGGGCGTTACAACACTCCCCAACAAATAAAAATTTCGTCCTCGAAATTCGTTGTTCATCAAAACAAATGAGGATATTGATCCTTCATTTTATCTTCCAGCTCCCAGGTAGCTTCACCCGTCACATCATTCCATATGACTTTCACTAGCTCAATCATCTTTCCTCGAAGCTGCTTTACCTTTCTGTCCCCAATCCTGACAGGTAAAGTTTCGTAAGTCAGATTCTCCTTTAACTGCACGTCATCTGGTTGTATAACATGTGTCGGATCTGGTATATACTTAAAAATCGAGACACATGAAACACGTCATGCAAATTGGATAGAAAAGGCGGCAAAGCAATCTGATATGCTACGGGACCTATACGTCGGATAATCTGATATGGTCCAATGAATTTAGGAGTAAGCTTCTTAGACTTAATCACTCTTCCGACACCGGTCGTAGAGTAACTCTTAGAAATAC
The DNA here is from genome assembly GCA_029884605.1 of Ormosia emarginata. Classification (NCBI taxonomy): domain Eukaryota; kingdom Viridiplantae; phylum Streptophyta; class Magnoliopsida; order Fabales; family Fabaceae; genus Ormosia; species Ormosia emarginata. The sequence goes on along the minus strand of JAQQTP010000074.1, from coordinate 28,747,788 downwards.
ATGCTCACCCTCCTTAAACTCAAGAGATCGTCTTCGTTTGTCCGCATAACTCTTATGCACTGCTTTGCGTCGTTCTCATCTTCTCTTGTATCATCTTTACCTTTTCTGTCGTTTGTTGCACAAGATCTGGTCCAATAGTCATACTCTCCCCATCTTGATACCAACACAACGGTGTTCGACATCGCCTTCCATACAATGCTTCATAAGGTGCCATTCCGATGCTTGCATGAAAACTATTGTTGTAGGTGAATTCTATCAAAGATAAAAATTCATCCCAACTTCCTCGTTGTTCCAAAACACAAGCACGCAATAAATCCTCCAAAGGCGTATAGTTCTATAGTTCTCTGTCGACCATCCATCTGCTGGATGATATGTTGAACTCAATCGTAACTTGGTTCCCATAGCTTCTTGCAGACTTCGCCAAAATCTTGACGTAAACCTCGGATCTCTGTCAGAAACTATACATGTAGGCACACCATGTAATCGACAATCTCATGATGTACAAGCGGGTTAATCTTTCCAATGAATATTTAATATTGATTGGTAAGAAATGAGCCGATTTCGTAAGTCTATCGACTATAACCCATATCGAATCATGACCTTTCCTTGTCTTTGGCAAACCAGTAACGAAATCCATAGAAATATTGTCCCATTTCCATTCTGGAATCGATAATGGTTGCAACATCCCAGCTGGTCTTTGGTGTTCCACTTTCGCTTTCTGACAGATTAGGCAAGTTGACACGCACCTAACAACATCACCCTTCATTCCATGCCACCAGAATAACTTCTTCAAGTCTTGGTACATCTTTGTTATGCCTGGATGCATACTTAATAGACTAGTATGGGCATGTTCCACAATATATTGCCTCAGTTCTCGGTCATGAGGAATACAGATTCTACCCCGAAACCTCAAAATTCCATCAGTTCCTTCTTTGAACTCTACTGTCTCGTCTTGCTTCATTTGCTCCCTTATTCCTTGCAAAAATTTATCGGCATTTTGCTTTTCCCTTATGTCTTCCATCAGCTCGCTTGAGATAGTAACCATATATATACAGATCTTTCCCGGTTTCAACTCAACAAATGACCACTCATCTCTAAATTGTTCAATGAGTTCCTTCTCCTTGATCATCAGAGCAGAAGCACTGATAATCTTTCGACTTAAGGCGTCGGCCACGACATTCGCCTTACCAGGGTGGTACAAAAGTTGAAAACCGTAATCGTTCAGAAATTCTAACCATCTTCGCTGCCTCATATTTAGCTCCTTCTGATCGTACAAGTACTTCAAACTCTTGTGATCACTGAAGATGTTGAACGTTGCTCCATAGAGAAAATGTCTCCATATCTTCAGAGCAAAAACCACCGTAGCCAATTCCAAATCATGCGTAGGATAATTCTTCTCATGAACCTTCAATTGTCGAGAAGCATATGCCACCACATTCCGGTCTTGCATCAACACGCATCCTAGTCCTTGATAAGAAGCGTCACAATACACATCGAAAGATTTCTTCGAATCTGGTTGGATCAATACCGGTGCAGTTGTTAACCTCTTCTTCAACTCTTGAAAACTGGCTTCACGCTCTTCCGTCCATTCAAAAGCTTGACTTTTCCTCGTCAGTTGTGTAAGTGGTCCAGCAATCTTGGAAAAACCTTCGATAAATCTCTAATAATAACCAGCAAGTCCAACAAAACTTCAAACTTCACATTCTTGTCTTAGGTCTTTCCCACGTAAAACGCAGTCTCCACTTTCGATGGGTCCACCGCAATACCTTCTTTAGAAATTACGTGACCAAGAAATTGGACTTCTTCCAACCGAACTCACACTTAGCCAATTTCGCATACAACTTGCTTCTCCTCAAAATCAAGAACAACATTCAGATGTTCAGCATGCTCTTCCTTCGATCGAGAATAGATCAGAATGTCATCGATAAAGACAACGACAAATCTGTCTAGATATGGACGAAATATCCTGTTCATATAATCCATAAATATGGCAGGAGCATTCATCACCCCGAATGGCATTACCTGATACTCATAATGTCCATAATGAGTTCGAAAAGCAGTCTTCGGCACATCTTCCCCTCTTACACGAACCTGGTGATAACCCGATCGCAGATCTATCTTGGAAAATATCACAGCTCCTCTCAATTGATCCATCAAATCGTCGATTCTTGGAAGCGGATATTTATTCTTGATAGTCACCTTGTTCAACTGCCGATAGTCCACACCAAGTCGTGAAGTTCCATCCTTCTTCTTAACCAAAAGCACTGGCGCACCCCATGGGGAAACGCTAGGTCGTACAAATTCTTTCTCCAACAGTTCCACCAATTGTTTTTTCAGCTCCCCCAACTCTACTGGCGACATACGATACGGTGCAATTGAGATAGGACCTGTTCCCGTACTAAATCAATTGAGAACTCGATCTCCCGCTCAGGCGGTAAACCAGGTACGTCTTCGGGAAAAACATCCTGAAAACCGTTGACAACAGGGAATAGTATTCACATCCTTCTCATTCTTAACTTCTAGAGAAGACAATACCATATATCCTGCGCTCCATCTCTTAACAAAGACTTGACCTTAACAGCAGTTAAGAATCCAGACTCTTCTTCCTTAGGAAAGACTATGGTTTTCTTTGCACAATCTATAAGTATATGGTTAGAACATAACCAATCCATCCCTAAGATTACATCTATCTCAATAAGAGGCAAACAAATCAAACTGACCATAAACAGACGGCCCTTCACAACAATAGGACAATCCAAACAGATCTTAGAAGTAACTACAGGTTTAGCAGTTGGCGTAGACACACTCAATTTAACATTCAGAGAAGACACAGGCAACTTCAGTCTTTCCACACAATCATAGGCAATAAACGAGTGTGTAGTACCCGAGTCATACAATACAGTCAGAAGGTTACCTCCAATGTCACCTTCTCCTTGAATAAGGTCATCAGATTGAGAAACTTCAGATCCCATCATTGTATACACTCGCCCTCCGGATCTCGGTTGAGTATTTCCGATTTTTGCTTGATTAGCTCTAACATGACGAACAACGGGTTTCTTCTCAGTCGAGTACAATCCTTCGACATATGTCCAGTGTCCATAGTTAAAACAGCATGTTCCTTGACTGCATAACTGGAGATATGGCCCTTCTTACCACATTTAAAACACGTCGGCGTAAACACCACTCTCTGTCCTGCTCCACCACTAGGTACACTCCCTCCAACTGGCGATCGCTGAGTCTGACTTCCTTGTGGTCTAGAATACGACTTACGCAGAAACCGATTTGTATTGCTACCTCCACCTCTTTGAAACCTTGTCGGCCCAAAGTTCCGATTCCTCTGATCTCGCGACGGTTCAAGCTCCTCAAGTCACGCACATGCGTCTACCAAAGTATGAAAATGATTCATATTCAGAGATATTACTCCTCGCTTCAATTCCACTCTCAATCCGGACTCAAACTTCCGACATTTCCATACCTCATCTTGTCGATTTTGAGCATAATCCGAAAATTGAGACAAACTTTCAAATTTTGTGGCGTACTCATTCATTCATCGTCATATTTCCTGTCGCAACCCAAGAAATTCCATCTCCTTGGCATGCCTAGCACTTGCGGAAAAATATTTATCCAGAAAAGTATTAGAAAACACTTCCCAGGTGATCTCAGTCCCTTCAGCTTGCAACACTCGGCGGATTCCTCTCCACCAATGTTCTGCATCTCCTCTCAGTATGAAGACAGCATAAGTTACTTTCTTTTCATCTGTGCATCTCATCCCCTCAAAGATTCTCTCTAAATCTTGTATCCACTGACTCGCTTTCTCCGGATCCACCTCGCCTCTAAACTGTGGGGAATTATGGCGCCTAAATTCAGATAAATTTAGGGCATCAGCCGTAACATCTTGCTGTTGAGCTGCTCTCAAATTTTGCTGAGTAATCACTTCACCATCCATAGCATAGCTTCAAAGAAGAACCAACATCGGGTCCTCAACACGATTCACGTTAGCACGTCCTCTCTGCCTCTACCAGCCATCTTCTTTCTTCAAACATAACAAAACAAAGTTAGATACATCCTTCTAGATATTTCCGAAAGGATATAAATCACAAAGATCACAGAGGATCACACAAAGACAAAAAAAAAACGGAGACCCAACCACAACCCCAAAAGACTCTAACTTGGGCTCGATACCAACTAATGTAACACCCCTTTGGAGGATGTCACACATAAAAGAAAATAAAAGAAATAGAAATAAAATCTACCCCAAGTTGTGAAACGTTTATTACATACTATTACGGGTTGTAAAATAATTCTTGATAAACGAAAATATGATATAGAAAGATAATGCGGAAATACGAAATAAAAAAAAAACATCATTACTGATAATATACATATGATTTAAGTTATAAGCTGTACAAGTAATTCACAACTAAGACTACAAATATTTAAACAAAAACAGCAAGGAAAGCAATAAAAGAGTTAATATATACAGACATACGCTGACGCGCCAAAAAAAAAACATCATGGTTATCTAATCCTCTGATGGATCACTCTCAGCATGAAAATGATCATAAGGAGATAGATATCCCGGATGTCTCGACACACGGCGATAACGGGATCGCGCAGTCGATACGATGCTTATCTCACTAGGCTCAGGGTTTTCAGCACCCCAGTGACGCCTAATGGATAAGGGTAACTCTAAGTGCAGAAAAAGTGTCGTAGTCATAATCGGTTCTCCATCAAACCGTTGACGTAGAATCACGGTCACACGTCCTGCATACGTCACAGAATCACGATCGCCTCGTAAATGCCAAGCCAGAGAACTCCCATGAAATACCGCTCTACGAACCCCAAAAATCCTGAGCTGCCATCCTCACAATCAATCCAAGGGATATGGATGATCGGATGGTTCTTGATCGTCAAACCGATCGTCCGCTTCGATCTTCCTCCTCCTCGGGTACAAGATCTCAATGGGCTGATCCTCTTCCTCGAAGTCTTTACCGCGTAAAATAAATAAACAGAAAATACATATAACAAAGAGGTAAGACAACATAAAATCATCACAACATGGCCAATAAGAAGACGACAAACAATATGTATACGATACGTTCATGCATTACAAAAATACTATAACGAAAGAATAACAAATTAGAGTAAGATTTAGATATCATAACAACATATCACATCACAAATAAAACATCACAGATAAAATAAGGAAGATAAGAATAAACAGATAAGATATAATAACCAAATATAGTAACAAGAAACAGTTAAAATAAACAAATAAAATATAGATAAACAAGAAATAGATACGATGGAAATAAATAAACATAGAGATAAATACCAATATGACAAAACCCTACTCCATGGAGCTAAAGAAAACACAAGTATCGAGAGAGCGGAATGACTCGTAAAATCTATTAGTACCACGGCTGCCCAACCAACTATTGCGCGGTCACACGTTGCGTCTATAGCCCCACGACACAGAATCCATCATCCAGGGCGTGGTGTAGTTCACGGTCTCACATTGTGGCACTACGGGCAAATGTACTACTAGATTTCACAAATCTCGATTAAATATAGTGCGTGTCGAGTACCATAGTGTGCTATCGGTTTACCACGGCCCAAATGGAGCTACCAACCGTCCACATGTGGGATCCCGTACACTAAAGTCTCCAAGTTCATTAGAACAATGAACCACACTACGTTTATCGCATCGACAACACGATGTGATTCGTCTTGTCAACCAATCCACCAAAAACTTGGCACACATAAATAGAAAGCAAAGCACATCGGGTTCACATTTTCCTCAAAAGCAACAGGTTCAAACTCTCAAAATCCTCAAAATAATGCGGGTTCACATTTTCCCGACAAAAAAGATCTCAAAATAATCATGCGGGTTCACATTTTCCCGACAAATGAAAGATTCTCAAAAATAATCTGTACGGGTTCACATTTTCCCGACAGCATAAAATAAATATAGTAACGGTCAATCGCGTAGAAATTTTATCGCGTTTTCATAATTTCATCGTTTTTACAAACGTTTTTAAATCGCGTAAAGATATTTTTCTGTTTTTAAAATCGCGTAGCATTTTTAATACGTTTTCTCAATCGCGTAGGATTTTCAAATCATTTTCTTATTCGAATGCCTTTAAAATTACTATTTAAACAAACAGAAATAGTACTTAGTACATTTAAACTACGTAGAATAATTTTTCATACCGCATACTGTCTTTTGGATATTTTTGCTATCTTATTGGTTCATTTTACTAAAAATTGACAAGATTTTGTCTAGAAAATCATAATAATGGTTTACTAAATTTTTCCATAAAATTTCCATTTACCTAATTTTTAACCACATCATTTAATTCTTTTTGAAATCTCTAACATGCTTCAAAACCTAAAGTGAGCTATATGTTAGAAAATTTCTCAAAATTACTGTATTTTACTTCCTAATGATAAAATTATTAGTTTTAATCCTTTAAGCTTAATTCTACTCAATTTGTTTCTTCAAAAAAACCATTATAGAAAATTTCTTCTTAACTTGTATTGTCTCTTTTTGATTGAAAAAGGTTTGGAATCAAGTTTTAGAAATCATGATTACCTATAGTGGCATGTTGGCCAAATTTCGTAAAACCCTTTCATTTGATTTCTAAAATGTCTTTCACCTTTCAAATCATATCAAATGTATTATATTGTCTAAGTTCATTAAATCATATTAGAAAATAGTTAGCAAGAATCAATTTAATCCTTTAGGCATGTTGGCCCAAAATACTAAGTCTTTACCATTTGATTTCTAAATTCATTTTCTTTGATCAAATCAATTTGAAACCTTCTTAATTCTCCTAGGTTAATTAAGTTACACTTTAGAAAAATTAAGAGAACATTTTGGTCCTCACAATTTGTCATTGCCGTGAGCTTGTGGATTGTGCTCTTTGGAACACTCATGCAATTTTTTGAACATGTTATTCACATCCTATACATTATCATACAATTCTAACACATGCATTGTATTTTCTAACACATGCAATATATTTTCTAACACCTAAACCTAAATTAAAGCTTATAGACATGCAATCAAAAGCTAATAGACATGCAAAATTATTACAATCACCAAACAAATAAGCTACTAACAAATACCACATAAACTACTAGCAAACATAAAAATTAACACATACACACCAAACAAAGACAACACCACCGAATCCTTATGGATTCTTCAAACATTACAAGTCATTCCATCTTCTTACCACCACCAAGGGATGATAAGAATTGTCTTCCTCTTACCTTAAATGAAGACAAATGATATGCTTTCACACCTCCTAGGGTTCGGTTTTCACCTTCAAAAATACCTAGAAATCTCAAACAAAATTTACATGTTACTAACCATGAAAAAGAAGCTAAACCATGGAGAAATCATGGCTTAGAACTTTGAAAAAGAAGAGAGGAAAGAAAAGCATGAAATTTCACCTTCTAGGTAAAACTTTCAAGGTTGATTTCCAAGCCCTAAATGGAAGATTTTGAAGAAACTCCCAACTAGAAAGGTTCTTAGAATAGTGTTTAGGTTAAGAAAACTTGGTTAGAAAAATTTTTGGATGGTTGGATGGTCAAGAATGGCTCTTGGCCGAATGGTAGGAGAAAAGAACAACAATGGTGGCTAGGGTTCTTGGAAGAGAGAGAAGAGAGAAAAAGTGATGAAGATGAAGTGTTATTTTGGCCTTCTCACTCCTCTTGGCCGTAGCCATCAAGTGGCAAGGGATGTGCATGGATTTGGCTTCATCCAAGCCATAGATTGCATTAAAGGCTAGGATTAAATCTTGCTTAACAAGCTTGATTCCTATTGGTTCTCCTTGATGACTCACATGCTTTGAGTCACACAAGGTGAATTCTCTTCACTGAGTCACTATTTGAGTCACTGTTTTTGAAAGTTCTATTGCTAACGGTGATTAATTAAGCTACCGATCAAACCGTTACATTAATTGTGGGTCCCGTAAAATATTTCCGGGTCCACTTTGTCACTAAATTATCTTGACTAATAAAATAATATTATAATAATATAAAATTATTTTATTTGACAGTTAAATCCTAAAAATTAAAAGATTATTTTTAGTCTCATTCAGAATCGGGTTTAGTAAGATCCCCCAATTCTAAATAATAAAATAAGATTTCCCCGGCCCGGAAAAATATTATTTTCCCCCTCGAGCAAATCACACAAAAAGTCCATATAAAATCACAGACAGATATTATCGGGCGTTAAATCAAGTGGAAAACAATTAAAAACAAGCAAAAACAAGATACGTTCGGGACGTAACGGTCATTTTCCCATTTTTTCCCACAACGTAGGTAATCGTCAAAACGTTCAAATAAAATATCCAAAGCAGATTATTTAGGCTCAGTATATCTTTCGAAAAAAACTAAAACAAGAGCTCGAAAAAATTTTATTTTAACGTCTCGAAACAAATTACGTAAAAAACGATCAAATAAAATTTGAGCCTGTATTATCGTAATTGTTTTCATACAGAAATCGAGAACAGTAAAATAGGGACACATCGGTCATTCACACAAAAGCATGAAAAACAGCAAACAGTACATTCAGAATATTTTCTAAAAATTGGGGCGTTACAAGCATCGCAATGGACTTTGTTGTGGGATTGCCAAGGACAAGGATGGGACATGACTCGATTTGGGTAATAGTTGATCGACTTACAAAATCGGCTCATTTCCTCCCGATTAACATAAGGTACAGTTTGGAAAAGCTGGCCCGCCTGTATATTGGGGAAATTGTCAGATTACATGGTGTGCCTACGAGTATAGTCTCGGATAGGGATCCGAGGTTTACCTCAAAGTTTTGGCAAAGTTTACAAGCTTCGTTGGGGACGAGATTGCGCCTGAGTTCGGCGTATCATTCGCAAACCGATGGTCAGTCGGAAAGGACGATCCAATCTCTAGAGGACCTACTTAGAGCTTGTTCTATGGAATAGACTGGAAGTTGGGATGAAGTTCTACCACTGGTGGAGTTCACCTACAATAACAGTTATCATTCAAGTATAGGGATGGCACCCTATGAAGCTCTGTATGGAAGACGGTGTCGAACACCATTATGTTGGTACCAAGACGGCGAGCGTCTTACGATCGGACCAGACATTATCCAGCAGATGACTGAGAAGGTTAAGATGATTCAAGAGAAGATGAGAACTGCTCAGAGCCGATAGAAGAGCTATGCGGATAAGAGAAGAAAGCCTCTTAAGTTTGAAGAAGGTGAGCATGTGTTCCTGAAAGTCACACCCACGACTGGGGTCGGCCGGGCCTTGAAATCTAGAAAACTTACTCCAAAATTTCTTGGACCTTACCAAATTCTTCGCCGGATAGGTCCAGTAGCTTACCAGATAGCCTTACCCCCTATCCTTTCAAACATACACAATGTCTTCCATGTGTCACAACTTCGTAAATATTTACCTGATCCAAGTCATGTCATAGCACCGGACACAGTACAGTTAAAAGAGAACCTGACCTATGAAACGTCTCCTGCGAGAATCGAGGATCGACGGATAAAGCAACTACGAGGCAAGGAGATTCCATTGGTAAAGGTGATTTGGAATGAAGCAACTGGTGATGCGACTTGGGAATTGGAAGATAAGATGAAGGAGCAACATCCAGAATTATTTTAAGGTATGTAAATTTCGAGGACGAAATTCCTTTTAGTAGGGGAGTGTTGTAACATCCCAAAAAATACATATTTGATCATAAATCATCATTTTATAATATTCTTGATATTTAGGAATTTTTCTGGAATTTTTCGGAAACGACGAATATTTTAATATATTTCTCGTTCTGCGTGAAACTCGAGCAGAGTCTTGAAAACGACTGTAGTGCTTCAAAAATTGGAAAATTATATGACGGATAGTCGTTTTATAATATTTGCAATTTTTGAGAATTTTCTCGAGAATTTTCCTAACAAGTCGAATATTTTAATATATTCCTTATTTTGCGTCTTGTGCTGAAAGCGTAAATCGAGAAACGCGATGTTTTCTCTCGAGAACCTTGGACTATGGACATGTCGACGGGGATCTTACTAAACCCGAGACTTGACACAGTTTACGAGGTTTCACAATTTTTGAAAAATTTACGATACAATTAAATCAAGACAACGAAAATTTCTTCTCATCGTCCGATTAATTAAATACTTGACTTCATCAATCAGTAACTATTATCTATTGGATAATAGTGTGTAATAAAAATACTATCACATTATCCTAATGTAAATCCACTTTATGTCAAATCTATCTACTTTAATTCAAATTTAATAGTTAAATATTCAAGCTTCCTTAAGAAGCTTTGACCCCAAGCTTTGACCACATGTATTAGCTTCCAAAGGAAGCCAATTTTTCCCACTCAAGGGAAAGAATTGATTTTTACTATCCTAATATTACATCTAAATGCATTAACACCCAAAAGCACCATTTCTTCTTCCTTTTACGTTTCTTCTTCTTCTTTCTCTCTTCAAACATTTCTTTCTTCCTCTTCCAGCACCATACGTCCAGCCACCCTCAAGAACCCCAACATTCATAAAAATTTACATCAACCATGTTTTCTTAATCTCCTACTCCTTCTCATCATCTTTTGTGCTTGGAGTTTTCAAGAAAGCTTCCATCTTCAACCATTTTTCAAGCTTTGAAGGTGAGCTCCCATGGCTGAAAAATTTCAGACCTTCACTCCATTTTCGTTTCTGGTTTCCTCTTGATTTAATGGTCATTTTCTTCTTCTTTTTCACATCATTACATTGTTCTAACTTGGACCACATTTTCTAGGGTTTTTGAGCTTCAAATCCGAAAATCAAGTGCTTCTTGGAATTTTCTTGGTTCTTCATCTTGGTAAGAGGAAGATTAATCCTCCTCAACCTCTTTAGCAACTAGGAATCTTGTGTTTGATTTTTGGAAGAAAAACCACATGGTGGTTGTTCTTGAAATTGCTTGAAATTGATTTCTTGAATGTTATCTTAATTTAGCTTTGAGTAGTTGATTGAGTGGTTAGTTATTCATGTAATTTTGTGATTGAAATCCATGATTGCTTGCTGGAAAATTCTGGTTGCTGGACCCCTGAATGTGTCACGGTTTTGGGGCTGTTTTGGGCTGGAAATTGATGGGGAAATGATGCTTAAATTTTGACCAATGCAAGGCTAATTAAATCAAGTAGTTAAGGTTGATCCAAGTGGACAAAATTCTGGTTGTTGGTTGTTGGACCTTGGTGAGTGCCACGGTTTTGGGCTGTTTTAAGAGCAGAATTTTGGTTAACATTGTGTCAAGAATAATGCTAGGCAAATTAAGTAAAGGAAGGCTAAACTAGTGAGAAGAAAATTTGTAACCTAGGACCCTATTGAGTGCCACGGTTTTGAGGGCTTGAATGAGGGGAAAAGATAACAAATTTGAGATGTCAAGACTTGAATTAATCAAGTAACCAAACGTAGATTAAATAGTAGGAAACTTGCAACAATAATTTTTAGGATGGATTGTGGTTAAGACTTAGGAGATAAGCTAAATTTGGAAGGTAATTATAAGAATCAAATAACTTGGATCAAAATAACAAGTAAATGGACCTAATGATGTGAACATGACTTACTTGAAACCTTGGGAAGGCCACGACCTCTAGGTGAAAATTTGGGTTAAGATTCCATAACCCATTACTCGGATTACAAGTAATCAAAGAATACAAGAGATTAAGGATTTCATAAACCTTAATGATTTCATAAACCTTAATGAACCAATGAGATAATTTTCATAAGACTTGGAGATTTTAGAAATCCATAATGGACCTAAAATATGTTCCTTGAATTATAAATTGATATTATGTTGATATTGGGTTCTTTTTGGATGCAAATTTGCTTATTGCACTCTCTTGATCAAATGTGGTATATTATGCTATTGTATGAAATTGTGGATCATACATGTTCATGCATAGAGTCCTATGCATTGTGAATGTCCTTGTGGACTGTTGTAAGGCCAAGTTGCCTAGGAGATTGAACACACCTTTGTGCGGGTGCGAGTAGACAAGTGTGGGTCTTGTTATGACCTTGGGGGCGTTGGGGTGCGAGTCCTCCACAATGGGTAGTTGGTAGCTCCTTTGCCCGTGGGGCAAACCGATGCAAACACACCGACGATCCGGACTTAACACTGTCCTATATCGTGATCTAGTGTAGAATGTCTGTGCAATGCCATGATTGTGCACGAGAAAATTTATAGATAGCACTGGCCTCGGCAGCCGAGTCACAGACATGTCTCCTGATCTTTTTCTCCGACTGTTTGAGTCTAGCTCCATGGAGTAGGAAATTGAACATTGTGTCCATGCATCATGGAATATTCTGTCATCTGAAAATTATTGTTTACCCGATATTTAACTGTCTGAATTTAACTGCCTGGATATTATGAATTATTCATTACCTTTATTAATGATTGCCTGACTGGTTATCTGTTTAAAAGCTTATTTATTGCCTTTACATGCTACGTGGGCGTTATGCGCCGTTCGGTTCTTGGTTGCTGTATTGGTATTGATGGTAGGATGTCTTACCTCTTTCCCTGTGCTTCTATTATTTGCTGTTCATGTGCACCCTGTACTGATCAAAGACGACGGTGAAGAGACAGAAGATCCTGCCTTCCCCGGCTTCTGGCCTGCACAGGATTGACTTCTACTGCGACGATGTCTGCACGTATGCGCGGATTCTTGGGAGATGTGCGTCTGACCTTCCTTGGGGGGCCAGAGTGCTGGCACATCAACCTGAACTCCGACCGCTGCGTGTACTTGGGAGACGTGTCGATAGCACTTGCCTGGAGACGTCATGAGGCACCTGTCCTCACTTGCTACCTCAGCTTGCGCCTGGAGTTTTACCTGCCTATCAGGGAGATATGGGGTGCCCGTTATTACACCCCGCAGGAGGATTCGTTTGATTCCACCACTCGGGCTCCGTCCCGCGCCTCTGTGGTTCCTATGGACGAGTCCTCGGATGAGGAAGATCCTGATGAGGGTCCTCCTGAGGATCCTGAATCGGTCCCTTTTTATCTGAGGGGTCGATGATCATTGGTGGCTACTGATGGCTGCCAGTGTTTTTGTTTCGGGGGCCTGATGTATTTTCTTTTTGGTTGGGTTGTATATTTTGTATATGCATGTTTCCCTTGGGGTGGGTATAGTTTTGCTTTTTGATGATGGCCAGGCTTGTATTTATAAAACAGTTGTATTAAATTCTATATATATATATGCATGCTATTCAGGGGCAAATTTCTATGTATTGTTTTATTCATTACTTTTATCCGCACTCCGTAGTATCCTTATTATTCTTATTATTATAAAAAAAAAATATTGCCAAGTTTGCTCACATGGTTAAACATTAATTTAATTGAAATGAACCGGGTCTTAATCGTTTGTTTATTTAATTTCCGCATTTTATTTATTTGACAATGTGACGTTCCCTCCCAAAAAGGGGCGTTACATTCTATATTGTATGAATTGTTAGATCTATCTTAGTAATGTTATTATTGTTCATATGCTTATTTGATTTATTTATAAATTGATAACATGATTGTACTTATGATATCTGTGTGTATGGAATGACTTTGTCATTCGTATCATTCTTTGCTACCTTACTGGTACTGGTGAAAGGGGATCTCACCTCTTTACTGTATTGCTTTGTTGTGTTTGTATTGTTAAATTCATATAGTAGACGAAGGAAGTTTCTTAGACCTACTGGAGGCTATGTTCTGAAGATGGTGATGGCGACAAGGTGTAATCTTCCCAGTTTCAATGGGATGCAGATGATGAAGAAATGGAACTTGTAGGTTGGGTTTTTCTCGTTAGTGTTTTTACCGTGCTATTAGTAGTAACCTTCATTGGGTTTTCTACTGTTTCTCTGAGTCTGTAAATGTTATGTTTTAAATTGTTGTTGAATATTTTGTAACATATATAATATGTGTATTAATCAACTCAATCTAATTTCTGTTTTACTTATAATTTTTGGTAAGTTTATATTTCCGCGAAATGATATTTTTAAAATTTATCTTTTAAAACTCAAAGCTTTTTATAAAATGATTTCATTTGGTTTTATATTTTATTTAAAAATGTGACGCCCTATGGAGGGTGTTACACCTGATAATCCCGATCTTAAGAAAGCAATTTTGGATGAAGCTCATACTAGTAGTTTAAGTATGCATCCGGGAATGATAAAGATGTACCAAGATTTGAAGCGGATGTTTTGGTGGCCAAGGATGAAGAGAGATGTGGTAGAACGGGTGGTGTCTTGTCTTGTTTGTCAGAAGGCAAAAGTGGAACATCAAAGACCTGCCGGTATGTTACAGCCATTGACTATTCTGGAGTGGAAATGGGATAGTATCTCGATGGATTTTGTTACCAGATTGCCAAGAACGAGGAAAGGTCATGATTCTATATGGGTTATAGTTGATAGGCTTACGAAGTCAGCACACTTTTTGTCGAACAATATCAAGTATTCGTTGGAGCGATTAACCCAGGTGTAAATTAGTGAAATTGTCAGATTTCATGGTATACCCTCGAGTATAGTTTCTGATAGAGATTCAAGGTTTACGTCGAGATTCTGGCGAAGTTTGCAAGAAGCCATGGGAACTAAGTTACGTCTGAGTTCTCCTATCATCCGCAGACAGATGGTCAAACGGAGAGAATAATCCAATCGTTGGAAGATTTGTTGCATGCTTGTGTGTTGGAACAACAAGGGAGTTGGGATGAATTCTTGTCTCTGATAGAATTCACCTACAATAATAGTTTTCACTCAAGTATAGGGATGGCACCCTATGAAGCCTTATATGGACGATGATGCCGGACACCTTTGTGTTGGTATCAGGATGGGGAAAGTATGACCATTGGGCCTGATCTTGTGCAACAAACTACAGAAAAGGTGAAGATGATTCAGGAGAAAATGAGGACGACTCAAAGCCGACAGAAGAGCTATGCTGATAAGCGAAGGCAACCTCTTGAATTTGAGGAAGGTGAGCATGTGTTTTTGCGAGTAACACCTATGACTAGTGTTGGAAGGGTTATCAAATCCTGAAAGCTCACTCTTAAATTCATTGGACCTTATCAAATCATTCGTCGGATAGGTCCTGTAGCCTACCAAATAGCTTTACCACCTTTTCTATCCAATTTACATGATGTATTTCATGTATCTCAATTGAGGAAATACATTTTTGATCCAACGCATGTTATACAGCCCGATGAAGTGCAGTTGAAAGATAATTTGACGTATGAAACACTTCCTATTAAGATTGAGAACAGGAGAGTGAAGCAGCTTCGGGGGAAGATGATTGAATTGGTAAAGGTAATATGGAATGATGTAACAGGTGATGCTACTTGGGAGCTGGAAGATAAAATGAGGGAGCAATACCCTTACCTGTTCTAAGGTACGATAAATTTCGAGGACGAAATTTTTATTAGTGGGGGAGAGTTGTAACACCCCAACTTTTGAGTTAAGTATGATATTGTCCTAAATGTACTGTTTTATATTTTCTATGAGTTATAAATTGAATTTGACTATTTCATGATTGTATTTGATCATTGTGTGTAATTTACTCCGAGTTAAGAAAATAATAATTTTCTGATTGGAAAAATCTTAATTTGATTATTCGGAGCTGGGGGATCTTACTAAACCAAATTCTGAATGATACGTGTATTAATCTTTTAATTTTTAGAATTTAACTGTGCAATAAAATAATTTTATATTATTATAATATTATTTTATTTGACAGTACTTACTATCTTGAAAACAGTAAAAATCTGCTCTAAAATGGACCATGGACCCAGAAAAGTCTGTGGGATCCACGTTTAGTGAACCAGTCAACATTTCAGACTAGATTAAATCCTAAGCCAATGAGAGCTAGTCAACATTAGTGGCTTGAAATTTCTAGACCAATAGGAAGCAAGTCCACAAAAGTGGTTGGACTTGTTGAATTATGACTAGAATGCTTAACCAAGTTAGCTTAAACTTAACTAAGTTAGGATAGGAAGCTTGTTTAGTAACTAAATGAAGGAAACCTAGTAAGCTATCTATTTAAGTCTTAGAGAAGTTTCTAGGAGATGGTTAGTCATCCTAGCTAACTAAATGACTAACTAAGCAACTAAGAAGCCTAACTAAATTTGCCTAAACCTAACTAGGAAACCAAATGAATCAAAACCTAGTTTACTCTTCCTAAGGGCCATTCAGCTAAGCACCTTCAAGAAGGGCTTAGTCACTTGATGACTAGGTTTTCCTACACCAATGAGAAACAAGCTTGGAGCCAAAGCCTTTATTATCCACCCTTGATCACATCTAAGGTGGTTAAGAAGTCTTGGAAGGTTAACAAAGGAGGCCACCTCCATTGAGTCCTATGGCCATGCATAGGAGAGAAAGCCATTTCACTTCATTTTTCATTTTTGCTATCATCTAAGTCTTTACTTCTTTCTCTTCAAGAACACCAAGAAAAATTCCAAAGCCTTTCTCTTTGAGCCATTCAGCCAACACCATAAACCCATACCTATACTCTTCTAAATTTTCATCTAACCTTACTTCTCAAATCTAAACATATCTAAGAACATCTCTAGTTGAGAATTCTTCCAAAAAAATTCATCTTGAGCTTGGAAAACTACCTTGAAGATTTTCCTACAAGGTGAAAATCTTTGTTTCTTATTTCTAACTTGATTTCTTAGGTTCTAAGCCATGATTTATATTTTTCTCCTATAGTTATGACTCTTTAAAATTTGTTTGAGTTTGTTAGGGTTTCTTTGGAGAGCTACACGAAATCACTAGAAAGAGTTAGAAGGAGCTTGTCTTCCCTTGAGGTAAGAGGGAGATTTAATCTCATCAACCTTGTATGGTGATGAGAAGATGGATTGTATTTGTAGTGAAGAATCCATAAGGATTCATTCACTTGGTTGTTTAATGCTTTCCTATTTGTGGTTGATTTTATTTGTAAGCATGTCTATAGCTTTAAAATAATTATATGTGTTTATAGATGTATGACTATTATTGTAGGATGTGAATAACATGTAAGGATTGCATGAGTGTTCCAAAGAACACAAAAGGAGCTCACGACTTTATCAAGAAAAAGAGAACCAAGATGTTCTCAACCATTTTCTAATAGAATGACTCAATTGATTTAAGTAAATTAATGAATTTGAAAATGATTTAGAAGATAGAAAATGATTTAAAGACCATTTGTAAAGAATATGTTGAATTTGGTCAACATGCCATTCAATGCATATTTGATTTCCAAAATTATTTTCTACGGTAGGTTAAGTAGTTAACGACAAAAGAATTTAATTTCAATGAATTTTTGGGGAATAAAATGAATGAACTTAGTTTTAGAAACCTAAATTAGAGGAATTTATTATAAGTAAGAAATAAAGTAAACACTTGAAAAATACTAATGTAGAGCTCACTCTTTGAGTTTTGAAGCACATTTGCAAGTTTCAAGGTGTAAATGATGGTTAAGGTTAAAACATGTAGTCTTTAAAGGAAAACGTAGAAAATATCATTTAAAGAATTTTCTAGACAAAATGCTGTCAAAATTCACTAACAACGGACAAATAATGGAGAAAGTTTCACAATATATTTATAACGTAAGGAAAATATTCTACGTAGTTTAAATGTACTAGAAATAGCTTACGCGTATTTAAAATAATAATTTTTAAGCTACACAGTAGAGAAAATGATTTAAAAATCTTGCGCGATTGAGAAAATGATTTAAAAATACTACGCGATTTTTAAAAAATGTCAAAAAGTATTTATGGGATTTAAAAACATTTGAAAAAGGCGACGCGATTGTGAAAACGGGATAAAATCTTTACGCGACTGAAAGGAACAATGAGTTTTACTGTCGGGCCAAAGTGGTAGACCCGGACATGTTGAGAAATAGTACTGTCAAGTGGTGACGTACTATATTTGGAAATATTGAGACTGAGATTATTTATGTAAATACGGTGACATATTGAGACTGAGTGTATTTTTGTAATTATGGTTCTTATTCAAGCATTGAGAGTTGTGTCAATTTTATTGAAATTGGCAATTGGCTGACGAGATAAATTACACTGTGTTGTGGGTGTGATAGGCGTAGTGTGGTTCATTGATTGAACTTGGAGGCATTAGTGTGCGGAGGATTCCACACGTGGATAATTGGTAGCTCTTCTGGGCCATGGTAATGGGCAACACACTAATGATCTCGACAAGCACTATTCTTAATCAAGATCTTGTGGAGACTATCTAGTACAATCCATGTGGTGCACGACGTTTTGACTATGTACTACTTACCACGATGTTTTGACTATGGGCTATTGACACGACGTTTGACAGTGTAATAGTTGGTTGGGCAGCCTGAGGTACGGATAGGTTTTTCCAGATCATTCTCTCTGATGTCTGTGTTTAGCTCCATAGAGTAGGAATGAGTCGGTATATATTTACATCTATGATCTACATCATAATATTTACTGTAACTTGTGATATTATGTATGACATGTTAATTTGAGATATTGTATATGACATGATAGTATGCATTATTGTATTAAATTGTGGTAGCTGTTTGTATTGTCATTTTCTTTATTGCCATGCTGGTAATGATGTAGATTGTCTCACCTCTTTGTATGTATTTTCTGTATTATTTGATATTCGGTAAAGAGTTTGAGGAAGAGGAAGAGGAGCAGCCTCTTGATATTCAGTACCTAGAGGAACAACAACCGAGTGACCAGTTTGAGGAAGACGAGCAATAACACCCCAAATTTCCTAAATAGTTGACAATAATTTTGACAGTTAACAGAATTTTACCGTTTTGTGATTTGTGTACAGTAAAATTATTTTGAGTATTCCATCAGCATATTTAATCGTTTTGAATGATTTACTCCGTGTCAAGAAAATAATAATTTTCGAGCCAGGGAAAAATTTTACGTAATTTAATTATTACTGTTAAGTCTTAATTATTTTACGTAATCTGATTTGATTTTCATACGTTTTCAAATATTTATGATTTTTGTGGATGATTATAAATTTTTATATTTCTCTAATTGTTTTTGGACTGTTTGTGGGCCCCAGTGGTCCTACGTGGGCCCGGGGTGAGTCCTAAAACGTGAAATTTTTTCTACGCATAGAAAAATTTGTACTATTTAGACGGAGACAGGGGATCTTACTAAACTTGAATCTGGAAACAGTTTTAGAAATTTTCTTTTACTGTGTTTTGTGCTGTATTTAATCATCGGACAATAAAAATACAGTAAATGTACTCTTTCGTGGGGTTATAATAGATAAAAATAGAAATTATACTGCTTAAGTCAACAATAGTGGTTATGACAACTTTTGACGGACCAATAGGAAACAAGTTTAATTCTTTTGACGGACCAATAGGAAACAAGTCTAATATTGAAGACTTTGATATTAACCGTCGATTTATCAACGGTGTAGGATTAGTCTAATAAAATGGCTATGACCATTTAAAACCATTGGATTTAGATTTAAATCAAGGGTGGAGATTTGATCTTATAAAGTGGCTAGGACCATTTGTGACCGTTGGATTTGGATTTAATCAACAGTGGAGATGGATCATTTATAACCATTGGATTTGGATTTAATCACTGGTGGAGAATTGGTCTTCTAAAATGGCTATGACTAATTATGACCCTTGGATTAAAAGTAAGAAGGAGTAATCTTGACCCTTCATTTTTTTGAGATGCATCTAATGGCTAGGATTTCAAAGAGAAAGATCTAATGACCTAGATTAAGTCTTCTAATCAAAAGTCTACGTTAATCCTAACCATTGAATTAATCAATGGCCTAAAATGCTCTAAATGGTGGCTAGAAAAGATGACAACTTTATGAATGCATAATGCATGGAGGGGGGACGGTTTTTGGTGGCTTAAGTGTGTAGGAAAATTTGAAGACCACATTATTGCCATTATGGATCATTATTGATCATTTTCCTAAAGCAAAAAAAAATATTCTCTTCTTTCTCTCCAAGCATAGCTACGGCTATGCACTCTAAAGGGGGCCAAAATTGTTAGTTTCTATCATTTGTATCATAATTGTCTTTCTATTCATCATCTTCTCTAAAATAAAACACAAAAACTCCATTCTCTTCTTCAAGAAACACCATTCGGCCAAAGCACCCAAGAATGCCTTCCATAACTAAAAAATTTTATCTAACCTAGTTTCTTGAATCCTTACATCATTCTAAGAACATCTCTAGTTATGAGTTTTCACAAAATGCTTCATCTAGAGCTTCAAATCCAAGCTTCAAGTTTCTATAAAAAATGGTAGAGTTCATATTTCTTCACATAATCTTTTAGTTTTGATTTTCTAAGCCATGCTTGAACCATGGTTTACTTATTCTTTTACTTGTTATTAATTTTAAGATTTGTTTATGATTTTTTAGGGATTTTTCCAAGGAGCTCTACGAAATTGGTGGAAGGAAAACTAAGTGTTTTCACTTCATTCTTTATCTTAACCAAGTCTAAGAAACCTTTCCCTCACAAAAAAATAAAAAATTCTATCTTTGTTCTTCAAGAAGAACCATTCGGCTAAGACACCCAAAACCACTCTCCAATCTCTTTTAATTTCATCCAACTATAGATCTTAAATCTACATGATATTCTAAGCAATTTTCATGTTGGAGGCTTTCTCTAAATCATTCATCTTCAACCTTGTTCTTCAAGCTAAAGATTGGAGCTTTATTGGTGAAGTTTGTTAATCTTCACTTTTCTTTTGATTTTCAAGGTTCTAAGCCATGTTTGATCCATGGTTCCCCTAGTTCAAACTTAATATACTAATAAACTTGTGTTTTGTTGTGTATTTAAGAAACTTTTGGTGGTGAAGGACTTGGAAAAAGAAGCAAAACAAGGAACTTTTGAGGATCTTCAAAAGGTAAGAGGGAGATTCATCTCACCAACCAAGTATGGTGGTGAGAGATGGTCTTATATTTGATGGATGGTGAATCCATGTGAGGATTCATATCCATGGTCATATAATTATTTGTGTATGTTTATGTGCTTTGATTATTTGCCTATGCTTGGTATGATTTGCATGATCTATTGCTTTGATTATGGCATGCTTATGGTATTTATGATGAAATATGTATGTGTATGCCATGATTTGATGATGAAAAGGAAAACAAATTTTGGTTCCAAAGAACCATAGAGGCACACGGCCTCAAGGGTGATTTTTGAATAAAAAGATTCTAAGTATTTTATTAATCATGAGTTTTAAATGAAAAGAGCAATGAGTTGATGATTTTAAGGATTTGCAAAGAAAGTGAAAAATGAAAATGAACAAATGATTTGATTTCAAAGACCAAGTGCTCGCGGTTTTTGTTAAGGAATTTTTAATGGGTTTGTTTGTGTAAAACCATATCAATTTAGAAGGAAAAATATTTGATGGCCATTTGAAAACAAGTACCACAGTTTTGAAGGTTTTGAATACCTTGATTTTATAAAGGAAAAGTATTTGATAGCTTCAATGGCCAAAGACTCCACGGTGTTTGGGAGATTGGAATAGTTTTGGTTTTATGAAACAAAGTGATTTCAAAGTGGAAACCAAGTGTTTGAACAAAATGTTTTAGTACAAGGATTAAAGAAAATGGAAACAAGATGTTTTGTTTCTTGAAAAATGGAATTTCGTTTACGAAAGACAAAAAGAGGTTGAAAGTGTTTGAGCCTCAATTTATTTTGAAGAGAATTGATTTTGGAATTGATTTGAGAAAAACGGAGAAAAATGGAGAATATAATAGTGATTTGATATTTTCTAACGTGTAACTCATCCTTTGGGTTTTGGAAAGCGTTAGTAATTTTTAAACTTAGAAACATTGATTTAATTCAATGGAATTGTGAATTTGTGGAATAAATTGCGAAAAGAATTTTCTTGAGTAAGAAAATGTGAAAAATAATGTGAGTAGTCATATTATTTTGAGAAAAGTTGAAATGAAATTTTGAAGGTTGAGAAATATTTTTCGTAATGGAAAAATGATGTTAGAAATGATATTAATTTGTTTGGAAGTCCAAAATAATGTTTAGAATATTGAGGAATATTTTACGTGGTTTTAAAATAGTGAAAAATGTTTTACGTATCTTAAAAACGTGATTTTTAAGCTACGCGATTTGAAAAACGTTGAAATATTTCTACGCAATTTGGAAAGCATTTAAATATTTTTACACGTTTGAGATATTATCGAAAAATCGCTACACGATTTATAAATGGTAGAATATTTTTACACGATTGAGAAAACGTTGAAAAATCACTACATGATTTGAAAATGCAACGGAAATGTTGTAAAATTGTGAAAACGTAACAAAAATGTTACCGATTATGAAAACACGACAAAAGTGTTTTATGACTATGAAAACACGATAATATGATTTCGCTGTTGAAAATATAGTATGATTACTGTTGGGCCAGTGTGTGAACCCTGATTATGAGATTATGAAATTAAACTGAGAATAGGCCAATGTGTGGACCCTGAATATGAAATGATGAATTTTGCCTGTGATTGGCAATGGTGCTTTGAACATGCATTGGAAATGATGAATTTTGCCTGTGATTGGCATTGGTGCATTTTATATGCATGAACTAGTGTATGAACACTATATGAGAAAGTGATGAATTTTCGCCTATGATTGGCATTTGTGTATTGAACATGCATTGAAAAGGTCTGAGGGACTATATGAGGCTATTTGCCTAGGAGAGACGTACACCTCTTGAGTGGGTGCGATATGCGTAGTGTAAGTTACTTGTTGACCTTGGGAGCGTCGGGGTGCGGGTTGCTTACATGGGTGGTTAGTCGCGCTTCTTCCCGTAGGTTAGACCGATGCAACACATCGATAATCCTGACCGAGACACTATTCTTAATCATGATCTCGTAAAGACTGTCGTGTATATGCTAGATGTGCAATACTCAAAATGAGGATTATAGCACTTGGTCTGAGGCATTTTGGTACAGACAGATCTTTCGGATCGACTTCTCCGAACTGAGTATTAGCTCCATCGAGTAGGACATTGAGTCTATGTGCGCATGCATGAAACTTGTTACCAAGTGGCTTCAATACTCAAGAAGGGGGGTGAATTGAGTTTATAAAACAAGTTCGCAAAACACTTGACTATTGAATTTGTTGAAGCTATTGACTTTTTCAAATGAATGAATTGATAAGAACAATATATATTGCTTAATAACCAACCAAGAGAGAAGTAAACAAGTAAGAATACAAGCAATACACAAATATAAAGAGAAGGTTTTAGAGAATCAAACTCAATAATTTATCCTGGTTCGGCCACCAATCCACTTGTGACCTATGTCCAGTCCTCAAGCAACCACTCGAGATTTTCCACTATATCTTCAAGCTTCAATAGGTGCTTGACTGCCTTTACAAACTTGAGCCCTCAACTCCTTGGGATGCTTCACCCTTGAGCTTGAGTCTCTTCAAACAAAGGGATGCCTCACCCTTTACAAATTGGAGGGATACCTCACCCTCTCTCTTATACAGCAATTAAGATTGACATTCAGAAGCTCTCACTAGAGTAGATGATACAAATTGAAGCTCTAAGAATGCTCACAAATGATATCTCAAAGATTAGTAAAAAATAGAGCAAAAAGGATTTCAGAGATTGATTCTCGTTTTGATGAATTGCTAAGATGTTTCAGGTTCAAGAACAACTATAAATGATGCCCCAACAACTGTATTTAAAGCCCATTCATTAAAAGAGCCGTTGGAGGGTGGTTGAAGCCAAGCATTTAATGCATTCAATATAGCCGTTGGGCATGTTAGAACCTTGGTAATTGATTATAGGGTTTTGGTAATCGATTACATTGAAGATAGAACGTGTTCTTGGCTTTTTGGGCATGTGGTAATTGATTACATGACTTGTGTAATCGATTACACGCCTTCTGACTTTATGGTAATCGATTACAATATCTGTGTAATCGATTACATGGCCCTTTGAACGTGTTCTTGTCTTTCTGGGAACATGATAATCGATTACCATCTTTGGTGTAATCGATTACAGGTCCTCTGACTTTCTGGTAATCGATTACATGGATGGTGTAATCGATTACAAGGCTTCTATTTAGCTTGTAATTGATTACTAAACTTTGGTAATCGATTACAATAAACTTTAAACTCATTTTTCAAGCCTAAAAAAGGATTCATGTCATTTCTAACTTTAGAAAACATGGATTTAAACAATATTGAACATTGTTTGGCATGATCCAAGAAAAAGAAGTTCTCTTTTTAGGAATTGATCTTTGAAAACCATATTAATTCAAATCATTTTTGAAAAATCATTTAAGATATCTTGGGAGCATTTAACATTGATGTATTAATGCCTATATCTAAACCTCTTGATTTCTTCCTTTGATCTTGGTTTTCTCTTTTGCTCTTTGATCTTCATCTTTGTCTTTGTTATCATCAAAAACCAATTGACATGCTTCAAGATACATGCATTCACATTCTCCCCCTTTTTGATGATGACAAACTGAACATTGAATAGGAAGAGAAACAATTGCATATATATATGTATATCAGAGATTTAAGCACAACTCTCCCCCGTAATGCATGCACAATATAGGGTTAGTGATGTGATAATATGAACGCTTTAAATCTAACTCCCCCGTACTTATGCAAGACACTAATCTCTCCCCCGTTGGCATTATCAAAAACATATTAGTATTTAGATTAAATTTCGGTAGCATTTCTACTGATTTTCATGATTTCCCAAAATTTGAAACAGCAGAAACCAAACAGTCCAAACCAGTCAATAAATCCAATAGATCAAAATGAAACCAATCAAATCAATATTTCAAGAATCATATCAATAATTAGTATAGGAAGCATTAAAAGAACCAACTAATTTTATATAAATAGTGTTTCAATCATATACAGCCAAATAGCAGAAAAACAAAGAAACTATCATGGCAAAGGTCCATGATCACTATCAGTGGCCTCACTGTCACTCTCTACATCTGCAACCACGTCTCCGAGGTCCACATCATCGTCTCCGGTGTCAAGATCGTCCTCGGAACCAAGAAGCTCCTCGTCATCAGCAGGAACACCAGCGGGAGTGGCAGAGGGATCAGCAAACGATAGAGGAGCAGCAGGAGGGGCAGAGGAGGTGGTAGGTGCAGCAGTATCTCTCGGTGTAGTCTGTCTGGGGCCCTCCAGTAGTGAACGGATAGCAGCAAGCTCCTGATCGGAGTAGTCCATCCGCAACTCAAGGTGATCCACCTTCTGCTCAATATGGTCCATCTTTGTATCCACTGTGGTAGCCAAACTCCGCATTTCTTGCAGAAGAAGCTCCAATGTGACTGAAGCTGGTGGAGCAAGTGCAGGCTGCTCGTCCTCATCCTCCTCATCACTCTCTAGACCATGGGGAATATGCTCATAGCTGCCATGGGCCAAGTAGTACCATCGTCCATCGACCTTGCTTAGTTGAAGCTTCTTCAAGGTGTGCAGACCAATGGATTGGGGTCCCTTGGAGCTGGTATCCTTGGACTCCTCAGCCAAGGAGATGCGACAGTGCTCTAGGATGGTAG
Organism: Ormosia emarginata; assembly: GCA_029884605.1. NCBI lineage: Eukaryota > Viridiplantae > Streptophyta > Magnoliopsida > Fabales > Fabaceae > Ormosia > Ormosia emarginata. The sequence continues at coordinate 28,722,253 of JAQQTP010000074.1, read as the reverse complement.
TCACCAACATGGCGTAGGGGAGGGCAGAGTTTTTCTTTTTCTTCACTGTCGCGACCGGGATCGCGGCGGGAAATATAGCAACTCACGTGAATTTAAAAATGATTGAGATATGGAAATGGAGTCGCCACCAATTTTATTTAAATTAGGAAAAATTGGAAAACCTTTTTAGAAAATGGTCTTTGGAACCAAATCGGATTCGGGAGTCGGTTATGGATAAGGAAGGGTGGAAACTTAATCCCACTGCACCCCTATCACATCCGTCCTGAGACGGTACCTTAAATCAGTTGTGCAAAAACTTGATAATCTCAAATTTATTTATTTTACCCCTTTTAAAAAACTTTGTAAATATTTTATTTTTTATTTTTTATTTTTTTTAAAAAGAAAAGAAGAACCAAATTGTGAAAATTTAATTTTGACTTGACAGAATTGAAATTCTGCTCCTACGTACCCTCAGGTGCAATGAGGAACTCAAAGTTACGTAGTTCTGTATAAAATAAGTGTGAGTTGGTTGATTTTAATTTAGAAAATTTTTTGAAAATAAAAATTTATTGTTTGAAAATAAAATCATTCTTGCACAGGGTTCAAGTTAGCACTAGGCTATTCAATAAACCCTTGTGATCCAAACGATATTGAAGATAGTATCTACTATTCAATCAACACCGTTAATCATTGCATTGACTTAAAAGATTTTTTTGTTTTTATTTATTATTATTATTTTTACCCTTTTTATTTTTTATATATTTTATATCTTTTCATTTTTTATTTTTTTGAAATCTTTATTATTATCTAATCCTATTTATTCGGTCTCTATATTTATTTTTTATATTTATTTTTTTTCATTAAATCTCTAAATTATTAAACAAAATTAACCTTAGCCCAAAAAGAAAATTCAGCCCAACCAAAAACACTCCTAATACCAATTCTTTTTTTGTTTTCTGTTTTATTATTTTTTATTACTTTTTACCGCTTCCCATCTCTTCTCTTTTACGTTTTCACATTTCTATATATGTATATATATATATATATATAAAAGACCACAAGCCATAACAAACTAAAAAAAAAACACTTACCTTCGCTTTTTGAACAGAGAGAAACAAAAAAACAACAAAGGGTGCTCTTCTCCGCCGAATGGACGTGGGTAGGCTAGGTAGTGAGGCTTTCTTGGTTCGGTGTTGGTTGTTCTTTGCTCGGTGAGTGGACTCGGTGGTCTTGGGTGGGTGAGCTTCACGGTTGTGTTAATGGTGAAGAGATGGAGATGGGTGAATGGGAATGAATGAATGGAGAAGATGGTTGTTGGCTGTGGGTTATGGAAGAAGAAGATGGAAGAATGATGGTGGTGGTGAGTTTTTACGTAAGCATGGTGGCTGCGTGAGAGAACTTGAAGGTGGATGGTTCTCACGTGAAGCTCACGTTGGGGGCTGCTTTGCTGGAGGTTGTTATGGTGTGTGGCTGTTTGAGTTGATCTTTGTGGGTGGACGTGATGAGTGTCTTTTTTTTTTTTATATTATACCTTTTTTATTATTTTTTTTTTTTTTTTTATATTATTATTATTATTTTTAAGACTAAGATGAGCTTAATCTGTTTAGGCTAAAAAAAGGCTAAGTAAAATGGGCTAAAAGGTGGGCCATAATTTTTGATTTTTTTTATTTTCCTCTTTTTTTATATTTTATTTTTTAGTCCGGTCAAAATTGAGTGTTCACAGTTGCCCCTCTTTACTTGTTTCTTATTAGATAATAAGAATAACCGTAGTTTTTCAAATTATCGTCGTAAGAAATGAGTAAAGATATGAACTTCAATTTTTTCCGACAATGCAAAACAAAGCAAGAAATTGAAATGCATGAAGTCGATGCACTCAACAAAAATTTTAAAAAAGAATGGAGCCAATGCGCTCAACAGAAATTAAAAATGAACAGAAATTAAAAATGAATGGAGCCGATGCGCTCAACAGAAAATTAAAATGCATGGAGCCGATGCGCTCAACAGAAATTAAAATGCAAGGAGCTGATGCGCTCAACAGAAAATTAAAATGCAAAGAGCCGATGCGCTCAACAGGAAATTAAATATGCAAGGAGCCGATGCGCTCAACAGAAATTAAAATGCATGGAGCCGATGCGCTCAACAGAAATTAAAATGCAAGGAGCCGATGCGCTCAACAGAAAATTAAAATGCAAAGAGCCGATGCGCTCAACAGGAAATTAAATATGCAAGGAGCCGATGCGCTCAATGAAATTAAAATGCTGGAGCCGATGCGCGCTCAATGAAATTAAAATGCAAGGAGCCGATGCGCTCAACAGGAAATTAAATATGCAAGGAGCCGATGCGCTCAACAGAAATTAAAATGCAAGGAGCCGATGCGCTCAACAGAAAATAAAATGCATGGAGCCGATGCGCTCAACAGAAAATTAAAATGCATGGAGCCGATGCGCTCAAAATTAAATGACAATGGGCAAACCTGTGTCCCGAAATTTTAAATGACAATGGGCAAACCTGTGTCCCGAAAAATTTTAAATGACAGAATTTAAATGACAATGGGCAAACCTGTGTCCCGAAAATTTAAATGACAATGGGCAAACCTGTGTCCCGAAAATTAAATGACAATGGGCAAACCTGTGTCCCGAAATTTAAATGACAATGGGCAAACCCATGTCCCGAAATTAAAAGGCAATGCAATGAGCCGATGCACTCAAAAATTTAAAATGCATGGAGCCGATGCGCTCAAAATTAAATGACAGGAGCCGATGCGCTCAAAATTAAATGATAGGAATTTAAAATGCATGGAGCCGATGCGCTCAACAGAAATTAAAATGCATGGATTTAAATTTTCTTTCCTCTCTTTTTGTTCCTCTTTTCTTTTCTCTTTTTTTCTTTTTTCTTTTTTTTTTTTTTTTTTTCTTTTTCTTTTTGTTATTTTATTTATCAAAAGTCCTTTGAACCAACAACGATCTTGGAAAGCTTTAACCAATCAAACCCTTTGTTCACGTGCTTTTTTTCGTCTGACCCCTTGTCGGCTGAGACTCCCTTAGATTTTCTCATTTCCTTTTTCATTTTTCTGACCACCTTGTTCTCCTTGGCAACACATCACAACCTGTATCTTGAATTACTGAGATCTTTTAATCTAAATTAATCATCGATGGATTGCTGCAAAATTGTCAGATCAAATTGTTGACCTTAAGTTTATTTTATTTGAGACATAAATTAATGGGTAAACATGCATTCATGAATGGACAGAAATTTGTTGAATGAACAAACTTCTTTTTTGTTATTTTGGTAATGTAATCGTACATGACTTTTTGACAAAACACGTACTTGAAAGACAAAAGAAAGGTTGCAAGAAAAATAAAAAATTTGCCCCAGTATTGATTCTTCGTTCTTCATTCAATTGATTCACTGTAAATGTTTGACAATTCAACCGCTGCCTCTGCTGATACCTCCTTCAACATGAATCCTCTTTAATTCCTTAAAAATTTTGCCCCAGTATAGCCAATTCAATGTGAACAACTTGCCCACGTGTAACTGATTGGACGCACATCAAAAATTGCCCCAGTTTGGTGAATCCCTCGAAGAGTTTCGGGCCCACTTTCTTTGAGATGTTGCCTATTTATTTGCCCTTACTTTTGCTTAGACTCGCCTTTTCGGGTTTTCACCTAACGGACTCTCTTTTTTTTTTTTTTTTTTTTTTTTCTTTTTTTTAATTGCTCTAATTTTTGCTTAGGTCGCCTTTCGGGTTTTCAACCTAACGAGCTTTTTTTCTCTTTTTTTTTTAGGCATAGAATTTCTTGACAACATCGGTATTCACGAGCCTTGGCAATTCTTCTCCATCCATATTCTCGCAAAATTAATGCTCCTCCGAAAATGTCTCGCTTGACTATGTACGGGCCTTCATAATTCGAGCCCATTTTCCTCTGGCGTCCTCTTGGTTAGGGAGAATCTTTTTCAAAACCAAATCCCCGAACATAATTCCCTGGGACGAACTTTCTTGTTGAAGGTTCTGCCATTCTCGCTTTGATACAATTGCCCATGACAAATAGTGCCAATCTCTTCTCTTCTATCATATTCAATTGCTCATACCGAGTCTTCACCCATTCGATTCTTCTAACTCTGCTTCCATTAGAACTCTTAGAGAAGGGATCTCGATTTCTATTGGAGAGACAGCCTCCATCCCATATACCAAAGAGAAAGGCGTTGCCCCAGTGCTTGATCGTATATTGGTACGATATGCATACAGAGCATAGGGTAACATTTCATGCCAGTCTTTGTAATTCACCACCATCTTAGCAACAATTTTCTTGACATTCTTATTTGCTGCTTCAACTGCTCCGTTCATCTGAGGCCTGTAAGGAGCTGAATTATGATGCTTAATTTTGAAATTCTCACAGAACTTTTTAATCTCAGCACCATTGAGATTGGTACCATTATCTGTGATTATCCTTTCTGGAATTCCATATCTGCAGACAATATCCCTTTTGAGGAATCTCAAAAACACTTTTTGAGTAATGCTGGCATAAGAGGAAGCTTCTACCCATTTGGTGAAATAGTCAATTGCTACTAAGATGAAGCGATGACCATTGGAGGCTTTGGGATTAATGGGTCCGATGACATCTATTCCCCACATTGAGAAAGGCCATGGAGATACCAAATTATGCAAAGGGAAAGGAGGTGTGTTGACTCGATCTGCATACATCTGGCATTTTTGACACTTCCGTACATAATCTATGCAGTCTGTTTCCATTGTGGACCAATAATAACCACTCCTTAGAATTTTCCGAGCCATCATATGACCATTGGCATGAGTTCCACAGATTCCTTCATGAACCTCAGTCATTATTAGACGAGCTTCACAAGCATCCACGCATCTAAGTAAAGTACCATCGTGACTCCTTTTATACAAAACCTCTCCATTCAAGAAAAAGGTCATCGCCAACCGGCGATAGTCTTCTTATTCACCTCACTTGCTCCCGTTGGGTATTCTCTATGCTGAATATACTGCTTGATATCATAATACCAAGGTTTACCATCTGGCTCGCCTTCCACATTAGCACAATATGCAGGCTCACTGTGCATCTTCACTTGGATGGGTTGAACATTATTATGAATATCCAACTTGGTCATTACAGCTAAAGTGGCCAAGGCATCTGCAAACTGATTCTGGTCTCGGGTCAAATGGGAGAAGGTCACCTCCTCAAACTTCTCAACCAACTGGATTAAATACTTTTGATAAGGTACCAACTTCGGATCCTTGGTTTGCCATTCACCATTCACCTGATAAATGATGAGTGCTGAGTCTCCAAATACTTTTAACTGCTTGATCCCCAAGTCAATTGCAACTTGCAAACCCTTAGCACAGGCCTCATACTCCGCAACATTATTGGTGCACTCAAAATTTAACTTGATAGCGACCGGGTATTGTTTTCCAGTTGGTGAAACAACCACGGCTCCTATGCCACTGCCATGCATGTTAACCGCTCCATCAAAATACATCTTCCAACCAGGTTCTTCTCCTTCTTCTGCCATCAGTATTTCTTCATCAGGAAATTCAGATATCACTAGTTGTCCACCCTCAAGAGGGTTTTCAGCTAAATGATCAGCAATCGCACTTCCTTTGATGGATTTTCGAGTTATGTACTTGATATCAAACTCTGATAATATCACTTGCCATTTTGAGATTCTTAACGAGACATGGGGGCTTTCAAATATGTACTTTAGAGGATCTATTCGGGAGATCAACCACGTGGTGTAATAGAGCATGTACTGTCGTAGCCGCTTTGAGGTCCATACCAGTGCACAACAGGTCTTCTCAAAACGAGCTTCACAGTCATTGAACTTCTTACTCAAATAGTAAATTGCTTGCTCCTTCCTCCCCGATTCATCATGTTGTCCCAAGCATTGCCCCCATCGAGGTTGGTAATACAATTAGGTACAAAATTAAGGGACGACCCTACGTAGGGGTACCAAAATAGGAGGATTCATTAAATAAGCCTTTATCTTGTCAAAAGCTTCCCGACATTCTTCATCCCATTTGCCTGGTTGATGCTTCTTCAACAACTTGAATATAGGCTCACAGTGCTTTGGTTAAGTTAGCAATGAATCTAGCAATGTAATTGAGTCTCCCGAGAAAACTTCGCACTTCACGCTCCGTCTTAGGGCGGACATTTCTTGTATTGCTTTCGTTTTATCTGGATCCACCTTTATTCCTTCTCTGCTAACAATGAATCCAAGTAATTTCCCAGTAGATGCTCCAAAAACGCACTTGGCAGGATTCAACCTCAACTTGTACTTTCTGAGTCTTTCAAACAGCTTACGCAGGACCGCCACATGACTTTCTCCTTCTTTAGACTTGGCTACTATATCATCCACGTACACTTCAATCTCCTTGTGCATCATGTCATGAAACAGTGCCACCATAGCACGTTGGTAAGTAGCCCCAGCATTCCTTAATCCAAACGGCATCACCGTGTAACAAAACGTTCCCCAAGGAGTAATGAAAGTGGTCTTTTCTTTGTCATTGACATCCATCAGAATTTGATTGTACCCTGAGTATCCGTCCATGAATGAGAACCTGTGATTCTTAGCAGTGTTATCAACCAGAACATCAATGTGAGGGAGTGGGAAATCATCCTTCGGGCTAGCCCTATTCAGATCTCTATAGTCCACACACATTCTGACTTTTCCATCCTTTTTAGGTACTGGCACGATATTAGCTACCCACTCTGGGTGTCTTGACACTTCCACAAACCCTGCTTCTAACTGCTTAGTCACTTCTTCCTTGATCTTCAGAGACATATCAGGATGCATCCTTCTCAACTTTTGTTTCTTTGCCTCAATATTTGGGTATAGCGGGATTTTGTGTGATGCTATCTCTGGGTCTAACCCTGGCATATCCCGATAAGACCAAGCAAAAACATCCATATACTCTTTGAATAACATGATCATTTCTCCGAACTCTGGGTTTTCCACTATTTTCAATTCCTTCTTCTCTTCCTCTGTCCCCATGTTGACCACCTTTGCTTCTTCGCCATTCAAGTTGAATCCCCTCTCTGAGTACTCCAGTAATTTTGAAAAATTTTCAACAACATCTTCCTCTTCTCCAGATCCAAGGTCTTCTTCATCAAACATTGCAGGAGAATCAATTGATGAGTTTTCGAAGTCCTTTTCATGAGGCAAACTTTCTACGAAACTCAGATCCCTGGAAAGCCATTTTGTGTGGAGTTGGAAAAGCAGAATAAAGCAGGAATGACAAAGGAAGAACACGATATGGTACAGAAATGTAAAAAGAAAAATGGTAAATGCAAAAGGATAAGTCAGAAAGTGCAACGAAGGGAAATGCTGAATATTCATGCAAGTTCATTTAATCAATGTCTCAAATAACATAAACCATAAGTTCAGAACAACTTAAACAGGACAATTACTTTGAAACAATCACATCAATAATTGGTTCAGATTTCCAGTTCTTTAGCGGCTCCTCATCAGCAACAGGACGGATTGCCTTGTGCTCTTCTTGGCTTTCTTCATGCAAAGCATTGATAGTGAGGCGGTATCGAGGGTGAATGACCTCATCAGGCATAATCACCTCACCTAGGTCTTTGGGAATGTTTCCCTCAGATGGGGAATATACTTCGCTTTGCCCTTGTCATTCTTTCTTCCAAGAGTCATGCTCCTCATATGCTCCTCCAGAGATACTTCGTACCCTATCCCAAACTTGTCTGACTTTCCTGGGATTGATACCGGTGACCGAGTACCTTGCAGCTTTGAACCCAAACCCTTTCCTTCCTGGTATCCACTACTAGCCATGATCCGGGCCACCACCTGATTCACACTTGGTGTGAGAGATTCATCTTTACCACGTCCGGTCTCAACTACTTCGAAACTATGCCACATATTCTCTTCTTCTTTTTCTGCACTCTCCACATACGGCACTGAAACCGGTTTTGACAGCATAATTTCTTCCTCTCCATGTATAGTGATGACCGACCCATTCTCAATGTATTTAACACTTTGATGCAGGGTGGAAGGAACAGCCCCGACGGTATGGATCCATGGCCTCCCTAGTAACATGGTATAGCCAGGCTCCATATCCATGACTTGAAACAGCACTTGAAAATTACTTGGACCAATCTCTAGTGGCAACATTATCTCTCCCACAATGCCTCTCTTATTTCCATCAAAGGCTCGTACCACCATCTCTCGTGGCAACAGTTCATTCTCACTTATTGATAACGATGTTAGAGTTGTCCTGGGCATGATATTTAACGCCGACCCCCCGTCAATCAAGACTTTTGCAACTATGTACCCTTTGCATTTGAGGGTTATGTGCAAGGCTCGCTGGTTCTTCTCAGATTGAGAAATGACTTCCTCATCAGTGAATGTGATCATGTTAACGCATTTCACAGGGTCTACCATGTTAACCACGCTTTCGGGAGTAACATCGGGTTTCACATAGGCTTCATTTAGAATTTTTATCAACGCCTTCCGATGCATTTCAGATGTCAAGATGAGTGACAAAAGAGATATCCTGGCCGGAGTCTTTTTTAACTGTTCCATCACATCATATTTGCTCTGCTTCATTATCTTTAGGAACTCCTCTTCCCCTTCTTTCTCTCTCTCGTCTTCTTTTGACATTTCCTCCCTGCTTCCTTCCTTAACAATTTTCTCCTTTTCTAACTCTCCTGGGCCGTAGCATCGCCCACTCTTGGTAATTCCTCCTACCTTGACTATATTAGTCACCAACTCCTCATCTTTGTGTATTTCAGCAATTTGAGCCTTCGAAGTCTCTTCCCTGACTCCTTTTGTCTCTACCTTGGTTTCATAATACCACGGCACTGAATGAGTGTCATTATAAGCAAATGGCACTGGCTTCTTAATTGTTACCACTACTTTCTCTGGCGTTGAGACTTGGTTGAGAGGTGGTACCTTAAGCACAAAGCGTTCGATCACATTAACCTCTTCGGAGGAGGCTAATCCTTGTCTCGCCTGTATTACTCCCAAAGTAAGCAACCCTTGGACTCGAACTTTGAAGTCCCAACAATTCTCAATATCATGTCCCATTTCTCCACAATGATAAGCACAATTTGATTCTGCAACATATTTTTCCTCTTCTTTTATCGTGGCGGCTGGTTCAGTGATATTGTAGCCAGCTTTCTTCAATCCTTCGAATATCTTTGCCATCGGTGTACGCAAGCTCATAACCTTTCTTATGGATGACCCTTTTACCTCTAAAGCATTCACCACGTCCTTTCCACCATGATTAGGAATTGGGTTGTTAACGATACTGGGTCCAGCCTCTTCCTGGATATCAAGCTTCCCATAGGTAATTAACTTCCTTACTGCAGTCTTAAAAGACTCGCAGTCTTCAATTGAATGCCCTGGGATATCCATGTGATACTTGCAGGTTGAGTTCGGGTTATACCATGATGGAAATGGTGGTTCTAAAGGACGCACAGGAATTCCCGAAATAAGATGAGCATCAAACAACCTTTGGAATAGGTCTGCATTTGAAATGGATAACCTTGGAAAGGGGGAAGGTTTTGAGGACGAAAGCGGCTTTGGTTTTGGAGGTCGGGCGAGGTTGTGAGTGGTTTGGGTAATTCTCGCGAGAGGTGCATTTGGGTATCGGGTATAAGTTGGGCGAGTTGGTGTATATGGTTGTGGCGAGGGACATTGTTAACTTGGAATTGTGGTGTTGGGATGAAGTTTGTGGCCGGTATAATTTGGTGGGATGGATAATGAGGCAGTGGCAGTGTTTGGTATGGAAAGTGAGGGTTGGGGTTGTATGATGGCTGATGACTTGGGCTATATTGCGGTCTAAAATTCTGTTGAGGTTGGATATAATTCACCTCAGGTTCCTTTTTCTTTGGCTGGAATCCTTTCTTGAAAGCAATTCTCTGTGCTACTCATTGGCAACTTCCCGCTTTGGCCAATATTTCAATTCTTTCTCCGAGGTTATTAAATCTGCGAAATCCTTATAGGTCGCTCCACCATCGTCCCAATAAAAGGGTTTCCTAGGGTCCCCAAGAAATACGAGCACATCTCAGACAATGTTAATGGGGGCTGGACTTGAGCCGCGCAAGGCTCTCCACCTCTGCGCATATTGCTTGAACGGTTCTTCATTTCCTTTCTGCATCGAGCTCAATTGTTCTCGGGTTGGGGCTGCGTCCAGATTGAATTTGTACTGGTCCATAAATAAGTCAGCCAATTCTGTCCAATGAGAGATCTTTGAGCGATCCAACTGAAGGTACCATTCTAGGGCGGGACCTGTAAGACTCTCATGGAAGAAACTGATGAGGAACTTATCATCCCTAGACCAAACAGCCATCTTAGTCCCATAACTGATCAAATGGAAACGAGGGTTGCCGCTCCCGTCATACTTCACAAAATCAGGAATCTTGAAGTTGTTGGGGATTACTACATCTGTAGTAGGACACAACTCCTCTATCCTCAGAGGTCCATAAGCATTTGGGCCCTTTATTGCCTTGATTTGTTCCTCCATTTTCTCCATCCAAGCTTCTTTCATTTTATCCTTCTCAGTTATGACATGACTATTCCTAGAACAAGGCATGGTCACGTGTCCTGGAATGGACACATGAGGTGGTTCCCAAGTAGGGCCTGCATAACCAGGGACTTCATTATGAGCGCCTTCTAGAGCATGATACCCCTCCCCAATGGGCGTGACTATTGATGTTGTTTGAGGTGGTTGCTCGCGGATTCCTGCAGCGATGCTTGAGGTTACGGCCGAGTAGATTGGAGCAGTTACCGGTGGCACGTTTGCATACATTTCAACCCCATTTGCATTCCTGTTTCCACTGATTAAGTGGAGAGACTCCCTTATATCTTGCAATATTGCTTCCAACCTCGCTTGGTTTTCTGACACCTCGTTTATCCTCCCTGTCACTTCGTCGACCTCCCTACTCAAGTTTCTTCCTGTCTCAGAATTATCAGCAGTCATTCTGGTCCGAGATCTTGTATTGTGAACTCGGGTTAGATTGGTCTCTTCTTTCCTAGGTCGCGCAATGATTCCTGGACCAGTTTGATTTATTAACAAAGACTGAGATGAAATGAATGAGATGCATGAGAAGCATAAAATGAAATGAATGAAATGCATGAGATGCATAAGGTGAAATGAATGAACTTTGGAAACATTTTTTCTCTTTTTTTTCTTTTTTTTTTATTTTTTAAAAGATGCAATCAATGCCATGGAAATGTAAGATGTATATGTTTTTTTTCTTTTTTCTCAGAAATTATGAATGACATGAAAATGCATGATTTTAATTTTTTTTTGGAATGCTATGAAAATGAAATGTATATTTTTTATTTTATTTTTTTTATGCAAGGAAATGACAAGAAAATGCAAGATGAGGTATTTTTTTATTTTTTTCTTAAAGGAATGCAAGAATGAATGACATGAGAAATGGATAAATCAAGAATGATGCTCCCTTTATGCCCTAATCAGGTGGAACCTTAGAAGTTAGATTTCCTTAATGTCATGACTCTAATTTTGGAAGTCACTATGTTTAATCTATCAGTGCAAGATTTTCAGGACAGATCTAAACTTCTAAAAAGTCATGGTCCCCAAATTGTCTCTTACTGTCACCAACACTTTGGCTAGCAAGAGTCCTCAATCCTCACCCATGATAGGTTACAAGCGGAAAGAGTTCAATCTGAGTGAGGGATTTTCATGTGCCTATTCGGAGACCAAAGGTCTCTCAAAGCAACACTACTTTGCCCTCTATCTAATCCTACAAGGTACTGAGCCCGGGTATAGAGCTTGTGTGTGAGGTAAGTGATAGTGACGTGTGTGAGGGAGCATACAAACCTGTACAACAAAATTTAAAAAGACCAAAAAAAACTACCCCCCAACCTGCAAAACATATATACAACAACCAGCCAGCAATCATCTACCCTAGGGTTTCAACAAATAAGTACAAAAATATATACAAGTTAAAAATATACACAAAATAATGCTAGCAAATATTTACACCAAAACATCAAACAAAAAAAAATTATTTACAAACAAATATGAAAACAAAAAAAACAAAAGGGGTAAAATAAATAAATTTGAGATTATTAAAAATTTGCACAACTAACCACAACAGGCCTGACTCTCCAAGTATTCCCCAGCGGAGTCGCCATCTGTCGCGACCGGGATCGCGGCGGGAAATATAGCAACTCACGTGAATTTAAAAATGATTGAGATATGGAAATGGAGTCGCCACCAATTTTATTCAAATTAAGAAAAATTGGAAAACCTTTTTAGAAAATGGTCTTTGGAACCAAATCGGATTCGGGAGTCGGTTATGGATAGGGAAGGGTGGAAACTTAATCCCACTGCACCCCTATCACATCCATCCTGAGACGGTACCTTAAATCAGTTGTGCAAAAACTTGATAATCTCAAATTTATTTATTTTACCCCTTTTAAAAAACTTCGTAAATATTTTATTTTTTATTTTTTATTTTTTATTTTTTTTAAAAAGAAAAGAAGAACCAAATTGTGAAAATTTAATTTTGACTTGACAGAATTGAGATTCTGCTCCTACGTACCCTCAGGTGCAATGAGGAACTCAAAGTTACGTAGTTCTGTAAAAATAAGTGTGAGTTAGTTGATTTTAATTTAGAAAATTTTTTGAAAATAAAAATTTATTGTTTGAAAATAAAATCATTCTTGCACAGGGTTCAAGTTAGCACTAGGCTATTCAATAAACCCTTGTGATCCAAACGATATTGAAGATAGTATCTACTATTCAATCAACACCGTTAATCATTGCATTGACTTAAAAGATTTTTTTTGTTTTTATTTATTATTATTATTTTTACCCTTTTTATTTTTTTATATTTTTATATCTTTTCATTTTTTATTTTTTTGAAATCTTTATTATTATCTAATCCTATTTATTCGGTCTCTATATTTATTTTTTATATTTATTTTTTTCATTAAATCTCTAAATTATTAAACAAAATTAACCTTAGCCCAAAAAGAAAATTCAAATTGAACCAAAAACACTCCTAATACCAATTCTTTTTTTGTTTTCTGTTTTATTATTTTTTATTACTTTTTTACCGCTTCCCATCTCTTCTCTTTTACGTTTTCACATTTCTATATATGTATATATATATATATATATAAAAGACCACAAGCCATAACAAACTAAAAAAAAACACTTACCTTCAGTTTTTGAACAGAGGAAACAAAAAAACAACAAAGGGTGCTCTTCTCCGCTGAATGGACGTGGGTAGGCTAGGTGGTGAGGCTGCTGGTTCAGTGTTGGTTGCTGCTGCTCAGTGAGTGGACTCGGTGGTCTTGGGTGGGTGAGCTTCACGGTTGTGTTAATGGTGAAGAGATGGAGATGGGTGAATGGGAATGAATGAATGGAGAAGATGGTTGTTGGCCGTGGGTTATGGAAGAAGAAGATGGAAGAATGATGGTGGTGGTGAGTTTTTACGTAAGCATGGTGGCTGCGTGAGAGAACTTGAAGGTGGATGGTTCTCACGTGAAGCTCACGTTGGGGGCTGCTTTCTTTGGAGGTTGTTATGGTGTGTGGGTCACATTTGAGTTGATCTTTGTGGGTGGACGTGATGAGTGTCTTTTTTTTATATATTATACCTTTTTTATTATTTTTTTTTTTTTTTTTTTTGTTTTTTTTTATATTATTATTATTATTTTTAAGACTAAGATGAGCTTAATCTGTTTAGGCTAAAAAAAAGGCTAAGTAAAATGGGCTAAAAGGTGGGCCATAATTTTTGATTTTTTTTTATTTTCCTCTTTTTTTTATATTTTATTTTTTAGTCCGGTCAAAATTGAGTGTTCACATTCACATCCAGCATGTGCTGAATGATGTAATTGGCCCAGTTGATTGGCCTGCCAATGGTCATGGCCCACAAGAGCACCACGTCATCACGCAACACTTGGGAATAATTCCTGCCTCTGGGAATTAAGCCTCGAACCACCAAGTAATGGAGTACCCTGTTCTCCGTTGTCAGCCCAGTTGCCATAACTCTTTTGTTGTTCCTTGGAAGCACATAGCCGGAGCGAATCAGGGACGTCAGAGTGCTTTTATACTCAAACTCAGCTCCCCAAGCATTTTCATTTCCATAGAAGCTGGTACCAGCATAGGTTAGCTTGGTCAACCTACACTATTCTTCCCGAGAAATTTTAATCTGAGTCTTCTTCGCCTCAGATATTAAGCAATGATCTTCATACCTCAGGTTGGCATAGAACACACGAACCAGGTTGGGATAAATGGCTTTCTGAATGCTGAAGAATCCAAGCAAGCTCAGCCTCTCCATCAATTGGAAACTCCCTAGGGGTTCACTGGTGCAGAAGGATTGTGTGAGATACCTTGGCGAGATTAACTTCCTTAGTTAGAAGTTCTTTCTGAAGAGTTCAGCTTTCTTGGTAGTGGAGAAGTGCCTCGTGAGGTCCAAGCTAGAAATGTTACGTGGAGGAGCACTGGAGGACTCTCCAACAGTGGTCCTTGTCCTTGCACGCTTGGCACGTTGGGATGGATCAACCATTGATGAGTGGAGGTGAGATTTGGTGAGTGTTTGGGGTTATTTGGAGGTGTGTAGCTCGTGGGGGATGAAGTGGAGAACAACGAAGGTAGTGGGTGAGAGAGTAGAGTGGATTGTGATGGGATTTGATGTTTGGGTTGTGTGAGGAGAGGGATTTCGAGTGAGAGGAAGGTGAAATGGAAGGATTTGGTGGAGAATGGAGTGAGAATGGGAACCTTTGGAGGAGAGGGCTTCGTGGGAGAAGAAGAGAGGAAATGAAGAGTTTCAGAATGAGTGACCTTTCGCACGTCAGAAAACCTTTTAAAACCCCTTTGTAATCGATTACATGGGTTGTGTAATCGATTACCAGCCTTCTGGGAACCTTGTAATCGATTACATTATGTGTGTAATCAATTACCTGAGTTCTGGGTTCATTGTAATCGATTACCAGTTTGGTGTAATCGATTACTTGCTTGACAGAACCTTTGTAATCGATTACAAAGGTCTTGTAATCGATTATTAGCTTACTAAAACTCAGATTTTGCATTCCAAACAGTTAGGGATCAATTTTAAACCTTCCAAAATAGTTCCAAAGCTTCTTAAATCAATATCAAAACATCATGCAAGCATACAATTCACACAGATTGTGATTCAAAACACATAATCATACAAGATTGCTATTTTTACCAAGGGTTACCCCATTTGGATGGATTTGAGATGTTTTTGAGCTTCTTGGAGATCTTTGACATGAGGAAGCACCTGCAAAACAACTTAGGGGAAATCTCCGACGCTCAAGTCAGTATTGGATTGAAAAATAAAAAATTATGCAGCAAAGGGACACGATTATGCAGAAAAATGTATGTTTATGTAGCAATTTGCATTTTATGCAGCAAGGCAATGTATTTATGCAGCAATTAGCTTATGCATGATTGATCCAATATGCCAAGTTTATTTCTTATATAATAGAAGGCTTCTTTTGCTGGAGGTTTAGTGAAAATGTCTGCTAGTTGCTTAGTGGTTTTCACAAATTCAAGCATGCAATCACCCTTTTGAACATGATCTCTTACGAAATGATGCCTTATTTCAATGTGCATTGTTCTTGAGTGTAAAACGGGATTCTTAGATAGATTGATCACATCTTATGGGGATGTGATCCAGCTCAAGACCACAGTCTAGAAGTTGTTGCTTCATCCAAAGGATTTGAGCACAACAACTTCTAGCTGCAACATATTCAACTTTAGCTGTTGACAATGCCACACTATTTTGCTTCTTGCTATGCCAAGAAACTAATGAGCTTCCAAGCAAGTGGCATGTCCCACTAGTACTCTTTCTATCCATTTTGCACCCAGTAAAATCAGAATCAGAATAACCAACCAAACAACATGAAGCACCCTTAGGGTACCACAATCCCATTTGTGAAGTGCCTATTAGATATTTCATAATTCGTTTTACAACACTTAGGTGTAATTCTTTATTATTTGCTTGAAATCTAGCACACATGCATACACTAAACATGATATCTGGTCTACTTACGGTAAGATA
This sequence comes from Ormosia emarginata, assembly GCA_029884605.1. NCBI lineage: Eukaryota > Viridiplantae > Streptophyta > Magnoliopsida > Fabales > Fabaceae > Ormosia > Ormosia emarginata. The sequence goes on along the minus strand of JAQQTP010000074.1, from coordinate 28,706,231 downwards.
AAGGAGTGAGCCAATTATACCTCTATACTTAGTGATTTCTACCGATTTACCTCCTTCATCCTTGTCCAAGTAATAGGAAGTTCCCAATGGTATAGCCCTTTGCTTTGCTCCTTCCATTCCAAAATTCTTGAGCAACTCCTTGCAATATTTTGATTGACTTATGAAAGTCCTATTTTTTGTTTGCTTGATTTGAAGCCCAAGGAAGAAGTTGAGCTCACCCATCATGGACATCTCAAACTCACTTTGCATGATATTAGCAAATTCTTTACAAAGAGAATCATTAGTAGCACCAAATATAATATCATCAACATATATTTGAACAAGTAAAATGTCATGCTTTTTATGTTTGATGAAAAGAGTTGTGTCAACCTTTCCTCTAGAGAAATCATTTTCCAAAAGGTACTTGCTCAACCTTTCATACCAAGCTCTAGGAGCTTGTTTTAAGCCATACAAGGCCTTTTTAAGTTTAAAAACATGGTTGGGCAAATCAAAACTTTCAAAACCGGGAGGTTGATCCACATATACTTCTTCTTGTATGAAACCATTTAAAAAGGCACTTTTGACATCCATTTGAAAAAGTTTGAAATCCATGATGCAAGCATATGCAAGTAACATTCTAATGGCTTCTAATCTAGCTACGGGAGCATACGTTTCTTCATAATCTATACCTTCTTCTTGATTATAACCCTTAGCTACAAGCCTAGCTTTGTTTCTTATTATTAAGCCCGTTTCATCAAGTTTGTTCCTAAAAACCCATTTGGTGCCAATTATGGGATGATCAATGGGCCTTGGGACTAATTCCCAAGCTTGATTCTTCTCAAATTGGTTTATTTCTTCTTGCATGGCCAAGATCCAACGTTCATCATTAATGGCCTCATTTATGTTTTTAGGTTCAACTTGAAAAACAAAAGCCATATGATTACATGCATCTCTAAGAGAGTTACGAGTGATTACCCCTTTTGATACATCACCTATCATTTTGTCAAGAGGGTGATATCTTGATGTTCTCCATTCCTTGGGACGATCCATGATTTGAGAGTCCTCTTGTCTTGGGGAATCATATGGGCTTTCTTCTTGCTTCTTGACTTCTTTTTCTTGATTTCCTAGGTGAGTTCTTGCAAGGATTTCTGCAACATCATCAACAAGCTCCTTTCTTGGCTCATTTGGGTTAGTTTCATCAAATGCAACATGTATGGACTCTTCTATGGTCATAGTTCATTTGTTATAAACCCTAAAGGCCTTACTATGTATAGAATAACCAAGAAAGATTCCCTCATCAGATTTTGCATCAAACTTCCCCAAGTTATCCTTTCCATTATTTAAAACAAAACATTTACATCCAAAATCATGAAAATGTGAGACATTTGGTTTTCTTCCTTTGTATAATTCATAGGGGGTTTTCTTTAAAATTGGCCTTATTAGAGCCCTGTTCATAACGTAACAAGCGGTGTTAACCACATCCGCCCAAAAATACTTAGGAAGGTTGGCCTCATTAAGCATAGTTCTTGCCATTTCTTCTAAAGATCGATTTTTACTTTCTACAACACCATTTTGTTGTGGTGTTCTAGGGGTTAAAAAATTATGCTCAATGCCATGTTCATCACAAAACGTTTCAAATTCATGGTTTTCAAATTCACCACCATGATCACTTCTTATGGATGTAATACAAAAACCTTTTTTGTTTTGGATAACTTTAGCAAGCTTTTTGAATGATTGAAAAGCATCATTTTTGTGAGATAAAAACAATGTCTGTGTAAACCTAGAAAAATCGTCCATAATCACTAAGGCATAGTAACTCCCACCAAAGCTCATAGTTCTAGAGGGACCAAAATGATTCATGTGCAAAAGTTGTAGAGGTCTAGAAGTTGAAATCATATTTTTGGCTTTAAAAGAGACCTTTACTTGTTTTCCCTTTTGACGTGCATCACAAAGTTTATCTTTTTCAAATTTGAGCTTTGGAAGACCAATTACTAGTTCTTTAGAAACTAATTTGTTTTAAGTGATCCATATGAATGTGAGCAATTCTTCTATGCCATAACCATGAATCATTTTCTTTAGTCATAAAGCAATTTGCATCATTTGAGGAAATGTCATCAAGGCTAATTATATATATGTTATTGACCTTATGACCAACAAACTTAACATGCTTATCATCCTTACTCTCAATTATGCAACAATTTGAATCAAATATTACTCTATTCCCCTTATCACACAATTGACTAATGTTAAGCAAATTATATTTGAGTTCTTCAACAAGTAAAACATTATCAATAGATGAGGAAGGAATCTTACCAACTTTACCGACTCCAAGGATCTTTCCTTTGTTGTTGTCACCATAAGTCACATGTCCACTCTTCTTGGGGATAAAGAAGGAGAACTTGGAGCCATCACCGGTCATGTGCTTGGAGCATCCACTATCAAGATACCAACTTGAGCTTTTGGTCTTCAAGCACACCTACAACACACATTCAGATTTTAACCTTTGGTACCCAAATCTTTTTGGGTCCTTGTGCTTTAGTGTTAGGCATGGTACCCTTAGGGACCCAAACCATTTTTGTTCCAACCTTTGAATTGATTTTCTTCCTTACATTACATGTTAATGCACTATGCCCTTTCTTTCCACAATGAAAGCATTTAATGAAGGGACTACTTGAGGTACTTGAGGAAACAAAGAAATTTTTTAGAAACTTTTGTTGATTGTTGGGATTATACCCTAAACTGACTTTTTGAAAGACACATCTTTGTTTCCCTAGTAATACATTCAAATTATCTCTTCCTATAGTAAATTTTGCAAGAGTGTTTTTCAAGTCCTCAACTTCAATTTTATATTCTTTACATGAAGAACAAGATCAGGGTGTGGGTACATTTTCATGTGAAGAACAGATCATGCATGATGAGTTGGCATCAATAAGTCTTAGAGTCTCATTTTCAACTTTGAGTTCTTCAATCTCCTTAGTTAAGGTAGAAATTTTGTTAGTCATTAAAGAGATTATTTTGTTAGAAGTTAACACCATTTTGGTGAGTCTTATGGATTCATCATGCAATTCTTGAAAGGCATCTTGCAATTCATTATATGAAGGAGATAGTTCAAGGTTAGATGAGGTTACCTCGGTTTCGCTTTCCTCTTCTTCTTCTCTATTTGCCATAAGGCAAAGGTGGGCTTCCTCATCCTTCGAGTCATCGGTGGAGTCCATATTGTTGTCCTCCCAAGCGATGTATGCTCTTCTTCCTTTCCTTTCTTTGAAGGGCTTCTTTTCAAACTTCTTCATCTTCTTTTGATAAACCGGACATTCCATCTTCATGTGTCCGGGGTTTTCCACATTTATAGCAAGTTGGAGTAGAAGAGGTTCCTTCTCCTTTTTGAAATGACCTTTTAGGAGGGAAAGGTGGTCTTCTTTAAGTTCCTTTCTTCTTAAGAAATCTTCCGAATCTCTTAACAAAGAGGCTGAAATTTTCTTCATTCATCTCAAGATTGTCAATACCATCTTCATCATCTTCATCCTCATTATAAATTGTTGAGGAGGTGGCCTTGAGAGCAATCCCCTTTTTCTTCTTATCTTGCTCCTCACTTTGTCTTAATCGGTTTAGTTCTAACTCATGTTCTTAAAGTTTTCCAAAGAGAGTGGCCAAAGTCATTGCTGCAAGATTTCTTGATTTCGATATTGCCGTCACCTTGGGTTGTCAATTCCTGCTCAAACATCTCAAAACTTTGTTAATAAGATCTTCATTGACAAAAGTTTTTTCCAATGAAGCAAGATGATTAATTATATGAGTAAAATGTTTTTGCATTTCTTGAATGCTTTCCCCTTGGTTCATTCTAAACAATTCATATTCATGAGTGAGTGTGTTAATTCTAGATCTTTTTACCTCACTTGTACCTTCATGAGTTACTTGCAATGTATCCCACATTTCTTGAGTGGTCTTACAATTTGACACCCTAAAGAATTCATCATACCCTAAAGAGGTAGTAATGATATTCTTGGCTCTCAAGTTGTATTGAACCTTTTTCTTGTCATCATCAGTCCATTCTTTTCTTGGTGTATTTGTTCTAACACCATCAACTAGACATGTGGGGACAAAATGACCATTTTCAATGGCATCCCATACATCAATATCAATAGCTTCAATAAAAATCTTCATCCTTTCTTTCCAATATGCATAACCATCCCCATTGAAAAAGGGAGGCCTATTTATAGAAGAACCTTCATTAGAAAAACCATTTGAAGCCATTTTTACTCTTGAAGCGGTTAAGCTCTTTATACAAGAGTCTAGCTCTGATACCACTTGTTACCAAGTGGCTTCAATACTCAAGAGGGGGGGGTGAATTGAGTTTATAAAACAAGTTCGCAAAACACTTGACTATTGAATTTTGTTGAAGCTATTGACTTTTTCAAATGAATGAATTGATAAGAACAATATATATTGCTTAATAACCAACCAAGAAAGAAGTAAACAAGTAAGAATACAAGCAATACACAAATATAAAGAGAAGGGTTTAGAGAATCAAACACAATAATTTATCCTGGTTCGGCAACTAATCCACTTGTGACCTACGTCCAGTCCTCAAGCAACCACTCGAGATTTTCTATTATATCTTCAAGTTTCAATATGTGCTTGACTACCTTTACAAACTTGAGCTCTCAACTCCTTGGGATGCCTTACCCTTGAGCTTGAGTCTCTTCAAACAAAGGGATGCCTCACCCTTTACAAATTGGAGGGATACCTCACCTTCTCTCTTATACAACAATTAAGATTGATATTCAGAAGCTCTCACTAGAGTAGTTGATACAAATTGAAGCTCTAAGAATGCTCACAAATGATATCTCAAAGATTAGTTAAAAATAGAGCAAAAAGGATTTCAGAGATTGATTCTCATTTTGATGAATTGCTAAGATGTTTCAGGTTCAAGAACAACCATAAATGATGCCCCAACAACTGTATTTAAAGCCCATTCATTAAAAGAGCCATTGGAGGGTGGTTGAAGCCAAGCATTTAATGCATTCAATATAGCCGTTGGGCATGTTAGAACCTTGGTAATCGATTACAGGGTTTTGGTAATCGATTACATTGAAGATAGAACGTGTTCTTGGCTTTCTGGGCTTGTGGTAATCGATTACATGACTTGTGTAATCGATTACATGACTTGTGTAATCGATTACACGCCCTCTGACTTTATGGTAATCGATTACAATATCTGTGTAATTGATTACATGGCCCTTTGAACGTGTTTTTGTCTTTCTGGGAACATGGTAATCGATTACTATCTTTGGTGTAATCAATTACATGACCTCTGACTTTCTGGTAATCGATTACATGGATGGTGTAATCGTTTACAAGGCTTCTGTTTAGCTTGTAATCGTTTACTAAACTTTGGTAATCGATTACAATAAACTTTAAACTCATTTTTCAAGCCTTAAAAAGGATTCATGTCATTTCTAACTTTAGAAAACATGGATTTAAACAATATTGAACATTGTTTGGCATGATCCAAGAAAAAGAAGTTCTCTTTTTAAGAATTGATCTTTGAAAACCATATTGATTCAAATCATTTTTGAAAAATCATTTGAGATATCTTGGGAGCATTTAACATTGATGTACTAATGCCTATATCTAAACCTCTTGATTTCTTCCTTTGATCTTGGTTTTCTCTTTTGCTCTTTGATCTTCATCTTTGTCTTTGTTATCATCAAAAACCAATTGACATGCTTCAAGATACATGCATTCACAAAACTGAGCATTTATATCAATGTGATATATTAATTGAGGAATATTGGCTATGACAATTGTTTTGTTGAGAAATACTGGATGATGATGATGATAAATAATGTTGATGCCATTATTGTTATTATCATATGATTTGAATTGTTGAATATTTGGATATTGTTGAGGACATCATCATGAATATGGAATGATATTTAAACTGATAAATATTTGGATGATGATAGTTGATTAATGTTGAGTGCATTATTGGAATTATGGTATGACATATCTATATGGTATGCTGTTTGTGTTATCTCTATGCTACCATATTGGTATTGGCGTAGGTGATCTCACCTCTTTATTATATTGTTTTGTTGTGTTTGTATTATTAAAATTAAATAATAGATGGAACGAGTCGTCTTAGACATAACGGGTGACAGATATTCTGAAATTGGTGACAACATCAGAGAATGACCATTCCAGATTTGATAGCGTGTAGTGTTGACAAGGAACAGATGTCTGATGCATCCGGATGGATACAAGAAGGAATAAGTATGTTAAGTTTTCTCGTTAGTGTTGTACCGTGCTATTAAGTAGGACTCGTCATAGGGTTTGCTACTGTTAAAAAAAAGAGAGAGTTTTCTGTTAGTTTTATATTTCTCTTTAAATTGTTAAATATTAATTGGTGTCAATATTGTATCTTAAATATATTTTCAGTAACATTAATGGATCTCAGTAAGTTTATGTTTCCGTCTTCAGCAAGAAAAGGAAATTTTAAAACTCATCTTTTATAACTCAAACCTTGTTTACGAAATTCTTTACAGATTATGAGTTGGGAGTCAGAAATCTGATACCCTGAGGGGGGGTGTTACACGAGCCATTAGATCACCCATACCATTTGGACTGATCTTGTGGTGATGGCATTGCCTGATTTCTTTGGTTTTGTGACACTCGATTTTCACGGAGGTTCAGAGGCCTGGCAACTGCGTGAAGATAGAGGATCGGTAGTCTATGTGGGGTGTCTGACTGTGACCCTATGTAGAGAGTTTGATGGAGCACCGATATTTACCACTACTTTGTATTTACATCTTGAGATGCCTTTGACGCTGAGACATTACTGGGGAGGACGTTTTCACGCACCCAGTGAGATTAGTAGTGTATCGATAGCATGGACTCTTGTCCGTAGAGCTGCGAGACATTCAGGATTTCTGTCATCCGATTATCCATCTGAGGATGATCCTTCGGAGGGTTAGAAATCTTTGATGTGCACTTGGGCATGTATATGGTTTTAGTATTACGCTGACTTTTTACTGCTTTATTAAATATTTGTAGTTGTAAATTATTTGTATACCTAAGACAAAATCACATGTACATTATGGTGCATAATAATAGTGTGTTTTATTTTATGTTTTGTTTTATTTTATTTAATGATATCTGCTATGAAAAGAAAAATTTTACAACTCATATTATTATTATATTAAATGTTTTATAACTTGGGTAAAGTTTTATTATTATTGTATCGGAAATATGACATCCTCATTAGGGTGTTACATCATTCGGACAACTTGGAGGTGATTTTGGTTCTGGAAGTCAAAACAGAGGTGTTGAAACTAGGCCTGAATAGTCTGCAATAATTGGGTCATATCTTGGGCTGTAGGATGAATTTTTGGATGATTTTGGTGGTATTGGAAAGTTGAGACAAAATGCTACAAATTTCATGAAGACCACGTTGCTTCATTCTGATGGCATCCATGAGATCAACACTGAATAATTTCGGAGACAAATAATCCCAATAATTTTTCACTCACCAACTCACCATTTGGCATTTTCCACTCATCCACCTACTCCTCACCTACTCTTAATCAGCCCCCTTATTATTTTGTATCTCTAATCCTCTATAAAAGGCTCCATTGGTTGATCATTTAGGAGACTTTGGTTTTAGGCTTGGTTAGGAGAAATTATGTTCATGCTTGTTTATTATTTTCCTTTGTCATAATTTTCTCTTATCCTAAATTGAAGCTATGTTCATTTTTCTCTTCTTTTTGTCTATGAGTAACTAAATCTTCATTTTGCTTGGGTGAAAGAGTGAAGCTCTTGGTAATGAAATAAGGTTAGATTATTCTATTTCTTGTGCTTAAATGATATATTATAAAGTGGACATTATATGTGTTGTATTTTGTTTCCAATCAATTTAGAAACCTTCATTGTATAGTGGAGATCTTGATTTATTAGATAAGAGGATTGACACAGTGAATGCTTGAGCTCACTTACAATTATTAGTAGATAATTGAATGAATCATAATATGATTGCATATATAATTGAACTTTAAATGTTATATTTTCCGATTAGAACTTTCTTTATGTGTAGATTTTAATTGAGTTATAAAGAGAAATAATCTTGCCTCTAATTTATTACTAAGAGTGGATCTCCTGACCCAAGTAAATCCTTTTTAATTTGTGAACAACTTTTATTACTTTTGGTGTTGTGACAAATCCTTTTCTTACCTTAATTAATTTTTCTTCATCAATTCCTTGTGGATCGACCTTAGACTCCCGAGAATTTATTACTTGAGATAACCTGCACTTGGGTTTGCATCCTTTAATCCTGCATCAAGTTTTTGGTGCCGTTGCTGGGGACTTGATTTGAAGTTTTAATCTATTGAGATTCTTTTTCTTTAATAAAATTTATTCTCTCTTCTCCCTCACCGGAGCAAAAGATCGGCTTGCCGATCTTTCGGTTTCTTTACTAACTCTCTAACTTTCTAACTATCTAACTTACTAACTTACTAACTTGCTAACCTACTAACTTTCTAACTTTTAATTTATGTCATTTATTTTTGCTTACTAACTTTTATTTTCTGCTCTCTAACTTTTATTTACATCATTTATTTTCTACTCTCTAACTTTTAAATTTCTATTATTTATTATTGCTTTCTAACGTAATGAAATAATGTTTCTTCTTCTCTTCTCTTTCGCCGGCTCTGGTGGGGCTCTGCCTCTCTCCAATTTTCATATTTTAAATTTATTTTCTACACTTTACTTTCTACACTTTATTTTCTGTATTTTACTTTCTGCACTTCCTAACTTGCTAATTATTAACTCTCTAATTATCTTACTTTTTAATTTATCAGTTATCTAACTTTTTATTTGTTAATATTTATTAGGAGATTAGTTTATACCACATCCTTATTAATATTTAATGGCTAGTGTAAACTGCCTACTTTTATATTATTTTTTCTATTTTAAGTCATTTATTTATGCTTAATTGGTTTCGTGATTTAAATTCTAGTTGTTTAGTTAAAATTAATCCTGGTACTTTATATATTGATTTGTTTGAATCACAATCACACACAATTGACACAATGACTGAAAATGAAAGTGTAAATGATGAACATAAAAAACAACCATTGCGAACCATGCATGAATATTTGCAACCACCTCGAAATTCTAGTCCATCCTGTTTTATCTTTCCACTTAATGCCAACAATTTTAGATTCGAGCCAAGTATGATTTCTTTACTTCCTAATTTTCATGGTTTAGAATCTAAAAGCCCATATTTACATCTGAAAGAATTTGAGGAAGTATGTATTGCTTTCAATGACCAAAATTGCACTGAAGAGATTGTTAAGCTTAAATTTTTTCCTTTTTCTTTAAAAGCTAAAGCAAAATCTTGGCTTAACACTTTGAAACCAAGATCAATTGGCACATGACAAGAAATGTAAGGTGAGTTCTTAAATAAATTTTTTCCAACACATAAAACCAATGTTATGAAATGACAAATCCAAAATTTTTCCCAAAATTCAAATAAAGTATATTTTCAATGTTAGGAACGGTTTAAAGATTTGTTAAATTCTTGCCCACATCGTGGTTTTGAAAAATGACGCACTAAAAGCTTCTTTTATGAAAGTTTAACACCTGAAACCAAACAATTTGTGGAAACAATGTGCAATGGTGAGTTTCTTGATAAAGAACCTGATGAAGCTTTAGACTATTTAAACCAGCTAGCTGAAAATTCTCAATCTTGGCATAGTACTAACCCTTCTGAAAATTCAATTAGATCTAACCTTGCAAGTGCTAATAAAGGAAAATATCACCTTAGTCAAGAGGAAAATCTAAATGCAAGGTTTGCCAGTTTGGGTAGAAAGGTTGAAGCCATGGAATTAAGAAAAGCAAAAGAAATCAAATCTGTGCAAAATGAAGAAATTTGTGGCATTTGTGATGACTTAGGACACTCAACACATGAATGTCCTAAGATTTCTATTTTTAAAGAAGTTGTACATGAGCAAGTAAATGCAATGAATAATTTTAAAAAGCCATTTACTTCTTCTTTTTCAGATACATACAATCCGGGATGGAGAAATCACCCGAACTTCAGCTGGAGGAATAATAATCAGTCACAATTCGTGCAACCACCACCTCCTCAGGCATAACAGGACTCTCAAAATTCTCAAGGATATGCACCTTATGTCCCACCATATAGGAAAAACCTTGAAGAAACACTGCATGCATTCATAGAAAAGTAGGAGACCATTAATAAACAAAACAATCAAACCATGATTGACATAAAAGAAACACTTGCTAAACTTTCTTCTGCACTCACCAGTCACGAGAAAGAAAAATTTTCTTCTCAACCTCAATCGAATCTCAAGGGTCAGTACAGTCTAAATGAAGGGAGTTCAGAAAACCAACAATTAGATTAAGTCAAGTCAGTGATAACTCTTAGGAGTAGAAAGGTTGTTGAAAAACAAATTCCCGAACCTTGTGAGAAAGAAGATGTAATTCCCCAAGAAAATGAAGAAGTTGACCAAAAGGAGACCAAACTCTTGCCTTCACCCCTATTTCCTCAAACATTGAATAATCCAAAGAAATTGGACCACCACACTGAAAATTTTGAAATTTTTAAAAAAGTGAAGATCAATATTCCTCTGTTAGATGCTATTAAACAGATTCCTTGTTATACCAAATATTTGAAGGATTTGTGCACTGTTAAAAGGAAACTAAATGTGAAAGAGAAAGCATTTTTGGCTGAACAGGTAAGCTTCATTCTTCAGAATAATAATGCGTTAAAATATAAAGACCCTGGTTGTCCTATAGTTTCATGTATTATTGGAGAACATAAAATTGAAAAAGCTTTACTTGATCTTGGTGCTAGTGTCAAGTTGCTTCCATATTCAGTTTATCAGCAACACAACTTGGGTGAGTTAAAACCAACTTCTGTAACTCTTCTACTTGCTGATAGATCAATTAAAATTTCAACAAGAATAGTGAAAGATGAGTTAATATAAGTTGATAAATTCATATATCCTGTGAATTTTATTGTCTTGGATACTGAACCTATGGTTGATAATTGCAAGTCTATTCCTGTTATTGTAGGCCATCCATTTTTAGCAACATCTAATGCTTTGATAAATTACAGAAATGGCGTGGTGAAGCTAACATTTGGAAACATGAAACTGGAGCTCAATGTTTTTAACATGTGCAAGCAACCACAGGAAGTCCTTGATGAAAAGGAGGAAGTTGAAGGAATTGAAGCCATTAGAGATGATCATCTTCAAACAAGGAGTTCTTCTGACCCATTAGAAATTTGTTTAGTCAATTCGTTTGATTCAGGCATGCAATTAGAAGATGATATCTCTGAAATATGTTCTCTGCTTGATTGTACACAGGTAATAGAGTACAAGGAATGGAAGCTAAGATTTGAATAGCTAAAACCCATGAATGATAATGCTCATGAAGAAGTACCCACACTTGAACTAAAGTCATTACTTGCTGGGTTGAAGTACACATTTTTGGGAGAAGACCAAAATTTTCCAGTGGAATTTCCTCGTCTCTTACTGAAGAACAAGAAGGTATGTTAACAGAAGTACTTAAAAGGCATAAAAGTGCAATTGGATAGACATTAAAGGACATAAAAGGTATTAATCCATTAATTTGTGCATATAGAATACATTTAGAGGATAATGCTAAAACTTCTCAACAACCTCAAAGAAGATTAAATCCACATATGAAAGAGGTGGTTAAGCTGAAGTCCTTAAATTGCTTGATGTTGAAATTATCTATCCTATTTCTGATAGACAATGGGTAAGCCCTACACAAGTTGTGCCTAAGAAATCTGGAATAACAGTGGTTGAAAATGATAAAGGTGAATTAATACCTACGCGAGTCTTATCTAGTTGGCGTATGTGTATTGATTTTAAAAAATTAAATGCTTTTACTAGGAAAGATCATTTTCCTTTATCATTTCTTGATCAAATTCTGGAAAGGATAGCAGGACATCCATACTATTGTTTTCTTGATGGTTTTTCAAGTTATAATCAAATACCCATTGCATTGGAAGATTAAGAAAATATCACTTTTACATGTCTATTTGGTACTTTTGCATATAGAAGAATGCCTTTTGGCCTTTGTAATGCTCCGGCAACATTCCAAAGATGAATGTTAAGCATTTTTAGTGACATGATTGAACATTATTTAGAGGTTTTCATGGATGACCTGACAATTTTTGGAGATTCATTTGAAATTATCTTGATAATTTGGAAAAAGTTCTTAAAAGATGTGAAGAAAAAGGATTTGTGTTAAATTAAAAAAAATGTCATTACATGGTTATCTCAGGAATAGTGTTAGATCATGTGATATCTTCTAAAGGAATTGAAGTTGATAAGACCAAAGTTGAATTAATTGCTCATTTGTCTTCCCCAAAAACAGTCAGAGAAGTTCGTTCCTTTTTAGGACATGCAGGATTTTACAGAAGATTCATAAAGGATTATAGTGCCATATCTAGACCATTATGTAATCTTTTGTTGAAAGAAGCACCATTTGATTGGACTCAAGAACGTCAAAAATCTTTTGAAAAATTAATTGGTCTTCTGACATCTGCTCTTATCATGCAATCTCCTGACTGGTCTTTGCCTTTTGAGTTGATGTGTGATGCTAGTGATTTTGCCGTGGGTGCTGTTTTAGGCCAAAGAAAGGAAGGTAAGCCTCATGTGATTTGTTACGCAAGTAGAACTTTAAATAGTGCACAAATGAATTACACCACTACTGAAAAAGAACTACTTGCTATAATTTTTACACTGGATAAATTTTGATCTTACTTAATTAGTTCTTCTATTGTGATTTTCACCGATCATGTTGCTGTTAGATATTGATGTCTAAGCAGGATGCCAAACCAAGATTGATACGGTGGATCTTGTTACTTCAAGAATTCAACATCACAATAAAAGATCAGAAAGGAGCTGAAAATGTTGTCGCTGATCATTTGTCCATACTTACAATATGTTCACCTTTTGATAGCACACCCATCAATGATTCTTTTCTCGATGAATTTTTATTTTCTGTCAATTCCATACCTTGGTTTGCTAACATAGTCAACTTTCTTGTAATAGGAAAGATGCCACCTCAATGGACGCACTAAGATAGAAAAAAAATTTTGACAGAGGTAAAATTTTTTTATTGGGATGATCCACACTTGTTCAAATATTGTCCTGATCAAATCTTCTAGAGATGTGTGCCCGACAGTGAGTTCTTTGTGTTACTGGTTAAGTGGCGGATAACGGTACTTCGTGACTCTCGAGTCAGTTTGTTTTTTAGTTTCCCAAAATAACTGAATCCTTCTCCTTTAAAATAGATATCATTCTTTCAAACCTGAGAAAACATTTTCCTTCCCTCCCTCAAAATGCTCTGACAAAAATCTACAAAGCTAGATGTGAAAGATTGAGACTGTTAATGCACAAGGGTATGCCTGAAGATATACGCTGGATAATTAAAGCAAAGGTCTGACTAGTAGGTGAGTCTTCAATTTCATTTAACTCATACATGTCAGGTCTTGGAAGAAGTTCATATTCTAAAAGGAGAAGAGCAAAAATGTTACAAGTCTATCACAAATGTACACGATGGAATTGTAACAAGCGATGTTGTCCTTTAGGGATGGTTTCCGCAAACAGAGAAGATAAAATTTTCTTCATTAAGAATGGACTGAGTAAGGAGTCATTAGATGATATCTTATTGACTCTTGAGATGCATTCTTGTGAATTTGTGCATTGTGAACTTCTTAATTTGTGGAATCTTTTCAAGGATGAAGAAAAACGCAACAGTCTTGGGAATCTGACTCTAAAAGACCCTGTTTGCCAATTTATAAGAAAATTGGATGGGAAGCTTATCCTCGACTTATAGAAAGCATTTAAGCCATTATTGGATGTGAAACTAGAGGAAAATGTGAGCCATATCCACATCAATTTGTATATATTATCTTATTCTTCTTCATGTTTTCTCTTTAAAAAAAAAGAAAACAAAAAAAAAGAAAAAAATGTTTGAACAAGGGTGATCCGAAAGGAGTACCATGACTTTAATTAGTTGTGGAGCCCCAGCCTTTGGCTGACCCGTCATTGACTCAAGTGGACCTTTGCACGCTGGTCCTTAAAAAAGTTCGTGTAGCATGCTCTGTAGAGAGCCGCACTCTATAACCCAATGTTTACTATCTAGGCACTGTGTAGTTGATGGACAGGTAGAAGCGTCCCACTCTGGTTATTAGTGAGAAGTAACCCATGGTTGCCAAAGCGTATGAGACATCTGAGCTTAATCCTCTCTTTTATTAGAAGGGGCTCTCAGTGCCCTAGGATGGGACGTTCTAGATCTTGGACATTACGGGTTTCAAATTTTAGCATCTTTGTTGATGTTACGAGCCCAAGTGTGAGCTCTCCAGGTTCCAGACCCAGGATGAAAACCCACAATGGTTTCTTCTTTCTCTTTTCTTCAAATAAACATACGTGAGTGTTGACTGCACTGGTGACACGCAGTATAAAGATATGCCACTACTGCACTCATGACGCGCAGTATAAATATACGCTATGAAAGCTATACATAAAGGTATATCATCACTTGTTATTATATTTCTTTTAGTTTTGTATGATTTTGTTGTATTTTGATTTTAGACAGACGATCCTTTGAGTAGGGTCCTTCAGGGGTTTCTAGACTTCTTTACCCTGATGGTTTTTTTGAAGTTAAAAAAAAAACAAAAAAAAATGTTTCCTTTACCTTTGATCTCTGATCCTGATCCAGCAATAACTCAGATAGATTAGTCAGAAGGAAGCAGTGAGGGAAGCAGTATGCACACTCCAGTTATTTAAATAATATTAAGCTTTAGTTTTATTTATTGTACTTTGTTTCTATTTAAATTTGTGTCAAGTTTTTCTTTTCAATAATTGCTACAACAGGTAATGTCTTCTATCCTTTACTCATCTATATTTTAACATTGCGGACAATATTGTGATCTAGTTGGGGGGAAGGATAATTGATCCAAAAACAAATTGGATAGTTGATAAAAAAAATGGGAAGTATGATATGATTGTCAGTAACTTACTAAACCAATTAATGATGGCAGAGTAAAGAGTGAATTTTGCTCTTGAGACGCGTCTAACTTGAGAAGTATGTCTATTGATATGATTGTCAGAAACCTACTCACAGTAAAACCAATTAGTGATGGCAAAGTAAAAAATAAATTTTAGAAACAATTTATTACTCTTGAGACGCATCTTAGTTGGGGTAGTAACTATTTAGTGTTGATTTGTGGAAGTAACAAAGTTTTGTTGTTTGATTTCCTTTGAAAGATTCAAGTGAATGCACTCTCACATCCTTCGAACCAATTGAAATTCAAGGATCATAGCATGATTGAATAAATTGTCTTCTTTCTTAAATTTCACATGCTTGGTTATGGATGTTGAATTGGTGGATTGAGAATGATAGAAATATATCTTGTGAGATTTTGAGCCTATTGATGAATGGATTGAATATCTGTACCATTCTCTTCTTTCTTGTGTGATTTTCACTCATGGAATTGTTACTCTAGAACTTGCTTTGATTCTTTTTGAGGCTACATTTTCACATACAAAATAAATATGATTGAGACATTTTGAAATAGTTACTTTGACTAAATAGTCATCCTTGTAGATTTTTCCTTGTGTAACCCCTTTGAGCTTATTTGACCATTCTTTGTTTTTAGCTCATTACGTGCTTTAAAAAAAAACATGTTTTACCTAACCGTAGGGAATAAGAGAGCATTGGCCTTGTTCTTGAATAAGTGTGGGGGTGGTGTGTGTGCAAAATGATAAAAAAAAACAAAAAAGAAAAAGAAAGAACTGACCACATTGCAATCAAAGGATTATCAGAGTCTAGAATAAAGGTAGATGCTTAGAAACAGCAAGAAGAGAAGGAGAAGGTTCAGGGCTAACAATGAATTCAATTCATCAATTTGGAATTAATCTTCAACAAAACATTAGTCAAATATTGGTCATTGTCCTTTATGATGAATGTTCTCAAACATCTTCTCCACTCTAACTGTACCATAGTGTTCTTTTATTCTCTTTGGTATTTATCTTCTCATATCTATATTATCCCCTCTCCTTTACCATGGCCCCATTACAACCTTGAATAAAGTCCTCTTGATTTTTGTATACATGTGTTTTGAGTAGCGGAGAAGTAGAAGATAAGCAAGCTTATGGTAGTGCAATTGTTCATGGGTTGAATAGAGTGAAATACTTATCTTTTAAACACTTGAGATATTGAGAGTGAATTCTGTGAGGATCTATGATTCTTGGTTCATTCTGTTACCCAAGTGGCTTCAGTACTCAAGAGGGGGGGTGAATTGAGTATTTAGAAAACTTTTTACAAAAAGCGCAAACAAATGAACTATGCTGAATTTAAATAATAAAAGGCGTGAATAAGATGAAGATAAGAAGAACAACTGGAAATTAAATTGCAAGATATAATAAATAAAGTGCAGAAAGATAAAAGATTAAGGAAAGAAGAGCAGGCACGATATTTATCCTGGTTCGACCACCAACCACTTGTGGCCTACGTCTAGTCCCCGAAACACAGTTCGAGATTTTTCACTATTCAATACAAGCTTAAAAACAGGTGCTTGCAACCTTTACATAACAGGGATACCTCACCCTATTTACTAGAGGGATACCTCACCCCCTATGAAGGATACCTCACCTTCCTTACAACAAGGGATACCTTACCCTTTTATTGAGGGATACCTCACCCTCACAATTTCACTAAGGGATACCTCACCCTTTTACAAAAGTATCAGAATAATAGATGAAAAGAATCTCTCACACAGAGCAAATATTACAATTTGAAGTACTAAGAAGCTCTCTAAAGGATATCTCAAGATTTTGGCAAAAGGAGCATAGAAAATGTAAGAAAAAATAGTGAATCACGTTTTTAACACAAGCAAATAGTTCAAATGGTTTTTGGCCAGCCTTCAGAAGAGACCCAAGGTCTCTATTTATAGGCCAATGAAGAAAAGAGCCGTTGGGTATAATTAAGAGCAAAAATATGGCCGTTTCTTTCCATTTTTAAAAGCTTCGTAAAGCCATTTCTGGGATACGGTATTTGAATGCCTTATGAGGTATTCGAATAACTCATTTTGAAAAGCTCCGTGAAAACCAGTTCTGAAGAAGGTTATTCGAATACCTTAATAGGCTATTCGAATACCACTGATTTAAAATGACTTTGAGAAACAGTTCAGACAAAGGTTATTCGAATACCAAGTGTGGTTATTCGAATACCACTTTGAAAAACAGAAAATGTACAAACTTTAAAACATGGTTATTCGAATACCATATGGTGTATTCGAATACCTATAATAAAACAAGCTTTCTGCAAAAACAGGTTATTCGAATACTTAGTGTGCTATTCGAATACCTTATGGGGTATTCGAATACCCCTGATATAAAATCAGTTTTAAATACTTTTAAATGTCCAAAAAATGATTCTTTATGTTTGGAAAAAATAATTTTGAAAACATTTCTTTGCAACCAAAAATAATGAGATATCCAATGAGTCTCTTTACAAAGATCCTAAGTCCTAGAGCTATTCTTGAAGGTCTTGGACTTGGTCTTGCCATCATCTTCGTTATGTTTGTTGTCATCAAAACCATTATCCATGATAACTAGCCAATTACATTCTCCCCCTTTTTGATGATGACAAACTAACATTTGAGAAAGGCATTAGTTCATAGAAATTGGAATTCACAAAGATTGTTTAGAGATACTTACTCCCTCTCTTTTTCATAAGAGGTGATTTACATCAGAGATATGCATAGCAACTCCCCCTGACTTTTCTCAAACAAACACATTCAAACTTTTTCTCCCCCTTTTGTCATGATCAAAAAGATGGAGCAAGATAAAGCATAAGGGTAAACAGAGTATATGCCAGTCCAACAAGAGATATTCATTCATAGCATACAAGAATAGCAACAAAGGTTAATTTTATAAATTTAGCAAATTACATTTATCAAGAAAATAACTTATATTTGATACTACATGTTATTAAAATGTTAACACTCACTTGTTACCAAAAATGTAAGATCTTTACCACTTGTTATCAATTTCTTATAAATCTGCCATCTATCAAGAGAATCATAGATATTTTTACTTTGATAAAATATGCTATAGGGATCAGAGCATTGTATAGAACTAACATAATTTACCCTATATGCAATAAAAAATAAAAAAAAATCCAATTTGGCACTTTTGTCAATGCTAAGCATGCTACTCATGTAAGAAAAATATAATTAATCAACGAGTATCATACAATCCATATAGAATATCACAATCGCTTAGGGATAGAGATACTTCTTGAATTAGATAAAGAGAGATGCTTCTTTGTAATGTTCTTCGTTTATTGGTCCTTTAAGTTTGAGCTTTCTTCCATTGAGTATTTCATTCCATTGTTCTTGAAGAAAGTCTCCTCATGTCCTCTTCATTCATTTCCCTCAAGTTGAATAATTTGTATTTAAGAGTTTCCTTGAGGTAGTTAGACCCCTACAAAACAATTCAAAGCATTTTCTTTGGTATCCATTAATTTTTGGATCCATAATGGTTAGCCAAACTCATAAGCAAGTAAATCATTCGAAATAATAAATCAAAAATAACAAATGAGTTCACAAGGGCAAAAGATATTGCATTGATTAATTTGGTCAATTAACCACTTGTTTGTTACCACTTGTTACCACTTGTTATTACATTCATACCACTTTGTTTAATACCACTTGTTGCATTTGTTCATATATTTATTAAAACAGTAGCCAATTACATTAAGCATTTGCATTACAAAGAATTTAAATATGCAGCATGATCTTGAGAAAAAGAAGGGGCAAGAACATGCTAAGAAATATGTATTTAAGAACATCATGTAATTTTTATTTAAGGCATAAAATTTAAGCTCAAAAGAAATAAGATATATTTCATCAAAAGCATGTCATCCAGAGAGTCAAATATTTTTTACATTGCATTTGCATAAAAAAGAATAGAAGCAGAACAGAGATCACGACGTAAAATTGGCTTTTACCCATGTGGTATTCGAATACCTTTTGCTGTATTCGAATACCCATCACATTTATAAACTCCAGAAGGAGCAAGTATTCGAATGCCTTGGAAGGTATTCGAATACTCCAGATAGCATGTGACAAGTACTGATAAAGATGTCTCAGGTTATTCGAATACATATTTAGGTATTCGAATGCACCAGCTTATAAAACCATAAGAACTCTGTACTGATGTATGGTATTCGAATACCATGGGAGGGTATTCGAATAGACCTATCAGAAAAACATAGATTTTCACGTATAAAGCAATGGTATTCGAATACCACAGGGAGGTATTCGAATAACTTAAACAAAAACACATATTTTACATCCAGAAAGGTATATTTGAGATACAAAACCTTACCTTTTGATGGAAACACTTAAACAAAATGCAAGTCTAAGCCTCATAGAAATAAGAAGGAGAGCTTAGAATTATTTCTAGTCTTGTGCTTGCAAAGAACCACTTTCAAAATGCCAAAGTCAGCTCTTGGCTTTCAAGCACACCCAACACAATTCAATTTTTGGCTTTTGGTACCCAAATTTTCTTGGGTCCTTGAATGTCAGTTTTGGGTATAATACCTTTGGGAACCCATACCATTTTAGTTCCAATTTTTGTATTAATATTTTTCTTTGCATTACATGTTGATGCACTATGACCCTTCTTCCCACAATAGAAACATTTAATAAATGGGCTACATGAAATGCTAGAATTAACAAAGAAATTTTTATACAATTTTTGTTGATTTTTCGAGTTATATCCTATCCCGGCTTTTTCAAAAACAACTCTTTGTTTTCCTAATATGATATTTAAATTATCTCTACCGAGAGTGAATTTAAAAAGAGTGTTCTTTAAATCTTCAATTTCTTTTTCAAGCATATGACATGAAGAACAAGATGAAGAAGTAGAAGCATGTGAAGAATGAGATGTGCATGCATCAATTAATCCTAATGTCTCATTTTCAATTTTTAATTCTTCAATTTCTTTATTCAAAATTAGAATTTGATTTTCCAAAGAAGAGATAGTTTTCTTAGATGAAGAAATTAATTTG
Source organism: Ormosia emarginata (assembly GCA_029884605.1). Classification (NCBI taxonomy): domain Eukaryota; kingdom Viridiplantae; phylum Streptophyta; class Magnoliopsida; order Fabales; family Fabaceae; genus Ormosia; species Ormosia emarginata. The sequence goes on along the minus strand of JAQQTP010000074.1, from coordinate 28,686,113 downwards.
TGAGCCTTATTGATTCGTCATGCAATTCTTCGAAAGCATCTTGTAATTCATCATAAGAAGGAGATACGTCAGAATTTACCTCATTGTCGCTTTCTTCTTCTTCTTCTTCTCCTTTGGCCATAAAACATAGATGAGCTTCCTCACTATCTGAGCTATCAATGGAGTCCATATCATTGTCATCCCATGCTATGTAGACTCTTCTTTCTTTGGAGGGTTTCTTTTCAACTTTCTTTGGGGGAAAAGGCGATCTTCTTTGAGTTCTCTTTTTCTTTAGGTACTTACCAAATTTTCTTACAAGAAGGCCGAAATTTTCTTCATTGATCTCATTGTTTTCAGTGCCTTCTTCATCCTCGTCATTATGGTCATCATTTACTGAGGTGGTGGCTTTGAGGGCTATTCCCTTTTTCTTCTTGTCATTTTCTTCACTTTGAATTAGTCTGTTTAGTTCCAATTCATGCTCGTGAAGTTTTCCAAAAAGAGTTGCAAGAGTCATAGTTGCCAAATTTCTTGACTCTGAAATAGTTGTCACCTTAGGCTGCTAAATCCTGCTCAAACATCTCAACACTTTGTTAATCAAATCTTCGTTAGTAAAACTCTTTCCTAATGATGCAAGATGATTAACAATGTGGGTGAACCTCTTTTGCATTTCTTGAATGCTTTCTCCTTGGTTCATTCTAAATAATTCATATTCGCGAGTAAGAGAATTAATTTTCGATCTCTTAACTTCACTAGTACCCTCATGGGTAACTTGTAAAGTGTCCCACGTTTCTTTAGCAGTTTTGCAATTTGAAATTTGAAAACATTCATCATACCCCAAAGCAGTAGTAATGATGTTTTTGGCTTTTAAATTATATTGAACTTTTCTTTTATCCTCATCAGACCAATCACTTCTAGGTGTCTCGGTTTTTACACCATTGACAACGCGTGTAGGTATAAATGCGCCATTTTCGACAGCATCCCACACATCTAGACCAATAGCCTCAATAAAGATTTTCATTCTTTCCTTCCAATATGCATAACCATCCCCATTGAAAAAGGGTGGTCGATTTATGGAAGTTGCTTATGATAAAACATTTGATGAAGCCATGTACTCTTGAATCGGCTAAGCTCTTTATACAAGAGTCTAGCTCTGATACCACTTGTTACCCAAGTGGCTTCAGTACTCAAGAGGGGGGGTGAATTGAGTATTTAGAAAACTTTTTACAAAAAGTGCAAACAAATGAACTATGCTAAATTTAAATAATAAAAGGCGTGAATAAGATGAAGATAAGAAGAACAACTGGAAATTAAATTGCAAGATATAATAAATAAAGTGCAGAAAGATAAAAGATTAAGGAAAGAAGAGCAGGCACGATATTTATCCTGGTTCGACCACCAACCACTTGTGGCCTACGTCCAGTCCCCGAAACACAGTTCGAGATTTTTCACTATTCAATACAAGCTTAAAAACAGGTGCTTGCAACCTTTACACAACAGGGATACCTCACCCTATTTACTAGAGGGATACCTCACCCCCTATGAAGGATACCTCACCTTCCTTACAACAAGGGATACCTCACCCTTTTACTGAGGGATACCTCACCCTCACAATTTCACTAAGGGATACCTCACCCTTTTACAAAAGTATCAGAATAATAGATGAAAAGAATCTCTCACACAGAGCAAATATTACAATTTGAAGTACTAAGAAGCTCTCTAAAGGATATCTCAAGATTTTGGCAAAAGGAGCATAGAAAATGTAAGAAAAAATAGTGAATCACGTTTTTAACACAAGCAAATAGTTCAAATGGTTTTTGGCCAGCCTTCAGAAGAGACCCAAGGTCTCTATTTATAGGCCAATGAAGAAAAGAGCCGTTGGGTATAATTAAGAGCAAAAATATGGCCGTTTCTTTCCATTTTTGAAAGCTTCGTAAAGCCATTTCTGGGATACGGTATTCGAATGCCTTATGAGGTATTCGAATAACTCATTTTGAAAAGCTCCGTGAAAACCAGTTCTGAAGAAGGTTATTCGAATACCTTAATAGGTTATTCGAATACCACTGATTTAAAATGACTTTGAGAAACAGTTCAGACAAAGGTTATTCGAATACCAAGTGTGGTTATTCGAATACCACTTTGAAAAACAGAAAACGTACAAACTTTAAAACATGGTTATTCGAATACCATATGGTGTATTCGAATACCTATAATAAAACAGGCTTTCTGCAAAAACAGGTTATTCGAATACTTAGTGTGCTATTCGAATACCTTATGGGGTATTCGAATACCCCTGATATAAAATCAGTTTTAAATACTTTTAAATGTCCAGAAAATGATTCTTTAAGTTTGGAAAAAATAATTTTGAAAACATTTCTTTGCAACCAAAAATAATGAGATATCCAATGAGTCTCTTTACAAAGATCCTAAGTCCTAGAGCTATTCTTGAAGGTCTTGGACTTGGTCTTGCCATCATCTTCGTTATGTTTGTTGTCATCAAAACCATTATCCATGATAACTAGCCAATTACACATTCTTTTCAACTGAAGTTTCCTTACTCGTTGGTTTCAGATGTGAAGAAATATTACCTTATTAATGCTTTGATCCTTTAAATTTCTGGTCACTCTTCTTGTTTCATCGAGTCTTCTAGAGTTTTTAGCTTTTGAGTCTATGTCATTTTTCTTTGTTTCTTAGCTTTGGTCTTATATGTTTTGCCCAAGAGTGCAAAAAGCTAAGTGTGGGAGAATTTGATAATCATATATTTTATACATTAATAAACTCTCATTTTTGTCATTTACACTTTCCATGTACTTAATTGATTGAGTTTGGTTATGTTTTGTAAGTTTGGAATCAAATTGGACTTAATTGATTTTTCTAGCATTATTTGGGTCTTACACTATTTCTGTATTTTCATCATATCTTGAATTCTAGATGTGTAAAATTTATGTATCTTACCTTGTAGGAAAGATAAGAGGGAGCTCTACAACTTTCATGAGAGCTCCAGGCAAAATATGGACATCTAGAGGAGCTAATTGGGCTTGGAAGTTAGAACACAAGTTTTGTGATTGAAACCTGAATAGTGTGCAGTAATCAGAGCATAACTCAGGCTGTAGGAACTTTCTTGGGCTAAAATTTGGAGATTTGAAAGTTAAGACCCATATCTACAACTTTCAGGAGAACATAAGAGCTTATTCGGACAGCTTGGAGGTGATATTGGGTCTGGAAATCAAAACAGAGGTGCTGAAATTAGGCCTGAACAGTCTGCAATAATTGGGTCATATCTTGGGTTGTAGGACAAATTTTTGGATGATTTTGGTGGCATTGGAAAGTTGCGACAAAATGCTACAACTTTTATGAAGACCATGTTGCTTCATTCTGATGGCATCCATGAGATCAACACTGAATAATTTCAGAGACAAAGACTCTCAATAATTTTCCACTCACCAACTCACCATTTGGCATTTTCCACTCATCCACCTACTCCTCACCTACTCTTAATCAGCCCCCTTGTCATTTTGTATCTCTAATCCTCTATAAAAGGCTCCATTGGCTTATCATTTAGGAGACTTTGGTTTTAGGCATAGTTAGGAGAAATTATGTTCATGCTTGTTTATTGTTTTCCTTTATTGTAATTTTCTCTTGTCCTAAATTGAAGCTATGTTCATCTTTCTCTTCTTCTCTCTTTTTTTCTTCTTGTCTATGAGTAACTAAATCTTCATTTTGCTTGGGTGAAAAAGTGAAGCTCTTGGTAATGAAATAAGGTTAAATTATTCTATTTCTTGTGCTTAAATGATATATTATAAAGTGGACATTATATGTGTTATATTTTGTTTCCAATCAATTTAGAAACCTTCATTGTATAGTGGAGATCTTGATTTATTGTAGACAAGACGATTGGCACAGTGAATGCTTGAGCTCACTTATAATTGTTGGTAGATAATTGAATGAATCATAATATGATTGCAAATATAATTGAACTTTGAATGTTATATTTTCTGATTGGAACTTCCTTTATGTGTAGATTTCAATTGTGTTATAAAGAGAAATAATATTGTCTCTAATTTATTACCAAGAGTGGATCTCCTAACCCAAGCAAATCCTTTTTAATTTGTTTATTACTTTTGGTGCTGTGACAAATCCTTTTCTTATCTCAATTAATTTTTTTTCATCAATTCCCTATGGATTGACCTCAAACTCTTAAGAATTTATTACTTGAGATAACTTGCACTTGAGTTTGCAACCTTTAATTTGCATCAGTAAATAAAATTGATGAATCTACCTTTAATCTTAATTTATGACATGCATATAGATGATAATTAAGATTTAAGATATAGAATTACCTTACATTAAAAGGAAAAATTACATTTTCAAGGAAGTATTATGAGAGAAAGTAGTCAAGAATTTTTGTGTTGTCATGGAAGAGAGAAACTACTTTCATTCTCTATATACCTAATATCTATGAACACATAATTTTGTTTGGTCACATTTGTATTTTCTGCTAGTAGGATAATAATAAATTTCAAGTGAAAAAAAGGAAGAAAAAAAAAAGATGTAATTTTGCACTGTAACAAACTTGACCCAGCCCTAGAATCCATAACTCAGAATCATAACCTAATCGACCCATAACCCAGTTAGCCCCATAATTCAAAAAAAAAAAAGAGAGAAAAAAAAGGGCTGAAAACTTAATTAAGAAAAAAGAAAGAAAGAAAAAGGCAAATGAAAAAACGAAAAAGAAAAAAAAAAAAAAAACAGAGAAAATAAAAAACAAAGGAAATAGAAAAAGGATATGAAAAAGACAAAAAAAAAACAAAAGGAGACATCAGAGACCTCTCTATCTCGTTGCTCTCTTATCTCCCTCACCCCGTACGCCCAAATCCAAAACACCATCCTTTCTGCAAAAACCAAACCCAAACACCTTCACCCACTGTTTGTTACAGCATATGCAATGCTGTAACGACGTGTCACATTTTCTAGCATTTAGCCTATGTTTTTATCCATATAATATGTTAGTCCTATTTACATTTCTAGCAACATGTCATTGTATTTTCCTTTTTCAGTATTTATGTAGCTGAGGTGGTATGTAGTAGTGGGAGTTTATTAGAATATTTTCCCCTTTTTTATAACCACCTAGTGGAATTTAGCTTGGTCTATGGGCATGAATGAAATTAGCTAATCATTTCATCACAAACCTTCTCTTATCTCACTTCTCTCTCTCAGCTTCTTCTTCTCCATTAGCAACGGGAATTATTCCAGTGTTTGGGTCTCCTGCTACTGGTTTATTGGGTTTTTCGGTTCATCACCCTAAAATCCAAATTACCATCACAATTGGTATTAAAGCTTCATCCTGAGGCTTTGGTATGGCAAGTTCCACGCATAGTCAGATTACCATTCAAGAGTTTGAACAAGCTTTGAAGCAGCCGATTCAAGTGACCAATACAGCGTTGGAGTCCCAATTCGATTCCAAATTTAAGATGCTCGCTGCGAGCATTTTTGATCTTAAGAACTGGTTTAGCAGCCATTTGCTGCAGAATCAAAACGATGGCTCATCGACGAACCATTCTGAGATTCCTCATGTCGAGAATCGTGATGAGACACAAGGAGGAGGTGAAAACACGAATCACACCAACAATGGTGGTTAGAACTCCTATTCTACGCGGATTTCTAAGGCCGACTTTCCCAAATTCAGTGGAACAAAGGTGAAGGAGTGGTTGTACAAGTGTGACCAATTTTTCTCATTGGATAATACCCCACCTGAATCGAAGGTTAGATTAGCTTCTATTCATCTTGATGGAAGTGCCCTGCAATGGTATCTCAACTACATGCGAATGAAGTTTGACATTTACCCGAGTTGGTCGTAATATGTTGTTGATGTGAATCAAAGGTTTGGTGAAGCGTATGAAGACCCACTCTCAACCTTGATTCAAGTGAAGCAAACAAGGAGGATTTAGGACTACATAGATGAATTTGAGTTAGCCCTAACTCAGGTAACATTACCATTGGAACATTCTCTTAGCATTTTCCTTACTAGTTTTGAACATAACACCCAAATGCATGTGAGGATGTTTACTCCTAGATCAATTGCTCATGCTGCTAATTTGGCTAAACTTCATGAGGCTGCTAAGTCTAATTCAAGTGCACCTCGCTTCAACAATCGCGCAAGTCCTTCTAATTTCAAACTAGTTAGTCTGCCTGCAAGGCCAAATGTTGGTAATTATTCGGGTAATCAACCACAGAACACAAAATCCATTTTGGGTAAGGTTCCCAGGACTTTCAATGCTACTGAAATGGCTAATAGGTGAGGCAAAGGACTGTGTATGTTCTGTGAGGAACTGTTTACTCCAGATCATCAACTAAAGCATAGGAAAACCCAGCTCTTGGTGATGGAATTGGATAAGGAGGAACCTGGAGAGGATTAAAAGGAGGTTAATGAAGAGAAGGAACCTGAGAATATTGATGGCAATCACTTTGAATATCCATAATTATCCTTGAATGCATTGACAGGAGTATCCAATTACTACACTATAAGGGTCAGTGGATTATATAACAAGAAGATGTTGCATATTTTGATTGATAGTGGGAGTACTCATAACTTCCTAGATTTGGAGCTAGCAAAAAGGTTGGGGTGTAAATTAGAGCCTATATCCCCTATGCCTATAACAACTAGTGGTGGGACTAAATTACAAGCTCCTTATGTGTGTAGGGGCTTCACTTGACAGTTACAGCAATCCTATTTTACTGCAGATGTGTTGGTGCTACCATTGGGGTGTTGTGATCTTATTCTAGGCATTTAATGGCTCACATCTTTGGGACCAATCATTTGGAATTTTTCTAAATTGCTGATGAAGTTTACTACTAGGGGAAAGAGATTTGTTTTAAGGGGTGCTAAACCCTCTAACATCAAGTTGGTTAACAAGTCATTCTCACAAGCTGTCCAACAAAGAGATCAATGATGCTTCTTATACATGGATAAAGATAATAACCATTTTGATTTGCCCTCTTGCGATAGCCACTTAGTTGCTGAACTGAGCCATTGTTTTCCACAAGAAATTGCAGCTGTTATTGATAAGTTTTATGATATTTTTGAAGAACCAAGGCTATTACCACAACCTTGACTAGGTTTTGACCACAAAATTGCCCTAAAAGAAGGCTCTCAACCTTTCAACTTGAAGCCCTATAGGTACTCCATCATACAAAAGGATGTTGTAGATAAATTGGTTGATGATATGCTAGCCCAGGGCATTATTCAACACAACACTAGTCCCTACGCATCCCCTGCTGTCTTGGTTAAGAAGAAAGATGGGTCATGGAGGCTATGTGTGGACTATAGGAGGCTTAATGAACACACCATTAAAGACAGGTTCCCTATTCCACTAATTGAGGATTTGATCGATGAGCTAGGGGGATCTTCTGTATACTTTAAGCTGGATCTGAAATCAGGCTATCACCAATTGAGGATGGCAAGTGGTGAAGAGTACAAAACTGCCTTCAAAACCCATGCTGGCCACTTTGAGTACTTGGTCATGCTATTTGGGTTAACAAATGCACCAGCTTCTTTTCAGGCTCTTATGAATCATATATTCCATGCCTTTTTTAGAAGGTTTTTAATTGTTTTCTTTGATGATATTTTAGTCTACAGTCCTACATTGCAAGAGCATGTCATACACCTCCAAACTATGTTTCAAACACTTAGAGACCAGCAGCTATACCTTAACCAAGCCAAATGTTGTTTTGCCACACCTAGAGTGAAGTATTTGGGATATTTCATCACAAAAGAAGGGGTGTCAACTGATCCTTCAAAAATTCAAGCAATCATTAATTGGCCTAAACTTGTCACCATTAAGCAACTCAGAGGGTTCTTAGGTCTAGCAGGGTATTACAGACGTTTTGTGAAGGGTTTTGGTAACCTTGCTAAGCCTTTAACTGACTTGTTAAAGAAGGATAGTTTCATTTGGTCAAATTCAGCAACGGTTGCTTTCAATGCTTTGAAGACTGCTCTATGTTCTGCCCCTGTGTTGACCTTACCAGACTTTTCCAAGCCCTTTTTGATCGAGACTGATGCATCTAGAGGAGCGATAGGTGTTGTTTTAATGTAGGAGAAGCACCACATTGCTTATATTAGTAAATCTTTGGGCCCTAAGTAGCTGGCTATATCAATTTATGTAAGAGAGCTTCTAGCCATAGTGTATGCAGTGCAAAAATGGGGGGCTTACTTAGCTCATGCCCATTTCATCATCAAGACAGACCATAAGAGTATTAAATATTTGCTTGAGCAGAGACTTAATACATCATTCCAGCAGGTTTGGATGTCCAAACTCATGGGGTTTTACTTCGAAATCCAATGCAAAGAGGGCAGTGACAATGTAGCTGCTGATGCTCTTTCTAGGAGACTAGGCGCTAAACTTTTACCACTAATGTTTAGCAATGCAAAGGAGGATCTATTTGCGAAAATTAAAGCTTGTTGGACTGCTGATTCATAACTCTAGCAGCTGATCAAAGAAATTCAGAGTGATCCTAAGAAGCATCCTAAATATACTTAGCATAGAGGTGAATTGAGGAGGAAAGGCAAATTGGTGATTAGTGCAGATTCTGAATTGAAACTACTGATTTTGCAGTGGCTACATGATTCATCTTTTGGGGGCCATTCTAGTAAGGATGTCATAGCTGCTAGGATCAAGTCTTTGTTCTTTTGGAAGGGGATGTCAAAAGATATACAACTATATGTGAGAAACTATGCCACTTGCCAAAGCTGCAAACCTAATTTGGCTGCTTCACCAGGCTTATTACAACCATTACTCATCCCTACTAAGGTGTGGGAGGACATTAGTATGGACTTCATTGAGGGCTTGCCATCTTTCCATGGGAAATAAGTTATCTTTGTGGTGGTAGATAGACTCAGTAAGTATGCCCACTTTATTGCTTTATCCCACCCCTATACAACTTTGGATGTGGCTCAAACCTTTCTAGATAATGTTTTCAAATTGCATGGTATGCCTCAGTCCATCATAAGTGATAGAGGTCCTATTTTTCTTAGCAAAGTCTGGAGTGAACTTTTTCAGCTTCAAGGGGTATCTTTAAATAAGTCTAAATGCATTAAGGCTAACCTTGTTCTGAATTTTGAGAAATGTCATTTCATGATGGAGCAAGGCATAGTTTTAGGGCATATAATATCTAGCAAGGGTATTGATAATATCTAGCAAGGCATATAATTGAGGTAGATCCTGCGAAAATAGATGTTATTTCATGCCTATCTTACCCCACATGCATGCGGGAGGTTCGTTCTTTCCTTGGTCATGCAAGTTTCTATAGGCGATTCATAAAAGATTTCAGCAAAATTGCTCTTCCACTATCCAACTTGCTACAAAAAGAAGTGGAGTTCCATTTTGACCAGAAATGCAAGGATGCCTTCAATCACTTGAAGCAAGCATTGACCAGTACACCTATCATCCATCCACCAGATTGGACACTCCCCTTTGAGCTCATGTGTGATGCCTCTAATTATGCTTTGGGAGCTGTTCTTGCACAAAGGGTCGGCAAAATATCTCATGTCATCTCCTATGCTTCAAGAACTTTAGATCCTGCACAAGTCAACTACACCACCACTGAAAAGGAACTTTTAGCAATTATTTTTGCTTTAGACAAATTTCGATCATATTTGCTTAGTTCTAGAGTGGTTGTGTTTTCAGATCATACAGCTCTGAAGTTTCTCCTGAAGAAGCTTGATGCAAAGCCTAGGTTGATTAGGTGGATTTTGCTCCTCCAAGAGTTTGATATTGAAATCCGTGATAAAAGTGGAGCGGAGAATTTAGTGGCTGATCACCTAAGCCGAATTGAAAGGGAGGCAGATACTTTTCCTATCCATGATGTCTTCCCTGATGAGCGACTTTTCAAGTGCAAGGTAACACTCCTTGGTTTGCTTTGATTTGATAAATTTCTTAGTTCTTGGTGTTTTCCCCGCACATTTTATTAGGGCTCAGATTGATAAATTGAAGAGTGAGTCAAAATATTATGTGTGGGACGACCCTTATCTGTGGAAATTTTGTAGTGACCAAGTTATTAGGAGATGCGTGCCTGATAATGAATTCCATTCTATTCTTAGCTTTTGTCATACACTTGCATGTGACGGTCATTTTGCTCCCCAAAGGACTGCTAGGAAAGTTTTGGAATCTGGATTATATTGGCCCACTCTATTTCATGATGCATATGTGTTTTGTAAATCTTGTGATCAATGCCAAAGAATAGGAAACACTTCTCGAAGGAATGAGATGCCCCAGAAATCTTTATTGTTCTGTGAGATTTTTGATGTATGGGGTATTGATTTTATGGGACCCTTTCCTATTTCTTTTGGTTTTGTTTACATTTTGCTAGCTGTTGATTATGTATCCAAGTGGGTGGAGGCGAAAGCTACTCGGACTGATGATTCCAAAGTTGTTGTGGAATTTGTTAGATCACAGATTTTCTGCAGGTTTGGAGTTCAAGGCCATCATCAGTGATCGGGGTTCACACTTTTGTAATCGAAGCATGGAAGCTTTGATGAAAAAGTATGGGGTCTTACGAGTTTCTACACCTTACCATCCCCAAACTAATGGGCAAGCCGAGATTTCCAACAGGGAGATCAAGCAGATACTCCGAGAAGGCAGTTCAACCTAACAGAAAGGACTGGAGCAAGAGGCTTGAGGATGCTTTATGGGCTTACCGGACTACTTATAAGACACCAATCAGGATGTCTCCGTATCGGATTGTTTTTGGAAAATCCTGCCACCTGCCGGTGGAAATTGAGCATCATGCATTCTGGACGGTGAAAAGGTGCAACTTGGACCTAGATCAAGCAGGTATGGAGAGGAAGCTGCAACTGCAACAATTGGAGGAGATCTGCTTGGAGGCTTATGAAAGTTCCAAACTTTATAAGGAGAAGACCAAAGCCTTCTATGATAAGTTGATTCTGAGGAAAACATTTGAGATTGGTCAAAAAGTTCTCCTCTATAACTCCCGCCTCCGACTCATGCCTGGCAAATTAAGGTCTAGATGGGATGGACCATTTATTGTTACTAAGGTTTTTCCTTCTAGTGCTGTTCAGATTAAAAGTGAGGTCACTGCCAAAGCTTTCCTCGTAAATGGACACCGCCTCAAATAGTATCATGAACTTCCAAAGAATGCAGAAATGGAGTTGATGAACCTTCTCCATCCGCATTATGAATTAAAAAAAAAAAAGAAAAAAAAGAAAAAAAAAGAAGAAAAAAAAAAAAAAAAAAAAAAAAAAAAAGTAGGCTGTGTGCCCGACAATGAGGTAAGTAGTGCCATTAAATTTTGTCACTCGGAAGCATGTGGAGGTCATTTTTTTTTCTTCCGCGACAACAACTACGAAAATCTTGCAGTATGGATTTTATTGGCCTACTTTATTCAAGGTCTGTTGCACCTTTTGCAAAAGCTGCGGAAATTGGTCAAAAAAAAGTTCTGCTTTGAGATTATCATCTGCACCTACTCCTTGGAAAATTGAGATCTAGGTGGCGCGGTTCTTTTGTTGTCAAACACATGTATCCTCTTGTGCCGTAGATATTGAGGATCCTAGGAATGGTAATGCGCTTAAAGTTAATGGACAAAGACTCAACCATTCCTGGAAAACCAAGTTCTTGAGTTCTTTGTGTTGCCGGTTAAGTGGCGGATACGGTACTCCGTGACTCTCAAGTCGGTTTATTTTTCAGTTTCCCAAAATAATTGAACCCTTCTTCTCCTTCAAAATGGATGTCATTCTTTCAAACCTGAGAAAATATTTTCCTTCTCTTCCTCAAAATGCTCTGAGAAAAATCTACAAAGTTCGATGTGAAAGATTGAGACTGTTAATGCACAAAGGTATGCCAGAAGATGTATGCTGGATAATTGAAGCAAAGGTCCGATTAGCAGGTGAGTCCTTAATTTCATTTGACTCATATATGCCCAGTCTTGGAAGCAGTTCATATTCTAAAAGGAGAAGAGCAAAAAGATTACAAGTCTGTCACAAATGTGGACGATGGAACTGTAATAAGCAATGTCGTACTTTGGGGATGGTTTCCGTAAATAGAGAAGATAAAATTTTTTTCATTAAGAATGGACTGAGTAAGGAGTCATTAGATGATATCTTATTAACTCTTGAGACGCATTCTTGTGGATTGGTGCATCGTGAAATTCTTAAATTGTGGAATCTCTTCAAGGATGAAGAAAAATGCTACAGTCTTGGGAATCTGACTCTAAAAGACCCTGTTTGCCAATTTATAAGAAAATTGGATGGGAAGCTTATCCTCGACTCATAGAAGACGTTTAAGCCGTTACTGGACGTTAAACCAGAGGCAGATGTGAGCCATATCCACAAACAATCTGTACATATCATCCTCTTCTTCTTCGTCATGTCATCTTTCAAACAAAAAAAAAACCAAAAACAAAACAAAAACAAAAAAAATAATAAAAAAAAAAAAAAAAAAAAACAAAAAAACAAAAAAAAAATTATGTATACGTCTTAGGGTTGGCTTTGGTAACATAAACCGTGAATGGGAGCCCTATGTTGCGCTGGTCTTGAATGGGTCGAATACTGGTCAACAATGCTTTGGCACAAAGCCGAAAAAGCAGATTACCTCCATCCCAATCTTAAGTAAGTATACACTCATCTTTCATCAAGTTTTTCTAACAATTTCAAAAAAAAAAAAAAAAACTGACGTGATGTCTACGGCACTCATGACGCGCTGTATAAAGATACGCCATGGAAACTGTACATACAGGTATGTCATCATTTTCTATTTCTTTTATCTTTGTATCATTTTGTTGTATTTTGATTTTTGTACAGACGATCCTTTGAGCAGGGTCCTTCAGGGATTTCTAGACTTCTTTACCTTGATGGTTTTCTTGGAAGTCAAAAAAAAATCAAAAAAAAAAAAAAAGATTCTGTGTTTCTTAATTTCAACCTTTTCTGACAACAGCCAACCTACCCTTATAGGTGCAATTATTTCCCTTTCCATTCTTTTTCTTATTTAAACACTCCATTTTCTCCATTTTCCTTCAACTCAGAAACACTCAAAGGGAGGAAAAGTATAGAATGGGGCCTTCTATTCGTAACCTCAAAAATGTCTGTGTTTTTTGTGGGTCGAGTTATGGGAAGGGATTAGAGTTTGTAAACGCAGCTAGCACTCTTGGTCGATCACTTGCTGCGAGGAATATTCATCTTGTATATGGGGGAGGTTGTCGTGGGTTAATGGGGGCTGTATCACTTGCTGCTTTTATAGGAGGCAGTCAGGTATTAGGTGTTATTCCTAAACCTTTAGCTGAAAATAACATCACTGGAAAGACAGTTGGAGAAGAAATTCAGGTAACCTCTATGCATGAACGAATGAAAACAATGGTTGACAATTTTGATGCATTTCTTGTCTTACCGGGTGGTTTTGGTACTTTGGAAGAAATTTTTCAAATTGTCTCTTGGGCCGAACTGAACATCCACCATAGACCCATTGGTTTGTTGAATGTTAATAATTTCTTTGATCTTTTGTTATCTTTTCTTGACAAAGCTGTGGAACAGAACTTTATCACTCCTTCGGCAAGACAACTTCTTATCTCTGCCTCCACTATCAATGAGCTCATTGATAAATTAGAATCTTTTGAGTATGTACCTGATAAGGTATTAGCTCAGATAGATTGGTCAACAGGAAGCAACGAAGGAAGTAACAAAAGAAAAAAAGCCAGATCTGAAACTTTATCTTTAATGGGTTTGATTTTATTGTACTTTGTTTCTGCTTTCAATTTGTGTCAACTTTCTCTAACAGGTAATATCTTCTATCCTTTACTCATCTATATTTTAACATTGAGGACAATGTTGTGATCTAGTTGGGGGGAAGGATAGTTGACCCAAAAAAAAAAATAAAATAAAATAAAAAAATAAAAAAAAAAAAAAAAAAATTTTGTTGTTGTTTTGTTTGAAAGTATGATATGATTGTCATGGACTTATTAAACCAATTAGTGATGGCAGAGTAAGGAGTAATTTTACTCTTGAGACGCATCTTAATTGGTGGCAGAGTAAGGAGTTTTTTAGGTAGTAATTAATTAGTATTAAATTGTAGAAGTACTAAAGTTTTATTGTTTGATTTCTTTTCAAGGGTCTGATGCGTCACTGTCAGTGTGCTTCTTTTCTGCTTGGCGTTGATTCACTTCTTATCAGGTTGTGTTGCTCTTTTCTATATCTCTCTTTCACATTGAAGGCAATGTTATATTAAGTGTGGGGGAGAGATTTTAGCATTTTTTTTAAAAAAAAAAAAAAAAAAAAAAAGGTTCATTGCATGATTGAATAACTTTTCTCCCTTCTTAAACTGATATGCTTGGTGATGGATGATTGAATTGATGAATTGAGTTTGATGGATGCATACCTTGTGAGATTTTGAGCCTAATGGATGGATTCAACATTTATGCCATTCTCTTTTTTCTTGTGTGATTTTCACTCATGTTAATGACCACTCTAGAACTTGCTTTGATTCTTTTTGAAGCTACATTTTACTTGCATGCATGAACATGATTGAGGCCCTCTTTCTTAATTAGCCAGTTTAACCGAATAGCCAACCTTGTTTTCAATATGATATCAAGCACTCTTTTGACTTCTTGAAAATTCTCTGATTCCTGCCAACCTTGTATATTTTCCTTTACTTAACCCCTTTGAGCTTATTTGACCATTCCTTGTTTCTAGCTCATTATGTACCTTAAATGAAAAATCGTGTTCTTACTTTACCTTAGGGAATAAAAGAACAATAGCTTGGTTAATGGATGAGTTTTTGAACAAGTGTGGGGGTGTGTTTACAAAATGGTTGTTGAAAAAGGAAAGAGTGCCTAAAAAAAAAAAGAGGAAAAATGTATGTATATAGTTATGTTCATATATATATATAAAAAAAAGAAAAGGATTGGGAAATGAATATGTAAAGGGATATACATTAGAGTTGGGATGAACTTTTATGCTTGTTATTTGAACTCAGCTCTCATTTGCTTTTATTCTCTTTGGTATTTATCTTCTATCCATTTTATCCTCTTCTGTTACCTTGACCTCACTACAACCTTGAATAAAGTCCTCATGATTTATGTGTGAATGTGTTTTGAGTAGTGGAGAAGTAGAAGATAAGCAAGCTTATGGTAGTGCAATTTTCATGAGTTAAATTGAGTGAAATACCTATCTTTTAAACACTTGAGAGATTGAGAGGGAATCTTGTGAAGATCTATCATTCTCGATTCATGTTGAAGATACCTTGCTTGTTGGTTTGAGATGTGGAGAATTGTTAACTCATGAATGTTTTGATCCCTTGAACCTTTAGTTGTTCTTCTTGATTGTAAAATTTTGGGCTCTTGAATGTCGTTGGAATTTAAATTTTTGTTTATCTCTTATGTCCTTGTTTTGGTCTTGAGCCCAGGAGTGCAAAAAGCTAAGTGTGGGAGAATTTGATAATCACATATTTTATTCATTAAGAAACCCTTATGTTTAGTCATTTACACTCTCCATATTCTTAATTGATTGAGTTTGGTATGATTTTGTGAGTTTAAGCTCAAATTGGTCCTAATTAAATATTTTCAGCATTATTGAGACTTGACACTGTTTCTGTATTTTGGCCATAACTTGAGTTCCTGATATCTGATAATCATGAATTTTACCTTGTAGGAAAGCTAGGAGGAAGCTCTACAACTTTGATGAAGAGCTCGAAGTCCGAAACAGATGTCTAAGGGACCTAAGTTTACATGGAAGTCAGAATACGGGTTCTGTCACTAGAATCCGAACGGTGTGCACTTATAAAATCATATCTCAAGCTGTAATAATGGAGATGGGCTGAAATTTGGATATTTGATAGTTAAGATCCAAATAAACAACTTTCATGAAGAACACTTTTTGAAAAAATGAAGTCTAATGGGTCAGTTTGAGCTTGCAAGTCGGAACAGAGGTGCTGAAGTTGAGTTTGAGCAACCTGCGGTATTTGGGTCATATCTTAGGCTGTAGGAAGCCAAATTGGACGATCCATATATGCATGTTATAGCCAAGACAGAGATCTACAACTTTTATGAAGAGTACTTTTCATGGATCTTAAGTATAGTTGGTTGTTTTTGGCTTCCAAGTCAGATAAGAAATTTTCGTCCTCAACCACCCACTCATCCATCCACTAATCCACTCATCCACTCATCCACTAATCTACCCACTCATCCACTAATCCACTCACTCATCCACTCAACCAACCCACTTAACCACTCCACTCAACCACTTCACTCAACCACCCCACTCATCCACCCACTCCTCTTTGTCATTTTGTTACCCTAGACTTCTATAAAAGACACCATTGGTTATCATGAATAACAAGTTGTATTCTCCTTCATTTCTCTCATAGTTTCTTCATAGTTTCTCATAGCTTTTGTATATTTTGATGCTCCCCTTCATGGTAATGGAGGGCTAAGCTACTTTCGGTCAATTTAGAACTCTTGAAGAGATTGTAGTTTGGATTCTTAAGATCTTGGTTATGTATTGTATTTGATTTGTAATTGAATTCCTCTTTTCTTCTTCTTGATCCTGAATGCATGAATGGTGATTCTATTTATGTTGATCTGATTTGATCTTGGTTTAAGATTGAGATTTGTGATGAAACTTAGAACTGATTGATCTAAATTAATCACAGAATTGAAAAGGTTAGGTTACTAATTTGTGCCTAAGTTAATTGAATTCGGTACTTGAAATTAATATAGATCTTCATGAATGGTGTGATTACGGATTTGTGATTATCACTTGTTAATTAAATTCTAGACGATCGTCTAGTATGAATTCTAGATTTGATGCAGAGATTTCGGTTAGATCCAAATTAACAATTCAATTGCGCTTCAAGTGTTCTATGAAGGGTCTATGATTGAATCCACCCAATCTTGGATTGGTTTCTAAATTGACTGCTCTTTAATTGTTATTTCTTCCTTTAATTTTGTTAAGTGCGATCTTCAACTGTTAAACCCCCCTTTGCTAATTTTCACTTGATTTGATTAAATTGCATCTACAATCCTCGTGGAGATGATCCGGTGTTGTCACTGTGCTACAAGCTTAGGTAATAACTTCGGTTATAATTTTGACTGAGTTCGGCGCTCGTCAACTTGACAATGACATCGTCGATGTAGATTTCCATAAATTTTCCAATGACATCATGGAAAATTGTATTCATTGCTCTCTGATAAGTGGCCCCTGCATTCTTTAAATCGAAAGGCATGACTACCCATTCAAATGTCCCAATGGCTCCTGGACACCTAAAGGCAGTTTTCGACACGTCCTCTTCGGCTATAAAAATTTGATTATAACCTGCATGGCCATCCATAAAACTTAATAATTCATGTCCAGATGCGGCATCAACTAACATGTCCGCAATTGGCATAGGATACTCATCTTTAGGTGTGGTAGTGTTCAAATTTCTAAAATCTACACATATTCTTAACTTGCCATTTTTCTTAACTACAGGAACAATATTAAAAAGCCATTCGACATACCTGGTTGTTCTGATGAATTTGGCTTTGAGCAATCTTTCAACCTCTTCTTTTATCTTTAATATCACCTCAGGTGCAAATCTCCTATTGGCCTGTCTAACAGGTCTGCATCCTTCTTTCAGAGGCAATCTATGCTCGACAAGATCTTTACTTAATCCAAGCATTTCATTATAATCCCAAGCAAAACAATCTTTATATTCCATAATTAATTCGACAAGCTTTTCTTTGAAATCCTTTGGCAGAAATGAACTAACGAAAATGGGCCTTCTATCTGCTTCAGTGCCCAAGTTTATTTCTTCCAAAGGATCTTCCACTTCCACACTTTGCTTTTCATTAAGCCCTTTTTCAAATCCTAAAGGACTGTCATCAATTACACAATCTGACAGCATGCTTTCAGCAGTGAATACTACTTTGTCGGCTAAATAAGTCGACAATTTTTCTGAGTAATCCTTAACACTCATAACTAGTGCTTGGCCGATCTTCTTTGGCCTTCTTCACCAGTCGTACACCAAACTGATCCCTCAAGCAAACTTCGAGTGCGTCTTTGTTAATCACTCCATCACTTGCTATTACTGGTTTAACACTTGGAGCATATATTCTGAAATTGACATGAAGCTGCTGGAGATAGCAAGGACTGTCATCCGCTTCTATTATTTCAACTTGGTCTTCTTCATTCCAAAGAATGAGCTTCTGATGAACCATTGAGAGTATTGCTCCGACGGCATGAATCCAATCTCTCCCTAACAAAAGATTGTAACTTGACTTCGTCGAAATTACCACAAATAATGTCGGTCTTGCAACGAATCCAACTTGTACTTTCAACATCACCACTCCGTCTGACGGGGAGGTTTTACCACTAAAATCTGTGACTATCATGTTTGTCAACATCAAATCTGACTCATCTTTCCCAAGGTTTTTGATCATGGCCCTTGGGATTAAATTGATTGCTGGCCCCCCGTCGATCAAAACTCTATTGGTGGGTTTTCCTTCTAATAGAGCCTTGATGTGTAACGGTCGTAAATGAGCCTTTTGATCTTCTGTTGGTTTTTCAAGCTGAGCTGTATTGTCAAAGACTGTGATCATATTGTCCTGAAAAAGAAGCCAATGATCGTCGAGGTCATCAAAATCTTCTTCATTCTCCCTAGTGTACTCAATTTCGTGATACCCTTCAAAATCTGCAGGTAACACCGAAACTAAATTAACACTCATTGACTTCAAGAATTCCTCCTCGTCAAACAGCTCTTCATCACTTAAATGCCTTCCAATCCTAAAGTAATCTTCCGATGGCAAATTACTATCCATAGTCATCAAGATATCATCCAGATTATCTTCCAAGTTGATGTCCATGTCGAATTGTTCCTCATCACCAAAACCTAAAAGATCCTCTGGATCATTCAAGGCCTCAATAACTTCATCAATCATTGGGTCTATATCTTGGCAGTCAGGCTTTGCCAATCTTTCTCTTTCTTTTCTTATGTCGAGCACTTTCTTCCTCCACTCAACATCTTGATCTGGGTCTTCTAAAATTCTCCTGATTTCTTCTTTTGACCAGTCTTCAATATTACTATTTCCAATTCTAGAGTCCTTAATCTGCTCTTTTCCTATTGTCGGGTTCGCAGCATTTGAGCTGATCAACTCCTTGTCCTTTTTGACTGGTAAACTATTTTTTCTTGCCTCTTTTTCTACAGCTATCAATCCAATTAGTCATTTCCTCTTTGTTTTATTTGGAATTGGCCTTCGAACTTGCTTACCCTTTCTTATTTCTCCCAACCTTTCTTGTCGGGATTTATCATCAGTGTCAAGCTGTCTAACTGCATTTGTTGTCGGCTCCCCTGGAAATGATCCCATGGTAACAACACTTTTTATCTTTCTACCATCTTTATCCTGATCAAGCATTGGTTTCTTTTCGACCACCAAACAACTTGTTTCTGCAGGCTGCTCCTTGATCACTAATCCTTCAGCCATATCTCTTCTCTTTTGCACTTGTCTTAATCTTTGTAATCTCCTTTTCTTACTCTTTGACATTGGAAGAACCTTTAATGACCCTGCTTCATCTTGGCCAATCGAAGTTTTTCCTAAATTAATCCTTCCATTCTTGTAGTCTTCATTCCAAAAAGGTTAATCCCTTTGAAAATTACTCCTCCTGGTAGACACATTCCGTCGAAAATACGTATGTCTATTCATTATGGAATTCTTCATCCACTTATTCACGGCAACATTAGCAGGTGGCACCCTAGTCTTAAATGGTCTGACATGAGCTTTGTTTCCCACAAACCCCTATGGTTCGACTAACCAACCATTCATGTTAGGCCTAGACATGTAAACTGGCTTTGGCCTTGGAGCATGAAAAGTCTTCTGTGGTCTCCAGGTTTTTCTGTCGAGAACTTTTTTCTTACCCTGCTGGATACTTGGTTTTTCTTCAGCAGCTTTCTTCGCAGCAAGCTCAACATATACTGCATTACACCTTGGGCACAACCTTACCTTGCCCTCATCTTTCTTTCTTTCTTTCAAGAAATGTCTCAAGAGAC
The DNA here is from genome assembly GCA_029884605.1 of Ormosia emarginata. NCBI lineage: Eukaryota > Viridiplantae > Streptophyta > Magnoliopsida > Fabales > Fabaceae > Ormosia > Ormosia emarginata. Next base: position 28,666,116 of record JAQQTP010000074.1, on the reverse strand, counting down.
TCACCTGGCTTAGGATATACGTCGGTTGCATCCTTTGTATCCACGTTGAATTCTTGCAACCTCCTTATGTTGAGCATCCCAACATTTAAAGGAACTTGCTGATCAACACAAGATACTTTAGCCTGAAACGGATTTGTGTCAACTTTCATACCCGCTTTAAGCTTGTCGACAAACTTCAGATGCCTATCCATTATTGCTTTTTGAATTATGTCTCTGAAACGAACACATTCATTAGTAACATGACCGAAACTATTATGAAACTTACAATATTTTTGGTCTTTAATTTCATCTAACTTTAACAACCTATGACCTTTCGACAGTTTAATCTGTTTATCTCTTAGTAACAAATCAAAAATCTTGTCGGCTTTGGTTACGTCGAATGTATATGTTTTCCTATTAATGTAACCTATTTTCTCCTTATTTCTAGTAGGCTGTAATGCCTGACAAATATAAGGAGGACCGTTCTGAAGTTCAGCAATGTTAACTTCAAACTCATCATCGCTGCCTTCAAACTCATTGTCAGATTCATTTAATCCGACAAATGCCACCTTTTCTCTTTTAAGAAATCTTTTTTGTTTCTGAATCTTTTCAACTTTTAATTGTTCTATTTGCATAACTTTTTCACCTAATTGGGCAAGATCAACTAAATGTTGATTCACTAACTTCTTCCTTATATAATAATCTAAACCACCTGTAGCTACCTTTACTATTTCGACCTCTGGTATAGGAGTGAAACATCTACTCCTCATTTGTCGAAACCTAGCAGATAGTCATCCACAGTTTCATTATACATCCTTTTGATGTTGAAAAGATCTGTAAGTCCCACTTTCAAATCTCCTCTAAAAAATTGATCATGAAAGCTTCTTTCCAATTGAGCCCAGGAGTGGACTGAATTTGGTCTCAATGTCGAAAACCAGGAAAAAGCATTTTTTGTGAGGGAACTTGGGAAGAATCTCATTTTAAGGCCTTCAACAGTGGCCAACTCCCCCATCTCTATTGTAAACCGTGCAATATGTTCGACGGTCGATTCCCCACTTTCTCCTGCAAACTTGAAAAGTTTTGGAATCTTAACTCCTCTAGGCAACTCTGCCTGTTGAACTTACTCAGGAAATGCTGATACAAAATATGGCTGGTTGGCATAGCCAACGTTAAAACCAAATCTATTCAGCACTTGTTCCACTACTTGGTTTACATTTTGTTCAACCATTTGGTGCCCCCCAAGATTTGGTCGAAGCAATCTCATGACTATATCATTTCTGGCCACTTGATCTTCATTTCCTCGATGGAGCACATGGACATTTCCATATTCCAAACGAGGCTGATCATTTTGGCCTGGTTGATCTAAGTTTTGTTGATTTTGCCCCCACATTTGCCTGAGGTGAGACCATTTCTCTATTTACCCCAGGCTGGGCTCCCTGAATATTATCATTGGTCAAATCACCTACTCCCAAGACTTGGTTTAGCCTTGCCATTTGCTGAGCCAATGCGTTGCAAACATTATTTGTATTTTCCATGATTAGCATAATTACAGCACCCATTTGCTGAGTGAACATATGCACCATGTCATGATTGCTTTCATCCATTTGTTGTCGAAAACTGGCCAAAGAATTCATAGTTGGCCCAGTTATATTTTGAGGAATATCTCTCGACATATTTGGAAATACAGGTCCCAAATTCAATCTCTCCTGTCGAAAAGGAGTTGGATTACTTGAACTTGCAACTCCTATTCCTTGGCCATTAAAACTTGGTAAAGTCGAACTTATTCGTGGTTGGCCTTGTGAGGCTACTGTTTGGCCTATAGTATTAGCCAAAGTAGAGCCAAGTCCCATTTGTGCCATCATAGGAGGAACATAATTTGGTGGCAAACCATATTGTGGTGCCAACCTTGAATTTGAGTTTATTACACTTTGATTACTTGGTTGATTTGGTGATGACTGAGTCACTCCAGGCACCACTTGTTCTAACACTGGGTTACTCCTAAGAGCACCAGTTGCTATTACATCAACCACAGGACCCGTTGTTAAAGGTGATGTAGTAACGGCTGTCGAAGATGGCACACCAACTTCAACTGAAAGTGCATTCGACGCCTGATTATTTGCGTTACTCATAGTTTGCATATCTTGAGAAGGACAAGAAAATACCAACTTTCCACTTCTTAAACGCATAAAACCATCTTCTTATGAAGAGGTTTATGACACTACCGAGTTACTCTGAATTGGTCCTATCGGGCATGCCAATTTGTTTACGGGTGAATTTGGTATGAGACAAATTCTAAGCAAACAAATATATTTTATCAAACGAATGTGGGTTCACGAGTTATATGGTAATCTCGTTAGAAAAGAAACTTGAGAAATTGATGAGTAACGTGCAAAATGTAAAGTGCAAAGAAATTTACAAGTGCAAAGAAAGTAAATTGCAAGAAATATAAAGTGCTGAAGATTAAAATGCAGAAAATAAAGGTACAAAAAGTTTAAATGCGGGAATTGTAAAAATGCAGTAAGTTTAAAGTGCAGAAAATGTAAAACGCATGAATTTAAAGTGCAGAAAGAGTAAAGAAATTTAAAGAACAAAGGCTTGAAAATAAAGAATTTAAAGAGACATTGCATTAATGTAAATGGCTGGAAATGAAAATGGAAGTCATACTTAGAATCAAATCCGTTAATATGCTTGAGTGAGATGTTAGGATTGTATATCCAGTAAACCACCATTTGTACATCGTGAATACTAGTATTTATAGGCAAAATATGAAAAATAACTAACTCCTAAAAACTGAGCACGTTCATGGCAGTTATCTCATGTTTATCTATACTAATATTTTGCTCAACTGAGAGCAATCATGTCATCTTTCGTCAATAGCATTGGTAACTTTATTTTCGACGAAACCATCCCTTGACCTTTTGATAATTGATCACCACTTGGATTCACCATCTGGCTGTTGAATTCAAGACGAATAACTAAAAGCAACTGAGATATTTCAACAAAAACCAACATCTGACTATAACACTAGATCATCGTCTAACTGTCGAAAAAAACCTCTTCGTCGAATACCTCAATGTTATCATTCGACCATAGAAAGACCATCTTCGTCGAATTATCTATCTTCATCAAATGTCAACTGTCTGTCGAGAATATCTTTATTAAATCAAAACTTATATTTTTATCCCCAACATTGGGAAACATGTGAAACTTCCCATGCAAGATTAGAGGAAGCTTCTAGGAAATTTCCTTCCCTCTTTCCCAATGCAAGAGACTATCTCTCCCTTCTTTCTCCTCGCTCATGGCTAGTGCAATAATTTTAGGGGGGAAATAATTTTGATTTCATTTAATTAATCATGTCACATTATTTTCAAAACACACCTAAAAGCATCTTCATTTTTCCTATGCACCTTCTCTCTCTACCTTCACCTTTCTTCTTCCTTTCGAATTTCTCTCCTCCTTCTCTCTAGAAACCTATGGCCAGCAACAACCCCATGGCTATATCCATCACAAAAATTTCATCTAACCCCATTTTCTTAATCCTCTCCACCTCCTAAACACTTCTTTTGTTTGTGGTTCTTTGAAAATCCATCATTTTCACCATTTTCTTCAAGCTTCAAGCTTAGGGTTTTTGGGTAAGCTTCTTGATTTTTCACTTCCCTTCTCTCATTTTCGTTTCTATGGTATTCTTGGTGACCATCCATGTTTTATTTTTCAAGCATTGGTGTTGTTTTGATGAAGTTAAAATTTTAGGGTTCTTGGTGGTGCCCAATCCGAAAATTGCAAGGAGTTTCTAGGAGGCTTCTCTTATTTTCTTCACTTTGGTAAGAGGAGACACTCCTCCTCAACCTCTATTAGCACTTAGAAACCTTGTTTGTGTTTGATTGTGAGAAAACCCTAATGAGGGTTATTCCTTGCTTGTATGATTAGTATGCTTACATGTTGTTTGTACCTTGTTTATGCTATTGGATTGGTTGTTTGTGTATATTGGTATGTTGGAATGGATTGAAAGACATGAAATGGAAGGAAATGATGTAGGATTTTCTATAGGGTGGCCACGGTTTTGGGGCCCAAAATTTGGGTTCTTTGTGAATAATTGTAAGAAGTGAAAGACTTAATTAATCAAGTGTGTAGTATGCAATTAATGGAATGGAAAAATTGGGAACTTAATTCCCTAGGGAGGCCATGGCCTCTAGGGCCTCTTTGGGACTTAATTACACAATTTTGGTAACCTTGGAACTTAGATAATCAAATGATTTAAATCATAGGTAATAGGATAGAAAATTAGCAAATTGGAACAACTGGATATAACTTGAGATTCATAAATTTTAAAGAACCAAGAATGAAATTTGTCATAAAACTTAAGGTAATTTTACTAGGGCAAGAACAAGAGAGTGTAAGACTTTGAGATCTTAGAATAACCTTCTAAGTGTATGAGAATAAATTACATTAGAAAATTTAACTAATTATGATAATTCAATTAGAGACGAACTTAGTAAGAAAGACTAATTTTAAGTAAGAATTCATAATAGACCTTAAAAATGTATTACTTTATTTGATTTCAATATTAGGATATTGTGGGTCCATCTGAGTGACCAATGAGGTGTTGATGCTCTCTTGGCCAATTGTGGCATATTGTGAAATAGTATGTAATGATGATCATACATGTTTATGCATAGAGTCTTATGCATTGTGAATGTCCTTTGGACTGTTGTTAAGGCCAAGTTGCCTAGGAGATTGAACACACCTTAGTGCGGGTGCGAGCAGACTAGTGTAGGTCGTTGTATGACCTAAGGGACGTCGGGGTGCGGGTTCCTCGCAATGGGCGGTTGGTAGCTCTCCTGCCTGTGGGGCAGACCGATGCAAACGCATCGACGATCCGGACCGAGACACTGTCCTATATCGTGATCTAGCATAGACTGTCTGTACAATGCCTGGATATGCACATAGAAAACTGTTGAGTTATAGCACTTTGGCTTCGGCAGTCTAGTTACAGACGTGTCTCCTGATCTTTCTCTCCGACTATTTGTGTCTAGGTCCATGGAGTAGGAATTTGAGTACTGTGTGCATATGCATCATGAGATGTCATACCATTTGATAATTACTGCTTTATGTGGATTTGAACTATTTATTTATTATTATGATGAATGACTGCCTGGAACTGTTTACCTGCTTACTGTTGTATTTACTGTCTATCCTTATTATTATTGTTCTTGAAATACTATCTGGGCGCATTGTGCCATTTTGTTTCTTGCTGCTATAATTGGTAATGATGGTAGGATGTCTTACCTCTTTCCTGTATTTCTGTTATTTGCTACCTGTATGTATATTGTGTCCATCGAAGACGACGGCAAGGAGGTTAGAGCTCCCAATTTCCCCGGCTTTTGGCTTGATCACGATTAGCATCTACTGTAGAGCATGGAGGCACGCATGCGTGGATTTCTGGGGGATGTGCGTCTGACCTTCCTTGGGGGGCCAGAATACTGGCACATTAACCTGAGTTCCGACCGCTGTGTCTACCTAGGAGACGTGTCGATCTCTTTGGCCTGGAGACGTCATGAGCCGTCGATCCTTACCTACTGCATCAGCCTGCGTTTGGAGTTTTATCTGCCCATCCGAGAGATGTGGGGTGACCGTTACTACACCCCACAGGAGGACTCTTTTGATTCCACTACTCGGGCTCTGGCCCGTGGTTCTGTGGTTCCTATGGAGGTTTCCTCAGATGAGGAAAACCCCGAGGAGGCTCTCGAGGAGGACCCCGCGGAGGATCCTGAAGAGGATCCTGATACGATTCCTCCTCATCTGAGGGACTGATACTGCTGGTAGCTACTGATGGCTGCCGGTGTTTTATTTTGGGGGCCTGATGTTTTATTTTTAGTGAGATGTATATTCTGATATCTTGGGGATGTATATGTATGATCCTTTGGGCATGTATAGTTTTGCTTTTGGGAATTCCAAGCTTGTATCCAAAACATATTTGATATATATATATATATATATATATATATATATATATATATATATATATGTGCATATTATTCAGATGTAAGTTTTATCTTCTGTCTTACTCCTTATTGTTATTCACATTTCGTCACTACGTTTTATTAATTGAACAGAAAAATAATAATAATACAAATAATAATTCAAAAAAAAATATATACATAAATATATATCACCATTTTACTAATGTAATAATGAATCGAACAAATTAATCTTAACTAAAATGAACCGGGTCTTAATTTTGAAAATTTTATTTTCCGCATTTCTATCTGACAATGTGACGTTCCCTCCCAAAAAGGGGCGTTACAGAGTTTCTAAGTTTAAAACAAGGGAGCATGACAGTCAGTGAATATGCTACTAAGTTTGAAAACTTGTCAAAGTTCTCAAGTTATTCCCAACTACAGCCCGATGAGGAGTGGAAGTGTCGCAAGTTCGAAGAAGGATTGAGGCATGATTTGAAGAGAGCAGTATTGCCTTTGGGAATTGAGGAGTTCCCAGCTCTTTTGGACAAGTGTCGCAGGATTGAGGAGTTGGACCAATCACGAGACACGAGAAACCGTAACTTTGGATATTCTTGATTTCAAAGAGGAAGGAATGACGGTGGCAATCATTTTCAGAAAAAAGTCGTATACGAGGTCACTGGGGAATCAATCTCAGCAACAATCACATGGAGGAGGTTCTGGTAATAATAAGTTTGGTTGGACAGTGGCATCTTTGTAACACCCACAATTAGGTATTACATTTAAGACTAATACTAATATAACTTACCCAAGTTGTAAAAGAATTAATATTGTAAAAACACTGATTTCAAAATTTCATTTGCGGATAACTGAAGATAAATGAAACATGAGTACAATATTGTAACTAAATAAAACTCACCATAATATACATAGATACTGAAACCTTATTCACAAATAATTTACATAAATACACTGTACTCCAAAAGATAAATATGCATAACATATACATTGAAACATAAACTGCTTAACTAGAACTTCTAAAGACTAAGGATTTGGGCCCTCAGAAGGATCCTCCACCTCCTCAGTATCATCATCAAAGAACCCCGGCAGATACATCCTTCGCCGGGCTGGCATCCTAGCAGATGACACCATTGAATCCTCTTGTGGAGTATAGACACCACCACCCTAAAGCTCTTAAATAGGCATCGAGAACTCTAAACAAACAAATACATTCATTGACATAACTGGAACCCCATCACGAGTCCCACTAAGATTCAGAGTCAAATCCCTAGTATGCATAAAATGCTCATTTCCCATATCTAACCTCTATGCATCAGTTCCCCCATGGAACTGTACTCTAACAAAACCAAGCACCTGACGTCTCACCGCCATAAAAGTAAACAGAAGGAAAAACTATCAAGTATGGAAAATAGAATTTCTTGCCTCGTCGTCTCCACGATCTTCATTAAATATACACAATAAAGCAGAACAATATAACAAAGAGGTGTGATCCCCTACATCAACACCAGTATGACAGTATAGAAAATGATAGTAAATATACAGATACAATATTTAACATATTGAATCATGTTATCATGTCACAGATAATATATCATATAACATAAGTATCACATCAATATGCAGACTAACTATGCATATGTACACATACCAATTCCTACTCCATAGAGCTAATCACAATTTCGGAGAGAAAGATTGGGAGTACATGTCTGTATATTGTCAGCCCCAAATCATGTGCCAAGATATCATATCAAAATGCGCAAAATGGCTTATACATGACACTTGCAACCAATCACAAAAAGAGTAGCAACTCCGTCGAGATCGTTGATGCATTTGCATCGGATACCACAACGCAGAAGTGCGACCATATGGCCACAAATGACATTCCGCGCCCTGACATCTCCAAGATCTATAACTGATCGTAACTACGCAATTCCCACCCACACAAAAGTGGAAATTCAACTCCTAGGCAACTTGCCTTTACTAACAAAGCTTACATGCTTTTCAATGCATGATGTATGACCTAAAATATACATACAAACATCATTATCACTGTTTTTCACAAACACTTGCCATCACTTGGCAGTATCACTTTTCCACGTACCTAGGCCCACCACAATAACCTGACAATAAACTACTGTTATTTCCTATCGCGTCAAAAATTTATCGCATTTTCATAATCGCGTAACATTTTTCTTACGTTTTCAAATCGCGCAAGAATTTTCTAACGTTTTTGCAATCGCAGAAATATTTTCAAACGTTTCCTAAATCGCGTAGACTTTTAAACATTTTCTCAATTGCGTAGCAATTTTAAATTATTTTCTCAATCGTGTAGCTTAAAAATCACAATTTTGAAATCACATAATATTTTTCTAATATTTTTCAATCGCATATGATATTTCTCAGCTTTCTAAACTCATTTTTGAAACTTTTTACATAATATTGGTATTTTGGCTTTATTTACAATATTTTCTCACTAAAAATCCTTTAAGTAGTATTTTCTACTATTTCTCACAAAAATTGCACTTCTTTGGTTTAATTAGACATTACAGCTTGAAATTTTCTAACGCGCTTGAAAACCGAAAGGGTGAGTTATACGTTAGTAAATTTCAAGTTTTAATTTTATTTCTCATATTGACTTAATTACACTAAAATAATTCTAAAAATTAGTTCATTTTCTTTTTACCTTTAAAAGCTCATTAAATTGAGTTCTTGTTAATTAATTACCTAAGTCTACACTTAGAAAAATAATTTTGGATCTAGAATATTAAATCTTGGCATGTTGGCAAAAATCCATTTGTGCTTCATAAATAATATTTATTTATTTTCTATTTCATTGTTCTTTATAAAACCTTTAATCTAATTTCTTATCATTAAATCACTTAATCCATATTAGTAAAATAATTTAGAACATTTCGCTCCAAAATTTGATGTTAAGGTCGTGAGCCTCTAAGGTTCTTTGGAACCTTCATACACTTCCTCATCATGTGAATCACATCCTACTTTATACAATAGTCAACATGCTTTCATAATCACATATTCAATCATATAATCAAAGCTTAAAAATATACCAATTAAATCCATCACAAATAATGAAAGCGTAAACAATCAAGTGAATAAATCCTTATGGATTTTTCATCGCAAACAATTCCATTTCCTCACCACAAACACATGGTTGATGAGGTTAATCTCCCTCTTACCTCAAGGAAGACAAAAATCCTTCTTGTTTGGCCTCCTATGGATTTCGTGAATCACCCTAAGAAAACCCTAACAAACTTAAACCAAACTAAAGTCACAAATAAAGCTTGAAAATAAGAAACCATGGATTAATCATGGTTTAGAAACTCAAGAATCAAACTTAGAAACAAGAAAAAGAATTTTACCTTGTAGAATAGAAAACTCTAGCTTGATTTTCAAGGTTGTAAATAGAAGAACTAGGCTAAGTTCACAACATAAAAATGTCTTAGAATAGTGTATAGGTTAAGGAAATGAGATTAGATGAAATTTTAGAAACTTGGATGGTGTTCATTGGTGGCTGGCCGAGAGCTTCACCAAGGGAAGAAATGGAGTTTTTGTTGTGTTAGGAAGAGAGAGAATGGAGAGAAAGGCTTCTTGGTCACAAAGTATGATGAAGATGAAATGAAATACCTCCTTTTGCATATGCTTGGCCATGGAACTCAATGGAGGAAGCTAACCAAGTTTGTTCCATTTAGTTACTACTTAGGCTTAAGTTAACTTAGTTAGTTCATCTAGTTTCATGACTAAGTCTCCTAGCCATTTTTGTTGACTAATTTCCATTAGTTCACCTTAAGTAGCAAGTTCACAAAATAATTGTGTGCTTGGATTAAAGTTGGTAAACTTAAGTTTGTGTCAACTTGATTTTGTAAACTTAAGTTTTGTTGAAAGTAAATTTGTAGTAACATAATTTGTGTTTGGAAACTTTTATCTCAAAAGTGAGTTTGACAAAATGAATGTTGTTTGGATTAAATATTAAAATCACTTTTGAAGTATGATTGAAAGGGAAAAAATGCTCTCTAACGGACTTTTGCCTAATAGAAAAGCAAGAAATTCTTGCTTTCACTCCAACTAAGGTTTAGGGACCATTTTCTGTTGAAGTTAACTGAATTTTGCTAACAAAAATTTTTGCCAAACATATTGACACATCTTTCAATGCTCCAAACTTGCTTTTAAAATGCTCCAATTATAAACCAAACACACTCTAAGTCATCAAGACTTTTTCTAAAGGCTATTGTCCAATGGACAATAGTTATAAGATCTACTACCCAATGGGTAGAAGCTACTGCTCACAAGTCAGTAGGTATCGTCCAATGGATAATAAAATACAAACAATTTTTATTAGATAGATAAATTCTAAAAATCAAAAGATTAAGAACCGTGTCTCTCGGATTCGGGTTTAGTAAGCTCCCCCGGCTCTAAATAAATCATCGAAGATTTTCTCCGACTTGGAAATTATTTTAACAGCTCAGAGTAAATCACACACAAAGGTCAAAAATAGTCATAGAACAATCAAAATAAATTTACAGTGCACAGAAATCACAAAATAGTAAAATCAGGCATTTACTAAGGAATAGTAAATTTCGGGGTGTTACCACTCTTCCCCACTAAAAAAAATTTCCTCCTCGAAATTTATCGTACCTTAGAATAATTATGGATATTGCTCCTTCATTTTATCTTCCAATTTCCATATAGCATCTCCCGTCTTTTCATTCCAAATCACTTTTACCAACGGAATCTCCTTCCCTCTGAGTTGTTTCACTCTCCTGTCCTCAATCTTAACAGAAAGTGTCTCATAAGACAAATTTTCTTTCAATTGTACCTCATCGGACTGAATGACATGAGTTGGATCGGGAATATACTTTCTTAATTGGGATACATGGAAAACATTATGAAGATTAGAGAGAAAGGATGGTAAAGCTATCTGGTAAACTATTGGACCTATCTGACGAAGAATTTGATAGGGTCCAATGAATTTAGGAGTGAGTTTTCTAGATTTTATAACTCTTCTGACTTCTGTCATGGGTGTGACTTGCAAAAACACATGCTTCCCTTCTTCAAATTCAAGAGATCTCATTCTCTTATCTGTATAGCTTTTCTGCCGACTCTAAGTTGTTCGTATTTTCTCCTGAATCATCTTTACTTTCTCCGTTGTTTGTTGCACCTTCTCTGGCCCTGTTGTTATACTTTCTCCATCTTCATACCAACACAAAGGTATTCGACATCATCGTCCATACAACGCTTCATAGGGTGCCATCCCTATACTTGAGTGAAAATTGTTGTTGTAGGTGAATTCTATCAAAGGCAAGAATTCATCCCAACTCCATGTTTGTTCTAACACACAAGCTCTTAGCAGATCTTTTAACGACTGGATAGTTCTCTCAGTTTGACCATTAGTTTGCTAATGGTAAGCAGAACTTAAACGAAGTTTAGTCCCTATTGCTCCTTGTAAACTTTGCCAAAACCTTGATGTAAACTTTGGATCTCTAACGGAAATGATACTTGAGGGTACACCATGAAGTCTAACGATTTCACCAATGTACACCTGGGTCAACCGTTCCATTTGATACTTGATATTGATTGGTAAGAAGTGTGCTGACTTCATAAGCCGATCAACAATGACCCATATAGAATCGTACCCTTTCCTAGTCTTTGGCAATCTAATAACAAAATTCATGGCAATACTATCCTATTTCCATTCTGGAATAGTTAGAGGTTATAGCATACCTGCTAGTATTTGATGTTTAACCTTTGCCTTTTGGTAAATAAGACAAAACGACACATGCTCAGCAACATCTCTCTTCATTCCAGGCCACCAAAATAACCACTTCAAATCTTGATATATTTTGGTGATTCTGGGATGTATACTTAACCTGCTGGTATGAGCTTCATCGAGAATCGCCTTCCTAAGCTCGGGATCACTGGGTATGCATATCCTACCTTTAAACTTTAGGACCCCGTCAGGTCCTTTCTCGACCATTGACACATGACCTTGCTTCATTAGCTCTCTCTCATTTTGCAAAAATTTATCATCTTCCTACTTCACTCGAATCTCTTCTAGCAAATCATTCAAAATAGTAACCATATTTTGATGAATTCTTCCTGGTGCTAATTCTATTGATAACCACATATCTCTAAACTGCTTTATTAATTCTTCCTCTTTGATCATCATTGTGGTGTCCCGGGGTTGATGAGGACGGGAAGTGGACGCCGGTACATGAGAAGCACGTACAAGGAGCAGCTCCTGGCATACTTCTAGGCAAAGGGTCCCATGAATGAACTGAATACACACCGGAATGAGAGGGATTCAAAGACTGTGCAGGTATGGGACTGCATAGTTGAGGATGACTTAAAGGAATTGTTAGGCGTAGCCATATCAACAAGTTACAACTTTTTTTTGGGAGCCTAGAACATAAGAACTCCATTATTAAGCGTGCTTGACCTGGAGCAATTGTGGGATGGGTGATCTCCTGGGAAGTTTCCTAGGATGCGTGTGAGTAAGGACAAAGCACACTGAAAAGACTAGTGTTGATTTGTGGAGACACTCATCAATCCTGCAAGCAGTCCGGGATGTTACAATCATGGCAGAGACACTAAGCATCTTCCTACTCAAAGCATCTGCCACGCCATTCACCTTTCTTGGTTGATATTGAAGTTGAAAATCATAATCCTTCAAAAATTCCATCCATCTCCTCTGTCTCATGTTCAACTCTTTCTGGTCAAACAAATACTCAAACTCTTATGATTACTGAAGACATTGAATGTAGCCCCATACAAAAAATGCCTCCAAATCTTCAATGCAAAAATAACTGTGGCTAATTCCAAATCATGCGTTGGGTAATTCTTTTCATGTACCTTCAGTTGTCTCGAAGCATATGCTACCACTTTTCTATTCTGCATCAATACACATCCTAATCCTTGATAAGAAGCATCATAGTATACCTCAAAAGACTTGTTTGGATCTGATAGAATCAACACTGGTGCAGTAGTCAACCTTTTCTTTTACTCTTAGAAACTCTTTTCGCATGCATTTGTCCAGATAAAAGCTTAATTCTTCCTCGTGAGTTGTGTAAGAGGTCCAACTATCTTGGAAAAACTTTCAATAAATCTCCGATAATACCCTGCTAATCCAATAAAACTTCGGATCTCAGTCACGGTCTTTGGCCTTTCCCACTGAAGAACTGTCTCCACCTTTGTTGGATCCATTGCAATTCCTTCCTTGGAAATCACGTGACCCAAAAACTGAACTTCTTCCAACCAGAATTCACACTTTGATAACTTTGCATACAATTTCTTCTCCTTCAAAATTTGGAGAACTATACTGAGATGTTCAGCATGCTCTTCCTGACTTTGAGAATAGATCAGAATGTCATCGATAAAAACAATGACAAATATGTCTAGGTATGGACGAAAGATCATATTCATGTAATCCATGAGTATCACAGGAGCATTTGTCACTCCGAATGGCATCACAAGATACTCATAGTGCCCATAGTGCGTTCAAAAAGTAGTCTTAGGTATGTCCTCTACCTTGACATGAATTTGATGATAACCAGATCTCATATCAATCTTGGAGAAAATCGTTGCTCCTTTCAATTGGTCCGTCAAATCATCAATCCTTGAAAGTGGATACTTATTATTTATCGTAACTTTATTTAACTGGCACTAGTCCACACACAAACGTGAAGTTCCATCCTTCTTCTTGACTAACAACACTAGAGCTCCCCATGGTGAAACACTAAGTCTCACAAACTATTTTTCTAATAGTTTCTCCAATTGCTTCTTTAACTATGCTAATTCTGATGGCGACATCCGGTACGGTGCAATTGAAATAGGACCCGCTCCTGGCATAAGATCGATAGAAAACTCCATCTCTCTTTCTGGTGGTAATCTGGGCACATCCTCAGGAAAAACTTTAGAAAACTCATTAACAACAAAAATAGCGTTCACGTCCTTCTTACTCTTGACTTCTAAAGAAAATAACAGCATATATCATTGGGCTCCATCCCTCAATAAAGTTTCGATTTGATTGGCAGTCAAAAATTCAGAAATCTCATTTTCAGGAAATACTAAGGTCTTTTTAGAATAGTCTAACATGATATGGTTAGAAGATAACTAATCCATTCCTAAGATTATATCTATTTTGATAAGAGGCAAATAAACTAAATTAATAAAAAAGACTCGATTATCAATAGTAACATGGCAATTTAGGAATATTTTAGAAGTACTAACAGGCTTGGCATTTAGTGTAGAAACAATCAATTGAAAGTTCAAAGAAAACATAGGCAATCCCAAATGATCCACACAGTCATATGCAATAAATGAATATGTTGCACATGAATCATATAGTACACTCACTCGCCAACTTGCGACTTAGCAGCACGAACGTTACTTACTAAAGGTTCCACCTTTGCTTGATCACAATCCCTTGAGATATGACCAGACTTTCCATATCTAAAGCAGATTATCCCTCTGATTATACAGTCCCTTGTCATATGACCCTTTCCACACTTTAAACACCTCGTTGGAGGTGCCATTGTCTAACCAAAATGATTGCTACTAGAACCTCCTCCACGTGGCTGTTGTTGTTGCTGCTGGCTTCCCGATAGTCGGGAATATAGTTTCCGCTGAAACTGGTTGTTGTTGTTGTTTCCTCCTCTTTGGAACCTAGATGGTCCAAAGTTACGATTCTTTGTATCTCGAGATGATTCTAACTCTTCAAGTCTGTGACATATGTCCATTAAGGCAGAGAAGTGATTCATCCTCATTGGCAGTACCCCTCGCTGCAACTCAACTCTCAAACCCTCTTCAAGCTTATGACATTTCCACACCTCATCTGGCTAGATTTGAAAATACCATAAGAACTTTGACAAGCTCTCAAACTTTGCAGCATACTCGTTAACCGTCATTCCACCTTGTTGTAGCCCAAGAAATTCTATCTCCTTGGCATGCCTTGCACTATCTGAAAAATATTTTTCCAAAAATACTTCATAGAATACCTTCCACATAATTTCCTTTCCTTCTGCTTGTTGATTGCGGGATTTAAAGATGCAAACCCAAGTGCAGGTTATCTCAAGTAATAAATTTCTCGGGAGTCCAAGGTCGATCCACAGGAAATTGATGAAGAAAAATTAATTGAGGTAAGAAAAAGATTTGTCACAACACCAAAAGTAATAAAAGATGTTCACAAATGAATTTAAGAACTTGCTTGGGTTAGGAGATCCACTCTTAGTAATAAATTAAAGGTAAGATTATTTTTCTTTATAACTCAATTGAAATCCACACACAACAGAGGTTCCAATCGGAAAATATAACATTCAAAGTTCAATTATATATGCAATCATATTATGATTCCTTTAATTATCTACCAACATTTGTAAATGAGTTCAAGCATTCACTGTGCCAATCCTATTGTCTACAATAAATCAAGATCTTCATTATACAAAGAAGGTTTCTAAATTGATTGGAAACAAAATACAACACATATAATGTCCATTTGATAATATATCATTTAAGCACAAGAAATAGAATAATCTAACCTTATTTCATTACCAAGAGCTTCACTCTTTCACCCAAGTAAGATGAAGATTTAGTTACTCATAGATAAGAAGAAAGAAAGAGAGAAGAAGAGAAAGATGAACATAGCTTCAATTTAGAACAAGAAAAAATTACAACAAAGGAAAACAATAAACAAGCATAACCATAACTTGTAAAAACTAAGCCTAACACCAAGAGCACCAAATGATCAGCCAATGGTGTCTTTTATAGAGGATTAGGGATATAAAATGACAAGGGGGCTGATTAAGAGTAGGTGAGGAGTAGGTGGATGAGTGAAAAATGCCAAATGGTGAGTGGAATTATTGAGATTCTTTGTCTCTAAAATCATTTAGTACTGATCTCATGGATGCCATCAGAATAAAGTAATGTAATGTTCATGAAAGTCGTAGCATTTTGTCTCAGCTTGCCAATGCCACCAAGATCATCCAAAAATTCATCCTATAGCCCAAGATATGACCCAATTACTGTAGACTATTCAGGCTCAGTTTCAACACCTTTGTTTTGACTTCAAGACCCAATATCACCACCAAGCTGTCTAAATGAGCTCTTATATTCTCATGAAAGTTGTAGATATGGGTCTTAACTTTCAAGTATTCAAATTTTAGCCCAAGAAAGTTCCTATAGCCCGAGTTATGCTCTGATTATTGTACACTGTTCAGGTTCCAGTCACAAAACCTGTGTTCTGACTTCCAAGCCTATTTAGCTCCTCTAGATGTCCATATTTTACTTGGAGCTCTTATGAAAGTTGTAGAGCTCTCTCTTATCTTTCCTACAAGGTAAGATACATAATTTTTAGACATCTAGAACTCAAGATATGGTGGAAATACAGAAACAGTGTAAGACCCAAATAATGCTGGAAAAATCAATTAAGTCCAATTTGAGTCCAAACTTACAAAACATAACCAGACTTAATCAATTAAGTACATGGAGAGTGTAAATGACTAAAAATGAGGGTTTATTAATGTATAAAATATGTGATCATCACTTGAAGTACTCTTTGAGTTGCTCTCCTCCAATTTTCACCGTCTCCCATTAACATAAATGTGGCACAAGTCACCTTGCGATCATCCATACATCCCATTCCTCTAAAATATGGCAGATTGTATCAACGAAACTCAGACAAATTCTAGACATCAACATTTGCTTCTTGTTGTTGTGCAGCTCGTTGATTCCGTTGCACAATTATGTCTATCATTCGCTGCATTGCTTTAGCAGCAGCTGTCATAGCATCGTTATCACGTTCCACATACATACATGTATTTATGGTATGAGACATAGCTTTCTTCACAAGCAGGTAAAAAAACACAATAAGAGTCAGATGTAACTTTTTGGAAACCAAACACAAAGAATCACACAACACAAGCAAAATAGACCTAACCATAAAAATCCAAAAGACTCTATCCGAGGCTTTGATACCAACTAATGTAACACCCTCAGTAGGGTATCACATTTAAGACTAATACTAATATAACTTACCCAAGTTGTAAAAGAATTAATATTGTAAAAACACTGATTTCAAAATTTTCATTTGCAGATAATTGAAGATAAATAAAACATGAGTACAATATTGTAACTGAATAAAACTCACCATAATATACATAGACACTGAAACCTTGTTCACAAATAATTTACATAAATACATTGTACTCCAAAAGATAAATATGTACAACATATACGTCGAAACATAAACTGCTTCACTAGAATTTCTAAAGACTAAGGATTTGGGCCCTCAGAAGGATCCTCCTCCTCCTCAGTATCATCATCAAAGAACCCCGGCAGATACATCCGTCACCAGGCTGGCATCCTAGCAAATGACACCATTGAATCCTCTTGTAGAGTATAGATACTACCACCCCAAAGCTCTCGAATAAGCATCGAGAACTTTAAACAAACAGATACATTCATTGACATAACTGGAACCCCATCACGAGTCCCACTAAGATTCAGAGTCAAATCCCCAGTATACACAAAACACTCATTTCCCATATCTAACCTCCATGCATCAGTTCCCCCATGGAACTGTACTTTAACAAAACCAAGCACCTGACTCCTTGCAGCCATAAAAGTAAACAAAAGGAAAAACTATCAAGTATGGAAAATAGAATTTCCTGTCTTGTCGTCTCCAGAATCTTCATTAAACATACATAATAAAGCAGAACAATATAACATAGAGGTGAGATCCCCTACATCAATACCAGTATGGTAGTATAGAAAATGAAAATAAATATACAAATATAATATTTTACACATCGAATCATGTTAATACATCACATATAATATATCAGATAACATAAGTATCACATCAATATGCAGACTAACTATGCATTTGTACACAGACCAATTCCTACTCCATGGAGTTAATTACAATTTTGGAGAGAAAGATCGGTAGTACATGTCTGTATATTGTCAGCCCCAAATCATGTGCCAAGATATCATATCAAAATGCGCAAAATGGCTTATACATGACACTCTTAACCAATCACGAAAAGAGTAGCAACTCCGTTGAGATCGTCAGTGCGTTTGCATCGGATACCACGGCGTAGAGGTGCTATGATCTGGCCACAAATGACATTCCACGCCTTGACGTCTCCAAGATCAATAACTAATCGTAACTATGCAATTCTCACCCGCACAAAGGTGTAAATTCAACTCCTAGGCAACTTGCCTTTACTAACAAAGCTTACATGCTTTTCAATGCATGATGTATGACCCAAAATACACATACAAACATCTTTATCACTGTTTTTCACAAACACTTGCCATCACTTGGTGGTATCACTTTTCCATGTATTTGGGCCCACCATAACAGCCCGACAGCAAACTGCCATTATTTCCAATCGCGTAAACATTTTATCGCGTTTTCACAATCACGTAACATTTTTCTTATGTTTTCAAATCGCATAAGTATTTTCCAACATTTTTGCAATCGCAGAAATATTTTCAAATGTTTTTCTAAATCACGTAGATTTTTAAACATTTTCTCAATTGCGTAGCGATTTTAAATCATTTTCTCAATTGCGTAACTTAAAAATCACTATTTTGAAATCGCGTAATATTTTTATAATATTTTTCAATTGCGTATGATATTTCTTAGTTTTCTAAACTCATTTTTGAAACTTTTTACATAATATTGGTATTTTGGATTTATTTACAATATTTTCTAACTAAAAATCCTTTAAGTAGTATTTTCTACTATTTCTCACAAAAATTGCACTTCTTTGTTTTAATTAGATATTACAGTTTGAAATTTTTTAACGCGCTTCAAAACCCAAAGTGTGAGCTATACATCAGTAAATTTCAAATTTTAATTTTATTTCTCATATTGACTTAATTACACTAAAATAATTCTAAAAATTAGTTCATTTTCTTTTTACCTTTAAAAACCCATTAAATTGAGTTCTTGTTAATTGATTACCTAAGTCTACACTTAAGAAAATAATTTTGGATCTAGAATATCAAATCTTGGCATGTTGGCCAAAAATCCATTTATGCTTCATAAATAGTATTTATTTATTTTCTATTTCATTGTTCTTTATAAAACCTTTAATCTAATTTCTTATCATTAAATCACTTAATCCATATTAGTAAAATAATTTAGAACATTTTGCTCCAAAATTTGATGTTGAGGTCGTGAGCCTCTAAGGTTCTTTGGAACCTTCATACACTTCCTCATCATGTGAATCACAT
Source organism: Ormosia emarginata (assembly GCA_029884605.1). NCBI lineage: Eukaryota > Viridiplantae > Streptophyta > Magnoliopsida > Fabales > Fabaceae > Ormosia > Ormosia emarginata. The sequence goes on along the minus strand of JAQQTP010000074.1, from coordinate 28,646,902 downwards.
TCTACTTTATACAATAATCAACATGCTTTCATAATCACATATTCAACCATATAATCAAAGCTATAAAACATACCAATTAAAACCATCACAAATAATGAAAGCTTAAACAATCAAGTGAATAAATCCTGATGATTTTTTCTCTGCAAACAATTCCATTTCCTCACCACCAACACATGGTTAATGATATTAATCTCCCTCTTGCCTCATGGAAGACAAAAATCCTTCTTGTTTGGCCTCCTATGGATTTTGTGAATCACCCCAAGAAAACCCTAATAAACTTAAACCAAACCAAAGTCACAGACAAAGCTTGAAAATAAGAAACCATGGATCAATCATGGTTTAGAAACTTAAGAATCAAACCTAGAAACAAGAAAAAGAATTTTACCTTGTAGAATAGAAAACTCTGGCTTGATTTTCAAGGTTGTAAATGGAAGAACTAGGCTAAGTTCACAATATGAAAAGGTCTTAGAATAGTGTATAGGTTAAGGAAATGAGATTAGATGAAATTTTAGAAATGGAGTTTTTGTTGTGATAGGAAGAGAGAGAATGGAGAGAAAGGCTTCTTGGTCACAAAGTATGATGAAGATGAAATGAAATACCTCCTTTTGCATACGCTTGGCCATGGAACTCAATGGAGGAAGCTAACCAAGCTTGTTCCATTTAGTTACTACTTAGGCTTAAGTTAACTTAGTTAGTTCATCTAGTTTCATGACTAAGTCTCCTAGCCATTTTTGTTGACCAATTTCCATTGGTTCACCTTAAGTAGCAAGCCTTCTAATTGATTCACAAAATAAGTCATCAAGACTTTTTCTAAAGGTTATTGTCCAATGGACAATAGTTACAAGATCTATTACCCAATGGGTAGAAGTTACTGCTCACAAGTCAGTAGGTATCGTCCAATGGATAATAAAATACGAACAATTTTTATTAAACAGATAAATTCTAAAAATCAAAAGATTAACAACCGTGTCTCTCGGATTTGGATTTAGTAAGCTCCCTCGGCTTCGAATAAATCATCGAAGATTTTCCTGATCCGAAAATTTTTATTTTCACAGCTCATAGTAAATCACACACAAAGATCAAGAACAGTCACAGAATACTCAAAATAAATTTATAGTATACAGAAACCACAAAATAGTAAAATCAAGCATTTACTGTGGAATAACAAATTTTGGGGTGTTACAATCTTCGTCAAAATGCTTCAAGTGTGGAAAGGACCACTTAACAAAGGATTGTATGAACAAGGGGATCATTTGTTTCAGATGCAGGAAGCCTGAACACATCTCAAGGGATTGCAATCAACCCAAGGTGGAGCACTCTGTTAGCAATATATGTGCTGCAAGGCCTCAGGCAGGGGGAAGAGCTTATACTATGAGTGAAGCGGAAGCCTCCTAATCCGAAGATCTTATTTAGGGAGATTGTACCATAGGAGGTAATATTTTAACTGTACTGTATGACTCAAGGGTGACCCATTCTTTTATTGCCTATGATTGTGTGCACTGATTATGATTATTTGTGTCTTCCTTACATTTTGATTTGATTATTTCTACTCCTACTGATAAACCCGTTGTTACTACTCAAGTTTGCTTGAACTGTCCTATTTTTGTGGAAGATCGAATCTTTTTGGTCGATCTAATTTGTTTGCCTTTTTCTCAAATAGATATGATTTTAGAAATGGATTGGTTATCTTCTAACCATATCCTATTAGACTATTCCAATAAAACCTTAGTATTTCCTGATCTTGAGATTTATGGATTTGTAACTACCAGCCAAGTTAAATCTTTCTTGAGGGAAGGAGCTCAAGGATACATGTTTTTGTCTTCTCGGTTATGTGTGGACTATCGTCAGTTGAACAAGATTACAATCAAGAACAAGTATTTGCTTTTGAGGATAGATGATTTGATGGATCAACTGAAGGGAGCCACTATTTTCTCCAAGATTAATCTATGTTATAGCTATCATCAGATTCGTGTGAAGGTAGAGGATGTTCCCAAGACAGCTTTTCGAATGCGTTATGGGCATTATGAGTATCTTGTGATGCCGTTCAGAGTAAAAAACGCTCCTGCTGTATTCATGGATTACATAAATTGGATCTTTTGTCCTTATCTAGATAAATTTCTTGTTGTCTTTATTGATGACATTTTGATCTATTCTCGAAGTCAGGAGGAACATGCTGAACATCTCAGTGTGGTTCTTCAGATTCTGAAGGAGAAGAAGCTATATACTAAGCTATCAAAATGTGAATTCTGGTTGGAGGAGATTCAATTTCTGGGTCACATGATTTCAAAGGAAGGAATTACAGTGGATCCATTGAAAGTGGAGGCAGTTCTTTAGTGGGAAAGACCAAAGACTATAACAGAGATTTGTAGCTTTGTGGGATTAGCTAGTTGTTATCGAAGATTTATCGAGGGATTCTCCAAGATAGCAGGACCTCTCACCCAGCTTACAAGAAAGAATCAAGCTTTCACATGGATAGATGCATATGAAGAGAGTTTTCAAGAGTTGAAGAGATGGTTGACTACTTCACCAGTATTGATTTTGCCTAATCTCAATGAATCTTTTGAGGTGTACTGTGATGCTTCGTATCAGGATTTAGGATGTGTCCTTATGCAAAATAGAAGAGTGGTAGTGTATGCTTCAAGGCAATTGAGTTCATGAGAAGAACTGTCCTATGCATGACTTGGAGTTAGCTGCTGTTGTGTTTCAATTGAAGATTTGGAGACATTTTCTTTATAGAGCAACATTCAATGTCTACAACGACCACAAAAGTCTAAAATACTTGTTTGATCAGAAGAAGTTGAATATGAGACAAAGAAGGTGGTTAGAATTTTTGAAAGACTATGATTTTCGACTTCAATACCATCCTGGAAAGGCGAACGTCATAACAGATGCTTTGAGTAGGAAGATGCTTAGTGTTTCTGCTATGTTGCTCAAAGAAAGTGAGTTAATAGAACAATTTAGGGATATGCGGTTGTCCGTAGAGTTGACACCAGGGAGAATATGCTTGAAGATGATCACTATATGAGTGGATTAATGCAAGAAATTCGAAAGAAATGAGGAAGTGTCTCATACTTACAGAATGAGAAGGAGCTGGTAAAGCAAGGGGCTGTGTCAGAATTCAGGGAAGGACCGGATGAGATCCAAAGATTTAGAGATAGGATTTGTGCATCGAGTGATCTCGAGCTGAGAAGGTTGATTCTTGATGAAGCCCATAAAAGCGAGTTGAGTATGCACCCAAGAACTACTAAGATGTATCAGAATCTAAAACGATTATATTGGTGACAAGGAATGAAGAGGGATGTCGCCAAGTATGTGTCGTCTTGTTTAATTTGTCAAAAAGCTAAAGTGGAATACCAAAAGCCTTCAGGAATGCTACAACCTCTAACTATTCCAGAATAGAAATAGGATAACATTGCAATGGACTTTGTGGTTAGACTGCCAAGGACTAGAATGGTGTATGATTCAATATGGGTAATTATTGATCGACTTACGAAGTCAGTGCACTTTTTTCCAATTAACAAAAAGTATTTGCTGGAGAAATTGACCCAAGTGTATATCGGTGAGATTGTTAGACTCTATGGTGTACCCTCAAGTATTGTTTCTGATAGAGACCCAAGGTTTAGATAAAGATTTTGTAAGAGTTTGCAAGAAGCAATGGGAATGAAACTTCATTTAAGTTCTGTATACCATCCACAAACAAATTGCCAATTAGAGAGGATAATCCAATCATCAGAAGATCTGTTAAGAGCTTGTGTTTTGGAATAGACTAGGAGTTGGGATGAATTTTTACCTTTGATAGAGTTCACTTATAATAATAGTTACCACGCAAGCATTGGGATGGCACCCTATGAGGCGTTGTAAGGACGACGATGTAAAACACCTTTGTGTTGGTACCAAGATGGCGAAAGTTTTGCGATAGGACCTGAACTTGTACAACAAACAACTAAAAAAGTTAAGATGATTCAAGAAAGAATGAGGACAACTCAAAGTTGACAGAAGAGTTATGCCGAGAAGAGACGAATAACTCTTGAATTTGAGGAAGGTGAGCATGTGTTTTTGAGAGTTACACCCACGACTTGTGTCGGAAGGGTTCTTAAATCCAGAAAACTCACTCCAAAATTCATTGGACCCTATCAAATTCTTCGTCAGATTGATCTGGTAGCCTACCAAATAGCTTTACCATATTTTCTTTCCAACCTTTATAATGTCTTCCATGTATTACAATTGCAAAAGTATATTCCTGATCCAATCCGTGTCATAGAACCGGATACGGTACAACTAAAAGAGAACTTAACCTATGAAACACTTCCTGTTAAGATTAAGGATAGGAGAGTGAAACAACTCAGAGGCAAAGAAATTACATTAGTAAAAGTGATCTGGAATGATGTGATTAGAAATGCAACATGGGAGCTACAGGACAAAATGAAAGAGCAATATCCGCATTTGTTCTAAAGGTATGATAAATTTCAAGGACAAAATTCTTTTTAGAATGGGAGAGTTGTAACATCCCAATTCTTTTCCTTCTTTTCTTGTTTTTGGGTTATCTGTGATTTTTATGATTTTTGTGATTTTTATCAATTATTTGACTTATTTTGATTATTTTAATATTATTTTCAAAAAAATTTGGATTGTTGAAACGGGCCTGGGGGAGCTTACAGAACTTGAGACCAGAGACAATTTTTGAAGTTTTCATTTTTTGAGATTTTATTTGTAAATAAAATTTGGGTACGCTTTATTATCCATTGGATAATAGACACTGATTTGGCTAACTGTAACTTTTGTCCATTAGTTAATAACTACCAATTAATGTCTAGTTACTCTCTTTGATATTTGCTTTATGGTGGGATCATTAGCCATTAAATGACCATGGCCCACCATGTGACTTTTCTCTTTTTGGACCAATAGGAAGAAAGGTTCCTAAAGAAGTTTTGGAACAAACTTGTAGGAGAAGCTTTGAGACAAGCTTGTAGGAGAAGTTTTGGACACCTTCCCAAGGAGTGGAGTGCACAACCAAGAGCTCCAAGGAGGCTTCTAGAGTAAGCTTCCACTTTTAATTCAATTTTATCATTTCCATTCATCTTTCACGAACCAAAAAGCTACACACTTTCTCTTTCACTTTTTTCTCTCATCTTTTCTCTCCACCAAGCTCACAGCCTCACCTCCAAAACCCACTCTCCAAACTTTTTTAATTTCAACCAACTATATTTCTTGAATCCAAACCTCATTTGAAGACACTTTGGTATTGTGATCTTGATCTAGTTCATCTGTTTTCAAGTACTTCCTCAAGCTAGGGTTTTGAAAGCTTTTAAGGTGAAATTCCTCCATCTTCACTTATCTTTTATTTTCAAATTCTAAGGGCAAGATTTTGATCCATGGTCATTCTATTTCAAAGCCTTAGATGTTGATTCTTTTGTATGTTATTTTCGTTTTCAAGAGCATCTTAGAAGAGGAAGTTTGATTCAAGAAAACACCCAAGGAGTTTTGGTCATCATCTAAGGTAAGAGGGAGATTAACCTTATCAACCTATCATGGTGGTGAGGAACGAAATTTGCATGTTATAAGTGAAGAATTCATGTGAGGGTTATTCACTTGGTTGTATGTAAGTTGGTGATTTTGGTTGTATGTATTTTTGGTCATTTTTGTGGTTTTTGTCTTATATGATTTTATGGCTTAATATTATGTATAACCTTGGTTGAGTAGAAATTTTGATGATTGAAGTATGTTGTATACTTGGAATCTTGTTGATCAAGATAAAGATTTTGGAATCCAAAGGCCTAGGGCTCACGACCAAGTAACCTTAAATAGGGTATCCAAGAAAAACTTTTGTGTTGATTTAGAACTTAGATACTTAGGTAGAAAAGAATTGGATTAAGGATTTATAATAATGGAATAAAGATAGAACAAAAAAAATTGTCATTAAGTAAGAGAGGGATTTCGGCTATTGAGTGCAAAAATAAGCTTGAAAGAAAAATTGAAAACTTAAGGTATTTTTATAAAAAGCAAGGATAAGAATTTATTAAATTAATGTAATATGGATTCCTTATGTGTTCTTTGTGAAAAGTATTAGGAAGTACTACCTAGAGGAGCCTAGTTTGAAGAATATTGGAACTAAAGTTAATTTCTATATTAATCTTTGAAAGTTTCAAAATTTAGCTTAAAAGTTAGTGTGGTGTGGATTATAAATTTAAATTGAGATTCAAAACAGTTGCCAAGATCCACTAAAATTATAAAAACCTTGCAACCAGTTGTAGTTAGCAAGAGTCGATCCACAGAGAACTAACTCAATTAACATTATTAATTGAATCCTAATTTAAACTCTAAATAACAATGAACAGTAAAAAAAGGTTTTTGTTAATTCAAACTAAAATAGAAACCAAAGATAAAACAATAGCAAAGTAAACATGATTTGAATTTCCAATTTGAGGATATTGGTTAAGAGATAGAATCCACTACTAGATTTATATGATCATGGGAATCCACATATCCTTTATCCTAATATGGTTAATTATGTTTTTACGCAATTATGAGATTAATCTATGTTTTCCTTAGGTAATGGTTAATTTAGCAACTGCTCAAACTGACCCTAATCACTAGTTAGCTATAAAGCAACCGCTCTTATATCTATCCAATGATTGCATTAAGAAATAGAAAACCAATCACGCTAAGATTCAATAACACATTGGGATTAAATTGCTTAGATCATATGTTCTACTAGTCCTACCACCGCAACCGCGCATAGCAATCCTAGTTTTACCACTTTCGAAATTTGGCAAAAATATAAAAACCTTTATATTGAATTGAGATCAGAAACATATGAATAAAAATACAATTGTATTGAAATAAAGGAATATGCAGAATTCACATAACCAAAACTAGAGTTTCATCCTCTCTTAACCAAATAGGAGTTTACCCGCACTTGGTGAATTCAAAATCAAAAGAAAAATGAAATAGAAACATAGTCAAGAATGAAAGAATGAAATAAAACTGAAGATCAAACTAGTTTCTAGCGAATGAGGTTGATCGATCACCGATTGCTGAAACCCGAGTCTCTAATGTTCAATCAAATCTCCCTTTTTCTTGTTCTTCGAATCCTCTTCTGTTCTCTGACGGCTCTCAATTCAGAACTTCTTTTTGAGTCCTAGCTAATCGTATTTATAACTTTGGATCCCTAATTTTGCATCAGAATTCGAATTTCAATTTCTGATTCGCAGACAAATGACACGGCCTACCTCGTGTCTGACTCTTCTATGACAAACACAGGTAATTTAGAACTCAGAGAAGAACATGGCATACCTCGTGTCTGATGACACAGGCCGTGTTGTTGGTCAAAGCTCAAAAATTGGATTCCCTTGTCATGATAAAAACGTAGATGACCTACCCCATGTCAGATAACACGGGCCGTGTTGGGCAAACTTCAAGGCTGGATCCAATCTTGTGATACTAGAGAAGGACACGCCCTACCCCGTGTCTGATGACACAGGCCGTGTCACTTACTTTCTTCAACTTGAACCCTGATTCTTCACAGATGCTCTTCCTTCTTTGCTTCTAGACGTACTATTGATCTTCTTAAGTCTTTAGCTCTCTCCTTAGATGAACATTAAGCTTGGCTTGATGCTAATTGACTCAAACACTCAAAAATCTCCTGAAAAGCACAATTCAGTTATGAGCATTTATAACCACATTTAAGCGTAGTTTCACAATATACATCCGATTAAGCTCTATATCAGAAACTTAGCTAAATGTTATCAATTGAGCATATATGAGTCCAATTAGATCTAATATAAGGTATTCAAAATAATAAAATTATTAACAGATCAAAAGTGTAATAAAAGTTTTACGTGATTGAAAAATAGTGATGATGTCTTACGTAATTTAAGAATGATGATTTCTGAATTACATGATAAAGATGCTTTGCAATTGAAAATAATAGCAGTGTACTGTCGGGCTCTTAAACGAGACTCGGAGATGTTAATGACAGGCTTGGCTCATGAGTAGCTTATGCTTATGGAGAATCATGATATTGATATGTGTGTATGCATTGAGTCTTTGATCATGCATTATACCGACGGTGTCAGTTGAGGCTGTATGCCTAGGAGTTGAATTACACCTTAGTGCGAGTACGAATTGCGTAGTGTGGTTTACTTGTTGAACTTGGAGGCGTCGAGGCACAGGTATCCCACAAGTGGACAGCTAGTAGCTCCACTAGGCTGTGGTGACTGCTCAACGCATCAAAGATCTCGACCAGACGCTATTCTATTCACGATCTGGTGTAGACTGTCTTACATAAGCCATGATGCGCAAATTGAGAAATTATAACACTTGACTTGAGGCTGACAAGATATATACATGTATTTTAGATCATTCTCTATGAAATTGTGTTTAGCTCCATGGAGTAGGAAGTTAGTCCATTGTGCATATGCATAGTCTGTATGCATATCTTTGTGATATTTTATATCTGCTAAATTATCTAATACTTGATGCCATAACTGAAATTGTTGTTTCCTGTATATGAATGATATTACTGTTCCTTATTGTTTCTATGTTGCCATGTTGGAATTGATATAGGGGATCTCACCTCTTTGTTGTATTATTCTGTTTTATGTTTATATTTGATAAAGGCTGAGAGGAAGACGAAGAAGGATCACATCTTTTTTGTTGTGTTGCTTTTCTATGATGGTGGCGAGAAGAGGTTTTGCTAGTTTTGTCAGAGTTTAGTTCCATGGTGGTACGGATGCTTGGCGTATCGACTTGGATACTGAGCGTGTTAGATATATAAGAGATGAGACTGTATCTGTATGTAGGACCCGTGATGGGGATCCTATCTTCTGTCTTGACGTCTCGGTACGTTTGGAGTTTGTTATGCCGATTAGGGAGTTGTGGGGTGATATACATTAGACCCCTAGGGAAGATCAGGACTCTGAGGTGTCATCTACTAGGACACCTGTCTGTGAGATCTTGCCCCGACTGAGGGCATTGTCTGGTGGGGACTCCGAGGAGGAGGATCCAATGGAGGACCCTACTCCCTATGCATATAGACTTGGACTAGTTTATGTTTTGTTAAACAGTTTGTATATAAGTCTTTTGAGCACAAACTTTATGTATTTTGGGTGGACTGTGATCCATGCCATCTTTTGTATATTGTGATGTGTAATTATTTAGTATTACGTCCTGTGTTGTTTTTGTTATGTTTAAAGTTATGTTTTCGAGAAAGAAAAATAGAAAATTCGTATTTTGCACGATTAAACCTTTTACATCTTGGAGTTAGTTTTGAAGTTTTAGTCATAAATGTGATACCCTAGGGAGGATGTCACAAGGACCAGAGGAGATTGGAAAAAGGTGAGCTTTTTCACCATAAATCCAATCATGATTTCTCCCGGTCATGAAACTCTATGGATAATCCACCTAGGGGAAAGTACTCCAATTGCACTGCTCTGAACACCCCATGCAAGATAATCTTGAGTGAAGTGCTGCAAATAGAGTTTCAGGACATTGAGAGGCCACCCCCTATAAAGAGCAATAAGCAGAAGGATTGTTCTAAACATTGTTTATGACATAAAAGCTATGGACATGAAACTAAGGATTCCTACCAACTCCATGATGCTATTGAATTCTTGATCAAGGCAGGACGATTGAAGCAATATGTCACCCGTGCTTAAGAAAGGGAATGTTGAGGTACGCAAAAGGACGAGAAACGTATCCCTCATCGGAGCCCGTCTCCATGCTAAAGAAAGAGGACGCAAAGTCCTAGGAAAAGATCTTGGAGTCCACCTTGCTGTGATACAAATGACTAGCGGATAGGAACAAGGATGCTCCACTTGATGGTGACGATGTCTAACACCCCTCAAGAAATAGAACCATCAATGCTATCGCTGGTGGGTTCGCCGGCTGCGATTCGTCCAATGGCGCATAGAAGAAAGCCCTCAAGATGGTAGTGTTAAGGGTCTCCTACTTTGGGCCTAAATCGCAAAACGGAGAGAGGAAGACGACCCTAATCACCTTTTTAGACGAGGACTATGGCAGAATAATCCCGGACCACGATGACCCACTAGTCATCTTGGGAATAATTTCCAATATTGAAGTTCGACGTATCTTTGTCGACCAAGGGAGTTCGACTGATATCATGGTCATGGATCTCTACTAGAAATTAGAGCTTCCACGTTCAGAGCTAACTCTCTACGATGGAGAACTTATAGGATTCATTGAGAAGATCATCCTAGTAAGATACTGTGAAACCCACCTAACCCTAAGAACTCCTAAACACTTTAGGGCAGTCAAGGTGAGGTTTCTGCTCGTGGAGTGTCCCTCGACTTACAACATCATTCTGGGCCGCTCTACCTTAAATGCACTTGATGTCATGGTGTCCATAACTCATATGGTCATGAAGTTCCCCAGTAAACGTGATGAAGTTGTCACAGTAAAAGGCGACCAAATTGCAGCTCAAAAATGCTATAACGAGAGCCTCAGAATTTGCATGGTTCCTAAGAAAGCAAAAGCAAGCACATCTAACCCAGTCTTGGATCAGGTTAACATCTTTATGACCGAGTTGGATGTTCGAGATGAGATCCGAGGTACTAGACCTCAACCGAAAGGCGAGCTACAACCCATCTAACTTGGTACTAAGCCAGATTAGGTTACCAAGATTGGAATGAACCTAGAAGATGAGGAGAGACATCAACTAATTGAGCTCTTGCTCAAAAACAAATACCGCTTGACCCTGCCTTCATCTGCCATCACCTGTCTATCAAGGAGGATGCGAGGTCGGTCTCCCAAAGGGAAAGAAAAGTTGGACCAGAAAGGCAATAGGTTATCGTTGAACAGGTGAGAGAGTTGCTTAGTGTTGACTTCATCAGGGAAGTACCATATACCATATGGTTATCCAACATGGTCCTGGTAAAAAAGTCAAATGAAAAATGAAGGATGTGCATGGACTATACAGACTTAAACAAAGCCTGCCTAAAAGATCCATACCCACTTCCCAACATTGACAAGCTAGTGGATAGCTCCTCGGGTTTTCGTTTGCTATCATTCATAGATGCATACTCCGGGTAGAACCAAATTCCAATGTTACCCAGAGACAAAGATAAAACCACTTTCACCATTGATAAGGTGAGCTACTGCTATAGGGTTATGCCCTTTGACTTGAAAAATGCAGGAGCCACTTATCAAAGGATGATAAACAGGGTCTTCGAAAACTAAGTGAGGAAGATGCTAGAGGTCTACATCGATAATATGATAGTAAAAATCCCACAAGGTGGATCATATTTCACAAACCTTGAAGAAGTATTCACACAACTCTAGAAGTACAATATGAGACTTAACCCATAAAAGTGCGTTTTCAAAGTCCAGGTAAGAAAGTTCTTGGGTTTCATGCTGACCCACTGTGGAATAGAGGCTAATCCAGATAAATACCAAGTGGTGCTCGACATGCGAAGCCCTCAGAATGTTAAAGAAGTGCAACAACTAACTGGCTGGATTGCAGCCCTCACATGATTTTTGGCTAAAGTCACTCATAAATCCCTCCCCTTATTCAAACTACTCAAGAAAAGGAAAGATTTTGAGTGCAATTAGGAGTGTGAAGATGCCTTTTCCTTTTTGAAGAGCCTTCTATGCTTTCCCCCTATACTAACAAGACTAGAATCCAGAGACACGTTGTACTTATACCTCTCAGTTCATGAAGAGGCTGCAAGCTCACTACTAATCTGATAGAAGAGAGACAGAAGCCAGTCTACTTCATGAGAAAAGTCTTACAAGACCCAGAGCTCCGTTATCAAAAAATTGAAAAGGTCGTCTTTACACTTGTCATCACAGCCAGAAGACTTAAGCAGTACTTCCAATGCCACCCCGTGGTAGAAAGGATATACCAACCCATACGTCGGGTGCTACACAAGCCAGACTTAGCAGGAAGAATGATTGCATCGTCTATCAAGCTTTCTGAGTTTGGAATTGCATATGAACCGTAGTTAGCAATAAAAGCTCAGGCGCTCTTTGACTTCCTAGTAGAATTTACATTGGACCTCGGCAATCCGGCATGAATTTCTTGAACCATATTTGTTAATGGATCCTCGAATCCTAAGGGAATTAGTGCTGGGATAATCTTGGAAAATGCTGAAGAAGTGACTTTGGAAAACTCCTTGAGGTTCGAGTTCCCAACCTCAAATAACCAGGTGGAGTATGAGGCGTGTATTGCAGGACTGGTAATGGCCAAGGACATGGAAGCCACTAAGATCACACTTTGCAGTGACTCCTAACTTGTGACCTCCCAGATCCGAGATGAATATTAAGCCAAAAAAGCCCTCCTCCAGAGATATTTGGCCAAGGTACAAGGGCTCCTCAAAAGCTTCCAAGAAGCTAAGATAGAGCATATATTCAGGGAGCAAAACTCTAGAGTGGACCTTCTATTTAAGCTTGCCCGTACTAAAAGCCTCAGGAACAACCACTTTGTGATCCAAGAAACCCTCTCTCGACCCCCCATCATGGATCATGCCATTTTCTAGGTTGAAGGGGAAAAGAGTACTTGGATCACCCTTATCTTGGAGTATTTGCAATACGACACTATGCCATCTAATCCTAAAGAAGCCTCTAAGCTAGTCAAGACAGCAGTCAGGTACACTATCTATGATGAGCAGTTATACCGACGTGGATTTTCCTCACCCCTCCGTAAATGCCTTACGCTATAGGAAGCAGAATATGTGTTGGTTGAGGTTCATAAGGGAAATTGTGGACACCACTTGAGAGGCAAAGCCCTAGCTTTAAAGGCACTCAGGGTGAGATTTTATTGGCCAACAATGGAAGCAGATTCCTATGCATATGTCCAGGTCTGCGATAAATGCCAACACCACTCAGACCATTATCAGGCTCCTTTGGAGGAACTATCCATGATTTCAGTACCTTAGCCGTTCTACAGATGGGGTATGGATATCTTGGGTTCGTTTCCCCAAGCACCCAGATAGCTGAAGTTCTTGGTGGTAGCCATAGACTACTTTATTAAATGGATTGAGGCAAAACCCTTAGTCACTATCACCTCTGTTTGAATCCAAAAGTTCACCTGGCGTCATATTATCACCAGATTCAAAATCTCGGAGTCCATCGTAATAGACAATGAGACACAGTTCAAGGATAAGGGGCTCGAAGAGCTCCTCACCTACCTAAAAATCAAGCATCATTGTAGTGCTATTAAACATCTAAAGACAAATGGGCAAGCTGAAGCCACCAACTGATTTATTGTTTGCGGAATCAAAAGAAGGTTGGATGAAGCCATGGGAAACTGGGCGGAACAACTCGACCATGTCCATTGCGCTTACTAGACTACACCCCATTCCACAACTAGGGAGACTCCTTTTAAACTCACATACAAGTGTGAGGCTATAATCCCAGTGGAGATAAAGGAACCGAGTTGGCATCACCAGTATTTTTAATTTGACAACAGCCCCTGACTGATCAAGGAAGAACTAGATCTTTTGGAAGAAAGAAGGCACGTTACTCATATATGTGATGCCACCATAAAACAGAGGATGGCTACATGATACAATCTGAAAGTTATTCCAAGGAAGTTCCAACCAATAGATTTAGTGCTCGAAAGAGCGGAGAACGGACATCGAGGGTAAAAATGCCTCCCAGGGGAAGTTAGCCCTAATTGGGAGGGGCCTTATCACATTGTAACCAGCATTGGCAAAGGAGCATATACCTTGGAGACTTTAACAAGCAAGCCAATCAAGAACTATTAGAATGCGGACAAACTTAGAAAATACTATAGCTAAGTGCCCTTTAAGGCCTAATCTTTTAGTTCATTCTGTTTGATCTTCCCCAATTTTGACAAACATACACTCTGTACGGACTTTTGTCCCCCAAATTACTTAATAAAACAGAGTTATTTGGACACCATCATGCATATTTAAAGTCTCAGGGTCCTCAAGCAAGAAAACAACTTGACAACGCCTTGAACCTGTCTTTATGGGACTTAACAATCCGAGTTAAGAGGAACAATGACTCACAAAACTCGTTTAAGTATTTTGATCACGAGTTGTGGGCCTACACCCAATCCTCAACACTTGGACATGACCATTTTGTGGTTATGAAATAAAGTGGCAGTGCGGATTACCACATTTATGGTCCACCATCAGGTATCCACCGAACAAGTCCTATGTTAAGAAGGCTCTAAGGTCAAAAATTCCTAAGATAATATTTCCCCATAAACCACAAACATTAAATACCCTGGTTATGGATCATCTTAAATTATGCCTAAGTCAAGTGGGATCCAAAATGCCAAAACATTAGTGTTAGACCCCGAGCTAAGGTCTTGAATTAAAATTATGCCTAAGTCAAGTGGAAAGCCAAATGCCTTTTTGGGCGTTGGACCCCGGACAAGTTTTTAATAGATAATCCTAAGTCCTTCAAGCAGCCAATAGATGCACATTTATAATGGACGTTGGACCCAACACTGACCATGCAAAATAGATAAAGATGATGCAGTGAATTGTTACCAAGTGACCTCAAAACTCAAGAGCAAGGTGAGTTGAGTTTATAACATATTTTCGCAAAACACTTGATTATCGATTTTCGTTGAAGTTATTGATTGATAGAGATGAATAGATTGAAAGGATTTGATACTTTCACTCACAAAAGAACTAACCAAGCAAGATAGTATTCAATCAAGCAAATATAAACAATATTCAAAGATAAAATAGCAGGGTTTAGAAGATCAAACATAAGGTTTATACTGGTTCAGCTACTCCTTGTGACCTACGTCCAGTCCTCAAGTAATCACCCAAGATTTTTCACTAATACTTCAAGCTTGAATAGGTGCTTGCTACCTTTACATAATAGACCACTCACCACACCTTGGGATACCTCACCCTTGTGCTTGAGCCTCAAATTCAAGGGATGCCTCACCCTTATAAGTTAGTTGAGGGAAACTTCACCCTTTTTACAAAGAATCAAAGTGTTTGATAGATGAAACTCTTACAAGAGTATGTAATACAAATTGAAGCCCTAGAATGCTCTTCAAGAATATCTTAAATTGATGAAAAACAGAGCACAAATGATTCAAAGAATGATTTATGGATTAGAGTGATAGAAATATGTTCTCAGTTGTTGGTTAACCATAAATGATGACCCAACTCAAGTATTTATAGAGTATTTGAACAAAGGAGTCATTAGGTGTATTAAAGGGCAACACTAAATGCTAAGAAAATAGCTGTTGGCTATTGTCAGACTTGATGTAATCGATTACATACATGGCTCTTAGAACATGTTATTGGCTTTCTGTGCAGGATGTAATAGATTATAACCTTATTGTAATCGATTACATGACCTCTGCCAGACTTGTAATTGGTTACAACCCAATATAATTAATTATAGAGCTTGTTTCATGCTTATAATAGATTACAACCTTAATGTAATCGATTACAAGACCTCTGGTTGACTTGTAATCGATTACAATCGATTACAACACTTATGTAATCGATTAGAATGGCCTTTAGATTCATTTTTCAAGTTCGATTAAGCTTGATGACCATTTCCAACTTAGAGAACCTTGGATTTGTTTAAGATATGAACATGAGTTACAAAAACCAAGATTAAAATCAACATTTCTTTAAGAAGAGAGCTTTGAGCATTTAGTTGATTTATAAAGATCTTTAAAAACACGTGGAGATAAGTTGTAATATTTTGAGAGCATTTTACATTCAAATTCTAAGATCTATAACCTATACCAAATATTCATATTTTGATCTTGGTCTTCATCTTGACTTTGTTATCATAAAAAACTTCATTGATATGCTTCATGTCATAAGCATTCACATTCTCCTCATTTTTGATGATGACAAAATAACATAGGAAACAGAGAGTATCATTTGTATTTATATGTCAGAGATTTAAGTGCAACCCTCCCTCGTAGTTTATGCATGAGAAAAGATGAAAACTTTGCATGTAGAAAACTCCCTCGTACTCATGAAGGGTATATGTTATATAATCTCTCTCCCGTTGGCATTAAAAAAAAATAAGCATTCAAAATTTTAGCGATAAAACCATCAAAACTTCAGCAACATTTTAGTAGCATTTAGTAAAATTAGGTCATGAAAACCAGTCATCAGTCAATAGAGAATAACAGTGTAGTCATTTCAGCCCATCCAAATCAATATCAAAGTTTAAACAATTTTAAGAAATCAATGGCTAATGCATATGAACATCAAAAGACCAAATTGTATAAGCATTAACACCAAAATTTTCAGAGTCATGTACAAAAGATAAAACAACAGTAAGGTGCTATGGGGTTAGACAGTATATATAAAAAAGAAAACATCTTGACTAAGCTCCAAGGTCACTCAGTCACCACACTATCACTATCACTGTCAGTTTCACTTCATACAACCACATCACCAAGATCTACATCATCGTCATCTGTGTCAAGATCATCCTCAGAGCCAAGAAGCTCCTCATCATCAATAAGGACATCAATTGTAGCACTAGAAGGACCAACAACGGACATAGGAACAGGAGGTGCAACAGAGGAGGTGGGAGCACTAGCATTTCTCCTAGGTACATAACCTGGGCCCTCCAACAAAGATCTAATAGAGGCTAACTCCTGATCGAAGTAATCCATCCTCAGCTCAAGATGATCGACCTTTTACTCAATGCGATCCATCCTTACTTCTAATGTGGTTGCTATAGTGCGCATCTCCTGAAATAAGAGGTCCAATGTAGCTGGAGTAGTAGCAAACTGTTGACTGTCTTCTTCATTACCATCCTCAACCTTGTGAGGGATGTGTCCATAACTCCCATGAAGAAGATAATACCATTTATCATCTATTTTTCTCAGCTGAAGTTTTTGCAGAGTATGTAATCTAATAGAGTGTGGCCCTTTGGAGCTAGTATCCTTTGTCTCTCCAGATAAAGAAATGTGAAGGTGCTCGAGGATCGCTGTAAATAGCATAACATAGGGCAGGGGTGGTGTTTCTTTTTGGCTTCCAACATGTGTTGTATGACGAAGTAGGCCCAGTTGATTGGCCTTTTAGTGTTCATGGTCGATAAAGTCAGCACATCGTCCTTAAGAACCTAGGAGTAGTTGCCTGCCCAAGGGACCAATCCCCTAGCCACAAGGTAATGCAACACTCTATTTTCTATAGTTAATCAAGTGGCCATCACCCTCTGCTTACCCCTAGGAATCTTATATCCAACCCTCAACAATGAAATCAATGCAGCCTTATACTCATAATTAGTTCCCTATGCATTCTCACCACCAGAAAAACGTGTACCATTAGATGATAGCTTAGTCAGCTTTTACTAGAGCTTTCTAGTAACAATTATCTATTTATTTTTAACCTCTGAAATCAAGCAATTATCCTCATACTTTAAATTGGCATAAAAGACTTTGACTAAATCCAGATAGATATCTTTCTTTATGCTCAGAAAATCAACCAAATCAAGTCTCTTAATAATTCTAAAACACTCTAATGGTTCACTTGAGCAAAAATCCTTAGTTAGATACTTTCGTGAGATGATCTTCCTTAATTGAAAATTTTTGCGGAAGTACTTAACCCTCTTGGTGGTATGGAAGTGTTAAGTGAAGTCCAAACTAGGAATGGTGAGTGGAGGAGCATTGGAAGATGTTCCCACTAAGACCCCTGTTCTTGGTCTCTTAGCATGCTTGGAGGATTCAACCATTGTATAGGAATGAGGGGTAAAGATTGTGAGGAAGGTTAAGGGAGGGGTTTTTCATGGCTTTTGGTGGTGGAAGGAGATGGAAATAGGTGAGAAAGTGGTGGATTTCGTGGGCTAGGGTTAGAGAGAGAGAGAGAGATAGAGCTACACGAGAGGAGATGGGGAATCAATTTTGGGGTGTTTTTACAAGAAGTTTGTTTAGGGGTTTGGTAGAGAGAAGAAATTCGAGTAGAATAGAGGTGGAATTGTATGATTTGGGTATGATTTGAGGAAGATATAGGGATTTTAAGATGAGAATGACACAGGTTAGAGAGAGAAAAGATGAGTTGCAGGCAAAAAATGACTGTCCGCGTGTCTGAGTACCTTCTAAAACCCCTTTGTAATCGATTACATTAGGGTTGTAATCGATTACACACGTTCTGGGTTCTTTGTAATCAAATATCAAGTGAGTGTAATCGATTACATGATTTTTGAAAACGTTGCAATCGATTACATTGAAGGTGTAATTGATTACATGCTCTCTGACTTGGCTTGGAACGCTTGGCAGAGCCTTTGTAATTAATTACAAAGGTCCTGTAATTGATTACAAGTCTACTGAACTCAAATTTTGCACTTCAAACAGCAAAAGACTTGTACTAAAACTTCCAAAACATTTCTAAAGCTTCCCAAATTAATTTCAAACCTCATGTAAGCATGAAAACTAACCAATTCTTGATCCAAAACATATGTTCTTGGAAAAACACCATTTTTACTAAGGATCAAACCATTTGAGCAGAAGAACATTTGTCCAGTTAAAAAGTTGAGCTATTTGGAGGACTTAGTCATGATGAAGTACTTGCAAAACATGTAACAACCCAACTTTTGGGTAAAAGACCGTTATGTCCCTATTTTACTATTTCTTGTTTTTCTGTATGAAATACAGAAAAATAATACTGTTTGTTATTTTATTTGGTCGTTTTACATAATTTGTTCCGATATAGTAAAATAAAAATTTTATCAAATTACTGTTTTAAATTTTTCTGTGTGAAAAATAGATGTATAATACTGTCTGGTATTTTATATAATCGTTTTACGTATTTTTCTTCAAGACAGTGAAATAAAATTTTTCTTGAATTCGCTGTTTTAAATTTTCTATGTAATATACAGCTATATAATACTACTTGATATTTTATTTGAACGTTTTGGATGATTAGCTACATTGTGGGAAAAAATGGAAAAATGACCATTACGTCCCGAATGTGCTGTTTTTGTTGTTTTTAATTGTTTTCTACTTGATACAAAGGCTCTCAATATTACTTGTCTGTGATTTTATATGGACTTTTGTGTGATTTGCTCCGGTAGGAAAATAATATTTTCCTGACCGAGAAAATCTGTTTTTAATTATTCGAGGCGGGGGATCTTACTAAACCCAATTCTGAATGAGCCTAAAATTAATCTTTTAATTTTTAGGATTTAATCACAAATAAAATAATTTTATATTATTATAATATTATTTTATTAGTCAATACAAATAAGTGATAACGGACCCGGAAATATTTTGCGGGACCCACGTTTAGTCATCAAGTGCTGTACACGTGGACCAATGAGGAGCTGGTCAAAATTGATGGCTATGACTCATCGCAACGGGCCAATAGGACGATGACACGTGGCGTGACACCTCAGCATCATGACTCAGCAGCTTCTAGAAGGTTCCAGAAGTGCTGACTCGGCCTGTGACTCACCGCAGTGACTCGCCAATTCCAGAAGCTTCTCTGATGACTCAGCGCTGTGACTCACCATTGATGACGCAGCCAATGATGCAGTTGTGATGCAGTCAGTGACTCAGCATGCTGACTCGCCATGCTGACTCACCTGTTTTGGAAAATATCCATGCTGACTCATCTGCTCTAGAAAATATCTATGCTGACCCGCCATGTTGACTCACCCGTTCTAGAAAATTCCACGATGACTCATCATACTGACTCATCATAGTGAGTCACATGTTCTAGAAATTTCTCTTTGATGACTCGCTTTATGACTCATCAAGGGTAATCAGTAGAAAAAAAATGATCAATAATAATTGCTACTCTGTTAGTCTAAAATAAAAATCTATGTATATTTTATTACCCATTAGACAATAAACACTGACTTTATAAACAGTAATTATTGTATAATTATTGTTTATTAGTTAAAGTATGTTAGAAAATATACAATGTGCACCAATAGGAATTGGTCAACAAAAATAGCAACCAATAAAAATCAAGTTAGTAAATATTTAACCAATAGAAATTGGTCAAGATTAATGGCTTGAATTTTTAAGAACCAATAGAAAACAAGCTATCAAATAAATTTAGACTTCTTGAAGTTTGGTGTTCTACGGTGGAGGAAGAGAGCAATTTGCTCTAATAGCTAATTCACAAAGTGAATTTCACGTAGAAAGCCTTAGGGAATTCTTTTAGAAAGCCAAATTGAACAATGAAGACCAAGTCAATCTTAGTGGTTTTTTTTCCATGTGTTTTTACGGCAAAGCAAAGCCTTTTGATGAAGCAAATGTTATCATTCAATTCTTCCTATCATTCAATTAATGAACCAAGTAAAGACTAGTCAATATTGATGGCTATTCTTTGTTGTGTCCTACGGCCAAGCAAAATTTTTGTGAGGCAAATATCACAATTCAATTCTTATCACCTTTTATTAATTAAGCCAAATAACACAAGTCAATTTTGGTGGCTTCTCTTTAAGTGTTTCTACGGCAAATGCATGCCTTTAGGAAGGCAATTTTACATTTCAATTCATTCTTACTTCTCTATGCATTTACGACCATGCATAGAAAAAGGAAACAAGTTTAATTTCAATTTCATAAAGCTAGTCAATCTTGGTGGCTCTTCATTTGGCTTCTACGGCAATTCACATTTGGTGAAAGGCAATATCCTACAATTAGCTATCTCACTTATTATTCATTCTTCCTATCTCTTAAACAAGAAAAGCTCTCAAATATTTCCTTCTCTTTTCTTCTCCAACCTCACGGCCTTCTCACCTTTTCCATCATTCATTCTTCTATAATTCTAAACCACCTTATTTCTTGCTTCTTTACTTCATTTCAAGACCCTTTGTAATTGAAACCTAAGCCTAAATCTTCCATTTTCTATCATGTTCTTCAAAGCTTAAGTTTGAAGCCTTGAAGGTAGGGTTATTTAATTTTCATGTTTCTATCCATTTCAAAATTTTAATCATGATTTTAATCCATGATTATTGTAGTTTAGAGCCTTAGGTATTAATATTGTATGTTTTCTTTGATTTTCAAGAAGCTCTTGGTGAAGAAGATTGGCTTGAAGGAGACATACAAGGAGCTTGGAGGTTCTTCAAAAGGTAAGAGGGAGATTACCCTCATCAACCATGTGTTGGTGGTGAGGAATGTTTGTGGTTGTGGTGAAGAATCCATAAGGATTCATTCACTTGATTGTTTATAGTTTTTCCTAATTGTGATTGATTATGTGTGTAAATTATTTATGTGTTTATTACTTGTGTGTTTGTTAATTTTGTGTTTGTTAGTAGGTTGTTGTGTATTTGTTAGTAGCCTTCTTGTTTGATGTTTGTAATAATTTGCATGTCTACAAGCTTTGATAATATTGCATGTGTTAGAAGTGCATGATAAAATATAGGATATGAATAATATGTCAAGGATTGTATGAGTGTTCCAAAGAACACACTAACAAGGCTCACGACCATGATCCAAATGGGGAACCAAAATGTTCTCTTAATTTTCTTAAAATATGATTTAATTAACCTAGGAGAATTGGTAAGATATCCATTTGTTTAGATCAAGAAAAATGAATTTGGAAATCAAATGGCATAACCTTACATTTTCGGCCAACATGTCTAACTTCAACACTTTGATTTCTAAAATTATTTTCTAGGGTAATGATTTAATCAATGTAGACAATACAAGAGATTTAACATGTATTTAGAAGGTGAAAAATAATTTGGAAATCAAATGCAAAGTTTTTATCAAATTCGCCAACATGCCAAATTAGATATTCATGATTTCTAAAAATTAATTCCAAGCTATTTTCAATCAAGAAGAAGCAATACAAGTTAAAGTAAATTTTCTACAATGAGTTTTAAAGAAATAAAGTGGTTAGAATTAAGTTTAAGAGGTTAATACTAATGATTTTTACTTGTAAGAAGAAATACAAGAGCTTTATAAAATTTCTAACGTATAGCTCCCCATGTGTTTTGAAGCACGTTAGTAATTTTCAAAAGTGTAATTAATTGGTTGTAATAAAAATAAAAGGAGTTTTGACAAGAAACCTAGAAAACCATTATTATAAATTTTTTCTAAATCAAATCATTTGTCAATTTTTATTAAAAACAGACAAATAAGGCGAAAAAAGATGAGCAAAAGACAAGATACGCTATGAAAAATATTCTACGTAATTTAAAAGTCCTAAATATTATTTCTGCTTGTTTTAAACAGTTATTTTAAGGAAGTTGGACAAGAAAATGATTTAAAAATCTTACGCGATTGAGAAAACGTATTAAAAATTCTACGCGATTTTAAAAACAAGAAAATATATTTACGCGATTTATAAATGTTTGTAAAAACGACAGAATTGTGAAAATGCGATAAAATTTCTACGCGATTGAACGTTATCGTATTTTTCATTTGTCGGAAAATGTGAACCCGAACAGGTTTTCTTTATATATATATATATTTGTTGCCAATGAGGGCAAGCTTTCGCTGTCGGGAAAATGTGAACCCGTACAGGCTTTATATATTTTTATCTCTTGAGGAGATTTTCGTAATTTTCTTATCTTTGGTTTATGTGTGGCGTTTATGCCAATTTTGGTGGATTGATTGACGAGGTGAATCACATCGTATTGTCGGTGCGATAAGCGTAGTGTGGTTCGATCTTGAATGGACTTGGAGACGTTAGTGTGCATAATTCCATATGTGGACAGTTGGTTGCTCTTCTGGGCCGTGGTAATTGGCAACACACTAACGGACTCGACACACGACACACACTATACTTAATCGAGATCTTGTAATGTCTAGTAGTACATTGTCTATAGTGCCACAACGGGAGACCGTGAACTATACTACACCTGGATGGTGGATTCCCAGTGTCGTAGGCTATTGACGCAACGTGTGACAGTGTGATAGTTGGTTGGGCAGCTGTGGTACTAATAGATTTTGAAGATCATTCGCTCTCTGATGTCTGTATGTTTTTAGCTCCATGGAGTAGGATTGTGTCTTGGTGTATATGTTGATATGTGGTGCATTGTTATCTTTTATTTGTTATTTTTATCTATTATCTTTTATTTGTTATTTCTTTTAATTGTATTTTTATCTATTATCTTTTATTTGTTATTTCTTTTATTTGTTATTTTTATCTCATTATCTTTTATTCATTATCTTTTATTTGTTATCTTTTATCTATTATATTTTTATTTGTGACTTTTATTTGTGATTTCTATCTCGTGATTTTTATCCGTGACCTTTCATTTGTGATATTTACATTTGTTATGACATTTGATCTTTCTTTTATATTGTCTTGTTATGATATTTTATATGATATTAATTATTATATCTATCCTGATAATGTTATTGCTGTTTATTTTATTAGGTTATATGCATATTAGAAATATTTGTAAATTGATAACATGACTATAATTGTGATATTTGTGTGTATGGAATGACTTTGTCATTCGAATCATTCTTTGCTACCGTACTGGTATTGGTGAAAGGGGATCTCACCTCTTTCCTGTGTTGTTTTGTTTGGTTTGTATTATTTGAATTCGTATAGTAGGCGGAGCACATTCTTAAACCTATGAGAGATAATATTCTGAAGATGGTGACGGCGTCGAAAAGTGACCTTCAAACTTCAACAGGATGCAGTTGGTGGAGACATGGATCTTGTAGGTTGGGTTTTTTTTTCCGTTAGTGTTGTTACCGTGCTATTAGTAGTAACCTTCATTAGGTTTGCTACTGTTTCTCTGAGTCTGTAAATTACATGTTTTACTTCTATAATGAATATTGGGTGGTACTTATATTATGTGTATCAATTAATTCAATTTAATTCCGGTTTTTCTTATAATTTTTGGTAAGTCTATATTTCCGCGAAATGAAATTTTAAAATTCATCTTTTAAAAATCAAAGCTTTTATGAAATAATTTCAGTTGGTTTTATATTTTATTTAAAGTGTGACGCCCTACGGAGGGTGTTACAAAACAAACTTAGGGGAGTCTCTGATGCTCAAATCAGTATTGGATTAAAAAATGATTAAAGTAAAGTAATGTGCAGTAAAATAATATATTGTGCATCAAAACTAATAGCCTATGCAGTAGATTTTGAAATTATGTAGCAAGGTTATGTCATTATGCAGTACATCATGGCTTTATGCAGCAAAGTTGGACATTATGCAGCAAATGATAACTTATGCAGAAAATGACTCATTATGCAGCAAAATTAGATGCATGATTGATCCAAAATGCCAAGTTCAGTTCGTATATAAAAATAATGCTTCTTTATTCAAAGATTTAGTAAAGATATTAGCTAGTTGTTTAGTGGTTTCAACAAACTCAAGTATGCAATCACCATTTTGAGCATGATCCTTTATGAAATGATGTCTTATTTCTATGTGCTTTGTTCTTAAGTGCAAAATGAGATTTTTAGACAAATTAATTGCACTAGTGTTATTACACCTTATAGGGATGTGATTAAGCTCAAGACCATAGTCTAGAAGTTGTTGCTTCATCCAAAGGATTTGAGCACAACAACTCCCAGCTGCAAGATATTTAGCTTCTGTTGTAGACAATGTTATACTATTTTGTTTCTTGCTATGCCAAGAAACTAGTGAGCTTCTAAGCAAGTGGCATGTCGCACTAGTGCATTAAAATCAGAATAATCAATTAGGCTACATGAGGCACTCTTAGGGTACCACAAACCTATTTGTGAAGTGCCTATTAGATACTTCATAATTCTTTTTACAACACATAGGTGTGATTCTTTAGGATTTACTTAAAATATAGCATACATGCACACACTAAACATGATATCTAACCTACTTGCAGTAAGATAAATGAGTGAGCCAATCATAAATTTATATTTTGAGATTTCTACAAATTTACCTCCTTCATCCTTGTCCAAATAACAAGAAGTGCCAATTGGTGTAGCCATATGCTTGCCATTGTCCATTCCAAACTTTTTAAGCTCCTTGCAATACTTGGATTGAATTATGAAAGTCTCATCTCTTGTTTGCTTGATTTGGAGACCAAGGAAGAAGTTGAGCTCACCCTTCATAGACATCTCAAACTCACTTTGCATAATGTTAACAAACTCCTTGCAAAAAGACTCATTAGTAGCACCAAATATGATATTATTAACATATATTTGAACAAGAAGTATATCATACTTTTTATGCTTGATGAAAATAGTAGTGTCAACCTTTCCTCTAGAGAATCCTTTTTCTAAAAGGAACTTGTTCAACCTTTCATATCAAGCTCTTGGAGCTTGTTTTAATCCATACAAGGCTTTTTTCAATTTAAAAACATGGTTGGGTAGTTCAAAGCTTTCAAAACCAGGAGGTTGTTCTATGTACACTTCTTCTTGTATAAAACCATTTAAAAAGGTACTTTTGACATCCATTTGATAAAGCTTGAAATCCATGATGCATGCATATGCAAGTAGCATTCTTATGGCTTCTAATATAGCTACAGGAGCATATGTTTCTTCATAATCTATGCCTTCTTCTTGATTATAACCTTTAGCAATAAGCCTAGGTTTGTTTCTTATTATTAAGCCCGTTTCATCAAGTTTGTTCCTAAAGACCCATTTGGTACTAATTACGAGATGATCATTGGGTCTTGGAACAAATTCTCATACTTGATTTCTCTCAAATTGGTTTAGTTCATCTTGCATGGCCAAGATCTAATGTTCATCATTAATGGTCTCATCTATATGTTTAGGTTCAACTTGAGAGACAAATGCTATATGATTACATGCATCTATAAGAGAGTTACAAGTAGCTACCCTTTTTGATACATCACCTATCACCTTGTCAAGAGGATGATATCTTGATGTCCTCCATTCCTTGGGAAGGTCCATGATTTCTGAGTCCTCTTGCCTTGGAATATCAAAGGGTCTCTCTTCTTGCTTCTTGTGCTCTTTCTCTTGATTCTCCAAATGTGTTTTTGTCAAGATTTCTACAACTTCATCAACAAACTCCTTTCTCAGCCCATTTGAGTTTGTTTCATCAAAAGCAACATGTATTGATTATTCAATAGTCATAGTTCTCTTATTATAAATTTGAAAGGATTTACTACTAAGTGAGTAACCAAGAAATATTCTCTCATTAGATTTGGCATCAAACTTGTCTAAGTTATCTTTTCCATTGTTTAAAACAAAGCATTTGCAACTAAATACATGAAAGTGAGAAATGTTTGGTTTTCTTCCTTTGTATAGTTTATAGGGGGTTTTCTTTAAAATTATCCTTATTAGAGTCCTATTCATAACATAACAAGCGATACTTACAGCATCTGCTCAAAAATACTTAGGAAGATTTGTTTCATTGAGTATAGTTCTTACTAACTTTTCTAAAGATCGATTTTTCCTTTCAATTACTCCATTTTCTTGTGGAGTTCTAGGAGCAGAAAAATTATGCTCAATGCTATTTTTATTGCAAAACAATTCAAATCCCCATTGTGATCACTTCTTATGGATGCAATGCTACAATTTTTCTTATTTTGAATAACCTTTGCAAGTTTTCTAAATGCATGAAAGACATCATTCTTATGAGCAAGAAATAGAGTCCATATATATCTAGAGTAATCATCCACAATCATAAAAGTATAGTAGTTTGACTGTGGGATTTAAAGGATGCAAACCCAAGTGCAGGTTGTCTCAAGTAATAAATTTCTCGAGAGTCCGAGGTCGATCCACAGGAATTTGATGAAGAAAAATTAATTGAGATAAGAAAAGGATTTGTCACAACACTAAAAGTAATAAAAGATATTCACAAATGAATTTAAGAACTTGCTTAGGTTAGGAGATCCACTCTTGGTAATAAATTAAATGCAAGATTATTTCTCTTTATAACTCAATTGAAATCCACACACAATGGAGGTTACAATCGAAAAATATAGCATTCAAAGTTCAATTATATATGCAATCATATTATGATTCCTTTAATTATCTACTAACATTTGTAAATGAGTTCAAGCATTCACTGTGCCAATCTTATTGTCTACTATAAATCAAGATCTCCATTATACAAAGAAGGTTTCTAAATTGATTAGAAACAAAATACAACACATATAATGTCCATTTGATAATATATCATTTAAGCACAAGAAATAGAATAATCTAACCTTATTTCATTACCAAGAGCTTCACTCTTTCACCCAAGTAAGATGAAGATTTAGTTACTCATAGATAAGAAGAAAGAAAGAGAGAAAAAGATAAAGATGAACATAGCTTTAATTTAGAGCAAGAGAAAATTACAACAAAGGAAAACAATAAACAAACATAACCATAACTTCTAAAAACTAAGCCTAACACCAAGAGCTCCAAATGATCAGCCCATGGTGCCTTTTATAGAGGATTAAGGATACAAAATGACAAGGGGGCTGATTAAGAGTAGGTGGATGAGTGGGTGGAGTGGTTGGATTATTGAGATTCTTTGTCTCCGAAATCATTCATTGCTTTACTCATGGATGCCGTCATCAAATGGAAAAGTCATCTTCATGAAAGTTGTAGATCTGAGTCTTAATTTCAGATGTCCAAACTTTAGCTCATTTCACCATCTACAGCCCGATATACGACCCAATTACTACAGACTATTCAGACACAGTTTTAGCACCTCTGTTTTGAATTCCAGACCCAATATCACCTCCAAGCTGTCTGATATGAGTTTTATATTCTTCATAAAAGTTGTAGATATGAGTCTTAACTTTCAAGTATCCAAATTTCAGCCCAAACAAGTTCCTACAGCCCGAGTTATGCTCTGATTACTATACACTGTTCAGGTTCCAGTCATAAAACTCATGTTCTGACTTCCAAGCCCAATTAGCTCCACTAAATGTCTAAATGAGACTTTGAGCTCTTCATCAAAGTTGTAGAGCTTTCTCTTAGATTTCCTACAAGGTAAAATTCATAATTTCTAGGCATCTAGAACTCAAGATATGACCAAAATACAGAAACAGTGTAAGACCCAAATAATGTTACAAAAATCAATTAAGTCCAATTTGAGTCCAAACTTACAAAATATAACCAAGCTTAATCAATTAAGTACATGGAGAGTGTAAATGACTAAAAATGAGGGTTCATTAATGTATAAAATATGTGATTATCAAATTCTCCCACACTTAGCTTTTTGCACTCCTGGGCAAAACACATAAGACCAAAGCTAGGAAACAAAGAAAAACGACATAGACTCAAAAGCTAAAAACTCTAAAAGACTTGATGAAGCAAGAAGAGCAACCAGAAATTCAAGGGATCAAAGCATTAATGAGGTAACATTTCTTCACATCTCAAACCAATAAGCAAGGAAACTTCAGTTGAAAAGAATGAATCAAGAATGATAGATCATCACAGAATTCACTCTCTATCTCTCAAGTGTTTAAAAGGTAAGTATTTCACTCTAGTCAACCCATGAACAATTGCACTACCATAAGCTTGCTTATCTTCTACTTCTCCGCTACTCAAACCACACACATGCAAAAATCAAGAGTGTGATTACCATGCAACAATGAAGATGAGTTTTGATGATAACAAACATGAAGATGATGAGAAGACCAAGTCCAAGATCTTCAAGATTAGCTTTAGGACTTAGGATCTCTCTTGTACTGAGCTTTCATAAGATATCTCATTATTTGTCTTAAAAGATCCAAAAATCAGTTTCTTACAAACCAAATTAAAGTTTTAATATGGCTTTGAACAATCAAAAGGTTTGTATCAATTCAGAAACCACAAAATTTGTTTTCCAAGTTTTTCAAATGGCTTTTCAAATAGAGGCATTTGAATAACCTCTTAAGGTATTTGAATAACCTGCCCCTTTTTAATACATTTTCGTGTTTTTTATAAAAGGTATTCGAATAACTCACATGGTATTCCAATACACCTGATTATAGAATGTTGTTTTTAAACAGAAGTATTCAAATAACCTTGAAGGTATTCGAATAACACCCTTCTAAACAGTTTTTTAAAATGTGTTTAAAATAGAGGTATTCGAATACACTCTTGTGGTATTCGAATAACCTACTTCTGAACTATTTTTTTAAAAAATGAAAACAGTGGTATTTGAATACTTCATGTTGGTATTCGAATGACCCACGAAAATCTGATTTCAAATTTGAATTCATATGTAAACGTTTCAGCTTTAATTATCATATTAAATGCTTCCAACGGACATTTGTGCTCAAAGGCTCTATAAATAGAGACCTTGGGTCACTTCTGTAAGTACCGGACATTCTGAAATTGTTTTACTTATGCTAAAATGTGGTTTACAAATTCCTCTCTTATTCTCTGTGTTCTTTTGGCAAAAATCTGAGATATCCTTAGAAAATTCTATAGTGCTTCAACTTGTGATATTTACTCTTTCTGAGAGTTTATTTTTCATCTATTTTCTGTTGTATTTCTGAGAGGGTGAGGTATCCCTCAAAGGCTTTGTAACAAGGGTGAGGTATCCTTTGAAGGTTTGTGTAAGGGTGAGATATCCCTTACTATTTGAGGCTTTAGCACAAGGGTAGAGTTTCCCTGTGTGTGAAAAGTGCTCTAGATTATAAAGGTCGCAAGCACCTGTTTTAAAGCTTGTCTTGAATAGTAAAAAATCTTGAACTATGTTTCGGGAACTGGACATAGGCCACAAGTGGTTGGTGGTCGAACCAGGATAAATATTGTGCTTGCTTTTCTTATCCTTAATCTTTTTATTTATCTGCATTTATTCTATTATCTCTTGCAATTTACTTATTGACTATTCTTCTTCTCTTCTTTTATTTTCACAACATTTTAACATTTTATTCTAAGTATATTTAATTTGTGTATGCTTTTGCAAAAAATTTTAATACTCAATTCACCCCCCTCTTGAGTACTGGAAGCCACTTGGTAATAAGTGGTATCAAAGCTAGACTCTTGTATAAAGAGCTAAGCCGCTTCAAGAGAACATGGCTTCCTCAAATGGCTTTTCAGAGGGATCTTCTATAAACTGATCACCCTTTTTCAATGGGGATGGTTATGCATATTGGAAGGAAAGAATAAAAATTTTCATCGAAGCTATTGATCTAGATGTGTGGGATGCTGTCGAAAACGGCACATTTATACCTACAAAAACGATCGATGGTGTAAAGACTGAAACTCCAAGGAGTGAATGGTCTGATGATGATAAAAGGAAAGTTCAACATAATTTAAAAGCTAAAAACATCATTACCACTGCCCTGGGGTATGATGATTTTTTTTGGATTTCAAACTGTAAAATCGTAAAAGAGATGTGGGACACTTTACAAGTCACCCATGAGAGTACTAGTGAAGTTAAGAGGTCGAGAATTAATTCTCTTACTCGTGAATACGAATTGTTTAGAATGAACCAAGGAGAAAGCATTCAAGAAATGCAAAAGAGGTTCACCCACATCATAAATCATCTTGCATCTTTAGGAAATAATTTTTCTAACAAAGATTTAATTAACAAAGTGCTAAGATGTTTGAGCAGGATTTGGCAACCGAAGGTTACAGTCATATCAGAATCAAGGGACTTGTCGACTATGACATTAACTACTCTTTTTGGAAAACTTCATGAACATGAACTGGAGCTGAATAGACTAAGCCAAAGTGAAGAAAGTGATAAGAAGAAGAAAGGCGTAGCTCTCAAAGCCACTGCCTCAACAATTGATGAACATGATGATGAGGATGGAGAAAACACAGAAAATATTTAACTAAATGAAGAAAACCTTAGCCTTATGGTTAAGAAATTCGGTAAGTTTCTCAGAAAGAAGGGAAACTAAAGAAGACCACCTTTTTCACCAAAGAAAACTCATCATAAAGGAGAAGGAACAACTTCAACTCCAACTTGCTACGAGTGTGAAAAATCTGGACACAAGAAAATAGAGTGTCCAATTTACTAAAAGAAGATGGAGAAATATGAAAAGAAACCCTTCAAGGAAAGAAAGGGAAAAAGAGCCTACATAGCATGGGATGACAATGACATGGACTCAACTGGTAGTTCAGATAGCGAAGAAGCCCATCTATATCTTATGGCCAAAGGAGAAGAAGAAGAACAAAGCGACAATAAGGTAAATTCTGATTTATTGCCTTCTTATAATGAATTACAAGATGCCTTTGAAGAACTATATGATGAATCAGTAAGGCTCACTAAATCTTTTCTTCTAAGAAAACAATTTCTTCTCTAGAAGATCGAATTCTTATTTTAAATAAAGAAATTGAAGAATTAAAAATTGAAAATGAAACCTTGGGAATTATTGATGCATGCACATCTCATTTTTTACATGCTTATACTTCTTCCTCTTGTTCTTCATGTCATATACTCGAAAAAGAAATTGAAGATGTAAAGAATACCCTTGCAAAATTCACCTTTGGAAGAGATAATTTAAATATCATATTAGAAAAACAAAGGGTTATTTTTGAAAAAGCTGGGATTGGTTATAACCCGAAAAATCAGCACAAATCTTATAAAAATTTCTTTGTTTATTCAAGTACTTCTAGTAGCCCATTTATTAAATGTTTCTATTGTGGGAAAAAGGGTCACAGTGCATCAACTTGCAATGCAAGGAAAAATATTAATACAAAGATTGAAACAAAAATGATTTGGGTTCCTAAGGAAACAATACCCACAACTAACATTCAAGGACCCAAGAAAATTTGGGTACCAAAGGTTAAAAATTAAATTTGTGTTGTAGGTGTGCTTGAAGGCAAAGAGCTCGAATTGGTACCTCGATAGTGGATGTTCCAAGCACATGACCGGAGACAACTCAAAATTCTCCTTCCTTGTTCCCAAAACTCATGGACATATAACCTATGGAGATAACAACAAAGGAAAGATTCTTGGAGTCGACAAAGTCGGTAAGAATCCTAACTCTTCTATTGATAATGTATTGCTTGTCGAAGGTTTGAAACATAACTTGCTTAGTATTAGTTAATTATGTGATAAAGGAAACAAAGTTATATTTGATTCAAATTGTTGCATAATTAAAGATAAAAAGGACAAGCATGTTAAATTTATTGGTCATAGAGTTAATAACATTTATATGATTAGTCTTGATGATATATCTTCAAATGATGTGAAATGCTTTTTAAGTAAGGAAGATGAATCTTGGTTATGGCATAGGAGAATTGCTCATTGTAACATCCCGAAAATTTATAATTTTAGGATAAATGGTCATTTTACAATATTTAGGATTTTTAGGAATTTTTCTGGATTTTTCTGGGAACGCGGAATATTTTAATATTATTCCTCGTTCTGCGCACACATTGGACAGAATTGGCAGAACGACTGTAACGCTTCCAAAGTTGGAAAATTTTATTACGAATAGTTATTTTCTAATATTCGTGATTTATGTAAATTCTTTCAGAATTTTTCCGAAACGATGAATATTTTAATATATTTCTCGTTTTGCGTGCACACTGAGTCGAACCGGAAAAATGACATATTTTTTCTGAGAACCTTGAACTATGAAAATGTCGACGGGGGATCTTACTAAACCCGAGGCCGGACACAGTTTACAAGGTTTTACGTCTTTCGAGAAATTTTAACAGATGAAATAATAAAATACTGCGAAGAATTAATCTGTCAGATTTATTAATGCTGACTTCTGCCAGCTATGATTATTGTCTAATAAATAATAACATGTAATAAAAATCTTATCACACTGTTCAAAATTTACCTGGTGTCAAGCCCCTTTAGCTTTATTTTCAAGATAAAAGTTAAATTAATTCAAAAACTTATTTGGGAAACTTCTGGGAAGCTTCCTCCCATTTCACTTTTTCTCTCTCTTCCCTCTCCATCCTTCTACTAAGAGAGGCCCTTATTTTGGAGCCCATATTCACGTTCTCTTCTTCTCTTCTTTGTTTCTTCTTCTTCTTCTTCTTCCTCCTCCTCCACCGTCCACCCTCACCATTCACCATTTTCATTCCTTACTTCACCACTTCCATATCTAGCTCCTTCCATCATTCTAAGACCATTTTTCTGGTGGCCATCCTTAGTTCTTCTTCTTCTTCTTCTTCTTCCCCCATTTTTCACCATTGAAGCTAAAGTTTGGAGCTTTTGAGGTAAAGTCTTCAACTTTCTTCTATCTTCTTCTTCTTCTTTTTTTCGTTTTATTGGTCACCTATGTGGCCAAGGAGCCATTTTTCTATGATTGGAGTGAACACATTGGGAATTTCTCACCCTAGGGTTTTTCTTGAAGGGGAAAACGAAAATCAAGAGCAAAAAGGGGAAAGCATTCTTGTGATTGCCGTCATTTAGGTAAGAGGGAGATGATCCTCTTCAACCAATCTTGGTAGTAAGGAAATGTCTTGTGTGTTGTTGTTGATGAGGGAATCCATGTTGGATTTCTCTCTTTGTTATATTGAGTCATTTCTATGATGTTATAGTTGTTTGATTTGTATGAACGTATGGATGTATATTGTGTACTTTGATGATCATGAACTAATATATATTGTTATTTTGTATGTAGAGGACATGAATCATAATTTGGATTGTGGAAAATAAATGAGAAACTTGATAAAGGATGGGCTAGGGCTCTGCAGAAACGAATTCTGCAGGACCCCTGTTAATGCACTAGCGCCCATGCGTTGTGCATAGAGCGCCTAGGCGCTCTGTGCCCAGAGAAGTTTTTCCTGTGACGCGGCCTGGTGAGCGCTCAGTCGCTTCGTGGTCAGCATCCAGGCGCTCCACCAGCGCTCAGGCGCTATAGATTTGGCGCCTAGGCGCCCATGACAGAACCAGTAGGGAACTGTGAGATGAAGCCTATGTAATTGGAAATATAAATGTTAATGTTGGGATGTGAGATGGAGAGCTTTAAGGGTTATTTAACTCAATTTGAAGCCAGGATATTAGATTAAAACTATAAGGGATTAGAATGAACTTGGTGAACAAAAACTTAAGTAAAGGATATCAAGAAATCAATGCATAAAATGGGAGAAATTGATGTTAGCAGTGGACTTTGGGAAGCCACGATTTTGATCATGGATTTTAGGAATGGGATTGACCCCATGAAGAATAAAAACTAAATGATTGGTATCGAGAGACTTGAGCATAACGCGAGATGGAAACTTACTTAGTGATGGATTCTCGTAAGAATGGAAAATCTTGAATAAGAACGCATAATGGACCCTAAAAGTATATTACCTTATTTGATTTCAATATTATGATATTGTGGGTTCATATGAGTGACCAATGTTGTAATAATGCTTATTTGAGCCAATTGTGGCATATTATGGAATAGTATGTGATGTTGATCATACATATTCATACATAGAGTCTTATGCATTGTGAATGTCCTGTGGACTGTTGTAAGGCCGAGTTGCCTAGGAGATTGAACACACCCTGGGTGCGGGTGCGAATAGACAAGTGTAGGTCGTGTGATGACCTTGGGGGCGTCGGGGTACGGGTTCCTCGCAATGGGAGGTTGGTAGCTCTCCTGCCCGTGGGGTAGACCGATGCAAATGCACTGACGATTTGGACCGAGACACTGTCCTATGCGTGATCGAGCGTGGACTGTCTGTACAATGCTTGATGTGCACGTAGAAAACTGTTGAGTTTTAGCACCTGGCCGCGGCAGCTGAGTTGCAGACACGTCTCCTGATCTTTCTCTCCTCTTGTTTGAGTCTAGCTCCATGGAGTAGGAATTAGGAAAGCATGCATTGTGCATTGTTCATTATTGGTCTTATAAACTGTTGAGCATGAACACCTGTGAATGTGAAGATAACTGTTGTACGTCTGTAAATGGTTATCTGATTATTGTGCTGATTCTTGGAAAAACTATTGTGATCTACCTTTACCATAAACATCACTGTTATTATTGACTCTGATTATTGCTTAGAATTGAATTTCTTTTATTATAAATTCCGTTGTTGCTATTGATGCATATATGAACTGTATTGCTTGGTGGGTGCTTTGCGCCGTGCTATTTTCTTACTGCCAATAGTGGTAATGAATGACGGGTGTCTCACCTCTTTCCTATATTTCTGCGTTCTCTGTTTTATATTCATATTTGATAAAAGATCGTGAAGAAGATAATGAGGAATCACACCTTACCGACGGGGTTGGGAACCTGGACAATATTTCTTCGATTTTCCTAGGAGTGCATCAGCATGGAGGCATTGATGCCTGTTGTATCAACTGGGATGCTGAATGTCATGCGCATATGGGGTTGCGGACTTGACTGCTGGTAGTACCCATCCCTGGGTCACTACTTCCCCCCTTTTATGTTTTTATTCCCGCTGTATTTTACTTGACTCTGTAATTATCATATTCTATGTTATCAGTGATTCGTGTAAGTTGGCTATAAAATATATATATATAAAGAATGTGATTTCATTTCAATGGTAGTATTAAGGGTTGAATACATCTATAATTCATTCATGGCTCGTATTTTCTACTTATGCGTAAATGTGAAGAAATAAACTCGTTAATTTTTGAAACTACTGTTATCATGACTGTGACACGCCTGGATTTAGTAACTGTGGTGTAATGACGATTGCGCTGCAGTTGGTATATTCAGGGGCGTTACATTAGATGGTATCAGAGCAGTTCATCCTATTGAGCCGGGGTATGGACTTGCTATATGTAGGCATATTAGAATTTGGTCTGTTGTGCACTTCCTTGTCTCTTGATTGAGATGATGGGAAAGGAATGCATGGCGTGCCGTAGGTTGAATGTTGATGGCTACTGTTATACAGTTGCATGATATTGAGGACTGGCCTACTCAATATGTAATGTTCTGTGTGTACAGGAAACTATGACTTCACCTAGGCGTACTGTGTTAGGAAAATAGGAATTCTTTTGTGAGGAGATCAAAGGGTTTTGGAAAATCGATCTTCTGGAGAAAGAAATAGTTGGTGTATACTAGGTTCGAGAAGCAGTTTGGAAGTTGACGGCTTATGAGGGATTACGCAGTGGAAGCATAACGAAGAAGTTCGAGCTAGAGATCGTTAGGATTCGTGGATTGACTTGTCTTGTTTGAATTGTGTGATTTTGTGGATTTAGTTTCCGAGAGGAGACAATGTTGATTGAAATAATTATGTTTGTCTCATTGTGTCATGCTTTGTCCGTCTTCGAAGAAAGTCAATGGCTCGTGACGGACGTACGCATGTGAGCGCAGGACAAGACAATAGGAGTATGGCTGCGACTGCAGAATAAAGGCAAATGATAGCTGAGATGATAACTTACCAGGATAAGAGGATCACGCAACAACGAGAATTGGAACTTGAGGTTCAGAATCTGTTAGAGGAAAGTCTACTTTGGGGCAACCTTGGACTGCCTAGATTCCAAAAGAGGAATAATAGAAAAGTTAACCAGTTTATACGGAAACCAAACGCATGGGTATTAGGGAAACATCAATAACTAACTCCTGGACAAAGTACTAATGGTGGTGTATCCAGTCAGACCCTGACATCTTCGCCAAGATGTATGAAGTGTGGAAAGAACCACTTCACAAGAGAGTGTAAGATCAAGAGTATAATCTGTTTTAGATGTGGAAAGCCTAGACACGTTTCCCGTAACTGCAACCCAACAAAGGCAAAGTCTTCAATCGATGCTGCAAGGGCTGTGAAACCACAAGCAGAAATCAGAACTTATACCTTAGGTGGTATTGAGACCTCGACATTTGGAGATCTAAACAAGGGAAGTTACGCCTCAAATGAAGATCCTGTAATCGTGCTGTATAATTCTGGGGGTAACCCTTCCTTTTACAATTTGTAACTTTATGGATCATTGGGATTCATCTGTATCTTTCTTATCTTCAACTTAAGTTATTTCCATTTCTGTTACTAAGACTTGTCGTGGACACCTAAGTTGTGTAATCTATCCTATTTCTACTAAAGATCGAGTCTTTTGTTGACCTATCTTACTTACTTCAAATCATATCTGTTCAAGTTCATGATTTTAGAGAATGATCAGTCGTTTCCTGATTATTATCTGCTAGGTCGTTCCGATAAAAACCTTAGTGATTTTTAAAACTAAGACTTTTGAATTCGTGACAACCAACAAAGTCTAAGCCTCATAAAAGAAAGAAGCCTGAGGGTACATGTTAATGTTTTCCGTAGAGAACCAAGAGTAAAGGGAATATAGATGCCGCTCTTGTAGTCGAAGAGTGTCACATGTCAAACTACGATACTGTTGGTTAAGGAGAGGAATGAAATTTCTCGGTGAGACGGGGACCGTCACAAAATAAACAAGGCTTCAATCAAGGATGAGTGTCCTCGGGGAAAGATAAGCAATTCAATGGGCTGGTGAGGAAAGAGTCGTCGTTCTCTCCAAGATCGATGTATGATCTGGTCATCGATGGATTCGTGGAAATTGAGAATGTTCCCAAAATGATTCTTTCGAGTGTGCTTTCAACATTATGGGTATTCCGTGATGTCAATCGGAGTAACAAACGCTCCTATTGTATTTATGGACAATATGAATTGTATTTTCTATCCTCACCTAGAACAGAATTGTCGTTGTCATTAATGATGACATTCTGATCTATTCTCAAAGATATAAAGAGATACGT
Source organism: Ormosia emarginata (assembly GCA_029884605.1). Lineage (NCBI taxonomy): Eukaryota > Viridiplantae > Streptophyta > Magnoliopsida > Fabales > Fabaceae > Ormosia > Ormosia emarginata. The sequence continues at coordinate 28,609,537 of JAQQTP010000074.1, read as the reverse complement.
TGGACATCTCGATGTAGTTTTCCTGACTTTAAAGAAGGGGGGATTAAGTGCCAAAGTATCAGAGTGCAGATTCTCGTTTAAGGAGATTCCGTTTTGGATCATGAAATTCCAATTGGAGGAATCGTGTGGATTCACAAAAAGGTTGAAGCAATTCTTCAAAAGGAAAGATCAGAAACCGTGAGGGAGATTCATAGCTAGTGGGATCAGTTGATTTTATCGAAGGAGTATCGACAGATTCTCGAAGATAGTAGGATAACTTACTCCGATTACAAAAGGAGAATCAAAACTTTTACGGACTATCGCAGGCGGAGAAAGTTTTTCAAAGATTGAGGAAATATTCTGATTTCGATACTGCCCGATCACAGTGAAACATTCGAAGTGTTTTTTTTTTTTGGATGCTTCACATCAAGGTTTAGGATATGTGCTCATGCAAGGCTGGGAAGTTGTGGCTTACGCCTCAAGATAGTTGAGGGTGCGTGAGAAGAATTACCTGACCCGTAACTTGTAATTAACTGCTGTTATATTTGCTCTGAGAATATAGAGACACTTTCTACATGGAGCAATGTTTAACACCCTTAGCTGTCACAAGAACCTGAAGTACTTAATCGACGAGAAGGAACCAAACATAAGGCAGAGAAGGTGACTAAAAATTTTGAAGGAACATGACCTCTAACTTTAGAGTCATCTTGGAAAAGAAAACGCCATGGCGGACGCTTTGGAATCAGAAACTGCCTAATGCCTTCATTATGAGGGTTGATAAGAAGGAATTAGTAGAGTAATTCGAGGATAGGTGGCTGTCATTGGAAATGACACCGGATGAGGTATGTCTAGATATAATCGTTATTTCGAATGATCTGTTAGGAAGAATTCGAGAGAAGTGGAAATAGTGACCAATTTCTACAAGACAAGAAAGAGCTATTAAGACAAGGCATGGTGTCAAAATATGGGGGAGGAACTCACCGGAATCTTAATGTTCACGAGCGATGGTTGCATACCAAATGATTCAGAACTTAAGGAGTTTATTCCCAATGAAACTCACGAGAGTAAACCGAGTTTATACACACCGGAGCGATCAAGGTATATCAAAAATCTAAAACAGAAGTAATGGTAACAAGGGATGAAGAAAGGCGTTGCTAAATGTGTGTAATCTTATTTAAGTTGCCAACAAACTCACTCTTAAATTCTACGAACTATCCTAAATTCTTTTTCGGACTGGTTCGGTATCCATAACTAATCTTTACTATCCTTTCTTTTTAAATCTTCATGATATCTTCCGTATGTCATGATCACGAAAGTATATCCTTGGACCCAGCCGTGTCATCGAACGGGACACAGTACGATTGAAAGAGAGTTTAACCCATGGAATGCTTCCTGTGAGATCGAGAATAGAATAGCAAAGCGACATGGAGGCCAGAAGATAAGGTGAAGAAACAACGTCGATATTTATCCTAAGGAATGAAAATTTCGAGGACGAAATTTCTATTTGAAGGGGAGTGTTGTAACATCCCGAAAATTTATAATTTTAGGATAAATGGTCATTTTACAATATTTAGGATTTTTAGGAATTTTTCTGGATTTTTCTGGGAACGCGAAATATTTTAATATTATTCCTCGTTCTACGCGCACATTGGACAGAATTGGCAGAACGACTGTAACGCTTCCAAAGTTGGAAAATTTTATTACGAATAGTCATTTTCAAATATTCGTGATTTATGTGAATTCTTTCAGAATTTTTCGGAAACGACGAATATTTTAATATATTCCTCATTTTACGTGCACACTGAGTCGAACCGGGAAAATGAAATATTTTTCCCGAGAACCTTAAACTATGGAAACGTCGACGGGGGATCTTACTAAACCCGAGGCCGGACACAGTTTATAAGGTTTTACGTCTTTCAAGAAATTTTAATAGATGAAATAATAAAATACTGCGAAGAATTAATCTGTCAGATTTATTAATGCTGACTTCTGCCAGCTATGATTATTGTCCAATAAATAATAACATGTAATAAAAATCTTATCACAATGTTCAAAATTTACCTGGTGTCAAGCCCCTTTAGCTTTATTTTCAAGATAAAAGTTAAATTAATTCAAAAACTTATTTGGGAAACTTCTGGGAAGCTTCCTCCCATTTCACTTTTTCTCTCTCTTCCCTCTCCATCCTTCTACGGCAGAGGCCCTTATTTTGGAGCCCATATTCACGTTCTCTTCTTCTCTTCTTTGTTTCTTCTTCTTCTTCTTCTTCTTCTTCTTCTTCCTCCCTCCTCCTCCACCGTCCACCCTCACCATTCACCATTTTCATTCCTTACTTCACCACTTCCATATCTAACTCCTTCCATCATTCCAAGACCATTTTTCTGGTGGCCATCCTTGGTTCTTCTTCTTCTTCTTCTTCTTCTTCTTCTTCTTCCCCCATTTTTTACCATTGAAGCTAAAGCTTGGAGCTTTTGAGGTAAAGTCTTTAACTTTCTTCTATCTTCTTCTTCTTTTTCGTTTTATTGGTCACCTATGTGGCCAAGGAGCCATTTTTCTATGATTGGAGTGAACACATTGGGAATTTCTCACACTAGGGTTTTTCTTGAAGGGGAAAACGAAAATCAAGAGCAAAAAGGGGAAAGCATTCTTGTGATTGCCTTCATTTAGGTAAGAGGGAGATGATCCTCTTCAACCAATCTTGGTAGTAAGGAAATGTCTTGTGTGTTGTTGTTGATGAGGGAATCCATGTTGGATTTCTCTCTTTGTTATATTGAGTCATTTCCATGATGTTGTAGTTGTTTGATTTGTATGAACGTATGGATGTATATTGTGTGCTTTGATGATCATGAACTTATATATATTGTTATTTTGTATGTAGAGGACATGAATCATAATTTAGATTGTGGAAAATAAATGAGAAACTTGATAAAGGATGGGCCAGGGCTCTGCAGAAACGAATTCTGCAGGACCCCTGTTAATACACTAGCGCCCAGGCGTTGTGCATAGAGCACCTAGGCGCTCTGTGCCCAGAGAAGTTTTCCCTGTGACGCGGCCTGGTGAGCACTTAGGCGCTTCATGGTCAGCGTCCAGGCGCTCTACCAGCGCTCAGGCGCTACAAATATGGCGCCTAGGCGCCCATGACAGAACCAGTAGGGAACTGTGAGATGAAGCCTATGTAATTGGAAATATAAATGTTAATGTTGGGATGTGAGATGGAGAGCTTTAAGGGTTATTTAACTCAATTTGAAGCCAGGATATTAGATTAAAACTACAAGGGATTAGAATGAACTTGGTGAACAAAAACTTAAGTAAAGGATATCAAGAAATCAATGCATAAAATGGGAGAAATTGATGTTAGTAGTGGACTTTGGAAAGCCACGATTTTGATCATGGATTTTAGGAATAGGATTGACCCCATGAAGAATAAAAACTAAATGATTGGTATCGAGAGACTTGAGCATAACGCGAGATGGAAACTTACTTAATGATGGATTCTCGTAAGAATGGAAAATCTTGAATAAGAACACATAATGGACCCTAAAAGTATATTACCTTATTTGATTTCAATATTATGATATTGTGGGTTCATATGAGTGACCAATGTTGTAATAATGCTTATTTGAGCCAATTGTGGCATATTATGGAATAGTATGTGATGATGATCATACATATTCATGCATAGAGTCTTATGCATTGTGAATGTCCTGTGGACTGTTGTAAGGCCGAGTTGCCTAGGAGATTGAACACACCCTGGGTGCGGGTGCGAATAGACAAGTGTAGGTCGTGTGATGACCTTGGGGGCGTCGGGGTACGGGTTCCTCGCAATGGGAGGTTGGTAGCTCTCCTGCCCGTGGGGTAGACCGATGCAAATGCACCGACGATCCGGACCGAGACACTGTCCTATGTCGTGATCGAGAGTGGACTGTCTGTACAATGCCTGATGTACACGTAGAAAACTGTCGAGTTTTAGCACCTGGCCGCGGCAGCCGAGTTGCAGACACGTCTCCTGATCTTTCTCTCCGCTTGTTTGAGTCTAGCTCCATGGAGTAGGAATTGGGAAAGCATGCATTATGCATTGTTCATTATTAGTCTTATAAACTATTGAGCATGAACACTTGTGAATGTGAAGATAACTATTGTACGTCTGTAAATGGTTATCTGATTATTGTGCTGATTCTTGGAAAAACTATTGTGATCTGCCTGCTATTGCTTACTGTTGTTCTACCTTTACCATAAACATCACTGTTATTATTGACTCTGATTATTGCTTAGAATTGAATTGCTTTTATTATAAATTCCGTTGTTGCTATTGATGCATATATGAACTGTATTGCTTGGTGGGCGCTTTGCGCCATACTATTTTCTTACTGCCAATAGTGGTAATGAATGACGGGTGTCTCACCTCTTTCCTATATTTATTCGTTCTCTGTTTTATATTCATATTTGATAAAAGATCGTGAAGAAGATGATGAGGAATCACACCTTACCGGCAGGGTTGGGAACCTGGACAATATTTCTTCGATTTTCCTGGGAGTGCATCAGCATGGAGGCATTGATGCCTGTTGTATCAACCGGGACGCTGAATGTCATGCGCATATGGGGTTGCGGACTTGACTGCTGGTAGTACCCATCCCTGGGTCACTACTTCCCCCCTTTTATGTTTTTATTCCCGCTGTATTTTACTTGACTCTGTAATTATCATATTCTATGTTATCAGTGATTCGTGTAAGTTGGCTATAAAATATATATATATATATATAAAGAATATGATTTCATTTCAATGGTAGTATTAAGGGTTGAATACATCTATAATTCATTCATGGCTCGTATTTTCTACTTATGCGTAAATGTGAAGAAATAAACTCGTTAATTTTTGAAACTACTGTTATCATGACTGTGACACGCCTGAATTTAGTAACTGTGGTGTAATGACGATTGCGCTGCAGTTGGTATATTCAGGGGCGTTACATTCATATTCACATGGACCACTTAAAAAAGTTAGTTTCTAAAGAACTAGTAATTGGACTACCCAAGCTCAATTTTGGAAAAGATAAATTATGTGATGCATGTCAAAAGGAAAAACAAGTAAAGGTCTTTTTTAAAGCCAAAAACATTGTTTCAACTACTAAACCTTTGCAACTTTTACACATGGATCTTTTTGGACCATCTAGAACTATGAGCTTTGGTGGGAATTACTATGCGCTAGTGATTGTGGACGATTTTTCTAGATTCACATGGACCTTATTTCTTTGTCACAAAAATGAAGCATTTCTAGCTTTTAAGAAACTCGCCAAAGTTATCCAAAATGAAAAAGGTTTTTCTATTACATCCATAAGAACTGACCATGGTGGTGAATTTGAGAATCATGTTTTTAAAACTTTTTGTGATGAACATGGCATTAAGCATAATTTTTCTGCCCCTAGAACTCCACAACAAAATAGAGTTGTAAAAAGGAAAAATCGATCTTTGGAAGAAATGGCAAGAACTATGCTCAATGAGGCTTCTTTTCCTCAGTATTTTTGGGCGGATGCAGTAAATACTGCATGTTATGTAATGAATAGAGCCATTATAAGGCCGATTTTAAAGAAAACCCTATATGAGTTATACAAGGAGAGAAAACCAAATGTCTCACACTTTCACGTTTTTGGATGTAAATGTTTTGTTTTGAATAATGGAAAGGATAACTTAGGAAAGTTTGATGTTAAGTCTGATGAAGGTATATTTCTAGGCTATTCTATTCATAGCAAAACTTCTAGAATTTATAATAAAAGAACTATAACAATTGATGAATTCATTCATGTTGCATTTGATGAAACTAATCCAAATGGATCGAGAAATGAGTTTGTTGTTGATGATGTTACAGAAGCTTTAGCGAAATCACATTTGAACAACAAGGAAGAAAGGAAACAAGAAGAGGAATCTCTAAATCAAGAAGAATCACAAGTCATGGACCTTCCTAAAGAATGGAGGACATCAAGACACCACCTTCTTAACTCCATGATAGGTGATATCTCAAAAGGGGTAATTACTAGAAACTATCTTAGAAATGCATGTAATCACTTAGCCTTTGTTTCTCAAATTAAACCTATGGATATAATTGAAGCTTTTGATGATGAACATTGGATCTTAGCTATACAAGAAGAATTAAATCAATTTTAAAGAAACCAAGTCTGGGAATTAGTTCCTAGGCCTAATAATCATCCTATAATTGGTACTAAATGGGTTTTTAGAAACAAACTTGATGAAAATGACTTGATAACAAGAAATAAAGCTAGATTAGTTACAAAAGGTTATAATCAATAAGAAGGAATATACTATGAAGAAACCTATGCACCTGTAGCTAGATTAGAAGCCATTAGAATGTTACTTACATATGCTTGCATCATGGATTTCAAGTTATATCAAATGGATGTTAAAAGTGCTTTTCTAAATGGTTTTATTCAAGAGGAGGTATATGTTGAACAACCTCCGGGTTTTGATAATCATGAACCACCCAACCATGTTTTTAAACTCAAAAAGGCCTTGTATGGCTTAAAACAAGCTCCTAGAGTTTGGTATGAAAGGTTGAGTAAGTTTCTTTTAGAAAATAGTTTTTCAAGAGGAAAAGTCGATACTACATTTTTTATCAAAAACAAAAAGCATGATATTCTCCTTGTACAAATATATGTGGATGACATCATCTTTGGTGCTACTAATGAATCTTTTTGCAAAGATTTTGCTAAGTTAATGCAGAATGAATTCGAAATGTCAATTGTAACACCCACCGTAGGGTGCCACATTTATGTTACTTTATTACCAAATTACCCCAAGTTACAAAATATGATGTTATAATAAAATACGAGTTGTAAAATTTTTTTTTTATAACAATAAAATAAACTTAGCGGAAAATAAAACTATTATACATCATCACACATAATATACATCATTATACATATTACACAAAGGCTGTCAGGTTTATTTAATTACAGACCATTTCTTGAAACAACAAACACACTTAAATAATTACAGACATTATTTATATCAGAGTTCAAACATGCCCAAGTTTAACTAAGCGGAAGACCCCTCGATGGGTCCTCCTCGGGTTCTTCAGCAGGTAGGAATCCGTTATGACGAGTAGCCCTACGAACAGGTGTCCGGGCGACGACACTATGCTGATTTCCGTTGGGACATAATTTCTAGTGTCCCAATGTCGCCCGATATGCAACGGAAATTCAACATGAACAAAGATAGTCACACGTAAAAAACGGATCCCCACGATACAACCTACTAATACTAACAATCGGTACCCCTCATAAATAAGTCCTCGCTCATCCTGACTTGTCCTCCACTCTCTAGCTCCTCCATGAAACCGTAAACGTACATATCCGAAGAAACTAGCTCCCGTTGACATGTTGTCGAACTTCTGCATGGCTTCCTGGATGTGAGAAGTAATTCCTCTTCTCCTTCTAGTACCGTATCTTTCTCAACGTCTTTACCCAATATAAATACAATAAACAGATATACATACAAAGAGGTGAGATCACCTACACCAATACCAAAGATGATAGCACGAGATAATACGTACAAAGATGTTATGCAAAAATATCATATCATGATCACAATTATGGCATCATCATAGTGTAAAAATAATTACCATCATCACTCATGTTCAAACCACAAATAATTACAAGAATGCTACCACATATGTATATGTTAAATTCATGCATGTGAACATAGACTCAATGTCCTACTCCATGGAGCTAATACTCAAGTCGGAGAAATTGATCGAAAAGATCTCGCGGTATCTCGTGCCTCGGACCAAGTGCTATAATTATATCTTGCACATCTAGCACATACACGGCAGTCTTTGTCGATTGATTAAGAATAGTGTCTCGGTCCGGATCATCGGTGTGTTGCATCGGTCTAACTCACGGTGCGAAGAGCTACCAACCGCCCATTGCGAGCAACCCGCACCCCGATGCCCCCAAGGTCAACCAGTGACCTACACTACGCATATCGCACCCACTCAAGAGGTGTACGTTTCTCCTAGGCAATTAGCCATATTCAGTCCGTTGGACCATTTTCAATGCATGTGTAATGCACCAATTACCAACCAAAGGTAAATCACATAATTTCTCATTCCAGATTCAGATACTGTTTTTCGTTCGTAAAATGGATTAATGCCAATTACAGGCAAACTTCTCAATTTCTTATATTGTTTTTAACTGTAAGGTTTACTGTATAATTAACTGTTAAATCACATAACTATGTTTTTCTCATTCGCAAAATATTTTCGTTACGTTTTTACGTACAGTAATGATTTGTAACATTTTCTGTTACATTTTAAAAATCACAAAACTATTTTCTACTGTATTCTAAATTACGTAAAAATGATCTTTTATTTTTAAAATGTATAGCAATGTTTCCACAATATTTAGATCGTGTAAAATATTTAAACGCGTTACAAATCGCGTAGGAATAATTTAACGTTTTTCAAATCGCGTAACTTAAAAATTACGTTTTTGAGTTACGTAAATCGTTTTTCACCATTTTTACCCTTCACAAAATATTTCTTGACTTTAAAAATATTATTTTGAACATTTCTCATAAAAATATAATTTCTTACGTTATTTTCTTTCTATTCTAAATCAAAAATCCCTTCGTACTATATTTTCTAAAAAATCACTTTTTTATTGATTTAATCTTACCAAATCATATTTAATTGATTTAATTACTATTTAAATTTCCTAACATTTTCCAAAACCCAATACTTAAATTCTACGTTAGAAATTTTAAGTTACAACGTTTCCTTTTATATTTCTAAACATTAAATCAAATTTTATGTTTAAGTTACAAACGTTTTCTTTTATATTTCTAAATCACTTCTAAAAAATTAATTCTTCTTAAGATAATTTAAAGTTCAACACTTAAATTCCTTTCCAAAATCCTTATTTGAAAACTCTTATATTTTGTTGCATCAAAACATTTTTTTCTAAATTATCAAAACCTTATAGATGGTCATTGGAACCATGAAATATTTTTCTTCTAACTTAAACAAATTTCATTCTTGTTTCTACACAAAATAAATTCATGAAAATACTACTTAAAAACCGTGTACACTCATTTTAGAAAACAAACCCTCTTGTTTATTTTCTTTACTTCTCTAATCTTTCAATTTTACCATTTATGAAAATATCATTTTTGTGAACACTAATTTAATTGGTGTCTTGGCTGAAATTTATTTAGTTCAAGGACTAAAAATCAACTTCATTGTTCTTGAAAAATTTCAATAAAAACCCTAAACTTGGAAGCTCAAAACCGTGACCTCCTCCATGGCCTTTGGAGCCAAAATTTTGTTTATTTCAACATACATCCATCATAATATATTTAACATATATCATCATGCATATCATAAGCTTATCATATAAGCAATTAAAAATTATACTAAGCATGCAAACACAAGTAAATCATGCAAAATATATCAAGCATAAGCAAAAATAATTAAAGCACATAACACACACACAAATTATTACATGACCATGGATAGGAATCCTCACATGGATTCACCATCCATCAAATATAAAACCTTCCCTCACCACCATGCTTGGTTGGTGAGATGAATCTCCCTCTTACCTCTTGAAGAACCACCAAAGAGCTTGTTGCTTTGTCTTTGGAGCAAGATCTCCACCAATACAAGTTCTTAAACATGAAACAAATACAAGAAAATTAGTATATCAAGCTTGAACAAGGAGAACCATGGATCAAACATGGTTTAGAACATGAAAAAGAAAAGAATAAATGAAGTTTTCTTACACTTCACCAACAAAAGCTCTAGAACTTGATCTTAGTAAAAGTCCTTCAAGATGGAAGAATTAGAACTTGGTGTGAACTACAAAGGTTCTTAGAATGATGAAAGGATTCAAGAAACTAGGTTGTATGAAATTAAAAAGTGATGGAGGGGTGAATTGAGGTGCTTGGCGAATGGTGTGTTTTTGGGAGAGAAATGGAGTTTGCTTTGGTTTGGTCTTGAAACTTAAGTGAAATAAGTGAAGGTGTGATAATGTGAAGTGTCAAAATGAGTTATTTGGCCATTTGGACAATGCATGGCAGTAGCATGCATTAGAGAGAAATGGAAAGTGAAGTTTGACAAACATAAGCATTAATGATCAATAGGAAATTGTCTTAACACTTGGCAATTTTCCTTAACCTTTTCTATCCTTTTTCTTTGGCCTATAAAGCCTATTCTATCTTGGTCTCCTTCCTTCCTTGCTTCTTCAACCGTCCCCCCTTCTTCATGCATGGAAAAATATGACAATTTGATAGTCATTTTGTTTTTAGTCATTTTAGATATTAATTTAAAACATTATAGGTAAAATAGGTATTAATTAAAAGCATTATAGGTAGAAGACTTATTATGGACCATTGGATCTTCTCTCTTTAAACCCCATCCCTTAGATGTGTCTCCAAAAATGAATGGTCAAGATTACACCTTCAAACTTTTCATCCAAGGGTCCAAAATGGTTGTAATCATTTTTGATGACCAATTCTCCACCATTGATCTAAATCCAAATCCAATGGTCATTAATGATCCATCTCCACCATTGATTAATTTTACATCCAAGGGTTGATAATGGTCATAGCCATTTAGAAGATTAAATCCCTACCCTTGATTTAATTTCAATCCAACGGTTATAATTGATCCTATTTACTTTTAAGATCAAATCTCCACCGTTAATTAAATCAAGATTAAATTTCTAACTGTAATTAAATTAATAGTGGATATCCAAACCACTAATGTTATCTTAATAATATTTTAATAATATAGAATTTTATTTTTATCCATTATAACCTCACAAAAATATAATTACTTGTATTTTTATCGTCGATAACTAAATACGACAAAATACAATAAAGAAATTTTCTAAAACGTTTCCTGATTCAGGCTTTAGTAAGATCCTGTCTCCGTCTAAACAAGTAAAATTTTTCTATACGTAGAAAATTTTTTCATTTTGCGGGACCCACCTGGGCCCACGTATAGCCACCTGGCCCACATACACCTCGTGGGGCCCACAAACAAGTAAAAATTCCAAAATCACACATAAAATCGCAAAAATTACAAAACTCACAAATATCAAATCGATTACGTAAATTAATTAAGTAAACAAAAAATTAATTTACGTAGATTTTTCCTACCAAAATTATTATTTTCTTGACACGGAGCAAATTACTCAAAACGATCAAATATGCAGACAGAATATTCAAAATAACTTTACAGTACACAGAAATCACTAAACAGTAGAATTCTGTTAACTGTCAAGATTACAGTTTAATACATAGAAAGTTTGGGGTGTTACATCAATGATGGGAGAACTTAACTTCTTCCTTGGACTTTAAATTAAACAAACAAAAGAAGGGACATTCATAAGTCAAACTAAATACTGCAAGGAACTGCTCAAAAGGTTCGAAATGGACAATGCTAAGCACATGGCTACACCAATGGGCACGTCTTGCTATTTGGATAAAGATGAAGGAGGTAAATCCGTAGAAATAACGAAATACAGAGGTATGGTTGGATCTCTTCTTTATCTTACTGCTAGTAGGTCAGATATTATGTTTAGTGTTTGCATATGTACTAGATATTAGGCTAACCCTAAGGAATCTCATCTAAGTGCCGTTAAAAGAATAATGAAATACCTAGTAGGCACTTTACAAATAGGTTTGTGGTACCCTAAGGGTGCCTCATGTAGCCTAATAGGGTACTCCGATTATGATTTTGCGGGATGTAAAATGAATAGGAAAAGTACTAGTGGGATATGCCACTTGTTTGGTAGCTCTTTAGTTTCTTGGCATAGCAAGAAACAAAATAGTGTGGCTTTGTCTACCTCTGAGGCTGAATATGTTGCAACCGGGAGTTGTGGCTTTGTCTACCTCTGAGGCTGAATATGTTGCAACCGGGAGTTGTTGTGCTTAGATTCTATGGATGAAACAACAACTTCTAGACTATGGTCTTCAGCTTGATCACATCCCGAGAAGATGTGATAACGCTAGTGCAATAAACCTCTCTAAGAATCCCATTTTGCATTCTAGAACAAAGCATATAGAGATAAGACATCATTTTATTAGAGATCATGTACAAAAAGGGGACTGCATTCTTGAATTTGTTGAAATATCTAAGCAACTTGCAGATATTTTCACTAAACCCCTAGCAAAAGAAGCATTCTTTTATATTAGAGGAGAATTGGGAATAATTAATCAATCCAACATATAATTGCTTGTAATTATTTGTTTAATTATGATTTTATCTTCTTGAATTGTTACTGACTTGAGCATCGGAGATATCCCAAATCCTTTTTTTTATAGGTACTCTATCAAAAGGTAAGTTTTCATATCTCAAATATACCTTTCTGGACGTAAAATATGTGTTTTTATGTTTAATTATTCAAATACCTTCCTATGGTATTCGAATACCATTGCTTTGTACGTTTAAAATTTGTTCTTCTCTGATAGGTCTATTCGAATACCATCATAAGGTATTCGAATACCATATATCAGTACAGCAATATTATAAGCTGGTGTATTCGAATAACTCAACAAGTATTCGAATAACCAGAGACACATTTTTATCAGTATTATTCACATGCTCTCTGGAGTATTCGAATAGCCTTCAAGGTATTTGAATACTTGCTCTTCCTTATTCATAATTCCATGATGGGTACTCGAATACAGTAAGAAGTATTCGAATAACCCATGGCTGGCAACCAAGCCTAACTAGCCTGGGTATTCGAATAACTGGGTAGGTATTCGAATACCTTCTATCAGAAGGGTGCGTCCTTTGGTCTTTCCCAATTGTCCTATTCGAATACCTCACGTGGTATTCGAATAACTCTGGGGATTCTTTATATACCCCCCTTCATATCCGTTCGTTTATTCGAATACCTTTCTCTCTTTTCTCTCCGTTTCAAACTCTTCTAGTTTCTCTCTTATCTCCATACCCTCCCTTTTCTCTCGTATCCCACCTTCGTTCCATCCTTACTTTTCGTACCCTCTCATTTCCAACAATGGCTTCTTCCTCTTCTTGCCCTAAATGCCCTCGCACAAAAACAACTCCATGCAACAACCCGCTAGACCTTCGAAGACTCTCCTCCAACGAGTAAGAGCTTGGGCGCTTCATTACACACTTTCGAGAACGCAACTTCGTGCAACCGAAGTACCTCGACTTGGGGTTCTTCCAAATAGAAGGTGGTTTTGACTTCTTGAACCAGCTAAATCACCAAGGTGTTCTTCAGTTTTGTTCTAACAAAGCCGTTCTATATCCCAACCTGGTCAAAATGTTCTATTGCAACCTGAAAATTGAAGGTCAGGAGCTACACTCGGATGTCTACGATTAACACATTGTGATCACATCCGACGATTGGGTTCAGATGTTTGAGTTGCAGTCCACTGGCCGCAACATTGAAGAAGATGAAGAAACACTCCTCTAAGACTTCAACAAGAACAGAGCGATTGAAGATGTTCTAAGGCCTGGGTTGGCATTACCTGCGACTCAAAAGGGAGTCAAAGGAGGCATGATGAAAAGCCAGGACAGGCTCCTACATCATGCCTATGCCCACATCCTAGCTCATAGAGGTGGGAACTATGCCTACCTGAGCGAAGATGATGTGTTCATGCTGTGGATCCTAAAGAGAGGATACCAGCTTAACTGGCCCATCTTCATCGTGAAGCATATGATGAAGGCAAAAGGGAAAGAGAAATATGAGTTGTCCTATGGTCTGATAATCACTGCCTTCCTAGGCAAGTACCCTCAGATTCTCGAAACCGAGCGCGCAACTCCGCTGACCTATCATCATGTGTTTGGGCCCTTCACTCTGAATAAAATGAAGATGATCAAGACCAATGAAGGTTAGGTGTTCCCAGTTGAAGTTGAAGATGATGAGGATGACCAAGCTGATCCTGCTGCCCCTGCTACTGATATTCCTGCTTCTGTTCCTATCACAAATGAGCAAATCCTGGCTTCTTTGTTGGACAACCGAGCTTACATAGAGAACACCTTCACCATTCTGTTTGACAGAATAACTGGTGTTGAGCGTGAATAGGCTACACTTCGAGCTCTGTTGTCTGGAAACGAACCTCCCTCTCCTCCTCTGCCACCAGATCCCTATTTCTAGGATTCACTTTGGATAGGCTGCTTAGTTCTAGTTTGTTTGGCTGTTTTTTTTTTTATGGATTGTATATGTACTTGCCCAAATTATATTTAATGCAAAAAGTACTTTGATCAATCTGTTGCATTTTAAATTGTTTACTGTTTATTACATGCAAAATTGTATATGTGCATCCTTTTTTATCATGCCAAAAGGGGGAGAAAATTAACCAATATTATTTGAGAAAAGACAGGTTAAAAACTGGATTAACACTGGCTATTGGATTCCAAAAGAAAGGGGGAGAATGTGCTTGTTTTTTATATTTAAAACTAGATTAACACTAGCTATTGGATTCCAAAAGAAGGGGGGAGAATGTGCTTGTCTTTGATAATAAAAACTGGATTAATACTGGCTATTGGATTCCAAAAGAAAGGGAGAGAATGTGCTTGTCTTTGATATTAAATTACCTCTTTTGAAAAAGAGGAGAGTAAGCCTCGTAACCTTTCTTTTTTGAATTCCAATTTATATGAACTAATGTTTTTCTCAATGATAGTTTGTCATCATCAAAAAGGGGGAGAATGTGATTACCATGCGACAATGAAGATGACTTTTGATGATAACAAACATGAAGATGATGAGAAGACTAAGTCCAAGATCTTCAAGATTAGCTTTAGGACTTAGGATCTCTCTTGTACAAAGCTTTCATAGGATATCTCATTATTTGTCTTAAAAGATCCAAAAATCAGTTTCTTACAAACCAAATTAAAGTTTTAATATGGCTTTGAACAATCAAAAGGTTTGTGGCAATTCAGAAATCACCAAATCTGTTTTCCAAGTTTTTCAAATGGCTTTTCAAACAGAGGCATTCAAATAACCTCTTAAGGTATTCGAATAACCTGCCCCTTTTTAATACGTTTTCATGTTTTTTATAAGAGGTATTCGAATAACTCACGTGGTATTCAAATACACCTGATTACAGAATGTTGTTTTTAAACAGAAGTATTCAAATAACCTTGAAGGTATTCAAATAGCACCCTTCTAAAATAGTTTTTTAAAATGTGTTTAAAATAGAGGTATTCGAATACACTCTTGTGGTATTCGAATAACCTACTTCTGAACTGTTTTTTTAAAGAAATGAAAACAGTGGTATTCGAATACCTCATGTTGGTATTCGAATAACCCACAAGAATTTGATTTAAAATTTGAATTCATACATAAACGCTTCAGCTTTAATTATCATATCAAATGCTTCTAGCGGACATTTGTGCTCAAAGGCTCTATAAATAGAGACCTTGGGTCACTTCTGCAAGTCCCGGACATTTTGAAATTGTTTTGCTTGTGCTAAAATGTGGTTTACAAATTCCTCTCTTATTCTCTGTGTTCTTTTGGCAAAAATCTGAGATATCCTTAGAAAATTCTATAGTGCTTCAACTTGTGATATTTACTCTTTGTGAGAGTTTATTTTTCATCTATTTTCTGTTGTATTTCTGAGAAGGTGAGGTATCCCTCAAAGGCTTTGTAACAAGGGTGAGGTATCCCTTGAAGGTTTGTGTAAGGGTGAGGTATCCCTGACTATTTGAGGCTTTAGCACAAGGGTAGAGTTTCCCTATGTGTGAAAAGTGCTCTAGATTGTAAAGGTCGCAAGCACCTGCTTTAAGCTTATCTTGAATAGTAAAAAATCTTGAACTGTGTTTTGGGGACTGAACGTAGGCCACAAGTGGTTGGTGGTCGAACCAGGATAAATATTGTGCCTGCTTTTCTTATCCTTAATCTTTTTATTTATCTGCATTTATTCTATTATCTCTTGCAATTTACTTATTGGCTATTCTTCTTCTCTTCTTTTATTTTCACGACATTTTAACATTTTATTCTAAGCATATTTAATTTGTTTACGCTTTTGCAAAAATTTTTAATACTCAATTCACCCCCCTCTTGAGTATTGGAAGCCACTTGGTAACAAAGAGGACTTTATTCAAGGTTGTAATGGGGTCATGGTAAAGGAGAGGGGATAATATAGATATGAGAAGATAAATACCAAAGAGAATAAAAGAGCATTATGCTACAATTAGAGTGGAGAAAATGTTTGAGAACATTCATCATAAAGGACAATCACCAATGTTTGACTAATGTTTTGTTGAAGATCAATCCCAAATTGGTGAATTGAATTCATTGTTAAACTTAAATCTTCTCATTTTCTTCCTGTTGTTTACAAGCATCCACCTTTATTCTAGACTCTGATAATCTTTTGTTTGCAATGGTGGTTAGTTTTTTTTTTTAGAACACACACCCCCACACTTATTCAAGAACAAAGTCAATGCTTTCTTATTCCCTAAGGTTGGGTAAAACATATTTTTTTTCTCTTTTTTTTTTGAAGGCACATAATGACTTAAAAACAAGGAAGGGTCAAATAAGCTCAAAGGGGTTACACAAGAGAAAATATACAAGGATGACTATTTGGTCAAAGTAACTATTTCAAAATGCCTCAATCATATTTATGTATTCATGTGAAAATATAGCCTCAAAAAGAATCAAAGCAAGTTTTAGAGTAACAATTCTATGAGTGAAAATCACACAAGAAAGAAGAGAATGGTACAGATGTTCAATCCATTCATCAATAGGCTCAAAATCTCACAAGACATATTTCTATCATTCTCAATCCACCATATCAACATTCATATCCAAGCTTATGAAATTTAAGAAAGAAGATAATTTATTCAACCATACTATCATCCCTGAATTTCAATTGCTTCAAAGGATGTGAGAGTGCATTCGCTTGAATCTTTCAAAGGAAATCAAACAGCAAAACTTTATTACTTCCACAAATAAACACTAAATAGTTACTACCCCAACTAAGATGCGTCTCAAGAGTAATAAATTGTTTCCAAAATTTACTCCTTACTCTGTCATCCTTAATTGATTTTACTATGAATAGGTTTCTGACAGTCATATCACTAAACATGCTTCCTAATTTAAATGCATCTCAGGAGTGAAATTACTCCTTACTCTACCATCATTCATTGGTTTAGTAAGTCCATGACAATCATATCATACTTCCCAAAAAAGAGAAAAAAAAAATTGGTCAACTATCCTTCCCCCCAACTAGATCACAACATTGTCCTCAATGTTAAAATATAGATGAGTAAAAGATAGAAGATAATACTAGTTGGAGAAATCTGACACAAATTTAAATAAAAACAAAGTACGATAAATAAAATCAAAAGTAAAGGAAATCTATAAACAAAGTGTCAAATCTAGTTTTTTTTTCATCTTACTTCCCTCACTGCTTCTTGCTAACCAATCTATCTGAGCTATTGCTGGATCAGGATTAAAGATCAAAGGTAAAAGAATTTTTTTTTGTGACTTCAAGAAAACCATCAGGGTAAAGAAGTCTAGAAACCCCTGAAGGACCCTGCTCAAAGGATCGTCTGTCCAAAACCAAAATACAACAAAATCATATAAAGATAAAAGAAATATAATAGCAAATGATGACATACCTTTATGTATAGTTTTCATGGCGTGTCTTTATACTGCGTGTTATGAGTGCAGTAGTGGCATATCTTTATACTGCGTGTCACCAGTGCAGTAGACACTCACATCCGTTTATTCGAAGAAAAGAAAAAAAAACCATCGTGGGTTTCCATCCTGGGTCTGGAACCTGGAGAGCTCACACTTGGGCTCGTAACATCTACAAAAATGCTAAAATTTGAAACCCGTAATGTCCAAGATCCAGAACGTCCCATTCCAGGGCACTAAGAGCCCCTTCTAATAAAAGAGAGGATCAAGCTCAGATGCCTCATACACTTTGGCAACTGTGGGTTACTTCTCACTAATAACCAGAGTGGGACGCTTCTGTCTGTCCATCAACTCCACAGTGCCTAGATGGTAAACATTGGGTTATAGAGTGTGGCTCTATACCGAGCATGGTACATGAACCTTTTTTAAGGACCAGTGTGCAAAGGTCCACCCGAGTCAATGACGGGTCAACTGAAGGCTGGGGCTCCACAACTAATTAACACCATGGTACTCCTTCTGGATCGCCCTTGTTCAAACATTTTTTTCTTTTTTTTTCTTTTTTTTAGAAAACATGAAGAAGAAGAAGAAGAAGAAGATAATATGTACAGATTGTTGTGGATATGGCTCACATTTGCCTCTGGTTTAACATCCAGTAACGACTTAAACACCTTCTATGAGTCGAGGATAAGCTTCCCATCTAATTTTCTTATAAATTGGCAAATAGGGTCTTTTAGAGTCAGATTCCCAAGACTGTAGTGTTTTTCTTCATCTTTAAAGAGATTCCACAAATTAAGAAGTTCACGATGCACCAATCTACAAGAATGCATCTTAAGAGTCAATAAGATATCATCTAATGACTCCTTACTCAGTCCATTCTTAATGAAGAAAATTATCTTCTCTGTTTGCGGAAACCATCCCCAAAGAATGACATCGCTTGTTACAATTCTATTGTCCACATTTGTGATAGACTTGTAACCTTTTTGCTCTTCTCCTTTTAGAATATGAACTTCTTCCAAGACTTGGCATGTATGAGTCAAATGAAATTGAAGATTTACCTGCTAGTTAGACCTTTGCTTCAAATATCCAACGTACATCTTCTGGCATACCCTTGTGCATTAACAGTCTCAATCTTTCACATCTAACTTTGTAGATTTTTGTCAGAGCATTTTGAGGGAGAGAAAGAAAATATTTTCTCAAGTTTGAAAGAATAACATCCATTTTAAAAGAGAAGAAGGATTCAGTTATTTTGGAAAACTGAAAAACAAACCGACTTGAGAATCACGGAGTACCGTTATCTGCCACTTAACTGGCAACACAAAGAACTATAAAAATAAGGCAACAAAAATAGAATAAATTCTATTCATAACAAGGATCAGAAAGAGAGATGAATTCTACCTCATCAACTTGGTTTTCTAGAAATGGTTTGAGCCTTTGTCCATTAACTTTAAACACATTACCATTCCTAGGATTCTCAATATCTACGGCCCCATGAGGATACACATATTTGACAACAAAAGGACCATTCCACCTAGATCTCAATTTTCCAAGGAATAGGTGCAGGCGAGAATTATAAAGCAGAACTTTTTGATCAATTTCAAAAGTTTTCTCAAATTGTCTTGTCATGAAAAGCTTTTGTTCTAGCTTTATAAATCTTTGAGTTTTCATATGCATCATTTCTCAATTCCTCAAGTTCATTTAATTATAATTTGCGTATCTTGCAAGCATCATCAAGATTTAGATTGAAAGCTTTAATGGTCCAAAATGCTTTATGTTCCAATTCTATAGGCAAGTGACAAGGTTTTCCATAGACTAACCGATAGGGTGACATGCCTAAAGATGTTTTGAAAGTAGTACGGTAAGCCCAAAGTGCATCGTTTAGTCTTAAAGACCAATCTTTACGATTTGGGTTAACCGTTTTTTCTAAAATTTGTTTAATCTCCCTATTTGCCAATTCAACTTGTCCACTTGTCTGAGGGTGATAAGGGGTGGCAATTTTGTGTGTAATACCATATTTCTTCATTAAACATTCAAATGATTTATTACAAACATGTGTTCTCTCATCATTGATGATAGCTCGAGGGATTCCAAACCGACACAAGATATTTTCTTTTAAAAATTTGAGAATAGTTTTATGATCATTATGTCGGCATAGAATCACCTCAATCCATTTTGAGACATAATCAATTGCAACCAATATATACACAAATCCAAATAAGGATGGAAATGGACCCATGAAATCAATTCCCCAACAATAAAAAATTTCAATGACAATGACGGGGTTCAGAGGCATCATGTTTCTTTTTGAAATTTAGGCCATCTTTTGACAATTTTCACAACTTTTGCAAAAAGTATAGCAATCCTTAAATAAAGTGTGTAACATCCTAATACAGATATCTAGATATATCATAGTTTCACAATGATATATAAAGATGATGGTACTAGAAATGTCACTTCCTCATACTTTATTCTAACATATATCCATAATCACAACTGAGTAATTATAGAAAGCCTTGAGAGATTGCAGAAAAACGTAAACCTCATACATATATATATATACAAACTTAGCCACAAGAGGGCTTATTGTAATACATATAATATAAAACTTACAGAACAAATATAAACTGATTACATAAGTTCTATCTACTTAAAGCATTAAAAATTACTCTAGTCTTCATGCTTTATCTCCTTACCCTTAGTAGGGTCTGTACCATAGTACCTGTGCCTGATCCTACATCTGTTCCTGCATCTGGATTTACATGAAATAGCAACTGGGCTGAGAATAAACATTCTCAGTAAAAGCAATTCCAATACCATCTAACTATAACATTGTATATAACAATTATATAACAGATGCTATAATTCTAACTTAGGAGCTTCTTCCTCTTTTTTCATATCTGCACACTTTCTTATAGTGTGATTTCGACTGATAGCCTACACACTGTTAACATATACAATGCCTATACAGCTGTAAATACCAACAGTGATGGACAATTCCCATACAACTGTCCATGAATGCAATGAGAATGATATGTAATATGAATTTGCCTAAGGAAATCCTAAGAGTATGTGGATGAAATGCAAATGCAGGGTTTTGTTTTGAAATACATGTAAAAGTTTATTTTGAAAATAAGGAAGTTTGCTAGGAATTGGTCAGTATATCATCCAATGGTAATTAGAGGGAAAACTCATCCTCACATTACACATATCCTGGCACACTGAGAAATTCGGGCTTCATCCTTGCACAAAGAGCGTCTTTGGATTTCCCACTTATCTCCTTTGGCCTTGGCACTATCGAGACATCAGGGTTATGTCCTTCTCAAAAGTGCTTCGGACACCCATCTATCTCCTTTTGCCTCCATGAATGAACATCAAAGGATATTCACCAAGATCGATACTACTTGACTAATTCATAGACTTATATACGTGCTTATATACTTAGTTCCTTTACGATCTAAGCATATTCTCCTAGGAACTTTGGCTTCTTATGTTTACCCTTTGTAATGAGGAGAATCTGTAACCTCATACTACATGTAACCTTAGCATTTGGTTAGAAATACTAGTCCCCTTAGGAACTTCTCTGATTTCTTACCTTCTTAGCGAAATGACCTCGCGTCATATAACGTTACATTCTCAGGTAAACATTACCAGACCATTTCTCATACTTGTACCTAAACTCCACCTCATCACTCATATCTCTTAAGTGATTTCTAACGCAACACTATGTTGCTGAGGTGTTAGATACTTATCTATGGCAAACCACTAACCTTGGTTACTAAGGTTCTTTCTCTTCACATACATATTAGATTAACTAACTAGTGTGTGAAAAGCTTAGTGTTATGTTTATCTCTTACATAAACACCATCTTAACTTTCCTATAGACTCGACTCATCCTAGTGAAAGAGTCTATCTTAACTAATGCCTCATCTACCATTGCTTAAGGAAATAAATGAGCATCTCTCTAAAACTTTACATAATTAACTCAACTTTAACTAAAGCGAGTAAGTCATGCATCTAGATAAGTATAACATACTTATTCTGGTTGTATCTAGCTTTCCCTTCCATCACACTTCTTGTAGTAGCTTATACAACACTTGTGTGCTTAAGGTTCCAAATACCTCTTTAATTATTCCAAACTTATGGAATACTTAAGAACTTAACTTCCATACTTTCATTAGTGTCTAAGGAAGTAAATTCCCTTTATCTTGCATTTCTAACTCATCTTTGCTAATACATGAGTTATTGCACATTTCTACTATACCTTATGATTATGACATCTTCTTAGTCACAATTCATCTTATTGTGTATTTAGCAATGCACAAAGTCCTACTTAACTAGAGACTTAGTACCTAAACATTCCTTCCTTGGAACTAATACATAATCTTGTCTCCACTCAAGTGAATCTAACTCAAGAGTAGTTCTTACTTACAACTCTTCATTGTTTAAGGTTCTAGGTACCTTCCCAAGATAATCTGCTATTCTTGGATCTTCTAAGGTTCATACCTTTCTCATTCTCTACTAGAGTGAATACTATTATTCATCCTAGTATACTTATCTCCATTATACTATCTCATCACATCTTGAGTGATATCTATTGCAACGTTAAGTTGCCTAAGGTGCAATGTCATTATCTAAAGCAAACCTTTCCTTTAGGATGCTTAAAAGCCTATGCTTTCTCATACTTGATGGTTAAATATTTTCCACTTGAAAATATCCCCATTTGTGTCTTAAGACACTTTAGGAAACATATATAAATGATTCCATTAGCTATAGAACTTCAAAACATCCAAAATCAACATTTTGGAGCTTCAGGGTCTCACGCTGCAACACGACATTGGCACGCCGCAGCGCCCTGCTCTCGGGTGCTAATACTGGGCTGATCTTTGGTCTCACGTCGCGGCACCACTCAACACACGCCGCGGCGCCCATGGCAGAACATCAGTTCTGCATAATTCTGCAGCTACGGGTTTACTGTTCTATTGGTCATTTTCTTGGATTCTAGTCATTTCTATCCAAATTTTAAGTGATTCTAAGTTCCTAACTAGTTCCTTAATACTTAGGAAACATCAATCACTAACTTAAACCTCTTATTTTGGATTATGGATCAAAATCCTTCATTCTTTGACCTAAAGCTCATTTTGTGAATCAAGGGTCTAAATGAGTTGTTCTAAGTTTCTAACTTAAACTTATGCTATGAACAAGTCATAAGTGACCAAAGAAACACGTCCATGCAAGCCAAACACATCAAACTCATCTAAAACTCAACTTAGCATATTAGGTTGTTTATATGCATACATAGAGAATCTAGAGAGAATAAATGAGTAGAAATCTTAAACCCCTACCTCTTAAAGACTCTTGATTCTGAAGCTTGATCCTTGATCTTCTTCCTCTCCTTCTTCCCTTCTTCCCCTTTCTTCCTTTCTCCCTTTCACTTTTCTTCTTTCTTTCTCTGTTTTTCGGTTCTCTACCAAGGGAGAAGATAGAAATAGAGGGTGGGATATGGAGGGAATTAAGGGAAAAGATTAACTTAAGTTTCTACACTGAAACTTATATCTGCTAAGGACACTCGAATTGTGCTAATTCAAGTTTTCCAACTTCCAACAACTTTAGAATAAATCATACGATTCATCTAAATTGTTGTTTTACCATTTTCATGATTTTCTATATCTGCTGCTAGTCATTCGGTATTAAAACGCACAACCAGTATGCCTAAAAATATCAATCTGACTCTGATTGTCTTGAAACTTTTACCACATCTTATTTGGCTTATTTGTGACCTAGAAAGAAACTCTCTATGTTTATTTCCCTTAACTTAGCAACTTATGCTATTATCTGAGTCATTTTAAGCTACTTTACAACTTCTGTGTTGCAACTAAGTGCCTAAACGAACTCAGTTTGTCACAAAACTTTACTGGCATGCTAAACAAGTTAAACGCTACCTTTGGTAACCATTTACCAGTGTAATATGTGTTTAAGGGTATTACATTTCTCCCCTCCTTTTTTGAAAAAAATTTGCCCCAAAAATTGCTCACCTTAAGCAAACAATTCTGGCTAAACAAAACTCTACATGGAACTTCTACTTCCACGCAGTTTTTTTTCAGTACCAACTTCTCCTATCCACCTTCTCTTGACGAGATCTGCTTATCTTAAAGCTCTTGATCTCTGTGCTTATGGATGGTAAGCTGTACTAAAGCATAACTTAGCTTTGAACTCCTTCTTATAAGGCTTTCAAAACCAGGTGTGAATCTAGTATCTCTATCAGACACTATATCCACTGAAACTCCATGAATCCTAACTATTTCTTTCAAAAGTAGTTAAACTACTTTATCTAGACAATAGCTAACTTTACTTGGCGAAAGATGGGCAGATTACTTAATCTCACCACCTTTACCTGCAGTTTAACATATTCTATTATGTTCTTTAACATACTATGCCACTATACATCTTTCTTACTCTTGGAAAACCTTTGTAGCCTCTTGATAGATGCTATACTTTCTCTGGTAAGCTTCCTCCGAAATCCTTTTTCTTGATTTTTGACCCTCTTGGAAAACAAAGTTGTCTCTAAACTTCGTTATTCCCTCTTAGTCATAACAAAATCCTTTAGGGTTCCTTAGAAGATCTGCTCACACTCGTCCCTTAGAGCTTCATTCTCTTTCTGAGCTTCAAAGAAATCTGAGTCTTTAGGCCTCTTACTATGTCCAACATGCTCACTGAGAGACTATCTAGAATCATAGTCACCGCTAGACTCAAATTCTCAAAAACTCTCAAGAAATTTACTCTCTCTTGGACTATCATTTGGGACACCTGTAGGAATTTCCTACCTAGTGCATCGACCACTTCTTTGGCCTTACCCGAATGATATCTCAACTCAAGGTTATGAGCCTTGAAAAACTCTATCCATCTATTTTGCTTTATGTCCAGCTTCCTCAGATCAACAAGCATCTTGAGCTATCATGATCGCTGAGCATCTCAAACTAAACTCCTTATGAGTTATGTCTCCAAAACTATAAGGTAATCACTGTTGTGGCTAATTCCAAATCATACCTAGGGTAGTCCTTCTCTTGCAGACTTAACTACCTTGATGCGTAGGTATCTACCTACCTTTATTTCATCGACCACACCCTAGTCCCATCCTTGAAGTATATCTGACTACCTCAAAGTTCTCATGGAAATTTGGAATTACCAAAGCTAACATAGTAATCAACCTTCTCTTCTACTCTTGGAAAACAAACTCACTATCTAGAGTCCACTATTGAGTACTACCTTCCTTAACTAGCCTAAACCAGGTAGCACTAACTTAGAAAATCTACTAATAGATTCTTTGCTCTTGGATACAATGGCTACTCTACCCATTGTACCTTTACTTAGACTCTACTAGGGTTCTCTGCAATTTCTGTCTTGCGAATTTACATGGCCCTTAAACTGTACCACTTGTAATCCAAAACTGACTTTCGGCTTACGTGGTACTTAACCACTTCTTTTTCAAAAGTTTCCAAAATTACCTTTGACATACTCTTAATGTACTTTCGTAATCCTGGAAAACTTTCAAAGATCTGCTCTTCTTTACTTTGTTTCTATGACAACCAAATCTTAGATCATCTCTTGAGAAAATTCAAAGCTTTTCTCAACTGATATACTTGATCATCCTTCTCTTAGACAAAGACATTTATTCCTGATATTCCTTTGTTTAACTTGCCTTTAACTTAAGGCACAGTCTCACACACCAACTAAACAAGAACATAACATCATTTGTCTCTTTAAAACAACCAAATCATACCAACAAGGTAAACAAACTAGATTCACAAAGTAAATCAACCTGATCTACAAAGTAAATCTCTACTCTTCTTATACACACCTCAAAAGATTTCTCTTTACATGTGTTCTCATCTCATACCAAGTTGGAAGATTTTGTCGCTTCCTTTTTCCAAGAATCATCTCCCTTACGATGTCCTGGTTACTCACTTATGCCACACATGGATTACCCATCAAGAATGGTCTACATCCATGTATCTTACCACATCTAGCACATCTTGGTGACTTGAAGCTTGATTTACCTTTTTCCTTAGGGTTGCTCATCTAAAAGCACTCTATTTATACTTATTATCACTCCAAGCTTCCACTGTGCAACTCTGATACAAATTGAGATCAAGAGGCACCTTACTAATCTCAACATCTGATCTTTTCCTCTTGAGGAACCTTCTAACTCTTGTTCCAACGAGGCTCTGAGATTGTCTACTTCTACAACTCTATATTCACTGACTAGAGCGAAGAAGTCCTTAACCTCCTTTTGCATTGCAACTCTTCTAATGCCCTCTCCAAGTTCTACTTCAAATTTTACTTACTTCCAGTCTTCATCTGGATTGGACGTAAAATAAGAAAAGAACTTTTGACATTCTTTGATTGCTTCGCATACTGGTTTTCAGTAATATCCCCTTGCTCCAACTTTAGGAATTCCTATTCCTTTGCTTTCTAAAACTCAAGGGAATAATACTTATCTAGCAAAGTAACTCTAAACACCTCTTAGGTGGTTCAAGTACCAACCATCTCTAGTAACCTCTCTGCTTCATTGTATCAGCTTTCGATTTCTCCTACTAACCCTTGCGAAGCAAGGTCACCTTCTGTTCATCAGCGCATGACATGACCTCAAGGATCTCTTCCATCACGTGAAACCACCTTCAACTCAGACAAAACCAAACTCTCCCTTGACAACAAAGGAGTAACTTTCTTGAACTCTGAGAAATACTGATCTCTCAAAAGTTCTTTCTCGTTCCCGCAACTAACTATGTGAGTACTGTTCTATTGCTTCTGATAGATTTCTACTAATGGCAGCATGCTCTCTCAAAACAGCAGCCATTTCTCTAAGAGCTCTGGTTATCTCCTCCTTTACCAGTCTCCTAGTCTCATAGGTTCACCTGGTAGTTGCCATAGTTTCCTGTACACGCAGCACAATACATATTGAGTTAGCTAGGCTCAATATCATGTACTTGTGTGACAGTAGCTATTAGCACACATACCTAAGGCTAGTCATGCAATTCCATCTACATATCTCAAAAAGAGATAAAAGAATGCATAACTTTCTACTAAACTGCTACTTATATCTAAGCACAGTCAGTCCATACCCTGGCTCAACAGGATGAACTGCTCTGATACCATAATGTAACACCCTAATACAGATATCTAGATATATCATAGTTTCACAACGATATATAAAGATAACGGTACTAGAAATGTCACTTCCTCATACTTTATTCTAACATATATCCATAATCACAACTGAGTAATTATAGAAAGCCTTGAGAGATTGCGGAAAAACTTAAACCTCATACATATATATATATACAAACTTAGCCACAAGAGGGCTTATTGTAATACATATAATATAAAACTTACAGAACAAATATAAACTGATTACATAAGTTCTGTCTACTTAAAGTAATAAAAACTACTCTAGTCTTCATGCTTTATCTTCTTACCCTTAGTACGGTCTGTACCATAGTACCTGTGCCTGATCCTGCATCTGTTCCTGCATCTGGATTTACATGGAATAGCAACTGGGGTGAGAATAAACATTCTCAGTAAAAGTAATTCCAATACCATCTAACTATAACATTGTATATAACAATTATATAACAAATGCTATAATTCTAACTTAGGAGCTTCCTCCTCTTTTCTCATATCTGCACACTTTCTTATAGTGTGATATCAACCGATAGCCTACACACTGTTAATATATACAATGCTCATACAGCTGTAAATACCAACAGTGACGGACAATGCCCATACAATTGTCCGTGAATGCAATGAGAATGATATGTAATATGACTAAACCTAAGGAAATCCTAAGAGTATGTGGATGAAATGCAAATGCAGGGTTTTGTTTTGAAATACATGTAAAAGTTTATTTTGAAAATAAGGAAGTTTGTTAGGAACTAGTCAGTATATCATCCAGTGGTAATTAGAGGGAAAACTCATCCTCATATTACACATATCCTGGCAAGCTGAGAAATTCGGGCTTCATCCTTGCTCAAAGAGCGTTTTTGGATTTCCCACTTATCTCCTTTGGCCTTGGCACTATCGAGACATCAGGGTTATGTCCTTCTCAAAAGTCCTTCGGACACCCATCTATCTCCTTTTGCCTCCATGAATGAACATCAAAGGATATTCACCAAGATCGATACTACTTGACTAATTCGTAGACTTACATACGTACTTATATACTTAGTTCCTTTACGATCTAAGCATATTCTCCTAGGAACTTTGGCTTCTTATGTTTACCCTTTGTAATGAGGAGAATCTGTAACCTCATACTACATGTAACCTTAGCATTTGGTTAGAAATACTTGTCCCCTTAGGAACTTCTCTGATTTCTTATCTTCTTAGCTAAATGACCTAGCGTCATATAACGTTACATTCTCAAGTAAATATTACCAGACCATTTCTCATACTTGTACCTAAACTCCACCTCATCACTCATATCTCTTAAGTGATTTCTAATGCAACACTATGTTGCTGAGGTGTTAGATACTTATCTATGGCAAACCACTAACCTTGGCTGCACTAAGGTTCTTTCTTTTCACATACATACTAGATTAACTATCTAGTGTGTGAAAAGCTTAGTGTTATGTTTATCTCTTATATAAACACCATCTTAACTTTCCTATAGACTCGACTCATCCTAGTGAAAGAGTCTATCTTAACTAATGCCTCATCTACCCTTGCTTAAAGAAATGAATGAGCATCTCTCTAAAACTTTGCATAATTAACTCAACTTTAACTAAAGCGAGTAAGTCATGCATCTAGATAAGTGTAACATACTTATTCTGGTTGTATCTAGCTTTCCCTTCCATCACACTTTTAGTAGTAGCTTATACTACACTTGTGTGCTTAAGGTTCCAAATACCTCTTTAATTATTCCAAACTCATGGAAAGCTTAAGAACTTGATGTGATTCCACTTACCATGGTTTCACTTTTACGGATCTATCTAGGGTGGAATTCGCACAACCTTAGGATTATTTGAGATTCTTGCAAATTGATGCTTATAACTGAATGGACACAAAGGAAAAACGAAAATAACAAAGGTAAATGGTTAAGACGAGAGATGGAAATAAGAAATGGATTGGTGCCACAATCAAGGATTGATTGATAAATCAAAGTTTGTGATCACTACAAGAGAAACTCTTGATAAGATCTATGGCTCAGTCAAGAACCTAAGAGAGGAAGCCTCTCACAATTGGACAAACCAAATTGAACATCAAATCCTGGTTTTTTTTTTATTCATCCAATTCAGGTACATTATATAGAGAATGGCTAGAGTAGTGCTAACCAAAGGTCACCACAAATTAGCCTAAGGTGACTCTCCTAACCCTAGCAGCCCCACTAATGCTTACATTAATGCCTCAACTAATTGGTATTAATCACAATTCGTGCATGAAACTTATTATGCTTAAGTGCTGCATGAATTCATTCTAGAAGTTACCAAAGGCATGCAAGCCAATGGTCACTCTTCTTTGTCATGTTTTTAACAAAGCTAATAAAACAAAATAAACACAATCAGCCTCACTAAAAAGCATTAAATTCCCAGTAAAGGCAAAGCTTAGTGGAACTTAACTTCACCTAAGTGCTTATTAACTTAGTACTATCATGCCTAATGCTTATCTAACTTAAATGTACACTCTAAATCAGCCATACAAACTATAAAATTCATGCACACACTTGGGCAGCCCAACTTCATTGATTTTCATCTTAAATCAAGCAATTGACATCTTCAGAACCTATGGTTTCAAGACTTGGGCTTGCTTCCAACATAGTTTCCCCCATTTATATCAAGGCTTCTTGAGCCTTCTTAGTTCTTATTCTTGTCATGGGTCCAATTAGTAGGTACCCCCCTTAGGTCCTCATCAGAACTTAACTTCCATACTTTCATTAGTGTCTAAGGAAGTAAATTCCCTTTATCTTGCATTTCTAACTCATCTTTGCTAATACATGAGTTATTACACATTTCTACTATACCTTATGATTATGACATCTTCTTAGTCGCAATTCATCTTATTGTGTATTTAGCAATGCACAAAGTCTCACTTAACTAGAGACTTAGTACCTAAACATTCCCTCCTTGGAACTAATACACAATCTTGTCTCCACTCAAGTGAATCTAACTCAAGAGTGACTCTTCGTTGTTTAAGGTTCTAGGTACCTTCCCAAGATAATCTGCTATTCTTGGATCTTCTAAGGTTCATACCTTTCTCATTCTCTACTAGAGTGAATACTATTATTCATCCTAGTATACTTATCTCCATTATACTATCTCATCACATCTTGAGTGATATCTATTGCAACGTTAAGTTGCCTAAGGTGCAATGTCATTACCTAAAGCAAACCTTTCCTTTAGGATGCTTAAAAGCCTATGCTTTCTCATACTTGATGGGTAAATATTTTCCACTTGAAAATATCCCCATTTGTGTCTTAACACACTTTAGGAAACATATATAAATGATTCCATTAACTATAGAACTTCAAAACATCCAAAATCAACATTTTGGAGCTTCAGGGTCTCACGCCGCGGCACGACATTGGCACGCCGCGGCACCCTGCTCTTGGGTGCTAATACTGGGCTGATCTTTGGTCTCACATTGTGGCACCACTCAACACACGCCACGGCGCCCATGACAGAACAGCAGTTTTGCATAATTCTGCAGCTATGGGTTTACTGTTCTATTGGTCATTTTCTTGGATTCTGGCCATTTCTATCCAAATTCTAAGTGATTCTAAGTTCCTAAATAGTTCCTTAATACTTAGGAAACATCAATCACTATCTTAAACCTCTTAATTTGGATTATGGATCAAAATCCTTCATTCTTTGACCTAAAGCTCATTTTGTGAATCAAGGGTCTAAATGAGTTGTTCTAAGTTTCTAACTTAAACTTATGCTATGAACAAGTCATAAGTGACCAAAGCAACACGTCCATGCAAGTCAAACACATCAAACTCATCTAAAAATCAACTTAGCATATTAGGTTGTTTATATGCATACATAGAGAATCTAGAGAGAATTGATGAGTAGAAATCTTAAACCCCTACCTCTTAAAGACTCTTGATCCTAAAGCTTGATCCTTGAACTTCTTCCTCTCCTTCTTCCCTTCTTCCCCTTTCTTCCTTTCTCCCTTTCTCTTTTCTTCTTTCTTTCTCTGTTTTTCAGTTCTCTGCCGAGGGAGAAGATAGAAATAGGGGGTGGGACATGGAGGGAATTAAGGACAAAGATTAACTTAAGTTTCTACACTGAAACTTATATCTGCTAAGGACACCCGAATTGTGCTAATTCAAGTTTTCCAACTTCTAACAACTTTAGAATAAATCATACGATTCATCTAAATTGTTGTTTTACTATTTCATGATTTTCTATATCTGCTGCTAGTCATTCGGTATTAAAATGTATAACCAATATACCTAAAAATACCAAACTAACTCTGATTCTCTTGAAACTTTTACCACATCTTATTTAGCTTATTTGTGACCTAGAAATAAACTCTCTATGTTTATTTCCCTCAACTTAGCAAATTATGCTATTATCTGAGTCATTTTAAGCTACTTTACAACTTTTGTGTTGCAACTAAGTGCCTAAACGAACTCAGTTTGTCACAAAACTTTACTGGCATGCTAAACAAGTTAAACGCTACCTTTGGTAACCATTTACCTGTCTAACATGTCTTTAAGGGTATTACAAAGTGGGCCAATAAAATCCACACTGTAAGATTTTCACAACTGTTTTCTTTGAAGAAAAGTGATCTCCATATGCTTCTGAGTGACAAAATTTAATGACACTACCTACCTCACCGTCGGGCACACATCTCTGAAAGATTTAGTCAGGACAATATTTGAACAAGTATGGGTCATCCCAATAAAAGTTTTTCACCTTTGACAAAAATTTTCTTCTATTTTAGTGCGTCCATTGAGGCGGCATCTTTCCTTCTTGTTCATCAGTAAGAGACAAGGAAATTACCACTGGAAAGCTTTGTTCTTCTCCTAAAAAAGTGTACTTCAACCCAGCAAGTAATGACTTTAATTTTAGTGTAGGTACTTCTTCATGGGTATTATCATTCATAGGTTTTAGCTCTTCAAATCTCGGCTTCCATCCTTTGTATTCTATTTCCTCTATACAATCAAGCAAATGAAATGAATTAATTAAACAAACTTCTAATGGGTCAGAAGAACTCCTTTTTTGAAGATGATCATCTACAATGACTTCAATCCCTTCAACTTCCTCCTTTTCATCAAAGACTTCCTGTGGTTGCTTGCACGTGTTAAAAACATTGAGTTTCAGTATCATATTTCCAAATGTTAGTTTCACCACTCCATTTATGCAATTTATCAAAGCATTAGATGTTGCTAAAAATGGACGGCCTAAAATAACAAGAATTGACTTGCAACTATCAACCATAGGTTTAGTATCCAAGACAATAAAATCCACAGGATATATGAATTTATTAACTTGAACCAACACATCTTCCACTATTCCTCTTGGAATTTTAATTGATCTATCGGCAAGTAGAAGAGTTACATAAGTTGGTTTTAACTCACCCAAGTTGAGTTGCTGATAAACTGAATATGGAAGCAAATTGACACTAGCACCAAGATCAAGTAAAGCTTTTTTTAATTTTATGTTCTCCAATAATGCATGAAATTGTAGGACAATCAGGGTCTTTATATTTCAACGCATTATTATTCTGAAGAATGAAGCTTACCTGTTCAGTAAAAAATGCTTTCTTTTTCACATTTAGTTTCCTTTTAACAGTGCATAAGTCCTTCAAATATTTGGCATAAGAAGGAATCTGTTTGATAGCATCTAACAGAGGAATATTGATCTTCACTTGTTTCAAAATTTTAAAAATTTCAGTGTGGTGGTCCAATTTCCTTGGATTATTCAATGCTTGAGGAAATGGGGGTGAAGGCGAGTGTTTGACCTCCTTTTGGTCAACTTCTTCATTTTCTTGGGGAATTAGTTCATCTTCTTTATCATAAGGCTCAGGAATTTTTTTTTCAACAACCTTTCCACTCCTAAGAGTTATCACTGACTTGACTTGATCTATTTGTTAGTTTTCTGAACTCCCCTCACTTAGTCTGTATTGACCCTTGGGATTTGGTTGAGGTTGAGAAGGAAATTTTCCTTTCTCATGAATGTTGAGTGTAGAAGAAAGTTTAGCAAGAGTTTCTTTTATGTCAATCATGGTTTGATTGTTTTGTTTATTAATGGCCTTTTGCTTTTCTATGAATGCATGCAGTGTTTCTTCAAGGTTTTTCCTATATGGTGGGACATAAGGTGCTTATCCTTGAGAATTTTGAGAGTCCTGTTGTGCCTGAGGAGGTGGTGGTTGCACGAATTGTGACTGATTATTATTCGTCCAGCTGAAATTCGGGTGATTTCTCCATCCCGGATTGTATGTATCTGAAAAAGAAGAAGTAAATGGCTTTTTAAAATTATTCATAGCATTTACTTGCTCATGTACAACTTCTTCAAAAATAGGAATCTTAGGACATTCATGTGTTTAGTGTCCTAAGTCATCACAAATGCCACAAATTTCTTCATTTGCACAAATTTGATTTCTTTTGCTTTTCTTAATTCCATGGCTTCAACCTTTCTAGCTAAACTGGCAAACCTTGCATTTAGATCTTCTTCTTGACTAAGGTGATATTTTCCTCTATTAGCACTTGCAAGGTTAGATCTAATTAAATTTTCAGAAGGGTTAGTACTATGCCAAGATTGAGAATTTTCAGCCAGCTGGTTTAAATAGTCTAAAGCTTCATCAGGTTCTTTATCAAGAAACTCACCATTGCACATTGTTTCCACAAATTGTTTAGTTTCAGGTGTTAAACCTTCATAAAAGAAGCTTATAATGCGCCATTTCTCAAAACCATGATGTGGGCAAGAATTTAACAAATCTTTAAACCGTTCCCAACATTGAAAATATGCTTCATTTGAATTTTGAGAAAAATTTTGGATTTGTCTTTTCATAGCATTGGTTTTGTGTTAGAAAAAAATTCTTCAAGAACTCACCTTGCATTTCTTGCCATGTGCCAATTGATCTTGGTTTCAAAGTGTTAAGCCAAGTTTTTTATTTATCTTTTAAAGAAAAAGGAAACAATTTAAGCTTAATAATATCTTCAGTGCAATTTTGGTGATTGAAAGCAATACATACTTCCTCAAATTCTTTCAGATGTAAATATGGGCTTTCAGACTCTAAACCATGAAAATTAGGAAGTAAATAAATCATACCTGACTTGAATCTAAAATTATTGGCATTAAGTGGAAAGATAAAGCATGATGAACTAGAATTTCGAGGTGGATGCAAATATTCACGCATGGTTCGCAATGGTTGATTTTCAAGTTCATCATGTAAACTTTCATTTTCAGCCATTGTGTCAATTGTGTGTGATTGTGATTCAAACGAATCAATATATAAAGTACCAGGATTACTTTTAACTAAACGACCAGAATTTAAATCACGATACCAATTAAGCATAAATAAATGACTTAAAATAGAAAAAATATTGTACAAGTCAGCAATTTACACTAGCCATTAAATATTAACAAGGATGTGGTATAAACCAACCACCCAACAAATATTAATAAGTAAAAAGTTAGATAACTGATAAAGTAAAAAGTTAGATAATTAGAGAGTTAATAATTAGTAAGTTAGAAGGTGCAGAAAGTAAAATATAGAAAATAAAGTGCGGAAAGCAAATTATAAAAAATAAAATACGAAAAGTAAAATACAAAAAATAAAAGTGCGGAAACTAAATTTAAAATAAGAAAACCGGAGAAAGGCAGAGCCCCACCAGAGCCGGCGAAAGAGAAGAGAAGAAGAAAGATTATTTCATTATGTTAGAAAGCAATAATAAATAACAAAAATTTAAAAATTAGAGAGCGAAAAATAAATGACGTAAATTAAAAGTTAGAGAGTAGAAAATAAAAGTTAGTAAGCGAAAAATAAAGGACATAAATTAAAAGTTAGTAAACATAAGTAAGTGACATAAATATAAATGTTAGAAAGTTAATATATTAGCAAGTTAGTATGTTAGATAGTTAGAAATTTAGAGAGTTAGTAATAAAATTGAAGGATCGGCAAGCCGATCTTTTGCTCTGGTGAGAGAGAAGAGAGAATAGATTTTATTAAAGAAAAAGAACCTCAATAAATTAAAACTTCAAATCAAGTCCCCGGCAACGGCGCCAAAAACTTGACTGTGGATTTTAAAGGATGCAAACTCAAGTGCAAGTTGTCTTAAGTAATAAATTTTTCTGGAGTCCGAGATCGATCCACAGGGAATTGATGAAGAAAAATTAATTGAGGTAAGAAAAGGATTTATCACAGCACCAAAAGTAATAAAAGATATTCACAAATGAATTTAAGAACTTGCTTGGGTTAGGAGATCCACTCTTGGTAATAAATTAAAGGCAAGATTATTTCTCTTTATAACTCAATTGAAATCCACACACAGTAGAGGTTCTAATTGAAAAATATAGCATTCAAAGTTCAATTATATATGCAATCATATTATGATTCCTTTAATTATCTACCAATATTTGTAAATGAGTTCAAGCATTCACTGTGCCAATCCTATTGTCTACAATAAATCAAGATCTCCATTATATAAAGAAGGTTTCTAAATTGATTGGAAACAAAATACAACACATATAATATCCATTTGATAATATATCATTTAAGCACAAGAAATAGAATAATCTAACCTTATTTCATTACCAAGAGCTTCACTCTTTCACCCAAGCAAGATGAAGATTTAGTTACTCATAGATAAGAAGAAAGAAAGAGAGAAAAAGAGAAAGATGAACATAGCTTCAATTTAGAGCAAGAGAAAATTACAACAAAGGAAAACAATAAACAAGCATAACTATAACTTCTAAAAACTAAGCCTAACACCAAGAGTACCAAATGATCAGCCCATGGTGCCTTTTATAGAGGATTAGGGATATAAAATGACAAGGGGGCTAATTAAGAGTAGGTGGATGAGTGGGTGGAGTGGTTAGATGAGTGGTTGAGTGGTTGGATTATTAAGATTCTTTGTCTCCGAAATCATTCATTGCTTAACTTATGGATGCCATCATCAAATGAAAAAGTCATCTTCATGAAAGTTGTAGACCTAGGTCTTAACTTTCAGATATCTAAATTTCAGCTCATTTCACCACCTACAGCCCGATATATGACCCAGTTACTGCAGACTATTCAGGCCCAGTTTCAGCACCTTTGTTTTGAGTTCCAGACCTAATATCACCTCCAATCTGTCTGATTTGAGTTTTGTATTCTTCATGAAAGTTGTAGATATGGGTATTAACTTTCCAGTATCCAAATTTCAGCCCAAATAAGTTCCTACAGCCTGAGTTATGCTCTGATTACTGTACACTGTTCAGGTTCCAGTCATAAAACTTGTGTTCTGACTTCCAAGCCCAATTAGCTCTACTAGATGTCTGAATAAGACTTTGAGCTCTTCATCAAAGTTGTAGAGCTTTCTCTCAGCTTTCATACAAGGTAAAATTCATAATTTCTAGACATCTAGAACTCAAGATATGACCAAAATACAGAAACAGTGTAAGACCCAAATAATGTTAAAAAAATCAATTAAGTCCAATTTGAGTCCAAACTTACAAAACATAACCAGGCTTGATCAATTAAGTACATGGAGAGTGTAAATGACTAAAAATGAGGGTTCATTAATGTATAAAATATGTGATTATCATAGTTACCCCCAAAGCCTATAGTTCTTGATGGTCCAAAAAGATCCATGTGCAAAAGTTATAGAGGTCTAGTAGAAGAAACAACATTTTTAGCTTTGAAAGAAACCTTTACTTATTTACCATTTTGACATGCATCACAAAGTTTATATTTATTAAATTTGAGCTTTGGAAGACCAATTATTAAATCTTTAGAAATTAGTTTGTTTAGGTGATCCATATGAATGTGAGCAATTCTGCTATGCCATAGCCATGAATCACTCTCTTTACTCATAAGATATCTTGCATTTTGAGAGATAATATCATCAAGATTAATCATATATATGTTATCACTATAACTAACAAACTTAACATGCTTATCATCTTTACCTTCAATTATGCAGCAATTAGAATCAAATATAACTCTATTACCTTTATCACATAATTGACTAATACTAAGCAGATTATGTTTAAGTCCTTCAACAAGTAAAAGAAGAGGAAGGATTTTTATTGACTTTGCTAACTCCAAGGATTATCCCTTTGTCATTGTCGCCATATGTTACATGTCTATTTTTCTTAGGCACAAGGAAGGAGAACTTGGAGCCATCACCGGTCATGCGCTTGGAGCAACCACTATCAAGATACCAACTTGAGCTCTTGGCCTTCAAGCACACCTACAACACACATTCAGATTTTAACCTTTGGTACCTGAATTTTCTTGGGTCCTTGTGTGTTAGCATTTGGCAAGGTGCCCTTAGGGACTCAAATCCTCTTAGTTCCAACCTTGGTGTTTATAGTCTTCCTTACATTACATGTTGAAGCATTATGCCCTTTTCTCCCACAATGAAAGCATTTGATAAAAGGGCT
Organism: Ormosia emarginata; assembly: GCA_029884605.1. Classification (NCBI taxonomy): domain Eukaryota; kingdom Viridiplantae; phylum Streptophyta; class Magnoliopsida; order Fabales; family Fabaceae; genus Ormosia; species Ormosia emarginata. Next base: position 28,572,348 of record JAQQTP010000074.1, on the reverse strand, counting down.
ACTTGATGTACTTGAGGAAATAAAGAAATTCTTGTGAGACTTTTATTGGTTATTGGGATTATACCCCAAACTGACTTTTTGAAAAATACATCTCCCTATTAATACATTTAAGTTGTCTCTTCCAAAGGTAAATTTTGAAAGAGTGTTTTTCAAATCATCAACTTCCTTTTCAAATGATTTACATGATGAACAAGATGATGGTATAGATGCATTATCACGTGAAGAATAAGTTATGCATGATGAGTTAGCATCAATAAGTCCTAGAGTCTCATTCTTAATTTTGAGTTCGTTAATCTCTTTGTTTAAAATGAAAATTTTGTTTATCAATAAAGAGATTGTTTTGTTGGAACATAAAACTATTTTTGAGCCTCATGGATTCATCATGCAATTCTGGAAAAGCATCTTGTAATTCACTATAGGAAGGTGAACAGTCTAGGTTTGAAGATGTTACATTGGTGTCACTTTCTTCTTCTTCTTCACCCCTAGCCATGAGACCTAAATGAGTTTCTTCATTTTTCGAACTATCACAGGAGTCGATGTCATTCTCCTCTCATGCTATATAGGCTCTCATTCCTTTCTTTTCTTTGGAAGGTCTCTTCTCAAACTTCTCCGTCTTCTTAAGATATACGAGATATTCCATCTTTATGAGCCCCAATTTTTTGCATTCATAGCATGTTGGAGTAGATGAGGTTCCTTCCCCTTTATGATAAGTCTTCTTAGGAAGGAAATGTGGTCTTCTTTGGATTCATTTCTTTTTGAGGATTCTTCCAAACTTTCTTACAAGGAAACTAAGATTTTCCTCATTTAGCTCAAGGTTCTCATCTTCATCTTCTTCATCATCTTCTTCAATTGTGGAGGAGGTGGCTTTAAGTGCAAGTCCCTTTTTCTTCTTATCATGCTCCTCACTTTGATTGAGCCCATTGAGCTCCAACTTATGTTCTTGGAGTTTTCCAAAGAGAGTGGCTAGAGATATTGTTGATAAATGTCTTGATTCTGCAATAGTCGTTACTTTGGGTTGCCAGTTCCTACTCATACATCTCAAAACTTTGTTAATAAGTACTTCATTAGGAAAATCTTCCCCAATGAAGTAAGATGATTTATAATATGTGTGAATCTCTTTTGTATTTCTTGAATGCTTTCTCCTTGATTCATTCTAAAAATTTCGTACTCATGAGTGAGAGTATTTATTCTTGATTATTTTACTTCACTTGTACCCTCATGGGTCACTTGTAGAGTATCCCACATTTCTTTAGCGGTCTTATAATTTGACATCCTAAAGAATTCATCATACCCCGAGGATGTGGTAATGATGTTCTTATCTCTCAAATTGTATTGAACCTTATTTTTGTCCTCATCAGTCCATTCACTTCTTGGTGTATTAGTTATTACACCATTAACAATACATGTGGAAATAACGGGGCCATTTTTAGTGGCATCCTACACATCTAAATCAATAGCTTCAATAAAAATTTTCATCACTTCTTTCCAATAGGCATAACCATCCCCATTGGAATAGGGGGTCTATTTATAGAAGAACTTTAGAAAGAAAAATAATTTGAAACCATAACTTCTCTTGAAGCTGCTAAGCTCTTTACACAATAGTCTAGCTCTGATACCACTTGTTACTAAGTGACCTCTGTAACACCTCAACTTTTGAGTTAAGTACGATATTGTCCTAAATGTACTGTTTTATGTTTTCTGTGAGTTATAAATAGAATTTGACTGTTTCATGACTGTATTTGCTCATTGTGTGTGATTTACTCTGAGTTAAGAAAATAATAATTTTATGGCCGAAAAAATCTTAATTTAATTATTCAGAGCTGGAGGATCTTACTAAACTCAATTTTGAACAGTACATGTATTAATCTTTTAATTTTTAAGATTTAACTGTACAATAAAAATATTTTATATTATTATAATATTATTTTATTAAACAGTACCTACTGTCTCAAAAATAGTAGAATTCTGCTCCAAAACGGACTATGGACTCGAAAAAGTCTGTGGGACCCGCGTTTGGAGAAGCAGTCAATGTTTCTGGCTAGATTTAATTCTAAACCAATGGGAGCTAATCAATAATGGTGGCTTGAAAAATTCTAGACCAATAGGATTTTAGTCCACAAAAGTGGTTGGACTTATTAAGATTGAACTAGAAAGCTTAACCAAGTTAGCTTAAGCCTAACTAAGTTAGTATAGGAAGCTTATGTAGTAACTAAATGAAGTAAACCTAGTTAACTATCTATTTAAGTTCTAGTTAGAGAAGGTTCTAGAAGAATCAAGAAAATGGTTAGTCATCCTAGCTAACTAAATGGCTAACTAAGTAACCAAGAAGCCTAAGTAAATTTACCTAAACCTAACTAGGAAACCAAATGAACTAAAACCTAGTTTGCTTCTCCTAAGGCCATTCGATTATAGCACCTTCAAGAAGGCTTAGTCACTTGATGACTTGGTTTTCCTACACCAATTAGAAGCAAGCTTGGAGACAAAGCCTTTGATATCATCCATTGATCTAATCTAAGGTTGTTAGGAGTCCTTAAGGGTCAACAATGATGGCAACCTCCTTTGAGGGAGCTCCATGGCCAAGTAGAGATTAGGAGAGGTAGAAAGCATTTCACTTAGTCATTTTTATCTTCAAACTTTACTATCATCAAATATTTCTTTTTCTCTCCAAGAACACCAAGAACAACTCCCTAGCTTTCTTCATTGAGCCATTTAGCCAACACCTACAACCAACACCTATACTCTTCTAAATTTTCATCTAACCTTACTTCTCAAATCTAAACATCATTCTAAGAACTTCTCTAGTTGAAAGTTTCTTCAAAAAAATTCATCTTGAGCTTGGAGAATCATCTTGAAGATTTTTCCTACAAGGTGAAAATCTTTGTTTCTTACTTCTAACTTGCTTTTTGATATTCTAAGCCATGATTGATCCATGATTTATATTTTTCTGCTATAGTTATAACTCTTTAAAATTTGTTTGACCTTGTTAGGGATTCTTTGGAGGTCACACGAAAATACTAGGAGGAGTTAGAAAGAGTTTGTCTTCCCTTAAGGTAAGAGGGAGATTTAATCTCATCAACCTTGTGTGGTGATGAAAAAATGGATTGTATTTGTGGTGAAGAATCCATAAGGATTCATTCACTTGGTTGTTTAATGCTTTTCTATTTGTGGTTGATTGTATTTGTAAGCATGTCTATAGCTTTAAAATATATTGCATGTGTTTATAGATGTATAATTATTATTGTAGGATGTGAATAACATATAAGGATTGCATGAGTGTTCCAAAGAACACAAAAGGAGCTCACGACTTCACCAAGAAAAAGAGAACCAGGATGTTCTCAACCATTTTCTAAAAGAATGACTCAATTAATTTAAGTAAATTAATGAATTTGAAAATGATTTAGAAGATAGAAAATGATTTAAATACCATTTGTAAAGAATATGTTGAATTCAGCCAACATGCCATTCAATGTATATTTGATTTCCAAAATTATTTTCTAAGGTAGATTAAGTAGTTAACTACAAAAGAATTCAATTTCAATGAATCTTTGAGGAATAAAATGAATGAACTTAGTTTTAGAAACCTAAATTAGAGGAATTTATTATAAGTAAGAAATAAAGTAAACACTTGAAAAATACTAACGTAGAGCTCACTCTTTGGGTTTTGAAGCACGTTAGCAAGTTTCAAGGTGTAAATAATGGTTAAGGTTAAAATATGTAGTCTTTTAAAGAAAAATGTAAAAAATATCATTTTATGAATTTTCTAGACAAAATACTGTCAAAATTCACTAAAAACGGATAAATAATGGAGAAAGTTTCATAATATAATTATAACGTAAGGAAAATATTCTACGTAGTTAAAAAGTACTGGAAATAGCTTACGTGTATTTAAAATAATAATTTTTAAGTTACGCGGTTGAGAAAACGATTTAAAAATCTTACGCGATTGAGAAAATGATTTAAAAACACTACGCGATTTTAAAAACGTTGAAAAATATTTACGCGATTTAAAAACATTTGAAAAAGGTGACGTGATTATGAAAACGCAATAAAATCTTTACGCGACTAAAAGGAACAGTAAGTTTTACTGTCAGGCCAAAGTGGTGGACCCGGACATGTTGAGAAATAGTACTGTCAAGTGGAGACATACTATATTTGGTGAATACTGATACTGAGGGTATTATTATAATTATGGCTTATAGTGATAATAAGGGTATTTGTGTAATTTTGGATTACATTCATACATTAAGAGATGTGTCATTTTTGTTGAAATTGGCGATTGGCTGACGAGATGAATTACATTGTGTTGTGGGTGTGATAGGCATAGTGTAGTTCATTGATTGAACTTGGAGGCGTTAGTGTGCGGAGGATTCCACATGTGGACAGTTGGTAGCTCCTCTGGGCTGTGGTAACGGGCAACACACTAATGATCTCGACAAGCACTATTCTTAATCAAGATTTTATGGAGACTATTTGGTACGATGCCTGTGGTGCACGACGTATTTGACTGTGTACTACTTACATGATGTTTTGACTATGGGCTATTTACACGACGTTTGACTGTGTAATAGTTGGTTGGGCAGCCTGAGGTACAAACAAGTCTTTCGGATCATTCTCTCTGATGTCTGTGTTTAGCTCCATGGAATAGGAACGAGTTTGTATACATTTGCATTTATGGTCTGCATCTTAATGTGGTTGTTTACCGTGATTTGTGATATTATGTTTGATGTGTCAATTTGAGATATTGTATATGATTTGATGGTATGTATTAATGTATTATATTGTGATATTTATTTGTATTGTCGTTTTCTTTGTTGCCATGCTAGTAATGATATAGATTGTCTCACCTCTTTGTATGCATTTTTTGTATTATCTTTATATTCTGTAAAGAGTTTGAGGAATAGGAAGAGGAGCAGCCTCTTGATATTTAGTACTCGGAGGAACAGCAACTGAGTGACCAATTTGAGGAAGGTGAGCCATTAGATCACCCTTATCATTTGGATTGATCTTGTGGTGATGACGTTGCCAGAGTTTCTAGGATTCGTGAGGCTTGAGTTTTACGGAGGTTCTGAAGCCTAGAGACTGCGTGAAGATAGATGATCAGTAGTCTATGTGGGGCATCTGACTGTGACCCTGCGTAGAGAGTTTGATGGAGCACCTACTTTTACTACTACTTTGTACTTATATCTTGAGATGCCTTTGACGCTGAAACGTTGCTGGGGAGGACGTTTTCATGCACCCAATGAGATCAGTAGTGTATCGAAAGTATGGACTCCTATTCGTAGAGCTGTGAGACATCCTGGATTTCTGTCATCCGATGATCCATCTGAGGATGATCCTTCGGAGGGTTAGAAATCTTTGATGTGCACTTGGGCATGTTTATATCTTAGTGTGGTATCGAACTTTTTACTACTTAATTAAATATTTGTAGTTATAAATTATTTGGGTACTTAAAACAAAAATCATATTTATATTATGGTGTGTAATAATAGTTCGTTTTGTTTTGTGATTCGTTTTATTTTATTTAATGATATCTAGTATAAAAAGAAAAAAAAATTACAACTTATATTATTTATGTATTAAATGTTTTATAACTTGGGTAAGATTTTATTTTATTGCATAAAAAATGTGACATCCTCATTAGGGTGTTATAACCTCAAAACTCAATAGGGGAGGTAAATTGAGTTTATGAAAAAATTTCACAAATCTTTCGCAAAACACTTGATTATCGATTTACGTTGAAGCTATTGATTGATAGAGATAAGTGGATTGAAAGGATTTGATACTTTCACTCATAAAAGAACCAAGCAAGCAAGATACTATTCAATCAAGCAAATATAAACAATATTCAAAGATAAAAGAGTGGGGTTTAGAAGATCAAACACAAGGTTTATCCTGGTTCAACCACTCCTTGTGACTGACGTCCAGTCCTCAAGTAATCACCCGAAATTTTTCACTAATACTTCAAGTTTGAGTAGGTGCTTGCTACCTTTACACAATAGAGCACTCACGACACCTTGGGATACCTCACCTTTGTGCTTGAGCCTCAAATTCAAGGGATGCCTCACCCTTACAAGTTGGTTGAGAGATACCTCTCCCTCTTTACAAAAAAATCAAAGTGTTTAATAGATGAAACTCTTGCAAGAGTATGTAATACAAATTGGAGCCCTAGAATGCTCTTCAAGAATATCTCAAATTGATACAAAAACAGAGCACAAATGATTCAAAGATTGATTCACTGATTAGAGTGATAGAAATATGTTCTCAGTTGTTGGTTAACCATAAATGATGATCCAGCTCAAGTATTTATAGAGTATTTGAATAAAGGAGCCGTTGGGTGTATTAAAAAGCAACATTAAATGCCAAGAAAATAGCTGTTGGCTATTGTCAGACTTGATATAATCAATTATATGGTCTATGTAATCGATTACATGGCTCTTAGAACGTGTTCTTGGCTTTCTGAGCAGGATGTAATCAATTACAACCTTAATGTAATTGATTACATGGCCTCTGCTAAACTTGTAATCGATTATAACCTCAATGTAACTGATTACAATGCTTCTGCCATGCTTGTAATCGATTACAACCTTAATTGAATTGATTACAAGGCCTTTGGTTGACTTGTACTTGATTACAACACTTGTGTAATCGATTACAATGGCCCTTAAATTCATTTTCCAAGTCCAATTAAGCTTAATGACCATTACCAACTCAGAGAACCTTGGATTTGTTTAAGATATGAACATGAGTTATAAAAATTAAGATTAAAATCAACATTTCTTTAAGAAGAGAGTTTTGAGCATTTAGTTGATTTATAAAGATCTTTAAAAACATGAGGAGATAAGTTGAGATATTTTGAGAGCATTTTACATTCAAATTCTAAGACTTATAACCTATACCAAATATACCACTTTTGATCTTAGTCTTCATCTTGACTTTGTTATTATCAAAAACTTCATTAATATGCTTCATGTCATAAGCATTCAGATGAATGAAATAAATTAAAATACCTCGCCAATGGGGTAATTGTCTTATCAAAATTAAAACACCCCACGCAGGAGGAAAAAAATTGAAAGGGCAGACTTAGAGACATTCCTTGTGTCCTCAGCAACATCTGGGTCCTAAACGATGTTTACGGAGGGCTCGACGACACCTTGATCATTTGCAGCTTGGCTTGGAGGAAATAGACGGCCATCTCAAATCACCATTCTAGGGTTCAATGAGCCCAATGCCAGAGCCACCCCAAGATTAAAGAGCTGGACTTGGTGAACTGCATTTTGGAATTGCTCCCCACTGATCTTCATGTATATCGAAATCAATTGTTGAACATCCTCTTGCAGTCACGTCGTTCCAGTTCAGAGGTCTTAGTTCTCTGTTTGGATGTTTTCACAATTAGTACGAAGTACATTGACTTCCCTTATAATCTCCACCGAGCCAGCTTTCTCCAGTTTTAGGCTATCTTTTAGGGCTACCACCTCTGTCTCCAGATCTTTGGCCCTAGCTTCAACTGCCTCCTTGGCCCGAAGGGCCCGGTTTTCGCCCTCCTCGGCTGTTACTACTCTCTCCGCCGTCTCCCAATCATGTTTCTCGTAGTTCTATTCCAGGAACCGATCTTCAGCAGCAAGACGAAGGGCAAAAATTTGAAACATAGACAAAGTTTCCGTCATGCTACGCTGGGCAATATGGTTTTCAACTTAGTCATCCAGGATGTTGAAGTCAATGAAATCCCAGGGATCCGACACCTCGTGATACAAACTGATGGGGCCGATAACTTCCTCGACTGCCACCCTTTTTCCTCAATTGTTCGTCCTCCAATCTTCAACGGCTCTCCTATTCCACCTCTGGAGTGGTGACGATGGAGATTCCTTCGGTTGAATCGACCCTCCCTTCGGGAACTAGGTCCTCGACTGGTGGAGCTGGAAGGGCTAGAGCGACGAGCACAGGAGCGTTGGAGGGCCCAGCTGCATTACTGGCTTTTAGGGCCTCGAAGGTTGCAAGGACATTACTTGACACCATCGTAGCCAAACTCACTACAAAATACAATAAGAGTCAGTAAACAGAAGAAATGTATAATTACCACACAAAAAAAATATGATACAGAGTGCAGCCTGCACTACCTAGGATGGCCCAAAGAGTTGCATCATCGGGGGCATCTAACACGTCCTTAGAAGATATAAGGCCTACTTGCTGAACCCACATGATAAAGAAGTCGACACACGCAATCTCATCGTCGTCTAGGTGTTGTTTCTCCTTCTCAATCGATTTAAGAAGGATATTCCATGCCATCTTAGTCCAATGCAGGTAAAACTACAGCTCTTCGTCATTGTCTAACAATAAAGGATGAGTACTAGAAGCCTTCTTTAGTTTGAAAAACTTTTCCTTGAAGTCCTTATAACTATCTTGGTAGACTTGAAAGACCTTCGACCGAGCCTTGATTGGATTGTGAGCCAGGTCTTTTGAGCAACACCACCACCCTGAAGATTCAACCGTGTGTGGAAATAAAAGAACAACCTCTCCGAGCACCGCAACCCGACCAACTGGAAAATCCTCTCAAAGGCAAGAATGTTTTCCCAACTGTTTAGGTGAATTTGGGTTGGAGCAGCCTGAAGAGTGTGAAGGACTACAAGCACGAAGTTGCTGAAAGGAATCCGAAGTCCAAGATCCGTGAAAAAGTCTTCATACAAGAACATGTAGTGCTCACTCGCCTGCCATGAGGAGCACACCTATTCGTTCTCTGGGGAGATGATCTGAAATTCATGATCCATTTCGCTTTTCTCCCTCAGCATCAAATAACATTGGAGCCTTTCAAGTGATTCTTTAAGTTAGAACACAGATAGTCTGTCATAAGTGTCATTACCAACCCACGGATACACCAACCCTGGACCGCGGGCAATCCAGATGGGATCTGCAGTAGGCGGCACCCAAACTTTAGGAGTCTGGGGTCTAGCCACTTTTCTTCAGGCCATCATGTTCCTGGAAACACCAATAGAGGCTGGTGAGCAATTTTGAGAATCAATTAATTGAAAGATTTAGACGCAGAAAGAGGCATACAGAAAAGATAACTCTTGCCCATATACCAGCCTCCATGCCCACTAGGGTTTAAGCCTCAGGGACACCTCCGCTGCACATAGCACGACAAAGAAGGTGCTTTACAGGGCAATGCCATTGAAGAGACTCAAAAACTATGACACCCCAATTCCTTTTATTGAAAAAAGGAAGGGAAGGGAATGGCGCACCAAAAAAGAGTTCACAACTGCTCTGACGCCAAAAAATAGTAGAAACAAACTAAGAGGAAGAAGAAATATGTAACATTCTGCCTAACTTAATGATATTAATCAGTGTTACAGTAACTCAATAAATTTGATACAAGTTACCTGATAATTTGGGTAATTGTTTGGATTGAATTAAGCATAAATCTATAACACTGAATGTGAGAAATAACTCAAAATAGCCTAGAAAATTTAGCTTAAATAGCTAAGAAGGTAGAAATAAATATGGAGAATTATTTCTAAGTCATATCATGATTAGAATGAGCTATATTGAATTTTTAAAGATCAAATGAATTTTGAGAGTGTTTAAAAACCAAACTAAATAGATAAGTAGCTTAGAAAATCCTAAGATTATGAGTAATTGTCACATAGAAGATGAAGATTAATTGGAGAGTGGGAACAAATTAGATTGAGTACCTAAAAGCTTCTTAATTCATCTTTATAAAGGTTAACTTAACCCAAGGATGAATAGTGAAGCTTAGTGACAGATAAGGTTGTATAATGATATTTGTGGAAAAATGAAACTGGGAAATGAGAAAATCCTAGAATTTTTTATAATACCTATGAAGGTTAGAAAATTAATTAATGGAAACTTAAAGTATTATGTTTTTAGCTAGATTTCCCTTTTTACCCTTTATTTCCTGTTCCCCACCTCCTTTTCTCTCTCTCTTCGTCTCTCTCTCTCATTTCTATTTCTTTTTTCACTTTTCTCTCTATTCTCTCTCGTATTCATCCATCACAAGGAAAGAAAAGAGACATAAAGAAAGAAAGCAGAGGTAAAGGAAGAAGAAGCAGAAACGAAAAGAAAAAAAGGAAGATCAAGGAAAGAAAAGCAAGGAAATAAGAATAACAAGGTCAAGGAGCCATGAAAAGCAAGGTAGAGGGTTTTTCTTATTTTCTAGTTTTCTCTTTTGTTTTCCAAGAGTTAAAAACTGAGATTTGAATGATGATTTTGATTTGATGATGAGTTGATGCTTGAATATGAGTTAAAGTTTCAGTTTTTGTTTCTGGATCTTGATGAACTTGAGATTAGAAAAATGGGTACGAAACCCACATTTGAATTATGGTTTTAAATGTAGTTTGGATGCTTGTATATGAAGGATTTGATGATATGATTTGGTTTTGAGCTGATGATAAAAAGATTTAAGTTTGAATTGTATTTCTTATTAACTTTAAGCTACTGGTTTCTCGCCCCAAAAACTGAGAAATTTCATTACAGAAAACACGGAGCCATGACACTAATTTGATGAGGTGCCATGGCATAAATGAATTGAGGTGTCATGGCACCAATTTGATGAGTGTGCCGCAACACACATGTAAAATGAAGTTGTGGCATATGTTTGCATAATTCTTTCCAGATTAATAAATTTATATTTTTGTGATTTTATTTTATGAAAGGTATGATGTTTTGGCCTGAAATGATATAATGAAATACTCTAATGTTTGACTAATGAGATATTAATGCCTTATACCATGATTGTGAGATTGATAGATGAATTTGAAATACCTATGATGAGAAGAACTAAGATATGCATATTTTGTATGATTAATGATATGACGATTAAAGAGATTTGATGAAAAATGATTTTCTCTCATGGGTATCCCTTGTGGAACTAGGCTGAGTGCATTTTAGTTATACCTAGACTCATTGTAAGTCTTAGACAATGGTAAGAGAGAAATTGAGAATCTCTCTATACTAGAGTAATTAAGGTTAAGGAAGACCTCTCTTTTTACCTGAGCTTTCCTAGTCATCAAGTAGTAGAGGATTTACAAGCTTCTTCTTTATTACTTGGGGTGATCCTAAATCCTGGATAATGTGAGGATTTCTGGGCATCTTCCCTGTCCCAGATGACTGATAGTATAAGGATTTCTGTGCGTTCTCTCTATCATGGTTCTAGACTGAGGATTTATGTGCGTCCTCTTTACTAGTTAGAGATAGTTATGACCTAGTTACCTGGAGTAGTCTTGTGTGACAAATCGATCGTCATAAATAGGTTGATGTGCACCATCCTGAAGGTAAGCTACTACCATGTGAATGAATAATATTATGAGCTCATATCTTTGATTTTAAGATGAGACTTGAGTATTGATGATTTGATATTTTATAAAATGATTTATGATTTGATGAGTTTTCAAAAACAAGTTTTCTTGATATGACTTTAGTATTGATGATATTTTGATTATATGAAAATATGAGATTTGATAACATGATTTACGATTGGGCAATATGAAATTTAAAGATATAATTTATGATGTGATTATTTTTTGACGATATGAATGATTTTCATAAAAATAAAATGAATTGTCTATTTCAGGAAGAGGAAGGACCTGTTTTGGCTTTCTGCCATCTTCTTAGATTGACATTGAGTATTTTAAAAATGGATTTTTCCCCGAACTAACTGGAATTATTGTGATGACATGTTTTTTATATAAACTACTGAGAATTTCATGATTCTCACCCTCTATGTCTATGATTTCCACAATGATTCTAGGAAAAATTTATAATAGTTAAGTAAGATGGCGAAATATGGAGCTTGCGATGAAGAGATAGATTAGTTTGTTTAGTTAAGATTTTTGTACCATAAGAGGTATACTATATAATATTCAGCGATGTATAATTTGTAGATAATTCATTTCATATTATATGTATATTATGCTTCGGTGAAAGACTCATATTTTTGTATATTATTAAATCTTTTTATTTAAAAAATGATGGATATTCATAAGTAATGTACCAAATTCTAATTATTGTTGCATAAACTAGATACGTCATTAGTACTAGTGTTTAGGATATTACAAAATACCTTATAAAAGTATAGGTAAGTTGTCAAATGAAAGGTTAAACTGCCGAAAACTACTACAAACAACACTCCTCCATTTAGAAAAACCGCTGGAAATCGTCTTAGGCCACCAAATTTTATAAAGAAATAGTAAAAATGAAAAAGAGAGCTATAATCCCTATTTATAGAGGCCAGACAGTTAGGGAGCATTTTCGTCCTAACAAGTTAGATTTTGAAAGATACCCATAATGGCGCGCGGAGCTCTAAGCATGACTACCCAACCAAAACATGTCACGTGGCCTTGACAATTGTCGAAGCAGTTAAAAGGACAGTTGCACAGCAACGCAAGTGTCAAGCAACCTCTGTAGTTTATGTCAAAATTTTCTCCACGAATCCCAATTTGCTTTTTCCACGGACCCTAGTTACACCCAGAATGTCGATGTGAAAAGGATGGGGGGCTAATCCGAACCACAAAGTTCCTAGAAAGGTTAAATGGCAATCAACGACCAAGTTAAAATCCTTGACCCCACGCTGAATGCAGACCTTGAGGGCAGGAACTCAAGCTTGCCACTTGGCTCTATCAAAGCTAAATACCAAGTTAGGGGCAACATAACAAGGTCAAGTACATCTTTACAAACTGAGTGTTGGGCTCAGTACGAATAGAAAATGACGGTGAAAAACAAGATAGATAACAGAAATGGAAAACAAAACGTAAAAAATTCAGAAAATAAATTTTTATTATTCTCATTTCATACATCGTCAACTTTAACAAAAAGGAAAAGGAACACATAGTTTCCTCTAAGACAAAAAGAGAAGAAAAAATACATTAAAAAGTGTATTATTAAGAATGCTCAATGGAGAACCCAAGAAGGAGGCTGACATCATAGTCGTTGATGATGATGGCCCCTCAATTCACTACCACCTCCACAACTCCTCTAAAACTAGAACCGGTCTCTTCCCTATTGAACAGGAGATAGCCTTTCATCAAAAGATTATTCCATCGAAACTTCAACCGGCTTCGCAATCATGTCGAGCTACTCCAAAAGATCAGACTAAGTGCTTCCAAAGCACTCAGGAAGAAGAAGGGGCAAGGGCAGAGCTTTCCTGAGTGTCTCCATGCAACATGGCAGGAACCACAAATCTTCCCAGCAAGAGTGGGTAGATCAAACACTCCCATGTATGCTGGGAGAAAAAGGTTCCAACCACCCATTATGCCGAGAAAGAAAGGCTCCCACCAGAAGGACTGACAAAAAGCAAAGCAAACACCTTTAAAGAATTTGGAAAGAGCAGGAAGATGGTATTAGTAGAAGGCAAAACCCTCCAAATGCATACTAAACATGAAAGGAAAATCATTCTCTGAAAGATGATTATTCTCAAGCAAAATCACAAAGCAGAAGGAATGCTAATCTCAATGCAAACATTCCCTATTTATAAAGAGAATGGAGCATTCTGATTAGTCCCTGGAAAGATAAAATGATCTCACGATAAAATCCACACTTAATGCTCTCTCTTTTCGATTAGTTACAGGAGCAACGGGCAGTTAAGAAACAACATGAAGCTTATGTCCTCTCTTAAAGGATATTTAATTCCCAATAAAGTCAAAGCAATAATTTTCCAAGAAAGCTCAGACTGTTACAAGTTACAGAGCAAGGCTAGAAGAAAGGACAAAGACCCTGTGAGCCATGCACGGGGGCAACAAAAGACAAACCTCGGAAGGTGGAATGACAATGCAAGTAGTAATTTGAAATAGATTCTGACCTCACAAGCAAACCCCGAAGGTATTTCACCATTAACCACGGACCTCGACCCTTTTGGATCCTGATATCTACTGCACGTCGTGTGTTCCTTTCAAACTTTGTACCTTGACACTTAATTGTTCCATTTAAGCGCTAAGCTGGGGGCAACTGTTCTGAACCGTAATCTGGGACTATGTCTGAGGGATCAACCTGGCACGCATACCGACGGGATCCACTGTGGACACCTCAGCCAAGCCTTAGTAACACATGGTCAGGACTTCAGAGCTAAAAGCGATGGACTACGACATTAGGCCATAATATCAAGATCACTAGATCTGCACAGTAGATATACCCAAAATATCTATAACTGTCAATCTTGATCTTACAAGATTATAGGACTCATAACTGCCTCCAACTGCTGATAACTCCAATATCAACATTCCTATATTATAGGGATTCTCTCTAATAATAAAAAGAAGGCGATCCCTAACAGGTTACGAATCCTAAATACCTGCACTTAATACTGATCGCATTACAATTCCAGTCACACTCTATAAATATCAGACAAAGTTACCCTAATCAGGTAATCAGTATCTTACTACATAAAATCTACTTGTGCACTACCTGACTTGAGCATTGAAGTCCCTTTACAGGTACCCACTTCTCTAGTCCAACACGTTCTGCTGCAGTTGTGCAAGGAGGAAACTATCTTCAACCACCGTGACGTGCCTATCTCAGATATCCTTCTGAATCCACCTTAGTTTAAAAAACATATGGGATTTTAATAAAATCAACAAATAATACTTCAGAAAGAAGTAATAATAAAAAATCATAGAAATGCTTATGTTAAAAATTATTATACTAATAACAAGTAGTTTTAAATAAAATAAAATTCAAATAAAAAAGGAGTTTGAATAAAATTAAGAGTGGCAATATACTATTAATTTAATTAGAGAAGAAAGATAAGCACATTTTAAAAAAATCAAATTAAAGTTTGTTGAATAAGAGTTACAATAGACCTATAGGAATTATAATAGACACTCGCTGGTAAAAGATGTTGCAATAGTTAAACTAATAATTGCAGGAATAGAATGACCATTTCTATCATTTTATTGGAGGGAATGATATTATCTCATTTTGAGGGAATCACCAATTTCTTTTTCTGTAGTGTCTTTTAAACACACTTCAACTATTCATTTTCGCACACTAAACATCCCTATAAGTTTGTTGTGGGGAAAGCATCTTCATTTGAATACACTTATAGTAAAAATATTTTTTTATGCCTCTTATTTTATTAGTGCTTTTTTTAAAAAAAAAAATAAATTGTTTTACATTTAGATGTAATATTTAAGTACTTATTTTAATAGAACTTTCATAAAATTATATTTAAAAACTACTTTTCTTTCTACTATTTTTAGAAGCAAAAAATTATTAGTTTCATAATTAAGTGATTTTAATGCTTTCTTTACCAAAAAAAAAAAAAGTTTCCAAAACTAGGCTTGTCCTTAATTTGGCAGCGTCGGCTTTAGGCTAAAGCCATCAAAGTAAGTGCTTTAGACCCTAATATTTCACAGGCCCCATAATTTTATAATGACATAATTTTTATATTTAAAATAAAATATTAGGATAATTAATATGATACATACATATCATTTCATTTCTTAAATTAAGTGCTTAAAAATTCTTTCTCACATTTCTTTTAATTTTCAACTCTCATTTTTCATTAAACATATGTAAAAAATAACTATGCTTAATAAAATGACATATTCTCAATATATTAATAAAATGACATATTCTTTCACTTTCCTATTTAAGTATATAATAAATCTATTTTTTTTTTACCAATTTACACAATGTTTTTAATTATCAGCCGTTTCTCTTATTTCCAATTAGCTAATGATAATATGTATTTATTGAGTACCAGTAACTATTTCTTTTGAATTTTTTTCTCATTTTAATAATGGAACGTTTATTAGAAGAAATTAATTATAAAAATTAATTATAAAAGCTTGATTATTATTTTACATCTCAAAATTTATAAGGAAAAAATCTTAAATAAAAGGAGTGTATCTGTTGCTATTCCTATATAACTTTTATTTAAGTTCTCTAAAATGCCCTTCTTTCTTCTTTCTTAATCAAACTAATAATCTGTTGACACTCTAATTTTATTTAAACTCCTTATCATTAATTTTAGATTTCATAAAACATCTTGATTTTAAGCATAGAATAATAATTTTACTAATTAAACATGCTTTGCATCAAGTCTTTTACTTAAGATTTTATTTGTTTTCTAAAAGAGGACTTAGCTGCTACGTTACTATACGCATAGTTGAATATTTTTTTTTTTCCGTATTGGTTTGAACGAATAATTCATGGGAAAATTTGGGTCCAATATATTTAGAGTCTAGTAGTCTACTTTTAACAAGATAATCAACATAACAAAATAGTTGTGCCTCAAGTTCTCAAGCAAAAGTATTATCCACAAGCACATGATTATCATTGTAAAGTAGCAAACGTTATCTGCCCTTACTATGATTCAAGTATTAATTTTGCTAGCTTGTGTGCAAAACAATTTCTCATGAAATGCTAAAGATTGTAGTAATTAAAGTAAAAAATAAGAAATTACTGATATCAGAGAGCAATTATCTTCTAAAATGAAATTGACTATATGTTGATTTCAAATAATATATGTAGGTCATTTTGTGAGGTTATATAATCCTATGGTAATTAAATATTAGCTTAAATATGATTTTGGTTCTATAAAATATTGTTATTTTTTATTTTAGTCTCTCTTTATAAATTTTTTGTATCGAGTCCTCTAAAAAATCTTTCCCTTCCTAAGTGACCTGTACCATATTAGAGTTAACCATTAAACGCTTACGTGGAATCCTAGTTGGCTGTCAGCATCTATTTGTAATGACCCGATGCTTTTTTGGACATTTAGAGGGTCATCTACTTAATGAGTTTGAAATCCCCAAAAAAGGTTGAGTAATGAACCCTAACCTTAACATCTTCCTTGGTGAGAACCTGTTAGAAACTGGCGATGACCGAGAAAAATGGAGGCTTGCTAATGGCAGGGAAGATTGTGGCAGCTTTTGTAGTTGATAGTGTGGTCACAAAGCTTTGAGCATGAAGTCTCAAGTGTTGTGTTATGTTGTGTGTTTACATGTTCTATAAATTTAGCTTGGTGATTGATATGATGCAAAAAATTGCACACATCTTTGGTTTCTATTTGTTAGGATTCTTATTTTATTTTTTCTTATTTTATTTTAATTAGTTTTATTTAGATTTTAATATTTTTATCTTCATTATCTATTTTATATTTTTATTTGAATTTTCAAGCGCAATCTAGAAGATTTTGGATTAAATTAGGACATTTTGAAGATGAAACTTTAAAGGTATTTTATTCAAATCCTAAATCTTATCTAAAGCCTAAATTGTTGGTGAAGACTCAAAACTGATTTTGATTGATTGTTATCCTTATTAGAAAATAAACGAGTTAGAAACCTAATCAAATTTGGTGCAGCACAAGTCACTAAATCAGAATAAATAGAGAAGAGCACAAAGCGAGAACGAAATGCATAAGGGGAGTAGCACACAAAGCAAGGCACAGGGAAGGAGAGAACACATACCAACTGAGCTTTTATTTTATTGTCTTCTTCTTCCTCTAATGATCATGATAAAATTTTCTAGGTCATTGATTAATTTTATCTTGAACTAAATTACTTTTAGGGGATCTTGACGTAGCTTGAATCTTTGAATATTTGTAATTGTTTAATTGGTTTTCTTCATGTATGCAAGAGTTTATTATTGGTCTTAATTTAATTTGATTTGTATCTTGGAATCATACTGAAAGGAAAATTCTTTAATTTGACATAGGTAATAAAATCCATAAGTATATAATCGGAATGAGAATGAAGATTTTCTCTATGAGGGGATTGAGTTAGTTAATTATAGATTTTAATGAGTTAATTGATGCTTATTATTGCTATTAGAAAATAGGTAATTGGTGTTTTTCAATATGTTTAGTATGACTTGAAAAAGAATATTAAATAATTTAGGATTACCACCCCTTGCATGAGATGATTAAAATTGGATAAATATGATTAGTTTAAGGGAAATCAAAATATCCTTGTTTAATTGATATTTCTTTGTCTCATGTTAGTTTTTGCTTCGTTTGGATTTAATTTATTAATTTTAGATTTCTTTTGTTTTAATTTGATTGACATTTCTTGCGGCAGTTTATGTAATAGTAGAGTTATTACAATTTTAGTAATTAATAAACATTCTTTGTGGAAATGATATCTTATTCACAACTTTATTACTTGATCGATTTCATGCACTTGTGAGTTTTCTTATCAAGCTTTTGGCACCATTGTCAGGAGGCGATTTTATTAATATCAAAACCAATTAACTATATTGTTAATTTAGACGCTTGTTTCTTATTTTATTTATTTTGCATTTTAATTTAGTCGCACTTTTTGTTTGTTCTAGCTTAATTTACTCTTGTGTCTTTGAGTATTTTAATTGGTAATTTTGTTTATTAGTATTTTTCCTTTGTCTTTTATTTTAGTTAGTTTTACTAATCCTTTTTCTTGTGCGTGCATGAGACACTAAAAAAGTCTTGATATTATATCGTTTGGTCCTGAAATTGAGTGTCCTTGTAGAAGACTGAGGAAAGAAAGAAGAGAGGCACAATAACAAAATCGACAAGTAGTCATGGACAATGAAAATACATGAGCTTTGAGTGAATATGCTATTCCATCACTTAATAGTGCATCCTCAAGCATCATTAGACCTCCTATTCAAGTGAATAACTTTGAAATCAAACCAGCAGTCATTCAAATGATTGTAACTTCACATTAATTTGAAGAGGTGCTTGATGATAATCCAAATGCTCATATAGCAAACTTCTTAGAAATTTAAGACACTTTCAAATAGAATGGAGTGTCCAATGATGTTGTTAAGCTAAGACTTTTTTCCCTTTTCACTTAGAGACAAACCTAAAAATTGGGATGACTTAGCTCATAAACTTCTTGCTAAATTCTTTTTGAAGTTAGCAATTGCTAGAGAAGGGGGGTTGAATTGTACTTTCAATTTCAGAACAGATTTTGCAAACAAGATAGCTTATCAACTTTTCTCAACTTGGATGAATCATAGTGTAGGTTAGAAGCTAAGTAGTTCATAAATATTATTTTAAAATAAATTGAATTTGAAACAACATTCCTTTAAAAAGTTAATTTACTTGAAGTGAAAAACTAGTTTATGTTACTAGAAGGACAAAATAAAGATCATATTTAATGAACATAAAACCAAGAGATATGGTTTAGAAGATATTAATAGAATATTTATACTAGTTTAGCTAAATCACGTGCCTACGTCCAGTCCCTAGTTAGAAACCAGGATTTTGTATTACCACAAGTATTCTTTCTTCAACCTTAGCTTCTCCAAGCTAGATTACAAGTAGTATTTGATTCACACTAGCCTCTTCAAGCTAGACTTATACTCATATCACTTACAAGATGAGGATATAAGTTTGGGTTTCTCTCAGCACTCAAGGAGTGAATTTAATCTATACAAAGTAAAGAGATTTTGTTCTCTTACACTCAAAGAATAGATCTAAGCAATTACAAGCTTGAGAGAATAACTTTCTCTTTTGAACAAGTGATCAAAAGTAGATTATAGTAAAGAAACTTGTTCAGAAGCAAGATTTAAGCATTCAAAAGTTTGATAAGAAGTTTGGCAAAATAACAGTTTTCTTCATAACTTTAAAACTTTAGGCATCTTCAATTTATAGAGCTTCAAAAACTAGCCGTTTGAATCTCCAACGGTTTTTTTGCATAGTCAGGTTACCGTTTTCGTATCATGTAGCAGTTAATTAACTTTTCCTTAATGATTTTCATCCTTTTCCAGCAATAGTCAGAATTTTCAAACTTTTGAGGCTTTTTGACTTTGAATTTGCTATTTATAGACAAATGTTGTCTTCTGAACTCATATTCTTTTGAAAGATTTGATTCTTCTTGTGCTTGATTGTTTTGTTATAAGATGATGTTAGTTTCTAAGCTTAGTCTTCTAATACACTTTACTTCTGATTCTTGTCTTATGATGAACTTGACTTCTAATGTTTGTCTTTTGATGAACTGATCTTTTGATCATTGTCTTCTGAAGAACTTGTTCAAATTCTGATATTGAGTTCTTTAAGTTCTTATTCATACAAGGTCTAAAATCATCAATTCTTCGTGAAACTTTAGTCAAGTTAAGACTTCCTTGAGGTGGATTTTAAGAAAATTACGATGTTCTCATTGAAAGTCCAGGAGTCTTCTCAACTATATCTTGGCACACTTAGATGAAATATTAGTAAACAAAAGAATCTAAGTTTAACTTTGTTAATCATCAAAACTAAGAAAGTTCAAAAGAACTTCAACAAGTTTTTATGCTTCTGAAGGGCTTTGGAGCTTACACTTTGCACCAACAAAAGCTGCAAGGATAAGGAATGATATCAATATTTTCAAGCAACCAAAAATGGAGACCTTGTATAAGACTTGGGAGAGGTTCAAAGATCTATTGAGGAAATGTCCACATCATGGGTAGCCTAAATGGATAGTTGTTCACACATTTTACAATAACTTGAATCAGTTTAACATAAAAACCATTGATACAGTAGCCAGAGGAGCTTTAGTGGCAAAATCAACTGATGAGGCTTATGACCTGCTAGAGGAGCTGGTGACAAATTATTATGAATGGCCATTGAAAAAATCCATGCCAAAAAAATTATTGGAATGCATGAAATTGAAGCTATTACCGCCTTGAATGCAAAGGTAGACACACTCTTTAAAATGTCTGATCAGTTGAATATTAATGCAGTTTCATCACATGGTCAAGTTTGTGTGATATGTGTGGGATCACATGCTTCTTGGGAGTGCTAAGTGGGGAATTCTTTATTTCCTCAAAGTATGGAGCAAGCACATTTTTATTTCCTACCATGGGAGACAACAAAGTATTCCATAATCAAATACATATTTGGATTGAATTAATCAACCAAATCTTTCTTGGAGCAATCAACAAAATATGGTGAGGCCTCTACTTGGATTTCAACATCAAGAAAAGAAGATCTCATGCTTGATACAAAGGCTAACTTTCAAAGTAAGCAATTAATGTTGAAAAACCAACAGGCTTATATAAAGAATTTGAAATTTGAAATGAGGCAGCTAGCTAATATAGTGGCTAACAGATTGCAAGGTGCATTTCCTAGCAACATAGTGATAAACTCAATAGAGCACATAAAGGTAATTACCGAAAGGAGTAGGAACCAATTGGAAGAGCCATCATTAAAAGGAATAGATAGTATGAAAGAAGTGCCCAACTCAATTTCTAATTCCTTAGTGTTGCCAGACACAACTAATGAAAAGATATAGGGGAAAAAAAGCAAGAGCCAATCAAGTCTTAAGTGCCTATAATGCCTTTTCCACAATGTCTGTGGCAAAACAAAGAAGATAAGAATTTTCTAAAGTTTCTTGATGTGTTTAAAAAGCTTCACATTAACATTCCTTTTGTCAAACCTTTAACTCAGATGCCCAACTATGCCAAATTCTTAAAGGAAATTTAATCTAAGAAAAGGAAATTGGAAGATCATGAGACAGTGATGTTGATTATGAAATGCAATGCCATCTTTCAAAACAAATTGCCTCCAAAGTTAAAGGATCAAGGGAGTTTTGCTATTCCTTGCTATATTGATAGTTCCTATTTTGAAAATATTTTATGTTATCCAAGAGCTAGCATAAATTTAATGTCATTATTTATTTTTAAAAAGCTAGGTCTTAGTAAAGTAAAAGCTACCATGGTATCACTTCAACATGTAGACCTTTCTATTAAGCGACTAAGAGGAATTATTGAAAATGAGTTGGTCAAAGTTGATAAATTTATTTTTCCTGTTGATTTTATTATTTTGGATATGGAAGAAGATCATGAAGTTCCTTTAATTTTAGGACGACTATTCTTAGCAACAGGGAGAACTTTGATAGATATGGAGCAAGGGAAATTAATTTTTAGAGTTCACAATGAATAAGTTGCTTTTGATATGTATAAATCTAAGAAACATCCATCTAACATGACTTATTATTTTCAGGTTGGTATCATTGGTGAGGATTGTCATAATTTTCAGGTGGACTCACAATCAAAAGCAACTAAGGATGAGGAATTGTGCATTGGAGAATAGTCAATGCCATTAGAGGTCACTTCATTCCTAGATAAAACGAGGCAAACATATGAAGTTCTAGGACCAAGCACCACTTGGTTGAAACTTTCTATAGAGAAACCCCCTAAACTTTAGCTTAATCTTTTGCAATCATATTTAAAATATGCATATTTGAAGGGTGAGTCTTTTTTGATAGGTGCAATAAAGGAAACATCACTTAAGGTTTTGGGATCAAATAAGAAAGCATTGGAGTGGACTATGGTGGACATTAAAGCAAAAAATCCCCCAAAAGATGACAAAATGCAACCCTGACAATTCATATTCATTAGAAAGTCTAGCTATAGACTATAAATAAGGCATTTTTTGGGAGGTAACCCAAATTTCTTTGTTTCTTTGTTTCTTTTTTTCTTTGTTTCTTTCTATTTCTTTATGACTACTGAAGTTTCTTTGTTCCTTTCAAGGATTTAGTTTGGTTTATTTCTTTTATGTAGACACTTCCTAAACTTGATTTTGGTACTTAGAAAGATAGAGAAGGTGAAGTACGATATAGGGAATACATGCAATTATTGTGATATTGACAAGTGTACCAAATCGCAAAAGTAATAAATGATGAGTAAGATATCGTTCCCACAAGAAATTAGTTTACCAAGTACCACTTCTCTAATATTAATATTATCTAAGCAACCAATAATTAAGAGTGATTCAAAACAATTAAAGACACAAAAATATAAAAGACAAAAATACACAAGAACGCACGAAATTGAGAAGGAAAAGATAGAACAAAGCACACGAATGCAAAACACATTAAAGATATAAACACACAAAATTAAAATACTAGGGATTTGACTTCATATAATTCAACAATCTATCATAGACAATAGAGTAGTTTTAGGATTTTTATTCTAATTAATTTCTAATCATTCAATTGATGAGGAGAATCTCTTAATTAATTAAAACTCAATTACTTGGTGAGTTAATTCTCTTTAATTATCAAAGCCTAGTCAATTCCTTGATCTAAATCCCAACTCTTAAAGGCATGATCTTCATTCTATGGATTCTCATAGAAAATATCACAATTCTCCCACACAACCTATAACCTCTATTCCTAGATGATTATAAATCATGACACTTCTTATTTATGATCTAAGTCATATGCAAACCTTCTGATTCTACATAAATCTCACTAGATCAATTTATGAGTGGCTAATTCATAAAAACATTAAGATCTATAATAAGCGCTCAAATTGAATAGAAAAGAAATTAATTAAAAATTCAATCTTAATACATGTCAATTGAATCAATTACATCTTCACCCTAAAAACACACAAATTTAGCTACACATGACAAAAGAGAAGAAGATATAGGAAGAGGAAAGAGAATTCATCATGATAGAACTGTAGAGAAAAAACCAAAGTGCCTTCAATGGTGATTTGATCTCCAACTCTATGAGAGCTCCATGACGGCTCATCAATATGATCTATGTAGTTCAAGATGTGACTCAATTAATAGGAATGGTCATGATAGTATGGGAATCCGAATCAAATCTCTTTAGGAATCTTTATCCAATCATCAACATTAATGGAAACTTAATTACAGAAAATTATCAACATGAGATTTGTAGATCTGTTTCTTAGCTTTCAAACGCCACCAGAATCAGGTAAATCACATACTTCACTACTAAAAATTTGGGTTTTAGAGACCGAATTTTTGGTCTCTAAATCGTAAAAATTGGTCTCTAAAATAATTAGAGACCGATTTAAATCGGTCTCTAAAACACTCGTCGCTAAATATTTGTGATTGATATTGGTCGATCGCTTAATTTAGAAACCGATTTAGAGATTGATTATTTAAAAAAATCGGTCTCTAATTGCAGTCAAATATTGGTCAATTATTTTTTGAAAAAAGTAAATTAGAGACCGATTTAGAGACTGAATTTTTAGAGACTGCTTTATCGGTCTCTAAATTGGTCTCTAAATCAGTCTCTAAAACTACACATATTATATAATTAGAGACCGACTTAGAGACAATTTTATCAGTCTCTAAATCAGTCATTAAATCGGTCTCTAAACAAAAAAAAAAAAAAAATAAAAAAAGTGATTAGTGTAGGGACGAGTAAAAATGTCATTAACAGAACACTTTTATAGTATGATGCATAAAACCCCAGATCAAATCCTACATAATAGCCCCAGATCATGCATAGGACAATAAACTACCGAATTCTCAAAATTGTTCATTGCTAGTACTCAAAATCTCAAGTTATAACCGAACATAAATTAAACCAGGATCAACACTTACAGCAAAATATCTCATTTTATAGACCTAGCATAACATAAAAAAGATTAGAAAACACCCAAAGCAAAATAACCTTAAAATCAGAACAGGGTATCTCAAAACTCATTTCTTTTTTCTGATTTGATGATAGATGCTCTCCTTAGCCAAGAAAGCATAACACTAACACTAGTAATTTAAATTGATCTATGTAGTTGGTATGCTACCAAAACGTAAAATGCTTGACTAAAAATATATTCAACAATTGCTAGATGGTTTTAATTGAAAATATCTTCCCCTATAGTGAACTTGCTAAAGCCACAAACAATTTTGATCACTGTAATTGTGTTGGATGGGGAGACTTGGCCATCAAGAATTAATAGCTAGATGGTTTTAACAATGCAGCAAACAAATTGAGTGTAAATAAAAAAGATGACACCTCTGAAGTTACCAATCTACACTAGAAGCACAAAGCAAAATCCAATAAATCAACAGATCACAACAGTCATCATGGACCCACCATCAAAGAAGTTAAACTAGAGATAATAGACTCTATTCTATTTCCAAATTGCTACAAGGAAACCTCACAATTACCAAACAGAATAAGCAAATCAGCATAAGATCTTCTTAATCATTAGCAAATAAACAACACACATAAGCCTTTGCACAATGATACTTATGAGGAGCAAAAAATAGACAAGAATAAATAAGGACAAAGGACCAAATACTAAAGCAATAACTTGAAGCAATGACTTGGCATCTTAAGTCTGAAACAAACTCAGAATTCAAGTAACAAGAAAATCCCAACTCCATCCATTATCATTTTTCATTTTTTATAGCAAACACGAAATAGACTATCAGTCAAGCTCTTTGTATCATTTACCAACATTCACAAACAAGACCAATACTCATCATTAGTTAACGAACAAATTGATATTTTATCAAGTAATGCATGTGCAACTTTCATGAAAGAAATTCTGTAATTTAAAATGAGCAAGGTGAGAAACTTAATCAATAATAGGTCCAGGCCACATAGCAGAAACAAAACAATGTATGAACTCCATCATTCACTTATAAAAACCAAAGGCCAACTGATAATCACATATTTTATTCATTAAGAAACCCTTATGTTTAGTCATTTACACTCTCCATATTCTTAATTGATTGAGTTTGGTATGATTTTGTGAGTTTAAGCTCAAATTGGTCCTAATTGAATATTTTCAGCATTATTGAAACTTGACACTGTTTCTGTATTTTGGCCATAACTTGAGTTCCTGATATCTGATAATCATGAATTTTACCTTGTAGGAAAGCTAGGAGGAAGCTCTACAACTTTGATGCAGAGCTCAAAGTCCTAAACAGATGTCTAAGGGACCTAAGTTTACATGGAAGTCAGAATACGGGTTCTGTCACTAGAATCCAAACGGTGTGCACTCATAAAATCATATCTCAAGCTGTAATAATGGAGATGGGTTGAAATATGGATAGTTGATAGTTAAGATCCAAATAAACAACTTTCATGAGAACACTTTTTGAAAAAATGAAGTCTAATGGGTCAGTTTGAGCTTGCAAGTCGGAATAGAGGTGCTGAAATTGGGTTTGAGCAACCTGCGGTATTTGGGTCATATCTTGGGCTGTAGGAAGCCAAATTGGACGATCCAGATATGCATGTTATAGCCAAGACAAAGATCTACAACTTTCATGAAGAGTACTTTTCATGGATCTGAAGTATAGTTGGTCGTTTTTGGCTTCCAAGTCAGACAAGAAATTTTCGTCCTCAACCACCCACTCATCCATCCACTCATCCACTCATCCACTAATCCACTCACTCATCCACTAATCCACTCAACCAACCCACTCAACCACTCCACTCAACCACTTCACTCAACCACCCCACTCATCCACCCATTCCCCTTTGTCATTTTGTTACCCTAGACTTCTATAAAAGGCACCATTGGTTATCATGAATAACAAGTTGTATTCTCCTTCATTTCTCTCATAGTTTCTTCTTGTTTCTTCATAGTTTCTCATAGCTTTTATATATTTTGATGCTCCCCTTCATGGTAATGGAGGGCTAAGCTACTTTCGGTCAATTTAGAACTCTTGAAGAGATTGTGGTTTGGATTCTTGAGATCTTGGTTATGTATTGTATTTGATTTGTAATTGAATTCCTCTTTTCTTCTTCTTGATCTTGAATGCATGAATGGTGATTCTATTTATGTTGATCTAATTTGATCTTGGTTAAAGATTGAGATTTGTGATGAAACTTAGAACTGATTGATCTAAATTAATCACAGAATTGAAAAGGTTAGGTTACTGATTTGTGCCTAAGTTAATTGAATTCGGTACTTGAAATTAACATAGATCTTCATGAATGGTGTGATTGTGGATTTGTGATTATCACTTGTTAATTAAATTTTAGACGATCGTCTAGTATGAATTCTGGATTTGATGCAGAGATCTCGGTTAGATCCAAATTAACAATTCAATTGCGCTTCAAGTGTTCTATGAAGGGTCTATGATTGAATTCACCCAATCTTGGATAGGTTTCTAAATTGACTACTCTTTAATTGTTATTTCTTCCTTTAATTTTGTTAAGTGCGATCTTAAACTCATCAAACCCCCTTTGCTAATTTTCACTTGATTTGATTAAATTGCATCTACAATCCTCGTGGAGATGATCCTGTTGTCACCGTGCTACAAGCTTAGGTAATAACTTCGGTTATAATTTTGACTGAGTTCGGTGCTCGTCAAAATTTTGGCGCCGTGCTGTCTTGGGATTAGTAAGTGTAATCTTTTCATTTTAAGTGTTTTTACTAACTTTTGCTTTTTATAACTTTTCTAACATTTTTATCCATTGTTTAGTGTATTTTGCTTATTTATTTGTTTTTGTGTGATGCATGACTAGGTCTGAGCCTGATAACTTGGTTGACTTTGATCCTGAGATTGATAGAACCTTGCATAGGTTGATTAGAGCTCGTAGGCTAAGTGCAAGAATTGCTTCTGAAATTGATCTTAATATTGGGAGTGAACTTGAGATCTTGAATAATTAAAACCATGGTGATAACATGCAGAATAGAACTCTTAAAGAACTTGTTGCTCCTGATATAACTAACCAGTCTTTGTGTATTCAATACCCAGATCTTGATGCTGATTTTAAGTTAAAATCTGGATTGATACATTTGTTGCCCAAGTTTCACAGTTTTGTAGGTGAGGATCCCCATAAGCATCTAAAGGAGTTCCATGTGGTTTGTTCAACCATGAAGCCACATGGGATCTCAGAAGAGCACATCAAACTGAGGGCATTTCCTTTCTCACTTGCTGATACAGCCAAGGATTGGTTATTTTATCTTTCACCAGGTTCAGTAACAAGTTGGACTAACATGAAGCGGTTGTTCTTAGAGAAATTTTTCCCTGCCTCTAGAGCTGCTGCCATTAGAAAAGATATATATGGCATAAGACAAATGACAGGAGAGACATTGTATGAATATTGGGAAAGATTCAAGAAGCTGTGCTCGAGCTGTCCCCACCACCAAATCACCGATCAACTCTTAATTCAATATTTCTATGAAGGCTTGCTGCCAAATGACAGAAGCATGGTGGATGCTGCCTCTGGAGGAGCCTTAGTAGACAAGACCCCTGCAGCAGCGAGAGATTTGATAGCAAACATGGCAGCCAACACCCAACAATTTGGCACACGAATTATTACCTTAACCAGAGGAGTCAATGAGATTCAATCGTCTCATGTAGACCAACAGAGAATGGAACACAAACTTGATGAATTGACTTCTTTGGTGAGGCAGTTAGCAGTGGGACAACAAGCACCAATGCAGATGGCTGCAACTGTGTGTGGCATTTGCTCTTATTTATCTCATCCTACTGATGCATGCCCCACACTTCAGGATGGTGGTTCTATTTTTCCAGAGCAATCTGTTGCAGCAGCTGGTATTTTTCCTAGTCGACCCCAATATCAGCATTCACAGCAGCAACCCAGATATGATCCATTTTCTAATATCTATAACCCTAGCTGGAGGGACCATCCCAACCTGAGATATGGAAATTCTGGTCAACAACAACAACACCACTTTCTACCAACAAGAAGAACCGCAGTTTAGATACCAAGCTACGAGGCCTAGCAACAAGTACCAACCACTGCGTTTAGGCAAGCACAACCCGTGCCGCCACCCATGCACGCAGGCCCCAACACTGCTCCCTCCACTACTGTTCCAAAGCCCACTCCCGGTTGAGCCACCTTTCAAAGACTTGATGAAACAGCCAAAGAATGTCAATGCCACCATCCAGAATTTACAAACTCAAATTGGGTAGATGGCAACCACTCGAGTGAGTGAAAAGTCAAGGGTCGAACCAATTGCCTTCACAAACAAATCAACAACCCAAGAGGCAATGTAAGTGCCATTAGCTTGAGAAGTGGCGAGAGAAGTTGACGGTCCTACTCCACCACAACCCGAACTACAAGTGCAAAGAACCGAGAAGGTGACCGAAACAAAAGAAAGTAGATAGCTCGGTCCAAAAATCGTGACACGAAGAAATGTGCGAGAGAATTCAAATCGGCCATTCCACTACCTTTTCCAAACAGAGTCACACGGTCAAGCATACTGCGCAAAACGAAATAGAAAGAAAAGTCATGGACACATTCGGGAAGGTGGAAATCAATATTCCCTCCTTGATGCAATCAAGCGATTCCCAAGTATGCCAAATTCCTCAAAGAGTTGTGTACTCACAAGAGAAGACTTAAGTGGTACCGAGAAAATAAGCATGGGCAGAAATGTTTCTGCAATGATTCTACCAAGCATGCCACAAAATGCAAAGATCCTGGAACTTTCACAATTCCTTGCACGATAGGTAACTCCAAATTTGAACATGCAATGCTAGACTTGGGTGCCTCGATTAATGTCATGTCTATGTCAATATATCAGTCCTTGAACATTGGCACTTTACAACCTACTGGTATAGTGATTCAGTTGGCCAATAGGACCACTGCTCATCCTGCAGGAGTGCTAGAAGATGTGTTAGTTCGGGTGAATGAGCTAATTTTCCCTGCAGACTTCTATATTCTGAACATGGAAGATGAGTCTTCAACAAACCATGCTCCATTGATCCTAGGCAGACCTTTCCTCAAGACAGCCAAGACCAAGATAGATGTGCATGCTGGCACCCTTTCCATGGAATTTGGCGACGATGTGGTACAATTTAACATTTTTGAGGCCATGAGTCATCCCCTAGAGGAGCATTCTGTTTTCCATGTTGATGTGATTGATATGCTAGTTGACGATGCTTATCTTGATATTTATGTTGAATTTCCTGATATTGTTGATTTTCTCGGATTCTCATTACCTGTGAAACATGTCTTGTTTGTGATATTGTACCATGTGTCTTTGCATGTGTTTGAGATTTATGCGATTATGAGTGGTGATGTAGTCTTGACTTGAATGATGCAGCATGTGAAAATGAGAGTCGAAGTATATTGAATTTAATGTTCTTGAGTTAGTTTGTTTCAAACAACAGACTTCTTTGCCCCTCCATTGTACAACCTCTATCCTTAGAATTAAAGATTTTGCTTGACCATCTTAAATATGCATATTTGGAAGATGGTGAGAAGTACTCATGATTGTTGCTAAAAATTTGTAACTTTGATCAAGAAGAAAAATTACTGCAGGTTTTGAGGCGTAATAAACAAGCCATCGGATGGACACTTGCAGATCTTCCTGGTATCGGTCCCTCCACATGCATGCATAGGATTTTGTTGGAGGAAGATACTAAACCAAGATGCGGTAGCCCCAAAGGAGACCGAACCCCCGACTCTGGATGTGGTAAAGAAGGAAGTTACCAAGCTACGCAAGTTGGCATTATTTATCCCATATCTGATAGTAAATGGGTGAGCCCCGTGCAGGTTGTTCCAAAGAAATCTAGGGTCACAGTAGTTGAAAATCAGAACAATGAGCTACTACCCACAAGAATTCAAAACAGCTGGCGGGTTTGCATTGATTACAGATGACTTAACCAAGCCACCAGGAAAGATCATTTCCCATTACCTTTCATTGATCAGATGTTAGAGAGACTAGCTGGCAAGTCGCATTACTGTTTCTTGGATGGATATTCGGGTTATTTTCAGATCTATATAGCCCTAGAAGACCAAGATAAAACTACTTTTACTTGCCCATTTGGCACATTTGCATATAGAAGGATGCCTTTTGGTCTGTGCAATGCTCCAGGCACCTTTCAAAGGTGTATGGTAAGTATATTTTCTGACCTTTTAGAAAATTGCATGGATGTATTCATGGATGACTTTACTGTTTATGGCTCTTCCTTTGATGCATGTTTGGATAGTTTGACTCAGGTTTTGTATAAATGCATTAAGGCTAACCTTGTTCTGAATTTTGAGAAATGTCATTTCATGGTGGAGCAAGGCATAGTTTTAGGGCATATAATATCTAGCAAGGGTATTGAGGTAGATCCTGCAAAAATAGATGTTATTTCATGCCTATCTTACCCCACATGCGTGCGGGAGGTTTGTTCTTTCCTTGGTCATGCAGGTTTCTATAGGCGGTTCATAAAAGATTTCAGCAAAATTGCTCTTCCACTATCCAACTTGCTACAAAAAGAAGTGGAGTTCCATTTTGACCAGAAATGCAAGGATGCCTTCAATCACTTGAAGCAAGCATTGACCAGTACACCTATCATCCAGCCACCAGATTGGACACTCCCATTTGAGCTCATGTGTGATGCCTCTAATTATGCTTTGGGAGCTGTTCTTGCACAAAGGGTCGAAAAAATATCTCATGTCATCTCCTATGCTTCAAGAACTTTAGATCCTGCACAAGTTAACTACACCACCACTGAAAAGGAACTTTTAGCAATTGTTTTTGCTTTAGACAAATTTCGATCATATTTGCTTGGTTCTAGAGTGGTTGTGTTTTCAGATCATACAGCTCTGAAGTTTCTCCTGAAGAAGCTTGATGCAAAGCCTAGGTTGATTAGGTGGATTTTGCTCCTCCAAGAGTTCGATATTGAAATCCGTGATAAAAGTGGAGCGGAGAATTTAATGGCTGATCACCTAAGCCAAATTGAAAGGGAGGCAGATACTTTTCCCATCCATGATGTCTTCCCTGATGTCTTCCCTGATGAGCAGCTTTTCAATCTGCAAGGTAACACTCCTTGGTTTGCTGATTTGATAAATTTCTTAGTTGCTGGTGTTTTCCCTGCACATTTTATTAAGGCTCAGATTGATAAATTGAAGAGTGAGTCAAAATATTATGTGTGGGATGACCCTTATCTGTGGAAATTTTGTAGTGACCAAGTCATTAGGAGATGCGTGCCTGATAATGAATTCCATTCTATTCTTAGCTTTTGTCATACACTTGCATGTGGCGGTCATTTTGGTCCCCAAAGGACTGCTAGGAAAGTTTTGGAATCTGGATTATATTGGCCCACTCTATTTCATGATGCATATGTGTTTTGTAAATCTTGTGACCAATGCCAAAGAACAGGAAACACTTCTCGAAGGAATGAGATGCCCCAGAAATCTTTATTGTTCTGTGAGATTTTTGATGTATGGGGTATTGATTTTATGGGACCCTTTCCTGTTTCTTTTGGTTTTGTTTACATTTTGCTAGCTGTTGATTATGTATCCAAGTGGGTGGAGGCGAAAGCTACTCGGACTGATGATTCCAAAGTTGTTGTGGATTTTGTTAGATCACGATTTTTACAGGTTTGGAGTTCCGAAGGCCATCATCAGTGATCAGGGTTCACATTTTTGTAATCGAAGCATGGAAGCTTTGATGAAAAAGTATGGGGTCTTGCACAGAGTTTCTACACCTTACCATCCCCAAACTAATGGGCAAGCCGAGATTTCCAACAGGGATATCAAGCAGATACTCTAAAAGACAGTTCAACCTAACAGAAAGGACTGGAGTAAGAGGCTTGAGGATGCTTTATGGCTTACCGGACTGCTTATAAGACACCAATCGGGATGTCTCCGTATCGGATTGTTTTTGGAAAAGCCTCCACACCGCCGGTGGAAATTGAGCATCGTGCATTCAGGCGGTGAAAAGGTGCAACTTGGACCTAGATCAAGCAGGTATGGAGAGGAAGCTGTAGCTGCAGCAATTAGAGGAGATCCGCTTGGAGGCTTATGAAAGTTCCAAACTTTATAAGGAGAAGACCAAAGCCTTCCATGATAAGTTGATTCTAAGGAAAACATTTGAGATTGGTCAAAAAGTTCTCCTCTATAACTCCCGCCTCCGACTCATGCCTGACAAATTAAGGTCTAGATGGGATGAACCATTTATTGTTACTAAGGTTTTTCCTTCTGGTGCTGTTTAGATTAAAAGTGAGGTCACTGCCAAAGCTTTCCTCGTAAATGGACACTGCCTCAAACAGTATCATGAACTTCCAGAGAATGCAGAAATGGAGGTGATAAACCTTCTCCATCCGCATTATGAATAAAAAAAAAGAAAAAAAGAAAAAAAAAACAGTTGTGTGCCCCACAATGAGGTAAGTAGTGCCAGTAAATTTTGTCACTCGGAAGCATGTGCAGGTCATTTTTTTTTCTTCAGCGACAACAACTGCGAAAATCTTGCAGTATGGATTTTATTGGCCTACTTTATTCAAGGTCTGTTGCACCTTTTGCAAAAGCTGCGGAAATTGGTCAAAAAAAAGTTCTGCTTTGAGATTATCATCTGCACCTACTCCTTGGAAAATTGAGATCTAGGTGGCGCGGTTCTTTTGTTGTCAAACACGTGTATCCTCTTGGGCCGTAGATATTGAGGATCCTAGGAATGGTAATGCGCTTAAAGTTAATGGACAAAGACTCAACCATTCCTGGAAAACCAAGTTCTTGAGTTCTTTGTGTTGCCGGTTAAGTGGCGGATACGGTACTTCGTGACTCTCAAGTCGGTTTATTTTTCAGTTTCCCAAAATAACTGAACCCTTCTTCTCCTTCAAAATGGATGTCATTCGTTCAAACCTGAGAAAACATTTTCCTTCTCTTCCTCAAAATGCTCTGAGAAAAATCTACAAAGTTCGATGTGAAAGATTGAGACTGTTAATGCACAAAGGTATGCTAGAAGATGTACGCTGGATAATTGAAGCAAAGGTCCGATTAGCAGGTGAGTCCTCAATTTCATTTGACTCATATATGCCCGGTCTTGGAAGAAGTTCATATTCTAAAAGGAGAAGAGCAAAAAGGTTACAAGTCTGTCACAAATGTGGACGATGGAACTGTAACAAGCGATGTCGTACTTTGGGGATGGTTTCCGCAAATAGAGAAGATAAAATTTTCTTCATTAAGAATGGACTGAGTAAGGAGTCATTAGATGATATCTTATTGACTCTTGAGATGCATTCTTGTGGATTGGTGCATCGTGAAATTCTTAAATTGTGGAATCTCTTCAAGGATGAAGAAAAATGCTACAGTCTTGGGAATCTAACTCTAAAAGACCTTGTTTGCCAATTTATAAGAAAATTGGATGGGAAGCTTATCCTCGACTCATAGAAGACGTTTAAGCCATTACTGGAAGTTAAACCAGAGGCAGATGTGAGTCATATCCACAAACAATTTGTATATATCATCCTCTTCTTCTTCTTCATGTCAACTTTCAAACAAAAAAAAACAAAAACAAAAAAAAAACAAAAAAATAATAATAATAAAAAAAAAATTATGTATACGTCTTAGGGTTGGCTTTGGTAACACAAACCGTGAATAGGGAAATGCATGCATCCTGATTCAGCCTTCTTAATTGAAAAACAAAGAAGGTAGATTGTATCCCACATGTGAGGCAGCCAGTCGTATTATGGCCACTTGTCCCTTTTGGGAGCCCTATGTTGCGCTGGTCTTGAATGGGTCGAATACTGATCAACAATGCTTTGGCACAAAGCCGAAAGAGCAGACTACCTCCATCCTAATCTTAAGTAAGTATACACTCATCTTTCATCAAGTTTTTCTAACAATTTAAAAAAAAAACAGACATGATGTCTACTGCACTCATGACGCGCAGTATAAAGATACGCCATGGAAACTGTACATACAGGTATGTCATCATTTTCTATTTCTTTTATCTTTGTCTCATTTTGTTGTATTTTGATTTTTGTACAGACGATCCTTTGAGCAGGGTCCTTCAGGGGTTTCTAGACTTCTTTACCTTGATGGTTTTCTTGAAGTCAAAAAAAAAAAGATTATGTGTCTCTTAATTTCAACCTTTTCTGACAACAGCCAACCTACCCTTATAGGTGCAATTATTTTCCTTTCCATTCTTTTTCTTATTCAAACACTTCATTTTCTCTATTTTCCTTCAACTCAGAAACACTCAAAGGGAGGAAGAGTATAGAATGGGCCTTCTATTCGTAACCTCCAAAATGTCTGTGTTTTTTGTGGGTCGAGTTATGGGAAGGGATTAGAGTGTGTAAATGCAGCTAGCACTCTTGGTCGATCACTTGCTGCGAGGAATATTCATCTCGTATATGGGGGAGGTTGTCGTGGGTTAATGGGGGCTGTATCACTTGTTGCCTTTATAGGAGGCAGTCAGGTTTTAGGTGTTATTCCTAAACCTTTAGCTGAAAATAACATCACTGGAAGGACAGTTGGAGAAGAAATTCAGGTAACATCTATGCATGGACGAATGAAAACAATGGTTGACAATTCTGATGCATTTCTTGTCTTACCAGGTGATTTTGGTACTTTGGAAGAAATTTTTCAAATTGGTTTGTTGAACTGAACATCCACCATAGACCCATTGGTTTATTGAATGTTAATAATTTCTTTGATCTTTTGTTATTTTTTCTTGACAAAGCTGTGGAACAGAAATTTATCACTCCTTCGGCAAGACAACTTCTTATCTCTGCCTCCACTATTGATGAGTTCATTGATAAATTAGAAACTTTTGAGTATGTACCTGATAAGGTATTAGCACAGATAGATTGGTCAACAGGAAGCAGCGAAGGAAGTAACAAGAAAAAAAGCCAGATCTGAAACTTTATCTTTAATGAGTTTGATTTTATCGTACTTTGTTTCTGTTTCAATTTGTGTCAGCTTTCTCCAACAGATAATATCTTATATCCTTTACTTATCTATATTTTAACATTGAGGACAATGTTGTGATCTAGTTGGGGGGGAAGGATAGTTGACCCAAAAAAAAATAAAAAAAAATAAAAATAAAAATTTTTTGTTGTTGTTTTGTTGGAAAGTATGATATAATTGTCATGGACTTATTAAACCAATTAGTGATGGCAGAGTAAGGAGTAATTTTACTCTTGAGACGCATCTTAATTGGTGGCAGAGTAAGGAGTTTTTTAGGTAGTAATTAATTAGTATTAAAGTGTGGAAGTACTAAAGTTTTATTGTTTGATTTCTTTTCAGGGTCTGGTGCGGCACTGACAGTTTGCTTCTTTTCTGCTTGGCGTTGATTCACTTCTTATCAGGTTGTGTTGCTCTTTTCTATATCTCTCTTTCACATTGAAGGCAATGTT
This sequence comes from Ormosia emarginata, assembly GCA_029884605.1. NCBI lineage: Eukaryota > Viridiplantae > Streptophyta > Magnoliopsida > Fabales > Fabaceae > Ormosia > Ormosia emarginata. The sequence goes on along the minus strand of JAQQTP010000074.1, from coordinate 28,536,620 downwards.
ATATTAAGTGTGGGGGAGAGATTTTAGCATTTTTTTTATTAAAAAAAATATAAAAAAAAGGGTTCATTGCATGATTGAATAACTTTTCTCTCTTCTTGAACTGATATGCTTGGTGATGGATGATTGAATTGATGAATTGAGTTTGATGGATGCATACCTTATGAGATTTTGAGCCTAATGGATGGATTCAACATTTATGTCATTCTTTTCTTTCTTGTGTGATTTTCACTCATGTTAATGATCACTCTAGAACTTGCTTTGATTCTTTTTGAGGCTACATTTCACTTGCATGCATGAACATGATTGAGGCCATCTTTCTTAATTAGCTAGTTTAACCAAATAGCCAACCTTGTTTTCAATAAGATATCAAGCACTCTTTTGACTTCTTGAAAATTCTCTGATTCCTGTCAACCTTGTATATTTTCCTTTACTTAACCCCTTTGAGCTTATTTGACCATTTCTTATTTCTAGCTCATTATGTGCCTTAAATAAAAAATCGTGTTCTTACTTTACCTTAGGGAATAAAAGAACATCAGCTTGGTTAATGGATGAGTTTCTGAACAAGTGTGGGGGTGTGTGTACAAAATGGTTGTTGAAAAAGGAAAGAGTGCCTAAAAAAAGAAAACAAAAAAACACAAAAAAGAGAAAAAAATAAAAAAAGAAAAAAAAAAAATGTATGTATATAGTTATGTTCATATTTATATAAAAAAAGAAAAAAAAAAAAAGAAAAGGATTGAGAAATGAATATGTAAAGGGATATACATTAGAGTTGGGATGAACTTTTATGCTTGTTATTTGAACTCAGCTCTCATTTGCTTTTATTCTCTTTGGTATTTATCTTCTCATATTCATTTTATCCTCTTCTGTTACCTTGACCTCACCACAACCTTGAATAAAGTCCTCATGATTTGTGTGTGCATGTGTTTTGAGTAGTGGAGAAGTAGAAGATAAGCAAGCTTATGGTAGTGCCATTTTCATGGGTTGAATTGAGTGAAATACCTACCCTTTAAACACTTGAGAGATTGAGAGGGAATCTTGTGAAGATCTATCATTCTCGATTCATGTTGAAGATACCTTGCTTGATGGTTTGAGATGTGGAGAATTGTTAACTCATGAATGTTTTGATCCCTTGAACCTTTGGTTGTTCTTCTTGATTGTAAAATTTTGGGCTCTTGATTGTTGTTGGAATTTAAATTTTTGTTAATCTCTTATGTCCTTATTTTGGTCTTGAGTTTTGCCCAAGAGTGCAAAAAGCTAAGTGTGGGGGAATTTGATAATCACATATTTTATTCATTAAGAAACCCTTATGTTTAGTCATTTACACTCTCCATATTCTTAATTGATTGAGTTTGGTATGATTTTGTGAGTTTAAGCTCAAATTGGTCCTAATTGAATATTTTCAGCATTATTGAGACTTGACACTGTTTCTGTATTTTGGCCATAACTTGAGTTTCTGATATCTGATAATCATAAATTTTACCTTGTAGGAAAGCTAGGAGGAAGCTCTACAACTTTGACGAAGAGCTCGAAGTCCGAAACAGATGTCTAAGGGATCTAAGTTTACATGGAAGTCAGAATACGGGTTCTGTCACTAGAATCCGAACGGTGTGCACTCATAAAATCATATCTCAAGCTGTAATAATGGAGATGGGATGAAATTTGGGTAGTTGATAGTTAAGATCCAGATAAACAACTTTCATGAAGAACACTTTTTGAAAAAAATGAAGTCTAATGGGTCAGTTTGAGCTTACAAATCGGAACAGAGGTGCTGAAGTTGGGGTTGAGCAACCTGCGGTATTTGGGTCATATCTTGGGCTGTAGGAAGCCAAATTAGACGATCCAGATATGCATGTTATAGCCAATACAAAGATCTACAACTTTCATGAAGAGTACTTTTCATGGATCTGAAGTATAGTTAGTTGTTTTTGGCTTCCAAGTCAGACAAGAAATTTTCGTCCTCAACCACCCACTCATCCATCCACTAATCCACTAATCCACTCATCCACTAATCCACCCACTCATCCACTAATTCACTCACTCATCCACTCAACCAACCCACTCAACCACTTCACTCAACCACCCCACTCATCCACCCATTCCCCTTTGTCATTTTGTTACCCTAGACTTCTATAAAAGGCACCATTGGTTATCATGAATAACAAGTTGTATTCTCCTTCATTTCTCTCATAGTTTCTTCTTGTTTCTTCATAGTTTCTCATAGCTTTTGTATATTTTGATGCTCCCCTTCATGGTAATGGAGGGCTAAGCTACTTTCGGTCAATTTGGGACTCTTGAATAGATTGTGGTTTGGATTCTTGAGACCTTGGCTATGTAATGTATTTGATTTATATTTGAATTCCTCTCTTCTTCTTCTTCTTAATCTTGAATGCATGAATGGTGATTCTGTTTATGTTTGATCTGATTTGATCTTGATTTAAGATTAAGATTTGTGATGAAACTTAGAACTAATTTATTAAACTAATCACATGACTGAAGATTGAGATTTGTGATGAAGCTTAGAACTGATTGATCTAAACTAATCACGTAATTGAAGAGGTTAGGTTACTGATTGGTGCCTAGGTTAATTGAATTCAGTGCTTAAATTGACATATATCTACATGAATGGTGCGATTGCAGATTTGTCTTTATCACTTGTCAATTGAATTCTGGACGATTGTCTAGTGTGAATTCTGGATCTAATGCTGAGATCTCGGTTAGATCCAAGTTAACCATTCAAATGTGCTTCAAGTGTTTGTTGAAAGGTTTATGATTGAATCCACCCAATCTCGGATAGATTTCTGAATTGACTGTTCTTCTAATTGTTATTTCTCTTTAAATCTTGTCACTGTGATCCTTGAACCATCAAAACCCCCTTTTTTTCTAACTTAACTTAATTTGATCAAATTGCATTTACGATCCTTGAGGAGACGATCCAGTGTTGTTCACTATACTACAAGTTTAGGTAATAACTTCGGTTATAATTTTGACTGAGTTCGGCGCTCGTCAATCATACAAAGATAAAAGAAATATAATAGCAAATGATGACATACCTGTATGTACAGTTTTCATGGCGTATCTTTATACTGCGCGTCATGGGTGCAGTAGTGGCATATCTTTATACTGCGTGTCACCAGTGCAGTAGACACTCACGTCCGTTTATTCGAAGAAAAGAGAAAAAAGAAATCATCGTGGGTTTCCATCCTGGGTCTGGAACCTAGAGAGCTCACACTTGGGCTCGTAACATCAACAAAGATGCTAAAATCTAAAACCCATAATGTCCAAGATCCAAAACATCCCATCCTAGGGCGCTGAGAGCCCCTTCTAATAAAAGAGAGGATCAAGCTCAAATGCCTCATACGCTTTGGCAACCGCGGGTTACTTCTCACTAATAACCAGAGTGGGACGCTTCTGCCTGTCTATCAACTCCACAGTGCCTAGATGGTAAACATTGGGTTATGGAGTGCGGCTCTCTACAGAGCATGGTACATGAACTTTTTTAAGGACCAGCGTGCAAAGGTCCACCCGAGTCAATGACGAGTCAGCCAAAGGCTGGGGCTCCATAACTAATTAAAGTCATGGTACTCCTTCCGGATTGCCCTTGTTCAAACTTTTTTTTTTCTTTTTTAAATTTTTTTTTTAAATTTTTTTTGAAAGATGACATGAAGAAGAAGATGATGATATGTACAGATTGTATGTGGATATGGCTCACATCTGCCTCTGGTTTAACATCCAGTAATGGCTTAAACGCCTTCTATGAGTCGAGGATAAGCTTCCCATCCAATTTTCTTATAAATTGGCAAACAGGGTCTTTTAGAGTCAGATTCCCAAGATTGTAGCAATTTTCTTCATCATGATTGCAAGATTCAGAGGCATCATGTTTCTTTTTGAAATTGAGCCCATCTTTTGACAATTTTCACAACTTTTGCAAAAAGTATAGCAGTCCTTAAATAAAGTGGGCCAATAAAATCCGCACTGCAAGATTTTCGCAACAGTTTTCTTTGAAGAAAAATGACCTCCACATGCTTCTGAGTGACAAAATTTAATGACACCACCTACCTCATTGTTAAGCACACATCTCCGAAAGATTTGGTCAGCACAATATTTGAACAAGTATGGGTCATCCCAATAAAATTTTTTTACTTCTATCAAAAATTTCCTTCTATTTTGGTGCATCCATTGAGGCGGCATCTTTCCTGTTACAATAAAGTTGACTATGTTAGCAAACTAAGGCATGGAATTGACAGAAAATAAAAATTCATCAGGAAAAGAATCATTGATAGGTGTGCTATCAAAAGGTGAGCCTATTGTGAGTCTGGACAAATGATCAGCGATAACATTTTCGGTTCCTTTCTTATCTTTTATTGTGATGTGAATTCTTGAAGAAACAAGATCCACCTTATCAATCTTAGTTTGGCATCCTGCTTAGACATCAAATATCTAATAGCAGAATGATCGGTGAAAATCACAATAGAAGAACGAATTAAGTAAGATCGAAATTTGTCTAGTGCAAAAATTACAACAAGTAGTTCTTTTTTAATAGTAGTGTAATTCATTTGTGCACTGTTTAAAGTTCTACTTGCATAACAAATTACATGCGGCTTACCTTCTTTTCTTTGGCTTAAAACAGCGCCCATAGCAAAATCACTAGCATCACACATTAACTCAAAAGGTAAAGACCAGTCAGGAGATTGCATGATAGGAGCAGATGTCAGAAGACCAATTAATTTTTCAAAAGATTTTTGACATTCTTGAGTCCAATCAAATGGTGCATCTTTCAATAGAAGATTACATAATGGTCTAGATATGGCACTAAAGTCCTTAATGAATCTTCTGTAAAATCCTGCATGTCCTAAAAAGGAACGAACTTCTCTGACTATTTTTGAGGAAGGCAAATAAGCAATTAATTCAACTTTGGCCTTATCAACTTCAATTCCTTTAAAAGATATCACATGACCTAACACTATTCCTAAGGTAACCATGTAATGACATTTTTCTCAGTTTAGCACAAATCCTTTTTCTTCGCATCTTTTAAGAACTTTTTCCAAATTATCAAGACAATTTTCAAAAGAATTTCCAAAAACTATCAGATCATCCATGAAAACATCTAAATAATGCTCAATCATGTCACTAAAAATGCTTAACAAGTATATTAGAAATGTTGCCGGAGCATTACAAAGGCCAAAAGGCATTCTTCTATATGCAAAAGTACCAAAGGGACATGTAAAAGTGGTCTTTTCTTAATCTTCCAATGCAATTGGTATTTGATTATAACCTGAATAACCATCAAGAAAACAGTAGTATAGATGTCCTGCTACCCTTTCCAGAATTTGGTCAAGAAATGGTAAGGGAAAATGATCTTTCCTAGTAGCAGCATTTAATTTTCTAAAATCAATACACATATGCCAACTAGATGAGACTCGCGTAGGTATTAATTCACCCTTATCATTTTCAACCACTGTTATTCCATATTTTTTTGGCACAACTTGTGTAGGGCTTACCCATTGACTATCAGAGATAGGATAGATAATTCCAACATTAAGTAATTTAAGGACTTTAGCTCTAACTACCTCTTTCATTTGTAGATTTAATCTTTTTTGAGGTTGTTGAGAAGTTTTAGCATTATCCTCTAAATGTATTTTATGTGTACAAATTAATGGATTAATACCTTTTATGTCCTTTAATGTCGATCCAATTGCACTTTTATGCTTTTTAAGTACTTCTGTTAACATGCCTTCTTGTTCTTCAGTAAGAGACGAGGAAATTACCATTGGAAAGTCTTGCTTTTCTCCTAAAAATGTGTACTTCAACCCAGCAGGTAATGGCTTTAGTTCCAGTGTGGGTACTTCTTCATGGGCATTATCATTCATGGGTTTTAGCTCTTCAAATCTTGGCTTCCATCCCTTGCACTCCATTGCCTATGTACAATCAAGCAAAGAGCATATTTCTGAGATATCATCTTCTAATTGTATGCCTGAATTAAATGAATTGACTAAACAAATTTCTAACGGGTCAGAAGAACTCCTTGTTTGAAGATGATCATCTATAATGGCTTCAATTCCTTCAACTTCCTTCTTTTCATCAAGGACTTCTTGTGGTTGCTTGCACATGTTAAAAACATTGAGCTCCAGTGTCATGTTTCCAAACGTTAGCTTCACCACTCCATTTCTGCAATTTATCAAAGCATTTGATGTTGCTAAAAATGGACGGCCTAAAATAACAGGAATTGACTTGTAACTATCAACCATAGGTTCAGTATCCAAGACAATAAAATCCACAGGATATATGAATTTATCAACTTGAACCAACACATCTTCCACTATTCCTCTTGGAATTTTAATTGATCTATCGGCAAGTAGAAGAGTTACAGAAGTTGGTTTTAACTCACCCAAGTTGAGTTGCTGATAAACTGAATATAGAAGCAAATTGACACTAGCACCAAGATCAAGTAAAGCTTTTTCAATTTTATGTTCTCCAATAATGTATGAAACTATAGGACAACCAGGGTCTTTATATTTCAACGAATTATTATTCTGAAGAATGGAGCTTACCTGTTCAGCCAAAAATGCTTTCTTTTTCACATTTAATTTCCTTTTAACAGTGCACAAGTCCTTCAAATATTTAACATAAGAAGGAATCTGTTTGGTAGCATCTAACAGAGGAATATTGATCTTCACTTGTTTTAAAATTTCAAAAATTTCAGTGCGGTGGTCCAATTTCTTTGGATTATTCAATGCTTGAGGAAATGGGAGTGAAGGCGAGAGTTTGGTCGCCTTTTGGTCAACTTCTTCATTTTCTTGGGGAATTGGTTCATCTTCTTTCTTACAAGATTTGGGAATTTGTTTTTCAACAACCTTTCCACTCCTAAGAGTTATCACTGACTTGACTTAGTCCATTTGTTAGTTTTCTGAACTCTCCTCATTTAGACTGTACTGACCCTTGGGATTTGGTTGAGGTTGAGAAGGAAATTTTCCTTTCTCGTGAATGGTGAGTGCAGAAGAAAGTTTAGCAAGAGTGTCTTTTATGTCATTCATGGTTTGATTGTTTTATTTATTAATGGCCTCTTGCTTTTCTATGAATGCATGCAGTGTTTCTTCAAGGTTTTTCCTATATAGTGGGACATAAGTTGCATATCCTTGAGAATTTTGAGAGTCCTGTTGTGTCTGAGGAGGTGGTGGTTACACGAATTGTGACTGATTATTATTCCTCCAGCTGAAGTTCAGGTGATTTCTCCATCTCGGATTGTATGTATCTGAAAAAGAAGAAGTAAATGGCTTTTTAAAATTATTCATTGCATTTACTTGCTCATGTACAACTTCTTTAAAAACAAGAATGTTAAGACATTCGTGTGTTGAGTGTCCTAAGTCATCACAAATACCACAAATTTCTTCATTTTGCATAGATTTGATTTCTTTTGCTTTTCTTAATTCCATGGCTTCAACCTTTCTAGCCAAATTGGCAAACCTAGCATTTAGATCTTCTTCTTGATTAAGGTGATATTTTCCTTTATTAGCACTTGCAAGGTTAGATCTAATTGAATTTTCAGAAGGGTTAGTACTATGCCAAGATTATGATTTTTCAGCCAGCTAGCTTAAATAGTCTAAAGCTTCATCAGGTTCTTTATCAAGAAACTCACCATTGCACATTGTTTTCACAAATTGTTTAGTTTCAGGTGTTAAACCTTCATAAAATAAGCTTATAGTGCGCCATTTTTTAAAACTATGATGTGGACAAGAATTTAACAAATCTTTAAACCGTTCCCAACATTGAAAATATGCTTCATTTGAATTTTGGGAAAAATTTTGGATTTGTCTTTTCATAGCATTGGTTTTATATATTAGAAAAAATTTCTTTAAGAACTCACCTTGCATTTCTTGCCATGTGCCAATTGATCTTGGTTTCAAAGTGTTAAGCCAAGATTTTGCTTTATCTTTTAAAGAAAAAAGAAATAATTTAAGCTTAACAATCTCTTCAGTGCAATTTTGGTCATTGAAAGCAATACATACTTCCTCAAATTCTTTCAAATGTAAATATGGGCTTTCAGACTCTAAATCATGAAAATTAGGAAGTAAAGAAATCATACCTGCCTTAAATCTAAAATTATTGGCATTGAGTGGAAAGATAAACATGATGGACTAGAATTTCGAGGTGGTTGTAAATATTCATGCATGGTCAACAGTTGATTTTCATGTTCATCATGTGCACTTTCATTGTCAGTCATTGTGTCAATTGTGTGTGATTATGATTCGAACAAATCAATATATAAAGTACCAGGATTAATTTTAACTAAACGACCATAATTTAAATCACGATACCAATTAAGCATAAATACATAAATAACTTAAAATAAATAAACAAAAATAATGTACAAGCTGGTGGTATAACCCGCCATTAAATATTAACAAGGATGTGGTATAAACCAACCACCCAATAACTATTAACAAATAAAAAGTTAAAAATAAAATACAGAAAATAAAGTACGAAAAGTAAATTATAGAAAATAAAATACGAAAATAAAGTCAGCAGAAAGTAAATTACGAAAAATAAAATACAAAAAATCAAAATCAAAAAATAAAGTGCGGAAAGTAAATTGTAGAAAATAAATTTCAAAATATGAAAACCGGAGAGAGGCGAGCTCCACCAAAGCCGGCGAAAGAGAAGAGAAGAAGAAAGATTAGTTTGTTATGTTAGAAAGCAATAATAAATAACAGAAATTAAAAAGTTAGAGTGCGAGAAAATAAAAGTTAGAGTAACGTAAATTAAAAAGTTAGTAAGCGAAAAATAAATGACATAAAATAAAAGTTAGTAGGCGAAAATAAATGACAGAAATATAAAAGTTAGAAAGTTAGTATGTTAGCAAGTTAGTAGGTTAGTAAGTTAGATAGTTAGAAAGTTAGAGAGTTAGTAAAGAAACCGAAGGATCGGCAAGCCGATCTTTTGCTCCGGTGAGGGAGAAGAGAGAATAGATTTTATTAAAGTATGAGAACCTCAATAAATTAAAACTTCAAATCAAGTCCCCGGCAACGGCGCTAAAAACTTGATTGCGGGATTTAAATATGCAAACCCAAGTGCAGGTTGTCTCAAGTAATAAATTTCTTGGGAGTCCGAGGTCGATCCACATGGAATTGATGAAGAAAAATTAATTGAGGTAAGAAAAGGATTTATCACAACACCAAAAATAATAAAAGAAATTCACAAGTGAATTTAAGAACTTTCTTGGGTTAAGAGATCCACTCTTGGTAATAAATTAAAGGCAAGATTATTTCTCTTTATAACTCAATTGAAATCCACACACAACGGAGGTTCCAATCGGAAAATATAACATTCAAAGTTCAATTATATATGCAATCATATTATGATTCCTTTAATTATCTACTAACATTTGTAAATGAGTTCAAGCATTCACTGTGTCAATCCTATTGTCTACAATAAATCAAGATCTCCATTATACAAAGAAGGTTTCTAAATTAATTGGAAACAAAATACAACACATATAATGTCCATTTAATAATATATCTTTTAAGTACAAGAAATAGAATAATCTAACCTTATTTCATTACCAAGAGCTTCACTCTTTCACCCAAGCAAGATGAAGATTTAGTTACTCATAGATAAGAAGAAAGAAAGAGAGAAGAAGAGAAAAATGAACATAGCTTCACTTTAGAACAAGAGAAAATTACAACAAAAGTAAAACAAGAAACAAGCATAACCATAACTTGTAAAAACTAAGCCTAACACCAAGTGCACCAAATGATCAGCCAATGGTGCCTTTTATAAAGGATTAGGGATATAAAATGATAAGGGGGATGATTAAGAGTAGGTGGATGAGTCGGTGCAGTGGTTGGATGATTGGTTGAGTGGTTGGATTATTGAATTAATGGTTGGATTATTGAGATTCTTTGTCTCTGAAATCATTCATTGTTGATCTCATAGATGCCATCAGAATGAAGCAACATGATCTTCATGAAAGTTGTAGCATTTTGTCTCAGCTTTCCAATGGCATTGAAATCATCCAAAATTTCATCATACATCCCAAGATATGACCCAATTGCTGCAGACTATTCAGGCCCAGTTTCAGCACCTCTGTTTTGACTTCCAGACCCAATATCACCTCTAAGCTGTCCGAATGAGCTCTTGTATTCTTCATGAAAGTTGTAGATCTAGGTCTTAACTTTCAAATTTCTAAATTTCAGCCCAAGATAATTCCTACAGCCCGAGTTATGCTCTGATTACTGTACATTTTTCAGGTTCCAGACACAAAACTCATGTTCTGTCTTCCAAGCCCAATTAGCTCCACTAGATGTCTGATTGAGACTTTGAGCTCTTCATCCAAGTTGTAGAGATTTCTCTCAGCTTTCCTACAAGGTAAAATTCATAATTTCTAGACATTTGAAACTCAAGATATGACTAAAATACAGAAATAGTGTAAGACCCAAATAATGCTGAAAAAATCAATTAAGTCCAATTTGAGTCCAATCTTACAAAACATAACCAGGCTTAATCAATTAAGTATATAAAGAGAGTAAATGACTAAAAATGAGGGTTTATTAATGTATAAAATATGTGATCATCAAAGTATTTCCCAGAAACTGCCAGGCATGCTAAGGAGATGGAATTTCTTAGTTTGTGGCAAGGAAATATGATTGTGAGTGAATATGCTGCTAAGTTCAAGAGCTTGTCGAGGTTCTCAACTTACTTTCAACATCAACCGAACGAGGAATGGAAGTGTCAAAAGTTCGAGGAAGGCCTAAGACATGACGTGAAGAGAGCCGTCATAACTTTGAAGATTACTCAGTTTTCAAAACTACTTGATACTTGTCGCTGGGTGGAAGACTTGGACCAGGCACGTGATGCAAGAAACAGGAACTTTGGACCTTTTCAGTCTCAAAGGGGAGGAAGCAGCAATGCTAACTGTTACCAGAAGAAGCCTTATTCCAGACCACCTGGAAATCAACAACATAAGCCACAAGGTGGAAGTCCTGGAGGAAGTTCGGGCAGAGCAGGTCAAACAACGACGCCTACGGCAAGATGCATGAAGTGCTGGAAGGAGCACTATATAAGAGACTACACTTTCAAAGGGATCATTTGCTTTAGATGCGGGAAACCTGGACACGTTTCTCGTGATTGTAATTGACCTAAGGCGGAACCTTCCGTTAATGCTGCCAGAACTGCTAAACCGCAGGCTGGAGGTCGGGTTTACACCTTGAGTGGTGCTGAAGCCTCTGAATCCGAAGACCTTATTCGAGGGGAAGGTCTCATAGAAGGTAATCTTTTAACTATACTATACGACTCAGGTGCAACATATTCTTTCATTTCCTATGACTGTGTCAAAAGACTCGGTTTACCTTTGTCTTTCTTACCTTTTGATTTGACTGTTTCAACTCCCACTGCTAAACCTGTTCTTACCACCAAGGTTTGTTTGAGTTGTCCATTGATTGTTGAAGGTCGAATTTTTTCTATTGATTTGATCTGTTTGCCATTATCTCAATTAAATATGATTTTAGGAATGGATTAGTTATCTTCAAACCATGTCCTATTAGATTGTTCTAGAAAAACCATAGTTTTCCCTTTGGATGAGAATTCTAGATTTTTTACGGCCAATCAAGTTCAAGCTTTCTTGAAAGAAGGAACTCGAGGATACGTGCTACTATCTTCCTTGAAAGTCGAGAATGAGGTAGATGTGGACACAATGTCAGTGGTCCAAGAATTTCCTGAAGTTTTTTCCGAAGACATACCTGGTTTACCACCGGAGCGGGAGATCGAATTTGCCATTGATCTTGTACTTGGAGCTGGTCCTATTTCCATAGCGCCTTACCGAATGTTGCCTGCAGAGCTAGCTGAGCTCAAGAAGCAACTGAAAGAGCTCTTGGAGAAGTAATTCATGAGACCCAGTGTATCACCTTGGGGAGCACCAGTATTGCTAGTTAGGAAGAAAGATGGTACTTCGAGGTTGTGCATGGATTATTGTCAATTAAACATGGTCCTGATGAAGAACAAGTATCCATTGCTGAGGATAAATGACCTGATGGATCAATTGAAAGGAGCAGTGGTGTTTTCTAAAATCGATTTGCGATCGGGCTACCATCAGATCAGAGTAAAAGTGGAAGACATTCCTAAAATGGCTTTTCGTACTCGTTATGGTCACTACGAGTACTTGGTGATGCCTTTTGGTGTGACTAATGCACCTACTATTTTCATGGATTATACGAATAGAATATTTCGTCCTTATTTGGACAAGTTTGTCATTGTTTTCATCGATGATATCTTGATCTATTTGAAAAATCAGGAGGATCATGCCGAACATCTCAGTATAGTTCCTCAAACCTTGAAAGAGAAAGGGCTATATGCCAAGTTGTCGAAGTGTGAGTTTTGGCTGGATGAAGTGAAATTTTTGGGCCATGTGATTTCAAAGGAAGGCATTGTTGTAAATCCTTTGAAGGTAGAAGTTGTTCTTCAATGGGAAAGACCGAAGACAGTGACCGAAATTCGAAGCTTTGTTGGATTAGCGAGCTATTATCAGAGGTTCATTGAAGGATTTTCTAAGATTGCCGGACCTCTTACTCAACTCACAAGGAAGAATCAAGCTTTTAATTGGATGGATGCTTGTGAAGAGAGTTTTCGAGAGTTGAAAAGGAGACTAACTACTTCATCAGTGTTAGTTCTACATGATCCAAGTGAACCATTCGAAGTGTACTGTGACGCTTCATACCAAGGATTGGGTTGTGTCCTTATGCAAGGCAGGAAAGTGGTGGCTTATGTCTCTAGACAATTGCGAGTGCATGAGAAAAACTCCCCAACGCATGACTTGGAATTAGCTGCTGTAGTATTTGCTTTGAAGATATGGAGACATTACCTTTACGGAGCAATGTTCAATGTCTTCAGCAATCACAAGAGCTTAAAGTATTTGTATGACCAGAAAGAGTTGAACATAAGGCAGCGAAGATGGATAGAATTCCTAAAGGACTATGATTTCCAACTTCAATATCACCCTAGAAAGGCGAATGTTGTGGCCGATGCCTTAAGTAGGAAGATGATCAGTGTTTCCGCCATGATGATCAGAGAACAGAAGTTGATAAAACAATTCAGAGACGTATGGCTTTTCGTGGAACTAATGCCAGGAAAAATTTGCATGAACATGGTCACTATTTCGAATGATTTAATGGAAGACATCTGAGAAAAGTAGAAGGTTGACAAGTTCCTACAAGGAGAAAGAGAACTGATGAAATAGGGCGGTGTATCAACACTAAAAGAAGGAAGTGATGGAATTTTGAGATTCCAATGTAGAGTCTGTGTACCTAAAGATGAGGAACTCAGAAAATATATACTTCAACATGCTCATACGAGTCAGTTGAGTATGCATCTTGGAATGACCAAAATGTACCAAGATTTGAAGAAGTTATTTTGGTGGCATGGAATGAAGAGACATAACGCTAGATGCGTATCTTCCTGTCTTGTTTGTCAGAAAACAAAGATAGAACATCAAAGACCATTAGGATTTTTACAACCTTTGACCATTCCCGAATAAAAATAGGATAGTATTGCCATGGAGTTTGTTGTTGGATTTCCAAAGACAAAAAAAGGATATGATTCAATATAGGTAATAATGGATCGACTTACGAAGTTAGCGCACTTCTTGTCGATCAACATAAGATATCCGTTGGAATAGTTGACCCGACTGTACGTTGATGAGATTGTCAGACTACATGGTGTGCCTACAAGTATCATTTCTGATAGAGATCCAAGGTTTACATCAAAATTTTAGCAGAGTTTTCAAGAAGTGATGAGGACAAAGCTACATCTGAGTTCTGCTTACCATCTGCAGATGGACGCCCAATCAAAAAGAACGATACAATCATTGGAAGATTTGCTGAGGCCTTGTGCTATAGAGCAGACTGGAAGTTAGGACGAAATTTTACCGTTGGTAGAATTTACCTACAATAACAGTTACCATTAGAGCATAGGGATGGCACCCTATGAGGCTCTGTATGGACGAAGATGCCGAACACCTTTATGTTGGTATCAAGACGGAGAGCGACTTACCATCGGACCTGATCTTATTCAGCAGACAATTGAGAAGGTTAAGATGATTCATGAAAAGATAAGAATGACTCAGAGTCAACAAAAGAGCTATGCGGACAAAAAGAGGAAACCTCTCGAATTTGAGGAAGGAGAGCATGTGTTCTTGAAAGTCACGCCTACGACTAGGGTCGGTCGGGTTCTCAAATCTAGAAAGCTCACTCCAAAATTCCTTGGACCTTACCAAATTCTTCATCGGATAGGTCCTGTTGCTTACCAAATAGCTTTACCACCTTTTCTTTCAAATCTCCACAATGTTTTTCATGTATCACAACTTCGAAAATACATTTCAAGTACTGATCATGTCATAGCACCCGATTCAGTACAATTAAAAGAAAACTTGACTTATGAAACAACTTCTATAAGGATTGAGGATAGGAGAATGAAGCAACTCAGGGGGAAAGATATACCATTGGTGAAAGTGATTTGGAACGAAGCAATTGGAGATACGACATGAGAACTAAAGGACAAGATGAAGGAGCAATACCCAGAATTGTTTTAAGGTACAAAAATTTCGAGGACGAAATTCTTATTTGTTGGGGAGAGTTGTAACACCCCAAAATTTATTTATTTTATGATAAATATTTATTTTCCAATATTTATGATTTTTAGAAAAATGAGATATTTTTCACGAGAACCTTGATCTGTGAAAACATCAACGGGGGATCTTACTAAACCCGAGACTGGACATGATTTACGAAGTTTTACGTTTCTCAAAATTTTTTATCAGATAAAATAATAAATCACTGTGTAAAATTTTATCCGTTGGACAGTTAATACTGACTTCTGTCAACTGTAACAATTATTCATTAGACAATAACATGTATTAAAATCCCTATCACATTATCCTAATGTAATCTACTTTAAGTCTAATCAAACCCGCTTTAATTCAAATTTATTGTATTTTAATCAAAATTTCTTTGAGAAGCTTTGACTACCAAATGACCAAGCTACCCTTGGTTTGTTGGGGAAGGCAAAACTTTCCCCTTCTCTCTCCCCATTGCCACGGCAATGCATGGCCAAGGAGGGTAAAATTTTGCTCTCCCACTTAATTCACTTAATCACATTTTACTCATTTTCCTACAACACTTTCTCTCTCTAACTTCATCTTCTTCATTTCTTTCCATCTTCTCTCTTTTTTCCCTCTCCATATGAAAATTGCAGCCCTTTAAGCAACCATTTTTCCTTATTTTTCTCTTCATCAACACCATTTCCATACTCACCTCAACCTTCTCTACATTTTCTATTTGGAAATTTTCTTCTAAATTTATCTCCATCTCCATTGTCTTCTAAGACAAAGCTTCAAGCTTTAAAGTAAAGTTTTCATTTTTCTTCTCCTTTCTCTTCATTTTTGTGTTCCATGTTCTCTTTGATGACCATGGATCTCTTCTTTTTCAACCATTGATATTGATTCTTTGTCTTAAAATTCCTAGGGTTTTTGGACCCCAAAACCGAAACTACCAAGAAGCAAGAAGGAAATCATTTTTGTGTTCTTCCTTTAGGTAAGAGAGAGACTACTCACTTCAACCATTATTGATGGTGAGGGAACCTTTGTATGCTCACTTTGTTTGGTGATTTTGTATGTTTATGTATTCTTGAAATTTGATTAATGCTTGATTGATGACCTTGAATGTATTGGATGTGTTGAAAATGCTTGATCATGTTAGGATTATTAAATGGAAAATTTGGAGTTTCCTACCCTAATGTGAGACCACAGTTTTGACTAGAATTTAGGGATATGGATTGGTTTTGTACACAAATAAAATGAAGCTTGTGTGATAAAATGTTAGATGGTAATATTACAATTAATGAATGGAAAAATTTGACGGTTTCCTATGCCAAAATGAGGTCACAGTTTCGCTTGTATTTTGGTGGGATTGGATTGATTTTGAGTGAACTAAAATTTGAGTAATTATATAGCAAGAAATTAATACATAAAATAGAAAGAAATTGGAACCTTGAAGACCTAGTGAGGCCATGGTTTTTAGAGAAAATTTAGGGTTTAAATGATGCCTTGATGCATCCTTGAAGATTAAGAATTTAGAGACATGCATAATCCATAATTAAGTGGAAGAATTAAATTGAGTAATAACTCTTGAGAGTGTCACCGTTTTGAAGGGTCACTCAACTTAAAATTTTCATAATTGTCCAAAGCTAAAGACTTTGAGAATGGGGATCCATAATGTGTACTTGTGATAAATGATGAACCACGAAAACATATTGATGTAGAAAATTAATTCTATGTTATTGTGAGACCCTATGTGGGCTAAGTACTTGTTAGTTGTGTACTTGAGGAAGTTATGACATGTTGATATTGAGCCATGTACATATATATGCCATTGTGGTATGCTTATGATAAATGTATCATTGATAAACATACATGATGTATATTGTGTCGTCATGCATATGTGTTGTCCGTTGGACATTGTTGAAAAGGGCGATGTATGCCTAGGAGTTTGAATAACACCTATGTGGGGGCGCGAGTAGACTAAGCGTAGGGTTATAGTAGTTGGCCCTGGGGCGTCGGGGTGCGGGTGTCTCACAATAGACAGTGGTAGCTCCATTGGGGCCGTGGGATAGACCGATGCAAACACACCGACGATCCGGACTGAGACGCTGTTCTATATCGTGATCAACTATTGAGGTGCCATGTATAAGCCGTATTGCGCAAATATTTTTATGAGATAAGCACACTAATTATTTTGGCTAACGAGATACTGGCATAACTCCTTGATCATTCACTCCGAAAATGTTTATGTCTACCTCCATGGAGTAGGAATTTTGGTACCATTTGCATTGTGAACTGTCAGTCTCATAATTCATTAAGTATGAGTATTTATAATTGTGAAAAGTATCTATTATCATTACTGTAATAATTGTTTGATTGTTTGGAAATGTTGATGTTATCTGCCTGTTAGTGATGATACTTATTGTTAATTATGGTTGTTCTGCTCTTACTTTAAATCTTAAGTATTACTATAATTGGATAAATGAATTGTGTTTATCTATGGGCGTCCAATGCCGTTTCGTTTTCTTACTGCCATTTTGGTACTGAAAGCGGGGTGTCTCACCTCTTTCTGTATTTTCTGTATTTCTTGTATTTTCTGTATTTCTGTCAGACTGTGTACTACTAAGAAGATGTTCGTGAGGAAGAGAAGGAAATGCCTGAGTTTTCGAGTTTCTAGCCATACTTGGACTAGAGTTGTTGAGGATGTCGTCGCGTCCACATCGAATTTTGAGGTATGCCCGTATGACCTTCCATGGAGGGCCAGACTGCTGGTACATCAACTTGAGCACTAATTGGTGCATTTATCATGGGGAGCTAACTGTCTCGTTGGCGTGGGGCCGCAACGACATGCCTATTTTTTATTTCACTACTTTTGTCCACTTGGAGTTCTACCTGCCAGTTAGAGATCTATGGGATGATCTATACTACACCCCACAGGAGGATTCGTTCCTCTCCACTACTTGGGCTTCTGCTCAAATTTTGGTCGCTCCGATGGCAATTTCATCGGATGAAGAGGACCCTGAGGAGGACCTAGCTACGGTCCCTTCTCGTCAATCGTAGGGGCTGATACTGTAGGTGGCTTCTAATGGCTAACCGCTTATCTTTTTGGAGAAGCCTAACGTTTTGTTAGATTGAGGGTGTAAATCGTAACTATCTTGGGTGGGTAAAGCCTTTACTTTTTGTATATTTTGGGATGTAACTAAACGGGCCGATGCGTAATATATATATATATATATATATATATATATATATATATATATATATATATATATATATATATTGTGAATGTATAGTCCTTAGTTTATGTTGATTTTATTGTATCTGTAGTTATTCTTATTTCTTTTATCATACAAAAAAAATGTAGCGCATATTTTGACGTTCAGTTACTTTGCTACAAAGAATACAAACTATATAATCATGCGTTAATAATGAACCAGGTTTTAATTAATCACTGTAACTATTATTTTTCACAATTTCTTTTGTGTCTTTTGTATTATGGTGTGACGTTCCTTCTTCGCGGTATAAAGAAAAATGGGCGTTACACTGTCTTGGTTTCAGAGCCCCAGTTTAAGTTTTCTTTTGGGTCATGTGGTTTTAGACTATCTTGTTTGTGCTATGTGATTCTCTGTGTTTGGTATTCCGTAAGGATACATCTAACTTTTCTCTGTGTTTTGTATAGTTTTATCTGAGAAGAATTATGGCTCGCAGAGGAGACATGACTGCTGCAATCGAAGCAATCCAAAAGATGGCTGAAGCTATGTTGCAACAAAACCAACAAACGACTCAACAACAAGAAAAGACTGTGTAACATCCTAATATTTGTACCTTAGTATATCTTACATATACCTGGATATACAATATTAGATGTGCTACTTCTATCTTAATCATTAACTAATCCATAACATTATCTGAATAATTATGGAGAGTCATATCTAAAAGTCATACACAAATATACAACTTTTACATTTTCAAAACAGTTATAAAATGATACATAAACTTTGAATTAAAACATAAAACTAAACTCTTATAATTCTTCATCTTTCTTTTTCTTCTTACCCTCTTGTAGGGTCTTGAGTTGCTAATCATGAAATATAACGGGGTGAGAATATATAATTCTCAATAAGAATATATATCGCATGGTATTAAAACTAAATATATACAAAGATATATTTCTAAATTAAAACTCGTATATGTAATTTAATTATACTTAGGAATTGTATTCCTTCATTTGGCATTAAGCCTACTTATCCTTAGCCTGACCTAGGATATGTTCATCCTTAGTCTAGCATAGGATATAATGATCCTCATCTATGTATAGGATTTTTCATCCATAGGCTAGCATAGGATATACTAATCCATAGCTTGGCATAGGATTTCTCATCCATAGCCTAACGTAGGATATACTGATCCATAGCCTGGCATAAGATTTCTCATCCACAGCCTAGCGTAGGATATACTGATCCATAACATGGCTTGGATATAACATCCTTAGCTACCCTTGGAAAACTAGTCCTTTTATAAAACACTCTGGTGTCACCACTTTACTAGGCTTGCCCAACAATGTTCACTACTTAGATAATTAATCCTTTTATGAACCACTCTGGTGTCACCACTTTACTAGGCTTGCCCGACAATGTCCATAAGAGAGCCAATTCTTACTAGGGTTCAACCTTATTGCATAAGGGATCCAATTTACTAGGGTTCAACCCTTATGCAACCTTATTGCATAAGGGATCCAATTTACTAGAGTTCAACCTTATTGCATAAGGGATCCAATTCTTGCTAGGGTTCAACCCATAGGGGAGCCACTTTCTAGGTTCAACCCATAGGGGAACCATCTCATGCAAACTAGGTCCTATGACACTCAAATATTGCCAATTAAGTCATATGGTGCTTAATTACTGTTAACTAAAACTTATGCCAACTAGGCCTTATGGCACTCAACTTATGCCAACTAGGCCTTATGGCACTCAACTCTAACCATTAAAAGAGTTACTAGTGTTTATAGGGCTCAAACCATACCCAAAACCCCTCAAATCTTGCCTAAAAAGGCTGATTCTCAAGTTTGCACCAAACATGCATCATAACTTCAAAAATTCTGAAATTTTATGAGCATATAGCTCTTTCTTATATCTTTCCAATGCTATAAACTTTCTTCATTTGGCTAAGTGTAGCCAAAGTTATGTGACATTTTCTTGAAGTCAAAACAGGACATTCTCTAATTTACCCGTTTCTGACCTGAATTTAAATTGAAACTGGGAACAAACTACATGTGGGAAAATTCTGAAATTTTTACCACATGAAGTCTCATGTCTTAGCTTTCAAATGGCATTAGTTTCATGTCCATACAACATCGGAGCAAGAAATTATGCAATCTGGTTTACTGACTTCCAGAATGCCTTTTTCTATAGAATCTGCCTTGGATTCAAACAAAAACTGGTACTGATTGGCTTGCTCAAAAATTCTTAAATTTTTACCACATAAAGCCTTATGTCTTAGCTTTCAAATGCCACGGAATCAAGTGATTTTGATATCCATAGCTTGAGTTATGGAACAAACATCACAGACTGTCAGGATGCCATGTTCTATTTCTGATGCTTTAAAACAGTATAACCGATTAAGAGCTCTTTATAATCGGTTATTCATCAACTCAGAACCAAAAATGTTATTCTCACATGCTCCATTACTGATTATTCACTAAAGGTAATCAGTTATATGGTGTTTTTCTATAGAAAAACACCATTTTTCACGTTACTATGCTATAATCAACCAAGTTCTCACCAAGGTCAATTCCTAAATGATTTCTATCATCATTTAAGGTCTCTTATCATGTTAGGATCATTAAATACTAATTGCCACTCAACTTGTTAAGAGAAAAGAGTATTTCTCTAATAAACTTACACAAACAACTCAACCTCAATTAATGAGGGAGTCACCATGCACTCAACTTTATCCAAGGCTCCTAGAGCTTCAAACTTCCTTTAACTTTGTTGATTGATCTTTAATCATTCAAACCATTAACTAACTAAGGCTACTCTTACTCTTGAAAGTATAAAAATATATTTTTCTCAAGCTCATAACCGGTTATCCTTGAGGGTTAATCGGTTATGTTTCTTAGAAATCTGTTTTTAACTTATTCCATAACCAATTAAGGTCCTTCCTAATCGGTTAGATTGCTCAATAAATTGTTTTGAATCATCCAATAACCAGTTATCATAAATTAGTAATCGGTTAGGACCTTTACTATAAGCTTCCTAGACCTTTAAATAATCGGTTAGGTGAGTTTCCTAACCAGTTATTAGACTAAGTCAGAACCTCACTAAATTGTTCATAACTGGTTAGCAAATTTGCATAATCGATTAAGCTTCACTTCTAACCAATTATGAACACACTAGTATGTCTTACTCCAACATATAGCCGATTAGAGAACTTTCCTAATCAGTTATGTGAGCTATTCTAAAATAGAATGGAATGTAAAACAACCTTCTATTATGCCATTGTATTCTCAAACCAATCCCACACCTCTAAAACCAAAATTACATGGTTTTTCAACTCATCTCATGCATCTCAATCATGCTTGAACTTTTAACTCTCGTTTGCCTTATCAAAACATGAACTTGAGTTCTAAGAACTCAACTCAAAATACCTATTCTTTACCTAAACATGCTCAAGCAAGCATGAGGTAAAAAGGAAGGAGATGAGAGTTTAAAGGAAATAGCCCCTACCTCTTGAAGACTCTTGATCTTGAAGCCTTGGCCTTGATCCTTGAACTTTGCTCCTTGGATTTTCTTCCTCTTCTTTATTCCCCTTTCTCTCTTCTCTATTTTCTCTCTTTCCTTTCTTTCTTTTCTGTTTTTCTACTAAGGCTGGTAGGGGATAAGAGAGAAAATGAGATAAGGATATAGAGGGAATTTAGACAAAAGATTAACTTAAGTTTCTGTGCTGAAACTTATATCTGCTAAGGACACTCGAATTATGCTAATCCAAGTTTTTCAGCTTCCAACAACTTTAGAATAAATATTAGGATTCATCTAAATTGTTGTTTCACCTTTATTCTATTTTTTCATATCTGTTGGGGGTCAATCTGGCATTAAAAGCACAACCAGTATGCTTAAAAATACCAAACTAACTATAATTGTTCTCAAATTTTAATTGTACCTTATTTAACTCATTTGTGACCTAGAAACAAGTTATCCATACTTGTTTCCCTCAACTTAGCAATTTATACTACTATTTGAGTCATTTTAAGCTATTTTTCAACTTTTGTGTTGCAGCCAAGTGCCTAAACTGACTCAGTTTGTTACAAAACTGAACTAGCATGTTAAGCAAGTATTATGCTACCTCTGTGACCATTTACAAGCTTAACATGTTTCTCAGGATGTTACATTTCTCCCCTCCTTTTAAAATTTTGTCCTAAAAATTACTTTTCTCTTGCTATAGCTCTAGGCAATCTTACTTTATATGGGACTCTAACTCCGAAAAGGCTTATTCGGTACCAACTTCACTCTTTACTAACCTCTGGCAAAAAGGCACCTATTCTGCTATGTTCTTTTTCCTTCAAGGCTACCAAACATTATTCGAAGATCTC
The DNA here is from genome assembly GCA_029884605.1 of Ormosia emarginata. NCBI lineage: Eukaryota > Viridiplantae > Streptophyta > Magnoliopsida > Fabales > Fabaceae > Ormosia > Ormosia emarginata. Next base: position 28,514,451 of record JAQQTP010000074.1, on the reverse strand, counting down.
AGTACATCTTAGTAGCCTCTAGATGAATGGTATACTTTCTCTTGTGAGTTTCCTCTAGAATTCCTTCTGATTTATTAACTTTCTTGGAACACAATGTCTGTCTCTAAACTTCGTTATTCCATCTATTATCATAACAAATCCTTATTGGGTTTCTAAGAAGATCTACTCACTACTGTCCTTTAGAGTTTCATTCTCTTTTTGAGCTTCTAAAATCTGAGTCCTTAAGCCCTTTACTATGTCCACCTTGCTCACTGCGAGACTACGTGGCATAATAATCATCGCAAGATTCAAATTCTAGAATCTCTTAAGAAATTCACCCTCTTTGACTATCATACATGACACTTGTAGGAATTTCCTACTTAGTGTATCGACCACTGTATTGGCCTTATTCGTATGATACTATAACTCAAAGTTATGATCTTTTTACCATAACTAAGTTCTGCTTAGCATTCCATCCATCATCTTTGTCTCTTGTTCAGCTCTTTCTGACCAAACTAAATGTTTCTAACTCGTAAGATCACTAAACATCTTAAACCATCTACTAGCTTAACTTGTACCATACCTATAAAGAGTTCTGCTTCTCTTTTAGGTGGTACTCATTGATCTTTCTGGGAATTTATTCTGGATGTCTTCTTATCACAGATATATTCCCTAAAACTTGCTCAACTTCCACATACTAGGAGAAAAGGAAAACATATCCTTAAATCTCCTATATTTAGAAATTGTTCACTTGTTTAGCTCTTAAAACATAGACTCTAAAGAAATAGACACAAAAGAATCATCAGATATAAACCTCAATGTTTTATCTGATAAATTCAAAACCATGTCTAATTTAACGTCTACATTAAGAAGAGATAAACAGATAAGATTCACAAAGGAAATCTTACCTTCTATCTTTACACAACAACCCAAACTTGCTAAGGAAGTTGTGATTAGTTTTCCTGTTAGTGTAGACAAGGATAAAACATGGGGAAACTCAACATAGGTAAATATGATCTCTTTATATACTGGTATGAAATCATGGAGTGGGGATACTTATGAATCATACATTATAACTTAAAGATCATCATTAACCATATCTTTATCTCGTGCAATCGGGAGTCTAAGTTGCCTCCTTACTACTCAGAGTATAAACTCTTGCTTTAGCTTAAACTTTGAGGTTAGGCACTACTCCCTATCTCTGCATACACTTATTTCAAAGTGCTTTGGTTAACCATAAGTATAACATACTATTTGGCTAACTCAACTAGGTCTGCCCCCATGTGAACTCTCTCATCTATCACACTTTGGTCCCTTCACTTTATAATGTAGCGGCCATCCACTACTTCTAGGGTGCTGTCACATCTACTAAGATATTGTCTAGCATTGGCACAAAAATCCAATTCCCACCTTCGGTCTGCAGCCCTTCCTAAGATTCGAATCCATGACCAAGCCTTTTATTTCCCTTAAAGGAAACGTCTCTCACCAGTTGAGCTGCAGCTAAACTGGTTTTTATCTTGAAGATAACTAGGTCTAGAAGCATACTTTTTATACCTATTATCTTATCTCTTCCTCTTGTGAAAACCTTGTAACTTTTGTTGCACTTAAGGCTAACTGTAGGGACCCTCAACTGTTCTCTTGAATAGTACTAACAACACCATTCTCTTTATTCTATAAGTATCTAACGATACCATAACTCACATAGAAAAGGATTCAAAATTCAATTTCATTTATTCATGATTTTACTTCGAGTATCATGAAGAACTCGATAGTATCCATCCTTCGTCAGCCTTCAGCAACAAAGAATGGTGAATACAGAAAAATGATCGCTACAACCCGTTAACTTAGAGTTCTATGGGTTGAAGTTTGATTTTGTAACTTGTCTCTTTCTTCTCTGAACTTAACCATTTATTGGCGCACTAACATGCTGCCTTATTTAGGTCTTGAGAACTCTATCTCCTTAGCATTCTATTGATCAAAGCTTTACCTCTTTTCTAACATATAGGAGATAACCAAAACTCTTAGATGATCTGAACAAACCTCAACTATAGAGATTTCCTCCAATTTCTTAAGCCACTTCACCTACTCCAAATGGGTCTTACTTTCCTTTACAGGATGTAGGATTTGGCCTTTCTAAACTTTGAGAGATTTTGGGGAGTTTTGGTCTTTAACTACCACTACTGCATACATAAACTGTATTAGTGGTACTAGCTGCTGAGATGAAATCATTTCCATCCCTTCTAAAATTATGCTTGCGATAACAATTTGCTTCCTCCTAGCAGTTGCTATCTCACAGAACACTTCAGCTATAACAGTTGATCCTTCACTAGAAGAGTTCCTATTACTCCTAGCTCACCTTGGTGAAGTAATGGTTCCCTATACACACTACGTGTGATAGTAACCATTAATATTCCAACTTAAAGCTTGTCATGCAATCCTATCAACACATCTCATATATGAGACAAGAAATGCATAATACTTAGCGGAAAAGCTCTAAACTGGCCTAAGCCTAGGTGACAGTAACCATTAACATTCCAACTTAAAGCTTGTCATTCAATCCTATCAACACATCTCATATATGAGACAAGAAATGCATAATACTTAGCGGAAAAGCTCTAAACTGGCCTAAGCCTAGTCAGTCCATACCCCGGCTCACAGGATGAACTGCTCTGATACCATAATGTAACATCCTAATATTTGAGCCTTAGTATATCTTACATATACCTGGATATACAGTATTAGATATGCTACTTCTATTTTAATCATTAACTAATCCATAACATTATCCGAATAATTATGAAGAGCCATATCTAAAAGTCATACACAAATATACAACTTTTACATTTTCAAAGCAATTATAAAATGATACATAAGCTTTGAATTAAAACATAAAACTAAACTCTTACAATTCTTCATCTTTCTCTATCTTCTTACCCTCTTATAGGGTCTTGACCTGCTAACCATGAAATATAACGAGGTGAGAATATAAAATTCTCAGTAAGAACATATATCTCATGGTATTAAAACTAAATATATATAAAGATATATTTCTAAATTAAAACTCATATATGTAATTTAATTATACTTAGGAATTGTATTCCTTCATTTGGCATTAAGCCTAGTTATCCTTAGCCTGACCTAGGATATGTTCATCCTTAGTCTAGCATAGGATATAATGATCCTCATCCATGCATAAGATTTCTCATCTATAGGCTAGCGTAGAATATACTAATCCATAGCCTGGCATAGGATTTCTCATCCACAACCTAGCGTAAGATATACTAATCCATAACATGGCCTGGATATAACATCCTTAGCCTAGCCTTGGAAAACTAGTCCTTTCATGAAACACTCTGATGTCACCACTTTACTAGGCTTGCCCGACAATGTTCACTACTTAGATAATTAATCCTTTTATGAACCACTCAGGTGTCACCACTTTACTAGGCTTGCCCGGCAATGTCCACTACTAGGATAACTAATCTTTTTATGAAACACTTTGGTGTCACCACTTTACTAGGCTTGCCCGGCAATGTCCATAAGAGAGCCAATTCTTACCAGGGTTCAACCTTATTACATAAGGGATCCAATTTACTAGAGTTCAACCTTATTTCATAAGGGATCCAATTCTTGCTAGGGTTCAACCCATAGGGGAGCCACTCGCTAGGTTCAACCCATAGGGGAGCCACTTGCTAGGTTCAACCCATAGGGGATCCATCTCGTGCAAACTAGGTCCTATGGCACTCAAATATTGCCAATTAAGTCATATGGTGCTCAATTACTGCCAACTAAGCCTTATGGCACTCAACTTATGCCAACTAGGCCTTATGGCACTCAATTACTTGTCGCTGGGTGGAAGACTTGGACCAGGCGCGTGATGCAAGAAATAGGAACTTTGGACCTTTTCGGTCTCAAAGGGGAGGAAGCAGCAATACTAACCATTACCAGAAGAAGCCTTATTCCAGATCACCTAGAAATCAATAACAGAAGCCACAAGGTGGAAGTCCTGGAGGAAGTTTGGGCAGAGCAGGTCAAACAACGGCATCTACGGCGAGATGCATGAAGTGCGGGAAGGAGCACCATACGAGAGACTGCACTTTCAAAGGGATCATTTACTTCAGATGTAGAAAACTTGCACACGTTTCTCGTGATTGTAATCAACCTAAGGTGAAACCTTCCGTCAATGCTACCAGAATTGCTAAACCTCAGGCTGGAGGTCGGGTTTACACCCTGAGTGGTGCTGATGCCTCCGAATCCGAAGACCTTATTCGAGGGGAAGGTCTCATAGAAGGTAATCTTTTAACTATACTATACAACTCAGGTGCAACATATTCTTTCATTTCCTATGACTGTGTGAAAAGACTTGGTTTACCTTTGTCTTCCTTACCTTTTGATTTGACTGTTTCAACTCCCACTGCTAAACCTGTTCTTACCACCAAGGTTTGTTTGAGTTATCCATTGATTGTTGAAGGTCGAATCTTTTCTGTTGATTTGATCTGTTTGCCATTATCTCAATTAGATGTGATTTTAGGAATGGATTGGTTATCTTCTAACCATGTCCTATTAGATTGTTCTAGAAAAACCATAGTTTTCCCTTTGGATGTGAATTCTAGATTTTTGACGGCTAATCAAGTTCAAGCTTTCTTGAAAGAAGGAGCTCGAGGATATGTGCTGCTATCTTCCTTGAAAGTCGAGAATGAGGTAGATATGGACACAATGTCATTGGTCCGAGAATTTCCTAAATTTTTTCCGAAGACATACCTGGTTTACCACCGGAGCGGGAGATCGAATTTGCCATTGATCTTGTAGCTGGAGCTGGTCCTATTTCCATAGCGCCTTACCGAATGTCGCCTGCAGAGCTAGCCGAGCTCAAGAAGCAACTGGAAGAGCTCTTGGAGAAGCAATTCGTGAGACCCAGTGTATCACCTTGGGGAGCACCAATGTTGCTAGTTAGGAAGAAAGACGGTACTTTGAGGTTGTGCGTGGATTATCGTCAATTAAACATGGTCACGATCAAGAACAAGTATCAATTGTCGAGGATAGATGACCTGATGGATCAGTTGAAAGGAGCAGCGGTGTTTTCTATGATCGATTTGCAATCGGGCTACTATCAGATCATAGTAAAAATGGAAGACATTCCTAAAACGGCTTTTTGTACTCATTATGGACACTACGAGTACTTGGTGATGCCTTTTGGTGTGACTAATACATATGCTATTTTCATGGATTATATGAATAGAATTTTTTGTCCTTATTTGGACAGGTTCGTCATTGTTTTCATTAACGATATCTTGATCTATTCAAAAAATCAGGATGATCATGCCGAACATCTCAATATAGTTCTTCAAACCTTGAAAGAGAAAGAGTTGTATGACAAGTTGTTGAAGTGTGAGTTTTGGCTTGATGAAGTGAAATTTTTGGGCCATGTGATTTCAAAGGAATGAATTGTTGTAGATCCTTCGAAGGTAGAAGTTGTTCTTCAATGGGAAAGACCGAAGACGGTGACCAAAATTCAGAGCTTTGTTGGAATAGCGGGCTATTACCGGAGGTTCATTAAAGGATTTTCTAAGATTGCCGGACCTCTCACTCAACTCACAAGGAAGAATCAAGCTTTTGACTGGACAGATGCTTGTGAAAAGAGTTTTCGAGAGTTGAAAAGGAGACTAACTACTTCATCAGTGTTAGTTCTACTTGATTCAAGTGAACCATTCGAAGTGTATTGTGACGCTTCATACCAAGGATTGGGTTGTGTCCTTATGCAAGGCAAGAAAGTGGTGGCTTATGCCTCAAGACAATTGCGAGTGCATGAGAAAAACTACCCAACACATGACTTGGAATTCGCTGCTGTAGTATTTGCTTTGAAGATATGGAGACATTACCTTTACGGAGCAACGTTCAATGTCTTCAGCGATTACAAGAGCCTAAAGTATTTGTATGACTAGAAAGAGTTGAACATGAGGTAGCGAAGATGGATAGAATTCCTAAAGCATTATGATTTCCAACTTCAATATCACCCTGGAAAGGCGAATGTTGTGGCCGATGCCTTAAGTAGGAAGACGATCAGTGTTTCCACCATGATGATCAGAGAACAAAAATTAATAGAACAATTCAGAGACGTATGGTCTTTCGTGGAACTAATGCCAGGAAAAATCTGCATGAACATGGTCACCATTTCGAATGATTTAATGGAAGACATCCGAGAAAAGCAGAAGGTTGACAAGTTCCTACAAGGAGAAAGAGAACCGATGAAACAGGGCGGTGTATCAACACTAGAAGAAGGAAGTGATGGAATTTTGAGATTCCAAGGTAGAGTCTATGTACCTAAAGATGAGGAACTCAGAAAATATATACTTGAACATGCTCATACGAGTCAAGATTTGAAGAAGTTATTTTGGTGGCATGATATGAAGAAAGATATCGCTAGATGCGTATCTTCCTGTCTAGTTTGTCAGAAAACGAAGATTGAACATCAAAGACCGTCAGGATTTTTACAACCCTTAACCATTCCCAAATGGAAATGGGATAGTATTGCCATGAACTTTGTTGTTGGATTGCCAAAGACAAAAAGAGGATATGATTCAATATGGGTAATTATGGATCGACATACGAAGTCAGCACACTTCTTGCCGATCAACATAAGATATCCGTTGGAATAGTTGACCCAATTGTACGTTGGTGAGATTGTTAGACTGCATGGTGTGCCTACAAGTATCATTTCTGACAGAGATCCAAGGTTTACATCAAAATTTTGACAGAGTCTTCAAGAAGCGATAGGGACAAAGCTACGTCTAAGTTCTGCTTACCATCCGCAGACAGACGGCCAATCAGAAAGAACGATACAATTATTGGAAGATTTGCTGAGGGCTTGTGCTATAGAGCAGACTGGAAGTTGGGACGAAATTTTACTGTTGGTAGAATTTACCTACAATAACAGTTATCATTCGAGCATAGGGATGGCATCCTATGAGGCTCTGTATGGACGAAGATGTCGAACACCTTTATGTTGGTATCAAGACGGAGATCGACTTACCATCAGACCTGATCTTATTCAGCAGACAACTGAGAAGGTTAAGATGATTCAGGAAAAGATGAGAACGACTCAGAGTCGACAAAAGAGCTATGCGGACAAAAGGAGGAAACCTCTTGAATTTGAGGAAGGAGAGCATGTGTTCTTGAAAGTCATGCCTACGACTAGGGTCGGTCGGGTTCTCAAATCTAGAAAGCTCATTCCAAAATTCCTTGGACCTTACGAAATTCTTCGTCGAATAGGTCCTGTTGCTTACCAAATAGCTTTACTACATTTTCTTTCAAATCTCCACAATGTTTTTCATGTAACACAACTTCGAAAATACATTTCGAGTCCTGATCATGTCATAGCACCTGATTCAGTACAATTAAAGGAAAACTTGACTTATAAAATAACTCCTGTAAGGATTGAGGATAGGAGAATGAAGCAACTCAGGGGGAATGATATACCATTGGTGAAAGTGATCTGGAACAAAACAACTAGAGATGCGACATGGGAACTAGAGGACAAGATGAAGGAGCAATACCCAGAATTGTTTTAAGGTACAAAAATTTCGAGGACGAAATTCTTATTTGTTGGGGAGAGTTGTAACACCCTAAAATTTATTTATTTTATGATAAATATTCATTTTCTAATATTTGTGATTTTTGGAAATTTTTCTAGATTTTTTTGAGAACGCGGAATATTTAAATATTATTCTGCGTTTTGCATGCAAATTGAGCGGAGCTGGAAAAATGAGATATTTATTCCGAGAACCTTGATCTGTGAAAACGTCGACGGGGGATGTTAATAAACCCGAGGGTGGATACGTTTTATGAGGTTTTATATTTTTCGAGAAAATTTTATCAGATAAAATAATAAATCGCTGTGTAAAATTTTATCCGCCGGACAATTAATACTGACTTCTGTCAACTATAATAATTGTCCATTGGATAATAACATGTATTAAAAATCCTATCACATTATCCTAATGTAATCTACTTTAAGTCTAATCAAACTTACTTTAATTCAAATTTATTGTATTTTAATCGAAACTTCTCTGTGTTAGCCATGGCAACCATCACCTAAGAGGGGGTGAATTGGGTAATTACAAATTTTAATGCAACTTTGAGAAATTAAGTATTTTGAATAACTCAATTAATAAATGCAACGGAATAAGTTTAATAAAGGTGCAACTATTAGTGATTTCACAAATACCACTTGGGATATATGATGAATTAAACAAATAAGCTAGATATCAAGTTCATAGAATCAAATCACCAAGATGACAAGATATGCAATAGATAAGTATACTACACTAAATACTGAAATTAAAGAGTGTAGGGAAGAGAGAATCAAACTCAAGAATTTATCCTGGTTCAGCCACCAACCACTTGTGGCCTACATCCAGTCCCTAAGCTTAACTTGAGATTTTTTTCACTATCTCCTAGACTTCACAGGTGCTAGGAAAACCTTTGTACAAACAAGAGCACTCCTCACACCTTGGGATACCTCACCCTTGTGCTAGAGCCTCCAATTCTTCAAGCTTCACAGGTGCTTGATGACCTTTACAATCAAGAGCACTCATAACACCTTTGGGATACCTCACCCTTTGTGTTTGAGTCTCACTACAAGGGATACCTCACCCTTTTCTCTCTTGAGAGATACCTCATGTAACGCCCCTTTTTCTCCCTTAGTCATAATGGGTAAGAAGAAGGAACGTCGCACTATAGTGAAACGACATAAAGATGATTATAGAAAATTTGAACATTTTTTTTTTCTTTTTGTTTGCTTAACATGAATCTGGTTAAAACTTCCACTTAATGTACATATACACCTGTTTATGAATATATCGCGTGATTAAGTTAAAATTAAAAGTTCCTCTTTCCAATAAAACCTCTATCAAAAAGGTCAAAGTGAAATCAACGTGAAATGAAACATATGACCATTTACAATATAGATAATTACATACTTTGTACCAGAAATACCAGCTTGTTTAAATTACATTTCCAAAAATATACGAAAAGCAAAATGTGTACCTACCCCAAGAGATACAAATATATATACCCACTAATCCAGTAATACGTCAGGCTCCCTCAAAATAAACAGACAGCCATCAGTAGCCATCAATTAAAACTAACCCTAAGACTGCCTAGAACGAGAAGGAACCGTAGATGGATCCTCCTCAGGGTCCTCATCGTCCGACGAGACATCCATCGGGACGACAGAACAGCGGGCAGGAGCCCGGGCAGTAGACCAAAAGGAATCCTCATGAAGGGTATAATACATTTCACCCCACATGTCCCTCACGGGCATATAGAACTCCAACCATACAAAAGCACAAAAATCTAGAATAGGAGCATCATAACGTCTCCACGCTAAGGACACCGTCACATCGCCGTGGTATACACATCGATTAGTCTACACGTTGATATGCCAGCAGTCCGGACCTCCAAGAAAGCTGATCCACACGTAGCCAAAAAGTCCACGGAGCCGAAATGACGTCCTCAACAACTTCGATCTCAGTCGAGATAAGGCCAGAAACCCTGAAACTCAGTGGTTTCCTTGTCCTCCTCACGAGTGTCTTCTCGAGAGCACACGATCCAACCAAAATACAAAATAGAGAAATTACCGAAAGAGGTGAGATTCCCAACTTTCAGTACCAACATGGCAGCAAGAAAATAAACGGCGTCGAACGCCCACATAAAACACAGTTAATACATACAAGTGCAGTAATACCCGAAAGCAATTAACGAGAGTAAGGCAACAAAGAACAATAGTTAACATTATCCATAACCAGCTAGTAACATTAGCATCACCAAAAGTCAAATACATATCGCAGTCATGATAGTAAACACATTATCTAATTATAAATGCTCAATGGACCATGTGACTAACAACTCACAATGCAACAAGGGTACCAAAGTTCCTACTCCATGGAGCTAGACGTAAACATTTTCGGAGTGAATGATCAAGGAGTAATACCAGTATATCAGTAACCTTAAAATACAGTGTGCTTTCTTTCATAAAATTGTTTGCGCAATGGCTCATACATGGTACCTCAACAGTTGATCGCGATATAGGACAGCGTCTCAGGCAGGATCATTGGTGTGTCGCATTGGTCTATCCCACGGCCCCAGTGGAGCTACCACTGTCTATTGTGAGACACCCACACCCCAACGCCCCCAGGGTCAACAACATATGACACCTACGCTTAGTCTACTCGCACCCGCACAAAGGTGTTATTCAAACTCCTAGGCAACATAGCCTTCTCAACAATGTCGAACGGACAACCCACATGCATGATGACACAATGTCCAATCATGTATGTTCATCAATGATGCATTCAACATAAGCATTGCCTCAATGGCACATAAGTATTATTCAATGTCCAACATGACATATCAATAATACATTTATTAAAAACACTGCCTCAATGGCATATCATCATTCTTATCTCATAGAGTACTAAATTAATAAGTACATAACCCACATAGGGAATCACACTTGCATCAATAATTCTCAGCATCAATATATGTTCCTTATTACACACATACCACAATTCCCATGTCATGGATCCAAGAATTCCATTTTCAAAATCATCTCTTCTCTATTAGTATGAATACATGTTCCTATCGCATTTAGGTAAAGTAAAATCCTTGAATCCAGGGTATTTAGGTTATGTTTGAGTTACAAAGGACAAATAACCATAATTTCAATCAAAAAAATCTCATTTTTGACACATCACCCTAAATCGATTACCGGCGTAAGATTACAATCTTTGTAATCGATTACGTGATTCCCAGAACCACGATTCGTAACTTCAAGGGCCTAGTAATCGATTACACAACCCTGGTAATCGATTACCAATCGGACAGAACCTCCGTAATTGATTACCCATAAGTTGTAATCGATTACGTGATTCCCACAAGCACCACTTCGTGACATCAGAGGCTTGGTAATTGATTACACCACTCTTGTAATCAATTACATGCTAGACAAAATCTCTGTAATCGATTACACACAAGACGTAATCGATTACCAGATTTCCAGAATCACGATTTCATACCCTTAAGAGCTTGGTAATCGATTACAAGCCTCGTATAATCGATTACCACGCGTAATCTTGCAGAAAACAGAGTTCTCCAGGTCCTTTAACTCAAACTAAACCAATCATTATCATATTTAATCAACAAGTTACTCAAATATATCTTCAAATCATGCAAGAGGCATCAATAAATCATACAAACCCAACAAAATGCACTGTCATGAAGGATAACATAAAAATGAGAGAACTTTATACATGGATTCAGAAATCAATAACAACACACATACAAGACATTCCCTTATTACCAAGATTGGTTGAAGAGGATCATCTCCCTCTTACCTATTTGGAATACAACATAAGGTGTTACCTCTTCTTGCCCTAGATTTTCATTTTCCCCTTCAAGAAGAACACTAATGTGAGTGATTTCCATAATGTCCACTCAAACCATGGAAAAATGAGTTCTTGATCACATAGGTGACCAAGGAAAAACGAAAATGAGAAGAAAGTGAAAGAAAGGTGAAGACTTTACCTCCAAGCCCAAAGCTTTAGCTTCAATGGTGGATAATGGAAGAAGAAGAAGAAGAAGAAGAAGAACCAAAGGATGGCCACAAAAGAGAATGGTCTTGGAATGGTGAAACAAGCAAGAAATCTTTGATGATGAAGTAACAAAATGGTGAATGTCTCCAGAAATGGGTGCACGGTGGAGAAAAGAAGAGAAGAGGAGAAGAAAGGGTGTTTGAAGAGAATGAGAAGAGAGAAAATATTAGGAAGATGAAAGTGAATATTGGGTTCCAATATTACCTCTGCCGTGGAGAAGAGTGAGGAGGGAAGAGAGAGAAAAATGTGTCCACAAGGAAACTTCTTGGAAGCTTCCTACAATGGGCTTTTAATTAACTCTATTTTTATTTTTGAAAATAAGGCTAAAGGGGCTTGACACAAGATAAATTCTAAATAATGTGATAAGATTTTTATTACATGTTATTATTTATTGGACAATAGTTATAATTGGCAGAAGTCAGCATTAACAAATCTGACAGATAGTTTCTTCGCAATGTTTTATTATTTTATCTGTTAAAATTTCAAGAAAAACGTAAAACCTTGTAAACCGTGTCCGGTCTCGAGTTTAGTAAGATCCCCCGTCGATGTTTTCATAGTTCAAGGCTTTCGGAGAAAATATCTCCTTTCTCCGATTCCACTCAGTACATACGTAAAACGAGAAATATATTAAAATATTCCGCGTTCTCAGAAAATTCCAGAAAAATTCCAGAAAATCACAAATATTTTAGAATGATTTTTGATAGTAGAAATGTAAATTTTGGGGTGTTACAACTCTCCCCAACAAATAAGAATTTCGTCCTCGAAATTTTCCATACCTTAAAACAATTCGGGATATTGCTCCTTCATCTTGTTCTCCAGCTCCCACGTCACATCTCCAGTTGCTTCGTTCTAGATTACCTTCACTTGTGCAATGTCCTTTCCTCTGAGTTGCTTTGTCCTCCTATCCTCAATCCTTACAGGAGCTGTCTCATAGGTCAAGTTTTCCTTTAATTGTACAGAATCAGGTGCTATGACATGATTAGGATTTGAAATATATTTTCTGAGTTGTGACACATGAAATACATTGTGAAGGTTTGAAAGAAAAGGGGGTAAAGCTATTTAGTAAGCAACAGGACCTATCCGGCGAAGAATTTGATAAGGTCCAAGGAATTTTAGAGTAAGTTTTCTAGACTTGAGGACACGACTGACCCTAGTCGTAGGTGTGACTTTCAAGAAGACATGCTCTCCTTCTTCGAACTCAAGAGGTTTTCTTCTTTTGTCTGCATAACTCTTCTGCTGACTCTGAGCCGTTTTCATTTTCTCCTGAATCATTTTAACCTTCTCAGTTGTCTGCTGAATGAGTTCAGGTCCAACGGTAAGCCGTTCTCCATCTTGATACCAGCACAGAGGCGTCCGACACCTTTGCCCATATAGAGCCTCATAGAGCGTCATCCCTATACTTGAATGGTAACTGTTGTTGTAGGTGAATTCCACCAACGGTAAGATTTCATCCCGACTTCCAGTCTGCTCTATCGTACAAGCTCTCAGCAGATCCTCTAATGACTGAATTGTCCTCTCTGATTGGCCATCAGTCTGCGGATGGTATGCCGAACTCAATCGCAACTTCGTTCCCATAACTTCTTGAAGACTCTTCCAAAACTAAGACATAAACCTTGGATCTCTGTCGGAAATGATACTTGTAGGCACACCATGAAGTCTGACAATTTCACCAACGTATATCCGACTCAACTTCTCCAATGGATATCTTATGTTGATTGGCAAAAAGTGAGCTGATTTTGTAAGCCGATCCACAATTACCCATATTCATTTCTTTTCTTAGTCCTTGGCAACCCAACAACAAAGTCCATGGCAATACTATCTCATTTCCATTCGGGGATAGTCAAGGGTTGTAACAGTTCAGCTGGTCTTTGATGTTCAATCTTCGTTTTCTGGCAGACCAAACAAGATGACACGCATCTAGCGATGTCTCTTTTCATCCCATGCCACCAAAACAACTTCCTCAAATCTTGATACATCTTGGTTATTCCAGGATGCAGGCTCAACTGACTCGAATGAGCATGTTCAAGTATGTACTTTCTGAGTTCCCCATCTTTAGGCACACAGACCCTTCCTTGGAATCTTAGAATTCCATCGCTTCCTTCCTTCAACGTTGATACACCACCCTGCCTCATCAATTCTCTTTCTTCTTGCAAGAATTTATCGATCTTTTGTTTCTCTCAAATATCATCCATCAGGTCATTCGAGATAGTGATCTTATTCAAGCAGATTTTACCTGGTGTTAACTCTACAAATGACCATATGTCTTTGAATTGCTCTATAAAGTCCTTTTCTCTAATCATCATAGTAGAAACACTAATCATCTTCCTACTCAAAGCATCAGCCACCACGTTCGCCTTTCCAGGATAATACTGAAGTTGGAAGTCGTAGTCTTTCAGAAATTCTAGCCATCTTCGTTGCCTCATGTTCAGCTCTTTCTGATTGTACAGGTATTTCAGACTTTTATGGTCACTGAAGACGTTGAATGTGGCTCCATACAAATAATGTCTCCATATCTTCAATGCAAATACCACCGCAGCTAACTCTAGATCATGGGTTGGGTAGTTCTTCTTGTGCATTCGCAATTGTCTTGAGGTGTAAGCCACAACCTTTCCATTTTGCATGAGAACGCACCCCAAACCTTGATACAAAGCGTCATAGTACACTTCAAATGGTTCATTAGGATTCAGTAAGACTAGCACTGGTGACGTAGTCAGCTTCCTTTTCAACTCTTGGAAACTTCCTTCACAGGAATCTGTCCATTCAAAAGCTTGGTCTTTCTTGGTGAGTTGAGTGAGCGATCCAGCAATTTTGAAAAATCTCTCAATAAACCTCCGGTAGTATCTGGCTAACCCGACGAAGCTTCGGATTTCCGTCACTATTGTTGGTCTTTCCCACTGTAGTACGACTTCTACCTTCGAAGGATCCACTGCAATTCCTTCCTTTGTGATTACATGACCCAAGAATTTCACTTCTTCTAGCCAAAACTCGCACTTGGATAGTTTCGCATATAGCTCTTTTTCCTTCAAAATCTGGAGAACTATGCTGAGGTGCTCAGCATGGTCCTCATGATTTTGCGAATAGATCAAGATATCATCAATGAAAACAACAACGAATTTGTCCAATTAAGGACGAAAGATCCTATTCATGTAGTCCATAAATATCGCAAGTGCATTTGTCACACCAAAAGGCATCACCAGGTACTCGTAATGACCATAACGAGTACGAAAAGCCGTCTTGGGAATATCTTCCACTTTCACTCTGATTTGGTGATAATCCAATCGTAGATCGATCTTGGAAAACACAACAGCTCCTTTTAATTAGTCCATCAAGTCATCTATCCTTGGCAATAGATACTTGTTCTTGATCGTAACTTTGTGTGGAAATAGGTTTGCCTCAATGGTTTAATATGTGAAGTTTTGATGATGACAAATACAAGACAAAAAGAATGATACTTATGCTTGATAGATGTGCTTGATAGATGACAAATGCATCACAAAAGAATATTGATCATGTTTCATATATGTGCTTAAAAGAGATATATTGGATCATATATGATTATGTACTTTATTTAGTTATACTTCACTTAATAATCATGCAATGAGATATATGCAACATTCTTATATGCATGTTAGACTAACTAGAGTTATACATTTATGAATCATGCATATTAAGATATTAAGTTATGAATTTGGACTAACTA
The DNA here is from genome assembly GCA_029884605.1 of Ormosia emarginata. Lineage (NCBI taxonomy): Eukaryota > Viridiplantae > Streptophyta > Magnoliopsida > Fabales > Fabaceae > Ormosia > Ormosia emarginata. The sequence continues at coordinate 28,499,121 of JAQQTP010000074.1, read as the reverse complement.
TGCTTGTTTTAAGTGAGCAATACTTTGTAGGATAGTTCAAGTATCAAGAGTAAGCATTGCAACAAGAAAGCAAAAGATCACAACTATGCTCAACTCAAGAAGAATAAGAATGATAAAGATGTTCCAAGCAATTTACAAGATTTGAAGAGAAGAAATTTGTGGAAGCTTGGATCACATCAAGAAGCCTAAGGACTAGAATTGGTATATTTTCATTTTAGGTTTTCTCCTATGTAAGATAGAGGTTTTACAAGAAAAGAGCTCAAATATGTTTTTAAGTCTTTAAAAATGGTTCTTACATGTTTAAATGCCCAACAAACTATTTTTGGAAAGTTAATCTTGGTGGTAGTTCACACATTTAAAAAATAGCCAAGTTTGTGTTTTGCAAAACTGACATTCAGTTACTATTTTGATCATAACTTTCAAAATACTTTGAGTTTTGTTATGAAACTTATTTCATATGAAAATAGACTCAAATATCTTTCCAATGAGTGGTCATTTACTTTAAACGGATAAGAAATGAAGAAGTTATGACCATTTGCTTTAAACTATGAAATATAGTCAAGTTTGAGTTTTGAAAAATTGACCTTTGGTCACTCTTTTGATCATAACTCTCAAAATACTTTGAGTTTTGTTGTGAAACTTCTTTCATTTGAAAATATACTCAAAGATCTTTCCAATGACTGGTCATTTGCTTTAATCGGATAAGAAATGAAGAAGTTATGACATTTTAAAGTCAGATTTCAAAACCAGAAAAGCTATAATCGATTACACAAGTCCTGTAATCGATTACAACAATGTCAGAAGCCATGTAATCGATTACCAGAAGTGTGTAATCGATTACCAAGTGCCCAGAAACGTTTCTAACGGCTATAAACGGCTAGTTTTCATAAAAAATCATTTCTAAACACTACCAACGGCTATTTTATCACTTGGGCTCTATATATAAGTGTTGTATGAAGCTTATACACCTCTTGAACACTTGATTTGATCCTTGAATCACCAAAATCATATTTTGAGCTCTTTATTGCAAAATCATTCTATTCCTTTGTTCTTCAATTTGTATTATCCACTCTTGAGAGAGTTTTCTATCATCCATACTTTGTTCTTCAAGTTGTATATCTACTTTTGTGAGAGTTTCATTCTATCAACTTTGATTGCTTTATAAGAGAGGGTGAGGTATCCCTCCAAATTGTAAAGGGTGAGGCATCCCTTTGTTTGAAGAGACTCAAGCTCAAGGGTGAGGCATCCCAAGGAGTTGAGTGCTCAAGTTTGTAAAGGTCATCAAGCACCTGTGAAGCTTGAAGAATTGGAGGCTCTAGCACAAGGGTGAGGTATCCCAAAGTGTGAGGAGTGCTCTTGTTTGTACAAAGGTTTTCCTAGCACCCGTGAAGTCTAGGAGATAGTGAAGAAAATCTCAAGTTAAGCTTGGGGACTGGATGTAGGCTACAAGTGGATTGGTGGCCGAACCAGGATAAATCTTGTGTTTGATCTTCTCAACTCTATCTATTTACATTTATGCCTTAATTATATACGCTTAAGTTGAATTTGATATCTAGTTTATTTACTTGATTTATCCTATAGCCCAAGTAGTATTTGTGAAATCTATAATAGTTGCACCTTTGTTAAACTTATTCCGCTGCATTTATTAATTGAGTTATTCAAAATGCTTAATTTCTCAAAGGTGCATTAAAACTTGTAATCACCCAATTCACCCCCCCTCTTGGGTGATGGTTGCCATGGCTAACAAGTGGTATCAGAGCTTCATGCTCTGGTGAAAGCTTAACCGCTTAGAGTTAAAGATCCTTGTTTGTTGGCAATCATTAAAAAGCTTTTCAAAATGAATGGTTTTGAAATTGATAAACCACCATTCTTTGATGGTATGAATTTTGTTTATTGGAAAGCTAGAATTGAAATTTATATGCAATCTATTGATCTTGATTTATGGGATATTGTGCTTGATGGATTTACTTGCAAATCAAAACAAGATTGGGATGCTTATGACAAGAAATGTTTTTCCTTGAATATTAGCGCAATGCAAATATTGAGAAGTAGTTTGAATGATGATGCTTATGCTAAAATTAAAAGTTGCTCTAATGCTAAAGATATATGGGATGCTATTGATGCTATTTATCTTGCTAACAATGATTTTGTGCATAAAGTTGTATATAGAATGCAAGAAGAGCAAAAGTCATTGAAGGAAGCTTGTCATGAAAAATATCCTCAAGAAGATGTTCTTGAATCCTTGATGGACAACAATGAGGAAGAGCCAAGTATGCTAGAGATTGAGACTATTTCCTATATGGCTCAAAAGGACTTTGAGGTAAATAATGCTAAACTAGATTATAGTCCTTACTATGATAAGTTACAATGTGCATATGATGAATTGAATGATGGTTTGTTGAATTTAGAAAAGAAAAATTTATCTTGTTTGGAAAATATTTCCTCTATTGAAAATGAAATTGAGTCTTTGAAAAATGAATATGCTTTTCTTGATGGGGAAATGCCTTTGAAATGTGAAACCTCAACTTCTTATGAAAAGTGCATTGATTTAGAAAATCAAGTTCAGGACTTATCTTTCGAATTTGTCAAAGCTAATGATTCTAATTGTTTACATTCTATGCTTGATGATGAGAATAAAATTAATGTTATTCCACATGAAAATTCAAGCAAGGCTTATGACAAAAACAATTTAAAAAGTAAAAACAACAAAAGGCTTATGTTTTTCAAAAATGATCTTCAAAGGACCAAGTCATCATTAAATTCAATTGTTTGTAATTTTTGTGGTCATCTAGGACATATTTCTCATTTGTGCAATTATAGAAGAAATCTTTATATGAGAAATAACTTAGTTTGGGTTCCGAAAAGTCTTAAAGGTACTAGTACTAACATTCAAGGACCCAAGATGGAATGGGTACCAAAATGTCCTCCTAGTGTCTCAATTATGCAGAAAGTTTCTCAAAAGGATGGACTAATTGGTCAAAAGAAAGAGGAATCATCAAGAAGAATACTTCCAAAGCCCATTGGTAGAAGTTTTGGTCAACGAAGGAAGATGTCTTCAACCAAAGCTTCTCAAGTACAAAATGTGAAACTTGCAAAGTTCAAAACACCTAAAGGGAAGGAATGAGTAAGGAAAAGAATTTCCTTGATTACCAAGGCCAAGATCCAAAATTGGTGGAAACCAAAGAAAATTCTTTGAATTGTGTTGTAGGGTGACTACTTACTCAAGTATGCATTGAAGTGAAATATAACTACGCCACTTGAGGTTGAAAAATTTGAAATAGTCCAAGTTCTCCAAGAGTAATGAAAACATAAAAGAATGGCATGGAGAACCACAATATTCTCAAGGAGCCTTGATGCATATAAGTTAGAATCACCTACAAAAACTCAAAGAGTACACTTTTGGTGACATCAATCTCTGATCCTTATCTATATTTTAAATTGAATATCATGTGATATTTGGAGAAGTAGAGAGTTGTTTTTACATGCCTTACATGATCATTGTTTGCCTCAAAATGCTTATATATGTTTTGATGATGATCATGTCTTTCTTGACAAACTTGAATCTTGCTTTGAAAATGCTTAAACTATGCTTTTTGATTCAAGTATATATATCCTTCTTTTGTTCTTGTTAAAGCAAACATTGCATGGTTGATAATGTGGTACATGTTTTACATTGTATATCAACCTAAATTATGCTTGTAAATAAGTTTAAATGATATTTGATGCTAACCCATGTTTTAGAGAACTTTTGAAATATAGTCATCAAATATTGAAATGTCAAGCATATGTGGATAAATGAGAAATATTGAAGGAAGAGGAACATGAGGAGACTTTCTTCAAGTGAAATGGAATGAAATACTCATTGGAAGAAAGTACAAACTCAAAGGACCTAAATGAAGAACATTCTAAAGGAGCATCACTTTCTATCTAACTCAATAAGTATCTCTATCCCTAAACTATTGTGGTATTCTATATGTTATGGATTGTATGATACTTGCTGATAAATTGATCTTAAATGATTTGATGTTTTCCTTACATGAGAAGTATGTTTCGCATTGACAAAGTGCCTAATTAGATATTAACTTGCTAATTTTTGTTATTGTATATAGGGTGGATGATATTAGTACTATACATACTTTGATCCCTATAGCATATTTCCTCAATGTGAATGTTTGATATCAACGATTCTCTTGATTTATGGTTTCTTTGTAGTATAACACCTATGAGAATCATGCTCTTGTCTTGAAAAGAATATGTGGTTTCAATATAAAACCCTTCTACTCTTCTAAAATGCTTTTGAAAATATAATGTGGTCTTACAAAATTCTTTTTGAAAGGGGGAGAAGTTTTAAAATGATTTTTGATTGATAAATTAAGCATATAATCTTTATGATAATGTGCTTACATGGTCTTGACATGCATATTTCCCTTTATCTATCTTGTGCTTCAATAAGGGGGAACTTATCTTACATATCCTTCTTCCATATCCTTGTTGACTAAGAACATATGCATAACTATGTTAAACTATTATATTTGATATTTTGATAATATGCATATTTTGAGGGGGAGCCTAGTTCTTAAATTGTTGCTTATATCTCTTGGCTTACATCCTTATTTGAGATGAAGTGTTTTATTGTTAATACTATCAACATGTCAACAAAGATCATCTCTTATTGTCTTTCCCTCTATCAATGAAAGAAGGTAAATATTCTTAAACTTTATATCTTTTGATTCTTTCATTGAGAAATGCTTAATATGTGACAAGTTGTATGATCTTTCATTTGAAAACCTCAATTCCATGATCTTACACGAATATTTTGCAACTCCTAACAAGTGATATCAAGTGGTACTTATTTATCATGTGCTAAATGTTGATGTACTAAAATATGACAAGCTTTGCATGAATGATCTTTTATATCTTGAAAACATACTTGTTTCATCTCTCTATTCTTGAATCATGTGTAGAATCAAATAAAGGGAGACAATTATGTTTTGAATAACTTGAAGAAGCTTTTGGTTTTGATGATCTTACTCTTTTTGACAACACGAGTTTTATCTATAATGGGAGTGAAAATATTATCTTTTCTTCCTAAGCCTTTTTGTTGATGTCAAATTGGGGGAGTGAAAATTGAAAAGAAAAATATGTTTTTATTGTTTGAAATGCTTACATGAATATCTATTCTTCTGTATTGCATATTTTTCTTTAGTGATTTGTCATCATCAAAAAGGGGGAGATTGTGGAAATAGGTTTGCCTCAATGGTTTAATATGTTAAGTTTTGATGATGACAAATACAAGACAAAAAGAATGATGCTTATGCTTGATAGATGTGCTTGATAGATGACAAATGCATCACAAAAGAATATTGATCATGTTTCATATATGTGCTTAAAAGAGATATATTGGATCATATATGATTATGTACTTTATTTAGTTATACTTCACTTAATAATCATGCAATGAGATATATGCAACATTCTTATATGCATGTTAGACTAACTAGAGTTATACATTTATGAATCATGCATATTAAGATATTAAGTTATGAATTTGGACTAACTATGCTTGTTTTAAGTGAGCAATACTTTGTAGGATAGTTCAAGTATCAAGAGTGAGCATTGCAACAAGAAAGCAAAAGATCACAACTATGCTCAACTCAAGAAGAATAAGAATGATAAAGATGTTCCAAGCAATTTACAAGATTTGAAGAGAAGAAATTTGTGGAAGCTTGGATCACATCAAGAAGCCTAAGGACTAGAATTGGTATAATTTCATTTTAGGTTTTCTCCTATGTAAAGATAGAGGTTTTACAAGAAAAGAGCTCAAATATGTTTTTAAGTCTTTAAAAATGGTTCTTACATGTTTAAATGCCCAACAAACTGTTTTTGGAAAGTTAATCTTGGTGGTAGTTCACACATTTAAAAAATAGCCAAGTTTGTGTTTTGTAAAACTGACATTCAGTTACTATTTTGATCATAACAATCAAAATACTTTGAGTTTTGTTATGAAACTTATTTCATATGAAAATAGACTCAAATATCTTTCCAATGAGTGGTCATTTACTTTAAACGGATAAGAAATGAAGAAGTTATGACCATTTGCTTTAAACTATGAAATATAGTCAAGTTTGAGTTTTGAAAAATTGACCTTTGGTCACTCTTTTGATCATAACTCTCAAAATACTTTGAGTTTTGTTGTGAAACTTCTTTCATTGAAAATAGACTCAAAGATCTTTCCAATGACTGGTCATTTGCTTTAATCGGATAAGAAATGAAGAAGTTATGACATTTTAAAGTCAGATTTCAAAACTAGAAAAGCTGTAATCGATTACACAAGTCCTGTAATCGATTACAACAATGTCAGAAGCCATGTAATCGATTACCAGAAGTGTGTAATCGATTACCAAGTGCCCAGAAACGTTTCTAACGGCTATAAACGACTAGTTTTCATAAAAAATCATTTCTAAACACTACCAACGGCTATTTTATCACTTGGGCTCTATATATAAGTGTTGTATGAAGCTTATACACCTCTTGAACACTTGATTTGATCCTTGAATCACCAAAATCATATTTTGAGCTCTTTATTGCAAAATCATTCTATTCCTTTGTTCTTCAATTTGTATTATCCACTCTTGAGAGAGTTTTCTATCATCCATACTTTGTTCTTCAAGTTGTATATCTACTTTTGTGAGAGTTTCATTCTATCAACTTTGATTGCTTTATAAGAGAGGGTGAGGTATCCCTCCAAATTGTAAAGGGTGAGGCATCCCTTTGTTTGAAGAGACTCAAGCTCAAGGGTGAGGCATCCCAAGGAGTTGAGTGCTCAAGTTTGTAAAGGTCATCAAGCACCTGTGAAGCTTGAAGAATTGGAGGCTCTAGCACAAGGGTGAGGTATCCCAAAGTGTGAGGAGTGCTCTTGTTTGTACAAAGGTTTTCCTAGCACCCGTGAAGTCTAGGAGATAGTGAAGAAAATCTCAAGTTAAGCTTGGGGACTGGATGTAGGCTACAAGTGGATTGGTGGCCGAACCAGGATAAATCTTGTGTTTGATCTTTCAACTCTATCTATTTACATTTATGCCTTAATTATATACGCTTGAGTTGAATTTGATATCTAGTTTATTTACTTGATTTATCCTATAGCCCAAGTAGTATTTGTGAAATCTATAATAGTTGCACCTTTGTTAAACTTATTCCGCTGCATTTATTAATTGAGTTATTCAAAATGCTTAATTTCTCAAAGGTGCATTAAAACTTGTAATCACCCAATTCACCCCCCCTCTTGGGTGATGGTTGCCATGGCTAACACTTTGTTCAACTGACGATAGTCCACACATAATCTTGAAGTTCCATCTTTCTTCTTAACCAACAACACAGGTGCTCCCCAAGGTGACACACTGGGTCTCACGAATCATTTTTCTAGAAGTTCTTCCAACTACTTCTTAAGTTCCACAAGCTCTGCTGGTGCCATACGGTAAGGTGCTATGGAAATAGGACCAGCACCTAGTACCAAGTCGATAGCAAACTCGACCTCTCGTTCAGGTGGCAAACCAGGTACATCATCAGGGAAAACCTCAGGAAATTCTCGAACAACAGAGATTGTGTCCACATCAACTTCATTCTCGACTTTCAAAGAAGATAATAGCATGTATCCCCGAGCTCCTTCTTTCAGAAAAGCTTTCACTTGGTTGGCGGTCAAAAATCTAGAATCCTCATCTAAAGGGAAAACTATTGTCTTTCTAGAACAATCTAACAGGATATGATTGGCAGATAGCCAGTCCATTCCTAATATCACGTCTAGTTGGGATAATGGTAAATAGATAAAATCGACAGAAAAGATTCGACCTTCCACGATTAAAGGATAACCTAGACACACCTTAGTAGTGACAACAAGTTTTGCAGTAGGAGTCGAAACAGTCAAATCGAAAGGCAAAGAAGACACAGGCAATCCAAGTCTTTTCACACAGTCATGTGAAATGAAAGAATGAGTAGCACCAGAGTCATACAGTACAATTAAAAGATTACCTTCAATGATACCTTCTCCTTGTATCAAATCCTCGGATTTAGAGGCCTCAGCACCACTCAGGGTGTAGACTCTGCCTCCAACTTGTGGTTTAGAAGTCTTAGCAACATTGACGGATGGATCCGCCTTAGTCTGATGGCAGTCTCGAGAAATGTGACCAGGTTTCCCGCACCGAAAGCAAATAAATCCTTTGATTGTGCAGTCCCTTGTGAAATGCTCCTTCCCACATTTCATACATCTCGGAGTAGTTGTAGCATTCTGACCCATCCTTCCAAGGCTTCCAGTTGGGCTTCCTCCTTGAAATTTTTGTGGCTGTTGGCTTCCAGAGGGTCTGGAATAAGGCTTCTTTTGATAACGACTCGCGTTACCACCACCTCCTCTTTGGGATCGAACAAGTCCAAAGTTTTTGTTTCTCGCCTCACGTTCTTGTTCCACACTTTCCAATCGGCAGCAAGTGTCGAGTAGCTCAAAAAACTGAGAAATCTTCAAGGCTAGCACAATTTTCTTCACATCATGCTCAGGCCTTCCTCAAACTTCTGACACTTCCAAGTTTCATTGGGTTGAAGTTGAAAATAGGTCAAAAATCTGGACAAGTTCTCAAACTTGGCGGCGTATTCGCTCGCAGTAATACTTCCTTGTCGCAACCTCAGAAATTCCATTTCTTTTGCGTGCCTGGCACTTTCAGGAAAATACTTGTTCAAGAACCTTTCTTTGAACACTTCCCAAGTTATCACTCTATTCGCGGCTTGCAGTAGCCTTTGTTCTCCTGTCCACCAATGTTCAGCGTCTCCCATCAGCATGTATGTGGCATAGGTCACCTTCCTATCATCAACACAATTCACACCCGTAAATATTTTCTCCAACTCCTGGATCCACAATGTAGCTTTCTCCGGATCAAACTCCCCTTTAAACTGTGGTGGATTAGCACGATGAAATCCTTCCAAGTTCTGAACGTCCGTTGCAGCCTCTAGCTATTGTGCAGCTCTAGCCTGTTGTTGAGCTGTCTGCTGGTTCTGCTGTAACATTGCCTCAGCCATCTTCTGTATTGCTTCTATGGCAGCAGCCATATCACCCCTACGAGCCATCGTTTCCTTTCAAGTTGAGCTATGCAAAATACAAAGAAAGTCAGATGTATCCTTATGAATACCGAACAACAAAGTCACAAAGAGTAACACAGCAAAAACAAAACAGTCCAAAACCACACGACCCAAAGAAAACATAACCGGGGGCTCTGATACCAAGACAGTGCAACACCCCTTTTTCTCCTTTAGTCATAATGGGTAAGAAGAAGGAACGTCGCACTATAGTGAAACGACATAAAGATGATTATGGAAAATTTGAAATTTTTTTTTCTTTTTGTTTGCTTAACATGAATCCGGTTAAAACTTCCACTTAATGTATATATACACCTGTTTATGAATATATCGCGTGATTAAGTTAAAATTAAAAGTTCCTCTTTCCAATAAAACCTCTGTAAAAAAGGTCAAAGTGAAATCAACGTGAAATGAAACATACGACCATTTACAATATAGATAATTACATACTTTGTACCAGAAATACCAGCCTGTTTAAATTACATTTCCAAAAATATACAAAAAGCAAAATGTGTACCTACTCCAAGAGATACAAATATATATACCCACTAATCCAGTAATACATCGGGCTCCCTCAAAATAAACAGACAGCCATCAGTAGCCATCAATTAAAACCAACCCTAAGACTGCCTAGAACGAGAAGGAACCGTAGATGGATCCTCCTCAGGGTCCTCGTTGTCTGACGAGACATCCATCGGGACGACAGAACAGCGGGCAGGAGCCCGAGCAGTAGACAAAAAGGAATCCTCACGAGGGGTATAATACATTTTACTCCACATGTCCCTCACGGGCATATAGAACTCTAGCCATACAAAAGCATGAAAATCTAGAATAAGAGCGTCATAACGTCTCCACGCTAAGGACACCGTCACATCGCCGTGGTATACACATCGATCAGTCTGCACGTTGATATGCCAGCAGTCTGGACCTCCAAGAAAGTTGATCCGCACGTAGCCAAAAAGTCCACAGAGCCGAAATGACATCCTCAACAACTTCGATCTCAGTCGAGATAAGGCCAGAAACCCTAAAACTCAGTGGTTTCCTTGTCCTCCTCACGAGCGTCTTCTTGAGAGCACACGATCCAACCAAAATACAAAATAGAGAAATTACCGAAAGAAGTGAGATTCCCAGCTTTCAGTACCAACATGGCAGTAAGAAAATAAACGGCGTCGAACGCCCACATAAAACACAGTTAATACATACAAGTGCAGTAATACCCGAAAGCAATTAACGAGAGTAAGGCAGCAAAGAACAATAGTTAACATTATCCATAACCAGCTAGTAACATTAGCATCACCAAAAGTCAAATAAATATCGCAGTCATGATAGTAAACACATTATCTAATTATAAATGCTCAATGGACCATATGACTGACAACTCACAATGCAACAAGGGTACCAAAGCTCCTACTCCATGGAGCTAGACGTAAACATTTTCAGAGTGAATGATCAAGGAGTAATACCAGTATATCAGTAGCCTTAAAATACAGTGTGCTTTCTTTCATAAAATTGTTTGCGCAATGGCTCATACATGGTACCTCAACAGTTGATCGTGATATAGGACAGCGTCTCAAGCAGGATCATTGGTGTGTCGCATTGGTCTATTCCACGGCCCCAGTGGAGCTACCACTGTCTATTGTGAGACACCCACACCCCAACGCCCCTAGGGTCAACAACATATGACACCGACGCTTAGTCTACTCGCACCCGCACAAAGGTGTTATTCAAACTCCTAGGCAACATAGCCTTCTCAACAATGTCGAACGGACAACCCACATGCATGATGACACAATGTCCAATCATGTATGTTCATCAATGATGCATTCAACATAAGCATTGCCTCAATGGCACATAAGCATTATTCAATGTCCAATATGACATATCAACAATACATTTATTAAAAACACTGCCTCAATGGCATATCATCATTCTTATCTCATAGAGTACTAAATCAATAAGTACATAACCCACATAGGGAATCACACTTGCATCAATAATTCTCAGCATCAATATAAGTTCCTTATTACACACATACCACAATTCCCATGTCATGGATCCAAGAATTCCATTTTCAAAATCATCTCTTCTCTATTGGTATGAATACATGTTCCTATCGCATTTAGGTAAAGTAAAATCCTTGAATCCAGGGTTTTTAGGTTATGTTTGAGTTACAAAGGACAAAGAACCATAATTTCAATCATTTCTAGCTCAAAAATCTCATTTTTGGGTCTTGGTAATCGATTACATCACCCTGGTAATTGATTACCAGCGTAACAGAATCTCTGTAATCGATTACAATCTCACTGTAATCGATTACGTGATTCCTAGAACCACGATTCGTAACTTCAAGGGCCTGGTAATCGATTACACAACCCTGGTAATCGATTACCAATCGGACAGAACCTTCGTAATCGATTACCCACAAGTTGTAATCGATTACGTGATTCCCAGAAGCACCACTTCGTGAGATCAGAGGCTTGGTAATCGATTACACCACTCTTGTAATCGATTACAAGCTAGACAGAATCTCTGTAATCGATTACACACAAGACGTAATCGATTACCAGATTTCCAGAATCACGATTTCATACCCTTAAGAGCTTGGTAATCGATTACAAGCCTCGTGTAATCGATTACCAAGCGTAATCTTACAGAAAACAGAGTTCTCCAGGTCCTTTAACTCAAACCAAACCAATCATTATCATATTTAATCAACAAGTTATTCAAATATATCTTCAAATCATGCAAGAGGCATCAATAAATCATACAAACCCAACAAAATGCACTATCATGAAGGATAACATAAAAATGAGAGAACTTTATACATGGATTCAGAAATCAATAACAACACACATACAAGACATTCCCTTACAACCAAGATTGGTTGAAGAGGATCATCTCCCTCTTACCTATTTGGAAGACAACACAAGGTGTTACCTCTTCTTGCCCTAGATTTTCGTTTTCCCCTTCAAGAAGAACACCAATGTGAGTGATTTTCATAATGTCCACTCAAACCATGGAAAAATGAGTTCTTGATCACATAGGTGACCAAGGAAAAACGAAAATGAGAAGGAAGTGAAAGAAAGGTGAAGACTTTACCTCCAAGCCCAAAGCTTTAGCTTCAATGGTGGATAGTGGAAGAAGAAGAAGAAGAAGAAGAAGAACCAAAGGATGGCCACAAAAGAGAATGGTCTTGGAATGGTGCAAGAAGCAAGAAATCTTTGATGATGAAGTAAGAAATGGTGAATGTCTCCAGAAATGGGTGCACGGTGGAGAAAAGAAGAGAAGAAGAGAAGAAAGGGTGTTTGAAGAGAATGAGAAAAGAGAAAATATTAGGAAGATGAAAGTGAATATTGGGTTCCAATATTACCTCTGCCGTGGAGAAGAGTGAGGAGTGAAGAGAGAGAAAAATGTGTCCACAAGGAAACTTCTTGGAAGCTTCCTACAATGGGCCTTTAATTAACTCTATTTTTATTTTGAAAATAAGGCTAAAGGGGCTTGACACAAGGTAAATTCTGAATAATGTGATAAGATTTTTATTACATGTTATTATTTATTGGACAATAGTTATAGTTGGCAGAAGTCAGCATTAACAAATCTGACAGATAGTTTCTTCGCAATGTTTTATTATTTTATCTGTTAAAATTTCTCGAAAAATGTAAAACCTTGTAAACTGTGTCCCGTCTCGAGTTTAGTAAGATCCCCCGTCGACGTTTCCATAGTTCAAGGCTTTCGGAGAAAATATCTTATTTCTCCGGTTTCGCTCAGTACATACGTAAAACGAGAAATATATTAAAATATTCCGCATTCTCAGAAAATTCCAAAAAAATTTCAGAAAATCACAAATATTTTAGAATGAATTTTGATAGTAGAAAAGTAAATTTTGGGGTGTTACACCTCACCCTCTTACAATGATTTCAAGGTGAATAGAAAGAATAGAAACTCTCACAAGAGTAGATATACAACTTGAAGAACAAAGTATGGATGATAGAAAACTCTCTCAAGAGTGGATAATACAAATTGAAGAACAAAGGAATAGAATGATTTCGCAATAAAGAGCTCAAAATATGATTTTGGTGATTCAAGGATCAAATCAAGTGTTTTTGAGAGGTGTATAAGCTTCATACAACACTTATATATAGAGCCCAAGTGATAAAATAGCCGTTAATAGTGTTTAGAAATGATTTTTTATGAAAACTAGTTGTTTATAGCCATTGGGAACGTTTCTGGGCACTTGGTAATCGATTACACACTTCTGGTAATCAATTACATGGCTTCTGTCAACGTTGTAATTGATTACAGGACTTGTGTAATCGATTACAGCATTTCTGGTTTTGAAAACTGACTTCAAAAGGTCATAACTTCTTCATTTCTTATCCGATTAAAGCAAATGACCAGTCATTGGAAAGATCTTTGAGTCTATTTTCAAATGAAAAAATTTTAAAACAAAACTCAAAATATTTTGAAAGTTATGATCAAAAGAGTGGCCAAAGGTCAGCTTTTCAAAACTCAAACTTGACTATATTTCATAGTTTAAAACAAATGGTTATAACTTCTTCATTTCTTATCCGTTTAAAGTAAATGACCATTCATTGGAAAGACATTTGAGTCTATTTTCATATGCAATAAGTTTCACAGTAAAACTCAAAGTAGTTTGAAAGTTATGATCAAAATAATAACCAAATGTCAGTTTTACAAAACATAAACTTGGCTATTTTTCAAAGGTGTGAACTACCACTAAGATTAACTTTCCAAAAATAGTTTGTTGGGCATTTAAACATGTTAGAACCATTTTTAAAGACTTAAAAACATATTTGAAATCTTTTCTTGTAAAACCTCTATCTTGCATAGGAGAAAACTTAAAAGAAAAATATACCAATTCTAGTCCTTAGGCTTCTTGAAATAATTCAAACTTCCACAAATTTCTTCTCTTCAAATCTTGTAAATTGCTTGGAACATCTTTATCATTCTTATTTTTCTTGAGTTGAGCATGATTGTGATCTTTTGCTTTCTTGTTGCAATGCTCACTCTTGATACTTGGACTATCCTACAAAGTATTACTCACTTAACACAAGCATAGTTAGTCCAAATTCATAACTTAATATATTCATATGCATGATACAATATATTTCATTAAGCACATCTATGTAACATGATTAATATTCTTTTTGTAATGCATTTGTCATCTATAAAGCACATCTATCAAGCATAAGCATTATTTTTTTTGTCTTGTATTTGTCATCATCAAAACTTAATATATTAAACTATTGGGGCAAACCTATTTCCACAATCTCCCCCTTTTTGATGATGACAAATCACCAAAGAAAAATATGCAATATAGAAGAATAGATATTCATGTAAGCATTTCAAATAATAAAAACATATTTTTCTTTCCAATTTTCACTCCCCCTATTTGACATCAACAAAAAGGCTTAGGAAGAAAAGATAATATTTTCACTCCCTTTATAGATAAAACTCGTGTTGTCAAAAAGAGTAAGATCATCAAAGCTCAGAAACTCCTTCAAGATATTCAAATCATAATTATCTCCCCTTATTTAATTCTACATATGATTCAAGAAAAGAGAGATGAAACAAGCATATTTTCAAGATATAAAAGATTATTCATGTAATACTTGTCATATTTTGGTACATCAATATTTAGCATATAATAGCAATAAGCTTAGTAAATTATATCTAGCATATAGTATCTTGCATACCACATGATAAATAAGTACCACTTGTCATCACTTGTTAGGAGTTACAAAATATTCGTGTAAGATCATGGATTTGAGGTTTTCAAATGAAAGATCATACAACTGTCACATATCAAGCATTTCTCAATGAAATAGTCAAAAGATATAAAGTTTAAGAATGTTTGCCTTCTTTCATTGATAGAGGGAAAGAGAATAAGAGATTATCTCCATTGATATGTTGATAGTATTAATAATAGAACACTTCATGTCAAACAAAGATGTAAGTTATGAGATATAAACAACAATTCAAGAGCTAGGCTCCCCCTTATTGAAGCACAAGATGGATAAAATGAAATATGTATACTAAGATCATGCAATCATATTACCATAAAAGGTCATATTCTTAATCCATCAATCGAAAACTATTTTAAAACTTCTCCCCCTTTCAAAAAGAATTTTGTAAGAACACATTATATTTTCAAAAGCATTTTAGAATGGTAGAAAGATTTTATATTAAAACCACATATTCTTTTCAAGACAAGAGCATGATTCTCATATGTGTTATACTACAAAGAAACCATAAATCAAAAGAATCATAGATATCAAACATTCATCATGATGAAATATGCTATATGTATAGAACTAATGTCATCCATCCCATATGCAATGACAAAACTAGCAATTTAATGTCCAATTAGGCACTTTGTCAATGCTAAGCATACTTCTCATGTAAGGAAAACATCTAATCTTTTAAGATAATTTATCAACAAATATCATATAATCCATAGCATATAGAATACCACAATAGTTTAGGGATAGAGATACTTATTGGGTTAGATAGAAAGTGATGCTCCTTTAGAATGTTCTTCATTTATAGGTCTTTTGAGTTTGTACTTTCTTCCAATGAGTATTTCATTCCATTTCACTTGAAGAAAGTCTCCTCATGTTCTTTTTCCTTCAACATTTCTCATTTATCCACACATGCTTGACATTTCAATATTTGATGACTATATTTCAAAAAGTTCTTTAAAACATGGGTTAGCATCAAATATCATTTAAACTTATTTACAAGCATAATTTAGGTTGATATACAATGTAAAACATGTACCACATTATCAACCATGCAATGTTACCTCTTACAAGAATAAAGGAAGAACATATGCACTTGAATCCAAAAGCATAGTTTAAGCATTTTCAAAGCAAGATTGAAGTTTGTCAAGAAAGACATGATCATCATCAAAACATATATAAGCGTTTTGGGGCAAACAATGATCATGTAAGGCATGTAAAAATAACTCTCTACTTCTCTAAATATCATATGATATTCAATTTAAAGCATAGATGAGGATAAGAGATTGATGTCACCAAAAATGTACTCTTTGAGTTTTTGTAGGTGATTCCAACTTCCATGCCTCAAGGCTCCTTGAGAATGTTGTGGTTCTCCATGCCATTCTTTTTATATTTTCATCATTCTAGGAGAACTTGGACCATTTCAAATTTTCCAAACCTCAAGTAGTACAATTGTATTTTACTTCAATACATGCTTGAGCTAATAGTCACCCTACAACACAATTTGAAGTACTTTCTTTGGTATCCACCAATTTTGGATCCATAGAGGTTAGTCATTGATTAATAATTCATTATGCTCTCATAAAGATTAATTTTTCCATGGTATGTAAATTGAGTACAACAAAATAAATAATCAATCACCATTAAGCACATAGCCAATAACATGTTTACTTTCATGATATATAGACAATTCAAAACATAGCAAGCATACCTAGGCATTGTAGAACCTTATGTACCAAAATATATAACAAATTAATGAGCTTGTAGTACAATGAACATAATCATGTGCTAAGCATTGTAACACCCCTTTTGAGGATGTCACACATAAAAGAAAATAAAATAAATAGAAATAAAATCTACCCAAGTTGCGGAATATTTGTTAAAATTATTACGGGTTGTAAAAATAATTCTTGATAGACTGAAATATGTAATAAAAAGATAATGCGGAAAATACGAAATAAAAAAAAAACTTCATTACTGATAATATACATATGATTAAGTTATACACTGTACAAATAATTTACAACTAAGTCTACAACTATTTAAATAAAAACAGTAAAGAAAGCAATAAAAGAGTTAATATATACAGACATACGCTGACGCGCCCAAAAAAAACATCATGGTTATCTAATCCTCGATGGATCACTCTCGTCTGAAAATGATCATCGGAGATAGATATCCTGATGTCTCGACACACGGCGATAACGGGATCGCGCATGATACGATGCTTATCTCACTAGGCTCGGGGTTTTCGGCACCCCAATAACGCCTAATGGATAAGGGTAACTCTAAGTGCGTTAATGTCGTCGTCGCAATAGGATCTCCATCAAACCGATGACGTAGAATCACGGCCATACGTCCAAAGATAGGTAATGTAAGCACGATCTCCTCGTAAATGCCAAGTCGATCACCTCCATGGAATACCAAATTTCACGAATCCCAAAAATGCAGGCGTCGCTTATCCCCCACACAATCAATCCAGAGGGTATGGATGATTGGATGG
Organism: Ormosia emarginata; assembly: GCA_029884605.1. Taxonomy (NCBI): domain Eukaryota; kingdom Viridiplantae; phylum Streptophyta; class Magnoliopsida; order Fabales; family Fabaceae; genus Ormosia; species Ormosia emarginata. The sequence continues at coordinate 28,481,742 of JAQQTP010000074.1, read as the reverse complement.
TTCTTGTTCGTAAAACTGATCGTCGGCTTGCTGACCTTCCTCTTCCTCAAGGTACACGATCTCAAGAGGTTGTTCCTCTTCTTCCTCTTCAAACTCTTTACCGCATAAAATAAATAGACAATAGACACATACAATAAAGAGGTAAGACAACATAAAATCATCACAACATGGCAAATAAGAAGACGACAAATAACTACTACACGCTTCATACAATACAAATAAGCTATAACAAGAATACATATTAAATATCCTAGTGTTTCGAACATCACGTATATAACACAAATAAAGAAATTCACACGTATAAATCAATCTCACAGATAAAATAAGATAAGAAATAGACAACTAACATAAAAATTATCAGATAAATACAAATAGAGAAAATGTAAAAACATCCAAGATGTTACCAGATAAAGATAAATAGAGAAAATGGAATATTATCCAAGATATAATCAAATACACCAAAACACAACCCTACTCCATGGAGCTAAACCCAAACAGATATCAGAGAGAATGACTTGCAAAATCTATTAGTACCACGGCTGCCCAACCAACTATTACGCGATCACACGTTGCGTCAATAGCCTACGACACTGGAATCCACCATCCAGGCGTAGTATAGTTCACAGTCTCCCGTTGTGGCACTATAGGCAATGTACTACTAGACTTTACAAACCTCGATTAAATATAGTGAATGTCGAGTACATTAGTGTGCTATCGGTTTACCACGGCCCAGCGGAGCTACCAACTGTCCACATGTGGGATCCCGTACACTAAAGTCTCCAAGTTTATTAGAACAATAAACTACACTACACTTATCGCATCGACAACACGATGTGATTCGTCTCATCAACCCAAAACACCAAAAATTGGTATAAAGACAAAACATAATTCCAAATATATGAAATTACGAAAATGCCCTTAAGATAAAAATATACCCTCAATGGCAGAAAGCCTGTACGGGTTCACATTTTCCCGACAGCGAAAATTAAATATAGTAACGGTCAATCGCGTAGAAATTTTATCGCGTTTTTGAAATCTCGTCGTTTTTACAAACGTTTAAAAATCGAAGGATATTTTTCTGTTTTTAAAATCGCGTAGCATTTTTAATACATTTTCTCAATCGCGTAGGATTTTTAAATCATTTTCTTATTCGAATGCCTTTAAAATTACCGTTTAAACAGATAGAAATAGTACTTAGTACATTTAAACTACGTTGAATAATTTTTCATACCGCATAATATTGTTACTATCTTATAGGTTCATTTTTTACTAAAAATTGACAAAATATTTTGTTTATAAACTTATAATAATGGTTTTCTAAATTTTCCATAAAATTTCTATTTACCTAATTATTTAACCATTTCATTAAATTCTTTTGAAATCTCTAACATGCTTCAAAACCTAAAGTGAGCTATATGTTAGAAAATTTCTTAACATTACTTGTATTTCCTTCCTAATGATAAACTTATGAATTTTAACCCTTTAAACTTACTTCTAATCAATTGGTTCTTTCAAAAATCATTATAGAAAATTTCTTCTTAACTTGTATTGTTTCTTTTGATTGAAAAAGGTTTGGAATCAAGTTTTTAGAAATCATAATTACCTATAGTGGCATGTTGGCGAATTTTGTTAAAACTTTTTCATTTGATTTCTAAATCATGTCAAAGGTATTATCTTATCTAAATTCATTAAATCATGTTATAAAGTAATGATTATGAATCAAATAAATCTTTTAGGCATGTTGGCCCAAAATGTACTAAATTTTTACCATTTGATTTATAAATTCCTTTTCTTTGATCAAAACCATTTAAAACCTTCTTATTTCTCCTAATCAATTAAGTTGCACTTTAGGAAAAATGAAGAGAACATTTTGGTCCTCACATTTTGGCATTGCCGTGAGCTATTGGATGTGTTCTTTGGAACACTCATGCAAATTTACACATGTTATTCACATCCTAAACCTTATCATACAATTCTAACACATGCATTTATATCTCTAACACATGCAAAATATTTCTAACACATGCAAAATATTTCTAACACATAAACCTAATTTAAAGCTTATAGACATACAATCAAAAGCTATTAGACATGCAAAATTATTACAATTACCAAATAAGAAAGCTACTAACACATAACACTTAAGCTACTAGCAACCACAAAAATTAACAAATACACATCAATAACACACCACAACCGAATCCTTATGGATTCTACAAACAACCCATCTTCTTACCACCATCAAGGATGATAAGAATTGTCTTCCTCTTACCTTAAATGAAGACAAAAAGCTTGCTTTCTCACCTCCTAGGTCACGGTTTTCACTCCACCAAACACCTAAAAATTTCAAACAAAACCTACATGTTACTAACCATGAAAAAGAAGCTAAACCATGGAAAAATCATGGCTTAGAACTTTGAAAAAGAAGAGAGAAAAGAAAAGCATGAAATTTCACCTTCTAGGTAAAACTTTCAAGGTTGGTTTCCAAGCCTTAGATGGAAGAATTTGAAGAAACTCCCAACTACAAAGGTTCTTAGAATGGTGTTTAGATTAAGGAAACTTGGTTAGAAAAATTTTTGGATGGTTGGATGGTTAGGAAATGAGCTTGGCCGAATATGGTGAAGAAAATGGACAAGAATGGTGGCTAGGGTTCTTGATGAGAGAGAAGAGAGAAAAGTGATGAAGATGAAAGTGATTCTTGTCTCCTAAGGCCTCTTGGCCGTGAACTTGATGTGGGGTGCAAGGTGGGCACCTTGCTTGGCTTCATCCAAGCCATTGGATGAATCAAAGGCTAAGATTAAGCCTTGGTGAGCAAGCCTAATTCTCATTGGTTGGTTCCTATGACTCACATGGCTTAGTCACATCAAGCGTAATAAATGCTCACTGAGTCACCAGTAGTCACTGTTCTGAAAGTTCTACAAATTTTACGGTGATTATTTAAGCTACCGATCTAACTGTTCAAGCTAATTGTGGGTCCCGCAAAATATTTCCTGTCCATTGTCACTAAAACATACCGACTAATAAAATAATATTATAATAATATAAAATTATTTTATTTGACAGCTTAAATCCTAAAAATTAAAAGATTATTTTTAGTCTCATTCAGACCCGGTTAAGTAAGATCCCCCAATTCTAAATAATCAAATAAGATTTTCCCCGGCCCTAAAATATTATTTTCCTGCCTTCGAGCAAATCACACAAAAAGTTCATATAAAATCACAGACAGTATTTTCTGGCATTAAATCAAGAAGAAAACAATTAAAAACAGACAAAAACAGAGAAAACAGTACGTTCGGGACGTAACGGTCATTTTTCCATTTTTTCCCACAACGTAGGTAATCGTCCAAAACGTTCAAATAAAATATCCAGCAGTATTATTTAGCTGTATATCTTTCAGAAAAATTAATACAAGAGTTCTCGAGAAAAATTTTATTTTACTGTTTTCAAACAAACTACGTAAAACGATCAAATAAAATTTGAACCTCATATTATCGTAGTTGTTTTCATACAAAATTCAAGAACAGAAAAATAGGGACACAGCGGTCATTCATACAAAAGCATGAAAAACAGAAAACAGTACATTCAGAATATTTTCTAAAAATTGGGGCGTTACAAGCATAATATTCAAAATTTATTAAGTACACATGATTCTATCAAACAACTAAGGCCTACTAGGAATATTCCTTAAATTCATTGACTTTATAAGTAAATATTCATAAGAGGTAAAAACTTTTGATACCTTGGTCTTGGTAATCAAGGGAATACTTTTCCTTACCCATTGCTTCTCTTTTGGAGTCTTGAACTTTACAAGTTCTACATTATGTACTTGAGAAGCTTTCGTTGAGGTCATCTTTCTTCTTTGACCAAAACTGCTACCATTGGGCTTAGGAAGCATTCTTCTTGATGATTCCTCTTTCCTTTGACCAATTAGTCCATCCTTTTGAGAAATTTTCTGCATAATTGAAGCACTAGGAGGACATTTTGGTGCCCACTTTATCTTAGGTCCTTGAATGTTAGTACTAGGGCCTTTAGGATCTTTAGGAACCCATACCATAGTATTTCTCATATATAGATTTCTTCTATAATTGCATAAATGAGAAATATGTCCTAGATGACTACAAAAATTGCAAACAATTGAATTTAATGATGACTTGGTCCTTTGAAGATCATTTTTGGAAAACATAAGCCTTTTGTTGTTTTTATATGCTATGTCATTCTTTCCACAAGCCTTACTTGAATTTCCATATGAAATAACATCAATTTCATTCTTATTAACAATCATGGATTGCAAACAATTAGAATCATTTGCTTTGGCAAAATTGGAATATAAGTCCTCAACATGATTTTCTAAATCAGTACACTTTTCACAAGAAGTTGAGGTTTCACATTTCAAAGGCATTTCCTCGTCAAGAAAAGCATATTCATTTTTCAAAGTCTCAATATCATTTTCAATGGAGGAAATGTTTTCTAAACAAGATAAGTTTTTATTTTCTAAAATCAACAAGCCATCATATATTTCATCATATGCACATTGTAGCTCATAATAAGAAGGACTATATTCTAGTTTAGCATCATTTACCTCAAAGTCCTTTATAGCCATATAGGAGGTAGTCTTAATTTGTAGCATGCTTGGCTCTTTGAGGAAATCATCATCTTTATCATTGTTGTCCATCAAGGATTCAAGAACATCTTCTTTCTTAATTTTGTTTTGCATTTCCTCTTCTTCAAATTGAGCACCATCATCATCAAGAGGCATTGAGCTCATTTTCTTGCTTTGAACATGTTCTTGAGGACATTTTTCAAAGTTGTCTTCCTCTAGAGGTTTTTGCTCTTCTTGCTCTATATACAACTTTATGCAAAAAATCATTATTAGCAAGATAAATAGCATCAAGAGCATCCCATATATCTTTAGCACTAGAGCAACTCTTAATTCTAGCATAAGCATCACCATTCAAACAACTTCTCAACATTTACATTGCTCTAATGTTCAAGGAAAAGCATTTCTTGTCATAAGCATTCAAATCTTGTTTTGGTTTAGGAGAAAATCAATCAAGCACAACATCCCACAAATCAAGATCAATAGATTGCATATACAATTTCAATCTAGCTTTCCTATAAACAAAATGCACACCATCAAAGAATGGTGGTTTATCAATTTCAAAACCTTCCATTTTGAAAAGCTTTTTAATGTTTGCCAATAAACAAGGATCTTTAACTCTAAGTGGTTAAGCTTTCACCAGAGCTCGAAGCTCTGACACCACTTGTTAGCCATGGCAACCATCACCCAAGAGGGGGGTGAATTGGGTGATTACAAATTTTAATGCAACTTTGAGAAATTAAGCATTTTGAATAACTCAATTAATAAATGCAGCGGAATAAGTTTAATAAAGGAGCAACTATTAGTGATTTCACAAATACCACTTGGGATATATGATGAATTAAACAAATAAGCTAGATATCAAGTTCATAGAATCAAATCACTAAGATGACAAGATATGCAATAGATAAGTATACTACACTAAATACTGAAATTAAAGAGTGTAGGGAAGAGAGAATCAAACTCAAGAATTTATCCTGGTTCAGCCACCAACCACTTGTGGCCTACATCCAGTCCCTAAGCTTAACTTGAGATTTTCTTCATTATCTCCTAGACTTCACGGGTGCTAGGAAAACTTTTGTACAAACAAGAGCACTCCTCACACCTTGGGATACTCACCCTTGTGCTAGAGCCTCCAATTCTTCAAGCTTCACAGGTGCTTGATGACCTTTACTATCAAGAGCACTCATAACACCTTTGGGATACCTCACCCTTTGTGTTTGAGTCTCACTACAAGGGATACCTCACCCTTTTCTCTCTTGAAGGATACCTCACCCTCTTACAATGATTTCAAGGTGAATAGAAAGAATAGAAACTCTCACAAGAGTAGATATACAACTTGAAGAACAAAGTATGGATAATAGAAAACTCTCTCAAGAGTGAATAATACAAATTGAAGAACAAAGGAATAGAATGATTTTGCAATAAAGAGCTCAAAATATGATTTTGGTGATTCAAGGATCAAATCAAGTGTTTTTGAGAGGTGTATAAGTTTCATACAACACTTATATATACAACCCAAGTGATAAAATAGTAGTTAGTAGTGTTTAGAAATGATTTTTTTATGAAAACTAGCCATTTATAGCCGTTGGGAACATTTCTGGGCACTTGGTAATCGATTACACACTTCTGGTAATCGATTACATGGCTTCTGTCAACGTTGCAATCGATTACAGGACTTGTGTAATCGATTACAGTATTTCTGTTTTTGAAAACTGACTTCAAAAGGTCATAACTTCTTCATTTCTTATCCGATTAAAGCAAATGACCAGTCATTGGAAAGATCTTTGAGTCTATTTTCAAATGAAACATTTCAAAACAAAACTCAAACTATTTTGAAAGTTATGATCAAAAGAGTGACCAAAGGTCAGCTTTTCAAAACTCAAACTTGACTATATTTCATAGTTTAAAACAAATGGTCATAACTTCTTCATTTCTTATCCGTTTAAAGCAAATGACCACTCATTAGAAAGACATTTGAGTCTATTTTCATATGCAATAAGTTTCACAGTAAAACTCAAAGTAATTTGAAAGTTATAATAAAAATAGTAACCAAATGTCAGTTTTGCAAAACATAAACTTGGCTATTTTTCAAAGGTGTGAACTATCACCAAGATTAACTTTCCAAAAAGAGTTTGTTGGGCATTTAAACATGTAAGAACCATTTTTAAAGACTTAAAAATATATTTGAACTCTTTTCTTGTAAAACCTCTATCTTTACATAGGAGAAAACCTAAAAGAAAAATATACCAATTCTAGTCCTTAGGCTTCTTGAAGTAATCCAAGCTTCCATAAATTTCTTCTCTTCAAATCTTGTAAATTGCTTGGAACATCTTTATCATTCTCATTCTTCTTGAGTTGAGCATGATTGTGATCTTTTGCTTTCTTTTTGCAATGCTCACTCTTGATACTTGGACTATCCTACAAAGTATTACTCACTGAACACAAGCATAGTTAGTCTGAATTCATAACTCAATATATTCATATGCATGATGCAATATATCTCATTAAGCACATCTATGTAACATGAATAATATTCTTTTTGTAATGCATTTGTCATCTATGAAGCACATCTATCAAGCATGAGCATCATTTTTTTTGTCTTGTATTTGTCATCATCAAAACTTAACATATTAAACCATTGGGGTAAACCTATTTCCACACTCTGAGAAGCTTTGACTACCAAATGACCAAGCTACCCTTAGCTTGTTGGGGAAGCCAAAACCTCCCCCTTCTCTCTCCCCATTACCACTGCAATGCATGGCCAAGGAGGGCAAAATTTTGCTCTCCCACTTAATTCACTTAATCACATTTTACTTGTAACACCCCGAGAATTCGTATTTTATTTATTTCGGTTGATTCTTAATTATTTTGAGTAATCTGACTCGACTTTTGTGGATTTTATATTTTTTGTGATTTTTAAGAATTTTTGAGAGTTTTTACGTTTTTGATTATTTTAATATTATTTTTGGGTTGTGTATATAAGCCTTCGTATTTTATTTCTTTCTATCAATCCTTAATTATGTTTACTAATCTGATTTGATTTTTATGAATTTCACAATTGTAAAGATTTTTATGAATTTTGTTGATTTTTTGGATATTTTGAATATTTTAATGTATTTTAGAAATTTTAAGATATTTTTAATATTTTATTATATTTTAGATATTTTGAGATATTTTAATATATTTTTGATATTTTGGAATATTATGAATGTTTAATACATTTCCAATATTTTGGGCTGTATGCGGGCCCGGGACGAGCCCAGAAAAATAAAAAATTTTTATTAGCTAGAAAGTTTTGTACTTTTGATTCGGAGTCGGGAGATCTTACTAAACCCGAAACCGGAAACAGTTTTTGAAGTTTTGTTTCTCTACGATTTTATCTGACAAATAAAATCGGGGTATGTTTTATTATCCATTGGATAATATCTTTCGAAAAAATATCTAGTGGATGATTCTAGACGCAAGCGTAGTCACCCACTCTAGAATGTTCTAGACGATGACTCATCGTTTGGTGAGTCACCTAGGTGACTAGCCTAGTGACTCACATGTTCTAGCTTATTCTAGAATACTCTAGAAAATGTTTCGTCACCTGCCTAGTCATCAAGTGCTTTACACATGGACCAATGGGAAGCCGATCAAAATTGGTGGCTGTGACTCATCGCGGAGGACCAATAGAAGCTCGACACATGGCGCGACACCTCAACACCTATGACTCAGCATATTCAGGAAGCTTCCAAAAGCAGTGACTCGCCACATTCTAGAAGCGATGACTCGCCACATTCTGGAAGGTTATAGAAACGTTGACTCGCCCTGTGACTCGCCGCAGTGAGTCACAAGTTCCAGAAGATTCCATGCTGACTCAGCTGGTGACTCAGCTAGTGACTCGCCATGCTAACTCACCTGTTCTAGAAATTTATACACTGACTCATCATGCTAACTCATCGTAGTGAGTCACATGTTCTAGAAACTTCTCTTTGATGACTCGCTCTATGACTCATCAAGGGCAATCAGTAGAAAAATGATCAACAATAATTGCTACCCAACTGGAGCAAGAGAAAAATCTAGGTGTATTTTATTATCCATTGGACAATAGACATTGACTTTATAAGCAGTAATTATTATTCATTGTTTAAAGTATACCGAAAAATATCTTGATCAAATATCCTAAGCCTTTATCTTTTCCATGAAGTCTATAAATAGGAGGGCTTTGATTCATTTGCATCTTTTGCATGAAACTCACCCTTTTCTCTCCTTGTGTTCCACGGCCAAACACTCTTAGAGGCCAAATTTCTACACTTGCTCATCTTTTATTCATCTCCACCCAAGAAGCCAAAAGCTATACACTAAACTCTCTCACTTTTATGAAAGCTTTCTCATCCTTTCTCTTCACTAAACCCACAACTATGACTCCTTGGAAGACCAAGTTCTATACTTAGTTTATCCTTTTCTCAAATTCACCAAGAACTAAGAGAACTAAACCCAAAAACTCTCTCCTTTTCCATCTTCTCTAGTTTCGACCAAGCACCAAAGATCCACTCTCCAAACTTCAATAATTCCTACCAATATCATTTCTTGAATCTTCTCATTAATCTAAGACACTTTCATGTTAGGAATTCCTCAAGATTCATTCATCTCCATCTTCCTATCAAGCAAAGAACACAAAAACTCTTACCTTTCTCTCCTACAAAGCTCACGGCCAAACCACCTTGTATCACTCTCCACTCTTCTATAATTTCAAACAACCTTAGATCTTGAATCTTCATGCAATTCTAAGGAATTTTCATGTTGGAGACTTTCCCTAAATCATCCATCTTCATCCTTGTTCTTCAAGCTCAAGGTTTAGAGTTTTAAGGTGAAGTTTATGAAATCTTCACTATTGATCTCATTCTTTTCTTCTAAACCATATTTTGATCCATGGTTTTCCTTATTCAAGCCTTAAATATTAATATATATATATGTTGTTTTTGTAATACCCACCGTAGGGTGCCCCATTTATGTTACTTAATTACCAAATTACCCTCAAGTTCATAAAATGTGATGTTGTGATAAAAATACGAGTTGTAAAAATTTTTCCTCTTTCATATCGATAAATAAACTTACCAGAAAATAAAAATATTATACATCATCACACATAATTTACATCATGTACATTACAGAAGTACTGTTGACATTATTTATATATAGACCAAGTCTCAAAAGTAGTTGACATACTTAAATATTTAAACGACTAGCCCAAGTCTAACTAAACAGCAGAACCCTTAGTCGAGTCCTCCTCAGACTCCTCAGCAGGTAGGAATCCAGCTCGATGCGAGGTCCTACGGACAGGTGTCCGAGCAGACGACACAATACTAATTTCCGTTAGGATATAATACCTAGTATCCCAATGCTGCCTAATTGACAACGAAAATTCGACATGTACATATATAGTTACGAAAAGAAGCGGAACTCCATGGAATTCCTTACTCATGTTGACCATCAGATTTCCTTGATATATAAGTCCCCTCTCATTGGGACTAGTCCTCTATGCTCCAGCTACACCATGGAACTGTAGTCTCACGTAACCAAAGAAACTAGGTCTTGATGTCATCTTATCAAAACTCTGCTTCTTCCACAGGAACCTGCTCTTCTTCAACCTCTTGTTCTATATCTTGCTCAACGTCTTTACCAAATATAAATACAGTACAAAATAATATACAAAGAGGTGAGATCACCTACGCCAATACCAACATGGTAACACAGAGATAACACATATAATATATCATACAGATACATCATACCATAATCACAATCATGTCATCAACATTATTTATCATAACAAATACAATAATTAATAATTACCATCATGCCATTAACATTATTCAAATCACACAATAATTACAATAATGCCATCACATGATTATTATCATCATCATCCATTATTCCTTAACAGTTCAATTGTCATAGCCAATATTCCCCAATTATTATTTCATACAGATATAAATACTCAAATTTATGCATGTGCACATAGATTCAATTTCATACTCCATGGACCTAATACTCAGTTCGGAGAAATTGATCCGAAAGATCTGTCTGTACCAACATGCCTCAGACCACATGCCACATTTCTCATATGTGCTTGCACATCTAGCATATACACGACAGTCTTTACTAGATCTTGATTAAGAATAGTATCTCGGTCAGGATCATCGGTGTGTTGCATCGATCTAACCCACGGTACAGAAGAGCAACCAACTGCCCACTGTAGGCAACCCGCACCCCGATGCCCCCAAAGTCAACAAGTGACTTACACTACGCATATCACACCCACTCAAGAGGTGCACGTCTCTCTTAGGCAAATAGCCTTATCCAATCCATCAGACCTTTTCAATGCATGTTCAATGCACCAATGCCAATCATAGTCAAAATTCATCATTTTCTCATATAGTGTCCATACACTAGTTTATGCATATAAAATGCCCCAATGCCAATCACAGGTAAAATTCATCATTTTCTCATATAGTGTTCATACACTAGTCCAACAGTAATCCTACTATTTATTCAATTGCAAAAATCATATTATCGCGTTTTCATAGTCGCGCAACACTTTCATCGCGTTTTCACAATCGCGCATCATTTCTATTACGTTTTCAAATCACGTAGCGATTTTCCATCATTTTCTTAATCACGTAAAAATATTTCATCATTTTTCAATCACGTAGTGATTTTTCAACAATATTTTAATCGCATAAAAATATTTAAACACTCTCCAAATCGCATAAAAATATTTTAACGTTTTTCACATCGCGTAGCTTAAAAATCACGTTTTTAAGTTACGTAAATCATTTTTCACCATTTTACAACCACATAAAATATTTCAAAATTTCCAATTCAACCTTTCTCAAAATAATATGACTTCTCACATTATTTTTCACATTTTCTTACTCAAGAAAATTCTTTTCACAATTTATTCCATAAATTCACCATTTCATTGAATTAAATCAATGTTTCTCACTTAAAATTCTCTAATGCTCTTCAAAACCCAAAGGATGAGTTTTACATTAGTAAATTTTAAATCATCAATGTTTCCTTTATAATTCAAAATAAATTCTCAAATTCAATCCTTTTCTAAAATAATTTGAGGGTCAAACCCTTACAACCTCTATTTTCCTTTTATGACCGAATTTTCTGTTTCTCAAGTGATAAAACACTTTGATTTCCTTTCCAAAATCCTTGCACTAAATCAAATTATATATCCACTTTGAAAATCACTTTGTTTTATAAAATCAAGGCATATATAAGCCGTCAAAACCGTGGACATGGCCATTGAAACCATCAAAATATTTTTCCTTCTAAATCATCTAAGTTCCATTCATGATTTTACACAAACAAAACCATTAAAATTTCTCACCAAAACCATGAACACTTAGTCCTTGAAAACAAACCTTTTGTTTATTTTCCTTGCTTTTCTAAACATCCAATTTTACCATTCATGAAAATATTAATTTGTGAACACCTATTTTGAGGTGTAGAGGCCGAAATCCTCATGGTCATTGGAACCAAAAATTGTTTTCCTTTCCAACAATTTTTATGGCATACATCACATATAATCAACATATTATATTTCAAGCATACCATAAAAGCAAATAAAAATCATACTAAGCATGCAAACACAAATAAATTATGCAAAGCACATCAAGCATAAGCAAATATTAAAAAACACATAAACACCCACAAATAATTATATGACCATGGATATGAATCCTCACATGGATTCACCATCCATCAAATACACAAACCACCTCTCACCACCATACTTGGTTGGTGAGATGGATCTCCCTCTTACCTCTTGAAGAACCTCAAAGACTCCTTGTTTTGCTTCTTTTTCCAAGTCCTTCACCACTAAAAGCTTTTCAAATACAAAACAAAACACAAGTTTATTAGTATATCAAGCTTGAACAAGAAGAATCATGGATCAAACATGGCTTAGAACATGAAAAAGAGATAAGAAATGAAGTTTTCCTTACACTTCACCTCAAAAACCCTAGAACTTGCTGTTGGAAAAAAATCCTTGAAGATGGAAGATTTAGAGCTTGGTCTAAACTACAAAGGTTCTTGAATTGAAGTAAAGATTCAAGATAGGTGGTTGTTTAAAATTGTTGAGTGATGAAAGATGGTTCTTGGTGCTATGGCTGTGAGCTTTGCTTGGAGAGAAAGGAGAGAAAATTTTGTGAACTTAGCTTCTTGAAAAATGATCAATAATGACCAAGGTGATCAATAATGTCTTCAAACTTTGCTTTAGCTTCTAAACCATCACAAAAACTGTCCCCCCTTCCATGCTTCATCAAAATGTGACCAATCTCACTAGCCACCATTTTAGGCAATCTTAACCATGGATTAGATCAATGGTTAGGATTAATGTAGCTTCTAGGTTTAGCCTTAGATAGAAGACTTAATCTAGGCCATTGGATCTTTCCTCATTCAAATCCTAGCCATTAGATGTATCTCCAAAATGAAGGGTCAAGATTACTCCTTCAAACTTTACATCCAAGAGTCATAAATGGTCCTAGCCACTTTGTAAGACTAAATCTCCACCGTTGATTAAAATCAAGACCAAATCTCTACTGTTGATTAAATCAATGGTGGATATCCAAGCCACTAATGTTGACTATGCAGTACAATATTTATTTATTTTTTATCTGCTATAACCATACGAATAGTATTTTTACTATATTTTTATTCCCTGATAATTCAATACAGTATAAAACACAGTAAAGAAAATTTTAAAAATTGTTTCCAGATTCAGGTTTAGTAAGATCCCCCATCTTCGTCTCAACAATACAAATTTTTTGAGTTTCAGAAAAATTTTCACTTTTCGAGACCCATCGGGCCCACATACAGCCCCCTTGGGCCCACAGACGACCCACAGATAACACTAAAATAATAAGAGTAATATAAAAATTTTATAATCATCCACAAAATCACAAAAATTAGAAAACTTACAAAAATCAAATCAGATTACGTAAAATAATTAAGACTTAACAGTAAAAATTAATTTACGTAAAATTTTCCTCGGCCCGGAAATTATTATTTTCTTGACACGGAGTAAATCACACAAAACGATCAAATGTACTAACGGAATATTCAAAATAATTTTACAGTACATAAAAATTACTAAACAGTAGAATTCTGTTAACTGTCAAAATTATTGTCAACTAGTTAAGAAGTTTGGGGTGTTACAGTTTTGGTTTTAAAGGGACAATTTGGTGGTGGTAGAAGGATTTATTCAAGAAGGACATACAAGGAGCATTGGAGGTTTCACCAAGAGGTAAGAGGGAGATTACTCTCATCAACCATGTGTTGGTGGTGAGGAATGGATGTGTTAGTGGTGAATAATCCATAAGGATTCATTCACTTGGTTGTTTAAAGTTTTCCTATTTGTGATTGATTTTGTGTGCAAGCATGTTTATAGCTTTAAAATATATGGTATGTGTTTATGGATGCATAATAGTTATTGTAGGATATGAATAATATGTTAAGGATTTGCATGAGTGTTCCAAAGAGCACAATGAAGCTCACGACTTCACCACTACAAAAGGAACCAAGATGTTCTAAATATTTTTCTTATTATAGATTAAGTGATTTAATAATAATAAATTGGATTAAGAGTTTTTATAAGAGATTAAATGATGAGAAACAATTAAATATGATTTTTAATGCATAGAATGATTTTTGGCCAACATGCCTACTTATGATGTTTTTAATCCAAAACTATTTTAAAAGTGTGGACTTATGTAATTAATTTAATGAGAACTTAATTAAATGGATTTTTGGATAAACAATGGAAAGTAATTTAATTCTTAGAATTTAATTAGAGAAATTAAGTATGGAGGAGAAATAAATTGAACACTTGAAAAGTACTAACATATAGCTCACTCATTGAGTGTTGAAGCCCATTAGCAAGTTTCGAGATGTAATTATTAGTTATGACTAAGAAAGGTAAATTTTTTATGGAAACATAGAAAATATTACTTAATGAATTTTCTAGATAAAATGTCGCCAAAATTAATTAAAAATGGACTAATAATAGAGAAAGTTTCAATATAAAATTTGAACGTAAAGAAAATATTATACGTAGTTGAGAAATACAAGAAATAGCTTACGTGTATTTTAAAATAATAATTTTAAGCTACGCGAATGAGAAAATGATTTAAAAACACTACGCAATATTTAAAACATTGAAAAATATTTATACGATTTATAAACTTTTTGAAAAAAAAGTGACAAGATTGTGAAAATGCGATAAAATCTTTACGCGACTAAAAGGAACAATGAGTTTTACTGTCAGGCCAAAGTGGTGGAATCGGACATGTTGAGAAAATAGTATTGTCAAGTGGAGACATAGTATATTTGCAAATATTGAGACTGAGGACATTTGTGTAAATATGGTGACATATTGAGACTGAGGGTATTTATGAGATTATGGTTTATGAGTATATATTGAGGGATGTGTCAATTTGGTTGAGAATTGGCATTTGACTGACAAGATGAATTACACCGTGTTGTCGGTGTGATAGGCGTAGTGTGGTTAATTGAGTGGACTTGGAGGCATTAGTGTGTGAAGTATTCCACATGTGGACAGTTGGTCACTCCTCTAGGTCGTGGTAATTGGCAACACACTAATGATCTCGACACGCACTATTGTTAATCAAGATCTTGGGGAGACTATTTAGTACAATGCCTGTAGTGTACGACGTATTTGGACTGTATACTACTACACGATGTTTTGGACTGTGGGCTATAGACACGACGTTGGACAGTGCAATAGTTTGGTTGGGCAGCCTGAGGTACTGATAGTTCTTCCGGGTCATTCTCTCTGATGTCTGTGTTTTAGCTCCATGGAGTAGGAATGAGTCTGTGTATATTTGCATATGTGGTCTGCATCTTAATGTGGTTATTTATATTCAATGTTGAGATATTATGTATGATGTGTTAATGTGAGTTATTATGCATGATGTGACTGATAATCATATATTTTATACATTAATAAACCCTCATTTTTAGTCATTTACACTCTTCATGTACTTAATTGATTAAGCCTGGTTGTGTTTTGTAAGATTGGACTCAAATTGGACTTAATTGATTTTTTCAGCATTATTTGGGTCTTACACTGTTTCTGTATTTTAGTCATATCTTGAGTTCTAGATGTCTAGCAATATGAATTTTACCTTGTAGGAAAGCTGAGAGAAAGCTCTACAACTTTCATGAAGAGCTCCAAGTAAAATATAGACATCTAGAAGAGCTAAATGGGCTTGGAAGATAGAACACGAGTTTTGTGTCTGGAACCTGAATAGTGTACAGTAATCAAAAAATAACTCAGGCTGTAAGAATTATCTTGAGCTGAAATTTGGACATTTGAAAGTTAAGACCTAGATCTACAACTTTCATGAGAACACAAGAGCTAATTCGGACAGCTTGGAGGTGATATTGGGTCTGGAAGTCAAAACAGAGGTGCTGAAACTGGGCCTGAATAGTCTGCAGTAATTAGGCCATATCTCGGGCTGCAGGTGATAAAATGAGCTGAAATTTGGACATCTGAAAGTTAAGATCCAGATCTACAACTTTTATGAAGATGACTTTTCTATTTGATGACGGAATCCATGAGTTAAGCAATGAATGATTTCAGAGACAAGAAATCTCAATAATTTTTCACTCTTATCCTCACCATTTGGCATTTTCCACTCATTCATCCACTCATCCACCTACTCTTAATCAACCTCTTTGTCATTTTGTATCCCTAATCCTCTATAAAAGGCACCATTGGATGATCATTTAGGGCACTCGGTGTTAGGCTTAGTATTTACAAGTTATGGTTATGCTTGTTTCTTGTTTTACTTTGTTATAATTTTCTCTTGTTCTAAAGTGAAGCTATGTTCATCTTTCTCTTCTTCTCTCTTTCTTTCTTCTTATCTATGAGTAACTAAATCTTTATCTTGCTTGGGTGAAAGAGTGAAGCTCTTGGTAATGAAATAAGGTTAGATTATTCTATTTCTTATGCTTAAAAGATATATTATTAAATGGACATTATATGTGTTGTATTTTGTTTCCAATTAATTTAGAAACCTTCTTTGTATAATGGAGATCTTGATTTATTGTCTACAATAGAATTGGCACAGTGAATGCTTGAACTCATTTACAAATGTTGATAGATAATTAAAGGAATCATAATATGATTGCATATATAATTGAACTTTGAATGTTATATTTTCCGATTGGAACCTCCGTTGTGTGTGGATTTCAATTGAGTTATAAAGAGAAATAATCTTGCCTTTAATTTATTACCAAGAGTGGATCTTCTAACCCAAGCAAGTTCTTAAATTCATTTGTGAACATCTTCTATTACTTTTGGTGTTGTGACAAATCCTTTCCTACCTCAATTAATTTTTCTTCATCAATTCCCTGCGGATCGACCGCGGACTCCCGAGAAATTTACTACTTGAGACAACCTGCACTTGGATTTGCATCCTTAAATCCCGTAGTCAAGTTTTTGGTGCCATTGCCGAGGACTTAATTTGAAGTTTTAATTTATTGAGGTTTGTTTTCTTTAATAAAATCTATTCTCTCTTCTCCCTCATCGGAGTAAAAGATCGGCTTGTCGATCCTTTGGTTTCTTTACTAACTCTCTAACTTTCTAACTATCTAACTTACTAACCTACTAACTTGCTAACATACTAACTTTCTAACTTTTATATTTCTGTCATTTATTTTCAGCCTACTAACTTTTATTTTATGTCATTTATTTTCTATTTACTAACTTTTAATTTTCTGCACTCTAACTTTTAATTTACGTCATTTATTTTTTGCTCTTTACTTTCTGCACTTTCTAACTTACTAATTATTAACTCTCTAATTATCTAACTTTTTACTTTATCAGTTATCTAACTTTTTACTTGTTAATATTTATTGGGTGGTTGGTTTATACCACATCCTTGTTAATATTTAATGGTGGGTTACACCGCCAGCTTGTACATTATTTTTGTTTATTTATTTTAAGTTATTTATGTATTTATGCTTAATTGGTATCGTGATTTAAATTCTGGTCGTTTAGTCAAAATTAATCCTGGTACTTTATATATTGATTTGTTTGAATCACAATCACACACAATTGACACAATGACTGTTATGGTTATATTATTGTTGTTCATTTTATTACAATATATGTTTATTGGAATTATTTGTAAATTGATAATATGATTATATTTGTGATATCTGTGTGTATGGAATGACTTTGTCATTTGTATCATTCTTTGCTCCCATACTGGTACTGGTGAAAGGGGATCTCACCTCTTTGCTGTATTGCTTTATTGTGTTTGTATTGTTAAATTCGTATAGTAGGTGAAACGAATTTCTTAGACTTACTAGAGGCAATGTTCTGAGATTGGCAACGGCGTCAAGGAGTGATCTTGCCAGTTTTGACAGTGATCAGTTTGATGGAGAAATGGAACAAGTATTTTGAGTTTTCTCGTTAGTGTTGTTACCGTACTATTAAGTAGGACCCATCATTAGGTTTGCTATTGTTGCTTGAGTTTGTAAATTTTATGCTTTAAAATGTTATTGAATATTATGTGATATAAGTAATATGTATGTTAATCAGTTCAGTCTATTTTTCTATATTATTTATATTTTCGGTAAGCTTATATTTCCACGAAAAGAAATTTTAAAATCCATATTTTAGAACTCAAAGCTTTTATGAAATGGTTTTACAGGGTTTTAATATTTTAGTTGGAAATGTAATGCCCTATGGAGGGTGTTACATTACTCATTTTCCTACAACACTTTCTCTCTCTAACTTCATCTTTTTCATTTCTCTCCATCTTCTTTCTTCTTCTCCCCTCTCTATACGAAAATTGCAGCCCCTTAAGCAACCATTTTTCCTTACTTTTCTGTTCATCAACACCATTTCCATACTCACCTCAACCTTCTCTACATTTTCTATTTGGAAATTTTCTTCTAAATCTATCTCCACCTCCATTGTCTTCCAAGACAAAGCTTCAAGCTTTAAGGTAAGGTTTTCATTCTTCTTCTCCTTTCTCTTCATTTTCACGTTCCATGGTCTCTTTGATGACCATGGATCTCTTCTTTTTCAACCATTGATATTGATTCTTTGTCTTGAAATTCTTAAGGTTTTTGGACCCCAAAACTGAAACTACCAAGAAGCAAGAAGGAGATCATTTTTGTGTTCTTCCTTTAGGTAAGAGGGAGACTTCTCACTTCAGCCATTATTGGTGGTGACGGAACCTTTGTATGCTCACTTTGTTTGGTGATTTTGTATGTTTATGTATTCTTGAAATTTGATTAATGCTCGATTGATGACCTTGAATGTATTGGATGTGTTGAAAATGTTTGATCATGTTAGGGCTGTTAAATGGAAATTTTGGAGTTTCCTACCCTAATGTGAGACCACGATTTTGACTAGAATTTAGGGATATGGATTGGTTTTGTACACAAATAAAATGAAGCTTGTGTGATAAAATATTGGATGGTAATATTAAAACTAATGAATGGAAAAATTTGAGGGTTTCCTATGCCAAAATGAGGTCACGGTTTAGCTTGTATTTTGGTGGGATTGGATTGATTTTGAGTGAACTAAAATTTGAGTAATTATATAGCAAGAAATTAATACATAAAATGGAAAGAAATTGGAACCTTGAAGACCTAGTGAGGCCATGGTTTTTAGAGAAAATTTAGGGTTTAAATGATGCCTTGATGCATCCTTGAAGATTAAGAATTTTGAGACATACATAATCCATAATTAAGTGGAAGAATTAAATTGAGTAATAACTCTTGAGAGTGTCACGGTTTTGAAGGGTCACTCAACTTAAAAATTTTCATAATTAACCAAAGCTAAAGACTTTGAGAATGGGGATCCATAATGTGGAGTTGTGATAATGATGAACCACGAAAACATATTGATGTAGATAATTGATTTTATGTTATTGTGAGACCCTATGTGGGCTAAGTACTTGTTAGTTGTGTACTTGAGGAAGTCATGATATGTTGATATTGAGCTATGTACATATATATGCCATTGTAGTATGCTTATGATAAATGTATCATTGATAAACATACATGATGTACATTGCGTCATCATACATATGTGTTGTCCGTTGGACATTGTTGAAAAGGGTGATGTATGCCTAGGAGTTTGAATAACACCTATGTACGAGTGCGAGTAGACTAAGCGTAAGGTCATAGTGGTTAGCCTTGGGGGCGTCGGGGTGCGGGTGTCTCACAATAGACAGTGGTAGCTCCACTAGGGCCGTGGGATAGACCGATGCAAACACACCGACGATCCGGACTGAGACGCTGTCCTATATCGTGATCAACTGTTGAGGTGCTATGTATAAGTCGTATTGCGCAAATATTTTTATGAGATGAGCACACTAATTATTTTGGCTAACGAGATACTGGCATAACTCCTTAATCATTCACTCCGAAAATGTTTATGTCAAGCTCCATGGAATAGGAATTTTGGTACCATTTGCATTGTGAATTGTCAGTCTCATAATTCATTGAGCATGAGCATTTATAATTGTGAAAAGTATTTGTTATCATCACTGCAATAGTTATTTGATTGTTTAGAAATGTTGATGCTGTCTGCCTGTTATTGATGATACTTACTATTAATTATGGTTGTTTTGCTCTTATTGTAAATCTTAAGTATTACTGTAATTGGATATATGAATTGTGTTTATCTGTGGGCGTCCAGCGCCGTTTCGTTTTCTTGCTGCCATTTTGGTACTGAAAGCTAGGTGTCTCACCTCTTTCTATATTTTCTATATTTCTTGTATTTTCTGCATTTTTATCAAACTGTGTACTACTGAGAAGACGTTCGTGAGGAAAAGAAGGAAACACCTAAGTTTCCAGGTTTCTGGCCATACTTGGACTAGAGTTGCTGAGGATGTCATCGCGTCCATGTTGATTTTTGGGGTATGCCCGTATGACCTTCCATGGAGGGCCAGACTACTGGCACATTAACTTGAGCACTGACCAGTGCATTTATCATGGGGAGCTGACTGTCTCATTGGCGTGGGGCCGCTACGACGTGCCTGTTTTTGATTTCACTACTTTTGTCCACTTGGAGTTCTACCTGCCAGTTAGAGATCTGTGGGATGATCTATACTACATCCCACAGGAGGATTCATTCCTCTTCACTGCTCGGGTTTCTACCTGAAATTCGGTCGCTCCGATGGCAATTTCATCGGATGAAGAGGACCCTGAGGAGGACTCAGCTACTATCTTTTCTCGTCAGTCGTAGGGGCTGATACTGTAGGTGGCTACTGATAGCTAACGTTTATCTTTTTGGGAAAGCTTGATGTTTTGTTAGATTGGGGGTGTAAATTGTAACTATCTTGGGTGGGTAAAGCCTTTACTTTTTGTATATTTTGGGATGTAACTAAACAGGCTGATGCATATAATATATATATTGTGAATGTATAGTCCTTAGTTTATGTTGATTTTATGGTATCTGTTGTTATTCTTATTTCTTTTATCATACAAAAAAAAATGTAGCGCATATTTCGACGTTTAGTTACTTTGCTACAAAGAATACGAACTATATAATCTTGTGTTAATAATGAACTGGGTTTTAATTAATCACTGTAACTATTATTTTCTGCATTTTCCTTTGTGTCTTTTGTATTATAGTGTGACGTTCCTACTTCGCGGTATTAAGAAAAAGGGGCGTTACACTGTCTTGGTATCAGAGCCCCGATTTAAGTTTTCTTTCGGGTCATGTGATTTTGGACTATCTTGTTTGTGCTGTGTGATTATCTGTGTTTGGTATTCCGTAAGGATACATCTGACTTTTCTCTGTGTTTTGTATAATTTTATCTGAGAAGAATTATGGCTCGCAGAGGAGACATGACTGCTGCAATCGAAGCAATCCAGAAGATGGTTGAAGCTATGTTGCAACAAAACTAACAAACGGCTCAACAACAAGAAAGGACTACATAACAATTGGAGGCTACTGCTGATGCCTAGAATTTGGCAAAATTTTGTCGCACTAACCCTCCATAATTCAAAGGAGAGTTTGATCTTGAGAAGGCTACTTTATGGATTAAACAGCTGGAAAAGATATTCATGGGTATGAATTGTGCCAATGATAGGAAAGTGACTTATGCTGTGTTCATGTTGATTAGGGACGCAGAGGATTGGTGGACCGGAGAGTAGAGGTTGTTGGAGGCTGAAAATCGAGTAATCAATTGGGAATTGTTTAAGGAGAGATTCTTGAACAAGTATTTCCCAGAAAGTGCCAGGCATGCTAAGGAAATGGAATTTCTTGGTTTGCGGCAAGGAAATATGACTGTGAGTGAATATGCTGCTAAGTTCGAGAGCTTATCGAGGTTCTCAACTTACTTTCAACATCAATCGAACGAGACATGGAAGTGTCAAAAGTTTGAGGAAGGCCTAAGACATGACGTGAAGAGAGCTGTCATAACTTTGAAGATTACTCAGTTTTTGAAACTACATGACACTTGTCGCCAGGTGGAAGACTTGGACCAGACGCGTGATGCACGAAACAAGAACTTTGGACCTTTTCGGTCTCAAAGGGGAGGAAGCAGCAATGCTAACTGTTACCAGAAGAAGCCTTATTCCAGACCACCTAGAAATCAACAACAGAAGCCACAAGGTGGAAGTCCTGGAGGAAGTCCGAGCAGAGCAGGTCAAACAACGGCGTCTACACCGAGATGCATGAAGTGCGGGAAGGAGCACTAAACGAGAGACTGCACTATCAAAGGGATCATTTGCTTCAGATGTGAGAAACCTGGACACGTTTCTCGTGATTGTAATTGTTCGCTCTTTTGCTTACTGCAAGTGCACGGGTCGCACTTGTAGTAAAGCTAGAAGTCCGATATCGTTCCCTTGAGGACTATTGCTAATTCAAAACTAATTATTAACCAATAGTTTAATAACTTCTATCTAAGAACATTCAAATTAAAGGAGTTGTGCGTAAACTAATGGAAAGATTTAAATGCTAACTAATCAGAATTACAGTTGTTGATTAAAGAATAGGGAATCCTTCTTCACCTTCTACTTCAATTGATGATATGCAAACCTCGTTATTAACATACATAATATGGAATTTGTTAGCTTGAGAATCTTTTCTAATTAAAAGCCTATGTCTAGGTCATTTAATCATGCTTCGTTTACCTAGTCTCTATGTGTCCATGAGATCTAGATTAATTTCCACTCATTAAGAGCAAGTCTCAATAATAGCCATGCATGACTAATAGGTATATTTCTATCCTATTAGCTAATCAATTTATTCAAGCCAATTAAATGAAATTAAACATGCATCAACCATATTTATGATCTTAAATCCAATCTTCTATGTCTAGAATCATTAGATTTAATCAAAACATATTAAACATTGGCCAAATATTCAAAAGCATTAGAGACAATATGATTGAACAATTCCTAACCATATATATTAACTTAAAGGTTTACAAAATCATCAATATTCATAGAAGGATCAAATGAAATCCCTATACACAAACTAACTACTCATGACAAATGAAAATAAAGCATAAATACTCATTGCCATGATTTGAATAGAGAGGAAGTGGAAGGAGAGGAAGTTGCAAGCTCAACAATGATGGTCGTTTGTGCTTGAATCCTCCTTGTAGAATGATTTGGCCTCTAACTTTGATCCTTTTAGCTTCCCTTTCGTCTCAGAAATGAACCCTAGCAGCTGTGCTTTTAAAACAAAAACGTTCTCTTTTCAAAATCTGATAGAACAGTATATATAGTGCTTCAAAAAATTGTCTCACGCCGTGGCGCTCCGTATGCCACACCGCGACGCGTGGTAAAATTAGGTCAAGCATGCCGCAGTGCAAATTATTCATGCCGCGGTGCTCTAAAATGCATAGCTTCTACCTGAACAGTGGAATGCAATACGCCGTGACGCTAACTTGCTCATGCTGCGACACAATATGCTGAACAACTTCTGGTGCTTTCTCTTCATTTGTTGCTCCAAGTCCTTGATCATTGGTCTCCTTTTGAGTCCTTCCTGCAATTAAGAAGTCACCAGATTAATGACAATAGTGAGTTCATATAATCAATGGAAGAATTATACCAATTTGCTCAGAAAACATGCAGGAAGATATCACAGTTGAAATCAATGAATTTAGCTTAAAATCTTCTAATTATGCCTTATAACAAAGACTAAACAATCAATACAACACAGATATAGGGTCATAATAACACCATTTTATGGAGTTATCACACCCGCAAACCTAGGATTTTGCTAGTCCTCGAGCAAAACAAAGTTTGATTAAGCAAACCAACTAAACAATACATGCACCTCATTCACTCAGCATTTATAAAAAATTCCCAGTATTATTGAAACCACAACTAGTGTATCAAAATTGATTAAATCCTCAGAGATTGCTAATGCCATAACATCAAATTCACACATATGTACTCATCAGCATGCAAACATCCAAAATCCTTTCTCAAGTAGAACACATATCCCACTAGCTTGCTCGTTAAACTTATCCTAATCAAATCACAATTATCCAGATAAGTTTATGAACATACATGCATCAGAATCTCATAATCCACAAAATTGTATGCAAACTCTCTCTCCGCTAATGTAAACCGCACATAAATGAGGATCAAAAGGGACTTTAACAGCTTGTAATGATAGGCCAATGGTAATAGGATAAAGAATAACATGGAATGGATATAATACAAACATTAAGACACATAAACATGCTATTTCAAGACTTGAGTCTCCAAGTGACAATATCTGGGTGATCACAAAATTGAAAGATTTAGAACTTTGAGAACCATTCAATGCCTTTAGGATTTAACTTTTCTTTTTCTTTTCTTTTTGCTTTGCTTGTCTCTTTTCTTTTCTTTTCTTTTATAGCTATATAAAGCTTTTCTTTTTCTTTCATAGTAGATGGTTCTTTCAAGCTCAAATGACATTGAACATTCACCCAGATCCTTTAAACACAAGACTCAAGTCAAGAAATAACCTTTTATGCACTTAACAACTATGATGGTAGGATGGAATTGCAATGTTTTCACAAGCATTTTGGTTAGTTACATGGGTAAGGAATATATAAGTGATGAAAAACATGTAAGGCCAATCATACATCAAGTTTCAAGGGAGACCTATGGATATACTCATATCAAGGTAAGCTTTTTAAGGCTCAATCGGTCCAAACAACGTCCTAATCATTTCCTCAATCGTGCACAGTCTAGGATTTCACCTTAAGAGAGTTTAAACACAATTTCAAGATGATCAAAACTTCAACATGCACTTATTCATAAACATTCTCTAGACAACACTCATATCATGGTCAAAGTTGCACAAGCATACAAGTGGGATCTAAATCATGCATTTGAAAAGTGACTGGATTGTTAACATGCTTTTTTATTACAAATGGGTTCACTCAACAAATGACACTTCGCAAGCAATAATATTATAGGATAATCAACTCGACACTAGCAACTGGCACATGATGTACATCAAAGTATTTCAACATTTCCAACATACATGTAAACATCATGCACCATAGTGACATACATCAGATCCATACTGTTAAAGGGAACGACAATTGTATCTTGAATGGGATTTTTACATTTACATTCTCCTTCAGATAATATCATACTAACTAGTATTTAGCTGGCCCAGAATGATGCATTTCAACAGATTCACATTCACATATTCAAAACAAGCACTCATTTAGGCATTAAAACATAAAACTAAATATTCACAATTTATGTACTCAGAATACTAAATATAAACACAATAATAACATAATATTCACTAAATATCAAGCCAAAAAGTCTAACATTATAACATGCTCTTGAACATTAAAAACATACACCCATACATGTTATAATGCCCACCCCCAAACCTATAGGAAATAGTGTCCCACTGTACAAAAACAAAATGAATGACAACGAAAGAAAGTGCCCTGTATGCTAGCCATCCGTGTCCTCGTCATCATGAGCATCAGCATCAAGGGCATCAGGCTGGGGCTGGGGCAGGTCAGCTACCAGCTGGAGTGGGAACAGTGCCACTGGATAGTCATCCATGGGAAGCTAGAGATACTCAGCCATCCAACGCTGCGTCTGTAGACTGTAGGAGACCATGGTTGAAAGATGTGCAATCTGAGTGCGCAGGTCTCCATCATCAGCTGGGGCAGCAACTCTCGGCTGTTGGCGGGCCTGCCACTGTCTGGTTGGGGCTGGGGTTGCAGCTCCTCCCACACGCTCCATGAATGAGTCGTTAAGAGGCTGTTTACTATCTGTTAGCTCCTCATTTGGCCCCTATTACACCCGTTGCCGGCTACACAAGGTGTGGATTATATATGAAAAGAATAGACTAGTCTACTCTCGAATGCACCAGCGGATCTGACCATGGATGATCTGTGCTACATCAATGTGGTGGCGCTCCAGGATACAGTAAATCAGGATGGTCTGATCACGTGTAACCTTAGATAGGTTAGTAGACGGAAGGATACGAGTGGTAATAAAATGATACCAAACCCGCGCCTCCGATGTCAAGCATGATCGGGGAAAGTACTGCAGCCGGTTGGTCTGAATGCTCATGACCCACTGTACCGGCTAGGAATCTAGCCGATAGATCCGAGCTATGATGATCTCAAGATCGATGCCCTCAATTGGCTCCTACTGGCAAAAGGTCGCATAGTCACATAGGAGCAGAGGCTTAAGCAATCCTAACGCAACTCTAACAGCAACGGCGGAGTAGGGTACATTGCGCCCCTGAACGCGCACAATAGTAGTCCCCTCTGCAGAATGGAGGGCGTTCACATAGAATTTGTGAACAATAGGTAGTACCGCTGAATCCACGGGATGCTGTGCAAACTGGCTCCAGTTGAGCGCGTTGAGAAGACCCTCAACCTCTGGGTGGATCACCCTGGAGAAGGAGAATCCCCTCTCGGCGATAATGGTCCTGGTGATCATGACCCTATAGGTATGAGCTGCAGCGGCTGAGATAAAAATCTGCCTGTCAAAATCAGGAAGCGGGGGAGAAGGCTCTCTACGCTGACGACTACTCTCACCCCTCAGACGTTTAGGACCCATGGTACCTGTCAAAGAAAAGCAATCTGTCAGAATTGAATAAATAAGATAGGAGAAACTGTAAAAAGGAACAATTCTGCAGAAATTAGGATCACGTGTCGCGGTGTTCAACACAGCGCCGCGACACTCAAAAGAAATTCATGCATACGTCGGGGCGTTAACATGACACGCCGCGACATTCAAAACATTATTCACTCAATACCGCGACATTCCATTCGTACGCCGCGACATTCAAACTAAATCATACACATGCCACGGCATTACATGGTTACACCGTGACATTGATACAAATATCAATAGAAATGCGAAAAACAACAGAAAATACTTACAATTAATCAAAATAACAAAAATAAGTTTATACATACCTAGTAAAGATTGCAGAAAAGAGGAATAACCGGAGGGGAGGCAAGAAAATAGGAAGAAGAAGACAGAGAATCACAAAGAACAGAGAAATGTAAAAACGTAAAATGGTAACCCAACTGCCTCGGCACAAAACTCCACAGGCCAAAACGCGCCGCGGCCATACGTTTTGTAATGCCACAACTTGCATTAATTGCACAGAATTAATTAATTATTATTATTTTTCTTTTCATTTTTTTCAAAAGTGCGCCGTGACGGTGAACATATGTGCGCCGCGGCGCTCTAGGCTCTGGAATTTGGCTGATGCGCATTGGGCGCCGCAGCATGACACGAACTACGCCGCAACGTGAGAGGCCAGCCTGCAGAATTCTGTAGATTTTTGCATTCTGCTGCTGTTTTTGCACATTTCCAGCCTCCAACACCTGTAAAACTTACTCAAAAGGTTAAAACATAGTTTGTATAACAAAAACTTAATCAAACAACAAAATCAACATATTAACATATTAAAGACTTAAAACACCAAAAATTAAGATCCGGGCTCTAGATACCATATGATATGATCCAAGTTGGATGCATATTATTTTTACGGATTGTCCTTGAGTTGATTTCATGTTTTAAAGAATAAAACGATGAAGGGTGAATAGTAACATGAACAGTGCCTTGAACAGTGTCGTGAACAGTACCATAAATAGTAAAAAATAGAAAAAAAGATGGAAAAAGACAAGGAATGGAAGAAAGAAGATGCCACACTCTTGGAGAGTGATAAGTCAAGCGAAGATTCGCCATAAAGGTAAGAAAACCTTTGATAAGAACCAAGATGGGTCTTCCAAGAACCCCAAGAGAACTAAACTCTCAAAACTCACAAAGGAGTGCAATAATATTCTCACATTCAAAAGTGTCAAATGCAGTAAACACCTATTTATAGGCATTAGGTATACGGCTAGGTCTAGCTAAAGGAGGTAGCAAGTTAGCGCATTTTTTAAACCTAACCCTAGCGCAAATGTGGCCCAAGCCCAATTAGAAGGCAACACCTATCCCTAGCTCTGCTATGTGCAAATTAAGCCCAAATAATAAGCCCTTATTACAAAATTATCCAAAAAAAAAAAAGAACCAAAACTGAGAAAATTAAAAGGTTCAAATACATAATTAAATAAAATTAACTAAGAAGAAATCATACCCCCATATGGGGCCCTTCATCAACTTGGATCATTTGGACAATCTTGAGTGCTCTTTCTTTTGGAATGGGCTTGAGTAAGAGAAAATGGTTGACTTCTTTGCCCAAATCCTCCTTAGCCTTCTTAGCTTTTGACCTTGTCATTGGGCCTCCAAGTCCTCGTAGTGCATCTTTGGGCATTGGGCCCGTTGGGCTGCCACTTGAGCTTCCTTGGTCTCCATCAGAAAAGCATTGTACAGTTGATGGTTATTGTGGCGTTTTATGCCTAAAGAGTGGACGAGAACTTATAGGATAGTGGGATCTTAATAGATCCTAGGGGGAGGTCAAGGCGCGGTGATTCACTTCGTGGTACGATGGTATCACAAGTGCTGATTGAGCACCATATATATATATATATATAGCCCTGGCCGCGATATAAACCGTTTGTAATGCACTGACTGCCCTGATGACACTATTGCTTTTCATGGTCCATAGACTGTCTTTTTAGGGGGGACAGATCTTTTGGAGCGTTCATCTCTGAATTTGAGTATAGTTCCATGGAATAGTAGGAACTTGTTTCATTGTGGAAAAGGATGGTCAACATACACATCGTGCATATGCATAATCAGCATTTACATTATTGTGATATAATATTATTGTGATGTAATATTATTGTGGTGTTATCATTATGCATCATATTGTGATAGAAGTTATTGGATTATTTACTTATTAAATATGTTATTGTTATATTGTAAGTTGAACTGTGTTAGAATGTTTGTCGTTCTCTTGCTGCTATAATGGTATACGATGTAGGGGATCTCACCTCTTTGCTGTATTGTTCTGTTTGTTTCTATTTTATGCTTATGTCGGCAAAGACTGCGACGGCGGCAAGGAAGGATCAACTAGGTTTCTTTATACTACAGTTTCTTGAAGGCGCTGCTTCTTGGTGTTCATTGGGACTGTGAGTATCTAGCGTATTGTGGTGATTTAAGGTTGCATAACTAGCGAGACATTCCTGGTTAGGGAATCTGTCTTGGAGAACGATTTTGTTTTTAGAGATTGTGAACTTGGGCCAGCTCGAGTTTTATATGGTTTATGTAATGAAAATATTAATATTCTATGATATGTACAAGGGATATATGTTGTTCTATTTTTGTATCTTATGTTACTTTAATTTGGTAAATTTGTGTTATCCGCGAAAAAGGAATTTTCTAAACCCGTATTCTAGATAATATTAAACATTTTATAACTTGGGTAAAGAATATAAGAGGAGTTAGTCTGAAATGTGATACCCTAAGGTGGGTGTTATAGGACACGACCCGTGTTACCAGACATGGTGTAGGCCGTGTCCCTCTCTGACTTGTAATCTTGTTGGAATTTGTGTTACCAGACCCTGACATGGGGTAGCTGTGTCATATGACACGACTTGTGTCTTTGCATTAGGAAAGCAGATACGAATTCTAATGATGTACTAGGTATCCAAAGTTATAAATAGGGATGCCTAAGGTCCTAAAAGGGATGTCTGGACTAGGAGCCATCAAGTTACTGAAGAGAATACGAAGAACAAGCAAAAGGAAGATTTGATCAAAGATTAGAGACTCGGGTTTGAGCGATCAAAAATCAATCAACCTCAAACCTTGGAAACTAGTTTGATCTTTAGTTTTCTTTTCTTCTTTTAATTTGGACAATATTTTTCTTTAATTCTTCTTTTAATTTTGAATTTGCCATGTGCGACTAAACTTCTTCTTTGGTTAAGGGAAGATGAAACCCTAGTTTTGATTATGTGAGTCTTGCATACTTCTTTATATCAATACGGTTATGTTTTTATTCATATGTTTTTGTTCTTAATGTAATATAATGGTTTTTATATTCTTTGCCAAATTCGAAAGTGGTAAAACTAGGATTGCTATGAGCGGTGCGGTGGTAAAACTAGTGAAGCATATGATCCAAGTAATCCAATCCTGGTGTGTGATTAGATCTTGGTGTGATTGGTTTTCTAAATCTTAATGCAATCATTAGGTAGGGATAAGAGCGGTTGCTTTATAACTAACTAGTGATTAGGGTGTAATTTGAGCAGTTGCTAAATTAACTAAAACTTAAGGAAAACAGAGAATTCATCTCATAATTGCATAAAAACATAATTGATTATGTTGGTATAAAGGGTATGTGAGTTAGCATTATCATATAAATCTAGTGGTGGATTCTATCTCTTAACCATTATCTTTTAATTAGTAATTCAAATCATGTTTACTGTTATTGCTTTAGATTCAATTTCTATTTTTAGTTTTAACAAACAAAACCCCTATTTTTATTGTTTACTGTTTTTGAGAGTCTAAAATTAGGAATCAATTTATAATGTTAATTGAATTAGTTCTCTGTGGATCGACCCCTGCTAACTACAACTCGTTGCAAGGTTTTTATATTTTTGGTGGAACTTGGCAACTAATTTCCATTCTAAATTTTAATCACATTCTATAGCACACTAGTTATTGCCATATTTGTCACACAACACAGATGGGCTTTGGTGAGCTTGATGTCCCATACTGTCCATCTTACTTGCTAATGCTGCAACCTGTGCTGATAGAGAGGTTAATGCATCTACATCATGCACTCTAGCTACCCTCCTTGGAGTGTTCCTTGCTGATGGCCACTGATAGCTATTAGCAGCTAATTCCTCCAACAACTGGAAAGCATCATCAAAAGATTTACTTAGCAAGGAACCTCCAATTGCAGCATCTGCTATTGGGTGGTGGTGTGGTAGCAGATCCTTGTGAAATGAATAGATTTGGAGCCATGGTGGTATCTTATGATATGTGCACTATCTCAGCAAATCCTTGTACCTTTCCCAGGCTTCGTGCAAGGATTCTGATTCAGTCTGAGTGAATGATGCAATATCATTCATCATCT
This sequence comes from Ormosia emarginata, assembly GCA_029884605.1. Lineage (NCBI taxonomy): Eukaryota > Viridiplantae > Streptophyta > Magnoliopsida > Fabales > Fabaceae > Ormosia > Ormosia emarginata. The sequence continues at coordinate 28,450,624 of JAQQTP010000074.1, read as the reverse complement.
CCACAGTCTTGGCAAGGGGAAAATATTTATTCAAAAATTTAGTACATACCTATGCCCAAGTTGTAATTGATCCTGCTAGAAGAGAATGCAACCAACTTTTGGCTTTATCTCTTAAAGAGAAAAGGAAAAGCCTTAGGCGAATAGCATCCTTGGACACTCCGTTGTGCCTAAATGTATCGAAAATCTCCAGGAAGTTTGAAAGATATGCATTGGGATCCTTATTGGATAACCCGCCAAACTGCATAGAAGTTTGAATCACTTGGATAGTGGCTGGCTTTATCTCGAAGTTATTTGCTCAGATGGCAGGACGTCTAATACTGGATTATAGATTATCCATCTGAGGAGTAGCAAACTCCTTTAATGGCCTTGTGCGACTATCGTCCTCCACCTCGTGAGTAGCGTTTTCTTCAGCCATCCTGGAACTTACCTGAAACAATTAAAGAATTGAAACTTAAATTAATATGCACAAAAGAAACTTAGACTAGAACTAATTAAACTCGTTGTTAATATTAGTCCTACTAAAATTATGTCGTAATCCCTGGCAATGGTGCCAAAAACTTGTTAGCTTTTTTGCTTACCGCAATTGCACAAATCGCATTTGTAATATAGCTAGGAGTACAAGGACTATTGCTAATTTAGAACTAACTATTAACCAATAGCTTAATAAATTCTATCCAAGAACATTTAATTTAAAAGAGGTATGTGTAAACTAATGGAAAGATTTAAATGCTAGCTAATTGGAATTAAAGTTGATGATTAAAGAATAGGGAATCCTTCTTCATCTTCTACTTCAATTGATACTATGCAAACCTCTTTATCAACATACATGATATGGAATTTGTTAGCCTGAGAATCTTAGTTAGTTAAAAGCCTATGTCTAGGTCATTTAACCATACTTCATTTACCTAGTCACTATGTGTCCATGAGATCTAGAGTAAATTCCACTCCTTAAGAACAAATCTCAATAATAGTCATGCATGACCAATAGGTATATTTCTATCTTATTAGCTAATCAATTTATTCAAGCCAATTGAATGAAATCAAACATGCATCAACCATACATATGATCTTAAATCCAAATTCCTATGTCTAGGTTCATTAGATTTAATCAAAACATATTAAATATTGGCCAAACATTTAAAAGCATTAGGAACAATATGATTGAACAATCCCAAATCATATATATTAACTTAAAGGTTTACAAAATTATTAATATTCATAGAAGGATCCAAAGAAATCCCTATACATAGCCTAGACACTCATGACAAACGAAAATATATCACAATTACTCATTGTCATAAAAAGAGAAGAGAGGAAGATAAATGAGAGAAGGTTGCAAGCTCAATAATGGTGGTCTTTGATGCTTGGATCCTCCTTGTGGAAGGATTTGGCCTCCAACATTGGTCCTTTTAGCTTCCTTTCAATGTCACAAATAAACTCTAGCAGCTGTGTTCTAAAAACAAAAATGTACCCTTTGTGAAATCTGATAGAACAGTATTCATTGGCTTCAAATTTCTATTTCACGCTGCGACGCTCCACTTGTCAGAAGTTAGTATTAATTATCTGACGGATAAAATTTTACACAACGATTTATTATTTTATCTGATAAAAATTTCTTGAAAAACATGAAACTTCGTAAACCTTGTCCAGCCTCGGGTTTAATAAGATCCCCATCGACGTTTTCACAGATCAAGGTTCTCGGGAAAAAAATCTCATTTTCCCAGCTCTGCTCAGTGTGTACGCAAAACGAGAAATAATATTAAAATATTTTACGTTCTCAGAAAAATCTAGAAAAATTCTTAAAAATCACAAATATTAGAAAATGAATATTTATCATAAAATAAATAAATTTTTGGGCGTTATAACTCTCCTCAACAAATAAGAATTTCGTCCTCGAAATTTTTGTGCCTTAATACAATTCTGGGTATTGCTCCTTCATCTTGTCCTCTAGTTCCCATGTCGCATCTCCAGTTGCTTCGTTCCAGATCACTTTCACCAATAGTATATCTTTCCCCCTGAGTTGCTTCATTCTCCTATCCTCAATCCTTATAGGAGTTGTTTCATAAGTCAAGTTTTCCTTTAATTGTATTGAATCGGGTGCTATGACATGATCAAGACTCGAAATGTATTTTTGAAGTCATGACACATGAAAAACATTGTGGAGATTTGAAAGAAAAGGTGGTAAAACTATTTGGTAAGCAACAGGACCTATCCGACGAAGAATTTGGTAAGGTCCAAAGAATTTTGGAGTGAGCTTTCTAGATTTGAGAACCCGACCGACCCCAGTCGTAGGTGTGACTTTCAAGAACACATGCTTTCCTTCCTCAAATTCGAGAAGTTTCCTCCTTTTGTCCGCATAGCTCTTTTGTCGACTTTGAGCCATTCTCATCTTTTCCTGAATCATCTTAACCTTCTCAGTTGTCTGCTGAATAAGATCAGGTCCGATGGTAAGTCGCTCTATGTCTTGATACCAACATAAAGGTGTTCGGCATCTTCGTCCATACAGAGCCTCATAGGGTGCCATCCCTATGCTCGAATGGTAACTGTTATTGTAGGTACATTCTACCAACGGTAAAATTTCATCCCAACTTCCAGTCTGCTCTATAGCACAAGCCCTCAACAAATCTTCTAATGATTGTATCGTTCTTTCTGATTGGCCGTCCGTCTGCGGATGGTAAGTAGAACTCAGACGTAGCTTTGTCCCCATCGCTTCTTGAAGACTGTACCAAAATTTTGATGTAAACATTGGATCTCTGTCAAAAATGATACTTGTAGGCACACCATGCAGTCTGACAATCTCACCAACGTACAACTGGGTCAACTATTCCAACGGATATCTTATGTTGATTGGCAATAAGTGTGCTGACTTCGTATGTCGATCCACAATTACCCATATTGAATCATATCCTCTTTTTGTCTTTGGTAATCCAACAACAAAGTCCATGGCAATATTATCCAATTTCCATTCGGGAATGGTTAAGGGTTGTAAAATTCCTGACGGTCTTTGATGTTCAATCTTCGTTTTCTGACAAACTAGACAAGAAGATACGCATCTAACGATATCTCTCTTCATTCCATGCCACCAAAATAACTTCTTCAAATCTTGGCACATTTTGGTCATTCCAGGATGCATACTCAACTGACTCGTATGAGCATGTTCAAGTATATATTTTCTGAGTTCCTCATCTTTAGGTATACAGACTCTACCTTGGAATCTCAAAATTCCATCACTTCCTTCTTCTAGTGTTGATACATCGCCCTATTTCATCAGTTCTCTTTCTCCTTGTAGGAACTTGTCAACCTTCTACTTTTCTCGGATGTCTTCCATTAAATCATTTGAAATGGTGACCATGTTCATGCAGATTTTTCCTGGCATTAGTTCCACGAAAGACTATACGTCTCTGAATTGTTTTATTAACTTCTGTTCTCTGATCATCATGGTGGAAACATTAATCATCTTCCTATTTAAGGCATCGGCCACAACATTCGCCTTTCTAGGGTGATATTGAAGTTGGAAATCATAGTCCTTTAAGAATTCTATCCATCTTCACTGCCTCATGTTCAACTCTTTCTGGTCATACAAATACTTTAAGCTCTTATGATAGATGAAGACGTTGAACGTTGCTCCGTAAAGGTAATGTCTCCATATCTTTAAAGCAAATACTACAACAGCCAATTCTAAGTCATGCGTTGGGTAGTTTTTCTCATGCACTCGCAATTGTCTTGAGGCATAAGTCACCACTTTCCTGCCTTGCATAAGGACACAACCCAATCCTTGGTATGAAGCGTCATAGTACATTTCGAATGGTTCACTTGGATCAGGTAGAACTAACACTGATGAAGTAGTTAGTCTCCTTTTCAACTCTCGAAAACTCTCTTCACAAGCATCCGTCCAGTCAAAAGCTTGATTCTTCCTTGTGAGTTGAGTGAGAGGTCCGGCAATCTTAGAAAATCCTTCAATGAACCTCCGGTAATAGCCTGCTAATCCAACAAAGCTCCGAATTTCGATCACCGTCTTCGGTCTTTCCCATTGAAGAACAGCTTCTACCTTCAAAGGATCTACAACAGTTCCTTCCTTTGAAATCACATGGCCCGAAAATTTCACTTCATCCAGCCAAAACTCACACTTCGACAACTTGACATATAACTTTTTCTCTTTCAAGGTTTGAAGAACTATACTGAGATGTTCGGCATGATCCTCCTGATTTTTCAAATAGATCAAGATATTGTCGATGAAAACAATGATGAACCTGTCCAAATAAGGACGAAAGATTCTATTCATATAATCCATGAAAATAACAGGTGCATTAGTCACACCAAAAGGCATCACCAAGTACTCGTAGTGTCCATAATGAGTACGAAAAGCTGTTTTAGGAATGTCTACCACTTTTACTCTAATCAAATGGTAGCTCGATCACAAATCGATATTAGAAAACATCGTTGTTCCTTTCAACTGACCCATCAGGTCATCTATCCTCGGCAATGGATACTTGTTCTTGATCGTGACCATGTTTAATTGACGATAATCCACGTACAACATTGAAGTACTGTCTTTCTTCCTAACTAGCAATACTGATGCTCCCCAAGGTGATACACTGGGTCCATAAATTGCTTCTCCAAGAGCTCTTCCAGTTGCTTCTTAAGCTCAGCTAGCTCTGCAGGCGACATTCGGTAAGGTGTTATAGAAATAGGACTAGCTCCAAGTACAAGATCAATGGCAAATTCGATCTCCCGCTCTGGTGGTAAACTAGGTATGTCTTCAGAAAAAACTTCAGGAAATTCTCGGACCACTGACATTGTGTCAACATCTACCTCATTCTCGAATTTCAAGGAAGATAGTAGCACGTATCCTCGAGCTCCTTCTTTCAAGAAAGCTTGAACTTGATTGGCCATCAAAAATCTAGAATTCTCATCCAAAGGGAAAACTATGGTTTTTCTAGAACAATCTAATAGGACATGGTTAGAAGATAACCAATCCATTCCTAAAATCACATCTAATTGAGATAATGGCAAACAGATCAAATCAACAGAAAAGATTCGACCTTCAACAATCAATGGACAACTCAAACAAACCTTGGTGGTAAGAACGAGTTTAGTAGTGGGAGTTGAAATAGTCAAATCAAAAGGTAAGGAAGACAAAGGTAAACCAAGTCTTTTCACATAGTCATAGGAAATGAAAGAATGTGTTGCACCTGAGTCATACAGTACAGTTAAAAGATTACCTTCTATGAGACCTTCCCCTCGAATAAGGTCTTCAGATTCGGAGGCTTCAACACCACTCAGGGTGTAAACCCGACCTCCAGCCTGCGGTTTAGCAACTCTAGCAGCATTGATGGAAGGTTCCGCCTTAGGTTGATTACTAATAACTCCATAAAATGGTGTTATTATGACCCTATGTTTGTGTTGTATTGATTGCTTAGTCTTTGTTATCAGGCATAATTGGAAGATTTTAAGCTAAATTCATTGATTTCAACTGTGATATCTTCCTATATGTTTTCTGAGCAAATTGGTATAATTCTTCCATTGATTATGCGAACTCACTATTATCATTAATCTGGTGACTTCTTAATTGCAGGAATGGCTCAAAAGGAGACCAATGATCAAGGACTTGGAGCTGTAAATGAAGAGAAAGCACCAGAAGCTGTTCAACATACAGTGCCACGGCGTGGGCAAGTTAGCGCCACGGCGTGTTGCATTCCACTGTTCAGGCAGAAGCTATGCATTTTGGAGCACCGCGGCATGAATAATTTGCGCTGCGGTATGCTTGACCTAATTTTACCACACGCCGCGGTGTGGCATATGGAGCGCTGCGGCATGAGACAATTTTCTGAAGCACTATATATACTGTTCTATCAGATTTTGAAAAGAGAACGTTTTTGTTTTAAAAGCACAACTGCTAGGGTTCATTTCTGAGATAAAAGGGAAGCTAAAAGGATCAAAGTTGGAGGTCAAATCCTTCTACAAGGAGGATTCAAGCACAAATGACCATCATTGTTGAGCTTACAACTTCTTCTCCTTCCACTTCCTCTCTATTCAGATCATGGCAATGAGTATTTATGCTTTATTTTCATTTGCCATGAGTGGCTAGTTTGTGTATAAGGATTTCCTTTGATCCTTATATGAATATTAATGATTTTGTAAACCTTTAAGTTAATATATATGGTTAGGAATTGTTCAATCATATTGCCTCTAATGCTTTTGAATATTTGGCCAATGTTTAATATGTTTTGATTAAATCTAATGATTCTAGACATAGAAGATTGGATTTAAGATCATAAATATGATTGATGCATGTTTAATTTCATTCAATTAGCTTGAATAAATTGATTAGCTAATAGGATAGAAATATACCTATTAGTCATGCATGGCTATTATTGAGACTTGCTCTTAATGAGTGGAAATTAATCTAGATCTCATGGACACATAGAGACTAGGTAAACGAAGCATGATTAAATGACCTAGACATAGGCTTTTAATTAGAAAAGATTCTCAAGCCAACAAATTACATATCATGTATGTTAATAAAGAGGTTTGTATATCATCAATTTAAGTAGAAGGTGAAGAAGGATTCCCTATTCTTTAATCAACAACTATAATTCCGATTAGTTAGCATTTAAATCTTTCCATTAGTTTACGCACAACTCCTTTAATTTGAATGCTCTTAGATAGAAGTTATTAAACTATTGGTTAATAATTAGTTCTGAATTAGCAATAGTCCTTGAGGGAATGATATCGGACTCTTAGCTTTACTACAAGTGTGACCCGTGCACTTGCAGTAAACAAAAGAGCGAACAAGTTTTTGGCACCGTTGCCAGGGACTACGGCATAATTTTGATAGAACTAATATTAACAACGAGTTTAATTAGTTCTAGTGTAAGTCTTTTGTGCATATTACTTTAAGTTTCAATTCTTTATTTGTTTTAGATAAGTTCTTAAGATGGCAGAAGAAGTTGCTACGCACAAGGTGGAGGACGATAGCCGTACAAGGCCACTGAGGGAGTTTACTACTCCGCATATGGATAATTTGCAATCTAGTATTAGACGTCCTGCCATCTGGGAAAACAACTTTGAGATTAAGCCGACCATCATCCAAATGATCTAAGCTTCAGTACAGTTTGGCGTCCTATCCAATGAAGATCCAAACGCGCATCTCTCAAACTTCCTGGAGATTTGTGACACGTTTAAGCATAATGGAGTATCTGATGATGCTATCCGTTTAAGGCTCTTCCCTTTCTCTTTAAGAGATCGAGCTAAAAGCTAGTTGCACTCTCTTCCAGCGGGATCAATCACAACTTGGGCGGAGGTATGTACCAAGTTTTTGAATAAATATTTTCCTCCGGCCAAGACTACAGAGATGGTGAATGATATTACATCATTCACCCAGTCTGACTCAGAATCCTTATATGAAGCCTGGGAAAGGTATAAGGATCTGTTAAGAAGGTGCCCACATCATGAGATACCACCTTGGCACCAGATTTATTCATTTCATAAGGGCTTGCTCCACCACCACCATCCAATAGTTGATGCTACAGTTGGAGGCTCCTTGTTAAGCAAATCCTTCGATAATGCCTTCTAGCTCTTAGAGGAATTAGCTGCTAACAACTATCAATGGCCTGCCGCAAGAAATACTCCACGGAGGGTAGCTAGAGAAGTGGATGTCTTAACCTCACTAACAGCACAGGTTGCAACATTGGTGAGCAAGATGGATAGTATGGATCAACAAAGATCTCAACAAAGCCCATTTGTCCTTTGTGATAATTGTGGAGATAATCACGTGAGTGATAGGTGCCCTAGTATGTCTGAAAGTGCACATTATGTAGGCAACTATCGCTCCCAGCCGAATAACCCATACTCCAACCAATATAACCCTGGATGGAGAAACCATCCAAATTTCTCTTGGAGGGATAATCAAGGAGCCTCTTCTTCAGCGCCTGGAGCTAAACAACCTTATAATCCTCCTGGATTCCCCTCATAACCCAGACAGTAATACCAAGACAAGAAACCATCTCTTGAAGATATGTTTATGCAGTTGATGGTGAAAACTGATACCTTCATGACAAAGACAGAAGCTCACTTAGCAAAGAATGATTCAGTGATACAGAGCCAGTCGGCTTCTATGAGGGCTTTGGAAACACAGGTGGAGCAATTAGCAAATGCAATTAATAATAGACCCCCTGGCATATTTTTTAGTGATACAGTCAATAATCCCAAAGGCTCCTCAACTGATCATTGCAAGGCGATCTCACTGAAAAGTAGGAAGGATGTTGATGGTAATCCAAAGTGGATGTCTTAACCTCACTAACAGCACAGGTTGCAACATTGGCGAGCAAGATGGATAGTATGGATCAACAAAGCCCATTTGTCCTTTGTGACAATTGTGGAGATAATCACGTGAGTGATAGGTGCCCTAGTATGTCTGAAAGTGCACATTATGTTGGCAACTATCGCTCCCAGCCGAATAACCCATACTCCAACCAATATAACCCTGGATGGAGAAACCATCCAAATTTCTCTTGGAGGGATAATCAAGGAGCCTCTTCTTCAGCGCCTGGAGCTAAACGACCTTATAATCCTCCTGGATTCCCCTCATAACCCAGACAGTAATACCAAGACAAGAAACCATCTCTTGAAGATATGTTTATGCAGTTGATGGTGAAAACTGATACCTTCATGACAAAGACAGAAGCTCACTTAGCAAAGAATGATTCAGTGATACAGAGCCAGTCGGCTTCTATGAGGGCCTTGGAAACACAGGTGGAGCAATTAGCAAATGCAATTAATAATAGACCCCCTGGCACATTTTTTAGTGATACAGTCAATAATCCCAAAGGCTCCTCAACTGATCATTGCAAGGCGATCTCACTGAAAAGTAGGACGGATATTGAAGGTAATTCGAAGACAAAGCTGTTGGAAGAAGAGGTTGATGGTAAAGACCAGGAGAAGGTGGGTGATGAAAGCCCAAAAGAAGGAGAAGTTGTCTAAAGAAAAGTGGAAGAAAAGAAAGGTAAGGAGAAGGCCAATAACAAGAAGGCAGAGAACAGGCCTTATGTTCATCCCTTACCTTTTCCAAGTAGGCAAATTAAGCATAAGATGGATGAGCAGTTCAAGAAGTTTTTAGAAGTTTTCAAGAAACTTCATATAAACATCCTTTTTGCTGAAGTCTTAAAGCAGATGCCCAGTTACTTCAAGTTCATGAAAGATATTCTTTCAAAGAAACGTAAGCTGGGCGAGTTTGAAATAGTTGAATTATCATAAGAATGCAGTGTCGTCTTGTTACAGAAGCTTCCCCCCGAGTTGAAGGACCCGGGGAGCTTTATTATTCCATGTGCCATAGAAGAGAGCTTCCTAGGCCAAGCATTGTGCTATATGGGGGCAAGTATTAATCTCATGCCCCTATCCATATTCTAGTGGCTAGGTTTGGGGGAATGCAAGCCCACATCCGTAACCCTCCAGCTAGCCGACCGTTCGTATACGTATCCTATGGGAATTGTGGAGGATGTCCTGGTGAAAGTGGACAAATTCATATTCCCTGCGGACTTCGTGATTCTGGATATGGAAGAGGATCAAAGGGTGCCTTTGATCCTAGGTAGACTGTTCATAGCCACAGGAAGAACTTTCATAGATGTGCAAAAAGGAGAATTGACTATGAGGGTTCAGGATCAAGAGGTAACTTTCAACATTTTTAAAGTAATTAAGTTTCCTCAAGATCAGGAAGAGTGTTCTTGTGTTGGAGTATTGGATAACATCATTGATGATGTATTCCAAGCCAATATTCCTGAGGATTCTCTTACCATGGCTTTGTCATCATCAACTGATAATGATGAAGAAGCTAGGGATGATGTGTTAGATTACATCAAGCACCTTGATGCAGTCCCTATGCAATATCGGTCACCCAAATTTGAAACCATGGAGTTTGATCAAACAAAAAAAGCATCTAAGCCTTCCATTGAGGAACCTCTAAGGCTGGAGCTAAAGCCACTGCCTAACCATCTGCATTATGCTTATCTGGGAGCAGCTTCCACCCTACCGGTAATCATATCATTTGCCCTCTCAGAAGATCAAACGGAGAAACTTCTCCGTGTGGTTAGAAAATACAAACATGTTATTGGATGGACTATTGTTGATATTCAAGGCATTAGCCCTTCCATATGTATGCACAAGATCTTGCTAGAGGACAATCAGAGAGGTGTTGTGGAACACCAAAGGAGGTTGAATCTGATAATGAAAGAAGTGGTGAGGAAGGAGATAATCAAGTGGTTGGATGCAAGGATAATTTACCCTATTTCTGATAGCCCCTAGGTATCCCCAATTCAGTGCGTGCCAAAGAAAGGTGGCATGACGATAGTCACAAATGAAAATAATGAGCTTATTCCCTCTCGCAAGGTTACAAGATGGAGGGTATGCATGGACTACCGCAAACTGAATAAGGCCACATGAAAAGACCACTTCCCGCTTCCTTTCATTGACCAGATATTAGATTGTCTGGCAAGGAAGGCCTATTACTGCTTCCTAGATGGTTATTCTAGATATAACTAAATTGCCATAGCGCCTGAGGATCAAGAAAAAACAACATTTACTTGTCCCTATCGTACATTTGCGTTTAGAAAGATGCGATTTAGGCTATGCAATGCTCCCGCAACATTTCAACGTTGTATGATGTCCATCTTCGCATATATGATTGAGCATGGCCTGGAAGTATTTATGGATGACTTTTCAGTATTCAAAGATACATATGAGAGCTGTTTGCAAACCTTATCTTCCATGCTGAAAAGTTGTGAAGAAACCAACCTTGTCCTCAATTGGGAGAAATACCACTTTATGGTCCAAGAAGGCATAATTCTTAGCCATAAAGTTTCTATCAAGGGGATGGAAGTAGGCAAGGCAAAGATAGATGTGATTGAGAGGCTTCCTCCGCCTAACTCTGTCAAAGGAATCCGCAATTTTCTTGGCCATACGGGTTTCTATAGGAGGTTTATAAAAGACTTTTCACAGATGGCCAAGCCTCTCTGCAACCTGTTGGAGAAAGACATCCAGTTTTTCTTTGATGAACCGTGTCAAGTTGTATTTGAGGAGCTGAAAAAGAAACTGGTCTCAGCGCCAGTAATTATTACTCCAGATTGGGAATTACCATTTGAACTCATGTGCGATACCAGCGACTATGTTGTGGGTGCAGTGTTGGGTCAGAGAAAGGATAAGGTGTTTCACTCCATTTATTATGCGAGCAAAACACTAAATGATGCCTAACTAAACTACACCATAACAGAAAAAGAGCTGTTGGTCATGGTCTTTGCATTTAATAAGTTTCGAGCTTATTTGGTGGGGACTAAGGTAATTGTTTATACTGACCATTCCGCCATTAAGTATTTGGTCAGCAAGAAAGATGCAAAACCACGTTTGATCAGGTGGGTTCTGCTATTACAAGAATTTGATCTGGAGATCCGTGATAAGAAAGGTGCAGAGAATTAAGTTACAGATCACCTTTCAAGGCTTGAGAATGAAGACCATTAAGTTGAACTGCTCATAATTAGGGAAACATTTCCGAATGAGCAGCTTTTTGTAACCACCGCTCAATCATGTCCATAGTATGCTGACATGGTTAACTACATTGCATGTGGTATGTTGCCTCATGATTTAACTTCTCACCAGAAGAAGAAATTTTTGCAAGATGTCACACACTACATCTGGGACAAGCCATTTTTGTTCAAACAGTGCTATGACCAAATGCTTAGGAGGTGTGTACCTATGGAAGAAATGGAGCTAATCCTGGATCAATGTAATGCTTCTCCATATGGTGGACACTATATTGGTGGGAGGACAACTGCTAAGGTGCTCCAATCTAGCTTTTATTGGCCATCTCTTTTTAAGGATGCACATTTCTTTGTGCAGAGATGTGAGCGGTGTCAAAAGTCGGGTAATATCTCAAGAAGGAATGAGATGCCTCTAAATTTCATCTTAGAAGTTGAGGTCTTTGATGTTTAGGGCATTGATTTCATGGGTCCCTTCATTCCTTCCTATGGAAACCTGTATATTCTCGTGGCTGTGGACTACGTGTCCAAATGGGTGGAAGCATGTCCTTTTCCTACCAATGATGCAAAGGTAGTGGTAGGCTTCCTAAAGAAACACATCTTCACTCGATTCGGAACACCTAGGGCCATTATAAGTGATGGAGAGTCCCACTTCTGCAACAAGTCCTTTGAAGCTCTTCTCGCTAAGTATGGGGCAACCCATAGGATTGCCACTGCCTATCAACCGTAGACAAGTGGGCAGGCAGAGGTGTCCAATCGCGAGATTAAGCGAATTTTGGAGAAAACAGTGTGTCCTTCTAGAAAAGATTGGTCAAAAAGACTAAATGACGCACTGTGGGCTTATAGGACTGCCTATAAGAGTCTCATTGGTATGTCCCCATATAAGCTGATATTTGGGAAGGCATGCCATCTACCAGTTGAGCTTGAACATAACGCATACTGGGCAATCAAGCAACTAAACTTCAACTTGCAAGCTATTGGGGAGAAGAGATTATTGCAACTCAATCAGCTTGATGAATTTAGGCATCAAGCATATGAGAATGCAAAGTTGTATAAGGAGAAGGTGAAATTCTGGCACGATAAGAAGATCGTGCAAAAGAGATTTGAAGAAGGTCAACAAGTTCTCCTTTACAACTCTAAGCTTAAATTGTTTCCTGGAAAGCTTAAATCTAGATGGCCGAGACCCTTTGAGGTAAGGAGAGTGTTCCCTCATGGAGCAGTGGAGATAGCTCCCTTGGCTGGTTCATCAAGTTTTAAGGTTAATGGCCAGTGCCTAAAACCTTATTATGGAGGAGAGATTCAAATGGGGAAGACCTCCCTCACTTTGACAGCTCCAGCATGAGGTCTGGAAAGTCCTGCCTAGACTATAAATGAGGCTCTTTTTGGGAGTTGATAGAGTTCTTGTATTTTTTGTACTTGTTCTTATTGCTTTCCAAACATCAAGCACCATTGCTTGAATGTCATAATTGTACAAAACCTTGATCATCATTGATCTCTGCCATTCCTAAGAATTGGCAACATTCTTTACTTTCTGTTCTTTACCTTTTGCTATTTAAATTTCAGTCCTTTTATTTTCTGCCTTTAGTTTCTATTCTTTAATTTTTGCACAATATTTATAGTTTTGATCTTTTCAACTCTATATCCGTTGTTGTTACATGTTTTATAGCACCATAATTTGAAAGGAAGCTCCTAAATACACAATTGGGCATAATAACATTTGGAACTAAAATTGTAACAATCAATTTTTTTTAAGTGCAAAAAGAAAACAAGGGCGTGAAAATTAATATAAAAAAAAGGAAAAAAAAAGTCTATTCTAAAAAAAAAGAGACTGCCCTTGCATTTAAACAAGATTAAGTTCGAATGCTTTGTGAATTTCATTAAGCGGTGCTATTCTACATACCTTGCACATTTCTTTTTTTTCTTTTGAGTTTTACCTTTTTTTTTAATTAGTTTTTCTTGCTTGTCTTTTAAATTCCTTTGAGTTTTGTCTAGAGTTTCATCCTTTCTTCAACTTCTAAGTGTTTACTCTTGTGAGGACCGTACTTTTGTAAGAGCTTCTGATAATTAAAATGCGAGAGGGTTCGTTTAAGAACTTGCAAAGAGAACTTGAGTGATAAAAAGTAAGAGCATTTTCATTAAACAATTATTATTCGTAAGATTTTTAAATATGCGTAAGATTTTTCTACTGTTTTTCACTGTATAAAATATTTCTTGACGTTCTAAATTAAATTCTGAAACTTTCCAAACTTTAAAAATATTATTTGGACATCATTTTCCTTTTTTCTTATAAAAACTACTCTAAGTAATAATTTCTGATGTTTTCTAAATTTGCATTATGTTAGCCCTATATATATATATATATATATATATATATATATATATATATATATATATATATATATATATATATATATATATATATATATACATATATACATACCCCGGCCGCGATAAAAACCATTTGCAACGCATTGACAGCCCCGACGACACTATTGCTTTTCATGGTCCAAAGACTGTCTTTTTAGGGGGGACAGATCTTCTGAAGCGTTCATCTCTAAATTTGAGTATAGTTCCATGGAATAGTAGGAACTGGTTACATTGTGGAAAAGGATGATCAACATACACATCGTCCATATGCATAATCAGCATTTACATTATTGTGTTATAATATTATTGTGATGTAATATTATTGTGGTGTTATCATTATGCCTAATATTGTGATACAAGTTTATCGGATTAATTACTTATTAAATATGTTATTGTTATATTGGATGTTGAATTGTGTTGGAATGTTTGTCGTTCTCTTGCTGCTATATTGGTATACGATGTAGGGGATCTCACCTCTTTACTGTATTGTTCTGTCTATTTTTATTTTATGCCTATGTCGGTGAAGATTGCGATGGCAGTAAAGAGGGATCAGCTAGGTTTCTTTAGACTATAGTTTCTTGAAGGCGCTGCTGCTTGGTGTGTTCATTGGGACTCTGAGTACATAGAGTATTGTGGTGATATTACTCTATCTGTATGTAGGACCTGCCATGGGGTCATCACTTCTTATTTTAAAGTGGCATAAGTAGCGAGACATTTCCGGCTAGGGGAATCTATCTTTTGAGAAGGACTTTTGTCTTTAGAGATTGTAAACTTGGGCCAAGTAGAGTTTTATATGGTTTATGTAATGAAAATATTAAGATTCTATTATATGTATAAGGGATATATGTTGTTCTATTTTTGTATCTTGTGTTACTTTAATTTGGTAAATTTATATTATCCGTTTGAAAAAGATATTTTGAATTCAATATTGTAATAATATTTAACATTTTAATCATTTTATAACTTGGGTAAGAATATAAGGGAGTTGGTCTGAAATGTGATACCTTAAGGTGGGTGTTATAGAAGGGAGACGATGGCTCGCGGTAGACATATAAGGGCAATGACTCGTAGTGGACATACGCATGTAAGTGCAGGACAAGACAATGGAAGTATGGCTGCGACTGCAGAAGAAATACAAAGGATAGCTGACGTAACAACCCACCAAGATCAGAGGGCCGCACAGCAACGAGAATTGGAAGTTGAGGTTCAGAATCTGTTGGAGGAAAGCCGGCTTGGGGGTAACCTTGGACTACCTAGATTCCAAAGGAGGAATAATAGAAAAGTTAATCAGTTTAAGCAGAAACCGTATTCACGATTATTAGGGAATCAACAGCAACATCCAACTTATAGAGAAAGTGCTAGTGGCAGTAGATCCAATCAGACCTTGACATTTTTATCAAGATGTAAGAAGTGTGGGAAGAATCACTTAACGAGGGAGTGTAAAATCAAGGGGGTAGTCTGTTTCAAGTGCGGAAAGCTCGGACACATTTCTAGAGATTGTGCTCCACCAAAGAAGGGAAAGATTAATGATGCATGTGCTTCAAGACCCCAAGCTGAAGGGAAAGATTATACCCTGAATGGAATGAAAGTTTCCTAGACTGAAGATCTAAATAGCGGAGATTGTGCCACAGGAGATGATCCCGTGACTGTGTTGTATAACTCTGGGGGCAACCCATTTCTTTACGACTTATGACTATGTGGATTGATTAGGGTCATCAGTGTCTTCGTTACTTTTGACTTGTTCATTTATGTTTCTATTACCTGACCTATTGTTACTACCTAGTTGTTCAAACTATCCTATTTGTGTTAGAGACCAAATCTTTTCGGTTGATTTGAATTATTTACCTCATTCTCGAATGCATGTGATTTTAGGAATAGATTGGTTATTTTCTAATTATATTTTGCTAGATCGTTCTAATGAAAACCTTAGTGTTTCTTGAAACTAAGATTTTTGAATTTGTAACGACCAACAAAGTTGAAGCTTTGTGAGGAAAAGGAATCCAAGGATACATGTTATCTTTTGTGGAGGACAAAAGCAATGGGAATATGAATGCCACTCTTGTAGTCAATGAGTTTCGCATGATGAGCTACAGTGCTATCAGTTAAGGAGAAGAATGGAACTTCTTGGTGAGATGAGGACTATCACCAATTGAACAAGATTACAATCAAGGATAAGTATCCTCGGAAGAAGACAAACGATTCAATGGATCAGCAAAAAGTGAGTTGTTATTTTCTCCAAGATAAATATACGTTCTAGTCATCATTAAATTCGTGGGAAGTTGAGGATGTTCCCAAAATGATTTTTCGAACGTGCTATGGGCATTATGGATATCTCGTGATGCCGTTCGGGGTAACAAATGCTCCTACCGTATTCATGGATTACGTGAATTAGATCTTTCATCCTTACCTAGACAGATTTGTCGTTGTCTTTATCGATGACAATCTGATCTATTCTAAAAAATATCGAGGAACATGTTGAATATCTTGGTATGGTTTTCCAGACTATAAAGGAGAAGAAATGTAAGCCAAATTATTAGAGTACAAATTCTAGTTTGAGGAGGTTAAACTTTTGGGTCATGAGATTTCAAAGGAAGGAATTGTTGTGGATTCATCAAAGGTTGAAGTAGTCCTTCAATAGGAAAGGCTGGAGACCATAAAGGAGATTTGTAGCTAGTGGGATTAGTTGGTTTTTATCAACGACGCATCAATGGATTCTCCAAGACAGCAAGACCTTTCACTCAGCTTACAAGGAGGAATCAAGTCATTTTATAGATCGATGCAGGTAAAGGAAGTTTCAAGGGTTGAGGAGATGTTCGACTACTCCGCCAGTTTTGGTTCTACTTGATCCCAAGGAACCATTTGAAGTGCTTTGTGATGCTTCACATCAAGGTCTAGGATGTGTGCTTATGCAGAGTTAGGAAGTCATGGCTTACACTTTGAGGCAATTGAGGGTGCATGAGGAGAATTACCCAACTCATGACTTAGAGTTAACCGCAGTTGTATTTGCTCTGAGGATATAGAGACACTTTTTGTATAAAACAATGTTCAACGCCTTTAGTAATCACAAGAGCCTGAAGTATCTGTTTGACCAAAAGGAGCTGAACATGAGATAGGGAAGGTGACTAGAATTTTTGAAGAAGTATGACTTTTAGCTTCAGTGTCATCCTGGAAAAGCAAACGTCATAGCAGACACTTTGAACTGGAAGCTACTTAATATCTTCATTATGATGGTCAAGAAGAAGGAATTAATAGATTAATTCAAGGACAAGTAATCATCATTGGAAATGACACCGGATGAGGTATGTCTAAGTACAGTCATTATTTTGAATAATCTGTTGGGAGAAATTCAAGAGAAGTAGAAAAGTGACCAATTTCTATAAGACAAGAAGGAACTATTAGAATAACACATGGCGTCAGATTGTGGAAAAGAATTCAACGGAATCCTGATGTTCATGGGTAAGGTCTGTATAACGAATGATTCAGAATTTAAGGAGTTAATTTTCGATGAAGTTCACACGAGTAAGTTGAGTATACACACCGGAACGACCAAGATGTATCAAGACCTAAAACAAATGTATTAATAGTAAGGAATGAAGAGAGACGTTGCTAAATTTGTGTCACTTTGTCTGAGTTGCCAGCAAACTCACTCCTAAATTTTACGGACTATATCAAATTCCTTTTCGGATTAGTTCGGTAGCCTACCAACTAGTTTTACCACCCTTTCTTTCTAATCTTCATAATATCTTTCATATGTTGTAATTGCGAAAGTATATCCCCGATCTAGCCCATGTCATCGAACCAGACACTGTACAATTAAAAGAAGGTTTGATCTATGAAATGCTTCCTATGAAGGTCGAGGGTAGGAGAGCAAAGCAACGTAGAGGCAAAGAGATTACATTGGCAAGGGTGATCTGAATTGACGTGACCAAAGGCGCGACGTGAGAGTTAGAAGGTAAGATAAAGGAAACAACATCCATATCTATTCTAAGGAATGAAAATTTTGAGAATGAAATTTATTTTTAGAAGGGGAGAGTTGTAACATCCCGAAAATTAATAATTTTATGATAAATAGTCATTTTATAATATTTGTGATTTTTGTGAATTTTTTTTGGATTTTTTTCGGAAATGTTGAATATTTTAATATATTTCTCGTTTTACGTATTGTAACATCTCGATTTTTGTTTTTCTGCATAAATATTAATTTTTTAATTTTTGTGATTTTTGAGAATTTTTCTAAATTTTTCTGAGATTAAAAATATTTTAGTATTATTTTAGGTCGTCTGTGAGCCCACAGTGGGCCCGAAAATGCTAAAAAATTTTATTGACCAGAAAATTTTGTACTATTGATGCGGGGCCGGGGGATCTTACAAAACCCGAAATCGGATACAGTTACTAATTTTTCTTATACTGTGATTTTATAATTCATTGTATAATAATTACCGGTTTGTGAGCCATAATTTTATTTTGTAAGTAATAAATTTTTATAGCTTTAGCTAGGTACTAGTCATGTGATGGCCATGTGCCACTAGATAGTAGAAGTCAAATTTGGTGGCTAGTCATAAAAATTAACTAATGGTAATAAGTCAACAAAAATGACTTGTTTAAATTAGTTACTATGCTAGATGAATTAGTAAGCTAACCTAAGCTTAAATAGTCACAAATTAAAACAATAATTGGATAGTAATTTGCATGGACTTCCACGGCAATGAAAGAGTTCTAGGACATTCAAAAGTTAGTGAGTCATCAAATGTTGACCAAAGCATGACTTGATGACAAGTGCTTGATTTGCACCTTGATTGACCATGCAAATAATTTCCCACATGCTAGCACTAGCACTCCACGGCAATGAGCTCTAGGGTAGACTATCTATCACAATTATATCATCTTTGTCTCCTAAGTCATTCTCTTCATTTCTTCATTTTCTACACTTAGCTAAAACTTCATTTCTCTCCTCCAAGACACCATTCGGCCATCACCCAAAGACCAACCTTCCAAGCTTCTAAAATTTTATCCAAACTTATTTCCTACACCTAAACATCATTCTAAGACACTTTTATGTTGAAGACTTAAGCAAAATCCTTCTTCTACTACTTTTTCTACAAGTTAGTGTTCTTGAGATTTCAAGGTAAAAGTTCTTCTTCTTTGTTTCTAAGTTGGTTTTTGAGTTTCTAAACCATGATTGTTCCATGGTTTCTCTTTTTCAAGCTTTGTTTATGACTTTGGTTTGGTTTAAGTTTGTTAGGGTTTTCCTTTGAGTTTCATGAAATCCATAGACAACCAAGCAAGAAGGAGTTTTGTCTTCCTTGAGGTAAGAGGGAGATTACCCTCATCAACCATATGTTGGTGGTGAGGAGATAACCTTGTTTGTGGTGAAAAATCTATAAGGATTTATTCACTTGTATGGTTTAAGCTTGCTTTATTTATGATTGGTTTATTTTTAAGCTTTGATTATATGCTTGTTTAAGTAGATTATATACTTATATGCTTGTTTATATGCTTATGGTAGCATGATGAATATTGTGTAAAGAGAATATGAGTTGTATGATGAGAAAAATTGTATGAAGGTTCCAAAGAACCTAGAGAAGGCTCACGGTTTTGACTACTACAAAGGGAACAAGATGTTTCAAATTAAGTCCTAAGTTATGGATTAATGATTTTAAGGATAAAAATTGGATTAAAGGTTTTGGTAAATGATTTTGATGATGAAAAATAGTTTTGTAAAGGATTTTAGTAATGAAAAATGATTAAGTATGAATATGAAACTTAAACCTAATTTTCGGCCAACACACCAAAGTGTGGTATTTTAAAACCATAAATTATTTTATCTAGTGTGGACTTTGATAATTAGTTACAAGAATTGGAATTAAGGAATTTTTAGTAGGAAAAGGAAAAATGGATTTAAGGGTAGGAATTAAATTAGTATGTAAGCTATATTATTTAAGTAAATCAAAGAAATCAAATTTTTGGAAAGAACCATAGAAAATATTATGTAAAGAATTTTTAGAAAGAAAATATTTTCAGGAAGGCCAATATATATATATATATATATATATATATATATATATATATATATATATATATATATATATATATATATATATATATAAGGATTTTATAAAATAAATTTAGAAAGTTGAGAAAAATATTTTACATAAGTGAAAAATGCTAGAAAACCATTACGCGATTTAGAAATTACTATTTTTAAGCTACGTGATTGATTTTTATGTTACGCGATTGAGAAAATGATTTTAAATTATTACGCGATTGAGAAAACGTTTAAAAACCACTACGCAATTTAAAAACATTTGAAAATATTTACGCGATTTAGGAAACGTTTGAAATTATTTATGTGATTTAGAAAATGTTTAAAAATATTACGTAATTTGAAAACGTAAGAAAAACATCACGTTGTTTCAAAAATGCGATAAAATGTTTACGCGATTGGAAATTATAGCTGTTCGCTGTCGGGCTGTCGTGGTGGGTCCTGTTATGTTGGAAAGTGATACTGTTAAGAGCTGACGCGTATTTGTGAAATACCGTAAAATAATGGTTATATGTATTTTTGAATTATACATCATGAATGAAAAAGCATGTCAAGTAAGGCAATGGGCCTAGGAGATGGAAATTGTAACACCCTCCCTAGGGTATCACATGTTTGACTCACGACTCAAAATTTGAATATCAATTCGTAAAAGGTTTGAGTTATGAAAATATGGGTTTTAAAATTTCTACTTTACTGAAACGTAAATTTACTGAAAATATTAGGTAATATTGAAAATCATATTTCAACTATTCATTATGCAATATTGACACTAATTAATATTTCACAATTTAAAGAGAAATATAAAACTAACAGACTCTCTCTTTTTTTTTAACAGTAGCAAACACCATGACGGGTCCTACTTAATAGCACGGTACGATACTAATGTTAAAACTTAACATACTTATTCTGTTGTGTATCCATCTTGTTGCATCAGACATCCGTTCTACATCTGTTCTTTGTCAACACTGCACACCTTCGAGTCCTGCATGTCCACACCTTATTGTTGTCACCCATCTCAGAGTATTCATTGCCCGTTATGTCTAAGACAACTCGATCCTTCTATTATTTGATTTAAACAGTACAGACACAACAAAACAACATGACAAAGAGGTGAGATCACCTACACCAATACCAACATGGCAGCACAGAGATAACACAAACAGCAATATCATGCAGGGATATCATACCAAACTTCCAATAATATAATTCAATATTAATCAACTATCATCATCCAATCATATATCAATCCAAGTATTCAAAACAGTTGTCATAGTCAATATTCCTCAATTAACATATCATACAGATATAAGTGTTCAGATTATGCATGTACACAAGACTCGATTTCCTACTCCATGGAACTAAAACTCAGGTCGGAGAAATGATCGAAAAGACCTGCCAGTACCACGTGCCTCAGACCACGTGCTTTAATTCTCATTTCAATTTTTGCACATCTAGCACATACACGACAGGTCTTTATCGAGATCTTGATTAAGAATAGTGTCTCGGTCGAGATCATCGGTGTGTTGCATCGGTCCCAACCTACGGGAAGAAGCACGACCAACCACCCGTGTAAGCAACCCGCATCCCGATGCCCCCAAGGTCAACAAGTGACTTACACTACGCATATCGCACCCACTCAAGAGGTGTGTTTCTCCTAGGCAATCAGCCATATCCAGATCCTCATCGGACCATTCCAATGCATGTATAATGCACCAAATACCAATCACAGGTATAATACCAATCACAGGTATTTCTCATAATTTCTCAGATATAGTTTATACAATGCACTAATATATCAGTGCAAGTCCAACCACAAGGCCATTCTTTCCAAATTCGTTTGTTAAATTAAATCATATACCTCAACACACACACACACACACACACACACACACACACACATATATATATATATATATATATTTTCAATGCATCTAAAATGCACCACGTGCCAATAACAGGCAAAACTCGTTGTTTTCACAAACAGTGTATGGACACTGGTTCAACAGTAATCATACTGTATTTTTCAATAATAAAATCATCTTATCATGTTTTCATAGTTATAAAACACTGTTGTCGTGTTTTCACAAAATTGCACAACATTCCCGTTACGTTTTCACAATTCCACAACACTTCTGTCGTGTTTTTCAAAATACCGTAGCACTTTTGTTACGTTTTTAAAATTCCAAAACATTTTTATTACGTTTTCACAATACCGTAACATTACTGTTACGTTTACAAAATTTCGTAACATTTCTGCTACGTTTTCAAAATACTGCAACTCTTCTGTTGCACTTTTAAACCACGTACAAATTTTTCAACATTTTTCTCAATCGCGTAAAATATACGTTTCTCAAATCACAAAGTATTTTTCCATTGTTTCAAAATCGCGTAACTTAAAAATCATTCTTTTACGTCACGTAAATCATTTTCTATCATTCTCAAAATATTTAAAACACTTTCCAAATCTCATAACAATTTTCCCCCATTTTCATAATCGCATAAAAAAATATTCTATAGCTATTCAATCACGTAGTGATTTATCAACAGTAGTTCAAATCACGTAAAATATTTAAACGTAAATTCAAATCGCGTATAAATATTTCAACGTATTTAAAATCACATAGAAATATTTTTTCATATTACGTAACTTAAAAATCATGTTTTTAAGATACGTAAATAATTTTTCACTACAATTTCATTACAGAAAATATTTCTTGACCTTTAAAAATTCCTTTTTAACTTTTCTCAAAATAATATAACTTTATACTTCATTTAATATATTTTCTTACTCAAGAAAATATTTTTTCACAGTTCTTTACTCAAGAAATTCTTTTTCAAAATATAATTCACAAAATCACTTTTCCATTGATGTAAATCAACGTTTCAAAACTTAACATTTTCTAACGTATTTCAAAACTTGAAAATAAGTTATACGTTAGTAAATTTTTAAAATACCATTATATTCTCCATCTTTCCCAAATCAATTCTAAAATCAATTCTTTTCAAAACAAATTAAGATTCAAACCCTTACAACTTTTCTTTTTCATTTTCATATGAAAGTTCATTTCTCAAGTGATAAAATACTTTGATTCCCTTTCCAAAATCCTTATACTAAAACATTTTATTTAAACATTTTGTTTCCACTTTAAAATTATTTTGTTTCATAAAACCAAAATTATTCCAATCTCCAAAAATCGTAGAGTCTTTGGCCATTGAAGCCATCAAATATTTTTCTTCTAAATTGATATGGTTTTACACAAACAAAACCATTAAAAATTCTTTGTTTTCAAAACCGAAATACCGATGGTCATAAAAACCAAACCTATTTGTTCAAATTCATTTTTACTTTCTTTACAAATCCTTTTTCACTTTCTTTGCAAATCCTTAAAATTATCATTGCTATTTTCATTTAAATCTCATGTTTAGTAAGAAACTTTTTATACAAAATAAATCAATAAAAATCCTTCTAAAACCGTATTCATGTACTCTTTGAAAAATAAACTCTTTGTTTATTTTCCTTACTTTTCTAAACATCCATTTTCATCATTCAAGAAAATATTAATTTTGTGAACACCTATCTTGAGGTGTCTTGACCAAAATTCACCATGTTCTAGGGATCAAAAATTAATTCCCTTGTTCTTGAAAAATTTCAACATGGAACCCTAACCTTGGGTGCCAAAACCATATTCATTCTTTGGCCATTGGAGCCAAAAATTGATTTTCTTTCCATCATCAAATCATGGCATATACATACATATTCAAATATATATTATAAGCATGCCATAATCAAAGCAATAAATCATGCATAGTATAAGCATACCATCAAAGTCATAAACTCATGCAAAGCATATCAAGCATAGGCAAATAATCAAAGCTCATAAACACCCACAAATTAATTACATGACCATGGATATGAATCCTCACATGGATTCAACATCCATCAAATATATAACCATCTCTCACCACCATGCTTGGTTGGTGAGATGGATCTCCCTCTTACCTCTTGAAGATCCTCAAAAGCTTCTTGATTTGCTTCTTTTTCCAAGTCCTTCACCACCAAGGGCTTCTCAAATACAAAACAAAATACATAAAAATTAGTATACTAAGCTTGATTAAGAGGAACCATGGATCAAACATGGTTAGAACCTTGAAAATCAAAAGAAAAGTGAATAGTAACAAACTTCACCATTAAAGCTTCAATCTTTAGCTTGAAGAACAAGGTTGAAGATAGATGATTTAGAGAAAATCTCCAACATGAAAATTGCTTAGAATATCATGTAGATTCAAGATCTATGGTTGGATGAAATTAAAAGAGATTGGAGAGTGGTTTTTAGGGGTCTTGACCGAATGGTTTCTCTTGAAGAACAAAGATGAAATTTTTGCTTTTTGTGAGAGAAAAACTTCTTAGATTTGGTTAAGACAAAGGATGAAGTGAAAGCACTTAGTTTTCCTTCCACCAATTTCATGGATCTCCATGGAAAGTTCCTAAAAAAATTACAAACAAATGTTAAAATCAATAACAAGTGTAGAAATAGGAAAACCATGGTTAATCATGGCTTAGAAAATCAAAACTAGAAGATTAGAAGAAGAAATATGAAATTTACCATTTTTGGTAGAATCTTGAAGCTTGGATTTGAAGTACTAGATGTTGGATTTTGAAGAAACCTTCAACATGAAAGTTGTTTAGAATAAGGTAAGGATTCAAGAAACTAAGTTGGATGAAATTAAAGAGTGATGGAAGGCATTCTTGGAGTGCTTGGCCGAATGGTGTGCTTAGGGAGAGAAATGGAGTTTTCTTTGGTTTTGCTTCTTGAAACTTGAAGGAAAAGATGAAGATGTAATAATAGAAAGCATGAAAATGAATTCTTTGGTCTTCTTTAGGGTGCATGACCGTAGCCTCACTTGGAGAGAAAGAAGAGAATATTTTTGCTAAGTTATTTTGCATACAACTTGCAATAATGGGTAAAGGTGATAGATTCTTGTCTTCATTTTTTTCTTTGACCTAAAAAGCCTACTAAAAAAAATGTCTCCTCCTTCCTTTGTATCTTCAAAACCGTCCCCCCCTCCAAGCCATCTTCTAAGGAAGCAAACAAAGAATTCATAATCAAGGATGATGTAATATTGACCATGACGTGTAATAATGGTCATCAAAGTCACCTTTAGCTCCAAAATACTACAAAAACCATCCCCCACCTTGCATTATGCATGCAATAATATTGTCATCTTTTCTAGCCATTATTTGAAGCATTCTAAGCCATTGATTACTTCAATGGTTAGGATTTAGGTAGACTTTTGATTTTAGAAGACTTAATCTAGGCCATTGGATCTTTCTCCTTTAAATTCTAGCCCTTAGATGTGCCTCCAAAAATTAAGGGTTAAGATTACTCCTTCTTACTTTTTAATCCAAGGGTTATAATTAGTCTTTGCTACTTTTTAAGACTAAATCTTCACCATTGATTAAATCTTCACCCAATGGTCATAAATGGTCCTTGTTACTTTACAAGACCAAATCTCCACCCTTGATCACTTCTAAATCCAATGGTTATAAATGATCTTTGTCACTTTTTGAGACCAAATCTCTACCATTGATTTAATCTCCATCTAACGGTTATAAATGATCTTATTTACTTTTAAGATCAAATCTCCTCCATTGATTAAATCAAGATCAAGTCTCCATCATTAATTAAATCAATGGTGGATATCCAAACCACCAATATTGACTTAAATAATATAATATTTATTTTTATCTGCTAAAACCCCACGAAAGAATATATTTACTGTATTTTTATCGTCCGATAATTAAATACAGTACAAAACACAGTACAATAAAATTTTAAAAACTGTTTCCGGATTCAGGTTTAGTAAGATCCCTTGTCTCCGTCTAAACAGTACAAATTTTTCTATGCGTAGAAAAATTTTTGCTTTGCGGGACCCACCTGGGCCCACGTATGGCCACCTGGGCCCACATACACCCCCTGGGCCCACAAATAGAAAAAAATTCATAATCATCCACAAAAATCATAAATATTATAAAATGCACAAATATCAAATCAGATTATGTAAAATAATTACCTAATGGTAAAAATTAAATTACGTAAAGTTTTCTCCGGCCCGAAAATTTTTATTTTCCTGACACGGAGAAAATTACTCAAAACGATTAAATACGCTGATGGAATAAACAAAATAATTTTACAGTATCCAAAAATTACTAAATTGTAAAATTCTGTTAACTGTCAAAATTACTGTTTAAGAGATAGGAAATTTTGGGATGTTACAATACTCCCCCTCTTTATAGAAATTTCGTCCTCGAAATTTCATGACCATGATTTCACACCCTCGGAATAAATAATGACATTATTCCTTTATCTTTTCTTCAGTTCCCATGTAGTTTCACCTCTTACGTTATTCCAAACGATTCTAAACCATTGAAAGTTCTTTATCTCTTGTTCACTTCTCCTGATCAAACAAATATCTTAATAATTTTTTTTTATGGTTTTCCATTACTGTCTTAACTTTTCCCATAGACAGACTTCTTCAATTTTTGAAGAATCCACCACGCTTCCACTGTGCCACTTTGATACTCTGACTTGGATATAAATAGGAATATTCTCTCTTGCAAGATATTTCTTCAATTGTAGTAGATGAAAGAAAACATCATGGAAAAGAACAAAACGAATCGAATATGTTATCGAACATATTCAGCAAAGAATTGGATGTAATTCGATCTTCAAGAATGAATTCTCTGATACCAATATAACGGCTACCAACCTTCATTCATGCCTAGAATAGTTTTTCTAAGATAACTTCCAACTAATGTAATGTATTACTTAAAATTTTCTTATCCTCATATCACTTTATTCTCCAGCTTTAGCTCTTACCAGGAAATGTCTCACTAGCCAAATTCTTCTTTCAACCGCATTTTATACCAGATACTATGACATGGATTTTAAATAGGAATATCCTTTCTTGCAAAATATTCTTTCTTGCAAATGCAATATATGAAAGAACATTATAGAGGTTTAGGAAGAAAAGGTAGCGAAATGATTTAATATGTTACCAAACATATTCATAAAGAATTTGATTTTGCCTGATTTTCAGAAATGAATTTTTTTTTTCTGAAATACTAACACTGTATTGAGACAATCTCATAGGATATGGTTGGAAAATAACCAATCTATTTTCAAAGATCACGTCTGTTTATGAAACATATCAAACTAACACAAAATTTTGAACGACAGATCAAACTAATACAAAGATTTGATCTATAACAATGATTTGAATAACTTGAGTAGCTCGATTGGCTAAGAATAGAAACAGAAGTAAACAAATTAGAGGATTACGAATAACTCTAATATATAATTGATCTACTCAATCATATGCCATAAGGAATAGGTTATTCACAGAAATATTCAGTATGGTTTATAGGATTAGCTCGAATGACACAGTCCCCATTGTTTAAATCTTCCGCTCCGAACACTCCCGTTCCATTTAGAACAACGACTTTCCCTACTACCCAAGATTTTACTAACAAAAAACTTTGTTTTCATTGGAACTCTATTTTCAAAGATTGTGTTCCAAACTTCCCGTACTTAAAACAAATTATTTCCTTGGACGTACAATCTTTCGTTAAGTGCCCCTTTCCACACTTCTTACATTTCGGTGCAGATGTCACAGTTAAACTAAACATGTCATTACTAGTACTTTCTCCACAAGATTGTTGTTGTTGTTGACTTCTTGGAGATTGCAAGTACGTTTTCTGTTGGAATCGCTTGACCTTACGATTTCCCTTTTTTCGTAACCAATATAGTCCAACGTTACAGGGTCTCTCATCCTGAGTCTAACAAAATCTTAGCTTAAGAAATCAATTCTTGTTGCAGAATAATCTTTAGAGTTTGCTGTATAATTGCTTCAGTCACTGTTTGTATTACTTCCAAAGTTGCAGTCATAGCACCACCATTATGTCTCGCTTCCACACGCGTACGTCTATCCCGAGTTATTTCTTTTCTTCAAAGATGGACGAATCAAAATAAAATGGAAACCAGATGTAACCATTTCAAATAAACATTTGTTTTCTTGACGTACATTCCTTCATTAAGTACCTTCTTTCACATCAGTTACTGCCTTTGGTTTCCTCAATGGTTGTAAATACATCTTCCGTTGAAATCAATCACTTTCCAAATATCCTTAAAAATATCGGGTTCCAAAATTACGAAATCTTATATTCCAAGACTGATTCTCTTCCATCAGATCCTAAACCTCAACTTTCATTTCTTTCCCACTGAACAACGGTCCTTTGTTCCTGCAGTCATCCTTCCACGTTGCTCCTGTTGCTCTCGTAACTGCAACTGCATTACCAGTAACGTGTTCCACTTCCACTCAAGTACAACTATCCCAAGCCATTTCCTTTTTTTTTCTCGAGGCGTGCGGATCGAAATACAATGGATCTGATATCCATTATAAACAACATTGTTTCCTTTCGGAAAACAATAACACAGAGAACACAACCCAAACAACATAGACCTAACCACAAACCCCAAAAGACTCAAACCGTGCTCTGATACCAACTAATGTAACACCCTCCTTAGGGTATCACATGTCTGACACCCGACTCAAAATCTGAAAATCAATTCGTAAAAGGTTTGAGTTATGAAAATATGGGTTTTAAAATTTCTACTTTACTGAAACGTAAATTTACTGAAAATATTAGGTAATATTGAAAATCATATTTCAACTATTCATTATGCAATATTGACAGCAATTAATATTTCACAATTTAAAGAGAAATATAAAACTAACAGACTCTCTCTTTTTTTTTAACAGTAGCAAACCCCATGACGGGTCTTACTTAATAGCACGGTACGACACTAATGTTAAAACTTAACATACTTATTCTGTTGTGTATCCATCTTGTTGCATCAGACATCTGTTCTACATCTGTTCTTTGTCAACACTGCACACCTTCGAGTCCTGCATGTCCACACCTTATTGTTGTCACCCATCTCAGAGTATTCATTGCCCGTTATGTCTAAGACAACTCGATCCTTCTATTATTTGATTTAAACAGTACAGACACAGCAAAACAACATGACAAAGAGGTGAGATCACCTACACCAATACCAACATGGCAGCACAGAGATAACACAAACAACAATATCATACAGGGATATCATACCAAACTTCCAATAATATAATTCAATATTAATCAACTATCATCATCCAATCATATATCAATCCAAGTATTCAAAACAGTTGTCATAGCCAATATTCCTCAATTAATATATCATACAGATATAAGTGTTCAGATTATGCATGTACACAAGACTCGATTTCTTACTCCATGGAGCTAAAACTCAGGTTGGAGAAATGATAGAAAAGACCTGCTGGTACCACGTGCCTCAGACCACGTGCTTTAATTCTCATTTCAATTTTTGCACATCTAGCACATACACGTCAGTCTTTATCAGATCTTGATTAAGAATAGTGCCTCGGTCAGGATCATCGGTGTGTTGCATCGGTCTAACCTACGGGAAGAAGCGCGACCAACCACCCGTGTAAGCAACCCGCACCCTGATGCCCCCAAGGTCAACAAGTGACTTACACTACGCATATCGCACCCACTCAAGAGGTGTGTTTCTCCTAGGCAATCAGCCATATCCAGTCCTCATCGGACCATTCCAATGCATGTATAATGCACCAAATACCAATCACAGGTATATCTCATAATTTCTCAGATATAGTTTATACAATGCACTAATATATCAGTGCAAGTCCAACCACAAGGCCATTCTTTCCAAATTCGTTTGTTAAATTAAATCATATACCTCAACATATATATATATATATATTTTCAATGCATCTACAATGCACCACGTGCCAATAACAGGCAAAACTCGTTGTTTTCACAAACAGTGTATGGACACTAGTTCAACAGTAATCATACTGTATTTTTCAATAATAAAATCATCTTATCATGTTTTCATAGTTATAAAACACTGTTGTCGTGTTTTCAAAAAATTGCACAACATTCCCATTACGTTTTCACAATTCCACAACACTTCTGTCACGTTTTTCAAAATGCCGTAGCACTTTTGTTACGTTTTTAAAATTCCAAAACATTTTTATTATGTTTTCACAATACCGTAACAATACTGTTACGTTTACAAAATTTCGTAACATTTCTGCTACGTTTTCAAAATACTGCAACTCTTCTGTTGCACTTTTAAACCACGTACAAATTTTTCAACATTTTTCTCAATCGCGTAAAATATACGTTTCTCAAATCGCAAAGTATTTTTCCATTGTTTCAAAATTGCGTAACTTAAAAATCATTCTTTTACGTCACGTAAATCATTTTCTATCATTCTCAAAATATTTAAAACACTTTCCAAATCTCATAACAATTTTCCCCCATTTTCACAATCGCATAAAAAAATATTCTATCGATATTCAATCACGTAGTGATTTATCAACAGTAGTTCAAATCACGTAAAATATTTAAACATAAATTCAAATCGCGTATAAATATTTCAACGTATTTAAAATCACATAGAAATATTTTTTCATATTACGTAACTTAAAAATCATGTTTTTAAGATACGTAAATAATTTTTCACTACAATTTCATTACAGAAAATATTTCTTGACCTTTAAAAATTCCTTTTTAACTTTTCTCAAAATAATATAACTTTATACTTCATTTAATATATTTTCTTACTCAAGAAAATATTTTTTCACAGTTCTTTACTCAAGAAATTCTTTTTCAAAATATAATTCACAAAATCACTTTTCCATTGATGTAAATCAACGTTTCAAAACTTAACATTTTCTAACGTATTTCAAAACTTGAAAATAAGTTATACGTTAGTAAATTTTTAAAATACCATTATATTCTCCATCTTTCCCAAATCAATTCTAAAATCAATTCTTTTCAAAACAAATTAAGATTCAAACCCTTACAACTTTTCTTTTTCATTTTCATATGAAAGTTCATTTCTCAAGTGATAAAATACTTTGATTCCCTTTCCAAAATCCTTATACTAAAACATTTTATTTAAATATTTTGTTTCCACTTTAAAATTATTTTGTTTCATAAAACCAAAATTATTCCAACCTCCAAAAATTGTAGAGTCTTTGGCCATTGAAGCCATCAAATATTTTTCTTCTAAATTGATATGGTTTTACACAAACAAAACCATTAAAAATTCTTTGTTTTCAAAATTGAAATACCGATGGTCATAAAAACCAAACCTATTTGTTCAAATTCATTTTTACTTTCTTTACAAATCCTTTTTCACTTTCTTTGCAAATCCTTAAAATTATCATTGCTATTTTCATTTAAATCTCATGTTTAGTAAGAAACTTTTTATACAAAATAAATCAATAAAAATCCTTCTAAAACCGTATTCATGTACTCTTTGAAAAATAAACTCTTTGTTTATTTTCCTTACTTTTCTAAACATCCATTTTCATCATTCAAGAAAATATTAATTTTGTGAACACCTATCTTGAGGTGTCTTGACCAAAATTCACCATGTTCTAGGGATCAAAAATTAATTCCCTTGTTCTTGAAAAATTTCAACATGGAACCCTAACCTTGGGTGCCAAAACCGTATTCATTCTTTGGCCATTGGAGCCAAAAATTGATTTTCTTTCCATCATCAAATCATGGCATATACATACATATTCAAATATATATTATAAGCATGCCATAATCAAAGCAATAAATCATGCATAGTATAAGCATACCATCAAAGTCATAAACTCATGCAAAGCATATCAAGCATAGGCAAATAATCAAAGCTCATAAACACCCACAAATTAATTACATGACCATGGATATGAATCCTCACATGGATTCAACATCCATCAAATATATAACCATCTCTCACCACCATGCTTGGTTGGTGAGATGGATCTCCTCTTACCTCTTGAAGATCCTCAAAAGCTTCTTGATTTGCTTCTTTTTCCAAGTCCTTCACCACCAAGGGCTTCTCAAATACAAAACAAAATACATAAAAATTAGTATACTAAGCTTGATTAAGAGGAACCATGGATCAAACATGGTTAGAACCTTGAAAATCAAAAGAAAGGTGAATAGTAACAAACTTCACCATTAAAGCTTCAATCTTTAGCTTGAAGAACAAGGTTGAAGATAGATGATTTAGAGAAAATCTCCAACATGAAAATTGCTTAGAATATCATGTAGATTCAAGATCTATGGTTGGATGAAATTAAAAGAGATTGGAGAGTGGTTTTTAGGGGTCTTGACCGAATGGTTTCTCTTGAAGAACAAAGATGAAATTTTTGCTTTTTGTGAGAGAAAAACTTCTTAGATTTGGTTAAGACAAAGGATGAAGTGAAAGCACTTAGTTTTCCTTCCACCAATTTCATGGATCTCCATGGAAAGTTCCTAAAAAAATTACAAACAAATGTTAAAATCAATAACAAGTGTAGAAATAGGTAAACCATGGTTCAATCATGTTACCAAGTGGCTTCCAGTACTCAAGAGGGGGGTGAATTGAGTAACAAAAACTTTTTCAAAAGCCTTAAACAAATAAACTTTGCTCAATATAAATTTTAAAGAATGTGGAAGAGATGAGAAAAGGAAGAACAATTAATAATTTAAATTGCAGGACTCAATAAAGAAAGTGCATAAAATAAAAGGAATAAGGGAAGGAAAAACAGGCGCAGTATTTATCCTGGTTCGACCACCAACCACTTGTGGCCTACGTCCAGTCCCCGAAACACAGTTCGAGATTTTTCACTATTCAAAGCAAGCTTAAACAACAGGTGCTTGCAACCTTTACAATACGGAGCACTTTTCACACACAGGGAAACTCTACCCTTGTGCTCAAGCCTCAATTAAACAAAAGGGATACCTCATCCTTATACAATCCTTGGGGATACCTCACCCTCAATATACAGAAACAGATAAAGAGATGAAATGAAACTCTCACTAAGAGTAGATAAATACAAATTGAAGTACTAAAGAGTTGTTTCTCAAATATCTCAAGAGTTAAACAATTATAAGTTCAAAAAAAGAGAGAATAAAGCAGAGCACGTTTTCAAGCAAGCAAAAATGATCTCAATGTTCAGGGGGTTTTTCAGAGAAGTCCCAGGCCTCTATTTATAGAGCTCGTGGAGAAAAATGGCCGTTGGGAGCAATTAATAACGTTTAAAACTTCCTGATTCTCGTATGGAATTTGAAAACTTAACTCTGATTCTCGTGGGGTATTCGAATGCCTGAAGGAGGTATTCGAATACCTCTGTCAAAAACTCTTTTAGAAAACTGATTAAGTTGGGGTTATTCGAATACCAGTCAAGGGTATTCGAATACCTCATTAAAACAAGGCATATTTCGAAAACATGGTATTCGAATACCATATGGGGTATTCGAATGCCTCATTTAAAAAGGTTCATTCTGAAATTAAGTTATTTGAATACCATATGGGGTATTCGAATGCCTCTGTTTTGGCACAGCAGAAAATCTCAGTTACGAATCAGGTTATTCGAATACCAAATTGAGGTATTCGAATACCTCAGTTAAAAACAGTTCAAAATCCTTTCCAAAAAGCTTTGAAATGCTTGTTTTTAACCTTTAAAACATTTGATCTTTTAAAAACTTCAGTTTAGGTTGTCTTTAATCATTTGAGATATTTAATTGACAGCTCCATACATGATAAATCCTAAGTCCTAAAGCTAATCTTTAAACACTTGGACTTGGTCTTCTCATCATCCTCATGTTTGTTATCATCAAAATACATCTTCATTGTTGCGTAGCAAACACATTCTCCCCCTTTTTGATGATGACAAACTATCATAGAGAAAAGCATCAGTACAGAAATAATTGGAATTCACAAAGTTAGAGGCTTACATTCATATCTAATATGTGCATGGCGTAGCTCCCCCTTAATGTTGGAATCCAATAATAGTTATTTTAAACCTGTCTTTTCTCATTATATTTTTCTCCCCCTTTGGCATAATCAAAAAGATACAACAAAATATAATGCATAAAGGAGGCAATAAGCATAAAGAGAAACTGATTGTATTAATAATTTAGCCAATATACATAATATAATGAAAGAGTAAACAGCTAATACAAAAAGGCATCCAAATAAGAACAAAGCCTAGAAAGAGGCATCTGGCGGAGGAGGAGGGGAATCAGAACCCCGTGAAGATAGCAAAGCACGCAAAGCAGCTTGCTCACGCTCAACACCATCAAGTCTGTCAAACAGAACTGAGAAGGTGTGTTCCAAATAAGCTCGGTTATCCTCCATGTAAGCACGGTTGGCACAAAGTGGCCATGACTTGATCCAGAGGACCGAACCAAAGCGGTAGGAGCAGGCGGGCAGGGGCCGGCGGTGTCGAGGCGGCGGGGGCTACGGAGCAGCGGCAACGAACGGCAGCGGCGGGGCAAGGCGGGATCAGCCGGGTCATCCTCATCATCGTCAACTTCAACTGGGAATACCCAGCCTTCATCAGTCTTTATCATCTTCATTCGGTTCAGCGTATAAGAGCCAAACACATTGTGATGGGTCAGCTGAGTTTTTCGCTCAGTCTCCATAATCTGCGGATACTTGCCTAGAAAGGCAGTGATGATCACCCCATAAGGTAGCTCTGAGCGTTCTTTTCCCTTAGCTCTCATCATATGCTTCATAATGAAGACGGGCCAGTTTATCTGGTATCCTTTCTTCAGGATCCACAGCATAAACACATCATCTTCCCTAGGGTAGCGTAGTTCCCACCTCTAGGAGCTAAGATGTGGGCATAAGCATAATGTAAGAGCCTGTCCTGGCTCTTCATCATGCCCCCTTTGACTCCCTTTTGAGTCGGAGGTAATGCCAACCCAGGTCTAAGGACATCTTCAATGGCTCGAATCTTGTCGAACTACTGGACAAACTCTTCACAGTCTTCATTATTACGGCCAGCAGATTCTAATCCGAAGAAGCGAACCCAGTCCTGAGGAGTGATCACAATGTGCTGATCACAGACGTCAGAATGAAGTTCCAGTCCTTCAATCCTCAAGTTGCAGTAGAACATTTTGACCAGATCGGGATAGAGGACCGCCTTATAGGAGCAAAAACGTAGCACGCCCTGGATGTCCAGCTGGTGTAGGAAATCAAAGCCACCTTCTTTTTCAAAGAAAGCCAAATCCAGATACTTGGGCTGCACAAGGTTGCGTTCTCTGAAATGAGAAATGAAGCGTCCAAGGGTCTCTGGGTGAGAGGAGAGCCTTCACAGATCCAATGGGTTATTGCAGGGCGCGGTTTTTGTGCGAGCACGCTTGGAGGAGGAAGCCATGGATGAAGGTTGAAGATGAGAGGAGTGGGTTTGAAACGAGAGGGAGTAACGGTTGGGTGAGACGTAGGAGAGGGTATTCGAATAGAACGGGAGATGAAAGAACGGGAGAGAAGAAATGAAGGAGATGAGTGAACGGGTGTGCGAAGGGGTTATATAAAACTCAGACCCAAGGTATTCGAATGCCTCAATTGGTATTCGAATACTGTTGTTTGGAAACGCAAAGGTCAGGGCTGTCTTGAAAGAAGGTATTCGAATACTTCAGAGACAGAAACAAAAGCCTGATAGCAAGAGGCTTCAGGTTATTCGAATAACCACGAAGGTATTCGAATACACCTGGTTAATAAAACATGAAAACATGCGAGGAAATGATGGTATTCGAATACCAGATGAAGGTATTCAAATAACTTAGATAGAAAAACATAAAATATTACGTCCAGAATGCAATTTTGAAGGTTAAAGCTTACCCAGTTTGAACGAGTACCTGCAAAACAAAATTAAGGATATCTCCAACGCTCAAGTCAGTAACAATTTAAGATTAATAAATCAATAAGTAAGCAGTAAATTTAACAGATTAAACACACGATTGATCCAAAATGCCAAGTTCTCTTCTTAAATGAAAGAACGAATCTTTAGGTAAAGGTTTTGTGAAAATATCAACAAGTTGATTATTGGTTTCAACAAATTCTAACACACAATCACCTTTTTGAACATGATCTCGTATAAAATGGTGCCTTATCTCAATGTGCTTAGTCCTAGAGTGCATAATGGGATTCTTTGTCAGATTGATTGCACTAGTATTATCACATCTTATAGGGATGTGATTAAGCTGAAGACCAAAGTCTAGAAGTTGTTGCTTCATCCATAGAATTTGAGTACAACAACTTTCGGCTGCCACATATTCAGCCTCAGCGGTGGATAAAGCCACGCTATTTTGTTTCTTGCTATGCCAAGAAACTAAGGAATTGCCAAGCAGGTGACATGTTCCACTAGTGCTTTTCCGATCCAATTTGCATCCAGCAAAATCGGAGTCAGAATAACCAATAAGACTACAAGTCTAGCTTTATTTCTTGTTATTATGCCAGCTTCATCAAGTTTGTTTCTAAACACCCATTTAGTACCGATAATAGGATGATTATTAGGTCTAGGAACTAGTTCCCAAACTTGGTTTCGTTCAAATTGATTTAATTCTTCTTGCATAGCTAGAAACCAATGTTCATCATTAAAGGCTTCATTGATGTCTTTAGGTTCGATTTGAGAAACAAAGGCTAAGTGGTTACATGCATTTCTAATGGAGTTTCGAGTACTTACACCTTTGGATACATCACCTATTACTTGATCAAGCGGATGATATTTTGAGGTACGCCATTCTTTGGGAAGTTCCAAAGCTTGTGAATCCTCTTGTCTTTGTTTATCTTCTTGCTCCTTGATTTCTTTTTCCTTGCTATCCAAATGTGTTTCTGCTAAGGCCTCTGCAACATCATCAAGAACAAGATCCTTTCTCGATCCATTTGGGTCAGTTTCATCAAATGCAACATGTATAGATTCTTCAATAGTCATAGTTCTTTTATTATATATACGAAAAGCCTTACTATGATTTGAATAACCAAGAAATATACCTTCATCAGACTTAGCATCAAACTTGCCTAAGTTATCTTTTCCATTATTTAAAACAAAACATTTGCATCCAAAAACATGAAAATGTGCGACATTTGGCTTTCTTCCCTTGTATAATTCATATGGGGTTTTCTTTAAAATAGGCCTTATAAGGGCTCTGTTCATAACATAACAAGCTGTATTTACAGCATCCGCCCAAAAATACTTAGGAAGAGCAGCCTCATTAAGCATAGTTCTCGCCATTTCTTCTAAAGAACGATTTTTCCTTTCTACAACTCCATTTTGTTGTGGAGTTCTAGGGGCAGAGAAATTATGATTAATGCCATGTTCATCACAATAATTTTCAAAAACATTGTTTTCAAATTCGCCACCATGATCACTTCTTATAGAAGAAATTTGAAAACCTTTTTCGTTTTGAATTACTTTGGCAAGTCTTTTAAATGCTAGAAATGCATCATTTTTATTTGCAAGAAATAAAGTCCATGTAAACCTAGAAAAATCATCATCAATCACTAAAGCATAGTAATTCCCACCAAAGCTCATAGTTCTAGAGGGTCCAAATAAATCCATGTGCAAAAGTTGTAAAGGTCTAGTAGTTGAAACTATATTTTTTGATTTAAAAGAGACCTTTATTTGTTTACCCTTTTGACATGCATCACATAATTTATCTTTAACAAAATTAAGCTTTGGTAGTCCAATTACTAGCTCTTTAGAGACCAACTTCCTTAGGTGATCCATGTGAATGTGTGCAATTCTCCTATGCCATAACCATGAATCATCATTCTTACTTAAGAGGCATTTCGCATCATTTGAAGATATATCATCAAGACTAATCATATAAATGTTATTTATTCTATGACCAATGAATTTAACATGCTTATCATTTTTATCTTCAATTATGCAACAGTTTGAATCAAAAATTACCTTATTTCCTTTGTCACCTAATTGGCTAATACTAAGAAGGTTATGTTTTAAGCCTTCAACAAGCAACACATTTTCAATAGAGGAATTGGGGTTCTTGCCAACTTTTCCGATTCCAAGAATTTTTCCCTTGTTGTTGTCTCCATAAGTAACATGTCCATGATTCTTGGGAATAAACATGGTGAATTTTGAGTCGTCTCCAGTCATGTGCTTGGAACAATGCATTGTCGAGATACCAATTTGAGCTCCTGGCTTTCAAGCACACCTACAACACAATTTTAATTTTTAACCTTTGGTACCCAAATTTTCTTGGGTCCTTGAGTGTCAGTTTTAGGCAATGTACCCTTTGGAACCCAAACCATTTTTGTCCCAATTTTTGTGTTAACATTCTTTCTAGCATTGCATGTTGAAGCACTATGACCTTTCTTTCCACAGTAAAAACATTTAATAAATGGACTGCTGGAAGTACTTGAATAAACGAAGAAATTTTTATAAGATTTATGTTGATTTTTCGGGTTATAACCAATTCCAGCTTTTTCAAAAACAACCCTTTGTTTCCCTAATATAATATTTAGATTATCTCTCCCAGAAGTGAATTTGGCAAGGGTGTTCTTTAAGTCTTCAATTTCTTTTTCAAGTGTATGACATGAAGAACAAGAATACGAAGTAGAAGCATGTGAGGGATGAGATGAGCATGCATCAAGAATTCCCAAAGTTTCATTTTCAATTTTTAATTCTTCAATCTCTTTATTTAAAATAAGAATTTTACTTTCTAAAGAAGAGATTTTTTTCTTAGAAGAAGAAATTTGTTTTGTGAGTTTTAAAGATTCATCATGCAGCTCTTCAAAGGCATCTTGTAACTCATCATAAAAAGGCAGTAAAGTAGAGTTAGAACTTACCTCATTTTTGCTTTCTTCTTCTTCTCCTTTGGCCATGAGACAAAGTTGAGCTTCTTCGCTATCTGAGCTGTCAGTTGAATCCATGTCGTTTTCATCCCATGCTATATAGGCTTTTCTTGCTTTTCTTTCTTTGAAGGGCTTCTTCTCAAGTCTCTCTTTCTTCTTTTGGTAAACTGGGCATTCCATTTTCATGTGACCAGTCTTGCCACATTCATAGCAAGTAGGAGTTGATGAAGCTCCTTCGCCTTTGTAATGAGTCTTCTTCGGAGGGAAGGGAGGTCTTCTTTGCATTCCCTTTTTCATGAGAAATTTACCAAATTTTTTAACTAACAGACTAAGATTTTCTTCATTTACCTCAATGTTTTCTGAGCTTTCTTCATCTTCTTCATCATCATTGTCAATTGTTGAGGAAGTGGCTTTGAGCGCTATCCCCTTTTTCTTTTTATCGTTTTCTTCGCTTTGACTTAATCTGCTCAGTTCTAGTTCATGCTCATGAAGTTTTCCAAAAAGGGTAGCTAATGACATGGTTGTCAAGTCCCTTGATTCTGAAATTGCTGTCACCTTGGGCTGCCAAATCCTGCTTAAACATCTTAACACTTTATTAATCAAATCTTCGTTAGTAAAACTTTTTCCTAAAGATGCAAGATGATTAACAATGTGGGTGAACCTCTTTTGCATTTCTTGAATGCTTTCTCCTTGGTTCATTCTAAACAGTTCATATTCGCGAGTTAGAGAATTGATTCTCGACCTCTTAACTTCACTAGTACCCTCATGGGTAACTTGCAAAGTGTCCCACATTTCTTTAGCGGTTTTGCAATTAGAAATTCTAAAAACTCATCATACCCCAAAGCAGTGGTAATGATGTTTTTGGCTTTTAAATTATATTGGACTTTTCTTTTATCCTCATCAGACCAATCACTTCTAGGTGTCTCGGTTTTTACACCATCGACAACGCATGTAGGTATAAATGCGCCGTTTTCGACAGCATCCCACACATCTAGATCAATAGCTTCGATGAAGATTTTCATTCTTTCCTTCCAATATGCGTAACCATCCCCATTGAAAAAGGGTGGTCGGTTTATGGAAGATCCCTCTGAAAAACCATTTAAGGAAGCCATGTTCTCTTGAAGCGGCTAAGCTCTTTATACAAGAGTCTAGCTCTGATACCACTTGTTACCAAGTGACTTCCAGTACTCAAGAGGGGGGTGAATTGAGTAACAAAAACTTTTTCAAAAGCCTTAAACAAATAAACTTTGCTCAATATAAATTTTAAAGAATGTGGAAGAGATGAGAAAAGGAAGAACAATTAATAATTTAAATTGCAGGACTCAATAAAGAAAGTGCATAAAATAAAAGGAATAAGGGAAGGAAAAACAGGCGCAGTATTTATCCTGGTTCGACCACCAACCACTTGTGGCCTACGTCCAGTCCCCGAAACACAGTTCGAGATTTTTCACTATTCAAAGCAAGCTTAAACAACAGGTGCTTGCAACCTTTACAATACGGAGCACTTTTCACACACAGGGAAACTCTACCCTTGTGCTCAAGCCTCAATTAAACAAAAGGGATACCTCACCCTTATACAATCCTTGGGGATACCTCACCCTCAATATACAGAAACAGATAAAGAGATGAAATGAAACTCTCACTAAGAGTAGATAAATACAAATTGAAGTACTAAAGAGTTGTTTCTCAAATATCTCAAGAGTTAAACAATTATAAGTTCAAAAAAAGAGAGAATAAAGCAGAGCACGTTTTCAAGCAAGCAAAAATGATCTCAATGTTCAGGGGGTTTTTCAGAGAAGTCCCAGGCCTCTATTTATAGAGCTCGTGGAGAAAAATGGCCGTTGGGAGCAATTAATAACGTTTAAAACTTCCTGATTCTCGTATGGAATTTGAAAACTTAACTCTGATTCTCGTGGGGTATTCGAATGCCTGAAGGAGGTATTCGAATACCTCTGTCAAAAACTCTTTTAGAAAACTGATTAAGTTGGGGTTATTCGAATACTACCAAGGGTATTCGAATACCTCATTAAAACAAGGCATATTTCGAAAACATGGTATTCGAATACCATATGGGGTATTCGAATGCCTCATTTAAAAAGGTTCATTCTGAAATTAAGTTATTCGAATACCATATGGGGTATTCGAATGCCTCTGTTTTGGCACAGCAGAAAATCTCAGTTACGAATCAGGTTATTCGAATACCAAATTGAGGTATTCGAATACCTCAGTTAAAAACAGTTCAAAATCCTTTCCAAAAAGCTTCGAAATGCTTGTTTTTAACCTTTAAAACATTTGATCTTTTAAAAACTTCAGTTTAGGTTGTCTTTAATCATTTGAGATATTTAATTGACAGCTCCATACATGATAAATCCTAAGTCCTAAAGCTAATCTTTAAACACTTGGACTTGGTCTTCTCATCATCCTCATGTTTGTTATCATCAAAATACATCTTCATTGTTGCGTAGCAAACACAAATCATGGCTTAGAAAATCAAAACTAGAAGATTAGAAGAAGAAATATGAAATTTACCATTTTTGGTAGAATCTTGAAGCTTGGATTTGAAGTACTAGATGTTGGATTTTGAAGAAACCTTCAACATGAAAGTTGTTTAGAATAAGGTAAGGATTCAAGAAACTAAGTTGGATGAAATTAAAGAGTGATGGAAGGCATTCTTGGAGTGCTTGGCCGAATGGTGTGCTTAGGGAGAGAAATGGAGTTTTCTTTGGTTTTGCTTCTTGAAACTTGAAGGAAAAGATGAAGATGTAATAATAGAAACTATGAAAATGAATTCTTTGGTCTTCTTTAGGGTGCATGACCGTAGCCTCACTTGGAGAGAAAGAAGAGAATATTTTTGCTAAGTTATTTTGCATACAACTTGCAATAATGGGAAAAGGTGATAGATTCTTGTCTTCATTTTTTTTTCTTTGGCCTAAAATGCCTACTAAAAAAATGTCTCCTCCTTCCTTTGTATCTTCAAAACCGTCCCCCCCTCCAAGCCATCTTCTAAGGATGCAAACAAAGGAATCATAATCAAGGATGATGTAATATTGACCATGACATGTAATAATGGTCATCAAAGTCACCTTTAGCTCCAAAATACTACAAAAACCGTCCCCCACCTTGCATTATGCATGCAATAATATTGTCATCTTTTCTAGCCATTATTTGAAGCATTCTAAGCCATTGATTACTTCAATGGTAAGGATTTAGGTAGACTTTTGATTTTAGAAGACTTAATCTAGGCCATTGGATCTTTCTCCTTTAAATTCTAGCCCTTAGATGTGCCTCCAAAAATTAAGGGTTAAGATTACTCCTTCTTACTTTTTAATCCAAGGGTTATAATTAGTCTTTGCTACTTTTTAAGACTAAATCTTCACCATTGATTAAATCTTCATCCAATGGTCATAAATGGTCCTTGTTACTTTACAAGACCAAATCTCCACCCTTGATCACTTCTAAATCCAATGGTTATAAATGGTCTGTGTCACTTTTTGAGACCAAATCTCTACCATTGATTTAATCTCCATCTAACAGTTATAAATGATCTTATTTACTTTTAAGATCAAATCTCCTCCGTTGATTAAATCAAGATCAAGTCTCCATCATTAATTAAATCAATAGTGGATATCCAAACCACCAATATTGACTTAAACAATATAATATTTTTTTTTATCTACTAAAACCCCACGAAAGAATATATTTACTGTATTTTTATCGTCCGATAATTAAATACAATACAAAACACAGTACAATAAAATTTTAAAAACTGTTTCCGGATTCAGGTTTAGTAAGATCCCTTGTCTCCGTCTAAACAGTACAAATTTTTCTATGCGTAGAAAAAATTTTGCTTTGCGGGACCCACCTGGGCCCACGTATGGCCACCTGGGCCCACATACACCCCATGGGCCCACAAATAGAAAAAAATTCATAATCATCCACAAAAATCACAAATATTATAAAATGCACAAATATCAAATCAGATTACGTAAAATAATTACCTAATGGTAAAAATTAAATTACGTAAAGTTTTCTCCGACCCGAAAATTTTTATTTTTCTGACATGGAGAAAATCACTCAAAACGATTAAAAACGCTGACGGAATAAACAAAATAATTTTACAGTATCCAAAACTTACTAAACAGTAAAATTCTGTTAACTGTCAAAATTACTGTTTAAGAGATAGGAAATTTTGGGTTGTTACAATACTCCCCCTCTTTATAGAAATTTCGTCCTCGAAATTTCATGACCATGATTTCACACCCTCGGAATAAATAATGACATTATTCCTTTATCTTTTCTTCAGTTCCCATGTAGTTTCACCTCTTACGTTATTCCAAATGATTCTAAACCATTGAAAGTTCTTTATCTCTTGTTCACTTCTCCTGATCAAACAAATATCTTAATAATTTTTTTTTATGGTTTTCCATTACCGTCTTAACTTTTCCCATAGACAGACTTCTTCAATTTTTGAAGAATCCACCACGCTTCCACTGTGCCACTTTGATACTCTGACCTGGATATAAATAGGAATATTCTCTCTTGCAAGATATTTCTTCAATTGTAGTAGATGAAAGAAAACATCATGGAAAAGAACAAAACGAATCGAATATGTTATCGAACATATTCAGCAAAGAATTGGATGTAACTCGATCTTCAAGAATGAATTCTCTGATACCAATATAGCGGCTACCAACCTTCATTCATGCCTAGAATAGTTTTTCTAA
Source organism: Ormosia emarginata (assembly GCA_029884605.1). NCBI lineage: Eukaryota > Viridiplantae > Streptophyta > Magnoliopsida > Fabales > Fabaceae > Ormosia > Ormosia emarginata. The sequence goes on along the minus strand of JAQQTP010000074.1, from coordinate 28,407,225 downwards.
GATAACTTCCAACTAATGTAATGTATTACTTAAAATTTTCTTATCCTCATATCACTTTATTCTCCAGCTTTAGCTCTTACCAGGAAATGTCTCACTAGCCGAATTCTTCTTTCAACCGCATTTTATACCAGATACTATGACATGGATTTTAAATAGGAATATCCTTTCTTGCAAAATATTCTTTCTTGCAAATGCAATATATGAAAGAACATTATAGAGGTTTAGGAAGAAAAGGTAGCGAAATGATTTAATATGTTACCAAACATATTCATAAAGAATTTGATTTTGCCTGATTTTCAGGAATGAATTTTTTTTTCTGAAATACTAACACAGTATTAAGACAATCTCATAGGATATGGTTGGAAAATAACCAATCGATTTTCAAAGATCACGTCTGTTTATGAAACAGATCAAACTAACACAAAATTTTGAACGACAGATCAAACTAATACAAAGATTTGATCTATAACAATGATTTGAATAACTTGAGTAGCTCGATTGGCTAAGAATAGAAACAGAAGTAAACAAATTAGAGGATTACAAATAACTCTAATATATAATTGATCTACTCAATCATATGCCATAAGGAATAGGTTATTCACGAAATATTCAAGTATGGTTTATAGGATTAGCTCCAATGACACAATCCCCATTGTTTAAATCTTCCGCTCCGAACACTCCCGTTCCATTCAGAACAACGACTTTCCCTACTACCCAAGATTTTACTAACAAAAAACTTTGTTTTCATTGGAACTCTATTTTCAAAGATTGTGTTCCAAACTTCCCGTACTTAAAACAAATTATTTCCTTGGACGTACAATCTTTCGTTAAGTGCCCCTTTCCACACTTCTTACATTTTGGTGCAGATGTCACAGTCAAACTAAACCTGTCATTACTAGTACTTTCTCCACAAGATTGTTGTTGTTGTTGACTTCTTGGAGATTGCAAGTACGTTTTCTGTTGGAATCGCTTGACCTTACGATTTCCCTTTTTTCGTAACCAATATAGTCCAACGTTACAGGGTCTCTCATCCTGAGTCTAACAAAATCTTAGCTTAAGAAATCAATTCTTGTTGCGGAATAATCTTTAGAGTTTGCTGTATAATTGCTTCAGTCACTGTTTGTATTACTTCCAAAGTTGCAGTCATATCACCACCATTATGTCTCGCTTCCACACGCGTACGTCTATCCCGAGTCATTTCTTTTCTTCAAAGATGGATGAATCAAAATAAAATGGAAACCAGATGTAACCATTTCAAATAAACATTTGTTTTTTTGACGTACATTCCTTCATTAAGTACCTTCTTTCACATCAGTTACTGCCTTTGGTTTCCTCAATGGTTGTAAATACATCTTCCGTTGAAATCAATCACTTTCCAAATATCCTTAAAAATATCGGGTTCCAAAATTACGAAATCTTATATTCCAAGACTAATTCTCTTCCATCAGATCCTAAACCTCAACTTTCATTTCTTTCCCACTGAACAGCGGTCCTTTGTTCCTGCAGTCATCCTTCCACGTTGCTCCCGTTGCTCTCGTAACTGCAACTGCATTACCAGTAACGTGTTCCACTTTCACTCAAGTACAACTATCCCGAGCCATTTCCTTTTTTTTTTCTCGAGGCATGCGGATCGAAATACAATGGATCTGATATCCATTATAAACAACATTGTTTCCTTTCGGAAAACAATAATATAGAGAACACAACCCAAACAACATAGACCTAACCACAAACCCCAAAAGACTCAAACCGTGCTCTGATACCAACTAATATAACACCCTCCCTAGGGTATCACATGTCTGACACCCGACTCAAAATCTGAAAATCAATTCGTAAAAGGTTTGAGTTATGAAAATATGGGTTTTAAAATTTCTACTTTACTGAAACGTAAATTTATTGAAAATATTAGGTAATATTGAAAATCATATTTCAACTATTCATTATGCAATATTGACACCAATTAATATTTCACAATTTAAAGAGAAATATAAAACTAACAGACTCTCTCTTTTTTTTTTAACAGTAGCAAACCCCATGACGGGTCTTACTTAATAGCACGGTACGACACTAATGTTAAAACTTAACATACTTATTCTGTTGTGTATCCATCTTGTTGCATCAGACATCTGTTCTACATCTGTTCTTTGTCAACACTGCACACCTTCGAGTCCTGCATGTCCACTCCTTATTGTTGTCACCCATCTCAGAGTATTCATTACCCGTTATGTCTAAGACAACTCGATCCTTCTATTAGACACAGCAAAATAACATGACAAAGAGGTGAGATCACCTACACCAATACCAACATGGCAGCACAGAGATAACACAAACAGCAATATCATACAGGGATATCATACCAAACTTCCAATAATATAATTCAATATTAATCAACTATCATCATCCAATCATATATCAATCCAAGTATTCAAAACAGTTGTCATAGCCAATATTCCTCAATTAATATATCATACAGATATAAGTGTTCAGATTATGCATGTACATAAGACTCGATTTCCTATTCCATGGAGCTAAAACTCAGGTCGGAGAAATGATCGAAAAGACCTGCCGGTACCACATGCCTCAGACCACGTGCTTTAATTCTCATTTCAATTTTTGCACATCTAGCACATACACGTCAGTCTTTATCAGATCTTGATTAAGAATAGTGTCTCGGTTAGGATCATCGGTGTGTTGCATCGGTCTAACCTACGGGAAGAAGCGCGACCAACCACCCGTGTAAGCAACCCGCACCCCGATGCCCCCAAGGTCAACAAGTGACTTACACTACGCATATCGCACCCACTCAAGAGGTGTGTTTCTCCTAGGCAATCAGCCATATCCAGTCCTCATCGGACCATTCCAATGCATGTATAATGCACCAAATACCAATCACAGGTATAATACCAATCACAGGTATATCTCATAATTTCTCTGATATAGTTTATACAATGCACTAATATATCAGTGTAAGTCCAACCACAAGGCCATTCTTTCCAAATTCGTTTGTTAAATTAAATCATATACCTCAACATATATATATATATATATATATATATATATTTCAATGCATCTAAAATGCACCACGTGCCAATAACAGGCAAAACTCGTTGTTTTCACAAACAGTGTATGGACACTTGGTTCAACAGTAATCATACTGTATTTTTCAACAATAAAATCATCTTATCATGTTTTCATAGTTATAAAACACTGTTGTCGTGTTTTCACAAAATTGCACAACATTCCCGTTACGTTTTCACAATTCCACAACACTTCTGTCGCGTTTTTCAAAATGCCGTAGCACTTTTGTTACGTTTTTAAAATTCCAAAACATTTTTATTACATTTTCACAATATCGTAACATTACTGTTGCGTTTACAAAATTTCGTAACATTTCTGCTACGTTTTCAAAATACTGCAACTCTTTTGTTGCACTTTTAAACCACGTACAAATTTTTCAACATTTTTCTCAATCGCGTAAAATATACGTTTCTCAAATCGCAAAGTATTTTTCCATTGTTTCAAAATTGCGTAACTTAAAAATCATTCTTTTACGTCACGTAAATCATTTTCTATCATTCTCAAAATATTTAAAACACTTTCCAAATCTCATAACAATTTTCCCCCATTTTCACAATCGCATAAAAAAATATTCTATCGATATTCAATCACGTAGTGATTTATCAACAGTAGTTCAAATCACGTAAATATTTAAACATAAATTCAAATCGCGTATAAATATTTCAACGTATTTAAAATCACATAGAAATATTTTTTCATATTACGTAACTTAAAAATCATGTTTTTAAGATACGTAAATAATTTTTCACTACAATTTCATTACGTAAAATATTTCTTGACCTTTAAAAATTCCTTTTTAACTTTTCTCAAAATAATATAACTTTATACTTCATTTAATATATTTTCTTACTCAAGAAAATATTTTTTCACAGATTCTTTACTCAAGAAATTCTTTTTCAAAATATAATTCACAAAATCACTTTTCCATTGATTGATGAATCAACGTTTCAAAACTTAACATTTTCTAACGTATTTCAAAACTTGAAAATAAGTTATACGTTAGTAAATTTTTAAAATACCATTATATTCTCCATCTTTCCCAAATCAATTCTAAAATCAATTCTTTTCAAAACAAATTAAGATTCAAACCCTTACAACTTTTCTTTTTCATTTTCATATGAAAGTTCATTTCTCAAGTGATAAAATACTTTGATTCCCTTTCCAAAATCCTTATACTAAAACATTTTATTTAAACATTTTGTTTCCACTTTAAAATTATTTTGTTTCATAAAACCAAAATTATTCCAACCTCCAAAAATCGTAGAGTCTTTGGCCATTGAAGCCATCAAATATTTTTCTTCTAAATTGATATGGTTTTACACAAACAAAACCATTAAAAATTCTTTGTTTTCAAAATTGAAATACCGATGGTTATAAAAACCAAACCTATTTGTTCAAATTCATTTTTACTTTCTTTACAAATCCTTTTTCACTTTCTTTGCAAATCCTTAAAATTATCATTGCTATTTTCATTTAAATCTCATGTTTAGTAAGAAACTTTTTATACAAAATAAATCAATAAAAATCCTTCTAAAACCGTATTCATGTACTTTTGAAAAATAAACTCTTTGTTTATTTTCCTTACTTTTCTAAACATCCATTTTCATCATTCAAGAAAATATTAATTTTGTGAACACCTATCTTGAGGTGTCTTGACCAAAATTCACCATGTTCTAGGGATCAAAAATTAATTCCCTTGTTCTTGAAAAATTTCAACATGGAACCCTAACCTTGGGTGCCAAAACCGTATTCATTCTTTGGCCATTGGAGCCAAAAATTGATTTTCTTTCCATCATCAAATCATGGCATATACATACATATTCAAATATATATTATAAGCATGCCATAATCAAAGCAATAAATCATGCATATTATAAGCATACCATCAAAGTCATAAACTCATGCAAAGCATATCAAGCATAGGCAAATAATCAAAGCTCATAAACACCCACAAATTAATTACATGACCATGGATATGAATCCTCACATGGATTCAACATCCATCAAATATATAACCATCTCTCACCACCATGCTTGGTTGGTGAGATGGATCTCCCTCTTACCTCTTGAAGATCCTCAAAAGCTTCTTGATTTGCTTCTTTTTCCAAGTCCTTCACCACCAAGGGCTTCTCAAATACAAAACAAAATACATAAAAATTAGTATACTAAGCTTGATTAAGAGGAACCATGGATCAAACATGGTTAGAACCTTGAAAATCAAAAGAAAGGTGAATAGTAACAAACTTCACCATTAAAGCTTCAATCTTTAGCTTGAAGAACAAGGTTAAAGATAGATGATTTAGAGAAAATCTCTAACATGAAAATTGCTTAGAATATCATGTAGATTCAAGATCTATGGATGGATGAAATTAAAAGAGATTGGAAAGTGGTTTTTAGGGGTCTTGACCGAATGGTTTCTCTTGAAGAACAAAGATGAAACTTTTGCTTTTTGTGAGAGAAAAACTTCTTAGATTTGGTTAAGACAAAGGATGAAGTGAAAGCACTTAGTTTTCCTTCCACCAATTTCATGGATCTCCATGGACAGTTCCTAAAAAAATTACAAACAAATGTTAAAATCAATAACAAGTGTAGAAATAGGTAAACCATGGTTCCATCATGGCTTAGAAAATCAAAACTAGAAGATTAGAAGAAGAAATATGAAATTTACCATTTTTGGTAGAATCTTGAAGCTTGGATTTGAAGTACTAGATGTTGGATTTTGAAGAAACCTTCAACATGAAAGTTGTTTAGAATAAGGTAAGGATTCAAGAAACTAAGTTGGATGAAATTAAAGAGTGATGGAAGGCATTCTTGGAGTGCTTGGCCGAATGGTGTGCTTAGGGAGAGAAATGGAGTTTTCTTTGGTTTTGCTTCTTGAAACTTGAAGGAAAAGATGAAGATGTAATAATAGAAAGCATGAAAATGAATTCTTTGGTCTTCTTTAGGGTGCATGACCGTAGCCTCACTTGGAGAGAAAGAAGAGAATATTTTTGCTAAGTTATTTTGCATACAACTTGCAATAATGGGTAAAGGTGATAGATTCTTGTCTTCATTTTTTTCTTTGACCTAAAAAGCCTACTAAAAAAAATGTCTCCTCCTTCCTTTGTATCTTCAAAACCGTCCCCCCCTCCAAGCCATCTTCTAAGGAAGCAAACAAAGAATTCATAATCAAGGATGATGTAATATTGACCATGACGTGTAATAATGGTCATCAAAGTCACCTTTAGCTCCAAAATACTACAAAAACCATCATCCACCTTGCATTATGCATGCAATAATATTGTCATCTTTTCTAGCCATTATTTGAAGCATTCTAAGCCATTGATTACTTCAATGGTTAGGATTTAGGTAGACTTTTGATTTTAGAAGACTTAATCTAGGCCATTGGATCTTTCTCCTTTAAATTCTAGCCCTTAGATGTGCCTCCAAAAATTAAGGGTTAAGATTACTCCTTCTTACTTTTTAATCCAAGGGTTATAATTAGTCTTTGCTACTTTTTAAGACTAAATCTTCACCATTGATTAAATCTTCACCCAATGGTCATAAATGGTCCTTGTTACTTTACAAGACCAAATCTCCACCCTTGATCACTTCTAAATCCATTGGTTATAAATGGTCTTTGTCACTTTTTGAGACCAAATCTCTACCATTGATTTAATCTCCATCTAACGGTTATAAATGATCTTATTTACTTTTAAGATCAAATCTCCTCCATTGATTAAATCAAGATCAAGTCTCCATCATTAATTAAATCAATGGTGGATATCCAAACCAACAATATTGACTTAAATAATATAATATTTATTTTTATCTGCTAAAACCCCACGAAAGAATATATTTACTGTATTTTTATCGTCCGATAATTAAATACAGTACAAAACACAGTACAATAAAATTTTAAAAACTATTTCCGGATTCAGGTTTAGTAAGATCCCTTGTCTCCGTCTAAACAGTACAAATTTTTCTATGCGTAGAAAATTTTTTGCTTTGCGGGACCCACCTGGGCCCACGTATGGCCACCTGGGCCCACATACACCCCATGGGCCCACAAATAGAAAAAAATTCATAATCATCCACAAAAATCACAAATATTATAAAATGCACAAATATCAAATCAGATTACGTAAAATAATTACCTAATGGTAAAAATTAAATTACGTAAAGTTTTCTCCGGCCCGAAAATTTTTATTTTCCTGACACGGAGAAAATTACTCAAAACGATTAAATACGCTGACGGAATAAACAAAATAATTTTACAGTATCCAAAAATTACTAAACAGTAAAATTCTGTTAACTGTCAAAATTACTGTTTAAGAGATAGGAAATTTTGGGATGTTACAATACTCCACTTTTTTATAGAAATTTCGTCCTCGAAATTTCATGACCATGATTTCACACCCTCGGAATAAATAATGACATTATTCCTTTATCTTTTCTTCACTTCCCATGTAGTTTCACCTCTTATGTTATTCCAAACGATTCTAAACCATTGAAAGTTCTTTATCTCTTGTTCACTTCTCCTGATCAAACAAATATCTTAATAATTTTTTTTATGGTTTTCCATTACCGTCTTAACTTTTCCCATAGACAGACTTCTTCAATTTTTGAAGAATTCACCACGCTTCCACTGTGCCACTTTGATACTCTGACCTGGATATAAATAGGAATATTCTCTCTTGCAAGATATTTCTTCAATTGTAGTAGATGAAAGAAAACATCATGGAAAAGAACAAAACGAATCGAATATGTTATCGAACATATTCAGCAAAGAATTGGATGTAACTCGATCTTCAAGAATGAATTCTCTGATACCAATATAGCGGCTACCAACCTTCATTCATGCCTAGAATAGTTTTTCTAAGATAACTTCCAACTAATGTAATGTATTACTTAAAATTTTCTTATCCTCATATCACTTTATTCTCCAGCTTTAGCTCTTACCAGGAAATGTCTCACTAGCCGAATTCTTCTTTCAACTGCATTTTATACCAGATACTATGACATGGATTTTAAATAGGAATATCCTTTCTTGCAAATGCAATATATGAAAGAACATTATAGAGGTTTAGGAAGAAAAGGTAGCGAAATGATTTAATATGTTACCAAACATATTCATAAAGAATTTGATTTTGCCTGATTTTCAGGAATGAATTTTTTTTTCTGAAATACTAACACTGTATTGAGACAATCTCATAGGATATGGTTGGAAAATAACCAATCCATTTTCAAAGATCACGTCTGTTTATGAAACAGATCAAACTAACACAAAATTTTGAACGACAGATCAAACTAATACAAAGATTTGATCTATAACAATGATTTGAATAACTTGAGTAGCTCGATTGGCTAAGAATAGAAACAGAAGTAAACAAATTAGAGGATTACGAATAACTCTAATATATAATTGATCTACTCAATCATATGCCATAAGGAATAGGTTATTCACAGAAATATTCAGTATGGTTTATAGGATTAGCTCCAATGACACAGTCCCCATTGTTTAAATCTTCCGCTCCGAACACTCCCGTTCCATTCAGAACAACGACTTTCCCTACTACCCAAGATTTTACTAACAGAAAACTCTGTTTTCATTGGAACTCTATTTTCAAAGATTGTGTTCCAAACTTCCCGTACTTAAAACAAATTATTTTCTTGGACGTACAATCTTTGGTTAAGTGCCCCTTTCCACACTTCTTATATTTCGGTGCAGATGTCACTGTTAAACTAAACATGTCATGACTAGTACTTTCTCCATAAGATTGTTGTTGTTGTTGACTTCTTGGAGATGGCAAGTACGTTTTCTGTTAGAATCGCTTGACCTTACGATTTCCCTTTTTTCGTAACCAATATAGTCCAACGTTACAGGGTCTCTCATCCTGAGTCTAACAAAATCTTAGCTTAAGAAATCAATTCTTGTTGCGGAATAATCTTCAGAGTTTGCTGTATAATTGCTTCAGTCACTGTTTATATTACTTCCAAAGTTGCATTCATCTGGAGAACTATGTTGAGGTGTTCAGCATGATGCTCCTAATTCTGGGAATATATCAAGATATCGTTGATGAAGATGACAACAAACTTGTCCACATAAGGACGAAAGATCCTATTCATGTAATCCATGAAGATAGCAGGTGCATTCGTCACACCAAATAGCATCACAAGGTATTCGTAATGACCGTATCGGGTACGAAAAGTAGTCTTGGGTACATCCTCCATTTTCACTCTTATCTGATGGTATCCAGATCTCAGATCGATCTTCGAAAACATCGCTGGTCCCCTCAATTGGTCCATTAAGTCGTCAATTCTTGGGAGTGGATATTTGTTCTTGATCGTCAACTTTAACTGTCTATAATCCACACACAATCTTGAGGTACCGTCCTTCTTCTGAACCAACAACACTGGCGCTCCCCAAGGTGATACACTCGGTCTGACGAACTATTTCTCCAAAAGCTCCTCTAGTTGTTTCTGAAGTTCTGCCTATTCTGTTGGTGACATCCGATAAGGCGCTATAGACACGGGACCAGCTCCAGGTGCAAGGTCAATAGCAAACTCTATCTCGCGCGTCAGTGGTAAACCAGGTACATCTTCGGGGAAGATTTCAGAAAACTCCTTCACTACTAGAATAGTACTCAGATTAGCCTCGCTCTTGATTTTCAAAGAAGACAGTAACATGTATCCTTGAGCTCCTTCTTTCAAGAAAGCTCGCACTTGGTTGGCCGTCAAGTATCTAGAATCTTCATCCACAGGGAAAACTATGGTTTTTCTAGAGCAATCTAATAGAACATGGTTGGAAGACAACCAGTCCATCCCTAAGATTATATCTAGTTGTGAAAGAGGTAAACAGATCAAATCGACAGAAAAGATTCGACCTTCAACAATTAGGGGACACTTCAAACAGACTTTGGTAGTAACTACTGGTTTGTCAGTAGGGGTTGAGACAGTCAAATCAAAAGGTAGGGTAGACATTGGTAAGCCAAGTCGTAGCACACAGTCATATGATATGAAAGAATGGGTTGCCCCAGAGTCATACAGTACTTTTAAAAGATTACCTTCTATGGTGCCCTCCCCTTGAATCAAGTCTTCGAATTCGGAGGCCTCAGCTCCGCTCATGGTGTAGAATCGACCTCTAGCTTGTGGTTTCTTGGCTCAAGTTGCATTGACTGAAGGTTCAGCCTTTGCTTGGTTGCAATCTCTGAACACGTGGCCCGGTTTCCCACATTTGAAGCAGATGATTCCCTTGATTGTGCACTCTCTCATGAGATGGTCTTTCCCACACTTTAGGCATTTAGAGGGATATGCCACATTCTGATCAGTCCGGTTCCCAGTAGAATCTCCGCCAGAACTTCTGCCAGTTTGTTGTTGACTTCCGGTTGGTCGGGAATAGGGCTTCTTTTGGAAGCGGTTAGAACTATTGCCTCCATCTCTTTAGAACCTTGCAAGCCCAAAGTTCTTGCTCCTCGAATCTCTAGCTTGTTCCAAGGCCTCCACTTCACAACATGTGTCCAACAGCTCCGAGAACACTTTAATTTTCAGGGTGATAACAGCCTTCTTCACTTCGTACCTCAGCCCTTCAGTGAACTTTCGACACTTCCAAGCTTCATCTGGTTGATGCTGAAAATGCATTGAGAACTTCTCCAAGTTCTCAAATCTGGCCGCATATTCACTAATGGTCATGTTTCCCTACCTCAAGTTGAGGAGCTCCATCTCTTTCGCATGTCTCGCGCTTGCAGGAAAGTACTTGTCCAAGAATTTGTCCTTGAACAAGTCCCACGTGATATCACGTCCCTTAGCCTCCAATACTCTCTGAGTTCCATTCCACCAATCTTCGGCATTGCCGACAAGCATGAAGGTAGCATAGTTCACCTTCTTGTTTTCTACACAGTTCATGCCACGGAAAACTTTCTCTAGTTCTTTGATCCACAAACTAGCTTTGTCCAGATCGAATTCTCCTTTGAATTGTATAGGGTTGTGGCGATGAAATTCCGCTAAGTTCTGTGCATCGGCAGTTGCTTCGAGCTATTGAGCAGTTCTCTCTTGTTGTAAAGAAACCCTTTCCTGTTGTTGAGCAGCATGTTCATTCTGTTGCGTGATGACTTCTGCCATCCTCTGCATTGCCTCTATAGCAGCTGCCATTTCTCTGCCTCTTGCCATCTTGCTTTCTCTTAGATCAGATTAGCTGAAACACATAGGGAAAGTCAGATGTATCCACCCAGAATACCAATCACAGGGATTCACACAGTGTAAACAAAACAGGCTCACACACAAGACCCAAAAAAACATAAACCGGGGCTCTGATACCAACTTAATGTAATACCCTTTTTTTGGAAGGAACGTCACATTGTCAGATAGAAATGCGAAAAATAAAATTTTTGAAATTAAGACCCGGTTCATTTTAGTTAAGATTAATTTGTTCGATTCATTATTACATAAGTAAACTGGCGATATATATTTATGTATATATTTTTTTTGAATTATTATTTGTATTATTATTATTTTTCTCTTCAATTAATAAAACGTAGTGACGAAATGTGAATAACAATAAGGAGTAAGACAGAAGATAAAACTTACATCTGAACAACATGGGCATATATATATATATATATATATATATATATATATATATATATATATATCAAATATGTTTTGGATACAAGCTTGGAATTCCCAAAAGCAAAACTATACCTGCCCAAAGGATCATACATATACATCCCCAATATATCAGAATATACAGCCCACCAAAAATAAAACATCAGGCCCCCAAAATAAAACATCGGCAGCCATCAGTAGCTACCGGTAGTAACAGTCCCTCAGATAAGGAGGAATCGTACTAAGATCCTCTTCAGGATCCTCCACGGGGTCCTCCTCGAGAGCCTCCTCGGGGTCTTCCTCATCTGAGGAAACCTCCAAAGGAACCACAGAGCCACGAGCTGGAGCTCGAGCAGTGGAATCAAAAGAGTCCTCCTACGGGGTGTAGTAACGGTCACCCCACATCTCCCGGATGGGCAGATAAAACTCCAAACGCAGGTTGATGCAGCAAGTAAGGATCGGTGGCTCATGACGTCTCCAGGCAAAAGAGATCGACACGTCTCCTAGGTAGACACAGCGGTCGGAACTCAGGTTAATGTGCCAGCATTCTGGCCCCCCAAGGAAGGTCAGATGCACATCCCCCAGAAATCCACGTATGCGTGCCTCCATGCTCCACAGTAGATGCTAATCGTGATCAGGCCAAAAGCCGGGGAAATCGGGAGCTCCAACCTCCTTGCCGTTGTCTTCGATGGACACAATATACATACAGGTAGCAAATAACAGAAATACAAGAAAGAGGTAAGACATCCTACCATCATTACCAATTATAGCAGCAAGAAACAAAACGGCACAATGCGCCCAGATAGTATTTCAAGAACAATAATAATAAGGAAAGACAAGAATACAACGATAGCAGTGTAAACAAACAGCTCCGAGCGGTCATTCATCATAATAATAAATAAACAGTTCAAATCCACATAAAGCAGTAATTATCAAATGGTATGACATCTCATGATGCATATGCACACAGTACTCAAATTCCTACTCCATGGAGCTAGACACAAACAGTCGAAGAGAAAGATCAGGAGACACGTCTGTAACTTGGCTGCCGAGGCCAAAGTGCTATAACTCAATAGTTTTCCATGTGCACATCCAGGCATTGTACAGACAGTCTATGCTAGATCACGATATAGGACAGTGTCTCGGTCCGGATCGTCGGTGCATTTGCATTGGTCTGCCTCACGGGCAGGAGAGCTACCAACCGCCCATTGCGAGGAACCCGCACCCCGACGTCCCTAAGGTCATACAATGACCTACACTAGTCTACTCGCACCCGCACTAAGGTGTGTTCAATCTCCTAGGCAACTTGGCCTTAACAACAGTCCACAGGACATTCACAATGCATAAGACTCTATGCATAAACATGTATGATCATCATTACATACTATTCCACAATATGCCACAATTGACCAAGAGAGCATCAACACCTCATTGGTCACTCACATGGACCCACAATATCCTAATATTGAAATCAAATAAAGTAATACATTTTTAAGGTCTATTATGAATTCTTACTTAAAATTAGTCTTTCTTACGAAGTTCGTCTCTAATTGAATTCTCATAATTAGTTAAATTTTCTAATGTAATTTATTCTCATACACTTAGAAGGTTATTCTAAGATCTCAAAGTCTTACACTCTCTTGTTCTTGCCCTAGTAAAATTACCTTAAGTTTTATGACAAATTTCATTCTTGGTTCTTTAAAATTTATGAATCTCAAGTTATATCCAATTGTTCCAATTTGCTAATTTTCTATCCTATTACCTATGATTTAAATCATTTGATTATCTAAGTTCCAAGGTTACCAAAATTGTGTAATTAAGTCCCAAAGAGGCCCTAGAGGCCGTGGCCTCCCTAGGGAATTAAGTTCCCAATTTTTCCATTCCATTAATTGCATACTACACACTTGATTAATTAAGTCTTTCACTTGTTACAATTGTTCACAAAGAACCCAAATTTTGGGCCCCAAAACCGTGGCCACCCTATAGAAAATCTTACATCATTTCTTTCCATTTCATGTCTTCTAATCCATTCCAATATACCAATATACACAAACAACCAATCCAATAGTATAAACAAGGTACAAACAACATGTAAGCATACTAATCATGCAAGCAAGGAATAACCCTCATTAGGGTTTTCTCACAATCAAACACAAACAAGGTTTCTAAGTGCTAATAGAGGTTGAGGAGGAGTGTCTTCCTCTTACCAAAGTGAAGAAAACAAGAGAAGCCTCCTAGAAACTCCTTGCAATTTTCGGATTGGGCACTACCAAGAACCCTAAAATTTCAACTTCATCAAAACAACACCAATGCTTGAAAAATAAAGCATGGATGGTCACCAAGAAGACCATAGAAACGAAAATGAGAGAAGGGAAGTGAAAAATCAAGAAGCTTACCCAAAAACCCTAAGCTTGAAGCTTGAAGAAAATGGTGAAAATGATGGATTTTCAAAGAACCACAAACAAGAGAAGTGTTTAGGAGGTGGAGAGGATTAAGAAAATGGGGTTGGATGAAATTTTTGTGATGGATATGGCCATGGGGCTGCTGCTGGCCATAGGTTTCTAGAGAGAAGGAGGAGAGAAATTCAAAAGGAAGAAGAAAGGTGAAGGTAGAGAGAGAAGGTGCATAGGAAAAGTGAAGATGCTTTTAGGTGTGTTTTGAAAATAATGTGATATGACTAATTAAATGAAATCAAAATTATTTCCCCCCTAAAATTGTTTGAGCAAGGAGAGAGAAGGGAGAGATGGTCTCTTGCATTGGGAAAGAGGGAAGGAAATTTCCTAGAAGCTTCCTCCAATCTTGCATGGGAACTTTCACATGTTTCCCGATAAAGTGAAAGTAAGGTTGTCTCCTAATTGGACACACTAACACAGATGAATATTTACACTGTTAGTATCATTTTTCCCCTAGTGTAGAAGAGTTACGGATGATGAAAATAATATTTTATTATTCATCGGATGATTTTACGGTACTGCGACTTCATTTATCGGGCAAAATCTCAAAAAACGTAAACCTCGTAAATTGTTCCCGGTCTCGGATTTAGTAAGATCCCTCGTCGACATATCCATAATTTATAGTTCACCAGCCACAGGGAAAATATCGTATCTTCCTGGCTCCGCTCAACGCGCACGCAAAATGAGAAATATATTAAAATATTCATCGTTTCCGAAAAATTCCGAAAGAATTCACATAAATCACAAATATTATAAAATGACTATTTATGATAAAATAAATGATTTTCGGAGCGTTACACTGACTCCTGCAGATCTCTGCTCAGTGTGCATGTAAAACGAGAAATATATTAAAATATTCGACATTTCTAAAAAATTCCAGAAAAATTCTCAAAAATCAAGAATATTATAAAATGATCATTTATAATTAAACAAACAATTTTTTTGGGTGTTACAAATTCCATTTCTTTTGCGTGCCTCACACTGGCTGGAAAGTATTTCTCCAGGAATTTGTTCTTAAAAACTTCCCAGGTGATCACTCTTCCTTCGGCTTCCAATAATCTCTGAGTTTCAGCCTACTAGTCTTCACCATCTCCAACAAGCATAAAGGTAGCATAAGTTACCTTTCTCTCATCGGTACATCCCATTCCTCTAAAAATCTTCTCTAACTCTTTGATCCAAAGATTTACTTTCACCGGATCAAATTCCCCTTTGAATTATAATGGGTTATTGCAGTGAAATTTCGATAAATTCTGAGTTTTAACGGTCGCTTCTTGCTGTTGGGTAGCCCTTTGGTTCTGTTGCACTATAACATCTTCCATCCTCTGCATAGCTTCAACTGCTGCAGCCATACTCTCGTTGTCTCGTTTAGCGTCTATACGTACACCTCTATCACGGGCCATCGCATTCCATCGAAGTCAGACTAAACAATACACAATAAAAGTCAGATGTAACCTTTCAGAAACCAAACATAGAGAATCACACAACACAAACAAGACAGACCTAACCACAAACCCCAAAAGACTCAAACTTGGCCTCTGATACCAACTAATGTGACATCCTCCCTAGGGTATCACATTTACAACTAAAACTTCAAAACTGACTCCAAGATGTAAAAGGTTTAATCTTGCAAAATACGGATTTTCTATTTTTCTTTCTTGAAAACATAACTTTAAACATAATAAAAACAACATTGGACATAATACTAAATAATTACACATCAAAATATGCAAAAGATGGCATGGATCATAGTCCACCCAAAATACATAAAGTTTGTGCTTAAAAGACTTATATACAAACTGTTTAACAAAACATAAACTAGCCCAAGTCTATATGTATAGGGAGTAGGGTCCTCTACTGGAATCTCCTCCTCAGAGTCCCCACCAGACAAACCCTCAGTTGGGGCATGATCTCACGGGCAAGTGTCCTAGCAGATGACATCTCAGAGTTTTGATCTTCCCTAGGGGTGTAATGCAAATCACCCCATAACTCCCTAATCGGCATAACAAACTCCAAACGTACCGAGACGTCAAGAGAGAAGATAGGATCCCCATCGCGAGTCCTACATACAGATACAGTCACATCCCCTACATATCTAACACGCTCAATATCCCAGTTGATATGCCAAGCATCCGTACCACCATGGAACTGAACTCTGACAAAACCAACAAAACCTCTTCTCGCCGCCATCACAGAAAAACAACACAATAGAAAAGATGTGATCCTTCTTCGTCTTCCTCTCAGTCTTTATCAAATATAAACATAAAACAGAATAATACAACGAAGAGGTGAGATCCCCTACATCAATTCCAACAAGGCAGCATAGAAACAATAAAGAACAATAATATCTTTAATATACAGGAAACAAAATTTCAGTTATGCCACCAAGTATCAGATAATTTAGTAGATATAAAATATCACAATGATATGTTGACAGACTATGCATATGCACAATAGACCAACTTCCTACTCCATGGAGCTAAACACAATTTCGGAGAGAATGATCTAGAAGACATGTCCGTATATCGTTAGCTTCAAGTCAAGTGCTATAATTTCTTAATTTGTGCATCATGGCTTATACAAGACAATCTACACCAGATCATGAATAGAATAGTGCCTAGTCAAGATCGTCGGTGCATTGCACAGTCACCACTGCCCAGTGGAGCTACCAACTGTCCACTTGTGGGATACACGCACCTGGCGCCTCCAAGTTCAACAAGTGAACCACACTACACAATTCGCACCCGTACTAAGGTGTAATTCAACTCCTAACCATACAGCCTCAACCGACACCACTGGTATAATGCATGATCGAAGACTCAATGCATACACACATATCAATATCATGATTCTCCATAAGCATAAGCTACTCATGAGTCAAGCCAGTCATTAACATCTCCAGGTCCCGTTTAAGAGCCCGATAACACACTGCTTTTATTTTCAATCGCAAAGCATCTTTATTGCATAATTCAGAAATCATCATTCTTAAATTACATAAGACGTTCTCACTATTTTTCAATCACGTAAAACTTTTATTACAGTTTTAAACTTAATTTTGAAACTTTCAAAGATTAATATAGAAATTAACTTTAGTTCCAATATTCTTCTAACTAGGCTTCTCTAGGTAATACTTCCTAATACTTTTCACAAAGAACACACAAGCAATCTATATTATATTAATTTAATAAATTCTTTTCCTTGCCTTTTATAAAAATACCTTAAGTTTTCAATTTCTCTTTCAAGCTTATTTTCCACTTAATAGCTACAATCTCTCTCTTACTTAATGACAAATTTTTGTGTTCTATCTGTAACGTCCCTTTTTCTAGAAGAAGAGGGAACGTCACACCAAAATCAAATGCGGAAAAATAAATAAATCGTAAACTAAGACCTTGTTCATTTAATGTATGAATAAACATCTTCAATCGTAAATGTATAGTAATCGGGTACTGAATATCTTTTTTTTTTTTAGAGAATAATAAAATATAGTTACAGTAAAAATCAGCATGAAAGAAAAACCATACATCCATATATATATATATATATATATATATATATATATATATATATATATATGTATGTATGTATGCATTAAACCTGTTTGATTACATCATCAAGTATACAAAAAGCAAAAGCTTTACCCACCCCAAGATGTTTACAAATGTACAGCCCATCAAAATAGCAAAACATCAAGCTTCCCAAAAAGATATACGGATAGCCATCAGTAACCATTGATAGTACCAGCCCCCTAAGACTGACGAGAAGGAACTGTGGCAGGATCCTCCTCTAGGTCTTCCTCATCAGATGAAATCATCATCGGAGAGACCGAATTACGCGCAGAGGCTCGTGCAGTAGATAGGAATGAATCCTCTTGTGGGGTGTCTTAAACAGTAATAATAATGTCTCAGACAATAAGCAGTTTGTTCAGTCAGATAATTATTACAACATTAAAAGAGATAATTTAATAGTTATAGACACTCATGCTAGAAGAAATATGAGACAAACAATGCATAATGCATATGGTACCAAAAATCCTACTCCATGGAGCTAGACATAAACATTCAGAGAGAATGATCAGGGGGTGATGCCAGTATCTCGTCAGCCTGAAAATAAAGTGCTTAATAGAAAAAATAATTTTTTGCGCAACATGGCTTATACATGGCACTCTCAACAAGATCGCGATATAGAATAGTGTCTCGGTCCAGATCGTCGGTGTGTTTGCATTGGTCTATCCCACGGCCCCATTGGAGCTACCACTGTCTATTGTGAGACACCTGCACCCGGACGCCCCCAAGGTCAACAATATGGCCTACACTTAGTCTATTCGCACCTACACTAAGGTGTGATTCAATCTCCTTGGCATACACAGCCTTAACAATAGAGTCCAATGGACTTTCACAAATGCATGATGACTCAATGCATATCATGTATATTCATCAATAATATACTTCTCATGAAACAAACCATAATTTGGTCAAATTAAACATCAACAAGTCTTTGATCCCACACATGGACTCACAATAGCATATAATCAATTCTCAATAATAACATATATTTATAAGGTTTAACACAAACCACAATTTCATTTTATGAATCCAAAATTCCAAATTACCTAAGTCTTGATTAATTACACAAGTCTAGGTCAAATAGACCCTTAAGGCCATGGCCTCTCAAAGACAAGATCCAAATATTTTTCTTTCATCGCATTATTGATTTCATAACACTAAATTGCTTAAGTCACAAGGTTGCACAAAAGCACCACTTGGATCCCAAAAACTCCCTAGAGGCCGTAAGCCTCCCAAGAGTGTGAAAACCCAATTTTTCCATTACATGCGTCAAATCCTCTAACACCTAATCACCTAAGCTTCAATTCATACAAAAACCAAACTCAAAGCCCCAAAATATGGCCCAAGGCTATGACCTCCCCAAAAGGGTAGGAAATCCTACATTTTTCCATTCATCCAATCAAAGCAATCCAATATCATCAAGGCATTCAAAACAACTAACATTTTTATATAAATCAAGTATACACAAAAACATGAAAAACAAGCATACAAAGTGAGCAATCCATTATGGATTCCTTCATCAACAACCACTCAAAAGTTCCCTAACCACCAATAAAGGTTGAAGTGAGTAAATATCCCTCTTACCTAAGGGAAGAACACGAAAATCACTCCCTGATGTGCTTGTGAGATTCGACCAAGAGCTCACCAAAACCCTAGGAAATCAAACTCAAGGAATCAACACCAATGGCTTGAAAAGAAATTATCTATGGCCATAAAAGTGACCATAGAAACGAAAAAGAAGAAGAGAAGGTAAGAAATAAAAAATTTACCTCAAAAGCTTCAAACTTTGTTCTTGAAGAAAAGTGATGAAAATGATGGATTTGGAAGATGATCACCAAGGAGGAAAGGTTTAGGATGAGGAGGGGAATCTAGAAATGGTAGAAGTGAAGTAAGCAAATGAAGATGGCCACATGGAGGGGCTGCTGCCATGGAGATTGGAGAGGAAGAGAGGAAGAAGAAGAGAGAAAATATGAAGAGGAAATGAAGAGAAAAAGGGTAATAGCTTTTTGTGATTTAGAATTTTGGAGTAAGGAATAATAAGGCAAAAAGCTAAATTTTTGGCTCCCCTAAGGGTCCTAAGCCATGGCACCAAGAGAGAAGGAAAGGGTGAGATTTGACTTCTTATGTAAGTTTTGGGCAATTTGGTCATTTTTGGTCAAAGCTTTCTTGAGAAGCTTTGATTAAAATACATTTCTTTTTGAATTAAAGGTGATTTAATTTGACATAAAGTATATTTCCTTTGGATAAGATAAGATTTCTACTACAAGCTATTATCTAATGGACAATTGTTACAGTTGACAGAAGTTAGTGTTATTTGTCCAACAGATAATAAAATACATAGTGATTTTTATTTATCAGATAAAAATCTCAAAAAATGTGAAATCTTGTAAACCATATCCAGCCTCGGATTTGGTAAGATCCCCCGTCAATGTTTCCACAGATCAAAGTCCTCGGGGAAAATATCTCATTTCCCCGGCTCCACTCAATGTGTACACAAAACGAGAAATGATATTAAAATATTCTACGTTCTCAGAAAAATCCACAAAAATTACAAATATTATAAAATGACTATTTATCATAAAATAAACAAATTTTGGGGTGTTACAACTCTCCCCTTCAAATAGAAATTTCATCCTTAAAATTTTTATGCCTTAGAACAGTTGTGGGTATTGCTTCTTCATCTTGTCTTCTAACTCCCAAGTTGCATCTCTGGTTATTTCATTCCAGATCACTTTTACTAATGGGATGTCTTTCCCTCTAAGTCGCTTCACCCTCTTATCCTCAATTCTCACAAGAGACGTCTCATAAGTTAAGTTTTCTTTCAATTGTACCGTATCAGGTGCTATGACATGATCAAGGCTAGGAATATATTTTCGAAGTTGTGACACATGAAAAACATTGTGGAGATTAGAAAGAAAAGGTGGTAAGGCTATTTGGCAAGCAACTGGGCCTATCAGGCGAAGAATTTGGTAAGGTCCAAGGAATTTAGGAGTAAGCTTTCTAGACTTAAAAACTCAACTGACCCTAGTCGTAGGCGTGACTTTCAAAAATACATGCTCGCTTTCCTCAAACTCAAGAGGCTTTCTTCTTTTATCGGCATAGCTCTTTTGTCGACTTTGAGTTATCCTCATCTTTTCCTGAATCATCTTAACCTTTTTATTTGTTTGTTGTATGAGATCAGGTCCAACAGTAAGTCGCTCTCCATCCTGGTACCAACACAAAGGTGTTCCATACCTTCGCCCATATAGAGCCTCATAGGGTGTCATCCCTATGCTCGAATGATAATTGTTGTTGTAGGTGAACTCTACTAATGGTAAAACTTCATCCCAACTCCCAGTTTGTTCTAAAGCGCAAGCTTTAAGCAAATCTTCCAATGATTGAATCGTTCTCTCCGATTGACCATCGGTTTGGGGATGATATGCAAAACTTAAACGTAGCTTCGTTTCCATCGCTTCTTGAAGACTTTGCCAAAACTTTGATGTGAACCTTGGATCTCTATCAGAAATGATACTAGTAAGCACACCATACAGTCTGACAATTTCACCAATGTACAGTTGGGTTAGCTTCTCCAATGAATACCTTATGTTGATTAGTAAGAAATGTGCTGACTTCGTGAGTCGATCCACAATTACCCATATCGAATCGTAACCCTTTCTAGTCTTTGGCAATCCAACCACAAAGTCCATTGCAATACTATCCTACTTCTATTCGGGAATAACTAAGGTTGTAACATTCCATACGATCTCTAGTGTTTGACCTTCGCTTTCTGACAAACTAGATAGGAAGACACATATCTAGCAATATCTCTCTTCATTCCATGCCACCAAAATAGCTTCTTCAAATCTTGGTACATTTTGGTTATTCCTGGGTGCATACTCAACTGGCTCGTGTGAGCATGTTTGAGTATATATTTCCTAAGTTCTTGATCCTTGGGTACACAGACTCTACCTCTAAACCTTAGGAATTCATTAGTTCCTTCCTCTAATGTTGTCGCACCACCTTGTTTCATCAGCTCCCTTTCTTCTTGTAAAAATTTGTCAACTTTCTGCTTTTCTCGAATATCTTCCATTAAGTCATTTGAGATTGTGACCATGTTCATACAAATCTTTCCCGATGTCAATTCCACAAAGGACCATATATATATGAATTGTTCTATCAAATCCTTTTCCTTGATCATCATAGTAGAAATACTGAGCATCTTTCTACTTAAAGCGTCCACCACGACATTTGCCTTTCCAGGGTGGTACTGCAGTTAAAAATCATAATCCTTCAGAAATTCCAACCACCTTCACTGTCTCATATTCAATTCCTTCTGATCATACAAATACTTCAAGCTCTTGTGGTTGCTAAAGACGTTGAACGTTGCTCCATAAAGAAAATGTCTCCATATCTTCAAAGCGAATACTACAGCTGCTAACTCCAAGTCGTGTGTTGGGTAGTTCTTCTTATGCACTCGCAGCTATCTTAAAGCATAAGCCATCACTTTTTCGCTTTGCATAAGCATACACCCTAATCTTTGGTATGAAGCATCGTAATACACTTTAAAGGGTTCACTTGGATCGGGTAGAACTAACACTGGTGAAGTAGTTAATCACCTATTTAGTTCTTGAAAGCTTTCTTCGCAAGCATCCATCCACTCAAAGGCTTGATTCTTCCTTGTGAGCTGAGTGAGAGCTCCAGCTATCTTAGAGAATCCTTTAATGAATCTCCTATAATATCCAGCTAATCCCACAAAGCTCCAAATTTCTGTCACTGTCTTCGGCCTTTCCTATTGCAGAACAGCTTCCACTTTTGATGGGTCTACTGCAATTCCTTCCTTCGAGATCACATGGCCTAAAAACTTGACCTCTTCTAGCCATAATTCATACTTCGATAACTTGGCGTTCAGCTTCTTCTCCTTCAAGATCTGCAGAACCATATTGAAGTGTTCAACATGATCCTCCTAATTTTGAGAATAGATTAGAATGTCGTCAATGAAGACAATAATAAATCTGTCCAAGTAAGGATGAAAGATTCTATTTATATAATCCATGAATATGGCAGGTGCATTTGTCACACCAAAAGGCATCACCAGGTACTTGTAGTAACCATAACGAGTACGAAAAGCTATTTTGGGAATATCCTCCACCTTTACTCTAATCTAATGATAGCCTGATCACAGATCGATCTTAGAAAACACCGCTGCTCCCTTCAGTTGATCCATTAAGTCATCTATCCTTGAAAGTGGATACTTATTCTTAATCGTGACTTTATTCAACTGGCAATAGTCCACGCACAATCGTAAAGTACCATTCTTCTTCTTGACTAGTAATACTGGCGCTCCCCATGGGGACACACTAGGTCTAACAAATTGCTTCTCCAGGAGTTCTTTCAATTGCTTCTTGAGTTCAACCAATTCTGACGGTGACATTCTGTAGGGCGCTATAGAAATAGGACTAGATCCAGGAACAAAATCGATGGTGAACTCTATCTCCCACTCTAGCGGTAAAGTAGGTACCTCATTAGGAAAGACTTCGGGAAACTCTCTAACCACTAGAATTGCGTTCACATCTGCCTTGTTCTCGACTTTTAAAGAAGATAATAACATATATCCTTGAGCTCCTTCTTTTAAGAAAGCTTTCACTTGGTTGGCCGTCAAAAATCTAGAATTGTCATCCACATGGAAAATTATAGTTTTACTAGAACAGTCTAACAGGACATGGTTAGTAGATAACTAATCTATTCCTAAGATTATGTCTAATTGGGAAATAGGTAAATAGATCAAATCAACAGAAAAGATTCAACCTTCAACAATTAAAGGACAATCTAAATAGACTTTAGTGGTAATAACAGGTTTAGCAGCAGGGGTTGAAACAGTCAAGTCAAAAGGCAAAGAAGATACAGGTAAACCAAGTCGTTTCACATAGTCGTAGGAAATGAACGAATGGATTGCCCCAGAGTCATACAGTACAGTCAAAAGATTACCCTCTATGATACCTTCTCCTTGAATTAGATCTTTGGATTTAGAGGCCTCAGCTCCATTAAGGGTATAAACTCTGCCTCTTGCCTGCAGTTTCATAGCTCTTGCAGCATTGACTGAAGGCTCTACCTTGGCTAGGTTGCAGTTGCGGGAAACATGTCCAGGCTTCCCACATCTAAAGTAAATGACTCCTTTAATTATGTAATCCCTCGTTAAGTGCTCTTTTCTGCACTTCAAACATCTTGGCGTAGACATTGTAGTCTGACCAGTTCTACTAGGACTTCCACTTTGCGAGTGTTGTTGCTGATTTCCATGTGGTCTTGAGTAAGGCTTTCTCTGATAGTGATTAGCACTGCTGCTGCCTCTCTAGGATCGAAAAGGCCCAAAATTACAATTCCTCGTGTCTCGTGCTTGGTCTAGGTCTTCTACATGGCGACACGTATCTAGCAAATCTGAGAATTAGTTGATCCTCAAAGTTATAACTGCCCTCTTCACATCGTGCCTCAAACCTTCTTCGAATTTTTGACATTTCCACACCTCGTTCAGCTAGTGTTGGAAATAAGTTGAGAATTTAGACAAGCTTTCAAACTTCGTGGCGTACTCACCGACCGTCATGTTCCCCTATCTCAGACTGAGGAACTCCATCTCTTTTGCATGTCTGGCACTTGCAGGAAAATATTTCTCCAAGAATTTCTTCTTGAATACCTCCCAAGTAATTGCTCGACCTTCAGTTTCTAGCAATCTCTATGCTCTAGTCCACCATTCTTCTGCATCTCTAACCAACATAAATGCAGCATAAGTCACCTTCTTATCATCGGCACAGTTCATGCCTCTAAAGACTTTCTCCAGCTCCTTGATCCAAAGAGTAGCCTTCTCTGGATCAAATTCTCCCTTGAATTGAGGAGGGTTGTTGCGACGAAATTCAGATAAGTTTTGAGCATCTACAATAGCTTCTAACTGTTGTGCAGCTCTCTCTTGTTGTTGAGCAATCTACTAGTTCTGTTGCAGCATGGCCTCAACCATCTTTTGAATCGCCTCGATCGCTGCAGTCATATCCCCTCTACGAGCCATATCTCTTTTCAAGTCAAACTATACAAAACACAGGGAAAAGTTAGATGCATCCTTTCGGAATACCAAATACAGAGAATCACACAGTACAAACTAGGTAGTCCAAACCACAAGACCCAAAAGAAAACTTAAATCGCGGCTCTAACACCCCTTTTTCTAGAGGAAGTGGGAACGTCACACCAAAATCAAATGCAAAAAAATAAATAAATCATAAATTAAGACTTGGTTCATTTAATATATGAATAAACATCTTCAATCATAAATGTATAGTAATCGGGTATTGAATATCTTTTTTTTTAGAGAATAATAAAATATAGTTACAGTAAAAATCGGCATGAAAGAAAAACTATACATCCACATATTATATATATATATATATCTGCATTAAGCCTGGTTAATTACATCATCAAGTATACAAAAAGCAAAAGCTTTACCCACCCCAAGATGTTTACAAATGTACAACCCATCAAAATAGCAAAGCATTAGGCTTCCCAAAAAGATATACGGATAGCCATCAGTAGCCACCGATAGTACCAGCCTCCTAAGACTGACGAGAAGGAACCATGGTAGGATCCTCCTCTGGGTCTTCCTCGTCAGATGAAATCATCATCGGAGCAACCGAATTACGAGCAGAGGCTCGTGCAATAGATAGGAATGAATCCTCTTATGGGGTATAATAGAGATCATCCCACAAATCACGGATAGGTAGGTAAAACTCTAGATGAACAAAAGCAGTAAAGTTAAAAATAGGTGGGTCATAGCGACCCTAAGCTAGTGACACCATCAAGTCCCCATGATAGATACAATGATCCATGCTCAGGTTAATATGCTAACAATCAGGACCTCCGTGGAAAGTCATCCTCACGTATCCCAGAAATCTATGCAAACGAGATGACATCTTCGAGCAAGCACTAGTCGTAGTCAGGCCAGAAATCAGGGAACTCGGGCGCTTCCCCTTCCTTACGGATGTCTTCTCAGAAGCATATAAATAAAACAAAAATATAGGGATACAGGAAAGAGGTAAGACACCTAACATTCAATACCAATATGGCAGTAAGAAAATAGAATGGCGCAGGACGTCCACATAACATCACAACATATATATATATATATATATATATATATATATATATATATATATATATATATATATATATATATATATATATATATATAATATTCAATAATAATAAAATAAGCAATAAAAGGGAAACAACAATAATGTCTCAGACATTAAGTAGTTCATTAAATATTCATTCAATCTTATAGTTATAGACACTCATGCCAGAAGAAATATAAGACAGATAATGTAACATTCCGAAAAATATCTGTTTAATTATAAATCATCATTTTATAATATTCAAGATTTTTAGGAATTTTTCTGAAATTTTTCGGAAACGATGAATATTTTAATATATTTTTCGTTTTGCGTGCACACTGAGCTGAGAATTGCTGAGGTCAGTGTAATGCTCAGGAAATTATTTATTTCACCACAAATAGTCATTTTATAATATTTGTGATATATGTGAATTCTTTTGGAATTTTTCGGAAATGACGAATATTTTAATATATTTCTCGTTTTACGCAAACGTTTAGCAGAGTCGGGAAAACGACTGTAATGCTTCAAAAATTGGAAAGTTATATGACGAATAGTCGTTTTATAATACTTGCAATTTTTGAAAATTTTCTGGGATTTTTCCGAAAACGTCGAATATTTTAATATATTTCTCGTTTTGCGTGCGCACTGAGCAGAACCGGAGAAACGCGATGTTTCCTCTGAGAACCTTGAACTATGGACATGTCGACGGGGGATCTTACTAAACTCGAGGCTGGACACAGTTTACGAGGTTCTACGTTTTTCGAGAAATTATAACAGATAAAACAAAACAATACTGCGAAAAATTTATCTGTCAGATTAATTAAATACTGACTTCTGTCAACTGTAACTATTATCCATTGGATAATAGCATGTAATAAAAATTCTATCACATTATCCTAATGCAATCTACTTTATGTCTAATCCATTCACTTTAATTCAAATTTAATGTTAAATAATCAAAGCTTCTTTGAGAAGCTTTGACCAAATAATGACCAAATGACCCTTAGCTTCCAAAGGAAGCCAAAAACTCTCTCCTCCCTCTCTCTCTATGCATGGCTGCAGCAGCCCAAACAAGGGGGGAAATGTTTGATTTCATTTAATCAATTTTTACCACACTTTGATTCATTTTAACCTAAATCCTTTCTCTCTCTACCTTCCTTCTTCCTCCTCCATTTTCTTCTTCTCCTCCTTCTCTCTACCATAAGCTACGGCCAGCCCTCCCTCTCCCCACTCAACCTTCACAAAATTTTCATCCAACTACATTTTCTCAATCCTCTCATCCTCCTAAACACTTTTCTTGCTTGGAGCTTCTTAAAAATCCATCATCTTCATCACTTTCTTCAAGCTTCAAGCTTTGAGCTTTTGGGTAAGTTTCAAGACCTCTCTTCTCTTCTCTTCATTTTCAGTTTCAAGAACCTTCTAATGGCCATTTACATCACATTTTTCAAGTCCATATGCTATTCTAATCATGTCCAAATTTCTAGGGTTTTTGGAGGTGCAAATCCGAAATTTACAAGGAGCTTTCTTGGGATTTCTCTTGATTTCTCCATTTGGGTAAGAGGAAGACACTCCTCCTCAATCTCTTTTAGCATCTAGGAACCTTGGTTGTGTTATTTGTGGAAAAACCCTAAAGAGGGTTATTCTTTAATTTTATAATTAGCATGTTTGTGTGTTGATTTTACTTTGTTTATGTTATTGGATTGATTGGTTGTGTATAATAGTATATTGGATTAGATTGGATGTCTTGAAATGGAAGAAAATGAATTTGGAGTGGCTCTTGGAGGGTCACGGTTTTGAGGGATAAAAATTGGGTAAATTGTAGTCAAGTTGTAACAAGCATGAGACTTAAATTAACCAAGTGATAAAATGAAATTTAATGGAAGGAAAACTTGCATTTGAGACCTCCTTGGTGGTCACGTTTTTGGGCCGAAAAGGGTGGTCTTCTTGGTGATCAATTTGTAATAAGGACAAGCCACATTGAAATCAAGTATGTAGAATAAAAATTAATTGAAGGAAAAATTTGAATTGGACCCTTTAAGGAGGCCACGGCCTCTAGGGTAAATTAGGACTTAATTATCTAAAATTTTGTAATCTTGGAGATTGGAGAATTAAATGATTAAAACATAGGCAATAGATTAGTAAATTAGCCAATTTGGAAGAATGAAATATAATTAGAAATTCCATAAAGTTTAGAGGAACCAAGAAGAACCTTGTCACATGACTTAGGAAATTCCAAGAGAGCAAGAACAAGAGAGTGTGAAGTTTTGAGACTTTAGAATGACCATTCTAAGTGAATGAGAATAAATTACTTTAGGAAAATTTAATTGACTATGGAAACTTACTTAGTGACAGATTCTTGTAAGAATGGCAAATCTTGAATAAGAATGCATAATGGACCTTAGAAATGTATTACCTTATTTGATTTTAATATTATGACATTATGGGTCTATGTGAGTGACCATAATTGTATGTTGATGTTATCTTGGCCAATTGTGGCATATTATGGAATTGTATGAAATTGTGAATCATACATGTTCATGCATAGAGTCTTATGCATTGTGGATGTCCTATGGACTGTTGTAAGGCCAAGTTGCCTAGGAGATTGAACACACCTTAGTGCGGGTGCGAGTAGACTAGTGTAGGTCATATTTGACCTTGGGGGCGTCGGGGTACGGGTCCTTCACAAGGGGCAGTTGGTAGCTCTTCTGCCCGTGAGGAAAACCGATGCAAATGTACCGATGATCCAGACCGAGACACTGTCCTATATCGTGATCTAGCGTTGACTGTCTGTACAATGCCTGATATGCACACGGAAATTATTGATTTATAGCACTTTGGCCACGGCAGCCGAGTTACAAACATGTCTCCTGATCTTTCTCTCCGACTGTTTGTGTCTAGCTGTATGGAGTAGGATTCTGAGTACTCTTATGGAATATGAAATCATCTGATAATTACTACTTTATGAATTTGAACTATTTTGTTTAATGTTGCAATAAATGACTGCCTGGAACTGTTTATCTGCTTATTATTGAATTTACTGCCTATTACTTGGATATGTTGTTTCTGAACTGCTACCTGGGCGCATTGCGCCGTTTTGTTTCTGGCTGCTATAATAGGTAATGATGGTGGGATGTCTTACCTCTTTTTTTGTATTTCTATTATTTGTTGCTTGTGTGTATACTGCGTTGATCGAAGACGACGGTAAGGAGGTGGAAGATCCAGAATTTCCTAGCTTTTGGCCCGAACAAGACTAGCATCTACTGAGGCGATGGCGGCACGTATGCGTGGATTTCTGGGCGATGTGCGTCTGACCTTCCTCGGAGGGCCAGAGTGCTAGCATATCAACTTGAACTCCGATCGCTGCGTCTATCTAGGAGATGTGTCGATTGCCCTAGCCTGGAGACGTCATGAGGCGCCGATCCTCACCTGCCATGTCAGCCTGCGGCTGGAGTTCTACCTACCCATCCGAGAGATGTGAGGTGATCGTTACTACACCCCTTGGGAGAACTCTTTTGATTCTACTGCTCGGGCTCCTGCCCGTGGTTCCGTGGTTCCCATGGAGGTTTCCTCTGAAGAGGAGGATCCTGCAGAGGATTCGGACACAGTCCCTCCTCCTTTGAGGGACTGATTTTACTGGTAGCTACTGATGGCTACCAGCGTTTTATTTTGAGGGCTTGATGTATTATTTTTGGTGAGCTGTATATTCTGATATCTCTGGGGTATATATGTTTAATCCTATAGGGCAGGTATAGTTTTGTTTTTTTGGAAATTTCCAAGTTGTATCTAAAATATATTTGGCATCTAAATATATATGTATGTGTATGTTATTCAGATGTGGGTCTTGTTTACTGTTTTGTTCTTTACCGTTATTCATATTCCGAATTGTTAAATCAACAAAAAAAATATACCACCAATTTTACTCACGTATTAAAGTACTAAGCAAGTTAATTTTGAACTAAATGAACCGGGTCTTAATTGTTTAAAAATTTATTTTCCGCATTTTCTTTTATGTTGAATAATGTGACGTTCCCTCTCCAAAAAGGGACGGCACATTAAGTTGGTATCAGAGCCCCGGTTTATAATACTTTGGGTCTTGTGTGTGCTGTGTGAATCTCTGTGATTGGTGTTTTGAATGAATCCCTCTGACTTTCCTTATGTTTTCAGTAATCTGATTTAAGAGAAAAGCGAGATGGCAAGAAGTAGAGAAATTACAGTTGCAATAGAAGAGATGCAGAGGATAGCGGAAGTCATCGCCCAACAGAATGAGCGTCCTGCTCAGCAACAAGAGAGAGCTGCTCAACAGCTCGAGGCGACTACCGATGCACAGAACTTAGCAGAGTTTCGTCGCCACAACCCTCCGCAATTCAAGGGAGAATTTGATCCGGACAAGGCTAGTCTGTGGATCAAAGAGCTGGAGAAAGTCTTTCGTGGTATGAATTGTGCTGAAGATAAGAAGGTGAACTATGCTACCTTCATGCTTGTGGGCAACGCCGAAGACTGGTGGAACGGAGCTCAGAGAGCACTGGAAGCCGAAGGAACTGACATCACATGGGACGTGTTCAAGAACAAGTTCTTGGACAAATATTTTCCTGCAAATGCGAGACATGCGAAAGAGATGGAATTCCTCAACCTGCGACAAGGGAACATGACCGTTAGTGAATATGTGGCCAGATTTGAAAACCTGGAGAAGTTCTCAACACACTACCAACATCAAACCGATGAAGCCTGGAAGTGTTGGAAATTCACTGAAGGACTGAGGTATGAAGTGAAGAAGGCCGTGATCACCCTGAAAATGAAGGTGTTTTCGGAACTGTTGGATACGTGCTGTGAAGTTGAGGCCTTGGAACAGGCTAGAGACTCGAGGAGCAAGAACTTTGGGCCTGCGAGGTTCCAAAGAGGTGGAGGCAATAGTTCAAACCGCTTCCAAAAGAAGCCTTATTCCCGACCAACGGGAAACCCGCAACAAACTGGTGGAAGTTCTGGTGGAGGTTCTTCTGGGAACCGAACTGGTCAGAATGTGACATATCCGTCCAAATGCCTAAAGTGTGGGAAAGATCATCTCACGAGAGACTGCACGATCAAGGGAATCATCTGCTTCAGATGTGGCAAACCGGGCCACGTGTCTAGAGACTGCAATCAGACAAAGGCTGAACCTTCAGTCAATGCAACTCGAGCCAAGAAACCGCAAGCCGGAGGTCGAGTTTACACCATGAGCGGAGCTGAAGCCTCCGAATCCGAAGACTTGATTCAAGGAGAAGGCACCATAGAAGGTAATCTTTTAAAAGTACTGTATGACTCTGGGGCAACCCATTCTTTCATATCATATGACTGTGTGCTACGACTTAGCTTACCTGTGTCTGAACTACCCTTTGATTTGACTGTTTCAACCCGTACTGATAAACCAGTAGTTACTACCAAAGTCTTCTTGAAGTGTCCCCTAATTGTTGAAGGTCGAATCTTTTCTGTCGATTTGATCTGTTTACCTCTTTCACAACTAGATATAATCTTAGGGATGGACTGGTTATCTTCCAACCATATTCTGTTAGATTGCTCTAGAAAAACCATAGTCTTTCCTGTGGATGAAGATTCTAGATACTTGACGGCCAACCAAGTACGAACTTTCTTGAAAGAAGGAGCTCAAGGATACATGCTACTATCTTCTTTGAAAGTCGAGAGCAAGGCTGATCTGAGCACTATTCCTGTGGTGAAGGAGTTTCCTGAGATCTTCCCCGAAGATATACTTGGTTACCGCCAACTCGCGAGATAGAATTCGCTATTGACCTTGTACCGGGAACTGGTCCCGTGTATATAGCACCTTACCGGATGTCGCCAACGGAATTGGTGGAACTTAAGAAACAGCTAGAGGAGCTTTTGGAGAAACAGTTTGTCAGGCCGAGTGTATCACCTTGGGGAGCGCTAGTGTTGTTGGTTCGAAAGAAGGACGGTACCTCGATATTGTGTGTGGACTATAGGCAATTGAACAAGCTGACAATCAAGAACAAATATCCTCTTCCGAGAATCGACGACTTGATGGACCAACTGAGGGGAGTAGCGGTATTTTCTAAGATTGATCTGAGATCCAGGTATCATCAGATAAGATTGAAGATGGAGGATGTACCCAAGACTGCTTTTCGTACCCGATACGGTCATTACGAATACCTTGTGATGTCGTTTGGTGTCACGAATGCACCTGCTATATTTATGGACTACATGAACAGGATCTTTCGTCCTTACTTGGACAAGTTTGTTGTCGTTTTCATCGATGACATCCTGATATATTCCCAAAATCGGGAGGATCATGCTGAACACCTCAGCATAATTCTTCATATTTTGAAGGAGAAAGAATTGTATGCCAAATTGTCGAAGTGTGAGTTTTGGCTTGATAAGGTGAAGTTTTTGGGCCATGTGATCTTGAAGGAAGGGATTGCAGTGGATCTGTCCAAAGTAGAAGCAGTGCTACAGTGGGAACAACCGAAGTCAGTGACGGAAGTTCGTAGCTTCGTTGGTTTAGCTGGATATTACAGAAGATTCATAGAAGGATTTTCCAAAATTGCCAGACCGCTTACTCAGTTGACAAAGAAGGACAAGACTTTTGAATGGACTGATAACTGCGAGCAAAGTTTCCAAGAGTTGAAGAAACGGCTGACTACCTCACCCATATTGGTACTACCTGATCCGAATGAGCCATTTGAGGTGTACTGTGACGCTTCGTACCAAGGATTGGGGTCTGTTCTTATGCAACACAGAAGAGTGGTAGCTTATGCTTCGCGATAGTTGCGAGTGCACGAAAAGAATTATCCGACGCACGATTTGGAGCTGACAGCTGTGGTTTTTGCTCTGAAAATATGGAGGCATTTCCTCTATGGAGCAACGTTCAACATCTTCAGTGACCACAAAAGTTTAAAGTACTTGTATGATCGGAAGGAGCTGAACATGAGATAGTGAAGATGGTTAGAATTCCTGAAGGACTACGACTTTCAACTGTTGTACCACCCTGGCAAGGCGAATGTCGTGGCTGACGCCTTGAGTAGGAAGACTGACAGTGTTTCTGCACTAATGATTAAGGAAAGAGAGCTCATCGAACAGTTTAGAGATACTCGGTCATTTGTCAAGTTGGAACCTGGAAGGATTAGTATGAATATGGTTACCATCTCAAGTGAACTAATGGAGGACATACGAGAAAAATAAAAAGTCAATAAATTCTTGCAAGAAGTGAAAGAGTTGATGAAGCAAGGTAAGGAAACGGAATTCGAGGAAGGAACATATGGAACTCTGAGATTTTGGGGTAGAGTCTGCATTCCCCGTGACCAAGAGCTTAAGCAGTATATTGTGGAACATGCTCACACCAGCATGCTAAATATGCATCCGGGCATAACGAAGATGTACCAAGACTTGAAGAAGTTGTTCTGGTGGCATGGGATGAAGAGCGATGTCACTAGATGCGTATTGACTTGTCTAGTTTGTCAAAAAGCTAAGGTGGAACATTAAAGACCTGCAGGATTGCTACAACCGTTGTCTATTCCTGAATGGAAATGGGACAACATTGCAATGGATTTTGTTGTGGGTTTGCCAAGAACAAGAAGAGGACACGATTCAATTTGGCTAATAGTTGATCGACTCACAAAGTCGGTTCATTTCCTTCCAATCAACATAAAGTATAGCCTGGAGAAGTTGACCCAGCTGTATATTAGAGAGATCATTAGGCTGCATGGTGTGCCTATGAGTATTGTTTCGGATAGGGATCCGAGGTTTACTTCAAAGTTCTGGCAGAGCTTATAGGCATCGTTGGGAACGAAATTACGTCTAAGTTCGGCATACCACCCACAAACTGATGGACAATCTGAAAGAACGATCCAATCTCTAGAAGATTTGCTTAGAGCTTGTACAATAGAACAGACTGGAAGTTGAGATGAAGTTTTACCATTAATAGAATTCACCTACAATAACAGTTATCATTCGAGTATAGGGATGGCACCCTATGAAGCTCTATATGGACGACGGTGTCAGACACCATTGTGTTGGTACCAAGATGGCGAGCGTCTCACAATTGGACCGGATATCATTCAACAGACGACTGAGAAGGTCAAGATGATTCAAGAGAAGATGAAGACTGCTCAGAGCCGGCAAAAGAGTTATGCGGACAAGAGGAGAAAGCCTCTTGAGTTTGAAGAAGGTGAGCATGTGTTCTTGAAAGTCACACCCACGACTGGGGTCGGCCAGGCTTTGAAATCTAGAAAACTCACCCCAAAATTCCTTGGACCTTACCAAATTCTTCGCCGAATAGGTCCAGTAGCTTACCAGATAGCCTTACCCCCTTTTCTTTCCAACATACACAATGTCTTCCATGTGTCACAACTTCGCAAGTATTTGCCAAATCCAAGTCATGTCATAGCACCGGACACAGTACAGTTAAAAGAGAACTTAACCTATGAGGCACCTCCTGTGAGAATCAAGGATCGACGGATAAAGCAACTTAGAGGCAAGGAGATTCCATTAGTAAAGGTGATCTGGAATGAGACGACTGGTGATGCAACTTGGGAACTGGAAGACAAGATGAAGGAGCAACATCCAGAACTATTTTAAGGTACGTAAATTTCGAGGACGAAATTCCTTTTAGTAGAGGAGTGTTGTAACATCTCGAAAAATATCTGTTTAATTATAAATCATCATTTTATAATATTCAAGATTTTTAGGAATTTTTCTGGAATTTTTCAGAAACGATGAATATTTTAATATATTTCTCGTTTTACGTGCGCACTGAGCTGAGAATAGCTAAGGTCAGTGTAACGCTCCGGAAATTATTTATTTCACCACAAATAGTCATTTTCTAATATTTTTGATTTATGTCAATTCTTTCGGAATTTTTCGGAAACGATGAATATTTTAATATATTTCTCGTTTTACGCAAACATTTAGCAGAGTCGGGAAAACAACTGTAATGCTTCAAAAATTGGAAAGTTATATGACGAATAGTCGTTTTATAATATTTTTAATTTTTGAGAATTTTCTGGGATTTTTCCGGAAACGTCGAATATTTTAATATATTCCTCGTTTTGCGTGCGCACTGAGCAGAACCGGAGAAATGCGATGTTTCCTCCGAGAACCTTGAACTCTGGACATGTCGACGAGGGATCTTACTAAACCTGAGGTTGGACACAGTTTACGAGGTTTCACATTTTTCGAGAAAATTATAACAGATAAAACAAAACAATACTGCGAAAAATTTATCTGTCAGATTAATTAAATACTGACTTCTGTCAACTGTAACTATTATCCATTGGATAATAGCATGTAATAAAAATCCTATCATATTATCCTAATGCAATCTACTTTATGTCTAATCCATTCACTTTAATTCAAATTTAATGTTAAATAATCAAAGCTTCTTTGAGAAGCTTTGACCAAATAATGACCAAATGACCCTTAGCTTCCAAAGGAAGCCAAAAACTCTCTCCTCCCTCTCTCTCTATGCACGGCTGCAGCAGCCCAAACAAGGGGGGAAATGTTTGATTTCATTCAATCAATTTTTACCACACTTTGATTCATTTTAACCTAAATCCTTTCTCTCTCTACCTTCCTTCTTCCTCCTCCATTTTCTTCTTCTCCTCCTTCTCTCTACCATAAGCTACGGCCAGCCCTCCCTCTCCCCACTCAACCTTCACAAAATTTTCATCCAACTACATTTTCTCAATCCTCTCCTCCTCCTAAACACTTTTCTTGCTTGGAGCTTCTTGAAAATCCATCATCTTCATCACTTTCTTCAAGCTTCAAGCTTTGAGCTTTTGGGTAAGTTTCAAGACCTCTCTTCTCTTCTCTTCATTTTCGGTTTCAAGAACCTTCTAATGGCTATTTACATCACATTTTTCAAGTCCATATGCTATTCTAATCATGTCCAAATTTCTAGGGCTTTTGGAGGTGCAAATCCGAAATTTACAAGGAGCTTTCTTGGGATTTCTCTTGATTTCTCCATTTGGGTAAGAGGAAGACACTCCTCCTCAACCTCTATTAGCATCTAGGAACCTTAGTTGTATTATTTGTGGAAAAACCCTAAAGAGGGTTATTCTTTAATTTTGTAATTAGTATGTTTGTGTGTTGATTTTACTTTGTTTATGCTATTGGATTGATTGGTAGTGTATAATAGTATATTGGATTGGATTGGATGTCTTGAAATGGAAGAAAATGAATTTGGAGTAGCTCTTGGAGGGTCACGGTTTTGAGGGTTAAAAATTAGGTAAATTGTAGTCAAGTTGTAACAAGCATAAGACTTAAATTAACCAAGTGATAAAATGGAATTTAATGGAAGGAAAACTTGGATTTGAGACCTCCTTAGTGGTCACGGTTTTGGGCCAAAAAGGGTGGTCTTCTTGGTGATCAATTTGTAATAAGGACAAGCCACATTGAAATCAAGTATGTAGTATAAAAATTAATGGAAGGAAAAATTTGGAATTGGACCCTTTAAGGAGGCCACGGCCTCTAGGGTAAATTAGGACTTAATTATGTAAAATTTTGTAATCTTGGAGATTGGAGAATTAAATGATTAAAACATACGCAATAGATTAGTAAATTAGCCAATTTGGAAGAATGAAATATAACTAGAAATTCCATAAATTTTAGAGGAACCAAGAAGAACCTTGTCACATGACTTAGGAAATTCCAAGAGAGCAAGAACAAGAGAGTGTGAAGTTTTGAGACTTTAGAATGACCATTCTAAGTGAATGAGAATAAATTACTTTAGGAAAATTTAATTGACTATGGAAACTTACTTAGTGACAGATTCTTGTAAGAATGGCAAATCTTGAATAAGAATGCATAATGGACCTTAGAAATGTATTACCTTATTTGATTTTAATATTATGACTTTATGGGTCTATGTGAGTGACCATAATTGTATGTTGATGATATCTTGGCCAATTGTGGCATATTATGGAATTGTATGAAATTGTGAATCATACATGTTCATGCATAGAGTCTTATGCATTGTAGATGTCCTATGGACTGTTGTAAGGCCAAGTTGCCTAGGAGATTGAACGCACCTTAGTACGGGTGTGAGTAGACTAGTGTAGGTCATGTTTGACCTTGGGGGCGTCGGGGCGCGGGTCCTTCACAATGGGCAGTTGGTAGTTCTTCTACCCGTGGGGCAAACCGATGCAAACGCACTGACGATCCGGACCGAGACACTGTCCTATATCGTGATCTAGCGTGGACTGTCTGTATAATGCCTGATGTGCACATGGAAATTATTGATGTATAGCACTTTGGCCGCGGCAGCCGAGTTACAGATATGTCTCCTGATCTTTCTCTCCGACTGTTTGTGTCTAGCTCCATGGAGTAGGATTTTGAGTACCGTTATGGAATATGAAATCATCTGATAATTACTGCTTTATGAATTTGAACTGTTTTGTTTAATGTTGCAATAAATGACTACCTGAAACTGTTTATCTGCTTATTATTGAATTTACTGCCTATTACTTGGATATGTTGTTTCTGAACTGCTACCTGGGCGCGTTGCTCCATTTTGTTTCTAGCTGCTATAATTGGTAATGTTGGTAGGATGCCTTACCTCTTTTTTTGTATTTCTATTATTTGCTGCCTGTGTGTACACTGCGTTGATCGAACACGACGGTAAGGAGGCAGAAGATCCCGAATTTCCTAGCTTCTAGCCCGAACAAGACTAGCATCTACTGAGGCGATGGCAGCACATATGTGCGGATTTCTGGGCGATGTGTGTCTGACCTTCCTCGGAGGGCCAGAGTGCTGGCATATCAACTTGAACTTTGATCGCTGCGTCTATCTGGGAGATGTGTCGATTGCCCTAGCCTGGAGACGTCATGAGGCACCGATCCTCACCTGCCATGTCAGCCTCCGGCTAGAGTTCTACCTACCCATCCGAGAGATGTGGGGTGATCGTTACTACATCCCTTAGGAGGACTCTTTTGATTCTACTGCTCGAGCTCCTGCCCGTGGTTCTGTGGTTCCCATGGAGGTTTCCTCTGAAGAGGAGGATCCTGTTGAGGATCCGGACACGGTCCCTCCTACTTTGAGGGACAGATTTTACTGGTAGCTACTGATGGTTACCAGCGTTTTATTTTGGGGGCCTGATATATTATTTTTGGTGGGCTATATATTCTGATATCTCTGGGGTATATATGTTTAATCCTATGGGGCAAGTATAGTTTTATTTTTTTAGAAATTTCCAGGTTGTATCTAAAATATATTTGGCATCTAAATATATATGTATGTGTATGTTATTCAGATGTGGGTCCTGTTTACTATTTTGTTCTTTACCGTTATTCATATTCCGCATTGTTAAATCAACAACAAAAAAATATACCGCCAATTTTACTCACGTATTAAAGTACTAAGTAAGTTAATTTTGAACTAAATGAACCGGGTCTTAATTGTTTAAAAATTTATTTTCCGCATTTTCTTTTATGTTGAATAATGTGACGTTCCCTCTCTAAAAAGGGGCGTTACAGACAATGCATAATGCATATGGTACCAAAAATCCTACTCCATGGAGCTAGACATAAACATTCAGAGAGAATGATCAGGGAGTTATGCCAGTATCTCGTCAGCCTAAAAATAAAGTGCTTATCAGAAAAATAATCTTTTGCGCAACATGGCTTATACGTGGCACTCTCAACAAGATCGCGATATAGGACAATGTCTCAGTCCGGATCATCGGTGTGTTTGCATCGGTCTATCCCACGGCCCTAGTGGAGCTACCACTGTCTATTGTGAGACACTCGTACTCCAACGACCCCAAGGTCAACAATATAACCTACACTTAGTCTTTTCACACCCGCACTAAGGTGTGATTCAATCTCCTTGGCATACACAGCCTTAATAACAGAGTCCAACGTACTTTCACAAATGTATGATGACTCAATGCATATCATGTATATTCATCAATAATATACTTCTCATAAAACAAACCACAATTTGGTCAAATTAAATATCAACAAGTCTTTGGTCCCACACATGGACTCACAATAACATATAATCAATTCTCAATAACAACATACATTTATAAGGTTCAACACAAACCACAATTTCATTTTATGAATACCAAATTCCTAATTACCTAAGTCTTGATTAATTACACAAGTCTAAGTCAAATAAACCCTTGAGGTCGTGGCCTCTCAAAGACAAGATCCAAACATTTTTCTTTCATCACATTATTAATTTCATAACACTAAATTACTTAAGTCACAAGGCTGCACAAAAGCACCACTTGGACCCCAAAAACTCCCTAGAGGCCGTAAGCCTCCCAAGAGTTTGAAAACCCAATTTTTCCATTACATGCATCAAATCCTTTAACACCTAATCACCTAAGCTTCAATTCATACAAAAATCAAACTCAAACCCCTAAAATATAGCCCAAGGTCGTGACCTCCCCAAAAGGGTAGGAAACCCTACATTTTTCTATTCATCCAATCCAAGAAATCCAACATCACCAAGGCATTCAAAACAACCAACATTTTTATAAAAATCAAGTATACACAAAAGCATGAAAAACAAGCATACAAAGTGGGCAATCCATTATGGATTCCTTCAACGACAACCACTCAAAAGTTTCCTCACCACCAATAAAGGTTGAAGTAAGTAAATCTCCCTCTTACCTAAAGGAATCTGGTAAGGAGGAGATAACCAGAGCTCTTAGAGAAATGGTTGTTGTATTGAGAGAGCAGGCTGCCATTAGTAGAAGTCTATCAGAAGCGATAGAATAGTACTCGCATAGTTAGTTATGGGGACGAGAAGGAACTTTTGAGGAATCAGTATTTCTCAGAGTTCAAGAAGGTTACTCCCTTGTTCTTGAAGGAAGAGTTTGGTTCAGTCAGAGCAGAAGATGACTTCATGTGATGAAGAGAACCCTAAAGTCATGTCATGCGCTGATGAACAGAAGGTGACCTTGCTTCATAAAGGTTAGTAGGAGAAGCCGAAAGCTGATGAGATGGAGCAGAGAGGTTACTAGAAGTGGTTGGTACTCGAACCACCTAAGACGTGTTTAGAGTTACTTTCCTAGATAAGTATTATTCCCTTGAGTTCTAGAAAGAAAAAGAATAGGAATTCCTAAAGTTGGAGCAAGAGGATATTACTAAAGACCAGTATGCAAAGCAATTCAAAGAATGTTAGGAGTTCTTTTCTTGTTTTATGTCCAATCCAGATAAACACTGGAAGTGAGTAAAATTTGAAGTAGAACTTGGAGAGGGCATTATAAGAGTTGCGATGCAAAATGAGGTTAAGGACTTCTTCGCTCTAGTCAATGAATACAGAGTTGTAGAAGTAGATAATTTCAGAGCCTCGTTGGAACAAGAGTTAGAAGGTTCCTAAAAAGGAAAAGATCAGATGTTGAGATCAGTAAGAGTGCTTTTAGATGTAACCCTAAGGAAAAAGGTAAATCAAGCTTCAAGTCACCAAGATGTGCAAGATGTGGTAAGACATGGATGTAGACCGTGTTTGATGGGAAATCTGTGTGCTGCATAAGTGAGTAACCAGGCAATCGTAAGGGAGATGGTTCTTGGAAAAAGAAAGCGACGAAATCTTCCAACTTGGTATGAGATGAGAACACATGTAAAGAGAAATCTTTTAAGGTGTGTATAAGGAGAGAATAGATTTACTTTGTAGATCATGTTGATTTACTTTGTGAATCTATTTTGCTTACCTTGTTGGTATGGTTCGGTTGTTTTAGAGAGACAAATGATGTTATGTTCTTGTTTGGTTGGTGTGTGAGACTGTGCCTTAATTTAAAGGCAAGTTGAACAAAGGGAATATCAAGAATAAATGTCTTTGTCTAAGAGAAGGATGATCAGGTAGATCAGTTGAGAAAAGCTTTGAATTTTCTCAGGAGATGATCTAAGACTTGATTGTCATGGAAACAGAGTGAAGAAGAGTATATCTTTGAGAGTTTTCCAAGATTAGGAAAAGACATGAAGAGTATGTCAAAGGTAATTTTGGAAACTTTTAGAAAAGAAGTGATTAAGTTCCAAGTAATTCGAAAGTCATTTTTGGATTACGAGTGGTACAGTTTAAGGGCCATGTAATTTCTTAAGACAAAAATTACAGAGAATTCTAGTAGAGTTTAAGTATTGGTACAATTGCTAGAGTAGCCATTGTATCCAAGAGCAGAGAATCTATCAGTGGATTTTCTTAGTTAGTGCTACCTGGTTTAGGCCAGTTAAGGGAGGTAGTACTCAGCAATGGACTCTAGATGGTGAGTTTGCTTTCTAAGAGTAGAAGAGAAGGTTGATTACTACGTTAGCATTGGAATTCCAAATTCCCGTGAGAACTTTGAGGTAGTCAGATATAATTCGAAGATGGGACTAAGGTGTGGTCGATGCAATAGAGGTAGGTAGATGCCTACGCATCAAGGCAGTTAAGTCTGCAAGAGAAGGACTACCCTAGGTATGATTTGGAATTAGCCACAGTGGTGATTACCTTATAGTTTTGGAGACATAACTCATAAGGAGTTAGTATGAGATGCTCAGCGATCATGATAGCTCAAGATGCTTGTTGATCATAGGAAGCTAGACATGAAGCAGAATAGATGGATAGAGTTTTTCAAGGCTCAAAACCTTGAGTTGAGATATCATTCGAGTAAGGCCAAAGAAATGGTTGATGCACCAGGTAGGAAATTCCTACAGGTGTCCCAAATGATAGTCCAAGAGAGAGTGAATTTCTTGAGAGTTTTTGAGAATTTGAGTCTAGTGGTGACTATGATTCCAGATAGTCTCTTAGTGAGCAAGGTGGACATAGTAAGAGGCTTAAAGACTCAAATTTCTTTGAAGCTCAGAGGAAGAATGAAGCTCTAAGGGACAAGTGTGAGTAGATCTTCTAAGGAACCCTAAAGGATTTTGTTTTGACTAAGAGGGAATGACGAAGTTTAGAGACAACTTTGTTTTCCAGGAGAGTCAAAAATCAAGAAAAGGATTCTGGAGGAAGCTCACCAAAGAAAGTATACCATCTATCAAGAGGTTACTAAGGTTTTCCAAGAGTTAAGGAAGATGTATGGTGGCCTAGTATGTTAAAGAACATAATAGAATATGTTGAGATGCTAGTAAGAATGGTGAGATTAAGTAATCTACCAATCTTTTGCCAAGACCAGTTAGCTATTTTCTAGATAAGGTAGTTCAACTACTTTTGAAAGAAATAGTCAGGATTCATGGTGTTTGAGTGAATGTAGTGTATGATAGAGATACTAGATTCACACCTGGTTTTGGAAACCTTCTAAGGAGAAGTTCAAAGCTAAGTTATGTTTTAGTACAGCTTACCATCCATAAGCAGAGGGATCAAGAGCTTTAAGATAAGCAAGTCTCCTCGAGAGAAGGTGGTTAGGAGAAGCTAGTACTGAAAAAGGACTGCATGGAAGCAGAAGTTCCATGTAGAGTTTTGTAAGCCATAATTATTTGCTTGAGGTGAGCAATTTTGGAGACAAATTTTTTAAAAAGGAGGGAAGAAATGTAATACCCTTAAACACATATTAAACTAGTGAATAGTTACCTAAGGTAGCATTTGACTTGTTTAGCATGCCAGTGAAGTTTTGTGACAAACTGAGTTCATTTAGGCACTAAGTTGCAACACAGAAGTTGTAAAGTAGCTTAAAATGACTCAGATAATAGCATAAGTTGCTAAGTTGAGGGAAATAAATATAGAGAGTTTATTTCTAGGTCACAAATAAGGCAAGTAAGATGTGGTAAAAGTTTCAAGAGAATCAGAGTCAGTTTGGTATTTTTAGGCATACTAGTTGTGCAATTTAATACCGAATGACTAGCAGCGGATATAGAAAATCATGAAAATGGTGAAACAATAATTTAGATGAATCCTATGATTTATTCTAAAGTTGTTGGAAGCTGGAAAACTTAAATTAACATAATTCAGGTGTTCTTAGCAGATTTAAGTTTCAGTGTAGAAACTTAAGTTAATATTTTCCCTTAATTCCCTCTATGTCCCACCCCTTTTTCTATCTTCTCTCTAGGCAGAATGAAGAAAAATAGAGAAAGAAAGAAACGGAGGAGAAAAGAAAGGGGAGAAAGGAGAAAGGGGAAGAAGGGAAGATGGAGAGGAAGAAGATCAATGATCAAGCTTCAAGATCAAGAGTCTTCAAGAGGTAGTGGTTTAAGACTTTTACTCATATACTTTCTCTATATTCTCTATGTATGCACATAAACAACCTAATATGCTAAATGGAGTTCTAAAGTTGCTAGTGGTATTTGGTTTGCATGGATATGTTTCTTAGATCAATTATGACTTGTTCATGTCATAAAATGAATTCAGAAACCTAGAAATATTCATTTAAACCATTTATGCCCATTTTGGGGTTTAGGGTCAAGCATGCATGATTTTGGTTGAAGAATCCAAATCAAGAGGTTTAGAATGGTGATTAATGTTTCCTAATTGTTAATAAACTAGTTAGGAACATAAAATCACTTAGAAATTGATTGGAAATGGCCAAAATCCGTGCAAATGACCCTTGGAACAGTACCACGCCCTGCAGAATTATGCAGAACTGTTGTTCTGTCATGGGCATCGCGGCGTGGGGTGAGTGGCGTCACGGCGTGAGGTCTTGAAATCAGAAAAATTCACGTTTTCTGCTATGGGCGCCACGACATAAAGAGGATGACACTGCGGCGTGCTACCCAAACCATGAAAAATGGTTTTTCTCACCATTTGATGTATTTCCTTTGATGGATCCATATATTTAAGTTTCCTAAGAGTATATAGGCATTAATAAGGGTATTTTTCCTTAGGGAAACTACCACCTAGAGTTGAGAAAAATGCTTAAGCTTTTAGTTATCTAAGAACAAGAAAATAACATGGAAGATGTTAAGCATGTTAAGAGAGGTGATCCAACAAGAGGATGATTCCTATGGTAATTGATTGTTACCTATCAAGTATGAGAATGCATAGGCTTTTAAGCATCGTAAAGGAAAGGTTTGCTTTAGGTAATAATATTGCACCTAAGGTAACTTAACGTTGCAATAGATATCACTCAAGATGTGATAAGATAGTGCAATGGAGATAAGTATACTAAGATGAATAGTAATATTCACTCTAGTAGAGAATGAGAAAGATATGAACCTTAGGAAATCCAAGAGTAGTGGATTACCTTAGGAAGGTACCTTGAACCTTAAGCAACAAAGAGTTGCAAGTAAGTACCACTCTTGTATTAGATTCGCTT
The DNA here is from genome assembly GCA_029884605.1 of Ormosia emarginata. NCBI lineage: Eukaryota > Viridiplantae > Streptophyta > Magnoliopsida > Fabales > Fabaceae > Ormosia > Ormosia emarginata. The sequence continues at coordinate 28,363,247 of JAQQTP010000074.1, read as the reverse complement.
AAGTAGAGATAAGATGAGATGGTGTATCAGTTCCAAAGATGGAATGTTTATGTACTACGTCTCTAGTTAAGTGAGACCATGTGCATTGTAGAATACACAATAGAATGAATGTTGACTTGTAAGCTTGTTACATTCATTAAGTATGCAAAGTTTTAGAGAAATGCTCATCATTTCCTTAAGTAAGGTTGAATAAGGCATTAGCTAAAATATGTTCTTTCACTAGGATGAGTTGAGTCTATAGGAAAGTTAAGATGGTGTTTATGTAAGAGTTAAACATAACACTACGCTTTTCACACACTAGTTAGTTAATCTAGTATGTATGTGAAGAGTAAGAACCTTAGTGCAACCAAGATTAGTGGTTTGCCATAGGTGAGTACCTAACACCTCAGCAACATAGTGTTGCGTTAGATATCACTTAAGAGATATGAATGATGAGGTGGAGTTTAGGTACAAGTATGAGAAATGGTTTGGTAATGTTTACCTGAGAATGTAACATTATATGGTGTGAGGTCATTTAGCTGAGAAGGTAAGGAATCAGAGATGTTCCTAAGGGGACAAGTATTTCTAACCAAGTGCTAAGGTTACATGTAATATGAAGTTACAGATTTTCCTTATTACAAAGGGTAAACATAAGAAGCCAAAGTTCCTAGTAGAATATGCTTAGGTCATAAAGGAACTAAGTATATAAGTACGTATGTAAGTCTACGAATTAGTTCATTCATGGAGGCAAAAGGAGATAGATGGGTGTCCGAAGGACTTTTGAGAAGGACATAACCCTAATGTCTCGATAGTGCTAAGGCCAAAGGAGATAAGTGGGAAATCCAAAGATGCTTTTTGAGCAAGGATGAAGCCCGAATTTCTCAGCGTGCCAGGATATGTGTAATGTGATGATGAACTTTTCCTCTATTTACCACTGGATGATATACTGAACCAGTTCCTAGCAAGCTTCTTTGTTTTCAACATAAAACTCTGCATGTATTTCAAAACAAAACCCTGCATTTGCATTCCATCCACATACTCTTAGGATTTCCTTAGGCATATTCATATTACATATCATTATCATTGCATTCACGGATAGTTGTATGGGCGTTGTATATATTAATAGTGTGTAGGCTATCAGTTGATATCACACTATAAGAAAGTGTGCAGATATGAGAAAAGAGGAGGAAACTCCTAAGTTAGAAATTATAGCATTTGTTATATATTTGTTATATACAATGTTATAGTTAGCTGGTATTGGAATTGCTTTTACTAAGAATGTTAATTCTCACCCCAGTTGTTCTTCCATGTAAATCCAGATACAAACGTAGGCACAAGCACAGGTACGATGTTACAGACCTTGCTAAGGGTAAGAAGATAAAGCATGAAGACTAGAGTAGTTTTTATTGCTTTAAGTAGATAGAACTTATGTAATCAGTTTATATTTGTTCTATAAGTTTTATGTTATATGTATTATAATAAGCCCTCTTGTGGCTAAATTTGTATATATATGTATGAGGCTTAAGTTTTTTCGCAATCTCTCAAGGCTTTCTATAATTACTCAGTTGTGATTATAGATATATGTTAGTATGTAGCATAGAAGTGATGTCTCTAGTACTAGTTATCTTTATATATCTCGGTCTAACTAAGATATATCTAGATATCTATATTAGGGTGTTACATTATGGTATCAGAGCAGTTCATCCCGTTGAGCCAGGGTATGGACTGACTATGCTTAGACATGAGTAGCAGTTTAGTAGAAAGTTATGAATTCTTTTATCTCTTTTTGAGATATGCAGATGGAATTGCATGACTAGCCTTAGGTATGTTATACTGCGTGTACAGGAAACTATGACAACTACCAGGTGAACCTATGATACTAGGAGTCTGGTAAGGAGGAGATAACCAGAGCTCTTAGAGAAATGGTTGCTGTATTGAGAGAGCAGGCTGCCTGTAACACCCCAACTTTCTTAACTATTTGATAGTAATTTTGACAGTTAACAGAATTCTACTGTTTAGTGATTTCTGCGTACTGTAAAATTATTTTGAGCATTCTATGAATATATTTGATCGTTTTGTATGATTTACTCCGTGTTAGGAAAATAATATTTTTTGGGCCAGCGAAAATCTTACGTAATTTAATTATTACTGATAAATCTTAATTATTTTACGTAATCTAATTTGATTTTCATAAATTTTATAATTTTTATGATTTTGTGGATGATTATGAAATTTTTATATTTCTCTGATTATTTTAATATTATCCATAGGCTGTCTGTGGACCCAGAGGGGTTGTACGTGGGCCTAGGTGGGTCCGAAAAAATGAAATTTTTTTTGCAGCCAGAAAATTTTGTATTGTTGAGACGGGGACGGAGGATCTTACTAAACCTGAAACCGGAAACAGTTTTTAAAATTTTCTTTTACTATATTTTATACTGTATTTAATTATCAAGAGATAAAAATACAATAAAAATATTGTTCGAAGGGTAATAACAGATAAAAATAAAAATTATACTGCTTAGTCAACATTAGTGGTTATGACAGCTCTATGACGGACCAATAGGAAGCAAGCTTAATGTTGAAGCCTTTGAATATCAACCATCGATTTAATCAACGGTGGAGATTTGGTCTTATAAAATGGCTAGGACCATTTATGACCATTGGATGGAAAGTATGAAGAGGTGATCTTGACCCTTCATTTTAGAGATACATTTAATGGCTAGGATTTCAAGGAGAAAGATCCAATTGCCTAGATTAAGTCTTCTAATCTAAAGGCTATACCTAGAATCTACGTTAATCCTAACCATTGATCTAATCAATGGCTAAGAATGCCTAAAATGGTGGCTAGTGAAATTGGTCACTCTTTGAGAGTGCATGAAGGGGGGACGGTTTTGAAGAAGCCATTAGCTATAGGAAGCTTATCATTCATGTAATCATTCATTCTTGTCTCCAAAAATATCAAGAACTAACACAAAAATTTTCTCTCCATTTCTCTTCAAGCTAGGTTCGGCCAAGACCACTAAATCTACCTTCCATCACTCTTTAATTTCAAACAACCTTACTTCTTGAATCTATACCTCAATCTAAGACACTTTGTAGTTTGGAGTAAGTTCTAAATCCATCATCTTCAAGGACTTTCTTCAAGAGCAAAGTTATAGGGTTTTTAAGGTGAAGTGTAAGGAAACTTCACTACTTGTCTTTTTCATGATCTAAACCATGTTTGATCCATGGTTCTTCTTGTTCAAGCTTGATATGCTAATAAACTTGTGTTTTTTTTTTGTATTTAAAAAGCTTTTGGTGGTGAATCACTTGTTCAAGGAGCAAACCAAGGAGCTTTTGAGGTTCTTCAAGAGGTAAGAGGGAGATCCATCTCACCAACCAAGTATGGTGGTGAGAGATAGTTTTGTATTTGATGGATGGTGAATCCATATGAGGATTCATATCCATGGTTGTGTAATTATTTGTGGGTGTTTATGTGTTTTGATTATTTGTTTATGCTTGATATGATTTACATGATTTAATGCTTTTGTTTATGGCATGCTTGTGATATATATTATGAATATGTATATTTATGCCATGATTTGATGATGGAAAGGAAAACAGTTTTTAGTTCCAAAGACCAAGAGGAATTTCGGCCAAGAAATCTCAAAATAGGTGTTTACAAATTAATATTTTCATGAATGGTAAAATTAGAGGATTTGAAGAGCAAGGAAAATGAACAAATGAATTGGTTTTAAAGGCCATGAGTCTCACGATTTTTTAAGGAAATTTTAATGGTTTTGTTTGTACAAAACCATGTATGGAACTTAGTTGATCTAGAAGGAAAAATATATAATGGTTTCAATGGCCATGTACCACGGTTTTGAAGGCTTATAAGTGCCTAGATTTTATGAAATAAAATGATTTCAAAGTGGAAATGTAATTGATCTAGTACAAGGATCAAAGAAATGGAAACAAAGTATTTTATCCCTTGAGAATTAGAAATTTTGGTTATGAAAGGAAAATAGAGGTTGTAAGGGTTTGAACCTCAAATTATTTTGGAAGAGGATTGAATTTGAAAATTTATTTTGAATTATAAGGGAAACGTTGATGATTTAAAATTTACTAACGTAAAACTCATCCTTTGAGTTTTGGAACGCGTTAGGGAATTTTAAGTGAGAAACATTGATTTAATTCAATGAAATGGTGAATTTGTGGAATATATTGCAAAAAGGATTTTCTTGGGTAAGAAAATGTGGAAAATAATATGAGAAGTCATATTATTTTGAGAAATGTTGAATTGAAATATTGAGAAATATTTTACGTGGTTGTAAAATGGTGAAAAATGATTTATGTAACTTAAAAACGTGATTTTTAAGTTACGTGATTTGAAAAATGTTAAAATATTTCTACGCAAGTATATAAAATAATAAAGATACAAAACATACAGTATGCTGAAATATCTCTTATAGTCATATCATAGAAAACAAATAAAATAGGCATAAAAAATAGGCATAATTGTCACACCAATATGCTGACCCACAATGCATGTGCACAATGACCCAATTCCTACTCCATGGAGCTAGACACAATTTTGGAGAGAAAGATAGGGAGTACATGTCTGTATACCATTAGCCTCAAATCATGTGTTGTTTATCATATCATGGTGCCCACATGGCTATTACAAGACACTCTCAACCATATCACGAAAAGAGTAGTAACTCCGTCGAGATCGTCGGTGTGTTTGCAAAGGATACCACGACGCAGTGGTGCTACCAACTGGCCACATATGACGTTCCACACCCCGACGTCCCCAAGATCACTGAAGATCGTAACTACGCAATTCTCACCCGCACGAAGGTGTAATTCCATCTCCTAGGCCAATCGCCTTACTTGACATACTTTTTCATGCATGATGTATGATTCAAAAATACATACAACTATTATTTTACAGTATTTCACAAATACATGTCATTTCTTGACAGTATCACTTTTCAATAAAACGGGGCCTACCATGACAGCCTGACAGCCAATTGCTGTAATTTTCAATCGCGTAAACATTTTATTGCATTTTTGAAACAGCGTGATGTTTTTCTTACGTTATCAAATTTTGTAATATTTTTCAATGTTTTCATAAAGGCGTAATTAATTTCCAACATTTTTAATTTACATAAATATTTTTAAACGTTTTCTAAATCACATAAATATTTTCAAACATTTTTAAATCGCGTAGAGATTTTTAAATGTTTTCTCTATCGCGTAACCATTTAAAATTATTTTCTCAATTGCGTAACGTAAAAATCAAGTACGTAGTCTAAAAATAGTAGTTTTTAAATTGCGTAATGGATTTCTACCATTTTTCACTTATGTAAAATATTTTCTAAATTTTCTAAACTTATTTATAAAATTCTTTACGTAATTATGCATTTTGGTCTTCTAGAAAATATTTTCTTTCTAAAAATCTATAACATAATAATTTCTTCAATTCTTTACAAAAATTTGTCTTTCTTGATTTACTTACAAAAATATTAATTTAATTCCAAACATTAAATCTACTTGCCTTTTTTTCTACTAAAAATTCATTACTTTAAATCTATTTTTTTTTATACTAAAAATTCATTAAATTAAATTCTTGTTAATTAAGTATCAAAGTGCACACTTAGTAAAATACTCTTGGATTTAAAATACTACTCTTTGGCATAGTAGCCCAAAAATTCATTTTTATGCCTCATAAAACATACTTAATCTTCATTTTATTTTATCACAAAATCCTTTAATCAAATTTCTTATCCTCAAATTCTTTAATCCATAATTTAAAGAAATAATTTGAAACATCTTGTTCCCTTGGTGAGGTTCAAAACCGTGAGCCTACCTAGGTTCTTTGGAACCTTCATCAATTTGTTTTTCTCATCACATAAACTTTACACCATATTCATCATGCTACCATAAGCATATAAACAAGCATATAATCAAGTAAACAAGCATATAATCGAATAAACAAGCATATAATCAAAGCTTAAAAATAAACCAACCATAAATAAAGCAAGTTTAAACCATACAAGTGAATAAATCCTTATGGATTTTTCACCACAAACATGGTCATCTCCTCACCACCAAAGTGGATGAAGTACTTAAAAATGGATGAATTAGATCAAGATCACAACACCAAAGTATCTTCAAATGATGTTTGGATTCAAGAAATATAGTTGGTTGAAATTAAAGAAGATTGGAGAGTGGGTTTTGGAGGTGAGGTAGTGAGCTTGGTGAAGAGAAAAGATGAGATAAAAAAGCGAGAGAGAAAGTGTGTAGCTTTTTGGTTCATAAAAGATGAATGGAAATGATAGAAATGAATTAAAAGTGGAAGCTTACTCTACAAGCCTCCTTGAAGCTCTTGGTCGTGCACTCCACTCCTTGGGAAAGTGTCCAAAGCTTTTCCTACAAGCTTGTCTCAAAGCTTCTCCTACAAGCTTGTTTCAAAACTTCTTTAGGAAGCTTTCTTCCTATTGGTCCAAAAAGAGAAAAGTCACATGGTGGGCCATGGTCATTTAATGGCTAATTGTCCCACCATAAAGCAAACATCAAAGAGAGTAACTAGACATTAACTAGTAGTTATTAACTAATAGACAAAAATTACAGTTAACCAAATCAGTATCTATTATCCAATGGATAATAGAACGTACCCAGATTTTATTTTCAAATAAAATCTCAAAAAATGAAAACTTTGAAAACTGTCTCCAGTCTCGAGTTCAGTAAGCTCCCCCAGCCCCGTTTCAGTCCAAAATTTTTCAAAAATAATATTAAAATAATCAAAATAAGTCAAATAATTCATAAAAATCACAGATAACTAAAAAATAAGAAAAGAAGGAAAAGAATTGGGATGTTATAGTTCTCTGATGCCTCGAAGAGGCATATATATTTGCTAGACCGCTATCGAAATTCTTGCATGTTCTCCGGTCCTTTGCCAAAGACGCAAAGAACTCAAAATCGGCTCGGAGGCCACTCCTATGATAATGAAGGCAATTCTGTCATCAAAGTTTTTCACGTTGATGCAGGCCTTGTTGAATCTTTTAATGAATTCATGAAGGGGCTCTTCACGCCCTTGGCAAATTTTGGACAAAGATTCGATCAACCTGTGTTGCTCCTTGCTGGTGGTGTACTAGAGCAAGAAACATTGTCTGAGGTCTGATCAATGGGTGACAGATCCTCAACAAACATTTAAGAGCCCCCTTCTTCAGGGAGAGAGGAAAGGCATGGCATAACAATTGGGGGGATCCCCCATGGAAACACATAGATTGGACATAAATATCTATGTGTTCTTGGGGGTCCGTAGTTCCATCATAAAGCTCCACGTTGGTTGGGAATTTGAAGTTTCTCAGAATCCTGTACTCCATGAGTTGGGAGGAGAAGGGTTGCTCCTAGTCGTGGGGGGCCAGGTTGTTGTTTCCAACAACCTCAACATCATTGTGTAGGGTTCTTCTCCGTTGTTGCCCATATTCTACCTTTTGCCATTGTTTTCTTCATGCACGGACCTCCCAAGATTTTCTAGCCGATGGCACTGATCGTCCAACTGACGTCGTTGGTCATTGATCAGCGCTATCTATTGGTGCACCAATTCTTGGAGACAATTTCTTGTCATCTCAGACTGAACAATGTCCTCATGGTGGGACATGTGATCTACATCACTATTCAGGGGGCCTAGGCATCTATGCACGGGAATCCTAGGCCCTTGAACAACATTGTTAGCTCCTTCCCCGAGAAAAACAAGTTTATCTCCAACGGAGACCCTTCGTGATGGGTGAGGGCTCTCGGTAGAAAGCGAAGTCTTATACCCCTCGTTAAGAGTCTCGATGATGATTACCTGGCTCCTAGCGGTAGAAGTTTCAGCATGCGCTAGTGGTCCAACAGGATGAGGATCGTGTTGCGCTGCTAGGTCCTGTCCTTGACCAAGGGCAGCAAGCGCATCACCTCCTCCTCTCGAACGTTGTCTTGTGCTCACCATGGTTGAATGGGGGCATAAGTTTATTAGATTCCCACAGATAACGCCAATATTCTGAAGTGGATTCAAAGGAGTACTTGAGATAGGCACGTCACGGTAGTTGAAGATGGTTTCCTCTTTGCGCAACTACAGAAGAGTGTATTGGACCAGGGGGTGGGTACTTGTAAAGGGACTCCAATGCTCAAGTCAGGTAGTGCATAAGTAGGGTTTATGCAGTAAGATATTGATTACCTGATTAGGGTGACTTTGCCTGGTATTTATAGAGCGTGACTGGAACCGTACTACGATCAGTATTAAGTGCAGGTATTTAGGATTCGTATCCTGTTAGGGATCACCTTCCTTTTATTGTAAGAGAGAATCCCTATAATGTAGGAACATTGATATTGGAGTTATCAGCAGTTGGAGGCGGTTATGAATTCTATAATCTCGTAAGATCATGATTAACAGTTACAGATATTTTAGGATATATTCATTGCATAGATCTAGTGATCTTTATATTATGGCCCAATGTCGTAGTCTGTTACTTTTAGCTCCGGCATCCTGACCATGTGTTACCAAGGGTTGGCCAGGGTGTCCATAGCGGATCCCATTGGTACACGTGTCAAGTTGATCCCTCAGACACGGTCCCGGATCACAGTCTAAAACACTTTCAATTCTTTTACCAAAATATCTTTACTTTTTTATTCATAAAATTGGCGCTGGCACCCAAAAAAACTTAAATATGACACAGGTTTATTAAAATTCCTCATATATTATTATAAGTAATTACCATAGGATTATATAACCACAAAATGACCTAGTATATTATTTGAAATCAATATATAGATAATTTCATTTTAAAAGATAATTATTCTTTGATATTAATAATTTCGTGTTTTTAATCTTAATTTGAACAATCTTTAGTATTTCATCAAATTGTTCTGCACACAAGCTAGCAAAATTAATACTTGAATCATAGTAAGGACAGATAATGTTTGCTACTTAACGATGATAATCATGTGTTTGTGGACAATACTTTTGCTTGAGAACTTGAGGTACAATTAATTTCTTATGTTGATTATCTTGTTAAAAGTAGACTACCAGACTCTAGATATATTGAACTCAAATTTTTCTATGAATTATTCGCTCAAACCAATTTTTCTATGACTTAAGTAAAAGATTTGATACAAAAGGATGTTTAATTAGTAAAATTAGTATTCTATGCTTAAAATTAAGATTTTTTATGAAATTTATTAAATTAATGATAAGGGGTTTAAATAAAATTAGAGTGTCAATAGATTATTAGTTTGATTAAGAAAGAAGAAAGAATGGCATTTTAGAGAACTTAAATAAAAGTTAGTTGAATTAGACTGGCATTAGACATATAAAAGTGGCAATAGGCACACCCTTTTTATCATTATTTTGAAATTTTGATTTTTGATTAAACTCATTGACAATGCAAACAGCCCTATGTAGTGAGATACATTGTTGCTACAACCAGAAACTTGGAGCATCCGCAAGTTTAGTGTGCTTTATTAATTACATTATTAATTAGTAAATAATTATTATAGTTAATTAATATTTAATTTTTATAATTTATTATAATTAATGATGTAATTCACCTAATATGTCTAATTTGAGTGCTCTCAATATATGTACAAACTTATATCAAACATACAACCAAACATTCTATTAATGAGATAAATTTTGGTATTGGTTGTATCAATTGCCACCAAGCATATTAATGCCACTTGCTTTCTACATTGCAAAGATATTATTATTAGCTAAATTATAGTTTTATCTCTTTACAGTTAAAATTTGACATTTTACCCTCTTACTGTTTATTTCTGTCGCCACATAATTATCATGTGATTTGTGTCATCTACTTTTCGCCAAACACATATTACCGAATTGCCAACTATAAGTTTTGTCCCAAAGAAACTCCACAGTTTTTTCTTTATTTTATTTGTTAATGCAAACTTTAGCAAAAGGGTTAGTTGTCTCGTTCAAAAGTTAGAATATGCAATGACCATGAACAAAAGTTTATAATTGTACTTACAGATAATTTACCATATTAAATCGAGATTGTTTGTGTAACCTTCTTCATAAATTTTAAATTAATAGTAAAATTTCTTAATTTTTTTTAAGTGAATGATTAAAAATTACTACATGAATTAATAAAATTGAACTTGGGAATTTTTTTTTATCAAGAACTTATATATATCAAAGTTATTATTTAATTAAATATAGATATAATAATACTTGCTACAAAGCATGCATCACTAAATATATATTTAACCAAAATACAAAAGAAAATAAGCATTGGCACATAAAATAACACAAAATCGTAATACACATTTATAATTTTTCAAAATAACATTGCACGTTAGTCATAGTATTTATTTAAAAGTAAATATACACATATTTCTAATAACTCTAATATATATCTCCCTTGACTAGAGCTAGAATCCATGGATAATCGATCTGAAAGATGATAACCATAATGCGTTATGTGCTAGTCTGAAATCACCATGAACGGAGTGAGAATTGAAAATTCTCAATAAGAAATGAACAATTATAAAATGTTTAAAAACACATTGTGAGTTTTAATTGTGTAAAGTACATAGAAAATCACATGGCAAACAAAGTATGACAAGAATAAAATAATTCCGGTAGCATAACTAAACAAATGTCAAATAAATCATGCAATACAACATTATATACAAACATTAACAAGCAAGTTTCCTCATCACAAGAAATCCACCCTTTAAAGTTTCCTTTTATTTCTATATCTACTTGTCTCACATCTCATTTGAAAGTCTTCACTTCTATAAAGAATCTACCTTATCTCTAGTGTTACTTTAATATTGGGACGATAAAATCAGACTCACCCACACTAACCAAGACAAGTAACATGAAAGGATATCTATCCTTCTATCTTCTCAACGGTTAGGTGCAAATTTTTCCTTAAATCACTTGTTTGTCATTACACACAAATATAAGTAATACAAATCACCAATATATCACAAATAAATTCATCGTATACAAGTCTATTTTCAAATAAATCATGACAATTAAATAAAATTCACAAAACTTAAAGTCAATAAATTTAAATATCAATTCTTCAAGAGATCAACTTTGATTTAAAATTAATTTAATAATTCTTTTTAAAAGTTCATATCACAGTCCATATTTTGTCTAGTCCTCATCATAATTCATAGTTTCTCAAGTTCTCATCATAGTTCATAGTTTATTCTGGTCCTGTTCGTCCTTGTCTCGCAAAAGTCAATAAAATGTCTTCAAACCATGGTAACAATATCTCAATAAAATTAAAAATATTTATTTAACTTAAGTTTTGAGTAATATTTTAATTTTTTTATAGTTTATTATATTGATTCCAAAAAAGAGTCAACACTCAAATTATAATAATTTTAAATTTTATCAAATATCATAAATATTTTAAAATCAAATACAAAAGTAAATATCAAGTTTCATAATCTAACAATATTACATGTATGTAACTAATTTAACAAGAATAGAAGATTATAACAATATACACAAAATATTAAAGTAAAAAATTAAACATTATAAAATTACTAGTATGACATATAATCATGCTCAGATATCAACTAAATATAAACATATTTAATGTCTTTGTTTTATTTTAAAAAAATTAATTTCTACCTCGTAAATACTTTCTTTTTTTTTTTCTCTTTCTTTTTTTTTTCCTCTGTTTTTTCCTCTTTCTCTCTGTCGGTTTACTCTGCTGACAGCACCTCACTTTCACTCTTTACTTTGCTTTTACCTTAACCCACCTTCTATTTATATCCATCTTAATTGGCTGTTTGTGGCTTATATTGGTGCACGTTGCAAGAGTCGAATTTTTTTTTAACTTAGTAATGATTACTTTTAGATATTTTTTCACTAATTTTATTTTTTATTTTTTTAATTTAAATAATCATTACTTTTACTATATATATTTACCTTAATGACTACTTTCAATAAATATCTCTTCATTTTTATAACAATAATAATAATAATAATAATAATAATAATAATAATAATAATAATAATAATAATAATAATATCTTCTTAATCTTTTCTAAACTTATAAAAATACTCCTAATTCTTCTTACAAAGATTAAATATTAGATTTTATTTCAATAAATTTTTATTTTTAATTTTATAATGTCTATATTATTATTTCTAATTTAATGTCACATATTTTTAACTCATTCTTGCCAATTTATCTAAAAAGTTAATCTCTTGGATTTCAATTCATATAATTTTTTATTTATTTTTTTTGTTTAGTAATAACTATTACAAAATAAAACCAAATAAAATGTTTAAATTAAAGAAATTAAGAATTACTCTACAAAAAATATTTTATGAAAAATAAGATGTTATATTTCTCCCTTCCTTTTAAGAATTTTATCCTCAAAATTCACTAACATGATCTAAATAACTCTGGAGAGGACTTCCAAATGTCATCTTCTAATTCTCATGTTGTCTCTTCTGGTGATAATCCTTCCTAAGTCACTTTAACTAAAAGAATTTCTTTTTCTCTCAAGTGTTCGATAAATCTATCCATGATTCGTATAGGTTTTGTTCCACAAGTCAAATTATCTCTTACTTACATTGTTTCATGTTCTATGATGTGTGAATGGTCAAAACAGTATTTTCTGAGTTAGGATACATGAAAGACATCATGAAGATTTAAAAGATTTGGGAGAAATGCAATTTGATAGGCAACATGTCCTACTTTTTTTAGGATTTGGAATGGACCAGTGAATCTTGAATTCAACTTTTTGGATTTAAGGGTTCTGCCAATTCCAGTAGTATGAGTGCTCTGAGGAAAACTTGTTCCCCTTCTTCAAATTCCAGAGGTCTTCTTCTTTGATCAGTATAATTTTTCTATCTACTCTAGGAAGCAAGTAATTTTTCCTTGATAAATTTGATCTTTTTTGTGGTTTGCTGCACTATATTCGATCCTAATAAACCTTTTTCTCCGTTTCTAACCAACACAAAGGTGATCTAAACTTTCTACCATACAGAGCTTCAAATGGTGTCACTCCTATGCTGGAATGGTAACTGTTGTTACAAACAAACTCTATTAATGGTATATGAGTATTCCAACTTTCTTGAAATTCTAACACATGGGCTCTAAGCATATCTTCTAAGGTCTAAATGGTTCTTTCAATTTGACCATCTGTTTGAAGATAGTAAGATGTACTAAAACGGAGCTTAGTACCTAATGCATCTTGTGAGGCTACCCATAATTTTGCAAAATTTGAGCAGACTTTGTTAACCTGTCAACAATTACCCATGTTGTATCATAATCTGATAGAGTCCTAAGTAATCCTAACACAAAATCCATTGATATATTGTCGCATTTTCATTCTGGGATATTCAAGGGTTGTAGTAATTCAGCAGGCTTCTGGTATTCTATTTTACTATTTTAACCTTTTGGTAAATTAGACATTTAGCTACAAAACTAATTATGTCTATTTTCATCTCATTCCACCAAAACAATTTCTTGAGATCTTGATACATTTTAGTTATACCATAATGCATAATGTACTTATTACAATGTGTCTCCAATAAAATCTTCTTTCTCAAGTTCTCATCATAATCCATACTTTGTCTTGGTCCTATTTGTACATTCAATGCACACGAGTCTTTTTCTCGCAAAGGTCAATAAAATATCTTCAAGCCAATGTAACAATATCTCAATATAATTAAAAATATTTATTTAACATAAGTCTTGAGTAATATTTTAATTTTTTTAATAATTTATTATATTAGTTTCATGAAATAGTCAACACTCAAATTATAATAATTTTAAAATTTATCAAATATCATAAACATTTCAAAGTCAAACACAAAAGCAAATTTCAAGTTTCATAATCTAACAACATTACATGTACGTAACTAATTTAACAAGAATAGAAGATTATAACAATATGCACAAAAAACTAAAGTAAAAAATTAAACATTATAAAATTGCTAGTATAACATAATCATACCCAATTATCAACTAAATATAAATGTACTTAATAACATAGTTTTATTTAAAAAAAAAGGTTCAATTCTTATCTTGTAGACTTTTTTTTTTCTATTTTCTTTTCCTCTTTCTTTCTTTTTTTTCTTTTCTCTCCATTTTTCCTCTTTCTCTCTCTTGGTTTACCATGCTAACAGCACCTCACTTTCACTCTTTACTTTGCTTTTACCGTAACCCACCTTCTATTTATAGCCATCTCAATTTGCTCTTTGTGGCTTATATTTGTGCACGTTGCACCTTTTTTTTAACTTAGTAATGATTACTTTTAGATTTTTTTCTAACTTATTTTTATTTTATTATTTTTTTTAGATTAAGTAATCATTACTTTTACTATATATCTCAACGTCACTACAATAAAATTGGCCTATAGCAACTCTTCAAAAGTATACTCTAAAATATACTTAAGTGTAGCCTTTGAGGAAGATTACACTTTTTGGCCCTAAGGCAACGCTTATTGAGGGGTGGCTTATTCAAGCGTGGCCTATTATCTAAGGCTACGCTTTTTCAAAGTCAAAGACTACGTTTTTCTTCTTCACTCTATGGGTATGCTTTCAAAGCGTTGCCTTATGTCAAACCCTATGGGTACGCTTTCAAAGCGTTCTCTTACGTCAAACTCTATGGATACGCTTTCAAAGCGTTCCCTTATGTCAAACTCTATGGGTACGCTTTCAAAGTGTTCCCTTATGTCAAATGCTATGGATACACTAGAAAATCGTCGTGTTATGTCTAACTATATGGGTACGCTTTGAAAGCGTTCCCTTATGTCTATACGCTTGCCCTTACCTAAGGGATCACTTTATAAACGTTCTCTTATGTTGTTTTTATGTTATTTTATTATGGCTGCTGTTTTTATCATTTGTAAAAACATTTGGTAATCAAATATATTATTTTTATAGAATTTTAATTTTAGAATATACATAAATAAATTTATATGAAGTATAATTTCAATCATAAACTAATACTACACATTCCATTGTTCAAAGTATTAACCAAAATACCCACAATAACACATTGACGAAAGTATTAATCAAATAATCCAAAATACTCGCCATCATTTATATAATCGAAAATACTTAATCAAAATAAAGATATATATATTCACAATGTAAGAAAAAATTATCTTCATCTCTTCATGAACAATATCAAATATTAGCTCTATCGTCATCCCCAAATGCAGTACCAACATTGTCCTACAAAAGAGAGACAGAAAATAAAATCTCAACAACTCATACATATCAAAAAAATAAAATCATTCAAACACATGACCTGTTTGTTATTATTTAACACTACCCATATCATATCAATGACACATGACATATGTGTCTACATGTATCCTACAAGCGGTTGCACCAATTCAATTTGGGTTTAAGCATGTTTAGTCAGGTCAAAGCAACTTTACATGCAATGTAGAGTTCCAAAACAAATCATAGCTTTGGCCACCAACTGAACAAACTAGGAACTTATTGAGAAGTAGCCCAAGGATGGGCTAGTGAGACCCATTCTTGTATTTACAGCCTAAACAAAATATTTTCTTCATGTATTTACAGCAAATAAATAAATGTTTGATTGGTGTATGTGTTCGTTTATTCTTTGAGCCATATCATTAACTGAGATATCATTGTAGATAAAAGAATAATGCAAAGGAGGCATAAGGGAGGAGAATAACCATTTTCTGTTGCTTTCTGTCAATGGCAAGTGAATAAGGAATTGGCTTTAAACCATTTCTTGCTACAACCGTATTACTAGGATTGGCATTATCTTTATTAATAAAGGCTTTTAAAGGTCTTGCTGTTGATAGGCATTCTTATGTTAATAAAAAGAATATGCATATTGGACATTGAGATCAAAATATCAAATAGCACATGCAACTATATGTCTTCTACAAAAAGAAAAATTTCTAGCGTGGCAACTAAAATAGAGTTTCGTTATTGGCACTAGTTTTCCTTAAGCACAGTAGAAATTATCACACTTGTATCGTCCCATAGATCTCTGTCAAGGCTCGGTCATTTTTCTTAAGAACTAGATCCAAAGTGGATGCAATCTATGCTTAGTCAAGAGTAGTTTGAAAGACAAATGCCCAAGTTTCATACTCCAATCATGTGTTCCAGCTAGCTAATATTTTACGGCAAGCAATGCTATGCTAAAAGCTGATTTTGAAGGATTAAATCCCAAAAGCAATGCTATGCTAAAGGACATTACATTAATTAACTAGCACTGCCTTTTATGAAGATCAAGATGAAAGTTAAAGAAGATTCAAGCCAAAGATAAGACAGGATGTTGTTTAGTACCCCATGTCAACCTGAAGCAGTCTTATGTCCTATTTATTATTGGTTTTGCCTCCAAAGGCACTTTTACTGGTTTTCTTCAATGCTAACCTGAACCTCCTTACTCTCTCCTAATAAGAACAGAAAGAACTCAAAGAAGTCTCTTCTTAGCAAAGACCAGAATATAATGATTGCACGGTGGGCCAATTTCACAATTTATGATGTAATGTTGTGTGCTCCTTAATTATTTTATGTGTGTATTATGTAATATGTACAGTTTATTTCCTTCCCGCAATATAAAACTCACTGAACATTGGTATATAATCTAATGTTGGATCATTTTTCCCATTGTGGCCTAATATTTTTGGCCATAATGAGTTGCATAAAATTCTATCAAAATTATTATGATATCTACATGGTGGATAATGTCCTCTCTGTTGTTATTGATTTTGTGACCTTCAACATAATCAATGACTAAGAAATAATAGTTTCGATATACCACATTGTAGTCTAGAGAGTGGAAGAAAAAAAAAGTTAGAATCCTCTAGCTTCTAAACAATTTTCATTCAGAAAAGGGTGTAGTAATCAGGCAGTGTAACTTATCGACTATCATTTCAAATTTTCAAGGACTTAAACATTCTGTATCATGAAGATGTTGATCTAGTAGTAACAACTTTGCAGAATTAACCTTTTTGAAAAAAATAAAATAAAATAAAAATCTCGTTCCACTTGCTACTTAAAAGAACATTGATGAATTTCCAATATGAGCTATGAAGTGAAAACTGGGACTCCCAACATTCCTGGCAATCAGACATCTATTTAAACTGTCTAATGTTCTATATACGAAAGTTATGAATCAGTTCATTCATTGAGATTTAGAGGGAATGTTTGAGGCTTTTATATATTTGACTATTTTATGAATGAAGCTAGAACAAAGTTGCAACTGTTTGCCTGCCAGAATATTATAGATGAGATTTTTTGCACAAATTTTTCCTGAAATGGGCAGAGGCTTGAATAGTTTGCAATAGGTCATAAACTCAAACTTCAGAATGACTAATGTACCAAAGATAAATTTTAATTTTTGTTTTATGAATGCTTATTTAATATTTAACTTTTAAGTTTATGCAAGAGTTGAGTGCAGTTACTCAATGTAATTGAATATTGAAGGGAAGCAGGATTAGCTATCAACTACAACTAGTATCAACCATAAATATTGTGGACCAAAGAAGCTTACTAATCATTTTCAATCCTATGCCCTTAAAAGCATTATACAGTGACAAATTGATATACAAATTCAATTATCAAAAAATCATTTTTCAGGGCCATTAATCCACTTCCAAAAATTCATTCTTTTTATTTTCCACTAAACTAGGTTCAGTAGATATCTCCTCTCTCCTCTGTTTGAATCTCCTTCATATTTGACCTCAGCCTTTAACTTAACTTTGTCAGCAACAAAAATACATTTCTCCTGTAAATTTTGGACCCTTTATTTTCACTCTTGACACAGTAGTGTAAAGTCTAAACCAAAAAAAGAAGCTAACAAAGATAATTGAATATTTAAACTTCATTGAAAAACCCAGGATGTTACCAGGGAGAAAATGGGGAAGTGAAAATCTAAGTTTCATGATGAACTGGGGTACCAGAAAGTCCCAATAGCGAATGGTTCAGTTGACTGTAACATAAAACTCAAGAATCCCAGAAGCAAAAACCTCCAAGAATCCTTGGATTCTTGCTACTAGAGGGATCCACCATGGTTTGGATTCATGCTAAAAGAAAAAGAATGAATGGATTGCACAGAGGAAGAATAAGAAAGTACCTGAGGAAGCACCACAGCGGCAGGTGAAGGTGGGTAGCTGATGCTCTATCAAGGTCAAAACCTTCATTCTCTCATTTTGAGTCTTAGAATCAGTAACTCTCTACAATATGTTAGCGTCTTGAAAGCCAAAGAACAAGTAACTGTCCTGTTATGCACTGCTCATTAATTAATTCAACAAATGACACATACGGTTAAAAGAAGCCAAGCAACTAAAACTAGCCCAAGAATGCATTTCACCAATATATCATTGTCACCCATACATGCAGCCAAAAATATGAGATATTAATGTTGTGTTTCTATGATTAACATGCTACTACGTCCCAGAACCATCTCTATGATCTTTGGCATGATAACAACCAAAATGATTAGGAACCTTTCGAAAATCTTAGGCCACAAACAAGATAAACTAAAAGAGTTTAAATTTTTAAGTTTGATCAACTACACTGTTATAGTATCAAAATTAAATCCAAACTTAAAAACATCATACAATTCAAAGAATTCTATAAAAGTACAAATGGTTGTGGATCCACAGGTTCCCATCAATACTCCAAACAATGACTTTTGGCTTTTTCTCCAAATCCAACCATAACATTACCAGGTGCCAAATCACTAGCTTTTTACCTATAAGGAACACGGCATGGGGTCTATCCAATAATCCCATAATTAAAAAGTTACATGTTAAGATTTTCCGATCTCATAATTTTCTCCAGATTTATGTACAATAATGAGAGCACCCCTCACCTCACCAGTAAACTTTTAGTTTTCCTGCTCCAGTGATTATTCCTTTATTACAAATTAATTAATCAACGTTATAAAAAAATTGTTTTTATTTTCATATAGAAATTAAAACCACTGAATAAAAAAAAAAGCAACAAACTCAGAATCTTTCTAAAGCCAGTGCTTTTCCGTACATTGATTTTTTCGTTTTGGTTTTCTGTTCATTTTTCAAGAAAAATAAGAGACACAAGTGCTTCTCCTTCTCTGTTGCAATTGCAGTAGTTAGTAGAGTAACAAGACAAGAAAAAATAACAAGAAAGAAATAGATTGGGGAAATAGTGAAAGTGATGTGAAGTTTTAAGAAGAAACTCAGTGGGATTGGGATGAAAGTCACAAGAAAGAACTATCAACTAAATTAGATTGGGGAGATAGTGAAAGTGATGCTTCTATTGAAGAGGAAAGGGAAGCAAATGATGACAGCAGTGAGCCATTTATGCCAGAAGCAGAATCTGTGCATGATGTGCAAGTTAGAAATAGACAGGCTCCTACATGGATGAGGGACTATGTAACTGGAGAAGAGCTATCAGATGAGGAAGATGTAGTAAATATGGCAGTAATTGAAGCAGTAGATCCAATTTTCTTTGAAGAAGCAGTAAAAAGCTCAAAGTGGAAACTAGCCATGGATGCAGAAATCAGTTCAATTGTTAAAAACAAAACTTAGAAGTTGACTGATTTACCAGTTAGAGCAAAGAAGATAGGTGTCAAATGGATCTACAAAACCAAGTTAAATGAACTTGGTAAAATAGATAAGCATAAAGCAAGGTTGGTGACTAAAGGATATTCTCAAAAGCATGGAGTAGATTATATAGAAGTTTTTGCACCTGTAAGCAGAATGGACACCGTGAGGATGATTATAGCTATTGCAGCTAATAAAGGCAGGAAACTATATCAACTGGATGCCAAATCTGCTTTCTTGTATGGAACATTAACAGAAAATGTCTATGTGGATCAACCAAAAGGGCTATGTGAAGAAAGGTAATGAGCACAAAGTCTACAAACTACACAAGGCACTATATACACTAAAACAAGCTCCAGGAGCATGGTTTAGTATAATAGAGTCTTATTTTCTCAGTGAAGGATTTCAAAGGAGCAAAAGTGAGCAAACACTTTTTCTCAAGTGAAATAAATAAGGGAAAATTCTCATTGTTAGTGTCTATGTGGATGACCTCATTTACACTGGTGATGATGAATTAATGATGAGTGACCTTAAGAGCTCAATGCAAAGGGAATTTGATATGACAGACTTGGGAAAAATGAGATTTTTCCTTGGAATTGAAGTATTTCAAGAAGAAGATGGGATCTATATCTATCAAAGAAAATATGCTATGGAAATCTTAAAGCGCTTTGGGATGATAGATAGTAATTCTGTTAGAGTTCCTATAGTACCAGGAAACAAGCTATGCAAAGATGAAAAAGGGGTTAAAGTGGATGAGACACAATACAAGCAAATGGTGGGAAGCCTCATCTACATTACTGCCACCAGACCCGATATGATGTTTGTAGTGAGTCTCATCAGTCGTTTTATGTCACAGCCAACACAAATGCATTTCCAGGCGGCTAAAAGAGTTCTTAGATACTTGCCAGGAACTGTAAACTTTGGAATTCACTACAAGAAGGGAGGGAATGAAGACCTGTTATCCTACACAGATTCAGACTATGCTGGAGATATAGAAGACTTGAAGAGCACGTCTGGCTATGTTTTTCTTTTGAGTAATGGAGTAGTAGCTTGGTCTTCAAAGAAACAACCTATTGTCACTCTTTCTACCACAGAGGTTGAATTTGTAGCAGCAACAGCTTGTGTATGCCAAGCAGTTTGGATGAGAAGAATTCTACAGGAACTAGACCATTCATAGGAAGGTTGCACTACAATAATGTGTGACAACAGCTCAACAATCAAATTGTCAAAGAATCCAGTCATGCACGGCAGAAGTAAGCACATTGATGTGTGTTTTCATTTCCTCAGAGATCTCACCAAAGAAAGCACTATTGAATTGGTTCACTGTGGGACCAAAGATCAGATTGCTAACCTCTTGACCAAACCATTGAAACTAGACACTTTTCTGGAGCTTCGAAAATAGATGGGGGTGTGTGAAGTTCCCAGCATAAACTAATTGCTCAGTTGCAGGGAGGGGCTCATTGATTATCTCTACGTTTTTTCATTAAGTTTTTTCTTTTCATTATGCAATTAGTTTAAGGGGGGTGTTAAGTTGTGTTGCTGTTAGTAAGATCTTATCCTATTTGTTATGAGACTTATCACAAAGTCTGTTAGGATGTTAGGATAAGCTGCTAGTTTAAATTTCAGTTTTAGTTTGTTACTCTAAATTAGGATCTTATCTTTTGGTTTGTTATTCTGTAGCTCTATAAGAGCCTATTTCCCTTTCAATAATATCATTCATTCTCCCAAATATTACTAATCGCAACAGGTAAAGTATATTTACACAAAGAAGAAAAGCAAGTCAATCTCGCTAATAATTTACCATATACAACTTTTCACTCTACCTAATTTTCAGGAAATTCTTCCTTTTCATTTTCTGTGCGAAATCACATTTTTCTATCGCAAAACTCTTTGGAGGAGGAACTATCTCATAAACACTTAATCATAAATTATCTCTCAACAAAACAATAATGTCAAACAGTCTCTCAATCAAAAATCCCTTTCCACATTACAAGTTGGGAGCGACCCATTTTTCTGTTCACTCTAACTCACAATAAAAACATCTTCTTTGGAGTACTTAAAATAAGTTAAGGTGCTACAAAAATCCAAAAATGAAAGAAGGGAAAAAAGAATAAGAAAGGTTAGAGTTACGAACCTCAGTTTCGAGCTTAGCGATGTAAGCAACAAGCGCAGCCTTGTCTTTGAGCTTAATAGATTGCTCGTCGAAGATGCTGGCTTCCACATCTGTTCGTCACTGAGAGGGCTTCTCAAAAGGGAGTGGGTCTGTTCTTTGAGCCTTACGGGATGGAGACGTATAGCGGGCGAATGACAAATTTTCTTTTCATTCAGATTAGAAAAGAATGGGACAAATTTTCTTACCCTTTACTGATTTTTCTTTTTGGTTCTGAAATAAAATATGATAGTCATGAAGCGGTTGTTTGGAAGAATTTGCACACAAAAATTTAGTGGGAAACAAAATGGTGCGCGGGTTAAGGGAATATATTAGGGCACATTTAGAAAACGTTGCCTTAGAACGTTAGATAAGCTACATTTTATTAACATTGCATTTTATCAGAAAAAGTGTGCTTAAATGTATAATATGACAACACTTATAAAAACGTACCCTTTAGAATCTAAGGGTACGTTTTTCACCTGTTGCCAAAAATGTAGTTGCCAAAACCACTCCAAAAAGACTACTCTTATAAAAGTGTTGCCTATTAAGACTTTAAACACACTTTTTAAATGTAGCTTAAAAAAATGTAGCCTTAGACCAATTTTGTTGTAGTGCGTTAATGATTACTTTCAAAAAATATCTCTTCATTTTTATAATAATAATAATAATAACATCTTCTTAATATTTTCTAAACTTATAGAAATACTCCTAATCATTTTTACAAAGATTAAATGTTAGATTTTATTTCAATAGATTTTTATTTTTAATTTCATAATGTTTATATTACTATTTCTAATTTAATGTCACATATTTTTAACTCATTCTTACCAATTTATCTAGAAAGTTAATCTCTTGTATTTCAATTCGTATAATTTTTTGTCTAATCTTTTTTTTTGTTTAGTAATAATTATTACAAAATAAATGTTAGTCATGACAATCATCACCCAATTCATTCCCCTCTAAGATAATGGTTGGCATGACTAACAAGTGGTATTAGAGTTTCGTACTCCGTTGAAAGTTTAATTGCTTAGAGTTAAAGATCCTTATTTGTTGGTAACCATTAAAAGCTTTTCAAAATGAAAAGTTTTGAAATTGATAAATCACCATTCTTTGATAGTGTGCTTTTCGTTTATTAGAAAGTTAGAATGAAATTTGATATGCAATATATTTATTTGGATTTGTGGGATATTATGCTTGATGGATTTTCTCTTAAACCAAAACAAACTTAGAATGCCTATGACAATAAATGTTTTTCTTTGAACATTAGAGCAATGCAAATTTTGAGAAGTGGTTTGAATGATGAAACTTATGCTAAAATTAAGAGTTGCTATAGTGCTAAAGAAATATGGGATACTCTTGATGCTATCTATTTTGCTAACAATGATTTTTTGCATAAAGTTATATATAGAGAGCAAGAAGAGCAAAAGCCATTGAAGGAATCTTGTTATAAAAAATATCCTCAAAATGATGTCCAGTTTGAAGAGGTAGCAAAGAAAAACCAAATGGTATATACTCTTGAAGCTTCGATGGGAAAGAATGAGGGTGATGATTCTCATGAAGAGTCATTGATGCAAGAAATTGAGATAACCTCCCACTTAACTCCAAAAGACTTTGAGATAAATAATGCTAAATTAAATTATAGACTTTCCTATTATGAGTTACAATGTGTATATGATGAATTATATGATAGTTTGTTGAATTTAGAAAAGAAAAACTTATCTTGTTTGGAAAACATTTTCTCCATTGAAAATGAAATTGAGACTTTTAAAAATGAATATGCTTTTCTTGATGAGGAAATGTCTTTGAAAAGTGAAACATCAACTTCTTGTGAAAAGTGCATTGATTTAGAAAATCAAGTTGGGGGCTTATCTTTTGAATTTGCCAAAGTTAATGATTCTAATTGCTTACATGCTATGCTTGTCAATGAGAATAAAATTAATATTATTCAACTTGAAAATTCAAGCAAGACTTATGGCAAAAATAGTTTAGAATGTAAAAATAACAAAAGGCTTAAGTTTTTTAAAGATGATCTTCAAAGGACCAAGTCATCATTAAATTCAATTGTTTATAATTTTTGTGGTCATTTAGGACATATTTCTCATTTATGCAATTATAGAAGAAATCCTTATATGAAAAATAGTATGGTATGAGTTCCTAAAAGTCATAAAGGCTCTAGTACAACATTCAAGGACCCAAGATGAAGTGGGTACCAAAATGTCCTCCTAGTGTTTCAATTATGCAGAACGTTTCTCAAAAGGATGGACAAATTGGTCAAGTGAAGAAGGAATCATCAAGAGAAATATTTCCAGTGCCCATTGGTAGAAGTTTTGGTTAAAGAAGAAAGATAGTTTCAACCAAAGCTTCTCAAGTACAAAATGTAAAACTTGTAAAGTTCAAGACACCAAAAGAGAAGCAATGGGTAAGGAAAAAAGTTTCCTTGATTACCAAGGTCAAGGTATCAAATGCTTTTACCTCTTATGCATATTCACTTGTAAAGTCAATGAATTTGAGGTATATTCCTTGTAGGCCTTAAGTGAGTGATAGAATCATATGTACTTAGTAAAATCTGAATATTTTGTTTAGCACATGATTATGTTCATTCTTATTGTACTATAGTTCATTAATTTGTTATATATCTTAGTACATAAGGTTTTACAATGCCTTGGTATGCTTGCTATGTTTTGAATTGTCTATATATCATGAAAGTAAACATGTTATTGACTATGTACTTAATGGTAATTGATTATTTGATTTATTGTGCTCAATTTGCATATTATGAAAAATTTGATTTTTATGATAGCATAATGGATTAATATTCAAAAACCAACACACAAGGACCCAAGAATATTTGGGTACCAAAAGCCAAAAATTGAAGTGTGTTGTAGGTGTGCTTGAAGGCCAAAAACTGACTTTGGTATCTTGAAAGTGGCTGCTCCAAGCACAAGACCAGAAATTACTCCAAGTTCCATTCCTTGTCTCCATGAAGCTTGGACTTGCAATCTTTGGATAAGTGGAGATTTGTTTTTATGTTTTTTTAGTTTAATATCTTGAAAATATCTTTACATGTATTGAACATGCTATATAAGTATGCTTCTTGTTTAAAATGACATGTTTAATAAAAATATCTTTGTTCTTAGTTCTTTGATCAATCATGTCTTTAAATGAATGTTTGTAGTAGATATATTTTATCTTGACATATTAGATTAATCATGCATTTAACTCTTAGTAACAAAAATTCATTTTGCTGCATAATGTTATAATTTGCTGTATAAATTTGTCTTGGACTTTTATCTCTTGAATCTAATACTGTCTTGAGCGTCAGAGTTTCTCCCAAGTTTGTTTTGCAGGTAATTGATCCTTGCTTAAGTCTCTCAATCTCAAATCTCAAGTTCCTACTATGAAAAAATAGTTTTTGGAGGTTTTGAAGATGTTTGATCTATTATTGGGCTGAAATTTGATGTTTAGAGAGGATGGAAATTGAGACCAAACCAATATGATCTTTAAGAAAGAATGTGTTTGTGTTTCAAGGGCTGAATTCTTGAAGAATTTATGTTTCTGATGGTGCAATAATCAGTTATGGATTGGAAATAATTTGTTATTTGTTCCTTGGAAGTGTTCTATGCAAGCAAAATAATTGGTTAGGAGAAGTACCTAACTTGTTATTCACAAAGTCAGTAGTTGTTGGTGCTTTCCTTTTGTCAAATAACCAATTATGAGAAGGCACTAATCAGTTATTCTCCAAGTCAGTGGCCACATTGTTGTTTCTAGTGTTTTCTATTCATGGACATAACCAATTATTGGGAATGTCTAACCGGTTATTCACAATGTACAGAGGCTACTCAAACTGTTCTCAACGAAAATAACCGATTAAGGACAACACATAATCAGTTATTAGCTAAAGTTAGAGACGCACCAGACCCAAAAATAACCGGCTAAGTAAGTTGTATAACTGGTTATTGCAAATTCCAGCAACACATAAAATCCACTCTCATCCAATAACTGGTTACTGGTTCCTCATAATCAATTATGAAGCTTCTTTATAATAGCATACAGCAGCTGCAAGAGCCATCTATGCACCTCCAAGCTCCACTTTCATCTTCTTCCTTTCAACCACCTAAGGATGATGGGGCTTAGGCATGGTTCATATCTTTTTAGCTAATTTATTTATGTTTTAGCTATACTATCATGTTTTAAGTTCTTGAACTATGTTGAGTATTTAGTGATTATGATCTGTCTAATACTCATCTAACCATAGTGTGTTATCTTTTGAACATGATGCTTAGCTTGCTTAACTATGTTTATTTTGAAATGGATATTTTGCAATGACCATCTTATTTAAATAAATATCATGTTGATCTAGTTATGTTGTTGCTGAATATTTGTTGTTTAGCAATAGTTTTGTTTTACTTCTCCTTGTCAAAATCTATATATATTGTATATCTTTTTTATCATGACAAAAGGGAAAGAAGTTGGGTCATTGAGAAAAGTAAAGTAAAACAGCAAAAGGTATATTTTCAAAGTTGTTTTAAGAATTTGTGATCATCTAATTCACTTCCCTCTTAGCTACTGGTTGTTATGACTAACAATAAAATCAAATAAAATGTTCAAATGAAAGAAATTAAAAATTACTCTACAAAATATTTTATGAAAAAATGAGATGTTACAGTTTAGTTTTATTAGCTAAGCATAATATCGTGGAATTTGACTCCTCTAAAATATGAGGTGAACTTTTGATAATAAAGTGCGGGATATTAAACATTAAAAAAAAAAACAAGAATTTAAAATTTTATAAAATATAAACATTTTCATAACAAATTACTATCGGGACTAGTTAATATCGTGTACTATTAGCTCTTATACATGTTCCATATAATATTTCATATATTTGAGAATTGGGACTAGTTAATAGTTGTTGCATTCAATGGTTGTTTGATACTTCCTCCGTCTCTTTATAATTTTTTTCATAAAGATTAATGATAAAATCAAATATCCTCAAATATAGAGAAATATAGTTTAATATAACCAAATTACCCTTTTTTTCACTCTATTAATATTTTGTTTATCCTAAATCTCACCTCTTGTATAATTTTATTAATGTAGTTATTGAGTTTAGTTGAGATAATAAAGAATAAAAATAAAATTTGAAAAAAATAATTAATATTTTCTTGATATTTTCAAATGACAAAAAATTTAGGACAAAACAAATTTTTTTTAAAAAAACAGATATAAAAGGACAGGGAGTAAATAAAATCGGGGTGAGCATTAGAGAAATTTTTAATTTTTTGATAATAGAGAAGTTTTTAATTCAATTAGACAATTGTCAGGAAAAAAATATTTTAATTCAATTAAATAATTATTATAATTAATTAATAATTAATTTTTATAATATATCATAATTAAAAATGTGATTGGCTGTATCCAATTTAAATACTCCAAATCTAAGTATGAATTTCTATTGTTGAGACAAGTTTTGGTCGTGGTTGTATCAAACTTACAACCAAACACTTCCTGTCGACTTTGTATCGACCCTATTAATGAGATAAGTTTTGGTGGTTGTTGAATCAAATGCCTCCAAGCATATTAATGTCACTTGCTTTCGACTTTGCACGGATATTATTAGAGTTTTTCTAACAAGCGTTCTAATAAGATAAATAGTAATTTTTTATTTTTTAATATATTAAATATATTATTTTTATTTAAAATTTTTTATTTTACTTTCTTTAAGAAATAATCTTAGAACACTTGTTAACAAAACTCATTATTATTAGCTGAATTATAGTTTATCCCTTTACAATAAAAATTTGACATTTTACCCTCCTATTATTTATTTTTGTCATCACATAATCATTTTTCTTTTAGCAAAAGTTTAGAGTGAATGGTGGCTCTCCACATTTTAAAGACAGAACCACCAATTTCAATGATGACTTATGATAAAATTACAACTTGTCTATCAACAATGAATCTCAAGAATCGAACTTAAATTATATTATTGTCACAAGTAAAAAGTCAACTAAATGAGTCAATTCTCAATAATTTTGTCATCACATAATCATAATGTGATATGTTTTATCTATTTTTCACCAAATAAATATTACCGAATTACCAACAGTAACTTTAATCCCAAAGACACTCCATAATTTTTTCTTTATTTTATTTGGTAATGAAAACTTTAGTAGGAGGGTAAGTTGTCTCATTCAAAAGTCAGAATATACAATGAGCTTCAGCAAAAGTTTATAATTCTACTTACAAATGACTTCCATATTAAATCGACGTTGATTAGTTTTACCAGCTGAGCACAATATCGTGTATTAGCTCTTATACATGTTCCATATGATATTTCATATATTTGAGAATCGACACTAGTTAATAGTTTGTGCAGTTAATGGTCGTTTAATAAAAATATATATATAAAAAAACAAAGTGAGCATTAGAGAAGTTTCTAATTAAATTAGAAAACTGTCATGAAAAAATGAAAAATTATCATCCTACCGCGTATAGTGATCACACCCATTTCAACACTAGGTATTGTTCATGGGGCCCACCCGTGAACAGTACCAAATTATGCTTCTGTCTTTTTTTTTTTTTTTAGTATATGTCCATTAACCAACTTCTCTACATAGTTAACCACTTTTTTGCTCTTCATTAACTAACTTATTTCACGAGCATAGAAACCATGTGGTAAAATCTTGTGTCATTAACTAACTTCTACATGTAATTAACCACTTTTTTATTCTTCATTAACCAACTTTATTTCTATACTCGTGAAAAAAGTTAGTTAATGAAGAACAAAAAAGTGGTTAATTACATATAGAAGTTAGTTAATGACACAAGATTTTACCACATGGTTTCTATGCTCATGAAATAAGTTAGTTAACGAAGAACAAAAAAGTGGTTAATGACGTAGAGAAGTTGGTTAATACAGAAACATGATTTGGTACTGTTCATGGGTGAGTCTCATGAACAGTACCCGGTGTTGAAATGAGTGTGGGTATTATACGCGGTAGGATTATCGGGATTGTGAAAAAATATATCTTATTTATTGGTTGGTCGACTGGCATTGATGAGGACATTTTTCTAAAATCTTCAACTATTCCCACCATATTTTGCATCATCTATGAGGTTTTTTTTTATATATATATCTTTAACTAATTACGCACAAAATTTCGGATTAGGGATAGTAGTACTGTTCATAGTTGAAATTTCTCTAAATGAATAAAGTTCAACAACATCAACCAACTATTTATTAAAAAAAAAAAAAACTACCAACTAATTTTGAAAATTATTTAAAAGAACTATTTACGGGTGAATTTGGTATGAGACAAATTCTAATAAATAAATATATTTTATCAGTCGAATGTGGGTTCAGAGTTATGTGGTAATCTTGGTAGAAAATGAATTTGTTTAGGAAAATGATGAGTAACGTGCAAAATGTAAAGTGCTGAGAAAGTAAATTGCGAGAAATGTAAAATTTGCAGAAAGGTAAAGGTACAGAAAGTTTAAATATGCAGAATAGTAAAGTGCAGAAAATATAAAGGAAATTTAAAGAACAAGTGCAGAAAATAAAGGTGCAGAAACGTAAAAGTGCAGTAAGTTTAAAGTGCAGAAAACGTAAAACGCATGAATTTAAAGTGCAGATAGAGTAAAGAAATTTAAAGAACAAGGCTTGAAAATAAAGAATTTAAAAGACATTGCATTAATGTAAATTGCTGGAAATGTAAATGGAAGTCATACTTGGAGTCAAATCCGTTAATCTGCTTGAGTGAGATGTTAGGATTGTATATCCAGTAAAACCACCATTTATACATCGTGAATACTAGTATTTATAGGCAAAATGTAAAAAATAACTAACTCCTAAAAACTGACCACGTTCATGGCAGTTATATCATGCTTATCTATACTAATATTTTGCTCAACTGAGAGCAGCCATGTCATCTTTTGTCAATAGCATTGGTAACTTTATTTTTGACGAAACCATCCCTTGACCTTTTTGATAATTGATCACCACTTGGATCACCATCTGGCTGTTGAATTCAAGACGAATAACTAAAGGCAACTGAGATATTTCGACAAAAAACTAACATTTGACTATAACACTAGATCATCGTCTAACTGTTGAAAAAATCTCTTTATCGAATACCTCAATGTTATTATTCGACCACAGAAAAATCATTTTCGTCGAATTATCTATCTTCGTCGAATGTCAACTGTCTGTCAAAAATATCTTTATTAAATCAAAACTTGTATTTTTATCCCCAACAAGAACTCACCATTACTTCAAGGGATTACTTCAAAATCATGATTCATGAACTCGATTATGACGAGGCTATCTCAAATATATTTGGAAGTTTATTGAGATGTAGAAACCATATCCTGTTGCCGCAAAGGGAATTGCTTCTCATATACCATCTCTCCATAATCCACAAATAATATGTTTCCTAATACAATTTGACAAAAAAATAAAATCATATAACATTTAATTTCGTCATGTGGGTAGTTGTTTCAATTGATAACAACTTTAAAATATGTCTCATCTTTTGACAGTTTTAGAAAATAATTCAATATCTACAGGAAAATAATAATTAAAAGCATCTTGAATTCTATATTTTAATGCAAAGTACAATTTATGGAGCAGACTGTTTTGTGACGATCCAATTATTGAGTTTGTTATAGTGAATAAAATGTTTTCTATTTAAGAACCAATAAGGCTACATACCCTTTAGCCTCTTGCCACATATTTGTTATATAAACAATGCTACATAGTCAGGAAAATAAAATAAAATAAATTTTTGACTGAATTCAATTAGATATAATTACGAGATGTGCTTTATGTCTTGATTAAATAAAGAACTTCAGAATCTATAAAAATTAAGGAATAGCTTTATCTATATATATATATATATATATATATATATATATATATATATATATATATATATCCAAAAAGGATAGGTTGAGATGAGGACACGAATTTAAATTTTAAGAAAGTAACTCTTATAATAAAACTGCATAACTCTCATACTCTCGCGATCAAATAGGGA
Source organism: Ormosia emarginata (assembly GCA_029884605.1). NCBI lineage: Eukaryota > Viridiplantae > Streptophyta > Magnoliopsida > Fabales > Fabaceae > Ormosia > Ormosia emarginata. The sequence goes on along the minus strand of JAQQTP010000074.1, from coordinate 28,332,530 downwards.
TTAGTCTTATAGACAGTTCAAATAAACCGAACTTCTTGTTGTCTCACAATATATATATATATATATATATATATATATATATAATATATGAGAGAAAGTTTTTATTGTGAGAATGTAATATGAGTAAATCTTGATCATACAACTATACATAAATGGTCAAATATTAAAAATTACTTAACATACATTTATATTCTAATCTTGACTATTTATATAAAAGATTCAATTATCAAGATTCACTTATCTCACATCTTTCAATAAACATTTTTCTCATCAAATACATTATATATATCTATATATAGTCTTAAGTTTAATCCTAAGATTCATGTGTATAGAAATAACACGTTTAAAAAAGGGTCCCCGCTTAGATTCTTAATTGTACCCCGAAAAATTAGTCTTTTACATATCATAAGAGATAGTATATCATAAGAGAAGCCTTAATAACGTAATTTTTCAATAAATTTTTCCAAGAATTTACTTATTGAATACTTCAATTAAGAAAATCCAAAATATCTTAAAAATGGCGAAATATTATTTTCACTCAATCTAGTCCTAATTATATGGATTATGACAAACATGAGGGGGGCAAATCCTAAATGGCATAATAATATGCTCCGTAATAAAATTTTACCCCATAAAAAAAAAAAAATTGCAGCTCAATTTTTATGTTAGTTTTTTAATGAGTTATTTGCTTCAATTGATTTTTGTAACGTATATTCAAATTTGATAGTTTGAGAAATTAGTCTATTCAATATCTGTTGTAAAATGATAACCAAGAAAATTATGAAATTCATATTTTAATACAAAGCAAAATTTATGGAGCAGACTATTCTGTGATAATCCAATAATTTAGTTGGCAATAGTGGTAAGCTATTTTCTATTTAAGATCCAGTAAGGGTTCATATCCTTCCCCGCCTCTCATCCTTGTTTGTTGCGATCCCTCCCTACTGCATATTGTGGGTTTGTTTCCTTAGGCATGGCTCTTACTGGTAAATTGAGTTCTGAAATTGGGGTCAAAGCACCTGCTGCCAAGTGGTTCAGCTTCTTCACCAAGCAACTTGACCAAATTCCAAACGTTGTTGAAGGAGTGAATCAAGCCAAGTTGCTCCAAGGTGACTGGCATAGCGTTGGTTCGGTTAAGGAATGGTATGAAGTCATAGGTAATTAAGCTTCTAATTAAATTAATATGTAAACAGCAAAGTGTCAATTAATTATTTTTTCATCTAATTCTCCTACATTTTTTTGTAATTGATCTTAATTGCTTGTGAAACAACAGATGGAAAGGTAGCAACGTTTAAGGAGAAAATTGAAGCCATTGATGAAAAGAACATGACAATCACATACAACATCTTTGAAGGAGAAATGAATCTGCATTACAAAGTCTACAGGCTCATCTTTCAAGCGATTGAAAAGGATGATGGTAGTTCTTCCATTAAATGGACTATCGAATATGAGAAGGTCAATGAGAATGTTGAACCTCCATATGTCTACATGGACATGATAACCAAGGGTAGTAAAGATATTGATGCTCATCTTGTCAAGGCATAGCACTAAATGCTGGAAGAAGATAACAAATAAAAAACAATGGGTTTGGTTTGAGGTTAAGTGCTTATCTAAATAATATGTGTGAACTTTGATATCGAGAATAAGGATGTTTGCTTTTTCTACTGATCCTTCTTTTGTATTGAACTTGGAGAAGCCGATGTATTGTAGTATTAATATATATGTGAAAGGGTTCCCGGTAATATTAATAAGTGAAAATTCCTGCTTGATATTGTTATTGTTGTATTAAGTTTGATTGGCCAAATCTTCACTGGTGGGACTATAGCCTTCCCTAGTTTATATCCCATAATAACTTATTTGTTTTAGATATTGCATCTCGCAAAGACCCAAATTATGTACCCGAGAGGGAACTGGCTCGATTTTTTTATTGAAAATTGTTCTATCCTAGATGAATGAGTTTCTTGGGCCAGAACCAGTTCACTCAACAAACTTCTTGCTGGACGTGTTAGAGAGGGGGTTGGGTACATGTAAAACACTCCAACGCTCAAATTAGTGAAAGTGCAAGATGAGTGCAATCAACAGGAAAAGATTGTTACACTTATGGCTACTATAACTATTTATTGAGGAGAGTGTCTTTGGGGTTAAGAATTGATTAATGACATTTTGGTCACTTTAGGTGTCTTAGGGGAAGCTTTTTGGCAGCCTCCTAGGCTTGCCAATTAGCTTGTGATTGGCTCCATTTAAGATAATTCCTTTTGTCGAGAGAGAATGGTCACATCTCCTTTGGCCATTGGGCCTAGCGTTATTGGGCCTAGAATCTAGTATAGATGATTCGAAGGAGTATGCATGGGTTCACTACGAGCCCTTAAACATCTCTTCACTCACCGCGAACTCGGTCAATACATGAACATGACGGATGCCAGGATGTCGGAGGACCACTACCTTGTGCAACCCCACAGTGAAGACGAGCGCATTTGCAGCTTGCCCAGGCCTGGTCCTCCATATACATACATGTACAACAAGACTATTTTTATGAGGCTCGAGTTCCGAATCCCATTTCTGACCTTTTACGTTGACGTCTTGAACCAAGTTCGTGCGGCTCCTTCTAAACTTCACCTAAACAATTGGGTATATATTTGATCCTTTGAGATCGTGTGTGGGCATTTTGGAGTAGAGCCATATGCTGACCTCTTCATCTACATGCTCGACGTGCTGGGGTCTACGGGGGGAGACAAACCAGCGTGGATCACCATCCACAACCATGTGGGGCATAAATGCTTCGAGTTGTAAGACAAGTCCTACAAGGACTAAAAGGAGACTTTTTCAAGCTCTGAGGTCGGGGCCCCCGTACTCTGTTCTTTATTGGCGCGGACATGATGCCTCACTTTCACTTGCATTGGAATAAGAATTTTCAGTACAAGGCCAACGTTCAGACAAAATGGGATCGAATGTTAGAGGTTGAGCAGACCGCTTACAACTTCTATGTCGCAACTATCAAAAGTGTAACGCCCCTTTTCTCATAGTCATAACGGGTACAAACAGGGAACGTTGCACTATAGTGAAACGACACCTAAATCAATTTGGGAAAATTTAGACATTTTTTTTTTGAAAATGAGTCCGGTTAAAATTTCCCTTAATATACATATATGCCTGTTCATGAGTATATATAGCGTCAAATGAATTGAAATTTAAAGTTCCTTTTCAAATGAAACATCCGTGAAAATGGTCAAGACAAAATTAGCGTAGAATAAAACATACAATCATACACAATATGGATAATTACATACGTCGTACTAGAAATATAAGTCTGTTTAATTACAATTCCGAAATGTACCAAAAAGAAACAAAATGTGCACTCACCCAAAGAGATACAAATATACCCCAACATGTACAGACATCAGGCTTCCCAAAAATATAACCGGTTAGCCATCAGTAGCTACCAATAGAAAACAGTCCCTAAGACTGACGAGAACGAGAAGGAACCGTAGAGGGGTCCTCCTCAGGGTCCTCATCGTCCGACGAGACATCCATCGGAACAACAGAACAGCAGGCAGAAGCCCAAGCCATGGACAAGAAAGAGTTGTCACGTGGGGTGTAGTACATATCTGCCCACATGTCTCTCACAGGTAGGTAAAATTCCAGCCACACAAAGGCATGGAAATTAAAAATAGAAGTAGTATATCGACCCCATGCTAAGGATACCGTCAACTCGCCATGGTAGACTCAACGATCAGTCTGCACGTTGATATGCCAGCAATCTGGACCGCCATGAAAATTGATCCGCACGTAACCAAAGAATCCACGGGGGCGAAATGACATCCTCAGCAGTCTCGATCTCAATCAAGATACGGCCAGAAACCCTGAAACTCGGTGGTTTCCTTGTCCTCTTCACTAACGTCTTCAGACAATCATATGATAATACATAATAGCAGAATATACAGTAAAGAGGTGAGATACTCGTCATTCATTACCAACAATAGCAGCAGGAAACTAAACGGCGCTGAACGCCCAAATAGAACACAGTTCATACATTTAAACATTACGGCATTAAAAATTTTATAGTAGAAGCAAAATGACAACATTTAAATGACAGAGGTACCATCAACAGTCAATAGTTCAAATAACCAATAATTATTACAGAAATAATAGGAAGCATACTTCGCAGTTAATAATGCTCATGCTTGATGAATTATGCGACTGATAGCTAACAATGCAAAAGTGTCTCAAAAACCTACTCCATGGAGCTAGACATAAACATTTTCGGAGTGAATGATCAAGGAGTAATACCAGTATATCGTTAGCCTTTAAAATAAAGTGTGCTTTGTTCCATAAAAAGGTTTGCGCAATGGCTTATACATGATACCTCGACAATTGATCGTGATATAGGACAGCGTCTCAGATAGGATCGTCGGTGTGTCGCATTGGTCTATCCCATGGCCCCAGTGGAGCTACCACTGTCTATTGTGAGACACCCACACCCCGACGCCCCCTAGGGTCAACAACGTATGACACCTACGCTTGGTCTATTCGCACCTGCACATAGGTGTTATTCAAACTCCTAGACTCACACAGCCTTTCCCAACAGTGTCCGACGGACGACACATATGCATGACGACACAATGTCAAATCATGTATGATCATTACTATATTTCACAATGGTACACTTTACATATAAGCGTACATAAATTCATTTATTGATATTGTCACATTAAGGTATTTCGGTAATCCATATTCGTCAAATGTCCATCCCACATAGGAGTCCACAATTGCATTAAGGTCAAGTTTTATGTCAACATCACTTTCAAGTGTTCATTTAATATTTATGATTCATATTAAGAATTCCCATTTTCAAGATCACATGTTATTAATTTAATGTGTCAATTTTAGGTCACTTTAATTCCTTATTACCATCACTTTCAAGAATCTTTAAAATTGTCATTCCTTAATCATATTACTCAAGGTCAAAATCGTAGCCCTCACTAGATCCCTAAGTCATATGTTTATTTTCATTTTTAATGCATTAGTAACTTACTACTAATTCTCTTAATGTGTTTAGCTCAAAATTCCCTCAACTCACACACTCAAGTTCTTTCTTTAGGTCAAATTATTCAAGTTACCAAATTTAGTCTTTAATTTAGTTTGTTTACACATTATGAATCCCTAATTGTCCTCTAAATTCTCATTGTCAATTTCATCATCCAAGTCACAATTTCCACCATTTTTGCCTCCCATGGTCGTGAGCCATCATAGGGCTAGGGTCCAAATATTTTTATTTTTCCTTTAGTCATCATCAATTCAATTCTCACCATTCAATTAGGTTACAAGTATTTTAAACATCCACACCCCACCAATGGGGGACTTGGCCGTGAGCCTCCTTGCACCATGCAAGGGGCAATTGTCTCAAGTTCATCAATTCCAAATCCATGAAGGTGATTACAACATTATCAAGAATCAAATTCATACAAAATTCAAAGAAAGAAATAAAAGATAAATAATCAAATAGAAGACAATAACACTTAAAGGAGTAAACCTTATTAGGGTTTCTCACAAATACACAATTAGCAAGCCTCCAACCACAATTATAGGTTGAATAGAGTGGTCTCCCTCTTACCAAAGAGGATAGCACGAAAATGGCCACCAAGAAGCTCCTTTGTAAATTCGGTTTTGGCTCCTCCAAAAATCCTAGAAATCAACTTCAAGGAATCAACACCACAACAAGAAAAAGAGAGTATCTTTGGCCATGACAATGGTCTTAGAACACGAAAAAGAGAAGAGAAGAGAAAAAAGTTGTGATTTTTACCTTAAAGTCTCAAACTTTGCCCTTGAAGAAGATTAGTAAAGATGAGAGATTTTGGTCTTGGGTATGGAAGGAAAAGGTTTTAGAATGATGAAGAGAAGTTAGAAATGAGGTTAATGAAGTTAGAAAATGAAAATGGTGGTGGTGGAGATGGTAACCTGAAATGGAGATGGAGGATTTTGGTGAAACCTCTTGAAGAAAAGTGGTAGAGATGATGATGGAGAGTAAGAATATATGGTTGATGAAGAGAAAAGATGAAGAAACCTGAAGGAGAGTGGGCTACAAATTTCAGATGGCCATGGAGGTTTAGAGAGAAGGGAGAGCAAGGAAGAAGATGAAGAGGTAGAGAGAAGTTGTTAAGTTAAGTGGTGATGTGTTTAAGTGAATTAGGTTAAGTGATGCAAACCAATTTCCCCCCCTTTTCCCTAGTGAATGCCGCGGCAATGGAGAGAGGAGAGAGGGAAATGACAAGCTTCTCAAGCAAGCCAAGGATAGTTAGGTCTTTTCTTGGGTCAAAGCTTCTAGAAACTTGATTAAAATATCAATATATTTGAATTAAAGTGGATTTGTTATGACATAAAGTAGATTACATTGGGATAAGGTGATAAGATTTTTATTACATGCTATTATCCAGAGGATAATAGTTACAGTCGACAGAAGTCAGTATTAATTAATCTGACGGATAAATTCTTACGCAGTGTTTTATTATTTCGTCTGTTAAAATTTCTCGAAAAATGTGAAACTTTGGAAACTGTGTCCGGCCTTAGGTTTAGTAAGATCCTCCGTCGACGTTTCCATAGTTCAAGGTTTTCGAAGAGAATATCTCATTTCTCCGGCTCCGCTCAGCTCGCACGCAAAACGAGAAATATATTAAAATATTCAACATTCGCGGAAAATTCCCAGAAAATTCTCAAAAACTGCAAATATTATAAAACCACTATTCGTCATATAATTTTCCAACTTTTGGAATGTTAAAGTCATTTTTCCGACTCTGCCTATTGTGCACGCAAAATGAGAAATATATTAAAATATTCCGCATTCTCAAAAAATTCTAGAAAAATTCTAGAAAATCTCAAATATTATAAAATGAATATCCATAATGAAATCAATAAATTTTGGGGTGTTACAATTCTCCCCAACAAATAAGAATTTCGTCCTCGAAATTTTCATACCTTAAAATAGTTCGGGATATTACTCCTTCATCTTATCCTCAAGTTCCCAAGTTGTGTCTCCAGTTGCTTCATTCCAGATTCCTTTCACCAGTGCAATGTCCTTCCCTCTGAGTTGCTTTGTCCTCCTATCCTCAATCCTTACAAGAGTTGTCTCATAAGTCAAGTTTTTCTTTAATTGTACAGAATCAGGTGCTATGACATGATCAGGATTGGAATATATTTTCTGAGCTGTGACACATGAAAGACGTTATGAAGGTTTGAAAGAAAGGGGATAAAGCTATTTGGTAAGCAACGGGACCTACCCGACGAAGAATTTGGTAAGGTCCAAGGAATTTTGGAGTGAGTTTTCTAGATTTGAGAACACGACCGACCCCAGTCGTAGGTGTGACTTTCAAGAAGACATGCTCTCCTTCTTCGAACTCAAGAGGTTTCCTTCTTTTGTCCGCATAACTCTTTTGCCAACTCTGAGTCGTTTTCATTTTCTCCTGAATCATTTTGACCTTTTCGGTTGTCTGCTAAATAAGTTCAGGTCCAACGGTAAGCCGTTCTCCATCTTGATACCAGCACAGAGGTGTCCGACACCTCCGTCCATATAGAGCCTCATAGGGTGCCATCCCTATACTTGAATGATAACTGTTGTTGTAGGTGAATTCCACCAATGGTAAAATTTCATCCCAATCTCCAGTTTGCTCTATAGCACAAGCTCTCAACAAATCTTCTAACGACTGAATTGTTCTTTCTGATTGACCATCAGTTTGCGGATGGTATGCGGAACTCAATCGCAACTTCGTTCCCATAACCTCTTAAAGACTCTGCCAAAACTTCGATGTAAACCTCGGATCTCTATCGGAAATAATACTCGTGGGTTTCTCGTGAAGTCTGACAATTTCACCAATGTATATCTGAGTCAACTTCTCCAACGGATATCTCATGTTGATCGGCAAAAAGTGAGCTGACTTCGTGAGTCGATCCACTATTACCCATATTGAGTCATATCCTCTCCTAGTCCCTGGTAACCCGACAACAAAATCTATGGCGATATTATCCCATTTCTATTCAGGAATAGTTAAGGGTTGTAGTAATCCAGCTGGTCTTTGGTGCTCAATCTTCGTTTTCTGGCAAACCAGACAAGATGACACGCATCTAGCGATATCTTTTTTCATCCCATGCCACCAAAATAACTTCCTCAAGTCTTGATACATCTTGGTCATTCCAGGATGCATACTCAACTGACTCGAATGAGCATGTTCAAGTATGTACTTCCTGAGTTCCTTATCTTTAGGCACACAGACCCTTCCTTGAAATCTCAGAATTCCATCACTCCCTTCCTTCAATGTTGATACACCACCCTGCCTTATCAATTCTCTTTCTTCTTGCAGGAATTTATCGATCTTTTGTTTCTCTCGAATATCATCCATTAAGTCATTTGAGATAATGACCTTATTCATGCAGATTTTACCCGGTGTTAACTCCACAAATGACCATATGTCTCTGAACTACTCTATCAGGTCCTTTTCTCTGATCATCATAGTAGAAATACTAATCGTCTTTCTACTCAAAGCATCGGCCACCACGTTCGCCTTTCCAGGATGATACTGAAGTTGGAAATCATAGTCTTTCAAAAATTTTAGCCATCTTCGTTGCCTCATATTCAACTCTTTCTGATCGTACAGGTATTTCAAACTTTTATGGTCACTGAAGATGTTGAATGTGGCTCCATACAGATAATGTCTCCATATCTCCAATGCAAACACCACTGCCGCTAACTCCAAATTGTGTGTTGGATAGTTCCTCTCGTGCATTCGCAATTGTCTTGAGGCGTAAGCCACCACCTTTCCATTTTGCATAAGAACGCACCCCAAACCTTGATACGAAACGTCACAGTACACTTCTAATGGTTCATTAGGATTTGATAAAACTAACACGGGCGACGTAGTTAGTTTCCTTTTTAACCCTTGAAAACTTCCCTCACAGGAATCTGTCCATTCGAAGGTTGATTCTTTCGGGTGAGTTGAGTGAGTGGTCCAGCGATCTTAGGAAATCCTTCTATAAATCTCCGGTAGTATCCGGCTAATCCAACGAAGCTTCGGATCTCTGTCACCGTCGTTGGCCTTTCCCATTGTAACACAGCTTCTACCTTCGAAGGATCCACAGTGATTCCTTCCTTTGAGATTACATGGCCCAAAAATTTCACTTCATCTAACCAAAACTCGCATTTGGATAGTTTCACATATAGCTCTTTCTCCTTCAAGATCTGGAGAACTATGTTGAGGTGTTCAGCATGGTCCTCATGATTTCGTGAATAGATCAAGATATCGTCGATGAAAACAACAACGAATCTGTCCAAGTAAGGGCGAAAGATCCTGTTCATGTAGTCCATAAATATCGCAGGTGCATTTGTCACATCAAAAGGCATCACCAGGTACTCGTAATGACCATAACGAGTACGAAAAGCCATCTTGGGAATATCTTCCACTTTCACTCTAATTTGGTGATAACCTGATCGTAGATCGATATTGGAAAATATAGGTGCTCCCTTCAATTGGTCTATCAAGTCATCTATCCTTGGCAATGGATACTTATTCTTAATCGTAACCTTGTTCAACTAACGGTAATCCACGCACAATCTTGAAGTCCTATATTTCTTCTTAACCAACAATACATGTGCTCCCTAGGGTGACACACTGGGTCTCACGAATTGTTTTTCCATAAGCTCTTCCAACTGCTTCTTAAGTTCCACGAGTTCTGCTGGTGCCATACGATAAGGCGCTATGGAAATAGGACCAGCTCCTGGTACCAAGTTGATAGCAAACTCGACTTCTCGTTCCGGTGGCAAACCAGGTACATCATCAGGGAAAACTTCAGGAAATTCTCGGACAACAGAGATTGCATCCACATCAACCTCACTCTCGACTTTTAAAGAAGATAATAGCATGTATCCCCGAGCTCCTTCTTTCAGAAAAGCTTTCACTTGGTTGGCGGTCAAAAATCTAGAGTCCTCATCCCAAGGGAAAACTATTCTTTTCCTAGAACAATCTAACAGGACATGGTTAGCAGATAACCAATCCATTCCTAATATCACATCTAATTGAGATAATGGTAAGCAGATCAAATCGACAGAAAAGATTCGACCTTCTACAATTAAAGGACAACCTAGACAAACTTTAGCAGTAACAACAGGTTTTGCAGTAAGGGTCGAAACAATCAACTCAAAAGGTAAGGAAGACACAGACAATCCAAGTCTTTTCACACAATCATGTGAAATGAAAGAATGAGTAGCACCAGAGTCATATAGTACAATTAAAAGATTACCTTCTATGATACTTTCTCCTTGTATCAGATCCTCGGATTTAGAGGCCTCAGCACCGCTCAGGGTATAGACTCTGCCTCCAACTTGAGGTTTAGAAGTCTTAGCAGCATTGACGGATGGTTCCGCCTTGGTCTGGTTATAGTCTCGAGAAACGTGACCAAGTTTCCCGCACCGAAAGCAAATAATTCCTTTGATTGTGCAGTCTCTTATAAAGTGCTCCTTCCCACATTTCATACACCTCAGAGTAATTGCAGCATTCTGACCCATCCTTCCTGGACTTCCAGTTGGGCTTCCTCCCTGAGATCTTTGTGGCTGTTGGCTTCCAGATGGTCTGGAATAGGGCTTCTTTTGATAATGACTTGCGTTACTACCACCTCCTCTTTGGGACCGAACGGGCCCAAAATTTCTGTTTCTTGCCTCACGTTCTTGTTCCACACTTTCCAATCGACAGCAACTGTCAAGTAGCTCAGAAAACTGAGTGATCTTCAAAGCTATCACAATTTTCTTCACCTCGTGCCTCAGGCCTTCCTCAAACTTCTGGCACTTCCAGACTTCATTGGGTTGAAGTTGAAAGTAGGTCGAGAATTTGGACAAGTTCTCAAACTTGGCGGCGTACTCGCTCACAGTCATGCCTCCCTGTCACAACCTCAGAAATTCCATTTCTTTTGCATGCCTAGCGCTTTCAGGGAAATACTTATTCAAGAACCTTTCTTTGGACACCTCCCAAGTTATCACTCTATTTGCGGCTTGCAATAACCTTTGTTCTCCCATCCACCAATGCTCAGCGTCTCCCATCAGCATGTATGCAGCATAGGTCACCTTCCTATCGTTAGCACAATTCATACCAGTAAATATCTCTTCCAGCTCTTGGATCCACAACGTAGCTTTCTCCGGATCAAACTCCCCCTTGAACTACGGAGGGTTAGCACGACGAAATCCCTCTAAGTTCTGAACACCTGTCGTAGCTTCCAACTGTTATGCAACTCTAGCCTGTTGTTGAGCTGTCTGCTGGTTCTGCTGTAACATTGCCTCAGCCATCTTTTGTATTGCCTCTATGGCAGCAGCCGTATCACCTCTACGAGCCATCGTTCCTTACCAAATCAAACTACACAAAATACAGAGAAAGTCAGATGTATCCTTATGAATACCAAACAACAAAATCACAGAGAATAACATAGCACAAACAAGACAGTCCAAAACCACACGACCCAAAAGAAACATAACCGGAAGCTTTGATACCAAGACAGTGTAACGCCCCTTTTCTCATAGTCATAACGGGTACAAAAAGGGAACGTCGCACTATAGTGAAACGACACCTAAATCAATTCGGGAAAATTTAGACATTTTTTTTAAATGAGTCCGGTTAAAATTTCCCTTAATATACGTATATGCCTGTTCATGAGTATATATAGCATCAAATGAATTGAAATTTAAAGTTCCTTTGCAAATGAAACATCCGTGAAAATGGTCAAGACAAAATCAGCGTAGAATAAAACATACAATCATACACAATATGGATAATTACATACGTCGTACTAGAAATATAAGCCTGTTTAATTACAATTCTGAAATGTACCAAAAAGAAACAAAATGTGTACTCACCCAAAGAGATGCAAATATACCCCAACATGTACAGACATCAGGCTTCCCAAAAATATAACCAGTTAGCCATCAGTAGCTACCAATAGAAAACAATCCCTAATACTGACAAGAACGAGAAGGAACCGTAGAGGGGTCCTCATCGTCCGACGAGACATCCATCAGAATGACGGAACAGCGGGCAGGAGCCCGAGCCGCGGACAAGAAAGAGTCGTCACATAGGGTGTAGTACATATCCACCCACATGTCTCTCACAGGTAGGTAAAATTCGAGCCACACAAAGGCATGGAAATTAAAAATAGAAGTAGTATATCGACCCCATGCTAAGGATACCGTCAACTTGCCATGGTAGACTCAACGATCAGTCTGCACGTTGATATGCCAGCAATCTGTACCGTCATGAAAATTGATCCGCACATAACCAAAGAATCCACGGGGCGAAATGACATCCTCAGTAGTCTCGATCTCAATCAAGATACGACCAGAAACCCTGAAACTAGGTGGTTTCCTTGTCCTCTTCACTAACGTCTTCAGACAATCATATGATAATACATAATAGCAGAATATACAGTAAAGAGGTGAGATACTCATCATTCATTACCAACAATAGCAGCAGGAAACTAAATGGCGCTGAACGCCTAAATAGAACACAGTTCATACATTTAAACATTACGACATTAAAAATTTTACAGTAGAAGCAAAATGACAACATTTAAATGACAGAGCTACCGTTAACAATCAACAGTTCAAATAACCAATAATTATTACAGAAATAATAGGAAGCATACTTCGCAGTTAATAATGCTCATGCTCGATGAGTTATGCGACTGACAGCTAACAATGCAAAAGTGTCTCAAAAACTTACTCCATGGAGCTAGACATAAACATTTTCGGAGTGAATGATCAAGGAGTAATACCAGTATATCGTTAGCCTTTAAAATAAAGTGTGCTTTGTTCCATAAAAAGGTTTGCGCAATGGCTTATACATGGTACCTCGACAGTTGATCGCGATATAGGACAGCGTCTTAGATAGGATCGTCGGTGTGTCGCATTGGTCTATCCCACGGCCCCAGTGGAGCTACCACTGTCTATTGTGAGACACCCACACCCCGACGCCCCCTAGGGTCAACAACATATGACACCTACGCTTAGTCTATTCGCAACCGCACATAGGTGTTATTCAAACTCCTAGGCTCACACAGCCTTTCCCAATAGTGTCCAAAGGACGACACATATGCATGACGACACAATATCAAATCATGTATGATCATTACTGTATTTCACAATTTACATATAAGCATACATAAATTCATTTATTGATATCATCACATTAAGGTATTTCGGTAATCCATAATCGTCAAATGTCTATCCCACATAGGAGTCCACAATTGCATTAAGGTCAAGTTTTATGTCAACATCACTTTCAAGTGTTCATTTAATATTTATGATTCATATTAAGAATTCCCATTTTCAAGATCACATGTTATTAATTTAATGTGTCAATTTTAGGTCACTTTAATTCCTTATTACCATCACTTTCAAGAATCTTTAAAATTGTCATTCCTTAATCATATTACTCAAGTCCAAAACCGTAGCCCTCACTAGATCCCTAAGTCATATGTTTATTTTCATTTTTAATGCATTAGTAACTTATTACTAATTCTCTTAATGTGTTTAGCTCAAAATTCCCTCAACTCACACACTCAAGTTCTTTCTTTAGGTCAAATTATTCAAGTTACCAAATTTAGTCTTTAATTTAGTTTGTTTACACATTATGAATCCCTAATTGTCCTCTAAATTCTCATTGTCAATTTCATCATCCAAGTCACAATTCCCACCATTTTTGCCTCCCATGGCCGTGAGCTGATGAACCTGCAAAACTTATAATTTTTACGGTTTAGTATGTGTGTTTTTCATTCTTTTTAATCTTTTTAATTGGGTTTGTTGTTGAGTTTTGTTATTTTTTTAACATTTTAAATTGTGTTGTAATTATGTATTTTTATGTATTTCTGTTAGGTATATGTAAAGAATAGAAGAATGGAGATGATTGCATAGAAGATTTTCTTTTAAAAAAAAAGCAAGTACTGTAGCAAGTACTGTAGCATGACATCAGCATGACTCCAACATGACATCAGCATGTACTGGAGCGAGTTAGTGTAGCATGACTCCAGCAAGTAACGAATATTGTAGCATGACGTCAGCAAAGTACTGTAGCATAGCATCGTATTGATGTCATCAGTCACTGTAGCGGTAGAATTTTTTCTATAAATAAGGGAGGGTGCTGCGCAGAAGAGGAGAGGGGAAAACCGAGGGAGGAGCATTCCAGGGAGAGAAATTCTCTCTGATGATCACATATTTTATACATTAATAAACCCTCATTTTTAGTCATTTACACTCTCCATGTACTTAATTGATTAAGCCTAGTTATGTTTTGTAAGTTTGGACTCAAATTGGACTTAATTGATTTTTTTAGCACTATTTTGGTCTTACGTTGTTTCTGTATTTCGGCCATATCTTGAGTTCTAAATGTCTGATAATTATGAATTTTACCTTGTAGGAAAGATAAGAGAGAGCTCTACAACTTTGATGAAGAGCTCAAAGTCTCAATCAGACATCTAGTAGAGCTAATTGGGCTTGGAAGACAGAACACAAGTTTTGTGTCTGAAACCTGAATAGTGTATAGTAACCAGAGCATAACTCGGGCTGCAAGAATTATTTTGGGCTGAAACTTGGACATTTGAAAGTAAGACCCAGATCTAAAACTTTCATGTTGAACACAAAACTTGATTCGGGCTCCTTGATGGTGATATTGGGTCTAAAAGTCAAAATAGAGGTGCTGAAATTAGGCCTGAACAGTCTGTAGTAATTGGGTCATATCTTGAGTTGTAGGACGAATTTTTGGGTGATTCCAGAGCCATTGGAAAGCTTAGACAATTTCCTAGAACTTTCATCAAGACCACTTGGCTCGAAAATGACATAATCAATGACTTAAGCAATGAATGATTTCAGAGACAAGAAATCTCAATGATTTTTCACTCTTATCCTCACCATTTGGCATTTTCCACTCATTCATCCACTCATCCACCTACCCCTAATAAGCCCCCTTGTCATTTTGTATCCCTAATCCTCTATAAAAGGCACCATTGGCTGACCATTTGGGGCACTTGGTGTTAGGCTTAGTTTTTTACAAGTTGTGGTTATGCTTGTTTATTGTTTTCCTTTGTTGTAATTTTCTCTTGTTCTAAATTGAAGCTATGTTCATCTTTCTCTTCTTCTCTCTTTCTTTCTTCTTATCCATGAGTAACTAAATCTTCATCTTGCTTGGGTAAAAGAGTGAAGCTCTTGGTAATGAAATAAGGTTAGATCATTCTATTTCTTATGCTTAAATGATATATTATCAATTGGACATTATATGTGTTGTATTTTGTTTTCAATTAATTTAGAAACCTTCTTTGTACAATGGAGATCTTGATTTATTGTAGACAATAGGATTGGCATAGTGAATGCTTGAACTCATTTACAAATGTTGGTAGATAATTAAAGGAATCTTAATATGATTGCATATATAATTGAACTTTGAATGTTTATATTTTCCGATTGGAACCTCCGTTATGTGTGGATTTCAATTGAGTTATAAAGAGAAATAATCTTACCTTTAATTTATTACCAAGAGTGGATCTCCTATCCCAAGCAAGCCATTAAATTCAATTGTGAACTTGTTTTATTACTTTTGGTGTTGTGACAAATCCTTTTCTTACCTCAATTAATTTTTCTTCATCAATTCCCTGTGGATCGACCTCGGACTCCCGAGAAATTTATTAGTTGAGACAACCTGCACTTGGGTTTGCATCCTTAAATCCCGCAGTCACTCTCTCTCTCCTTTGTTTTTCTTTTCTTCTTTCTCATGTGTAATTAATTTTCATCTTGCTTGTGTGAAGGAGTGAAGCTTTTAGTAATAAATTGAGGTTAAATTTATTTCTTTCTTGTGCTTTAAATGATATATTTTTATGTGACTTTTATATGTATTATATGTTATTTCCAATTAATTTAGAAACTCTTATTGTATAATGAATATCTTGATCCATTGTAGACAATAGGATTGACACAGTGGATGCTTTTGACGATTTACAAGTATTAGTAGATAATTATTGGAACTATAATATAATTACATGATTGAACTTTGAATGTTAAATCTTCCGATTGGAATATTCATTGAAGCATAATTTCAATTGAGTTATAAAACAAAATAATCTTATCTGTAATTTATTATCAAAAGTGGATCTTCTAATCTAAGCAAATCCTTTTCATTTGTGAATAACTTATATCATCTTTAATTTTGTGACAAATCTTCCTTTAACCTCAAATAAATATATTTTTTCTTCATCAATTCTCTGTGAATCGATCTCGGACTCCCGAGACTTTATCACTTGAGACAACCTATGCTTGGGTTGAAACTTTTAATTATAATTAAATCCCATCAAGTTTTTGGCGCCGTTGCCGGGGACTTGATTTGAAGTTCTAATATATTGAGGTTCTCTTTCTGTAAATAAACTTTACTATCAGGTATATTCTTCCTCTACTCTTTACATTTTTATTTATCTATTTACTAATCTACTAACTAACTTACTTACTACTTACTAACTTATTAACTAACTTTTAAATTTCTGTCATTTATTTTACCGCAATCTAACTTTTAAATTCTGTCATTTATTTTTTTAACTTTTAAATTTTGTCATTTATTTTACCGCAATCTAACTTTTAAATTCCGTCATTTATTTTACCGTAATTTAACTTAATAAAATAATCTTTCTTTTTCTTCTTCTCTTTGAGTGAAACTTATGTGGGGCTTTGACTCTCCTGTTTTCATAATTTAAATTTATTTTCTGCACTTTATTTTTTATTTATTTTTGCAATTTATTTTCCGCATTTTATTTTTTTTTATTTTTTATTTTTTTAATTTTGATTTTTCTTTATTTACGTTTTTTTCTTTATTTACGCTTTCAAAATATATATTGGGTGGTTGGTTCTTACCACATCCAAGTTAATATAATTATTATTATTATTATTATTATTATTATTATTATTATTATTATTATTATTATTACATGGTGGTTGGTTTATACCCCACGCTTGTAAATATATTTATTTACTATCCTTATATATATATATATATATATATATGGTGGTTGGTTTCTACCCCATTGTTTGTTAATATTTAATGGATTGTTTATGCATGTGAAAGTATTGCATACTTTTATTTTATTTTATGTTACTTATTTATGTTTATTTGGTATTGAATTGATTCAAATTGAGTAGGGTTTTTTTAAAATTAATCCTGGTACTTTATATGTTGATCCGATTGAATCACAATCACACACAATTGACATAATGGATGAAAATCAACCACCATTAGTTGAAAATGAAAGTGTACATGATGAACATGAAAATCAACCATTGCGAACTATGCGTGCATATTTGCAACCACTTCGAACTTCTAGTCCATCATGTTTTGTCTTCCCAACTAATGCTAGCAATTTTAGATTTAAGTTAGGTATGATTTCTTTACTTCCAAATTTCCATGGTTTAGAATCTGAAAGTCCATATTTACATCTAAAAGAATTTGAGGAAGTCTGTTTTGCTTTCAATGATAAAAATTGCACTGAAGAGATTGTTTTGTTTAAACTGTTTCCTTTTTCTTTGAAAGATAAAGCAAAAACTTGGTTTAACACTTTGAAACCAAGATCAATTGGCACATGGCAAGAAATGCAAGGTGAATTTTTATAGAAATTTTTTCCAACACATAAAACCAATGCTTTGAAAAGACAAATCCAAAATTTTTCTCAAAATTCAAATGAAACGTACTTTCAATATTGGGAACATTTTAAAGATTTGTTAAATTCTTGCCCACATCATGGTTTTGAAAAATAGATGACTATAAGCTTCTTTTATGAAGGTTTAACACATGAAACCAAACAATTTATGGAAACAATGTGTAATGATGAGTTTCTTGATAAAAAACCTGATGAAACTTTAGATTATTTAGACCATTTGGCTGAAAATTCTCAATCTTGGCATGATACTAATATTTCTAGAAATTCAATTAGATCTAGCCTTGCAAATGCTAATAAAGGAAAATATAATCTTAGTCAAGAAGAAGATCTAAATGCTAGGATTGCTAGTTTGGCTAGAAAGGTTGAATTCATGGAATTAGGGAAAGTAAAAGAAGTCAAATCTGTGCAAATTGAAGATATTTGTGGCATTTGTGATGAATTAGGACATTCAACAAATGAATGTCCTAATATTCCTATTTTTAAAGAAGTTGTGCATGAGCAAGTAAATACAATGAACAATTTTCAAAAGTCATTCACCTCTTCTTTTTCAAATTCTTACAATCCAGGATGGAGAAATCACTCAAACTTCAGTTGAAGGAATAATAATCAAGCACAATTTATGCAACCACCACTTCCTCAGGAGCAACATGATTCTCAAAATTCTCAAGGATGTGCACCTTATGTCCTACCATATTGGAAAAATCTTGAAGGAACTTTGCATGCATTCATAGAAAAGCAAGAGGTCATCAATAAACAAACCACTCAAACCATGATTGACATGAAAGATTGATAATCACATATTTTATTCATTAAGAAACCCTTATGTTTAGTCATTTACACTCTCCATATTCTTAATTAATTGAGTTTGGTATGATTTTGTGAGTTTGAGCTCAAATTGGTCCTAATTGAATATTTTCAGCATTATTGAGATTTGACACTGTTTCTGTATTTTGGCCATAACTTGAGTTCCTGATATCTGATAATCATGAATTTCATCTTGTAGGAAAGCTAGGAGGAAACTCTACAACTTTGATGAAGAGCTCAAAGTCCAATTCAGATATCTAAGGAACCTAAGTTTACATGGAAGTCAGAATACGGGTTCTATCACTAGAATCCGAACAGTGTGCACTCATAAAATCATATCCCAAGCTGTAATAATGGATATGGGCTGAAATTTGGATAGTTGATAGTTAAGACCCATATAAACAACTTTCATGAAGAACACTTTTTGAAAAAATGAAGTCTAATGGGTCAGTTTGAGCCTGTAAGTCGGAACAGAGGTGCTGAAGTTGGGTTTGAGTGACCTGTGGTATTTGGGCCATATCTTGGGCTGTAGGAAGCCAAATTGGACGATCCAGATATGCATGTTATATTCAAGACAAAGATTTACAACTTTCATGAAGAGTACTTTTCGTGGATCTGAAGTATAGTTGGTCGTTTTTGGCTTCCAAGTCAGACGTCAAAATTTTCGTCCTCAACCACTCCTCTCACCAACCCACTCACCCACTCCACTCACCAACCCATTCAACCACTCCACTCAACCACTCCACTCACCAACCCACTCACCACCCACTCACCAACCCATTCAACCACTCCACTCACCAACCCACTCATCCACCCACTCCCCTTTGTCATTTTGTTACCCTAGACTTCTATAAAAGGGCACCATTGGTTATCATTAATAACAAGTTGTATTCTCCTTCAATTCTCTCATAGTTTCTTCTTGTTTCTTCATAGTTTCTCATAGCTTTTGTATATTTTGATGCTCCCCTTCATGGTAATGGAGGGCTAAGCTACTTTCGGTCAATTTGGGACTCTTGAAGAGATTGTGGTTTGGATTCTTGAGACCTTGGTTATGTAATGTATTTGATTTATATTTGAATTCCTCTTCTCTTCTTCTTCTTCTTCTTCTTCTTAATCTTGAATGCATGAATGGTGATTCTGTTTATGTTTGATCTGATTTGATCTTGATTTAAGATTAAGATTTGTGATGAAACTTAGAACTGATTGATCTAAACTAATCACATGACTGAAGATTGAGATTTGTGATGAAGCTTGGAACTGATTGATCTAAACTAATCACGTAATTGAAGAGGTTAGGTTACTGATTGGTGCCTAGGTTAATTGAATTCGGTGCTTAAATTGACATATATCTACATGAATGGTGTGATTGCAGATTTGTGTTTATCACTTGTCAATTGAATTCTGGATGATTGTCTAGTGTGAATTCTGGATCTAATGCTGAGATCTCGGTTAGATCCAAGTTAACCATTCAAATGTGCTTCAAGTATTTGTTGAAAGGTTTATGATTGAATCCACCCAATCTCGGATAGATTTTTGAATTGACTGTTCTTCTAATTGTTATTTCTCTTTAAATCTTGTCACTGTGATCCTTGAACCATCAAAACCCCTCTTTTTTCTAACTTAACTTAATTTGATCAAATTGCATTTACGATCCTTGAGGAGACGATCCGGTGTTGTTCACTATACTACAAGTTTAGGTAATAACTTCGGTTATAATTTTGACTGAGTTCGGCGCTCGTCAAAATTTTGGCGCCGTTGCCAGGGATTAGTAAGTGTAATCTTTTCATTTTAAGTGTTTTTACTAACTTTTGCTTTTTATTAACTTTTCTAACATTTTTATCCATTGTCTAGTGTATTTTGCTTATTTATTTGTTTTTGTGTGATGCATGACTAGGTCCGAGCCTGATAACTTGGTTGACTTTGATCCTGAGATTGATAGAACCTTGCATAGGTTGATTAGAGCTCGTAGGCTAAGTGCAAGAACTACTTCTGAATTTGATCTTAATATTGGGAGTGAACTTGAGATCTTGAATAATTCTGAAACCATGGCTAATAACATGCAGAATAGAACTCTTAAGGAACTTGCTCTCCTGATATAACTAACCAGTCTTTGTGTATTCAATACCCAGATCTTGATGTTGATTTTGAGTTAAAATCTGGATTGATACATTTGTTGCCCAAGTTTCACGGTTTTGCAGGTGAGGATCCCCATAAGCATCTAAAGGAGTTCCATGTAGTTTGTTCAACCATGAAGCCACATGGGATCTCAGAAGAGCACATCAAGCTGAGGGCATTTCCTTTCTCACTTGCTGATACAGCCAAGGATTGGTTATTTTATCTTTCACCAGGTTCAGTAATAAGTTGGAATGACATGAAGCGGTTGTTTTTAGAGAAATTTTTCCCTGCCTCTAGAGCTGCTGCCATTAGAAAAGATATATGTGGCATAAGACAAATGACAAGAGAGACCTTGTATGAATATTGGGAAAGATTCAAGAAGCTGTGCTCAAGCTGTCCCCACCACCAAATCACCGATCAACTCTTAATTCAATATTTCTATGAAGGCTTGCTGTCAAATGATAGAAGCGTGGTGGATGCTGCCTCTAGAGGAGCCTTAGTAGACAAGACCCCTGCAGCAGCGAGAGATTTGATAGCAAACATGGCAGCCAACACCCAACAATTTGGCACACGAATTATTACCTCAACCAAAGGAGTCAATGAGATTCAATCGTCTCATGTAGACCAGCAAAGAATGGAACACAGACTTGATGAATTGACTTCTTTGGTGAGGAAGTTAGCAGTGGGACAATAAGCACCAATGCAGATGGCTGCAACTGTGTGTGGCATTTGCTCTTGTTCATCTCATCCTATTGATACATGCCCCACACTTCAGGATGGTGGTTCTATTTTTCCAGAGCAATCTGTTGCAGCAGCTGGTATTTTTCCTGGTAGACCCCAATATCAGCAATCACAGCAGCAGCCCAAGTATGATCCATTTTCTAATACCTATAACCCTGGCTGGAGGGACCATCCCAACCTGAGATATGAAAATTCTGGTCAACAACAATAGCCCTACCAACAGCAGCAGCCGCAGTTTAGATACCAAGCTACAGGCCCTAGCAACAAGTACCAACCACCTGCATTTAGGCAAGCACAACCTGCGCCGCCACCCATGCAAAGACGCTACTGTCCAACCCACTCCACTCCCGGTGAGCCACCTTTCGAAGACTTGATGAAACAGCCAACGAATGTCAATGCCACCATCCAAATTTACAAACTCAAATTGGGCGGATGGCAACCACTCGAGTGAGCCGAAAAGTCAAGGGTCGAACCAATTGCCTTCACAAACAGTCAACAACCGAGAGGCAATGTAAGTGCCATTAGCTTGAGAAGTGGCGAGAGAGTTGACGGTCCTACTCCACCACAACCTGAACTACAAGTGCAAAGAACTAGAAGGTGACCGAAACGGCGAGAAAGTGGATAGCTCGGTCCAAAAATCTGTGACACAGAAGAAAGGTGCAGAGAATTCAAATCTGGCCATTCCACTACCTTTTCCAAACAGAGTCACACAGTCCAAACATACTGCGCAAACAGAAATAGAAAGAGAAGTCATGGACACATTTAGGAAGGTGGAAATCAATATTCCCCTCCTTGATGCAATCAAGCAGATTCCCAAGTATGCCAAATTCCTCAAAGAGTTGTGTACTCACAAGAGAAGACTTAAGGGTACTGAGAAAATAAGTATGGGCAGAAATGTTTCTGCAATGATTCTACCAAGCATGCCACAAAAATGCAAAGATCCTGGAACTTTCACAATTCCTTGCACGATAGGTAACTCCAAATTTGAACATGCAATGCTAGACTTGGGTGCTTCGATTAATGTCATGCCTATGTCAATATATCAGTCCTTGAACATTGGCACTTTGCAACCTACTGGTATAGTGATTCAGTTGGCAAATAGGACCACTGCTCATCTTGCAGGAGTGCTAGAAGATGTGTTAGTTCGGGTGAATGAGCTAATTTTCCCTACAGACTTCTATATTCTGAACATGGAAGATGAGTCTTCAACAAACCATGCTCCATTGATCCTAGGCAGACCTTTCCTCAAGACAGCCAAGACCAAGATAGATGTGCATGCTGGCACCCTTTCCATGGAATTTGGCGACGATGTGGTACAATTTAACATTTTTGAGGCCATGAGACATCCCCTAGAGGAGCATTCTGTTTTCCATGTTAATGTGATTGATATGCTAGTTGACGATGCTTATGCTGATATTTATGCTGAATTTCCTGATATTGCTGATTTTCTGGATTCTGTTACCTGTGAAACATGTGCTGGCTGTGATATTGTACCATGTGTTGCATGTGCTGAGATTTATGCAGTTATGAGTGGTGATGTAGCTGCTGACTTGAATGATACAGCATGTGAAAATGAGAGTCAGAAGTATGATGAATTTAGTGTTGCTGAGTTAGTTGTTTCAAACAGCTTGCTACCCTCCATTGTACACCCTCCATCCATAGAGTTAAAGATTTTGCCGGACCATCTTAAATATGCATATTTGGAAGATGGTGAGAAGCTGCCTGTGATTATTGCTAAAAATTTGTAACCTGATCAAGAAGAAAAATTACTGCAGGTTTTGAGGCAGAATAAACAAGCCATCGGATGGACACTTGCAGATCTTCCTGGTATCAGTCCCTCCACATGCATGCATAGGATTTTGTTGGAGGAAGATACTAAACCAGTACGGCAGCCCCAAAGGAGACTGAACCCCCTGACTTTGGATGTGGTAAAGAAGGAAGTTACCAAGCTACTGCAAGCTGGCATTATTTATCCCATATCTGATAGTAAATGGGTGAGCCCCGTGCAGGTTGCTCCAAAGAAATCTGGGGTCACAGTAGTTGAAAATCAGAACAATGAGCTACTACCCACAAGAATTCAAAACAGTTGGCGGGTTTGCATTGATTACAGACGACTTAACCAAGCCACCAGGAAAGACCATTTCCCATTACCTTTCATTGATAAGATGTTAGAAAGACTGGTTGGCAAGTCGCATTACTGTTTCTTGGATGGATATTCGGGTTATTTTCAAATCCATATAGCCCCAGAAGACCAAGATAAAACTACTTTCACTTGCCCATTTGGCACATTTGCATACAGAATGATGCCTTTTGGTCTGTGCAACGCTCCAGGCACCTTTCAAAGGTGTATGGTAAGTATATTTTCTGACCTTTTAGAAAATTGCATGGATGTATTCATGGATGACTTTACTGTCTATGGCTCTTCCTTTGATGCATGTTTGGATAGTTTGACTCAGGTTTTGCATAAATGCATTAAGGCTAACCTTGTTCTGAATTTTGAGAAATGTCATTTCATGGTGGAGCAAGGCATAGTTTTAGGGCATATAATATCTAGCAAGGGTATTGAGGTAGATCCTGCGAAAATAGATGTTATTTCATGCCTATCTTACCCCACATGCGTGCGGGAGGTTCGTTCTTTCCTTGGTCATGTAGGTTTCTATAGGCGATTCATAAAAGATTTCAGCAAAATTGCTTTTCCACTATCCAACTTGCTACAAAAAGAAGTGGAGTTCCATTTTGACCAGAAATGCAAGGATGCCTTCAATCACTTGAAGCAAGCATTGACCAGTACACCTATCATCCAGCCACCAGATTGGACACTTCCATTTGAGCTCATGTGTGATGCCTCTAATTATGCTTTGGGAGTTGTTCTTGCACAAAGGGTCGGCAAAATATCTCATGTCATCTCCTATGCTTCAAGAACTTTAGATCCTGTACAAGTCAACTACACCACCACTGAAAAGGAACTTTTAGCAATTGTTTTTGCTTTAGACAAATTTCGATCATATTTGCTTGGTTCTAGAGTGGTTGTGTTTTCGATCATACACTCAAGTTTCTCCCGAAGAAGCTTGATGCAAAGCCTAGGTTGATTAGGTGGATTTTGCTCCTCCAAGAGTTCGATATTGAAATCCGTGATAAAAGTGGAGCGGAGAATTTAGTGGCTGATCACCTAAGCCGAATTGAAAGGGAGGCAGATACTTTTCCTATCCATGATGTCTTCCCTGATGAGCAGCTTTTCAAGCTGCAAGGTAACATTCCTTGGTTTGCTGATTTGATAAATTTCTTAGTTGCTGGTGTTTTCCCTGCACATTTTACTAGGGCTCAAATTGATAAATTGAAGAGTGAGTCAAAATATTATGTGTGGGACGACCCTTATCTATGGAATATTTGTAGTGACCAAGTCATTAGGAGATGCGTGCCTGATAATGAATTCCATTCTATTCTTAGCTTTTGTCATACACTTGCATGTGGCGGTCATTTTGGTCCCCAAAGGACTGCTAGGAAAGTTTTGGAATCTGGATTATATTGGCCCACTCTATTTCATGATGCATATGTGTTTTGTAAATCTTGTGACCAATGCCAAAGAATAGGAAACACTTCTCGAAGGAATGAGATGCCCCAGAAATCCTTATTGTTCTGTGAGATTTTTGATGTATGGGGTATTGATTTTATGGGACCCTTTCCTATTTATTTTGGTTTTGTTTACATTTTGCTAGCTGTTGATTATGTATCCAAGTGGGTGGAGGCGAAAGCTACTCGGACTGATGATTCCAAAGTTGTTGTGGATTTTGTTAGATCACAGATTTTCTGCAGGTTTGGAGTTCCGAAAGCCATCATCAGTGATCAGGGTTCACATTTTTGTAATCGAAGCATGGAAGCTTTGATGAAAAAGTATGGGGACTTGCACAGAGTTTCTACACCTTACCATCCCCAAACTAATGGGCAAGCCGAGATTTCCAACAAGGAGATCAAGCAGATACTCCAGAAGACAGTTCAACCTAACAAAAAGGACTGGAGCAAGAGGCTTGAGGATGCTTTATGGGCTTACCGGACTGCTTATAAGACACCAATCGGGATGTCTCCGTATCAGATTATTTTTGAAAAAGCCTGCCACCTGCCGGTGGAAATTGAGCATCGTGCATTCTGGGCAGTGAAAAGGTGCAACTTGGACCTAGATCAAGTAGGTATGGAGAGGAAGCTGCAGCTGCAACAATTGGAGGAGATCCGCTTGGAGGCTTATGAAAGTTCCAAACTTTATAAGGAGAAGACCAAAGCCTTCCATGATAAGTTGATTCTGAGCAAAACATTTGAGATTGGTCAAAAAGTTCTCCTCTATAACTCCCGCCTCCGACTCATGCCTGGCAAATTAAGGTCTAGATGGGATGGACCATTTATTGTTACTAAGGTTTTTCCTTCTGGTGCTGTTCAGATTAAAAGTGAGGTCACTGCCACAGCTTTCATCGTAAATGGACACCGCCTCAAACAGTATCATGAACTTCCAGAGAATGCAGAAGTGGAGGTGATGAACCTTCTCCGTCTGTTGGGAATTTACGGATCAAAGTCTCGCAGCGGAATAACAGAATTCCCTCACAGGATCCATGCGAAAAATTCATAATCCGAGTTTTTTTTAAATTTTTACCTCTTGAAGCGTGATAGACACAAGCGAGGTGAATCACCAACACTATAATAGCGACGATGTTTCTGCGGTATCACACAAACAGACTTGCAAAAGGAGTCACGCCTCTGTTTTCGTAGTGCTAGCTGCGAAGAGAGGAGAAGAAGACCTCACTATCTCTCACTCACTTTCTGTAGGTGCGGCTAGGGTTGTGATGTAACCTAGTAGCAGCCCCCTTAGCGCATCTACTATTTATAACAAGTGGCTGCCTTAAGTGAGTGTGAGCGATATGCAAGGTAAGTGGTGCAACCCTAAACCCATCTATCATGAGTTAGGCCCACAAATTGAATCCGAGTCCAACTTGGATTCGATTACTCAATTTAGTCTGTTCTAAGTGTGCAACCTGCGGGTTCTCATGACGTTGGTAGTAATATTAAAATCTCATTTTAATATTACAAACAGTGAGCGGTATCTAGCAACACATCACTGCTACCCAAGTAATGAGAATGTCAGTGATTTGACATAACCTATCTGTGACTAATGTTTCCGTGTAGTTTAGTCCCTTTGTCCAGATATCCAGATTGAACACAAGGCATAGAACGTGTCACCCTTGTTTAGTTCAATCTTCAGTTTCCTGATTCCCGAGTAGACATAGTAATAACAAATAAGATCAATATCTCATATTGACTCATTTGAGCATGGCCATGCATTTCGTAGTCTCACTCAATCAGGGGGCCCGAAGATATCGCTCCTGTTATGTAGGAGGGACAAATCCTATCTAGGTCACTCACATCCCTCCACATGTATTGCGGCATGTCTAATAACCAACGTTATAATCATCTTGTTACAAATGACGTTTGATGGCATTAAAACACACAACTCCTCATGTAGGAATCGTAGTGATTTCAGGTCAAAGGACCACATACACCATTATCACTATGAGAATCGCTTATGACACTCACGTAACGATCCACGTAGCGTTCTCATGGCGATTCTGTCCAATACATCATTACTCTAATATGTATCCATGTGTAGACTTGATATCTCATATCCATGACCTGTGGGATGTGGTCATCAGTCTACGCACATACTAGCCTCAATGTATTATTGTTGTCCTAATTAACAATAATACTTGACTAGGGACATTTAAGAATAGTGTTTTATCCAATAGGATCTCACGATCAAGTCATCCACTTGATGTCCTATGGTATCAAACTTACTATTCTAAGGACTTTATTATGTCTACCAAAAAGAACACAATAAATGAAATGCCTCATATAAAATAACATAATATAATGTATGTAAATACAAACAAAATGTATTGGCCACTAGGGCATACACCAACAATCTCCCACTTGCACTAGAGCCAATCAAGCATATTTCTAATGCCTAAAGACCTAGTGTGACCCTCATGCTTCATTTGTGCAAGAGGCTTCGTCGATGGATCAGCAATGTTATCATCTGTTGGTACTCGCATATCTTCACATCTCCTCTATCGATGATTTCTCGAATGAGATGGAAGCGCCTAAGTATATGTTTGGATCGGTGGTGAGATCTGGGCTCCTTAGCTTGTACAATGGCTCCATTATTATCACAATAGAGGTCCACTGGGTCCACAATGCTAGGAACTACACCAAGCTCAATAATGAACTTTCTAATCCAAACGGCCTCCTTTGTTGCATTGGAGGCAGCAATATACTCAGCCTCTGTGGTAGAATCAGCGACTGTCTCCTGCTTTGAACTCTTCCAGCTCACAGCCCCACCATTCAGGCAATAAACAAAACCCGATTGCGATCTGGAGTCGTCCTTATCAGTTTGGAAGCTAGCATCAGTGTAGCCCTTTACTACTAGTTCCTCTTCGGCTCCATATACCAAAAACGAATCCTTAGTTCTTCTCAAGTACTTAAGGATGTTCTTGACAGCACTCTAGTGACTCTCACCGGGATCAGACTGGTACCTACTCGTCATGCTCAAAGCATACGAGATATCTGATCAAGTACATAACATGGCATACATGATAGATCCAATTGCAGATGCATATGGAATCTTACTCATGCGATCCCTCTCATCCTGGGTAGAAGGGGATTGAGCCTTAGATAGGCTTATACCATGCGACATAGGCAAGAGTCCTTTCTTGGATTCATGCATGTTAAATCGTCTTAACACTTTGTCTATGTATGTACTCTGACTTAGGCCAAGCAATCTCTGCGACCTATCTCTATAGATCCTGATACCTAATACATAGGTGGCTTCGCCTAAGTCCTTCATAGAAAAGCACTTCCCTAACCAAGTCTTTACGGATTGTAGGGTAGGGATGTCATTTCCAATTAGTAGTATGTCATCTACATACAATACTAGAAAGACAACTGTGCTCCCACTAACCTTCTTGTAGACACAAGATTCTTCTTCATTTTTGATAAAACCAAACTGTTTGATTGTATCATCAAAACGAAGATTCCAAATTTTCTGGAAGCTTGCTTCAATCCATAAATAGATCGTTTCAACTTGCATACCTTTGTAGCATCTGTGGAGTGGCAAAACCCTCGGGTTGTGTCATGTACACATCCTCGAGAAGATTTCCATTAAGGAAAGCGGTTTGACATCCATTTGCCGATTTCATAATCATGGTATGCTTTGCAATAGCAAGCAAGATCCGAATGGATTTAAGCATCGCAATTAGGGAAAAAGTCTCATCATAGTCTACACCATGAATTTGCTTAAAACCTTTAGCCACCAATCGCGCCTTAAAGGTATGCACATTACCATCCATGTCGGTTTTCTTCTTAAAAACCCACTTGCACCCAATGGGTTTTATCCCTTCAGGTGGGTCAACCAAGGTCCATACCTAGTTGGTATACATGGATTCCATTTCAGATCTCATGGCCTCAAGCCATTTTTCGAATACGGGCCAATAATGGCTTCTGGTAAGTCACAGGCTCATCTTGATCCATGAGTAATACGTCACCTTGTTGAGTCATGAGAAATCCATATCTCTCTGGTTGACGACGTATCCTGTTAGACCTACGCGGGTCTTGTGCTACTAGAGCAGATTGTGGTTCCACAACGACTTGTGGAGGTTGCTCTATTTCCACCATTGGTTCGCTGCTACTTTGTGAACTTTGAATTTTTTCAAGTTTTACTTTCCTCCCACTGATTCCTTTGGAGATAAACTCCTTTTCTAGGAATACAGCAGTCCGTGCGACAAACACTTTGCCCTCGGTAGGATTATAGAAATAGTATCCCTTGGTTTCCTTAGGATACCCCACAAAGAAGCATTTATCTGATTTTGGGCCAAGCTTATCAGAAACTTGACGTTTCACATAAGCTTCGCAACCCCAAATCTTCATAAAAGACATACTGGGTCTTCTCCCAGTCCACATCTCATATGGTGTCTGTTGAACCGTCTTAGATGGAACACGGTTAAGTGTGAAAGCTGTTGTTAACAGAGCATGTCCCCAGAAGGAGCCTGGAAGGTCTGCATGACTCATCATAGATCGGACCATGTCCAACAAGGTCCGGTTCCTCCTTTCAGAAACACCATTCCATTGTGGTGTTCCAGGAGGAGTGAGTTGAGATATTATCCCACACTCTTTTAGATGATCATCAAACTGTTGGCTTAAGTATTCACCTCCTCGATCTGATCGAAAGATTTTAATACTCTTGCCAAGTTGATTTTGTACTTCATTCTTGAACTCTTTGAACTTTCAAAGGATTCTGATTTGTGCTTCATAAGATATACAAATCCATATCTACTGAAATCATCAGTAAATGTAATGAAGTACAAAAAACCGCCTCTAGCTAGTGTGTTTAGTAGCCTACATACATCACTATGTATGAGGCCCAAAAGATCACTAGCCCTTTCACCTTGTCCAGTGAATGGGGCCTTAGTCATCTTTCCCAATAAACAAGATTCACATGTCTCATATGATTCGTAATCAAACGAGTCCAAGAATCCATCTTTATGGAGTTTGGAAATGCGTTTCTCATTTATATGGCCCAAACGACAATGCCAGAGATAAGTCGGGTTCATATCATTTGACTTGAACATCTTTGTATTTACGTTATAAATGGGCGTTTCGAGATCAAGGACATAAAGTCCATTACTCAAATGTGCACTACCATAGAAAATATCATTCAAATAAAGAGAACAACTTTTGTTCTTAATTATAAAAGTAAAACCCTTCTTGTCCAAACAAGAAACAGAAATGATATTCCTACTAATAGCAGGCACAAAATAACAATTATCCAATTCAATTACAAGCCCAGTTGGCAAAGCTAACAAATAAGTCCCTACGGCTAGTGCAGTAACCTTTGCTCCATTTCCCACTCGTAGGTCGACTTCGCCCTTAGTCAATGGTCTACTGCTCTTTAGATCCTGCACATTTACACAAATGTGAGATCCACATCCAGTATCTAATACCCATGATGCAGAAGTAGATAAATTGACTTCTATAACAAAAATACCTGAAATGAAAGTCTCACTTCCCTTCTTCTTCTTGAGCTCCTCTAGGTACTTGGCACAGTTCCTCTTCCAATGTCCTGGTCGACCGCGGTGGAAGCATGTACCTTCCTTAGCCACTCCACCCACTGGTTTGAAGCTAGAAGTGCTAGGCTTGGACTTTTCCTTGCCCTTACCCTTCCACTTGTCCTGGGGCTTTTTCTGTTGTTTCTTGCCCTTATTCTTATGGACCATCATTATGGCCTTTCCTTTGCCTTTGTTTATGTTCTGCTCAGCAGTTCTCAACATGCTTAGCGACTCTGTAGTGATTTGTCAATTTCATTCATGTTGTAGTTCATGACAAATTGACTAAAACTCTCCGGCAACGATTGCAGGACTAAGTCAGTGGCCAACTCTTG
Organism: Ormosia emarginata; assembly: GCA_029884605.1. Lineage (NCBI taxonomy): Eukaryota > Viridiplantae > Streptophyta > Magnoliopsida > Fabales > Fabaceae > Ormosia > Ormosia emarginata. The sequence continues at coordinate 28,301,689 of JAQQTP010000074.1, read as the reverse complement.
GCCCATAGGAAAATCGAGTCTCTCAAGGTTTTCAATGTACCCAATCATCTTGAGTACATGAGCACCAACAGGGCTTCCTCTACCAGCTTGCCTTGAAAAGAGTGCTTTGGAGACCTCATATCTCTCATGTCTAGCCTTGCTCTTGATAGAGCTTTTTGAGGTGTACGATCATATTGTAGGCTTCCATGTTCTCGTGTTGCTTTTGGAGCTCGAGTTCATGGTGGCTAGCATTAGACATCCAATGTCCAAGGCATCATCTTGATGCTTCTTATAAGCATCTCTTTCGGCTCTAGGGGCATTAGCGGCGGGTGGTTCGGGAATAGGTTGTTCTAAAACATACAACTTTTTCTCTTGCTTGAGGACAATCCTCAAGTTCCCGTACTGATCTAGGAAATTTGTCCCAGCACAACTTGTCCTTCTCAAGGACCGATCGCAATGATAAGTTACTTGATGTGTTTGTTGCCATGGTAATCTATCAACAGAAATATGCAAAATATAAGTATTATGCTATAAACACATTTAACAAGGTCTTTTAATTAAATACGTCTCCCACTATTTTATTCAAATCAATGACCCTCAGCATTGACTTGGAAAATCCCATTGGAAGATTTCCTAGTGGGCCAAGATCCATATTTCACCTAGTTTTGAGTCAGCTTTGGTGATCGCCCAAAATTCAGTTATTTAGGTAGGAAACTCTTTCCAATTACATCACATGCAACTCTTGGATAGTTGGGTGAATAACACTTATTCTAATCCATCTAATGGACTAAAGCCCAACTTCATGCCTCTAAGCCTTCAATCCTATTGAAATGGCCTAGTTAAGTCAAACCCAATGGTTGACAATTGGATATTACTATTATCCTATCGCATCTTACTAATATAGATAAAGGCACCCCCGCTTTGGCGGACCTACACTTGATCGATATTAGTCTTGACGAGTGTCACGCATTGGAAGGCATCACATAATGACTTAATATTTTCTTTGAGAGAATTTTATTATTAGATCTCACCAATTATTAAACTTGTTTAACATACCATAAACATTATCCATGCATCTCATACATATAAAGCATATAATAAATGTGACATGGTTATGGCCTCTAAGAGAGTAGCATTAATTAATGCCAGCTTCACCAAGCGTCTCCCACCAACGTCCTCACTTGATGTCGTCTCCTTGTCTCCACATGAAGATTACATTATAGAAACCTCTTTTACATTCGAGGGGAGTTAGATGAGAAGAGATGTACAATCAGAATGTAGAGAGAAAGGCACGACACGCAGGTCGTATTTACAATAAACAAAAAAAAAAGAGCATAAAATAAAGACTAAGGCCATAACCATGCACCATGCATCTCTAAGAATACATATCAAAGCCTCGCAGCGGAATAACAGAATTCCCTCACAGGATCCATGCGAAAAATCCATAATCCGAGTTTTTTTTTAAATTTTTACCTCTTGAAGCGTGATAGACACAAGCGAGGTGAATCACCAACACCGTAATAGCGACGATGTTTCTGCGGTATCCACACGAACAGACTTGCAAAAGGAGTCACGCCTCTGTTTTCGTAGTGCTAGCTGCGAAGAGAGGAGAAGAAGACCTCACTATCTCTCACTCACTTTCTGTAGGTGCGGCTAGGGTTGTGATGTAACCTAGTAGCAGCCCCCTTAGCAGTACTATTTATAACAGTGGCTTTCTTAAGTGAGTGTGAGCAGTAGCAAGGTAAGTGGTGCAACCCTAAACCCATCTGTCATGAGTTAGGCCCACGTTGAATCCGAGTCCAACTTGGATTCGATTACTCCAATTTAGTCTGTTCTAAGTGTGCAACCTGCGCAGTTTCTCATGACGTTGGTAGTAATATTAAAATCTCATTTTAATATTACAAACGATGTGCGGTATCTAGCAACACATCACTGCTACCCAAGTAATGAGAATGTCGGTGATTTGACATAACCTATCGTGACTAATGTTTCCGTGTAGTTTAGTCCCTTTGTCCAGATATCCAGATTGAACACAAGGCATAGAATGTGTCACCTTTGTTTAGTTCAATCTTCAGTTTCCTGATTCCCGAGTAGACATAGTAATAACAAATAAGATCAATATCTCATATTGACTCATTTGAGCATGGCCATGCATTTCGTAGTCTCACTCAATCAGGGGGCCCGAAGATATCGCTCCTGTTATGTAGGAGAGACAAATCCTATCTAGGTCACTCACATCCCTCCATATGTATTGCGGCATGTCTAATAACCAACGTTATAATCATCTTGTTACAGATGACGTTTGATGGCATTAAAACACATAACTCCTCATGTAGGAATCGTAGTGATTTTAGGTCAAAGGACCACATACACCATTATCACTATGAGAATCGCTTATGACACTCACGTAACGATCCACGTAGCGTTCTCATGGCGGGTCTGTCCAATACATCATTACTCTAATATGTATCCATGTGTAGACTTGATATCTCATATCCATGACCCGTGAGATGTGGTCATCAGTCTACGCACATACTAGCCTCAATGTATTATTGTTGTCCTAATTAACAATAATACTTGACTAGGACATTTAAGAATAGTATTTTATCCAATAGGATCTCACGATCAAGTCATCCACTTGATGTCCTATGGTATCAAACTTACTATTCTAAGGACTTTATTATGTCTACCAAAAAGAACACAATAAATGAAATGCCTCATATAAAATAACATAATATAATGTATGTAAATACAAACAAAATGTATTGGCCACTAGGGCATACACCAACACCGTTCGCGTTATGAATAAATAAAAAAAAAAGAAAAAAAAACAGCTGTGTGCCCGATAATGAGCTAGGTAGTGTCACTCAGAAGCATGTGGAGGTCATTTTTTTCTTCTACGACAACAATTGCGAAAATCTTGCAGTATGGATTTTATTGGCCTACTTTATTCAAGGTCTGTTACACCTTTTGCAAAAGCTGCGGAAATTAGTCAAAAAAAAAGTTCTGCTTTGAGATTATCATCTGCACCTACTCCTTGGAAAATTGAGATCTAGGTGGTGCGGTTCTTTTGTTGTCAAACACGTGTATCCTCTGGGGACGTAGATATTGAGGATCCTAGGAATGGTACTGCGCTTAAGTTAATGGACAAAGACTCAACCATTCCTGGAAAACCAAGTTCTTGAGTTCTTTGTGTTGTCGGTTAAGTGGCGGATACGGTACTCCGTGACTCTCGAGTCGGTTTATTTTTCAGTTTCCCAAAATAACTGAACCCTTCTTCTCCTTCAAAATGGATGTCATTCTTTCAAACCTAAGAAAACATTTTCCTTCTCTTCCTCAAAATGCTCTGAGAAAAATCTACAAAGTTCGATGTGAAAGATTGAGACTGTTAATGCACAAAGGTATGCCAGAAGATGTACGCTGGATAATTGAAGCAAAGGTCCGATTAGCAGATGAGTCCTCAATTTCATTTGACTCATATATGCCTAGTCTTGGAAGAAGTTCATATTCTAAAAGGAGAAGAGCAAAAAGGTTACAAGTCTGTCACAAATATGGACGATAGAACTGCAACAAGCGATGTCGTACTTTGGGGATGGTTTCCGCAAATAGAGAAGACAAAATTTTCTTCATTAAGAATGGACTGAGTAAGGAGTCATTAGATAATATCTTATTGACTCTTGAGACGCATTCTTGTGGATTGTGGTGTCCCGGGGCAGATGAGAGCGGGGAGTGGACGCCGGTGCGAATTGAGGCATGTACAATGGGCGGCTCCTGGCATGCTTCTAGGCGAAGGGTCCCATGAATGAACTGAATACGCACCGGAATGAGAGGGATTCAGAGACTGTGCAGGTATGGGACTGCATAGTTGAGGATGGCTTAAAGGAATTGATTAGGCGTAACCATATCAATAAGTTGCAACTTCTTTTCGGGAGCCTAGAACATAAGAACTCCATTGTTAAGCGTGCTTGACCTGGAGCAATTATGAGATGGGTGACCTCCTGGGAAGTTTCCTAGGATGCGTGTGAGTGAGGACAAAGCACGCTGAAAAGACCCATGTTGGTCTGTGGAGACACTCGTCAATCTTGCAAGCAATCCGGATGTTACAAATGGTATCGAGACGGGACCTCTCCCGTGCGGTGTGGTTCGGGGGGACGAACCAGGCGGGCCCCAGGTGGGCATGTGGTGTCCGGGCGGATGAGGGCGGGGAGTGGACGCCGTGCGGGTGAGGCATGTACAATGGGCGGCTCTGGCATGCTTCTAGGCGAAGGGTCCCATGAATGAACCGAATACGCACCGAATGAGAGGGATTCGAGACCGCGTGCGGTATGGACCGCATAGTTGAGGATGACTTAAAGGAATTGATTAGGCGTAACCATATCAATAAGTTGCAACTTCTTTTCGGGAGCCTAGAACATAAGAACTCCATTGTTAAGCGTGCTTGACCTGGAGCAATTATGGGATGGGTGACCTCCTGGGAAGTTTCCTAGGATGCGTGTGAGTGAGGACAAAGCACGCTGAAAAGACCCATGTTGGTCTGTGGAGACACTCGTCAATCCTGCAAGCAGTCCCGGGATGTTACAGATTGGTGCATCGTGAAATTCTTAAATTGTGGAATCTCTTCAAGGATGAAGAAAAACGCTACAGTCTTGGGAATCTGACTCTAAAAGACCCTGTTTGCCAATTTATAAGAAAATTAGATGGGAAGCTTATCCTCGACTCATAGAAGACGTTTAAGCCGTTACTGGACGTTAAACCAGAGGCAGATGTGAGCCATATCCACAAACAATCTGTACATATCATCCTCTTCTTCTTCTTCATGTCATCTTTCAAACAAAAAAAGACACAAAAAAAACAAAAAAAAATAAAATTATGTATACGTCTTAGGGTTGGCTTTGGTAACATAAACCGTGAATGGGGAAATGCATGCATCCTGATCCAGCCTTCTTAATTGAAAAACAAAGAAGGTAGATTGTATCCCACATGTGAGGCAGCCAGTCGTATTATGGCCACTTGTCCCTTTTGGGAGCCCTATGTTGCTTACCGGTCTTGAATGGGTCGAATATTGGTCAACAATGCTTTAGCACAAAGCCGAAAGAGCAGACTACCTCCATCCCAATCTTAAGTAAGTATACACTCATCTTTCATCAAGTTTTTCTAACAATTTCACAAAAAAAAAATGGACGTGATGTCTACTGCACTCATGACGCGCAGTATAAAGATATGCCATGGAAACTGTACATACAGGTATGTCATCATTCTCTATTTCTTTTATCTTTGTATCATTTTGTTGTATTTTGATTTTTGTACAGACGATCCTTTGAGCAGGGTCCTTCAGGGGTTTCTAGACTTCTTTACCTTGATGGTTTTCTTGAAGTCAAAAAAAAAAGAAAAAAAAAAGAAGAAAAGAAAAGATTCTGTGTTTCTTAATTTCAACCTTTTCTGACAACAGCCAACCTACCCTTATAGGTGCAATTATTCCCTTTTCCATTCTTTTTTCTTATTTAAACACTCCATTTTCTCCATTTTCCTTCAACTCAGAAACACTCAAAGGGAGGAAAAGTATAGAATGGGGCCTTCTATTCGTAACCTCAAAAATGTCTGTATTTTTTATGAGTTGAGTTATGGGAAGGGATTAGAGTTTGTGAACACAGCTAGCACTCTTGGTCGATCACTTGCTGCGAGGAATATTCATCTTGTATATGGGGGAGGTTGTCGTGGGTTAATGTGGGTTGTATCACTTGCTGCTTTTATAGGAGGCAGTCAGGTTTTAGGTGTTATTCCTAAACCTTTAGCTGAAAATAACATCACTGGAAAGACAGTTGGAAAAGAAATTCAGGTAACATCTATGCATGGACGAATGAAAACAATGGTTGACAATTCTGATGCATTTATTGTCTTACCAGGTGGTTTTGGTACTTTGGAAGAAATTTTTCAAATTGTCTCTTGGGCCAAACTAAACATCCACCATAGACCCATTGGTTTGTTGAATGTTAATAATTTCTTTGATCTTTTGTTATCTTTTCTTGACAAAGCTGTGGAATAGAAATTTATCACTCCTTCGGCAAGACAACTTCTTATCTCTGCCTCCACTATTGATGAGCTCATTGATAAATTAGAAGCTTTTGAGTATGTACCTGATCAGGCATTAGCTCAGATAGATTGGTCAACAAGAAGCAGCGAAGGAAGTAACAAGAAACAAAAACTAGATCTGCAACTTCATCTTTAATGGGTTTGATTTTATTGAACTTTGTTTCTGTTTAAATTTGTGTCAGCTTTCTCCAACAGGTAATATCTTCTATCCTTTACTCATCTATATTTTAACATTGTGATCTAGTTGGGGGGAAGGATAGTTGACCCAAAAAAAAAAATTTGTTGTTTTGTTTAGAGAGTATGATATGATTGTCATGTACTTATTAAACCAATTAGTGATGGCAGAGTAAGGAGTAATTTTACTCTTGAGACGCATCTTAATTGGTGGCAGAGTAAGGAGTTTTTTCGGTAGTAATTAATTAGTACTAAAGTTTTATTGTTTGATTTCTTTTCAGGGTCTGATGCGGCACTGACAGTGTGTTTCTTTTCTGCTTGGCGTTGATTCACTTCTTATCAGGTTGTGTTGCTCTTTTCTATATCTCTCTTTCACATTGAAGGCAATGTTATATTAAGTATGGGGGAGAGATTTCAGCATGTTCTTTTTGTAAAAAAAAAATCAAAAAAAAAGAAAAAAAAAAGAAAAAAAAGGGGTTCATTGCATGATTGAATAACTTTTCTCCCTTCTTGAACTGATATGCTTGGTGATGGATGATTGAATTAATGAATTGAGTTTGATGGATGCATACCTTGTGAGATTTTGAGCCTAATGGATGGATTCAACATTTATGCCATTTTCTTCTTTCTTGTGTGATTTTCACTCATGTTAATGACCACTCTAGAACTTGCTTTGATTCTTTTTGAGGCTACATTTCACTTGCATGCATGAACATGATTGAGGCCCTCTTTCTTAATTAGCTAGTTTAACCAAATAGCTAACCTTGTTTCCAATATGATATCAAGCACTCTTTTGATTTCTTGAAAATTCTCTGATTCCTGCCAGCCTTGTATATTTTCCTTTTCTTAACCCCTTTGAGCTTATTTGACCATTCCTTGTTTCTAGCTCATTATGTGCCTTAAATGAAAAATTGTGTTCTTACTTTACCTTAGAGAATAAAAGAACATTAGCTTAGTTAATGGATGAGTTTTTGAACAAGTGTGGGAGTGTGTGTACAAAATGGTTATTAAAAAAGGAAAGAGTGCCTAAAAAAAACACAAAAAAATGTATGTATATAGTTATGTTCATATTTATATAAAAAAAAAGAAAAAAAAAAAAAGGATTGGGAAATGAATATGTAAAGGGATATACATTAGAGTTGGGATGAACTTTTATGCTTGTTATTTGAACTCGAATTTCTCATTTGCTTTTATTCTCTTTGGTATTTATCTTCTCATATCCATTTTATCCTCTTCTATTACCTTGACCTCACTACAACCTTGAATAAAGTCCTCATGATTTGTGTGTGCATGTGTTTTGAGTAGTGGAGAAGTAGAAGATAAGCAAGCTTATGGTAGTGCAATTTTCATGGGTTGAATTGAGTGAAATACCTACCTTTTAAACACTTGAGAGATTGAGAGGGAATCTTGTGAAGATTTATCATTCTCGATTCATGTTGAAGATACCTTGCTTGTTGGTTTGAGATGTGGAGAATTGTTAACTCATGAATGTTTTGATCCCTTGAACCTTTGGTTATTCTTCTTGATTGTAAAATTTTGGGCTTTTGAATGTCGTTGGAATTTAAATTTTTGTTAATCTCTTATGTCCTTATTTTTGGTCGAGTTTTGCTCAGGAGTGCAAAAAGCTAAGTGTGGGGGAATTTGATAATTACATATTTTATTCATTAAGAAACCCATATGTTTAGTAATTTACACTCTCCATATTCTTAATTGATTGAGTTTGGTATGATTTTGTGAGTTTGAGCTCAAATTGGTCCTAATTGAATATTTTCAGCATTATTGAGATTTGACACTGTTTCTATATTTTGGCCATAACTTGAGTTCCTGATATCTGATAATCATGAATTTTACCTTGTAGGAAAGCTAGGAGGAAGCTCTACAACTTTGATGAAGAGCTCGAAGTCCAATTCAGATGTCTAAGGGACCTAAGTTTACATGGAAGTTAGAATACGGGTTTTGTCACTAGAATCCAAATGGTGTGCACTCATAAAATCATATCCCAAGCTGTAATAATGGAGATGGGCTGAAATTTGGATAGTTGATAGTTAAGACCCAAATAAACAACTTTCATGAAGAACACTTTTTGAAAAAATGAAGTCTAATGGGTCAGTTTGAGCCTGCAAGTCGGAACAGAGGTGCTGAAGTTGGGTTTGAGTGACCTGCGGTATTTGGGCCATATCTTGGGCTGAAGGAAGCCAAATTGGACGATCCAGATATGCATGTTATAGCCAAGACAAAGATCTACAACTTTCATGAAGAGTACTTTTTGTGGATCTGAAGTATAGTTAGTCGTTTTTGGCTTCCAAGTCAGACGTCAAAATTTTCATCCTCAACCACTCCTCTCACCAACCCACTCACCCACTCCACTCACTAACCCATTCAACCACTCCACTCAACCACTCCACTCACCAACCCACTCACCAACCCATTCAACCACTCCACTCACCAGCCCACTCATCCACCTACTCCCCTTTGTCATTTTGTTACCCTAGACTTCTATAAAAGGGCACCATTGGTTATCATTAACAACAAGTTGTATTCTCCTTCAATTCTCTCATAGTTTCTCATAGCTTTTGTATATTTTGATGCTCCCCTTCATGGTAATGGAGGGCTAAGCTACTTTTGGTCAATTTGGGACTCTTGAAGAGATTGTGGTTTGGATTCTTGAGACCTTGGTTATGTAATGTATTTGATTTATATTTGAATTCCTCTTCTCTTCTTCTTCTTCTTCTTAATCTTGAATGCATGAATGGTGATTCTGTTTATGTTTGATCTGATTTGATCTTGATTTAAGATTAAAATTTGTGATGAAACTTAGAACTAATTGATCTAAACAAATCACATGACTGAAGATCGAGATTTGTGATGAAGCTTGGAACTGATTGATCTAAACTAATCACGTAATTGAAGAGGTTAGGTTACTGATTGGTGCCTAGGTTAATTGAATTCGGTGCTTAAATTGACATATATCTATATGAATGGTGCGATTGCATATTTGTGTTTATCACTTGTCAATTGAATTCTGGATGATTGTCTAGTGTGAATTCTGGATCTAATGCTGAGATCTCGGTTAGATCCAAGTTAACCATTCAAATGTGCTTCAAGTGTTTGTTGAAAGGTTTATGATTGAATCCACCCAATCTCGGATAGATTTCTGAATTGACTGTTCTTCTAATTGTTATTTCTCTTTAAATCTTGTCACTGTGATCCTTGAACCATCAAAACCCCCCTTTTTTCTAACTTAACTTAATTTGATCAAATTGCATTTACGATCCTTGAGGAGACGATCCGGTGTTGTTCACTATACTACAAGTTTAGGTAATAATTTCGGTTATAATTTTGACTGAGTTCGGCGCTCGTCAAAGACACTCTTGCTAAACTTGCTTCTGCACTCACCATTCATGAGAAAGAAAAATTTTCTTCTTAACCTCAATTACATCCCAAAGTTGTTGAAGAAAGCAAGGAGATAAAGAGCCAAGTGTCCAGATTGATGAACTCCTTGAGTGTGAATGAGCTAGAAGATGTGAAAAAAAATCAAGATAGTAGTGATGTCAAACTACCCAAGGAACCTGAGGTGACAAAGAATCCTGTTAAGCCAGAAAATAATGATGAGGATCACCGAACATATATGATTGACTCAATCATGGAGAAGGGACTTTCTACAACCTTTGATTTTGACCCCCTTGCAAATTTTCTTGTTAATTCTGAATTTGATGCTAACTGTAATCCATCTATTGTATTTGATAATTCTACTAACTTTTATTTAACTCAGGATCATGACATTTAGGGATGAAGTCCAAAGTTTAAGGAGTTGTTTAATAAAGGTTGGAGTTTTCCTGATAAAAAATGCGGTCGTCCCCTAGTCTGTTCTCATGAAATTAAATTGGAGGAAGGTAAATGGTCAGCAGTTAAAGCCATAACTTGAGATGAAGGATCCAGATGTAGTCGAGACTTTGGTAGAAAATCTTGTCTACCAAAGTTAAGGTAAGTTTTTAATAATTTATTTGTGTTTTGAGTCGGCTTAAGTGCCTCCCAGATTTCGGAGCCTTTGTATGGGGATGTAAATAGTGTCGGCCAACAAAAAAAATAAAAATAAAATTAAAAGGAAGCAGTGAAGGAAGCAACATGAAACACAAGCCAGATCTGATACATCATCTATAACTTTTCTTTACCTTTGGTACTTTGTTTGTTTAAAATTGCAACGAATTTCTCCAACAGGTACTATCTTCTTTCCTTTACTCATCTATATTTTAACATTGAGGACAATGTTGTGATCTGGTTGGGGGGAAAGATAGTGTGAATAATTGTTGTGTGAAAAATTGTTTTAAAAAAAAAATTAAAAAAAAAATTGTTTAAAAATGCTTGAAAAAAATTTGTAAGCGTGTTTATGTTTGTCATATTTACTAATAGCTAAACCAGTTAGGGATGGCAGAGTAAGGAGTTAATTTTGCTATGGTGGTAATTTTACTTTTGAGACGTATCTTGATTGGGTTAGATAACTATTTTGTGTAGAAGTAGCAAATGAAATTCAGGGATCATCGTATGGTTGAATAAATTGTCTTTTGTCTTAAATTTCACATGCTTGGTTATGAATGTTGAATTGATGGATTGACAATGATAGAAATATGCCTTGTGAGATTTTGAGCCTATTGATGAATGGATTGAACATTTATATCATTCTCTTCTTTCTTGTGTGATTTTCACTCGTGAAATTGTTGCTCTAGAACTTGCTTTGATTCTTTTTGTGGCTACATTTTCACATGCATATATAAACATGATTGAGGCATTTTTCTTGAAATAGCTACTTTAACCAAATAGCCAGCCTTGCTTTTAATATGATATCTAGCACTCTTATAATTTCTTGAAAATTCTTTGATTCCTATCAACCTTGTATATTTTCCTTTGCTTAACCCCTTTGAGCTTATTTGACCATTCCTTGTTTTTAGCTCATTACGTGCTTTAATTGCTTAAAAAAAATCATGTTCTTACTTGACCTTAGGAAATAAGAGAACATTAGCTTTGTTAATGAATGGGTTCTTGAACAAGTGTGGGGGTGTGTGTGCAAAATGGTTGTTGAAAAAGGAAAGAGTGCCTAATTGAAAAAAAAAACAAATGTGTAAAGAAGGGCCAACAAGGCAAAAAGGGTTGGGAAATGAATACGTAAAGGGATATGCATTAGAGTTGGGATGAACTTTCATGCTTGTTAATTGAACTCAGCTCTCATGTTCTTTTATTCTCTTTGGTTTTTAACTTCTTATGTCCATTTTAATCCCTTCTCCTTTACTATGGCCTCATTACAACCTTGAATAAAGTCCTCATAATTTGTGTGTACATGTGTTCTGAGTAGTGGAGAAGTAGAAGATAAGCAAGCTTATGGTAGTACAATTGTTCATAGGTTGAATAGTGTGAAACACTTACCTTTTAAACACTTGAGAGTTTGAGAGTGAATTTTGTGAGGATCTAGCATTCTTGATTCATTCTTTTTAACTGAAGTCTCCTTACTTGATGGTTAGAGATGTGAAGAAATGTTACCTCACTTTTGCGTTGATCCATTGAATGACTGTTTGTTCTTCTAGCTTCATCAAGTCTTTTAGATATTTTAGTTTTTGAGTCAGTGTCATTTCCTAGCTTTGGTCTTATATATTTTGCCCAGGAGTGCAAAAGCTCAAGTGTGGGGGTGTGATGAACCTACAAAACTTATAATTTTTATGGTTCAGTATGTGTGTTTTTTATTCTTTTTAATCTTTTTAATTGGGTTTGTTGTTGAGTTTTGTTATTTTTTTAACATTTTAAATTGTGTTGTAATTATGTATTTTTATGTATTTCTGTTAGGTATATGTAAAGAATAGAAGAATGGAGATGATTGCATAGAAGATTTTCTTTAAAAAAAAAAAAGCAAGTACTGTAGCAAGTCATTGTAGCAAGTACTGTAGCATGACATCAGCATGACTCCAACATGACATCAGCATGTACTGTAGCGAGTTACTGTAGCATGACTCCAACAAGTAGCGAATATTGTAGCATGACATCAGCAAAGTACTGTAGCATGACATCATGCTAATGTCATCAGTCACCGTAGCGGTAGAATTTTTTCTATAAATAGGGGAGGGTGCTGCGTAGAAGAAGAGGGGGAAAAACCGAGGGAGGAGCGTTCCAGAGAGAGAAATTCTCTCTCTCTCCTTTGTTTTTCTTTTCTTTTTTCTTTTCTTTTTCTTTTCTTCTTTCTCATGTGTAATTAATTTTCATCTTGCTTGGGTGAAGGAGTGAAGCTTTTAGTAATAAATTGAGGTTAAATTTATTTCTTTCTTGTGCTTTAAATGATATATTTTTATGTGACTTTTATATGTATTATATATTGTTTCTAATTAATTTAGAAACTCTTCTTGTATAATGAATATCTTGATCCATTGTAGACAATATGATTGGCATAGTGGATGCTTTTGACGATTTACAAGTATTAGTAGATAATTATTGGAACTATAATATAATTACATGATTGAACTTTGAATGTTAAATCTTCCGATTGGAATATTCATTGAAGCATGATTTCAATTGAGTTATAAAACGAAATAATCTTATCTTTAATTTATTATCAAAAGTGGATCTCCTAATTCAAGCAAATCCTTTTCATTTGTGAATAACTTATATCATCTTTAATTTTGTGACAAATCTTCCTTTAACCTCAAATAAATATATTTTTTCTTCATCAATTCTCTGTGGATCGACCTCGGACTCCCGAGACTTTATTACTTGAGACAACCTACACTTGGGTTGAAACTTTTAATTATAATTAAATCCCATCATGAGCCATCATAGGGCTAGGGTCCAAATATTTTTATTTTTCCTTTAGTCATCATCCATTCAATTAGGTTACAAGTATTTTAAACATCCACACCCCACCAATGGGGGACTTGGCCGTGAGCCTCCTTGCACTCGAGACTTTATTACTTGAGACAACCTACACTTGAGTTGAAACTTTTAATTATAATTAAATCCCATCATGAGCCATCATAGGGCTAGGGTCCAAATATTTTTATTTTTCCTTTAGTCATCATCCATTCAATTCTCACCATTCAATTAGGTTACAAGTATTTTAAACATCCACACCCCACCAATGGGGGACTTGGCCGTGAGCCTCCTTGCACCATGCAAGGGGCAATTGTCTCAAGTTCATCAATTCCAAATCCATGAAGGTGATTACAACATTATCAAGAATCAAATTCATACAAAATTCAAAGAAAGAAATAAAAGATAAATAATCAAATAGAAGACAGTAACACTTAAAGGAGTAACCCTTATTAGGGTTTCTCACAAATACACAATTAGCAAGCCTCCAACCACCATTATAGGTTGAATAGAGTGGTCTCCCTCTTACCAAAGAGGATAGCACGAAAATGGCCACCAAGAAGCTCCTTTGTGAATTCGGTTTTGGCTCCTCCAAAAACCCTAGAAATCAACTTCAAGGAATCAACACCACAACAAGAAAAAGAGAGTATCTTTGGCCATGAAAATGGTCTTAGAACACAAAAAAGAGAAGAGAAGAGAAGAAAGTTGTGATTTTTACCTTAAAGTCTCAAACTTTGCCCTTGAAGAAGATTAGTAAAGATGAGAGATTTTGGTCTTGGGTATGGAAGGAAAAGGTTTTAGAATGATGAAGAGAAGTTAGAAATGAGGTTAATGAAGTTAGAAAATGAAAATGGTGGTGGTGGAGATGGTAACCTGAAATGGAGATAGAGGATTTTGGTGAAACCTCTTGAAGAAAAGTGGTAGAGATGATGATAGAGAGTAAGAATATGTGGTTGATGAAGAGAAAAGATGAAGAAACCTGAAGGAGAGTGGGCTGCAAATTTCAGATGGCCATGGAGGTTTAGAGAGAAGGGAGAGCAAGGAAGAAGATGAAGAGGTAGAGAGAGAAGTTGTTAGGTTAAGTGGTGATGTGTTTGAGTGAATTAGGTTAAGTGATGCAAACCAATTTCCCCCTTTTTTCCCTAGTGAATGCCACGGCAATGGAGAGAGGAGAGAGGGAAATGACAAGCTTCTCAAGCAAGCCAAGGGTAGTTAGGTCCTTTCTTGGGTCAAAGCTTCTAGAAACTTGATTAAAATAACATTATATTTAAATTAAAGTGGATTTGTTATGACATAAAGTAGATTACATTTAGATAAGGTGATAGGATTTTTATTACATGCTATTAACCAAAGGATAATAGTTACAGTCGACAGAAGTCAGTATTAATTAATCTGACAGATAAATTCTTACGCAGTGTTTTATTATTTCGTCTGTTAAAATTTTTCGAAAAATGTGAAATCTTGGAAATTGTGTCCTGTCTCGGGTTTAGTAAGATCTCCCGTCGACGTTTCCATAGTTCAAGGTTTTCAGAGAGAATATCTCATTTCTCCGGCTCCGCTCAGCTCGCACGCAAAACGAAGAATATATTAAAATATTCGATGTTCGCGGAAAATTCCTAGAAAATTTTCAAAAACTGCAAATATTATAAAATGACTATTCGTCATATAATTTTCTAACTTTTGGAACACTACAATCATTTTCCCGACTCTGCCCATTGTGCACGTAAAACGAAAAATATATTAAAATATTCCACATTCTCAGAAAATTCCAGAAAAATTCTAGAAAATCTCAAATATTATAAAATGAATATCCATAATGAAATCAATAAATTTTGGGGTGTTACAAAAAGGTTTGGGAACTTTGAATGTTCAAAAATCATTAACTAGAACCCCAAAGAAGCTAAGGTTCTCCTGAGTAAATCCAGTACTCGATGTGTCGTTATTCTAGTTCTTTAACTTATAGCTTTTCTATTATATATCACCGCCTTTTGAGACTTTTGAAGTTTATAACTCCATTTTGGTGATTTTTGCAAACATTATGATGGACACAAGTGATATTCGTGCTCTAAGGAAGGCCTTTAAGAAGAGCAAGATGGAAGTTGTTGTCGCTGCGTGGGGTGCTTCATCTGCAATTGACTTCGAGGCCACAAGGATTGATTCTGGAGCACGGAAGTCAAGAAGCAGCCCTACAGAGGGTTTGAAGGGGACTACGAGCTCTGGACCTCCGGCTCCCACGAACAAGGGGAAAGGAAAGAAGCGCTAAGAGAGCGACGATGGCAGAGAGAGTCAATTGAAGTGGACTCATACCTCTGAGGCCGAACCGGTTGCTACCACATTTGCCCCATCTTGGAGGACGTTCATGAATCCTCTAGCCAAGCTGGGGGTCATGGGGTCATTGATCTGACTAAAGCCTCCTAGTCCACTTTTGCCTCCATTTAGAGCAAGGGCTTCGACATCTGAGTATACTCTAATGTTTTCTTCCAAAGGGAGGAGGACGTCGAGGTGGTAACCTAGATGTCACCCTCCGAGCTCTTTTTGAACCTACAGAAGACTTACTACCACTCGGCCTCCGTTCTTCGGTACTTGGAGAAAAATTTTAGACACGTAAAGGATGTCCACTCTGGAGTTGATTAGACAACCAAATTCTCCAAGACAAAGTTACAAGCCTAAGGTCGAGTAGAATAAGGCAGAAGAAAAGTTGATCGAGCTCGAGAACTGGGTTCAGATAGTCTCCACCCAGCACCTTGAGGCCCACAACCGTTGTGAAAGGTGGAAGACTAAGGCTACTGACTTCGATGCCAAACTCAAGGCATCCGAGGTCCGAGAGAAGGAGCTTAAGACTCAGGTTGAAGACTTGTTGGCTGGAAAGACAAGTCTAGAAGCCCAAGTCTTAGACCTCAAAAGGGAGAATGCGAGCCTTGGCGAGGGTAGAAGAAGAGCCTAGTGCTATGGAGGGATCCAACAGAAGCAATGTGCCATCACGTTTAGAAGCCTAGAAATGTTGCGGTGTCACCGGAGAGGAAGAGAGAATGCTCTGAGAGTTTTTGAATTGCTAAGGGAGGCAAAAGTGGGACTCAATTCTCCTCCTCCCCTATTTATAGGGAGGAATGTTGTAACTGCCACCCACTAATGGGGGCAAAATTGTCCAAGCACATTAAATTCAAATAATGATGAGGCGCGAAACCCCAAGCCACCTACTGCACATGAACAAATCGTCGCATACCTCGTGGCTAAAAGGCTGCTGGCGTGCAGGTGAAAAGACGTCAGCACAGCAAGTGAAGCGTTTCAAGCAAGCCAAGGGTCACCCCTTGAAAGACCTTGGGTTGCTCCACCACAGAACATGGCTATGGGGTCCAAGAATTCTAACAACAGATGTCAACCCCAACACCCAAAAATGGCTTGAACTTAGGAGTTCCCCATGACATCACTCTCTGTGGTATCACATCGCTCAAGCTCAAACCTCAAAAGTCAAGTACCACAATGATATAGGCCTAAAAGTCCAATTACTTTGAAGCTCAAAGCCCTGAAAAAGATCAGAGCACCGACCTGGGGGCAGTGATCCATATTGAATTGCCCAATGGCCAAAGGAGATGTGACCCTTTCTTTCTCGACAAAAGGAATTACCTCAAAAGGGAGTCAATCACAAACCAACAAGCAAGCCTAGGAGACTACCAAAAAGCTTCCCTTAAGGCACCTAAGGTGACCAAAATATCTTTGCTCAATTCTTAACCCCTAAGACACTCTCATTTATAAATAGCTATAATAACCATGAGTGTAAGGATATTTTTCCTGCTAATTGTATTCATCTTGCACCCTTACTGGCTTGAACGTTAGAGTGTGTTACATGTACTCAACCCCACTCTCCAACGCCTCCAAGTAAGAAGAAAGTTGTTGCAGTGAGATGGTTCTAACTCAAGGAACCCATTCATCCAAGACAAAACAAAAATAATCTTAATTAATTTACATGTTAAATTATATTAATTATTGTGTAAATATTTTATACTAAATTTCAAATTTCTAATTATTATAAATACGTAAGTAAGTTAAGAATAATTGTTATAAAAAAAAAAAAAAGCAAGTTAAGAATATTTTCATTTATTTGTAAAGCAAGTTATTCGTTAATTTTGATATATAATTAAACGGGGTAGAACATAATTTACGTTCATATTATTAGTTAGTATCGAAACAATTTTAATTTATTAATACTAATATCAATGAATCCTAACATATTAATTCTTTTAAAATGATTCACAATTTACATAATCTCTTTACATATGTAAAAGTCATTGTATACTAATAAACTAACGTTTGATAATTGAAACTTAGGTGAATTGGTAATTTGATTATAATGTTAAAACAGTGCTTATCTTGTTATAATTTAATAGATCCTAGGAGTAAATAAATTTCTAAAGACCAACTTTTAATTTATATTAGATACAACAACCCTTTTATACGATAAATGTTTATTTTGCTAATTATTCAATTCAATTCTCATATTTCTTTGTGCCAAGGCATACTCGACAGTTCTTAATTTAGACTTACATATGCGGATTCAAATGTTAACTATCAAATTTGTTGGCTAAGTAACCGGGAATCCATGGAACATGCTCATTTACATTATGTTTAGATGTTTAGATTTAGAGGAACAAAATAGAGAAAAAAAATTAAAAATCAAACAGAAATAGAGGAAAAAATAGGGAAATTTTCTATAAAAAAAATTTTAAATTTTTCCTTTAAATTTTATCTCCTCTCATTTTCTTTCCCACAATATGTAACAAGCCAATCGTGAATCATGTGTATGTGGTATTCTGATCAATGTTGAAGGATATTAGGATTTTGGCAATTGGCGAGCAACAGTGTTGCAGTTTACTAGCACACATTTCGAGTTTGTTTAGAAAGAAAGAAGGAAAGAAAGAAAGAAAGTTCCTTTTTCAAAATAGAAAATCCAATTAGAGGTATCAAGGGTTGGGTGGGCCTACTCGTAGATCCGAATTATATTTTTTTTCTTAAATTTCTCTTAAGTTTTCAATATTTAAAAATTTTATTCATATATTTTATCACTTTATTATTTTATTTTTTTACATAGTTTAAATTACAACAAATATTAAAAATAATTTTGTACTACAAATATAAATTTATATTAAAGAAGATAAAAGTAAAACTTTTTCCGTATCATATAAATTATTAATAAAATAATTACACATTGTTTTGAGAACTCCTCTATCAAGCTACGATCAGCACTAACACCCTTGGACGTGGTGGAGAGAGAGCGAGAGAGAGGAAAAACCTACGGTAGTAGAGAGAACAGTAGGGGTGAGAGTTCAAGCCAATGAAGAAATGAAGAGAAGTTTTAAACCACTCCCACTTCAAGTAAAATTTAACTCCAAAGAAGGGGAAATACTCTCCAGGATTTATCATTTTTTTTTACTTGCCAACCAAACATACCTTAATCCATAAAAATTCTCCCATAAATTTCCTCCCCTTTTACCGCCAAACCAAACGCTCCCTTAGCTAGCTAGTAACCTGCGATCGTTTGCAGTGTAGTCTGATCTGGGGCCACAAGGAACTTGATCAAGTTGACTTGTTAATATAAAGCCCAACTAGTACTAAACGAATAGAAATTAAAGCATGCTATGGTCGATTGAATCATCACATAATACAACTTTTTATCTTCTCTGTTTCTTTGACTTATCATTATGCGCCATCGGTGCTTCTGGACCTTTCCCTTGGATGCATGAAGCAGATTTTGCGGACACAGAATTGCAATACATACATTGAACAGTTTGAAACCACCGAACAATGGTAAATTGATAACAACGTATCAGTTACAGCCTCTGCCTCCACCAATCCCCCACCCTAAAAGAATCATTGGGAGAAATCTAACGCTGATTTTACTACATAGAAAAAGAAAACGGCACAAGCAGGTATGGAGGCCAATGAAGGTCAAAATCTAAATATATTCCCGGATTACACGTATATATATTTTAATGCTTGACAAACTACCTAAAAATTCATAATGATGCTATGATTGATATAAAAATATAAAAAGAATGGCAACTGAAATTTCTTATGGCTAAGCATATAAAAAACCTTAAAGTACAAAAGAATTACGTTTTTCTATACCTAACCGGTCATTTATCCTGCTCTCCAGAACGTCCCAAGACTTAAAAACGTACAGGGACTATCCCTACAGAAAATCAGTGTTGAACTAGTTAAAAGGTAGAAGGCGTCAGGTTCTTGGTAACAGCCACCAACTAGGGTTTATGTAGCAGGCTCTTCATCCATTGCTCTTGAAATACTGAGCAAATCTGCTTTCTCATATTTTCTTCATTTCTGCCTGTTCTCTTTCCGACAGCTGCATCTTTCACTTTATTACAGTTTATAGGTAACTGCCATACACAAAAATAGGAAAGAAGCAAGCAGAAGGAAGATACGGTAAAACTACACTGATTCCCTTTTCCAAGTATCAGTGGAATCAACTATCCCCCAATCTGAGGTGGCACCTCCTGTGCCTGCCTTAGGATTTTATAAAGTGGGCCAATTAATTATACAAAGCCAATTCAGCATCAGCCAAATCAGGGCCTCACCTCAAACTACAAAAAAGGCAAGGAGTGCATGCATTATGGCCCAATAAATTATAATTCCAAGCCGCAAGACGGGCTGTCTCATTAGAGTCCGATCACATGAAACCCTGCAAGAATATGAACGCAAGTCATTCATCAATTTTAAAGAAATTTAAAACCATAAAGCATAGGGAAAAATATGCCTACCACAAGCCATCAATCAAGTCAGTCAAAGGTCTAGTAAATCTTGGGACAATTTTGGATGAAGTGAGTGATTTGAAACCATGGACTGCAACAAAAAGTGGGGAAACCAGAATTAAATAAAAGGAACCATAAGGTGTTGTTGAAAGCACCAGAAGCCAGCACACAGATTAAGTAGTGCAGAATTACCTTTGTCGTCCTCTTCATCTTCTATCCTACTAGTACTATCAGGGTCTTCATCTACTGCAATGGCAACATGATCATTATTGCCCTTGCGCAAACTGCGGACTTGAGGTGTTACAAAAGTGCCTGTTGCTGACCACTCATTCGTCTAAAAAAAAAGGCCAAATAAATTCAATGCCTTTATATTCAAATAGACCACAACTGTGTCAATGTCATGTTAAAAAAAAAAGTAAATATCTTTAATTTCCTTTCATCACTACTCATACACATAGTTTATTTATTTATGATTTTAAAAACCAAATATTAATTATCATATTCAATCAGAGTGAAAGGATGATGTGTCAGAGGAGAAAAGGTGTATCTTAACCAAGATAACTCTACCATAAAAACAAACTTTTCAAACTGCTAGCATATATATTTATCTGAATTAACAAATGTAACGAGAATGTTTGTTGATCATGACAAGGCAACGCACAATCAAATATTTCAAGTTTTATTCTAATTGAAGATCTGGATCGAATAGGACTTTATTTAATCTGGATTTAATCCTGGTACTAGTGCGATTTACATTTGATGTCAGAGTCTAGGATGATAGGTTCACCAGATATACTGCCCTAATGCCAATCAGTCCTCCCACCCACATTCCCCTATTGTAACTTGTATGCCTATATTCTTTAATAAACAAACAAACCAAAAAAAGGAAACTACAAATTTATTCATGCAAGTGTAGGAAGGTAAACACACGGTACCTACGTGAAGAATAATTATTAATCTCCTCAATCCTTTTTCAAGAGCAACACTATAAATCGATAAATAAATAATTGATTTCCTCACCACTGGTTCTACCTCCAAAATCTGTGAGCTTGTGCTAGCTCCCTTTCCAGTTTCTTCCACTCCTTCAAGCAAATTCAATTGCAATTCTTTCTCATGCAAGGACATCTCAAGAGTTTCTGCTTTGCTGTTCAACTCTTCTATTTTACTCCTTTCTACTTGCAACATTGCATCCTTACTTTCGGCAACTGCCCTTAGATTCTCTAATTCTGATAATACAAACATTAGCTTCTTATGAAGTATTGCTTTGTATTCATGAACCTGATTATTGCTCTTCACATCAGGATTTATATCATGCATCCCCTCTTGAGATACGATCATGTCAACCCACATCAAAAACTCAAACATCTCATCGGAACTTCTCTGGTTGCTCATTTGTGATGCAAGAAGAACATCATTAGTGCATCTAGTAACCTCTTGCCTTAAGAAAGAAATTTCAGCATCTCTTTCTTGCAATTGGGATTGAAGCTTTTCAACCTCAGAAAGGAGACTAGAGGACAGGTGGTGAAGCTCATCAAACTTACTTACAGTTATGGAAAGCTTTTTCATAACCTTACCACAAGAAGATTCAAGGTTCTCAATCTCTTGATTCTTTTGCTGAACAACCTTTTCAAGTTCCGCAATCTTCTTTGTCGATTTTTCCATTTGCACCTCTTCCTCATCAAGTGCATGCATTAGCTCTTCAATCTCTGCAATAAACCATTAAGTTCCAGAAATATTATAAAGTTCTCATTTGTAAAAGAAATATTACAAGTTTACTTCTTTAAAGACATGAGGAATCATAAAAAGCTCACTTTGGTCTTTGGCAGACAGCAAATCAGCCTGAGATCTGATTTTCTCCTCTAATTCAGCTACAGTCCCTTGCCTATCCTGCAGCGCATTCACTCTCTGTTCCAGCATCTTCCTCTCTGCCTCAGTCACTTCCATCTGTTTCTTTAGATTATGTTCTTGAATACTAAAAGATTGAAGATCTCGAGAGTAACTGTTTGCAGCAGCTTCAGCATCCTTAATCTGTTTTACCAGCTCTGAGCAAATCCTGTCTCTTTGAACATCCTTCTCCTGAAGCTCTCTCTGCAAATTTGTTATAGTAACCTTCATTTCCTTTTGATTAGCATCTAAAAATTCAGTTTTTATACTAGCAAACTCTTTTGCAGCCAACAGTAGTCTATCTGCCATGGTTTTAATACATTCCTCAGATATTCCATCATCAAATGATGGTCTTTTCAAGTTAATCCCTAGATCTGAAGATTCAACCTTATTTCCAACCAGTTCAGCTTTTCCATTTTCAATTACATTGACAGAATTAATGCATGCTTCATAAAGGTAGGCAATGTTCCCACGTAATGCAACAAGTTGCCCATCTCGTTCTCTAATTTCTTTCTTCATGGTTTCACATGACTCTCTTTGGGAAGTCATTTCCCTTTGAATACTTGCCATTAGTTTAGATAGAGTTTTGTCTTGCTCCTGTGCCAAACTTGAGTGCATGTCTATTGTTTCCTTAAGAGAACCGATCTCCATCAAGAACTCTTGCAGCTGATGCCCAAGAAGATGAAAAATTTCAACTATGGCATTATCATCATAGTGATAAATTGTGTCAAAATCTGACCAAGAATCTGCTGACCCAGGGCTCTTCTGGAGAAGAAATATCACAAGTTTTTAGGAAGAAAAAGTAAGTCATATTACACAAAATAATAATAAGAAGGAATGCAATTAAGCCTTACCAGAAAATTAATACAATAAGACAAACCAGAAGCCACATTATGCAATGGAATGAAATTTGAGTCATCAACTTAAAACAGAGAGAGAGTTTGTGTGTTGGAACTGCAGTTGCAACATTCCATATATAATATAAATAGGTTCCACCTCCAATTACAGACTAAAACATTAAGAAAACAATGTACCCAAATTTCCAATTAATCATAGAAATTTTTTAATACCTTAACTTAAGAAAAGCACATAAAAACATATTTTTACAGAAGAGTTAAGAAAATTACATTCAAGACACAAGTGATTTAAAGTAATGACTACAACATACCAATAAATATGCACCAAAACTTGAAAACCAAACTAATCTTTCTGCAACAAATGTCTCCAGTGCTCAATTTGTTCTGGTTTGAAAAGTCAACATTCATTACAAAAATCTATATCAATTTATTTATTAAAAAAATTATTAGAAAGAAAAGATGACACATTACAATAAGGGTTGACGAAACAGAAAACAGTGAGCCTAAAAATCTCAAAGATGCAACAAAGCTGTTCAATCCCTCTGCATGTCAGACAAAGAAACTCCCTTGAAATAACCATTCACAGAACACCAAAACTGAGGCCATGAACACAACCTTATCCCATAACATATTTAAGCACAAAAGAACACCCTTGAAAAAATGCATTTGGCTGGAACCAGATACATCAGAGAATGGCAATGATCATATATCAACAGCATATTCAAATAGCACATTGTGCAGTAACAGAGATCATCCACCCACCCACCCCCCAAAAACAAAATAGTACTAGAAATCAAACCAACACATCACTGTCAAATATCTGCCAACTGCATTGCATGTTCAATTTCTCATTCTCATAATATACCAAATGAAAGACAGTTGATGTATAATACAGAAAATATCAAAACTAGGTGGTGAGTATCCATGTGATATTAATACCTTATTATCAGATGACCTGCGTAAAATGCCATCATGTTCTTTGGTCACAGATGAATCTACCACATTTGCAGCATTGTTTCCTTTCATACATGACTCAAGACCAGCCTCCAGATTACTAAAAGATTCCAAATCCATGGAAAAAGTATTAGCCAGTAAATTCCGAACCTCACCAAAGCCTTTGCAGAGTTGGTTCATGCTAGATTTTAATCTCATGATCTCAAAAAAATGGCTCTTTTTTCCATCCTCATGTAAGGCTGATAACTTTTCAAGATGTGAAAGAGCTTCCAGTTTGGCAGCCTCAGCTGAATCCCTTTCTTTTCTGAGATCATCAAGTTCAGCAGCCACCTTTGCGAGCTCCTCCTG
Source organism: Ormosia emarginata (assembly GCA_029884605.1). Lineage (NCBI taxonomy): Eukaryota > Viridiplantae > Streptophyta > Magnoliopsida > Fabales > Fabaceae > Ormosia > Ormosia emarginata. The sequence continues at coordinate 28,277,796 of JAQQTP010000074.1, read as the reverse complement.
AAAAGCATCATTCCTTTCTTGAGCCTCATTCAACTCTGCCAAGAGGAGCTCTGATGCTCTTTTAGATTTCCTGGATTCTTGTTGTAAAGACACTACAGCACCATGCAGATCAGAGCATCGTTTCCCAACCCATTCCAACTTCTTTACTGGATCACTTATATGACCTTCACCACCAACCTCAATCTCACCTAACTTGTTCAAAACCAGTTTCAAAGAATATTCTTGCTCCTGTAAATGGTACTCACTTTCTTCCAAGTGATTCTTCAGAAGCAAACTCTCAGATTCAAGAGCTTCTAACCTATCTGGGTAGGTTGACAACTGCATCAACTTCTGTGCATGCTCTGCAAGAGAGCGTTCCCGGTTGTTGATCTCAGATTTCAAGTGCTCCATCTCAATACTCATCTCTTCAATTGTTTGTTTTAGACTATCTCGTTGTTGCACCAATGACTTCCCTTTCCTGACTGCAACATTTAATTTCTCTCTAACAGAAGCTGACTTCTGCTCCTCCTGATTAAGAAGCTCTTGCAACTCCTCAGTTCTTTTACTCACAGCTTCAACTTCAACAGATAAAGATATTTGCTTTTCCAAAGTTCTATCTCTCTCTTCCTTCACATGCACCAATTCGCTCAAAGCCTCCTCCAGATCTTTTTTATATCTATCAATATTTGCCTTCTCCTTATCATGCATATCTATGCTTCTTGCCTCACGAAGGGTAGCATCATCCTTTTGTGAATGGTGTCCATCAAGTGCAACCCCAAATGTAGGTTCTGTTGATGAAAAACTTGCATGATTTTCTATAAGCTTTCTCAGCAATTGTTCCAAGGAATCAATATTCACACCACCAGAAACCAGATTTTCTGTTTCAGATTCTGACAAGGCATCACTAACTAAGTCTTGCAATTTTCTGATCTTGCCATCAATGGTGAAAATTTGTTCTTCAAGTGCAGCTTTCTGTTCCAAATTATCCTTCAAACTAGTTATTTCATTATGCAGCTTTTCATTCTCAAGTTCAGCTTGCCTTGTCTGCGCTGATAGTTTCTCATGTTCATATATAAAAGCCTCCATTTTTTTAGAAAGGAGCTCTCTCTCAAATGCAAGAGCTCTAAGGTCTGCTTGAAGAGCAGACACTCTCCTTTGAGATTCTTCCAAATCAGCATTTAGCAATCCACAATAGCTATCGTATTTTTCAATCTTCAGCTGCAGAGAATCTACATGATGATTAGCCTCGGCAAGTGCTCTTCCTACCCATTCAATCCTATCCTCCATCTCCATAGACCGCAAATGTGAAGGCATATCAATCCTGTCTACAAGCTCTTCCCATCTCTGAACTAAGCTGTTTCTTTCCATCAATGACTGCTCCAGCATTTCATTTTGCTCAGCCAGCACATAATACTTATTCTGCAACTCCTCAAATTTTTTTCTAAAATCATCCCCGGAATCTGGTTGTAGCTGACTATCTTCTTTCCAGGAATCTGTGACAACATAACCAGCATCAGAGTATGAACCTCCTCCTGCAGAATCCTTCTGCTCCCAATCATTCATGGGCAATGAGTTGCCAGCAACTGACCTAGCTAACCAATCAATCTTTTCAATTATATCTCTTGAATGAAACTGCTCTGGCAGATCTAGGTCTTCCAAAACTTCTTCTATCCTCTGAAGCACTGAATCTTTAAGAAGAAATGACTCTCTCAAGGCATTAGCTGAATTACGAATATATGAAAGCTCGGATTCCAGAGCCTCCACACGCTCACCAGCCTCTGCATAGGTCTTAACTTTTGTTTCAACCTCATGAAGTCTAGTATCTTTCAACTGTAACTCCTGCAAGCATCTCTCCAATTCACTGGATGTCTCTGCCAGGGACTGTTTGAGGCCATCCCGTTGTACAACCAACCCTTTTCCCTTGGCAACAGCTATGCTAAGTTTCTCCCGAATAGAGGACACCCGCTGTTCTGAATGCTCAAGTTCATTTGTTTTCTCGTGTAATTCAGAACGAGCAGCAGTTAGAGCTTCCTCAGCCTGATGCAAGCTTTCCTTTAGAACAAGGATTTCATTCTCATTCTCAAGACATAGATTGTCTAGATAATGAATTTTTTCCTTCAATTCAGCTAATTCCATCTCTTTAGATCCATAGCCTTCTTTAGTCATGTGTAACTGGATTTCAGCCTCTCTGGTTTTCTGTACAAGACTAGACACTAATGATTCTAAGCATGAAAGAGGTGATTTATTTATCTCAATCTTTGAATTTTCCACATTCAGCACGCCTGCAACATCTTCAATCAGCTTACTAACAGAATCAAAACCAAGACACTTCATCTTCAATTCCTCCAATTCTCTTTCCCTCTGCATCAATTCTGACTTAATCTCCTTGGTAACATACTCAAGTTCCAGCTTATTATTCAATATATCCCCCAGATATTTCATGAAGGTCTGATAGCTATTATAGTTCAGTAGATCAGGCAGTGCTTCACTTTGTACATCTATCTTATCTTCATCCATGGACCCACCGTGACTGAGTACAAGTTTTCTCAGGTCACTGTACATCTTATGCAATACACCAACAGCCAATTCATTTCTCCCAAGCAGATCATCACATTCCAAATTCACTTCTTTATATGACGTACAGGTTATTTCATGTTCTGAATAAGTAGCATCAAGTTTCTTCCGAAGATCAAAAATCATTTCAGTGGCCGCATTAACAGAAACTGCTAACCGATGACTGATATCCAAGCTATCATGACTGTCAGAAGAGCTTGTTGAGGATAAAGTTTCCCCAACTGATTCATTCAGCTTCCTAACTAATTCAACAATCTCAGCAATAGTAGTATTCCAGCCTTGTTCAAGTAGCATTGCCCTCTCTGTCACCTCCTTCTGCAAATTTTCCAGTTGACTACCAATAATAGAAGCCATCTCATTTGAACTTCGTTTCACATCATGCATTTCAGTATGCAATTCACTAATTTTTGACTGACAATGCCCAAGCTTTTCATAAAGTTCATTATTTTTGGCTTTGAGATGGATATCTTCTTGCTTTAAAGCTTCACAGAGCTCCTCAAGATGACATTTCTTTTCTTGAATGTCAACCAGAAGTTGCTTTGCAGCTTCACATTGAACTGCAAGTTCAATATTGGATGCTTCCAAATTTGAACAATGTTGCTTCAATTCTTCAAACCGATCCTTGAGATCACTGTACTTTGCATCACCAATTTTCCTACCATCTCGCTCCCCCTTCAACAATGCACCTGCATTCTGAACATCCAGCTTCCACTTTGTAAGCCATTTTCTCAAGTTTCCAATTTGCTCTTTGGTTAACATAACAAATGAGTCTAATGATGACTGAACTTCACTGGAATACCTTCCCTCTACCTCGTGCTCATCTTCATGTGTTTTTAATTCAAAAGCCTGTATCAATCTGGATACCCCGGGTGAAGAAACTTTTTCACCAGACCTGCCAAAGGATCCTGATCGAGAATGCAACACATTAATTGCCTTTTCAAGCTTCAACAATACTTTCTCCACCTCATCCAAACAGGTCTTCAAGGAAACAAATCCAAGAGAATCATCAAAGACTTCATGTTCAAGTAGATTCACAGGTGGCCCCCCAAGTGCACCTTCATCTGGCTTCTGATCCATATGCAGAGAATCTTCAGCAATTGCAATTTCAAGGCCCTCACATTGTTCCCGTGAAACATGTGTTTGATTCCCAAGGTCCCCATGTTGAAATAGTGGTTGACATGGTTTCTTACCAATTTCTTCTATCTTAGCCTTATGCTCGTCCAAAGTGCTAGAGAGAAATAAATTTTCCTTGGTAAGTTGTTCCAGGTGCATTGTGGCTTCTTTAAGGTTAGCTTCAAACCTCATCCGTTCCCCCTTTTCTATAGTTAATTGCTCTTGTAGATCAACAAGCTGATAAGAGAGTCTTTGATTCTCAAGAACAACAGGCTGGTTCTCCTCTTCGAGATTTTTAATCTTATCAGCTGACAATGCAAGGCTCCCATTTAAGTTTGAATTTTCTGCCTGTAGACTTACCACCAAATCTTTATTTTCAACCAAATGTAATGATAACCTATCAATCTCATTCGAGAGATGCTCAATTTCTGCTTTGATCTTATTCCTGTCTTCAGTCACCAAAGAGATCCTGTCAATTAGGTTGGAATTTTCAGCTTTTACTCCTTCTATTGAACTCTTGAAGTCAGCTAATTCAGTTGCCAGCTTCTTACTTTCACATAGATGAAATTCCTTCTCCTCGACAAGTTTGTTTTTCTCTGCAATCACCAAATCAAGAGTTTGATTCATGCCCTTGTTTTCTTCCTGTAAACCTGGGATCAAGCCTCTGCAATCAGCCAACTCTGTGGACAGATCCAATGAATCTTTTTGAGCCATTTCAAAACTAATCTGCAGCTCAACTACTCTGGCAGAAAGAGCTTCAACCTCTGCCTTGGCAATATTAAATTGGTTTTGCATTTCTACACTCTTGCTGGAAACATTGTATAGTTCAACACGGCAATTTGCAAGTTCTTTATTAAGGTGTTGATTCTTCTCATTTACTTCATTATAAGAAGCTTGGAGCTGAGATAGTTCATCAGTCAACTGGTAGCGGTGATTATCAGACTCCAGTTGTAGCTCCAGTTGTTCAGCTAGTTGCAAATTGAATATATTTTTCATTAAATTTGCCAGAAACAATTCTTCTTTGAGTCTCTGAAACACTTCTGAAATATCATTATCTGGTATGATTGAACTACTGGGTATAGGATCTGCATCAGAAACTGCTCCTCTTGACTTCAGCAGAAAGTGATACTCTTCTTCATTAAGACCCCTTATAATTTCAGCCAGCTGCAAGAGATTAACTGAGCTCGCATCAACAATAGGAGAGACATGCAATGCTCTGGCCAAATTAATCTCATAAGCTCCCATTGACAAGTCTTGAGTTTTATCCACAACTACAGATCCAACAGGAGCCCATTGTTGGTTAAGCTCCTCATGAAGCCCCATGTCCTGTTCACTAAGAACTCCTTTACTAATCTGTTCTTGACTAGACTGAAGAAGCATTTCTTCATAAGATGAATCCGGTAATGTTTCTCTCTCCAGGTTTCTCAGAAAAGGCCCAGTAGATGCAATAACATCTCCCTGTCCTTTATCAGAAGCTGAAAGCTTATCTGACACAATGTCCCCAAGAGAGGAGAGTACTTCAACTGACTCGCCTAGTTCTGCTTCATGAGATGCCTCCTCAATTCTAGTCTTCTCCAAAGCAATTCCTGAAAGAGACTGATCACTCTCACCAACCCCGAACAAAGGAAGCTTCTTTTGACCATCAATCATTGCATCAGTGCTTTGATAAGATTTCTTCATATCCAAACCATCAGCTTCCTGCATTGCCCCTACCCAGCAACAAATGAGAATATAAATCATAAATCAAATCCACATATCAGTTTTCCCATCCTGCCCAACTAATACCCTAATACCTAAAAATAAAAATAGAACATTAAATTAAAGGAGGGAGAGAGAGAGAGAGCACAACCTAAATCAGTTACCTGATCTTCCCTTGTTTGCATCAAGGATGTATTGGGAATATCCTCAGATAAAAGCAAGGATTCTTCCCTCTTTTCACCCTCTCTTTCAACTGTAACAGATTCACCCACTGCAGTTTTAACAGAAGCAGGTGGGGACAAAATGTCAACAGGTGCAGACACATGATCATATGTTGCTCCACCTTCAGAACCTAGGCTATCTGAAGTTCTCAAAGACACATCCTGTGCCACATCAGCACCAACAGCCTGAGCACTTTCCCCTTGATCGTGGGCAGACAACTCAGAATCATTCTCCCCCTGAACCTGAAGTGCTAACTTAGTATTAGAATCCAATTCTGTTTCGACACCTGTATCATATGTAATGGCCACCGATAACGAATCAACAGATGGAACAATATTGTCAGGAGCTAATGAGTTTGCCAAAGACTGTGATTCTAATGATTCTGTGATAACCACATTGGAGTCACTGTCAGTTTCAACATTTCCATCTACCTGAGATGATGCCGCTGACATAGAGGTACCACTTGCTGCATCAGCATCAGACTCATGTTGCTGAGGCTTACTAGATTTTTTTGACGATTTTCCACGGCTACTACCACCTTTACTGTCCTTCTTCTGACGAAATTGTTGGAGCTGACAATGAAAACAAAAGAATCAAAATTAAGAAACTGCAACCATTCAACTCTACACCCTATATATATTGAAACTGAATAGTAAAAAGGAACAACAAAAATGAAGAGAAAAATAAAATCATATAGTTTCTGATCCTATTAAAAGAAAAAAAAATTCAAGTCAGTTCATGCGTCAGCCTTCTGAAAAGAAAGGAACAGGTGAACAGGTGAATGCTATGACATTCGGTATCTCGCACTGTTTTCTTATTCTTAGGAGGTTTTGGGTTTGAATCCTCTAAAGAGACTAGCGCACTTTAAAGAGTAAAATGCAAGTGGTCACTGCTGATGAGAAAATCAAGAGAGTAGATCCTCACATATCCAAGATCCATTATACAGGTGCTTGTATTTTATATAATTCTTAACTGCTGATTTTCTCATCAATGGTTATTAATTAAAGTGCACCCCTCACTATACAGGATCCAAATCAGTCTTAGTTGTAATGATTTCCTAATTCCTACACAACAATTGTCTAACTCTAATTGGAACCAAAATCCAATTTCGGAAGCTCGTCTTGAAACAGAAGAGATGCAGCTCATTTTTTCTTCAAAATATACATACACACTTAACCAAGCAAGAATTGAAATTTATATTGTAAAATATTGATACCCTTTTCCTTCCAGCTGCGAGTAGATCGGTACGGCTCTTGCTCCTGTCCATTATCCGATCCACTCCGTTCTTGCTCCCCACTGTAACCGCGACAATCACCACATCCAAATCCTGGCCGCCATTTAGATTCTCCTCTTATACTGCAACCAAAAAATCAAAGGAAACAAATCTGATACAGTTACAATCATTAACAAGGTAATTACAATCCAAAACAAAAAAAAAATGGAAAATATTCATACAATTTTGAAACTCGAGCTTATATCCATCCACCCAGAAACAAATTTGAAAAAAAAAACAAAAAAAGGTGTTCTCGAGTTGTATTGTATTAGAAGATTTGTGGTTTGAAGGAGCACAAAAAGGCCCTATATTTTCAAAACTCATTTCTATTTCCGCATCAACCAAACAGAGCACAACCATATGATTTGAAGAGGAATAATCAATAAATTTAAAATTAGATAAATAAATAAATAAGCAAAAGCTTGGCTTTGGAGGGAAGAATAACCTTGATTGAGGTTTGGAAAGAGGTAGGAGACCACGTCGTAGCGGATGTCATTCAAGCTAAGGTGGGTGGCTATGGATTCCAAATCGATTCGTTGCTCTCTCTTTCTGTGTGTGAAGGGTTACGGTGGTGGTAGCGTCTCTGACTCTGAGATCTAAAACGCAACGCGGGCGTTATTTTCTCCGCTGGTGAAGTGTCGAATCAGGCAACATCGAATTTTTTAAGAAGAATTTAAATTTAATTTTGTGACCCAAAAAAGACAAAAGTAAATATAAACAAATAAAAATAAAATAGGTTTGTTTGGTGTTGGGTGAGTGACGGTTATGTTTTGTTTATTTCAACGCAGCACCAACATCTCTACGCATCGTGGCGGTGACTGGTGAAAAATTGAAATGGATCCAGTCAATAAATCCGGATGCGGATCTTCAAGTACTAATTCGGATTTTTTTCATTATTTTTTTTTCATTTTTTGAGTATTTAGTATGTGTTAAGATTAGTTGTAAAAATTTAATTATTTCAATATAATAATTATAATAAAATTTAATTTATATTTAGATATTTTAATTGAAAAGTTATTTTAAAATAATTTATTTCGTTTAAATAATATAAAAAGAATCTGTTCTGAAGTAGATTCTGAAGTGTACTTGAGAAAGGTAGGTCACGATAGTTTTCTCCTTGCGTAGCAACGGCAAAGCATGTTGAACAGATGAGTTGGTACCTACAAAGGGACTCTAACGCTCAAGTCAAACTGTACACAATAGGGTTTATGCAGTGAGAGATAAGTTACTTGTTAAGGTGAATAAATCTGATATTTATAGAGGTTAAAGGGATACACTCCCGTAATAGTTGCATAATGAGATATGTTCCCTTGTTAGTTGCTGAGAATCCTATATTATCATAACGTTGATATAGTAATCATGGTAGATATGAATGCTATTATATAGCAAGATCATGATTAGATCATAATTGGCAATAACAGATATTCTCAAGATTTATCCATTGTGCAAGTCTTGTTGTAATGTCTTCACTACCCAATATTGTGGTTCAATATGTATAGGGTCAGGGTCCCGTAAGCGGGTCCAACTGAGGGTATCAACAATGGACCACAACCTACTACGGGCCGAGTCGATCCATGGGGTATGATCTCGGATCACGGTCCAGAATAGTTTCCTTCAGTTTGGTGCTTAGATAGAACAATTAAGTGTTAAGATATCAAGTTTGAAAAGAACACACGACATGTAGTGAATAAAGGAATCTGAGTCAATTAACGTCAGATCTTCACGTTTTCTAAAGGGTCGAGGTCCATTGTGCATTTGTAGAGTACCTTCGGGGTTGATGTGTAAGACTAAGATCTGAGGCGGATCGTTCAGCTTACATTGTCATTTCGCCATCCGAGGTGTATCTTTGGTTGCCCCCATGTATGGTTCATGGGGTCTTCATCCTTTCATGCAGTTTTACTTTGCAGCTTGTAACAATCTGAGCTTATCTAAGAAACTATTACTTTGACTTTATTAGGAATTAAAGATCTCTTAAAAGAGGATAGCAGTTTCATGTTATTTCCTAACTACCCACTACTCTTGTGACCAATCAGAGTGAGAGAGCATTAAAGCGCGGCTTCCAAAGTGCAATTAGTTCACCTTTTTTGGGGCCAATCAGAATGTTTTATTCCTTTTATAAATAAGGAATGTTTGCATTGAGGGCATTTCTTTTGTTCTGTGGTTTTGTTTGAGAATGTTCTATCTTCAGAGAGTGATTTCTCTCCCATTTTTTGCATGCATGTGGTGGCTTTTAGCCCCTGCTGCAACCATCTTCTTGTTCTTTCCAAAGTCTTTAAAGGTATATGCTCTTCTCGCAGTTGGTTCCTCCGATGGAAGTCTTTCTTTCTCGGCGTAATGGTTTGGTAGGGACCAAGTAACCGCTCTACATGGGCTAGCCAACATGTATCTATGAACCAGAAGCCTTTCTCCTTTGGCATACATGGGATTCTACAACCTTTTTTAGTATGCCGGGGAAGCTTACTACTTCTTGCGTAGTTCTTGTGATGCATGGAGACGTTTCGCACTCTGTCCTCCTGCTTCCTCGATTGCTGTGGAAGCACTTGTCCAAGTTCTTCCATTGCTTCCATGGTTTCTCTTCCTAAGTGCAGTGGGATATACAAGAGGGTTCCAAGTTTGGAAAAAAAATCTCTTCGAGCAACTCGGGGTGATTTGAAGCAACTTGGAGTGACTGTGAAGCCTGCTACAGTTCGGGTGGAACAATCTTTTGATGTGGAGCAATCTCCAGTTGGTCGACCAAAAAGAGATGGTGCTGGTTTCTGGAAGAACTTTGGAGGTGGTAGTGAACGGTGACCGTCATTGTCAACGATGCCCTATCTTTCAAGTGGGCATTCTTGACTTTTTTTTGTCTTTGAGGAACTTTTAATGTATTCCTTTTTGTTAAAGCTAATGATGTATGGAATGTGAACAATAATAAAATTTCTTTTTGTGAATTTTGTATCTCCTCTTTTTCGTTTCTGTTATCCGTCTTCTTTTGTTTCATCGGGCTTAGTCCAACACTCAACCTTTAATGATGTCGTGTTGCCCCCAGCTTGGTACTTTGCTAGAATAGTGAAGTAGCAAGAGAAAGTTTCTATGCCCCTCGGTGATGGCATCTGTGCTTTACTTGAAGTCGTGGTTCATCTTACTGCATGGGGTTAAATTTTATTTTGGGAACGTTTGACCAAGCCATCTGACCTTTCTGGAAGTGTTGTGGTCTGGATTGACTCTGCATCATTTGATCACATGGACGTTCCGGGTGTAGCTGGGGTTCATAGAAAAAATTTGGGATCTGTGGAAAAAATCTGGACTTAAATGTAGAGGTTATGTGATGCTTGGTTTGTTGTGCAACCGTCCCTTCAACTGCTATGACAACTACAAGGGCCACATGGCGCGTTTTGATTGGATAGACATGCTTAGTGCTTTGGGTGCCATGATGGGAGTTTCATTTGAAAATCGAAAGGGTTTTGACAGAAATATCCTCTAACTGCCTTATCTATATAAATAGGGGTTAAGGTCGCGTCATTTGCACTTTCACTATTTTTTATTTTTCCTAGTGACTCGAGGTTTTCCGGCAACCTTGCACAGCAGTTGTAAGCAATTCACAGTGATTTCACAAAGTTTTCAACCATTTCTTTCTTCTATTCCCATTTTCTTTTCAAGGTAGCCTTCTTCTAATCTTTTATTGTTCTTAATGCTCTAGGGGCTTTCTATTTTCTCGTTTTGTTGCATTTCCTGTTTTCTTTTTAGCAAAAGAATAGGGATACTAGTGTTTCAGGTCCCTTTGTCGGTGTCGCTCTATGGATCACCCTTTCTGCCGTATCATGAACAAAGAAGGTGTCCTTCAGAGGCTAAGACCTTTGTGGGCACAAACGTTGGTATTCGTAATGCTGGAGGGTAGTTATGAATATAACCCTTCAATGATCCCTTCTGTGGTTCACCCTCTGCTATGTTTGAATCTATTAGGTTAATATTATCGATTGTGACATCAGCTTACTGGCCTCCATGGGTGTTTCTATGGGTTTTATGGCGAGGAGAAGAGCTTCGAGGCAAAGGTCGGCGGCCCTTGAGGAGCCTTTAGTGCTTGCCCCCATGAGAAACGTGCATTCCTGGGTAGGGGATGATGTTTGGGACCACCTGTCCGAACTTTCCCCCGAGGGGAGACTTAAAGGGGTTCTTACTTATTTGCAGCTGACAAAAGATAGGACTCAGGATCGTGAGTATCAGGTTCTATCCTCTGAATGGGATGAAAGGGTATGTTCGGGTCGAGAATCTGGTGTGTATTTCATGTTTTTATATGAACCCATTTTTATTTAATTGGGACTTCGACTTCCATTCACTGACTTACAAGTCACGGTTCTTCGGACCCTAAGCATAGCTCCTTCTCAACTTCATCCAAATGGTTGGGGATATATACTCGCCTTTGAACGGTTCTGCCGAGTAGTCGAACTGCGATGCTCAGAGAGGGCTTTTTTTTATTTCTACACTCGATGGAGCTTTCAGGGCGCAGCCTACCAACAGAACTGGCTGACACTTCGATCTATATCTGGGTGGAAGGTTTTTACCGTCTTTCAAGAGAGCTTTAAAGAATTCAAAGTGAAGTTCTTCAAATTGACAGGAGCACCGAGGACCAATCCATTTTTTTAAAAAGCTAATGAGGAACCAACGTTCTCGTTATACTAGACATAGCAAGCATGGAGCATCCCTCTCGAGTTGATATTGAAGGAGAGGCATCATCTCAATGAAAAGGACATCAAGTGTATTGACTTTATGATCATATAGGTTGAAGATTATCAAATGCAAAGTTATCCTTGACACTCCTAGTAACTATTATCTTTATGCCTTGCTAGGTAGGGGTTAGGCCATCGGTGTCCGGCGTCTGCCTTCGATTCATGTACTTTACATTTCCTATTCAATTGTTTTTTGACTTGTTTATTTTTCTTGTCTTATTTCAGTAAGCATAGCGTCTAGACCTTCGCTTGTTTCCATAAAGGCTTTGAGAGCAAAGATGGGGGGGTAGGACCTTCCAACGCCCTAACACCTGTTGTTCCAGGATCCGCCGACTGGGATGTGGCTGTTGAAGTGGCCTTTGACCAATCAGATTCCCCTACACAACCTCTTCAAAGAAGGAAGAGAAAGACCACTGAAAGCTCCATGGATCGAGGCAAGAGAGTGGCAATGGAGGAAGATGAAGAGAAGAAGGAAGACCCGATGCCCATAATTACGGGGCACGTGGACGTCGGGGTGTTTATTGATGGGCATTTCCTGAGTGATGAGGTAGTGAAGTATATCACTCAAAGGAATGTGATCGAAACCCTGTCAAGGTTCTAGACCTTTGCACTTCGGGCTACTGCTGAGGTCCGTTGCCTTGAGAAATCCATAATGGAGACTGATATGAGGATGGCAAATCAGCTAAAGGTGGTAGAAGAGGATGGAGCTTGGAAGCTTGCTTTGGCTCTTAAACACAAGGAAGATGCTGAAACGAAGGTTACTGAGCTAGAAAAAGAGCTAGCCAAGTCCAAGTCCACCAAGAAGAGAGAAAAATCCAAATCCAACAAAGTCATCGCCAACCTTGAGGCTCGCATAGCGTAACTGGAAAAGGAGAATGAAAAGTTGGACATGATCTTTGCGAGCATTGGTGGAGAGCAATTTTAGAATGTTATGGCCCAAGTCCAACACTTCAACCCCAGCGTCATTCTGGCCTTGGAAGACTTAAACTTTGAAATGGTTTTCTAGGATAGATGCCTTGTAATGGCATAGGAAGTTGCTCAAACCGCTACCAGGGTTCCTATAGCTGAGCCCTTGACTATCGTGGTTGTTCTGACGGGGTTGCAAAGCCCAGAGGGAGATAAAGTTGAGATTTGATATGCCTTTCTTTGCCCCCTGCGTTGAGCATTTTGATTTTTATAAAGATAATTACCCCTATTGGCAGGGTGTTTTAATTTATTTCCTTCATATTCGTTTCTTTTCCATGCTTCGTATTAGGTCCAACGCCTATTATAAATGTGCATTTGTTAGCCGATTGAAGGACTTAGGATTATTTGTTTAAGCATTCATAATTCCTCTTAACTCAAGTAAAATTTAAAACCAAGACCTTAGCCTGGGGACTGATGCATAAAATGTTTTGGCACTTAGGATCCTACTTGCCTTAGGTATAATTTAAAATCGAGACCTTGGCCCAGGGTCCAACATCCAAAATGTTTTGGCACTTTGAATTCCATTTGACTTAGGTATAATTTAAAATCAAGACCTTAGCTTGGGGTCCAACACCTAAAATGTTTTGGCACTTAGGATCCCACTTGACTTAGGTATAATTTAAGGTGATCCATAACCGGGGTATTTAATGTTTACGGTTTATAGCGAAAAATTGCCTGACACTTAAGAATTTTCGACTTCAGAACCTGTTTGACATAAGATATTTTCAATGGATACCTAATGGTGGACCACAAATGTCGTAATCTGCACTACCACTTTATTTCATAACCACAAAATGATCATGGTCAAGTGTTGAGGATTGGGTGTGGACCCTTAACTCGTGAGCAAAACACTCAAACGGGTTTTGTGGGTTATTATTCTTCTTAACCTGGACTGTTAAGTCCCATAGGGACAGGCTCGAGGTATTCTCGAAGCGTTTTCTAGTTTGAGGGTTCTGAGACTTTAAATATGCTCGATGGTATGTGAATAACTTCATTTTATTGATAGATTTGAGGACAAAAGTCCATACAGAGTATGTGTTTACCAACAAAGGCAGATCAAACATTAAGTAAACAAGACTGTGCCTTAAGGGGCATTTAGCTATAGTACTTTCTTAGTTTGTCCGCATATTAGTAGTTCTTGATTGGCTTGCCTGTTAATGTCTCCAAGGTGAAAGCTCCTTTGCTAGTGCTAATTACGATGTGGTAGTGACATTCCCAATTAGGGGCTAATTTTCCCTGTGAGGCATTCCTTCCCCTAATGTCTGCCCTCTGGAGCACCAGGTCACCTAGTTGGAACTTTCTTAGAATAATCTTCAAATTATACCTAGTTGTCGTTCTCTTCTTGATGGCGACATCGCTTATATAAGCAACGCTCCTTCTTTCCTCTAGAAAATCCATGTCTCCCCTAATTACTCTGGGGTTATTGTCAAGCGAAAACCATTATAGACGCCAACTCTGTTCCCCTATTTCCACCAGGATCATAGCCTCACACCCATAAGTGAGTTTGAAGGGTGTTTCTCCTATTGTAGAGTGAGGCATAGTCCGGTAGGCCCAGAGGACGTGGTCTAGTTGTTCAGCCCAATTTCCTTTGGCTTCGTTCAACCTTCTTTTAACTCCACGAACAATAATCCGATTGGCAGTTTTGGCTTATCCGTATGTTTTGGGGTTTTCTACGGAGCTGCAATGATGTTTGATTTTTAGCTCAATAAGCAGCTCTTCGAAACCCTTATCTTTGAACTGGGTTTCGTTGTCCGTTATAATAAATTTTGGTATTCCAAACTTGGTGATGATATGATGCCAAGTGAATTTCTGAATCCGGGCAGAGGTGATCCTGACCAAGGGTTCTGCCTTGATCCTTTTTATAAAATAATCCATTGCCACCACCAGGTATTTCAAAAGTCCTGGTGTCTGAAGGAACGGACCCAGGATATCCATTCCTCATCTGTAGAATGGCCAAGGCACAAACATTGTGGATAGTTCCTCTGAGGGTGCCTGATAATGGTCCGAATGGCGTTGGCGTATATCACAAATCTAGACATGTGCATGGGAATCTGCTCCTATCATAGGCCAATAATATCCTGCTCTAAGTGCCTTTAAAGCTAGGGCTTTGCCTCCCAAATGGTGTCCACAACTCCCTTCATGGATCTCGGCTAGTACAGATTCTATTTCTTTTGGCATGAGGCACTTGAGGAAAGGTGAGGAGAATCCACGATGGTATAACTGCATGCCCTAGATGGTGTACTTGACTGCAGTTCTGATCAATTTAGAGCCTTCTTTTGGATCAAATGGTCTAGTTCCGGACTATAGATATTCCATGATTAGGGTGATCCAAGTACGCTCTCCTTCTTCCACCTAGAAAATGAATGCATTCGTGATAGAGGGTTGTGAGAGGGTTTCTTGGATCACAGAACAATTGTTGCCTAGGCTTTTAGTGCTAGCCAGTTTAGACAAGAGGTCAACTCTAGAGTTCTGCTCCTTAGGTATGTGTTCTATTTTAACATCTTGGAAGCTTTTAAGAAGCTCTTGTACCTTGGCTAAGTATCTTTGAAGGAAGGGTTCCTTGGCCTAATAGTTACCTCGGACTTGGGAGGTCATGAGTTGGGAGTCATTGCAAAGTGTGATTTTATCTGCTCCTATGTCCTTAGCCATTGCTAGTTCGACGATACATGCTTCATATTCCACTTGGTTGTTTGATGTTGTGAATTCAAACTTTAGGGAGCTTTCTAGTGTCACTCCTTTAGAGTTTTTCAAAATTACCCTATCACCACTTCCTTTAGGGTTCGAGGAACCATCAACATATATGGTTTAAGAAATTCCTTCGAGTGTGCTAGGGTCTGATGTAAGCTCCGCCAAAAAATCGGAGAGTGTTTGGGCTTTTATTACTAGTCAAGGCTCGTATGAGATTCCAAACTCAGATAGCTCAATTGACCAAGTAATCATTCTTCCCACCAAGTTTGGCTTGTGCAGCACCTGACGTATGGGTTAATTCATCCTTACCTCCACGGGGTGGCACTGAAAATATTGTCAAAGTCTCCTAGTTGTGGCGATAAGTGTAAAAATGACCTTTTCAATTTTTTGGTATCGTAGTTCTGGCCATTGCAAAACCTTGCTTACAAAGTAGACTAGCTTCTGATTCTCTACTGTCTCCTGGATTAATATTGAACTTATAGCCTCACCATGAACCGAAAAGTACAAATATAGTGTCTCACCAGGTTTTGATCTTGTTAGTATGAGGGGAGAGGACAAAAGGTTTTTCAATAAAGAAAAGACATCTTCACACTCTTGGGTCCACTCAAAATCCTTGCCCATTTTTAGTAGTTTGAATAAAGGGAGGGATTTGTGAGCAGCTTTGGAGAGGAAACAAGTGAGAGCGAAAATATGACCGATTAGCTATTGTACCTCTTTGATACTCTGAGGGCTATGCATGTTGAGCACTGCTTGCCATTTATCTAGATTAACCTCAATTCTGTAGTGAGTCAACATGAAGCCCAAAAACTTGCTAGCCCAGACCCCGAAGGCACATTTCTCTAGGTTAAGTCTTATGTTATACTTGTGGAGTTGTGTAAACACTTCTTCAAAGTCCGCTATATAGGATCCGCCTTGCGGGATTTTCACTATCATGTCATCAATATAAACTTCTAAAATCTTTCCCACTTGGTCTTCAAAGACCCTGTTCATCATTCTTTGGTATGTGTCCCTGCATTTTTCAAACCAAATGGCATAACCCCGTAGTAGTAGTTCGCCTTATCAGTGATGAAGGCGGTCTTATCTTCGTCTCCGAGTATACATCCATGAATGATAACAGAGGGAAACCTGAGGAGCTGTCCACCAATTTATCCACGTTGGGAAGTGGGTATGGATCTTTAGGGAAGACTTTGTTTAAGTTTGTGTAGTCTACACATATTCTCTATTTCCCATTTGACTTTTTCACCAGACCACGTTGGATAACCATGTAGTATATGGTACTTCCTTAATGAAGCTGGCACTGAGCAACTCCTTTACCTATTCGTCGATAACCTGCTACCTTTCTGGGCCACCTTTCCTATCCTTCTGGGAGACCGGCCTTGTATCTCCCCTGATAGACAAGTGATGGCATATGAAGGCAAGGTCAAGTCCATGCATATCTGAGGACGTCCAGGTGAAGAGGTCTTTGTATTTTAGTAAGAGCTTCATTAGTCGGCGTCTCTCTTCATCTTCCAAGTTCATTCCAATCTTGGTGATCTGGTCTGGCTTGTTACTAAGTTGGATGGGCTGTAGTTCACCTTTTGGCTAGGGTCTAGTACCCCTGATCACTTCTCGAATATCTAACTCAGTCATTAGGATGTTAACATGATCCAAGGCCGGGCTAGATGTGCTAGCTTTTGTTCTCTAAAGAGCCCTGCAAATTCTAAGGCTCCCGTTATAGCATTTTCGGGCCGCAATTTGGTTATCTTTCACTGTGACAACTTCGGTGTTCTTGCTAGGAAACTTAATGACCTAATAGGTCATGAATACCATGGCTCCAAGTGTGTTTAAGGTTGTGTGGCCCAAGATTATGTCGTATGTCGAGGGGCAGTCCACGACCAAAAACCTTACCTTGACTGTCCTCAAGAGTTTAGGGGTCCCCAAGGTCAAATGGGTCTCATAATATCCTGTCGGGGTTATCTTCTCACCTATGAACCCTATAAGCTCCCCGTCATAGGAAGTTATCTTCGTACGAGGAAGTTATAGTTGATGTGTGGATAAAATACATACATCTTGTGCTTGATTTGAGGTGGATTTAGTTGTGCTTTGATTGATTTATGTTGGAATTTATGCCACATTTATTCTATTTATCATTGGTATCTCATGATTGGTCTTTCTCTATGTTTTTAGGTCCAAAAGAGATATTTTGACATGGTTTTATACAGCTTTGGATGGATCTATTACAATGAAGTTGAGCTCAGAATTTATATGGCTAAGATTCGTAGAGTTTTTGACATTTGCGCGATAAAATGAGCATAACTTGAGCTACAGAAGTTGAAACAAGGTGATCTTGGTGTCATTGGAAAGCTAAGAAAAAGATCTACAACTTTTATGAAGACCACAAGAGCTAATTCCTACTCAGGAGTTAGACACAAGCGTGTCAATGGGAGATACGGCTGTGTCTCACCCAATGTTGAAGTTACGCAATTCTAGCACCAGACACGACACTGTCTTAATCTCATGAAACTTTTGACCTTGAGACATAGTCGTGTCTCAATGTCACATGGCCGTGTCTCCCTCAAATGTCAAAATTACGTTGTTTTTAAGGCTTACACAACCATGTCGAAGGGAGACACGACCGCGTGACCCTTCCTTACATGAAAAAAAGGGAATTTTGTCCCAAAATCATTATAAATTAGGCAAAAACACCAAACCTAGGAACCCTTTGTCCAAAGACCCTTTGGCTAAAGACTTTTGGCTAGAGACTTGTGTGACAGTAGGTTTTGAGAGGAGAAGCGCAAAGATTCATAAGCGAAGGCTTTGAAGGCAAGAGCAAGACTCCTTCAAGATCAACCATTGAAGTTCTTTTCTCCATCTCCACCTTCCCATCTTTGCTTTTTGTTTATCAATCATGGTTGTTTCTTTAATCCTTGTTGTTAGTTTTACGATGGCCATGAGTAGCTAAACCCTTTTTCTAGGATTAGGATGAAACTCTCTATTTCCCTATTATGATTTGTTAATTTGATTCTTTGTTAATGCAATTATTGTTCTTGATTCATTCTTGGTATGCTTAATGCTTGTGATATGTTGCACGCCATAGTTTTATGATCTTAGGCTTTAGGTGAAGGATCGAAAGATGAAATCTAATTGCTTGATAATCCAAGAATTGAACTTAGGAATTGAGACCTAGACATAGGCTTAAATCCTTTGAGGGTTAAATGATTGTCATGAATCTTAATGGGTTGGAATTTTGATGAATTGCCATGAGAATGGGGTTAGTGAAGTTTTAGTACGTTTTTAGTGCCAAGAAATTGGGTCTTAAATAATTTAGGACAAATCGCCTTCAAGAACATAATTAAACATTAACAAAGATAGGATTACAGTTTATCGTAGGGGTTAGTATAGTGGATTCCAAGTCCTAGGCTTTTTAATCATTATTGAATCTCATCTTTTCTAGTTTCAATTGTCTACTTTATTGCTTTGTTCTTTGTACTAATTTTATTTGACCCTTTGCTACTTAAATAATCAAAATACCCGTAAGAGTTAGTAATCAATCGATCCTCATGGGAATGATCTTATTTTACTACTTGTATGACCCGTGCGCTTGTGGAAAATCCACAATAATAGTTTCTAGTACAGGTCTATGAACATGATGTCTGTCGAACTTCCTTGGTCCGCAAATATACATCGGACCTTGACATTAGAAATTACTCCCAAGATAACCAATGGGCCATCATGGATTTAGGCTCGAAGTGATAGAGGGTGTCTTCCGTTCTCTGGTCCGTGATTTAGGCTCGAAGTGTAACAATCTTAATTTCATTACCATATACGTACATGGAATTACGCATTAGTAATTAAAATTAAGCAGGTCACATAAACTAATTAAATAAATTGTAATAAAACTTATATAATTTTAAACAAAATATGAGCCTTCGAAGGTTAACATATCATACATACCGTAATAAGAATAATATATGATAACTCCACAAATTATAATTATTTGTGCTCTATATCTATGCTATATTGATTGCATAGTTCTTGTTTTGATGCATGATTGGAAGACTTTAGCTTCATATTTATGTCATTCAATTTCAGTGTCTTCCATTATGATTCTAAGAAAATGTTTCTAATTCTTTAATAGATTGAGTACATTTGCACTTATTGTTGAATTGGTAATTTCTCTATGGCAGGTAGGGTCCCAACCAAGTGAAACTTAGAAGATTTGGACCAGCATTGCAAAAGAAAGCCAAGAACAAGGATCAGCTTGTCACGCCGCGGCACAGACATATCAATGTTGCGGTGTGGTGCATCCCCTGTTTCAAGCAGAGAGTTACGAAATTTGCACGTCGCAGCGTGACATTTGAATGTCGTGGCATGGTGACCTAAAATGTATACGCGCCGCAGCATATGAAGTTGAATGTCGCGGCGTGATTCTATTTTCTGAGCCCTATAAATACTGTTGCATTAATTTTCTACGATGAGTTAGGTTATTTTTAGAAAGCTGCGACTAGGGTTTTACATTTTAGACTGAAAAGAAGCAAAAGTGACTAAGTTTGGAGTTCATCTTCACCTTGGAGGAGGATTGAAGCTTGAACGATCATCCCATTGAGCTTTCTCTTCTCTTTCCTTCACCTGCCTCTCTTTCCTTATCATGACAATGAGTATTTGTGATATATTTTCGTTTGTCATGAGTGGCTAAGTTGTTTGTAGGGTTTTTCTTTGGATCCTCTTATGGATATTAAATAATATTGTAATCCTTTGAGTTTATATACATGATTTGGTTTTGTTCAATCATATAATGCTTAATGTTCTTGAATGTTTGATCAACATTTAAGTGATTTGATAAAATCTAATGAACCTAGACATAGGAATTTGGATTTGAGATCGTATGTATACTTGATGCATGTTCTATTTCATTCAATTGGCTTGGATGCAATGATTCGTTAATAGGATAGAAATATACCTATTGGTCATGCATAGTAATTGATTGGGAATACTCTTAATGAGTGGATTTACACTAGTTCTCATGGAAACATAGTGAATTAGGTAACTGAAGCATGGTTGATTGACCTAAACATAGGCTTTTAACTAATATAGATTCTCAAGCTAACCTAATCATTTTGTGTATATTGCTCATAAGGATTACTTGTTATCAATGGAAGTAGGAGGTGGAAAAGGAATCTCTATTGTCTAATCATCAACTTAATCCGATTTTATAGCTTTTAGGCTCTTTTAATTAGTTTCAAACATATCATTTTCTCAATTTATATGTTCTTGAATAGAAATACTTGAGTTATTAGTTTATATTTAGCACTGGTTTTAACCATTGTCCTCGTGGGAACGATATTTGATTCCTAGCTATACTACAAGTGTGATCCGTACACTTGCAGTAAGCAAAAGAGCGAACAATATACAGTTTACATTACAATACTCAATAATTACGTATTTTTTACAACATACTAAATTTACATCATAAATACATGAGAATATCAAAACATATCCTAGGTCTTCTTCCTTTGACTGCTAGCTAAAGTACACTTACTTGGAAATATTATGGAAATACAAACAGAAAGGGGTGAGAATTCTAGGAATTCTTAGTAATACAATTAAAAATAATGTCATCATAATATTTCTAGCTGTTTCCGAGAAAAACACAATTTAAAACTTAGATACATTATATACTAGAAAGGTGGTAAAAATACCAAATTAGGTCCTTTCTCTTCTCAAAACAGAATGCTATTTATTAATAGTTTCCAAAAAAGTTTATTATTAAGCAACACACATTTCATTCATAGTACTTTTAGAAAGTAATTATCAAATAAGAACCTTGATCTTAAATTCATACAATAGTTCTTATAATACAATAAAGTTGTAACACCCTCCGTAGGACATTACATTTTATACTATAAACATACCAAATTATAATTAAATTGTAAAATATTTAATGTTATAAAATATGAGTTATAAAATTTCTTTTCGCTAAAATTAAATTTACCCAAGTTATAGGAAATACTAAAACATATTGAACTGATTAATACACACATTACTTACGCCACATAATATCTAACAATATTCAAAACATAAAATTGACAGACTCAAAGAGAAACAATAGCAAACTCCATGACGGGTCCTACTTAAAAGCATGGTAACAACACTAACGAGAAAAACTCTACGCGCATGAAAACCAGATGTGAACTTCATACGTCGGTGCCCTCATAAACTGCATCCTTAAAGAAGACTCTACCTCACTGCCACCGCAGACTTCACCGAACGTAAATATAAAACAGATCAACAAAACAAAACACAAAGAGGTGAGATCCCCTACATTAAATACCATTATGGCAGCAAAGAAATGATACGAATGACAAAATCATTCCATGCATACAAATATCATAAGTATATTCATGTTTATCAATTCATAAATATCATCAGTAGACATATTTTACAATAATATAAACATTAACAGTACTGTCACACATATATTAACAATATATAAAATGACTATGCCACCATGATATGTATATTGACCATGCCACAACAATATGTGTACTGGTCATGTGCATGCATAATGTACCAATTCCTACTCCATGGAGCTAAACTCAATTCCAGAGATGAACGTTCTAGAAGACCTGCCAACCTCAATGACAGTCTATGCTGGACCGCGAAAAGAATAGTATTTGTCAGGTATTCGCCGATGCGTTGCAATAGTTTATTATGGCCAGAGATGTATAATGTGATAACAAGATCACTAAATGAATCACCGTGCCTCGACGCCTCCCCAAGATCCATCATAGATCACACTACTCAATTCTCATTCATTCCTAGGTAACAAAAGCCATAACAACCATCGACTGTATAATGTTCAATGCATGATAAATCAATGCATAACACAAATCATCTTTGCACTATTTCCCATGATATTAAAACAACTGCCCATACAATTGTCTAATGTCAGTAGTATCAATGGTATTATATAACTGCCCATACAATTACATAATACCATTGATCCATCAGGGTCTAGTACATCAGTCTTACAGCAACTGCTATCATTCTCAATTACTTAATACTTTTATTGCGTTTTCACAATCGCGTAACATTTTTGTTACGTTTTCAAATCGCATAATCATTTTCCATCGTTTTCTCAATTGCGTAAAGATATTTAAATGTTTTCTAAATCGCATAGCTAAAAAATCCACATTTTTGAAATGCGTAAGATTTTTCTACCATTTTTCAACAGTATAAAATATTTCTTAATGCTCTAAATTAAATTATGAAACTTTCTAAGTTTAAAATATGGTTTAACTTTATTTCCAATATTCCTTTATGAAAATTCCTCTAAATAAAATTATCTAACATTTTTCCCAAAAATTTGCTCTATTTTAATTTCATAAAATCCTTTCCATCTTCTTTACTAAAAATCCTTTTAAATAAAATATTTAACCTTCCAATTTATTTCTAAATCTTCTTTTCCAACATCATGGCCAAAAAATCACTCTTTTCCTTAACAATAAAATTTGTTCATTTCCATTTTCCTTTTATAAATTCGTAATCCAATATTTCCTCGTCAAATCTCCTCTAAATATTATTTTTCAAACGTTTTTCATAAAACTATGTTTATTTTAATAAAATCATACTCTTCAAAACTCATTAGTCATTTAGCTTCACTAAAACACCTTTAAACAACATACTTAAAGTCTCTAATCATCTCTTAAATAACATATTCAAACGTTTTTCACAAACTTGTATTTATTTTGATTTAATCATTTTTCTAAATTCCTTTTTCCATTATCATCATCAAAATCCATTTAAATGTAATATTGAGTTTCAATATATTTTCTTCTAACTTAGTTCCATTCGTATGACTAAAAATCAATCATTTTCTATTATAAAACTTTGTTTGCTTTCTTTCTAATTTGTAAATAAATAAACCATGTTCTCATTACTTAATCATTTAGGTTCTTCCTTAATAAAATAATTTTGTCTTGGTTTACCCCTTTGAAAACATATTGTCTGTGAGCCTCTAAGTTCTTTGGAACCAAAATCTCTTTTCTTTTCCATATGATTCACATCATATAGTGTACACCAATCACAATATTCCTACTATCACATGTTCATACATATCATTAAAGCAATGAACTCATGTTAAGCAATTCATCACAAGGAAATCAAAATCATACTATCATACATAATAATCAATCAATAAAATCATGCATACTTATCAAAACAATAAAATCACATATAACAAAACATAGCACTTAAACATACACAATCAAATGAATAAATCCTTGAATGGATTTTTCATCAACAACATAACAAATCCATTCCTTCACCACCACATATGGCTGATGAGGTTAATCTCCCTCTTACCTTTTGGTGATGCTTCCTAAGCTCCTTGCTTGTCCTCTTGAATCAATCTTTCACCACTAAGAGATTCTTGAAAACAAAACAAATACCAAAGTATTAACATCTAAGGCATAACTACGATGACCATGGATTCAAATCATGGTTTAGAACTTTGAATATAAGATTAGAAAAGAATATCAAGAACTTCACCCTTTATCCTTCAAACTTTAGATCTTAGAAAAAGTGCTTGAAGATGGATGATTTGGAAGATGGTCTTAACATGAAAGTTTCTTAGAATTGCATGGAGATTCAAGATCTATGGTTAGTTAAAATTATTGAAGATTGGAAGATGTTTAGAGAGGGTTGGCCAAAACCTTCAAGGGAAGAAAGTGAGAGAATTTGTATTCTTTGTTTCAAGAAAAGAAAATGAAGATGGATGATTTAGACCAAGCTTTCAACTACAAAGTATCTTAGAAAAAGGTAAGGATGCAAAATATGTGGTTAGCTTGAATTATTGAAGATGGAGAGTGGTTTTCTTGGCCTTGGTCGTTGGGTTCAATGGAGAGAAAAGAGAGAGAGTTTTTGTGTTAAGCTTTGAATGAAAAGATGCTAACTTTGAAATGTGATAGAAAAATCAACCTTGATCACTTTGGAGGCTTAATGGTCATGGGACTCAAGGAGGGCAAGAGTGACCAATTTGCTTTCTTAAGCTTCTCACAACCATTGATTAGATCAATGGTGGCTATCTAAAGCCTTCACCTCTAAGCTTGTTTCTCATTAGTTCTTTGATAGAAATGAAAGAAAGATGAAGAGATGAATTTGAGTGTAGAATTTTGGCCATCAAAAGGTGCATGGCCGTGGAGTGCTCTTGGCCCCTAAGGATGTCCAAGTTCAAGCTTCCAAACTTAGCATATAAGCAATTTTCTTATTGGTTTAGCCTATAAAGTCTTTGCCATTTTTGTTGACTCCACCAAGATATTTAATCAAAATATCTACCAAGATATTTCAAGCAAGATATTTATCGAGGAGATATTTTCAAACAAGATATTTTTAAGCAAGATATTTACCCAATATATTATCTCAAACAAGCATGCCACCCAAGTATACACTAGAACCTCCAAGAAGCATCCATAGCCGTGAGTCACCATTGAAGTTAGAGTGTTCAACTTCTCTTCTTCTTCCTCCTTGCTTAGCCACCAAGAAAGCCTCTCATTAGTCCATTTTTGTGTAAACTACTATTGTTGACTTTTCTTCAAAACTTACTAAGTAAGCAAGCTCTCCCATTGGTTCATCATAAAGGTTGTCATGATTAGTAGGGGTGTCAAAACGGGTCGGCCCGGCCCATTCGGGGTCAGGCCATTTTCGAGCTGGCCCATTCGGGCCATGTAAATTTCGAACTGGTATTTTGCTAGCCTAGCTCAGCCCAGCCCATTTAGCCTTATGTAGTGTTAAAATAGCAGGCTGATCCGACCCATTCGGGCTCAGCCCATTCAGGCCATGTGAGTTTTAGGCTGACATTTTGCTAGCCCAGCCCGTCCATTTTGTCAGGCTATTTGGGCTGGTCTATCAAACTTGACCCATTTTGACACCCCTAACGATTAGCTTCCAAGATATTTTCTGGTATACTTTAACCAATGGATAATAATTACTACTTATAAAGTCAGTGTCTATTGTCTAATGGATAATAAAATATACCTAGATTTTCGTCTTGTTCCAGTTGGGTAGCAATTATTGTTGATCATTTTTCTACTGATTATCTTTGATGAGTCACAAAGCTAGTCATCAAAGATAAGTTTCTAGAACAGATGAGTCAGCATGATGAGTCGTAGCGCTGAGTCACTAGCTGAGTCACCAAGAGAACTTTTTGGAATGTGTGACTCACTGTGGCGAGTCACAGGGTGAGTCAGCATTCTACATCCTTCTAGAATGTGGCGAGTCACCATTCTAGAACATAGCGAATTATCGCTTCTACAAGCTTTCAGAATATGTTGAGTCACAGGTGCTGAGGTGTCACGCAAGGTGTCCAACACCTATTGGTCCTCCACGATGAGTCACAGCCGCAATCGTTGACTAGCTCCTCATTGGTCCACACATAAAACAAGTACTCAAGTACTTGATGACTAGGCGCGTGACTAGGTGTAGCACCCCAAACTTCTTAAATATTTGACAGTAATTTTGACAGTTAACAGAATTCTACTGTTTAGTAATTTCTATGTATTGTAAAATTATTTTGAATATTCCGTCAATACATTTGATCATTTTGTGTGATTTACTTTGTATCAGGAAAATAATAATTTTTAGGCTAGGAAAAATTTTACGTAATTTAATTATTATTGTTAAGTCCTAATTATTTTACATAATCTGATTTGATATTCATGAATTTTCTAATTTTTGTGATTTTTGTGATTTTTGTGGACGATTATGAAATTTTTATATTACTCTATTTATTTTAGAGTTATCTGTGGGCCGTCTATGGGCCTAGGGGGGTTGTACGTGGGCCCAGGTGGGCCCCGAAAAGTGAAAATTTTTCTACAGCTCAAAAATTTTGTACTGTTGAGACGGAGACGGGGATCTTACTAAACTTAAATCTGGAAACATTTTTTAAAATTTTCTTTTACTGTGTTTTGTACTGTATTTAATTATCAGGTAATAAAAACATAGTAAAAATATTATTCGAAGGGTAATAGCAGATAAAAAAATAAATATTATACTGCGTAGTCAACATTAGTGGCTTAGATATCCACCATTGATTTAATCAATAGTAGAGATTTGATCTTGATTTAATCAACGGTTGAGATTTAGTCTTATAAAGTGGCTAGGACCATTTACAACCATTGGATGTAAAGGTTGAAGGAGTAATCTTGACCATTCATTTTGGAGATACATCTAATGGCTAGGATTTCAAGGAGGAAAGATCCAATGGCCTAGATTAAGTCTTCTATCTAAGCCTAAACCTAAAACCTACATTAATCCTAACCATTGATCTAATCAATGGTTAGAAATGCTTGAAATGGTGGCTATGAAATTTGTCACAAATTTGGAGTGCATGAAGAAGGGGGGATGATTTGGTGAAGCTTTAGAGCATGGATAGGTTTGAAGGCCATATTATTGCTATCATAATTCATCTTTGTCTCCTTCAAAAAACCAAGACTTCATCAAAAATTTTCTCTCTATTCTCTCCATACAAGTTTCAGCCAAGACACCAAAGTTTACCTTCCACCACTCTTTAATTTCAAATAACCATATTTCTTGAATCTATACCTTATTCTAAGACACTTTGTAGTTTACACCAAGTTCTAGATCTTCCATCTTCAAGGACTTTTTCCAAGAGCAAGTTCTAGGGTTTTTGAGGTGAAGTGTAAGGAAACTTCACTTCTTCTCTTCTTTTTCATGTTCTAAGCCATGTTTGATCCATGGTTCCTCTTATTCAAGCTTAATATACTAATAAACTTGTGTTTGTTTTATGTTCAGGAGACTTTTGTTGGTCGAGAGCTTGTGCACAGTGCAAAGCAAGGAGCTTTTTAAGGTTCTTCAAGAGGTAAGAGGGAGATCCATCTCACCAACCAAGTATGGTGGTGAGAGATGGTTTGTTTATTTGATGGATGGTGAATCCATGTGAGGATTCATATCCATGGTTATGTAATTATTTGTGTGTGTTTATGTGCTTTGATTATTTGTCTATGTTTGGTATGATTTGCATGATTTATTGTTTTGATTATGACATGCTTGTGATATATATATGTTGAATATGTATATGTATGTCATGATTTGATGATGGAAAGGAAAGTGATTTTTGGTTCCAAGGACCATGGTGAATTCGGCCAAACACCTCAAAATAGGTGTTCACAAATTAATATTTTCATGAATGGTAAAATTGGATGTTTGGAAAAGCAAGAAAAATAAACAAAAGGTTTGTTTTCAAGGAAATAGAGCTCACGGTTTTGGAGGAAAATATTAATGGTTTTGTTTGTGTAAAAACAAGAATGGAACTTGGTTGATTTAGAAGGAAAAATATAAGAATGGTTTCAATGGCCATGTCCACGGTTTTGAAGGCTTGAAATGCCTTGGTTTTACGAAACAAAGTGATTTTCAAAGTGGATATACAATTTGGTTTAGGACAAGGAATTTGAAAAGGGAATTAGAGTGTTTTATCACTTGAGAAAATGAAATTTTCGTATATGAATGGAAAAGAGAGGTTGAAAGTGTTTGAACCTCAATTTATTTTAAAGAGGATTGATTTTTAAAATTGATTTGGAATTATAAAGAATACATTGGTGATTTGGGATTTTCTAACGTGTAACTCATCTTTTGGGTTTTGGAGAGCGTTAGTAAATTTTAAAGTTAGAAACATTGATTTAATTTAATGAAATGGTGAAATTATGAAATAAATTGCAAAAAGGATTTTGTTTGAGTAAGAAAATGTGGAAAATAATGTGAGAAGTCATATTATATTAAGAAAGGTTGAAATGGAATTTTTGAAGGTTGAGAAATATTTTACGAAGTTGAAAAATGGTGAAAAATGATTTACGTAACTTAAAAACGTGATTTTTAAGCTACGCGATTTGAAAAACGTTAAAATATTTCTACGAGATTTAGAAAGCATTTAAATATTTTTACGCGATTGAGATATTGTTGAAAAATCACTACCTGATTGAAAAATGGTAGAATATTTTTACGTGATTGATGAAAACGTTGAAAAATCTATATGTGATTTGAAAACGCAATGGAAATGTTGCAAAATTATGAAAACATAACAGAAATATTGCACGATTGTGAAAAATGCGATAAAAGTTTTTCGCGACTATGAAAACGCGATAATATGATTTTGCGACTGAATAAATAGTAGGATTACTGTTGGACTACTATATGAGAAAATGATGAATTTTTGCCTGTGATTGACATTGGTGCATTTTATATGCATGAACCAGTGTATGGATACTGTATATGAACTTTGCCTATAATTGGCATTGGTGCATTGAACATGCATTGAAAAGGGTCCGATGGACTGTATGACGCTATTTGCCTAGGAGAGACATACACCTCTTGAGTGGGTGTGATATGTGTAGTGTATGTTACTGGTTGACCTTGGGGGCATCGGGGTGCGGGTTGCTTACATGGGCGGTTGGTAGCTCTTCTTACCGTAAGTGAGACCAATGCAACGCATCGATGATCCTGACCGAGACACTATTCTTAATCGAGATCTCGTAAAGACTGTCATGTATATGCTAGATGTGCAAACACATATGAGAAATGTGGCACGTGGTCTGAGGCATGTTGGTATAGATAGATTTTTCGAATCAACTTCTTTGAACTGAGTATTAGCTCCATGGAGTAGGAAATTGAGTCTATGTGTGCATGCATGAATCAGAGCATTTATATCTGTATGATATAATAATTGAGGAATATTGGCTATGACAATTGTTTTGTTGAGGAATAATTGGATGATGATGATAATAATGTTAATGGCATGATGGTAATTATTATTTATTGTATCTGTTATGATAAATAATGTTGATGGCATGATTGTAATTATGGTATGATATATTTGTGTGGTATGCTGTTTGTATTATCTCTGTGCCACCATATTGGTATTGGTGTAGGCGATCTCACCTCTTTGTATATTAGTTTGTACTGTATTTATATTTGTAAAGACACTGAACAAGGGACTGAATAAGAAGGTGAAGAAGAGCAGACTCTAGAGGAAGCTGAGTTTTGATCGGATGGCATCCCAGTCAAGTTTCTTCGGATACGCGAGATTACAGTTTCACGGTGGAGCTGGAGCGTGGAGGACTAGTCCCAATGAGAGGGGACTAATTTACGAGGGAAACCTGACGGTCATTATGAGCAGAGAGTTTCATAGAGATCTGTTGTTTTTCGTAACTATATATGTACATGTTGAATTTTCGCTGTCCATCAGGCAACATTGGGATACTAGATATTATGTCCCAACGGAAATTAGTATTGTATCGTCTGCTCGGACACCTGTCTGTAGGACTTCACGTCGTGTTGGATTCCTTCCTACTAAGGAATCTGAGGAGGACCCGTCTGAGGGTTCTGCTGTCTAGTTTATACTTGGGCAGTATGTTAGTTTTATATTATGTTCAAATACTTGAGAACTTGGTCTGTATATAAATAATGTCGACAATACGTTTGTAATGTATAATGATGTATATTATATGTGATGATGTATAATATTTTTTATTTTCTGCTAAGTTTATTTTATCGATATCAAAGAGGAAAAAATTTTATAACTCATATTTTTCTTATAACATCACAGATTATGAACTTGGGGGTAATTTAGTAATTAAGTAACATAAATGTGGCACCCTACGGTGGGTGTTACATTAGTTGGTATCAGAGCCTAAGTTAGAGTCTTTTGGGTTTGTGGTTAGGTCTGTCTTGTTTGTGTTGTGTGATTCTCTGTAATTGTTTTCTGAAAAGAAACAATATTGTTTGAAGATTGACCTTACTTTCTTTTGTTGTCTAGTTTGAGTAGAAGAAAAGTAATGGCAGGACGAGGATGATGACGTGTCAATACTAGAGCTGGAATGGAAAATGCTGGTAATGACAACCAGAACATGGCTGCAGCTGTCGCAGTGATGCAACGGATGGCTGATGTTGTGGTACAGCAAAACCAAAGGGCAACTGAGGATGCTCACAGTTTGTCTGAATTCCGTAAGAACAATCCACCGAAGTTTCGGGGAGAATTTGACCTAGACAAAGCTGATCTGTGGATTAAGGAATTAGAGAAGATCTTCGAAGGTATAGGTTGTACTGATGAACGCAAGCTGACTTTTGCGACTTTTATGTTAGTGGGTGATGGAGAAAACTGGTAGGCAAGAGCCTGGAGATTGTTAGAAGCTAAGGGAAGAGTTGTGACATGTCTGAAGATTGGAAGTGTAGAAAATTTTAGGAAGGATTGAAGCTTGACATTAAGCGAGCTGTAGCAACCCTAGGAATTGAACAGTTTCCAGAATTGTTGGACAAGTGCCGTAAGGTTGAGGAGATTGATTAACAGCGTGCGGCGAGAAATAAAAACTTTGGACCTATAAGATTCCAAAGAGGAAAGAGTAATGGAGGAAACCGTTTTCAGCAGAAACCATATGTCAAACTGGTAGGAAATCAAAACCGGCAGCAATTTGTTGGAGGAAGTTTTGGTGGCAGTAAGGCAAGTTAAGCTGGAACTCCTACGTATAAATGTTTCAAGTGTGGGAAGGACCATTTGACCAAGGATTGTCAGCATAAAGGAATTATTTGTTATAGATGTGGGAAACCTAGACATTTATCTAGGGATTATGATCAGATAAAGATGGAACCTTCTATGGGAAATGTTCGTACAGCAAGGCCACAAGCGGGTGGTCGAGTGTATACCATGAGCGGGGAAGAAGTCGCGAAATCTGAGGACCTAATCATAGAGGAGTGTGCTATTGAAGATAATCCTTTAACTGTACTCTATGATTCAGGAGCAACACATTCTTTTATTGCATGTGATTATGTGGAGCGTTTGGGATTGACTGTGACTACATTGCCATATGATTTAAGTGTTGCTACTCCTACTGATAAGCCTGTGATTACTACAAAAGTATGTTTGAATTGTCCTGTATATGTTAGGGATAGAATCTTTCATGTGGATTTGATTTGTTTGCCTCTTTTCAAGATTAATGTAATCTTAGGAATGGATTGATTATCTTCTAACCATATCCTAATTGATTGTTCAAATAAGACATTAGTATTTCCTGAGGCTAAAGATCCTAGATTCCTAACGACTACTCAAGTAGAAGCTTGTTTGAAGGAAGGAGATCATGGGTATCTATTATTGTCTTCTTTGGAGGTTCAATGTGAAGATGTCTTAAAAGATATTCTTATTGTTAATGAATTTCCTGAGGTATTTCCTGAAGATATACTTGGACTACCGCCAGAAAGAGAAATTGAGTTTTCTATTGATTTAGTACATGGAGCTAGACCTATATCTATTGCACCCTATCGGACGTCACCAGTAGAATTGGCAGAGCTTAAGAAACAGCTGGAGGATTTATTGGAGAAGCAATTTGTGAGACCTAGTGTGTCACCATGGGGAGCTCCAGTATTGTTGGTTAAAAAGAAGGACGAGACTTCTCGTCTATGTGTAGACTATCGGCAGTTGAACAAGATTACGATTAAGAATAAATATCCACTTCCAAGGATTGATGATCTGATGGATCAATTGCGAGGAGCTGCAATATTTTTCGAGATTGATTTACGATCTGGCTATAACCAGATTCGTGTGAAGGTGGATGATATTCCCAAAACTGCATTTCAGACTCGTTATGGGCATTATGAATATCTAGTGATGCCGTTTGGTGTGACGAATGCACCGGCCATATTCATGGACTTTATGAATATAATTTTTTGTTCATACTTGGATAAGTTTGTTGTTGTCTTTATAGATGACATTTTGATTTATTCTCAAAGTCAGGAGGAACATGCTGAACATCTCAGAGTGGTTCTCCAGATTTTGAAGGAGAATAAGTTGTATACCAAGTTGTCCAAATGTGAATTTTAGTTAAGCAAAGTTCAATTTTTGGGACACGTGATATCAGAGGAAGGAATCGAAGTTGATACTTCAAAGGTGGAGATGGTTTTGAAATGGGAAAGACCGAAGACTGTAACAGAAATCTGTAGTTTTGTTAGATTAGCTGGTTACTATCGACGGTTCATTGAGGGGTTTTCGAAGATAGCAGGACCTCTTACCTAACTTATATGAAAGAATCAACCGTTCGTATGGACTGATGCATGTGAAGAAAGTTTTCAAGAGTTGAAAAGACGATTGACTACTTCATTGGTATTGATTCTACCTGATCTGAACGAACCTTTCGAAGTATATTGTGATGCTTCGTACCAAGGATTAGGTTGTGTACTTATGCAGAATCGTAAAGTGGTGACTTATGCTTCAAGACAGTTGAAAAATCATGAGAGGAATTATCCAACTCATGATTTGGAGTTGGCAGCTGTAGTGTTTGCGTTGAAAGTGTGGAGGCATTTTCTCTATGTAGCAATGTTCACTGTTTTTAGTGATCATAAAAGTTTGAAGTATCTGTTTGACCAGAAAGAGTTGAACATGAGACAAAGACGTTGGCTAGAGTTTCTGAAGGATTATGACTTTTAGTTACAATATCATCCCGAAAAGGCGAATGTAGTAGCAGATGCGTTAAGTAGGAAAATGCTTAGTGTAATACCCTCAATAGCATGTTAGACTTTTATATGCATACAAGGGTAACATATGACTTGTTTAACTTGTCTGTTGTTTTTGGTGGCGAACTGAGTTCAGTTAGACACTTTGTTGCAGCTCTAAAGGTAAAAAGTAGTTTAAAATGACTCAGTTATTTGCATAAACTGCTTAAATAAGGGTTTTAAGTATGGATACTTTACTCTTAAGTCACAAATGTATGTCATAAGTTGTGATTAAAATTTGAGATAAATCAGAGTCAGTTTGGTATTTTTGGGCATCTTGGTTTTGTTTATTTAATACCGAAGTAACCCAAGAGATATGGAAAATTAAGATTTCGTGAGAACAATAATTTTGATGAAACTTAGTATTTATTTCAAAGTTGTTGGAAGTGAAAATCTTATTTTAGCTAAAGTTGAATGTTTTTAACAGATAGGGGTTTATCAGTGTAAATTCCATGGCTAATATTTACCCACGGTTGATAGCCCTTATTTTTGACTATTGTTAGCTATTATTAAGTGTGCAATTTACTGCTGGTTTCATTGGAAAACGAAACAAAAGCGAAAGAACCCTAAGGGAAGGAGAAGAAGAAAAGACTAAGGAAGAGGAAGAGATAAAGAGGAAGGCTAAGGGCAAAGTTGAAGCTTGAGTTTCAATCAAGTTTGGTTTCATTTTGCGAAGGAAAACCTTGAAGGTAGGGGGTAGAACTTCTCTTCTTCTAGTTTTTTCTATTCTTCTCATATTTGCTCTAAACAACCTAATAGGCTAAATTGAATTCTAAGAGAGTAGGATGTATAGGGGTTACATGATTATGTTTGTTTGTTGATTTATGACTTGTTCAAAGTAAAAACCTGAATTTAGAAGCTTAAGATACCTCTTTTAGCTCATTGATACTTACTTTAGAGTTTTACACCAAGTATGGGTGTTATTGGGTCATAGGTCCAAATCAAGATGTGTTTGATGGTAATTAAGGCTTCCTATACACTTATAAACTAGTTAGGAACATACAATGACCAAGAAAGGAACTGAAAATGGCCAAAATCAAGAAAACTTGACCATTGGAACAGTACCACGCATCTTTGGTTCTGAGAATCTGTTTACTGCTGGCTTGGCGGCATGACATGGGAGGGCAAGGCCCGCGGCATTCCACCCTGCGAAACGTGAAAAATGGTCCTTTTGAAGAATTTGAGATGCAGCCCCTTGAGAAATCATTTATGCATGTTATTACATGTGTTAGGGATTTAATTAAGGCATATTTCCATGGAGAAATCGTCATACAAGTTGTTGGTTATCCAATAACAAAAGAATGATAAAAGTAGGACATGGAGTATGATAGACATGATAGTTGAGAAAATGAAATAAAAGGGTAATTCCTTTAGTATACATAGATTAGAATGGACTCTATAACAACCAAGAGTAGTGGTTTACTAGAGAAAAATATATATATATATCACTAATGATAACCTATTGCTAATTAGCTTCACTATAGATGTGAAGAGAATTAATATTAGATCAAATTAAAGCGAGAATATATTGACATGGTTTATCGAGAAGTGTAACTTATATGACGTAAGGTCATTTGGCCAAGAAGGTAAGGAATTCAAAGAAGTTCCTAAAGGAACAAATTATTCTTAACCAAGTGCCATTGTTACAAGTAGTGTGGATATACTTAGTTTTGCCATCTACAAAAGATAAACTTAGAAGTCAAGATTTTATTAAAATATACCTAATTTGTCGATTGAATTAAGTATATAAGAATGATGAGATGTACCTCCAACTTGATATCTTTACTCTAGAAAATATATTCTAGTTGATGTTATAAATGTGATTTACTTTTCTTTATAAGTTAAATCATGTTTATTATGTTGTTTATGACTAGTTTTGATAACTTATACTGAGAAATATTATTTCTCACCCCGTTGTATATCATGTAATTCCAGGTGAAGTTTCCTCCAAGAGTAAGGTGAAGAAAGAGACTAAAGATTAGTTATTTTATAGTTGTTTGTACATAGGTTATACTTCCTAAGATCTTTTGGTAATGTAATTAAATATGTAATATTTCAAGCCTTTGTTAAGGCTAGTAAATCGTATATGTATGAATACTTGTACAAAGAGTATATCTTTTTACATATCATAAGGCTCTCTATGATGACTTACTCAAGTGATTATAGATATATTTATTAAGATAGTAAGTTTACAGTAACGTTTTAGTATTATCAGCTTTGTGTAATTATATGAATTGTGATTTTAGTATTAGGACGTTACACTTAGTGCTTCTGTTATGATGATTAAGAAGAAGGAACTGATAGAGGAATTTCGGGATATGCGTTTATCTATGAGATTGACGCCAGGGAGGATGCGTTTAAACATGATCACCATTTCAAATGATTTGATGGATAGAATACGAGAAGGACAAAACAGTGACCATTATTTGCAAGAAGCAAAGAACCAAGGTGCAGAGGTGGAATTTAGCGAAGGTGCTAATGGAATTCTGAAGTTTAAAGGAATGGTTTGTGTGCCAAATAATCCAGAACTTAGGAAATTGATTTTGGATGAAGCTCACAGGAGTAAGTTGAGTATGCATCCAGGAGCCACAAAGATGTACCAAGATTTAAAACAATTATATTGGTGGCAAAGAATGAAGAAAGATGTCTCTGAATATGTATCATCTTGTTTAGTCTATCAAAAGGCTAAGGTGGGATATCAAAGACCATCTGGAATGTTGCAACCTTTGCCTATTCCTGAATGGAAATGGGATGATATAGCAATGGATTTTGTGACAGGACTACCAAAAACTCGGAAAAGTCATGATTCTATTTGGGTAATTGTTGATCGGCTTACAAAGTCAGCGCACTTTTTGTCGATTAATATTAAGTACTCAATGGAAAAGTTAGCCCAAGTGTATATTAATGAAATTGTTGGACTTCATGGTATACCATCCAGTATTATTTCGGATCGAGATCCGAGGTTTACATCGAGATTTTGGAATAGTTTACAAGAAGTGATGGGAACAAAGCTACGTTTGAGTTATGCTTACCATCCACAGACTGATGGTCAGTCAGAAAGAACAATTCAGTCATTAGAAGACTTGTTGAGAGCTTGTGTTCTAGAAGAAACAGGTTATTGGGATGAATTTTTGCCATTGGTAGAGTTCACATACAACAACAATTTTCATTCAAGCATAGGGATGACACCCTATGAAGCATTGTATGGGAGACGATGCAGAACACCATTGTGTTGGTATCACGATGGTGAAAGTGCTATGGTAGGACCATAATTTGTTCAACAGACAACTGAGAAAGTGAAGATGATTCAAGACAAGATGAGAATGACTCAAACTTGGCAAAAGAGCTATGCTGGTAAAAGGAGAAAATCGCTTGAGTTTGAAGAAGGTGACCATCTATTTCTACAAGTGACACCTATGACTGGAGTTGGACGAGTTCTTAAGTCTAAGAAGCTCACTCCAAAGTTTATCAGGCCGTATTAGATTTTACGTCAGGTAGGTCCGGTAGCTTACCACATTGCATTACCACTTTTTCTATCAAATCTTCACAATGTATTTCACATATCACAACTACGGAAGTATATTCCTAATCCTACCTATGTTATCGAGCCAGATACTGTAACACCCCAAATTTCCTAAATAGTTGACAGTAATTTTGACAGTTAACAGAATTCTACTGTTTAGTGATTTCTGTGTACTGTAAAATTATTTTGAGTGTTCCGTCAGTACTTTTGATCATTTTGAATGATTTACTCCGTGTCAGGAAAATAATAATTTTCAGGCCAGGGGGAAAATCTTTATGTATTTGTTTCTCTTGATTGTTCATTATTTTTAACAATCTGATTTGATTTTCATACATTTTCTAATATTTTTGATTTTTGTGGATGATTATAAATTTTTATATTTCTCTGATTGTTTTTGGGTTGTTTGTGGGCCCAGGTAGCCTTACGTGGGCCCAGGTGGGTCCCGTAAAGTGAAAATTTTTCTGCGCATAGAAAAATTTGTACTATTGAAACGGAGACAAGGGATCTTACTAAACCTGAATTCGGAAACAGTTTTAGAAAATTTTATTGTACTGTTTTTTGTACTGTATTTAATTATCGGGCGATAACAATACAGTAAATATATTCTTTCGTGAGGTTATAGCAGATAAAAATAGAAATTATACTGCTTAAGTCAACAATAGTGGTTATGACAACTTTTGACGGGCCAATAGGAAACAAGTTTAATTCTTTTGACGGACCAATAGGAAGCAAGTCTAATATTGAAGACTTTGATATCAACCGTCGATTTAATCAATGGTGCAGAATTGGTCTAATAAAATGGCTATGAACATTTATAACCATTGGATGAAAAATTAATCAAGGGTGGAGATTTGATCTTATAAAGTGGCTAGGACCATTTGTGATCGTTGGATTCAGATTAAATCAACGGTGGAGATGGATCATTTATGACCATTAGATGTGGATTTAATCAATGGTGGAGATTTGGTCTTCTAAAATGACTATGACTAATTATGACCCTTGGATTAAAAGTAAGAAGGAGTAATCTTGACCCTTCATTTTGGAGATGCATCTAATGGCTAAGATTTCAAGGAGGAAGGATCTAATGGCCTAGATTAAGTCTTCTAATCAAAAGTCTACCTTAATCCTAACCATTGAATTAATCAATGGCTAGAAATGCTTAAAATGGTGGCTAATTATTATGGTCATTATTGACTGCATAAAGAGAAGCATGAAGAGGGGGGATGGTTTTGGAGGAGCTTAAGAGCTTAGCAAGGTTGAAGACCACATTATTGTTATCATAATTCATCTTTGTCTTCTCCAAAAAGCCAAGACTTCATCAAATATTTTCTCTCCTTCTTTCTCCATGCATGTTTCGGCCAAAGCACCCAAGAATGCCTTCCATCACTCTTTAATTTCAACCAACCTTATTTCTTGAATCCTTACCTTATTCTAAGAACATCTCTAGTTATGAGTTTTCACCAAATCATTCATTTTGAGCTTCAAATCCAAGCTTTAAGTTTCTATCATAAAGGGTAAAGTTCTTATCTCTTCACCTAAACTTCAAGTTTTAATTTTCTAAGCCATGCGTGAATCATGGTTTACCTATTCTTTTACTTTTATTGATTTTAAGATTTGTTTATGATTTTTTAGGGATTTTTTCCATGGAGCTCTACAAAATTGGTGGAAGGAAAACTAAGTGTTTTCACTTCATTCTTTATCTTAACCAAGTCTAAGAAGCTTTCTTTCACAAAAAAATCAAAAACTCCAACCTTGTTCTTCAAGAGGAATTTCGGCCATACCTCCTAAAATCACCATCCAATCTCTTTTAATTTCATCCAACCATAGATCTTGAATCTACATGATATTCTAAGCAACTTTCATGTTGGAGACTTTATCTAAATCATTCATCTTCAACCTTGTTCTTCAAGCTAAAGATTGAAGCTTTATTGGTGAAGTTTATTAATCTTCACTTTTCTTTTAATTTTCAAGGTTCTAAGCCATGTTTGATCCATGGTTTATCTTGTTCAAGCTTGATTTACTAATAAATATATGTTTTGTTTTGTATTTGAGAAGCCTTTGGTGGTGAAGGACTTGGAAAAAGAAGCAAAACAGAGCTTTTGAGGATCTTCAAGAGATAAGAGGGAGATTCATCTCACCAACCAAGTATGGTGGTGAGAGATGGTTTGTGTAATTGATGGATGGTGAATCCATGTGAGGATTCATATCCATGGTCATGTAATAATTTATGTATGTTTATGTGCTTTGATTATTTGCCTATGCTTGGTATGATTTGCATGATTTATTGCTTTGATGATGGCATGCTTGTGATATATATGTTGAATATGTATTTGTATGTCATGATTTGATGATGGAAAGGAAATTGATTTTTGGTTCCAAAGACCAAGAGGATTTCGGCCAAGACACCTCAAAATAGGTGTTCATAAATTAATATTTTCATGAATGATAAAATTGGATGATTAGAAAAGCAAGGAAAATAAACAAAGGGTTTGTTTTTCAAGAAGTAGTGTTCACGGTTTTGAGAAGGATTTTTATTGATTTATTTTGTGTAAAAAGTTTCTAAGCATTTTACTAAACATAAGTTTTAAATGAAAAGGGCAATGTTGATTTTAAGGATTTGCAAAGAAAGTGAAAATGGATTTACAAAGAAAGTGAAAATGAACAAATGAACAAATGATTTGATTTCAAAGACCAAGTGCTCACGGTTTTTGTAAAGGATTTTTAATGGTTTTGTTTGTGTAAAACTATATTGACTTAGAAGGAAAAATGTTTTGATGATTTCAATAGTCATGTCCACGTTTTTGAAGGCTTGTAATGCCTTGATTTTATGGAAACAAAATGGAAATATAATTGATTTAGTATAAGGAATTTGGAAAGGGAATCAGAGTGTTTTATCACTTGAGAAAATGAAATTTTTTGAAGGTTGAGAAATATTTTTTGTAATAGAATTATGGTGAAAAATGATTTACGTAACTTGAAAACGTGATTTTTAAGCTACGTGATTTGAAATACGTTTAAATATTTCTACGCGATTTGAAAAATGTTTAAATATTTTACGCGATTGAAATATTGTTGAAAAATCACTACGTGATTGAAAAGTGATGAAATATTTTTACGTGATTGAGAAAACGTTGAAAAATCAATACGTAATTTGAAAATGCAACAGAAGTGTTGTGGAATTGTGAAAACGTAACAGAAATGTTGCGTAATTGTGAAAACACGATGAAAGTGTTTTGTGACTATAAAAATGCGATAATATGATTTCGCTGTTAAAAATACAGTATGATTACTATTGGGCCAATATGTGGACCCTGATTATGAGATAATGAAATTAAAACTGAGAATGGGCCAATGTGTGGACCCTGAATATGAAAGTGTGAATTTTGCATATGATTGGCATTGGTGCATTGAACATGCATTGGAAATGAGGAATTTTGCCTATGATTGGCATTGGTGCATTGAACATGCATTGAAAAGATATGCATTGAGGCATATGATGATTTTGAATTGAACAAAAATTGATAGTTGATGCTATTGGGACCCTTGTGGTTGAAGAGGGAATGTGAATTGATAGTGAGGTCTATGATGGATCTTGGGGTGCGTCAAGGTGCGGCGGTCGACCAGTGGATATCTGTCTGTGGGCTACGGCTGGACCATATGTCACTTGGCGATGCTGTTCGTTGCAACGCATTGACGATATCCGACAAGAACACGATTCTTTTTAAAAGCTGGACAATTGTCTGTGGGCTAATCTGGAAGATTGTCTTTGGGCTAAGGCTGACAATGAACAGAGCATTCTTCTCGAAATTGTGAAAACCTCCATGGAGTAGGACATTGAGTCTACATGCATAACATATGCATAAATCTGAGTATCTATTTTTGCATGATATAATAATTGAGGAATATTAGATGATGATGATAATCATGTTGATGGAATTATTGTGATTATTGTGTGATGATAATAATGTTAATAGCATGATGATGATAGTTGATTAATGTTGAGTGCATTATTGGAATTCTAGTATGATATACCTGTATGATATGTTGTTTGTGTTATCTCTGTGCTACCATGTTAGTATTGGCGTAGGTGATCTCACCTCTTTGTTATATTGTTTTGTTGTGTTTGTGTTATAAAAATTATATAGTAGAAGGAACGAGTTGTCTTAGACATAACGGGTGGCAGATATTCTGAGATCGGAGACAACATCAGAGAATGACCATTCCAGATTTGATAGTGTGAATGGTTGACAAGGAACAGATATTTGATGCATCAAGATGGATACAAGAAGAAATAAGTATGTTAAATTTTCTCGTTAGTGTTTTACTGTGCTATTAAGTAGGACCCGTCATAGGGTTTGCTACTATTAAAAAGAGAGAGTTTTCTGTTAGTTTTATATTTCTCTTTAAATTGTTAAATATTAATTGGTGTCAATATTGTATATTAAATATATTTTCAGTAATATTTATAGATCTCAGTAAGTTTATGTTTCTGTCTTTGATGAAAAGAAATTCTAAAACCCACCTTTTATAACTCAAACCTTGTTTATGAACTTCTTTACATATTATGAGTTGGGAGTTAGAAATGTGATGCCCTAAGGAGGGTGTTACAGATACAGTACAACTGAAGGAGAATTTATCCTATAAAACATTTCTAGTCAAGATTGAGGATTGAAGGACGAAGCAACTTCGAGGTAAGGAAATTTCATTGGTTAAAATCGTTTGGAACGATGTAAGCTATGAAGCTACATGGAAACTGGAAGAAAAGATAAAG
Source organism: Ormosia emarginata (assembly GCA_029884605.1). Lineage (NCBI taxonomy): Eukaryota > Viridiplantae > Streptophyta > Magnoliopsida > Fabales > Fabaceae > Ormosia > Ormosia emarginata. Next base: position 28,236,754 of record JAQQTP010000074.1, on the reverse strand, counting down.
GAACAATATCCTTATTTATTCTGAGGATGTGAAGTCAAATTTATCAAGTTTCGAGGACGAAACTTCTCTTTAGAGGGGTAGTATTGTAATACCCTAAACTTCTTAAATATTTGACAGTAATTTTGATAGTTAACAAAATTATACTATTTAGTAATTTCTGTATACTGTAAAATTATTTTGAATATTCCATCAGTACATTTGATCGTTTTATGTGATTGACTCTGTGTTAGGAAAATAATAATTTTTGGACAGGGGAAAATTTTACGTAATTTAATTATTACTGTTAAGTCCTAATTATTTTACGTAATCTGATTTGATATTCATGAATTTTCAAATTTTTGTGATTTTTTGTGGATGATTATGAAATTTTTATATTACTCTGTTTATTTTAGAGTTATTCGTGGGTCATCTGTGGGCCCAGGGGGCTGTACGTGGGCCCAGGTGGGTACCGAAAAGTGAAAATTTTTCTGCAGCTCAAAAATTTTATATTGTTGATATGGAGATGGGGGATCTTACTAAACCTGAATCTGGAAACAATTTTTAAAATTTTCTTTTACTGTGTTTTGTACTGTATTTAATTATCGGGTGATAAAAATATAGTAAAAATATTATTCGAAAGGTAATAGCAGATAAAAAAATAAATATTATACTGTGTAGTCAACATTAGTGGCTTAGATATCCACTATTGATTTAATCAACGGTGGAGATTTGATCTTGATTTAATCAACGGTTGAGATTTAGTCTTATAAAATGGCTAGGACCATTTATAACCATTGGATGTAAAGTTTGAATGAGTAATCTTAACCCTTCATTTTGGAGATACATCTAATGGCTAGGATTTCAAGGAGAAAAGATCCAATGGCCTAGATTAAGTCTTCTATCTAAGCCTAAACCTAAAACCTACATTAATCCTAACCATTGATCTAATCAATGGTTAGAAATGCTTGAAATGGTGGCTATGAAATTTGTCACAAATTTGGAGTGCATGAAGAGGGGGGGACGGTTTTGTGAAGCTTTAGAGCATGGATAGGTTTGAAGACCATATTATTGCTATCATAATTCATCTTTGTCTCCTCCAAAAAGCCAAGACTTCATCAAAAATTTTCTCTCCATTCTCTCCATGCAAGTTTCGGCCAAGACACCAAAGTTTACCTTACACCACTCTTTAATTTCAAACAATCATATTTCTTGAATCTATACCTTATTCTAAGACACTTTGTAGTTTACACCAAGTTCTAAATCTTCCATCTCCAAGGACTTTTTCCAAGAGCAAGTTCTAGGGTTTTTGAGGTGAAGTGTAAGGAAACTTCATTTCTTCTCTTCTTTTTCATGTTCTAAGCCATATTTGATCCACGGTTCCTCTTATTCAAGCTTAATATACTAATAAACTTGTGTTTGTTTTATGTTTAAGAGACTTTTGTTAGTGGAGAGCTTGTGCAAAGTGCAAAGCAAGGAGCTTTTTAAGGTTCTTCAAGAGGTAAGAGGGAGATCTATCTCACCAACCAAGTATGGTAGTGAGAGATGGTTTGTTTATTTGATGGATGGTGAATCCACGTGAGGATTCATATCCATGGTTATGTAATTATTTATGTGTGTTTATGTGCTTTGATAATTTGCCTATGCTTGGTATGATTTGCATGATTTATTGTTTTGATTATGACATGCTTGTGATATATATATGTTGAATATGTATATGTATGTCATGATTTGATGATGGAAAGGAAAGTGATTTTTGGTTCCAAGGACCATGGTGAATTCGGCCAAACACCTCAAAATAGGTGTTCACAAATTAATATTTTCATGAATGGTAGATGTTTGGAAAAGCAAGAAAAATAAACAAAAGGTTTGTTTTCAAGGAAATAGAGCTCACAGTTTTGGAGGAAATTATTAATGATTTTGTTTGTGTAAAAACAAGAATGGAACTTGGTTGATTTAGAAGGAAAAATATAAGAATGGTTTCAATGGCCATGTCCACGGTTTTGAAGGCTTGAAATGCCTTGGTTTTACGAAACAAAGTGATTTTCAAAGTGGATATACAATTTGGTTTAGTACAAGGAATTTGGAAAGGGAATCAGAGTGTTTTATCACTTGAGAAAATGGAATTTTCGTATATGAATGGAAAAGAGAGGTTGAAAGTGTTTGAACCTCAATTTATTTTGAAGAGAATTGATTTTTAGAATTGATTTGGAATTATAAAGAATATGTTGGTGATTTGGGATTTTCTAACGTGTAACTCATCCTTTGGGTTTTGGAGAGCGTTAGTAAATTTTAAAGTTAGAAATATTGATTTAATTTAATGAAATGGTGAAATTATGAAATAAATTGCAAAAAGAATTTTTTTGAGTAAGAAAATGTGGAAAATAATGTGAGAAGTCATATTATTTTAAAAAAGGTTGAAATGGAATTTTTGAAGGTTGTGAAATATTTTACAAAGTTGAAAAATGGTGAAAAATGATTTACGTAACTTAAAAACGTGATTTTTAAGCTACGCGATTTGAAAAACATTAAAATATTTCTACGCGATTTGGAAAGCGTTTAAATATTTTTACGCGATTGAGATATTGTTGAAAAATCACTACCTGATTGAAAAATGGTGGAATATTTTTACGTGATTGATGAAAACGTTGAAAAATCTATATGTGATTTGAAAACACAATGGAAATGTTGCGAAATTATGTAAACGTAACAGAAATATTGCGCGATTGTGAAAAACGTGATAATTGCGACTATAAAAATGCGATAATATGATTTCGCATCTGAATAAACAGTAGGATTACTGTTGGACCGCTGTATGAAAAAATGATGAATTTTTGCCTGTGATTGGCATTGGTGCATTTTATATGCATGAACTAGTGTATGGATATTGTATATGAATTTTGTCTATGATTGGCATTGGTGCATTGAACATGCATTGAAAAGGGTCCGATGGACTGTATGAGGCTATTTGCCTAGGAGAGACGTACACCTCTTGAGTGAGTGCGATATGCGTAGTGTAAGTCACTGGTTGACCTTGGGGGCATCGGGGTGCGGGTTGCTTACATGGGCGGTTTGTAGCTCTTCTTACCATAAGTGAGATCGATGCAATGCACCGATGATCCTGACCGAGACACTATTTTTAATCGAGATCTCGTAAAGACTGTCGTGTATATGCGAGATGTACAAACACATATGAGACATGTGGCACGTGGTCTGAGGCATATTGGTACAGACAGATCTTTCGGATCAACTTCTCCGAACTGAGTATTAGCTCTATGGAGTAGGAAATTGAGTCTACGTGCGCATGCATAAATCAGAGCATTTATATCTGTATGATATAATAATTGAGGAATATTGGCTATGACAATTGTTTTGTTGAGGAATAATTGGATGATGATAATAATAATGTTAATGGCATGATGATAATTATTATTTATTGTATCTATTATGATAAATAATATTGATGGCATGATTGTAATTATGGTATAATATATCTGTGTGGCATGCTGTTTGTATTATCTCTGTGCTACCATATTGATATTGGCGTAGGTGATCTCACATCTTTGTATATTATTTTGTATTGTATTTATATTTGTAAAGATGCTGAACAAGGGACTGAACAAGAGGGTGAAGAAGAGCAGACTCCAGAGGAAGCTGGGTTTTGATCGGATGGCATCCCAGTCAAGTTTCTTCGGATATGTGAGATTACAGTTCCATGGTGGAGCTAGAGCGTGGAGGACTAGTCCCAATGAGAGGGGACTAATTTATGAGGGAAACCTGATGGTCATTATGAGCAGAGAGTTTTGTAGAGATCCGTTCTTTTCCGTAACTATATATGTACATGTTGAATTTTCACTGTCCATCAGGCAGCATTGGGATACTAGATATTATGTCCCAACGGAAATTAGTATTGTATCGTCTGCTTGGACATCTGTCCATATACTTGGGCAGTATGTTAGTTTTATATTATGTTCAAATACTTGAGAACTTGGTCTGTATATAAATAATATCGACAGTACGTTTGTAATGTATAATGATGTATATTATGTGTGATGATGTATAATATTTTTTATTTTCTGCTAAGTTTATTTTATCGATATCAAAGAGGAAAAAAATTTATAACTCGTATTTTTCTTATAACATCACAGATTATGAACTTGGGGGTAATTTAGTAATTAAGTAACATAAATGTGGCACCCTACGGTGGGTGTTACACTAGGCATTTTCTAGAATCTTCTAGAATAGTTTAGGACATGTAAGTCACTAGGCTAGTCACCTAGGTGAGTCACCAAACGATGAGTGATCGTCTAGAACATTCTAAAGTGAGTGACTAGACTTGCGTCTAGAATCATCCACTAAATATTTTTCCGGAAGCTATTATCCAATGGATAATAAAACATACCCTGATTTTATTGTATCAGATAAACTTGTAGAAAAATAAAACTTCAAAAATTGTTTCCTGTTTTGGGTTTAGTAAGCTCCCCCATCCCTTAAGCTCCCCCATCCCTGAATCAACAGTACAAAATTTTCCAATTCTGAAAAATTTTTATTTTTTCGGGCCCGTCCCGAGCCCACACACAGACCCAAAATATAAAAATATAAAAAATATTCAAAATATAAAAATATAATAAAATATTCAAAATATCTCGAAATATCTAAAATATAATAAAATATTAAAAATATCTAAAATATTATGTTAGGGAAGATGTTATAGTTTTTCCCCTTTTTTTATTTTGTCCTCAAAATTTGCTTACCTTATACAAAAAACTATAGATAGTTTTGCATCATTTTGGGCTCTAGCTCCCATGTGGCTTCCTCTGAGTCACCACCATCCCATAAGACCTTCACCAAAGGAATTTGTTTCCCTCTGAGCTCTTTCACTGCTCTATCCAAGATCCTTACAGGTTTAACTACATAAGTGAAATCATCTTTTAACTGCATTCTTTCATTTTCTATGATATGTGAAGGATCCAAATTATATTTTTTGAGTTGGGAAACATAAAAGACATCATGAAGGTTTGAGAGACTGGGTGGCAGGGCAATCTGGTAAGCAACTAGTCCGACTCTTTTTAAAATCAGGAAAGGACCAATGAATCTAGGATTTAACTTTTTAGTTTCGATAGACTTACCAACTCCCATAGTAGGGGTGACTCTAAGGAACACATGTTCTCCCTCTTTAAATTCTAGTGGCATTCTTCTCTCTTCTGCATAACTCTTCTGCCTACTTTGGGCTATTAACAACCTATCCTTGATCTTTCTTATTTGCTCAGTAGTTTCTTGCACTAATTCCGGACCTAGGATAGTTTGTTCTCCTGTTTCATACCAATATAATGGTGACCTACATTTTCTACCATACAGAGCTTCATAAGGGGCTATTCTAATGCTAGTATGATAACTGTTATTATAGGAAAATTTTGTTAAGGGTAAGAACTTATCCCAACTACATTGTTATTCTAACACACAAGCTCTGAGTATGTCTTCAAGAATTTGATTATCTGTTTGTGGATGATAGGCAGTACTAAAGTTCAACCTAGTTCCAAAAGCTTTTTTGTAAGGCTTCCCAAAACCTAAAAGTGAATCTAGGGTCCCTATCTGAATTTATACTTAAAGAAATACCATGTAATTTGACTATTTCTTGAATGTACAATTGAGCTAACTTATCCAATGAATAATTAGCTCTTATGGCCAAAAAGTGTGCTGATTTTGTCAACCTGTCCACTATAACCCAAATGGCATCATGACCTGTTTAGGTCCTTGGCAATCCCATTACAAAATCCATAGATATGCTCTCCCATTTCTATTCTGGGATTTCCAGGGGTTGCAGCGGTCCTAAAGGTTTTTGATGTTCTATCTTGACTTTTTGACACACTAGGCATTTGGACACGTATTCTGCTATTTCCTTTTTCATGCTTGGCCACCAAAACATCTTTTTGAGGTCTTGATACATGTTTTTTGCACTAAGGTGAATGGTAAACTTGCTTTTATGAGCTTCTTCTAAAGTTTTTACCTTGATCTCAATTTTTCTTGGAACACAAAGTCTATCTTTGAACATAATTGTTCCATCTTTAGCCCTTTAAATTCCCTTCTTTTTCTTAATAGGATTTGTTCACATATTTCTTTTAGGTCCTCATCCTTTTCTTGGGCTTCTTTAATTTGAGTTCTTAGATCATTATGGATTTCTAACATATTCAAATAGAGACTATTTGGTAACACAGTTACTGCTAAACTCAAATTTCTAAAACTCTCTAAAAGTTCCATTTCTTGTATCATCATATGGGATACATGCAAAAGTTTTCTGCTAAGTGCATCCCACTATATTGGACTTACTCAGATGGCACTTCAATTTAAAATCATAATCCTTTAGAAATTCCATCGACCTTCTTTGTCTCATATTTAATTCTTTTGTATCAAACAAGTATTTTAAACTTTTATGATCACTAAAGACCTCAAACTTAACACCATACAAGTAATGTCTCCAAATCTTCAATACAAATACTGCTACTGCTAATTCTAGGTCGTGGGTTGGACAGTTTTCCTCATGGGGTCTTAGTTGCCTAGAAGCATAAGTAACTACTCTTCCATTCTGCATTAAAACACATCTTAACCCTTTCCTTGAGGCATCACAGTATACCTCAAAGTTTTCTTGAAGATATGGTATTACTAGAACAGGTGTGGTGGTCAATTTCTCTTTTAATTCTTGAAAATTGTTCTCACATTCTTGTGTCAATTCAAAAGTACTACCCTTCCTGGTTAGCCTAGTCAAAGGTAAGGCTGTTTGAGAAAAACCCTTTATGAATCTTCTATAATACCCTACTAAACCCAAAAAGCTCCTAATTTCTATTACAGTTGTAGGTCGTTCCTATTGCAATACTACTTTCACTTTACTAGGATCTACAAATATCCTTTCACTTGATATCACATGTCCTAGAAATTGCACCTCTTTCATCCAAAATTTGCATTTTGATAACTTACCATACAATTTCTTTTCTTTCAAGATTTCTAGAATTAACCTAAGATGTTCTTCATATTCTTCAATTGTCTTTGAATATATAAGGATATCATCTATAAAGACAACAACAAATTTATCCAGGTATGATCTAAAAATCCTATTCATATAATCTATAAATACTGTAGGTACATTGGTTAGACCAAAGGATATTGTAACACCCTCCATAGGGTATCACATTTTCGATTAAAAACTTAAAACCTGGAAAACCATTTCGTAAAAGATTTGAGTTTTAAAATATGAATTTTTAAAATTTCTTTTTGCGGAAACATAAACTTACCGAAGTATGAGTAATACAGAAAATAAACTGAAAAGATTATTACACAACTTTATTTATACCACATAATATCCAATAAAGAAATAAAACATATAACTTACTAACTCAGAGAAACAGTAGCAAAACCCAATGACGAGTACTACTAATAGCACGGTAACAACACTAACGAGAAAAACCCAACATACATATTCTGTTTCTCCACCAAACTGCATCCTGTTGAAACTGAGAAGATTACTCCTCGACGCTGTCACCGACCACAGAACATTGCCTCCAATAAGTCTAAGAAACTTGCTTCACCTACTATACGAATTTAAATAATACAAACACAACAAAACAATACAGTAAAGAGGTGAGATCCCCTTTCACCAATACCAGTACGGCAGCAAAGAATGATACGAATGACAAAGTCATTCCATACACACAGATATCACAAATATAATCATGTTATCAATTTACAAATAATTCAAATAAGCATATATCATAATAAAATGAACAGTAATAATATTACCATAATAGATATAACAATTGATACAATTAAACCATATAGTCACATCATGCATAATAACTCACATAAAGATGCAGACCACATATACAAATATACACAAACTCATTCCTACTCCATGGAGCTAGACACAGACATCAGAGAGAATGACCCGTAAAGAACTATAAGTACCTCAGGCTGCCCAACCAAACTATTGCACTGTCTAACGTTGTGTTTATAGCCCACTGTCCAATCATCGTGTAGTAGCACACAGTCCAAACATCGTGTAACTACAAGCATTGTACTAAAATAGTCTTTACAAGATCTTGATTAAGTATAGTGCGTGTCGAGATCACTAGTGTGTTGCCAGTTACCACGGCCCAGAGGAGTGACCAACTGTCCCTATGTGGAATACTCTGCACACTAATGCCTCCAAGTCCATACAAAGAAATGAACCACACTACGCTTATCACACCGACAACACGGTGTAATTCGCCTCATCAATCAAATCACCAATTATCAACTAAATTGGCACAACTTAATGCATGAATAGGAACAATAATTATCAAATTACCTTTAGTCTCAAAATATTCTCATATTTACGCAAATGCCCTCAATGGCAATAATCTCAAATACACTACGTTCCCACTTGACGTACCATACAGTATGTTCCCACTTGACGTACCATATTTCCACATGTCCAGGTCCACCACTTTGGCCCAACAGTAAAATTCGTTGTTCCATTTAATCGCGTAGAAATTTTATCGCATTTTCACAATCTCAACATTTTTACAAATGTTTTTAAATCGCGTAAATATATTTTGCTATTTTTAAAATCGAGTAGTGTTTTTAAATCATTTTCTCAATCGCGTAAGATTTTTAAATCATTTTCTTAATTGTAAAGCTTTAAAATCATTATTTTAAAACCGCGTAAGCTATTTTTAATACTTTTAAACTACGTAGAATATTTTCCTTACGTTCAAATTTTATATTGAAACTTTCTTTATTATTAGTCCATTTTTAATTAATTTTGGTGACATTTTATCTAGAAAATTCATTAAGTGATATTTTCTACGTTTCCATCAAAAATTTACTTTTCTTAATCATAACTAATAATTACATCTCGAAACTTGCTAACGCGTTTCAAAACTCAACGAGTGAACTATACGTTAGTATTTTTCAAGTATTTACACCATTGCTTAAATTCACTGATTTAACTCTAAAAATTAAATTACTTTTCATTGTTTATCAAAAATCTATTTAATTAAGTTCTCATTAAATTAATTTCATAAGTCCACACTTTTAAAATAGTTTTGGATTAAAAATATCATAAGTAGGCATGTTGGCCCAAAATCATTCTATGCATTAAAATCTTATTTAATTGTTTCTCATCATTTAATCTCTTATAAAAATTCTTAATCCAATTTATTATCATTAAAATCATTCTCTTTATATTTCTAAATTTATTAAATCGAGTTCCCCTTTATTAAATTACATAATCTAGTCTTAGAAAATAATTTAGATCAAAAGTGTCTTAAATTGGCATGTTGGCCGAAATTCACTATGTTTAAATCATTTTTAAATTATCTTCTACTAACTAAGTTCTTGTAAAAATCATTACTAATTAAGTTTATTAATCTTTGCTTTAGAAAATAGTTGAGAATATTTTGGTTCTCTTTGGGATAGTAAAAATTGTGAGCTATATGTGTTCTTTGGAACACTCATGCAATTCTTCAACATATTATTCATGTTCTACAATAACTATCATGCATCTATGAACACATACCATATATTAAAGCAATCATAAAACACATACCACATATTTTAAAGCTATAGACATGCTTGCATACAAAATCAATCACAAATAAGAAAACTTTAAACAATCAAGTGAATGAATCCTTATGGATTCTTCACCACAAACACATCCATTCCTCACCACCAACACATGGCTGATGAGGGTAATCTCCCTCTTACCTCTTGATGAAGCCTCAAAGTTCCTTGTATGTCCTTTTGTTGTCTCCTTCAAGAAGTACTTCAACCACCAAGTGCTTCTTGACAATCAAAGAAAACATGAAATATTAATATCTAAGGCTTAAATAAGAAAAACCATGGATCAAAATATGGTTTAGAAGGAAAGAATGAAATCAATAGTGAAGATTTCATAAACTTCACCTTAAAACTCCAAACCTTGAGCTTGAAGAACAAAGATGAAGATGGATGATTTAGGGAAAATCTCCAACATGAAAGTTCCTTAGAATTGCATGGAGATTCAAGATCTAAGGTTGTCTAGAATTATTGAAGCTTGGAAGGTGATTTTGTGGGGTTGGCCGTGAGCTTGGAGAAGAGAAAGATAGGAGCTTTTGTGTTCTTTGCTTGATAGGAAGATGTAAATGAATAAATCTTGAGAAATTCCTATCATGAAAGTGTCTTGGATCAATGAGAGGATTCAAGAAATGATATTGGTAGGAATTATAGAAGTTTGGAGAGTTGTTCTTGAGTGCTTGGCCGAATCTATGGAGGAGAGAAAATGAGAGAGTTTTGGTTGCTTGTTCTTGGTTCTTTGGAGAAAAGGATGTGTAAGAGAACAAGTGAGATGAATGGATGAATGTTGTCTTCCATTTGAGTGTTATGGCCGTGGAGTACAAGGAGAGAAAAAGGGGTGAGAGCTTCTTGCCAAAATTGCAAATGAATCAAAGCCCTCCTATTTATAGACTTCATGAAAAAGATGAAGGCTTAAGATATTTTTCGGTATACTGTAAGCAATGAACAATAATTTTTGCTTATAAAGTCAATGTCTATTATCCAATGGATAATAAAATATACCTAGATTTTTCTCTTATTCTAGCTGGGTAGCAACTATTGTTGATCATTTTCTACTGATTGCCCTTGATGAGTCACAGAGCGAGTCATCAAAGAGAAGTTTCTAGAACATGTGACTCACTACGATAAGTCAGCATGATGAGTCAGCGTAGATATTTCTAGAACAGGTGAGTCAGCATGGCGAGTCATCAGCTGAGTCACTAGCTGAGTTAGCAATGGTGAGTCGTCAGGGAACCTTCTGGAATGTGTGACTCACTGCGGTGAGTCACAGGGTGAGTCAGCATTTCTACAACCTTCCAGAATGTGGCGAGTCATCGTTTCTAGAATATGGCGAGTCACTGCTTCTGGAACATGGCGAGTCACCACTTCTGGAAGCTTCCTGAATATGCTGAGTCACAGGTGTTGAGGTGTCGCGTCACGTGTCGAGTTTCTATTGGTCCTTCGCGATGAGTCACAGCCACCAACTTTGACCGACTCCTTATTGGTCCACGTGTAAAGTGCTTGATGACTAGGCGCGTGAGGATGCATTTTCTAGAGTCTTCTAGAACAGTCTGAAACATATGAGTCACTAGGCTAGTCATCTAGGTGAGTCACCAAACGATGAGTCATCGTCTAGAACATTCTAGAGTGGGTGACTAGGCTTACGTCTAGAATCATCCACTAGATATTTTTCAAGAAAGATATTATCCCATGGATAATAAAACATACCCCGATTTTATTTGCCAGATAAAATTGTAGGGAAACAAAATTTCAAAAACTGTTTCCGGTTTCGGGTTTAGTAAGATCCCCCAGCTCCGAATCAACAGTACAAAAATTTCTGACTAATAAAAAAGTTTTTATTTTTTCGGGCCCCCCGGGACCATACACACAAATTTCCCAAAATATCAAAAATATATTAAATATTCAAAATAAACCAAAATATCAAAAATATAATATAATATTTCAAAATATCTCAAAATATCTTAAAATATCTTAAAATATCTTAAAATATCTCAAATATAATAAAATATTCAAAATATCTTAAAATATCTAACATATATTAAAATATTCAAAATATCTTAAATATCACAAAAATTCACAAAAATCATAATAATTGTAAAACTCATGAAAATCAAATCAGATTAGTAAAAATAATTAAGGATTGAGAGAAAGAAATAAAATACGAAGGCTTATATATACAGCCCAAAAATAATATTAAAATAATCAAAAACGTAAAAACTCCCAAAAATTCCTAAAAATCACAAAAATCATAAAATTCACAGAAGTCAAGTCGGATTACTCAAAATAATTCAGAATTGACCTAAACAAATAAATTACGTATTCTCAGGGTGTTACAGATATTACAAGATATTCATAATGCCTATATCTAGTCCTAAAGGCAGTTTTAGAAATATCTTCTTCTCCAACCCTGATTTGATAATAACCAGATCTTAAATCAATCTTTGAGAATACTGTTGCACCTCTCAATTGGTCCATCAAATAATCAAGTATAGGTAATTGATATTTATTTTTAATAGTGACCTTATTTAATTGTCTATAGTTTACACACAACCTCATACTGCCTTCCTTTTTCTTCACCAGGAGCACAGGGGCTCCCCACAGTGAAACACTAGGTCTAATGAACTTTTTATCGAATAATTCTTTTATTTATTTCTTAAGTTTAGCCAACTCTAGATGAGACATTCTGTAAGGTGCTATAGAAATAAGTCATGTTCATGACACTAAATCTATAGTAAATTCTATCTCCCTCTCAGGTGGCAATTCACTAATCTCACCTCACCACATTTATGTCCTCTAAATTCTGCTTACTTTCGGAATTCAAAGAAAAGAGAAGAACATAGCCTTGAGCACCTTCTACTAGGTAGTTGATAACTTGACTGACATTCAAGTATATGGATTCAGAAAGAGGATTTATAAAAGAAGTATTAGACAAGAACACTAAAGTTTTATCTGAATAATTCAGAACAATATGGTTTGCTGATAGCTAGTCCATACCTAAAATAATATCTATGTCAACAAGGGGCAAGCATATAAGGTTTACAAAGAAATCTCTGTTTTCAATGGTTACATAACAATTTAGGCATACATTAGAAGTTGAAACTGGTTTACCGGTGGGGATAGAAACTATTAGGTTATAAGGTAAGTCTGAAATAGGTAAATCCAGTATCCTTACACAATCATAAGAAATGAAAGAATATGATACTCCAGAATCATATAATACAATTAAAAGTATGCCTTTAACTATGCACTTAGCCTGTATTAGATCTAAAGTTTGACCAGCTTCTTTACCACTTATAGTAAAAATGCGTCCTCTGGTTTGAGGTTTAGGATGAGGTATTGCTTCTTGCTTCTACGTGCAGCTCCTAACATAGTGGCCTATCTTGCCACACGAATAGCATACGCCATGATCTGCTAAACAGGGTTTGTTTCCATGACTCCTTCCACATTTAGGGCATCTCAGTCCAGATGATTCCATTTGCACCATCTTCTTTTTTTTTCTCTTTGTTTATACTCCCGTTGTAACCTTAGTTTTTCTCGCTTCCATAATCTTTTTCTTATTGAGTCTTTAGCCATGGAACATTCTTTTAAAATTTTTCCATGGAACATTCTTTTAAAATTTTTCATCTTCTTTTTTTCTTTTCTGAATGTCTTTTTGTTTATACTCCTGTTGTAACCTTAGTTTTTCTGCTTCCATAATGCTGCATTTATTCACTAAAGTAGGAAAATCTCTTATGTCTAGATGCCTCACCATACTTCTTATATCACTTAATCCAGTCTCAAATTTAACACATTTCTAATTTTCATCTAGATTATATCTTAAATATGAAGTAAATTTACACAGCTCCTTAAACTTTGCTTCATATTGGCCTACAGTCATATTTCCCTGTTTTAACTTTAGAAATTCTATTTATTTTTCTTCTTGCAATTTCTTTGGAAAGTATTTATCTAGAAAAGCTTTTCTGAACACTCCCTAGGTAATCTGAATTCTAGAAGCTTCCTTTAATCTTCTAACACCATCCCACCAAAACTCAGCTTCCCCTTGTAGCATATAAACAACAAACGACACCTTCTGGTCATCAGTGCACCTCACTACAGGAAACATCTTTTCTAGTTCCTATAACCATTCGGCTGCCTTTGCCGGATCATACTCCCCTTTGAAGGATGGGGGATTCACCTTCCTGAATATTGATAAATTATGAAAATTTAAGTTTTCTGCTGGAGCTATATTGTCCATTGGGACTGGTTGCATTGGTGCTTGTTGTGCTGGTGCTGGTTGTGCATTGTTTCTTATTTCCTCCACTATTCTAGTAGTCATATCCCGAATTGCATCAGCTATATTTCTAAAAGCTTCAGTCATATCTGGTGCATTGTTTCAAAATTGGTGGCTATGACTCATCGCAACGGGCCAATAGGACATGACACCAAGAAGAGCTCTCTCTCCTATTTTGACCTCAGATATGCCTAGTCTATGCTATAACTTCAGCCCACGATGACTCGTCATCTTACCGCTCAAACATAACACATTATTTATTGAGTTGATTGATGAATATTGTTAGTTCAATGATCAAGATATCCTAAAAGGTGAACATTGCTTGATCTTAATTTGTCATAAAGTTGATCATTTTATTCTCATTACTCAAGGCTCATGGGCAATCTCAATATTGTGTAACAATGTGACTGTTAACCATAAACATACAAACTCAAGGCAGTTATACAATTCTATATATACATCTTATCATTAAGACAGGACAAATGCATAACAAAGCATATCTAGTCCATTTCCCAGCTTAACAAGATGAACTACTTTGATACCAAAATGTAACATTCTGAATTTCATTACCATATATGTATCCGGAATTACGCATTAGTAATTAAAATTAAGCACGTCACGTAAACTAATTAAATAACTAGTAATAAAACTTATATAATTTTAAACAAAATATAAACCTTCGAAGGTTAACATATCATACATACCATAATAAGAACAATATACAATTTACATTACAATACTCAATAATTACGTATTTTGTTACAACATACTAAATTTGCATCATAAATACATGATAATATCAAAACATATTCTAGGTCTTCTTCCTTTGACTGCCAACTAAAGTACACGTACCTAGAAATATTACAGAAATACAAATAGAAAGGGGTGAGAATTCTAAGAATTCTTAGTAATACAATTAAAAACAATGGCATCATAATATTTCCCGTTGTTTCAGGGAAATACACAATTTAAAACTTAGATACGTTATATACTAGAAATGTGGTAAAAATACCAAATCAGGTCATTTCTCTTCTTGAAACAGAATGGTATTTATTAATAGTTTCCAAAAAAGTTTATTATTAAGCAACACACATTTCATTCATAGTACTTTTAGAAAGTAATTATCAAACAAGATCCTTGATCTTAATTCATATAATGGTTCTTATAATACAATAAAGTCATGTCATGACATTAAATATAAAATTCATTATAGTGCTCATTTATTCATATGCTAATTCCCATATAACCCACAATACTATATTAAATCAGTAAAGTTCATCTCATATAACCTGGGTTCTATAAACTCAAGGTAAATCTCACAACCACAAACTAGGTAATAGTTTGCTTTCAGGTTAGTGCATTCTAACCTATTCATGACACTACTACTGGTATGTCAATTGTTTTGGTGTAATTGAACTATCGATAATGTTATTCTTGTTTATTTTATTAGTATGTCACACCTCTTTCCCGTGGTTTTTGTTTGGTTTGTAACTATTCTTGTGTATCCTTATATACATACATGAGGGAAAACTAGGCCCGTGAGGAAACTAGTGAGGAATTTTAAGAATATAAGATCCCCTTCCTCATAGAGGTTCATCTCCATAATTCTAATGGAATTTCGAATACCCTTCCCTCAAATAGGATAAACTCCAAAATTCACTTAATCCAATTGTATTCAAAATTTAAAGAATACTCTTAAGATTGGGAATAACATTCTCATAATTAATTCAAACACAAATTCTATGAGCACTAATATTCAAACACAATACTATCTCATTTATCACATTTCACCATTAATAACAATGTTAACTACAATAGTCAACAATATAATGAATTTATAATCAAGGACATTAAATAACATTAAGTCACGACCATGACTCTCATATATGACCAACTTGATATTTGCAACCACCAACTACATCATTTTCTATTAACTTAAATAGATTTCAAAGTGTGCACAAAATTAACTTAACTTAAAGTTAATAATGGTTGGCCATGAGCATCAATTGGAATTCTATATGAACATAAGTCACAAAAACAATTTAATTAAAGGTCAAATAAGGTGGTATGAAGCCTTGGCCATGTAGAATAAAACAAGGCACAAAATAAACTTATTTCAAAGTCTATAAGTGTAACATCCTCCTACCCTAATGATCCTAATTAGGGTTATATAAGTTCAGTAATACTGGTAAGAATTATCTGTTAATTCGAGTAATTTTCAGAACTAGTTTGAACGTACTTCTATAATACTGAATACAATGAAAAAACTAAAGTTTCTGCGTAAATGACTAATATAATAGGAATAAATATGAAAAGTTTATTTCCTAGCTAAAAATAATTTATAAAAGATGTAGTAAATTTTGGAGAAGCATCTGAGCCAGTTTAGTATTTTTAAGGATACCAAAGAGGAATTAAGAGAACAGTAATGAAACAACTAAGCATATCAAAAAATTAAGAAATTTCATGGAGATGATAAGTAAGATATGGAGGATAATTTAGTATAAAATGTCAACTAAGATATGTATCAATAAGTATATTTACTTAATCATTCAATTTAATTTAACTAGGGACTGAGTAATGAAGCTTAACTCATAAATAGCAATATACAGAAAATTATAGAGAAATGGATCTAAGAATTAAGTTGAATTCTAAACTTCTCCATAATACTTATGGACACTTGAAAATTTAGATTTGAAAGACTTAAGTGTGCATAGCAGATATAAAAGTATCAATAGTATAATTTTGGTCATCAATTTTGACCATTCCACCGCCCTTTGAAGTCTAGACTTCTCTAGACTAATTTGTTCACTTTCTTAATCATATTTGCACGAAAAAATAGAAGAAAAACAGGGGAGGAAGCAACAGCTCCATCGTGAGGAAAACAAAGGAAAAGAGAAGCGAATCAAGAAGCAAAAACAAGAGGAAAAGTAAGGAAACTCAAGGGAGCAAAGCTAGGAGTGAGGTAGGGGTTCTATGTTCTTTTATTTTCTTTGTGGTTGTTGTGTTGCTGTTGGTTCCGTGCCCCTTTTAATTGTCTTGTGGTTATTGTTTATTCTTTTATTAAATGTGAAATGATTTGTTTAAATAAATTTTATGGCCAAACCTTGATTTAGCGAAACCTACGACCAAAACAAAGTTTGAAATATGTTTATTGACTTGATTATGAATTGATTTTGTAGTGTTTCTATCTTGAAAGATCACAGCTAAATGTGTGTGTTTGAATTTATATTCACATCTTGACATTTGTGCTCCAACTGTGTGCTTCAAGTCTTCTTTACTTTTCTTCAATTGTTCAATTGTATTCACGGCTGCATGTGTGTTTCAATTGATCATAGCCACTATTATTGACTTTTGTAGCTTGATGTTGATGACAATGCCAAAGCTTTCTTCCTGATTTTTCTTATGCATGCTTTTTTGGCTTGTAGTTGCATGGCCAAGTGATAAACAAAAACATTTCATTTCAATTATTCATAATCACTTTTATAGACTTTTGTGGCTTGATGTTTATGACCATGCCAAAGCTTTCTTCCTTATTTTTTTCATGCATGCTTTATTGACTTGAGTTTCACGGCCAATGTAGTCAAGCATTCCTTTGTTGACTTTAAAATTTGATTGGTTTTGCATTTTGGTTTCCACGACCAAACAAGTAATTGTATGCTCCATGGTTTTTATGATCAAGTTCCTCTTGACTTAATACTAACTATATCCTTCATGGTTTTTATGTTCACCTTGGAATTTTCTATATTGTTGTTAAAAAAGTTGACTAATGGAAAGTGGTTAGAAGAAGAAATTGTAAAGTTAGTCATGCAAAGCAAAGCTTAACCGTGACATGTTTTTCACTATGTATGCTTGAACTTTAGTGTTATGTGACTATGACTTACCTAGGACCAATAAAGCTTGTTGTGCTTGACAATGACCATTGGAGGTGCTATGAATATATAAAGAAATTCTAGCACTTGTATTCTTTATATGATCATCTAGGTCTTATCTTGGCCTTGGAGGCCGAATGGTAACTTAAGAAGCTATGAAGATTCTCTTAGTATATCTAAAGATTTTATGCTTGAATTGTGATTGAATAGTTAAATGTGTGAGAATTCTTGAAATGTGATTTGATTTATATGAGTAGCCCTTTGTATTTGTCATGGCCAAGAGATTGAAATAGGTTTATCCTAGGTTAGAATGAAAGTAGTTGAGGTTGATGATGGACATACCCTCACTCTTTACTCAAGTTCTTCCTAGATGAAAGTAGTTGAGGATGGACATTTCCTCTCTACTAGAGGTGATCCTAGATTGTTGATAGTGTAAGGATGAATGATTCCCTCCTTATCTAAGTAGTTGAAGACGGACATTCCCTTTCTACTCACAACTCTATGTTGATGATGGACATTCCCTCACTAGAGGTGGCTGGGTTACTATTTATCAGAGTAGTTCTATGTGACTGGTAAATGATCATAAATAGGTTGAAGTGCACTAACCTGAAAGCAGACTACTCCCAAGTAATTTAAATAAACATTAAGACAAAATTAAATTTATTTGGCTAAATGTGATACTTGTTTAAAACTGTGTTTCTGAAATTTATTGTGGATGCTAAATGTGATGTTTATTAATAAATATTTTTAAAAACTAACAATAATGGAATTTTTGTTTGGGAAGAGGAATGACTTGATTTGGTTTTTGCCACTTTCCTATGTAATAAAATGTGTTTTTAAATGATTTTTCCCCGAAACAACTAGAAATATTACGATGTCATTGATTTTAATAATATTAATGAGAATTGTTTAAATTCTCACCCATGTTCTGTTTTTGTTTCCGTAATATTTCTAGGGTCGAAATCTACAGCAAGCAGATCAAAGTAGAAGACCTAGAATAGTTTTGAAGTTATATTATTTTGTATTTTGTATAATTAGTACTTTGTAAAAGCTTATGTAAATTATTGTATTGTAAAGTACGTTATATACTATGTTTTTAATGTACAAACATTATATTATTCCACGATAGACTCATATTTTTTATATAAATTAAATATAGTATAAAATTAAATTATTAATTTTATGTGACGTACTTAATTTTATTTGCTAATACGTAAATTCGGATATATTATTAGTAATGTTATTAAGGACGTTACATTTTTGGTATCACAGTAGTTCATCCCGTTGAGCCGAGTTATGGACTAGTTATGCTTTGTTATGCATTTTTCTTATCTTAATGATGAGATGCATATATAGAATTGCATAATGGCCTTGAGTTGTATGTTTATAGTTAAATGATGCACTGTTACATGATATTGAGCCTGATCAACTCAATATTCATTGTTCTGTATGTACAGGAGACTATGGCATCTTTTAGGCTAACACGTGGAGGCAGGACAACTGCCAATGAAACTACGTTTGATGTGATGGAAGTACTTAGAGATATGGCAGCAACTATGAGGGAACAAAGAGAAATTGCAGCTACCCAAAGAGAGATGACAACTACTATGCGTGAGTAAACAACAGTTACAAACAAGATAATAGAAAGGATGGGTAATAATCCACAACCACCACAACAACATGAGAATGAAGCAGCTTTGGTAAGAAATCCAAATTTTCATGACTTATCTGAGTTCAGGAAGAACAACCCATCATCATTTAATGGCGATGACCAAATCAAAGTTAGTGACTGGCTGAGAGAGATGGAGAAGATTTTTGTTGCAATGGGTTGTACTGATGAGCAACGCGTTATTTTTGCTTCCTTTATGTTGAAAGGGGAAGTGAAATTTTGGTGGACTGATACACGAAGGCTTTTAGAGGTAGCTGGTACTCCTATTACTTGGAAGTTGTTTAAAACTACCTTGTGAGAAAAATATTTTCCTCAGAATGTGCAGGAAAAAAAAGAGATGGAGTTTTTGGAGTACAAATAGGGGAATATGACAGTTGATCAATATTTGATTAATTTTGAAGAACTATCTAAATTTTCTTCGCGTCTCAAATTTAATCTAGATGAAAAATGGAAATGTGTTAAGTTTGAGAATGGTTTGAGAGGAGAAATGAAAGAGAAAATATGACCTTTTGAGATTCGAGATTTTTACTCTTTGGTAAATAAGTGTCGAATTATTGAATCTTCTAAGTTTAATCTAGAACAAGGACAATAGTCATAAAGTTTCCAGAAAAGAAAGAGGAGTGATGATAGGTTTAAGAAAAATGTTCAGGGTCAGGGGACTACAGATCAACAAGGAAAAGCAAATCAGATTCAGAAGGAGGACAGAGGGCCCAAATGTCCAAAATGCAGTAGATTCCATGGTAATAGAGCTTGTCAGCTAGATTAGATAAAGTGTTTTGTCTGCGGCAAGAAGGAACATTATGCTAGAGATTGTCCCCAGCGGCAAGGAACAACAACTTCCAGTTCTCAACAACTAGGAGCTATCATTCCCAGACCCCAAACTAGAGGAAGGGTGTTCACTTTGAGCGGCAAAGAAATGACTCAATCCTCTGATCTGATACAGGGTAAGTGCATTATTAAAAATAATCTTTTAACTGTATTATTTGATTTAGGAGCACCACACTCTTTTATTTCTTATGATTGTGTAAGGATTTTGGATTTACCTGTGTCAGACCTTTCTTATGATCTAACAGGTTCTACTCCTATAGGAAAACCAGTAACCACTTTTAAAATATATATAAACTGTTGTGTCACTGTTGAAAATAGGGACTTTCTTGTAAACCTTATTTGTCTACCCCTTACTGACATAGACATTATTTTGGGTATGGATTGGTTATTAACAAACTATGTTGTTTTAAATTGCTTAAATAAAACTTTGGTGTTTCTACCTGATATTCCTTCTGTAAATACTTCTTCTGAATCTATTTTCCTAAACGCCAATCAAATTACTAGCTGCTTGGTAGAAGGAGCTCAAGGTTATGTGTAACATCCCGGGATTGCCTGCAGGATTGACGAGTGTCTCTACAAACCAACATGAGTCTTTTCAGCGTGCTTTGTCCTCACTCACACGCATCCTAGGAAACTTCCTAGGAGGTC
Source organism: Ormosia emarginata (assembly GCA_029884605.1). Classification (NCBI taxonomy): domain Eukaryota; kingdom Viridiplantae; phylum Streptophyta; class Magnoliopsida; order Fabales; family Fabaceae; genus Ormosia; species Ormosia emarginata. The sequence goes on along the minus strand of JAQQTP010000074.1, from coordinate 28,215,909 downwards.
ATCCATTCCACAATTGTTCCAAGTCAAGCACGCTTAACAATGGAGTTCTTATGTTCTAGGCTCCCGAAAAGAAGTTGCAACTTGTTGATATGGCTACGCCTAATCAATTCCTTTAAGCCATCCTCAACTATGCAGTCCTATACCTGCACAGTCTTTGAATCTTTCTCATTCCGGTGCGTATTCAGTTCATTCATAGGACCCTTCGCCTAGAAGCATGCCAGGAGCCGCTCCTTGTACGTGCTTCTCATGCACCGGCGTCCACTCCCCGCCCTCATCAACCCCGGGACACCACCTGCCCACCAGCTTCCGCCTGGTTCGTCCCCGAAACACACCGTACTGGGAGAGATCCCGTCTTTGATACCATCTGTAACATCCCGGGACTGCCTGCAGGATTGACGAGTGTCTCCACAAACCAACACGAGTCTTTTCAGCGTGCTTTGTCCTCACTCACACGCATCCTAGGAAACTTCCCAGGAGGTCATCCATCCCACAATTGCTCCAAGTCAAGCACGCTTAACAATGGAGTTCTTATGTTCTAGGCTCCCGAAAAGAAGTTGCAACTTGTTGATATGGCTACGCCTAATCAATTCCTTTAAGCCATCCTCAACTATACAATCCCATACCTGCACAGTCTTTGAATCCCTCTCATTCCGGTGCGTATTCAGTTCATTCATGGGACCCTTCGCCTAGAAGCATGCCAGAAGCCGCTCCTTGTACGTGCTTCTTATGCACCGACGTCCATTCCCCGCCCTCATCAACCCCGGGACACCACATTATGTTCTTATGTTTTCTTTGAATTCCGAGATCCTGCAGAGTTTAAAAAATATTCTCGTAGTGAGGGAATATCTAGAGGCATTTCCAGATGAAATTAATGAGTTACCTCTTGAGAGATAAATATAATTTACTATAGACTTAGTGCTAGGAACAAGGCCTATCTCTATAGCACTATATCAAATGTCTCCTCTAGAGCTCTCTGAACTTAAGAAACAAATAGAAGAACTGTCGGATAAAAAGTTCATTAGACCTAGTGTCTCACCTTGGGGAGCACCAATACTTTTGGTGAAAAAGAAAGATAGAAGTATGAGATTATGTGTAGAATATAGACAACTGAATAAGGTAACAATTAAAAATAAATATTCATTGCCTAGGGTTAATGACTTAATGGACCAACTTAGAGGTGCTACTATGTTTTCAAAGATTGATTTGAGATTAGGGTACCACCAAATTAGGGTTCGAGAAAAAGACATCCCTAAAAATGCCTTTAGGACTAGATATGGACATTATGAATATCTTGTAATGTCTTTCGGTCTAACAAATGCACCTACTATTTTTATAATTACATGAACATGATTTTTAGACCATATCTAGATAAATTTGTAGTTGTCTTTATAGATGATATTCTCATTTACTCAAAGACAACTGAAGAACATGAGGAACATCTTAGGTTGGTTATAGAAATCTTAAAAGAAAAGAAACTGTATGCCAAATTGTCAAAATGTGAATTTTGGATGAAACAAGTGCAATTCCTAAGACATGTGATATCAGGAGAGGGTATATCCGTAGATCCTAGTAAAATAGAGGCAGTTTTGCAATGGGAAAAACCTACAACTATAACTAAGATAAGGAGTTTCTTGGGTCTAGCCGGATACTATAGGAGATTTATAAAGAGTTTTTCTCAAATAGCATTAACCTTGACTAGACTGACCAGAAAAGGTATTACTTTTGAATGGATGCAAGAGTGTGAAAATACTTTTCAAGAACTGAAAAGAAAATTGATCACCATACCTATTCTAGTGATTCCAGATCCACAAGGTGATTTTGAAGTTTATTGTGATGCTTCGAGAAAAAGGTTAGGATGTGTTTTAATGCAAGATGGGTAAGTAGTTGCTTATGCTTTTAAGCAACTAAGACCTCATGAAGAAAACTATCCAACCCATGATCTAGAACTAGTAGCAGTTGTTTTTGCCCTAAAGATTTGGAGGCATTACTTGTATGGAGTTAAATTTAAGGTCTTTAACGATCATAAAAGTTTAAAATATTTATTTGACAAAAAAAAATTGAATATGTGACAAAGAAGGTGGATAAAGTTCCTAAAGGATTATGATTTTGAATTGAAGTATCATCCAGGTAAGGCCAATGTGGTGGCCGATGCACTAAGCAGAAAACTTCTACATGTATCTCATATGATGATACAAGAAATGACATTTTTAGAGAGCTTTAGAAATTTAAGTTTAGCAGTGACTGTGTTACCCCATAATCTTTATTTGAACAGGTTGAAAATTCACAATGAATTGAGGATTCAAATTAAGGAAGCTTAAAAAGAATATAAAAGTTTAAAAGAAATAGATGAACAAATTTTGTTAGGAAAGAAAAAGGACTTTAGAAGGGCTAAAGATGAGATAATAATGTTTAGAGATAGACTTTGTGTCACAAGAGAATCTGAAATCAAAGAAAAGATTTTGGAAAAAGCCTATAAAAGCAAATACACCATCCATCCTAGAACTACCAAGATGTATCAAGACCTCAAAAAAATGTTTTGGTGGCCAAGCATGAAAAAGGATATTGCAGAATATGTGTCCAAATGTCTAATATGTCAAAAAGTCAAAATTGAACACTAAAGACCTTTTGGAACCTTACAACCCTTAGAAATCCCAAAATGGAAGTGGGAAAACATTTCAATGGATTTTATTTTGGGGCTACCAAAAACCCAAGCAGGCCATAATGTCATTTGGGTTATAGTGGATAGGTTAACAAAATCTGCACACTATCTACCTATAAAAGCTAATTGGCCATTAGTAGGGGTGGAAATAGGCCAGGCTGCCCATCATAGGCCTATGGCCTGGCCTGCCTGAGGCCTGATCTATTTACTAAACAAGTTAGGCTAAGGCTTTTTTAAAAGTCTGTTTAACTAAAAAGGTCAGGCCTCAGGCAATCTAATAGGTCTGTTAAGTTGTAGACAGTGGCACTGACCTATTTAACTATATATAATATAATATATATTTATTATAATAATTATAAATTTATTATAATATATTAATATATTTTTTAATTAGATTTTAATAAAAATTAGTAACTAAAACCTAAGTTAGTAAGTTAAAATAGAAATAACATATTTATCAATATATTTAATGTAATATATTTATTAGAATGAAAATGATAAATTAATACTCACCTCCTACTTTTATAGATGCTCACTACTTTCTTGCTCTGATCTTTGGTCGTTGTGGGACTTGGAGATATACTAAGTTATTTGTAACTCTGTATATCTCCGAGTCCCACATCGACCAAAGACTAGAGTAAGAAAGTAGTGAGCATCTATAAAATTAGAATGTGAGTGTTAAGTCATAACAAAGGCTTATTGGCCTTGAATAAGCCTATTGGCTTATTTTAAGGCTTAGGTCTGTTAGCCTATGTAAATGCATATTGACCTATTTAAAGGTAGGTTTGTTAAAAAGGCCAGGCCAAGCCTTAAAAATTGACCTATTACAGACTCACAAGTTAGGCTTAAGCTTTATAATTGGGATACAAGTCAGGCCTATTTAAGTCAAAGCCTGGTCTAGCTTGGCCTATTTCCACCCTTAGTCATTAGATAGATTAGCTCAACTATATCTTCAAGAAATAGTTAGGCTACATGGAATTCCCTTCAACATTGTATTTGATAGAGACCCCAGGTTCACTTCTAGATTATGGAGAGCTCTACAAACAACCTTTTGGAACCAAACTGAATTTTAGAACGGCTTATCATTCGCAAACTAATGGCCAAACTGAAAGAACCATCCAAACCTTGGAATATATGCTTAGAGCCTGTGTGCTCAATTATCAGGGTAGTTGGGATAGGTTCTTACCTTTGATAGAATTTGTCCAAAACAATAGTTATGATAACAACATAGGAATGACACCCTATGAAGCCTTCTATGACTAAAAATGTAGGTCACCATTGTATTGGTATGAAACTAGGGAACAAACTATCCTAAGTCCTGAACTAGTACATCAAACCACAGAACAAGTTAAAAAGATCAAGGAAAGGATGTTAGCGGCCCAGAGTAGGCAAAAGAGTTATGCAGATGAGAGAAGAAGGTCTCTAGAATTCAAAGAAGGAAAACATGTATTCCTCATAGTCACTTCTACTACAAGAGTTAGTAGGGTCATAAAGACTAAAAAGTTGAACCCTAGATTCCTTAGTCCTTTCTAAATCTTAAAAAGAGTTAGACCAGTTGCTTACCAAATTGCTTTGCCACCCAACTTGTCAAACTTTTATAATGTCTTTCACGTTTCCCAACTTCAGAAGTGTAATCTAGATCCTTCACATATCATAGAAACTAAATTAGTACAGTTAAAAGATGATTTAACTTATGCAGTTAAACCTATAAAGATCTTGGATAGAGTAGTGAAAGAGCTCAGGGGGAAACAAATTCCTCTAGTGAAGGTGTTATGGGAAAGTGGTGACTCAGAGAAAGCAATATGGGAGCTTGAGTCCAATATAATACAGAACTATCCAGAACTTTTTGAATTAGGTAAGCAATGGACAAAATTTATAAAAAAGGGGAGAATTGTAACATCCTCCTACCGTAATGATCCTAGTTAAGGTTATAGAAGTTTAGTAATACTAGTAAGAATTATCTGTTAATTTGGGTAATTTTCTAAAGTAGTTTGAACGTAATTTTGTAATACTGAATACAATGAAATAACTAAAGTTTTTGCGTAAACAACTAATATATTGGGAATAAATATGAAAAAATTATTTTTTAGCTAAAAACAATTGATAAAAGCTGTAGTAAATTTTGGAGAAGCATTTGAGCTAGTTTGGTATTTTTAAGGATATCGAAGAGGAATTAAGGGAACAATAATGGAACTGCTAAGCATCTCAAAAAATTATGAAATTTCACAGAGATGATAAGTAAGATATGGAGAATAATTTTGTATAAAATACTAAAAGATAAGTATCAGTAAGCATATTTACTTAATCATTCGATTTAATTTAACTAGGGACCGAGTAATGAAGCTTAACTCATAAATAACAGTATACATAAAATTATAGAAAAATGGATCTAAGAATTAAGTTGAATTCTAAAATTCTCCATAATACTTATGGACACTTGAAAATTTAGATTTGAAAGACTAAAGTGTGCTTAGCAGATATAAAAGTATCAATAGCATAATTTTGGTAATCAATTTTGATCATTCCACCACCCTTTGAAGTCTAGATTTCTCTAGACTAATTTGTTCACTTTCTTCATCATATTTTCACGGGAAAAATAGAACAAAAATAGGGGCGGAAGCAGCAGCTCCACTGCGAGGAAAACAAAGGAAAAAGAGAAGAGAATCAAGAAGAAAAACAAAAGGAAAAGTAAGGAAACTTAAGGGAGCAAAGCTAGGAGTGAGGTAGGGGTTCTATGTTCTTTTATTTTCTTTGTGGATGTTGTGTTGCTATTGGTTCCATGCCCCTTTTAATTGCCTTGTGGTTGTTATTTATTCTTTTATTAAATGTGAAATGATTTGTTTAAATAAAGTTTATGGCCAAACCTTGATTTAGTGTAACCTACGACCAAAACAAAGTTTGCAATATGTTTATTGACTTGAAATTGAATTGATTTTGTAGTGTTTCTATCTTGAAAGATCACGACTGAATGTGTGAGCTTGAATTTGTAATCACATCTTGACTTTTGTGCTCCAACCATGTGCTTCAAGTCTTCATTATTTTTCTTCAATTGTTCATAGCCACTTTTATTGACTTTTGTGGCTTGATGTTTATGACCATGCCAAAGCTTTCTTCCTTATTTTTCTTATGCATGCTTTATAGGCTTGTAGTTACACGATGTAACACCCTGATGTAGGGTGTCACATTTATGACAAATCAAAATAAAAACCTTCCCAAGTTATAAATCGTTTAATAATAAGTACAACACGAGTTGTAAAATTTTAGTTATGTATTCTAAGAAGATCAATAATCATCCTATACAAATCCAATCATCTTCCATTATTGTTTCAACCTTCGTCCTATGGCCATTTCTTCTTGCGAAAAACATTACTAAATAAAATAAAAACAGAACATGAAATAAAATACATTATTACATATATACCATAATATCCATATGGTTTTGTTTAAAAAAATAATTAAAAATTAACTCATAAACCGTTTGGCACAAAAAGAGTAGATAACAAACTTGCCCAAGTCCAACAGACTAAGAAAACCCAAAAAAATATAGTACAGACATAACCAAAACAAAACAATCAAGCCAACCAGTAAGGATGATCCAACGGCTCGCCTCCTTCGTGCTGGTCCTCGGATTGCTACTTCTCTCATGAAAAATTAAGAGGTTGATCCTCTTCACTGTCTTTACCGTACATAATAATAACACATAAATACATACAAAGAGGTGAGACAATCTGTCATCATTACCATCAAGCAGTATAGAAAACGATAAATACAAATAGATATGTCATCAAAACATGTTATTACAACATATATAACATTTCATAGAATATATCAGAATAATATAATATGCAGACTCATAATGCACATGTACACGACACAAACCTACTCCATGGAGCTAAACACAACCAATCAGAGGGAATGATCCCGGAAGAACCTGCCTGTCAACTCGGCTACCGCGGGCCACGTGCTACATAGTCAAATTCGTCGTGGCTCACATAGTACACAGTCAAATTCATCATGTACTACATGCATTCTACAAGACCGTCCCCAATAAGATCGTGATTAAGAATAGTGCTTTGTCAAGATCACTAGTGTGTCATGCCCGGTACCATGGCCCAGAGGAGCTATCAACTGTCCACATGTGGAATTTTCGCACACCAATGCCTCCAAGTTCAATAAATGAACAATGTAACACCCCAAACTTTCTATTTATTAAACAGTAATTTTGACAGTTAACAGAATTCTACTGTTTAGTGATTTTTGTGTACTGTAAAATTATTTTGAATATTCCATCTGTATATTTGATCGTTTTGAGTAATTTGCTCCATGTCAGGAAAATAATAATTTTCGGGCTAAAAAATTTTTACGTAATTTAATTATTACTGAAAAGTCTTAATTAGTTTACGTAATCTGATGTGATATTTGTGAATTTTCTAATTTTTGTGATTTTATGTGTGATTATAAAATTTTTTACTGTTTGTGGGCCCCAGGGGGTGTATGTGGGCCTAGGTGGCCATACGTGGGCCCAGGTGGGTCCCGCAAAGTGAAAATTTTTCTACGCATAGAAAAATTTGTACTGTTTAGACGGAGATAGGGGATCTTACTAAACCTGAATCCGGAAACAGTTTTAGAAAATTTCCTTTACTACATTTTGTACTGTATTTAATTATCAAATGATAAAAATACAGTAAATATATTCTTTCATAGGGTTATAACAGATAAAAAAATAATAAAATTCTATACTGTTAAGTCAACATTAGTGGTTTGGATATCCACTATCGATTTAATCACCGTTGGAAATTTAATCTTGATTTAATCAACGGTGGAGATTTGATCTTAAAAGTGAATAGGATCAATTATAACCGTTGGATGGAAATTAAATCAAGGGTATAGATTTAGTCTTATAAATGACTATGACCATTATCAACCCTTGGATGTAAAATTAATCAATGGTGGAGATGGATCATTAATGACCATTGGATTTGGATTTAGATCAATGGTGGAGAATTGGTCATCAAAAATGACTACAACCATTTTGGACCTTTGGATGTAAAGTTTGAAAGTGTAATCTTGACCCTTCATTTTGGAGACACATTCAATGGTTAGGATTGCAAGCAAAAATGATCCAATGGCTCAAATGAAGTCTTCTATCTATAACCTAAACCTAGTAACTATTTTTAATCCAAACCATTCTTTTAATCAATGGTTAGGATGGCTTAAAGTGATGGTTATGAAATTTGTCACTTTTGGTGTGCATGAAGAGGGGGGGGACGGTTTGGAGAAGCAAGGAAGAGGGGAGACAACTTAGTATAGGCTTTTTAGGCCAAAGAAAAAAATGAAGACAATAGCCAAGTGTCAAGACCATTTATTATTTTTTCCTATTGATCAATAATGATCATGTTTTTCAAACTTCACTTTCCATTCTCTCCAATGCATGCTACGGCCATGCATAGTCCTAAAGGCCAAATAATTCATTTTTTTACACTTCACATTATCACTTCTTCACCTATTTCACTTAGTTTCAAGAAACCAACCAAAGAAAATTTCATTTTTCTCTCCCTAAGAGACCATTCGGCCAAGCACCCTAATTCTCTCCTCCATCACTCTTTAATTTCATACAACCTAGTTTCTTGAATCCTTACCTTATTCTAAACAACTTTCATGTTGAAGACTTTCTCTAAATCTTCCATCTTGAAGGACTTTTACTAAGATCAAGTTATAGAGTTTTTATTAGTGAAGTGTAAGGAAACTTTATTTATTCTTTTCTTTTTCATGTTCTAAACCATGTTTGATCCATGGTTCTTCTTATTCAAGCTTGATATACTAATTTTCTTGTATTTGTTTCATGTTTAAGAACTTGTGTTGGTGGAGATCTTGTTCAAAATACAAAGCAACAAGCTTTTTGGTGGTTCTTCAAGAGGTAAGAGGGAGATCCATCTCACCAACCAAGCATGGTGGTGAGAGATGGTCTTATATTTGATGGATGTTGAATCCATGTGAGGATTCATATCCATAGTCATGTAATAATTTATATGTGCTTATGAGCTTTGATTAATTGCCTATGCTTAATATGCTTTGCATGAGTTTATGATTTTGATGGTATGTTTATACTATGCATGATGATAATATGGCATGCTTTTGATATATATATATATATTGTGTATGTATGTGTATGCCATGATTTGATGACGGAAAGAAAATTAATTTTGCTCCCAATGGCCAAGGAAGAGCTACGGTTTTGATGCCCTTGATTAGGGTTCATGTTGAAAATTTTCAAGAACAAGGGAATTAATTTTTGATCCCTAGAACATGGTGAATTTCGGTTAAGACACCTCAAGATAGGTGTTCACAAAATTAATATTTTCTTGAATGATGAAAATAGATGTTTAGAAAAAGCAAGAAAAATAAATAAAGAGTTTATTTTTCAAAGAGTACATGAACACAATTTTAGAAGGATTTTTATTAATTTATTTTGTGTAAAAAGTTTCTAAGTGTTTTACTAAACATGAGATTTAAATGAAAATAGCAATGATGATTTTAAAGGATTTGTAAAGAAAGTGAAAACGGATTTGCAAAGAAAGTGAAAAATGGAAATGAACAAATGATTTGATTTTCAAAGACTATGAGTCTTACGTTTTTGTAAAGGATTTTTAATGGTTTTGTTTGTGTAAAACCATATCAATTTAAAAGGAAAAATATTTGATGGTTTCAATCCACGTTTTTTTAAAGGCTTGTAATGTCTTGATTTTTATGAACAAAGTGATTTTCAAAGTGAAAACGTAACTTGATTTAATACAAGGAATTTCAAAAGGGAATCAGAGTGTTTTTATCACTTGAGAGAATTTTGTAAACGAAAGACAAAGAGAGGTTGAACATGTTTGAACTCTAATTTATTTTGAAGAATGATTTTGGAAGTGATTTGAGAAAAATGGAGAATATAATGGCGATTTGAAAAGTTACTAACGTATAACTTATTTTTGAGTTTTGAAAGTACGTTAGAAAATGTTAAGTTTTGAAATGTTGATTTATATCAATGAAAAAGTGATTTTATGAATTATATTTTGGAAAAGGATTTCTTAAGTAAAGAAATGTGGAAAAAGATTTTCTTGAGTAAGAATAATATATTACATGAAGTATAAAGTTATATTATTTTAAGAAAAGTTGAAAAAGGAATATTTGAAGGTTGAGAAATATTTTCTGTAATGAAATTGTGGTAAAAAATTATTTACGTATCTTAAAAACGTAATTTTAAAGTACGTGGTTTGAAATACAGTAAAATATTTCTAAGTGTTTGGAAATATAGTAAAATATTTCTACGCGATTTTAAATACATTGAAATATTTCTACGAGATTGAGAAAAACGTTAAAAAATTAGTACGTGATTTAAAAGTGCAACAGAAGAGTTGCGGCATTTTGAAAACGTAACAGAAGGGTTACGATATTTTGAAAACGTAACAAAAACGTTTTGGAATTGTGAAAACGTAACGGAAATGTTGCGCAATTTTGTGAAAACACGACGAAAGTGTTTTATAACTATGAAAATGTGATAACATGATTTTGCTGTTGAAAATACAGTATAATTTGGTACAATTTATATGCATTGGAAAGAGATGCCTGTGATTGGATTTGGTGCATTATACATGCATTGGAAAAACATGCGTTGAGGCATATGATACATTGAACAAATGAAATTGAAAAGAATTTGGCCCTTTGGGGTTGGACTTGCACTGATATATTCGTGCATTGTATATGGCCCTTGTGGTTGAAGAGGGAATGAGAATTGATAGTGAGGTCTATGATGGATCTTGGGGGTGTCGAGGCGCGGCGGTCGACCAGTGGACAGCTGGTGAGTACCTTGTGCCACTTGGCGATGCAGTCCATTGCAACGCATTGACGATACCCGACAAGAACACGATTCTTTTCAACAACTAGAAGATTGTCTTTGGACTAAGGCTGACAATTGACAGAGCATTCTCCTCGAAATTGTGAAAACCTCCATGGAATTGTTTTTGAAAAACTGAGTCTTTGTGCACATGCATAATCTGACATTTATATCTGTGTGATATATTAATTGAGGAATATTGGCTATGACAATTGTTTTGAATACTTGGATAATGATGATGATAATTAGACAATGTTGAGGGCATTATCGTAATTGTTGTTTATGATATATTTGTATGATATGTTGTTTGTGTTTTTTCTGTGCTACCATGTTAGTATTGGCGTAGGTGATCTCACCTCTTTGTTATGTTGTTTTACTGCGTCTGTACCGTTAAAATCAAATAATAGAAGGATCGAGTTGTCTTAGACATAACGGGCAATGAATACTCTGAGATGGGTGACAACAATAAGGAGTGGACATTCAGGACTCGAAGGTGTGCAGTGTTGACAAAGAACGGATGTAGAACAGATGTCCGATGCAACAAGATGGATACACAATAGAATAAGTATGTTAAGTTTTAACGTTAGTGTTGTACCGTGCTATTAAGTAGGACCCGTCATGGGGTTTGCTACTGTTAAAAAAAAAAGTCTGTTAGTTTTATATTTCTCTTTAAATTATGAAATATTAATTAGTGTCAATATTGCATAATGAATAGTTGAAATATGATTTTCAATATTACCTAATATTTTTAGTAAATTTATGTTTCAGTAAAGAAGAAATTTTAAAACTCACTTTTTATAACTCAAACTTTGTGCGAATTTCTTTTCAGATTATGAGTCGGGAGTCAGACATGTGATACCCTAAGGAGGGTGTTACAAACAACACTACGCCTATCGCACCCAAACAGGGGTGTAATTCATCCTCTTAGGTATAACTCGTCAGTGACACCAAAAACATCATATACCTCAATGCATGGTGCAAGACTAAAAAATTTACATATATCATAATATTATCAAATCACATGGTCAAGTGCCATAACTCGGCACTACCACTTTTCAATATAACCGGGTTCAACCCGACAACATATCGTTGTTATTTTCAATCGCATAAATATTTTACCGCATTTTTCACGATCTTATGATTATTTTCCAACGTTTTCAAATTGTGTAGGTATTTTCTTATGTTTTTAAAATCATTTTCTCATTCGCGTAATATTTTTAAATCATCTTCTCAATTACGAAACATTTTTAAATCATTTTCTCAATCGTGTAATTTAAACATCACTATTTTAAATACGCGTAAAGTATTTCTACAATTTTTCACCTTATAAAATATTTCTTGACGTTCTAAATTAATTTTTGAAAACTTTTTGAAATTAAAAATCCTTTTTAATAAAATACTTAGAGCACTAAATCAATTTTAAAACGTATTCTCCATTATCATAATAAAAATTACTAAATTGAGTTCTTGTTAAATAAATCTTTTAAAACTACCTTAAGAAAATATATTTTTTTAAATCTAAACACCAATTCTTGACTTGTTGGCCCAAAATTAATTTATTTTCCATAACCAAATATATAATCATTTTCTATCTCATTTTCCTTTGTAAAAATCTTTAATCCAATTATTTGTTACTAAATCCTCTAAAATCTATACTTAAAAAATAATTTTAGATTAAAAGTATAATGAATGGCATGTGACCGAAATTTACTATGTCTTCAACAAATCAAGCATTTGAAAACACATACATCAAAATTAATCATACAACAAAGTAAAACCATAAACAATCAAATAAATGAATCCTTATGGATTCTTCACCACATACAATCCATTTTCATACTACCAAAATAGTTAATGAGATTAAATCTCCCTCTTACCTCTTGAAGACTATCCTTCTTGAAAGCTTCCTTAGAGAATTTTTGTGTGGCTTCAAGAAAATACCTATCAAGCTTAAACAATTTATAAAATATAAAACTAAGCTTGAGAAAGAATAACCATGGATCAAACATGGCTTAGAAATTTAAAAACAAATTTAGAAATAGGAAACAAGAATTTTACCTAATAGGGTAGAAATTTCAACCTTGATTTCCAAGCTCAAGATGGTTCATTTTGAAGAAACTCACAACATGAAAGATGTTTGGAATGGTGTTTAGCTTTAGGAAATGAGGTTGGATAAAATTATTGAAGAGTGGAAGTGTGATTTGGGAGTGGTGGCCGAATAGCTCAAGAAATGGAGAAAAGATGAAGTTCTTCTTTATGTTCTTGTGTTCTTGAAGAAAGAGAATGGAGAGAATAGATAGGAGTGATGGAAAATGGAGTGGAGAGGTCTCCTACACTATATATAGCCATGTGGTGCATTGGAGGAGTGGGTGGAATGATTTGTGATAATTGCTTGGTGGAGCACTCAAGGAGACAAGGTGGTGCATGCTAGCTCACTAAAGTGTGTGATTAAGTGTGATGGAATCAAAATGATAGCCTAAAAATCATGTGCATTGCCTTGGAGTTACATGGAGTGAATGGATGGAAATTCATTGAATATTTGAGTGGGAGACAAGGTAGTTGAAGGATGACTAAACTCCAAGTGATCATAAATGATAGAATGCATTATTATGCATTATTTGAAGAATCATTTACCTTCTTGATGGACATGGCCTTGTGGCCTTGGTGGAATTCACCAACAAAAGAATCTCATTCCATGTTATAATGAAGTGCATGAGTTGTACGTGGGTCAAAGTGTTTTACCTCTTTGGTTTCTACATTAAACATATTAGGTCCACTAACATGATTATAGAATCTAGGTAAATAGAAAACTTAATTACTAGGGTTAGGTAATTAGGTTTATGATTTCACCTATGGTAAGTAGATTTATAACATTAACTTAAGGTAAATAGATTTATGACTTTAACCTAGGGTAACTAAATTTTATACTTTAACCGATGATAAATAAATTTACAACTTTAACCTAATGTAAATAGGTTTACAACTTTAACCTAAAGTGAATAAATTTATAATTTACCTAAGGTAAATAGATTTATGATTTTACCTACGTCTATTTCTCTATGTAGATTTTAACTGGTAGTTAATTTTGAATTGACAAAAATTACTGCGGTAAAACTGATTTTTTATTGTCTAAAATTTACTGCGGTAAAAATTAAATTTTTACTGTGGTTCAATAATAACGCGTATCTAGATAAATTTTCAAACAACGAAGATTTTCGAATACTGTTTCTGGTTTCGGGTTTAGTAAGATCCTCCGGCCCCACATGAATAGTTCAAAAATTCATCCGACCTGGGAAAAATTATTATTTTCTTGACTCGGAGTAATTCATAGACAAAGATCAAAAACATTCATAGAACAGTTAAAATAAATTTACAGCACACAGAAATCACAAAAATAGTATAATTTAGTCATTACTGTAATTTATCAAAAATTGGAGTGTTACACACGACCAAGTCATAAACAAAAACACTTCATTTCAAGTGTTCATAGCCATTTTTATTGACTTTTGTGGCTTGATGTTTATGACCATGCCAAAGTTTTCTTCCTTATTTTTTTCATGCATGCTTTATTGACTTGAGTTTCACGGCCAATGTAGTCTAGCATTCCTTTGTTGACTTTAAAATTTGATTGGTTTTGCATCTTGGTTTCCACGGCCAAACAAGTAATTGTATGCTCCATGGTTTTTATGATCAAGTTCCTATTGACTTAATAGTAACCCTATCCTTCATGGTTTTTATGTTCACCTTGGAATTTTCTATATTGTTGTTAAAAAAGTTGACTAATGGAAGGTTGTTAGAAGAAGAAATTGTAAAGTTAGTCATGAAAAGAAAAGCTTAACCATGACATGTTTTTCACTATGTATGCTTGAACTTTGGTGTTATGTGAGCGCGACTTACCTATGACCAATAAAGCTTGTTGTGCTTGACTATGACCATTGCAGGTGCTATGAATATATGGAGAAATTATAGTACTTGTATTCTTGATATGATCATCTAGGTCTTATCGTGGCCTTGGAGGCCAAATGGCAACTCTAGAAGATGTGAAGATTCTCTTTGTATATCTAAAGATTTTATGCTTGGATTGTGATTGAATAGTTAAATGTGTGAGAATTCTTGAAATGTGATTTGATTTATATGAGTACCCCTTTGTATTTTTCATAGCCAAGAGATTGAAATAGGATTGTCCTAGGTTAGAATGGAAGTAGTTGAGGTTGAGGATGGATATACCCTCACTCTTTACTCAAGTTCTTCCTAGATAAAAGTAGTTGAGGATGGACATTCCCTTTCTACTAGAGGTGATCCTAGATTGTTGATAGTGTAAGGATGAATGATTCCCTCCCTATCTCAGTAGTTGAGGATGAACATTCCCTCTCTACTCATAACTCTATGTTGAGGACAAACATTCCCTCACTAGAGATGACCGGGTTACTCATTTATCGGAGTAGTTTTGTGTGATTGACAAATGGTTATAAATAGGTTGAGGTGCACTAACTTGAAAGCAGACTACTTCCAAGTAATTTAAATAAACATTAAGATGAAATTGAATTTATTTGGCTAAATGTGATACTTGTTTAAAACTGTGTTTTTGAAATTTATTGTGGATGCTAAATGTGATGTTTGATAATAAATATTTTTAGAAACTAACAATAATGGAATTTCTATTTTGGGAAGAGGAAAGAGTTGATTTGGTTTTTGTCACCTTCCTATATAATAAAATGAGTTTTTAAATGGTTTTTCTCCGAAATAGCTAAAAGTATTACGCAGTCACTGATTTTAATAATATTACTGAGAATTAAAGAATTCTCACCCTAGTTCTATTTTTGTTTCCATAAAATTTTCAAGGTCGAGTTTTGCAGTAAGGAGACCAAAGTAGAAGACCTAGAATAAATTTGAAGTTATATTGTATTGTATTTTGTATAATTAGTACTCTATAAAAGTCTATGTAAATTATTGTACTGTAAAGTACACTGTATACTATGTTTTTTGATGTACAAACATTATATTATTCCACGACAGGCTCATATTTTTTGTTTATCAATTAAATATAGTATAAAATTGAATTATTAATTTTACGTGACGTACTTAATTTTATTTGCTAATACGTAAATCCAGATACGTTATTAGTAATGTTACTAAGGACGTTACAATAAGGGTAGAAAACCCTTACCTGGCCGTAAGCTTCAATGTCACAAATGCAAAGTCATGGTCACTCATTACTAACAAAATGCACACATGGTTCAACTACTACAAGTGTTAACATATTCAACAATCAATAATTTCCTTCTTCACATAGTTTGACCATGCATTTCAAAAGAAAGCATGAAATAAACTCTAGTATGGAAGCACACAGTTGAGCAGCCTTTATAAAAAAAATCAAGGCATATATACACGATTTGCTCAATTGAAAATGAAAGCACACAACAACCTTTGTTGAAAATGAAAACACACATACATACACACACACACACACACACACGGTTTACTCAATTGAAAATGAAGTACACAGTAGCCTTTGTTGAAAATGAAAGTACACACACACATACACAATTTGCTCAATTGAAAATAAAGCACACAATAGCCTTTGTTGAAAATGAAAGCATACACACACACATACAAAATTTCCTCAATATAAAAAAATGAAGTACATAGCAGCCTTTGTTGAAAATGAAAGCGCGCACACACACACACAGTTTGCTCACTTGAAATCAAAATAAGTTTTCAAAGTCAATAAAAATATTCCACTTTGTACAGTTTCAGTCGTGACATCAATAACAAGCAAAGAAAGTTATCAAACAAGAATTTCAACAACCAAATGTGTACACTTGAACATCAATAGCCAACTTCAGCCGTGACATTAACAACAAGCAAAGAAAGTCAT
This sequence comes from Ormosia emarginata, assembly GCA_029884605.1. Lineage (NCBI taxonomy): Eukaryota > Viridiplantae > Streptophyta > Magnoliopsida > Fabales > Fabaceae > Ormosia > Ormosia emarginata. Next base: position 28,199,493 of record JAQQTP010000074.1, on the reverse strand, counting down.
CAACCAAGAATTTCAACAATGAAATGTATACACTTGAACATCAACAACCAACATCATAATTTCCAAGTCAAAAGTCAATGGAAAATTATCCACAAAAAATATGTTTTGGCCGTGCATGAGGGTAACAAACATAGCAAAAAATTCATAGAAAAGTGGAATCGATTAATGACATAAATTCCATACCTTATCTCCTAATTCCTTAAGTCTTGATCTTCAATCTTTCATTGTTTTTCTCTCTTCTTTTCCCCATTTTTTGTTCACGTAAATATTACCCTTGTTCATGTAAATACTACCCCTATTTTGCCTTTATTCTTGCAGGTTTCACCATGTATGAAGAGTGGAGAAAGGATAAGAAAGTGATTGATAAAGATGGAGATGAACAATAATAAAATTAGAGGTTAGAAAATGGAAGTGTGTGACTGTGTAGCTGCTGCCTTATTTCTGTTTTTGATACGCAAAAGTGAAGTGAATATGTGAAGGAAGAGTAAAAATGTCGTGTTGGAACTTTTGAATATGTTAAATGCATCTTAATCTTCCAAAAATGAGTTTTCAAGTATTCACAAGTGTTATGGAAAATTTTAGAACTCATCTTGTTACCAAGTGGCCTCAATACTCAAGAAAGGGGGTAAATTGAGTATGTAAAATATTTTCGCAAATCTTTCACAAAACATTTGATTATCAATTTTTGTTAAAGCTATTGATTGATTAAAGTGAATAGATAGATGAGATTGATCACTTCACTCACAAATAAATAAGTCAAGATAGAAAGTATTCAAGCAAGCATATAAAGTATAAGCATATAAAGTATAAGCACAAAGTAAAAAGATAGAGTTGAGAAGAACAAACACAAGAATTTATCCTGGTTTAACCACCCCTTGTAATCACGTCCAGTTCTCAAGTGAACCACCCGAGATTTTTCACTAAACCTTCAAGCTTGAACAGGTACTTGACAACCTTTACAACTGAGAGCACTCAATATACCTCTGGGATGCCTCACCCTTTGTGCTTGAGCCTCAAAACAGGGATACCTCACCCTTTACAACCCATCTATGTCTTATGGCCAAAGCAGAAGAAGAAGAAAAAGAATAAAGCGATAATGAGGTAAGTTCTAATTTATTGCCTTCTTATGATGAACTTTAAGATGTTTTCAAAGAATTGCATGATGAATCAAAAAGGCTCACAAAATTAATTTCTTCATCTAAGAAAACAATTTCTTCTTTGGAAAACCAAATTCTAATTTTGAATAGAGAAATTGAAGAATTAAAAATTAAAAATGAGACATTAGGATTAATTGATGCATGCCCAACCTGCACTTCACTTGCTTCTACATCTTCATCTTGTCATATTCTTGAAAAAGAAATTAAAGATTTAAAGAACACTCTTTCTAAATTCACTTTTGCAAGAGATAATTTAAATATGTTGTTAGGAAAACAAAGAGCTATTTTTCAAAAAGCAGGAATAGTATATAACCCAAAAAATCAACATAAATTTTATAAAAATTTCTTTGTTAATTCTAATATTTCATGTAGTCCTTTATTAAATGTTTCTATTGTGGAAAGAAAGGACATAGTGCATCAACATGCAATGCAAGGAAAACATTAATACAAAAATTGGAACTAAAATGGTATGGGTTCCCAAGGGTACTATACACAAAACTGACATTCAAGGACCCAAGAAAATTTGGGTACGAAAAGCCAAAATTGAAATGTGTTGTAGGTGTGTTTGAAGGCCAAGAGCTGACTTTGGCATTTTGAAAGTGACTACTGCAAGCACAAGACCAAAAATAATTCCAAGCTCTCTTCCTTGTTTTCATGAAGGTTGGAGTTGCAATCCTGGAATAAGTACTTCATCATTGGGTACAAGTTTTTCCCTTCTCAGAATGCACCTTTGTACACGGTAAATATGTTTCTCTTGATATAGTTATTTGAATAACTCTAAAGTTATTTGAATACCATTGCATCTGAACATGAATTCATTTGTTTTTCTGATAGATCTATTCGAATAGACCTGTGGCTATTCAAATACCATATATTAGTCTTGTATTTTGATGTTTTTAAAAGTTGATCAATTCTAATAACTCAATAGTCATTCGAATAACCTGATACCTGTTTATTTCAGTCTTTCTCGTATGCATCTGAGGCATTCGACTACATGTTCATCTATTCAAATACACACTCTCTCTGGAATTAATAATCCTATGGTGGTTATTTGAATACAGACAGAGGTATTCGAATAACCCATGGCTGAAAGCTAAATTTACGGCCTGATCTCTGTTCTGTTTCTGTCTTTTCTAATGCAAATGCTTAATGTAATTAGCTATTGTTTTGATAAATATATGATTGTGGTAACAAACAAGTGGTTACTTGGCCAAAATTAATTAATAAAATATCTTTTGCCCTTGTGAACTCAGTTGTTATTTTTGACTTATTACTTTGAATACTTACTTGCTTATGAGTTTGGCTAACCTCTGCGGATCCAAAAATTAATGCATACCAAAGAAGGTACTTTGAATTTTGTTGTAGGGAGATAACTACCTCAAGCACATAGTTAAATGGAAAAAGTTTATTCAACTTGAGGATATGCGAATGTTAAACATGAATATATATCATATTACTTTGACTTTATGCTCTATCTTGTCCCATCGTTTTGATCATGACAAAAGGGGGAGAGAATTTTGAGTTCTTTGATTGAGAAAAGTCAGGGGGAGAAAAAGTAAAAGTCAGGTAAGACTAAAATGAAAATTAGATTCCAAAAGTAAGGGAGAACTGTTGCGCACATCTCTGATATAAATCACCAGAGGAGGAGTAAGTTTCTCAAAATTTAACTTTGTGAATTCCAATTTATATGAACTAATGCTTTTCTCAAATGTTAGTTTGTCATCATAAAAATGCGGGAGATTGTAATTGGCTAGCTGACATGGACAATGGTTTTCATGATAACCAACATGAAGATGATGAGAAGACCAAGTCAAAAGATCTTCAAAGATTAGCTTTAGGACTTAGGATCTTTGCAAGCAGACCTTTTTGGATATCTCATTGGTATTGGAAGAAAAGATTAAAATTTTTTTCAAAATAAGTTTCCAAAATCCAAAAATTCATTTTCTATATATTTGAAAGAGTTAAAACTATTTTTGTCTCAGGGGTATTCGAATAGACCCCATGGTATTCGAATAACCCATGTGGTAATCGAATATACCTGATTTTAGAAAATTGTGTTTTTAACAGAGGTATTTGAATATACTACAGAGGTATTCGAATAACATCATTCTAAACTGTTTTACAAAGTCTTTAAAATAAAGGTAATCGAATACACCCTGATGGTATTCGAATAACCTGCTTCTGAACTATTTTTTATAAGTAATAAAATCAGTGGTATTCGAATACACCATGATGGTATTCGAATAACCCACGAGGCTTTGTAATATTTGTTGCTTATGTTAAAAATGTGATTCCTTATTTTCTCATATTTCCTGTGCTCCTTTTGCCAAAACTTTGAGATATCCTAAGAGAGCTTCCTAGTGCTTCAATTTGTAATATTTGCTCTTTGTGAGAGTTTATCTTCATCTATTTTCTACTTTTGTAAAAAGGGTGACGTATCCCTCGTTGTAAAGAAGGTGAGGTATCCTTCAAAAGGGGTGAGGTATCCCTCTGGTGAAAAGGGCGAGGTATCCCTTGTTTTAAAGAAGGTGAGGTATCCTTCAAAGGGGGTGAGGTATCCCTATAGTGAATAGGGTGAGATATCCCTGTTGTGTAAAGGATGCAAGCACCTATTTTAAGCTTGTATTGAATAGTGAAAAATCTCGAACTGTGTTTTGAGGACTGGACATAGGCCACAAGTGGTTAGTGGTCGAACCAGGATAAATATCGTGCCTGCTCTTCTCATCTTTATCTCTTTATTTTTTTGTAATTTATTTATCATTGCTTATCTTTCAAATTGCTACGCTTAAGGTTTTCAATTATTTTCTTCTTTTTTATATTTTTTTTAACATATAGCTTCGAAGAAATTTGCTTTTATAAGAGTTTACAAAAAGTTTTAATTACTCAATTCACCCCCCTCTTGAGTACTGAAGCCACTTGGGTAACAAGTGGTATCAGAGCTAGACTCTTGTATAAAGAGCTTAGCAGCTTCAAGAGTACATGGCTTCATCAAATGATTTTTCAGAAGGAACTTCCATAAACTGACCACCCTTTTTCAATGGGATGGTTATGCATATTGAAAGGAAAGAATGAAAATTTTCATTAAAGCTATTGATCTAGATGTGTGGGATGCTGTCAAAAATGGCACATTTATACCTACACGAGAAATCAATGGTATAAAGATTGAAAAACAAAGAAGTGAATGGTCTAAAGATGATAAAAGAAAAGTTCAAAATAACTTGCTAGCCAAAAACATCATTATCACAGCTTTGGGGCATGATGAATTTTTTAAAATTTCAAATTGCAAAACTGCTAAAGAAATGTGGGACACTTTACAGGTTACCCATGAGGGTACTAGTGAAGTTAAGAGGTCTAAAATTAATTCTCTTACTCGTGAATATGAATTATTTACAATGAACCAAGGAGAAAGCATTCAAGAAATGGAAAAGAGGTTCACCCATATTGTAAATCATCTTGCATTATTAGGAAATAATTTTTCTAATGAAAATTTGATTAACAAAGTATTGAGATGTTTGAGCAGGATTTGGCAGCCTAAGGTAACAGCTATATCAGAATCAAGAGACTTATCAACAATGACGTTAGCTACCTTATTTGGAAAGCATCAAGAGCATGAATTAAAACTCAACAGGCTTAACCAAAGTGAGAAACATGATAAGAAGAAGAAGGGGATCACACTTAAAGTCACCTCCGCTATCAATAATGAAGATGAAGACGATAGAGATGATGCGGACAACATTGAGTTAGATGAAGAGAACCTCAGTCTGCTGGTAAAGAAATTTGGAAGGTTTCTAAAAAAGAAAGGAACTCAAAGAAGACCATCTTTTCCCCCAAAGAAATTTGAAAAGAAATCCTCCAAGGAAAGAAAAGCCTAAATAGCATGGGATGAAAATGATATGGATTCTACTGATAGCTCAGATAGCGAGGAAGCCCATCTATGTCTTATGGCCAAAGAAGAAGAAGAAGAAGATAGCGACAATGAGGTAAATTCTGATTTATTGCCTTCTTATGATGAACTTCAAGATACTTTCGAAGAATTGCATGATGAATCAATAAGGCTCACAAAATTAATTTCTTTATCTAAGACAACAATTTCTTCTTTGGAAAACCAAATTCTAATTTTGAATAAAGAAATTGAAGAATTAAAAATTGCAAGTGAGACATTAGGATTAATTGATGCATGCTCAACCTACACTTCACATGATTTTACATCTTCATCTTGTCATATTCTTGAAAAAGAAATTGAAGATTTAAAGAACACTCTTTCTAAATTCACTTTTGGAAGAGATAATGTAAATATGTTGTTAGGAAAACAAAGAGCTGTTTTTCAAAAAGCCGGAATAGTTTATAACCCAAAAAATCAACATAAATTTTATAAAAAATTCTTTGTTAATTCTAATATTTCATGTAGTCCTTTTATTAAATGTTTCTACTATGGAAAGAAAGAACATAGTGCATCAACATGCAATGCAAGGAAAAATATTAATACAAAAATTAGAACTAAAATGGTATAGGTTCCTAAGGGTACTATACCCAAAACTGATATTCAAGGACCCAAGAAAATTTGGGTACCAAAAGCCAAAATTGAAATGTGTTGTAGGTGTGTTTGAAGGCCAAGAGCTGACTTTAGCATTTTGAAAGTGGCTACGGCAAGCACAAGACTGAAAATAATTCCAAGCCCTCTTCCTTGTTTTCATGAAGGTTAGAGTTACAATCCTGGAATAAGTACTTTATCATTGGGTAACAAATTTTTCCTTTCTTAGAGTGCACCTCTGTACACGGTAAATATGTTTCTCCTGATATAGTTATTCGAATAACTCTAAATTTATTCGAATACCATTGCATCTGAACGAGAATTCTTTTGTTTTTCTGATAGATCTATTCAAATAGACTTATGGCTATTCGAATACCAAATATTAGTCTTGTATTCTTATGTTTTTAAAAGCTGATCTATTCGAATAACCTGATACCTATTTATTTCAGTCTCTCTCGTATGCATCTGAGGTATTCGAATACATGTTCATCTATTCAAATACACTCTCTCTCTGGAGTTAATAATCCTGTGGTGGTTATTTGAATACAGACAGAGGTATTCGAATAACCTATGGCTGAAATTCAAATTTACAGCCTGATCTCTTTTCTGTTTCTGTCTTTTCTAATTCAAATGCTTAATGTAATTGGCTATTGTTTTGATAAATATATGATTGTGGTAACAAACAAGTGGTTACTTGGCCAAAATTAATCAATAAAATATATTTTGCCCTTGTGAACTCATTTGCTATTTTTGACTTATTATTTTGAATGCTTACTTGCTTATGAGTTTGGTTAACCTCTACGGATCCAAAAATTAATGGATTCCAAAGAAGGTACTTTGAATTTTGTTGTAGGGAGATAACTACCTCAAGCACACATTTAAATGGAAAAAGTTCATTCAACTTGAGGATATGCAAATGTTAAACACGAATATATATCATATTTCTTTGACTTTATGCTCTATCTTGCCCTATCTTTTTTATCATGACAAAAAGGGAAGAAAATCTTGAGTTCTTTGATTGAAAAAAGTCAGGGGGAGAAAAAGTAAAAGTTAGGTAAGACTAAAATAGAAATTGGATTCCAAAAGTAAAGGAGAGCTGCTGCGCACATCTCTGATATAAATCACCTCTTACGATAAAGAGGGGGAGTAAGATTCTCAAAATTTAACATTGTGAATTCCAATTTATATGAACTAATACTTTTCTCAAATGTTAGTTTGTCATCATCAAAAATGGAGAGAATATAATTGGCTAGCTGACATGGACAATAGTTTTAATGATAACAAACATGAAGATGATGAGAAGACCAAGTGAGAAGATCTTCAAAGATTAGCTTTAGGACTTTGGATCTTTGTAAGGAGACTTTTTTGGACATCTCATTGGTATTGGAAGAAAAAATTAAAATGTTTTTCAAAATAAGTTTCCAAAATCCAAAAATTCATTTTCTATATATTTGAAAGAGTTAAAATTGTTTTTGTCTCAGGGGTATTCGAATAGACCCCATGGTATTCGAATAACCCATGTGGTATTCGAATATACCTGATTTCATAAAATTGTGTTTTCAACAGAGGTATTCGAATATACTTAAGAGGTATTCGAATAACATCATTCTAAACCGTTTTACAAAGTCTTTAAAATAAAGGTATTCGAATACACCCTGATGGTATTCGAATAACCTGATTCTGAACTATTTTTTATAAGTAATAAAATCAGTGGTATTCGAATACACCATGATGGTATTCGAATAATGCATGAGCCTCTGTTTTGATTTTTGAATTCATACGTAAACGTTTTCAGCATTTATTATCACATTAATGGCACCCAATGACTCTTTTCTTCATTGCTCTATAAATAGAGACCTTGGGTCTCTTCTGAAGGTTGGCAAAAAAACCATTTGAATTATTTGTTGCTTGTGTTAAAAACATGATTGCTTATTTTCTTATATTTCCTATGCTCCTTGCCAAAACTTTGAGATATCCTAAGAGAGCTTCCTAGTGCTTCAATTTGTAATATTTGCTCTTTGTGAGAGTTTATCTTCATCTATTTTCTGCTTCTGTAAAAAGGATGAGGTATCCCTAGTTGTAAAGAAGGTGAGGTATCCTTCAAAAGGGGTGAGGTATCCCTCTGGTGAAAAGGGTGAGGTATCCCTTATTGTAAAGAAGGTGAGGTATCCTTCAAAGGGGGTGAGGTATCCCTATAGTGAATAGGGTGAGGTATCCCTGTTGTGTAAAGGTTGCAAGCACCTATTTTAAGCTTGCATTGAATAGTAAAAAATCTCGAACTGTGTTTCGAGAACTGGACATAGGCCACAAGTGGTTAGTGGTCGAACCAGGATAAATATCGTGCCTGCTCTTCTCATCTTTATCTCTTTATTTTTCTGTAATTTATTTATCATTACTTATCTGTCAAATTGCTACGGTTAAGGCTTTCAATTATTTTCTTCTTTTTTATATCTTTTTTTTTAACATATAGCTTCGAAGAAATTTGCTTTTATAAGAGTTTACAAAAAGTTTTAATTACTCAATTCACCCCCCTCTTGAGTACTGAAGCCACTTGGGTAACAAGTGGTATCAGAGTTAGACTCTTGTATAAAGAGCTTAGCAGCATCAAGAGTACATGGCTTCATCAAATGGTTTTTCAGAAGGAACTTCCATAAACTGACCACCCTTTTTCAATGGGATGGTTATGCATATTGGAAGGAAAGAATGAAAATTTTCATTAAAGCTATTGGTCTAGATGTGTGGGATGCTGTCGAAAATGGCACATTTATACCTACGCAAGAAATCAATGGCATAAAGATTGAAAAACAAAGAAGTGAATGGTCTAAAGATGATAAAAGAAAAGTTCAAAATAACTTACTAGCCAAAAACATCATTACCACACCTTTGGGGCAGGATGAATTTTTTAGAATTTCAAATTGCAAAACTGCTAAAGAAATGTGGGACACTTTACAGGTTACCCATGAGGGTACTAGTGAAGTTAAGCGGTCGAAAATTAATTCTCTTACTCATGAATATGAATTATTTACAATGAACCAAGGATAAAAGCATTCAAGAAATGGAAAAGAGGTTCACTCACATTGTAAATCATCTTGCATTATTAGGAAAAAAAATTTCTAATGAAAATTTAATTAACAAAGTATTGAGATGTTTGAGTAGGATTTGGCAGCCTAAGGTAACAACTATATCAGAATCAAGAGACTTATCAACAATGACGTTAGCTACCTTATTTGGAAAACTTCAAGGGCACGAATTAGAACTCAACAGGCTTAACCAAAGTGAGGAAAAATGATAAGAAGAAGAAGGGGATCACACTTAAAGTCACCTCCGCTATCAATAATGAAGATGAAGACGATAGAGATGATGCGGACAACATTGAGTTAAATGAAGAGAACCTCAGCCTACTAGTTAAGAAATTTGGAAGGTTTCTCAAAAAGAAAAGAACTCAAAGAGGACCATCTTTTCCCCCAAAGAAATTTGAAAAGAAATCCTCCAAGGAAAGAAAAGCCTACATAGCATGGGATGAAAATGATATAGATTCTACTGATAGCTCAGATAGTGAGGAAGCCGATCTATGTCTTATGGCCAAAGAAGAAGAAGAAGAAGAAAGCGACAATAAGGTAAGTTTTGATTTATTGCCTTCTTATGATGAACTTCAAGATACTTTCAAAGAATTGCATGATGAATCAATAAGGCTCACAAAATTAATTTCTTTATCTAAGACAACAATTTCTTCTTTGGAAAACCAAATTCTAATTTTGAATAAAGAAATTGAAGAATTAAAAATTGAAAATGAGACATTAGAATTAATTGATGCATGCTCAACCTGCACTTCACATGCTTTTACATCTTCATCTTGTCATATTCTTGAAAAAGAAATTGAAGATTTAAAGGACACTCTTTCTAAATTCACTTTTGGAAGAGATAATGTAAATATGTTGTTAGAAAAACAAAGAGTTGTTTTTCAAAAAGCCGGAATTGTATATAACCCGAAAAATCAACATAAATTTTATAAAAAATTCTTTGTTAATTCTAATATTTCATGTAGTCCTTTTATTAAATGTTTCTACTATGGAAAGAAAGAACATAGTGCATCAACATGCAATGCAAGGAAAAATATTAATACAAAAATTGGAACTAAAATGGCATGGGTTCCTATGGGTGCTATACCCAAAACTGACATTCAAGGACCCAAGAAAATTTGGGTACCAAAAGCCAAAATTGAAATGTGTTGTAGGTGTGTTTGAAGGCCAAGAGCTGACTTTAGCATTTTGAAAGTGGCTACTGCAAGCACAAGACCGAAAATAATTCCAAGCTCTCTTCCTTGTTTTTATGAAGGTTGGAGTTGCAATCCTGGAATAAGTACTTTATCATTGGGTAACAAATTTTTTCTTTCTCAAAATGCACTTCTGTATACGGTAAATATGTTTATCCTGATATAGTTATTTGAATAACTCTAAAGTTTTTCGAATACCATTGCATCTGAACGTGAATTCTTTTGTTTTTCAGATAGATCTATTCAAATAGACTTATGGCTATTCGAATACCATATATTAGTCTTGTATTCTCATGTTTTTAAAAGCTGATCTATTCGAATAACTCAATAGTTATTCGAATAACCTGATACCTATTTATTTCAGTCTTTCTCGTATGCATCTGAGGTATTCGAATACATGTTCATCTATTCAAATACACACTCTCTCTGGAGTTAATAATCTTGTGGTGGTTATTCGAATACAAACAGAGGTATTCGAATAACCTATGGCTGAAATTCAAATTCACAGCCTGATCTCTGTGCTGTTTCTGTCTTTTCTAATTCAAATGCTTAATGTAATTGGCTATTGTTTTGATAAATATATAATTGTGGTAACAAACAAGTGGTTACTTGGCCAAAATTAATCAATAAAATATATTTTGCCCTTGTGAACTCATTTGCTGTTTTTGACTTATTATTTTGAATGCTTACTTGCTTATGAGTTTGGTTAACCGCTACGGATCCAAAAATTAATGGATTCCAAAGAAGGTACTTTGAATTTTGTTGTAGGGAGATAACTACCTCAAGCACACATTTAAATGGAAAAAGTTCATTCAACTTGAGGATATGCAAATGTTAAACATGAATATATATCATATTACTTTCACTTTATGCTCTATCTTGCCCTATCTTTTTTATCATGACAAAAAAGGGAGAAAATCTTGAGTTCTTTGATTGAGAAAAGTCAGGGGAAGAAAAAGTAAAAGTCAGGTAAGACTAAAATAGAAATTGGATTCCAAAAGTAAAGGGGAGCTGCTGCGCACATCTCTGATATAAATCACCTCTTACGATAAAGAGGGGGAGTAAGATTCTCAAAATTTAACATTGTGAATTCCAATTTATATGAACTAATACTTTTCTCAAATGTTAGTTTGTCATCATCAAAAATGGAGAGAATATAATTGGCTAGCAGACATGGACAATAGTTTTGATGATAACAAACATGAAGATGATGAGAAGACCAAGTGAGAAGATCTTCAAAGATTAGCATTAGGACTTTGCATCTTTGTAAGGAAACCTTTTTGGATATCTCATTGGTATTGGAAGAAAAAATTAAAATGTTTTTCAAAATAAGCTTCCAAAATCCAAAAATTCATTTTCTATATATTTGAAAGAGTTAAAACTGTTTTTGTCTCCGGGGTATTCGAATAGACCCCATGGTATTCGAATAACCCATGTGGTATTCGAATATACCTAATTTCATAAAATTGTGTTTTCAACAGAGATATTCGAATATACATAAGAGGTATTCGAATAACATCCTTCTAAACCGTTTTACAAAGTCTTTAAAATAAAGGTATTCAAATACACCCTGATGGTATTCGAATAACCTGATTCTGAACTATTTTTTATAAGTAATAAAATCAGTGGTATTCGAATACACCATGATGGTATTCGAATAACCCACGAGGCTCTGTTTTGATTTATGAATTCATATGTAAACGTTTTCGGCATTTATTATCATATTAATGGCACCCAATGACTCTTTTCTTCATTGCTCTATAAATAGAGACCTTGGGTCTCTTCTGAAGGTTGGCAAAAAAACCATTTGAATTATTTGTTGCTTGTGTTAAAAACGTGATTGCTTATTTTCTTATATTTCCTGTGATCCTTGCCAAAACTTTGAGATATCCTAAGAGAGCTTCCTAGTGCTTCAATTTGTAATATTTGCTCTTTGTGAGAGTTTATCTTTATCTATTTTCTGCTTCTGTAAAAAGGGTGAGGTATCCCTTGTTGTAAAGAAGGTGAGGTATCCTTCAAAGGGGGTGAGGTATCCCTCTGGTGAAAAGAGTGAGGTATCCCTTGTTGTAAAGAAGGTGAGGTATCCTTCAAAGGGGGTGAGGTATCCCTATAGTGAATAGGGTGAGGTATCCCTGTTGTGTAAAGGTTGCAAGCACCTATTTTAAGCTTGTATTAAATAGTAAGAAATCTCGAACTGTGTTTCGAGGACTGGACATAGGCCACAAGTGGTTAGTGGTCAAACCAGGATAAATATCGTGCCTGCTCTTCTCTTCTTAATCTCTTTATTTTTCTGTAATTTATTTATCATTGCTTATCTATCAAATTGCTGCGCTTAAGGCTTTCAATTATTTTCTTCTTTTTTATATCTTTTTTTTTAACATATAGCTTCGAAGAAATTTGCTTTTATAAGAGTTTACAAAAAGTTTTAATTATTCAATTCACCCCCCTCTTGAGTACTGAAGCCACTTGGGTAACAAGTGGTATCAGAGCTAGACTCTTGCATAAAGAGCTTAGCAGCTTCAAGAGTACATGGCTTCATCAAATGGTTTTTCAGAAGGAACTTCCATAAACTGACCACCCTTTTTCAATGGGATGGTTATGCATATTGGAAGGAAAGAATGAAAATTTTCATTAAAGCTATTGATCTAGATGTGTGGGATGCTATCGAAAATGGCACATTTATACCTACGCGAGAAATCAATGGTATAAAGATTGAAAAACAAAGAAGTGAATGGTCTAAAGATGATAAAAGAAAAGTTCAAAATAACTTGCTAGCCAAAAACATCATTACCACAGCTTTGGGGCATGATGAATTTTTTAAAATTTCAAATTGCAAAACTGCTAAAGAAATGTGGGACACTTTACAGGTTACCCATGAGGGTACTAGTGAAGTTAAGAGGTCGAAAATTAATTCTCTTACTCGTGAATATGAATTATTTACAATGAACCAAGGAGAAAGCATTCAAGAAATGGAAAAGAGGTTCACCCACATTGTAAATCATCTTGCATTATTAGGAAATAATTTTTCTAATGAAAATTTGATTAACAAAGTATTGAGATGTTTGAGCAGGATTTGGCAGCCTAAGGTAACAGCTATATCAGAATCAAGAGACTTATCAACAATGACGTTAGCTACCTTATTTGGAAAGCATCAAGAGCATGAATTAAACTCAACAGGCTTAACCAAAGTGAGAAACATGATAAGAAGAAGAAGGGGATCACACTTAAAGTCACCTCCGCTATCAATAATGAAGATGAAGACGATAGAGATGATGCGGACAACATTGAGTTAGATGAAGAGAACCTCAACCTACTAGTTAAGAAATTTGGAAGGTTTCTAAAAAAGAAAGGAACTCAAAGAGGACCATCTTTTCCCCCAAAGAAATTTGAAAAGAAATCCTCCAAGGAAAGAAAAGCCTACATAGCATGAGATGAAAATGATATAGATTCTACTGATAGCTCAGATAGCGAGGAAGCCCATCTATGTCTTATGGCCAAAGAAGAAGAAGAAGAAGAAGAAAACGACAATGAGGTAAGTTCTGATTTATTGCCTTCTTATGATGAACTTCAAGATACTTTCGAAGAATTGCATGATGAATCAATAAGGCTCACAAAATTAATTCTTTATCTAAGACAACAATTTTTTCTTTGGAAAACCAAATTCTAATTTTGAATAAAGAAATTGAAGAATTAAAATTGAAAATGAGACATTAGGATTAATTGATGCATGCTCAACCTGCACTTCACATGCTTTTACATCTTCATCTTGTCATATTCTTGAAAAAGAAATTGAAGATTTAAAGAACACTCTTTCTAAATTCACTTTTGGAAGAGATAATGTAAATATGTTGTTAGGAAAACAAAGAGCTGTTTTTCAAAAAGCCGGAATAGTATATAACCCGAAAAATCAACATAAATTTTATAAAATTTTTTTTGTTAATTCTAATATTTCATGTAGTCCTTTTATTAAATGTTTCTACTATGGAAAGAAAGAACATAGTGCATCAACATGCAATGCAAGGAAAAACATTAATACAAAAATTGGAACTAAAATGGTATGGGTTCCCAAGGGTGCTATACCCAAAACTGACATTCAAGGACCCAAGAAAATTTGGGTACCAAAAGCCAAAATTGAAATATGTTGTAGGTGTGTTTGAAGGCCAAGAGCTGACTTTAGCATTTTGAAAGTGGCTATTGCAAGCACAAGACCGAAAATAATTCCAAGCTCTCTTCCTTGTTTTCATGAAGGTTGGAGTTGCAATCCTAGAATAAGTACTTTATCATTGGGTAACAAATTTTTTCTTTCTCAAAATGCACCTTTGTACACGGTAAATATGTTTCTCCTGATATAGTTATTCGAAAACTCTATAGTTATTCGAATACCATTGCATCTGAACGTGAATTCTTTTGTTTTTCTGATAGATCTATTCAAATAGACTTACGGCTATTCGAATACCATATATTAGTCTTGTATTCTTATGTTTTTAAAAGCTGATCTATTTGAATAACTCAATAGTTATTCGAATAACCTGATACCTATTTATTTCAGTCTTTCTCGTATGCACCTGAGGTATTCGAATACATGTTCATCTATTCAAATACACTCTCTCTCTGGAGTTAATAATCCTGTGGTGGTTATTCGAATACAGACAGAGGTATTCGAATAACCTATGGCTGAAATTCAAATTTACAGCTTGATCTCTGTGCTGTTTCTGTCTTTTCTAATTCAAATGCTTAATGTAATTGGCTATTGTTTTGATAAATATATGATTGTGGTAACAAACAAGTGGTTACTTAGCCAAAATTAATCAATAAAATATATTTTGCCCTTGTGAACTCATTTGCTGTTTTTGACTTATTATTTTGAATACTTACTTGCTTATGAGTTTGGTTAACCTCTACGGATCCAAAAATTAATGGATTCCAAATAAGGTACTTTGAATTTTGTTGTAGGGAGATAACTACCTCAAGCACACATTTAAATGGAAAAAGTTCATTCAACTTAAGGATATGCAAATGTTAAACATGAATATATATCATATTACTTTGACTTTATGCTCTATCTTGCCCTATCTTGTTTATCATGACAAAAAAGGGAGAAAATCTTGAGTTCTTTGATTGAGAAAAGTCAGGGGGAGAAAAAGTTAAAGTCAGGTAAGACTAAAATAGAAATTGGATTCCAAAAGTAAAGGGAAGCTGCTGCGCACATCTTTGATATAAATCACCTCTTACGATAAAGAGGGGGAGTAAGTTTCTCAAAATTTAACATTGTGAATTCCAATTTATATGAACTAATACTTTTCTCAAATGTTAGTTTGTCATCATCAAAAATGGAGAGAATATAATTGGCTAGCTGACATGGACAATAGTTTTGATGATAACAAACATGAAGATGATGAGAAGACCAAGTGAGAAGATCTTCAAAGATTAGCTTTAGGACTTTGGATCTTTGTAAGGAGACCTTTTTGGATATCTCATTGGTATTGGAAGAAAAAATTAAAATGTTTTTCAAAATAAGTTTCCAAAATCCAAAAATTCATTTTCTATATATTTGAAAGAGTTAAACTATTTTTGTCTCAGGGGTATTCGAATAGACCCCATGGTATTCGAATAACCCATGTGGTATTCGAATATACCTAATTTCATAAAATTGTGTTTTCAACAGAGATATTCGAATATACATAAGAGGTATTCGAATAACATCCTTCTAAACCGTTTTACAAAGTCTTTAAAATAAAGGTATTCAAATACACCCTGATGGTATTCGAATAACCTGATTCTGAACTGTTTTTTATAAGTAATAAAATCAGTGGTATTCAAATACACCATGATGGTATTCGAATAACCCACGAGGCTCTGTTTTGATTTTTGAATTCATATGTAAACGTTTTCGGCATTTATTATCATATTAATGGCACCTAATGACTCTTTTCTTCATTGCTCTATAAATAGAGACCTTGGGTCTCTTCTGAAGGTTGGCAAAAAAACCATTTGAATTATTTGTTGCTTGTGTTAAAAACGTGATTGCTTATTTTCTTATATTTCCTGTGATCCTTGCCAAAAATTTGAGATATCCTAAGAGAGCTTCCTAGTGCTTCAATTTGTAATATTTGCTCTTTGTGAGAGTTTATCTTCATCTATTTTCTGCTTCTGTAAAAAGGGTGAGGTATCCCTTGTTGTAAAGAAGGTGAAGTATCCTTCAAAGGGGGTGAGGTATCCCTCTGGTGAAAAGGGTGAGGTATCCTTTGTTGTAAAGAAGGTGAGGTATCCTTCAAAGGGGGTGAGGTATCCCTATAGTGAATAGGGTGAGGTATCCCTGTTGTGTAAGGGTTGCAAGCACCTATTTTAAGCTTGTATTAAATAGTAAGAAATCTCGAACTGTGTTTCGAGGACTGGACATAGGCCACAAGTGGTTAGTGGTTGAACCAGGATAAATATCGTGCCTGCTCTTCTCATCTTTATCTCTTTATTTTTCTGTAATTTATTTATCATTGCTTATCTATCAAATTGCTGCGCTTAAGGCTTTCAATTATTTTCTTCTTTTTTATATCTTTTTTTTAACATATAGTTTCGAAGAAATTTGCTTTTATAAGAGTTTACAAAAAGTTTTAATTACTCAATTCACCCCCCTCTTGAGTACTGAAGCCACTTGGGTAACAATTATAGCTTGCTTAGAAACATAGGATTTTCAAAGAATTTCTCAACCAAGGATATCCAAAATCTTTCCAAACTTTCTGAAAGCATTTTACTCAATCTTAAACACAATTTTCACAAGATGAAAACATGATTATCCAAAGCCATTTAAAGATGAGTTTAGAGCCAAGAAATGAGCTTTTTTGTGAGTCCGTTATGCCTCTACATATGGTCTAAGTCCTATTAGCTAATCTTGAAAAACCTTGGGACTTGATCTTAGCGCTTCATTGCTTTCTTGTTTGTTGATCATCAAAACCAAGACCATTGTCGTTCACATTCTCCCTCTTTTTGATGATGACAAACTATCAATTGAGAAAAGCATTAGTTTAATTAAATTGGTTCTCACACAAGGTATTAAATAAAACTTACCCCCGTTCTATTTTTCAAGAGGTGATAAGTTTAGAGTTCGTACAACTCCCCCTTAATTTAGGAATCCCAAGATCATTGAAGATATACCTTTTGCTATTTTACCTTTTCTCAATGACATTTAAATCTTCTCCCCCTTTTGTCATGATCGAAAAGATATACAATAACAAAAAAAATACCCAGTTTGACAAAAGAGAAGACACATCATAACAAGTCCAATTATAAAATATATGCCAAAAAAATTAATATATATGGACCAAAACTCATAGTTATTTGATAACATAGATATTCAATAATGGGTGCAATAGAATCATCAAAAATAGAACATGTAACACTCCTTTTGAGGATGTCACATATATAAAGAAAACAAAAGAAGATAAATAAAATCTACCCAAGTTGTAAAACATTTGTTACATAATATTACGGGTTGTAAAATAATTCTTGTTAAACCGAATATTATTAAATAAAATAATGCGTAAACATAAAATAAACAAAACCAACGTCACACATAATATACCTATGGTTTAAGTTATAAGTTGTACAAATAATGTACAACTAAAATATTTAAACTGAAACAGTAAACAAACGCCATAACAGTCTATAAATACAAACGCAGACGCGCCCAAGTACACATCATAAACATTTAATCCTCTGAAGGATCACTCTCAGGAAGATCATCAGAAGATAAATATCCAGGATGCCTCGACTCTCGGCGGAAACGAGACCGCGCAGTCGATACAACGCTAATCTCACTAGGCGCAGTGAACATACCACCCCAATAATGCCTAAGAGATAACGGCATCTCCAAATGCAAAAACACAGTAGTCGTCATGACTGGTTCTCCATCATACTCATTACGTAGGGACACAGTCAACCGTCCCACGTAAGTCACCGAATCTCTATCTTCACGCAAACGCCAGGCTGTCGATCCACCATGAAACTCGAGTCGTACAAAACCCAGAAATCCTGGCACCGCCATACTCAAGCAATCAATCCAATAGATATGGATGATCGGATGGTTCTTGATCGTAGAACTGATCTTCGGCTAGCTGATCTTCCTCCTCCTCGGGGTACACACACTCAAGAGGCTGTTCCTCTTCTTCAAATTCTTTTACCACATGATTTAAAATAAACAAATAACACATACAACAAAGAGGTAAGACAATCCATACCACCACAAACATGGTAAAGTAAGAAAATGACAATACAACAGATATAGCATTTTATACTATATAGCAGTTTAAGATAGCAATAAATAAAATACAAGATCATACAAGTGAAATATAACACATAGTAATACAGATAGACAAAATAACATAGATAATTAATGGTACAGATAAATAATGACATAGATAAATAACATTAAAATGTATGAGATAAAAATATATAAAATGTGACTCAATCCTACTCCATGGAGCTAAAGAAGAATACAGACATCAGAGAGAACGACCCGCAAAATCTATTAGCACCGTCGACCGCCCAATAACTATTCCGCTGTCACACGTTGCGTCTATAGCCCACTAAAAAAAAATATAGTGGTGTAGCACACTGTCATACGTCGTGTCACTACAGGCTTGTACTAATAGACTTCACAAGATCTTGATTAAGTATAGTGCTTGTCGAGTCCATTAGTGTGTTACCAGTCACCACGGCCCAGAGGAGCGACCAACTGTCCATATATGGAATTCTGCACACTAACGTCTCCAAGTTCATTCAATTTGAACCACACTACGCCTATCACATCGACAACACGATGTTGTTCACCTCGTCAATCAAATCGCCAAAATTGGCATAACTTAATATATGAGAAAAATTCTAAATGTATACAGTACGCACCCACCTGGCAATACTGCAACAAAATTACAAATATGCCCCCACTGGCAAATCGTATAAAAAGACAGTACGCACCCACCTGGCAATACTGTTTCACCATCTGTCCGGGTCCACCACTTTGGCCCGACAGTAAAAACTTACTGTTTTCATTAATCGCGTAGAAATTTTATCGCGTTTTCAAAATCCCGTCGTTTTTACAAACGTTTTTAAATCGCGTAAATATATTTTGCTGTTTTTAAAATCGCGTAGAGTTTTTCAAACGTTTTCTCAATCGCGTAAGATTTTTAAATCATTTTCTTGTCTGACTTCCTTAAAAATTACTGTTTAAATAAACAGAAATAATATTTAATACGTTTAAACTACGTAGAATAATTTTTCATACCGTATACTATCGTTTGGGCATTTTTCTTATCTTATTTGTCCGTTTTTAATAAAAATTGACAGTATTTTGTTTAGAAAATTATAATAATGGTTTCCTAATTTTTCCGTAAAAATTTTGTTTTCTTAATTTTTTTACTATATAATTTAACTCTTTTGAAAATCACTAACATGCTTCAAAATATAATATGAGCCATATGTTAGGAATTTACAAAAGTTACTGTATTTCATTTCTAACAATAAAATCATTAGTTTAATTTCTTAAACTTAATTTTAATCAATTTGTTTCTTCAAAACTCATTGTAGAAAATTTCCCTTTAACATATATTACATCTCTTTGATTAAAACTAGTTTGGAATTGATTTTAGAAATCATGGATACTTGGTTTGGCATGTTGGCCGAAATATATACTTGTACTATTTGATCTCTAAATTCATTTTCCTTGATCTAAACAATGTTATATCTCATTAATTTTCCTAGGTTAATTAAATCACACTTAATAAAAATATGAGAACATTTTGGTTCTCCATTTTGGTTAATGGCCGTGAGCCTCATTGGTGTGTTCTTTGGAACACTCATGCAAATTCTTGGCATGTTGTTCACATCCTATAAATTATCATGCATTTCTAACACATACAATATTATCAAAGCTTGTAGACATGCAAATTAATACAAATAACAAATAGGAAAGCTATTAACAAATACCCAAATAAGCTACTAACAATCACAAAAATGAATCCTTATGGATTCTACAATCACAAACAATCAATCTCCATCTTCTTACCACCACCCAAGGATGATAAGATTAGTCTTCCTCTTACCTTAAATGAAGACAAATATGCTTTCACACCTTTCCTAGGGTTTCGGTTTTTCTCCTTCAAATCACCTAACAAGCTTAAACAAATTTTTACAAGTTACTAACATTAAAGAGAGCTTAAACCATGGATAAATCATGGTTTAGAACTTTGAAAAAGAGTTTAGAAATAGAAAACAAGAAATTTCACCTTCTAGGTAAAATCTCCCAAGTAGGTTTCCAAGCTTCAAATGAAGGATTTTGCAAGAACTCCCAACTAGAGATGTTATTAGAATCGTGTTTAGGTTTAGAAAACTTGGTTGGATAAAATTTTGAGTGGTTGGATGGTCTTGGATTGTGTTTGACCGAATACACCTTCAAGAGAACAACTATGGAGTTTGGTGTTTTTGGAAGAGAGAGAAGAGAGAAATTACATGAAAAACAAGTGATTAATGGCCTTCAAAGGTGGCTTGGTTGTAGACCTCAAAGGACCAAGAGGTGTCCATTAGGTTGGCTTCATCCAAGCCTTAGAATGGATCAATGATCAAGATTAAGCCTTGTTCACCAAGCTTTGCTCCCATTGGTTAATCCTAACCTTGTCACTTAACCTAGTCACCATGCTTAGTCACTAATTAAGCCTAGTCATTAAGCTTAGTCACTATGTTCTTGGATGTTCCATCACTAATGAGGTTTAATTAAGCTACTAAACTAACTGTTTTATCTAAACGTGGGTCCTACAAAACATTTCTGGGTCCACTGTCATTTAATTATACTGACTAATAAAATAATATTATAATAATACAAAATTATTTTATTTGACAGTTAAATTCTAAAAATTAAAAGATTAACAACAGTATCATTCAGAATCGGGTTTAGTAAGATCCCCAGGTTCGAATAATTAAAATAAGATTTTCCTACCCTAAAAATATTATTTTCCCGTCCCAGAGCAAATCGACAAAAAGTCCAAATAAAATCACAGACAAGAATATTAAACACTCGTAACATATAGAAAAATTAAAAACAGTACATTCAGGACGTAATTATTTTTTCATTTTTCCCCATGACGAAGCAAATCATCCAAAACGTTCAAATAAAATTACAGACAGTAATATATGTCTGCATATCACACAGAAAAATTAAAACTGTAGCTTGACAAAACTTTTATTTTACGGTCTCGAAACAAATTACGTAAAACGACCAAATAAAATCTTAGCCTGTAAAAACGTATTTATAAACCATGCAGAAAAACAAGAAACAGTAAAACAGGGACACAACGGTCTTTTACCCAAAAGTTTGGGGCGTTACAGAACATGCATTGTCATTCATATTTAACACCATTGATACTAATATACCAACACCAAAAGCATATCATGATATTTGAATTTGTTCACAATGAAGCTAATAATAATGTTAGATCAAAACAAGAAATATATAGATCAAAGACAGTAGCTAAAAGAAAAACTAGATCCATGCTTAAGTCTTTCCAAGTGAGCATCCATGGAGTTGAGATGATCATACATAATCCTATTAGTTTTTTCTTGATAGACCCTCAAATCCATAATTTGAGCCTGTAAGCTAGCTTGCATGTCTGCAATAATAGCTAGGATCCTGTCTTCGTTTTGAGTAGGGGTATCCTCCATGGGAACATCAGCATCTCCAGCTGGTGCAGCTGCTGCCTCATATTCCCTACCATATACCCATTCTTCATTCACTTGGAAATAAATGAATTTAAACGGTGGAAATGGATGAAGAGCGATAGAAAGTGAGATTTAATGGTGGATTTTGGTTAGATTTGAAGTGGGAAAGGTGTTTGTATGAGTGAGTGTGAGTGGGTGTTTGAGAGAAGAAGATGAAAAAGGAGGTGGAGGGCGCGAAAATGGTGAAACACGACTGCTGGATGTGTTTAAAGGAGGCTTCATAACCGGTTATGGTATTGGGCATAACCGGTTATGCTTGGTGCTCAAAGAAGATGCGTTCTCTGTTTAAGTGTAATAACCGATTACGACATCTTCCATAATCGGTTATGTAAGTGTTTAAAAGAAACTCCAGAGCCTCTGTGGATGTGTATAACCGATTATGAGACTCTTATAATAAGTTATATGAGCGTGGCAGAGAGCACCAAATAACCATCTTTACACCATAATCGATTACTAATAATAGATTATAAGTTTTCCATAACAGGTTATGACCATCTTCTAACTGATTATTTCTCAAACAAAACCAGAAAAATCTTTAAGAGATTATCCTTTAAAACACAAACTCATGCCATTGTTTGAGGGTGATCTTAGTTTAGCCTCATTTTCATCTATACTCACATTATAAATGTTCTTTGAAAGTGCTGGAATCCAAATTCTCCAACAAGAGCTTGAGATTGGAAATTTAGGGGACATGAGCATAGATCAAGTATCTGCAAAACAAACTTGGGAGAACCTCTGATGCTCAAGTCAGTGTTGGATTCAAAAATGATTAAAATAAGATAACTATGCATGGAGTTTAATAATGTAGCAAAGTTATGATTTTTAGCCAGAGTTAGATGCATGATTGATCCAAAATGCTAAGTTCAAAGATGTTTTCATCAAATATGCTATTTCAAACAAGAAGTGAACTTATCTAGCATATTATCACATGTAGAGATATTTTCAAGTTATAAAGTTAGAAAAGTACTTCTTTAAAGCAAGTTAAAGCATAAAACAAGTCTCCACTTATCCAAAGGTTGTAAGTCTAAGCTTCTTGGAGACAAGGGAGAGAACCTAGAGTATTTTCAATTCTTGTGCTTGTAGCAACCACTTTTGAGATTACAAAGTCAGTTCTTGGCCTTCAAGCACACCTACAACACACTTCAATTTTTAGCTTTTGGTACCTAAATTTTCTTTGGTCCTTGTGTGTTAACTTTTGGCAAAGTGCCTTTGGGAACCAAAATCATTTTGGTTCCTATCTTGTTATTGATATTTTTTTTACATTACAAGTTGATGCACTATGTCCTTTCTTGTCATAATGAAAACACTTTATAAAAGGACTTGTTGATGTACTTAAGGGAACAAAGAAATTCTTGTAAAGTTTTTGTTAGTTTTTGGGATTGTACCCTAAACCAGCCTTTTGAAAAACACATCTTTGTTTCCTAAGCAATATGCTCAAATTATCTCTTCCAAGGATAAATTTTGAAAGAGTATTTTTCAAATCTTCAATTTCCTTTTCAAAAGTTTTTCATAATGAGCAAGAAAGGGATGTAGATGCATTATTAAAAGAAGAAAATATCATGCATGAAGAATTTGCATCAATAAGTCCAAGAGTTTCATTTTCAATTCTAAGTTCCTCCATTTCCTTATTTAAAATAGAGATTTTGTTTTCAAAAGAGGAAATTGCTTCCTCAGATGATGAAACAATATTTGCAAGCCTCATAAATTCATTATGCAATTCTTTAAATGCATTTTGCAATTCATCATAGGAGGGGGAAGAATTTGATTCAAAGTTTGAGCATGTTACCTCTATGTCATATTCTTCTTCCTCTTCACTTCTAACTATGAGGTATAGGTTAGCTTTCTCATTGTCTAAGTTATCGGATGAGTCCATATCACCTTCATCCCAAGCTATATAAGCTTTTCTTCCTTTTTTATCCTTTGAGGATGTAACGCCCCCTTTTTCTAATCTCGGGAAGAGGGAACGTCACACCATAATGAATTAAAACATAAAGAAAGCAAAAAAAATGCGGAAAGATGTAATATCATTAATTAATTTAGACCCAGTTCTTTTTTTTAACGCGAGAGTAATTAGTTTGCGTTCTTGGATGATAGAATAATCTTATATTGCCCAAACTATTCCGCTGTCTCACGTTGCGTCTATAGCCCACTGTCATAACGTCGTGGTATAGCACACTGTCAAAACGTCGTGTCACTATAGGCTTGTACTAAATAGATTTCACAAGATCTTGATTAAGTATAGTGCGTGTCGAGTCCATTAGTGTGTTGCCAGTTACCACGGCCCAGAGGAGGGACCAACTGTCCACAAATGGAATAATCCGCACACTAATGTCTCCAAGTTCATTCAAGTTGAACCACACTACGCTTATCACACCGACAACACGATGTAATTCACCTCGTCAATCAATCCACCAATTATCAACCAAATTGGCACAACTCAATGCATGATGAAAATTACCAAAATACCCTCAATGGTATTAGTATCCATTTTTACAGAAATGCCCTCAATGGCAAAAATCTCAAATATGCCCTCAATGGCAAAAATTACGAAAATGCCCTCAATGGCAAATCTCATATGTATACAGTATGTCCCACCTGACAGTACTGTTCCACAATCTGTCCGGTTCCACCACTTTGGCCCGACAGTAAAAACTTGTTGTTTTCATCAATCGCGTAGAAATTTTGTCTTGTTTTCAAAATTTTATCGTTTTTACAAATGTTTCTAAATCGCGTAAATATATTTTACTGTTTTTAAAATCGCGTACAGTTTTTCAATCATTTTCTCAATCACGTAAGATTTTTAAATCATTTTCTTGTCCGATTTCCTTAAAAATCAATATTTAAATAAACAAAAAAATAATATTTAATACGTTTGAACTACGTAGAATATTTTTCATACAGTATAAATTATATATTGGATATCTTTTCTATCTTATTTGTCTGTTTTTAGCCAAAAATTGACAGTATTTTACTTAGAAAATGTATGATAATGGTTTTCTAAGTTTTCTGTAAAAATTCCTTTTATTTATATTATAACCATTTAATTATACTTTTGAAAACTACCAACATGCTTCAAAACATAAAATGAGCTCTACGTTAGAAATTTTACAAAAGCGACTGTATTTTCTTTTAAATGGTAAAACTCTTAGATTTAGTTGCTTAAACATAATCTAATCATTTTTATTCCTCGAAATTGATTGTAATAAAATTTCTTTTAGCATTATTACCTAACCTTTGTTGAAAAACAATTTTAGAAATAAAAACATTCACATTTGGCATGTTGGCCGAAATACACAATTTTCATCATTTGATCCATAAATTCATTTTTCTTACTCTAAATCACTTTGTATCTTGTCAATTTTCCTAAGACAATTAAATCATTCTTTTAGAAAATTGTTGAGAACATTTTGGTTCCCTTTTTGTATTGAGGCCGTGAGCCTTGGTTTTGTGTTCTTTGGAACACTCATGCAAACCTTAGCATGTTATTCACATCCTACTAATTATCCATGCATTTCTAACACATACAATATTTTTAAAGCTTGTAGACATGCATATTAATACAAATCACAAATAGGAAGGCTATTAAAACAAACACACAAATGAATCCTTATGGATTCTACAATCACAAACAATTCCATTTTCTTACCACCACCCAAGGATGATAAGATTCAAGTCTTCCTCTTACCTTAAGTGAAGACAAACACTCTTTCACTCCTTTCTATGGTTTCGGTTTTCACCCTCCAAAGACACCTATCAAGCTTAAACAATTTCTACAAATTACTAACATGAAAGAAAGCTTAAACCATGGATCAATAATGGCTTAGAACCTTGAAATAGAATTTAGAAATGAAAAGCTAGGATTTTCACCTTCAAGGTAGAATCTCCCAAGTAGTTTTTCAAGCTCAAGATGATGGATTTTGCAAGAACTCTCAACTAGAGATATTCTTAGAATTGTGTTTAGGTTTAGAAAAGTAGGTTAGAAGAAATTTTGGGTGGATGGATGTTGGTGTAGGGTTCTTGGCCGAATGGACCTTCAAAGAAGCATCAATGGTGTTTGGTATTTTTGAAAGAGAGAGAAGAGAGAAAATGTTAGAGAATGAAATGATTTTTGCTCTCCAAAGTGAAGCTTAGCCGTGGAGTTCAATGCAAGGGAGGTGTCCCCTTGGTTGGCTCCATCCAAGCCTTAGAATTGATGAGTGGTGAGGATTAAAACTTGATCACCAAGCTTAGCTCTCATTGGCCAATCCAAGCCTTGTCATTAAGCCTAGTCATTAAGCCTTGTCACTAATTAAGCCTAGTCATTAAGCCTAGTCATTAAGCTACTACTCCAAAACGTTAACTGTTTCGCTAAACGTGGGTCCCGTAAAACATTTCCGGGTCCATTATCAAGTATCTCAGTCTTGACTAATAAAATAATATTATAATAATATAAAATTATTTTATTGCACAGTTAAATCCTAAAAATTAAAAGATTACTAACCGTATCATTCAGAATTGGGTTTAGTAAGATTCCCCAGCTCCGAATAATTAAAATAAGATTTCCCCGGTCCGGAAATTATTATTTTCTTGCCCCGGAGCAAATCACACAAAAAGTTCAAATAAAATCACAGACAGTAAAATAAAACAGTATTTCATATAGAAAAATAACAAACAGTACAAAATGGACATAACGGTCATTTATCCTAAAGTTGAAAAACAGAAAATGTAACATCCCGAAAAATATTTAAGTAAAAATGATCATTTCATATTATTCTTGATTTATAGGAATTTTTCTGGAATTTTTCAAAAAACGTCGAATATTTTAATATATTCTTCGTTTTGCGTGCACACTGAGCTGAGAATTGCTGAGGTCAGTGTAACGCTCCGAAAATTAATTATTTCACCACCAATAGTCATTTTCTAATATTTGTGATTTATGTGAATTTTTCTGAAATTTTTCAGAAATGATGAAAATTTTAATATATTCCTCGTGTTGCGTGTGCACTGAGCAGAACCGGAGAAATGCGATGTTTCCTCCACGAACCTTGGACTATGGACATGTCGACGGGGGATCTTACTAAACCCGAGACTTGACATAGTTTACGAGGTTTCACAATTTTTGAAAAATCTTAACAGATAAAATAAATCAATACTGCGAAAAATTTATCTGTCAAATTAATTAAATGCTGACTTCTGTCAACTGTAACTATTATCCATTGGATAATAGTGTGTAGTAAAAATCCTATCACATTATCCAAATGAAATCCACTTTATGTCTAATCAATCCACTTTAATTCAAATTTAATGTTAAATAATCAAAGCTTCTTTGAGAAGCTTTGACCAAACAATGACCAAATGGCCCTTGGCTTCCCATGGAAGCCAACTCTCCCTCTCTCTCTTCTCTCTCTTCACGGCTGGAAGGCAGCCCATGCAAGGGAAATGCTTGCATTTCAATTAATTAATTTATCACACAAATTTCATAAATTATCAAAACACTTTCTCTCTCATCCTTTCTTCTTCTTCTCCATTTTTCTTTCTCTCTTCCTTCTCTCTACCCTCACCTACGGCCAGCAGCCCTCTCCCCACTCAATCTTCACAAAAATTTCATCTAAATATATTTTCTTAATCCTCTTATCATTCTAAACATCTTTTCTTCTTGGAGTTTCTTGAAAATCCATCATCTTCACCATTTTCTCCAAGCTTCAAGCTTTGAGCTTTTTGGGTAAGTTTCAAGACCATTCTTCTTTTCCCTTCATTTTCGTGGTTATGGTCTTTATGTTGGCTATCCATGGCTTATTTTTCAAGCCTTGGTATTGATTTAACAAAGTTGAAATTTCTAGGGTTCTTGGAAAGAGCAATCCGAAATTACAAAGAAGATTCTTGGTGTTTTTCTTTTGTTTTCTTCATTAAGGTAAGAGGAAGACACTCCTCCTCAACCTCTCTTAGCATCTAGGAACTTTGATTTGGTTGTTTATGGAAAAACCCTAAAGAGGGTTATTCTTTGATTTGGTAATTAGTATGCTTGTGTATTGATTTTATTTTGTTTATGCTCTTGGATTGATTTGTTGTATGTAATGATATATTGGATTGGATTATGTGATTGATAATGGAAGAAAATCATTTGAGAACCCCTCTTGGTGGCCACGGTTTTAGGCTTAGTAAATGGTGTGAATTGTGATCAAATTGTAACAAGCATAAGACTTGAATTAATCAAGAGATAAAATGGGATTAATGGAAGAAAACTTGAGATTGGAACTCTTGGGGTGGCCACGGTTTTGAGCCCAAAATTGGGGCTATTGGTAAGCTAATGTAACAAGTAAAGATTAAGTGAATTTAGCATGTAACCTATAATGTGATGAATTGGAAAG
The DNA here is from genome assembly GCA_029884605.1 of Ormosia emarginata. NCBI lineage: Eukaryota > Viridiplantae > Streptophyta > Magnoliopsida > Fabales > Fabaceae > Ormosia > Ormosia emarginata. The sequence goes on along the minus strand of JAQQTP010000074.1, from coordinate 28,171,425 downwards.
AATTAGGAATTGAATTCCTAGAGAGGCCACGGCCTCTAAGGCCCTTTGGGACCTAATTATGTAACTTTGGCAAATTGGGAAGCATGAGTGACTAAGTAATTAGAAACTTATGCAATGAGTGGATAATTGATAAATTGGAAGGATTTAGTAGAATTAGAGATTTCATGAATCTTAAAGGACTAAGAGTGAGATTGTCATAAGACTTGAAGTAATTATAAGTGAGTGAAGAACAAGAGAGTGTGAGACCTAAGAACTTGAACAATTTACAAATTGTATGAAAATTAAATTACCTTGGAAGATTTGTTTAATTATAAGAATTGGATTTGACATGAACCTTGAAAGGGAAATAAATTCTAAGTTAGGATTCATAATGAACCTAAAAATGTACAAGTTGACTTGATCCTTATATTATGATGTTATGGGTCCATGTGAGTGACCATTTGCATATTGATGCTTATCTTGGCCAATTATGGCTTATTATGGAATTGTATGAAATGGTGAATCATACATGTTCATGCATAGTGTCTTATGCATTGTGATGTCCTGTGGACTGTTGTAAGGCCAAGTTGCCTAGGAGATTGAACACACCTTTGTGCGGGTGCGAGTAGACTAGTGTGGGTCGTGTTATGACCTCAGGGGCGTCAGGGTGCGAGTCCTTCACAATGGGTAGTTGGTAGCTCTTCTGCCTGCGGGGCAAACCGATGCAAACGCACCGACGATCTGTACTTGACACTGTCCTATATCGTGATCGAGCGTGGACTGTACGTACAATGTCTGATGTGCACGTGAAAATTGTTGATGAATAGCACTTTGGCCACGGCAGCCGAGTTGCGGACACGTCTCCTAATCTTTCTCTCCGACTGTTTGAGTCTAGCTCCATGGAGTAGGAATTGGGAAGGCATGCATTTGTATCATGATATGCTCTGTCATTGTGAACTATTGAATTCTGTAAATATGACTTGTGTAATTATTACTGTATTGAGTATCTGCCTGGAACTGCTTACTTGCTTACCATTGGACTTGCTGCTTTTTATTTAGAGATACTGTTTTGAACTGTTAATTGGGCGCGTTACGCCGTTCTGTTTCTGGCTACTATAATTGGTAATGATGGCAGGATGTCTTACCTCTTTCTGTGTTTCCATCATTTGCTGCCTGTGTATGCACTATATTGATCGAAGACGATGGTAAGGAGGCGGAAGATCCCGATTTTCCTGGCTTCTGGCCCGATCGAGATTAGCATCCACTGGAGACGATGGCGGCACGTATGCACGAACTTTTAGGTGATGTGCGTCTGACCTTCCTCGGAGGGCCGGAGTGCTGGCACATCAACTTGAATTCCGATCGCTGCATCTACTTGGGAGATGTGTTGATTGCCCTAGCCTGGAGACGTCATGAGGCGCCTGTCCTCACCTGACATGTCAGCCTGCGGCTGGAGTTCTACCTACCCATCCGAGAGATGTGGGGTGATCGTTACTACACCCCTTGGGAGAACTCTTTTGATTCTACTGCTTGGGCTCCTGCTCGTGGTTCTGTGGTTCCCATGGAGGTTTGCTCTGAAGAGGAGGATCCTGTTGAGGACCCGGATACGGTCCCTCCTCATTTGAGAGACTGATTTTACTGGTAGCTACTGATGGCTACCAGTGTTTTATTTTGGGGCCTGATGTATTATTTTTGGTGGGCTGTATATTTTGGTATCTCTGGGGTATATTTGTATAATCCTTTGGGGCAGGTATAGTTTTGCTTTTTGATAGTTCAGGCTTGTATCTAAGTACAATTGATGTCAGCACATTATATATACATATATTAATATGCATGTTATTCAGATGTGATTGTTGCCTTCTATCTTATTCTTTACTACCATTTATATTCCGCATTGTTAAAAGGATTAACCATTAAAATGATTATAAAAAAAATTATACTGCTATTTTACTCACGTATTTAAGCATCGAACAAGTTAAACTTAAACTAATGAACCGGGTCTTGAATTGTTAAAACTTTACTTTTCCACATTTTCTTTTATTTGACAATGTGATGTTCCCTCCCAAAAAAAGGGGCGTTACATTAAGTTGGTATCAGAGCCCCGGTTTATGTTTTCTTTGAGTCTTGTGTGTGAGTCTGTCTTGTTTGTGCTGTGTGAAATCTCTGTGGTTTGTGTTTTGAAATGAATTCCTCTAACTTATCTTGTGGTTTTCAGTCAACCTGATTTGAGAAAGAGTAAGATGGCGAGAAGTGGAGAAATTGCAGCTGCTGTAGAGGTGATGCAGCGGATGGCAGAAGTCATCGCGCAGCAAAACGAGCGTGCAGCTCAATAACAAGAAAGAGCTACTCAACAGCTCGAGGCGACTGCCGATGCACAGAACTTAGCAGAATTTAATCGCCATAACCCTCCACAGTTCAAAGGAGAATTTGATCTAGACAAGGCTAGTCTGTGGATCAAGGAATTAGAGAAAGTTTTTCGTGGCATGAACTGTGCCGAAGACAATGCTACCTTCATGCTTGTGGGCAACGCCGAAGACTGGTGGAACGGAGCTCAGAAAGCATTGGAAGCCGAAGGAACTGACATCACATGGGATGTGTTCAAGAACAAGTTCTTGGACAAATATTTTCCTGCTAATGCGAGACATGCGAAAGAGCTAGAATTCCTCAACCTGAGGCAAGGAAACATGACCGTTAGCGAGTACGCAGCCAAATTTGAGAACCTGGAGAAGTTCTCAACACACTACCAACACCAAACCGATGAAGCCTGGAAATGTTGGAAGTTCACCAAGGGATTGAGGTATGAGGTGAAGAAAGCTGTGATCACCCTGAAGATGAAGGTATTCTCAGAACTGTTAGACACTTGCTGCAAAGTTGAAGCCTTGGAACAGGCTAGAGACTCGAGAAACAGGAGCTTTGGGCCTGTACGGTCCCAAAGAGGTGGAGGCAGTGGTTCAAACTGCTTCCAAAAGAAGCCTTATTCCCGACCAGCGGGAAGTCAGCAGCAAATCGGTGAAAGTTTTGGTGGAGGTTCTTCTGGGAACCGGACTGGCTAGAATGCGACATATCCTTCTAAATGCCTGAAATGTGGGAAAGATCATCTCACGAGAGATTGCATGATCAAGGGAATCATCTGCTTCAGATGTGGCAAACCAGGCCACATGTCCAGAGACTACAATCAAGCAAAGGCTGAACCTTCAGTCAATGCAGCTCGAGCCAAGAAACCGCAAGCCAGAGGTCTAGTTTACACTATGAGCGGAGCTGAAGCCTCCGAATCCGAAGACTTGATTCAAGGAGAAGGCACCATAGAAGGTAATCTTTTAAAAGTACTGTATGACTCTAGGGCAATCCATTCTTTCATATCACATGACTGTGTGTTACGACTTGGCTTACCTGTGTCTGAACTACCTTTTGAATTGACTGTTTCAACCCCCACTGATAAACCGGTAGTTACTACCAAAGTCTGTTTGAAGTGTCCCTCAATTGTTGAAGGTCGAATCTTTTCTGTCGATTTGATCTGTTTGCCTCTTTCACAGTTAGATATAATCCTAGGGATGGACTGGTTATCTTCCAACTACGTTCTATTAGATTGTTCCAGAAAAATCATAGTTTTCCCTGTGGATGAGAATTCTATATACTTGACGGCCAACCAAGCACGAGCTTTCTTGAAAGAAGGAGCTCAGGGATACATGCTGCTATCTTCTTTGAAAATCGAGAGCGAGGCTGATCTGGACATTATTTCGGAAGTGAAGGAGTTCTCTGAAGTCTTTACAGAAGAAGTACCTAGTTTACCACCGACACGTGAGATCGAGTTTGCTATTGATCTGGTACCAGGAGCTGGTCCCGTGTCTATAGCACCTTATCGGATGTTGCCAACAGAATTGGCAGAGCTCAAAAAAAAGCTAGAAGAGCTTTTGGAGAAACAGTTTGTTAGACCGAGTGTGTCACCGTGGGGAGCACCAGTACTGTTAGTTCGGAAAAAGGACGGTACCTCAAGATTGTGTATGGGCTATAGGCAATTGAACAAGCTGACGATCAAGAACAAGTATCCACTCCCAAGAATTGATGATTTGATGGACCAACTGAAGGGAGCAGTAGTGTTTTCGAAGATCGATTTGAGATCTGGGTACCACCAGATAAGAGTGAAAACGGAGGATGTGCCCAAGACTGCTTTTCGTACCCGATACGGTCATTACGAATACCTTATAATGCTGTTTGGTGTCACGAATGCACCTGTTATCTTCATGGACTACATGAATAGGATCTTTCGTCCTTACTTGGACAAGTTTGTTGTCGTCTTCATTGACGATATCCTGATATATTCCCAGAATCAGGAAGATCATGCTAAGCATCTCAGCATAGTCCTTCAGATTCTAAAGGAGAAAGAACTGTATGCCAAACTGTTGAAGTGTGAGATCTGGCTTGATAAGGTGAAGTTTTTAGGCCATCTGATCTCGAAGGAAGGGATTGCAGTGGATCCATCGAAAGTAGAGGCAGTATTACAGTGGGAACAACCGAAGTCTGTGACAGAAGTTCGTAGCTTCGTGGGCTTAGCCGGATACTACAGAAGATTCATAGAAGGGTTTTCCAAGATTGCTGGTCCGCTTACTCAACTGACGAGGAAGAATCAAGCTTTTGACTGGACTGATAGCTGCGAGCAGAGTTTCCAAGAGTTGAAGAAATGGCTAACTACCTCACCCGTATTGGTGTTACCTGATCCGAATGAGCCATTTGAGGTGTACTGTGACGCTTCGTATCAAGGATTGGGATATGTTCTTATGCAACACTAAAGAGTGGTAGCTTATGCTTCACGACAATTGTGAGTACACGAAAAGAACTACCCTACACATGATTTGGAACTTGCACCCATGGTCTTTGCTCTAAAGATATGGAGGCATTTCCTCTATGGAGCAACATTCAACATCTTCAGCGACCACAAGAGCTTGAAGTATTTGTATGACCAGAAAGAGCTGAACATGAGGCAGCGGAGATGGCTAGAATTCCTGAAGGACTATGATTTCCAATTGTTGTACGACCCTGGCAAGGCGAACGTCGTGGCTGACGCCTTCAGCAGAAAGACTATCAGTGTTTCTGCCTTGATGGTCAAGGAAAGAGACCTCATAGAACAGTTTAGAGATGTATGGTCGTTTGTAAAGTTGGAACCCGGAAGGATTTGTTTGAATATGGTCACCATCCCAAGTGAGCTAATGGATGATATACAGGAAAAGCAAAAGGCCGATGAATTCTTGTAAGAAGTGAGAGAACTAATAAGGCAAGGCAAAGAGATGGAATTTGAAGAAGGAACGAATGGAATTTTGAGATTCTGAGGTAGAGTTTGTATTCCCCATGACCAAGAGCTTAGGCGATATATTGTGGAACATGCTCACACCAGCAAGCTGAGTATGCACCCAGGCATAACTAAGATGTACCAAGATCTGAAGAAATTGTTCTGGTGGCATGGAATGAAGAGCGACGTCACTAGATGTGTGTCAACTTGTTTGGTTTTTCAAAAAGCTAAAGTGGAACATCAAAGACCAGCAGGATTGCTACAACCATTGTCTATTCCCGAATGGAAATGGGACAACATTGCAATGGATTTTGTTGTGGGTTTTCCAAGGACAAAGAAAGGACACGACTCGATATGGGTAGTAGTGGGTCGACTCACGAAGTCAACCCATTTTCTCCCGATCAACATGAGGTACAGTTTGGAGAAGTTGACCCAGCTTTATATTGGAGAGATCGTTAGGCAGCATGGTGTGCCTATGAGTATTGTTTCGGATAGGGATCTGAGGTTTACTTCAAAATTTTGGCAGAGTTTACAAGCATCGTTGGGAACAAAGTTACGTCTGAGTTCAGCGTACTATCCACAAACCGATGGTCAATCGGAAAGGACGATCCAATCTTTAGAAGATTTGCTTAGAGCTTGGTCTATGGAACAGACTGGATGTTGGGATGAAGTTCTACCACTGATAGAGTTCACCTACAACAACAGTTATCATTCGAGTATAGGGATGGTGCCCTATGAAGCTTTGTATGGACGACGGTGTCGAACACCATTGTGTTGGTACTAAGACGGTGAGCATCTTACGATTGGACCAGATATCATTCAGCAGACAACTGAGAAGGTCAAGATGATTCAAGATAAGATGAGAACTGCTCAGAGTCGGCAAAAGAGTTATGCAGATAAGAGGAGAAAGCCTCTTGAGTTCGAGGAAGGTGAGCACATATTCTTGAAAGTCACACCCACGACTGGGGTCGGCCGGGCTTTGAAATCTAGAAAACTCACTCCAAAATTTCTTGGACCTTACCAAATTCTTCGCCGGATAGGTCCAGTAGCCTACCAGATAGCCTTACCCCCTTTTCTTTCCAACATACACAATGTATTCCATGTGTCACAACTTCGTAAGTATTTGCCTGATCCAAGTCATGTCATAGCACCGGACACAGTACAGTTGAAAGAGAACTTAACCTATGAGGCGCCTCTGGCGAGAATCGAGGACCGATGGATAAAACAACTTAGAGGAAAGGAAATCCCATTAGTAAAGGTGATTTGGAACGAGACAACTGGTGACGCAACTTAGGAGCCAGAAGACAATATGAGAGAGCAACATCCGGAACTATTTTGAGGTATGCAAATTTCGAGGACGAAATTCCTTTAAGTAGGGGAGTGTTGTAACATCCCGAAAAATATCTGTTTAAGTATAAATGATCATTTTATATTATTCTTGATTTATAGGAATTTTTTTGGAATTTTTTGGAAACGTCGAATATTTTAATATATTTCTCGTTTTGCGTGCACACTGAGCTGAGAATTGCTGAGGTCAGTGTAATGCTCTGGAAATTAATTATTTCACCACCAATAGTCATTTTCTAATATTTGTGATTTATGTGAATTTTTCTGAAATTTTTTGGAAACGATGAATATTTTAATATATTTCTCGTTTTACGTGTGCACTGAGCAGAACCGGAGAAATGCGATGTTTCCTCCGCGAACCTTGGACTATGGACATGTCGACGGGGGATCTTACTAAACCCGAGACTTGACACAGTTTACGAGGTTTCATAATTTTCGAGAAATCTTAACAGATAAAATAAATCAATACTGCGAAAAATTTATCTGTCAAATTAATTAAATACTGACTTCTGTCAACTGTAACTATTATCCATTGGATAATAGTGTGTAGTAAAAATCCTATCACATTATCCAAATGAAATCCACTTTATGTCTAATCAATCCACTTTAATTCAAATTTAATGTTAAATAATCAAAGCTTCTTTGAGAAGCTTTGACCAAACAACGACCAAATAGCCCTTGGCTTCCCATGGAAGCCAACTCTCCCTCTCTCTCTTCTCTCTCTTCACGGCTGGAAGGCAGCCCATGCAAGGGAAATGCTTGCATTTCAATTAATTAATTTATCACACAAATTTCATAAATTATCAAAACATTTTCTCTCATCCTTTCTTCTTCTTCTCCATTTTTCTTTCTCTCTTCCTTCTCTCTACCCTCACCTACGGCCAGCAGCCCTCTCCCCACTCAATCTTCACAAAAATTTCATCTAAATATATTTTCTTAATCCTCTCATCATTCTAAACATCTTTTCTTCTTGGATTTTCTTGAAAATCCATCATCTTCACCATTTTCTCCAAGCTTCAAGCTTTGAGCTTTTTGTGTAAGTTTCAAGACCATTATTCTTTTCCCTTCATTTTCGTGGTTATGGTCTTTATGTTGGCTATCCATGGCTTATTTTCCAAGCCTTGGTATTGATTTAACAAAGTTGAAATTTCTAGGGTTCTTGGAGAGAGCAATCCGAAATTACAAAGAAGATTCTTGGTGTTTTTCTTTTGTTTTCTTCATTAAGGTAAGAGGAAGACACTCCTCCTCAACCTCTCTTAGCATCTAAGAACTTTGATTTGGTTGTTTGTGGAAAAACCCTAAAGAGGGTTATTCTTTGATTTGGTAATTAGTATGCATGTGTATTGATTTTATTTTGTTTATGCTCTTGGATTGATTTGTTGTATGTAATGATATATTGGATTGGATTATGTGATTGATAATGGAAGAAAAACATTTGAGAACCCCTCTTGGTGGCCACGGTTTTAGGCTTAGTAAATGGTGTGAATTGTGAACAAATTGTAACAAGCATAAGACTTGAATTAATCAAGAGATAACATGGGATTAATGGAAGAAAACTTGAGATTGGAATTCTTGGGGTGGCCACGGTTTTGAGCCCAAAATTGGGGCTATTGGTAAGCTAATGTTACAAGTAAAGATTAAGTGAATTTAGCATGTAACCTATAATGTGATGAATTGGAAAGAATTAGGAATTGAATTCCTAGAGAGGCCACGGCCTCTAAGGCCCTTTGGGACCTAATTATGTAACTTTGGCAAATTGGGAAGCATGAGTGACTAGGTAATTAGAAACCTATGCAATGAGTGGATAATTGATAAATTGGAAGGATTTAGTAGAATTAGAGATTTCATGAATCTTAAAGGACTGAGAGTGAGATTGTCATAAGACTTGAAGTAATTATAAGTGAGTGAAGAACAAGAGAGTGTCAGACCTAAGAACTTGAACAATTTACAAATTGTATGAAAATTAAATTACCTTAGAAGATTTGTTTAATTGTAAGAATTGGATTTGACATGAACCTTGAAAAAGAAATAAATTCTAAGTTAGGATTCATAATGAACCTAAAAATGTACAAGTTGACTTGATCCTTATATAATGATGTTATGGGTCCATGTGAGTGACCATTTGCATATTGATGCTTATCTTGGCCAATTGTGGCTTATTATGGAATTGTATGAAATGGTGAATCATACATGTTCATGCATAGTGTCTTATGCATTGTGATGTCCTGTGGACTGTTGTAAGGCCAAGTTGCCTAGGAGATTGAACACACCTTTGTGCGGGTGCGAGTAGACTAGTGTGGGTCGTGTTATGACCTCGGGGGCGTCAGGGTGCGGGTCCTCCGCAATGGGTAGTTGGTAGCTCCTCTGCCTATGGGGCAAACTGATGCAAATGCACCGACGATCCGGACTTGACACTGTCCTATATCGTGATCGAGCGTGGACTGTCCGTACAATGCCTGATGTGCACGTGAAAATTGTTGATGAATAGCACTTTGGCCACGGCAGCCGAGTTGCGGACACGTCTCCTGATCTTTCTCTCCGACTGTTTGAGTCTAGCTCCATGGAGTAGGAATTGGGAAGGCATGCATTTGTATCATGATATGCTCTGTCATTGTGAACTATTGAATTCTGTAAATATGACTTGTGTAATTATTACTGTATTGAGTATCTGCCTAGAACTACTTACTTGCTTACCATTGGACTTGCTACTTTTTATTTGGAGATACTGTTTTGAACTATTAATTGGGCGCGTTGCGCCGTTCTGTTTCTGGCTACTATAATTAGTAATGATGACAGGATGTCTTACCTCTTTCTGTGTTTCCATCATTTGCTGCCTGTGTGTGCACTGTATTGATCGAAGACGACGGTAAGGAGGCGGAAGATCCCGATTTTCCTAGCTTCTGGCCCGATCGAGATTAGCATCCACTGGAGACGATGGTGGCACGTATGCACGGATTTTTAGGTGATGTGCGTCTGACCTTCCTCGGAGGGCCGGAGTGCTGGCACATCAACTTGAATTCCGATTGCTGCGTCTACTTGGGAGATGTGTCGATTGCCCTAGCCTGGAGACGTCATGAGGCGCCTGTCCTCACCTGACATGTCAGCCTGCGGCTGGAGTTCTACCTACCCATCCGAGAGATGTGGGGTGATCGTTACTACACCCCTTGGGAGGACTCTTTTGATTCTACTGCTTGGGCTCCTGCCCGTGGTTCTGTGGTTCCCATGGAGGTTTCCTCTGAAGAGGAGGATCCTGCTGGGGACCCGGATACGGTCCCTCCTCATCTGAGAGACTGATTTTACTGGTAGCTACTGATGGCTACCAGTGTTTTATTTTGGGACTTGATGTATTATTTTTGGTGGGCTGTATATTTTGGTATCTCTGGGGTATATTTGTATAATCCTTTGGGGCAGGTATAGTTTTGCTTTTCGATAGTTCAGGCTTGTATCTAAGTACAATTGATGTCAGCACATTATATATACATATATTAATATGCATGTTATTCAGATGTGAATGTTGCCTTCTATCTTATTCTTTACTACCATTTATATTCTGCATTGTTAAAAGGATTAACCATTAAAATGATTATAAAAAAAAAATTTATACTGCTATTTTACTCACGTATTTAAGCATCGAATAAGTTAAACTTAAACTAATGAATCGGGTCTTGAATTGTTAAAACTTTACTTTTTCGCATTTTCTTTTATTTGATAATGTGATGTTCCTTCCCAAAAAAAGGGGCGTTACAGAAAACAGTACATTCGGGACATAACGGTCATTCACCAAAAGTTTAGGGTGTTACACTTAGCATGCCTAGTGCTTTCCGGGAAATACTTGTTTAAAAACCTCTCCTTGAACACTTCCTAATTAATCCCTTGATTTTCAGCCTCCATTAGCCTTCGTTCTCCAGTCCACCAATCTTCTGCATCCCCGATCAACATGAACGTAGCATAAGTTACCTTTTTGTTGTCAGCACAGTTCATACCCGTAAATATCTTCTCCAGCTCTTTGATCCACAGAGTAGCCTTCTCAGGATCATACTCTCCCTTAAATTGTGAAGGATTAGTGCAGCGAAACTCCGCCAGATTCTGGGCATCAGCAGTTGCCTCCAATTATTGTGCAGTCTGCTCTTGTTCTTGAGTAGTTTGTTGGTTTTGCTGCAGTATTGCTTCAGCCATCTTCTGGATTGCTTCAATTGCAGTAGTCATGTCTCCTCGACAAGCCATACCTCCTTTCAAATCAAGCTATACAAAACACAGAGAAAAGTCAAATGTATCCTTGTGGAATACCAAACACAAAGAAACACAGAGAATCACACAGCATAAACAAGACAGTCCAATACCACATGACCCAAACGAAAACTTAAACTGGGGCTCCGATACCAAGGCAGTGTAACGCCCCCTTTTTCTAATCTCGTGAAGAGGGAACATCACACCATAATGAAATAAAACATAAAGAAAACAACAAAAAAAATGTGAAAAGATAGACCCAATTCATTTTTTTTAACGCGAGAGTAATTAGTTTGCATTCTTGGATGATAGAATAATCTTATATTGAAGTATCGATACACATTTTATTTTTTTATATACAACAATAAGGAAATAATAATAGCATATAAGTACAATAGAATTGACACAGAATTTAAAACCATACATTCACAATATATATTATATGCATCAGCCTGTTTAGTTACATTCCAAAATATACAAAAGCAAAAGATGTACCCACCCAAAGTGATACACATATACCCCCATCATATACAGCAAAACGTCAGGCTTCCCAAAAGGATAAATGGTTAGCCATCAGTAGCTACCAATAGTATCAACCCCTAAGACTGACGAGAAGGGACCGTAGCCGGGTCCTCCTTAGGGTCCTCTTCGTCCGATGAAACATCCATCGGAGCGACCGAGCAACGGGCAGGACCCTGAGCAATGGACAGAAAAGAGTCATCACGTGGGGTGTAGTACATGTCAGCCCACATATCCCTAATGGGCAGATAAAACTCTAACCAAACAAAAGCATGAAAATTAAAAAATAGGGGCGTCATAACGACCCCATGCCAAGGACACGGTCAGCTCTCCATGGTACATACAATGGTCCGTCTGCACATTAATGTGCCAGCAATTGGGACCTCCGTGAAAAGTGATCCGTGTGTAGCCCAAAAACCCACGAGGGCGCGACGTCATCCTCGATAAGCTTTAGTCGTAATATGGCCAGAAACCCAAAAACTCAAGAGCTTCCTCTTCCTTACGCTCGTCTTCTCAAAAGTAAACAGACCGACAAAATACGGAAACACAAAAATATAGAAAGAGGTGAGACACCCAGCTTTCAGTGCCAATAAGGCAGTAAGAAAACAAAACAGTGCTGGATGCCCACATATAACATAGTTTATATATTTAATCACTGCAATATTAAATTAACAGTAAAAGCAGAACAACAATAATTAATTATAATAATTGCAATAACAGGCAAGAGATAGAGATATTCTCGGCAGTTAACAGTTCAGATAATCAGACAATTATTACAATAATAAGAATAGTTATAAATGCTCATGCTCAATGGATTATGGGACTGACAACTAACAATACAAATGGTACCAAAATTCCTACTCCATGGAGCTAGACGTTAACATATTCAGAGTGAATGATCAAGAAGTTATGTCAGTATATCGTTAGCCTTAAAAATAGTGTGCTTCATCTTATAAAATAGTTGCACAAATGGCTTATACGTGGCACCTCAACAGTTGATCGCAATATAGGACAGCATCTCAGTCTGGATCGTCAGTGTGTTTGAATCGGTCTATCCCACAGCCCCAGTGGAGCTACCACTGTCTATTGTGTGACACCCGCACCCCGGTGCCCCCTGGGCCAACCACTATGACCCTACGCTTAGTCTATTTGCACCTACACATAGGTGTTATTCAACTCCTAGACATACACCGCCCTTCAAACAATGTCCAATGGACAACATATATGCGTGACGACTCAATGTACATCATGTATGTTTATCAATGATGCATCCATCATAAGCATACCACCATGGCATATATATTCATCTTTCAACCTCAACATGTCATCATGATTCATCAATTAACACAAGTCCACATTTTCAAAGTCTTACACTTAAGTCAATTATGGAAAATTTTAGGGTAAATGCCCCTTCAAAACCGTGGCCTTCTAAAGTGTCATTATTCAATTCAATTCTTCCATTTCATTAAGGATTATGCATGTCTCTAATTCTTAGTTTCAAAAGATGCACCAAGGCATCATTTAGTCTCAAGGTTTTCCCTTTAAAGCTGTAGCCTCACAAGGTTTCCAAGTTCCAATTTTCTTCCATTTTATGCCTTAGTTTCTTGATATTAAATCATTTAAATTTTAGTTCACCAAAATTGATCCAATCTCTTATGGTTTCGATCCAAAACCGTGGTCTCCCTCTAGGGTATTAAACCCTTAAAACTTTCCATTCATTAACTTCAATGTTATCATCCAACATTTAATTTCATAAGCTCTATTTATTTGTGTACAAAAATAATTTTACACCCCTAAATTCTAGTCAAAACCATGACACCATATTAGGGTAGGAAACTCCAAATTTTCTATTTAACAACCCTAACATGATCAAGCATATTCAACACATCCAACATGTTCAAGATTACTAATCAAGCATTAATCCAATTCAAGAATATATAAACATGTAAAATCACTAGATAAAGTGAGCATACAAAGATGGATTTCTCCATTAACAAACACACAAGGTTCCCTCACCACCAAAAATTGGTTGAAGTGAGTAATCTCCCTCTTACCTAAGGAAGAATCATGAAAATGGTCTCCTTCTAGCTCCTTGGTGATTTTGGTTTTGAGCCTTCAAAACCCTAGGATTTTCAAGACAATGAATCAACACCAATGGTTGAAAAGGAATAGATCCATGGTCATCAAAGAGACCATGGAACACGAAAATGAAGAGAAAAGAGAAGAAAAATGAGAACTTTAGCTCAAAGTTAGAAGCTTTGTCTTGGAAGACAATGGAAGAAAGGTTGGATTTTGGAGAAACTTTCTAAATGAAAGATGTAGAGGAGGTTAATGGGAGTGTAGAAATGGTCTTGATGAAGAGAAAGGTGAAGAAAAATGGTTGAAGGTAGGGGTGCAATTTCGTATGGAGAAGAGGAAGAAGAGAGAGAATGGAGAGAAATGAAGAAGATGAAGTTAGAGAGAGAAAGGGTTATGGTAGAAATGAATAAAATTTGATTTAGTGTATTAAGTGGGAGAGCAAAATTTTGCCCTCCAAAGCCATGCAATGCCGCGGCAACAAGAGGAGAGAGGGGGGAGATTTTTGGCTTCTCCAACAAGCCAAGGGCATCATGGTCATTAGTTAGTCAAAGCTTCTCGAAAAAGCTTTGATTATAATACTATAAATTTGAAATAAAGTGAGTTGATTAGATATAAAGTAGATTGCATTAAGATAATGTGATAGGGTTTTTAATATATGTTATTATCCAATGGATAATTGTTACAGTTGATAGAAGTCAGTATTGATTTCTCTTACAGATAAATTTCACACAGCGTCTTATTATTTTATCTGTTAAAATTTCTCCAAAAACGTAAAATTTCGTAAACCGTGTCCAGCCTCGGGTTTAGTAAGATCCCCGTCGACATTTTCACAGATCAAAGTTCTCGGAAAAATATCTTATTTTCCCGAGCCCGCTCAGTTTGTATGCAAAACGAAGAATAATATTAAAATATTTCACATTTTCAGAAAAATTTAAAAAAAATCTCAAAAATCACAAATATTAGAAGATAAATATTTATCATAAAATAAATAAAATTTGGGGTGTTACAGAGGACCTCCTTTCATATTTATCCACTTTCCTTTGATAAATGGGATACTCCATCTTCAAGTACCCCGGTTCTCCACATTCATAGCATTTAGGAGTGGATGAGGTTTCTTCCCCTTTGTGATAGGCATTCTTTTGTGGAAAGGGAGGTCTTCTTTGAACTTCATTCTTCTTGAAGAATCTTCCAAATTTCTTTGCTAGAAGACTAAGATTCTCCTCATTTTTTTCTAAGCCATCTCCATCATCTTCATCATCATCATCATCATTATTGACCATGGAGGAAGTGACCTTGAGAGCTATTCCCTTCTTTTTCTTATCAATCTCCTCATTTTGGTTGAGTCTATTCAACTTCAATTCATGTTCTTGGAGCTTGCCAAAAAGCGTGGCTAAGGCCATGGTTGAGAGATTTCTTGACTCCACAATAGCCGTCACTTTAGGTTGCTAATGCTTACTCAAACATCTCAAAACTTTGTCAATAAGATCTTCATTAGGAAAAATCTTTCGCAATGAAGTAAGATGATTAATAATATGTGTGAACTATTTTTGCATTCTTGAATGCTTTCACAATGGTTCATTCTAAAAAGCTCATATTCATGGGTGAGAGTGTTTATCCTTGATCTTTGCACTTCACTAGTACCTTTATGGGTAACTTGCAAAGTGTCCCACATTTCTTAGGTAGATTTACAATTTGAGACTCTTAAGAACTCATCATACCCCAAAGTTGTGGTAATGATGTGTTTTGGCTCTCAAATTATATTGGACCTTTTTCTTATCATCATCAGTTCATTCGCTTCTTGGTGTGTTAACTCTAACACCATTAACAACTTGTGTAGGGACAAAAGGACCATTTTCAATAGCATCCCACACATCTAAGTCAATAGCCTCAATGAAAAATTTCATTCTTTCTTTCTAATAGGCATAATCATTCCCATTGAAAAAGGAAGGTTTATTTATAGAAGAACTTTCTTTAAAAAAACCATTTGAAGCTATTTCTCCTCTTAAAGTAGCTAAGCTCTTTACACAAGAGTCTAACTCTAATACCACTTATTACCAAGTGGCCTCAATACTTAAGAGAGGGGGTGAATTAAGTATGTAAAATATTTTCACAAATCTTTCGCAAAACGTTTGATTACTAATTTTTGTTGAAGCTATTAATTAATTAAAGTGAATAGATAGATGAGATTGATCACTTCATTCACAAATATATAAGTTAAGATAGAAAGTATTCAAGCAAACATATAAAATATAAGCACAAAGTAAAGAGATAGAGTTGAGAAGAACAAACACAAGGATTTATCTTGGTTCAACCACCCCTTGTGATCACGTTCATTCCTCAAGTGAACCACCTGAGATTTTTCACTAAACCTTCAAGCTTGGACAGGTGCTTGACAACCTTTACAACTGAGAGCACTCAACATACCTCTAGGATGCCTCACCCTTTGTACTTGAGCCTCAAAACAGGGATACCTCACCCTCTTTTACAAACAAAGGATACTTCACCCTTTACTCTTTTAAGGGATACCTCACCCTTTTATCTCTTGAGGGATACCTCACCTTCTTTTACAGGAAAATAAATGAAGATTGAATGATAAACTCTCAAAAGAGTAGATATTACAAATTGAAGCTTTATGGTATTAAGGATTCACACAACTTGAAGCTCAAAATAGGGTATTCAATGAAATGATGAGAAAACTCATATTTAATGCTCAAGGATTTTTTTAGATTGTTTTCCAACCCATAAACAATGCATAAACACTTTCATTTATAGCCCATAGCATTTAAGAAACGTTGGAAGTGGTTGGGGGTATTAAATACTCTCAATAGATTCATTGGGAAAGTGTTCTGCGTTTGAGCATAACCGGTTATGAGATATACATAATTGGTTATGACTTGTAGAAAAAATATCATGGGCTTTTATTAAACATCATAACCTATTATGAGTTAGTCATAATCGATTATGGAGCTTTAAAAACTAACATCATAACCTATTATGAGTTAGTCATAATCAATTATGGAACTTTTAAAACCAAAGAAGGAACGTACTATAACATCATATAACCAATTATGGATCATTCATAATCAGTTATGGGCCTTTTAGAAATTATAAAAGCACGTTCTGGCTTTGTCTTATAACTGATTATGAATATATCCTAATCGGTTATAAGGCTTAAGAAAAAGTAGGAATAACCTCTGACTTGGTGAATAACCTGTTATGGAAAATTCATAACTTGTTATAGGAAATTCCTAACCTATTATGGCTTGCTTAGAAACATAGGATTTTCAAAGAATTTCTTAACCAAGGATATCCAAAATCTTTCCAAACTTTCTAAAAGCATTTTACTCAATCTTAAACACAATTTTCACAAGATGAAAACATGATTATGCGAAGTCATTTAAAGATGAATTTAGAGCCAAGAAATGAGCTTTTGTGTGAGTCCATTATACCTCTACATATGATCTAAGTCCTACTAGCTAATCTTGAAAAACCTTGGGACTTGATCTTTGCACTTCATTGCTTTCTTGTTTGTTGATCATCAAAACCAAGACCATTGCCGTTCACATTCTCCTCCTTTTTGATGATGACAAACAATCAATTGAGAAAAGCATTAGTTTAATTAAATTAGTTTTCACACAAGGTATTAAATGACACTTACTCCCCCTCTATTTTTCAAGAGGTGATAAGTTTAGAGTTTGCACAACTCTCCCTTAATTTTAAAATCCCAAGATCATTGAAGATATACCTTTTGCTATTTTACCTTACTTTTCTCAATGACATTTAAATCTTCTCCCCTTTTTGTCATGATCAAAAAGATATACAATAATAAAAAAAATACCAAGTTTGACAAAAGAGAAGACACATCTTAACAAGTCCAATTATAAAATATATACCAGAAAATTTAATATATATGGACCAAAACTCATAGTTATTTGATAACATAGATATTCAATAATGGGTGCAATAGAATCATCAAAAATAGAACATGCATTGTCATTCACATTTGACACCATTGATACCAATATACCAACACCAAAAGCATATCATGATATTTGAATTTGTTCACGATGAAGCTAATAATAATGTTAGATCAAAACAGGAAATATATAGATCAAAGACAGTAGTTAAAAGAAAAACTGGATCCATGCTTAAGTCCCATGATCTTCAGGTTGTTGAAGTTGACGCTTAAGTCTTTCCAAGCGAGCATTCATGGAGTTGAGACGATCATACATAATCCTATTAGTTTTTTCTTGATAAACCCTCAAATCCATAATTTGAGCCTGTAAGCTAGCTTGCATATATGCAATAACAGCTAGGATCCTGTCTTCGTTTTGAGTAGGGGTATCCTCCATGGGAACATCAGCATCTCCAGCTGGTGCAACTGCTGCTTCACATTCCCTACCATATACCTATTCTTCATTCACTTGGAAATAAATGATTTTAAATGGTAGCAATGGATGAAGAGTGATGGAAAGTGAGATTTAATGGTAGATTTTGCAATGCCCCTTTTTCTAGAAGAAGAGGGAACGTCACACCAAAAAATTTAAAATATAAAATGCGAAAAATAACAAATCATAAATTAAAACCCGATTCATTATATATATATATATATATATATATATATATATATATATATATATATATAAGCATCTTCAATCGTAAATGTATAGTAATTGGGTAATGAATATTTTTTTTTTTGTTGTAGTGAGAGAATAATAAAATTTAGTTACAGTAAAAATCAACATGAAAGAGAACCATACATCCATATATATATATATATTTGCATTAAGCCTGTTTAATTATATCATCAAGTATACAAAAAGCAAAAGCTTCACCCACCCCTAAGATGTTTACAAATATACAGCCAATCAAAATAGTAAAACATCAGGCTTCCCAAAAAGATATACGGAGAGCCATCAGTAGCCATCGACAGTACCAGCCCCCTAAGACTGACGAGAAGGAACTATGGCATGATCCTCCTCTGGGTCTTCCTCGTCAGATGAGATCATTATCGGAGTGACCGAATTACGAGCAGAGAGGCTCATGCAGTAGATAAGAATGAATCCGCTTGTGGGGTGTAATAGAGATCATCCCATAAGTCACAGATGGGTAGGTAAAACTCTAGATGAACAAAAGCAATAAAGTTAAAAACAGGTGGGTCATAGTGACCCCAAGCTAGCGACATCGTCAAGTCCCCATGATAAATACAATGATCCGTACTCGGATTGATATGCCAACAATCAGGACCTCCATGAAAAGTCATCCTTGCGTATCCCAGAAATCCACGTGGACAAGACAACATCTTTGCACAAGCACTAGTCGTAGTCAGGCCAAAAATCGGGGAACTCGGGCGCTTCCCCTTCCGCATGGACGTCTTCTCAAAAGCACATAAATAAAACAGAAATACAGGGATATAGGAAACAAGTGAGACACCCAGCATTCAATACTAATATGGCAGTAAGAAAACAGAACGACGTAGGATGCCCACATAACATCACAACATATATATATCAACAGTAATAATAAAAATAAACAATAAAAGGGAAACAACAATAATGTCTCAAGTAGTAAGTAGTTCATCAGTCAGACAATTATTACAACATTAAAAGAGATAATTTAATAGTTATAGACACTAATGCTAGAAGAAATATGAGACAAACAATGCATAATGCATAAGGTACCAAAATCCTACTCCATGGAGCTAGACATAAACATTCGGAGAGAATGATCAGGGAGCCATGCCAGTATCTCGTCAGCCTAAAAATAAAGTGCTTATCAGAAAAATAATATTTTGCGCAACTTGGCTTATACATGGCATTCTCAACAAGATCGCAATATAAGACAGTGTCTCGGTCTGGATCGTCGGTGTGTTTACATCGGTCTATCCCATGGCCCCAGTGGAGCTACCACTGTCTATTGTGAGACACTTGCATCCTGATGCCCCCAAGGTCAACAATATGACCCACACTTAGTCTATTCTCACCCACACCAATGTGTGATTCAATCTCCTAGGCATACACAACCTTAACAACGAAGTCCAACGGACTTTCACAAATGCATGATGAGCCAATGCATATCATGTATATTCATCAATAATATACTTCTCATGAAACATACCATAATTTGGTCAAATTAAACATCAACAAGTCTTTGGTCCTACACATGGACTCACAATGACATATAATCAATTCTTAATAATAACATACATTTATAAGGTTCAACATAAATCACAATTTCATTTTTATGAATCTAAAATTTCTAATTAACTAAGTCTTGATTAATTACACAAGTCTAGGTCAAATAGACCCTTGAGGCCATGGCCTCTCAAAAACAAGATCCAAACAATTTTCTTTCATTGCATCATTGATTTCATAACACTAAATTGCTTAAATCACAAGGTTGCACAAAAGCACAACTTAGACCCCAAAAACTCCTTAGAGGCCGTAAGCCTCCCAAGAGTGTGAAAACCCATTTTTTTTCGATTACATGCATCAAATCCTTTAATAGCTAATCACCTAAGTTTCAATTCCCACAAAAGATTAAGCTCAAACCCCCAAAATTTTGTCCAAGGCCGTGATCTCCCCTAAATGGGTAGTAAACCTTACATTTTTCCACACACCATAATCAAGCAATCCAACATCATCAAGGCATTCAAAATAACTAACTTTTTCATATAAATCAAATAGACACAACATGAAAAATAAGCATACAAAGTGAGTAATCCATTATGGATTCCTCCATCAACAACCACTCAAAAGTTTCCTCACCACCAATAAAGTTTGAAATGAGTAAATCTCTCTCTTACCTAAGGGAAGAACACGAAAAATCACTCCTTGATGTGTTTGTGAGATTCGGCAAGAGCTCACCAAAACCCTAGGAAATCAAACTCAAGGAATCACACTAATGGCTTGAAAAGAAAGGATCCATGGTCATGAAAATGACCATAGAAATGAAAAAGAAGAAGAGAAAGTAAGGAATCAAAAGTTTACCTCAAAAGCTTCAAGCTTTGTTCTTGAAGAAAAGTGATGAAAATGGTGGATTTGGAAGATGATCACCAAAGAGGAAAGGTTTAGGATGAGAAGAGGAATCTAGAAATGGTAGTAGTGAAGCAAGCAAATGGAGGTGGCCACATGGAGGGGCTGCAACCGTGGAGTGTGGAGAGGAAGAGAGAAAAAGATGAAGAGAAAAAAATGGAAGAAGAAAGGAGTGTGGAGAGAGAAGAGCTTTTTGGTGGTTTGAAATTAGAAATGGGAAAGTGATATGTGGAAAGGCAAATTTTTTGCCTCCTTTGGATAGTTTGGTCATTTTTGGTCAAAGTTTCCTTGAGAAGCTTTGATTAAAATATCTTTCTTTTTGAAATAAGGTGAACGGATGTGACATAAAGTGAATTTTTGGATAAGGTGATAGGATTTCTACTATAAGTTATTATCCAATAAACAATTGTTACAGTTGATAGAAGTTAGTGTTAATTGTCAAACAGATAATAAAATACACAACAATTTTTATTTATCAGATAAAAATCTCAAAAAACATGAAATCTCTTAAACCGTGTCCAACCTCGAGTTTAGTAAAATCTCCCGTCGATGTTTCCACAGATCAAGGTCCTCGGAGAAAATATCTCATTTCCCCGGCTCTACTCAGTGTGCACACCAAACGAAGAATAATATTAAAATGTTTCATGTTCTCGGAAAAGTCTACAAAAATTCACAAAAATCACAAATATTATAAAGTGACTATTTATCATGAAATTATAAATTTTCAGGGTGTTATAACTCTCCCCTTCAAATTGAAATTTCATCCTCGAAATTTTTATACCTTAGAATAGTTGTGAGTATTGCTCCTTCATCTTGGCTTTTAACTCCCACGTTGCATTTCTGGTTGTTTCATTCCAGATCACTTTTACCAATGGGATGTCTTTCCCTCTGAGTCGCTTCACCCTCTTATCCTCAATCCTTACAGAAGTTGTCTCGTAAGTTAAGTTTTCTTTCAGTTGTATTGTGTCAGGTGCTGTGACATGATCAGGGCTAGGAATATATTTTCGAAGTTGTGACACATGAAAGACAAAATTTATTTATTTCATTATAAATATTTATTTTATAATATTTGTGATTTTTGAGAATTTTTTTGGACTTTTCTGAGAACGTGAAATATTTTAATATTATTCTTCATTTTGCGTGTAAATTGAGCAGAGCCGGGAAAATGAGATATTTTTCTCGAGAACCTTGATCTGTGGAAACGTCGACAGGGGATCTTACTAAACCCGAGACTAGACATGGTTTACGATGTTTCATGTTTTTTGAGAAATTTTATCAGATAAAATAATAACCGCTGTGTAAATTTTATCTGTCGAACAATTAATACTGACTTCTGTCATTGTAACAATTGTTCATTGGATAATAACATGTATTAAAAATCCTATCATATTATCCTAATGTAATCCACTTTATGTCTAATCAAACCCACTTTAATTTGAATGTATTGTATTTTAATCAAAGCTTCTTTAAGAAGCTTTGACCATTAAATGACTCATGTACCCTTGGCTTGTTGGGGAAGCCAATTTTTCCCCCTCTCTCCCTCCTATTGCCGCGGCAATGTGGCTCATGGGAAGCAAAAATTTGCTTTCCCACACTTAACCCATTACATTAACATTTCCTCATTTTTCATCAACATTTGTTCCCACTTCAAGTTCATCTTCCATTTTTCTCCTCCTTCTCTCTTCTTCCTCTCCCTCACCTCACGGTTTTGTAGCCCACTCTTGGAGACCATTTTTCATTTTCTCTCTTCATTAACATCATTTCTACACTCCCTTCAACCTCCTCTACACTTCTTATTTGATGAGTTTCTTCAAAATCCATCACCACCTCCATTGTCTTCCAAGATCAAGCTTCAAACTTTAAGGTAAAGTTTCCATTTTTTTCTTTTCTTTTTCATCATTTTCATGTTCTATGGTTTCAATAGAGACCAAAGAACCATCTTTTACCAAGCTTGATGTTGATTCTTTGTGGTTGAAATTTTTAGGGTTTTTGGACCCCAAAATCGAAACTATCAAGGAGCAAGTGGGAGGCCATTTTCGTGTTCTTCCTTTAGGTAAGAGGGAGATTTACTCACTTTAACCATTATTGGTGGTGAGGAGACCTTGTGTGATTGTTTGATGGAGAAATCCATATTTGTATGCTTACTTTGTTTGATGATTTTGCATGTGTATGTGTTCTTAATTGAGGTTGATGATTGAATAATGATTTTGAATGCATTGGTGGTGTTAGAATATTTGGTAATGATAGAAGTAATGAATGGAAAATTTTGAGGGCTTACTACCCTATTGGAAGTCACGGTTTTAGCTTGAATTTCCTAGGGTTGGAATTGATTTGTGTAAAATAAAATTTATGTGATTAATTAGGAGATGATTAAGGCATGAAATAAAAATTTTGAGGGTTTCCTACACTAATGTGTGGCCCCGATTTTGGCCTTACATTTTAAGAAATTGGATTGATTTTGTGTAAAATAAAATTTAAATGATTA
This sequence comes from Ormosia emarginata, assembly GCA_029884605.1. NCBI lineage: Eukaryota > Viridiplantae > Streptophyta > Magnoliopsida > Fabales > Fabaceae > Ormosia > Ormosia emarginata. The sequence continues at coordinate 28,148,471 of JAQQTP010000074.1, read as the reverse complement.
GGTATCAAGTGATTGATGTATAAAATGGAAAGAAATTGGAACCTTGAAGTTCTAGGGAGGCCACGGTTGTTAAGGGTTATTTAACCTAAACTTCTCATAATTGACCAAGATCTAAGATGTTGGAAATGTTGGATTCCATAACATGTGATTATGATAATTGATGAACCATGTATAAATAAATGTTGATGTTGAGAATAGGTTCGATGTTATTGTGAGTTCTTATGTGAGACTAAGTACTTGATAAAATTATGACATGTTGATATTGAGAAATGATCATATGCCATTGTGGTATGCTTTATGATAAATGTATCATTGATAAACATACATGATGTACATTACGTCGTCATGCATATATGTTATCCAGTGGACATTATTGGAAAGGCGATGTGTGCCTAGGAGATTGAATAACACCTATGTGCGGGTGTGAGTAGACTAAACATAGGGTCATAGTGGTTGCCCTGGGGGCGTCAGGGTACGGGTGTCTCACAATAGACAATGGTAGCTCCACTGGGGCCATGGGATAGACCGATGCAAACACACCGACGATCCGGACTGAGACGCTGTCCTATATCGCGATCAACTGTTGAGGTGCCATGAATAAGTCGTATTGTGCAAATATTTTTATGAGATGAAGCACACTATTTTTAAGGCTTATGAGATACTAGCATGACTCCTTGATCATTCACTCCGAAAATGTTTATGTCTAGCTCTATGGAGTAGGATTTTTGGTACATAATGCATTGTGCATTGCCCATTGTCAGTCTCATATTTCATTGAGCATGAACACTTTTGACTATTGAAATATCTGTTCTTATTGTCAATATAATTATTTGGATGATAAACTGTCACTACCTGAGATTCTGCTGTTATTTCCCTTTTATTGCTTAATTGATTATTACTGTTATTTTTAATTATTCTGTTGATGAATATATGTACTGTAATGCTATGTGGGCATTCAACGTTGTTCTATTTTTTTGCTACCATATTGGTAATGAAAGCTGGGTATCTCACATCTTTTCCTATGTATCTGTACTTCTATTTTAAATTATATACTACCGAAAAGACGTTCATGAGGAAGAAAAGGAAGCGCCTGAGTTTCCTGACTTCTGGCCCGACTACAATTAGTACTGATCGGAGATGTCTTCGCGTCTGCGTTGATTTTTAGGGTATGCTAGGATAACCTTTCATAGAGGACCCGATTGCTGGCACATTAACTTGAGCACGGACCATTGCATCTATCACGGAGAGCTGACTGTGTCTTTGGCATGGGGCCGATACGACCCGCCTGTTTTTTATTTTACTACTTTTGTTCATTTGGAATTTTACCTTCCTGTTAGAGATCTATGGGATGACCTTTACTACACCCTACAAGAGGACTCTTTCCTCTCCCCTGCTCGGGCTTCTGCTCGAAATTCGGTCTCTCCGATGGCAATTTCATCGGATGAAGAAGACCTTGAGGAGGACCCGGCTACGGTCCCTTCTCATTAGTCTTAGGGGCTGATACTGTCGGTGGCTACTGATGGCTAACCGTTTATCTTTTTGGGGAAGCTTGACGTTTTGTTGTACTTGATGGGTGTATATTTGTATCATTTCGGGTGGGTATATCTTTTACTTTTTGTGTAAATTATGATGTAATTAAACAGGCTGATGCATATAATATTATATATAAATTGTGATTGTATGACTTTCAATTCTATGTCGATTCCATTGTATCTATAATTATTATTATCTCTTTACTGCTGTTTCAAAAAAAATGTACACATATTTCAATACTCGAATTGCTTTACAACTCAAGGATGCAAATTATTTAATCATATGTTAAAAATGAACTGGGTCTTAATTAATCAAAGTAATTATTGTTTTCCGCATTTTTGTTTTAATTTCATTATGGTGTGACGTTCCTTCTTCGTGAAACAAGAAAAAGGGGCGTTACACTATCTTGGTATCAGAGCCCCGGTTTAAGTTTTCTTTTGGGTCTTGTGGTTTTGGACTGTCTTGTTTGTGTTGTGTGATTCTCTGTGTTTGGTATTTCAAAAGGATACATCTGACTTTTCCTTGTGTTTTGTATAGCTTGACTTGAAAGAGGATTATAGATCGTAGAGGAGACATGACTGCTGCAATTGAGACAATTCAGAAGATGGCTGAAGTTATGTTGTAACAAAACTAGCAAACGGCTCAACAACAAGAGAGGACTGCACAACAACTTGAAACTATGGCAGATGAGCAGAATCTGGTGGAATTTCGTCGCACTAACCCTCCACAATTTAAGGGAGAATATGATCCTGAGAAGGCTACTCTGTGGATCAAGGAATTGGAAAAGATATTCATGGGCATGAACTATGCCAACGACAAGAAGGTGACATATGCTGCATTTATGCTTGTTGGAGACGCAGAGGATTAGTGGACCGGAGAGCAAAGGTTATTGGAGGCTGAAAATTGAGCAATTAATTGGGAATTGTTCAAAGAGAGATTCTTGAATAAATATTTCCCAGAAAGTGCCAGACATGCTAAGGAGATGGAGTTTCTTAGTTTACGGCAAGGAAATATGACTGTAAGTGAGTATGCTGCTAAATTTGAGAGTTTGTCCAAATTCTTAGCTTACTTTCAACACCAACCGAACGAAGCATGGAAATGTCGAAAGTTCGAGGAAGGCCTAAGACACGATGTGAAGAGGGCGGTTATCACTCTGAAGATTAACCAGTTTTCCGAATTGCTTGATATGTGTCGCCGGGTGGAAGACTTAGACCAGGCGCGAGACACAAGAAATCGCAACTTTGGACCTTTTCGGTCTCAAAGAGGAGGAAGCAGTAATGCTAACTGTTACCAGAAGAAGCCTTATTCCAGACCACCTGGAAATCAACAACAAAGACTGTAAGGGGGAAGTCCTGGAGGAAGTCCAGGGAGAATTGGTCAAACAATGGCGTCTACGCCAAGATGCATGAAGTGCGGGAAGGAACACTACACGAGGGACTGCACTATTAAAAGAGTTATTTGCTTCAAATGTGGGAAACCTGGACACGTTTGTTGTGATTGCAATCAACCAAAGGCAGAACCTTCCGTCAATGCTGCTAGAACTGTTAAACCGCAGGCTGGAGGTAGAGTTTACACCCTGAGTGGTGCTTGTAACACCTTAATGAGGATGTTACATTTCCGATACAATAATAATAAAACTTTACCCAAGTTATAAAAGGTTTAATATAATAATAATATGAGTTGAAAATTTTTTCTTTTCATAGCAGATATCATTAAATAAAATAAAACAAAACATAAAATAAAACACACTATTATTACACACCATAATATATATATGATTTTGTCTTAGGTATACAAATAATTTACAACTACAAATATTTAATAAAGCAGTAAAAAGTCAGCGTAATACTAAAACCATATATATGCCCAAGTGCATATCAAAGATTTCTAACTCTCCGAAGGATCATCCTTAGATGGATCATCCGATGACAGAAATCCTGGATGTCTCACAGCTCTACGGATAGGAGTCCGTGCTGTCAATACACTACTGATCTCACTGGGTGCATGAAAACGTCCTCCCCAGTAATGTCTCAGCGTCAAAGGCATCTCAAGATGTAAATACAAAATAGTAGTAAATATCGGTGCTCCATCAAACTCTCTATGTAGGGTCGCTGTCAGACGCCCCACATAGACTACCAATCCTCTATCTTCACGCAGTCACCAAGCCTCCGAACCTCCGTGAAAATCGAGTCTCACAAAACCAAAGAAATCAGGCAATGCCATCACCACAAGATCAGTCCAAATGATATGGGTGATCTAATGGCTCACCTTCCTCAAATTGGTCACTCGGTTGCTGTTCCTTCGGATACTGAATATCAAGAGGTTGCCCCTCTTCCTCTTCCTCAAACTCTTTATAGAATATAAAATAATACAAAAAATGCATACAAAGAGGTGAGACAATCTACATCATTACCAGCATGGCAATAAAGAAAACGACAATACAAATAACTTCCATAATTTAATACAATAATGCATACTATCATGTCATATACAATATCTCAAATTAACATGTCATACATAATATCACAAGTTACAGTAAATATTAAGATGCAGATCATAGATGCAAATATATACCGATTCATTCCTACTCCATGGAGCTAAATACAGACATTAGAGAGAATGATCCAGAAAAACCTATCCGTACCTCAGGCTACCCAACCAACTATTACACTGTCAAACGTCGTGTCAATAACCCACAGTCAAAACATCGTGGTAAGTAGTACAAAGTCAAAATGTCGTGCACCACAGGCATTGTACTAGACAGTCTCCACAAGATCTTGATTAAGAATAGTGTTTGTCAAGATCATTAGTGTGTTGCCCGTTACCACGGCCCAGAGGAGCTACCAACTGTCCGCATGTGGAATCCTCCGCACACTAACGCCTCCAAGTTCAATCAATGAACCACACTACGCCTATCACACCCACAACACGGTGTAATTCATCTCGTCAGCCAATCGCCAATTTCAATAAAATTTATATAACTTTCAATGCATGAATAAGAACCATAATTACAAAAATACCCTCAGTCTCAATATGTCACCGTATTTACATAAATACCCTCAGTCTCAATATTTCCAAATATGGCACATCACTACTTGACAGTACTATTTCTTAACATGTCTAGGTCCACCACTTTAGCCCGACAGTAAAACTCATTGTTCCTTTCAGTTGCGTAAAGATTTTATCGCGTTTTCACAATCGCGTCACCTTTTTCAAATGTTTTTAAATCGCATAAATATTTTTTGACATTTTTTAAAATCGCGTAGTATTTTTAAATCTTTTTCTCAATAGCACAAGATTTTTAAATCGTTTTCTCAACCGTGTAGCTTAAAAATCATTATTTTAAATACGCTTAAGCTATTTCTAGTACTTTTAAACTACGTAGAATATTTTCCTTACGTTATAAATATATTATGAAACTTTCTCCATTATTTGTCCGCTGTTAGTGAATTTTGACAACATTTTGTCTAGAAAATTCCTTAAATAATATTTTCTACGTTTTCCTTTAAAGACTACATGTTTTAACCTTAACCATCATTTACACCTTGAAACTTGCAAATGTGCTACAAAACGCAAAGAGTGAGCTCTACGTTAGTATTTTTCAAGTGTTTACGTTATTTCTTACTTATAATAAATTCCTCTAATTTAGGTTTCTAAAACTAAGTTCATTAATTTTATTCCCCAAAAATTCATTGAAATTGAATTCTTGTGTAGTTAACTACTTAACCGACCTTAGAAAATAATTTTAGAAATCAAATATGTAACGCCCCTTTTTGGGAGGGAGCATCACATTATCGAATCAAAACGAAAATGCAGAAAATAAACTTTTAAGCAATTAAGACCCGATTCATTTAGTTCGAAGTTAAATTGCTTGGTACTTTAATACGTGAGTAAAATGGGCAGTATATATATATATTTTTTGTTAATTTAACAATGCAAAATATGAATAACGGTAAAGAACAAAACAGTAAACAGAAACCCACATCTGAATAACATACACATACATATATATTTAGATGCCAAATATATTTCAGATACAGTCTGGAAATTTCCAAAAAAGCAAAACTATACCTGCCCCATAGGATTAAACATATATACCCCAGAGATATCAGAATATACAGCCCACTAAAAATAATACATCAGGCCCCCAAAATAAAGCACTGGTAGCCATCAGTAGCTACTAGTAAAATCAGTCCCTCAAAGGAGGAGGGACCGTGTCCGGGTCCTCAGCAGGATCCTCCTCTTCAGAGGAAACCTCCATGGGAACCACGGAACCACGGGCAGGAGCCCGAGCAGTAGAATCAAAAGAGTCCTCCCAAGGGGTGTAGTAACGATCACCCCACATCTCTCGGATGGGTAGGTAGAACTCCAGCCGCAGGCTGACATGGCAGGTGAGGATCGGCGCCTCATGACGTCTCCAGGCTAGGGCAATCGACACATCTCTCAGATAGACGCAGCGATTGGAGTTCAAGTTGATATGCCAACACTCTGGCCCTCCGAGGAAGGTCAGACGCACATCACCTAGAAATCCGCACATACATGTCGCCATCGCCTCAGTAGATGCTAGTCTTGTTCGGGCCAAAAGCCAGGAAATTCGGGATCTTCTGCCTTCTTGCCGTCGTCTTCGATCAATATAGTATACGCACAGGCAGCAAGTAATGGAAATACAAAAAAAAAAGAGGTAAGACATCCTACCGTCATTACCAATTATAGTGGCTAGAAACAAAACGGCGCAATGCGCCCAGATAGCAATTCAGAAGTAACAAATGCAAGTAATAAGCAGTAAATCCAATAGTAAGCAGATAAACAGTTCCAGGCAGACATTCATTACTATAATGGTACAAACAGTTCAAGTTCACATAGGGCAGTAATTATTAATAGTAAAGTATGTCATGATGCATATGCATGCTTTCCCAATTCCTACTCCATGGAGTTAGACTCAAACAGTCGGAGAGAAAGATCAGGAGACATGTCTGTAACTCGGCTGCTGCGGCCAAAGTGCTATAATCAATAATTTCTACGTGCACGTCCAGGCATTGTACAGACAGTCCACGCTCGATCATGATATAGGACAATGTCTCGGTCCGGATCGTCGGTGCGTTTGTATCGGTTTACCCCACGGACAGAAGAGCTACCAACTGCCCATTGTGAAGGACCCGCACCCCGACGCCCCCAAGGTCAAACATGACCTACACTAGTCTACTCGCACCTGCACTAAGGTGTGTTCAATCTCCTAAGCAACTTGGCCTTACAACAGTCCACAGGACCTTCACAATGCATAAGACTCTATGCATGACACGTATGATTCATAATTTCATACAATCCCATAATATGCCACAATTGGCCAAGATAAGCATCAACACGTAAATGGTCACTCACATAGACCCATAATGTCATAATATAAAGATCAAATCAATTGGTACATTCTTAGGTTCATTATGAATCCTAACTTAGAATTTGTTTACCCTTTCAAGGTTCATGTCCAATCCAATTCTTACAATTAATTTAATCTTCCAAGGTAATTTAATTTCATACAATTTGTAAATTATTCAAGTTCTTAGGCCTCACACTCTCTTGTTCTTCACTCACTTATAATTACCTTAAGTTTTATGACAATCTCACTCTTAGCCCTTTAAAATTTATATAATCTTTGATTATATTAAGTTCTTCCAATTTATTAATTATCTACCCCATTACATAGGTTTTTAATTACATAATTACTTATGCTTCCAAATTACCAAAGTTACATAATTACACCTAAAAAGGCCTTAGAGGTCGTGGCCTCTCTAGAAATTCAATTCCTATATCTTTTCAATTTATCACATTATAGGTTACACTCTTAATTCACTTAATCCTTTACTTGTTGCATTGATTCACCATTAACCCCAATTTTGGGCTCAAAACCGTGGCCACCCTATAGGTTTCAATCTCAAATTTTCCTTCCATTAAATTTCATTTTATCACTTGATTAATTTACGTCTCATGCTTGTTACAACTTGTCCACATTTTACCTCATTCTTAACCCTCAAAACCGTGGCCACCCATGGGGGGTTCTCAATTATTTTTCTTCCATTTTTAATCATATAATCCAATCCAATATATATTTATACATAACAAATCAATCCAAGGTCACCAATATCATGAAATCAACATGCAAACATTTTATTTATCAAATCAAAGAATAACGCACATTAGGGTTCTTCCACAAACAACACCCATCAAAGTTCCTAAATGCTAATAGAGGTTGAGGAGGAGTGTCTTCCTCTTACCCAAGTGTAGAAATCAATAGAAACTCCAAGAAACCTCCTTGAAATTTCGGATTGCACTCTCCAAAAACCTTAGAAATTTGGACTTAGTTAGAATAGCATAAGGACTTGAAAAATATGATGTAAATGGCCATCAAAGGACCCTTAAAACCGAAAATGAAGAGAAGGGAAGAAGGGTCTTGAAGCTTACCCAAAGAACTCAAAACTTGAAGCTTGAAGAAAGTGGTGAAGATGGTGGATTCTCAAAAAGCTCCAAGCAAGAAAGGTCTTTAGGAGAGGGAAAGGATCAAGGAAATATGGTTGGATGAAGATTTTGTGAAGGTTGAGTGGGGAGAGGGAGGGCTGGCCGTGAGCTCTAGAGAGAAGGAGGAGGAGAAGAAAATGGAGAAAGAAGAAGAAAGGGTAGAGAGAGAAAGGCTTGTTAGGTTAAATGAATTAAAGTGTGATGAAATTGATTAAATGAATCAAAATCAATTCCCCCCTTGTTTGGGCTGTTGCAACCGTGCATAGAGAGAGAGAGGGAGGAGAGAGTTTTTGGCTTCCCTTGGAAGCTAAGGGTCATTTGGTCAAAGCTTCCCAAAGAAGCTTTGATTATTTAACATTAAATTTGAGTTAAAGTGAATTGATTAGACATAAAGTATATTGTATGTAGATAATGTAATAGGATTTTTATTACATGCTATTATCCAATGGATAATAGTTACGGTATTTAATTAACAGTTTTTCGGTATTTTTATACGTTAAATCTCAACGGATAAATTTTTCGCATCCCCTGTCAACATGTCCATAGTTGTTTTGTTTTATCTGTTATAATTTCTCAAAAAAAATCATGAAACCTCGTAAAAAATTGCAAATATTATAAAACCAACCTCTAATTTTTGAGTAAGATCCCCTGTCAACATGTCCATAGTTCAAGGTTCTCGGAGGAAACATCGCGTTTCTCCGGTTCTGCTCAATGCACACGCGAAACGAGGAATATATTAAAATATTTGTCATTTCTGAAAAATTCCAGAAAAATTCCTAAAAACCATGAATATTATAAAATGATGATTTATAATTAAACAGATATTTTTCCAGATGTTACAACACTCCCCTACTAAAAGGAATTTCGTCCTCGAAATTTACGTACCTCAAAATAGTTCTGGATGTTGCTCCTTCATCTTGTCTTCCAGTTCCCAAGTTGCATCACCAGTCATCTCATTCCAGATCACCTTTACTAATGGAATCTCCTTGCCTCTAAGTTGCTTTATCCGTCGATCCTCGATTCTCACAAGAGGTGCCTCATAGGTTAAGTTCTCTTTTAACTGTACTGTGTCCGGTGCTATGACATGACTTGGATCAGGCAAATACTTGCGAAGTTGTGACACATGGAAGACATTGTGTATGTTGGAAAGAAAAGGGGGTAAGGCTATCTAGTAAGCTACTGGACCTATCTGGTGAAGAATTTGGTAAGGTCCAAGGAATTTTGGGGTGAGTTTTCTAGATTTCAAAGCCCGGCCGACCCCAGTCGTGGGTGTGACTTTCAAGAACACATGCTCACCTTCTTCAAACTCAAGAGGCTTTCTCCTCTTGTCCGCATAACTTTTCTGCCGGCCCTGAGTAGTCTTCATCTTCTCTTGAATCATCTTGACCTTCTCAGTCGTCTGTTGAATGATATCCGGTCCAATCGTGAGACGCTCGCCATCTTGGTACCAACACAATGGTGTCCGACACCGTCGTCCGTACAGGGTTTCATAGGGTGCCATCCCTATACTTGCATGGTAACTGTTGTTGTAGGTGAATTCTATCAATGGTAGAACTTCATCCCAACTTCCAGTCTGTTCTATTGTACAAGCTCTAAGCAAATCTTCTAGAGATTAGATCGTTCTTTCAGATTGTCCATCGGTTTGTGGGTGGTACGCTGAACTCAGATGTAACTTTGTTCCCAGCGATGCCTGTAGACTCTGCCAAAATTTTGAAGTAAACCTTGGATCCCTATCTGAAATAATACTCGGAGGCACACCATGCAGTCTAACGATCTCTCCAATGTACAGTTGGGTCAACTTCTCCAAACTGTACCTTATGTTGATCGGAAGGAAATGAGCCGACTTTGTGAGTCGATTAACTATTACCCAAATCGTGTCGTGTCCTCTTCTCGTTCTTGGCAAACCCACAACAAAATCCATTGCAATGCTGTCTCATTTCCATTCAGGAATAGACAATGGTTGTAGCAGCCCTGCAGGTCTTTAATGTTCCACTTTGGCTTTCTGACAAACTAGACAAGTCGATACGCACGTAGTAACGTCACTCTTCATTCCATGCCACCAAAATAACTTCTTCAAGTCTTGGTACATCTTTGTTATGCCCGGATGCATATTTAGCATGCTGGTGTGAGCATGTTCCATAATATACTGCTTAAGCTCTTGGTCATGGGGAATGCAGACTCTACCCTGAAATCTCAGAATTCCATCCGTTCCTTCCTCGAATTCCGTTTCCTTACCTTGCTTCATTAACTCTCTCACTTCTTGCAAGAATTTGTCGACTTTTTGTTTTTCTCGTATGTTCTCCATTAGTTCACTTGAGATGGTAACCATATTCATACTAATCCTTATGGGTTCCAACTTGACAAATGACCAAGTATCTCTAAACTGTTTGATGAGCTCTCTTTCCTTGATCATTAGTGCAGAAACACTGACGGTCTTCCTACTCAAGGCGTCAGCCATGACATTCGCCTTGCCAGGGTGGTACAACAGTTGAAAGTCGTAGTCCTTTAGGAATTCTAACCATCTTCGTTGTCTCATATTCAGCTCCTTCTGATCATACAAGTACTTTAAACTTTTGTGGTCACTGAAGATGTTGAACGTTGCTCCATAGAGGAAATGCCTCCATATTTTCAGAGCAAAAACCACAGCTGCTTGCTCCAAATCGTGCGTCGGATAATTCTTTTCGTGCACTCGCAACTGTCGCGAAGCATAAGCTACCACTCTTCTATGTTGCATAAGAACAGACCCCAATCCTTGGTACGAAGCATCATAGTACACCTCGAATGGCTCATTCGGATCAGGTAGTACCAATACGGATGAGGTAGTCAGCCGTTTCTTCAACTCTTGAAAACTTTACTCGCAACTATCAGTCCATTCAAAAATCTTGTCCTTCTTTGTCAACTGAGTAAGCGGTCCGGTAATTTTAGAAAATCCTTCTATGAATCTTCTGTAATATCCTGCTAAACCCACGAAGCTACGAACTTCCGTCACTGACTTCGGTTGTTCCCACTGTAGCACTGCTTCTACTTTGGACGGATCCATTGCAATCCCTTCCTTCGAGATCGCATGGCCTAAAAACTTTACCTCATCAAGCCAAAACTCACACTTCGACAATTTGGCATACAGTTCTTTCTCCTTCAAAATCTGAAGAATTATGCTAAGGTGTTCAGCATGATCCTCCTGATTCTGGGAATATATCAGGATGTCATCGATGAAAACGACAACAAACTTGTCCAAGTAAGGACGAAAGATCCTGTTCATGTAGTCCATAAAGATAGCAGGTGCATTCGTGACACCAAACGGCATCACAAGGTATTCGTAATGACCGTATCGAGTACGAAAAGCAGTCTTGGGTACATCCTCCGTCTTCACTCTTATCTGATGATACCTGGATCTCAAATCAATCTTAGAAAATATCGCTGCTCCCCTCAATTGGTCCATCAAATCGTCGATTCTTGGGAGTGGATACTTGTTCTTAATTGTCAACTTGTTCAGCTGCCTATAGTCCACACACAACCTTGAGGTACCGTCCTTCTTTCGAACCAACAACACTGGCGCTCCCCAGGGTGATACACTCGGCCTGACAAACTGTTCCTCCAAAAGCTCCTCTAACTGTTTCTTCAGTTCTACTAATTCCGTTGGCGACATCCGATATGGTGTTATAGACATGGGACTAGCTCCCGGTGCAAGGTTAATAGCGAACTCTATCTCGCGCGTTGGCGGTAAACTAGGTACATCTTCGGGGAAGATTTCAGGAAACTCCTTCACCACAGGAATAGCGCTCAGATCAGCCTCGCTCTCGACTTTCAAAGAAGATAGTAGCATGTACCCTTGAGCTCCTTCTTTTAAGAAAGCTCGTACTTGGTAGGCCGTCAAGTATCTAGAATCTTCATCCACAGGAAAGACTATGGTTTTTCTAGAGCAATCTAACAGAACATGGTTAGAAGATAACCAGTCCATCCCTAAGATTATATCTAGTTGTGAAAGAGGTAAACAGATCAAATCGACAGAAAAGATTCGACCTTCAACAATTAGGGGACACTTCAAGCAGACTTTGGTAGTAACTACTCATTTATCAGTAGGGGTTGAAACAGTCAAATCAAAGGGTAGTTCAGACATAGGTAAGCTAAGTCGTAGCACACAGTCATATGATATGAAAGAATGGGTTGCCCCAGAGTCATACAATACTTTTAAAAGATTACCTTCTATGGTGCCTTCTCCTTGAATCAAGTCTTCGGATTCGGAGGCTTCAGCTTCGCTCATAGTGTAAACTCGACCTCCGACTTGCGATTTCTTGGCTCGAGTTGCATTGACTGAAGGTTCAGCCTTTGTCTGATTGCAGTCTCTAGACACATGGCCCGATTTGCCACATCTGAAACAGATGATTCCCTTGATCGTGTAGTCTCTCGTGAGATGATCTTTCCCACACTTTAGGCATTTGGACGGATATGTCACATTTTGACCAGTTCGGTTCCTAGAAGAACCTCCACTAGAACTTCCACCAGTTTGTTGCGGGTTTCCCGTTGGTCGGGAATAAGGCTTCTTTTGGAAGCGGTTCGAACTATTCCTCCATCCCTTTGGAACCTCGCAGGCCCAAAGTTCTTGCTCCTAGAGTCTCTAGCCTATTCCAAGGCCTCAACTTCACAGCATGTGTCCAACAGTTCCGAAAACACCTTCATTTTCAGGGTGATCACGGCCTTCTTCACTTCGTACCTCAATCCCTCGGTGAATTTCCAACACTTCCAGGCTTCATCGGTTTGATGTTGGTAGTGTGTTGAGAACTTCTCCAGGTTTTCAAATCTGGCCGCATATTCACTGACGGTCATGTTTCCTGTCTCAGATTAAGGAATTCCATCTCTTTCGCATGTCTCGCATTTGTAGGAAAATATTTGTCTAAGAACTTGTTCTTGAACATGTCCCATGTGATGTCAGTTCCTTCGGCTTCTAGTGCTCTTTGTGCTCCGTTCCACCAGTCTTCGGCGTTGCCCACAAGCATGAAGGTAGCATAGTTCACCTTCTTATCTTCAGTGCAATTCATACCACGAAAGACTTTCTCCAGCTCTTTGATCCACAGACTAGCCTTGTCTGGATCAAATTCTCCCTTGAATAGCGGAGGGTTGTGGCGATGAAACTCTGCTAAGTTCTGTGCAAGGGCAGTCGCCTCGAGCTGTTGAGCAGCTCTCTCTTGTTGCTGAACAGCACATTCGTTCTGTTGGGCGATGACTTTCGCCATCCTCTGCATCGCTTCTATAGCAGTTGCCATTTCTCCACCTCTTGCCATCTCGCTTTTCTCTTAAATCAGATTACTGAAAACATAAGGAAACTCAGAGGGATTCATTCAAAACACCAATCACAAAGATTCACACAGCACAAACAAGACAGACTCACACACAAGACCCAAAGTAACATAAATCGGGGCTCTGATACCAACTTAACGTAACGTCCCTTTTTGGGAGGGAGCATCACATTATCAAATCAAAATGAAAATGCGAAAAATAAACTTTTAAGCAATTAAGACCCGGTTCATTTAGTTCGAAGTTAAATTGCTTGGTACTTTAATACGTGAGTAAAATGGGCGGTATATTTTTTTTTTGTTAATTTAACAATGCGAAATATGAATAACGGTAAAGAACAAAACAGTAAACAGAAACCCACATCTGAATAACATACACATACATATATATTTAGATGCCAAATATATTTTAGATACAGCTTGGAAATTTTCAAAAAGCAAAACTATACCTGCCCCATAGGATTAAACATATATACCCCAGAGATATCAGAATATACAGCCCACCAAAAATAATACATCAGGCCCCCAAAATAAAACACTGGTAGCCATCAGTAGCTACCAGTAAAATCAGTCCCTCAAAGGAGGAGGGACCGTGTCCGGGTCCTCATCAGGATCCTCCTCTTCAGAGGAAACCTCCATGGGAACCACGGAACCACGAGCAGGAACCTGAGCAGTAGAATCAAAAGAGTCCTCCCAAGGGGTGTAGTAACGATCACCCCACATCTCTCGGATGGGCAGGTAGAACTCCAGCCGCAGGCTGACATGGCAGGTGAGGATCGGCGCCTCATGACGTCTCCAGGCTAGGGCAATCGACACATCTCCCAGATAGATGCAGCGATCGGAGTTCAAGTTGATATGCCAGCACTCTGGCCCTCCGAGGAAGGTCAGATGCACATCACCTAGAAATCCGCACATACGTGCTGCCATCGCCTCAGTAGATGCTAGTCTTGTTCGGGCCAAAAGCCAAGAAATTTGGGATCTTCCACCTCCTTGCCGTCGTCTTCGATTAATACAGTATACGCACAGGCAGCAAGTAATAGAAATACAAAAAAAAAGAGGTAAGACATCCTACCGTCATTACCAATTATAGCGGCTAGAAACAAAACGGCGCAACGCGCCCAGATAGCAATTCAGAAGTAGCAAATGCAAGTAATAAGCAGTAAATCCAACAGTAAGCAGATAAATAGTTCCAGGCAGACATTCATTACTATAATGGTACAAACAGTTCAAGTTCATATAGGGCAGTAATTATTAATAGTAAAGTATGTCATGATGCATATGCATGCTTTCCTAATTCCTACTCCATGGAGCTAGACTCAAACAGTCGAAGAGAAAGATTAGGAGACGTGTCTGTAACTCAGCTGCCGCGACCAAAGTGCTATAATCAATAATTTCCACGTGCACGTCCAGGCATTGTACAGACAGTCCACGCTCGATCACGATATAGGACAGTGTCTCGGTCCGGATCGTCAGTGCGTTTGCATGGGTTTGCCCCACGGACAGAAGAGCTACCAACTGCCCATTGTGAAGGACCTGCACCCCGACGCCTCCAAGGTCAAACATGACCTACACTAGTCTACTCGCACCTGCACTAAGGTGTGTTCAATCTCCTAGGCAACTTGGCCTTACAACAGTCCACAGGACCTTCACAATGCATAAGACTCTATGCATGACATGTATGATTCACAATTTCATACAATCCCATAATATGCCACAATTGGCCAAGATAAGCATCAACACGTAAATGGCCACTCACATAGACCCATAATGTCATAATATAAAGATCAAATCAATTAGTACATTCTTAGGTTCATTATGAATCCTAACTTAGAATTTGTTTACCCTTTCAAGGTTCATGTCCAATCCAATTCTTACAATTAATTTAATCTTCCAAGATAATTTAATTTCATACAATTTGTAAATTATTCAAGTTCTTAGGCCTCACACTCTCTTGTTCTTCACTCACTTATAATTACCTTAAGTCTTATGACAATCTCACTCTTAGTCCTTTAAAATTTATATAATCTTTGATTATATTAAGTTCTTCCAATTTATTAATTAGCTACCCCATTACATAGGTTTTTAATTACATAATTACTTATGCTTCCAAATTACCAAAGTTACATAATTACACCTAAAAAGGCCTTAGAGGTCGTGGCCTCTCTAGGAATTCAATTCCCAAATCTTTTCAATTTATCACATTATAGGTTACACTCTTAATTCACTTAATCCTTTACTTGTTGCATTGATTCACCATTAACCCCAATTTTGGGCTCAAAACCGTGGCCACCCTATAGGTTTCAATCTCAAATTTTCCTTCCATTAAATTCCATTTTATCACTTGATTAATTTAAGTCTTATGCTTGTTACAACTTGTCCACATTTTACCTCATTCTTAACCCTCAAAACCGTGGCCACCCAAGGGGGGTTCTCAATTATTTTTCTTCCATTTTTAATCATATAATCCAATCCAATATATATTTATACATAACAAATCAATCCAAGGTCACCAATATCATGAAATCAACATGCAAACATTTTATTTATCAAATCAAAGAATAACCCACATTAGGGTTCTTCCACAAACAACACCCATCAAAGTTCCTAAATGCTAATAGAGGTTGAGGAGGAGTGTCTTCCTCTTACCCAAGTGTAGAAATCAATAGAAACTCCAAGAAACCTCCTTGAAATTTCGGATTGCACTCTCCAAAAACCTTAGAAATTTGGACTTAGTTAGAATAGCATAAGGACTTGAAAAATATGATGTAAATGGCCATCAAAGGACCCTTAAAACCAAAAATGAAGAGAAGGGAAGAAGGGTCTTGAAGCTTACCCAAAGAACTCAAAACTTGAAGCTTGAAGAAAGTGGTGAAGATGGTGGATTCTCAAAAAGCTCCAAGCAAGAAAGGTCTTTAGGAGAGGGAGAGGATCACAGAAATATGGTTGGATGAAGATTTTGTGAAGGTTGAGTGGGGAGAGGGAGGGCTGGCCGTGAGCTCTAGAGAGAAGGAGGAGGAGAAGAAAATGGAGAAAGAAGAAGAAAGGGTAGAAAGAGAAAGGCTTGTTAGGTTAAATGAATTAAAGTGTGATGAAATTGATTAAATGAATCAAAATCAATTCCCCCCTTGTTTGGGCTGCTGCAGCCATGCATAGAGAGAGGGGGAGGAGAGAGTTTTTGGCTTCCCTTGGAAGCTAAGGGTCATTTGGTCATTATTTGATCAAAGCTTCCCAAAGAAGCTTTGATTATTTAACATTAAATTTGAGTTAAAGTGAATTGATTAGACATAAAGTAGATTGCATTTGAATAATGTGATAGGATTTTTATTATATGCTATTATCCAATGGATAATAGTTACGGTTGACAGAAATCGATATTTAATTAATCTAACAGATAAATTTTTCGCAGTGTTGTTTTGTTTTATCTGTTATAATTTCTCAAAAATCGTGAAACCTCGTAAACTGTGTCCAGCCTCGAGTTTAGTAAGATCCCCCGTCAATATGTCCATAGTTCAAGGTTCTCGGAGGAAACATCGTGTTTCTGCGGTTCTGCTCAGTGCGCACGCGAAACGAGAAATATATTAAAATATTCAACGTTTCTGGAAAAATCCCAAAAAATTCTCAAAAATTGCAAATATTATAAAACGACTATTCGTCATATAATTTTCTAATTTTTGAAGCATTACAGTCATTTTCCTGACTCTGCTAAATGTTCACGTAAAACAAGAAATATATTAAAATATTCGTCGTTTCCGAAAAATTCTAAAAGAATTCACATAAATCACAAATATTAGAAAATGACTATTTGTGGTGAAATAAATAATTTCTGGAGCGTTATACTGACCTCAGCAATTCTTAGCTCAGTGTGCACGTAAAACGAGAAATATATTAAAATATTCGTCGTTTCCGAAAAATTCCAGAAAAATTTCTTAAAATCATGAATATTATAAAATGATGATTTATAATTAAATAGATATTTTTCGGGATGTTACAAAATATACATTGAATGGCATGTTGACTGAATTCAACATATTCTTTACAAATGGTCTTTAAATCATTTTCTATCTTCTAAATCATTTTCAAATTCATTAATTTACTTAAATCAATTGAGTCATTCTATTAGAAAATAGTTGAGAATATCTTGGTTCTCTTTTTCTTGATGAAGTCGTGAGCTCCTTTTGTGTTCTTTGGAACAGTCATGCAATCCTTACATGTTATTCACATCCTACAATAATAGTCATACATCTATAAACACATACAATATATTTTAAAGCTATAGACATGCTTACAAAAAAAATCAACCACAAATAGGAAAGCATTAAACAACCAAGTGAATGAATCCTTATGGATTCTTCACTACAAATACAATCCATCTTCTCATCACCATATAAGGTTGATGAGATTAAATCTCCCTCTTACCTCAAGGGAAGACAAACTCCTTCTAACTCTTTCTAGTGATTTCGTGTAGCTCTCCAAAGAAACCCTAACAAACTCAAACAAATTTTAAAGAGTCATAACTATAGGAGAAAAATATAAACCATGGATCAATCATGGCTTAGAACCTAAGAAATCAAGTTAGAAATAAGAAACAAAGATTTTCACCTTGTAGGAAAAATCTTCAAGGTAGTTTTCCAAGCTCAAGAAGATTTTTTTTGGAAGAACTCTCAACTAGAGATTTTCTTAGAATGATGTTTAGATTTGAAAAGTAAGGTTAGATGAAAATTTAGAAGAGTATAGGTATGGATTTATGGTGTTGGCTGAATGGTTCAAAGAGAAAGGCTTTGGAATTTTTCTTGGTGTTCTTGAAGAGAAAGAAGTAAAGACTTAGATGATAGCAAAGATTAAAAATGAAGTGAAATGGCCTTCTCTCCTATGCATGGTCGTAGGAGTCAATGGAGGTGGCCTCCTTTGTTGACCTTCCAAGACTTCTTAACCACCTTAGATGTGATCAAGGGTGGATAACAAAGGCTTTGGCTCCAAGCTTGTTTCTCATTGGTGTAGGAAAACCTAGTCATCAAGTGGCTAAGCCCTTCTTGAAGGTGCTTGGCCGAATGGCCCTTAGGAATAACAAACTAGGTTTTGGTTCATTTGGTTTCCTAGTTAGGTTTAGGCAAATTTAGTTAGGCTTCTTAGTTGCTTAGTTAGCCATTTAGTTAGCTAGGATGACTAACAATCTCCTAGAAACTTCTCTAACTAAGACTTAAATAGATAGCTAACTAGGTTTCCTTCATTTAGTTACTAAACAAGCTTCCCATTCTAACTTAGTTAGGTTTAAGCTAACTTGGTTAAGCTTTCTAGTCATAATTCAACAAGTCCAACCACTTTTGTGGACTTGCTTCCTATTGGTCTAGAAATTTCAAGTCACTAGTGTTGACTAGCTCTCATTGGCTTAGGATTTAATCTAGCCAGAAACATTGACTAGTTTACTAAACGTGAGTCTCGTAGACTTTTCCGGGTCCGTGGTCCATTTTAGAGCAGATTTCTACTATTTTTGAGACAGTAGGTATTGTCAAATAAAATAATATTATAATAATATAAAATTATTTTATTGCATATTTAAATTCTAAAAATTAAAAGATTAATACACATATCATTCAGAATTGGGTTTAGTAAGATCCCCCAGCTCCGAATAATCAAATTAAGATTTTTTCGGTCAGAAAATTATTATTTTCTTAACTCAGAGTAAATCACACACAATGATCAAATACAATCACGAAATAGTCAAATTCAATTTATAACTCATAGAAAATATAAAACAGTATATTTAGGACAATATCGTACTTAACTCAAAAGTTAAGGTGCTACAGTGCTGAAGCCTCTCAATCCGAAGATCTTACACAAGGGGAAGGTGTCATAAAAGGTAATCTTTTAACTGTACTGTATGACTTGGTGCAACTCATTCTTTTATTTCCTATGACTATGTGAAAAGACTTGGTTTAACTATGTCTTCTTTGCCTTTTGATTTGACTGTTTCAACTCCTACTGCTAAACATGTTGTTACTACCAAAGTCTGTCTAGATTGTCCCTTGATTGTTGAAGGTCAAATCTTTTCTATTGATTTGATCTGTTTGCCACTATCTCAATTAGATGTGATCTTAGGAATGGATTGGTTATCTACTAACCATGTCTTGTTAGATTGTTCTAGAAAAACCATAGTTTTTCCTTTGGATGAGAATTCTAGATTTTTGACGGCCAACCAAGTGAAAGCTTTCTTGAAAGAAGGAGCTCGGGGATACATGCTGTTGTCTTCTTTAAAAATCGAGAACGAGGTAGATGTGGACGCAATATCGGTGGTTAGAGAATTTTCTGAAGTCTTTCCTGAAGATGTACCTGGTTTACCATCGGAGCGAGAGATCGAGTTTACCATTGACCTTGTACTTGGAGCTAGTCCTATTTCTATAGCGTCTTACAGAATGTCACCAACAGAGCTAGTTGAGCTCAAGAAGCAATTGGAAGAACTTTTGGAGAAATAATTTGTTAGACCTAGCGTATCACCTTGGGGAGCGCCGGTACTGCTAGTTAAGAAGAAAGACGGTACTTCGAGATTGTGTATGGATTATCGTCAGTTGAACAAAGTCACAATCAAGAATAAGTATTCATTGCCGAGGATAGATGACCTAATGGATCAACTGAAAGGAGCGGCAGTATTTTCTAAGATCGATTTGTGATCGGGTTACCATCAGATCAGAGTAAAAGTGGAAGACATTCCTAAAATGGCTTTTCATACTCGTTATGGACATTACAAGTACCTGGTAATGCCTTTTGGAGTGACAAATGCACCTGTTATTTTCATGGATTATATGAATAGAATCTTCCATCCTTATTTGGACAGATTCATCGTTGTCTTCATCGACGAAATCTTGATCTATTCGAAAAACCAAGAGGATCATGCTGAACATCTTAGTATAGTTCTTCAGATTTTGAAGGAGAAAGAATTGTACGCCAAGTTATCGAAGTGTGAGTTTTGGTTGAACGAAGTTAAATTTTTAGGCCATGTGATTTCGAAGGAAGGAATTGTTGTAGACCCATCAAAGGTGGAAGCTATTCTACAGTGGGAAAGGCCGAAGATGGTGACAGAAATCCGAAGCTTTATTGGATTAGTCGGATATTACCGGAGGTTCATCGAAGGGTTCTCTAAGATTGCTGGACCTCTCACCTAACTCACAAGGAAGAATCAAACTTTTGAATGGACGGATGCTTGCGAAAAAAGTTTTCAAGAGCTGAAAAGGAGACTAACTACTTCACCAGTGTTAGTTCTACCTAATACAAGTGAACCATTCGAAGTGTACTGTGACGCTTCATATCAAGGATTGAGTTGTGTCTTTATGCAAGGCGAAAAAGTAGTGGCTTATGCTTCGAGGCAATTACAAGTTCATGAGAAGAACTACCTAACGCACGACTTGGAGTTAGCTGCTGTTGTATTGACTTTGAAGATATGGAGACATGTTCTCTATGGAGCAACATTCAACGTCTTTAGTGATCACAAGAACTTGAAGTATTTGTATGATAAAAAAGAGTTGAACATGAGATTGTTGGTGTATGCCCTAGTGGCCAATACATTTTGTTTGTATTTACATACATTATATTATGTTATTTTATATGAGGCATTTCATTTATTGTGTTCTTTTTGGTAGACATAATAAAGTCCTTAGAATAGTAAGTTTGATACCATAGGACATCAAGTGGATGACTTGATCGTGAGATCCTATTGGATAAAATACTATTCTTAAATGTCCCTAGTCAAGTATTATTGTTAATTAGGACAACAATAATACATTGAGGCTAGTATGTGCGTGTAGACGATGACCACATCTCACGGGTCATGGATATGAGATATCAAGTCTACACATGGATACATATTAGAGTAATGATGTATTGGACAGACCCGCCATGAGAACGCTACGTGGATCGTTACGTGAGTGTCATAAGCGATTCTCATAGTGATAATGGTGTATGTGGTCCTTTGACCTGAAATCACTACGATTCCTACATGAGGAGTTGTGTGTTTTAATGCCATCAAACGTCATCTGTAACAAGATGATTATAACGTTGGTTATTAGACATGCCGCAATACATGTGGAGGAATGTGAGTGACCTAGATGGGATTTGTCCCTCCTACATAACAGGAGCGATATCTTCGGGCCCCCTGATTGAGTGAGACTACGAAATGCATGGCCATGCTCAAATGAGTCAATATGAGATATTGATCTTATTTGTTATTACTATGTCTACTCGGGAATCAGGAAACTGAAGATTGAACTAAACAAGGGTGACACATTCCATGCCTTGTGTTCAATCTGGATATCTGGACAAAGGGACTAAATTACACGGAAACATTGGTCACAGATAGGTTATGTCAAATCACTGACATTCTCATTACTTGGGTAATAGTGATGTGTTGCTAGATACCGCTCACTGTTTGTAATATTAAAATGAGATTTTAATATTACTACCAACGTCATGAGAACTTGCAGGGTCGCACACTTAGAACAGACTAAATTGGAGTAATCAGAATCCAAGTTGGACTCGGATTCAACTGTGGGCCTAACTCATGACAGATGGGTTTAGGGTTGCACCACTTACCTTGCTACTGCTCACACTCACTTAAGGTAGCCTTTGTTATAAATAATACTGCTAAGGGGGCTGCTACTAGGTTACAACACAACCCTAGCCGCACCTACAGAAAGTGAGTGAGAGATAGTGAGGTCTTCTTCTCCTCTCTTCGCAGCTAGCACTACGAAAACAGAGGCGTGACTCCTTTTGCAAGTCTGTTCGTGTGGATACCGCAGAAACATTGTCGCTATTACGGTGTTGGTGATTCACCTCGCTTGTGTCTATCACGCTTCAAGAGGTAAAAAAATTTAAAAACTCGGATTATGGATTTTTCGCATGGATCCTGAGAGGGAATTCTGTTATTCCGCTGCGAGACTTTGATCCGCAAATTCCCACCAGAGATAGCGAAGATGGTTAAAATTCTTGAAAGACTATGATTTCCAACTTCAGTATCACCCTGGAAAGGTGAATATTGTGGCCGATGCCTTAAGCAAGAAAACAATCAACGTTTCTACCATGATGATCAGAGAACATGATTTGGTAGAACAATTTAGAAACATATGGTCTTTTGTGGAACTAATGCCAGGAAAAATCTGCTTGAACATGGTCACTATTTCAAATGATTTAACGGAAGATATCCGAGAAAAACAAAGGTTAACAAGTTCTTGCAAGAGGAAAGCGAGCTGATGAAGCAAGGCGGTATGTCAACATTATAGGAAGGAAGCGATGGAATTTTAAGATTCCAAGGTAGAGTCTGTGTGCCTAAGGATGAAGAACTCAGGAAGGATATACTCGAACATGCTTATAAGAGTCAGTTGAATATGCATCCTGGAATGACCAAAATGTACCAAGACTTGAAGAAATTATTTTGGTGGCATGAAATGAAAAGAGATATTGCTAGAAGTGTATCTTCCTGTTTGGTTTGTCAAAAAATAAAGATTGAACATTAAAGACCGTCAGGATTGTTGCAACCTGTGACTATTCCCGAATAGAAATGGGATAGTATTACCATGGACTTTGTTGTCGGATTGCCAAAGACCAGAAGATGATATGATTCAATATGGGTAATTGTGGATCGACTCACAAAGTCAGCACATTTCTTGCCGATCAACATAAGATATCCATTGGAGAAATTAACTCAGTTGTACATCGGTGAAATTGTCAGACTACATGGTGTGCCTACAAGTATCATTTCTGACAGAGACCCCAGATTTACATCAAAATTTTGGCAAAGTCTTCAAGAAGCAATGGGGACAAAGCTACGTTTGAGTTCTGCATATCACCCTCAGACCGATGGCCAATCATAAAGGACAATTCAATCATTGGAAGATTTATTGAGAGCTTGCGCCATAGAGCAGACTGGAAGTTGGGATGAAATTTTACCGTTGGTAGAATTTACCTACAATAACAGTTACCAATCAAGTATAGGGATGGCACCCTATGAGGCTCTATATGGTCGAAGGTGCAGAACACCCTTATGTTGGTATCAAGATGGAGAGCGACTTACAATTGGACCTGATCTTATTCAGCAGACAACTGAGATGGTCAAGATGATTCAAGAGAAGATGAAAATGGCTCAAAATCAACAAAAGAGCTATGTGGACAAAAAGATGAAACCTCTTGAATTTGAGGAAGAAGAGCATGTGTTCTTGAAAGTCACGCCTACGACTGGGGTCGGTCGGGTTCTCAAATCTAGAAAGCTCACTCCAAAATTCCTTGGACCTTACCAAATTCTTCGTCGGGTAGGTCCCATTGCTTATCAGATAGCTTTACTACCTTTTTTTTCAAATCTCCATAATGTTTTTCATATGTCACAACTTCGGAAATACATTCCAAGTCCTGATCATGTCATAACACCTGATTCAGTACAATTAAAGGAAAACTTGTCTTATGAAACAACTCTTGTAAGGATTGAGGATAGGAGAATGAAACAACTCAGAGGGAAAGACATTCCATTGGTGAAAGTGATCTGGAATGAGACAACCAGAGATGCGACATGGGAACTAGAGGACAAGATAAATGAGCAATACCCAGAATTGTTCTAAGGTATGAAAATTTCGAGGACGAAATTCTTATTTGATGGGGAGAGTTGTAACACCCCAAAATTTATTTATTTCATTATAAATATTTATTTTATAATATTTGTGATTTTTGAGAATTTTTTTGGATTTTTCTGAGAACGAGAAATATTTTAATATTATTTTTTATTTTGCGTGCAAATTGAACGGAGCCAGGAAAATGTGATATTTTCCCCGAGAACCTTGATCTGTGGAAATGTCGATGGGAGATCTTACTAAACCTGAGACTAGACACGGTTTACGAGATTTCACGTTTTTTAAAAAATTTTATCAGATAAAATAATAACTACTGTGTAAATTTTATCTGTCGGATAATTAATACTGACTTCTGTCATTTAACAATTGTCCATTGGATAATAACATGTATTAAAAACCTTATCACATTATCTTAATGTAATCTGCTTTATGTCTAATCAAACCCACTTTAATTCAAATGTATTGTATTTTAATCAAAGCTTCTTTGAGAAGCTTTGACCACCAAATGACCCATGTATCCTTGGCTTGTTGGGGAAGCCAATTTTTCCTCCTCTCTCCCTCCTATTGCCGCGGAAATGTGGCTCATGGGAAGCAAAAATTTACTTTCCCACACTTAACCCATTACATTAACATTTCCTCATTTTTCATCAACACTTTCTCCCTCTTCAAGTTCATCTTCCATTTTTCTCCTCCTTCTCTCTTCTTCCTCTCCCTCACCTCACGGTTTTGTAGCCCACTCTTGGAGACCATTTTTCATTTTCTTTTTTCATTAACACCATTTCTACACTCCCCTCAACCTCCTCTACACTTCCTATTTGATAAGTTTCTTCAAAATCCATCATCACCTCCATTGTCTTCCAAGACCAAGCTTCAAACTTTAAGGTAAAGTTTCCATTTTTTCTTTTCTTTTTCTTCATTTTCGTGTTCTATGGTTTCATTGGAGACCAAAGAACTATCTTTTACCAAGCTTGATGTTGATTCTTTGTGGTTGAAATTTTTAGGGTTTTTGGACCCCAAAACTGAAACCATTAAGGAGCAAGTGGGAGGCCATTTTCATGTTCTTCCTTTAGGTAAAAGGGAGATTTACTCACTTCAACCATTATTAGTGGTGAGGAGACCTTGTGTGATTGTTTGATGGAGAAATCCATATTTGTATGCTTACTTTGTTTGATGATTTTCATGTGTATGTGTTCTTAATTGAGGTTGATGATTGAATAATGATTTTGAATGCATTGGTGGTGTTAGAATATTTGGTAATGATAGAATTAATGAATGGAAAATGTTAAGGGCTTACTACCCCATTGGAGGTCACGGTTTTGGCTTGAAATTCCTAGGGTTGGAATTGATTTGTGTAAAATAAAATTTATGTGATTAATTATGAGATGATTAAGGCATGAAATAAAAATTTTAAGGGTTTCCTACACTAATGTGTGGCCACGGTTTTGGCCTTAGATTTTAAGAAATTGGATTGATTTTGTGTAAAATAAAATTTAAGTGATTAGGTATCAAGTGATTGATGTATAAAATGGAAAGAAATTGGAACCTTGAAGATCTAAGGAGGCTACGGTTGTTAACGGTTATTTAACCTAAACTTCTCATAATTGACCAAGATCTAAGATGTTAGAAATGTTGGATTCCATAACATGTGATTGTGATAATTGATGAACCATGTATAAATAAATGTTGATGTTGAGAATTGGTTTTATGTTATTGTGAGTTCCTATGTGGACTAAGTACTTGATAAAATTATAATATGTTGATATTGAGAAATGATCATATGCCATTGTGGTATGCTTTATGATAAATGTATCATTGATAAACATACATGATGTACATTGCGTCATTATGCATATGTGTTGTCTGTTGGATATTATTGGAAATGAGATGTGTGCCTAGGAGATTGATTAACACCTATGTGTGGGTATGAGTAGACTAAGCGTAGGGTCATAGTGGTTGGCCCTGGGGGCGTCGAGGTGCGAGTGTCTCATAATAGACAGTGGTAGCTCCACTGGGGCCGTGGGTTAGACTGATGCAAACACACCGATGATTCGGACTGAGACGTTGTCCTATATCGCGATCAGCTGTTGAGGTGCCATGTATAAGCCGTATTGTACAAATATTTTTATGAGATGAAGCACACTACTTTTAAGGCTAACGAGATACTAGTGTGACTCCTTGATCATTCACTCCGAAAATGTTTATGTCTAACTCCATGGAGTAGGATTTTTGGTACCATAATGCATTGTGCATTGCCCATTATTAGTCTCATATTTCATTGAGTATGAATACTTTTGACTGTTGAAATATCTGTTCTTACTGTTGTAACACCCCTTTGGAGGATGTCACACATAAAAGAAAATAAAAGAAATAGAAATAAAATCTACCCAAGTTGTGAAACATTTGATAAATATTATTACGGGTTGTAAAAATAATTCCTGATAGACAGAAATATGTAACAAAAAGATAATGCGGAAAATACGAAATAAAAAAAAAAACATCATTACGATAATATACATATCGTTAAGTTATAAACTGTACAAATAATTTACAACTAAGACTACAACTATTTAAACAAAAACAGAAAGAAAGCAATAAAAGAGTTAATATATACGAGACATTTTATGAGCCCAAAAAAAACATCATGGTTATCTAATCCTCGGATGGATCACTCTCGGCTGAAAATGATCATCGGGAGATAGATATCCGGATGTATCGACACACGGCGATAACGGGATCGCGCGGTCGATACGATGCTTATCTCACTAGGCTCGGGGTTTTCAAGGCACCCCAATAACGCCTAATGGATAAGGGTAACTCTAAGTGCTAACGTCGTCGTCATAATCGGATCTCCATCAAACGATGACGTAGAATCACGGTCATACGTCCGGCATAGGTAACAGCACGATCTCCTCGTAAATGCCACGCCAGATCACCTCCATGAAATACCAGCTCTATGAATCCCAAAAATGCTGGCGTCGCCATCCCACACAATCAATCCAGAGGATATGGATGATCGGATGGTTCTTGCTCGTAAAACTGATCGTCGGCTTGTTGACCTTCCTCTTCCTCAGGATACACGATCTCAAGAGGCTGTTCCTCTTCTTCCTCTTCAAACTCTTTACCGTATAAAATAAATAGACAGAGACACATACAATAAAGAGGTAAGACAACATAAAATCATCGCAACATGGCAAATAAGAAGACGACAAATAACAATTACACAGTTCATACAATATGAAGAAGCTATAACAAAGAATTCATATTAGATATCCTAGTGTTTCGAACATCATAGACATAACACAAATAAAGAAAATCACACGAGATAAATCAATCTCACGATAAGATAAGATAAGAAATAGACAACTAACATAAAAATTATCAGATAAAGATAAATAGAGAAAATGTACGAACATCCAAGATATTACCAGATACAGATAAATAGAGAAAATGGAATATTATCCAAGATATAATCAAATACACCAAAACACAACCCTACTCCATGGAGCTAAACCCAAACGGATATCGAGAGAGAATGACTTGCAAAATCTATTAGTACCACGGCTGCCCAACCAACTATTACGCGGTCACACGTTGCGTCAATAGCCTACAACACTGGAATCCACCATCCAGGCGTAGTATAGTTCACGTCCCGTTGTGGCACTATAGGCAATGTACTACTAGACTTTACAAACCTCGATTAAATATAGTGAATGTCGAGTACATTAGTGTGCTATCGGTTTACCACGGCCCAGCGGAGCTACCAACTGTCCACATGTGGGATCCCGTACACTAAAGTCTCCAAGTTTATTAGAACAATAAACTACACTACACTTATCGCATCGACAACACGATGTGATTCGTCTCGTCAACCAAAACACCAAAAATTGGTATAAAGACAAAACATAATTCCAAATATATGAAATTACGAAAATGCCCTCAAGATAAAAATATGCCCTCAATGGCAAAAAGCACATGCGGGTTCACATTTTCCCGACAAATGAAATAACCTCAAAAGCTCATGCGGGTTCACATTTTCCCGACATGAAAAATAAATATAGTACGGTCAATCGCGTAGAAATTTTATCGCGTTTTTGAAATCTCGTCGTTTTTACAAACGTTTAAAAAATCGGGTAAAGATATTTTTCTGTTTTTAAAATCGTGTAGCATTTTTAATACGTTTTCTCAATCGCGTAGGATTTTTAAATCATTTTCTCATTCGAATGCCTTTAAAATTACTGTTTAAACAGATAGAAATAGTACTTAGTACATTTAAACTACGTTGAATAATTTTTCATACCGCATACTGTCATTAGGATATTGTTACTATCTTATAGGTTCATTTTTGCTAAAATTTGACAGTATTTTGTTTATAAACTTATAATAATGGTTTTTCTAAATTTTCCATAAAATTTCTATTTACCTAATTTTTAACCATTTAATTCTTTTTGAAATCTCTAACATGCTTCAAAACCAAATGTGAGCTATATGTTAGAAAATTTCTTAACATTACTGTATTTCCTTCCTAATGATAAAATTATGAATTTTTAACCCTTTAGACTTACTTCTAATCAATTGGTTCCTTCAAAAATCATTATAGAAAATTTCTTCTTAACTTGTATTGTTTCTTTTTGATTGAAAAAGGTTTAGGATCAAGTTTTAGAAATCATGATTACCTATAGTGGCATGTTGGCCAAATTTCGTAAAACTTTTTCATATGACTTCTAAATCATGTCAAAGACATTATCTTATCTAAGTTCATTAAATCATGTTATAAAACAATGATTTAGATTCAGATTAAACCTTTAGGCATGTTGGCCCAAAAATACTAAATCTTTACCATTTGATTTCTAAATGCATTTTCTTTGATCAAATCAATTAGAAACTTTCTTGATTCTCCTAGGTTAATTAAGTTACACTTTAGGAAAAATCAAGAGAACATTTTGGTCCTCACACTTTGGCATTGCCTGTGAGCTAAGGAATGTGTTCTTTGGAACACTCATGCAATCTTACACATGTTATTCACATCCTATGGCTTATCATATATTTCTAACACATGCATCATATCTCTAACATATGCAAAATATTTCTAACACATGCAAAATATTTCTAACACATAAAACCTAAATTAAAGCTTGTAGACATGCTCTCAAAAGCTAATAGACATGCAAAATTATTACAATTACCAAATAAGAAAGCTACTAACACATAACACTTAAGCTACTAGCAACCACAAAAATTAACAAATACACATCAATAAACACACCACAACCGAATCCTTATGGATTCTACAAACAATCCATCTTCTTACCACCATCAAGGGATGATAAGAATTGTCTTCCTCTTACCTTAAATGAAGACAAAAACTTGCTTTCACACCTCCTAGGTCACGGTTTTCACTCCACCAAACACCTAAAAATCTCAAACAAAACCTACATGTTACTAACCATGAAAAAGAAGCTAAACCATGGAAAAATCATGGCTTAGAACTTTGAAAAAGAAGAGAGAAAAGAAAAGCATGAAATTTCACCTTCTAGGTAAAACTTTCAAGGTTGGTTTCCAAGCCTTAAATGGAAGAATTTGAAGAAACTTCCAACTACAAAGGTTCTTAAAATGGTGTTTAGGTTAAGGAAACTTGGTTAGAAAAATTTTTGGATGGTTGGATGGTTAGGAAATGAGCTTGGCCGAATATGGTGAAGAAAATGGACAAGAATGGTGGCTAGGGTTCTTGATGAGAGAGAAGAGAGAAAAGTGATGAAGATGAAAATGATTTTTGTCTCCTAAGGCCTCTTGGCCGTGAACATGATGTGGGGTGCAAGGTGGGCACCTTGCTTGGCTTCATCCAAGCCATTGGATGAATCAAAGGCCAAGATCAAGCCTTGGTGAGCAAGCTTGATTCTCATTGGTTGGTTCCCGGTGACTCACATGGCTTAGTCACACTGCGTAATAAATGCTCTGCTGAGTCAGCTAGCTGAGTCAGCCTGTTCTGGAAAGTTCTACAGCCTACGGTGATTAATTAAGCTACCGATCTAACCGTTCCATAATTGTGGGTCCCGCATAAAAATATTTCCGGGTCCACTTTGTCACTAAAACATCTTGACTAATAAAATAATATTATAATAATATAAAATTATTTTATTTGTGATTAAATCTAAAAATTAAAAGATTATTTTTAGTCTCATTCAGAATCGGGTTAAGTAAGATCCCCCATTCTAATAATAAAATAAGATTTCCCGACCCGGAAAATATTATTTTCCTGCCTCGAGCAAATCACACAAAAAGTTCATATAAAATCACAGACGGTATTTTACGGCATTAAATCAAGAGGAAAACAATTAAAAACAGACAAAAGCACCAAAAACGATGCGTTCGGGGCGTAACGGTCATTTTCCGTTTTTCCCACAACGTAGGTAATTATCCAAAACGTTCAAATAAAATATCCAAATATTATATAGTGTATATCTTTCAGAAAAATTAATACATTAGCTAAAAATTTTTATTTTATTGTCTCAAGCAAACTAAAAAAACGATCAAATAAAATTTGAACCTGTATTATCGTAATTGTTTTCATACAGAAATCGACAACAGAAAAACAAGGACACAACGGTCATTCATACAAAAGCATGAAAAACAGAAAACAGCACATTCAGAATATTTTCTAAAAATTGGGGCGTTACAACTGTCAATATAATTATCTGGATGATAAACTTTCACTGCCTGAGATTCTGCTGTTATTTCCCTTTTATTGCTTAATTAATTATTACTATTATTTTTAATTATTCTATTGATGAATATATATACTGTAATGCTATGTGGGCATCCAACGCTATTCTGTTTTCTTGCTACCATATTGGTAATGAAAGGTGGGTGTCTCACCTCTTTTTCTATGTATCTGTACTTCTATTTTAAATTATGTACTACTGAGAAGACGTTCGTGAAGAAGAAAAGGAAGCGCCTGAGTTTCCTGGCTTCTGGCCCGACTATGATTAGTATTGATCAGAGATGTTTTCGAGTCCACGCCGATTTTTGGGGTATACTAGGATGACCTTTCATGGAGGACCCGATTGCTGGTACATTAACTTGAGCACGAATCATTGCATCTATCACGGAGAGCTGACTGTGTCTTTAGCATGGGGCCACTACGACCCGCCTATTTTTGATTTTACTACTTTTGTTCATTTGGAATTTTACCTACTTGTTAGAGATCTGTGGGATGACCTTTACTACACCCCACAAGAGGACTCTTTCCTCTTCCCTACTGGGCTTCTGTCCGAAACTCGGTTGGTCCGATAGCAATTTCATCGGATGAAGAGGACCCTGAGGAGGACCCGGCTACAGTCCCTTCTCGTCAGTCTTAGGGGCTAATATTGTCGGTGGCTACTGATAGCTAACCATTTATCTTTTTGGGGAAGCCTGATGTTTTGCCGTACTTGATGGGTGTATATTTGTATCATTTTGGTTGGGTACATCTTTTGTTTTTTGTGTAAATCATGATGCAATTAAACAGGCTGATGCATATAATATTTTATATGAATTGTGAATGTATGACTTTCAATTCTGTGTTAATTCTATTATATCTATAATTATTATTATCTCTTTACCATTGCTTCAAAAAAAATGTACACATATTTCAATACTCGAATTGTTTTACAACTCAAGGACGTAAATTATTTAAGCATGTGTTAAAAATGAACCAGGTCTTAATTAATCAAAGTAATTATTATTTTTCACATTTTTGTTTTAATTTCATTATGGTGTGACGTTCCTTCTTTGTAAGACAAGAAAAAGGGGCGTTACAAGTTGCCCCAGAGTCATACAGTACAATCAAAAGATTACCTTCTATGATACCTTCTCCTTGTATTAGATCTTCAGATTTAGAGGACTCAGCTCCACTCAGGGTATAAACTCTGCCTCCTACCTGTAGTTTCGCAGCTCTTGCAGCATTAACTGAAGGCTCTACCTTGGCTTGGTTGCAGTCGTGGGAAACATATCCAGGCTTGCCACATCTAAAGCAAATGACTCCTTTAATTGTGCAATCCCTCGTTAAGTGCTCATTTCCGCACTTCAAACATCTTGGCATAGACGCCGTAGTTTGACCAGTCCTACCAGGACTCCCACCAGGACTTCCACCTTGTGATCGTTGTCACTGATTTCCACGTGGTCTTGAGTAAGGCTTTCTCCGATAACGATTAGTACTGTTGCTGCCTCTTCTCTGGGACCGAAAAGGCCCAAAGTTACGGTTCCTCGTGTCCCGTGCTTGCTTTAGGTCTTCTACTCGGCAACAAGTATCTAGTAGATCAGAAAATTAGTTGATTCTCAAAGTTATAACTACCCTCTTCACAACGTGCCTCAAACCTTCTTTGAATTTTCGATATTTCCACACCTCGTTTGGCTAGTGTTAGAAATAAGTTGAGAAATTGGACAAGCTTTCAAACTTCATAGCGTACTCACTGACAGTCATGTTCCAATGTCTCAGACTGAAGAACTCCATCTTTTTTGCATGTCTGGCATTTGCAGGGAAATATTTCTCCAAGAATTTCTCCTTGAATACCTCCCAAGTAATTGCTCGACCTTCAGTTTCCAGTAATCTTTGTGCTCCAGTCCACCAGTCTTCTGCGTCCCCAACCAACATAAACGCAACATAAGTCACCTTTTTATCATTGGCATAGTTCATGCCTCTAAAAACTTTCTCCAGCTCCTTGATCCAAAGAGTAGCTTTCTCCGGATCAAATTCTCCCTTGAATTGAGGAGGGTTGTTACGACGAAATTCAGACAAGTTTTGAGCATCTACTGACGCTTCTAGCTGTTGTGTAGCTCTCTCTTGCTATTGAGCATTCTGTTGGTTCTGTTGCAACATGGCCTCAACCATCCTTTGAATCGCCTCGATCGCTGCAGTCATATCCCCTCTACAAGCCATATCGCTTTTCAAGTCAAGCCATACAAAGCACAAGAAAAAATTAGATGTATCCCTTCAGAATACTAAACACAGAGAATTACACAGCACAAACAAGGCAGTCCAAACCACAAGACCCAAAAGAAAACTTAAACCAGGGCTCTGATACCAAACCAGTGCAATGCCCCTTTTTCTAGAAGAAGAGGGAACGTCACACCAAAAAAGATAAAATATAAAATGCGAAAAATAACAAATCATAAATTTAGACCCGATTCATTTTATATATATAAATAAGCATCTTCAATCGTAAATGTATAGTAATTGGGTAATGAATATTTTTTTTTTGTTGTAGTTAGAGAATAATAAAATATAGTTACAGTAAAAATCGACATGAAAGAGAACCATACATCCACATATGTATGTGTGTATATATATATATATATATATATATATATGTATGTATGTATATATATATGTATGTATGTATGTATATATATATATGTATGTATGTATATATTTGCATTAAGCCTGTTTAATTTCATCATCAAGTATACAAAAAGCAAAAGCTTCACCCACCCCAAGATGTTTACAAATATACAGCCCATCAAAATAGCAAAACATTAAGCTTCCCAAAAAGATATACGGATAACCATCAGTAGCCACCGATAGTACCAGCCCCCTAAGATTGACGAGAAGGAACCGTGGCAGGATCTTCCTCTGGGTCTTCCTCGTCAAATAAGATCATCATCGGAGCAACCAAATTATGAGCAGAGGCTCTTGCAGCAGATAGGAATGAATCCTCTTGTGTGGTATAATAGAGATCATCCCACAAGTCGCGGATGGGTAGGTAAAACTGTAGATAAACAAAAGCAGTAAAGTTAAAAACAAATGGGTCATAGCGACCCTAAACTAGCGACACCGTCAAGTCCCCATGATAAATACAATAATCTGTGCTCAGATTGATATGCCAACAATCAGGACCTCCGTGGAAAGTCATCCTTGTGTATCCTAGAAATCCATGCAGATGAGATGACATATTTGCACAAGCACTAGTCGTAGTCAGGCCAGAAACCAGGGAACTCGGGCGCGTCCCCTTCCTCATGGACGTCTTCTCAGAAGCACATAAATAAAACAGAAATGCAGGGACATAGGAAAGAGGTGAGACACCCAGCATTCAATACCAATACGGCAATAAGAAAATAGAACTGTGCAGGACGCCCATATAACAACACAACATATATATATCAGCAATAATATTAAAAATAAGCAATAAAAGGGAAACAACAATAATGTCTTAGGCAGTAAGGAGTTCATCAGTCAGATAATTATTACAACATTACAAAAGATAATTTAATAATTAAAGACACTCATACCAGAAGAAATATGAGACAGACAATGCATAATACAAAAGGTACCAAAATCCTACTCTATAGAGGTAGACATAAACATTCAGAGAGAATGATTAGGGAGTCATGCCAGTATCTCGTCAGCCTAAAAATAAAGTGCTTATTAGAAAAATAATCTTTTGCGCAACTTGGCTTATACATGGCATTCTCAACAAGATCGCGATATAGGACAGTGTCTCGGTCTAGATCGTTGGTGTGTTTGCATCGGTCTATCCCACTGTCCCAGTGGAGCTACCACTGTCTATTGTGAGACACCCGCACCCCGATGCCCCCAAGGTCAATAATATGACCTACACGTAGTCCATTCGCACCCACATCAAGGTGTGATTCAATCTCTTAGGCATACACAGTCTTAACAATGGAGTCCAACAAACTTTCACAAATGCATGATGACCCAATGCATATCATGTATATTCATCAATAATATACTTCTCATGAAACATACAACAATTTGGTCAAATTAAACATCAACAAGTCTTTGGTCCCACACATGGACTGACAATGACATATAATCATTTCTCAATAATAACATACATTTATAAAGTTCAACACAAACCACAATTTCATTTTTATGAATCCAAAATTCCTAATTATCTAAGTCTTGATTAATTACACAAGTCTAGGTTAAATAGACCCTTGAGGCCGTGGCCTCTCAAAAACAAGATCCCAACATTTTTATTTCATTGCATCATTGATTTCATAACACTAAATTGCTTAAATCACAAGGTTGCACAAAAGCACAACTTAGACCCCCAAAACTCCCTAGAGGTCGTAAGCCTCCCAAAAGTGTGAAAACCCATTTTTTTTCTATTACATGCACCAAATCCTTTAACATCTAATCACCTAAGTTTCAATTCCCACAAAAGATTAAACTCACATCCCCAAAGTTTTGTACAAGGCCGTGATCTCCCCTAAATGGGTAGTAAACCCTACATTTTTTCCATACACCAAAATCAAGCAATCCAACATCATCAAGGCATTCAAAATAACTAACTTTTTCATATAAATCAAATAGACACAGAACATGAAAAATAAGCATACAAAGTGACTAATCCATTATGGATTCCTCCATTAACAACCACTCAAAAGTTCCCTCACCACTAATAAAGGTTGAAGTGGGTAAATCTCCCTCTTACCTAAGGGAAGAACATGAAAAATCACTCCTTGATGTGTTTGTGAGATTTAGCCAAGAGCTCACCAAAATCCTAGGAAATCAAACTCAAGGAATCAACACCAATGGCTTGAAAAGAAAGGATACATGGTCATGAAAATGACCATAGAAATGAAAAAGAAGAAGAGAAAGTAAGGAATCAAAAGTTTACCTTAAAAGCTTCAAGCTTTGTTCTTCAAGAAAAGTGATGAAAATAGTGGATTTGGAATATGATCACCAAAGAGGAAAGATTTAGGATGAGAAGAGGAATCTAGAAATGGTAGTAGTGAAGCAAGCAAATGGAGGTGGCCACATGGAGGGGTTGCAATCGTGGAGTGTGGAGAGGAAGAGAGAAAAAGATGAAGAGAAAAAAATGGAAGAAGAAAGAAGTGTGGAGAGAGAAGAAAGTAAAAGCTTTTTGGTGGTTTGAAATTAGAAATGGGAAGGTGATATGTGGAAAGGCAAATTTTTTGCCTCCTTTGGGCCATCAAGGCCGCGGCACACAAGGGAGAAAGGGGGGAGAGATTGGCTTCTCATGTAAGTTTGGGTAGTTTGGTCATTTTTGGTCAAAGCTTTCTTGAGAAGCTTTGATTAAAATATCTTTCTTTTTGAAATAAAGTGAACAGATGTGACATAAAGTGGATTTTTGGATAAGGTGATAAGATTTCTACTACAAGTTATTATTCAATGGACAATTATTACAATTGACAGAAATCAGTGTTAATTGTCCAACAGATAATAAAATACACAGCGATTTCTATTTATCAGATAATAATCTCGAAAAACATGAAACCTCGTAAAATGTGTTCAGCCTCGAGTTTAGTAAGATCCTCCATAGACGTTTTCACAGATCAAGGTCCTTGAGAAAAATATCTCATTTTCCCGAATCCACTCAATGTGCACGTAAAAAGAATAATAATATTAAAATATTCTGTGTTCTCAGAAAAATCTACAAAAATTCACAAAAATCACAAATATTATAAAACAATTATTTATCATGAAATTATAAATTTTCGGGGTGTTACAAATTTTGGTTAGATTTGAAGTAGGAAAAGTGTTTGTGTGAGTGAATGTGAGTGGGTGTTTGAGAGAAGAAGATGAAAAAGGAGGTGGAGGGCACGAAAATGGTGAAACACGACTACCGGATGTGTTTAAAGGAGGCTCCATAACTGGTTATGGTATTAGGCATAACCGGTTATGTTTAGTGCTCAAAGGAGATGCGTTCTCTATTTAAGTATAATAACTGATTATGACATCTTCCGTAATCAGTTATGTAAGTGTTTAAAAGAAACTCCAGAGCCTCTGTGGATGTGTATAACCGATTATGAGACTCTTATAATCAGTTATATGAGCGTGGTAGAGAGCACCAAACAACCATCTTTACACCATAATCGATTACCAAAGATTATAAGCCTTCCACAACAAGTTATGACCATCTTCTAACTGATTATTTCTCAAACGAAACCAAAAAAATCTTCAAGAGATTATCCTTTAAAACACCAACTCATGCCATTGTTTGAGGGTGATCTTAGTTTGGCCTCATTTTCATCTATACTCACATCATAAATGTATCCCAAAAATAGATTTTGCTTCTTTGAAAGTGTTGGAATCCAAATTCTTTAGCAAGAGTTTGAGATTCGAAATTTAGGGGACATGAGCATGGATCAAGTATCTGCAAAACAAACTTGGGAGAACCTCTGACGCTCAAGTTAGTATTGGATTCAAAAATGATTAAAATAAGATAACTATGCATGGAGTTCAATAATGTAGTAAAGTTATGATTTTTAGCCAGAGTTAGATGCATGATTGATCCATAATGCTAAGTTCAAAGATGTTTTCATCAAATATGCTATTTCAAAAGAGAAGTGAACTTATGTAGCATATTATCACA
Source organism: Ormosia emarginata (assembly GCA_029884605.1). NCBI lineage: Eukaryota > Viridiplantae > Streptophyta > Magnoliopsida > Fabales > Fabaceae > Ormosia > Ormosia emarginata. The sequence continues at coordinate 28,111,196 of JAQQTP010000074.1, read as the reverse complement.
TATAGAGATATTTTCAAGATATAAAGCTAGAAAAGTACTTCTTTAAAGCAAGTTAAAGCATAAAACAAGTCTCCACTTATCCAAAGGGTGTAAGTCCAAGCTTCTTAGAGACAAGGGAGAGAACTTGGAGTATTTTCTGATCTTGTGCTTGCAGCTACCACTTTTGAGATTACAAAGTCAGTTCTTGGCCTTCAAGCACACCTACAACACACTTCAATTTTTAGCTTTTGGTACCCAAATTTTCTTAGGTCCTTGTGTGTTAACTTTTGGCAAAGTGCCTTTAGGAACCAAAACCATTTTGGTTCCTATCTTGTTATTGATATTTTTTTTACATTACAAGTTGATGCACTATGTCCTTTCTTGTCACAATGAAAACACTTTATAAAAGGACTTATTGATGTACTTAAGGAAACAAAGAAATTCTTGTAAAGTTTTTTTTGGTTTTTGGGATTGTACCCTAAACCAGCCTTTTGAAAAACACTTCTTTGTTTCCCAAGTAATATGTTCACATTATCTCTTTCAAGGGTAAATTTTGAAAGAGTATTTTTCAAATCTTCAATTTCCTTTTCAAAAGTTTTGCATGATGAGTAAGAAAGGGATGTAGATGCATTATCAAGAGAAGAAAATATCATGCATGAAGAATTTGCATCAATAAGTCCAATAGTTTCATTTTCAATTCTAAGTTCCTCAATTTCCTTATTTAAAATAGAGATCTTGTTTTCAAAAGAGGAAATTGCTTCCTTGGATGATGAAACAATATTTGCAAGCCTCATAAATTCATTATGCAATTCTTTAAATGCATCTTGCAATTAATCATAGAAGGGGGAAGAATTTGATTCAAAGTTTAAGGATGTTACATCTGTGTCATCTTCTTCTTCCTATTCACTTCTAACTATAACGTATAGGTTGGCTTTCTCATTGTCTGAGTTATCGAATGAGTCCATGTCACTTTCAACCCAAGTTATATAAGATTTTCTTCCATTTTTATCCTTTGAGGACCTCATTTCATATTTATCCACTTTCATTTGATAAATGAGACCCTCCATCTTCAAGTACCCCGGTTGTAACACCCTAAATTTCCTAAATAGTTGATAATAATTTTGACAATTAATAGAATTCTACTATTTAGTAATTTCTGTGTGCTGTAAAATTATTTTGTATATTCCGTCAGCGTATTTGATCGTTTTGAGTGATTTACTCTATGTCAGGAAAATAATGATTTTCGGGCTGGGGAAAATCTTTAGGTATTTATTTTTCTTGATTGTTAATTATTTTTAACAATCTGACTTGATTTTCATATGTTTTCTAATATTTGTGATTTTTGTGGATGATTATAAATTTTTGTGTTTATTTGATTATTTTTAGGCTGTTTGTGGGCCAGGTGGCCTTACGTAAGCTTAGGTGGGTCTCGCAAAGTGAAAATTTTTCTACGTATAGAAAAATTTATACTGTTGAGACAGAGACAGGGGATCTTACTAAACCTGAATCTGGAAACAATTTTTAAAATTTTATTGTACTGTGTTTTGTACTGTATTTAATTATCGGGTGATAAAAATACAGTAAATATATTCTTTCGTGGGGTTATAGCAGATAAAAATAGAAATTATACTGCTTAAGTCAACAATAGTGGTTATGACAACTTTTGACGGACCAATAGGAAACAAGTTTAATTCTTTTGATGGACTAATAGGAAGCAAGTCTAATATTGAAGACTTTGATATCAATCGTCGATTTAATCAACAGTGTAGGATTAGTCTAATAAAATGGCTATGACTATTTATAACCGTTGGATTTAGATTTAAATCAAGGGTAGAGATTTGATCTTATAAAGTGGCTAGGACCATTTGTGACCGTTGGATTTGGATTTAATCAACGGTGGAGATGGATTATTTATGACCATTGGATTTGGATTTAATCAATGGTGGAGATTTGGACTTCTAAAATGGCTATGACTAATTATGACCCTTGGATTGAAAGTAAGAAGGAGTAATCTTGACCCTTCATTTTGGAGATGCATCTAATGGCTAGGATTTCAAGGAGGAAAGATCTAATGGCCTAGATTAAGTCTTTTAATCAAAAGTCTACCTTAATCCTAACCATTGATTTAATCAATGGCATAGAATGCTCTAGATGATGGCTTGAAAAGATGATCACTTATTGATCACTTATTGAATGCATAATAGAGAGGGGGGGACGGTTTTGAGGAGCTTAAGAGCTTAGCAAAGTCGAAGACCATATTATTGCTATCATAATTCATCTTTGTCTTCTCCAAAAAGCCAAGACTTCATTACAAATTTTCTCTCCTTCCTCTTCATGGTGATTTCGGCCATGGCACCCAAGAATGCCTTCCATCATTCAAAAATTTTATCCAACTTAGTTTCTTGAATCCTTATGTTATTCTAAGAACATCTCTAGTTATGAGTTTTCACAAAATCATTCATCTTGAGCTTCAAATCCAAGCTTCAAGTTTCTATCATAAAGGGTAAAGTTCTTATCTCTTCACCCAAACTTCAAGTTTTAATTTTCTAAGTCATGCTTGAACCATGGTTTACCTATTTCTACACTTGTTATTGATTTTAACATTTTTTTATGATTTTTAGGGATTTTTCCATGGAGATCTACGAAATTGGTAGGAAGGAAAACTAAGTATTTTCACTTCATTCTTTATCTTAACCAAGTCTAAGAAGCCTATCTTTCACAAAAAATCAAAAACTCCACCTTATTCTTCAAGAGGAACCATTCGTCCATTCACCCAAAATCACCATCCAATCTCTTTTAATTTCATCCAACCATAGATCTTGAATCTACATGATATTCTAAGCAACTTTCATGTTGGAGACTTTCTCTAAATCATTCATCTTCAACCTTGTTCTTCAAGCTAAAGATTGAAGCTTTATTGATGAAGTTTGTTAATCTTCACTTTTCTTTTGATTTTCAAGGATTTAACCATGATTCTAATCCATGGTTTTCTTATTCAAGCTTAATATGTTAATAAACTTGTGTTTTGTTTTGTATTTGAGAAGCTCTTAGTGGTGAAGGAGTTGGAAAAAGAAGCAAAACAATGAGCTTTTGAAGATCTTCAAGAGGTAAGAGGGAGATCCGTCTCACCAACCAAGTATGGTGGTGAGAGATGGTCTTATATTTGATGGATGGTGAATCCATGTGAGGATTCATATCCATGGTCATGTAATTATTTGTAGGTGTTTATGTGTTTGATTTATTTTGTTCATACTTTGTATGACTTGCATGATTTATTGTTTTTGATTATGGCATGCTTATGGTATGTATGATGAAATATGTATATGTATGCCATGATTTGATGATGGAAAGGAAATTGATTTTTGGTTCCAAAGACCAAGAGGATTTTGGCCAAGACACCTCAAAATAGGTGTTCACAAATTAATATTTTCATGAATGATAAAATTGGATGATTAGAAAAGCAAGGAAAAATAAACAAAAGGGTTTGTTTTTCAAGAAGTAGTGTTCATGGTTTTGAGAAGGATTTTTATTGATTTATTTTGTGTAAAAAGTTTCTAAGCATTTTACTAAACATGAGTTTTAAATGGAAAGGGCAATGTTGATTTTAAGGATTTGCAAAGAAAGTGAAAATGGATTTACAAAGAAAGTAAAATGAAAAATGAACAAATGATTTGATTTCAAAGACCAAGTGCTCACGGTTTTTGTAAAGGATTTTTAATGGTTTTGTTTGTGTAAAACCATATTGACTTAGAAGGAAAAATGTTTTGATGATTTCAATAGTCATGTCCACGTTTTTGAAGGCTTGTAATGCCTTGATTTTATGGAAACAAAATGGAAATATAATGGTTTAGTATAAGAAATTTGGAAAGGGAATCAGAATGTTTTATCACTTGAGAAAATGGGATTTTTGTATATGAATGAAAAAGAGAGGTTGAAAATGTTTGAAACTCAATTTATTTTGAAGAGAATTGATTTTAGAATTTATTTGAGAAAAATGGAGAATATAATGGTGATTTGATATTTTCTAACGTGTAACTCATCCTTTGGATTTTGGAGAGCGTTAGTAATTTTAAAGTTAGAAACATTGATTTAATTCAATGGAATTGTGAATTTGTGGAATATATTGTGAAAAGGATTTTCTTGAGTAAGAAAATGTGAAAAATAATGTGAAAAGTCATATTATTTTGAGCAAAGAATTTCTTAAAGGAGAAATGTGAAAAATGATGTTGGAAATGATATTGATTTGTTTGAAAGTCCAAAATAATGTTTGGAAAATTGAGAAATATTTTACGTGATTGTAAAATGGTGAAAAATGTTTTACGTATCTTAAAAACATGATTTTTAAGCTACGCGATTTGAAAAACGTTAAAATATTTTTACGCGATTTGAAAAATGTTGAAATATTTCTACACGATTTGGAAAGCGTTTAAATATTTTGAAAATGATGGAAAATGGTTTACGCGACTTAAAAGAATGATTTTTAAGTTATGCGATTGTGAAAATGGTGGAAAATCGCTACGCAATTTGAGTAACGTGTAAATATTTTTACGTGATTGAGAAAACATTGAAAAATCAATACATAATTTGAAAATGCAACAGAAGTGTTGCGGAATTGTGAAAACGTAACAGAAATGTTGCGCAATTGTGAAAACACGATGAAAGTGTTTTGTGACTATAAAAATACGATAATATGATTTCGTTGTTAAAAATACAGCATGATTACTGTTGGGCCAGTGTGTGGACCTTAATTATGAGATTATGAAATTGAACTAAAAATGGGCCAATGTGTGGACCCTGAATATGAAATTGTGAATTTGAACTGAGAATTGTGCATTTTACATGCATGGACTAGTGTGCGAACACTGTATGAGAAAATGATGAATTTTGCCTATGATTGGCATTGGTGCATTGAACATGCATTGAAAAGGTCTAATGGACTGTATGTGGCCATTTGCCTAGGAGAGACGTACACCTCTTGAGTGGGTGCGATACGCGTAGTGTAAGTCACTTGTTGACCTTGGGGGCATAGAGGTACGGGTTGCCTACAGTGGGCAGTGAGTAGCTCTACTGTAACCGTGGGTTAGACCGATGTGACACACCGATGATCCTGACCGAGACACTATTCTTAATCAAGATCTAGTAAAGACTTTGTATATATGCTAGATGTGCAAAAATCAAAATGAGGATTATAACACGTGGTCTGAGGCATTTTGGTACAAACAGATCTTTCTGATCAACTTCTCCGAACTGAGTATTAGCTCCATGGAGTAGGACATTGAGTCTATGTGCGCATACATGAATCTGAGCATTTATATCTGTATGATATATTAATTGAGGAATATTGGCTATGACAATTGTTTTGAATACTTGGATGATGATGATAATTGGATAATGATGAGGGCATCACCATAAATATTGAATGATATTTGAACTGATAAATGATTTGATGATGATAATTGATTAATGTTGATGGTATGATATATCTATAGGATATGTTGTTGTGTTATCTCTGTGCTGCCATGTTGGTATTGGCATAGGTGATCTCACCTCTTTGTTATATTGTTTTGCTGTGTTTGTGTTGTAAAAATTATATAGTAGAAGGAACGAGTTGTCTTAGACATAACGGGTGGAAGATATTCTGATATTGGTGACAACATTGAGGAGTGGTTATTTAGGATTCGACAGTGTGCAGTGTGAACGAGGAACAGATATATGGTACATCAAGATGGATACAAGAAGAAATAAGTATGTTTGAGTTTTTACCGTTAGTGTTTTACCGTGCTATTGAGTAGGACCTGTTGTGGGGTTTGCTACTATTTTAATTGAGTCTGTTAGTTTATATTTCTCTTTAAATTGTTAAATATTAATTGGTACCAATATTGTATATTAATCAGTTTAATTATATTTTCAGTAATACTTATGGATTTCAGTAAGTTTATGTTTCTGTAATAAGAAATTTTAAAACTCATATTTTATAACTCAAACCTTTCATGAACTTCTTTACAGATTATGAGTCGGGAGTCAGAAATGTGATACCCTGACGAGGGTGTTACACCGGTTCTCCACATTCATAGCATTTAGGAGTGGATGAGGTTTCTTCCCCTTTGTGATAGGCATTCTTTTGTGGAAAGGGAGGTCTTCTTTGAACTTCATTCTTCTTGAAGAATCTTCTAAATTTCTTTACTAGAAGACCAAGATTCTCCTCATTTATTTCTAACCCATCTCCATCATCTTCATTATCATCATCATTATTGACCATGGAGGAAGTGACCTTGAGAGTTATTCCCTTCTTCTTCTTTTTTGTCAATCTCCTCATTTTGGTTGAGTCTATTCAACTTCAAATTCATGTTCTTGGAGCTTGCCAAAAAGTATAACTAAGGCCATGGTTGAGAGATTTCTTAACTTCAAAATAGTTATCACTTTAGGTTGCTAATGTTTGCTCAAACATCTCAAAACTTTGTTAATAAGATCTTCATTAAGAAAAGTCTTTCGCAATGAAGCAAGATGATTAACAATATGTGTGAACCATTTTTGCATTTCTTGAATGCTTTCACAATGGTTCATTCTAAAAAGCTCATATTCATGGGTGAGAGTGTTTATCCTTGATATTTGCACTTCACTAGTACCCTCATGGGTAACTTGCAAAGTGTCCCACATTTCTTAGGCAGATTTACAACTTGAGACTCTAAAGAACTCATCATACCCCAAAGTTGTAGTAATAATGTTTTTGGCTCTCAAATTATATTGGACCTTTTTCTTATCATCATCGGTTCATTCACTTCTTGGTGTGTTAACTCTAACACCATTAACAACTTATGTGAGGACAAAATGACCATTTTCAATAGTATCCCACACATCTAAGTCAATAGCTTCAATAAAAGTTTTTATTATTTCTTTCCAATAAGTATAATCATTCCCAATGAAAAAGGAAGATCTATTTATAGAAGAACTTTCGTTAGAAAAACCATTTGAAGTCATTTCTCCTCTTGAAGTTACTAAGCTTTTTACACAAGAGTCTAGCTCTGATACCACTTGTTACTAAGTGGCCTCAATACTCAAGAGATGGGGTGAATTGAGTATGTAAAATATTTTTGTAAATCTTTCGCAAAATATTTGATTATCAATTTTTGTTGAAGTTATTGATTGATTAAAGTGAATAGATAGATGAGATTGATCACTTCAGTCACAAATAAATAAGTCAAGATAGAAAGTATTTAAGCAAACGTATAAAATATAAGCACAAAGTAAAAAGTTAGAGTTAAGAAGAACAAACACAAGGATTTATCCTAGTTCAACCACCTCCTGTGATCACGTCCAGTCCTCAAGTGAACCACCTGAGATTTTTTACTAAACCTTCAAGCTTGAACAGGTGCTTGATAACCTTTACAACTGAGAACACTCAACATGCCTCTTGGATAACTCACCTTTTGTGCTTGAGCCTCAAAACAGGGATAACTCACCCTTTACAACCTTTGAGGGATACCTCACCCTCTTTTACAAACAAAGGATACCTCACCCTCTTTTACAAACAAAGGATACCTCATCCTTTACTCTTTCAAGGGATACCTCACCATTTTATCTCTTGAGGGATACCTCACCTTCTTTTATAGGAAATCAAATGAAGATTGAATGATAAACTCTCAAAAGAGTAGATATTACAAATTGAAGCTTTATGGTATTAAGGATTCACACAACTTGAAGCTCAAAATAGGGTATTCAATGAAATGATGAGAAAACTCGTATTTAATGCTCAAAGATGTTTTTCAGATTGTTTTCCAACCCATAATCAATGCATAAACACTTTTATTTATAGCGCATAGCATTTAAGAAACGTTGGAAGTGGTTGGGGGCATTAAATGCTCTCAATAGATCCGTTGGGAAAGTGTTCTGTGTTTGAGCATAACCGGTTATGAGATATACATAATCGGTTATGACTTGTAGAAAAAATATCCTCGGCCTTTATTAAACATCATAACCTATTATAAGTTAGTCATAATCGGTTATGGAACTTTAAAAACCAATATCATAACCTATTATGAGTTAGTCATAATCGATTATGGAACTTTTAAAACCGAAGAAGGAACGTACTATAACATCATATAACCAATTATGGATCATTCATAATTGGTTACGAGCCTTTTAGAAATTATAAAAGCACGTTCTGACTTTGTCTTATAACTGATTAGGAATATATCATAATCTGTTATAAGGCTTAAGAAAAAGTAGGAATAGCCTCTGACTTAGTGAATAACCTATTATGGAAAATTCATAACTTGTTATGGGAAATTCCTAACCTAGTATGGCTTTCTTAGAAACATAGGATTTTCAAAGAATTTCTTAACCAAGGATATCCAAAATCTTTCCAAATTTTCTAAAAGCATTTTACTCAATTTTAAACACAATTTTCACAAGATGAAAACATGATTATGCAAAGTCATTTAAAGATGAATTTAAAGCCAAGAAATGAGCTTTTGTGTGAGTCCATTATGCCTCTACATATGATCTAAGTCCTACTACCTAATCTTGAAAGACCTTGGGACTTGATCTTTGCACTTCATTGCTTTCTTGTTTGTTGATCATCAAAACCAAGACCATTGCCGTTCACATTCTCCCCCTTTTTGATGATGACAAACTATCAATTGAGAAAAGCATTAGTTTAATTAAATTGGTTTTCACATAAGGTATTAAATAAAACTTACTCCCTCTCTATTTTTCAAGAGGTGATAAGTTTAGAGTTTGCACAACTCCCCCTTAATTTTGGAATCCCAAGATCATTGAAGATATACATTTTGCTATTTTACCTTACTTTTCTCAATGACATTTAAATCTTCCCCCCTTTTTGTCATGATAAAAAAGATATATAATAACAAAAAAATACCAAGTTTGACAAAAGAGAAGACACATCTTAACAGGTCCAATTATAAAATATATACTAGAAAATTTAATATATATGGACCAAAACTCATAGTTATTTGATAACATAGATATTCAATAATGGGTGCAATAGAATCATAAAAAATAGAACATGCATTGTTATTCACATTTGACACCATTGATACCAATATACCAATACCAAAAGCATATCATGATATTTGAATTTGTTCATGATGAAGCTAATAATAATGTTAGATCAAAATAGGAAATATATAGATCAAAGACAGTAGCTAAAAGAAAAATTGGATCCATGCTTAAGTCCCGTGATCTTCAGGTTGTTGAAGTTGACGCTTAAGTCTTTCTAAGCCAGCATCCATAGAGTTGAGATGATCATACATAATCCTATTAGTTTTTTCTTGATAGACCCTCAAATCCATAATTTGAGCCTGTAAGCTAGCTTGCATATCTGCAATAACAGCTACGATCCTGTCTTCATTTTGAGTAGGGGTATCCTCCATGGGAACATCAGCATCTCTAGCTGGTGCAGCTGCTGCCTCACATCCCTACCATATACCCATTCTTCATTCACTTGGAAATAGATGATTTTAAATGGTGGAAATGGATGAATAGTGATGGAAAGTGAGATTTAATGGTGGATTTTGGTTGGATTTGAAGTGGGAAGGTGTTTGTATGAGTGAATGTGAGTGGGTGTTTGAGAGAAGAAGATGAAAAAGGAGGTGGAGGGCACGAAAATGGTGAAACATGGCTGCTGGATGTGTTTAAAGGAGGCTCCATAATCGGTTATGGTATTGGGCATAATCGGTTATGTTTGGTGCTCAAAGGAGATGCATTCTCTGTTTAAGTATAATAACCGATTATGACATCTTCCGTAATCAGTTATGTAAGTGTTTAAAAGAAACTCTAGAACCTCTATGGACGTGTATAACCGATTATGAGACTCTTATAATCAGTTATATGAGCGTGGCAGAGAGCACCAAACAACCATCTTTACACCACAATTGATTACCAAAGATTATAAGCTTTCCATAACAGGTTATGACCATCTTCTAAATGATTATTTCTCAAACAAAACCAGAAAAATCTTCAAGAGATTATCCTTTAAAACACCAACTCATGCCATTGTTTGAGGGTGATCTTAGTTTGTCCTCATTTTCATCTATACTCACATCATAAATGTATCCCAAAAATAGATTTGGCTTCTTTGAAAGTGCTGGAATCCAAATTCTTTAGCAAGAGCTTGGGATTGGAAATTTAGGGGACATGAGCATGGATCAAGTATCTGCAAAACAAACTTGGGAGAACCTCTGATGCTCAAGTCAGTATTAGATTCAAAAAAGATTAAAATAAGATAACTATGCATGGAGTTCAATAATGTAGCAAAGTTATGATTTTTAGCCAGAGTTAGATGCATGATTGATCTAGAATGCTAAGTTCAAAGATGTTTTCATCAAATATGCTATTTCAAACAAGAAGTGAACTTGTAACACCCACCGTAGGGTGCCACATTTATGTTACTTAATTACCCAAATACCCTCAAGATCATAAAAAGTGATGTTATGATAAAAATACGAATTATAAATTTTTTTTCTTTCTTCTTTGATGACAATAAAATAAACTTAGCGAAAATTAAAATATTATACATCATCACACATAATATACATCATTATACATAACGGAAGTTCTGTCAGGATTATTTATATACAGACCAAGTTCTCAAAGTAATTAAACATAATTTAAGACTCACATAATTGCCCAAGTCTGACTAAACAACAGAACCCTCAGATGGGTCCTCCTCAGATTCCTCAACAGATAGGAATCTGTTATTATGTGAAGCTCTACGGACAGGTGTCTACGCAGATGACACGATACTTATCGCACTAGGAGTATGGTAGTAAGCTCCCCAGTACTGCCTAATGGATAGTGGAAACTCTAACTGTACATAGATATTAACACTAAAGTAGGGGTTCCCTTGATAAAGCCTACTGTAAGTAATGTTCAGGTCCCCTATATAAAATATACACTGTCGATCCAAATGGACATGCCACGCTTCCGAACCTCCACGAAACTGTAATGTCACGTATCCTAGAAAGCTGGGCATTTCCATCTTCTCAAAATTCTGCGATCCCAGACGTGAGAAGTAGTTCTTCTTCTCCTTCTTGTACTGTTTCTTTCTCAACGTCTTCAGCCAATTATAAATACAATATACAAATATACATACAAAGAGGTGAGATCACCTACGCCAATACCAACATGGTAGCATAGAGATAACATAACAACATGCCATAAACACATCATATTACAATATGGCATCAACATATTATCGATCAAAATTAACATTTAATAATTCCATGAAATGCCATCTACACTAAGTAGATATTTTAAAAAGTACAATTGTCATAATCAATATTTCACAGATGTAGGCATTTATATTAATGCATGAACACATAGACTCGATTTCCTACTCCATGGAACTAAACTCAGGTCGGAGAAATTGATCGAAAAGATCTGCCGGTACCACGTGCCTCAGACCAAGTGCTATAATTATATCTTGCACATCTAGCACATACACGACAGTCTTTATCAGATCTCGATTAAGAATAGTGTCTCGGTCCGGATCATCGGTGTGTTGCATCGGTCTAACCCACGGTACAGAAGAGCTACCAACTGCCAATTGCGAGCAACCCGCACCCCGATGCCCCCAAGGTCAATGAGTGACCTATACTACGCGTGTCGCACCCACTCAAAAGGTGTACGTTTCTCCTAGGCAATTAGCCATATACAATCCATCGGACCATTTTCAATGCATGTGTAATGCACCAATTACCAACCAAAGGTAAATCACATAATTTCTCATACCAGGTTCAAATACTGTTTTACGTTCGTGTATTAACGCCAATTACAGGCAAACTTCTCAATTTCTTATACAGTATTCATATACTGATTTTAACTGTAAAGTTTACTGTATAATTAATAGCAAAATCACATTACCGTGTTTTTCTCATTCGCAAAATATTTTTGTCACGCTTTTACAGTCACATAATATTTTGTTACGTAAACAATGATTTGTAACATTTTCTGTTACTTTTAAAAATTGCATAATCATTTTCTATTGTATTCTAAATTGCGTAAAAATATTCTTTTATTTTTAAATCGCATAGCGATTTTTCTACAACATTTCGATTGTGTAAAATATTTAAACGCTTTGAAAATCGCATAGAAATATTTTAACGTTTTTCAAGTCGCGTAACTTAAAAATTACATTTTTGAGTTACGTAAATCGTTTTTCACCATTTTTACCCTTCGTAAAATATTTCTTAACTTTAAAAAAATATTATTTTGGACTTTTCTTACAATAATATAATTTCTTAATTTATTCTCTTCCTATTCTTAGTCGAAAAATCTTTTTCGTAATATATTTTCTCAAAATCACTTTTTTATTGATTTAATCTTACAAAATCACATTTAGTTGATTTAATTACTGTTTCTAACTTTAAATTTCCTAAACGTTTTCCAAAACCCAATAAATAAATTTTACGTTAGTAAATTTAAGTTACAAACGTTTTCTTTTATATTTCTAAATCACTTCTAAAAATTAATTCTCTTTAAAATATTTTGAAGTTCAACACTTTCAATCCCCTTTTTCTTTTATTTATGAAAATTCCACTTTACTTATTTGATAACACTTCAATTCCCTTTCCAAAATCCTTATTTGAAAATTCTTGTATTTTATAACATCAAAACATTTTTCTAAATTATCAAAACCTTATAAATGGCCATTGAAACCATGAAATATTTTTCTTCAAACTTAAATAAATTCCATTCTTGTTTCTACACAAAATAAATTCATGAAAACACAACTCAAAACCGTGTGCATTCTTTTTGCAAAACAAACCTTTTTGTTTATTTTTTTACTTATCAAATCATTTAATTTTATCATTCATGAAAATATAATTTTGTGAACACCAAATTGGTTGGTGTCTTGGCTGAAAATTTGCTTAAGTTTAAGGACTAAAAATTAACTCCATTGTTCTTGAAAAATTTCAATAAAAACCCTAGTTTTGGAAGCCCAAAATCGTAACCTTCTCAGCCAAAATTTGTTTATTTCAACATACATCCATCATAATATATTCAACATATATCATCATGCATATTATAAGCATACCATTAAGCAAATAAAAGTCATACTAAGCATGCATACACAAGTAAATCATGCAAAGCATATCAAGCATAGGCAAAAATAATCAAAGCACATAACACACACAAATTATTACATGACCATGGATATGAATCCTCACATGGATTCACCATCCATCAAATATAAAACCATCTCTCACCACCATGCTTGGTTGGTGAGATGGATCTCCCTCTTACCTCTTGAAGATCCTCTAAAGCTCCTTGCTTTGTATTTTGAACAAGATCTCCACCAACACAAATTTCTTAAACATGAAACAAACACAAGAAATTAGTATATTAAGCTTGAATAAGAGGAACCATGGATCAAACTTGGTTTAGAACATGAAAAAGAAAAGAATAAAATGAAGTTTCCTTACACTTTACCAACAAAAACTCTATAACTTAATCTTAGTAAAAGTCCTTCAAGATGGAAGATTTAGAGAAAGTCTTCAACATGAAAGTTGCTTAGAATAAGGTAAGGATTCAAGAAACTAGGTTGTATGAAATTAAAGAGTGATGGAGGAGGGATTTAGGGTGCTTGGCCGAATGGTCTTCTTAGGGAGAGAAAATGGAGTTTTCTTTGGTTTGCTTCTTGAAACTTAAGTGAAAAGGTGAAGATGTGATAATGTGAAGTGTAGAAATGAATTATTTGGTCTTCAAAGCCTTGCATGACCGTAGCTTGCATGGAGAAAGGTGGAAAGTGAAGTTTGAAAAACTATAGCCTTTTGGAATGATCATTAACGATCAATAGGAAAAATAATTGGTGGTCTTGAAACTTGGCCATTGCCTTAAGTCTCCAAAACCGTCCCCCCCCCTCTTCATGCACTCCAAAATGTGACAAATTTCACAGCCATCATTTTAGGCAATCTTAACCTTTAATTAAAAGAATGGTGTGGATTAAAAATAGCTACTAGGTTTAGGTTATAGATGGAAGACTTTATTTGAGCCATTGGATCATTTTTGGCTTGCAATCCTAACCATTGAATGTGTCTCCAAAATGAAGGGTCAAGATTACACCTTCAAACTTTACATCCAAGGGTCCAAAATGGTTGTAGTCATTTTTTGATGACCAATTCTCCGCCATTGATCTAAATCTAAATCCAATGGTCATTAATGATCCTTCTCCACCATTGATTAAATTTACATCCAAGGGTTGATAATGGTCATAGCCATTTTATAAGACTAAATCTCTACCCTTGATTTAATTTCCATCCAACGGTTAAATTGATCCTATTCACTTTTAAGATCAAATCTCCACCATTGATTAAATCAAGATTAAATCTCCAATGGTGATTAAATTGATGGTGGATATCCAAACCATCAATGTTGACTTAACAGTATAGAATTTTATTTTTATCTGTTATAACCCCACGAAAGAATATATTTACTGTATTTTTATCGTCTGATAATTAAATACAGTATAAAATACTGTAAAAGAAATTTTCTAAAACTGTTTCTGGATTCAGGTTTAGTAAGATCCCGTGTCTCCGTCTAAACAGTACAAATTTTTCTATGCGTAGAAAAATTTTCACTTTGCAGGTCTCACCTGGGCCCATATATGGCCACCTGGGCCCACATACACCCCCTGGGGCCCACAAATAGTAAAAATTTCATAATCATTCATAAAATCATAAAAATTAGAAAATTCACAAATATCAAATCAGATTACGTAAAATAATTAAGACTTTTCAGTAATAATTAAATTACGTAAAATTTTTCCAGCCCGAAAATTATTATTTCCTTGACATGGAGCAAATTACTCAAAACGATCAAATATACAGATGGAATATTCAAAATAATTTTACAGCACACAAAAATCACTAAACTGTAGAATTCTGTTAACTGTCAAAATTATTGTTTCTAAGATAGAAAGTTCGAGGTGTTATAGAACTTATGTAGCATATTATCACATGTAGAGATATTTTCAAGATATAAAACTAGAAAAGTACTTCTTTAAAGCAAGTTAAAGCATAAAACAAGTCTCCACTTATCCAAAGGTTGTAAGTCCAAGCTTCTTGGAGACAAGGGAGAGAACTTGGAGTATTTTATGATCTTGTGCTTGCAGCAACCACTTTTAAGATTACAAAGTCAGTTCTTGGCCTTCAAGCATACCTACAACACACTTTAATTTTTGACTTTTGGTACCCAAATTTTCTTGGGTCCTTGTGTGTTAACTTTTGGCAAAGTGCCTTTGGGAACTAAAACCATTTTGGTTCCTATCTTGTTATTGATATTTTTTTTACATTACAAGTTGATGCACTATGTCCTTTCTTGTCACAATGAAAACACTTTATAAATGGGCTTGTTGATGTACTTAAGGGAACAAAGAAATTCTTGTAAAGTTTTTGTTGGTTTTTGGGATTGTACCCTAAACCAGCCTTTTGAAAAACACATCTTTGTTTCCCAAGCAATATGATCAAATTATCTCTTCCAAGGATAAATTTTGAAAGAGTATTTTTCAAATCTTCAATTCCCTTTTCAAAAGTTTTGCATGATGAGTAAGAAAGGGATGTAGATGCATTATCAAGAGAAGAAAATATCATGCATGAAGAATTTGCATCAATAAGTCCAAGAGTTTCATTTTCAATTCTAAGTTCCTTAATTTCCTTATTTAAAATAGAGATCTTGTTTTCAAAATAGGAAATTACTTCCTTGGATGATGAAACAATATTTGGAAGCCTCACAAATTCATTATGCAATTCTTTAAATACATCTTGCAATTCATCATAGGAGGGGGAAGAATTTGATTCAAAGTTTGAGGATGTTACCTCTAGGTTATCTTCTTCTTCCTCTTCACTTCTAACTATGAGCTATAGGTTAGCTTTCTCATTGTCTGAGTTATCAGATGAGTCCATGTCACTTTCATCCCAGGCTATATAAGCTTTTCTTCCATTTTTATCCTTTGTGGATCTCCTTTCATATTTAGCCACTTTCCTTTGATAAATGGGACACTCCATCTTCAAGTACCCCAGTTCTCCACATTTAAAGCATTTAGAAGTGGATGAGGTTTCTTCCCCTTTATGATAGGTATTCTTTTGTGGAAAGAGAGGTCTTGTTTGAACTTTATTCTTCTTGAAGAATCTTCTACATTTCTTTACTAGAAGACCAAGATTCTCCTTATTTATTTCTAAGTCATCTCCATCATCTTCATCATCATCATCATTATTGACCATGGAGGAAGTGACCTTGAGAGTTATTCCCTTCTTTTTCTTGTCAATCTCCTCATTTTGGTTGAGTCTATTTAACTTCAATTCATGTTCTTAGAGCTTGCCAAAAAGTGAAGCTAAGGCCATAGTTGAGAGATTTCTTGACTCCACAATAGCTGTCACTTTAGGTTGCTAATGCCTGCTCAAACATATCAAAACTTTGTTAATAAGATCTTCATTAGGAAAAGTCTTTCGTAATGAAGCAAGATGATTAACAATATGTGTGAACCGATTTTGCATTTCTTGAATGTTTTCACAATGGTTTATTCTAAAAAGCTCATATTCATGGGTGAGAGTGTTTATCCTTGATCTTTGCACTTCACTAGTACCCTTGTAACATCCCAAAATTTACATCCTAATATCTTACAAACATAAGGATAATCCATTATGGCTATGTCACTTTTAATCCTTAAACAACAATTCTAATCCATAAAAATTATGCAAATAGAGAGCTATGATAAACTAAAAGTTATATATACATCATTGTCTCAAGGGATATATTGTAATACATAAGCTTTTACACACTAATTCGAGTATAAATAACACGAGTTTTATCTCAAAAAAATATAATAACTACACTATACTAGTCTTCATATAACTTCTTCGTCCTTTTAGAAGAACTTGCACTTGGATTTACATGGCAACACAATCGGGGTGAGAAATCACATCTCAGTATAAGTATTCCAAAACCAACAGTTTATACAATCATAAAAAATTACACAACCAATAGGTTAACACTTCAATCACAGAAGCACAATAACACTCCCATCTCAAAAGTCCGCAACTGCTCATATAATTGCATGTCATGATTTTGAATGAATGACGACAACCACCCATACAATTGTCATGTTATGCCAAATTATGTCTAGTATGTATGCCTATACAATATCTTAAGTATGAAATGGATATTGTATGATACTAAGTCCATGGTAATGCCATGAATGCATGAGTCCTGAACAAAGTAATGGAAGTCACATCCATAACCTTGGACAAGCATTGGAAGTCCATCTAGAAAAGAACACTCCGAGTAGTGAAATCCATCAACTACACGGTCTTCAGAAACGGAGAGGAAGTCCATCCTCGGAACCATAAGGAAATCCATCCTTAACAACACAACCAATATGAAGAGTATACCATTTACATCAACTATGTTTCATAATTATATCATGCAAAACAATCTTTCCTTTCCTTCTTCCTCTCCTTCGTTGCTTGATTCTCCTCCCTTTGCTCTTTGCTTTCCTTCCTTTTTGCTCTTTTTTGCTTGTAACCATGAGAAAAGAAAAGAAATGAGGATATTACCTCATATAAAGGCATGAAAACGCCTAAAGAAGAAAGCCAAAAACGTGAGGCCCTTTGCCTCTAAAGATATTTAGCTTAAAACATCCGATCTGCTAAAAACATCTAGATTCCACCAAATCCAGTTTTCTCACTTCCAACAAGTTTAAAATAAATCTTAAGATTCATAAAAAAATCTTGTTTCACCATTTTCACATTTTTTCATATCTGCTGGTAGTCAATCCGATATTAAAACACACATCCAGTATGCTTAAAAATACCAAACTAAGTCCGATTAACCTCAAATTTTAACTGTAACATAGTTTACACATTTGTGACCTAGAAATAAAATCTCTGCATTTATTTCCATTAACTAAGTAGTTTAAGCTATTTTCAGAGCTAAAAACATCTATTTTTCACACATAGCGTTGCAGCAAAATGCCTAAATGTACTCAGAAAGTCACAAAACTTAACAAACATGATAATTAAGTATTAAGCTACCTCCGTAACTATATACAAGTCTATCATGTTTTTTACAGGTGTCACAACCCTCATGGGTAACGTGCAAAGTGTCTCACATTTCTTAGGCATATTTACAATTTGAGACTCTAAAGAACTCATCATACCCCAAAGTTGTGGTAATGATGTTTTTGGCTCTCAAATTATATTGGACCTTTTTCTTATCATCATCGGTTCATTCACTTCTTGGTGTGTTAACTCTAACACCATTAATAACTTGTATGGGGACAAAAGGACCATTTTCAATAGAATCCCACACACCTAAGTCAATAACTTCAATAAAAATTTTCATTCTTTCTTTCCAATAGGTATAATCATCCCCATTGAAAAAGGAAGGTCTATTTATAGAAGAACTTTCATTAGAAAAACCATTTGAAGTCATTTCTCCTCTTGAAGCTGCTAAGCTCTTTACACAAGAGTCTAGCTCTGATACTACTTGTTACCAAGTGACCTCAATACTCAAGAGAGGGGGTGAATTGAGTATGTAAAATATTTTCGCAAATCTTTTGCAAAACATTTGATTATCAATTTTTGTTGAAGCTATTGATTGATTAAAGTGAATAGATAGATGAGATTGATTACTTCACACACAAATAAATAAGTCAAGATAGAAAGTATTCAAGCAAGCATATAAAATATAAGCACAACGTAAAGAGATAGAGTTGAGAAGAACAAACACAAGCATTTATCCTGGTTCAACCACCTCTTGTGATCACGTCTAGTCCTTAAGTGAATCACCCAAGATTTTTTACTAAACTTTCAAGCTTGAACATGTGCTTGACAGCCTTTACAACTGAGAGCACTCAACATACCTATGGGATGCCTTACCCTTTATGCTTGAGACTCAAAACAGGGATACCTCACCCTTTATAACCTTTGAAGGATACTTCACCCTCTTTTACAAACAAGGGATACCTCACCCTTTACTCTTTCAAGGGATACCTCACCCTTTTATCTCTTGAGGGATACCTCACCTTCTTTTATAGGAAATCAAATGAAGATTGAAAGATGAACTCTCAAAAGAGTAGATATTACAAATTGAAGCTTTATGGTATTAAGGATTCACACAACTTGAAGCTCAAAACATGGTATTCAATGAAATGATGAGAAAACTCGTATTTAATGCTCAAGGATGTTTTTCATATTGTTTTCCAACCCATAATCAATGCATAAACACTTTTATTTATAGCCCATAGCATTTAAGAAACGTTGGAAGTGGTTGGGGGCATTAAATGCTCTCAATAGATCCGTTGGGGAAGTGTTTTGCGTTTGAGCATAACCCGTTATGAGATATACATAATTGGTTATGACTTGTAGAAAAAATATCATGGGCTTTTATTAAACATCATAACCTATTATGAGTTAGTCATAATCGGTTATGGAACTTTAAAAACCAACATCATAACCTATTATGAGTTAGTCATAATCGATTATGGAACTTTTAAAACTGAAGAAGGAATGTACTGTAACATCATATAACCAATTATAGATCATTCATAATCCGTTACGAGCCTTTTAGAAATTATAAAAGCACATTCTGACTTTGTCTTATAACTGATTATGAATATATCATAATCGGTTATGAGGCATAAGAAAAAGTAGGAATAGCCTCTGACTTAGTGAATAACCTGTTAGGGAAAATTCATAACTTGTTATGGGAAATCCATAACCTATTATGGCTTGCTTAGAAACATAGGATTTTCAAAGAATTTCTCAACCAAGGATATCCAAAATCTTTCTAAACTTTCTAAAAGCATTTTACTCAATCTTAAACATAATTTTCACAAGATGAAAACATGATTATGCAAAGCCATTTAAAGATGAGTTTAGAGCCAAGAAATGAGCTTTTGTGTGAGTCCATTATACCTCTACATATGATCTAAGTCCTATTAGCTAATCTTAAAAAACCTTGGGACTTGATCTTTGCACTTAATTGCTTTCTTGTTTGTTGATCATCAAAACCAAGACCATTGTTGTTCACACATCTTAGTACTTGGATTTATTTTTCCATAACTTTTCATATAGTGCTATTTATCAATTAAGCTTCATTACTTGGTCCCAAGTTAAATTAAACCGAGGAATTAAGTAATAAGCTTACTGATACTTAACTTCATTGGTATTTTATACAAAAATATTCCCCATGTCTTACCTTTCACCTTCTTGAAATTTCATAATTTTCTGAGTTACTTAGCTATTTCTCAACTGTTCCATTGATTCTTATTTAGTATCCTTAAAAATATCGAATTATCTCAGTTGATTCTCCAAAATTTTCTACAATTCTTGTCAATAGTTCTTAGTTAGAAAATAATTTTTTCATAGTTATTTTCATCATATCAATTAATGTTGCAGATACTTTAGTTATATTATTGTATTCAATGTTTATAGAATTACACTCAAACTGATCCAAAAAATTATCCGATTTAATAGGTAACTCTAGTTGGTGACTCATACCAGAGTTACTGAGCTTCTATAACCCCGATTAGGACTATTATATTTGGGAGGATGTTACACGAAGTAGGAGACACTCAGCACTACCATCTTGAGGGCATTCTTGCTTGCACCATTGGATGAACCACCATCGGTAAATCCACGAGCGATAGTATTAATAGTTCTGCTAGGTTGGGCATTGCAGTCATTGTTGTCATCAAATGGAGCATCCATGTTCCTATCTTGCCGGTTGTTTGTATCACGGGGAGGTGGACTCTGTGATCTTCTCCTAAGGCTCTGAGTTCTCCTTCTTTAGCGTGGAGACAGGCTTCAACGAGGGTTGTGTCTCCCTTCTTTTTACCTATCATGGCATTCCTTGTCTTGAGCATGAACAACATATTGTTCCAATCGTCCTGCCCTGATCAAGAACTCAATTGCATCGTGGAGTTGAAAACAATCCTCAATTTCATGTCCATAGCTTTTGTGCCATGAACAATGTTTAGAATGATCCTTCTACTTATGGCTCTTTATAGGAGTGGGCCCTTGATGTCCTGGAACTCTGTCTGCAACACTTCTCTCAAGATGGAGTATTTACTCCAGGGTGGATTGTCCTTCGAAGGGTTCCAAGACCATGAGGAGTTATGGTTGGTTTTTTGGAGGAAAGGGCTCCTTCTTCTCCAAGTTTTTCTGGGCCTCAGTTGCCCCCTCTAGGTTTATATACTTTTGGGACCATTGTAAAAATTCTTCCATGGTCACTAGTTTTTTCTTCGCCAAAGACATAACGAATTCAGAGCCAGCCCAGAGGCCACTTTAGGTGTAATGGAGGGCAATTCTGTCGTCAAAGTTCTCCAAGTTAATACAGATCGTATTGAACCTTTTAACGCATTCGCGAAGGGGCTCTTCATGCCCTTAGCAAATCTTAGATAAAGATTTAATCAACTTGGGTTATTCCTTGCTAGTAGTGTACCAAAGCAAGAAATGTTGTCTAAGGTCAAACCAATCGGTGACAGATCCTCTTGGCAAAGTAACGAACCATCTAAGGGCTCCCTTCTTCAGGGAGAGGGGAAAGGCACGACATAGCAGCTGTGAGGATCCCCTATGGAAATACATAGAATGGATGTAGACGTCTACGTGTTCTTGTGGGTCCGTAGGCTCGTCATAGAACTCCACATTGGTTGGGAATTTGAAATTTCTTGGGACTCTATATTCCATGAGTCGTGTAGAGAAGGGTTGCTCCTGATCGTCAGGGCCTGGGTTATTTCCAACAACGCTGGACTCTCTAACGTCAGTGCATTGTTTTCTGTGGTTATTACTAACACTTTGCCTTCCATCGGTATGGTGTGATCCGAAGTGGTCATTATTCATGGACCATTCTGGATCTTCTAACCTGCAATGTTGTTCCTGAAGTTGTCGTCGCAGTGAGTCTATACGGTGATTTCTAGACGTGTCAGGCATGATTCTGCCTTCTTAATGGGATACACAATCTTTTGTAGTGTCATTTGGCAATCCCAGACATTATTGGACCGAGATTCTAGCCCCTAGACCACTAGGATTAACTTCTTGCATATAGTTGCCAAGTCTATACCTCACGGAGACCCTACGCAATAGGTGTGGACTTTCATCATAAAGTAAGGTTTTGTGCCCATTGTGTAGAATCTCATTGTTGGGTACCTAGTTTCCCGCTGCAGGAGCTTCAGTAACTGGTGGTGGAACAGTGGGAGGAGGAGGAGGTTGTGTCGTTGGTCCTCGTCTTTGGGCTGCTGAGGTTTGCATAGCCTCTCCTTTTTTCGAGTGTTATCTGTAACACCTCAAAATTTATTTATTTTATTATAAATAGTCATTTTATAATATTTGTGATTTTTTTGAATTTTTATGGATTTTTTTGAGAACGCAGAATATTTTAATATTATTCCTCATTTTATGTGCAAATTGAGTGAAGCCATGGAAATAAGATCTTTTTCTCGAGAACCTTGATCTGTGGAAACGTCGATGGGGGATCTTACTAAACCCGAAAGTTGGACACGATTTACTGTAACACCCCAATTTTTAGAAAAATGTCCCGAATGTTCTGTTTGCTGTTTTTCAAGCTTTTGTGTAAAAGACCGTTGTGTCCCTATTTTACTGTTTCTTGTTTTTCTGTATGAAATACAAATACGTTTTACAGGCTAGAATTTTATTTAGTCTTTTTACGTAATTTGTTTCGAGACGGTAAAATAAAAGTTTTGTCAAGCTACTGTTTTAATTTTTTTGTGAGATATACAGACATATAATACTGTCTGTAATTTTATTTGAACGTTTTGGATGATTTGCTTCGTCGTGGGGAAAAATAGAAAAATGACCATTACGTCCCGATTGTACTGTTTTTAATTTTTCTATATGTTACAGTGCTTAATATTACTGTCTGTGATTTTATTTGGACTTTTTGTGCGATTTGCTCCGGGACAGGAAAATAATATTTTTCGGGCCGGGAAAATCTTGTTTTAATTATTCAGAACTGGGGGATCTTACTAAACCCGATTCTGAATGATATTGTTGTTAATCTTTTAATTTTTAGGATTTAACTGTCAAATAAAATAATTTTATATTATTATAATATTATTTTATTAGTCAGTATAATTAGATGACAGTGGACTCGGAAATGTTTTGTGGGACCCACGTTTAGTTAAAACAGTTAACTTAGTAGCTTAATTAAGCATCATTAGTAGTAGAACTTTCAAGAACATGGTGACTAAGCTAATGACTAGGCTAATTAGTGACTAAGCATGGTGACTAGGCTAATGACAATGCTAAAATCAACCAATGAGAGTTAAGCTTGCTAACCAAGTTGTAATCTTGACCTTTGATCCATCCTAAGGCTTGGATGAAGCCAAGCAAGGCTACACCTTGCATGCTTGAAGTCCACGGCCATTTGGCCTTTGGAGGACCAAAAATCACTTCATCTTCATGCAATTTCTCTCTTCTCTCTCTTCCAAAAACCCTAAACTCCATTGAAGCTTTCTTGAAGCTCTATTCGGCCAAACACAAACCAAGACCATCCAATCACTCAAAAATTTATCCAACCAAGTTTTCTAAACCTAAACACAATCCTAAGAACATCTCTAGTTGAGAGTTCTTGCAAAATCCTTCATTTGAAGCTTGGAAACCTACTTGGAAAATTTTACCTAGAAGGTGAAATTTCTTGTTTTCCATTTCTAAACTCTTTTTCAAAGTTCTAAGCCATGATTTATCCATGGTTTAAGCTCTCTTTATGGTTAGTAATTTGTAGTTTTGTTTAAGCTTGATAGGTGACTTGGTGGAGTGAAAACCGAAACCTAAAGGAGGTGTGAAAGAGTATTTTTGTCTTCATTTAAGGTAAGAGGAAGACTAATCTTATCATCCTTGGGTGGTGGTAAGAAGATGGAGTTTGATTGTTGTGATTGTAGAATCCATAAGGATTCCTTTGTGTGTTTGTTAATAGCTTGTTTGTGTGGTTGTTAGTAGCTTTCCTATTTGATGTTTGTAATAATTTGTATGAAGTTGCTTGTCTACAAGCTTTGATAATTTGTATGTGTTAGAAATGCATGATAATGTATAGGATGTGAATAACATGCTAAGGAATGCATGAGTGTTCCAAAGAACACCACACTAAGGCTCATGGCCATTGACTAAAAGGAGAACCAAAATGTTCTCATTATTTTCCTAAAGTGTAATTTAATTAATCTAGGAAAATTAACAAGAGATAGAATTGTTTAGATCAAGGAAAATGAATTTAGAAATCAAATGACACAAGTGTATGTTTCGGCCAACATGCCAAACTAAGTATTCGTGATTTCAAAAATCAAATCCAAACCATTTCCAAGTATAAAGATGCAATATATGTTAAAAAGAATTTTTCTAAAATGAGTTTTGAAGAAATAAATTGAATTGAATTAAGTTTAATCAACTAAAACTATTGATTTTATTGTTAGAAAAGAAATACAGTAACTTTTGAAAATTTCTAACATATGGCTCATGCTATAATTTTGAAGCATGTTAGTGGTTTTCAAAAAGATTAAATTATATGGTTTAAAAATTAAGTAAACAGAATTTTTACGAGAAAAAAATTAGGAAACCATTAATATAATTTTCTAAACAAAATACTATCAATTTTTATTAAAAATGGACAAATAAGATAGAAAAGATGTCCAAAAGAAAGTATATGGTATGGAAAATATTTTACGTAGTTTAAACGTATTATTTATTATTTCTGTTGATTTAAACAGTAATTTTTAAGGGATTTAGACAATAAAATGATTTAAAAATCTTACGCGATTGAGAAAGCGTATTAAAAACTCTACGCGATTTTAAAAATAGAAAAATAGATTTACGCGATTTAGAAACGTTTGTAAAAACGACGAGATTGTGAAAACGCGATAAAATTTCTACGCGATTGACCAAAACGATATTTTCTGTATTTTTCTGTTGTCGGGCTATGAGGTGAACCCGTACAGGCTTTGGAACAGTATTTGTCCGGTGGGACTTACTGTATCTTTTTATCTTTGAGGATCTATTTTAATGAGGGTATTTTGGTAATTTCTATTTGTTGGATCATATATTGAGTTTATGCCAATTTTTGGTGGATTGGTTGACGAGGTGAATCACATCGTGTTGTCGATGTGATAAACGTAGTGTGGTTCACTGTCCTTATGAACTTGGAGACGTTAGTGTACGGGATCCCATATATGGACAGTCGGTCGCTCCGCTGGGCCGTGGTAACCGATAGCACACTAATGGACTCGACACGCACTATATTTAATCGAGATTTCGTAAAGTCTAATAGTACATTGCCTGTAGTGCCACAATGTGAGACCGTGAACTACACCATGCCTTGGACAGTGGGATCCATGTGTCGTGGGGCTATAAACGCAACGTGTGACAGCGCAATAGTTTGGTTGGGCAGCCGTGGTACTAATAGATTTTGCAGGTCATTCTCTCCGATATCTGTATGTGTGTTTAGCTCCATGGAGTAGGATCGTGTCATATTGCATATGGTTATATCTTGAACATTATTTTATTTTATCTGTTTATTTTTATCTGGCTATTATTATGATGAATTGTCTATTTTCTTATTTTATTTTATCTGTGATATTATTCTATCTGTGATATTATTTTATCTGTGATACTATTTTATCTGTGACATTATGCGTTGTTGTGACATTTAAATCTTTACACTATTCTGTTATTAATTACTGTTATAGCTTTTCATATTGCATGAACTGTATATCTGTTGTTTGTCGTTTTCTTATTTACCATGTTTGTGATGATTTTAGATTGTCTTACCTCTTTATTGTATATGTTTCTGTATATTTATTTACGTGGTAAAGAGTTTGAGGAAGAGGACCAGCCTCTTGAGATTCTGTATCCTGAGGAGGAAGAAGAAGCGAAAGCCGAAGATTCGTACGACGACCAAGAACCATCGATCATCCATATCCATTGGGTGATTTGTTTGGGTATGGCGATACCAGGATTTTTGGGTTTTGTGCGACTCGAGTTTCACGGTGGATCGTTAGCTTGGCATCTGCGGGGAGATAGAGACTCAGTGACTTACGTGGGACGGTTGACTGTGTCCCTACGTCATGAGTTTGATGGAGAGCCGATCATGACGACTACTGTGTTTTTGCACTTAGAGTTACCTTTATCTCTTAGGCGTCATTGGGGTGGTGTGTCCACTGAGCCTAGTGAGATGAGTATCGTATCAACTGCGCAGTCTCGTTTCCGCCGAGTGTCGAGGCATCCTGGATATTTATCTTCTGATGAGTTTCCTGAGAGTGATCCATCAGAGGATTAAATGTTTATGATGTGTATTTTGGGCGCGTCTGTGTATGTATATATTGACTCTTTACTGTTTTTGTTTAAATATTTGTAGATATAGTTGTAAATTATTCGTATAACTTATAACTTGAACCATATGTATATTATGAGTGATGTTGTTCTGTTTATTTTATATTTCCACGTTATTTTATTTAATAATTTTCTGTTTAACAGGAATTATTTTACAACCCGTAGTAATATGTAACAAATGTTTTACAACTTGGGTAGATTTTATTTATCTTTCTTTTATTTTCTTTATATATGTGACATCCCCACAAGGGTGTTACATTTACGAAGTTTTACGTTTTTCAAAAATTTTATTTGATGAATAAAAATTATTATGTATTTCATTATCTACTAGACAATTAATACTGACTATTGTCAGCTGTAACCATTGTCCATTGGATAATAACATGTGTTAGAAATCCTATCACCTTATCATAATGTAATCTACTTTATGTCTAATCAAATCACTTTTATCTCAAAAATAATATATTATAATCAAGCTTCTTGTGGAAGCTTTGACCCCAAATGACTAGAATGCCCTAAGCTTGTAGGAGAAGCCACTCACCCACTCTTTCTCTCTCTCCTCATTGTCGCGGCAATTGGTGCCCAAGGGAAGCAAAATTTTGCTTCCCACACTTATTACTCTTCATCCAAAATTTACACTCATTTTCTACTATCACTTTCTCTCTCTTCATTTTCTCTTCTCACATTTTCTCTCTTCTTCTTCCTCTTCCTTTTTCTCTCCACGGTTTGTAGCCCATTTGGTGACCATCACCATTTTCTTGTTTCACCATCACCATTTCTATATTCCTCTCTTCATTCCAAAGCTTTTCTCTTTAGTGATCTTCTTCTCAATCCATCATCTTCTTCACTTTTTCTCAAGAACAAAGCTTGAAGCTTTGAAGGTAAATTTTTGATTCTTCACTTTCTCTTCCTATTTTTCGTTTCTATGGTTATATTTTTGGCCATGGGTCCTTTCTTTTCCAAGCTATCGGTGTTGATTCTTTGAGATGGATTTCTAGGGTTTTTGGAAGGCCAAAACCGAACCACCAAGGAGTAACCAAGGAGGTGATTTTCGTGTTCTTCCTTTAGGTAAGAGAGAGATTTACTCACTTCAACCATTATTGTTAGTGAGAAGACTTTTGTGTAGTTGTTGATGGAGAAGTCCTTAATGGATTGCTCACTTTGTTTGATTGTTTTTCATGCTTGTCTGTTCTTGATTGAGACTAAAGTGTTAGTTATTTTAAATGCTTTGATAATATTGGATTAGATGGATGAAAATTTTAGGGTTTCCTATTATATTAGGGAGGTCACGATTTTGACTTAAATTTCAAGGATTTGAATTTGATTTTTGTACAAAATGTAGCTTATGTAATTAGGTATTAAAGGATTGATGCATGAAAGGAAAAAAATTGGAATCTTGAGGTGTTAGAGAGGCTCACGGCCTCTAAAGAATTTGAGTCCAAGTGGTGCTTTTGCGCATTCTTTGGAATTAAGCAATTTAGACACAAGTAATGTATAATGTGATAGAAGGAATTGATTTAGTAATGGCTCTTGAGAGGCTACGGTTTTTAAGGGTTCTTTGACCCAAAATTTACATAATTGATTAAGACTTAGGAAATTAAAAATGATGGATACATAATGTGAAATTATGGTATCTGTTGAACTATATATATGAAATGTTGATATTGAGAATGAATTTTATGATATTGTGAGTCCATGTATGGGACTAAGTACTTGTTGATGTGTACTTGACTAAATTAGGGCATGAAGTTATTGAGGATTGATTATATGCCATTATGGTATGTTCCATGAGAAATATATATTGTTCATGAATATGCTTGACATGCATTTTGTTATAAGGAACATACAATTGATGAACATACATGATGTACATTGAGTCGTCATGCATATATGAATGTCCATTGGACTTTGTTGGAAAGGTTGTGTATGCCTAGGAGATTGAATTACACCTTAGTGCGGGTGCGAGTAGACTAAGCGTGGGTCATGTGTGTTGACCTTGGGGTCGTCGGGGTATGGGTGTCTCACAATAGACAGTGGTAGCTCCACTGGGGCCATGGGATAGATCGATGCAAACACACTGACGATCCGGACCAAGACACTGTCTTATATCGCGATCAATTGTTGAGGTGCCATGTATAAGCCATGTTGCGTAAACTATTAATTTTATATGAAAGCACTTTATTTTAAGGCTAACAAGATACTAGCATGACTCCTTGATCATTCTCTCCGAATGTTGATGTCTAGCTCCATGGAGTAGGATTTTGGTACCATATGCATTACGCATTGTCAGTCTCATATTTCATCTGGCATGAGTATTTACAACTGTTGAATCATCCTTTCTTTACTGTCTTAATTATTATCTGATTGTTAAACTGTCGACTATTTGGGATATCAGTGTTGTTTATCTTTCACTGCTTACTTTTACTATGACTTATTGTTATCTTTCTCTTACTGCTTATTTTATAATCATTGTTGATAAATGTATGTGTTGCGATGTTATGTGGGCGTCAAGTGCCATTCCATTTTCTTACTGCTATATTTGTAATGAATGTTGGGTGTCTTACCTCTTTTCTGTACCTCTATATTTCTGTTTATTTATATGCTTCTGAGAAGACGTGCGTGAAGAAAAGGAAGCACCTGAGTTTCATGGTTTCTGGCCTGATTACGATTAGAGCTTACTTGAAGATGTCGTCACGTCCATGCCTATTTTTAGGATATGCAATGATGACCTTTCATGGAGGACTTGACTGTTGGTATATAAACTTGCACACGGACCGATGCATCTATCATGGGGAACTGACTATGTCTTTAGCTTGGGGTCGCTATGACTCACCTATTTTTTATTTTACTATTTTTGTTCATTTAGAGTTTTACCTACCCGTTAGGGATTTGTGGGATGATCTTTATTACACCCCATAGGAGGACTCATTCCTTTTCACTACTCGGGCTTCTGCTTGAAATTCGGTCGCTTCGATGATGATCTCATCTAACGAGGAAGACCCTGAGGAGGATCCTGCTACGGTTCCTTCTCGTCAGTCTTAGGGGCTAATACTGTCGGTGGCTACTGATGGCTATCCGTATATCTTTTTGGGAAGCCTGACGTTTTGCTATTTTGATCGGATGTAAATTTGTAAACATCTTGGGGGTAGGTAAAGCCTTTTACTTTTTGTAAATTTTTAATGATGTAATTAAACAGGCTGATGTAATTATATATATATAATGTATGGATGTATGTTTTCTTTTCATGTTGATTTTGTTTACTGTAACTACGTTTTATTATTCCCTTATCACTACAAAAAATAAATATATATACCTATATTTCAACACTTGATTAATACCTACTTACAATTGAAAATGTTCATTCATATATTAAAAATGAACCGGGTCTTAATTTATGATTTAATTTATATTTTCCGTATTTTTGTTTCACTCGCTTTACTATGGTGCGATGTTCCTTCTTCTCCTTGAAAAAGGGGTGTTACATTGTCTCGTGTTCACCATAGTTTAGTAGGAATAAAAATTTATGGTCCCCATAGACAGTGCCAATGTTCTGAAGTGGATTCTGAGGTGTACCTGAGATAGACACATCATAGTGGTTTCCTCCTTGCGCAATAGCAGTTGAGCATGTTGAACTGGGAGGGTTGGTACTTGCAAAGTGACTCCAACTCTCAAGTTGGTTGTGCATAAGTAGGGTTTATGTAGTGAGAGATAAGTTACCTGTTGAGGTGAATAACTTAGTATTTATAGAGGTTGAAGGCACATGCTCAAATAATAGTCGCAGGATGAGAGATGTTCCCGATTTAGTTGCTGAGGATCCTTATATTATCGGAACGTTGATATAGTAATCATGGCATCTATGGATGCTATTATTCAGCAAGATCATGATTAGATCATGATTGGAAATAACATATATTCTCAAGATTTATCCATTGTGCAGGTCTTGCTGTAATGTCTTTGCTACCTAATGTCATGGCCCGATATGTATAGGGTCGGGGTCTCGTAAGCGAGTCCAGCTAAGGGTATTAATGACAGGCCATAGCCTACTGTGGGCCAGGTCGATCCATGGGATATGATCCCGGATCACGGTCCAGAATAGAATCGTTTTTACAAATTAAATTATCAAAAGAGGTATAGAATAATTTAAAAAGTTATTTGATTATGAACAAAATTATATTTACATCTCAAAGTTTTCGAAATAATCTATAATCTTCAAGCTTCAAGCTTATAAAAAAACTGCTATAATGCATTGATTTTTATGCAAAAACTTTTGGAGAATTACCCCAACATGTAATAAATAGTAAAAAAAAATTTCAAAAAAAAAATTTGTTGGACAATAGAAATAATTTGAACCAAACATACTCTTAATTTAGTCGTACAAAACTTACCTTGCTCTTTTTTTTTACACCTTTTTAATGTTTTTATGATCACTTCACTATTTTCTTTACACGTTATATATCTTTGTTTGTCTAAAATGTTGTCTTTCTAAGGGTTACTTTTCTTTCTTCATCTTTATAGGGTTGTATCTGATCTTGCCTCCAAATGGTTATGGATGGTGGTTTCTTCCATGTGTGCAATGGCGGAGAGGGGGTGATGTACCTGCAAAGCATTATGACTCTCAAGTTAGGGTTGTGCATTAGGAGGAAAAAGTGTATGAGAGTAAATGCTTACCTGAATGACTTGACTCTGTATTTATAGCGTATGTCTACTTGTAGGAGAAATAATATTTAAAGAGAAACTATTTCTATATAACTAGGGTAGGTAGTTATCAAGGGATTTGATCCATAAATATAATCATTTAATGAGGGATATTGTTGTGATTTAGTTTCTATTCGTTAGGCGGTCGCTTAGCAAGATGAGGACTATGACAAGTTGGGTCGTAGTTGAGTCAGCCAAGTTGGGTTGCTCATGTTGGGCTAGCCAAGTTGAGTCATTCATGTTGGGCCATCGTCCGAGATATCGAGCCAAAACAATATATATTATCTATCTCTTAAAGTTATGTAAATAATAACACTAAGGAGTTGACCTAGCGGTAATGATCATGTGATTGTGAGTAAGCACACAGTCACAAGTTCGAATCTCAGCTAGGCTAATTTCTTGAGGTCATATCCTTCTGAATCTCCTAATCCCAATGTGGATGGCTTACCACCAGACCATGACAGTAAATTAGTTGAACTGTGCATAAGCTGACTCAGGCACCACCTGACTGCAATAAAAAAAATTAAGAAAATAATTAATTGATATATAGATATATTTATTTATATCAATTTATATTATTATTCAATTATTTTTAAAGGTTTTCAACACAAATAGATTTGTTTATAATTGTGACATTTATTTTTCAAGTTTTTTGTGAAAATATTATTCTTTAAAATTGTGATGCTTAACAAATAATTTTGTTACCAAGGGGCTTTAAACTCAAGAGGGTGGTGAATTGAGTTTGTAAAAGATTTTCGCAAACTTTTTAAAAACACTTGCCTTTCAATCTTTGTTGAAGCTATTAATTATTAGAAATGAGTATATAGATGAGGATGAACACTTCTCACACTAAGAAAACAATCAAGAAGTAAAATATTCAAGAAAGCATATTTCAAAGAGTGCACAAATATAAAAGAGATAGGGTAAAGAGAAGCAAACTCTAAGATTTATACTAGTTCAGCTACTCCTTATGACCTACATCCAGTCCTCAAGCGATATACTCAAAATTTTTCACTAATATTCAAGTTTCAACATGTGCTTGCAACCTTCACAACAAGGAGCACCCACAACACTCTTGGGATACCTCATCTTTAGTGTTTGAGTCTCACAACAAGGGATGCCTTGTTACCAAGTGGCTTCCAGTACTCAAGAGAGGGGGTGAATTGAGTAATTAAAAACTTTTTTGCAAACTCTTTTTAACACAAATTTCTTGTAGCAATATATAGAATATATAAAGATGATGAAATGCCTTAAGAACAATAAAAAAATAATTAAGCAATAATAAATAAAGAGATAAAGAGAAGAAAAACAGGCACAATATTTATCCTGGCTCGACCACTAAACCACTTGTGGCCTACGTCTAGTCCTCGGAATACAGTTCAAGATTTTTCCACTAACAATACAAGCTTAAATAGGTGCTTGCAATCATTACAAACTAGAGCACTTCTCACATACAAGGACACTGAACCCTTGTGCTAAAGCCTCAACCTTCAGGGATACCTCACCCTCGATACAAAGAATTAGAATATAGATGAATAGAAACTCTCACAAAGAGTAAAATATCACAAATTGAAGCACTAAGGAGCTCTTTCAAGAATATCTCAAAGTTTTAGCAAAAAGAGCACAGAAAATGAGAGAAGAAGATGAAACATGTTTTTCAAGCAATCAGAAAATAATCAGATTATCAGGCAACTTTTCAAAGATGACCCAATGCCTCTATTTATAGAGCCTCGTATGAGAATGACTGTTGGGTGCAATTAATATGATAATAAATGATGAAAATGTTTACGTATGATTTCAAAATTCAAAACAGAGCCTCGTGGGTTATTCAAATACAATCATGGGGTATTCGAATACCACTGATTTTATTACTTTAAAATAGTTCAGAATCAGGTTATTCGAATACCACTAGGGTGTATTTGAATACCTCTATTTTAAAGACTGGAAAACTGTTTAGAAGTTATATTATTCGAATGTTTCTTAAGTGTATTCGAATACCTTTGTTAAAAATCTAATTTTCTAGAATCAGGTATATTCGAATACCACATGGGTTATTCGAATACCTCTATTTTAAAGACAGATTTTGAAAGGCTCTGTATTCGAATACGATGTATGCTATTCGAATAACTTTTTCTAAAAAACATGAAAAACGTATTAAGATAGAAGCAAGTTATTCGAATACCTCAAGAGGTTATTCGAATACCTCTGTTGAAAACCATTTGACAACATTTAGAAAATAGACCAGGTGTTTTTCTGAATTTCCATAAACATTTTTTATCTTTCAAAAACCATATTAAGGCTTGAATTTAGTTTGTTAAAAACATGTTTTTAGATCTTTTAAGTCAAACAATGAGATATCCTACAAAAGCCCCATACAAAAGAGATCCTAAGTCCTAAAGCTAATCTTGAAGATCTTGGACTTGGTCTTCTCATCATTTTCATGTTTGTTATCATCAAAACTCATCTTCATTGTGGCATAGTAATCACATTCTCCCCCTTTTTGATGATGACAAACTATCATTAAGAAAAGCATTAGTTTATATAAATTGGAATTCAAAAAAGTAGGTTTAGAGACTTACTCCCCCTTTTTTACGTAAGAGGTGATTTAAATCAGAGATACGCGTAGCTCCCCCTTATTTTTGGAATCCAATATGTGTTACTCAAGTTACCTATCTTTTCTCAAAATTACTGGTTATATATTTCTCCCCCTTTGGCGTAATCAAAAAGATATAACAGATATATGAAAAGCATAGAAAGAGATACATAATGCATCAAAAGCATCGATTTCATTTATAATTGAATTTGGCCAACATATATTTACAATTTTGCATAATAAAAAAACATGTAGCCAATATAAGCAAAAAACAAACTAAAGATAAAGCCTAGAAGTAAGCATCTGGTGGAGGAGGAGGGGAGTCAGAAATCCTCGATGTTAGCAAGGCACGTAAGGCAGCTTGCTCACGTTCAACACCTTCAGGACGATCAAACAAGACAGAGAAGGTGTGCTCCAAGTAAGCCCGGTTATCCTCCATATAAGCTCAGTTGTCCTGTAAGGTGGCCATGACTTGATCTAGAGTAACTGGACCAGCAGTAGGAGCAGCAGGGGCAGCAGGATCAGCTGGTTCACCTTGAGGGTCGTCCTCATTGTAACATCCCAAAAAATACTTATTTAATTATAGATAATCATTTTATAATATTCTTGATTTTTAAGAATTTTTCTGGAATTTTTCGAAAACGATGAATATTTTAATATATTACTCGTTTTACGTGCACACTGAGCTGAGAATTGCTGGGGTCAGTGTAACGCTCCGGAAATTAATTATTTTACCACAAATAGTCATTTCCTAATATTTGTGATTTATGTGAATTCTTTCAGAATTTTTCGGAGACGACGAATATTTTAATATATTTTTCGTTTTGTGTGCATATTGAGCAGAGTTGGGAAAATGACTGTAATACTTCGAAAATTGGGAAATGATTAAACGAATAGTCATTTTACAATATTTGAAATTTTTGAGAATTTTCTGGGATTTTTCCGGAAACGTCGAATATTTCAATATATACCTCGTTTTGCATGCGCACTGAACGGAACTGGAGAAACGCGATATTTTTCCCGTGAACCTAGAACTATGGACACGTCGACGGGAGATCTTACTAAACCCGAGGCTGAACACAGTTTACGATGTTCTACGTTTTTCGAGAAATTTTAACAGATAAAATAAAATAATACTGCGTGAAATTTATCTGTCAGATTAATTAAATACTGACTTCTGTCAACTGTAACTATTATCCATTGGATAATAGCATGTAATAAAAATCCTATCATATTATCCTAATGCAATCTACTTTATGTCTAATTAACTCACTTTAATTCAAATTTAATGTAAAATAATCAAAGCTTCTTTGAGAAGCTTTGACCAAACAATGACCAAGAAGCCCTTAGCTTCCAAGGGAAGCCACAAACTCTCCCTCCTCTCTCTCCAACACCACACGGCTGCAGCCCATTATGGGGGGAAAAATTAATTTGCTTCACTTAACCAATTACACATCACAAAATTCATTTAACCTAAAAACACTTTCTCTTTCTTCTTCTTCTTCTTCTTTCTTCATTTCATTTTTCTCCTCCCTCTCTCTTGGTGTGCTACGGCCAGCAGCCCTCTCCCCCACTCATTCTTCACAAAATTTTCATCCAACTACATTTTCTTAATCATCTCCCTCTCCTAAACACTTCTCTTGCTTGGAGCATCTTGAGATTCCACCATTTTCACCATCTTTTTCAAGCTTCAAGCTTTGAGTTCTTTGGTAAGATTTTTTATTCTTCCTTCCCTCTCTTCATTTTCGTGTTCATGGTCCTCTTGGTGACCATCCATGCTTTATTTTTCAAGCATTGGTGTTGTTTTAACTAAGTTGAAATTTCTAGGGTTTTGGTGGCACCCAATCCGAATTTGCAAGGAGTTTCTTGGTGGTTCTCCTTGATTTCTACACTTAGGTAAGAGGAAGACACTCCTCCTCAACCTCTATTAGCATCTAGGAACCTTGGTTGTGTTGTTTGTGGAAAAACCCTAATGAGGGTTATTCTTTGATTTGCTAAATTAAATGCTTACATGTTGATTTTATGGAGTTCATGACCTTGATTTGATTTATTGTGTATATTGATATGTTGGATTGGATTGGATGGCTTGAAATGGAAGAAAATGAATTTGGAAGGGCTCTTGGGTGGCCACAGTTTTGAGGTGAAAATTGATGTGTTCTTGGTGAACAAATTTTAACAAGTGAATGACTAAATTAATAAGTGTGTAATATAAAATCAATGGAATGGAAAAATTGAGAATTGAATCCACTAGGGAGACCACGGCCTCTAGGGCTATTTAGGAATTAATTAAGTAATTTTTGGTGATCTTGGAATTTAGAAAATTAAATGATTGGAACATAGGCAATAAATTAGTAAGGTAGCAAATTTGGAAGAATTAAATATAATTGGAGATTCATAAATTTTAAAGGACTAAGAAAGGAACTTGTCATGAAACTTGAGAAAATTTTACAAGAGTAAGAACAAGAGAGTGTGAGATTTGAGATCTTAGAATAATCATTCTAAGTGTATGAGAATAAATTACTTTAGAAAATTCAATTAATTATGAAAACTTACTTAGTGTCGGATTCTTGTATGATTGGCAAATCTTGAATAAGAATGCATAATGGACCTTAGAAAGGTATTACCGTAATTGATTTCAATATTATGACATTATGGGTCTATGTGAGTGACCATTTATGTGTTGATGCTTATCTTGGCCAAATGTGGCATATTATGGAATTGTATGAAATTGTGAATCATACATGCTCATGCATAGAGTCTTATGCATTGTGATTATCCTGTGGACTGTTATAAGGCCAAGTTGCCTAGGAGATTGAACACACCTTAGTGCGGGTGCGAGTAGACTAGTGTAGGTCATGTTATGACCTTGGGGGCGTCGGGGTGCGGGTCCCTCACAATGGGTAGTTGGTAGCTCTCCTACCCGTGGGGCAAACCGATGCAAACGCACCGACGATCCGGACCGAGACACTGTCCTATATCGTGATCGAGCGTGGAATGTCTGTACAATGCCTGGATGTGCACGTGAGAATTATTGATTTTAGCACTTTGGCCGCGGCAGCCGAGTTACAGACATGTCCCCTGATCTTTCTCTCCGACTATTTGTGTCTAACTCCATGGAGTAAGAATTTGGGAAAGCATGCATATGCATCATGAAATAATTTGTCATTGTAAATCATTATTTTTCATAACTGTGAATTGTCTGACCATTACTGTAATGAAAATCTACCTGGAATTGTTTATTTGCTTACTGTTGGGTCTACTGTTTATTAATTGGAAATGCTGTTTTGAATTGTTATTTGGGCGCGTTGCGCTGTTTTGTTTCTGGCTGCTATAATTAGTAATGATGGTAGGATGTCTTACCTCTTTCCTATATTTGTGCATTTCTGTTTTATATTTATATTTGATAAAAGATCGTGAGGAAGATAAAGAGGGACCACACCTTGGTTGATTGGCTTGAGCGTCTGGACAAGATTTCTTCGACTACGTAAGAGTGCAGCTGCGTGGAGGCATTGATGCCTGTCGTGTCAACTGGGACGCCGTGCGTCATGTACATATGGGGTTGCGGCTTTGTCTACTGGTAGTACCCATCCCTGGGTTACTACTTTTCCCCCTTTAGTGTTTTTATTCCCGCTGTATTTTATTGGACTCTGTAATTATTATATTCTATGTCATTAGTGATTTGTGTAAATTGACTATAAAATATATATATAAGGAATATGATTTTATTTCAGTGGTTGTATTATGGGTTGAATATATTTATATTTCATTCGAGGCTAGTATTTTCTACTTATGCAAATTGTCAAAAAAAAAATATACTCTCTTGAGAATTTAAATTACTGTTATCATGACTGTGACACACTTGGATTTAGTAACTGTGGTGTAATGACGATTATGCTCCGGTTGCTACATCAAGGGGTGTTACACTCATCATCTTCAACTTCAACTGGGAACACCCAGCCTTCATTAGTCTTGATCATCTTCATTTTGTTCAGAGTGAAGGACCCAAACACATGATGATGGGTCAGCGGAGTCGCTCACTCGGTTTCCAAAATCTGAGGGTACTTGCCTAGGAAGGCAGTGATGATCACTCCATAGGGTAGCTCAGACCGCTCTTTACCTTTTGCTCTCATCATATGCTTCATGATGAAGACGAGCTAGTTAATCTGGTATCCTCACTTTAGGATCCACAACATGAACACATCATCTTCGCTCAGGTTGGCATAGTTCCCACCTTTAGGAGCTAGGATATAGGCATAAGCATAATGTAGGAGCCTGTCCTAGCTTTTCATCATGCCTCCTTTGACTCCCTTTTGAGTCGAAGGTAATGCCAACCCAGGTCTCAGAACATCTTCAATTGCTTTGTTCTTGTTGAAGTGCTAGAGAAGCGATTCTTCATCTTCTTCAATATTGCGGCCAGTTGACTGCAACCCAAACAACTGAACCCAATCCTCAGATGTGATCACAATGTGTTGGTCATAGACATCAGAGTGTAGCTCCTGACCTTCAATCTTTAAGTTACAGTAGAACATCTTAACCAGGTCGGGGTAAAGAACAGCTTAGAGCAGAACCGAAGTACGCCTTGATGGTTTAGCCAGTTCAGAAAATCAAATCCACCTTTTTTTTCAAAGAACCCCAAGTTAAGGTACTTTAGTTGCACCAGGTTACGCTCCCGGAAATGGGTAATGAAGCAACTAAGCTCTTGCTCATTGGATGAGAGCCTTCGAAGGTCCAACGGGTTATTGCATAGAGCCATCTTCGTGCGGGGACATTTAGGGCAAGAAGAGGAGGAAGCCATTGATAGAAGGGAGAAGATGGAAGAGATAAAGAATGTAAGAGAGGAGGGAGGTCAACGGAGAGAAACAGAGAGAAAAGGAAAAAAGGTTTTGAAACGAAGAGAAATAAGGGAATTCGAATACAGACACGGGCACGAAGGGGGGGTATATATAAAACAGACCCCAAATCTATACAAATACTATGAGATGTATTCGAATAGATCTGTTGGGAAAGCCAAAAAACGTACCCTTCAAATAGGAGGTATTCGAATAACTTAACAGTTATTCGAATAGCTTGACCAGTTTGGCTTGGCTCCCAGCCTATGGTATTCGAATACCTATTCCTGTATTCGAATACACACCACAGAAAAGTAAACAAGGCAAGAACAAGTATTTCAATACCTTAGAAGCTATTCGAATACTCCAGAGGCATGTGAGTAACACTGATAATGATATGTCTCAAGTTATTCGAATAACTACTTAGTTATTTGAATACACCAGCTTATAAAAATACAAGAATGTTGTACTGATGTATGGTATTCGAATAGCCATAGGTCTATTCGAATAGACATATAAAAAAAACACAGATTTATACGTACAAAAGCAAGGGTATTCGAATACTATAGGGAGATATTCGAATAACTTAAATAAGAAAGCATATATATTATGTCTAGAAATGCATTTTGAGAGACAAAAACTTACCTTTTGATGGAGTACCTGCAAAAAAGATTTTGAGATATCTCTGATGCTTAAGTCAGTAATAATTCAAGAGGGATAAATTCATAATTAAAATAATTACAAGCACTTATATGTTGGATTGATCAATTATGCCTAATTCTCCTCGAATGTAAAAGAATGCTTCTTTTGCTAGGGGTTCAGTGAAAATATCTGCAAGTTACTTAGATGTTTCAACAAATTCAAGAATGCAATCCCATTTTTGTACATGATCTCTAATAAAATGATGTCTTATCTCTATATGCTTTGTTATAGAATGCAAAATGGGATTCTTAGAGAGGTTTATTACACTAGTGTTATCACATCTTATTGGGATATGATCAAGCTGAAAACCATAGTCTAGAAGTTGTTGCTTCATCCATAGAATTTGAGCACAATAACTCCCAGCTGTAACATATTCAGCCTCAGCGGTAGACAAAGCCACACTATTTTGTTTCTTGCTATGCCAAAAAACTAAAGAGCTACCAAGCAAGTGGCATGTCCTACTAGTACTCTTCCTGTCCATTTTGCATTCTGCAAAATCAGAATCAGAATAGCCTGTTAAGCTGCATAAGGCACCTTTAGGATACCATAAACCCATTTGTGAAGTGCCTACTAGGTATTTCATTATTCTTTTAACAACACTTAAATGAGATTCCTTAGGGTTAGCCTAATATCTAGCACACATGCAAACACTAAATATAATATCTGGCCTACTAGCAGTAAGATAAAGAAGAGATCCAATCATACCTCTGTATTTCATTATTTCTACGGATTAACCTCATTCATTTTTATCTAAATAGCAAGAAGTGCCCATTGGTATAGCCATGTGGTTAACATTGTCCATTTCGAATCTTTTAAGCAGTTCCTTGCAGTATTTGTTTTGACTTATGAATGTCCCTTCTTTTGTTTGTTTAATTTGAAGCCCAAGGAAGAAATTAAGTTCTCCCATCATTGACATTTCGAACTCATTCTGCATTGACTTAGCAAAATCTTTGCAAAGGGATTCATTAGTAGCACCAAAGATAATGTCATCCATATATATTTGTACAAGGTGAATATCATGTTTTTTATTTTTGTTAAAAAGTGCAGTATCGACTTTTCCTCTTGAAAAATCGTTTTCTAAAAGAAACTTACTCAACCTTTCATACCAAGCTCTAGGAGCTTGTTTTAAGTCGTACAAAGCCTTTTTGAGTTTAAAAACATGGTTGGGTAGTTCATGATTTTCAAAATCCAGAGGTTGTTCAACATACACCTCCTCTTGAATAAAACCATTTAGAAAAGCACTTTTAACATCTATTTGATATAACTTGAAATCCATGATGCAAGTATATGCAAGTAACATTCGAATGGCTTCTAATCTAGCTACAGGTGCATAGGTTTCTTCATAATCTATTCCTTCTTCTTGATTATAACCTTTTGTAACTAATCTAGCTTTATTTCTTGTTATCAAGCCATTCTCATCAAGTTTGTTTCTAAAAACCCATTTAATGCTAATTACAGGATGATCATTAGGCCTAGGAACTAATTCTCAGACTTGGTTTCTTTCAAATTGATTTAATTCCTCTTGCATAGCTAAGATCTAATGTTCATCATTAAAAGCTTCAATTATATCCTTAGGTTCAATTTGAGAAACAAAGGCTAAGTGATTACAAGTATTTCTAAGATAGTTTTTAGTAGTTATCCCTTTTGAGATATCACCTATCACAAAGTCAAGAGGGTGGTGTCTCGATGTCCTCCATTCCTTAGGAAGGTCCATGACTTGTGATTCTTCTTGATTTGAAGGTTCCTCTTCTTGTTTCCTTTCTTCCTTGTTGTCTAAATATGATTTCGCCAAAGCTTCTGCAGCATCATCAACAACAAACTCCTTTCTCGATCCATTTTGGATTTGTTTCATCAAATGCAACATGAATGGATTCTTCAATTGTCATAGTTCTTTTATTATAAATTCTAAAAGCTTTGCTATGAATCAAATAGCCAAGAAATATACCTTCATCAAACTTAGCATCGAACTTGCCTAGGTTATCCTTTCCATTATTTAAAATAAAACACTTACATCCAAAAACATGAAAATGTGACACACTAAGCTTCCTGCCTTTGTATAATTCATATGGGGTTTTCTTTAAAATTGCCCTTATAAGGGCCCTGTTCATTACGTAACAAGCGATACTTACCACATCAGTCCAAAAATACTTAGGAAGTGTAGCCTCATTGAGCATAGTTCTTGTTATTTCTTCCAAAGATCGATTTTTCCTTTCTACAACCCCATTTTGTTGTGGAGTTCTAGGGGCAGAAAAATTATGCTCAATGCCATGTTCATCACAAAAGTTTTCAAAATCATGATTTTTAAACTCATCACCATGGTCACTTCTTATGGATGTAATTGAAAAACCTTTTTCATTTTGGATAACTTTGGCAAGTTTCTTAAAAGCTAGAAATGCATTATTTTTGTGAGAAAGAAATAAGGTCCATGTAAATCTAGAAAAATCATCCACAATCACTAACGCATTGTAATTCCAACCAAAGCTCATAGTTCTAGATGGTCCAAAAAGATCCATGTGCAAAAGTTGTAAAGGCCTAGAAGTTGAAATGATATTTTTGGCTTTAAAAGAGACCTTTACTTGTTTTCCCTTTTGACATACATCACATAATTTATCTTTTTCAAAATTGAGCTTAGGTAGTCCAATTACTAACTCTTTAGAAACCAACTTTTTAAAGTGATTCATATGAATGTGTGCAATTCTTTTATGCCAAACCAAGACTCATCTTCCTTACTTAAAAAGCATTTCGCATCATTTGAAGATATATCATCAAGACTAATCATATAAATGTTATTAACTCTATGACCAACAAATTTAACATGCTTATCATTTTTATCGTCAATTATGCAACAATTTGAATCAAAGATTACTCTATTACCTTTGTCACACAATTGATTAATGTTAAGCAAGTTATGTTTCAAACTTTCAACAAGCAATACA
Source organism: Ormosia emarginata (assembly GCA_029884605.1). Lineage (NCBI taxonomy): Eukaryota > Viridiplantae > Streptophyta > Magnoliopsida > Fabales > Fabaceae > Ormosia > Ormosia emarginata. The sequence goes on along the minus strand of JAQQTP010000074.1, from coordinate 28,069,108 downwards.
TTATCAATAGAGGAGTTAGGACTCTTACCGACTTTGCCAACTCCAAGAATCTTTCCTTTATTGTTATCTCCATAGGTTACATGTCCATGAGTTTTGGGAATAAGGAAAGAGAACTTTGAGTTGTCTCCGGTCATGTGCTTGGAGCATCCACTATCGAGATACCAATTTGAGCTTTTTGCCTTCAAGCACACCTACAACACAAATTTAGTTTTTAACTTTTGATACCTAAATTTTCTTGGGTCCTTGAATATTAGTTGTAGGTATTGTTCCTATAGGAACCTAAACCATTTTTGTTCCAACCTTTGTGTTAATATTTTTCCTTACATTGCAAGTTGATGCACTGTGACCTTTCTTCCCACATTAGAAACATTTAATAAATGGACTACTAGAAGTACTTGAATAAACAAATAAATTTTTATAAGATTTGTGCTGATTTTTTGGGTTGTAACCAATTCCAGCCTTTTGAAAAATAACTCTTTGTTTTCCTAATATGATATTTAAATTATTTCTTCCAAAAGTGAATTTTGCAAGGGTGTTCTTTAAATCTTTAATTTCTTTTTCGAGTATATTACATGAAGAACAAGAAGAAGAAGTAGAAGCATGTGAAGGACAAGTTGTGCATGCATAAATTAATCCTAAAGTTTCATTTTCAATTTGTAATTCTTTAATTATTTTATTTAAACTTAGAATTTGATTTTCTAATGAGGAGATTGTTTTATTGGACGAAGAAATTAATTTAATGAGTCTTAGAGATTCATTGTGCAATTTTTCAAAGGCATCTTGTAGTTCCTTATAAGAAGGCAATAGATCAGAACTTACCTCATTGTCGCTTTCTCCTTCTTCTTTTCCTTTGGCCATGAGACATAGATGGGTTTTCTCATTATCTGAACTGTCAGTTGAGTCCATGTCATTGTCATCCCATGCTATGTAGGTTCTTCTTCCTTTTCTTTCCTTAAAAGGTTTCTTCTCAAATTTCTCCATTTTCTTTTGATAGATTGGACACTTCATCTTCATGTGTCCAGGTTTTCCACACTCGTAGCATGTTGGAGTTGAGGATGTTCCTTCCCTTTTGTTATATATTTTCTTTGGAGGGAAATGTGGTCTTCTTTGTGTCCCATTTTTCCTTAGGAACTTACCAAATTTTCTTACTAGAAGGCTGAGATTTTCTTCATTAATCTCGTTGTTCTTCGTACTTTCATCCTCGTCACCATCATCGTCATCAATAGCTGAGGTGGTGGCTTTTAGAGCTATCCCCCTTTTCTTCTTGCCATTTTCTTCACTTTGGCTTAATCAGTTCAACTCCAATTCATGTTCATGAAGTTTTCCAAACAAAGTAGCTAGCATCATTGTCGACAAGTCTCTTGATTCTGAAATTGCAGTCACCTTTGGTTGCCAAATCCTGCTTAGACATCTCAAAACTTTGTTAATCAAGTCTTCGTTAGAAAAACTCTTTCCTAATGATGCAAGATGGTTAACAATGTGAGTGAACCTCTTTTGCATTTCTTGAATGCTTTCTCCTTGGTTCATTCTAAATAATTCATATTCGCGAGTAAGAGAATTGATTCTCGACCTCTTAACTTCACTAGTACCCTTATGGGTAACTTGTAAAGTATCCCACATTTCTTTAGCGATTTTGCAGTTTGAAATTCTAAAAAATTCATCATACTCCAAGGCAGTGGTAATGATGTTTTTGGCTTTTAAATTATGTTGAACTTTTATTTTATCATCATCAGGCCATTCACTCCTTGGAGTTTCAGTCTTTACACCATCGATCATTTTTGTAGGTATAAATGCACCATTTTCGATAGCATCCCACACATCTAGATCAATAGCTTCGATGAAAATTTTCATTCTTTCCTTCTAATATGTGTAACCTTCCCCATTGAAAAAGGGTGGTCGGTTTATGGAAGATCCCTCTGAAAAGTCATTTGAGGAAGCCATATTCTCTTGAAGCGGCTAAGCTCTTTATACAAGAGTCTAGCTCTGATACCACCTATTACCAAGTAGCTTCCAGTACTCAAGAAGGGGGGTGAATTGAGTAATTAAAAACTTTTTCGTAAACTCTTTTTAACACAAATTTCTTGTAGCAATATATAGAATATATAAAGGTGATGAAATGCCTTAACAACAGTAAATAAATAATTAAGCAATAATAAATAAATTACAATAAATAAAGAGATAAAGAGAAGAAAAGCAGGCACAATATTTATCCTGGTTAGACTACTAAACCACTTGTTGCCTACGTCCAGTCCTCGAAACACAATTCAAGATTTTTCACTAACAACACAAGCTTAAACAGGTACTTGCAACCATTACAAACTAGAGCACTTCTCACACACAACGACACTGAACCTTGTGCTAAAGCCTCAACCTTCAGGGATACCTCACCTTCGATACAAAGAATCAGAATATAGATGAATAGAAACTATCGCAAAGAGTAAAATATCACAAATTGAAGCACTAAGGAGCTCTTTCAAGAATATCTCAAAGTTTTAGCAAAAAGAGTACAAAAAATGATAGAAGAAGATGAAACACGTTTTTCAAGCAATCAGAAAATAATCAGATTATTAGGCAACTTTTCAAAGATGACCCAAGGCCTCTATTTATAGAGCCTCGTAAGAGAATGACCGTTGGGTGCAATTAATATGATAATAAATGCTGAAATCGTTTACATATGATTTCAAAATTCAAAACAGAACCTCGTGAGTTATTCGAATACCATCATGGGGTATTCGAATACCACTTATTTTATTACTTTAAAACAATTCAGAATCAGGTTATTCAAATACCACTAGGGTGTATTCGAATACCTCTATTTTAAAGACTGTAAAACGATTTAGAAGTTATGTTATTCGAATGCTTTTTAAGTGTATTTGAATACCTCTATTAAAAACCTAATTTTCTGGAATCAGGTATATTCGAATACCACATGGGTTATTCGAATACCTCTATTTTAAAGACATATTTTGAAAGGCTCTATATTCGAATACGATGCATGCTATTTGAATACCTTTTCTTGAAAAACATGAAAAATGTATTAAGATAGAAGCAGGTTATTCGAATACCTCAAGAGGTTATTCAAATACCTCTGTTGAAACCATTTGAAAACATTTAGAAAACAGACCAGGTGTTTTTTTGAATTTCCACAAACATTTTTTATCTTTCAAAAACCATATTAAGGCTTTAATTTAGTTTGTTAAAAACAAATTTTTAGATCTTTTAAGTCAAACAATGAGATATCCTATAAAAGCTCCGTACAAAAGAGATCCTAAGTCCTAAAGCTAATCTTGAAGATCTTGGACTTGGTCTTCTCATTATCTTCATGTTTGTTGTCATCAAAACTCATCTTCATTGTGGCATAGTAATCACATGTCTCACCCTTATACAGTGAGTTTCATATGAAGAAAAAGAATAGAAACTCTCTTAAGAACAAATGATACAAATTGAAGTTTAAGAGGTAGCAAGATGATCATGCACTTAAGCTCAAAAAGGGAATTATGAATGAGGCTTGTTATAAATCACAATAAATGCTCAATAAGGTTTTTTAGAGTGATATCCAACTCTACTTGAGTCCCTAATGCTTTCTATTTAAATCCTAAGTCATTAAAAAGTCGTTGGGAATGAGTTGGGAGCATTTAATGCGAGCTACTAGCCGTTGTTATTGATTTTAGAAACCCAAATAATTGATTATTAGAAGCCCATAATCGATTATTTGTGAGATAGTACAAAAATTTTAAGTTTCAGGATCAATGATAATCAATTATTGTAAAGCAATAATCGATTATTGATGTTAAACCAATTTGAGTGCGAATGAACAAAATTGATCAAAAATCGATTATTGTCATGCAATAATCAATTATTGCCTCATTGAATCAAAAGTTTGGCTTATTGACTTTTGTTATTCAAATATGGCAAGCCCATATTCGATTATTTGGCTTTTATTAACATTAAAAACACTTAGTCAGTATAAGTCTGATGCACCAAATTGTTCCAAAACACTTTCAAACATTTAAAAACCATTTTGCTTTATTCTCAAAGAATTTTTAGCAATTTAAAAACTCATTATTTCACTAAATGCTATCTTGGGTATTTGAAAAATGAATTTAGAGCTTAGTGTGAACCATTTTTACCTTTACATGAGATTTAAGTCCTATAACTAGTATTAAAGGATCTTGGACTTAATCTTGCATATATCTTCTTGTTTGTGATCATTAAAACCATTGTCAATTACCAATTACATTTTTCTCCTTTTTTGACGATGACAAACAACCATTGAGAGCAGAGTTTGTTCAAATAAATGGGAATTCACAAAGAGTGTTAGAGAATCTTACTCCCCCTCTATATTGTAAGAGGAGAATAAATCAAAGATGCCTAGCTCCATCTAAATTTTGGAATCTTAAGATCATTAAATTTTACCTTTTTCAAATTCATATTTGTCTTTCTTTTCTTAATACCAAGAACCAACTACTTTATCCCCCTTTTGTCATGATAAAAAAGATATATCCATTGCCAAGATCAAAATAAGGATTAGACCAAAGCAAAACCATTGCCAAGATATTTAAGAAAAGCTTAATTAATCAACAAATTAATAGCCAACAAACCAAATTACCAACAGAAGCATAGTCAATATATCCATTGTCATAAACATAGTCAATATAACCAGAAGATATAAACCAACGTCATGATCAAAATAACTACAAGATATATCCATCATATATAAAAAAAAATTACATCAAACCCACCATGCATGTTTAAATATATAAACCCAACTAAGGTGAAATTAGCATGATATATACTAAAAAATAACCAGCAAAGCAAATTTTAATAAAGAAAATAGTGTCAGAAGACATGACTAAGTATCCTATGACTAAGCCTCATGGTCCTCCAGTGGTGGTGGTGGTGGAAGACAGAGCTCAATAGCATCGAGGCAGTATATATAATTCCAAAACTATGCTCCATGTAGGCTTAAAGATCAGCAACTGCAATCAAGACCTAGTCTTTATTCGTAGGTGGAGCAGCCAACATATTCACATCAGTAGGGGCAGCCTCATCCTCATCTGCAGTATCATCATCTCCTATTGCGACTTCAACTTCATCCTCTGCCTTAGCCTCTTCATCTTCATAGATCCACACACCTTGTTCTTTCTTCATATGCATAAGATTGAGAGTACTCAAGCCAAACTTATTGTGACCAATAGCCTTGGTTGCTTCCTCAATTTCCATAATAGGAGGATATTTCTCAAGAATTTTGGATATGAGAAAAGCATAAGGGGATGTGTGTTGTTCCTACTTTGCACTTTTATCATGTGATGCATAATAAAGTAGGCCTAGTTAATATGCAATCTCTGTTTAATGGCCTAAAGAATGAAGATGTCATCCTCGCTCAAGTAGGCATAATTACCCCATCTAGGAGCAAGAATGCGTGCATATGCATAGTGCAATAGACGATCCTGACCTGTAACCTGATTTAATCATTGACCAATTTATAATGTGGTATAGTCTTACTAGACCTTGTAGCTATTCTCGGAGAACCTTTTTCTAGTGTAATGCAAACTAAACAAATCCAACTAGTCATAGGGCTTTACCATAATGTTATGCCATTTTACCTCAATAACCAAATCCTCATTAATAATCTGAAGGTTGTAGTAGAATACCTTAATTAAATCCGAATAGAATTTCTAGTGGTGAATACAGAGTTACAAAACTCGCTGGTGCTCAAGATGGTGGATGAATTGGAAACTTCTTTGTGGAAGAAATCAAGGTCCATGTACTTGGTGTAACGTCCTAATATTACAACTAACGACATATCCAGAATTATGCATTAGCAATCATATTAGAGTATGTCACTTATTACCTGGATTTATGTCAGGTTGACCAGAAAACTTACCCTGTTGCCTATGTGAAGTGCCTGCAAGTTGGGTAATCCGAGTTTCCAACATCTTATTATGAATGGCCAAATTGTCAACCTTAGATGGTAACTCTCTAATGGCCTCAGTCACAACTTGTCCATGTTGCCTAAACTCCTCATTTTGCTTAGATTGACTCTCAACAAAATTCTCAAGAAGAGACTCAAGTCTAGATTTTTGTACCTATTGGAATCTAGAATAGGGTATAGCACTACCTTGCCCAGCTTGGTGTTGACTATTCTGGTTGGAGAAGTTGGGATGCGACCTCCAACTGGAGTTGTAAGTTTGGGAATAAGGATCATTCCTCCCCTTTTGGTTGAAGTTGTGGAAATTGTGGCATGATTCCACTTGCTCCACCGGTGCACCTTGTGAGGAGCCAATTCCAACTTGGTATTCAGCACCCATGTGTCCCTGTGCTCCACAAATCTTACAAAAATTGTTAGAAGCGCCTATGGTATTAACATGGGCTTTTTCAAGCATGTCAAAACGTTTATTCAAAGAATCAAATTTTGACATAATTAAATCAACCTCGTCTACCTCAAACTTACCTCCCGAGAGTTTTCTCGGGTTATTACCTCTTTCATTTGCCCATTGGTGATGATTAGAGGCAACATTCTCAATGATTTCATAAGCTTCTGTCAGTCTTCTGTTCATCAAAGCTCCACTAGCTGCAGAGTCTAGAGACACCTTCGAAGAATATTCTAGCCCATTGTAGAAGGTGTGGACAATCAACCATTTTTCTAACCCATGGTGTGGGCAGGCTTCCAGCAAAGCCTTATATCTATCCCAAGCTTTTGACAATGACTCACCGTCTTTCTGAATGAAGCTTGTGATTTGCGTCCTAAGATGAGCAGTCTTGGATGGTGGGAAGAATTTGTTCAAGAAAGCTTGCTCCAATTAGTCTCAAGTAGTGATTGTCTCAGTGGGAACTGACTTCAACCAAGCTCTAGCTCTATCTCTCAATGACAATGGAAATAGGCAGAGACGAATAGCATCAACAGAGGCGTCTTCAATCTTAAGGGTCTCACAGAATTCCAAGAATATATCCACATGATCATTTGGGTCCTCTGATGGCTATCCTCCAAACTGGTTCTGCCTTATCATAGAGAGTAAAGCAAGTGGTATGGTGAACTGTCTAGCTTCAATGTCTGGCCGAGCAATTCCATAACACAAACCCCGAGCATTATGGGCTGCATACTCCTTGAAGGATCTATTATCAACATGTGCAATCATGACAAGTGTTGGCTCAAGTATTTCTCTCGCTCTTTGCCTTTGTTGTCTTCTCCTTCTACGAAAAGTTCTTTCAATTTCAGGATCTGCTTCTTCAAGAGTCCCAGAACGTCTAGTACTTCGCATAAATAAGAGAAATTACCCGCAGAGAGTCAAAGAGAAACCAAGAAAGTAGTAAAAAAGTTTAAAATAATTAAATTAAAAATTAAACTGATATTCAAGAAAAACACAGTTCCTGACAACGGCGCCAAAAACTTGATGTGTGAAATCCGCAAGTGTACGGTTTCATTGTCAAGTAATAAAATGATCGAATCCACAGGGACTATGTCTATGAATACTAATTAATTAATTAATTCAATTCAATTAAACAAAAGAATATAGTTGTGGAGTGATAAGAATGTAGTAACCAAGTAATTAAATAAATAAATGTCAAGGTGCAAAATTGAGAACAAAAAAAATAGCAAGTTGTTAAGAAAGGTTTTCAGATTTAAGAAAGCTTCTAGGATTGGGGGTAACCACAATGATACAAGACTCCTAATTGACAATCCTTTTATTAAAATTGAAATTCAATTGAAGGTGAATTACCCTAATTTAGTTAATGTTCATTCTCAAGAGACAAGAACCATGCCCAATTAAACCAATTCCTACTTTCGTGGTAATTGAATCTAAATTGAACTCATTATGCTTTTTGGTAATTCATTAATCCTCGAAAAGCTAAACCTACTCTCGTGATTTAGACCTTAAGTTCAATTCTTATGATTCCAACACCTAGGTTCATCTCTCAGTATGTCCCTAGATATCTATGAGATGCAAATAAGTGGCCAGCAAATTCACATGAATAAGCACAATAAGGATTGAATCAAAGAACATTCAAGATTAATAAAAAGGGTAAACAAAATCAATTAATCATCATCAATGTATCAAAGGGCATTGCCCAATCCCAGAAACAAAAGGAACTACTTAGGCATGGAGAAGAAACCAGAAACTAAGTTCAAAAATATTCAAACTCGTAATCGAAGAGAGAAGAGAGGAAGATGAAGATCAAGAGCCTCCAATGTGCCTCCTTCTAAACCAAATTCAAACCCTAATATTGTATTCAGAACAACTATATATACCCTAGGGGTCTAAACTGATCCAAGCCCATAAAAGGAAGAAAAACGAACTTTAAAATCTGACATGCACAGTGATCCACGGCCGTGGGTAATTCCACGGCCAGGCCGTGGTTCTCTCTGTTTGAGTTCCACGGCCGTGGATCATTCCATGGCCAGACCGTGGAATTCCCTGTAAGTTCTCTTTTGCTTTTTCGCGCAGCTTCTCGATCCATGGCTGTGGAGAATTCCACAGGCAGGCCGTGGAACCCTATGGAGTGAGCCTTTTGTCCCAAAATGCTATCCTTTAAGCTCCAACTTCAATTATGCAAGCTTTCCATCCATTTTAAGACCAATTCAACACCAATCCTGCATAATAACACTAAAAACACCGCAATTATCCGAACTAAGGGGAAAAACAAATAAAAAGGGAAACTAAAATGCCTAAAAATACATGCAAAACAAGAACAAAATATGATGCTGTTTCACACACATCAGTCACTTAGATTAATATCAACTTTTTCTAAAGAAACATATATTTAATATACAAAATATGAGCCTGAAGCGAAAGTATGTATTACATATCAATAGAACTGTGTCATATACAAGGTATATCAAAATGAATCGAAGTTCATAATATGCCACTAAGGCTCCAAAATGGTGTATAACCATGTACATCAATCAAATCAAAAGGCCTAAATATCATGTCCTTCATCTCCTTTATAGTCTGCACTAAGACTTCTTGGAATCAATACGAAAATCAAAGAAATTAGGTAAGAATCTAACAATTCTCAGTAATCATTTTAAAATCGAGTCCTCATAATCATTCTAGCTGTTTTGGGGGAAAACCAATTCAAATCATTATATTATAATATTTAGAAAGGTGGCTAAAGCCAAATCAAGTCATTTTTCTTCCAAAAACAAAGGTTCATTTTTATATCATTTATCAAAAATCATTTGATGAATCAAATGAATCATTAAATCTCATTATCATCACAAGATCATATTTAGAAATCCATCAAGGATCATCTTTTATCAATCATTGTCATCAATCATTAATAAATCATCAATCATCAATAAATCATCAATCGTATCTTTATTAAAGTGGTATGGAGGTAATTATCCTTCCTCACTATACCATTCACTTAGTAGTAGCCTACTTTCAGGTTAGTGCACTTCAACCTATTTATGACAATCTATTTGCCACATAGAGCTACTCCAAGTAACCCAATCAAGTTCACAACGAATGAGGGAATTATCCATCCTCATACAGAGTAGGGAATAGAGAAGGAATTATCCGTCCTTAACTACTTTGATAAGGAAGGTATCATCCTTCCTCACACTATCTCCAATCCAGGAATACCTCACGTAGTGAGGGAATTATCTGTCCTTAACTACAATTCCATCTAGGGAGAGCTCAAGTAAAGAATGAGGGAATTATTCATCCTCAAGCTCAATAACTCAGGTGGTAAGGAAATATATATCTTTAACCACCCTTTCTAAGTCTCTCCCTAGGACCAAGGATATCCTACATAAAGGGTTACTCATAAATTTCAATCATTATTTCAATCATCAATGTGACATCATAATATCATGCATAATGATTAACTCAATTATACTTATGATATTTTTCTCATAATGTCATATCATGGCACAAAGCCTTACATTTCATCAATATGCAATAGTATGCAAATTCACCAATCAATCTAATAAAATGGCTTAATGTATTATTATCTCATCAATCAAGCATTAGTGTATTCTATTATATCATTTTATGCCAAAACGTCATATATTTCATATCAAAAATCACACAAGGAAACAAGTCTAGGCAATTTTTATAGGTGTGTCATGGCTCATTGCTCTCTATACTGAATTTCCTGCATTCCAGATATTGGGATGTCGTGGCTCTTCCTATGTTTTTTGGGTTCTATAGGTTCTTCAAGGAAGACAACCAAACGTACAACTTTTTAATCATGACCAAAACATAAAAACATGCATCTTCCATCTTCCACTCAAAATCTCACCATATCATCAAGTTCTTCTTACATAAGCAACCAAAAATCAATTTAAAAAAAAAAGATTAAATGAGGGTTCCCCCCACCTTATATTTCAAAGTTTTCATGAATCAAAATCAAAGCTTGAACCTTGACTTCATAATCACATATAAAGGCATCATTTTCATTTATCAACTCAAATCTCAACCAAAATCATGAATATATCATTCTCAAGTGGAAGGAAAAGATGAACAAGAGCGGAAAACCCCTACCTCACATTTCCTCATTCCTTATCCCTTTTTCATTTTCTCTTTCCTTGGTTGCTCCCTCCTTCTTCCTCCCTTACTCCTTTCTTGTGCTTCTTTTTCTTTCTTCCCTGCTACTAAGCTTAAAACTAAGAGAAAGAATGGAGAAAATGAGTGAAAATGGTAAGGTGAGAGAATGAGGAGGAAATGTGAGAAAAGAGAGAACATAGAAACCAAAAGTCAAAGTTTTGGTGAAAAGCTTTAGAATAAAACAGTGCAAAACTTAAGGGAGCTTTTTCTAATAAAGCATTCCAACTGATAACTTTTTATCTATTAGGAACACTTTAATATTTCAGAATTTCATCAAGTGTTAATTTTTTTAACACTTTAAAATTATAGAATTTCATCATATTTTCCTTATTAATATTCCACCATTTTTCTTATATTGCACTATCAGTCTCTAAGCTTCATTATTCTTTCCTAGATTAAATTAAACCTATGGAATGAATTAAATCTTTCTTCTTTATTTCTATCTTCTCTATTAATTTTCATAAGAGCTGATTCTCACATTCAGTGTCATAGATTCATGCTCAAACTATGCTAGCTAGTTACTAGTGTAACACCCCTTGATGTAGCAACTGGAGCGCAATCGTCATTACACCACAGTTACTAGATCCCGGCGTGTCACAGCCATGATAACAGTAACTTAAATTCTCAAGAGTCTATATTTTTTTGACAATTTACATAGGTAGAAAATATGAGCCTCGAATGAAATATAAATGTATTCAAGCCATGATACAACCAACTTAAAATCATATCTCTTATACATATATATATATATATAGTCAAATTATACAATTCACTGATGACATAGAATATAACAATTACAGAGTCCAATAAAATACAGCGGGAATAAAACACAAGAAAGGGGGAAAAGTAGTGACCCAGGGATAGGTACTACTAGCAGACAAAGCCGCAACCCCATATACACATACGACGCTCGGAGTCCCAGTCTACAAGTCAGGCATCAATGCCTCCACGCAGCTGCACTCGTACGTAGCCGAAGAAACCTTGTCCAAACGCCCAATCCAATCAACCAAGGTGTGGTCCCTCTTTATCTTCCTCACGATCTTTTATCAATAGAAGTATAAAACAGACATACAAAGATGTAGGAAACACGAAAAGAGGTAAGACATCCTACATCATTACCAATTATAGCATGCTAGAAACATTACGGCGCCACGCGCCCAAATAGCAAATCGAAACAGTATATTCAAATACTAACAGTAAGTCCAACAGCAAGCAATTAAATAGTCCAGACAGGTAATCATTACAATAATGCACAGATAAGTCATAATATGGAAAGCAGATAATAACAACAATGTATATATATATCATGTCTCATATGCATGTTCTCTCAAACCCCTACTCCATGGAGCTAAACTCAATCAAGCGGAGAGAAAGATCAGGAGACATGTACGTAACTCAAGGCCGGTGCTATCAATAAATTTTCTCATGCGCAAATCATGGCATTGTACGGACATTCTACACTAGATCACGATATAGGGCAGTGTCAAGTCCGGATCGTCGGTGTGTTTGCATCGGTTTGCCCCACGGTGCAGAGGAGCTCTAAGCGTCCATGTGGAGGACCCGCACCCCGACGCCCCCCGAGGTCATAACACGACCCACACTTGTCTATTCGCACCCGCACTAAGGTGTGTTCAATCTCTAGGCAACTAGGCCTTACAACAGATCCACAAGGACAATCACAATGCATAAGACACTATGCATGCACATGTATGATTCACAATTTCATACAATTCCATAATATGCCACATTAGGCCAATATAAGTATCATATATATAAATGGTCACTCACATGGACCCATAATCACATAATATCAATATCAAATCAATTACTACGTCATTAGGTTCATTATGAATCCTAACTTAGAATTTATTCCTCATTTCAAGGTTCATATTCAAAATCAATTTAGCACACTATGGTAATTCAATTTTCAATAATGCACATTTTGTGTAAGCCCTTAAGCCTCACACTCTCTCGTGTTCTTAACTCAATTAGAATTCTCTTAAGTCTTATGAGTGATTCACTTTCAATCCTTTGAATTTTATAAAGTCTTAATTATAATAAATTCTTCTAATTTCTTAATTATTCATTTCATTACCTAGGCTTCCAATTACTTAATTACTATTGCCTCCACTCACTAAAATCACACTTTTGCCTAAAAATTCCCTAGAGGCCGTGGCCTCCTATTTGATTCAATTTCAAGTCAACAATCTTATACATCACTCCCTTAATCATTTAAATTATTCACTTGATCAATTAACTCACCAAAAACTCTAAATTCCTAGCTTCCAAAACCGTAGCCACCATAGAAGTTTCAACTTCCAATTGTTCTTCCATTAAATCCCATCTTATTACTTAATCAATCCTAGTCTTATACTTATTGCACATTAACCATAAATTACCCCATTTTTCCATCCCAAAACCGTAGCTTCACTTGGGTTTCAATTTCAAATTCTTCTTCCATTACATTCCATTTTTATACATTGATTACTTTAAATCCAATGCTTGTTACAATTTATCACAATTTCCCTAAATTGCTATCCTCAAAACCATGGCCACCAAGGAGGGCACTCAACCATTTTCCATCCATATCAAGTCATTAAATCCAATCTAACATTCCATTTTATTCAACAATTCAATCCAATAGCATAAATAAATAAAAATCAACACATAGCATAATTAATCACTAAATTCAAGAACAACCCTCATTAGGGTTCTTCCACAAAATCAAACAATCAAGGTTCCTAGATGCTAAAAATGGTTGAAGAGGAGTGTCTTCCTCTTACTTGAGTGTAGAAATCAAGAGAGCTCCAAGAATGCTCCTTGGAATTTTCGGATTCAACCTCCAAAATCCCTAAAAATGGCAACTTGTTAGAATGAACACTAAGGCTTGGAAAAATGAAATATGAGTGGTCATAGAAGAGACCATGAGCACGAAAATGAGAGGGAAGAAGAGTGGTCTTGATCTTACCCAAAAATGCTCAAAGTTGGAGCTTGGAGAAAATGGTGAAAATGGTGGAATCTCAAGAAGCTCCAAGAGGGAAAGGTGTTTAGAATGGTGAGGAGAGTAAGAAAATGTAATTTGTTTAATTTTTGTGAAGATGGAGGGGCTGGATGGTGGCTGGCTGTGTGGTGTGGGAGGGAAATGGAGGAGGAGAAGAAAGGAAGAAGAAGAAGAATGACGTAAAAGGAAGAAAGAAAAGGTGTTTTGGGTGATAATGTGTTAAATGTAATATTAGGACAATTGAATCAATTCATTCTCCTTTTTGGTGGCTGCTGGAGACGTAAATGAGAGAGAGAAGAGTGGGTGAGAATTGGCTTCTCAAGGAAGCCAAAACATGTGGTCAAAGTTTGGGGTCAAAGCTTCTTAAGGAAGCTTTGATTATTTTACTATTAAATTTGAATTGAAGTGGATGGATTAGACACAAAGTAGATTGCATTAGGATAATGTGATAGGATTTTTATTACACACTATTATCCAATAGATAATAGTTACGAGTTAATGACTTTAATTAATCCCAGGATGAATTTTTCATTTGTATTGATTTATTTGTATCTGTAAAAATTTCTCGAAAATTATAAAACCTCGTAAACTGTGTCAAGTCTCGGGTTTAGTAAGATCCCCCGTCGACATGTCCATAGTCCGAGGTTCTCAGAGAAAACATCGCGTTTCCCTGGTTCCGGTCGGCGCGCGCGCAAAACGAGGAATATATTGTAATATTCGACGTTTCCGAGAAAATTCCCAGAAAATTCTCAAAAATTGCAAATATTATAAAACGACTATCCGTCATATAAATTTCCAATTTTTAAAGCATTCTGATCATTTTCATGACTCTGCTCATGTTCGCGCAAAAAGCGAGGAATATATTAAAATATTCATCGTTCTAGAATAATTCGAAAAAATTCACATAAATCACAAATATTGGAAAATGACTATTTATGGTGAAATAATCAATTTCGGAGTGTTACACTGGTCTCGAAATTCTCATTGCACGCAAAAAACAAGAAAAATATTAAAATATTCGACGATTCAGGAAAATTTCCAGAGAAAATTCCCAAAAATTGCAAATATTATAAAACGACTATTCGTCATATAATTTTTCCAATTTTTGAAGCACCACGGTCGTTTTCACGACTCTGCTCGAGTTTCACGCAAAACGAGGAATATATTAAAATATTCTGCGTCCTCAGAAAAATCCAGAAAAATTCTAGAAAATCCCAAATATTGTAAAATGATCATTTATTCTGAAGTTATTAATTTTCGGATGTTACAACTAGAATTAACTAGTGTCCTGTACCGATATTATTGAGCTTCTATAACCCTGATCAAATCCATTGGGTTGGAGAGAATGTTAAAATTCTCCTCCATTTTTATAAATTTTGTCCTCAAAATTTGCTTACCTTTTTCAAAAAGTTCTAGATAGTCTCTCATCATGTGGGATTCAAGCTCCCATGTGGCTTCCTCTGAGTCACTTCCCTCCCAAAACACCTTTACTAAAGGAATCTGTTTCCCTCTTAGTCCTTTCACAATCCATGATCCTTGCAGGTTTAACCATGAAAGTTAAATCATCTTTTAACTGTATCGATTCATTTTTCAGAATGTGTGAAGGATCCAAATTATACTTTCGAAGTTGGGAAACATGGAAAACATCATGGAGATTTGACAAACTGGGGGCAAGGCTATTTGGTAAGTAACTAGTTCGACTCTTTTCAGAATTTGAAAAGGACCTAGAAACCAAAGCGGTCAACTTCCTGGTTTTAATAGCCCTGCCAACTCCCGTAGTAGGAGCGACTCTGATGAACACATGTTCTCCTTCATTGAATTCCAAGGGTTTTCTCCTCTCATCCGTATAACTTTTTTGCCTACTTTAGGCTATCAACATCCTATCCTTAATCATCTTAATTTGTTCTATGGTTTGTTGTATTAAATTTGGTCCTACGATAGTTTATTCCTCTGCTTCATACCAACATAAGGGCAATATACATTTTCTTCCATACAAGGCCTCATAAGGTGTCATTCCTATGCTAGTATGTGATACTCACATATTTTATACATTAATAAGCCCTTTTTTTTTAGTCATTTACACTCTTTATGTACTTAATTGATTAAGCCTGGTTATGTTTCATAAGATTGGACTCAAATTAGACTTAATTGATTTTTTTAGCATTATTTAGGCCTTACACTATTTCTGTATTTTGTTCATATCTTGAGTTCTAGATGTCTAGAAATTATGAATGTTACCTTGTAGAAAAGCTAAGAGAAAGCTTTACAACTTTGATGAGGAGCTCAAAGTCTCATTCAGGCATCTAGTGGAGCTAATTGGGCTTGGAAGTCAGAACACGAGTTTTATGACTGGAATCTGAACAATGTACAGTAATCAGAGCATAACTCGAGCTGTAAGAACTTTCTTGGGCTAAAATTTAGAGAGTTGAAAGTTAAGACCCATATCTACAATTTTCATGAGAACATAAGAGCTTATTCGGACAGCTTGGAGGTGATATTGGGTCTGGAAGTCAAAACAGAGGTGCTGAAACTGGGCCTAAATAGTCTGTAGTAATTGGGTCATATCTTGGGCTATAGGATGAATTTTTAAATGGTTTTGATGCCATTGGAAAGCTGAGACAAAATGCTACAACTTTCATGAAGAGCATGTTGCTTCATTCTGATAGCATCCATGAGATCAGCACTAAATGATTTCAGAGACAAAGAATCTCAGTAATTTTCCACTCACTAACTCATCATTTGACATTTTTCACTCATTCATCCACTCATCCACCTACTCTTAATCAACCCCCTTGTCATTTTGTATCTCTAATCCTCTATAAAAGGCACCATTGGATGATCATTTGGTGCTCTTGGTGTTAGGCTTAGTTTTTACAAGTTATGGTTATGTTTGTTTATTGTTTTCTTTTGTTGTAATTTTCTCTTGTTCTAAATTGAAGCTATGTTCATCTTTCTCTTCTTCTCTTTCTTTCTTCTTATCTATGAGTAACTAAATCTTCATCTTGCTTGGGTGAAAGAGTGAAGCTCTTAGTAATGAAATAAGGTTAGATTATTCTATTTCTTATGCTTAAATGATATATTATCAAATGGACATTATATGTGTTGTATTTTGTTTCCAATCAATTTACAAACCTTCTTTGTATAAGGGAGATCTTAATTTATTGTAGACAATAGAATTGACACAATGAATGCTTGAACTCATTTACAGATGTTGGTAGATAATTAAAGGAATCATAATATGATTGCATATATAATTGAACTTTGAATGTTATATTTTCCGATTGGAACCTCAGTTGTGTGTAGATTTCAATTGAGTTATAAAGAGAAATAATTTTACCTTTAATTTATTATCAAGAGTGGATCTCCTAACCTAATCAAATTCTTAAATTCATTTGTAAACATCTTTTATTACTTTTGGTGTTGTGACAAATCCTTTTCTTACCTCAATTAATTTTTCTTCATCAATTCCCTGTGGATCGACCTTGGACTCCCGAGAAATTTATTACTTGAGACAATCTACACTTGGGTTTGCATCTTTAAATCCAGCAATCAAGTTTTTGGCGCCACTGTCGGAGACTTGATTTGAAGTTTTAATTTATTGAGGTTCTTTTTCTTTAATAAAATCTATTTTCTCTTCTCCCTCACTGGAGTAAAAGATCGGCTTGTCGATCCTTTAGTTTCTTTACTAACTCTCTAACTTTCTAACTATCTAACTTACTAACTTACTAACTTGTTAACATACTAACTTTCTAACTTTTAAATTTATGTCATTTATTTTCTGCTTACTAACTTTTTATTTTCTGCACTCTAACTTTTTAATTTACGTCATTTATTTTCTGCTCTCTAACTTTTTATTTTCTGTTATTTATTATTGCATTCTAACATCACGAAATAATCTTTCTTCTTCTCTTCTCTTTCGCCGACTCTGGTGGGGCTCTACCTCTCTCCGGTTTTCATATTTTAAATTTATTTTTTATAATTTATTTTCTGCTCTTTACTTTCTGCACTTTCTAACTTACTAATTATTAACTCTCTAATTATCTAACTTTTTACTTTATCAGTTATCTAACTTTTTATTTGTTAATAATTATTGGGTGGTTGGTTTATACCACATCCTTATTAATATTTAATGGCGGGTTATACTGTCAGCTTGTACATTATTTTTGTTTATTTATTTTAAGTTATTTATGTATTTATGCTTAATTGGTATCGTGATTTAAATTCTGGTCGTTTGGTTAAAATTAATCCTGGTACTTTATATATTGATTTGTTTGAATCACAATCACACACAATTGACACAATGACTAAAAATAAAAATGTACATGATGAACATGAAAATCAACCGTTGCGAGCCATGCGTGAATATTTGCAATCACCTCGAAATTCTAATCCATCATGTTTTATCTTTCCACTCAATGCCAACAATTTTAGATTTAAGTCAGGTATGATTTCTTTACTTCCTAATTTTCATGGTTTAGAATCTGAAAGTCCATATTTACATCTGAAAGAATTTGAGGAAGTATGTATTGCTTTCAATGACCAAAATTGCACTGAAGAGATTGTTAAGCTTAAATTGTTTCCTTTTTCTTTAAAAGATAAAGCAAAATATTGGCTTAACACTTTGAAACCAAGATCAATTGGCACATGGCAAGAAATGCAAGGTGAGTTCTTAAAGAAATTTTTTCCAACACATAAAACCAATGCTATGAAAAGACAAATCCAAATTTTTTTTCAAAATTCAAATAAAGCATATTTTCAATGTTGTGAACGATTTAAAGATCTGTTAAATTCTTGCCAATATCATGGTTTTGAAAAATGGCGCACTATAAGCTTCATTTATGAAGGTTTAACCCTTGAAACTAAACAATTTGTGGAAACAATGTGCAATGGTGAGTTTCTTGATAAAGACTCTGATGAAGCTTTAGACTATTTGAACTAGTTGGCTAAAAATTCTCAATATTGGCATAGTACTAACACTTCTGAAAATTCAATTAGATCTAATCTTGCAAGTGCTAATAAAGGAATATATCACCTTAGTTAAGAGGAAGATCTAAATGCTAGGTTTGCCAGTTTGGCTAGAAAGGTTGAAGCCATGGAATTAAGAAAAACAAAAGAAATCAAATCTGTGCAAAATGAAGAAATTTGTGGCATTTGTGATTACTTAGGACACTCAACACATGAATGTCCCAATATTCCTGTTTTTAAAGAAGTTGTACATGAGCAAGCAAATGCAATGAATAATTTTAAAAAGCCATTTACTTCTTTTTCAGATACATACAATCCGGGATGGAGAAATCACCCGAACTTCAGCTGGAGGAATAATAATCAGTCACAATTCGTGCAACCACCACCTCCTTAGGCACAACAGGACTCTCAAAATTCTCAAGGATATGCACCTTATGTCCTACCATATAGGAAAAACCTTGAAGAAACACTGCATGCATTCATAAAAAAACAAGATGCCATTAATAAATAAAACAATCAAACCATGAATGACATAAAAAATACTCTTGCTAAACTTTCTTCTGCACTCACCATTCACGAGAAAGGAAAATTTTCTTCTCAACCTCAACCAAATCCCAAGGGTCAGTACAGTCTAAATGAGGGGAGTTCAGAAAACCAACAAATGGACCAAGTCAAGTCAGTGATAACTCTTAGGAGTGGAAAGGTTGTTGAAAAACAAATTCCTGAACCTTGTGAGAAAGAAGATGAACCAATTCCCCAAGAAAATGAAGAAGTTGACTAAAAGGAGACTAAACTCTCGCCTTCACCCCCATTTCCTCAAGCATTGAATAATCCAAAGAAATTGGACCACCACACTGAAATTTTTGAAATTTTGAAACAAGTGAAAATCAATATTCCTCTGTTAGATGCTATCAAATAGATTCCTTGTTATGCTAAATATTTGAAGGACTTGTGCACTATTAAAAGGAAATTAAATGTGAAAAAGAAATCATTTTTGGCTAAACAGGTAAGCTCCATTCTTCATAATAATAATGCGTTGAAATATAAAGACCCTAGTTGTCCTACAGTTTCATGCATTATTGGAAAACATAAAATTGAAAAAGTTTTACTTGATCTTGGTGACAGATGTCAGTATTAATTTATCTGACAGATGAATTTTATATAGCGTTTTATTATTCCGTTTGTTAAATTTTCCAAAAAATGTGAAACCTTGTAAACTGTGTCCGGCCTCGGGTTTAGTAAGATCCCCCGTCGACGTTGCCATAGTTCAAGGTTCTCGGAGAAAATATCTCGTTTCTCCGGCTTCGCTCAGTGCGCACGCAAAACGAGGAATATATCAAAATATTTGACGTTTCCAGAAAAATCCCAAAAAATTCTCAAAAATTGCAAATATTATAAAATGACTATTCGTCTTATCGTTTTCCAATTTTTGAAGCATGTAGTTGATAAGGACAACAACAAATCTGTCTAGGTAAGGATGGAAGATCTGATTTAGACAGTCCATGAATACAACAAGAACATTGGTTGCTCCGAACGGTATCACGAGATACCCGTAATGTTCAAAGCGCGTTTGAAAACCGTTTTGGGAATATTTTAAATTTCCCTCGAATTGAGTGACGATAAGAGTGTATGTCTATCCTGGAGAGAACAACAACTCTCTTCTCGCCGATCCATTGAATCGTTTATTTTTCTTCGGGGACATTCATCCTTGATAGGAGTATGGTTCCTTTTGTGACAGTCCTCGTCTCACCGAGAAGCTCCATTCTTTTCCTTACTGACAACATGGTAGCCCAATCATACGAAACTCTTTGACTATCAGAGTGGCATTTATACTCTCCTTAATGTTGGTCCTCTATGAAAAACACTTATATGTATCCTCAGGCTCTTTTCGCTTACAAAGCTTCAACTTTGTTGGCCGCTACGAATTCAGAAGTCTTAATTTTGAAAACCACTAAGGTTTTCATTGGAATGGTTTAGTAGGATATGACTAGAAAATGATCAATCAGTCCCTAAATCATGAACTCTAACCAATGCGATTTCAAGTAATCAAAATAGATCAACAAAAGGTTCAATCTTTATGAGAAGCAGGATAGATTAAACAAACTCAGGAGTCAAGACAAGTCTCAATAACAGAAATGGGAACAACTAAGTCGAAAATAAGAACAATACAGATGAATCCAAATGATCCATACAGTTACGAATTGTAAAAAGAAAGGGTTACCCCCAGAATTATACAGCACGATTATCGAATCGTCATTTGAGGCGTAACTTCTCTTGTTTAGATCTCCAAATGTCAAGGTCTAATTGGATCCACTACTACTAGCACTTTCCCTACGGGTTGGATGTTGTTGTTACTCTCTTGGTACCCGTGAACATAGTTCCCGTTTAACTTATCAGCTTTTCCATTATTCCTCCTTTGGAATCTAGGTAGTCCATGGTTATCCTAAGTCTGACTTTCCTTCAATAGATTTTAAACCACAACTTCTAATTCTCATTACTGTGCGGTCCTTTGATCTTGGTGAATTGTCACATCAGCTATCCTTCATATTTCTCCTGCGATCGCAGCCATACTTCGATGGTCTTATCCTACGCTCATATGTGTACGTCTGCCACGAGCCGGTGTCTTTCTTCGAAGACGGACCAAACATAGCACAATAAAACAAACGTAATTATTTCAAACAATATTGTCTCCCTTCGGAAGCCAAACACAAAGAGTCACACAATGCACACCATTCAAGCGAGACAAGCTAATTTACGAATCCTAACAGCTTCCAGCCCGAACTTCTTCATTCTGCCTCCACATCGTAATCTCTCGTAAGTTGTCAACTTCCAAACTGCTTCACGAACCTAACTTACACTAGCTATTTCTTTCTCCAGAAGATCGGTTTTCCAAAATTTTTTGATCTCCTCACAAAAGAATTCCTATTTCCCTAACACAGTACGCCTATGAGAAGTCATAGTTTCTTGTACACACAGAACATTACATATTGAGTGGATCAATCCTCAATATCATGCAACTGTATAATAGTAGCTATTAACATTCAACCTACGGCAAGTCATGCATTCCTTTCCCATCATCTCAATCAAGAGACAAGGAAGTGCACAACAGACCAAGTTCTAACATGCCTAAACATAGCAAGTCCATACCCCGGCTCAACAGGATGAACTGCTCTGATACCACATAGTATAACACCCCTTGATGTAGCAACCGGAGCGTAATCGTCATTACACCACAGTTACTAAATCCAAGTGTGTCACAGCCATGATAATAGTAATTTAAATTCTCAAGAGTCTATATATATATTTTTTTTGGCAATCTGCATAAGTAGAAAATACGAGCCTCGAATGAAATATAAATATATTCAACCCATAATACAACCACTGAAATAAAATCATGTTCCTTATATATATATATATTATGGTCAATTTACACAAATTACTGATGACATAGAATATAATAATTACAGAGTCCAATAAAATATAGCGGGAATAAAAACACTAAAGGGGGAAAAGTAGTAACCCAGGGATGGGTACTACCAGCAGACAAAGCCGCATCCCCATATGTATATGATGCACAACGTCCCAGTCGACACGACAGGCATCAATGCCTCCACGCGGCTGCACTCTTACGTAGTCGAAGAAATCTTGTCTAGACGCTCAAGCCAATCAACCAAGGTATGGTCCCTCTTTATCTTCCTCACGATCTTTTATCAAATATAAATATAAAACAGAAATGCACAAATATAGGAAAGAGGTGAGACACCCATCTTTCATTACCACTATTGGCAGTAAGAAAACAACACGGCGCAAAGCGCCCCCCAAGCAATACAGTTCATATATTCATCAATAGCAATAGCAGAATTTATAATAAAAGCAATTCAATTCTAAGAAATAATCAGAGTCAATAATAACAGTGATATTTATAGTAAAGGTAGAACAACAGTAAGCAATAGCAGGCAGATCACAATAGTATTCCCAGGAATCAGCACAACAATCAGATAATCATTTACAGAAGTACAACAGTTATCTTCACATTCACAGGTGTTCATGCTCAACAGTTTATGAGACCGACAATGAATGATGCATAATGCATTATGATACCACAATTCCTACTCCATGGAGCTAGACATAAACAGTCGGAGGGAAAGATCAGGAGACATGTCTGTAACTCGGCTACTGCGGCCAAAGTGCTATAAACCAGTAATTTTCACGTGCACATACAGGCATTGTACAGACATTCCACGCTAGATCATGATATAGGACAGTGTCTCGGTCCGGATCATCGGTGTGTTTGCATCGGTCTACCCCACGGCACAGAGGAGCTCATAACTGTCCATGTGATGAACCCGCACCCTGACGCCCCCAAGGTCAAACATGACCTACACTAGTCTACTCGCACCCGCACTAAGGTGTGTTCAATCTCCTAGGCAACTTGGCCTTACAACAGTCCACAGGACATTCATAATACATAAGACTCTATGCATGGACATGTATAATCATCAATTTCATACAATTCCATAATATGCCACAATTGGCCAAGAGAGCATCAATATACAAATGGTCACTTATATGGACCCATAACATCATAATATTGAGATCAAGCCAAATGGTACATTCTTAGGTCCATTATGAATCCTAACTTAGAATTTGTCTTTCCTACAAGGTCCATTTCCAATTAAATTCTCATAATTAATTTAATCTTCATATTGTAATTCATTCTTTTACACTTGATAAATCATTCTAAGCTCTTAAAGACTCACACTCTCTTGTTCTTGCTCTCTTGAGTTTACCCTAAGTCTTATGAAAGTTTTATTCTTAGTTCTTCAAATTTATGAAATCTCAAATTATCTTCAATTCTTTCACTTGGTAATATTTCTAGTTCATTACCTAGGATTTTAGCCACTTGATTTCTTGAATTTCAAAGTTACCAAAATTCCCTAATTAAGCCTAATTTACCCTAGAGGTCGTGGCCTCACTAAAGGTTCTAATTCCAAATTTTCCTTCCATCAATTTTTATTCTACCCACTTGATTACATTATGGCTTGCACTTATTACAAATTGATCACAAAAAGACCACCCTTTTTGGCCCAAAAATCGTGACTTCCCAAGAAGCACTCCCAATTTATTTTTCTTTCATTAATTTTATTTTATACATTCAATTAGTTTAAGTCTTGCACTTGATGCAAATTGTTTACTAAGAGACCCAATTCTTGGGCCCAAAACCGTGACCTCCCAATGGTGAATCCCAAATCATTTTCTTCCATTTCAAGTCTTCAAATCCATTCTTTCCTTCTCTTTTAGGTATTAACTTCTAGTTATTAATTCACTTAAGTTTTTAGTTCATTAAAATCAATCCAAGTGCCCAAGATTCAATGCCAAAACCGTGGCTTCATGATGTCCATTATCCAATTTTTCTTTCCACTTTTATGCATTAGTTTTCTTAACACTAATTCACTTAAATTTAGTTCATCAAGATTAATCCATTTGTCTCTTTACCAAGACCAAAACCGTGGCACCCCTCTTGGGTATTAAACTCTCAAGGTCCTCCATTCATTTGTGTTAATACTATCATTCAACCTTTGATTACATAAGTCTTATTTCACTTGTATACAAAACCAATTTTCACCCCTAACTTCTAGTCAAAACTGTGGCACCATGTTGAGGTAGGAAACTCCAAATTTTCCATTGAGCAACCCCAACATGATCAAGCACAATTAATATATCAAACATATTCAAGAGCATAATCAAGTATCAATCAAATTCAAGAATACTAAATCATATAAAATTTATAATTCAAGCAAACATACAAAGAGCATACAAGGATGGATTTCTCCATCAACACACATACAAAGCCTCCTCACCGCCATAAGTGGTTGAAGTGAGTAGTCTCCCTCTTACCTAGAGGAGACAATGCAAGAAAACAACTCCTTGGTTCCTTGATTTGCAATTTTCGGATTCCACCTTCAAGAGAACCATAAAGTGGTCAAATTCTCATATTTACAAACTAAAGCTTGAAAAGAATGATCCTTGGTCACATAGGTAACCAAGGAAAACGAAATTGAGAGGTGAATTGGAAGAACTTTACATAAAGCCTTAAGCTTGAACTCCTTGAGATTCCTTTTTGGTGATTTTCGGATTCCACTCTCCCAAGAACCCTAGAGTGTTCAAAATCACTCAAACCACACATCAATGCTCAAAAAGAGAAGCCCTTGGTCACATAGCAACCAAGGAAAACGAAAATGAGAAGAAAATGGAGAAAAATCAAGAATCTTTACCTTGGAAGACAATGGAGACAAGTTTGGATTTTGGGCAAACCTTCTAAATGAAACTTGTAGAGAAGATGAAGATGAGTGTATAAATGTGTTTAGTGAAGAGAAAAATCAAAAAGCTTGGTCATCCATGGAAGGGTGATTTTCGGATTTGAAGAAGGAGGGGTAGAAAGGATGGATTTTTGAAGAGATTTTCTAAAGAGAAAGTGTAGAGGAGGTTGAGAGAAGTATAAAAATGGTGTTTATGGAGAGAAAAGTGAAGAGAAACAATGGTGGTGGTGGCTGCCATTTTCAGATTCAAGAGGAGGAAGAAGAGAAGAGGTGGAGAGAAAATGGAGGTAGAAATGGAAAATGGAGAAACTTTCTACACAAAGAAGGTAGAGGAGTTGAAGGCAAGTGTAGAAATGGGCTTAGAGAGGAGAAAAGATGAGCAAAAATGGAGGAAGAGGGGCTTCCATTTTCGTGCTCATGGTGGAGGTAGAGAGAAGGAGGAGAAAAGATGAAGAAGATGAAGTGAAGAGAGAAAAAGTGATATAGGTAAAGTGAATTAGGGTTTGGTGGGTTTAGGTTAAGTGTGGATGAGTTACATTCTTGCCCTCCTTGGCATGAGTGGGCTGCTGAATAGAGGAGAGAGTGAGGGGAAAATTTTGGCTTCTCATGCAAGCCAAGGATAATTGGGTCATTTGGTGGTCAAAGCTTCTCAAAGAAGCTTTGAAAAAGTACATAAATTTGAATTAAAGTGAGATTGATTTGACATAAAGTGGATTGCATTGGAATAATGTGATAGGGTTTCTAATGCATGCTATTATCCAATGGATAATAGGTACAGTCGACAGAAGTCAGTATTAATTTATCTAACAGATGAATTTTACATAGCATTTTATTATTCTGTCTGTTAAATTTCCCAAAAAACGTGAAACCTTGTAAACTGTGTCCGGCCTCGGGTTTAGTAAGATCCCCCGTCGACGTTTCCATAGTTCAAGGTTCTCAGAGAAAATATCTCGTTTCTCCGACTTCGCTCAGTGCGCACGCAAAACGAGGAATATATCAAAATATTAGACATTTTCGGAAAAATCCCAGAAAATTCTCAAAAATTGCAAATATTATAAAACGACTATTCGTCTTATCATTTTCTAATTTTTGAAGCATTACAGTCGTTTTTCCGACTCTGCTCAATACGAACGCAAAACGAGGAATATATTAAAATATTCATCGTTTTCGAAAAATTCTGAAAGAATTCACATAAATCACAAATATTAGAAAATAACTATTCGTAATAAAATTTTCCAACTTCGGGAGCGTTACAGTCGTTTTGCCAACTCTGCCCAGTGTGCACGCAAAACGAAGAATAATATTAAAATATTATGCATTCTCAGAAAAATCTAGAAAAATTCCAGAAAATCCCAAATATTGTAAAATGATCATTTATCCTAAAATTATCAATTTTCGGGATGTTACAGTTGGTGAGATGGATCTCCCTCTTACCTCTTGAAGATCCTCAAAAACTCTTTATTTTGCTTCTTTTTCCAATTCCTTCACCACCGAGAGCTTCTCAAATACAAAACAAAATACATAAAAATTAGTATACTAAGCTTGATTAAGAGGAACCATGGATCAAACATGGCTTAGATCATGAAAAAGAAAGGAAGAAATGAAGTTTCCTTATACTTCACCATAAATACTCCATCACATAGATCTTGAAGAAAGTCCATGAAGATGAATGATTTAGAGAAAGTCTCCAACATGAAAGTTGTATAGAATAAGGTAAGGATTCAAGAAATATGGTTGTTTGAAATTAAAGAGTGATGAAAGGTATACTTGGAGTGCTTGGCCGAAACTTAGAGGAGAAGAGAAATGGAGAGAAATTTTGATAACTTAGCTTCTTGAAAATGAATCAATAATGACCAATAATGACCAAGACAACATATAATTGGTGTCTTGAAACTTGGCTATTGTCTTAAGCCTCCAAAACCGTCCCCCCTCCAAGCAATCTCCTAAGGATGCAAACAAATCAATAATGGTCAAGAATGATGTAATATTGACCATGACAAGTAATAATGGTCATAAAGTTTTTCTTTAGCTCCAAAATGAAGCATAAAACTGTCCCCCCTTGCATTATGCATGCAATAATGTTGTCATCTTTTTCAAGCCACCATTTAGAGCATTTTAGACCATTGATTAATTCAATGGTTAGGATTTAGGTAGACTTTTGATTTCAAAGACTTAATCTAGGCCATTAGATTTTTCCTTCTTGAAATCTAAGCCATTAGATGCATCTCCAAAATGAAGGGTTAAGATTACACCTACTTTTAATCCAAGGGTTATAATTAGTCAAAGCCATTTTTGATGACTAAATCTCCGCCATTGATTAAATCCAAATCCAATGGTCACAAATGGTCCTAGCCACTTTGTAAGACCAAATCTCCTCCCTTGATCAATTCTAAATCCAATGGTTATAAATGGTCATAGCCATTATATTAGATTTATCCTGCACCGTTGATTAAATCGACGGTTGATATCAAAGTCTCCAATATTATACTTGTTTCCTATTGGCCCATTATCATAACCATTAATGTTGACTTAACAGTATAATATTTATTTTTATCTGCTAAACCCCACAAAAATTATATTTACTGTATTTTTTATCACCTGATAATTAAATACAATACAAAACACAGTATAAGAAATTTTCTAAAACTATTTTCGGATTCAGGTTTAGTAAGATCCCCTGTCTCTGTCTAAACAGTATAAATTTTTCTATGCGTAAAAAAATTTTTACTTTGCGGGACTCACCTAGGCCCACGTATGGCCACCTGGGCCTACATACACCCCCTGGGCCCACAAACAGTAAAAAAATTTTCATAATCATCCACAAAAATCACAAAAATTAGAAAACGCACAAATATCAAATCAGATTACGTAAAATAATTAAAACCTAATGGTAAAAATTAAATTACGTAAAGTTTTCCCTAGCTCGAAAATTTTTATTTTCCTGACATGGAGTAAATCACTCAAAATGATCAAATACGCTAATGGAATAATGAAAATAATTTTACAGTATCCAGAAATTACTAAACAGTAAAATTCTGTTAACTATCAAAATTATTGTTTAAGAGATACAGAATTTTTTTAGGATGTTACAGTTGAGGTCACTTTTCTTCAAAGAAAACAGCTGCGAAAATCTTGCAGTGTGGATTTTATTAGCCCACTTTATTTAAGGACTGCTATACTTTTTGCAAAAGTTGTGAAAATTGTCAAAAGTTGGGCTCAATTTCAAAAAGAAACATGATGCCTCTGAACCCCATCCTTGTCATCGAAATTTTTTATTGTTGGGGAATTAATTTCATGGGTCCATTTCCATCTTCATTTGGATTCGTGTATATTTTGGTTGCAGTTGATTATGTCTCAAAATAGATTGAAGCAATTCCATGCCGACACAATGATCATAAAATTGTTCTCAAATTTTTAAAATAAAATATCTTGTGTCGATTTGGAATCCTTCGAGCTATCATTCTTGATTCATTCTTTTCAACTAAAGTTTCTTTGCTTGTTGGTTTGAGATGTGAAGAAATGATTAATGCTTTGATCCCTTGAATTTCAGGTTGCTCTTCTTGCTTCATCGAGTCTTTTAGAGTTTTTAGCTTTTGAGTTTGTGTCATTTTTCTTTGTTTCCTAGCTTTGGTCTTATGTGTTTTGCCCAATAGTGCAAAAAGCTAAGTGTGGGGGAATTTGATACTCACATATTTTATACATTAATAAACCTTCATTTTTAGTCATTTACACTCTTCATGTACTTAATTGATTAAGCCTGGTTATGTTTCATAAGATTGGACTCAAATTGGACTTAATTGATTTTTTCAGCATTATTTGGGTCTTACACTGTTTCTGTATTTTGGTCATATCTTGAGTTTTAGATGTCTAGAAATTATGAATTTTACCTTGTAGGAAAGCTGAGAGAAAGCTCTACAACTTTGATGAAGAGTTCAAAGTCTCATTCAGACATCTAATGGAGCTAATTGGGCTTGGAATTCATAACACAAGTTTTGTGACTGAAACTTAAATAGTGTATAGTAATTAGAGCATAACTCGAGTTGTAGGAACTTTCTTGGGCTGAAATTTGGAGAGTTGAAATTAAGACTCATATCTACAACTTTTATGAAGAACATAAGAGCTCATTCGGACAGCTTAGAGGTGATATTGCGTCTGTAAGTCAAAACAGAGGTGCTGAAACTGGGCCTAAGTAGTCTGTAGTAATTGGGTCATATCTTGGGCTGTAGGATGAATTTTTGGATGATTTTGGTGCCATTGGAAAACTGAGACAAAATGCTACAACTTTCATGATGATCATGTTGCTTCATTCTGATGGCATCCATGAGATCAGTACTGAATGATTTCGGAGACAAAGAATCTCAATAATTTTTCACTCACCAACTCATCATTTGGCATTTTCCACTCATTCATCCACTCATCCACCTACTCTTAATCAGCCCCCTTGTCATTTTGTATCCCTAATCCTCTATAAAAGGCACCATTGGCTGATCATTTGGTGCTCTTGGTGTTAGGCTTAGTTTTTACAAGTTATGGTTATGCTTGTTTATTGTTTTCCTTTGTTGTAATTTTCTCTTGTTCTAAATTAAAGCTATGTTCATCTTTTTCTTCTTCTCTCTTTCTTTCTTCTTATCTATGAGTAACTAAATCTTCATCTTGCTTGGGTGAAAGAGTGAAGCTCTTGGTAATGAAATAAGGTTAGATTATTCTATTTCTTGTGCTTAAATGATATATTATCAAATGAACATTATATGTGTTGTATTTTGTTTCCAATCAATTTAGAAACCTTCTTTGTATAATGGAGATCTTGATTTATTGTAGACAATAGGATTGACGCAGTGAATGCTTGAACTCATTTACAAATGTTGGTAGATAATTAAAGGAATCATAATATGATTGCATATATAATTGAACTTTGAATGTTATATTTTCCGATTGGAACCTCCGTTGTGTGTGGATTTCAATTAAGTTATAAAGAGAAATAATATTACCTTTAATTTGTTACCAAGAGTGGATCTCCTAACCCAAGCAAGTTCTTAAATTCATTTGTGAACATCTTTTATTACTTTTGGTGTTGTGACAAATCCTTTTCTTACCTCAATTAATTTTTCTTCATCAATTCCCTGTGGATCAACCTCGGACTCCTAAGAAATTTATTACTTGAGACAACCTACACTTGGGTTTGCATCTTTAAATCCTGCAATCAGTATGATAAATGTTGTTGTAAGCAAACTCTATCAAGGGTAAGAACCTATCCCAACTTCCTTGTTGGTCTAGCACAAGTGCTTTCAGCATATCTTCTAAATTTTGGATTGTTCTCTCAATTTGGCCATTAGTCTATGGATGGTAGGCTGTGCCAAACATCAATCTCATCCCAAAGGCTTTCTGCAAGGCTCTTTAAAATCTAGAGGTAAATCTAGGATCTCTATCTGATATTATACTAGAAGGGATTCCATGCAGTCTAACTATCTCTTAGAGATACAGCTGGACTAGTCTATCTAAAGGCTAATTATGTAGATTTTGTCAATCTGTCCACTATAATCCAAATAGCATTATAGCCTGACTGTGCCCTTGGCAAACCCATCACAAAATCCAATGATATACTTTTCTATTTCCACTCAGGAATTTCCTAAGATTGGAGAAGTCCTGAAGGTCTTTGGTGTTCTATTTTCACTTTTTGGAAAACTAAACATTTTGACATATACTCTGCTATATCTTTTTTCATATTTGGCCACCAGAACATCATTTTGAGGTCTTGATACATTTTTGTGGCTCCGGGATGGATGACGTATCTACTCTTGTGGGCTTCCTCCAAAATCTTCTCTTTAACTTCATTTTCTCTTGGAACACAAATTTTATCTCTAAACATAAGTGTCCTATCATGAGCCCTTCTAAAATCCTATCTCTTTCCCAACTGAATCTATTCATCAATCAACTTTAAAGCTTCATCTTCCTCTTGAGCTTCTTTAATTTGAGCCCTTAGATCATTCTGGATCTCTATTCTTTTCAAACAAAGACCATATGGTAACATAGTCGTTGTCAGGCTCAAATTTCTAAAGCTCTCAAGGAATTTCATCTCTTGTACCATCATTTGAGACACATGCAAAAGCTTCCTACTAAGCGCATCAGCCACAGCATTGGCCTTACTCGAATGATACTTTAATTCAAAGTCATAATCTTTTCGAAACTCCATCCACCTCATTTGCCTCATATTCAACTCTTTTTGGTCAAACAAATATTTTAGACTCTTGTGATCACTAAAGACCTTAAACTTAACCCCATACAAATAATGTCTCCATATCTTTAAGGTAAACATAACTGCTATAGTTCCAAGTCATGGGTTGGGTAGTTTTCCTCATGGGGTCTTAGCTGCCTAGAAGCATAAGTAACTACTCGTCTATTTTGCATCAACACACAACTTGATCCATTTTTTGACATCACAATAAATCTCTAAGTTTTCTTGTGAGTCTAGAATTACTAGCACAGGTGTGGTGGTCAATTTCTCTTTCAGCTCTTGGAAGTTATTTTCACATTTCTGGGTCCACTCAAAAGTGCTGCCTTTCCTAGTTAACCTAGTTATAGGAAAAGTTACCTGAGAGAATCCCTTTATGAATCTTCTATAATACTCAGCTAAGCCTAAGAAACTCCTAATCTCATTAACGGTGATAAGTCTTTCCCATTGCAACACTGCCTTTATCTTATTGGGATCTACAGATATCCTTTCCTTAGATATCACGTGTCCTAAGAACTGTACCTCCTTCATCCAAAACTCGCATTTTGACAACTTAGCAAACAATTTCTCTTCTTTCAAGATTTCTAGAACCACTCTAATAAGTTCCTCATACTTCTCAGTTGTCTATGAATAAATAATAATATCATATATAAAGACAATCACAAATTTATCAAGGTATGGCCTAAAAATCTAGTTCATATAATCCATAAAAATGGTAGGTGCATTTGTTAGACCAAAGGACATTACAAGGTACTCATAATGCCCATACCGAGTCCTAAAGGTAGTCTTAGGGATATCCTCCTCTCTGACCTTGATTTGATAGTACCCTGACCTTAAGTTAATATTTAAAAACATTGTAGCTCATCTCAATTGGACCATCAAATCATCTATCCTAAGCAGTGGGAATTTGTTTTTAATGGTGACCTTGTTCAATTGCCTATAATCCATAAATAATCTCATGCTATCATCTTTCTTTTTCACTAAGAGCACTGGGGCTCCCTAAGGTAAGACACTAAGTCGAATAAACTTTTTATCCAGTAACTCTTCTATCTATTTCTCAAGCACATAGAGTTCTATAGGGGATATCCTATAGGGTGCTAGGGAGATAGGCCTTGTTCATGGCACTAAGTTTATAGTAAACTTAATCTCTCTCTCTGGTGGCAATTCACTCACTTCATCTGGAAAAACTTTTGGGTACTCTCTCACCATAGATATACTTTCCAAACTTTGTTCCCTTTCGAAATTCAATGAAAACAGGAGAACATAGCCTTGAGCATCTTCTACTAGGTGGTTGATAACTTGGCTAGCATTAAGGTATATTGACTCGGAAAGAAAATTTATAGAAGGGAGGTTAGACATAAACACTAAAGTTTTATTTGAATAGTTCAAAACAACTTGGTTTACTAACAACCAATTTATGCCCAAAATAATGTCTAAATCAATAAAGGGTAAACATATAAGATTCACTAGGAAGGTTTTATTTTCAATAGTTACCTCATAGTTTAGACATATTTTGGAAGTGGTTACCAATTTTCCTGTCGAAACAGAAACTTTTAGGTTATAGGGGAGGTCAGAAACAGGTAAATCCAGCATCCTCACATATTTATAAGAAATGAAAGAGTGAGAAGCTCCATGATCATACAATACAGTTAAAAGTGTATTTTTAACAATGCACTTACCCTGTATAAGATTAAGAGACTGGGCTGCTTCCCTGTCACTCAAAGTGAACACTCTTCCTTGCGTCAAGGGTCTAGGAGCTACTGCTTCTCGCCTCTAGGGTCAGTTCCTAGCATAATGTCCCTTCTTGCCACAGTTGAAGCACTCTATCTAGTCAATCCTACAAGCTCTGTCCCCATGGTACTCGTCACACTTTGGACACTATGGTCCTTTATCTTTTATTTGGAGTTGCTTCCCTTTCCCTTGTTGGTTCTTGAACTTGGAGAACTTCTTCTTAGAGTCCTCATCTATCTTTTTTCTCTTTTGAAAGCATTGAGGCTTCTGACCCTGTTGTGGTTTTAGCAGTGCTGGCCTTGAGCTATCCATCTACACTATTCTGCATTTATTCACCAGAGTATGGAATTCTCTGATCTCAAGTGGCCTCACCATCTTTCTCACATCGTATCTCAACCTGGACTCAAATTTTACACAGTTCCAGCTTTCATCTGGATTATGCCTAAAGTAAGAAGAAAACATTGACAGCTCCTCAAATCTCGCCACATATTGTTCTATTGTCATGTTTCCTTGCTTCAATTTTAAGAATTCCAACTCCTTTGCCTCTTACAGGTTCCTTGGAAAATACTTATCCAAGAAAGCTTTCTTGAATACCTCCCAAGTCATCTTTATCCTGGCTGCCTCCTTAATTCTTTTTGTATCATTCCACCAAAACTCGGCTTCCTCCTTCAACATGAAAGAAGCAAAAGATACCTTTTGGATATCCGTACATCCCATCACAACAAAGATTTTCTCCAACTCTCTCAACCATTCCTCCACCTTAGCTAGATCATACTCTCCTTGGAATGATGGGGGATTAGTCTTCTTGAACTTGGAAAGATCATGGAATCCTTGATTCCTCATGACAAGTACAATATCTTCTTATTGTGGAAATGGGTTATTACCTGTCCTCTCCAAAACTCTGTTAATGACCGTTGTTTGCTGCCTCGTGGCTGCAGTCATCTCTCTCTATTCCCACATAACAATAGTCATCTCTCTAAACATCTCCATCATATATGTCGTGCTATCACTAGCAGATGCTCTATCTCCTCTTGTCCACCTAGATGATGTCGTAGTCCATGTACACACAGAACATCCATATGGAGTTGATCTAACTCAATACTTATGTAACAGTGCAATAGTAACCATAATATACATACACATGGATGTCATGCAATTCTATCCATGCATCATAGTATCAAGATAAGAAAATGCACAACATTCATGCTAAAAGCATAACTAGTCCATACCTAGGCTCAATCAGGATGAACTGCTCTAATACCAAAATGTAACGCCCTAATATTACAACTAATGATACATCCAGAATTAGGCATTAGCAATCATATTAGAGTATATCACTTAGATCAATATTAACTTTTTCTGAAGAAATATATATTTAATATACAAAATATGAGCCTAAAGGGGAAGTATGTATTACATATCAATAGAACTGTATCATATACAAGGTATATCATGGTACATCAAAATGAATCAAAGTACAACATATGCCACTAAAGCTCCAAAAATGGTGCATAACCATGTACATCAATCAAATAGAAAGAATCAAAAGACCTAAAGATCATGTCCTTCATCTCTTTTATAGTCCGCATCAAGACTTCTTGGAATCATTACTGAAATTAAAGAAATGGGGTGAAAAGCGTACAATTCTCAGTAATCATTTTAAAATTGTGTCCTCTTAATCATTCTAGCTGTTCGAGGGAAAACCATTTCAAATCATTATATTTAATTGTTAGAAAGGTGGCTAAAGCCAAATCCAGTCATTTCTCTTCTCAAAACAAAGGTTCAATTTTACATCATTTATCAAAAATTATTTGAAGGATAAAATGAATCATCAAATCTCATCATCATCACAAGATCATATTCAGAAATCCATCAAGGATCATCTTTTTATCAATTATTGTCATTAATCATCGATAAATCATCAATCATATCTTTATCAAAGTGATATGGAGGGAATTATCCTTCCTCACTATACCATTCACTTGGTAGTATCCTACTTTCAAGTTGGTACACTTCAACGTATTTATGACAATCTATTTGCCACATAGAGCTACTCCGAGTAACCCAATCAAGTGCACAACAAATAAGGGAATTACCTGTCCTCATACAGAGTTGTGAGTAGAAAAGGAATTATTCATCCTCAACTACTATGGTAGGGAGGGTATCATCCTTCCTCACACCATCTCTAATCCAAAAATACCTTAAGTAGTGAGGGAATTATCTATCCTTAACTACAATTCCATCCACGGAGAGCTCAGGTAAAGAGGGAGGGAATTATCTATCCTCAGCCTCAATAACTCAGGTGGCAAGGAAATATATATCCTCAACCACCCTTTCCAAGTCTCTCCCTAGGACCAAGGATATCCTATATAAAGGGTTACTCATAAATTTCAATCATTATTTTAATCATCAATCTTATACATAAAATCATGCATAATGATCAATTCAATTATACTTATGATATTTATCTCATAATCTCATATCATGGCACAAAGCCTTATATTTCATCAATATGCAATAGTATACAAATTCACCAATCAATCTAACAACATGGCTTAATGCATTACTATCTCATCAATCAAGCATTAGTATATTCCATTATATAATTTTATGTCAAAACATCATACATTTCATAGCAAAAATCACACAAGGAAACAAGTATTGGCAATTTTTACAAGTGTGTTGCGGCTTCATTTCCAAAGTGTATCGCGGCTTCACAATTCAATTGGTGGGTGCCGTGGCTCATGGCCATTTTGTGTTATGGCTCCTTGCTCTCTAGGGTTCCTCTCATCTTAAATCTCAAAGTTTTCATGAATCAAAATAAAAGCTTGAACCTTAAGTTCATAATCATATATAAAGGCATCATTTTCATTTATCAACTCAAGTCTTAACCAAAATCATAAATCTATCATTCTCAAGAGGAAGGAAAAGATGAACATGAGAGGAAAACCCCTACCTTAGATTTCCACCTTCCTCTTCCCTTTTCCTTTCCTCTTTCCTTAGTTGCTCCTTCTTTCTTCCTCCCTTGCTCCTTTCTTGTGCTTCTTGTTTTCTTTCTTCTTTGCTGCTAGGCATGAAACCGAAAGAGAGAACGGAGAGAATGAGTGAAAATGGTAAGGTGAGAGAATAAGGATGAAATGTGAGAAGGGAGAGAAAATGGAAACCAAAAGTCAAAGTTTTGGAGAAAAGCTTCAGAATAAAACAGTGCAAAATGTGATGGAGCTTTTTGTAATAAAGCATTCCAACTGATAACCTTTTATCTTCTAGGAACACTTTAATCTTTTATAAACAAATTTTCTAACTTTCATTGGTATCGTAAAAAATTCTAGAATTTCATCCTATTTTCCTTATTAATATTCCACCATTTTTCTTATATTGCACTATCAGTCTATAAGCTCATTATTCTTTCTTGGGTTAAATTAAACTTATGGAATGAATTAAGAATGTAACACCCTAAAACTACTACTGTGCATATTATCAATATACTCAAGAAGTAGTAATGGGTTAGTCACTTCTAAACGTAAACGTGAATGTAAAACCTGTATAAAACCTAATAATGCATTGATATATATATATATATATATATATATATATATATAATAATAATAATAATAATAATAATAATAATAATAATAATAATAATAATAATAATAATAATAATAATAACAAAAAGTAAAGAGACAAGATAATTTTACATAGTTGAAAACTTGCTCTTTACCACGAGATTACATCATATGTCGAGATGTACAAAATATTAAAACAAGCCACAAGGGCATAATACAAAACTATTAACATCAATACATCAATTATATATCTATACAGATACAAAACATCGATGTCAAGTCTTCAAAATCTTCCTTCACTCCTGCTTTGATCATTGACAGGATTTATCATAGAAATAAGAATTTGGGGTGAGAACTTAAATTCACAGTAGTAAATTTACAAAACATGACATCACGATATATCTAGCTACTTCGGGTAAAAACAAGTTACATAAATAAATGGAAAAGTGGCCCAAGTTAAAACTTAGTATTTTCCTTTCTCAAAGCAAACTTTTTATTTTAATTAAATAAAATACTTTAAGCAGTACATAGTTTTTCAGCTCAAATCAGCATATTCACTTACTAATAATTAAGATAGCAAACAAGTATAAGCAGTCTTTTCATCAATATAAACCAGACAATTGCCCATATAATTGTCATTTTATGTAATGCATAATAATGTATGAGTATACCTATGAAATGCTCTATTGTATGCTTGTGCAATGTTAATAAAAATATTTTATTTTAGAAAACACATGATATTTGTATATTTCCCGGAAAACCTTTGTTCCTTGTATTTCCTCTGGGTAAAATGAGGTAGTAGGAAAACCTTTGTCCCTTAACCACTCTTAATAAAATAACTCTAGCATTTAGAGTACCTTTGGCTCAAGCCAAATACATTGAAATAACAAATATCAAGTTTGAAAAGAAAACATGCAAAGATATTTTTAACCATTCATGCAATTCCTCCATAAAGCATCATAGAGCTTACATTCAACATTTCATTCAAATAACCACATCCTTTCATGAGTACAATGTGTGGCTATGTCATAAATTATGGCAATATGTTCCTTTACCATTATCTATTAAATTTAGACTGTGAAATAATGCTTTTATGCACTAATCACAACATCGCAACCATAGGTTCCATAATTTCATTTAAATACTAACAACAACTTAGAATTATCAAGCATTAAATGATTGAACATAATCTAACATCTCATATAATACAACTAGTTTCATCAACTAAAATAAATCTTAACGTATACAAGAGTACAACCAATTTGTGCCACTGTTGTACCGTGGCCATTTATTCAAACAATAACATGTTTGCTACACCAAAACTAGCTCCATTCTTCAAGCAAATGCATGTTTCACGTGTGCAAAGCAGCCATTAATTCTGCTGTACTGTGACCACTAAGAACAACAAACAATACATGTTTAAAGAGTGTAATGGATAATTAATTACACCACACATACAGTACTATGCTGCACTTAAATCAACAAACATAATGCATATTATATATATAAAAAAAACAACAAACTGTTCTGTTGTACCAAGACCACCATAACCAGCTCTATATTAATTTCTTTCAAACAATGATTTGCATAGACCATCTCCCTTATTTTGTTATATTGTGTTCAACATAGAAATGCACCTTTAAAGCATATATTGGTTGTTTAAATGTTTCACAGGACAGTCACAGTTTGTGTCGTGCCGTGACCATTATATAACAACAAACAATTACATTTATGCATATTTTAGAGGTATAAAACAACCATATGATATGTTGTACCGTGTTCACTATATAAATAGGAAACAATTGCATTTATGATATGCAGGGCAAATGTTTGTTTTACTTTAATGAGACTAGCCAACCATTTTTGTATTTTTATTTTTTTTGTTTTTTTCTTTGTTTTTTTTCTATGCTTAACAAAGCACTCTAAAATTATCTAAACAAACAACACACTTAGCTAACTAAATCAAAAGAGATTACACATGAAGCTAAAAAAAAAACTAATAACTCAAACTCAAACAAGAAAAAGATCACAATATAAAAAGAAATGAGCCTAAACTCGTTCAGAATCAAGCCCAATCCAACATGCCCAAACAAATCTGACCTAAGTAAAAAAAATTGTAAGTAGCCCTAAAACAAAAATCCAAGAAAAAAAAACAAACAGAGCAGAAAATGAAAAACAGAGCAGAAAAAAATAATGGTGGCTATGAGCAACAAAACTTGGTCTTCAACTCAAAGGCACGGCACAGAGGATGACCCAATGGTGGCTGGTGGCGCGTGCTAGCCGAATTTGCTCCTGATGGTGGGACATGTGGCTTCGAGTAGATGGCGGGGCTGTTGGTTCAATGCGTGGAGGGGAACAGTGGTTCACGAATCCGCTGCATTGAGGAGCGGCTGTTGGTTCAGCTGGCAGAGTACAAAGACAGTGAAGTCTGGGTTACAGGTAGCGGCGGCTCGGGTGTTGGGCATGGATCTGTGGTGAGATGGGGTGGTGACTGAATGGTGCAACGGAGGAGGATCTGGGTGATGGCTGTGCTGGATGGTGGCCTCGGGTGTAGGACGGTGGAGACGCGTTTGGTGTTGCTTCTAGCTACTGCGCTGATGGTGGTAATGGAGGATTTCACGGTGAAGTGGGCTGCTTGACGTGGTGGTTATGGTGAATGGGTCATGGTTGGGGTGGTTCACGGTGGCTGGGTCTGGTGCGTGGCTACCGTCTTCGTGGTGGTTGGACTTGATTTGGGTGGTTGAGATGGTGACTGGGTCGTATGGCAGAGGCTATAGGGTGGTTTGGTGGAGGCTTGGTGATGTGGTTGCGTTAGTGGTGTTAGTGGTGGTTCTTTGGTTTAGTTTTTGGCTATAATGTGGCAGTGGAAGTTGAAAGGTGAAGGTTTGAGGTTGATGAAGGTTTGCTGAGTAGTTGTGGTGAAGGGTGAAGAAAAAAATGATTATGTCCCTCTGTTTGTTGATTGAGGAGTTCGCTACTGCTCCCCCTTTTGTGCATTATTGCTTGGATATTTGTAGAGTTGAATTTGTGTTTTCTTTGTCAATCCCCTCAAATTATGCTTCATAATTCTTGATTTGTTGGTGATTGGAAACAAAAATGGAAAAATAAAACTTTTCAGATGCTTTACTCAAAACAAAAAAGGAAATTTGCCATTTGAAAGGGGTACAAGAGGCACAAATTGAGTTCTTTCATTGCTTAGTGTCTTAGGCTTCAATGTTGATGGATGGCTAGGGTTATTGTTGGAGAAGACTAGGGTTTGGATATTAACAAGGAGATGGTTTGAGTCATAGGTAGGCGGATCTAGGTTATGGGTGGAGGATCTAGGTTTGCCTAGGCCCATAATGCAAGGCATGAAGAGATTTGAGCTTGATTTGTGTTTATAAGGATTGAATCACTTTCTTTTTAAAAAAATCCAAATTAATCTCCTTTCTTTTATTTTTCATTCTTGGGTATAGGTCAAAATTATATTTTTTTAGTGGATTTGAGCTTAGTAATTATAATTTTTATTTTTTTAAATTTTTTTTTAATGATCCAGACAAAGAGTGTTTACAATTAACACCATTTTTACCAAATTCTACACTCCGCCCCACCCCTCTCAATAAGGTAGCGAATCTGTTAGGGTATCTTAACATAATATTTTTTTTTTAACTAAGGTTAACTATGGCCAATTCTAATATACACCCTTCAAAGGAGGGTGCATAATACACCTCATCAATCATGATCCTTGATTGTGTTGAAAAACACATCAACGATTAGGATTGATGACTTGTAACCTATATTTTTTTTTATTTTAATTTTTTTTGAAAAACTACCACCACCACCACCACTACCAGCGACCACCGCCGGTCACCTCTATAATGTCGCTTTGTACTACACAAGAATATCTCATAGAAATCAAATAGAAGAAGTAGGAAAAATCTAAGAGTGAGGCTCTGACCTTTGGCTTCGCGCACGAGGAAGCGACGCAGAGGAGTGCAGCAGGCGGGGCTGACCTTGAGGCATGGTGGATGGTGGGCCCGGGTGGAAGATGGGGGTGATGCGATTCATGTCACGAATTTTGACTCTGGTGTATGGATCGTAGTGGCGCGCGGTTCCTGCGCAGAGGACGACGTTCAAGGGTGGTGATTTCCTCTGCTCGTGGTCGCTGATTGGACTCGGTATGACAGTGGTTCTAGTCACAGATCTGGGTGGTTACTCTATTTTTGTGACAGATCTGAACGATGGTGGTGCATGGAGGAGCAGATGGTAGCCGGCAAAGAGGACGGGCTCATGGTGGTCTGGCTCAGATCTGCAGTGGTGGTGGCACGCACTGCGAGAGGGCTCACAGCTAGGAGGAGCTCAGTTTGGAATGGTGGTGTTGGGTGATGCAGACGGAGATGAGGTTTGCTGCGCTCTGTGTAGGTGCTAGGTAGCGGCTACGGGTGTACGACACACGATTTAGCTGTTGTGTTGAGACAGTGTAGGACGGTGTAGACGTGACGGTGCTGCTATGGTAGCAACTTGGTGTCATTGGTTGCTATCTTCACAGCGGCTGGTGAGCACAATTTGGGGTGGTTATGGCAGGATGTGGTGGTAATGTTGGCAGGGGTGATGACTAGAAATGATGGCTTGCGGTCGGTGTTGACATATGCTTGAGGCAACTGACAGCCAATGGTGGCGGGAAACCAAAAACCAAAAAAAAAACCTGGAGCAACAAAAAAACCTGCTATTACAGGTAAAGTCAAGGGTGTATTATACACCATAACTTAACCCGGTGCACAATAGCAATGGCCGGTTAACTATTAGTAACTTGAGAAAAAAAATGTTGAATGGTTCAATGTCGTTGCAAGCTAGACTGTTGGAGCTGTCGTGGCTATAAAAACCAGCCCTATCGAAACAGGGGATCCACCCAGCCTTCCATTTCTCATTCAATTGAAGTCAAACTAGTTAAGAGTTGATGCAAACATCTTGGTCGATGCCTGGGGTAAGTATTCCATATCTCATTATGTAAGTTATAGTAGTGTGTTGGCTTGGTTAAGGAAATGCCCCTATATTTCTTTGAATGTTGAATGTCTCACCAAACTTTTTTACAAATGAAGATACAATCATCAAATATGGGGTAGTCAAGCAATGGCACAGGGATATGGTGTGTAAACAAGATATGCAGATGTGGGAGGTGTGTAGCCGTACGTAGCTTAGAGTCGGCTATAACAAATATTGTTATATTACAATTGCCAAGACAAGAGCTACGACTACTTTGAATGGGTGAAACTAGTGGAGGATGGTGGAGTTGAAAGCAACTCAAATGTAAGGAATAAGCAATCAAGACTAGCAGAAATAGGGGAGGATCATGGGACTGAGTTTGTAAGGGAAGTATGGGAGTTAAGAAGGGATGTTGGAGTGATTAACAACAAACTAAAAAGTAATAAATATTGGATGTGCATTCTAGGTGCTGCAAATGCAATCCTAAGCTTGTGTGTGTTCCTACTGTTATGTGTAATAGTGATGCTAGTTGCAAAGATAGGATATTGAATGGAATCGGTCAATGTCTATTACAAATCAACCAAACAGAATGCAAAAATGATAAAATATTTGGACAATTGCTATCAAAAGAAACATGCATATTATCATTTCATAACTTATAATAAGTTCATTAATTGTCATGAGGGCCCAATACCAAAAAAAGGCATTCACAATCATTCACACATGGTGCAAGACCATGACAAGATGGGTCCCTCAACAAGTCACTATTACTTAAACAAAGTAAAGTTGAGTCATGTGTAATGTATCTCAACACAGTAAAAAAATCAACATATATATTGCTAACAAACATAACTTAATTTATAAACAAAAAACATAATAACATTCAATCATCTAGATAACTCAAAAGCAAGCATATTCACTTTGGCTTAAGTGAATATATAGGTTCCCATCAACCTTAACTATAATGGTTCCAGCCCCTGCATTTACTACTGCATTCGAAGGTCCATCAACACCAAATGTTGCAAATGTAGTAGAAGGACCAAGAATACCATATATTGCAGCAATAATAGAAGAACCATTAGTATTTACTTCAGTATTGGGTTGGGGAATAGTACGTGGTTTGACTGGACTCTTGGTTACAGGCTTCCCTACAACCTTCTTCTTTTCTTTGTCCTTGGAGGCAGTCCTCCCTACAACTTTCCTCTTTCCCTTGTCCTTTCTTATGGAATTTACTCCAACACTTAACATTTGGCTATGTGGGGTTTGGATATGTGGAGGGCGTCCACTCAAGCTACTCTCAGCTGGCTCATTAATTCTTATTCCAGCATTGGTCCCACCACTAGTAGCTTGTAACTAATTCATATGCACCAAATGATATTAGGAAATTGGAGTAATGTAATAAATATATACAATTACATATGTGACTAATAACAACGCTTATCTTTTTTATGCTTGAATACCTTCTTCTTGCAGTAAGTGGTGCTCACTAACAAGTCCTCTTGTTATGGCCAAATTGCTTGCAATTGTCACATCTTAGAGTATTGGATCTTCTGGCAAAACCCTCTCTAGCAGGTGCTTCATCAAGCTCCCTTCTCTTGTTCTTTTTGGGCTTTCCAAGAAGTTTCTTCAGTAATTGTGACAACATAATATCTTCAAGGTTTTCATGAATCCCTACCATGCTAAGGTCTGGTACTGGATGTATGATTTCATTATAGGCCATCTGGTAGTAGTGCTTACTATATGCATGATCACAGAATTGATCAATGTTAGGTCTTAAGTAACTAATGCATGATAAGGCATGCTTGCATGACAATCTTGCACATGAAGTATAGTTAGTCTCTAAAACAATGGAGTAAACTAAATTAAAGAATAAACAAATAGGAAGAATGGCTGCACATAGGATAAATATATGATATCTCCCAATACTTGAAGTGGCAGATTGTTTTTTTCAAGTCCACAAGGTATCTTTTCCCATTATCATTAACCACAAACTCTATCTAACCAGCAGGGACTAAACTATACTTATTAGTTCTATTCTTGGAGATTGTCAATCTTGAAGATTGTCATTATCCATTATTGAAGATTGTCTAACCACAGGTATCTTTTCCCATTATCCCAATACTTGAAGATTGTCAATCTCCTCATTTTGGTTGAGTCTATTCAACTTCAAATTCATGTTCTTGGAGCTTGCCAAAAAGTATAGCTAAGGCCATGGTTGAGAGATTTCTTAACTCCAAAATAGTCGTCACTTTAGGTTGCTAATGTTTGCTCAAACA
Source organism: Ormosia emarginata (assembly GCA_029884605.1). Taxonomy (NCBI): domain Eukaryota; kingdom Viridiplantae; phylum Streptophyta; class Magnoliopsida; order Fabales; family Fabaceae; genus Ormosia; species Ormosia emarginata. The sequence goes on along the minus strand of JAQQTP010000074.1, from coordinate 28,025,508 downwards.
TCTCAAAACTTTGTTAATAAGATCTTCATTAAGAAAAGTCTTTCACAATGAAGCAAGATGATTAATAATATGTGTGAACCATTTTTGCATTTCTTGAATGCTTTCACAATGGTTCATTCTAAAAAGCTCATATTCATGGGTGAGAGTGTTTATCCTTGATATTTGCACTTCACTAGTACCCTCATGGGTAACTTGCAAAGTGTCCCACATTTCTTAAGCAGATTTACAACTTGAGACTTTAAAGAACTCATCATACCCCAAAGTTGTAGTAATAATGTTTTTGGCTCTCAAATTATATTGGACCTTTTTCTTATCATCATCGGTTCATTCACTTCTTGGTGTGTTAACTCTAACACCATTAACAACTTATGTGAGGACAAAATGACCATTTTCAATAGTATCCCACACATCTAAGTCAATAGCTCCAATAAAATTTTTTATTATTTCTTTCCAATAAGTATAATCATTCCCAATGAAAAAGGAAGATCTATTTATAGAAGAACTTTCGTTAGAAAAACCATTTGAAGTCATTTCTCCTCTTGAAGCTACAAAGCTTTTTACACAAGAGTCTAGCTCTGATACCACTTGTTACTAAGTGGCCTCAATACTCAAGAGAGGGGGTGAATTGAATATGTAAAATATTTTTGTAAATCTTTCGCAAAATATTTGATTATCAATTTTTGTTGAAGCTATTGATTGATTAAAGTGAATAGATAGATGAGATTGATCACTTCAGTCACAAATAAATAAGTCAAGATAGAAAGTATTTAAGCAAACGTATAAAATATAAGCACAAAGTAAAAAGTTAGAGTTAAGAAGAACAAACACAAGGATTTATCCTAGTTCAACCACCTCCTGTGATCACGTCCAGTCCTCAAGTGAACCACCCGAGATTTTTTACTAAACCTTCAAGCTTGAACAGGTGCTTGATAACCTTTACAACTGAGAACACTCAACATACCTCTTGGATAACTCACCTTTTGTGCTTGAGCCTCAAAATAGGGATAACTCACCCTTTACAACCTTTGAGGGATACCTCACCCTCTTTTACAAACAAAGGATACCTCACCCTCTTTTACAAACAAAGGATACCTCATCCTTTACTCTTTCAAGGGATACCTCACCATTTTATCTCTTGAGGGATACCTCACCTTCTTTTATAGGAAATCAAATGAAGATTGAATGATAAACTCTCAAAAGAGTAGATATTACAAATTGAAGCTTTATGGTATTAAGGATTCACACAACTTGAAGCTCAAAACAGGGTATTCAATGAAATGATGAGAAAACTCGTATTTAATGCTCAAAGATGTTTTTCAGATTGTTTTCCAACCCATAATCAATGCATAAACACTTTTATTTATAGCGCATAGCATTTAAGAAACGTTGGAAGTGGTTGGGGGCATTAAATGCTCTCAATAGATCCGTTGGGAAAGTGTTCTGTGTTTGAGCATAACCGGTTATGAGATATACATAATCGGTTATGACTTGTAGAAAAAATATCCTAGGCCTTTATTAAACATCATAACCTATTATAAGTTAGTCATAATCGGTTATGGAACTTTAAAAACCAATATCATAACCTATTATGAGTTAGTCATAATCGATTATGGAACTTTTAAAACCGAAGAAGGAACGTACTATAACATCATATAACCAATTATGGATCATTCATAATTGGTTACGGGCCTTTTAGAAATTATAAAAGCACGTTCTGACTTTGTTTTATAACTGATTAGGAATATATCATAATCTGTTATAAGGCTTAAGAAAAAGTAGGAATAGCCTCTGACTTAGTGAATAACCTATTATGGAAAATTCATAACTTTTTATGGGAAATTCCTAACCTAGTATGGCTTGCTTAGAAACATAGGATTTTCAAAGAATTTCTTAACCAAGGATATCCAAAATCTTTCCAAACTTTCTAAAAGCATTTTACTCAATTTTAAACACAATTTTCACAAGATGAAAATATGATTATGCAAAGCCATTTAAAGATGAATTGAAAGCCAAGAAATGAGCTTTTGTGTGAGTCCATTATGCCTCTACATATGATCTAAGTCCTACTACCTAATCTTGAAAGACCTTGGGACTTGATCTTTGCACTTCATTGCTTTCTTGTTTGTTGATCATCAAAACCAAGACCATTGCCGTTCACATTCTCCCCCTTTTTGATGATGACAAACTATCAATTGAGAAAAGCATTAGTTTAATTAAATTGGTTTTCACATAAGGTATTAAATAAAACTTACTCCCTCTCTATTTTTCAAGAGGTGATAAGTTTAGAGTTTGCACAACTCCCCCTTAATTTTGGAATCCCAAGATTATTGAAGATATACATTTTGCTATTTTACCTTACTTTTCTCAATGACATTTAAATCTTCCCCCCTTTTTGTCATGATAAAAAAGATATATAATAACAAAAAAATACCAAGTTTGATAAAAGAGAAGACACATCTTAACAGGCCCAATTATAAAATATATACCAGAAAATTTAATATATATGGACCAAAACTCATAGTTATTTGATAACATAGATATTCAATAATGGGTGCAATAGAATCATAAAAAATAGAACATGCATTGTTATTCACATTTGACACCATTGATACCAATATACCAATACCAAAAGCATATCATGATATTTGAATTTGTTCATGATGAAGCTAATAATAATGTTAGATCAAAATAGGAAATATATAGATCAAAGACAGTAGCTAAAAGAAAAATTGGATCCATGCTTAAGTCCCGTGATCTTCAGGTTGTTGAAGTTGACGCTTAAGTCTTTCTAAGCCAGCATCTATAGAGTTGAGATGATCATACATAATCCTATTAGTTTTTTCTTGATAGAACCTCAAATCCATAATTTGAGCCTGTAAGCTAGCTTGCATATCTGCAATAACAGCTACGATCCTGTCTTCATTTTGAGTAGGGGTATCCTCCATGGGAACATCAGCATCTCTAGCTGGTGCAGCTGCTGCCTCACATCCCTACCATATACCCATTCTTCATTCACTTGGAAATAGATGATTTTAAATGGTGGAAATGGATGAATAGTGATGGAAAGTGAGATTTAATGGTGGATTTTGGTTGGATTTGAAGTGGGAAGGTGTTTGTGTGAGTGAATGTGAGTGGGTGTTTGAGAGAAGAAGATGAAAAAGGAGGTGGAGGGCACGAAAATGGTGAAACACGGCTGCTGGATGTGTTTAAAGGAGGCTCCATAATCGGTTATGGTATTGGGCATAATCGGTTATGTTTGGTGCTCAAAGGAGATGCATTCTCTGTTTAAGTATAATAACCGATTATGACATCTTCCGTAATCAGTTATGTAAGTTTTTAAAAGAAACTCTAGAGCCTCTATGGACGTGTATAACCGATTATGAGACTCTTATAATCAGTTATATGAGCGTGGCAGAGAGCACCAAACAACCATCTTTACACCACAATCGATTACCAAAGATTATAAGCTTTCCATAACAGGTTATGACCATCTTCTAAATGATTATTTCTCAAACAAAACCAGAAAAATGTTCAAGAGATTATCCTTTAAAACACCAACTCATGCCATTGTTTGAGGGTGATCTTAGTTTGTCCTCATTTTCATCTATACTCACATCATAAATGTATCCCAAAAATAGATTTGGCTTCTTTGAAAGTGCTGGAATCCAAATTCTTTAGCAAGAGCTTGGGATTGGAAATTTAGGGGACATGAGCATGGATCAAGTATCTGCAAAACAAACTTGAGAGAACCTCTGATGCTCAAGTCAGTATTGGATTCAAAAAAGATTAAAATAAGATAACTATGCATGGAGTTCAATAATGTAGCAAAGTTATGATTTTTAGCCAGAGTTAGATGCATGATTGATCTAGAATGCTAAGTTCAAAGATGTTTTCATCAAATATGCTATTTCAAACAAGAAGTGAACTTGTAACACCCACCGTAGGGTGCCACATTTATGTTACTTAATTATCCAAATACCTTCAAGATCATAAAAAGTGATGTTATGATAAAAATATGAATTGTAAATTTTTTCTTTCTTTCTTCTTTGATGACAATAAAATAAACTTAGCGAAAATTAAAATATTATACATCATCACACATAATATACATCATTATACATAACGGAAGTTCTGTCAGGATTATTTATATACAGACCAAGTTCTCAAAGTAATTAAACATAATTTAAGACTCACATAATTACCCAAGTCTGACTAAACAGCAGAACCCTCAGATGGGTCCTCCTCAGATTCCTCAGCAGATAGGAATCCGTTATTATGTGAAGCTCTACGGACAGGTGTCTACGCAGATGACACGATACTTATCGCACTAGGAGTATGGTAGTAAGCTCCCCAGTACTGCCTAATGGATAGTGAAAACTCTAACTGTACATAAATATTAACACTAAAGTAGGGGTTCCCTTGATAAAGCTTACTGTAAGTAATGTTCAGGTCCCCTATATAAAATATACACTGTCGATCCAAATGGACATGCCACGCTTCCGAACCTCCATGAAACTGTAATGTCACGTATCCTAAAAAGCTGGGCATTTCCATCTTCTCAAAATTCTGCGATCTCAGACGTGAGAAGTAGTTCTTCTTCTCCTTCTTGTACTGTTTCTTTCTCAACGTCTTCAGTCAATTATAAATAAAATATACAAATATACATACAAAGAGGTGAGATCACCTACGCCAATACCAACATGGTAGCATAGAGATAACATAACAACATGCCATAAACACATCATATTACAATATGGCATCAACATATTATCGATCAAAATTAACATTTAATAATTCCATGAAATGCCATCTACACTAAGTAGATATTTTAAAAAGTACAATTGTCATAATCAATATTTCACTGATGTAGGCATTTATATTAATGCATGAACACATAGACTCGATTTCCTACTCCATGGAACTAAACTCAGGTCGGAGAAATTGATCGAAAAGATCTGCCGGTACCACGTGCCTCAGACCAAGTGCTATAATTATATCTTGCACATCTAGCATATACACGACAGTCTTTATCAGATCTCGATTAAGAATAATGTCTCGGTCCAGATCATCGGTGTGTTGCATCGGTCTAACCCACGGTACAGAAGAGCTACCAACTGCCAATTGCGAGCAACCCGCACCCCGATGCCCCCAAGGTCAATGAGTGACCTATACTACGCATATCGCACCCACTCAAAAGGTGTACGTTTCTCCTAGGCAATTAGCCATATACAGTCCATCGAACCATTTTCAATGCATGTGTAATGCACCAATTACCAACCAAAGGTAAATCACATAATTTCTCATACCAGGTTCAAATACTGTTTTACGTTCGTGTATTAACGCCAATTACAGGCAAACTTCTCAATTTCTTATACAGTATTCATATACTGATTTTAACTGTAAAGTTTACTGTATAATTAATAGCAAAATCACATTACCGTGTTTTTCTCATTCGCAAAATATTTTTGTCACGCTTTTACAAATCACATAATATTTTGTTACGTAAACAATGATTTGTAACATTTTCTGTTACTTTTAAAAATTGCATAATCATTTTCTATTGTATTCTAAATTGCGTAAAAATATTCTTTTATTTTTAAATCGCATAGCGATTTTTCTACAACATTTCGATCGTGTAAAATATTTAAACGCTTTGAAAATCGCATAGAAATATTTTAACGTTTTTCAAGTCGCGTAACTTAAAAATTACATTTTTGAGTTACGTAAATCGTTTCTCACCATTTTTACCCTTCGTAAAATATTTCTTAACTTTAAAAAAATATTATTTTGGACTTTTCTTACAATAATATAATTTCTTAATTTATTCTCTTCCTATTTTTAGTCGAAAAATCTTTTTCGTAATATATTTTCTCAAAATCACTTTTTTATTGATTTAATCTTACAAAATCACATTTAGTTGATTTAATTACTGTTTCTAACTTTAAATTTCCTAAACGTTTTCCAAAACCCAATAAATAAATTCTACGTTAGTAAATTTAAGTTACAAACGTTTTCTTTTATATTTCTAAATCACTTCTAAAAATTAATTCTCTTTAAAATATTTTGAAGTTCAACACTTTCAATCCCCTTTTTCTTTTATTTATGAAAATTCCACTTTACTTATTTGATAACACTTCAATTCCCCTTTCCAAAATCCTTATTTGAAAATTCTTGTATTTTATAACATCAAAACATTTTTCTAAATTATCAAAACCTTATAAATGGCCATTGAAACCATGAAATATTTTTCTTCTAACTTAAATAAATTCCATTCTTGTTTCTACACAAAATAAATTCATGAAAACACAACTCAAAACCGTGTGCATTCTTTTTGCAAAACAAACCTTTTTGTTTATTTTCTTTACTTATCAAATCATTTAATTTTATCATTCATGAAAATATAATTTTGTGAACACCAAATTGGTTGGTGTCTTGGCTGAAAATTTGCTTAAGTTTAAGGACTAAAAATTAACTCCATTGTTCTTGAAAAATTTCAATAAAAACCCTAGTTTTGGAAGCCCAAAATCGTAACCTTCTCAGCCAAAATTTGTTTATTTCAACATACATCCATCATAATATATTCAACATATATCATCATGCATATTATAAGCATACCATTAAGCAAATAAAAGTCATACTAAGCATGCATACACAAGTAAATCATGCAAAGCATATCAAGCATAGGCAAAAATAATCAAAGCACATAACACACACAAATTATTACATGACCATGGATATGAATCCTCACATGGATTCACCATCCATCAAATATAAAACCATCTCTCACCACCATGCTTGGTTGGTGAGATGGATCTCCCTCTTACCTCTTGAAGATCCTCTAAAGCTCCTTGCTTTGTATTTTGAACAAGATCTCCACCAACACAAATTTCTTAAACATGAAACAAACACAAGAAATTAGTATATCAAGCTTGAATAAGAGGAACCATGGATCAAACATGGTTTAGAACATGAAAAAGAAAAGAATAAAATGAAGTTTCCTTACACTTTACCAACAAAAACTCTATAACTTAATCTTAGCAAAAGTCCTTCAAGATGGAAGATTTAGAGAAAGTCTTCAACATGAAAGTTGCTTAGAATAAGGTAAGGATTCAAGAAACTAGGTTGTATGAAATTAAAGAGTGATGGAGGAGGGACTTAGGGTGCTTGGCCGAATGGTCTTCTTAGGGAGAGAAAATGGAGTTTTCTTTGGTTTGCTTCTTGAAACTTAAGTGAAAAGGTGAAGATGTGATAATGTGAAGTGTAGAAATGAATTATTTGGTCTTCAAAGCCTTGCATGACTGTAGCTTGCATGGAGAAAGGTGGAAAGTGAAGTTTGAAAAACTATAGCCTTTTGGAATGATCATTAACGATCAATAGGAAAAATAATTGGTGGTCTTGAAACTTGGCCATTGCCTTAAGTCTCCAAAACCGTCCCCCCCTCTTCATGCACTCCAAAATGTGACAAATTTCATAGCCATCATTTTAGGCAATCTTAACCTTTAATTAAAAGAATGGTGTGGATTAAAAATAGATACTAGGTTTAGGTTATAGATGGAAGACTTTATTTGAGCCATTGGATCATTTTTGGCTTGCAATCCTAACCATTGAATGTGTCTCCAAAATGAAGGGTCAAGATTACACCTTCAAACTTTACATCCAAGGGTCCAAAATGGTTGTAGTCATTTTTTGATGACTAATTCTCCGCCATTGATCTAAATCTAAATCCAATGGTCATTAATGATCCTTCTCCACCATTGATTAAATTTACATCCAAGGGTTGATAATGGTCATAGCCATTTTATAAGACTAAATCTCTATCCTTGATTTAATTTCCATCCAACGGTTAAATTGATCCTATTCACTTCTAAGATCAAATCTCCACCATTGATTAATTCAAGATTAAATCTCCAACGGTGATTAAATTGATGGTGGATATCAAAACCACCAATGTTGACTTAACAGTATAGAATTTTATTTTTATCTGTTATAACCCCACGAAAGAATATATTTACTATATTTTTATCGACTGATAATTAAATACAGTATAAAACACTGTAAAAGAAATTTTCTAAAACTGTTTCTGGATTCAGGTTTAGTAAGATCCCCTGTCTCCGTCTAAACAGTACAAATTTTTCTATGCGTAGAAAAATTTTCACTTTGCAGGACCTACCTGGGCCCATGTATGGCCACCTGGGCCCACATACACCCCCTAGGGCCCACAAACAGTAAAAATTTCATAATCATTCATAAAATCATAAAAATTAGAAAATTCACAAATATCAAATCAGATTACGTAAAATAATTAAGACTTTTCAGTAATAATTAAATTACGTAAAATTTTTCTGGCCCGAAAATTATTATTTCCCTGACATGGAGCAAATTACTCAAAACGATCAAATATACAGATGGAATATTCAAAATAATTTTACAGCACACAAAAATCACTAAACTGTAGAATTCTGTTAACTGTCAAAATTATTGTTTCTAAGATAGAAAGTTCGGGGTGTTATAGAACTTATGTAGCATATTATCACATGTAGAGATATTTTCAAGATATAAAGCTAGAAAAGTACTTCTTTAAAGCAAGTTAAAGCATAAAACAAGTCTCCACTTATCCAAAGGTTGTAAGTCCAAGCTTCTTGGAGACAAGGGAGAGAACTTGGAGTATTTTATGATCTTGTGCTTGCAACAACCACTTTTGAGATTACAAAGTCAGTTCTTGGCCTTCAAGCATACCTACAACACACTTCAATTTTTGACTTTTGGTACCCAAATTTTCTTGGGTCCTTGTGTGTTAACTTTTGGCAAAGAGCCTTTGGGAACTAAAACCATTTTGGTTCCTATCTTGTTATTGATATTTTTTTTACATTACAAGTTGATGCACTATGTCCTTTCTTGTCACAATGAAAACACTTTATAAATGGGCTTGTTGATGTACTTAAGGGAACAAAGAAATTCTTGTAAAGTTTTTGTTGGTTTTTGGGATTGTACCCTAAACTAGCCTTTTGAAAAACACATCTTTGTTTCCCAAGCAATATGTTCAAATTATCTCTTCCAAGGATAAATTTTGAAAGAGTATTTTTCAAATCTTCAATTTCCTTTTCAAAAGTTTTGCATGATGAGTAAGAAAGGGATGTAGATGCATTATCAAGAGAAGAAAATATCATGCATGAAGAATTTGCATCAATAAGTCCAAGAGTTTCATTTTCAATTCTAAGTTCCTCAATTTCCTTATTTAAAATAGAGATCTTGTTTTCAAAATAGGAAATTACTTCCTTGGATGATGAAACAATATTTGGAAGCCTCACAAATTCATTATGCAATTCTTTAAATACATCTTGCAATTCATCATAGGAGGGGGAAGAATTTGATTCAAAGTTTGAGGATGTTACCTCTATGTCATCTTCTTCTTCCTCTTCACTTCTAACTATGAGCTATAGGTTAGCTTTCTCATTGTCTGAGTTATCGATGAGTCCATGTCACTTTCATCCCAGGCTATATAAGCTTTTCTTCCATTTTTATCCTTTGTGGATCTCCTTTCATATTTAGCCACTTTCCTTTGATAAATGGGACACTCCATCTTCAAGTACCCCAGTTCTCCACATTTAAAGCATTTAGAAGTGGATGAGGTTTCTTCCCCTTTATGATAGGTATTCTTTTGTGGAAAGAGAGGTCTTGTTTGAACTTTATTCTTCTTGAAGAATCTTCTATATTTCTTTACTAGAAGACCAAGATTCTCCTTATTTATTTCTAAGTCATCTCCATCATCTTCATCATCATCATCATTATTGACCATGGAGGAAGTGACCTTGAGAGTTATTCCCTTCTTTTTCTTGTCAATCTCCTCATTTTGGTTGAGTCTATTTAACTTCAATTCATGTTCTTAGAGCTTGCCAAAAAGTGAAGCTAAGGCCATAGTTGAGAGATTTCTTGACTCCACAATAGCTGTCACTTTAGGTTGCTAATGCTTGCTCAAACATATCAAAACTTTGTTAATAAGATCTTCACTAGGAAAAGTCTTTCGTAATGAAGCAAGATGATTAACAATATGTGTGAACCGATTTTGCATTTCTTGAATGCTTTCACAATGGTTTATTCTAAAAAGCTCATATTCATGGGTGAAAGTGTTTATCCTTGATCTTTGCACTTCACTAGTACCCTTGTAACATCCCAAAATTTACATCCTAATATCTTACAAACATAAGGATAATCCATTATGGCTATGTCACTTTTAATCCTTAAACAACAATTCTAATCCATAAAAATTATGCAAACTTTTATAGAGAGCTATGATAAACTAAAAGTTATATATACATCATTGTCTCAAGGGATATATTGTAATACATAAGCTCTTACACACTAATTCGAGTATAAATAACACGAGTTTTATCTCAAAAAAACATAATAACTACACTATACTAGTCTTCATATAACTTCTTCGTCCTTTTAGAAGAACTTGCACTTGGATTTACATGGCAACACAATCGGCGTGAGAAATCACATCTCAGTATAAGTATTCCAAAACCAGCAGTTTATACAATCATAAAAAATTACATAACCAATAGGTTAACACTTCAATCACAGAAGCACAATAACACTCCCATCTCAAAAGTCCGCAACTGCCCATATAATTGCATGTCATGATTTTGAATGAATGACGACAACCACCCATACAATTGTCATGCTATGCCAAATTATGTCTAGTATGTATGCCTATACAATATCTTAAGTATGAAATGGATATTGTATGATACTAAGTCCATGGTAATGCCATGAATGCATGAGTCCTGAACAAAGTAATGGAAGTCACATCCATAACCTTGGACAAGCATTGGAAGTCCATCTAGAAAAGAACACTCCGAGTAGTGAAATCCATCAACTACACGGTCTTCAGAAATGGAGAGGAAGTCCATCCTCGGAACCATAAGGAAATCCATCCTTAACAACACAACCAATATGAAGAGTATACCATTTACATCAACTATGTTTCATAATTATATCATGCAAAACAATCTTTCCTTTCCTTCTTCCTCTCCTTCGTTGCTTGATTCTCCTCCCTTTGCTCTTTGCTTTCCTTCCTTTTTGCTCTTTTTTGCTTGTAACCATGAGAAGAGAAAAGAAATGAGGATATTACCTCATATAAAGGCATGAAAATGCCTAAAGAAGAAAGCCAAAAATGTGAGGCCCTTTGCCTCTAAAGATATTTAGCTTAAAACATCCGATCTGCTAAAAACATCTAGATTCCACCAAACCAGTTTTCTCACTTCCAACAAGTTTAAAATAAATCTTAAGATTCATAAAAAAATCTTGTTTCACCATTTTCACATTTTTTCATATTTGCTGGTAGTCAATCCGGTATTAAAACACACATCCAGTATGCTTAAAAATACCAAACTAAGTCCGATTAACCTCAAATTTTAACTGTAACATAGTTTACACATTTGTGACCTAGAAATAAAATCTCTGCATTTATTTCCATTAACTAAGCAGTTTAAGCTATTTTCAGAGCTAAAAACATCTATTTTTCACACATAGCGTTGCAGCAAAATGCCTAAACGTACTCAGAAAGTCACAAAACTTAACAAACATGATAATTAAGTATTAAGCTACCTCCGTAACTATATACAAGTCTATCATGTTTTTTACAGGTGTCACAACCCTCATGGGTAACGTGCAAAGTGTCTCACATTTCTTAGGCAGATTTACAATTTGAGACTCTAAAGAACTCATCATACTCCAAAGTTGTGGTAATGATGTTTTTGGTTCTCAAATTATATTGGACCTTTTTCTTATCATCATCGGTTCATTCACTTCTTGATGTGTTAACTCTAACACCATTAACAACTTGTATGGGGACAAAAGGACCATTTTTAATAGAATCCCACACACCTAAGTCAATAACTTCAATAAAAATTTTCATTCTTTCTTTCCAATAGGTATAATCATCTCCATTGAAACAGGAAGGTCTATTTATAGAAGAACTTTCATTAGAAAAACCATTTGAAGTCATTTCTCCTCTTGAAGCTGCTAAGCTCTTTACACAAGAGTCTAGCTCTGATACCACTTGTTACCAAGTGACCTCAATACTCAAGAGAGGGGGTGAATTGAGTATGTAAAATATTTTCGCAAATCTTTTGCAAAACATTTGATTATCAATTTTTGTTGAAGCTATTGATTGATTAAAGTGAATAGATAGATGAGATTGATTACTTCACACACAAATAAATAAGTCAAGATAGAAAGTATTCAAGCAAGCACATAAAATATAAGCACAACGTAAAGAGATAGAGTTGAGAAGAACAAACACAAGGATTTATCCTGGTTCAACCACCTCTTGTGATCACGTCCAGTCCTCAAGTGAATCACCCAAGATTTTTTACTAAACCTTCAAGCTTGAACATGTGCTTGACAACCTTTACAACTGAGAGCACTCAACATACCTATGGGATGCCTTACCCTTTATGCTTGAGACTCAAAACAGGGATACCTCACCCTTTACAACCTTTGAAGGATGCTTCATCCTCTTTTACAAACAAGGGATACCTCACCTTTTACTCTTTCAAGGGATACCTCACCCTTTTATCTCTTGAGGGATACCTCACCTTCTTTTATAGGAAATCAAATGAAGATTGAAAGATGAACTCTCAAAAGAGTAGATATTACAAATTGAAACTTTATGGTATTAAGGATTCACACAACTTGAAGCTCAAAACATGGTATTCAATGAAATGATGAGAAAACTCGTATTTAATGCTCAAGGATGTTTTTCAGATTGTTTTCCAACCCATAATCAATGCATAAACACTTTTATTTATAGCCCATAGCATTTAAGAAACGTTGGAAGTGGTTGGGGGCATTAAATGCTCTCAATAGATCCGTTGGGGAAGTGTTTTGCGTTTGAGCATAACCCGTTCTGAGATATACATAATCGGTTATGACTTGTAGAAAAAATATCATGGGCTTTTATTAAACATCATAACCTATTATGAGTTAGTCATAATCGGTTATGGAACTTTAAAAACCAACATCATAACCTATTATGAGTTAGTCATAATCGATTATGGAACTTTTAAAACTGAAGAAGGAATGTACTGTAACATCATATAACTAATTATAGATCATTCATAATCCGTTACAAGCCTTTTTGAAATTATAAAAGCACATTCTGACTTTGTCTTATAACTGATTATGAATATATCATAATCGGTTATGAGGCATAAGAAAAAGTAGGAATAGCCTCTGACTTAGTGAATAACCTGTTAGGGAAAATTCATAACTTGTTATGGGAAATCCATAACCTATTATGGCTTGCTTAGAAACATAGGATTTTCAAAGAATTTCTCAACCAAGGATATCCAAAATCTTTCTAAACTTTCTAAAAGCATTTTACTCAATCTTAAACATAATTTTCACAAGATGAAAACATGATTATGCAAAGCCATTTAAAGATGAGTTTAGAGCCAAGAAATGAGCTTTTGTGTGAGTCCATTATACCTCTACATATGATCTAAGTCCTATTAGCTAATCTTAAAAAACCTTGGGACTTGATCTTTGCACTTAATTGCTTTCTTGTTTGTTGATCATCAAAACCAAGACCATTGTTGTTCACACATCTTAGTACTTGGATTTATTTTTCCATAACTTTTCATATGGTGCTATTTATCAATTAAGCTTCATTACTTGGTCCCAAGTTAAATTAAACCGAGGAATTAAGTAATAAGCTTACTGATACTTAACTTCATTGGTATTTTATACAAAAATATTCCCCATGTCTTACCTTTCACCTTCTTGAAATTTCATAATTTTCTGAGTTACTTAGCTGTTTCTCAACTGTTCCATTGATTCTTATTTAGTATCCTTAAAAATATCGAATTATCTCAGTTGATTCTCCAAAATTTTCTACAATTCTTGTCAATAGTTCTTAGTTAGAAAATAATTTTTTAATAGTTATTTTCATCGTATCAATTAATGTTGCAGATACTTTAGTTATATTATTGTATTCAATGTTTATAGAATTACACTCAAACTGATCCAGAAAATTATCCGATTTAATAGGTAACTCTGGTTGGTAACTCATACCAGAGTTACTGAACTTCTATAACCCCGATTAGGACTATTATATTTGGGAGGATGTTACACGAAGTAGGAGACACTCAGCACTACCATCTTGAGGGCTTTCTTGCTTGCACCATTGGATGAACCACCATCGGTAAATCCACGAGCGATAGTATTAATAGTTCTGCTAGGTTGGGCATTGCAGTCATTGTTGTCATCAAATGGAGCATCCATGTTCCTATCTTGCCGGTTGTTTGTATCACGGGGAGGTGGACTCTGTGATCTTCTCCTAAGGCTCTGAGTTCTCCTTCTTTAGCATGGAGACAGGCTTCGACGAGGGTTGTGTCTCCTTTCTTTTTACCTATCATGGCATTCCTTGTCTTGAGCATGAACAACATATTGTTCCAATCGTCCTGCCCTGATCAAGAACTCAATTGCATCGTGGAGTTGAAAACAATCCTCAATTTCATGTCCATAGCTTTTGTGCCATGAACAATGTTTAGAATGATCCTTCTACTTATGGCTCTTTATAGGAGTGGGCTCTTGATGTCCTGGAACTCTGTCTGCAACACTTCTCTCAAGATGGAGTATTTACTCCAGGGTGGATTGTCCTTCGAAGGGTTCCAAGACCATGAGGAGTTATGGTTGGTTTTTTGGAGGAAAGGGCTCCTTCTTCTCCAAGTTTTTCTGGGCCTCAGTTGCCCCCTCTAGGTTTATATACTTTTGGGACCATTGTAAAAATTCTTCCATGGTCACTAGTTTTTTCTTCGCCAAAGACATAAAGAATTCAGAGCCAGCCCAGAGGCCACTTTAGGTGTAATGGAGGGCAATTCTGTCGTCAAAGTTCTCTAAGTTAATACAGATCGTATTGAACCTTTTAACGCATTCGCGAAGGGGCTCTTCATGCCCTTAGCAAATCTTAGATAAAGATTTAATCAACTTGGGTTATTCCTTGCTAGTAGTGTACCAGAGTAAGAAACGTTGTCTAAGGTCAAACCAATCGGTGACAGATCCTCTTGGCAAAGTAACGAACCATCTAAGGGCTCCCTTCTTCAGGGAGAGGGGAAAGGCACGACATAGCAGCTGTGAGGATCCCCTATGGAAATACATAGAATGGACGTAGACGTCTACGTGTTCTTGTGGGTCTGTAGGCTCGTCATAGAACTCCACATTGGTTGGGAATTTGAAATTTCTTGGGACTCTATATTCCATGAGTCGTGTAGAGAAGGGTTGCTCCTGATCGTCAGGGCCTGGGTTATTTCCAACAACGCTGGACTCTCTAACGTCAGTGCATTGTTTTCTCTGGTTATTACTAACACTTTGCCTTCCGTCGGTATGGTGTGATCCGAAGTGGTCATTATTCATGGACCATTCTGGATCTTCTAACCTGCAATGTTGTTCCTCAAGTTGTCGTCGCAGTGAGTCTATACGGTGATTTCTAGACGTGTCAGGCATGATTCTGCCTTCTTAATGGGATACGCAATCTTTTGTAGTGTCATTTGGGAATCCCAGACATTATTGGACCGAGATTCTAGCCCCTAGACCACTAGGATTAACTTCTTGCATATAGTTGCCAAGTCTATACCTCACGGAGACCCTACGCAATAGGTGTGGACTTTCATCATAAAGTAAGGTTTTGTGCCCATTATGTAGAATCTCATTGTTGGGTACCTAGTTTCCCGCTGCAGGAGCTTCAGTAACTGGTGGTGGAACAGTGGGAGGAGGAGAAGGTTGTGCCGTTGGTCCTCGTCTTTGGGCTGCTGAGGTTTGCATAGCCTCTCCTTTTTTCGAGTGTTATCTGTAACACCCCAAAATTTATTTATTTTATTATAAATAGTCATTTTATAATATTTGTGATTTTTTTGAATTTTTATGGATTTTTCTGAGAACGCAGAATATTTTAATATTATTCCTCATTTTACGTGCAAATTGAGTGAAGCCAAGGAAATAAGATCTTTTTCTCGAGAACCTTGATCTGTAGAAACGTCGATGGGGGATCATACTAAACCCGAAAGTTGGACACGATTTACTGTAACACCCCAATTTTTAGAAAAATGTCCCGAATGTTCTGTTTGCTGTTTTTCAAGCTTTTGTGTAAAAGACCGTTGTGTCCCTATTTTACTGCTTCTTATTTTTTTGTATGAAATACAAATACGTTTTACAGGCTAGAATTTTATTTAGTCTTTTTACGTAATTTGTTTCGAGACGGTAAAATAAAAGTTTTGTCAAGCTACTGTTTTAATTTTTTTGTGTGATATACAGACATATAATACTGTCTGTAATTTTATTTGAACGTTTTGGATGATTTGCTTCGTCGTGGGGAAAAATGAAAAAATGACCATTACGTCCCGATTGTACTGTTTTTAATTTTTCTATATGTTACAGTGCTTAATATTACTGTCTGTGATTTTATTTGGACTTTTTGTGCGATTTGCTCCGGGACAGGAAAATAATATTTTTCGGGCCGGGGAAATCATGTTTTAATTATTCTGAACTGGGGGATCTTACTAAACCCGATTCTGAATGATACTGTTGTTAATCTTTTAATTTTTAGGATTTAACTGTCAAATAAAATAATTTTATATTATTATAATATTATTTTATTAGTCAGTATAATTAGATGACAATAGACTCAGAAATGTTTTGCGGGACCCACGTTTAGTTAAAACAGTTAACTTAGTAGCTTAATTAAGCATCATTAGTAGTAGAACTTTCAAGAACATGGTGACTAAGCTAATGACTAGGCTAATTAGTGACTAAGCATGGTGACTAGGCTAATGACAATGCTAAAATCAACCAATGAGAGTTAAGCTTGCTAACCAAGTTTTAATCTTGACCTTTGATCCATCCTAAGGCTTGGATGAAGCCAAGCAAGGCTACACCTTGCATGCTTGAAGTCCACGGCCATTTGGCCATTGGAGTACCAAAAATCACTTCATCTTCATGCAATTTCTCTCTTCTCTCTCTTCCAAAAACCCTAAACTCCATTGAAGCTTTCTTGAAGCTCTATTCGGCCAAACACAAACCAAGACCATCCAATCACTCAAAAATTTATCCAACCAAGTTTTCTAAACCTAAACACAATCCTAAGAACATCTCTAGTTGAGAGTTCTTGCAAAATCCTTCATTTGAAGCTTGGAAACCTACTTGGAAAATTTTACCTAGAAGGTGAAATTTCTTGTTTTCCATTTCTAAACTCTTTTTCAAAGTTCTAAGCCATGATTTATCCATGGTTTAAACTCTCTTTTATGGTTAGTAATTTGTAGTTTTGTTTAAGCTTGATAGGTGACTTGGTGGAGTGAAAACCGAAACCTAAAGGAGGTGTGAAAGAGTATTTTTGTCTTCATTTAAGGTAAGAGGAAGACTAATCTTATCATCCTTGGGTGGTGGTAAGAAGATGGAGTTTGATTGTTGTGATTGTAGAATCCATAAGGATTCCTTTGTGTGTTTGTTAATAGCTTGTTTGTGTGGTTGTTAGTAGCTTTCCTATTTGATGTTTGTAATAATTTGTATGAAGTTGCATGTCTACAAGCTTTGATTTGCATGTCTACAAGCTTTGATAATTTGTATGTGTTAGAAATGCATGATAATGTATAGGATGTGAATAACATGCTAAGGAATGCATGAGTGTTCCAAAGAACACCACACTAAGGCTCATGGCCATTGACTAAAAGGAGAACCAAAATGTTCTCATTATTTTCCTAAAGTGTAATTTAATTAATCTAGGAAAATTAACAAGAGATAGAATTGTTTAGATCAAGGAAAATGAATTTAGAAATCAAATGACACAAGTGTATGTTTCGGCCAACATGCCAAACTAAGTATTCATGATTTCAAAAATCAAATCCAAACCATTTCCAAGTATAAAGATGCAATATATGTTAAAAAGAATTTTTCTAAAATGAGTTTTGAAGAAATAAATTGAATTGAATTAAGTTTAATCAACTAAAACTATTGATTTTATTGTTAGAAAAGAAATACAGTAACTTTTCAAAATTTCTAACATATGGCTCATGCTATAATTTTGAAGCATGTTAGTGCTTTTCAAAAGGATTAAATTATATGGTTTAAAAATTAAGTAAACAGAACTTTTACGGAAAAAAAATTAGGAAACCATTAATATAATTTTCTAAACAAAATACTGTCAATTTTTATTAAAAATGGACAAATAAGATAGAAAAGATATCCAAAAGACAGTATATGGTATGGAAAATATTTTACGTAGTTTAAACGTATTATTTATTATTTCTGTTGATTTAAACAGTAATTTTTAAGGGATTTAGACAATAAAATGATTTAAAAATCTTACGCGATTGAGAAAGCGTATTAAAAACTCTACGCGATTTTAAAAACAGAAAAATAGATTTACGCGATTTAGAAACGTTTGTAAAAACGACGAGATTGTGAAAACGCGATAAAATTTGTACGCGATTGACCAAAACGATATTTTCTGTATTTTTCTGCTGTCGGGCTATGAGGTGAACCCGTACAGGCTTTGGAACAGTATTTGTCCGGTGGGACTTACTGTATCTTTTTATCTTTGAGGATCTATTTTAATGAGGGTATTTTGGTAATTTCTATTTGTTGGATCATATATTGAGTTTATGCCAATTTTTGGTGGATTGGTTGACGAGGTGAATCACATCGTGTTGTCGATGTGATAAACGTAGTGTGGTTCACTGTCCTTATGAACTTGGAGACGTTAGTGTACGGGATCCCATATATGGACAGTCGGTCGCTCCGCTGGGCTGTGGTAACCGATAGCACACTAATGGACTCGACACGCACTATATTTAATCGAGATTTCGTAAAGTCTAATAGTACATTGCCTATAGTGCCACAACGTGAGACCGTGAACTACACCATGCCTTGGACAGTGGGATCCATGTGTCGTGGGGCTATAGACGCAACGTGTGACAGCGCAATAGTTTGGTTGGGCAGCCGTGGTACTAATAGATTTTGCGGGTCATTCTCTCCGATATCTGTATGTGTGTTTAGCTCCATGGAGTAGGATCGTGTCATATTGCATATGGTTATATTTTGAACATTATTTTATTTTATCTGTTTATTTTTATCTGGCTATTATTATGATGAATTGTCTATTTTCTTATTTTATTTTATTTGTGATATTATTCTATCTGTGATATTATTTTATCTGTGATACTATTTTATCTGTGACATTATGCGTTGTTGTGACATTTAAATCTTTACACTATTCTGTTATTAATTACTGTTATAGCTTTTCATATTGCATGAACTGTATATCTGTTGTTTGTCGTTTTCTTATTTACCATGTTTGTGATGATTTTAGATTGTCTTACCTCTTTATTGTATATGTTTCTGTATATTTATTTACGTGGTAAAGAGTTTGAGGAAGAGGACCAGCCTCTTGAGATTCTGTATCCTGAGGAGGAAGAAGAGTAGCAAGCCGAAGATTTGTACGACGACCAAGAACCATCTGATCATCCATATCCATTGGACTGATTTGTTTGGGTATGGCGATACCAGGATTTTTGGGTTTTGTGCGACTCGAGTTTCACGGTGGATCATTAGCTTGGCATCTGCGGGGAGATAGAGACTCAGTGACTTACGTGGGACGGTTGACTGTGTCCCTACGTCATGAGTTTGATGGAGAGCCGATCATGACGACTACTGTGTTTTTGCACTTAGAGTTACCTTTATCTCTTAGGCGTCATTGGGGTGGTGTGTCCACTGAGCCTAGTGAGATGAGTATCGTATCGACTGCGCAGTCTCGTTTCCGCCGAGTGTCGAGGCATCCTGGATATTTATCTTCTGATGAGTTTCCTGAGAGTGATCCATCAGAGGATTAAATGTTTATGATGTGTATTTTGGGCGCGTCTGCGTATATATATATTGACTCTTTACTGTTTTTGTTTATCAAGCTTCGTTTAAATATTTGTAGATATAGTTGTAAATTATTCGTATAACTTATAACTTGAACCATATGTATATTATGAGTGATGTTGTTCTGTTTATTTTATATTTCCACGTTATTTTATTTAATAATATTCTGTTTAACAGGAATTATTTTACAACCCGTAGTAGTATGTAACAAATGTTTTACAACTTGGGTAGATTTTATTTATCTTTTTTTTATTTTCTTTATATATGTGACATCCCCACAAGGGTGTTACATTTACAAAGTTTTACGTTTTTCAAAAATTTTATTTGATGAATAAAAATTACTATGTATTTCATTATCTGCTAGACAATTAATACTGACTATTGTCAGCTGTAACCATTATCCATTGGATAATAACATGTGTTAGAAATCCTATCACTTTATCATAATGTAATCTACTTTATGTCTAATCAAATCACTTTTATCTCAAAAATAATATATTATAATCAAGCTTCTTGTGGAAGCTTTGACCCCAAATGACTAGAATGCCCTAAGCTTGTAGGAGAAGCCACTCACCCACTCTTTCTCTCTCTCCTCATTGTCGCGGCAATTGGTGCCCAAGGGAAGCAAAATTTTGCTTCCCACACTTATTACTCTTCATCCAAAATTTACACTCATTTTCTACTATCACTTTCTCTCTCTTCATTTTCTCTTCTCACATTTTCTCTCTTCTTCTTCCTCTTCCTTTTTCTCTCCACGGTTTGTAGCCCATTTGGTGACCATCACCATTTTCTTGTTTCACCATCACCATTTCTATATTCCTCTCTTCATTCCAAAGCTTTTCTCTTTAGTGATCTTCTTCTCAATCCATCATCTTCTTCACTTTTTCTCAAGAACAAAGCTTGAAGCTTTGAAGGTAAATTTTTGATTCTTCACTTTTTCTTCCTATTTTTCATTTCTATGGTTATATTTTTGGCTATGGGTCCTTTCTTTTCCAAGCTATTGGTGTTGATTCTTTGAGATGGATTTCTAGGGTTTTTGGAAGGCCAAAACCGAACCACCAAGGAGTAACCAAGGAGGTGATTTTCGTGTTTTTCCTTTAGGTAAGAGAGAGATTTACTCACTTCAACCATTATTGTTAGTGAGAAGACTTTTGTGTAGTTGTTGATGGAGAAGTCCTTAATGGATTGCTCACTTTGTTTGATTATTTTTCATGCTTGTCTGTTCTTGATTGAGACTAAAGTGTTAGTTATTTTAAATGCTTTGATAATATTGGATTAGATGGATGAAAATTTTAGGGTTTCCTATTATATTAGGGAGGTCACGATTTTGACTTAAATTTCAAGGATTTGAATTTGATTTTTGTACAAAATGTAGCTTATGTAATTAGGTATTAAAGGATTGATGCATGAAAGGAAAAAAAATTGGAATCTTGAGGTGTTAGAGAGGCTCGCGGCCTCTAAAGAATTTGAGTCCAAGTGGTGCTTTTGCGCATTCTTTGGAATTAAGCAATTTAGACACAAGTAATTTATAATGTGATGGAAGGAATTGATTTAGTAATGGCTCTTGAGAGGCCACGGTTTTTAAGGGTTCTTTGACCCAAAATTTACATAATTGATTAAGACTTAGGAAATTAAAAATGATGGATACATAATGTGAAATTATGGTATCTGTTGAACTATATATATGAAATGTTGATATTGAGAATGAATTTTATGATATTGTGAGTCTATGTATAGGACTAAGTACTTGTTGATGTGTACTTGACTAAATTAGGGCATGAAGTTATTGAGGATTGATTATATGCCATTATGGTATGTTCCATGAGAAATATATATTGTTCATGAATATGCATGATATGCATTTTGTTATGAGGAACATACAATTGATGAACATACATGATGTACATTGAGTCGTCATGCATATATGAATGTCCATTGGACTTTGTTGGAAAGGTTGTGTATGCCTAGGAGATTGAATTATACCTTAGTGCGGGTGCGAGTAGACTAAGCGTGGGTCATGTGTGTTGACCTTGGGGTCGTCGGGGTATGGGTGTCTCACAATAGATAGTGGTAGCTCCACTGGGGCCGTAGGATAGATCGATGCAAACACACTGACGATCCGGACCAAGACACTGTCTTATATCGCGATCAATTGTTGAGGTGCCATGTATAAGCCATGTTGCGTAAACTATTAATTTTATATGAAAGCACTTTATTTTAAGGCTAATAAGATACTAGCATGACTCATTGATCATTCTCTCCGAATGTTGATGTCTAGCTCCATAGAGTAGGATTTTGGTACCATATGCATTACGCATTGTCAGTCTCATATTTCATCTGGCGTGAGTATTTACAACTGTTGAATCATCCTTTCTTTACTGTCTTAATTATTATCTGATTGTTAAACTGTCGACTATTTGGGATATCAGTGTTGTTTATCTTTCATTGCTTACTTTTACTATGACTTATTGTTATCTTTCTCTTACTGCTTATTTTATAATCATTGTTGATAAATGTATGTGTTGCGATGTTATGTGGGCGTCCAGTGCCATTCCGTTTTCTTACTGCTATATTTGTAATGAATGTTGGGTGTCTCACCTCTTTTCTGTACCTCTATATTTCTGTTTATTTATATGCTTCTGAGAAGACGTGCGTGAAGAAAAGGAAGCACCTGAGTTTCATGGTTTCTGGCCCGATTACGATTAGAGCTTACTTGAAGATGTCGTCACGTCCATGCCTATTTTTAGGATATGCAATGATGACCTTTCATGGAGGACCTGACTGTTGGTATATAAACTTGCGCACGGACCGATGCATCTATCATGGGGAACTGACTGTGTCTTTAGCTTGGGGTCGCTATGACTCACCTATTTTTTATTTACTGCTTTTGTTCATTTAGAGTTTTACCTACCCGTTAGGGATTTGTGGGATGATCTTTATTACACCCCATAGGAGGACTCATTCCTTTTCACTACTCGGGCTTCTGCTTGAAATTCGGTCGCTTCGATGATGATCTCATCTGACGAGGAAGACCCTGAGGAGGATCCTGCTACGGTTCCTTCTCGTCAGTCTTAGGGGCTAATACTGTCGGTAGCTACTGATGGCTATCCATATATCTTTTTGGGAAGCCTGACGTTTTACTATTTTGATGGGATGTAAATTTGTAAACATCTTGGGGGTAGGTAAAGCCTTTTACTTTTTGTAAATTTTTAATGATGTAATTAAACAGGCTGATGTAATTATATATATATAATGTATGGATGTATGTTTTCTTTTCATGTTGATTTTGTTTACTGTAACTACGTTTTATTATTCCCTTATCACTACAAAAAATAAATATATA
Organism: Ormosia emarginata; assembly: GCA_029884605.1. NCBI lineage: Eukaryota > Viridiplantae > Streptophyta > Magnoliopsida > Fabales > Fabaceae > Ormosia > Ormosia emarginata. The sequence continues at coordinate 28,002,245 of JAQQTP010000074.1, read as the reverse complement.
TACCTATATTTCAACACTTGATTAATACCTACTTACGATTGAAAATGTTCATTCATATATTAAAAATGAATCGGGTCTTAATTTTGATTTAATTTATATTTTCCGTATTTTTGTTTCACTCGCTTTACTATGGTGCGACGTTCCTTCTTCTCCTTGAAAAAGGGGTGTTACATTGTCTCGTGTTCACCATAGTTTAGTAGGAATAAAAATTTATGGTCCCCATAGACAGTGCCAATGTTCTGAAGTGGATTCTGAGGTGTACCTGAGATAGACACATCACAGTGGTTTCCTCCTTGCGCAGTAGCGGTTGAGCATGTTGAACTGGGAGGGTTGGTACTTGCAAAGTGACTCCAACTCTCAAGTTGGTTGTGCATAAGTAGGGTTTATGTAGTGAGAGATAAGTTACCTGTTGAGGTGAATAACTTAGTATTTATAGAGGTTGAAGGCACATGCTCAAATAATAGTCGCAGGATGAGAGATGTTCCCGATTTAGTTGCTGAGGATCCTTATATTATCGGAACGTTGATATAGTAATCATGGCATCTATGGATGCTATTATTTAGCAAGATCATGATTAGATCATGATTGGAAATAACATATATTCTCAAGATTTATCCATTGTGCAGGTCTTGCTGTAATGTCTTTGCTACCTAATGTCATGGCCCGATATATATAGGGTCGGGGTCTCGTAAGCGAGTCCAGCTAAGGGTATTAATGACAGGCCATAGCCTACTGTGGGCCAGGTCGATCCATGGGATATGATCCCGGATCACGGTCCAGAATAGAATCGTTTTTATAAATTAAATTATCAAAAGAGGTATAGAATAATTTAAAAAGTTATTTGATTATGAACAAAATTATATTTACATCTCAAAGTTTTCGAAATAATCTATAATCTTCAAGCTTCAAGCTTATAAAAAAACTGCTATAATGCATTGATTTTTATGCAAAAACTTTTGGAGAATTACCCCAACATGTAATAAATAGTAAAAAAAAATTCAAAAAAAAAATTTGTTGGACAATAGAAATAATTTGAACCAAACATACTCTTAATTTAGTCGTACAAAACTTACCTTGCTCTTTTTTTTTTTACACCTTTTTAATGTTTTTATGATCACTTCACTATTTTCTTTACACGTTATATATCTTTGTTTGTCTAAAATGTTGTCTTTCTAAGGGTTACTTTTCTTTCTTCATCTTTATAGGGTTGTATCTGATCTTGCCTCCAAATGGTTATGGATGGTGGTTTCTTCCATGTGTGCAATGGCGGAGAGGGGGTGATGTACCTGCAAAGCATTATGACTCTCAAGTTAGGGTTGTGCATTAGGAGGAAAAAGTGTATGAGAGTAAATGCTTACCTGAATGACTTGACTCTGTATTTATAGCGTATGTCTACTTGTAGGAGAAATAATATTTAAAGAGAAACTATTTCTATATAACTAGGGTAGGTAGTTATCAAGGGATTTGATCCATAAATATAATCATTTAATGAGGGATATTGTTGTGATTTAGTTTCTATTCGTTAGGCGGTCGCTTAGCAAGATGAGGACTATGACAAGTTGGGTCGTAGTTGGGTCAGCCAAGTTGGGTTGCTCATGTTGGGCTAGCCAAGTTGAGTCATTCATGTTGGGCCATCGTCCGAGATATCGAGCCAAAACAATATATATTATATATCTCTTAAAGTTATGTAAATAATAACACTAAGGAGTTGACCTAGCGGTAATGATCATGTGATTGTGAGTAAGCACACAGTCACAAGTTTGAATCTCAGCTAGGCTAATTTCTTGAGGTCATATCCTTCTGAATCTCCTAATCCCAATGTGGATGGCTTACCACCAGACCATGAAAGTAAATTAGTTGAACTGTGCATAAGCTGACTCAGGCACCACCTGACTGTAATAAAAAAAATTAAGAAAATAATTAATTGATATATAGATATATTTATTTATATCAATTTATATTATTATTCAATTATTTTTAAAGGTTTTCAACACAAATAGATTTGTTTATAATTGTGACATTTATTTTTCAAGTTTTTTGTGAAAATATTATTCTTTAAAATTGTGATGCTTAACAAATAATTTTGTTACCAAGGGGCTTTAAACTCAAGAGGGTGGTGAATTGAGTTTGTAAAAGATTTTTGCAAACTTTTTAAAAACACTTGCCTTTCAATCTTTGTTGAAGCTATTAATTATTAGAAATGAGTATATAGATGAGGATGAACACTTCTCACACTAAGAAAACAATCAAGAAGTAAAGTATTCAAGAAAGCATATTGCAAAGAGTGCACAAATATAAAAGAGATAGGGTAAAGAGAAGCAAACTCTAAGATTTATACTAGTTCAGCTACTCCTTATGACCTACATCCAGTTCTCAAGTGATATACTCAAAATTTTTCACTAATATTCAAGTTTCAACATGTGCTTGCAACCTTCACAACAAGGAGCACCCACAACACTCTTGGGATACCTCATCTTTAGTGTTTGAGTCTCACAACAAGGGATGCCTTGTTACTAAGTGGCTTCCAGTACTCAAGAGAGGGGGTGAATTGAGTAATTAAAAACTTTTTTGCAAACTCTTTTTAACACAAATTTCTTGTAGCAATATATAGAATATATAAAGATGATGAAATGCCTTAAGAACAATAAAAAAATAATTAAGCAATAATAAATAAAGAGATAAAGAGAAGAAAAACAGGCACAATATTTATCCTGCCTCGACCACTAAACCACTTGTGGCCTACGTCTAGTCCTCGAAATACAGTTCAAGATTTTTTCACTAACAATACAAGCTTAAATAGGTGCTTGCAATCATTACAAACTAGAGCACTTCTCACATACAAGGACACTGAACCCTTGTGCTAAAGCCTCAACCTTCAGGGATACCTCACCCTCGATACAAAGAATTAGAATATAGATGAATAGAAACTCTCACAAAGAGTAAAATATCACAAATTGAAGCACTAAGGAGCTCTTTCAAGAATATCTCAAAGTTTTAGCAAAAAGAGCACAGAAAATGAGAGAAGAAGATGAAACATGTTTTTCAAGCAATCAGAAAATAATCAGATTATCAGGAAACTTACCTTTTGATGGAGTACCTGCAAAAAAGATTTTGAGATATCTCTGATGCTTAAGTCAGTAATAATTCAAGAGGGATAAATTCGTAATTAAAATAATTACAAGCACTTATATGTTGGATTGATCAATTATGCCCAATTCTCCTCAAATGTAAAAGAATGCTTCTTTTGCTAGGGGTTCAGTGAAAATATCTGTAAGTTACTTAGATGTTTCAACAAATTCAAGAATGCAATCCCATTTTTGTACATGATCTCTAATAAAATGATGTCTTATCTCTATATGCTTTGTTGTAGAATGCAAAATGGGATTCTTAGAGAGGTTTATTGCACTAGTGTTATCACATCTTATTGGGATATGGTCAAGCTGAAAACCATAGTCTAGAAGTTGTTGCTTCATCCATAGAATTTGAGTACAACAACTCCCAGCTGTAACATATTCAGCCTTAGCGGTAGACAAAGCCACACTATTTTGTTTCTTGCTATGCCAAAAAACTAAAGAGCTACCAAGCAAGTGGCATGTCCTACTAGTACTCTTCCTGTCCATTTTGCATTCTGCAAAATCAGAATCAGAATAGCCTGTTAGGCTGCATAAGGCACCTTTAGGGTACCATAAACCCATTTGTGAAGTGCCTACTAGGTATTTCATTATTCTTTTAACAACACTTAAATGAGATTCCTTAGGGTTAGCCTAATATCTAGCACACATGCAAACACTAAATATAATATCTGGCCTACTAGCAGTAAGATAAAGAAGAGATCCAATCATACCTCTGTATTTCATTATTTCTACGGATTTACCTCATTCATCTTTATCTAAATAGCAAGAAGTGCCCATTGGTATAGCCATGTGGTTAACATTGTCCATTTCGAATCTTTTAAGCAGTTCCTTGCAGTGTTTGTTTTGACTTATGAATGTCCCTTCTTTTGTTTGTTTAATTTGAAGCCCAAGGAAGAAATTAAGTTCTCCCATCATTGACAATTCGAACTCATTCTGCATTGACTTAGCAAAATCTTTGCAAAGGGATTCATTAGTAGCACCAAAGATAATGTCATCCATATATATTTGTACAAGATGAATATCATGTTTTTTATTTTTGTTAAAAAGTGCAGTATCGACTTTTCCTCTTGAAAAATCGTTTTCTAAAAGAAACTTACTCAACCTTTCATACCAAGCTCTAGGAGCTTGTTTTAAGTCGTACAAGGCCTTTTTGAGTTTAAAAACATGGTTGGGTAGTTCATGATTTTCAAAATCCATAGGTTGTTCAACATACACCTCCTCTTGAATAAAACCATTTAGAAAAGCACTTTTAACATCTATTTGATATAACTTGAAATCCATGATGCAAGTATATGCAAGTAACATTCTAATGGCTTCTAATCTAGCTACAGGTGCATAGGTTTCTTCATAATCTATTCCTTCTTCTTGATTATAACCTTTTGTAACTAATCTAGCTTTATTTCTTGTTATCAAGTCATTCTCATCAAGTTTGTTTCTAAAAACCCATTTAGTGCTAATTACAGGATGATCATTAGGCCTAGGAACTAATTCTCAGACTTGGTTTCTTTCAAATTGATTTAATTCCTCTTGCATAGCTAAGATCTAATGTTCATCATTAAAAGCTTCAATTATATCCTTAGGTTCAATTTGAGAAACAAAGGCTAAGTGATTACAAGTATTTCTAAGATAGTTTTTAGTAGTTATCCCTTTTGAGATATCACCTATCACAAAGTCAAGACGGTGGTGTCTCGATGTCCTCCATTCCTTAGGAAGGTCCATGACTTGTGATTCTTCTTGATTTGAAGGTTCCTCTTCTTGTTTCCTTTCTTCCTTGTTGTCTAAGTATGATTTCGCCAAAGCTTCTGCAGCATCATCAACAACAAACTCCTTTCTCGATCCATTTTGGATTTGTTTCATCAAATGCAACATGAATGGATTCTTTAATTGTCATAGTTCTTTTATTATAAATTCTAAAAGCTTTGCTATGAATCAAATAGCCAAGAAATATACCTTCATCAAACTTAGCATCGAACTTGCCTAGGTTATCCTTTCCATTATTTAAAATAAAACACTTACATCCAAAAATATGAAAATGTGACACACTAAGCTTCCTGCCTTTGTATAATTCATATGGGGTTTTCTTTAAAATTGCCCTTATAAGGGCCCTGTTCATTACGTAACAAGCGATACTTACCACATCAGCCCAAAAATACTTAGGAAGTGTAGCCTCATTGAACATAGTTCTTGTTATTTCTTCCAAAGATCGATTTTTCTTTTCTACAACCTCATTTTGTTGTGGAGTTCTAGGGGCAGAAAAATTATGCTCAATGCCATGTTCATCACAAAGTTTTCAAAATCATGATTTTTAAACTCATCACCATGGTCACTTCTTATGGATGTAATTGAAAAACCTTTTTCATTTTGGATAACTTTGGCAAGTTTCTTAAAAGCTAGAAATGCATTATTTTTGTGAGAAAGAAATAAGGTCCATGTAAATCTAGAAAAATCATCCACAATCACTAACGCATTGTAATTCCAACCAAAGCTCATAGTTCTAGATGGTCCAAAAAGATCCATGTGCAAAAGTTGTAAAGGCCCAGAAGTTGAAATGATATTTTTGGCTTTAAAAGAGACCTTTACTTGTTTTCTCTTTTGACATAAATCACATAATTTATCTTTTTTCAAAATTGAGCTTAGGTAGTCCAATTACTAACTCTTTAGAAACCAACTTTTTAAAGTGATTCATATGAATGTGTGCAATTCTTTTATGCCATAACCAAGACTCATCTTCCTTACTTAAAAAGCATTTCGCATCATTTGAAGATATATCATCAAGACTAATCATATAAATGTTATTAACTCTATGACCAACAAATTTAACATGCTTATCATTTTTATCTTCAATTATGCAACAATTTGAATCAAAGATTACTCTATTACCTTTGTCACACAATTGATTAATGCTAAGCAAGTTATGTTTCAAACTTTCAACAAGTAATACATTATCAATAGAGGAGTTAGGACTCTTACCGACTTTGCTAACTCCAAGAATCTTTCCTTTGTTGTTATCTCCATAGGTTACATGTCCATGAGTTTTGGGAATAAGGAAAGAGAACTTTGAGTTGTCTCCGGTCATGTGCTTGGAGCATCCACTATCGAGATACCAATTTGAGCTTTTTGCCTTCAAGCACACCTACAACACAAATTTAGTTTTTAACTTTTGATACCTAGATTTTCTTGGGTCCTTGAATGTTAGTTGTAGGTATTGTTCCCATAGGAACCTAAACCATTTTTGTTCCAACCTTTGTGTTAATATTTTTCCTTGCATTGCAAGTTGATGCACTGTGACCTTTCTTCCCACATTAGAAACATTTAATAAATGGACTACTAGAAGTACTTGAATAAACAAATAAATTTTTATAAGATTTGTGCTGATTTTTTGGGTTGTAACCAATTCCAGCCTTTTGAAAAATAACTCTTTATTTTCCTAATATGATATTTAAATTATTTCTTCCAAAAGTGAATTTTGCAAGGGTGTTCTTTAAATCTTTAATTTCTTTTTCGAGTATATTACATGAAGAACAAGAAGAAGAAGTAGAAGCATGTGAAGGACAAGTTGTGCATGCATAAATTAATCCTAAAGTTTCATTTTCAATTTGTAATTCTTTAATTATTTTATTTAAACTTAGAATTTGATTTTCTAATGAGGAGATTGTTTTATTGGACGAAGAAATTAATTTAATGAGTCTTAGAGATTCATTGTGCAATTCTTCAAAGGCATCTTGTAGTTCCTTATAAGAAGGCAATAGATCAGAACTTACCTCATTGTCGTTTTCTCCTTCTTCTTCTCTTTTGGCCATGAGACATAGATGGGTTTTCTCATTATCTGAACTGTCAGTTGAGTCCATGTCATTGTCATCCCATGCTATGTAGGTTCTTCTTCCTTTTCTTTCCTTAAAAGGTTTCTTCTCAAATTTCTCCATTTTTCTTTTGATAGATTGGACACTTCATCTTCATGTGTCCAGGTTTTCCACACTCGTAGCATGTTGGAGTTGAGGATGTTCCTTCCCCTTTGTTATATATTTTCTTTGGAGGGAAATGTGGTCTTCTTTGTGTCCCATTTTTCCTTAGGAACTTACCAAATTTTCTTACTAGAAGGCTGAGATTTTCTTCATTAATCTCGTTGTTCTTCGTACTTTCATCCTCGTCACCATCATCGTCATCAATAGCTGAGGTGGTGGCTTTTAGAGCTATCCCCTTTTTCTTCTTGCCATTTTCTTCACTTTGGCTTAATCGGTTCAACTCCAATTCATGTTCATGAAGTTTTCCAAACAAAGTAGCTAGCATCATTGTCGACAAGTCTCTTGATTCTGAAATTGCAGTCACCTTTGGTTGCCAAATCCTGCTTAGACATCTCAAAACTTTGTTAATCAAGTCTTCGTTAGAAAAACTCTTTCCTAATGATGCAAGATGGTTAACAATGTGAGTGAACCTCTTTTGCATTTCTTGAATGCTTTCTCCTTGGTTCATTCTAAATAATTCATATTCACGAGTAAGAGAATTGATTCTCGACCTCTTAACTTCACTAGTACCCTCAAGGGTAACTTGTAAAGTATCCCACATTTCTTTAGCGATTTTGCAGTTTGAAATTCTAAAAAATTCATCATACTCCAAGGCAGTGGTAATGATGTTTTTGGCTTTTAAATTATGTTGAACTTTTATTTTATCATCATCAGGCCATTCACTCCTTGGAGTTTCAGTCTTTACACCATCGATCATTTTTGTAGGTATAAATGCACCATTTTCGATAGCATCCCACACATCTAGATCAATAGCTTCGATTAAAATTTTCATTCTTTCCTTCTAATATGTGTAACCATCCCCATTGAAAAAGGGTGGTCGGTTTATGGAAGATCCCTCTAAAAAGTCATTTGAGGAAGCCATATTCTCTTGAAGCGGCTAAGCTCTTTATACAAGAGTCTAGCTCTGATACCACCTATTACCAAGTAGCTTCCAGTACTCAAAAAGGGGGGTGAATTGAGTAATTAAAAACTTTTTCGCAAACTCTTTTTAACACAAATTTCTTGTAGCAATATATAGAATATATAAAGATGATGAAATGCCTTAACAACAGTAAATAAATAATTAAGCAATAATAAATAAATTACAATAAATAAAGAGATAAAGAGAAGAAAAGCAGGTACAATATTTATCCTGGTTAGACTACTAAACCACTTGTTGCCTACGTCCAGTCCTCGAAACACAATTCAAGATTTTTCACTAACAACACAAGCTTAAACAGGTACTTGCAACCATTACAAACTAGAGCACTTCTCACACACAACGACACTGAACCTTGTGCTAAAGCCTCAACCTTCAGGGATACCTCACCTTCGATACAAAGAATCAGAATATAGATGAATAGAAACTCTCACAAAGAGTAAAATATCACAAATTGAAGCACTAAGGAGCTCTTTCAAGAATATCTCAAAGTTTTAGCAAAAAGAGTACAAAAAATGATAGAAGAAGATGAAACACGTTTTTCAAGCAATCAGAAAATAATCAGATTATTAGGCAACTTTTCAAAGATGACCTAAGGCCTCTATTTATAGAGCCTCGTAAGAGAATGACCGTTGGGTGCAATTAATATGATAATAAATGCTGAAATCGTTTACATATGATTTCTGTGAATGCATGTGTCTTGAAGCATGTCAAATGGTTTTTGATGATAACAAAGACAAAGATGAAGATCAAAGAGCAAAAGAGCAAACCAAGATCAAAGGAAGAAATTAAGAGGTTTAGATATAGGCATTATAGCACATCAATGTTAAATGCTCCCAAGATATCTCAAATGGGTTTTCAAAAATGATTTGAATCAATATGGCTTTCAAAGATCAATTCCTAAAAGAGAACTTCTTTTACCTTGGATCATGCCAAATAATGTTCTATACTTGTTTAATCCATGTTTTCTAAAGTTAGGAATGATTTAAATCTGTTTTAAGGCTTGAAAAATGTGTTTAAAGTTTAGTGTAATCGATTACAAGCCAAACAGAAGCCATGTAATCGATTACATCAATATTGTAATTGATTACCAGAAAGTCAGAGAACGTGTAATCGATTACACCAAGTCATGTAATCGATTACCATGTTCCCAGAAAGCCAAGAACACGACCAAAAGGGCCATGTAATCGATTACATCAATACTGTAATCGATTACCATAAAGTCAGAGAACGTGTAATCGATTACACCAAGTCATGTAATCGATTACTATGTTCCCAGAAAGCCAAGAACACGACCAAAAGGGCCATGTAATCGATTACATCAATATTGTAATCGATTACCATGAAGTCAGAGGGCGTGTAATCGATTACACAGGTCATGTAATCAATTACCGCAAGCCCAGAAAGCCAAGAACACGTTCTATTTTCCATGTAATCGATTACCAAAGGCCTGTAATCGATTACCAAGGTTCTGACATGCCCAACGGCTATATTGAATGCATTTAATGCTTGGCTTTAACCACCCCCAACGGCTCTTTTAATGAATGAGCTTTAAATACAATGGCTGGGGCATCATTAAGGGTTGTTCTTGAACCTAAAAACATCATAGCAACACATCATACGAGAATCAAACTCGAAATCTCTCTTGCTCTGTTTTTGTCCAATCTTTGAGATATCTTTGTGAGCATTATTAGAACTTCAATTTGTATCATCTACTCTAGTGAGAGCTTCTCAAATTCAATCTTAATTGCTGTATAAGATAGAGGGTGAGGCATCCCTCAATTTGTAAAGGGTGAGGCATCCCTTTGTTTGAAGAGACTCAAGCTCAAGGGTGAGGCATCCCAAGGAGTTGAGGGCTCAAGTTTGTAAAGGTATTCAAGCACCTATTGAAGCTTGAAGATATAGTGGAAAATCTTAAGTTGTTGCTTGGGGACTGGACGTAGATCACAAGTGGATTGGTGATCGAACCAGGATAAACGATTGAGTTTGTTTTCTCTAAACCCTTCTCTTTATATTTGTGCATTGCTTATACTCTTACTTGATTACTTCTCTCTTGGTTGGTTATTAAGCAATATACATTGTTCTTATCAATTCATTCATTTCAATTAGTCAATAGCTTCAACGAAAATCAATAGTCAAGTGTTTTGCGAAAGAATTGCAAACTTGTTTTACAAACTCAATTCACCCCCCTCTTGAGTATTGAAGCCACTTGGTAACAAGTGGTATCAGAGCTAGACTCTTGTATAAAGAGCTTAGCCGCTTCAAGAGTAAAGATGGCTTCAAATGGTTTTTCTAATGAAAGTTCTTCTATAAATAGGCCTCCCTTTTTCAATGGGGATGGTTATGCATATTGGAAAGAAAGGATGAAGATTTTTATTGAAGCTATTGATATTGATGTGTGGGATGCTGTTGAAAATGGTCCTTTTATCCCCACACGTCTAGTTGATGGTGTTAGAACAAATACACCAAGAAATGAATGGACCGATGATGACAAGAAAAAGGTTCAATACAACTTGAGAGCCAAGAATATCATTACTACCTCTTTAGGATATGATGAGTTCTTTAGGGTGTCAAATTGTAAGACCGCTCAAGAAATGTGGGATACATTGCAAGTAACTCATGAAGGTACAAGTGAGGTAAAAAGATCTAGAATTAACACACTCACTCACGAATATGAATTGTTTAGAATGAACCAAGGGGAAAGCATTCAAGAGATAAAAAAACGTTTTACTCATATAATTAATCATCTTGCTTCATTGGGAAAAACTTTTGCCAATGAAGATCTTATTAACAAAGTTTTGAGATGTTTGAGCAGAAATTGGTAACCCAAGGTGACGGCAATATCGGAATCAAGAAATCTTGCCGCAATGACTTTGGCCACTCTCTTTGGAAAGCTTCAAGAGCATGAGTTGGAACTAAACCGATTAAGTCAAAATGAGGAGCAAGATAAGAAGAAAAAGGGAATTGCACTCAAAGCCACCTCTTCCATACTTGAAGATGATGATGAAGATGGTGAAAAGGATGTTGAAAATATTGAACTAAGTGAGGAGAATCTTAGTCTCCTTGTGAGAAAATTCGAAAGATTCCTAAAGAAAAAGGGACTTCAAAGAAGACCACCCTTTCCTCAAAAGAAAGCATATCACAAAGGAGAAGGATCCTCTACTCCTCCAAAATGCTACGAATGCGGAAAACCGGGGCATATGAAAATGGAGTGTCCTACATATCTCAAAAAGACGGAGAAGTTTGAGAAAAGACCCTCCAAGGAAAAGAAAGGAAGAAGAGCATACATAGCTTGGGACGACAATGACTTAAGTTCTTCCGACGACTCGGAAAATAAAGAAGCACATCTTTGCCTCATGGCTCAAGGAGAAGAAAGTGGAGAAAGCGACACCGAGGTAACCTCTTCTAACCTAGAACCTCCACCTACTTATGATGAATTGCAAGATGCCTTTCAAGAATTGCATGATGAATCTTTGAGACTCACTAAAATGATTTTATCTTCAAATAAAACAATCTCCCTATTGACAAACAAGGTTTCTACTTTAACTAAGGAGATAAATGAACTTAAAATTGAAAATGAGACCTTAGGACTCATAGATGCTAATTCATCATGCATGATTTGTTCTTCACATGAAAATGCATCCACACCCTCATCTTGTTCTTCATGTAAAGAATATAAAATTGAAATTGAGGACTTGAAAAACACTCTTGCAAAATTCACCATGGGAAGAGACAACTTAAATGTGTTGTTAGGAAGACAAAAATGTGTTTTTCAAAAGGCCGGTTTAGGATTTAATCCAAACAACCATCAAAAATCTTATAAGAACTTCTTTGTTTCCTCAAAAACTTCAAGTAGCCCCTTTATCAAATGTTTTCATTGTGGTAGGAAAGGGCATAGTGCATCCACTTGCAATGTTAGAAAGAATATAAATACTAAAGTTGGAATAAAAAAGGTTTGGGTTCCTAAAGGCACCATGCCTAACTCTAACACACAAGGACCCAAGACAATTTGGGTACCAAAAGTTAAAACTTGAATGTGTGTTGTAGGTGTGCTTGAAGACCAAGAGCTCAAATTGGTATCTTGATAGTGGTTGCTCCAAGCACATGACCGGTGATGGGTCCAAGTTCTCCTCCCTTACTCTCAAGAAACATGGTCATGTCACATATGGTGATAACAACAAAGGGAAGATTCTTGGAATTGGCAAAGTTGGTAAGATTCCTTCATCATCTATTGATAATGTTTTGCTTGTTGAAGGACTTAAACATAATTTGCTTAGTATTAGTCAATTATGTGATAAAGGCAATAGAGTTATATTTGATTCAAATTGTTGCATAATTGAGAGTAAGGATGATAAACATGTTAGGTTTGTTGGTCATAGGGTCAATAACATATATATGATTAGCCTTGATGACATTTCCTCAAATGATGCTAATTGCTTTATGACTAGAGAAAATGATTCATGGTTATGGCATAGAAGAATTGCTCACATTCACATGGATCACTTAAACAAATTAGTTTCTAAAGAACTAGTAATTGGTCTTCCAAAGCTCAAATTTGAAAAAGACAAACTTTGTGATGTATGTCAAAAGGGAAAACAAGTAAAGGTCTCTTTTAAAGCTAAAAATGTGGTTTCAACTTCTAGACCTCTACAACTTTTGCACATGGATCTTTTTGGTCCCTCTAGAACTATGAGCTTTGGTGGGAATTACTATGCCTTAGTGATTGTGGACGATTTTTCTAGGTTTACATGGACATTGTTTTTATCTCACAAAAATGATGCTTTTCAATCATTCAAAAAGCTTGCTAAAGTTATCCAAAACCAAAAAGGTTTTTGTATTGCATCCATAAGAAGTGATCATGGTGGTGAATTTGAAAACCATGAATTTGAAACGTTTTGTGATGAACATGGCATTGAGCATAATTTTTCAGCCCCTAGAACACCACAACAAAATGGTGTTGTAGAAAGAAAAAATCGATTTTTAGAAGAAATGACAAGAACTATGCTCAATGAGGCCAACCTTCCTAAGTATTTTTGGGCGAATGCGGTTAACACCGCTTGTTATGTTATGAATAGGGCTCTAATAAGGTCAATTTTAAAGAAAACCCCCTATGAATTATACAAAGGAAGGAAACCAAATGTCTCACATTTTCATGTTTTTGGATGTAAATGTTTTGTTCTAAATAATGGAAAGGATAACTTGGGGAAGTTTGATGCAAAATCTGATGAGGGAATCTTTCTTGGTTATTCTATACATAGTAAGGCCTTTAGGGTTTATAACAAACGATCTATGACCATAGAAGAATCCATACATGTTGCATTTGATGAGACTAACCCAAACGAGCCAAGAAAGGAGCTTGTTGATGATGTTGCAGAAATCCTTGCAAGAACTCACCTTGGAAATCAAGAAGAAGAAGTCAAGAAGCAAGAAGAAAGCCCATATGATTCCCCAAGACAAGAGGACTCTCAAATCATGAATCTTCCCAAGGAATGGAAAACATCAAGATATCATCCTCTTGACAAAGTGATAGGTGATGTATCAAAAGGGGTAATCACTCGTAACTCTCTTAGAGATGCATGTTGTTTCTCAAGTTGAACCTAAAAACATAAATAAGGCCATTAATGATGAACATTGGATCTTGGCCATGCAAGATGAATTAAATCAGTTTGAAAGGAATCAAGTTTGGGAATTAGTCCCAAGGCCCAATGATCATCCAATAATTGGCACCAAATGGGTTTTTAGGAACAAACTTGATGAAACGGGCTTAATAATAAGAAACAAGGCTAGGCTTGTAGCTAAGGGTTATAATCAAGAAGAAGGTATAGATTATGAAGAAACGTATGCTCCCGTAGCTAGACTAGAAGCCATTAGAATGTTACTTGCATATGCTTGCATCATGGATTTCAAACTCTTTCAAATGGATGTCAAAAGTGCCTTTTTAAATGGTTTCATACAAGAAGAAGTATATGTTGATCAACCTCCTGATTTTGAAAACTATGAGTTGCCCAACCACATTTTTAAACTTAAAAAGGCCTTGTATGGCTTAAAACAAGCTCCTAGAGCTTGGTATGAAAGGTTGAGCAAGTTTCTTTTGGAAAATGGTTTCTCTAGGGGAAAGGTTGACACAACTCTTTTCATCAAACATAAAAAGCATGACATTTTACTTGTTCAAATATATGTTGATGATATTATATTTGGTGCTACTAATGACTCTCTTTGTAAAGAATTTGCCAATATCATGCAAAGTGAGTTTGAGATGTCCATGATGGGTGAGCTCAACTTCTTCCTTGGACTTCAAATCAAGCAAACAAGAAATGGGACTTTCATAAGTCAATCAAAATATTGCAAGGAGTTGCTCAAGAAGTTTGGAATGGAAGGAGCAAAGCAAATGGCTACACCAATAGGAACTTCCTGTTACTTGGACAAGGATGAAGGAGGTAAATCGGTAGAAATCACTAAGTATAGAGGTATAATTGGCTCACTCCTTTATCTTACCGCGAGTAGACCGGATATCATGTTTAGTGTATGCATGTGTGCTAGATTTCAAGCAAATCCTAAAGAATCACACCTAAGTGCTGTAAAACGTATTATGAAATATCTAATAGGCACTTCACAAATGGGATTATGGTACCCTAAGGGTGCTTCATGTTGTTTGGTTGGTTATTCTGATTCTGATTTTGCTGGGTGCAAAATGGATAGGAAAAGTACTAGTGGGACATGCCACTTGCTTGGAAGCTCACTAGTTTCTTAGCATAGCAAGAAGCAAAATAGTGTGGCATTGTCAAGTGAAATGTTTTAATATGTTGCAGCTGGGAGTTGTTGTGCTCAAATCCTTTGGATGAAGCAACAACTTCTAGACTATGGTCTTGAGCTAGATCACATCCCCATAAGATGTGATAACACTAGTGCAATCAATCTATCTAAGAATCCCATTTTACACTCAAGAACAAAGCACATTGAAATAAGGCATCATTTTATAAGAGATCATGTTCAAAAGGGTGATTGCATGCTTGAATTTGTGGAAACCACTAAGCAACTAGCAGACATTTTCACTAAACCTTTAGCAAAAGAAGCCTTCTATTATATAAGAAATGAACTTGGCATATTAGATCAATCATGTATAAGCTAAATTGCTGCATAATCCATCATTTTGCTGCATAAAGAAACTTTCTCTGCATAATCAAGCCCTTTTCTGCATAATCATGGTTATTTGTTGCATGAATATTATTTTTCAATTCCATACTGACTTGAGCGTCGATTTCCCCAAAGTTGTTTTGCAGGTGCTCCTTCATGTCAATTATCCCCAAGAAACTCAAAAGCATCACAAATCCATCCAAATGGGGTAATTCTTGGTAAAAGTAGCAATCTTGTATGATCAAGTGTTTTGGATCAAAATCTGTGTGAATTACTTGCCTAAATGATGTTTGAAATTGATTTAAGATGCTTTGCAATCAACTTGAATGGTTTAAAATTGATCCCTAACTGTTTAATATGCAAAAACTGAGTTTTAGTAGTCTGGTAATCGATTACAAGACCTTTGTAATCGATTACAAAGGTTCTGTCAAGCCAGTAATCGATTACACAAAACTGGTAATCGATTACATTGAATCCAGAACTCAAGTAATCGATTACACATATACTGTAATCGATTACAAGGTTTCCAGAAAGCTGGTAATCGATTACATTGAAATTGTAATCGATTACAAGGGAACATAGAAGGCAGGTAATCGATTACACAACCCATGTAATCGATTACAGAGGGGTTTAAAAGGCTTCTGACGCGCGAAAGGTCACTCATTCTAAACATTTCACCTTTCCTCTCCTCTGTTCTCACGAAACTCTCCTCTCACCTTTCCTCTCTCAACTCTCTCCTTTTCACTCAAACCTCCATTAAACCCTCCAAAATCACCCTCCTCTCACTCGAAATCCCTCTCCTCACACATCCCCATCCTCAAATCCCATCACGATCCACTCCTTTCTCTCACCCACCACCTTCGTTCTTCTCCTCTTCATCCCCCACGAGCTTCACATTACCCAATCACTCATCCATGGCTGACCCATCCCAACGTGCTAAACGTGCAAGAACAGGGACCACGGTTGGTGAGTCCTCCAGTGCTCCTCCACGAAACATCTCTGGCTTGGACCTCACGAGACACTTCTCCACCACTAAGAAGGCTGAACTCTTCAGGAAGAACTTCCAGCTGAGGAAGCTCATCTCCCCGAGGTATCTCACTCAATCCTTCTGCACCAGTGAACCCCTGGAATGCTTCCAACTAATTGAGAGGCTGGGCTTGCTTGGGTTCTTCAGCATTCAGAAAGCCATTTATCCCAACCTGGTTCGCGTGTTCTATGCCAACCTGAGGTATGAAGACCATTGCTTGATCTCTGAAGTGAAGAAAACTCAGATTAAGATTACTCGGGAAGAATGGTGTAAGTTGACCAAGCTAACCTATGCTGGGACTAGCTTCTATGGTAACGAAAATGCCTGGGGTGACGAGTTTGAGTACAAGAGTGCTTTGATGTCCCTGATTCGCTCCGGCTACGTGCTTCCCAGGAACAACAAGAGAGTTATGGCGACTGGCCTAACAATGGAGAACAGGGTACTCCATTATTTGGTGGTTAGAGGCTTGATTCCTAGAGGCAGGAATTATTCTCAGGTTTTGCGGGATGATGTTGTGGTCTTGTGGGCCATCACCACTGGAAGGCCAATCAACTGGGCCAACTACATCATTAAAGCACATTGGATGTGAAGAAGAAGAAGAACTCTGCCCTGCCCTACGCCATGTTGGTGATCGCTATCCTGGAGCACTGTCGCATCTCCTTGGCTGAAGAATCCAAGGATACCAGCTCCAAGGGACCCCAATCCATTGGCCTGCACACCTTGAAGAAGCTCCAGCTGCGAAAGGTCGATGAACGCTGGTACTATTTGGCACATGGTAGTTATGGGCACATTCCTCATGGTCTGAGAGTGATGATGAGGATGAGGACGTGCAGCTGCACCAGCTCCACCAGCTTCACCACATTGGAGCTTCTGCTGCAAGAGTTGCGGAGTTTGGCTACCACTGTTGATGCCCGGATGGATCGCATTGAGCAGAAGGTGGATCACCTCGAGCTTAGGATGGATTACTCCGATCAGGAGCTCGCTGCCATTCGTTCGCATCTGGAGGGCCCCAGACACGCTGCACCATCCACCTCCTATGCTCCTCCTGCTGCTCCTCTATCATTCGTTGATCCCTCTGCCACTCCAGCTGGAGTTCCTACTGAGAATGAGGAGCTCCTTGGTTCAGAAGACGACCTTGATACTGGCGACGATGACATAGACCTTGGAGATGTTGCTGCTGATGTAGAGAGCGATAGCGAGGCCACTGATAGTGATCATGGACCTCTTCCATAATAGTTTCTTTGTTTTCTGATATTTGATTGTATATGGAATTTGAAAATACATTTATATATATAAAAATCAGTTAGTTCTTTTGATGTTTACTGCTTTTCTGAATCATCTTGATATATTGTTGATTATATACACATGAATGATTGATTATAATCTGCCTGTCTGAGCCACTTTATTCTCTGTTAACTGTTATTGTTGGGAAATCATGAAAAACAGAGGAAATGCTGTCAAAATTTTCACTTAATGTTAATGTGTTTTTGATAATGCCAACGGGGGAGAGATTAGTGACTTGCATTAGTACGGGGGAGTTCGATTTAACGCTCTTACATAAATATTTCACTAACCCTATATTGTGCATACATTACGGGGGAGAGTTGCGCTTAAATCTCTGATATACATATATATATATGCAAATTGTTTCTCTTCCTTTAAATGTTCAGATTGTCATCATCAAAAAGGGGGAGAATGTGAATGCATGTGTCTTGAAGCATGTCAAATGGTTTTTGATGATAATAAAGACAAAGATGAAGATCAAAGAGCGAAAGAGCAAACCAAGATCAAAGGAAGAAATCAAGAGGTTTAGATATAGGCATTATAGCACATCAATGTTAAATGCTCCCAAGATATCTCAAACGGTTTTTCAAAAATGATTTGAATCAATATGGCTTTCAAAGATCAATTCCTAAAAGAGAACTTCTTTTACCTTGGATCATGCCAAATAATGTTCTATACTTGTTTAATCCATGTTTTCTAAAGTTAGGAATGATTTAAATCTGTTTTAAGGCTTGAAAAATGTGTTTAAAGTTTAGTGTAATCGATTACCAAGGTTTAGTAATCGATTACAAGCCAAACAGAAGCCATGTAATCGATTACATCAATATTGTAATCGATTACACATAAAGTCAGAGAACGTGTAATCGATTACACCAAGTCATGTAATCGATTACCATGTTCCCAGAAAGCCAAGAACACGACCAAAGGGCCATTATGTAATCGATTACATCAATACATCGTAATCGATTACCATAAAAATCGAGAACGTGTAATCGATTACACCAGTCATGTAATCGATTACCATGTTCCCGAAAGCCAAGAACACGACCAAAGGGCCATGTAATCGATTACATCAATATTGTAATCGATTACCATGAAGTCGAGAGGGCGTGTAATCGATTACACAGTCATGTAATCGATTACCACAAGCCCAGAAAGCCAAGAACACGTTCTATTTTCCATGTAATCGATTACCAAAGGCCTGTAATCGATTACCAAGGTTCTGACATGCCCAACGGCTATATTGAATGCATTTAATGCTTGGCTTTAACCACCCCTAACGGTTCTTTTAATGAATGGGCTTTAAATACAATGGCTGGGGCATCATTAAGGGTTGTTCTTGAACCTAAAAACATCATAGCAACACATCATACGAGAATCAAACTCTGAAATCTCTCTTGCTCTGTTTTTGTCCAATCTTTGAGATATCTTTGTGAGTATTATTAGAACTTCAATTTGTATCATCTACTCTAGTGAGAGCTTCTCAAATTCAATCTTAATTGCTATATAAGATAGAGGGTGAGGCATCCCTCAATTTGTAAAGGGTGAGGCATCCCTTTGTTTGAAGAGACTCAAGCCCAAGGGTGAGGCATCCCAAGGAGTTGAGGGCTCAAGTTTGTAAAGGTATTCAAGCACCTATTGAAGCTTGAAGATATAGTGGAAAATCTCAAGTTGTTGCTTGGGGCTGGGCCTAGATCACAAGTGGATTTGGTGATCAAACCAGGATAAACGATTGAGTTTGTTTTCTCTAAACCCTTCTCTTTATATTTGTGCATTGCTTATACTCTTACTTGATTACTTCTCTCTTGGTTGGTTATTAAGCAATATACATTGTTCTTATCAATTCATTCATTTCAATTAGTCAATAGCTTCAACGAAAATCAATAGTCAAGTGTTTTGCGAAAGAATTGCAAACTTGTTTTACAAACTCAATTCACCCCATCTTGAGTATTGAAGGCACTTGGTAACAATTTCAAAATTCAAAACAGAACCTCGTGAGTTATTCGAATACCATCATGGGGTATTCGAATACCATCATGGGGTATTCGAATACCACTTATTTTATTACTTTAAAACAATTCAGAATCAGGTTATTCAAATACCACTAGGGTGTATTCGAATACCTCTATTTTAAAGACTGTAAAACGATTTAGAAGTTATGTTATTCGAATGCTTTTTAAGCGTATTTGAATACCTCTATTAAAAACCTAATTTTCTGGAATCAGGTATATTCGAATACCACATGGGTTATTCGAATACCTCTATTTTAAAGACAGATTTTGAAAGGCTCTATATTCGAATACGATGCATGCTATTTGAATACCTTTTCTTGAAAAACATGAAAAATGTATTAAGATAGAAGCAGGTTATTCGAATACCTCAAGAGGTTATTCAAATACCTCTGTTGAAAACCATTTGAAAACATTTAGAAAACAGACCAGGTGTTTTTTTGAATTTCCACAAACATTTTTTATCTTTCAAAAACCATATTAAGGCTTTAATTTAGTTTGTTAAAAACAAATTTTTAGATCTTTTAAGTCAAACAATGAGATATCCTATAAAAGCTCCGTACAAAAGAGATCCTAAGTCCTAAAGCTAATCTTGAAGATCTTGGACTTGGTCTTCTCATTATCTTCATGTTTGTTGTCATCAAAACTCATCTTCATTGTGGCATAGTAATCACATGTCTCACCCTTATATAGTGAGTTTCATATGAAGAAAAAGAATAGAAACTCTCTTAAGAACAAATGATACAAATTGAAGTTTAAGAGGTAGCAAGATGATCATGCACTTAAGCTCAAAAAGGGAATTATGAATGAGGCTTGTTATAAATCGCAATAAATGCTCAATAAGGTTTTTTAGAGTGATATCCAACTCTACTTGAGTCCCTAATGCTTTCTATTTAAATCCTAAGTCATTAAAAAGTCGTTGGGAATGAGTTGGGAGCATTTAATGCGAGCTACTAGCCGTTGTTATTGATTTTAGAAACCCAAATAATTGATTATTAGAAGCCCATAATCGATTATTTGTGAGATAGTACAAAAATTTTAAGTTTCAGGATCAGTGATAATCAATTATTGTAAAGCAATAATCAATTATTGATGTTAAACCAATTTGAGTGCGAATGAACAAAATTGATCAAAAATCAATTATTGTCATGCAATAATCGATTATTGCCTCATTGAATCAAAAGTTTGGCTTATTGACTTTTGTTATTCAAATATGGCAAGCCCATATTCGATTATTTGGCTTTTATTAACATTAAAAACACTTAGTCAGTATAAGTCTGATGCACCAAATTGTTCCAAAACACTTTCAAACATTTAAAAACCATTTTGCTTTATTCTCAAAGAATTTTTAGCAATTTAAAAACTCATTATTTCACTAAATGCTATCTTGGGTATTTGAAAAATGAATTTAGAGCTTAGTGTGAACCATTTTTACCTTTACATGAGATTTAAGTCCTATAACTAGTATTAAAGGATCTTGGACTTAATCTTGCAAATATCTTCTTGTTAGTCTATGCTTCTATATTGTGTGATCATTAAAACCATTGTCAATTACCAATTACATTTTTCTCCTTTTTTGACGATGACAAACAACCATTGAGAGCAGAGTTTGTTCAAATAAATGGGAATTCACAAAGAGTGTTAGAGAATTTTACTCCCCCTTTATATTGTAAGAGGAGAATAAATCAAAGACGCCTAGCTCCCTCTAAATTTTGGAATCTCAAGATCATTAAATTTTACCTTTTTCAAATTCAAATTTGTCTTTCTTTTCTTAATACCAAGAACCAACTACTTTATCCCCCTTTTGTCATGATAAAAAAGATATATCCATTGCCAAGATCAAAATAAGGATTAGACCAAAGCAAAACCATTGCTAAGATATTTAAGAAAAGCTTAATTAATCAACAAATTAATAGCCAACAAACCAAATTACCAACAGAAGCATAGTCAATATATCCATTGTCATAAACATAGTCAATATAACCAGAAGATATAAACCAACGTCATGATCAAAATAACTACAAGATATATCCATCATATATAAAAAAAAATTACATCAAACCCACCATGCATGTTTAAATATATAAACCCAACTAAGGTGAAATTAGCATGATATATACTAAAAAATAACCAGCAAAGCAAATTTTAATAAAGAAAATAGTGTCAGAAGACATGACTAAGTATCCTATGACTAAGCCCCATGGTCCTCCAGTGGTGGTGGTGGTGGAAGACAGAGCTCAATAGCATCGAGGCAGTATATATAATTCCAAAACTATGCTCCATGTAGGCTCAAAGATCAGCAACTGCAATCAAGACCTAGTCTTTATTCGTAGGTGGAGCAGCCAACATATTCACATCAGTAGGGGCAGCCTCATCCTCATCTGCAGTATCATCATCTCCTATTGCGACTTCAACTTCATCCTCTGCCTTAGCCTCTTCATCTTCATAGATCCACACACCTTGTTCTTTCTTCATATGCATAAGATTGAGAGTACTCAAGCCAAACTTATTGTGACCAATAGCCTTGGTTGCTTCCTCAATTTCCATAATAGGAGGATATTTCTCAAGAATTTTGGATATGAGAAAAGCATAAGGGGATGTGTGTTGTTCCTACTTTGCACTTTTATCATGTGATGCATAATAAAGTAGGCCTAGTTAATATGCAATCTCTGTTTAATGGCCTAAAGAATGAAGATGTCATCCTCGCTCAAGTAGGCATAATTACCCCATCTAGGAGCAAGAATGCGTGCATATGCATAGTGCAATAGACGATCCTGACCTGTAACCTGATTTAATCATTGACCAATTTATAATGTGGTATAGTCTTACTAGACCTTGTAGCTATTCTCGGAGAACCTTTTTCTAGTGTAATGCAAACTAAACAAATCCAACTAGTCATAGGGCTTTACCATAATGTTATGCCATTTTACCTCAATAACCAAATCCTCATTAACAATCTGAAGGTTGTAGTAGAATACCTTAATTAAATCTGAATAGAATTTCTAGTGGTGAATACAGAGTTACAAAACTCGCCAGTGCTCAAGATGGTGGATGAATTGGAAACTTCTTTGTGGAAGAAATCAAGGTCCATGTACTTAGTGTAACGTCCTAATATTACAACTAACGACATATCCAGAATTATGCATTAGCAATCATATTAGAGTATGTCACTTATTACCTGGATTTATGTCAGGTTGACTAGGAAACTTACCCTGTTGCCTATGTGAAGTGCCTGCAAGTTGGGTAATCCGAGTTTCCAACATCTTATTATGAATGGCCAAATTGTCAACCTTAGATGGTAACTCTCTAATGGCCTCAGTCACAACTTGCCCATGTTGCCTAAACTCCTCATTTTGCTTAGATTGACTCTCAACAAAATTCTCAAGAAGAGACTCAAGTCTAGATTTTTGTACCTATTGGAATCTAGAATAGGGTATAGCACTACCTTGCCCAGCCTGGTGTTGACTATTCTGGTAGGAGAAGTTGGGATGCGACCTCCAACTGGAGTTGTAAGTTTGGGAATAAGGATCATTCCTCCCCTTTTGGTTGAAGTTGTGGAAATTGTGGCATGATTCCACTTGCTCCACCGGTGCACCTTGTGAGGAGCCAATTCCAACTTGGTATTCAGCACCCATGTGTCCTTGTGCTCCACAAATCTTACAAAAATTGTTAGAAGCGCCTATGGTATTAACATGGGCTTTTTCAAGCATGTCAAAACGTTTATTCAAAGAATCAAATTTTGACATAATTAAATCAACCTCGTCTACCTCAAACTTACGTCCCGAGAGTTTTCTCGGGTTATTACCTTTTTCATTTGCCCATTGGTGATGATTAGAGGCAACATTCTCAATGATTTCATAAGCTTCTGTCAGTCTTTTGTTCATCAAAGCTCCACTAGCTGCAGAGTCTAGAGACACCTTCGAAGAATATTCTAGCCCATTGTAGAAGGTGTGGACAATCAACCATTTTTCTAACCCATGGTGTGGGCAGGCTTCCAGCAAAGCCTTATATCTATCCCAAGCTTTTGACAATGACTCACCATCTTTCTGAATGAAGCTTGTGATTTGCGTCCTAAGATGAGCAGTCTTGGATGGTGGGAAGAATTTGTTCAAGAAAGCTTGCTCCAATTAGTCTCAAGTAGTGATTGTCTCAGTGGGAACTGACTTCAACCAAGCTCTAGCTCTATCTCTCAATGATAATGGAAATAGGCGGACACGAATAGCATCAACAGAGGCGTCTTCAATCTTAAGGGTCTCACAGAATTCCAAGAATATATCCACATGATCATTTGGGTCCTCTGATGGCAATCCTCCAAACTGGTTCTGCCTTATCATAGAGAGTAAAGCAGGTGGTATGGTGAACTGTCTAGCTTCAATGTCTGGTCGAGCAATTCCATAACACAAACCCCGAGCATTAGGGGCTGCATACTTCTTGAGGGATCTATTATCAACATGTGCAATCATGACAAGTGTTGGCTCAAGTATTTCTCTCGCTCTTTGCCTTTGTTGTCTTCTCCTTCTGCGAAAAGTTCTTTCAATTTCAGGATCTGCTTCTTCAAGAGTCCCAGAACGTCTAGTACTTCGCATAAATAAGAGAAATTACCCGCAGAGAGTCAAAGAGAAACCAAGAAAGTAGTAAAAAAGTTTAAAATAATTAAATTAAAAATTAAACTGATATTCAAGAAAAACACAGCTTCTCGGCAACGGCGCCAAAAACTTGATGTGTGAAATCCGCAAGTGTACGGTTTCATTGTCAAGTAATAAAATGATCGAATCCACAGGGACTATGTCTATGAATACTAATTAATTAATTAATTCAATTCAATTAAACAAAAGAATATAGTTGTGGAGTGATAAGAATGTAGTAACCAAGTAATTAAATAAATAAATGTCAAGGTGCAAAATTGAGAACAAAAAAAATAGCAAGTTGTTAAGAAAGGTTTTCAGATTTAAGAAAGCTTCTAGGATTGGGGGTAACCACAATGATACAAGACTCCTAATTGACAATCCTTTTATTAAAATTGAAATTCAATTGAAGGTGAATTACCCTAATTTAGTTGATGTTCATTCTCAAGAGACAAGAACCATGCCCAATTAAACCAATTCCTACTTTCGTGGTAATTGAATCTAAATTGAACCCATTATGCTTTTTGGTAATTCATTAATCCTCGAAAAGCTAAACCTACTCTCGTGATTTAGACCTTAAGTTCAATTCTTATGGTTCCAACACCTAGGTTCATCTCTCAGTATGTCCCTAGATATCTATGAGATGCAAATAAGTGGCCAGCAAATTCACATGAATAAGCACAATAAGGATTGAATCAAAAAACATTCAAGATTAATAAAAAGGGTAAACAAAATCAATTAATCATCATCAATGTATCAAAGGGCATTACCCAATCCCAGAAACAAAAGGAACTACTTAGGCATGGAGAAGAAACCAGAAACTAAGTTCAAAAGTATTCAAACTCGTAATCGAAGAGAGAAAAGAGGAAGATGAAGATCAAGAGCCTCCAATGTGCCTCCTTCTAAACCAAATTCAAACCCTAATATTGTATTCAGAACAACTATATATACCCTAGGGGTCTAAACTGATCCAAGCCCATAAAAGGAAGAAAAACGAACTTTAAAATCTGACATGCACAGTGATCCACGGCCGTGGTTCTCTCTGTTTGAGTTCCACGGCCGTGGATCATTCCATGGCCAAACCGTGGAATTCCCTGTAAGTTCTCTTTTGCTTTTTCGTGCAGCTTCTCGATCCATGGCCGTGGAGAATTCCACAGGCAGGCCGTGGAACCCTCTGGAGTGAGCCTTTTGTCCCAAAATGCTATCCTTTAAGCTCCAACTTCAATTATGCAAGCTTTCCATCCATTTTAAGATCAATTCAGCACCAATCCTGCATAATAACACTAAAAACACCGCAGTTATCCGAACTAAGGGGAAAAACAAATAAAAAGGGAAACTAAAATGCCTAAAAATACATGCAAAACAAGAACAAAATATGATGTTGTTTCACACACATCAGTCACTTAGATCAATATCAACTTTTTCTAAAGAAACATATATTTAATATACAAAATATGAGCCTGAAGTGAAAGTATGTATTACATATCAATAGAACTGTGTCATATACAAGGTATATCAAAATGAATCGAAGTACATAATATGCCACTAAGGCTCCAAAATGGTGTATAATCATGTACATCAATCAAATCAAAAGGCCTAAATATCATGTCCTTCATCTCCTTTATAGTCTGCACTAAGACTTCTTGGAATCAATACGAAAATCAAAGAAATTAGGTAAGAATATAACATTTCTCAGTAATCATTTTAAAATCGAGTCCTCATAATCATTCTAGCTGTTTTGGGGGAAAACCAATTCAAATCATTATATTATAATATTTAGAAAGGTGGCTAAAGCCAAATCAAGTCATTTATCTTCCAGAAACAAAGGTTCATTTTTACATCATTTATCAAAAATCATTTGAAAGATCAAATGAATCATCAAATCTCATCATCATCATAAGATCATATTCAGAAATCCATCAAGGATCATCTTTTATCAATCATTGTCAATAATCATCGATAAATCATCAAACATCAATAAATCCTCAATCATCTATTTATCAAAGTGGTATAGAGGGAATTATTCTTCCTCATAATACCATTCACTTGGCAGTAGCCTGCTTTCAGGTTGGTGCACTTCAACCTATTTATGACAATCTATTTGCCACACAGAGCTACTCCAAGTAACCCAATCAAGTCCACAACGAATGAGGGAATTATCCATCCTCATACAGAGTAGGGAATAGAGAAGGAATTATCCGCCCTCAACTACTTTGATAAGGAAGGTATCATCCTTCCTCACACTATCTCCAATCCGGGAATACCTCACGTAGTGAGGGAATTATCCGTCCTCAACTACAATTCCATCTAGGGAGAGCTCAAGTAAAGAAGGAGGGAATTATTCATCCTCAAGCTCAATAACTCAGGTGGTAAGGAAATATATATCCTTAACCACCCTTTCTAAGTCTCTCCCTAGGACCAAGGATATCCTACATAAAGGGTTACTCATAAATTTCAATCATTATTTCAATCATCAATGTGACATCATAATATCATGCATAATGATTAACTCAATTATACTTATGATATTTTTCTCATAATGTCATATCATGGCACAAAGCCTTACATTTCATCAATATGCAATAGTATGCAAATTCACCAATCAATCTAATAAAATGGCTTAATGTATTATTATCTCATCAATCAAGCATTAGTGTATTCTATTATATCATTTTATGCCAAAACGTCATATATTTCATATCAAAAATCACACAAGGAAACAAGTCTGGGCAATTTTTATAGGTGTGTCATGGCTCATTGCTCTCTATACTGAATTTCCTGCATTCCAGATATTGGGATGTCGTGGCTCTTCCTATGTTTTTTGGGTTCTATAGGTTCTTCAAGGAAGACAACCAAACATACAACTTTTTAATCATGACCAAAACATAAAAACATGCATCTTCCATCTTCCACTCAAAATCTCACCATATCATCAAGTTCTTCTTACATAAGCAACCAAAAATCAATTTAAAAAAAAAGATTAAATGAGGGTTCCCCCCACCTTATATTTCAAAGTTTTCATGAATCAAAATCAAAGCTTGAACCTTGACTTCATAATCACATATAAAGGCATCATTTTCATTTATCAACTCAAATCTCAACCAAAATCATGAATATATCATTCTCAAGTGGAAGGAAAAGATGAACAAGAGCGGAAAACCCCTACCTCACATTTCCTCATTCCTTATCCCTTTTTCATTTTCTCTTTCCTTGGTTGCTCCCTCCTTCTTCCTCCCTTACTCCTTTCTTGTGCTTCTTTTTCTTTCTTCCCTGCTACTAAGCTTAAAACTAAGAGAAAGAATGGAGAAAATGAGTGAAAATGGTAAGGTGAGAGAATGAGGAGGAAATGTGAGAAAAGAGAGAACATAGAAACCAAAAGTCAAAGTTTTGGTGAAAAGCTTTAGAATAAAACAGTGCAAAACTTAAGGGAGCTTTTTCTAATAAAGCATTCCAACTGATAACTTTTTATCTATTAGGAACACTTTAATATTTCAGAATTTCATCAAGTGTTAATTTTTTTAACACTTTAAAATTATAGAATTTCATCATATTTTCCTTATTAATATTCCACCATTTTTCTTATATTGCACTATCAGTCTCTAAGCTTCATTATTCTTTCCTAGATTAAATTAAACCTATGGAATGAATTAAATCTTTCTTCTTTATTTCTATCTTCTCTATTAATTTTCATAAGAGCTGATTCTCACATTCAGTGTCATAGATTCATGCTCAAACTATGCTAGCTAGTTACTAGAATTAACTAGTGTCCTATACCGATATCATTGAGTTTCTATAACCCTAATTAAATCCATTGGGTTGGAGAGAATGTCATAATTCTCCCCCCTTTTTATAAAATTTGCCCTCAAAATTTTCTTATCTTATTCAAAAAGTACTAAATAGTCTTTCATCATGTGGGATTCAAGCTCCCATGTGGCCTCTTCTAAGTCACCTCCCTCCCACAACACTTTTACTAAAAGAATTTGTTTCCCTCTTAGTCCTTTCACAGCCCTATCCATGATCCTTGCAGGTTTAACCATGAAAGTTAAATCATCTTTTAACTGTATCGATTCATTTTTCAGAATGTGTGAAGGATCCAAATTATACTTTCGAAGTTGGGAAACATGGAAAACATCATAGAGATTTGACAAACTGGGGGCAAGGCTATTTGGTAAGTAACTAGTTCGACTCTTTTCAGAATTTGAAAGGGACCTAGAAACCGAAGGGGTCAACTTCCTGGTTTTAATAGCCCTGCCAACTCCCGTAGTAGGAGCGACTCTAATGAACACATGTTCTCCTTCATTGAATTCCAAGGGTTTTCTCCTCTCATCCGTATAACTTTTTTGCCTACTTTAGGCTATCAACATCCTATCCTTAATCATCTTAATTTGTTCTATGGTTTGTTGTATTAAATTTGGTCCTACGATAGTTTATTCCTCTGCTTCATACCAACATAAGGGCAATATACATTTTCTTCCATACAAGGCCTCATAAGGTGTCATTCCTATGCTAGTATGTGATACTCACATATTTTATACATTAATAAGCCCTCTTTTTTAGTCATTTACACTCTTTATGTACTTAATTGATTAAGCCTAGTTATGTTTCATAAGATTGGACTCAAATTAGACTTAATTGATTTTTTTAGCATTATTTAGGCCTTACACTATTTCTGTATTTTGTTCATATCTTGAGTTCTAGATGTCTAGAAATTATGAATGTTACCTTGTAGAAAAGCTAAGAGAAAGCTTTACAACTTTGATGAGGAGCTCAAAGTCTCATTCAGACATCTAATGGAGCTAATTGGGCTTGGAAGTCAGAACACGAGTTTTATGACTGGAATCTGAACAATGTACAGTAATCAGAGCATAACTCGAGCTGTAAGAGCTTTCTTGGGCTAAAATTTGGAGAGTTGAAAGTTAAGACCCATATCTACAATTTTCATGAGAACATAAGAGCTTATTCGGACAGCTTGGAGGTGATATTGGGTCTGGAAGTCAAAACAGAGGTGCTGAAACTGGGCCTAAATAGTCTGTAGTAATTGGGTCATATCTTGGGCTATAGGAAGAATTTTTAAATGGTTTCGGTGCCATTGGAAAGCTGAGACAAAATGCTACAACTTTCATGAAGAGCATGTTGCTTCATTCTGATAGCATCCATGAGATCAGCACTAAATGATTTCAGAGACAAAGAATCTTAGTAATTTTCCACTCACTAACTCATCATTTGACATTTTCCACTCATTCATCCCCTCATCCACCTACTCTTAATCAAGCCCCTTGTCATTTTGTATCTCTAATCCTCTATAAAAGGCACCATTGGATGATCATTTGGTGCTCTTGGTGTTAGGCTTAGTTTTTACAAGTTATGGTTATGTTTGTTTATTGTTTTCTTTTGTTGTAATTTTCTCTTGTTCTAAATTGAAGCTATGTTCATCTTTCTCTTCTTCTCTCTTTCTTTCTTCTTATCTATGAGTAACTAAATCTTCATCTTGCTTGGGTGAAAGAGTGAAACTCTTAGTAATGAAATAAGGTTAGATTATTCTATTTCTTATGCTTAAATGATATATTATCAAATGGACATTATATGTGTTGTATTTTGTTTCCAATCAATTTAGAAACCTTCTTTGTATAATGGAGATCTTGATTTATTGTAGACAATAGGATTGACACAGTGAATGCTTGAACTCATTTACAAATGTTGGTAGATAATTAAAGGAATCATAATATGATTGCATATATAATTGAACTTTGAATGTTATATTTTCCGATTGGAACCTCCGTTGTGTGTAGATTTCAATTGAGTTATAAAGAGAAATAATTTTACCTTTAATTTATTATCAAGAGTGGATCTCCTAACCTAAGCAAATTCTTAAATTCATTTGTAAACATCTTTTATTACTTTTGGTGTTGTGACAAATTCTTTTCTTACCTCAATTAATTTTTCTTCATCAATTCCCTGTGGATCGACCTTGGACTCCCGAGAAATTTATTACTTGAGACAATCTACACTTGGGTTTGCATCTTTAAATCCAGCAATCAAGTTTTTGGCGCCACTGCCAGGGACTTGATTTGAAGTTTTAATTTATTGAGGTTCTTTTTCTTTAATAAAATCTATTTTCTCTTCTCCCTCACTGGAGCAAAAGATCGGCTTGTCGATCCTTTAGTTTCTTTACTAACTCTCTAACTTTCTAACTATCTAACTTACTAACCTACTAACTTGTTAACATACTAACTTTTTAACTTTTAAATTTATGTCATTTATTTTCTCGCTTACTAACTTTTTATTTTTTGTACTCTAACTTTTTAATTTACGTCATTTATTTTCTTCTCTCTAACTTTTAATTTTCTATTATTTATTATTGCATTCTAACATGACGAAATAATCTTTCTTCTTCTCTTCTCTTTTCGACTCGGTGGGGCTCTACCTCTCTCCTATTTTCATATTTTAAATTTATTTTTTATAATTTATTTTCTCTTTTACTTTCTCGCACTTTCTAACTTACTAATTATTAACTCTCTAATTATCTAACTTTTTACTTTATCAATTATCTAACTTTTTATTTGTTAATAGTTATTGGGTGGTTGGTTTATACCACATCCTTATTAATATTTAATGGCGGGTTATACTATTAGCTTGTACATTATTTTTGTTTATTTATTTTAAGTTATTTATGTATTTATGCTTAATTGGTATCGTGATTTAAATTCTGGTCGTTTGGTTAAAATTAATCCTGGTACTTTATATATTGATTTGTTTGAATCACAATCACACACAATTGACACAATGGCTAAAAATAAAAGTATACATGATGAACATGAAAATCAACCGTTGCGAGCCATGCGTGAATATTTGCAATCACTTCGAAATTCTAATCCATCATGTTTTATCTTTCCACTCAATGCCAACAATTTTAGATTTAAGTCAGGTATGATTTCTTTACTTCCTAATTTTCATGGTTTAGAATCTGAAAGTCCATATTTACATCTGAAAGAATTTGAGGAAGTATGTATTGCTTTCAATGACCAAAATTGCACTGAAGAGATTGTTAAGCTTAAATTGTTTCTTTTTCTTTAAAAGATAAAGCAAAATCTTGGCTTAACACTTTGAAACCAAGATCAATTGGCACATGGCAAGAAATGCAAGGTGAGTTCTTAAAGAAATTTTTTCCAACACATAAAACCAATGCTATGAAAAGACAAATCCAAATTTTTTCCCAAAATTCAAATAAAGCATATTTTCAATGTTGGGAACGATTTAAAGATCTGTTAAATTCTTGCCAATATCATGGTTTTGAAAAATGGCGCACTATAAGCTTCATTTATGAAGGTTTAACCCTTGAAACTAAACAATTTGTGGAAACAATGTGCAATGGTGAGTTTCTTGATAAAGACCCTGATGAAGCTTTAGACTATTTGAACTAGTTGGCTAAAAATTCTCAATATTGGCATAGTACTAACACTTCTGAAAATTCAATTAGATCTAATCTTGCAAGTGCTAATAAAGGAATATATCACCTTAGTTAAGAGGAAGATCTAAATGCTAGGTTTTCCAGTTTGGCTAGAAAGGTTGAAGCCATGGAATTAAGAAAAACAAAAGAAATCAAATCTGTGCAAAATGAAGAAATTTGTGGCATTTGTGATTACTTAGGACACTCAACACATGAATGTCCCAATATTCCTGTTTTTAAAGAAGTTGTACATGAGCAAGCAAATGCATTGAATAATTTTAAAAAGCCATTTACTTCTTCTTTTTCAGATACATACAATCCGGGATGGAGAAATCACCCGAACTTCAGTTGGAGGAATAATAATCAGTCACAATTCGTGCAACCACCACCTCCTTAGGCACAACAGGACTCTCAAAATTCTCAAGGATATGCACCTTATGTCCTACCATATAGGAAAAACCTTGAAGAAACACTGCATGCATTCATAGAAAAACAAGATGCCATTAATAAATAAAACAATCAAACCATGAATGACATAAAAAATACTCTTGCTAAACTTTCTTCTGCACTCACCATTCACGAGAAAGGAAAATTTCCTTCTCAACCTCAACCAAATCCCAAGGGTTAGTACAGTCTAAATGAGGGGAGTTCAGAAAACCAACAAATGGACCAAGTCAAGTCAGTGATAACTCTTAGGAGTGGAAAGGTTGTTGAAAAACAAATTCCCGAACCTTGTGAGAAAGAAGATGAACCAATTCCCCAAGAAAATGAAGAAGTTGACCAAAAGGAGACTAAACTCTCGCCTTCACCCCCATTTCCTCAAGCATTGAATAATCCAAAGAAATTGGACCACCACACTGAAATTTTTGAAATTATGAAACAAGTGAAAATCAATATTCCTCTGTTAGATGCTATCAAATAGATTCCTTGTTATGCTAAATATTTGAAGGACTTGTGCACTATTAAAAGGAAATTAAATGTGAAAAAGAAATCATTTTTGGCTAAATAGGTAAGCTCCATTCTTCATAATAATAATGCGTTGAAATATAAAGACCCTAGTTGTCCTACAGTTTCATGCATTATTGGAGAACATAAAATTGAAAAAGTTTTACTTGATCTTAGTGACAGATGTCAGTATTAATTTATCTGACAGATGAATTTTACATAGCGTTTTATTATTCCGTCTGTTAAATTTCCCAAAAAATGTGAAACCTTGTAAACTGTGTCTGGCCTCGGGTTTAGTAAGATCCCCCGTCGACGTTGCCATAGTTCAAGGTTCTCGGAGAAAATATCTCGTTTCTTCGGCTTCGCTCAGCGCACACGTAAAACGAGGAATATATCAAAATATTCGACGTTTCTGGAAAAATCCCAAAAAATTCTAAAAAATTACAAATATTATAAAACGACTATTCGTCTTATCGTTTTCCAATTTTTGAAGCATGTAGTTGATAAGGACAACAACAAATCTGTCTAGGTAAGGATGGAAGATCTGATTTAGACAGTCTATGAATACAACAAGAACATTGGTTGCTCCGAACGGTATCACGAGATACCCGTAATGTTCAAAGCGCGTTTGAAAACCGTTTTGGGAATATTTTAAATTTCCCTCGAATTGAGTGACGATAAGAGTGTATGTCTATCCTGGAGAGAACAACAACTCTTTTCTCGCCGATCCATTGAATCGTTTATTTTTCTTCGGGGACATTCATCCTTGATAGGAGTATGGTTCCTTTTGTGACAGTCCTCGTCTCACCGAGAAGCTCCATTCTTTTCCTTACTGACAACATGGTAGCCCAATCATACGAAACTCTTTGACTATCAGAGTGGCATTTATACTCTCTTTACTGTTGGTCCTCTATGAAAAACACTTATATGTATCCTCAGGCTCCTTTCGCTTACAAAGCTTCAACTTTGTTGGCCGCTACGAATTCAGAAGTCTTAATTTTGAAAACCACTAAGGTTTTCATTGGAATGGTTTAGTAGGATATGACTAGAAAATGATCAATCAGTCCCTAAATCATGAACTCTAACCAATGCGATTTCAAGTAATCAAAATAGATCAACAAAAGGTTCAATCTTTATGAGAAGTAGGATAGATTAAACAAACTCAGGAGTCAAGACAAGTCTCAATAACAGAAATAGGAACAACTAAGTCGAAAATAAGAACAATACAGATGAATCCAAATGATCCATACAGTTACGAATTGTAAAAAGAAAGGGTTACCCCCAGAATTATACAGCACGATTATCGAATCGTCATTTGAGGCGTAACTTCTCTTGTTTAGATCTCCAAATGTCGAGGTCTAATTGGATCCACTACTACTAGCACTTTCCCTACGGGTTGGATGTTGTTGTTACTCTCTTGGTACCCGTGAACATAGTTCCCGTTTAACTTATTAGCTTTTCCATTATTCCTCCTTTGGAATCTAGGTAATCCATGGTTATCCTAAGTCTGACTTTCCTTCAATAGATTTTAAACCACAACTTCCAATTCTCATTACTGTGCGGTCCTCTGATCTTGGTGAATTGTCACATCAGTTATCCTTCATATTTCTCCTGCGATCGCAGCCATACTTCGATGGTCTTATCCTACGCTCATATGTGTACGTCTGCCACGAGCCGGTGTCTTTCTTTGAAGACGGACCAAACATAGCACAATAAAACAAACGTAATTATTTCAAACAATATTGTCTCCCTTCGGAAGCCAAACACAAAGAGTCACACAATGCACACCATTCAAGCGAGACAAGCTAATTTACGAATCCTAACAGCTTCCAGCCCGAACTTCTTCATTCTGCCTCCACATCGTAATCTCTCGTAAGTTGTCAACTTCCAAACTGCTTCACGAACCTAACTTACACTAGCTATTTCTTTCTCCAGAAGATCGGTTTTCCAAAATCTTTTGATCTCCTCACAAAAGAATTCCTATTTCCCTAACACAGTACGCCTATGAGAAGTCATAGTTTCCTGTACACATAGAACATTACATATTGAGTGGATCAATCCTCAATATCATGCAACTGTATAACAGTAGCTATTAACATTCAACCTACGGCAAGTCATGCATTCCTTTCCCATCATCTCAATCAAGAGACAAGGAAGTGTACAACAGACCAAGTTCTAACATGCCTAAACATAGCAAGTCCATACCCCGGCTCAACAGGATGAACTGCTCTGATACCACCTAATGTAACACCCCTTGATGTAGCAACCGGAGCGTAATCGTCATTACACCACAGTTACTAAATCCAAGTGTGTCACAACCATGATAACAGTAATTTAAATTCTCAAGAGTCTATATATATATTTTTTTGGCAATCTGCATAAGTAGAAAATACGAGCCTCGAATGAAATATAAATATATTCAACCCATAATACAACCACTGAAATAAAATCATGTTCCTTATATATATATATATATATATTATGGTCAATTTACACAAATTACTGATGACATAGAATATAATAATTACAGAGTCCAATAAAATATAGCGGGAATAAAAACACTAAAGGGGGAAAAGTAGTAACCCAGGGATGGGTACTACCAGCAGACAAAGCCGCATCCCCATATGTATATGACGCACAGCGTCCCAGTCGACACGACAGGCATCAATGCCTCCACGCGGCTGCACTCTTACGTAGTCGAAGAAATCTTGTCTAGACGCTCAAGCCAATCAACCAAGGTATGGTCCCTCTTTATCTTCCTCACGATCTTTTATCAAATATAAATATAAAACAGAAATGCACAAATATAGGAAAGAGGTGAGACACCCATCTTTCATTACCACTATTGGCAGTGAGAAAACAGCACAGCACAAAGCGCCCACCAAGCAATACAGTCCATATATTCATCAATAGCAATAGCGAAAATTTATAATAAAAGCAATTCAATTCTGAGCAATAATCAGAGTCAATAATAACAGTGATATCTATAGTAAAGGTAGAACAACAGCAAGCAATAGCAGGCAGATTACAATAGTATTTTCAGGAATCAGCACAACAATCAGATAATCATTTTCAGAAGTACAACAGTTATCTTCACATTCACAGGTGTTCATGCTCAACAGTTTATGAGACCGACAATGAATGATGCATAATGCATTATGATACCACAATTCCTACTCCATGGAGCTAGACATAAACAGTCGGAGGGAAAGATCAGGAGACATGTCTGTAACTCGGCTACCGCGGCCAAAGTGCTATAAACCAGTAATTTTCACGTGCACATACAGGCATTATACAGACATTCCACGCTAGATCATGATATAGGACAGTGTCTCGGTCCGGATCATCGGTGTGTTTGCATCGGTCTACCCCACGGTACAGAGGAGCTCATAACTGTCCATGTGATGAACCCGCACCCCGACGCCCCCAAGGTCAAACATGACCTACACTAGTCTACTCGCACCCGCACTAAGGTGTGTTCAATCTCCTAGGCAACTTGGCCTTACAACAGTCCACAGGACATTCACAATACATAAGACTCTATGCATGGACATGTATAATCATCAATTTCATACAATTCCATAATATGCCACAATTGACCAAGAGAGCATCAATATACAAATGGTCACTTATATGGACCCATAACATCATAATATTGAGATCAAGCCAAATGGTACATTCTTAGGTCCATTATGAATCCTAACTTAGAATTTGTCTTTCCTACAAGGTCCATTTCCAATTAAGTTCTCATAATTAATTTAATCTTCATATTGTAATTCATTCTTTTACACTTGATAAATCATTCTAAGCTCTTAAAGACTCACACTCTCTTGTTCTTGCTCTCTTGAGTTTACCCTAAGTCTTATGAAAGTTTTATTCTTAGTTCTTCAAATTTATGAAATCTCAAATTATCTTCAATTCTTTCACTTGGTAATATTTCTAGTTCATTACCTAGGATTTTAGCCACTTGATTTCTTGAATTTCAAAGTTACCAAAATTCCCTAATTAAGCCTAATTTACCCTAGAGGCCGTGGCCTCACTAAAGGTTCTAATTCCAAATTTTCCTTCCATTAATTTTTATTCTACCCACTTGATTACATTATGGCTTGCACTTATTACAAATTGATCACAAAAAGACCACCCTTTTTGGCCCAAAAACCGTGATTTCCCAAGAAGCACTCCCAATTTATTTTTCTTTCATTAATTTTATTTTATACATTCAATTAGTTTAAGTCTTGCACTTGATGCAAATTGTTTACTAAGAGACCCAATTCTTGGGCCTAAAACCGTGACCTCCTAATGGTGAATCCCAAATCATTTTCTTCCATTTCAAGTCTTCAAATCCATTCTTTCCTTCTCTTTTAGGTATTAACTTCTAGTTATTAATTCACTTAAGTTTTTAGTTCATTAAAATCAATCCAACTGCCCAAGATTCAATGCCAAAACCGTGGCTTCATGATGTCCATTATCCAATTTTTCTTTCCACTTTTATGCATTAGTTTTCTTAACACTAATCCACTTAAATTTAGTTCATCAAGATTAATCCATTTGTCTCTTTACCAAGACCAAAACTGTGGCACCCCTCTTGGGTATTAAACTCTCAAGGTCCTCCATTCATTTGTGTTAATACTATCATTCAACCTTTGATTACATAAGTCTTATTTCACTTGTATACAAAACCAATTTTCACCCCTAACTTCTAGTTAAAACTGTGGCACCATGTTGAGGTAGGAAACTCCAAATTTTCCATTGAGCAACCCCAACATGATCAAGCACAATTAATATATCAAACATATTCAAGAGCATAATCAAGTATCAATCAAATTCAAGAATACTAAATCATACAAAATTTATAATTCAAGCAAGCATACAAAGAGCATACAAGGATGGATTTCTCCATCAACACACATACAAAGCCTCCTCACCACCATAAGTGGTTGAAGTGAGTAGTCTCCCTCTTACCTAGAGGAGACAATGCAAGAAAACAACTCCTTGGTTCCTTGATTTGCAATTTTCGGATTCCACCTTCAAGAGAACCATAAAGTGGTCAAATTCTCATATTTACAAACTAAAGCTTGAAAGAATGATCCTTGGTCACATAGGTAACCAAGGAAAACGAAATTGAGAGGTGAATTGGAAGAACTTTACCTAAAGCCTTAAGCTTGAACTCCTTGAGATTCCTTTTTGGTGATTTTCGGATTCCACTCTCCCAAGAACCCTAGAGTGTTCAAAATCACTCAAACCACACATCAATGCTCAAAAAGAGAAGCCCTTGGTCACATAGCAACCAAGGAAAACGAAAATGAGAAGAAAATGGAGAAAAATCAAGAATCTTTACCTTGGAAGACAATGGAGACAAGGTTGGATTTTGGGCAAACCTTCTAAATGAAACTTGTAGAGAAGATGAAGATGAGTGTATAAATGTGTTTAGTGAAGAGAAAAATCAAAAAGCTTGGTCATCCATGGAAGGGTGATTTTCGGATTTGAAGAAGGAGGGGTAGAAAGGATGGATTTTTGAAGAGATTTTCTAAAGAGAAAGTGTAGAGGAGGTTGAGAGAAGTATAAAAATGGTGTTTATGGAGAGAAAAGTGAAGAGAAACAATGGTGGTGGTGGCTGCCATTTTTAGATTCAAGAGGAGGAAGAAGAGAAGAGGTGGAGAGAAAATGGAGGTAGAAATGGAAAATGGAGAAACTTTCTACACAAAGAAGGTAGAGGAGTTGAAGGCGAGTGTAGAAATGGGCTTAGAGAGGAGAAAAGATGAGCAAAAATGGAGGAAGAGGGGCTTCCATTTTCGTGCTCATGGTGGAGGTAGAGAGAAGGAGGAGAAAAGATGAAGAAGATGAAGTGAAGAGAGAAAAGTGATAGGTAAAGTGAATTAGGGTTTGGTGGGTTTAGGTTAAGTGTGGATGAGTTACATTCTTGCCCTCCTTGGCATGAGTGGGCTGCTGGATAGAGGAGAGAGTGAGGGGAAAAATTTGGCTTCTCATGCAAGCCAAGGGTAATTGGGTCATTTGGTGGTCAAAGCTTCTCAAAGAAGCTTTGAAAAGTACATAAATTTGAATTAAAGTGAGATTGATTTGACATAAAGTGGATTGCATTGGAATAATGTGATAGGGTTTCTAATGCATGCTATTATCCAATGGATAATAGGTACAGTCGACAGAAGTCAGTATTAATTTATCTGACAGATGAATTTTACATAGCGTTTTATTATTCTGTCTGTTAAATTTCCCAAAAAACGTGAAACCTTATAAACTGTGTCCGACCTCGGGTTTAGTAAGATCCCCCGTCGACGTTTCCAAAGTTCAAGGTTCTCAGAGAAAATATCTCGTTTCTCCGGCTTCGCTCAGTGCGCACGCAAAACGAGGAATATATCAAAATATTAGACGTTTCCGGAAAAATCCTAAAAAATTCTCAAAAATTGCAAATATTATAAAACGACTATTTGTCTTATCATTTTCCAATTTTTGAAGCATTACAGTCGTTTTCCCGACTCTGCTCAATATGAACGCAAAACGAGAAATATATTAAAATATTCGTCGTTTTCAAAAAATTCTGAAAGAATTAACATAAATCACAAATATTAGAAAATAACTATTCGTAATAAAATTTTCTAACTTCGGGAGCGTTATAGTCGTTTTGCCAACTCTGCCCAGTGTGCACGTAAAACGAAGAATAATATTAAAATATTATGCATTCTCAGAAAAATCTAGAAAAATTCCAGAATATCCCAAATATTGTAAAATGATCATTTATCCTAAAATTATCAATTTTAGGGATGTTACAGTTGGTGAGATGGATCTCCCTCTTACCTCTTGAAGATCCTCAAAAGCTCTTTATTTTGCTTCTTTTTCCAATTCCTTCACCACCGAGAGCTTCTCAAATATAAAACAAAATACATAAAAATTAGTATACTAAGCTTGATTAAGAGGAACCATGGATCAAACATGGCTTAGATCATGAAAAAGAAAAGAAGAAATGAAGTTTCCTTATACTTCACCATAAATACTCCATCACATAGATCTTGAAGAAAGTCCATGAAGATGAATGATTTAGAGAAAGTCTCCAACATGAAAGTTGTATAGAATAAGGTAAGGATTCAAGAAATATAGTTGTTTGAAATTAAAGAGTGATGAAAGGTATACTTGGAGTGCTTGGCCGAAACTTAGAGGAGAAGAGAAATGGAGAGAAATTTTGATAACTTAGCTTCTTGAAAATGAATCAATAATGACCAATAATGACCAATAATGACCAAGACAACATATAATTGGTGTCTTGAAACTTGGCTATTGTCTTAAGCCTCCAAAACCGTCCCCCCTCCAAGCAATCTCCTAAGGATGCAAACAAATCAATAATGGTCAAGAATGATGTAATATTGACCATGACAAGTAATAATGGTCATAAAGTTTTTCTTTAGCTCCAAAATGAAGCACAAAACCGTCCCCCCTTGCATTATGCATGCAATAATGTTGTCATCTTTTTCAAGCCACCATTTAGAGCATTTTAGACCATTGATTAATTCAATTGTTAGGATTTAGGTAGACTTTTGATTTCGAAGACTTAATCTAGGCCATTAGATTTTTCCTTCTTGAAATCTAAGCCATTAGTTGCATCTCCAAAATGAAGGGTTAAGATTACACCTACTTTTAATCCAAGGGTTATAATTAGTCAAAGCCATTTTTGATGACTAAATCTCCGCCATTGATTAAATCCAAATCCAATGGTCACAAATGGTCCTAGCCACTTTGTAAGACCAAATCTCCTCCCTTGATCAATTCTAAATCCAATGGTTATAAATGGTCATAGCCATTATATTAGATTTATCCTGCACCGTTGATTAAATCGACGGTTGATATCAAAGTCTCCAATATTAGACTTGTTTCCTATTGGCCCATTATCATAACCATTAATGTTGACTTAACAGTATAATATTTATTTTTATCTGCTAAACCCCACAAAAATTATATTTACTGTATTTTTTATCACCCGATAATTAAATACAGTACAAAACACAGTATAAGAAATTTTCTAAAACTGTTTTCGGATTCAGGTTTAGTAAGATCCCTTGTCTCTGTCTAAACAGTATAAATTTTTTTATGCGTAAAAAAATTTTTACTTTGCGGGACTCACCTGGGCCCACGTATGGCCACCTGGGCCTACATACACCCCCTGGGCTCACAAACAGTAAAAAACTTTTTATAATCATCCACAAAAATCACAAAAATTAGAAAACGTACAAATATCAAATCAGATTACGTAAAATAATTAAAACCTAATGGTAAAAATTAAATTACGTAAAGTTTTCCCCAGCTCGAAAATTTTTATTTTCCTGACATGGAGTAAATCACTCAAAATGATCAAATACGCTAATGGAATAATGAAAATAATTTTACAAGATATCAAAATTACTAAACAAAAAATACATTGCTTGTCAAAATTACTTGTTTAAGAGATACAGAATTTTTTTAGGATGTTACAGTTGAGGTCACTTTTCTTCAAAGAAAACAGCTGCGAAAATCTTGCAGTGTGGATTTTATTAGCCCACTTTATTTAAGGACTGCTATACTTTTTGCAAAAGTTGTGAAAATTGTCAAAAGTTGGGCTCAATTTCAAAAAGAAACATGATGCCTCTGAACCTCATCCTTGTCATCGAAATTTTTTATTGTTGGGGAATTAATTTCATGGGTCCATTTCCATCTTCATTTGGATTTGTGTATATTTTGGTTGCAGTTGATTATGTCTCAAAATAGATTGAAGCGATTCCATGCCGACACAATGATCATAAAATTGTTCTCAAATTTTTAAAATAAAATATCTTATGTTGATTTGGAATCCCTCGAGCTATCATTCTTGATTCATTCTTTTCAACTGAAGTTTCTTTGCTTGTTGGTTTGAGATGTGAAGAAATGATTAATGCTTTGATCCCTTG
The DNA here is from genome assembly GCA_029884605.1 of Ormosia emarginata. NCBI lineage: Eukaryota > Viridiplantae > Streptophyta > Magnoliopsida > Fabales > Fabaceae > Ormosia > Ormosia emarginata. The sequence continues at coordinate 27,960,769 of JAQQTP010000074.1, read as the reverse complement.
AATTTTAGGTTGCTCTTCTTGCTTCATCGAGTCTTTTAGAGTTTTTAGCTTTTGAGTTTGTGTCATTTTTCTTTGTTTCCTAGCTTTGGTCTTATGTGTTTTGCCCAATAGTGCAAAAAACTGTGTGGGGGAATTTGATACTCACATATTTTATACATTAATAAACCTTCATTTTTAGTCATTTACACTCTTCATGTACTTAATTGATTAAGCCTGGTTATGTTTCATAAGATTGGACTCAAATTGGACTTAATTGATTTTTTCAGCATTATTTGGGTCTTACACTGTTTCTGTATTTTGGTCATATCTTGAGTTTTAGATGTCTAGAAATTATGAATTTTACCTTGTAGGAAAGCTGAGAGAAAGCTCTACAACTTTGATGAAGAGCTCAAAGTCTCATTCAGACATCTAATGGAGCTAATTGGGCTTGGAATTCATAACACAAGTTTTGTGACTGAAACTTAAATAGTGTATAGTAATCAGAGCATAACTCGAGCTGTAGGAACTTTCTTGGGCTGAAATTTGGAGAGTTGAAATTAAGACTCATATCTACAACTTTTATGAAGAACATAAGAGCTCATTCGGACAGCTTGGAGGTGATATTGCGTCTGTAAGTCAAAACAGAGGTGCTGAAACCCCGGCCTAAATAGTCTGTAGTAATTGGGTCATATCTTGGGCTGTAGGATGAATTTTTGGATGATTTTGGTGCCATTGGAAAACTGAGACAAAATGCTACAACTTTCATGATGATCATGTTGCTTCATTCTGATGGCATCCATGAGATCAGTACTGAATGATTTCGGAGACAAAGAATCTCAATAATTTTTCACTCACTAACTCATCATTTGGCATTTTCCACTCATTCATCCACTCATCCACCTACTCTTAATCAGCCCCCTTGTCATTTTGTATCCTTAATCCTCTATAAAAGGCACCATTGGCTGATCATTTGGTGCTCTTGGTGTTAGGCTTAGTTTTTACAAGTTATGGTTATGCTTGTTTATTGTTTTCCTTTGTTGTAATTTTCTCTTGTTCTAAATTGAAGTTATGTTCATCTTTTTCTTCTTCTCTCTTTCTTTCTTCTTATCTATGAGTAACTAAATCTTCATCTTGCTTGAGTGAAAGAGTGAAGCTCTTGGTAATGAAATAAGGTTAGATTATTCTATTTCTTGTGCTTAAATGATATATTATCAAATGAACATTATATGTGTTGTATTTTGTTTCCAATCAATTTAGAAACCTTCTTTGTATAATGGAGATCTTGATTTATTGTAGACAATAGGATTGACACAGTGAATGCTTGAACTCATTTACAAATGTTGGTAGATAATTAAAGGAATCATAATATGATTGCATATATAATTGAACTTTGAATGTTATATTTTCCGATTGGAACCTCCGTTGTGTGTGGATTTCAATTAAGTTATAAAGAGAAATAATCTTACCTTTAATTTATTACCAAGAGTGGATCTCCTAACCCAAGCAAGTTCTTAAATTCATTTGTGAACATCTTTTATTACTTTTGGTGTTGTGACAAATCCTTTTCTTACCTCAATTAATTTTTCTTCATCAATTCCCTGTGGATCAACCTCGGACTCCTAAGAAATTTATTACTTGAGACAACTTACACTTGGTTTTGCATCTTTAAATCCTGCAATCAGTATGATAAATGTTGTTGTAAGCAAACTCTATCAAGGGTAAGAACCTATCCCAACTTCCTTGTTGGTCTAGCACAAGTGCTTTCAGCATATCTTCTAAATTTTGGATTGTTCTCTCAATTTGGCCATTAGTCTATGGATGGTAGGCTGTGCCAAACATCAATCTCATCCCAAAGGCTTTCTGCAAGGCTCTTTAAAATCTAGAGGTAAATCTAGGATCTCTATCTGATATTATACTAGAAGGGATTCCATGCAGTCTAACTATCTCTTAGAGATACAGCTGGACTAGTCTATCTAAAGGCTAATTATGTAGATTTTGTCAATCTGTCCACTATAATCCAAATAGCATTATAGCCTGACTGTGCCCTTGGCAAACCCATCACAAAATCCAATGATATACTTTTCTATTTCCACTCAGGAATTTCCTAAGATTGGAGAAGTCCTGAAGGTCTTTGGTGTTCTATTTTCACTTTTTGGAAAACTAAACATTTTGACATATACTCTGCTATATCTTTTTTCATATTTGGCCACCAGAACATCATTTTGAGGTCTTGATACATTTTTGTGGCTCCGGGATGGATGATGTATCTACTCTTGTGGGCTTCCTCCAAAATCTTCTCTTTAACTTCATTTTCTCTTGGAACACAAATTTTATCTCTAAACATAAGTGTCCTATCATGAGCCCTTCTAAAATCTTTTCTCTTTCCCAACTGAATCTATTCATCATTCAGCTTTAAAGCTTCATCTTCCTCTTGAGCTTCTTTAATTTGAGCCCTCAGATCATTCTGGATCTCTATTCTTTTCAAACAAAGACCATATGGTAACATAGTCGTTGTCAGGCTCAAATTTCTAAAGCTCTCAAGGAATTTCATCTCTTGTACCATCATTTGAGACATATGCAAAAGCTTCCTACTAAGCGCATCAGCCACAGCATTGGCCTTACTCGAATGATACTTTAATTCAAAGTCATAATCTTTTCGAAACTCCATCCACCTCATTTGCCTCATATTCAACTCTTTTTGGTCAAACAAATATTTTAGACTCTTGTGATCACTAAAGACCTTAAACTTAACCCCATACAAATAATGTCTCCATATCTTTAAGGTAAACACAACTGCTATAGTTCCAAGTCATGGGTTGGGTAGTTTTCCTCATGGGGTCTTAGCTGCCTAGAAGCATAAGTAACTACTCGTCTATTTTGCATCAACACACAACTTGATCCATTTTTTGACATCACAATAAATCTCTAAGTTTTCTTGTGAGTCTAGAATTACTAGCATAGGTGTGGTGGTCAATTTCTCTTTCAGCTCTTGGAAGTTATTTTCACATTTCTGGGTCCACTCAAAAGTGTTGCCTTTCCTAGTTAACCTAGTTATAGGAAAAGTTACCTGAGAGAATCCCTTTATGAATCTTCTATAATACTCAGCTAAGCCCAAGAAACTCCTAATCTCATTAACGGTGATAAGTCTTTCCCATTGCAACACTGCCTCTATCTTATTGGGATCTACAAATATCCTTGCCTTAGATATCACGTGTCCTAAGAACTGTACCTCCTTCATCCAAAACTTGCATTTTGACAACTTAGCAAACAATTTCTCTTCTTTCAAGATTTCTAGAACCACTCTAATAAGTTCCTCATGCTTCTCAGTTGTCTATGAATAAATAATAATATCATATATAAAGACAATCACAAATTTATCAAGGTATGGCCTAAAAATCTAGTTCATATAATCCATAAAAATGGTAGGTGCATTTGTTAGACCAAAGGACATTACAAGGTACTCATAATGCCCATACCGAGTCCTAAAGGTAGTCTTAGGGATATCCTCCTCTCTGACCTTGATTTGATAGTACCCTGACCTTAAGTTAATATTTAAAAACACTGTAGCTCCTCTCAATTGGACCATCAAATCATCTATCCTAAGCAGTGGGAATTTGTTTTTAATGGTGACCTTGTTCAATTGCCTATAATCCACAAATAATCTCATGCTATTATCTTTCTTTTTCACTAAGAGCACCGGGGCTCCCTAAGGTAAGACACTAAGTCGAATAAACTTTTTATCCAGTAACTCTTCTATCTATTTCTTAAGCACATAGAGTTCTATAGGGGACATCCTATAGGGTGCTAGGGAGATAGGCCTTGTTCATGGCACTAAGTTTATAGTAAACTTAATCTCTCTCTCTGGTGGCAATTCACTCACTTCATCTGGAAAAACTTTTGGGTACTCTCTCACCATAGATATACTTTCCAAACTTTGTTCCCTTTCGAAATTCAATGAAAATAGGAGAACATAGCCTTAAGCATCTTCTACTAGGTGGTTGATAACTTGGCTAGCATTAAGGTATATTGACTCGGAAAGAAAATTTATAGAAGGGAGGTTAGTCATAAACACTAAAGTTTTATTTGAATAGTTCAAAACAACTTGGTTTACTAACAACCAATTTATGCCCAAAATAATGTCTAAATCAATAAGGGGTAAACATATAAGATTCACTAGGAAGGTTTTATTTTCAATAGTTACCTCATAGTTTAGACATATTTTGGAAGTGGTTACCAATTTTCCTGTCGAAACAGAAACTTTTAGGTTATAGGGGAGGTCAGAAACAGGCAAATCCAGCATCCTCACATAGTTATAAGAAATGAAAGAGTGAGAAGCTCCATGATCATACAATACAGTTAAAAGTGTATTTTTAACAATGCACTTACCCTATATAAGATCAAGAGACTGGGCTGCTTCCTTGTCACTCAAAGTGAACACTCTTCCTTGCGTCAAGGGTCTAGGAGCTACTGCTTCTCGCCTCTGGGGTCAGTTCCTAGCATAATGTCCCTTCTTGCCACAGTTGAAGCACTCTATCTAGTCAATCCTACAAGCTCTGTCCCCATGGTACTCGTCACACTTTGGACACTATGGTCCTTTATCTTTTATTTGGAGTTGCTTCCCTTTCCCTTGTTGGTTCTTGAACTTGGAGAACTTCTTCTTGGAGTCCTCATCTATCTTTTTTCTCTTTTGAAAGCATTGAGGCTTCTGACCCTGTTATGGTTTTAGCAGTGCTGGCCTTGAGCTATCCATCTACACTATTATGCATTTATTCACCAGAGTATGGAATTCTCTGATCTCAAGTGGCCTCACCATCTTTCTCACATCGTATCTCAACCTGGACTCAAATTTTACACAGTTCCAGCTTTCATCTGGATTATGCCTAAAGTAAGAAGAAAACATTGACAGCTCCTCAAATCTCGCCACATATTGTTCTATTGTCATGTTTCCTTGCTTCAATTTTAAGAATTCCAACTCCTTTGCCTCTTACAGGTTCCTTGGAAAATACTTATCCAAGAAAGCTTTCTTGAATACCTCCCAAGTCATCTTTATCCTGGCTGCCTCCTTAATTCTTTTTGTATCATTCCACCAAAACTCGGCTTCCTCCTTCAACATGAAAGAAGCAAAAGATACCTTTTGGATATCTGTACATCCCATCACAACAAAGATTTTCTCCAACTCTCTCAACCATTCCTCCACCTTAGCTAGATCATACTCTCCTTGGAATGATGGGGGATTAGTCTTCTTGAACTTGGAAAGATCATAGAATCCTTGATTCCTCATGACAAGTACAATATCTTCTTATTGTGGAAATGGGTTATTACCTGTCCTCTCCAAAACTCTGTTAATGACTGTTGTTTGCTGCCTCGTGGCTACAGTCATCTCTCTCTGTTCCCACATAACAATAGTCATCTCTCTAAACATCTCCATCATATATGTCGTGCTATCACTAGCAAATGCTCTATCTCCTCTTGTCCACCTAGATGATGTCGTAGTCCATGTACACACAGAACATCCATATGGAGTTGATCTAACTCAATACTTATGTAACAGTGCAATAGTAACCATAATATACATACACATGGATGTCATGCAATTCTATCCATGCATCATAGTATCAAGATAAGAAAATGCACAACATTCATGCTAAAAGCATAACTAGTCCATACCTAGGCTCAATCAGGATGAACTGCTCTAATACCAAAATGTAACGCCCTAATATTACAACTAATGATACATCCAGAATTAGGCATTAACAATCATATTAGAGTATATCACTTAGATCAATATTAACTTTTTCTGAAGAAATATATATTTAATATACAAAATATGAGCCTAAAGGGGAAGTATGTATTACATATCAATAGAACTGTATCATATACAAGGTATATCATGGTACATCAAAATGAATCAAAGTACAACATATGCCACTAAAGCTCCAAAAATGGTGCATAACCATGTACATCAATCAAATAGAAAGAATCAAAAGACCTAAAGATCATGTCCTTCATCTCTTTTATAGTCCGCATCAAGACTTCTTGGAATCATTACGGAAATTAAAGAAATAGGGTGAAAAGCGTACAATTCTCAGTAATCATTTTAAAATTGTGTCCTCTTAATCATTCTAGCTGTTCGAGGGAAAACCATTTCAAATCATTATATTTAATTGTTAGAAAGGTGGCTAAAGCCAAATCCAGTCATTTCTCTTCTCAAAACAAAGGTTCAATTTTACATCATTTATCAAAAATTATTTGAAGGATAAAATGAATCATCAAATCTCATCATCATCACAAGATCACATTCAGAAATCCATCAAGGATAATCTTTTTATCAATTATTGTCATTAATCATCGATAAATCATCAATCATATCTTTATCAAAGTGGTATGGAGGGAATTATCCTTCCTCACTATACCATTCACTTGGTAGTATCCTACTTTCAAGTTGGTACACTTCAACGTATTTATGACAATCTATTTGCCACATAGAGCTACTCCGAGTAACCCAATCAAGTGCACAACAAATAAGGGAATTACCTGTCCTCATACAGAGTTGTGAGTAGAAAGGGAATTATTCATCCTCAACTACTATGGTAGGGAGGGTATCATCCTTCCTCACACCATCTCTAATCCAAAAATACCTTAAGTAGTGAGGGAATTATCTATCCTTAACTACAATTCCATCCACGGAGAGCTCAGGTAAAGAGGGAGGGAATTATCTATCCTCAGCCTCAATAACTCAGGTGGCAAGGAAATATATATCCTCAACCACCCTTTCCATGTCTCTCCCTAGGACCAAGGATATCCTATATAAAGGGTTACTCATAAATTTCAATCATTATTTTAATCATCAATCTTATACATAAAATCATGCATAATGATCAATTCAATTATACTTATGATATTTATCTCATAATCTCATATCATGGCACAAAGCCTTATATTTCATCAATATGCAATAGTATACAAATTCACCAATCAATCTAACAACATGGCTTAATGCATTACTATCTCATCAATCAAGCATTAGTATATTCCATTATATAATTTTATGTCAAAACATCATACATTTCATAGCAAAAATCACACAAGGAAACAAGTATTGGCAATTTTTACAAGTGTGTTGCGGCTTCATTTCCAAAGTGTGTCGCGGCTTCACAATTCAATTGGTGGGTGCCGTGGCTCATGGCCATTTTGTGTTACGGCTCCTTGCTCTCTAGGGTTCCTCCCATCTTAAATCTCAAAGTTTTCATGAATCAAAATAAAAGCTTGAACCTTAAGTTCATAATCATATATAAAGGCATCATTTTCATTTATCAACTCAAGTCTTAACCAAAATCATAAATCTATCATTCTCAAGAGGAAGGAAAAGATGAACATGAGAGGAAAACCCCTACCTTAGATTTCCACCTTCCTCTTCCCTTTTCCTTTCCTCTTTCCTTAGTTGCTCCTTCTTTCTTCCTCCCTTGCTCCTTTCTTGTGCTTCTTGTTTTCTTTCTTCTTTGCTACTAGGCATGAAACCGAAAGAGAGAACGGAGAGAATGAGTGAAAATGGTAAGGTGAGAGAATAAGGATGAAATGTGAGAAGGGAGAGAAAATGGAAACCAAAAGTCAAAATTTTGGAGAAAAGCTTCAGAATAAAACAGTGCAAAATGTGATGGAGCTTTTTGTAATAAAGCAATCCAACTGATAACCTTTTATCTTCTAGGAACACTTTAATCTTTTATAAACAAATTTTATAACTTTCATTGGTATCGTAAAAAATTCTAGAATTTCATCCTATTTTCCTTATTAATATTCCACCATTTTTCTTATATTGCACTATCAGTCTCTAAGCTCATTATTCTTTCTTGGGTTAAATTAAACTTATGGAATGAATTAAGAATGTAACACCGTAAAACTACTACTGTGCATATTATCAATATACTCAAGAAGTAGTAATGGGTTAGTCACTTCTAAACGTAAACGTGAATGTAAAACCTGTATAAAACCTAATAATGCATTGATATATATATATATATATATATATATATATATATATATAATAATAATAATAATAATAATAATAATAATAATAATAATAACAAAAAGTAAAGAGACAAGATAATTTTACATAGTTGAAAACTTGCTCTTTACCACGAGATTACATCATATGTCTGAGATGTACAAAATATTAAAACAAGCCACAAGGGCATAATACAAAACTATTAACATCAATACATCAATTATATATCTATACAGATACAAAACATCGATGTCAAGTCTTCAAAATCTTCCTTCACTCCTGCTTTGATCATTGACAGGATTTATCATAGAAATAAGAATTTGGGGTGAGAACTTAAATTCACAGTAGTAAATTTACAAAACATGACATCACGATATATCTAGCTACTTCGGGTAAAAACAAGTTACATAAATAAATGGAAAAGTGGCCCAAGTTAAAACTTAGTCTTTTCCTTTCTCAAAGCAAACTTTTTATTTTAATTAAATAAAATACTTTAAGCAGTACATAGTTTTTCAGCTCAAATCAGCATATTCACTTACTAATAATTAAGATAGCAAACAAGTATAAGATGTCTTTTCATCAATATAAACCAGACAATTGCCCATATAATTGTCATTTTATGTAATGCATAATAATGTATGAGTATACCTATGAAATGCTCTATTGTATGCTTGTGCAATGTTAATAAAAATATTTTATTTTAGAAAACACATGATATTTGTATATTTCCAGGAAAACCTTTGTTCCTTGTATTTCCTCTGGGTAAAATGAGGTAGTAGGAAAACCTTTGTCCCTTAACCACTCTTAATAAAATAACCCTAGCATTTAGAGTACCTTTGGCTCAAGCCAAATACATTGAAATAACAAATATCAAGTTTGAAAAGAAAACATGCAAAGATATTTTTAACCATTCATGCAATTCCTCCATAAAGTATCATAGAGCTTACATTCAACATTTCATTCAAATAACCACATCCTTTCATGAGTACAATGTGTGGCTATGTCATAAATTATGGCAATATGTTCCTTTACCATTATCTATTAAATTTAGACTGTGAAATAATGCTTTTATGCACTAATCACAACATCGCAACCATAGGTTCCATAATTTCATTTAAATACTAACAACAACTTAGAATTATCAAGCATTAAATGATTGAACATAATCTAACATCTCATATAATACAACTAGTTTCATCAACTAAAATAAATCTTAACGTATACAAGAGTACAACCAATTTGTGCCACTGTTGTACCGTGGCCATTTATTCAAACAATAACATGTTTGCTACACCAAAACTAGCTCCATTCTTCAAGCAAATGCATGTTTCACGTGTGCAAAGCAGCCATTAATTCTGCTGTACTGTGACCACTAAGAACAACAAACAATACATGTTTAAAGAGTGTAATGGATAATTAATTACACCACACATACAGTACTATGCTGCACTTAAATCAACAAACATAATGCATATTATATATATATATAAAAAACAACAAACTGTTCTGTTGTACCAAGACCACCATAACCAGCTCTATATTAATTTCTTTCAAACAATGATTTGCATAGACCATCTCCCTTATTTTGTTATATTGTGTTCAACATAGAAATGCACCTTTAAAGCATATATTGGTTGTTTAAATGTTTCACAGGACAGTCACAATTTGTGTCGTGCCGTGACCATTATATAACAACAAACAATTACATTTATGCATATTTTAGAGGTATAAAACAACCATATGATATGTTGTACCGTGTTCACTATATAAATAGGAAACAATTGCATTTATGATATGCAGGGCAAATGTTTGTTTTACTTTAATGAGACTAGCCAACCATTTTTGTATTTTTATTTTTTTTTTGTATTTTTCTTTGTTTTTTTTCTATGCTTAACAAAGCACTCTAAAATTATCTAAACAAACAACACACTTAGCTAACTAAATCAAAAGACATTACACATGAAGCTAAAAAAAAAAACTAATAACTCAAACTCAAACAAGAAAAAGATCACAATATAAAAAGAAATGAGCCTAAACTCGTTCAAAATCAAGCCCAATCCAACATGCCCAAACAAATCTGACCTAAGTAAAAAAAATTGTAAGTAGCCCTAAAACAAAAATCCAAGAAAAAAAAACAAACAGAGCAGAAAATGAAAAACAGAGCAGAAAAAAATAATAGTGGCTATGAGCAACAAAACTTGGTCTTCAACTCAAAGGCACGGCACAGAGGATGACCCAATGGTGGCTGGTGGCGCGTGCTAGCCGAATTTGCTCCTGATGGTGGGACATGTGGCTTCGAGTAGATGGCGGGGCTGTTAGTTCAGTGCGTGGAGGGGAACAGTGGTTCACGAATCCGGCATTTGCATTAAGGAGCGGCTGTTGGTTCGGTGGCGAGTACAAAGACGGTGAAGTACGGGTTACGGTAGCGGCGGCTCGGGTGTTGGGCATGGATCTGTGGTGAGATGGGGTGGTGACTGAATGGTGCAACGGAGGAGGATCTGGGTGATGGCTGTGCTGGATGGTGGCCTCGGGTGTAGGACGGTGGAGACGCGTTTGGTGTTGCTTCTAGCTACTGCGCTGATGGTGGTAATGGAGGATTTCACGGTGAAGTGGGCTGCTTGACGTGGTGGTTATGGTGAATGGGTCATGGTTGGGGTGGTTCACGGTGGCTGGGTCTGGTGCGTGGCTACCGTCTTCGTGGTGGTTGGACTTGATTTGGGTGGTTGAGATGGTGACCCAGGTCGTATGGCGAGGCTATAGGGTGGTTTGGTGGAGGCTTGGTGATGTGGTTGCGTTAGTGGTGGTTCTTTGGTTTAGTTTTTGGCTATAATGTGGCGGTGGAAGTTGAAAGGTGAAGGTTTGAGGTTGATGAAGGTTTGCTGAGTAGTTGTGGTGAAGGGTGAAGAAAAAAATGATTATGTCCCTCTGTTTGCTTGATTGAGGAGTTCGCTACTGCTCCCCCTTTTGTGCATTATTGCTTGGATATTTGTAGAGTTGAATTTGTGTTTTCTTTGTCAATCCCCTCAAATTATGCTTCATAATTCTTGATTTGTTGGTGATTGGAAACAAAAATGGAAAAATAAAACTTTTCAGATGCTTTACTCAAAACAAAAAAGGAAATTTGCCATTTGAAAGGGGTACAAGAGGCACAAATTGAGTTCTTTCATTGCTTAGTGTCTTAGGCTTCAATGTTGATGGATGGCTAGGGTTATTGTTGGAGAAGACTAGGGTTTGGATATTAACAAGGAGATGGTTTGAGTCATAGGTAGGCGGATCTAGGTTATGGGTGGAGGATCTAGGTTTGCCTAGGCCCATAATGCAAGGCATGAAGAGATTTGAGCTTGATTTGTGTTTATAAGGATTGAATCCCTTTCTTTTAAAAAAAATCCAAATTAATCTCCTTTCTTTTATTTTTCATTCTTGGGTATAGGTCAAAATTATATTTTTTTAGTGGATTTGAGCTTAGTAATTATAATTTTTATTTTTTAAAATTTTTTTTTAATGATCCAGACAAAGAGTGTTTACAATTAACACCATTTTTACCAAAATCTACACTCCGCCCCACCCCTCTCAATAAGGTAGCGAATCTGTTAGGGTATCTTAACATAATATTTTTTTTTTAACCAAGGTTAACTATGGCCAATTCTAATATACACTCTTCAAAGGAGGGTGTATAATACACCTCATCAATCATGATCCTTGATTGTGTTGAAAAACACATCAACGATTAGGATTGATGACTTGTAACCTGTATTTTTTTTTATTTTAATTTTTTTTGAACAACTACCACCACCACCAACACTACTAGCGACCACCGCCGGTCACCTCTATAATGTCGCTTTGTACTACACAAGAATATCTCATAGAAACCAAATAGAAGAAGTAGGAAAAATCTAAGAGTGAGGCTCTGACCTTTGGCTTCGCGCATGAGGAAGCGACGCAGAGGAGTGCAGCAGGCGGGGCTGACCTTGAGGCATGGTGGATGGTGGGCTCGGGTGGAAGATGGGGGTGATGCGATTCATGTCACGAATTTTGACTCTGGTGTATGGATCGTAGTGGCGCGCGGTTCCTGCGCAGAGGACGACGTTCAAGGGTGGTGATTTCCTCTGCTCGTGGTCGCTGATTGGACTCGGTATGACAGTGGTTCTAGTCACAGATCTGGGTGGTTACTCTATTTTTGTGACAGATTTGAACGATGGTGGTGCATGGAGGAGCAGATGGTAGCCGGCAAAGAGGACGGGCTCATGGTGGTCTGGCTCAGATCTGCAGTGGTGGTGGCACGCACTGCGCGAGGGCTCACAGCTAGGAGGAGCTCAGTTTGGAATGGTGGTGTTGGGTGATGCAGACGGAGATGAGGTTTGCTACGCTCTGTGTAGATGCTAGGTAGCGGCTACGGGTGTACGACACACAATTTAGCTGTTGTGTTGAGACAGAGTAGGATGGTGTAGACGTGACGGTGCTGCTATGGTAGCAACTTGGTGTCATTGGTTGCTATCTTCACAGCGGCTGGTGAGCACAATTTGGGGTTGTAACGCCCCAATTTTTAGAAAATATTCTGAATGTACTGTTTGCTGTTTTTCATGCTTTTGTGTGAATGACCGTTGTGTCCCTATTTTACTGTTCTCAATTTCTGTATGAAAACAATTACGATAATACTGGCTCAAATTTTATTTGATCGTTTTACGTAATTTGTTTCGAGACGGTAAAATAAAAAATTTTCTCGAACTCTTGTTTTAATTTTTTCGAAACATATACTGACTATATATCTTCTTTGGATATTTTATTTGAACGTTTTGGACGATTACCTACGTTGTGGGAAAAAAATAAGAAAATGACCGTTACGTCCCGAACGTCTTGTTTTTTTTGTTTTTCTTTGTTTTTAATTGTTTTCTTCTTGATTTAATGTCCGAGATATCTGCATCGTGATTTTATATGGACTTTTTGGGTGATTTGCTCGAAGCGGAAAATAATATTTTCCGGGCGGAAAAATCTTATTTTATTATTTAGAATTGGGGATCTTACTTAACTTGATTGAATGAGACTAAAAATAATCTTTTAATTTTTAGGATTTAATCATCAAATAAAATAATTTTATATTATTATAATATTATTTTATTAGTCGGTATAATTTAGTGACAGTGGACTCGAAAATATTTTGCGGGACCCACAATTAGCAAAACGGTTAGATCGGTAGCTTAATTAATCACCGTTAGCAGTAGAACTTTCCAGCAGTGACTCAGCTAGCTGACTCAGCAGAGAATTAAATGAGCTGTGTGACTCAGCATGTGAGTCATCATGAACCAACCAATAGCAATCAAGCTTGTTAAGCAAGATTTAATCCTAACCTTTGATGCATTCAATGGCTTGGATGAAGCCAAATCCATACACATCCTTGACCACTTGAAGGCTATGGCCATTAGGAGAAGGAAGACCAAAATAACACTTCATCTTCATCACTTTTCTCTCTTCTCTCTCTTCCAAGAACCCTAGCCACCATTGTTGTTCTTTTCTCCTACCATTCGGCCAAGTCATAAACTACACCATCCAACCATCCAAAAATTTTTCTAACCAAGTTTTCTTAACCTAAACACTATTCTAAGAACCTTTCTAGTTGGGAGTTTCTTCAAAATCTTCCATTTAGGGCTTGGAAATCAACCTTGAAAGTTTTACCTAGAAGGTGAAATATCATGTTTTTCCTTTCTCTCTTCTTTTTCAAAGTTCTAAGCCATGATTTCTCCATGGTTTAGCTTCTTTTCATGGTTAGTAACATGTAAATTTTGTTTGAGATTTCTAGGTATTTTTGAAGGTGAAAACCGTGACCTAGGAGGTGTGAAAGCAAACCTTTTGTCTTCATTTAAGGTAAGAGGAAGACAATTCTTATCATCTCTTGATGGTGGTAAGAAGATGGAGCCATTTGTGATGTTTGTAGAATCCATAAGGATTCGGTGGTCATGTGTTAATTATGTGTGTATTTGTTAATTTTTGTGTTTGTTAGTAGTTTATGTGGTATTTGTTAGTAGTTTTCTTGTTTGATGATTGTAATAATTTTGCATGTCTATTAGCTTTTGATTGCATGTCTATAAGCTTTAATTTAGGTTTATGTGTTAGAAATATTTTGCATGTGTTAGAAATATAATGCATGTGTTAGAATTGTATGATAAGGTATAGGATGTGAATAACATGTTTAAATTTGCATGAGTGTTCCAAAGAACACATCCAATAGCTCACGGCAATGACAAAGTTAGAGGACCAAAATGTTCTCTTGATTTTTCCTAAAGTGTAACTTAATTAACCTAGGAGAATCAAGAAAGTTTCAAATTGATTTGATCAAAGAAAATGCATTTAGAAATCAAATGGTAAAGACTTAGTATTTTGGGCCAACATGCCTAAAGGATTAATTTAACTCCTACTAACTATTTTCTAATATGATTTAATGAACTTAGACAATATAATACATTTGATATGATTTGAAAGGTGAAAGACATTTTAGAAATCAAATGAAAGGATTTTACGAAATTTGGCCAACATGCCACTATAGGTAATCATGATTTCTAAAATTTGATTCTAAACCTTTTTCAATTAAAAAGAGACAATATAAGTTAAAAGAAATTTTCCTTAATGATTTTTGAAGAAACAAATAAATTAGAATTAAGTTTAAAGAATTAAAACTAATGATTTTGTCATTAGGAAGGAAATACAGTATTTTGAGAGTTTTCTAACATATAGCTCACTCTAGGTTTTGAAGCATGTTAGAAAGTTTTCAAAAAGAATTAAAGTTATATGATTGAAGTTTTAGGTAAATGGAAATTTTATGGATAATTTAGGAAACCATTATTATGATATTCTAAACAAAATACTTGTCAATTTTTAGTAAAAATGAACCTATAAGATAGTAGAAATATCCCAAAGACAGTATACGGTATGGAAAATTATTCTACGTAATTTAAATGTACTAGATACTATTTCTTTTTGTTTAAACAGTAATTTTAAAGGCATTCGAATAAGAAAATGATTTGAAAATTCTACGCGATTGAGAAAACGTATTAAAAATGCTACGCGATTTTAAAAATAGAAAAATATCTTTACCCGATTTTTAAACATTTGTAAAAACGATGGAATTATGAAAACGCGATAAAATTTCTACGCGATTGACCATTACTGTATTTATTTTATTTTTGAGGATCTTTTACTTGTCGGGAAAATGTGAACCCGTACAGATTATTTTTGAGGATCTTTCGCTGTCGGGAAAATGTGAACCCGTACAGGCTTTTGAGAATTTATTTGCTGTCGGGAAAATGTGAACCCGTACAGGCTTTTGAGAATTTATTTGCTGTTGGGAAAATGTGAACCCGTACAGGCTTTCTATCTATGTGTGCCAAGTTTTTGGTGGATTGGTTGACGAGACGAATCACATCGTGTTGTCGATGAGATAAACGTAGTGTGGTTCATTGTTCTAATGAACTTGGAGACTTTAGTGTACGGGATCCCACATGTGGACGGTTGGTAGCTCCATGGCCGGCCGTGGTAAACCGATAGCACACTATGGTACTCGACACACACTATATTTAATCGAGATTTGTGAAATCTAGTAGTACATTTGCCTGTAGTGCCACAACGTGAGACCGTGAACTACACCACGCCTGGATGATGGAATCCTGTGTCGTGGGGCTATAGACGCAACGTGTGACCGCGCAATAGTTGGTTGGGCAGCCGTGGTACTAATAGATTTTGCGAGTCATTCCTCTCCCGATACTTGTGTTTTCTTTAGCTCCATGGAGTAGGGTTTTGTCATATTGTTTATTTATCTCTATGTCTATTTATTTCCATCTTATCTATTTATTGTTTATCGTATTTTATTTGTTTATTTTATCTGTTCTTGTTACTATATTTGGTTATTATATCTTATCTGTTTATTCTTATCTTTCTTATTTTATCTCGTGATGTTTTATCGTGATGTGATATATTGTTATGATATCTAAATCTTACTCTAATCTGTTATTCTTTCTGTTATAGTATTTTGTATTGCATGAACTGTATATATGTTGTTTGTCGTCTTCTTATTGGCCATGTTGTGATGATTTTATGTTGTCTTACCTCTTTGTTATATGTATTTTCTGTTTATTTATTTTACGCGGTAAAGACTTCGAGGAAGAGGATCAGCCCCTTGAGATCTTGTACCCCGAGGAGGAGGAAGATCAGCAAGCGGACGATCAGTTTGACGATCAAGAACCATCCGATCATCCATATCCTCTGGATTGATTGTGAGGGATGGCAGCGCCAGGATTTTTGGGGTTCGTAGAGCTAGTATTTCATGGGAGTTCGCTAGCTTGGCATTTACGAGGCGATCGTGATTCTGTGACGTATGCAGGACGTGTGACCGTGATTCTACGTCAACGGTTTGATGGAGAGCCCATTATGACTACGACGTTATTTCTGCATTTAGAGTTACCCTTATCCATTAGGCGTCACTGGGGTCTTGAGAACCACGAGCCTAGTGAGATAAGCATCGTATCGACTAGCGATCCCGTTATCGCCGTGTGTCGAGACATCCGGATATTTGTCTCCCGATGATCATTTTCAGTGAGAGTGATCCATCGAGGATTAGATAAACATGATGTTTTTTTTGGGCGCGTCTGCGTGTATGTACGTATATATATTAACTCTTTTATTACTTTCTTTCTTGTTTTTGTTTAAATATTTGTAGTCTTTGTTGTAAATTATTTGTACGACTTATAACTTAATCATATGTATATTATTAGTGATGATGTTTTTTTTTTTTTTTATTTCGTATTTTCCGCATTATCTTTTTATATCATATTTACGTCTATCGGGAATTATTTTACAACCCGTAATAATATTTAACAAATCTTTCACAACTTGGGTAGATTTTATTTCTATTTCTTTTATTTTCTTTTATGTGTGACATCCTCCAAAGGGGTGTTACATTAGTTGGTATCAGAGCCCAAGTTAGAGTCTTTTGGGGTTGTGGTTGGGTCTGTTTTTGTTTGTGCTGTGTGATTCTCTATGCATGGACTCCGAAAGGAGACAATGTTGTTTGAAATGGTTACTTTGGTTTCCATTGTATTATGATTCATATTATGATTCATCCGTCTTTGAAGAAAGACGATGACTCGTGGTAAACTTGCACATGAGGAGGCAGAACGTGATGGTGGCAGGTTTGCCTGCAACTACAAAAGCAATGCCAAGAACAGCTAAAGGAACAGTACAACATGATCAGAGTAGCGCAGCGGAAGCGTGGTGTCCAAAAGAGGAAAAACTATAAAGCCAGGTGATTTCGGTAAAACTCGTATTCGTGATTATTAGGAAGACAACAACAACAACAATCTCTTGGAGGAAATACGAGTGGTAGCAGGTTTAGTCGAGTACGACATATGTACCCAAGTGTTAGAAGTATGGGAAGATCATCTAACGAGGGACGATACAATCAACGGAGTCACATGTTTCAAGTATAGGATGCCAAATATTTGTTGAAAAGTGTGTTCTACCAAAAGACGACGTCATCTGTTAAAAATGAACGTGCTTCGACATCTCAAGTAGAATGGAGTATCGATTCTTCAAGTGGAGCAAAAGCACCTCAAATTGAAAACCTGATTAAAGAAGGTTGTGTCACAAAAGGTGATCCTTTAACTATACTGTATAATCCCAAGGGTAACCTATTTCTTTATGGCATATAATTGTGTAGGTCAATTAGAGTTATTTATGTCATCTTTATCTTTTGACCTGGTTGTTTTCACTTCAATTGCTAAATATGTGGTTGAGGACTTGAGTTGCTTAAACCATCCTAAGTTTGTTAAATAATTGAATCTTTTCTATTGATTCAATTTGTATACTCCTTTCTCAAAACATACATGATTTAAAAATATGGATTGGGTATTTTTCCAACCATCCATACTTTGTTAGACTTATCGAGTTGAATTATTCAAATTTAAAAAGTTCACTTCTAAATTCATCGTACCATATCAATTTCTCTCTTTTGGATAGGTTCGGTGATATGGATGATTCTATCATCTCTTATTTACGTGCCTTCATGATACCTTTCATGTATCGCAATTATGAAATGTACTTTTAGTCTAACTCGTTCTTTTAGGACTAATTGACTATTTGAGTTGATTAGAGTTATCAATGTCTTTGTTACCTTTTGACTTATCTATTTATGCTTTTATTTCCAAATCCATTATTTCTATCCAGTTTCTTAAATGATCTTTTCTATTAATCTAAATTGTCTACCTCTTTCACGAGATAGATGTGATCTTATGAATGGATTGGTTATTTTTAATCATATCCTATAGATTGTTCCAATAAAACTTTGGTGTCTCGAGAAAACTTATTCTTAAAATCGAGACAATGTCAAATTCTTTGTTGGACATGTCTGAACAATTCTAATAGTTTTTCTACCTTTTCTTTCTAACTTTTATAATGTCCTTTTATATATTATAATTGCAAGAAAGGATATTCTCAGTCAAAATTATGTCATAAGTATCAGATACAATATTGTTGGAAAAGAAAACTTGAATTATGAGGCACTTCTGTTAAAAACAAGAGCAGGAGAGTGAAGCGGTACAAATGCAGGGAAATTTCAAGTGGTGCTGTTCAGAGTGGAGAATGTTTCTGTAATGTTCACAGGTTATGTGGATAGAATCTTGGTTGGTTTGTCAGAAAGTGAAAGTGGAACACCAAAGACCAGCTGGGATGTTGCAACCATTATTGATTCCAGAATGGAAATGAGACAGTATTTCTATGGATTTCGTTACTGGTTTGCCGAAGACAAGGAAAGGTCATGATTCGATATGGGTTATAGTCGATAGGCTTACGAAATCGGCTCATTTCTTACCAATCAATATTAAATATTCATTGGAAAGGTTAACCCAGTTGTACATTAGCGAGATTGTCAGACTACATGGTGTACCGACGTGCATAGTTTCTGATCGTGATCCGAGGTTTACGTCAAGGTTTTGGCGAAGTCTGCAAGAAGCTATGGGAACCAAGTTACGATTGAGTTCAAATATCATCCGCAGACAGATGGTCAGACGAGAAGAACTATACAGTCTTTGGAGGATCTATTGCGTGCTTGTGTTTTGGAACAGCGAGGAAGTTGGGATGAATTTTTATCTTTGATAGAATTCACCTACAACAATAGTTTTCACGCAAGCATCGGAATGGCACCTTATGAAGCATTGTATGGAAGGCGATGTCGAACACCGTTGTGTTGGTATCAAGATGGAGAGAGTATGACTGTTGGACCAGATCTTGTACAACAAACGACGGAAAAGGTAAAGATGATACAAGAGAAGATGAGAACAACGCAAAGCAGGCAGAAGAGTTATGCGGATAAACGAAGACGATCTCTCGAGTTTAAGGAGGGTGAGCATGTATTTCTAAGAGTTACTCCTACGACTGGTGTCGGAAGAGTGATTAAGTCTAAGAAGCTTACTCCTAAATTCATTGGACCATATCATTATCCGACGTATTGGTCCTGTAGCATATCAGATTGCTTTGCCGCCTTTTCTATCGAATTTGCATGACGTGTTTCATGTGTCTCAGTTACGGAAGTATATACCAGACCCTGTGTTTGCTACGCAACAATGAAGATGTATTTTGATGATAACAAACATAAGGATGATGAGAAGACCAAGTCCAAGTATTTAAAGATTAGCTTTAGGACTTAGGATCTATCATGTATGGAGCTGTTAGTTAAATATCTCAAATGATCAAAGATTACCTAAACTAAAGGTTTTTAAAAGATCAAATGTTTTAAAAGTTAAAAACAAGCATTTCGAAGCTTTTTGGAAAGGATTTTGAACTGTTTTTAACCGAGGTATTCGAATACCTCAATTTGGTATTCGAATAACTTGATTCGTAAATGCGATTTTTCTTCTTTGTCAAAACAGAGGCATTCGAATACCCCATATGGTATTCGAATACCCAGTTTCAGAATGAACCATTTTTTAAATGAGGCATTCGAATACCCCATATGGTATTCGAATACCCCTTCGAAATATGCCTTATTTTAATGAGGTATTCGAATACCCTTGGTGGTATTCGAATAACTCCAACTTAAACAGTTTCGAAAGAATTTTTGTGAGAGGTATTCGAATACCTCCTTCGGGCATTCGAATACCCCACGAGAAACAGAGCTACGTTTTAAACGGGATACGAAAAATCGAAAGTTTTCAATGCCATTAATTGCTCCCAACGGCCATATTCTTCCACGAGCTCTATAAATAGAGGCACAGGGACTTCTCTGAAAACTCCCTTGACATTGTGATAATTTTTGCTTGCTTGAAAACGTGCTCTACCTTATTCTCTCTTTATTTTCTGAACTTATAATTGCTTAACTCTTGAGATATTTGAGAAACAGCTCCTTAGTGCTTCAATTTGTATTTATCTACTCTTAGCGAGAGTTTCACTTCATCTCTATATCTATTTCTGTGTATTGAGGGTGAGGTATCCCCAAGAATTGTATAAGGGTGAGGTATCCCTTTTGTTTATTTGAGGCTTGAGCACAAGGGTAGAGTTTCCCTGTGTGTGAAAAGTGCTCCGTACTGTAAAGGTTGCAAGCACCTGTTGTTTAAGCTTGTCTTGAATAGTGAAAAATCTCGAACGGTGTTTCGGGGACTGGACGTAGGCCACAAGTGGTTGGTGGTCGAACCAGGATAAATACGTGTGCTGTTTTTCTTCCCTTATTCTTTTTATTTTATGCACTTTATGTATTAATTCCTGCAATTTATTTATTATTTGCTCTTTCTTTTTCTCATCTCATCCGTATTCTTTAATAATTATATTGAGCAAAATTTATTTGTTTAAAGTGTTTGCAAAAGTTTTTGTTACTCAATTCACCCCCCCTCTTGAGTACTGGAAGCCACTTGGCAACAAGTGGTATCAGAGCTAGACTCTTGTATAAAGAGCTTAGCCGCTTCAAGAGAACATGGCTTCCTTAAATGGTTTTTCTGAGGGATCTTCCATAAACCGACCACCCTTTTTCAATGGGGATGGTTACGCATATTGGAAGGAAAGAATGAAAATCTTCATCGAAGCTATTGATCTAGATGTGTGGGATGTCTTTGTCGAAAACGGCGCATTTATACCTACACGCGTTGTCGATGGTGTAAAAACCGAGACACCTAGAAGTGATTGGTCTGATGAGGATAAAAGAAAAGTCCAATATAATTTAAAAGCTAAAAACATCATTACCACTTTGCCTTGGGGTATGATGAGTTTTTTAGAATTTCTAATTGCAAAACCGCTAAAGAAATGTGGGACACTTTACAAGTTACCCATGAGGGTACTAGTGAAGTTAAGAGGTCGAGAATCAATTCTCTAACTCGCGAATATGAACTGTTTAGAATGAACCAAGGAGAAAGCATTCAAGAAATGCAAAAGAGGTTCACCCACATTGTTAATCATCTTGCATCTTTAGGAAAAAGTTTTACTAACGAAGATTTGATTAATAAAGTGTTAAGGTGTTTAAGCGAGATTTGGCAGCCCAAGGTGACAATTTCGAATCAAGGGACTTGACAACCATGTCATTAGCCACCCTTTTTGGAAAACTTCATGAGCACGAACTAGAACGAGCGATTAAGTCAAAGCGAAGAAAATGATAAAAAGAAAAAGGGGATAGCGCTTAAAGCCACTTCCTCAACAATTGACAATGATGATGAAGAAGATGAAGAAAGCTCGAGAAAACATTGAGGTAAACGAAGAAAATCTCGGTCTGTTAGTTAAAAAATTTGGTAAATTTCTCAAGAAAAAGGGAATGCAAAGAAGACCTCCCTTCCTCCGAAGAAAACTCATTACAAAGGCGAAGGAGCTTCATCAACTCCTACTTGCTATGAATGTGGCAAGCCTGGTCATATGAAAATGGAATGCCCGGTTTACCAAAAGAAGAAAGAGAGACTTGAGAAGAAGCCCTTCAAAGAAAGAAAAGCAAGAAAAGCCTATATAGCATGGGATGAAAACGACATGGATTCAACGACACTCGGATAGCGAAGAAGCTCAACTCGTCTCATGGCCAAAGGAGAAGAAGAAGAAAGCGAAAATGAGGTAAGTTCTAACTCTACTTTACTTGCCTCTTATGATGAGTTACAAGATGCCTTTGAAGAATTGCATGACGAATCAATAAAACTCTCAAAACAAATTTCTTCTTCTAAGAAAAAAAATCTCTTCTTTAGAAAATAAAATTCTTATTTTAAATAAAGAGATTGAAGAACTAAAAATTGAAAATGAAACTTTGGGAATTATTGATGCATGCTCATCTCATCCCTCACATGCTTCTACTTCTTATTCTTGTTCTTCATGTCACACACTTGAGAAAGAAATTGAAGACTTAAAAAATACCCTTGCCAAATTCACTTCGGGAGAGATAATCTAAATATTATATTAGGGAAACAAAGGGTTGTTTTTGAAAAAGTGGAATTGGTTATAACCCGAAAAATCAACATAAATCTTATAAAAATTTTTTCGTTTATTCAAGTACTTCCAGAGTCCATTTATTAAATGTTTTTACTGTGGAAAGAAAGGTCATAGTGCTTCAACATGCAATGCTAGAAAGAATATTAACACAAAAATTGGGACAAAATGGTTTGGGTTCCAAAGGGTACTTTGCCTAAAATCGACACTCAAGGACCCAAGAAAATTTGGGTACCAAAAGTTAAAAATTAAAATTGTGTTGTAGGTGTGCTTGAAAGCCGGGAGCTCAAATTGGTATCTCGACAATGTTGTTCCAAGCACATGACTGAGACGACTCAAAATTCACCATGTTTATTCCCAAGAATCATGGACATGTTACTTATGGAGACAACAACAAGGGAAAATTCTTGGAGTCGGAAAAGTTGGCAAGAATCCAAATTCCTCTATTGAAAATGTGTTGCTTGTTGAAGGCTTAAAACATAACCTTCTTAGTATTAGCCAATTATGTGACAAAGGTAACAAGGTAATTTTTGATTCAAATTGTTGCATAATTGAAGATAAAAATGATAAACATGTTAAATTCATTGGTCATAGAATAAACAATATTTATATGATTAGCCTTGATGATATATCTTCAAATGATGCGAAATGCCTTTTAAGTAAGAATGATGATTCATGGCTATGGCATAGGAGAATTGCACACATTCACATGGATCACCTAAGGAAGTTGGTCTCTAAAGAGCTAGTAATTGGATTACCAAAGCTTAATTTTGTTAAAGATAAATTATGTGATGCATGTCAAAAGGGTAAACAAATAAAGGTCTCTTTTAAATCAAAAAATATAGTTTCAACTACTAGACCTTTACAACTTTTGCACATGGATTTATTTGGACCCTCTAGAACTATGAGCTTTGGTGGGAATTACTATGCTTTAGTGATTGTGGATGATTTTTCTAGGTTTACATGGACCTTATTTCTTGCAAATAAAAATGATGCATTTCTAGCATTTAAAAGACTTGCCAAAGTTATTCAAAACGAAAAAGGTTTTCAAATTTCTTCTATAAGAAGTGATCATGGTGGCGAATTTGAAAACAATGTTTTTGAAAATTATTGTGATGAACATGGCATTAATCATAATTTCTTCTTTCCCCTAGAACTCCACAACAAAATGGAGTTGTAGAAAGGAAAAACCGTTCTTTAGAAGAAATGGCGAGAACTATGCTTAATGAGGCTGCTTTCTTCCTAAGTATTTTTGGGCGGATGCTGTAAATACAGCTTGTTACGTTATGAACAGGGCCCTTATAAGGCCTATTTTAAAGAAAACCCCATATGAATTATACAAGGGAAGAAAGCCAAATGTCGCATATTTTCACGTTTTTGGTTGCAAATGTTTTGTTTTAAATAATGGAAAAGATAACCTAGGCAAGTTTGATGCTAAGTCTGATGAAGGTATATTTCTTGGTTATTCAAATCATAGTAAGGCTTTTCGTATATATAATAAAAGAACTATGACTATTGAAGAATCTATACATGTTGCATTTGATGAAACTGACCCAAATGGATCGAGAAAGGATCTTGTTATTGATGATGTTGCGAAGCCTTAGCGGAAACACATTTGGATAGCAAAGAAAAAGAAATCAAGGAGCAAGAAGATAAACAAAGACAAGAGGATTCACAAGCTTTGGAGCTTCCCAAAGAATGGCGTACCTCAAAATATCATCCGCTTGATCAAGTAATAGGTGATGTATCCAAAGGTGTAAGTACTCGAAACTCCATTAGAAATGCATGTAACCACTTAGCCTTTGTTTCTCAAATCGAACCTAAAGACATTAATGAAGCCTTTAATGATGAACATTGGTTTCTAGCTATGCAAGAAGAATTAAATCAATTTGAACGAAACCAAGTTTGGGAACTAGTTCCTAGGCCTAATAATCATCCTATTATCGGTACTAAATGGGTTTTTAGAAACAAACTTGATGAAGTCTGGCATAATAACTAGAAATAAAGCTAGACTTGTAGCTAAAGGCTATAATCAAGAAGAAGGTATAGATTATGAAGAAACCTATGCACTGTAGCTAGATTAGAAGCTATTAGGATGTTACTTGCTTTTGCTTGCATCATGGATTTTAAGTTATATCAAATGGATGTTAAAAGTGCTTTTTTAAATGGCTTTATTCAAGAAGAAGTATATGTTGACCAACCTCCAGGTTTTGAAAATTATGATTTACCTAACCATGTTTTCAAATTGAAAAAGGCTTTGTATGGTTTAAAACAAGCTCCACGAGCCTGGTATGAAAGGTTAAGTAAGTTCCTTTTAGAACACGATTTTACAAGAGGTAAGGTTGACACGACTCTTTTTATTAAAAATAAAAACCATGATATACTCCTTGTACAAGTATATGTAGACGATATCATATTTGGTGCTACTAACGAAATTCATGCAAGGAATTTGCCAAAATCATGCAAAGCGAATTCGAAATGTCCATGATGGGAGAACTCAATTTCTTCCTTGGACTTCAAATCAAACAAACAAGGAGTGGAACGTTCATTAGCCAAACAAAGTATTGCAAAGAACTTCTCAAGAGGTTTGGAATGGATAACTCAAAGCATATGGCTACACCAATGAGTACTTCGTGCTACTTGGATAAAGACGAAGCAAGTAATTCTCGTAGAAATTACTAAATATCGAGGTATGATCGGATCTCTTCTCTATCTCACTTTGCTAGTAGACCGATATAATGTTTAGCGTATGCATGTGTGCTCGATATCAAGCTAATCCTAAAGAGTCGCATTTAAGTCTTTGTAAAACGTATCATGAAATATCTAGGTGGCACTACACAAGTGGGCTTGTGGTACCCCAAAGGTGCCACTTGTAGTCTTATTGGTTATTCTGACTCCGATTTTGCTGGATGCAAATTGGATCGGAAAAGCACTAGTGGAACATGTCACTTGCTTGGCAATTCCTTAGTTTCTTGGCATAGCAAGAAACAAAATAGCGTGGCTTTATCCACCGCTGAGGTGAATATGTGGCGTAGGAAGTTGTTGTGCTCAAATTCTATGGATGAAGCAACAACTTTTAGACTTTGGTCTTCAGCTTAATCACATCCCTATAAGATGTGATAATACTAGTGCGATTAATCTGACAAAGAATCCCATTATGCACTCTAGAACTAAGCACATTGAGATAAGGCACCATTTTATACGAGATCATGTTCAAAAAGGTGATTGTGTATTAGAATTTGTTGAAACCAATAATCAACTTGCTGATATTTTCACAAAACCTTTACCTAAAGATTCATTCTTTCATTTAAGAAGAGAACTTGGCATTTTGGATCAATCGTGTGTTTAATCTGTTAAATTTATCTTACTCATTGATTTATTAATCTTAAATTATTCTTGACTTGAGAGTCGGAGACACCCTCCATTTTGTTTTGCGGTACTCATTTAATCGGGTAAGATTTAATCTTCAAATAGCATTCGGACGTAATTTTTGGTGTTTTTCTATCTAAGTTATTCGAATACCTTCATCCGGTATTCGAATACCATCTTTTATTCGAATGGTATTCGCATGCGTTCATGTTTTAGTAACCGGGAGTATTCGAATACCTTAGTGATTATTCGAATACCACAAGCCTCTTGCTATCGGGCTTTTGTTCCTGTCTCGGTGTATTCGAATACCCTAAGCGGTATTCGAATACACCTTATCTGAGCCAATCTTATATGGACAGAGTATTCGAATACCATATGCGTATTCGAATACCATCCTTCTAAATTGCCACGACCTTTGCATTTCCTAACAGCGACAGATTCGAATACCAATTGAGGTATTCGAATACCTTGAGTCCGAACTTTATATAAGCCCCTTCGTCCAACCCGTTCACTCATCTCATTTCCCATTTCTTCTCTCTCGTTTTTTTCTCCTATTCGAATACCTCTTCCATCGTCTCACCCAACCGTCACTCCCTCTCTTTTCAAACCCATTCCTCTCATCTTCTACCTTCATCCATGGCTTCCTCCTCCAAACGTGCACGCACAAAGACCGCGCCTTGCAACAACCCATTGGATTTGCGACGGCTCTCATCTCACCCAGAAACTCTTGGACGGTTCATCTCTCATTTCCGAGAACGTAACCTTGTGCAGCCCAAGTACCTGGATTTGGCCTTCTTTGAAAAAGAAGGTGGCTTTGATTTCCTACACCAGCTGGACATTCAGGGCGTGCTACGCTTTTGCTCCTACAAGGAGGTTCTCTATCCCGATTTGGTCAAAATGTTCTACTGCAACTTGAGGATTGAAGGACTGGAGCTTCATTCTGACGTCTGTGATCAGCACATTGTGATCACTCCTCAAGACTGGGTTCGCTTTTTTGGTTTAGAATCTGCCCGCCGTAGCAATGACGACTGTGAAGAGTTTGTCCAGCGGTTCGACAAGATTCGAGCCATTGAAGATGTCCTTAGACCTGGGTTGGCATTACCTCCGACTCAAAAGGGAGTCAAAGGGGGTATGATGAAGAGCCAGGACAGGCTCTTGCATTATGCTTATGCCCACATCTTAGCTCCTAGAGGTGGGAACTACGCCTACCTGAGTGAAGATGATGTGTTTATGCTGTGGATCCTGAAGAAAGGATACCAGATAAACTGGCCCGTCTTCATTATGAAGCATATGATGAGAGCTAAGGGAAAAGAACGCTCAGAGCTACCTTATGGGGTGATCATCACTGCCTTCCTAGGCAAGTATCCGCAGATTGTGGAGACCGAGCGAAAAACTCAGCTGACCCACCATAATGTGTTTGGCTCTTATACGCTGAACCGAATGAAGATGATAAAGACTGATGAAGGCTGGGTATTCCCAGTTGAAGTTGACGATGATGAGGACGACCCAGCTGATCCTGCCGCTGCCCCTGCTGCTGCCGCTGCTGCTGCTCCAGAAGCCCCTGCTGTCTGTGTCACTGCTGGCCCTGCTGCCCCTGCTTCTGCTGCTGGTTCAGTCACTCTGGATCAAGTCATGGCCACTTTACAGGCCAACCGTGCTTACATGGAGGATAACCGAGCTTATTTGGAACACACCTTCTCAGTTCTGTTTGACAGACTCGATGGTGTTGAGCGTGAGCAAGCCGCCTTGCGTGCTTTGCTATCTTCACGGGGTTCTGATTCCCCTCCTCCTCCACCAGATGCCTCTTTCTAGGCTTTGTTCTTGTTTGGATGTTTTTTTTTATGTATTAGCTATTTTTACATTATGTATATTGGCTAAATTATTAATAAAATCAGTTTCTCTTTATGCTTATTGCCTCCTTTATGCATTATATTTTGTTGTATCTTTTTGATTATGCCAAAGGGGAGAAAAAATATAACTATGAGAAAAGACAGTTTAAAATAACTATTATTGGATTCCAACATTAAGGGGGAGCTACGCCAAGCACATATTAGATATGAATGTAAGCCTCTTACTTTGTGAATTCCAATTATTTCTCAGATCGATGCTTTTCTCTATGATAGTTTGTCATCATCAAAAAGGGGAGAATGTGTTTGCTACGCAACAATGAAGATGTATTTTGATGATAACAAACATGAGGATGATGAGAAGACCAAGTCCAAGTATTTAAAGATTAGCTTTAGGACTTAGGATCTATCATGTATGGAGTCATTAGTTAAATATCTCAAATGATCAAAGATTACCTAAACTAAAGGTTTTTAAAAGATCAAATGTTTTAAAAGTTAAAAACAAGCATTTCGAAGCTTTTTGGAAAGGATTTTGAACTGTTTTTAACCGAGGTATTCGAATACCTCAATTTGGTATTCGAATAACCTGATTCGTAAACTGATTTTTGCTGCTGTCAAAACAGAGGCATTCGAATACCCCATATGGTATTCGAATACCCAGTTTCAGAATGAACCATTTTTTAAATGAGGCATTCGAATACCCCATATGGTATTCGAATACCCTGCTTTCGAAATATGCCTTATTTTAATGAGGTATTCGAATACCCTTGGCTGGTATTCGAATAACTCCAACTTAAACAGTTTTCTGAAAGAATTTTTGACAGAGGTATTCGAATACCTCCTTCAGGCATTCGAATACCCCACGAGAAACAGAGCTACGTTTTAAACAGGATACGAAAAATCAGAAAGTTTTCAATGCCATTAATTGCTCCCAACGGCCATATTCTTCCACGAGCTCTATAAATAGAGGCCTGGGACTTCTCTGAAAACTCCCTTGACATTGTGATAATTTTTGCTTGCTTGAAAACGTGCTCTACCTTATTCTCTCTTTATTTTCTGAACTTATAATTGCTTAACTCTTGAGATATTTGAGAAACAGCTCCTTAGTGCTTCAATTTGTATTTATCTACTCTTAGCGAGAGTTTCACTTCATCTCTATATCTATTTCTGTGTATTGAGGGTGAGGTATCCCCAAGAATTGTATAAGGGTGAGGTATCCCTTTTGTTTATTTGAGGCTTGAGCACAAGGGTAGAGTTTCCCTGTGTGTGAAAAGTGCTCCGTACTGTAAAGGTTGCAAGCACTTTTGTTGTTTAAGCTTGTCTTGAATAGTGAAAAATCTCGAACGGTGTTTCGGGGACTGGACGTAGGCCACAAGTGGTTGGTGGTCGAACCAGGATAAATACTGTGCCTGTTTTTCTTCCCTTATTCTTTTTATTTTATGCACTTTATGTATTAATTCTGCAATTTATTTATTATTTGCTCTTTCTTTTTCTCATCTCATCCGTATTCTTTAATAATTATATTGAGCAAAATTTATTTGTTTAAAGTGTTTGCAAAAGTTTTTGTTACTCAATTCACCCCCTCTTGAGTCTTTGGAAGCCACTTGGTAACAGGACTCCACATGTTATACAACCGGATGACGTGCGGTTAAAGGAAAATCGACTTACGAGACTTTACAATGTGTCGAATAGAGGACGAGAAAGGTAAAGCGACTTCGAGGAAAGATGATCGAGCTAGTGAAGGTCATATGGAATGATGTGACGGGTGAAGCTAGCCGGGAGTGGAAGATAAAATGAAGGATCAATATCCTCATTTGTTTGGATGAACAATGAATTTCGAGGACGAAATTTTTATTTGTTGGGGAGAGTTGTAAACGCCCCAATTTTTAGAAAATATTCTGAATGTATTGTTTGTTTGTTTTTCATGCTTTTGTGTGAATGACCGCCGTGTCCCTATTTTACTCGTTCTCAATTTCGTATGAAAACAATTACGATAATCTTGGCTCAAATTTTATTTGATCGTTTTACGTAATTTGCTTCGAGACGGTAAAATAAAAATTTTTCTCGAAGCTTGTTTTAATTTTTTCTGAAAGATATACAACTATATAATACTTCTTGGATATTTTATTTGAACGTTTTGGACGATTACCTACGTTGTGGGAAAAAAAATGAGAAAATGACTGTTACGTCCCGAACGCATCTTGTTTTTGCTTTTTTTGCTTTGTTTTTAATTGTTTTCTTCTTGATTTAATGTCCGATAATACTTTTTAATCTTGTGATTTTATATGGACTTTTTGGGTGATTTGCTCGAGGCGGAAAATAATATTTTCCGGCGGAGAAAATCTTATTTTATTATTTAGAATTGGGGGATCTTACTTAACCCGATCTTTGAATGAGACTAAAAATAATCTTTTAATTTTTAGGATTTAATCATCAAATAAAATAATTTTATATTATTATAATATTATTTTATTAGTCAAGATAATTTAGTGACAAAGGACCCGAAATATTTTGCGGGACCCACAATTAGCAAAACTAGATCGGTAGCTTAATTAATCACCGTTAGCGTAGAACTTTCCGAATCAGTGACTCACTAGTGACTCAAGAGAGAATTAAATGAGTGTGTGACTCAAAGATGTGAGTCATCATGAACCAACCAATAGCAATCAAGCTTGTTAAGCAAGATTTAATCCTAACCTTTGATGCATTCAATGGCTTGGATGAAGCCAAATCCATACACATCCTTGACCACTTGAAGGCTATGGCCATTAGGAGAAGGAAGACCAAAATAACACTTCATCTTCATCACTTTTCTCTCTTCTCTCTCTTCCAAGAACCCTAGCCACCATTGTTGTTCTTTTCTCCTACCATTCGCCAAGTCATAAACTACACTATCCAACCATCCAAAAATTTTTCTAACCAAGTTTTCTTAACCTAAACACTATTCTAAGAACCTTTCTAGTTGGGAGTTTCTTCAAAATCTTCCATTTAGGGCTTGGAAATCAACCTTGAAAGTTTTACCTAGAAGGTGAAATATCATGTTTTTCCTTTCTCTCTTCTTTTTCAAAGTTCTAAGCCATGATTTCTCCATGGTTTAGCTTCTTTTTCATGGTTAGTAACATGTAAATTTTGTTTGAGATTTCTAGGTATTTTTGAAGGTGAAAACCGTGACCTAGGAGGTGTGAAAGCAAACCTTTTGTCTTCATTTAAGGTAAGAGGAAGACAATTCTTATCATCTCTTGATGGTGGTAAGAAGATGGAGCCATTTGTGATGTTTGTAGAATCCATAAGGATTCGGTGGTCATGTGTTAATTATGTGTGTATTTGTTAATTTTTGTGTTTGTTAGTAGTTTATGTGGTATTTGTTAGTAGTTTATTAGCTTTTGATTGCATGTCTATAAGCTTTAATTTAGGTTTTATGTGTTAGAAATATTTTGCATGTGTTAGAAATATAATGCATGTGTTAGAATTGTATGATAAGGTATAGGATGTGAATAACATGTTTAAATTTGCATGAGTGTTCCAAAGAACACATCCAATAGCTCACGGCAATGACAAAGTTAGAGGACCAAAATGTTCTCTTGATTTTTCCTAAAGTGTAACTTAATTAACCTAGGAGAATCAAGAAAGTTTCAAATTGATTTGATCAAAGAAAATGCATTTAGAAATCAAATGGTAAAGACTTAGTATTTTGGGCCAACATGCCTAAAGGATTAATTTAACTCCTACTAACTATTTTCTAATATGATTTAATGAACTTAGACAATATAATACATTTGATATGATTTGAAAGGTGAAAGACATTTTAGAAATCAAATGAAAGGATTTTACTTAAATTTGGCCAACATGCCACTATAGGTAATCATGATTTCTAAAATTTGATTCTAAACCTTTTTCAATTAAAAAGAGACAATATAAGTTAAAAAGAAATTTTCCTTAATGATTTTTGAAGAAACAAATAAATTAGAATTAAGTTTAAAGAATTAAAACTAATGATTTTGTCATTAGGAAGGAAATACAGTATTTTGAGAGTTTTCTAACATATAGCTCACTCTAGGTTTTGAAGCATGTTAGAAAGTTTTCAAAAAGAATTAAAGTTATATGATTGAAGTTTTAGGTAAACAGAAATTTTATGGATAATTTAGGAAACCATTATTATGATATTCTAAACAAAATACTGTCAATTTTTAGTAAAAATGAACCTATAAGATAGTAGAAATATCCCAAAGACAGTATACGGTATGGAAAATTATTCTACGTAATTTAAATGTACTAGATACTATTTCTGTTTGTTTAAACAGTAATTTTAAAGGCATTCGAATAAGAAAATGATTTGAAAATTCTACGCGATTGAGAAAACGTATTAAAAATGCTACGCGATTTTAAAAACAGAAAAAAACGACAGAATTATGAAAACGCGATAAAATTTCTACGCGATTGACCATTACTATATTTATTTTATGCTGTCGGGAAAATGTGAACCCGTACAGATTATTTTTGAGGATCTTTCGCTGTCGGGAAAATGTGAACCCGTACAGGCTTTTGAGAATTTATTTGCTGTCGGGAAAATGGGAACCCGTACAGGCTTTTGAGAATTTATTTGCTGTTGGGAAAATGTGAACCCGTACAGGCTTTCTATCTATGTGTGCCAAGTTTTTGGTGGATTGGTTGACGAGACGAATCACATCGTGTTGTCGATGAGATAAACGTAGTGTGGTTCATTGTTCTAATGAACTTGGAGACTTTAGTGTACGGGATCCCACATGTGGACAGTTGGTAGCTCCGCTGGGCCGTGGTAAACCGATAGCACACTATGGTACTCGACACACACTATATTTAATCGAGATTTGTGAAATCTAGTAGTACATTTGCCTGTAGTGCCACAACGTGAGACCGTGAACTACACCACGCCTGGATGATGGAATCCTGTGTCGTGGGGCTATAGACGCAACGTGTGACCGCGCAATAGTTGGTTGGGCAGCCGTGGTACTAATAGATTTTGCGAGTCATTCCTCTCCCTGATACTTGTGTTTTCTTTAGCTCCATGGAGTAGGGTTTTGTCATATTGTGAATTTATCTCTATGTCTATTTATTTCCATCTTATCTATTTATTGTTTATCTGTATTTTATTTGTTTATTTTATCTGGTTACTGTTACTATATTTGGTTATTATATCTTATCTGTTTATTCTTATCTTTCTTATTTTATCTGTGATGTTTTATCTCGTGATGTGATATATTGTTATGATATCTAAATCTTACTCTAATCTATTATTCTTTCTGTTATAGTATTTTGTATTGCATGAACTCGTATATATGTTGTTTGTCGTCTTCTTATTGGCCATGTTGTGATGATTTTATGTTGTCTTACCTCTTTGTTATATGTATTTTCTGTTTATTTATTTTACGCGGTAAAGACTTCGAGGAAGAGGATCAGCCCTTGAGATCTTGTACCTCGAGGAGGAGGAAGATCGCCAAGCGGACGATCGGTTGACGATCAAGAACCATCCGATCATCCATATCCTCTGGATTGATTGTGAGGGATGGCAGCGCCAGGATTTTTGGCGTTCGTAGAGCTAGTATTTCATGGGAGTTCGCTAGCTTGGCATTTACGAGGCGATCGTGATTCTGTGACGTATGCAGGACGTGTGACCGTGATTCTACGTCAACGGTTTGATGGAGAGCCCATTATGACTACGACGTTATTTCTGCATTTAGAGTTACCCTTATCCATTAGGCGTCACTGGGGTGCTGAGAACCCTGAGCCTAGTGAGATAAGCATCGTATCGACTGCGCGATCCCGTTATCGCCGTGTGTCGAGACATCCGGGATATTTGTCTCCTGATGATCATTTTCAGGCTGAGAGTGATCCATCAGAGGATTAGATAACCATGATGTTTTTGGGCGCGTCTGCGTATGTCTGTATATATATTAACTCTTTTATTGCTTTCTTTACTGTTTTTGTTTAAATATTTGTAGTCTTTGTTGTAAATTATTTGTACAGCTTATAACTTAATCATATGTATATTATTAGTGATGATGTTTTTTTTTATTTCGTATTTTCCGCATTATCTTTTTATATCATATTTCTGTCTATCAGGAATTATTTTACAACCCGTAATAATATTTAACAAATGTTTCACAACTTGGGTAGATTTTATTTCTATTTCTTTTATTTTCTTTTATGTGTGACATCCTCCAAAGGGGTGTTACATTAGTTGGTATCAGAGCCCAAGTTAGAGTCTTTTGGGGTTGTGGTTGGGTCTGTTTTTGTTTGTGCTGTGTGATTCTCTATGCATGGACTCCGAAAGGAGACAATGTTGTTTGAAATGGTTACTTTGGTTTCCATTGTATTATGATTCATCCGTCTTTGAAGAAAGACGATGACTCGTGGTAAACTTGCACATGAGGAGGCAGAACGTGATGGTGGCAGGTTTGCCTGCAACTACAAAAGCAATGCCAAGAACAGCTAAAGGAACAATACAACATGATCAGAGTAGCGCGGGAAGCGTGGTGTCCAAAAGAGGAAAAACTATAAAGCCAGGTGATTTCGGTAAAACTCGTATTCGTGATTATTAGGAAGACAACAACAACAACAATCTCTTGGAGGAAATACGAGTGGTAGCAGGTTTAGTCAGGCTACGACATCTGTACCCAAGTGTTAGAAGTATGGGAAGATCATCTAACGAGGGACGATACAATCAACGGAGTCACATGTTTCAAGTATGGGATGCCAAATATTTGTTGAAAAGTGTGTTCTACCAAAAGACGACGTCATCTGTTAAAAATGAACGTGCTTCGACATCTCAAGTAGAATGGAGTATCGATTCTTCAAGTGGAGCAAAAGCACCTCAAATTGAAAACCTGATTAAAGAAGGTTGTGTCACAAAAGGTGATCCTTTAACTATACTGTATAATCCCAAGGGTAACCTATTTCTTTATGGCATATAATTGTGTAGGTCAATTAGAGTTATTTATGTCATCTTTATCTTTTGACCTGGTTGTTTTCACTTCAATTGCTAAATATGTGGTTGAGGACTTGAGTTGCTTAAACCATCCTAAGTTTGTTAAATAATTGAATCTTTTCTATTGATTCAATTTGTATACTCCTTTCTCAAAACATACATGATTTAAAAATATGGATTGGGTATTTTTCCAACCATCCATACTTTGTTAGACTTATCAATTGAATTATTCAAATTTAAAAAGTTCACTTCTAAATTCATCGTACCATATCAATTTCTCTACTGGATAGGTTCGGTGATATGGATGATTCTATCATCTCTTATTTCTGTGCCTTCATGATACCTTTCATGTATCGCAATTGCGAAATGTACTTTTAGTCTAACTCGTTCTTTTAGGACTAATTGACTATTTGAGTTGATTAGAGTTATCAATGTCTTTGTTACCTTTTGACTTATCTATTTCTCGCTTTTATTTCCAAATCCATTATTTCTATCCAGTTTCTTGAATGATCTTTTCTATTAATCTAAATTGTCTACCTCTTTCACGAGATAGATGTGATCTTATGAATGGATTGGTTATTTTTAATCATATCCTATAGATTGTTCCAAAGAAAACTTTGGTGTCTCAGAAAACTTATTCTTAAAATCGACAATGTCAAATTCTTTGTTGGACATGTCTGGTAACAATTCTAATAGTTTTTCTACCTTTTCTTTCTAACTTTTATAATGTCCTTTTATATATTATAATTGCAAGAAAGGATATTCTCAGTCAAAATTATGTCATAAGTATCAGATACAATATTGTTGGAAAAGAAAACTTGAATTATGAGGCACTTCCTGTTAAAAACAAGAGCAGAAGAGTGAAGCGGTACAGATGCAGGGAAATTTCAAGTGGTGCTGTTCAGAGTGGAGAATGTTTCTGTAATGTTCACAGGTTATGTGGATAGAATCTTGGTTGGTTTGTCAGAAAGTGAAAGTGGAACACCAAAGACCAGCTGGGATGTTGCAACCATTATTGATTCCAGAATGGAAATGAGACAGTATTTCTATGGATTTCGTTACTGGTTTGCCAAAGACAAGGAAAGGTCATGATTCAATATGGGTTATAGTCGATAGGCTTACGAAATCGGCTCATTTCTTACCAATCAATATTAAATATTCATTGGAAAGGTTAACCCAGTTGTACATTGGTGAGATTGTCAGACTACATGGTGTACTGACGTGCATAGTTTCTGATCGAGATCCGAGGTTTACGTCAAGGTTTTGGCGAAGTCTGCAAGAAGCTATGGGAACCAAGTTACGATTGAGTTCAGCGTATCATCCGCAGACAGATGGTCAGACAGAAAGAACTATACAGTCTTTGGAGGATCTATTGCGTGCTTGTGTTTTGGAGCAGCGAGGAAGTTGGGATGAATTTTTATCTTTGATAGAATTCACCTACAACAATAGTTTTCACGCAAGCATCGGAATGGCACCTTATGAAGCATTGTATGGAAGGCGATGTTGAACACCGTTGTGTTGGTATCAAGATGGAGAGAGTATGACTGTTGGACCAGATCTTGTACAACAAACGACGGAAAAGGTAAAGATGATACAAGAGAAGATGAGAACAACGCAAAGCAGGCAGAAGAGTTATGCGGATAAACGAAGACGATCTCTCGAGTTTAAGGAGGGTGAGCATGTATTTCTAAGAGTTACTCCTACGACTGGTGTCGGAAGAGTGATTAAGTCTAAGAAGCTTACTCCTAAATTCATTGGACCATATCAGATTATCCGACGTATTGGTCCTGTAGCATATCAGATTGCTTTGCCGCCTTTTCTATCGAATTTGCATGACGTGTTTCATGTGTCTCAGTTACGGAAGTATATACCAGACCCGACACATGTTATACAACCAGATGACGTGCAGTTAAAGGAAAATCTGACTTACGAGACTTTACCTGTCAGAATAGAGGACAGAAAGGTAAAGCAGCTTCGAGGAAAGATGATCGAGCTAGTGAAGGTCATATGGAATGATGTGACGAGTGAAGCTAGCTGGGAGCTGGAAGATAAAATGAAGGATCAGTATCCTCATTTGTTTGGATGAACAAATGAATTTCGAGGACGAAATTTTTATTTGTTGGGGAGAGTTGTAACGCCCCAATTTTTAGAAAATATTCTCAATGTATTGTTTGTCTTTGTTTTTCATGCTTTTGTGTGAATGACCGCCGTGTCCCTATTTTATTGTTCTCAATTTCGTATGAAAACAATTACGATAATCTTGGCTCAAATTTTATTTGATCGTTTTACGTAATTTGCTTCGAGACGGTAAAATAAAAATTTTTCTCGAGCCACTCTTGTTTTAATTTTTCTCAAAGATATACAACTATATAATACTCTTTGATATTTTATTTGAACGTTTTGGACGATTACCTACGTTGTGGAAAAAAAATGAGAAAATGACCGTTACGTCCCGAACGTACTGTTTTTGCTGTTTTTTCTGTTTTTAATTGTTTTCTTCTTGATTTAATGTCCGATAATACTGTCTGTGATTTTATATGGACTTTTTGGGTGATTTGCTCGAGGCAGAAAATAATATTTTCCGGGCCGAGAAAATCTTATTTTATTATTTAGAATTGGGGGATCTTACTTAACCCGATTCTCCGAATGAGACTAAAAATAATCTTTTAATTTTTAGGATTTAATCACAAATAAAATAATTTTATATTATTATAATATTATTTTATTAGTCAAGATAATTTAGTGACAAGGGACCCGTAAATATTTTTTGGGGACCCACAATTAGCAAAACGGTAGATCGGTAGCTTAATTAATCACCGTTAGCGGTAGAACTTTCGAGAAACAGTGACTCAATTAGTGACTCAAAATGAGAGAATTAAATGAGTGTGTGACTCAAAGATGTGAGTCATCATGAACCAACCAATAGCAATCAAGCTTGTTAAGCAAGATTTAATCCTAACCTTTGATGCATTCAATGGCTTGGATGAAGCCAAATCCATACACATCCTTGACCACTTGAAGGCTATGGCCATTAGGAGAAGGAAGACCAAAATAACACTTCATCTTCATCACTTTTCTCTCTTCTCTCTCTTCCAAGAACCCTAGCCACCATTGTTGTTCTTTTCTCCTACCATTCGGCCAAGTCATAAACTACACCATCCAACCATCCAAAAATTTTTCTAACCAAGTTTTCTTAACCTAAACACTATTCTAAGAACCTTTCTAGTTGGGAGTTTCTTCAAAATCTTCCATTTAGGGCTTGGAAATCAACCTTGAAAGTTTTACCTAGAAGGTGAAATATCATGTTTTTCCTTTCTCTCTTCTTTTTCAAAGTTCTAAGCCATGATTTCTCCATGGTTTAGCTTCTTTTTCATGGTTAGTAACATGTAAATTTTGTTTGAGATTTCTAGGTATTTTTGAAGGTGAAAACCGTGACCTAGGAGGTGTGAAAGCAAACCTTTTGTCTTCATTTAAGGTAAGAGGAAGACAATTCTTATCATCTCTTGATGGTGGTAAGAAGATGGAGCCATTTGTGATGTTTGTAGAATCCATAAGGATTCGGTGGTCATGTGTTAATTATGTGTGTATTTGTTAATTTTTGTGTTTGTTAGTAGTTTATGTGGTATTTGTTAGTAGTTTTCTTGTTTGATGATTGTAATAATTTTGCATGTCTATTAGCTTTTGATTGCATGTCTATAAGCTTTAATTTAGGTTTTATGTGTTAGAAATATTTTGCATGTGTTAGAAATATAATGCATGTGTTAGAATTGTATGATAAGGTATAGGATG
This sequence comes from Ormosia emarginata, assembly GCA_029884605.1. Classification (NCBI taxonomy): domain Eukaryota; kingdom Viridiplantae; phylum Streptophyta; class Magnoliopsida; order Fabales; family Fabaceae; genus Ormosia; species Ormosia emarginata. Next base: position 27,922,392 of record JAQQTP010000074.1, on the reverse strand, counting down.
TGAATAACATGTTTAAATTTGCATGAGTGTTCCAAAGAACACATCCAATAGCTCACGGCAATGACAAAGTTAGAGGACCAAAATGTTCTCTTGATTTTTCCTAAAGTGTAACTTAATTAACCTAGGAGAATCAAGAAAGTTTCAAATTGATTTGATCAAAGAAAATGCATTTAGAAAAATCAAATGGTAAAGACTTAGTATTTTGGGCCAACATGCCTAAAGGATTAATTTAACTCCTACTAACTATTTTCTAATATGATTTAATGAACTTAGACAATATAATACATTTGATATGATTTGAAAGGTGAAAGACATTTTAGAAATCAAATGAAAGGATTTTACGAAATTTGGCCAACATGCCACTATAGGTAATCATGATTTCTAAAATTTGATTCTAAACCTTTTTCAATTAAAAAGAGACAATATAAGTTAAAAAGAAATTTTCCTTAATGATTTTTGAAGAAACAAATAAATTAGAATTAAGTTTAAAGAATTAAAACTAATGATTTTGTCATTAGGAAGGAAATACAGTATTTTGAGAGTTTTCTAACATATAGCTCACTCTAGGTTTTGAAGCATGTTAGAAAGTTTTCAAAAAGAATTAAAGTTATATGATTGAAGTTTTAGGTAAACAGAAATTTTATGGATAATTTAGGAAACCATTATTATGATATTCTAAACAAAATACTGTCAATTTTTTTAAAAATGAACCTATAAGATAGTAGAAATATCCCAAAGACAGTATACGGTATGGAAAATTATTCTACGTAATTTAAATGTACTAGATACTATTTCTGTTTGTTTAAACAGTAATTTTAAAGGCATTCGAATAAGAAAATGATTTGAAAATTCTACGCGATTGAGAAAACGTATTAAAAATGCTACGCGATTTTAAAAACAGAAAAAAATATCTTTACCCGATTTTTAAACGTTTGTAAAAATGACGGAATTATGAAAACGCGATAAAATTTCTACGCGATTGACCGTTACTATATTTATTTTATGCTGTCGGGAAAATGTGAACCCGTACAGATTATTTTTGAGGATCTTTCGCTGTCGGGAAAATGTGAACCCGTACAGGCTTTTGAGAATTTATTTGCTGTCGGGAAAATGGGAACCCGTACAGGCTTTTGAGAATTTATTTGCTGTTGGGAAAATGTGAACCCGTACAGGCTTTCTATCTATGTGTGCCAAGTTTTTGGTGGATTGGTTGACGAGAGAATCACATCGTGTTGTCGATGAGATAAACGTAGTGTGGTTCATTGTTCTAATGAACTTGGAGACTTTAGTGTACGGGATCCCACATGTGGACAGCTTGGTAGCTCCATTTGGCCGTGGTAAACCGATAGCACACTATGGTACTCGACACACACTATATTTAATCGAGATTTGTGAAATCTAGTAGTACATTTGCTCGTAGTGCCACAACGTGAGACCGTGAACTACACCACGCTGGATGATGGAATCCCGTGTCGTGGGGCTATAGACGCAACGTGTGACCGCGCAATAGTTGGTTGGGCAGCCGTGGTACTAATAGATTTTGCGAGTCATTCCTCTCCCGATACTTGTGTTTTCTTTAGCTCCATGGAGTAGGGTTTTGTCATATTGTGAATTTATCTCTATGTCTATTTATTTCCATCTTATCTATTTATTGTTTATCGTATTTTATTTGTTTATTTTATCTGTTCTTGTTACTATATTTGGTTATTATATCTTATCTGTTTATTCTTATCTTTCTTATTTTATCTCGTGATGTTTTATCTATGATGTGATATATTGTTATGATATCTAAATCTTACTCTAATCTGTTATTCTTTCTGTTATAGTATTTTGTATTGCATGAACTCGTATATATGTTGTTTGTCGTCTTCTTATTGGCCATGTTGTGATGATTTTATGTTGTCTTACCTCTTTGTTATATGTATTTTCTGTTTATTTATTTTACGCGGTAAAGACTTCGAGGAAGAGGATCAGCCCCTTGAGATCTTGTACCTCGAGGAGGAGGAAGATCAATGAAGCGGACGATCGGTTGACGATCAAGAACCATCCGATCATCCATATCCTCTGGATTGATTGTGAGGGATGGCAGCGCCAGGATTTTTGGGGTTCGTAGAGCTAGTATTTCATGGGAGTTCGCTAGCTTGGCATTTACGAGGCGATCGTGATTCTGTGACGTATGCAGGACGTGTGACCGTGATTCTACGTCAACGGTTTGATGGAGAGCCCATTATGACTACGACGTTATTTCTGCATTTAGAGTTACCCTTATCCATTAGGCGTCACTGGGGTGCTGAGAACCCTGAGCCTAGTGAGATAAGCATCGTATCGACTGCGCGATCCCGTTATCGCCGTGTGTCGAGACATCCGGGATATTTGTCTCCTGATGATCATTTTCAGGCTGAGAGTGATCCATCAGAGGATTAGATAAACATGATGTTTTTGGGCGCGTCTGCGTATGTCTGTATATATATTAACTCTTTTATTACTTTCTTTACTGTTTTTGTTTAAATATTTGTAGTCTTTGATGTAAAATTATTTGTACAAATTATAACTTAATCATATGTATATTATTAGTGATGATGTTTTTTTTTATTTCGTATTTTCCGCATTATCTTTTTATATCATATTTCTGTCTATCAGGAATTATTTTACAACCCGTAATAATATTTAACAAATCTTTCACAACTTGGGTAGATTTTATTTCTATTTCTTTTATTTTCTTTTATGTGTGACATCCTCCAAAGGGGTGTTACAGGGGTGGTTATGGCAGGATGTGGTGGTAATGTTGGCAGGGGTGATGACTAGAAATGATGGCTTGCGGTCGGTGTTGACATATGCTTGAGGCAACTGACAGCCAATGGTGGCGGGAAACCAAAAACCAAAAAAAAAAACCTGGAGCAACAAAAAAACTTGCTATTACAGGTAAAATCAAGGGTGTATTATACACCATAACTTAACTCGGTGCACAATAGCAATGGCCGGTTAACTATTAGTACTTGAGAAAAAAAATGTTGAATGGTTCAATGTCGTTGCAAGCTAGACTGTTGGAGCTGTCGTGGCTATAAAAACCAGCCCTATCGAAACAGGGGATCCACCCAGCCTTCCATTTCTCATTCAATTGAAGTCGAACTAGTTAAGAGTTGATGCAAACATCTTGGTCGATGCCTGGGGTAAGTATTCCATATCTCATTATGTAAGTTATAGTAGTGTGTTGGCTTGGTTAAGGAAATGCCCCTATATTTCTTTGAATGTTGAATGCCTCACCAAACTTTTTTACAAATGAAGATACAATCATCAAATATGGGGTAGTTAAGCAATGGCACAGGGATGTGGTGTGTAAACAAGATATGTAGATGTGGGAGGTGTGTAGCCATACGTAGCTTAGAGTCGGCTATAACAAATATTGTTATATTACAATTGCCAAGACAAGAGCTACGACTACTTTGAATGGGTGAAACTAGTGGAGGATGGTGGAGTTGAAAGCAACTCAAATGTAAGGAATAGGCAATCAAGACTAGCAGAAATGGGGGAGGATCATGGGACTGAGTTTGTAAGGGAAGTATGGGAGTTAAGAAGGGATGTTGGAGTGATTAACAACAAACTAAAAAGTAATAAATATTGGATGTGCATTCTAGGTGCTGCAAATGCAATCCTAAGCTTGTGTGTGTTCCTACTGTTATGTGTAATAGTGATGCTAGTTGCAAAGATAGGATATTGAATGGAATCGGTATTGAATTCAACCTGTCAATGTCTATTACAAATCAACCAAACAGAATGCAAAAATGATAAAATATTTGGACAATTGCTATCAAAAGAAACATGCATATTATCATTTCATAACTTATAATAAGTTCATTAATTGTCATGAGGGCCCAATACCAAAAAAAGGCATTCACAATCATTCACACATGGTGCAAGACCATGACAAGATGGGTCCCTCAACAAGTCACTATTACTTAAACAAAATAAAGTTGAGTCATGTGTAATGTATCTCAACACAGTAAAAAAATCAACATATATATTGCTAACAAACATAACTTAATTTATAAACAAAAAACATAATAACATTCAATCATCTAGATAACTCAAAAGCAAGCATATTCACTTTGGCTTAAGTGAATATATAGGTTCCCATCAACCTTAACTATAATGGTTCCAGCCCCTGCATTTACTACTGCATTCGAAGGTCCATCAACACCAAATGTTGCAAATGTAGTAGAAGGACCAAGAATACCATATATTGCAGCAATAATAGAAGAACCATTAGTATTTACTTCAGTATTGGGTTGGGGAATAGTACGTGGTTTGACTGGACTCTTGGTTACAGGCTTCCCTACAACCTTCTTCTTTTCTTTGTCCTTGGAGGCAGTCCTCCCTACAACTTTCCTCTTTCCCTTGTCCTTTCTTATGGAATTTACTCCAACACTTAACATTTGGCTATGTGGGGTTTGGATATGTGGAGGGCGTCCACTCAAGCTACTCTCAGCTGGCTCATTAATTCTTATTCCAGCATTGGTCCCACCACTAGTAGCTTGTAATTAATTCATATGCACCAAATGATATTAGGAAATTGGAGTAATGTAATAAATATATACAATTACATATGTAACTAATAACAACGCTTATCTTTTTTATGCTTGAATACCTTCTTCTTGCAGTAAGTGGTGCTCACTAACAAGTCCTCTTGTTATGGCCAAATTGCTTGCAATTGTCACATCTTAGAGTATTGGATCTTCTGGCAAAACCCTCTCTAGCAGGTGCTTCATCAAGCTCCCTTCTCTTGTTCTTTTTGGGCTTTCCAAGAAGTCTCTTCAGTAATTGTGACAACACAATATCTTCAAGGTTTTCATGAATCCCTACCACGCTAAGGTCTGGTACTGGATGTATGATTTCATTATAGGCCATCTAGTAGTAGTGCTTACTATATGCATGATCACAGAATTGATCAATGTTAGGTCTTAAGTAACTAATGCATGATAAGGCATGCTTGCATGACAATCTTGCACATGAAGTATAGTTAGTCTCTAAAACAATGGAGTAAACTAAATTAAAGAATAAACAAATAGGAAGAATGGCTGCACATAGGATAAATATATGATATCTCCCAATACTTGAAGTGGCAGATTGTTTTTTTCAAGTCCACAAGGTATCTTTTCCCATTATCATTAACCACAAACTCTATCTAACCAGCAGGGACTAAACTATACTTATTAGTTCTATTCTTCATGATTGCAACCTTTTTCATAGCCTTAGGAGTAATTGGATTACCCAACATATACCCATTAGTGTTGGGAATCATGGATACATCACGCAGCGGAAAACAGAATTCCCACCAAGGATCCATGCGAAAAAGCCATAATCAAAGTTTTTTTTAAGTGTTTACCTCTTAAAGCGTGATCAAAACAAGTGACGTGAATCACCAACACCGTAACAACGATGATGTCTCTACGGTATCCATATGAACAGACTCACGAACATCCAACATCCGCAAATAGGAGTCACGCCTCTTTCACACAGTGCTAGCTGCGAAGATAAGAGAAGAAACATATCACTCTCTCACTCATTGTTTTTGTCGAGTGCGACCAAGGTTTGTAATGCATGCCTTAACAGCCTTTTAGTAGTGCTATTTATAATAGCTACTGCCTTATGCAAGTGAGAGCAGTAGCAAGGTAAGTTGTGCAACCCTAGACTCATCTGCTATGAGTTCAGCCCACAATTGAATCTAAGTCCAACTTGGATCCTAATTACTCTAACTTAGTCTGCTCTATATGTGCGACCCTGCAGGTTCTCATAAAGTTAGTAGTAATATTAAAATCTCATTTTAATATTACAAGCAGTGAGCGGTATCTAGCAACACATTGCTGCCACCCAAGTAATGAAAATGTCAGTGATTTGACATAACCTTTCCGTGACCAATGTTTCCGTGTAGTTTAGTCCCTTTGTCTAGATATCTAGATTGAACATAAGGCATAGAATGTGTCATCCTTGTACAGTTCAATCCTTCGTTTCCTGATATCCGAGTAGACTTAATAACAACAAATGATATTGATATCTCATATCGACTCATTTGAGCATGGCCATGCATTTCGCAGTCTCGCTCAATCAGAGGGCCCGAAGATATCACTCCTATTATGTAGGAGGGACAAATCCCATCTAGATCACTCATATCCCTCTGCATGATTTGCGGTATGTCTAATAACTAACTTTATAATCACCTTGTTACAGATGATGTTTGACAGCATTAAAACATATAACTCCTCATGTAGAAATTGTAGTGATTTCAGGTCAAATGATCACATACACTTTTGTCACTATGAGAATCGCTTACGACACTCACGTAACGATCCATGTAGCGTTCTCATGGCGGGTCTGTCCAGTATATTACTACTCTAATATGTACCCATGTGAAGACTTGATATCTCATATCCATGACCCGTGAGATGTGGTCATCAATCTACTCATATACTAGTCTCAATGCATTATTATTGTCCTAATTAATAATAATACTTGACCAGGGACATTTAAGAATAGTATTTTATCCAATAGGATCTCACGATTAAGTCATCCACTTGATGTCCTATGGCATCAAACTTACTATTCTAAGGACTTTATTATGTTTATCAAAAGAACACAATAAATGAAATGCCTCATATATTAAAAATAGCATAATACAATATATGTAAATACAGACAAAATGTATCGGTCTCTAGGGCATACATCAACAATTAGTGTACCTCCTATGTTTCACACCCATAACCTTCACAACTAGAGACTCAACCAAGGTAAGTACATGTTTACCTCTTAGTGGTCCAACCCACTGATTGAAAGTTTCTATCATGTTGTTGGTAATGTGGTCACTCTTTGCACGTGGGTCAAAAGCATGCCTAGCCCACATGGTCACTAGTATCTTCTCAAGCCATTCATAAGCCTTTACATCTTCCTTCTTTATCTATAATATAGACTCCATGAACTCCTAGTTGGTGTAAGTTTTTGCAACTTTCCAAAATAAGGTCCTCAACATTATACGAGGAAATTAGGCCTTGAAGTTGTTATACAAGTTCTGCAACACCACCTGTGTTGAGCCCTCAGGAACACGTCCACAATTGCTTGGTCCATACCCTTTTCACAAAATCATACAAAGTGCAGGTCAGTTATAGCTATAAATATACGTACTAACATTATTAAAACAAATGAAATATTAAACTAGGAAAATTACCTTCTACCTATCGGTCATTATGACAAGTAGCTTGCCCTCAACTGTATTGCTAACAATAGTCTCCAATTGCTGCAAAAAGAATGTCTAGTTGTCCTTGTTTTCAACCTCAACAATAGCAAAGGTAAAAGGGAATATTCCATTATTTACATCTAATGCACAGTTGCCAACATGACCCCACCATATGGTCTCGTTAAATGGCATCTATCGAGGCCTATAAAGGGTTTGCAACCTTTTATAAAACCCAACCTCATTACATCCAAACACAGAAAGAACCTTTTGAATACAAGGCTGTCCATCAAATGCATCCTCTTAACTTGTAATTAGCAACAAAGCCTGGATTTGATTGCATCACCATCTCTACATACTTCCTCAACTTATTGTATATATTGGCATGATTACCCTCTGTATGCTTCCTCACTTTCCTCTTTGCACTATGCATTTGACTCTTAGAAACTTCTACACCATAAGTACATAACATATGCTTATGAATTGATTCATAGTTAAGATTAGGATCTAACCTGAATTGATTAGCCATTTTATTGACTATCCATGTAAATGTAACCTCGGTGTTAGTACTTTTCTTCATGCAGGTATAAATCCCCAAATATACTTTGATTTCAAATGTGACATCATTAGAGTTTGTACTTGCATGTGAATACCACTTACATCCCTTTCCAGCACATATGATAGTGATTTTAGTCCTCTCATCCCTAATTCTAACTATTTCATATCCATCTTGTATGACATAGTCTTTAAGAACCTCCCTAAAAGCATCAATATTTGCAAATAGCAATCCTCTCCCAAGGATGATCCTATCCTCAACATTATCCCTAAAGATTCTACCCCTATAAGCCTAGCCCAGATAGGGCATTCCTTCATCACTATCTGAGCCAGCTAAGTTAAGCATAACATCATCAGGATCAAACTCTGAGAACTCATCCCATTCACCTTGCTCATAAGCCATTAGAAACCCATCTTCTTCACTTGACCTTAATCCCACACTCTCACCCTTAGAAAATTCATAACTCTCCTCATCACACTCACTTAGTGCATGATCAGTTTTGTGTTCATCAACACTATCCTCTAATAGTGGTTCCAGAACATGGTGTTTGAGTTCAACATAGAGGTGCAATTGATCATTACCTTCTTGTCCATTGTCATTGAACCACTTCAGCATATCACAATTATTTTCCACCAGAATCCTTCTATTCCCAAGCATCTCACCTTCCAATCACAGCTTCATCTCATAATCAAGTTTAAGCCTAGTGTGCACTTGACTAGCCAAGTCCATGTAACAAAAGTAATTTGTGCTAAACCTTTCCACTATGAAGAAATAACCTTTCTAGTGAAAAAAATGCAGAATCGTGTGTTTATGTTATCCCCCATTGCAAGCTTATATATAAAAAAAACTCAAAGATAAAAACTTTAGGGTGCTTTTGTGTGCTTCAATGGCTTTGTAAGCTTGCAAAGCAAAGGAATTCAAGAACCATACCTTGCAAGTTGTTGTTGCTGCAAACCCTAGGTTCTTATTAGTAATGTTGGAAATGGTGAGGTGAAGAGTGGAGACCTTAAGAGGTGAAAAGTCTGAATGGGGTGGACTGTGGTGATCTCCTGCTTAAATGTTTGGGTGAGACTGATGTTAACCACTAGTGGGTGAAAGTTGGTTAGATTGTCACTACTAAAAATTTCTTAAATAGCGACGAAAAAATTCCGTATAATGATTAGCGACATAATCTGTCACGAAAAAAATTTCGTCATGTAATCCTTGGGGGCTAATTGCTTAGCAACAGAAAATGAATTCCGCCGCTAAATGGTGACGGATTTTTTTCATCGCTAAATAGTGATGGATTTTTCTATCACTAGTTAATAAAATGTTGTCGCTAACATCTGTAACCAAAGTTCCTTAATTATTAAAATATTATTATTTAGCAATTGTTTTAGTGACAAAAAATATTTCGTCGCTAAAATAGAAGTATAAATCTATGCCTTTTAGCGACAGATATATTTCCATTGCTGATGACCTAAATTTTTTAAATTATTTTTGTTTAAATTTTTTAACAGTCCAATTATACAATTTAAACTTGTATGCAACTCAACATTACAACAATCTAATCCAAAATTAAGCAACAAATTTCTAAAATTTAAAAATATCATTATCATGTCATACCACAAAGTATTTCAAAAGATCAAAGTAAAAGTATAATTCAAAAGATCAAGATAAATATAAATTAAGTTATACAAGTCCCTTATCAAAACAAACATGAGCCAATGTATCAAACATCAAGAGGAAAAAGATCATAGTTGTAACATTCTAATTCTATATACTATGGTATACTCTATGTACACTAAGTAAGTAGAATTAAGTATGCCACTTTTAAACTTAAAACGTAAATACATAACCTGTATAATAATTATTAACGAGTAAATATATAGAGCCTTTAATAAAAAATAAGAGAGCAAGACATTTTACACATTTGAAAACTTGCTCTTTACCATACAATCACTTGATATGTCTGAGATTACAAACTTATGCAAAACTAATTATATAAACTTAATTACTGAACCATTAATATAAATACAGAGCTAAAGTAATTATATAAATAGCTTAACTAAGTCTTCATCTCCTTGCTCTACGCTTGCTTGGATCTTCCTCTAGATTTATCATGAAAACAAAAAAAACACTGGGGTGAGAATTAATCATTCTCAGTAGTAAATTTTTAAAGTATGCCATCATGGTAAATCCAACTGCTTTGGGGAAAAACAATTTATACTTAATCATTGGAAAGGTGGCATAAGCCAAAACTCAATCATTTTCCTTCCTAAGGCAGAAAATTCATTTAATTACTAAAAATAATTTAATCAGTATGTAGTAATTCTATATAAATTAGCATATTCATTCATAACAGTTATGGTGGCAAGCAACACAAGCATTCTTTTTCATCAACACCTTTAAGCTATACATCAATCTTTAAATTATTATAAAAAAAGACAATTGCCCAAACAATTGTCATTTTATGTAATGCTTTATGAATATGCCTAATGAATATCCTAATGTATGCATATGCAATGTTTTTGAAAGATTTTGTTTTTTCAAAACACATGTCACTTGCACCTTTCCAGGAAACCTTTGTTTCGAGATGCCCTCTTGTTCCTTGTATATCTTGGGTAGGAAGGAGTAGGAAACTTTTTTGTTCCTTACCTTTTTTCACTACCTAGTATGAGTGATCTATTTCACCCCACCTTAGTAAGGTTACCTGTTACCACTTTTAATACCTCTCTCTGGGTATAAGTACCCAGAACCCTGGCACTAGGAGCTCCCTTTTGGCATAAGCCTTAGGGCCATTCATACATCAAAATTAGCAAGCAACAAATTTGAAAATAAAATATGCATAATTGTTCATAAAACCATTATTTCATACACTTTTCACATAATCATATTCTCTTTGCATAATGGGGAAACATAACCTTATCTATCAAGCTTCTTATATATACCATATATTGTAGAGATGGAGTGCCTTATCTTTTCATTTACTCAACCTCAATCTACCTTTATCATTTTATTATCATGCTTCCCAATATTATGCTTGTCAATATTATCCATTATCAGGCATATATCAATATGCTTTTCAACATCATTCATTGCTATACTTCTTAGAATCTTACTTACACTAAACTCATATTATTTATCTTTCATACCAAGTACACTCAATAGCTTCACATCTTACACCATGTCATCTATTCTCAAATCATAATATAATACCTTTCATCAAGCCATATACCATTCATTCTATTTCATGTCTACATTCAATGCATATTCATCTCATAAATCCTAGTACTCATAATTAAACTCATGCATAACCATACTTATCATAAATTATTCATACTTATCTTCATCTAAAATAGTATACAATATCATTTCATTACATTAAAATCCAACTTTTCAAGCAACAGAATAAAAATTCATTTTTTGCCAGATGGGCGCTTAGGCACCCAGGCACTGGTTTCTAATCTATTCTACTTCACGATTGGAGCTCAGGTGCCAGCCTTCCAGTGCTTGGGCACTGGCTAGGCAGTGCCCATAAATTCCTCTTTGGTCGCTGGGCGCCTAAGTGCCCAAGTGCTGGCGCTAGCAAACATAACCAGTTTTCTACTACTTTGTTCATCTCCAATCCTCTTCCAATCTTCCAAATTCTAATTCTAAATGATTTCTAACCATAATCATGGCCTCTAAACATGATAAATACTTCATATACAATCTCAATTCATTTAATACAAATTTGTGAACAAGCCACAACCTCAAATACCTTTTTTTTTATAATTCTCAAAATCATAGTAAATCAAACGCATACACATGCTTAAAATCACTACCACACTTCAACCAAACTAAAAATAAACCAACATCCACCCTTAAACGAAAACCAAGCATAGAAACCCCAATTTATCATCCAAAGCCCATTTCTCATTTTCTTGCAAAAACTCAAACAAATGAAGGAAATAAAAGAAAGGAGTTGTAGAAAGATTTCCCTATACCTTAAGCTTGAAGATAAAGTCAAGGTTTAGCCATGGAGATACCAAGTTCTCCATCCTCTTTCCTTTCCTCTTTCTCCCCTACGTTTCCTCCTTCTTTTCTTTCTTTTGTTTTCATTTTCTTTCTTTTCCAGTAGCATTTGTTGCTTTTAAACAAGAGAAAGAAAATGATAGTTTAATAAAATATCTTAGGATGTTTTGTTGGAACTTCTTTATCTATTAAGAACACTTAGATTTCACTAAATCAAGTTTCATAACTTCCAACAACCTTAGAATAAATTATAAGATTAATTTAAATTTTTGTTTCACCATTTCCATATTTTTCCATATCTGTTGCACCTCAAACCGGTACTTAAACACTCACTCAATGTCTTTAAAATACCGAACTGACTCCATTTGTCGTCAAAACTTAACTACATCCTTTTCCACATATTTGTGACTTAGAAATAATTTTTTTATATTTGTTTCCTTTGATTAAGAATTTATGATATTTTTCTGAGTTAAAATAACTATTTTGCACATTTTGTGTTACGACAAAGTGTCTAAATTAACTCAAAATGTCACAAAATTTAGAAGACATGTTAAACAAGTATTATGGTACCTCTATGACCATATACAAGTCTAATATGCTAAAAAAAGGATGTTACAATAGTCATCCTCATCCATGTCATCCTTATCCCTATCACTAAGTGGCTCATTGATGGGATAATTAAAAGTTTCAAACCCAAGTGCAGGTTATTTCAAGTAATATATTCTCAAGAGTCCGAGGTCGATCCACAGGGAATTGATAAAGAAAAAATCTTTGAGGTAAAGAGAAGATTTGTCCCAACAATAAAGATGATATAAGTTGTTCAAAGATGAAAAGGATTCGCTTGGGTTAGGAGATCCACTCTTGGTAATAAATTAGAAATAAGATTATTTCTTTTTTTAACTCAATTGAAATCATACATAATGAAGGTTCCAATCAGAAGATTTAACATTCAAAGTTCAATTAAGATTATATATGTAATCATATTATGGTTTCATTAATTATCTACCAATACTTGTAAATGATCTCAAGCATCCACTATGCCAACATCTTGTCTACAATGAATCAAGATATTCATTATACAAGAAGAGTTTCTAAATTGATCAGAAATAATATACAATACATATAATGATCACATAAAAATATATCATTTAAGTACAAGAAGGAAATTAATCTAACATCAACTTATTACCAAGAGCTTCACCCTTTCACCTAAGCAAAATGAAAATTAGTTACTCATGAATTAAGAAGAAAGAAAGAGAGAAGAAGAAGATGATGAACATAACTTCAATTAAGAACAATAGAAAACTACACAAAGGAAACAATTAACATACAAACATGAAAGTAAAATCTAAGCTAACACCACGAAATGATCAGCCTTTGCTCCCTTTTCTAGAGCTAGAGGAACATAAAATGCCAAAGGAGTTGATGGATGATGAGAACAAAATGCCAAAATAGTTGTTTGATGATGATGAATGGGTGGATTCTTGTCTCCGAAATGTTTCACTTTTGAACTCATAGCATGCGTCATTTGCTGGCCAGGTGGTCTTCATGAAATTTCTAGAAAATTATCTTAGCTTTCCATAGTCGCTAACTTCAGCTCAATTGAACACCCACAGCCCAAGATATGACCCAATTACTGCTCATGGGTCAGGCCTAACTTCAGCTCTTCTGTTCTAACTTCCAAGCCCAATATCTCCTTCAAAACTTCCAATCCAACTTTTGTGTTCTTCATGAAAGTTTTAGATATAGGTCTTAACCTTCCACTATCAAAATTTCAGAATTGTTGAACTCCTATAGCCCGAGATATAGCCTAATGAGTACATAGAGGTCAAGCTATCATGTTCAAAACTCTAGATTTTGCTTCAACTCCAATTTGAGTTATCCAAACATGTGTTCCTGGTCTTAAGGCCTCCATGAAAGTTGTATAAATTTGTATTAGCTTTAAAACAAGACTAAAATCACATCCATCGGATATTTGTAACTCAAATTATAGCCAGTTTACTAAAACAGTCAAGTGAGAAGATTATATAATGAATGAAATATATTGCTATCAATGTGGCTCTTGCTAACAAGTGAATAGTTATTAGATAATTATGTTAACTTTTCAACAAGACCAGAATCACATTAATCAGATAATTGCAACTCAAATTGTGACCACTTTACTTAAGAATGCAATCACTCAAGTTAATGATAATTTAAGCAATAATTTCTTCAATGATCCAATTAAGCTTAATTTCATAAAATGTGATAAAATTAACTTAATTAAGCCAAATTGAACCTTAAGAAGCCTAGTGAGAGGATATAAAATGAATAAAATATATTGTTATCACTCATCCTTGTGACCGTTGCCTGTAGCTTGTGAGCCACTAGTAGATGTGTTCAAGTGCTATAGGATTGTGTTGATTAAGTTTCCCTGTTCCACCACCCACGTACTGAGACTTGCAACCAAACTCCTCATCACTTCTATCTCCGATTGTGAACAACCTTCAGCAGATGTAGAGGAAGATAATGAATGAGAAGCAGCATCAGTTCCCAAGCCAAAGATGTATTTCTTGTTGATAATGCCTCCAATAACATCCAAGTAGATACTATTGTCAGAGTGGATGTTAATAGTCTTTGTAACATCCTCTTCAACATATTAGACTTGTAAACAGTTACAGAGGTAGATTAAAACTTGCTTAATATACATGTATAATTTTGTGGCAATTTGAGTTAGTGTAGGCACTTTGCTGTAGCCCGAAAAGTGAAAAATAACTTAAAACGACCCAGATATTGCCATAAATGGTTTAGCTAATGGAAATTGTAACACCCTCCTTCGAGAGTCACATTTTCGAGTTAACTTTAAAATTAGAAATGGGTTATAAAAGATTTGATTATTAATAAGCACGAATTTTAAAATTCTTTTCGCGGATAACTTAAACTTAACCAAGTTTTCAAACTGAAATAATATACATAATACATTTATATGAAATTCTAACAACGTGAAATAAATACATAGGAAATTACTTTCTTAAAATAACATGTACATAATTACCATATCCAGAACGAACCAGGCCTAAGTCTGAGTCCTTGAAGACAAGAGTCTTATATCTGATCCTCCTCTGGATCCACTCCAGAAACTCCAACAGATAAATTCCCCGATTGGGGCATGTTTCCACAAACGGGAGTCCGAGCTATCGACTCCATCGAACCCTCACTAGGAGTAAAATGGATATCACTCCACAATTCCCTAACCGGCATATAGAATTCCAAATCTACAGTGGCATGAAAAGACATAGTAGCAACCCTATGGTGGGTATAAACAGACTCATATCCCCAAAGTACTGAACACATCCCGTCTCCATCTCAACTCGTCATGCATCAATTCCTATATGAAACTGCACTCTAAAGAAACTAGGAAAATCTTGTCTTGACGTCATCACTACTCTCAAAAGATCACCACAGACCAAACCCAAGAAAACATGTTGTCTACCTCACAGACTTTAACAACTATACACACAAAACAAGATAGACAATACAACAAAGAGGTGAGAAAGTTTTCATGAAAGTTAAGAGAATTTGGTGTGTAGCTTTTAATCTCTTGGAGAAATGAATGGAAAGATGACTAAGTTTTCAAGATATTTGGTTAGCTTAAGATATTTCTTAACCTAGATATTTTCTAAATCAAGATATTATCAAAGCAAGATATTTTCTTTTGATTACTTGGTCACATAAAAGTAAAGGTAATGGATAGCTTTAGGAATTTTGCAACTAATGGTTAGTCACTTGTTTCACAAACTTAAACAAGATGATTAGATTAACTTGAACTAATTGCTAACCAAGTTGTCATCCAACCAAAGTCCTCAAATCACCTAGAACCTCCATGAAGACTCTTGAACCTTCTTGGCCTCTCCTAGCCGTGAGCTCCATTGAAAAGTGGAGTGACCAATTTCTCTTCATCAAGACTTCTTGCTTAGCCACCAAGGTTGTTCTTCCATTGGTTCTTTCGTTCATAGCCATTATTGTGAACTTTTCCAACAAACTTGAAACAAGTTTGATTTCCATTGGTTCATCTTTGAGTCTTACCACTTTTGCTGACCATTGAACAACTTAGCAAGCAAGTTTGCTTCTCCCATTGGTGCACACATAAAACTTGTCAAGTTTAGCTTCCTAGATATTTTCTGGTATACTTTAACCAATGGATAATAGCTACTGCTTATAAAGTCAGTGTCTATTGCCCAATGAATAATAGCTTTACCCATAGGATAATAACTTTATCCAATGGATAATAAAACAGAACAAAATCAATGTAAAAGAAAATTTTGAAAATTATTTCCAGATTCGGGTTTAGTAAGCTCCTCCGCCCCCGTATTAACAGTCTAAAATTTTCTAGGCCCCAAAAAAATTTATTTTTCTAGCCTGACCTCAATCACACAGAAAGCTCAAAAATAGTAACAGAAAAATCAAAATAAATCAAAAAATTCATAAAAATAACAAAATCGTCCAAAATATAATAAAATATTCAAAATATCTCAAATATCACAAAAATCATAAAAACCATAAATTACTTAAGAATGCAAAATTTTGGGATGTTATAGAAATGGATGTGGATAATTTGTTTCTAAGTCACATATGTGTTTTCTGTGATGTGGTTAAAGTTTGAGAATAATCGGAGTCAATTTAGTATTTTTAAACATACTGATTGTGTGCTTTAATACCTAAATGACTAGTCACGTATATGGAAAATGATAGTTTTGGTGTAACAAGATTTTTGATGAATCATGTGATTTATTTCAAACTTGTTGGCTATAAGAAAACTGGATTTGAAGAAATCTAAGTGTTCTTAGTAGATCAGGAATATCAGTTAGTCACTTAAGTGACCAAGCTTCTCACGTTTCTGACGCCTTTTAGTGGTTTCTAATTCATTCCTTCATTTGATAACTTGTTTTCTCATTCTCTCCCACGACTAAAAACAGGACTAGCAAAGAAAGAAAAACAAGGAGCAAACGAGGAAAAGAAGAAGAGGAAATCCAAGGGGAAAGGAAAACTTGAAGTCTTGTGATCATTTCCCTCTCCACCTCCATCATTTCAGCAACTTGTGGAGCTTAAAGGTAGGGGTTCTTAAGCTATAAATTCACTTCCTTCTCATCCTCCATGTCTAACTCATTTAGGGGTTAATATGTCAAAATGAGATCTAGAGGTGTTTTAAGTAATTTTCTTTCTTGGATGAGTCATAAGTGTTATTTATAACTTGTTCATACTAAGGGTTTGGATTAGAAACTAAAAACTATCCATTTAGACCTAAAATACTCAAAGTGTAGGATTTGGGGTTTTGATGAGTGATTTTGTGTTTGGATGCAATTTTGATGAAATCAATTAGTGTTTAAGGTTTATTTCATGTTTAAGAACTTGTTTGAGACTTAAAATCACCAAGAAACAAATTTGAGGTGAACAAATTTTGTGTGTGGCACCAACGGAACAGTGCCACACTTATGCAAAATTATGCAGAAGCTGCTATCTCGGGGTCACACCTAGGCGTGACTGATCTATGGTTAGGTGTGGGGTATTCTGTTTTCTCAGTCCAAGCAAGATAGAGAGGGTCACGCCTAGGCGTGAGAATGTCACGCTTGGGCGTGTTTACTAGAATCTTACAGGATTGGTGTTCTTGAGGTTTTGGAATTCCTTAAGTGATAGGATTACTCATATATGTCTTTCTAAGTGTGTTGAGACATTAATGGAGGTATTTCTTGGAGAGGTTGACATCCTACTATATATGAGAATTTGTGAAAAAATCGGTGTCCTTTGAGAGATAGGATGCCTTAGGGACTATCTAAGACCTTGATCAACATGAAGTTGACTTAGGAATCACTTGTGAAGTGATGGTGAGAGGTTTTAGGTATGGAAATGCTAGTTACATAGTTTTTGCTACCTTGTTGGATAGGTGAGGCTAGGACTTACATGTATTAGTATTGGGTTGTCTTAATTGTGAATTGAGATAGTTATTGAATATTTAGTTTTCAAACTTATTATTTGTTATTTTCCTAGTGTTGTAACCTTATATGGTGTGCACAACCATTTAGCCAGAGAATTGTAGGAAATGACCTTGAGGAGATAGGGGATCTGAAATTCTCATAGCGGGCAATGCTATTATGGTCAGGGTTACCAGTGTTTGGGGTTAAAATTAGTACTCTTACCTTGTGAGGGGAAACACGTCCACACATCACCAGGTAGTGTTAGGGCTTAATTGCCTATCCTACCCAGTATATACAAGAGAATGGAGGTTCTTGGGAAATAAGTAAGTGGCATGTGTTTTAAAACCAAAACCTACATTAGCATTGCACAATCATTATATTAGGACTTTGTTTGAGCATAATCATACCTCATAACATAAAGCATTGCATGGTTGACAATTGTATGGGCAGTTGTCATTGCTTGACCAATTGATTGATTGGTTGCTTGTTCGATAGTATCTTAGGATTGTATGGGTGATTCTTTGGTATTGTTGATTCTTGGATATTCCTTTACTTAGTGTGTATTCATGTGTTCTACTGATTTATTTAGTATTAATGATTAACTGCCGGTCTTGGTATGCGAATACTGAGAAATTTGTGATTGCTCACCTCCTATGTGTTCCATGTAATTCTAGGTGAAGACCCTTCCAAGGGAAATAGTAAGAAAAAGAAGAAAGAGAAGGCTTAGTTTAGCAATTTTAGTTCTTTTTGAACCAGTTTGCATGTTAGTACTTTTCTAGTTGTATGTAAAAGTTTATGTATATAGTACAACTTGTTAGCCAATAATGTATGTATATATGATCTTTTTATCATTTGAGGCTCTTTATAATGACTACACAGGTTATTATGGATTTTTATTTTTATGCATTTTTAGAAGTAACATGCTTAATGCAATTCATCTCAAAATATTTTGTTTATTTTATGATAATTGTATTAAGGTGTTACATTATGGTATCAGAGCAGTTCATCCTGTTAAACCATGGTATGGACTGACTGTGCTTTGACATGTTAGGAGTTCCTTTGTGTGTGTTATGCATTTCTTTGTCTCTTGTTTGAGATGGTTGAATAGAATTGCATGACTTGTCTAGTATTGGTTTATTAATAGCTAATGTTACACAGTTACATGATATTAAGGACTGATCAACTCAATATGTATTGTTCTGTGTATATAAGAAACTATGGCACCAAAACAGTGAACCCGTGAGACAAGGAACTCACCTAGTGAAGGTCCAAATATGGTCGAAGCCGTGATGGCAATGACCGATGTGATGCATGAGCAGACGACTGCAAATGCTACTGTAATGAGGGAGCAAATAGCTACAACTGCAAGGGGTGATTGAGAGGCTGGAGGCTAATCAACCGCAACCTACACCACCACCACTAGTGCAACCAGTTCTAGGGGCACAGGTGGGAATGAGTCAAAACTTCCTTGACCTTTCGGAATTCAAAAGGTTCAATCCATATTCTTTTAAGGGAGAGTGCAACCCAGTCAGAACTGGGGAGTGGCTAAAGGAGATGGAAAAGCTCTTTACTATGATGGTTTGTTCAGATGAGTAGAAAGTCCTCTTTGCTTTCTTTTTGTTAGAGGGGGAGGCAGAGGATTGGTGGACAGACGCCAAGAGACTATTTGAAGCATCAAGGATTCTGATAACATGGGAAATCTTCAAAAGATCATTTCTAGAGAAGCACTTTCTGCAAAATTTGCAAAATGCAAAAGAGATGGAGTTTCTGAGGTTAGAGTAGGGCGACATGTCTGTTGGTCAATATGTGGCCAAATTTAGTAAGTTGTCCAAATTCTCATCCCACATCAGGTTGAACATTGACGAGTGTTAGAAATATGTAAAATTTGAGGAGAGGTTGAGAGATGAGGTCCAAAAGTTTATCAGGCCATTGGAGATTTGAGATTTTGCCACATTAGTGAACAAGTGCAAGATAATAGAGGGATATGATTGTAAGCCTTCAGTGGAGCAGAAATCACAAAGCTTTCAGAAGAGGAAGTAGGGTGATGAAAAGTTTAAGAAGGAATCTTTTAAACCTAGCTTTGCTTAGGGAAAAGGTAAGCAGGTTAAACAGGAGGTTGTGAGGCCCAAGGGTTCTAAGTGTGGAAGACAGCATGGAGACCGACCTTGCTTGGTGTGCTTTGTTTGTGGACAACTTGGAGATTTTGCTAAGGAGTGTCCATCAAGAAAGAAAACTGCGCCTACCCAGAAGCCATAAGCCAGAGGGAGAGTCTATACTCTAGGTGGTAAAGCAGTGACTCAGTCTTCCGATCTTATCGAAGGTAAATGCATTATTCACAATCATCTTTTAACTTTGTTGTATGACTCAGGAGAATTCCACTCTTTTGTTTCTAATGATTGTGTAAAGGTGTTGGATTTACCTGTGTCTGAACTTTCATATGACTTATTTGTATCTACGACTACTAGTAAACTAGTTACAACATCTAGAGTGTGTCTTGATTATTGTGTAAAGGTAGAAGATAGGATTTTCCGTGTAAACCTTATTTGTTTGCCTCTAGTAGATATTGATGTCATCCTTGGCATGATTGGTTGTCCGCCAACTATGTAGTGTTGAACTATTCAGAAAAATCCCTGGTTTTGTTGACAAATATACCTACCAGAGTTGTTTCATCTGAGTTTGTGTATCTCAAAGCGAATCAGGTCAATTTCTGTTTGAAGGAGGGATCTCTAGGATATGTTCTCTTGTTTTCACTAAGTGTTGAGGTTGAGCAAATCCTATGTGAAATATCTGTGGCGAGTGAATATCATAAAGTTTACCCAAGTGATATAGTGGAGTTGCCACCCGAGCGAGAAATAGAGTTTACTATAGACTTAGTGCTTTGGACGGGACCTATCTCTATAGCACCCTATAGAATGGCACCCCTAGAGTTATCGGAACTCAAGAAACAAATCGAGGATTTATTGGATAAGCAATTCATTAGGCCGAGTGTTTCTCCGTGGGGAGCACCTATGCTACTAGTGAAGAAAAATGATGGTACCATGAGACTCTATGTGGATTACAGACAGTTGAATAAGGTGACCATTAAGAATAAGTATTCGTCGCCTAGGATAGACGATCTAATAGATCAACTGAGAGGAGCTGCGGTTTTCTCAAAGATTGATATTAGGTCTGGTTATCATCAGATAAGAGTTAAGGAAAAGGATATCCCTAAGACTGTTTTCAGAACTAGGTATGGGCATTATAAGTATCTCGTGATGTCTTTTGGGTTGATGAATGCACTCACAGTGTTCATGGATTACATGAACATGATCTTTAGACCCTACCTAGATCAGTGTGTTGTGGTGTTAATAGATGATATCTTAATCTATTCTAAGACAATAGAGGAGCATGAACAACATATGAGAATAGTGTTGGAAACCCTTAAGGAGAATAGGTTGTTTGCCAAAATATTGAAGTGTGTGTTATGGCTTTCATAAGTGCAGTTTTTAGGACATGTGATATCTCAGGGAGGGATTTCTGTAGACCCAAGCAAGGTTGATGCAATGTTGCAGTGGGAGAGACCCACCACTGTGAAAGAGATCAGAAGCTTCATAGGCCTAGTGGGGGTACTATAGAAGATTCATAAAGAGTTTTTCTCAGTTATTGCTACCCTTGACTAGATTAACTAGGAAATTTAGTTCTTTTGATTGGACTCAGGACTGTGAGAGTAGTTTCCAAGAGCTAAAGGTGAGGTTGACTACTACACCAGTGTTAGTAATTCCGGATCCTTTGGAGAACTTTAAGGTGTACTTTGATGCTTTAAAGATGGGTTTGGGTTTGGGTTGTGTTTTGATGCAACATAGGAGAGCTGTTGCCTATGCATCAAGGCATGTTGTACTAGAATCTTACAGGATTGGTGTTCTTGAGGTTTTGGAATTCCTTAAGTAAGGGGATTAATCATATATGCCTTTCTAAGTATGTTGAGATACTAATGGAAGTATTTCTTGGAGAGATTGACCTCCTACCATATATGAGAATTTGTGAAAAAATCGTAGGTGTTCTTTGAGAGATAGGATGCCTTAGGGACTATCTACGACCTTGATCAACATGAAGTTGACTTGGGAATCACTTGTGAAGTGATGGTGAGAGGTTTTAGGTATGGAAATGCTAGTTACATAGTTCCTACTGCCTTGTTGGATAGGTAAGGTTATGACTTACATGTATTAGTATTGGGTTGTCTTAATTGTAAATTTAGATAGTTCTTGAATATTTAGTTTTCAAACTTGTTATTTGCTATTTTTCTATGTGTTGTAACCTTATATGGTGTGCACAACTATTTGGCCAGAGAATTGTAGGAAATGACCTTGAGGAGATAAGGGATCTGAAATTCTCGTAGCGAGCAATGCTATTATGGTCAGGGTTACCGGTGTTTGGGGGTTGGAATTAGTACTTTTACCTTGTGAGGGGAAACAAGTCCACACATCACTAGGTAGTGTTAGGGCTTAATTGCCTATCCTACCTAGTATATACAAGGGAACAGAGGTTCTTGGGAAATAAGTAAGTGGCATGTGTTTTAAAAATCAAAACCTATATTAGCAGTGCACAATCATTATATTAGGACTTTGTTTAAGCATAATCATAGCTCATAACATAAAGCATTGCATGGTTAACAATTGTATGAGCAGTTGTCATTGCTTGACCGATTGATAGATTAGTTGCTTGTTTGATAGTTGATAACTTCACAAAATGTAGTTATTTGTGCCCCATATCTATATTTCTCTGATTGCTAATGTCCTTGTTGTCATGCATATTTGGAAGGTTTTATGCTTATATTTGTTATATCTAATTCTGATACCTTTCCTATATGTAATTGAGCAAACCGTGCATATTTGATATGTGATTAAGTGAATTTATATTTGTTACTGATTTAGTGTTTTCTTTATCATAGGAAGGGCTCCAAATAAGATGATATATGGAGCAATTGAGCTAGAAATGGAAGAGGAAGCCAAAATTGCATTTCAGACCTCAGCGCCGCGGCGTGGCATGTGAATGTTGCGGCGTAAGCCTCTCCTGCATCAAAAGTCAGAGGGCACGAAGAACTGAACGCCGCGGCGTGGAATATTAATGCCACACCATCCTTGACCTAAATGTACACGCGTCGCGGCGTAGGCATGTTAATGCCGCGGCATGCCTTTGTTTTTATGAGTCTATAAATAGATTTTAACAGATTTTTAGAGGGAGTTTTTGGAGAGCACCGTTTTAGTTTTTAAGTTTTAGAGAGGCTGCGACCTGTTCTTCATTTTTGGACTAATTGGAGGCCTAGGGAGGCTAGGTTGGATGCCATCTTCCTCATGGATGGAGATTCAAGCTTCAAGGATGCTATCCATGGATTCCTTCCTCTTCTCCCTTTGTTTCTCTTCTCTTCCCTATCTTTTGAGCATGGTTTTTGTCTGTAAATTCGTGTTCATGTATTAGCAGTTGTATTTAGGAAATACTTTGGATCTTTCTATAAGTATTGATGTTTATGTTGTCTTTTGAGTATATATTGATGTTTAGCTTTGTTCTTCCATGCCTATGCTTAATGCTTGCTTCTGTTTGATCAACAATTGCATGATCTTAATTGATGCAAATGAACTAGGCATAGGGATTTGTGGAGATAGACATGGTATGGTTGATGCATGTTCGATGAGTTCAATTGGCTTGGATGAGTTGATTCGCTAACTGGATAGAAATATACCTTTTAGCCATGTATTAGCATGTGTTTGAGAATAGATCGTTCATTAGTGGAGTTTACACTAGTTCTCATGCAAACATAAGAAACATAGTGGATTAGGTAAATGACACCAGGGTTGATCGACCTAGACATAGGCTTTTGACTAAATCAAATTCTCAAGCTAACTAACTAATCATTGATGTTGCTTATAAGGATTGCATATCATTAGTATGAAGTAGAAGGTGAAGAAGGATTTCCTAGATCTCTAAACCCTTATCTTTATTGCTTTTGTAGTTTAGATTTAGATTATTTGCATTTCTTTATTTTATATGTTCTTGGATAGAATTTAGCTAAGCTATTGGTTGTTATTTAGTAATGGAAACCATATATCCTCGTGAGAACAAACTTTTACTCTATATCTGTATTACTTGAACGACCCGTGCACTTGCGATACATAAATGGTCTAACAAGTTTTTGGTGCCGTTGTCGAGGATAATGGTGTATTTCCAAAGAGTTTAACCTTATTCCTTAGCAATTGCTGGGGGATAATGATTTAATTCCATATTACTAATATCAACAATGAGTTTGGTTAGTTCGAATTCAAGTTGTATATAATCTATGTTAATTTAAGTCTCTTTATGTTATTGCTTTAGGTTCAATAAAGAAGTCGGATGATCCTAATCATATGAGGTCCTTCAGGGAATTCGTGACTCCTAAAAAGGATAAGCCTTGGATCAAGTTTAAGAAGACTACTCATCCGCATAATTCATTTTGGTGACAAAGTCCTACCGGGACTATAACTCAGGCCCTTCTTGGGAGGGAACCCAGGTTTTTTATGTTTTTGTAAATTAGTATGTGTTTAGTAAGTTTTAAGTCATAAATATGCTAGTATATTAGTTTTGTAGCTTTAGTTAGTTTTTAGGCTTTTCTTTAGTTTAAAGTCTTAAATATGTTAGTATCTTTGATTTTTGTATTCTTGTAGTTAGTTTGTTGATTTTAGTATCTTTAGTTAGTTTTAAGTTATATATATATGTAGTATGTTTGATTGTAGTAAGCTTAGTTAGTTTGTATGTGTATGTTTAGTTTTAGGTTATATATAGGTTAGTAAGTATGATTTTGAGTTTTTATATATTTTAGTTATCGTGTTTTAGCCTTTTGGACAATTTTGAGAGGTGTTGAGGACCTCTTTGGGTAAAATTCTGTAGTAAAACTAATTTTGCTGCAGAATTTTATAGGTTGGCTTCTCACACCGCAGCGTAAGGTTGTTGCACGCCGCGGCGTGACAGTTATTTATGCGCATTTGAGCTAAATTCTAGAGACCTCGGCGCCGCGGCGTGGAAAATGAAACGTTGCGGCGCTCATCAACTGAACTTGAAAAAAAAAAGAAAAAAAAAGGAAAAAAAGAGTTACTTGATTTGGGTGATACTGAAGGCACCCATTCTGATCAAATGTCGTGGCATGGATGCTGTGTGCTGCGGTATATTGTGTTGATGTATATATATTGTACATTGTTAGTTAGTTTAAGTGTTTTTAAATATTTGTAGTATACTCAGCTCTCACATTTCAGATGTTTATAGGCTCAAGTACCTTGGACACCATGGAAAGTGAGGACTTTGTCTCACTTAAGTTTGGGGGAGTGTCATTACATGCTTTGGATTAGTATGATGTATCAAGTGTGCATGTGATGATATTTTCTTGATGCAGTTGTGATAACCACCATGTTTCCATGAGTTTCTATTTGATTTGGTTATTACTGATGGGTTTGCAAAGAAGTTTCAATTTTTACTCTTATGCAAATGATGTGTGCATGTCATATTGAAAAGTTTGAAGCTAATTGAATGCATGCTTTATTGCAAAAGACTGCTATAGTTGTTTTGGTTGTTCATGATATGAAAGGTTTTTATTTACCCCCTTATGAGTGAAACCTTATGTGATCTTGAAGCATGTAAAACAGTTCAGTTGCTATTGATGCATGATTTACATTCTACTTAGATGCAAGTGTAACTTTGAAAATGATAAGAGTGCATGTTTAGAGAAAGTTTATGGATGTACATGTAGAGTTTCGATGATCCTAGAAGTTGTTTTGAAACTCTCTTGAGGTGAAATCCTAGATTGTGCATGACTGAGGAAGTGATTAGGGCATTCTTTGGATCGATTGAGCCTTAAAAAGCTTACCCCGAATGATTATATCCTTAGGTCCCATTTTGAAACTTGATAATTGTTTGGCCTTATATGTTTTTCATTCACTCACGTATTCCTTACCCTGTTAACCATTCTAATGCATGTGAAAGCATTGCATTTTCTTCCTACCTTCATTGTCTGTTGAGTACATGATATGTTATTTCTTGAAGTGAGTCCAGTGAGTAGGGGTATGTATGTTTAAGAAAAATGAGCCTGAAGGAACCAAATACAATCAACAAAGAAAAAGAATTTGCTTTGTAAAAGTAGAAAGAAAAAAAAATAAAAAGAGAGAAAAGCAAAGCAGACGATGAAAGAAGAAAAGCTAAAAATGAAAAGCAGTGCATGGTTCTGACAAGTTGTGATCCTTCACTGTTGAATACCCTGCGAATCTCTCATGGGCTCAAGTCTTGAAATCATATGTGTATGTGTCTCAATGTTTGTATGTATCCTTTCCCTTCTTTTCTGTTACCCATACCATGGCCTAACATTACAAGCTTTAAAGACCCTTTTGATCCTCAGTTGTGTATGATTTACATTAGTGGAAAGAGAGTTTAGGATCAATTTTGTGAATTTTATGATTCATATATATGTATGTTTATAAACTTATCTGGACGTGTATGATTTGAATAGGAGAAGTTTATCTTGCATGTTCGTGGATAATGTGAATTACATGGAAGGAAGCTGGATTGTTAACATGTGGAAGATTGTGTATGTGTGAAGCTGGTTTTGGGGCATTTGTAATTCTTATGGATTGAAGTAATCATTACATACTAGTAGCTTGGGGTTAATTGAAGAAAAGAAAGATTGAAACTTACTAGTTGCTGAATGCATGATGTGTATAAATTGTTAAGAAGATTTACTTGGTCATACTTTGTTTTGCTCAAGGACAAGCAAAAGGTTAAGTTTGGGGGTGTGATAACTCCACAAAGTGTAGTTATTTGTGCCCCATATCTATATTTCTCTGATTGCTAATGTCCTTGTTGTCATGCATATTTGGAAGGTTTTATGCTTATATTTGTTATATCCAATTCGGATACCTTTCCTATATGTAATTGAGCAAACTGTGCATATTTGAAATGTGATTAAGTGAATTTATATTTGTTACTGATTTGATGTTTTCTCTATCATAGGAAGGGCTCCAAATAAGATGATATATAGAGCAATTGAGCTAGAAACGGAAGAGGAAGCCAAATTTGCATTTCAGACCTCAGCGCCGCGGCGCGGCATGTGAAGGTCGTGGCGTGAGCCTCCCCTGCATCAAAAGTCAGAAGGCACGAAGAACTGAATGCCACGGCGTGGAATATTAATGTCGCGGCATCCTTGACCTAAATGTACACGTGCCGTGGCGTAAGCATGTTAATGTTGCAGCATGCCTCTGTTTTTTTTAGTCTATAAATAGATTTTAATAGATTTTTAGAGGGAGTTTTTGGAGAGCTCCATTTTAGTTTTTAGGTTTTAGAGAGGCTGCGGCCTGTTCTTCATTTCTGGGCTGATTGGAGGCCTAGGGAGGCTAGGTTGGATGCCATCTTCCTCATGGAAGGAGATTCAAGCTTCAAGGATGCTATCCATGGATTCCTTCCTCTTCTCCCTTTGTTTCTCTTCTCTTCCCTATCTTTTGAGCATGGTTTTTGTAAGTAAATTCGTGTTCATGGATTAGCAGCTGTATTTAGGAAATACTTTGGATCTTTCTATGAGTATTGATGTTTATATTATCTTTTGAGTATATATTGATGTTTAGCTTTGTTCTTCCATACCTATGCTTAATGCTTGCTTCTGTTTGATCAACAATTGCATGATCTTAATTGATACAAATGAACTAGACATAGGGATTTGTGGAGATGGACATGGTATGGTTGATACATGTTCGACGAGTTCAATTGGCTTGGATGAGTTGATTCGCTAACTGGATAGAAATATACCTTTTAGCCATGTATTAGCGTGTGTTTGAGAATAGATCGTTCATTAGTGGAGTTTACACTAGTCCTCATGTAAACATAAGAAACATAGTGGATTAGGTAAATGACACTGGGGTTGATTGACCTAGACATAGGCTTTTGACTAAATCAGATTCTCAAGCTAACTAACTAATCATTGATGTTGCTTCTAAGGATT
The DNA here is from genome assembly GCA_029884605.1 of Ormosia emarginata. NCBI lineage: Eukaryota > Viridiplantae > Streptophyta > Magnoliopsida > Fabales > Fabaceae > Ormosia > Ormosia emarginata. Next base: position 27,894,682 of record JAQQTP010000074.1, on the reverse strand, counting down.
GCATATCATTAGTATGAAGTAGAAGGTGAAGAAGGATTTCCTAGATCTCTAAACCCTTATCTTTATTGCTTTTGTAGTTTAGATTTAGATTATTTGCATTTCTTTATTTTATATGTTCTTGGATAGAATTTAGCTAAGCTATTGGTTGTTGCTTAGTAATGGAAGCCATATATTCTCATGGGAATGAACTTTTACTCTGTATCTGTATTACTTGAACGACGTATGCACTTGCGGTACACAAATGGTCTAACAATAGTATCTTATGATTGTATGGGCGATTCTTTGGTATTGTTGATTCTTGGATATTCCTTTACTTAGTGTGTATTCATGTGTTCTATTGATTTATTTAGTATTAATGATTAATTATTGGTCTTGGTATGCGAATACATAGAAATTTGTAATTTTTCACCCCCATGTGTTCCATGTAATTTCAGGTGAAGACAACTAAGGGAAAATGCAAGAAAAAGAAAAAGCAAAAGGCTTAGTTTAGCAATTTTAGTTCTTTTTGAACCAATTTGTATGTTAGTACTTTTCTGGTTGTATGTAAAAGCTTATGCATACAGTACGGCTTATTAGCTAGTAATGTATGTATATATGATCTTTTTATCATTTGAGGCTCTCTACAATGACTATACAGGTTATTATGAATTTTTATTTTTATGCATTTTTAGAAGTGACATGCTTAATGTAATTCATCTCGAAATATTCTGTTTATTTTACGACAATTGTATTAGGTTGTTACAGTCTCCTCCCTCGATGGCCGCTGTGAGTCCCTCTCACTAACACGTTTCTGGTAGTCATCCTGACAAATGCAATTGTTATTAAATATTTAAGCTTGCAAATTGGCTTAACCATATTGTAAATGAATGTAAAACTATACAATACTTTAAAAAAGAGAACAATTATGAAGCTATCAACTATCAATCTTTGTCTAAGAATTTTCAAGTTTCAACTGAGTAACTTAAAACTGCTTTATTTGGGAATCAGAAAAAATCTTCTCCAAGCAAAAGCAATTGATATATATATATATATATATATATATATATATATATATATAGTGTCAAATCAATAGTATATAACTAAAAGTGATATATATAACTATCACATTGCCCTTTCACTATCACATTCACTCACATATTGACAGCACATACTCACATTTTTACCTCATTCATATATACTGTGTCTTTTTCTTCTAATAATATCTTACCATGTTCTGCATTTCACACACTTCCATCCACACACACATTTTCTTTATATAAAAAACCAAATAGATAAGGAAGAGAAAGAGGGTTGAGATGAAAGTAAGGAGTGCACTTAAAATATTCATGGTGTATTCAGTGCACCCTTTGAGTCGGGTAGTCGGGTTGTTCAATTTTTCAAACAGATTCTAATTCCTTGGTGAAACTGTGAAAACAGAATTCATATTTCATAATTCAAATTGACACCAAACTTCAAACACACACACATATAATGTCCTACTTCAAACTATGTATCATGATAAAAATGTACCTAAAGCAGCAACAACAACAAAAAAGAAGGAAAGAATGAAATATGACTTCAACACACCTTGCCACACACATATGATACTAGCGCATGACTTCAAGACACCTCAACATATGAAACTCAGTAAAGCAACCATCAATAATAATAAGAGAAAAAGTCAAAAGAAGATAGGTCATTATCACACCAATTTTTTGACACTTTTTTCACATAATCTTTTTTTTAAAAAAAAAGATAAAGAGATAGTGTATTAGAATATATATATTTTTATTTTATTTTAAAAAAAATTGACATAAGAATGGTGTAATAAAAATAATGTTTAAAAATCATGGTTGTTATTTTTTCTTCCTATCCACAACATTAAAATTTCAAGTAGGCTCAAAAAATATCAGTTAACATATACGTTTATTAAGTCCAATGAATATTTATGCCCAATGATTCTTGATGAAAATGATAATAATAGAATTATTGTTTAGTACATTTCATAGCTGACTTGGTTTAGGAAAAAAAAAACATAAATGGCACTTGCTTTTACATTTGAACACATATATGTTAAATTTCGTCTCACCATATATCATATCAATTTATTGTACGCAGTATAGTAATTTACTAGTAAAGACAAGAGTCTTTTGTATTTTTAAGAAAAAGTTTTGTGTGTAACACTAGTCTTGAGTTTAATACCTACAATTGTCCCTCTGCAGATTCCTGCTAAAGCTTGCACTTGTCCCATATGCAGAAGGAAATTTTTATAGTGTAATTTATGTGTCATGGGTGAATGTATATCAGCCAAATCAAACAGGACCAGTTTAGTTTCTTTGCTTCCTCCCCGCCCCCCTTGCACTCACATTAACTACCAACTAATGTTTGTTTATCCTATTCAGAGGTTAGCCCCAAATACATACATATTTATTGAATAACCATTTGCTCATATAGAGGACCTGAGTATGAGTAGTTGAGTACAACGTCATATATTTGTTAAAAAAAAATTTATGGACTAACATAAATCATAGTATAATTTTATAAAATTCAGATTAATTGGATGTTAAAATTATTAGAGCATTTGTTTAGCTCAAATTGTAATCAATATTGTTAAAAAGCATATTGTTGTTAAAGCACTGCTCATATGTGTTTTGTGTTTTATGGGTCCTGTATATGGGTTTATCATAGTAGGTAGTTTAACCCATTTTAGTTATTCTATATATACAGGGAGTGTACCACCCTTATGGGGATGTCACATTTATAAAGAAAATAAAATAAAGATAAATAAAATCTATCCAAGTTGTAAAACATTTATTATATACTAATACGGGTTGTAAAATTTGTTCGGTTAAACAGAATATTACGAGATAAAATAACACGGAACATAAAATAAGCACACTATCATCACACATAATATACATATGGTTCCATCATAGGTTATACAAATAACGTACAACTACAAATATTTAAAAACTAAAACAATAAACAAAGCAGTAAAAGGTCAATATATACAAACGCAGACGCGCCCAAGTACACATCATAAATATCTAACCCTCTGAAGGATCACTCTCAGATGAAACTTCAAGTGATAGGTATCCAGGATGCCTCGACTCTCTACGGACATGAGTCTGTGCAGTTGATACGCTGCTGATCTCGCTAGGCGCATCAAACTTACCACCCCAATGACGCCTAAGAGATAACGGCAACTCCACATGTAAATACAACAAAGTAGAAAAGATCGGCACTCCATCAAACTCCGTACGTATGGTCACAGTCAGATGCCCTACGTACGTCACCGAGTCTCTATCCTCTCGCAGACGCCAGGCTTCAGAGCCTCCGTGAAACTCAAGTTGCACGAATCCAAAGAATCCTGGTAGTGTCATACTCACACAATCAATCCAATGGATATGGATGATCGGATGGTTCTTGGTCGTAGAACTGATCTTCGGCTTGCTGCTCTTCCTTCTCCTCTGGATACTCACACTTGAGAGGCTGTTCCTCTTCCTCAAACTCTTTATCACATAATTTAAAATATACAGATAACACATACAAGAAAGAGGTAAGACAATCTATATCACCACAAACATGGTAAATAAGAAAACGACAATACAACAAATATAACAGTTCATACAATATAGCATACTATAATAGCATAAATAATAATATCATGTAATACAGAAATTCAATACAACAACAACATATAATGGTACAGATAGATAAAATGGTACAGATAGATAAACATTAAAATGTATAACACATAGGTATATTAAATGTGACTCAACCCTACTCCATGGAGCTAAAACACAGACCTCAGAGAGAATGACCCGCAAAATCTATTAGTACCATCGACTGCCCAAACTATTCCGCTGTCTCACGTTGCGTCTATAGCCCACTGTCATAACATCGTGGTATAGCACACTGTCAAAATGTCGTGTCACTATAGGCTTGTACTAAATAGATTTCACAAGATCTTGATTAAGTATAGTACGTGTCGAGTCCATTATTGTGTTGCCAGTTACCACGGTCCAGAGGAGCGACCAACTATCCACAAATGGAATAATCCGTACACTAATGTCTCCAAGTTCATTCAAGTTGAACTACACTACGCTTATCACACCGACAACACGATGTAATTCACCTCGTCAATCAATCCACCAATTATCAACCAAATTGGCACAACTCAATGCATGATGAAAATTACCAAAATACCCTCAATGGTATTAGTATCCATTTTTTACAGAAATGCCCTCAATGGCAAAAATCTCAAATATACCCTCAATGGCAAAAATTATGAAAATGCCCTCAATGGCATAAATTATGAAAATGCCCTCAATGGCAAAAATCTCAAATATATACAGTATGTCCCACTTGACAGTACTGTTCCACAATCTGTCCGGGTCCACCACTTTGGCCCGACAGTAAAAACTTGTTGTTTTCGTCAATCGCAAAGAAATTTTATCGCGTTTTCAAAATTTCATCATTTTACAAACGTTTTTAAATCGCGTAAATATATTTTACTATTTTTTAAATCGCGTACTGTTTTTCAATCGTTTTCTCAATCGCGTAAGATTTTTAAATTAATTTTTTGTCTGATTTCCTTAAAAATCACTATTTAAATAAACAAAAAAATAATATTTAATACGTTTGAACTATGTAGAATATTTTTCATACCGTATAAATTATATATTGGATATCTTTTCTATCTTATTTGTCTATTTTTAGCCAAAAATTGACAGTATTTTGCTTAGAAAATGTATGATAATGGTTTTCTAAGTTTTCTGTAAAAAATCCTTTTATTTATATTATAACCATTTAATTATACTTTTGAAAACTACTAACGTGCTTCAAAACATAAAATGAGCTCTATGTTAGAAATTTTACAAAAGCTACTGTATTTTCTTTTAAATGGTAAAACTCTTAGATTTAGTTCCTTAAACTTAATCTAATCATTTTTATTCCTCGAAATTCATTGTAATAAAATTTCTTTTAGCATTATTACCTAACCTTTGTTGAAAAATAATTTTAGAAATAAAAACATTCACATTTGGCATGTTGGCCGAAATACACAATTTTTCATCATTTGATCCATAAATTCATTTTTCTTACTCTAAATCACTTTGTATCTTGTCAATTCTCCTAAGACAATTAAATCATTCTTTTAGAAAATTGTTGAGAACATTTTGGTTCCCTTTTTGTATTGAGGTCGTGAGCCTTGGTTTTGTGTTCTTTGGAACACTCATGCAAACCTTAGCATGTTATTCACATCCTACTAATTATCCATGTATTTCTAACACATACAATATTTTTAAAGCTTGTAGACATGCATATTAATACAAATCACAAATAGGAAGGCTATTAAAACAAACACACAAATGAATCCTTATGGATTCTACAATCACAAACAATTCCATTTTCTTACCACCACCCAAGGATGATAAGATTCAAGTCTTCCTCTTACCTTAAGTGAAGACAAACACTCTTTCACTCCTTTCTATGGTTTCGGTTTTCACCCTCCAAAGACACCTATCAAGCTTAAACAATTTCTACAAATTACTAACATGAAAGAAAGCTTAAACCATGGATCAATCATGGCTTAGAACCTTGAAATAGAATTTAGAAATAAAAAGCTAGGATTTTCACCTTCAAGGTGGAATCTCCCAAGTAGTTTTTCAAGCTCAAGATGATGGATTTTGCAAGAACTCTCAACTAGAGATATTCTTAGAATTGTGTTCAGGGTTAGAAAAGTAGGTTAGAAGAAATTTTGGGTGGATGGATGTTGGTGTAGGGTTCTTGGCCGAATAGACCTTCAAAGAAGCATCAATGGTGTTTGGTATTTTTGGAAGAGAGAGAAGAGAGAAAATGTTAGAGAATGAAATGATTTTTGCTCTCCAAAGTGAAGCTTGGCCGTGGAGTTCAATGCAAGGGAGGTGTCCCCTTGGTTGGCTCCATCCAAGCCCTAGAATTGATGAATGGTGAGGATTAAAACTTGATCACCAAGCTTAGCCTCATTGGCTAATCCAAGCCTTGTCATTAAGCCTAGTCATTAAGCCTTGTCACTAATTAAGCCTAGTCATTAAGCTACTACTCCAAAACGTTAATTGTTTCGCTAAACGTGGGTCCCTCAAAACATTTCTGGTCCATTACCGCTTATTCAGATTGACTAATAAAATAATATTATAATAATATAAAATTATTTTATTGCACGCTTAAATCCTAAAAATTAAAAGATTACTAACCGTATCATTCAATTGGGTTTAGTAAGATCCCCAAATCCAATAATTAAAATAAGATTTCCCCAGGTCCGGAAATTATTATTTTCCTGCCCCGGAGCAAATCACACAAAAAGTTCAAATAAAATCACAGACAGTAAAATAAAACAGTATTTCATACAGAAAAATAACAAACAGTACAAAAAAGACATAACGGTCATTTATCCTAAAGTTGAAAAAACAGAAAACAGTACATTCGGGACACAACGATCATTCACCAAAAGTTTAGGGTGTTACAGGGAGAGGCCCCTATTTCTAGCCACTCTAGTGCGTACAGTTGCTCCATTTATACTGATGCGTAAGCGACTACTGTGGGATAAGAATAGTATCTCTCCCTCATCGAGATTGATTTTAAGGATTTCAACAATGACTTTCTCATTGGCGCCTTTTCAAGGTAATCCTAAAACTCTTTATATATTTTGATATGTCATAAATATCGGGATTAATAAATCTAAGAAATTTTCTTTCAATTAGTATTAGAGCGGTTTTAATCCTAATTATGACTCAATTTTTTGTTTTACCTAAAAATCGTATGAGGTTTAAAATTGAAGAAACTCAAAATCCTAATATATGTGACTCAAAATCCTAATATATGTGATGTTCAATTCAATTTTTTTTATGATTAGTTTTATTAAAAAATGGGTGAGAGCTTTTGTAGATTAGGTTATCCTGAGTCTAAAAATATGTATATTGCATTATAATGTTATGAATTCACAAAGAATTTTGTTCGAACTCATGGAATCCTAAAACATTTAAATTTTATGATTCATTTTTTCTTTTGTGAACTAATTCTGAAAATTAACTTAGGGGTTTTATATATCTCAATTTTCTAAGTTTAATGATACTGGAATCGTTGATTTTCGTTTAGAAATGATGAAGAAATTGCTAAAATACCACGTTTGAACTCATATTTTCGTACTCACATTTTCGATCAAAAGCCCAGAAATTTCATATGAAATTTTCAAAACTTTTTCAAGGGGTTTAGTAGATCTTGAAATTCTGAATCCAACGACGCAAGAATCGTGTCAAATAGATGTAGAACAAGAGAGAGATTGTAGAAAACCCATCACACCATGAATTGGCTCAAAATCGGGTCAAGTGACCCAAATTCAATCAAACAGGTATGGAAGAAGGTGGTGATCTACCCATGCTCACGTCTACTCGCAGTCTTGGAGAGTGCAAGAGAGTGTGATCTATAGAAAATTAATTTTTCAATTCCATTTTTTGCATTATTCTCCACATGCCCTGATTTATTTTTTGGTAAATTTTATTTATTTTTTTATGCCTATTTATTATTTATTCCAAAATTTCTAGAGATTAAAGTTGTTAAAAATATATAGTACTCTCTTTTTTTGCCTCTGGAAATTTTTGTGTATTATTGTGATGTTTCTGGGCATGATATATATTGTGCACTCTCAGAGTTGATGTTGTTTGCTCACTGAAATAATTTTCGGTGTTATTTTGTGCATAAATTAATATGTAATGTTTTGAAAACTATTTATTTTGTTGTTATTTATGCGATTTGATTCTGAGAGTTGTTGTTTTAAGTATTGTGGTACTATTTTAGGACACTTTGCATGATTGTGAGCTCACCTTCGCGAAGCCAATTATGTTGAGGTGTCATTTTGTTGATATTTTGTTAATAATGTGGCATTGGGGATTTTATTGATAATACGCTTACCCTATCAGTTTGCCTTTATTAATATAATTCCTGATGATTTGTTAAGTGGTATATTTGTTTTACACTTTGCATGATTGTGAGCTCGCCTTCGTAGGACCAATTGTGGCAAGGTGTTATTTTGTTGATAAAATATTGTTATTTTGTGGTATTAGGGATTATGTTGATAATGCGCTTGCCTTATCGATTTACCTTTGTTAATATAATTCCTGATGATTTGTTAAAGGTATTAAGGTTGTGCCCATAAAGTTCTCAGTATCCTTTTGGAACTAGCTTTAGGGACATGATTTTGATGTCTATGGGAGTTTACTCATGTGTTGTAATTCGGGACCCTTAGGCAGGATTACAATTGCATGGGGAAGCTCCATTATGGTTGAAGCTCATCTTGTTTATTGAAATACTCAACAAGAAAATCTCCCTTTGAAATATTGATTCAGTTTCGCTTACAAAAATAAATGTTTTGACAAAGTTGTGTGGGACCAATTATGAGAACTGGGATGAGCCAATAATTTATTTTTTGTCATCTCTGTTATTGATGTTGCTAACTCTGCCTATGTTGAGCCTTGTTGCAAATTTTTACATAGTCGGTCCCAAGCCCGGACAAAATAGGAGAGTTGTGTTAGGTAGTTGACAGCCAACGTAAAACTTTGTCAAATCTGTATGACATGGATAAACAATGTGATTGTGTTAATGCTAGGTCATTGCCCCTAAGCAACGTGTTGAATTCAAGAGGAATCCTACTCAGTAGGACATTAGGGGAATCAGACATTCTAAACACTAGAGAGGAAGACCAAAATAAAACCTTTTGTTATAGAATTCTAGAGTTTGAGGTAAAAGAAGAATTGAAGAGGATGGATAATAGAAAAGTGGTCGGACCGAATAATATACCTATTGAGGTATGGAAGTGCCTAGGAGAGAAAGATATAAGCTGGTTCACAAAGTTGTTTAATGAAATAATAAGGTCTAAGAAAATGCTAAATGAATGGAAGAGAAACATGTGAATGCGTATGTCTTGAAGCATATCAAATAAGTTTTTGAAGATAACAAAGTCAAGAAAAAGATCAAGATCAAAGGAAAAGAACAAGACCAAGAGAAGAAGACCAAGATCAAAAGAAAAGATCAAGACCAAGAGAAGAAGACCAAGATCAAAAGAGGTATATTAGATATAGGTCTTAGAACATCAATGTGAAATGCTCTCAAGGTATCTCAATTATATTCACATGGTTTTTCAAAGATCTCATAAATCAACTTGTTTTCAAAGTTCATATTTTAAAGAAATGTTGATTTCAATCTTGGATTATGGTAAACATTTGTAAATCTTGTTTTGTCCAAGTACTCAAATGATAAAAATGGCCTAGAGACTTAATTGGGTTTGAAAAATGTGTTCAAAGTGGAAAGTAATCGATTACACACTCTTGGTAATCGATTACCAGTAAGTCAGAGGACTTGTAATCGATTACAACATCCATGTAATCGATTACCATGTTCCTAGAAATCCAAGAACACGATCAAAAAGGCCATGTGATCGATTACATCAATATTGTAATTGATTACCATGAAGTCAGAGGGCGTGTAATCGATTACACAAGTCATGTAATCGATTACCACAAACCCAGAAAGCCAAGAACACGTTCTAACTGTCATGTAATCGATTACCAGAACCTTGTAATCGATTACCAGCATTCTGACAAGCCCAACGGCTATATTATTTGGCTTTTAATGTTGCCCATTAAAGCCCCCAACGGCTCTATTGTTCCACAAACTTATAAATACTCATCTTGGGGCATCATTTGTGGCTAACCAATAATTGAGAAACATCTTTTAATCACTATAATCCGAGATTCATCCTTAAATCACTTTTGCTCTGTTTTTGTATATATTGTGAGATATTCTTGAAGAGCATCATAGGGCTTCAATTTGGGTAATCTACTCTTGTGAGAATTTCATATTGTAAACACTTGATTCTTTGTAAAGGGGGTGAGGTATCCCTCTAGAGAAAAAGAGAGTGAGGTATCTATCAAAGATTGTAAAGGGTGAAGTATCCCTTGTTGAAGGTGAGGCATCCTTCAAAGGTTGTAAAGGGGGTGAGGTATCCCTCTAGTGGAAAGGGTGAGGTATCCCTGCTTTGAGGCTCAAGCTCAAGGGTGAGCCATCCCAATGAGTTGAGTGCTCTTTTGTGTAAAGGTTTTCAAGCACTCGTTCAAGCTTGAAGTTTAGTGGAAAATCTCGAGTGGTTTGTTTAAGGACTGGACGTAAGTCACAAGGGGTGGCTGAACCAGGATAAATCCTTGTGTTTGTTCTTCTCAACTCTATCTCTTTACTTTGTGCTTTAATTATATTTGCTTGAGTTGAGTTCGATATTTTGCTTTGCTTGAATTCTTTCTATCTTGAGTTGTTTATTTGTGAGTGAGGTATTCAATCTCGTTTATCTATTCACTTCAATCATCCAATGGCTTCAACAAAAATTGTTAATCAAATGTTTTGCGAAAGATTTACGAAAATATTTTACATACTCAATTCATCCCCCTCTTGAGTATTGAGGCCACTTGGTAACAAGTGGTATCAGAGCTAGGCTCTTGTGTAAAGGGCTTAGCAGCTTCAAGAGAAAGTGATGGCCTCTTCAAATGATTTTTATGAAAGTTCTTCTCTTTATAGACCTCCCTTTTTCAATGGGGATGGGTATGCTTATTGGAAAGAAAGAATGAAAATTTTTATTGAAGCTATTGACTTGGATGTGTGGGATGCTGTTGAAAATGGTCCCTTTGTACCCACACAAGTTGTAAATGGTGTAAGAATTAATACACCAAGAAGTGAATGGACGGATGATGATAAAAAGAAGGTCCAATATAATTTGAGAGCCAAAAACATCATTACCACTACTTTGGGGTATGATGAGTTTTTTAGAGTCTCAAATTGTAAATCTGCCCAAGAAATGTGGGACACCTTACAAGTAACTCATGAGGGTACTAGTGAAGTGAAAAGATCAAGGATAAATACTCTCACTCATGAGTATGAACTTTTTAGAATGAACCAAGGTGAAAGCATTCAAGAAATGCAAAAACGTTTCACACATATCATAAATCATCTTGCTTCATTGGGAAAGACTTTTCCTAATAAAGATCTTATTAACAAAGTGTTGAGATGTTTAAGCAGGGACTGGCAACCTAAAGTGACGGCTATTTCAGAATCAAGAAAACTAGCAACTATGACCTTAGCCACACTTTTTGGAAAGCTTCAAGAGCATGAGTTGGAGCTGAATAGACTCAATCAAAATGAGAAGCATGACAAGAAGGAAAAGAAGGGAATTGCTCTCAAGACCACCTCCTCCATGATTAATGATGATGATGATGAAGATGATGGAGATGGCTTGGAAATTAGTGAAGAGAATCTTAGCCTTCTAGTAAAGAAGTTTGGAAGATTCTTCAAAAAGAATGGAGCTCAAAGAAGACCTGCCTTTCCCTCAAAGAATGCCTATCACAAAGGGGAAGGAACCTCAACCACTCCTAAATGCTATGAATGTGGAGAATTGGGACACATGAAGATGGAGTGCCCAATCTATCAAAGGAAAGTGGAGAAGTATGAAAAGAGGTACTCAAAGGAAAAGAAAGAAAGAAGAGCCTACATAGCTTGGGATGATAATGACATGGATTCAACCGATAGTTCAGACAATGAGGAAGCCAATCTATGTTTCATGGCTAGAGGAGAAGAGGAAGATGAAGACGACATAGAGGTAACATCCTCAAATTTTGAATCAAATTCTTCTCCTTCCTATGATGAATTGCAAGATGCATTTGAAGAATTGCATAATGAATCTATGAGACTTGCAAAACTCGTTTCATCATCCAAGAAAACAATTTCCTCTTTTGAAAACAAAATCTCTATTTTAAAGAAGGAAATTGAGGAACTTAAAATTGAAAATGAAACTCTTGGACTCATTGATGCAAATTCCTCATGCTTAACATGTTCTTTACTTGATAATGTATCTACATCCTTTTCTTGCTCATCATGTAAGACTTTTGAAAAGGAAATTGAAGATTTGAAAAATACTCTTTCAAAATTTACCCTTAGAAGAGATAATTTGAACATATTGCTTGGGAATCAAAAATGTGTGTTTCAAAAGGCTGGTTTAGGGTACAATCCCAAAAATCAACAAAAACTTTACAAGAATTTCTTTGTTCCCTCAAGTTCATCAACAAGTCCTTTTATAAAGTGTTTTCATTGTGGCAAGAAAGGACATAGTGCATCAACTTGTAATGTGAAGAAGAATATCAATAACAAGATTGGAACTAAAATGGTTTGGGTTCCCAAAGGCACCTTGCCTAACACTAACACATAAGGACCCAAGAGAATTTGGGTACCAAAAGCCAAAAATTGAAGTGTGTTGTAGGTGTGCTTGAAGGCCAAGAACGGACTTTGGAATATCAAAAGTGGCTGCTGCAAGCACAAGATCAGAAATTACTCCAAGTTCTCTTCCTTGTCTCCAAGAAGCTTGGACTTGCAATCTTTGGATAAGTGGAGATATGTTTTTATGCTTTAACTTGTTTTAAAATTGTATTTCTCTAAGCTTTATATATTGAAAAAAATCTTTATATGTAATAATATGCTGGATAAGTTCATTTCTTGTTTGAAATAGCATACTTGATATAAAACATCTTTGAACTTGGCATATTAGATCAATGATGCATCTAAACTTTTACTGCACAATTTTGATGCATAATCATCTGCATAATCTCATTTCTGCTGCATAATGAACTCATTTGCTGCATAAAATGCAATTTTTCTGCATAATGCATGATTCCTCTACATAATATGTTTTCCTGCTGCATAATCTGAAATTTGCTGCATAATTTGGTGTTTTTACTGCACAACCACCTTGATTTAATCAATTGTGAATCGAATACTGACTTGAGCGCTGGAGGTTCCCCTTTAGCTTTTTTGCAGGTACCACATCATGCTAAAGATCCTCAAAAAGCTCAAAAACTTCATCAATCCATCAACATGATGTAATTCTTGGTAAAAGTAGCAAATTTGCATGATTATGAGTTTTGGATCATAATCTGATTGGATTATATGCTTGCATGATTTTTGGAATTGTTTTGGAATGCTTTGGAACAAAATTGAAAGGTTTAAAATTGGTCATTTACTGTTTAAAATGCAAAATCTGAGTTTTTGTAATCTAGTAATCGATTACAAGACCATTGTAATCGACTACATAGGCTCTGCCATACGTTCCAAGCCAAGTCAAAAAGCAGGTAATCGATTCCACCTCCAATGTAATCGATTACAACAATTCCAGAAGGCATGTAATCGATTACACTAAATATGTAATCGATTACCAGGAATCCAGAACATGCGTAATCGATTACAAAGACATTGTAATCGATTACACAGGGTTTTAAAAGGCAAAAATTCATGGGTTATACATTTTTATCTGCCATCAAGCTTTGTCATGATGCTTTCCTTATGATTAATCTTTATCTAACCCCATTTGCTCTTGAATATGACTCTGAATTCTATTGGCATAAGTGATAAATACTACCCAAGATCCTATTTTCATATGCTTTTGTCATTAGTATCACATATTGTTGTGCTAAACCGTTTATACTCTGATATTGATCATGCTGAGCTAAAATGATTATATAATATGAATGCTTATGTTGTTTTTGATAATACCAACGGGGGAGAGATTAGTGAAATATGTTGCATGTGTACGGGGGAGCTTTGCACTTTTACATGAAAATCATTTATCCTATCTCATGCATACATTACGGGGGAGAATTGCGCTTAAATCTCTGATGAATAATATGCAAATATTTCTCTATTTTCAATGTTTATTTTGTCATCATCAAAAAGGGGGAGAATGTGAATGCTTATGTCTTGAAGCATATCAAATAAGTTTTTGATGATAACAAAGTCAAGATGAAGATCAAGATCAAAGGAAAAGAACAAGACCAAGAGAAGAAGACCAAGATCAAAAGAAAAGATCAAGACTAAGAGAAGAAGACCAAGATCAAAAGAGGTATATTAGATATAGGTCTTAGAACATCAATGTGAAATGCTCTCAAGGTATCTCAATTATATTCAAATGATTTTTCAAAGATCTCATAAATCAACTTGTTTTCAAAGTTCATATTTTAAAGAAACGTTGATTTCAATCTTGGATTATGGTAAACATTTGTAAATCTTGTTTTGTCCAAGTACCCAAATGATAAAAATGGCCTAGAGACTTAATTGGGTTTGAAAAATGTGTTCAAAGTGGAAAGTAATCGATTACACACTCTTGGTAATCGATTACCAAAAAGTCGAGAGACTTGTAATCGATTACGACATCCATGTAATCGATTACCATGTTCCCAGAAATCCAAGAACACGATCAAAAAGGCCATGTAATCGATTACATCAATATTGTAATCGATTACCATGAAGTCAGGGGGCGTGTAATCGATTACACAAGTCATGTAATCGATTACCACAAACCTAAAAAGCCAAGAACACGTTCTAACTGTCATGTAATCGATTACCAGCATTTTGACAAGCCCAACGGCTATATTATTTGGCTTTTAATGTTGCCCATTAAAGCCCGCAACGGCTCTATTGTTCCACAAACTTATAAATACTCATCTTGGGGCATCATTTGTGGCTAACCAACAATTGAGAAACATCTTTCAATCACTATAATCCGAGATTCATCCTTAAATCACTTTTGCTCTGTTTTTGTATATATTGTGAGATATTCTTGAAGAGCATCATAGGGCTTCAATTTGGGTAATCTACTCTTGTGAGAGTTTCATATTGTAAACACTTGATTCTTTGTAAAGGGGGTGAGGTATCCCTTTAGAGAAAAAGAGAGTGAGGTATCTCTCAAAGATTGTAAAGGGTGAGGTATCCCTTGTTGAAGGTGAGGCATCCTTCAAAGGTTGTAAAGGGGGTGAGGTATCCCTCTAGTGGAAAGGGTGAGGTATCCCTGCTTTGAGGCTCAAGCTCAAGGGTGAGGCATCCCAAGTGTAACGCCCCAATTTTTAGAAAATATTCTGAATGTACTGTTTGCTGTTTTTCATGCTTTTGTGTGAATGACCGTTGTGTCCCTATTTTGCTGTTCTCGATTTCTGTATGAAAACAATTACGATAATACTGGCTCAAATTTTATTTGATCGTTTTACGTAATTTGCTTCGAGACGGTAAAATAAAAATTTTTCTCGAGCTACGTTTTAATTTTTCTCGAAAGATATACAGCTATATAATACTGGGATTTTTTATTTGAACGTTTTGGACGATTACCTACGTTGTGGGAAAAAATGGGAAAATGACGTTACATCCCGAACGTATTGTTTTTGCTGTTTTTGCTTTGTTTTTAATTATTTTCTTCTTGATTTAATGTCCGATAATACCGTCTGTGATTTTTATATGGACTTTTTGTGATGATTTGCTCGAGGCAGAAAATAATATTTTTTTTCGGCCGGGAAATCTTATTTTATTATTTAGAATTGGGGGATCTTACTTAACCCGATTCTCGAATAAGACTAAAAATAATCTTTTAATTTTTAGGATTTAATCACAAATAAAATAATTTTATATTATTATAATATTATTTTATTAGTCAAGATAATTTAGTGACAAAGGGACCCTAAATATTTTGCGAGACCCACAATTAGCGAAACGTTAGATCGGTAGCTTAATTAATCACCGTTAGCGTGTAGAACTTTCCAGAACAGTGACTCACTAGCTGACTCAAAGAAAAATTAAATGCACTGGGTGACTAGGCTTGTGAGTCACCATGAGCCAACCAATAGGAATCAAGCTTGTTCACCAAGGCTTGATCTTGACCATTGATTCATCCAAAGGCTTGGATGAAGCCAAGCAAAGGTCCACCTTGCAAGCCCACTTGAGTGCTACGGCCAAGGGCTTTGGAAGACCATTCTCCACTTTGATTTTCATGCATTTCTCTCTTCTCTCTCTTCCAAAGAAAACCTAGCCACCATTGTTGTTCATTTCTCCTACCATTCGGCCAAGAGCTATACTTGACCATCCAACCATCCAAAAAATTTTCTAACTAAGTTTTCTTAACCTAAACACTATTCTAAGAACCTTTCTAGTTGGGAGTTTCTTCAAAATCTTCCATTTAGGGCTTGGAAACCAACCTAGAAAATTTGACCTAGAAGGTGAAATTTCATGCTTTTCTTTTCTCTCTTCTTTTTCAAAGTTCTAAGCCATGATTTCTCCATGGTTTAGCTTCTTTTTCATGGTTAGTAACATGTAAATTTTGTTTGAGATTTCTAGGTATTTTTGAAGGTGAAAACTGAACCCTAGGAGGTGTGAAAGCATATCATTTGTCTTCATTTAAGGTAAGAGGAAGACAATTCTTATCATCCCTTGGTGATGGTAAGAAGATGGAATGTTTGTAGAATCCATAAGGATTCGGTGGTGGTGTGTTTGTTGATGTGTATTTGTTAATTTTTGTGGTTGCTAGTAGTTTATGTGATGTATGTTAGTAGCTTTCTTGTTTAATGATTGTAATAATTTTGCATGTCTATTAGCTTTTGAATGCATGTCTATAAGCTTTAATTTAGGTTTTATGTGTTAGAAATATTTTGCATGTGTTAGAAATATAATGCATGTGTTAGAATTGTATGATAATGTATAGGATGTGAATAACATGTTCAAAAATTGCATGAGTGTTCCAAAGAGCACAATCCACAAGCTCACGGCAATGACAAATTGTGAGGACCAAAATGTTCTCTTAATTTTTCTAAAGTGTAACTTAATTAACCTAGGAGAATTAAGAAGGTTTCAAATTGATTTGATCAAAGAAAATGAATTTAGAAATCAAATGGTAAAGACTTAGTATTTTGGGCCAACATGCCTAAAGGATTAAATTGATTCTTGCTAACTGTTTTCTAATATGATTTAATGAACTTAGACAATATAATACATTTGATATGATTTGAAAGGTGAAAGACATTTTAGAAATCAAATGAAAGGGTTTTATGAAATTTGGCCAACATGCCACTATAGGTAATCATGATTTCTAAAACTTGATTCCAAACCTTTTTCAATCAAAAAAAGACAATACAAGTTAAGAAGAAATTTTCTATAATGGTTTTTGAAGAAACAAATTGAGTATAATTAAGCTTAAAGGATTAAAACTAATAATTTTATCATTAGGAAGTAAAATACAGTAATTTTGAGAAATTTTCTAACATATAGCTCACTTTAGGTTTTGAAGCATGTTAGAGATTTCAAAGAGAATTAAATGATATGGTTAAAAAAATTAGGTAAATGGAAATTTTATGGAAAAATTTAGTAAACCATTATTATGATTTTTAAACAAAATACTCACAATTTTTAGTAAAAATGAACCAATAAGATAGCAAAAATATCCAAAAGACAAGATGCGCGGTATGAAAAATTATTCTACGTAGTTTAAATGTACTAAGTACTATTTCTTTTGTTTAAACAAGAATTTTAAAGGCATTCGAATAAGAAAATGATTTGAAAATCCTACGCGATTGAGAAAACGTATTAAAAATGCTACGCGATTTTAAAAAACAGAAAAAAAATATCTTTCCGATTTTTAAACGTTTGTAAAAACGACGGAATTATGAAAACGCGATAAAATTTCTACGCGATTGACCGTTACTATATTTATTTTATGTTGTCGGGAAAATGTGAACCCGTACAGATTATTTTTGAGGATCTTTCGCTGTCGGGAAAATGTGAACCCGTACAGATTATTTTTGAGAATCTTTTGCTGTCGGGAAAATGTGAACCCGTACAGGTTTTTGAGAATTTATCTGCTGTCGGGAAAATGTGAACCCGTACAGGCTTTTGAGAATTTATTTGCTGTCGGGAAAATGTGAACCCGTACAGGCTTTCTATTTATGTGTGCCAAGTTTTTGGTGGATTGGTTGATGAGACGAATCACATCGTGTTGTCGATGCGATAAACGTAGTGTGGTTCATTGTTCTAATGAACTTGGAGACTTTAGTGTACGGGATCCCACATGTGGACAGTTGGTAGCTCCGCTGGGCCGTGGTAAACCGATAGCACACTATGGTACTCGACACGCACTATATTTAATCGAGATTTGTGAAATCTAGTAGTACATTTGTCTGTAGTGCCACAACGTGAGACCGTGAACTACACCACGGCTGGATGATGGATTCCTGTGTCGTAGGGCTATAGACGCAACGTGTGACAACAATAGTTGGTGGGGCAGCCGTGGTACTAATAGATTTTACGAATCATTCCGCTCTCTGATACTTGTGTTTTCTTTAGCTCCATGGAGTAGGGTTTTGTCATATTGGTATTTATCTCTATGTTTATTTATTTCCATCGTATCTATTTCTTGTTTATCTCGTATTTTATTTGTTTATTTTATCTCGTTACTTGCTTCTATATTTGGTTATTTTTATTATATCTTGTCTGTTTATTTTTATCTTTCTTATTCTATTTGTGAAGTTTTAATTGTGATGTGATATATTGTTATGATATCTAAATCTACTCCAATCTGTTATTATAACCAAGTTAAAGCTTTTTGTATTGCATGAACTCGTATACATATTGTTTGTCGTCTTCTTATTGGCCATGTTGTGATGATTTTATGTTGTCTTACCTCTTTGTTATATGTATTTTCAGTTTATTTATTTTACGCGGTAAAGACTTCGAGGAAGAGGATCAGCCTATTGAGATCTTGTACCCAGGAGGAGGAGGAAGATCGCAGTGAAATAATTACGACCGGTTTACGATCAAGAACCATCCGATCATCCATACCCTTTGGATTGATTGTGTGGGATGGCAAAGACCCGAGTTTTTGGGGTTCGTAGAGCTAGTATTTCATGGGAGTTCGCTAGCTTGGCATCTACGAGGCGATCGTGAATCTGTGACGTATGCAGGACGTGTGACCGTGATTCTACGTCAACGTTTTGATGGAGAGCCTGTCATGACCACAACACTTTTTCTGCATTTAGAGTTACCCTTATCCATTAGGCGTCACTGGGGTGCTGAAAACCCTGAGCCTAGTGAGATAAGCATCGTATCGACTGCGCGATCCCGTTATCGCCATGTGTCGAGACATCCGGGATATTTGTCTCCTGATGATCATTTTCAGGCTGAGAGTGATCCATCAGAGGATTAGATAACCATGATGTTTTTGGGCGCGTCTGCGTATGTTTGTATATATTAACTCTTTTATTGCTTTCTTTACTGTTTTTGTTTAAATATTTGTAGTCTTTGTTGTAAATTATTTGCACAGCTTATAACTTAATCACATGTATATTATTAGTGATTATGTTTTTTTTTATTTCGTATTTTCCGCATTATCTTTTTATATCATATTTCTGCTATCGTGAATTATTTTACAACCCGTAATAATATTTAACAAATGTTTCACAACTTGGGTAGATTTTATTTCTATTTCTTTTATTTTCTTTTATGTGTGACATCCTCCAAAGGGGTGTTACACCAAGGAGTTGAGTGCTCTTTTGTGTAAAGGTTTTCAAGCACTCGTTCAAGCTTGAAGTTTAGTGGAAAATCTCGAGTGGTTTGCTTGAGGACTGGACGTAGGTCACAAGGGGTGGCTGAACCATGATAAATCCTTATGTTTGTTCTTCTCAACTCTATCTCTTTACTTTGTGCTTTAATTATATTTGCTTGAGTTGAGTTCGATATTTTGCTTTGCTTGAATTCTTTCTATCTTGAGTTGTTTATTTGTGAGTGAGGTATTCCATCTCGTTTATCTATTCATTTCAATCATCCAATAGCTTCAACGAAAATTGTTAATCAAACGTTTTGCGAAAGATTTACGAAAATATTTTACATACTCAATTCACCCCCCTCTTGAGTATTGAGGCCACTTGGTAACAAGTGGTATCAGAGCTAGGCTCTTGTGTAAAGGGCTTAGCAGCTTCAAGAGAAAGTGATGGCCTCTTCAAATGATTTTTATGAAAGTTCTTCTCTTTATAGACCTCCCTTTTTCAATGGGGATGGGTATGCTTATTGGAAAGAAAGAATGAAAATTTTTATTGAAGCTATTGACTTGGATGTGTGGGATGCTGTTGAAAATGGTCCCTTTGTACCCACACAAGTTGTAAATGGTGTAAGAATTAATACACCAAGAAGTGAATGGACGGATGATGATAAAAAGAATGTCCAATATAATTTGAGAGCCAAAAACATCATTACCACTTTGCTTTGGGGTATGATGAGTTTTTAGAGTCTCAAATTGTAAATCTGCCCAAGAAATGTGGGACACCTTACAAGTAACTCATGAGGGTACTAGTGAAGTGAAAAGATCAAGGATAAATACTCTCACTCATGAGTATGAACTTTTTAGAATGAACCAAGGTGAAAGCATTCAAGAAATGCAAAAACGTTTCACACATATCATAAATCATCTTGCTTCATTGGGAAAGACTTTTCCTAATAAAGATCTTATTAACAAAGTGTTGAGATGTTTAAGCAGGGACTGGCAACCTAAAGTGACGGCTATTTCAGAATCAAGAAAACTAGCAACTATGACCTTAGCCACACTTTTTGGAAAGCTTCAAGAGCATGAGTTGGAGCTGAATAGACTCAATCAAAATGAGAAGCATGACAAGAAGGAAAAGAAGGGAATTGCTCTCAAGACCACCTCCTCCATGATTAATGATGATGATGATGAAGATGATGGAGATGGCTTGGAAATTAGTGAAGAGAATCTTAGCCTTCTAGTAAAGAAGTTTGGAAGATTCTTCAAAAAGAATGGAGCTCAAAGAAGACCTGCCTTTCCCTCAAAGAATGCCTATCACAAAGGGGAAGGAACCTCAACCACTCCTAAATGCTATGAATGTGGAGAATTGGGACACATGAAGATGGAGTGCCCAATCTATCAAAGAAAAGTGGAGAAGTATGAAAAGAGGTACTCAAAGGAAAAGAAAGAAAGAAGAGCCTACATAGCTTGGGATGATAATGACATGGATTCAACCGATAGTTCGGACAATGAGGAAGCCAATCTATGTTTCATGGCTAGAGGAGAAGAGGAAGATGAAGACGACATAGAGGTAACATCCTCAAATTTTGAATCAAATTCTTCTCCTTCCTATGATGAATTGCAAGATGCATTTGAAGAATTGCATAATGAATCTATGAGACTTGCAAAACTCGTTTCATCATCCAAGAAAACAATTTCCTCTTTTGAAAACAAAATCTCTATTTTAAAGAAGGAAATTGAGGAACTTAAAATTGAAAATGAAACTCTTGGACTCATTGATGCAAATTCCTCATGCTTAACATGTTCTTTACTTGATAATGTATCTACATCCTTTTCTTGCTCATCATGTAAGACTTTTGAAAAGGAAATTGAATATTTGAAAAATACTCTTTCAAAATTTACCCTTAGAAGAGATAATTTGAACATATTGCTTGAGAATCAAAAATGTGTGTTTCAAAAGGCTGGTTTAGGGTACAATCCCAAAAATCAACAAAAACTTTACAAGAATTTCTTTGTTCCCTCAAGTTCATCAACAAGTCCTTTTATAAAGTGTTTTCATTGTGGCAAGAAAGGACATAGTGCATCAACTTGTAATGTGAAGAAGAATATCAATAACAAGATTGGAACTAAAATGGTTTGGGTTCCCAAAGGCACCTTGCCTAACACTAACACACAAGGACCCAAGAGAATTTGGGTACCAAAAGCCAAAAATTGAAGTGTGTTGTAGGTGTGCTTGAAGGCCAATAACAGACTTTGGAATATCAAAAGTGGCTGCTGCAAGCACAAGATCAGAAATTACTCCAAGTTCTCTTCCTTGTCTCCAAGAAGCTTGGACTTGCAATCTTTGGATAAGTAGAGATATGTTTTTATGCTTCAACTTGTTTTAAAATTGTATTTCTCTAAGCTTTATATATTGAAAAAAATCTTTATATGTAATAATATGCTGGATAAGTTCATTTCTTGTTTGAAATAGCATACTTGATATAAAACATCTTTGAACTTGGCATATTAGATCAATGATGCATCTAAACTTTTGTTGCACAATTTTGATGCATAATCATTTGCATAATCTCATTTTTGCTGCATAATGAACTCATTTGCTGCATAAAATGCAATTTTTCTGCATAATGCATGATTCCTCTACATAATATGTTTTCCTGCTGCATAATCTGAAATTTGCTGCATAATTTGGTGTTTTTACTGCACAACCACCTTGATTTAATCAATTGTGAATCGAATACTGACTTGAGCGCTGGAGGTTCCCCTTTATGATAGGACTTATTTATGATAGGACACAATGACATCATTTGATCCATGTAGCCGACCCCACCTAGTGGGAAAAGGCTTAGTTGTTATTATTGTTGTTGTTTTGTTATTGATGTTGCTCTCGCTATGGATGAGCCCTGAAGCCCATAGATATGTTTTCCGCTGCGGTTGGGTTGAAATATGAAAGGTGGGATCATTCAAATAAAGGTCGTCTCATGACCATAAAGTATAGCATGGACAAAGCTATTAAGGAGAATTTTCATAAAGCGAATAATGTCAACCAATTTTGTAAAGCTATTGATACATCTAGCAAGGCCTGTGACCTATCTGTGTTAACCAAGACTAAGCATCATGGTGTGAATGATGATCATGAAAGCACCACGAAATTTGCAGATTAGCTTAAATGAGTTAATTGTATAGAGTTTAATAATTGGATTAAGGATAAAGAAGTTGAACCCTTAGCTCTAATGTGTTTTGAATCCAAGTTTGTTAATGTTCTTTCTAACACTTGTTGGTTAGATATTGGTGCAACTACTCATATTACAAGCTCATTATTGGAGTTCAAAAATAAGTGAAAGCCGAGTGAAGGAGAGTTGATGATCACTATAGGAAATATAGTTAGTGTCACTGTAGACTATATAAATGTTATTTCCTTGAAGTTGTGTATTGGACATTCTTTAGGTTTAAAAGGCACCATCTATGTGTCCTTTATAAGAAGGAACTTGTTTCTAGTTTCTTTTTTGGATAGTTGCACTATTATGTCTATTTAGTGATAAGAAAGTTTCCCTTCCTTATCATTCCATTTTGGTTATTTCTAGAGTTTCATCTAATGGCCTTTATATGTTTAATATTGACCTTTTTTCTATTGATCTAATGACGTTTAGATATTAATAGTGTTGTTGGGAACAAGCGTGGTAGAGTTGCTGAAAACTCTTTTATGTTCTGGCATAAACGTTTGGGACATATCTTTAAGGAGAGAATGGAGATGTTGATTAAGAATAGTATTCTTCATGATATGAACTTCTCTGTTTTTTATACCTGTGTTGATTGTATAAAATGAAAACTTACAGCTGGAGCCAGGAGGAATGGAGAGTACTATGATAGGTATGATGAAACTGGTAGAAATCTTGGACCTTTTGCTAAGTTCTTACAAGACTGTGGTATTGAGGCACATTACACCATGCCTGACACTCTGCAACAAAATAGAGATGCAGAAAGGCAAAACCGCACTCTTTTGGATATGGTAAAATGTATGCTTAGTCATTCTACTTTTCTAGAATTCTTGTGGGAAGATGCCTTGAAGACTGCTGCTTATATATTGAATCATGTGTCAAGTAAATCTGTGCTGAAGACTTCATATAAGCTTATGACATGCAAACGGCCTACCTTGAGGCATTTCTGTGTTTGGGGTTGTAGGGCAGAGATGAGGTCTTATAACCCACATTTAAAGAAGCTTGATCCCAAAACCATTAGTGGTTTTTTAATTGGTTATTGTATTGGCTCAAGGGGTTCTAGGTTCTATTGTCATTCACATACTACTAGAGTTATTTAATCTGATCGGGCTGTCTATTTTGAAGCGAACTTAGATCATAGTGGAACTCAGGAGCTATGTATTGTTGATTTTAGAGATGAGCATGTTGTTGTTCCTATTCCTGTTGTTCCCTTTCTAGGGATAATGTCATCTCCTTTGATCCATAATAATAATGTTGTTGATCCTATTGATAATGTCGATATCCCTCAACAAGTCAAAAATAATGTACAGAATTCAAATGTTGTCGTGACTCCATTAAGAAGATCTAAGCGGTTCTTATATTCACTGAATCTACTAGATTTAGAGATTATGTTGTGTATCTGCAAGAGCATGAGATTAATTTAGTTAAGGATTCTGATCATATTTCCTTTCAAGATGCTATGGTTAGTCCTAATAGTGCACAATGGTTAATGGCTATGGAGGATGAGTTGGCTTCTATGACAAAGATTAATGTTTTGGAATTGGTGGAATTGCCTACTGGTTGTAAAATTGTTGGTTGCAAATGAGTCTTTAAAACCAAACGTGATGCTAAAGGTGAAATTGAGAGGTATAAGGCCAGACTTGTTCTAAGGGATATAATTAGAGGGAAAGCATTGATTATAAAGAGACTTTCTCACCGGTCTCCACCAAAGACTCTTTTTGTGTGATGATGGCATTAGTTGCTCATTTTGATTTGGAGTTTCATCAAATGAATGCTAAGACCACCTTCCTAAATGGTGATTTATATGAGGATGTGTATATGGATCAACTTGATGGTTTTATTGAAAATGGTTAGTACTTGAAATTTGATTATATTATTGACTCTCTTGGCTTTAAAAAAAATATTGTTGGCTAATGCATTTATCTGAAGTTTAGTAGAAGCAAATTCATCATTCTTATTTTACATGTTGATGATATATTGTTGGCTAGTAATGATGTTGTTTTATTGAATGAGACTAAGCAAATGTTGACAACGCATTTTTATATGAAATATCTTAGTTATGCCTCTTTTGTGTTGGGCATTGAGATTCACCGTGACAAATCTCGTGGTATTTTGGCTTGTATCAGAAAGTTTATATTGAAAGAATTCTAAATAGATTTAATATGAAATCTTGCAATCCTTATACTACAACCATTTTAAAAGGTGAAAGACTCTTTAATACTTAGTGTACTCAAAATGATAAAGATATTGTTGAAATAGAGAAGGTCTCATATGCTTCTACTATTGGCAGCCTTATCTGAATGGTACTAATTAAAGATCATATGTTAACTTATATGAGATTGGATCACCTTGAGGTGATTGACTATTCTAATTTTGATTATGGTGGTTACCCAGGTGACTACAAGTCCACATCAGGGTATATATCTTTATGTTGGGAGTAGTAGTTGTTTCTTGAAAGAGTGTTAAACATACATTTACAACCACTTCCACTATAGAGGCAGAGTATATAGCTTGTTATGAGGCTACGCGCCAAGCGGTATGGTTAAAAATTTGATTACTGAATTTCATATTGTGGAGAGTATTTTCAGGCCTTTTACTATTTATTGTAATAACTATGTCGTAGTGTGTTTCTCTCAAATCAGTAAGAGCTTTAAGCAATCAAAACTTTTGACACAAAGTATATGTTTGTTAGAGAGAAGATTCAGAAGTTTCAAACTCATGTTGAGTATATCCCTACATGACTTATGGTTACATATCCCCTAATCAAAGGTTTAGCTGTCAAAGTTTTGTTGATCATATGACCCATATGGGTATAGTGAGGTCTTTTGATGTTTTGGGTTAGTGGGAGTTTGTTTTGCAATTTTATTGTGACCTCATTTTGTGATTATATCTCGAGACCTTGAACAATTATGTTATTATTATTGTTGTTACCATATAATATTGTTATTATTATTATCTGTGCAGTATTATTTGTTCATATTATGACATTATGGAGACATTTTGAACCTAGTCTCATTTTGTTATTGTGCTGAGATGTTTGTTAAATCTTAGAAAGCAACTTGGGCGGATGCTTGGCGCCATTTTGTTGGGAAATGCACTTTGATCACATATTGACATACAATTTTGGATGTGCTTTCCCATTACCCATATACCACATTTTGTTGGGTCACCGGGATATGAGTATCTTATATGTATGATATCAGTACTCTTTCGAGTATGATTTTCTGCATTGTTGAGATGCTTGTAGTCTCATTTTGGACCTGTTGTTGAGAGTGCTAGTTCGATTTTGACATCATGTTATGGCCACATATTGTTTGATTAATATGGAGAATTGTTTTCTTATTGAAATAATGTAATATGACTTATGTCATCCAACTGAGAGAATGTTAAAAAAAATTATGGACTAGCATAAATCATATTATAATTTTATAAAACTCAGATTAATTAGATGTCAAAATTATTAGAGCATTTTGGTTAGCCCAAATTGTGATCAATATTGTTAATGAGTATATTGTTGTTAAAGCACTTCTCATATTTGTATTTTGTTTTATGGGTCATGTATATGGATTTATCATAGTGGGTAGGTTTAACCCATTTTAGTTATTCTATATATATAGGGAGAGACCCTTATTCATGACCATTATAGTGCGTATAGTTGCTCTATTGATACTGACACGTGAGCGACTACTGTGGGATAAGAATAATATTTCTCCCTCATCGAGATTGATTTTAAGGGTTTCAACAATAACTTTCTCACCGACGCCTTTTCAAGGTAATCCTAAAACTATTTATATATTTTGATATGTCATAAATATTGAGATTAATAGTTCTGGGAAATTTTCTTTCAATAATTTCTTATCACAGATTAAATTAACAAAAAAATAAAAAAATTATAAGCTGAAAATTATAGATAACAAAGCTATATAGCTATTGGCCAAACCACAAGTCCAGTGTATTATTTTTCAAGTTATGAGCATCACAAAATAAAAAAAGGAAAAAACCAGTTCATTATTCTATTGATCATTAGATTAATATGGAAATGAGACAAGATCATTAGACTCTAAACAAATAGCCAAACAGCTTGGAACACCCTAAGAATGAAGCCAATCTATTAGCAGTGAATAAGATAAGAAAATGAGAAAGTATGAGTTTTCAATATTCTGAAGATTAAAAAAAATTTAAATAAGCAAAGTACTATCTACAATGATTAAAACACATAGATAAAAATGCAAGGAAAAGAAGGTGAGATTGAAATCCAAAAAGGGCAATTTTTTATAAATGAAACTTTCAATTTGTTTCATCTATTTTTCAGCGAAAAAAAAAGAAAGTAAAGAAGTATAAAGAGCTAGAAAGAGATAGATAGAGTTTATCTGATACATATTTACCTAGCAAGTCTTGGATGAAGAAGACACACCTAATCTGGGATGAAGAAGATGTAGAGAATGAGGGTGAGTGAGGGCTTTGAAAGTGACAGCTTTGGAAGTGAGAATAAACAAATTCTAGATAAAATGAGTGAGCCATTACAAGAAATTCACGATTTAGTGAGAGAATTGCAAGGGATTAGCGAGGAAAAATTTAGCTTTCACTAAATTCCAAAAACATAATCAAGGTAGAAAAAACTAGTGATTAGCGAAGGATTTGTGATAAAAAAAAATTCTTGCTAAAAAGAACTAATGATTAGTAAGAGATTTATGACATAAAGTTTCCTTAACTAAAAAAGGTAAATAGTTAGCAAGAGATTTGGGACGAAAATTTTCACTCGGTAAAAAAATTCCTTCACTAATAGATTTAAGAGGGATATTTCCCTCACTAACCTGATTAAAAAAAATAAGCCCACTCATTTGGGAGCTTTCCCTCTCCTAGTTTTTCCTTTCCCTCCCTTTCCCTACCTCAAGCTTTCCATACCACTGACCACAATTTGTGCAGTCCACACCAGTAAACCCTTGAAGATTCCCTCTAGTACAAACACTTAGCTTCCTTTTATTTTAGCCCATCCCACGGTTCAGTTTCGGAACCATAGCTTGCTTCCATGGCATCCAATAAGAAGCAATCTGAAGGCATCACCTTATTGTCTGAAAGAATATCTAAGACAGAGAAGAGAAAACGAACAAGAAAAGAAAAGTTACAGAGAAAGAAAAGAAAGATTCTGGAACTTTTGTATTTCATCTATGACTAATCTTATTTTCAATCACGTGTACATTGAGCATTTATAGTAGCTCATAGTTGCTAACTATACAACAGAAAAACTAACTCAGAAAACTAACTCTAACAGAATCAGAAACTAACTCTAACAGAATTAACAGAGTTGATGATAGCTTCTTCTGGAATACTCTATTATGCCCCCCTCAAACACAATGAGGTTCAAGACCAGCTGACCACACTAAGTTTGTCACGAAGAAAGCAGAATCGAGGCTTTGACAGGGGTTTGGTTAGCACATTAGCAATTTGATCAGTAGCTGGAATATGTTTAACAAAGAGTTGCTTCTGCTGAACCTTTTCACGGACAAAAAAAAATATCTAGCTCTATATGCTTTGTGCAAGAATGAAGCACAGGATTGTGAGATAAAGAGACTGTACTCATGTTGTCACAAAATATAACAGGAGCAGTGGATAGAGAAACATGCAACTCTTGCAACAGAGATTGGATCCACAAGATATCAACTGCAGTTTGAGCAACACTATGATATTCAGCTTCTGTGCTGGACCGCTCCACAACAAGCTGTTTGCGAGACCACCAGGAAATTAAATTTAGACCAAGATAAATGTAAGAACCAGACGTGGATCGACGATCATCAGGGTCACAAGCCCAATCAGCATCACTAAAACCATACAAGGCAAGTTTAGAGGTGGGTTTAAGTAGCAGATTGTAAGAAAGTGTGCCTTCAAGATATCTAAGGATTCGTTTAACAGCAATCCAATGCTCTTCAAGAGGATTGTGCATGAACTAAAAAATTTTATTCACACTATATGAAATTTCAGGCCGTGTAATGGTAACATATTGAAGAGCCCCCATAATAGAATGATAAAGGATTAGATCAGCAACAAAATTAGATCCTTCTTTAGTTAGTTTGAGTCTGGAAACCATAGGAGAGCCAATGCCTTTAGCTTCAAGCATATGTGCTTTACTGAGAACATCTTGAATATATTTAGACTGAGACAGGTGCAAACTTCCATTGGATAAAGTGGTGACCTGAATGCCAAGAAAATAATGCAGATTGCCTAAGTCTTTCAGAGTAAATGCAGTATTGAGATTGGAGATAAGTTGTTGAATGGCCATACTATTATTTCCAGTGATGATAATATCATCAACATAAACCAGCATATAAATACAAACAACTGAAGTAATTTTGATAAAAAGTGAAGGATCATATTTGTTTGAAGAAAAACCAAGAGCAAGAAGAGTTTGGCCAAGTTTTTCAAACCAAGCTCGAGGAGCTTGCTTTAGTCCTACAAAGCTTTATGAAGCTTACAAACTAATGACTGGTCAGGACCCTCATAACCTAGAGGTTGAGTCATATAAACCTCTTCATGAAGCAAGCCATTTAAAAAGGCATTGTTTACATCAATTTGCTGAATGCACTAACCAATAGTCAAGGCCAAAGTAAGAATAATATGAATTGTTGTAGGCTTGACCACAGGGCAGAAAGTTTCAGTAAAATCAAAACCAAGTTGTTGATGGAAACCTTTGGCAACCAATCTTGCCTTAAACTTGTCAATTGTACCATCAGGTTTTTCTTTAACATGAAAAACCCACTTGCATCCAATAGCTAACCTGTTTGGAGGTATGGGAACAAAAAACCAAGTTTTATTGTTAAGTAAAGCTTGAAACTCAGAATCCATAGCAAGCTTCTAGTTTGGATCAGCAAGAGCCTGAGGAATGGACTTTGGTAAGGACTGAGTGAGAAAAACTTTGGGCTTAAAAATACCAACTTTAGAATGTGTAACCATAGGATGATGAGGCTGCTCAGTAACAGAAAGTTGAGGAGGCTGCAAGTCAATAACAGAAGGAGGTTGTGATAAAGAAGAAGAAATAGATAGAGGTGATGCAATATGAGGATCAGACGAAGGTGAAGAAGTGGAAGAAATGGATGAAGGTGATGCATATGTCTCCAAACACTTTGAAAAAAGAAAAATCTGGAGTTGAGTTATGCAGCATGGTGTATGGAATAACATTATTATGAGAGGGAGGGGGGATTTTATTAATGAGAAAGACTATTGTAGAAAAGGCATGATCCCAAAATTGTAAAGGTAAATAGGATTGAGCAAGTAAAGTGAGCCCCATTTCTGTGATATGTTGATGCTTTCTCTCAACCACTCCATTTTGGTGGTGTGTGTGAAGACATATGATTCTATGATTAATACCTTGATTTTGTAGGTATGTGCAAAAGGAATGAAATTCACTACCCCAATCAATTTGAATAGATTTTATTTTACAACTGAACTGAAGTTCAACAGCTTGTTTAAATTGTAAAAAAACAGAAAAGGCATCAGACTTTTGCTTCAAGAAATAAAGCCAAGTATGTCTAGAAAAAGCATCAACAAAGAAAATGTAGTACTTGAAACCAATGGAAGAAATAATGGGAGTTGGTCCCTAAAGATCAGTAAACACAAGTTCCAAAGGCTTAGTGTAAACATTATGAAAGAAGCAGATGGCAATCTATGAGACTTACCATAACAGCAAGCAGAATAAAAGTCATACAAAGATTTAGACGGTGCAAGTACATTACACAATTTGAGTACATGCTTTACAACCAAGGCATGAGGATGCCCCAAGCGATTATGCCAAAGACTAAACAAAGAGTAATCAGTATTGGATACAGACTCTGAAGAAGAAATTGGTAAACCACTATTTACAGACTTATGAAGTACAATTTCTACATTATTAATTATCAAACTAGCACCAGAGTGTAAATTTATTTGATTATTAGCAACTGAAGAAGAAGACTTAATGGTGGTAGGTAAGTGCTTAAGAGAGAACTGATCAAATCTATATAAGCCATCAGGACCAAGGCTTCCATGTAGAAGGACTTCATGAGTGTCTTGAGATTTCACAAGACAAAAAGTGGCATGAAATTCAAAATAAACATTATTATCTTTAGTAAACTTACTTACACCAATTAGATTTTTTATGATGGAAGGAGCATGTAATAGATCAAATAGATGTAATGAAACAGTAGAGTTAAATGGAGAATATAAAGAGGAAGAACCAATATGTTGAATTGGCAAACTTTGACCATTCCCTATTAAGATCTACTCAGTACCAGGAAAAGAAGACCTCTCCATCAAATTATGATGATCATGTGTCACATGATTTGCAAAGCACTGAATCGAGAAACCATGCGTCATTTTAACGGATCGTGTAGCAATCATAGCCTGAGCAGGACCTTGAAATGGAGCAGAAGTTGGCTGAAATAAGGAAGGTGAGGGTGCAGGATAGGAACTAGAAGAAGGACGAAATTGATAACTGGAAGAGGCATAGGGAATTTGTGGTGAAGAAGAAAAAGAAGGATAAGAAGGTAGGTATTGGGTAGAGACTGGTTGCTGAAATTGTGAAGAAGTGGAAGCATGTTGTTGAAATTGTGCAGGAAATAAGGATGGAACTTGATAGGCAGGATCATATCTGTAGTAGCAAAAATTTGTTGCATGACCAGGTTTTCAACACAATTAACAAACAATAGAACCACGATTATTGTGAAATCTACCACCTCTGCCTCTTGATGTACCACAAAAACTAGATCTACCTCCTCGAGAACCATAGAATGGTGGTCTGTGACTTGAAAAACCAGGAGGAGCATCAACTTGATAATGAGAGTGATATTGAGAAGTAGGTGTACTGTACTGAAATTGATTTTGGGTGCTTTGTACACTATAACCATGTGGTTGTTGATGTGAACTTGCAACAAAATGTGATTCATGTGATCCAGAAAAATCAAAATTTTGTGGTTTTGATGTTGTAGTGGTGTGCGCAACATTTATAGAAAGTGCATTAGGTATCAAATCCTTGTGATGTTTTTCCAATCGAGCTTCATGCAGTAATAATAATGATTCAATTTCTCCTAATGTATATGGATCTAATCTACTGGTGACTGAGGTGACAAAGGAGTCAAATTCTTCTGGTAAGCCATCTAAAACTACTTCAATATGTTCTTGAACACTAATAGAATTGCCAACAGAAATCAGTGAATCAACTAGTGTTTTAATTTTCAGAAGATACTTATTAATAGATTTTGAACCTTTCTTTGTATTTCTCAATTCAGATTTGTACTGACGAACCTTAGCTCTAGTATAAGAGTTGAAAAACATGTGAATCTGCTCCCAGAGTTTCCAAGACTTCAAACATCCAACCATACGAGTTAGCATGGCATCAAATAGTGAAGATAGTAACTAGGACAGCAGAAGTTGATCTTGTTGATCCCAAAGCAGAAACTCAGAATTCACAATTCCAAGAGCTTCATCTTTAGCAGTAAGGAACTCAGGAGGAACTTCATCAGGTCCAAGTATGAACTTTATGAGTTTATGGCCTTTGATCGAAGCAAGAATTTGTTGTTTCCATAGATGAAAATTTTTCTCATCTAGTTTTATGGAAATTGAATGAGAAAAGGCAACAAGATTTGGATTAAGAGAAGACACAACAGTAGAAGTAGTTTCCATGGATCAAAGCTCTGATCATCATAAAAGAATATCCAAGACAGAGAAGAGAAAACGAACAAGAAAAGAAAAGTTGCAGAGAAAGAAAAGAAATATTCTGGAACTTTTGTATTCCATCTATGACTAATCTTATTTTCAATCACGTGTACATTGAGCATTTATAGTAACTCATAGTTGCTAACTATACAACGGAAAAACTAACTCTAATAGAATCAGAAACTAACTCTAACAGAATTAACAGAGTTGATGATAGCTTCTTTTGGAATACTCTATTATTGTCCATGTACAAAGACGAGGATGACAACGAAATGGAGGACGTCGAAGAAGATGAACACGAAGATGCACGGATGCGCGAGGAACAACAACAAGATGCTACTGGAGATGCGAGATTCCCCTCCGAGGAAGATTTGGCAGCTGACACCAATAGAATAGCAGTTGTCGAGTCTGGTAACGAGGCTGCCGATGATGGGTCCACCCCAACGGAGAAGACTAGGCTTAGGGCTTCGACGCCACAGCAGGTTGCACCCAACATGTTGGTTTCACCGCAAGAGTAGCGGGTAGTGTCATCAGAATCGAGGATTTGTAGAAGAGAGAAGCTTATGATAGTGGACTATGGTCACAACGAAGTAGCAATGTCACCTCAACCTGAGGTACTTCTTCTCTTTGAACCTTTTCTAGTCTCCTAAGCTGGATGTTTTGAAATATAGATAATGAGTGTTAATTGGTTCTGATTGTAGGAAGGAGAGATAGATGGTAATGGTCGAGTCATGTTCAGGGACCAGCTTCATGTGACCAATGGTAAGTACAATTTGTGCCCAGCATTGAATTATAAATCCCAATTACTAAGCAATGTTATTTGTTTGAACATCATCTGTTCTTAGTTTCTAATACAACCAACAGTGAAAGTTGTATTATTTTTTTTAAAAAAAGAACTTAGTACAAATTTATTCTTCCTGCCTTACTACTTCTACGAGGGTTTGTTTTATAGCCACTTACTAAACCTTTGTTTTATAGGCTTTGTTGTATTATTATTTTTCTAATAAACCTTTACTAAAACTACCCCATAACATCAAAGATCCTCTATCCATCAAGATAACATAAAACCATTATCCATTTAAATACTTTGAACTAGAAGAGTCAATATAAAATCACAACATGATCTAATCCTACCCAAACTAGAATAGTTAACCCAATCTTTATCTTACTAAATCCATTTAAATATTTTGAACTAATCAATCCTTATTCATTCATATTAGTTTCCTTCCTATGCCTGATTTTGCTAATTGAAACAAGATAACTTGACTAATCTTTTTCGTGTTAAGCAATAATACCTTAGCTTTTTAGTTTTGTCATGCTACTTATTCCATGCGGAATAGTGGGACTTATAAACTGAGCTAGTCTATTGTTCTTCTCAGTCACTTGATCACTTCATAAATGGATTGGTCTGGCAAATTAGAATGAATGTGACCCTATAGTGTAAGTTACCGTGTAATTATGGTTATAAATCTATATTTTATTTACAATAATTAAAACCTATGTAATTCTGTATGATATATGTTCAATCTAGAGAAATGGCTCAGTTTCATGCATATATGCAAAAAAAAAAAAATTGGCAATTATTGATCAGTTTAAGGTCTTTGTTATTTTAAATGCACACAATTTTATCTGTATTTTTTTTAGAAATGTGCCAATTTCTGTGGTCCTTACTTGGGTGTTGGGTCTTTGTGAATGAGGCAGAGCAGAGGAAGTGCATTGTCATGGTTCTGTTTCATAACTTGCCATTCTTAGAAATGGCAGTATAAACATGAATGGAAAGAATACCAGGCTTATATTCAATTTTAAGAAGATGCTATTGCTTTATTTGATTTGTTCAATTTCCTTACTATCGTTGTAAGTGTGTTGTTTTTACGGTTTCATCTCTTACGACCTTCTAGAATATGTTATTGTAGGTGATTTGCTAGATAGAAAACCATCAGGAATAGTCCAAGTTTTGACACCTAGCAATCAAGCTAACACTCCTCAATTTTCTAAGCCGTTGAAATCTGATACCATGAACAATGATGCTATGATTAGATCAGATGATACAAAAATTGGAGTAGCAGATCAAGATGAGCAAAGATTTATAGATCCACTGAAAAAATTTCTCCCTCTACCACCAAAAGCTAAATGCTCAGAGGAGCTACAAATAAGTTATGTTAAAATGGTTTAATAACTATCAATTGTTAAATACCATTTTGATACATCATAAAGTAGCATGTAATTACTGAATTAAACTGGTTTACTTTGGTCTTCTTCTCTGGTTTTTGTGTGCTTATTTAATTGTATTTTCCTTTACTTTTTTTGAGTTTGAGCAAGAGCATTCTATTGTATTGATTGAGTAATCCATATTTTTTATTACTTTTGAACTTGATCAAATAGGTTTTGTCAATGCTTAGAGGGTTCTGCTAAACTATTTTATCTTGCTGACTCTTTTTCCTAGTTTCATAAGTAAATTACCTAGAATATAAGTACTTTTAAGTTACTGCCCCTCTCTGACTTCTCAATATAATGTACTTTGCTAGTTGGATTGTACTGACTAATTTTTAGGAACATAAATTGGGACTACAAGTTCATAATCAGTGGTGGGCTGTTTTCAAAACCTAGTAAGTTTTCTATGGTTCTTCCCCCTTTCCTTCTCTCTGCTTCGCTTGATGTTGAGTCTCTATAAGAAGATACCCAATGCATGTTGAAGTTCTTGATGCCATAATTTCTCTGCCATGTGTTTCTTTGCTTTGTTTGATATGGTATAAAAGACTTCTCTCATTTTCTGTGAATTAATAAGTAGCACTCTGTTAATTCATGGAAATGTACAGAACTGAACTAGCTCCCTGTATCTATGCGTGCCTATATGTGCCAGTGTTCATGACCATGCGTAGGAAAAAGCAATTAGAAGTGACATGCATATATATGTGCAAAATGACCCCACCCACCTCAGACTCATTGATAGTGGGAATATTCTCCGTGAATTCTTTTGAAGTGCAAAAATTAAGTGGTTTATGTACTTAAAGTGAGTGCAGCAATTTTGAATATCTTGTGTTAGGAACAATATATGTTTGGTATGATAAAGCTTAGAGCTTATGGACATGGGTTGAGTATATGTATGACGCAGTTGCTACTTGCAATTATATCTCTGGTGTTAATTGGTACTTTTATACTTGCAATTACACTTGCAGCTTGTTAATTGGTACTTGTATATATATGCTATTTGTGCTCCTCCACGACTCTAGCAATTTGTCATCTTCTTGATAAAACCACTTGTATTAGATGCAGAACATGGGTAGAGTGTTTATTGCAATCAGACTAGAATTAATTCTATTTGAAAAGGAGTTAGAAGTTGAAAGCCATTTGAAAAGCTTATATCTTTACAAAGGAGTTTAAAGCACTTGTATTCTTTGCACACTTTATATTTTTTTAATGGTTGAGTGGGACAACACTAACATGATGATCAGACTTAGAAAGCTTGGTTTTATAATTGTTTTTGGGTGTTAAAGGTCGTAAGCAAGAGTTAAGTAGGATTGGAGGTTCTTTCCTTCCTCGTAATTTGAAGGTTGGTTAGTTGAATCTTGAATGTGTATTATTGCTTTGAAATTCAGAATGTTGTTTTTGGGTGCTATGTGTTAACTTGATTAAGTTAACTATGCTACATTTTTAAAGAATTATTGCTCTGTACCATCATTTTCTTATTGCATAATTGTTAGCCATAGTAGGATAAAACATTAGAGTTTTTGAACTTACTTCTTGGATGTTCTTTACTCAATATGAGTTTCTCATAGGTTAAAGCAACTTGTAGAAAATGGAAAGGTATCATAACTACTACATAAGATGATTAGTTTGATATGAAAGTGACCAAGATGGCACCTATCAAAAGAATTATCTTGGGCCATTTTAAACCATTTGGTTTTTATGCTAGAAAGCAGAACTGCAAATTAATTTGTTTCAATTTCTGCCTGACATTAATGGTGGCTTCTCTCAAGGACACTATTTTGACAAAAGATGAGGAGACTGAGTGGCTACAATTTCTTGAAGATTTGAAAAATGTTTATCCTGGTTTCAATTCTCGAGAACGTTTCGATATAAGATTTTGAAGTTGTGTCCTCATGTTTAATTATTTTGGGCATGTTTGGTTTTGTTTAATTTTGTTGAAACCTGTTAGTATTATTATTAGTTTGGTGAAGAGAAACCTATTATTATTGCAGAGGTATATGCAACAACATGATTGAAACCATGTTGTGGATAAGAATTGGTACACCGGCAACGTAAAATCTAGAAATGGGGTAGGCATAATAGTAGATAAGAATTGGAAGAAAAATGTTGTGAATGTGAGAAAACTTGGAGATAGGATCATAGCTTTAAAGTTTGTTGTGGAACAAGAGACTTTTAATATTATCAGTGTGTATGCACCCGAAGTAGGTTTAGACGAGCACTACAAGATAAAATTTTGGGAGGATTTAGAAGGTTTAATTCAGGAAATACCTTTAGGAGAGAAGATTGTTCTAAGAGGGGACCTAAATAGTCATATGGGGAGTGAATCTAGGGGATTTGAGGGTTTGCATGGAGGGTATTGTTTAGGAGTAGCTAATGCAGATGACAAAGTGATTCTAGATTTTTTGGTAACTTTTGATTTTACAATAGCTAACATTTGTTTTAGGAAGCGGGAAGAGCATCTTATTACGTACAGAAGCGGGAGTTCTTGCTCTCAAATTGATTATTTTCTTACAAGAAAATCGGATAGAAAGCTTTGCATGGATTGCAAAGTCATCCCTGGAGAGAGCTTGACTACCCAACACAGAGTTTTGGTTATGGATGTACGGGTTAATATGAGAGTAAGGAGAAATTGTCGAGACAGAGTCCTAAGTATCAAATGGTGGCAACTAAAAGGAGGAAAACAATTGCTCTTTCAGAGGAGGATTATGGAGGAAGAGATTTGGGAGGTACAAGGGAGTGCAAATGATATGTGGGACGAAGTGGCTAAAGGGATTAGGAAGGTAGCAAAAGGGTCACTCGGTGAATCAAGAGGCTTTTGGACCCAAGGATAAAGAATCTTGGTGGTGGGATGCAAGTGTACAAGATAAGGTTAAGGTTAAAAAGTGATGTTATAAAGCTTGGCATTCATGTAAAAACATTGAAAATTGAGAAAAATATAAGGCAGCTAAAAAAGATACTAAGAAGGCAGTGAGCGAGGCGAAAACTAAAGCATTCAATGAGTTATATCAATCTTTGGTCACCAAAGACGGAGAAAAGAATATTTACAGGCTTGCTAAAAGTAGAGAAAAGAAGACAAGAGACTTGGATCAAGTGAAATGCATGAAGGATGAAGAGGGTAAAGTCTTGATTACGGAACAAAACATCAAGGATCGATGGAAAGGTTATTTTCACAAGTTATTTAATAAGGGACATGAGACGTTAGGGGACTCGGACATTCTAAACACTAAAGATGAGGACCAAAATAAAACCTTTTATCGTAGAATTCGGGAGTTCGAGATAAAAGAAGCTTTGAAGAGGATGGAAAATGGAAAAACGGTCAGACCAAATAATATACCTATCGAGGTGTGGAAGTGCCTAGGAGAGAAAGGTATAAGCTGGCTCACAAAGCTATTTAACAAGATAATGAGATCTAAGAAAATACTAAATGAATGGAGGAGAAGCACTTTAATTCTTATTTATAAGAACAAAGGAGATATACAAAACTGTGCAAATTACAGAGGGATTAAACTCATGAGTCATACCATGAAATTATGAGAAAGAGTAATTGAATGGAGATTAAGACAAGAGACTCATATTTCAAAGAATCAATTCAGTTTTATGCCTGGGAGGTCAACCATAGAAGCAATCTATCTTCTACGAAGATTGATGAAGAGGTATATGAGGAAGCAAAAAGACCTACACATAGTTTTCATTGATTTGGAAAAAGCCTACGATAGGGTACCGAGAGAGGTCTTGTGGAAGGTTCTGGAGAAGAAAAGAGTTTGTATCGCTTATATTCGAGCAATTCAAGATATGTATGATGAGACTAAAACTTGAGTGAGAACACAAGGAAGGGTTACAGAAGATTTTCCTATAACTATATGACTGCACCAAGAGTCAACTTTGAGTCCATATCTTTTTAGCTTGGTCTTAGATGTGCTTACTGTGCATATCCAATAGCTGATGCCACAATGCATACTTTTTGCAGATGATATAGTCTTAGTTGGAGAGTCAAGAGAGGAAACAAATGGGAAGCTAGAGTTATGGAGACAAGCTTTGGAAGAACATGACTTTCGTATAAGCAGGAGTAAGACGAAGTATATGGAATGTAAGTTTAGTAATAAGCGTGCTAATACTAGCTTAGCGGTGAAAATTGGGGACTACACCGTACCACAAGTCACATGGTTTAGGTATCTTAGATCTATCATACAAAATGATGGAGAGATAGAGGGAGATGTAAATCATAGGATTCAAGCTAGATGGATGAAATGGAGGAGTGCTTTAGGAGTGATTTGTGATAGAAAAGTACCTCTCAAGCTTAAGAGTAAATTTTACCGCACAGCTTTAAGGCCCGTGATGTTGTATGGTACTGAATGTTAGGCAGTAAAAGGTTAGCAAGAGCATAAGATCAGTGTCGCGGACATGAGGATGTTGCACTGGATGTGTGACCATACAAGACAAGATAGGATTAGGAATGAATGCATTAGAGAGAAAGCAGGGATAGCACCTATTGTGGAAAAGATGGTAGATTCTCGCCTTAAGTGGTTTAGACATGTAAGGAGAAGACCCTTAGAAGCCCTGGTAAGAAGAGTAGATTAGGTGGAGGATAGTTCAATAGCTAGAGGTAGAAGGAGACCAAGAAAAACTATAGGTGAAATTATTAAAAAGATTTAGATTTGAATGACATTTCTGAAAACTTAGTTTATGATAGTGCACAATGGCATCGTTTGATCCATGTAGCCGACCCCACCTAGTGGGAAAAGGCTTGGTTGTTGTTGTTGTTGTATATGCAGCAACATGATGAGGTAGAGTTGTCAGCATAGGAATGATCATCAAAATATTGGAACTAAATCCCTCTCAACTTTCCTCTGCTTTATAAGTTTATTAATTAAATAGTGGTTGTGTTCTATTGATTATTGATTAGTAATATGGACCTGTCCTTTTGATTAGTTTAAGTATTCTAGAGTTACATTGGTCACTATAACTATGTGAGATTGAGAATTGTGAAAAACTGAAGAACAGTATACATCAAACCTTTATTGAACAAATCAATAAAGATGTTACTTTTAGGAACACATATCAATCTGCATAAAGATTTTTCTTTATAGGCAAAAGGCAATTTCTATAAATGTTCCAGGGCCTTCATATGTTGAACAGATGGCTAAAGTGTTGTTTAGGTTTCTTTGGCTACCTCTGCTTTCCCTGTACTTGTGAATGATTTGAGTTTTGAATTCTTTTTTAAACCTTGAGTTTTTTCTTCTAACTAAGCTTTGGTAAACAGTGTGCAAGTGGTAGTGGCAACCATTTATATGTACTTATGCTTAGTTTCAAAGCTTACTGATAATGCTAGATGCAGGCCTCCCCTTCTCCACTCCCTTTTGAAACTCCAAATAAGTAGTAGGTAGCAAAGGTTTGTTTGCTAACTCGTTCAACTTCATTGTGTATTTGTGTGTGATTATCATGTACTAATTATATGACTAGGTGTTGCTAGACTGATTTTTTTGTTAGCAATTGACTTTCAGTGTGACTTTGATATTGATTGTTCAAGAATTAAAGCTCTTAGAACACATATACACAATGGTTATTTCAGTTTAGTTTTGCAAGGATTGCTAAAGGCAGAGGTTTACAGCAAATAAGGGCTTATGTGAACCTTGGAAAGGTAGCATGGAACAGCATTGAGCAAAAGAAATTAAAAATGCCCATGCAATGCAGTTTGAATAGGTGCTCCACTTCTCACCAGATTGTCATCTCTACCTCTTCAAACTTAGGTAAATTAAATATTTGTAAATATAAGAACATGATGGTGATTTGTTTTTTTTTTCATTACAAGTTACCATTATAGATGTGTTCATATTTCTTGCTTAAATGGATGGTGATGAGAATTGAGTAATGATTGAAGCATAAAATATGACTTGCTCTATTAATCACATGCCTGTTGTCTGTATGACATGATTTTCAGTAAAGCAAACACATTGTAGACTAATTTTGAAAATCTAAGATGCTTTTCTCCGTTTTTGTGTACTATTAAAATGTAATTTGTAATAAACAGCTGCCTTTCTCTATGGTTGAACTCACTTGAAATTAAAGACATCATATGTAAGTCACCTTGTTTAAGCTGCCTTTCTCTTTGTACGTGAACTCACACAAAAAAGTCTTTGTTAAGCTTTTGGTGGCTAAGTTACCTTATTGCCTTTATTGTCTTTACTTATTGCTTGTTATTCTAGTGCTTGGCTTTTTGAGTTCAACACTCTAATTTTGTGTGAGATGAATGTTTGATTGAGAAATTGAGATAGTTTACTTTTTCTATTGAGATGTCAAATTGTGTTGTGATGGTGGCATAGTGTACATGCATGGGTGAAGTGGGTGTGTAGTGTAGGTCTAGTGGCTTTTGCTCTTTTTCTTTCATTTTTTTTCTTTATGTGATTGGGATTAGCAAGGGATTAGCGACAGATATTAGATCCAATTTTTTTTCTTGAAGTGATTGGGATTTGTGAGAAAATAACGAGGGAAATTAATGAGGGATTTGCGTGAGAATAGCAAGGGAAATTAGCAACGAATTAGCGAGGGATTAACGACAGATATTAGATTCAATTTTTTTTCTTGCTGTGATTGAGATTAGCAAGGGATTTGGCAGGAAATAGCGAGGGATTTTTTCCAAAATTAGTACAAATTTCCAAACCATAGTGACGGAATTTCCCTCGCTAATTTGCGAGAAAAAACAGGAGCCATTTTTTTTTAAAATTTGCATGGGATTAGCAATAGATTAAAGAGGAAAACTCCTGTCGCTACATGTATTTAGCGACGGGTTAGCGATGGAATACATTTCGTCGCTACTTAGCGACAAAAAAAATCGATGTACCTTATCCCTCGCTAATTTGTGAATTTCTTGTTGTGAGCAATGGGTTTGAGAGGGTAGAGAGCTTAGGGTTAGGGGAGGGTTTCAATTTGGGAATTTGATTTTGCAAAGAGAAAGGAAGGAAGAGAAATTAAGATTTAAGAAACTAAGTGAGCAACTGTGAGTATGAGCTATGCTTTGGGCAGGGAATGATATAAAACTAATAATTTAATTATAAATACACAAAATATGTAAATATAAACTTAACAACAAAGAAAGATTTAGTGGTAAGTGGAGTGTGTAAGTCATTATAATGGATCGTGTTCGATTCTTCCCTCTAGGTTTTCAATAATGAAATTTTCATTTTTTTTTCATATAAAAAACTTAGCGACAAAATTTTTTTCCATCGCTATATATTTCATACAATAAATCTTTTATTTCAATAATAAATTTTTATATTTTTTCATATAAAAAACTTAGCGACGGAAAATTTTTCGTCGCTATATATTTCATATAATAAAACATTTTTTTTAGAAATAAAGTGATTTAGCGATGGAATTTGTCACGGATATGTTAGCGACGGAATAATTTCATCACTAAATTCCATCGCTAAGTCCAACAACTGAAGTCCATGACAATTTCCATCGCCAATAGTCACAAAATTTTTTCTGTCGCTAAATTCCATCGCTATTTGAAAAAGTTTGCAATTAATGAGATGTTACCATGGTTCATTTTTGGGTTAGGCCAAAAGACCGATCAAGACTATTGAGAGGGGTGGGGTGGAGTGTATATTTTGGGTAAGAATGGGGTTAGTGGTCGTTTCCTGAAACCTTGAGGGTACTAAGTGTTTACCCAATGATTTATGTCAAAAGGTTAAATAAAAAAATATAGAGAAAGCAGAAGGAAGCGCATGACTTACTAATTATAACAATCAAATTTCTCAATGTTTGAGATAAAATTAAATTAAATTTAAATCTTCATCTACGAATTTGGGGTTTTAAATTATTACATATATTGAAGTTAAAGTGTTGAACAAATAAAATTCACTCTTTTTTATACCAAAAGAAAATTCTCACTTTTTTATAATTTAATTTGTCTTTAAAATAAGAAGCACACTCTCTCTCTCTCTCTCTCTCTCTATCTATATATATATATATATATATATATATATATATATATATATATATATATATATATATTTCACTTAAATCTAGCTCTCTTGTATTATTTTCAAATAAATTAGGAAGGTATTGGTTAGCATTGTTAAGTGTTTATTCATATATTAGAGAACCAATTTAGTTTTATGCTTGAAAGCTCAACTATAAAAGTAAACATATCTTCTACGAAGACTAGTGAAGAGGTACCAGAGGAAGAAAAAGATTTATACATTGTTTTTATTAATTTGTAAAAGGCTTATGATAGGAAGCTAAGAGAGGTCTTCTGGAAGATTCTAGATAATAAATGAGTTCGTATTGTCTATATTCGAGCAATCAAATATATGTATGATAGGATTAAAACTAATGTGTGTACACATAGTGTGGTTACATAAAATTTTCCTATAATTATAAGATTACTCTAAAGGTCTACTTTAAGTCTTTATCTTTTTACATTGGTCTTGGATGTGCTTACTGAGCATATCCAAGAGTCGATGTCACAATGCATACTTTTTGCAAATGATAAAGTTTTAGCGAGAGAGTCGAGAGAAAGAATAAATGGGAAGTTAGAGTTGTGGAGACAAGCTTTAGAAACACATAACTTTCGTTTAAGTAGAAATAAGTAAAACATGGTATAAGGAATATAAGTTTAGCAAGAAGTGCACTAACACTAGCTTAGAGATGAAAATTAGAGATCATACCATACCACAAGTCACACGGTTTAGGTACTTTGGATCTATCATACAAAATGATAGAGAAATAGAGGGAGATGTAAACAACATGATTCAAGTTGGGTGGATAAAATGAAAAAGTGTTTCAGGTGTTATTTGTGATAGAAAAGCGTCTCTCAAGCTTAAAGGAGAATTTTACAACACATCTATAAAACCCACGATGCTTTATTGTACTGAATGTTGGGTAGTAAAAAGTCAACAAGAGCATAAGCTCAGTATTACATAGATGAGGATGTTGTTAGATGAATAGATATACAAAGATAATATAGAATTAGGAACAAATGCATTAAAGAGAAAGTAGGGGTAACACTTATTGAGGAAAAGATGGTAGAATTCCACCTTAGGTGGTTTGGCCATGTGAGAAGAAGATCACTAGAAGTTACAGTAAGAAGAATAGATCGAGTGGATGATATCCCAAAAGTTAGAGGTAAAGGAAGATGAGGAAAAACTATAGGTAAAATCATTAAAAAGGACTTATATTTAAATGAAAATTCTAAAGACATGATTTATGACATAACATAATAGCGTCGTTTGATTCATGTAACTGACCTCACCTAGTAGGAAAAAACTTTCTTCTTGTTGTAATATAATTTCTGAAACTGCCTTAAGATAAATAAATCAATCATTCGTTTTATATATATATATATATATATATATATATATATATATATATATATATATATATATAAAAGAGGAATATTGGTGTTGCCCTCGGGTTTTATTTTCCCTCCTAATTAGAAGGTAATTTAGATATTTTATATATGTAATTACTTTAATGTTTTTAATATTTTACAATTCATATACAACTCTCTTAATTATATTTTCACTATAATATTTACTTACTTAATATTTAATTTCTATTCACCTAATATTTAATGCTTTTGGCAACTTCACTATAGTTTTTGAAGAAATGAAAGAAATAAATAAAATCTAATGTTGGTAATTTGATTTTCCATTAATTAGCTTTAAATCGAATTCTATTTTCAATGTGTTGCTTTTATTAGATTTCCTTAGCCTTTCTCCCTCTCCACTTAAGAGTCTAGCCGCTTGGTTATTTGGCTCTAGAGCTCAGTTTTTATTTCTTCTGCTTACTGGTGCAGGGTTGGTGTTGGATCCTACCAGTTCAAAACACTCTCTTATGCTCTACTCTGCACTTTGTTTTGTTCTATGGTTTCTTTTCGTTTATTTTTCTTTTTTACTGCTCTTTTATTGGTCCCACTAGGTTGATGATCATATATATTTATGCACAGTAATTATTATTTTTGTTTTGGATATCACTCTCCCACTTCAGTTCTGTCTCACCCTTTGTACGTCGTTTCCATTTAAGCAGCACTTTCATGCTAATCGGCAGCACCTCTTCAATAGGCATCAACACCCCTCTCCAATAATCTTTTTCTTCTCTGTCTACTTTCTCTTTCTCTATATCTCTCTTTATTTGTTTTTCTTCATAATTGAGTACCTGCTATGCTTT
This sequence comes from Ormosia emarginata, assembly GCA_029884605.1. NCBI lineage: Eukaryota > Viridiplantae > Streptophyta > Magnoliopsida > Fabales > Fabaceae > Ormosia > Ormosia emarginata. The sequence continues at coordinate 27,850,009 of JAQQTP010000074.1, read as the reverse complement.
GGTTTCCATGGTGGCTAACTAGAATTGAATAGAAAAGCTCTAAAGTCATAATTTTAGATATGTAACTATCGCAAAACTTTAACCCTAAACACGTTACAACTAATCTATATAAATAAAAAATAAGTTTTTATCTATTAATGTTGTTTTAACTTTAAATTATCTTAATATATGATTGACTCTTTAATATTTCATTTATTCATTCTATTATGGAAATCATTTTTATTATTTTTAACTTCAAAATATTTAATACTGTAATTTTTCTATGCAATAAGAAAGAACATTAATTTTATAAACCTTAGAATGTAAAATAATTGTAGATAGGGTCTTTATTTTATAGTTGTATAATCCAAACCAAAAGTTCATCATGTCAAAAGGTCAGTCAATGAGTCAACGGTCCGATCATGCGGGTTAAGTGGTTGAACCGAAAAACTTAGACAAATAATAATTATTTTTTAAAAAAAAATACTATATAAAAAGTACTTTATATAAAAAAAAATACTATATGAAAAAATACATTATATGAAAAAAAAAATATTAATGATGTAACCAAACTTACAATGATAATTATCTAACTTAAATTTTTTAAAATTGAATTTGTTAAATAATAATTAAATTAAAAAATTGAAAATATTATTTAATAAGGGCATGTGGTTTATTGACAAAATGCATTTTATTAAAAGGGTCTTCAAGATACCATGTTTATATCCTAAAAGTTATGTAACATCTTAAAATTTTACTTTGAGTAAATATATATGGGAGAAAAATGGAATAATTAAAGGAAGGATTAAAGAAGGATTTAAATAATTAAATTACGATTTATATATTTAATGAAAGTTTAAGAAGGGAGAAAGAGGAATAGTTATAAAATAATATTTTATAAAAAGTACAAATAATAATAATAATAATAATAATAATAATAATATAAATCTAAATCTAAATATAAAAATGAATTAATTGAGATAATATCGAGAGTCCTAAGTTATAGGCTTAAGATAAACAGGTAGTGTGCAGGTAAGTAAGTGTAAATAAGTGTGCAGGAACTTACAGACATAATAAGAGGCTTAGAAAAATGTAATATGAGTGCAGAATTATTTTAGAGGACTCAGGAATACAAATGGAATTTCTATTAATATAAACAATAATGTATAAATAATATAAAGCACTCCACTTAACATAATTCCAATTGGCAAAGGGGAAAATTGGAAATTATGATTACCAATTTTTCGATATAATTAAATACATACTTATTATTATATCCTAAATAATACATAGTTGTTGTAAACTAATAGAAATTAAGTGAAACCATCTTCCCCAATTATATGAAAGTAGTCCACGGTTTCACTCCAAAAACCACTGCCCCACCCCACCAACGTAGCCTATAAGTCAATAGTATTAGGAGGAGGGAGAGAAGGGGGAGATGGTGAAAAAGAAAACAGAGGAAAGAAAACTAAGAGAAAGGGAGAGTTAGTCGAGTTGTGTTCTTGCATGGTGGGAATTGAAATTCTGGATGCAATAGGAAAAAGTTGTAGATAAAGTTGCAAGCTTTCTATCAAGCTAGGAGTTACTTCTTTTCGTCCACTTTGGTTCGGTTGGCAAGCTGTAAGGATGAAGAGGTAGGGGAAACTCTCTTCATAAAATTATGTTCATTTAATGTTTAAGACTTGAACCTTTACTCTTAATGCTTGTGGATGTTGAAATCCGATAGTGGTGCTCTTGTGGGGTCTGAATTGATCTCTGGTCATGAGTAGAGGAAGTTTAGACTTTACAAAAATTCATTATGTATTCTATTTTAAATTGTGAATATGGCGTGTTGATGAGGGTGGGGATTCTGAAAAAAAAATTGAATTACATATGCATTTGAATTGTTAGTGTTACCAATTAGCTTCAAAACTCAAGAGGTGGGTGAATTGAGTTTTTCAAAACATTTTGCAAACAAACCCCTTTTGATTTTTGTTGAAGCTATTTTTTTATGTGGTAAATAGATTTATGACAACAAAAAGATCTCACACAAGTTTTAAAGAAAGTGAATGAGTAGAGGATGAAACAGCAAATATGCTAATTCAATAAACAAGCTTAAAAGTAAAGAGATAAAGGTAGAAAAGAGTGCAAACAATGTTTATACTGTTTCAATCACCTTTGTGATCTACGTCCAATCCCTAGAATTATCTACCCAGGAGTTTTCACTATTCTTCAAGCTTTAATAGGTGTTTGAGAAACCCTTACAAGTTTTGAGCCCTTCTTACACTTCAAGGATCATCCACCTTTATTTGTAGACACTCACAAGTGTTTACAATAATGATTGAAAGGAATAAACTCTCTCAAAGAGTAGATTATACAAGTTGAAGCACTATGAAGCTCTCAAAGATATCTCAAAGGCTTTAAAAACAGAGCAAAATTGTTGAAAGAATTAAAACTCTTATTTAATACTTGGGAATATGTTGTTGGATGTTCAAAAGTTAACATTAAGTGTCCCAAGGCTTGTATTTATAGTCCATCAATGAAATAGAGTCATTAGAGAGAGTTGATGTACATTTAATGCACCAAAAACTAGCCATTGCTTATTTTAGAAGAGTGGTAATCAATTACAAGCTTATGGTATTTGATTACCATGCTTTAAAAATGAGTTCCGAGTGTTTGAGACTCTTGGTAATCAATTACAATATATGGTAATCAATTACTAGCTTTGAAAACAGGGTTTTGGGCTCTTGGTAATTCGATTACCAATGTGCTTCTGTTTTGATAAAAAAGAGTTTTGGAAAACCTATAATTGATTACAAGCTTGTGGTAATCGATTACAAGCTTACTAATATGCTTGTACTGGATTATGAAACATTGTAATGGATTACCAACTATCGGTAATAGATTACCAACTGTAGGTAATTGATTTCGAAGCTCTTGTAATGGATTATAATCATTCTAAAACCAACTTTTGAGGACATATAAGCTTTGTAAAGATTACCAACAACTAAAACTTGGATTTTTCAAGGATTCAAATAAGATTTTCATAACCAAAGTTCAAAACATGTTTGTGTACAACAGCCCATATTTTTTAAAAACAAAACCACCAACTTAAAGAAATCATGATGGATTTTCAAAACCATTTTAATCTTATTGAGATATCAAAGATCACTTTTCACAAATAAGATCCTAAGTCTTATAAATCTATTGCCTTGAAGCTTCCGTTAGACTTGGTCTTTGTCATTACTTGGTTATAATCAAAACCTTCATGAAATAAGCATTCACAGTTAGGGGAAGGTTCTCGAGTTCAAGGTGGTGGCTAAAGCTTCCATCTTTGAATTTTTGTTTCTTCTCATTTCTAATAAACTAAGGGTGTTATATTGTGTCATAGATGTTTCCTTTAGAACAGATCATGTATATGGTCTGAAAATGATTGGGCTCAGTTACAACAAGGGAGGAATGAAACAAAAAAAGATGAAATTGGTAATCCTAAAATGGTTAACTAGTAGGCGTGTAATTATGTTTTAAACCTTATCTTGAAACTAGCTATAGATGGAATCATAATTCTTGGTAGAACTATGAAGCTTAGCTACTAACCAATTTTATTATTGTTTGATTTCTTCGAAATCTCTATCTAGATAATGAAATTTTGGTATAGAAAAGTGGAAATAGATATAAGTAGTATAGAGACCTTACATGCTATATTTACGCGTAAAGTTAAAAATTGGATGGGACATTAATCCTCTTGGTTGTGAACTAATGTCATGTGTGTAATTGGCTAGCTGACATTGATAATAGTTTTGATGATAACAAACATGATGATAAGACCAAGTCCAAGACTTGCAAGAATAGCTTTAGGATTTAAAGTCTTTTTGTACGAAACCTTCTTGGATATCTCATTGTTCTTTGCATGAAAAGATAAAAATGTTTTCAAGTTAATATTCCAAATCCAAAGAATGATCTTAAAGTTTTTGAAAACCATTTCTAGAAATGTCAAAGTATTCAAAACTGTTTTGGACTCAGGGTATTCGAATAACCCCAGAGATATTAGAATAAACCAGTTTAAAATTCTTTATACGTCTTTGTTTTCAAGGTTTCCAAAATCTAGTTTTCTAAATGATCTATTTGAATAACCCTCAAGGTATTCAAATAGACCTGTTTTCATAATAGCTATGTTTCATAAGCTATTCGAATAACTCAATGTTATTCGAATAGACCTATTTTCACAGAAAACTCTTTTTATAGAGGTATTCAAATAACTCTAACAGTTATTCGAATAACCTTCTTTAAAACTATTTTTCACAAGGTTTTTAAGTCAGTGGTATTCGAATAGCCCAAATGGTATTCAAATAAGCCACGAATTCTAATTTAGAAAGAAACAACCATATTTCGAATTTAATACGTATATTAATGGTTTCAACGGTTATTTTCTTAGAAAGCTCTATAAATAGAGACATTGGTCACCTTTGCAAGTTGCCTAACAATTTGAATAATTTATTTCTTGTGTTAAAATGTGATTTATAATTTCTCTCTTATTTTCTGTGCTCTTTTGCTAAAACTCTTCGATATCCTTAAAAGAGCTTTTTTAGTGCTTCAAATTGTATTATTTGCTCTGTGTGAGAGTTTTTCTTCATCTATTTTCTACTCTATTGTAAAGAGGGTGAGGTATCCCTCAAAGGTATTGTAACAAGGGTGAAGTATCCCTTGAAGGTTTGTGTAAGGGTGAGGTATCCTTGAAAGTTGAGGCTCAAACACAAGGGTGAGGTATCTCAAGGTGTGAGAAGCGCTCTAGTTTGTAACGGTTGCAAGCACCTATTTCAAGCTTGTATTGAATAGTGAAAAATCTCGAATTGTGTTTCGAGGATTGAACGTAGGCCACAAGTGGTTTGGTGGCCAAAACAGGATAAATATTGTATCTACTCTTCTCATCTTTGTCTCTTTATTTTATGCAAATTATCTATCTTTGCTTATCTGTTAATTTGCTCTGCTTAAAGCTTTCAATTATTTTCTTTATTTTCATATCCTTCTTAATATTTAGCTTCAACGAAATTTGGTTTATAAGTATTTGTGAAAAGTTTTACAAAGTTTTATAACTCAATTCACCCTCTCTCTTGAGTACTGGAGCCACTTGGTAACAATGTGAAGGTTGGAACAACACAATTTCTTTTTTTCTTTTTTTTTTGTATGTGGTGGCTGTTAATGACATATGAATTTAAAAGATGTTAAATGTTTCTGAGACATAAGTGGAAGGCATGAGTTCGGGTAAATAGGCCAAACTAAGTTCTAAATTCAAATTGCTAGTTTAATTTGGTTACTAATGCTTATGTGGTGCTGGGTCCCCACAAGAAAGTAAAGAAAGTGTCATATTAAATTTAATTTATGCTTTGATGTTAACTTGGGATTTATACTTTGATCATGAGAATTGGCTCATGAGTTATATGTGTATAAGTTGGTACCGAATTGGGCATGGCGTGATAGTATTTGATTTATTGATTATAATGTGAATTATTGCTTAAAATATAATGTCATGAAGTTGTTATGAATCGTGAAAAGAGAAAATGTTTTGGGTAGCTTATACCCTGGAAATATCATATGGTTTTACAATCCTTTTGAATATGTTTTAAACATTATTCATTGAGAATTTGCTGATTCTCAACTCATTTATGCAGTGTTTCTAGAGCCTGAAGTTTAGGTGTCTACTGAGAGTTTGCTGTGATTATTGTTATTAAAGTGAAGCTTGATTGTGTTGCGTACTAGTTATAGATGATCTTTCAAGTGGTTGTGATCAAATGAATGTCAAGTCTGTGCAGTAGACAAAAGGAATTTACGTACTAACTTGGGATTATATTATGTACTACTGTATGCTTAGAAGGCACCTAGATTATAACTATATAGTTATATTGACAGGAGTAATTAAAGAGGGATAAATGATTGAAGAGTAAGTTTCAAATGACAGCTTACCTCTTTTACTTAACTAGGAGGTATGGTGTCACGAGCCAACTAGTTAGATGGCTTAAAATCACAAATTTGTCAAACTAAATAAATAAAGTAGGAGTTTCCTAATAAAATCATAAGTAAATGGAGGATGTTATAAGTTAACATTTTGAAGCCTTGAAAAAAAAACTAGAAATTCATGTCAATCTTGGTCAAACGGTCTAGGCAAGTCACTGTGGTTTGACCAGGTTGATGCGAAAACTATTGTGACTAAAAACTGGATCAACCTAGACGTTGGATTGTAGGTTTTGCAGCTGGCCAAGCCAATACGATTCATACAAGTATGCTTTATTTATGTTTTTCAATTAATAGTTCTCTTTGTTATTAGGTACCCACATGTTTTGGAGGTTTGAGGTTCTATAATTGTGTGCTGGGATATTTTATGAAAGTTTATTTTGTTAATTGAAGTTTTATTTTTGGACAGGTTTGTTGATTGAAGTTGATTCTATTTTCATATCATTATTATTGTAGCTAATTCTATAAAGCTAAGCTACTAGTGTTTTGAAAATCAGTCTAATCGGTCCAATTTAGGGTTTAGATGTTAATGGTTGGATCAGTCAGACCGTCGACCCGACATTACACCAGTCAAAGTTTAAGCACAATGTAAACAACAACAACAATAACAACAACTAAGCCTTTACCCATTAGGTGGGGTCGGCTACATGGATCAAACGACGTCATTGTGCCCTATTATAAACCAAGTATTCAGAAATGTCATTCAAATCTAAATCTTTTTTAATAGTTTCACCTATAGTCTTTCTTGGTCTCCCTCTACCTCTATCTATTGGACTATCCTCCACCTAATCTACTCTTCTTATCGAGGCTTCTAAGGGTCTTCTCCTTACATGTCCAAACCACCTAAGGTGAGATTTTACCATCTTTTCCACAATAGGTGCTACCCCTGCTTTCTTTCTAATGCATTCATTCTTAATTCTATCTTGTCTTGTATGGCCACACATCCAGTGCAACATCCTCATCTCTGTGACACTGATCTTATACTCTTGCTGATTTTTTACTGCCTAACATTCTGTACCATACAACTTTACGGGCCTTATAGCTGTGCAGTAAAATTTACCTTTAAGCTTGAGAGGTACTTTTCTATCACAAATCACTCTTGAAGCACTCCTCCATTTCATCCATCCAGCTTAAATCCTATGGTTTACATCTCCCTTTATCTCTCTGTCATTTTGTATGATAGATCCAAGATACCTAAATCGTGTGACTTGTGGTATGGTGTGGTCCCCAATTTTCACCGCTAAACTAGTATTAGCACGCTTCTTACTGAACTTACATTCCATATATTCTGTCTTACTTCTGCTTCCACGAAAGTCATGTTCTTCCGAAGCTCATCTCCATAGCTCTAGCTTCTCATTTGTTTCCTTTCTTGACTCTCCAACTAAGACTATGTCATCTACAAAAAACATGCATTGTGGCACTGACTCTTAGATATGCACAGTAAGCACATCTAAGACCAAGCTAAAAAGATATGGACTCAAAGTTGACCCTTTGTGCAGTCCTATAGTTATAGGGAAATCTTCTGTAACCCCTCCTTGTGTTCTCACACAAGTTTTAGCCTTATCATACATATCTTAGATTGCTCGGAGATAAGCGATACAAACTCCTTTCTTCTCCAGAGCCTTCCATAAGACCTCTCTTGGTACCCTAACGTAGGCTTTTTCCAGATCAATGAAAATCATGTGTAGGTCTTTTTGCTTCCTCCGATACCTCTCCATCAATCTTCGTAGAAGATAGATTGCTTTCATGGTTAACCTCCCAGGCATAAAATGTAACGCACCTAGATCTAAGAACTGCGGCACAATCGTCATTACACCACAGTTACTAAATTTAGGCGTGTCACAGTCACAAAGCTTACTAATTTTTTTTTAAAAAAATAATTTTTTCTCTATTGTGCATTCGTAGAATTTAGGAGTCTCGAAATGAAATATAATCAATACCCAACTATTTTATACACAACCATTGAAGTAACCACTTGTTCCATATATATATATATATTAGTCATCCTTAATACAAATCACTAATAACACAAAGTATAATACTTACAGAGTCAAATAAAATACAACAGAAATTAAAACACAAAAGGGGAAAAGTAGTAATCCTTGGGAGAGGCACTACTAGCGGGCAAAGCCACAACCCCAGATATACGTGACGCTCGGTGTTCCAGTCGACACGACTGGCATCAATGCCACCATGAAATTGTATCCTTGCGTGACCGAAGAGATCTCGTCCAGACACCGCATCGAGAGTGATGAATCAGCCCAATCTAAGTAGTAAGGGTGTGGTCCCTCATCTTCTTCCTCACAATCTTTTATCACATATATATGTTTATAACAGAAACACAAGAATACAAGAAAGAGGTGAGATATCCTACTTACATTACCAATTATGGCAGTAAAGAAATAGAACGGCGCAGAGCGCCCATATAGTATTACGACACATATATTCATCAATGGTGACAATAGAGTAAACAGTAAGAGCAGGATAACCACACATAGCAGTAAGAATCAACAGTAACAGGTAAATATCAACAATACCCCAGGAAATCAACGGAGTCTCAAATAATAAACAATTAAACATCTCAGATAATCATGGCATCAACATCACAATAGTATAATCATCATATAAAAGAGTGTCATATGATATGCGGACTCACGATGCCGACTCACAATGCCGACTCACAATGCATGTGCACTTGGTACCAAAATTTTCCATTTTAAAACATGAACGTTTCGGTAGTCTCTGCCCCCTTAAACAGTCTAAGCTAGACCACGAAAAGAATAGTGCTTGTCGGTTCCTCGTCAGTGTGTTGCAATCGGCTTTCCGGCTAGAGGTATTTTACTATGTGATAACATCATCACCAGAAGGATCACCGCACCCTGACGCACCCAGAGATCCATCATAGACCACACTATCCAATCCTCGTTCATTTACCATAAAAAGAATAGTGATTTGTCAGGCTCGTAATGCGTACAATCAGCATACGCCGCGCCTTACACCCCTCTAAGATCCATCACAGACCTCACCATTCAATTCTCATTAATTCACTGCGTAAAGAATAATGATTTATCAGGCCCGTAATGTGTGCAATCGGCATACACCGCGCCTTACACCCCCCAATAGGTCCATCATCGACCACATTATTCAGTTCGCATTCATAGGCCCATACAACCTTTTAACAGTCATCGATTGAGCAATTTGTTCAATGCATACTGATTAAATGCATAATTATAGGCTCATCTAGCCTTTTAATAGTCATAGACTGAGCAAATTGTTCAATACGTTAACTTAATTCAAAATCAGAGGCTCATCTAGCCTTTTAACAGTCATCGACTGAGCAAATGTCTAATGCATGTTGACTCCATGCACAATCATGTATATTTATCAATGATGTGTTCCTCATAAACATTGCATATCATATGCATTCATCAATAATGTACTTATCCATAACATACCACATTGTGTCCATGAGAAACACCAACAATATTCATGTGTATTTATCAATAATATTCTCATTCGTAACATGTCACAATTCATACAACTTAGACATCTATAATTCCCTAGTCCCATTCATGGACTCAAAATAACATAGCATTAAGTTCTTAAGTGGTAAAACACTCCTTAAGGTTCATTATGGAATTTCACTTTAGATTATTCATTCTTAATATTATCATGTCATAATTTCATCAAGAACTTGGTCCCACATAGGAACTCACAATCTTTCATAATATGCCACAATTAGGCCAATTCGACCATTAATAAGTCTTATGAGATTATCATAAAGTTCTACTCAAGTTATCATCCCTTATAAATTCATTTTCTAGAGAAACTTCTTTTGAAGTCCTTATTCAAGCCTCATTCCTTTAGGTTGATCAAGTTCCTTAACCTAATCAATTATGCTCACTTAAAATTTACTCGCAGGTTTTACAAGTCTCACAACTCTCTTATTCTTCCTCTATGTTCAAAATCACTTGACTCTCATTTTACACTAAATGAATCCAACTTCCTAGAATCCCTTATCAAAACTGTGGCCTCCCAAAGTCCATTTCTAACTTCAATTTCTCCCAGTTTATGCATTGATTTCTTGATATCATTTACTTAAATTTTAGTTCACCAAGTTCATTCCAATTCCTTGTAGTTTCAATCTAAAACCGTGGCTTCAAATTGAGTTAATAAACCCTTAAAACTTTCCATCTCAAATTCCAACATTAACATTCAAATCTTCAATTACATAGCTTCATCTCACAGTTACCTAGCTGGTTCTGTTCTGGGTGCCTAGGCGCCCTATCTGGAGCGCCTGAGCACTGGTGGAGCGCCTGGGCGCTGACCATGAAGCGCCTGAGCGCTAACCAGGCCGTGTCACAGGGAAAACTTTCTGGGCATAAAGCGCCTAGGTGCTCTATGCACAGCGCCTGAGCGCTAGTGAATTAACAAAGGTTTTGCAGAATTCGTTTCTGCAGAACCTTGGCCCATCCTTCATCAAAGTTTCTCATTCATTTTCCAACAACCCAAAATATGATTCATGACCTCTAAATACAAAGTAACAATATATAGGTTCATAATCATCAAAGCACACAATGCAAATCCATATATTCATACAAATCATACAACTACAAAATCATAGAAATAACACAATATAACAAAGAGAGAAATCCAACATGGATTCCCTCATCAACACAATACACAAGACATTTCTTTACTACCAAGATTGGTTGAAGATGATCATCTCCCTCTTACCTAAATGAAGACAATCACAAGGATGCCACTCCTTTTTGCTCTTGGTTTTTCGTTTTCCCCTTCAAGAAAACCCTAAGGTGAGCAACTCCCAAAGTATTCACTTAAATCATGGAAAAATGACTCCTTGGCCACATAGGTGACCAAGAAAATGAAAATGAGAAGAAAATAAAAGAAAGTTGAAGGCTTTACCTCAAAAGCTCCAAGCTTTAGCTTCAAGGGTGGAAAATGGAAGAAGAAGAAGAACCAAGAATGGCCACCAAGGAAAAATGGTCTTGGAATGATGGAAGAAAGCTAGACATGGAAGTGGTGAAGTAAGAAAGTGAAGATGGTGAATGGTAAGGTGTACGGTGGAAGAGAGAAAGAAGAAGAAGAAGAAGAAGAAAAAGAAGAAGAAAACGTGATTATTGGCTCCAAAGGGGCCTCTGCTGTGTAGAAGAGGGGAGAGGGAAGAGAGAGAAATGTGAAATGGAAGGGAAACTTCCTGGAAGCTTCCCAAATGAATTTTTGAATTAATTTAATCTTTATTTTGAAAATAAAACTAATGGACTTGACACAAGGTAGATTTTTAGATGGTTTGATAAGGTTTTTAATACATGTTTTCATTTAATAGACAATTGTTATAGTTGACAGAAATCAGTATTAATTGTCCAGCGGATAAGATCTATACAGCAATTAATTATTTTATCAAATAAAATTTCTCAAAAAACTTGAAACCACGTAAATCGTGTTTAACCTCGAGTTTAGTAAGATCCCCTATCGACGTTTTCACAGATCAAGGTTCTTAGGAAAAAATATTTTATTTTCCTAGCTCTACTTAATTTGCACGTAAAAAGAGGAATAATATTAAAATATTCTGCGTTCACAGAAAAATCCAGAAAAATTCCAGAAAATCACAAATATTAGAAAACGAACATTTATCATGAAATAAACAAAATTTGGGGTGTTACATAAAATCGAGTTGATTCTCTGAAATATAAGTCTCTTGTCTTAATCTCCATTCAATTACTCTTTCCCATAACTTCATGGTATGAATCATGAGCTTAATTCCTTTGTAATTTGCATAGTTCTGTATATCTCCCGTATTCTTATAAATAGGAATTAAAGTGCTTCTCCTCCATTCATTTGACATTTTCTTAGATCTCATTATCTCGTTAAAAAACTTTGTAAGCCAACTTATACCTTTCTCTCCTAGGCACTTCCACACCTCGATAGGTATATTATCTGGTCCGACCGCTTTTCCATTTTCCATCATCTTCAAAACTTCTTTTACCTCGAACTCCCGGAATCTATGATAAAAGGTTTTATTTTGGTCCTCCTCTCTAGTGTTTAGAATGTCCGAGTCCGTTAACGTCTCATGTCCCTCATTAAATAGCTTGTGAAAATAACCCTTCCATCGATCCTTAATGTCTTGTTCTGTAACCAAGACTTTACCCTCTTCATCCTTAATGCATTTCACTTAATCCAAGTCTCTTGTCTTCCTTTACCTACTTTTAGCAAGCTTATAAATATTTATTTTTCCGTCTTTGGTGTCCAAAGATTGATATAACTCGTTGAATGCTCCATCTTTCATCTCGCTCACCACCTTCTTAGTATCTTTTTTAACTGCCTTATATTTTTCCCAATTTTCAACGTTTTTACACACGTGCCAAGCTTTATAACATTCTCTTTTAACCTTAACCTTATCTTGTACACTTGTATCCCACCACCAAGATTCTTTATCCTTGGGTCCAAAGCCTCTTGATTCACCGAGAGTCTCTTTTGCTACCTTCTTAATCCCCTTAGCCACTTTGTCCCACATATCATTTGCACTCCCTTATACCTCCCAAATCTCTTCCTCCATAATCCTTCTCTGAAAGAGCATTTGTTTTCCTCTCTTTAGTTGCCACCATTTGATCCTTGGGACTCTTGTCTCAACAATTTCTCCTTACTCTTATATTAACCCGTACATCCATAACCAAAACCCTATGTTGGGTAGTCAAGCTCTCTCCTTGGATGACTTTACAATCTATGCAAAGGTTTTTATCCAATTTCCTTATAAGAAAATAATCAATTGAGAGCAAGAACTCCCGCTTCTGTACGTGATAAGATGTTCTTCCCACTTCCTAAAATAAGTGTTAACTATTATAAAATCAAAAGCTACTGAAAAATCAAGAATCGCTTTGCCCTCTGCATTAGCTACTCTTAGACCATACCCTCCATGCGAACCCTTAAACCCCATAGATTCACTCCCCACATCACCATTTAGGTCCCCTCCTAGAACAATCTTCTCTCCTAAAGGTATTCCCTGAATTAAACTTTCTAAATCCTCTCAAAATTTTATCTTGTAGTGCTCGTCTAAACCTACTTGGGGTGCATACGTACTGATAACATTAAAAGTCTCTTATTCCACAATAAGCTTCAAAGCTATGATCCTATCTCTGAGCCTTCTCACATCCACAACAAGCTTCAAAGCTATGGTAATAGATTACTAGCTTTGAAAACAGGGTTTTGGGCTCTTGGTAATTCGATTACCAATGTGCTTCTATTTTGATAAAAAAAAGAGTTTTGGAAAACCTATAATTGATTACAAGCTTGTGGTAATCAATTACAAGCTTACTAATATGCTTGTAATGGATTATGAAACATCGTGATGGATTACCAACTATCGGTAATAGATTACCAACTGTAGGTAATTGATTTCGAAGCTCTTGTAATGGATTATAATCATTCTAAAACCAACTTTTGAGGACATATAAGCTTTGTAAAGATTACCAACAACTAAAACTTGGATTTTTCAAGGATTCAAATAAGATTTTCATAACCGAAGTTCAAAACATGTTTATGTACAACAACCTAGATTTTTTTAAAAACTAAACCACCAACTTAAAGAAATCATGATGGATTTTCAAAACCATTTTAATCTTATTGAGATATCAAAGATCACTTTTCACAAATAAGATCCTAAGTCTTATAAATTTATTGCCTTGAAGCTTCTGTTAGACTTGGTCTTTGTCATTACTTGGTTATAATCAAAACCTTTATGAAATAAGCATTCACAGTTAGGAGAAGGTTCTTGAGCTCCTGGTGGTGGCTAAAGCTTCCATCATTGAATTTTAGTTTCTTCTCATTTCTAATAAACTAAGGGTGTTATATTGTGTCATAGATGTTTCCTTTAGAACAGATCATGTATATGGTCTGAAAATGATTGGGCTCAGTTACAACAAGGGAGGAATGAAACAAAAAAAGATGAAATTGGTAATCCTAAAATGGTTAACTAGTAGGCGTGTAATTATGTTTTAAACCTTATCTTGAAACTAGCTATAGATGGAATCATAATTCTTGGCAGAACTATGAAGCTTAGCTACTAACCTGTTTTATTATTGTTTCATTTCTTCGAAATCTCTATCTAGATAATGAAATTTTGGTATAGAAAAGTGGAAATAGATATAAGTATTATAGAGACCTTACATGCTATATTTACGTGTAAAGTTAAAAATTGGATGGGACATTAATCCTCTTGGTTGTGAACTAATGTCATGTGTGTAATTGGCTAGTTGACATTGATAATAGTTTTGATGATAACAAACATGATGATAAGACCAAGTAAAAGACCTGTAAGAATAGCTTTAGGATTTAAAGTCTTTTTGTACGAAACCTTCTTGGATATCTCATTGTTCTTTGCACGAAAAGATAAAAATGTTTTCAAGTTAATATTCCAAATCCAAAGAATGATCTTAAAGTTTTTGAAAACCATTTCTAGAAATGTCAAAGTATTCAAAACTGTTTTGGACTCAGGGTATTCGAATAACCCCAGAGATATTAGAATAAACCAGTTTAAAATTCTTTATACGTCTCTGTTTTCAAGGTTTCCAAAATCTAGTTTTCTAAATGATCTATTCGAATAACCCTCAAGGTATTCAAATAGACCTGTTTTTAGAATAGCTTCTGTTTCATAAGCTATTCGAATAACTCAATGTTATTCGAATAAACCTGTTTTCACAGAAAGCTCTTTTTATAGAGGTATTCAAATAACTCTAACAGTTATTCAAATAACCTTCTTTAAAACTGTTTTTCACAAGGTTTTTAAGTCAGTGGTATTCAAATAGCCCAAATGGTATTCAAATAAGCCACGCATTCTGATTTAGAAAGAAACAACCATATTTCGAATTTAATACATATATTAATGGTTTCAACCGTTATTTTCTTAGAAAGCTCTATAAATAGAGACATTGGGTCACCTTTGTAAGCTGCCTAACAATCTGAATCATTTCTTTCTTATGTTAAAATGTGATTTATAATTTCTCTCTTATTTTCTGTGCTCTTTTGTCAAAACTCTTCGATATCTTTAAAAGAGCTTTTTTAGTACTTCAAATTGTATTATTTGCTCTGTGTGAGAGTTTTTCCTCATCTATTTTCTGCTCTATTGTAAAGAAGGTGAGGTATCCCTCAAAGGTATTGTAACAAGGGTGAGGTATCCTTTGAAGGTTTGTGTAAGGGTGAGGTATCCCTGAAAGTTGAGGCTCAAACACAAAGGTGAGGTATCCTAAGGTGTGAGAAGCACTCTAGTTTGTAACCGTTGCAAGCACCTGTTTTAAGCTTGTATTGAATAGTGAAAAATCTCGAATTGTGTTTCGAGGATTGAACGTAGGCCACAAGTGGTTTGGTGACTAAACCAGGATAAATATTGTGTCTACTCTTCTCATCTTTGTCTCTTTATTTTATGCAAATTATCTATCTTTGCTTATCTGTTAATTTGCTTTGCTTAAAGCTTTCAATTATTTTCTTTATTTTCATATCCTTCTTAATATTTAGCTTCAACGAAATTTGGTTAATAAGTAATTGCGAAAAGTTTTATAAAGTTTTATAACTCAATTCACCTCCTCTCTTGAGTACTGGAGCCACTTGGTAACAATGTGAAGGTTAGAACAACACAATTTCTTTTTTTCTATTTTTTTTTGTATGTGGTGGCTATTAATGACATATGAATTTAAAAGATGATAAATGTTTCTGAGACATAAGTGGAAGGCATGAGTTTCGGTAAATAGGCGAAACTAAGTTCTAAATTCAAATTGCTAGTTTAATTTGGTTACTAATGCTTATGTGGTGTTGGGTCCCCACGAAAAAGTAAAGAAAGTGTCATATTAAATTTAATTTATGCTTTGATTTTGCCTTAATATTGGACTAAATGAAATTGTTAACTTGGGATTTATACTTTGATTATGAGAATTGGCTCATGAGTTGTATGTGTATAAGTTGGTACCGAATTGGACATGGCGTGATAGTATTTGATTTATTGATTATAATGTGAATTATTGCTTAAAATATAATGTCATGAAGTTGTTATGAATCGTGAAAAGAGAAAATGTTTTGGGTAGCTTATACCCCTGGAAATATCATATGGTTTTACAATCCTTTTGAATATGTTTTAAACATTATTCATTGAGAATTTGCTGATTCTTAACTCATTTATGCGGTGTTTCTAGAGCCTGAAGTTTAGGTGTCTACTGAGATGTTTGCTGTGATTATTGTTATTAAAGTGAAGCTTGATTGAGTTGCGTACTAGTTATAGATGATCTTTCAAGTGGTTGTGATCAAATGAATGTCAAGTTTGTGCAGTAGACAAAAGGAATTTACGTACTAACATGGGATTATATTATGTACTACTGTATGCTTAGAAGGCACCTAGATTATAATTATATAGTTATATTTACAGGAGTAATTAAAGAGCGATAAATGATTGAAGAGTAAGTTTCAAATGGCAGCTTACCTCTTTTACTTAACTATGAGGTATGGTGTCATGAGCCAACTAGTTAGATGGCTTAAAATAATTTGTCAAACTAAATAAATAAAGTAGGAGTTTCCTAATAAAATCATAAGTAAAGGGAGGATGTTATAAGTTAACATTTTGAAGCCTTGAAAAAAAACTAGAAATTCAGGTCAATCTTGGTCAAACAGTCTGGACAAGTCACTGTGGTTTGACCAGGTTGATGCGAAAACTATTGTGACTAAAAACTAGATCAACCTAGAGGTTGCATTGTAGGTTTTGCAGCTGGCCAAGCCAATACGATCCATACAAGTATGCTTTATTTATGTTTTTCAGTTAATAGTTCTCTTTGTTATTAGGTACCCACATGTTTTGGAGGTTTGAGGTTCTATAATTGTGTGCTGGGATATTTTATAAAAGTTTATTTTGTTAATTGAAGTTTTATTTTTGGACAAGTTTGTTGATTGAAGTTGATTCTATTTTCATATCATTATTATTGTAGCTAATTCTATAAAGCTAAGATACTAGTGTTTTGAAAATCAGTCCAATCAGTCCAATTTAGGGTTTAGATGTTAATGGTTGGATCGGTCAGACCGTCGACCCGACACTACACCAGTCGAAGTTTGAGCACAATGTAAACAACAACAATAGTAACAACAACTAAGCCTTTTCCTATTAGGTGGGGTTGGCTACATGGATGAAACGACGTCATTGTGCCCTATCATAAACCAAGTCTTCAGAAATGTCATTCAAATCTAAATCTTTTTTAATAGTTTCGCCTGTAGTCTTTCTTGGTCTCCCTCTACCTCTTTCTATTGGACTATCCTCCACCTAATCTACTCTTCTTATCGGGGCTTCTAAGGGTCTTCTCCTTACATGTCCAAACCACCTAAAGTGAGATTCTACCATCTTTTCCACAATAGGTGCTACCCCTGCTTTCTCTCTAATGCATTCATTCTTAATCCTATCTTGTCTTATATGGCCACACATCCAGTGCAACATCCTCATTTCTGTGACACTGATCTTATGCTCTTGTTGGTTTTTTACTGCCTAACATTCAGTACCATACAACATCGTGGGCCTTATAGCTGTGCGGTAAAATTTACCTTTAACCTTGAGAGGTACTTTTCTATCACAAATCACTCCCGAAGCACTCCTCCATTTCATCCATCCAGCTTGAATCCTATGATTTACATCTCCCTTTATCTCTCTGTCATTTTGTATAATAGATCCAAGATACCTAAACCGTGTGACTTGTGGTATGGTGTGGTCCCCAATTTTCACCGCTAAACTAGTATTACCACGCTTCTTACTGAACTTACATTTCATATATTCTGTCTTACTTCTGCTTATACGAAAGTCATGTTCTTCCAAAGCTCGTCTCTATAGCTCTAGTTTCTCATTTGTTTCCTCTCTTGACTCTCCAACTAAGACTATATCATCTGCAAAAAACATGCATTGTGGCACTGACTCTTGGATATGCGCAATAAGCACATCTAAGACCAAGCTAAAAAGATATGGACTCAAAGTTGACCCTTCGTGCAGTCCTATAGTTATAGGGAAATCTTCTGTAACCTCCCCTTGTGTTCTCACACAAGTTTTAGCCTCATCATACATATCTTGGATTGCTCGAATATAAGCGATACAAACTCCTTTCTTCTCCAGTGCCTTCCATAAGACCTCTCTTGGTACCCTAACGTAGGCTTTTCCCAGATCAATGAAAACCATGTGTAAGTCTTTTTGCTTCCTCCGATACCTTTCCATCAATCTTCGTAGAAGATAAATTGCTTTCATAGTTGACCTCCTAGGCATAAAATCGAATTGATTCTTTGAAATATAAGTCTTTTGTCTTAATCTCCATTCAATTACTCTTTCCCATAACTTCATGGTATGAATCATGAGCTTAATTCCTCTGTAATTTGCACAATTTTGTATATCTCCCGTATTCTTATAAATAGGAATTAAAGTGCTTCTCCTCCATTCATTTGACATTTTCTTAGATCTCATTATCTCGTTAAAAAACTTTGTGACCCAGCTTATACCTTTCTTTCCTAGGCACTTCCACACCTCGATTGGTATATTATCTGGTCCAACCGCTTTTCCATTTTCCATCCTCTTCAAAGCTTCTTTTACCTCAAACTCCCAGAATCTATGATAAAAGGTTTTATTTTGGTCCTCCTCTCTAGTGTTTAGAATGTCCGAGTCCCCTAACATCCCATGTCCCTCATCAAGGTCCCAAACCTTGATACGAAGCATCATAGTAAACTTCAACTGGTTTATTAGGATTCGGTAAAACTAACACGGGCGACATAGTTAGTTTCCTTTTTAACTCTTGAAAACTTCCCTCATAGAAATCTGTCCATTCGAAAGCTTGATTCCTTCGAGTGAGCTGAGTGAGTGGTCCAGCGATCTTAGAAAATCCTTCTATAAATCTCCGGTAGTATCCGGCTAATCGAACAAAGCTTCGGATCTCTGTCACCGTCGTTAGTCTTTCCCATTGTAACACAGCTTCTACCTTCGAAGGATCCACAGCAATTCCTTCCTTTGAGATTACATGGCCCAAAAATTTCACTTCATCTAACCAAAACTTGCATTTGGATAGTTTCGCATATAGCTCTTTCTCCTTCAAGATCTGGAGAACTATGCTGAGATGTTCAGCATGGTCCTCTTGATTTTGTGAATAGATCAAGATATTGTCGATGAAAATAACGACGAATCTGTCCAAATAAGGACGAAAGATTCTATTCATGTAGTCCATAAATATCGCGGGTGCATTGGTCACACCAAAAGGCATCACCAGGTACTCGTAATGTCCATAACGAGTACGAAAAGCTGTCTTAGGAATGTCTTCCACTTTCACCCTAATTTGGTGATAACCTGATCGCTAATCGATCTTTGGAAACACAGCCGCTCCCTTCAATTGGTCCATCAAGTCATCTATCCTTGGCAATGGATACTTATTCTTAATCGTAACCTTGTTCAACTAATGGTAATCCACACACAATCTTGAAATCCCATCTTTCTTCTTAACCAATAACACAGGTGCTCCCCAGGGTGACACACTGGGTCTCACGAATTGTTTTTCCATAAGCTCTTCCAACTACTTCTTAAGTTCCGCGAGTTCAGCTGGTGCCATACGGTAAGGCGCTATAGAAATAAGACTAGCTTCAGGTACCAAGTCGATGGCAAACTCGACCTCTTGTTCAGGTGGCAAACCAGGTACATCATCAGGGAAAACTTCAGGGAATTCTCGTACAACAGAGATTGCGTCCACATCGATTTCACTCTCGACTTTCAAAGAAGATAATAACATGTATCCTCGGGCTCCCTCTTTCATAAAAGCCTTCACTTGGTTGGTGGTCAAAAATCTAGAATCCTCATCTATAGGAAAAACTATGGTTTTTCTAGAATAGTCTAACAAGACACGATTAACAGATAGCCAATCCATTCCCAATATCACATCTAACTGAGATAATGGTAAACAGATCAAATCGACAGAAAAGATCCGACCTTCTATAACTAAAGGACAACCTAGACAAACTGTAGCAGTAACAACAGGTTTTGCAGTAGGAGTCGAAACAGTCAAATCAAAAGGCAAGGAAGACACATACAATCGAAGTCTCTTCACACAGTCATGTGAAATGAAAGAATGAGTAGCACCAGAATCATACAATACAATTATAAGATTACCTTTAATGATACCTTCTCCTTGTATCAGATCCTCGGATTTAGAGGCCTCAGCATCACTCAAGGTGTAGACTCTGCCTCCAGCTTGTGGTTTAGAAGTTCTTGCAGCATTGACAGATGGTTCCGCCTTGGTCTGATTATAGTCTCGAGAAACGTGACCAGGTTTCCTGCACCGGAAGCAAATAATTCATTTGATTGTGCAGTCTCTTGTAAAGTGCTCCTTTCCACACTTCATACACCTCGGAGTAGTTCCAGCATTCTGGCCCATCCTTCCTAGACTTTCAGTTGGGCTTCCTCTTTGAGGTCTTTGTGGCTGTTGGCTTCCAGAGGGTCTGGAATAGGGCTTCTTTTGATAACGACTTGCGTTACCACCGCCCCCTCTTTGGGACTGAACGGGCCTAAAATTTCTATTTCTCGCCTCACGTTCTTGTTCCACACTCTCTAATCGACAACTAGTGTCAAGTAGCTCGGAAAACTGAGTAATCTTCAAAGCTATCACAATTTTCTTCACCTCATGCCTCAGGCCTTCCTCAAACTTCCGGCACTTCCAGACTTCATTGGGCTGAAGTTGAAAATAGGTAGAGAATCTTGACAAGTTTTCAAACTTGGTGGCGTACTCGCTCACAGTCATGCCTCCTTGTCGCAACCTCAGAAATTCCATTTCTTTTACGTGCCTAGCACTTTCAGGGAAATACTTGTTCAAGAACCTTTCTTTGAACACCTCCCAAGTTATCACTCTATTTGCGGCTTGCAATAACCTTTGTTCTCCCGTCCACCAATGCTCAGCGTCTCCTATTAGCATGTATGCAGCATAGGTTACCTTCCTATCGTCAGCACAATTCATACCAGTAAATATTTTCTCCAGCTCTTGGATCCACAATGTAGCTTTCTCCGGATCAAACTCCCCTTTGAATTGCGGAAGGTTAGCATGACGAAATCCCTCTAAGTTCTGAATGTCCGCCGTAGCTTCCAACTGTTGTGCAGCTCTAGCCTGTTGTTGAGCTGTCTGTTGGTTCTGCTGTAACATTGCCTCAGCCATCTTTTGTATGGCCTCTATGGCAACAATCATATCACCTCGACGAGCCATCACTTCTTCTCAAATCAAACTACGCAAAACACAAAGAAAGTCAGATGTATCCATATGAATACTAAACAACAAAATCACAGAGAATAACACAGCACAAATAAGACAGTCCAAAATCACACGACCCAAAAGAAAACATAACCGGGAGCTCTGATACCAAGACAGTGTAACGCCCCTTTTTCTAATCCGATACACGCGAAGAAGGAACGTCACACTATTATATTAATAATTCATAAAACATAAGTAAATATTTTATTTGTGAAAAATAACGTTAGTTTCATATTTTCATAATAGTGATATATTGGAGCTAAATTAAGTTATCTTAAAACTTTCATCATAATGAGTTTTTTTTTTTGTAAGATATTGTAAATGTTAGAATAATAATACTAGAAAAAGAAAATCCCTGCTATAGCAGAACTTCCAACACTGAACAGTTATAATACAGTCAACAGAAACTAAACTATACATCAAAATTACATTATCATAGTTATACGTATAAGCCTGTATTAATTACATTTCCAAAAAGTATACAAAAAGACAAAATGTGTACCTACCCCAAGAGATACAAATATATACCCACTAAACCAATAGTACGTCAGGCTCCCTCAAAATAAACAGACAGCCATCAGTAGCCATCTACCTAAAACAGTCTCTAAGACTGACAAGAACTAGAAAGAACTATAGACGGATCCTCCACAGGGTCCTCGTCGTCCGATGAGACATCCATCGGAATGACGGAACAGCGGGCAGGAGCCTGAGCAGTACACAAGAAAGAGTCGTCACGTGGGGTATAATACATGTCCGCCCACATGTCTCTCTCAGGCATATAAAATTCCAGCCAAACAAAAGCATGGAAGTAAAAAATAGAAGCAGTGTAGCATCCCCATGCTAAGGACACCGTCAATTCGCCATGGTAGACACAACGATCAGTCTGCACGTTGATATGCCAGCAATCTAGACCGCCATGAAAATTGATCCGCATGTAACCAAAGAATCCACGGGGGCGAAATGACATCCTCAGCAATCTCGATCTCAATCAAGATACGGCCAGAAATCTTGAAACTCGGTGGTTTCCTTGTCCTCTTCACTAATGTCTTCAAACAATCATATGATAATACATAATAGCAGAATATACAGTAAAGAGGTGAGAAACTCGCCATCATTACCAACAATAACAGCAGGAAATTAAACGGCGTTGAATGCCCAAAAAGAACGCAGTTCATACATTTAAACATTACGGCATTAAAATTTTACAGTAGAAGCAAAATGACAACATTTAAATGACAGAGGTACCATCAATAGTCAACAGTTCAAATAACCAATAATTATTACAGAAATAATAGGAAGCATACTTCGCAATTAATAATGCTCATGCTCGATGAGTTATGCGACTGACAGCTAACAATGCAAAAGTGTCTCAAAAACCTACTCCATGGAGCTAGACTTAAACATTTTCGGAGTGAATGATCAAGGAGTAATACCAGTATATCATTAGCCTTTAAAATATAGTGTGCTTTATTTCATAAAATGTTTGCGCAATGGCTTATACATGGTACCTAGACAGTTGATCGCGATATAGGACAGCGTCTCAGACAGGATCATCGGTGTGTCCCATTGGTTTATCCCACGGCCCTAGTGGAGCTACCACTGTCTATTGTGAGACACCCACACCCCGATGCCCCCTAGGGTTAACAACATATGATACCTACGCTTAGTCTATTCGCACTCGCACATAGGTGTTTTCAACTCCTAGGCTCACACAGCTTTTCTAATAGTGCCCAACGGATGACACATATGCATGACGACTCAATGCCAAATCATGTATGATAAATATTGTATCCCACAATGGTACACGTACATTCATACGTACATAACTTCAATCATTGATACCGTATCATCAAGGTATTTTTTATAATCCATGTTCATCAAGTATTCATCCCACGTAGGGGTCCATAATTGCATTAAAGTTAAGTTTTATGCCACCATCATTTTCAAATGTCCATTCATCGTTATGATTCATGTTATGGATTCTCACCTTCAAGGTTACATGTCATTAAGTTAATACGACCACTTTATGTCACTTTAATTCTTTATTATCATTACTTTCAAAAGTCTTTAGAATTATCAACTCTTTAACCATATCAAGTATTAATCTTCTACTTCAAATTCTTAACATTGGATTAACCCATTACCATCTCCCTTAAGCCTAAAACCGTAACCCCCACTAAATTCCTAAACCACATATTTGTTTGTCATTTTAATGTATTAGTATCTCATTACTAATCCTCTTTAGATGCTTAATTCAATTCTCTCAACTCACACACTCAAGTTCTTCCTATTAGGTTAAATGATCCAAATTACCAATTTTAGTCTTTGTTAAATTTTTGTTTACACATTATGAGCTCCTAATTGTCCTCTAATTTCACATTTGTCCATTTTTGTCATTCAAGTCACAATGTTCACCAATTTGCCTCCCATGGCCGTTAGCCACCAAGGGACTAGGGTCCATGCATTTGTTCTTTGTTCTTTGTCCTCATCCATCCAATTATTACCATTCAATTAGGTTTCAAAATTTTAAACATCCATACCCCTTCATTGGGGGACTTGGCCGTGAGCCTCCTTGCATAAAGCAAGGGGAAATTGTCTCAAGTTCATCAATTCTAAATCCATGAGGTTTATTACAACTTTAACAAGAATCAAATCCATACAAATATTTAAGAAAAGAATAGAAATTATCAAGAAGCAAATAGAAAAGAATAAAATCAAGAGTAACCCCTATTAGGGTTTCTCACAAATACACAATTAGAGAAGTCTCCAACCACCATTAGAGGTTGAATAGAGTGGTCTCCCTCTTACCAAAGAGGAGAACACAAAAATGGCTTCCAAGATGCTCCTTGAGATTTCGGTTTTGGCCCCACAAAAACCCTAGAAAACAACCTCAAAAATCAACACCATAACTTGAAAAAGGAAGTATCCTTGACCATGAAAATGGTCTTAGAACACGAAAATGAGAAAAGAAGAGAAGAAAGTTGCAATCTTTACCTTAAAGTCTCAAACTTTGACCTTGAAAAAGATTGATGAAGATGGACGGTTTTGAGGTGAGGTGTGAAAGAAAAAGTGTTTAGAATGATGAAGAGAAGCTAGAAATGAGGTTAATGGAGTTAGAAACCGAAAATGGTGAGGATAGGGGTGGTAACCCGAAATGGAGAAAAATGGAAATGGTGGATTTTGATGAAACCTTGTGAAGAGAAATGGCGGAGATGATGATGGAGAGTAAGGATGTGTAGTTGTTGAAGAGAAAAGATGAAGAGATGGAGTGGAAGAGTGAGCTTCAGTTTCGGTTGGCTATGGAGGTTTAGAGAGAAGGGAGAGGAAGGAAGAAAATGATGATGTAGAGAGATAAGTTAATAGGTGAAAGTGTGATAGATTTTTGAGTGAATTAGGGTTAAAGGTTGAAATAAAATTCCCCCCTTTTTCCCCTAGGGTGCCGCGGCATTGAGAGAGAGGAGAAAGGGAAATGGCAAGCTTCCTAAGCAAGCCAAGGGTAGTTAGGTCTTTTCTTGGGTCAAAGCTTCTAGAAGATTGGTTAAAATAGCAATATATTTGAATTAAAGTAGCTTTGTTATGACATAAAGTAGATTACATTAGGATAAGGTGATAGGATTTTTATTACATGCTATTATCCAGAGGATAATAGTTACAGTCGACAGAAGTCAGTATTAATTAATCTGACAGATAAATCTTTTGTAGTATTTTATTATTTCATCTGTTAAATTTTCTCGAAAAATGTGAAACCTTGGAAACTATGTCTGGCCTCGAGTTTAGTAAGATCCCCCGTCGACGTTTCCATAGTTCAAGGTTTTCGGAGAGAATATCTCATTTCTCCAGCTCTGCTCAGCTTGCATGCAAAACGAGAAATATATTAAAATATTCGACGTTCCCGGAAAATTCTCAGAAAATTCTCAAAAATTGAAAATATTATAAAACGACTATTCGTCATATAATTTTCTAACTTTTGGAACGTTACAGTCATTTTCCCGACTCTGCCCATTGTGCACGTAAAACGAAGAATATATTAAAATATTTTGCGTTCTCAGAAAATTCTAGAAAAATTCTAAAAAATCTCAAATATTATAAAATGAATATCCATAACGAAATAAATAAATTTTGGGGTGTTACAGCTGAAGCAAAAGGTCAAGTTTGCTGTCCATGCTGGTCATCCTCTGAGTGGAGGAATCCTCCAATGCTTGGAAGCGGTCATCAAAGCACTGCAAACGGTCATCCATTATCTGAAACCGAACAGCATGGTCCATCTCCAGGCAATCAATAGGCTCCAGGATCTCATCATATAAAGTAGCTCGAGAAGATGATGGTCCAGCCCCTGCTGTGTACTGAGAATGATATTCTGGGGGTGCCTGATCTGCCTCGTGCGCCTATGGCTCAGGTGCCGCAACTGTCCTAGGTACAACATGACCATCGTGGTCAACTAAATGCAAAATGCCATTTCGCAGCTCGCACATACCCATGGACACCAGAATGGTTCCATCAATAGTAGTGGAACCGCGGACATGGTCCTCCTTTAGTAAGTCTATATAGTTATAATACTCAGCAATAGCAGAAACAAAACCCCCAAGCATGATGCTGCCTGCTAGAGCGGCTCCCTCATGCTTAAACTGCTTACACAGCTAATACACCCCATTGACGGGTTCCCCCTGAATCATGCAATGTAAGAAAAATAATTCATGGCGACTAATAGTGCCCTGACTCTCCTTCCTACCACAGATAGTATTAGCTAACCATTTTTGAATGTATCTATGAGCAGGGGACCGAAGTATGGAGGCCTTAGATTTTGAAGGGTTATAGGTACCTGACCCAACAACAGTCAGAGCGGTCCAAACCCGATCAGGATTTAACTCATGAGGAATACAGTTGTGGCTAACTAGGAAACCGAAAATGGCACTGAATTGGTGGATATCGAAAGTGCAAGGGGAGCCTAAAAGCTTAAAAGTGATCTCACCTAGCCACTGAGCTTGGTCACTCAAGGGGTATAATTTGTAAGAAAAAGTGGAAATAACCTCCCTAGTTAGCTCATCATAAGTGGGTTTGTGCAATCGTGCAAATGTGACCCAACCAATCCTACCCAGTAATGTAAAAACTTCCTCATGTAACCCAATAGCCGGTAATGTATCTTCATCTAAGAATTTAGTAGCAACAATTTCCTTGTGATCAACAGGATTAATGGGTACTTGGGGTGGAGAGGGAGCACGTGGTGGAGGTGGAGGTGGAACTTGTTTTCTTGCTTGCGTCTTGATGCACTTCCTTGGAGGAATTTTGAAAGGAGTGAAGATGGTGGCTCGTGGGTGCTGTTCACGGTGATGGAGATGGTCAATGGTGGTGGTGGTCACAGTGGTGGAGTGGAAGAATGGTGGTTAAGAAGAAATGGAGTGGGAATGGGATGGATATGGTGATAAATGAAGGAGTAAAGGGGAAATGGAGGTGTGGGTGATGATTTGGAGTAGGAAAAATGGTGGTGGTTATGGAGGATGTGGTGTCTGCGTATGGAGGTGGGTTAGTGATGTGGGTGGTGAACTTGAAAGGAAAATAGGGGAAATAAGAGGAAATAAGTTGGATGCGGTTGGATTATGGTGGAAATGGTGGAGTTTGGTGGTGTTTGGTGGTAGAAGGAGAAGAAAAAGAGGGAGGAGAGATGGAGGGGTGGTGCGTCTGTGCAATGGGAAAGGAAATGTGGAGGAAGGAGATGACTCAAATTGCCCTAAAATGGCAATTTGGGGGTTCTGCCACGACCACACGGGCCGTGTGGATTTACACGACCCACCCGTGTACCTTGCTATTTTTGAAAGATTTCCCTAATGCAATTTACACGGCCCCTATAAATTTACATGGCCCCCCATGTCCTTTGCTACCAAAAACTCTAAAAAATACATAAAATGACCTCTTTTGCAAAGGAATGATAGGGGAAACCTAATTTAAGATCATGAATGGTGTTGTGCATTAGAAAACACTTAAGAAACACGTGTTAACAACATAATTCATGTCATTAAACATGGCTCAGGGTCTTTTAAAGTCAGATTCCCAAGACGGTATACAATATCGTTCTTAAAGAGATTTCACATCCTTTGAAGTTCATAAAGCACAAAGCCATTAGAATGCGTCTCAAAAGTCAATAAGCATAACCTAATGACCCTTTACTCACTCTATTCTCAATGAATTAAAAAGAAACTTCTTAGAATACGGCAATCATTCCAAAAGAACTTAACTCGATTACTCATAAAAAAACACAACAACACCACAAAACAATTTATTCTCAAAATTTCTCTTCCACCACACTCTAATCAATTCTTAATCATTCATCAATCAATCAAATAATGTACTCAAGCACACACCAAGCCATCCAAAACACAAAAATTTCTAGTGATTCAAGGACAATAGCTCAGGAGACAGACCAAGATCTATTCTATTTAGGAAACTAATCAAGAAAACTATAGAGCAACACAAAATAAAAAGGGAAAAGAAAGCAAATCTGATTTTCTTGATGATGGGTTGCCTCCCATTAAGCACTTAGTTCATTGTCCTTAGCCCGACATTGTGACATCTTCAATGTTCTTCAGGTTGTGGAATGAGAAGGGTCATCTCATCCACTTTTGCACTTTCTAGATGCTCATGGTAAGGCTTGAGACAGTTTCCATTGACTTTGAATGATTTACCAGATGTATCACTCATGATTTCCACTGCACCAAAAGGAAAAACGTTAGTCACCATGAACGGTCCAATCCATTTTGAGCGTAATTTACCTGGAAATAGTTTTAATCTGGATTAGTACAATAACACTTTCTGCCCTTTGGTAAAGTTCTTCCTAGAGATCACGTGGTCATGGAATGCCTTTGTTTTTGTTTTATAAATGAGGGCATTTTCAAAGGCCTCATTTCTCAGTTCTTCCAACTCCTGTAACTAGAGTTTCCTCTGTTTCCTAGCACCTTCCAAGTCCAAGTTGACTTGCTTAACAGCCCAATAAGAACGATGTTGCAGCTTAACGGGCAAATGACAGGGCTTCCCAAATACCAACCGAAATAGGGACATGCCAATTGGAGTCTTAAATGCAGTCCTGTAAGCCCATAATGCATCATCAAGTCTTAAACTCCAATCCTTACGGGTTGGATTCATAGTCTTTTCAAGGATTGACTTGATTTCACGGTTGGACACTTCAGTTTGCCCATTTGTCTGTGGATGATACGGAGTGGAAATTCTGTGCATCACTCCATATTTCTTCAGAAGAGCATCAAATGATCTGTTACAGAAGTGTGTCCCTTGATCACTGATTATGGCTTTTGGAGTCCCACACCTAGAGAAAATATGTGACTTCACAAAATTCACAACAGTTTTGGAATCATCAGATTTAATGGCTTTTGCTTCCACCCATTTAGATACATAATCAACAAATAAAAGAATATATGAAAAACCAAAAGAAGGGAGAAATGGTCCCATGAAGTCAATGCCCCACACATCAAATACCTCTACAAAGATGATTGACGAGCGCCGAACTCAGTCAAAATTATAACCGAAGTTATTACCTAAGCTTGTAGCACAGTGACAACATCGGATCATCTCCACGAGAATTGTAGATGCAATTTAATCAAATCAAGTGAAAATTAGCAAAAGGGGGTTTAACAGTTTAAGATCACACTTAACAAAATTAAAGGAAGAAATAACAATTAAAGAGCAGTCAATTTAGAAACCTATCCAAGATTGGGTGGATTCAATCATAGACCCTTCATAGAACACTTGAAGCGTAATTGAATTGTTAATTTGGATCTAACCGAGATCTCTGCATCAAATCCAGAATTCATACTAGACGATCGTCTAGAATTTAATTAACAAGTGATAATCACAAATCCATGAATCACACCATTCATGAAGATCTATGTTAATTTCAAGTACCGAATTCAATTAACTTAGGCACAAATCAGTAACCTAACCTTTTCAATTCTGTGATTAATTTAGATCAATCAGTTCTAAGTTTCATCACAAATCTCAATCTTAAACCAAGATCAAATCAGATCAACATAAATAGAATCACCATTCATGCATTCAAGATCAAGAAGAAGAAAAGAGGAATTCAATTACAAATCAAATACAATACATAACCAAGATCTCAAGAATCCAAACCACAATCTCTTCAAGAGTTCTAAATTGACCGAAAGTAGCTTAGCCCTCTATTACCATGAAGGGGAGCATCAAAATATACAAAAGTTATGAGAAACTATGAAGAAACAAGAAGAAACTATGAGAGAAATGAAGGAGAATATAACTTGTTATTCATGATAACCAATGGTGCCTTTTATAGAAGTCTAGGGTAACAAAATGACAAAGGGGAAATGGGTGGATGAGTGGGGTGGTTGAGTGGGGTTGAGTTGGTTGAGTGGGTTGGTTGAGTGGATGAGTGAGTGGATTAGTGGATGAGTGGGTGGATTAGTGGATGAGTGGATGAGTGGATTAGTGGATGGATGAGTGGGTGGTTGAGGATGAAAATTTCTTATCTGACTTGGAAGCCAAAAACGACCAACTATACTTCAGATCCATGAAAAGTACTCTTCATGAAAGTTGTAGATCTTTGTCTTGGCTATAACATGCATATCTGGATCGTTCAATTTGGCTTCCTACAACCCAAGATATGACCCAAATACTGTAGGTTGCTCAAACCCAACTTCAGCACCTTTGTTCCAACTTGCAAGCTCAAACTGACCCATTAGACTTCATTTTTTCAAAAAGTGTTCTTCATAAAAGTTGTTTATTTGGATCTTAAATATCAACTGTCCAAATTTCAGCCCATCTCCATTATTACAACTTGAGATATGATTTTATGAGTGCACACCGTTCGGATTCTAGTGACAGAACCCGTATTCTGACTGCCATGTAAACTTAGGTCCCTTAGACATCTGTTTCGGACTTCGAGCTCTTCATCAAAGTTGTAGAGCTTCCTCCTAGCTTTCCTACAAGGTAAAATTCATGATTATCAGATATCAGAAACTCAAGTTATGGTCAAAATACAGAAACAGTGTCAAGTCTCAATAATGCTGAAAATATTCAATTAGGACCAATTTGAGCTTAAACTCACAAAATCATACCAAACTCAATCAATTAAGAATATGGAGAGTGTAAATGACTAAACATAAGGGTTTCTTAATGAATAAAATATGTGATTATCAATGATCGGGGTTTGAGGTATTTGATTCCGAGGACCTATGTTACCTATTCTTTGACAGTGATTACAAGACTTACAGAAGTCGTAAGCATCCTTGAAGATTGTTGGCCAATAAAAACCACTATCAAGAACCTTGTCGGCTATCCTTTTTATGCCAAAATGTCCTCCACAAGCATATGTGTGACAAAAGGAAAGAATGGAGTGAATCTCTGAATCTGGAATGCACCTCCTGATTACTTGATTGCACAATGTTTCCGGAGATAAGGGTCATCCCATATATAATACTTACAATCACTCCGTAGCTTATCTCTTTGAGCTTTGTTCCAGCCTTCTGGAAAGTCTTTGGTGGCCAAATAATTGACAATATCAGCATACCATGGAACTATGGCTTTGATGGCCATTAGATTCTCATCCGGAAAGCATTCAATGATTGGCATTTCCTCCTCTTCAGTTACTAATTTACTCAAATGGTCTGCTACCAAGTTTTCACTTTCCTTTTTGTCCTTAATTTCCAGGTCAAATTCCTGGAGTAGTAGAATCCATCGGAGCAATCTTGGTTTTGCTTCCTTTTTTGTGAGAAGATACTTCAAGGCTGCATGATCTGAAAAAACAATCACTTTAGAACCAATAAGATATGATCTAAATTTTTCTAAAGCAAATACCACAGCTAAAAGTTCTTTTTCAGTTGTAGAGTAATTCAATTGAGCATCATTTAGAGTCCTTGATGCATAATAGATAGCAGATAGCATAAGGTACTCTATCAACTCGTTGTCCTAAGACAACCCCTACCGCGAAGTCACTGGCATCACACATCAGCTCAAATGATAGTTCCCAATTTGGGAGTCTTATGACAGGCGCAACAGTCATTAGTTTCTTGAGCTTAGTGAAAGCTCCAATACATTTCTCATCAAAATTAAAGGGAATATCTTTTTTGAGTAATTTGCATAGGGGTAATGATATTTTGGAGAAATCCTTGATGAATCTCCGATAAAAACCTGCAAGACCAATGAAAGAACGAATTTCCTGCACACTAGCGGGTGGGGGTAAAGAATGAATGAGTTCTACCTTAGCTTTATCTACCTCAATTCCTTTAGCAGAAATTACATGACCCAACACTATACCTTCTTCTACCATGAAATGGCATTTTTTCCAATTCAGCACAAGGTTAGTGTCAATGCATCTTTTTAAAACCAAAGTTAGATGTTCTAAACAGTTTTCAAAACCATTTCCAAAAACACTAAAATCATCCATAAAGACCTCTATAATGCTTTCAATATAATCAAAAAATATGTTCATCATGCATCTCTGAAAGGTCCCTGGTGCATTACAAAGTCCAAAAGGCATTCGCCTATATGCAAAGGTACCAAATAGACAAGTGAAAGTGGTTTTGTCCTGGTCTTCTGGAGCAATAACAATTTGATTATAACATGAAAATCCATCCAGAAAATAGTAGTGAGAATGACCAGCTAGTCTTTCCAACATTTAATCAATAAAAGGTAAAGGAAAGTGGTCTTTTCTAGTGACCGCATTAAGCTTCCTGTAATCAATGCAAACACGCAACCCTGTTTATAACCTAGTGGGGATAAGCTCATTTTCAGCATTTCTTACCACAGTAATTCTATATTTCTTTGGTACTACCTGGACTGGGCTTACCCACTTGCTGTCAAAAATAGAATAAATTACCCGTACACTTAGGAGCTTTAGTATCTCCTTTTTCACAACCTCTATCATAGGAGGGTTCAACCTCCTCTGGGGTCTCTTACAGGTTTAGCACCCTCCTCCATTAAGATTCTGTGCATGCAAATGGAGGGACTAATACCCTTGATGTCAGTTATTGACCAACCAATGGTTGTTTTGTGCTCTTGCAACACAACTACCAATTTCTTTTCTTGTTCTTGGGTGAGTGACTTGGCAATTATCACTGGAAGTGTGTCCTTTTCTCCCAAGAATATGTATTTAAGATGATCAGGCAATGCTTTTAGTTATAACTCAGGTGCCTGCACAACAGAAGGTTGAGGTACATCAGTAGTAATTGGTAATTCCACAAAAGAAACCTTATGTTCTTCTGAAGTGGATGAGAGCTCTTGCAAGGCAGCTACGACATCATCAATGTCTTCATCCCATGGCTCTCCTTCATCACCTTTCGTTTCTCCCATATATCTAAGCTTTGAGTCAAAATTGTATCAAGATCATTACAGTGGTCAGACTCAAAAGCTGCAGAAATTAAAGAATCAAGAGAATCAATTAAACAAGCTGAGTGCACATCACTCGGGTATCTCATGGCCTCAAAGATGTTGAATTTGATCAGTTCCCCATCAAATTCCATCATCAAAGTTCCGGAGTACACATCAATTTTTGTCCGAGCAGTTTTCAAGAATGGTCTCCCCAACAAAATAGGAGTGGAGTTGAGGGATTTGTCCTCTTCTATGTCCAACACATAGAAGTCTGCCGGAAATACTAATTCATTCACTTACACTAAAACATCTTCAACAACACCCTTTGGATATGCGTTAGATCGATCAGCCAATTGAATAATTACACCAGTTGGTTCCAAAGGACCCAAGTATAAAGATGCATAAATGGAATAAGGCATGACATTTATGGATGCACCTAAATCTAGCATTGCACTTTCAAACCTAGTGTTACCTATAGTGCATGGTATGGTGAATGTGCCAGGATCCTTACATTTTGTTAGGAGTTTCTTTTTAATTACAGCTGAAACATTCTCTCCCACTTGGACCCTTTCGTTCCCTTTTAATTTCCTTTTGTTAGTGCATAGTTCTTTCAAAAATTTTGCATATCTAGGTACTTGCTTAATGGCATCTAACAAAGGGATGTTAACTTCCACTTTTCTAAAAGTCTCTAAGATCTCTTTTTCTGCTTCTTCTTTCCTAGTCTTTACCAATCTACTAGGAAAAGGTGCTTTAGTGACATATTTAGGAAGTGGTTCAGGAATACTTACTTTAGGGGCTTTAGAACTTTGCTCCTTGTCATTTGCTTCCTTGGGTGATTCATCTCTTTCTTTAGTGATTGGTGGAAAAGGTGTGGGTTCATCCAACGTCTTCCCACTTCTCAATGTGACAGCACTAGCATTTTCTCTAGAGTTTACTTCCGGTTATGAGGGAAGTTTTCCCGAAAATTGGCTTTGAAGCTTGTTGAAATCTGTGGCTAATTGTCCCATTTGGATTTGCAAGTTGTTGATTGTGGCCTTTGTTTCTTGTTGAAACTGTATGTTATTAGTGGCCATTTGCTTAACTAAATCTTCCAATGAAGGTTCAGGTTGCCTTGGTACTTAAGTTTGTTGTTGTCTTAGAGGGAAAGGTGCTTGTCTTTGCTGAAATCCTGGAGGTCCATAAATTGGAGGTTGATTCTGGGGTTGCTTTGCATAGCTGAAGTTAGAATGATCCCTCTACCCTGGATTATATGTGTTGGAGTAGGGGTTGTAATTTTTGGAAGGTCTAGAATATCCCCCCACTACTTTTGCCTCCTCATTTGTGTCCTCTTGGAGAGTGGGACACATATCAGTATGATGTCCAAGTGAACAACAAATTCCACAGGGTTGTGCTGGTGTTTTTCCATTGTCAGCTAACAGCTTAACCAAAGCAGTTAATTGAGTCATTTGCTGTTGTAGACTGATTGTTTCTTCCTCTTTAACTGCTCTTACTCCAGAGTCATTTCTGGTGTAGAATTGTTGAGTGTTTGCTGTAACATCCTCCTCAGGGTATCACATTTCTGACTCCCAACTCATAATCTGTAACGAAGTTCATAAAAAGTTTGAGTTATAAAATGTGAGTTTTAAAATTTCTTATTACAGAAACATAAACTTACTGAAATCCATAAGTATTACTGAAAATATAATTAAACTGATTAATATACAATATTGACACTAATTAATATTTAACAATTTAAAGAGAAATATAAAACTAACAGACTCTTTTTTTAACAGTAGCAAACCCCATCACGGGTCTTACTTAATAGCATGGTACAACACTAATGGTAAAACTTAACATACTTATTCCTTCTTGTATCCATCTTGATGCATCAGACATCTGTTCCTAGTTCACACTGCACATTATCGAATCCTGAATGGCTACTCCTCAATGTTGTCACCAATCTCAGAGTATTTACCACCCTTCATATGTAAGACAACTCGTTCCATCTATTATATAATTTTTACAACACAAGCCCAACCAAACAATATAACAAAGAGGTGAGATCATCTACGCCAATACCAACATGATAGCACAGAGATAACACAATAACATATCATACAAATATATCATACCATCAACATTAATCAATTATCATCATCAAATTATTTATCAGTTCAAATATCATTCAATATTTATGATGATGCCCCCATCATTATCCAATTATCATTATCATTATCCAAGTATTTCAACAGTTCAATTATCATAACCAATGCTCAATAATAATACATATGTTATGCATGTACACATAGATTCAATGTTCCTACTTCATGGAGCTAATACTCAGTTCGGAGAAGTTAATCGAAAAGATCTGTCGGTACCACAAGCCTCAGACCACGTGCTATAATCCTCATTTTGATTTTGCACATCTAGCATATACATGATAGTCTTTATCATATCTTGATTAAGAATAGTGTTTCGGTCAGGATCATCAGTGTGTCACGTCAGTCTAACCCACGGTTACAGTAGAGCTACTCACTGCCCACTGTAGGCAGCCCGCACCCTGATGCCCCCAAGGTCAACAAGTGACTTACACTATGCATATCGCACCCACTCAAGAGGTGTACCTCTCTCCTAGGCAAATAGCCTCATACAGTCTATTGGACCTTTCCAATGCATGTTCAATGTATCAATGCCAATCATAGGCAAAATTCATCATTTTCTCATACAATGTTCACACACTAGTCCATGCATGTAAAATGCACAATTCTCAATTCAAATTCACAATTTCATATTCAGGGTCCACATATTGGCCCATTCTTAGTTCAATTTCATATTCTCATAATCAGGGTCCACACATTGGCCCAACAGTAATCATACTGTATTTTCAACAGCGAAATCATATTATCGCGTTTTTATAGTCACAAAACACTTTCGTCGTATTTTCACAATTACGCAATATTTCTATTACGTTTTCACAATTCCGCAACACTTCTGTTGCATTTTCAAATTACGTATTGATTTTTCAACATTTTCTCAATCACGTAAAAATATTTACACGTTACTCAAATCGCGTAGCGAATTTCCACCATTTTCATAATCACGTAACTTAAAAATCATTCTTTTAAGTCGCGTAAACCATTTTCCATCATTTTCAAAATATCTAAACGATTTCCAAATCGCGTAGAAATATTTCAACGTTTTTCAAATCGCGTAGCTTAAAAATCACGTTTTTAAGATATGTAAAACATTTTTCACCATTTTACAATCACTTAAAATATTTCTCAATATTCCAAACATTATTTTGGACTTTCAAACAAATCAATATCATTTCCAACATCATTTTTCACATTTCTCCTTTAAGAAATTCTTTGCTCAAAATAATATGACTTATCACATTAGTTTCTACATTTTCTTACTCAAGAAAATCCTTTTCACAATATATTCCACAAATTCACAATTCCATTGAATTAAATCAATGTTTCTAACTTTAAAATTACTAACGCTCTCCAAAACCCAAAGGATGAGTTACACGTTAGAAAATATCAAAACACCATTATATTCTCCATTTTTCTCAAATAAATTCTAAAATCAATTCTCTTTAAAATAAATTGAGGTTCAAACACTTTCAACCTCTCTTTTCCATTCATATACAAAAATCCCATTTTCTCAAGTGATAAAACACTCTGATTCCCGTTCCAAATTCCTTATACTAAATCAATTATATTTCCATTTGAAAAATCACTTTGCTTCATCAAAATCAAGGCATTACAAGCCTTCCAAAACCGTGGTACATGATTCCAATGGCCATCAAATATTTTTTTCTTCTAAGTCAATATGGTTTTACACAAACAAAATCATTAAAAATTCTTCATAAAAATCGTGAGCACTTGGTCTTTGAAATCAAATCATTTGTTCATTTTTCATTTCTTTGCAAATCCATTTTCACTTTCTTTACAAATCCTTAAAATCAACATTGCCCTTTTCATTTAAAACTCATGTTTAGTAAAATGCTTAGAAACTTTTTACACAAAATAAATCAATAAAAATCTTTCTCAAAACCGTGAACACTACTTCTTGAAAAACAAACCCTTTGTTTATTTTCCTTGCTTTTCTAATCATCCAATTTTATCATTCATGAAAATATTAATTTATGAACACCTATTTTGAGTTGTCTTGGCCAAAATTCCTCTTGGTCTTTGGAACCAAAAATCACTTTCCTTTCCATCATCAAATCATGACATACAAATACATATTCAACATATATATCACAAGCATGTCATAATCAAAGCAAATAAATCATGCAAATCATACCAAGCATAGGCAAATAATCAAAGCACATAAATACCCACAAATTATTACATGACCATGGATATGAATCCTCACATGGATTCATTATCCATCAAATACACAACCATCTCTCACCACCATACTTGGTTAGTGAGATGAATCTCCCTCTTACCTCTTGAAGATCCTCAAAAGCTCCTTGTTTTGCTTCTTTTTCCAAGTCCTTCACCACCAAGAGCTTCTCAAATACAAAACAAAACACAAGTTTATTAACATATTAAGCTTGAATAAGAGGAACCATGGATCAAACATGGCTTAGAATCATGAAAAAGAAAGAAGAAATGAAGTTTCCTTACACTTCACCTCAAATACCCTATAACTTTGATCTTGAAGAAAGTTCATGAAGATGAAAGATTTAGAGAAAGTCTCCAACATGAAAGTTGCTTAGAATAAGGTAAGGATTCAAGAAATAAGGTTGGATAAAATTATTGAGTGATGGAAGGCATATTTAGGGTGCTTGGCTGAACCATGCTTGAAGGAGAAGAAGAGAAAATTTTCTAAGAGCTTTAGGTTTTTGGAAATGATCAATAATGATCAAGAATGAGTAATAATGGTCATGAAACACTTTCCTATGGTCTTAAGCCTCCGAAAATAGTCCCCTCCTTCATGCATTCTCTTAAGAGTGCAAAATGATCAATAATGATGCATATTGACCAAGACAAGTAATAATGGTATTCAAACTTTTGGTTTAGCTTCATAAGAAACACAAAAACCGTCCCCCCTTGCATTATGCATTCCTAAAGTTGTCATCTTTTCTAGCCACCTTTTAGAGCAATTAAAGCCATTGATTAGATCAATGGTTAAGATTAAGGTAGACTTTTGATTAGAAGACTTAATCTAGGCCATTAGATCTTGCCTCCTTGAAATTCTAGCCATTAGATCCATCTCCAAAATGAAGGGTCAAGATTACTCCTTCTAACTTTTAATCCAAGGGTCAAAATTAGTCATAGCCATTTTAGAAGACCAAATCTCCACCATTGATTAAATCCAAATCCAATGGTCATAATTGATCCATCTCCACCGTTGATTAAATCCAAATCCAACGGTCATAAATGGTCCTAGCCATTTTATTAGACCGATTCTACACTGTTGATTAAATCGATGATTGATATTAAAGTCTTCAATATTAGACTTGCTTCCCATTGGTCCGTCAAAAGTTGTCATAACTACTAATATTGACTTAACAGTATAATTTCTATTTTTATCTGCTAAAACCCCACGAAAGAATATATTTACTGTATTTTTATCGCCTGATAATTAAATACAGTATAAAACACAGTACAAGAAATTTTTTAAAACTGTTTCCGGATTCAGGTTTAGTAACATCCCTTGTCTCCGTCTCAACAGTACGAATTTTTCTATGTGTAGAAAAATTTTCACTTTGCGGGACCCACCTGGGCCCACGTAAGGCCACTTGGCCCACAAATAGCCCAAATACAATAAGAGAAATATAAAAATTTATAATCATCCACAAAAATCACAAATATTAGAAAACGTATGAAAATCAAGTCAGATTGTTAAAAATAATTAACAGTCAAGAGAAATAAATACTTAAAGATTTTCTCTGGCCCGAAAATTATTATTTTCTTGACACGGAGTAAATTACTCAAAACGATCAAATATGCTGACAGAATAATCAAAATAATTTTACAGTACACAGAAATCACTAAACAGTAAAATTTTGTTAACTGTCAAAATTACTATAAAAGAGATAGAAAATTTTGGGGTGTTACATTTGCAGCCATTCTTGCAATCAAATTTCTAGCTTCTTAAGGAGTTTTATCAACTAATGCTCCTCCACTAGCGGCATCAATCATGTTGCGATCATTTACTTGTAAACCCTCATAGAAATACTGGATTAACAGTTGCTCAGTGATTTGATGTTGAGGGCAGCTAGCACATAGTCTCTTAAATCTTTCCCAATAGTCATGAAGTGATTCCCCATGCCTTTGTTGTATGCCGCAGATTTCTTTTCTGATGGTTGCGACTTTTGAGGCAGGGAAGTACCTGTCTAAAAAAGTTCGAGCCATGTCCTGCCATGTTTAGATGGATCCAGGTGGTAAATAGTAAAGCCACTCCTTGGCAGAATCCTTTAGAGAGAAAGGAAAAGCTCTAAGTTTGACTTATTCTACCAGAACTCTTGCAGGTTTCATGCTAGAACATACCACATGAATTTCCTTCAAGTGCTTGTTAGGGTCTTCTCCGTGTAATCCATTGAAAGATAGCAAGAGATGAAATAGGCCAAACTTCAATTCAAATGCCTCTTAATTTTCTAGAATGTCAATGCATAGAGGCTGTTGGTCTAAGTCTGGAGCACCCAATGCTCTTAAAGTATCTTCTGCCATTGTCACCTCTTTAGTTGCCTCAGATGACTCAGATGTCTCTGAACTTGATAGGTCAATGTGACAAGCAGCTTCAATGTCTGCAGGTGTGAAATGGAAATTAGATGGATGGAATGGAAATTGGGATGTGAGTTAAGTTGATCAATGTAACTCCTCAAATTCTGCAAATATTCATCCAATCCTTCAATGGACATCAACACCTACAAAACACTCAGAAATAAAGAATCAAAACTTAAAAATAAAAATGAAAATAGAGTAAAAAATAGAAAATAAATTAATGGCGCAATTGAAAAAATGGTTCCCCAGCAACGGCGCCAAAATTTGGTGTTGTTGTTTACTTGGGATTAAAATTTGAGATTAAATACAGTTGCCAAGGCCACCAAATATATAAGACCTTGCAACCAGTTGTAGTTAGCAAGGGTCGATCCAAGAGAACCAATTCAATCAACACTACAATTCAATTTCTGATTTAGACTCCAAAGATTAACAAGTAGTAAAAAGGAGGGTTTGGGGTTTTTAAGGATATTGAATTAAATCAACAACAATAACAGTAAATAAATGAGAATCAACAAATCAAAGGATTTAGTTAAGATATCGAATCCACCACTAGATTTATATGATAATCCTAATCCACATATCCATTTATTCTAACATGACCAATTATATTGCTATGCAATCGTGAGATAGAATCTCTGTTTTCCTTAGGTTTTGGTCAATTTAGCAACCGCTCAAATCAACACCTAATCACCGAATAATCATAAAACAACCACTCTTACAACCATCCAGTAATTGCATTAAGGTTTAGAAAACTAATCACACTAAGATCTAATCACACACCGGGATTAAATTACTTAGAACATATATTCCTCCAGATTCATTACCGCAACCGGGCATAACAAACCCAGATTTACCACTTTTAACATATGGCAAAGAGTATAAAGACATTTACACCATAAACATATAGTCCTCTAGTTTTATCACCGTAACCGCGCATAATAATCCTAGATTAGCCACTATGAAATTAGCAATAAGCATGAATACCTTCATACAACAACAAGATTCAGAAATATATGAATAAAAACATAACTGTGTTGAAATAAACGAATATGCAGAGTTCACAATATCAAAACAAGGGTTTCATCTCCCCTTAGCCAAATAAGAAACTTAGCCACACATGGCTAAGACAAAATAAAAATAAAAATAGAATATAAACATAATCTGAAATGAAAATGCAGAAAAACTAAAGAGCAAACTAGTTTCCAAAGGATGGGGATAATTGATTTCCGATTGCTCGAACCCAAGAATCCAATCTTCGATCCAACCTCCTTCTTCCTTGTTCTTGGTTGTTTCCTCAGCCTCCAGGCAGTTCCCAAATGGGAAGCTCTACTTGTTCAGACCCTAGCATGCTTATTTATAGGCCTCAAGCCCTAATTCACTCATTTACACTTCCCCCCCGTGTGAGCCTCTGCCATACTTTCCATGAGATTTGCATAAAAACAGTGAATTACACGGCCCCTATAAATTTACACGGCCCCCCGTGTAATCTTCTATTTTCAGTTTTTCTTCATTTTGACCAAACAACAAAGAACACCACCCCCATGTAATGGGACACAGGGTGTGTAACTTTGGTTCTTCATTTTCAGCCTAGATCTTCAACAAATACCCTTCTTTTCTTGCTTCAAGAGGTGGTATTAATCGTTATGAATCCTTGGTTCCATCTCCAAGTGGATAGTAAACCTCGATTGAGGTTAATGGACTCCAACACTCAAAGGTTACCTGAAAGGTACAATTCGATTATGAGTGTTTATGAACACAATTAAGCTAAGTTTCATAATAAGGTTCCAAATAAGTTAAATATCAGAAACTTAGATAAATGGTAGCAATTAAGCATAATTGGAATCCAAAAAAACCAATTATAAGGCACTCAAGATAAGGGAATATTCGACAAATCACGAAACTGATCGAAAAAATTGAACAAAGATGCATATCAAAGACTGGAATCTAGGACAGTAATCGGAGTCTGGAACAAAGTCTAGAATCTTGGACAGTAATCAAAGTCTAGAACGGAGTCTGGAATCTAGGATGGTGGCTATGACAACTGAGTCTCGAACGAAGTGACGGAAAAATAGTGACAGTTAGTGAAAGGATTGTCAGAATATCTAGAACATGACATGAGATGTGACTAATCAGAGTTTTAGATTTTCAGGAACTATGTAGCAAAATAGTGATGGGACATGTCACAGAGGATGGTACCACTTTGATACCATGTCAGAAATAGAGAAACAATAACACGAAAAAAGTCTAGAATATTTTTGTATATTCTTTGAATTATCTCTGAATTTCTAAATTGATTAGTGCGTACAAGAAGATTCCCTATTTATAGGAAAAAAAATCTATATAAAGAAGGAAATATAATCAAATATAATTAAAATAGTATCTTTAATTATATGTGAACTAAATCCCTAAGTTAACACAAAATCAAGTCTAATTTAATATTGAGATATGTTTTAGATATTCAAACAAAGTGAACAGCAAATGACTTCCAAAGTTAATGTAATTATTAGTGATATTGTTTATTTTATATGATTTTGGATTATATTACTTCACTACATTTGTTATTCACTCTAGTATCTAATTCTTGTTTTCCTACTTTGTAAAATTTACTTTTTTAACATGCTAAGTGCATTTTACATTTTAAAATTGCAAAAATTTTCATTATTGTATTGATAATGACTCTCTGATACATTTAATATGTATATACTAAATACTACAACAATTAATCCATATTTTTTTTACAACAACTAAGTCTTTTCTCACTAGGTGGGGTTGGCTACATGGATCAAACAACGTCATTATGCCATATAATAAACCTAGTCTTCGGAAATGTCATTCAAATATAAATCTTTTTTAATCATTTCACCTATAGTCTTTCTTGGTCTCCTTCTACCTCTAGCTATTAGGCTATCCTCCACCTAATCTACTCTTCTTACAAGGACTTTTAAGGATCTTTTTCTTACATGTCCAAACCACCTAAGGCGAGATTCTCCCATCTTTTCCACAATAGGTGCTATCCCTACTTTCTCTCTAATGCATTCATTCTTAATCCTATCTTGTCTTGTATGGCTACACATCCAACATAATATCCTCATCTCAACGACACTAATCTTATGTTTTTGTTGGCTTTTTACCGCGCAACATTCGGTACAATACAACATCAAGTGCCTTATAGTTATGTGATAAAATTTACCCTCAAGCTTGAGAGGTACTTTTCTATCACATATAACTCCTGAAACACTCCTCCATTTCATTCATCTAGCTTGAATCCTATGGTTTACATCTCCTTCTATATCTTCTTCATTTTGTACGATAAATCCAAGATACCTAAATCGTGTGACTTGTGGTATGGTATGATCTCTAATTGTTACCACTAAGCTAGTATTAGCACGATTCTTACTAAACTTATGTTCCATATACTCCATCTTACTTCTGCTTAGATGAAAGTTATGTTCTTCCAAAGCTCTAGCTTCCCATTTGTTTCCTTTCTCGACTCTCCAACTAAGATTATATCATCTGTAAAAAGTATGCATTATGACACCAACTCTTGGATATGCATAGTAAGCACATCCAAGACTAAGGTAAAATGATTCGGAGTCAAAGTTGACCCTTGGTGCAGTCCTATAGTTATAGAAAAATCTTCTGTGATCCCACTCTGTGTTCTCACACTAGTTTTAGCCTCATCATACATATCTTCGATTGCTGGAATATAAGCAATACGAACTCTTTTCTTTTCCAGAGCCTTCCACAAGACTTCTCTCGGTACCCTATCGTAGGATTTTTCCATATCAATAAAAATCATATATAGGTCTTTTTGCTTCCTCTGATACTTGTCTATCAATTTTTGTAGAAGATAGATTGCTTCCACAATTGACCTCCCAAGCATAAAACCAAATTGATTATCTGAAATGTGAGTCTCTTGTCTTAATCTCCATTCAATTACTCTTTCTCATAACTTCATGGTATGACTCATGAGCATAATCCATCTGTAATTTGCATAATTTTGTATATCTCTCATGTTCTTATAAATACGAATTAAAGTGTTTCTCCTTCATTCATTTGACATTTTC
The DNA here is from genome assembly GCA_029884605.1 of Ormosia emarginata. Lineage (NCBI taxonomy): Eukaryota > Viridiplantae > Streptophyta > Magnoliopsida > Fabales > Fabaceae > Ormosia > Ormosia emarginata. Next base: position 27,806,608 of record JAQQTP010000074.1, on the reverse strand, counting down.
TTAGATCTCATTATCTCATTAAACAGCTTTGTGAGCCAGCTTATACTTTTCTCTTATAGGCACTTTCATTCTTCAAGAGATATACTATAATTTTTTTACAAACAAATAATAAACAATTTAATTAAAATTATATCATTATAAATACTATATATATATATATATATATATATATATATAAAAAATTAAAGTCGACTCTTGCAATCTAAATTGTTTTCTTAGGAAGAAAAAACTCCACTTTCACTCACTTGTATTAATTAAGTGTTGATGTAGCACCATTAAAGCAAATAACCATTTACATTCTTTATAATTTCTATAATGAAGAATAAAAACATAATTATTAATTATATATGATGCATCATTAATATCAATCAATATATATATATAATCAAAGTTGACTCTTGCAACTATATGCTTACACCTCATCTATATTGTTTATGTGGCTTCTTAGGAAGAAAAAACTCCAGGAAATTCTATGGAGCTCAAAGTTTGGGTTCTAAAATCTGTACATACATAGACTAATAAGAAATAACTATATAGAATAATGATAATGACATGTAAAATTTCTTTTCTTATATAGAGGTAGTTGGGACCAATGTTACAGCGAAGCAGGACAACAGGGAAAGGAAAATAGATAGGGGATAGGAATGGAAAAAATCAAGAATTGATTGAAGTTGTCATAACTTTCCTGAAGAGGTGACGAAGGTGGTGAAAGGTGAAGTATGCAAAGAAAGTGCAGATCGAATGCCTTGGTATTCCTCCCCATGCATGGTCTAGTGATAATATTAGAAAAATTGGAGATTATTAGGGTGAGGTTGTTTGTTCTGACAAAGAAATTGAATTCGTCACTTCTTTTGGTTCTGCAAAAATCCTCATTGACACATTATATTAGCCATATATTGAAGCTTGGATTTATCTTTCAGTTGGAGGTAAAGGCTTCGATGTTTATGTCAAGGAAATTGGTAGAGATGTTGTCAATGTATGGAGCAAGATCAGCAGCAATCCAAACTAAAGGTGCACTTCGACGGAGCCCTCTAAGCATGGAAGTTTGGATGTGGACTCTGCTGGAGAAGGTGAATTAGTTGTTCTGGTAACTCCATTTTCCATGACACTAGGGAAAAGCATGAGTTGGACGGTAGGACTCAAGGAAATAATGGTGTGTTGGAAATGGTTGGTGGTAACTTGAAGTGGTATGAAATTCAACAACCCAATGTTGATTTCAGAGAAGAACAATTAATGATGAATAAAGGCCTCTCTCCTAAAATGACGTACACAATGTAAATGATCTCTATTGGGCTTAACAGAAATAAGAGCCTATCTCGTGTTAGAAAGGATAAGTTAGTAGGCTGTGAAGTGGACTCAAGCCCCAATAATTTTGGTGTGTCTAAGAGTGCAAACTCTCAAGTGTTTCCTCCAAGCTTTGGACTATTACTAAATGGAAATAAGGAGCTCACTTTGGAGAAAAGTAGTGAACGAAACTTAGGACATAATAAAATAGAAACAAATCAAGTTGAAGTTCCAGTAGCTTCTGTTGTGAATGCTGAACAGGGAAATACTACAGAGGAATTCGTGGAAGCACAATAAACATGGGAGTTGGGGAAAAAAGTTAGACGGGCAGTAGCAAATGAAGAGGAAATGATCTTAGCTCTCTTAAATGCTAAGAAGTCATAGAAGGAAGGATGTAGGAAAACTTCAAAGAGGAAGGGACAATGGGGTAGGCATTGAGCCTCCTGTCTCATTTTAGTGTGTTCTCTATTTGTTTTATGAAGTTTCTTTACTGGAATATTAGAGGAATTGGGGGTGGAGGAAAATGTTCTGTAGTGAAAAAGTTGGTGGTTGAAAAACAAATTTCGTTCTTGGAGCTTGTTGAAACTAAACACTTTCAAATTTCTGTCCATAAAATTCAAAGTTTTTGGGGTGTGATTGATTATGAGTGGTGTGCAATGGACACTATAAATAGGTGTAGGGGTCTAATTTGTGTGTGGGAGAAAGAGTTCTTTAAGCAAGAAAACATTGTCAAAAGTTAGAGATGGATTTATGTGGAAGGTGTGATTCAAGAGAATAATTCCCATTGTGTTGTTATCTTGGTTTATGGTTCTCATACTCGTAGTGAAAGGAGTATAATTTGGTAGGAATTGTTATAGCTTAAACGAGTGGTTTTGGTTCCCATGTTGATAATGGGGGACTTCAATGAAGTTCTGATGCTTGAGGAAAAAAGAGGTGGCTATGTTATAACTCCAAGTATCTCAGACTTTGCTGAATGGGTGCAAAATATGGGTCTCATAGATATTCCTTTCATTGGAAGGAAACTCACATGGTCTAGAGGAAGATCACATAGTAAATTGGACTGTGTCTTTGTCGAGAATGAATGGTATGTAAAATTTTAGGATTTAAAGTTGTGGGGATTAAAAAGGTCTGTATCAGACCATTCTCCTCTGTTGATCGAATCAAGAAATTTAAGGTGGGGTCCGAAACCCTTTAGATAGCTAGATGTATGGTTCTCCCATAAGGACTTTGCTAAAAAGGTGGAGGTGGAATGGAAAAACTTAGGAGATGCATCAGTGGTAGAAAAAATTGAAGGGGCTGAAAATTCCTTTAAGGAAATGGAATAAGGATATGTTTGGCCATATTGATAAATCTATTAACTGCTTGGAAGCAGAGACAGGTAGACTTGATTCTCTGGCTAAGGAAGAAAATCTTGATGAAGTTAATAAGGCTAGAAGGAAAGTACTCTTAAGTCAATTAGAGATATGGTATAGGTGAAAAGAAAATTACTATAGGCAATTATCAAGAGAAATTCATTAAGGAGTCAGATAGAAATACAAAATATTTTCAAACACTAGCTATTGCAAGAAGCGGGAAAAAGTAGATACTTAAATTGAAAGTGGGTAGGCAAATTTTTAGGATCTAAAGCATATCAAAAAAGAGGCAAGAAAATTCTTTAAAGACTTATACAAGCAGGACTCGTTGCCACAAATTGAGCCTCAAGAACATATGTTACTGTGTATTTCTTATGATCAAGCCCTCTCTTTAGAAATTATGCCAACTGTAGAAGAAATAAAAAATGTTGTCTGGTGCTATGATCCTATGAAATCACCTAGGTATGATGGTTTTGATCTAAAATTTATAAAAAGCATGTGGAATGTGATTGGTGAAGACTTCTCTAAGTTTATTATTAATTTCTTTTCTTCGGGATTTCTTCCAAAAAAGGTAAATGTGACTTAGGTGGCTTTGATTCCAAAAATAGAGGGTGTAAGTAATATGTCAGAGTTTAGACCTATCAATATGGTAGGCTGCATATACAAGGTAATTGCTAAAATTTTAGCTGGACGGATAAAAAAGGTTATGCCAGATTTAGAGGGTGAGACTCAATATGTGTTTGTTAATGGAAGACAGATCCTTGACGGGGCACTTATAGCTAATGAAGTAGTCCATTGGATTAAAAAAAGGGTCTGTTCTTTTGAAGCTTGATTTTCAAAAAGCTTATGATTCTGTTAAGTGGAGTTTCATTGATCATGTTTTGAAAATTATGGGTTTTAGGGACAAGTGACGAAGATGGGTATTTAATGCATCTCAACAGCTTCTATGTCAATTTTGGTAAATGGATCACCCACAGAATGTAACACCCCAACTTTTGGATAAATGACCATTTTGTCCTTATTGTACTATTTTATGTTTTTTTGTATGTTATAAAATTTATTTGACTATTTGATGATAATATTTGAGTGTTTTGTGTGATTTACTCTGAGTCAGGAAAATAATAATTTTTGGGCCGGGGAAATCTTATTTTAATTATTCGGAGCTGGGGGATCTTACTAAACCCAATTCTGAGTGATACGAATGTTAATCTTTTAATTTTTAGGATTTAACTGTGCAATAAAATAATTTTATATTATTATAATATTATTTTATTTAACAGTACCTACTGTCTTAAAAACAGTAGAAATCTGCTCCAAAATGATCATGGACCCGAAAAAGTCTGTGGGACCCGCGTTTAGTGAACCGGTCAATGTTTTTGGCTAAATTAAATTCTAAGCCAATAGGAACAAGTCAACGATGTAGGCTTGAAAGGTTTGGACCAATAGAAAACAAGTCCACAAAAGTGGTTAGACTTGTTGAAATCAAACTAGAAAGCTTAACCAAGTTAGCTTAAAACCTAACTAAGTTAGTATAGAAAGCTTATATAGTAACTAAGTAAAGTAAACCTAGTTAGCTATCTAGTTAAGTTCTAGTTAGATAATGATCTCAAAATATCAAGACAAACTTAGTTAGCCTAAGTAACTAGATAGTTTGGCTAGTAACTAAACAAACTAACCAACTTCACCTAAGAGTAACTAGAAGACCAAATAGAGCAACAACTTGGTTTGCTTCTCCTTGGAGCAATTCGGCTAGAGCATTCAAGAAGCATCAAGAAGAGCTTAGTCATTTGGTGACTAGGTTTTCATACACCAATGAGAAACAAGCTTGGAGCTAAAGCTTTGTTCTCCACCCTTGATCACATCTAAGGTCAAACAAAGAGACCACCTCCTCTTGGAGCTCCACATCCATAAGCTAGGTTTAGAGAGCATTTTACTTCATTCTTCATCTTTGCTATCTCTAAAAACCTCTCTTTTCTCTCTTCAAGAAACACCAAGTCCATAGCCTTTCTTCTTTGAGCCATTTGGCCAACAACCATACAGCACCATCCAACCTTCAAAAATTTTATCTAACCCACTTTCTCAAACCTAAATAACATTCTAAGAACATCTCTAGTTGAGAGTTCTTCCAAAATCCTTCATCTTAAGCTTGGAAAATCACTTTGGAGATTTTTCCTAAAAGGTGAAGATTCTTGTTTTTCATTTCTAACATGATTTCTAAGGTTCTAAGCCATAATTGATCCAAGGTTTATGTTTTTCTCCTATGGTTATAACTTTTAAAAATTTATTTGAGCATGTTAGGTTTCCTTGGAGGACCACACGAAAATTAACTAGGAAGGAGAATAGAAGGAGTTATCTTCCTTTAAGGTAAGAGGGAGATTTGATCTCATCAACCATGTGTGGTGATGAGAAGAAGAATTGTATGTGTGTGAAGAATCCATAAGGATTCATTTATGTGGTTGTTTAAAAGCTTTCATTATTTGTGATTGATTATAGTTGCATGTGTGTTTATAGCTTTAAAATATATTGCATGTGTTTATAGATGTATGCTTATTAACTAGGATGTGAATAATATGTAAGGTTTGCATGAGTGTTCCCAAGGAACACAACATGGAGCTCACGGCTTCACCATGAAAAGAGAACCAAAATGTTCTCAACCATTTTCTAAAGGAAGGATTTAATGGAATTAGGTAAATTAATGAATTTCAAAATGATTTAGAAGATGGAAAATGATCCAAAGATCAAATGCCAAGATTTTGTTAAATTCGGCCAACATGCCTTTTTAATGTGTAATCAATCCAAAAATTTATTTTCTAAGTATAGACTAGTTGTTTAACCTAAAAAGAATACATTTGCAATGGATTTTCAAGACTTAAAGAAGTAAACTAATTTTTATTAGAAATATGGTATAGAAGAAAAATAAACAAAACTCTTGAAAAATATTTACCTTTGAGTTTTAAAGTATAATGACAATTTTTAAAGTATATTTGGTGGTTATAAACTAAACAAAGGAATTTTTAAAGGAAAAACGTAGAAAACACAATTTTAATAGATTTTATAGACAAAATGCTATCAAAATTTATTAGAAACAGACAAATAAAAGAGAACATTTTATAATATATCTATAATGTAAGGAAAATATTCTACGTAGTTTAAAAGTATTAGAAATAGCTTACGCAGTTTTAAAATAGAGAATTTAAAGCTTTACGGTTAAGAAAACGATTTAAAAATCTTACGCGATTGAGAAAATGATTTAAAAACACTACGCGATTTTAAAAACAGCAAAATATATTTATGTGATTTAAAAACGTTTGTAAAAGTGACGCGATTGTGAAAACGCGATAAAATTTCTACGCGATGAACTGGAACAGTGAGTTTTGTTGTCGAGCCAAAGTGGTGGACCCAGACATGTTAAGATATGGTACTGTCAAGTAGAGACGTACTATATTTTGAGATTATTGAGATTGAGGACATTTGTGTAAATGTGGTGATATTTTGAGACTAGGGGTATTTTTGGTAAATATTTGTTCTCATTCATGCATTGAGAGTCATGTCAATAGGGTTGGAATTGGCGATTGATTGACGAGATGAATTACACTGTGTTGTCGGTGTGATAAGCGTAGTGTAGTTCATTAAGTGGACTTGGAGGCATTAGTGTGCGGAGTATCCCACATATGGACAGTTGGTCGCTCTTCTAGGTCGTGGTAACTGGCAACACACTTATGATCTTGACACGTACTATACTTAATCAAGATCTTGTAAAGACTGTTTAGTACAATGCCTGTAGTACACGATGTATTTTGGACTGTGTACTACTACACGACGATGGACTGTAGGCTATAGACACGACGTTGGACAGTGAAATAGTTTGGTTGGGCAGCCTGAGGTACTGATAGATCTTTACGGGTCATTCTCTCTGATGTCTGTGTATAGCTCCATGGAGTAGGAATGAGTCATTATGCATTTGCATTTATGGTATATATCTTAATTTTATTATTTGTGATATTATGTATGATGTGCTAAATTATGTTGTTGTTTATGATATTGTGGTATGTATATTGTATTAAACTATGATATCTGTTGTATTGTCGTTTTCTTAATTGCCATGCTGGTAATGATGTAGGCTGTCTCATCTCTCTATATGTATTGTTTTTGTATTATTATTTATGTTTATAAAGAGTTTGAGGAAGAGGAGCAGCCTCTAGATTGTGTGTATCCTGAGGAGGAGCAACAGCAGACGGGTGATCAGTTTGACGAGTGTGAGCCGTCCGATCATCCACATCCTCTAGATTGATCTTGTGGTGATGGTGTTGCCTGGATTCCTAGGTTTTGTGAGACTGGAGTTTCACAGAGGCTCGGAGGCCTAGCGACTGCACGAGGATCGAGGATTGGTGATTTACTTGGGACGTTTGACTATTTCCCTGCCTGAAGAATTTGATGCTGAGCTAGTTTTTACTACTAATTTGTACCTACATCTGGAGATGCCTTTGGATCTGAGGCGTCACTAGGGAGGACTTTTTCGTGTACCCAGTGAGATCAGTATAGTGTCAACAGCACGGACTCCTGTCCGTAGAGCTGTGAGACATCCTGGATTTCTATCACCCGAAGTTTCCTCTGAGAGTGATCCTTTGGAGGGTTAGCAATCTTTGATGTGCACTTGGGCATGTCTACGTTTTGTATTATACTAACTCTTTACTGCTTTATTTAAATATTTGTAGTTGTAAATTATTTGTATAACTTAAGACAAAATCATATGTACATTATGGTGTGTAATAATAGTTTGTTTTATTTTCTGTTCCGTGCTATTTTATTTAACGATATAATGTATAAAAGGAAAAAAAAATTTACAACTCATATTAACTATGTATCAAATGTTTTATAACTTGGGTAAAGTTTTATTTTATTGCATCATAAATGTGGCATCCCCACAAAGGTGTTATACAAAACCTTTCAATATGGAGCGTGGACTAAGGCAAGGTGACCCTTTATCCCCTTTTTTGTTTGTCCTAGTTGCGAAAGTGTTTAATCGGATGGTATACAGAGATAAGGAAGCTGGGTTGATTGAGGGTATCTACATTGGAAGAGATAGTGTTGAGTTGTCTCACTTACAATTTGCAGATGACACGACAGTTTTTTGTCCCTCCAAACGGCACATCATTACTAACTAAAGAAGGTTGTTGGATTGCTTTGGTGTTATGTTTAGACCGAAGATTAATTATGCAAAATCAGCCCTTATTCCTTTCTATTACTCGCAGCAGTGGGTTAAAGAAGTGAGTATAAGCCTCTTTTGTATGGTTGTTTCCTTGCCAATTAAATACTTGGGAATTCCTCTAAGCTTAAATCCGAAAAAGCTTGAGACATGGAGACTGGTGTTGGAGAAGATTGAAAAGAAGCTTGCATCATGGAAGGTGAGGCTTCTATCCAGGTCAGGTAGACTTTTTTTAATCAAATCTGTCCTTAATAATCTATCTTTATATTATCTTGGACTTTACAAAATTCCGAAGATTGTGGTAAAAAAAATTATTAGACTTCAAAGTAAACTTTATTAGAGTTATGATCCCAATAAGAGAGGTCTTCCTTTAGTTAAGCGGAGTCTTATTCAGAAACCCATAAGTTTGGGAGGTCTTGGTATGGGGGATTTGGTTATTAAAAATGTTGTTATGCTTTTTAAATGGTGGTGATGTTTTTCTGCTGAGGAAAAACCATTATGAAAGAGGGTTGTATATTCCACTTATAACCAAAAGTGGGATAGATCACTTGTAGATCAAAATATAACATCTAGTGGGGGTCCTTGGTCTATTATTTGTAATGTTTCAAAGATTGGGAATGAAGTAAAACAAATAATGCAGAATGGTATTTGGATGAATGTAGGAAATGGCAAATTCTCTTTATTTTGGGAAGATTTGTGGATTAGAGATGGGCGGCTTAAACATAAATTTCCAAGGTTCTATGTTGTTTCTTTGCAAAAAAAAAAAAAGGTGATTGTAGATTTTGGAGTGTGGGATGGTTCGGTTTGGAGATGGAATTTTCTTTGGAGGCGGTTGTTATTTGTTTGGGAGCCACAACAACTTAATGAGTTAAACAAATTTTTATCTGAGGTTTCTTTTAACAGTGCGGCAGATGATAAATTTTTTTGGAAATTTGACTCTAAAGGATGTTTTTCAATCAAGTCTTTCATGTTTGCTAAAGCTAATATGTCTGGCTCATTATGTCTCACTAATAATAGTACAAAAGGTGTTTGGCAAGGCCTTGCTTCTCCAAGGGCTAAATTACTTGTGTGGTTTGTGTTGCTAGGAAGATTAAATACTAAAGGTCGTCTTTGGAAGCTTAATTTGATTCAGGAAGGTGATATTGGGTGTCCTTTTTGTAATCTAGACATTGAAAGTATTGAACATCTTTTTTTCACCTGTGTTTTCTCCTGAAAACTATGGTGTTCTTGTTTGGATTGGAGGGGTTTTTGTTGGTTTATTCTATCGGACTCACGCACTTTTTTTGATTCATGGGTGGATATCGGGTTAGTTGGATTTCAAAAAAAGATGTGGGTATCCTTATTTTTTGCGGTTATATAGACTATTTGGCAATCGAGAAACATGTTGGTGTTTGAGAAAGTGGAGCCAAATTGGGCACAGATTTGCATCATTGTTAAAATGAGAGTTAGGTATTGGACTGATGGGTGGTGTTCTGATTTTCCTTTCACTCTAGATTTGTCAGTATCTAATTTGTAGCAAGTAAGGTGTTAGTAGCATCCTAGTGTAACAAGGCAGAAAACTTATAGTTGGTTTACTCTGTAACATCCCGAGAAAACAAGTTAGGCTTGTATATGGTCTTAGATGTACTATTATACTTGTATAACATATGAGTTAAGTTTTATGACAAACTAAATTTGTTTATGTACTTAGTTGCAATCTAGAAGTTGAAAAGTAACTTAAAATGACTCAGATAGTAGCATAAATTGCTAAGTTGAGGGAAATAAACTTAAAGAGTTGGTTTCTAAGTCACAAATAGGGTGAAGAAGGTGTAGTTAAAATTTGAGAGTAATCAGAGTTAGTTTGGTATTTTTAAGCATACAGGTTGTGCATTTTAATGTCTGATTGACTAGCAGCAAGTATGAAAAATTAAGATATTGATGAAATAATAATTTTGATGAATCTTAGTATTTATTTCAAAGTTATTGGAAGTTGAAAAACTTGATTTAGCTAAATTCAAGTGTCCTTAACATATATAAAGTTCCAGCTTTAGACATAAGTGTCAAAATTGAACTTTGCCTCCTTATTTTCCTTCTATTCCCATGGTTCCAGAAACATAAACAGAAAAGGAAGAAGAGGAAAACGTGAAGGGAGAAAAAAAGGAAGGAGGAAAGAGGAGAAACTAAGAGGAAAGCTTGGATCCACCCTTGGTCATCTTCAAGATCTTTATCATCTCTATCTTTGTAGCAGCATAAGGAGCTTGGGGTGGGGGTTCTCTAACTTTCGATCTCATCCTTTTTTCATCTTCTCCATTGAGTGAGGTTAGGTCACCAAGATGGAGAAATTGGATTTAAGATGCAAGAATCCACTTTCTTTGTTAGTTTTTGCTTCCTTTGATGAAACTGAGTTAGTTTCACTCTATTGAATGCAAATTAGTTGATTTTGTGCTTAAACAAATCAAGAAGTTCCATAAGTTGGCACATAGAACCTAAGTTGTGATTTTAAGCATTAATCCAAGTTTAAGTGAATTCTTGAGTTGAATTTAGTGGTTAATGATTATAGTATAATTAGAGACCATGACTAGAGTTAGAAAACACTTAAAATCTATGTTTGGATGTTTGGGAATGGATTTGGAGCCAATAGAACAGTGGCTCAGTTCTACATAATTTTCTACAGAATTGACTACGCCTAGGCACAACTTTATCATGCCTAGGCATGGACTGATTAATTTTTGGTCCAAGCGAGACAAAGAGCACCACGCCTAGGCGTGGCAAAACGAAGTCTAGGCATGAGACAAGACATAAGCCACGCCTAGGCGTGGAAATGTCAAGCCTAGGCGTGAGTTCCATAATTTTTCAAGAATTGTATTCTTAATGTTTTGGACTTCCCTAAGTATTAGGATCACTCTTATATGCCTTTGTAAGTGTGCTGAGGCATCAATAGGGATGTTTCAAAAGGGAAATCATCACCTATCAAGTATGAGAAAGTTAGACCCTTTGTGCATCCTATAGTTAAGGATTGCCATAGGTAGGTATCTAACACCCTAGGCACTTAGTATTGCATTAGATATCACACAATATGTGATAAGATGGGGTAACAGATACTAATGTACTAGAAAGAGTTAGTAGCATTCACTCTAGTTAATTGGTAAAGGTCTAAGCCTTGGGATATCATAGAATTATGGATTACCTTGGTAGGGTACCTAGAATTTTAAGCAACAAAGTGTTGCAACTACTAACCACTCATAAGTTAGTTTCTCTTGAGTGGAGTCAAGTTTGTGTATTTAGTTCCTAATTGGAGATGGTTGTATACTAAGTTCTCTAGTTAAGTGAGATCTCGTGCATTGTTTAATACACAATAAGATGAACTATAACTCGAAAGCTTGTCATATTCATTGACTATAGCAAAAACATGCTTAACTCTTCAAGTAGTATAGTTGAGTTGGAGATGCATGTAGGAAGAGAGTTACTTCCTTAAATACTAAGTTATGCATGGAAGTTCAAATCGTTAGGTATTTCAAGAATTAGGAGTTACCTAAAGTAGGTATTTGGAACCTTGAGCACTCTAGTATGACACAAGTCATTACAAGTACTGCATTAGAAGGAGAGCCAGATGTAAGTGAGATATGTATAGTTTACTTATCTAGATGCACAAATTACTCACTTGCAGTAGAGTTGAGTTAAATGTACAAAGATTAGAGAAGTGCTCATTTGACTTCATAAGTTGGGTAAAAATGATGCATTAGTTAAGATAAACTCTTTCACAAGGATGAGTTGAGTCTATGAGCGAGTTTACAGTTAGTAAGAATTACAGTTTTCCTTTGTCTCAGGTAGGACCAATATGTGATAAGTTCACTCCCTACCTTAGCAAGTATTCGTGGAGCTAGAGTTTCTTAAAATAAATGAGTAGAGGTAGGGTTAAATCGTCAGCTTTGCAGTTATAGTAAGTTGTATGTGCAATCGTCTACTGCTGTTGGCATATGCAATTGTATGGGTGGTTGCTTATGTTATGGTATATAGGCTATCGATTTGACTATACTACTAGGTATTGTGCAATTATTAATTATAGTGAAGGAAACTCCTATGATAGTAATTATAGATAATGTTATACAGTTGTATGGGCGATCGTATAATGTTGAGTTTAGTTTAATTATGTATGCAGTTTATAAAGTTATTATGCCATGCATATATGTTTATTATTGAGAATTGTTATGTTCTCACCCCTTTCTGTGTTTTCATAATAGAAGCAAGTCAATAATCGTCATAGAGTAAGAAGTTCAAGAAACAGAAGAACTAATATAGTATAGTTTTACTTGTTTCTTGTTTAGATAAACCAAAAACCATTTTGAAGCCTTGAAAACATGTGTGCTATTTGCTTTCTTTGAAAAGCAATTTTTAGGGCATTTGTGTGAACCACTTTATACCTTTACATAACAACCTAAGTCCTAAAACTATTCTTGAAGTTCTTGAACTTGATCTTGCAATATCTTCATATTTATTATCATCAAAATAAAAACTTCATAGGTCAATAGCCAATTACAAAATATAGATTTTTAATGTTATTGAAACTGTTTGATCATTGAAATTACTTATTATATTTTTTCAATTTTAAGTTAAAATACAAAAAAATGACTTATTATATTTTTATAATTATATTTTTTATAATTTAAACATATAAAACTGAAGAAAAATGTAAATAGAAATAAAAAAATAAGCAACTTAAATATTTCTAATCTTACTTATTTATATTTATTTTTTAGTGTGTACATTAAAAATTGCAATTAAAACATAATCACAAATTTTTATATATTTTCAAATTTAAATAAATAAGTCATAATCTTTTATGTATATTTTACATTAAATTATATTTGTTATTTATATTTATTTTTAAGTATATTTTGCTTTTCAACAAAACTTATTAATTTGTGAATCTGTTCCTTTCCATTAATTTATTGAATTGTTAATCTATTCCAACTTATTGTCAACAAAAAATGCTAATTGACTCTGTTAAGCTTGTTTTTTTTAATATCATCTTATTTAATGTGCTTAGTCTTTTTAGCTTTTGGGCTTTGTTTTCTAAATTGAACTTAAATTTGTCTATTGCCTTTTTTTACATTTCAGTAAAAAAGAAATTGTTTCCATTCATTTCCTATACAACCTTGCTTTCCTATCAGGATCATAGTTGTTAGAATCATACGATTCACGATTCGAATAATGTGATTCGATATGATTCAGCGTCCCAACGATTCAGAAACAATTTTGAATCATAAATTGCTCTGAATCATGATTGAATTGCATGAATTGTTCCGATTCGGAAACAACGGTACGAATCGTTGCTTTATGCTATTCGTGGAGAAATATATTTTTTGATTTTTTTTCATAGATTCTGACTAGAATCTGAAAGGGCAAAGGGTTAAAAAGAAAGTGATGGGTCTTTTAATTCTTCATCCTTAAACATTTCATTCTTCATGTTACACTACGTTTGTAAGTCATGCTATGCTTCTGTCATGTTTGCACCTCACTCTATGACTAGACTCTGCATTTTGTTTCAACTCTGCCATGCCTGCAACTCTGTTGTGCTTGCAACTTCGTCATGCTTCTGTTTGTGAGTCGTGACCAATGGGCCATCTTCATCACGTCTCGACTCAGTGGTTATGTTATCTTCTACTTTTCTTCATGTCATAAGGGTGGGCTCTGTTTTTCATATCAATGGCTTGGCTTCTTCATAGTTTGTCCTATGTCCACTGTTTTGAAGGCATTATAGATGATGGTAGGGGTAGTGAAAATGGAGATGAAAAGGATAAAGAGATGGCTATGGTTAATGATGATACTCAAGCTAATCACGACTTTGAAGATCTTGACCTTGAAGGGGAGGAGAATTGAAGATATATAGATTATAAATTATTAGTAATTAATATTTAGAATCTTTCTACATCAATTTGGAATGACTTATCTATATTTCAGTTATGACTTATGATTGTATTTTGGTATTATTGGATTTTACTATTTGAGTTTATTTCCTTAGTGATATACTGATATATAAAATTTAAGTATTTATTTGAGACTTTTTAAGCATTTTTTTTATGTTTTAGGTGTGTAATTATGTATATTTAAATTTTTTATTAATGTGTTTCTGAATCATACAATTCGTTATGATTCAAGATTCATGATTTGAAAATTAAGCAAACGATTCATGATTTGACAACTATGATCAGGATAGCTAAGCTAACAGCATAGCGTTATTTTACACCTATTGACATATGAGATGTTCTCAAGAAGCTGCCTATTTTTATTTTTGATAAGGAGTTCTATTTTGTTTTATTAATTTTTTTTAACTATCAAGCCTTGCAGATTTTGCAACTCAATGCTTCAAAGCTATTGTTTCCATCTGTTAAGAACAACACCTTTTTGAGAGCCTTTGGAATTTTTTTGAGAGTTGTGGGGTAGTTGACCTTATCACAACATGCAGTAAGGAAACTAATTGGATTCACCTAACTTTTCATTGGTTATCTTGGTTCCATTAAAACCATATTATCTGGGTTTCAATTTTTGTGAATGATCATGAAAATGGTACACAAATGGGATAAGTTTTGTTGATAGCTTGGAGATGGGAAATAATAAGAAAGTAAGTTTAATTATTTTATGTCCAAAAGGTTTGAATTTTTTTTTGTTGATTATTATTATTATTAGTAGTAGTAGTACACTTAAAAGAGAAATAATATTTTTGAATATTATTGCTTGAATCAGAATTGTACAAGTATGATGTACATTATATAAGCTTATAACCATAATGACTTGCCTAAAAATAAAGCTAAATTATAGGAAATAAATTTGTACAATAAAGAAATAAACATGTACAATAAAGTCCAAGACTCCTCATCAAGCTGGTGAATAGATATCTATCATACCCAACTTGCTAGTAAGATCTTGAAAGCGTTCTATAGGTAGTCCCTTAGTTAATACATTTGCCAACTGATATCCTAAAGGAAAATGTTGCGATTATGAGTCTACTATCTAATTTCTCCTTAATAAAGTGACAACATATCTTAATGTGTTTTGTCTTATCATGTTGATTCAGATTATGCGCAATACTAATGGCTGATTTGTTATCACAAACAGTTTCATGAGCGCTTCATCCTTTAGTTTCAAGTCATCTTATATGATCTTCATTCATAGCAACTCATAAATTCCTTGTGGCATAGCTCAAAATTCAGCTTCTGAACTTGACCGTGCCATTACATTTTGTTTCTTACTTCTCTATGTTACTAGATTTCACCTAGAAACATACAATAACCTAATGTTGACCTCCTGTTAGTAACTAAACTTGCATAGTCAGCATTTGTGTAAACTTTTATTGATAGGTTTCCCCCTTTATAAATAGTAATCCTCTTCCAAGCATGGTTTTAAGATACTATAGAATTCGATCCACAGCCTGCCTATCTATTTCCTGCGGATCATGCATGAATTGGCTAACAATACTAACACCATACACTAGATCTGGTTTGGTATGTGCCAAATATATTAGTTTCTCTACTAGTTTTTTGTATTAAGCTCTATCCACCTTGGGATTCTCTTCATCACTTCCCATTTTGTGATTCTATTCAATGGGTACACCAGTAGCCTTACACCCAAGTTTTCCAGTCTCTCTGAGAAGATATAGGATGTATTTCCTTTGAGAAATAAATATACTTTGCTTGGAGTAGGCAACTTCAATTCTAAGGAAGTACTTTAGCTTTCCAAAATCTTTCATTTCAAACTCAACTGCTAATTTTTTCTTTAGGAGTTGCATCTCAATCAGATCATTTCCTGATATAATGATGTCATCAACATACACAAGCAGGACTATGAGTTTACGTTCTTGTGAATGTTTAAAAAAGAGAGAATGATCACCTTGACTTTGTCTGTATCTCAGGGACACCATTATTTTTGTGAATCTTCCAAATCAAACACAAGGAGACTACTTCAACCCGTTTAAAGCCTTCTTTAACTTACACACCTTATTCCTTCCACTAGTGAAGTTGTAACACCCCTTGATGTAGCAACCGGAGCACAATCGTCATTACACCACAGTTACTAGATCCCGGCGTGTCACAGCCATGATAACAGTAATTTCAAAATTTACCAGTTCATTTTTTTTTCTTACAGTTATGCATAAGTAGAAAATACGAGTCCTGAATGAGATATAAGTATATTGACTCATCAACGGATACAACATCTCTTGATACAAAATTATACATATCCAAAATTAATGCATAAAGTAGAATTACATAATATCAAATTTAAACCTTTCCTTACATAGCATAAACTACAAAATAAAGATTCGGCCTTCACCGAAGTCGAACATGTAAATGGAAAGATCTTGCACTTGATCTTCCTCGACATCTTGGGCGGATAAGACTCGCCCTTGCGATATCTCCAAAGGAAAAGGAGTACGAACCTGTGACATAATCGAAACCTCTCTCAGAAAGAGATGACGGTTATCCCACATTTCCCTAATGGGTATAGGGAACTCCACACGTAACGGAACATAGGCGATGTTAGTCCCATCGCTGGGTTCATCTCCGCACTGCACCAGGGTTACATCTCCCACGTATACGACGAGTCCCGCTTCACGTTCGAAGTGCCAGGCTTCCGGGCCTTGGAGAAACTGTATCCATGTGCGGAACATGTAGGGTGTTGGGGACGTCATCACCAGGAAGTAGAAATCGATCCTCAAGTACAACTAATTGAGTCCACTCGCACTTTTCACTGTTTTTATCCAATTTGACATAGGACAAGGTAATACAAGAAAGAGGTGAGACACCCATCCTTCATTACCACTATTGGCAGTAAGAAAATAGCACGACGCAAAACGCCCACCAAGCAATACAGATTATATATTCATCAATAACAACAAAGGTATTTATAATAAAAGCAATTCAATTCTAAGCAATAATCAGAGTCAATAATCACAGTGATATTTATAGTAAAGGTAGAACAACGATGGCAAGCAGCGAGTGCGGATCACAATAGTATTTCCAGAAATCAGCACAACAATCAGATAATCATTTACAGGTATTCATGCTCAACAGTTTATAAGACCAGTAATGAATGATGTATAATGCATGCTTTCCCAATTCCTACTCCATGGAGCTAGACTCAAATAGTCGGAGAGAAAGATCAGGAGACATGTCTGTAACTCGGCTGCCGAGGCCAGTGCTATCAATAATTTTTCTCGTGCACAATCATGGCATTGTACAGACATTCTACACTAGATCACGATATAGGACAGTGTCAAGTCCGGATCGTCGGTGTGTTTGCATCGGTTTGCCCCACGGCACAGAGGAGCTCTAAATTGTCCATGTGAGGGACCCGCACCCCGACGCCCCCGAGGTCATAACACGACCCACACTTGTCTATTCGCACCCGCACTAAGGTGTGTTCAATCTCCTAGGCAACTTGGCCTTACAACAGTCCACAAGGACAATCACAATGCATAAGACACTATGCATGAACATGTATGATCCACAATCTCATACGATTCCATAATATGCCACATTAGGCCAATATAAGCATCAATATACAAATGGCCACTCACATGGACCCATAACATCATAATACAAGGATCAAGTCAATTGATGCGTCATTAGGTTCATTATGGACCCTAACTTAGAATTTGTTCCCTATTTCAAGGTTCATGTTCAAAATCAATTTATAAAATTAATTTAACATTCCAAGGCAATTCAATTTCCCATAACTTGCAATTTATTTAAGTTCTAGGGCCTCACACTCTCATGTTCTTCACTCAATTAGAATTACCTTAAATCTCATGATGCTTTCAATCTTAGTCCTTGAAGATTTATGAAGTCTTGATTTTATCAAATTCTTCTAACTTATTAATTTCCCATTCCATTACATAGGTTCTTAATTACCTAATTCATTATGCTTCCAATTTACCAAAATCACATACTTACACTCAAAAATACCTTAGAGGCCGTGGCCTCACAATGGTTCCAATTTCAAATCCTTTTAAGCCAACATCTTGCATGTTATTCCTTTAATTCATTTAAGGTGTTTACTTATTAAATTAGCTCACCTAAAGTCCTAATTTCTTGGCCCCAAAACCGTAGCCCTCATGGTGGTTTCCATTCCAAAATTTTCTTCCATTTAATTCCATCCATCCATTGATCAACTTAAGTCTTACCCTAGTCATAATTAAATCACAATTTACCTACACTTCCTAGCCTAAAACCATGAGCCTCCCAATAGTGAATCCCAAATCACCTTCTTCCATTTCAAGTCTTCAAATCCATTCTTTCCTTCTCTTTTAGGTATTAACTTCTTGTCATTAGTCCACTTAGGTTTTTAGTTCATTAAAATCAATCCAAGTGCCCAAGATTCTATGCCAAAACCGTGGCACCATGTTGAGGTAGGAAACTCCAAATTTTCCATTTAGCAACCCCAACATGATCAAGCACATTTTATATATCAAACATATTCAAGAGCATAATCAAGTATCAATCAAATTCAAGAATACTAAATCATACAAAATTTATAATTCAAGCAAGCATACAAAGAGCATACAAGGATGGATTTCTCCATCAACACACATACAAAGTCTCCTCACCACAATAAGTGGTTGAAGTGAGTAGTCTCCCTCTTACCAATGTGTAGAAAACAAGAAGAACACCAAGGAAGCTTCTTGAATTTTTGGATTGCACTTCTCCAAAAACCCTAAAAATTCAACTTTGTTAAAACAACATCAAGGCTTGGAAAATGAACCATGGATGGTCATTAAAGAGACCATAATCACGAAAATAGAAGCAGAGGGAGAGTGGTCTTGAAACTTACCCAAAATGCTCAAAGTTGGAGCTTGAAGAAGATGATGAAAATGAAGGATTTTCAAGAAACTCCAAGAAGAAAAGATGTTTAGAATGGTGAAAGGATTTAGGAAATGTAATTAGAAGAAATTTTTGTGAAGATTAGGGTGATGAAGAGAGGGCTGGCCGTGTGGTTGCTAGAGAGAAGGAGGAGAGAAAAGTTGAAGAAGAAAGAAGAAGA
Source organism: Ormosia emarginata (assembly GCA_029884605.1). Lineage (NCBI taxonomy): Eukaryota > Viridiplantae > Streptophyta > Magnoliopsida > Fabales > Fabaceae > Ormosia > Ormosia emarginata. The sequence goes on along the minus strand of JAQQTP010000074.1, from coordinate 27,787,750 downwards.
AGTGATGAGAGAGAAAGTGTCTTGAAATTATGATTAAAGTGTAGAAGAAATTAGCTAAATGAAAGGCAATTATTTGCCTTGCATGGGCTGCCACCAGCCGTGCAAAGAGAGAGAAGAGAGAGTGAAAATTGGCTTCCAAGAGAAGCCAAAGCACATGGGTCAATGTTTGGGTCAAAGCTTCTTAAGGAAGCTTTGATTATTTAACCATAAAATTTGAATTAAAGTAGATAGATTTGACATAAAGTAGATTACATTAGGATAATATTATAGGATTTTTATTACACACTATTATCCAATGGATAATAGTTACAGTTGACAGAAGTCAGTATTTAATTAATTTGACAGATGAATTTTTCACTGTATTGATTTATTTTATCTGTTAGAATTTCTCAAAAATTGTGAAACCTCGTAAACTGGGTCAAGTCTCGGGTTTAGTAAAATCCCCCATCGACATGTCCATAGTCCAAGGTTCTCAGAGAAAACATCGTGTTTCCCTAGTTCTGCTCAGTGCGCACGCAAAACGAGGAATATATTAAAATATTCGACGATTCCGGAAAATTCCCAAAAATTGCAAATATTATAAACGACTATTCGTCATATAATTTTCCAATTTTTGAGGCACTACAGTCGTTTTCCCGACTCTGCTCGAGTTTCACGCAAAACGAGAAATATATTAAAATATTCGTCGTTTCCGAAAAATTCCAGAAAAATTCACATAAATCACAAATATTAGGAAATGACTATTGGCGGCGAAATAATTAATTTCCGGAGCGTTACACTGACCTCAGCAATTCTCAGCTCAGTGTGCACGTAAAACGAGAAATATATTAAAATATTCGTCGTTTTCCAAAAAATTCCAGAAAAATTGCTAAAAAATCAAGACTATTATAAAATGATGATTTATGACCAAATAGGTATTCTTCGGGATGTTACAGAAGTCGTATCCAGGGGAAATTTTCATATAAACTTCCACCTCTAAGTCGCCATGAAGAAGACATTTTTAACATCAAACTGGTGTAATTCCCACCCAAAGTGGGCAGAAAGGGAGAGTAAGATTCTTACAGTATTCATCTTGGCTACTAGAGCAAATGTCTCCTCATAGTCAATTCCATAAGTCTGAGTGTATCCTTTTTCCACCAACCTTACTTTTTACCGGTCTAGTGTACCATCAGACCGATATTTCAAAGTATATATTCATCTGCACCCTACTGGTCTTTTGTCACCTGGTCTCTCAACAATCTCTCATGTTCCATTCTTTTCCAATGCACCCATTTCCTCATTCATGACTTGAATCTTGTAACACCCCGAAAATTTGTATTTTATTTATTTTAGGTGATTCTTAATTATTTTGAATAATCTAACTTGACTTCTGTGGATTTTATAATTTTTGTGATTTTTAGGAATTTTTGGGAGTTTTTACGTTTTTTTATTATTTTAATATTATTTTGGAGCTGTATACGAACCTTCGTATTTTATTTCTTTTGGAAAATCCTTAATGATTTTTACTAATCCGACTAGATTTTTGTAAGTTTTATAATTTTTATGATTTTTGGGCTATCTGTGGGCCCAAGTGGCCTTACGTGGACCCAGATGGGTCCCGCGAAGTAAAAAATTTTCTACGCATAGAAAAATTTGTACTGTTGAGATAGAGATAGGGGATCTTACTAAACCTGAATCCGGAAACAGTTTTTAAATTTTTTTTTTACTGTGCTTTGTACTGTATTTAATTATCGGGCGATAAAAATACAATAAAAATATTATTCGTAGAGTTATAGCAGATAGAAAAATAAATATTATACTACTTAAGTCAACATTGGTGGTTTGGATATCCACCATTGATTTAATCAATGGTGGAGACTTGATCTTGACTTAATCAACGGTGAAGATTTAGTCTTAAAAAGTGACAATGACCATTTATGACCATTGGATGTAAAGTTTGAAGGAGTGATCTTGACCCTTCATTTTGGAGACACATCTAATGGCTAGAATTTCAAGGAGAAAGATCCAATGGCCTAGATTAAGTCTTCTAATCTAAAGGCTACACCTAGAATCTACCTTAATCCTAACCATTGAACTAATCAATGGTTAGGAATGCTTCAAATAATGGCTAGTGAAATTTGTCACAAATTTGGAGTGCATGAAGAGGGAGGGACAATTTTGTGAAGCTTAAGAGCATGGATAGGTTTGAAGACCATATTATTGCTATCATAATTCATCTTTGTCTCCTCCAAAAAGACAAGACTTCATCAAAAAATTTTCTCTCCATTTCTCTTCTCCTCTAAGCTACGGCCAAGACACCAAGAAACACCTTCCATCACTCTTTAATTTTATACAACCTTATTTCTTAAATCCTTACCTTATTCTAAGCAACTTTCATGTTGGAGACTTTCTCTAAATCATTCATCTTCAAGGACTTTCTTCAAGAGCAAAGTTATAGGGTATTTGAGGAGAAGTGTAAGGAAACTTCATTTCTTCTTTCTTTTTCATGTTCTAAGCCATGTTTGATCCATGGTTCCCCTAGTTCAAGCTAAATTTACTAATAAATATATGTTTTGTTTTGTGTTTAAGAAACCTTTGGTGGTGAAGGACTTGGAAAAAGAAGCAAACCAAGGAGCTTTTGAGGTTCTTCAAGAGGTAAGAAGGAGAGTCATCTCACCAACCAAGTATGGTGGTGAGAGATGGTTGTGTATTTGATGGATGGTCAATCCATGTGAGGATTCATATCCATGGTCATGTAATTATTTATGGGTGTTTATGTGTTTATGTGGTTTATGTGTTTTGTATGGTTTATTTGTGCTTACATGCTTAGTATGATTTTTATTGCTTTTATGGTATGCTTGTGATATATATGATGAGTATGTATATGTATGCCATGATTTGATGACGGAAAGGAAAACAATTTTTGGTTCCAAAGACTAAGAGGAATTTCGGCCAAGATACCTCAAAATAGGTGTTTACAAATTAATATTTTCATGAATGGTAAAATTGGATGTTTAGAAAAGCAAGGAAAATAAACAAAGGGTTTGTTTTCAAAGAATAAGTGTTCACAGTTTTTGAAGGATGTTTTTGAATCAAAAGATGCTAAGTATTTTACTAATCATGAGTTTAAAATGAAAAGAGCAATGAGTTGATGATTTTAAGGATTTGTAAAGAAAGTGAAAATGAAAATGAACAAATGAATTGATTTTAAAGACCATGAGTCTCACGGTTTTTGCAAGAAATTTTAATGGTTTTGTTTATGTAAAAACAAGAATGGTACTTAATTGATTTAGAAGGAAAAATATTTGATGGCCATTGGAACCATGTATCATGGTTTTGGAAGGTTTGTAAATGCTTTGGTTTTATGAAACAAAGTGATTTTCAAAGTGGAAATATAATTTGATTTAGTACAAGAATTTTGGAAAGGGAATCAGAGTGTTTTATCACTTGAAAAATGGAATTTTCATATATGAATGGAAAAGAGAGGTTGAAAGTATTTGAACCTCAAATTATTTTAAGAGGATTGATTTTTAGAATTGATTTAGAATTATAAAGAATACGTTTGTGACTTGGGATTTTCTAACATGTAACTCATCCTTTGGGTTTTGGAGTGCGTTAAGAAATTTTAGGATTTGAAACATTGATTTACATCAATGGAAAAGTAATTTTGTGGAATATATTGTGAAAATGATTTTCTTGAGTAAGAAAATGTGGAAACTAATGTGATAAATTATATTATTTTGAGGAAAGGATTTATTAAAGGAGAAATGTGAAAAATGATGTTGGAAATGATATTGATTTATTTGAAAGTCCAAAATAATGTTTGGAATATTGAGAAATATTTTACGTGGTTGTAAAATGGTGAAAAATGTTTTACGTAACTTAAAAACGTGATTTTTAAGCTACGCGATTTGAAAGACGTTTAAATATTTCCACGCGATTTGAAAAACGTTGAAATATTTCTACGCAATTTGGAAAGCGTTTAAATATTTTTACGCATTTGAGATATTGTTGCAAAATCACTACATGATTTTAAAACGAATGGAATATTTTTACGTGATTGAGAAATGATGGAAAAATCACTATGTGATTTGAAAATGCAACAGAAACGTTGCAAAATTATGAAAACATAACAGAAATGTTGCATGATTGTGAAAACATGACAAAAGTATTTTTGTGACTATGAAAACGCGATAACATGATTTCGCTATTGAATATACAGTATAATTACTGTTGAACCAGTGTATGGACACTGTATGAGAAAATTATGAAATTAGCTTGTGATTGGCATTGGTGCACTGAACATGCATTGGAAATGAGGAATTTTGCCTGTGATTGGCATTGGTGCATTGAATATGCCTTGGAAAAATATGCATTGTGGCATATGATGAAATTGAACAAAATTGCATTGAGATATTCATGCATTGAACAAAAATTGTGACCCTTGTGGTTGAAGAGGGAATGAGAATTGATAGTGAGGTCTATGATGGATCTTGGGGGCGTCGAGGCACGGCGGTCGACCAGTGGACATTTGTCTGTGGGCTAAGGCTAGACCATGTGCCACTTGGCGATGCAGTCCGTTGCAACGCATTGACGATACCCGACAATAACACAATTCTTTTCGACGACTAGGAGATTGTCTTTGGGCTAAGACTGACAATTAACCAGAGCATTCTTCTTGAAATTGTGAAAACCTCCATGGAGTAGGACATTGAGTCTATATGCATAACATATGCATCATTATTAAGCATTGGTTATGATAATTGAACTGTTGAATACTTGAATAATATTGAGGGCATTATCGTAAATATTGAATATTAATTTCTAATTGAGGAATATTGGATGATGATGATGATGATAAATAATGTTGATGGCATTATTGTAATTATTGTTATTTTATACATTATGATGATGACATAATTGTAATTATGGTATGATATATCTGTTTGGTGTGTTGTTTGTGTTATCTCTATGCTACCATGTTGGTATTGGCGTAGGTGATCTCACCTCTTTGTTATATTGTTTTGTTGTGCTTGTATTGTTAAAAATTATATAATAGATGGAACGAGTTCCTTAGACATGACGGGAAGTAGATCTGAGTTCGGTGACAACATCGAGCAGTGACCATCCTGGACTGGTTAGTGTACAGTTTTGATGAGGAACAGATATATGGCACATCAAGATGAATACAAGATGAAATAAGTATGTTGAGTTTTCTCGTTAGTGTTTTACCGTACTATTAAGTAGGACTCGTCACCGGATTTGCTACTGTTAAAAATTGAGTCTGTAAGTGTTATATTTCTTGAATAATTGTTAAATATTAAGTGGTGTCTGTTATATGAATTTTAATCAGTTTAAAATCTATTTTTTAGTATTACTTATAAATATTAGAAAGTTTATGTTTATCGCAAAAAGAAATTTTGAAACCCACCTTTTATAACTCAAAGCTTTTATGAAATCATTTTCAAATTATAAGTTGGTAGTCAGAAATGTGATGCCCTGCGGGGGGTGTTACAAATCTAGTTCTTATCCTTTAATGTTTCTTGTACTGATGTTGAGATTTTGATAGAATCTATGGCTGAAATGAAACTCTAATGCTACAGGGGAAGATGTTTAGAAGAGACAAATTGAGAAATAGGGTACTTGGGATTGAGACAATACCTTTTCCCTTTCCTCAATGCAATAAGTAAGTCATCTAGATTAGGTTCACAATTATTCAAAGACATGTTATTAGGTTTAGAAATAGTATTATCTAGGTTAGGTTCAAAAATAGGAAGTTCAAAAACAGGAAGTTCAAAGACATGAGAACTTGCATCTTTAGTACTTATCATTGGTTCATACTCTTGAAGTTGTTGTTGGGCCAATTCGGATTTTCCTCTCCTCTGATACACCTATTTTGGTATGCTAGCCTTGTCCTTGATGTTAGTTAGTTCAGGTGGAGTGCTAGAAGATGATGTCTGTAACACCCCAAAATTCGTATTTTATTTGTTTTGGTCAATTCTAAATTATTTTGAATAATCTGACTTGACTTCTGTGAGTTTTGTAATTTTTGTGATTTTTAAGAATTTTTGGAATTTTTTGCGTTTTTGATTATTTTAATATTATTTTAGGCGGTTGATATATAAGCGCCCGTATTTTATTTCTTTCTCTCAATTTTAATTATTTTTACTAACTGATTTGATTTTCATGAGTTTCACAATTAATATGTTTTTTGTGAATTTGTGTGATATTTTAGATATTTTGAATATTTTATTATATTTTAGATATTTTAAGATATTTTGAATATTTTATTATATTTTAGATATTTTAAGATATTTTGAATATTTTATTATATTTTAGATATTTTGAGATATTTTTAAGATATTTTAAGATATTTTGAGATATTTTGAATATTATATTATATTTTTGATATTTTGATATATTTTGAATATTTAATATATTTTTGATATTTTGAAATTTGTGTGTGTGGGCAGGACCCGAAAAAAATAAAAATTTTTATTAGCCAGAAAGTTTTGTACTGTTGATTCGGAGCCGGGGGAACTTACTAAACCCGAAATCGGAAACAGTTTTTGAAGTTTTATTTTCCTGCGATTTTATCTGACAAATAAAATCGGGGTATGTTTTATTATTCATTGAAAAATATTTTTCTTGAAAAATATCTAGTGGATGATTCTAGACGCAAGCCTAGTCACTCACTCTAGAATGTTCTAGATGATGACTCATCGTTGGTGACTCACCTAGGTGACTAACCTAGTGACTCATATGTTCCAGACTGTTATAGAAGACGCATCGTCAGCGCACCTAGTCATCAATGCTTTACACGTGGACTAATGAGGAGCTAGTCAATATTGGTGGTGTGACTCATCACGAAGGGCCAATAGAAATTCGACACATGGCGTGACACCTCAGCATTTGTGACTCAGCAGATTCTAGAAGGTTCCAGAAGCGGTGACTCGCCCTGTGACTCACCGTAGTGAGTCACCTGTTCCAGAAGCTTCTCTGACGACTCACCATGCTGACTCAGCATCATGATTCACCATTGGTGACTCAGCTGATGACTCGCCATGCTGACTCACTCATTCTAGAAAATATCTACGCTGACTCATCATGCTGACTCATCGTAGTGAGTCACATAATCTAGAAACTTCTCTTTGATGACTCGCTTTGTGACTCATGAAGGGCAATTAGTAGAAACTGATCAACAATAATTGCTACCCAACTGGAGCAAGGTAAAAATATATGTATATTTTATTATCCATTAGACAATAAACATTGACTTTATAAACAGTAAATATTGTTCATTGGTTAAAGTATACTAGAAAATATACAGTGTGCACCAATAGAAATTGGTCAACAAAAATAGCAACCAATAGGAATCAAGTTAGTAAATATTCAACCAATAAAAATTGGTCAAGAATAATGGCTTGACTCTTTAAGGACCAATAGGAAACAAGTTATTAAACAAATTTGGACTTCTTGAAATTTGTTGGTTCTACGATGAAGGAGGAGAGCAATTGCTCTAATAGCCAATTCACTTTGTGAAATTCACGTAGGAAGCCTAAAATGAACAAAATGAAGACTAGTCAATATTGATTGCTTTTCTTTGTTGCATTCCACGGCAAAGCAACCTTTTGTGAAGCAAATATTACAATTCAATTCTTACCATCTTTCATTAATTAACCAAGTAAGACAAAGTCAATTTTGGTGGCTCTCCATTTGGTTTCCACAGCTATGCACATTCGGTGAAGGACAGTGTTTTACAATTAGCTATCTCAATTTATATTTATTCTTCCTATCTCTTAAGAAAAGCTCTCAAATTTTCTTTCTCCTTTTCTTCTTCAACCTCACGGCCTCCCCACCCAATCTCCTTATTCACTCTTCTATAATTCTAAACTATCTTATATCTTGCTTCCTTACTTCATCTCAAGCTACTTTGTAGTTGAAACCTAAGCTTGAATCATCCATTTTCTATATTGTTCTTCAAAGCTCAAGTTTGAAGCCTTGAAGGTAGGATTCTTTAATCTTAATGTTTCTATTCATTTCAAAGTTCTAATCATGATTTTAATCCATGATTATTTTAGTTTAGAGCCTTAGGTATTAATATTGCATGTTTTCTTTGATTTTCAAGAAACTCTTGGTAGAGAAAGTTTACTTGAAGGAAGCATACGAGGAACTTTGGAGGTTTCTTCAAGAGGTAAGAGGGAGATTACACTAATGTAACACCCTACATAGGGCATCACATTTTTTACTAAAAACTTAAAATCTGAAAATTCATTTTATAAAAGCTTTGAGTTCTAAAAGATGAATTTTAAACTTTCTTTTCATGGAAACATAAACTTACCAAAAATTACAAGAAAAACAGAAATTTAAATTGAATTGATTAATACACATATATACCACAAACACTTAACCACAATTTAAAACATTAAATTTACAGACTCAGAGAAATAGTAGCAAACCCAATGACGGGTACTACTAATAGCACGGTAACAACACTAACGAGAAAACCAAACCTACATGTTCCGTTTCTCCATCAACTGCATCTTGTTGAAACTTAGAAGATCACTCCTCGACGTCGTCACCATCTTCAGAATTTTGCCTTCAATGGGTCTAAGAAGTGGCTCCACCTACTATACGAATTTAACGATACAAACACAACACAGCAATACAGTAAAGAGTTGAGATCCCCTTTCACCAATACCAGTACGGTAGCAAAGAACGATATGAATGACAAGGTCATTCCATACACACAGATATCACAATTTTAATCAGTCTATCAATTTACAATTAATTCAAATAAGCATATATCATAATAAAATGAACAGTAATAACATTACCATGATAGATATAACAATTGATACTATAAACCATATAATCACATCATGCAAAATAACTCATATTAATACATCACACATAGTATCTCAACACTGAATATAAATAACCACATTTAAGATGCAGATCACATATGCAAATGTACATAGACCCATTCCTACTCCATGGAGCTAGACACAGACATCAGAGAGAATGACCCGCAAAATCTATTAGTACCATCGACTGCCCAAAACTATTCTGCTGTCTCACGTTGCGTCTATAGCCCACTGTCATAACGTCGTGGTATAGCACACTGTCAAAACGTCGTGTCACTATAGGCTTGTACTAAATAAACTTCACAAGATCTTGATTAAGTATAGTGCGTGTCGAGTCCATTAGTGTGTTGCTAGTTACCACGGCCCAGAGGAGCGACCAACTGTCCACAAATGGAATAATCCGTACACTAAGGTCTCCAAGTTCATTCAGGTTGAACCACACTACGCTTATCACACCGACAACACGATGTAATTCACCTCATCAATCAATCCACCAATTATCAACCAAATTGGCACAACTCAGTGCATGATAAAAATTACCAGAATACCCTCAATGGTAAAAATTATGAAAATGCCCTCAACGGCAAAAATCTCAAATATGCCCTCAATGGCAAAAATTCCAAATATGCCCTCAATGGCAAAAATTCCAAATATATACAAGATGTCTCACCTGACAATACTGTTCCACAATCTGTCCGGGTCCACCACTTTGGCCCGACAGTAAAAATCTTACTGTTTTCATCAATTGCGTAGCAATTTTATCGCATTTTCACAATTCCATCGTTTTTACAAACATTTTTAAATCGCGTAAATATATTTTGCTATTTTTGAAATCGCGTATTGTTTTTAAAACATTTTCTCAATCGCGTAAAATTTTTAAATTATTTTCTTGTCCGAATTCCTTAAAAATCATTATTTTAAATAAATAGAAATAATATTTAATACATTTGAACTACGTAGGATATTTTTCATACCGTATACATTATATTGGATATCTTTTCTATCTTATTTGTCTATTTTTAACAAAAATTGACAGTATTTTTGCTTAGAAAATCTATAACAATGGTTTTCTAGGTTTTCTGTTAAAAATTCCTTTGTTTATATTACAACCATTTAATTACACTTTTGAAAACTACTAACGTGCTTCAAAACATCAAGTGAGCTCTATGTTAGCATTTTTCAAATGTTCACTGTATTTCATATTTATAGTAAAATCCTCTAACTTTAATTTCTAAAACTAAGTTCATCCATTTTATTTCCCAAAAATTTATTGAAATTAAATTCTTTTGTATTTAACTACTTGATCTACCTTGGAAAATAATTTTAGTAATTAAATATACATTATATGACATATTGGTCGAATTCCCCCAAAACCCTTGCATTTGATATTTGGATCATTTTCCATCTTCTAAATTAATGTCAAATTCATTGTATTACCTAAATTCATTAAATCATTGTTTTAGAAAATGGTTGAGAACTTTTTGGTTCTCTTTTTCTTATTGAGGTCGTGAGCCCCTTTGGTGTTCTTTGGAACACTCATGCGAATCCTTATATGTTATTTATATGTTACAATAATTATCATGCATCTATGTACACATACCATATATTAAAGCAATCATAAAACACATACAAATTATTGAAGCTATAGACATGCTTGCACACATAATCAATCACCAAATAAAAAAAACAGTAAACAACCAAGTGAATAAATCCTTATGGATTCTTCACCACAAACACATACACTCCTCACCACCAACACATGGCTGATGAGGGTAATCTCCCTCTTACCTCTTGAAGAAACCTCCAAAGTTCCTCGTATGCCTCCTTCAAGTAAACTTTCTCCACCAAGAGTTTCTTGAAAATCAAAGAAAACATGCAATATTAATACCTAAGGCTCTAAACTAAAATAATCATAGATTAAAATCATGATTAGAACTTTGAAATGGATAGAAACACATGGATTAAAATCATGATTAGAACTTTGAAATGGATAGAAACATTAAGATTAAATAATCCTACCTTCAAGGCTTCAAACTTGAGCTTTGAAGAACAAGATAGAAAATGGATGATTCAAGCTTAGGTTTCAACTACAAAGTAGCTTGAGATGAAGTAAGGAAGAAAGATATAAGATAGTTTAGAATTATAGAAGAGTGAATAAGGAGATTGGGTGGGGAGGCCGTGAGGTTGAAGAAGAAAAGGAGAAAGAAAATTTGAGAGCTTTTCTTAAGAGATAGGAAGAATGAATATAAATTGAGATAGCTAATTGTAAAACACTTTCCTTCACCGAATGTGCATAGCCGTGGAAACCAAATGGAGAGCCACCAAAATTGACTTTGTCTTACTTGGTTAATTAATGAAAGATGGTAAGAATTGAATTGTAATATTTGTTTCACAAAAGGTTGCTTTGCCGTGGAATGCAACAAAGAAAAGTAATCAATATTGACTAGTCTTCATTTTGTTCACTTTAGGCTTCCTACGTGAATTTCACAAAGTGAATTGGCTATTAGAGCAATTGCTCTCCTCCTTCACCGTAGAACCAACAAATTTCAAGAAGTCCAAATTTGTTTAATAGCTTGTTTCCTATTGGTCCTTAAAGAGTCAAGCCATTATTCTTGACCAATTTTTATTGGTTGAATATTTACTAACTTGATTCCTATTGGTTGCTATTTTTGTTGACCAATTTCTATTGGTGCACACTGTATATTTTCTAGTATACTTTAACCAATGAACAATATTTACTGTTTATAAAGTCAATGTTTATTGTCTAATGGATAATAAAATATACATATATTTTTACCTTGCTCCAGTTGGGTAGCACCTATTGTTGATCATTTTCTACTGACTGCCCTTGATGAGTCACAAAGCGAGTCATCAAAGAGAAGTTTCTAGATTATGTGACTCACTACATGGCGAGTCATCAGCTGAGTCACCAATGGTGAGTCATGATGCTGAGTCAGCATGGTGAGTCGTCAGAGAAGCTTCTGGAACAAGTGACTCACTACGGTTGTAACACCCTCCCTATGGGTATCACATGTCTGACTCCCGACTCAAAATCTAAAAATCAATTCGTAAAAGGTTTGAGTTATGAAAATATGGGTTTCAAAATTTCTTCTTTACTGAAACGTAAATTTACTGAAAATATTAGGTAATATTGAAAATCATATTTCAACTATTCATTATGCAATATTGACACCAATTAATATTTCATGATTTAAAGAGAAATATAAAATTAATAGACTCTTTTTTTTTTAACAGTAGCAAACCCCATGATGGGTCCTACTTAATAGCACGGTACAACACTAACGTTAAAACTTATCATACTCATTCCTTATCTTGTATCCAGCTTGTTGCATCAGAACTCTACTCCTTGTCTACTCAGAACACCTTCGAACTTGAGACAGCCACTCTTCAATGTTTTCATCAATCTCTGAGTATCTATCACCCGGTATGTCTAAGACAACTCATTCCTTCTACTGTATAATTTTAACAATACAGACACAGCAAAACAATATAACAAAGAGGTGAGATCACCTACGCCAATACCAACATGGTAGCATAGAGATAACACAAACAGCATACCATACAGATACATCATACCATAATTACAATTATGCCATCATCATAATGTATAAAATAACAATAAACACAATAATACCATCACATTATTATCATCATCATCATCCAAGTATTCAAAACAATTGTCATAGCCAATATCCCTCAATTAATATATCATTCAGATATAAAATGCTCAGTTTCATGCATGTGCACAAAGTTTCAGTTTTTCAAAAACAACTCCATGGAGGTTTTCACAATTTCGAGGAGAATGCTTTGTCAATTGTCAGCCTTAGCCCAAAGACAATCTTCCAGTTGTTGAAAAGAATCATGTTCTTGTCGGGTATCATCAATGCGTTGCAACGGACTGCATCGCCAAGTGGCACAGGGTACTCGCCACCGGTGTCCAGGTCGATCATTGCTACGCTCGACGCACCCCAAGATCCATCATAGATCTCACTATCAATTCTCATTCCCTCTTCAACCAAAAGGGCCAAAATAGCTTATTAGCTATACTTTATACAATGCACGAATATATCAGTGCAAGTCCAACCCCAAAGGGCCAAATCCTTTTCAATTTCATTTGTTCAATGTAATCATATGCTTCAACGCATATTTTTCCAATGCACGTATAATGTACCAAATCCAATCACAGACAAATATGTCATTTTCTCACAAACAGTGTATGGACACTGGTTCAACAATAATCATACTGTACTTTTAAATCACGTACTAATTTTTCAACGTTTTTCTCAATCGCGTAAAGATATACGTTTCTCAAATCCCATAATATTTTTCCACTGTTTCAAAATCACGTAACTTAAAAATCATTCTTTTAAGTCACGTAAATCATTTTCCATCATTCTCAAAATATTTAAAACACTTTTCAAATCACATAACGATTTTCTGTCATTTTCACAATCACGTAAAAATATTCTATCACTTTTAAATCACATATTAATTTTTCAACAGTAGTTGAAATTACGCAAAATATTTAAACGTAATTCAAATCGTGTAGAATTATTATAACGTATTCTAAATTGCGTATAAATATTTTATTGTATTTCAAATCGTTTTTAAGATACGTAAAATATTTTTCAACATTTTACAATCACTTAAAATATTCCTCAATATTCCAAACATTATTTTGGACTTAAATAAATCAATATCATTTTCAACACATTTTTCAAATTGCGTAAAAATATTTTAACGTATTTCTTGCAGAGAAATATTTACTATATTTCAATATTTTAAGCTACGCAAATAATTTTTCACCACAATTTTATTACAGAAAATATTTCTTAACCTTCAAAAATTCCTTTTTCAACCTTTCTCAAAATAATATAACTTTATACTTCATTTAATATATTTTCTTACTCACGAAAATCTTTTTCCACAATTCTTTACTCAAGAAATTCTTTTCGGAATATAATTCACAAAATCACTTTTCCATTGATGTAAATCAATGTTTCAAAATCTTAAATTTTCCTAACGTACTCCAAAACTTGAAAATAAGTTATACGTTAGTAAATTCTCAAATCACCATTATATTCTCCATTTTTCTCAAATCAATTTTAAAATCAATTCTCTTCAAAATAAATTGAAGTTAAAACATTTTCAACCTCTCTTTGTCTTTCGTTTACAAAATTTTCTCAAGTGATAAAAACACTTTGATTCCCTTTCAAAATTCCTTGTATTAAATCAAGTTACATTTTCACTTTGAAAATCACTTTGTTCATAAAAATCAAGACATTACAAGCCTTTAAAAAAAAACGTGGACATGACTATTGAAACCATCAAATATTTTTCCTTTCAAAATTGATATGGTTTTACACAAACAAAACCATTAAAAATCCTTTATAAAAACATAAGACTCATAGTCTTTGAAAATTAAATCATTTGTTCATTTCCATTTTTCACTTTCTTTGCAAATCTATTTTCACTTTCTTTACAAATCCTTTTTCACTTTCTTTGCGAATCCTTAAAATCATCATTGCTATTTTCATTTAAATCTTATGTTTAGTAAAACACTTAGAAACTTTTTACACAAAATAAATCAATAAAAACAATCCTTCTAAAACCGCGTTCATGTACTCTTTGAAAAATAAACTCTTTATTTATTTTCCTTACTTTTTCTAAACATCCATTTTCATTATTCAAGAAAATATTAATTTTGTTAACACCTATCTTGAGGTGTCTTAACCGAAAATCACCATGTTCTAGGGATCAAAAATTAATTCCCTTGTTCTTGAAAAATTTCAACATGAACCCTAATCAAGGGCATCAAAACCGTAGCTCTTCCTTGGCCATTGGGACCAAAATTAATTTTCTTTCTATCATCAAATCATGGCATACACATACATACACAATATATATATATATATCAAAAGCATGTCATATTATCATCATGCATAGTATAAGCATACCATCAAAATCATAAACTCATGCAAAGCATATTAAGCATAGGCAATTAATCAAAGCTCATAAACACATATAAATTATTACATGACCATGGATATGAATCCTCACATGGATTCAACACCCATCAAATATAAGACCATCTCTCACCACCACGCTTGGTTGGTGAGATGGATCTCCCTCTTACCTCTTGAAGATCCTTAAAAATTATTTGTTTTGCTTCTCTTTCCAAGTCCTTCACCACCAAGGGCTTCTCAAATTCAAAACAAAATACATAGAAATTAGTATACTAAGCTTGATTAAGAGGAACCATGGATCAAACATGGTTTAGATCATGAAAAAGAAAAGAAGAAATGAAGTTTCCTTACACTTCACCTCAAAAACCTTAGAACTTGCTCTTGGAAAAACTCCTTGAAAATGAATGATTTAGAGAAAATCTCCAACATGAAAGTTGCTTAGAATATCATGTAGATTCAAGATCTATGGTTGGATGAAAGAAAAATAGATTGGATGGTGGTTTTAAGTGTCTTGACCGAATGGTTTCTCTTGAAGCACAAAGATGAAATTTTTTATTTTTGATAGAAACTTGAAGCTTGGATTTGAAGCTCAAGATGAATGATTTTGGAAAAACTCATAACTAGAGATGTTCTTAAAATGATGTAAGGATTCAAGAAGTATGGTTGTATGAAATTTTTGAGTGATGGAAGGTTGGTTTGGAGTGCTTGGCCGTGAGCTTAGAGTAGGAGAGAGATGGAGAGAAAGTTTGATAACTTTGTTTCTTGAAAATGTTCAATGAAGACCAAGGTGATCAATAAAGACTAAAGTGTTCAATTATGGTCTTCAAAGCTTCTAATTTCAGACCAAGACCGTGAGCCACTTTAAAACAAAAGAGATATAATTGAATTGATAGCATGTTTCTCTTTTACCAAGCAAGCATAGCCATAGGAATTAGAAAGAATAGACACCAAATATTGACTAATTTTGTATAGCTTTTTCAATTATTGTTAGAAGAATGACCAAGTATTATTTGAATGTAAATTTGTCTTCCAAATTTGATGCATGACTGTAGCTTGCATGGAGAAAAAAAGAAAATATTTTTGCTTTAGAAAAATGATCAATAACTATGTATAATTGATCAAGACATCTAACAATGACATAAAGTTTTTCTTTCGCTCCAAAATGAAGCACAAAATCGTCCCCCCTCCTTCATGATGCATTTAATAATTTGTCATCTTTTCTATCCATCATTTTGAGCATTCTAAGCCATTGATTAATATAATGGTTAGGATTTAGGTAGACTTTTGATTTAGAAGACTTAATCTAGGCCATTGGATATTTCTCCTTTAAATTCTAACCATTAGATGTGTCTCCAAAATTAATGGTCAAGATTACTCCTTCTAACTTTTAATCTAAGGGTCATAATTAGTCTTTGCTACTTTTTAAGACTAATTCTCTACCATAGATTAAATTAACATCCAATGGTTATAAATGGTCCTTGTTACTTTACAAGACCAAATCTCTACCCTTGATTAATTCTTTATCCAATGGTCATAAATGGTCTTTGTCACTTTTTGAGACCAAATCTCTACCATTGATTAAATCCAAATCCAATGGTTATAAATGGTCATAGCCATTTTATTAAACTTATCCTACACCGTTGATTAAATCGACGGTTGATATTAAAGTCTTCAATATTGAACTTGTTTCCTATTGGTCCATAAAAAATTGTCACAATCACTAATATTGACTTAATAGTATAATTTCTATTTTTATCTGCTAAAACCCCACGAAAGATTATATTTACTGTATTTTTATCGTCTGATAAATAAATACAGTACAAAACATAGTACAATAAAATTTCTAAAACTGTTTCCGGATTCAGGTTTAGTAAGATCCCCTGTCTCCGTCTAAACAGTACAAATTTTTCTATGCATAAAATTTTTTTTACTTTGCGGGACCCAGCTGGGCCCACGCAAGGTCACCTGGGCCCACATACACCCCCTGGGCCCACAATCAGTAAAAAAATTCATAATCATCCACAAAAATCACAAAAATTATAAAATGCACAAATATCAAATCAAATTACGTAAAATAATTAAAACCTAACGGTAAAAATTAAATTACGTAAAGTTTTCCCCGGCCCGAAAATTTTTATTTTCCTGACACGGAGTAAATCACTCAAAACGATCAAATACGCTGATGGAATAATTAAAATAATTTTACAGTGCACAAAAATTCCTAAACAGTAAAATTTTGTTAACTGTCAAAATTACTGTTTAAGAGATACAGAAATTTGGGGTGTTACAACGGTGAGTCACAGGGCGAGTCACCACTTCTGGAACCTTCTAGAATCTGCTAAGTCACAAGTGCTGAGGTGTCACGCCATGTGTCGAATTTCTATTGGCCCTTCGTGATGAGTCATAGCCACCAATAATGACCAGCTCCTCATTGGTCCACGTGTAAAGCATTTGATGACTAGGCGCGCTGACGATGCGTCTTCTGTAACGCCCCAATTTTTAGAAAATATTCTGAATGTACTGTTTGCTGTTTTTCATGCTTTTGTGTGAATGACCGCTGTGTCCCTATTTTACTGTTCTCGATTTCTGTATGAAAACAATTACGATAATACAGGCTCAAATTTTATTTGATCGTTTTACGTAATTTGCTTCGAGACGGTAAAATAAAAATTTTTCTAAGCTACTGTTTTAATTTTTCTGAAAGATATACAGCTATATAATACTGCTGGATATTTTATTTGAACATTTTGGACGATTACCTACGTTGTGGGAAAAAATGGGAAAATGACCGTTACATCCCGAACTTACTATTTTTGCTGTTTTTGCTGTTTTTAATTGTTTTCTTCTTGATTTAATGTCCGATAATACTGTCTGTGATTTTATATGGATTTTTTTGGGTGATTTGCTCCGAGGCAGGAAAATAATATTTTCCGGGCCGGAGAAAATCTTATTTTATTATTTAGAATTGGGGGATCTTACTTAACCCGATTCTGAATGAGACTAAAAATAATCTTTTAATTTTTAGGATTTAATCACAAATAAAATAATTTTATATTATTATAATATTATTTTATTAGTCAAGATAATTTAGTGACAAAGTGGACCCGAAAATATTTTGCGGGACCCACAATTAGCGGAGACGGTTAGATCGGTAGCTTAATTAATCACCGTTAGCGGTAGAACTTTCCGAATCAGTGCTAACTCACTAGTGACTCAAAGAGAAATTAAATGAGTCACGTGTGACTCAAAGATGTGAGTCATCATGAACCAACCAATAGAAATCAAGCTTGTTCACCAAGATTTAATCCTAGCCTTTGATGCATTCAATGGCTTGGATGAAGCCAAATCCATGCACATCCTTACCACTTGAAGGCTACGGCCATTAGGGTGAGAAGGCCAAAACAACACTTCATCTTCATCACTTTTCTCTCTTCTCTCTCTTCCAAAAACCCTAGCCACCATTGTTGTTCCTTTTCCCTACCATTCGGCCAAGACACTATCTACACCATCCAACCATCAAAAAATTTTTCTAACCAAGTTTTCCTAACCTAAACACTATTCTAAGAACCTTTCTAGTTGGG
This sequence comes from Ormosia emarginata, assembly GCA_029884605.1. Lineage (NCBI taxonomy): Eukaryota > Viridiplantae > Streptophyta > Magnoliopsida > Fabales > Fabaceae > Ormosia > Ormosia emarginata. The sequence continues at coordinate 27,769,336 of JAQQTP010000074.1, read as the reverse complement.
AGTTTCTTCAAAATCTTCCATTTAGGGCTTGGAAATCAACCTTGAAAGTTTTACCTAGAAGGTGAAATTTCATGCTTTTCTTTTCTCTCTTCATTTTCAAAGTTCTAAGCCATGATTTCTCCATGGTTTAGCTTCTTTTTCATGGTTAGTAACATGTAGATTTTGTTTGAGATTTCTAGGTATTTTTGGTGGTGAAAACCGTGACCTAGGAGGTGTGAAAGCAAGCCTTTTGTCTTCATTTAAGGTAAGAGGAAGACAATTCTTATCATCTCTTGATGGTGGTAAGAAGATGGAGCCATTTGTGATGTTTGTAGAATCCATAAGGATTCGGTGATCATGTGTTAATTATGTGTGTATTTGTTAATTTTTGTGTTTGTTAGTAGTTTATGTGGTATTTGTTAGTAGCTTTCTTGTTTGATGATTGTAATAATTTTGCATGTCTATTAGCTTTTGATTGCATGTCTATAAGCTTTAATTTAGGTTTTATGTGTTAGAAATATTTTGCATGTGTTAGAAATATAATGCATGTGTTAGAATTGTATGATAAGGTATATGATGTGAATAACATGTGTAAATTTGCATGAGTGTTCCAAAGAACACATTCACTAGTTCACGGCAATGACAAAGTTAGAGGACCAAAATGTTCTCTTGATTTTTCCTAAAGTGTAACTTAATTAACCTAGGAGAATCAAGAAAGTTTCAAATTGATTTGATCAAAGAAAATGCATTTAGAAATCAAATGGTAAAGACTTAATATTTTGGGCCAACATGCCTAAAGGATTAATTTAACTCCTACTAACTATTTTCTAATATGATTTAGTGAACTTAGACAATGTAACACATTTGATACGATTTAGAAAGTGAAAGACAATTTAGAAATCAAATGCAAAAGTTTTACAAAATTTGGCCAACATGCCAATATAGGTAATCATGATTTCTAAAACTTAATTCTAAACCTTTTTCAATTAAAAAGAGACAATACAAGTTAAAAAGAAATTTTCTATAATGATTTTTGAAGAAACAAGTTGATTAGAAGTAAGTTTAAAGGGTTAAAATTCATAATTTTATCATTAGGAAGGAAATACAGTAATGTTGAGAAATTTTCTAACATATAGCTCACTTTAGGTTTTGAAGCATGTTAGAGATTTCAAAAAGAATTAAATGATGTGGTTAAAAATTAGGTAAATGGAAATTTTATGGAAAAATTTAGTAAACCATTATTATGAGTTTATAAACAAAATACTGTCAATTTTTAGTAAAAATGAACCTATAAGATAGTAGAAATATCCAAAAGACAGTATACGGTATGGAAAATTATTCTACGTAATTTAAATGTACTAAGTACTATTTCTGTTTGTTTAAACAGTAATTTTAAAGGCATTCGAATAAGAAAATGATTTGAAAATCCTACGCGATTGAGAAAACGTATTAAAAATGCTATGCGATTTTAAAAACGGAAAAATATCTTTACCCGATTTTTAAATGTTTGTAAAAATGACAGAATTATGAAAACGCGATAAAATTTCTACGCGATTGACCGTTACTATATTTATTTTATGCTGTCGGGAAAATGTGAACCCGTACAGATTATTTTTGAGAATCTTTCGCTATCGGGAAAATGTGAACCCGTACAGATTATTTTTGAGGATCTTTCGCTGTCGGGAAAATGTGAACCCGTACAGGCTTTTGAGACTATATCTCATTGCTCGGGAAAATGAGAACCCGTACATGTGCTTTCTATTTATCTGTTATGTGTGCCAAGTTTTTGGTGGATTGGTTGACGAGACGAATCACATCGTGTTGTCGATGCGATAAACGTAGTGTGGTTCATTGTTCTAATGAACTTGGAGACTTTAGTGTACGGGATCCCACATGTGGACAGTTGGTAGCCCCGCTGGGCCGTGGTAAACCGATAGCACACTATGGTACTCGACACGCACTATATTTAATCGAGATTTGTGAAAATCTAGTAGTACATTTGCCTGTAGTGCCACAACGTGAGACCGTGAACTACACCACGCCTGGATGATGGATTCTTGTGTCGTGGGGCTATAGATGCAACGTGTGACCGCGCAATAGTTGGTTGGGCAGCCGTGGTACTAATAGATTTTACGAATCATTCCGCTCTCTGATACTTGTGTTTTCTTTAGCTCCATGGAGTAGGGTTTTGTCATATTGTTTATTTATCTCTATGTCTATTTATTTCCATCTTATCTATTTATTGTTTATCTGTATTTTATTTGTTTATTTTATCTGGTTACTGTTACTATATTTGGTTATTATATCTTATCTCGTTTATTCTTATCTTTCTTATTTTATCTGTGATGTTTTATCTGTGATGGGATATATTGTTATGATATCTAAATCTTATTCTAATCTGTTATTCTATCTGTTATAGTATTTTGTATTGCATGAACTGTGTATATGTTGTTTGTCGTCTTCTTATTGGCCATGTTGTGATGATTTTATGTTGTCTTACCTCTTTGTTATATGTATTTTCTGTTTATTTATTTTACGCGGTAAAGACTTCGAGGAAGAGGATCAGCCCCTTGAGATCTTGTACCCCGAGGAGGAGGAAGATCAGCAAGCAGACGATCAGTTTGACGATCAAGAACCATCCGATCATCCATACCCCTTGGATTGATTGTGAGGGATGGCAGCTCCAGGATTTTTGGGATTCGTAGAGCTAGTATTTCATGGAGGTTCTCTGGCTTGGCATCTACGAGGCGATCGTGATTCTGTGACATATGCAGGACGTGTGACCGTGATTCTACGTCAGCGATTTGATGGAGAGCCCATTATGACTACGACGTTATTTTTACATTTAGAGTTATCCTTATCCATTAGGCGACACTGGGGTGCTGAAAACCCTGAGCCTAGTGAGATAAGCATCGTATCGACTACGCGATCCCGTTATCGCCGTGTGTCGAGACATCCGGGATATTTGTCTCCTGATGATCATTTTCGGTGAGAGTGATCCATCGAGGATTAGATAACCATGATGTTTTTTTTTTTTGGCGCGTCTGCGTATGTACGTATATATATTAACTCTTTTATTGTTTTCTTTACTTGTTTTTGTTTAAATATTTATAGTCTTTGTTATAAATTATTTGTACAGCTTATAACTTAATCATATGTATATTATTAGTGATGATGTTTTTTTTTATTTCATATTTTCTCGCATTATCTTTTTATATCATATTTCTGTCATCGGGAATTATTTTACAACCCGTAATAATATTTAACAAATGTTTCACAACTTGGGTAGATTTTATTTCTATTTCTTTTATTTTCTTTTATGTGTGACATCCTCAAAAGGGGTGTTACATCTTCTATAACAGTCTGGAACATGTGAGTCACTAGGCTAGTCACCTAGGTGAGTCACCAACGATGAGTCATCATCTAGAACATTCTAGAGTGAGTGACTAGGCTTGCGTCTAGAATCATCCACTAGATATTTTTCAAGAAAAATATCTTCCAATGAATAATAAAACATACCCCGATTTTATTTGTCAGATAAAATCGCAGGAAAATAAAACTTCAAAAACTGTTTCCGATTTCGGGTTTAGTAAGTTCCCCCGGCTCCGAATCAACAGTACAAAACTTTCTGGCTAATAAAAATTTTTATTTTTTTCAGGTCCGCCCCGGGCCCACACACAACCCAAATATCGAAATATATTAAATATTCAAAATATATCAAAATATCAAAAATATAATATAATATTCAAAATATCTCAAAATATCTCAAAATATCTTAAAATATCTTTAAAATATCTCAAAATATCTAAAATATAATAAAATATTCAAAATATCTAAAATATCATAAAAATTCACAAAAATCATATTAATTGTGAAACTCATGAAAATCAAATCAGATTAGTAAAAATAATTAAGAATTGAGAGAAAGAAATAAAATACGAAGACTTATATATATACCGCCCAAAATAATATTAAAATAATCAAAAATGCAAAAACTTCCAAAAATTCCTAAAAATCACAAAAATTATAAAACTCACAGAAGTCAAATCAGATTATTCAAAATAATTTAGAATTGACCAAAACAAATAAAACACGAATTCTTGGGGTGTTACAACACTCCCCTCCTAAAAAGAATTTCGCCCCCGAAATTCATAGTAGTTTCAGAACAATCATGGATTCTACTCTTTCATCTTGTCTTCCAGTTCTCATGTTGCATCATCGCCTACGTCATTCCAGAATGCCTTGGCCAACGAAAACCCCTTGCATCGTGTTTAACTGCTCCTTTAAAACATAGAAAACCACACTCAGATATTTAGCATGTTCTTCATGATTTCGAGAATAGATCAGAATGTCGTTAATAAAGATAATGACAATTCTGTCTAAATAAGGACAAAAGATTCTATTCACATAATCTGTGAATATTGCGGGAACATTCGCCACTCCGAACAGCACCACTTGAAATTTCTTTGCCCTTGTACCGCTTCACTCTCGTGCCTCTGCTTTTAACAGGAAGTGCCTCACAATCAAGTTTTCTTTTTCAACAGTACTGTATCTGATACTATGACATGATTTTGACTAAGAATATCCCCTCTTGCAATTGCAATACATAAAAGAACATTATAAAAATTTAGAAAGAAAAGGTAGAGAAACTATCTGAATTGTTACCAGACATGTCCAACAAAGAATTTGACATTGCCCGATTTTAAGAATGAGTTTTCTGGGACACCAAAGTTTTACTAAAACAATTTACAGGATATGATTAAAGATAACCAATCCATGTATAAGCTCACATCTATCTCGTGAAAGAGCTAGATAATTTAGATTAACAGAAAAATTGTTTAAGGAACTGGATAGTAATAATGGATTTGGTAATAAAAGCAAAAATAGACAAGTCGAAAGGTAACAAAGATATTGATAACTCTAATTAACTCACATAGTCAATTAGTCATAAAAGAATGGGTTAGACCAAAAGTACATTTCGCAATTGCGACATATGAAAGATATCATGAAGGCATAAAAAGAAAAGATGATAGAGTCATCTGATACATTACCGGACCTATCCAACAGAGAAATTGATGTGGTCCGATAAATTTAGAAATGAGCTTTTTAAGTTGAACAATTCAACCGACAGGTCTAACAGAGCAAGAAGGGTTGGAAAAATACCTAATCCATATTTTTAGATCACGTCTATTTTTGAAAAAGAGGTATACCAATTGAATCAACAGAAAAGATTCAATTATTTAACAGACTTAGGATGGTTTAAGTAACTCAAGTCCTCAACCACATGTTTTAGCAATAGAAGTAGAAACAACCAGGTCAAAAGATAAGGAAGACACAAATAACTCTAATTGACCTACACAATTATATGCCATAAAGAAATAGGTTACCTTCAGAATTATACAGTATAGTTAAAGGATCACCTTTTGTGACACAATCTTCTTTGTTTAGGTCTTCAATCTAAGATGCTTTTACTCCACTTGAAAAATTGTTGCTCCACTTTACTTAAGATGTCAAAGCATGTACATTACTAATAGATAACTTCGTCTTTGGTGGAATACACTTTTCAGCAAAATGTCCGGGAATCCTACACTTGAAATAGATGATTCTTTTGATCGTACCATCCCTCATTAGATGATTTTTCCCAGATGTCACAGTCTGATCAAACCTGCTACCACTAGCTTTTCCTCCACTAAACTGTTATTGTTGTTGATTTCCCGATAATCACGAATACGTTTTCCACTGGAATTGCTTGGCCTTACAATTTCTCCTCCTTGAGAACCAATATGGTCCAGCATTACGAAATCTCGTATTCTAATATTTATTTTGACTTTATCCGATCCTTATTCTCGGCCATCGTTTCCTATTGCTGAACAACCCTTTAGCCCTGCTATACCATTCCTTCAACTGTTCTTTGCACCACTTCCATAGTTGCAGTCATATCGCCGCTATCACGTCCTGTTTCCTCACGAGCACGTTTACCACGAGTCATCGCCTTTCTTCAAAGACGGATGAATCATAATACAATGGAAACCGGATGTAACCATTTCAAAGAAACATTGTCTCCTTTCGGAGTCCAAGCACAGAGAGTCACACAACACAAACAAGACAGACCTAACCACAAACCCCAAAAGACTCTAACCGTGCTCTGATACCAACTAATGTAACACCCTACATAGGGCATCACATTTTTGACTAAAAACTTAAAATCTGAAAATTCATTTTATAAAAGCTTTGAGTTCTAAAAGATGAATTTTAAACTTTCTTTTCATGGAAACATAAACTTACCAAAAATTACAAGAAAAATAGAAATTTAAATTGAATTGATTAATACACATATATACCTGATAAACACATATTTTATTCATTAAGAAACCCTTATATTTAGTCATTTACACTCTCCATATTCTTAATTGATTGAGTTTGACATGATTTTGTGAGTTTGAGCTCAAATTGGTCCTAATTGAATATTTTCAGCATTATTGAGATTTTACACTGTTTCTGTATTTTGGTCATAACTTGAGTTCCTGATACTTGACAATCATGAATTTTATCTTGTAGGAAAGCTAAGAGGAATCTCTACAACTTTGATGAAGAGCTCAAAGTCTAATTCAGATGTCTAAGGGACCTAAGTTTACATGGAAGTCAGAATACGGGTTCTGTCAGTAGAATCCGAACAGTGTGCACTCAAAAAATCATATCTCAAGATGTAATAATGGAGATGGGCTGAAATTTGCACAGTGGATAGTCAAGATCCAAATAAACAACTTTCATGAAGAACACATTTTGAGAAAAAGAATTATAGTAGGTCATTTTGAGCTTGCAAGTCGGAACAGAGGTGCTGAAGTTGGGTTTGAGCAACCTACGGTATTTGGGACATATCTTGGGCTTAAGGAAGCCAAATTGGACGAACCAGCTATCCATTTTATAGCCAAGACAAGGATCTACAACTTTCATGAAGAACACTTTTCGTGGTTCTGAAGTATAGTGGGTCGTTTTTGGCTTCCAAGTCAGACACGAAATTTTCGTCCTCAACCATCCACTCATCCATCCACTAATCCACTCATCCATCCACTAATCCACTAATCCACTCATCCACTCACCCACTCATCCACTAACTCACCCACTCATCCACTCATACACTAATCCAACCACTTAACCACTCCACCCACTCATCCACTAATCCATCCACTAATCCATCCACTCACCCATTCATGTCCATAATTTCCCACTCACCAAAAGTCCTTTGGCATTTTTCACTAATTCAACCACTCAACCATTCCACTCACTCATCCACTAAACCAATCCACTAAACCAACCCACTAATCCATCCACTAAAACACTCCACTCACTCATCCACTCATCCACCCACTTCCCTTTGTCATTTTGTTACCTTAGACTTCTATAAAAGGCACCATTTATCATGAACAACATGTAACTCTCCTTCATTTTCTCTCGCTTTTTCTTGTGATTTCTTTCTAGCTATGTGTAACTAAACCTCCCTTGGTTAAGGGGTGATGAAACTGCTAGTATTAATGTTGTAAACTTTTCATATTTGATTATTTCAACACAGTTATGTTTTTATTCATATATTTCTGAATCTATTGTTGGTATGAAGGTTTTTGTACTTGTTCCTACTTTCAAAGTAGTAGATCTAGGTTTATTATGTGCGGTTGCGGTAGTAGATCTAGTGGGATGTATGATGTTCATGTGGGTATAATTATCTTTGTACTATTTGCCAGTTATAAAAGTGGTAGATCCGGGTTTATTATGCGCGGTTGCGGTATTAGATCTAGAGAAATATATGTTCTAAGTAATTTAATCCCTGTGTGATTAGACCTTAGTGTAATTGGTTTTCTAAATCTTAATGCAATTGTTGGATAGTTGTAAGAGTGGTTGCTTTATGACTAATCGGTGATTAGGAGTTGATTTGAGCGGTTGCTAAATTGGCCAACACGTAAGGAAAACAGAGATTTAATCTCACAATTGCATAAAAACATAATTGAGCATGTTGGAATAAAAGGATATGTGGATTTACATTATCATATAAATCTAGTGGTGGATTCAATCTCTTAACCAATTTTCTTATATTGTTGATTTCAGTTTGTTTATTGTTATCTTTGAAGTGTTCATTGTTCATCAAAACTCCAAAACCCCCTTTTACTTGTTTATTGTTAATCGAGTCTAAATTGAGAATTGTTTAATAGTGTTAATTGAATTGGTTCTCTGTGGATCGACCCTTACTAACTACAACTAGTTGTAAGGTTTTTATTTTCTCGTGGGCCCGACAACCGATTTTTATCTTAATTTTAATCACTACATCCGCACGCATCGAATTTTGGCGCCGTTGTCGGGAACCAATTTTTTCAATTACACTATTAATTTATTTCCTATTTTTATTCTGTTTTTATTTTATTTTATTTTATTTTATTTTTAATCTTTCTTTCTCGAGTGTTTTGTAGGTGTTGATGTCCTTTGAAGGAGTAGACGAAGGATTGCTAAATTTGAGGAACTATATTGATCAACTCACTTCACATCCTCAATTTCCCTTCCATCCCGCTAACTTCCAACTCACACCCGCCGACATTGAAGTTTGCGTTACATTGATCTATCAAGTTCGAGACATTTGAGCCATCCGAAATATCCGAAGAAGTGACAATGGCGTAAAACACTTTAAGGGCATTGGGTGCTCCAGATCTAGATCAACAACCTCTTTGCATAGACATTCTTGAAAATGAAGAGGCATTTGAATTGAAATCCGGTTTAATCCATCTCTTGCCATCTTTCAATGGATTACCCTGAGAGGACCCCAACAAGCACTTGAAGGAAATCCATGTGGTATGTTCTAGCATGAAACCCGCAGAATTCATGTAGAGCAAGTCAAGTTGAGAGCTTTTCCATTCTCATTGAAAGACTCGGCTAAGGAGTGGCTTTACTACTTGCCACCGGATCCATCCAATCATGGCGGGACATGGCCCGAACTTTCCTAGACAGATACTTCCCCGCCTCAAAAGCTGCAACAATCGAAAAGAAATCATGGTATTCAACAAAGGCATGGGGAATCACTCCATGACTACCGGGAGAGATTTAAGAAGCTATGTTTCAGCTGCCCTCATCATCAAATAAGTGAGCGACTTTTTAATTCAAGATTTCTATGAAGGCTTACAAGTGATGGATCGCAACATGATTGATGCTGCTAGCGGAGGAGCATTGATTGATAAAACTCCTCAAGAAGCTAGAAACTTGATCTCAAGAATGGCTACCAATACTCAACAATTCTACTCTAGAAATGACACTGGAGTAAGAGCAATGAAAGAAGTAGAGACAACCAGGATACAGAAGACAAATGACTCAATTGACTGCTATGGTTCAACGGTTAATGGATTTAGGTAAAGCACCAGTTCATGCTTGTGGGATCTGTTGTTCATCTGGACATCCCACTGATATGTGTCCCACTCTCCAAGAAGACACAAATGAGGAGGTAAGAGCAAGAGGGGATATACTTGGACTTTCAAAAATTACAACCCCTACTCAAACACATATAATCCGGGTTGGAGGGATCATCCAAATTTCAGCTATCCAAAGCAACCTCAAAATCAATCTCCAGCTTATGGACCTCCAGGATTCCAACAAAGGCAAGTACCTTTCCCTCAGAGACAGCAGCAAGTTCAAGCTCCTAAGCAATCTGAGCCTTCATTAGAGGAGCTAGTAAAACAAATGGCCACTAATAATTTGCAGTTCCAACAAGAAACAAATGCAACTATACAAAGTTTCAAACAAGAAACAAGGACTGCAATCAATAACTTGCGAATCGATAGGACAGTTGTCCACAGAATTCAACAAGTTTCAAAGCCAAGCTTCAAGGAAACTACCCTCACAGCCAGAAGTGAATCCGAGGGAAAATGCTAGTGCTGTCACATTGAGAAGCGGAAAGACGATGGATGAGCCTACCTCTCTTCCACCAATCATTCAAGAGAAGGATGAACCACCCAAAGAAGCAAATGATAAGGGGCAAACTTCCAAAACCCCTAAGGTAAGTATTTCTGAACCCCTTCCTAAATATGTCACTAAAGCTCCTTTTCCTAGTAGGTTGGTTAAAACCAAGAAAGAAGAAGCAAAAAAAGAAATACTTGAGACTTTTAGGAAGGTAGAGGTTAATATCCCTTTGTTAGATGCCATTAAGCAGTGTACCTAGATATGCAAAATTTCTGAAAGAATTATGCACTAACAAGAGGAAGTTAAAAGGAAATGAAAAGGTCCAAGTGGGAGAAAATGTTTCAAATTGTAATTAAAAAGAAACTCCCAACCAAATGTAAGGACCCGACACATTCACCATTCCATGCACTATAGGTAACACAAGGTTTGAGAGGGCAATGCTTGATTTAGGTGCATCTATAAATGTCATGCCATATTCTATTTATGCATCTTTATACTTGGGTCCTTTGGAACCTACTTGGTGTTGTTATTCAATTGGTCGATAGATCTAATGCATACCCTAAGGGTGTGGTTGAAGATGTTTTGGCACAGTGAATGAATTAGTGTTTCCTGCGACTTCTATGTTTTGGACATGGAAGAGGATGAGTCTCCCAAATCTGCTCCTATCTTGCTAGGAAGACCATTTTTGAAGACCGCACGGACAAAAATTGATGTGCACTCGGAATTCTAACAATGGAATTTGATGGGGAATTAATTAGATTCAATATTTTTGAAGCTATGAGATACCCAAGTGATGTGCACTCTGCTTGTTTAATTGATTCTTTTGATCCTTTTGATTCTTTAATTTCTGCAGCTTTTGATACTGACCATTTTGATACTCTTGATACAATTCTAACTCATAGCTTAGATGTACAGGAGGAAAAGAAGAAGAGTGAAGAAGAGCCATGGAGTGAAGACATTGATGAAATTGTTGCTGCCTTACAAGAGCTCTCTTCCACTCCAGAAGAGCATGAGGTAACTTTTGTTGATTTACCTGTTACTACTGATATACCTCAACCTTCTGTTGTGCAGGCACCTGAATTGGAACTGAAAGCACTACCTGATCATCTTAAATACATCTTCTTGGGGGAGAAGGACACCCTTCCAGTAATAATTGCAAAGTCACTCACCCAAGAGCAAGAAGAGAAACTGGTAGCCGTTTTGCAGGAACATAAGACAGCCATTGGTTGGTCAATAGCTGATATCAAGGGTATTAGTCCCTCCGTTTGTATGCACAGGATATTAATGGAGGAGGATACTAAACCTGTGAGAGACCCTCAGCGGAGATTGAATCCTCCCATGATGGAGGTTGTGAAAAAGGAGATACTGAAGCTCCTAAGTGTGGGGGTGATCTACCCCATTTCTCGACAAAGAAGTGGGTAAGCCCAGTCCGGTAGTACCAAAGAAATGCGAATTACTTGTGGTAAGAAATGCTGAAAATGAGCTTATTCCCACTAGGTTACAGACAGGGTGGCGTGTTTGTATTGATTACAGGAAGTTGAATGCCGCCACGAGAAAAGACCACTTTCCTTTACCTTTCATTGATCAAATGTTAGAAAGATTAGCTGGTCATTCTTATTATTGTTTTCTGGATGGTTTTTCAGGTTACAATCAGATTGCCATAACCTACATGTTCCGTTTCTCCATCAACTGCATCTTGTTGAAACTTAGAAGATCACTCCTCGACATTGTCACCATCTTCAGAATTTTGCCTTCAATGGGTCTAAGAAGTGGCTCCACCTACTATACGAATTTAACGATACAAACACAACATAGCAATACAGTAAAGAGGTGAGATCCCCTTTCACCAATACCAGTACGGTAGCAAAGAACGATATGAATGACAAGGTCATTCCATACACACAGATATCACAATTTTAATCAGTCTATCAATTTACAATTAATTCAAATAAGCATATATCATAATAAAATGAATAGCAATAACATTACCATGATAGATATAACAATTGATACCATAAACCATATAATCACATCATGCAAAATAACTCATATTAATACATCACACATAGTATCTCAACACTGAATATAAATAACCACATTTAAGATGCAGATCACATATGCAAATGCACATAGACCCATTCCTACTCCATGGAGCTAGACACAGACATCAGAGAGAATGACCCGCAAAATCTATTAGTATCATTGACTGCCCAAAACTATTTCGCTATCTCACGTTGCGTCTATAGCCCACTGTCATAACGTCGTGGTATAGCACACTGTCAAAACGTCGTGTCACTATAGGCTTGTACTAAATAGACTTCACAAGATCTTGATTAAGTATAGTGCGTGTCGAGTCCATTAGTATGTTGCCAGTTACCACAGCCCAGAGGAGCGACCAACTGTCCACAAATGGAATAATCCACACACTAAGGTCTCCAAGTTCATTCAAGTTGAACCACACTACGCTTATCACATCGACAACACGATGTAATTCACCTCATCAATCAATCCACCAATTATCAACCAAATTGGCACAACTAAATGCATGATAAAAATTACCAGAATACCCTCAATGGTAAAAATTATGAAAATGCCCTCAATGGCAAAAATCTCAAATATGCCCTCAATGGCAAAAATTCTAAATATGCCCTCAATGGCAAAAATTCCAAATATATATAGTATGTCCCACCTGACAATACTGTTCCACAATCTGTCCGGGTCCACCACTTTGGCCCGACAGTAAAAATCTTACTGTTTTCATCAATTACGTAGAAATTTTATCGCATTTTCACAATTCCATCGTTTTTACTAACATTTTTAAATCGCATAAATATATTTTGCTATTTTTGAAATCGTGTATTGTTTTTAAAACATTTTCTCAATCGCGTAAAATTTTTAAATTATTTTCTTGTCCGAATTCCTTAAAAATTATTATTTTAAATAAATAGAAATAATATTTAATACATTTGAACTACGTAGGATATTTTTCATACTGTATACATTATATTGGATATCTTTTCTATCTTATTTGTCTATTTTTAACAAAAATTGACAGTATTTTTGCTTAGAAAATCTATAACAATGTCAATTCCTGTGTAGAGTCAGATGGTAAAGGAAGGAAGGACCTAAGAGAGAAAAACTCAGCCTCAGCTTCTTGAGTGTTCTCCCCCTGAAGTTGAGGACAAGTAAAGAATGACTCATTTTCATTAAAAGTGAAATCCATGGAGACGAAAAAACGATGACTTGAGGGGTGATAGCATTTGTACCCCTTCTTGTCAAGAGCATAACCTAGAAAAACATATTTGACAACACGGGGATCAAGTTTGTTGCGATTGTGGCGATGTACAAGGATAAAAGCCACACAACTAAAGACACGAGACTGTAGACTCTGCATAATAGGAATAGATGGAAAGTGAGAGGTTATGAGTTGAACTAGACTTACACTCCTCAGGACACGAGATGGTAACCGATTGATTAAATTTGCAGCAGTTAAAATAGCTTCCCCCAGTATGAACTAGGAATAGACATTTGGAATAGTAAAGCTCTAGTGATTTCAAGTAAATGACAATTTTTTCTTTCTGCAACACTATTTTGCTGAGGAGTATCAACACATGTGAGTTCATGCGCAATACCATGTTCTCTAATAAATGTAGAGAAATTTTGGTTAACATTGTAACGTCCCTTTTCGTAACGGGCATCACACTGACGGAAAACGAAATTGCTTAATATAAAAACTTGTTCATAAAACGTTTTATCCTTTGATTTCTTTTTTTTTTTGTAGATATATATATATATATATTTTATATATATATATTTATTTATTTATATGCGAAAAACATAAACTTTGTGGAAAAGGACACAAGGAACATTCCATGCACTAAATAAAAATATACATATTATAGGCATATATACATCATGAGTTCTTAGTAAAATAAAAGTATAAGCTTTATATACCCAAAAAAAGATTATAAATAACAACCACCCAAATGACAAAATATATCAAAGACCCCCAAAGCTACTGAGAAGGACCCACAAATGGATCCTCCTCAGAAGAGGTAATCCTGATAGGAGCCATAGGCTCGCGGGCAGGGGCCCGAGCAGAAGATATAAACGAGTCCTCCTGAGGGGTATAAAAGCGGTCAACCCACAGCTCTCTAATGGGCATGTTGAACTCTAAGCGTAATGTAACATCAAGAGAAAATAAAGGGTCCCCATCACGGGTCCTGCAAACAGATATAGTCACGTCCCCTATATATCTAATGCTCTCAGCAGCCCAATCAATACGCCATGCATTTGTACCATCAAGGAACTATACTCTGACAAAACCAATGAAATCTTTCTTAGCCGCCATCGCCAAAAAGACAAACCAACAGAGAGGTGCGATCTACTTCACCTTCTTCTCAGTCTTCATCAAGCATATATATATATATATATATATATATATATATATATATATATATATGTATATATATATATACACACACACACACACATAACAGAATAACATGATAAAGATGTGAGATCTTCTACAACAATACTGACATGGCAGCATAGAAACATCAATGACAGTAATGCCATTCAAAATATAGAAATACACATATAATCATTGTTTCATACAATAGATAATTCAACGAATATGTAAATGCCACAATGAGATGTCGACTGACTATGCATATGCACAATGGACCCATTTCCTACTCCATGGAGCTAAAACAATATTGGGGAAAATGATCTAGAAGACATTTGTCTATATCTCGTTAGCCTCAAATCATGTGCTTTCATTTTTCTCAATTTGCGCCACATGGCTTATACAAGACAGTCTGCACCAGATCGTGATTAAGGATAATGTCTCGGTCTGGATCGTCGGTGCGTTTGCATCGGTCTGTATCACAGCGCAGTGGAGCTACCAACTGGCCATTTATGGGATAAGCCGCACCTTGACGCCTCCAAGGTCAACCAATGACCTACACTACCCATATCGCACCTGCACAAAGGTGTAATTCATTTCCTAGGCATATAACCTTAACAAAACAAAGTCGAACGGACTTTCACATTGTATGATGAATGACTCAATGCATGTACATTTAACAATGTTATGATTTCTCCATAACCATATGCCACGACTTGGCCATAACAATCATCAATAACTCCGGGTCCCCCCTTATGGACACGACAACAAAATCGCCGTTTATTTTCAGTTGAGCAACATCATCATTGCAAATTTAAAACTCATTATAGAAGTCAACCTCAATTTCCAATGTCCATCATAATAAAACTTTTCAAGGAAAAATTTTTCTAATATTACTCACCAAAGTCCATATTACTTTAATTTACAAAATCCTTTCTCCATTACCTTTAGAAAACTCTTTTAATTAGAATACCTTAACTTTATAAATCACTAATCACTTAATTTATTAAGTTCTTAAACATCATTCAAACCTATTTTTAACCACTTTGGCCGAAAGTCATTCTTGATGTAAGGTTAAAATTTTGTTCTCCTCTTTCCATTTTATGAGTCCTTAATTATATCTCTAATTACCTAATCATCAAAGTTCCAACTTGATACAAAATTTCCTTAGCCTTAGATTCTCTACATAGCTGTGAACCTTAAGGGTCTAAGAACCCAAAATTTCCTTCGTTTTATGAATCACTAATCACTTAATTTATTAAATTCCCAATTAATACAAAATTTTGTCTTGGACATCCTATTTTTACCTACTTGGTCGTGAGCTTCAAGGTTCATAGGACTAAAAATCTTTTTCCTTTCCAAGTGATTCATATCATATAACATATAACAATTTTCATATTTCTATTCTAGCAAGTCATGCATAATCTTCAAAGCAACAAAATCAAATAAGGCAAATAATCACAAAGCATTGAACTTATACAAACAAGTGAATGAATCCACACATGGATTATTTACACACATACAAAAAATTCATTCCTCACTACCATGGATGGTTGAAGAGGATAAATCTCCCTCTTACCTAAGGAGATGACAAGAAAAGAAAGCTCCTTGATGCTTTTAGAATTTCGTCCAACACCTCCAACCAAACCCTAGAGGTTTCAAACTCACAAGATCAACACCTAAAGCTTGAAAAGAGAAGACCAATGATCAAGATGATGGCCTTGAACACGAAAAAGAGGAAAGAAAAATGAAGATCAAGAATCTTACCTTAAGAGCTTCAAGTTAGGGCTTGAAAGAAAATGATGAAGATGAAAGAAATAGATAATGACATAATATAGAAAATCATCCAATGGGTGTGTAGATTCAAGAAGTGAAATTGATTGGAGCAAACAAAATGGAAGAGGGAATTTGAGGGTGGTGGCCATGAGCCATTAGAGAGTAAATAAGAGAAGAAAAGTGAGAGAGAAAAAATGTGTAGCTTTTTGAAAGAAAGATGAAATGTGAGATTAAGAGAAAAGATGACAACTTTGTCATCTTTTCCTTCCCAAAACCGTGAGCTTCACCAAGAAGAGAGAGAAAGGCAAACTTCTCCATTAAGTTTTCTCTAAGGCTTGCTTAGGCAGCCAAATTTCACTTTTTAGAAAGTCAAAGGTGATGTCATCTAAGTGATGTCACATGGATGATGTCACATAAAGAGAATACTCTAGAAAGAATGACTAGTACTTTATTAAAAGTTATTATCCAATGGACAAAGGCTACAATTAACAAAACTGGTGTTTATTATCCGTTGGATAATATGACGTATCCTGATTTTATTTGTCAGATAAAATCTCAGATAATGAAAACTTCGTAAACTATGTCCGGCTTCGGGTTTAGTAAGATCCCCCAACCTCTTTTCACAGTCCAAAATTTTTCAGCCTCAGAAAAATATTTTATTTTTTCGGCCCTACATAACGTGCCTGTAAATCAAGAAATATAATAAAATAATCAAAATCACCCAAATAATTCACAAAAATTACAAATATTATAAAAAAAAACATATATAATAGAAAACAAGCAATTTTCAAGGTGTTACAAACATACTCCTTAGCATTATCAGAACGCAAACGTTTAATGAATTTTTCGAATTGGGTTTGAACCATGCAATAAAACTGAACAAACAGCTGAAATACGTCTGATTTGTTTTTCATTAGAAAAAATCAAGTTACTCAAGTATAATCATCAATGAAGGAAACAAATCATTTAGTGCCAACAATGTTGGAAATAGATGCAAGACCCCAAACATCAAAGTAGATTAGTGCAAAAGGCTCAACACTTTTATTAGAAATAGGTGAAAAAGTTACACGATGGTATTTGGAAAACTCACAAACATCACAATGAAAAGACTCAATAGACTCTTTTAAAAATAAAGACAAAAACATAGACTTAAGCAAAGAAAAAGGAGGATGTCTATACGCTTGTGCTGTAACCAAATTTAAGAAGAGAGAGACTCTGAACTAGACTAATGACAAAATGATAGCAACTTCTGATTAGAACCACCATTAGCTGGCATATTAAGCAAATAGTACAACCATCCTTGTTCCTTAATAACCCCAATCGTCCTCCCCATGATGAGATCTTGAAAGACACAATGAGAATGAAAAAAGGTTATGACACAATTAATGTTTTTAGCAAGCTTATGAATGGAAATAAGATTATGGGAAAGTTTGGGAACATAGAGCACATTGTATAAGTGTAGAGAGGGATGGAGTTTAATATTACCAAAACCCGCTGTTGGTTATGGCTTCTTAATACTCAAGAAGGGGGATTGAATTAAGTATTATAACTTTTCAAAGTTTTTTCCCTTTTTGCAAAAACTTATTCTTTTCTTTAACTATGAAAAAGATTTTGTTAACCAAAAAACCAAAATGTGTTTTTGCAAAATGTGTTTCTATCAAGACTTGAAACTTATAAAGAAATATTAACAATAAGGTTGATTTCAGATATGAACAAGATCAAAAACTAATCAAATCATGCAAGCATCCCTAACATATTGCTTAATTCATACATTCAACAATAAAGCAAATAATGAGTTAAAGGATAGAGAAAATTGCAAACCGAGTTTTATCCTGGTTTAGTTACCTCCTCTGGTAACTTACATCTAGTCCCCACATCACTATGAGTTTCGTCCACTATTAAAAATCAATTTATAAGATTCTTTACACAAGCTTCACTTCTAGGTTCCTTCTACCCAAATGACAACTTTTTCCAGTTAAAGCAATCTTGTAATTCCCACAAGAGTTCCTTCTACTCTTGCACAGCACCAAGAGTTCCTTCTACTCTTGATTTAATCAGCGAGAGAACCTTCTCTCTTATCTCTCTTTTATAATATGAAAAGATTGAATCAGATTCTAAGAAATCAAATATTACAATTTGAAGTTCTATAGAAAAATACTTAGTTTCTTTCAATGAAAAGCTCTCTCAGTATTTGTATGTTTGATCTCAAGTTTTAAATGAATTTTTATTAAGAAAGTGTTTGCCAATGTCCTTATATAGGTATATTTCAAAATAGATCTGTTGGACACACTTCACAAGTCAGTTAAGATCAAAACAAACTTATCTGAAAAATTCTGTTATCAGTCAATTGATTAGTGCACAGATGTATTAAACAAAATTTCACTCTTACAACGTGTATACATCGATTGCCTAATCGATTGTGTTCTTGGATGTTCTTGATCTTGAGTGATACACACATGAGTACATCGATGTTGTTCTTGAGAAACACTTGCATTTTCAGCCCAGAAGTTCATACATTAATTACCTAATCGATTGTATGGCTATTTCAAAAAAGTCCTTGCTTCTGTTTTGGCTTATGCATCGATGTACCAATTGATGTACAGATACAAAGGTGCATACTAATCAAGGAAGTCTAGAATCAATCAATGTATACATAGATGTATAACACTTATACATAGATGTACACTGAGATTTTCATTAAAAGTTAGTTAATTAACTAAAAGTACATCGATGTGCACATAGATGTACAAACTTATTAATTAACCTTTTTCTTTCTTAGTCCATTTTTACTTTTGAAAACCATTTTTACTTATTTTAGAGAGCTTAATCAAAGAGTTATACTAAGTCTTTTCTTTATAAAAAGGTTCCTAACGATCTTTCTTGAATTCCTTCTTCATGATGCTCTTTCTTCAAGTTTTCCTTCATGATCCTTGCATTAAAATGCTTTGCTCCATGATCCTTTGCATCCACTTTTCTTGCTCCATTAAATCTCCTTGAAAAAGTCAAGCTTGGCAAGTAGTTAGTGAATTAGAGTAATAATCATGTTAAGTTTAGTCATTAATCAAAACATACTAGGGTCATTTATCCACACCCGCAACTAAGGTGTGAGAGCCATTAGCTATGGTTATATGATGCTTACTAGAATAGGGTTGATAGGACAATAGATGTGTGATAATAACATATTTTATACATTAATAAACCCTCATTTTTAGTCATTTACACTCTTCATGTACTTAATTGATTATGCCTGGTTATGTTTTGTAAGATTGGACTCAAATTGGACTTAATTGATTTTTTTTAGCATTATTTAGGTCTTACACTATTTCTATATTTTGGTCATATCTTGAGTTCTAAATGTCTAGAAATTATGGATTTTATCTTGTAGGAAAGCTGAGAGAAAGCTCTACAACTTTGATGAAGAGCTCAAAGTCTCAATCAGACATCTAGTGGAGCTAATTGGGCTTGGAAGACAAAACATGAGTTTTGTGTCTGGAACCTGAATAGTGTACAGTAATCAGAGCATAACTCGGGCTGTAGGAATTATCGTGGGCTGAAATTTGGAGATTTGAAAGTTAAGACCCAGATCTACAACTTTCATGAAGAACACAAGAGCTCATTCGGACAGCTTGGAGGTGATATTGGGTCTGGAAGTCAAAACAGAGGTGCTGAAACTGGGCCTAAACAATCTACAGTAATTGGGTCATATCTTGGGTTGTAGGATGAATTTTTGGATGATTTTGGTGCCATTAGAAAGCTGAGACAAAATGCTACAACTTTCATGAAGACCATGTTGCTTCATTCTGATGGCATCCATGAGATCAACAATGAATGATTTCGGAGATAAAGAATCTCAATAATCCAACCACTAATTCAATAATCCAACCACTCAACCAATCATCCAACCACTCCACCCACTCATCCACCTACTCTTAATCAGCCCCCTTGTCATTTTGTATCCCTAATCCTCTATAAAAGACACCATTGGCTAATCATTTGGTGCACTTAGTATTAGGCTTAGTTTTTACAAGTTATGGTTATGCTTGTTTCTTATTTTACTTTGTTGTAATTTTTTCTTATTCTAAAGTGAAGCTATGTTCATCTTTCTCTTCTTCTCTCTTTCTTTCTTCTTATCTATGAGTAACTAAATCTTCATCTTGCTTAGGTGAAAGAGTGAAGCTCTTGGTAATGAAATAAGGTTAGATTGTTTTATTTCTTGTGCTTAAAAGATATATTATTAAATGGACATTATATGTGTTGTATTTTGTTTCCAATTAATTTAGAAACCTTCTTTGTATAATGGAGATCTTGATTTATTGTAGACAATAGGATTGGCACAGTGAATGCTTGAACTCATTTACAAATGTTGGTAGATAATTAAAGGAATCATAATATGATTGCATATATAATTGAACTTTGAATGTTATATTTTCCGATTGAAACCTCTGTTGTGTGTGGATTTCAATTGAGTTATAAAGAGAAATAATCTTGCCTTTAATTTATTACCAAGAGTGGATCTTCTAACCTAAGCATGTTCTTAAATTCATTTGTAAACATCTTCTATTACTTTTGGTGTTGTGACAAATCCTTTCCTACCTCAATTAATTTTTCTTCATCAATTCCCTGTGGATCGGCCTCGGACTCTCGAGAAATTTACTACTTGAGACAACCTGCACTTGGGTTTGCATCCTTAAATCCCGCAGTCAAGTTTTTGGCGCCGTTGCCGGGGACTTGATTTGAAGTTTTAATTTATTGAGGTTCCTTTTCTTTAATAAAATCTATTCTCTCTTCTCCCTTACCGGAGCAAAAGATCGGCTTGCCAATCCTTCGGTTTCTTTACTAACTCTCTAACTTTCTAACTATCTAACTTACTAACCTACTAACTTGCTAACATATTAACTTTCTAACTTTTATATTTCTGTCATTTATTTTCTACCTACTAATTTTTATTTTATGTCATTTATTTTCTCGTCATTTATTTTCTCTAACTTTTAATTTCTTTTTTTTTTTAATTTCTATTATTTATTATTGCTTTATAACATAACAAAATAATCTTTCTTCTTCTCTTCTCTTTTGCCGGCTCTGTGGGGCTCTACCTCTCTTCGGTTTTTATATTTTAAATTTATTTTCTGTAATTTACTTTCCGTAATTTACTTTCTGCACTTTATTTTCTGTATTTTATTTTTAACTTTTTATTTGTTAATAGTTATTGGGTGGTTGGTTTATACCACATCCTTATTAATATGTAATGGCAGGTTATACCGCCAGCCTGTACATTATTTTTGTTTATTTATTTTAAGTTATTTATATATTTATGCTTAATTGGTACCGTAATTTAAATTCTGGTCGTTTAGTTAAAATTAATCCTGGTACTTTATATATTGATTTGTTTGAATCACAATCACACACAATTGACACAATGGCTGACAATGAAAGTGTACATGATGAACATGAAAATCAACCGTTGCGAACCATACGTGAATATTTGCAACCACCTCAAAATTCTAGTCCATCATGTTTTATCTTTCCACTCAATGCCAACAATTTTAGATTTAAGCCAGGTATGATTTTTTTACTTCCTAATTTTCATGGTTTAGAGTCTGAAAGCCCATATTTACATCGGAAAGAATTTGAGGAAGTATGTATTGCTTTCAATGACCAAAATTGCATTGAAAAGATTGTTAAGCTTAAATTGTTTCCTTTTTCTTTAAAAGATAAAGCAAAATCTTGGCTTAACACTTTGAACCCAAGATCAATTGGCACATGGCAAGAATTGCAAGGTGAGTTCTTGAAAAAAAATTTTCCAACACATAAAACCAATGCTATGAAAACACAAATCCAAAATTTTTTCCAAAATTCAAATGAAGCATATTTTCAATGTTGGGAACAGTTTAAAGATTTGTTAAATTCTTGCCTACATCATGATTTTGAAAAATGGCGCACTATAAGCTTCTTTTATGATGGTTTAATACCTAAAACTAAACAATTTGTGGAAACAATGTGTAATGGTGAGTTTCTTGATAAAGAACCTGATGAAGCTTTAGACTATTTGAACCAATTGGCTGAAAATTCTCAATTTTGGCATAGTACTAACACTTCTGAAAATTCAATTAGATCTAATCTTGCAAGTGTTAATAAAGGAAAATATCACCTTAGTCAAGAGGAAGATCTAAATGCTAGATTTGCCAGTTTGGCTAGAAAGGTTGAAGCCATGAAATTAAGAAAAGCAAAAGAAATCAAATCTATGCAAAATGAAAAAATTTGTGGCATTTGTGATGACTTAGGACACTCAACACACGAATGTCCTAACATTCCTATTTTTAAAGAAGTTGTACATGAGCAAGTAAATGCAATGAAGAATTTTAAAAAGTCATTTACTTCTTCTTTTTCAGATACATACAATCCAGGATGGAGAAATCACCCGAACTTTAGCTGGAGGAATAATAATCAGTCATAATTCGTGCAACCACTACCTCCTCAGGCACAACAAGATTCTCAAAATTCTTAAGGATATGCACCTTATGTCCCACCATATAGGAAAAATCTTGAAGAAACAACGCATGCATTCATAGAAAAGCAAGAGGCCATTAATAAACAAAACAATCAAACCATGAATGACATAAAAGACACTCTTACTAAACTTTCTTTTGCACTTACCATTCACGAGAAAGGAAAATTTCCTTCTCAACCTCAACCAAATCCCAAGGGTCAGTACAGTCTAAATGAGGGGAGTTCAGAAAACCAACAAATGGACCAAGTCAAGTCAGTGATAACTCTTAGGAGTGGAAAGGTTGTTGAAAAACAAATTCCCGAATCTTGTGAGAAAGAAGATGAACCAGTTCCCCAAGAAAATGAAGAAGTTGACCAAAAGGCGACCAAACTCTCGCCTTCACCCCCATTTCCTCAAGCATTGAATAATCCAAAGAAATTGGACCACCGCACTGATATTTTTGAAATTTTGAAACAAGTGAAGATCAATATTCCTCTGTTAGATGCTATCAAACAGATTCCTTCTTATGCTAAATATTTGAAGGACTTGTGCACTGTTAAAAGGAAATTAAATGTGAAAAAGAAAGCATTTTTGGCTGAACAGGTAAGCTCCATTCTTCAGAATAATAATGCGTTGAAATATAAAGACCCTGGTTGTCCTACAGTTTCATGCATTATTGGAGAACATAAAATTGAAAAAGCTTTACTTGATCTTGGTGCTAGTGTCAATTTGCTTCCATATTCAGTTTATCAGCAACTCAACTTGGGTGAGTTAAAACCAACTTCTATAACTCTTCTACTTGCCGATAGATCAATTAAAATTCCAAGAGGAATAGTGGAAGATGTGTTAGTTCAAGTTGATAAATTCATATATCCTGTGAATTTTATTATCTTGGATACTGAACCTATGGTTGATAGTTGCAAGTCAATTCCTGTTATTTTAGGCCGTCCATTTTTAGCAACATCTAATGCTTTGATAAATTGCAGAAATGGAGTGGTGAAGCTAACATTTGGAAACATGACACTGGAGCTCAATGTTTTTAACATGTGCAAGCAACCACAGGAAGTCCTTGATGAAAAGGAAGAAGTTGAAGGAATTAAAGCCATTATAGATGATCATCTTCAAACAAGGAGTTCTTCTGACCCATTAGAAATTTGTTTAGTCAATTCATTTGATTCAAGCATGCAATTAGAAAATGATATATCTGAAATATGCTCTTTGCTTGATTGTACACAGGCAATGGAGTACAAGGGATGGAAGCCAAAATTTGAAGAGCTAAAACCCATGAATGATAATGCTCATGAAGAAGTACCCACACTAGAACTAAAGTCATTACCTACTGGGTTGAAGTACATATTTTTGGGAGAAAAGCAAAACTTTCCAGTGGTAATTTTCTCGTCTCTTACTGAAGAATAAGAAGGTATGTTAACAGAAGTACTTAAAATGCATAAAAGTGCAATTGGATGGACATTAAAGGACTTAAAAGGCATTAATCCATTAATTTGTACACGAGGATAATGCTAAAACTTCTCGACAACCTCAAAGAAGATTAAATTCACAAATGAAAGAGGTAGTTAGAGCTGAAGTCCTTAAATTGCTTGATGTTGGAATTATCTATCATATCTCTGCTAGTTAATGGGTAAGCCCTACACAAGTTGTGCCAAAAAATTCTGGAATAATAGTGGTTGAAAATGATAAGGGTGAATTAATACTTACGCGAGTCTCATCTAGTTGGCGTATGTGTATTGATTTTAGAAAATTAAATGCTGCTACTAGGAAAGATCATTTTCCCTTACCATTTCTTGACCAAATTCTGGAAAGGGTAGCAGGACATCCATACTACTATTTTCTTGATGGTTATTTGGGTTATAATCAAATACCAATTGCATTGGAAGATCAAGAAAAGACCACTTTTACATGTCCTTTTGGTACTTTTGCATATAGATGAATGCCTTTTGGCCTTTGTAATGCTCCGGTAACATTTCAAAGATGCATGTTAAGCATTTTTAGTGACATGATTGAGCATTATTTAGAGGTTTTCATGGATGATCTGACAGTTTTTAGAAATTCTTTTGAAAATTGTCTTGATAATTTGGAAAAAATTCTTAAAAGATGTGAAGAAAAAGGATTTATGCTAAACTGGAAAAAATGTCATTACATGGTTACCTCAGGAATAGTGTTAGGTCATGTGATATCTTCTAAAGGAATTGAAGTTGATAAGGCCAAAATTGAATTAATTGCTCATTTGCCTTCCCCAAAAATAGTCAGAGAAGTTCGTTCCTTTTTAGGATATACAGGATTTTTCAGAAGATTCATTAAGGATTTTAGTGCCATATCTAGACCATTATGTAATCTTCTGTTGAAAGATGCACCATTTGATTGGACTCAAGAATGTCAAAAATCTTTTGAAAAATTAATTGGTCTTCTGACATCTACTCCTATCATGCAATCTCCTGACTGGTCTTTACCTTTTGAGTTAATGTGTGATGCTAGTGATTTTGCTATGGGCGTTGTTTTAGGCCAAAGAAAAGAAGGTAAGCCTCATGTGATTTGTTACGCAAGTAGAACTTTAAACAATGCACAAATGAATTACACTACTACTGAAAAAGAACTACTTGCTGTAATTTTTGCACTGGACAAATTTCGATCTTACTTAATTGGTTCTTCTATTATGATTTTCACCGATCATTCTGCTGTTAGATATTTGATGTTTAAGCAAGATGTCAAACCAAGATTGATAAGGTGGATCTTGTTGCTTCAAGAATTCAACATCACAATAAAAGATAAGAAAGGAGCCGAAAATGTTGTCGCTGATCATTTGTACAGACTTACAATAGGCTCACTTTTTTATAGCACACCTATCAATGATTCTTTTCTTGATAAATTTTTATTTTCTGTCAATTTCATGCCTTGGTTTGCTAACATAGTCAACTTTCTTGTAACAGGAAAGATGTCGCCTCAATGGACGCACCAAGATAGAAGGAAATTTTTGACAGAGGTGAAAATTTTTTATTGGGATGACCCATACTTGTTCAAATATTGTGCTAATCAAATCTTTCGGAGATGTGTGCCCAACAGTGAGGTAGGTAGTGTCATTAAATTTTGTCACTCAGAAGCATGTGGAGGTCACTTTTCTTCAAAGAAAACAGCTGCGAAAATCTTACAGTGTGGATTTTATTAGCCCAGTTTATTTAAGAACTGCTATACTTTTTGCAAAAGTTGTGAAAATTGTCAAAAGTTGGGCTCAATTTCAAAAGAAACATGATGCCTCTGAACCACATCCTTGTCATTGAAATTTTTTATTGTTGGGGAATTGATTTCATGGGTCCATTTCCATCTTCATTTGGATTTGTGTATATCTTGGTTGCAGTTGATTATGTCTCAAAATGGATTGAGGCGATTCTATGCCAATACAATGACCATAAAACTGTTCTCAAATTTTTAAAAGAAAATATCTTGTATCGATTTGGAATCCCTCAAGCTATCATAAGTGATGGGGGAACACATTTTTGCAATAAACCATTTGAATCTTTAATGAAGAAATATGGTATTACACACAAAATTACCACCCCTTATCACCCTCAGACAAGTGGACAAGTTGAATTAGCAAATAGGGAGATTAAACAAATTTTGGAAAAAACGGTTAACCCAAAATCATAAAAATTAGTCTTTAAGACTAAACGATGCACTTTGGGCTTACCGTACTACTTTCAAAACATCTTTGGGCATGTCACCCTATCGGTTAGTCTATGAAAAACCTTGTCATTTGCCTGTAAAATTAGAACATAAAGCATTCTGGGCCATTAAAGCTTTTAATCTAAATCTTGATGATGCTTGCAAGATACGCAAATTGCAATTAAATAAACTTGAGGAATTAAGAAATGATGCATATGAGAACTTAAAGATTTATAAAGCTAGAACAAAAGCTTTTCATGACAAGACAATTTTGAGAAAATCTTTTGAAATTGGTCAAAAAGTTCTGCTTTATGATTCTCGCCTGCACCTATTCCCTGGAAAATTGAAATCTAGGTGGAGTGGTCATTTTGTTGTCAAACATGTGTATCCTCATGGGGCTATAGATATTGAGAATCCTAGGAATGGTAATATGTTTAAAGTCAATGGACAAAGACTCAAACCATTTCTGAAAAACCAAGTTGATGACATAGAATTCATCTCTTTTTTTTATCCTTGTTATGAATAGAATTCACTCTAATTTGGTTGCCTTGTTTTTGCAATTCTTTGTGTTGCCGGTTAAGTGGCGGATACGGTACTCCGTGACTCTCAAGTTGGTTTGTTTTTCAGTTTTCCAAAATAACTGAATCCTTTTTCTTCTTTAAAATGGATGCCATTCTTTCAAACCTGAGAAAACATTTTCCTTCTCTCCCTCAAAATGCTCTGAAAAAAAATCTACAAAGTTCGATGTGAAAGATTGAGACTATTAATGCACAAAGGTATGCCAGAAGATGTACGCTAGATAATTGAAGCAAAGGTCCGACTAGCAGGTGAGTCTTCAATTTCATTTGACTCATCCATGCTAGGTCTTGGAAGAAGTTATATTCTAAAAGGAGAAGAGCAAAAAGGTTACAAGTCTGTTACAAATGTGGACGATGGAATTGTAACAAGCGATGTCGTTCTTTGGGGATGGTTTCCACAAACAGAGAAGATAAAATATAGGGGCCGAACCTCTTTATAGACAAGAATTTCTTCAGCTTCTTCAGCAACTGGAGGATAAAGAGAAGGAGACTTGGTGAAAAATGGAGTCGACTCAAAGAAAGTAATATTAGTGGAAACAAGGTATCGACCCAAGTTAGGAGAGAAGCTCCGATATCCCTTTTGGTGACGAGAGTAACCAAAGAAGACACACTTTAAAGAGCGGGATGTAACTTGGAGATTTGAGGTTGAACATCCTGCACAA
This sequence comes from Ormosia emarginata, assembly GCA_029884605.1. Taxonomy (NCBI): domain Eukaryota; kingdom Viridiplantae; phylum Streptophyta; class Magnoliopsida; order Fabales; family Fabaceae; genus Ormosia; species Ormosia emarginata. Next base: position 27,741,838 of record JAQQTP010000074.1, on the reverse strand, counting down.
AACATGTACATCCAAAAATACGAGGGGAAAGCAGAGACAAGGATTGAGATGGACGAAGAACTGAATAAGGAACTTGAACCTATAAGACATAAGATGACATCCGATTAATCAAGAAACAAGCTGTGGAAATAGCATCAGCCAAAAACTCCTCAGGGGCAGACATATGAAATAACAAAGCTCTAGCAACTTCCATAAGGTGCCTATTTTGGCGTTCAACAATGCCATTTTGTTGGGGGTAACAACACAAGAGGATTGATGAATCATCCCATGTTGATGGATGTAGGTACAAAACTCATGAGAAAAATATTCTTTCGCATTATCACTCCTAAAAATACGAACAACAGTACTATTCTGAGTTTTAATTTCAAAACAAAAGGCAGTAAATATAGAGAATAACTCAGAACGAGATTTCATAAAATATAACCAAGTCATCATTGAAAAATCATCTACAAATATCACAAAATATCAAAAACCATATTTAGAAGTAATGGGACAAGGCCCCTAGACATCAAAATGAATAAGCTCAAATGGGGATGCAGCCTCCTTATTGACTCATAAAGGATAAGGACTCTCTGATGTTTAGCCAATTGACATGACTGACACTCTAAAATAGACAAATGACTCAAACTAGGACATACTTTCTTCAAAGACGACAGAGATGGATGACCCAAGCGACAATGAAGGTGAAGAGGATCAACCACACTAGAACAGGCAACGAGCACCTGCAATTGATCTGGGTGGCAGTCAAGGATGTATAGGTCATTCCGCTCATGACCTCTACCAATCACCCTCTTCGTCCCAAGTTCTTAAAAGACACAAGAATCAGGAAAAAAAATGATTAGGTTTTAGAGTATCAGTCTCCTTTTATCCACCGTCCTTCCCCTTGCTGCACTATGCATGCTATTTAAATAGATTATGTTTTCTTTTCTTTCTTTTTTTGTTTTTTTAATTTGTTATGGGCCTAATAGCATAATGACTCAATAGGAGATATGGCCAAGCTTCTAACACAAGATAATTCAAATAGTCTCAAAGTATTCCAAATTGAAATTTAATGTGATCACTCCTCAGCTGCCTTGGTTTAGTTATTCCTTGAGCATATTCTTCCTTGACAAGCAAAACTAGCCATCTTGTTGTGTTGCCTAGAATCTATCACAAAAAAAAAATCATAACTAATCTGCTTAAAGAAATTAATTAACAAGTTATAAAATCACCAAAATTACTTGCATTGAAGTATAATAAAACCTAATTTTAATATTAAAATTACATATTGTTAGGCTATTATCAGTTTGATCGAGAGGCTTAGAATTGGGTATACTGAGCAAACTCTTCTGTTGTCATCATAACAAGTCTGGTAGATGAGTTACTGGAATAGGCAACATCATCGATAGTAATATGGGTGAAGCACTGTTGTTGTGGTTGATTCTTCTACTTAAGTTTCCAACAGTACTTCTTAATATGTTTAGGTTCTTTACAATAGCGACAAATGAGGGGTTCCCCAGAATCTCCACCCTATCCTCCACCTCGTGAATCCCCATTGTCTTGTCCTCCACCTCGTCCCCCACGAGTACCACCACAAGAACTAGAACATACCAAAGCAGATGCTTAGATTGAGGCCATAGGGGTGGACTTAGAAAGCTCACGAGCAACCAAAGGAAATGAGAATAAACTTCCTTCAATGTCAAATTACTAGAACCTATCAAAATTTGGGATCGAGCAGCATCAAACTCTGCATGCAAACCCAACAACAAGCACATAACAGCCAATTGCTTCCGTTGGGCTTGCATCGCCTTAACATCAAAAGTGAGAGGTAATAAAGTGTTCAATTCCTCAAATAATCATTTGAACCAAGGGTAATAATCACTAAGAGAATTGTCTTTCTGATTTACACGATAGAGATCTTGAGTCTTCATATAGAGCAAGGATAAATCATCTGCCCCTGAAAAAAGAGAGTGGAGGTATTGCCACAGTTCTTTCACAGTGTTGCAATGGGTAGTAATATCGTCAACCCGAGGATCTAAAGTTCGCTGAATAAGCGAATACAACTGCATATCCTTTCAAATCCACACATCTTTAAGTGCCACATCTGTCGGAGCATCATCGGTTAGATGATCTTTCTTACTATGACCCTTCAAGTACATTTCAATAGCCTTCTTCCACTGAGTGTAATTAGCACCATCAGCATCCAACTTCTGATCAGTGATTTTCGTGTTGGAGGGGATGACCTCTGCCAAAACCTGTGTCGAAGAAGTGTTTGAAGGCTCACAGTTCACGGTTGCCTCCCATTGAGGATGCAATTACAACTTAAGATGAGTCGTCACCCATACTCATAAATCACAAGGCAAATCCACAAAACATAGACTTGGAGCCAAGGAGGAGGGAAAATCCACCAAAAAACACCAAAAAATCAAAGTACAGTGCCCCAAACAGCATCAGAACGGGCCAAGAGAGACTAAAACGTCGCGCTAGAGTGCTTCGCTGGAAACCAACACACCGGCGACCCTCCCTAATTGGCGTCGCACCTGTCTAGGTTGGAGACGTCAACCAACAACCACCCACAACCCAAGCCTCTCTGGATACCGCGCAAGCCACCAAAAATCATGCCTGAAACAAAAACAGAAATAACAGCCCGCGTTGCTGTTGGCCATTTGTTGGTCCCGCCTGCCCACCCATTGGGGTGCCGGACCAATCTGTCACCGACGAGTGTCACAAGTCATGTGGTAGCCACAGTGATGGCTACTCTAATCCTAATTTGGGTTCGAAAATGCTTCTGTTATTTTTTTTTGTTTTTTGGAAAAAAAAGTGAAAAGGGAGAAAAGAAATTTAAAACCTCTTGATACCATGTAAAATATCAAAGACTGTACCCAATGTGGGTTTAGGTGGTGTATTTACATACAGTAAATAGATGTGCAATATAATTTAGTACAAACTAGTACTAGAGAAGTAAATACCCCTAAGTGCATTTAGCACATACGTAATACTCTATTAGAGGGGTGTTCTACTTGAATAAAAGAGTAAGGGAGTTTTTGGTGAGAATGGTAAAAAGTATAAATAGTCACTAGTACTTGGCTGCTAACTATAATGATTCTGGATAGGGTTATGTTTCCCCAAAGTAGTTCCTTATCAAATTTTCATTGTTATGTGTGAAAGTTAGTTCATTTTAATTCTTGTAAGCTTTTGATAAAACATGAAATATGTTGAATGGTCTAAAGATAACAACATTTGACTAAGATCATTTAGGACAAGAGTAAGTTCTTATACTCTCTTAATTCTTTCCTTGCTGTCTGTTTTTGTCTTTATGAAGCCCCTCAATTGCATCTAGGCTCCTATTATTTCCTTTAATTTTTCTTAGTTTTAAGCTATCAAGCTTGCAATTCAAAACACTTCTTCCATGCATACTGTTCTTTCACTTGGCTCATTATAATTTATGTTGGTTTTTCCCAAGAATGTTTTCTCAATTGTGATAAAGGAAGGAAATTGTACGTGTTTGGTCTGTAAAAGAATACTGCCTTTTAGGGAGCTGTTGAATTTGTATAAAGAGCAGCGGATAATGATTTATCCATTTATTTCTTCCTTTGTCATATGGCTTTTAATTATCTTTCATTTAGAGAACCTTAAAAATTGACGATCAATTTGGGATTTCTTTAGCAATGAAAGTTTAAATAAGTCATGAATTGACCTTATTTGACCAAACTCTTCTATTTGAAACAGTAACTGCATATGAAAGCAGTACAAATAAGCCAGGATCCATGATGTAATTTGAACATGACTTGGCATTTCAAACATGATATAACGTGTAAATCAGAATGCATATTTGGTGATGTTGTCCTCTCTGGATTCAACATGATTATGCACTTCAAAGTTGATTGTTTATGACTTTGGCTTTATCTTCAAAATTATTGGCTATATTTTTGTTTATGCATCTAGATGTTTAAAACATAGTTGTTCTTTTTTTGTTCTTTTCTCTATTTTCTAATTAAGCTGGTTATGTTTTCTGCCTTGACAGAAAGTGAAAGGAGTTTTCTCTAGCTGGATAAGAACAGTAGGAAACAAAACCGAGTAGCAAGAAGGCTTAATTATGTATTGGTATTTTCATGTACCATCCCCTCCTATTACTCACCTATTTTGCCATTTTTTCATTGTTTTGTTTTGATGTGCAGAGGCTATTCATTTTCAAATTTGAATTTCATATTTATATTCAAATGCATTTATAATTTGTTAATTTATTCTCTTGCAATATAAAATATATAAAGTCAAGCATGCTCTCTAATCAAATAAAATTTAAAAGAATTTCATTTAGTCACTGATAGGTACCAGAAAATGAATAGCAAGAAATGAATTAAAACACTGTATATTGATGAATCTCTGGAAGATATCAAGTTGATATCAATTCCAGGAATGATAGTACAACTTCTGGGAATTTAGAAAGGAAATAGAAAAACGAAGATGAGCAAATTAAAGAGTGCTCAATTCTCTCGCAGGTTCTAACCAATTTCCAGCCTGCCTTCTCCCTCCCTCACCACTTAGCTATATTCTTTCTGTCTAACAGAATCACGACGGAATTACCCTCTTTCCCACTACCACTGCCACATCAGCAGTTGGTTACATCAAAGTAGTTCCCCTCCCCACTCACATTTTCCACACTCCCACGGCCCAAACCCAATTTATCTTGGGCTTTTCTTCTCACATAGACCTTAATGATCTTAGGAGGGACTCTATCAACACTCCCCCCCTCTAAACACACCTTGTCCTCAAGGTGGAAGTTAGGGAACTGCTCTGTGATGGCAGTCAAGGCTTCCCACAAGTTCTCAAAGTCTGGCAAGTTGTGCCACTTGATTAGAAGTTCTGTCTCCCCTTCGGAATTTGTGCGAGCCGCTAGTGCCTCTTATGGATTCACCTTCAATTCCCAATCATTTGCCAAAAATGATGGTAAAGGCTGGCTGGTGACATCTGTTGCTACTGATTTCTTCAACAGAGGCACATGGAAGACGGGATGGACTTGGCTGTCCTCAGGGAACTTCAGTTTATAAGCAACAAGGCTGATCTTCTCTATAATCTCATAGGGTCCATAGTACCTAGGACTCAATTTCTGATTCACTCTCCTAGCCAAGGTCTTCAACTTGTAAGGCTGAATTTTTAAGAAAACTACATCCCCCACCTGATACTCAACCTCCCTTCTGTGTTTATTGGCTTGGTTGCACATTTTGTTTTGAGCCTTACTTAAGTGTTCTCTAAGTTCATCTAGTAGGTGATTTCGATCAGTCATAAGCCTATTTACTGCCTCCACTGAAGAGTGGTTACCGTCTCCCCTCACCAGCACAGGAGGGTCTCTTCCATATAAAGCTTTGAAAGGGGTCATCTTAGTGGCTGAATTATAGTTGGTATTATAGTAAAACTCTGCCCAACTGAGCCATTGTGGCCACATCTTAGGTTTGTTCCCAGTTAAGCACCTTACGTATGTCTCCAAACACCTATTCACCACCTCAATCTGCCCATCAGTTTATGGGTGGTATGTTGAGCTAAACTTCAGCTTGGTCCCGGCAAACTTGAACAATTCTGTCCAAAAGGTGCTAAGAAACACCTTGTCTCGGTCTGATACTGTAACGCCCCTTTTTCTCCCATGTATCATAACGGGTGAGAAGAAGGAACGTCGCACTATAGCGGAACAACACAAAAATGACTGAATAAAAAATTGAGCATTTTTTTTTCTAACATAGCTCCGATTAAAACTTCCATTGAATATACATATTCACCTGTTTGTAAATATATCCCGTGATTGATTTAAAATTAAAAGTTCCCCCTTCGCATAAAACTTCTTATCAAAAACGTTAAAGAGAAATCAACTTGTAATGAAACATACAATCATATACAATATAGATAGTTACATACTTTGTACCATAATTACAAGCCTGTTTAAATTACATTTCCAAAAAGATATACAAAAAGCAAAATGTGTACCTACCCCAAGAGATACAAATATATCTACCCACTAATCCAGTATTACGTCAGGCTCCCTCAAAAATAAACGGACAGCCACCAGTAGCCATCAATTTACAACCAACCCTAAGACTGCCTGGAATGAGAAGGAACCGTGGATGGATCCTCCTCAGGGTCCTCGTCGTCCGACGAGACATCCATCGGGACGACAGAACAGCGGGCAGGAGCTCAGGCAGTAGACAAGAAAGAGTCATCACATGGGGTATAGTACATATCTGCCCACATATCTCTTACAGGCATATAAAATTCCAACCACACAAAAGCATGAAAATCAAAAATAGAAGCAGTGTAGCGTCCCCATGCCAAGGACACCGTCAATTCGCCGTGGTACACACATCGATCAGTCTGCACGTTGATATGCCAGCAATCCGGACCACAATGAAAGTTGATCCTCACGTAACCAAAAAATCCACGGGGGCAAAAAGACATTCTCAGCAACTTCGGTATTAATCGAGATAAGGCCAAAAACCTTGAAACTCAGTAGCTTCCTTGTTCTCCTCACGAGTGTCTTCTAGAGAGCATACGATTCAACCAAAATGCAAAATAAAGAAAAGTACCAAAAGAGGTGAGATTCCCAGCTTTCAGTACTTACAAGGAAATAAGAGAATAAACGGCGTCATACGCCCACATAAGCCACAATTAACACATACAGGTATAGCAACGTATGAAAGTAATTAATGAAAGTAAAACAACAAGGAACAATAATTAACATCATCCATAGCCAACTAGTAACCTCAGCATTACCAAGAATCAAATAAATGTCATAGTCATAATGGTAAACACATTATTCAATCATGAATGCTCAATGGACCATGTGACTGACAACTCACAATGCAACAAGGGTACCAAAGTTCCTACTCCATGGAGCTAGACATAAACATTTTCGGAGTGAATGATCAAGGAGTAATGCCAGTGTATCGTTAGCCTTAAAATATAGTGTGCTCATCTCGTAAAAACATTTTGCGCAAATGGCTCACACATGGCACCTCAACAGTTGATCGCGACATAGGACAACATCTCAGGCAGGATCGTCGGTGTGTTGCATTGGTCTATCCCATGGCCCCAGTGGAGCTACCACTATCTATTGTGAGACACCCACACCCCGACGCCCTCAGGGTCAACAACATATGACACCTACGCTTAGTCTATTCGCACCCGCACATAGGTGTTATTCAAACTCCTAGGCAACAAGGCCTTCTCAACAATGTCCCACGGACAATACGCATGCATGATGATCCAATGTCCAATCATGTATGTTCATCAATGATGCATTCAGTATAAGCCTTTCCTCAATGGCACATGAGCAATATTCAATGTCCAACATGACATATCAACCATACATTTATTCAAGACATTGCCTCAAAGGCACATCATCATCCTTATCTCATTGGGCACTACATCGATAATTCTCAGCATCAACATGCATTTCTTATTACACATATGCCACAATTTCCATAATCATGGATCCAAGGATTCCATATTCAAAACCATTTCTTTCCTATTGGGGTGAATGCACATTTCTATCACAATTTAGCAAAGTAGAATCCTTGAATCCAGGGTTTTTATGTTATGTTTGAGTTACAAAGGATAAAAAACCATAATCTCAATCATTTCCAGCTCAAAAATCTCATTTTTGGTCTTGGTAATCGATTACAGCACCCTTGTAATCGATTACCGAGAAACAACCTCAGTGTCGATTACAATCTCATTGTAATCGATTACGTGATTCCCGTAATCACGTTTCGTAACTTCAGGCCTGTAATCGATTACACAGCCGTGGTAATCGATTACCATTGGGACAGAACCTCTGTAATCGATTACCCACAAGTTGTAATCGATTACGTGATTCCCAGTAGCACCATTTTGTGACATCAGAGGCTTGGTAATCGATTACACTCCTCTTGTAATCGATTATATAAGCTAAACAGAATCTCTGTAATCGATTACACACCGATGTAATCGATTACCAGATTTCCAGAATCACGATTTTGTATCTTTAAGAGCTTGGTAATCGATTACAAGCCTCGTGTAATCGATTACCACACGTAAGTTTGCAGAAAAACAGAGTTCTCAGGTCCTCTAACTCAAACCAAACCATTCCTCATCATATTTAATCAGCAAGGTATTCAAATACAGCTTCAAATCATACAAGAGACATCAATAAATCATACAAACTCAATGAAATACATTATCATCAAGAACAACATAAAAATGAGAGAACTTTATACATGGATTCAAAAATCAACAACAACACCCATACAAGACATTCCCTTACTACCAAGGTTGGTTGAAGAGGATCATCTCCCTCTTACCTATTTGGAAAACAACACAATATGCCACTCCTTCTTGCCTTAGATTTTCGTTTTCTCCCCTTCAAGAAAAACTCCAATGTGAGTGATCACCACAATGTTCACTCAAGACATGAAAAACAGGTTCTTGGTCACCAAGGTGGCCAAGAGAAAACGAAAATAGCAAGGAAATGGAAGAAAGTTGAAGACTTTACCTTAAAGCTCCAAGCTTTAGCTTTAATGGTGGAAGAGAAATGGAAGAAGCAAGAAGAAGAAGCAAGAGATAACCAACAAGGAGAGTAGTCTTGGAATGGTGGAAGGAACAAGAAAATGTGATTTGTCTGGCAAATGGGGAAGTTGGTCACCAATGTAATGGTGTGTGTGTGTGGACGGTGGAGAGGAAGAAGAAGAGAGGAAGAGAGAATGGGTAGTTGGGTTTAAAGAAACGAGAGTGAATATTAAGGCAATGGAGGGGTAATATTTGGGCTTCCCTTTGTAGTTCTGCCGTAGGAGAGTGGGAAAAAGGGAGAGAGAAAAATGCGTTGTAAGGGAAATTGCTAGGAAGCTTCCCATAATAAGCTTGGATTAAATTTAATCTTTCTTTTGAAATTAAAACTAATAGATGTGATACAAAAATTAGATTTTGATTAATGTGATAATATTTTTAATACCTGTTATTATTTATTGGACAATAGTAATAGTTGGTAGGAGTCAGCATTACAATTCTGACAGATAAATTTCTCACAGTGTTTTATTATCTCATCTGTTAAGATTTCTCAAAAAAATGTGAAACCTTGTAAATTGTATCCGGCCTCGGGTTTAGTAAGATCCCCCGTCGACGTTTTCATAGTTCAAGGTTCTCGGAGAAAATGTCTCATTTCTCCAGTTCCGCTCAGTACACACGTAAAACGAGAAATATATTAAAGTATTCCGCGTTCTTAGAAAAATTCTAAGAAAATTCCAGAAAATCAGAAATATTTTTAGAATGAATTCTGATAGTAGAAAAATAAATTTTGGGGTGTTACAACTCCCCCCAACAAATAGGAATTTCATCCTCGAAATTTACCATACCTTAAAATAATTCAGGAAGTTGCTCCTTCATCTTGTCCTCCAGCTCCCACGTCACATCTCCAGTTGCTTCGTTCCAGATTACCTTCACTAGTGCAATGTCCTTTCCTCTGAGTTGCTTTGTCCTCCTATCCTCAATCCTTACAGGAGTTGTCTCATATGTCAAGTTTTCCTTCAATTGTACAGAGTCAGGTGCTATGACATGATTAGGATTTGGGATATACTTTCTGAGTTGTGACACATGAAAGACATTATGAAGGTTTGAAAGAAAAGGAGGTAAAGCTATTTGGTAAGCAACAGGACCTATCCGACGAAGAATTTGATAGGGTCCAAGGAATTTTGGAGTGAGTTTTCTAGATTTGAGGACACGACCGACCCCAGTCATAGGCGTGACTTTCAAGAAGACATGCTCTCCTTCTTCGAACTCAAGAGGTTTCCTTCTTTTGTCCGCATAACTCTTCTGCCGGCTCTGAGCCGTTTTCATTTTTTCCTGAATCATTTTAACCTTCTCAGTTGTCTGCTGAATGAGTTTAGGTCCAACGGTAAGCCGTTCTCTATCTTGATACCAGCACAGAGGCGTCCGACACCTCCGTCCATATAAAGCCTCATAGGGCGCCATCCCTATACTTGAATGGTAACTGTTGTTGTAGGTGAATTCCACCAATGGCAAGATTTCATCCCAACCTCCAGTTTGCTCTATCGCACAAGCTCTCAACAGATCTTCTAACGACTGAATTGTTCTTTCTGATTGACCATCAGTTTGTGGATGGTAGGCAGAACTTAGCCGCAACTTTGTTCCCATAGCCTCTTGAAGACTTTGCCAAAACTTCGAGGTAAACCGCGGGTCTCTATCGGAAACAATACTCACGGGTATCCCGTGAAGTCTGACAATTTCACCAATGTATATCTGAGTCAATTTCTCCAACGGATATCTTATGTTGATCTGCAGAAAGTGAGCTGACTTCGTAAGTCGATCTACTACTACCCATATTGAGTCATATCCTTTCCGAGTTCTTGGTAATCCGACAACAAAGTCTATGGCGATGCTATCCCACTTCCATTCAGGAATAGCCAAGGGTTGTAGTAATCCAGCTGGTCTTTGATGCTCAATCTTCGTTTTCTGGCAAACCAAACAAGATGACACGCATCTAGCGATATCTCTTTTCATTCCATGCCACCAAAATAACTTCCTCAAGTCTTGATACATCTTGGTCATTCCAAGATGCATACTCAACTGACTAGAATGAGCATGTTCAAGTATGTACCTTCTGAGTTCTTCATCTTTAGGCACACAGACCCTTCCTTGGAATCTCAAAATCCCATCACTTCCTTCCTTCAATGTTGACACACCACCTTGCTTTATCAATTCTCTTTCTTCTTGGAGGAATTTATCGACCTTTTGCTTCTCTCGAATATCATCCATCAGGTCATTCGAGATAGTGATCCTATTCATGCAGATTTTACCCGGTGCTAACTTTACAAATGACCATACATCTCTGAATTGCTCTATCAAGTCCTTTTCTCTAATCATCATAGTCGAAACACTAATCGTCTTTCTACTCAAAGCATCGGCCACCACGTTCGCCTTTCCAGGATGATACTGGAGTTGGAAATCGTAATCTTTCAAAAATTCTAGCCATCTTCGCTGCCTCATGTTCAGCTCTTTCTGATCATACAGGTACTTCAGACTTTTGTGGTCACTGAAGACGTTGAATGTGGCTCCATACAAATAATGTCTCCATATCTTCAATGCAAACACCACTGCAGCTAACTCAAGATCGTGTGTTGGGTAGTTCTTCTCATGCACTCGCAATTGTCTTAAGGCGTAAGCCACCACTCCTCCGTTTTGCATTAGAACACACCCCAAACCTTGATACGAAGCGTCATAGTACACTTCAAACGGTTCACTAGGATTCGGTAAGACTAGCACTGGTGACGTAGTCAGCTTCCTTTTTAACTCTTGGAAACTTCCTTCACAGGAATCGGTCCATTCAAAAGCTTAGTCTTTCTTGGTGAGTCGAGTGAGCGGTCCAGCGATTTTGAAAAATCCCTCAATAAACCTCCGGTAGTATCCGGCTAATCCAATGAAGCTTCGGATTTCTGTCACTGTAGTCGGTCTTTCTCACTGTAGTACAGCTTCTACCTTTGAAGGATCCACTGCAATTCCTTCCTTTGTGATTACATGACCTAAGAACTTCACTTCTTCTAGCCAAAACTCGTACTTGGATAGTTTCGCATATAGCTCTTTTTCCTTCAAGATCTGGAGAATTATGCTGAGGTGCTCAGCATGGTCCTCGCGACTTTGTGAATAGATCAGAATATCGTCGATGAAGACAACAACGAATTTGTCTAAGTAAGGACGAAAGATCCTATTCATGTAGTCTATAAATATCGCAGGTGCATTTGTCACACCAAAAGGCATCACCAAGTACTCGTAATGACCATAACGAGTACGGAAAGCCATTTTGGGAATATCTTCCACTTTCACTCTGATTTGGTGATATCCCGATCGTAGATCAATTTTGGAAAACACAGCTGCTCCCTTCAATTGGTCCATCAAGTCGTCTATCCTCGGCAACGGATACTTGTTCTTGATCGTAACCTTGTTTAACTGACGGTAGTCCACGCATAATCTTGAAGTCCCATCTTTCTTCTTGACCAACAATACAGGTGCTCCCCACGGTGACACACTGGATCTCACGAATTTCTTCTCTAGGAGTTCTTCCAGCTGCTTCTTAAGTTCCACGAGCTCTGCTGGTGCCATACGATAAGGCGCCATAGACATAGGGCCAGCTCCAGGTACCAAATCGATAGCAAACTCAACCTCACGTTCCGGTGGCAAACCAGGTACATCATCAGGGAAAACCTCAGGAAAATCTCGAACAATAGAGATTGCGTCCACATCAACTTCACTCTCAACTTTCAAAGAAGATTACAGCATGTATCCTCGAGCTCCTTCTTTCAGAAAAGCTTTCACTTGGTTGGCGGTCAAAAATCTAGAATCCTCATTCAAAGGGAAAACTATTGTTTTTCTAGAACAATCTAACAAAACATGGTTGGAAGATAGCCAGTCCATTCCTAATATTACGTCTAGTTGGGATAATGGCAAACAGATCAAATCGACAGAAAAGATTCGACCTTCCACGATTAAAGGACAACCTAGACACACCTTAGTGGTGACTACAGGTTTTGCAGTAGGAGTTGAAACAGTCAAATCGAAAGGTAAAGAAGACACAGGCAATCCAAGTCTTTTCACACAATCATGTGAAATGAAAGAATGAGTAGCACCAGAGTCATACAGTATAATTAAAAGATTACCTTCAATGATACCTTCTCCTTGTATCAAATCCTCGGATTCAGAGGCCTCAGCACCACTCAGGGTGTAGACTCTGCCTCCAACTTGTGGTTTAGAAGTCTTAGCAGCATTGACGGATGGTTCCGCCTTGGTCTGGTTATAGTCTCGAGAAACGTGACCAGGTTTCCCGCACCGAAAACAAATAATTCCTTTGATTGTGCAGTCCCTTGTGAAATGCTCTTTCCCACATTTCATGCATCTCGGCGTAGTTGTAGCATTCTGACCCCTCCTTACAGGGCTTCCAGTTGGGCTTCCTCCTTGAAATTTCTGTGGTTGTTGGCTTCCAGAGGGTCTGGAATAAGGCTTCTTTTGATAACGACTTGCGTTACCACCACCTCCTCTTTGGGACCGAACGGGCCCAAAGCTTCTATTTCTTGCCTCGCGTTCTTGTTCCACACTTTCCAATCGGCAGCAAGTGTCGAGTAGCTTAGAAAATTGAGTGATCTTCAAAGCTATCACGATTTTCTTCACATCATGCCTCAGGCCTTCCTCAAACTTCCGACACTTCCACGTTTCATTGGGCTGAAGTTGAAAATAGGCTGAAAATCTGGACAAGTTCTCAAACTTGGCGGCATATTTGCTCACAGTCATACCTCCCTGTTGCAATCTTAGAAATTCCATTTCTTTCACGTGCCTGGCACTTTCAGGAAAATATTTGTTCAAGAACCTTTCTTTGAACACTTCCCAGGTTATCACCCTGTTCGCAGCTTGCAGCAGCCTTTGTTCTCCCGTCCACCAATGTTCAGCATCTCCCCTCAGCATGTAGGCGGCATAGGTCACCTTCCTATCATCAGCACAATTCATCCCCGTAAATATTTTCTCCAATTCTTGAATCCACAATGTTGCTTTCTCCGAGTCAAACTCCCCTTTAAACTGTGGAGGATTAGCGCGATGAAATCCTTCCAAGTTCTGAACATCCGCTATAGCCTCTAGTTGTTGTGTAGCCCTAGCCTGTTGTTGAGTTGTCTGCTGGTTCTGTTGCAACATTGCCTCGGCCATCTTCTGTATTGCCTCTATGGCAGCAGCCATATCGCCTCGACGAGCCATTGTTCCTTCTCGGATTAGACTACGCAAAACACAGAGAAAGTCAGATGTATTCATTTGAATACCAAACAAAGAAAATCACAGAGAATGACACAAAGACAAACAAGACAGTCCAAAACCACACGACCCAAAGAAACATAACCGGGAGCTCTGATACCAAGACAGTGTAACGCCCCTTTTTCTCCCATGTATCATAACGGGTGAGAAGAAGGAACGTCGCACTATAGCAGAACAACACAAAAATGACTGAATAAAAATTTGAGCATTTTTTTTCTAACATAGCTCCGGTTAAAACTTCCATTGAATATACATATACACCTGTTTGTAAATATATCCCGTGATTGATTTAAAATTAAAAGTTCCCCCTTCGCATAAAACTTCTTATAAAAAACGTTAAAGAGAAATCAACTTGTAATGAAACATACAATCATATACAATATAGAAAGTTACATACTTTGTACCATAATTACAAGCCTGTTTAAATTACATTTCCAAAAAGATATACAAAAAGTAAAATGTGTACCTACCCTAAGAGATACAAATATATCCACCCACTAATCCAGTATTACGCCAGGCTCCCTCAAAAATAAACGGACAGCCACCAGTAGCCATCAATTTACAACCAACCCTAAGACTGCCTGGAATGAGAAGGAACCGTGGATGGATCCTCCTCAGGGTCCTCATCGTCCGACGAGACATCCATCGGGACAACAGAACAGCGGGCAGGAGCCCGGGCAGGAGCCCGGGCAGTAGACAAGAAAGAGTCGTCATGTGGGGTATAGTACATATCTGCCCACATATCTCTTACAGGCATATAAAATTCTAACCACACAAAAGCATGAAAATCAAAAATAGAAGTAGTGTAGCGTCCCCATGCCAAGAACATCGTCAATTCGCCGTGGTACACACATCGATCAGTCTGCACGTTGATATGCCAGCAATCCGAACCACAATGAAAGTTGATCCTCACGTAACCAAAAAATCCAGGGAGGCAAAAAGACATTCTCAGCAACTTCGGTATTAATCGAGATAAGGCCAAAAACCTTGAAACTCAGTAGCTTCCTTGTTCTCCTCACGAGTGTCTTCTAGAGAGCATACGATTCAACCAAAATGCAAAATAAAGAAAAGTACCGAAAGAGGTGAGATTCCCAGCTTTCAGTACCAACAAGGCAATAAGAGAATAAACGGCGTCATACGCCCACATAAGCCACAGTTAACACATACAGGTATAGCAACGTATGAAAGTAATTAATGAAAGTAAAACAGCAAGGAACAATAATTAACATCATCCATAGCCAACTAGTAACCTCAGCATTACCAAGAATCAAATAAATGTCATAGTCATAATGGTAAACACATTATTCAATCATGAATGCTCAATGAGCCATGTGACTGACAACTCACAATGCAACAAGGGTACCAAAGTTCCTACTCCATGGAGCTAGACATAAACATTTTCAGAGTGAATGATCAAGGAGTAATGCTAGTGTATCGTTAGCCTTAAAATATAGTGTGCTCATCTCATAAAAACATTTTGCGCAAATGGCTCACACATGGCACCTCAACAGTTGATCGCGACATAGGACAACATCTCTGGCAGGATTGTCGGTGTGTTGCATTGGTCTATCCCATGGCCCCAGTGGAGCTACCATTGTCTATTGTGAGACACCCACACCCCGACGCCCCCAAGGTCAACAACATATGACACCTACGCTTAGTCTATTCGCACCCGCACATAGGTGTTATTCAAACTCCTAGGCAACAAGGCCTTCTCAACAATGTCCCATGGACAATACACATGCATGATGACCCAATGTCCAATCATGTATGTTCATCAATGATGCATTTAGCATAAGCCTTTCCTCAATGGCACATGAGCAATATTCAATGTCCAACATGACATATCAACCATACATTTATTCAAGACATTGCCTCAAAGGCATATCATCATCCTTATCTCATTGGGCACTACATCAATAATTCTCAGCATCAACATGCATTTCTTATTACACATATGCCACAATTTCCATAATCATGGATCCAAGGATTCCATATTCAAAACCATTTCTTTCCTATTGGGGTGAATGCACATTTCTATCACAATTTAGCAAGGTAGAATCCTTGAATCCAGGGTTTTTAGGTTATGTTTGAGTTACAAAGGATAAAGAACCATAATCTCAATCATTTCCAGCTCAAAAATCTCATTTTTGGTCTTGGTAATCGATTACAGCACCCTTGTAATTGATTACCTGAGAAACAGAACCTCATGTCGATTACAATCTCATTGTAATCGATTACGTGATTCCTAGAATCACGTTTCGTAACTTCAAGGCAGACCGTAATCGATTACACAATAGTGGTAATCGATTACCATTGGGACAGAACCTCCGTAATCGATTACCCACAAGTTGTAATCGATTACGTGATTCCCACTAGCACCATTTTGTGACATCAGAGGCTTGGTAATCGATTACAATCTTCTTGTAATCGATTACAAGCTAAACAGAATCTCTGTAATCGATTACACACCAGATGTAATCGATTACCAGATTTCCAGAATCACGATTTTGTATCTTTAAGAGCTTGGTAATCGATTACAAGCCTCGTGTAATCGATTACCACACGTAAGTTTGCAGAAAAACAGAGTTCTCAGGTCCTCTAACTCAAACCAAACCATTCCTCATCATATTTAATCAGCAAGGTATTCAAATACAGCTTCAAATCATACAAGAGACATCAATAAATCATACAAACTCAATGAAATACATTATCATCAAGAACAACATAAAAATGAGAGAACTTTATACATGGATTCAAAAATCAACAACAACACCCATACAAGACATTCCCTTACTACCAAGGTTAGTTGAAGAGGATCATCTCCCTCTTACCTATTTGGAAAACAACACAATATGCCACTCCTTCTTGCCTTAGATTTTCATTTTCTCCCCTTCAAGAAAACTCCAATGTGAGTGATCACCACAATGTTCACTCAAGACATGAAAAACAGGTTCTTGGTCACCAAGGTGGCCAAGAGAAAACGAAAATAGCAAGGAAATGGAAGAAAGTTGAAGACTTTACCTTAAAGCTCCAAGCTTTAGCTTTAATGGTGGAAGAGAAATAGAAGAAGAAGAAGAAGAAGAAGCAAGAGATAACCAACAAGGAGAGTAGTCTTGGAATGGTGGAAGGAACAAGAAAATGTGATTTGTCTGGCAAATGGGGAAGTTGGTCACCAATGTGATGGTGTGTGTGTGTGGACGGTGGAGAGGAAGAAGAAGAGAGGAAGAGAGAATGGTAAGTTGGGTTTAGAGAAATGAGAGTGAATATTAAGGCAATGGAGGGGTAATATTTGGGCTTCCCTTTGTAGTTCTGCCGTAGGAGAGTGGGAAAAAGGGAGAGAGAAAAATGTGTTGTAAGGAAAATTGCTAGGAAGCTTCCCATAACAAGCTTGGATTAAATTTAATCTTTCTTTTGAAATTAAAACTAATATATGTGATACAAAAATTAGATTTTGAATAATGTGATAATATTTTTAATACCTGTTATTATTTATTGGACAATAGTAATAGTTGGTAGGAGTCAGCATTACAATTTTGACAGATAAATTTCTCACAGTGTTTTATTATCTCATCTGTTAAGATTTCTCAAAAAAATGTGATGTTACCAAGTGGCCTCAATACTCAAGAGGGGGGGTGAATTGAGTATGTAAAATATTTTTGTAAGTCTTTCGCAAAACGTTTGATTGACAACTTTCGTTGAAGCTATTGGATGATTGAGGTGAATGGATAAATGAGATTGAATACTTCACTCATAAATAAACAACCCAAGATAGAAAGAATTCAAGCAAAGCAAGATATCAAACTCAACTCAAGCATATATAATTAAAGCACAAAGTAAAGAGATAGAGTTGAGAGGAACAAACACAAGATTTATCCTGGTTCACCACCAATCCACTTGTGACCTACGTCCAATTCTCAAGCAAACCACTCGAGATTTTCTACTAAACTTCAAGCTTGAACGGGTGCTTGAAAACCTTTACAAAAAAGAGCACTCAACTCCTTGGGATGCCTCACCCTTGAGCTTGAGCCTCAAACCAGGGATGCCTCACCCTTTTCACTAGAGGGATACCTCACCCTCTTTACAACCTTTGAAGGATGCCTCACCTTTAACAAGGGATACCTCACCCTTTACAAACTTTGAGAGATACCTCACTCCCTTTTTGAGAGCATTTCACATTGATGTTCTAAGACCTATATCTAATATACCTCTTTGATCTTGGTCTTCTTCTTTTGGTCTTGTTCTTTTCCTTTGATCTTGATGTTCTCTTTTGATCTTGGTCTTTTCTTTTGATCTTGGTCTTCTTCTCTTGGCTTTGTTATCATCAAAAACTTATTTGATATGCTTCATGACATAAGCATTCACATGTGAAACCTTGTAAACTGTGTCCGGCCTCGGGTTTAGTAAGATCCCCCGTCGACGTTTTCATAGTTCAAGGTTCTCGGAGAAAATGTCTCATTTCTCCGGTTCCGCTCAGTACACACGCAAAACGAGAAATATATTAAAGTATTCCGCGTTCTTAGAAAAATTCTAAGAAAATTCAAGAAAATCATAAATATTTTTAGAATGAATTCTGATAGTAGAAAAATAAATTTTAGGGTGTTACAGATACTATGGTTGAAGGAAATCCATGGAGCCTAACGATGTCATTGATGAAGACCTTGGCAATGCCCTTAGCAATATAAGGATGAGCTACTGCTATGAAGTGGGCATATTTTGTAAATATGTCCACTACCACCAGAATTGTGTCTACTCCAAAAGCCTTAGGTAACCCTCCAATAAAATTCATGGAGAGGTCTGTCCATGTGTGGGTTGGGATGGGAAGAGGCTGGAGTAGACCTGCTGGGCTGAGGGTCTGATATTTATTTCTTTGGCAAACCTCATAATCTTGCACATACTACTGGATTCTCTTCTTCATTCCCTCCCAATAAATCAGTCCAGAAATCCTCTTGTAAGTTCTGAAGAACCCTGAGTGACCTCCAAGTGCTGAGTCATGGAACTCCTTCAAAATTAGAGGAACCTTGGGAGAATCCTTAGGTACCACCATCCTACCCTTGTAATACAACCTTCCTTTTCTGAATTGGAAATCCAGATGTGACTCTGGTTGTCTCAACAGATCTTAGATAATTCCTCTCAACTTCTCATCAGCTTGTATTTCATCTTCTAATCCATCCCATTCATAAAATTGACTGAAGAAATGATTGAATATTGTAGCTTTTGGGAAAGTGCATCAGCCACTCTATTCTCCCTTCCTGGTTTATATTTTATTTCAAAGTCAAACCCTAATAATTTGGAGATCCACTTCTGCTGTTCTTCCCCCATAATTCTCTGTTCAGCCAGAAACTTTAAGCTTTTCTGGTCAGTTTGCACCATGAAATGCCTGCCAAGTAGATAATGCCTCCACTTCTGAATGGCTAATACTATTGCCATTAATTCTCTTTCATACACAGATTTATTCTGAGCTCTTTTAGATAAAGTTTGGCTCATGTATCAACTGGTTTCCCCTCTTGCATCAGCACAACCCTCATTCCCTTCCCAGAGGCATCAGTCTCCACAATAAACAATTTCTCAAAGTTAGGGACAACCAACACCAGTAAAGTGGTCATTGCTACCTTGAGTTTGTCAAATGCAACTTGAGCCTCATGGTCCCATTTAAATTTGTCCTTCTTCAGCAATTGTGTGAGGGGCCAAGCAACCTTCCCATAATTTTTAACAAATCTCCTATAGTAACCAGTGAGCCCCAAAAATCCCCTCAATCCCTTCACATCCATGGGAACTGCCCAGTTCACCATATCTTCAACTTTTCAGGGATCAGCTGACACTCCTTTTTCTGAAATTAAGTGCCCCCAAATACTCCAATTGTTGCTGGCCAAAGCTGCACTTCTTCTTGTTAACAAAGAGGTGATGATCCCTCAACAATTGCAATATTTTCTTGAGATGATCCTCATGGCTGTGTTCGTCAGGACTGTAAATCAAGATATCATAAAAAAACACTAGTGCAAACTTCCTCAAATAAGGCTTCAAGACTCTGTTCATGAGAGCTTGAAAAGTGGAGGGTGCGTTAGACAAACCAAATAGCATAACCAAGTACTCATAGTGTCCCTCATGAGTCTTGAAAGCTATTTTTTGGGATGTCCCCTTCCTTCATTCTAATCTGGTGGTAACCAAATTTCAGATCTAGCTTGGAAAACACCCTTGCACCTCCTAGTTCATCCAACAGTTCATCAATGATGGGAATGAAAAATTTATTAGGGATGGTCATTTTGTTCAATGCCCTATAATCCACACAAAATCTTCATCCACCATCTTTTTTCTTAACAAGAATAACTGGACTAGAGTATGGGCTGGTGCTTGGTCTGATTATACTGGCCTGCAACATTTCATTTACTATTTTTTCAATCTCATTCTTCTGGTAGTGGGGATACCTGTATGGTCTGATATTAGGGATTGTAGCTCCTTCCTTGAGATAAATAACATGATCTTGCTCTCTTCGAGGGGGCAGCCCATGTGGTTCTTGAAAAATATCAACAAATTCTCCTAACAAAGCCTCCAATTCTGCAAATAAAAGATTCTGCTCTCCCTGTTCCCCCTCCTTTAGTATTGGCTGGTATTCCACATAGTACCCTTCCCCTTCATTTTGTAAGGCTTTCAGCATGGTCTTCCAGGATGCCTGTGCCCTACAAAGTGAAGGATCTCCCCTGAGGGAAGGATATCCCCTGAGGGTCATCTTGAGGCCTCCCTTCTCCCATTTAAGAGTCAAATTCTTAAAATTAGCTTCAATATCCCCCAAACTAGCAAGCCAATCCATTTCCAGGACCACTTCTGCTCCCCCCATTGATTTCTACTCCCTGCACCTCAAGAATCACCTCCCTGCATAATCCACTACTCTTCACTTTTTCTCCATTCCCCACCTGTACTGTGTAGTCAGGAGTGTCCCCCACTGGTAGGTTCAGCTCATTAAATTACTGGAGGCTCCACAATCTACCAATACCAGCACTTACTTCCCTGCAATTCTGCCCCATACCTTTAATGATTGATTGGAGGTCAGCCCCATTATGCTGTGCAACGATATCTGTTGAGTTTTATCTTCTATCTCTGCCACTGTCCCTTCATCCTCTTCCTCACTTTCCCCTTCACCTTCCTCCAATTTCTCCATCATGACAATATAGTAGTGCTTCAATTTGCACACATGCTCTGGTCCCCATTTTTCTCCACACTTAAAGCACAATCCGTTACGGCTTCTTTCTTGCAACTCAGCTTGAGAGAGCCTTCTCCCTACTGCACTCCTCTTGTCTCCTCCTTGCTCGTTTGGAGGTTTGGGTTCCAGTGAGCTTTTATTCCCGTAATTGGTCCTTGGAATGTTGGTGTGACTTTTTCCCACTTCTCCTACCAAAATGGGCTTGACCGTCCAGAAGCTCTTCACATATGTCCCCCCCTCAGTCATGAGCAACCATCCCTCCCTTCCTTAAAGCTCCATTCTTTTCTTCTAGCAACATTGTCGTGTCCATTAACTCTGATATGGTCTTAAAGTTATACAACTTGAGTTCAGCTTGCAACTCCTCCCTCAATCCATTCATGAAAATTCCCATCATCATCACCTTATTCGCATTCCTCAGTGGAGCAGAGATCATCTCAAATTTCTCTTTGTACTCCATTACAGACCCTGTTTGCTTCGTGCTCAGTAAGGGCCCAAAGGGGTTATGAATCAACCTCGGTTGGAAACGCCTCAGGAGGGCCTCCTTGAACTGTTCCTAGCTAGGGGATGAGGTTTGTTCCTCCCACCACTAGTATCAGCTTAATGCTCTATTTTTCAGAGCCATTACTATCGCATCAAGCTTCTCCTGGTTCTCCACATGGTTGAGCTTGAAGTACCGTTCCACCCTGTTAACCTAGCCATATGCACCGTCTCCAGAAAAAAGTGGCACCTCCAGCTTCCTTCCCCCATCGTTCTTCCATGGTAGACGGGTCCCTCTCGACGAACGACTCCTGTTGTCACGTTCTCTGGATTTTGATCCTGGATGGTGGACCGAACCCACTCGACTGGTACGTTTTCCGTCTTCACTACCCCATTCGTCGTAATGGTTGGGTGACCGCTGACGTCAGGATCTACCCCTGGTGTAGTTCCAATTACTTCTTTTCAGCAATCGTTTGAGCTCATCCAGCTGGGAACAACTTTCATCCCTCCATTCCTGCACACTTTGCTCCAGGTTCTCTACTCGTAACTCCATGGTAGCTCGCGTGTTCACCATTCACAGCTCCCAGAATCGGGAGCTCTGATACCAGTTGATAGGTACTAGAAAATGAATATCAAGAAATTAATTAAAACACTGTATATTGATGAATCTCTGGAAGATATCAAGTTGATATCAATTCCAGGAATGATAGTACAACTTCTGGGAATTTAGAAAGGAAACAGAAAAATGAAGATGAACAAATTAGAGAGTGCTCAATTCTCTCCCAGGTTCTAATCAATTTCCAGCCTGCCTTCTCCCTCCCCCACCACTCAACTATATTCTTTCTGTCTAACAAAATCACGAGAGCATTACCCTCTTTCCCACTACCACTGCCACATCAGCAATTGGTTACATCAAAGTGGTTCCCCTCCCCACTCACATTTTCCACACTCCCACGGCCCAAACCCAATTTATCTTGGGCTTTCCTTCTCACATAGACCTTAGTGATCTTAGGAGGGACTCTATTAGTCACTCTTGCAATGTGCGAGTTTATATTTAGTTCTTATGCTTGTACCTGATAGATTGCTTCCCAACTCAAGACCCAAGACTCTTTCTCACTTTCTTTTCCTTATTTTCTAAGTAAGTTTTCTCTTCATGTGGCCGCCTGATAAGTTTGGTGACATTGATTCAATAGATTAGGCAAGGAAGCAAGTCCTATCTGACATCAAACATAACTATTAACCTTCTAGGTAAGATGCACAGCTTTATTCACTCCTCATTTTTTTCTGTTAAAAAACCCTTAAAAATTATCATATCAAAACACACAACTATACATGTGTACGGCAACAACTAGACCCTGTGCAAGAATACTTCTCAGGCTCCAATATCTCTAATAGTTCAAACATGATCTATTTCTTAAAAACAGGAAGCACAGATAATAAATAAAAATCCAAACCATCAGTTGAATAAATAATAAATGAACATGACTTTACACATACTAAATAGAGAATTCAAATGTGAGTTTTGCCATTAAATTTTAAAGGTTTTATATTGTGAGAAACTCAGGAGATAAGATCAAGCATATTACCAAAAGCACTTAGCAGTAGCCATAGATGTGATGTAACATCCCTAGTCAAACAAGGAACACGTTAGCATCCATTCAACTTAGAGGTCCGTGATTATGCCAAAAAAATATATAAATTCAACATGTCAATCCTATCTCAGCCAAATGTATAAATGCTTAATCATGATCCTTATTCTTCCTAGCATTATATTTACATCAAATAATTTATTTAAAACAGTTTCCTACACTTGGGAGAGGGGATGATCTTAGTAGCTTACATGTTCATTGGGACTTGTGCAATTTCCAGGATCTGAATTGAAGAGTCAAAGATAAATGTCACTTAATACCAATGTTCTTCTTAAGATTTCAGTTGATCTTAATTTTCTTATTTCTTTTAAGAGGCATAAACCAAAGAGGGAGGGAGCAAGATTCTTGTTGAGCTCTTGATGGATTTTTTTATTTTAGGATAAAAACTTTGGATAGAATATATTACACCGAAGCAAATTTAAAAAGAGAGACTTAGACAATTTACTATAATTAGAGTACTCAATTAATCAGATAAACCTTGATTGTGAAGAAGATCAGCAAAATTACATGCCTGAACCCTTCCTTCATAAGAAATCAAAGTGCCATCCTTCACATTAACCAATGTTTTTGAAAGTCACCTGCATAATAAGCACGGAAAATACATCGAAATGATGTAAAGTCTAGAAATAAAAGGAAGATACTTTTATAACAACCATTTTTGACCTTCATGTAGTATTCATTCTTGTTCCAGATTAGATGATTTAAGATTGCTAAATAAACCTGTCAAAAGCAATACAGCAAAAAATAATAGGAAAAAAAAACAATTAGTGAAAACTTAAATAAGGATACTCAGGTCAGCTATAGCGCCCAAATTATCTGAATTGGCAACAAACAGTTGATGAGCTTTGGTGTCAACCTGTGATAATAGTGCATCAAAGTTTGCCACTGTTCAAAATGATTGAAAGACATCAAAATGGTCAAGAGGGTACCTATTGCACAAGAATTACTCATAAGCCAAACTTGGAACTCTATTAGTAGATAAGCTCATGGTTGTTTTTAACTAGCTTGAACACCTTATTGGTCAAGATATATTGAAAGAAATCAGCATTGAAGAAATCCCCACATCAACAATGACATGGTGATGCATAGAGTCCAAGTATCTAAACTATGTTAGGAGCTTTACGAAAAAATGTCATTCACTCGAATCTTTTTCGTTTAGATTTACATGAATTCCTTTAGGTGTATATCCAAATTATCCATCTATATTTACATGATTAATCAATTTTGCTACAGTTGTTGTATTTGTGAATTCAATATCTGTACACAAACAATTGTATCAATTCAATATATATACCAATATAATTCACAGAAATCTATGAAAATATGATTCAGTTGCCTAAAACTTTCTCTACCAATAGAACAAGGGAGAAAAGCGAATCAGATTACCCAAGCAAGACCTTCCCAAGTTGAGCACCCAGAGCCTGAGGGGTTTAGTGTAACCTCCTTCATAAATTTAGTCTAATAACAAAATTTTAGCTTTTTACCTTACGAATGATTTAAAACTAGTAGTTGAAATAAATTGGGGTCAAATATTTTTTTAACTAAAACTAATATTATGTCAACACACAGTACGAGTTGAAAAATATTTACAATATCATTGTAAGCCATTGTCAATATTATATTATCAGTCATATATACATACATCAAGTGATTCCATTAGTCAACTAGGTAAACTAGTCATAGTGTTTATTCAAGTGTAAAAATACATATATCTCTAATAACTCTAATATATATTTCCCTCCTCAGGAATAAGAATCCATGCGTAATCAATCTGGATGATAATCTTGATGCATCCTGTACTACTCTGAAATCACTATGAACAGAGTGAGAATTTAAATTTTTTCAATAGAAAATGAATAGTTAGAAAAATCTTTGATAAAAACACATGGTGAGTTTCAATTATGTAAAATCATAGAAAATCACATGACAACCAATAGTGATAAAATAAGACTGATTTAAGCAGCATAACTAAATTACAATAGCAAAAAAAAAAAATGTTAAAAGATCACTCAATGCAACTTTATATGCAAACATCATTAGGAAAGCTCTTAACATATTGTATCATCTTTACTTTAATTTCATTTCCTTTCTATGTCTGCTTGTTTTACATCTTGGTCGAAGGCCTTCTCATTCTTAGGGAATTCCTTATTTCTGGTGTTACTTTTAACATTGTGACGACAAAGCAAGACATTCTCACACTAACCAAGACAGGTAAGATAAAAGGATCTTAAATCTATCCCTCTGGCTTCTTAGCGGTTACGTGTAACATTTTAAGTGTCTTCCCTATAAATTACATGCTTGCCATTACACACAAATACAAGTAATATAAAACAGCAAATAGGTCACAAAATAAATTCATCATATGCAAGCGTACAATAAACTTTAAACAAATCATGACATAAAATTTGCAAAACTTAGAGTTATCAAATTCAAATGTCAATTCTTCAAGAGATCAACTTTAATTTAAGAATATTTTATTAATTCTTTTAAAGGTCTGCATCATAGTTCTTATCATAGTCCTTGTCATAGTCCTCATCGTAATCCATAATTTTGTCCAGGTCTTAATAGTGGTTTCACTACACAAGGGTCCTTTCCTTGCAAATGTCAACATAAAAGTCCATAATGAGTTCATTGTACAAAAGTAATTTCCTTGCAAAGGTTAGCATAGAAGTCATAAAATTGTCTCCAAGCTAAGGTAAGATAATTTAAGGTAAGAAAGGCAATGTAAATCAAGAATATTTATTTAACTTAAGTTTGAATATTAATTTAATTTTTTATAGATTATTATATTGGTCACATGAAAATGTTAACATTCAAATTATAATAACTTTAAATTTTATCAAACATTGTGAGGATTTTGAATACATAAAAGAAAAAAAAAATCAATTCAAGTTTCTACAACCTAACTATAACTCTTTCAACATTACATGAGAACATCTAAATTAGCATAAAAAAGAGATTATAATAATATGCACAAAATATTAAAGTAAGACATTAATCAACCTTATAAATAAAAATTACAATTAAAACATATAACTATACCCATTATCAACTAACTATAAACACACTTGGTGCCATGGTTTTAATTTTAAAAAAAGAAAGTTCATTTCCTACTTTATTCTTACACACTTTTCACTTTCTTCCTTCCTTTTTTTTTTCTCTTCCCTTGTTTCATCCTCTTTCCTTTTTCTCTTTCTCTTTCTTTTTTTCCTCCTCAGTTTTTCACAATAAGGCATGCCGCGGTGCGCATGAGCTTTCTGAACAAAAGGCACACACTCAAAATGCCAACTTCTAGAGCATTGAAAGCTCACAAAATACACCCCAAAAGCAACCCAAAAATAACCCAAAATGCACATGATCTCACAGAAATCAACCCAAATTAGCTTCGAAAAGGGAGAAAAATCAGATAGAATGGAAAGTAAATTGTGAAATAGAAGAGATAAAGTGAGAGAACGGGTTACCTGGAATGAGAATGGGGGTAGGGATTTGGAGAAAATGCAGGAAATCAACAAGGTAAGATAGAGAGAAGGTTAAGGAAAGGCAAAAACAACCAGAAAGAGGGAATATGGTTTGTGTTTTAACGCAAACCCTATTTCGCTTTTATTAAAGCAATGAGCAACGCGCCACGACTTAGAGCTTGCTATGCCGCGGCGCAATTGTCAGTGAAATGCACGTTTCACTTTTTTTTAACAAGCACCGCGGCATCGTACTCGCAACCAACTTACCTTGATAACCTGAGAGCAAAATGCCGCGGTGTGACATTGGTGCGCCGCGATGGTAAACTCTCAGGCATCAGACCCTAATAGGACAAAACCTATAATGCCGCGGCGTAGCATTGGCACGTAGTGGTGTGAGAAGCCAGTCTACAAAATTCTGCAGCAAAAATGATATGGCAGCTACCACTGCTGCCCAAAAGCCCCACCACTGTAAAAATAGTTCAACTGATTAAATCATTAAATGTGTAACCAAAATAACATGAAACATCAAAATCAAAGTATCTAAACACTAGACTCAAAATGAAAGAATTAGGAGCAAGGGTGGGTTAAATTCAAAAAGGTCCCTTTTTGTAGTCCAGGCAAGACTTTCTATGCTTATGTTGGGGTAGCCAATGTGACAAAGGTTTTCCCCCTATCAAATTCTCCTCCCAAGTAAGGCTTTAGGCGCTGGCCATTGACCTTAAAGGATGATTTTTCGTCAAGATCTGCAACTTCAATCGCCCCATGAGGAAACACATTTAACACTTGGAACGGACCTAACCATCTTGATTTAAGCTTTCTTGGAAAGAATTTGAGTCTGGAGTTGTAGAGGAGGACTTGTTGGCCTTGCTCAAAGGTCTTATGCACAATCTTCTTGTCATGCCATCTCTTCACCTTCTCTTTGTATAGCTTGACATTTTCATAAGCTTGGAGCCTAAATTCGTCAAGTTCATTGAGCTGCAATAGTCTTTTGTCTCCGACAGCTTGCAAATCAAAATTCAACTGCTTTATCGTCCAATAAGCATGATGCTCTAGCTTGATGGGAAAATTGTAACACCCTAGTGGGGATGTCACATTTATGAATGCAATAAAATAAAATCTACCCAAGTTGTAAAACATTTGTTACATAAATAATATGGGTTGTAAATTTTTTTCCTTTTATACAGAATATTACTAAATAAAATAACATGGAACATAAAGTAAAGCAAACTGTCATCACACACATAATATACATAGGATTTTGTTTTAAGTTACGCAAATAATTTATAACTACAAAATATTTAAACAAAGCAGTAAAAAGTTGTTATACAGTACAACATCATAAATGCCCAAGTGCACATCATAGATCCCTAACCCTCTGAAGGATCACTCTCAGATGAAACTTCAGGTGACAGGAATCCAGGATGTCTCACAGCTCTACGGACAGGGGTCCGCGCTATTGACACTATACTAATCTCACTAGGGATACGGAACATTCCTCCCCAGTGACGCCTTAGGTCCAACGACATCTCCAACTGTAGATACAAAGTCGTAGTAAAAGCAGGCTCAACAGCAAACTCTACTCGTAGGGACAAAGTCAAATGTCTAAAGTAAATCACCGATCCTCGATCCTCTCGCAGACGCCAAGCCTCTAAACCTCCGTGAAACTCTAGCATAACGAAACCAAGAAATCTCGGTAACGTCATGATCACCCAATCAGTCCAAAGGATATGGATGATCAGAAAGTTCGCACTCGTCGAACTGATCCCCCGTCTGTTGCTGCTCCTCCTCTTCAGGATACACACAATCTAGAGGTTGTTCCTCTTCCTCAAACTCTTTTATAATATAATTTAATAATACAGAAATAATGCATATAGAGGTGAGATAATCATACATCAATACCAACATGACAAATAAGAAAATGACAATACAACAAATATCACAGTTTAATACAATAAAGCATAACATAACAACATAAACAATACTATAATTTTAATACAGAAATTTTAATACAACAGTATCATACAATATCATAATTAATAATGTTATGATGCATGACACAAATGTAAATGCAATACGACTCGTTCCTACTCCATAGAGCTAGACACAGATATCAGAGAGAATGACCCGCAAAGATCTATCAATACCTCAGGCTGCCCAACTAAACTATTGCACTGTCTAACGTTGTATCTATAGCCCACAGTCCAAACATCGTGTAGTAGCACACAGTCCAAACATCGTGTACTACAGGCATTGTACTAAAATAGTCTTTACAAGATCTTGATTAAGTATAGTGCGTGTCGAGATCATTAGTGCGTTGACAGTTACCACGGCCCAGAAGAGCGACCAACTGTCCACATATGGAATACTCCGCACACTAATGCCTCCAAGTCCACACAAAATGAACCACACTACGCTTATCACACCGACAACACGGTGTTATTTGCCTCGTCAATCAATCACCAATATCAACTAAATTGGCACAACTTAATGCATGAATAAAAATAATAATTGCCAAATTATCCTTAGTCTTAAAATATTCTCATAATTACAAAAATACCCTTAACCTCAGAATTCCAATATATAGTACGTCCCTCCTGACAGTACTATATCTCCACATGTCTAGGTCCACCACTTTAGCCGGACAGCAAAACTTACTGTTCCAATTAATCGTGTAGAAATTTTATCACGTTTTGCAATTCTGTCATTTTTTACAAACGTTTTTAAATCGCATAAATATATTTTGCTGTTTTTAAAATCGCGTAGTATTTTTAAATCGTTTTCTCAATCGCGTAAGATTTTTAAATCATTTTCTTGATCGAAAAGCTTTAAAATAAAGATTTTAAAACTGCGTAAGCTATTTCTAATACTTTCAAACTACGTAGAATAATTTTCTTACATTATAAATATATTATAAAATGTTCTCTTTTATTTGTCTATTTTTAATAAATTTTGATAGCATTTTGTCTATAAAATCTATTGAAAATGTGCTTTCTACGTTTCTCCTTGAAAAATTCTTTTGTTTATTTTATTACCACTAAATACACTTTGAAAATTCAAGTTATACTTTTTAAACTCAAAGGTAAATATTTTTCAAGAGCTTTGTTTGTTTCTCTTCTATACTATATTTCTAGTAAAAATTAATTTACTTCTTTAATTCTTGAAAATTCATTACAAATGCATTCTTTTTAGGTAAAACATCAAGTCTACACTTTAGAAAATAAATTTTGGATTGATTACACGTTTGCAAAGCATTTTGGCCGAATCTTATAAAACCTTGGCATTTGATCTTTGGATCATTTTTCTTCTTCTAAATCATTTTGAAATTCATTCATTTACCTAATTCCATTAAATCTTTTCTTTAGAAAATGGTTGAGAACATTTTGGTTCTCTTTTCTTTGTTAAGGCCATGAGCCTATCTTTGTGTTCTTTGGAACACTCATGCAACCTTACATGTTATTCACATCCTAAGTAATAATCATGCATATATCACACATGCAATATATTTTAAAGCTTGTAGACATGCATTCAAACAATATCAAACACAAATAGGAAAGCATTTAAACAATCAACACAAGTGAATTCTTATGGATTCTTCACACACATACAATCCATTTGTTGGTGTATGCCCTAGTGGCCAATACATTTTGTTTGTATTTACATACATTATATTATGTTATTTTATATGAGGCATTTCATTTATTGTGTTCTTTTTGGTAGACATAATAAAGTCCTTAGAATAGTAAGTTTGATACCATAGGACATCAAGTGGATGACTTGATCGTGAGATCCTATTAGATAAAACACTATTCTTAAATGTCTCTAGTCAAGTATTATTGTTAATTAGGACAACAATAATACATTGAGGCTAGTATGTGCATAGACTAATGACCACATCTCACGGGTCATGGATATGAGATATCAAGTCTACACATGGATACATATTAGAGTAATGATGTATTGGACAGACCCGCCATGAGAATGCTACGTGGATCGTTACGTGAGTGTCATAAGTGATTCTCATAGTGATAATGGTGTATGTGGTCCTTTGACCTGAAATCACTACGATTCCTACATGAGGAGTTGTGTGTTTTAATGCCATCAAACGTCATATGTAACAAGATGATTATAACGTTAGTTATTAGACATGCCGCAATACAAGTGGAGGGATGTGAGTGACCTAGATGGGATTTGTCCCTCCTACATAACAGGAGCGATATCTTCGGGCCCCCTGATTGAGTGAGACTACGAAATGCATGGCCATGCTCAAATGAGTCAATATGAGATATTGATTTTATTTGTTATTACTATGTCTACTCGGGAATCAGGAAACTGAAGATTGAACTAAACAAGGGTGACACGTTCTATGTCTTGTGTTCAATCTGGATATCTGGACAAAGGGACTAAACTACACGGAAACATTGGTCACAGATAGGTTATGTCAAATCACTGACATTCTCATTACTTGGGTAGCAGTGATGTGTTGCTAGATACCGCTCACTGTTTGTAATATTAAAATGAGATTTTAAAATTATTACCAACGTCATGAGAACCTGCAGGGTCACACACTTAGAATAGACTAAATTGGAGTAATCAGAATCCAAGTTGGACTTGGATTCAACTGTGGGCCTAACTCATGACAGATGGGTTTAGGGTTGCACCACTTACCTTGCTACTGCTCACACTCACTTAAGGCTGCCACTGTTATAAATAGTACTGCTAAAGGGGCTGCTACTAGGTTACATCACAACCCTAGCCGCACCTACAGAAAGTGAGTGAGAGATAGTGAGGTTTTCTTCTCCTCTCATCGCAACTAGCACTACGAAAACAGAGGCGTGACTCCTTTTGCAAGTCTATTCATGTGGATACCGCAGAAACATCGTCGCTATTACGGTGTTGGTGATTCACCTCGCTTGTGTCTATCACGCTTCAAGAGGTAAAAATTTAAAAACTCAGATTATGGATTTTTCGCATGGATCCTGTGAGGGAATTCAGTTATTCCGCTGCGAGACTTTTGATCCGCAAATTCCCAACACCATTTTCTCATCACCACACATGGTTGATGAGATTAAATCTCCCTCTTACCTTTAAGGAAGATAAAATCTTTTACTCCTTCTCCTAGTGATTTCGTGATCTCCTTCAAGAAAACCTAACATACTCAAATAAATTTTTACAAGTTATAACCATAGGAGAAAAACATAAACCATGGATCAATCATGGCTTAAAACCTTAGAAATGAAGTTAGAAATGAAAAACAAGGATTTTCACCTTCTAGGAAAAACCTCCAAAGAAATTTTCCAAGCTTAAGATGATAGATTTTGGAAGAACTCTCAACTAGAGACATTCTTAGAATGGTGTTTAGGTTTGGAAAAGTGAGTTAGATAAAATTTTTGAAGGTTGGATGATGGTGTATAATGGTGTGGCCGAATGGTCTTCAAAGTGCAACAATGGTGGGTTTTGGTTTTTGGAAGAGAGAAAGTGTAAGTTAAGTGATAGAAAATGAAGTGAAAAAATGGTCTCCAAATGTGCATGGCCGTGGAGCTCATCAATGAGGAGGTGGCCTCTTTGTTTGACTTCCAAGACTCCATCCTAGCCTTAGCTTTCATCAAGGGCTCACATGTAAAGCTTCTCCACAAAGTTTGCTTCCTATTGGCTCATTCAAGCCTTGTCACATGCCTTGTCACATGTTCTTGAATGTTCTACCCTAATGGTGATCATTAATTGAGCTACTAATCAAGTTACTAATCTCATTAAGTTTCTATGCACACTTAATCTAGTTTAATTAGGTTAATTAGTTACATTACTAATTAATTAGCATTCTTGTAATCTAAGCTTCAAGAGCCATTGATTAAATCAAGGGTTGGTATTAGGTAGTAATATGATCAAATCTAAGCCATTAGATCTCATCTCCATGAAATCCTAACCATTAGATTCATCTTCAAAAATAAAGGGTCAAGATCTTCTCTACATTCCTCCCATCCAATGGTCACAAATGATTCTTGCCATTTTGTGAGACCAATCCCCACCGTACATTAGATCAATGGTGGATATCCAAAACCTTCCTTATTAAGCTTATCTTTACAACCATTGATTAAATTAACAGTTGATATTCAAAACTAAACCTTCTCATCCAACGGTGCAAATCAAGTCAAGCCCTCTTTGTTGACTTAATTCCTATTGGCTTAAAATAAATCAAGCTATCAACGTTGACTACTTTATCTAAACGTGGGTCTTGCAAAGACATTATGGGTCCTACAAACCAAAAGTGGGTCCCACAGACTTTTCTAGGTCCATTGTCGTTTTATTTGTACTGACTAATAAAATAATATTATAATAATATAAAATTATTTTATCACAGTTAAATCTTAAAAATTAAAAGATTGATATACGTATCATTCAAAATTGGGTTTAGTAAGATTCCACAGCTCCGAATAATTAAAATAAGATTTTCTCGGTCCGAAAATTATTATTTTCCTGACTCGGAGCAAATCACACAAAACACTCAAATATGAACACGAAACAGTCAAATAAATTTTATATCATACAGAAAAACATAAAACAACACAATCAGGACATAACGGTCATTTATCCTAAAGTTAGGGTGTTACAAAAATGACAAATTTTTCCAAACACAAGCTTATATGGGGACATACCATTGGGGTTTTTAAAAGCAGTTCTGTACGCCAATAGTTTATCATCAAGGCGTCTTGACCAATCTTTTCGAGTTGGACACACAGTCTTTTCGAGTATCCACTTGATTTCCCAGTTGGAGACTTCTGCTTGTTGTCTGTGGATGGTAGGCGGTGGCAATGCGGTGAGTCACCCCATATTTGGCAAGAAGAGCCTCAAAATATTTGTTGCAGAAATGCGACCCTCCATAACTGATAATGGCCCTAGGAGTACCAAAACGGGTGAAAATTTGTTTCTTCATGAAGTTTATCACCACCTTAGAGTCATTAGTGGGAAATGCACTTGCTTCCACCCATTTGGACACGTAGTCCACTGCTACAAGGATATACATGTTCCCGTAAGAGGGAATAAAGGGGCCCATGAAGTTAATGCCCATAACATAAAAAATTTTAACTTCAAGAATGAAATTGAGGGGCATCTCATTTTCCCTTTATATGTTCCCTGACTTCTGACATCTATCACATTTACTAACATGAAAGTATGCATCCTTGAAGAGATACAGCCAATACAAGCTAGATTGGAGCATATTTGCTGTTGTCCTATTGCCACTATAGTGACCTCCATAAGGGCAGCATGACATTAATTCAAAATTTGCTGAACTTCCTCCAAAGGAACACACCTTCTTAACATATGGTCAGGACATTGTTTAAACAAGAAAGACTCATCCCAAAGATAGTGCCTGATGTCGTGCAAGAACTTCTTCCTCTGATGAGAGGTGAAATCTGGAGGCATCACACCACCTACTAGGTGGTTCACAATGTCAGCATACCAAGGATCCGGTTGGGCTGTAATAACAAAGAGTTGCTCATTGGGGAATGTCCCTCTGATTGTAATCGGTTCAACTTGATATTCCTCATTTTCCAATCTAGAAAGGTGGTTAGCAACTTGATTCTCAGCCCCTTTCTTGTCACGAATTTCTAAGTCAAATTCTTGCAACAGTAGAACCCACCGAATCAGCCATGGCTTTACATCCTTCTTGGCTATCAAGTATTTAATCGCTGAGTGGTCTGCATAGACTTTCACTTTAGCACCCACTAAATATGCCCGAAACTTGTCGAATGCGAAAACCATTGCAAGAAGTTCCTTTTCAGTTATGGTGTAATTTAGCTGTGCATCATTGAGAGTCTTGCTTGCATAGTATATGGAGAAAAATACCATGTCCTTCCTGTGCCCAAGAACTGCACCAACATCATAGTCACTAGCATCACACATTAGTTCAAAGGACAACTCCCAATCAGGGGTGGTAATCACCGGAGCTGATACGAGTCTCTTTTTCAATTCCACAAATGCCTTATGGCAAGCTTCATCGAAGTCAACTTGGGTATCTTTCTCTAGTAGGCTGCAAAGAGGCTTAGAAATCTTAGAGAAGTCTTCTATGAATCTTCGGTAGATACCGGCATGCCCTATGAAACTACGGACTCCCTTCACTGAGGTTGATGGTGGGAGTTTCTCAATCACCTCTATTTTTGCTTTGTCCACCTCCATCCCTTTGCTTGACACTCTGTGACCAAGGACTATACCTTCTTGGACCATGAAGTGACATTTCTGCTAATTAAGTATCAAGTTAGTTTCTTCACATCTTTGCAGAACCAAAGCCAAGTTGTTCAGGCAATCATCAAAAGAATCACCAAAGATCGAGAAATCATCCATGAAGACCTCCAAGAACTTCTCTACCATATCCGTAAAAATTCCCATCATACACCTCTAGAAGGTTACTGGTGCATTACACAAGCCAAATGGCATCCTCCTAAAAGCATATGTGCCATAGGGGCAAGTGAATGTTGTCTTCTATTGAT
Source organism: Ormosia emarginata (assembly GCA_029884605.1). NCBI lineage: Eukaryota > Viridiplantae > Streptophyta > Magnoliopsida > Fabales > Fabaceae > Ormosia > Ormosia emarginata. Next base: position 27,706,767 of record JAQQTP010000074.1, on the reverse strand, counting down.
CTTTAGGGGTAATGACAATCTGATTATACCCAGAGTATCCATCCAGAAAGCAGTAAAATGCACGCCCTGCCAATCTGTCCAGCATCTGATCAATGAATGGCAAAGGGAAATTATCCTTTTTGGTCGTGGTGTTCAACTTCCTATAGTCCATACAAATACGCCACCCAGTGACTGTTCTGGTGGGAATTAAGTCATTGTTTTCATTAGCAACGACCGTCATTCCACCCGTTTTTGGCACACACTGGACATGACTTACCCATGTACTATCTGAAATTGGGTATATGATGCCCTCTTCCAACCACTTGATGATCTCCTTTTTTACCACCTCCTTCATAATGGGGTTCAGACTCCTTTGATACTCAATGACTGGTTTGGCACCATCTTCTAGCAGAATTTTGTGCATGCATATGGTAGGACTAATGCCTTTAATGTCATCAATAGTCCATCCCAGAGCTTTCTTGTTCTTCCTCAGCACTCTCAGTAGCTTGGATTTTTACTCTTTTGATAAAAGTGATGAAATAATAATCGGCAGTGTGGATGATTCTCCCAAATATGAATATTTCAAGTGATCGGGTAATGGTTTCAGTTCCAATTTAGGTGGAGAGATGATGGAGGGTTGCAGCATAGGTTTGTCGGAAGAGATGTGCAATGACTCAAAGCTTGGTTTCCTGTAAAACTTAGCAGGTGTGTTAAGCAGTTTAATACATTCTCTAATGTCATCCCTATCTATATGCTCATCATGATATGTCAAAGTTAAAGCAAGTAGATCATTAGGAAAATTAGCATGAAATGCATCAGTTACTACCTGATCAAGTATACCTACAAAGGAACATTCTTCTTAATCACCAGGGAATTTCATGGCCTTCTCATCATTCATTTGCATGGTAAGCTCACCTTTGTGTACATCTATCATGGTCTTACCGGTTGCCAAGAAAGGCCTCCCTAGAATTAATGGGACATTGCGATTCTCCTCTATGTCCAGGATGACAAAGTCAGCAGGGAAAATTAGTTTGTCCACATTTACCAAAACATCCTCTATGACCCCCTTCGGATATGTGAGTTCTGTCAGCTAATTGCAAGGTCACAGAGGTTGACTTTGATTCACCAAATTCTAACTGTTGGAAGGTTAAAAGCAGCATCAAGTTGATGCTCGCCCCTAAATCACACAAAACTTTACCACTGAATTGATTCCCAATTGTGCATGGTATGGTAAAGTTTTCCTGGTCTTTCAATTTTGGAGGTAGCTTATTCTGCAAAATGGCACTGTATTCCTCAGTGAGTGCCACCGTTTCATAGTCCCCCAATCTTCTCTTCTTAAATAGGATGTCCTTCATGAACTTCATGTAACTTGACATTTGTTTTAATGCCTCTGCAAATGGAATATTTATGTGAAGCTTTCTGAAACTTTTGGAATTTGGCGTCCGACTTTTGTTTAGCCAATTTGTTGGGGAAAGGTAGAGGTAATGTGTGAAGTTTGTCTTAAATCTTCTTTTCCTCATCCTTCTTCTTGTCATCAACCTTCTTCTTCTCAAGAACCGTCGTTCCTTGGTCTTCCTTGTAAACAATCTCCTCATCTTGTGTTACATCAGCATCATCCACAAGCAGTTTGGTCTTGGGATTCCCTTATATATTTTTTCCACTTCTAAGGGTAATGGCATTGTAGGCTGGTGACTCCTTGGGCTCGCCTCTTGGATTACTGACAGTGTCACTAGGGAAAGTCCCTAAGAGCCTACTGTTTATAGCATTTGCCAACTGACCCATTTGGGTCTCCAGTGCTCTCATCGAAGTCGTTTGGCTTTGAAGTATGACATCATTCTTGGCCAAATGAGCATCTATCTTTGACATATAAGAATCAGACTTGAGCATGAACTGCATAAACATGTCTTCGAGAGATGGTTTCTTTGCTTGCATGGGAGGTCCAGGCTGTGAACGGGAACCAAAAAGATATGGTTGTTCTTCATTACCCACCGATGAAGATGATGCATCTTGATTGTCTCTCCATGAAGAGTTTGGATGATTTCTCCATCCTGGATTATATTGATGAAAATAAGGATTGTTTTGTGGTGGACGATAGTTCCCAACATATTGTGCATTCTCTAAGATAGAAGGGCACCTGTCAGTAGCATGATTATCACCACATCGTTCACAAATCGCAAAGGGGCTTGAATGAGGACTTGCTCCTAGACTATCCAACTTGCTAGCAATTGCAGCCACTTGAGCATAAAGTGATGTAATTGCTCAATATCATGCACTCCAACCACTTTCTTTGGAAGATTTCTTTGGGAAGGCCACTGATAGCTATTTGCAGCTAAATTTTCAAGAAGTTGGAATGCCTCATCAAAGGATTTGCCAAGCAATGATCCACCCGCAGCTGCATCCACTATTAGATGGTGATGAGGAAGCAATGTAACACCCCAAAATTTATCCATTCTCCTATCGATATTCATTTTGTAATATTTATGATTTTCTGGATTTTTTCTGGATTTTTTTGGGAATACGAAATATTTTAATATATTCTTCGTTTTGCGTACACAATGGACAGAGTCGAGAAAATAACTGTAACGTTCCAAAAGTTAGAAAATTATATGACGAATAGTCGTTTTATATTATTTGTAATTTTTGAGAATTTTTTGGGAATTTTTCAGAAACGCAGAATATTTTAATATATTAATTCTTCGTTTTACGTGCGCGTTAAGCGGAGCCGGAGGAATGAGGTAATTTCTCCGAGAACCTTGAACTATGAAAACGTCGACGGAGGATCTTACTAAACCCGAGGCCAGACACAGTTGTAAGGTTTCATATTTTTCGAGAAATTTTAGCAAATAGAATAATAAAACTGCGTAAAATTTATCTGTCAAATTAATTAATACTGACCTCTATTGACTGTGACTATTATCCCTTGGATAATAACATGTAATACAAATCTTATCACCTTATCCCAATGTAATCTACTTTATGTCATAACAAATCTACTTTAATTCAAATATATTGTTATTTTAATCAAGTTTCTAAAAGCTTTGACTCAAGAAAGGACTTAACTACCCTTAGCTTGCTTGAGAAGCTTGTCAATTTCTCTCTTCTCTCTCTCTCTATGCCGCGGCTGCCACCAAGCAAAAGGGGGGGATTTGGTTTCATTCACTTAACCAAAACATATCAAACTATCACACTTTAACCTAACAACTTCTCTCTCTACCTCTTCATCTTCTTCCTTGCTCCCCCTTCTCTCTAAAACTCCATAGCCAAACTGAAATCTGCAGCTCACTCTCCACTTGATCTCTTCATCTTTTCTCTTCATCAACCACATTTCTTTACTCTCCATCATCATCTCTACTACTTTTTTTCACAAGGTTTCACCAAAATCTTCCATTTCCTTTTCTCTCCATTTCGGGTTGCCACTTCCACCATCCCCATTTTCATTTTCTTGCTTCATTAATCTCATTTTTAGTTTCTCTTCATCATTCTAAACTTTTCTCCTTCCATACCCTACATCAAAATCTTTCATCTTCACCAATCTTCTTCAAGGGTAAAGTTTGAGGCTTTAAGGTAAAAATCACAACTTTATTCTCTTCTCTTCTCCTTTTCGTGTTCCAAGACCATTTTCATGGTCAAGGATGCTTTCCTTTTCAAGATATGGTGATTGACTCTTTGAGTTTGTTTTCTAGGGTTTTGAGGAGCACAAAATCGAAATCACAAGGAGCACCTTGGAGGTCATTTTCGTGCTCTCCTCTTTGGTAAGAGGGAGACCACTCTATTCAACCAAAAATGGTGGTTGGAGACTTGTTATTTGAAGATTTGTGAGAAACCCTAATAGGGGTTACTCTTGCTATTTTATTTTCTTACCATTGATCCTTTAAATTTTCGTTCTTCTAATTGATTTGTTAGATAAAATTGGTTCTTGTTGACATTGTAATAATTGTGATGGATTGAAATTGATAAGAATTGAATAAAAGCCCCTTGCTTGAGGCATGGAGGCTCACGACCACACCCTCCTTTGTGGGGTGTTGGTGCTTAAAATTTTAAAGCTTGATGGATTGGTGTTTATTAAGTAATTAATGACTAATGAAGATATGAAAATCCTAGAACCCTAACTTTGTGAGGCTTACAGCCATGGAGGAGAAAAATGGTGAAGAATTGTGATTTGGATAAAGGATTATGAAATTGGGCATTAGATGGTAATTAGGAATCCATAATGTGTAAGGAAAATTAATTAAAGTCTTAATTTGGCAAGTTGGAGAATTTGACTCAAAGAGAAAGAACATGAGTGTGTGAGTTTGGGAGGACTTGAAGTAAACACTTAAAGTGGATTAAAAGTAAGGCACTAATACATGAAGAAAATGAAATCAAACATTGGACTTGAGAATCTAATGAGGGCCACAGTTTTGACCAAATTAAGATGGTAAGAAATTGACTTTGATGGACTAATGAATTAATATCTAATGCGGTGAAAGAATGGAAATTCAAAGACTCTTGAATGTCATGGATACAAGGAATTAAAGTGACCCAAAGTTACCATATTAAATTAATATCATATAACTTGAAAAAAGTGAAAATCTACAATGTGGGCCATAATGATGAATAAAAATTAGAAAGCGGTATTGACATGAAATTTGACTCTATGCTATTGTGAACCCTCTTTGTGGACTAAATACTCAATGGTTACGTACCGTAAAAATATTCTGATAAAGTGATATTAATGTATGACTATGATAAACATACATGATTTGACATTGTGTCATCATGCATATGTGTCGTCCGTTGGACACTGTTAGAAAGGTTGTGTGGGCCTAAGAGTTTGAATAACACCTATGTGCGAGTGCGAATAGACTAAGCGTAAGTGTCATATGTTGTTGACCCTGGGGGCGTCAGGGTGTGGGTGTCTCACAATAGACAGTGGTAGCTCCACTGGGGCCGTGGGATAGACCAATGCGACACGCCGACGATCCTGTTTGAGACGTTGTCCTATATCGCGATCAACTATCGAGGTACCATGTATAAGCCATTGCACAAACATTTTTATGAAATAAAACACTATATTTTCTGAGGCTAACGATGTACTGGTATTACTCCTTGATCATTCACTTTGAAAATGTTTATGTCTAGCTCCATGGAGTAGGTTTTTGATACACTTTTACATAAGTGAACTGTCAATCACATAACTCATTAAGCATGAGCATTTATAATTGTGAAGCATATTTACTGTTATTTTTGTAATAATCATTAGTCACTTGAACTACTGATTGCTAATAATATTTCCATTATTTAAACGTTGTTACTCTGCTTTTGCCATAAATTTTAATGTTGTTGTGATTAAATGTACAAACTGTGTTATATGTGGGCGTTTAGCGCCGTTTAGTTTCCTGCTGCTATTATTGGTAATGAATGACGAGTATCTCACCTCTTTATTATATATTCTGTTATTGTATATTATCATATGGTTACCCAAAGACGTTCGTGAGGAGGACAAGGAAACCACTGAGTTTTAGGGTTTCTGGCCGTATCTTGACTGAGATCGAGGCTGTTAAGGATGTCATTTCGCCCCTGTGGATTCTTTAGTTATGTGCGGATCAACTTTCATGGTGGTCCGGATTGCTGGTATATTAACGTGCAGACTGATCATTGTGTATACCATGGCGAATTGATGGTGTCCTTAGCGTGGGGACGTTATGATGCTTCTATTTTTGATTTCCATGCCTTTGTATGGCTGGAATTTTACCTGCCTGTGAGAGACATGTGGGCGGATATGTACTATACCCCACGTGACGACTCTTTCTTATCCACTGCTCGGGCTCCTGCCCACTGTTTCGTAGTTCCGATGGATGTCTCGTCAGACGAGGAAGACCCTGAGGAGGACCCATCTACAGTTCCTTCTCGTTCTTGTCAGTCTTAGGGACTCTTTTTTTTATTGATGGCTACTGATGGTTGTCCGTTTATTTTGTGGGAGCCTGACGTATTATTGGATTGATGGGTATATATATATTTGTATCTCTTGGGGTAGGTACATATTTTGCTTTTTGTGTACATTTTGGAAATGTAATTAATACAGGCTTGTACGTATAATTATGATAATGTAGTTTCGATGTATGGTTTAATTTTTGTTGACTGTATTATAACTATTCAGTGTTTGAAGTTTCGCTACAACAGAGATTTTTTTTCTAATTTACTATTGTACTACTTACAATGACTTACAAAAAAAAATATACAATAATGATACTATAATAAGAGTATGGCGAAAGTTTTAAGATAAATTAAACCAGCATTAATACACCGGGTTTTATGGAAATTCAAACCAAGTACTATTTTTCGCAGTATAATCTTACCTTATGTTTTTACAATTTTATAAATATAATAGTGTGACATTCCTTCTTCGCGAGTATTGGATAAGAAAAAGGGGCGTTACAAGCAATCCTTTATGGAAGGCATAGATTTGGTGTCATGGAGGAATCTCATGATGAGGGCATCTTCTCAAGAGATCCTTGTATCTCTCCCATGCATCATACAAGATTTCAGAATCAACTTGAGTAAAGGTGGTAATGTTATTCACCATCTCTGCAGTCTTGGAGGGTGGGAAATATTTGTTCAGAAATCTGCCACAGACGTCGCTCCAGGTGCAGATGGATCCTGTCGATAGAGATTGTAGCCAACTCTTGGCTCTTTCTTTGAGAGAAAAAGGAAAAAAGCCTCAGTCGAATGGCATCTTCAGAGACTCCATTATGCTTGAATGAGTCACAAATCTCCAGAAAATTTGATAAGTGAGCGTTTGGATGTTCATTAGGCAAACCACCAAATTGCACTGACATCTGGATCATTTGGATGATGAGTGGTTTAATTTCGAAGTTGATGGCTGGGATAGGAGGCCGCCTTATGCTTAATTATAGATTATCCATTTGAGGAGTTATGAACTCCCTCAAGGGCCTCATATGATCATTAAAACCAGCCATGGTATTGGTACCTGAAATAATGAAAGAATGAAATTTAGATTAAAATGAACTAAAAGAAAACTTGAATTAAAACTAATGTTAATTTTGGCAAGAAACAGAAATTAGTTGTTATCCCCGTCAACGGCATCAAAAAATTGTTGGACCTATTTGTGTACCGCAAGTGTATGGGTCGCGAAAGTAATACAGTGATAAGAAAGATCGTTTTCACAGGGATAATGGGTAATATCAAATGCTAAACATTAACTAATAGCTTAATGAATTTTAGTCATGCATATATCGAATGTGAAGATTTTGTGTGGCCAATTCTTAAAGACTAAAAAACAATAAACTGGGAGAAAAGGACAGTGATGAGAGCTTAGGGACTCCTTCTTCACCAACTACTTTACTCGGCAACTTGTAACCACTTTAAGCAACTTTGATAACTAGTTTTGTTAGTTTAAGAAACTATATTAGCTAAAAGCCTATATTTAGGTCATTTAACCCTATGTCATTTACCTAGCTTATTATGTGTCCATGAGAACTAAAGCAAACACTATGCATTAAGGTTGATTCTTAACAAGAGCTATACATGGCCAAAAGGTATATGTCTATCCTATTAGCAAATTAACTCACTCAACATTAGAATGAAATTAAACATGCATCACCCACATCCATGATCTAAAATCTAGATTCCTATGTCTAGTTCAAAAGATTTTATAAAAAACATAATAAATGTTGGCCAAACACCTATGAGCATTAAGAGAAACATGGATGAACAAAACCAATCATCATTATAGACTTAAAAGGTTACAAAGTCACCAATGTACATAGAAGGATCCAAAGGAATCCCTAAAAATAGCTTAGCTATCCATGAAACACAAAAATCTCAAGAGAGATTCCATGCCCATGACCTAAAAATAGAGGGATTAAAGAGAAAAGAGAGAAAACACGATAATGTAAGCTTGGGATCCTTGATCCTCCTTGGATGATGGTGGTTTTTTCTCCAAATCTCTTCAAAGCTCTCTAAAATGATGAAAAACCAGAGCTTGTTGTGTTCTGTCTTGTCTCCCACCTAACCTCTGTCAAAATATATGATGAAATAGTATTAATAGACAAGGCCCGTGAACTCGAGCGCGATGTCGCCATTATTGCACCGCGGTGTCGCCATTATTACGCCGCGACGTGAATGCCTACGTGGTTAAGTGAAACTCATGCTGACAAACACGCGCCGCGACATGTCATCCTCTGCACCGCGACACTCTAGCCTCTGTCTTCAGTATGCGCAGTAGGCAGAGACCGAGACGCTGCGACGTGCTAAACCTTGCGCCACGGTGTGATAAACTGAAATGCATGCTAAGCTCCCTCCTCTAATGCCAGGCCTTGACTTTCTTCATTTTATCATTTTAGAACTCACCCTGCCATAGAGAAGTCACCTAATTAATCACAAGAGTAAATCAACTTAATTCAACAAAGAATAGATAGGGTTTTAAAAAGATTGGAGAGGAAGACATCAAAATGAATTTGAATAAAAAGTGAGGGAAAAGTTTTACAATTATATATACAATCATATTATGATTCCTTTAATTATCTACCAACATTTGTAAATGAGTTCAAGCATTCATTGTACCAATCCTATTGTCTACAATAAATCAAGATCTCCATTATATAAAGAAGATTTTTAACTTGATTGGAAACAAAATATAACACATATAATGTCTAATTGATAATATATCATTTAAGCACAAGAAATAGAATAATCTAACCTTATTTCATTACCAAGAGCTTCACTCTTTCACCCAAGCAAGATGAAGATTTAGTTACTCATGGATAAGAAGAAAGAAAGAGAGAAGAAGAGAAAGATGAACATAGTTTCAATTTAGAACAAGAAAAATTACAATAAACAAGCATAACCACAACTTGTAAAAACTAAGCCTAACACCAAGTGCCCTCAATGATCAGCCAATGGTGTCTTTTATAGAGGATTTGGGATACAAAATGACAAGGAGGCTGATTAAGAGTAGGTGGATGAGTGGATGAATGAGTGGAAAATGCCAAATGGTGAGGATAAGAGTGAAAAATTATTGAGATTTCTTGTCTCCGAAATCATTCATTGCTTAACTCAAGGATTCCGTCATCAAATACAAAAGTCATCTTCATAAAAGTTGTAGATCTGGATCTTAACTTTCAGATGTCAAAACTTCAGCTCATTTTATCACCTGCAGTCTGTAACGCCCCTTTTTGGGAGGGAACGTCACATTGTCAAATAAAATAAAATGCGGAAATTAAATAAACAAACGATTAAGACCCGGTTCATTTTATCTAGTTGATGTTTAACTATAAGAACGAAATTGGCAATATTTTTTTTTTATTATAACAATAATGCGGAATGTGAATAAAAGTAACGAATGAAACAGTACGCAGAATTTGCACCTGAAGAGCATAAATATATATACATATTTTAATACAATTGTTTTGCAAGTACAAGCCTGGCCATCACCAAAAAGCAAAACTATACCTGCCCCAAGGAAAATCATGCATACATAACCATCATGCATATACAAAATATATAGCCCACCAAAAGCAATACATCAGGCCCCCAAAAATAAAAACCACTGGCAGCCATCAGTAGCTACCAGTAAGATCAATCCCTCAGATGAGGAGGAACCGTGTCAGGATCCTCAGCGGGATCTTCCTCTTCCGAGGAAACCTCCATTGGAACCACAGAAGCACGGGACGGGGCCCGAGCGGTGGAATCAAAGGAGTCCTCCCGTGGAGTGTAGTAGCGGTCGCCCCACATCTCACGGATGGGCAAGTAAAACTCTAAACGTAGGCTGACGTGGCAGGTGATCACGGGTGCCTCATGTCGTCTCCAGGCAAGGGCGATGGACACGTCTCCCAAGTAGACGCAACGGTCAGAGTTCAGGTTGATGTGCCAGCACTCTGGCCCTCCGAGGAAGGTCAGACGTAGGTCACCCAGAAATCCTCGCATACGCGTCCCCATCGTCACAGTAGAAGTCAATCTTGTGCGGGCCAGAAGCCGGGGAAATCAGGATCTTCTGTCTCCTTACCGTCGTCTTCGATCAATATAGGGTACACACATATGACAAGTCATAGAGATACAAGAAAAGAGGTAAGACATCCTACATCATTACCAATTATAGCATGCTAGAAACAAAATGGCGCCACGCGCCCAAATAGCAATCCAAAACATCATATTCAATTAATAAGCAAATCCCAACAGTAAGTAATTAAACAGTTCCCGGCATATAATCATCATACTAACAATTGAATCAAGTATAGTTACAAAAGTAAGAATTAATGATGACAGTGTATATCATGACTCACATGCATGCTTTCCCAAATTCCTACTCCATGGAGCTAGACTTAATCAGTCGGAGAGAAAGATCAGGAGACATGTCTGTAACTCGGCTGCCGAGGCCAGTGCTATCAATAATTTTTTCCACGTGCACAATCATGGCATTGTACAGACATTCTACACTAGATCACGATATAGGACAGTGTCAAGTCCGGATCGTCGATGTGTTTGCATCGGTTTGCCCCACAGACAGAGGAGCTACCAACTGCCCATTGTGAAGGACCCGCACCCCGACGCCCCCAAGGTCATAACACGACCCACACTTGTCTACTCGCACCCGCACTAAAGTGTGTTCAATCTCCTAGGCAACTTGGCCTTACAACAGTCCACAAGGACATCCACAATGCATAAGACACTATGCATGAACATGTATGATTCACAACTTCATACAATTCCATAATATGCCACATTAGGCCAATTCAAGCATCAATATATAGATGGTCACTCACATGGACCCATAACAACATAATATAAGTATCAAGTCCATTAATGCGTCATTAGGTTCATTATGAATCCTAATTTAAACTTTGTTCCCCTTTCTAAGGTTCATGTTCAAAAATCAATTCTTATAGCCAACTTAATATTCCAAAACAACTCAATTTCCCATAACTTACATTTTATTTGAGCTCTTAGGCCTCACACTCTCATGTTCTTCACTCACTTAGAACTTCCTTAAGTCTTATGATAAATTCACTCTTAGTCCTTTAAAATTTATGAAGTCTTAATCATATTAAATTCTTCTAATTATTAAGTACCCATTCTACTACCTAGGTCTCTAATTCCCTACTTGCTTATGATTCCCAATTACCACAATCACATATTTACACTCAAAAATGGCCTAGAGGCCGTGGCCTCACAATAATTCCAACTCCAATTTCCTTCTAGCCATCTTACTACATGTTGTTCTCTTGGTTCTTTAAATTGTTCACTTGTCAAATTAATTCACCAAAAACCCTATATTCTTGGCTTCAAAACCGTAGCCACCATAGAAGTTTCAACTTCAAATTTTTCTTCCATTAAATCTCATCTTGTTACTTAATTAATCCTAGTCTTATACTTGTTACACATTTACCACAAATTGTCCAATTTTTCCACCCAAAACCGTGGCACTCCAAGGAGGGTGTTCAATCATTTTTCATCCATTCTAAATCATTCAATCCATTCCAACATTCCATTATATACAACAAATCGATCCAAGGTCACATTTATCACTAAATCAACACATAAACATAATCAATCATCAAATTCAAGAACAACCCTCATTAGGGTTTTTCCACAAATCATACAATCAAGGTTCCTAGATGCTAAGAGAGGTTGAAGAGGAGTGTCGTCCTCTTACCAATGTGTAGAAATCAAATGAGCACCAAGAATGCTCCTTTTATTTTCGGATTTGGCCTCCAAAATCCCTAAAAATGGTGACTTGTTAGAATAAGTACCAAGGCTTGGAAAAATGAAGCATGAATGGTCATAGAAGGGACCATCCACACGAAAATGAGAAGAGAGGGAGAGTGTTCTTGAACTTACCCAAAAATGTTCAAAGTTGGAGCTTGGAGAAAATGGTGAAGATGATGGAATCTCAAGAAACTCCAAAAGGGAAAGGTGTTTAGAATGATGAGGAGAGTAAGAAAATGTATTTAGAATAATTTTTTGTGATGGATGAGGGTGGTGAGGAGTGGCTGGCCGTGTGGTGTAGGAGAGAAATGGAGGAGAAGAAGAAAAGAAGAAGAAGAAGAAGAAGAACGTAAATGTGGAGAGAGAAATGGGTATTAGATGAAATGAATTAAAGTGTATAATTGGTTAAGTGAAACCAATTCATTTCCCTTCCTAGTGGGCTGCTGCTGACGTGAAAGAGAGAGGAGTGGGTGAGGAATTGGCTTCCAAAGGAAGCCAAAACACATGGGTCAATGTTTGGGTCAACTTCTTAAGGAAGCTTTGATTATTTAACCATTAAATTTGAATTAAAGTAGATAGATTTGACATAAAGTAGATTACATTAGGATAATGTGATAGGATTTTTATTACACACTATTATCCAATGGATAATAGTTACGATTAATGTCGATATTTAATTAATCCGACAGATAAATTTTTCGTCATTGTATTGATTTATTTTATCTGTTAGAATTTCTCGAAAATTGTGAAACCTCATAAAGCTGTGTCAAGTCTCGGGTTTAGTAAGATCCCCGTCGCATGTCCAAGTCCAAGGTGAAGAATATATTAAAATATATTAAAATATTCGACGGTTCAAAAATTCTCAGAAAATTCCCAAAAATTGCAAATATTATAAAACGACTATTCGTCATATAATTTTCCAATTTTTGAGGCACTACAGTCGTTTTCCCGACTCTGCTCGAGTTTCACGCAAAACGAGAAATATATTAAAATATTCGTCATTTCCGAAAAATTCCAGAAAAATTCACATAAATCACAAATATTAGAAAATGACTATTGGCGATGAAATAATTAATTTCCGGAGCGTTACACTGACCTCAGCAATTCTCAGCTCAGTGTGCACGCAAAACGAAGAATATATTAAAATATTCATAGTTTCCGAAAAATTCCAGAAAAATTCCTAAAAAATCAAGAATATTATAAAATGATGATTTATGACCAAATAGGTATTCTTCGGGATGTTACACAGTCCGAGATATGACCCAATTACTGTAGACTATTCAGGGCCAGTTTCAGCACCTCTGTTTTGACTTCCAGACCCACTATCACCTCTAAGCTGTCCGAATGAGCTCTTGTGCTCTTCATGAAAGTTGTAGATCTGGGTCTTAACTTTCAAATGTCCAAATTTCAGCCCAAGATAATTCTTACAACCCAAGTTATGCTCTGATTACTGTACACTGTTTAGGTTCCAGACACAAAACTCGTGTTCTGTCTTCCAAGCTCATTTAGCTCTTCTAGATGTCTATATTTTACCTAGAGCTCTCATGAAAGTTGTAGAGCTTTCTCTCAACTTTCCTACAAGGTAAAATTCATAATTTCTAGATATCTAGAACTCAAGATATGACTAAAATATAGAAATAGTGTAAGACCTAAATAATGCTGAAAAAAATCAATTAAGTCTAATTCCAATCTTACAAAACATAACCAGGCTTAATCAATTAAGTACATGAAGAGTGTAAATGACTAAAAATGAGGGTTTATTAATGTATAAAATATATGATTATCAAATTCTCTCATACTTAGCTTTTTGCACTCCTGGACAAAATACATAAGACCAAAGTTAGGAGACAAAGAAAAATGACACAGACTCAAAAGCTAAAAACTCTAAAAGACACGATGAAGCAAGAAGAGTAACAAGAAATTCAAGGGATCAAAGCATTAATGAGGTAATATTTCTTCACATCTCAAACCAACAAGTAAGGAAACTTCAGTTGAAAAGAATGAATAAAGAATGATAGATCCTCACAGAATTCACTCTCAATCTCTCAAGTGTTTAAAAGGTAAGTATTTCACTCTATTCAACCCATGAACAATTGCACTACCATAAGCTTGCTTATCTTCTACTTCTCCGCTACTCAAAACACATGTATACAAAAATCAAGAGGACTTTATTCAAGGTTGTAATGGGGTCATGGTAAAGGAGAGGGGATAATATGGATATGAAAAGATAAATACCAAAGAGAATAAAAGAGCATTATGGTACAGTTAGAGTGGAGAAAATGTTTGAGAACATTCATCATAAAGGACAATCACCAATATTTGACTAATGTTTTGTTGAAGATCAATCCCAAATTGGTGAATTGAATTCATTGTTAGACTTGAACATTCTCCTTTTCTTCCTGTTGTTTCCAAGCATCCACCTTTATTCTGATAATCCTTTGATTGCAACGGTGGTCAAAATTTTTTTTTTTGATCATTTTGCACACACACCCCCACACTTGTTCAAGAACAAGGTCAATGCTCTCTTATTCCCTAAGGTTGGGTAAAAACATGCTTTTTTTTTCTTTTTTTCTTTTTTCTCTTTTTTTTTTTTTTTTTTTTTTTTTTTTTTTTTTTTTTTTTTTTTTTTTCTTTTTTTTTGAAGGATGAAATGAGCTTAAAACAAGGAATGGTCAAACAAGTTCAAAGGGGTTACACAATGAAAAATATACAAGGATGACTATTTGGTCAAAGTAGCTATTTCAAAATGCCTCAATCATATTAATGTATGCATGTGAAAATGTAGCCTAAAAAAAAATCAAAGCAAGTTCTAGAATAACAATTCCATGAGTGAAAATCACACAAGAAAGAAGAGAATGGTACAGATATTCAATTCATTCATCATTAGGCTCAAAATCTCACAAGGCATATTTCTATCATTCTCAATCCATCATATCAACATTCATATCCAAGCTTGTGATTTTTAAGAAAGAAGACAATTTAGGCTAAGATTCAAGAATCCATTTGCTACTTCTACACAAAATAATTATTTCCTCAACTAAGATGTGTCTCAAGAGTAATAAATTGTTTCCAAAATTTACTCCTTACTCTGCCATCCTTAATTGGTTTTACTACGAATAGGTTTTTGATAGTCATATCACTAAACATACTTTCCAATTTAGATGCATCTTAAAAGTAAAATTCGTCCTTACTCTACCATCATTCATTGGTTTAATAAGTCCATGACAATCATATCATACTTCCTAAAAAAGAAAAGAAAAAAAAATTGGTCAACTATCCTTCCCCCCCAACTAGATCACAACATTGTCCTCAATGTTAAAATATAGATGAGTAAAGGATAGAAGATATTACCTGTTGGAGAAATCTGACATAAATTTAAACAAAAATAAAGTACGATAAATAAAATCAAAAGTAAAGAAAAACTATAAACGAAGTGTCAAATCTGGCTCCTTTTTCATCCTGTTTCCCTCACTGCTTCCTGCTGACCAATCTATCTGAGCTATTGCTGGGTCAGCTTTATAAACAAAAGCTTCTAATTTATCAATCAACTCATCAATAGTGGAAGCAGAGATAAGAAGTTGTCTTGCCGAAAGTGTAATAAATTTCTGTTCCATAGCATGGTCAAGAAAGATTAATAAAATATTAAAGAAATTATTTACATTCAACAAACCTATGGGTTTATGGTGGATGTTCAGTTGGGCCCAAGAGACAATTTGAAAAACTTCTTCCAAGGTACCAAAATCACCTGGTAAGGCAATGAATGCATCAGAGTTTTCAAGCATTATCTTCATTCGTTCATGCATTGATGATACCTTAAGTTCCTCTCCAATTGTCTTTCCAGTGATGTTCTGTTGAGCTAAAGGTTCAGGAATGACACCTAAAACCTGACTGCCTCCTATATATGCAGTAAGTGATACTGCTCCCATTAACCCACGACAACCTCCCCCATATACAATATGAATATTTCTCGCAGCAAGTGATCGACCAAGAGTTGTAGCTGCGTTTACAAACTCTAAACCCTTCCCATACTTAGATCCACAAAATACACAAATATTTTTAAGTTGACGAACAGAAACACCTTCCATTTCTATTCTCACCTTCCCTTTGAATGATTTTGAGTTAGAGGAAAGTGGAGAAAATGAAGTGTTTAAATAGGAAAAAGAACAGAAAGGGTAATAATTGCACCTATAAGGGCAGGTTGGCTGTTGTCAGAAAAGTTTGAAATTAAGAAACACAGAATCTTTTTTTTTTTTTTTTTTGTTTTTTTGTTTTTTTTTTGTTTTGTTTTTTTTTGTTTTTGTGTTTTTTTTTTACTTCAAGAAAACCATCAGGGTAAAGAAGTCTAGAAACCCCTGAAGGACCCTGCTTAAAGGATCGTTTGTCCAAAACCAAAATACAGCAAAATCATATAAAGATAAAAAAAATATAATAGCAAATGATGACATACCTGTATGTACAGCTTTCAAGGCGTATCTTTATACTGCGCGTCATGAGTGCAGTAGTGACATATCTTTATACTGCATGTTACCAGTGCAGTAGACACTCACGTCCGTTTATTCGAAGAAAGGAGAAAGAAGAAACCATCTTGGGTTTCCATCCTGGGTCTGGAACCTGGAACACTCACACTTGGGCTCGTAACATCAACAAAGATGCTAAAATCTGAAACCCGTAATGTCTACGATCCAAAACATCCCATCCCAGGGCGCTGAGAGCCCCTTCTAATAAAAGAGAGGATCAAGCTCAGATGCCTCATACGCTTTGACCGCCGCGGGTTACTTCTCACTAATAACCAGAGTGGGACGCTTCTGCCTGTCCATCAACTCCACAGTGCCTAGATGGTAAACATTGGGTTATGGAGTGCGGCTCTCTACAGAACATGGTACATGAACTTTTTTTAAGGACCAGCGTGCAAAGGTCCACCCGAGTCAATGACAAGTCAGCCAAAGGCTGGGGCTCCACAACTAATTAAAGCCATGGTATTCCTTTCGGATCGCCCTTGTCCAAACATTTTTTTATTTTATTTTATTTTTATTTTATTTTTCTTTTTTAAAATTTTTTTTTTTTTTGAAAGATGATATGAAGAAGAAGATGATGATATGTACAGATTGTTGTGGATATGACTCACATCTGCCTCTGGTTTAACGTCCAGTAACGGCTTAAACGCCTTCTATGAGTCGACGATAAGCTTCCATCCAATTTTCTTATAAATTGGCAAACAAGGTCTTTTAAAGTCAGATTCCCAAGACTGTAGCGTTTTTCTTCATCCTTGAAGAGATTCCATAAATTAAGAATTTCACGATGCACTAATCCACAAGAATGCGTCTCAAGAGTCAATAAGATATCATCTAATGACTCCTTACTCAGTCCATTCTTAATGAAGAAAATTTTATCTTCTCTGTTTGCGGAAACCATCCCCAAAGAACGACATCGCTTGTTACAATTCCATCGTCCACATTTGTGACAGACTTGCAACCTTTTTGCTCTTCTCCTTTTAGAATACGAACTTCTTCCAAGACCTGGCATGTATGAGTCAAATGAAATTACAGACTCACTTGCTAGTCGGACCTTTGCTTCAATTATCCAGCGTACATCTTCTAGCATACCTTTGTGCATTAACAGTCTCAATCTTTCACATCGAACTTTGTAGATTTTTTTCAGAGCATTTTGAGGGAGAGAAGGAAAATATTTTCTCAGGTTTGAAAGAATGGCATCCATATTAAAGGAGAAGAAGGATTCAGTTATTTTGGGAAACTGAAAAACAAACCAACTTGAGAGTCACGGAGTACCGTATCCGCCACTTAACCGGCAACACAAAGAATTACAAAAACAAGGCAACAAAATTAGAGTGAATTCTATTCATAACAAGGATCAAAAAGAGAGATGAATTCTACCTCATCAACTTGGTTTTCCAGAAATGGTTTGAGCCTTTGTCCATTGACTTTAAACACATTACCATTCCTAGGATTCTCAATATCTACGGCCCCATGAGGATACACATGTTTGACAACAAAAGGACCACTCCTCCTAGATCTCAATTTTCCAAGGAATAGGTGCAGGCGAGAATCATAAAGCAGAACTTTTTGACTAATTTCAAAAGATTTTCTCAAAATTGTCTTGTCATGAAAAGCTTTTGTTCTGGCTTTATAAATCTTTGAGTTCTCATATGCATCATTTCTCAATTCCTCAAGTTCATTTAATTGTAATTTGCGTATTTTGCAAGCATCATCAAGATTTATATTGAAAGCTTTAAGGGCCCAAAATGCTTTATGTTCCAATTCTACAGGCAAGTGACAAGGTTTTCCATAAACTAACCGATAGGGTGACATGCCCAAAGATGTTTTGAAAGCAGTACGGTAAGCCTAAAGTGCATCGTTTAGTCTTAAAGACCAATCTTTACGATTTGGGTTAACCGTTTTTTCCAAAATTTGTTTAATCTCCTTATTTGCCAATTCAACTTGTCCACTTGTCTGAGGGTGATAAGGGGTGATAATTTTGTGTGTAATACCATATTTCTTCATTAAAGATTCAAATGATTTATTGCAAAAATGAGTTCCTCCATCACTTATGATAGCTCGAGGGATTCCAAATCGACACAAGATATTTTCTTTTAAAAATTTGAGAACAGTTTTATGATCATTGTGTCGGCATGGAATCGCCTCAATCTATTTTGAGACATAATCAACTGCAACCAAAATACACACAAATCCAAATGAAGATGGAAATGGACCCATGAAATCAATTCCCCAATAATAAAAAATTTTAATGACAAGGATGGGGTTCAGAGGCATCATGTTTCTTTTTGAAATTGAGCCCAACTTTTGGCAATTTTCACAACTTTTGCAAAAAGTATAGCAGTCTTTAAATAAAGTGGGCCAATAAAATCTACACTGCAAGATTTTCGCAGTTGTTTTCTTTGAAGAGAAGTGACCTCCACATGCTTCTAAGTGACAAAATTTAATGACATTACCTACCTCATTGTCAAGCACACATCTCCGAAAGATTTGATCAGCACAATATTTGAACAAGTATGGGTCATCCCAATAAAAATTTTTCACCTCTGTCAAAAATTTCCTTCTATCTTGGTGCGTCCATTGAGGCGGCATCTTTCCTTCTTGTTCTCCAGTAAGAGTTGAGGAAATTACTTCTGGAAAGCTTTGTTCTTTTTCTAAAAATGTGTACTTTAACCCAACAAGTAATGGCTTTAGTTCTGGTGTGGGTACTTCTTCATGGGCATTATCATTCATGGGTTTTAGCTCTTTAAACCTCGGCTTCCATCCTTTGTACTCTATTTCCTCTGTACAACCAAGAAAATCAAATGAATTAATTAAACAAGCTTATAATAGGTCAGAAGAACTCCCTTTTTGATGATGATCATCTATAATGGCTTCAATTCCTTCAACTTCCTCCTTTTCATCAAGGACTTCTTGTGGTTGCTTGCACATGTTAAAAACATTGAGCTCTAGTGTCATGTTTCCAAATGTTAGCTTCACCACTCCATTTCTGCAATTTATCAAAGCATTTGATGTTGCTAAAAATGGACGACCTAAAATAACAGGAATTGACTTACAACTATTAACCATAGGTTTAGTATCCAAGACAATAAAATCCACAGGATATATGAATTTATCAACTTGAACCAACACATCTTCCACTATTCCTCTTGGAATTTTAATTGATCTATCGGCAAGTAGAAGAGTTACAGAAGTTGGTTTTAACTCACCCAAGTTGAGTTGCTGATAAACTGAATATGGAAGCAAATTGACACTAGCACTAAGATCAAGTAAAGCTTTTTCAATTTTATATTCTCCAATAATGCATGAAACTGTAGGACAACCAGGGTCTTTATATTTCAACGCATTATTATTCTGAAGAATGGAGCTTACCTGTTCAGCCAAAAATGCTTTCTTTTTCACATTTAATTTCCTTTTAACAGTGCACAAGTCCTTCAAATATTTGGCATAAGAAGGAATCTGTTTGATAGCATCTAATAGAGGAATATTGATCTTCACTTGTTTCAAAATTTCAAAAATTTCAGTGTGGTGGTCCAATTTCTTTGGATTATTCAATGCTTGAGGAAATGGGGGTGAAGGCAAGAGTTTAGTCTCCTTTTGGTCAACTTTTTCATTTTCTTGGAGAATTGGTTCATCTTCTTTCTCACAAGATTCGGGAATTTATTTTTCAACAACCTTTCCACTCCTAAGAGTTATCACTGACTTGACTTAGTCCATTTGTTAGTTTTCTGAACTCCCCTCATTTAGACTGTACTGACCTTTGGGATTTGGTTGAGGTTGAGAAGGAAATTTTCCTTTCTCGTGAATGGTGAGTGCAGAAGAAAGTTTAGCAAGAGTGTCTTTTATGTCATTCATGGTTTGATTGTTTTATTTATTAATGGCCTATTGCTTTTCTATGAATGCATGTAGTGTTTCTTCAAGGTTTTTCCTATATGGTGGGACATAAGGTGCATATCCTTGAGAATTTTGAGAGTCTTGTTATGCCTGAGAAGGTGGTGGTTGCACGAATTGTAACTGATTATTATTCCTCCAGCTGAAGTTCGGGTGATTTCTCCATCCCGAATTGTATGTATCTGAAAAAGAAGAAGTAAATGGCTTTTTAAAATTATTCATTGCATTTACTTGCTCATGTACAACTTCTTCAAAAACTGGAATGTTAGGACATTCGTGTGTTGAGTGTCCTAAGTCATCACAAATGCCACAAATTTCTTCATTTTGCACAGATTTGATTTCTTTTGCTTTTCTTAATTCCATGGCTTCAACCTTTCTAGCCAAACTGGCAAACCTAACATTTAGATCTTCGTCTTGACTAAGGTGATATTTTCCTTTATTAGCACTTGCAAGGTTAGATCTAATTAAATTTTCAGAAGGGTTAGTACTATGCCAAGATTGAGAATTTTCAGCCAACTAGTTTAAATAGTCTAAAGTTTCATTAGGTTCTTTATCAAGAAACTCACCATTGCACATTGTTTCCACAAATTGTTTAGTTTCAGGTGTTAAACCTTCATAAAAGAAGCTTATAGTGTGCCATTTTTCAAAACTATGATATGGGCAAGAATTTAACAAATCTTTAAACCGTTCTCAACATTGAAAATATGGCTCATTTGAATTTTGGGAAAAAATTTGGATTTGTCTTTTCATAACATTGGTTTTATGTGTTAAAAAAAATTTCTTTAAGAACTCACCTTGCATTTCTTGCCATGTGCCAATTAATCTTGGTTCAAAGTGTTAAGCCAAGATTTTGCTTTATCTTTTAAAGAAAAAGGAAATAATTTAAGCTTAACAATCTCTTCAGTGTAATTTTAATCATTGAAGGCAATACAAACTTCCTCAAATTCTTTCAGATGTAAATATGGACTTTCAGATTCTAAACGATGAAAATTAGGAAATAAAAAAATCATACCTAGCTTAAATCTAAAATTGTTGGCATTGAGTGGAAAGATAGAACATGATGGACTAGAATTTCGAGGTGGTTGCAAATATTCACGCATGGTTCACAACGGTTGATTTTTAGGTTCATCATGTACACTTTCATTGTCAGCCATTATGTCAATTGTGTGTGATTGTGATTCAAACAAATTAATATATAAAGTACCAGGATTAATTTTGACTAAACGAGCAGAATTTAAATCACGATACCAATTAAGCATAAATACATAAATAACTTAAAATAAATAAACAAAAATAATGTACAAGCTGGCGGTGTAACCCACCATTAAATATTAACAAGTAAAAAAGTTAGATAACTGATAAAGTAAAAAGTTAGATAATTAGAGAATTAATAATTAATTAGTTAGAAAGTGCGAGAAATAAAGAGCGTAAAATAAATGACGTAAATTAAAAGTTAGAGTGCGAGAAAATAAAAAAGTTAATACGCAAAAAATAAATAACATAAATTAAAAGTTAGTAAACAGAAAATAAATGACATAAATATAAAAGTTAGAAAGTTAGTAAGTTAGCAAGTTAGTAGGTTAGTAAGTTAGATAGTTAGTAAGTTAGAGAGTTAGTAAAGAAACCGAAGGATCGGCAAACTGATCTTTTGCTCCGGTGAGGGAGAAGAAAGAATAGATTTTATTAAAGAAAATGAACCTCAATAAATTAAAACTTCAAATCAAGTCCCCGGCAACGGTGCCAAAAACTTGACTGCATGATTTAAGGATGCAAACCCAAGTGCAGGTTGTCTCAAGTAATAAATTTCTCGGGAGTCCGAGGTCGATCCACAGGGAATTGATGAAGAAAAATTAATTGAGGTAAAAAAATGATTTGTCACAACACCAAAAGTAATAAAAGAAGTTCACAAATGAATTTAAGAGCTTGCTTGGGTTAGGATATCCACTCTTGGTAATTAATTAAAGGTAAGATTATTTCTCTTTATAACTCAATTGAAATCCATACACAACGGAGGTTCCAATCGGAAAATATAACATTCAAAGTTCAATTATATATGCAATCATATTATGATTCCTTTAATTATCTACCAACATTTGTAAATGAGTTCAAGCATTCACTGTGCCAATCCTATTGTCTACAATAAATCAAGATCTCCATTATACAAAGAAGGTTTTTAACTTGATTGGAAACAAAATATAACACATATAATGTCCAATTGATAATATATCATTTAAGCACAAGAAATAGAATAATCTAACCTTATTTCATTACCAAGAGCTTCACTCTTTCACCCAAGCAAGATGAAGATTTAGTTACTCATGGATAAGAAGAAAGAAAGAGAGAAGAAGAGAAAGATGAACATAGCTTCAATTTAGAACAAGAAAAATTACAACAAAGAAAAACAATAAACAAGCATAACCACAACTTGTAAAAACTAAGCCTAACACCAAGTGCCCTCAATGATCAGCCAATGGTGTCTTTTATAGAGGATTAGGCATACAAAATGACAAAGAGGCTGATTAAGAGTAGGTGGATGAGTGGATGAATGAGTGGAAAATGCCAAATGGTGAGGATAAGAGTGAAAAATTATTGAGATTTCTTGTCTTCGAAATCATTCATTGCTTAACTCAAGGATTCCGTCATCAAATAGAAAAGTCATCTTCATGAAAGTTGTAGATCTGGATCTTAACTTTCAGATATCTAAATGTCAGCTCATTTTATCACCTGCAGCCCGAGATATGGCCTAATTACTGCAGACTGTTCAGGCCCAGTTTCAGCACCTTTGTTTTGACTTCCAGACCCAATATCACCTCCAAGCTGTCCGAATGAGCTCTTGTGTTCTACATGAAAGTTGTGGATCTGGGTCTTAAATTTCAAATGTCCAAATTTCAGCCCAAGATAATTCTTACAGCCCGAGTTATGCTCTGATGACTGTACACTGTCCAGGTTCTAGACACAACTCGTGTTCTGTCTTCCAAGCCCATTTAGCTCTTCTAGATGTCCATATTTTACCTTGAGCTCTTCATGAAAGTTGTAGAGCTTTCTCTCAGCTTTCCTACATGGTAAAATTCATAAGTGCTAGACATCTAGAACTCAAGATATGACCAAAATACAGAAATAATGTAAGACCCAAATAATGCTGAAAAAATCAATTAAGTCCAATTTGAGTCCAATCTTACAAAACATAACCAGACTTAATCAATTAAGTACATGAAAAGTGTAAATGACTAAAAATGAGGTTTATTAATGTATAAAATATATGATTATCACCTTCCCTTAATGGCAGCGATTGAGTGATGACTTTCTATTGGTGTATGCTCTAGAGGCCAATTTATTTTGACCGTACTAGCTTACATTATATTATATATATATATATATATATATATATATATATATATATATATATATATATGAGACATTTCATTTATTTTGTCATTTATGATATACATAATAAAGTCTTTAGAATAGTAAGTTTTATGCTATATGACATCAAGAGGATGACTTGATCGTGAGATCCTATTGGATAAAATCAGAACATTATTCTTAAATCTTCATAGTCAAGTATTATTATTAATCAGGACGACAATAATGCATTGAGACTAGTATGTACATATACTGATGGCCACATCTCACGGATCATGGATAGAGATATCGAGCCTTCACATGGGTGCATATTAGAGTAATGATGTATTGGATGGACCCGCCATGAGAATGCTGCGTGGATTGTTACGTGAGTGTCATAAGTGATTCTCATAGTAATAATGGTGTATTGACTTGAAATAACTATGATTCCAACATGAGGAGTTGTATGTTTTAATGCCATCAAACGTCATCTGTAATAAGGTGATTATAAAGTTAGTTATTGGACATACCACGAATAATGTGGAGGAATGTAAGTGACCTAGATGGGATTTGTCTCTCCTACATAACATGAGTGATATCTTCGGGGCCTTGGATTGAGTGAGACTACGAAATGCATAGCCATTCTCAAATAAGTCAATATGAGATATTGATCTCATTTGTTATTACTAAGTCTACTCGAGTATCAAGAAATAAAAGATTGAACTATACAAGGGTGACATATTCTATGCCTTGTGTTCAATCTAAATATATGGACAAAGGGACTAAACTGTACTAAAACATTGATCATGGAAAGATTATGTCAAATCACTGACATTCTCATTACTTGGATAACAACGATGTGTTGCTAGATATCGCTCACTGCTTGTAATATTAAAATGAGATTTTAATATCACTGTCAACGTCATGAGAACCTGTAAGGTCACACACATAGAGCAGACTAAATTGGAGCAATGAGAATTTAAGTTGGACTAGGATTTCATCGTGGGCCTAACTCATAACAAATGACTCCAAGGGTTGCGCAGCTAACCCTGCTGCTACTCTCACCCACTTAAGGCAGTCACTATTGTAAATAGTACTACTAAATGGGCTGCTAAGCACACAAAATAGAACCCTAACCGCACCTACAGAAACAATGAGTGAGAGAGTGGCAAGTTTCTCTTCTCTTCGCAGCTAGCACTATATCAGAGATGTGAGACTCCAAGAATGCAGACGTTGGACATTTGTGAGTCTGTTTGTGTGGATACCATAGAAGCATCATTGTTGTTTCAGTGTTGGTGATTCATATTGTTTGTTTTTCATCTCACTTTAAGAGGTAAACTCAAAAATCACGAATTATGATCCTCTTTTTGCATGGATCCTTGGTGGGAATTTTGTTTTTCCACTGCATTTTGTTTCTGTAATTCCCAACACTTTCGATACTTATAAATATAGGTGGAGAGGGGTTTTCTCCTTTCTTTGCCCCAAATATGCTTTCTAGATTCTCAGGCTCAAACTTTCTTTCTCTAACAATTTCCTGGCAGTCATTAGTGTTACAAGGCTTCTTCAGCGTTCTTTCACTGTTCAGGACCTTTTTTCTTCAGAGTTCAAGATACTCCTCATCTTTGTCTTTTCTATCTTTGCCCTTTTTATTTGAGCCCTCAGTAGGAGGCCTTTAGTGGGGAGAAATGTCGGGTAGTGAGGAGATGGCGTATGATAGTAGCTTGTCAGTGGGGGCTCCGAGTATCTAACGTCGTTAGGAGACTTGAGTGGTTCTTGGGAGTCTAACTCGAGCGCGTCCTCTGCAGGTATAGTACGAAAGTGGAGGGCTGCAACTGCAGATCGGGGGAGGACTGCTCTTGTGGAGGAGAAAATGCTCGTCTTTCCTCGAGATGTCAATAGATACCTGTGGTTGGACCATAAGGTTTTGGGCACTCATTTTGATGTAAGGACTTCTAAAGATGCCCAAAAAAAGCAACAATATCTGCAGTTAGCCATGGAAGGGCTTAGAGACTGAGAGTTCGCGATCCAGCACCTGTCAGAGGAAGATAGGGTGTGCTCAATGATGGGATAATTAAAAGTTTCAAACCAAGTGCAGGTTGTTTCAAGTAGTAAATTCTCGGGAGTCCGATGTCGATCCATAGGGAATTGATGCAGAGAAAATTATTTGAGGTAAGGAGAAGATTTGTCACAATACTAAAAATGATATAAGTTGTTCACAAATGAAAAAGAATTGCTTGGGTTAGGAGATCCACTCTTGGTAATAAATTAAAGACAAGATTATTTCTTTTTATAACTCAATTGAAATCATACATAATGAAGGTTCCAATCGGAAGATTTAACATTCAAAGTTCAATTTAGATTAACATATAATCATATTATGGTTCCAATAATTATCTACCAATACTTGTAAATGATCTCAAGCATCCACTGTGCCAACGTCTTGTCTACAATGAATCAAGATATTCATTCTACAAGAAGAGTTTCTAAATTAATTAGAAACAACATACAACACATATAAATATCACATAAAAATATATCATTCAAGCACAAGAAGTAGAATAATCTAACCTTATTTCATTACTAAGAGCTTCACTCTTTCACCCAAGCAAGATGAAGGTTTAGTTACTTATAGACAAGAAGAGAGAAAGAGAGAAGAAGATGATGATGAACATAACTTCAATTAAGAACAATAGAAAACTACACAAAGGAAGCAATTAACATACAAACATGAAAGTAAAATCTAAGCTAACACCCCTAAATGATCAGCCTTTGCCTCCTTTTATAGAGTTAGAAGAGTACAAAATGCCAAAAGAGATGATGGATGATGAGAACAAAGTGCCAAAAGAGATAAATGGTGGATGGATCCTTGTCTCTGAAATGTTTCCCTTCTGAACTCATGGCATGCGTCATTTTTGAGTCAAGTGGTCTTCATGAAAGTTCTAGGAAATTGTCTCAGCTTTCCAGAGACACCTATTTCATCCAAATCCAACAACCACAGCCCGAGATATGACCCAATTACTGCTCATGGGTCAGGCCTAAATCCAGCACCTCTGTTCTGAATTCCAAGCCCAATATCACCTTCAAGGAATCTGAACTGAATTTTGTGTTCTTCATAAAAGTTGTAGATATGGGTCTTACCCTTCCACTATCAAAATTTCAGAATTATTGAACTCCTATAACCCGAGATATAGCCTAATGAATGCATAGAGGTCAAACTATCAGGTTCAAAATGCTAGATTTTGCTTCAACTCTAATTTGAGTTATCCAAACATATGTATCAAGTCAATTGGATATTTGAAACTCAAATTATAGCCAGTTTACTGAAAAAGCCATGTGAGAAGATTATACAATGAATGAAATATATTACTATCAATGTGGCTCTTGTTATCAAGTGAATAATTATTAGAGATTTATCTAAACTTTCAAACAAGACCAAAATCATATCAATCAAATAATTGTAACTCAAATTATGGCCACTTTACTTAAGAATGTAATTACCTAAATTAATGATAATTCAAGCAATAATTTCTTCAATGATCCAATTAAGCTTAATTTCATAAAATGTGACAAAATTAACTTAATTAAGCCAAATTGAACCTTAAGAAGCCTAGTGAGAGGATTATAAAATGAATAAAATACATTGTTATCAAATTCCCCCACACTAAACTTTTGCACTCCCAGGAAAAACATAAGAAAAAAAACTAAGGAACAAAGAAAAACGACATAGACTCAAAAGCTAAAAACTCTAAAAGATTTAATGAAACAAGAAGAACAACTAGTCATTCAAGGTGCAACACCCACCGTAGGGTGTCACATTTAAGACTAATTCTAATATAACTTACCCGAGTTGTAAAAGAATTAATCTTGTAGAAACACTGATTTTAAAATTTCGTTTGCGGAATAACTAATAATAAATAAAAACATTAAACTCTAAACGTAATTAAAACTAACGCACCATATTTTACATATTACAAACCTTGTTCACAAATAATTTACATAATTACACCCCCAAAAGTTATATATACAGTACACACCAAAATAAAAATACTAAACTAAAACCCCAACAAACCATAGGTTCAAGCTCTCATTGGGATCCTCCTCCTCCTCCTCGATGTTGTCATCAAAGAAACCTGGCACAGCACACGCATAGTTGGTGTCCTAGCAGTAGACATCATGGTGTCCTCATGTGGAGTGTAGGTGTTCCTACTCCACAGCTCACATATAGGCATATAAAATTCTAAACGAACAGACACATGTTGTGTCATGACAGGAGTACCATCCCTAGTACCACTTAAAGTCAGAGTCAGATCCCTGGTATACACAAACCTTTCCATGTCTAAGTTAACCCGCCACGCATCAATCCCACCGTGGAATCGAATCGTGACAAACCCTAAAACTTGGCGCCTCACCACCATATTAGATAAATACAGAAAAACAGCTACTGATAGTAAAATGACTTATAAGCCTCCTCGCCTTCTCGGTCTTCATCAAATACATACAATACACAAATTCAATATAATAAAGAGGTGAGATCCCCTTTCATCATTACCAATGAGGCAGTATAGAAAATGACAGTAAAAGATACAGGTATAATATATATCACATATAGTCATATCATAGAAAACATATAAATAGGCATAATTGTCACACCAATATGCTGACTCATTATGCATGTGGACAACGACCCAATTCCTACTCCAAGGAGCTAAACACAATTTCAGAGAGAATGATAGGGAGGACATGTCTGTATACCGTTAGCCTCAAATCATGTGTCGTTTATCATATCATGGTGCGCAACATGGCTAATACAAGATGCTCTCAACCATATCACGAAAAGAGTAGTAACTCCGTCAAGACCGTCAGTGTGTTTGCAAAGGATATCACGACACAGGGGTGCTACCAACTGGCCACTTATGACATTCCACACCCCGACGTCTCCAAGATCACTAAAGATCATAACTACGTAATTCTCACCCGTACGAAGGTGTAATTTCCATCTCCTAGGCCAATCACCTTACTTGACATGCTTTTCCATGCATGATGTATGATTCAAAAATACATATAACCATTATTTTACGATATTTCACAAATACGCGTCATTTCTCGACAGTATCACTTTTCAACATAACGGGGCCCACCATGACAGCCCGACAACCAACTGTAGTAATTTAATATAACGGGGCCCACCATGATAGCCCGACATGTTTGAAACAGCGTGACGTTTTTTCTTACGTTTTCAAATAACGTAATTATTTTTCAACATTTTTGCAAATGCGTTATTAATTTCAAACATTTTTAAATCTCATAAATATTTTTATACGTTTTCTAAATCACATAAATATTTTCAATTTTTTTCAAATCGTGTAAATATTTCCAAATGTTTTTAAATCGCGTAGAGGTTTTTAAACGTTTTCTCAATCGCGTAACTATTTAAAATCATTTTCTCAATAGCGTAACATAAAAATCAATTGCGTAGCTTAAAAATAGCAATTTATAAATTACATAATAATTTTCTAGCGTTTATCACTTACGTAAAATATTTTCTCAACTTTCTAAATTTATTTGATGAAATCCTTATATATATAATATATACATTTTGACCTTCTTGAAAATATTTTTATTCTAAAAATCCTTTATGTATTATTTTCTTTGGTTCTTTCCAAAAATTTAATTTCTTTGATTTAATTAAATACTATAGCTTTAATAAATACTAATCTACTACTAACCCTTAAATCTAGTTTTCTATTTCAATTAAAAATTCCTTAAACCCAATTCTTGTTAACTAATTAACAAAATTTACACTTAGTAAAATAATTTAGGATTTAAAATAACACACTTTGGTGTGTTGGCCGAATTTAGGTTTAGGTTCCATATTCAAACTTAAGCATTTTTTTTTCACCACCAAAATCCTTTACAAAACCATTTTTCATCATCAAAATCCTTTAATCCAATTTTTATCCTTAAAATCATTAATCCATAACTTATGAATTAATTTAAATCATCTTGTTTCCTTTGTAGTAGTCAAAATCGTGAGCCTCTCCTAGGTTCTTTGGAACCTTAATACAATTTTTCTCATCATACAACTCATATTCTACTTTTCACAATAATCATCATGCTACCATAAGCATATAAACAAACATATAATCAAGTAAACAAGTATATAGTCTAATAAACAAGCATATAATCAAAGCTTCAAAATAAACCAACCATAAATAAAGCAAGCTTAAACCATACAAGTGAATAAATCCTTATAGATTTTCACCACAAACAAGGTCATCTCCTCACCACCAACATATGGTTGATGAGGGTAATCTCCCTCTTACCTCAAGGAGGACAAAACTCCTTCTTGCTTGATCTTCTATGAATTTCGTGAACCACCACACAAAACCCTAACAAACTTAAAGCAAACCAAAGTCACAAATAAAGCTTGAAGAAGAGAAACCATGGAACAATCATGATTTAGAAACTCAAAAACCAACTTAGAAACAAAGAAGAAGAACTTTTACCTTGAAATCTCAAGAACCCTAACTTGTAGAAATGGTAGAAGATGAAGGATTTTGCTTAAGTCTTCAACATAGATGTGTCTTAGAATGATGTTTAGGTGTAGGAAATAAGGTTGGATGAAATTTTAGAAGCTTAGATGGTGGTCATAGGTGCTTGGCCGAATGGTGTCTTTGGAGAGAAATGGAGAGAAAAGTTTGAAGAGCTTTGCTTTAGGAAATGATCAAGAATGATCAAGATGACTAATAATTGTTGTCTTCAAACTTTGCTAAGCTCCTAAGCCTTCACCAAAACCGTCCCCCCTCCTCTTGCATTCTCAAAATGTGACCAATCTTACTAGCCACCATTTTAGGCATTCTTAGCCATTGATTAGATCAATGGTTAAGATTAATATAGATTCTAATTATAGCCTCTAGATAGAAGACTTAATCTAGGCCATTAGATCTTTCCTCCTTAAAATCCTAACCATTAAATATATCTCCAAAATGAAGGGTCAAGACTTAATCTTGTGCATTTCTCTTTTATACTTGCCTTCTTACATGAACTTGTCTATGTTTGGTGACACTCTTCTTTCTGTTTGCAGAAAACATGGCTCCTTCTTCCAAACTTCGGTGC
Source organism: Ormosia emarginata (assembly GCA_029884605.1). Taxonomy (NCBI): domain Eukaryota; kingdom Viridiplantae; phylum Streptophyta; class Magnoliopsida; order Fabales; family Fabaceae; genus Ormosia; species Ormosia emarginata. Next base: position 27,676,222 of record JAQQTP010000074.1, on the reverse strand, counting down.
CTGGCTGAGATGTTGGCACCACAAAATGAAGAGGCATCAAGGTCTTGGGCTCCAATAGTTGATCAAAGAGTAACTATCATTGTTTATACTCCTCCAAGCAGTATGGTTCCTCCCCCTAAGGTTGTGGCAATCTTTTCAACCCCCTCATTTGTTGGGACATGGGATGTTGAGGCAAGCTCTCCTGTACAACCACTGCGACCCCAGAAAAGGCAAGCTGAGGGTAGTAGGGATGACAGAGGGAGAGGCCGTCCACCGAAGTCATTCTGGAGTGTCCCGTAGTGTTTGAGGCCCCTTTTGGCTTGGAGTTTGATGGTCCTCCCCTTAGACCTTTGTCAGTGTCGGTCTGGCATCATGAGGCTAATCCTTTTAGCTTTATTGATGGCTTGTTATATAATCAGGTCGAGGATGAGGCATTAGTCTAACTCGACATGCCTAAGTTCTTCCACAGGGCACAATTAGGGGGTTTGCGACTCGCCTATTTTCTTCGGCTCATGGAGGAAAATTTGGGTTTCTCCCTGAATGTTTCCAGCTTAGAGGGGGATCTCAACACCCTCTGAAGTTACAATCAGAAGCTCGAACTAAATCTGGGCAAGAAAGGCAGGTTGCTCGACCCAGATCATGGAGGTGACCTAGAAAGATGGGCAGCTCAAGTTGCTCAGTGTTGAGGTTGATAAACTGCGGGCTGAGGTTGACTGCCTGACTATGAATGCTATCGTTATCCCCTTTCTCCGTGCTTGGGTTACTGAGATGGAATCTCTCTAAGTCAAGGCTGCCAAGGCCGATAAGTTTCAAGCACAACTTGGCCAGGAAAAAACTTGGGAGGATGAACTGAAGAAGAACTTGGCCTTGTTCGAGTCTGCCCTTGCCGATGCCCGTGTCTTGTATAAGCTTTTGAAGAGGGAGTTCGATCGAACCATGGATGATTGGTTGGCATCTGTGGAAGAGATATTTGAGAATGCCCTCAGCAAACTCCGCCTCCTTAATCATGGACTTAACGAGCAGGGAATTGACGCATTAAAGGAAGTATAGAATGGCCAGATTGTGGACATGGTCATTTCAGAGGCTGTCCCTGGTAATCAAGTGGATAGGTGGAAGGCCATGAAGGGACAAAGATGGTGCCAGAAGCTGGCCAAAATGCTGGCGAGGTGATCGCAGTTGAGGTGATGCAAATTGAGGCAATATTGGAGACCCTGAAAGATCAAAGCACCACTTTGTGATACTTCTTTTTATTTTGTTGCCCCCTATATGGGGCTTTACTTTAGTATTTAGACAAGTCCCGACCTTGGGTTCCCTTTAATTGAATAGTTGGTAATTTCTGCATATTGTTTTTTTTTTCTATTGCCGAGGCGAATCCAATGCTCCATCCTAGTGTTACCTTCATGCTTGTTGAACTTCTGCCTTTGCTAGATCGAGATGGGTTAGACACTCAATCTTGGTGATGCCTTTTTGCAGCTTTTACTCTGTGGTTTGTAGCAGTCTGTGCTCACTCAAGAATTACTGCTTTGGATTTATTAGGAGTTAAGATTACTTTAATGGCCACAACTATTTTCAGCTCTATTCCCTAACTGTTCACTGCCCTTGTGACCAATCATAAGAGATGAGCAATTAATCGTGACTTCAATCATATAGCCAGTTCACCTCCTTTATAGACCAATTAGGATGTGGCACTTCCTCTATAAATAGGGGATGTTTGTAATGGGGTTATCACTTGTTCCCTTTATCTTCTGGGTATAACTGAGCATAGGTCTTCCCTAAAGAATGGTCATTTTCTTGCTTTTCTATAAGCGTATGGAGAGTTATGCCCTTCTGAGGCCATATTCCAGTTCTTCCCTAAATTCTCGAAGGTTTTTCCTTTTTGGCTACATGTTTTGGAGGCCTTTCTTTCTTGGCATAGTGGCTTGGTGGGGACCGAGTAACTCTCTTGGGCAGCCTGGTCTAGCCACCTCTGAATAGCAAAAGTCCTTTTTCTTTCAAGCGTGTGTAGCGATAGGGTATAGTTCCGCTTCTAATGGGAAGACTTGAGGATTTTGTCTGTAGTTCTTGTGAGATATGGATGGGTTCCACCGCCCTCTTCCTTTGCTCCCCTGATTGTTGCCTTGTCATGGGCGTGTCGAGGTGGTTAGGAAGTGTAAGGTTACTAGACCTATCTTCACTCTGATCAAGGAGAGGTGGTTGCTCTCATCTTGAGCAACAATTGCGGTGGTCCGTGCAGGTCGGTGCTTGGTCGTCACCATCATTTCATCAGGCTACCTTCCTGGCTATTCTCAAAAGGGTAGTCTTTACACGAAGGTGACTTGTTGGCCCTTTTTGAAAGAGAATACCTTCCTATTTGTAAAGTAGACTGAAATATGCAATGTCTGGAATGAGAATAAGGCTTGTTTTTCTGAACATTCTGCCTCTCATTATATTGTTTAGTTGAATTGTTACTATCTTGTGTAGCTGTTTTTGTAGTTCTAAGATTGGTCCAATGCCGAGTCTCGATGCATGCTTGTATAATAAATGCATGCTTTACCTAACCGAAGTGAGTACAAAACTCAACCTCGGAGGTAGGGTTTGTTTGATTGGACGAACATTTACTTCACCAACTGAGATGAATACGAAACTCGACCTCGGTGGTAGAGTTCATTTGATTAGACAAACGTTCACTTCACAAACTGAGATGAATACGAAACTCGACCTCATTGGTAGGGTTCGTTTGATAGGACGAACATTCACTTCACCATCTTAGAAGAACATGAAACTTGACCTTAGTGGTAAAGTTCTTTTGATTGGACAAAGGCTCACTTCACCAATGGAGATGAATACGAAACTCGACCTCGGTGTTCGGGTTCGTTTGATTGGTGTTTGTCCCAAAATAGGCCACAAGTGCACGAGTCATACAAGTAATAAAATGAAGAGTAAAGATCATTCCCTCAAGGATAAGTTTACTTCCAATGCTAAGTATTAACCAATAGCTTATATAATTCTATTCAAGAATATAAAAATTTGAAAAAGAAACATAAACTACAAACTAAAAAGCAGTAAAGATAATTGTTAGAGATTAGGAAAATCCTTCTTCACCCCTTACTTCAACCAACAACATGCAATCCTCTTCATAAATATGAATGCAATGATTAGGTTAGCTTGAGAATTTTTGTTAGCTAAAAGCCTATGTCTAGGTCATCTAACCATGGTTTCAATTGCCCAACACACTATGTTTCCATGAGAGCTAACACAAAATCCACTCTTTAAGATCTATTCTCAAACACGCGCTATGCATGGCTAAGAGGTATATTTTTATCCAATTAGTGAATTAACTTACCCCGCCATTAGAATAGAATCGAACATGCATCAATCATACATATGATCTCAAACCCAGGGTCCTATCTCTAGGCTTATTAGATTTTATCAAATCAGCTCAAATGATGATCATGCATTGAAGAGCATTAAGAACAATATGATTGAACAAAACCATACATCCATACAAACTCAGACGAGAACAAAATCATTGATATTCATAAAAAAAGATTAAAAGCATTCCTTAAAACAATTGCTACATTATTGAACACAAAAATAGAATCACAAAATACATGTTCAAGATCAGAGAAGAGAAGAAAACAAAGGGAGAAATGAGGAAAGACTTATAGATGTTGCCATTGATGCTTGAATCTTCCTCCATAAGGAAGATAGCCTCCAACCTTGGCTCCCCAGGCCTCATTCAGCCTTAGAAACGAAGAACCAACGCAACTTCTCTAAACCCTAAACGACCATCCCTCTAAAAATCTAATAAAAATCTATTTATAGGCTCAGTTCTGCGCCTCACGCCACGGCATGCACTTCTTTGCACTGCAACGGGCATGTCTCGGGTGTAAGTACTGACAGCAGGTGATGCGCATCATATTGCGACATGATGTACTTAGCGCCTCGGCGTGATGTACCCAGCGCCACTGCATGCTCTGCAGGAATGCTTCCTTAGCTTTCTCCTTTAATGTTGGGCCTTAGCTTGCATCAATTCATCTTTTTTGAGCCCATCCTACATTAGAGAAATGACCAAGTCAAATATAAGTTGTAAATCCACTTAATCATTTAAGAATATGCACAATTTGCTCATGATCATATAGAAAGGTGTCCAAATTGCATTTGACAAATATAAACCTAAAACCTTCCAAATATACATAAATACAAGGACTAAGCAATCTATGAAGTACAAATATAAGGCACAATAACTACATTTTATGAAGTTATCAATTGGAAGAACATTCACTTCACCATCTGAGATGAATATGAAACTCGACCTTGGTGGTAGGGTTCGTTTGATTGGATGAACATTCACTTCACCATCCGAGATGAATACGAAACTCGACCTCGGTGGTAGGGTTCGTATGAATGGATGCGGTAACCTTGTGGCGTGGAGTCCAGTGTCCAAGGCTACGATCCATTATCCGTAACCACTGTAAACCATATCGGTCGATGGCTGGGGTACGACTCAAATGGGTATGAGTTAAGACCCTTGATCGCGCTGCTTGACCCCAGAGGGTGTTCAAGTGGCTCTCCCCAATTTGGTTGTCTTACGTAGATGTCAGAATAAATGATCCTTTTCAGACCTTGTATTCATTGGACCTTGCCAAGGCATGGTGACCTTAAGGGATATGGCGCTCCAGAGGACTCATGGACTTGAGGTCAAGATTGAAGTACCAGCTTCAAATGAGACAACAATTGAAACGAGTTAATTCATTGATATCCAAAGATGTTTATACTGTTGAAGTAGTAATTATAGGATATTATGTGATCATCCTAGTTACTTCAGCGTAGTGAAGACCATCCTCCAGGTTGTTACGTCGAGGTTGTGCCTTGTCTTGATTTAGGGCATTAACTCGAGGTGATCGCGGGCTAGGATTCTCATTCCTTGTTGGGGAATGTCTTCTTTGGTAAGAGGGAGAGGAACTTTAAGGGCCGTAGCTTTGTCTCCTATGGTGGCCCTCTCTCCGATTGTTGTTGTAGTTTCAGTGCACATATCAGTCCAGACGTCTATCCCGGATGAGGAACTCGATGACATTGTGGAGGTTAGTACAATTTTCTGTGCTGTGACCATGTAAACACCTAATTTTGTCCGAGTCATTAAGACTTTTTCATTCATAAAAAAGTAAAAAAATAAAAGAAAAAATAAAAAGAAAAAAAATAAAAATATGACCTAAATTTCTTGCATAAACTCATGTCTCATAACCCAACTTATCGACCTATTATCCAACCCATAACTTATATCTTTGCTAAACACCAAAAAAAATCCTAGCAACCACCATGAGACCCATATCTCATCTTAAACCCTAGCCACCGTCATTCTGCAAACCTTAATTCCCTCTTATAAAAATCTATAACCCACACAAATAGAACACACACAAATTCAAACACGAGTTCACACTCATAGCTAATACCCTAAACACTTTATTTCTCTCAATCACGTAGCCTTCACCCAACAATAAACCCTCTCGCAAACCTCACACCATCATCACCAAAGCCTCATAACCTTAAAAACAATTACATTCTTTCAACCTTCATCATTTACATCCTTAATCCTTCATCAACCAACCACTACGCAACAACCCATTCATCTATCCTCTCGCCACGTCTAAGCCTCCACCAAACACAACCACACAAACCTCATCACCACTATCCTTCATTAACCAAATACAGCCACACAAGCCTCATCACCATCTTCAACCTTCATAATCACCACACAGCCCTCATCACCACCATCCTTCATCAACAAAAACTTGCCCACAAACCACATCCACCTTCATTAACAATCACATCCATATCACCATCAACACCCATTGCCACGCTTCAAACTCCGGTCTCACCATCTTTAACAACCACCCAACATGGAACATCACCATCCCACCATAGCCACCATCACCCGTATCCACCACTCAGCCATCGTGTTCACCACCCAAACACCAAAATAGCCACCGTGCAATAGCCTTAACCTATGAAGGCCACCACCACCCAAACAACCAAACCACCCAAACCTCCACCATCACAACCTGCCACCATAGTAGCACCGCCACCAGCCATACGAGCACAACAGAAGCAGCAGTCATCCACATCAGTTCCTGTCTGCCACAGTCATCACCGTACGCCACCACGTGCACCTAGATCGCACCAATGCGCGAGTTGCCACAATGATCCGCCCAGTAGAATCGTGACCCAACAGTGTCCTCACCAACAAATGTCGCAGCGCCCCTCCACGCACCAAATCCAGCCACCACAGCCGCAGCTCTGCCCCTCCATGCACTAGAACCGTGACCTAGACAATAGTCGTGAAACACTGTAGCCGCATACCACCCCTACAAATCCAGCTGCATACCAAGTCCCTTATTTGTGCTTTGATTCTTCATTTTTTGGTGTTTTCTGTTTCTTCATTTTTTCTGTTTTCAAACCTTTTTTTTTAACTGACAAAAAGAATTTTTTTTAAGAAAATAAAAAAGCATATAAAAGAAAAAAATAGAAAATGTGATTAACATTAGTAAATTTTGACAAAGATAAAAAGAAAAAAAATGAAAAAAGATTTTTATTTCTTCATTTGGTTCTTGTCTTGCTTATTATCTGTTTATGTGATCCATAATTAAACAATTTTTTTTAAAAAATAAGAAAAATAGAAAAGAAAACCTTTTTTTAATCAACGCAATGAGTAATGATAATGATTGAATAGCGAATCTTGTCTTCAATGTCATTTGGATCATAAGGGTTTATTGAGTATTCTGGTGCTAACTTGAACCATGTGCAAGAATGGATTTGTTTTTAAACAAAATTTCTTGTCAAAAAATTCTTTTTCTTAATTTAAATCAATCAACTCACACTTATTTTTCTAAAGAACGACATGGTTTTGAGTTCCTCATTACACCTAGGGATACATAGGAGCAGGAATTTATTTCTGTGAAGTAAAAAATTAAATTTTTATAATTTCGTTGTCTCTTTTTTTTTTTAAAGAAATGGTTACAATTTTTTAAGATAAGTAAAATAAATATACTTGAGATTATCAAGTTTTGTACAATTAACTTAAGGTACTGTCTCAGGACAGATGTATTAGGGGTGCTGTGGGATTAAGTTTCCACCATTCCCTATGTGTAATTGACTCCCAAGTCCAATATGGTTTCAGAGGCCATTTTCTAAGAAAGGTTTTCCAATTTTTCCTAATTCAAATAAAATTGGTGGCGACACTATTTTCCATTTTCCTCATATTTGTTCACCGCTCTCGTCACAAATCTATCGTAACAGACCATGGTTATCGTGCCAAGTGTAGAACTTGGACCTGTCCTTTAGCCTTTTTATAGGGGGAGGCCTTTGCTCATCTCAGAGCCAGGTGTTCATGACTTTTTGGTAGATCTAAGCTTAGGGCATGTTGAGGGGTGTAACTTTCGAACTTCCCCTTGAGATGCGGTCTTGAATTCCGACCCTGTTGATTGGATTGTTCTCTGGGTTTGGGTTTGACATCTTTTCTTTTGAGGTGCTTCCTAGCCCAAAGAACATCCCTGGCATTAATGTATTTGTCGGCGCAGGCACGGAACTCGTCTATGGTCCTAGGCTCCTTTTTTGTCATTGAAAAAGAGAAGTACCCTGGATGAAGTCCTTCTCTGATATAAAACAATCCGAGTCTTTCATCCCAGTCTCGTATGTTTATGATCTCCTTGTTAAACTGGGATATAAAGTCTCATAAGGACTCCTCCTTTCCTTGCTTGATCTGGGTGAGTCAGGATATAGATTTAGCCAATACTTTGTTAGCGGTAAAGTGCAGCAAAAATCTTGAGGATAGGCCTTCCTAGTTAGCGATAAACCTTGGAGCTAAAGTGGTGAACCATCTTAGGATGACTTTTTCAGTGACATGGGGAAAGCTAGGCAGATGAGTGAGTCGCCACCCTAATGAACAAGAGTGTGGAAATGTAAGCATCCAGATGTTCCTGAGGGTCCAAGGTCCCGTTGTAAGGTTCAATGTTGGTGGGGTATTTGAACCACTTGGAGATCTCGTACGCCATCAGTTCATCAGAGAATGATTGGTTTTAAGAGACCGAGCTTCTAGCTCTAAGTTCTTACTCTCTTTCCTGGGTTTGCTTAACATTGTGATTGGGATTCGTGATCCTTGAATTCTGTGGAAGATGGTCATCTATGTGGAGTCTTTTGTCATCTCTACGATCCCTTTTGAGAGATTTGATTTTTGCCGCCCTGGTCTTGGTTGGCTATTCCCACTATGTTACAGAATCTTTCATCTTGGAGCTAGATCTGCTCATCTTGGAGTCTGACCAGGGAGTGTAGTTCTGCCTTAGATATCTCCTAACGGTCGATTCCAGTGAGCGAGATTGAGCTTCATTGTTCATATGGTCACCAAGGCTATACAACACTGATACTCGTTGCCTAGCATCTTCAGAGGGTGCAATTTGCGGTCCTAGGCATTGCTGAGCTGAAACTCTCTTAGGGGGAGAGGGAGATTCTTTGTAGTGAAAGAGGTCTTGTTCCCGTCTTGCCTGGGTTATGATCGGGGTACAACTAGTCCATGAGTAGCGGGGACTAATGATAGATGGCGATTTCTTACTGAGGGAGCGTGCACCACAAAAGTTCAGTTCTGATTTGTTGTAGTCTGTCTCCTTCTTGTGTTCACCATTATGGCAGTGGTAGGTGAAATCTTAAGAATGGAGTTGGGAATAGAAATTTATCGATTCCTATAGACAGTGCCAATGTTCAGAACTAGGCTCTGAGAGTTACCTGAGAAGGTAAACAATGGTAAACTCCTCTGTAACGCAGTTACAATAATGTGAGGAGTGAGGGGGTGAGTACGTACAAAAGGTACTCTGACACTCAAGGTAATGGCTTCTCAAGAAGGATAATGTACAATTGAATTAGTGCGTATCATGCACTGTCCCATTGTGGTACAAGAAAACATTATTTCGTATGGTCTGTCCCCTCTATTCGAGTGGAGTGGTGTCTCCTCTATGTCTTTATTGTCGGGGAGGGGATAAGCTTAGTGGGCGAGTGGTTCCTTGCGCATTGCTCCTTGAGGATCGGCTTGGCGAGTCGGGTTGCTGTAATTTTCTGGGCCTATACCCGGTCCAAAACACCATCCTTCTTCTCCAAATTGATCAGAAAGTTTGATTAATTTAAAACAGTCCTAATTAATTGGTGGCTTAGTAATGGGACTCAATACGACAGCAAATGGGGTTTTTGGATCATGAAAACTACAATGGAAAAAGGCCATGCTCGATCAACTTAGTGAAACCTACAGTGGCAACCAAAAGCCCACCTCCATCATGTGTTTTGTCATGAAGATGCTCCAAATTTAGCATGAGAAGGAAGTGGTCATCGAGTTCATCAAGATGTTTCATAATCTCAGTAGTTGAAGATGTTTTATGTTAAGGCCCTTACCATCTATCATGTGAAAAGCAAGTTACAGTTACAATTGTGATTTTTCTTCTTTTTAGTTGGCTTATATTCAGTATAAATGGCTACACTGAAAATCACTTTTCTGGGTATGCATTTATTTTCTCAGAGATTTTTAATGAAATAATTGTTCTTTTAATTTCAGAAGTATAGAATTGCCAGATACAAGCTTGAGTCATCAAAAGGTATGTGTAAGTATACAAAGCAATTCTGTTATAGATCCAACCGAGATTGCTTATTAATTATATTTGTGATTTTTTGGGGCAAGCCATTCTAAAATCCATTATCTAAGGTTAGAAGTTTACGTCACCAGTTTACATCCCTCTTTGATAACCAAAAACTCCAATTTCAAATTCCCTCTCACTTTCTCACCCCCTCTCTCTCTTTCTCACCCTCTCTCTGCTCTCGCTTCACAACTTTCTCCCCAAACCCAACATAACATTTCTCCCCAAACCACTCCACCTCTTTCACCATCAAAAACCCACACAGCAGAACCCTTCACCATTTGAAACCACCAAACACCAAAACCCCCTCTGTTCTGCCTCCATCTTGACCCGAACCCAGGACCCCTATCGCAGGTCTAGATCTATGATGCACCGCGCACAACCGTTTCTGCCTAGCCACCATGATACCCACGCCACCGTCGCACCTCCACCTAGATCTGGCCAACACGAGCCCCTGCCTTTGCTCCATGTCACCTGTGCAAGAGCCATGTCCCATTATTAAAGCTAGTGAAGGTGGATGTTCGTTTGATATGTGTTGAAATTCTAATTGATTTTGCTAGTGGGTTTGATTTGCCAATATTTGTGTAGGGATTTTGGGACTGAAATGACTAAACTTCTATTTCACATTTAACTTTAATCTTGGATGTTCAAAGGTCCGCTACCTATTTGACATTTGGTATGAACAACATAACTAATTCTAAATGTGCCTTGAACCTTTTAGTTCTTCCTCACGATCAGTTATCAATCATAATGAAATGCGAATGGTGTTGGTTTTAGTTTGTAATACCATTTTCTCTACAAGAATTGTTGTCAGTTAGTGAGTTGAATATTGCTAATATGCTTCTCAATGTATGTCTGTGATGTCCTAAAACCAGATATGAACATTTGGATGATTCATGAGACCATGTTTGCTTTTGTGAGGGATTTAGGGGTTCTGGTCCCATTTTCAACTATAATGCAAGTCTAATGACTTAGATAACAAGTTTTGAAAGCAGTCTTGGAATTTAAGGAAGGTTTTCAAAAGATCTAGTTCTTTTTTTTTCAATACTACTTCTATCTTGGAATTTAGAAAAGGTGTACTCCATTTGTTTGTGTGTCTAAGTGTTGAATTGAGTTGGACATTACTAGTTTTGAAGAAAAATATGAATTTAACTCATGAAAAGATTTTGACTAATTTAAGTTAGAGAAAGTAAACTTTATAAAGTGAACTAAACCATGTTGTGTATGGTATATATTTAGACTATTAAAGAGGTAGTAAACCCCAACGTGCTCATTTTAAAGTGAGAGGAAATAATTTTTGTCTGTGTCTTATTATCTGCAATCATGAGTATTTTCTTTTTTTTTTCCTTAAAGCTTTCTCTTTATATTTTAGAATATGCACCAGGGCTATCCAACTAAAACATTAGTACAGTTTCTCAAAGCAAGGGACTAGAATGCTGCCATAGCCCATAAAATGGTTAGTTAAACCTATTATGTTTAGTATAAGCTTTTAGTTGGAGTTTTTCCCAAGTTGATTATTCTCAGAATTACTTGAGTCTTAATCTTTGGATGCATATATACTTTGATAATGATTTTAAATTGTTACAGTTAATTGTTTATTTACAGTGGAGAGTGGAAAATGAGATTGACAATGTTTTAGTAGTGAGTTCCTTCGTCATGTAATTATTTTCTTAATTGTACTATTTTTTTAGTTATCTATTCTTGAAACTTCTTGCCAAATTATGTTATTCAGCCTTCTCATGTTTCTAAAAAATCTTACATGTTGCATCTAAGATTTTTGGAAGTAAAATGTCTCACAAAATCCTCACTTACAGATTATGTTGGGTTTGGTCATTTAAAGCTAGTCCTAAGATAAATAAAGGGATGGTTACAATATGTAGATGACCAATATAGATGAAGATAATGAAAGATCATTCAAAATCTAAAGATTAATAGCTGAAATAATTTTACTTACAATAACAAATGATAGGTTATGTAGATAATGAAGGAACTTAACTCTATCTCAATAACTTAATTCCTTAAACTTATCGAATTATGTAATATAACTGAATTCAATTACTTTCAATAATTGCGGGTGCTTGATGAAATCAGAGGGAGTTTTTTTTTTGTTAGTATTAGGTGAATTACGGTAGTTCTAAACCACAATTTTATGCAAAAACTAAATCGAGTGGTTTTTTTGTTGGTTTTAGGTAAATTACGAAAGTTCTAAACCATTGTTTTATGCAAAAACTAAACCGCCGCTTTAAACATGATAAAATTGTGGTGGTTAATAGGAAACCATCGTATTATACCAAATGGAGGATGCAAGTATGTCAATTTTGGAAACCGCCATTGAGGCAAAAAAATGGCAGTTATAACTGCCGTAGTAATCAATAAATAACTACTGTTTAAAACTTTTTTTTGTAGTGTTTAGTTTATCTAACATGCATATAAGACTTAAGACTCTTATAGACACATATCCATTTAAGACATTTATTAATTTATACTAGATATGTTCTATAAAGTATGTAACATACAACACATTACAAAATATACATGATTTCTAAGTATAAAATACTAGAACGTGTATCATGTATATATTCGTTCACGTAGAGACATATATGATATTAGTTCATCATAACTCATATAAAACATTATTGGATATATGATATGAATAATGTTACACATATCTCATTGCATGATTATTAAGTGAAATATAACTAGATAAAGTACATAATCATGCACGATACAATATATCTCGTTAAGCACATCTATGTAACATGATCAATATCCTTTTGTAATGTATTTGTTATCATCAAGTCTTAACACATTAAACTATTAGGGTAAAGACAATTCTACAATCACCCCATTTTAATGATGACAAATCACCAAAGAAAAATATGTTGAACAACATAGAAAAGTAGATATTCATGTAAGCATATCAAACAATAAGCACAAGAACATATTTTTCTTTTTAATTCTCACTCCCCTTATTTACATCAACAAAAAGGCTTAGGAAGGAAAAATAATATTTTCTCTCCCCCTATTTTTTTTATAGATAAAACTCATGTTGCAAAAAAGAGTAAGATCTTCAAAATAAAAAACTTCAAGTTATTCATAACATAACTATCTCTCCTTATTTGATTCTACATATGATTCAAGAATAGAAAGAAGAAACAAACATGCCTTTATGATATCAAATATGATGCATGTAAAGCTTGTCACTTAGTGGCACACCTATACTTATCATATAATAGCTATCAACATTAAATAGGTACCATTTGATGAAAGTTACACAGTAGTCACAAATGAGCATGACATTAAGGTTTTTAAAGGAAAGATCATATGCCTTGCCATATATGTCAAACATTTCTCAGTGAAAGAATTAAAAGAAATTGAAGAGAAGAATGTTTATCTTCTTTCATTAATAGAGGAAAAGAGAATAAAATAAGGTCTTTATTGACATGTTAAAAATATTAGCATTAAAACACTTCATGTTAAACAATGATATAAATCAAGAGATATAAACAACAATTTAAGTGCTAGACTCCCTCTCAAAATATGCATATTATCAAAATATAAAGCATAATATTTTAACATAGTCATGCATATATTTATAGTCAACAAGAACATGTAAGAATGATATTTAAGATGAAAAGGATAAACAACCATTACAAATCAATAATTAATTATGGGAAGTTATAAGAGATTTAAAAAGAAGACAAGGTAGTTTTCAAACAATACTTTTCAAGCAAATAAACATTCATTTTCAAAGAGCATATTTCTCATACAAATTTAACCACTAAGAAATCAAGAGAGTCAAAGATATCAAACATTCACCATAATAATGTAAGAAATAGGGATCAAAGCATATATATGTTAACATCTTCACTCTATATGCAATGACAAAATTTAAGAGATAAGATCTAATTATCACCTTTGTCATTACTAAGCATACTTCTCATGTAAGGAAAACATCTAATCATTTACTAGCACTTTATCAACAAGTACCATATAATCTATAGTATAAAATACCATAAAAGTTCAGTGTTAGAGATACTTATTAAGCTAGATAGAGAGTGATGCTTGTAACATCCTCTTTGACATGTTAGACTTGTATATGGTTATAGAGATATCATAATACTTACACGACATGCATGTTTAGTTTTGTGACATTCTGAGTTAGATTAGGCACTTTGCTCCAACATTGAATATGAAAAATAGCTTAAAATCACTCAGATAATGACATAAATTTCTTAGTTAAATGAAATAAATATAAAGAATTTATTTCTAGGTCACAAATGTATGAAATGTGATGTAGTTAAAGTTTAAGGACAAATTGAGTTGGTTTGGTATTTTTGAGGACACTGAGTAAGTATTTTAGTACTAGATTGGCTTAATTGATATATTGAAACTTATGGAAATGATGAAACTAGGGTTGAGATGAATCCTAGGATTTTCTATAATGCTTATAGAAGTTAGGAAACTTGATTTTGTAAAATCAAAGTGTTCTTAACAGATATAAAGTTCTAGCAAAATATCTAAGTTGATCCTATCTTTATTTTGTTTCTCAATCGTCTCTCTCTCTATCAAAGCCTCCATCTTTGACTTTGGATTCTTTCACTCTATCATTTTCACATTGAACTAGTAGGAAAAATAGAGAAAAAGGAGAGAAAAGAAAAGAAAAGGAATGAAGAGGAGAGGAAGTAGGAGGAAGAAGAGGAAAGAAAGAGGAGGACCAAGGCAAATCAAAGGTTTGAAGATCATCTAGACTACTTGAGGTAGGGGTGCTTGAACCTTATATGACTATCTCTCCCTATCTCTATCTTTTATACATGGTGTATGATGAAAAATGAGTTTAAGAGACTTATGTTGTTTTGTTGCTTGGCTAGTGCCTTCAATGGTTGAGGTTGATTTGCTTTTTGCTTAATCTATGCAAGGTTATTGTTTGTGAGTTTAGAAACACTCATTTGTATAATTGAGTTAAAAGTTAAGAAATGGGTATTTCATTGATGTAAGCTTGAACATGAATCCATGTTTTGATGAGTTGAAAGTTTGCATGGGGGTTTCTATATGATTAGAGACCATACTTGTGTATGAAAACCCCTTAGAACCTATGATTGAGGGTTGGAAATTGATTTGAGAATCAATGGAACAGGAAAACCTGTTTTTGGTGTTCTGGTGCCTAGGCACCCACTGAACAGAATTAGTAGAGTAATAGGCTGCGAGCATGGTGCTTAGGTGCCAGTTTTCTGTGCCTAAGCACCAACTGATCAGGTTTTCATACTGATGAGGCAGAGAGCATGGCGCCTAGGCGCCAATTTGGTGAGCCTAAGCACCAAAGGCTGAGGAAAATAGGGTGCTGCCCTGTTATGCCCATGCCTAGGCATGGATGAGTGGCGCCTTAGTGCCAACTTCAGAATTTCTTAGGTTTTTTATTTTGATGATTTATGAAAGAATAATAGCTTGGTTCCTTATTGAGCCATGGTAGTTAAGTTGAGCTTAGTTCTTTAATGAGCCATGGAAATGAGATGAGCTTGGTTCCTTGTTGAGCCATAGTAGTTAAGCTAAGCTTGGCTCTTTAATGAGCCATAGAAATGAAATGAGCTTGGTTCCTTATTAAGCCATGGAAGTTAAGTGAGCTTGATTCTTTAATAAGCCATGGAAATGAAATGAGTTTGGTTCCTTTGTTGACCATGGTAGTGAGATAAGCTTGGTTTCTTGTGTTGGAACAAGGACGTTTACTTAGCTTAGTTTCCTTATTGGACCCTGGTAGTCTATTAGCTTGGTTTCCTTTGATGGGCCATGAAAATGAGTTTAGCCTAGTTCTTTTATTGATCCATTAATGTTTACTTAGCTTGGCTCCTTTAGTGACTAAAAATGAGTCATGAAAGAGCTTTTAAAACATATCTTACTTCTTAATTGTTAAGACTGTGTTTATATTGTTATATATAATTAGTTATGGAATACTATTACTGAGAATTATGAATTCTCACCCTGTTGTGTTTTCATATAAATCCAGGTCAAAACCTTTCTAAGGGAAAGAAGAATAGACAAATGGATTAGATAGCTAGTTTTTTTTTTTTTTTGCAAAAGCCTGTATTATGTTTATATTTACTTTGTGATGTACAAAGATGTTATTTAATACAATTTTCCCTTTTGAGGCTAATATTGTATAAATATGTATCCTTATTATATAAAGGCTCTTTATAATGACACGTATGTTATTATGGATTATGTTTATTATTTTATCAGATAGAAGTAACTCACTTAACTCTGTTTACTTGTGTGTATTATAGATATACTATGATATATAGAGTTAGGAGTATTACATTATGGTATCAGAGTAGTTAATCTTGTTGAGCCAAGGTATGGACTGACTATGCTTAAGCATATTCTAGGAGTTTCTATTGTAAGTTGTGCCTTTTTTGTTTCATAGTGAGATATATGATAGAATTGCATGACTTACCTTATGTTTGAATGTTCTTAGTTACTATCACACTATTACATGATATTGAGACTAATCAACTCAATATGTATTATTCTGTGTGTACAAAAAACTATGGCTTCACCAAGGCGAACTAGGGGAAACAGGGACTCTTCTAGTGAGGGTCCTGATACGTTTATGGCAATGACAGATACTAAGAGAGAGCAAACTACCGTTACCACTAGGATGCTAGAGAAGATGGAGGCCAATCCACTTTAGCAACCACCACCACCACCTGTACAATCGGCACAAGAAGTATAAGTGGGGAGGAATCAGAATTTCCAAGACCTTTCGGAGTTTAGAAAGGCAAACCCTCCACCTTTCAGAGGAGAGTACAACCTAGTGAACGCAGAGGAATGTATTAGTAAGATGGAGAAAATCTTTGAGGTAATTATTTGCTTAGATGAACATAATGTTTCTTTTGCTTCCTATATGCTAAGATGAGAATCAGAAAACTAGTGGAAAAGTGCCAGGAGATTGTTTGAAGCAGTAGGGACTCAGATTTCGTGGGAAGTGTTTAGAGTGAGTTTCTTGGAAAAATACTTTCCAAAGACTTTGCAAGATGACAAAAAGGTAGAGTTTCTGAAGCTTGAGCAAGGGGATATGTCAATAGGGCAATATGCATCTAAGTTTGAAAAACTGTCAAAGTTCTCTTCCTACTTCATATTCAACCCAAATGAAAACTAGAAGTGTCTGAAGTTTGAATCCAGATTGAAATTAAGAAAGCGATTCGACCTTTTGAAATTCGAGACCTCCCAACTTTGGTGAACAAGTGTAGGATTTGTGAGCACCCAATTTTTTGTTTGGGTGCTAACACTTTTTTTAAAAAAAAATAAAAAATAATAAAATAATAAAATAATAAATGATAAAATAAAAAAAGAAAAAAAAAAAAAAATAATAAATAAAAAATGACTCAACTTTCTAGCTTAACCTATGTCTCATAACTTGACCCATCAACTCCATTATACAATCCATAACTCATATACCACTTAACACCCAAAGAAAAACTAGCACCACCATTAGACCCATCCCAAACCTTAGCCACCATCACTCTCCAAACCCTAATCATCTCCTATAAAAACCCATAACCCACATAAATTAATCCACATTGAAACATAGAAATTCAGACAAAGACGTACACTCACAGATAATACTCTACCTATTTTTTTTTTATTCACATAGCCCTTTCAACCCACCCAAATCTTTATTCACGTAGCTTTCCACCATAACCATAACTCTCATAACAGCCCCAACCACCACCAACATAAGCCACCTTCATGTTCAACCTCCACCACCACATCACCACACCCTTCCATCTTCATCACCGATCCACCCACCACCACACAAACTTCCACCTCCATCAACCCACGAAGGCCACCACTTCCTTTCACCAGTCACCCTCTCTCTTTTCAACACACATCAAATAGCCACCCCTCCATGCCACACACTCTACACAACATAGTCACCACCAACACTCCACAACAACCACTATGACCACCTCCATTAACCCACAACCGACATCATCGTGACCCACCATCCACAACCACTAACACACCACAACCTCCATAACCATCTTCAACCTCCACCACCTCACCTCACCATCCATCAACCATAATTACCATAACAACCCTTCCATCCAAGCTTCCATAACCACCTAAGGAACCACCACCTCACCATTTTCACCTTCACTATCTTCACCCTCACCAACACACCATAACCACCATATTCCAAAACCACTTCACCATCTTCAACTTCCAACTAAGCCACCACCGTGACCTCACCAACACCACCACTCTACGCACAAACCTGAGGTCATCGTAGTCGTGAAGACTCTCCACCCCACGTATGAACCCGAGGCAAAACAGCACCTCCACGAGCCAAACCATGACTTCAATGGCCAACACCCAGATTGTGCCACCACGCATAGCCAGACACAACCTCTACCCAAGTTGTTCTCATCCAAGACCATGAGCCGGTCCTTTTCGCTGACTGCCATCTGCTCCACCACGCACCACCACCATTCAGATCTGTCATAAAACAGAGTAACCACCTAGATCTATGACCAGAACCACTACCATACCAAGTCCAACCGGCAACCACGAGCAGAAGAAGCCATCGCCCCTGAACGTCGTCCTCTGCATAGTAGCCGCACGCCAACGTGATCCATGCACCTAGCTAGTGGCCCACCAACAACAACTCTTTCTTGCCACTATAGCAGCGCCGCGGACCACCAAAATGTCACCCCGCACCATTGTTCGAAGAGCTAGCCACCATGCAGCCTAGGTTACCTACATTTTTTGTTTCTTTGTTCTTTTGTTTTCATTCAGCCTTTTTTTCTATATTTTTTATTATTATTATTTATTATTATTATTATTATTATTGTTCTTGTTGTTGTTGTTGTTGTTGTTGTTGTTGTTGTTGTTGTTGTTTTAATGGTTTGGGTTGGGCTGGTAATTAGTTGGGTTTAGAAAAAAAAGAGTTTAACCTAAAAATATGTGTGCAAGTTAGTTTTTACTAAAAAAAGGTTTTCTCTAGAATTTACTATTAATTGAAATGGGTTTTTGTGTTAGATTTTATTTGTTTTATAGTGAGACTCTTTTCTTTGTGCATGTTGTAAATTTGAAATAATGTGTTAGTTTTCATTGTTTTTTCTTTTATGTTTAATTTAATTTTTTTTAGTAAGAATAAAAATGATAAAAAAATGTTTGGTTTAGTTTTAGACTGAGGATTACTGTCATCTTGGGCCTAAATGAGTGAAAAAAAATTAACGAAAAAAACAAAAGAATTTTGAAAATTATAATTGTACTTTAAAAAAATAATTTTTAAAAAAATCTTTTAATTAATGCAATGACCAATGATAATGATTAAATAGCGGATGCTATCTTAAATGTCGTTTGGATCATAAAGGGTTTATTGAGTAATCTGGTGCTAACTTGAAGCATGTGCAAGAATTGATTTGTTTTCAAACAAGATTCCTTTTCAGAAATTCTTTTCATAATTAAAATTAACCAATCCACAATTATTTTTTAAAGAACTATGTGACTTTAAGTTCCTCATTACACTAAAGGATACGTAGGAGCAGAACTCCTATTTCATCAAGCCAAAATTAAATTTTCACAAATTATTTGTCTTTAGTTTATTTTTTTAACAAAAAGTAGTGAAACAAATATATTTTGATATTATCAAGTTTTGTATAACTGACTTAAGGTACCGTCTCAAGATGGGTGTGTTAGGGGTGCTGTGGGATTAAGTTTCCACCATTCCCTATACATAATCGACTTCCGAATCCAGTCTAGTTTTAAAGACTATTTTCTAAGAAAGGTTTTCTAATTTTTTTAAATTCAAATAAAATTGGTGGTGACTCCATTTTCTTTTTTTATCATATATTTGTTCGCCGCTCCCATCACAGATCTATCGATTATGACAGGATTGTTGAAGGCCATGATAGCAAGCCTCAGTTGGAACAAACTTCACAACCAAAAAGGAAAAAAGTAGACGAGAAATTTAAGAAAATAGATAAGGGAAAGCAAGTTCAGACGGACTCAAAGGGACCTAGATGTGTTAGATGTGGGAAACTACTTGGTGATAGACCTTGCTTGGTGGGCCAATCTTTGTGTTTCACGTGTGAACAACCAGGATACTTTGCCAGAGATTGCCCACAGAAGCAGAGTGCTATGCCCAACATGAGACCTCAAGCTAAGGGGAGAGTTTACATTCTTAGTGGAAAGGAGGTGACTCAGTCTCCCGATCTGATCCAAGAAAAATGCATAATACATAATCATATTTTAACTGTTATATATGATTCAGTAGCATCCCACTCCTTTGTTTCTAATGATTGTGTGAAAGTGTTGGATTTACCTATGACAGAACTACCATATGACTTATTTGTATCCACCCCCACAGGAAAACCAGTTACAACTTCAAAAGTGTGTCTTGATTGTTGTATAAAAGTAGAGGATATGATTTTCTTTGTAAATTTTATCTGTTTACCTCTTGTGGATATTGATGTCATTCTTGGCATGGATTGGTTGTCTTCCAACCAAGTGGTTTTAAACTGTTTAGATAAAACCTTAGTATTCATGTATGACTTACCTTCTAGAGTTGTTAATTCTGAGTCAGTGTATCTCAATGCTAATCAAGTTAATCACTGTTTAGTAGAAGAGACTCTAGGATATGTTCTCCTTTTCTCTCTAGATGTTGGAGTAGAATAGAGCTTAGATAATATGCCTATAGTGAGAGAGTATCTTGAGGTATTCTCGAGAGATATAGTTGAGTTGACATTCGAGCAAGAAATAGAGTTTTCTATAGATTTCGTTCCTGGGGTGGGACATATATCTATAGCACCCTATATGATGACACCTCTAGAGCTACTAGAACACAAAAAAAATAGATAGAGGAATTGTTGGAGAAACAATTCATTAGACTAAGTGTTTCTCCGTGGGGAGCACCCATGTTGCTAGTGAAGAAAAATGATGGTACCATAAGACTTTGTGTTGATTAGAAGCAGTTAAATAAGGTAACCATCAAGAATAAGTATCCATTTCCTAGGATAGATGATCTTATAGATCAACAGAGAGGAGCATTAATTTTCTCAAAGCTTGATCTAAGATTAGGATATCACCAAATAAATGTTAGGGAAGAAGATTTCCCTAAAACCGCTTGTAGAACTAGGTGTGGACATTATAAGGACCTCTTGATGTCCTTTGGGTTGACGAATGCACTAGCTATGTTCATGGATTACATGAACATGATTTTTAGACCATACCTAGACAAGTTTGTGTTAGTGTTTATAGATGATATCCTAATCTATTCTAAGACAATGGAGGAGCACGAGCAACAAGTTATGGTAGTTTGGGAAACCCTTAAGAAAAAAAGGTTGTTTGCCAAGTTATCTACGTGTGAGTTCTGGCTAAAGCAAGTGTAGTTTTTGGGCATGTGATTTCTAAAGGTGGGATTTCAATGGATCCAAGTAAGGTTGAGGCAGTGGTACAGTGGGAAAGACTAACCACTATGACTAAGATCGGAAGTTTCATAGGCCTGACTGGGCACTATAAAAGGTTCATGAAGGGATTTTCTTAGTTAGTACTACCCTTGACTAGACTGACTAGGAAATGTTGTATTTTTTAGTGGACTTAGGATTGTGAGAATAGTTTCCAAGTGTTAAAGTTGAGGTTGACTACTACCCTAGTGTTGGTAATTCCAGATCCTCAGGAAGACTTTGAGGCATATTGTGATGCTTCAAAGATGGCTTTAGGGTGCATTCTGATGCAATAGAAGCGTAGTTACCTATGCATCGAGGCAGTTGAAGCCACATGAGGAGAACTGCTGTACTTATGATCTAGAGTTTTCCGCGGTGGTGTTTTCCTTCAAGGTTTGGAGACATTACTTATATATAGTCCAGTTTGAGGTGGTCAGTGATCATAAAAGTCTAAAGTACTTGTTTGATCAGAAAGAACTGAACTTGAGGCAGAAAAGATGGATGAAGTTCTTAAAGGATTATGACTTTGAGCTAAAGTACCATCCGGGTAAGGCCAATATAGTGACTGATGCACTAAGTAGGAATTCCCTATATGTGTCTCGGATGATGATCCAGGAGAGTGAACTTCTTAAGTGTTTTAGAGACTCGAGTCTTGTAGTTACTGTGTTGCCACATAGTCTCTGTGTGACTAGAGTGGACATAGTTAATGACTTAAGGACTCAGATCTTAGATGCTCAAAAGGAGGATGAGACTCTAGGGGATATAAGTGAACAAATCTTCTTAGAAAATCAAAAGGATTTTATGCCGGATGATGGAATAGTTAAGTTCAAAGGTAGACTTTGCATTCAAAGGGAATCCAGAATCAAGGAGAGGATCCTTGAAGAGGCTCATAGAAGTCAGTATACTATCTATCCCAGGGCCACTAAGATGTATCAGGATCTTAGGAAGATGTTTTAGTGGTCTAGGATGTAGAAAAACATACCAGAGTTTATGTCTAGGTGCTTAACTTGTTAGAAAGTTAACATAGATCATCAGAAACCCTCAGGACCTCTACAGTCTTTAGAAATCCCTGAATGGAAGTGGAATAATATCACTATGAATTTTGTGATATGGTTACCCAGGACTCAGCCAAGATATGATGCAATATGGGTTATTGTGGATAGACTCACTAAATCTGGCCATTTTTTACCTATTAGAGCTAACTACTCTTTGGATAAACTAGCTCAACTATACTTACAGGAGATAGTTAGATTACATGGTATTCCCCTAAATATTGTTTCAAATAGAGACCCTAGATTTACATCTAAATTTTGGGGAGTTTTGCAGAAAGTTTTTAGGACCAAACTGAGTTTGAGTAAATTATATCATTCACAGTCAGATGGTTAATCAGAAAGGACTATCCAAATCCTTGAGGATATTCTTGGAACTTGTTCTAGAGAAAAAGGGTAGTTGAGATAAGTTTTTACCTTTAGTAGAGTTTGCCTACAACAATAGTTACCATACCAGTATAGGAATGGTACCGTACGAAGCACTTTAAGGTAGGAAGTGTAGGTCCCCATTATGTTGGTATCAGATTAGAGAGAAAACCATCTTACGACCTAAGTTAGTACAACAAACCACAGATAAGATTAAAATGATCAGGGATAGGTTGGTTATGACTTAGAGTAGGTAGAAGAGCTATACTGATAGAAGGAGAAGACTTCTAGAGTTTAAAGAGGGAGAACATGTTTTCTTAAGAGTCACTCCTACATTAAGGATCGGTAGGACATTGAAAACACGGAAGTTAAATCATCATTTCATTAGTCCCAACCCAATCTTAAAGAGAATTGGACTTGTAGCCTATCAAATAGCCCTTCTTCCCAGTCTGTCAAATCTTCACAATGTCTTTCATGTGTCACAACTTAGAAAGTACAATCTAGATCTTTCACATATCATAAGAAATGAATTTATGCAGGTAAGGGATTATTTGTCTTATGTAATGTAATCGGTAAGGATCATGGACAGGGGGGTCAAAGAGCTTAGAGGTAGGCGAATTCCTCTGGTGAAGGTACTCTGGAATGAAGCTGACTTTGAGGAGGCTACTTGAGAGTTAGAGTCCCACATGCAATATGACTACCCAGAGTTGTTTTCCAAATGGATCTTTAGAAACAATCTTGATGAAACATGCTTAATAATTAGAAATAAAGCTAGACTTGTAACTAAAGGGTATAATCAAGAAGAAGGTATAGATTATGAGGAAACTTATGCACCTGTAGCTTGATTAGAGGCTATTAGAATGTTACTTGCATATGCATACATCATTAATTTTGAATTATATCAAATGGATGTTAAAAGTGCTTTTCTAAATGATTTTATTTAAGAAGAGGTGTATGTTGAACAACCTCCGAGTTTTGAATATCATGAACTACGCAACCATGTTTTTAAATTGAAAAAGGCCTTGTATGGCTTAAAACAAGCTCCTAGAGCTTGGTATGAAAGGTTGAGTAAGTTCCTTTTGGAAAAAGATTTTACAAGAGAAAATATTGATATAGCTCTCTTTATTAAAAATAAAAGGCATAACATTCTTCTTGTGCAAATATATGTTGATGACAAAATCTTTGGTGCTACTAACGAGTCTCGTTGTAAGGAGTTTGATAACATTATGCAAAGTGAGTTTGAGATGTCTATGATGGGAGAGCTTAACTTCTTCCTCGGACTCCAAATCAAGCAAACAAGGAATGAGACATTTATAAGCCAATCCAAATATTGCAAGGAGCTGCTCAAGAAATTTGAAATGGACAATACTAAGCATATGGATACACTAATGAACATCTCCTGTTACTTGGACAAGGATAAAGGAAGTAACTCTGTAGAAATTACTAAGTACAAAGGTATAATTGGTTCTCTCTTCTATCTTACTACTAGTAGGCCAGATATCATGTTTAGTGTGTGCATGTGTGCTAAATACCAAGCAAATCCTAAAGAGTCACACTTAAGTGCAGTAAAAAGAATAATGAAATATCTAATTGGCACTTCACAAGTGGGTTTGTGGTACCCTAAAGGTGTTTCTTGTAGTTTTATTGGTTATTTTAATTCTAATTTTGCGGGATACAAATTGGATAGGAAAAACACTAGTGGGACGTGCCGCTTGCTTGGAAGCTCTTTAGTTTCTTAGCATAGCAAGAAACAAAATAGTGTGACATTGTCTACTACTAAGGCTAAATATATTATAGCCTGAAGTTGTTGTGCTTAAATCCTTTGGATGAAGCAACAACTTCTAGACTATAGACTTCAGCTTGATCACATCCCTATAAGATGTGATAATACTAGTTCAATCAATTTGTCTAAAAACCCTATTTTGCATTCTAGGATTAAGCAAATTGTAATAAGGCACCACTTTATAAGGGACCATGTACAAAAAAAGAGATTATATGCTAGAATTTGTTGAAACAACTAGTCAGCTTGCAAATATATTCACAAAACCCCTGCCTAAAAAGTCATTCTTTCATATAAGAAGAGAACTAGGCATTTTAGATCAATCATGCATTTAAAGTACCATACTTTTGTT
The DNA here is from genome assembly GCA_029884605.1 of Ormosia emarginata. Taxonomy (NCBI): domain Eukaryota; kingdom Viridiplantae; phylum Streptophyta; class Magnoliopsida; order Fabales; family Fabaceae; genus Ormosia; species Ormosia emarginata. The sequence goes on along the minus strand of JAQQTP010000074.1, from coordinate 27,651,602 downwards.
GCATAATTGTCCGCATAACTTCTTTTTCCTTGATTATTTCTTGAATTTAATACTGACTTGAGCGTCAGAGGTTTCCTTAAGTTTATTTTGTAGATGCCCTATCATGACTAAGTCCTCCAAACTAGCTCAAGAGATTAACTGCACAATAATCAAGAGTGAGTCCTTGAAAAATGATGAATTTCACTTGCATTTCTTTGATCTTTAATAAAGGTGGCGATTTTGTAAGAACAAGTGTTTCGGATAAAAAATTGGAAAGATTTTCGGCTTGTAAGGTGTTGGAATTAGTTTGAGAGGCTTTAGAAGTGTTTTGAAGGTTTGAAGACTAGTTCTCTGCTGTTTGAAGTGAGAAAACCAAGTTCAGAATGCATGTAATCAATTACAACACCCTTATAATTGATTACAAAGTTCCCAAATTGCATGTAATCAATTACAGCCCCTTTGTAATCGATTACAGTGTTTCTAGATTGCATGTAATCGATTACAACCCCCCTGTAATCATTACAGAAGGGATTTAAAGGGTCCTGGAGGCGCGGGGAAGCCATTTTCATTCTTCCCTCAAGCTTTCTCTCTCTAAAACCAATGACCCATCTCACAAATTTCACCATTTCTATCTTATCTCCTCACCAAATCTCACCATTCCACCTTCAAATCACTCGAAAACTTCATCACTACAAAACCCCTAACCTATTTCCCATAAAAAACACTCTAAATCACCTAAAAATTCATCCTCACCGTACATCTCTTTCTTCCTCTAGTCCCACTATCGAACCTCCAAAATTCCTCTAGTTTCTCACCTATTTCCACCAGTTCTTACTACCATACACTTCTGAAACCCCCTTCCTTCCACTTTCCTTCCACTCTTTTCACTCTATTTCATGCACATGGTTGAATCGTCATGAAGAACAAAGAGGCCATGAATAGGGGTGGCTGTGGGGACGTCTTCTCAAACTCCTCCACTCACCATTCCAGGCTTAGACCTCTTATCCCACTTCAGAACCACCAAGAAAGCAAAGCTCTTTCACCAAAAATTCCAGCTACAAAAAATAATCCAACCCAGTTATCTCACTATAGCTTTTGGTTCTAGTGAGCCCTTGGAAAGTTTTAGAATGATTGAGCGACTTGAGCTGATTAACTTTCTGAGCATTAGCATATATATTTACCTATATTTAGTTAGGGTATTTTATGCAAATTTGAAATATGAAAATGCTTGCCTAATGATTGAGGTGAAGAAGAAATAGATAGTCATTACTCATGATATCTAGTATAGGCTTACTAGTATCATATTTGATGGTACAAATTTTTCTAGTGCTAATAATGTATAGGGAGACAATTATAACTATAAAACTGCCTTGACCTCAATATTGAGAATTGGACATAGACCGAGACAGAGGGTCATCGCCACTGGACTCACCATGGAGAACAGAGTACTTCATTATATCCTAACTAGGGCCTTGATTCTTAAGGGAAGCAACTACTCCCAAGTTCTAAAGGATGATGTTCTCACCATGTGGGCGATGAACAATGACAGATCTATTAACTGGGCATACTATGTCATCCAGCACATGTTAAAGGCTAAAAAAGGTAACCCTCCCCTGCCCTATGCCATGCTCATCATAACTATCTTGGAGCATTTCTATATTCCTTTGTCTGGATAGGCAAAAGATGAGAGTTCTGATGGACTAAAGTCCATTAGTGCGCATACATTGACAAAGCTCTAATTGAAGAAGATTGATGACAAATAGTACTATCTTTATCATAGAGTTAATGGACACATTCCTCGAGGGCCTAAGGAAGATGTTAAGACAGAAGACCACCAACCTGCTCCAACTACAACTACCTTGGATCTCTTGCTCTAAGAGATGTGAAGCCTCCGGAAAGCTATTGACACTGGTGGATTGCCTTGAGCAGAAGATAGACCGTTCTGAGCCGAGGATGGACCATTTAGATCAAGAGTTGGCTTCCATTCGATCCATACTGGAGGGGCCATATTTTATACAGAGTAGAGGTATCAGTGCTCCCACATCCTCTGTTGCACCTCTTGCCCATGATGATGCTATAGTTGGTGCCAATGCTCCCATATCTTCTGTTGCACCTGCTGCCCATGATGATGGTACAACTGGAGATCCTAATGATGATGATAAGGATCTTGATATTGATGGTGATGATGAGGACCTTAATCTTGATGAGGATCTTGATAAGGATGAGGATCTTGATGACAAACATGATAGCGAGGAGACAGAGGGATGACATGGCTTAGTCATGATAACCTGTATCCTATTCTATTTTCTCTCTCTTATAGCTTTTTGATTATCATTATTATATAACTCTAATGCTTATTTTGGAGCTATCATTTTATGAACTATTTATATGAGTTGTTGACTGCTTATTCAGTATGACATTGCTTACTCTAATATTAATGACATATTAATTCTCTGTTGATATTTGTTTCTCTGTTGATTACTTTGATCTTTGGCGTTTTACTTATGATGAATGCTTATGTCTTTTTTATAATGCCTAAGGGAGAGAGATATAACTCGCATGAGTAAGGGAGAGTTTTACATGCCAAATCTACTTAACAGTTATTTTACCTCATGCATAAATTATAGGAAAGAGTTGCGCTTAAATCTCTTTATATATTTATGTGTGTGTGTGTGTATAAGAAAGGGGGAGAATTTGAATGCTTATGTCATGAAGAACATGAAGTTTTTGATGTTAACAAAGCCAAGTCGAAGACCAAGTCCAAAAGAGGTACTTTTGGTATAGTTTATAGGACTTAGAGTCTTTATGTAACAAGCTCTCAATATATCTCAAAATCTTTTTGAAATGTTTCATTTTAAAATCAACACTTAGTTAACCAAATGTCTTTCAAGAAATGTTATTTTGATCTTAGAGAATGAAAATTAAGTTTATATTTTGAAAATCCAAGTTTTCTAAGTTGGAAATGTTTATCAAGTTTTTGGGCTCAAAAATGAGTTCAAGGATGATTGTAATCTTATCCAAAGGCTTAGTAATCAATTAATAACATCTTTGGAAGTTGGTAATTGATTACTAAGGTCTGGTAATCAATTACAGCCATGCGGGAATTGTAATCGATTATAAGGTTTATGTAATCAATTACCACAAGCCTGAAAGTAAGCAACAACTCTTTTCTTGGCATTTAATGTGACAATAAATTACCCCCAATGACTCTTTTGGACAGTTGGGCCATCTTTTAACAACACCCAACAACCTGAAACACATCTCTTTGCTTCAATTTGTTACCAAGTGGCTTCCAATACTCAAGAGGGGGTGAATTGAGTATTAAAACTTTTTGCAAAAGCGTAAACAAATTAAATATGCTTAAATAAAATATTAAAAGGCGTGAATTAAAGGAAGAAAAGAAAAACACTAAAAATAACTAATAAATAAATTACAAGAAATAATAAATTAAATGCAGATAAATAAAAGAGTAAGGATTAGAAAAGCAGGCATGATATTTAACCTAGTTCGATCACTAACCACTTGTGACCTACATCCAGTCCTCGAAACACAATTCGAGATTTTTCACTATTAATACAAGCTTAAACGGGGTACTTGTAACCTTTAGAAACAAGAGCACTTTTCACACACAGGGAAACTCTACCCTTGTGCTACAGCCTCAAACTGTCAGGGATACCTCACCTTTACACAAACCTTCAAGGGATACCTTACCTATGTTACAATGCCTTTGAGGGATGCCTTACCCTTACAAACCTTCAAGGGATACCTCACCCTTGTTACAATGCCTTTAGAGGATACCTCACCCTCTCAGTAATGTAGCAGAAAATAGATAAAGAGAAACTCTACAAAGAGCAAATAATACAATTTGAAGCACTAAGAAAGCTCTTTAAGGATATCTCAAAGTTTTGGCGAAAAGAGCACAAAAAATGTGAGAAAATTATAAATCACATTTTCAATCAAGCAAAGAATGATTCAGTTTGTTAGGCTTGTTGCAAAGATGACCCAAGGTCTTTATTTATAGAGCTTTGAAGAAAAGAGTTGTTGGGTGCCATTAAATCATGTAATAAATGCAAATATGGTCGTTTGTTTCCATTTCAGAATTGCGTGTTTATTTGAATAACCAATTTTTTATTCAAATAGCACGTTTCTATTTTATACATGAAAACCAAATCAGATATGGTTATTCAAATAATATAGATATTATTCGAATAACTCTGTTTAGAAAGAGTTTTCAGAAAACAAACCTTATTCGAATAACTGATGAGTTATTCGAATAACTCATTTAAGAAAATCACATTGAAGAAAGCCTTTATTCGAATAGCAATGGTTCTATTCAAATAACTATTTTAAACATAGAAGCATGTAGCCAAAAATATAAAACCTTTATTTGAATGACTTTGTTAAAAACATAATCTTTTGGTCAAGTTTATTCAAATAACTGAACCTTTATTTGAATGCTTTTGTTTGAAAACTGTTGTGAGCTATTTGAGGAATTTCCATAGTTTATTTATTTTAGAAAAAACTATTTTCTTTTCTTGCAAAAACAATGAGATATTTAAGAAGGCTTCGTACAAAAAGACTCTAACTCCTAAAACTATTCTTACAGATCTTGGACTTGGTCTTATCATCATCTTCATGATGTTTGTTATCATCAAAACTATTATCAATGTCACATGGTCAATCGCATTCTCCCCCTTTTTGATGATGACAAACTAACATTTGAGAAAAGAATTAGTTCAGATAAATTGGAATTCACAAAGTTAATTGACTGCGGAATTTAAAAGATGCAAACCCAAGTGCAGGTTATGTCAAGTAATAAATTTCTCGGGAGTCCGAGGTCGATCCACAGGGAATTGATGAAGAAAAATTAATTGAGGTAAGAAAAGGATTTGTCACAACACCAAAAGTAATAAAAGATGTTCACAAATGAATTTAAGAACTTGCTTGGATTAGGAGATCCACTCTTGGTAATAAATTAAAGACAAGATTATTTCTTTTTATAACTTAATTGAAATCCACACACAACGGAGGTTCCAATCAGAAAATATAACATTCAAAGTTTAATTATATATGCAATCATATTATGATTCCTTTAATTATCTACCAACATTTGTAAATGAGTTCAAGCATTCATTGTGTCAATCCTATTGTCTACAATAAATCAAGATCTCCATTATACAAAGAAGGTTTATAAATTGATTGGAAACAAAATACAATACATATAATGTCCATTTGATAATATATCATTTAAGCACAAGAAATAGAATAATCTAACCTTATTTCATTACCAAGAGCTTCACTCTTTCACCTAAGCAAGATGAAGATTTAGTTACTCATAGATAAGAAGAAAGAAAGACAGAAGAGGAGAAAATGAACATAGCTTCAATTTAGAGCAAGAGAAAATTACAATAAAGGAAAACAATAAACAATCATAATCATAACTTCTAAAAACTAAGTGCAACACCCAAAAATTCGTATTTTATTTATTTCGGGCGATTCTTAATTATTTTGAATAATCCGACTCGACTTCTGTGGATTTTATAATTTTTTTTATTTTTAAGAATTTTTGAGATTTTTTTACGTTTTTTTTATTTTAAAATTATTTTGAAACTGTATACGAGCCTTCGTATTTTATTTCTTTTTGAAAATCCTTAATGATTTTCACTAATCCGACTTAATTTTCATAAGTTTTATAATTTTTGTGATTTTTGTGGATGATTATAAATTTTTATATTTCTCTGATTGTTTTTGGGCTGTTTGTGGGCCCAGGTGGCCTTACGTGGGCCCAGGTAGGTCCTGTACAGTGAAAATTTTTCTACGCATAAAAAAATTTGTACTGTTGAGACGGAGACAAGGGATCTTACTAAATCTGAATCCGGAAACGGTTTTTAAAATTTTCTTTTACTGTGTTTTGTACTGTATTTAATTATCGAGCGATAAAAATACAGTAAAAATATTATTTGGAGGGTAATAGCAGATAGAAAAATAAATATAATACTGCTTAAGTCAACATTGGTGGTTTGGATATCCACCATTGATTTAATCAACCTACGCGATTTGAAAAATGTTTAAATATTTCCATACGATTTGAAAAATGTTTAAATATTTCTACGCGATTTGGAAAGTGTTTAAATATTTCAAAAATGATGGAAAATGGTTTACGCGACTTAAAAGAATGATTTTTAAGTTATGCGATTATGAAAATGGTGGAAAATCGCTAGGCGATTTGAGAAACGTGTAAATATTTTTACGTGATTGAGAAAACGTTGAAAAAAATCAATACGTGATTTGAAAATACAACAAAAGTGTATTGCAACTATGTTAATGGCATGATGGTAATTATTATTTATTGTATCTGTTATGATAAATAATGTTGATGGCATGATTGTAATTATGGTATGACGTATCTGTATGGTATGCTGGTTGTGTTATCTCTGTGCTATCATGTTGGTATTGGCATAGGTGATCTCACCTCTTTATTATATTGTTTGGTTGTGTTTTATATTGTTAAAAATTATATAATAGATAGAACGAGTTTCTTAGATGTGACGAGAAGCAAATATTCTGAGATTGGTGATAACATGGAGGGGTGACCATCTCGGATTCGTTGGTGTGCAATTTTGATGAGGAACAAATATATGACGCATCAAGATGGATACAAGGCAGAATAAGTATGTTGAGTTTTTACCGTTAGTGTTTTACCGTGTTATTGAGTAGAACCCGTCATGGGGTTTGCTACTGTTTAAAAATGAGTCTGTAAGTTTTATATTTCTTGAATAATTGTTAAATATTAAGTGGTGTCTGTTATATGAGTTTTAATCAGTTTAAATCTATTTTTCAGTATTACTTATAAATATCAGTAAGTTTATATTACCGCAAAAAGAAATTTTGAAACCCATATTTTATAACTCAAACCTTTTATGAACTCATTTTCAGATTGGGAGTTGGTAGTCAGAAATATGATGCCCTTCGGGGGTGTTACATTAGTTAGTATCAGAGCACAGTTTGAGTCTTTTGGGGTTTGTGGTTAGGTCTATTTTGCTTGTGTTGTGTTCTCTGTGTTTTTTATTGAAACAAATGTTTATTTGAAATGGTTACATCTGGTATCCATTTTATTTTGATTCGTCCGTCTTTAAAGAAAGCAAATGGCTCGTGGTAGATGTACGTGGGTGGAAGCAGAACGTGACACTAACGATTTGATTGTAATTATGGGAGCAATGCAGAGGACAACTGACGTGATAGTACAATAGGAACAAAGAATTACTGAACAGCAGGAGCTGAAAGTTGAGGTTTAGGATTTGATAGAAAAGAATCAGTCTTGAAATACAAGATTTCGTAATTTTGGAACCTAGGTATTTCAAAAGAGGAATAATAGGAATGTAAATCGATTTTAGCAAAAAACGTAGTTACGATCACTAGGAAAGTAGCAGCAGCAGCAAATGTGTGGAGAAAGTATTTGTAGCAGTAAACCCAGTTGGACCGTGACGTCTTTACTGTTATATAAGAAATGCGAAAAGGAGCACTTAACAAAGGATTGTATGTTCAAGGAAATAATTTGTTTCAAGTGTGGAAAACCAGGACACATTTCCAAAGATTGTGTTCCACCGAAAAATGAAGTATTCTGTTAGTAAAGTATGTGTTTCAAAATCTCAAGTAGAAGAGAGAGTCGATACGCCAAATGGAATGGGAGTGTTCCAAGCTGAAGACCTAAACAAGGGGAGACTGTGCCCCAGAAGGTGATTCTTTAACCATGCTGTATATTTCTGAGAGCAATCTATTCTTTATGGCATATGATTGTGTGGATCAATTATATGTTAGAGTTATCTGTGTCTTCGTTATCTTCTAACTTGTTTACTTCTATTTCTATTACTAGCCTATCGTGGTACTCTTAAGTTATTCAAATTATCCTATTATTCTTATAGATCAAATTTTTGTGTTAGTTTGATCTGTTTATCTCTTTCATAAATAGACATGATCTTTGAAAACAGATTGGTTATTTTTCAACCATATCCTATGAGATTGTCTCAATAAAGTGTTAGTATTCCAGAAAACTTATTCTTGAAGTCGGGCAATATCAAATTCTTTGTTGGATATGTCCGGTAACACATCAGATAGTTTTGCTACCTTTCACAATGTTTTTCATGTATTGAAATTGCAAGAAAGAATATTTTGCAAGAAAGGATATTCCTATTCAAATTCATGTCATAGTATCTGGTACAATGTTGTTGAAAGAAAACTCGATTGGTGAGACACTTTCCATTAAGAGCAAAGGCAGGAGAATGAAGCGATACGATGACAAGGAAAATTTTAATTGATTTGGGCGATGCTCTTAATTATTTTATAGAATAATTTTTCCTTATCTACACTTGTCATTATCTTTGTTAATGACATTCGATTTATTCTCGAAATCATAATTTTCTCGGTGTGATTTTTAAGAATTTTATGCTAAGTTGTCGAGATGTTTTGGATGAAGTTCAATTTTGGGTTCCATAATTCTAAAGAAGTTTAATATTATATTTTTTTTTTTCAGTGGGAAAAGTCAAGAATGGTAATGGAAATCAGTAGAAAATTTATTGAGAAATTTTCCAAGATCGCATGACTTTTCACCTAGCTTACTAGAAAAAAAATTAAGCATTTGTATGGACTGATGCATACATGTAGAATTTTCAGGAGTTGAATATGTGTTTGACTTTTTATTAGTTAAATCCTTAAACCATGATTTTTGCTTAATCCAACTTAAGATTTTCATAAGTTTTATAATTTTTAGGATTTTATTCTGTGAATGATTATAAATTTTTATATTTGCATTAGAAATATGAAGACATTGTTTAACATTGAACGCTATTCGATCACAAAAGTCCGAGGTATCCGTTTGATCGGGAGAAGTTGAATGAGAGGCAAAGAGATTTCATTGGTTAAAATCGTTTGGAAAGATGTAAGTGGAGAAGCAACATGGGGGTCCTAAGATAAAAGAGAAATCCATTTTATTCGAGGGTGTAAAATCAAGTTTATCAAGTTTCAAGGACGAAACTTCTTTTTAGAGGGGGAGTATTGTAAAAAAAATTTGTATTTTATTTAGTTTGGGCGATTCTTAATTATTTTGAATAATCCGAGACTTCAGATGGATTTTATAATTTTTGTGATTTTTAAGAATTTTTTAGATTTTTACTTTTTTTTATTTTAAATTATATTGAGATCGTATACTGAGTCTTTGTATTTTATTTCTTTTTGAAAATCCTTAATGATTTTTGCTAATCCAACTTGATTTTCATAAGTTTTATAATTTTTATGATTTTTGTGAATGATTATAAATTTTAAAATTTTCTTTGGGCCTAGGTGGGTCTACCAAGTGAAAATTTTTCTACGCATAAAAAATTTGTCTTGTTGTATTTAATTATCAGCTTTTAAAATTTTCTTTATCAGGCGTATAAATTATCTATCCAAGAAAAATATTATTCGGAGGGTAATAGCAGATAGAAAAATAAATATAATAACGCTTACATCAACATTGGTGATTTGGATATCCACCATTGATTTAATCAACGGTGGAGACTTGATCTTGATTTAATCAACGGTGGAGATTTGATCTTAAAAGTGAATAGGATCATTTATAATCGTTAGATGGAGATTAAATCAAGGGTGGAGATTTTGGTCTTCTAAAATGGCTATGACTAATTATGACCATTGGATTTAAAGTAAGAAGGGATCTTGACCATTCATTTATTGTAGATGCCTTTAATGGCTAGAATTTAAAGGAGAAATGAATCCAATGGTCCAAGTTTGTTACTATCACTTAGAAACTTTCCAATAATTTAGTGCCTTTGACTAACACTCTAATTATTCACTCATTTCTCACTCACTCTCCACGGCAATGCAAGGAAAAAAGGGCCAAAATCATTTCATGCATTTGCTATCTTACTTCATCGCATTTTCTCTCATGATTTAATACCAATTATTTGCTCAAATAATTCACTCTTTTCTCTCTTCACTCTACGGCTATGCATTCTCAAAATGGATTCAACTAATTCATGTTAGTCAACAATAAATGGCCTACTTCTTGGAAGCACTCCATGGTCAAGAAATAATGGAGGACAAGGAAATCTATATTAAATGGATTTGTCACCTTTCTAGCAACCATTTAATCTATAGATATATCTCACTTTTCTTTCCATTCATTTCCATGCATTCCCACGGCAATGGAGAGCAAAAATTGCTCTAAATTATTACATCTTTGTGATATATATTAGAATGTCTTTAATTGAACAAAGTAAGACTAAGTCAACAGTGGTGGCTCCTTCATTTACTTCCTACGGCCATGCATCAAATTAGAAGACAAATTCTTCATTCAAATAATACTTGGTCATTCTTCTAATAATAATTGAAGAAGCTATTCAAAGTTTGTCAATTTTTGGTGGCTATTCTTTCTAATTCCTACAGCCATGCTTGTTTGGTAAAAGACAAACATTCAATCTTTAATTCATTTCCATCACCTTTATTTCAAAATGGTTCATGGCCAAGTAGTTTTGGGGGGAGGGGGCTACATATTAACTCCTTACTTGATTTCTATCACCTTTCTATCAATTAACAAAAAAAAAAATATATCTCATCTTTCTCTCAAAACAAGTTCACAGCCATAAAGGCTTTAGGAAGCCAAATTTGTGACTTTAATTTACTTGAACATCTTTTCTATTTCAAGAACCAAAGAACCATATCAAATTTCTCTCCACTTCCTCTCCAAGCTTGGTTCAGCCATGACACCCAAGAATGTCTTCCATCACTCAATAATTTTATCCAACCATATTTCTTGAATCCTTACCTTATTCTAAGCAACTTTCATATTGGAGACTTCCTCTAAATCATCCTTTTTCAAGGAGTTTTTCCAAGAGCAAGTTCTAAGGTTTTTGAAGTGAAGTGTAAGGAAATTTCATTTTTTCTCTTCTTTTTCATCTTCTAAGCCATGTTTGATCCATGGTTCTTCTTGTTCAAGCTTGATTTACTAATAAATATATGTTTTGTTCTGTATTTGAGAAGCTTTGATGGTGAAGGACTTGGAAAAAGAAGCAAAACAAAGAGCTTTTGAGGATCTTTAAGTGGTAAGAGGGAGATCCATCTCACTAACCAAGCATGGTGGTGAGAGATGGTTGTGGTATTTGATGGATGGTGAATCCATGTGAGGAGTCATATCCATGGTCATGTAATTATTTATGGGTGTTTATGTGTTTTGAATTATTTGCTTATGCTTGATGTGCTTTGCATGGTTTATTTGTGCTTATATGCTTAGTATGATTCATTGTTTTGATTATGGCATGCTTGTGATATTTATGTTGAAATATGTATATGTATGCCATGATTTGGTGATGAAAAGGAAAATAATTTTTGGTTCCAAAGAACCATAGAGGCACACGGCCTCAAGGGTGATTTTTGAGTAAAAAGATTTTAAGTATTTTACAAATCATGAGTTTTAAATGAAAAGAGCAATGCGTTGATGATTTTAAGGATTTGCAAAGAAAGTAGAAATGAAAATAAACAAATGAATTGATTTTAAAGACTAAGAGCCTCGCGGTTTTGTTAAGGAAATTTTAATGGTTTTGTTTGTGTAAAATCATATCAATTTAGAAGGAAAAATATTTGATGGCCATTAGAACCAAGTACCACCATTTTGAAAGCTTGTGAATGCCTTGGTGTTATGAAACAAAGTGATTTCAAAGTGGAAACAAAGTGTTTTAGTACAAGAATTAAAGAAAATGGAAACAAGATGTTTCGTTACTTGAAAGATGGAATTTCGTTTATGAAAGACAAAAAGAAGTTGAAAGTGTTTGAAACTCAATTTATTTTGAAGAGAATTGATTTTAGAATTGATTTGAGAAAAATGGAGAATATAATGGTGATTTAAAATTTACTAACATAAAACTCATCCTTTGGGTTTTGGAGAGCGTTAGTAATTTTAAAGTGAGAAACATTGATTTAATTCAATGAAATGGTGAATTTATGGAATATATTGCGAAAAGGATTTTCTTGAGTAAGAAAATGTGGAAAATAATGTAAGGAGTCATATTATTTTAAGAAAGCTTGAAATGGAATTTTTGAAGGTTGAGAAATATTTTACGAAGTTGAAAAATGGTGAAAAATGATTTACGTTACGTAAAAACATGATTTTTAAGCTACACGATTTGAAAAATGTTTAAATATTTTCACGCGATTTGAAAAATGTTAAAATATTTCTACGCGATTTGGAAAGTGTTTAAATATTTCAAAAATGATGGAATATGGTTTACACGACTTAAAAGAATGATTTTTAAGCGTGACTGTGAAAATGGTGGAGCGATTTGAGAAACGTGTAAATATTTTTACGTGATTGAGAAAACGTTGAAAAAAAATCAATACGTGATTTGAAAATACAACAAAAGTGTTTTGCAACTATGAAAATGCGATAATATGATTTCATGATTCAATATACAATATGATTACTATTGGGCCAATGTGTGGACCCTTATTATGAGATTATGAAATTGAACTGAGAATGGGCCAGTGTGTGGACCCTGAATATGAAATTGTGAATTTGAACTGAGAATGGTGCATTTTATATGCATGAACTAGTGTATGAACACTGTATGAGAAAATGATGAATTTTGCCTATGATTGGCATTGGTGCATTGAACATGTATTGGAAAGGTCCAATGGACTGTATGAGGCTATTTGCCTAGGAGAGACGTACACCTCTTGAGTGGGTGCGATATGCATAGTGTAAGTCACTTGTTGACCTTGGGGACATCGGGGTGCAGGTTGCCTGCATGGGCAGTTGATAGCTCTTCTGTACCATGGGTTAGACCGACGCGACACACTGATAATCTTGACCGAGACACTATTCTTAATCAAGATATAGTAAAGACAGTCGTGTATATGCTAGATGTGCAAATACAAATGAGAATTGTAGCACGTGGCCTGAGGCATTTTGGTACAGATAGATCTTTCGGATCAATTTCTCCGACCTGAGTGTTAGCTCCATGGAGTAGGAAATTGAGTCTAAGTGCGCATGCATAAATCTGAGCATTTATATCTGTATGACATATTAATTGAGGAATATTGGCTATGACAATTGTTCTGTTGAGAAATACTTGGATGATGATGATGATAATAATGTTAATGGCATGATGGTAATTATTATTTATTATATCTGTTATGATAAATAATGTTGATGACATGATTGTAATTATGGTATGATGTATCTACATGGTATGCTGGTTGTGTTATCTCTGTACTATCATGTTGGTATTGACGTAGGTGATCTCACCTCTTTATTATATTGTTTGGTTGTGTTTTGTATTGTTTAAAATTATATAATAGATGGAATGAGTTTCTTAGACGTAACGAGAAGCAAATATTCTGAGATTGGTGATAACATGGAGGGGTGACCATCCCGGATTCGTTGGTGTGCAATTTTGATGAGGAACAAATATATGACGCATCAAGATGGATACAAGGCAGAATAAGTATGTTGAGTTTTTACCGTTAGTGTTTTACCGTGCTATTGAGTAGGACCCATCATGGGGTTTGCTACTGTTTAAAAGTGAGTCTGTAAGTTTTATATTTCTTGAATAATTGTTAAATATTAAGTGGTGTCTATTATATGAGTTTAAATCAATTTAAATCTATTTTTTAGTATTACTTATAAATATCAGTAAGTTTATATTACCGCAAAAAGAAATTTTGAAACCCATATTTTATAACTCAAACCTTTTATGAACTCATTTTTAGAGTGGGAGTTGGTAGTCAAAAATGTGATGCCCTTCGGGGGGTGTTACATTAGTTGGTATCAGAGCACGGTTTAGTCTTTTGGGGTTTGTGGTTAGGTCTATTTTGCTTGTATTGTGTTCTCCATGTTTTTGATTTTTGAAAGGAAACAAATGTTTATTTGAAATGGTTACATCTGGTATCCATTTTATGTTGATTCGTTCATCTTTAAAGAAAGGAACTGGCTCGTGGTAGACATACGTGGGTGGAAGCAGAACGTGACACTAACGATTTGATTGTAATTATGGGAGCAATGCAGAGGACAATTGACGTGATAGTATAACAGGAATAGAGAATTACTAAACAGCGGGAACTGGAAGTTGAGGTTTAGGATCTGATAGAAGAGAATCAGTCTTGAAATACAAGATTTCATAATTTTGGAACCTAGGTATTTCAAAAGAGGAATAATAGGAAGGTAAATTGATTTCAGCAGAAAACGTAGTTACGATCACCAGGAAAGTAGCAGCAGCAGCAAATGTGTGGAGAAAGTGCTTGTAGCAGTAAACCCAGTTGGACCGTGATGACTTTACTGTTATATAAGAAATGTGGAAAGGAGCACTTAACAAAGGATTGTATGTTCAAGGAAATAATTTGTTTCAAGTGTGGAAAACCTGGACACATTTCCAAAGATTGTGTTCCACCAAAAAATGAAGTATTCTGTTAGTAAAGTACGTGTTTCAAAATCTCAAGTAGAAGAGAGAGTCGGTACGCCAAATGGAACGAGAGTGTTCCGAGCTGAAGACCTAAACAAGGGGAGACTGTGCCGCAGATGGTGATTCTTTAACCATGCTTTATATTTCTGAGAGTAATCTATTCTTTATGGCATATGATTGTGTGGATCAATTATATATTAGAGTTATCTGTGTCTTCGTTATCTTCTAACTTGTTTACTTCTGTTTCTATTACTAGCTTATCGTGGTACTTAAGTTATTCAAATTATCCTATTGTTCTTATAGATCAAATTTTTGTGTTAGTTTGATCTGTTTATCTCTTTCATAAATAGCCATAATCTTTGAAAATGGATTAGTTATTTTCCAACCATATCCTATGAGATTGTCTTAATAAAGTGTTAGTATTCCAAAAAACTCATTCTTGAAGTCGGGCAATATCAAATTCTTTGTTGGATATGTCCGGTAACACATCAGATAGTTTTGTTACCTTTTACAATGTTTTTCATGTATTGAAATTGCAAGAAAGAATATTTTGCAAGAAAGGATATTCCTATTCAAATTCATGTCATAGTATCTGATACAGTGTTGTTGAAAGAGAACTCGATTGGCGAGACACTTTCCGTTAAGTGCAAAGGTAGGAGAATGAAGCGATACAAGGACAAGGAAAATTTTAATTGATGTCATGCAGAGTGGCAGATGCTCTTATAATATTTATAAATTATAGGAGTAGAATTTTTCGTTCTTATCTAGATGGAATTGTCATTATCTTTGTTAATGACATTCTGATCTATTCTAGAAATCATGAGGAACATACTGAACATCTTAGTATGATTTTCCAAATTTTAAAGGAGAAGTGGTTATATGCTAAGTTGTCGAGATGTGAGTTCTAGATGGATGAAGTTCAATTTTGGGTTCCATAATTCTAAAGAAGGGATTGCGGTGGATCCTTCAAAGGTCGAAACAGTTTTTTTTTTAGTGGGAAAAGTCAAGAATGGTAATGGAAATCCGTAGAAAATTTATTCAGAAATTTTCCAAGATCGCAGGACTTCTCACCTAGCTTACCAGAAAGAAATTAAGCATTTGTATGGACTGATGCATACAAGTAGAATTTTCAGGAGTTGAATATGTGTTTGACTACTTCTCTGGTATTAGTTCTGTCTAATCCTAGTAAACCATTGGAGGTGTACTGTGATGCATTACATCGGAGATTAAGATGTGTGCTTATGCAGAATAGAAGAGTTGTAGCGTATGCTTCAAGGGAATTGAAGTTAACATGAGAAAAGCTATTCTACGCGTGAATGGGGGTTAGTAGCTGTTGAGTTTGCATTAGAAATATGGAGACATTTTTTTTATGGAGTAACATTCAACGTCTTAATCGATCACAAAAGTCTGAGGTATCCGTTTGATCAGGAGAAGTTGAATGAAAGGCAAAGAAATTTCATTGGTTAAAATCGTTTGGAAAGATGTAAGTGGAGAAGCAACATGGGAGTTGGAGGATAAGATAAAAGAGCAATATCCATATTTATTCTAGGGGTGTAAAATCAAGTTTATCAAGTTTCGAGGACGAAACTTCTTTTTAGAGGGGGAATATTGTAACACCCCGAAAATTCATATTTTATTTATTTCGGGCGATTCTTAATTAGTTTGAATAATCTGACTCGACTTCTGTGGATTTTATAATTTTTGTGATTTTTAGGAATTTTTGGGAGTTTTTACGTTTTTTTTTTATTTTAATATTATTTTGAGGCTTGTATATATACGAACCTTCGTATTTTATTTCTTTTTGAAAATCCTTAATGATTTTTACTAATCCGACTTGATTTTCATAAGTTTTATAATTTTTGTCATTTTTGTGGATGATTATAAATTTTTATATTTCTCTGATTGTTTTTGGGTTGTTTGTGGACCCAGGCGGCCTTACGTGGGCTCAGATGGGTCCCGCAAAGTGAAAATTTTTCTACGCATAGAAAAATTTATACTGTTGAGACAGAGACAGGGGATCTTACTAAACCTGAATCCGAAAATAGTTTTTAAAATTTTCTTTTACTATGTTTTGTACTGTATTGAATTATCGGGAGATAAAAATACAGTAAAAATATTATTCGGAGGGTAATAGCAGATAGAAAAATAAATATAATACTGCTTAAGTCAACATTGGTGGTTTGGATATCCACCATTGATTTAAAAGTGAATAGGATCATTTATAACCATTAGATGGAGATTAAATCAAGGGTGGAGATTTTGGTCTTCTAAAATGACTATGACTAATTATGACCCTGGGATTTAAAGTAAGATGGGATCTTGACCATTCATTTTTTGTAAATGCCTTTAATGGCTAGGATTTAAAGGAGGAATGAATCCAATGGTTCAAGTTTGTTACTATCACTTGGAAACTTTCCAATAATTTGGTGTCTTTGACTAACACTGTAATTATTCACTCATTTCTCACTCACTCTCCACGGCAATGCAAGGAAAAAGGGGGGCCAAAATCATTTCATGCATTTGCTATCTTACTTCATCACCTTTTCTCTCATGATTTAATACCAATTATTTGCTCAAATAATTCACTCTTTTCTCTCTTCACTCTATGGCTATGCATTCTCAAAATGGATTCAACTAATTCATGTTAGTCAACAATAAATGGCCTACTTCTTGGAAGCACTCCACGGCCAAGAAATACTGGAGGACAAGGAAATCTATATTAAATGGATTTGTCACCTTTCTAGCAACCATTTAATATATAGATATATCTCACTTTTCTTTCCATTCATTTCCATGCATTCCCACGGCAATGGAGAGCAAAAATTGCTCTAAATTATTACATCTTTGTGATATACATTAAAATGTCTTTAATTGAACAAAGTAAGACTAAGTCAACAATGGTGGCTCCTTCATTTACTTCCTACGGCCATGCATCAAATTAGAAGACAAATTCTATATTTAAATAATACTTGGTCATTCTTCTAATAATAATTGAAGAAGCTATTCAAAGTTAGTCAATTTTTGGTGGCTATTCTTTCTAATTCCTACGGCCATGCTTGTTTGGTAAAAGAGAAACAGTCTATCTTTAATTCATTTCCATCACCTTTATTTCAAAATGGTTCATGACCAAGTAGTTTGGGGGGGGGGGCTAAATATTAACTCCTTACTTGATTCCTATCACCTTTCTATCAATTAACAAAACAAAATATATTTCATCTTTCTCTCAAAACAAGTTCACAACCATAAAGGCTTTAGGAACCCAAACTTGTGACTTTAATTTACTTGAACATCTTTTCTATTTCAAGAACCAAAGAACCATATCAAATTTCTCTCCACTTCCTCTCCAAGCTTGGTTTGGCCATGACACCCAAGAATGCCTTCCACCACTCAATAATTTTATCCAACCATATTTCTTGAATCCTTACCTTATTCTAAGCAACTTTCATGTTGGAGACTTCCTCTAAATCATTCTTTTTCAAGGAGTTTTTCCAAGAGCAAGTTCTAAGGTTTTTGAAGTGAAGTGTAAGGAAATTTCATTTCTTCTCTTCTTTTTCATATTCTAAGCCATGTTTGATCTATGGTTATTCTTGTTCAAGCTTGATTTACTAATAAATATATGTTTTGTTTTGTATTTGGGAAGCTTTGGTGGTGAAGGACTTGGAAAAGAAGCAAAACAAAGAGCTTTTGAGGATCTTCAAGAGGTAAGAGGAGATCCATCTCACCAACCAAGCAAGGTGGTGAGAGATAGTTGTGGTATTTGATGGATGGTGAATCTATGTGAGGATTCATATCCATGGTCATGTAATTATTTGTGGGTGTTTATGTGTTTTGAATTATTTGCTTATGCTTGATGTGCTTTGCATGGTTTATTTGTGCTTACATGCTTAGTATGATTCATTGTTTTGATTATGGCATGCTTGTGGTATTTATGATGAAATATGTATATGTATGCCATGATTTGATGATGAAAAGGAAAACAATTTTTGGTTCCAAAGAACCATAGAAGCACACGGCCTCAAGGGTGATTTTTGAGTAAAAAGATTTTAAGTATTTTACAAATCATGAGTTTTAAATGAAAAGAGCAATGAGTTGATGATTTTAAGGATTTGCAAAGAAAGTGGAAATGAAAATGATCAAATGAATTGATTTTAAAGACTAAGAGCCTCACAGTTTTGTTAAGGAAATTTTAATGGTTTTGTTTGTGTAAAACCATATCAATTTAGAAGGAAAAATATTTGATGGCCATTAGAACCAAGTACCACGGTTTTGAAAGCTTGTGAATGCCTTGGTGTTATGAAACAAAGTGATTTCAAAGTGGAAACAAAGTGTTTTGAACAAAGTGTTTTAGTACAAGAATTAAAGAAAATGGAAACAAGATGTTTCATTACTTGAAAGATGGAATTTCATTTATGAAAGACAAAAAGAGGTTGAAAGTGTTTGAAACTCAATTTATTTTGAAGAGAATTGATTTTAGAATTGATTTGAGAAAAATGGAGAATATAATGGTGATTTAAAATTTACTAACATAAAACTCATCCTTTGGGTTTTGGAGAGCGTTAGTAATTTTAAAGTGAGAAACATTGATTTAATTCAATGAAATGGTGAATTTATGGAATATATTGCGAAAAGGATTTTCTTGAGTAAGAAAATGTGGAAAATAATGTGAGGAGTCATATTATTTTAAGAAAGGTTGAAATTGTATTTTTGAAGGTTGAGAAATATTTTACGAAGTTGAAAAATGGTGAAAAATGATTTACGTAACTTAAAAACGTGATTTTTAAGTTACGCGATTTAAAAAATGTTTAAATATTTCCACGCGATTTGAAATATGTTAAAATATTTCTATGCGATTTGGAAAGTGTTTAAATATTTCAAAAATGATGGAAAATGGTTTACGCGACTTAAAAGAATAATTTTTAAGTTACGTGATTGTGAAAATGGTGGAAAATCGCTACGCGATTTGAGAAACGTGTAAATATTTTTACGTGATCGAGAAAACGTTGAAAAAAAATCAATACGTGATTTGAAAATACAACAAAAGTGTTTTGCAACTATGAAAACGCGATAATATGATTTCGTGATTGAATATACAGTATGATTACTGTGGGGCCAGTGTGTGGACCCTGATTATGAGATTATGAAATTGAACTGAGAATGGACCAGTGTGTGGACCCTGAATATGAAATTGTGAATTTGAACTGAGAATGGTGCATTTTATATGCATGAACTAGTATATGAACACTGTATGAGAAAATGATGAATTTTGCCTATAATTGACATTTGTGTATTGAACATGCATTGGAAAGGTCAAATGGACTGTATGAGACTATTTGCCTAGGAGAGACGTACACCTCTTAAGTGGGTGCGATATGCGTAGTATAAGTCACTTGTTGACCTTGGGGGCATCGGGGTGCGGGTTACCTACATGGGCAGTTGGTAGCTCTTCTGTACCGTGGGTTAGACCGACGCGACACACTGATGATCTTGACCGAGACACTATTCTTAATCAAGATCTAGTAAAGACTGTCGTGTATATGTTAGATGTGCAAATACAAATGAGAATTGTAGCACGTGGTCTGAGGCATTTTGGTACAGACAGATCTTTCGGATCAATTTCTCCGATCAGAGTGTTAGCTCCATGGAGTAGGAAATTGAGTCTAAGTGCGCGTGAATAAATCTGAGCATTTATATCTGTATGACATAATAATTGAGGAATATTGGCTATGACAATTGTTCTATTGAGAAATACTTGGATGATGATGATGATAATAATATTAATGGCATGATGATAATTATTATTTATTGTATCTATTATGATAAATAATGTTGATGGCATGATTGTAATTATGGTATGATGTATCTGTATGGTATGCTGGTTGTGTTATCTCTGTGCTATCATGTTGGTATTGGCGTAGGTGATCTCACCTCCTTATTATATTATTTAGTTGTGTTTTGTATTGTTAAAAATTATATAATAGATGGAACGAGTTTCTTAAACGTGATGAGAGGCAAATATTCTGATATTGGTGATAACATGGAGGGGTGACCATCCCGGATTCGTTGGTGTGCAATTTTGATGAGGAACAAATATATAACGCATCAAGATGGACACAAGGCAGAATAAGTTTGTTGAGTTTTTACCGTTAGTGGTTTACCGTGCTATTGAGTAGGACCCGTCATGGGGTTTGCTACTGTTTAAAAGTGAGTCTGTAAGTTTTATATTTCTTGAATAATTGTTAAATATTAAATAATGTCTGTTATATGAGTTTTAATCAGTTTAAATCTATTTTTCAGTATTAGTTATAAATATCAGTATGTTTATATTACCGCAAAAAGAAATTTTAAAACCCATATTTTATAACTCAAACTTTTTATGAACTCATTTTTAGAGTGGGAGTTGGAAGTCAGAAATGTGATGCCCTTCGGGCGGTGTTACACTAAGCCTAACACCCAGAGCACCAAATGATTTGCCCATGGTGCCTTTTATAGAGGATTAGGGATACAAAATGACAAGGGGGTTGATTAAGAGTAGGTGGATGAGTGGGTGGAGTGGTTGGATGAGTGGTTGAGTGGTTGGATTATTGAGATTCTTTGTCTCCGAAATCATTCATTACTTCATTAAATAGAAAAATCATATCCATGAAAGTTGTAGATCTGGGTCTTAACTTTCAGATGTCCAAATTTCAGCTCATTTCACTACCTACAGCCTGATATATGACCCAATTACTGCAGACTATTCAGGCCCAGTTTCAGCACCTCTGTTTTGACTTCCAGACCCAATATCACCTCCAAGCTGTTCGATCTGAGTTTTGTGTTCTACATGAAAATTGTAGATATGAGTCTTAAATTTCAAATATCCAAATTTCATCCCAAATAAATTCCTACAGCCCGAGTTATGCTCTAATTACTGTACATTATTCAGGTTCCAGTCACAAAACTCGTGTTCTAACTTCCAAGCCTAATTAGCTCCACTAGATGTCTAAATGAGACTTTGAGCTCTTCATCAAAGTTGTAGAGATTTCTCTCAGCTTTCCTACAAGGTAAAATTCATAATTTCTAGATATCTAAAACTCAAGATATGACTAAAATACAGAAACAATGTATGACCTAAATAATGCTGAAAAAATCAATTAAGTCCAATTTGAGTCCAAACTTACAAAATATAACTAGACTTAATCAATTAAGTATATGGAGAGTGTAAATGACTAAAAATGAGGGTTCATTAATGTATAAAATATGTGATTATCAAATTCTCTCACACTTAGCTTTTTGCACTCCTGGGCAAAACACATAAGACTAAAGCTAGGAAACAAAGAAAAACGACATAAACTCAAAAACTAAAAACTCTAAAAGACTCGATGAAGCAAGAAGAGCAATTAGAAATTCAAGGGATCAAAGTATTAATGAGGTAACATTTCTTCACATCTCAAATCAACAAGCAAGGAAACTTCAGTTGAAAAGAATGAATCAAGGATGATAGGTCCTCATAGAATTCACTCTCAATCTCTCAAGTGTTTAAAATGTAAGTATTTCACTCTATTCAGCCCATGAACAATTGCACTACCATAAGCTTGCTTATCTTCTACTTCTCCACTACTCAAACCACATGCATACAAAAATCAAGAGGACTTTATTCAAGGTTGTAATAGGGTCATGGTAAAAGAGAAGGGATAATATAGATATGATAAGATAAATACCAAAGAGAATAAAAGAGCATTATAGTATAGTTAGAGTGGAGAAAATGTTTGAGAACATTCATCATAAAGGACAATCACCAATATTTGACTAATGTTTTATTGAAGATCAATCCCAAAGTGGTGAATTGAATTCATTGTTAAACTGGAATCTTCTCATTTTCTTCCTTTTGTTTCCAAGCATCCACCTTTATTCTAGACTCTGATAATCCTTTGATTGCAACGGTGGTCAGTTTTTTTTTATTAGAACACATACCCCTATACTTATTCAAGAACAAATTCAATGCTCGCTTATTCTCTAAGGTTGGGTAAAACATGTTTTTTTTTTTTGAAAGCACGTAATGAGCTAAAAACAAGGAATAGTCAAATAAGCTCAAAGGGGTTACACAAGGGAAAATATACAAGGATGACTATTTGGTCAAAGTAGCTATTTCAAAATGCCTCAATCATATTTATGTATGCATGTGAAAATGTAGCCTAAAAAAGAATCAAAGCAAGTTCTAGAGTATCAATTCCATGAGTGAAAATCACACAAGAAAGAAGAGAATGGTACAGATATTCAATCCATTCATCAATAGGCTCAAAATCTCACACAACATATTTCTATCATTCTCAATCCATCATATCAACATTCATATCCAAGCTTGTGATTTTTAAGAAATAAGACAATTTATGCTAAGATCCAAGAATCCATTTGCTACTTCTACACAAAATAATTATTTCCTCAACTAAGATGCGTCTCAAGAGTAATAAATTGTTTCCAAAATTTACTCCTTACTTTGTTATCCTTAATTGGTTTTACTACGAATAGGTTTCTGACGGTCATATCACTAAACATACTTCCCAATTTAAATGTGTCTCAGGAGTGAAATTACTCCTTACTCTGCCATCATTCATTGGTTTAGTAAGTCCATGACAATCATATCATACTTCTCAAAAAAGAAAAAAGAAAATTTTGGTCAACTATCCTTCCCCCCCCAACTGGATCACAACATGTCCTCAATGTTAAAATATAGATGAGTAAAAGATAGAAGATATTACCTGTTAGAGAAATCTAACACAAATTTAAACAAAAATAAAGTACGATAAATAAAATCAAAAGTAAAGGAAAGCTATAAATGAAGTGTCAAATTTGGCTTTTTTTTCATCTTGTTTCCCTCACTGCTTCCTGCTAACTAATCTATCTGAGCTATTACTGGATCAGGTTTATGAACAAAAGCTTCTAATTTATCAATCAACTCATCAATAGTTGAAGCAAAGATAAGAAGTTGTCTTGCCGAAGGTGTGATAAATTTCTATTCCACAGCATGGTTAAGAAATATTAACAAAATATTAAAGAAATTATTTACATTCAACAAACCTATGGGTTTATGATGGATGTTCAGTTGGGCCCAAGAGACAATTTGAAAAACTTCTTCCAAGGTACCAAAATCACCTAGTAAGGCAATGAATGCATCAGAGTTTTCAAGCGTTATTTTCATTCGTTCATGCATTGATGATACCTTAAGTTCCTCCCCAATTGTCTTTCCAGTGATGTTTTATTGAGCTAAAGGTTCAGGAATGACACCTAAAACCTGACTGCCTCCTATATATGCAGCAAGTGATACAGCTCCCATTAACCCACGGCAACCTCTCCCATATACAAGATGAATTTTCCTCGCAGCAAGTGATCGACCAAGAGTGGTAGCTACGTTTACAAACTCTAAACCCTTCCCATACTTAGACCCAAAAAATACGCATATATTTTTAATTTGACGAACAGCAACACCTCCGTCTCTATACTTATCTTTCTCTCTAAATGATTATGAGTTAGAGGAAAGTGGAGAAAATGGAGTGTTTAAATAGGAAAAAGAATGGAAAGGGTAATAATAGCACCTATAAGGGTAGGTTGGCTATTGTCAGAAAAGTTTAAAATTAAGAAACATAGAATCTTTTTTTTTGTTTTGTTTTGTTTTATTTTTTGTTTTTTTTTAACTTCAAGAAAACCATCAGGGTAAAGAAGTCTAGAAACCCTTGAAGGACCCTGCTCAAAGGATCGTTTGTCCAAAACCAAAATACAGCAAAATCATACAAAGATAAAAGAAATATAATAGCAAATGATGACATACCTTTATGTACAGTTTTCATGGTGTGTCTTTATACTGCGCGTCATGAGTGAAGTAGTGGCATATCTTTATACTGCGTGTCACCAGTGCAGTAGACACTCATGTCTGTTTATTCGAAGAAAAGAAAAAGAAGAAACCATCGTGGGTTTCCATCTTGGGTCTGGAACCTGGAGAGCTCACACTTGGGCTCGTAACATCAAGAAAGATGCTAAAATCTGAAGCCCGTAATGTCCAAGATCCAGAACGTCCTATCCTAGGATGCTGAGAGCCCCTTCTAATAAAAGAAAGGATCAAGCTCAGATGCCTCATATGCTTTAGCAGCAGCGGGTTACTTCTCACTAATAACCAAAGTGGGACGCTTCTGCCTGTCCATCAACTCCACAGTGCCTAAATGGTAAACATTGGGTTATGGAGTGCGGCTCTTTACAGAGCATGGTACACGAACCTTTTTTAAGGACCAGCATGCAAAGGTCCACCCGAGTCAATGACGGGTCAACCAAAGGCTAGGGCTCCATAACTAATTAATGTCATAGTACTCTTTCCAGATCGCCCTTGTTCAAACATTTTTTTCTCTTTTTTTTCTCTTTTTTTTTAGAAAACATGAAGAAGAAGAAGAAGAAGAAGAAGAAGATAATATGTACAGATTGTTATGGATATGGCTCACATCTGCCTCTGGTTTAACGTCCAATAACAACTTAAACGCCTTCTATGAGTCGAGGATAAGCTTCCCATCCAATTTTCTTATAAATTGGCAAACAAGGTCTTTTAGAGTCAGATTCCCAAGACTATAGCGTTTTTCTTCATCTTTGAAGAGATTCCACAAATTAAGAAGTTCACGATGCACCAATCCATAAGAATGCGTCTCAAGAGTCAATAAGATATCATCTAATGACTCCTTACTCAGTCCATTCTTAATGAAGAAAATTTTATCTTCTCTGTTTACGGAAACCATCCCTAAAGAATGACATCGCTTGTTACAATTCCATCGTCCACATTTGTGACAGACTTGTAACCTTTTTGCTCTTCTCTTTTTAGAATATGAACTTCTTCCAAGACCTGGCAAGTATGAGTCAAATGAAATTGAAGACTCACCTGCTAGTTGGACCTTTGCTTTAATTATCCAACGTACATCTTCTGGCATACCTTTGTGCATTAACAGTCTCAATCTTTCACATCTAACTTTGTAGATTTTTGTCAGAGCATTTTGAGGGAGAGAAGGAAAATGTTTTCTCAGGTTTGAAAGAATGACATCCATTTTAAAGGAGAAGAAGGATTTAGTTATTTTGGGAAACTGAAAAATAAACCGACTTGAGAGTCACGGAGTATCGTTATCTGCCACTTAACCGGCAACACAAAGAACTGCAAAAACAAGGCAACAAAATTAGAATAAATTCTATTTATAACAAGGATCAGAAAAAGAGATGAATTCTACCTCATCAACTTGGTTTTCCAGAAATGGTTTGAGCCTTTGTCCATTAACTTTAAATACATTACCATTCCTAGGATTCTCAATATCTATAGCCCCACGAGGATACACATGTTTGACAACAAAAGGACTATTCCACCTAGATCTCAATTTTCCAGGGAATAGGTGCAGACGAGAATTATAAAGCAAAATTTTTTGACCAATTTCAAAAGATTTTCTCAAAATTGTCTTGTCATGAAAAACTTTTGTTCTAGCTTTATAAATCTTTGAGTTTGCATATGCATCATTTCTCAATTCCTTAAGTTCATTTAATTGCAATTTGCGTATCTTGCAAGCTTCATCAAGATTTAGATTGAAAGCTTTAATGGCCCAAAATGCTTTATGTGCCAATTCTACAGGCAAGTGACAAGGTTTTCCATAGACTAACCGATATGGTGACATGCCCAAAGATGTACTGTAAACCCAAAGTGCATCATTTAGTCTTAAAGACCAATCTTTACGATTTGGGTTAACTGTTTTTTCTAAAATTTGTTTAATCTCCCTATTTGCCAATTCAACTTGTCCACTTGTTTGAGGGTGATAAGGGGTGGCAATTTTGTGTGTAATACCATATTTCTTCATTCAAGATTCAAATAGTTTATTGCAAAAATGTGTTCCCCCATCACTGATGATAGCCTGAGGGATTCCAAATCGACACAAGATATTTTCATTTAAAAATTTGAGAACAGTTTTATGATCATTGTGTTGACATGGAATCGCCTCAATCCATTTTGAGACATAATCAACTGCAACCAATATATACATAAATCCAAATGAGGATGGAAATGGACTCATGAAATCAATTCCTCAACAATAAAAAATTTCAATGACAAGGATGGGATTCAGAGGCATCATATTTCTTTTTGAAATTGAGCCCATCTTTTGACAATTTTCACAACTTTTGCAAAAAGTATAGCAGTCTTTAAATAAAGTGGGCTAATAAAATCTGTATTGCAAGATTTTCGCAGCTATTTTTTTGAAGAAAAGTGACCTCCACATGCTTC
The DNA here is from genome assembly GCA_029884605.1 of Ormosia emarginata. Taxonomy (NCBI): domain Eukaryota; kingdom Viridiplantae; phylum Streptophyta; class Magnoliopsida; order Fabales; family Fabaceae; genus Ormosia; species Ormosia emarginata. The sequence continues at coordinate 27,624,911 of JAQQTP010000074.1, read as the reverse complement.
TGAGTGACACAATTTTATGACACTACCTACCTCACTGTCGGGCACACATCTCCGAAAGATTTGGTCAGGACAATATTTGAACAAGTATGGGTCATCCAAATAAAAGTTTTTCACCTCTATCAAAAATTTCTTCCTATCTTGGTGCGTCCATTGAGGTCGCATATTTCCTGCTACAAGAAAGTTGACTATGTTAGCAAACCAAGGCATGGAATTGACAAAAAATAAAAATTCATCAGGAAAAGAATCATCGATGGGTGTGCTATCAAAAGGTGAGCTTATTGTAAGTTTGGACAAATGATCAACAATAACATTTTCGGCTCCTTTCTTATCTTTTATTGTGATGTTGAATTCTTGAAGCAACAAGATCCACCGTATCAATCTTGGTTTGGCATCCTGCTTAGACATCAAATATCTAACAGTAGCATGATCGGTGAAAATCACAATAGAAGAACCAATTAAGTAAGATCAAAATTTGTCCAGTGCAAAAATTACAACAAGTAGTTTTTTTTAGTAGTGGTGTAATTCATTTGTGTACTATTTAAAGTTCTACTTGCGTAACAAATCATATGAGGCTTACCTTCCTTTCTTTGGCCTAAAATAGTGCCCACAACAAAATCACTAGCATTACACATCAACTCAAAAGGCAAAGACTAGTTAGGAGATTGCATGATAGGAGCAAATATTAGAAGATCAATTAATTTTTCAAAAGATTTTTGACATTCTTGAGTCCAATCAAATGGTGCATCTTTTAACAGAAGATTACATAATGGTCTAGATATGGCACTAAAGTCCTTAATGAATCTTCTGTAAAATCCAGCATGTCCTAAAAAGGAACGATCTTCTCTGACTGTTTTTGGGGAAGGCAAATGGGCAATTAATTCAACTTTGGCCTTATCAACTTCAATTCCTTTAGAAGATATCACATGACCTAACACTATTCCTAAAGTAAACATGTAATGACATTTTTTCCAATTTAACACAAATCCTTTTTCTTCACATCTTTTAAGAACTTTTTCCAAATTATCAAGACAATTTTCAAAAGAATTTTCAAAAACTATCAGATCATCCATGAAAACCTCTAAATAATGCTCAATCATGTCACTAAAATACTTAACATGCATCTTTGGAATGTTGCCGGAGCATTACAAAGGCCAAAAGGCATTCTTCTATATGCAAAAGTACCAAATGGATATGTAAAAGTGGTCTTTTCTTGATCTTCCAATGCAATTGGTATTTGATTATAACCCGAATAACCATCAAGAAAATAGTAGTATGGATGTCCTGCTACCCTTTCCAAAATTTGATCAAGAAATGGAAAAGGGAAATGATTTTTCCTAGTAGCAACATTTAATTTTTTAAAATCAATACACATACACCAACTAGATGAGACTCGCGTAGGTATTAATTCACCCTTATCATTTTCAACCACTATTATTCCAAATTTCTTAGGCACAACTTGTGTAGGGCTTACCCATTGGCTATCAGAGATAGGATAGATAATTCCAACATCAAGCAATTTAAGGACTTCAGCTCTAACTACCTCTTTCATGTGTGGATTTAATCTTCTTTGAGGTTGTTGAGAACTTTTAGCATTATCTTCTAAATGTATTCTATGTGTACAAATTAATGGATTAATGCCTTTTATGTCCATCTAATTACACTTTTATGCCTTTTAAGTACTTCTGTTAACATACATTCCTATTCTTCAATAAGAGACAAGGAAATTACCACTGGAAAGCTTTGCTCTTCTCCCAAAAATGTGTACTTTAACCCAACAGGTAATGGCTTTAGTTCTGGTGTGGGTACTTCTTCATGGGCATTATCATTCATGGGCTTTAGCTCTTCAAATCTTGGTTTCCATCCCTTGTACTCCATTAACTGTGTACAATCAAGCAAAGAACATATTTCAGAGATATCATCTTCTAATTGCATGCCTGAATCAAATGAATTGACTAAACAAATTTCTAATGGGTCAGAAGAACTCCTTGTTTGAAGATGATCATCTATAATGACTTCAATTCCTTTAACTTCCTCCTTTTCATCAAGGACTTCCTGTGGTTGCTTGCACATGTTAAAAACATTGAGCCCTAGTGTCATGTTTCCAAATGTTAGCTTCACCACTCCATTTTTGCAATTTATCAAAGCATTAGATGTTGCTAAAAATGGACAGCCTAAAATAACAGGAATTGATTTGCAACTATTAACCATAGGTTCCATATCCAAGATAATAAAATCCACAGGATATATGAATTTATCAACTTGAACCAACACATTTTCCATTGTTCCTCTTGGAATTTTAATTGATCTATTGACAAGTAGAAGAGTTACAGAAGTTGGTTTTAACTCACCCAAGTTGAGTTGCTGATAAACTGAATATGGAAGCAAATTGATACTAGCACCAAGATCAAGTAAAGCTTTTTCAATTTTATGTTCTCCAACAATGCATGAAACTGTAGGACAACCAGGGTCTTTATATTTCAACGCATTATTATTCTGAAGAATGGAGTTTACCTGTTTAGCCAAAAATGCTTTCTTTTTCACATTTAGTTTCCTTTTAACAGTACACAAGTCCTTCAAATATTTGGCATAAGAAGGAATCTGTTCGATAGCATCCCACACATCTAGATTAATAGCTTTGAAAATTTTCATTCTCCTTCCAATATGCATAACCATCCCCATTGAAAAAAGGTGGTCAGTTTATAGAAGTTCTTTCTGAAAAACCATTTGAAGAAGCCATATTCTCTTGAAGCTGCTAAACTCTTTATACAAGAGCCTAACTCTGATACCACTTGTTACCAAGTGGCTTCCAGTACTCAAGAGGAGGGTGAATTGAGTATTAAGACTTTGTGTAAAAGCGTAAATAAATTAAATATGCTTAAATAAAATATTAAAAGGCGTGAATTAAAGGAAGAAAAGAAGAACACTAAAAACAACTAATAAATATATTATAGGAAATAATAAATTAAATGCAGATAAATAAAAGAGTAAGGATTAGAAAAGCAGGCACGATATTTATCCTGATTCGATCACTAACCACTTATGGCCTACGTCCAGTCCTCGAAACACAATTCGAGATTTTTCACTATCAATACAAGCTTAAACGGGTGCTTGTAACCTTTACAAACATGAGTACTTTTCACACACAGGGAAACTCTACCCTTGTGCTAAAGCCTCAAACTGTTAGGGATACCTCACCTTACACAAACCTTCAAGGGATACCTCACCCTTGTTACAATGCCTTTGAGGGATGCCTCACCCTCACAAACCTTCAAGGGATACCTCACCCTTGTTACAATGCCTTTGAGGGATACCTCACCCTCTCAGAAATGCAGCAGAAAATAGATGAAGAGAAACTCTCACAAAGAGCAAATAATACAATTTGAAGCACTAAGAAAGTTCTTTAAGGATATCTCAAAGTTTTGGCAAAAAGATCACAAAAAATGTGAGAAAATTATAAATCACGTTTTCAATCAAGCAAAGAATGATTCAGATTGTTAGGCCTATTGCAAAGATGACCCAAGGTCTCTATTTATAGAGCTTTGAAGAAAAGAGTCGTTAAGTGCCATTAAATCACGTAATAATTACAAATATGGCCGTTTGTTTCCATTTCAGAATTGCGTGTTTATACGAATAACCAATTCTTTATTCGAATAGCACGTTTCTATTTTATACGTGAAAAACAAATCAGATATGGTTATTTGAATAATATAGACATTATTCGAATAACTCTGTTTAGAAAGAGTTTTCAGAAAACAAACCTTATTCGAATAACTGATGAGTTATTCGATTAACTCATTTAAGAAAATCACTTTGAGGAAAGCCTTTATTTGAATAGCAATGGTTTTATTCGAATAACTATTTTAAACACAAAAGCGTGTAGCCAAAAATATAAAACCTTTATTCGAATAACTCAAGAGTTATTCGAATAACTGTTAAAAACATAATCTTTTAGTCAGGTTTATTCGAATAACTGAACCGTTATTCGAATGCTTTTGTTTGAAAATAGTTTTGAGCTATTTGAGGAATTTCTATAGTTTATTTATTTTAGAAAAACTGTTTTCTTTTCTTGCAAAAACAATGAGATATCCAAAAAGGCTTTGTACAAAAGACTCTAAGTCCTAAAGTTATTCTTGCAGATCTTGGACTTGGTCTTATCATCATCTTCATGATGTTTGTTATCATCAAAACTATTATTAATGTTACATGGTCAATCGCATTCTCCCCCTTTTTGATGATGACAAACTAACATTTAAGAAAAGAATTAGTTCAGATAAATTGGATTTCACAAAGTTAATTTGCAAAACTTACTCCCCCTCTTTTTCTTAAGAGGTGATTTATATCAGAGATGTGCGCAGCTTCCCCTTACTTTTGGAATCCAATTTCTCTTTTTAATTTTACCTGTCTTTTCTTAAATAAACTCAAATTTTTCTCCCCCTTTTGTCATAAGCAAAAAGGTGGGGTAAATGAAAGCATAGAGCTTAAACAGAGTATGTTACAGTCCAACAAGATATATTCATTTATAACAGACCAGAATAGCAATAAAGTATAATATTATAATTTTAGCAAAGTGAGCACATTAATCACAAGCAAGTTCAGAAGAGCATATATTCACTCATCAATCATCCAATTATATTATATAGTCATTAAAACAACTATTTGCATTGCAGTATAATTATATTTTCCAATTTCATAGAATTCTGCCAATTTCTTAGAATTTTGCCATAGATCAAGAATTCTTAGAATTCTGCCAATTCCTTTATATTGTGTTTTAATTTCATATATTTGCTCGAATCCTTTCTGTTTGGTTTGTTCAATTACGAGTAAAATATTCTATTTTCTCTATTCATTCATATCAATCAATAAATAACTTCAAATAAAATTGCTTTCCAAGTGTTTGATAAAAGTTTTCAAAGAGTTTTAGTTACTCAATTCACCTCTCTCTTGAGTATTGAAGCCACTTGGTAACAAGAGCTTCATCCTCCTTTTGAGCTTCTAAAATTTGAATCTTTAAGTCATTTACTATGTCCACTTTGCTCATAAAGAGACTATGTGGTATCACAGTCACCGCGAGACTCAAATTCCTAAAACTCTCAAGAAGTTCACTCTCTTGGACTATTATTCGGGACACATGTAGGGATTTCCTACTTAGTGCATTAGCCACTACATTGGCTTTACCCGAGTGATACTTTAACTCAAAGCCATAATCCTTTAAGAATTCCATCTATCTTCTTTGTCTCATGTTCAACTTCTTCTGATTAAATAAATACTTTAAACTCTTATGATCATTGAACACCTCAAACTAGACACCCTAGAGGTGTTGTCTCCAAATCTTTAAGGCAAACACTACAACAACTAATTCCAAATCATGCATAGGATAGTTCTCTTCATGTGACCTTAACTGCCTTGATGCGTAGGTAGCTACTCTCCTATCTTGCATCAGAACACACCTTAATCCCATCTTTGAGGCATCACAAAATACCTCAAAGTCCTCATAGAGATTCGGAATTACCAAAACTGATGTAGTGGTCTACCTCTTCTTTAGCTCTTGGAAACTCTTCTTACAATCTTGAGTCCACTCAAAAGTACTACCTTTCCTAGTCAACCTAGTCAATGGTAGTGTTAATTGAGAAAATCCCTTGATAAATCTTCTATAATACAAAGCCAGGCCTATAAAGCTCCTAATTTCAGTCACAGTGGTAGGTCTCTCCCACTATAGTACTGCCTCTACTTTACTGGAGTCCACTGAAATTCCTCCTTTAGAAATTACATGGCCCAAAAACTATACTTTTGTTAGCCAAAACTCACACTTTGACAATTTGGAAAATAACTTCTTCTCTTTAAGAATCGCTAAAACTATTCTAACATGTTATTCATCCTCTTCCATTATCTTAGAATATATAATAATATCATCTATAAACACTACCACAAACTTGTTTAGGTAGGGTCTAAAAATCCTATTCATGTAATCCATGAACATTGCTGGTACATTTGTCAACTCAAAGTTACCTTGTTCAACTGTTTATAGTCAACATATAACCTCATGTTACCATCCTTCTTCTTTGCTAGAAGCATAAGTGCTCCCCATGGAGAAATACTAGGTCTAATGAATTGCTTGTCTAACAACTTTTCTATTTGTTTCTTGAGCTCTGCTAACTCTAGAGGTGCCATCATATAGGGTGCTATAGATATAGGTCCTATACCTAGCACTAAATTTACAGAAAATTTTATTTCTCTACGTCACTCAGAAATATATCTGGATACTCCTCACCACAGGTATACTATCTAGGTTCTGCTCTACCTCTACATCTAATGAGAAAAGAAGAACATATCCTAGAGTTCCTTCTACCAAACAGTGATTAACCTGACTAGCATTGAGATAGACAGACTCAGAAGAAATAATTCTGGTAGGCATATCAGACAGAAGCACCAAAGTCTTATCTGAACACTTTAAAACCACATGATTGGATGACAACCAATCCATACCAAAAATGACATCTATGTCCACAAAAGGTAAATAGATGAGATTTAAAAGGAAAATCCAGTCCTCTATTTTTATACAACAATCAAGATATACATTTGAAGTTGTAACTGGTTTATTGGTTGGAATGGAAACAAATAAGTCATATGGTAGTTCTGACATAGGCAAATCGAACATCCTTACACAATCATAAGAAACAAAGGAGTGTGATGCTCCTGAATCATACATGACATTCAAAAGATGATTATGAATTATGTCTTTACCTTGGATAAGGTCAGAAGACAGGGCCACCTCTTTTCTACCTAAAGTTAAACTCTTCCCTTGGCCTGCGATTCTGGGGTAGGCGCATCTTCCTTCTTCTGAGGACAATCTCTAGAAAAATGTCCTGGTTGCTCACATGTGAAACACAAAGATTTACTCACTAAGCAAGGTCTACCTCCATGTTGTTTATCACATCTAGGACATTTAGGTCCTTTGGAATCCGTTTGTACCTGTTTGCCTTTTCCTTGAGAATTGCTTGTTTTAGATGTGCCATTCTTAAACTTGTCATCCTCACACTTCCTCTTCTAGAACTCTTGTGACTTTTGCTCCATCCGAAGCTTGTTGTCACAAACTTCCACTACCCAACACTTATTTACCAAAGATGGGAAGTCTCAAATCTCCAGGGGTTGAATGGACCTCTGCATATGGTCCCTAAATCCATCTTCAAATTTAATGCATTTATATGCTTCATTTGGATTAAATCTGACATAAGGGGAGGACTTCAATAACTTGTCAAATCTGGCCACATATTGGCCAATTGACATATTGCCTTGCTCAAGCTTTAGAAATTCCATCTCCTTCGCACTTTGTAAGTTCTGAGGAAAATATTTTTCCAAGAAAGAATTTTGAACATATCCCAAGTGATAGGAGTTTTGGATGCATCTAGCAACCTCTTTGTATCCGTCCACCATTTATTTGCCTCCCTCTATAGCATGAAGGAAGCAAAAAGAACCCTCTGATTATCTGAGCAAGTCATAACTGTAAAAATCTTCTTCATTTTCTTCAACCATCCAGTTGCTCACACCGGGTTGTATTCCCTCTTGAACGATAAAGGATTGGTCTTCTTGAATTCTGACAAATCAACAAGATTTTGGTTCCTCACCCCCAGTACTTCTTGTACTGGCTGTACTGGTTAAGTAGACTGTTGAGGTTAGTTTGCTCCCATTCTCTCAAACATCCTAACAGTAGCGGTTGTCTACTACCTAATAGCATTAGCAGTAACAGCTGTCTGCTCCATCATAGCATTAGCCATAACAACCTCTGCCATATTGGGACTTCACTAGATGAGTTTCTAATTTCCCTAGTTCACCTCAGAAGTGCCATAGTTTCCTGTACACACAGAATAATACATATTGAGTTGATCAGTCTCAATATCATGTAATCATGCAGCAATAGCTAATAACATTCCTACGCAAGGCAAGTCATACAATCCTATTCAAGTATCTCACATAAGAGACTAGAAAAGCATAACACAAAAAAGAAACTCCTAAACATTTTTTAAGCATAATTAGTCCATACCCAAACTCAACAAGATAAACTGCTCTGATACTATAATATAATGCTCTAACACTGATATCTCAATATATTTAACATGCACAAAGATAAACAACACTAACCATGTGTCTTCTTACTTAATAACATAAAATATATCCATAATCACTAAGCAAGTCATTATAGAGAGCCTTAAGGGATGTGGAAACATGCATACATATATATACATCACTAGCCTCAAAAAGGCATAATTTAATACATAGCTCATAAAAGATTACAAAGCAAATATAAAAATATACAGATTTTGTACTAAAAGCAATAAAACTAAAATTATTCTAGTTTATCTGCTTCTTTTTCTTCTTTCCCTTAGAAAGATCTTGACTTGTATTTGTCATGGAATAACAAACAGAGTGAGAATACATAATTCTCAGTAGGAGTATCCCATAACTAAACATCTATAGCATTATAAACATAACCTTAAGAACTAAAAGTAAGTTATGTTATAAAGCCTTTTCATGGTTTAACTTTAACATTCAAAGAAAACCAAGCTAGGTAAACATTCATGGTTCATAAACACCAAGCTAAAAATATAACATGGTCCAATTAAGGAATCCAGCTGATTTATCGAGGCTCAATAAAGAACCAAGCTGATTTATCATGGTCCAATCAAGGAACCAAGTTACATATAACATGGTCCAATTAAGGAACCAAGCTGATTACCTAAGATACACTATTGTGCTCAAGGTCTTATGTACATTCCTAAGGCATTCCATTCCTTTTTGGATGCTCAAAGGTCTATACATGCACATACAAACTAGACAACTATTTCCCTTGTGAAATATCCCTAGTAGTATCTTAACACACACTAAAAAACATGTCGAAGGGGTCCTTGTAACACCCTAATACAATTATCGTAAAATAAACTGAATATTTCAAGATAAATTGCATTAAACGTGTCATTTCTAAGAATACATATAAAAAAAATCCATAACAACCTTTATAGTCATTATAGAGAGCCTAGAATAATAGAAAGATTATATATACATATACATCACTGACTAACAAGCCATACTGAATACATAAGCTTTTACAAACAATTCAACAAGATACATATAGACATGCTAAATTCAAAAGAAATAAAGCAGATAAACTAAGCCTTCCGCTTCTTTTTATCCTTGCCCTTGCTTTTTTTAGGGTTCTCACCTGGATTTACATGGAACACATATGGGTGAGAAATCATAATTTCTCAGTATTCACATACCAAGACTAATAGTTAATCATTTACAACAAATAATGAACTGAACACACTAATATAATAAATAATATAATATCCAAAAATAAATAACATCAAAAGATTGCCCATATAATCCTAAGATATTATCAAACAACTAACCAACCAATCAATCGATCAAGCAATGACAACTGCCCATACAATGATTTATGTTATAAGGAATGATTATGCTCAAACAAAGTTCTAATGGAATGATTATGCAATGCTAATGCAGATTTAAAGATTTGAAAACACAAGCTACTTGCTTAATTTCCCAGAAACCCCTGTCTCTTGTATATACAAAGTAGGATAAGCTTAAAAGCCTAAATCCCACTTGGTAATAGGTAAACACCTTTCCCTCACCAATGTAAGAGTACTATTGTCACCCCCATACTGGTAACTCTGACCACAATAGCATACCTGCTACGAGAATTTATATCAAGACCTTGTTCTCTGGCTATATGGTTGTGCACACCATGATAAGTTATGATACATTGGAAAATAACAAGTACCAAGCTTGAAAACCAAGTATGAAGAACTATCTTAATTCACAATAAAGACATATCACAAGATTCCCATAACCGAGTGACTATCCAATACTAGTACATATAGGTCCTAGCATCAACTATCCCATAAGATAGCAAGAACTATATAACTAGTATTTCCTTACCTAAAACTTCTCACCATCATTTCACAAGTGATTCCTAAGCCAACCTCATGTTTATCAAAGTTTTAGATTGTTCCTAAGGCATTCTAACTCAAAGATTTGCCTAAGGTTTCACCACTCTTAGATATATGCCATATGGTTATTCTCTCCAAGAATTACCCCCCTTTGTGTCTCAACACACTTAAGAAAGCATATAAGAATGATCCTAGCACTTAAGAAGTGCAAAAACCTTAAGAATACAATCCTGAAAAATCCTAGTACTCACGCCTAGGCGTGACATTCCCACGCCTAGGCGTGACCCCGAGACAGTAGCTTCTGTAGAAGTGTGGCATTGTTCCATTAGTACCATACACGAAATTTGATCATTACAAATATGTATCTTGGTGGTTTTAAGTCCCAAACAAGTTTACAAATATGAGGGAAACATAAAACATTAATTGATTTAATCAAAATTGGATCAAAACACAAGATCATCCATCAAAATCCCAAATCCTACACTTTAAGCATTTTAGGTCCAAAATGGATAGTTTTGGTTTCTAATCCAAACTCTTTGCATAAATAAGTCATAAACAACATTTATAATTCATCTAAGCAAGAAAATCACATAACACACCACAAGAACTCAATTTGACATATTAAACGTCAAATAAGCTTAACATGGAAAAACGAGGAAAAAGATGAAGTTGAGTTCAAGAACCCTTACCTTGAGTTCCTCAAGCTTCTATGGTGATGGAGATGATGATGTAATTGATCACAAATCTTCAAGCTTTTCTTTCCCCTTAGCTTTCCTCTCTTTCCCTTCCTTCTCTCTTTGTTCTATTTTCAACCGTAGAGAGTGAATGAGAAGATAAGAATGATGGCTTGAAATATCATATAAAGAGTCAAGAAAGAGGGTTGGAAACCGTGGATGACTTATGGTCTTTAGTTACCATACTAGTAATTCCCGATCTGCTAAAAACATTCAACTTTAGCTAAATCAAGATTTTCAAGTTCTAACAACTTTAAAATAAATCATAGGATTCATAAAAAAATATTGTTGCACCAAAACCATCATTTTTCATATCTACGTCTAGTCATTCCGACTTTAAATAGACAACCAGTATGCCAAAAAATACCAAATTGACTCCAAAAATTCTCAAACTTAAACCACATCACAAAATATACATTTGTGACTTAGAAATAAATTATCCACATTTATTTCCATTAGCTAAGCCATTTATGCTAATATTTGGGTCATTTTAAGCTATTTTTCACCTTTCGGCTTGCAACAAAATGCCTAAACTAACTCAAATTGTCACAAAAATTAAACAAACATGTTAAATAAGTACTAAGCAACCTCTGTAACTAATTACAAGTCTAACATGTTAAAGGGGATGTTACATTTCTCCCTCTATTTAAAATTTTGTCTCCAAAATTGCTTACCTCATATAAACAACTGCAGGTAATCTTGCTATATGTGGGACTCCAACTCCCAAGTCACCTCCTCAAAACCAATACCATCCCAAAACACCTTCACCAAAGAAATCTATAACGCCCCTTTTTGAGGAGGGAACGTCACACCAAGACCAAAATGCAGAAAAATAAAACACAAGGTAAGACTCGATTCATTTTAATATAGGTAAGCTTGTTCATTTATAAACATATAATAAACTTGGCGAATTCTTTTTTTTTTTGTCGTTTAAAAGAAAATGATGAAACATAATTATAGCAGAAATTAATATAAGGAGTAAACCATTCATCACACACACACACACACACACACACACACACACACACACACACACACTATATATATACTTATGCCATACTTGTTTAGTTCCATCAGCAAATATACAAAAAACAAAAGCTTTACATGCCCCAAAATGATTACACATATACAGCCCTCCAAAAGCAAAACATCAGGCCCCCAAAAGATTTACAGATAGCCACCAGTAGCTATCAACAACATCAGCCCTTAAAACTAACGATAAGGAACCATGGCTGGATCCTCCTCGGGGTCTTCCTCGTCAGAGGAAATCATCATTGAAGCAACCGAGTTATGAGCGGGGGCTGGTGCCGAGGATAAGAAAGAATCTTCCTATGGGGAGTAGTAACGTTCACCCCACATATCACTTATGGGCAAGTAAAACTCTAAATACAAATGAGCATTCACAGTAAAAACATACGGATCATGACGAACCCATGCTAGAGACACCGTCACATCTCTGTGGTAAATGTAGCGATCTGTACTCAGGTTAATGTGCTAGCAGTCTGGACCTCCATGAAATGTCAGTCGAACATACCCCAAAAAGCCATGTGGACGGAACGTCATGCTCCAAATAGGTACTAATCAAAATCAGACCAAAACCCGGGGAATTCGTGCACTTCCCCTTCTTCATCAACATCTTCAGAGAAACACATAAATATACAGAATAACAGAGATACATAAAAGATATGAGACATCCTACATTCAATACTAATTATGGCAGTAAAGAAACAAAATGGTGCAGGACGCCCACATAGCATAGCAAAAATAATAATTCACATCAAGATTCACATAATAAACAAATCGGTAGTTCCAGGTAGTTATACATCAATAAATAACAGTTCCATCATCATATGAATAACTAAATGCCAAATGATATGTTGACTCACTATGCACATGCACATGGTACCAAAATCCAACATTTTGTACTAGAAATCCTACTCCATGGAGCTAGACAAAAACATCAAAGAGAATGATCAAGGAGATATGTGTAACGCCCCAATTTTTAGAAAATATTCTGAATGTACTGTTTGCTGTTTTTCATGCTTTTGTGTGAATGACCGTTGTGTCCCTATTTTACTGTTCTCGATTTCTGTATGAAAACAATTACGATAATACACGCTCAAATTTTATTTGATCGTTTTACGTAATTTGCTTCGAGACGGTAAAATAAAAATTTTTCTCGAGCTCTTTGTTTTAATTTTTCTCGTAAGATATACTGATAATTAATCTTCACTTGGATATTTTATTTGAACGTTTTGGACGATTAGCTACGTTGTGGGAAAAAATGAGAAAATGACCGTTACGTCCCGAACGTCTTTTTTTAGTTGTTTTTGCTTTGTTTTTAATTGTTTTCCACTTGATTTAACGCCCGATAATACTGTCTGTGATTTTATATGGACTTTTTGTGTGATTTGCTCCGAGGCAGGAAAATAATATTTTTCCGGGCTGGGGAAATCTTATTTTATTATTTAGAATTGGGGGATCTTACTAAACCCGATTCTGAATGAGACTAAAATTAATCTTTTAATTTTTAGGATTTAACTGTCAAATAAAATAATTTTATATTATTATAATATTATTTTATTAGTCGAAGATAATTTAGTGACGGTGGACTTGAAAATATTTTGCGAGACCCACAATTAGCGAACTGTTAGATCGGTAGCTTAATTAATCACCGTTAGCAGTAGAACTTTCCATGTGTGACTCACTAGTGACTCAAGAGAAATTAAATGAGTCAGTGTGACTCAGCATGTGAGTCATCATGAACCAACCAATAGCAATCAAGCTTGTTAAGCAAGATTTAATCCTAACCTTTGATGCATTCAATGGCTTAGATGAAGCCAAATCCATACACATCCTTGACCACTTGAAGGCTACGACCATTAGGAGAAGGAAGACCAAAATAACACTTCATCTTCATCACTTTTCTCTCTTCTCTCTCTTCCAAAAACCCTAGCCACCATTGTTGTTCTTTTCTCCTACCATTCGGCCAAGACCAATACTACACCATCCAACCATCCAAAAATTTTTCTAACCAAGTTTTCTTAACCTAAACACTATTCTAAGAACCTTTCTAGTTGGGAGTTTCTTCAAAATCTTCCATTTAGGGCTTGGAAATCAACCTTGAAAATTTTACCTAGAAGGTGAAATATCATGTTTTTCCTTTCTCTCTTCTTTTTCAAAGTTCTAAGCCATGATTTCTCCATGGTTTAGCTTCTTTTTCATGGTTAGTAACATGTAAATTTTGTTTGAGATTTCTAGGTATTTTTGAAGGTGAAAACCGAACCCTAGGAGGTGTGAAAGCATATCATTTGTCTTCATTTAAGGTAAGAGGAAGACAATTCTTATCATCCCTTGGTGGTGGTAAGAAGATGGAATGATTTGTAATGTTTGAAGAATCCATAAGGATTCGGTGGTGTTGTCTTTGTTTGGTGTGTATGTGTTAATTTTTATGTTTGCTAGTAGTTTATGTGGTATTTGTTAGTAGCTTATTTGTTTGGTGATTGTAATAATTTTGCATGTCTATTAGCTTTTGATTGCATGTCTATAAGCTTTAATTTAGGTTTAGGTGTTAGAAAATATATTGCATGTGTTAGAAAATACAATGCATGTGTTAGAATTGTATGATAATGTATAGGATGTGAATAACATGTTCAAAAATTGCATGAGTGTTCCAAAGAGCACAATCCACAAGCTCACGGCAATGACAAATTGTGAGGACCAAAATGTTCTCTTAATTTTTCTAAAGTGTAACTTAATTAACCTAGGAGAATTAAGAAGGTTTCAAATTGATTTGATCAAAGAAAATGAATTTAGAAATCAAATGGTAAAGACTTAGTATTTTGGGCCAACATGCTAAAGGATTAAATTGATTCTTGCTAACTATTTTCTAATATGATTTAATGAACTTAGACAATATAATACATTTGATATGATTTGAAAGGTGAAAGACATTTTAGAAATCAAATGAAAGGGTTTTACGAAATTTAGCCAACATGCCACTATAGGTAATCATGATTTCTAAAACTTGATTCCAAACCTTTTTCAATCAAAAAGAGACAATACAAGTTAAGAAGAAATCTTCTATAATGGTTTTTGAAGAAACAAATTGAGTAGAATTAAGCTTAAAGGATTAAAACTAATAATTTTATCATTAGGAAGTAAAATACAGTAATTTTGAGAAATTTTCTAACATATAGCTCACTTTAGGTTTTGAAGCATGTTAGAGATTTCAAAGAGAATTAAATGATATGGTTAAAAAAATTAGGTAAATGGAAATTTTATGGAAAAATTTAGTAAACCATTATTATGATTTTTAAACAAAATACTGTCAATTTTTAGTAAAAATGAACCAATAAGATAGCAAAAATATTCAAAAGATAGTATGCGGTATGAAAAATTATTCTACGTAGTTTAAATGTACTAAGTACTATTTCTGTTTTTTAAACAGCAATTTTAAAGGCATTCGAATAAGAAAATGATTTGAAAATCCTACACGATTGAGAAAACGTATTAAAAATGCTACGCGATTTTAAAAACAGAAAAATATCTTTACCCGATTTTTAAACGTTTGTAAAAACGACGGAATTATGAAAACGCGATAAAATTTCTACGCGATTGACCGTTACTATATTTATTTTATGTTGTCGGAAAATGTGAACCCGTCTGATTATTTTTGAGGATCTTTCATTTGTCGGGAAAATGTGAACCCGTATGATTATTTTTGAGAATCTTTCATTTGTCGGGAAAATGTGAACCCGTACATGTTATTTTTTGAGATCTTTATCTGCATGTCGGGAAAATGTGAACCCGTATAGGCTTTCTATTTATGTGTGCCAAGTTTTTGGTGGATTGTTGACGAGACGAATCACATCGTGTTGTCGATGCGATAAACGTAGTGGGGTTCATTGTTCTAATGAACTTGGAGACTTTAGTGTACGGGATCCCACATGTGGACAGCTGGTAGCTCCATTTGGGCCGTGGTAAACCGATAGCACACTATGGTACTCGACACGCACTATATTTAATCGAGATTTGTGAAATCTAGTAGTACATTTGCCCTGTAGTGCCACAACATGAGACCGTGAACTACACCACGCCTGGATGATGGATTCCAATGTCGTGGGGCTATAGACGCAACGTGTGACCGCGCAATAGTTGGTTGGGCAGCCGTGGTACTAATAGATTTTACGAGTCATTCCGCTCTCTCGATACTTGTGTTTTCTTTAGCTCCATGGAGTAGGTTTTTGTCATATTGTTTATTTATCTCTTGGTCTATTTATTTCCATCTTATCTATTTTTTGTTTATTGTATTTTATTTGTTTATTTTATATGGTTACTTGTTACTATATTTAGTTATTATATCTTATCTGTTTATTCTCATCTTTCTTATTTTATCCGTGATGTTTTATCGTGATGTGATATATTGTTATGATATCTAAATCTTACTCTAATCTGTTATTCTTTCACATTATAGTATTTTGTATTGCATGAACTCGTATATATGTTGTTTGTCGTCTTCTTATTGGCCATGTTGTGATGATTTTATGTTGTCTTACCTCTTTGTTATATGTATTTTCTGTTTATTTATTTTACGCGGTAAAGACTTCGAGGAAGAGGATCAGCCTATTGAGATCTTGTACCCAGAGGAGGAGGAAGATCGCCAGCGTGCGACGACCGGTTTTACGATCAAGAACCATCCGATCATCCATACCCTTTGGATTGATTGTGTGGGATGGCACACCGAGAGATTTTCGGGTTCGTAGAGCTAGTATTTCATGGGAGTTCGCTAGCTTGGCATCTACGAGGCGATCGTGAATCTGTGACGTATGCGGGACGTGTGACCGTGATTCTACGTCAACGTTTGATGGAGAGCCCGTCATGACCACAACACTTTTTCTCGCATTTAGAGTTACCCTTATCCATTAGGCGTCACCGGGGTGCTTTGAAAACCCCGAGCCTAGTGAGATAAGTATCGTATCGATTAGCGATCCCGTTATCGCCGTGTGTCGAGACATCCGGGATATCTATCTCCTGATGATCATTTTCATGCTGAGAGTGATCCATCAGAGGATTAGATAACCATGATGTTTTTTTTGGGCGCGTCGGCAGTATGTACGTATATATTAACTCTTTTATTGCTTTCCTTGCTTGTTTTTGTTTAAATATTTGTAGTCTTAGTTGTGAATTACTTGTACAACTTATAACTTAAATCATATGTATATTATTAGTGATGATGTTTTTTTTTTATTTCGTATTTTCCGCATTATCTTTTTATATCATATTTCTGTCTATCAGGAATTATTTTACAACCCGTAATAATATTTAACAAATGTTTCACAACTTGGGTAGATTTTATTTCTATTTCTTTTATTTTCTTTTATGTGTGACATCCTCCAAAGGGGTGTTACATTAGTTGGTATCAGAGCCCAAGTTAGAGTCTTTTGGGGTTGTGGTTGGGTCTGTTTTTGTTTGTCTGTGTGATCCTCTAGTGATCTTTGTGATTTATATCCTTTCGGAAATATCTAGAAGGATGTATCTAACTTTGTTTTGTTATGTTTGAAGAAAGAAGATGGCTGGTAGAGGCGAGAGGACGTGCTAACGTGAATCGTGTTGAGGACCCGATGTTGGTTGCTCACTCTTGAAGCTATGCGGCGGATGGTCAAGTGATTACTCAAGAAAATTTGAGAGCACTCAACAAAGAAGATGCTACGGCCGATGCCCTAAATTTATCTGAATTTAGGCGCCATAATCCGCCACGCTTTAGAGGCGAGGTGGATCCGGAGAAAGCGAGTCAGTGGATGCAAGATTTAGAGAGAATCTTTGAGGGGATGAGATGCACAGATGAAAAGAAAGTAACTTATGTTGTCTTCATGCTGAGAGGAGATGCAGAACATTGGTGGAGAGGAATCCGCCGAGTGTTGCAAGCTGAAGGGACTGAGATCACCTGGGAAGCGTTTTCTAATACTTTTCTGGATAAATATTTTCCTGCAAGTGCTAGGCATGCCAAGGAGATGGAATTTCTTGGGTTACGACAAGGAAATATGACAGTGAATGAGTACGCCACAAAATTTGAAAGTTTGTCTCAATTTTCGGATTATGCTCAAAATCGACAAGATGAGGTATGGAAATGTCGGAAGTTTGAGTCCGGATTGAGAGTGGAATTGAAGCAAGGAGTGATATCTCTGAATATGAATCAGTTTCATGCTTTAGTGGATGCATGTGCGCGACTTGAGGAGCTTGAACCGTCGCGAGATCAGAGGAATCGGAACTTTGGGCCGACAAGGTTTCAAAGAGGTGGAGGTAGCAATACAAATCGGTTTCTGCGTAAGCCGTATTCTAGACCACAAGGAAGTCAGACTCAGCGACCGCCAGTTGGAGGGAGTGTACCTAGTGGTGGAGCAGGACAGAGAGTGGTGTTTACGCCGACGTGTTTTAAATGTGGTAAGAAGGGCCATATATCTCCAGATTGTACAGTCAAGGGAACTGTCTGTTTTAATTGTGGACAGCCTGGACATATGTCGAAGGATTGTACTCGACCAGAGAAGAAACCTGTTGTTCGTCATGTTAGAGCTAATCAGCAAAAATCTGGAAATACTCAACCGAGATCTGGAGGGCGAGTGTATACAATGATGGGATCTGAAGTTTCTCAATCTGATGACCTTATTCAAGGAGAAGGTGACATTGGAGGTAACCTTCTGACTGTATTGTATGACTCGGGTGCTACACACTCGTTTATTGCCTATGATTGTGTGGAAAGACTGAAGTTGCCTGTGTCTTCTCTGAATGTTAAGTTGAGTGTATCTACGCCAACTGCTAAACCTGTAGTTACTTCTAAGATCTGTTTGGATTGTCCTATTGTTGTGAAGGGCCGTTTGTTTTTGGTCAATTTGATTTGTTTGCCTCTTATTGAGATAGATGTAATCTTAGGGATGGACTGGTTATGTTCTAACCATATCCTTATAGATTGTGCAAAGAAAACTATAGTTTTTCCTAAGGAAGAAGAGTCTGGATTCTTAACTGCTGTTAAGGTCAAGTCTTTGTTGAGAGATGGAGCGCAGGGATATCTGGTACTGTCTTCTCTAGAAGTTAAGAATGAGAAGGATGTGAATACTATTCTTGTTGTCAACGATTTTCCGGATGTTTTTCCTGACGATGTACTTGGTTTACCGCCTGAGCGGGAGATCGAGTTCTCAATTGATTTAGTACCGGGAACAGGTCCTATCTCAATTGCACCATACCGTATGTCGCCAGTAGAGTTGGGAGAGCTGAAAAAGCAATTGGTGGAACTGTTGGAGAAAGAATTTGTATGACCTAGTGTTTCCCCATGGGGTGCGCCAGTGCTTTTGGTTAAGAAGAAGGATGGAACTTCTCGGCTTTGTGTGGACTATCGGCAGTTGAACAAGGTGACTATCAAGAATAAATATCCACTTCCAAGAATCGACGATTTGATGGATCAATTGAGAGGAGCTGTGATATTTTCCAAGATAGATCTGCGATCGGGTTATCACCAGATTCGTGTAAGAGGGGAAGATGTGCCGAAAACTGCTTTTCGAACTCGTTATGGACATTATGAGTATCAGGTAATGCCATTCGGGGTGACGAATGCTCCTGCCATATTTATGGATTATATGAACAGGATATTTCGTCCATATCTAGACAGATTTGTCGTTGTCTTTATCGATGACATTCTGATCTATTCTCGATCGAAGGAAGAGCATGCTGAACATCTAAATGTTGTTCTTCAGATTTTGAGGGAGAAGCAGCTGTATGTGAAATTGGCTAAGTGTGAGTTCTGGTTGGAAGAAGTCCAATTTCTTGGTCACGTAATTTCTAAAGAAGGTATTGCGGTGGACCCATCGAAAGTGGAGACTGCTTTTACGGTGGGAAAGACCTAAGACAAGAATGAAGTTCGAAGTTTTGTTGGACTTGCTTGGTTATTATCGGAGATTTATCGAAGGTTTTTCCAAGATTGCTGGACCACTTACACAATCGACGAGGAAAAGTCAAGCTTTTGAATGGACGGAAGAGCGTGAAGCCGCCAAGAGTTGAAGAAGAGGTTAACAAGCGCACCGGTGTTGATCCTACCAGTTCGAAGAAATCTTTCGATGTGTATTGTGACGCTTCTTATCAAGGACTAGGATGCGTGTTGATGCAAGACCGAATGTGGTGGCATATGCTTCTCGACAATTGAAGGTTCATGAGAAGAATTATCCTACGCATGATTTGGAATTGGCCGCGGTGGTTTTTGCTTTGAAGATATGGAGATATTTTCTCTATGGAGCAACGTTCAACATCTTCGGTGATCACAAGAGTTTGAAGTACTTGTACGACCAGAAGGAGAGTGAATATGAGGCAGCGAAGATGGTTAGAATTTCTGAACGATTACGATTTTCAACTTTTGTACCACCCTGGTAAGGCGAATGTCATGGCCGATGCCTTGAGTAGAAAGATTATCAGTGTTTCTGCGCTGATGATCAAAGAAAAGGAGCTCATTGAACAATTTAGAGATGAATGGTCATTTGTTGAGTTGAAACCGGAAAGATCTGTATGAATATGGTTACTATCTCAAGCGAGCTGATGGAAGACATAAGGGAAAAGCAGAATGCCGATAAATTTTTGCAAGGAATAAGGGAGCAAATGAAGCAAGACGAGACAGTAGAGTTCAAAGAAGGAACTGATGGAATTTTGAGGTTTCGGGGTAGAATCTGTATTCCTCGTGACCGAGAACTGAGGCAATATATTGTGGAACATGCCCATACTAGTCTATTAAGTATGCATCCAGGCATAACAAAGATGTACCAAGACTTGAAGAAGTTATTCTGGTGGCATGGAATGAAGGGTGATGTGGTTAGATGCGTGTCAACTTGCCTAGTTTGTCAAAAATCGAAAGTTGAACACCAAAGACCAGCTGGGATGTTGCAACCATTATCGATTCCAGAATGGAAATGGGACAACATTTCTATGGATTTCGTTACTGGTTTGCCAAAGACAAGGAAAGGTCATGATTCGATATGGGTTATAGTCGATAGACTTACGAAATCGGCTCATTTCTTACCAATCAATATTAAATATTCATTGGAAAGATTAACCCAGTTGTACATCAGCGAGATTGTCAGATTACATGGAGTGCCTACATGCATAGTTTCTGATAGAGATCCGAGGTTTACGTCAAGATTTTGGCGAAGTCTGCAAGAAGCTATGGGAACCAAGTTACGATTGAGTTCAGCATATCATCCGCAGACAGATGGTCAGACAGAGAGAACTATACAGTCTTTGGAGGATTTATTGCGTGCTTGTGTTTTGGAACAACGAGGAAGTTGGGATGAATTTTTATCTTTGATAGAATTCACTTACAACAATAGTTTTCACGCAAGCATCGGAATGGCACCTTATGAAGCATTGTATGGAAGGCGATGTCGAACACCGTTGTGTTGGTATCAAGATGGGGAGAGTATGACTATTGGACCAGATCTTGTGCAACAAACGACAGAAAAAGTCAAGATGATACAAGAGAAGATGAGGACGGCGCAAAGCAGACAAAAGAGTTACGTAGATAAACGAAGACGACCTCTCGAGTTTAAGGAGGGTGAGCATGTATTTCTAAGAGTTACTCCTACGACTGGTGTCGGAAGAGTGATTAAGTCTAAGAAGCTTACTCCTAAATTCATTGGACCATATCAGATTATCCGACGTATAGGTCCTGTAGCATATCAGATTGCTTTGCCGCCTTTTCTATCCAATTTGCATGACGTGTTTCATGTGTCTCAGTTACGGAAGTATATACCAAATCCGACACATGTTATACAGCCAGATGACGTACAGTTAAAGGAGAATCTGACTTACGAAACTTTACCTGTCAGGATTGGGGACAGAAAGGTAAAGCAACTTCGAGGGAAGATGATCGAGCTAGTGAAAGTCATATGGAATGATGTGACGGGTGAAGCTACCTGGGAGCTGGAAGATAAAATGAAGGATCAATATCCTCATTTGTTTTGATGAACAACGAATTTCAAGGATGAAATTTTTATTTGTTGGGGAGTGTTGTAATGCCCCAATTTTTAGAAAATATTCTGAATGTACTGTTTGCTGTTTTTCATGCTTTTGTGTGAATGACCTTGTGTCCCTATTTTACTGTTCTCGATTTCTGTATGAAAACAATTACGATAATACAGGCTCAAATTTTATTTGATCGTTTTACGTAATTTGCTTGAGACGGTAAAATAAAAATTTTTCTCGAACTCTTGTTTTAATTTTTCGTAAGATATACAGATAATTAATACTGCTTGGATATTTTATTTGAACGTTTTGGACGATTAGCTACGTTGTGGGAAAAAATAAGGGAAAATGACCGTTACGTCCCGAACGTGTCGTCTTTGTTTTATTTTTTTGCTTTGTTTTTAATTGTTTTCCACTTGATTTAACGCCCGATAATACTCTCGTGATTTTATATGGACTTTTTTGTGATTTGCTCGAGACGGAAAATAATATTTTTCCGGGCGGGAAATCTTATTTTATTATTTAGAATTGGGGGATCTTACTAAACCCGATTCTGAATGAGACTAAAATTAATCTTTTAATTTTTAGGATTTAATCAAATAAAATAATTTTATATTATTATAATATTATTTTATTAGTCAGTATAATTTAGTGACAGTGGACCCGGAAATATTTTGCGGGACCCACAATTAGCAGAACGGTTAGATCGGTAGCTTAATTAATCACCGTTAGCAGTAGAACTTTCCAGAACAGGCTGACTCAGCTAGCTGACTCAGCAGAGAATTAAATGAGCTGTGTGACTCAGCATGTGAGTCATCATGAACCAACCAATAGCAATCAAGCTTGTTAAGCAAGATTTAATCCTAACCTTTGATGCATTCAATGGCTTGGATGAAGCCAAATCCATACACATCCTTGACCACTTGAAGGCTACGGCCATTAGGAGAAGGAAGACCAAAATAACACTTCATCTTCATCACTTTTCTCTCTTCTCTCTCTTCCAAAAACCCTAGCCACCATTGTTGTTCTTTTCTCCTACCATTCGGCCAAGACCAATACTACACCATCCAACCATCCAAAAATTTTTCTAACCAAGTTTTCTTAACCTAAACACTATTCTAAGAACCTTTCTAGTTGGGAGTTTCTTCAAAATCTTCCATTTAGGGCTTGGAAATCAACCTTGAAAATTTTACCTAGAAGGTGAAATATCATGTTTTTCCTTTCTCTCTTCTTTTTCAAAGTTCTAAGCCATGATTTCTCCATGGTTTAGCTTCTTTTTCATGGTTAGTAACATGTAAATTTTGTTTGAGATTTCTAGGTATTTTTGAAGGTGAAAACCGAACCCTAGGAGGTGTGAAAGCATATCATTTGTCTTCATTTAAGGTAAGAGGAAGACAATTCTTATCATCCCTTGGTGGTGGTAAGATGATGGAATGATTTGTAATGTTTGAAGAATCCATAAGGATTCGGTGGTGTTGTCTTTGTTTGGTGTGTATGTGTTAATTTTTATGTTTGCTAGTAGTTTATGTGGTATTTGTTAGTAGCTTATTTGTTTGGTGATTGTAATAATTTTGCATGTCTATTAGCTTTTGATTGCATGTCTATAAGCTTTAATTTAGGTTTAGGTGTTAGAAAATATATTGCATGTGTTAGAAAATACAATGCATGTGTTAGAATTGTATGATAATGTATAGGATGTGAATAACATGTTCAAAAATTGCATGAGTGTTCCAAAGAGCACAATCCACAAGCTCACGACAATGACAAATTGTGAGGACCAAAATGTTCTCTTAATTTTTCTAAAGTGTAACTTAATTAACCTAGGAGAATTAAGAAGGTTTCAAATTGATTTGATCAAAGAAAATGAATTTAGAAATCAAATGGTAAAGACTTAGTATTTTGGGCCAACATGCCTAAAGGATTAAATTGATTCTTGCTAACTATTTTCTAATATGATTTAATGAACTTAGACAATATAATACATTTGATATGATTTGAAAGGTGAAAGACATTTTAGAAATCAAATGAAAGGGTTTTACTAAATTTGGCCAACATGCCACTATAGGTAATCATGATTTCTAAAACTTGATTCCAAACCTTTTTCAATCAAAAAGAGACAATACAAGTTAAGAAGAAATCTTCTATAATGGTTTTTGAAGAAACAAATTGAGTAGAATTAAGCTTAAAGGATTAAAACTAATAATTTTATCATTAGGAAGTAAAATACAAGAATTTTGAGAAATTTTCTAACATATAGCTCACTTTAGGTTTTGAAGCATGTTAGAGATTTCAAAGAGAATTAAATGATATGGTTAAAAAATTAGGTAAATGGAAATTTTATGGAAAAATTTAGTAAACCATTATTATGATTTTTAAACAAAATACTGTCAATTTTTAGTAAAAATGAACCAATAAGATAGCAAAAATATTCAAAAGATAGTATGCGGTATGAAAAATTATTCTACGTAGTTTAAATGTACTAAGTACTATTTCTGTTTTTAAACAAAGAATTTTAAAGGCATTCGAATAAGAAAATGATTTGAAAATCCTACGCGATTGAGAAAACGTATTAAAAATGCTACGCGATTTTAAAAACAGAAAAATATCTTTACCCGATTTTTAAACGTTTGTAAAAACGACGGAATTATGAAAACGCGATAAAATTTCTACGCGATTGACCGTTACTATATTTATTTTATGCTGTCGGGAAAATGTGAACCCGTACAGATTATTTTTGAGGATCTTTCGCTGTCGGGAAAATGTGAACCCGTACAGATTATTTTTGAGAATCTTTCGCTGTCGGGAAAATGTGAACCCGTAAAGATTATTTTGAGGATCTTTATTTGTCGGGAAAATGTGAACCCGTACAGGCTCTTGAGAGTTTATCTCTTGTCGGGAAAATGTGAACCCGTATGGCTTTCTATTTATGTGTGCCAAGTTTTTGGTGGATTGGTTGACGAGACGAATCACATCGTGTTGTCGATGCGATAAACGTAGTGGGGTTCATTGTTCTAATGAACTTGGA
Source organism: Ormosia emarginata (assembly GCA_029884605.1). Taxonomy (NCBI): domain Eukaryota; kingdom Viridiplantae; phylum Streptophyta; class Magnoliopsida; order Fabales; family Fabaceae; genus Ormosia; species Ormosia emarginata. Next base: position 27,600,192 of record JAQQTP010000074.1, on the reverse strand, counting down.
GACTTTAGTGTACGGGATCCCACATGTGGACAGTTGGTAGCTCCGCTGGGCCGTGGTAAACCGATAGCACACTATGGTACTCGACACGCACTATATTTAATCGAGATTTGTGAAATCTAGTAGTACATTTGCCTGTAGTGCCACAACATGAGACCGTGAACTACACCACGCCTGGATGATGGATTCCAATGTCGTGGGGCTATAGACGCAACGTGTGACCGCGCAATAGTTGGTTGGGCAGCCGTGGTACTAATAGATTTTACGAGTCATTCCGCTCTCTGATACTTGTGTTTTCTTTAGCTCCATGGAGTAGGGTTTTGTCATATTGTTTATTTATCTCTATGTCTATTTATTTCCATCTTATCTATTTATTGTTTATCTGTATTTTATTTGTTTATTTTATCTGGTTACTGTTACTATATTTAGTTATTATATCTTATCTGTTTATTCTCATCTTTCTTATTTTATCTGTGATGTTTTATCTGTGATGTGATATATTGTTATGATATCTAAATCTTACTCTAATCTGTTATTCTTTCTGTTATAGTATTTTGTATTGCATGAACTGTATATATGTTGTTTGTCGTCTTCTTATTGGCCATGTTGTGATGATTTTATGTTGTCTTACCTCTTTGTTATATGTATTTTCTGTTTATTTATTTTACGCGGTAAAGACTTCGAGGAAGAGGATCAGCCTATTGAGATCTTGTACCCCGAGGAGGAGGAAGATCAGCAGGCAGACGACCAGTTTTACGATCAAGAACCATCCGATCATCCATACCCTTTGGATTGATTGTGTGGGATGGCAGCACCAGAGATTTTCGGGTTCGTAGAGCTAGTATTTCATGGGAGTTCGCTAGCTTGGCATCTACGAGGCGATCGTGAATCTGTGACGTATGCAGGACGTGTGACCGTGATTCTACGTCAACGTTTTGATGGAGAGCCTGTCATGACCACAACACTTTTTCTGCATTTAGAGTTACCCTTATCCATTAGGCGTCACTGGGGTGCTGAAAACCCTGAGCCTAGTGAGATAAGTATCGTATCGACTGCGCGATCCCGTTATCGCCGTGTGTCGAGACATCCGGGATATCTATCTCCTGATGATCATTTTCATGCTGAGAGTGATCCATCAGAGGATTAGATAACCATGATGTTTTTTTGGGCGCGTCAGCGTATGTCTGTATATATTAACTCTTTTATTGCTTTCCTTGCTGTTTTTGTTTAAATATTTGTAGTCTTAGTTGTGAATTACTTGTACAGCTTATAACTTAAATCATATGTATATTATTAGTGATGATGTTTTTTTTTTATTTCGTATTTTCCGCATTATCTTTTTATATCATATTTCTGTCTATTAGGAATTATTTTACAACCCGTAATAATATTTAACAAATGTTTCACAACTTGGGTAGATTTTATTTCTATTTCTTTTATTTTCTTTTATGTGTGACATCCTCCAAAGGGGTGTTACAATATGCTTGTATCTCGTAAGCCATAAAATCAAGTGCTTTAAGAAAAATCAATCATTTGTGCAACAAGGCTTTATACAGCGGCATTCTCACAGGATCGTGATATAGGACAGTGTCTCAGTTCGGATCATCGGTGCATTTGCATCAGTCTATCCCACAGCCCAGAGGAGCTACCAACTGTCCATTCGTGAAACACCAGCAGCCCGACGCCCCCAAGGTCAACGATATAACCTACAATTAGTCTATTCGTACCCGCACTAAGGTGTGATTCAATCTCCTAGGCATATAGCCTTACAACAGAGTCCATCCGACTTTCACAATGCGTGATGACTTAATGCATATCCATGTACATTTAACAATAATATTCTTTCTCATAACATGTCACATTTTGGCCAAGTTAAAAATCAACAGAATTTTGGTCCCACATATGGACCCACAATAATATATTATCAAATTCTCAAATATGACAAAACATTTTTTAAGGTTCATTATGAAATTTCACTTTAACTTAACATTTCTTATAAAATCTCTCTCTATAGGAATTCTCTTGTAATTCTCATTCAATTTTTATTTCTCTTAATTAGTCAAGTTCTTTACTTTAGTTTAATTATAACATCCTAATATTGAAATCCTAGTATATCTTACATATACCTTACTGATTTTGCTCTGGGTGCCTAGGCGCCATCTCTTTAGTGCTTGAGCACTGGTTGAGCGCCTGGGCGCTCTATAAACAATGCCTGAGCGCTCACCGGGTTGCGTTATAGGAAATTTTTCTGGGCATTAGGGGCTTAGGCGTCCAAACTCCAGTGCCTGAGCGCTCGAGCATTAGTAGGGATTCTGCAGAACTCGTTTCTACAGAATCTTGATCCCAATTCAAAGTTTCTCATCAATCTCAAGTAATCCAATACATGGCCCATAGTCATCAAGATACACAATGACAATCAATAGATTCATACAAATCAAAATTGCAACAAAATCATGAAAAACAACACAACAAAGAGAGCAATCCCACATGGATTCCCTCATCAACAACACTAAGCAAACATTTCCTCACCACCAAGATAAGTTGAAGAGGATTATCTCTCTCTTACCTATGGAAGACAACACAAGAAAACAAGCTCCTTGATCCTTTGTTGCAATTTTCGTCCTACACCTTCACGAAAACCCTAAGGTGAGCAAACTTTCAAAATCTTCACTCAAACCATGAAAAGAGGAGTCCTTGGTCACATAAGTGACCAAGAAAAACGGAAAAAGAGAAGAAAAGAGAAGAAAGTCAAGAGTTTTACCTTGGAGCTTCAAGTTTGGATCTTGAAGAACAATGATGAAGATGGAAACTTTTTAGGTAAATTCTAACTAGAAAGAGGTTTAGAATGTGATGGAGTTCAAGAAAATGTGGTTACTTGAAATTTTTGTAAGCATGGAGGCATCAATGGAGGGTGTGGCCGTGTGGTGTGGAGAGGGAAGAGAAGAGAGAAAATAGATGAGAGAAAATGAGAGAGAAGGGAAAAAGGTAGAGAGATAAAGTGATAGTAACCCTTTTGAAAATGAAAGAATGCCTTAAGTAGAAAAAGATGACCATTTTGATCTTCCAAATCCCCCCCAAAACCATGGAGCTTCACAAAGGAGAGAGGGAAAAGCTTTCTCAACAAGCTGATAGGAAAGTGCTAGGAAGCTTCCTCCAAAGCTTCTTCAAGAAGCCAAAAACTGACTTTTTGAAAAGTCAATGGTGATGTCATGGTGATGTCACTAAAGTGAACATTCTAGAACATCTATATTTTACTACAAGCTATTATCTAATGGACAAAGGTTAGAGTTAACAGAAATCAATATTTATTGTCCAATGGATAATAAATTGTACAACAATTTTTATTCATTAGATAAAAATCTCGAAATACATAAATCTCGTAAACTATGTCTGGCCTCGGGTTTAGCAAGATCCCCCGTCGACGTTTCCACAGTTCAAGGTTTACCAGCCTTGGAGAAAATATTTCGTTTTCCCGGCTCCGCTCAGTATGCACGCAAAATGAGGAATATATTAAAATATTCAACATTTTAAAAAAAATCTAGAAAAATGCACAAAAATCATAAATATTATAAAATGACTATTTATCATGAAATTAACAATTTTCGGGGTGTTACAACTCTCTCCTTCTAAAAAAAAATTTCGTCCTCAAAATTTTCATACCTTAAAATAGTTGTGGATGTTGCTCCTTCATCTTGTCTTCTAACTCCCACATTGCATCATCGGTTGTGTCATTTCAGATTACTTTTACTAATGAGATCTACTTCCCTCTGAGTTGCTTTACCTTCCTATCCTCAATCCTTACAGGAATTGTCTCATAGGTTAAGTTCTCTATCAATTGTACTGTGTCAGGTGCGATGACATGGCTCGAGTCAGGAATATATTTTCGTAGTTGTGACACATGGAAAACATTGTGAAAGTTAGAAAGAAAAAGTGTTAAGGCTATTTGGTAAGCTATTGGACCTATCCGGTGAAGAATTTGGTAAGGTCCAAGGAATTTGGGAGTAAGTTTTCTAGATTTTAGAACTCAGTTGACCCCAGTCGTAGGCGTGACTTTCAAAAACACATGCTCGTTTTCCTCAAACTCAAGAGGCTTTCTTCTTTTATCAGCATAGCTCTTTTGTTGACTTTGAGTCGTCCTCATCTTTTCCTGAATCATCTCGACTCTCTCAGTCGTTTCCTGTATAAGATCAGGTCCAATAGTAAGGCGCTCACTATATTAATACCAACACAAAGGTGTTTTGCAATGTCATCCATATAGAGCCTTATAGGGCACCATTCTTATGCTCGAATGAAAACTGTTGTTGTAGGTGAAGTCTACCAATAGTAAAACTTCATCCCAACTTCCCGTTTGTTCCAAAGCGCAAACTCTGAGCAAATCTTCCAATGATTGAATCGTCCTTTCCGATTGACCATTGGTTTGAGGATGATAAGCAGAACTCAATCAGAGCTTAGTTCTTAATGCTTCTTGCAGACTTTGCCAAAACTTTGATGTGAACCTTGGATCTCTATTAGAAATGATACTGGCAGGCACACCATGCAGCCTAAAGATCTCACCAATATGCAGCTGAGTCAACTTCTCCATGTTGTACCTTATGTTGATGGGTAAGAAATGTGCTGACTTCATGAGTCGATCAATAATTACCTATATTGAATTGTAACCCTTTCTGATCTTTGGCAATCCAACCACAAAGTCTGTCGCAATACTATCTCACTTCTATTCGAGAATAGCTAGGGGTAGCTGTTAGACCATTTGTGTATCGCAAGTGCATGGGTTATTCAAGTAATACAGATATGGAGTATAAGTTCATTCCCATGAGGATATATGGCTTCCATTACTAAGTAACAGCTAATAGCTTAGCTAAATTCTATTCAAGAACATATAAAATGAAGAAAAGCAAATAAACTAAATCTAAACTACAAAAGCAATAAAGATAATGGTTTAGAGATCTAGGAAATCCTTCTTCACCTCCTACTTCAACTAATGATATGCAATCCTTCCAAGCAACATCAATGAATAGTTAGTTAGCTTAAGAATCTGATTTAGTCAAAAGCCTATGTCTAGGTCAATCAACCCTGGTGTCATTTACCTAATGCACTATATTTCTTATGTTTTTATGAGGACTAGTATAAACTCCACTAATGAACGGTCTATTCTCAAACACCCGCTAATACATGGCTAAAAGGTATATTTCTATCCAATTAGCGAATTAACTCATCCAAGCTAATTAAACTCGTCGAACATGCATCTATCATACCATATCCATATCCACAAATCCCTATGTCTAGTTCATTTGCATCAATCAAGATCATGCAATTATTGGCCAAACAAGAGCAAACATTAAGCATAGGCATGGAAGAACATAACCAAACATCAATAGATACTCAAAAGATAACATAAACATCAATATTCATATAAAGATCCAAAGAATTTCCTAAATACAGCTGCTAATCCATTGAACACAAATTTACAATCAAAATAGTGCTCAAGAGATAAGGAAGAGAAGGGAAACAAAGGGAGAAGAGGAAGGAATCCACAGATATCATCCTTGAAGCTTTAATCTCCTTCCATAAGGAAGATGACATCCAACCTAGCCTCCCTAGGCCTCCAATCTGTCCAGAAATGAAGAACAGACCATAGCCTCTCAAAACCTAAAAAGCTCTCAAAACTCACTCCCTACAAAATCTGTTAAAAACGTATATATAGACTTAGAAAAACAAAGTCACGCCGCGACATTAACATGCCTACGCCGCGGCACGTGTCAAATTAAGTCAGGGACACCGCGACATTCACATGCCACGCCGTGACGCTCCATTTGCGCAACTCTTTGACTTTTCAAGGAATGCTCCACCGCTGCGGCGTTGCCTGCTGACATGCAGATTTGGCTTTCTCTTCCCATTTTGGCTCAAATGCTCCACATATCATCTTGTTTAGAGCCCTTCCTAATATAAAGAAAATACCAAATTAGTAAGAGTTGCAAATCCACTTTATCAATCAAATAATATGCATAATTTACTCAATTACATATAGGAAAGGTATTAGAATTGGATATAACAAATGCAAGTATAAAACTTTCCAAATATGCATATATACAAGGAGTTTAGCAATCTGAGAAACACAAATATGGGGCACAAAAAACTACATATTGTGGAGTTATCATACCCCCAAACTTAACCTTTTGCTTGTCCTTGAGCAAAACAAAGTATGACTAAGCAAACTTTCTTGAACAATTCAAACAACTTTTCATTCAGCAATTAGCAAATTTTAATCTTTCTTTTCTTCAATTAAACCACAACCACTAGTATATAATGATTACTTCAATCCATAAAAAGTACAAATGCCCCAAAACCAGCTTCACACATACACAATCCTTCATATGCTAACAATCTAGCTTCCTTCCATGCAATTCACATTATCCACAAACATGCATGATAAACTTCTTCTATTCAAATCATACACATCCGGATAAGTTTATAAGCATACCTGCATATGAATCTTATAATCCAAAAAATTGATCCTAAACTCTCTCTCCACTAATGTAAACCACACACAACTGAGGATCAAGAGGGTCTTTTCAGCTTATAATGTCAGGCCAATGGTAATGGGCGTATGAAAAGAAGGGAAAGGATACATACAAACATTGAGAAACATAAACATGTTATTCAATATTTGAGCCACTAACTGAGATTAGAAGGGTATTCAACAATGAAGGATCACAACTTGCCAGAACCATGCAATGCTTTTTGTAACACCCTCCCTAGGGTATCACATGTCTGATTCCCGACTCATAATCTGAAAATGTTTTCATAAAAGGTTTGAGTTAAAAATGTGGGTTTAAAAAAAATTCTTTCTTGTTGAAATATAAACTTACTGAAATTTATATGTAATACTGAAAAAAACATATATTGAAACTAATTCATATACAATCATTGACACTAATTAATATTTAACAATTTGAAGAAAAATATAAAACTAACAGACTCTTCTTTTTTTTTAACAGTAGCAAACCCCTTGACGGGTCCTACTAAATAGCACGGTATAACACTAACGATAAAACTTAACATACTCATTCCTTATCTTGTATCCAGCTTGTTGCATCAGAACTCTACTCCTTGTCTACTCAGAACACCTTCGAACTTGAGACAACCACTCTTCAATGTTTTCATCAATCTCTGAGTATCCATCGCCCGTTATGTCTAAGACAACTCGATCCTTCTATCATTTGATTTTAACAGTACAGACACAGCAAAATAACATAACAAAGAGGTGAGATCACCTACACCAATACCAACATGGCAGCACAGAGATAACACAAGCAGCAATATTATACATGGATATCATATCAAACTTCCAATAATATATTCAATATTAATCAACTATCATCATCAAATCATTTATCAATTCAATTATTATAAACAACAATTACGATAATGTCCTAATTATCATCATCATCATCCAAGTATTCAAAACAATTGTTATAGCCAAATATCCTCAATTAATATATCACACAGATATAAATGTTCAGAGTATGCATGTACACAAGACTCGATTTCCTACTCCATGGAGCTAAACTCAGGTCGGAGAAATGATCGAAAAGATCTGTCTACCACATGCCTCAAACCACGTGCTATAATCCTCATTTTGATTTTTGCACATCTAGCATATACACGACGCCTTTTATCGATCTTGATTAAGAATAGTGTCTCGGTCCGATCATCGGTGTGTTGCATCGGTCTAACCTACGGGAAGAAGCGCGACCAACCACCCGTGTAGGCAACCCGCACCCCGATGCCCCCAAGGTCAACAAGTGACCTACACTACGCATATCACACCCACTCAAGAGGTGTGTTTCTCCTAGGCAATCACCATATCCAAATCCTCATCGGACCATTCCAATGCATGTATAATGCACCAAATCCAATCACGACAAATATGTCATTTTCTCACAAACAAGTTGTATGGACACCGGTTCAACAGTAATCATACTGTACTTTCAACAGCGAAAAATCATGTTATCACGTTTTTATAGTTATTAAACACTTTTACTGTATTTTTCACAATCGCGTAACATTTCTGTTACGTTTTCACAATCCAAAAACGTTTCTATTATGTTTTCACAATATCATAACACTTCTTTTATATTTTCACAATACTGTAACACTTTTGTTGCGTTTTTAAAATTCCAAAATGTTTTTATTACATTTTTACAATACCGTAACACTACTGTTACGTTTACAAAATTTCGTAACATTTCTGTTACATTTTCAAAATGTTGTAACTCTTCTGTTGCACTTTTAAACCACGTACTAATTTTTAACGTTTTTCTCAATCGCGTAAAAACATACATTTCTCAAATCGCATAGTATTTTTCCACTGTTTCAAAATCGCGTAACTTAAAAATCATTTTTTTACGTTACGTAAATCATTTTCTATCATTCTCAAAATATTTAAAATACTTTCCAAATCTCATAACAATTTTCTATCATTTTCACAATCACGTAAAAATATTCTGTCACTATTCAAATCACGTAGTAATTTTTCAACAATATTTCAGTCGCGTAAAATATTTAAACGCTTTCTAAATCGTGTAGAAATATTTAAACATTTTTCAAATCGCGTAGAAATATTTTACTGTATTTCAAATTGTTTTTAAGATACGTAAAATATTTTTCAACATTTTTCAATCACATAAAATATTCCTCAATATTCCAAACATTATTTTGGACTTAAATAAATCAATATCATTTTTAACACATTGTTCAAAATTGCGTAGCTTAAAAATCACGTTTTTAAGATACGTAAAACATTTTTCATCACAATTTCATTACAGAAAATACTTCTTAACCTTCAAAAATTCCTTTTCAACTTTTCTCAAAATAATATAACTTTATATTTCATTTAATATATTTTCTTACTCAAGAAAATATTTTTTCCACAGTTCTTTACTCAAGAAATTCTTTTTCAAAATATACTTCACAAAAATCACTTTTCCATTGATGTAAATCAACGTTTCAAAACTTAACATTTTCTAACGTATTTCAAAACTTGAAAATAAGTTATACGTTAGTAAATTTTCAAAACACCATTATATTCTTCATTTTTCCCAAATCAATTCTAAAATCAATTCTTTTCAAAACAAATTAAGATTCAAACCCTTGCAACTTTTCTTTTTCATTTTCATAAGAAAGTTCATTTCTCAAGTGATAAAATACTTTGATTCCCTTTCCAAAATCCTTATACTAAAACATTTTGTTCAAACATTTTGTTTCCACTTTATAATTACTTTGTTTCATAAAACCAAAATTTATTCTAACCTCCAAAAATCGTAGAGTCTTTGGCCATTGAAGCCATCAAATACTTTTCTTCTAAATTGATATGGTTTTACACAAACAAAACCATTAAAAATTCTTTGTTTTCAAAACCGAAATACCGATGGTCATAAAAACCAAACCCATTTGTTCAAATTCATATTTACTTTCCTTACAAATCCTTTTTCACTTTCTTTGCAAATCCTTAAAATTATCATTGCTATTTTCATTTAAATCTCATATTTAGTAAAACACTTAGAAACTTTTTACACAAAATAATTCAATAAAAATCCTTCTAAAACCATATTCATATACTCTTTGAAAAAATAAATTCTTTGTTTATTCTCCTTACTTTTCTAAACATCTATTTTCATCATTCAAGAAAATATTAATTTTGTGAACACCTATTTTGAGGTGTCTTGTTCGAAATCCACCATGTTCTAAGTACTCAAAAATCAATTCTTTTATTCTTGAAAATTTTCAACATGAACCCTAATCAAGGGCATCAAAACCGTAGCTCTTCCTTGGCTATTGGAGCCAAAAATCAATTTCCTTTCCACCATCAAGTCATGGCATATACATATATATTTCATCATAAATAATATAAGCATACCATCAAAGCCATAAAAGCATGTATAGCATATCAAGCATATCATCAAAGCTATAAAATCATGCAAAGCATATCAAGCATAGAAAATTAATCAAAGCTCATAAACACCCACAAATTAATTACATGACCATGGATATGAATCCTCACATGGATTCCACATCCATCAAATAAAATACCATCTCTCACCACCATGCTTGGTTGGTGAGATGGATCTCCCTCTTACCTCTTGAAGATCCTCAAAAGCTCCTTGTTTTGCTTCTTTTTCCAAGTCCTTCACCACCAAGGGCTTCTCAAATACAAAACAAAATACATAGAAATTAGTATACTAAGCTTGATTAAGAAAACCATGGATCAAACATGGTTTAGATCATGAAAAAGAGAGAAGAAAATGAAGTATCCTTATACTTCACCTCAAAAACCCAATAACTTTGATCTTGAAGAAACTCCTTGAGGATGAATGATTTAGAAGAAGTTTTCAACATGAAAGTTGCTTAGAATATCATGGAGATTCAAGATATAAGGTTGGATGAAATTAAAAGAGCTTGGATGGTGATTTTAGGGGTTTTGACCGAATGATATCTCTTGAAGAACAAAGATGAAATTTTTTATTTTTGATAGAAACTTGAAGCTTGAATTTGAAGATCAAGATGAATGATTTTGGAAAAACTCATAACTAGAGATGTTCTTAGAATGGTGTTTAGGTTTAGAAAATCAAGACTAAAAGATTAGAAGAGGAAACATGAAATTTACTATTTTTGGTAGAATCTTGAAGCTTGGATTTTGAAGTACTAGATGTTGGATTTTGAAGAAACCTTCAACATGAAAGTTGTTTAGAATAAGGTAAGGATTCAAGAAACTAGGTTGGATGAAATTAAAGAGTGATGGAGGGTGTTCTTAGGTGCCATGACCGTGAGCTTAGAGAAGGAGAAGGAGAGAAATTTTTCTAAGTGTTTTTGGTTTTTGGAATGATCAAGAATGATCAATAATGAGTGATAATGGTCTTCAATTTTTTCTACACACTTAAACTCCTTCAAAACCGTAGCCCCCCTCCAAGCTTCTTCAAAAATTCAATAATGATGAAACATTGATCAAGACATCCAACAATGACATAAAGCATCATTTAATGGATTGAAATTTGTTTTTCTTTGTCTTCTAATAAGCCAAAAACCGTCCCCCTCCTTGCTTTCTTCTTCCATGTAAATTGATCAATAATGATCAATAATATTGCAATATTGACCAAGACTACTTAACAAAGACATAAAGCAATTAATCAATGCATTGAAATATTTTTTTTTCTTTGTCTCCAAAAGCATGCAAAACCGTGACCTCCCTCCATGCATGCATTAAATCATGTTGTCATATTTTCTAATCATTATTTAAATTAATTCTAGCCATTGATAAATTCAATGGTTAAGATTTTGGTAAACTTTTAATTTTAGAAGACTAAATCTAGGCCATTGGATTTTTCTCCTTTAAATTCTAACCATTAGATTTGTCTCCAAAATTAATGGTTAAGATTGCTCCTTCTAACTTTTAATCCAAGGGTCATAATTAGTCTTTGCTACATTAGAAGACCAAATCTCCACCATTGATTGATTCTTCATCCAATGGTCATAAATGGTTTTTGTTACTTTTTAAGATTAAATCTCCACCCTTGATTTAATCTAAATCCAATGGTTATAAATGGTCTTTGTCATTTTTTTCAAGACCAATTCTACACCTTTGATTACATCTATGGTTGATATCAAAGCCTTCCTAACTAATCTTATTCTCACACCATTGATTAAATCAATGGTTATTATCCAAGGCTTCTTTATTAAGTTTGTTTCTTAACCTTTGATTAAATCAATGGTTAATATTCAAACTAAGTATTCTCATCCAAGGGTATAGATCAAGTCAAGCTCTCTTTGTTGACTACACAGTATAATATTTATTCTTGTATCCTACAAATAATATTTTCTTATCAGATTTTTATCATCCGATAATTAAATACAAAGATAAAAATACAAGATAAGAAATTTTTAAAATCTGTTTCCTGGATTCAGGTTTAGTAAGATCCCCTGTCTCCGTCTAAACAAGACAAATTTTTCTATGCGTAGAAAAATTTTTGCTTTGCGGGACCCACCTGAGCCCACGTATGGCCACCTGGGGCCACATAGGACCACCTGGGCCCACATACAGTAAAAAAAAAATTCATAATCATCTACAAAAATCACAAAAATTATAAAATGCACAAATATCAAATCAGATTACGTAAAATAATTACCTAACGGTAAAAATTAAATTACGTAAAGTTTTCTCTGGCCCGAAAATTTTTATTTTCCTGACCCTGAGTAAATCACTCAAAACGATCAAATACGCTGACGGAATAAACAAAATAATTTTATAGTGCACAGAAATTACTAAACAGTAAAATTCTGTTAACTGTCAAAATTACTGTTTAAAAGATATGGAAATTTTGGGATGTTACACTTTTCATTTTTAACTTTTCTTTTTTCATTGTTTGCTTTGCTTTTCTCTCTTTTCATTTTCTTTTTACTTTTACAAAGCAATTTCTTTTTCTTTTGATTGCATTTGGTTCTTTCAGGCTCATTTTTTCTTAAACATACACATCCATACTCATTAGACTCAATTCAAGAAATAACACATCATGTACTCAACAGACATTGAAGGTAGGAAAATAATGCAATGCTTTTACATGCATTAGAATGATTAACAGGGTAACAAACACAATGGGTAAATGAAAAACATATAAGGCCAAACAATTATGAGGCTTCAAAATGGGACCTAGTGATATCATCATATCAGGGTAGGCTTAAAAAGCTTAATCGGTCCAAAGAATGCCCTAATCATTTCCTTAGTCATGCACAATCTAGGATTTCGCCTCAAGAGAGTTTAAAAACAACTTCTAGGATAATTGAAACTCTACATGTACATCCATAAACTTACTCTAGACATGCACTCTTATCATTTTCAAAGTTACACTTACATTTAAGTGGAATGTAAATCATGCATCAATAGCAACTGAACTGTTTCACATGCTTCAATATCACATAAGGTTTCACTCAAAAGGGGGCAAATAGCAACCTTTTATATCATGAACAACCAAAACAACACTAGCATTCTTTTGCAACAAAGCATGCATTCAAACAGATTAAACTTTTCAATTTAACATGCATAACATCATTTGCACAATAGTAAAAATTAAAACTTCTTTGCAAACCCATCAGTAATAACCAAAACAAATAGAAACTCATGGAAACATGGTGGCTATCACAACTGTATCAAGAAAATATCATCACATGCATACCTAATACATCATACTCATCCAAAGCATGTAATGGCACTCTCCCAAACCAAAGTGAGACAAAGTTCTCACTTTGCATTGGCATTTTGAGACCTAAACTTTACAACTTAAGCACACTATTAATCTGAGCATACTAAAATATGAAATAACATGAAAAACAAAAGAAATATGTACAAAACAGAGCACCACACCGCGACATTAAACTGCCAACACCGTGACATCATAGCACATCTGCAGAATTCTGCAGAAAACATTCACTGGCACCGCAGCGTGAAATATGGCAACACCGCAGCGTGAGAAGTCTAACTGTAAAATTCAGCAGCAAACACAATTTTGCTATTGGAATTAGTTCAAAGTGGCCTCCAGCAGCAGCAAAACTTGTCCAAAAAGCTATTTTACAAAATGTACAACAAAAACATACCAAAACAACAAAATCAACATATAAACCTATATAAAACTTAAAACCTAAGAAAAGCATAAAAACAATCAAAATCATAAAACTACTAAATTAACATATTAATACTATTAACATAAACATATTAACATATACATATTAACATATTTATAACTTCAAATACAAGAAAAGTCTAAAAACTAACTAAAACTACAAAACTAAACTTACTACATATTTATGACTTAAAACTTACTAAACACATACTAATTAACAAAAACATAAAAACCTGGGTTCCTTCCCAAGAAGGGCCTGAGTTATTGTCCCGACAGGACTTTGTCAAGGCAAAACGCCAACTCTTTCGATTATAGACGGTTTGATCACAAAAGTGATGGATTGGATGGTAGGCCTTCCTTCACCTGAATAGAGGTCTCCGTTTAGGGGTCGCGACTCCCTCAAAGGCATCGAATGATGAAGCTCATCCTCCAATTATTGTACCTATATACAAAGAAGGAAAACTTTAAATAAAAAAGAACTATACAACTTGAATTAGAACCAGCTAAACTCATTGTCGATATTAGCAATATGGAATTAAACCATTATCCCTTGGCAATTGCCAAGGAATAAGGCTAAACTCTTTGGAAATACACTATTATCCCCAGCAATGGTGCCAAAAACTTGTTAGACCATTTGTGTATCACAAGTGCACGAGTCATTCAAGTAATATAGATACGGAATATAAGTTCGTTCCCACGAGGATATATGGCTTCCATTACTAAGTAACAACCAATAGCTTAACTAAACTCTATTCAAGAACATATAAAATGAAGAAAAACAAATAAACTAAATCTAAACTACAAAAGCAATAAAGATAATAGTTTAGAGATCTAGGAAATCCTTCTTCACCTCTTACTTCAACTAATGATATGCAATCCTTCCAAGCAACATCAATGAATAGTTAGTTTAGCTTAAGAATCTGATTTAGTCAAAAGCCTATGTCTAGGTCAATCAACCCTGGTGTCATTTACCTAATCCACTATGTTTCTTATGTTTTCATGAGGACTAATATAAACTCCACTAATGAACGATCTATTCTCAAACACCCGCTAATACATGGCTAAAAAGAATATTTCTATCCAATTAGCGAATCAACTCATCCAAGCCAATTGAACTCGTCGAACATGCATCTATCATACTATATCCATATCCACAAATCCCTATGTCTAGTTCATTTGCATCAATCAAGATCATGCAATTATTGGCCAAACAAGGGCAAGCATTAAACATAGGCATGGAAGAACATAACCAAACATCAATAGATACTTAAAAGATAACATAAACATCAATATTCATATAAAGATCCAAAGTATTTCCTAAATACAACTGCTAATGCATTGAACACGAATTTATAATCAAAACAGTGCTCAAGAGATAAGGAAGAGAAAAGAAACAAAGGGAGAAGAGGAAGGAATCCATAGATGTCATCCTTAAAGCTCTAATCTCCTTCCATAAGGAAGATGGCATCCAACCTATCCTCCCTAGGCCTCCAATCTGTCCAGAAATAAAGAATAGGCCGCAACCTCTCTAAACCTAAAAAGCTCTCAAAACTTACTCCTTACAAAATCTATTAAAAACGTATATATAGACTCAGAAAAACAGAGTCACGCTGTAGCATTAACATGCCTATGCCGTGGCGCGTGTCAAATTAGGTCAGGTACGCCGCAACATTCACATGTCATGTCGCGGCGCTCCATTTGCGCAGCTCTCTGACTTTTCAGGGAATGCTCCACTGCCGCGACATTGATATGCCTACGCTGCGGCGTTGCCTGCTGAGATGCAGATTTGACTTTCTCTTCCTATTCAGTCTCAAATGCTCCACATATCATCTTGTTTAGAGCCCTTCCTAATATAGAGAAAATACCAAATCAGTAAGAGTTGCAAATCCACTTAATCAATCAAATAATATGCACAGTTTACTTAATTACATAGAGGAAAGGTATCAACATTGGATATAACAAATACAAGCATAAAACCTTCCAAATATGCATATATATAAGGACTTTAGCAATCTGAGAAACACAGATATGGGGCATAAATAACTACACATTGTGGAGTTATCAGTTGCAACATTCCTGACGGTCTTTGTGTGAATGCTTATGTCTTGAAGCATATCAAATGAGTTTTTGATGATAACAAAGTCAAAGATGAAGATCAAGATCAAAAGAAAAGACCAAGACCAAAAGAAGAAGACCAAGATCAAAAGAGGTATATTAGATATAGGTCTTAGAACATCAATGTGAAATGCTCTCAAGGTATCTCAATTATATCTCAAATGGTTTTTCAAAAATGGTTTTAATCAATATGTTTTTCAAAGTTCATATTCTAAAAAGATGTTGTTTTTAATCTTGGATCATGCTAAACATATACCAATATTAATCAATCCAAGTTTCTTAATGTTAGAAATGACATGGATCCTCTTTTAGGCTTGAAAAATGTGTTCAAAATGGTAAGTAATCGATTACACACTCTTGGTAATCGTTTACCAGCAAGTTAGAGGACGTGTAATCGATTATACACAATATTGTAATTGATTACCATATGCCTAGAAAGGGAAGAACACATTCAAAGGGCCATGTAATCGATTACATCAATATTGTAATCGATTACCATCAAATCAGAAGGCGTGTAATCGATTACACAAGTCATGTAATCAATTACCACAAACCCAGAAAGCCAAGAACACGTTTTATCTGCCATGTAATCGATTACCAGAACCCTGTAATTGATTACCAGCATTCTGACATGCCCAACGGCTATATTTTCTTGGTATTTAATGTTGCCACAAAAGCCCCCAACGGCTCTATTGTTCTAAAAACTTATAAATACACTTCTTGGGCATCATTTGAGGCTAACCAACAATTGAGAAACATCATTCAATCACTTTAATCTAAGAATCATCATTAAATCTCTTTTTGCTCTGTTTTTGTATATATATTTGAGATATTCTTGAAGAGCATCATAGGGCTTCAATTTGTGTAATCCACTCTTGTGAGAGTTTCATCTTATAAACACTTTGATTCTTTGTAAAGGGGGTGAGGTATCCCTCTAGAGAAAAGAGAGTGAGGTATCTCTCAAAGATTGTAAATGGTGAGGTATCCCTTGTGGTGAAGAAGGTGAGGCATCCTTCAAAGGTTGTGAAGGGGGTGAGGTATCCCTCTAGTGAAAAAGGTGAGGTATCCCAATTTTGAGGCTCAAGCACAAAGGGTGAGGTATCCCAAGGTGTGGTGAGTGCTCTTTTGTGTAAAGGTTTTGAAGCACCCGTTCAAGCTTGAAGTTTAGTGAAAAATCTCAAGTGGTTTGCTTGAGGACTGAACGTAGGTCACAAGGGATGGTTGAACCAGGATAAATCCTTGCATTTGTTTTTCTCAACTCTATCCTTTTACTTTGCGCTTTAATTACATATGCTTGTGTTGAGTTTGATATCTTGCTTTGCTTGAATACTTTCTATCTTGGGTTGTTTATTTGTAAGTGGTTCATTTAATCGCATTTATCTATTCACTTCAATTAAACAATAGCTTCAACGAAAATTTGATAAACAAGTGCTTTGCGAAAGATTTGTGAAAATATTTCATAAACTCAATTCACCCCCCCTCTTGAGTTTGAGGCCACTTGATAACAAGTGGTATCAGAGCTAGACTCTTGTGTAAATAGCTTAGCAGCTTCAAGAGAAAGTGATGGCCTCTTCAAATGGTTTTTCTGATAGTTCTTCTCTTTATAGACCTCCCTTTTTCAATAGGGATGGGTATGCTTATTGGAAAGAAAAAATAAAAATTTTTATTGAAGCTATTGACTTAGATGTGTGGAATGCTGTTGAAAATGATCCTTTTGTCCCCACACAAGTTATAAATGGTGTGAGAATTAATACACCAAGAAGTGAATGGACGGATGATGATAAAAAGAAGGTCCAATATAATTTGAGAGCCAAAAACATCATTACCACTGCTTTGGGGTATGATGAGTTCTTTAGAGTCTCAAATTGTAAATCTGACCAAGAAATGTGGGACACCTTACAAGTAACTCATGAGGGTACTAGTGAAGTGAAAAGATCAAGGATAAATACTCTCACTCATGAGTATGAACTTTTTAGAATGAACCAAGGTGAAAGCATTCAAGAAATGCAAAAACGATTTACACATATTACAAATCATCTTGCTTCATTGGGAAAGACTTTTCCTAATGAAGATCTTATTAACAAATTGTTAAGATGTTTGAGTAGGGATTGGCAACCTAAAGTGACGGGTATCTCGGAATCAAGAAATCTAGCAACTATGACCTTAGCCACACTTTTTGGAAAGCTACAAGAGCATGAGTTGGAGCTGAATAGGCTCAATCAAAATGAGAAGCATGACATGAAGGAAAAGAAAGGAATTGCTCTAAAGGCCACCTCTTCTATGAATAATGATGATGATGATGAAGATGATGGAGATGACTTAGAGATTAATGAGGAGAATCTTAGCCTTCTAGTAAAGAAGTTTGGAAGATTCTTTAAAAAGAATAGAGCTCAAAGAAGACCTCCCTTTCCCTCAAAGAATGCCTATCACAAAGGGGAAGGAACCTCAACCACTCCTAAATGCTATGAATGTGGAGAATTGGGACACATGAAGATGGAGTGCCCAATGTATCAAAGGAAAGTGGAGAAGTATGAAAAGAGGTACTCAAAGGAAAATAAAGAAAGAAGAGCCTACATAGCTTAGGATGATAATGAGATGGATTCAACCGATAGTTCGGACAATGAGAAAGCCAATCTATGTTTCATGGCTAGAGGAGAAGAGGAAGATGAAGATGACATGGAGGTAACATCCTCAAATTTTGAATCTAATTCTTCTCCTTCCTATGATGAATTGCAAGATGCATTTAAAGAATTGCATAATGAATCTATAAGACTTGCAAAACTTATTTCATCATCCAAGAAAACAATTTCCTTTTTTGAAAACAAAATCTCTATTTTAAATAAGGAAATTGAGGAACTTAAACTTGAAAATGAAACTCTTGGACTCATTGATGCAAATTCCTCATGCATGACATGTTCTTTACTTGATAATGCATCTACATCCTTTTCTTGCTCATCATGTAAAACTTTTGAAAAGGAAATTGAAGACTTAAAAAATACTCTTTCAAAATTTACCCTTGGAAGAGATAATTTGAACATATTACTTGGGAATCTAAAATGTGTGTTTCAAAAGACTGGTTTAGGGTACAATCCCAAAAATTAACAAAAACTTTACAAGAATTTCTTTGTTCCCTCAAGTACATCAACAAGTCCTTTTATAAAGTGTTTTCATTGTAGCAAGAAAGGACATAGTGCATCAACTTGTAATGTGAGGAAGAATATCGATAATAAGAATGAAACTAAAATAGTTTGGATTCCTAAAGGCATCTTGCCTAACTCTAACAAACAAGGACCTAAGACAATTTGGGGACCAAAGGTCAAAAATTGAAGTGTGTTGTAGGTGTGCTTGAAGGCCAAGAATGGTCTTTGGAATCTCAAAAGTGGCTACTGCAAGTACAAGATCAGAAAATACTCCAAGTTCTCTTCTTTGTCTCCAAAAAACTTGGAGTTGCAACCTTTTGATAAGTGGAGATGTGTTTTATGCTTTAACTTGCTTTGAAGTTGTACTTTTCTAGCTTAATATCTTGAAAGTATCTCTATATATGATAATATGCAAGACAAGTTCACTTCTTATTTGAAATAGCATATTTGATATAAAACATCATTGAACTTGGCATATTAGATCAATCATGCATCTAAACTCTGGCTGCACAATTTTGATGCATAATTTTTTGCATAATCTCATTTCTGCTGCATAATGAACTCATTTGCTGCATAAAATGCAACTTTTCTACATAATGCATGATTTTACTACATAATCTATTTTCTTGCTGCATATTCTGAAACTTGCTGCATAATATGGTGTTTTTGCTGTACAACTACCTTGATTTAATCAATTTTGAATCCAATACTGACTTGAGCATCAGAGGTTCCCTGTAGCTATTTTGCAGGTACTTCATCATGTCAAAGACCTCCAATAAGCTCAAAAACTTCTCCAATCCATCTAAATGATGTAATTCTTAGTAAAAGTAGCAAATTTGCATGATTATATGTTTTGGATCATAATCTGATCAATTTCTATGCTTGCATGATGTTTGGAATTGATTTGGAATGCTTTGGAACAAAATTGAAAGGTTTAAAATTGGTCATTTACTATTTAAAATGCAAAAACTGAGTTTTAGTAATCTGGTAATCGATTACAAGACCTTTGTAATCGATTACAAAGGTTCTACCAAGCATTTCAAGCCAAGTCAGAAAGCAGGTAATCGATTACACCTCCAATGTAATCGATTACGACATTCCCAGAGAGCATGTAATTGATTACACAAACTTTGTAATCGATTACAAGGAAAACAGAACACATGTAATCGATTACAATAAAATGGTAATCGATTACAATAAAATGGTAATCGATTACAAAGCTCTTTTTCTATCATGCTTAATCTTGATGTTCTATTCTTTCATTATGCTTTCCTTATGCTTAATTTTTTTATCTAACCCCATTTGCTCTTGTATGTGATTCTGAATTCTTTTGGCATAAATGATAAAAACTATCTACGATTTCTTTTTCATATGCATTTGCTTTGGTATCACATATTAATGTGCTAAACTGCTTATACTCTGATATTGATCCTGCTGGGCTGAAATGATTATACAATGCTGAATGCTTATGTTGTTTTTGATAATGCCAACGGGGGAGAGATTAGTGAAATATGTTGCATGCGTATGGGGGAGCTTTGCACTTTTACATGAAAATCATTTATCCTATCTCATGCTTACATTACGGGGGAGAGTTGCACTTAATCTCTGATAGATAAATAAATACAAATATTTCTCTCTTTTCAATGTCTATTTTGTCATCATCAAAAAGGGGGAGAATGTGAATGCTTATGTCTTGAAGCATATCAAATGAGTTTTTGATGATAACAAAGTCAAAGATGAAGACCAAGATCAAAAGAAAAGACCAAGACCAAGATCAAAAGAGGTATATTAGATATAGGTCTTAGAACACCAATGTGAAATGCTCTCAAGGTATCTCAATTATATCTCAAATGGTTTTTCAAAAATGGTTTTAATCAATATGTTTTTCAAAGTTCATATTCTAAAAAGATGTTGTTTTTAATCTTGGATCATGCTAAACATATACCAATATTAATCAATCCAAGTTTCTTAATGTTAGAAATAGCATGGATCCTCTTTTAGGCTTGAAAAATGTGTTCAAAATGGTAAGTAATCGATTACACACTCTTGGTAATCGATTACCAGCAAGTTAGAGGACGTGTAATTGATTATACACAATATTGTAATCGATTACCATATGCCCAGAAAGGGAAGAACACATTCAAAGGGCCATGTAATCGATTACATCAATATTGTAATCGATTACCACAAACCCAGAAAGCCAAGAACACGTTCTATCTGTCATGTAATCGATTACCAGAACCCTATAATCGATTACCAGCATTCTAACATGCCCAACGGCTATATTTTCTTGGCATTTAATGTTGCCACAAAAGCCCCCAGTGGCTCTATTGTTCTAAAAACTTATAAATACACTTCTTGGGGCATCATTTGAGGCTAACCAACAATTGAGAAACATTATTCAATCACTTTAATCCGAGAATCATCATTAAATCTCTTTTGCTCTATTTTTGTATATATATTTGAGATATTCTTGAAGAGCATCATAGGGCTTCAATTTGTGTAATCCACGCTTGTGAGAGTTTCATCTTGTAAACACTTTGATTCTTGGTAAAGGGGGTGAGGTATCCCTCTAGAGAAAAGAGAGTGAGGTATCTCTCAAAGATTATAAAGGGTGAGGTATCCCTTGTGGTGAAGAAGGTGAGGCATCCTTCACAGGTTGTAAAGGGGGTGAGGTATCCCTCTAGTGAAAAAGGTGAGGTATCCCAATTTTGAGGCTCAAGCACAAAGGGTGAGGTATCCCAAGGTGTGGTGAGTGCTCTTTTGTGTAAAGGTTTTGAAGCACCCGTTCAAGCTTGAAGTTTAGTGAAAAATCTCGAGTGGTTTGCTTAAGGACTAGACGTAGGTCACAAGGGGTGGCTGAACTAGGATAAATCCTTGCGTTTGTTCTTCTCAACTCTATCCTTTTACTTTGCACTTTAATTACATATGCTTGTGTTGAGTTTGATATCTTGCTTTGCTTGAATACTTTCTATCTTGGGTTGTTTATTTGTATATGGTTCATTTGATCGCATTTATCTATTCCCTTCAATTAAACAATAGCTTCAACAAAAATTTGATAAACAAGTGCTTTGCGAAAGATTTGCGAAAATATTTCACAAACTCAATTCACCCCCCTCTTGAGTTTGAGGCCACTTGATAACACTTTGATGTTCAACCTTTGCTTTTTGACAAACCAGACAAGACGACACACATCTGGCAATGTCACTCTTCATTCCGTGCCACCAAAATAACTGTTTTAGGTCTTGGTACATCTTGGTTATTCCCGGATGCATAATCAACTGGCTCGTGTGAGCGTGTTCGAGAATATACTTCCTAAGTTCTTGATCTTTGCGTACAGAAACTCTACCTCTGAATCTTAGGATTCCATCAGTTCCTTCTTCTAATGTTGTCACTTCGCCTTGGTTCATTAGCTCTCTTTCTTCTTGCAAAAACTTGTTAACTTTCTGTTTCTCTCGAATGTCTTCCATTATGTCATTTGAGATAGTGACCATGTTCATTCAAATCTTCCGTGGTGCCAATTCCACAAAGAACCATACATCCCTGAATTGCTCTATCAAATCTTTTTCCCTGACCATCATAGCAGAAAAACTAAGCATCTTTCTACTTAACGCGTTTACCACGACGTTTGCCTTCCCAGGCTGATACAGAAGTTGAAAATCATAATCTTTTAGAAATTCCAACCACCTTCGTTGTCTCATATTCAGCTCCTTTTGGTCATACAGGTACATCAAGCTCTTGTGATCGCTAAAGACGTTGAACGTCACCCCATAAAGAAAGTGTCTCCATATCTTCAAAGCAAAGATTACAGCTGCTAATTCCAGGTTATGTGTTGGGTAGATCTTCTCATGCACTCGTGACTGTCTCGAAGCGTAAGCCACCACTTTTCTATTTTACATAAGCACACATCCTAATCCTTGGTATGAAGCATCATAATACACTTCGAAGGGTTCACTCGGATCGGGTAGAACTAACACTGGTGAAGTAGTTAGTCATTTCTTCAATTCTTGGAAACTTTCTTTGCATGCATTAATCCACTCAAAGGCTTGATTCTTTCTCGTGAGCTGAGTGAGAGGCCTTGCTATCTTAGAGAATCCCTCAATGAATCTTCGATAATATCCAGCTAGTCCCACAAAGTTCTAAATTTCTGTCACTGTCTTTAACCTTTCCCATTGCAGAATCACTTCCACTTTTGATGGATCTACTGCAATCCCTTCCTTAGAGATTACATGGCCTAAAAACTTGACCTCTTCTAGCCAGAATTCACACTTCGACAGCTTGGCGTACAACTTCTCCTTCAGAATCTGGAGAACTATACTGAGGTGTTCAACATGATCCTCCTGATTTCTAGTGTAGATTAGAATGTCATCAATGAAGACAACTACGAATCTGTCCAAGTAAGGACGAAAGATTCTATTCATATAATCTATGAATACAGTAGGGGCATTCGTCACACCAAACGACATCACAAGACATTTGTAATGATAGTAACGGGTACAAAAAGTCGTTTTGGGAATATCTTCCACCTTTACTCAAATTTGATGGTAGCCCGATCGTAGATCGATCTTAGAGAACACTGTTGCTCCTTTCAGTTTATCCATCAAGTCATCTATCCTCAGAAGTGGATACTTATTCTTGATCGTGACCTTATTCAGTTGGCGATAGTCCACACACAATCGCGAAGTCCCATCCTTCTTTTTGACTAGCAACATTAGTGTTCCCCATGGTGATACACTGGGTCTAACAAATTACTTTTCCAAGAGTTCTTCTAACTGTTTCTTGAGCTCAACTAACTCTGATGGCGACATCCTGTAAAGCGTTATAGATACAGGACCAGATCCAGGCATAAGATTAATGGTGAACTCTATCTCTCGCTCCAACAGTAGACCAGGTACATCATTAGGAAAGAGTTCAGGAAACTCGTTAACCACTGGAATTGCATTCACATCTGCCTCGCTCTCGACTTTTAAAGAAGATAATAACATGTATCCCTGGGCTCCTTCTTTCAAGAAAGCTTGAACTTGGTTGGCCGTAAAAAATCTAGAAACTTTATCCATAGGGAAAACTATAGTCTTACTAGAATAGTCTAACAGGACATGGTTAGAAGACAACTAATCCATTCCTAAAATTATGTCTAACTGAAAAAGTGTTAAATAGATCAAATCAATATAAAAGATTCGACCTTCAACAATTAAAAGACAATCTAAACAAACTTTGGTAGTAACAACAGATTTAGCTGTAGGGGTAGACACAATCAAGTCAAAAGGTAAAGAAGACACAGGTAACCCAAGTCGTCACACACAGTCATAAGAAATGAAAGAGTGGGTTGCCCCAGAGTCATACAGTACTATCAAAAGATTACCTCCTATGATACCCTCTCCTTGTATCAGATCTTCAGATTTAGAGGCTTCCACTCCACTCATGGTATAGACTCGGCCTCCTGCTTGTGGTTTTGCAGCTCTTGCAGTGTTGACTAAAGGTTCTGCCTTGGCTTAGTTGCAGTCACGAGATATATGCCCAGGTTTCCCGCATCGAAAATAGAAGATTCCTTTGATGGTGCAATCCCTCGTTGGGTGATCCTTCTCGCACTTCATGCACTTCGGCGTAGACGCCACATTCTAACCAGTTCGATTTTCACCAGAACATCTGCTGGGACCTCTACCAGGTGACTGTTGCTGATTTCCCGGTGGTCGAGAATAAGGTTTCTTCTGAAAGTGGTTTGCATTGTTGCCACCTCCTCTTTGGAACCTAGTAGGTCTAAAGTTACGATTCCTCGTGTCCCACGCCTGATCTAGATCTTCCACTCGGCGACACGTGTCCAACGACTCTGAAAACTGGTTGATCCTCAAAGTTAAGACCGCCCTTTTCACGTCATGCCTCAATCCCTCTTCAAATTTCTGACATTTCCACACCTTATCCAGCTGATGTTGCAAATACATTGAAAATTTTGACAAGCTCTTGAACCTCGCAACATACTCGCTGACAGTCATATTTCCTTGTCTCAAACTGAGGAACTCCATTTCTTTTGCATGTCTTGCACTTGCTGGGAAGTACTTCCCCAAGAATCTGTCCCTGAATACCTCCCAGGTGATTACTTGACCTTTAGCTTCTAGTAATCTCTACACTTTGTTCCACTAATCTTTTGCGTCTCAGATCAACATGAAAGCAGCATAAGTTACTTTCATGTCATCTGCATAGTTCATGCCTCTGAAAATTTTCTCCAGCTCCTTGGTCCAAAGATTAGCCTTCTTTGGATCAAATTCCCCTTTAAACTGAGGAGGGTTATGACAAAACTCTGATAGATTTTGAGCATCGGCTAATGCTTCTAACTGTTATGCAGCCTTTTCCTGCTATTGAGCAGCTCTTTTAGTTTGTTGTGCGATAACGTCCGTCATTCATTGCATGGCTTCAACAGTTGCAACAATACCTTCACCACGTGCCATTTCACTTTTTCAGAGTAAACTAAATAAAAATACAAGGAAAAATTAGATGTATCCTTTTAGAATACCCAAACACAGAGAATCACATAGTACAAACAAGACAGAACTAACCACAAAGACCTAAAAGAAAACTTAAACCGGTGCTTTGATACCAAACTAGTGTAACGCCCCTTTTTGAGGAGGGAATGTCACACCAAGACCAAAATGCAGAAAAATAAAACCCAAGGTAAGACTCGGTTCATTTTAATATAGGTAAGCCTGTTCATTTTTAAGTGTATAATTAACTTAGCGAATTCTCTTTTTTTTTTGTTGTTTAAAAGAAAATGATGAAACATAACTATAACGGAAATTAATATAAGGAGTAAACCATTCATCAAATATATATATATACTTATACCATACTTGTTTAGTTACATCAGCAGATATACAAAAAACAAAAGCTTTACATGCCCCAAAAAGATTACACGTATATAGCCCTCTAAAAAGTAAAACATCAGGCCCCCAAAAGATTTACAGATAGCCACCAGTAGCTATCAACAGCATCAGCCCCTAAAACTAACGATAAGGAACCATGGCTGGATCGTCCTCGGGGTCTTCCTCGTCAGAGGAAATCATCATTAGAGCAACCGAGTTACGAGCGAGGGCTCATGCCGAGGATAAGAAAGAATCCTCCTTTGAGGAGTAGTAACGTTCACCCCACATATCACGTATAGGCAAGTAAAACTCTAAATACAGATGAGCATTAATAGTAAAAACAGACGGATCATGACGATCCCATGCTAGAGACACCGTCACGTCTCTATGGTAAATGCAGCGATCCGTACTTAGGTTAATGTGCCAGCAGTCTGAACCTTCGTGAAATGTAAGCTGAACATACCCCAAAAAGCCACGTGGACGAGACGTCATTCTCCAAATAGGCACTAATCAAAATCGGGCCAAAACCCAGGGAATTCGTACACTTCCTTTTCTTCACCAATGTCTTCAGAGAAACACATAAATATACAGAATAAAAGAGATATAGAAAAGAGGTGAGACATCCTACATTCAATACTAATTATGGCAGTAAAGAAATAAAACGGCATAGGATGTCCGCATAGCATAGCAGAAATAATAATTCACATCAACATTCACATAATAAACAAATTGGCAGTTCCTGACAGTTATACATCAATAAATAGAAGTTTCATCATCATATGAATAAATAAATGGCAAATGATATATTGACTCACTATGCATGTGCACATGGTACCAAAATCCAACATTCTGTACTAGAAATCCTACTGCATGGAGCTAGACAAAAACCTCGGAGAGAATGATCAAGGAGACATGCCAGTATCTCGTCAGCTATAAAATCAAGTGCTTTCAGAAAAATCAATCATTTGCGTAACAAGGCTTTATACGCCAACATTCTCACCGGATCGCGACATAGGATAATGTCTCATTCCAAATCATTGGTGTGTTTGCATCGGTCTATCCCACAGCCCAGAGGAGCTACCAACTGTCCATTTGTGAGACACCCGCACCCCGATGCCCCCAAGGTCAACGATATGACCTACACTTAGTCTATTCACACCCGCACTAATGTGTGATTGAATCTCCTAGGCATACAACCTTACAACAGAGTCCACCAGACTTTCACAATGCATGATGACTCAATGTATATCTATGTATATTTAATAATAATATTCTTTCTCATAACATGCCACACTTTAGCCAAGTTAAACATCAACAGAATTTTGGTCACACACATGGACCCACAATAACATATTATCAAATTCTCAAATATGACAATACATTTTTTAAGGTTCATTATGAAATTTCACTTTAACTTAACATTTCTTATAAAATCTCCCTCTAGAGGAATTCTCTTGTAATTCTCATTCAATCTTTATTTCTCTTAATTAGTCAAGTTCTTTACTTTAGTTTAATTATAACATCCAAATACTGAAATCCTAGTATATCTTACATATACCTAGCCGATTTTGCTCTGGGCTCCTAGGCGCCATCTCTTTAGCGCCTGAGCACTGGTTGAGCACCTGGGCGCTCTATAAACAACTCCTGAGCACTCACCAGGCTGCGTTACAGGAAATTTTTCTGGGCGTTGGGCGCTTAAGCGTCCAAACTCCAGCGGCTGAGCGCTCGTGCATCAGCAGGGATTTTGCAGAACTCATTTTTACAAAATCTTGATCCCAATTCAAGGTTTCTCATCAATCTCAAGCAATCCAATACATGGTCCATAGTCATCAAGATACACAATGACAATCAATAGATTTATACAAATCAAAATAGCAACAAAATTATGAAAAACAACACAACAAAGAGAGCAATCCCACATGGATTCCCTCATCAACAACCCCAAGCAAACGTTTCCTCACCACCAAGAGAGGTTGAAGAGGATTATCCCCCTCTTACCTATGGAAGACAACATAAGAAAATAAGCTCCTTGATCCCTTGTTGCAATTTTCATCCTACACCTTCAAGAAAATCCTTAGGTGAACAAACTTTCAAAATCTTCACTCAAACCATGAAAAGAGGAGTCCTTGGTCACATAAGTGACCAAGAAAAACAAAAAAAGAAAAGAAAAGAGAAGAAAGTCAAGAGCTTTACCTTGGAGCTTCAAGTTTGGATCTTGAAGAACAATGATGAAGATGGAAACTTTTTAGGTAGATTCCAACTAGAAAGAGGTTTAGAATGTGATGGAGTTCAAGAAAATATGGTTACTTGAAATTTTTTTAAGCATACAGGCATCAATGGTGGGTGTGGCCATGTGGTGTGGAGAGGGAAGAGAAGAGAGAAAATGGATGAGAGAAAATGAGAAAGAAAGGAAAAAGTTAGAGAGATAAAGTGATAGTAACCTTTTTGAAAATGAAAGAATGCCTTAAGTGGAAAAATATGACCACTTTGGTCTTCCAAATCCCCCCCCAAAACTGTAGAGCTTCACAAAGGAGAGAGGGAAAAGCTTTCTCAACAAGCGAATAGGAAAGTGCTAGGAAGCTTCCTCCAAAGCTTCTTCAAGAAGCCAAAAACTCACTTTTTGAAAAGTCAATGGTGATGTCACTAAAGTGAACATTCTAGAACATCTATATTTTACTACAAACTATTATCCTATGGACAAAGGTTACAGTTAACAGAAATCAGTATTTATTATCCAATGGATAATAAATTGTATAACAATTTTTATTTATCAGATAAAAATCTCGAAATACATAAACCTTGTAAACTATGTCTGGCCTCGGGTTTAGTAAGATCTCTCGTCGATGTTTCCATAGTTCAATGTTTACTAGCCTCGGGGAAAATATTTTGTTTTCCCGGCTCCGCTCATTGCACATGTAAAACGAAGAATATATTAAAATATTCAACATTTTCGAAAAAAATCTAGAAAAATCCACAAAAATCATAAATATTATAGAACGATTATTTATCATAAAATTAGCAATTTTCAAAGTGTTACAAAATCCGCTTACCTCTATGCTCTTTGACTCCTCTGTCCATGATCCTTAACGGTCGCATAGCATAAGACAAATCCTCTCTTAACTGCACAGATTCATTTCTCATGACATATGAAGGATCTAGATTGTACTTCCTAAGTTGAGACACATGAAAGACATCATGAAGGTTAGACAAGTTGGATGGAAAGGCAATTTGGAAAGCTACGGGTCTAATTCTCTTTAGGATTTGGTAGGGACCAATGAAACGAGGGTTCAACTTCCATGTTCTCAATGCTCTACCAATCCTAGTTGTAGGAATGACTCTCAAGAATACATGATGTAACACCCTAATACAGATATCCATATATATCCTAGATAGACAGAGATATATAAAGATAACCAGTACTAGAGATGTCACTTCTATACTACATACTAACATATATCTATAATCACAACTGAGTAATTATAGAAAGCCTTGAGAGATTGCGGAAAAACTTAAACTCATACATATATATATACAAACTTAGCCACCTGAGGCTTATTGTAATACATATAACATAAAACTTACAGAACAAACATAAACTTATTACATAAGTTCTGTCTACTTAAAGCAATAAAAACTATTCTAGTCTTCATGCTTTATCTTCTCATCCTTGGCAAGGTTTGCATCTCTCGTACTGCACCTTTATCTTTATCTTTACTGTACTGCATCGAACCTCGCATCCGAACACTCGCATCTGGATTTACATGGAATAGCAACTGGGGTGAGAATTAACATTCTCAGTATAAGCAATTCCAATACCAGTTCTCTATAACATTGTATATAACAAAATATATAACAAATGCTATAATTCTAACTTAGGAACTTTGTCCTCTTTTCTCATAACTTAGGAGTTTCCTCCTCTTTTCTCATAACTTAGGAGTTTCCTCCTCTATTCTCTTAACTTAGGAGTTGCCTCCTCTTTTCTCATAACTTAAACACTTTCTAATAGTGTGATAACAATCAAGAGTGAACACACTTAATATATAATATATACAAGCGCCCATACATCTGTACATACCAACAGTGACGGACAATGCCCATACAACTGTCCGTAAATGCAATGCTAATGATATGTAATGAATATGCCTAAGGAATCCTAAGTGCATGTGAATGAAATGCAAATGCAGAGTTTTGATTTGGAGCGAAGGAATTTGCTAGGAACTAGTCAGTATATCATCTAGTGGTAAATAGAGGAAACCTCATCCTCACCTTACACGTATCCTGGCTCATTGAGAAATTCGGGCTTCATCCTTGCTCAAAGAGCGTCTCTGGATTTCCCACTTATCTCCTTAGGCCTTGGCACATCGAGACATCAGGGTTATGTCCTTCTCAAAAGTCCTTCGGATACCCATCTATCTCCTTTTTGCCTTCATGATTAACATCAAAGGATACTCACTAGATCGATCCTACTTGACTAATTCATAGACTTTCGTACATACTTATATACTTAGTTCCTCTAAGAGCTAAGCATATTCTAGTCTTCTTATGTTTACCCCTTGTGATGAGGAGAATCTGTAACCTCATACTATATGTAACCTTAGCACTTGGTTAGGAATACTTGTTCCCTTAGGAACTTCTCGATCCCTTACCTCCTGGTGAATGACCTCACGTCATATAACGTTACATTCTCGGGTAAACATTACTAAACTATGTCTCTTACTTGTACCTAAACTTCACCTCATCACTCCTTTCTCTTAAGTGATCTCTAATGCAACCTTACGTTGCTTTGAGGTGTTAGGTACTTACCTTTGGCGAACCACTAATCTTGGTTGCCCTAAGGTCCTTTCTCTTCATCTTCACACTAGCTTAACTCTCTAGTGTGTGAAGAGCTTAGTGTTATGTTTATCTCTTACATAAACACCATCTCACTCTTTTCTATAGACTCAACTCATCCTAGTGAAAGAGTCTATCTTAACTAATGCCTCATCTAACCTTGCTTAAGGAACTGAGAGCATTTCTCTAAAACTTTGCATAATTAACTCCACTTTGTCTAAAGAGAGTAGTTCATGCATCTAACTTTCCTTTTCTATCACACTTCTGGTAGTAGCGTATACTACACTTGTGTGCTAACATACTTATTCTAAACTCAACTTCCATGCTTTACTTGCATCTAAGGAAGTATCTTCTCTTTATCTTGTACTTCTAACTCATCTTAACTTATACTTGAGTTGTTGTACATTTCTGTTCTACTTTCTGCTTATGACATCTTCTTAGTCATAATTCCTCTTCTTGTGTATTTAACAATGTACTAAGTCTCACTTAACTTGAGACTAAGTACCTAAACGTTCCCTCTGTGGAACTAATACACAATCTTGTCTCCACTCATGTAATCTAACTCTAGAGTGGCTCTTACTTGCAACTCTTTGTTGCCTAAGCTTCTAGGTACCTTCCTAAGGTAATCCACTATTCTTGGATTTCCTAAGGTTCATACCTTTCTCATCATTCTCTACTAGAGTGAATACTATTATTCATCTCTATTGCACTATCTCATCACATCTTAAGTGATATCGATTGCAACATTAAGTTGCCTAAAGTGCAATATCATTACTTAAAGCAAACATTTCCTTTAGGATGCTTAAAAGCCTATGCTTTCTCATACTTGATGGATAGATATTTTCCACTTGAAAATATCCCATCTTGTGCCTTAACACACTTAGGAAACATGTCTTAATGATTCCCTTAACTATGGCACCTCAAAGCATCCAAAAACATCATTTTGGAGCTTCAGGATCTCATGTCGCAGCACAACATTTGCACGCCGCGCGCCCTTCTCTCGAGGGCTACTTTCTGGGCTAATTTTTAACCTCACGCCGCGGCATGCTTCCTCCACGCCGCGGCATTCCCGGCGAAAACTCTGCGCTGCGGCGGACTATCTATCTCACGCCGCGCGCGCCATCGCCAGTAACCACAGTTCTGCGAGTCTACAGCTGCGGGTTTGCTCCTCTATTGATCATTTCTGCTGATTCCAAGCCATCTCAATCCAAATTCTAAGTAATTCTAAGTCCCTAATCAATTCTTTAACATTTAGGAACATCAATTACCCTCTTAAATCTCTTAATTTGGATTATGGCTAGAATTCTTCATTCTTTAACTTAAGGCTCACTTTGTGATTCAAGGGTCTTCTTTCTTAAGTTGATGTTATAGACAAGTCATAAATGACCCAAGGAACACTTCTATGCAAGCCAAACTCTTCTAACATCTCTAAAACTCAAATTAGCATATTATGTATCTATATGCATACATAGAGAATAGAGATGAATAAAAGCTCTAAACCCCTACCTCTTGAAGATTGAAGCCTTGAATCTTGAAGCTTGATCTTCCTCTTCCCTTCTTCTTCCCTTCTCTCCTCTCCCCTTTCTCTCTTTTCTTCTCTGGTTTTCGGTTTCTCTTCTTCTCTGCCGAGGAGAACCAAATATAAAGGGGAAGGGACGTGCGAGGGAATTACGGGAAAAGATTAATACTTGAAACTTCTATCTCATATGGATACCCGAATCATGCTAATTCGAGTTTCCCTGCTTCCAACAACCTTAGAATAAATCATAAGATTCATCTAAGTTGTTGTTTCTCTTTTCTCATTATTTTCTATATCTGCTGCTAGTCATTTGGTATTAAAAGCACAACCTGTATGCCTAAAAATACCAAACTGACTCTGATTCTCTTGAAACTTTTACCACATCTTATTTGGCTTATTTGTGACCTAGAAATAAACTCTATGTTTATTTCTCTTAACTTAGCAACTTATGCTATTATCTGAGTCATTTTAAGCCATTTTACAACTTTTATGTTGCAACTAAGTGCCTAAATGAACTCAGATTGTCACAAAACTTGACTGACATGCTAAACAAGTTAAATGCTACCTTTCGTAACCATTTACCAGTCTAACATGTACTTAAGGGTATTACACATGATCTCCCTCACTGAACTCTAAAGGTGTTCTCCTCTTATCAGCATAGCTTTTCTGCCTACTGTGACCCCTAACCAATCTATCCTGAATCATTTTAATTTGATCAATGGTCTGCTGCACCAACTCAGGACCTAGAATGGTTCCCTCTCCAACCTCATACTAACACAAAGGGGACCTACACTTTCTATTATAAAGTGCTTCGTACGGTGCCATACCTATACTAGCATGAAAACTATTATTGTAGGAAAACTCCACTAAAGGTAAGAACTTATCCCAACTCCTTTTCTGCTCTAGCACACATGCTCTTAGCATATCCTCTAGGGTTTGAATAGTCCTTTTCGACTGACTGTCAATCTGTGCATGATATGTTGTGCTCAAATTAAGCTTTGTCTCAAAAGCTTTCTGAAGGGCTCCCCAAAATCTAGATGTAAATCTAGGGTCTCTATTAGGAACTATAGAAAGGGGAATATCGTGCAACTTAACTATCTCTTGAAGGTATAACTGAACTAGTCTATCCAAGGAGTAATTAACCTTATATGGTATAAAATGGGCAGATTTGGTTAATCTATCCACTACAACCCATATAGCATCAAAACCTAACTGAGTCCTGGGAAAACTCATCACGAAATCCATGGTGATGTTATCCCATTTCCACTCAGGAGTTACCAAAGATTGAAGAGGTCCAAAGGGTTTCTGGTGTTCTATCTTGACCTTTTGAAAAGTTAAGCACCTAGACACAAACTCAGCTATGTCCCTCTTTATTCCAGACCACCAAAACAACTTCTTCAAGTCTTGATACATTTTTATGGCCCCCGGATGTATAGAGTATTGACTACTGTGAGCTTCTTCATGGATCCTTTCCTTGATTACAGATTCACGAGGAATGCAAAGTCTACCTATAAACTTAATCATCCCATCATCCACCATATCAAACTCTCCAGGATTACCTAAAAAGATATGTTCACTAAGAGTATCATCTTCCTTCTGAGCTTCTAAGATCTGAGTCCTAAAGTCACACACTATGTCCACTAGACTCACACTGAGACTATATGGCAACACAATTACGGAAAGACTCAAGTCTCTAAAACTCTCCAGAAGTTCACTCTCTTGGATCATCACACGGGATGCATGTAGGGATTTCCTACTCAGTGCATCAGCCACCATATTGGCTTTACCCGAATGATACTTTAACTCAAAATTGTAGTCATTCAAAAACTCCATCCATCTCTGTTGTCTCATGTTTAACTCATTTTGATCAAATAAATACTTCAACCTTTGATGATCACTGAACACCTCAAATTGAACTCCATACAGGTAATGTATCCAAGTTTTCAAGGCAAACACTACTGCAACTAGCTCCAGATCATGTGTAGGGTAGTTCTTCTCATGAGGTCTCAACTGCCTTGATGCAAAGGCAACAACTCTCCTATATTGCATCAAAACACAATCCAAACCTATCTTTGAAGCTTTATAGTACACCTCAAAGTCTCCAGAGGATCTAGAATTACCAACACTGGTGTAGTAGTTAACCTCACCTTTAGCTCTTAGAAACTATGCTCACAGTCTTGAGTCCAAGCAAAAGAACTACCTTTCCTAGTTAATCTAGTCAAGGGCAGTGGTAACTGAGAAAACCCCTTTCTGAATCTTCTATAGTACCCAGCTAGGCCTATGAAACTTCTAATCTCTGTCACAGTGGTGGGTCTTTCCCACTGCAACACCGCATCAATCTTACTTGGGTCTACTAAAATCCTTCCCTGAGATATCACATATCCCAAAAATTGAACTTGTGAAAGCCAGAACTCACATTTCGATAACTTATTATCCTTAAGTGTTTCCAACACTGTCCTCAAATGTTGCTCATGCTCCTCCATTGTCTTTGAATAGATTAAGATATCATCTATAAACACCACAACAACCTGATCCAGGTAGGGTCTAAAGATCCTGTTCATGTAATCCATGAACACTGCCAGAGCATTCGTCAACCCAAAAGACATCACGAGGTACTCATAATGCCTATACCTTATTCTGAAAGCAGTCTTAGGGATATCATTTTCCTTAACTCTTATCTGATGATAAGCAGATCTAAGATCAATATTTGAGAAAATCGCAGCTCCTCTCAGTTGATCCATTAGATCGTCTATCTTAGGCAACAAATATTTATTCTTAATGGTCACCTTATTCAGTTATCTATAATTCACACAGAGCCTCATGGTACCATCCTTTTTCTTCACTAGTAACACTTGTGCTCCCCACGGAGAAACATTAGGTCTAATGAAGTGCTTATCCAACAAATCCTCAATTTGTTTCTTGAGTTCCACTAACTCTAGTGGTGCCATTCTATAAAGTGCTATAGAGATAGGTCCCGTCCCAGGCACTAAGTCTATAGTAAACTCTATATCTCGCTCAAGTGGCAACTCCACTATATCACTTGGGAAAACTTTAGGATATTTACTCACCATAAATATTTCACCTATGCTTTGCTCAACATCAACACTTAGTGAAAACAAGAGAATATATCATAGAGATCCCTCCTTCAAACAAAGATTGACTTGATTTGCATTGAGATACATAGACTCAGATGAAACGACTCTAGTAAGTATATATGACAAGAAAATAAGGGATTTTTCTGAACAATTCAACACTACATGATTGGCGAATAACTAATCCATGCCAAAGATGACATCAATATCTACTAGAGGCAAACAGATAAGGTTTACACAGAAAATCCTATCTTCTACCTTTAGATAACAATCAAGACACACTCTGGATGTTGTAACTAGTTTACCAGTAGTCGTAGATACAGACAAGTCATAAGAAAGTTCAAACACAGGAAAATCTAACAACTTCACACAATTATTAGAAACAAAGGAGTGTGATGATCCCGAATTATACAACACAGTTAAAAGATGATTGTGAATATCGATAAGATTAGAAGACTGAGTCACCGCTTGACTGCCTAGGGTATAAATTCTCCCTTTGACTTGGGGTTTCTGGGTTGGCATAACTTCCTTCTTTGATGGACAGTCCTTAGCATAATGCCTAGGTTGCTCATAGACAAAGCATATCGAGCAAGGTCGGTCTCCATGTTGTTTTCCATACTTAGGACACTTAGGTCCCACAAACTACTTCTGAATCTGTTTACCCTGGTCTTAAGGGAAGCTAGATTTATAAGTCCCTTTTTTGAACTTATGGTCACCCCGCTTCCTCTTTTGGAAGTCTTGTGA
The DNA here is from genome assembly GCA_029884605.1 of Ormosia emarginata. Lineage (NCBI taxonomy): Eukaryota > Viridiplantae > Streptophyta > Magnoliopsida > Fabales > Fabaceae > Ormosia > Ormosia emarginata. Next base: position 27,564,231 of record JAQQTP010000074.1, on the reverse strand, counting down.
CTTAGGTTGCATATAAAGTTTTTTAGAATGCCTTTCGATTATCCTGCATTTGTTAATCAAAGTCTCAAAGTCTTGAATCTCAAGCGGTAGGATGGCATTTTGAATGTCTTCCCTCAGTCCTTCCTGAAACTTAACACACTTCCAGGACTCATCTGAGTTAAGCCTGATACAAGATGAGAACTTAGACAATTCATTGAATTTGGCCACACACTGACCAACAGATATATTCCCCTACTCCAACCTAAGAAATTCCATCTCTTTGACATTCTGTAGGTTTTGTGGAAAGAACTTTCTCAAAAATGATCTCTTAAAGACCTCCCATGAAATAAGAGTCCTTGCTGCCACAAGAGCTCTATTGGCATCTATCCACCAATCCTCTGCCTCACCCTCCAGCATATAAGTAGCAAAAAGAACCTTTTGTTCATCTAAACAAGCCATGACCATAAAAATCTTCTCCATCTCTTTGAGCCAACCCTCAGCTTTGACTGAGTCGTACTCCCCTTTGAAGGAAGATGAATTAGATTTCCTGAATTCTAAGAGATTCTGGAAATTCTAATTCCTCCCAGCCATCTCTTGGTCTGGTTGCCCTTGATGATGTGGTGGTGGTGTATGTGGTTGATGTTGAGTCGCCGACAGTCTTTCAAACATCCTATGTGTCATAGCGATTTGCTCTCTCATAGCTTCAACATTAGCGATTGTTTGGTCCCTCAATGTATCAGCCATTGCCATAAAGGCTCCAGCCATACTAAGGTCTTCATTAGATGAAATCCTTGTCTTACGGGTTTGCCGTTTTGGTGCCACAGTTTCCTGCATACATAGAACAATACATATTGAGTTGATTAGTTCGCAATATTATGTAAATGTGTCACAGTAGCTATTAACAATCCAATACTCAAACAAGAGACAAAGAAATACATAACACATAAAGGAATTCCTAACACGCCAAAGCACAGTCAGTCCATACCCCGGCTCAACACGATGAACGGCTCCGATACCATAATGTGACACTCTAATACAATTATTGTAAAATAAATTAAATATTTTAAGATAAATCGCATTAAACGTGTCACTTCTAAGAATGCATATAAATAAAACCCATAATAACCTTTATAGTCATTATAGAGAGCCTCAAATGATAAAAAGATTATATATACACATACATCACTAGCTAATAAGCCATACTATATACATAAGCTTTTACAAACTATTCAACAAGATACATATATACACGTTGAATTCAAAAGAAATAAAGCGGATAAACTAAGCTTTTCGTTTCTTTTTATCCTTGCCCTTTCCTTTTTGAACACACATGGGTGAGAAATCACAATTTCTCAGTATTTACATACCAAGACCAACAGTTAATTATTTACAACAAATAATGAACTGAACACACTAATATTCTAAATAATATAATATCCGAAAATTAATAACATCAAAAGATCGCCCATAGAATCCTAAGATATTATCAATCAACTAACAAACCAAATAATCGATCAAGCAATGACAACTGCCCATATAATTGTCAACCATGCAATGATTTATGTTATGAGGAATGATTATGGTCAAACAAAGTTCTAACGGAAGGATTATGCAATACTAATGCAGGTTTAAAGATTTGAAAACACAAGCTACTTGCTTAATTTCCCAGAAACCTCTATCTCTTGTATATGCAAAGTAGAATAAGCTTAAAAGCCTAAATCTCACTTGGTAATAGGTAAACACCTTTCTCTCACCAATGTAAGAGTACTATTGTCACCCCCATACAGGCAACTCTAACCCCAATAGCATACCTACTACGAGAATCTAGATCAACACCTTGTTCTCTGGCCATATAGTTGTGCACACCATGATAAGTTACGATACATAGGAAACTAACAACTACCAAGTTTGAAAACCAAGTATCAAGAACTATCTCAAAATTCACAATAAATACATATCATAAGATTCCCATAACTGAGTGACTATCCAATACTAGTACATATAGGTCTTAGCATCACTTATCCCACAAGGTAGCAACAACTATGTAACTAGTATTTTCTTACCTAAAACTTCTCACCATCACTTCACAAGTGATTCCCAAGTCAACCTCTTGTTGATCAAAGTTTTAGATTGTTCCTAAGGCATTTTAACTCAAAGATTTGCCTAAGAGTTACCCTCATTTGTGTCTCAACACACTTAGGAAAGCATATAAGAATGATCCCAACACTTAAGGAGTACCAAAACCTCAAGAATACAATCCTAAAAAATCCTGGTACTCACGCCTAGGCGTGACATTCCCATGCCTAGGCATGACCCTCTCTGTCTCGCCTTATTGAAAAACTTGAACACCCATGACTAGGTGTGGATTTGTCATGCCTAGGCGTGACCCTGAGACAGTAGCTTATGTAGAATTCTGCAGAAGTGTGGCATTGTTCCATTGATGCCACTCACGAAATTTGATCATTCCAAATTTGTTTCTTGGTGGTTTTAAGTCCCAAACAAGTTCACAAACATGAGAGAAACATAAAACACCAATTGATTTCATCAAAATTGGATCAAAACACAAGATCATCCATCAAAACCCCAAATCCTACACTTTAAGCATTTTAGGTCCAAAATGGATAGTTTTGGTTTCTAATCCAAACTCTTTGCATAAACAAGTCATAAACAACATTTATAACTCATCCAAGCAAGAAAATCACATAACACACCACAAGAACTCAATTTGACATATTAAACCTCAAATAAGCCTAACATGGAAAAATGAGGAAAAAGATTAAGTTGAGTTCAAGAACCCTAACCTTGAGTTCCTTAAGCTTCTATAGTGATGGAGATGATGATGGAATTGATCACAAATCTTTAAGCTTTTCTTTCCCCTTAGCTTTCCTCTCCTTCCCTTCCTTCTCTCTTTGTTATGTTTTCAGCCATAGAGAGTGAATAAGAAAACAAGAATGATGGCTTGAAATATCATATAAAGAGTCAAGAAAGAAGGCTGGAAACCATGGATGACTTATGGTCTTTAGTTACCATACTAGTAATTCCCGATCTGCTAAAAACACTCAACTTTAGCTAAATCAAGATTTCCAAGTTCCAACATCTTTAGAATAAATTATAGGATTCATCAAAAATATTGTTGCACCAAAACCATCATTTTCCATATCTTCGTCTAGTTATTCTGATTTTAAATAGACAACCAGTATGACTAAAAATACCAAACTAACTTTAAAAATTCTCAAACTTAAACCATATCACAGCATACACATTTATGACTTAGAAATAAATTATTCACACTTATTTCCATTAGCTAAGCCATTTATGTTAATATATGGGTCATTTTAAGCTATTTTTCACCTTTCGGCTTGCAACAAAATGTCTAAACTAACTCAGATTGTCACAAAATTAAACAGGCATGTTAAGTAAGTATTAAGCTGCCTCTGTAACTAATTACAAGTCTAACATGCTAAAGAAGATGTTACAGTCCTAACAAACAGGAAACTTCATTGCAACAATATAAAAATCTTGCAGTTTTCTATTCTGGGCGCTGAGGAGCTTCCTGTTGTAACACCCTTCGTAGGGCATCACATTTTCGACTAAAAACTTAAAACCTGAAAAATCATTTTATAAAAGCTTTGAGTTCTAAAATATGGATTTTTAAAAAAAAAAATTCGCGGAAACATAAACTTACCGAAAATTATAAGTAAAACAAAAATTAAACTGAACTGATTAATACACATATTATATATACCACATAATATTCAACAACATTTTAAAATATAAAATTTACAGACTCAAGATAATAGTAGCAAACCCAATGACGGGTCCTACTTAATAGCATGGTAATAACACTAACGAGAAAACTCAACGTACTTGTTCCGATCCTCCATCAAACTGCTTGCTGTTGAAACTTAGAAGATCACTCCTCAACGTCGTCACCGACCTCAGAATATTGCCTCCAGTAAGTCTAAGAAAACTCATTTCACCTACTATACAAATTTAATAATACAAACACAGCAAAGGTGAGATCCCCTTTCACCAATACCAGTACGGTAGCAAAGAATGATACGAATGACAAAGTCATTCCATACACATAGATATCACAAGTATATTCATGTTATCAATTTACAAATAATTCCAATAAAACATATATCGTAATAAGATGAACAACAATAATTTTACCATACCAGATATAATATTTAATATAATAAACCATATAATCACATCATGCATATTATCTCACATTAACACATCATACATAATATCTCAACATTGAATATAAATAATCACATTAAAATGCAGATCACATATGCAAATATACACAAACTCATTCCTACTCCATGGAGCTAAAACATAGACATTAGAGAGAATGACCCGGAAGAACTATCAGTACCTCAGGCTGCCCAACCAAACTATTGCACTGTCTAACGTCGTGTCTATAGCCCACAGTCCAAAACATCATGTAGTAGTACACAGTCCAAACACGTCGTGCACTACAGGCATTATACTAAACAGTCTCCCCAAGACCTTGATTAAGAATAGTGCGTGTCGAGATCATTAGTGTGTTGCCAGTTACCACGACCCAGAGGAGCGACCAACTGTCCACGTGTGGAATACTCCACACACTAATGCCTCTAAGTCCACTCAATGAACCACACTACGCTTATCACCGACAACACGGTGTAATTCGTCTCGTCAATCAATCGCCAATTTTCAACCAATTGACATAACTCTCAATGCATGAATAAGAACCATATTTATAAAAATACCCTTGGTCTCAAAATATTATCATATTTATAAAAATGCCCTCAATCTCAATATTCTAATATATAGTACGTCTCCACTTGACAGTACTATATGTTAACATGTCCGGGTCCACCACTTTGGCCCAACAGCAAAACTCACTGTTCCAATTAATCGCGTTTTCACAATCATGTCACCTTTTTCAAAACGTTTTTAAATCGCGTAAATATTTTTCAACGTTTTAAATATCGCATAATGTTTTTAAATCATTTTCTCAATCGTGTAGCTTAAAATTATTATTATTTTAAAATACGCGTAGCTATTTCTAGTATTTTTCAACTACATATAATATTTTCTTTACGTTCAAATTTTATATTGAAACTTTCTCTATTATTAGTCTATTTTTAATTAATTTTTGCAACATTTATCTAGAAAATTCATTAAGTGATATTTTCTACGTTTTCATCAAAAAATTACTTTTCTTAATCATAACTAATAATTACATCTCGAAATTTGCTAACACGTTTCAAAACTCAACGAGTGAACTATACATTAGTACCTTTCAAGTATTTATACCATTACTTAAATTCACTGATTTAACTTTAAAAATTAAATTACTTTCCATTGTTTATCAAAAATCTATTTAATTAAGTTCTCATTAAATTAATTACCTAAGTCCACACTTTAAAAATAGTTTTGGATTAAAAACATCATAAGTAGGTATGTTGGCCAAAAATCATTCTATGCATTAAAAATCATATTTAATTATTTTTCATCATTTAATCTCTTATAAAAACTCTTAATCCAATTTATTATTATTAAATCACTTAATCCATAATTATAAAAATATTTAGAACATCTTGGTTCCTTTTGTAGTGGTGAAGTCGTGAGCTTCATTGTGCTCTTTGGAGCACTCATGCAAATCCTCAACATATTATTCATATCCTACAATAACTATCATGCATCCATAAACACAAACCATATATTTTAAAGCTATAGACATGCTTGCACACAAAATCAATCACAAATACGAAAACTTTAAACAACCAAGTGAATGAATCCTTATGGATTCTTCACCATAAACACATCCATTCCTCACCACCAACACATGGTTGATGAGGGTAATCTCCCTCTTACCTCATGGTGAAACCTCCAAAGCTCCTTGCTCATCCTCTTGAATAAATCCCTCTACCACCACCAAGTTGCTCCTTTACAACAAAACAACATACATATATTAATATCTAGGCTTGAATAAGGAAAACCATGGATCAAAATATGGTTTAGAAGGAAAGAATGAAATTAATAGTGAAGATTTCCTAAACTTCACCTTAAAACTCTAAACCTTGAGCTTGAAGAACAAGGATGAAAATGGATGATTTAGGGAAAGTCTCCAACATGAAAGTTCCTTAGTATTGCATGAAGATTCAAGATTTAAGGTTGTTTGAAATTATAGAAGCTTGGAAAGTGATTTTGTGGTGGTTGGCCGTGAGCTTTGTGAGAGAGAAAGGTAAGAGTTTTTGTATTCTTTGCTTGATGGGAAGATGGAGATGAATGAATCTTGAGAAATTCCCAACATAAAAGTGTCTTGGATTAATGAGAGGATTCAAGAAATAATATTGGTAGGAATTATAGAAGTTTAGAGAGTGGTTCTAAGTGCTTTGCCGAATCTATGGAGGGAGAGAAAGTGAGAGAGTTTTTGTTGCTTGTTCTTGGTTCTTGGTGAAATTGAGAAAAGGATGAACTAAGTATAGAACTTGGTCTCCCAAGGAGTCATAGTCGTGGGTTTAGTGAAGAGAAATGACGAGAAAGCTTTCATAAAAGAGAAAGTTTGGTGTATAGCTTTTGGCTTCTTGGATGGAGATGAATAAAAGAAGAGCAAGTGTAGAGTTTTGGCCTCCAAGAGTGTTTGGCCATGGAACACAAGGAAAGAAAAGGGTGAGCTTCATGCAAAAAATGTAAATGAATCAAAACCCTCCTATTTATAGACTTCATAGAAAAGATGAAGGCTTAGGATATTTAATCAAGATATTTTTCGGTATACTTTAAACAATGAATAATAATTACTGCTTATAAAGTCAATGTCTATTGTCCAATAGATAATAAAATATACCTAGATTTTTCTCTTGTTCCAGTTAGGTAGCAACTATTGTTGATCATTTTTTTTACTGATTGCCCTTGATGAGTCACAGAGCGAGTCATCAAAGAGAAGTTTCTAGAACATGTGACTCACTACGATGAGTTAGCATGATGAGTCAGCGTAGAAATTTCTAGAACAGGTGAGTCAGCATGGCGAGTCATAGTGCTGAGTCACTAGCTGAGTCAGCATGGTGAGTCATAGTGCTGAGTCAGTATGGTGAGTCGTCAGGGAACCTTCTGGTACGTGTGACTCACTGCGGTGAGTCAGAGGGTGAGTCAACGTTTCTACAACCTTCCAGAATGTGGCGAGTCATCGTTTCTAGAATGTGGCGAGTCACCGCTTCTGGAAGCTTCCCAAATATACTGAGTCACAGGTGCTGAGGTGTCACGCTATGTGTCGAGCTTCTATTGGTCCTTTCGCGATGAGTCACAACCACCAATTTGACCGACTCCTCATTGGTCCATATGTAAAGCACTTGATGACTAGGCGCGTAACGAGGTGTCTTCTAGAGTCTTCTAGAACATGCTGGAACATATGAGTCACTAGGCTAGTCACCTAGGTGAGTCACAAAATGATGAGTCATCGTCTAGAACACTCTAGAGTGGGTGACTAGGCTTGCGTCTAGAATCATCCACTAGATATTTTTTCGAAAGATATTATCCAATGGATAATAAAATATACCCCAATTTTATTCATCAGATAAAATCGTAAAAAAACAAAACTTCAAAAACTGTTTCCGATTTCGGATTTAGTAAGATCCGTCGACTCCGAATCAATCGTACAAAAATTTCTGACCAATACAAATTTTTATTTTTCCTAGCCCGCCCGAGGCCCACACACAGTCCAAAATATCTAGAATATATTAAATATTCAAAATATTCCAAAATATAAAAAATATAATAAAATATTCAAAATATCTCAAAATATGTAAAATATAATAAAATATTCAAAATATCTTAAAACATCTAAAATATATTAAAATATTCAAAATATCCAAAATATCACAAAAATGCACAAAAATCATAACAATTGTGAAATTCATGAAAATCAAATCAGATTGGTAAAAATAATTAAGGATTGCCAGAAAGAAATAAAATACGAAGGCTTATATACACAGCCCAAAAATAATATTAAAATAATCAAAAACGTAAAAACTCCAAAAAATTCCTAAAAATCACAAAAATTATAAAATTCACAGAAATCGAGTCGGATTACTCAAAATAATTATGAATCGACCAAAACAAATAAAATATGAATTCTCGGGGTGTTACACTTGTTGGGTACATAGGCGCTGGGATGGCAGAAACCCTGCCCTGTTTCCCTTGGTACTAGGTGCTCAAGCGCCTAACTTGAGCACTGAGGTGCTCATGAGGCTGAAACATAATGCATGTTGGATGCTTAGGTGCCAACGTACCATAACATTTCCCCTGCTTTTCTAGTCTTTGGGTGCCTAGGCCCTAGTGCACCAGAAGCAAATTATGCAGAAACGAGTTTTTTTTGCATAATTTGTTCTCCAATCCATTCAAATCCTCAAATCATGGATTCTAAGTGATTTTCAATCCTAAACATGATCCCTAAACACGATAGAATCATCAAAAACTAACTTAACTCATTTAACATATATTAATGAGCAAGGATCAATCATTAATACCTATTTTCTAACTTCAAAAACCATGGGAGAACAAGGACAAACTCAAGTCCAACATCACCACCATGCATGTGTTACCAAGTGGCCTCAATACTCAAGAGGGGGGGTGAATTGAGTAATTAAAACAAGTTACCAAATCTTTCACAAATCGTTTGATAAACAATTTTCGTTGAAGCTATTGAACGATTAGAGATAAATGGATGAATGAGATTAACACTTTTACTTATAAATGTGATAGCCAAAGGAGATAATATCTAATCAATTCAATAAAACAGTAAATCAAATAAAGAGAAGGGTTTAGAGAGAACAAACACAATCGTTTATCCCGGGTTCGATCACCAATCCGCTTGTGATCTACGTCCAAATCCCAAGCAACAACTTGAGATTTTCCACTATATCTTCAAGCTTCAATGGGTGCTTGACAACCACTACAATCTTGAGCACTCAACACTATGGGATACCTCACCCTAATGCTTGAGCCTCTATTTTCCAAGGGATACCTCACCCTTACAATACTTGAAGGATACCTTACCCTCACTTAACAGATTGTATAAGATTTAAATGGAAGAAACTCTCTCTAGAGCAAGTATTACAAATTGAAGCACTATGGTATATGGGATTCACACAAGTTCAAGCTCAAATCAAGGGATTTTGTAGAATGATGATAAAACTTGTTTAAAGCTCAATACAAACTCTTCCCGGAAGAATAGACTCAGTTTTCTAACCTCCCAACGAAGCCCAACATGCAAATATATAGGTAAGTGTTATTTAATGCCGTTGGAAGTGGTTGGGAGCAATTAATGCTCAAGCAATATAGCCGTTACGGGCTTTTGCTTGTTTTTCCAGAACATAGGCTAACCGGTTAGCCATGTATCCTAACCGGTTAGGGGCTCATTTAGACGTAAGGAGAAGTGTTCTGGTTTAATAACTAACCAGTTAGGAATGTGTCCTAATCGGTTAGGACACCACGAAAATGAGTTCTAGGAAGGATGCTAACCGGTTAGTCCTATAAGCTAATCAGTTAGGACATTACCAGCGTGGGTTCTGAGTTAATGAATAACCGGTTAGGCCATCTGTCTAATCAGTTAGGACAGGATTAGAGAGACTTCTGAGTTTATGAATAACCGGTTAGGCCATCTGCCTAATCGGTTAGGACAAAACATTTTTGACTTCTGGAAGTAATACTAACCGGTTAGGTCTTCTACCTAATCGGTTAGGACAAAGCATTTTTAGCCACTGAGTTATAAAATAACCGATTAGCTACTTTGCCTAATCGGTTAGGCATGTTATAAAAAACGAGGCAAAGCTTTTGTTTGAACAAACTAACCGGTTAGGAGCTGGTCCTAATCGGTTAGGGGCCATGAATTTTTGACTCCTAATGTTTATCAACAGGCAGGTAAGATTTTAAAAAAACTTAGGACATTAGATACGAAGGAGTTGTTGCATAAAACCTTTTTGATCCTAACATGAAAAACCATTTTACAAAAGCATTTTAAGGAAGACATTTGAGCTTGAGGTGAATCTCTAGAATACCTTTACATTAGATCTATAACCTATATGCTAAGCTTGAGTTCCTTGAGACTTGATCATTGTATTCCCATTGCTTTCATTGTTTGTCGACATCAAAACCATTTGCATCTTGTCCATATCAGTCACATTCTCCCCCTTTTTGATGATGACAAACACTTATTGAGAAAGAGATTAGTTCAAATGATAATTGGAAATAAGAATGGAATATGGAGACTTACTCCCCCTCTTTTGTTCAAGAGGTACTTGAATCAGAGATGCACAGCTCCCTTTTTGTTTTGGGATTCCAGGACCATTAACAGACAATATATTATATTATCATAACACATTCACTTTTCTTACTTTTCTCAATAAATAGAAAGACCGTTATCCTTCTCCCCCTTTTGGCATAATCAAAAAGAAATCCAATAGCCTAGGGTATTAAACAAGAACAAGCATGCGAACTCAATCATAAGATTAAGCATTTTCTAGTAACTCAGAAGCAGTCAGACCAAAAAAAAAATGCAGTAGTAGGCATATCATACTTAAAAGAAATATCCAAGATCCAAAACTAAGAAGCAAAGATCACTATTAGGATTACCAAAATAAGCCAAAGATAAACAGTCATCAGTCATGCTAAATAAGTCTCTCATAAGATAGCTAATCAAAGTGAGAAAGAGTGCAAAGACAATTAGTGCAGCAGCACAATCATGATAGAAACAGAGAGTCCATGCTTAAGCCCCAGGGTCTTCTGATTGTGAAAAGCGATGCTCAAGCCTATCCAGCCGTCCTTCCATAGCGCTCAAGCGATCATAAATAGCAGAATTGTTGTGTTCTTGATAAGCTTTAAGATCCGCAATCCGGGCTTCAATACTGGCTTGCATATTTGCAATTGCTGCCAGGACATGCTCATTGTCGGTGGCAGGGGCCTCTTCCATGGGGTCATCAGTAGGTGCAGGAGGATATTCGCCTTGTGGAGCTGCCGCTTCATTTCTTCGACTGTAAATCCATTCTCCATCGACTTTCTTTGCATTCATTCGGTTTAGAGACGCAAGGCCAAATTTGTGAGGACCAGCAGAGAAGATGACTCCATCGTCCTTCAAATTGACCTTATAGTGATCCAAAATTTTGGCCACTAGGAAGGCGTAAGGCAGATCCATCATTGCCTTGTCTTTGGCTTTCTTCATGTTGTGCATAATGTAGTGTGGCCGTTGATTTTCTTGCGACTTTTAAGAGCCCATATCACAAATATATCGTCTTCTTCAACCAAGGCATAGTTGCTTGCCCTTGGTACCAAGATATGGGTGACCACAAAGTGAAGAAGGCGATCCAAACAATTTCGTAAAACCGGTAGTCAAAGATCCCGGGGCACGACAAGTTACTGGTTGAATCATGTCTTGTACAGGCTCGAGCTCTATCAAAATCTGCCCATGTAAGGTCGTCATTCTCGGTAAGTTTGGCTCCGTGAGTGAGTGAGCCCAAACAAAGTAGTCCACCGACTTGGTGACACACGATTTTGTGTCTCTTGATTTCACCACCAAGTTTGTACCAGAAAGAGACAAATTGCAGAAAAAGACTTTAGTTGGTTCAAGATAGAAGTAACTGGGTTGGTGGTGACAAGGGTTTTCAAGCCCTGAAATTCCAAGAGTTCGGTGAAGGATGTAAAGCCTTCTTGTTCGAAGAAAACCCAGTCCATGAACTTGGGTTGAATGAGACGTCGTGCATGAAACCCAAGTGTGTATGACTCTATTTGAGATTTGTGAGAAAAATATCTTCCAATGTTGAGAGCGTTTGAGAGATCAGGGGCAGAGAGTGAAGAGTCTTCAGGTTGACGGGAAACATTGGGGTTTTTGGTACGAGAGCGTTTTGGTTGAGATGAGTTGCTGGCCATGGATGAAAATGGAGGTATGGTTCGGTGGAGTGTATACGGTGAAATGGAGGAAAAGGGAGAAAGAGGAAATGGAAGAGATAGGAAATGGTGGTATTGTGTTGGATTGGTGGTAGGGATGGATTTGGAGGAAGTGGGTTGTGGAGAGACTGAGAGGAGGAAGATGAGAATGGAGATGAAGGGGCAGCGTAAATGGTGAATGTGGCTGAGGGTTGAGTTTAAAGGGGACGGGGTTAACCGGTTAGGTATATTGGCTAACCGGTTAGAGGTTCATTATTTCACAAAGGTGGGTTTCTGTCTGGGTCACTAACCGATTAGGATAATTGAGTAACCGGTTAGGAAATGTTACAGGGACTTCTGCTAGATGCATTAACCGATTAGAGAAAGAGGTCTAACCGATTACCTTCTTTGAGATTGTGAACGTACAAGCCTCTGGTTACTTGACTAACCGATTAGATTATTTATCTAATCGATTAGCTTGTTGTTTCCAAAGATGACGAGGCCTCTGTTTTGTATACTTAATCGGTTAGGAGCTTGCCTAATCGATTATTTAGGCTTGACAGAAAGCCTTCCCAAGTGCCAGAACATTTCCAAAGGCTAATCATTCAAGTTGTTCCCTTCTCCAATTGGTTGTTTCACTTTCAGAACTAGAACTCCTTCATGAGATCACCCCTTGAAACACATCAACCCTTTGTCTTCTTGAGATTCATTTTAATTCCTTCATGAATTTCTTCACTTTCCAAACCAATATTTCTGACTTATGGATTGATTTTTCTTCTTCAAGAGAACCAGAATGCATAGTTCTTCAACAGAATTAGAATTACAGAAAATTGGGGGTTTAAGCATGAACTCAGCTCCTGCAAAACAAAATAAGGGAGAACTCCGACGCTCAAGTTAGTATTGGATTCAAATATAAAGAGAAATTCAAAGACTATGCGGTAATTTGGCATGATTATTCAGAAAGATGCAAGTTTATGCATGAGTGTTAGGATTATGCAGGAAATACTTAACTGATGCATGATTGATCCAATATGCCAAGTTCATTTCTTATATAGAAAAATGCTTCTTTTGCTAGGGGTTTAGTGAAAATGTCAGCTAGTTGCTTAGTTGTTTCAACAAATTCAAGTATGCAATCACCTTTTTGAACATGATCTCTAATGAAGTGATGTCTTATTTCAATATGTTTAGTTCTAGAATGTAAAATGGGATTTTTTGACAAGTTGATTGCACTAGTATTATCACACCTTATGGGGATATGGTCAAGCTCAAAACCATAGTCCAAGAGTTGTTGTTTCATCCAAAGGATTTGAGAACAACAACTCCCAGCTGCAACATATTCAGCTTCAGCTGTGGACAATGCCACACTATTTTGTTTTTTGCTATGCCAAGAAACTAGTGAGCTTCCAAGCAAGTGACATGTTCCACTAGTGCTCTTTCGATCCATTTTGCATCCAGCAAAATCAGAATCGGAGTACCCAATAAGACTACATGAGGCACCCTTAGGGTACCACAAACCCATTTGTGATGTGCCAATTAGATATTTCATTATTCTCTTAACAGCACTTAGGTGTGATTCCTTAGGATTAGCTTGATATCTAGCACACATGCATACACTAAACATTATATCAGGCCTACTTGCAGTGAGATAAAGGAGTGAGCCAATCATACCTCTATATTTTGTAATTTCTACCAATTTACCTCATTCATCCTTGCCCAAATAGCAAGAGGTGCCCATAGGAGTAGCCATATGCTTTGCATTGTCCATTCCAAACTTTTAGAGCAATTCCTTGCAATACTTGGATTGGCTTATGAAGGTTCCTTCTTTTGTTTGCTTAATTTGGAGACTGACGAGCGCCGAACTCAATCAAAATTATAACCGAAGTTATTACCTAAACTTGTAGTATAGTGAACAACACCGGATCGTCTCCTCAAGGATCGTAGATGCAATTTGATCAAATCAAGTGAAAGTTAGAAAAAAGGGGGGTTTTGATGGTTCAAGGATCGCAGATGACAAGATTTAAAGAGAAATAACAATTAAAAGAACAATTCAATTAAATCTATCCGAGATTGGGTGGATTCAATCATAGACCTTTCAACAAACACCTGAAATACATTTGAATGGTTAACTTGGATCTAACCGAGATCTCTCGCATCGATCCAGAATTCATACTAGACAATCGTCCATAATTCAATTGATAAGTGATAAACACAAATCTGCAATCGCACCATTCATGTAAATATATGTCAATTTAAGCACCGAATTCAATTAACCTAGGCACAAATCAGTAACCTAACCTCTTCAATTACGTGATTAGTTTAGATCAATCAGTTCTAAGTTTCATCACAAATCTCAATCTTCGATTCATCACAATACTTAATCTTAAATCAAGATCAAATCGATCAAACATAAACAAATCACCATTCATGCATTCAAGATCAAGAGAACAGAAGAAGAAGAAGAAGAGGAATTCAAATATAAATCAAATACATTACATAACCAAGGTCTCAAGAATCCAAGCCACAATCTCTTCAAGAGTCCCGAATTGACTAGAAGTGACTTAGCTCTCCATTACAATGAAGGAAAAAAATATACAAGAACTATGAAAAGCTATTTCTAACACTAAGTGTATGTTGTGTTTAGAGCTCTCCTCATGCTTCCTTTTATAGAGGATTCAGAGTAGTAGTAGATGGGTAGATGAGATTAGTAGGTGGAATTAGTAGGTGAGCTTGGTAGGTGAACTTGGTAGGTGAGCTTGGTAGGTGAACTTGGTAGGTGAACTTCCTTGTCTCCGAAAGTATTCATTGCTGAACTCATTGATTTCGTCATTTTTGAGCCAAATGGTCTTCATGAAAGTTCTAGGAAATTGTCTAAGCTTTCCAATGGCTCTGGAAGCACCCAAAAATTCGTCCTACAGCCCAAGATATGACCCAATTACTACAGACTGCTCAGGACCAATTTCAGCACCTCTGTTTTGACTTTCAGACCCAATATCTCCATCAAGGAGCCCGAATCAAGTTTTGTGTTTGTCATGAAAGTTGTACATATGGGTCTTAACTTTCAGATCACCAATTTTCAGCCCATTCTATAAACCCAAACTCGAATTATGTTCTGGTTACTACACACTGTTCGGGTTCCAGTTCACAAATCCCGTATTCTGATTTCCATGCCCAATTAGCTCCACTAGATGTCTGAATTTGACTTCGAGCTCTTCATCAAAGTTGTAGAGCTCTCTTTTATCTTTCCTACAAGGTAAAATTCATAATTATCAGACATTTAGAACTCAAGATATGGCCAAAATACAGAAACAGTGTAAGACTCGAATAATGCTGAAAAATCAATTAAGTCCGATTCGAGTTCAAACTTACAAAACATAATCAAATTCAGTCAATTAAGTACATGAAGAGTGTAAATGACTAATAATGAGGGTTTCTTAATGAATAAAATATGTGATTATCAAATTCCCCCACACTTAGCTTTTTGCACTCCTGGGCAAAACATATAAAACTAAAGTTAGAAGACAAAGACAAACGACACAAACTTAAAAGTTAAAAACTCTAAAGGACTCAATGAAGCAAGAAGAGCAACAAGAAATTCAAGGGATCAAAGCATAAATGAGGTAACATTTCTTCACATCTCAAACCAAAATGCAAGGAAACTTCCGTTGAAAAGAATGAATTAAGAATGATGGATCTTCACAATATTCCCTCTCAATCTCTCAAGTGTTTAAAAGGTAGGTATTTCACTCAATTCAACCCATGAAAATTGTACTACCATAAGCTTGCTTATCTTCTACTTCTCCACTACTCAAAACACGTGCACACACAAATCATGAGGACTTTATTCAAGGTTGTAGTGAGGTCAAGGTAACAGAAGAGGATAAAATGGATATGAGAAGATAAATACCAAAGAGAATAAAAGCAAATGAGAAATGAGTTCAAATAACGAGCATAAAAGTTCATCTCAACTCTAATGTATATCCCTTTACATATTCATTTCCCCATCCTTTTCTCTCTTTTTTTTTTTTTTATATATATATGAACATAACTATATACATACATTTTTCTTTTTCTTTTTTTTTTTTTTTTTTTTTTTTTAGGCACTCTTTCTTTTCTTTTCTTTTTTTTTTTTTTCAACAACCATTTTGTACACACACCCCACACTTGTTCAAAAACTCATCCATTAACCAGGCTAATGTTCTTTTATTCCCTAAGGTACAGTAAGAACACGATTTTTCATTTAAGGCACATAATGAGCTAGAAACAAGGAATGGTCAAATAAGCTCAAAGGGGTTAAGCAAAGGAAAATATACAAGGTTGGCGGGAATTAGAGAATTTTCGAGAGGTCAAAAGAGTGCTTGATATCATATTGAAAACAAAGTTGGCTATTTGGTTAAACTAGCTAAGAAAGAGGGCCTCAATCATGTTCATGCATGCAAGTGAAATGTAGCCTCAAAAAGAATCAAAGCAAGTTCTAGAGTGGTCATTAACATGAGTGAAAATCACACAAGAAAGAAGAGAATGGCATAAATGTTGAATCCATCCATTAGGCTCAAATCTCACAAGGTATGCATTCATCAAACTCAATTCATCAATTCAATCATCCATCACCAAGCATATCAGTTCAAGAAGGGAGAAAAATTATTCAATCATGCAATGAACCTTTTTTTTTTTTTTTTTTTTTTTTTTTTTTTTTTTTGAAATTTTTTTTTTTTAACAAACGAAAAGAAACAGAAACATGCTAAAATCTCTCCCCACACTTAATATAAACATTGTCCTCAATGTGAAAGAAAGAGATAGAAAAGAGCAACACAACCCGATAAGAAGTGAATCAACGCTAAGCGAGAAAAAGAAACACATCAATGCCGCATCGGACCACGAAAAGAAATCAAACAAGAAAACGTTAGTACTTCCACAAGTCAATACTAATTAATTACTACCTAAAAAACTCCTTACTCGCCACCGATTAAGATCGTCTCAAGAGTAAAATTACTCCTTACTCTGCCATCACTAATTGGTTTAATAAGTCCATGACAATCATATCATACTAAACAACAATAAATTTTTTTTTTTTTTTTTAAATCAAACCCATTAAAGAGAAAGTTTCAGATCGGGCTCTTGTTTCTTGTTACTTCCTTCGCTGCTTTGCTGTTGACCAATCTATCTCGAGCTAATACGATCGATCAGTACATACTCAAAAGCTTCTAATTTATCAATGAGCTCATCAATAGTGGAGGCGAGAGATAAGAAGTTGTCTTCTTAGAAGGAGTGATAAATTTACGTTCCACGACTTTGTCAAGAAAAAATAACGGAAGATCAAAGAAATTATTAACATTCAACAAACCAATGGGTTTATGGTGGATGTTCGGTTCGACTTAGAGACAATTTGAAAAATTTCTTCCAAAGTACCAAAACCACCTGGTAAGGCAATGAATGCATCGAGTGTTCAAGCATTATCTTCATGCGTTCATGCATTGATGATACCTTAAGTTCCTCCCCAATTGTCTTTCCAAGGTGATGTTCGTTGAGCTAAAGTTTCGGAATGATACCTAGAACTGACTCTCTTACAAAGGCAGCAAGTGATACAGCCCCCATTAACCCACGACAACCTCCCCATATACAAGATGAATATTCCTCGCAGCAAGTGATCGACCAAGAGTGCTAGGCTGCGTTTACAAACTCTAATCCCTTCCCATAACTCGACCCACAAAAAACACGACATTTTTGAGGTTACGAATAGAAGGCCCCATTCTATACTCTTCCTCCCTTTGAGTGTTTCGAGTTTGAAGGAAAATGGAGAAAATGGAGTGTTTAAATAGGAAAAAGAATGGAAAGGGGAATAATTGCACCTATGAGGGTAGGTTGGCGGTTGTCGAAAAAAGGTTGAAATTAAGAGACACAGAATCTTTTTTTTTTTTTTTTTTTTTTTTTTTTGACTTCAAGAAAACCATCAAGGTAAAGAAGTCTAGAAACCCCGAAGGACCCTGCTCAAAGGATCGTCTGTACAAAAATCAAAATACAACAAAATGATACAAAGATAAAAGAAATAGAAAATGATGACATACCTGTATGTACAGTCTCCATGGCGTATCTTTATAGTAAGATTGGGATGGAGGTAGTCTGCTCTTTCGGCTTTGTGCCAAAGCATTGTTGACCAAGATTTCGACCCATTCAAGACCAGCGCAACATAGGGCTCCCAAAAGGGACAAGTGGCCATAATACGACTGGCTGCCTCACATGTGGGATACAATCTACCTTCTTTGTTTTTCAATTAAGAAGGCTGGATCAGGATGCATGCATTTCCCCATTCACGGTTTGTGTTACCAAAGCCAACCCTAAGAAGTATACATTTTTTTTTTTTTTTTTTTTTTTTTGAATTTTTTTTTTTCTCATTTTTTTTTTCATTTTTTTTTTTTTGTAAAATGCCATGAAGAAGAAGAAGAAGAAGATGATATGTACAGATTGTTTGTGGATATGGCTCACATCGCCTCTGGTTTAACGTCCGATAACGGCTTAACGTCTTCTATGAGTCGAGGATAAGCTTCCCATCCAATTTTCTTATAAATTGGCAAACGGGGTCTTTTAGAGTCGATTCCCAAGACCGTAGCGTTGTTGTTCATCCTTGAAGAGATTCCACAATTTAAGAATTTCTCGATGCACCAATCCACAAGAATGCGTCTCAAGAGTCAATAAGATATCATCTAATGACTCCTTACTCGATCCATTCTTAATGAAGAAAATTTTATCTTCTCTATTTGCGGAAACCATCCCCTTAGTACGACATCGCTTGTTACGGTTCCATCGTCCACATTTGTGACAGACTTGTAACCTTTTTGCTCTTCTCCTTTTAGAATATGAACTTCTTCCAAGGCCCGGGCATATATGATTCAAATGAAATTAAGGACTCACTGCTAATCGGACCTTTGCTTCAATTATCCAGCGTACATCTTCTCGGCATACCCTTGTGCATTAACATTCTCAATCTCTCACATCGAACTTTGTAGATTTTTCTCGAGCATTTTGAGGAAGAGAAGGAAAATGTTTTCTCGGGTTTGAAAGAATGACATCCATTTTGAAGGAGAAGAAGGGTTCGGTTATTTTGGGAAATCGAAGAATAAACCGACTCAAGAGTCACGAGTACCGTATCCGCCACTTAACCTAAGCAACGCAAAGAACTCAAGAACTTGGTTTTCCAGGAATGATTGAGTCTTTGTCCATTAACCTTAAGCGCATTACCATTCCTAGGATCCTCGGTATCGATCTTTGAGAGAATACGCGTGTCGACAACAAAAGAACCGCGCCACCTAGATCTCAATTTTCCAAGGAGTAGGTGCGAGATGATAATCTCAAAGCATAACTTTTTGACCAATTTCCGCAGCTTTTGCAAAAGGTGTAACAGACCTTTAATAAAGTAGGCCAATAAAATCCATACTGCAAGATTTTCGCAGTTGTTGTCGCTGAAGAAAAAAATGACCTCCACATGCTTCTGAGCGACTCTACCTACCTCATTGTCGGGCACACAAATGTTTTTTTTTTTTTTTTTTTTTTTTTTTTTTTTTTTTTTTTTTTCTTTTTTTTTTTTTTTTTTTTTTTTTTTTATTCATAATGCGGATGGAGAAGGTTCATCACCTCCACTTCGCATTCTCTGGAAGTTCATGATACTTGTTTGAGGCGGTGTCCATTTACGATGAAAGCTTTGGCGGTGACCTCACTTTTAATCCGAACAAAGACCGGAAGGAAAAACATTAGTAACAATAAATGGTCCATCCCATCTAGACCTTAATTTACCGGGCATGAGTCGGAGGCGGGAGTTATAGAGGAGAACTTTTTGACCAATCTCAAATGTTTTCCTCGAATCAACTTATCATGGAAGGCTTTGGTCTTCTCCTTATAAAGTTTGGAACTTTCATATGCCTCCAAGCGGATCTCCCCCAATTGCTTTGCACTTGCAGCTTCCTCTCCAAACCGCTTGATCTAGGTCCAAGTTGCACCTTTTCACCGCCCGAGAATGCTCGATGCTCAATTTCCACCGGTGGGTGGCAGGCTTTTCAAAAATAATCCGATACGGAGACATCCCGATTGGTGTCTTATAAGCGGTCCGGTAAGCCCATAAAGCATCCTCAAGCCTCTTGCTCCGGTCCTTTCTGTTAGGTTGAGCTGTTCTTCTCGGAGTATCTGCTTAATTTCTCTGTTGGAGACCTCGGCTTGCCCATTGGTTTGGGGGTGGTAAGGTGTAGAAACCTTGTGTTGGACTCCATACTTCTTCATCAAAGCCTCCATGCTTCGATTGCAAAAATGTGAACCTTGATCACTAATGATGGATCTCGGGACTCCAAACCTACGAGAAAATCGTGATCTAATAAAATCCACAACAACTTTAGAATCATCGGTCCGAGTGGCCTTAGCCTCCACCCATTTAGATACATAATCCACACAAGACGAGAATGTAAACAAAACCAAATGATACGGAAAAAGGACCCATAAAGTCAATACCCCAAACATCAAAAATCTCACGAGAATAATAAGGGTTTCGGGGCATTTCATTCCTACGAGAAGTATTCCTGTTCTCGGCATTGATCACAAGATTTGCAAAACATATATGCATCATGAAATAGAGTGGGCCAATATAATCCAGAGTCTAAAACTTTCCTAGCAGTCCGTTGAGGACCGAAGTGGCCGCCACATGCAAGTTTATGACAAAAGCTAAGAATGGAATGGAATTCATCATCAGGCACACACCTCCTAATTACTTGGTCACTGCAAAATCTCCATAAGTAAGGATCATCCCACACATAATACTTTGACTCACTCTTCAATTTATCAATCTTAGCCTTAGTGAAATGTGCAGGTATTGCGTTAGCAACCAAGAAATTAATCAAATCAGCAAACCAAGGGATGTTGCCTTGCAGCTTGAAAAGCTGCTCATCAGGGAAAACATCATGGATGGGAAAAACATCTGCCTCCCTTTCAATTCGACTCAAGTGATCAGCCACCAAATTCTCCGCTCCACTCTTGTCACGGATCTCAATATCAAACTCCTGGAGGAGCAACATCCACCTAATCAACCGGGGCTTGGCATTGGGCTTTTTCAGGAGAAACTTCAATGCTGCATGATCTGAAAACACAACCACTTTGGAACCAAGCAAATATGATCGAAATTTATCTAAAGCAAAAACAATTGCTAAAAGTTCCTTTTCAGTTGTGGTGTAGTTGATTTGTGCAGGATCTAAAGTTCTCGAAGCATAGGAAATGACATGAGATACTTTACCGACCCTTTGTGCAAGAACAGCTCCCAATGCATAATTAGAGGCATCACACATCACTCAATGGAAGTGTCCAATCCGGCGGTTGGATGATAGGTGTCTTGGTCAATGCCTGCTTCAATTGATTGAAGGCATCCCGGCACTTCTTGTCAAAGTGAAACTCCACATCTTTTTGCGATAAGTTGGATAGCGGAAGTGCAATTTTTTGAAATCCTTTATGAACCGCCGATAGAAACCTGCATGACCAAGGAAAGAACGAATCTCCCGCACGCATGTGGGGTAAGATAGGCATGAAATAACATCTATTTTTGCAGGATCTACCTCAATACCCTCACGAGATATCACATGCCCTAAGACTATACCTTGTTCTACCATGAAATGACATTTCTCAAAATTTAGAACGAGGTTAGTCTTAATGCATCTATGCAAGACACTGAGCGGACTATCTAAACATGCATCAAAGGAAGATCCATAGACAGGTAAAATCATCCATAAATACGTCCATGCAATTTTCTAAAAATCGAAAAGATACTTACCATACACCTCTCGAAAGGTGCCGGAGCATTGCATAGACCAAAGGGCATCCTCCTGTATGCAAATGTGCCAAATGGACAAGTGAAAGTAGTCTTCTCTTGGTCTTACGGGGCTATATGAATCTGAAAATACCCCGAATATCCATCCAGGAAACAATAATGTGACTTGCCGATTCTAACCGCTCCAACATCGATCAATGAATGGCGGCGGGAAATGATCCTTTCTGGTAGCCTGGTTGAGCCGCCTATAATCAATGCAAACTCGCCAACTGTTTTGAACTCGTGTGGGCACAAGCTCATTGTTCTGATTCGCAACCACTGTGACCCCAGATTTCTTGGGAACCACTTGCACGGGGCTCACCCATTGACTGTCAGATATGGGATAAATAATGCCAGCTTGAAGTAGCTTTGTAACTTCCTTCTTCACCACATCTAGAATCAGGGGATTTAGTCTCCTTTGGGCTGTCTAACTGGTTTGATCCTTTCTTCCAATAAAATCTTATGCATGCATGTGGAGGGACTAATACCAGGAATATCTGCAAGAGTCCATCCGATGGCTTGCCTATTCTGCCTCAAAATCTGCAGTAATTTTTCTTCTTGATCAGGTTGTAGGTTTTTAGCAATGATCACTTAGGAAGTGTCTCACCATCTCCCAAATATGCATATTTAAGATGGTTTGGTAAAGTCTTCAACTCCAAGGATGGAGGTTGTACAATGGAAGGTAACAAGTTATCTGAAACTTGACTAACTCAAAGAACATTAATTTCAACATGGCTTGACTCTCATTCTCAATTGTTGCATCATCAGCAGCCGTATCATTACTCATAACAGAATAAATCTCAGCACATACAGCACATGGTTCAACATCACAAGTGGCACATGTATCACAAGAAATGAGAACCAAGATAGTCAACAATATCGGGGAATTCAAAGCATATAAATCGGTATAGACATCATCAACCAAATCTCAATCATATCAACATGGAAAACGAGAATGCTCCTCTAGGGGTGTCTCATGGCATCAAAAATGTTAAATTGTACCAAATCGTCGCCAAACTCCATAGAAAGGGTGCCGGCATGCACGTCTATCTTGGTCTTGGCGGTCTTGAGAATGGTCGCCTAGAATCAATGGAGCATGGTTTGTTGGAGACTCATCTTCCATGTCCGAATGTAGAAATCTGTGGAAAAATCAACTCATTCACCCGAACTAACACATCTTCCAAAGACACTGCACGGGATGAGCGATGGCTCTGGCTCTATTCGCCAACCGAATCACGATACCGGTGGGTTGCAAAGTACCGATGTTTAAACACTTATACAACGACATGGGCATGACATTGATCGAAGCACCCAAATCTAGCATTGCATGCTCAAATCTAGAGTTGCCAATTGTGCAAGAAATTGTGAAAGTTCCAGGATCTTTGCATTTACGTGGCATGCTTGGCGAGAATCATTGCGAAACATTTCTTCCCATGCTTGATCTTCTCATCCCCTTTCAACCTTCTCTTATGAGTGCACAACTCCTTGAGAAATTTAGCATATTTTGGAATTTGCTTGATTGCATCTAGGAGGGGAATATTGATTTCCACTTTCCTGAATGTCTCCATGACTTCTTTTTCCATTTCTGCTTGCATTGTTCTCTTCGATTGTGTGATCCTATTTGGAAAAGGTAATGGGATGGCAACATCTGAATTCTCTGCAATTTTCTTCGATGTACATTTTACGGACTGAATTATCCATTTCTGCCATTTTTGGTCAATTTCGATTCTTTGTAAGGTTGGAACATCAACTTCTTTGCCACTTCTCAAGGTAATTGCACTTACGTTGCCTCTTGGATTGTTGATTTGTTTGTGAAGGCAATTGGCTAGAACCTTGGCTCTTTAGCTCGCTCACGGTGGTTGCCACCGCCCCGATTTGAGTTTGTAAATTGAATGTTGGCACCGACGTTCTGCTGAACCGAATGTTATTTGTGGCCATTTGTTTCATCGGTCTTCCAATGATGGCTCACCGTGGAGTGGATTGGACGAGGCTGATTCTTGAATGTGCTTTGTTGTCGAATGCGGGGGTATTTGTTGGTATTTGTTGCTTGGACCTGCAGACTTGGTATCTAAATTGTTGTTCTTCTTGGTGGGGCCGTTGTTCTTCTTGGTGGGTACATTGTTCTTGGCTAGGATTCCCATATCTCAAATTGGGATGGTCTCGCCAACCAGGATTATAAGTACTAGAAAATGGATCATATCTAGATTGTTCTTGTTGTTCTTTGATATTGGGGTCTACCGGAAAAACACCACTGCGAAACACATTGATCTGGAAAAGCGGGACCATCTTCCCGAAGTGTAGGGCATGAATCGGTAGGATGAGATGAATTAGAGCAAATTCCACACACCGATGCGGTCATCCGCATGGGTGGTTGTTGACCCACGCTATCTGTCTTACCAAAGAAGTCAATTCATCTAGTCGTGTTCCATTCTTTGTTGGTCCATATGAGATGCTTGAATTTCATTAACTCCTCTGGTTGCGGTGATGATCCGCGAGCCAAACTGTTGGGTATTGGCTGCCATGTTTGCTATCAGATCTCTTGCGGCGGTAGGAGTTTTGTCTACTAAGGCTCCTCCAGAGGCGGATCGATCATGCTTCTATCATTTGGCGACAAACCCTCATAAAAGTATTGAATCAAGAGTTGGTCACTAATTTGGTGATGAGGCGGCTCGAACACAACTTCTTGAATCTCTCCCGGTATTCATGCAAAGTCTCACCGGACATACGTACGATGCCACATATATCCTTCCTAATTGCGGCAGCTCTCGAGGCGGGGAAGAATCTCTCCGGGAACAACCTCTTCATGTCATTCCAACTTCACCGAACCTGGTGAAAGATAAAACAACCAATCTTTGGCTGCATCGACAAGTGAGAAGGAAATGCCCTTAACTTGATGTGTTCCTCGGAGATGCCTTGTGGCTTCATGGTTGAACACACAACATGGAACTCTTTCGGTGCTTATGAGGATCTTCACCCGCAAGACCATGAAACTTTGGTAACAAGTGTATCAAACCAGATTTTAACTCAAAATCTGCATCAAGATCGAGGATATTGAATGCACAAAGATTGGTACGATACATCGGGAGCGAAAGAAGTTCCTTAAGGGTTCTATTATGCATGTTATCGGCCATGATTTCGGGATTACTTAAGTTATCGGGTTCACTCCCAAAATTAGGTTCAGAATTAACTCGGAATTTATCACACGAGCTCTAATTAATCTATGCAAGGTCCTATCAATCTCGGGATCAAGATCAAGCAAGATATCGATTGGACCTAGTCATGCATCAACTAAAGCACAAAAACACAAAAGCGCAACTAAGCAAAATACACTAAACAACACTCAAAATATGCAAAAATAAATCTAGTTAATATATCTAAACATTTTTAAAAATTATGGAATCAACACGAGAACAAAATCTACATAAAAATGAAACTAGAAAATGCAATAAAAAATATTAAAAAATTGAAAAAGTGGTCTAAATGATAGAATTTCGAAAAACCAGGGGTGACCTCACAGTTTACTGTGAGTCTTGTTTATCAGGCTGTTTTCCTTCAACCGACCAAGTTTCAGCTCATTCTGGGCATGTTGCAGTTCGAAAATTGCAATAGTTACAAGTAATCACTTGTTTTCCGTCTTTCCTAAATCGAGAAAAATTCAAAAGCTAGGATAAAAATGTTAGTATGGTATGAACAATGTTAGTAAATGAAAAATAACTGTTAGAATAGGTAAGAAGAACAAAAATTAGTAAGGTTACTCAAAATGAAAAGATTACACCTACGAGGTCCCCTAGAATCCATGACGCCAAAATTTTGACGAGCGCCTAGAACTCAATCAAAATTATAACCGAAGTTATTACCTAAACTTGTAGTATAGTGAACAACACCGGATCGTCTCCTCAAGGATCGTAGATGCAATTTGATCAAATCAAGTGAAAGTTAGAAAAAAGGGGGTTTTGATGGTTCAAGGATCGCAATGACAAGATTTAAAGAGAAATAACAATTAAAAAGAACAGTCAATTCAAATCTATCCGAGATTGGGTGGATTCAATCATAGACCTTTCAACAAACACCTGAAATACATTTGAATGGTTAACTTAGATCTAACCGAGATCTCTGCATCGATCCGAGAATTCATACTAGACAATCGTCCGAATTCAATTGACAAGTGATAAACACAAATCTGCAATCGCACCATTCATGTAAATATATGTCAATTTAAGCACCGAATTCAATTAACCTAGGCACAAATCAGTAACCTAACCTCTTCAATTACGTGATTAGTTTAGATCAATCAGTTCTAAGTTTCATCACAAATCTCAATCTTCGAGTTCATCACAATACTTAATCTTAAATCAAGATCAAATCAGATCAAACATAAACAGAATCACCATTCATGCATTCAAGATCAAGAGAACAGAAGAAGAAGAGAAGAGGAATTCAAATATAAATCAAATACATTACATAACCAAGGTCTCAAGAATCCAAGCCACAATCTCTTCAAGAGTCCCGAATTGACTAGAAGTGACTTAGCTCTCCATTACAATGAAGGAAAAATATACAAGAACTATGAAAAGCTATTTCTAACACTAAGTGTATGTTGTGTTTAGAGCTCTCCTCATGCTTCCTTTTATAGAGGATTCAGAGTAGTAGTAGATGGGTAGATGAGATTAGTAGGTGGAATTAGTAGGTGAGCTTGGTAGGTGAACTTGGTAGGTGAGCTTGGTAGGTGAACTGGTAGGTAAACTTCCTTGTCTCCGAAAGTATTCATTGCTGAACTCATTGATTTCGTCATTTTTGAGCCAAATGGTCTTCATGAAAGTTCTAGGAAATTGTCTAAGCTTTCCAATGGCTCTGGAAGCACCCAAAAATTCGTCCTACAGCCCAAGATATGACCCAATTACTACAGACTGCTCAGGACCAATTTCAGCACCTCTGTTTTGACTTTCAGACCCAATATCTCCATCAAGGAGCCCGAATCAAGTTTTGTGTTTGTCATGAAAGTTGTACATATGGGTCTTAACTTTCAGATCACCAATTTTCAGCCCATTCTATAAACCCAAACTCGAATTATGTTCTGGTTACTACACACTGTTCGGGTTCCAGTTCACAAATCCCGTATTCTGATTTCCATGCCCAATTAGCTCCACTAGATGTCTGAATTTGACTTCGAGCTCTTCATCAAAGTTGTAGAGCTCTCTTTTATCTTTCCTACAAGGTAAAATTCATAATTATCAGACATTTAGAACTCAAGATATGGCCAAAATACAGAAACAGTGTAAGACTCGAATAATGCTGAAAAATCAATTAAGTCCGATTCGAGTTCAAACTTACAAAACATAATCAAATTCAGTCAATTAAGTACATGAAGAGTGTAAATGACTAATAATGAGGGTTTCTTAATGAATAAAATATGTGATTATCAGAGACCAAGGAAGAAGTTGAGCTCACCCATCATAGACATCTCAAACTCACTTTGCATGATATTAGCAAATTCTTTACATAGAGAGTCATTAGTAGCACCAAATATAATATCATCAACATATATTTGAACAAGTAGAATGTCATGCTTTTTGTGTTTGATGAAAAGCGTAGTGTCAACCTTTCCCCTAGAGAAACCATTTTCTAAAAGGAACTTGCTCAACCTTTCATACCAAGCTCTAGGAGCTTGTTTTAAGCCATACAAGGCCTTTTTAAGTTTGAAAACATGGTTGGGCAGTTCAAAGTTTTCAAAGCCAGGAGGTTGATCCACATATACTTCTTCTTGTATGAAACCATTTAAAAAGGCACTTTTGACATCCATTTGAAAAAGTTTGAAATCCATGATGCAAGCATATGCAAGTAACATTCTAATGGCTTCTAATCTAGCTACGGGAGCATATGTTTCTTCATAATCTATACCTTCTTCTTGATTATAACCCTTAGCTACAAGTCTAGCTTTGTTTCTTATTATTAAGCCCGTTTCATCAAGTTTGTTCCTAAAAACCCATTTGGTGCCAATTATAGGATGATCATTAGGCCTTGGAACTAATTCCCAAACTTGATTCCTTTCAAATTGGTTTAATTCATCTTGCATAGCCAAGATCCAATGTTCATCATTTATGGCCTCATTTATGTTTTTAGGTTCAACTTGAGAAACAAAAGCCATATGATTACAAGCATCTCTAAGAGAGTTACGAGTTATTACCCCCTTTAATACATCACCTATCACTTTGTTAAGAGGATGATATCTTGATGTTCTCCATTCCTTGGGAAGATCCATGATTTGAGAGTCCTCTTGCTTTGGGGAATCATATGGGCTTTCTTCTTGCTTTTTGACTTCTTCTTCTTGATTTCCAAGGTGAGTTCTTGCAAGGATTTCTGCAACATCATCAACAAGTTCCTTTCTTGGCTCGTTTGGGTTAGTCTCATCAAATGCAACATGTATGGACTCTTCTATGGTCATAGTTCTTTTGTTATAAACCCTAAAGGCCTTACTATGTATAGAATAACCAAGAAAGATTCCCTCATCAGATTTTGCATCAAACTTCCCCAAGTTATCCTTTCCATTATTTAGAACAAAACATTTACATCCAAAAACATGGAAATGTGAGACGTTTGTTTTCTTCCTTTGTATAATTCATAGGGGGTTTTCTTTAAAATTGGCCTTATTAGAGCCCTATTCATAACATAACAAGCGGTGTTAACCGCATCCGCCCAAAAATACTTGGGAAGGTTGGCCTCATTGAGCATAGTTCTTGCCATTTCTTCTAAAGATCGATTTTTTCTTTCTACAACACCATTTTGTTGTGGTGTTCTAGGGGCTGAAAAATTATGCTCAATGCCATGTTCATCACAAAACGTTTCAAATTCATGGTTCTCAAATTCACCACCATGATCACTTCTTATGGATGCAATACAAAAACCTTTTTCGTTTTGGATAACTTTAGCAAGCTTTTTGAACGATTGAAAAGCATCATTTTTGTGAGATAAAAACAATGTCCATGTAAACCTAGAAAAATCGTCCACAATCACTAAGGCATAGTAATTCCCACCAAAGCTCATAGTTCTAGAGGGACCAAAAGATCCATGTGCAAAAGTTATAGAGGTCTAGAAGTTGAAACCACATTTTTAGCTTTAAAAGAGACCTTTACTTGTTTTCCTTTTGACATGCATCACAAAGTTTGTCTTTTTCAAATTTGAGCTTTGGAAGACCAATTACTAGTTCTTTAGAAACTAATTTGTTTAAGTGATCCATGTGAATGTGAGCGATTCTTCTATGCCATAACCATGAATCATTTTCTCTAGTCATAAAGCAATTAGCATCATTTGAGGAAATGTCATCAAGGCTAATCATATATATGTTATTGACCCTATGACCAACAAACCTAACTTGCTTATCATCCTTTCCCTCAATTATGCAACAAGAAGAATCAAATATAACTCTATTGCCTTTATCACACAATTGACTAATACTAAGCAAGTTATGTTTAAGTCCTTCAACAAGCAAAACATTATCAATAGATGATGAAGGAATTTTACCAACTTTGCCAATTCCAAGAATCTTCCCTTTGTTGTTATCACCATATGTGACATGACCATGTTTCTTGTGAGTAAGGGAGGAGAACTTGGAGTCATCACCGGTCATGTGCTTGGAGCGACCACTATCAAGATACCAATTTGAGCTCTTGGTCTTCAAGCACACCTACAACACACATTCAAGTTTTAACTTTTGGTACCCAAATTGTCTTGGGTCCTTGTGTGTTAGAGTTAGACATGGTGCCTTTAGGAACCCAAACCTTTTTTATTCCAACTTTAGTGTTTATATTCTTTCTAACATTGCAAGTGGATGCACTATGCCCTTTCCCACCACAATGAAAACATTTGATAAAGGGGCTACTTGAAGTTTTTGAGGAAACAAAGAAGTTTTTATAAGATTTTTGATGGTTATTTGGATTAAATCCTAAACCGGCTTTTTGAAAAACACATTTTTGTCTCCCTAACAACACATTCAAGTTGTCTCTTCCAAAAGTGAATTTTGCAAGAGTGTTGTTCAAGTCTTCAATTTCTTTTTCAAAAGCTTTACATGATTAACAAGGTAATGAAATGGATGCATTATCATGTGAGGAACAAGTCATGCATGATGAATTAGCATCTATGAGTCCTAAGGTCTCATTTTCAATTTTAAGTTCATTTATCTCCTTAGTTAAAGTAGAAACCTTGTTTGTCAATAGGGAGATTGTTTTATTTTGAAGAAGACAAACCATTTTAGTGAGTCTCAAGGATTCATCATGCAATTCTTGAAAGGCATCTTGCAATTCATCATAACTAGGTGAAGGTTCTAGGTTAGAAGAGGTTACCTCGGTGTCGCTTTCTCCACTTTCTTCTCCTTGAGCCATGAGGCAAAGATGGGCTTCTTCATTTTCCGAGTCGTCGGAAGAACTTAAGTCATTGTCCTCCCAAGCTATGTATGCCCTTCTTCCTTTCTTTTCCTTGGAGGGTCTTTTCTCAAACTTCTCCGTCTTCTTGAGATATATAGGACACTCCATTTTCATATGCCCCGGTTTTCCGCATTCGTAGCATTTTGGAGGAGTGGAGGATCCTTCTCCTTTGTGATATGCCTTCTTTTGAGGAAAGGGTGGTCTTCTTTGAAATCCCTTTTTCTTTAGGAATCTTCCGAATTTTCTCACAAGGAGACTAAGATTCTCCTCACTTAGTTCAAAATTTTCAGCATCCTCTTCACCATCTTCATCATCATCTTCAAGTATGGAAGAGGTGGCCTTGAGTGCAATTCCCTTCTTCTTTTTATCCTGCTCTTCACTTTGATTGAGCCTATTTAATTCCAGCTCATGTTCTTGAAGCTTTCCGAATAGGGTGGCTAGAGACATTGTTGATAAGTCTCTTGATTCCGCAATAGCCGTAACTTTGGGTTGCCAACTCCTGCTTAGACATCTTAAGACTTTATTAATAAGATCCTCATTAGGGAATGTCTTTCCCAATGAGATGAGATGATTAACAATGTGAGTAAATCTCTTTTGCATATCTTGAATACTCTCACCTTGATTCATTCTAAACAATTCATATTCATGAGTAAGAGTGTTTATCCGAGATCGTTTTACCTCAT
The DNA here is from genome assembly GCA_029884605.1 of Ormosia emarginata. Lineage (NCBI taxonomy): Eukaryota > Viridiplantae > Streptophyta > Magnoliopsida > Fabales > Fabaceae > Ormosia > Ormosia emarginata. The sequence continues at coordinate 27,533,404 of JAQQTP010000074.1, read as the reverse complement.
TAGTCCCTTCATGAGTTACTTGAAGGGTATCCCACATTTCTTTTGCGGTCTTACAATTTGACACCCTAAAGAATTCATCATACCCCAAGGATGTGGTGATGATGTTCTTGGCTCTCAAGTTGTATTGAACCTTCTTTTTATCATCATCGGTCCATTCATTTCTAGGTGTATTGATTTTCACACCATCTTTAATTTGTGTTGGAACAAAAGCACCATTTTCAACGGCGTCCCACACATCTAAGTCAATAGCTTCAATGAAAATTTTCATCCTTTCTTTCCAATAGGCATAACCATCCCCATTGAAATAAGGAGGTCTATTTATAGAAGAACTTTCATTTGAAAAACCATTTGAAGCCATCACTTCTCTTGAAGCTGCTAAGCTCTTTATACAAGAGTCTAGCTCTGATACCACTTGTTACCAAGTGGCCTCAATACTCAAGAGGGGGGGTGAATTGAGTAATTAAAACAAGTTACCAAATTTTTCGCAAATCGTTTGATAAACAATTTTCGTTGAAGCTATTGAACGATTAGAGATAAATGGATGAATGAGATTAACACTTTTACTTATAAATGTGATAGCCAAAGGAGATAATATCTAATCAATTCAATAAAACAGTAAATCAAATAAAGAGAAGGGTTTAGAGAGAACAAACACAATCGTTTATCTGGTTCGATCACCAATCCGCTTGTGATCTACGTCCAGTCCCCAAGCAACAACTTGAGATTTTCCACTATATCTTCAAGCTTCAATGGGTGCTTGACAACCACTACAATCTTGAGCACTCAACACTATGGGATACCTCACCCTAATGCTTGAGCCTCTATTTTCCAAGGGATACCTCACCCTTACAATACTTGAAGGATACCTTACCCTCACTTAACAGATTGTATAAGATTTAAATGGAAGAAACTCTCTCTAGAGCAAGTATTACAAATTGAAGCACTATGGTATATGGGATTCACACAAGTTCAAGCTCAAATCAAGGGATTTTGTAGAATGATGATAAAACTTGTTTAAAGCTCAATACAAACTCTTCCAGAAGAATAGACTCAGTTTTTCTAACCTCCCAACGAAGCCCAACATGCAAATATATAGGTAAGTGTTATTTAATGTCGTTGGAAGTGGTTGGGAGCAATTAATGCTCAGCAATATAGCCGCTACGGGCTTTTGCTTGTTTTTCCAGAACATAGGCTAACCGGTTAGCCATGTATCCTAACCGGTTAGGGGCTCATTTAGACGTAAGGAGAAGTGTTCTGGTTTAATAACTAACCGGTTAGGAATGTGTCCTAATCGGTTAGGACACCACGAAAATGAGTTCTAGGAAGGATGCTAACCGGTTAGTCCTATAAGCTAATCAGTTAGGACATTACCAGCGTGGGTTCTGAGTTGATGAATAACCGGTTAGGCCATCTGTCTAATCGGTTAGGACAGGATTAGAGAGACTTCTGAGTTTATGAATAACCGGTTAGGCCATCTGCCTAATCGGTTAGGACAAAACATTTTTGACTTCTGGAAGTAATACTAACCGGTTAGGTCTTCTACCTAATCGGTTAGGACAAAGCATTTTTAGCCACTGAGTTATAAAATAACCGATTAGCTACTTTGCCTAATCGGTTAGGCATGTTATAAAAAACAAGGCAAAGCTTTTGTTTGAACAAACTAACCGGTTAGGAGCTGGTCCTAATCGGTTAGGGGCCATGAATTTTTGACTCCTAATATTTATCAACAGGCAGGTAAGATTTAAAAAAAACTTAGGACATTAGATACGAAGGAGTTGTTGCATAAAACCTTTTTGATCCTAACATGAAAAACCATTTTACAAAAGCATTTTAAGGAAGACATTTGAGCTTGAGATGAATCTCTAGAATACCTTTACATTAGATCTATAACCTATATGCTAAGCTTGAGTTCCTTGAGACTTGATCATTGTATTCCCATTGCTTTCATTGTTTGTCGACATCAAAACCATTTGCATCTTGTCCATATCAGTCACAACATGAAACATACTAAAAACAAGCCATCATCAAGCTTACAAACAAGAATCAAGCATGAACAACCAAAACCATCACTTAACCCATTTGTTCAACAAACAACTTCATGCAACAAGTTAAAGAAAAGGAAGAGCAAAGTCATGGAAAACAAGGGTCATAAATGGTCCTTGTCACTTTTTTATGATTGTACAATGAGGATTTATGACTGTACAATGAGGAAGTATTGAATATAAATGTGAAATGAAATGTATAGTGATTTGTGGTATACCATGATGAAGTATTTTATGATTGGATGTTTGAAAAATGAGAAAGAATGGAGTTGTGCAGTAAATAAAAGTAATGGATTCGCTTTAATGAATGAACAAAAGAAGATTGAGGTTGAATGAATTACTCCTTCTCTGCTTAGAATTTGAATTGATTGGATGACTTTATATGTAATGTATTGTATGAATGATAAACTTGTTGATTAAAAGGTGAGCAAATAATTATAGAATGAATGATGCAAGTGATCCATTGACTAGGATTATGCTCGAATCTAGTGAAACTTAGAGAATGGTGGTTAAGGATGGATATTCCCTCATTCTTTGCCTAAGTTCTCTTTAGGTGAAAGGTAGTCGAGGATGAACATTCCCTCTTCTTCCCTCATCTACTAGAGGTGATCCTGGATGGATGACAGAACAAGGAAAGGATCCTCATCATAGGTTAGAATGAAAGGTTGATGATAGACATTCCTTCCCTTCCGAAGTAGTTGAGGTTAAGGATGGATGGTGCCCTCTTCGTCTTCACTAAAGTTCTTCCAAGTTGGAAGAAGTGATCCTAGAATGAAATGATAGTGTGTGGATGATATTTCCCTCATACCTATATCTCTGAAATGAGGATGGTATTTCCCTCATAAGTTGTGGTTTGGGTAACCCTGAATATGGAGTAGTTCTATGTGACACACATAGCGGTGTCATGAATAGGTTGAAGTGCACCAACCTGAATGCAGACTACTACCAAGAAGATATAAATAGAATGGTATAGTGAGGAAGGACATTCCCTCCATACTTTCTGAATAAGGATAAGAATTGTCAAAGAACGATATATGATGAATTATAAAACTTGAAGAAAATGAAAAGAAACACAAAGAATGAAGAATGTATGATGAACATACAAGTGAATGGTAAGGAGGATGAACGTACCCTCCATACCTTTTGAATAATAATGAGATACGAATAAAAATAAGATATAGCAAAGAATGAAAGAATGAAAAATGATTAAAGATGAAGTATTTGATTTATGACGTAAGAGATATGAAAAGTATTATGTTGAATTATGGAACTTAAAGAATAATGTAATATGTTGAATATGAGACAGATGAGATATAAAAGACATCATGGGAAATGAATGAATATGATGGATATAAGATATGATGAAATATATGACTTGAGAAGAAAGGTGAAAGAGGATGACGAAGATCATCCTACCATGATCTAGAATTAGCAGCAGTGATTTATGCATTGAAGACTTAGAGACATTATCTGTAAGGTGTTAAGTTTAAGGTCTTTAATGACCATAAAAGTTTAAAATATTTGTTTGATCAAAAGGAATTGAATATGAGGTAAATGAAATGGATGAAGTTTTAAAAAGATTATGATTATGAATTGTGGTTTCATCTGGATAAGGCTAATATAATGGCCGATACACTAAGCAGAAAACATCTGTATATATCCCATATGATGAAGCAAGAAATGGAATTATTAGGAAGTTTTAGAACTTTGAGTTTGGCAATGACAATTATATTGAGAGACTGAAATTAAAGAAAAGACTTTAGAAGAAGCTCATAAAGGCAAGTATACCATCCATTTTGAAGCGATAAAGATGTATCAAGACCTTAATAAGATGATTTGGTGGTCAAGTATGAAAAAGGAAATAATAGAATACGTGTCCAAATGTCTTACATATATCAAAAGGACAAGGTAGAACATCAAGGGCCTTCTGGACCCTTAAAACTCTTAGAAATCCCAACATGGAAATGGGAGAGTATTTCTATGAATCTCGTAATAGGATTGCAGAGTTAACAGGATCTTGGATAATTTTTTAAGGATTTTGGATAGAACATTACAAGAGCTTAGAAGAGAATAAATCCCTTAAGTGAAGGTGTTATGGAATGATAGTGACTTAAATCCAATATGATATAAAATTGTTTGGAGCTTTTATATATGGTAAGTAAATTTTAAGGACAAAATTTATAAAAGGGGGGGGGAGAGGAGAATTTTAACATCCTCCCTAACCTAATAATCTTAATCAAGGTTATATAAGCTCAGTAACACTAGTAAGAATTATCTGTTAATTTAGATAATTTTCTGAACTAGTTTGAGCGTAATTCTATAATATTGAATACAAGAGAATAATTAAGGTATTTGCAGAATCAGTTGATATGATGGAAATAAATATGAAAAATTTATTTCCTAGCTATAAATAATTGATAAGAGTTGTAGAAAATTTTGGAGAGTCAACCGAGATAATATGGTATTTTTAAGGATATTGCCAAGAAATAGCCGGAATTGTAACACCCTCCGTAGGGCATCACATTTCTGACTACCAACTCCTAATCTAAAAATGATTTCATAAAAGGTTTGAGTTATAAAACATGAAATTTAAAATTTCTTCTTGTTGAAAACGTAAAACTTACTAAAATTTATAGGTAATATTGAAAAATATATTTAAACTATTTAATATACAATATTGACACCAATTAATGTTTAATAATTATTCAATAAATATAAAACTTATAGACTCAATTTTAAACAGTAGCAAACCCCATGACGGGTTCTACTCAATAGCACGGTAAAACACTAACGGTAAAAACTCAACATACTTATTTCATCTTGTATCCATCCTGATGCATCATGTATTTGTTCCTCATCAAAACTGCACACCAACGAATCTGGGATGGTCACCCCTCCATGTTATCACCAATCTCAGAATATTTGCTTCTCATCACGTCTACGAAACTCGTTCCATCTACTATATAATTTTAACAATACAAGCACAACGAAACAATATAACAAAGAGGTGAGATCACCTACGCTAATACCAACATGGTAGCATTGAAATAACACAAACAACACACCATACAGATATATCATACCATAATTACAATTATGCCATCATCATAATAACAATAATTACAATAATGCCATCAACATTATTTATCATCATCATCAACCAACATTCCTTAATTATTATATCACACAGATATAAATATTCAATATTTATGATAATGCCCTCAACATAACCCAGTTATTCAACAGTTCAATTATCATAACCAATGCTCAATAATGATGCATATGTTATGCATGTGCTCATAGACTCAATGTCCTACTCCATGGAGGTTTTCACAATTTCAAGAAGAATGCTCTGTTAATTGTCAACCTTAGCCCAAAGACAATCTTTCAGATTAGCCCACAGACAATGCCTAGCCTTAGCCCACAGACAATGTCCAACTTTCGAAAAGAATCGTGTTCTTGTCGGGTATCTTCAATGCGTTGCAACGGACTGCATCGCCAAGTGGCATATAGTCCAACCTTAGCCCACAGACAAATATCCACTGGTCGACCGCCGCGCCTTGACGCCCCCAAGATCCATCATAGACCTCACTATCAATTCACATTCTCTCTTCAACCACAAGGGTCACAATAGCATCAGCTATTAATTTTTGTTCAAAATTCAACATATGCCTCAATGCATATTTTTCTAATGCATGTATAATGCACCAAATGCTAATCATAGGCAAAATTCATCATTTCCAATGCATGTTCAATGCACCAATGCCAATCACAGGCTAAATTTCATGATTTTCTTAGACAATGTCCATACACTGGTTCAACAGTAATCATACTGTATATTCAACAGCGAAATCATATTATCGCATTTTCATAGTCACAAAACACTTTGGTCGTGTTTTCACAATCGCGTAACATCTTTGTTACATTTTCACAATTCTGCAACATTTCTGTTGTATTTTCAAATCACGTAATGATTTTTCCACGTTTTCTCAATCACGTAAAAATATTTACACGTTTTCTCAAATCGCGTAGTGATTTTCCACCATTTACAAAATCGCGTAACTTAAAAATCAATCTTTCAAGTCACGTAAACCATTTTCCATCATTTTCAAAATATTTAAATGCTTTCCAAATCGCGTAGCGATATTTTAACGTTTTTCAAATCGCGTGAAAATATTTAAACATTTTTCAAATCGCGTAGCTTAAAAATCACGTTTTTAAGATACGTAAAACATTTTTCACCATTTTACACTCATGTAAAATATTCCTCAATATTCCAAACATTATTTTGGACTTTCAAACAAATCAATATCATTTTCAACATCATTTTTAATATTTCACCTTTCAGAAATTCTTTACTCAAAATAATATGACTTTTCACATTATTTTCCATATTTTCTTACTCATGAAAATCCTTTTCACAATAATTCCACAAAATCACTTTTCCATTGATTTTAAATCAATGTTTCCATCTTAAAATTTACTAACGCGCTTCAAAACCCAAAGAATGAGTTGCACGTTAGAAAATCTCAAATCACTATTATATTCTTCATTTTTCTCAAATCAATTTCAAAATCAATTCTCTTTAAAATAAATTGAGGTTCAAACACTTTCAACTTCTTTTAGTCTTTCATAAACGAAATTCCATCTTTCAAGTAACAAAACACCTTGTTTCCATTTTCTTTAATCCTTGTACTAAAACACTTTGTTCAAACACTTTGTTTCCACTTTGAAATCACTTTGTTTCATAAAACCAAGGCATTACAAACCTTCAAAACCTTGGTACCTGACCATTGAAACCATCAAATATTTTTCCTTCTAAATCGATATGGTTTTACACAAACAAAACCATTAAAATTTTCTTAATAAAAATCGTAAGACTCATTGTCCTTAAAACCAATTCATTTGTTCATTTTCATGTTTCACTTTCTTTGCAAATCCTTAAAATCATCAACTCATTGCTCTTTTCATTTAAAACTCATGATTAATAAAATACTTAAAATATTTTTATTCAAAAATGTCATCGAGTTCCATTAAATTCCACTCTTGTTTTTACACAAAATAAATCAATAAAAAATTCTTCTCAAAACCGTGAGCACTACTTCTTGAAAAACAAACCCTTTGTTTATTTTCCTTGCTTTTCTAATCATCCAATTTTATCATTTATGAAAATATTAATTTATGAACACCTATTTTGAGGTGTGAGGCCGAAATCCCTCTTGGTCCTTGGAACCAAAAATTGTTTTCCTTTCCAACAATTTTTATGGCATACATCACATATAATCAACATACATATACATATTTCATCATAAATACCACAAGCATGCCATAATCAAAACAATAAATCATACTAAGCATGCAAGCACAAATAAACCATGCTAAGCATATAAACTACATAAACACCCACAAATAATTACATGACCATGGATATGAATCCTCACATGGATTCACCATCCATCAAATACAAAACCATCTCTCACCACCATACTTGGTTGTTAAGATGGATCTCCCTCTTACCTCTTGAAGATCCTCAAAAGTTCCTTGTTTTGCTTCTTTTTCTAAGTCCATCACCACCAAAAGCTTCTCAATTACAAAGCAAAACACAAGTTTATTAGTATATCAAGCTTGAATAAGAGGAACCATGGATCAAACATGGTTTAAAACATGAAAAGAAGAAAAGACATGAAGTTTTTCATAACTTCACCTTAAGAACCCTAGAACTTGTTCTTGGAAAAACTCCTTGAAGATGAAAGATTTAGAACTTACTCCAAACTACGAAGTGTCTTAGAATAAGGTAAGGATTCAAGAAATATGGTTGTTTGAAATTAAAGAGTGATGGAAGGCAATTCTTGGGTGCTTGGCCGAAACATGAAGGAGAAGAGAAATGGAGAGAAAGTTTGATAACTTAGCTTCTTGAAATTGATCAATAATGATCAATAATGACCAAACAACATATAATTGGTGTCTTGAAACTTGGCTAATCTCCTACACCATCACAAAACCGTCCCCCCTTCTTGCTTCTTCAAAATGTGACCAATCTTCAAGCCACCATTATTTGTGCATCCTTAGCCATTGAATAATTCAATAGTTAGGATTAAGGTAGACTTTAAGTTAGAAGACTTAATCTAGGCTATTAGATCTTTCTCCTTGAAATTATAGCCATTAGATGTGTCTCCAAAATGAAGGGTGAAGATTACTCTTTCAAACTTTACATCCAAGGGTCATAAATGGTCCTTGTCACTTTTTTTTTAAGACTAAATCTCCACCGTTAATTAAATCCACATCCAATGGTCATAAATGGTCCATCTCCACCATTGATTAAATCTACATCTAATGGTCATAAATGGTCCTAGCCACTTTTTGAGACCAAATCTCCACCCTTGATTAAATCAATGGTTCATATTCAATGTCTTCCTTATTAAGCTTGTCTTTGCAACCATTGATTAGATCAATGGTGAACATCCAAAGCTTCTTAACTAAGTTTACTCCCACACTATTGATTAAATCAATGGTAATCATCCAATGCTTCTTCATTAAGTTTGTTTCTCAACCGTTGATTAAATCAAGATCAAGTCTCCACCATTGATTAAATCAATGGTAGATATCCAAACCACCAATGTTAACTTAAGCAGTATAATATTTATTTTTCTATCTGCTATAACCCTAAGAATAATATTTTTACTGTATTTTTATCGTCCGATGTGGTGTCCCGGGGTTGATGAGGATGGGGAGTGGACACCGGTGCATGAGAAACACGTACAAGGAGCGGCTCCTGGCATGCTTCTAGGCAAAGGGTCCCATGAATGAACTAAATACGCACCGAAATGAGAGGGATTAAGAGACTGTTCAGGTATGGGATTGCATAGTTGAGGATGGCTTAAAGGAATTGATTAGGCGTAGCCATATCAACAAGTTACAACTTCTTTTTGGGAGCCTAGAACATAAGAACTCCTTGGTTAAGCGTGCTTGACCTGGAGCAATTGTGGGATGGGTGACCTCCTGGGAAGTTTCCTAGGATGCGTGTGAGTGAGGACAAAGCACGCTGAAAAGACCTGTGCTGGTTTGTGGAGACACTCATCAATCCTGCAGGCAGTCCCGGGATATTACAGATGGTATTAGAGACGGGACCTCTCCCAGTACGGTGTGGTTCGAGGACGAACCAGGCAGAAGCTAGTGGGCATGTGGTGTCCCGGGGTTGATGAGGGCGGGGAGTGGACGCCGGTGCATGAGAAGCACGAACAAGGAGCGGCTCCTAGCATGCTTCTAGGCAAAAGGTCCCATGAATGAATTGAATACGCACCGGAATAAGAGGGATTCAGAGACTGTGCAGGTATGGGACTGCATAGTTGAGGATGGCTTAAAGGAATTGATTAGGCATAGCCATATCAACAAGTTACAATTTCTTTTCGGGAGCCTAGAACATAAGAACTCCATGGTTAAGCATGCTTGACCTGGAGCAATTGTGGGATGGGTGACCTCCTGGGAAGTTTCCTAGGATGCGTGTGAGTGAGGACAAAGCACGCTGAAAAGACCTGTGTTGGTTTGTGGAGACACTCGTCAATCCTGCAGGCAGTCCTGGGATATTACATCTGATAATTAAATACAATACAAAACACAGTAAAAGAAATTTTCTAAAACTATTTCCGGATTCAGGTTTAGTAAGATCCCTTGTCTCCGTTTAAACAGTATAAATTTTTCTATTCACAGAAAAATTTTTACTTTGCTGAACCCACTTGGGCCCACGTAAGGCCACCTAGGCCCACAGACAGCCTAAAAACAATCAGAGAAATATAAAAATTTATAATCATCCACAAAAATCACAAATATTAGAAAACGTATGAAAATCAAGTTAGATTGTTAAAAATCATTAAGGATTTTCAAAAAAAAATACGAAGGCTCGTATACAGCCTCAAAATAATATTAAAATAATAAAAAAACGTAAAAACTCCCAGAAATTCCTAAAAATCACAAAAATTATAAAATCCATAGAAGTCGAGTCAGATTATTCAAAATAATTAAGAATCGCCCGAAATAAATAAAATATGAATTTTCGGGGTGTTACAATACTCCCCCTCTAAAAAGAAATTTCGTCCTCGAAATTTGATAAACTTGATTTCACACCCTCAGAATAAATATAAATATTGCTCTTTATCTTATTTTGCAGTCCTCACGTTGCATCTCTGCTTACGTCATTCCCTTCGACCAATGGAAACTCTTTGCCTCACGTTCAACTTCTCCTGATCAAACGGATACCTCAGATTTTCGTAATCGATTAAGACATTGAATATTACTCCAAAAGAAAATGTCTCCATATTTCTAATGCAAACTCAACAGCTACTAACCCCCATTCACGCGTAGAATAGCTTTTCTCATATAACTTCAATTTCCTTGAAACATACTCTATAACTCTTTTATTCTACATAAACACATATCTTAAACTCCAATTGTAACGCATCACAGTACACCTCCAATGGTTTACTAGGATTAGATAGAACTAATACTAGAGAATTAATCAAACACATTTTCAACTCCTGAAAATTCTCCTTGTATGCATCAGTCCATACAATCGCTTAATTCTTTCTGGTAAGCTAGATGAGAAGTCCTGCGATCTAGACTTTTCCAAGATTTCCAAAGTCTTTGACTTTTCCCACTGAAAAACTGTTTCAACCTTTGAAGGATCCACCATGTTTCCGTTGCGCACTTTGATACTATGACATGGATATAAATAAGAATATCCTTTCTTGCAAATTGTGATCCATGAAAAATATTATGAAAGATAGCAAAACTATCTGATATGTTACTGGATATATCCAACAAAGAATTGACATAACCCGATTTTAAAAACGAATTTTCTGGAATACTAACACTTTATTGAGACAATCTCATAGGATATGGTCGGAAAATAACCAATCCATTTCAAAGATCACGTCTATTTATGAAAGAGATAAATAGATCAAACTAACACAAAAATTTGAATAACTTGAGTAGCTCGATAGGCTAGTAATAGAAACAGAAGTAAACAAGTCAGAAGATAACGAAGACACAGATAACTCTAGTTGATCTACATAATCATATGTCATAAAGAAATGGGTTACCTCTAGAATTATACAATACAGTCAAAGGATCACTTTCTGTGACACAATCTTCTTTGTTTAGGTCTTCAACTCGGAACACTCCCGTTCCATTCGACGTATCGACTCTCCCTACTATTTGAGATTTTGAAACACATACTTTACTAACAGAATACTTCGTTTTTCGGTGGAACACAATCTTTAGAAATGTGTCCTAGTTTTCCGCACTTGAAACAAATTATTTCCTTGGACGTACAATCCTTCGTTAAGTGCCCTCTTTTCCACATCTCTTACATAACAGTAAAGATGTTATGGTCCAACTGAGTTTACTGCTACAAGCACTTTCTCCACACATTTGCTGCTGCTGCTACTTTCCTGGTGATTGTAACTACGTTTTTCGCTAAAATCAATTACTTTCCTATTATTCTTAAGGAGGAATACCAGCTTCCAAAATTACTAAATCTTATATTTCAAGACTGATTCTCTTTTATCAGATCCTGAACCTCAACTTCCAATTCCCACTATTCAGCGATTCTCTGTTCCCGTTGTACTATCACGTCAGATGTTCTCTGCATTGCTCCCATAATTGCAATCATATCGTTAGTGTCACATTCTGCTTCCACACGCATACGTCTACCACCAGCCATTTCCTTTCTTCAAAGACGGACAAATCAAAATAAAATGGATACCAGATATAACCATTTCAAACAACATTGTTTCCTTTCGAAAATCAAAAACACGGAGAACACAACACAAGCAAAATAAACCTAACCACAAACCCCAGAAGACTCAAATCGTGCTCTGATACCAACTAATGTAACACCCTCCTTAGGGCATCACATTTCTAACTACCAACTCCTAATCTAAAAATGATTTCATAAAAGGTTTGAGTTATAAAACATAGGTTTTAAAATTTCTTCTTGCTGAAAACGTAAAACTTATTGAAATTTATAGGTAATATTGAAAAATATATTTAAACTATTGAATATACAATATTGACACCAATTAATGTTTAATAATTATTCAATAAATATAAAACTTATAGACTCAATTTTAAACAGTAGCAAACCCCATGACGGGTTCTACTCAATAACACGGTAAAACACTAACGGTAAAAACTCAACATACTTATTTCGTCTTGTATCCATCCTGATGCGTCATGTATTTGTTCCTCATCAAAACTGCACACCAACGAATCAGGGATGGTCACCCCTCCATGTTATCACCAATCTCAGAATATTTGCTTCTCGTCACGTCTAAGAAACTCATTCCAGCTACTATATAATTTTAACAATACAAGCACAACGAAACTATATAACAAAAATGTGAGATCACCTGCGCTAATACCAATATGGTAGCATAGAGATAACACAAACAACACACCATACAGATATATCATACCGTAATTACAATTATGCCATCATCATAATGTATAAAATAACAATAATTACAATAATGCCATCAACATTATTTATCATCATCATCATCCAACATTCCTCAATTATTATATCACACAGATATAAATATTCAATATTTATGATAATGCCCTCAACATAACCCAGTTATTCAACAGTTCAATTATCATAACCAATGCTCAATAATGATGCATATGTTATGCATGTGCTCATAGACTCAATGTCCTATTAAGAAGAATGCTCTATTAATTGTCAGCCTTAGTCCAAAGACAATCTTCCAGATTAGCCCACAAACAATGCCCAGCTTTAGCTCACAGACAATGTCCAGCTTTCGAAAAGAATCATGCTCTTGTCGGGTGTCGTCAATGCGTTGCAATGGACTGCATCGCCAAGTGGCATATAGTCCAACCTTAGCCCACAGACAAATATCCACTGGTCGACCACCGCACCTTGACGCCCCCAAGATCCATCATAGACCTCACTATCCATTCACATTCTCTCTTCAACCACAAGGGTCACAATAGCATCAACTATTAATTTTTGTTCAAAATTCAACATATGTCTCAATGCATATTTTTCCAATGCATGTATAATGCACCAAATGCTAATCACAGGCAAAATTCATCATTTCCAATGCATGGTCAATACACCAATGCCAATCACAGGTTAAATTTCATGATTTTCTCAGACAGTGTCCATACACTAGTTCAACAGTAATCATACTATATATTCAACAGCGAAATCATATTATCGCGTTTTCATAGTCACAAAACACTTTCATCGTGTTTTCACAATTGCGTAACATCTCTGTTACGTTTTCACAATTCTGCAACATTTCTACTGTATTTTCAAATCACATATTGATTTTTCCACGTTTTCTCAATCACGTAAAAATATTTACACGTTTTCTCAAATCGCGTAGTGATTTTCCAACATTTTCAAAATCGCGTAACTTAAAAATCAATCTTTCAAGTTGCGTAAACCATTTTCCATCATTTTCAAAATATTTAAACGCTTTCCAAATCGTGTAACGATATTTTAATGTTTTTCAAATTGAGTGAAAATATTTAAACGTTTTTCAAATCACGTAGCTTAAAAATTATGTTTTTAAGATACGTAAAACATTTTTCACCATTTTACACTCACGTAAAATATTCCTCAATATTCCAAACATTATTTTGGACTTTCAAACATATCAATATCATTTCCAACATCATTTTTCATATTTCACCTTTCAGAAATTCTTTACTCAAAATAATATGACTTTTCACATTATTTTCCACATTTTCTTACTCAAGAAAATCCTTTTCACAATAATTCCACAAAATCACTTTTCCATTGATTTTAAATCAATGTTTCCATCTTAAAATTTACTAACGCGCTCTAAAACCCAAAGAATGAGTTACACGTTAGAAAATCTCAAATCACTATTATATTCTCCATTTTTCTCAAATCAATTTCAAAATTAATTCTCTTTAAAATAAATTGAGGTTCAAACACTTTCAACTTCTTTTAGTCTTTCATAAACGAAATTCCATCTTTCAAGTAACAAAACACCTTGTTTCCATTTTCTTTAATCCTTGTACTAAAACACTTTGTTCAAACACTTTGTTTCCACTTTGAAATCACTTTGTTTCATAAAACCAAGGCATTACAAACCTTCAAAACCTTGGTACCTGACCATTGAAACCATCAAATATTTTTCCCTCTAAATCGATATGGTTTTACACAAACAAAACCATTAAAATTTTCTTAATAAAAATCGTAAGACTCATTGTCCTTAAAACTAATTCATTTGTTCATTTTCATGTTTCACTTTCTTTGCAAATCCTTAAAATCATCAACTCATTGCTCTTTTCATTTAAAACTCATGATTAATAAAATACTTAAAATATTTTTATTCAAAAATGTCATCGAGTTCCATTAAATTCCACTCTTGTTTTTACACAAAATAAATCAATAAAAAATTCTTCTCAAAACTGTGAGCACTACTTCTTGAAAAACAAACCCTTTGTTTATTTTCCTTGCTTTTCTAATCATCCAATTTTATCATTTATGAAAATATTAATTTATGAACACCTATTTTGAGGTGTGAGGCCGAAATCCCTCTTGGTCCTTGGAACCAAAAATTGTTTGCCTTTCCAATAATTTTTATGGCATACATCACATATAATCAACATACATATATATATTTCATCATAAATACCACAAGCATGCCATAATCAAAACAATAAATCATACTAAGCATGCAAGCACAAATAAACCATGCTAAGCATATAAACTACATAAACACCCACAAATAATTACATGACCATGGATATGAATCCTCACATGGATTCACCATCCATCAAATACAAAACCATCTCTCACCACCATACTTGGTTGTTGAGATGGATCTCCCTCTTACCTCTTGAAGATCCTCAAAAGTTCCTTGTTTTGCTTCTTTTTCCAAGTCCTTCACCTCCAAAAGCTTCTCAATTACAAAACAAAATACAAGTTTATCAGTATATCAAGCTTGAATAAGAGGAACCATGAATCAAACATGGTTTAAAACATGAAAAGAAGAGAAGAAATGAAGTTTTTCATAACTTCACCTTAAGAACCCTAGAACTTGTTCTTGGAAAAACTCCTTGAAGATGAAAGATTTAGAACTTGCTCCAAACTACAAAGTGTCTTAGAATAAGGTAAGGATTCAAGAAATACGGTTGTTTGAAATTAAAGAGTGAAGGAAGGCAATTCTTGGGTGCTTGGCCGAAACATGAAGGAGAAGAGAAATGGAGAGAAAGTTTGATAACTTAGCTTCTTGAAATTGATCAATAATGATCAATAATGACCAAAACAACATATAATTGGTGTCTTGAAACTTGGCTAATCTCCTACACCATCACAAAACCGTCCCCCCTTCTTGCTTCTTCAAAATGTGACCAATCTCCAAGCCACCATTATTTGTGCATCCTTAGCCATTGATTAATTCAATGGTTAGGATTAAGGTAGACTTTAAGTTAGAAGACTTAATCTAGGCCATTAGATCTTTCTCCTTGAAATTATAGCCATTAGATGTGTCTCCAAAATGAAGGGTCAAGATTACTCCTTCAAACTTTACATCCAAGGGTCGTAAATGGTCCTTGTTACTTTTTTTTTAAGACTAAATCTCCACCGTTGATTAAATCCACATCCAATGGTCATAAATGGTCCATCTCCACCATTGATTAAATCAACATCGAATGGTCATAAATGGTCCTAGCCACATTTTGAGACCAAATCTCCATCCTTGATTAAATCAATGGTTGATATTCAATGTCTTCCTTATTAAGCTTGTATTTACAACCATTGATTAGATCAATGGTGAACATCCAAAGCTTCTTAACTAAGTCTACTCCCACACCATTGATTAAATCAATGGTGATCATCCAATGCTTCTTCATTAAGTTTGTTTCTCAACCGTTGATTAAATCAAGATCAAGTCTTCACCGTTAATTAAATCAATGGTGGATATCCAAACCACCAATGTTGACTTAAGCAGTATAATATTTATATTTCTATCTGCTATAACCCTAAGAATAATATTTTTACTGTATTTTTATCGCCCGATAATTAAATACAGTACAAAACATAGTAAAAGAAATTTTCTAAAACTGTTTCCGGATTCAGGTTTAGTAAGATCCCCTGTCTCCGTCTAAACAGTACAAATTTTTCTATCCGCAGAAATTTTTTTACTTTGCAGGACTCACCTAGGCCCACGTAAGGCCACCTGGGCCCACAGACAGCCCAAAAACAATCAGAGAAATATAAAAATTTATAATCATCTACAAAAATTACAAATATTAGAAAACGTATGAAAATCAAGTCAGATTGTTAAAAATTATTAAGGATTTTCAAAAAGAAATAAAATACGAAAGCTCGTATACAACCTCAAAATAATATTAAAATAATAAAAAAACGTAAAAACTCCCAAAAATTCCTAAAAATCACAAAAATTATAAATCCATAGAAGTCGAGTCGGATTATTCAAAATAATTAAGAATCGCCCGAAATAAATAAAATATGAATTTTTAGGGTGTTACAGGAATAGTTAAGTAGCTCAGAAAATTATGAAATTTCATGGAGATGATAAGTTGAATATGAAGAATATTTTGGTATGAAAAATAATTTAAGGAAGGTATATTTACTTGTTTTATGGGTTCGATTTAATTTGGGAAAAGTATGCAGGTTATTTGACGAATAGTAGTATATGCAAAGTTATGGGAAAATGGATTTGAGGACTAAGATGAGTCCTAAAATTTTCTCTAATACTTATGGACACTTGAAAACTCAACTTTGGAAGGTTAAAGTGTACGTAGCAGATCGAAAAGTTTCAGTATGAAATTTTAAGTTACCTTTTTATATCTTTGACTATCACTTTTTTCTCTATAATTTTGGAGAAAATGCTCTCCCACGGCTACCAATTTTCATTCCATCGTCCATTTTTGAACCTTTCATGTCCATTTATATCCAACTGTCCTCTTCCTTATTCTTTTTTCATTGTTTCTTACAGTTGATAAACCAACAATAAAGGCAAAAATAGCAGTTGAAATAGAGGTAAAAATAACAAAGAAAGGAGAGAAAAGATGGGGAGAAAGTGAAGGAAAAAGGAAGAGAATCAAGGGAACAATGCTAGGAAGTGAGGTAGGGGATACTTACCTTTAACTTGCCTTTGTCTGACTATGGTTTATGAATGAAAACTCTAATTTTTGGAGACCATATAGGCTACGACCAACCATGATAAAGAAGCAAGAAATTCTTATAACTTTGTGTTTTTATTCCTACTTTCATTGTGATCTTATTCTTTACTGAATTTTTGAATGATAACCTAAAGAATATTGGTTGTGCTAGCTACGACCAAGTTAGTTAAAAAAATAGGATTTTATGCTTTCAATTGTGCTTTTTTTTTATTTCATTCTTACCATTGCATTGATATAGTGCAATTGTTGTTTTAATTCTACTATTGTTATATTGTTATTTTTCTGTTGCCATTGTATTGTTATTTTGTTGCTACTATTTTAATTCTGCTACTGTTGTATTGTTATTTTTCTACTACTGTTGTATTGTTATTTTGTTGCTGCTGTTTTAATTCTGCTACTGTTATATTGTTATTTTTTTGCTACTGTTGCATTGTTATTTTGCTGCTACTGCCCTTTTGTTACTATTGTTGTGTTGTTACTGTTGTAGTGTCCTTTTAATTCATTATTTTTATGGTGTTGTTGTCGTTGATAAATTTTTATAAAAGTAATTTAATATGTGAGAACAGAAATGTTTGAATTTAGGCTTTTAAGTACTCATGGCCAAGTGTTGTTAAGAAAGGGTAATGTGTGAATTTTTGTGTTATATATCCTTACCTAAGAGTTTAGTATTTAAAAATGAATAAGAATAGATATTTTTGATATATGATTACTTGATTGATGACCATGGCATTTTAGGTCATGCATAGAAAATCCTAATACTTGAATTATGTATTGGAAAATTGGATGTATGATGTAACCTTAAATGGATGCATATAATCTTTGATATGTTGTTATGACATGTATGGTGTAGTATGCAATGCTATTTGAGAATTTGAGAATGTGTTTGTACATTTGTGAAATTGAGAATATGTTCTTTTATGTCATTAAAGTTGAGCTAGAATTGAATATGTGAATTGAGAAATAGTATTATGAATGTATATTTGAATAATCAGTGTTCTTAGAATTTAGATTTGTATTAAGAATGAGAATTTGCATTGCTCTCTTAACTTTCAAGGTTGAGCTAGAATGTATGATTCATGATCAGTGCTCATGAGAATGGAAATTTAATTGAGAATGAGAATTGGACAATTATTGTTGAACATGGAGGTAATTAGTCCAGGCTTTTCCACTCAGTATCCTTTATTGTATGTGAACTATATTTCACTTAGTGTAGTGGATTTCAGAGATGATCTTGTATGAGGGCAGGGTATTCAGAATTCCATTAGAACCATGGATACGACCTATTATACGGAAGGGGGATCTTATGTTCTTGGATAAATTCCTTATAGTATTAGTATAAGTATAATCCTCACATATTAATTCCCTCATATGATACTAGTGGTTGTGTAAGGCCCTGAATCACTCCCTACCATGAGTATTTAGAACTCGAGCTATATGAGGTGACTCTCACCCTCTGTGATGCTTGAGATATGGGTTCTGTGGGATAAGCAAGAATCTGAATGAGTATTTGAATGAGCACTGAGATGTAATTGAATTTGCATGTTATATTATGACTTAAGTATGTATATGAATGATGGAATTGAATTTTTATGTCATATTATGACTTGAATGAGTATATGAATGATTGAATGAATTTGATATAACAGTATTTGTATTTGGAGACATTTCCTGCAATTATTTGGGATTGAAATTGTATTATTTGTCAAAGAATATTTTTTAAAACTACTATTAAATGGAATTCTGTTTTGGGAAGAGAAGGGACCAGATTTGACACTTTTGTTACCCTTATATATATATATATTCAAATTGAATTTCAAGAAATGTAATTTTTCCCGAAATAGCTGTAATTGTTGTGATGATATGCTTTCATAATTGAACTACTGAGAATTAGTATTCTCACCCCATTTCTGTATTTTATTCCATGATGATTCTAGGGTCGCATTCTTGCAGCACGACAGTAGAAGCAGAAGATGCAATTTATTTGAAGTTCTGAATTTTGTATTAAGAATGTATAGATAATGCCTTGGACGTATTTAATGAATATTGTATATTGTTGTATTATGGTATAAACATTTCACAGTATATATATAATCTTACACCCGTTCAGGCTCATATTATATGTATATTACACTTCTGATAAAGGCTCATATTTTGTATATTGTTAAATCTTTTATTTAAATATTTGTGTATATTCATAAGTAATGTACATTGACGCATAAGCCAGATACGTCATTAGTACTAGTATTTCAGATGTTACACTTAGCTACTGTCACATTGTTACATGATATTGAGACTGATCAACTCAATATGTATTGTTCTGAGTGTACAAGAGACTATGACTTCACTGAGGCGAACCTGGGGAAGCAGGGATTCTTCTAGTGAGGGTCTTGATATGGCAAAGGCATTTATGGCAATGGCAAATGATATGAGAGAGCAAACTATCATTACCACTAGGATGCTAGAGAGGATGGAGGCTAATGTACCTCATCAACCAACATAACCGATATAAGAAGTACAAGTGGGGAGAAATTAAAATTTTCAAGACCTTTAAGAGTTTAGAAAGGCGAATCTGCCACCATTTAGAGGAAAGTACAACCCATTGAAGGCAGAGGAATGGATTAGTGAGATGGAGAAAATCTTCGAGGTAATGATTTGCATGGATGACTAGAAGGTTTCCTTTGCCTATTACATGTTAAAATGAGAGGCAGAGCAATAGTGGAGAAGTACCAAAAGATTAATGGAAGCCACCGGAACCCTAATTTTGTGGGAAGTGTTTAGGACATGTAACATCCTTATACTGAGATCTGAATAAATGTAACATTTATAGCGATAAACATTATTACAATGTCACTACGTACATAGTAATCTGATAATATATCCATAATGTAGCCTGGGGTCATTATAGAGAGCCTAATGAAATGCGAAAAACATAAACTCAAAACATAATGCATAAGTACAACATAAGCCTCTTTGGGGGCATGAAGTAATACATAACTATGATATAGTACAAGAGTAGTATAAATAGATTCAAGGTGTGTATAATAACAAGTAAACTAAAACTAAACTATTCTTTAGCTTCTTTTTTCTTCTTTTTCTTTGAAGAACCTTCACCTGGAATTACATGGCAACATAGCGGGGTGAGAATCAATAATTCTTAGTATGAGTAAGCCAAAACCAGTTATGCATAGAATAATAAACATAATCTTAACACCTACTAAATAAGATATGTTTAAGCATCACAAGGTCATACTTTAATAACTAAAGACACCAAGTTAGTCATATATTCATAACATACATACTTAGTCTAACTTAGAACTAAAATGTTTAACTAGGAATGTTGGTTTAGTGTATCTTCTTATGGTAAATAGAGGAAAAGCTCATTCTCACATTACACGTACCCTGACACTATCGAGAAGCTTGGGTTGAATCCAGGCTCAAAGAAACCTTTATGGACTTCCCTCTTATCTCCCATGATCATAATGATTGTACACATGATCAAATGATACTCACAAGAACCTTACTAATAGATCATCTCATCTTACGTGTGTCTAAACACCAACTCATCACTCATTACTCTTAAATGATACAAATACCACCATAAGTGGCCTAAGGTGCTAGTCACTTACCTTTGGCAAACCACTACTCTTGGTCGCTCTAAGGCTCATGCACATAACATACATACAAAAGAATCATTCCCTTACCGAATTATCTCTTGTAGTATATTAAACATAACCTAGGTCAATCTATTTCTCTTGGATGTTCAAAGACCTAAGCTTTCCCTTAAATTACCTTTTCATACTAGAAGATCATTCCTTTACCGAATTACCTCTAGTAGTACCTTAACACACTCCAAGAAACATGTATAAAAGATTCCAACAAGTAGGAAACCCTGAAACAACAAGATAAAAATCCTTTTAAATTATGTACTGGGCGCTCAGGCGCTCTTCCTTTGGCACTTAGGTGCTCTGAGCATGCATCAAGTAGGAAAAATCTCTGGACCTTAGGCGCTTAGGCGCTCATACTTGGGTGCTCAGGCGGCAGAACACCAGAACGTATGCCTTATTCTTTCTGGGCATTGGGCGCTCAAGCATTCTGCTCTCAGCACCTGGGCGCTGACCGCATAACCCAGAATCTATAGAATTATGCAGATTCTAGTTATTATTCCATTGGAACATAACCAATATCGAATTGTCTTAAAATGGTTTCCAAGTGATTTCTATCATACTAGTTATAACACTTATTTAACTTATTAACTCACTTAAGTGTAGATTAATGACAAAAATCATAACCTTACTAACTTATTTTTTATGTTCCAACTTAAGGAACTATCTCACCTTGTCCAAAGGACAAATCCATTCTCTTGTATCCAATAAGCAAAAAAAATAACTTAGTCCACTCAAAGAAGGCAAGAATTAACAAAGAAAACATATCTTTACTCTTTAAAAACCCATTTTTCCTCCATCTAAAGACCTAACATCAACCATGGAATAGTTTAGGGAATAGGATGGAATTAAAACTTATGAACCCCCTACCTTATGTCCTTTATGATTGAAATCCTCAAACTTTGGCTTTCTGTAACGCCCCAATTTTTAGAAAATATTCTAAATGTACTGTTTGCTGTTTTTCATGCTTTTGTGTGAATGACCGTTGTGTCCCTATTTTAGTGTTCTCGATTTCTGTATGAAAACAATTACGATAATACAGGCTCAAATTTTATTTGATCGTTTTACGTAAATTGCTTCGAGACGGTAAAATAAAAAATTTTTTCTGAGCTACTGTTTTAATTTTTCTGAAAGATATACAACTATATAATACTGCTGGATATTTTATTTGAACGTTTTGGACGATTACCTACGTTGTGGGAAAAAATGGGAAAATGACCGTTACGTCCCGAACGTACTGTTTTTGCTGTTTTTGCTGTTTTTAATTGTTTTCTTCTTGATTTAACGCCCGATAATACTGTCTGTGATTTTATATGGACTTTTTGTGTGATTTGCTCCGAGGCAGGAAAATAATATTTTTCCGGGCCGGGGAAAATCTTATTTTATTATTTAGAATTGGGGGATCTTACTTAACCCGATTCTGAATGAGACTAAAGTTAATCTTTTAATTTTTAGGATTTAAGCTAATCAAAATAAAATAATTTTATATTATTATAATATTATTTTATTAGTCAATATAATTTAGTGACAAGTGGACCCGAAAATATTTTGCGGGACCCACAATTAGCAGAACGGTTAGATCGGTAGCTTAATTAATCACCGTTAGCAGTAGAACTTTCCAGAATAGGCTGACTCAGCTAGCTGACTCAGCAGAGAATTAAATGAGCTGTGTGACTCAGCATGTGAGTCATCATGAACCAACCAATAGCAATCAAGCTTGTTAAGCAAGATTTAATCCTAACCTTTGATGCATTCAATGGCTTGGATGAAGCCAAATCCATACACATCCTTGACCACTTGAAGGCTACGACCATTAGGAGAAGGAAGACTAAAATAACACTTCATCTTCATCACTTTTCTCTCTTTTCTCTCTTCCAAAAACCCTAGCCACCATTGTTGTTCTTTTCTCCTACCATTCGGCCAAGTCATAAACTACACCATCCAACCATCCAAAAATTTTTCTAACCAAGTTTTCTTAACCTAAACACTATTCTAAGAACCTTTCTAGTTGGGAGTTTCTTCAAAATCTTCCATTTAGGGCTTGGAAATCAACCTTGAAAGTTTTACCTAGAAGGTGAAATATCATGTTTTTCTTTTCTCTCTTCATTTTCAAAGTTCTAAGCCATGATTTCTCCATGGTTTAGCTTCTTTTTCATGGTTAGTAACATGTAAATTTTGTTTGAGATTTCTAGGTATTTTTGAAGGTGAAAACCGAACCCTAGGAGGTGTGAAAGCATATCATTTGTCTTCATTTAAGGTAAGAGGAAGACAATTCTTATCATCACTTGGTGGTGGTAAGAAGATGGAATGTTTGTAGAATCCATAAGGATTCGGTGGTGGTGTGTTTGTTGATGTGTATTTGTTAATTTTGTGGTTGCTAGTAGTTTATGTGATGTATGTTAGTAGCTTTCTTGTTTGATGATTGTAATAATTTTGCATGTCTATTAGCTTTTGAATGCATGTCTATAAGCTTTAATTTAGGTTTTATGTGTTAGAAATATTTTGCATGTGTTAGAAATATAATGCATGTGTTAGAATTGTATGATAAGGTATAGGATGTGAATAACATGTGTAAATTTGCATGAGTGTTCCAAAGAACACATTCACTAGTTCACGGCAATGACAAAGTTAGAGGACCAAAATATTCTCTTGATTTTTCCTAAAGTGTAACTTAATTAACCTAGGAGAATCAAGAAAGTTTCAAATTGAGTTGATCAAAGAAAATGCATTTAGAAATCAAATGGTAAAGACTTAGTATTTTGGGCCAACATGCCTAAAGGATTAATTTAACTCCTACTAACTATTTTCTAATATGATTTAGTGAACTTAGACAATGTAACACATTTGATACGATTTGGAAAGTGAAAGACAATTTAGAAATCAAATGCAAAAGTTTTACGAAATTTGGCCAACATGCCAATATAGGTAATCATGATTTCTAAAACTTAATTCTAAACCTTTTTCAATTAAAAAGAGACAATACAAGTTAAAAAGAAATTTTCTATAATGATTTTTGAAGAAACAAGTTGATTAGAAGTAAGTTTAAAGGGTTAAAATTCATAATTTTATCATTAGGAAGGAAATACAGTAATGTTGAGAAATTTTCTAACATATAGCTCACTTTAGGTTTTGAAGCATGTTAGAGATTTCAAAAAGAATTAAAATGATATGGTTAAAAAATTAGGTAAATGGAAAATTTTATGGGAAATTTAGGAAACCATTATTATGATTTTTAAACAAAATACTGTCAATTTTTAGTAAAAATGAACCAATAAGATAGCAAAAATATCCAAAAGACAGTATGCGGTATGAAAAATTATTCTACGTAGTTTAAATGTACTAAGTACTATTTCTGTTTGTTTAAACAGTAATTTTAAAGGCATTCGAATAAGAAAATGATTTGAAAATCCTACGCGATTGAGAAAACGTATTAAAAATGCTACGCTATTTTAAAAACAGAAAAATATCTTTACCCGATTTTTAAATGTTTGTAAAAACGACGGAATTATGAAAACGCGATAAAATTTCTACGCGATTGACCGTTACTATATTTATTTTATGCTGTCGGGAAAATGTGAACCCGTACAGATTATTTTGAGAATCTTTCGCTGTCAGGAAAATATGAACCCGTACAGATTATTTTGAGGATCTTTCGCTGTCGGGAAAATGTGAACCCGTACAGGCTTTTGAGAGTTTATCTGCTGTCGGGAAAATGTGAACCCGTACAGGCTTTCTATTTATGTGTGCCGAGTTTTTTGGTGGATTGGTTGACGAGACGAATCACATCGTGTTGTCGATGCGATAAACGTAGTGTGGTTCATTGTTCTAATGAACTTGGAGACTTTAGTGTACGGGATCCCACATGTGGACAGTTGGTAGCTCCGCTGGGCCGTGGTAAACCGATAGCACACTATGGTACTCGACACGCACTATATTTAATCGAGATTTGTGAAATCTAGTAGTACATTTGCCTGTAGTGCCACAACGTGAGACCGTGAACTACACCACGCCTGGATGATGGATTCTGTGTCGTGGGGCTATAGACGCAACGTGTGACAACAGCAATAGTTGGTTGGGCAGCCGTGGTACTAATAGATTTTACGAATCATTCCGCTCTCTGATACTTGTGTTTTCTTTAGCTCCATGGAGTAGGGTTTTGTCATATTGTTTATTTATCTCTATGTCTATTTATTTCCATCTTATCTATTTATTGTTTATCGTATTTTATTTGTTTATTTTATCTGTTCTTGTTACTATATTTGGTTATTATATCTTATCTGTTTATTCTTAACTTTCTTATTTTATCGTGATGTTTTATCTGTGATGTGATATATTGTTATGATATCTAAATCTTACTCTAATCTGTTATTCTATCTGTTATAGTATTTTGTATTGCATGAACTGTATATATGTTGTTTGTCGTCTTCTTATTGGCCATGTTGTGATGATTTTATGTTGTCTTACCTCTTTGTTATATGTATTTTCTGTTTATTTATTTTACACGGTAAAGACTTCGAGGAAGAGGATCAGCCCCTTGAGATCTTGTACCCCGAGGAGGAGGAAGATCAGCAAGCGGACGATCAGTTTGACGATCAAGAACCATCCGATCATCCATATCCTCTGGATTGATTGTGAGGGATGGCAGCGCCAGGATTTTTGGGATTCGTAGAGCTAGTATTTCATGGAGGTTCTCTGGCTTGGCATTTACGAGGCGATCGTGAATCTGTGACGTATGCAGGACGTGTGACCGTGATTCTACGTCAACGTTTTGATGGAGAGCCTGTCATGACCACAACACTTTTTCTGCACTTAGAGTTACCCTTATCCATTAGGCGTCATTGGGGTGCTGAAAACCCTGAGCCTAGTGAGATAAGCATCGTATCGACTGCGCGATCCCGTTATCGCCGTGTGTCGAGACATCCGGGATATTTGTCTCCTGATGATCATTTTCAGGCTGAGAGTGATCCATCAGAGGATTAGATAACCATGATGTTTTTGGGCGCGTCTGCGTATGTTTGTATATATTAACTCTTTTATTGCTTTCTTTACTGTTTTTGTTTAAATATTTGTAGTCTTTGTTGTAAATTATTTGTACAGCTTATAACTTAATCATATGTATATTATTAGTGATGATGTTTTTTTTTATTTCGTATTTTCCGCATTATCTTTTTATATCATATTTAAATGTCTATCGGGAATTATTTTACAACCCGTAATAATATTTAACAAATGTTTCACAACTTGGGTAGATTTTATTTCTATTTCTTTTATTTTCTTTTATGTGTGACATCCTCCAAAGGGGTGTTACACTTTCCCCTTTGATTCCCTCTTCTTTTTCTCTTCCTCCTCCTTTGATTAATCTTCTTTTCTTTCTTTGTTTCCTCTCTTTGTGGTTGTTGCTATGTTCAACCATGAGAACCAAGAGAAAATGAGTGAAATAACATGGAAAGTCAATATTGAGGGCTGCCAAAAATGTGAATGGCTTGTCCACTCAAGATATTTTGCAATAACTTCTTGATATGCTAAAAACACTTAGATTTAGCTACATCATGTTTTCTAACTTCCAACAACTTTAAAATAAATACTAAGATTCATAAAAAAAATGTTGTTTCACCGTTATTATTATTTTTCATATCTGCTGCTAGTCCAACCGACCTAAAAAGCACAATTAATATGCCTAAAAATACCAAACTAACTCCGATTTATCTCAAATTTTAACCACATCTTATTTCATACATTTGTGACCTAAAAATAAATTATTCATATTTATTTCCATCAACTTAGCCTTTAAAGTCATTATCTGAGCCATTTTAAGCTACTTTTCACCTTTGGTGTTGCAACAAAGTGCCTAAACGAACTCAGTTTGTTACAAGATTATACAGGCATGTTAAGCAAGTCATATGCTACCTTATACACATAAACAAGTCTGATATGTTACTAAGGGTATTACATTTCTCCCATCGTTTTTAAAATTTTGACCTTAAAATTGCTTACTTGGTTAGACCAACTCTGGGTAGTTCTACTGCATATTAGACTCTAGCTTCAAAGTAGCCTCCTCGGTGTCAAAGTTACCTTATATAACCTTTACCAAAGGAATCTGCTTACCTCTAAGCTCTTTGACCCCTTTGTCCACAATTCTTACTGGTTGTATATTATAAAACAAATCATCTATTAACTGTATCGATTCATGTTCTACGATATGTAAAGGATCTGGATGATACTTTCTCAACTGAGACATATGAAAGACATCATGAATGTTAGACAAACTGGGAGGAAGGGCTATTTGGTAGGCTAGGGGGTCCAACTTTCTTCAGAGTTTGGTAGGGACCAAGAAAACGAGGATGTAACTTTTGGGTTTTCAATGCTCTACCAATCCTTATAGTATGAGTAACTCTTAAAAAGACATGCTCTCTCGTCAAACTCAAAAGGTCTCTTTTTCTTATCATTATAACTCTTATGCCGACTATGAGTAGTGACTAACCTATCCTTAATCCTCTTGATTTGCTCTATGGTATGCTAGACCAACTCTGGACCAAGGATGGTTCTCTCACCTACCTCATACCAACATAGAGACAATCTACACTTTCTTCCATACAAAGCCTCATAGGGTGACATACCTATGCTGGAATGGTAGCTATTATTATAGGCAAACTCCACTATTGGTAAGAACTTATCCCAACTACCTTGTTGTTCTAAAACATGTGCCTTAAGCATATCTTCAAGAGTTTGGATAGTTCTCTCTGTTTGCTTATCTGTCTAGGGGTGATAAGTTGTACTAAGGCTCAACCTATTTCCAAACACCTCTGGCAAGGCTCCCCAAAATCTAGATGTAAATCTAAGATCTCTATATGAAACTATGGTTACGGGGACACCATGCAACCTAACAATCTCCTTTAGATACAATTAGGCTAATCTTTCTAGAAGATAACTAGCTTTCATTGGCAAAAAATGGACAGATTTGGTTAATCTATCCACTATGACCTAGATGGCATCGTATCCAGGCTAAGCCCTGGGTAGACCCATTACAAAGTCCATTGAGATCTTATCCTATTTCTACTCAAGGACTCCCAAAGACTGTAAAAGTCCTACAGGCTTCTGATATTCAATCTTCACTTTTTGGCAAACTAAACACCTTAAGACATATTCTGCTATGTCCCTTTTTATTCCAGACCATAAAAATATTTTCCTTAAATCTTGATACATTTTAATGGCTCCGGGATGGATGATATACTTACTCTTATGAGCTTCTTCTAGAATCCTCTCTTTGACTTTTGACTCTCTTAGAACACAAAGTCTATCTCTAAACTTTATCATCCCATCATTAGTCATATCAAAATCCTCTTAGGTTCCTAAAAAGATCTGCTCACTAATGCCCCTTAGAGCTTCATCCTCCTTTTGAGCTTCTAAAATTGGAATCCTTAAGTCATTTGCTATGTCCACTCTACTCAAAAAGAGACTTTGTGGCATCACAGTCACCGCTAGACTCAAATCTCTAAAACTCTCGAGAAGTTCACTCTCTTGGACCAACGTTCGGGACACGTGTAGGGATTTCCTACTTAGTGTGTCAGCCACTATATTGGCTTTACCCGGAGAATACTTTACCTTAAAGTCATAATCTTTTAAGATTTTTATCCATCTTCTTTGCCTCATGTTCAACTCCCTCTGATCAAACAAGTACTTTAAACTCTTATGATCCTTGAACACCTCAAACTAGACTCCATAGAGATAATGCCTCCAAATCTTTAAGGCAAACACTATTGCTGCATATTCCAAATCATGTGTAGGGTAGTTCTCCTTATGTGGCCTTAACTACCTTGATGCATAGGCAACTACTCTCTTATTCTGCATCAGAATACACCTTAATCCCATCTTTGAAGCATCATAGTATACTTCAAAGTTCTCATGGGGATCCAGAGTCACCGACACTAGCGTAGCAGTCAACCTCTTCTTTAACTCTTGGAAACTATTCTCATATTCCTGAGTCCAATCAAAAGTAATATCCTTCCTAGTCAACCTAGTCAATGGTAGTGCTAATAGCCCTTGATGAACCTTCTATAATACCCAGCTAGGCCAACAAAGCTTCTAATCTCGGTCACAGTGGTGGGTGTCTCCCACTGTAACATTGCTTCGACTTTACTAGGGTTCACTGTGATTCCTCCTTGATAAATAACATGGCCCAAAAATTGAACTTCCATTAGCCAAAACTCACACTTGGACAATTTGGCAAACAACTTTTTCTCTTTAAGGATTTCTAAAACTACCCTAACATGCTGCTCATGTTCTTCCATTGTAATTAATCGATAAGGATGTCATCAATAAGTACCACTACAAACCTGTCTAGATAAGGTCCAAAAACTTTGTTCATGTAATCCATAAACATTGTCGGAGCATTCATCAACCCAAAGGACATCACAAGATACTCATAATGTCCATATTTAGTTCTAAAAGTGGTCTTAGGGATATCCTCTCCCTTAACCCTGATTTGATGATAACCTGATCTTAGATCAATCTTGGAAAACAGTTAAGCCCCTCTTAATTGATCCATCAAATAATCTATTCTAGGCAACAAATACTTGTTCTTGATGGTTACCTTATTCAACTGCTGATAATCAACGCACAACCTTATGGTACCATCTTTCTTCTTCACTAATAACACTGGTGCTCCCCACAAAGAAACACTAGGCCTAATGAATTGTTTGTCCAACAAATTCTCTATTTGTTTCTTAAGTTCTGCTAACTCTCGGGGTGCTATCCTATAGGGTGCTATAAATATAGGTCTTGTACCCGGCACAAGATCTATAGTAAACTCTATTTGTCTTTTCGGTGGAAACTCGGCTACATCACTCAGGAAATACCTCTGGATATTCTTTCACCACAGGTATTCTGTCTAGGTTCTGCTCAACCTCTACATCGAGCGAGAAAAGAAGAACATATCCTAGAGCTCCTTCTACCAAACAGTGATTAACCTGATTAGCATTGTGATAAATAGACTTTAAAGAAACAACTCTGGTAGGAATATCAGACATTAAAACTAGAGTCTTATCTGAACAATTTAAGACCATATGATTGGACGACAACCAATCTATACCAAGGATGACATCTATGTCTACAAGGGGTAAACAAATAAGATTTACAAAGAAGACTCTATTCTCAATTCTTATATAACAGTCGAAACACACTTTCGAAGTTATGACTAGTTTACCGATAGGTGCAGAAACAGACAAGTCATATTGTAACTTTGATATAGGCAAATCCAACATCCTTACACGATCATAAGAAACAAAAGAGTGGGATGCTCTGGAATCATACATGACATTTAAAAGATGATTACAAATTATGCCTTTACCTTGAATAAGATCAGAAGATTGAGCCACCTCTATTCTGCCTAGAGTGAAAACTTGACCCTTGGCTAGCGGTTTTGGGGTAGGCGCATCTTCCTTCTTCAAAGGACATTCCCTAGAAAAGTGTCCTGGTTGCTGACATGTATAACACACAGACTGGTCTGCCAAACATAGTTTACCTCCATCTGTCTTCCCATATTTTGTGCATTGCAGTACCTTCGACCCTTGCTTGCCTTTTTTTCTTTAGGATTGCTTGCTTTCAAAGTACCTTACTTAATCTTATCATCCTCACATTTTCCCTTCTAAAAGTCTTGTGCCCTTACCTCTGGTTGAGGCCTAAGAACACCTGACTCCACAATCCTACACTTGTTGACCAAGGAAGGAAAATCCCTGATCTCCATAGGTCTTACCATGCTTTTGATCTCACTTCTTAAACCAGTTTCGAATTTTAGACATCGCCAATTCTCGTTTAGATGGTAACAAAAATGTGAAGAGAACTTCAATAACTCATCGAACTTAACCACATATTGGCCCACTGACAAGCTCCCTTATTTTAATTGCATAAACTCCACTTCTTTATCATCATGTAGAGTTTGAGGAAAGTATTTTTCCAGAAAAGTTGTTTTGAAGACTTCCCATGACATCTGAGTTCCTACGGCTTCATGTACCCTCTTTGTACTCTTCCACCAAAACTCTGCCTCACCCTTCAACATAAAGGAGGCGAAAGAAACCTTTTGCCCATCCGAGCAAGTCATCACATCGAAGATCTTTTCCATCTCATCGACCCACTCTTCAGCCTTAGCGGGATTGTATTCACCCCTAAAAAGTGGAGGGTTGGCCTGACGGAAATCTAACAAGTCTTAGAAGTTTTGATTCCTTCCAACTTGTACTTCCTGCTCTATTTGCACAGGTTGTGTGGGTCATTGAGGTTAGTTGGATTCTATCCTCTCAAGCAACCTCATTGTAACTATTGCTTGCTCTCTCATAGCATCGGCAGTTGTAGCTGCTTGATCCCTCTAAGCGTTAGCATTTGCAGTTGCTTGTTCCATCAATGCAGTAGTTGTCGCAGTCGTCTGCTCACGCATCGCTACGGCCATTGCCATCACGACCTTGGCCATATCTGAACTTTCTCGAGTTGAGTTCCTTGCCTCACCGATTTGCCTCTTTGGTGTCATAGTTTTATGTACACACAGAACAATTCATATTGAGCTGATCAGTCCTCAATATCATGTAATCGTGCAACAGTAGCTATTAACAGTCCAATGATAGGAAAGTCATGCAATCTTATTCAAACATCTCAACAAGAGATAAAAAAATGCATAACACACAAAAAGGAACTCATAATATGCCTAAGCATAGTCAGTCCATACCTCGATTCAACAAGATGAACTGCTCTAATATTATAATGTAACATCCTTCTACTAAGATTTGAATAAATATAACATTTATAGCGATAAACAATATTACATTGTCACTACATACATAATAACTTCATAATATGTTTGATAATCACATATTTTATACATTAATAAACCTTCATTTTTGGTCATTTACACTCTCCATGTACTTAATTGATTGAACTTGGTCATGTTTTGTAAGTTTGGGCTCAAATTGAGCTTAATTGATCTTTTCCAGCATTATTGAGATTTTACATTATTTATGTATTTCGACCATATCTTGAGTTCTAGATATTTAAAAATTATGTATCTCACCTTGTAGGAAAGATGAGAGAGAGCTCTACAACTTTCATGAGAGCTCCAGGGCTAATTCGGACATCTAATGGATCTAATTAGGCCTGGAAGTCAGAACACAAGTTCTGTTAATGGAACCTGAGTAGTGTGTACTAATCAGGGCATAACTTGGGTTGTAGATGTGATATGAGCCTGAAACTAGTGGCATTTGGAAGCTAAGACATATATCTTTAATTGATATGCAGACCACTTTTCTAAACTATGATGTTTTGATAGAGTTTTCATCCCTTGAAGTCAGCCAATGAAATCATAGACCCTTTGAGAATGATTTGTCCATAACTTGAGTTGTAGACCTCCAATTAACATGGGATTTGAGCCCAATTGCTCATAAATTACCCAATTATGTACCTATTAGGTTTTGAATGATGTAAGGCTTAATTAGGAGTTAGTTATATGGTTGGAGAGCAGAAATCGAGGTGCCCTTTTTGTTCTATACTTCTCACCTTCTTTCTAGATTTTTCTCTCTTATTCTCTCTTCTTCTTCAAGCTCCTTCATGGTGATAACTATGGAGAGCTAAACTTCTGTAATCAATTCAGATATTCTTGAAGAAATTGTGGTTTAGATTCTTGAGATATTGGTTCTGTTTTTATGTTTGAATTGCATTTGGATTCCTCTTCTTCTTCTTTTTGATCTTGAATGCATGAATGATGATTCTGTTTATGTTTGATTTGATTGGGTCTTGATTTAAGATTGAGAATTGTGATGGATTTAGGATTGATTGATCTGAATTAATCATGGAATTATGTAACACCCACCGTAGGGTGCCACATTTAAACTTTATTATTACCAAATTACCCCCACGTTCATAAAATGTGATGTTATAATAAAAATACGAGTTGTAAATTTTTTTTCCTCTTTGATATCAATAAAATAAACTTAGCAGAAAATAAAATATTACAAACCATACCAAATAATTTACATCGTTATACATTACAGTAGCACTGTCGACATTATTTATATACAGAACAAGTTCTCAAAGTCGTTAAACATAATTTAAAACTAACTTGTTTGCCCAAGCATAGCTAAACAACAGAACCCTCAGACGGGTCCTCCTCAGATTCCTTAGCGGGTAGGAATCCAGCACGACGTGAAGTCCTAAAAATAGGTGTCCGAGCAGACGACACAATACTAATCTCCGTTGGGACATAATACCTAGTATCCCAATAATACCTGATTGACAGCGGAAATTCGACATATACATATATAGTTACAGAAAGAAATGGATCTCCATGAAATTCCCTACTCATATTGACCATCAGATTTCCTTGATATATAAGTCCCCTCTCATTGGGACTAGTCCTCCATGCTCCAACTCCACCGTGGAACTGTAGTCTCACGTAACCAAATAAACTAGGTCTTGATGTCATCCTCTCAAAACTCCGCTTCTTCCATAGGAAACTGCTCTTCTTCACCCTTTTGTTCTATGCCTTGCTCAACGTCTTTACAAATATAATTACAGTACAAAATAATATACAAAGAGGTGAGATCATCTACGCCAATACTAACATAGTAGTACAGAGATAACACATACAATATATCATACAGATACATCATACCATAATTACAATCATGTCATCAACATTATTTATCATAACAGATACAATAAATAATAATTACCATCAAGCCATTAACATTATTCAAATCACGCAATAATTACAATAATGCCATCACGTTATCATCATCATCATCATCCAATATTCCTCAACAGTTCAATTGTCATAGCTAATATTCCCTAATTATTATATCACACAGATATAAATACTCAAATTTATGCATGTGCACATAGATTCAATTTCCTACTCGATGGAGCTAATACTCAGTTCGGAGAAATTGATCCGAAAGATCTGTCTGTACCAACATGCCTTAGACCACGTGTCACATTTCTTATATGTGTTTGCACATCTAGCATATACACGACAGTCTTTACTAGATCTTGATTAAGAATAGTGTCTCGTTCAGGATCACTAGTGTGTTTCATCGGTCTAACCCACGGTACAGAAGAGCTACCAACTGCCCACTATAAGCAACTCGCACCCCAATGCCCCCTAAGTCAACAAGTGACTTACACTACGCATATCACACCCACTCAAGAGGTGTACGTCTCTCCTAGGCAAATAGTCATATCCAGTCCATCGGACCTTTTCAATGCATGTTCAATGCACCAATGCCAATCATAGGTAAAATTCATCATTTTCTCGTACAGTGTCCATACACTAGTCCATGCATGTAAAATGCACCAATGCCAAACACAGGCAAATTTCATCATTTTCTCATACAGATCCATACACTGGTTCAACAGTAATCCTACTATATATTCAATCGCGAAATCATATTATCGCGTTTTCATAGTCGCGCAACACAGTTGTCGCATTTTCAAAATCGCGCAACATTTATGTCACATTTTCAAATCGCATAGCAATTTTTCATCGTTTTCTCAATCACATAAAAATATTCCACCGTTTTTCAATCACGTAGTGACTTTTCAACAATATTTCAATCGCGTAAAAATATTTAAACGCTTTCTAAATTGTGTAGAATTATTTAAACATTTTTCAAATCGCGTAGCTTAAAAATCACATTTTTAAGTTATGTAAATCATTTTTCACCATTTTTCCACTACGAAAAATATTTCTCACCCTTCTAAAAATTCATACCACATTTAACTTCACTTTTCCACATTTTCTTACTCAAGAAAATCCTTTTTGAAATATTTTTCACAATTTCACCATTTCATTTATTTAAATCAATATTTCAAATCTTAAAATTTCCTAACGCTCTCCAAAACCCAAAGGTTGAGTTATACGTTAGAAAATTTCAAGTCACCAACGTATTTTCCAAAATTCTCAAGTAATTCTAAAAATTAGTTCTCTTTAAAATAAATTGAGGTTCAAACACTTTTAACCTCTCTTTTCTATTCATATACGAAAATTCCATTTTTCAAGTGACAAAACACTTTGTTTCCATTTCTTTAATCCTTGAACTTGATCAATTATATTTACCACTTTGAAATCACTTTGTTTCATAAAACCAAGGTACATGGCCATTGAAACCATCATTTATTTTCCTTCTAAATCAATTAAGTTTCATTCTTGTTTTTCCACAAACAAAACCATTAAAATTCCTCAACAAAATCATGAACACTTATTCCTTGAAAACAAACCCTTTGTTTATTTTCTTTGCTTTTCTAAACATTGAATTTTATCACTCATGAAAATATTAATTTGTGAACACCTATTTTGAGGTGTCTTGGCCGAAATTCTCATGGTTTTTGGAACCAAAAATTATTTTCCTTTCCAATAATTTTTATGGCATACATCACATATAATCAACATATTATATTTCAAGCATACCATAAAAGCAAATAAAAATCATACTAAGCATGTAAGCACAAAAATAAACCATGCAAAGCACATAAACCACATAAACATATAAACACCCACAAATAATTACATAACCATGGATATGAATCCTTACATGGATTCACCATCCATCAAATACACAAACCATCTCTCACCATCATAATTGGTTGGTGAAATGGATCTCCCTCTTACATCTTGAAGAACCTCTCAAAAACTCCTTGCTTTGCTTATTTTTCCAAGTCCTTCACCAACAAAAGTTTCTCAAATACAAAACAAAACACAAGTTTATTAACATATTAAGCTTAAACTAGGGGAACCATGGATCAAACATGGCTTAGAACATGAAAAAGAGATAAGAAATGAAGTTTTCCATAACTTCACCTTAAGAACCCTAGAACTTTGCTCTTGAAGAAAGTCCTTGAAGATGATGGATTTAAAACTTGCTCCAAACTACAAAGTGTCTTAGAATGAGGTATAGATTCAAGAAGTATGGTTGTTTAAAATTAAAGAGTGATGGAAAGTGATTCTAGGTGCTATGGCTGAAACTTACATGGAGAGAAAATGGAGAGAAAAGTTTTGAAGAGCTTTGTCTTTGGAATGATCAATAATGATCAATATAAGAAATAATTGGTGTCTTGAAACTTGGCTAAGCTATTAAGCCACCAAAACCATCCCCCCCTTCTTGCACTCTCCTTGAGTGACCAATCTCACTAGCCATTATTTGAAGCATTCCTAACCATTGATTAGTTCAATGGTTAGGATTAAGGTAGATTCTAGGTATAGCCTTTAGATTAGAAGACTTAATCTAGGCCATTGGATCTTTCTCCTTGAAATCCTAGCCATTAGATGTATATCCAAAATGAAGGGTCAAGATCACTCCTTCAAACTTCACATCCAATGGTCATAAATGGTCCTTGTTACTTTACAAGACCAAATCTCCACCCTTGATTAAATCAATGGTGGATCTCCAACACTTTTTAAGACCAAATCTCTACCCTTGATTAAATCAATGGTGGATATCCAAACCACCAAGGTTGACTAAGTAGTATAATATTTATTTTTATCTGTTATTACCCTACGAATAATATTTTTTTTATTATATTTTTATCGCCTGATAATTAAATACAGTACAAAACACAGTAAAAGAAAATTTTAAAAACTATTTCCGAATTCAGGTTTAGTAAGATCCCCCTTCTCCGTCTTAATAGTTCAAAATTTTCTTGCTATAGAAAAATTTTCATTTTTCTAGGTCTGCCTGGGCCCACGTACAACCCCCTGGGCCCACAAACAGTGCAAAAATAATCAGAAAAATATAAAAATTTCATAATCATCCACAAAATCATAAAAATTAGAAAATTCATAAATATTAAATCAGATTACGTAAAATAATTAAGACTTAACAGTAATAATTAAATTACATAAAATTTTTCTCGGCCCAAAAATTATTATTTTCCTGACACTGAGTAAATCACACCAAACGATCAAATGTACTGATGAAATATTCAAAATAATTTTACAGTACACAAAAATCACTAAACATTAGAATTCTGTTAACTGTCAAAATTATTATCAAATAGTAAGGAAATTTGGGGTGTTACAACACTCCCCCTCTAAAAAGAAGTTTCGTCCTTGAAACTTAATAAACTTGATTTCACATCCTCAAAATAAATATGGATATTGCTCTTTTATCTTTTCTTCCAACTCCCATGTAGCTTCACCACTTACGTCGTCACAAACTATTTTAACCAATGAAATTTCCTTACCTCGAAGTTGTTTTGTCCTTCGATCCTCAATCTTAACTGGAAACTTTTCATAGGTTAAGTTTTCCTTCAGTTGTACTGTGTCTGGCTCGATAACATGGGTAGGATCAGAAATATATTTCCGTAGTTGTGATACGTGAAATACATTGTGAAGATTCGACAGAAAAGGTAGTAATGCAATCTGGTAAGCTACCGGACCTACCCGAGGAAGTATCTGATACGGCCCGATAAACTTTGGAGTGAGCTTCTTAGACTTAAGTTTGTGTCCAACTCCCGTTATTGGTGTCACTCGCAGAAATACATGGTCACCTTCTTCAAACTCAAGCAGTTTTCTCCTTTTATCAGCATACATCTTTTGCCGAGTTTGAGTCATCTTCATCTTGTCTTGAATCATTTTCACTTTCTCAGTTGTCTGATGTACTAATTTTGGTCCTAGAATAGCACTATCACCGTCTTGATACCAACATAACGGTGTTCTGCATCGTCTCCCAGATAATGCCTCATAGGGTGCCATCCCTATGCTCGAATGAAAACTGTTGTTGTACGTGAACTCTATCAAGGGCAAAAATTCATCCCAACAACCAGTTTGTTCCAGAACACAAGCTCTTAAAAAGTCATCTAATGACTGAATTGTCCTTTCTGACTGACCATCTGTTTGTGAATGGTAAGCAGAACTTAGACGTAACTTTGTTCCTATAACTTCTTGTAAACTATTCTAAAATCTTGACGTAAACCTCGGATCTTGATCCAAAATAATATTGGATGGTACACCATGCAGTCTAACAATTTCACCAATGTACACTTGGGCCAACTTTTCCATTGAGTATTTAATATTAATTGGCAAAAAGTGCATCGACTTAGTAAGCCGATCAATAATTACCCAAATAGAATCGTGACCTTTCCGAGTCCTTGGTAGTCTTGTCACAAAATTCATTGTTATGTCATCCCATTTCCATTCAAGAATAGGCAAAGGTTGCAACATTCCCGAAGGTCTTTGATGTTCCACCTTAGCCTTCTGACAAACTAAACAGGATGATACATATTCAGCTACATCCTTCTTCATTCCTTGCCACCAATATAACTGTTTCAAGTCTTGATACATTTTTGTGGCTCCTGGATGCATACTCAACTTGCTCCTGTGAGCTTCATCCAAAATCAATCTCTTAAGTCCTTGATCATTAGGCACACAAACCCTTCCTTTAAACTTCAAAATTCCATTAGCACCTTTGCTGAATTCAAACATCGCTCCTTGGCTCCTTGCTTCTTTTGCTTCTTGCAAATATTGATCACTGTTTTGTCATTCTTGTATTCTATCCATTAAATCATTTGAAATGGTGATCATGTTTAAACGCATTTTCCCTAGCATCAATTTCACAGACAAACGCATATCCCGAAACTCTTCTATCAGTTCCTTCTCCTTAATCATCATAACAGAAGCACTAAGCATTTTCCTACTTAAAGCATCTGCTACGACATTCGCCTTTTCGGGATGATACTGTAACTGAAAGTCATAATCCTTCAGAAACTCTAACCAACGCCTTTGTCTCTTGTTCAACTCTTTCTGGCAAAACAAATACTTTAAACTTTTATGATCATTAAAAACAGTGAACGTTGCTCCATAGAGAAAATGTCTCCACACTTTTAATGCAAACACCACAACTGCCAATTCCAAGTCATGAGTTGGATAATTCATCTCATGCACTTTCAACTACCTTAAAGCACAAGCCACCACCTTACGGTTCTGCATAAGTACACAACCCAATCCTTGATACGAAGCATCGCAATATACTTTAAAAGGTTTGTTCGGATCAGGTAGAATCAATACCGGTGAAGTAGTTAATCGTCTTTTCAACTCCTGAAAACTTTCTTCGTATGCATCAGTCCATACGAATGGTTGATTCTTCCGTGTAAGTTGGGTAAGAGGTCCTGCTATCTTCGAAAACCCCTCAATGAACCGTCTATAATAACCAGCTAATCCGACAAAACTACAGATCTCCGATACAGTCTTTAGTCTTTCCCATTCAAGAATTGTTTCCACTTTTGAAGCATCAACTTCAATTCCTTCCTTTGATATCACGTGTGCCAAAAATTGAACTTTGCTTAACCAAAATTCACATTTGGACAACTTGACATACAACTTATTCTCCTTCAAAATCTGGAGAACCACTCTGAGATGTTCAGCATGTTCCTCCTGACTTCGAGAATAAATCAAAATGTCATCTATAAAGACAACAACAAACTTATCTAAGTACGAACAGAAAATTCTGTTCATGAAGTCCATGAATATGGCAGGTGCATTCGTCACACCGAACGACATCACTAGATATTTATAATACCCATATCTCGTCCGAAATGCAGTCTTGGGAATATCTTCCACTTTCACACGAATCTGGTGATAACCATAACATAAATCAATCTTGGAAAATATTGCGGCTCATCGCAATTGATCCATCAGATCATTGATTCTTAGTAGTGGATATTTATTCTTAATTGTAAACTTGTTTAATTGTCAGAAGTCTACACATAGACGTGTAGTTCCATCCTTCTTCTTTACCAGCAATACTGGAGCTCCCCATAGTGACACACTTGGTCTCACGAATTGCTTTTCCAATAAATTCTCCAATTGTTTCTTAAGCTCTGCAAACTCTACTGGCGACATCCGGTAAGGCGCCATAGATATCGGTCTAGCTCTAGGTAGTAAATCAATAGCAAACTCAATTTCTCTTTCTGGCGGTAGTCCAGGCATATCTTCAGGAAATACCTCAGGAAATTCATTGACCACAAAAATATCTTTCAAGACATCTTGACATTGAACCTCCAAAGAAGACAACAATAGATACCCATGATCTCCTTCCTTCAGACAAGCTTCTACTTGAGTAGCCGTTAAAAATCTAGGATCCTTAGCCTCAGGAAATACTAGTGTCTTATTCGAACAATCAATTAGGATATGGCTAGAAGATAACCAATCCATTCTTAAGATTACATTAATCTTGGAAAGAGGAAACCAAATCAAATCCACATGAAAGATTCTATCCCTAACACATATAGGATAATTCAAACATGCTTTTGTAGTAATCACAGGCTTATCAGTAGGAGTAGCAACACTCAAATCATAAGGTAATGTAGTCACAGTCAATCCCAAACGCTCCATACAATCACATGCAATGAAAGAATGTGTTGCTCCCGAATCATAGAGTACAGTTAAAGGATTACCTTCAATAGCACACTCCTCCATGATCAAGTCCTCAGATTTCGCTGCTTCTTCCCTGCTCATGGTGTATACACTGTAACGCCCCAATTTTTAGAAAATATTCTGAATGTATTGTTTTCTGTTTTTCATGCTTTTGTATGAATGACCGCTGTGTCCCTATTTTTCTGTTCTCGATTTTTGTATGAAAACAATTACGATAATACAGGCTCAAATTTTATTTGATCGTTTTACGTAGTTTGCTTCGAGACGGTAAAATAAAAATTTTCTCGAACTCTTCGTATTAATTTTTCTGAAAGATATACAACTATATAATATTCTTTGGATATTTTATTTGAACGTTTTGGACGATTACCTACGTTGTGGGAAAAAATGGAAAAATGACCGTTACGTCCCGAACGTACTGTTTTCGCTGTTTTTGCTGTTTTTAATTGTTTTCTTCTTGATTTAATGCCTGAAAATACTGTCTGTGATTTTATATGGACTTTTTGTGTGATTTGCTCCGAGGCAGGAAAATAATATTTTCCAGGCCGGGGAAAATCTTATTTTATTATTTAGAATTGGGGGATCTTACTTAACCCGATTCTGAATGAGACTAAAAATAATCTTTTAATTTTTAGGATTTAACTGTCAAATAAAATAATTTTATATTATTATAATATTATTTTATTAGTCAGGATATAATTTAGTGACAAATGGACCCTAAATATTTTGCGGGACCTACAATTAGTAGAACGGTTAGATCGGTAGCTTAATTAATCACTGTAGCGGTAGAACTTTCAGAATCAGTGACTCACTAGTGACTCAAAGAGAAATTAAT
This sequence comes from Ormosia emarginata, assembly GCA_029884605.1. Taxonomy (NCBI): domain Eukaryota; kingdom Viridiplantae; phylum Streptophyta; class Magnoliopsida; order Fabales; family Fabaceae; genus Ormosia; species Ormosia emarginata. The sequence continues at coordinate 27,492,253 of JAQQTP010000074.1, read as the reverse complement.
GAGTCATGTGACTCAAAGCATGTGAGTCACCAAGAGCCAACCAATGGGAATCAAGCTTGCTCACCAAGGCTTGATCTTGACCTTTGATTCATCCAATGGCTTGGATGAAGCCAAGCAAGGTGCCCACCTTGCACCTCACTTGATGTCTACGGCCAAGAGGCCTTTGAAGACCAAAATCACCTTTCTTCTTCATCACTTTTCTCTCTTCTCTCTCATCAAAACCCTAGCCACCATTCTTGTTCATCTTCTTCACCATTTTCGGCCAAGAGCCATTCCTAACCATCCAACCATCCAAAAATTTTTCTAACCAAGTTTCCTTAACCTAAACACTATTCTAAGAACCTTTCTAGTTGGAAGTTTCTTCAAAATCTTCCATTTAGGGCTTGGAAATCAACCTTGTAAATTTGACCTAGAAGGTGAAATATCATATTTTTCTTTTCTCTCTTCTTTTTCAAAGTTCTAAGCCATGATTTCTCCATGGTTTAGCTTCTTTTTCATGGTTAATAACATGTAGATTTTATTTGAGATTTTTAGGTATTTGGTGGAGTGAAAACCGAACCATAGGAGGTGTGAAAGCTAATCATTTGTCTTCATTTAAGGTAAGAGGAAGACAATTCTTATCATCCCTTGATGGTGGTAAGAAGATGGATTGTTTGTAGAATCCATAAGGATTCGGTTGTGGTGTGTTTATTGATGTGTATTTATTAATTTTTGTGGTTGCTAGTTGCTTAAGTGTTGTATGTTAGTAGCTTTCTTGTTTGGTGATTGTAATAATTTTGCATGTCTATTAGCTTTTGATTGTATGTCTATAAGCTTTAATTTAGGTTTTATGTGTTAGAAATATTTTGCATGTGTTAGAAATATAAATGTATGTGTTAGAATTGTATGATAAGGTATAAGATGTGAATAACATATGTAAATTTGCATGAGTGTTCCAAAGAACACATTCCCTAGTTCACGGCAATGACAAAGTGTGAGGACCAAAATGTTCTCTTAATTTTTCCTAAAGTGTAACTTAATTAATTAGGAGAAATAAGAAGGTTTCAAATTGATTTGATCAAAGAAAAGGAATTTAGAAATCAAATGGTAAAGATTTAGTAAATTTTGGGCCAATATGCCTAAAGAATTTATTTGATTCAAAATCATTATTTTATAACATGAATTAATGAACTTAGATAAGATAATACCTTTGACATGATTTAGAAATCAAATAAAGAAGTTTTACGAAATTTGGCCAACATGCCAATATAGGTTATCATGGTTTCTAAACTTAGTTTCAAAACCTTTTTCAATCAAAAAGAGACAATACAAGTTAAGAAGAAATTTTCTATAATGATTTTTGAAGAAACAAATTTAGTAGATTTAAGCTTAAAGGATTAAAACTAGTAATTTTATCATTAGGAAGTAAAATACAAAAATTTTGAGAAATTTTCTAACATATAGCTCACTTAAGGTTTTGAAGCATGTTAGAGATTTCAAAAAGAATTAAATGATATGGTTAAAAATTAGGTAAATGGAAATTTTATGGATAATTTAGGAAACCATTATTATGATATTCTAAACAAAATACTGTCAATTTTTAGTAAAAATGAACCAATAAGATAGTAAAAATGTCCTAAAGACAGTATGCGGTATGAAAAATTACTCTACGTAGTTTAAATGTACTAAGTACTATTTTTGTTTGTTTAAATAGTAATTTTAAGGGCATTCGAATAAGAAAATGATTTAAAAATCCTACGCGATTGAGAAAACGCATTAAAAATGCTACGCGATTTTAAAAACAGAAAAATATCTTTACGCGATTTTTAAACGTTTGTAAAAACGACGGAATTATGAAAACGCGATAAAATTTCTACGCAATTGACCGTTACTATCTTTATACTGTCGGGAAAATGTGAACCCGTACAGATTATTTTGAAAATCTATATGCTGTCGGAAAAATGTGAACCCGTATAGGCTTTTTGAAAATCTATTTGCTGTCGGGAAAATGTGAACCCGTACAGGCTTTTGAAAATTTATATGCTGTCGGGAAAATGTGAACCCGTACAGGCTTTTGAGAAATTATTTGCTGTCGGGAAAATGTGAACCCGTACAGGCTTTCCATCTATCTGTTATGTGTGCCATGTATTTGGTGGATTGGTTGACGAGACGAATCACATCGTGTTGTCGATGCGATAAACGTAGTGTGGTTCATTGTTCTAATGAACTTGGAGACTTTAGTGTACGGGATCCCACATGTGGACAGTTGGTAGCTCCGCTGGGCCGTGGTAAACCGATAGCACACTATGGTACTCGACATACACTATATTTAATCAAGATTTGTGAAGTCTAGTAGTACATTTGCCTGTAGTGCCACAACGTGAGACCGTGAACTACACCACGCTGGATTGATGGATTCCTCGTGTCGTGGGGCTATAGACGCAACGTGTGACAAATGCAATAGTTGGTGGGGCAGCCGTGGTACTATTAGATTTTGCGAGTCATTCCTCTCTCTGATACTTGTGTTTTCTTTAGCTCCATGGAGTAGGATTTTGTCATATATTTTATCTCTATGTCTATTTGTTTCCATCTTATCTATTCATTGTTTATCTTTATCTTATTTGTTTATTTTATCTGGTTATTGTTACTATATTTGGTTATTATATTTTATCTGTTTATTCTTATCTTTCTTATTTTATCTGTGAGGTTTTACCTGTTATGATATATATTGTTATGATATCTAAATTTTACTTCAAACTGTTATTATAATTGTTAAAGCTTTATGTATTGCATGAACTATATATATGTTGTTTGTCGTCTTCTTATTGGCCATGTTGTGATGGTTTTATGTTGTCTTACCTCTTTGTTATATGTATTTTCTGTTTATTTATTTTACGCGGTAAAGACTTCGAGGAAGAGGATCAGCCTATTAAGATCGTGTACCCTGAGGAGGAGGAAGATCGGCGAGTGCACGACCGGTTTACGATCAAGAACCATCCGATCATCCATATCCTCTGGATTGATTGTGAGGGATGGCGACGCCAGGATTTTTGGGATTCATAGAGCTGGTATTTCATGGAGGTGCTCTGGCTTGGCATCTACGAGGAGATCGTGATTCTGTGATGTATGCAGGACGTGTGACCGTGATCCTACGTCATCGTTTTGATGAAGAGCCTGTCATGACTACGACACTTTTTCTGCACTTAGAGTTACCCTTATCCATTAGGCGTTATTGGGGTGCTGAAAACCCTGAGCCTAGTGAGATAAGCATCGTATCGACTGCGCGATCCCGTTATCGCCGTGTGTCGAGACATCCAGATATCTATCTCCCGATGATCATTTTCATGCAGAGAGTGATCCATCGAGGATTAGATAATCATGATGTTTTTTTTGGGCGCGTCGGCGTATGTACGTATATATTAACTCTTTTATTGCTTTCTTTAATGTTTTTGTTTAAATAGTTGTAGTCTTAGTTGTAAATTATTTGTACAGTTTATAACTTAATCATATGTATATTACTAGTGATGATGTTTTTTTATTTCGTAATTTTCCGCATTATCTTTTTATATCATATTTCTGTCTATCAGGAATTATTTTACAACCCGTAATAACATTTAACAAATGTTTCACAACTTGGGTAGATTTTATTTCTATTTCTTTTATTTTCTTTTATGTGTGACATCCTCCAAAGGGGTGTTACATTAGTTAATATCGAGCCCAAGTTAGAGTCTTTTGGGGTTGTGGTTGTTTTTGTTTTTGTTTGTCTTTGTGTGATTCTCTGTGATCTTTGTGATTTATATCCTCTTGGAAATATCTAGAAGGATGTATCTAACTTTGTTTTTTATGTTTGAAGAAAGAAGATGGCTGGTAGAGGCGGAGGACGTGCTAACGTGAATCGTGTTGAGGACCCGATGTTGGTTCTTCTTGAAGCTATGCGGCGGATGGTGAAGTGATTACTCAAAGAAAATTTGAGAGCAGACTCAACAACAAGATGCTACGGTGATGCCCTAAATTTATCTGAATTTAGGCGCCATAATCCACCCACAATTTAGAGGCGAGGTGGATCCGGAGAAAGCGAGTCGGTGGATGCAAGATCTACGAGAGAATTTTTGAGGGGATGAGATGCACGGATGAAAAGAAAGTAACTTATGTCTTTTTATCTTTGAGAGGAGATGCAGAACATTGGTGGAGAGGAACCCGTCGAGTGTTGCAAGCTGAAGGGACTGAGATCACTTGGGAAGTGGTTTCTAATACTTTTCTGGATAAGTATTTTCCTGCAAGTGCTAGGCATGCCAAGGAGATGGAATTTCTTGGGTTGCGACAGGGAAATATGACCGTGAATGAGTACGCCACCAAATTTGAAAGTTTGTCTCAATTTTCAGATTATGCTCAAAATCGACAAGATGAGGTATGGAAATGTCGAAAGTTTGAGTCTGGATTGAGAGTAGAATTGAAGCGAGGAGTGATATCTCTGAGGATGAATCAATTTCATGCTTTGGTAGACGCATGTGCACGACTTGAGGAGCTTGAACCGTCGCGAGATCAGAGGAATCGGAACTTTGGGCCGACAAGGTTTCAAAGAGGTGGAGGTAGCAATACAAATCGGTTTCTGCGTAAGCCGTATGCTAGACCACAAGGAAGTTAGACTCAGCACCGCCAGTTGGAGGGAGTGTACCTAGTGGTGGAGCAGGACAGAGAGTGGTGTTTACACCGACGTGTTTTAAGTGCGGTAAGAAGGGCCATCTATCTCCAGATTGTACAATCAAGGGAACTGTCTGTTTTAATTGTGGACAGCCTGGACATATGTCGAAGGATTGTACTCGACCAGAGAGGAAACCTGCTGTTCGTCATGTTAGAACTAATCAGCAGAAATCTGGAAATACTCAACCGAGATCTGGAGGGAGAGTGTATACAATGATGGGATCTGAAGTTTCTCAATCTGATGACCTTATTCAAGGAGAAGGTGACATTGGAGGTAACCTTCTGACTGTATTGTATGACTCGGGTGCTACACACTCGTTTATTGCCTATGATTGTGTGGAAAGACTGAAGTTGCCTGTGTCTTCTCTGAATGTTAAGTTGAGTGTATCTACGCCAACTGCTAAACCTGTAGTTACTTCTAAGATTTGTTTGGATTGTCCTATTGTTGTGAAGGGCCGTTTGTTTTTGGTCAATTTGATTTGTTTGCCTCTTATTGAGATAGATGTAATCTTAGGGATGGACTGGTTATGTTCTAACCATATCCTTATAGATTGTGCAAAGAAAACTATAGTTTTTCCTAAGGAAGAAGAGTCTGGATTCTTAACTGCTGTTAAGGTCAAGTCTTTGTTGAGAGGTGGAGCGCAGGGATATCTGGTATTGTCTTCTCTAGAAGTTAAGAATGAGAAGGATGTGAATACTATTCCTGTTGTCAGCGAATTTCCTGATGTTTTTCCTGAGGACATACCTGGTTTACCGCCTGAGCGGGAGATCGAGTTCTCAATTGATTTAGTACCGGGAACAGGTCCTATCTCAATTGCACCATATCGTATGTCGCCAGTAGAGTTGGGGGAGCTGAAAAAGCAATTGGTGGAACTGTTGGAGAAAGAATTTGTACGACCTAGCGTTTCCCCATGGGGTGCGCCAGTGCTTTTGGTCAAGAAGAAGGATGGAACTTCACGACTTTGTGTGGACTATCGGCAGTTGAACAAGGTGACTATCAAGAATAAATATCCGCTTCCAAGAATCGACGATTTGATGGATCAGTTGAGGGGAGCTGTGATATTTTCCAAGATAGATCTACGATCGGGTTACCACCAGATTCGTGTAAGAGGGGAAGACGTGCCGAAAACTGCTTTTCGAACTCGTTATGGACATTATGAGTATCAGGTAATGCCATTCGGGGTGACGAATGCTCCTGCCATATTTATGGATTATATGAACAGGATATTTCGTCCATATCTAGACAGATTTGTCGTTGTCTTTATCGATGACATTCTGATCTATTCTCGATCGAAGGAAGAGCATGCTGAACATCTGAATGTTGTTCTTCAGATTTTGAGGGAGAAGCAGCTGTATGCGAAATTGGCTAAGTGTGAGTTCTGGTTAGAAGAAGTCCAATTTCTTGGTCACGTAATTTCTAAAGAAGGTATTGCGGTGGACCCATCGAAAGTGGAGACTGTTTTACAGTGGGAAAGACCTAAGACAGTAACAGAAGTTCGAAGTTTTGTTGGACTTGCTGGTTATTATCGGAGATTTATCGAAGGTTTTTCCAAGATTGCTGGACCACTTACACAACTGACGAGGAAAAGTCAAGCTTTTGAATGGACGGAAGAGCGTGAAGCCAGTTTTCAAGAGTTGAAGAAGAGGTTAACAACTGCACCGGTGTTGATCCTACCAGATTCGACGAAATCTTTCGATGTGTTTTGTGACGCTTCTTACCAAGGATTAGGATGCGTGTTGATGCAAGACCGGAATGTAGTGGCATATGCTTCTCGACAATTGAAGGTTCATGAGAAGAATTATCCTACGCATGATTTAGAATTGGCTGCGGTGGTTTTTGCTCTGAAGATATGGAGACATTTTCTCTATGGAGCAACGTTCAACATTTTCAGTGATCACAAGAGTTTGAAGTACTTGTACGACCAGAAGGAGCTGAATATGAGGCAACGAAGATGGTTAGAATTTCTGAACGACTACGATTTTCAACTTTTGTACCACCCTGGTAAGGCGAATGTCGTGGCCGATGCCTTGAGTAGAAAGATTGTCAGTGTTTCTGCTCTGATGATCAAAGAAATGGAGCTCATTGAACAGTTTAGAGATGAGTGGTCATTTGTTGAGTTGAAACTGGGAAAGATCTGTGTGAATATGGTTACTATCTCAAGCGAGCTGATGGAAGACATAAGGGAAAAGCAAAATGCCGATAAATTTTTACAAGGAATAAGGGAGCAAATGAAGCAAGACAAGGCAGTAGAGTTCAAAGAAGGAACTGATGGAATTTTGAGGTTTCGAGGTAGAATTTGTATTCCTCGTGACCGAGAACTGAGACAATATATTGTGGAACATGCCCATACTAGTCTATTAAGTATGCATCCAGGCATAACAAAGATGTACCAAGACTTGAAGAAGTTATTCTGGTGGCATGGAATGAAGGGTGATGTGGTTAGATGCGTGTCAACTTGTCTAGTTTGTCAAAAATCGAAAGTTGAACACCAAAGACCAGCTGGGATGTTACAACCATTATTGATTCCAGAATGGAAATGGGACAGCATTTCTATGGATTTCGTTACTGGTTTGCCAAAGACAAGGAAAGGTCATGATTCGATATGGGTTATAGTCGATAGGCTTACGAAATCGGCTCATTTCTTACCAATCAATATTAAATATTCATTGGAAAGACTAACCCAGTTGTACATCAACGAGATTGTCAGATTACATGGAGTGCCTACATGTATAGTTTCTGACAGAGATCCGAGGTTTACGTCAAGATTTTGGCGAAGTCTGCAAGAAGCTATGGGAACCAAGTTACGATTAAGTTCAGCATATCATCCGCAGACAGATGGTCAGACAGAGAGAACTATACAGTCTTTGGAGGATTTATTGCGTGCTTGTGTTTTGGAACAACGAGGAAGTTGGGATGAATTTTTATCTTTGATAGAATTCACCTACAACAATAGTTTTCACGCAAGCATCGGAATGGCACCTTATGAAGCATTGTATGGAAGACGATGTCGAACGCCGCTATGTTGGTATCAAGATGGGGAAAGTATGACCGTTGGACCGGAACTTGTACAACAAACTACGGATAAAGTCAAGATGATACAAGAGAAAATGAGGACGGCGCAAAGCAGACAAAAGAGTTACGCGGACAAACGAAGACGATCTCTTGAGTTTAAGGAGGGTGAGCATGTGTTTTTAAGAGTTACTCCTACGACTGGTGTCGGAAGAGTGATTAAGTCTAAGAAGCTTACTCCTAAATTCATTGGACCATATCAGATTATCCAACGTATTGGTCCTGTAGCATATCAGATCGCTTTGCCGCCTTTTCTATCCAATTTGCATGACGTGTTTCATGTGTCTCAGTTACGGAAGTATATACCAGATCTGACACATGTTATACAACCAGATGATGTGCAGTTAAAGGAAAATCTGACTTACGAAACTTTACCTGTCAAGATTGGGGACAGAAAGGTAAAGCAGCTTCGAGGGAAGATGATCGAGTTAGTGAAAGTCATATGAAATGATGTGACGGGTGAGGCTACCTGGGAGCTGGAAGATAAAATGAAGGATCAGTATCCTCATTTGTTTGGATGAACATCAAATTTCGAGGACGAAATTTTTATTTGTTGGGGGAGAGTTGTAACGCCCCAATTTTTAGAAAATATTCTCAATGTATTGTTTTCTGTTTTTCATGCTTTTGTATGAATGACCGCCGTGTCCCTATTTTTCTCGTTTCGATTTTTGTATGAAAACAATTACGATAATACAGGCTCAAATTTTATTTGATCGTTTTACGTAGTTTGCTTCGAGACGGTAAAATAAAAATTTTTCTGAACTACTGTATTAATTTTTCTGAAAGATATACAACTATATAATACTGCTGGATATTTTATTTGAACGTTTTGGACGATTACCTACGTTGTGGGAAAAAATGGGAAAATGACCGTTACGTCCCGAACGTACTGTTTTCGTTGTTTTTGCTGTTTTTAATTGTTTTCTTCTTGATTTAATGCCTGAAAATACCGTCTGTGATTTTATATGGACTTTTTGTGTGATTTGCTCGAGGCGGGAAAAATAATATTTTCCGGGCTGGGAAAATCTTATTTTATTATTTAGAATTGGGGGATCTTACTTAACCCGATTCTGAATGAGACTAAAAATAATCTTTTAATTTTTAGGATTTAATCACAAATAAAATAATTTTATATTATTATAATATTATTTTATTAGTCAAGATAATTTAGTGACAAATGGACCCTAAATATTTTGCGGGACCCACAATTAGTAGAACGGTTAGATCGGTAGCTTAATTAATCACCGTAAGCGTAGAACTTTCCGAGCAGTGACTCACTAGTGACTCTGAGAGAATTTAATGAGTCATGTGACTCAAAGCATGTGAGTCACCAAGAGCCAACCAATGGGAATCAAGCTTGCTCACCAAGGCTTGATCTTGACCTTTGATTCATCCAATGGCTTGGATGAAGCCAAGCAAGGTGCCCACCTTGCACCTCACTTGATGTCTACGGCCAAGAGGCCTTTGAAGACCAAAATCACCTTTCTTCTTCATCACTTTTCTCTCTTCTCTCTCATCAAAACCCTAGCCACCATTCTTGTTCATCTTCTTCACCATTTTCGGCCAAGAGCCATTCCTAACCATCCAACCATCCAAAAATTTTTCTAACCAAGTTTCTTTAACCTAAACACTATTCTAAGAACCTTTCTAGTTGGAAGTTTCTTCAAAATCTTCCATTTAGGGCTTGGAAATCAACCTTGTAAATTTGACCTAGAAGGTGAAATATCATATTTTTCTTTTCTCTCTTCTTTTTCAAAGTTCTAAGCCATGATTTCTCCATGGTTTAGCTTCTTTTTCATGGTTAATAACATGTAGATTTTATTTGAGATTTTTAGGTATTTGGTGGAGTGAAAACCGAACCATAGGAGGTGTGAAAGCTAATCATTTGTCTTCATTTAAGGTAAGAGGAAGACAATTCTTATCATCCCTTGATGGTGGTAAGAAGATGGATTGTTTGTAGAATCCATAAGGATTCGGTTGTGGTGTGTTTATTGATGTGTGTTTATTAATTTTTGTGGTTGCTAGTTGCTTAAGTGTTGTATGTTAGTAGCTTTCTTGTTTGGTGATTGTAATAATTTTGCATGTCTATTAGCTTTTGATTGTATGTCTATAAGCTTTAATTTAGGTTTTATGTGTTAGAAATATTTTGCATGTGTTAGAAATATAAATGTATGTGTTAGAATTGTATGATAAGGTATAAGATGTGAATAACATGTGTAAATTTGCATGAGTGTTCCAAAGAACACATTCCCTAGTTCACGGCAATGACAAAGTGTGAGGACAAATGTTCTCTTAATTTTTCCTAAAGTGTAACTTAATTAATTAGGAGAAATAAGAAGGTTTCAAATTGATTTGATCAAAGAAAAGGAATTTAGAAATCAAATGGTAAAGATTTAGTAAATTTTGGGCCAATATGCCTAAAGAATTTATTTGATTCAAAATCATTATTTTATAACATGAATTAATGAACTTAGATAAGATAATACCTTTGACATGATTTAGAAATCAAATAAAGAAGTTTTACGAAATATGGCCAACATGCCAATATAGGTTATCATGGTTTCTAAACTTAGTTTCAAAACCTTTTTCAATCAAAAAGAGACAATACAAGTTAAGAAGAAATTTTCTATAATGATTTTTGAAGAAACAAATTTAGTAGAATTAAGCTTAAAGGATTAAAACTAGTAATTTTATCATTAGGAAGTAAAATACAAAAATTTTGAGAAATTTTCTAACATATAGCTCACTTAAGGTTTTGAAGCATGTTAGATATTTCAAAAAGAATTAAATGATATGGTTAAAAATTAGGTAAATGGAAATTTTATGGATAATTTAGGAAACCATTATTATGATATTCTAAACAAAATACTGTCAATTTTTAGTAAAAATGAACCAATAAGATAGTAAAAATGTCCTAAAGACAGTATGCGGTATGAAAAATTACTCTACGTAGTTTAAATGTACTAAGTACTATTTTTGTTTGTTTAAATAGTAATTTTAAGGGCATTCGAATAAGAAAATGATTTAAAAATCCTACGCGATTGAGAAAACGCATTAAAAATGCTACGCGATTTTTAAACGTTTGTAAAAACGACGGAATTATGAAAACGCGATAAAATTTCTACGCGATTGACCGTTACTATCTTTATACTGTCGGGAAAATGTGAACCCGTACAGATTATTTTGAAAATCTATATGCTGTCGGGAAAATGTGAACCCGTACAGGCTTTTTGAAAATCTATTTGCTGTCGGGAAAATGTGAACCCGTACAGGCTTTTGAAAATTTATATGCTGTCGGGAAAATGTGAACCCGTACAGGCTTTTGAGAAATTATTTGCTGTCGGGAAAATGTGAACCCGTACAGGCTTTCCATCTATCTGTTATGTGTGCCATGTATTTGGTGGATTGGTTGACGAGACGAATCACATCGTGTTGTCGATGCGATAAACGTAGTGTGGTTCATTGTTCTAATGAACTTGGAGACTTTAGTGTACGGGATCCCACATGTGACAGTTGGTAGCTCCGTTGGGCCGTGGTAAACCGATAGCACACTATGGTACTCGACATACACTATATTTAATCAAGATTTGTGAAGTCTAGTAGTACATTTGCCTGTAGTGCCACAACGTGAGACCGTGAACTACACCACGCCTGGATTGATGGATTCCTGTGTCGTGGGGCTATAGACGCAACGTGTGACAGCGCAATAGTTGGTGGGGCAGCCGTGGTACTATTAGATTTTGCGAGTCATTCCTCTCTCTGATACTTGTGTTTTCTTTAGCTCCATGGAGTAGGATTTTGTCATATATTTTATCTCTATGTCTATTTGTTTCCATCTTATCTATTCATTGTTTATCTTTATCTTATTTGTTTATTTTATCTGGTTACTGTTACTATATTTGGTTATTATATTTTATCTGTTTATTCTTATCTTTCTTATTTTATCTGTGAGGTTTTATCTGTTATGATATATATTGTTATGATATCTAAATTTTACTTCAAACTGTTATTATAATTGTTAAAGCTTTATGTATTGCATGAACTGTATATATGTTGTTTGTCGTCTTCTTATTGGCCATGTTGTGATGGTTTTATGTTGTCTTACCTCTTTGTTATATGTATTTTCTGTTTATTTATTTTACGCGGTAAAGACTTCGAGGAAGAGGATCAGCCTATTGAGATCGTGTACCCGAGGAGGAGGAAGATCGGCGGTGCGACCGGTTTACGATCAAGAACCATCCGATCATCCATATCCTCTGGATTGATTGTGAGGGATGGCGACGCCAGGATTTTTGGGATTCATAGAGCTGGTATTTCATGGAGGTGCTCTGGCTTGGCATCTACGAGGAGATCGTGATTCTGTGACGTATGCAAGACGTGTGACCGTGATCCTACGTCATCGTTTTGATGAAGAGCCTGTCATGACTACGACACTTTTTCTGCACTTAGAGTTACCCTTATCCATTAGGCGTTATTGGGGTGCTGAAAACCCTGAGCCTAGTGAGATAAGCATCGTATCGACTGCGCGATCCCGTTATCGCCGTGTGTCGAGACATCCAGGATATCTATCTCCTGATGATCATTTTCATGCTGAGAGTGATCCATCAGAGGATTAGATAACCATGATGTTTTTTTTGGGCGCGTCAGCGTATGTCTGTATATATTAACTCTTTTATTGCTTTCTTTACTGTTTTTGTTTAAATATTTGTAGTCTTAGTTGTAAATTATTTGTACAGTTTATAACTTAATCATATGTATATTACTAGTGATGATGTTTTTTTTATTTCGTAATTTTCTGCATTATCTTTTTATATCATATTTCTGTCTATCAGGAATTATTTTACAACCCGTAATAACATTTAACAAATGTTTCACAACTTGGGTAGATTTTATTTCTATTTCTTTTATTTTCTTTTATGTGTGACATCCTCCAAAGGGGTGTTACATACACGACCACCCACCTGTGGCCTTGCAGCACGGACGTTCCCCACAGAAGGTTCCCTCTTTATCTGATCATAATCCCTGGATAAATGTCTAGGTTTCCCACATCTATAACAAATAAGTCCTTTACGCTGACAATCTTTAGTTAAATGCTTCTTCCCACACTTGAAACATTTAACTGTAGAAGTTTTAGTTTGACTTGCCTTACTGCCACCAAAACTTCCCCCAACAAATTGTTGCCGGTTCTGACCTCCTGCCGGTTTAGTATACTATTTTTGCTGAAAGTGGTTTCCTCCGTTACCCTTTCCTCCTTGGAATCTTGTAGGTCCAAAATTCTTATTTCTTGCCGCACGCTGCTGGTCAATCTCCTCAATCTTACGACACTTGTCCAATAATTCTGGAAATTGTTCAATTCACAAGGTTGCTACAGCTCGCTTAATGTCAAGCTTCAATCCTTCTTCAAATTTTCTACATTTCTAATCCTCATCCGGGTGCATCTAAAAATATCTTGAAAACTTAGACAAGCTTTCGAATTTTGCTGCATATTCACTGACAGACATCACCCCTTGTCTCAAACTAAGGAATTCCATCTCCTTAGCATGACAAACACTAGCAGGGAAATACTTCCCCAGAAACTTCTGCTTAAAAAGATGCCATGTCACAACTTTTCCCTCAGCTTCTAACAATCTTCAGGCTTTTGCCCACCAGTTTTCTCCATCTTCAACTAACATAAAAGTTACAAAAGTCAGCTTCTGTTCATTAGTAAACCCATACCTTCAAATATTTTCTCTAATTCTTTGATCCACAGATCAGCTTTCTCTGGGTCAAATTCTCCACGAAACTTTGGTGGATTGTTTCTAAGGAATTCTGAAAAACTGTGAGCATCCTCAGTTGCCCTTCGATTTTGTTGTACAATGACATTAGCCATTTGTTGCATTGCTGCTATAGCTGCAGCCATGTGCTGATTATCGTCGCCAATATTTTCCATTCCAGCTCGAGTATTTACATGTCCTCGTCCTCGTCCAGCCATTTCGTTTCTCTACACAAACTGGACAACACAAGAAAGTAAGGTCAATCTTTAAACAAACAAACTAGTCACAGAGAATCACACAACTTAAACAAGACAAACTTAACAACAAACCCAAAAGACTCTAACTTGGGCTCTGATACCAACTAATATAACACACACCGTAGGGTGCCACATTTAAACTTTATTATTATCAAATTACCCCCACGTTCATAAAATGTGATGTTATAATAAAAATACGACTTGTAAATTTTTTTCCTCTTTGATATCAATAAAATAAACTTAGCAGAAAATAAAATATTACAAACCATCACAAATAATTTACATCGTTATACATTACAATAGCACTGTCGACATTATTTATATACAGACCAAGTTCTCAAAGTAGTTAAACATAATTTAAAACTGACTTGTTTGCCCAAGCATAACTAAACAGCAGAACCCTCAGACGGGTCCTCCTCAGATTCCTCAGCAGGTAGGAATCCGGCACGACGCGAAGTCCTACGAACAGGTGTCCGAGTAGACGACACAATACTAATCTCCATTGGGACATAATACCTAGTATCCCAATATTACCTTATTGACAGCGGAAATTCGACATATACATATATAGTTATGGAAAGAAATGGATCTCCATGAAATTCCCTACTCATATTGACCATCAGATTTCCTTGATATATAAGTCCCCTCTCATTGGGACTAGTCCTCCATGCTCCAGCTCCACCGTGGAACTGTAGTCTCACGTAACCAAATAAACTAGGTCTTGATGTCATCCTCTCAAAACTCTGTTTCTTCCATAGGAACCTGCTCTTCTTCACCCTTTTGTTCTATGCCTTGCTCAACGTCTTTAAAAATATAATTACAGTACAAAATAATATACAAAGAGGTGAGATCATCTACGCCAATACTAACATGGTAGTACAGAGATAACACATACAATATATCATACAGATACATCATACCATAATTACAATCATGTCATCAACATTATTTATCATAACAGATACAATAAATAATAATTACCATCAAGTCATTAACATTATTCAAATCACGCAATAATTACAATAATGCCATCACGTTATCATCATCATCATCATCCAATATTCCTCAACAGTTCAATTGTCACAGCTAATATTCCCTAATTATTATATTATACAGATATAAATACTCAAATTTATGCATGTGCACATAGACTCAATTTCCTACTCCATGGAGCTAATACTCAGTTCGGAGAAATTGATCCGAAAGATCTGTCTGTACCAACATGCCTCAGACCACGTGTCACATTTCTCATATGTGTTTGCACATCTAGCATATACACGACAGTCTTTACTAGATCTTGATTAAGAATAGTGTCTCGCTCAGGATCATCGGTGTGTTGCGTCGTCTAACCCACGGTACAGAAGAGCTACCAACTGCCCACTATAAGCAACTCGCACCCCAATGCCCCCTAAGTCAACAAGTGACTTACACTACGCATATCGCACCCACTCAAGAGGTGTACGTCTCTCCTAGGCAAATAGCCATATCCAGTCCATCGGACCTTTTCAATGCATGTTCAATGCACCACTGCCAATCATAGGTGTAACAACCTAAAAAAATAGCATTTATTTCCTCTTCCTTGTAAATAGGGTTAATTTAGCCACGGTTGTTTTGGAAAAAGTTAACTTATTAACTTTACGTTTTGTGCTTTCTTTTCAAGGAGCGGAAGAAATAACTATCGACATAAAGACCTACGTGCATAATTGCCATATAGATACAAAACACCAAACACCAGTTTGCATAACAGTTACAAAAGTAGTCCCATGCAGGGTCTTATACAAGCCGTGAGATTAAAACAACATAAAAAAAAACATTAGCAGCAACACATATTTCTCCTCATTTTCAAGTAGTAGGGTAGAGGAGAATTTAGCATGGTCATAGCTAGCTGAACGGAGGTGGCGACGGCAGGATCACCATGGGGGAAGGACCACCTGGAAAGTGAAGGGGCCCGAGATGGTGGTAACTCCAAACTCTGGGTGGGAGGTGGATGATATCTATATGGTAATCTGACCAGTAAAAGTAAACAGTTTGGTTTCCATGTCATAATGCCTGGTCCCTTCTCCCAGCCAGACTACAATAGTACTCATGATGGTGGGTCTGGAATGCCACGATAAATCATAGAAGGGGTGAGAAAATGATTCTCAGTAGGTAAGTTAAAAAAATAGAACTAATGATATTCCAGGGGAATTGGTTTTTAGTAAAATTCTCACAACAGAAATAATATAGTTTAAAGAAAATCTCTGATTCCCAAAACGGTTTATTTTTCGAAAATAGCCTTTCTACAGAATATGTAATAGTTAGAAGGAATAAATTACTTATAATAACAGAATTGCAACAATAAGGAATAAGAGCATCCAAACACCATAAAAAATTACTAATAAAGACAATATCATAATAACAAGATTTTAGGATAGTTATAAATTTCTTTTTAAGGTCTCTTTTACTATACCAACTCCATGGAGTGCTCCTTTGGGATAGCGGATGGACGAGAGTACATATACCTCCCACTATATACTCTCTATCGTCCTGGAGAAAAAGGGCATGTCAAAGTAATGCCACCTCCAGAAGCGACCCCCACAAACTCACAGTCCTATCAGGACTTGTTCTACCTCGAACATAAGTGTGGTCATAATAGCATTACTCCCAAGGGTTTCACCACCCCCCCAATCTACTCCTCACATATCTTCGTGTAGGCTAATCCCAAGGAACTTTATCTTTACACTTTTATTACATTTATACATATGATGATTTTAAAGTTCGTATATTACAAACAAAAACCAATCACAACTCACCACCAACCAATTGTTTACATCCTATGTTTTATTACCTTGTAAGCATAGGGATCAATGACCATATCTTCAAATACTCATCACCATAATCTTTTATCATTTTTAGTAACCATTAAGATGCGTTTGATTCGATGCACTTAATTAAAACCAAAATCAAAGAAGAGTACATAACATCACAATCTCCATTCGGTGCACTTAAAGAAACCAGAATACATGATTTCCAAATTGCCGTTCGGTGCATATAATTTTAAAAAAAACATAATCATGCTGTTAACACAACTTATAGCAAAGTGTGATTACTTAGCTTTAGAACTTATATTATACTCATAAAACAGAAACATATTAAAATGGAAACCAGAAAAATAGAAACATAATAATGGAAACCAGAAAAATAGAAACATAATAATGGAAACCAGAAAACAGAAACATATGGAAACTAGAAAAAACCTGTAAACCAGAAGACAGTAAATAAACCAGAATGTAAAAATACAACCAGAAAAACAGAAACGTATGGAAACCAGAAAAACCTGAATGCAGGATATCATTATGCAAACCAGAAAACATCATGCAAGGGTTATATGTAAACTAAAAAACAGAATGCAAGTGTTGTGATTCAAACCAGGAAACAGAATGCAACCAGAAAATAGTATGCAGAACAGAATGCACTTGGTTAGCAATAAATTGATAGAATGGGAATCTAAGAAAGAATGACTAGAGAAATGCTTCCCCTTTGATTCTTCCCTACCTTAACCGTCCTTAGGAGTGAAGAGATGGAGGAGGTGTGTTGCTTCTTTAAGGCTCACGGATATGAAAACAAAAGGAAGGGTGTGAAGAAATTATGGAAATGGAAGGATGGGTGGCTCATGGTTTTTTGCAAGAACTTGGAGGGGGTTGGATGGATGCTGCTCCAGCCTTGTCTCCTGATTCTTAAGCTCCTTAAAACCGTGTTGCTCCTCCTCATCATAGCTATGATTGCCTAGGATAGCATAGGCTTTTGGTGTAGCCATTGTCTTGGAAGAAAAGAGTGGCAGCTTGCTGTTTTGGAGAGAAATCCTGTTGCCAGCTCCTGCTTCCCTTTTTTGAAGAAGCATGCTGCTGCTTCTGCTGGTTTCCAGCATGACAAGGAGGCTGGAGAGGTGTCTCCTCGCATGAAGTGAAAGGGAGCATGAGTTACATGTGGCATCATGACTTGGTTTGATCAAGAAAGGTGTCCTTCTGCATGTTTTGGTTGTCATGCAGCCTTCCACGGTTTGCTTAGGCTGGTGAGGGAGAATCATGGCCCTTGGGGAGGGCTACTGCCGTGGCATCTTGCATGGAGAAGAGCTTGGGACAATTGCACACTTGGCTTGGTTAAGAATGTGGCAATTTGCTTGGCTTTCAAGCCATACGGCTGCCATATGTTCCAGCCATAAATGTCATGCTATTTGGATGCGTTTTAAAGCTTTGGTGGTGTGTCACAATCCTGGCCAGCCGTGTGCCTTATTGTATCATGCTGTCTTGGTTTTCTTACTTGTGTAAAATACTTGTTTTAAGGATAGCATGCAACCTTCTAAATGCCATGGCCATAGGTTATGGTTAACCTACTAATTTCACTAAGTAAATGACATGTAAACACTTGTTTGATGATAGCTAGGCTGCCTTCCATGTACTTGTAAAGGATGGAAACAATTTAGAAGTTTTGTTGTCACGGCTTGCTAGTAGAAAATAGAATTAACTTAGTTCTTGCCTTTGGCATAATTCTAATCATATTTATAATCAAGCAACACTTGTCCTTTAAATATATGCAAATGATTAATTGTTTGTTTTTTATTTCTTTTTCTATTCTCAAGTAATTAGCCATTACTCAGTCATATACATGGTCATGATCATTTACTTTGAGATTGATTAGTAAGTTATCTTCTACTTAGTCCTTGCCTAGGGTTTTTATTTAAATCAAGGTTCTTAACTTATAACAGAGTGCTAAGCTTAATTTAAGAATTATTACGGGGTGTTACATTCTCCCCTACTAAAAAAAAAATTTTGTCCTCAAAATTTCACATACCTTGAAACAAGTGAGGGTATTCCTTTTTCATAGTTGCTTCTAATTCCCAAGTTAAATCTTGAACTTGCGCTCCTTCCCATAACACCTTGACCAACCGAAATGTTTTTCCTCATAGCTATTTTTCGTGGTGGTCCATGATTCTTACAGGGTACACCTCATAAGATAAATTTTGTTTGAGTGTTATTGCTTCAGGTGTTTGTACATGAGAAGAATCAGGGATATATTTACGGAGCTTGGATACATGGAATACATTGTGAAGGTTGGAAAGCTGGGGTGGTAAAGCAATACGGTAGGCTACGGGCCCGATCCGATTTAAGATCTGATACGGACCTAGAAAGCGAGGACTTAATTTGTTGGCTTTTAGTACTCGACGAATTCCGGTGGCTGGGGAGATTTTGAGAAATACATGTTCTCCTTCTTGGAATTCCAGAGGTTTTCTTCTCTGGTCTGCATAACTCTTCTGCCTACTCTGAGCAACTTTCACTCTTTCTTGGATTATTTTGATCATTACGTGGTTTGTTGTACCAATTCGGTCCCAACAACGCTCTTTCCCCAGTTTCGTACCAACAGAGGGGTGACCTACATCTTCTCCCATACAAGGCTTCGTAAGGGGCCATACCTATGCTGGAATGATGACTGTTATTATAAGCAAATTCTGCCAGAGGTAGGTATTTGTCCCAATTCCCTCCTTGTTCTAGAGCACATGCTCTCAGCATATCTTCCAGAGTCTGTATTGTTCGCTCGGACTGTCCATCCGTTTGGGGGTGATAAGTTGTACTAAGCTGAATCTTGGTCCCAAATGATTTTTGGAGAGCATTCCAAAATCTTGAAGTGAAGCGGGGGTCCCTATCAGAGGTTATGCTAAGGGGAATACCATGTAATCTTATTATTTCCTGAACATACAGTTGTGCTAATTTCTCCAGAGAATAATTTGTCCTACATGGTATAAAATGAGCACTTTTGGTTAAATGGTCGACTATTACCAAATTGAATCATGTCCCGATGATGTTCTAGGCATTCCTGTTACAAAGTCCATGGTTATTTTATCCCATTTCCACTCGGGAATACTCAAAGGTTGAAGGGGTCCTGAAGGTTTTTGGTGCTCTATTTTCACTTTTTGACAGGTCAAACAGGAAGCTACATATTGTGCAATGTCTGTTTTTAATTTAGGCCACCAAAATTTTTTCTTAAGATCTCTGTACATTTTATTCGCACCTGGGTGAATAGTGAATTTACTTTTATGAGCCTCTTCCAAAATCTTTTGTCTAATTTTTAGGTTATTAGGTATACACAAACGGTCATCAAATTTAATTATTCCATCTGCAGTCAACCTAAACCTCGTTGGAATGTTTCCTTGAATCAGTTCCCTGATGGGTTCTAGAGAAATATCTTGCTGCTGAGCTTCTTTAATTTCTTGAAACAAAACATTTTCTATGGTTACAGCATTCACCTTTAAGTTACCAACAGCAGCGTCCACAGTGTGCACTAAGTCTCTAAAATCCTCAAGGAGTTTCATCTCCTGGACCATCAAGGTAGCTGTATGCATTGATTTTCTGCTTAAAGCATCGGCTACAACATTGGCTTTTCCTGGATGATATTTTAATTCAAAATCATAATCCTTTAAAAATTCCATCCATCTACGCTGCCTCATATTTAACTCCTTCTGATCAAATAAATATTTCAGGCTCTTATGGTCACTATAAACCTCAAATTTAACCTCATAAAGGTAATGTCTCCACACTTTTAAAGCAAAGACAACAACTGCTAATTCCAGATCATGAGTAGGATAATTTACCTCATGGGGTCGTAGCTGTCTAGAAGCATAGGCAACTACACATCGGTTTTACATCAAAACACATCCTAATCCAAGCTTAGAGGCATCACAAAATACTTCAAAGGGTCCCTGAGGGTTAAGGAGAACTAGGACAGGAGTAGAGGTCAGTTTATCTTTCAATTCTTGGAAACTCTGCTCGCATCTAGGGGTCCAATCGAAAGGGATTCCTTTCCTAGTTAATTTAGTTAGGGGCAAGGCTATTTGGGAAAATCCTTTTATAAACTTCCTATAATACCCAGCTAGTCCTATAAAACTTTTGATTTCAGTTACGGTTTTAGGCTTTCCCACTTTGTACTACGGCCTCTATCTTACTTGGATCTACAGAGATTCCTGCTTGTGACACCACTTGTCCCAAGAATTTCACTTCTTTGAGCCAAAACTCACACTTGGACAGCTTAGCATATAGCCTCTTTTCCCTAAGAATCTCAAGTACACACCTCAGATGCTGGGCATGTTCTGCCATGGTCCTAGAATAAATCAGAATATCATCTATAAACACCACGACAAATTGATCAAGATATGGCCTGAAAATTCTATTCATATAGTCCATGAAGATTGCTGGTGCATTGGTAAGTCCAAATGGCATCACTTGAAATTCATAGTGTCCATATCTAGTTCTAAAAGCCGTTTTGGGCACATCCTCAGGCTTGACTCTGATCTGATGGTAACCGGACCTAAGATCTATCTTAGAAAATATAGAAGCTCCTCTCAACTGGTCCATTAAGTCATCAATCCTAGGTAATGGGTATTTATTTTTAATAGTGACCTTGTTTAGCTGTCGGTAATCTATGCACATTCTCATGCTACCATCTTTCTTTTTAACCAACAGGGCAGGAGATCCCCAGGGTGATACACTTGGACGGATGAACTGTTTTTCTAGCAATTCCTCTATTTGTTTCTTCAGCTCGCTCAACTCTAAAGGTGACATTCTATAAGGTGGCATAGAAATAGGACCAGCTCCAGGTATTAAATCTATGCTAAATTCTACTTCACGTTCTGGTGGTAACCCAAGGATATTATCAAGAAACACATCAGAATAATCTCTCACCACAAGAATTTCATTTAAGGACTGCTCAGATGTTATAATAGAAGAGAAGAACATGTAGTTTTCAAATCTCTTTTGCATTCGGGTACTAGCCAGAGAATGGGAAGGATATGAAGAAGGTTGGAAGGTCACAGTTTTGTCGGAACAATTCAAAAGAACTTTATTTCTGGATAACCAGTCCATCCCTAGAATGATATCGAGGTCAACCAAGGGTAAACAAACTAGATCTTGATGGAATTTCCTATCCTCTATCTCAAAAGGGTAGTTCAAACATACCTGAGAGGTTATTACTGACTTTTGGGTAGGGGTAGACACCACCAAGTTATAGGATAGGGTGGATACTAGTAATTGCAATTGCTTTGCACAGTCATAAGAAATAAAGGAATGAGTGGCTCCTGAATCAAATAACACATTCAAAACATTTTCATAAACTTTGCACTTACCCTGTATAAGATCATTTGACCTGGCTGCTTCCTCGCCACTGAGGGTAAAGACTCTTCCGTTGGTCTTGGGTTTGGGATTGGAGGTACTAGCAACATTTTTCTGATTATGTGGACAGTAACTCCTGATATGTCCATATTCGCCACATCCAAAGCAGATGAAACAGGGTCTTCCATCATGACTTTTACCGCATTTTGCACATAGTGGTCCAAATCTCCGCGGTTGCTGGGGCCGATTCCCTTCTTGAGACATTTTGAATTTTACATTTCTATTTCCTTGCTTAGGGACAAATTTCCTTTTCTGTGGATAGAAATTTGTTCGAGAAGGCTCAGCTCTAGCGATATATCCTTCAATGATTTGACACTTAGTGACAAGATTTGAGAAGTCACGTATCTCCATGAGTCCGACTGCTTTCAAAATCTCTGGTCGCAACCCAGCTTCAAATTTGATGCACTTCCACCTTTCATCAGGATGATGTATGTAATAGGCTGAGAATTTGGACAGTTCTTCAAATTTAGATACATATTGCCCCACCGTCATATTTCCCTGTTCCAGCCGAAGGAATTCTAATTCCCGAGCATTTCTCAAATTTTTTGGGAAATATTTACTGAAAAATATCGTTTTAAACATTTCCCAGGAAATCAGAGTTCCATTTGCTTCCAAGAGTCTATGTGTACTATTCCACCAATGTTCTGCTTCGCCTACAAGCATATAAGTAGCAAAGAGTACCTTTTGAGCATCGGTACATTCCATGACTCTGAATATCCTTTCCATCTCCTTCATCCATAATTCTGCCTTTATGGGATCAGGATCTCCCTGGAATGATGAGGGCTTTGCCTTCCGGAACTCTGTCAATCCTGCAAATTCGTCCCTTCTTTGTTGAGGTTCAGCTATATTCGCATTCTGGTTTCCTTGCAATTGTTCCAGAATTCTGGTGGTAGTTTCAGCCTGTGTTTGCATAGCGACGACCATGTCTCTAACTGTCCCTATCAAGTCCTCCACATCTTGGCTGGTATTCCTTCGTGCTATTTTTATGACTACACAAGAAAAGATACTCTTATTACTGTACTGTTAGCATAAATCAATTCTTACCTTGGAGTACTGATCAAGACTAAGCTATGCTTGGAAGAACTGCTCTGATACCAACAACGGTAACAACCTAAAAAAATAACATTTATTTCCTCTTCCTTGTAAATAGGGTTAATTTAGCCACGGTTGTTTTGGAAAAAGTTAACTTATTAACTTTACGTTTTGTGCTTTCTTTTCAAGGAGCGGAAGAAATAACTATCGACACAAAGACCTACGTGCATAATTGCCATTTCGATACAAAACACCAAACACCAGTTTGCATAACAGTTACAAAATTAGACCCATGCAGGGTCTTATACAAGCCGTGAGATTAAAACAACATAAAAAAAACATTAGCAGCAGCACATATTTCTCCTCATTTTCAAGTAGTAGGGTAGAGGAGAATTTAGCATGGTCATAGCTAGCTAAACGGAGGTGGCGACGGCAGGATCACCATGGGGGAAGGACCACCTGGAAAGTGAAGGGGCCCGAGATGGTGGTAACTCCAAACTCTGGGTGGGAGGTGGATGATATCTGTGTGGTAATCTGACCAGTAAAAGTAAACAATTTGGTCTCCATGTCATAATGCCTGGTCCCTTCTCCCAGCCAGACTACAATAGTACTCATGATGGCGGGTTTGGAATACCACGATAAATCATAGAAGGGGTGAGAAAATGATTCTCAGTAGGTAAGTTAAAAAAAATAGAACTAATGATATTCTAGGGGAATCGGTTTTTAGTAAAATTCTCACAACAGAAATAATATAGTTTAAAGAAAATCTTTGATTCCCAAAACGGTTTATTTTTCGAAAATAGCCTTTCTACAGAATATGTAACAGTTAGAAGGAATAAATTACTTATAATAACAGAATTGCAACAATAAGGAATAAGAGCATCCAAACACCATAAAAAATTACTAATAAAGACAGTATCATAATAACAAGAGTTTAGGATAGTTATAAATTTCTTTTTAAGGTCTCTTTTACTACACCAACTCCATGGAGTGCTCCTTTGGGATAGCGGATGGACGAGAGTACACATACCTCCCACTATATGCTCTCTATCGTCCTGGAGAAAAAGGGCATGTCAAAGTAATGCCGCCTCCGGAAGCGACCCCAACAAACTCACAATCCTATCAGGACTTGTTCTACCTCGAACATAAGTGTGGTCACAATAGCATTACTCCCAAGGGTTTCACCACCCCCCCAATCTACTCCTCACATATCTTCGTGTAGGCTAATCCCAAGGAACTTTATCTTTACACTTTTATTACATTTATACATATGATGATTTTAAAGTTCGTATATTACAAACGAAAACCAATCACAACTCACCACCAACCAAGTGTTTACATCCTATGTTTTATTACCTTGTAAGCATAGGGATCAATGACCATATCTTCAAATACTCATCACCATAATCTTTTATCATTTTTAGTAACCATTAAGATGCATTTGATTCGATGCACTTAATTAAAACCAAAATCAAAGAAAAGTACATAACATCACAATCTCCATTCGGTGCACTTGAAGAAACCAGAATACATGATTTCCAAATTACCATTCGGTGCATTTAATTTTAAAAAAAAATAGAATCATGTTGTTAACACAACTTATAGCAAAGTGTGATTACTTAGCTTTAGAACTTATATTATACTCATAAAACAAAAACATATTAAAATGGAAACCAGAAAAATAGAAACATAATAATGGAAACCAGAAAAACAAACATAATAATGGAAACCAGAAAACAGAAACATATGGAAACCAGAAAAACCTGTAAACCAGAAAACAGTAAACAAACCAGAATGTTAAAATACAACCAGAAAAACAGAAACGTATGGAAACCAGAAAAACCTGAATGCAGGATATCATTATGCAAACCAGAAAACATCATGCAAGGGTTATATGTAAACCAGAAAAACAGAATGCAAGTGTTGTGATACAAACCAGGAAACAGAATGCAACCAGAAAACAGTATGCAGAACAGAATGCACTTGGTTAGCAATAAATTGATAGAATGGGAATCTAAGAAAGAATGACTAGAGAAAAGCTTCCCCTTTGATTCTTCCCTACCTTAACCGTCCTTAGGAGTGAAGAGATGGAGGAGGTGTGTTGCTTCTTTAAGGCTCACGGATATGAAAACAAAAGGAAGGATGTGAAAAAATTATGGAAATGGAAGGATGGGTGGCTCACGATTTTTTGCAAGAACTTGGAGGGGGTTGGATGGATGCTGCTCCAGCCTTGTCTCCTGATTCTTAAGCTCCTTAAAACCGTGCTGCTCCTCCTCATCATAGCTATGATTGCCTAGGATAGCATAGGCTTTTGGTGTGGCCATTGTCTTGGAAGAAAAGAGTGGCAGCTTGCTGTTTTGGAGAGAAATCCTGTTGCCAGCTCCTGCTTCCCTTTTTTGAAGAAGCATGTTGCTGCTTCTGCTGGTTTCCAAAGATGACAAGGAGGCTGGAGAGGTGTCTCCTTGCATGAAGTGAAAGGGAGCATGAGTTACATGTGGCATCATGACTTGGTTTGATCAAGAAAGGTGTCCTTCTGCATGTTTTGGTTGTCATGCAGCCTTCCACGGTTTGCTTAGGCTGGTGAGGGAGAATCATGGCCCTTGGGGAGGGCTACTGCCGTGGCATCTTGCATGGAGAAGAGCTTGGGACAATTGCACACTTGGCTTGGTTAAGAATGTGGCAATTTGCATGGCTTTCAAGCCATACGGCTGCCATATGTTCCAGCCATAAATGTCATGCTATTTGGATGTGTTTTAAAGCTTTGGTGGTGTGTCACAATCCTGGCCAGCCGTGTGCCTTATTGTATCATGCTGTCTTGGTTTTCTTACTTATGTAAAATACTTGTTTTAAGGATAGCATGCAACCTTCTAAATGCCATGGCCATAGGTTATGTTTAACCTACTAATTTCACTAAGTAAATGACATGTAAACACTTGTTTGATGATAGCTAGGCTGCCTTCCATGTACTTGTAAAGGATGGAAACAATTTAGAAGCTTTGTTGTCACGACTTGCTTAGTAGAAAATAGAATTTACTTAGTTCTTGCCTTTGGCATAATTCTAATCATATTTATAATCAAGCAACACTTGTCCTTTAAATATATGCAAATGATTAATTGTTTGTTTGCATAATTTCTTTTTCTATTCTCAAGTAATTAGCCATTACTCAGTCATATACATGGTCATGATCATTTACTTTGAGATTGATTAGTAAGTTATCTTCTACTTAGTCCTTGCCTAGGGTTTTTATTTAAATCAAGGTTCTTAACTTATAACAGAGTGCTAAGCTTAATTTAAGAATTATTACGGGGTGTTACAACAGGTAAAATTCATCATTTTCTTATACAGTGTCCATACACTAGTCCATGCATGTAAAATGCACCAATGCCAAACACAGGCAAATTTCATCATTTTCTCATACAGTATCCATACACTGGTTCAACAGTAATCCTACTATATATTCAATCGCGAAATCATATTATCGCATTTTCATAGTCGCGCAACACCGTTGTCGCATTTTCAAAATCGCGCCACATTTATGTCACATTTTCAAACCGCGTAGCAATTTTTCATCGTTTTCTCAATCACGTAAAAATATTTCACTGTTTTTCAATCACGTAGTGTCTTTTCAACAATATTTCAATCGCGTAAAAATATTTAAACGCTTTCTAAATCGCATAGAATTATTTAAATATTTTTCAAATTGCGTAACTTAAAAATCACATTTTTAAGTTACATAAATCATTTTTCACCATTTTTCCACTACGAAAAATATTTCTCACCCTTCTAAAAATTCATACCACATTTAACTTCACTTTTCCACATTTTCTTACTCAAGAAAATCCTTTTCGAAATATTTTTCACAATTTCACCATTTCATTGATTAAAATCAATATTTCAAATCTTAAAATTTCTTAACGCTCTCTAAAACCCAGTTATACGTTAGAAAATTTCATGTCACCAACGTATTTTCCAAAATCCTCAAATCAATTCTAAAAATTAGTTCTCTTTAAAATAAATTGAGGTTCAAACACTTTTAACCTCTCTTTTCTATTCATATACAAAAATTCCATTTTTCAAGTGACAAAACACTTTGTTTCCATTTCTTTAATCCTTGAACTTGATCAATTATATTTTTCACTTTGAAATCGCTTTGTTTCATAAAACCAAGGTACATGGCCATTGAAACCATCATTTATTTTCCTTCTAAATCAATTAAGTTTCATTCTTGTTTTTACACAAACAAAACCATTAAAATTCCTCAACAAAACTGTGAACACTTATTCCTTGAAAACAAACCCTTTGTTTATTTTCCTTGCTTTTCTAAACATCAAATTTTACCACTCATGAAAATATTAATTTGTGAACACCTATTTTGAGGTGTCTTGGCCAAAATTCTCATGGTTTTTGGAACCAAAAATTATTTTCCTTTCCAACAATTTTTATGGCATACATCACATATAATCAGCATATTATATTTCAAGTATACCATAAAAGCAAATAAAAATTATACTAAGCATGTAAGCACAAAAATAAACCATGCAAAGCACATAAACCACATAAACACATAAACACCCACAAATAATTACATAACCATGGATATGAATCCTCACATGGATTCACCATCCATCAAATACACAAACCATCTCTCACCACCATAATTGGTTGGTGAGATGGATCTCCCTCTTACATCTTGAAGAACCTCTCAAAAACTCTTTGCTTTGCTTCTTTTTCCAAGTCCTTCACTACCAAAAGCTTCTCAAATACAAAACAAAACACAAGTTTATTAGCATATTAAGCTTAAACTAGGGGAACCATGGATCAAACAAGCCTTAGAACATGAAAAAGAGATAAGAAATGAAGTTTTCCATAACTTCACCTTAAGAACCCTAGAACTTTGCTCTTGAAGAAAGTCCTTGAAGATGATGGATTTAGAACTTGCTCCAAACTACAAAGTGTCTTAGAATGAGGTATAGATTCAAGAAGTATGGTTGTTTGAAATTAAAGAGTGATGGAAGGTGATTGTTGGTGCTATGGCCGAAACTTGCATGGAGAGAAAAGTTTTGAAGAGCTTTGTCTTTGGAATGATCAATAATGATCAATATGAGAAATAATTGGTGTCTTGAAACTTGGCTAAGCTATTAAGCCACCAAAACTGTCCCCCCCTTCTTGCACTCTCCTTGAGTGACCAATCTCACTAGCCATTATTTGAAGCATTCCTAACCATTGATTAGTTCAATGGTTAGGATTAAGATAGATTCTAGGTATAGCCTTTAGATTAGAAGACTTAATCTAGGCCATTGGATCTTTCTCCTTGAAATCCTAGCCATTAGTTGTATCTCCAAAATGAAGGGTCAAGATCACTCCTTCAAACTTTACATCCAATGGTCATAAATGGTCTTTGTCACTTTACAAGACCAAATCTCCACCCTTGATTAAATCAATGGTGGATCTCCAAACCACCAAGGTTGACTAAGTAGTATCATATTTATTTTTATCTGTTATTACCCTACGAATAATATTTTTTTTACTATATTTTTATCGCCCGATAATTAAATACAGTACAAAACACAATAAAAGAAAATTTTAAAAACTGTTTCTGGATTTAGGTTTAGTAAGATCCCCCTTCTCTGTCTCAACAGTACAAAATTTTCTGGCTATAGAAAAATTTTCATTTTTTCGGGTTCGCCTGGCCCACGTACAGGCCCCCTGAGCCCACAAACAGTGCAAAAATAATCAGAAAATTATAAAAATTTCATAATCATCCACAAAATTATAAAAATTATAAAATTCATAAATATCAAATCAGATTACGCAAAATAATTAAGACTTAACTGCAATAATTAAATTACGTAAAAATTTTCCCGGCTTGAAAATTATTATTTTCCTAACACGGAGTAAATCACATCAAACGATCAAATGTACTGATGAAATATTCAAAATAATTTTACAATACACAGAAATCACTAAACAGTAGAATTCTGTTAACTGTCAAAATTATTGTCAAATAGTAAGGAAATTTGGGGTGTTACAAATTACAGAGGTTAGGTTACTGATCTGTGCCTAGGTTAATTGAATTCGAAGATCAAATTAACATAGATCTAACATGGATTGTGCGATTGCAAATTTGTGTATCAATTGTTAATTGAATTCTAGATGATTATCTAGTATGAATTTTGGATTTGAAGCACAGATTTCGGTTAAATCCAAATTAATCATTCAAATGACACTTCAAATGTTCGACTAATGATCTATGATAGAATCAACCCAATTTTGGATAGATTTCTGAATTAATTGTTCTTTTAATTGAATTTCTCTCTTTAATTTTGTTATTTTATATATTCTGAATTCTCAAATTCCTCTCCCATAATTTTGGTTTGATCTAATCAAATTGCATTTGAAATCTTTGAGAGACGATCCAGTGTTGTTTCCTATACTACAAGCTATAGGTATAATGTGGTTACAATTTTGATTGAGTTCGGTGCTCGGTCGATGTCCATAATATACCTTGGGGTCATTATAGAGAGCCTAATGAAAGGCGAAAAACATAAACTCAAAATATAATGCATAAGT
Source organism: Ormosia emarginata (assembly GCA_029884605.1). Taxonomy (NCBI): domain Eukaryota; kingdom Viridiplantae; phylum Streptophyta; class Magnoliopsida; order Fabales; family Fabaceae; genus Ormosia; species Ormosia emarginata. Next base: position 27,462,692 of record JAQQTP010000074.1, on the reverse strand, counting down.
ACAACATAAGCCTCTCTGGGGGCAAGAAGTAATACATAACTTTGATGTAGTACAAGAGTAGTATAAATAGATTCAAGGTGTGTACAATAACAAGTAAACTAGAACTAAACTATTCTTTAGCTTCCTTTTTCTTCTTTTTCTTTAAAGAACCTTCACCTGGAATTACATGGCAGCACAGAGGGGTGAGAATCAATAATTCTCAGTATGAATAAGCAAAAACCAGTCATGTATAGCATAATAAATATAATCTTAACACCTGCTAAATAAGATATGTTTATGCATCACAAGGTCATACTTTAATAACTAAAGATACTAAGTTAGTCATACATTCATAACATACATACTTAGTCCAACTTAGAACTAAAATGTTTAACTAGGAATACTGGTTTAGTGTATCTTCTTATGGTAAATAGAGGGAAAACTCATCCTTACATTACATGGACCCTGGCACTATCGAGAAGCTTGGGCTGAATCTAGGATTAAAGGAACCTTTATGGACTTCCCTCTTATCTCCCTTGACCATAATGATTGTGCACATCATCAAAGGCTACTCACAAGAACCTTACTAACAAACCATCCCATCTTATGTGTATCTAAACACCAACTCGTCACTCATTAGTCTCAAGTGATACAAATACCACCATAAGTAGCCTAAGGTGCTAGACACTTACCTTTCGAAAACCACTACTCTTGGTTGCTCTAAGGCTCATGCACATAACATACATACAAAAGAATTATTCCCTTACCGAATTATCTCTAGTAGTATATTAAACATAACCTAGGTCAATCTATTTCTCTTGGATCTTCAAAGGCCTAAGCTTTCCCTTACATTACCTTTTTATACTAGATATCATTCCCTTATCGAATTACCTTTAGTAGTACCTTAACACACTCCAACAAGCATGTATAAAGGATTCCAACAAGTAGGAAACCCTGAAACAAGACAAAAATCCTTTTAAATTATGTAGTGGGTGCTCAGGCGCTCTAGGATGGATGCTCAGGCGCTCTGGGCATGCATCAGGCACGAGAAGTCTCTGGACCTTAGGCGCTAGCACACCAAAACGTATGCCCTGTTCTTGTTGGGCATTGGGTGCTTAGGCACTAACCGCATAACCTAAAATCTACAGAATTATACAGATTCTGGTTACTGTTCCATTAGAACATAACCAAAATCCAATTCTCTTAAAATGGTTTCCAAGTGATTTCTATCATTACTAACAACCTCTAAACTAGTTGTAACACTTATTTAAGTTATTAACTCACTTAGGTGTAGATTAATAACAAAAAACATAGCCTCACTAACCTGCTTTTTATGTTCCAACTTAAGGAACTATCTCACCTTGTCCAAAGGTCAAATCCATTCTCTTGTATCCAATAAGCAGAAAAATAACTTAGTCCACCCAAAGAAGGCAAGAACTAACAAAGAAAATCGATTTTTACTCTTTAAAACCCATTTTCCTCCAACTAAAGACCTAATATCAACTATGGAATGGTTTAGGGTACAAGATGGAATTAAAACTTTAGAACTCCTACCTTAGGTCCTTTATGATTGAAATCCTCAAACTTTGGCCTTCCCATTTGATTCCCTCTTCTTTCTCTCTTCCTCTTCCTTTGATTGATCTTCCTTTCTTTCTTTGTTTCCTCCCTTTGTGGCTGCTTCTGTGTTCAACCATGAGAACCAAGAGAAAATGAGTGAAATAACATGGAAAGTCAATATTGAGGGCTGTCAAAAACATGAATGACTTGTCCATTCAAGATATTTTGTAGTAACTTCTTGATTTGCTAAAAACACTTAGATTTAGCTACATCAAGTTTTTCAACTTCTAACAAATTTAAAATAAATACTAAGATTCATAAAAAAAAATGTTGTTTTACTATTATCGTCATTTTTCGTATCTGCTATTAGTTCAATCGGCCTAAAAAGCACAACTAGTATGCCTGAAAATACCAAACTAGCTCTGATTAATCTCAATTTTTAACTACATCTTATTTCATACATTTGTGACCTAGAAATAAATTATCCATATTTATTTCCATCAACTTAGCCTTTAAAGTCATTATCTAAGTCATTTTAAGCTATTTTTCACCTTTGGTGTTACAACAAAGTGCCTAAACAAACTCAATTTGTTATAAGATTGTATGGGCATGTTAAGCAAGTCATATGCTACCTTATACACATAAACAAGTCTAACATGTTACTAAGGGTATTACAAAACAAACCTCACAACCAAAGAGGAACAAAGTAGATGAGAAATTTAAGAAAAAAAATAAGGGCTAGCAAGTTCAGACTGACTCAAAAGGATCTAAATGTGCTAGATGTGGGAAACTACATGGTGATAGACCTTGCTTGGTGGGCCAATCTGTGTGTTTCATATGTGAACAATTAGGACACTTTACTGGAGATTGCCCACAGAAGCAGAGTGTTATGCCCAACCTGAGACCTAAAGCTAAGGGGAGAGTTTACACTGTAAGTGAAAAAGAGGTGACTCAGTCTCCTGATCTAATCCAAGGTAAATACATAATACACAATCATCTTTTAACTATTATGTATGATTTAGGAGCACCACACTCCTTTATTTTTAATGATTATGTGAAAGTGTTGGATTTACCTATGACAGGCCTCCCATATGATTTATCTGTATCCACCCCCATAGGAAAACTTGTTAGAACTTCAAAAGTGTGTCTTGATTATTGTATAAAAGAAGAGGATATGATTTTCTTTGTAAATCTTCTTTGTTTACCTCTTGTGGATATTGATGTCATTCTTGGTATGGATTGGTTGTCTTCCATCCATGTGATTTTAAAATGTTCAGATAAAATCTTAGTATTCATGTCTGACTTACCTTCTAGAGTTGTTCCTTTTGAGTATGTATGTCTCAATGCTAATGAAGTTAATCACTGTTTAGTAAAGGGGCTCTAGGATATGTTCTCCTTTTCTCTCTAGATGTTGGAGTAGAGCAAAGCTTAGATGTTATACCTATAGTGAGAAAGTATGCTGAGGTATTCCCGAGAGATATAGTTGAGTTACCACTTGAGCGAGAAATACAGTTTTCTATAGATTTAGTGTTTAGTACGGGACCTATATCTATAGCACCCTATAGAATGACACCTCTAGAGCTAGCGAAACTCAAGAAATAAATAGAGGAATTATTGGATAAACAATTCATTAGACCAAGTGTTTCTCTATGGGGAGCACTTGTGTTAGTGAAGAAAAATGATGGCACCATGAGACTTTGTGTTGACTATAGACAGTTAAATAAGGTAACAATCAAGAATAAGTATCCGTTGCCTATGATAGATGATCTTGTGGATCAAATGAGAGGAGTATAAGTTTTCTCAAAGATTGATCTAAGATTAGGATATCACCAAATAAGGGTTATGGAAGAAGATATCCTTAAAATCGCTTTTAGAACTAGGTATGGACATTATGAGTATCTGGTGATGTCCTAATATATTCTAAGATAATAGAGGAGCACAAGCAACATGTTAGGATAGTTTTGGAAACCCTTAAGGAAAAGAAGTTATTTGCCAAGTTATCTAAGTGTGAGTTCTGGCTAAAGTAAGTACAGTTTTTGGGCTATGTGATTTCTTAATGTGGGATTTCAGTGGACCCAAGTAAAGTTGAGGCAGTGGTACAGTAGGAAAGACTAACCACTGTGACTGAGATCAGAAGTTTCATAGGCCTGGCTAGGTATTATAGAAAGTTCATAAAGGGATTTTCTTAGTTAGCATTACCCTTGACTAAATTGACTAGGAAAGGTAGTACTTTTGAGTGGACTCAAGTTTGTGAGAATAGTTTCCCAGAGTTAAAGTTGAGGTTGAGTACTACCCTAGTGTTGGTCATTCCAGATCTTCAAGAGGACTTTGAGGTGTATTGTGACACTTCACAGATGGGTTTAGGGTGCGTTCTGAGGCCACATAAGGAGAAATACTTACTCATGATTTGGAGCTAGCCGCGATGGTGTTTGCCTTAAAGATTTGGAGACATTACCTATACGGAGTCCAGTTTGAGGTGTTCAGTGATCATAAAAGTCTAAAGTACTTGTTTGATAAAAAAAACTGAACATGAGGCAGAGAATAGGGATGGAGTTCTTAAAGGACTATGACTTTGAGCTAAAGTATCATCTGGGTAAGGCCAATGTAGTGGCCGATTCACTAAGTAGGAAATCTATACATGTGTCTCAGATGATGATCTAAGAGAGTGAACTTCTTGAGAGTTTTAGAGATTTAAGTCTTGCAGTGACTATGTTGCCACATAGTCTCTGTGTGAGTAGAGTGGACATAGTTATTGACTTAAGGACTCAAATCTTAGAAGCTCAAAAGGAGGATGAGACTCTAGGGGATATAAGTGAGCAAATCTTCTTAGGAAATCAAAAGGATTTCTATATGGCGGATGAAGGAATGGTTAAGTTTAGAGATAGACTTTACATTCCAAGGGAATCCAGAATCAAGGAGAGGATCCTTGAAGAGGCTTATGGAAGTCAATATACTATCCATCCCAGGGCCACTAAGATGTACCAGGATCTTAAGAAGATGTTTTGGTGGCCTAGAATGAAGAAGGATATAGCAAAGTATGTATCCAAGTGCTTGACTTATTAGAAGGTCAAGATAGAACACTAGAAACCCTCCAGACCTTTATACTCTTTAGAAATCCCTGAGTGGAAGTCACATAATATCACTATAGATTTTATGATAGGGTTACCCAAGACTCAATTAGGATATGATGTGATATAGGTTATTGCGGATAGACTCACCAAATCTGCTCACTTTTTGCCTGTTAGAGCTAACTACTCTTTGGATAGACTAGCTTAACTATATTTACAAGAGATAGTTAGATTACATGGTATTCCACTAAGTATAGTTTTAGATAGAGACCCTAGATTTACATCTAGATTTTGGAGAGCTTTGCAAAAAGCTTTTGGGACCAAACTTAGTTTAAGTACAACATATCATCCACACGCAAATGGTCAATCAGAAAGGACTATCCAAACCCTTGAGGATATACTTAGAGCATGTATTCTAGAGCAACAGGGTAGTTTGGGATAGGTTCTTGCCTTTAGTGGAGTTTTTATACAATAATAGTTACCATACTAGCATAAAAATGGCACCATACAAAGCACTTTATGGTAAGAAGTGTAAGTTTCCATTATGTTAGTATGAGGTCAAGAGAAAACTATCCTAGGACCTAAGTTAGTAAAACAAATCTCATATCAGATTAAAATGATCATGGTTATGTAGGTTATGACTCAGAGTAGGCAGAAAGCTATGATGATAGGAGGAGAAGACCTCTAGAGTTTGAAGATGGGGGAACATATTTTCTTAAGAGTCACTCTTATAACAAGGATTAGTAGAGCATTGTAAACACAGAAGTTAAATCCTTGTTTCATTAGTCCCTACCAAATCCTAAAGAGAATTGGACTTGTAGCCTACTAAATAGCTCTTCCTCCTAGTCTATCAATCCTTTACAATATCTTTCATGTGTCACAACTTAGGAAGTACAATCCAAATCCTTCATATATCATAAGAAATGAATCTGTGTAGTTAAGGGATGATTTGTCTTATGTACTGCAACCAATAAGGATCGTGGACAGAGGGGCCAAAGAGCTCAAAGGTAAGCAAATTCCTCTAGTGAAGGTACTTTGGGATAGAATTGGCTTTGAGGAGGCTACTTGGGAGTTGGAGTCTCACATGCAGCATGACTACCCAGAGTTGTTTTAATAAGGTAAATAATTTTGGGGACAAAATTTTAAAAAAGGAGGGAAGAAATGTAGCATCCTATTTGACATGTTAGACTTGAATATGGTTACAGAGGTATCATAATACTTGCATGACATGTCTATTTAGTTTTGTGACATTCTGAGTTAGATTAGGCACTTTGCTACAATATTAAATATGAAAAATAGCTTAAATTGACCATGATAATGACATAAATTGCTTAGTTAAAGGAAATAAATATGGAGAATTTATTTTTAGGTCACAAATGTATGAAATGTGATGTAGTCAAAGTTTGAGGATAAATTGAGTTAGCTTGGTATTTTTTTAATACACTGAGTGAGTGTTTTAATACCGGATTGACTTGACTGATATATGAAAACATATGGAAATGATGAAACTAGGGTTGAGATGAATCCTAGGATTTTCTATAATGCATATGAAAGTTAGGAAACTTGACTTTGTAAAATCAAAGTGTTCTTAACAGATATAAAGTTTCAGCTAAATACATTAAGTTCCTACATATTTTTCCTTTAGTTTCCATTGTCTCTCTTTCTCTCTTAGCCATTTTCTTTGACTTTCCTCACTCTCACTCTCTCATTTTCACGTTCAACCAGCAAGAAAAATAAAGAAAGAAGAGAGAAAAGAAAAGAAAAAGAAAGAAAAAGAGAGGAAGCAAGAAGAAGAAGAGGAAAGAATGAGGAGGACCATAGGTAAATCAAAGGTTTGAAGATCGTCTAGACTACCTGAGGTACGGGTTCTTGTTCCTTAACTTCATCTTTTAGCTTCACGAACTTGTTGTTTCATGCTTGTTTGTGTGGATAGAAAAAATGTGTTTTTGAGGCAAATATGGTTCTTTTGATTAGTTTTTGCTTCCTATGGCTATGTTTGGTTTGCTTTTGGCTTAATCTGTGCATAGTTATTGATTGTGAACTTAGAAACACTCATTTGAATGCTTGAGTTCAAAGTTGAGAAGTAGGTATGTAGACCTTTGGATGTTGTTCATGATTCCATGCTAAATGAGTTAAGAGCTTGCATGAGGGTTACTACATGCTTAGAGACCATATTTGGGTTGGAAAACCACTTAGAACCTATCATTGAAGGTTGGAATATGGTTTGAGAATCAGTGGAACAAGAAAACATATTTCTGGTGCACTAGCACCTAGGCGCCCATCGATCAAAACCACATCCAGTTAAGGCTAAGAGCCTGGTGCCTAGGCGTCAGTGTGCTATGGCTAAGCATCAATGGTTGGGAAACAGGGCAGAGTTTCTACCATGTCCATGCCTAAGCGTGGGTGAGTGGCGCTTAGGCTTCAAGTCCAGATTTTCTCAGGATTTTAGTTTCTTTTGATGAGCCATAAAAATGAAATAAGCTTGGTTTCTCTTGTTGGACTATGGAAGTTTACTTAGCTTGGTTTCCTTATTGGACCATGGTAGTCTATTAGCTTAGTTCCTCGTTGAGCCATGGTAGTTAAATAAGCTTGGTTCTTTGATGGGCCTTGAAAATGAGTTTAGCTTTGTTCTTTTATTAATCCATGAATGTTTACTTAACTTGGCTCCTTTAGTTACTAAAGATGAGTCATGGAAGAAAGTTTAAAATATATCTTCTTATTTATTAAGATTGTGTTTATATGTTATAAATGATTTGTTATGGAATAATATTACTGAGAATTGTGAATTCTCACCTCATTTGTTATTCTGTGATAATCTAGGTCAAGACCTGCTAAGGGAAAAAAAAAAAGAAACAAATGGACTAGATAGCTAGTTTCTTTTTGGCAAAGCCTGTATTATGTTTATATTTACTTTGTGATGTACAGACATGTTATTGATAACTCCATAGAATATAATTATTTGTGCCCTATCTCTATGCATTATTGATTACTTTGTCATTATTGTTATGCATTGTTGGAAGGCTTTAGCCTCATTTTCATATAAAATCCATGTTGAGGTTGTAACACCCTCCGTAGGGCATCACATTTTCGACTAAAATGTAAAACCTGAAAACCATTTAACAAAAGACTTTGAGTTATAAAATATAGATTCTTAAAATTTCTTTTTGCTGACAATATAAACTTACCGAAAATATAACTAATACAGGAATTAGACTAAACTAATTAATACACATGTTTATTATACCATAAAATATTCAACAACATTAAAACATAATTTGAAGACTCAAGAAACAGTAACAAACCCAATGACGGGTCCTACTTGATAGCACGGTAACAACACTAATGAGAAAATTTAACATACATGTTCCGTTTCTCCACCAAACTGCACACTGTTGAAACTGAGAAGATTCCTCCTTGATGCCGTCACCGAACTCAGAACATTGCCTCCAGTTGAGTCTAAGAAACTTCATTCGCCTACTATACAAATTTAAACAATACAAACACAACAAACAATGCAGCAAAGAGGTGAGATCCCCTTTCACCAATACCAGGATGGTAGCAAAGAATGATACGAATGACAAAGTCATTCCATACACACAAATATCACAAGTATAATCATGTTATCAATTTACAAAAAATTCTAATAAACATATATTGTAATAAAATGAACAGCCATAATATTACCATAACAGATAAAACAATTGATACAATAAACCATAATATACATATATAATGATTATGTCATCATAAAATGTATCCCGACAATGCTACCACAATAGGTACACAGACTATGTATATGCACAATGCCTCATATTCTTACTCCATGGGGCTAAATAGTTTCGGATGTGAATGGTCCAGAAGATCTGCCACCCATAATGATAGTCTAAGCTAGACGCGAGACATAAATAGTGTTTGTCGGGACAATACGGCAGTGCGTTGCAATAGTACATCATGGCCAGGCATATAATATGACAAATAGGTCACTATGAATAACCGCGCCCTGACGTCCCCAGTAGATCACCCACTTGGATCACACTATCCAGCTCTCATTCATTCCTAAACAACAAAAGCCATCACAGCCATCGACTATGCATACCAACTCAATGCATATTTATGAACCATAATTACATAAATACCCATAACCTCAAAATTCCAATATATAGTACGTCCCACTTGACAGCATCATATTTCCACATGTCCGGGTCCACCACTTTGGCCCGACAGCAAAACTCGTTGTTTTCATCAATCGCATAGAAATTTTATCGCGTTTTCACAATTTCGTCGTTTTTACAAATGTTTTCAAATCGCGTAAATATATTTTGCTGTTTGTAAAATCGCGTACTGTTTTAAAATCGTTTTCTCAATCGCGTAAGATTTTTAAATCGTTTTCTTTACCGAATAGTCTTAAAATCTCTGTTTTAAAACTACGTAAGCTATTTTCACTACTTTAAAACTACGTAAAATAATTTTCCTTACGTCTTGAATTTATTGCAAAACGTTTTCTTTTATTTGTCTATTTTTAATAAAATCTGACAATATTTTGTCTATAAAATCTACTAAAATTATATTTTCTACGTTTTCTCTCTAAAAATTCATTTACTTGGTTTATTATTCCTAAATTCACTTTAGAAATTTCTACTATACTTTAAAATTCAAAAGCAAGTATTTTTCAAAGGTTTTGTTCATTTTGTTACTATATCACCTTTCTAATAGAATTTGGTTTACTTCTTTAATTCTTGAAAATTCATTACAAATGCATTCTTATTATATAAAACATCAATTCTACACTTAGAAAAATAAATTTTGGATTGATTACACTTTTATTAGGCATGTTGGCCGAATTCCATAAAATGTTGGCATTTGATCTTTGGATCATTTTTCTTCTTCTAAATCATTTTGTAATTCATTCATTAACCTAATTCCATTAGATCCTTTCTTTAGAAAATGGTTGAGAACATTTTGGTTCTCTTTTATTGGATGAGGCCGTAAGCCTCTATTGTGTTCTTTGGAACACTCATGCAATCCTTTACATGTTAATCACATCCTAAGTAATAAACATGCATATATCACACATGCAAAATATTTTAAAACTTGTAGACATGCATACAATAATTTTTAAAGCTTGTAGACATGCATAAAGTAATATCAAACACAAGCAAGAAAGCTTTTAAACAATCAACACAAGTGAATCCTTATGGATTCTTCACACACATACAAGTCCACTCCTCACCACCAACACATGGTTGATGAGGGTAATCTCCCTCTTACCTTAGATGTAGTCCACAAGTTCCTTGTATGCCTTCTTCAAGTAAACTTTCTCCACCAAGAGTTTCTTGAAAATCAAAGAAAATATACAATATTAATACCTAAGGCTCTAAACTAAAATAATCATGGATTAAAATCATGAGTAGAACTTTGAAATGGATAGAAACATGAAGATTAAAGAACCCTACCTTCAAGGCTTCAAACTTGAGCTTTGAAGAACAAGATAGAAAATGGATGATTCAAGCTTAAGTTTCAACTACAAAGTATCTTGAGATGAAGTAAGGAAGCAAGATATAAGGTAGTTTAGAATTATAGAAGAGTGAATAAGGAGATTGGGTGGGGAGGCCGTGAGGTTGAAGAAGAAAAGGAGAAGGAAAATTTGAGAGCTTTGCTTGTTTGATAGTTTTGGAGAAAAGTGAAGACTTTGATTAAATAAAAACAAATCTTCCTTTTTGTTATGCATGGCCGTGAATCACTTTGAGAGAAGGTGAGAAATACTTTTGGTTTTGTTTCCTCCAAATGCATGGCCGTAAATGCATAGAGAAATGAGAATGAATTGAAGTGTAGAAATTTGCCTTCCTAAAGGCATGCATTGCCGTAAATGCACATGAAGAGAAGCCACCAAAATTGACTTTGTCTTACTTGTTTAATTAATGAAAGATAATAAGAATTAAATTGTGATATTTTGCCTTACAAAAATTTGCTTGGCCGTAGAATACAACAAAGAAAAGCCATCAATATTGACTAGTCTTCATTTTGTTCAACTTAGGCTTTTCTACGTGAATTTCACAAAGTCTTTCTACGTGAATTTCACAAAGTCTTTCTACGTGAATTTCACAAAGTGAATTGGTCATTTAGAGCAATTTGCTCTTTTCCTTCACCGTAGAATCAATAAATTTCAAGAAGTCCAAATTTGTTTAATAGCTTGTTTCCTATTGGTCCTTAAAGAGCCAAGCCATTATTCTTGACCAATTTCTATTGGTTGAATATTTACTAACTTGATTCCTATTGGTTGCTATTTTTGTTGACCAATTTCTATTGGTGCACACTGTATATTTTCTAGTATACTTTAACCAATGAACAATAATTACTGTTTATAAAGTCAGTGTCTATTATCCAATGGGTAATAAAATATACATAGATTCTTCTCTTGCTCCAGTTGGGTAGCAACTATTATTGATCATTTTCTACTGATTGCCCTTGATGAGTCACAAAGCGAGTCATTAAAGAGAAATTTCTAGAATATGTGACTCACTACGATGAGTCAGTATGATGAGTCACCGTGGAGCTTTCTAGAACGGGTGAGTCAGCATGGCGAGTCATCAGCTGAGTCACCAATGGTGAGTCATGATGCTGAGTAAGCATGGTGAGTCGTCAGAGAAGCTTCTGGAACAGGTGACTCACTGCGATGAGTCACAAGGTGAGTCACCGCTTCTGGAACCTTCTAGAATCTACTAAGTCACAGGTGCTGAGGTGTCACGCCACGTGTCGAGTTTCTATTGGCCCTTCGTGATGAGTCACAGCCACCAATATTAACCAGCTCCTCATTGGTCCATGTGTAAAGCATTCGATGACTAGGCACGTTGACGAGGCATCTTCCAGAGTTTTCTAGAACAGTCTGGAACATGTGAATCACTAGGCTAGTCACCAAACGATGAGTCCTCGTCTAGAACATTCTAGAGTGGGTGACTAGGCTTGCGTCTAGAATCATCCACTAGATATTTTTCAAGAAAATATCATCCAATGGATAATAAAACATACCCCGATTTTATTTATCAGATAAAATCGTAGGAAAATAAAACTTCAAAAACTGTTTCTAGTTTCGGGTTTAGTAAGATCCCCCGGCTCCGAATCAACAGTACAAAGCTTTCTGGCCAAATAAAAATTTTTACTTTTCCGGGCTCGCCCCGGGCCCACATACAACCCAAAAATATCAGAGATATATTAAATATTCAAAATATATCAAAAATATAATATAATATTCAAAATATCTCAAAATATCCTAAAATATCTTAAAATATCTTAAAATATCTAAAATATATTAAAATATTCAAAATATCTGAAATATCACAAAAATTCACAAAAATCATATTAATTGTGAAACTCATGAAAATCAAATCAGATTAGTAAAAATAATTAAGGATTGAGAGAAAGAAATAAAATACGAAGGCTTATATATATATACCGCCCAAAATAATATTAAAATAATAAAAAACGTAAAAACTCCCAAAAATTCCTAAAAATCACATAAATCATAAAATTCACAGAAGTCGAGTCGGATTACTCAAAATAATTTGGAATCGATGAAAACAAATAAAATACGTATTTTCGGGGTGTTACAGAGGTCTTCCTTCTAATTTTGTTAAAATTCTTCCTAAACTTTGAATGGATTGAGTTTCATTACATTTGTATTTGACTAGTTAATTTTTCAATTGCAGGATGGGCCCAAAAGGACCAAATTAATACGAGCCAAGGCCCTGCATTGGAAGAGAAATCACAAGAAAAGCTTTAGTAGCTCACATCGCAGCACTGGTATGTTTACGTTGCGGCATGTTATTCTTTGCCTGTACACTATGATAACTTGAGGCCTTCGCACAACAGTGCAAGGAAGTAAATGTCGTGGCACTGGTGACCTAATTTTTGATTGCCGCGGAGCGTGTTGTGTAACTCCACGGCATGAAGTGCGAAATTTGTGGGCCTATAAACACTTCATATACAAATTTTAGAAGGGGGCTTGTAAGGACTTTCATTTCTACTCTTTTAGATTTTGTCTCCGAGAGAACCCAGCGGCTAGGACTTCATTTTAGGGCTAAAAGAGAGTTGAAGGAGCCAAGATTGGAGGTCATCTTCATCTTCGAGGGAGATTCAAGCTTCAAGGCTCACCCAATTGGGCTCCATCTTATGTTCCTTCTCCTTTTTCTCTTCCCTTTATCTTGAACAGGAATTTTTGTATTGCATTTTCATGTTCAATTAGTAGCTAAGTTGTGTTTAGGGTATTCTTTAGATCCCCTTATGAATATTGAATAATTTGTACTCTTTTGAGTTTATATAAATGATTTGGTTTTGTTCTATCGTATGGTGCTTAATGCTATTTTTTTTATCAGCTCTTAGGTGATTTGATGAAATCTAATAAGCCTAGAAACAGGACTTTGGGTTTTAGATCATACGTATGGTAGATGCATGTTCGATTTCATTCTAATGGTGGGATAGATTGATTCGTTAATGGGATAGACATATACCTTTTAGCCGTGCATAGTCATATTTGAGAATCAATCTTAATGCTTATTGTTTGTTCTGGTTCTCATGGACGCATAGTGAACTAGGTAAGTGACATAGGGTTAATCGACCTAAACATAGGCTTTTAACTAAGTTAGTTTCTTAGGCTAACCTAATCCAATCATTTGTATTGCTTAAAAGGAATGCATGTTATTAATTGAAGTAAGGGGTGAAAAATGATTCCTTATTTTCTCAACCATATCTTTATCTTTTCTTTATGCTTTGTAGTTTATTTAATCAACCCATTTTCCAATTTACATTTGCTTGAATAGAATTAATTAAGTTATAGGTTAATATTTAGCATCAGAAAGTAACCATATTGCTCATGGGAACGATCTCTACTTATCATTTTTATTACTTGAGCGACCCGTGCACTTGCAGTTAACAAAAAAATTACCAACAAGGTAATCCATCAACAATTATGTATTACAATTTGCCCTTTTGACACTTATGTTGTATAAACATGTATCCTTTTTCCATAAAGGCTCACTATAATGACATATATGTTATTATGGATTATATTTATTTTTTATCAGATAGAAATAACTCGCTTAACTCTATTTACTTGTGTGTATTATAGATATACTATGATATCTAGAGTTAGGGTGTTACATTGTTCTACCCCAAATGACTCCCTCCTAACACGATTCTTACATCTAGCACATGGACAAGAGATGTGACTTAATGCATCAAGAACCGTCGGGTCTCCTTGAGCAACCTTAATGAAATCATTAACTTCATTCTTGAATTTTTCACTTATGTAACACTCTTAATAACATTACTAATAATGTATCAGAATTTACGTATTAGCAAATAAAATTAAGTAAGTCATATAAATTTAATAAATTATATTTATACTATATTTAATTGATATAAAGAAAATATGAGCCTGTTGCGAAATAATAATACGTTAGTACATTAAAAAGACAGTATACAACGCATGTAGCAGTACAATAATTTACATAAACTTATATAGAGTATCGATTATACAATACAAAATACAAAATAGCAACAAAATTATCCTATGTCTTTTGCTTTTGTTTCCTAGCTGAAGATCCTAGCCCTAGAAATATTATGGAAAACAAGAACAGGAAAGGGGTGAGAATTCAAAGAATCCTTAGTAACATTATTAAAAATCAGTGACATCGTAATATGATAAGCATATATTTTATACATTAATAAACCCTCATTTTTAGTCATTTACACTCTTCATGTACTTAATTGATTAAGCCTGATTATGTTTTGTAAGATTGAACTCAAATTAGACTCAATTGATTTTTTTTCAGTATTATTTGGGTCTTACACTATTTCTGTATTTTGGTCATATCTTGAGTTCTATATGTCTAGAAATTATGAATTTTGCCTTGTAGGAAAGCTGAGAGAAAGCTCTACAACATTCATGAAGAGCTCCAGGTAAAATATGGACATCTAGAAGAGCTAAATGGGCTTGGAAGACAGAACACGAGTTTTGTGTCTGGAACCTGAACAGTGTACAGTAATCAAAGCATAACTGGGCTGTAAGAATTATCTTGGGCTGAAATTTGGACATTTGAAAATTAAGACCCAGATCTACAACTTTCATGAAGAACACAAGAGCTAATTCGGACAGCTTGGAGGTGATATTGGGTCTGGAATTCAAAACAGATGTGCTAAAACTGGGCCTAAATAGTCTGCAGTAATTGTGTCATATCTCGGGCCGTAAGAATTATCTTGGGCTGAAATTTGGACATCTGAAAGTTAAGATCAAGATCTACAACTTTCATGAAGATGACTTTTTTATTTGATGACGGAATCCATGACTTAAGCGATGAATGATTTCGGAGACAAGAAATCTCAATGATTTTTCACTCTTATCCTCACTATTTGGCATTTTCCACTCATTCATCCACTCATCCACCTACTGTTAATCAGCCCCTTTGTCATTTTGTATTCCTAATCCTCTATAAAAGGCACCATTGGCTGACCATTTGGAGCACTTGGTGTTAGGCTTAGTTTTTACAAGTTATGGTTATACTTGTTTATTGTTTTCCTTTGTTGTAATTTTCTCTTGTTCTAAATTGAAGCTATGTTTATCTTTCTCTTCTTCTCTCTTTCTTTCTTCTTATCCATGAGTAACTAAATCTTCATCTTGCTTGGGTGAAAGAATGAAGCTCTTGGTAATGAAATAAGGTTAGATTATTCTATTTCTTGTGCTTAAATGATATATTATCAATTGGACATTATATGTGTTGTATTTTGTTTCCAATTAATTTAGAAACCCTCTTTGTATAATGGAGATCTTGATTTATTGTAGACAATAGGATTGGCACAGTGAATGCTTGAACTCATTTACAAATGTTGGTAGATAATTAAAGGAATCATAATATGATTGCATATATAATTGAACTTTGAATGTTATATTTTCCGATTGGAACCTCCGTTGTGTGTGGATTTCAATTGAGTTATAAAGAAAAATAATCTTATCTTTAATTTATTACAAAGAGTGGATCTCCTAACCCAAGCAAGCCCTTAAATTCATTTGTGAACTTGTTTTATTACTTTTGGTGTTGTGACAAATCCTTTTCTTACCTCAATTAATTTTTCTTCATCAATTCCCTGTGGATCGACCTCGGACTCCCGAGAAATTTATTACTTGAGACAACCTGCACTTGAGTTTGTATCCTTAAATCCTGCAGTCATAACACTTCCAGTTGTTTCAAAGAAAACACCATTTAAAAACTCATTTTATTACGTAGGAAGGTGGCAAAAACTAAATCAAGTCCTTCCTCTTCCCGAAATAGAAATTCTATTATTAATAGTTTTTGAAAATATTTACTATCAAACATCACATTTAGCATTCATAATAAATTTCAGAAACACAGTTTTAAACAAGTATCACATTTAGCCAAATGAATTCAATTTCATCTTTAACTCTTATTTAAATTACATGGTAGTAGTCTACTTTCAGGTTGGTGCACTTCAAAGTCACATTTTCCATCAAAAACCCAGCTTGAATGCATAATAGGATTACACTCAAATTAAGGTTTAACTTGGTGACATATAACCTTACTTTCTAAGCACATTTCAAGCTATAATTTCAAATACATCAACACCAAAATTTTGGTCTCAAAGGGTAGCTTACTACAATAACCATTAACCATCATCCACATCATAATTTCATGCTCAAAATAACATTTCTAGTGACCTAAGATAGCCATACTTCTGTGACCTATAAGGACCATTCAAGACATAATTTTCATGTAAAAACACATCAAAATTTTAGTCACAAACAGAACCAACATTGCCATGACCATTCAACATCATTCAAGCCATGATTTCATATATTAAAAACATCCATATACAAGTTAAAAACAAGGCAGCATTCTGCCCTTGTTTTAAGTCATTATTCAAGGTTCTATTTCAAGCACAAAAGCCATCATTTACAACCATAAACAAGGCAGCCTTAAGCCTTTCTTTTTCTTGACAACTTAGACCACAATTTCAATCTCAAAATTAATCTTATTATCATCACAAAATTCTACCCAAAACAAAACATATACAGTTGTGACACTCAACCCTAAATTCCAACAATTTTATCATCAATTTCATATCATAATTCAACACAAACATCAATAAAGGAAATGAACGAACAATTAAAAAGATACAATCACCATCAAAACTCAGCCTAGCCATGAGTCAAAGGGCAACATATCATTTCTCAAATCTTAAATTTGTGCTTAAGAACTCAAAGAAAGAATAGAACTAGAGCAAGGTGAATTATAAACACTAGAAAGAACAAAACACATGCTATTTTGCTATTGTTGGCTACGAGCTTTAAGGGCTCCATGGACCAATTTTGTGACTCAAAAATAGTGAGAAGGGAAGAGCAAAAAGATGGCAAAGGACCCTTACCTCACTCTTAGCATTGTTCCTTTGAATTTCCTTGCTTTTTGTAACATCCTGAATTTAATAACCATAGTATATCACCACGGTTATTAGATTCAGGCCTGTTGCTTTCACAACTATGCAATTTCTAATATAATATAACAACATTATATAGAAAATATGAGCCAATGAATATATAAATATTACACCACAATGGTATTTCTCATAAATACAATATGTACATAATATCAAAAGAAACTACTCAACTACACTAAGCTAAGCACTTTAAGCTCCTGCTTGCACTTCACTTTCCACAAATCTTCCTCCCTGGAATTATCATGGAAACACACACAAGGAGTGAGAATCACACATTCTCAGTAGATAAATCCATAAAACATGCCATCACAATCATTCCAGTCATTTCGGGAAAAAACATATTTCTAAACTCATGTCTCACACATATCAATCTAGAAAGGTGGCAAAGGCCAAAACCACGTCCTTTCTTTTTCCGAAATAGATTCTTATTTTATAAGTTTATATAAAAACTCATTTATCACAAACAGATTTCAAGTGATCACCACACTCTCAAAAACATTATCTCTATCACAGAGACATAATAACAACAATATATCCATATCAGAGATATGCAACTGCTCATACAATTACAATGTCATGAGTTCATGTCATAAAGGAAACCGCTCATACAATTGCCATGCTATGTCAAATTATGTCTAATGTTTATGTCTATGCAAATCCTAAGTATGAAATGAGTAATGTTATGAAATGAAGTCCATGGTAATATCATGATACCATATTCAGGAACTCCAATTCCATTGTAATGTCATGAATGCATGAATCCTGAACAAAACAAAGGAAATTCATCCCAAGTCTTGAACAAGCACTGGAAATCTATCTACCAATCCACAAGGTGTGAGGAATTAACCAACCTCAGCTCATCACTATGATATAGAAGGTATGTTACCTCTTTACTTACAATCATGCATGATCACCTCTTCGGATAGTGAAGTCCATTAACTACACGGTCATCAACAATAACAAGGAAATCCATCTTCGAGTCACAAGGAAATCCATCCTCGATGCCACTATAATAAGAAGGATACCATCCACCTTGCCTAATATAGATTACTCTCATCTATGGAGCTCACACTTTTCAATAAAGGCAAAATATATAATCATGTCTAATTATTCTCCTTAATTAGCATCACAAAAGTAGTAAGAATATTACTCACTTTCACTACTCAACAAACATAAAGATGATATCACTCACCTCAACTATGTTTCACAAACATATCATTATCACAAATAATAATAACATCAATCCTATATGGATCAAGAGTCTAGGTGTTATCCTATGGCATTCCCAAAACATTGGTGCCTAAGGTTTCACACTTTCCTCACATCAACTAGGTAGTAATTTCCTCCTTGAAATACTCCCATAGGTACCTCAACACATTTTAAAAAGCATAATGGAGTGATCCCTTCACTTAGGAAAATCCAAAACATCAAGATTCAATACTTGACCAAAACTGGAAGTCATGCCTAGGCGCTACTCTCCCACGCCTAGGCGTGAAGGTGGCAAGGCAACAATACTGTAACTCCTAAGAAACTGCTCCTAGGAGCAGCTCTATTATGCCCAGTTGTGATACTCTCTGTCTCACCGGAACTAAAAACTGATCATCCTATGCCTAGACATGGTTCAATCATGCCTAGGCGTGACCCTGCGATAGAAACTTTTGCAGAAGATAGCCACTATTCTATTAGGAACAAGTGGTCTTCCAACCACTCAAACCTCAAATCCAAGTGATTTCCAACCTTCCACAAGGTCCATATACACATAGAAACTCTTATTTCACTTTGATTTCACTCAAAACTATGAATCATGGATTTAATCAACCACTTAAACCCTAAAACCCCATTTTCATCTCAAATGGAAAACAAAAATGTTTAAGTAATAAAAACTCATCATCAAGCATCAAACAACTTGAAAGCATGCTATTCTTAAGTTCCACAACAAGATCCAAGCATAAAACATCAAATAACAACACTAAAAATCCATTCCCATCATGATACCTCCCCATGGATAAGATGAAGAAGATGAAAAAAAAAGTGTCACAAACAAGGATCCCCCTACCTCAAGGTCTTGAAGATGAAGCTAAGGATGGATCTAAGCTTTTAGATTCTCCATTACTCCACTTGCTTCTTCTTCTTTCTCCTTTGTTTCTTCTTTCTTTCCTTTTTCTCTTTTTTTTTTCTTTTCTTTCTTCTAATTTCTGCTTCTTCCTTCTCCCAGCCTTGAGATATGAGGAAGAGAAATCTAAATTGGCCTCTTATAGCTAAGTACTAAAATCTTGATCTATTAAGAACACTTAGATTTCACCAAATCCAATTCTCTAACTTTCAACAGACTTAAAATAAATCCTGAGATTCATCAAAAATCTTGTTTCACCATTTCTCTATTTTTCCATATCTGGTGGCAGTCAATCCAGAATTAAAACATATAACCAATATACTTAAAAATACTAAACTAACTCCGATTAATCTCAAATTTTAACTATAGCACAATTCACACATTTATGACCTAGAAATAAATTCTCCACATTTATTTCCACTAACTAAGCAATTTAATCAATTTTCAGAGCTAATAACAGCTATATTTCACACATAGTGTTACAACAAAGTGACTAAACATGCTCAGAAAGTCACAAAATTAACAAACATGATAAACAGGTTTTAGGCTTCCTCAGTAATCATATACACGTCTATCATGTTTTCATGGGTGTTACACGTTTCCTCTTGTTTTTGCTGTTACCAAGTGGCCTCAAACTCAAGAGGGGGGGTGAATTGAGTTTGTGAAATATTTTTGCAAATTTTTCGCAAAGCACTTGTTTATCAAATTTTTGTTGAAGCTATTGCTTAATTGAAGTCCTATGATGCTCTTCAACAATATCTCAAATATATACAAAAACAGAGCAAAAGAGATTTAAAGATGATTCTCGGATTAAAGTGATTGAATGATGTTTCTCAATTGTTGGTTAGCCACAAATGATGCCCCAAGAAGAGTATTTATAAGTTTTTAGATCAATAGAGCTGTTGGGGGCTTTTGTGGCATCATTAAATGCTAAGAAAATATAGCCGTTTGGCATGTCAGAATGCTGGTAATCAATTACATGGAAGATAGAACGTGTTCTTGGCTTTCTGGGCTTGTGGTAATCGATTACATGATTTGTGTAATCGATTACACGCCCTCTGACTTGATGGTAATCGATTACAATATTGATGTAATCGATTACATAGCCCTTTCAACGTGTTCTTCCCTTTCTGGGCATATGGTAATCGATTACAATATTGTGTGTAATCGATTACACGCCCTCTGACTTGATGGTAATCGATTACAATATTGATGTAATCGATTACATAGCCCTTTGAACGTGTTCTTCCCTTTCTGGGCATATGGTAATCGATTACAATATTGTGTGTAATCGATTACACGTCCTCTGACTTGCTGGTAATCGATTACCAAGAGTGTGTAATCGATTACTTTCCACTTTGAACATATTTTTCAAGCCTAAAAGAGGATCCATGCCATTTCTAACTTTAAGAAACTTGGATTGATTAATATTGGTATATGTTTAGCATGATCCAAGATTAAAAACCAACATCTTTTTAGAATATTAACTTTGAAAAACAAGTTGATTAAAAAACATCTTTAAAAACCATTTGAGATATAATTGAGATACCTTGAGAGCATTTCACATAGATGTTCGAAGACCTATATCTGATATACCTCTTTTGATCTTAGTCTTCTTCTTTTGGTCTTGGTCTTTTCCTTTGATCTTGGTTTTCATCATGACTTTGTTATCATCAAAAACTCATTTGATATGCTTCAAGACATAAGCTTTCACATTCTCCCCCTTTTTGATGATGACAAAATAAACATTGAAAAGAGAGAAATATTTGTATTTTATTCATTAGAGATTTAAGCACAACTCTCCCCTGTAATATATGCATGAGATAGGATAAATGATTTTCATGTAAAAGTGCAAAAGCTCCCCCATACGCATGCAACATATTTCACTAATCTCCCCCCCGTTGGCATTATCAAAAACAACATAAGCATTCAGCATTGTATAATCATTTCAGCCCAGCAGGATCAATATCAAAGTATGAGCAGTTTAGCACATTAATATGTGATATCAATAGCAAATGCATATGAAAAAGAAATCGTAGATAGTATTTATCATTTATGCCAAAAGAATTCAAAGTCATATACAAGAGCAAATGGGGTTAGATAAAGATTAGGCATAAGGAAAGCATCATGAAGAATAGAACATCAAGATTAAGCACGATTGTGAAAAAATAAGGCTTTGTAATCGATTACAATAAAATCGATTACCCTTTTATTGTAATCGATTACACGTGTTCTGTTTTCCTTGTAATCGATTACAAGGTTTGTGTAATCGATTACATGCTCTCTGGGAATGTTGTAATCGATTACATTGGAGGTGTAATCGATTACCTACTTTTTGACTTGGCTTGGAACACATGGCAGAGCCTCTGTAATCGATTACAAAGGTCTAGTAATCGATTACCAGATTACTAAAACTCAGTTTTTGCATTTTAAACAATAAATGACCAATTTTAAACCTTTCAATTTTGTTCCAAAGCATTCCAAATCATTTCTAAACAGCATGCAAGCTTAAACATTGATCAGATTATGATCCGAAACACATAATCATGCAAATTTGCTACTTTTACCAAGAATTACATCATTTTGATGGATTGGTGAAGTTTTTGAGCTTCTTGGAGGTCTTTGACATGATGAAGTACCTGCAAAATAGCTAAATGGGAACCTCCGACGCTCAAGTCAATATTGGATTCAACATTGATTAAATCAAGGTAGTTGTGCAACAAAAACACTATATTATGCAGCAAAAAGACAGATTATGTAGAGGATTGTGACTTTATACAGCAAGAGAGACAAGATATGCATCATTTTGCAGAAGATCACAGATTATGCAGTAAAATCATGCATTATGCAGCAAGATTGCAGTTCATGCAGCAAATAAGTTCATTATGCAGCAGAAATGACATTATGCATTACAATTGTTCAGCAAGAGTTTAGATGCATGATTGATCTAATAAGCCAAGTTCAAGGATGTTTTACATCAAATATGTTATTTCAAACAAGAAGTGAACTTATCCAGCATATTATCACATACAGAGATATTTTCAAGATATAAAGCTAGAAAAGTACTACTTCAAAGCAAGTAAAAACATATAACAAATCTCTACTTATCCAAAGGTTTCAAGTCCAAGCTTCATGGAGACAAGGAAGAGAACTTTGGAGTATTTCCTGATCTTGTGCTTGCAGCAGCCACTTTTGAGATTCCAAAGTCCATTCTTGGCCTTCAAGCACACCTACAACACATTTCAATTTTTGGCTTTTGGTACCCAAGTTTTGTTGGGTCCTTATGTGCTAGAGTTAGGCAAGGTGCCTTTAGGAATCCAAACCATTTTAGTTCCAATCTTGTTATTGGTATTCTTCCTCACATTACAAGTTGATGCACTATGTCCTTTCTTACCACAACAAAAACACTTTAAAAAAGGACTTGTTGATGTACTTGAGGGAACAAAGAAATTCTTGTAAAGTTTTTGTTAATTTTTGGGATTGTACCCTAAACCAGCCTTTTGAAACACACATTTTTTATTCCCAAGCAATATGTTCAAATTATCTCTTCTAAGGGTAAATTTTGAAAGAGTATTTTTTAAGTCTTCAATTTCCTTTTCAAAAGTTTTGCATGATGAGCAAGAAAAGGATGTAGATGCATTATCAAGTAAAGAACATGTCATGCATGAGGAATTTGCATCAATGAGTCCAAGAGTTTCATTTTCAATTTTAAGTTCCTCAATTTCCTTATTTAAAATAGAGATTTTGTTTTCAAAAAAAGAAATTGTTTTCTTGGATGATGAAACAAGTTTTGCAAGTCTTATAGATTCATTATGCAATTCTTGAAATGCATCTTGCAATTCATCATAGGAAGGAGAAGAATTATATTCAAAATTTGAGGATGTTACCTCCATGTCGTCTTCATCTTCCTTTTCTCCTCTAGCCATGAAACATAGATTGGCTTTCTCATTGTCCGAACTATCGGTTGAATCCATGTCATTATCATCCCAAGCTATGTAGGCTCTTCTTTCTTTCTTTTCCTTTGAGTACCTCTTTTCATACTTCTCCACTTTCCTTTGATAGATTGGGCACTCCATCTTCATGTGTCCCAATTCTCCACATTCATAGCATTTAGGAGTGGTTGAGGTTCCTTCCCCTTTGTGATAGGCATTCTTTGAGGGAAAGGGAGGTCTTCTTTGAGCTCCATTCTTTTTGAAGAATCTTCCAAACTTCTTTACTAGAAGGCTAAGATTCTCCTCATTAATCTCCAAGTCATCTCCATCATCTTCATCATCATCATCATTAATCATGGAGGAGGTGGCCTTTAGAGCAATTCCTTTCTTTTCCTTCTTGTCATGCTTCTCATTTTGATTGAGCCTATTCAGCTCCAACTCATGCTCTCGTAGCTTTCCAAAAAGTGTGGTTAAGGTCATAGTTGCTAGATTTCTTGATTCCGAGATAGCCGTCACTTTAGGTTGCCAATCCCTGCTCAAACATCTTAACACTTTGTTAATAAAATCTTCATTAGGAAAAGTCTTTCCCAATGAAGCAAGATGATTTGTAATATATGTAAATCGTTTTTGCATTTCTTGAATGCTTTCACCTTGGTTCATTCTAAAAAGTTCATACTCATGAGTGAGAGTATTTATCCTTGATCTTTTCACTTCACTAGTACCTCATGTGTAACGCCCCTTTTTGGAGAAGGAACGTCATATTATTCAACATAAAAGAAAATACGGAAAATAAATTTTTAAACAATTAAGACCCGGTTCATTTAGTTCAAAATTAACTTGCTTAGTACTTCAATACGTGAGTAAAATTGGCGGTATATTTTTTTTTTGTTAATTTAACAGTGCGGAATATGAATAACGGTAAAGAACAAAACAGTAAACAGAAACCCACGTCTGAATAACATACACATACATATATATTTAGATGCCAAATATACTTTAGATACAGCCTGGAAATTTCCAAAAAGCAAAACTATACCTGCCCCATGGGATTAAACATATATACCCCAGAGATATCAGAATATACAGCCCACCAAAAATAATATATCAGGCCCCAAAAAAAAAAACACTGGTAGCCATCAGTAGCTACCAGTAAAATCAGTCCCGCAAGGGAGGAGGGATCGTGTCCGGATCCTCAGCAGGATCCTCCTCTTCAGAGGAAACCTCCATCGGAACCATGGAACCAGGGGTAGGAGCCCGAGCAGTAGAATCAAAAAAGTCCTCCCAAGGGGTGTAGTAACGGTCACCCCACATCTCTCGGATGGGTAAGTAGAACTCCAGCCGCAGACTGACATGGCAGGTGAGGATCGGCGCCTCATGACGTCTCCAGGCTAGGGAAATCGACACGTCTCCCAGGTAGACGCAGCGATCGGAATTCAAGTTGATATGCCAGCACTCTGGCCCTCCGAGGAAGGTCAGACGCACATCGCCCAGAAATCCGCGCATGCGTGCCGCCATCGCCTCAGTAGATGCTAATCCCGTTCGGGCCAGAAGCCAGGAAAATCGGGATCTTCCGCCTCCTTGCCGTCGTCTTCGATCAATACAGTGTACACACAGGCAACAAATAATAGAAATACAGAAAAAGAGGTAAGACATCCTACCATCATTACCAATTATAGCAGCCAGAAATAAAACGGTACAACGCGCCCAGGTAGCAGTTCAGAAACAACATATCCAAGTAATAGGCAGTAAATTCAATAATAAGCAGATAAACAGTTCCAGGCAGTCATTTATTGCAACATTAAACAAAACAGTTCAAATTCTCAAAGCAGTAATTATCAGATGATTTCATATTCCATAATGCATATACACACGGTACTCAGAATCCTACTCCATGGAGCTAGATACAAACAGTCGGAGAGAAAGATCAGGAGACATGTCTGTAACTCGGCTGCCGCGGTCAAAGTGCTATACATCAATAATTTCCATGTGCACATCAGGCATTGTACAAACAGTCCACGCTAGATCACGATATAGGACAGTGTCTCGATCTGGATCGTCGGTGCGTTTGCATTTGTTTGCCCCATGGGCAGAAGAGCTACCAACTGCCCATTGTGAAGGACGCGCACCCCGATGCCCCCAAGGTCAAACATGACCTACACTAGTCTACTCGCACCCGCACTAAGGTGTGTTCAATCTCCTAGGCAACTTGGCCTTACAATAGTCCACAGGACATTCATAATGGATAAGACTCTATGCATGAATATGTATGATTCACAATTTCATACAATCCTCTAATATGCCACAATTGGCCAAGATAAGCATCAGCACGTAAATGGTCACTCACATAGACCCATAATGTCATAATATAAAGATCAAATCAATTGGTACATTCTTAGGTTCATTATGAATCCTAACTTAGAATTTGTTTGCCCTTTCAAGGTTCATGTCCAATCCAATTCTTACAATTAATTTAATCTTCCAAGGTAATTTAATTTCATACAATTTGTAAATTATTCAAGTTCTTAGGCCTCACACCCTCTTGTTCTTCACTCACATATAATTACCTTAAGTCTTATGACAATCTCACTCTTAGTCCTTTAAAATTTATATAATCTTTGATTATATTAAGTTCTTCCAATTTATTAATTATCTACCCCATTACATAGGTTTTTAATTACATAATTACTTATGCTTCCAATTACCAAAGTTACATAATTACACCTAAAAAGGCCTTAGAGGTCGTGGCCTCTCTAGGAATTCAATTCCCAAATCTTTTCAATTTATCACATTATAGGTTACACTCTTAATTCACTTAATCAGTTACTTGTTGCATTGATTCACCATTAACCCCAATTTTGGGCTCAAAACCGTGGCCACCCTATAGGTTTCAATCTCAAATTTTTCCTTCCATTAAATTCCATTTTATCACTTGATTAATTTAAGTCTCATGCTTGTTACAACTTGTCCACATTTTACCTCATTCTTAACCCTCAAAGCCGTGGCCACCCAAGGGGGGGTTCTCAATTATTTTTCTTCCATTTTTAATCATATAATCCTATCCAATATATATTTATACATGACAAATCAATCCAAGGTCACCAATATCATGAAATCAACATGCAAACATTTTATTTATCAAATCAAAGAATAACCCACATTAGGGTTCTTCCACAAACAACACCAATCAAAGTTCCTAAATGCTAATAGAGGTTGAGGAGGAGTGTCTTCCTCTTACCCAAGTGTAGAAATCAATAGAAACTCCAAGAAACCTCCTTGAAATTTCGGATTGCACTCTCCAAAAACCCTAGAAATTTGGACTTAGTTAGAATAGCATAAGGACTTGAAAAATGTGATGTAAATGGCCATCAAAGGACCCTTAAAACCGAAAATGAAGAGAAAGGAAGAAGGGTCTTGAAGCTTACCCAAAAACTCAAAACTTGAAGCTTGAAGAAAGTGGTGAAGATGGTGGATTCTCAAAAAGCTCCAAGCAAGAAAGGTGTTTAGAAGGAAGAGAGGATTAAGAAAATGTAGTTGGTTTAAATTTTTGTGATGGATGAGTGGGGACGAAGAGAATGGCCGTAGCATGGTAGAGAGAAGGAGGAGAAGAAGAAAATGAAAAAAAGAAGAAGAAAGGTAGAGAGAGAAAGTTTTTAGGTTAAATGAATTTTTGAGTGTAAAATGAATTAATGAAAAGCAACACATTTCCCTCCTAATTGGGGGCTGCTGTCGTGCATGGAGAGAGAAGTGAGGGAGAGTGTTTTGGCTTCCTTTGGAAGCCAAGGGCCATTTGGTCATTTTTGGTCAAAGCTTCTCAAAGAAGCTTTAATTATTTAACATTAAATTTGAATTAAAGTGAATGGATTAGACATAAAGTAGATTGCATTAGGATAATGTGATAAGATTTTTATTACATGCTATTATCCAATGGATAATAGTTACAGTTGACAGAAGTCAGTATTTAATTAATCTGACAGATAAATTTTTCGCAGTATTGTTTTGTTTTATCTGTTATAATTTTTTGAAAAATGTGAAACCTCGTAAACTGTATCCAGCCTCGGGTTTAGTAAGATCTCCCGTCGACATGTCCATAGTTCAAGGTTCTTGGAGTAAACATCGCGTTTCTTCGGTTCTGCTCAGTGCGCACGTAAAATGAGAAATATATTAAAATATTCGACGTTTCCGGAAAAATCCCAGATAATTCTCAAAAATTACAAATATTATAAAACGACTATTCATCATATAATTTTCTAATTTTTTTGAAGCATTACAGTCATTTTCCCGACTCTGCTAAATGTTCACGCAAAACGAAAAATATATTAAAATATTCGTCATTTTCGAAAAATTTCGAAAGAATTCACATAAATCACAAATATTAGAAAATGACTATTTGTGATGAAATAAATAATTTCCATAGCGTTACACTGACCTCAGCAATTCTCAGCTCGGTGTGCATGCAAAACGAGGAATATGTTAAAATATTCGTCGTTTCCGAAAAATTCCTAAAAATCAAGAATATTGTGAAATGATTATTTATGATTAAATAGATACTTTTTGGGACGTTACATCATGAGTTACTTGTAAGGTGTCTCACATTTCTTGGGCAGATTTACAATTTGAGACTCTAAAGAACTCATCATACCCCAAAGTAGTGGTAATGATGTTTTTGGCTCTCAAATTATATTGGACCTTCTTTTTATCATCATCCGTCCATTCACTTCTTGGTGTATTAATTCTCACACCATTTACAACTTGTGTGGGGACAAAAGGACTATTTTCAACAGCATCCCACACATCTAAGTCAATAGCTTCAATAAAAAATTTCATTCTTTCTTTCCAATAAGCATACCCATTCCCATTGAAAAAGGGAGGTCTATAAAGAGAAGTACTATCAGAAAAACCATTTGAAGAGGCCATCACTTTCTCTTGAAGCTGCTAAGCTCTTTACACAAGAGTCTAGCTCTGATACCACTTGTTACCAAGTGGCCTCAAACTCAAGAGGGGGGTGGATTGAGTTTGTGAAATATTTTTGCAAATCTTTCGCAAAGCACTTGTTTATCAAATTTTTGTTGAAGCTATTGTTTAATTGAAGTCCTATGATGCTCTTCAAGAATATCTCAAATATATACAAAAACAGAGCAAAAGAGATTTAAAGATGATTCTCGGATTAAAGTGATTGAATGATGTTTCTCAATTATTGGTTAGCCACAAATGATGCCCCAAGAAGAGTATTTATAAGTTTTTAGAACCATAGAGCCGTTAGGGGCTTTTGTGGCATCATTAAATGCCAAGAAAATATAGCCGTTGGGCATGTCAGAATGCTGGTAATTGATTACAGGGTTTTGGTAATCGATTACATGGAAGATAGAATGTGTTCTTGGCTTTCTGGGCTTGTGGTAATCGATTACATGATTTGTGTAATCGATTACACGCCCTCTGACTTGATGGTAATCGATTACATAGCCCTTTGAACATGTTCTTCCCTTTCTAGCCATATGGTAATCGATTACACGTCCTCTGACTTGCTGGTAATCGATTACCAAGAGTGTGTAATCGATTACTTTCCACTTTAAACATATTTTTCAAGCCTAAAAGAGGATCCATGCCATTTCTAACTTTAAGAAACTTGGATTGATTAATATTGGTATATGTTTAGCATGATCCAAGATTAAAAACCAATATCTTTTTAGAATATGAACTTTGAAAAACAAGTTGATTAAAAAACATCTTTAAAAACCATTTGAGATATAATTGAGATACCTTGAGAGCATTTCACATAGATGTTCTAAGACCTATATCTAATATACCTCTTTTGATCTTGGTCTTCTTCTTTTGGTCTTGGTCTTTTCCTTTGATCTTGGTTTTCATCATGACTTTGTTATCATCAAAAACTTATTTGATATGCTTCAAGACATAAGCATTCACATTTGCTTCTTGTTTCTCTTCTCTTTTCTCTTGTCTTCCTCATGGTGGAGCTGCATAATTTGGTGCTCTTTTGCCTCTATTTTAGTCAAGAGAAATATGAAGAAAAAGTGAGAAAAGTATAGAGAAATCTAGAGATTAAGGGTGGGTGGTGGTTATGTGACGAGCGCCGAACTCAGTCAAAATTATAACCGAAGTTATTACCTAAACTTGTAGTATAGTGAACAACACCGGATCGTCTCCTCAAGGATCGTAGATGCAATTTGATCAAATCAAGTGAAAGTTAGAAAAAGGGGGGTTTTGATGGTTCAAGGATCATAGTGACAAGATTTAAAGAGAAATAACAATTAAAAGAACAGTCAATTCAGAAATCTATCCGAGATTGGGTGGATTCAATCATAAACCTTTCAACAAACATTTGAAGCACATTTGAATGGTTAACTTGGATCTAACCGAAATCTCAGCATTAGGTCTAGAATTCACACTAGACAATCGTCTAAAATTCAATTGACAAGTGATAAACACAAATCTGCAATCGCACCATTCATGTAGATATATGTCAATTTAAGCACCGAATTCAATTAACCTAGGCACCAATCAGTAATCTAACCTCTTCAATTATGTGATTAGTTTAGATCAATCAGTTCTAAGTTTCATCACAAATTTCAATCTTCAGTTATGTGATTAATTTAGATCAATCAGTTCTAAGTTTCATCACAATACTTAATCTTAAACCAAGATCAAATCAGATCAAAAATAAACAGAATCACCATTCATGTATTCAAGATCAAGAAAACAGAAGAAGAAGAAGAAGAGAAGAGGAATTCAAATATAAATCAAATACATTACATAACCAAGGTCTCAAGAATCCAAACCACAATCTCTTCAAGAGTCCCGAATTGACTGAAAGTAACTTAGCTCTCCATTACAATGAAGGAAATCATCAAAATATACAAGAGCTATGAGAAACTATGAAGAAACAAGAAGAAACTATAAGAGAATTGAAGGAGAATACAACTTGTTGTTAATGATAACCAATGGTGCCCTTTTATAGAAGTCTAGGGTAACAAAATGACAAAGGGGAGTGGGTGGATGAGTGGGTTGGTGAGAGGAGTGGTTGAATGGGTTGGTGAGTGGGTTGGTGAGTGGAGTGGTTGAATGGAGTGGGTGAGTGGGTGAGTGGGTTGGTGAGTGGAGTGGTTGAGTGGGTTGGTGAGAGGAGTGGTTGAGGATGAAAATTTTGATGTCTGACTTGGAAGCCAAAAATAACCAACTATACTTCAGATCCACGAAAAGTACTCTTCATGAAAGTTGTAGATCTTTGTCTTGGCTATAACATGCATATCTGGATCGTCCAATTTGGCTTCCTGCAGCCTAAGATATGGCCCAAATACCGCAGGTCGCTCAAACCCAACTTTAGCACCTCTGTTCCGACTTGCAGCCTCAAACTGACCCATTAGACTTCATTTTTTTCAAAAAGTGTTCTTCATGAAAGTTGTTTATTTGGGTCTTAACTATCAACTGTCCAAATTTCAGCCCATCTCCATTATTACAACTTGGGATATGATTTTATGAGTGCACACCGTTCGGATTCTAGTGACAGAACTCGTATTCTGACTTCCATGTAAACTTAGGTCCCTTAGACATCTGAATTGGATTTCGAGCTCTTCATCAAAGTTGTAGAGCTTCCTCCTAGCTTTCCTACAAGATAAAATTCATGATTATCAGATATCAGGAACTCAAGTTATGGCCAAAATACAGAAACATTGTCAAATCTCAATAATGCTGAAAATATTCAATTAGGACCAATTTGAGCTCAAACTCACAAAATCATACCAAACTCAATCAATTAAGAATATGGAGAGTGTAAATGACTAAACATAAGGGTTTCTTAATGAATAAAATATGTGATTATCAAATTCTCCCACACTTAGCTTTTTGCACTCCTGAGCAAAACTCAAGACCAAAACAAGGACATAAGAGATTAACAAAAATTTAAATTCCAACGACATTCAAGAGCCCAAAATTTTACAATCAAGAAGAACAACTAAAGGTTCAAGGGATCAAAACATTCATGAGTTAACAATTCTCCACATCTCAAACCAACAAGCAAGGTATCTTCAACATGAATCGAGAATGATAGATCTTCACAAGATTCCCTCTCAATCTCTCAAGTGTTTAAAAGGTAGGTATTTCACTCAATTCAACCCATGAAAATTGTACTACCATAAGCTTGCTTATCTTCTACTTCTCCACTACTAAACACATGCACACACAAATCATGAGGACTTTATTCAAGGTTGTAGTGAGGTCAAGGTAATAGAAGAGGATAAAATGGATATGAGAAGATAAATACCAAAGAGAATAAAAGCAAATGAGAGCTGAGTTCAAATAACAAGCATAAAAGTTCATCCCAACTCTAATGTATATCCCTTTACATATTCATTTCCCAATCCTTTTTTTTTTTTTTTTTTTTTTTTTTTATATATATATGAATATAACTATATACATACATTTTTTGTGTGTTTTTTTTAGGCACTCTTTCCTTTTTCAACAACCATTTTGTACATACACTCCCACACTTGTTCAAAAACTCATCCATTAACCAAACTAATGTTCTTTTATTCCCTAAGGTAAGGTAAGAACACGATTTTTCATTTAAGGCACATAATGAGATAGAAACAAGGAATGGTCAAATAAGCTCAAAGGGGTTAAGAAAAGAAAAATATACAAGGTTGGCAGGAATCAGAGAATTTTTAAGAAATCAAAAGAGTGCTTGATATCATATTGGAAACAAGGTTGGCTATTTAGTTAAACTAGCTAACTAAGAAAGAGGGCCTCAATCATGTTCATGCATGCAAGTGAAATGTAGCCTAAAAAAGAATCAAAGCAAGTTCTAGAGTGGTCATTAACATGAGTGAAAATCACACAAGAAAGAAGAGAATGACATAAATGTTGAATCCATCCATTAGGCTCAAAATCTCACAAGGTATGCATCCATCAAACTCAATTCATCAATTCAATCATCCATCACCAAGCATATCAGTTCAAGAAGGGAGAAAAGTTATTCAATCATGCAATGAACCCCTTTTTTTCTCTTTTTTTTTTTTTTTGTTTTTTTTTTTTTACAAAAAGAACATGCTGAAATCTCTCCCCCACACTTAATATAACATTGCCTTCAATGTGAAAGAGAGATATAGAAAAGAGCAACACAACCTGATAAGAAGTGAATCAACGCCAAGCAGAAAAGAAACACACTGTCAGTGCCGCATCAGACCCTGAAAAGAAATCAAACAATAAAACTTTAGTACTAATTAATTACTACCTAAAAAACTCCTTACTCTGCCACCAATTAAGATGCGTCTCAAGAGTAAAATTACTCCTTACTCTGCCATCACTAATTGGTTTAATAAGTACATGACAATCATATCATACTTTCTAAACAAAACAACAAAATTTTTGTTTTTTGTTTTTTTTTTTTTTTTTTTTTTGGTCAACTATCCTTCCCCCCCAACTAGATCACAACATTGTCCTCAATGTTAAAATATAGATGAGTAAAGGATAGAAGATATTACCTGTTGGAGAAAGCTGACACAAATTTAAACAGAAACAAAGTACAATAAAATCAAACCCATTAAAGATGAAGTTGCAGATCTGGCTTTTGTTTCTTGTTACTTCCTTCGCTGCTTCCTGTTGACCAATCTATCTGAGCTAATACCTGATCAGGTACATACTCAAAAGCTTCTAATTTATCAATGAGCTCATCAATAGTGGAGGCAGAGATAAGAAGTTGTCTTGCTTAGAAGGAGTGATAAATTTATGTTCCACGACTTTGTCAAGAAAAGATAACAAAAGATCAAAGAAATTATTAACATTCAACAAACCAATGGGTCTATGGTGGATGTTTAGTTCGACCAAGAGACAATTTGAAAAATTTCTTCCAAAGTACCAAAACCACCTGGTAAGACAATAAATGCATCGAATTGTCAACCATTGTTTTCATTCGTCCATGCATAGATGTTACCCAATTTCTTCTCCAATTGTCTTTCCAAAGTGATGTTATTTTCAGCTAAAGGTTTAGGAATAACACCTAAAACCTGACTGCCTCCTATAAAAGCAGCAAGTGATACAGCCCCCATTAACCCACGACAACCTCCCCTATATACAAGATGAATATTCCTCGCAGCAAGTGATCGATCAAGAGTGCTAGCTGCGTTTACAAATTCTAATCCCTTCCCATAACTCGACCCACAAAAAACACAGACATTTTTGAGGTTACGAATAAGAGGCCCCATTCTATACTTTTCCTCCCTTTGAGTGTTTCTTAGTTGAAGGAAAATGGAGAAAATGGAGTGTTTAAATAGGAAAAAGAATGGAAAGGGGAATAATTGCACCTATGAGGGTAAGTTGGCTATTGTCAGAAAAGGTTGAAATTAAGAAACACAAATTCTTTTTTTTTGTTGTTTTTTTTGTTTTGTTTTGTTTTTTTTTTTTGTTTTTTTTTTACTTCAAGAAAACCATCAAGGTAAAGAAGTCTAGAAACCCCTGAAGGACCCTGCTCAAAGGATCGTCTGTACAAAAATCAAAATACAACAAAATGATACAAAGATAAAAGAAATAGAAAATGATGACATACCTGTATGTACGGTTTCCATGGCGTATCTTTATACTGCGCGTCATGAGTGCAGTAGTCATCACGTCCCTTTTTTTTTTTGAAATTGTTAGAAAAACTTGATGAAAGATGAGTGTATACTTACTTAAGATTG
Organism: Ormosia emarginata; assembly: GCA_029884605.1. NCBI lineage: Eukaryota > Viridiplantae > Streptophyta > Magnoliopsida > Fabales > Fabaceae > Ormosia > Ormosia emarginata. The sequence continues at coordinate 27,428,857 of JAQQTP010000074.1, read as the reverse complement.
GGATGGAGGTAGTTTGCTCTTTCGGCTTTGTGCTAAAGCATTGTTGACCAGTATTCGACCCATTCAAGACCAGTGCAACATAGGGCTCCCAAAAGGGACAAGTAGCCATAATACGACTGGCTGCCTCACATGTGGGATACAATCTACCTTCTTTGTTTTTCAATTAAGAAGGCTGGATCAGGATGCATGCATTTCCCCATTCACGGTTTGTGTTACCAAAGCCAACCCTAAGACGTATACATAATTTTGTTTTTTGAAAGATGACATGAAGAAGAAGAAGAGGATGATATATACAGATTGTTTATGGATATGGCTCACATCTGCCTCTAGTTTAACGTCCAGTAATGGCTTAAACGTCTTCTATGAGTCGAGGATAAGCTTCCCATCCAGTTTTCTTATAAATTGGCAAATAGGGTCTTTTAGAGTCAGATTCCCAAGACTGTAGCGTTTTTCTTCATCCTTGAAGAGATTCCACAATTTAAGAATTTCACGATGCACCAATCCACAAGAATGCGTCTCAAGAGTCAATAAGATATTATCTAATGACTCCTTACTCAGTCCATTCTTAATGAAGAAAATTTTATCTTCTCTATTTGCGGAAACCATCCCCAAAGTACGACATCGCTTGTTGCAGTTCCATCATCCACATTTGTGATAGACTTGTAACCTTTTTTCTCTTCTCCTTTTAGAATATGAACTTCTTCCAAGACCGGGCATATATGAGTCAAATGAAATTGAGGACTCACCTGCTAATCGGACCTTTGCTTCAATTATCCAGCGTACATCTTCTGGCATACCTTTATGCATTAACATTCTCAATCTTTCACATCGAACTTTGTAGATTTTTCTCAGAGCATTTTAAGGAAGAGAAGGAAAATGTTTTCTCAGGTTTGAAAGAATGACATCCATTTTGAAGGAGAAGAAGGGTTCAGTTATTTTGGGAAACTGAAAAATAAACCGACTTGAGAGTCACGGAGTACCGTATCCGCCACTTAACCGGCAACACAAAGAACTCAAGAACTTGGTTTTCCAGGAATGGTTGAGTCTTTATCCATTAACTTAAGCACAGTACCATTCCTAGGATCCTCAATATCTACGTCCCCAGAGGATACACGTGTTTGACAACAAAAGAACCGCGCCACCTAGATCTCAATTTTCCAAGGAGTAGGTGCGGATGATAATCTCAAAGCAAAACTTTTTTTTTTGACCAATTTATCGCACTTTTGCAAAAGGTGTAACAGACCTTGAATAAAGTAGGCCAATAAAGTCCATACTTGCAAGATTTTCGCGATTGTTGTCGCCATGAAGAAAAAAAAAATGACCTCCACATGCTTCGAGTGACACTACCTACCTCATTGTTGGGCACACAACTTTTTTTTTTTTTCTTTTTTCCTTTTTTTTTTTTTTTTTTTCTTTTTTTTTTTTTTTTTTTTTTTTTCATTTTTTTTATTCATAATGTGGATGGAGAAGGTTCATCACCTCCACTTCTGCATTCTCTGGAAGTTCATGATACTATTTGAGGCGGTGTCCATTTACGATGAAAGCTTTGGCAGTGACCTCACTTTTAATCTGAACAGCACCAGAAGGAAAAACCTTAGTAACAATAAATGGTCCATCTCATCTAGACCTTAACTTGCCAGGCATGAGTCGGAGGCGGGAGTTATAGAGGAGAACTTTTTGACCAATCTCAAATGTTTTCCTCAGAATCAACTTATCATGGAAGGCTTTGGTCTTCTCCTTATAAAGTTTGGAACTTTCATAAGCCTCCAAGCGGATCTCCTCCAATTCTTTGCAGTACAGCTTCCTCTCCATACCTGCTTGATCTAGGTCCAAGTTGCACCTTTTCACCGCCCAGAATGCACGATGCTCAATTTCCACTGGCAGGTGGCAGGCCTTTCCAAAAACAATCTGATACGGAGACATCCCGATTGGTGTCTTATAAGCAGTCCGGTAAGCCCATAAAGCATCCTCAAGCCTTTTGCTCTAGTCCTTTCTGTTAGGTTGAACTGTCTTCTGGAGTATCTGCTTGATCTCCCTGTTGGAAATCTCGGCTTGCCCATTAGTTTGGGGATGGTAAGGTGTAGAAACTTTGTGCAAGACCCCATACTTTTTCATCAAAGCTTCCATGCTTCGATTACAAAAATGTGAACCCTGATCACTGATGATGGCTTTCGGAACTCCAAACCTGCAGAAAATCTGTGATCTAACAAAATCCACAACAACTTTGGAGTCATCAGTCCGAGTAGCTTTCGTCTCTACCCACTTGGATACATAATCAACAGCTAGCAAAATGTAAACAAAACCAAAAGAAACAGGAAAGGGTCCCATAAAATCAATACCCCATACATCAAAAATCTCACAGAACAATAAGGATTTCTGGGGCATCTCATCCCTTCGAGAAGTGTTTCCTGTTCTTTGGCATTGATCACAAGATTTACAAAACACATATGCATCATAAAATAGAGTGGGCCAATATAATCCAGATTCCAAAACTTTCCTAGCAGTCTTTTGGGGACCAAAATGACCGCCACATGCAAGTGTATGACAAAAGCTAAGAATAGAATGGAATTCATTATCAGGCACGCATCTCCTAATGATTTGGTCACTACAAAATTTCCATAGATAAGGGTCATCCCACACATAATATTTTGACACACTCTTCAATTTATCAATCTGAGCCCTAGTAAAATGTGCAGGGAAAACACCAGCAACTAAGAAATTTATCAAATCAGCAAACCAAGGAATGTTCCCTTGCAGCTTGAAAAGCTGCTCATCAGGGAAGACATCATGGATAGGAAAAGTATTTGCCTCCCTTTCAATTCGGCTTAGGTGATCAGCCACTAAATTCTCCGCTCCACTTTTATCACGGATTTTAATATCGAACTCTTGGAGGAGCAAAATCCACCTATTCAACCTAGGCTTTGCATCAAGCTTCTTCAGGAGAAACTTCAGAGCTGTATGATCTGAAAACACAACTACTCTAGAACCAAGCAAATATGATCGAAATTTGTCTAAAGCAAAAACAATTGCTAAAAGTTCCTTTTCAGTGGTGGTGTAGTTGACTTGTGCAGGATCTAAAGTTCTTGAAGCATAGGAGATGACATGAGATATCTTGCCGACCCTTTGTGCAAGAACAGCTCCCAAAGCATAATTAGAGGCATCACACATGAGCTCAAATTGTAACGCCCCAATTTTTAGAAAATATTCTGAATGTGCTGTTTTCTGTTTTTCATGCTTTTGTATGAATGACCGTTGTGTCCTTTTTTTACATTGTCGATTTCGTATGAAAACAATTACGATAATACAGTTCAAATTTTATTTGATCGTTTTACGTAGTTTGCTTCGAGACGGTAAAATAAAAATTTTTCTTGAAACTCTTGTATTAATTTTTCTCGAAAGATATACAAATATATAATACTTCTTGGATATTTTATTTGAACGTTTTGGATAATTACCTACGTTGTGGGAAAAAACGGAAAATGACCGTTACGTCCCGAACGTCTTGTTTTTTCTTGTTTTGTCTGTTTTTAATTGTTTTCTTCTTGATTTAATGCCGAAAATACCGTCTGTGATTTTATATGAACTTTTTGTGTGATTTGCTCGAGGCGGAAAATAATATTTTCCTGGGCCGGGAAATCTTATTTTATTATTTAGAATTGGGGGATCTTACTTAACCCGATTCTGAATGAGACTAAAAATAATCTTTTAATTTTTAGGATTTAATCACAAATAAAATAATTTTATATTATTATAATATTATTTTATTAGTCAAGATGTTTTAGTGACAAGGGACCCGAAATATTTTGCGGGACCCACAATTAGCAGAATCTTGAAGCGGTTAGATCGGTAGCTTAATTAATCACCGTAGGTCGTAGAACTTTCCAGAATGTGACTCGACTAAATAATTCGTGACTCACAGAACATTTATTACGCAAGGTGTGACTAAGCCAGGGTGAGTCACCGGAGCCAACCAATGAGAATTAAGCTTGCTCACCAAGGCTTGATCTTAGCCTTTGATTCATCCAATGGCTTGGATGAAGCCAAGCAAGGTGCCCACCTTGCACCCCACATCATGTTCACGGCCAAGAGGCCTTAGGAGACAAAAAAAATCACTTTCATCTTCATCACTTTTCTCTCTTCTCTCTCATCAAGAACCCTAGCCACCATTCTTGTCCATTTTCTTCACCATATTCGGCCAAGCTCATTTCCTAACCATCCAACCATCCAAAAATTTTTCTAACCAAGTTTCCTTAACCTAAACACCATTTTAAGAACCTTTGTAGTTGGAAGTTTCTTCAAATTCTTCCATTTAAGGCTTGGAAACCAACCTTGAAAGTTTTACCTAGAAGGTGAAATTTCATGCTTTTCTTTTCTCTCTTCTTTTTCAAAGTTCTAAGCCATGATTTTTCCATGGTTTAGCTTCTTTTTCATGGTTAGTAACATGTAGGTTTTGTTTGAGATTTTTAGGTGTTTGGAGGAGTGAAAACCGTGACCTAGGAGGTGTGAAAGCAAGTTTTTGTCTTCATTTAAGGTAAGAGGAAGACAATTCTTATCATCCCTTGATGGTGGTAAGAAGATGGATTGTTTGTAGAATCCATAAGGATTCGGTTGTGGTGTGTTTATTGATATGTATTTGTTAATTTTTGTGGTTGCTAGTAGCTTAAGTGTTATGTGTTAGTAGCTTTCTTATTTGGTAATTGTAATAATTTTGCATGTCTATTAGCTTTTGAGAGCATGTCTACAAGCTTTAATTTAGGTTTTATGTGTTAGAAATATTTTGCATGTGTTAGAAATATTTTGCATAAGTTAGAGATATAATGCATGTGTTAGAAATATAGGATAAGCCATAGGATGTGAATAACATGTGTAAGATTGCATGAGTGTTCCAAAGAACACATTCCTTAGCTCACGGCAATGCCAAAGTGTGAGGACCAAAATGTTCTCTTGATTTTTCCTAAAGTGTAACTTAATTAACCTAGGAGAATCAAGAAAGTTTCTAATTGATTTGATCAAAGAAAATGCATTTAGAAATCAAATGGTAAAGATTTAGTATTTTTGGGCCATCATGCCTAAAGGTTTAATCTGAATCTAAATCATTGTTTTATAACATGATTTAATGAACTTAGATAAGATAATGTCTTTGACATGATTTAGAAGTCATATGAAAAAGTTTTACGAAATTTGGCCAACATGCCACTATAGGTAATCATGATTTCTAAAACTTGATCCTAAACCTTTTTCAATCAAAAAGAAACAATACAAGTTAAGAAGAAATTTTCTATAATGATTTTTGAAGGAACCAATTGATTAGAAGTAAGTCTAAAGGGTTAAAAATTCATAATTTTATCATTAGGAAGGAAATACAGTAATGTTAAGAAATTTTCTAACATATAGCTCACTTTAGGTTTTGAAGCATGTTAGAGATTTCAAAAAGAATTTAATGAAATGGTTAAAAATTAGGTAAATAGAAATTTTATGGAAAATTTAGAAAACCATTATTATAAGTTTATAAACAAAATACTGTCAATTTTTAGTAAAAATGAACCTATAAGATAGTAACAATATCCTAATGACAGTATGCGGTATGAAAAATTATTCAACGTAGTTTAAATGTACTAAGTACTATTTCTATCTGTTTAAACAGTAATTTTAAAGGCATTCGAATGAGAAAATGATTTAAAAATCCTACGCGATTGAGAAAACGTATTAAAAATGCTACACGATTTTAAAAACAGAAAAATATCTTTACCCGATTTTTTAAACGTTTGTAAAAACGACGAGATTTCAAAAACGCGATAAAATTTCTACGCGATTGACCGTACTATATTTATTTTTCGCTGTCGGGAAAATGTGAACCCGTACAGGCTTTTGAGGTTATTTCGCTGTCGGGAAAATGTGAACCCGTACAGGCTTTTTGTCATTGAGGGCATATTTTTATCTTGAGGGCATTTTCGTAATTTCATATATTTGGAATTATGTTTTGTCTTTACACCAATTTTTGGTGTTTTGGTTGACGAGACGAATCACATCGTGTTGTCGATGCGATAAGTGTAGTGTAGTTTATTGTTCTAATAAACTTGGAGACTTTAGTGTACGGGATCCCACATGTGGACAGTTGGTAGCTCCGCTGGGCCGTGGTAAACCGATAGCACACTAATGTACTCGACATTCACTATATTTAATCGAGGTTTGTAAAGTCTAGTAGTACATTGCCTATAGTGCCACAACGGAAGACTGTGAACTATACTACGCCTGGATGGTGGATTCCGGTGTTGTAGGCTATTGGCGCAACGTGTGACCGCGTAATAGTTGGTTGGGCAGCCGTGGTACTAATAGATTTTGCAAGTCATTCTCTCTGATATCTGTTTGGGTTTAGCTCCATGGAGTAGGGTTGTGTTTTGGTGTATTTGATTATATCTTGGATAATATTCCATTTTCTCTATTTATCTTTATCTGGTAATATCTTGGATATTCTTACATTTTCTCTATTTATATTTATCGATAATTTTTATGTTAGTTGTCTATTTCTTATCTTATCTTATCTGTGAGATTGATTTATACGTGTGATTTTCTTTATTTGTGTTATGTCTATGATGTTCGAAACACTAGGATATCTAATATGAATTCTCATTGTTATAGCTTCTTCATATTGTATGAACTGTGTAATTGTTATTTGTCGTCTTCTTATTTGCCATGTTGCGATGATTTTATGTTGTCTTACCTCTTTATTGTATGTGTCTCTGTCTATTTATTTTATACGGTAAAGAGTTTGAAGAGGAAGAAGAGAGGAACAACCTCTTGAGATCGTGTATCCTGAGGAAGAAGAAGGTCAGCAAGCCGACGATCAGTTTTACGAGCAAGAACCATCCGATCATCCATATCCTCTGGATTGATTGTGTGGGATGGCGACGCCAGCATTTTTGGGATTCATAGAGCTGGTATTTCATGGAGGTGATCTGGCGTGGCATTTACGAGGAGATCGTGCTTCTGTTACCTATGCTGGACGTATGATCGTGATTCTACGTCATCAGTTTGATGGAGACCCGATTATGACGACGACGTTATTTCTGCACTTAGAGTTACCCTTATCCATTAGGCGTTATTGGGGTGCTGAAAACCCTGAGCCTAGTGAGATAAGCATCGTATCGACTGCGCGATCCCGTTATCGCCATGTGTCGAGACATCCGGATATCTATCTCCCGATGATCATTTTCGGTGAGAGTGATCCATCCGAGGATTAGATAACCATGATGTTTTTTTTTTGGCGCGCGGCGTATGTACGTATATATATTAACTCTTTTATTGCTTTCTTTCTTGTTTTTGTTTAAATAGTTGTAGTCTTAGTTGTAAATTATTTGTACAGATTTATAACTTAACGATATGTATATTATCGATAATGATGTTTTTTTTTTTATTTCGTATTTTCCGCATTATCTTTTTGTTACATATTTACTCGTCTAACGGAATTATTTTTACAACCCGTAATAATATTTATCAAATGTTTCACAACTTGGGTAGATTTTATTTCTATTTCTTTTATTTTCTTTTATGTGTGACATCCTCCAAAGGGGTGTTACATTAGTTGGTATCAGAGCCCAAGTTAGAGTCTTTTGGGGTTGTGGTTGGGTCTGTTTTTGTTTGTGCTGTGTGATTCTCTGTGATCTTTCTGATTTATATCCTTTCGGAAATATCTAGAAGGATGTATCCAACTTTGTTTTGTTATGTTTGAAGAAAGAAGATGGCTGGTAGAGGTAGAGGACGTGCTAACGTGAATCGTGATGAGGACCCGATGTTGGTTGCTGCTGAGGCTATGCGGATCGGATGGTCAAGTGATAACTCAGCAAAATTTGAGAGCAGCCCAACAGCAAGATGCTACTGCTGATGCCCTAAATTTGTCTGAATTTAGGCGTCATAATCCGCCACAATTTAGAGGCGAGGTGGATCCGGAGAAAGCGAGTCAGTGGATGCAAGATTTAGAGAGAATCTTTGAGGGGATGAGATGTACGGATGAAAAGAAAGTAACTTATCTTTGTTTTCATCTTTGAGAGGAGATGCGAGAACATTGGTGGAGAGAAATCCGCCGAGTGTTACAAGTGAAGGGACCGAGATCACACAGGGAGTATTTTCTAATACTTTTCTCGGATAAATATTTTCCTGCAAGTGCTAGGCATGCCAAGGAAATGGAATTTCTTGGTTTGCGACAGGGGAATATGACGGTGAATGAGTATGCCACAAAATTTGAGAGTTTGTCTCAATTCTCAGATTATGCTCAGACACGACAAGATGATGTGTGGAGATGCGGGAAGTTTGAATCGGGTTTAAGGGTGGAACTGAAACGAGGAGTGGTATCTTTGAGGATGACTCAGTTTCATGCTTTGGTGGATGCTTGTGCTCGACTTGAGGAGTTAGAGCCATCTAGAGATCAGAGGAATCGGAATTTTGGACCGACAAGATTCCAGAGAGGTGGAGGTAGTAATACAAATCGGTTTCAGCGTAAGCCGTATGTCAGGCCAACTGGAAGTCAATCTCAACGACCATCTGTTAGTGGAAGTGCAAGTGGTAGTGGAGCTGGACAGAGGGTGGCGTTTACGCCAACGTGTTTTAAGTGCGGGAAGAAAGGTCATATTTCTCCCGAGTGTACAGTTAAAGGTACAGTTTGTTTCAATTGTAAGCAACCTGGGCACATAGCAAAGGATTGTCCACAACCGGAGAGAAAACCTGCTGTTCGGTATGTTAAAGCTAATCAGCAGAAATCTGGAAGTATTCAACCGAGACCTGGAGGACGAGTATATACAATGATGGGATCTGAGATTTCTAAGTCTGATGATCTTATTCAGGGAGAAGGAGACATTGGAGGTAATCTTCTGACTGTATTGTATGATTCTGGAGCTACACATTCCTTTATTGCATATGATTGTGTAGAAAGGTTGAAGTTGCCTATATCTTCTCTGAATGTTATGTTGAGTGTATCTACGCCAACTGCTAAACCTGTAGTTACTTCTAAGATCTGTTTGGATTGTCCTATTGTTGTGAAGGGCCGTTTGTTTTTGGTTGATTTGATTTGTTTGCCTCTTGTTGAGATAGATGTAATCTTAGGGATGGACTGGTTATGTTCTAACCATATCCTCATAGATTGTGCAAAGAAAATTATAGTTTTTCCTAAGGAAGAAGAGTCTGGATTCTTAACTGCTGTTAAGGTCAAGTCTTTGTTGAGAAATGGAGCGCAGGGATATCTGGTATTGTCTTCTCTAGAAGTTAAGAATGAGAAGGATGTGAAAACTATTCCTGTTGTCAACGATTTTCCAGATGTTTTTCCTGAAGACGTACCTGGTTTACCGCCTGAGCGGGAGATCGAGTTCTCAATTGATTTAGTACCGGGAATAGGTCCTCTCTCAATTGCACCATATCGTATGTCGCCAGTAGAGCTGGAGGAGCTGAAAAAGCAATTGGTGGAACTGTTGGAGAAAGAATTTGTACGGCCTAGTGTTTCCCCATGGGGTGCACCAGTGCTTTTGGTCAAGAAAAAGGATGGAACATCACGACTTTGTGTAGACTATCGGCAATTGAATAAGGTGACTATCAAGAATAAATATCCGCTTCCAAGAATCGACGATTTGATGGATCAATTGAGAGGAGCTGTGATATTTTCCAAGATAGATCTGCGGTCAGGCTATCATCAGATTCGTGTAAAAGGGGAAGATGTGCCGAAAACTGCTTTTCGAACTCGTTATGGACATTATGAGTATCAGGTAATGCCATTCGGGGTGACGAATGCTCCTGCTATATTTATGGATTATATGAACAGGATATTTCGTCCGTATCTAGACAGATTTGTCGTTGTCTTTATCGATGACATTCTGATCTATTCTCGATCGAAGGAAGAGCATGCTGAACATCTGAGTGTTGTTCTTCAGATTTTGAGGGAGAAGCAGTTGTATGCGAAGTTGTCTAAGTGTGAGTTCTGGTTGGAAGAAGTTCAATTTCTTGGTCACGTAATTTCTAAAGAAGGTATTGCGGTGGACCCATCGAAAGTGGAGACTGTTTTACAGTGGGAGAGACCTAAGACAGTAACTGAAGTTCGAAGTTTTGTTGGACTTGTTGGTTATTATCGGAGATTTATCGAAGGTTTTTCCAAGATTGCTGGACCACTTACACAACTGACAAGGAAAAATCAAGCTTTCGAATGGACAGAAGAACGTGAAGCTAGTTTTCAAGAGTTGAAGAAGAGGTTAACAACTGCGCCGGTGTTGATTCTACCAGATTCGACGAAATCTTTCGATGTGTATTGTGACGCTTCTTATCAAGGACTAGGATGTGTGTTGATGCAAGATCGGAACGTGGTGGCGTATGCTTCTCGACAATTAAAAGTTCATGAGAAGAATTATCCTACGCATGATTTGGAATTGGCTGCGGTGGTTTTTGCTTTGAAGATATGGAGACACTTTCTTTATGGAGCAACGTTCAACATTTTCAGTGATCACAAGAGTTTAAAGTACTTATACGACCAGAAGGAGCTGAATATGAGGCAGCGAAGGTGGTTGGAATTTCTGAACGATTACGATTTTCAGCTTTTGTACCACCCTGGTAAAGCAAATGTGGTGGCTGATGCCTTAAGTAGAAAGATTATCAGTGTTTCTGCTCTGATGATCAAGGAAAAGGAACTCATTGAACAATTTAGAGATGAGTGGTCATTTGTTGAGTTGAAACCGGGGAAGATCTGTATTAGCATGGTTACTATCTCGAGCGAGTTGATGGAAGACATAAAGGAAAAGCAAAATGCCGATAAATTTTTGCAAGGAATAAGGAGCAAATGAAGCAAAACGAGGCGGTAGAGAATTTAAGGAAGGAACCGATGGAATTCGAGATTTCGGGGTAGAGTCTGTGTTCCTCGTAACCGCAGAACCGAGAAGATATATTGTGAAACATGCCCATACTAGTCTATTGAGTATGCATCCGGTATAACAAAGATGTATCAAGACTTGAAGAAGTTATTCTGGTGGCATGGAATGAAGGGTGATGTTGTTAGATGCGTGTCAACTTGCCTAGTTTGTCAAAAGTCGAAAGTTGAACACCAAAGACCAGCTGGGATGTTGCAACCATTATCGATTCCAGAATGGAAATGGGACAGCATTTCTATGGATTTCGTTACTGGTTTGCCGAAGACAAGGAGAGGTCATGATGCAATATGGGTTATAGTTGATAGACTTACGAAATCGGCTCATTTCTTACCAATTAATATCAAATATTCATTGGAAAGATTAACCCAGTTGTACATCAGTGAAATTGTCAGACTACATGGTGTACCGACAAGTATAATTTCTGATCGTGATCCGAGGTTTACGTCAAGATTTTGGCGAAGTCTACAAGAAGCTATGGGAACTAAGTTACGACTGAGTTCAGCGTATCATCCGCAGACTGACGGTCAGACAGAAAGAACTATACAGTCCTTGGAGGATTTATTGCGTGCTTGTGTTTTGGAACAACGGGGAAGTTGGGATGAATTTTTATCTTTGATAGAATTCACCTACAACAATAGTTTTCACGCAAGCATCGGAATGGCACCTTATGAAGCATTGTATGGAAGACGATGTCGAACTCCGCTATGCTGGTATCAAGATGGAGAAAGTATGACTGTTGGACCGGAGCTTGTACAACAAACTACGGATAAAGTCAAGATGATACAAGAGAAGATGAGGACGACGCAAAGCAGACAAAAGAGTTACGCGGATAAGCGAAGACGACCTCTTGAATTTGAGGAGGGTGAGCATGTGTTTCTGCGAGTTACTCCTACGACTGGTGTCGAAAGAGTGATTAAGTCTAAGAAGCTTACTCCTAAATTCATTGGACCATATCAGATTACCCGACGTATTGGTCCTGTAGCATATCAGATTGCTTTGCCGCCTTTTCTATCCAATTTGCATGACGTGTTTCATGTGTCTCAGTTACGGAAGTATATGCCAGATCCGACACATGTTATACAATCAGATGACGTACAGTTAAAGGAGAATTTGACTTACGAAACTTTACCTGTCAGGATAGAGGACAGAAAGGTAAAGCAACTTCGAGGGAAGATGATCGAGCTGGTGAAGGTTATATGGAATGATGTGACGGGTGAAGCTACTTAGGAACTAGAAGATAAAATGAAGGATCAGTATCCTCATTTGTTTTGATGAACAACAAATTTCGAGGACGAAATTTTTATTTGTTGGGGAGAGTTGTAATGCCCCAATTTTAGAAAATATTCTCGAATGTCTTGTTTTTACATTTTTCATGCTTTTGTATGAATGACCGTTGTGTCCTTGTTTTTACATTTGTCGATTTACGTATGAAAACAATTACGATAATACAGGTTCAAATTTTATTTGATCGTTTTACGTAGTTTGCTTCGAGACGGTAAAATAAAAATTTTTCTCGAGCTCATCTTGTATTAATTTTTCTCGAAAGATATACAGCTATATATCTTCTTTGGATATTTTATTTGAACGTTTTGGATAATTACCTACGTTGTGGGAAAAAACGGGAAAATGACCGTTACGTCCCGAACGTCTTGTTTTTTTGTTTTTGTCTGTTTTTAATTGTTTTCTTCTTGATTTAATGCCGAAAATACTTGTCTGTGATTTTATATGAACTTTTTGTGTGATTTGCTCGAAGCGGAAAATAATATTTTCGGGCCGGGAAATCTTATTTTATTATTTAGAATTGGGGGATCTTACTTAACCCGATTCTGAATGAGACTAAAAATAATCTTTTAATTTTTAGGATTTAAGCACAAATAAAATAATTTTATATTATTATAATATTATTTTATTAGTCAAGATATGTTTTAGTGACAAATGGACCCTAAATATTTTGCGGGACCCACAATTAGAAACGGTTAGATCGGTAGCTTAATTAATCACCGTAGGTGTAGAACTTTCGAGCAGTGACTCACTAGTGACTCAAGAACATTTATTACGCAGTGTGACTAAGCCAGGTGAGTCACCGGGAGCCAACCAATGAGAATTAAGCTTGCTCACCAAGGCTTGATCTTAGCCTTTGATTCATCCAATGGCTTGGATGAAGCCAAGCAAGGTGCCCACCTTGCACCCCACATCATGTTCACGGCCAAGAGGCCTTAGGAGACAAAAAAAATCACTTTCATCTTCATCACTTTTCTCTCTTCTCTCTCATCAAGAACCCTAGCCACCATTCTTGTCCATTTTCTTCACCATATTCGGCCAAGCTCATTTCCTAACCATCCAACCATCCAAAAATTTTTCTAACCAAGTTTCCTTAACCTAAACACCATTTTAAGAACCTTTGTAGTTGGAAGTTTCTTCAAATTCTTCCATTTAAGGCTTGGAAACCAACCTTGAAAGTTTTACCTAGAAGGTGAAATTTCATGCTTTTCTTTTCTCTCTTCTTTTTCAAAGTTCTAAGCCATGATTTTTCCATGGTTTAGCTTCTTTTTCATGGTTAGTAACATGTAGGTTTTGTTTGAGATTTTTAGGTGTTTGGAGGAGTGAAAACCGTGACCTAGGAGGTGTGAAAGCAAGTTTTTGTCTTCATTTAAGGTAAGAGGAAGACAATTCTTATCATCCCTTGATGGTGGTAAGAAGATGGATTGTTTGTAGAATCCATAAGGATTCGGTTGTGGTGTGTTTATTGATATGTATTTGTTAATTTTTGTGGTTGCTAGTAGCTTAAGTGTTATGTGTTAGTAGCTTTCTTATTTGGTAATTGTAATAATTTTGCATGTCTATTAGCTTTTGAGAGCATGTCTACAAGCTTTAATTTAGGTTTTATGTGTTAGAAATATTTTGCATGTGTTAGAAATATTTTGCATAAGTTAGAGATATAATGCATGTGTTAGAAATATAGGATAAGCCATAGGATGTGAATAACATGTGTAAGATTGCATGAGTGTTCCAAAGAACACATTCCTTAGCTCACGGCAATGCCAAAGTGTGAGGACCAAAATGTTCTCTTGATTTTTCCTAAAGTGTAACTTAATTAACCTAGGAGAATCAAGAAAGTTTCTAATTGATTTGATCAAAGAAAATGCATTTAGAAATCAAATGGTAAAGATTTAGTATTTTTGGGCCAACATGCCTAAAGGTTTAATCTGAATCTAAATCATTGTTTTATAACATGATTTAATGAACTTAGATAAGATAATGTCTTTGACATGATTTAGAAGTCATATGAAAAAGTTTTACGAAATTTGGCCAACATGCCACTATAGGTAATCATGATTTCTAAAACTTGATCCTAAACCTTTTTCAATCAAAAGAAACAATACAAGTTAAGAAGAAATTTTCTATAATGATTTTTGAAGGAACCAATTGATTAGAAGTAAGTCTAAAGGGTTAAAAATTCATAATTTTATCATTAGGAAGGAAATACAGTAATGTTAAGAAATTTTCTAACATATAGCTCACTTTAGGTTTTGAAGCATGTTAGAGATTTCAAAAAGAATTTAATGAAATGGTTAAAAATTAGGTAAATAGAAATTTTATGGAAAATTTAGAAAACCATTATTATAAGTTTATAAACAAAATCTTGTCAATTTTTAGTAAAAATGAACCTATAAGATAGTAACAATATCCTAATGACAGTATGCGGTATGAAAAATTATTCAACGTAGTTTAAATGTACTAAGTACTATTTCTATCTGTTTAAACAGTAATTTTAAAGGCATTCGAATGAGAAAATGATTTAAAAATCCTACGCGATTGAGAAAACGTATTAAAAATGCTACACGATTTTAAAAACAGAAAAATATCTTTACCCGATTTTTAAACGTTTGTAAAAATGATGAGATTTCAAAAACGCGATAAAATTTCTACGCGATTGACCGTACTATATTTATTTTTCGCTGTCGGGAAAATGTGAACCCGTACAGGCTTTTGAGGTTATTTCGCTGTCGGGAAAATGTGAACCCGTACAGGCTTTTTGTCATTGAGGGCATATTTTTATCTTGAGGGCATTTTCGTAATTTCATATATTTAGAATTATGTTTTGTCTTTATACCAATTTTTGGTGTTTTGGTTGACGAGACGAATCACATCGTGTTGTCGATGCGATAAGTGTAGTGTAGTTTATTGTTCTAATAAACTTGGAGACTTTAGTGTACGGGATCCCACATGTGGACAGTTGGTAGCTCCGCTGGGCCGTGGTAAACCGATAGCACACTAATGTACTCGACATTCACTATATTTAATCGAGGTTTGTAAAGTCTAGTAGTACATTGCCTATAGTGCCACAACGGGAGACTGTGAACTATACTACGCCTGGATGGTGGATTCCCAGTGTTGTAGGCTATTGACGCAACGTGTGACCGCGTAATAGTTGGTTGGGCAGCCGTGGTACTAATAGATTTTGCAAGTCATTCTCTCTCGATATCTGTTTGGGTTTAGCTCCATGGAGTAGGGTTGTGTTTTGGTGTATTTGATTATATCTTGGATAATATTCCATTTTCTCTATTTATCTTTATCTGGTAATATCTTGGATATTCTTACATTTTCTCTATTTATATTTATCTGATAATTTTTATGTTAGTTGTCTATTTCTTATCTTATCTTATCTGTGAGATTGATTTATCTGTGTGATTTTCTTTATTTGTGTTATGTCTATGATGTTCTGAAACACTAGGATATCTAATATGAATTACTGTTATAGCTTCTTCATATTGTATGAACTGTGTAATTGTTATTTGTCGTCTTCTTATTTGCCATGTTGCGATGATTTTATGTTGTCTTACCTCTTTATTGTATGTGTCTCTGTCTATTTATTTTATACGGTAAAGAGTTTGAAGAGGAAGAAGAGGAACAACCTCTTGAGATCGTGTATCCTGAGGAAGAAGAAGGTCAGCAAGCCGACGATCAGTTTTACGAGCAAGAACCATCCGATCATCCATATCCTCTGGATTGATTGTGTGGGATGGCGACGCCAGCATTTTTGGGATTCATAGAGCTGGTATTTCATGGAGGTGATCTGGCGTGGCATTTACGAGGAGATCGTGCTTCTGTTACCTATGCTGGACGTATGACCGTGATTCTACGTCATCAGTTTGATGGAGATCCGATTATGACGACGACGTTATTTCTGCACTTAGAGTTACCCTTATCCATTAGGCGTTATTGGGGTCTTTGAAAACCCGAGTCTAGTGAGATAAGCATCGTATCGATGCGCGATCCCGTTATCGCCATGTGTCGAGACATCCGGATATCTATCTCCCGATGATCATTTTCGGTGAGAGTGATCCATCCGAGGATTAGATAACCATGATGTTTTTCGCGTCAGTATATGCATAATACGTATATATATTAACTCTTTTATTGCTTTCTTTCTTGTTTTTGTTTAAATAGTTGTAGTCTTAGTTGTAAATTATTTGTACATGCTTTATAACTTAACGATATGTATATTATCGGTAATGATGTTTTTTTTTTTTTTATTTCGTATTTTCCGCATTATCTTTTTGTTACATATTTAAATAACAGGAATTATTTTTACAACCCGTAATAATATTTATCAAATGTTTCACAACTTGGGTAGATTTTATTTCTATTTCTTTTATTTTCTTTTATGTGTGACATCCTCCAAAGGGGTGTTACACAAATGGGAGTGTCCAATCTGGTGGTTGGATGATAGGTGTACTGGTCAATGCTTGCTTCAAGTGATTGAAGGCATCCTTGCATTTCTGGTCAAAATGGAACTCCACTTCTTTTTGTAGCAAGTTGGATATTGGAAGAGCAATTTTGCTGAAATCTTTGATGAATCGCCTATAGAAACCTGCATGACCAAGGAAAGAACGAACCTCCCGCACGCATGTGGGGTAAGATAGGCATGAAATAACATCTATTTTCGCAGGATCTACCTCAATACCCTTGCTAGATATTATATGCCCTAAAACTATGCCTTGTTCTACCATGAAATGACATTTCTCAAAATTCAGAACAAGGTTAGTTTCAATGCATCTATGTAAAACCTGAGCCAGACTATCCAGACATGCATCAAAGGAAGAGCCATAGACAGTAAAATCATCCATAAACACATCCATGCAATTCTCTAAAAAGTCAGAAAAGATACTTACCATACACCTTTGAAAGGTGCCCGGAGCATTGCACAGACCAAAGGGCATCCTCCTGTATGCAAATGTGCCAAATGGACAAGTGAAAGTAGTCTTCTCTTGGTCTTCTGGGGCTATATGAATCTGAAAATAGCCCGAATATCCATCCAGGAAACAATAATGCGACTTGCCAGCTAGCCTCTCCAACATCTGATCAATGAAAGGTAGCGGAAAATGATCTTTTCTGGTAGCCTGGTTAAGCCGCCTATAATCAATGCAAACCCGCCAACTGTTCTGAACTCTTGTGGGTAAAAGTTCATTAATCTTATTCTCAACTACTGTGACCCCAGATTTCTTGGGAACAACTTACATGGGGCTCACCCATTTACTGTCTGATATGGGATAAATAATGCCAGCTTGAAGTAGCTTGGTCACTTCCTTCTTCACCACATCTAGAATCAAGGGGTTCAGTCTCCTTTGGGGTTGCCTTACTGGTTTCGTGTCCTCCTCCAATAAAATCCTATGCATGCATGAGGAGGGACTAATACCAGGAAGATCTGCAAGTGTCCATCCGATGGCTTGCTTATTCTGCCTCAAAACCTATAGCAATTTTTCTTCTTGTTCAGGTTGCAGATTCTTAGCAACAATCACTGGCAGCTTCTCACCATCTCCTAAATATGCATATTTAAGATGGTCTGGCAAAGTCTTCAACTCTAAGGATGGGGGCTATACAATGGAAGGCAGCAAGCTATTTGAAACAACTAATTCAGCAACATTAAATTCAGCACAGTTCTGACTTCTATTTTCACATGCGGTATCATTCAAGTCAGCAGTTGCATCATCACTCATACCAACATAAATCTCAGCACATGCAGCACACGGCTCAATATCACAAGCAGTACATGTATCATAAGAAACAGAATCCAGAAAGTCAACAATATCAGGGAATTCAGCATATAAATCAGCATAAACATCATCAACCAGCATCTCAATCACATCAATATGGAAAACAGAATGCTCCTCTAGGGGATGTCTCATGGCATATAAAATGTTAAACTGTACCAAATCATCGCCAAACTCCATAGAAAGGGTGCCAGCATGCACATCTATCTTGGTCTTGGGGGTCTTGAGGAATGGTCTGCCTAGAATCAATGGAGCATGGTTTGTTGAAGACTCATCTTCTATGTCCAAGACGTAGAAGTCCGCTGGAAAAATTAACTCATTCACCCGAACTAACACATCTTCCAGCACTCCTGCTGGATGAGCAGTGGTCCTATTTTCCAACTGAATCACGATACCAGTGGGTTGCAAAGTGCCAATGTTCAATGACTTATAAACTGACATAGGCATGACATTGATTGAAGCACCCAAATCTAGCATTGCATGTTCAAATCTGGAGTTGCCTATCATGCAAGGAATTGTGAAAGTTCCAGGATCTTTGCATTTATGTGGCATGCTTGGCGAGAATCATTGCGAAACATTTCGCCCATGCTAATCTTCTCGGTACCCTTAAGTCTTCTCTTGTGAGTGCACAACTCCTTGAGAAATTTGGCATACTTAGGAATTTGCTTGATTGCATCCAAGAGAGGAATATTGATTTCCACCTTCCTGAATGTGTCCATGACTTCTCTTTCTATTTCTGTTTGTGCAGTATGCTTGGACTGTGTGACTCTGTTTAGAAAAGGTAGTGGAATGACCAGATTTGAATTCTCTGCACATTTCTTCTGTGTCATAGATTTTTGGACTGAGCTATCCATTTTCTTCTGTTTCTAGTCACCTTCTGGTTGCTGCACTTGTAGTTCAGGTTGTGGTGGAGTAGGACCGTCAACTTCTCTGCCACTTCTCAAGCTAATGGCACTTACATTACCTCTTGGGTTGTTGACTGTTTGTGAAGGCAATTAGTTCGACCCTTGACTTTTCACTCACTCGAGTGGTTGCCATCTCCAATTTGAGTTTGTAAATTCGGATAGTGGCATTGACATTCTCTTGAAACTGTTTCATCAAGTCTTCGAAAGGTGGCTCACCGGGGAGTGGTCATGTTGGAGCAGTGGTGGAGGGGCTGCTACATGGGTGGCGGCGCGAGTTGTGCTTGCCTAAATGCAAGTGGTTGGTACTTGTTGCCGAGCACAGCTTGGTATCTAAACTGCGGTTGCTGCTGTTGGTAGGGTTGTTGTTGTTGTTGACCAGAATTTCCATATCTCATGTTGGGATGGTCCCTCCAGCCAGGGTTATAGGTATTAGAAAATGGATCATACACAATTTCTTCTTGTGATTGCGATATTGGGGTCTACCAGAAAAATACCATTTCTTTGCCGCACCAGCATTGCTCGGAAAAATAGAACCACCATCCTGAAGTGTGGGGCATGCATCAGTAGGATGAGATAAACAAGAGCAAATGCCGCACATAGTTGCAGCCATCTGCATTGGTGCTTATTGTCCCACTGCTAACTGCCTCACCAAAGAAGTCAATTCATCAAGTCTGTGTTCCATTCTCTGTTGGTCTACATGAGATGATTGAATCTCATTGACTCCTCTGGTTGAGGTAATAATTTGTGTGCCAAATTATTGGGTATTGGCTACTATGTTTGCTATCAAATCTCTCGCTGCTGCAGGGGTCTTGTCTACTAAAGCTCCTCCAGAGGCAGCATCCACCATGCTTCTGTCATTTGGCAGCAAGCCTTCATAGAAATATTGAATTAAGAGTTGATCAGTGGTTTGGTGGTGGGGACAGCTCGAGCACAGCTTCTTGAATCTTTCCCAATATTCATGCAAGGTCTCTCCTGTCATTTGTCTTATACCACATATATCTTTTCTAATGGCAGCAGCTCTAGAGGCAGAGAAAATTTTCTCTAAGAACAACCGCTTCATGTCATTCTAACTTGTTACTGAACCTGGTGAAAGATAAAATAACCAATCCTTGGCTGTAACAGCAAGTGAGAAGGGAAATGCCCTCAGCTTGATGTGCTCTTCTGAGATCCCATGTGGCTTCATGGTTGAACAAATCACATGGAACTCCTTTAGATGCTTATGGGGATCCTCACCTGCAAAATCGTGAAACTTGGGCAACAAATGTATCAATCCATATTTTAACTCAAAATCAGCATCAAGATCTGGGTATTGAATACATAAAGACTGGTTAGTTATATCAGGAGCAGCAAGTTCCTTAAGAGTTCTATTCTGCATGTTATCAGCCATGGTTTTAGAATTATTCAAGATCTCAAGTTCACTCCCAATATTAAGATCAAATTCAGAAGCAATTCTTGCACTTAGCCTGCGAGCTCTAATCAACCTATACAAGGTTCTATCAATCTCAGGATCAAAGTCAACCAAGTTATCAGGCTCGGACCTAGTCATGCATCATACATAACAAATAAATAAGCAAAATACACTAGACAATGGATAAAAATGTTAGAAAAGTTAATAAAAAGCAAAAGTTAGTAAAAACACTTAAAATGAAAAGATTACACTTACTGTTCCCCGGCAACGGCGCCAAAATTTTGACGAGCGCCGAACTCAGTCAAAATTATAACCGAAGTTATTACCTAAACTTGTAGTATAGTGAACAACACCGGATCGTCTCCTCAAGGATCATAGATGCAATTTGATCAAATCAAGTGAAAGTTAGAAAAAGGGGGGTTTTGATGGTTCAAGGATCACAGTGACAAGATTTAAAGAGAAATAACAATTAAAAGAACAGTTAATTCAGAAATCTATCCGAGATTGGGTGGATTCAATCATAAACCTTTCAACAAACATTTGAAGCACATTTGAATGGTTAACTTGGATCTAACCGAAATCTCAGCATTAGGTTCAGAATTCACACTAGACAATCGTCCAGAATTCAATTGACAAGTGATAAACACAAATCTGCAATCGCACCATTCATGTAGATATATGTCAATTTAAGCACCAAATTCAATTAACCTAGGCACCAATCAGTAACCTAACCTCTTCAATGATGTGATTAGTTTAGATCAATCAGTTCTAAGCTTCATCACAAATTTCAATCTTCAGTTATGTGATTAATTCAGATCAATCAGTTCTAAGTTTCATCACAATACTTAATCTTAAACCAAGATCAAATCAGATCAAACATAAAGAGAATCACCATTCATGTATTCAAGATCAAGAAAACAGAAGAAGAATAAGAAGAAGAAGAGAAGAGGAATTCAAATATAAATCAAATACATTACATAACCAAGGTCTCAAGAATCCAAACCACAATCTCTTCAAGAGTCCCGAATTGACTGAAAGTAACTTAGCTCTCCATTACAATGAAGGAAATCATCAAAATATACAAGAGCTATGAGAAACTATGAAGAAACAAGAAGAAACTATAAGAGAATTGAAGGAGAATACAACTTGTTGTTAATGATAACCAATGGTGCCCTTTTATAGAAGTCTAAGGTAACAAAATGACAAAGGGGAGTGGGTGGATGAGTGGGTTGGTGAGAGGAGTGGTTGAATGGGTTGGTGAGTGGGTTGGTGAGTGGAGTGGTTGAATGGAGTGGTTGAATGGAGTGGGTGAGTGGGTTGGTGAGTGGAGTGGTTGAGTGGGTTAGTGAGAGGAGTGGTTGAGGACGAAAATTTTGACGTCTGACTTGGAAGCCAAAAACGACTAACTATACTTCAGATCCACGAAAAGTACTCTTCATGAAAGTTGTAGATCTTTGTCTTGGCTATAACATGCATATCTGGATCGTCCAGTTTGGCTTCCTGCAGCCCAAGATATGGCCCAAATACCGCAGGTCACTCAAACCCAACTTCAGCACCTCTGTTCCGACTTGCAGCCTCAAACTGACCTATTAGACTTCATTTTTTTCAAAAAGTGTTCTTCATGAAAGTTGTTTATTTGGGTATTAACTATCAACTGTCCAAATTTCAGCCCATCTCCATTATTACAACTTGGGATATGATTTTATGAGTGCACACCGTTCGGATTCTAGTGACAGAACCCGTATTCTGACTTCCATGTAAACTTAGGTTCCTTAGACATCTGAATTGGATTTTGAGCTCTTCATCAAAGTTGTAGAGATTCCTCCTAGCTTTCCTACAAGGTAAAATTCATGATTATCAGATATCAAGAACTCAAGTTATGGCCAAAATACAGAAACAGTGTCAAATCTCGATAATGCTGAAAATATTCAATTAGGACCAATTTGAGCTCAAACTCACAAAATCATACCAAACTCAATCAATTAAGAATATGGAGAGTGTAAATGACTAAACATAAGGGTTTCTTAATGAATAAAATATGTGATTATCATTATGGTCAAAGATGACTAAATTTTGAGTTAGTAACTTTTATATCTGTTACGCATTTTTTAAACTTCCAAAGCTAAGTTTTTAAGTTAAAATAAGCATTTTGAAAAAATTTAGAACTCAACTTAGTTCTTGGATCCATTTTTCTATAATTTTCTATATGCTGTTATTTACTAATTAAGTTTCATTACTCGGTCTCTAGTTAAATTAAACTGAGAGATTAAGTAAATATGCTTACTGAAACTTATCTTAATTAGTATTTTATACCAAATTATTCTCCATATCTTACTTATCATCTCCATGAAATTTCATAATTTTCTAAGATACGTAGTTGTTCCATTACTTTTCCCTTAATTTCTCTTCGGTATCCTTAAAAATACCAAATTGGCTCAGATGCTTCCCAAAAATTTACTAATGCTTTTATTATGGTTTATAGCTAAGAAATAAATTTTCCATATTTATTCTCATTATACTAGTTGTTTACACAAACACTTTGGTTATTTCATTGTATTCAGTGTTATAGAATTACACTCAAACTAGTTCACAAAATAACCCGAATTAACAGATAATTTTCACTAGTATTATTGAGCTTTTATAACCCTAATTATGATCATTAGGGTAGGAGGATGTTATAATTCTCTCGCCTTTTATAAATGTTGTCCTCAAAATTTGCTTACCGTATTCAAAAAAATTTGGATAGTTTTGCATCATATTGGACTCAAGCTCCCATGTAACTTCCTCCGAGTCACCACCTTCCCATAACACCTTCATTAGAGGAATTTGTTTACCCCTGAGCTATTTCATTGCTCTATCCAAGATCCTTACAGGTTTAACTACATAAGTTAAATCATATTTTAACTGTACTGATTCAGTTTCTAAGATATGTAAAGGATCTGAATTATACTTCCAGAGTTGGGAAACATGAAAAACATCATAAAAGTTTGACAAGTTGGGTGGCAAAGCAATTATATAAGCAGCTAGTCCAACTCTTTTTTAGGATTTGGAAGGGACTAAGGAATCTAGGGTTCAACTTTTTTGTCTTTATGGCCCTACTAACTCCTATAATAGGAGTGACTCTGTGGAATACATGTTCTCCTTCTTTGAATTCTAGAGGCCTTCTTCTCTCATCCGCATAACTTTTTTATCTACTTTGGGTTGCTAACATCCTATTCTTGATCATTTTGAATTGCTCTGTGGTTTGTTGTACTAGTTTAGGACCTAAGATAGTTTATTCTCCAATTTCATACTAACACAATGGTGACCTATATTTTCTGCCATACAAGGCTTCATAGGGTGCTATTCCTATGTTGGCATGATAACTATTATTGTAGGCAAATTCTATCAAAGGTAAGAACCTATCCTAACTACCCTGATAATCGAGCACAAAGGCTCTATTCATATCTTCCAAGGTTTTGATGATAAGTTGTACTGAAATTCAATTTGGTTCCAAAGGCGGTTTGTAGAGCTCTCCAAAATCTAGAAGTGAACCTGGGATCTCTATTAGATATTATGCTAGAGGGAATTCTATGTAGCCTAATTATTTCTTGAAGATATAGTTGAGCTAACCTATCCAATGACCAATTAGCTTTTATAGGTAGAAAGTGTGCAGATTTGGTTAACCTGTCTACTATAACCCAAATGGCATTATGACTTGATTGGGTTCTTGGTAATCCCACAACAAAATCCATTGATATGATTTCCCACTTCCATTTTGGGATTTCTAAAGGTTGTAGAGTTCTAGAGAATCTTTGGTGTTCAATTTTAACTTTTTGACAGACCAGACATTTGGACACATATTCTACAATATCTTTTACAAGATTGGCCACCAAAACATCTTTTTGATACATCTTGGTAGTTCCATGATGAATGGTGTATTTGCTTTTATGAACTTCTTCTAAAATCTTTTCTTTGATTTCAGATTCTCTAGGGACACATAATTCATCTCTAAACATTATTGTTCCATCTTCAGCCCTTCTAAAGTTCTTTTTCTTTCCTAGCAAAATTTGTTCATCTATTTCTTTTAAACTTTCATCATCTTTTTTAGCTTATTTAATTTGAGCCCTCAATTCATTATGAATGTCCAATCTGTTCAAACAAAGCCTATGAGGTAACACAATCACTATTAGGCTCAAATCTCTAAAGCTCTCTAAGAGTTTTATTTCTTGTATCATCATATGGAATACATGCAGAAATTTTCTGCTTAGTGCATCGGCCACCCCATTGGCCTTACCTATAACACCTTATTACCGATAACCTAGTATACTTAGCATATACCTAGCTAAGCAGTATTAGCAATGCTACTTCTAACTTAAAACAATACTCTAATCCCATAACATTCATTCATCCATATAAATAATTATGGAGAGCCACGAAAAACTAAAGGTTATATACATACATCATAAGCTTCACAAGGCACACTGTAAATACATAACTTCATACAAACTTAAAGCAGTGTAAATAAATACTAGCTTTACATTACTAAGCATAAAAACCACTCTAGTCTTCATACTTTTTCTTCTTTCCTTTGGAAAATCTCCCACCTGAATTTACATGGCAACACACAGGGTGAGAATTCACAATTCTCAATATAAGTAACCAATATAAGTGTTTAATCATCCACAATGAATAAACCATAATTATAAACATAGGATTATACCTGCAACAGATAAATGAGCCACTGCTCAACACTATTAGAAGATACATACCACTTTATGTAACATTCACAAGGTAAGCTAGAATTCTAACTCATATATATACGACAATCAATGATATCAAACAACCGCTCATACAATCGTAAGATATCATCAACAAGTAAGCAACAAGAAAGGCAAACACCCATACAACTGTAAATAAATCCAATGCTTCATGATATGATGTATAGTTATGCTCACACAAGGTCCTAATATTATGAGTATGTAATACAAATAATGGTTTTTAGTTTTAAAAGAAAACATATGTTACTTGCTCATTCCTAGGAACCGCATTCCCTTGTATATACTAGGTAGTATAGGCACACGACCCTAACACTACCTGGTAATATGTGGACTCGTTCCCCTCACAGTGGTAAGAGTACTAATACCAACCTCATACACTAGTAACCCTGACCATAAAAGCATTACCCGCTACAAGAATTTAGAATCCCCTATCTCTCCAAGGTCATTTCCTACAATCCTCTAGTCAAATGGTTGTAAATACCATCTGAGGTTATAATACATAGGAAAAAACAAATAGCTAGTTTGAAAACAAAACATGCAAGGGGTCTTTAAACCAAATTTGAATTAATCACAAGGTTCACACAACCAAGTGAAAAGCAACACTAGTAATTTAAGATTTTACCTCAACTTACCACATAAGTAGTAAATTCCATGTCACTAGCATTCTTGCATCTAGCACCTCAAACCATCACTTCGCAAGTGATTTCAAGGCAACCTCAAGTTGCTCAAGGTTCTAGACATTCCCTTATAGCATTCCACAACTCTTGGGTGCTCAAGGTTATTGCTTTGCTATCGCAAGTGCACAGGTCGCGCAAGTAATATAGTAAAAGTAGGATATCATTCCCACGAGGCGTACGTCAATCTCGAAAGTCAAATATTAACTAATACCTTACTTAATGCTGTTCAAAAACATTCAAATTTAGAAGGGGTTGTGTAAGTTAACTATTAATGAAAGACTTAAATGCAATGAATAGGAATTAAAGATATTGATTAGAGAATAAGGAATCCTTCTTCACCCTCTACTTCAACCAATGATATGCAATCCTCTTAAGCAATATAAATGAGACGAGATTTGTTAGCTTGAGAAACTAACTTAGTCCTATGTCTAGTTCATTTAACTATGCTTCATTTACCTAGTTCACTATGTTTCCATCAGAACTAGTGCAAACTCCACTCATTAAGAATGATTCTCAATAACAGTTATGCATGACCAATAGGTATATATCTATCCCATTAGCTAATTAACTTTTTCTACCATTAGAATGACATTAAACATGCATTAACCATATCCATGATCTGAAACCTAAATCCCCATGTCTAGTTCAATAGATTTAATCCAACCACATTAAATATTGGCCAAACACTCAAGAGCAGTAAAAGAAATATGATTAAACTAACCCAAATCATCTATATTAACTCAAAGGGTTACAAAATTATCAATATTCATAGAAGGATCTAAAGAAATTCCTATACACAACTTAGTTGCATATGACATACGAAAATCTATCACAAATAATCATTGTCATGGCAATAGAAGAAAGAAAGTAAAAGGAGTAAAAGATGGAAGCTCAATATAGTGATCATGCTTGAATCTTCTTTTTTGAAGAAGATGGCCTCCAACTTTGGTCCCTTCAGCTTCCTTTCAACCTCAACAACAAACCCTAGCAGTTGTGTTCTAAAATGTAAAAAGCTCCTCTACTGAATTGCCTAAAATCAGTATTTATAGGCTAATTTTTCACTGTCACGCCGCGGCATGAACCACCTTGTGCCACGACACGTGTTTAATTTAGGTCACCATGTCGTGGCATTCACTCCTTTGTGTCGCGGTGTGTGAGCCTTGGGTTTTAGTATGTAGCAAGATGAGTGTACCACGCCGTGGCATGAGATGCTGAAATCCACCTTTGGCTTCTTATTCCAATACAAGTCCAAGTCTTCAATAAATCTGCTTGTTTGGAGCCATTCCTGCAATAGAAAAATCACCAAGTTAATAATAGTTGCAAATTCACTTAATCACATAAAGAATTATACCAAATTTCCTCAAGATCATATAGGAAGATATCACAATTGAATTCGATAAATATAAGCTTGAAATCTTCTATATATGTGCAATAATAAGGATTAAGCATTCTATATAGAACAGATACATGACATAAATAACTACATTTTATGGAGTTATCACACCCCTAAACCTAGGTTTTTGCTTGTCCTCGAGTAAAACAAAGTATAATTAAGTAAACTTGCTTAACAATCTCATACTTCATCATACATTCAACATCTAACATGAATTCCAATTTCACTGAAACTACAACTAATGTACAATGATTGTTTAAGCCCTCTAAGAATGCTAATGCCACATAATCAACTCCACACATACATAATCTTTAGCATGAAAACATTCAAAGCCACTTTTCATGCAAATCACATCTCCCACAAGCATGCAAGCTAAACTTCTCCTAATCAAGTCATACACATCCGGATAAGTTTATGAACATACATGCATAGAAATGAAATAATCCACAAGATTGTCTTTAAACTCTTTCTCCACTAATGTAAATCACACACAACTGAGGATCAAAAGGGACTTCCACAACTTATAATGTACGACCAATGGTTATGGGCAGAAGAACAACATGGAAGGGATTTAATACAAACATTGAGAAACATAAACATGTTATTTCAAGACTTGAGTCACCAAGTAAAACTATTAGGGTATTCAAAAAATGAAAGATTAGAACTCTTTTGAACCATTCGATGCTTTTTATATTTGACTTTTCTTATTTCATTCAATTGCTTTCTTTTCTTTTTCTTTTTTTATGCTTAAACAAAGCAATGCTTTTTCTTTTATTGTAGATGGTTCCTTTAAGTTCATTTTTGTAATTGACATGCATAATACCTCTAATCACTAGACTTACTTCAAGAAATAACATATTATGTACTCAACAAATAATGGTGGTAGGATGAGACTGCAATGCTTTCACATGCATAAGAATGGTTACATGGTAGGGAATACAATGGTTGTTGAAAAACATAAAAGGCCAACATTATTTAAGCTTTAAAAGGGACCTATGGATATAATTACATCAGGGTAAGCTTGAAAGGTTCAATCGGTCCAAACAATGCCCTAATCATTTCCTTATCATGCATAATCTAGGATTTCGCTTCAAGAGAGTTTAAATATAATTTCTAGGATACTTGAAATCTCAACATACACTATTCGTAAACCTTCTCTAAACATGCACTCATATCATTTTCAAAGTTACATGCACATACGAGTGGGATCTAAATCATGCATTTGAAAAGCGACTAGATTATTTCAACATGTTTCTAGATTGCATATAGTTTCGCTTAAAAGAGGGCAATTCACAAGCAATATTATCATAAGACAACCCAAAACTACACTAGTAATTAGCCCATTGTGATGCATTTTAACTTATTTGACTTTACGTTGAATATTGAAAACATACATTCCATTTGGCACATGTGCAATAAAAACATAAAAACTATATAATCACTTAAGATTAATAAACAAAACACTATATATAATCATAATAATATATACAATAACCATCAAAACTGTTTAACATCATAACATGCTTTTCATTCATTTTCTTACAATCCCCCCAAAAATGAAACATGTTAAGAATGCTCCCCCAAACCTAAGGGAAATAGTGTCCCCATTGTACATAAAATATAACAAAAATAACATGAAAGAAAACGACTTGTATGCAGCAGGGATAGACATCATCCTCTTCCTAATCAGCATCATTTGCATCCTCTAGGTCCTACTGTGGCTTGGGAGGGATAACTATAGCCTTGAGTGGGAACTCGGGCACCGAAAAGTCATCTATAGGTAGTCCTAAGCGCTCGATCATCCACCGCTGTGTCTGGATGGTGTATTGGTACTGCAAAGTCTGCATGGCAGCTAATCGTTCCATCTAGGTCTCCATCTGTGTGTGCCAATTTGGGTTAAGTGGTGGGGCTGCTCTAGGCACTTTATGAGCCTGTCTCTGTTCGACAGGTGCTGGTGGTGGAGCTGCTCCCAGCCTCTTAATGATTCTTAATGATATAATAATTGAGAGGTTGTTTCACATCAGAAAGCTCCTCATGTGGCCCCTCATTATACGTGTTGCCTGCTGTAGAGTGTGTGGATGAGGGAAGGGAAGAAGAGACTCATGTACTCCCTCATTGACCTCCTGATCTGGTCTAATATAAGCTGAGCAACATCTATGGACTAGTGCTCAAGGATGGCATATATCATAATAGCTTAATCACGTGTCACCTTAGATAAGTTTGCTGATGGGAGAATCCGGGTAAAGATAAAATGGTACCAAACCCTAGCCTCTAGCATCAAGCAGGATCAGGGGAAGAATTGTGCCCTCTGTGTCTGCACACTCAAGGTCTAGACGACTGGCTAAGCCTCAGCGGTTTAGATCCTGGCAGTGACCGTGTTAAGGTCTATGCCCTCCTCTGGCTCCCATTGGACGAATGTCGTTTACTCACAAATCTCAGGGGGAGGAAGCAAGCTCAAAGTCACCCTAATAGATGCAGCAAAGTAGGAGATCATACATCCCTGCACTTTCACTGTAGTACTCCCCTCACCAGAGAAGGTCGCGTTCATGTAGAACTCGTAAACGACTAGAAGAACGATTGCAGACTTTGGGTGTTGGACAAACACACCCTAGTGGAGTTGGTTGAGGATTCCCTCAATCTCTTAGTAGATGGCCCTTGAGAAGGAGAAGCCATGCTCCGGAATGATGGGCCTGGTAACCAGTACCGTGTATCGTTGAGCCGTAGGAGTTGATATGAACTTCCTCCTATCATACTTAGGAAAAGGAGGAGAGGGCTCCCTATTGTCCTGGCTGGTTGAACCTCTTTAGCATTTAGGATGCAAGGTGTAAGAGGTATTCTATCCCTAACCTGTCAAAATATGCAACATGTGAGAATTGAGCATTAAATAGTATAAAAACATATAAAACAGAGCAATTCTGCACATATTAAGACCATACGCCATGGCATTCACACCTATGATGCGGCATTCATACATATTCATACACACATTGTGGCCTTTAAGCCAAAAAATCATATCACGCTGTGACATAAAGGTGTCACACCGCGACACTCAACAAAATTCACACTTACGCCGCAACATGTACCAATAATATCGCGACATACACTAAAATTCAACCCTATGCCGCGACATGAAGGCTCCACGCTGCGGCACTTATGAATATTTAAACATACTCCGCGGCATGACATAAGCCACGCCACGACGCAAGCACGAAAAATTTGTGCTTTTTCCTAGCAACACACAAGGCAGCACCAAAATCACACAAAAACGCACACTTACAGGCATATATGGTCTGAGAAACAAACAAAAACAAGGGAGGCCCAAACATAAAAACAAAATAAAACAAAATGCAAAACAACTAAAAAAAACAAATAACAAAATAAACTAAGTTTAAGTAAAACATACCTTGAAAAAGAAGTGCAAGAATCTAGATTATGGGGAGGGGAAAGCAGGAAACAAGGGAGATACGCAGAGAAACTGAGAAACAAATGAGAGAGGAGCACAAAACGGCGCGACACATAAACCTACAAGCTGCAGCGCACCGCGGCGTGCATTAAATTCCCTTGTATTATTTAAATTTATATTTATATAATTTTATTTATTTATTTTTTAACAGAGGCACGCCATGGTGTGAAACTTGGTGCATTGTGGTGCCTTACTCTAGGGTTTTTGGCCTGAGATGCACCAAAATGCACTCACGCAGTGGCGTGGCAAGTCTTACATCACGGCATGAAGAGTCTATCTGCATAATTCTGTAGAAAAATCCATTCTGCTACTATTTTTGCTTCATTTTGGCCTCCATCACCTTCAAAATTTGTCTAGAGGGTCAAGTTACAATTTGTACAACAAAAACATAATAAAACCACAAAACCAAAGTATTGGCATATTTAAAGACTTTAAACTAAAAGATTAAACACTTATGTTCTCTCCCAAAAGGGGCCTTATTTATAGTCTTTACAGGACTTGGTTTTCTTTGCATCATGGATCATTTAATGTGAGGAAAGACTTCCTCCTGTCAACCTCTCCTCCATGATAAGGTTTTAGGTGTTGGCCATTAACCTTAAAGCTTGACGAGCTATTTGGTGGAGAAATCTCTATGGCTCCATAGGGGAACACTTTCATCACCACAAATGGTCTCGACCACCTTGATTTGAGCTTTCTAGGAAATAATCTAAGTCTTGAGTTGTACAATAAGACGTGTTGCCCTGGCTTAAACCTCTTATCAATTATGAGTTTATCATGCCATCTCTTGACTTTTTCTTTATAAAGCTTGACATTTTCATAAGCTCACAAGTGAAATTCATCCAGTTCATTTAACTAGAGCAATCTTTTCTCACTTACAGCTTGAAGATCAAAATTAAGCTTTTTGATAGCCCAATATGCATAATGTTCCAATTCAACCGGAAGGTGACAGGCTTTTCCAAATACAAGGTTGTAAGGAGACATGCCAATCGAAGTCTTAAAAGCAGTGCAATAAGCCCATAATGCATCCACCAACCTCCTTGACCAGTCCTTTCTTGAAGAACTTACCGTTTTCTCCAGGATTCTCTTAATGTCATGGTTTAAGATTTTGGTCTGCCCACTTGTTTGTGGGCGGTATACTGTGGTGACCCTATGCAAGACTCCGTACTTCCCTAAAAGCTCTTGAAAGCATTTGTTGCAAAAATGAGAACCTTTATCACTTATGATCGCTCTTGGGGTTCCAAAGTGGGTGAAAATATGCTTCTTTAAGAACTACACCACCACTTTTGAGTCATTTGTAGGCAAGGCTACTACTTCTACCCACTTGGAGACATAATCCACTGCCACCAATATATACACTTGACCAAAGGATGGTATAAATGGCCCTATGAAGTCAATTCCCTAAACATCAAATAATTCAACCTCGAACATGATGTTCAATGGCATTTCATTCCTTCTTGATATGTTTCCTACTCTTTGGCATCTATCACATCTGGCCACAAAGGAAATAACATCTTTAAGTAGAGATGGCCAATAAAATCCAGCTTGCATTACCTTAGCGGCGATTCTATTCCCTCCAAAATGGCCACCATAAGGAGATGCATGAAATTACTCGAGGATAGCCTCAATCTCCTCTAAAGGCACACATCTTCTAATTAGATGATCAGCACATTGTCTAAAGAGATATGGCTCATCCTATAAGTAAAACTTAACATTATGTAGGAACTTTTTCCCTTGATGATGAGTAAGATCAGGTGGTAAAACACCGCTCACTAGATAGTTGGCATAATCTACATACTAAGGAAACTCATGGTATTTCACCAGAAAAAGTTGCTCATCAGGGAATGACTAATTAATCAAGGTTGAATTACCTTGGCCTGACTCACCTTTTAGTCTTGACAAGTGATCAGCTACTTGATTTTTAGCCCCTTTCCTATCATGGATTTCTAATCAACTTATTCCACCATTAGAATAAAATTAAACATGCATTAACCATATCTATGATCTCAAACCTAAATCCCTATGTCTAGTTCAATAGATTTAATCCAATCACATTAAATATTAGTCAAACACTCAAGAGCATTAAGAGAAATATGATTAAACAAACTCAAATCATCTATATTAACTCAAAGGGTTACAAAATCATTAATATTCATAAAAGGATCCAAAGAAATCCCTATAAACAGCTTAACTACTCATGACATACAAAAATCTATCACAAATAATCATTGTTATGGCAATAGAAGAGAGAAAATAAAAAGAGTAAGAGATGAAAGCTCAATATAGTGATCTTTGATGCTTGAATCTTCTTTTTTGAAGAAAATGGCCTCCAACTTTGGTCCCTTCAGCTTCCTTTCAACCTCAACAACAAACCCTAGCAGCTGAGCTCCTCTGCTGAATTTCCTAAAATTAATATTTATAGGCTAATTTTTCACTATCATGCAGCAACATAAACTACCTTGTGCCGTGGCGCGTGTTTAATTTAGGTCACCACACTGCGACATTCACTCCTTTGCATCGCGGCATGCAAGCCTCAGGTTTTAGTATGCAATAGGTTGAGTGCACCACGCCGTAGCATGAACATGCCTGGGCCGTGGTGTGAGATGCTGAAATCCACCTTGGGCTTCTTCTTCCAATGTAGGTCTAAGTATTCCATAAATCTACTTGTTTGGAGTCCTTCCTGCAATAAGGAAATCACCAAGTTAATAATAGCCACAAATTCACTTAATCACATGAAGAATTATACCAGATCTCCTCAAGATCATATAGGAAGATATCATAATTGAATTCGATAAATATAAGCTTGAAATCTTCTATACATGTGCAATAACAAGGATTAAGCATTCTATATAGCACATATATAGGGTATAAATAACTACATTTTATGGAGTTGTCAAAGGTTTCACCAAATCCTATCACAAGGTCCACCCTATCCAAGTGAAAGAGCTAAGACTAGAAAACATGCATTCTTGGCTCAACTCTACCACATAAAGGAACCAACTCATGTCTCTTGTAATACGCCAAGCTCAACCTAGAAAAATAAGGAAGTGTACACCATTTATGTACCTCAAGTTCAACTTTAATTCTAAAAGAGCAACTTATGCATACAGGTAGGCATACTATACCAAACAAACTCACACTAGTGTTTCTAGTACACCTTCTCATCACTTCCCAAGTGATACCACAAGCAAAGTATACCTAAGGCACCTACCTATGGCATTCCATATCTCAAGGGATGCCTAAGGTTTCTCAACCCTACCTTATGGCATTCCACCACACTTTGAATGCCTAAGGTTTGCTCAAATATCCATTTATACTAGGTGGTTGTCCTTGTAACACTCTACTCAACCTAATGATACTCATTAGTGTTACAGTAGGTCAATAAATTTTGTATTAGTTACTTGATAAATTGGGTAACTGTTTGGGTTAAATTGAGCCTAGATCTATAACACTGAATGTGAGAAATAGCTCAAAATAATCTAAAAATTTAACTTAAATAGCTAAGAGCTTAGAAAAAAATATAAAAAATTATTTCTAAGTCATGAATGCTTGGAATGAGTTATATTAAATTTTAAGAGATCAAATGAATTAATTTAATATTTTTAATAACATTGAGAAAGTATTTATAAATATAATAAAATAGCTAGAAAGCTTGAAAAATTATGAAATTATTTGCAGATGATAAATAAAATATGAAAATTATTTTAATTTAAAAAGTAAGTTGAGACAGGTACGTTTACCTACCTTATAAGTTTGATTTAATTTAAAAGAAATAGTGCAATTTATTTGATAAATGGCAATCTGTAGAAAATTATGAAAAATCAAAATATATGAATGAATTTAAGATCTGCTGTTTTTGGGAACACTCATGAAAGCTGAAAAATTTAATTTCGAAAGATTAAAGTGTTCCTAGAAAACACAAAAATTCTAAGTGAATTTGTTTTATAAAACTTTTTCCTACCATTCTCAGCCTCATATTCCTTATCCTTTCACACTATTCACCTCTTTTCATTTCTCTCTCTCGTATACTCTCCCTAAATGCTCATCCATTTATATTTCTCACTTGCTCATTCATCTTGCTGCTACTTACCCATTGGTTCCCTCTCACATTATCATTCACGTTGTTGTTTTCCCCTTCCTGCATTCACTCACGTTGCTACTCCTTCTTCCACTCATTCATTCTTTCTTCATTTTCGAGTAGATTGGTCATCCGTTCCTGCTATGTAACTAAGCCATCCATCGTTTGGTTGTCTGCTTTTGCCGTGGTGTGGTCTGGTTAGGTCTGTTCTGACTGTTTCCCTTTCATTTTTGTTTCTTTATTTTTCACTCAAATTTATCTTGTTTTATATGGGCTGGAAAAACAGAGAACAAAGTAAGAAAAGAAAAAAAGGGGTAACAACAAATGAAAATTAAGAAAGAAAGGAAAGCAAAAGGGAAAACTCAAGCTTGAGGTAGGGGAAATGTTCTCTTTAATTATTATCCATTTACTCCATGTGTTGGTGGCTATTTTAAGCATGAGAAATAACTAAGAATTTCCATATTAAATGTGGTTTTCATACTTGATTATCATCCTTTTAATTTTAATAGTGTACTTGTTCTTGATTTTTTAAGTAAGGATATGAAATTGTGGTTGTTGATGATTCTAGGATAACTTTGATATGGATTGATTTCTGTTTTTTTTTTAACAGAACTGTGACTGTGTAGCAAGCTTTATGCTACTGTTTTGATTTTACATAAGGTTATTTTTATTGATTCTTGAGAATATGAAGCTCTACCATTATGCAATGTCATTTTTATGTGGTTGTAAATGATGATAGGTAGAAGAAAGGTTATGTAAAGTTAAATTGTAGTTAAGTTTACCTGTGATTATAATTAATTATGAGATAATGATGATAAATTGCAATGTTATTTGATGCTATCTTAAATGCAGTTAAGCATAGATTATAATTATGACCATTTATAAAAACTAAGGATTGAAGGAAGATGAATATATATGTATTGAGTTTTTAGAGTAAGATTGTAAGAATTGATTAATATTGTTTTTGTTGTATGTCTCAAGGCTAGTTTAAATTATAATGTTGTTAAAGTCTTTATGATTGTTTATCTATGGTTTTATTGATGTTGGATGTGATAAGAAATATAAAATTTTATTAAATGATTGCTCGGTTTAAGTTATGGTTGAACCATGTGTTTGATGGAGTCTCTTTGACTTAATATTTTCATCTTTTCCTAAAAGTTATTGTGTTGAGTTTAAGATATTGATTTAAAGGGAACATGATTATAAAATAACTGAATATTTTAAAGTATGTGGCTGCCTTGTTTTAGAACATAAATTCTATGCATTTAGCTCAAATATTAACATCTAATGTTGAATGAAAATACTTGGTTTTAAACCATATGTAGAACATGGCCACTCCTTAAGAAAAAGAGAAGAAGTCCCTTACGGAATTATATTCTTGGTTGTTAATCTTAGTTGATTAGTTTTTCTTGATGGCCATTAAAAGGAAACTTTGACCGTGACTTAATTTATGGCTAATGATACTTGTTAATATTGTAAAGACATTAAGGTATTTGAATGTCTTTATTATTGGTTGAGTTAGAAATGCATTGAATTGTATGTGTAATTGAAGTTTGAGTTGTGATTGAATGAACTAGAGATTCTTTTTAATTTAGGGTGTTACAGCTAAACCCTAGTGTATAGGGATTTTATTAAATTATGTGATTCTTCATAAATTTATATTCATATGACAATTAAGTGGATTAAAGATATGAAGGGTAGTTGATAAGTTCAGTTGATCATGTTGACCGAATTGTTATATAAGGGATGAGGTTGTAACACCCTAAAAATTCTGTATCTCTTAAACAGTAATTTTGACAGTTAACAAAATTTTACTGTTTAGTAATTTCTGGATACTGTAAAATTATTTTGATTATTCCGTCAATGTATTTGATCGTTTTGAGTGATTTACTCCGTGTCAGGAAAATAAAAATTTTCGGGCCGAGGAAAACTTTACGTAATTTAATTTTTACCGTTAGGTTTTAATTATTTTACGTAATCTGATTTGATATTTGTGCGTTTTCTAATAATTGTGATTTTTGTGGATGATTATGAGATTTTTTACTATTTGTGGGCCAAAGGAGTGTATGTGGGCCCAGGTGGGTCCCGCATAATAAAAATTTTTCTACGCATAGAAAAATTTGTACTGTTTAGACAGAGACAGAGGATCTTACTAAACCTGAATCCAGAAACAGTTTTAGAAAATTTCTTATACTATGTTTTGTACTGTATTTATTTATCGGGCGATAAAAATATAGTAAATATATTCTTTCGTGGGGTTTTAGTAGATAAAAATAGAAATTATACTATTAAGTCAATATTAGTGATTGTGATAAATTTTGATGGACCAATAGGAAACAAGTCTAATATTGAAGACTTTGATATCAACCGTTGATTTAATACGGTAAAGACTTGATCTTGATTTAATCAATGGTGGAGATGGATCAATTATGACCATTGGATATGGATTTAATCAATGGTAGAGATTTGGTCTCAAAAAGTGACAAAGACCATTTATGACCATTGGATGAATAATTAATCAAGGGTGAAGATTTGGTCTTGTAAAGTAACAAGGACCATTTATAACCATTGGATGTTAATTTAATCTATGGTAGAGATTTAGTCTTAAAAAGTGACAAAGACTAATTATGACCCTTGGATTAAAAGTAAGAAGGAGTAATCTTAACCCTTCATTTTTGGAGATGCATCTAATGGCTAAGATTTCAAGGAGAAAGATCCAATGACCTAGATTAAGTCTTCTAATCAAAAGTCTACCTAAATCCTAACCATTGAATAAATCAATGGTCTAAAATAATCTAAATGGTGGCTTGAAAAAGATGACAATATTATTGCATGCATAATGCTTGAGGAGGGACGGTTTTGGGAAGCATTTTGGAGCTAAAGGAAAACTTTATGTCATTGTTAAGTGGTCTTGGTCAATTATGCATCATTGTTGAATTATTTGCACTCTTTGAAGAAGCATGGAGGGGGGGGACGGTTTTTGTGGTTGCTTTAGAAGCTAAAGCAAATTTTGAAGACAATAATTTGTCACCTTGGTCATTATTGACCATACTTCATCATTCTTGAACTTTCCTTCAAGCAAAACTCTTAGAAAAATTTTTCTCCTTCTCCTTCTCTAAGCTCATGGCCATGGCACCATAATCTACCCTCCATCACTCAAAAATTTCATCCAATCTAGTTTCTTAAATCCTTACCTTATTCTAAGAACATCTCTAGTTATGAGTTTTCTCTAAATCATTCATCTTGATCTTCAAATCCAAGCTTCAAGATTCTACCAAAAATGGTAAATTTCATATTTCTTCTTCTAATCTTCTAGTTTTGATTTTCTAAGCCATGATTGAACCATGGTTTACCTATTTCTACACTTGTTATTGATTGTAACATTTGTTTATGATTTTTAGGAATTTTCCCAAGGAGCTTCACGAAATTTGTGCAAGGAAAAACTAAGTGTTTTCACTTCATCCTTTGTCTTAACCAAGTCTAAGAAGCTTTTCTCTCACAAAAATAAAAAATTCCATCTTTGTTCTTCAAGAGGAATTTCGGCCATACCATCCAAAATCACCATCCAATCCTTTTTAATTTCATCCAACCATAGATCTTGAATCTACATGATATTCTAAGCAACCTTGTTCTTCAAGCTCAAGATTGAAGCTTTAATGGTGAAGTTTGTTACTCTTCACTTTTCTTTTGATTTTCAAGGTTCTAACCATGATGCACATCCATGGTTTTCTTATTCAAGCTTAAGATACTAATAAATATATGTGTTGTTTTGTGTTTAAGAAACCTTTGGTGGTGAAGGACTTGGAAAAAGAAGCAAAACAAAGAGCTTTTGAGGATCTTCAAGAGGTAAGAGGGAGATCCATCTCACCAACCAAGTATGGTGGTGAGAGATGGTCTTATATTTGATGGATAGTGAATCCATGTGAGGATTCATATCCATGGTCTTGTAATTTATTTGTGGGTGTTTATGTGTTTTAATTATTTGCCTATGCTTGATATACTATGCATGATTTTATGGCTTTGATGATATGCTTA
Source organism: Ormosia emarginata (assembly GCA_029884605.1). NCBI lineage: Eukaryota > Viridiplantae > Streptophyta > Magnoliopsida > Fabales > Fabaceae > Ormosia > Ormosia emarginata. Next base: position 27,390,188 of record JAQQTP010000074.1, on the reverse strand, counting down.
TATTATGCATGATGAGTATATGGCATGCTTATAGTATTTATGATGAAATATGTATGTGTATGCCATGATGTGTTAATGGAAAGGAAATCAATTTTTGGCTCCAATAGCCAAGGAAGGGCTACGGTTTTGATGCCCATAATTAGAGTTTCATGTTGAAATTTTTCAAGAACAAGAAAATTGATTTGTTTAAATGAAAATTATGAAGTGGAGAAAATGAATTTCCTTGGTTCTAAAGGCTATGGAATTTTCGGCCAAGACACCTCAACATAGGTGTTTATAACTTAATATTTACATGGAAGAATAAAATTGGATTGATTTGAAAAGCATGGAAAATGAACAAAGGATATATTTTTCAAGAGCACAAGAACACGTTTTTTTTAAAGGGATTTTGTTGATTTATTTTGTGTAAAAAGTTTCTGAGTGTTTATTAAACTTGATTTCAAAAAATGAAACAAGCAACGTGGATTTTAAGGATTTGCAAAGAAAGTGAAAAAGGATTTGCAAAGAAAGTGAAAAAGGATTTGTAAAGAAAGTAAAAAATGAATTTGAACAAATGGGTTTGGTTTTTATGACCATCGGTATTTTGGTTTTGAAAACAAAGATTTAATGGTTTTGTTTGTGTAAAACCATATCAATTTAGAAGGAAAGATATTTGATGGTTTCAATGGCTAAGTACCACGGTTTTTGAGGGCTTGTAATGCCTTGATTTTTATGGAACAAAGTGATATTTTATAAAATGAAGTGTTTTGTCACTCGAAAGATTTGACAGTTTTCAATGAACACGTTCACGATTTTTGAAGACTTACGGATACCTTGATTTTATAACAAAATGATTTTCGCACAAGAATTTGGAAAGGGAATTAGAGCGTTTATTACTTGAGAAATCAAGTTTTTGTAAACGAAAATGTTTTTGAACTTCAATTTATTTTGAAGAAGGTTGTGTTTGGAAATGATTTTGGAAAAATGAAGAATATAATGGTGTTTTGAAAATTTACTAACGTATAACTGATTTTCGAGTTTTGAAATACGTTAGAAAATGTTAAGTTTTGAAACGTTGATTTATATCAATGGAAAAGTGATTTTTGTGGATTATATTTTGGAAAAGGATTTCTTCAGTAAAGAAATGTGGAAAAAGATTTTCTTGAGTAAGAAAATGTGAAAAATGAAATGCAAAGTTATATTATTTTGAGAAAAGTTGAAAAGAAATTTTTGAAGGTCAAGAAATATTTTTTATAATGGAAATGTGGTGAAAAATTATTTACGTTTCTTAAAAACTTGATTTTTAAGCTACGCGATTTGAAATACGAAAAAAAATATTTCTACACAATTTTAAATACGTTGAAATATTTCTACGCGATTTGAATTACGTTTAAATATTTTACGTAATTTGAACTACTATTGAAAAATCACTACATGATTGAAAAGTGATGAATTATTTTTACGTGATTGTGAAAAGTGGCAAAAAAATCGTTATGTGATTTGGAAAGTGTTTTAAATATTTTGAGAATGATGGAAAATGATTTATGCAACTTAAAAGAATGATTTTTAAGTTACGCGATTTTGAAACAGTGGAAAAATACTATGCGATTTGAGAAACATATGTTTTTACGTGATTGAGAAAAACATTGAAAAATTTGTACGTGGTTTAAAAGTGCAACAGAAAGGTTGCGCTATTTTAGAAAACGTAACAAAAATGTTACAAAATTTTGTAAACATAATAGTAGTGTTACGGTATTGTGAAAACGTAATATGGAATTTTAAAAATGTAACAAAAGTGTTACGGTATTGTGAAAATGTAAAAGAAGTGTTATGGTATTGTGAAAATATAACAGAAATGTTTTTCGATTGTGAAAACATAACAGAAATGTTACGCGATTGTGAAAATATGGTAAAAGTGTTTTATAACTATGAAAACATGATAACATAATTTTGTTATTGAAAAATACAGTATGATTACTGCAAAACCAATGTATGGACACTGTTTGTGAAAACAACGAGTTTTGCCTGTTATTGGCACGTGGTGCATTTTAGATACATTGGAAAAAAAAATATGCGTTGAGGCATATGATTTAATTGAACAAACGAATTTGAAAAGAATGGCCCTTGTGGTTGGACTTGCACTGATATATTCGTGCATTGTATAAACTATATCTGAGAAATTATGAGATATACCTGTGATTGGTATTTGGTGCATTATACATGCATTGGAATGGTTCGATGAGAACTGGATATGGCTAATTGCCTAGGAGAAGCACACCTCTTGAGTGGGTGCGATATGCGTAGTGTAAGTCACTCGTTGACCTTGGGGGCATCGGGGTGCGGGTTGCCCACAGTGGGCAGTGAGTCGCTTTACTGTATCCGTAGGTTAGACCGATGCAACACACCGATGATCCTGACCGAGACACTATCCATAATCAAGATCAGATAAAGACTGTCGTGTATGTGCTACATGTGCAAAAAAAAAAATGAAATGAGAATTAAAGCACGTGGTCTGAGGCACAAGGTACCAATAGGTCTTTTCGATCATTTTCTCTGAACCTGAGTTTAGCTCCATGGAGTAGGAACATTGAGTTTAAATGCACATGCATTATATGAGTACATTTATATCTGTGTGATATATTAATTGAGGAATATTGTCTATGACAATTATTTTGAATACTTGGATGATGATGATGATGATGATGATGCTGAGGGCATTATTGTAATTATTGTTTATGATAATTGAACTGATAAATGATTGGATGATGATAGTTGATTAATGTTGATGACATGATCATAATTGTGGTATGATCTATCTATATGATATGCTGCTTGTGTTATCTCTGTGCTGCCATGTTGGTATTGGTGTAGGTGATCTCACCTCTTTGTTATATTGTTTTGTTATGTTTGTATTGTAAAAGCTATATAGTAGAAGGAACGAGTTGTCTTAGACATAACAGGTGACAAATACCTCTGTGTTTGGAATCAACATCAGAGAATGACCATTCCAGATTGGATAGCTTACAGTGTTGACAAAGAAGAGATGTCTGAGGACAAAGTACAGATGTAGAACAGATGTCTGATGCTTCAAGATGGATACACAACAGAATACGTATGTAGAGTTATTTTTATCGTTAGTGTTGTACCATGCTATTAAGTAGGACCCGTCATAGGGTTTGCTACTGTTTAAAAAAAAAAAGTCTGTTAGTTAAGTATTTCTTTTTAAATTGTTAAATATTAATTGGTGTCAATATTGTATATTAATCAAGGGTAGAGATTTGGATCAATTATGACCATTGGATAAGGATTTAATCAATGGTAGAGATTTGGTCTCAAAAAATGACAACGACCATTTATGACCATTGGATGAATAATTAATCAAGGGTGAAGATTTGGTCTTGTAAAGTAACAAGGACCATTTATAACCATTGGATGTTAATTTATTCTATGGTAGAGATTTAGTCTTAAAAAGTGACAAAGACTAATTATGACCCTTGGATTAAAAGTAAGAAGGAGTAATCTTAACCCTTCATTTTTGGAGATGCATCTAATGACTAAGATTTCAAGGAGAAAGATCCAATGACCTAGATTAAGTCTTCTAATCAAAAGTCTACCTAAATCCTAACCATTGAATAAATCAACGGTCGAAAATGCTCTAAATGGTGGCTTGAAAAAGATGACAACATTATTACATGCATAATGCATGAGGGGGGACAGTTTTGTGAAGCATTTTGGAGCTAAAGGAAAACTTTATGTCATTGTTAAGTGGTCTTGGTCAATTATGCATCATTGTTGAATTATTTACACTCTTTGAAGAAGCATGGAGGGGGGGACAGTTTTTGTGGTTGCTTTAGAAGCTAAAGCAAATTTTGAAGACAATAATTTGTCACCTTGGTCATTATTGACCATACTTCATCATTCTTGAACTTTCCTTCAAGCAAAACTCTTAGAAAAATTTCTCTCCTTCTCCTTCTCTAAGCTCACGGCCATGGCACCATAATCTACCCTCCATCACTCAAAAATTTCATCCAATCTAGTTTCTTGAATCCTTACCTTATTCTAAGAACATCTCTAGTTATGAGTTTTCTCTAAATCATTCATCTTGATCTTCAAATCCAAGCTTCAAGATTCTACCAAAAATGGTAAATTTCATATTTCTTCTTCTAATCTTCTAGTTTTGATTTTCTAAGCCATGATTGAACCATGGTTTACCTATTTCTACACTTGTTATTGATTGTAACATTTGTTTATGATTTTTAGGAATTTTCCCAAGGAGCTTCACGAAATTTGTGCAAGGAAAAACTAAGTGTTTTCACTTCATCCTTTGTCTTAACCAAGTCTAAGAAGCTTTTCTCTCACAAAAATCAAAAATTCCATCTTTGTTCTTCAAGAGGAATTTTAGCCATACCATCCAAAATCACCATCCAATCCTTTTTAATTTCATCCAACCATAGATCTTGAATCTTCATGATATTCTAAGCAATTTTCATGTTAGAGATTTTCTCTAAATCATCTATCTTCAACCTTGTTCTTCAACCTAAAGATTGAAGCTTTAATGGTGAAGTTTGTTACTCTTCACTTTTCTTTTGATTTTCAAGGTTCTAACCTTGATGCACATCCATGGTTTTCTTATTCAAGTTTAAGATACTAATAAATATATGTGTTGTTTTGTGTTTAAGAAACCCTTGGTGGTGAAGGACTTGGAAAAAGAAGCAAAACAAAGAGCTTTTGAGGATCTTCAAGAGGTAAGAGGGAGATCCATCTCACCAACCAAGTATGGTGGTGAGAGATGGTCTTATATTTGATAGATCGTGAATCCATGTGAGGATTCATATCCATGGTCTTGTAATTTATTTGTGGGTGTTTATGTGTTTTAATTATTTGCCCATGCTTGGTATGCTATGCATGATTTTATGGCTTTGATGATATGCTTATATTATGCATGATGAGTATATGGCATGCTTATAGTATTTATGATGAAATATGTATGTGTATGCCATGATGTGTTGATGGAAAGGAAATCAATTTTTGGCTCCAATAGCCAAGGAAGGGCTACGGTTTTGATGCCCATAATTAGAGTTTCATGTTGAAATTTTTCAAGAACAAGAAAATTGATTTGTTTAAATGAAAATTATGAAGTGGAGAAAATGAATTTCCTTGGTTCTAAAGGCTATGAAATTTTCGGCCAAGACACCTCAACATAGGTGTTTATAACTTAATATTTTCATGGAAGAATAAAATTGGATTGATTTGAAAAGCATGGAAATTGAACAAAGGATATGTTTTTCAAGAGAACAAGAACATGTTTTTTTAAAGGGATTTTATTGATTTATTTTGTGTAAAAAGTTTCTAAGTGTTTATTAAACTTGATTTCGAAAAACGAAACGGGCAACCTGGATTTTAAGGATTTGCAAAGAAAGTGAAAAAGGATTTGTAAAGAAAGTAAAAATGAATTTGAACAAATGGGTTTGGTTTTTATGACCATTGGTATTTTGGTTTTGAAAACAAAGATTTAATGGTTTTGTTTGTGTAAAACCATATCAATTTAGAAGGAAAGATATTTGATGGTTTCAATGGCTAAGTACCACGGTTTTTTAGGGCTTGTAATGCCTTGATTTTTATGGAACAAAGTGATATTTTATAAAATGAAGTGTTTTGTCACTCGAAAGATTTGACAGTTTTCAATGAACACGTTCACGATTTTTGAAGACTTACGGATACCTTGATTATATAACGAAAAGATTTTCGCACAAGAATTTGGAAAGGGAATTAGAGCATTTATTACTTGAGAAATCAAGTTTTTGTAAACAAAAATATTTTCGAACTTCAATTTATTTTGAAGAAGTTTGTGTTTGGAAATGATTTTGAAAAAATGAAGAATATAATGGTGTTTTGAAAATTTACTAACGTATAATTGATTTCTGAGTTTTGAAATACGTTAGAAAATGTTAAGTTTTGAAACGTTGATTTATATCAATGGAAAAGTGATTTTTGTGGATTATATTTTGGAAAAGGATTTCTTGAGTAAAGAAATGTGGAAAAAGATTTTCTTGAGTAAGAAAATATGAAAAATGAAATACAAAGTTATATTATTTTGAGAAAAGTTGAAAAGGAATTTTTGAAGGTCAAGAAATATTTTCTATAATGGAATTGTGCTGAAAATTTATTTGCGTATCTTAAAAACGTGATTTTTAAGCTACTTGATTTGAAATACGAAAAAAAATATTTCTACATAATTTTGAATATGTTGAAATATTTCTACGCGATTTGAATTAGGTTTAAATATTTTACGTAATTTGAACTACTATTGAAAAATCACTACGTGATTGAAAAGTGATGAATTATTTTTACGTGATTGTGAAAAGTGATGAAAAATCGTTATTAGATTTGGAAAGTGTTTTAAATATTTTGAGAATGATGGAAAAAGATTTATGCAACTTAAAAGAATGGTTTTTAAGTTACGCGATTTTGAAACAGTGGAAAAATACTATGCGATTTGACAAACATATATTTTTACGCGATTGAGAAAAATGTTGAAAAATTTGTACGTGGTTTAAAAGTGCAACAGAAGAGTTACGGTATTTTGGAAAACATAACAGAAATGTTACGAAATTTTGTAAACGTAACAGTAGTGTTACGGTATTGTGAAAACGTAATAAAAATGTTTTGGAATTTTAAAAACGTAACAAAAGTGTTACGGTATTATGAAAATGTAAAAGAAGTGTTATGGTATTGTGAAAATATAACAAAAATATTTTTCGATTGTGAAAACATAACAGAAATGTTACGCGATTGTGAAAATACGGTAAAAGTGTTTTATAACTATGAAAACATGATAACATGATTTTTTTATTAAAAAATACAGTATGATTACTGTAAAACCAATGTATGGACACTGTTTGTGAAAACAACGAGTTTTGCCTGTTATTGGCACGTGGTGCATTTTAGATACATTGGAAAAAAATATGCGTTGAGGCATATGATTTAATTGAACAAACGAATTTGAAAAGAATGGCCCTTGTGGTTGGACTTGCACAGATATATTCGTGCATTGTATAAACTATATCTGAGAAATTATGAGATATACTTGATTGATCATTATACTTGTGATTGGTATTTGGTGCGTTATACATGCATTGGAATGGTCCGATGAGGACTGGATATGGCTGATTGCCTAGGAGAAACACACCTATTGAGTGGGTGCGATATGCGTAGTGTAAGTCACTTGTTGACCTTGGGGGCATCGGGGTGCGGGTTGCCTACAGTGGGCAGTGAGTCGCTCTACTGTATCCGTAGGTTAAATCGATGCAACACACCGATGATCCTGACCGAGACACTATCCATAATCAAGATCTAATAAAGATTGTCGTGTATGTGCTAGATGTGCAAAAAAAAATTGAAATAAGAATTAAAGCACGTTGTCTAAGGCACGTGGTACAGGTAGGTCTTTTCGATCATTTTCTCTGAACTTGAGTTTAGCTCCATGGAGTAGGAACATTGAGTCGAAATGCACATGCATTGTATGAGTACATTTATATCTGTGTGATGTATTAATTGAGGAATATTGGCTATAACAATTGTTTTGAATACTTGGATGATGATGATGATAATGCTGAGGGCATTATCGTAATTGTTGTTTATGATAATTGAACTGATAAATGATTGGATGATGATAGTTGATTAATGTTGATGACATGATCACAATTGTGGTATGATCTATCTGTATAATATGCTGCTTGTGTTATCTCTGTGTTGCCATGTTGGTATTGGTGTAGGTGATCTCACCTCTTTGTTATATTGTTTTGTTGTGTTTGTATTGTAAAAACTATATAGTAGAAGAAACGAGTTGTCTTAGACATAACGGGTGACAAATACCTTTGCATTTGGAAACAACATCAGAGAATGACCTCTCCAGATTGGATAGCTTACAGTGTTAACAAAGAAGAGATGTCTGAGAACAAAGTACAGATGTAAAACAGATGCCTGATGCTTCAAGATGGATACACAACAGAATACGTATGTAGAGTTATTTTTATCGTTAGTGTTGTACCGTGCTATTAAGTAGGACCCGTCATAGGGTTTACTACTATTTAAAAAAAAAGAGTCTGTTAGTTAAGTATTTCTCTTTAAATTGTTAAATATTAATTGGTGTCAATATTGTATATTAATTAGTATAAATATATTTTTGGCATTACCTAGTCGGGAGTCAGACATGTGATACCCTAAGGAGGGCGTTACATTAGTTGGTGTCAGGGCATGGTTTGAGTCTTTTGGGGTTTGTGGTTAGGTCTGTTTTGTTTGTGTTGTGTTCTCTGTGTGTTTAATTTCCGAAAGGAAGCAAACGTTTATTTGAAATGGTTACATCTGGTTCCCATTTTATTTTGATTCGTCCATCTTTGAAGAAAAGAAACAGCTCGTGGTAGTTGTACGTACGTGGAAGCGGAACATGTCACCAGTAATACAGTTGCAACTATGGGAGCAATGCGAAAGATAACTAACGTGATAGTACAACAGGAACGGAGAATTGCTGAACAGCAAGAACTGAAAATTGAGGTTCAGGATCTGATGAAAGAGAATCAGTCTTGGAATATAAGATTTCATAATTTTTGGAACCTGGTATTTCTTCTTAGGGATATTCAGAAAGTGATTGATTTCGACGGAAGCTGTATTTACAACTATTGAGGAAACCAAAAGCAGTAGGTGATGTGAAAGAAGGTACTTAATGAAGGAATGTACGTCAAGGAAACAATTTGCAAAAAGGTTGGACACATTTTCCCAGAGATTATGCTCTTTGAAAATAGAGTGTTCTGTTAGTAAAATCTTGGATGATAAGGAAAATTGTTACTCTAAGCGGAATGGGAGTGTTCTGAGCGGAAGATTTAAACAATGTAGATTGCATCATTGGAACTAATCCTATAAACCATACTGAATATTTTTGTGAGGAAACCTGTTCTTTGTGTAATATGATTGAGTAGATCAATTATATTTTAGAGTTATTCGTAATCCTCTGATTTGTTTATTTCTATTTCTATTCTTAGCCGATCAAGCTACGGGTGTTATTCAAATTATTGTTATAGATCAAATCTTTGTGTTAGTTTGATCTGTCGTTCAAAATTTTTGTTCTAGTTTGATCTGTTTCATAAACAGACCAGATCTCTAAAAATAGATTGGTTATTTTTAACCATATCCTATGAGGTTATTTCAGTAAAAGTTAGTATTCTAGAAAATTCATTCCAAAAAAATCTGGTAAAATCAAATTCTTGTTGGATAGGCCTGGTAAGATATCAGATAGTTTTGCTATCTTCCATAATGTTTTTCATGTACTAAAATTTGCAAGAAAGGATATTCCTACTTATATCCAGGTCAGAGTATCAGAGTGGCGCAGCGGAAGCGTGGTGAATTCTTCAAAAGTTGAAAATATTTCTTCAAGGGGAAAAGTTAAGACAGTAATAGAAATCCGTAAAAAATTTATTGAGATATCTGGTTGATTAAGTGAACATCAAGTGAACATGAGACAAAGAATTTTCATTGGTTAGAATTGTATGGAATGGCGTAAGTGAAGATATAATATGAGGACTGAAGAAAAGATAAAGGAATAATGTCATTATTTATTCCGAGGGTGTGAAATCATTGTTATTAAATTTCAAGGACGAAATTTCTTTCTAGAGGGGGAGTATTGTAACACCCTAAAAATTTCGTATCTCTTAAACAGTAATTTTGACAGTTAACAGAATTTTACTGTTTAGTAATTTCTGGATACTGTAAAATTATTTTGATTATTCCGTTAACGTATTTGATCGTTTTGAGTGATTTACTCCGTGTCAGGAAAATAAAAATTTTTGGGCCGGGGAAAACTTTACGTAATTTAATTTTTACCATTAGGTTTTAATTATTTTACGTAATCTGATTTGATATTTGTGTGTTTTCTAATAATTATGATTTTTGTGGATGATTATGAAATTTTTTCCTGTTTGTGGGCCCAGGGGGTGTATGTGGGCCCAGGTGGGTCCCGCATAGTGAAAATTTTTCTACGCATAGAATAATTTGTACTGTTTAGACGGAGACAGGGGATCTTACTAAACCTGAATCTGGAAACAGTTTTAGAAAATTTCTTGTACTGTGTTTTGTATTGTATTTATTTATCGGGTGATAAAAATATAGTAAATATATTCTTTCGTGGGGTTTTAGCAGATAAAAATAGAAATTATACTATTAAGTCAATATTAGTGACTGTGACAAATTTTGATGGACCAATAGGAAATAAGTCTATTATTGAAGACTTTGATATCAACTATTGATTTAATCAACGGTGGAGATGGATTAATTATGACCATTGGATATGGATTTAATCAATGGTAGAGATTTGGTCTCAAAAAATGACAAAGACCATTTATGACCATTGGATGAATAATTAATCAAGGGTGAAGATTTGGTCTTGTAAAGTAACAAGGACCATTTATAACCATTGGATGTTAATTTAATCTATGGCAGAGATTTAGTCTTAAAAAGTGACAAAGACTAATTATAACCCATGGATTAAAAGTAAGAAGGAATAATCTTAACCCTTCATTTTTGGAGATGCATCTAATGACTAAGATTTCAAGGAGAAAGATCCAATGGCCTAGATTAAGTCTTCCAATCAAAAGTCTACCTAAATCCTAACCAATGAATAAATCAATGGTCTAAAATGCTCTAAATGGTGGCTTGAAAAAGATGACAACATTATTGCATGCATAATGCATGAGGGGAGACGGTTTTGTGCAGCATTTTGGAGCTAAAGGAAAACTTTATGTCATTGTTAAGTGGTCTTGGTCAATTATGCATCATTGTTGAATTATTTGCACTCTTTGAAGAAGCATGGAGGGGGGATAGTTTTTGTGGTTGCTTTAGAAGCTAAAGCAAATTTTGAAGACAATAATTTGTCACCTTGGTCATTATTTTGACCATACTTCATCATTCTTGAACTTTCCTTCAAGCAAAACTCTTAGAAAAATTTCTCTCCTTCTCCTTCTTATGCTCTTTGAAAATAGAGTTACAGCCATGGCACCATAATCTACCCTCCAAATCAAAAAAATTACCCTTGGGTCACTCAAAAATTTCATCCAATCTAATCTAGTTTCTTGAAAACTTACCTTATTCTTTAATTTTAGTTATTTTTAAATCATTCATCTTGAATTAAATCCAAGCTTCAAGATTCTACCAAAAATGGAAATTTCATATTTCTTCTTTTAATAATCTAGTTTTGAATTTTGTGGATGATTATAAATTTTTTTGTGTGTTTTTATAATGGTTTACCTGTATTTCTACACTGTTATTGATTGTAACATTTGTTTATGATTTTTAGAATTTTCCCAAGGAATTTTCTACGAATTTGAAAAATTTGTACTTGTTTAGAAAAAACTAAGTGTTTTCACTTCATCCTTCCTAAAAGTTTTAAAAATTTCTTTCTCTCACAAAAATCAAAAATTTTATCTTTTTGTATCTTAATTAAGAGGAATTTTGGCCATAAAAAATCACCATCCAATCCTTTTAATTTCATCCAATACATAGATCTTGAAATCTACATGATATTAAGCAATTTTCATGTGGAGATTTTCTCTAAATCATCATCTTCAAAATTTAATGCTTTTGATTTATACCCTTGGATGAGAATCTTAGTTTGAATATTAAAGATTGAAGATTTAATCAAAGGTTAAGAAACAAAGTCTAAATACTTAATAAAGCGCTTGATGATCCATGGTTTTAAATGGTTTCAAGCTTAAGATGATTATAATCAATGTTTTGTGTTTAAGAAAAACCCTTGGTTAGGAAGACTTTGATAAGCAAAGCAAAGAATTTTATGAGGATCTTCAAGAGATGTAATCAAAAAAAGTATGGTGTGAGAATTTATATAATTGATAAAGTAAAAGCCATTTATAACCATTGGATTTAGATTAAATCAAGGGTTGGAGATTTTAATTATGGATCTTACTTTTAATGCAAAATATGCATGCATGATTTTATGACCATTGGATGAAGAATTATCAATGGTGGAGATTTGGTCTTTATAGTATTTATGAAAATAACCATATTTATTAGGAAAGCCATGATGTAAAACCATTGTTTGAAGAAGCTTGATTTTTGGCCCAATTAATTTTGGAAGACAATGGTTTAAGGGAATTAGAATTTAAAGGAGAAAAATTTTTGAAAATTGGCGCAAATTGATTTAGTTTAAAAATTAAAAATTACCTAAATCCTAAATTGAATTAATCAATGGCTAGAAAGAAACAAATGGTAGAAAAAGATGACAAATTATTAAATGCATCATGAAGGAGGGGGGACGGTTTTTTGTAATGAATTTGGAGCAAAGGAGACTTTAGGACCATTATTTAATGCTTTAGTCAATTTTTGATGACTTAGCACATATATTATATGACCATGCATTTCTTTTTGGAGACAAACTACCCTTTATTGTTTTGTTTGCATTCTTAAAAGTCATTTGGAGGGGGAGCACGGTTTTGAAGAAAACAAAGAAGAAGGAGACGTTTTTGAGTATTTTTATTTTGTGTAAAAGAAAAATTTTAAGATTATTAAGTACCTATCTTTAAGATCAATCTTCATCATTTTCCAAAATTTGCAAGACTTAGCAAATTATTTTCTCCTTTCTCTCCAAGTAAGGCTACGGTCATTCACTCTAAAGAATACCAAAGAATTCATTTTCATGTTTTCTATTATTACATCCTCACCTTTTGGTTTCAAGTTTCAAGAAGCAAAACCAAAGAAAACTCCATTTCTCTCCCAAAATAACACCATTCGGCCAAGCTCTCCAAGAAGCACCTTCCATCACTTTTAATTTCATCCAACTTGATTTTCTAAACCTAAACATCATTCTAAGAACATCTCTAGTTATGAGTTTTTCTAAAATCATTCATCTTGATCTTCAAATTCAAGCTTCAAGTTTCTATCAAAAATCAAAAATTTCATCTTTGTTCTTCAAGATAAATATTCGGTTATCTACCCTAAAATCACCATCCAAGCTCTTTTAATTTCATCCAACTCTAGATCTTGAATCTCCATGATATTCTAAGAAACTTTCATGTTGGAGATTTTCTCTAAATCATTCATCTTCAACCTTGTTCTTCAAGCTAAAGATTGAAGCTTTAATGGTGAAATTTGGTACTCTTCACCTTTCTTTTGATTTTCAAGGTTCTAACCATGATTTTAATTCATGGTTCTCTTATTCAAGTCTTGTATATTAATTATTTGTGTGTTTTATTTTGTATTTGAGAAGCCCTTAGTGGTTGAAAATTACGAATGAATAATTTGGAATATGTTTTAAACTTGGAAAAAGAAGCAAATCAAGAACCTTTGGAGGATCTTCAAGAGGTAAGAGGGGGATCCATCTCACCAACCAAGCATGGTGGTGAGAGATGGTATTTTATTTGATGGATGTGGAATCCATGTGAGGATTCATATCCATGGTCATGTAATTAATTTGTGGGTGTTTATGAGCTTTGATTAATTTTCTATGCTTTGATATGCTTTTTGCATGATTTTATAGCTTTGATAATATGCTTGAGATGCTATACATGCTTTTATGACTTTGATGGTATGCTTATATTATTTATAATGAAATATATATGTATATGCCATAACTTGATGGTGGAAAGGAAATTGATTTTTGGCTCCAATAGCCAAGGAAGAACTACGGTTTTGATGCCCTTTGTTTAGGGTTCATGTTGAAAATTTTCAAGAACAAGGAAATTGATTTTTGGATCCCTAGAACTTAGTGAATTTTGATCAAGACACCTCAACATAGGTGTTTACAAATTTATTTTTATGAAAAAATAAAATGGGATTGATTTGAGGAATATGGAATATAAACTAAAGGTTTGTTTTTCAAGAGAACATGAACACAATTTTAGAAGAATTTTTATTGATTTATTTTGTGTACAAAGTTTTTAAGTGTTTCACTAAACATGAGATTTAAATGAAAATAACAATGATGATTTAAAAGGATTTGCAAAGAAAGTGAAAAATAAAAATGAGCAAATGATTTGATTTCAAAGATTGTGAGTCATTATTTGAATTGAGTTTAGCTCCATGTAGAACATTTTGCATATGCAAAAAGATTTTAATGGTTTTGTTTGTGTAAAATCCTATCAACTTAGAGAGAGATAATGTTTTCATGACTTCAATAGTCATGCCCATGTTTTTGAAGATTTGAAATGTCTTGATTTTATGAACAAGTTTCCAAAATGAACTCACTTTGTTTTCAAAGAGATTTGATTTTAATACAAGAAGTTTGGAAAGGGAATCAGAGTGTTTTATCACTTGAAAAAAAAATGGAGAATATAACTTTGAATTTTTGGAAAGCGTTAGAAATTTTAAAGTTAAAAACATTGATTAAAATCAATGGAATTGTGAACTTGTGAAATAAATTATGAAAAAGGATTTTCTTGAATAAATTATTTTGAGAAAGATGGATTTTGGAAATGATTTGGGAAAAATGAAAAATATAATAATTTAACGTTTTCTAGCATATGAATCATTCTTTGGGTTTTGGAGAGTGATTTTGTGAAATATATTTTGGAAAGGTTTTCTTAAAAGAGAAAATGTGAAAAATGACATTGGAAACGATATTGAGTTTTTAAAAGTCCAAAATAATATTTGGAATATTGAGGTATATTTTACGTAGTTTTCAAAATGACGTTTGGAATATTAAAGAATATTTTGCGTATTGGAAAAATAGTGAAATTATGAAATGTATTGCGAAAAGATTTTCTTGAGTAAAGAAATGTGGAAAAAGATTTTCTTGAGTAAGAAAAATATTAAATGAAGTATAAAGTTATATTATTTTTTGAGAAAAGGTGAAAAGGAATTTTTGAAGGTTAAGAAATATTCTCTGTAATGAAATTATGGTGAAAAAAATTATTTACGTTATCTAAAAAATGAAATTTTTAAAACTACGCAATTTTGAAATACTTTGGTAAAATATTTCTACGCATTGGAGATGCGTTAAAATATTTTTAAGCGATTTGAATTACGAGAACGACGAAAAAGTTTTATTACGTAACATAATATTTTTACGTGATTATGAAAATAGTGGAAAATCATTATGAGATTTGGAAAGTGTTTTAAATATTTTGAGAATGATAGAAAATGATTTACGTAACGTAAAATAATGATTTTTAAGTTACTTAATTTTAAATGAAATGAAAAATATTAGGAGATTTGATAAACGTATATTTTTGCGTGTTTGAGAAAAAATTTCGTTGAAAGATTAGTGCAAATCTTTGAAGAGTTGCAACATTTTGAAAACGTAATAGAAGTGTTACGGTATTGTGAAAATATAAACGGAAACGTTTTAGAATTTTGAAAATTCGTAATGAAAACCTGTTACAATATTTTGAAAACGTAACAAAACGTTTTAGAATTGTGAAAACATGGCGAAAGTGTTTTATAACTATTTTAAAATGTGATAACATGATTTTTTGGGAGTTTAGTGAAAATACAAGATTAGTTTGGATTTAAACCAATTTATATGCATTGGAAAGAGATGCCTTGAAAAGATTGGATTTGGTTATCATTATACATGATTTGTTGGAAAAATATGCGTTGAAGCATAAGATACATTGAACAAATAAGAATGAAAAGATTTGGCTTGTTGGTTGGACTTGCATATATATTTTGCTAGTTTCCATTGTATTATGGCCCTTTGGTTGAAGAGGAATGAGAATTGATAGTGAGGTCTATGATGGATCTTGGGGCGTCAAAAGCGTATTCCGGTCGAAAAATCGTGGATATTTCTTGTCGTGGGCTAAGGCTGGACCATATGCCACTTGGCGATCTTCCAAATCAATTACACGCATTGACGATACCCGACAAAGCACGATTCTTTTCAACAAAAAGATTGTCCTTGGGCTAAAGTTAAAATGACAATTGAAGATTCTCCTCGAAATTGTGAAAACCTCCATGGAGTTGTTTTTGAAAAATTGAGTTTTTGTGCATATGCATAAATTTTCATTGCATTTATATCATTATGATATTAATTGAGGAATATTGGTTATGACAATTGTTTTGAATAATTAGATGATGATAGTTGATTAATGTTGATAGCATGATTTTAATATTGTATCGTGTGATAACCATAATGATTTCATGGCATGATTGTAATTATGATTATGATATAACAGATATTATTTTGATTATATTGTTGTTTGTGTTTATTTTATGTAAATTTGATATTTTGTGTATTGTTTTTTGTGGATAATTATTTTATGTGTTTTGTGTGCTTGGTGTAGGTGATCTCACCTCTTTGTTATGTTGTTTTGGCTATGTACGTATTATTAAAATTATACGATGAGAAAGAACGAGTTGTCTTAGACACGGCGGGTGACAAATACCTCTATGTTTGGAGACAACATCGAGAAATGACCTTGCGACATGTTTTGTTGTAAACGGAAAAGATGTTTGAGGACAATTCTTTCGACTTTTAGAACAAATGTCGATGCTTCAAGATGGACATTAGATGGACACTTTTGATTGGGGACAACAATAAGGAGTGGACATTCATGACTCGTTGATATCAACAATTGATTGACAAGGAGTAGAGTTCGATGTATCAAGTTTGATACGGGGAGATTTAATCAAGTATGTTAAATTCTCATCGTTAGTGTTACAGACCATTAATGTAGGACCCGTAATGGGTTTTGCTCTTGTGGAAAAAGAAAGAACAAAAGAGTCATCAATTTTATATTTCTCTTTAAATTGTGAAATATTAATTATGTCAATATTGTATATGAATCTTTCAATACATTTTTCAGAAGATTACTTATAAATTTTCGGAGAAGATTAAGTTCTTTGCAAGAAAAGAAATTTTAAACACTCAACTTTTTATAACTCAAACTTTGTTGAAAAAGATTCATTATTGACATGATTATGAGTGAGTCGGACATGTGATACATTATGGAGGAAAACTTTATGTCATTGTTAAGTCTTGGTCAATTATGCATCATTGTTGAATTATTTGCACTCTTTGAAGAAGCATGGAGGGGGGACAGTTTTTGTGGTTGCTTTAGAAGCTAAAGCAAATTTTGAAGACAATAATTTGTCACCTTGGTCATTATTGACCATACTTCATCATTCTTGAACTTTCCTTCAAGCAAAACTCTTAGAAAAATTTCTCTCCTTCTCCTTCTCTAAGCTCACGGCCATGGCACCATAATCTACCCTCCATCACTCAAAAATTTCATCCAATCTAGTTTCTTGAATCCTTACCTTATTCTAAGAACATCTCTAGTTATGAGTTTTCTCTAAATCATTCATCTTGATCTTCAAATCCAAGCTTCAAGATTCTAACAAAAATGGTAAATTTCATATTTCTTCTTCTAATCTTCTAGTTTTGATTTTCTAAGCCATGATTGAACCATGGTTTACCTATTTCTACACTTGTTATTGATTGTAACATTTGTTTATGATTTTTAGGAATTTTCCCAAGGAGCTTCACGAAATTTGTGCAAGGAAAAACTAAGTGTTTTCACTTCATCCTTTGTCTTAACCAAGTCTAAGAAGCTTTTCTCTCATAAAAATCAAAAATTCCATCTTTGTTCTTCAAGAGGAATTTTGGCCATACCATCCAAAATCACCATCCAATCCTTTTTAATTTCATCCAACCATAGATCTTGAATCTACATGATATTCTAAGCAATTTTCATGTTGGAGATTTTCTCTAAATCATCTATCTTCAACCTTGTTCTTCAACCTAAAGATTGAAGCTTTAATGGTGAAGTTTGTTACTCTTCACTTTTCTTTTGATTTTCAAGGTTCTAACCATGATGCACATCCATGGTTTTCTTATTCAAGCTTAAGATACTAATAAATATATGTGTTGTTTTGTGTTTAAGAAACCCTTGGTGGTGAAGGACTTGGAAAAAGAAGCAAAACAAAGAGCTTTTGAGGATCTTCAAGAGGTAAGAGGGAGATCCATCTCACCAACCAAGTATGGTGGTGAGAGATGGTCTTATATTTGATGGATAGTGAATCCATGTGAGGATTCATATCATGGTCATGTAATTTATTTGTGGGTGTTTATGTGTTTTAATTATTTGCCTATGTTTGATATGCTATGCATGATTTTATGGCTTTGATGATATGCTTATATTATGCATGATAAGTATATGGCATGCTTATAGTATTTATGATGAAATATGTATGTGTATGCCATGATGTGTTGATGGAAAGGAAATCAATTTTTGGCTCCAATAGCCAAGGAAGGGCTACGGTTTTGATGCCCATAATTAGAGTTTCATGTTGAAATTTTTCAAGAATAAGAAAATTGATTTGTTTAAATGAAAATTATGAAGTGGAGAAAATGAATTTCCTTGGTTCTAAAGGCTATGGAATTTTCGGCCAAGACACCTCAACATAGGTGTTTATAACTTAATATTTTCATGGAAGAATAAAATTGGATTGATTTGAAAAGCATGGAAAATGAACAAAGGATATGTTTTTCAAGAGAACAAGAACATGTTTTTTTTTAAAGGGATTTTATTGATTTATTTTGTGTAAAAAGTTTCTAAGTGTTTATTAAACTTGATTTCGAAAAACGAAATGGGCAACGTGGATTTTAAGGATTTGCAAAGAAAGTGAAAAAGGATTTGCAAAGAAAGTGAAAAAGGATTTGTAAAGAAAGTAAAAATGAATTTGAACAAATGGGTTTGGTTTTTATGACCATCGGTATTTCGGTTTTGAAAACAAAGAGTTAATGGTTTTGTTTGTGTAAAACCATATCAATTTAGAAGGAAAGATATTTGATGGTTTCAATGGCTAAGTACCACGGTTTTTGAGGGCTTGTAATGCCTTGATTTTTATGGAACAAAGTGATATTTTATAAAACGAAGTGTTTTGTCACTCGAAAGATTTGACAGTTTTCAATGAACACGTTCACGGTTTTTGAAGACTTGCGGATACCTTGATTTTATAATGAAATGATTTTCGCACAAGAATTTGGAAAGGGAATTAGAGTGTTTATTACTTGAGAAATCAAGTTTTTGGAAACAAAAATGTTTTCGAACTTCAATTTATTTGAAGAAGGTTGTGTTTGGAAATGATTTGGGAAAAATGAAGAATATAATGGTGTTTTGAAAATTTACTAACGTATAATTGATTTCTGAGTTTTGAAATACGTTAGAAAATGTTAAGTTTTGAAACGTTGATTTATATCAATGGAAAAGTGATTTTTGTGGATTATATTTTGGAAAAGGATTTCTTGAGTAAAGAAATGTGGAAAAAGATTTTCTTGAGTAAGAAAATGAGAAAAATGAAATACAAAGAGTTATATTATTTTGAGAAAAGTTGAAAAGAAATTTTTGAAGGTCAAGAAATATTTTCTATAATGGAATTATGGTGAAAAATAATTTACGTATCTTAAAAATGTGATTTTTAAGCTACGCGATTTGAAATATGAAAAAAAATATTTCTACGCAATTTTAAATACGTTGAAATATTTCTATGCGATTTGAATTACATTTAAATATTTTACGTAATTTGAACTACTATTGAAAAATCACTACGTGATTGAAAAGTGATGAATTATTTTTACGTGATTGTGAAAAGTGGCGAAAAATCGTTATGTGATTTGGAAAGTGTTTTAAATAATTTAAGAATGATGGAGAATGATTTATGCAACTTAAAAGAATGATTTTTAAGTTACGTGATTTTGAAACAGTGGAAAAATACTATGCGATTTGAGAAACGTATGTTTTTATGCGATTGAGAAAAACGTTGAAAAATTTGTACATGGTTTAAAAGTGCAACAAAAGAGTTACGATATTTTGGAAAACATAACAGAAATGTTACGAAATTTTGTAAACGTAACAGTAGTGTTACGGTATTGTGAAAACGTAATAAAAATGTTTTGGAATTTTAAAAATGTAACAAAAGTGTTACGGTATTGTGAAAATGTAAAAGAAGTATTATAGTATTGTGAAAATATAACAGAAATATTTTTGGATTGTGAAAACGTAACAGAAATATTACGCGATTGTGAAAATACGGTAAAAGTATTTTATAACTATGAAAACATGATAACATAATTTTGTTATTGAAAAATACAGTATGATTACTATAAAACCAATGTATGGATGCTGTTTGTGAAAACAAGGAGTTTTGCCTATTATTGGCACGTGGTGCATTTTAGATACATTGGAAAAAAATATGCGTCGAGGCATATGATTTAATTGAACAAACGAATTTGAAAAGAATGGCCCTTGTGGTTGGACTTGCACTGATATATTCGTGCATTGTATAAACTATATCTGAGAAATTATGAGATATACTTGTGATTGGTATTATACCTGTGATTGGTATTTGGTGCATTATACATGCATTGGAATGGTCCGATGAGGACTGGATATGGCTAATTACCTAGGAGAAACACATCTCTTGAGTGAGTGCAATATGCGTAGTGTAAGTCACTCGTTGACCTTGGGGATATCGAGGTGCGGGTTGCCTATAGTGGGCAGTGAGTCGCTCTACTGTATTCGTAGGTTAGATCGATGCAACACATCAATGATCCTGACTGAGACACTATCCATAATCAAGATCTGATAAAGACTGTCGTGGATGTGCTAGATGTGCAAAAAAAAAATTGAAATGAGAATTAAAGCACCTGGTCTGAGGCACATGGTACCGGCAGGTCTTTTCGATCATTTTCTCTGAACCTGAGTTTAGCTCCATGGAGTAAGAACATTGAGTCTAAATGCACATGCATTATATGAGTACATTTATATCTGTGTGATATATTAATTGAGGAATATTGGCTATGACAATTGTTTTGAATACTTGGATGATGATGATGATAATGGTGAGGGCATTATCGTAATTGTTGTTTATGATAATTGAATTGATAAATGATTGGATAATGATAGTTAATTAATGTTGATTGTAACACCCTTGTGGGGATGTCACATATATAAAGAAAAATAAATAAAATCTACCCAAGTTGTAAAATATTTTTTACGCACTAATACGGGTTGTAAAATAATTCCTGTTAAACAGAATATTATTAAATAAAATAACGTGAAAACATAAAATAAACAGAACAACATCACTCATAATATACATATGGTCCAAGTTATAAGTTATACAAATAATTCACAACTATAACTACAAATATTTAAACAAAAACAGTAACAAAAACAGTAAAGAGTCAATATATACATACGCAGAGGCTCCCAAAACACACATCATAAACATTTAATCCTCTGATGGATCACTCTCAGGAAACTCATCATAAGATAAATATCCAGGATGCCTCGACACTTGGCGGAAACGAGACCGCGCAGTCGATACGATAGTCATCTCACTAGGCTCAGTGGACACACCACCCCAATGACGCCTAAGAGATAAAGGCAACTCTAAGTGCAGAAACACAGTAGTCGTCATAACTGGCTCTCCATCAAACGTAAGTCATATGGACACAGTCAACCGTCCCACGTAAGTCACAAAGTCTCTGTCTCCCCGCAGATGCCAAGCTAACGATCCACCGTGAAACTCGAGTGTCACAAAACCCAAAAATCCTGGCACCGCCATACCCAAACAAATCAGTCCAATGGATATGGATGATCAGATGGTTCTTGGTCGTCGTCGGTCTTCGACTTGTTTGCTCCTCTTCCTCCTCGGGATACAAAATCTCAAGAGGTGTTTCCTCTTCCTCAAACTCTTTACCACGTAAATAAATATACGAAAACACATACAATAAAGAGAAAAGACAATCTAAAATCATCACAAACATGGCAAATAAAAAACGACAAACAACAGATATACGCTTCATGCAATATGAAAAGTTATAACATCAATTAATAACAGGATAGTATCACAACAACACATAATATCACGGATAAAATAATATCACGGATAAGACAATATCACGTATAAAATAATACCACGATAAAATAAAATAAGAAATATACCAATTATCATAATAATAACCAAATAAAATAAATAGATAAAATAAAATAATATCCAAGATATAACCATATACAATATGACACGATCCTACTCCATAGAGCTAAACACATACAGATATCAGAGAGAGAATGACCCGCAAAATCTATTAGTACCACGGCTGCCCAACCAAACTATTCCGCGGTCTCACGTTGCATCGATAGCTCCACGTCACATGGAATCTGTAACACCCCTTTGGAGGATGTCACACATAAAAGAAAATAAAAGAAAGAGAAATAAAATCTACCCAAGTTGTGAAACATTTGTTACATACTATTACGAGTTGTAAAATAATTCCTGTTAAACAGAATATTCTTAAATAAAATATGTGAAAATAACAAATAAAAAAAACATGAAACAAAACAACATTACTTATAATATACATATGATCCAAGTTATAAGTTATACAAATAATTTACACTAAAAGTACAAATATTTAAACGAAAACAATAAATAAAGTAATCAAAAGTCAATATATACAGACATATGCGAGACGCCCAAAAAAAAAAACATCATGCATATTTAATCCTCTGAAGGATCACTCTCAACATGAAAATGATCATCAGGAGACAAATATCCCGGATGTCTCGACTCTCGGCGATAACGAGATCGCGCAGTCGATACGATACTAATGTCACTAGGCTCCGTGGTCATACCACCAAAATATTGCCTAAGAGATAAGGGTAACTCTAAATGTAAAAATACAGTAGTAGTCATAACCGGCTCTCCATCAAACTGTTGACGTAGGGTCACAGTCAGCCGTCCTACATACGTCACAGAGTCTCGGTCTCCTCGCAGATGCCAAGCTAGCGATCCTCCATGAAACTCCAGCTGTACAAATCCTAAAAATCCAGGTACCACCATACCCAATCAAATCAATCCAATGGATATGGATGATCGATGGTTCTTGATCGTAAAACGGTCGTTGATTTGCTTGATCTTCCTCCTCCTCCTCCTCGAGTACAGGATCTCAAGAGGCTGGTCCTCTTCCTCAAAGTCTTTATCGCGTAAAATAAATATACGAAATACATACAACGAAAAGGTAAGACAATCTAAAATCACCATAAACATGGCCAATAAGAAGACGACAAACAACATATATACGGTTCATGCAATACGAAAAGCTATAACAAGAATAATAATGGAATAGAGTAAAGCTTAGATATCATAACATTACATAACATCACGGATATAACACGTATAAAAACACGGATAAGACAATATCACGGATAGAATAAAATAAGAAATAGACAACCATCATAATAATTACCAGATAAAGATAAATAGAGAAAATAGAATAATATCCAAGATATAATCATATACACTAAGACACGATCCTACTCCATGGAGCTAAACACAAACAGATATAAGAGAGAATGACTTGCAAAATCTATTAGTACCACGGCTGCCCAACCAACTATCACGCTGTCACACGTTGTGTCAATAGCCTACGACACTGGGAATCCACCATCCAGGCGTAGTATAGTTCACGGTCTCCCGTTGTGGCACTATAGGCAATGTACTACTAGACTTTACAAACCTCGATTAAATATAGTGCGTGTCGAGTCCATTAGTGTGCTATCGGTTTACTACGGCCCAAATGAGCTACCAACTCATCCATATATGGGATGCCGTACACTAACGTCTCCAAGTTCATTAGAACAATGAACCACACTACGTTTATCGCATCGACAACAGGATGTGATTCGTCTCGTCAACCAAAACACCAAAAATTTGGCATAAACACAATACATAATTCCAAAAATATAAAATTACAAAAATGCCCTCAAGATAATAATATGCCCTCAATGGCAAAAAAATAGAAAGCCTGTACGAGTTCACATTTTCCCGACAGCGAAAAATAAATACAGTAACAGTCAATCGCGTAGAAATTTTATCGCGTTTTCACAATCTCATCGTTTTTACAAAGGTTTTGAAATCGCGTAAGTATATTTTTCTGTTTTCAAAATCGCGTAGGATTTTTAATACGTTTTCTCAATCGCGTAAGATTTTTAAATCATTTTCTTGATCGAATTCCTTAAAAATTACTGTTTAAATAAACGAAATAATAAATAATACTTTTAAGCTACGTATAATATTTTCCATACCGTATACTTGTCTTTTGGACATCTTTTCTATCTTATTTGTCCATTTTTACTAAAAATTGACAAGATTTTTGCTTAGAAAATTATATTAATGGTTTCCTAATTTTACCGTAAAAATTCTGTTTATTAAAATTTTAAAACCATATACTTAATCCTTTTGAAAACTACTAACATGCTTCAAAATACAGCATGAGCTATATGTTAGAAATTTTCGAAAGTTACTGTATTTCATTTCTAATAACAAAATCATTAGTTCTAAGTTCTCAAACTTATTTCTAATTGATTCTTTTCCTTAAAACTCATTTTAGAAAAATTCTTTTTAACACATATTGCATCCTTATACTTAGAAAAGGTTTGGATTTAATTTTAGAAACCATGGATACTTGGTTTGGCATGTTGGCCGAATTTCCTAAATATTTTGAAATTGATTTCTAAATTATTTCTCATCTTCTAACTATATGTCAAACTTATTGTATTGTCTAAATTCATTTAACCATTGTTTTAGAAAATGGTTTTTGAAATCAACACATTCATTTTAGGCATGTTGGCCGAAAATACTAAGTCTTACCTTTTGATTTCTAAATTCATTTTTCATGATCTAAACAACTTGAAACCTTCTTAATTCTCCTAGGTTAATTAAATTACCTTTTAAGAAAATTAAGAGAACATTTTGGTTCTCCATTTGTTTAGTGGCCGTGAGCCTCATGGAGTGCTCTTTGGAACACACATGCATTTCCTTGACATGTTATTCACATCCTATACATTATCATGCAATTCTATACTTTATCATACAATTCTAACACATGCAATATTATCAAAGCTTATAGACATGCAACTTAAAGCTTGTAGACATGCAAATTATTACAAACAACAAATAGGAAAGCTATTAACAAATACACAACCACATCAAATAAGCTACTAACAAGCACAAACATGAATCCTTATGGATTCTACAATCACAAAATCAAAACTCCATCTTCTTACCACCATCCATAGGTGATAAGATTTGTCTTCCTCTTACCTTAAATGAAGACAAATGGATTTCTTTCACTCCTCCTAGGGTTCGGTTTCCTCCACCAAAGTACCTAGCAACTCAAACGAAAATCTACAAGTTACTAACCATGAAAAAGAACCTAAACCATGGATAAATCATGGCTTAGAACTTTGAAAAAGAAGAGAGAAAAGAAAAACATGAGATTTCACCTTCTAGGTAAAATTTTCAAGATTGGTTTCCAAGCTCCAAATGGAAGATTTTGAAGAAATTCTCAACTAGAGATGTTCTTAGGATTGTGTTTAGGTTTAGAAAACTTGGTTAGATGAAAATTTGGATGGTTGGATGGTCAAGGAACAAGCTTGGCCGAAAATGGCTTCAAGGAAGCTTCAATGGTGTTTAGGGTTTTTGGAAGAGAGAGAAGAGAGAAAAGCAAGAAAGATGAAGTAATATTTTGGTCTCCTAACCCCACATGGCCGTAGACTTCATGCATGCAAGGTGGCCAAATGGTTGGCTTCATCCAAGCCATAGAATGCATCAAAGGTTAGGATTAAAACTTGCTTAACAAGCTTGTCTCCTATTGGTTGATTATTGATGACTCACAAGCCTAGTCACACTGTTCATTAATTACCAGCTTAGTTAGCTAGCTGAGTCAGCTTGTTCTGGAAAGTTCTACTGCTAATGATGATTAATTAAACTACTGATCTAACCATTCTGCTAATTGTGGGTCCCGCAAAATATTTTCGGGTCCACTTTGTCATTTTTTATTATCTTGACTAATAAAATAATATTATAATATTATAAAATTATTTTATTTGACAGTCAAATCCTAAAAATTAAAAGATTATTTACTGTCTCATTCAGAATCGGGTTTAGTAAGATCCCCCAATTCTAAATAATAAAATAAGATTTCCCTGGCCCGGAAAAATATTATTTTCCTGCCTCGGAGCAAATCACACAAAAAGTCCATATAAAATCACAGACAGTAATATTGGACACTAAATGCAGTAGAAAACAATTAAAAACAGCCAAAACAGTACAAACAGCACGTTTGGGACGTAATGGTCATTTTCTCATTTTTTCCCACAACGTAGCTAATCATCCAAAACGTTCAAATAAAATATCCAAAGAAGATATTATATAGTGTATATCATTCAAAAAAATTAAAACAAAGAATTACGAAAATTTTTAGTTCCCTGTCTTGAAGAAAAACACGTAAAACGATTATATAAAATACCGAGACAATATTATTTCATAACGTTTCATACAGAAAACAAGAAACAGAAATTTAGGACACAACAGTCATTTGTCCTAAAGCTCGAAAAACAATAAACAGTACATTCGAGGTATTTTTCTAAAATTTGGGGCATTACAGAATCCATCATCCAAGGCGTGGTGTAGTTCACAGTCTCACGTTGTGGCACTACAGGCAATGTACTATTAGACTTTACGAAATCTCGATTAAAATTAGTGCGTGTCGAATCCATTAGTGTGCTATCGGTTACCACGGCCCAGCGGAGCGACCGACTGTCCATCTATGGGATCCCGTACACTAACGTCTCCATGTTCATAAAGACAATGAACCACACTACGTTTATCGCATCGACAACACGAAGTGATTCACCTCGTCAACCAATCCACCAAAAATTGGTATAAACTCAATATATGAGAAATTACCAGAATATCCTCAATAAAAATATATCCTCAAAGATAAAAAGATACAGTAAGTCCCACCGGACAAATAGTGTTCCAAAGCCTGTACGGGTTCACCTCATAGCCCGACAACAGAAAAATACAGAAAATACCATTTTGGTCAATCACGTAGAAATTTTATCGCGTTTTCACAATCTCGTCATTTCTACAAACGTTTTTAAATCGCGTAAATTTATTTTTCTGTTTTTAAAATTGCGTAGAGTTTTTAATACGTTTTCTCAATCGCGTAAGGTTTTTAAATCATTTTCTTGTCCAAATCCATTAAAAATTACTGTTTAAATCAACAGAAATAATAAATAATACGTTTAAACTACGTAAAATATTTTCCATACCCTATACTATCTTTTGGACATCTTTTCTATCTTAATTGCCCATTTTTACTAAAAATTGACAGTATTTTGTTTAGAAAATTATAATAATGATTTTCTAATTTTTCCGTAAAAATTCTGTTTACTTAATTTTTAACCGTATAATTTAATCCTTTTGAAAACTACTAACATGTTTCAAAATACAGTATGAGCTATATGTTAGAAATTTTCAAAAGTTACTGTATTTCTTTTCTAACAATAAAATCAATAGTTTTAGTTGATTAAACTTAATTCAATTCAATTTATTTATTCAAAACTCATTTTAGAAAAATTCTTTTTAACATATATTGCATCTTTATACTTGAAAATGGTTTGGAATTGATTTTAGAAATCATGAATTCTTGGTTTGGCATGTTGGCCGAAATATACATTTGGGTCATTTGATTTCTAAATTCATTTTCCTTGATCTAAACAATTCTATCTCTTGTTAATTTTCCTAGGTTAATTAAATTACACTTTAGGAAAATAATGAGAACATTTTGGTTCTCCTTTTGGGTCAATGGTCAGTGAGCCTTGGTGTTGTGTTCTTTGGAACACTCATGCATACCTTAGCATGTTATTCACATCCTATACATTATCATGCATTTCTAACACATACAAATTATCAAAGCTTGTAGACATGCAACATCATACAAATTATTACAAACATCAAATAGGAAAGCTACTAACAATTACACAAACAAGCTACTAACAAACACAAACAAAGGAATCCTTATGGATTCTACAATCAACAACCAATCTCCATCTTCTTACCACCACCCATGGATGATAAGAATTGTCTTCCTCTTACCTTAAATGAAGACAAAAATATTCTTTCACTCCTTTTCTAGGTTTCGGTTTTCTCCTTCAAATCACCTAACAAACTTAAACAAAATCTACAAGTTACTAACCATAAAAGAGAGCTTAAACCATGGAGAAATCATGGCTTAGAACTTTGAAAAAGAGTTTAGAAATGGAAAACAAGAAATTTCACCTTCTAGGTAAAATTTTCCAAATAAGTTTCCAAGCTTCAAATGGAATATTTTGCAAAAACTCTCAACTAGAGATGTTCTTAGGATTGTGTTTAGGTTTAGAAAACTTGGTTGGATAAAATTTTGGGTGGTTGGATGGTGTAGAATAGAGCTTGGCCGAAACTAGCTTCAAGGAAGCTTCAATGGTGTTTAGGGTTTTTGGAAGAGAGAGAAGAGAGAAAATTGCATGAAGACAAAGTGATTATGGCCTTCCAAAAGCCATATGGCCGTGGACTTCAAAGCCATGCAAGGTGTCATGGGTTTGGCTTCATCCAAGCCTTAGAATGAATCAAAGGTCAAGATTAAAACTTGGTTAGCAAGCTTGTCTCCCATTGGTTGAGTTTAGCATAGTCATCTAACCTAGTCACATGCTTAGTCACTAATTAGCCTAGTCACCACACTTAGTCATCATGTTCTTGAAAGTTCTATCACTAATGAGGTTTAAATAAGCTACTAAGTTAACTGTTTTAACTAAACCTGGGTCCCGCAAAACATTTTCAAGTCCACTGTCATTTTATTATACTGACTAATAAAATAATATTATAATAATACAAAATTATTTTATTTGACAGTTAAATCCTAAAAATTAAAAGATTAACAACAGTATCATTCAGAATCGGGTTTAGTAAGATCCCCCAGTTCTGAATAATTAAAACAAGATTTTTCCGGCCCGGAAAAATAATCTTTTCCTGTCTCGGAGCAAATCGCACAAAAAGTCTAAATAAAATCATAGACAGTAATATTAAGCACTGTAACATATAGAAAAATTAAAAACAGTACAATCGGGACGTAATGGTCATTTTTCCATTTTTTCCCACGACGAAGCAAATCATCCAAAACGTTCAAATAAAATTACAGACAGTATTAATTATCTGTATGTCTCCCAAAAAAATTAAAATAGTAGCTTGAGAAAATTTTTATTTTACCGTCTCGAAACAAATTACGTAAAACGATCAAATAAAATTTTAGCCTCAGTAAAACATATTTGTATTTCATACGAAAAATAAGAAACAGGAAAATAGGGACACAACAGTCATTTACACAAAAGCTTGAAAAACAGCAAACAGAACATTCAGGATATTTTTCTAAAAATTGGGGTGTTACAACTCTCCCCAACAAATAAAAATTTCGTCCTCGAAATTCGCTGCTCATCAAAACAAATGAGGATACTGATCCCTCATTTTGTCTTCCAGCTCCCAGGTAGCATCACCTGTCACATCATTCCATATGACCTTCACTAGTTCGATCATTTTCCCTCGAAGCTGCTTTACCTTTCTGTCCTCGATTCTAACAGGTAAAGTCTCGTAAGTCAAATTCTCCTTCAACTGTACTTCATCTGGTTGTATAATATGCGTTGGATCCGGTATATACTTCCTGAGCTGAGATACATGAAATACATCATGTAGATTGGATAGAAAAGGCGACAAAGCAATCTGATACGCTACAGGACCTATACGTCGGATAATCTGATACGGTCCAATGAACTTAGGAGTAAGCTTCTTAGACTTAATAACTCTTCCGACACCGGTCGTAGGAGTAACTCTTAGAAACACATGCTCACCCTCCTCAAACTCAAGAAGTCGTCTTCGCTTATCCGCATAACTCTTCTGTCTACTTTGCGTCGTCCTCATCTTCTCTTGTATCATCTTTACCTTCTCTGTAGTCTGTTGTACAAGATCTGGTCCAACAGCTATGCTTTCTCCATCCTGATACCAACATAACGGTGTTCGACATCGCCTTCCATACAATGCCTCATAGGGTGCCATCCCTATGCTTGAGTGAAAACTATTGTTGTAGGTGAATTCTATCAAAGATAAAAATTCATCCCAACTTCCTCGTTGCTCCAAAACACAAGCACGCAACAGATCCTCCAAAGACTGTATAGTTCTCTCTCTCTGACCATCGATCATGGATGATATGCCGAACTCAGTCGCAACTTAGTTCCCATAGCTTCTTGTAGACTCCGCCAAAACCTTGATGTAAACCTCGGATCTCGGTCAGAAACTATATATATAGGTACACCATGTAATCTGACAATCTCACTGATGTACAACTGGGTCAATCTTTCCAATGAATACTTAACATTAACTGGTAAGAAATGAGCCGATTTAGTAAGCCTATCGACTATAACCCATATTGAATCATGACATTTCCTCGTCTTCGGCAAACCAGTAACGAAATCCATTGAGATACTATCCCACTTCCACTCTGGGATAGATAACGGTTGCAACATTCCAGCTGGTCTCTGATGTTCGACTTTCGCTTTCTGACAAACCAAACAAGACTCCACATATTCTGCTACGTCTCTTTTCATCCTTGGCCACCAAAACAACCTTTTCAAGTCTTGGTACATCTTGGTCATCCCCGGATGTAAACTCAGGTCACTAGTATGAGCTTCTTCTAGGATCGACTTCTTCAATTCAGAATCATTAGGCATACAAATTCTTCCTTTAAACCTTAAGATTCCATCTGCTCCTTCTTCTACCGTCGCTTTATGACCTTGCTTTAATAATTCCCTTTCGTTTTGCAAAAACACATCTTCCTTTTATTTATCTCGGACAACATCAAGAAATTCGTTTATGATCACGACCTTAAATAAACGAACTCTTTCAGGTAGAAACTCCACAGACAACCATAGATCTCGGAACTTATTGATCAACTCTTCCTCCTTGATCATCATTGCCGAAACACTAAGCACCTTTCTGCTCAAGGCATCAGCTACCACATTAGCTTTTCCCGAGTGATATTGAAGTTGAAAATCATAATCCTTTAAGAATTCCAACCATCGCCTTTGCATCATATTCAATTCTTTCTGATCAAACAAGTACTTTAGACTCTTGTGATCACTAAAGACATTGAACAGCGCTCCATACAGAAAATGTCTCCACACTTTCAGAGCAAAAACCACTGCAGCCAATTCCAAATCATGCGTTGGATAATTCCTCTCATGAACCTTCAACTGACGAGAAGCATACGCCACAACATTCTGATTTTGCATCAATACGCATCCTAACCCTTGGTAAGAAGCATCGCAATACACGTCAAAAGTTCCCTTAGAATCCGGTAAAATCAACACCGGCGCAGTTGTTAACCTCTTCTTCAACTCTTGAAAACTGGCTTCACGTTCTTCCGTCCACTCAAAAGCTTGAGTTTTCCTCGTAAGCTGTGTAAGTGGTCCAGCAATCTTCGAAAAGCCTTCAATAAACCTCCGGTAATAACCAGCAAGTCCAACGAAACTTTGAACTTCTGTTACCGTCTCAGGCCTTTCCCACTGTAAAACAGTCTCCACTTTTGATGGGTCTACTGCAATACCTTCTTTGGAAATCACGTGACCTAGAAACTGAACTTTTTCTAACCAGAACTCACACTTAGCCAATTTCGCATACAGTTGCTTTTCTCTCAAAATCTGAAGAACAATACCAAGATGTTCAGCATGCTCTTCCTTAGATTGAGAATAGATCAGAATGTCATCGATAAAGACAACGACAAATCTGTCTAGATATGGACGAAAAATCCTGTTCATATAATCCATAAATATGGCAGGAGCATTCGTCACCCCGAATGACATTACCTGATACTCATAATGTCCATATTGAGTTCGAAAAGCGGTTTTCGGTACATCTTCCCCCTTAACACGAATCTGGTGATAACCCGATCTCAGATCTATTTTGGAAAACACCACAGCTCCTCTTAACTGATCCATCAAATCGTCAATTCTTAGAAGCGGATATTTATTCTTGATAGTCACCTTGTTCAGCTGACGATAATCCACACAAAGCCGAGAAGTTCCGTCCTTCTTCTTGACCAAAAGCACTAGCGCACCCCATGGAGAAACACTAGGTCGCACAAACTGTTTCTCTTACAATTCCACCAATTGCTCTTTCAGCTCCTCCAACTCTGCTGGCGACATACGGTATGGTGCAATTGAGATAGGACCTGCTCTTGGTACCAAAATCAATTGAAAACTCGATCTCCCTCTCAGGTGGCAAACCAGGTACGTCATTAGGAAAAACCTCTAGAAACTCGTTGATAACAGGAATAGTATTCACATCCTTCTCATTCTTAACCTCTAGAGAAGACAATACCACATATCCCTGTGCTCCCTCTCTTAACAAAGACTTGACCTTAATGAAAGCAGCTTAAGAATCCGACTTTTCTTCCTTAGGAAAAACTATGGTTTTACTTGCACAATCTATAAGGATATGATTAGAAGATAACCAGTCCATCCCTAAGATTACATCTATCTCAACAAGAGGTAAACAAATCAAGTTGACCAAAAACTTATGGTCCTTCACAACAACAGGACAATCCAAACATAACAAAACAAAGTCAGATACATCCTTTCGGAAGTAAATCACAGAGAATCACACAAGCACAAACAAAAACAGACCCAACCACAACCCCAAAAGACTCTAACTTGGGCTCGATACCAACTAATGTAACACCCTTGCGGGGATGTCACATATATAAAGAAAAATAAATAAAATCTACGCAAGTTGTAAAACATTTATTACGTACTAATACGGGTTGTAAAATAATTCCAGTTAAACAGAATATTATTAAATAAAATAACGCGAAAACATAAAATAAACAGAACAACATCACTCATAATATACATATGGTCCAAGTTATAAGTTATACAAATAATTCACAACTACAACTACAAATATTTAAACAAAAACAGTAACAAAAACAGTAAAGAGTCAATATATACATACGCAGACGTGCCCAAAACACACATCATAAACATTTAATCCTCTGATGGATCACTATCAGGAAACTCATCATAAGATAAATATCCAGGATGCCTCAACACTCGGCGGAAACGAGACCGCGCAGTCGATACGATAGTCATCTCACTAGGCTCAGTGGACACACCACCCCAATGACGCCTAAGAGATAAAGGCAACTCTAAGTGCAGAAACACAGTAGTCGTCATCACTGGCTCTCCATCAAACGTAAGTCGTATGGACACAGTCAACCGTCCCACGTAAGTCACTGAGTCTCTGTCTCCCCGCAGATGCCAAGCTAACGATCCACCGTGAAACTTGAGTGTCACAAAACCCAAAAATCCTGGCACCGCCATACCCAAACAAATCAGTCCAATGGATATAGATGATCAGATGGTTCTTGGTCGTCGTACTGGTCTTCAGCTTGCTGCTCCTCTTCCTCCTCAGGATACAAAATCTCAAGAGGCTGTTCCTCTTCCTCAAACTCTTTACCACGTAAATAAATATACAGAAAATACATACAATAAAGAGGTAAGACAATCTAAAATCATCACAAACATGGCAAATAAAGAAAACGACAAACAACAGATATACAGTTCATGCAATATGAAAAGCTATAACATTAATTAATAACAGGATAGTATCACAACAACACATAATATCACGGATAAAATATTATCACAAATAAGATAATATCACAGATAAAATAATACCACGAGATAAAATAAATAAGAAATATACCAATTATCATAATAATAACCAAATAAAATAAATAGATAAAATAAAATAATATCCAAGATATAACCATATACAATATGACACGATCCTACTCCATGGAGCTAAACACATACAGATATCAGAGAGAGAATGACCCGCAAAATCTATTAGTACCACGGCTGCCCAACCAAACTATTCCGCGGTCTCACGTTGCGTCTATAGCCCCACGTCACATGGAATCCATCATCCAAGGCGTGGTGTAGTTCACGGTCTCACGTTGTGGCACTACAGGCAATGTACTATTAGACTTTACGAAATCTCGATTAAAAATAGTGCGTGTCGAGTCCATTAGTGTGCTATCGGTTACCACGGCCCAGCGGAGCAACCGACTGTCCATATATAGGATCCCGTACACTAACGTCTCCATGTTCATAAAGACAATGAACCACACTACGTTTATCGCATCGACAACACGATGTGATTCACCTCGTCAACCAATCCACCAAAAATTGGTATAAACTCAATATATGAGAAATTACCAGAATATCCTTAATAAAAATATATCCTCAAAGATAAAAAGATACAGTAAGTCCCACCGGACAAATACTATTCCAAAGCCTGTACGGGTTCACTTCATAGCCCGACAACAGAAAAATACAGAAAATACCGTTTTGGTCAATCGCGTAGAAATTTTATCGCATTTTCACAATCTCGTCATTTCTACAAACGTTTTTAAATCGCGTAAATTTATTTTTCTGTTTTTAAAAATGCGTAGAGTTTTTAATACATTTTCTCAATCGCGTAAGGTTTTTAAATCATTTTCTTGTCCAAATCCATTAAAATTTATTGTTTAAATCAACAGAAATAATAAATAATACGTTTAAACTACGTAAAATATTTTACATATCGTATATTGTCTTTTGGACATCTTTTCTATCTTAATTGCCCATTTTTACTAAAAATTGACAGTATTTTGTTTAGAAAATTGTAATAATGATTTTCTAATTTTTTCGTAAAAATTCTGTTTACTTAATTTTTAACCGTATAATTTAATCCTTTTGAAAACCACTAACATGCTTCAAAATACAGTATGAGCTATATGTTAGAAATTTTTGAAAGTTACTGTATTTCTTTTCTAACAATAAAATCAATAGTTTTAGTTGATTAAACTTAATTCAATTCAATTTATTTCTTCAAAACTCATTTTAGAAAAATTCTTTTTAACATATATTGCATCTTTATACTTGAAAATGGTTTGGAATTGATTTTAGAAATCATGAATTCTTGGTTTGGCATGTTGGCCGAAATATACATTTGGGTCATTTGATTTCTAAATTCATTTTCCTTGATCTAAACAATTCTATCTCTTGTTAATTTTCCTAGGTTAATTAAATTACACTTTAGGAAAATAATGAGAACATTTTGGTTCTCCTTTTGGGTCAATGGCCGTGAGCCTTGGTGTTGTGTTCTTTGGAACACTCATGCATACCTTAGCATGTTATTCACATCCTATACATTATCATGCATTTCTAACACATACAAATTATCAAAGCTTGTAGACATGCAATTTAAAGCTTGTAGACATGCAACATCATACAAATTATTACAAACATCAAATAGGAAAGCTACTAACAATTACACAAACAAGCTACTAACAAACACAAACAAAGGAATCCTTATGGATTCTACAATCAACAACCAATCTCCATCTTCTTACCACCACCCATGGATGATAAGAATTGTCTTCCTCTTACCTTAAATGAAGACAAAAATATTCTTTCACTCCTCTTCTAAGTTTTGGTTTTCTCCTTCAAATCACCTAACAAACTTAAACAAAATCTACAAGTTACTAACCATAAAAGAGAGCTTAAACCATGGAGAAATCATGGCTTAGAACTTTGAAAAAGAGTTTAGAAATGGAAAACAAGAAATTTCACCTTCTAGGTAAAATTTTCCAAATAAGTTTCCAAGCTTCAAATGGAATATTTTGCAAGAACTCTCAACTAGAGATGTTCTTAGGATTGTGTTTAGGTTTAGAAAACTTGGTTGGATAAAATTTTGGGTGGTTGGATGGTGTAGAATAGAGCTTGGCCGAAACTAGCTTCAAGGAAGCTTCAATGGTGTTTAGGGTTTTGGAAGAGAGAGAAGAGAGAAAATTGCATGAAGACAAAGTGATTATGGCCTTCCAAAAGCCATATGGTCGTGGACTTCAAAGCCATGCAAGGTGTCATGGGTTTGGCTTCATCCAAGCCTTAGAATGAATCAAAGGTCAAGATTAAAACTTGGTTAGCAAGCTTGTCTCCCATTGGTTGAGTTTAGCATAGTCATCTAACCTAGTCACATGCTTAGTCACTAATTAGCCTAGTCACCACACTTAGTCATCATGTTCTTGAAAGTTCTATCACTAATGAGGTTTAATTAAGCTACTAAGTTAACTGTTTTAACTAAACCTGGGTCCCGCAAAACAATAATACAAATAAAATAATATTATAATAATACAAAATTATTTTATTTGACAGTTAAATCCTAAAAATTAAAAGATTAACAACAGTATCATTCAGAATCGGGTTTAGTAAGATCCCCTAGTTCTGAATAATTAAAACAAGATTTTCCCGGCCCGAAAAAATATTATTTTCCTGTCCCAGAGCAAATCGCACAAAAAGTCCAAATAAAATCACAGACAGTAATATTAAGCACTGTAACATATAGAAAAATTAAAAATAGTACAATCGAGACGTAAAGGTCATTTTTCCATTTTTCCCCACGACGAAGCAAATCATCCAAAACGTTCAAATAAAATTACAGACAGTATTAATTTTCTGTATATCTTCCAAAAAAATTAAAACAGTAGCTTGAGAAAATTTATATTTTACCGTCTCGAAGCAAATTACGTAAAACGATCAAATAAAATTTTAGCCTGTAAAACATATTTGTATTTCATACAGAAAACAAGAAATAGTAAAATAGGGACACAACAGTCATTTACACAAAAGCTTGAAAAACAACAAACAGAACATTCGGGATATTTTTCTAAAAATTGGGGTGTTACATTGATGACATGATCATAATTGTGGTATGATCTATCTGTATGATATGCTGCTTGTGTTATCTTTGTGCTGCCATGTTGGTATTGGTGTAGGTGATCTCACCTCTTTGTTATATTTTTTTGTTGTGTTTGTATTGTAAAAACTATATAGTAGAAGAAACGAGTTGTCTTAGACATAACGGGTGACAAATACCTCTGCGTTTGGAAACAACATCAGAGAATGACCTTTCCAGATTGGATAGCTTACAGTGTTGAAAAGAAGAGATGTCTGAAGACAAAGTACAAATGTAGAACAGATGTCTGATGCTTCAAGATGGATACACAACAGAATATGTATGTAGAGTTATTTTTATCGTTAGTGTTGTACCGTGCTATTAAGTAGGACCCGTCATAGGGTTTGCTACTATTTTAAAAAAAGAGTCTGTTAGTTAAATATTTCTCTTTAAATTGTTAAATATTAATTGGTGTCAATATTGTATATTAATTAGTATAAATATATTTTTGGTATTACCTATGAACTTCGGTAAGTTTATGTTTCAATAAAAAAAAGAAAGAAATATTAAAACCCACCTTTTATAACTCAAACTTTGTGTGAACTTCTTTTCAGAATATGAGTCGAGAGTCAGACATGTGATACCCTAAGGAGGGTGTTACAGAGGTATTCTTAAATATTTAATGTGTCAAGAGGATGATGTCTTGATATCCTTCATTCCTTGGGAAGGTCCATGATTTATGAATCCTCTTGTCTTAGGGAGTCATATGGGCTCTCTTCTTGCTTTTTGACTTCCTTTTCTTTGTTCTCTTGGTGAGTCCTTACTAAATTCTTTGCAACATCATCAACTAAATCATTTCTAGGACTATTTAGGTTAGTTTCATCAAAAGCAACATGTATGGACTCTTCTATGGTCATAGTTCTTTTATTATAAACTCTAAAGGCCTTACTATGTATAGAATAACCAAGAAATATTCCCTCATCAGATTTTGCATCAAACTTCCCCAAGTTATCCTTTCCATTATTCAAAATAAAACATTTGCATCCAAAGACATGAAAATGTGAAACATTTGGCTTCCTTCCCTTATACAATTCATATGGGGTTTTCTTTAAAATTGGCCTTATTAGAGCCCTATCATAACATAGCAAGCGGTGTTAACCGCATCCGCCTAAAAGTACTTAGGAAGGTTTACCTCATTGAGCATAGTTCTTGTCATTTCTTCTAAAGATCGATTTTTTCTTTCTACAACACTATTTTGTTGTGGTGTTTCAGGGGCCAAAAAATTATACTCAATGTCATGTTCTTCACAAAAGGTTTCAAATTCATGATTTTCAAACTCACCACCATGATCACTTCTTATGGATGCAATACAAAGACCTTTTTCATTTTGGATAACTTTGGCAAGCTTCTTTAAATGATTGAAAAGCATCATTTTTGTGAGACAAGAACAATGTCCATGTAAACCTAGAAAAATCATTCACAATCACCAAAGCATAGTAATTCCCACCAAAGCTCATGGTTCTAGAGGGATCAAAAAGATTCATGTGCAAAAGTTGTAAAGGTCTAGATGTTGAAACCACATTTTTAGCTTTAAAAGAGACATTTACTTATTTTCCCTTTTTACATGCATCACAAAGTTTATCTTTTTCAAATTTGAGCTTTGGAAGTCTAATTACTAGTTCTTTAGAAACTAATTTGTTTAAGTGATCCATATGAATGTGAGCAATTTTTCTATTCCATAACTATGAATCATTTTCTTTACTCATAAAGCATTTAGCATCATATAAGGAAATGTCATCAAGGCTAATCATATATATGTTATTGACCCTATGATCAACAAACTTAACATGCTTATCATCCTTACCCTCAATTATGCAACAATTAGAATGAAATATTACTTTATTTCCCTTATCACACATAGTTTGTAACACGCTCCGTAGGGCATCACATTTCCGACTACCAACTTATAATCTGAAAATGATGTCATAAAAGGTTTGAGTTATAAAACATGGGTTTTAAAATTTCTTTTCGCGGAAACATAAACTTACTGAAATTTATAAGTAATACTGAAAAATAGATTTAAACTGATTAATATAAATTATTGATACCACATAATATTTAACAATTATTTAGGAAACATAACACTTACAGACTCAATTTTAAATGGTAGCAAGCCCCATGACGAGTCCTACTTAATAGCACGGTAAAACACTATCAAAACTCAACATACTTATTTCGTCTTGTATCCATCTTGACACGTCATGTATTTGTTCCTCCTCAAATCTGTACACCATCGAATCTGGGATGGCCATTCCTCGATGTTATCACCGAACTCAAAATATTTGCTTCTAGTCAAGTCTAAGAAACTCGTTTCATCTACTATACAATTTTAACAATACAAGCACAACAAAACAATATAGCAAAGAGGTGAGATCACCTATGTAACACCCCAAATTTCCTTACTATTTGACAGTAATTTTGACAGTTAACATAATTCTACTGTTTAGTAATTTTTGTGTACTGTAAAATTATTTTGAATATTTTGTCAGTACATTTGATCATTTGGTGTGATTTACTCCATGTCAGGAAAATAATAATTTTCGGGCCGGGAAAAATTTTACGTAATTTAATTATTGCTGTTAAGTCTTAATTATTTTATGTAATCTTATTTGATATTCATGAATTTTATAATTTTTATGATTTTGTGCATGATTATGAAATTTTTATATTTCTCTGATTATTTTTGGACTGTTTGTGGGCCTACGGAGGTTGTACATGGGCCCATGTGGGCCCAAAAAAGTGAATTTTTTTGAAGCCAGAAGATTTTGTACTGTTGAGACAGAGACGAGGGATCTCACTAAACTTGAATCCAGAGGTAGTTTTTAAAATTTTCTTTTACTGTGTTTTGTACTGTATTTAATTATCAGGCAATAAAAAAATAATAAATACAGTAAAAATATTATTCGTAGGGTAATAATAGATAAAAATAAAAATTATACTTCTTAGTCAACATTGGTGGTTTGGAGATCCACCATTGATTTAATCAAGGGTGGAGATTTGGTCTTAAAAAGTGACAAGGACCATTTATGACCATTGGATGTAAAGTATAAAGGAGTAATCTTGACCCTTCATTTTGGAGATACATTTAATGGCTAGGTTTTCAAGGAGAAAGATTCAATGGCCTAAATTAAGTCTTCTAATCTAAAGGTTATACCTAGAAGCTACATTAATCCTAACAATTGAAGTAATCAATGGTTAGGAATGCCTAAAATAATAGCTAGTGAGATTGGTCACTCAAGGAGAGTGCAAGAAGGGGGGATGGTTTTGGTGGCTTAATAGCTTAGCCAAGTTTCAAGACACCAATTATTTCTCATATTGATCATTATTGATCATTCCAAAGACAAAGCTCTTCAAAACTTTTCTCTCCATTTTCTCTCCATGCAAGTTTCGGCCATAGCACCTACAATTGCCTTCCATCATTCTTTAATTTCAAACAACCATACTTCTTGAATCTATACATCATTCTAAGACACTTTGTAGATTGGAGCCAGTTCTAAATCCATCATCTTCAAGGACTTTCTTCAAGAGCAAAGTTCTAGGGTTCTTAAGGTGAAGTTATGGAAAACTTCATTTCTTATCTCTTTTTCATGTTCTAAGTCATGTTTGATCCATGGTTCTCCTAGTTTAAGCTTAATATGCTAATAAACTTGTGTTTTGTTTTGTATTTGAGAAGCTTTTGGTGGTGAAGGACTTGGAGAAATAAGCAAAGCAAGGAGTTTTTGAGGTTCTTCAAGAGGTAAGAGGGAGGTCCATCTCACCAACCAATTATGGTGGTGAGAGATGGTTTGTGTATTTGATGGATGGTGAATCCATGTGAGGATTCATATCCATGGTTATGTAATTATTTGTGGGTGTTTATGTGTTTATGTGGTTTATGTGCTTTGCATGGTTTATTTGTACTTACATGCTTAGTATGATTTTTTTTATTGCTTTTATGGTATGCTTGACATATAATATGTTGATTATATGTGATGTATGCCATAAAAATTGTTGGAAAGGAAAATAATTTTTGGTTCCAAAGACCATGAAAATTTCGGCCAAGACACCTCAAAATAGGTGTTCACAAATTAATATTTTCATAAATGGTAAAATTGGATGTTTAGAAAAGCAAGGAAAATGAACAAATGATTTGACTTCAAAGACCAAGTGTTTCATGGTTTTGATAAGGAATTTTAATGGTTTTGTTTGTGTAAAACCATGAATGGGACTTAGATGATTTAGAAGGAAAAATATAAGAATGGTTTCAATGGCCATGTCCACGGTTTTGAAGGCTTGTAAATGCTTTGATTTTATAAAACAAAGTGATTTTCAAAGTGGAAATATAATTTGATTTAGTATAAGGATTTTGGAAAGGGAATCAGAGTGTTTTATCACTTGAGAAATAGAAATTTCGGTTATGAAAGGAAAATAGAGGTTATAAGGGTTTGAACCTCAAATTATTTTGGAAGAGAATTGAGTTTGAGAATTTATTTTGAAACGTTGATGATTTAAATTTACTAACGTAAAACTCATCCTTTAGGTTTTGGAGCGCGTTAGGAAATTTTAAGTGAGAAACATTGATTTAATTCAATGAAATGGTGAATTTATGGAATAAATTGCGAAAAAGATTTTCTTAAGTAAGAAAATGTGAAAAATAATGTGAGAAGTCATATTATTTTGAGAAAGGTTGAAATGGAATTTTTTGAAGGTTAAGAAATATTTTACAAAGTTGAAAAATGGTGAATTTGGAAAGCGTTTAAATATTTTTACGCGATTGAAATATTGTTGAAAAATCACTACGTGATTGAAAAATGATGGAATATTTTTACGTGATTGAGAAAACGATGGAAAATCGCTATGCGATTTGAAAACGTGACAGAAATGTTGCGCGATTTTGAAAACATGACAACGGTGTTGCGTGACTATGAAAACGCGATAATATGATTTCGCGACTGAATAAACAATAGGATTACTGTGGACTAGTGTATAGACACTGTATGAGAAAATGATGAATTTGCCTGTGATTGGCATTGGTGCATTTTACATGCATGAACTAGTGTATGGACATTGTAAGAGAAAATGATGAATTTTGCCTATGATTGGCATTGGTGCATTGAACATGCATTGAAAAGGTCCGATGGACTAGATATGGCTATTTGCCTAGGAGAGACGTACACCTCTTGAGTGGGTGCGATATGCGTAGTGTAAGTCACTTGTTGACTTTGGGGGCATCGGGGTGCAGGTTGCTCTCATTGGGCAGTTGTTTGCTCTTCTGTACCGTGGGTTAGACCGATGCAATGCACCGATGATCCTGACCAAGATACTATTCTTAATCAAGATCTAGTAAAGACTGTCATATATATGCTAGATGTGCAAACACATATGAGAAATATGGCACGTGGTCTAAGGCATGTTAGTACAGACAGATCTTTCGAATCAATTTCTCTGACTTGAGTATTAGCTCCATGGAGTAGGAAATTGAGTCTATGTGCACATGCATAATTATTGAGTATTGGTTATGATAATTGAACTGTTGAATACTTGGATAATGTTGAGGGCATTATCGTAAATATTGAATATTCATTTCTGATTGAGGAATATTGGATGATGATAAATAATGTTGATGGCATTGTTGTATTTATTGTTATCTTGTACATTATGATGATGGCGTAATTATAATTATGGTATGATATATCTGTATGGTGTGCTGTTTGTGTTATCTCCATGCTACCATGTTGGTATTGGCGTCGATGATCTCACCTCTTTGTATATTATTTTGTACTGTAATTATATTTGTAAAGACATTGAGCAAGGCATTGCACAAGAGGGTGAAGAAGAGCATATTTCTCCTGAGGAAGCGGAGTTTTAATAGGATGACGTCCAGATCTAGTTTCTTCGGTTACGTGAGATTACAGTTCCATGGTGGAGCTGGAGCATGGAGGACTGGTCCTGATGAGAGGGAACTAATATATTAGGGAAATCTGACAGTCAACATGAGCCGAGAGTTTCGTAGAGATCTGTTCTTTTCCGTAACTATATATGTACATGTCAAATTTTTGTTGTCAATCAGGCAGTATTGGGATGCTAGGTATTATGTCCCAACGGAGATTAGTATCGTGTCGTCTGCTCAGACATCTGCCCATAGGACTTCGCGTCAGATCGGATTCCTACCAGCTAAGGAGTCTGAGGAGGACCTGTCTGAGGGTTCTGCTGTTTAGTTTATGCTTGTGCAAGTGTGTTAGTTTTTAAATAATGTCTAACTACTTTTGAGAACTTGGTCTGTATATAAATAATTTCGACAGTACTTCTGTAATGTATAATGATGTAAATTATGTGTGATGATGTATAATATTTTATTTTCTGCTAAGTTTGTTTATCGTTATTAAAGAGGAAAAAATTTTACAACTCGTATTTTTATCACAACAACACATTTTATGAACTTGAGAGTAATTTGGTAATTAAGTAACATAAATGTAACACCCTACGGTGGGTGTTATAACCTACGCCAATATCAACATGGTAGTATGGAGATAACACAAATATCATACCATATAGATATATCACACCATAATTACAATAATGCCATCAACATTATTTATCATAACAGATACAAGAATTACAATCATGCCCTCAATTATTATTTATCACAACAAATATAATAAATAATAATTACCATTATGCCATTAACATTATTCAAATTACATGATAATTACAATAATGCCATCAACATTATTTATTATCATCATCATCCAACATTCCTCAATTAATATATCACATAGATATAATTATTCAATATTTACGATAATGCCCTCAACATTATCCAAGTATTCAACAGTTCAATTATCATAACCAATACTCAATAATTATGCATGTGCACATAGACTCAATTTCCTACTCCATGGAGCTAATACTCAAGTCAGAGAAATTGACCCGAAAGATCTGTCTGTACTAACATGCCTCAGACCACGTGCCACAATTCTCATATGTGTTTACACATCTAGCATATACACGACAATCTTTACTAGATCTTGATTAAGAATAGTGTCTCGGTCAAGAACATCAGTGCGTTGCATCTGTCTAACCCACGATACAGAAGAGCTACCAACTGCCCATTATAGGCAACCCGCACCTCGATGCCCCCAAAGTCAACAAGTGACTTACACTACGCATATCACACCCACTCAAGAGGTGTACGTCTCTCCTAGGCAATTAGCCTTATCCAGTCCATCGGACTTTTCCAATGCATAATCAATGCACCAATGTCAATCACAGGCAAAACTCATCATTTTCTCATACAGTGTCCATACACTAGTCCAATAGTAATCCTACTGTTAAATTCATCATTTTCTCATACAGTGTCCATACACTAGTCTAACAGTAATCTTATTGTTAAATTCATCATTTTTCAATCACGTAGTGATTTTTCA
The DNA here is from genome assembly GCA_029884605.1 of Ormosia emarginata. Lineage (NCBI taxonomy): Eukaryota > Viridiplantae > Streptophyta > Magnoliopsida > Fabales > Fabaceae > Ormosia > Ormosia emarginata. The sequence goes on along the minus strand of JAQQTP010000074.1, from coordinate 27,346,083 downwards.
ACAATATCTCAAACACGTAAAAATATTTAAATGCTTTCCACATTGCATAAAAATATTTCAACATTTTTCAAATCGCGTGGAAATATTTAAATGTTTTTCAAATCATGTAGCTTAAAAATCATGTTTTTAAGTTAGGTAAAACATTTTTCACCATTTTACAATCACGTAATATATTCCTCAATATTCCAAACATTATTTTGGACTTTTAAACAAATCAATGTCATTTCCAATATCATTTTTCACATTTTGTCCTTTAAGAAATCCTTCCCTCAAAATAATATGACTTCTCACATTATTTTCCACATTTTCTTACTCAAGAAAATCCTTTTTGCAATATATTCCACAAATTCACCATTTCATTGAATTAAATCAATGTTTCTCACTTAAAATTTCCTAACACGCTCCAAAACCCAAAGGATGAGTTTTACATTAGCAAATTTTAAATCACCAATGTTTCCTTTATAATTCAAAATAAATTCTCAAATTCAATTCCCTTCCAAAATAATTTAAGGTTCAAACCCTTGCAACCTTTATTTTCCTTTCATAACCGAAATTTCTATTTCTCAAGTGATAAAACACTTTGTTTCCATTTCTTTGATCTTTGTACTAGATCAATTATTTTTCCACTTTGAAATCACTTTATTTCATAAAATCAAGGCATGTACAAGCCTTCAAAACCGTGGTACTTGGCCATTGAAACCATCAAATATTTTTCCTTCTAAATCAATTAAGTACCATTCTTGCTTTTACACAAACAAAATCATTAAAATTTCCTTCAAAAACCGTGAACACTTGGTCTTTGAAATAAAAAACATTTATTCATTTCCTTGCTTCTCTAATCATCCAATTTTACCATTCATGAAAATATTAATTTGTGAACACCTATTTTGAGGTGTTGAGGCCGAAATCCTCATGGTCATTGGAACCAAAAATTGTTTTCCTTTCCAACAAGTTTTATGACATACATCACATATAATCAACATATTATACTTCAGGCATACCATAAAAGCAAATAAAAATCATACTAAGCATGCAAGTACAAATAAACCATGCTAAGCTCATAAACCACATAAACACATAAACGTCCGCAAATAATTACATGACCATGGATATGAATCCTCACATGGATTCACCATCCATCAAATACAAAACCATCTCTCACCACCATACTTGGTTGGTGAGATGGATCTCCCTCTTACCTCTTGGAGAACCTCCCAAGCTCCTTGTTTTGCTTCTTTTAAGTAGATTTTCTCCACCAAGTGATTCTTGAAAACAAAGAAAAACATACAATATTAACACCTAAGGTTTTAAACTAAAATAACCATGGATTAAAATCATGATTAGAACTTTGAAATGGATAGAAATATGAAGATTAAGGAACTCCACCTCAAAGGCTTCAAACTTGAGCTTTTGAAGAACAAGATGAAGATGGATGATTTAGGCTTAGGTTTCTTCTACAAAGTATCTTAGAATATTGTAAGGATCCAAGAAGTGGGGTTGGATTAAATTATTGAAGCTTGGGTGATGGTGTGGAGTGGTGTGGCTGTAAGCCACTTTGGAGAGAATAGAGAGAATTTGGTTCTTGAAATAGAAAAGATGTTCAAATAAATTAAAGTCACAAATTTGGCTTCCTAAAGCCTTCATGGCCGTGAGCTATTTTGAGAGAAAGGTGAGAGATATTTTGTTTTGTTAGTTGATAGAAAGGTGATAGGAAATGTCAAGTAAGGAGTTAATATTTAGCCCCCCTCCCAAAAAATACTTGGCCATGAGCCACTTTGAAACAAAGGTGATAGAAATGAATTAAAGATAGAATATTTCTCTTTCACCAAGCAAGCATGGCCGTAAGAATTAAAAGGAATAGCCACCAATAATTGACTAACTTTTGTTTAGCTTCTTGAATTATTGTTTGAAGAATGACCAAGTAAAATGAGTAAAAGAATTGGCCCTCCTTCAAGTGCATGGCTGTATGCTTCAAATGGAGAAAGCCACCAATATTGACTTGTCTTACTTTGTTCAATTGATAAAAGATGATAGGAATTGAATTGTAATATTTTGTCTCACAAATGGATGCATTGCCGTAAGCTTCCTTGAAGCAAGCCACCATTATTGACTATTTCTTTGTTGTGTAATATAAATAATGGAACATGAATTAATTGAATCCATTTAGCCTTTGTTGGAAATGCATAGTCGTAGAAGTGCTCTTCAAAATGGAGAGAAAGCCACAATTGTTGACTATTCTTGGTTGCTTAATATAAAAGTGAATGATGAATTAATTGAATCAAATTTGCCCCCTTTAACTTTGCATGGCCGTAGGTGCTTCTTCAAGAAGGTGGCCTTTTTTGTTGACTTCTTCATGACCACAAAATGGAGCTCTTCAATCTTATTTGCTAACACCAAAAGTTGTCATAGCCATTTTCATTGACTAAGCTTTCTATTGGTTCTTAGAAAGTCCAAGCCACTAAGTTGGACTCATCACCACCATTGATTAGATCAAGGGTGGATATCCAAAGGCTTCACCTTTAAGTTTGCACTATATATTTTTTGGTAAATATCAACCGATGAATAATAACTACTGTATTTTTATTACCCAATAAGTAAAACAGTAGAATATACAGTAAAAGAAAATTTCAAAAACTGTTTTCGAATTCGGATTTAGTAAGATCCCCCGTCTCCATCTCAACAGTACAAAATTTTTTGGCACCAGAAAAATTTTCACTTTTTGGGACCCACCTGGGCCCACATACAGCCCCTTGGGCCCACGGATGGCCCACGGATAACATTAAAATAATCAGAGAAATATAAAAATCTCATAATTATCCACAAAATCATAAAAATTATAAAACTTATGAAAATCAAGTCGGATTAGTAAAAATCATTAAGGATTTACAAAAAGAAATAAAATACGAAAGCTTGTATACAGTCCCAAAATAATATTAAAATAATAAAAAAACGTAAAAACTCTCAAAAAAATTCTAAAAATCACAAAAATTATAAAATCCACAGAAGTCAAGTCGGATTATTCAAAATAATTAAGAATCGCCCGAAATAAATAAAATACGAATTTTTGGGGTGTTACATAGTTGACTAATGCTAAGCAAGTTATGTTTGAGTCCTTCAATAAGTAAAACATTATCAATGGATGAGGAAGGGATCTTACCAACTTTACCAACTCCAAGGATCTTCCCTTTGTTATTGTCACCATATGTCACGTGACCACTATTCTTGGGGATAATGAAGGAAAACTTGGAGTCATCACCGGTCATGTGTTTGGAGCAACCACTATCAAGATACCAATTTGGACTCTTGGTCTTCAAACACACCTATAACACACATTTAGATTTTAACCTTTGGTACCCAAATTTTCTTGGGTCCTTGTGTGTTAGTGTTAGGCAAGGTGCCTTTAGGGACCCAAGTCATTTTAATTCCAACCTTTGTATTGATTTTCTTTCTCACATTACATGTTGATGTTGTAATACCCTTAAACACATGTTAGACTGGTGAATGGTTACCAAAGGTAGCATTTGACTTGTTTAGCATGCCAGTGAAGTTTTGGGACAAAATGAGTTCATTTAGGTACTTAGTTGCAACACCGAAGTTGTAAAGTAGCTTAAAATGACTCAGATAATAGCATAAGTTTCTAAGTTGAGGGAAATAAACATAGAGAGTTTGTTTCTAGGTCACAAATAAGCCAAGTAAGATGTGATAAAAGTTTCAAGAGAATCAGAGTTAGTTTGGTATTTTTAGGCATACTGGTTGTGCATTTTAATACCGAATGACTAGCAACAGATATAGAAAATGATGAGAATTGTGAAACAATAATTTAGATGAATCCTATGATTTATTCTAAAGTTGTTGGAAGCTAAAAAACTTGAATTAACATAATTCAGGTGTCCTTGGTAGATATAAGTTTCAGTGTAGAAACTTAAGTTAATCTTTTTCCTTAATTCCCTCTATGTCCCACCCCCTATTTCCATATTCTCTCTCGGCAGAATGAAGAAAAACAGAGAAAGAAAGAAATGGAAGAGAAACGAAGGGGGAGAAAGGAGAAAGGGGAAGAAGGAGAGGAAGAAGATCAAGGATCAAGCTTCAAGATCAAGAGTCTTCAAGAGGTAGAGGTTTAAGACTTCTACTCATCTACTTTCTCTATATTCTCTATGTATGCATGTAAACAACCTAATATGCTAAATGGAGTTCTAGAGATGCTAGTTGTGTTTGGTTTACATGGATATGTTTCTTAGATCAATTATGACTTGTTCATGTCATAAAATGAATTCAGAAACCTAGAAATATTCATTTAAACCATTGATGCCCATTTTGAGGTTTAAAGTCAAGCATGCATGATTTTGGTTCAAGAATCCAAATCAAGAGGTTTAGAATGGTGATTAATGTTTTCTAAGTGTTAATGAACTAGTTAGGAACTTAGAATCACTTAGAAGCTTATTGGAAATGGCCAAAATCCGTGCAAATGACCATTAGAACAGTACCACGCCTTGCAGAATTATGCAAAATCGTGCTTTTGTTATGGGCACTGCGGCATGGGGAGTGTGGCACCGTGGCGTGATGCTTGAAAACCAGAACAGGAAAATTCTGACCAGCCTGCAGTGTTTATTGTATAACTTGGGCTGTAGATATCGGATTGACCTAATTCCAGAGGCATTTTAAAGCTAAGACATAAGACTTAATGTGGTAAAAATTTCAGAATTTTTTACCAAGCTAATTAATACCAGATTCTGTTTGAATTTAAGACAAATTCTGTAGAAAAGGCATTTTGGTAGCTAGTAAACCAGATTGCATAATTTCTTGTTCCGATGTCGTATGGACATGAAACTAATGTCATTTTAAAGATAACATGAATGGCTTATTGCCTCTAAAATTGTAGAATTTTCCCACTTGTGGTTTGTTCCTAGTTACAATTTAAAGTCAAGTCAAAATCGAGTGAATCAGAGAATAACCTGTTTTGGCTCCTACAAAATGTCGCATAACTTTGGCTACATTTAGCCAAATGAGGCAAGGTTTATGGCATTGGAAAGATATGAGAGAAAGGTAGTTGTCGTTAAAATTTCAGAATTTCTGAAGTTATGATGCACAATTGGTGCACTTATGAAAAACAGCTTTTTTAAGTGAAAATTGAGGTGTTTTTGAGAAAGTTGGACACTAGAAACTTTAGTAGCACCTTAGGCAACTTAGTGCTGCATTAGATATCACTTAAGATGTGATGAGATGGTGCAATGAAGACAAGTATACTAGTATGCATAATAGTATTCACTCTAGTAGAGAATGAGAATGGTATGAACCTTAGGATATTCAAGAGTAGTGAATTATCTTGGGAAGATACCTAAGACCTTAAACAACGAAGAGTTGTAAGTAAGAACCACTCTTGAGTTAGATTGCTTGAGTGAAAAAGAGATAAGGTTGTGTGTTAGTCCAAGGAGGGAATGTTTATGTACTAAGTCTCTAGTTAAGTGAGACCTTGTGCATTGTAGAATACACAATAGAATGGATGTTGACTTGTAAGCTTGTTACATTCATTAAGTATGCAAAGTTGTAGTGAAATGCTCATCATTTCCTTAAGTAAGGTTGAATGAGGCATTAGCTAAGATAGATTCTTTTATTAGGATGAGTTGAGTCTATAGGAAAAATAAGATGGTGTTTATGTAAGAGATAAACATAACACTATGTTTTTCACACACTAGTTAGTTAATCTAGTACGTATGTGAAGAGTAAGAACTTTAGTGCAACTAAGATTAGTGGATTGCCATAGGTGAGTACCTAACAGCTCAATAATATAGTGTTGCGTTAGAAAGCACTTAAGAGATATAAGTGATGAGGTGGAGTTTAGGTACAAGTATGAGAAATGGTCTGGTAATGTTTACCTGAGAATGTAACATTATATGACGCGAGGTCATTTAGCTAAGAAGGTAAGGAATCAAAGAAGTTCCTAAGGGGACAAGTATTTCTAACCAAGTGCTAAGGTTATATGTAGTATGAGATTACAGATTCTCCTCATTACAAAAGGTAAACATAAGAAGCTAAAGCTCCTAGTAGAATATGCTTAGGTCATAAAGGAACTAAGTATATAAGTACGTATGTAAGTCTACGAATTGGTTCATTCGTGGAGGCAAAAGGATATAGATGGATGTCCGAAGGACTTTTGAGAAGGACATAACCATGATATCTCGATAGTGCCAAGGCCAAAGGAGATAAGTGAGAAATCCAAAGACGCTCTTTGAGCAAGGACGAAGCCCGAATTTCTCAGCGTGCCAGGATATATGTAATGTGAGGATGAGTTTTCCCTTTATTTACCACTGAATGATATATTGAACCAGTTCCTAGCAAACTTCCTTGTTTTTAACATAAACTTCTACATGTATTTTAAAACAAAACCCAGCATATGCATTTCATCCACATACTCTTAGGATCTTCTTAGACATATTCATATTACATAACATTATCATTGCATTTACGGACAGTTGTATGGGCATTATCCATCACTGTTGGTATTTACAGTTGTATGGGTGTTGTATATATTAATAGTGTGTAGGCTATCGGTTGATATCACACTATAAGAAAGTGTGTAGATATGAGAAAAGAGGAGGAAACTCCTATGTTAGAATTATAGCATCTGTTATATAATAGTTATATACAATGTTATAGTTAACTAGTATTGAATTTGCTTTTACTGAGAATGTTAATTCTCACCCCAGTTGTTCTTCCATGTAAATCTAGATGCAGGCACAGGCACAGGTACGATGGTACAAACCCTACTTAGGGTAAGAAGATAAAGCATGAAGACTAGAGTAGTGTTTATTGCTTTAAGTAGACAGAACTTATGTATTCAGTTTATATTTGTTTTGTAAGTTTTATGTTATATGTATTACAATAAGCCACTTTGTGGCTAAGTTTGTATATATATATATATGTATAAGGTTTAAGTTTTTCTACAATCTCTCAAGGCTTTCTATAATTACTCAGTCGTGATTATAGATATATGTTAGTATGTAGTATAAAAGTGACGTTTCTAGTACTGGTTATCTTTATATATCTCTGTCTAGCTAATATATATCAAGATATCTGTATTAAGATGTTACAGATGCACTATGCCCTTTTTTTCCACAATGAAAACATTTAATAAAGGGACTACTTGAGGTACTTGAGGAAACAAAGAGATTTTTGAGAAACTTTTGTTGATTGTTGGGATTATACCCTAAACTGGCTTTTTGGAAGACACATCTTTGTTTCCCTAGCAATACATTTAAGTTGTCTCTTCCAAAGGTGAATTTTGTAAGTGTGTTTTTCAAATCCTCAATTTCATTTCATTTTCAAATGCTTTACATGATGATTAAGATGAGGGTGTGGGTGCATTGTCATGTGAAGAACAAATCATACATGATGAGTTAGCATCAATAAGTCCAAGAGTCTCATTTTTAACTTTGTGTTCTTCAATCTCCTTAGTTAAAATAGGAACTTTGTTTGACAATAAGAAGATTGTTTTGTTGGATGTTAAAACCATTTTAGTGAGCCTCATGGACTCATCATGTAATTCTTGGAATGCATCTTGCAATTCACTATATGAAGGAGAAAGCTTAAGATTAGAAGAGGTTACCTCGATTTCACTTTCTTCTTCTTCTTCTCCATTTGCCATAAGGCAAAGATGGGCTTCCTCATCCTCTGAATCATCAGTGGAGTCCATATCGTTGTCTTCCCACGCAATGTATGCTCTCCTTCCTTTTCTTTCCTTGAAAGGCTTCTTTTCAAATTTCTCCATCTTCTTTTGATAAACCAGACATTCCATCTTCACGTGCCCCGGTTTTCCATATTCATAGCAAGTTAGAGTAGATGAAGTTCCTTCTCCTTTTTGATATGATTTCTTAGGAGGAAAATGAGGTCTTCCTTGATTTCCTTTCTTCTTGAGAAATCTTCCAAACCTCTTCACAAGGAAGCTAAAATTCTCTTCATTCATCTGAATATTGTCAAGATCATTTCCATTATTTTCATCTTCATATTCAATTGAGGAAGAAGTAGCTTTGAGAGCAATCCTTTTTTTCTCCTTATCTTGCTCCTCATTTTGACTTAATCTATTTAGCTCCAACTCATGCTTTTGAAGCTTTCTGAAGAAGGTGGCCAAGGTCATTGTGGCTAGATATCTTGAATCCGATATGGCCGTCACTTTAGGTTTTCAACTCCTGCTTAAGCATCTCAAAACTTTGTTAATAAGATCTTCATTAGCAAAAGTTTTTCCCAATGAAGCAAGATGATTAACTATATGAGTAAATCATTTTTGCATTTCTTGGATGCTTTTCCCTTGGTTCATTCTAAATAATTCATATTCATGAGTGAGTGTATTTATTCTTGATCTTTTCACTTCACTTGTGCCCTCATGAGTTACTTGTAATGTATCCCACATTTCTTGAGCGGTCTTACAAATTGACTCTTAAAGAATTCATCATACCCCAAAGAAGTGGTGATGATGTTCTTGGCTCTCAAATTATATTGCACATTTTTCTTGTCTTCATCAGTCCATTCATTTCTTGGTGTATTGGTTCTAACACCATCTATCATACGTGTGGGGACAAAAGGACCATTTTCAACAGCATCCCACACATCAATATCAATTACTTCAATAAAAATCTTCATTCTCTCTTTCCAATAGGCATAACCATCCCCATTAAAAAAAGGAGGTCTGTTTATAAACCTTCGTTTGAAAAATCGTTTGAAGCCATCACTTCTCTAGAAGTTGCTCTTTATACAAGAGTCTAGCTCTGATACTACTTGTTACCAAGTGGCCTCAAACTCAAGAGGGGGTGAATTGAGTTTATAAAATATTTTCGTAAATCTTTCATAAAATCTTTGATTATCAATTTTCGTTGAAGCTATTAATCAATGAAAATGAATGAATAAATGAGATAGATAGATATTGCACTTAAATGAACTAGACAAGAGAGATAGTATTCAAGAAAAACAATAAAATAGTGCACAATATAAAGAAGTTGAGTTAAGAAAACAAACACAAAGCTTTATCCTGGTTTAGCCACCAATCCACTTGTGGCTTATATCTAGTCCTCAAGCAAACACTCGAGATTTTCACTATGTCTTCAAGCTTAAAAGCAGGTGCTTGACAACCTTTACGAATTGGAGTACTCAACACACCTTGGGATACCTCACCCTTGTGCTTGAGCCTCTATATTCAAGGGATACCTCACCTTAACTGTTTTGAGGGATACCTCACCCTCTCTTTTCAGATTATACAATATTTAGATGAAAGAAACTCTCTCTAGAGTAGATAATACAAATTGAAGAACTATGGTATTAAGGATTCACACTTTGAAGCTCAAAATAGAGTATATGATGAGAATGATGAGAAAACTCGTATTTAATGCTCAAGGATGTTTTTTAGAATGTTTTCCGACTACTAATCAAAGTCCAAACACTTTTATTTATACCCCATGACATTTAAGAGACATTAGAGGTTGTTGGGATCATTAAATGCTCTTAAAGAGCCGTTGGAGAGGAGTTCTGGAAGTGTCCATAATCTGTTATGGCTTGAAAGAAGACGTCCTGGGCTTCTATTTCTAACATTATAACCTGTCATGAGTTACTCATTATCTATTATGAGTTCTATCATAATCTATTATGAATTGCTCATAATCTATTATGAGTTGCTCATAATCTATTATGAGACATTTTAAAACATTATGACTTTAGCAAATAATCTGTTATGAAATCTCCATAATCTGTTATGGAACATAAAAAAACAAAAGAGGAACGTGATGTATCATCTCATAATCTATTATGAAATTGTCATAATTTGTTATGGGACATTTTAAAACCAACGTGCAATGCTATATAATCTATTATGGGATTTCATAATCTATTATGGAAATTTCATAATCTATTATGGAAATCTCATAATCTATTATGGGAAGCCATAGAAACATGGGAATTTCAAAGAACTTCTCAACCAAGGATATTCAAAAAACTATCCAATCTTTCTAGAAGCATTTTACTTAATCTTAAACACAATTTTCACAAGATGAAAACATGATTATGTAAAGTCATTTAAGAATGAGTTTTGAACTAAGAAATGAGCTTTTGTGTGAGTCCATTATATCTCTACATATGATTTAAGTCCTATTAGCTAATCTTGAAAAACTTTGGGACTTGATCTTTGCACTTCATTGCTTTCTTGTTTGTTGATCATCAAAACCAATATCAATTTCATTCACAAATAGTTGTTTAAATATATAGGTAATTGAGATTACATGAGATCAATTATCCAACTAATAACCTAGAACTGATAATTATAATATTTGTCTTAAAGATTTAAAAGCTCTAAGTGTATAAAGTTAAAATTTATGGTCTTTAGTGACCATAAAAGTTTGAAATACTTGTCTGATTAGAAATAGTTAAATATGAGGTAAAAATGATAGATGGAACTTTTAAAGAGTTTTCAAAACTCGAGTTTGATAGTGACTGTGTTGTTATATAGTCTCTATTTGGGGAAATTAGAGTTTCATAATGAATAAAATACTTTATAAGATATTCTTATAAATCCTATACCTTATAAAAGAAGAGGATTGTAACCATTCTTTTGTTTCAAAAGATAATCTTGAATATGTTTGTGGTGTTGTGGGTTATTGGTCGAGGAAGTGAACTCACATTTGAATTTTAGTACAAAGTTAAGGGATATGTTTTCAATAAGCTTTTTAATAAGCTTCTTGTTATAGTTAATTTCATAGTGATACTCAATTTTACCCCTAGACAGAAATGTGAAGCTGAAAATTAAAAGAGCTATACAGAACTTTCGAATGAGATGAATCAAATTTTGAGGACAAAATTTATAAAAGGGGGGAGAATTGTAACACTATGCTCAATCTAATGATACTCATTAGTATTACAGTAGCTCAATAAATTTGGTATTAGTTATCTGATAAATTGAGTAACTGTTTGAGTTAAATTGTGCCTAAATCAATAACACTGAATGTGAGAAATAGCTCCAAATAATCTAAAAATTTAACTTAAATAGCTAAGAGCTTATAAAAAAAATATAGAAAATTATTTCTAAGTTATGAATGCTTGGAATAAGTTATATTAAATTTTTAGAGATCAAATGAATTAATTTAATATTTTTAATAACACTGAGAAAGTGTTTATAAATATAATAAAATGGCTAGAAAGCTTGAAAAATTATGTAATTGTTTGGAGATGATAAATAAAATATAGAAATTATTTTGATATAAAAAGTAAGTTGAGACATGTACGTTTACTTACCTTACAAGTTTGATTTAATTTAAAAGAAATAGTGTGGTTTATTTGATAAATGGCAATCTGTAGAAAATTATGAAAATCAAAATATATGAATGAAATTAAGATCTACGATTTTTGGGAACACTCATGAAAGCTGGAAAATTTAATTTCAAAAAATTCAAGTGTTCCTAGGAGACACAAAAATTCTAAGTGAATTTGTTTTATAAAACTTTTTCCTACCATTCTCAGCCTTATATTCCTTATCCTTTCACACTATTCACCTCTTTTCATTTCTCTCTCTCGTATACTCTCCCTAAGTGCTCATCCATTTATGTTTCTCTCTTGCTCATTCATCTTGCTGCTACTTACTTGCTGGTTCCCTCTCACATTATCATTCACGTTGTTGTTTTCCCTTTCCTGCGTTCACTCACGTTGCTGCTCCTTCTTCCACTCGTTCGTTCTTTCTTCATTTTCGAGCAGATTGGCCATTCGTTCCTATTGTGTAACTCAATCGTCCACTGTTTGGCCATCTACTCTTGTCATGGTGCGGTCTGGTTCAGTCTGTTCTGACCGTTCCTTTCATTATTGTTTCTTTGTTTTTCACTCAAATTTATCTTATTTTATGTGGGCTAGAAAAATAAAGAACAAAGCAAGAAAAGAAAAAAAAAGGACTAACAACAAACGAAAATGAAGAAAGAAAGGAAAGCAAGAGGGAAAACTCAAGCTTGAGATAGCGGAAATGTTCTATTCAATTATTATCCATTTACTCCTTGTGTTGGTGGCTGTTTTAAGCATAAGAAATAACTAAGAATTTCCATATTAAATGTGGTTTTCATACTTGATTATCATCCTTTTAATTTTAATAGTGTACTTGTTCTTGAGTTTTTAAGTAAGGATATGAAATTGTGGTTATTGATGATTCTAGGATAACTTTGAAATGGATTGATTTCTGTTTTTTTTTTTTTCACAGAACTGTGACTGTGTAGCAACCTTTATGCTACTGTTCTGATTTTACATAAGGTTATTTTTATTGATTCTTGAGAATATGAAGCTCTACCGTTATGCAATGTCATTTTTATATGGTTGTAAATGATGATAGGTATAAGAAAGGTTATGTAAAGTTAAATTGTAGTTAAGTTTACTTGTGATTATAATTAATTATAAGATAATGATGATACATTATAATGCTATTTGATGCTATCTTAAATGTGGTTAAGCATAGATTATAATTATGACCATTTATAAAAACTAAGGATTGAAGGAAGATTATAATATATGTATTGAGTTTTTAGAGTAAGATTGCAAGAATTGATTAATAATGTTTTTGTTGTATGTCTCAAGGCTAGTTTAAATTATAATGTTGTTAAAGTCTTTGTGATTGTTTATCTATGGTTTTATTGATGTTGGAGGTGATGAGAAATATAAAATTTTATTGAATGATTGCTCGGTTTAAGTTATGGTTGCACCATGTGTTTGATGGAGTCTCTTTGCCTTAATATTTTCATCTTTTCCTAAAAGTTATTGTGTTGAGTTTAAGATATTTATTTAAAGGGAACATGGTTATAAAATGACTGAATATTTTAAAGTATGTGGTTGCCTTGTTTTAGAACATAAATTCTATGCATTTAGCTCAAATATTAATATTAAATGTTGAATGAAAATGCTTGGTTTTAAACCATATGTAGAACATGGTCACTCCTTAAGAAAAAGAGAAGAAGTCTCTTATGGAATTATTTTCTTAGTTGTTAATCTTAGTTGATAAGTTTTTTTTATGGCCATTAAAAGGAAACTTTGACCGTGACTTAATTTATGGCTAATGATACTTGTTAATAATTGTAAAGACATTAAGGTATTTGAATGTCTTTATTATTGGTTGAGTTAGAAATGCATGGAATTGTATGTTTAATTGAAGTTTGAGTTGTGATTGAATGAACTTGAGATTCTTTTTAATTTATGGTGTTACGGCTAAACCCTAGTGTATAGGGTTTTTATTAAATTATGTGATTCTTCATAAATTTATATTCATATGACAATTAAGTGGATTAAAGATATGAAGGGTAGTTGTTGAGTTCAATTGATCATGTTGACCGAATTGTTATGTAATGGATGAGGTATTCTTAAATATTTAATGTGTTAATATGGTAGTGTAATGTCATTAATTGATTGGGTTAATAGATGCTTGAATGTGCCTTGTATGAGAATTGAGCTACGAGTGCAGTAGCCACTAAAGTAATTAAAGTGGTATTAGTCACTAAGATGATTTAAGTGGTATTATCCACTAAGGTGATTAAAGTGGTATTAGTCACCAAAGTGATTAAAGTGAAGAATTTATTATTAAGGTGAGTAAAATAAGTCTAAATATTTATTATGCATTTGAGAAAGGATTTTCATGATGACATAGTATTAACGAGTAGTTGCTCTACTGCTCCTTGGACGTATAAGGAATAAAGGTAAAAGTACTCTTGGGTATATATAAATTAATTGTTTTATTAAGAAATGTGTTATGCAATGTAAATATTGGTATTTTATAAATGTAATTAAATCAACGGTCTATTTCGAAAATAAAAATACTACGTTCGCATTACGCCACTTTTCTATTTATTAATCGTATAACTTGTTTTAACCATGGAAACTGGATTTATTTTGATGTTATGTTTTATAAATTTACTACTGAGAATTTAAAATTCTCACGCCTGGTCCCCTGACTTTAATCCTGCAAACCAAAGACAATCTAGTGTTCAATGCTGGATCCGTATCCTTGGTCTGGCTCAAGAATATTGGAGTCCCAATATTATTTTTGCTATAGCTGGAAGCATTGGTGTTCCGATCTGTTTAGATGAGGCTACTAGCAAACACACGTTTGGTCACTTTGCAAGAGTGCTGGTTGATATTGATTTGAAAGGTATACTCAGAAACCAAGTTCTGGTTGAAAGGGAGGAATTTGCATTTTTTGTTGGCATTGAGTATGAGAGATTACCTGAATTTTGCCAATCCTGTCAAATTATTGGACATTCGATGGGTAACTGCAGAAAGAAGTATGTTGCTAACCAGAAACCACAATCTCTGTCTGATCATGATTCTGGAAAGCTTCCTGAAAAATCAAAATTTATTTTTGTTCCAAAAAGAAAAAATGGTGTTCATCCTGTGGAGAATGAGACTGCGACTCCCACGGATCCTATTGTCTCTGATGCGAACAAGATTGCTTCCAATCATGCTGCTGATGACACCAACACCTCTCCTTCCCTGAACCAGAATATCCACACTGAGACTGTGAATGATCAGCTCTCTTCTCCAATTGCTTGTTTAAATGAAAATCCTACAAAGCAGTTGGATGTTGCTGCTACAAGCAATCAGGCGCAAGGTAATAATTGTCCTGTGATCAACTCCATTGGCTCTGTTAGTTTTGTTCCAAATTCTCAGGAAACTGAAAATGTAAATGATCTGAGTTCTGATGATGAGGATATTTTGAATATTAGTGTAGAGGACCATTTGAATATTTGTGTAGAGGATCGTTTTGGATCTTCTATTAACCATTCTAGCACGCAAGATGTCAATAATAATCAAAATCCTTGCATGCCAAACAGAGTGGACCCTAATAGTGGTACTATTCCTGGTTTACACTTATCCACTCACATAAGGGCTGAGGAGGCCCAGCATTTTGAGTCTGTTGTGGTAAACGATTTGGGTATAATTGGTAGGCTATGGAATGACCATTTAGATATGGTTGTGGAAGACACTGCAGATCTGGAATCTTCTCCTTCTGTTCAAAGTCAGGAGGTTATTGATGATAGTGCTGCAAACAGATACTTGGTTCAAAATCAAGAAGTGGATAACTTTATTGGGGTGATCTCTAAATCACAAAAAAAGAAGCTTAGGAGACAGGCTATAGCTGGGCAAAAGGTTGGAAATCAGAAAATCCGAAACAGGGCAGGTATTCCTAGAAACTTTGCTTAATGAAGCTTCTTTATTGGAATGCTAGGGGAGTAGCCAATCTTGAAACCAGATTGGTTATAAAAAATTTGTTAATCTCTAATAAACCTGATTTCTTCTTTGTGGCTGAGCCCTGGATCCATTCGGATCAGTTTCCTACAAACTTTTGGAATCAATTCAATATGAAATTGTTTGCTGTTAACTGTAGAGGAGATAAAACTCCTAATCTGTGGTGTATGTGTCATACTTCTTTATTTCCTGTCATTTTGAAATCCTCCTCTCAACATGTTACTTTCTCCACTGTGTGCAATGGTCAAACTCTTTTTATATCTTCTGTTTATGCTTCTACATCTAGCACTGTTAGAAGACAACTTTGGCGCGAGCTGGTCTCTTTACAGCAGTCGCACCCTGGTCCTTGGTGTTGTCTTGGGGATTTTAATGCGGTTTTAGGTGCTCATGAGCAAAGAGGCAAAAGCTACCCTTCCCAAACCTCCTGCAATGAGTTTAGGTCTTGGTCTGATGACTGTAATCTTATACACCTTCTAACAAAAGGGGCTGAATACACTTGGTTCAATGGTAGAAGAGGCAGTGCCGCCACTGAAAAAAGGTTGGACAGGGTGTGTTGCAATGATAATTGGTTAAACTGTTGGAGTAATGTTTCTTGTTGCACCCTCTCTAGAAATAAGTCTGATCATTATCCAATTCTCCTATCCCTTCAAAATGATTTTGTCCCTCATAGTTCTCTGTTTAAATTTATGAGAATGTGGGCTGATCTTCCTGATTGCCATAGTTTAATTTCTGAGTCCTGGAAGCAGTCTATTGTTGGTTGTCCTATGTTTATTTTGAGTGAGAAATTAAAAATTTAAAAGTATAGGTTGAAAACTTGGAACAGAAAGAAGTTTGGTGATGTTCATGCTAATGTTGTTAATGCCCAAAAGGCTGTTGACTCTGTTCAAGAGCAAATTAATAAGGATGGTTATTCGGATGATCTTTTTGAAAAAGAGAAAATGGCCCAGCTTGATCTTAATAAGGCTTTGCATTATGAGGAAGTTTTTTGGAAAGAAAAATCCAGAATGGATTGGCACTCTTATGGGGATAGAAACACCTCCTTTTTCCACAAAATCACCAAAATCCGTAACACTGCTAAACGTATGTCTATGTTGAAAAATGGTAATTTAATTTTGGAGAAACCTGCTGACATTGAAGAACATGTCCTTAATTTCTATTCCAACCTGTTTGCCTCTGATAATTGTTGTTCTGATAATGCCTTGATTGACCATGTCATCTCTACTGAAGTTAGTCAGGAGGATAATTCCATGCTAACAAATTTGCCTTCTGTGGTTGAAATTAAAAAAGTTGTTTTCTCCATGAATGCTAACGGTGCTCCGGGGCCTGATGGCTTTGGTGGTTTTTTCTTTCAACAATATTGGGATGTGGTGGGCTTAGATGTTTATAATGTTGTTTTACAATTCTTTAAACAAGGTTGGTTGCTGCCAAACTATAATTCTAACCTTGTGGTCTTGATTCCTAAGTCCCCTAAGTCAGGCACACAATTGATCAATATAGACCCATAGCTCTTGCCAATTTTAAATTCAAGATTATTACTAAGGTGTTAGCAGATAGGTGGCCATAATTGCCCCTAAGATTGTTTCAGATTCAAGCAAAGAGGTTTCATTCAAAATAGGCAAATTTCAGATTGCATTGGGGTTGCTTCTGAGGCTATTAACCTTCTTGATAAGAAATCCTTTGGAGGTAATATAGCCATCAAAATTGATATTAAGAAGGCTTTTGACACTATGGACTGGAATTTTTTGCTAAAAGTTCTTCACAGGTTTGGTTTTGACCCTTTGTTTTGTAATTGGGTCCATGTCATCCTTAACTCTGCTAAGCTTTCTATTTCAGTTAATGGTAAGGCTACTGGTTTTTTCTCCTGTAAAAGAGGTGTTAGGCAGGGTGATCCACTCTCTCCCCTTCTTTTCTGTATTGCTGAAGATGTTCTTAGTAGAGGGATTTCTAACCTTGTTGATCTTGATATGTTACTTCCCATGACTAGTCCTAGAGGTTTTAAAGTTCCTAGTCATGTTCTTTATGCTGATGATATCTTAATCTTCTGTAAAGGGACTAAAAAAAATCTTGAAAATCTTATGCTTCTTTTTCAATCTTACAGTAATGCTTCTGGCCAAATTATAAATTGTGAGAAGTCTAAATTCTACCATGGTGCTATCCCTAATAGAAGACTTTCTGTTATTTCTGATATTCTGAGATTTACTGCTGGCAGATTACCTTTTGTTTATCTTGGAATTCCTCTTTTTAAAGGGAAACCTCGCAAGGTTCACCTTCTCCCCATTGCTGACAGGATCAAAATAAAACTTGCTTCTTGGAAAGGTAAACTGTTAACTATTATGGGTAGAGTACAATTAGTTAATTCTGTTATTCAGAGCATGCTTATATATTCTTTCCATATTTATGCCTGGCCTATATCTCTTATTAAGATGGTTGATAAATGGTTAAGGAATTTCATATGGGCTGGTGATATACAAGTGAGGAAAATTTGCACTGTTCCTTAGAATTTGGTTTGCTCTCCTTGGCAGGAGGGAGGTTTAGGTATAAGGTCTCTCAGATCCATTAATAATGCAGCTATGCTCAAGTTGTGTTGGGATCTTATTATCTCTAATAATCATTGGGCTGTCCTTCTTCGAGCCAGAGCTATAAAGAATGGTAATGTTATTCAACATCATATTAGTTCCTCCATTTGGTCTGGTTTGAAATGTTATTTCAATACTGTTACCTCCAATTCTAGGTGGCAGATTGGAGATGGTAAGTCTATTAATTTCTGGTGTGATACCTGGCTTTCACAACCTTTAGTGGATTTGCTTAACATTCCTGCTGATTGTCACTCTCTTTTAAAAGCTTCTGTTTCTAATTTTATAAAGGATGGTGGGTGGTGTTTTCCTGATGAGATGCTGCAGAAATATCCTCAGCTTTATTTTGAATTGCATGAGATCACTATTCCTAAATTTCATGCTGTTGATACTTTAATTTGGAATCCTTCAATTTCTGGCTGTCTTTCTTTAAAAGATGCTTATCAGTTTTTGCACAACAGGAATCAGGCTGTGCACTGGGGTAAATTGATTTGGAATTGTGTAATCCCTCCTTCTAAATCTTTTCTTCTTTGGAGATTAATTAATAGGAAGGTCCCTACTGACGATCAATTGTGGTTGAGGGGCTGCAATTTGGTTTCCATGTGCTGCTTATGTAAGTCTAGCTATGAAACTTCTGATCATTTATTTCTCCATTGCCATTTTGCATCTCAGATCTGGTCTTGGCTTAGTAACTGCCTCAGTATGCCTATTGATACTAGTTCTATCCTTTCTATTTTAACCTTGTGTAATAGAAATTGGGGTTCTCAAACAAAAGATGTCATTTTAGCATGCATTGTGTATTCCATTTGGACTATCTGGTATATCAGAAATTGCATTAGATTTGAAGGTAGAATCATCCCTCTTCATTCTGCTATTAACATGATTCATGCGAATGTTTCCTTCATTGGGAATCTTTCAAAAGGATCCACCTCTTCAGATACTTTGGAATTTACCATTCTAAATAAATTTAATGTTCATGTTCATCGTTCAGTAGCTCCTAGGATTATTGAGGTTACTTGGAACCCTCCACATATTTATTGGGTCAAAGTTAACACTGATGGGGCTGCTAAGGGCTCTCCTGGTATGGCTGCTTGTGGTGGTATCTTTCGAGGTTCCAATTCTGAAACTCTTGGTTGTTTTGCTTTTAACATTGGTATTTCATATGCTATTTATGCTGAGTTTCTTGGTGCCATAATTGCAATTGAAGTTGCTTACAGTAAAGGCTGGCATAGACTTTGGCTGGAATGCGACTCCAAGCTTGTTATTGATGCCTTCAACTCACTGACGATTGTGCCTTGGAAGCTTAGAAATAGATGGCTCAATTGTTTAGTTTTAATCAGGAATATGTCCTTCATATGTTCTCATATATACAGAGAAGGAAATGTCTGTGCTGATAAGTTGGCAAATCATGCCACTTCCATCCAGGGTTTTTTGTGGTGGGATTTAATTCCTAGCTTTATTACGGGTGATTTCTTCCGTGATAGGGTTGGTCTTCCTTGTTATAGATTCTCTTAATGCTCTTTCTGCCATGGGTTTGGTTTACGTCCCCCCATGCTTTTGTACTCCTTTTTTTTAGTTAATTTTATTTTGGCGTGCTGCAGATGATAGGCATTGCCTGGAGTGCCAACCTAGTTGGGATTTCTTGCTTTGCAGTGATGCCCTTGCAAGCCATTTTGATAAAAAAAAATGTTTTCATGATAAATCCAGAGGTACACCATAGCAGGAGCAAAGGAAGTGCTAAAGACTAAGTTTAGACTTATATAATTCTATATATTTTCTTAGTTGTATTAAGTTTGTATTTATATTAATGGTTATGTAATTAAGTGTTTGCAATTAATTTTGTAAAAAGTTGTAAATTCAAACAATTTTAGATAGTTTTGTGTGGTAAAGAGCAAGTTGTCAGATGCATAAAATATCTTGCTTTCTTACTTTGTCAAGGCTCTATATATATGTGTGTTATATTTGTTATACATGTTATGTGAATGTTTTAAGTTTTATGTTTTAATTTTTTAAGCGACACTCTTGATTCTATTTACTTGCGTATATTAACAATATACTACAGTATTTAGGATTAGGGTGTTACAGTCATCTCCAAGGAATACCCCTATTAGTGTATCAACACTAACACTCTTGTATCTAGAACCTTACATCATTATTTCACAAGTGATTCCACAGTTAACCTCATGTTGAACAAGGTTTTAGGTACTTAAGCACATCACAAGGTTCACACAACCGAGTGAAAAAGAAACTAGTAAACATTCCACCCTGGTCACCCTTATCACACAAGGGCAAGATTATATTTCTAGTACTCCCTATTACCCAATCTGAGTAAGTAAGGGGACAATTGTCTTACACATGCATTCTAGTTCAACTTCACACATGAAGGAACACTTATGCACCTAGTCAGTTGCACATGGCTCAAATCCATCACATAAAGGAACCAAAACCTTTTTATCACATCATCCTAGCTTGACCTTAGCCAAAAAGAGAGCAACACATAGCTCACATACCATCCAAGCTCAAACTCAACCACTACGGAAGTAACTAGGGTTTTCTCGTCATGAGTATCCATACTCACCAATCAATCTCATATCATGGCCTAGGGCATTATCATCTCATCAATCAAGCATGAATATATCCTATTATATCACCTCATACTAAAATATCATGCATTCCATAGCAAAAACTACACAAGGAAACAAGTTTTGAGCCATTTTTAAGGGAGTGTCGCGGCTTCCTGCTCTCGGGTAGCAATTCTTGAGTTGCAGAGAGGGGAGCACCACAGCTCTATATAGGGAAATGTCGTGGCTCCCTTTCAAAATTCTAGGTTCTGTAGAACACCTCTCGAGATCCACCATTTTCAACTATTCGAAAAAGTTTCCAATCATAAACATGATCCTTAAACACCTCTAAACACCAAATACATCATATATATAGATTCACATCATCTAAGCATGATTTTTGGAACCAAAACCTAAGTTCCCATACCCATTTTACAACCTTTAATCCAAGTGGATTCATGGATACAACTATGATTTCAAGCCCTAAATAATGGATAGCTTAGCTTAAAATAAACCTATTTCAAGTTTCTAAGAGTTCCTTCAACTCAAACCCAAAGAAACTCATCCAAACCCATTTTCTATTCCAAACCCACAAGCAACAAGCATGAAGAAAAGGAAATGGAAGATGAAGGAACAAGATAGAAATCCCCCCTACCTCTTAAAGATGAAGCTCAAGCCTTTGGCCTTCCCTTTTGTCCATTTTCGTTTCTCTTCGCCCCCTTGCTGTTGCTATCGTTCGTGAGAGAGAGAAGAGGAAAGTGAAATGCGATTTCTCTTTAAAGATGAGCACTAGGGGCATTTTGGTCCTTTTGTTCAACTTTGTATCTATTAAGAATACTTATATTTCCCTAAATTAAGTTTCTTAACTTTCAACAAGCTTAAAATAAATCCTAAGATTCATAAAAAAATCTTGTTTCACCATTATCTTACTTTTCTATATTTGTGACTAGTCAATCTGCCATTAAAATTCATTCATAGTATGCTTAAAAATACTACATGACCTCAGTTAACTCTAAAAAATTAATCATATCGCATTCCACACATATGTGACCTAGAAATAAATTCTTCATCTTTATTTCCATTAGTTAAGCCCTTTTTGCTAATATATGAAGCTACTTTTCATCTTCTGTGTTATAGCAAAGTGCTTAAATGAGTTCAGATTGTCACAAAATTTAACAAGCATACTAAGCTAGCATTATGTTAGGGATATCCCAAGACACTCATAATGTCCATACCTAGTCCTAAAGGTAGTCTTAGGGATATCCTCTCCCCTAACCTGGATTTAATGATATCTAGATCTCATATCAATCTTAGAAAACACTAAATCTCCTCTTAGTTGATCCATCAGATCATCTATTCTAGGCAATGGATACTTGTTCTTGATGGTTACCTTGTTCAATTGTCTATAATCGACACATAACCTCATGGTACCATCTTTTTTCTTCACTAGCAACACTGGTGCTCCTCACGGAGAGACACTAGGCCTAATGAATTTCTTGTCCAACAAATCCTCTATTTGTTTCTTTAGTTCTGCTAACTCTAGTGGTGTCATCCTATAGGGTGCTATAGATATAAGTCCCGTACCTGGTACTAGGTCTATAGTAAACTCTATAGCTCTCTCTGGTGGCAATTCTGCTACATCCCTTAGAAATAACTTTGGGTGTTCCCTCACCACATGTATTCTGTCTAGGTTCTGCTCAACCTCTACATCTAGTGAGAAAAGAAGAACATATCCTAGAGCTCATTCTACCAAACTGTGATTAACCTGATTAGTGTTGAGATAGGCAGACTCTGAAGAAATAACTCTAGTAGGAAAATCACATACAAAAACTAAAGTCTTATCTGAGCAATTTAAGACCACATGATTGGATAACAACCAATCCATACCTAGGATGACATTTATGCCCACAAAAGGTAAACAAATAAGGTTCACAAAGAAGGCTCTTCCCTCAATTCTTATACAATAGCCAAGACATACTCTGGAAGTTATGACTGGTTCACCGGTAGGTGTGGAAATAGACAAGTCATATGGTAATTTTGACAAAAGTAAATCCAACATCCTTATGCAATCATAAGAAACAAAGGTGTGGGATGCTCCTGAATCATACATAACATTTAAAAATGATTACGAATTATTCCTTTACCTTGTATAAGATCGGAAGACCAGGCCACCTCTTTTTCGCTTAAAATATAAACTCGTCCCTTGGCTAGCGACTTTGGGGTAGGCGCATCCTCTTTATTTTGAGGACAATCCTTCAAGAAATGTCTCGACTGCCCACATGTATAGCATACTGACTAGCCTGTCAAGCACTTGCCTCCATGTACTTTCTTGCATTTAGGACACCTTGGTATTTTAGGGCCCATCTTGTCTTTTCTTTTGGGGTTGCTTGCCTTATAAGCTCCATGCTTATTCTTATCATCCTCTCGCTTTCTCTTTAGAACATCTTGTACCCTTTCCTCTGCTTGAGGGCTGTGAATACTTGACTCGACAATCCTACACTTGTTGACCAAAGCAGGAAAGTTCCTAATCTCCATAGGTCTCACCATGCTCTTGATTTCACTTCTCAAACATGTTTCAAATTTCAAACATCTCCATTTCTCATCTGGATGATAATAGAGACGTGAAAAGAATTTTGATAACTCTTCAAACTTGGCCACATACTGGCCTACTAATATGCTTCCTTGTGTTAACTGCATAAACTTCACCTTCTTGTCATCATGTAGAGTTTGCAGGAAAAACTTCTCCAAAAAGGCTGTCTTGAAAACCTCCCAAGACATCTGGTTTTTTGCGGCTTCTAGTACGCTTTTGGTACCTTTCCACCAATGCTCCACTTCTCCTTTCAACATATAGGAGGCGAAGTTCACTTTTTGCTCTTTCGAACAAATCATCACATTAAAAATCTTTTCCATTTCACTAAGTCACTCCTCAATTTTGGGGGGATTAAGCTCGCCTCTGAACGGTGGAGGATTCATCTGACGGAAAACTGATAAGTTTAGGAAATTTTAATTCCTTCCTACTTGTTGAACTTCCTGAACTGGCTGCTCGGGTGGTGGTTGTTGATTGGCCCCCAACATTTCAACCAACCTAGCAGTCGTAGCTGCTTGATCCCTTATTGCAGTAGCATTTGCAGCTGTCTGTTCATGCATCGCTTCGGCCATTGTCATCACGGCTTCAGCCATATCTGGATTTTCCCTAGTTGAGTTCCTTGTCTCACGAGTTTGCCTCTTTGGTGCCATAATTTCCTGTACATACAGAACAATATATATTGAGTTGATCAGCCCTCAATATTATGTAACCGTGTAATAGTAACTACTAACAGTCTAACAATAGGCAAGTTATGCAATTCTATTTAAACATCTCAAACAAGAGACATAAAAATGCATAACACACACAAAGGAACTCCTAACATGCCTAAGCATAGTTAGTCCATACCCCAGCTCAACAGGATGAACTACTCTGATACCATAATGTAATATCCTAATACTGAAATCCCATATGCATAACCTTTATATGGATAAACAGACGTCACTATATACATAATAATCTGAAAATATAGCCATAATGTACACTGGAATCATTATAGAGAGCCTCATGAAAAGCGAAAAAGTTAAAACTTAACCAAATGCATAAGTGTATATACAAGGTAGCCTAGGAAAAGCTTAATGTAATACATAATCTTTTACAAAAAGAACTAGTATAAACAAATACAAGCTTGATCTAGAAGCAATAAAACTAAAGCTATACTAGTCTTTCAGCTCATTTTTCTTCTTACTTTTAGAAGAACCTTCACCTAGAATTACATGGCAACACAGCGGGGTGAGAATCAGTAATCCTTAGTATGAGTAAACCAAACCAGTCATACATAGCTTAATAAACATAATCTTAAAACATACTATAATAAGATATGTCTAAAGTCTCTACAAGGTTTAACTTTAATAACTAGCAAAACCAAGTTAATCTTACATACATTTGTACTTGCACACTTAGCTCATTTAAGGCTGAAGTATGTTCTACTAGGAACTTTGGTTTCTTATGCTTATCTATTGTATGGAGGAAAATCTATAACCTCAATTACATGTAACCCTAGCTCTTGGTTAGGAATGCTTATCCCCTTAGGAACTTTTGACCCATTTCCTTCTAGCTAAATGACAACATAACATCATATAAGGTTACATTTATAGGAAAAACATTACCAATCCATCCTAGGTTATTTGCATCTAGCAAACCACATCATCATGTCTCATGTGACATCTCAAGCGACATTAAGTCACTAAGGGTACTAGACACTTACCCAAGTCAATCCTTCACTTTGGGTTGATCAATGGTCTAAACTTTCTATTTTTGCCCCACTCATAACTGGTTATAGGATTCTCATAATCGGTTATGGGCTTAATGAAGCTCAATGTGAGTCTCTGTTCTAATCTAATAACCGATTAGACATTCTTCATAATCGATTATGACTCATTTTACAAAAAATGTGATTCTCTGTCTCTTTCCAATAACCGGTTAGCCGACACCCAGAATCAGTTATTGGGTGCATACAACAAACAAGAAAACGCAAAAACAAGAGCTCAACCACTGTGCTATTGAATCCCTATCACTTTCCAGCCTCCAATTCTAACTCATTCACACATGGATTTAGCCATCAAACCAACCTAAAGACCTATTTCTCACTTCACTACACAAGTGAATATTATGGCTTCCAAGGGATGGAAGCTAACTAACATCCATCAAACAAGCTTCTATCATTCTCATTTCAACTAAAGAAATAAGGTTCAAACTTGAAAACTCATAAACATCTCAAGAACACATCCTTTTATTCATCAAAGAAAGCTAAGAACAAAGAGAAAGTGAACAAAAGAAATAGGAAGTTAAGCTCCCCTACCTTAGGTCATTTGAAATTGAAATCCTCAAACTTTGGCTTTCCCTTTTGATTCCCTCTTCTTTTTCTCTTCTTCCTCCTTTGATTGATCTTTCTTTCTCTCTTTGTTTCCTTCCTTTGGGGCTGCTACTGCTAGTTTAACCATGAGAAAGTGTTGATAGTGAATAAATATCATAGAAAGTCAATAAAGAGGGTTGCCAAAAACGTGAATGCTTGTCCATTCAAGATATTTTGCAGTAACTTCTTAATCTGCTAAAAACACTTAGATTTAGCTAAATCAAGTTTTTCAACTTACAAAAACTTTAAAATAAATACTAAGATTCATTAAAAATGTTGTTTCACCATTATCATAATTTTTCATATCTGCTAGTAGTCAATCCAGCATTAAAAGCACAACTAGTATGCCTAAAAATATCAAACTAACTCTGATTGTCTTAAAACTTTAAATACACCTTACTTAGCTCATTTGTGACCTAGAAACAAACTATCCATATTTGTTTCCCTTAACTAAGTAACTTATGTCATTATCTGAGTCATTTTAAGCTACTTTTCATTTCCTGGTTGCAACAAAGTGGCTAAAGTAACTCAATTTGTCACAAAATTGAACATGCATGTTAAGCAAGTAATATGCTACCTATATAGCCATATACAAGACTAACATGTTATGGAGGATATTACACAAAGTGCTTAAACGAGTTCAGATTGTCACAAAATTTAACATGCATACTAAGCTAGCATTATGTCACTTCTATAACTATATAGAAGCCTAACATTTTATTGACGATGTTATATTTCTTCCCTCCTTTTTAAGAATTTTATACCCAAAATTCAGCTTGTCTCTTACAACAACTCAGGGTAACCTTACTTTATATGGGACTCTAACTCCCAATTAGCTCCTTCAATGCCAACTTCACCCTAAAACATCTTCTAGCAAAAGGCACTTGGACACATATTCTGCTATGTCCTTTTAATCCTAGGCCATCAAAATATTATCCAATGATCTTGGTACATATTAGTAGTCCCTAGATGGATGGCATAGCTACCCTTGTGAGCTTCCTCTAGAATCTCTTCCTCAATTTTTGACTCTCATGGAGCATAAAGTTTGGCTCTAAACTTTGTCATTCCCTCATTGCCTTAATGAAATCCTATTGGGTTCCCTAGAAGACCTGCTCACTTTTGTCCCTTAGAGCTTCATCCTCCCTTGAGCTTCTAAAATATGAGTCCTTAAGTCTTTTACTATGTCCACCTTGCTCACTAAAAGACTATATGGCATCACAGTTACCATGAGACTCAAATCCTAGAAACTCTAAAAAATTTCACTCTTTTGGAACTATCATCTAGGACACCTGTAGGAATTTTCCCACTTAGTGCATCAGCCACCATGTTGTCTTTTCCTGGATGATACAACAGCTCAAGGTTATAAGCCTAGAAGAAATTCATCCACCTCTTCTGCCTCATGTTCAGCTTCCCCAGATTAATAAGTATCTCAACTATTATGATCGTTGAATACCTCAAACAAAACTCCATATAAGTAATGTCTCCAAATCTGTAAGGCAACACAACGACGGCCAATTCCAATACATACATAGGGTAGTTCTCCAAGCGCAAGTCTAACTTCCTCGATGCATAGGCATCTGCTTAACTACAATCCATTAGAACACACCCTAGTCCCATCTTGGAAGCATCACTTACTACCTTAAGTTCTCATGGGGATCCAAAATTACCAACTCTAAAGTAGTAGTTAACCTCTTCTTTAGTTCTTGGAAACTATACTCACAAACTAGAGTCCATTGCAAAGTACTACTCTTCCTAGCTAACCAAGTCAAGGTAGCACTAACTAAGAGAGTTTACTAATAAACTCTCTACCTTCGATCACAATGGTTGTTCTTCCCATTGTACTACTACTTAAACTTTGCTTTGGTTCTCTGTAACTCCCCCTTGAGAAAATTACATAACCTTTAGACTGTACTACTTGTAACCAACACTGGCTTTTGGCTAACTTGGCACACAACCACATTCCTCTAAAAGTTTCCAAAACTACAATAACATATTGACTATGTTCCTTCATAATCCAAGAAAATTTTTAGAGACATTATCTTCCTAACTTGATTCTATGACAATCAGATCTTAAATCATCTTATGAGAAAATTCCAAAGTTTATCTTAACTGATCTATCCGATCATCTATTCATAGACAAAGACATTTATTCTTGATAGTTTCTTTGTTCAACTGCTTATAATCTAAACACAATCTCACACTTCTAACTAAACAAGAATATAATATCATTTGTCTATAAAACAACTAAACTATACCAACAAAGGTAAACAAACTAGATTCACAAGGTAAATCTATACTACTTGATAACTCTATAAAATAGAGTTATTGCACAAGCATTTTCTATTGCATTCATAAGCTAGATCAATGAGTTATATTTTGATTTTTGTAAATATTTGACTAAATTAATTTTTGCTCACTTCCAAGAATAAGAGGGAGTTTAGGAGAACAAAAAGCATGAAGACATATCCCACCAAAAGTACAAGGCCCCAATTTCAAATTTTTTGAGTCTTGACACTTTTCCAATTCAACACCATAGTTTTTGAAACAATAAGTGTCACGGCTCCATCAAAATTAATGCTGCGGCTTCCAACAATTGTAGCATCACGCTACATTTTCTAGAGATCATGGAGCCGCGACCTCCCATAGCTTGTGTTGCGGCTCCCCGTAAGAAGGCCAAGACCGTATTTTGGTGCTCTTAGGCTGCGGCTTCCTTAGTTTGATGTTGTGGCACGCCACTTCATAGTGGACAACGTGGTTTAAGTAGGGAATTGGACAAAGGGAGGAGGAGAATAGTTTTTGGGGAAGAAAAGAAAGGTTATGCACAGAGGAGGATTGGACACAGGGGGAGAGACAAAAGGGTAAAGAAAGGATTAGCAAAGCAGGACACAACCCCTACATCTATCTACAAACCTAGCTTTTTCTTCCATCCTTTCTTTATTTTTATGATGTCTATGTTGTTAGTTTCTGAAATTATGTTCCTTGTAAATAAGATGTTCTAATTTCCTTTTTCTGGGGTCTAATGAATCTTATTATGTAATTTGATTTAATTGTGATCTTTTTCTTACTCTTGTGATAATTTTGGTTATGATTTTCTAATTCTATGCTTAATGCACACATTTGACTGGCCATTATTTGTGTTGTCTTGGTGAACCCATTGAACTAGAAATAGGAATTTGGATGTTGGACCATAGAATTAGAAAATGTTTGTTCAATTTAATTCAATTGTATGAATGAATTGATTAGCCGATAGGATAGAAATATACCTATTGGTCATGCATAGCAAGTGTTTGATATTTGTTCTCAATGCATAGAATTTTATCAACTCACATAGAAATATAGTGTTTTGATTAAGTTCCATAGATTTACAAGGCCATCGAAAGAGGTTTGTAAATGCTTAAACACGTTGGCTGTCATAACCAGTTTAGGATCAAGAGTAAAGAAAGGGTTGCTTGAAATCAAATAAAATAATAAGTGAAGTTAGACCCTAGATTCTCAATTCACTGTTTCTTATCTATTTATTTTTATCCAGTTTTAAAATTTACTAATTTATTTTGTTTTATTATTTAATCACTAAAATTAATTTGATTTCTTGGAATAGAGATTAAATGGTAATTGGTTAATAATTAACATAAATTTTTGATATAGTCCTCGTGGGAACGACACTCGAATATTCACTCTTATTACTTACCGATATATGCGCTTGCGTAGTCTTGCTAAGGGACAACAAGTTTTTGACACCGTTGCTGAAGACTGTTTTTAAATTTTTGTGTTAATATTAATATCGAGCTGCTTGTGTTTAATTTCAGGTACCAATTTCTTGTGTATGCGACGTTCACAAAGTTTTGAGCTTCTTCCGTTTGACCCAGAGATTGAACGGACTTTTCGTAAGCTTTTGAAGGAAAGAGCTCAAACTTCGAAAAGCACCAATATGGTAAATGAAGAATACCACAGTTAGTCATTGAGGGACTTTACAGCACCTCAAGTGCAAGACTTACATTCTAGCATTAGGAGGCTAGCTATACAAGCCAATAACTTTGAAATTAAGCTGGCCATTATCCAGATGATTCAGGCAGCAGTGCAGTTCAGAGGCTTGCCTAGTGATGATCCTAATGTACATCTTTCCAACTTCTTGGAGATTTGTGATACCTTTCGGCATAACGGAGTCTCTGAATATGCTATCAGACTGAGGTTGTTCTCATTTTCTCTTAGGGACAAGGCCAAAAGTTAGCTTAACTCTCTACCAACAGGGTCCATCACAACATGGGAGGATCTAGCTCGCAAATTCCTTACTAAGTATTTCCCTCCGGCTAAGACAGCAAATATGCAGAATGATACTACTTCCTTTGTACAATATGACTCTAAGTCATTATATGAAGCTTGGGATAGGTATAAAGACCTCATCCGAAGATGCCCTCACCATGGCATCTCAAAGTGGTTGCAAGTTCAAACCTTCTATAATGAGTTGTTGGGAAATATCAAAGCTATTATTGATGTAGGAGCATGTGGCACTCTCATGAGTAAATCAATTTATGCTGCTTATAATCTACTTGAGGAAATGGCCACCAATAACTACCAATGGCCTTCAAAGAGGGTTACTCCCAGGAGAATGGCAGGTGGTATTCTTGAAGTTGAAGCTCTCACTTTGCTTTCAGCTCAAGTGGTAGTACTCTCTAAGAAGCTTGACACCATGGCAGTCAATTTAGTATCAAGTGGAGCCAATAATTCAGCTGAAACTTGTGATCATTATGGGGATCTTCACTCAACTGCAAATTGCACAGCTAGCCTGGAGAGTGTGCAATATGCCAATCAATTCTGCCAACTGATTCACAACAATACTTTTAGTAACACTTACAACCCAAGTTGGCGAAACCATCCAAATCTCTCTTGGGGTGGAAATTCTCAAGCATCTTCTTCCTCTTTTCAGCCTAAAGAAGTACCTCAGACTCCTCCTGGTTTTCAACAATAGAACTTCCCTTAAGCCAAAACTTCAACATTAACTTTAACTTCCAACTTGGAGAAGATGTTTGCCCAATTCATAACTAGCTAACAAGAATACATGGCTAAAACTGATTCAAGGCTAGCCTCCTATGATGCTTTGATGAAAAGCCAAGCGGCTTCTTTGAGGAATCTTGAGTCTCAGCTTAGCAAACTTGCCCAAGCTCTGAACAATAGGCCCTCAGGGACTTTCCCAAGTGACACTATCAACAATCCAAGGGGTGCCGTTAATGAGGACTGCAAGGTTATAACATTGAGGAGTAGGAAGGAAATTGGAGGGAGTCCTAAGTCTAAGCTATTTGAAGATGTTGAGGGGACAGAAGATGAATTAGTGGTGAGTAGTGAAGTAGAGAAGAATGAGGAACTTATCAAGAGGAAGGTTGAAGACAAGCCTTATATACCACCTCCACCTTTCCCCAACCGGCTAGCAAAGCAGAAGCTCGATCATCAATTCAAAAAGTTTTTAGAAGTTTTCAAGAAGTTGTATATCAATATACCATTCGTGGAAGCTTTGGAGCAAATGCCAAGTTATGTGAAGTTCATGAAAGATATCCTGTCAAGGAAAAGGAAGCTTGGTGAGTTTGAAACTGTTGCTCTCACGGAGAAGTGTAGTGCTATCCTACAAAACAAACTTCCTCCCAAGCTCAAAGATCCCGGGAGCTTCACCATTCCTTGCACCATTGGAGAGAAATTTTATGATCGGGCATTATGTGATCTAGGAGCTAGTATAAATCTCATGCCATATTCAATATATCAAAGACTTGGTTTACGGGAGGCAAAGCCCACATCTGTTATCTTGTAACTTGCAGATCAGACGTTGACCTATCCATGGGGTATCATTGAAGATGTGCTTGTAAAAATGGATAAATTCATATTCCCAATGAATTTCATTGTCCTTGATATGGAGGAAGATAAAAAGGTCCCTCTCATCATTGGAATACCATTCTTGGCAACTGGAAGAACTCTTATTGATGTTCAGAAAGGGGAGCTCACCATGAGAGTGCAAGATCAAGAGGTAACTTTTAATATTTTCAAAGCAATGGAATTGCCTCAAAATCTTGAAGAATGCTCGTATATAAATGTGCTTGATGGGAAGAGATCTAATGTATCCTGTGCAAGTGTCCCATGTGAACCTCTTAAAGCTTCATTGATATCTACATGTGAAAGGGAAGATGAGGAACTGAGAAAGCTCACATTATTACCTTCTCATTTGCGCGATGTTGAACTTGGTGACAAAGCTACATCTTCGGGTTGTCATTACAGAGAAAGTCCAGCCTAGGACTATAAACAGGGCATTTTTTGGGAGGCAACCTAAGTCTTTTACCCTCATTTAGCTTATTTTGTTTTTGCATTCATAATATGATTTTCTATCTTCTTTCGATATAATTGTGTAACATCCTTCCTAACCTAATAGTCTTAATCAGAGTTATAGAAGCTCAGTAATGCTGGTAAGAATTATCTGTTAATTCGGATAATTTCTGAACTAGTTTGAGTGTAATTCTATAATACTGAATATAAGAGAATAATTAAGTTATCTGCTGAATTAGTTGATATGTTGGAAATAAATATGAAAAATTTATTTCCTAGCTAAGGGCTATTGATAAGAATTGTAAAAAATTTTGGAGAAGCAACAGAGCAAGTTTGGTATTTTTAAGGATACTGCTAAAAAAATAGTTGGTATAGTTAAGCAGCTCAGAAAATTATGAAATTTCATAGAGATAATAAGTAAAATATAGAGAATATTTTGGTATAAAATACCTACTAAGATAAGTATTAGTAAGCATAATTACTCAATTTGCGGTTTAATTTATCTTGGAACTGAGTAAAAAAGCTTAACTGATAAATAGCAGTATATGAAAATTTGTGGAAAAATGGATTTGAGGACTAAGATGAGTCCTAAATTTTTTTTATAATACTTATGGTAACTTGAAAACTTAGTTTTAGAAATTTAAAGTGTGCTTAACAAATATAAAAGTCTCAATATAGAAATTTTAGTCAATTTTGACTAATCCCAACATAGCTTTTTTTTTTGTCTAGACAATTTCTCATCTTTCCCGTCATTTTTCTCTCATTCTCTACATGGTGCTATAGCCCAAAAATAGGGCAAAGAAAACAGAGAACATGGTTCCTCTTCTTCACTATTTAATGTCCATCTTTCATCCTATTATCTTCACCTACACTTAACTTATTTTTCTTGCTTCTTTCCATTGATTCTCACGGCTTGAAACAACCCCAAAACAGAGGAAAAATCAAATAGAAAACGTGAGCAAAAAGGGAGGAGAAAAAGAAAGGGAAAATAGGAAGAAAGTGGAAGAAAAGTTTGAGGATACAAGCTTCACAAGTTAGTGAAGTGAGGTAGGAGATTTAAAGCTTTCAACTTATTCTTCTTTCTATTGATTTTGAATTTAAAAGTGTGGCTTTTGATCTATGATGAGTCACGGCTAAACCAATTTATTTGTGTTTGATATTTATGGCCAAGACTTTGAACTATATTATTTTGTGCTTGTTTGAATTTTGCTTTGGTTCAAAAGGATGAAGTATGTATGTGTCCTTGTTGGACCACATAACTAACAACTATACTCTTGAGTAAAGGATGTTTTGTTTAGTGTTGTGACTCTTTATGTTTTTATACTTAGTTATTAATTAAATTGAGTAGGAAAACGATGATTAGTTAGTGAGCTTGTGAAGATTTCTTTTAGGTAAATCTTGGTTGTACCTTGGTATGGAATGTGAATTATTGAATTGAGCATTGGTTGATAATAGTAATCTTAATTTTATATATATATATATAACCTTTATTGTGTTAGTTTGGCCAAGTAGGCCAAATCCAAGGAGATAAGATAATCTCCATATTATTCTTCATGTAGCATTAAATACTTGTGTACTAAAATTGTTATTGACTCTAGCTTATAAGTAATAAATTGGATAAATTTAGAATTTTGAATTCATTGTATTTGAATTATTGGTGGCTATGGATATAATGCCTTTAAGTTAAAGTGCTTTGTATATTTCATAGAAAGTGATGTAGTTGACTGATGAAATTATCAAATCATTGACCATTGAGGTCAACCTTGCTATTAACAAATAATTGGAAAGCTTGTATAGTATGTAATAAATGACATGGTATTGGATATTGATGTGAAATTGAGATTATATTGTGTAACACCCTCCTTTAATGTCACATTTCCGACTAAACAAAAGAAAACTAAACCAAATTATAAAAGATTTGATTAAAAAATACGAGTTTTAAAATTTCTTTTTACTGAAAATATAAACTTACCAAAAATGTAGGTAATATATAAAAACATATTGAACTGATTAATACCCACATAATATTCAATAACATTTAGAACATAAAACTTATAGACTCAAAAGAAATAGTAGCAAATCCCATGACGAGTCCAACTTAAAGGCATGGTAACAACACTAACGAGAAAAACTCAACGCGCACGAAAACCAGATGTGAACTTCAAGCATTAGTGTCCTCACCAATTGCATTCATAAAGAAGATTCTGCCTTGCTGCTACCACAGACTTCACCAAACGTAAATATAAAATAGAACAACATAACAAAACACAAAGAGGTGAGATCCCCTATATCAAATCCAATATGGCAGCAAAGAAACGATACAAACAACAAAGTTGCAACACCCACCATAGGGTATCACATTTAAGACTAATCCTAATATAACTTACCTAAGTTGTAAAAGAATTAATCTTATAAAAATACTGATTTTAAAATTTCGTTTGCAGAATAACAGAAAAAAATAAAAACTTTAAAAGTGAAATGTAATTAAAAACTAACACACCATATTTTACATATTACAACTTTGTTCGTAAATAATTTACATAAATACACCCCCAAAAGTTAATATATACATTACACACCAAAACAAAAACTATTTAACTAAAACTCCAACCAACTAAAGGTTCAGGCCCTCATTAGGATCCTCTTCCTCAGTGTTGTCATCAAAGAACCCTGGCAGATACAGTACACGCTGGGTTGGTGTCCTGGCAGTCGACATCATAGAATCCTCATGTGGAGTATAAGTATTCGTACTCCAAAGCTCACGTATAGGCATATAGAACTCTAGACGCATAGACACGTGTTGTGTCATGACAGGAATACCATATCTAGTACCACTTAAATTTAGAGTCAGATCCCTGGTATAAACAAACCTTTCCCTATCTAGATTAACCCTCCACGCATCAATCCCACCATGGAATTGAACGGTAACAAAACCTAAAACTTGGCGCCTCACCACCATACCAAGTAAACACAGAAAACCGTTACTGGTAGTAAAAAGATTTATCCGCCTCCTCACCTCCTCGGTCTTCATCAACATATCATTAACATATACAATAAAAAAAATATAACATAACGAAGAGGTGAGAACCCCTACATCAATACCAATGAGGCAATATAAAAAATGACAGTAAATGATACAGATATAATATTATATCATGCAGTCATATTATAACATCACAGATAACATATCAAATAAGCATAGTTATCACATCAAAATGCTGACCCACTATGCATGTGTACAATAATCCATTTCCTACTCCATGGAGCTAATCACAATTTCGGAGAGAATGATAGGGAGTACATGTCTGCATATCGTTAGCCTCAAATCATGTGCCAATATACCATATCATGGTGCGCAACATGGCCGATACAGACACTCTCAACCAATCACGAAAATAGTAGTAACTCCATCGAGACCGTTGGTGTGTTTGTAAAGGATACCACGACACAGTGGTGCTACCAACTAGTCACATATGACATTCCACACCCCGACGTCCCCAAGATCACTGAAGATCGTAACTACGCAATTCTCACCCACATGAAGGTGTAATTTCCATCTCCTAGGCCTATTACCTTAATTGACATGCTTTTCCATGCATGATGTATGATCCAACACATATAATTTTCTATGTAAGATGTATGATCCAACACATACAATTTTCTGTAACACCTACCGTAGAGTGTCAATCATTTATGTTACTTAATTACCAAATTACCCTCAAGTTCATAATCTGTGATGTTATAAGAAAAATATGAGTTGTAAACTTTTTTCCTCTTTGATATCGATAAAATAAACTTAGCAAAAAATAAAAAATATTATACATCATCACACATAATATACATCATTATACATTACAAATGTACTGTCGACATTATTTATATACAGACTAAGTTCTCAAAGTATTTGAACATAATATAAAACTAACATACTGCCCAAGTATAAACTAGACAGCATAACCCTCAGATGGGTCCTCCTCAGATTCCATAGCAGGAAGGAATCCAGCACAACGCGAAGTCCTACAGACTGGTGTCCGAGTAGACGACACAATACTAATCTCCGTTGGGACATAATACCTAGTATCCCAATACTGCCTAATTGACAGTGAAAATTCGATATGTACATATATAGTTACGGAAAAGAACGAATCTCTACGAAACTCTCTGCTCATAATGACCATCAGGTTTCCCTCATAAATTAGTCCCCTCTCATTGGGACTAGTCCTCCATGCTCCAGCTCCACCATGGAACTATAATCTCACGTATCCGAAGAAACTTGACCGAGATGCCATCCGATCAAAACTCAGTTTCCTCTAGAGTCTATTCTTCTTCACCTTCTTGTTCAATTCCTTATTCAGCGTCTTTACAAATATAAATACATTACAAAATAATATACAAAGAGGTGAGATCACCTACGCCAATACCAACATGGTAGCACAGAGATAATACAAACAACATACCATACAGATATATCATACCATAATTACAATCATGCCATCAATATTATTTATCATAACAGATACAATAAATAATAATTACCATCATGTCATTAACATTATTATTATCATCATCCAATTATTCCTCAACAAAACAATTGTCATAGCCAATATTCCTCAATTATTATATCATACAGATATAAATGCTCAGATTCATGCATGCACACATAGACTCAATTTCCTACTCCATGGAGCTAATACTCAGTTCAAAGAAGTTGATCCGAAAGATCTGTTTGTACCAACATGCCTCAGACCACGTGCCACATTTCTCATATGTGTTTGCACATCTAGCATATACACGACAGTTTTTACGAGATCTCGATTAAGAATAGTGTCACGGTCAGGATCATCGGTGCGTTGCATCGGTCTAACTTACGGTAAGAAGAGCTACCAACCACCCATGTAAGCAACCCACACCCCGATGCCCCAAGGTCAACAAGTGACTTACACTACGCATATCGCACCCACTCAAGAGGTGTACGTCTCTCCTAGGCAAATAGCCTCACACGGTCAATCGGACCTTTCCAATGCATGTTCAATGCACCAATGCCAATCATAGGCAAAATTTATCATTTTCTCAAACAGTGTCCATACACTGATCCATGCATGTAAAATACACCAATGCCAATCATAGGCAAAATTCATCATTTTCTCTTATAGTGTCAATACACTATTCTAATAGTAATCCTACTGTTTATTCAATCGTGAAATCATATTATCGCGTTTTCACAGTCGCAAAACATTTTTATCGCTTTTTTCACAATCGCGTAATATTTCTGTTACATTTTCATAATTTCGCAACATTTCCGTTGCGTTTTTAAATCACATATAGATTTTTCAATGTTTTCATCAATCACGTAAAAATATTCCATCATTTTTCAATCATGTAGTGATTTTTCAACAATATCTCAATCACGTAAAAATATTTAAATGCTTTCCAAATTGCGTAGAAATATTTAAACGTTTTTCAAGTTGTGTAGCTTAAAAATCATGTTTTTAAGTTACGTAAATCATTTTTCACCATTTTTCAACTTCGTAAAATATTTCTCAATCTTCAAAAATTCCATTTCAACCTTTCTTAAAATAATATGACTTTTCACATTATTTTCCACATTTTGTTACTCAAGAAAATCCTTTTTACATTATATTCTTGAAAATCACCATTTTGTTGAATTAAATCAATGTTTTTCACTTAAAATTCCCTAACGCTCTCCAAAATCGAAAGGATGAGTTTTACGTTAGAAAATCTCAAATCACCAACGTATTCTTTATGATTCCAAATAAATTCTAAAAATTAATCCTCTTTAAAATAAATTGAGGTTCAAACACTTTCAACCTCTCTTTTACATACGAAAATTCCATTTTTCAAATGATAAAACACTCTGATTCCCTTTCCAAATTCCTTGTACTAAATCAATTATATTTCCACTTTGAAAATCACTTTGTTTCATCAAAATCAAGGCATTACAAGCCTTCAAAACCGTGG
The DNA here is from genome assembly GCA_029884605.1 of Ormosia emarginata. NCBI lineage: Eukaryota > Viridiplantae > Streptophyta > Magnoliopsida > Fabales > Fabaceae > Ormosia > Ormosia emarginata. The sequence goes on along the minus strand of JAQQTP010000074.1, from coordinate 27,308,484 downwards.
ACATGGCCATTGAAACCATTCTTATATTTTTCCTTATAAATCAACCAAGTTCCATTCTTGTTTTTACACAAACAAAACCATTAAAATTTTCCTCCAAAATCGTGAGCTCGATTTCCTTGAAAACAAACCTTTTGTTTATTTTCCTTGTTTTTCCAAACATCCAATTTTACCATTCATGAAAATATTAATTTGTGAACACCTATTTTGAGGTGTTTGGCCGAATTCACCATGGTCCTTGGAACCAAAAATCACTTTCCTTTCCATCATCAAATCATGACATACAAATACATATTCAACATATATATATCGCAAACGTGCCATAATCAAAACAATAAATCATGCAAATCATACCAAGCATAGGCAAATAATCAAAGCACATAAACACACACAAATAATTACATAACCATGGATATGAATCCTCACATGGATTTACCATCCATCAAATAAACAAACCATCTCTCACCACCATACTTGGTTGGTGAGATAGATCTCCCTCTTACTTCTTGAAGAACCTTAAAAAGCTCCTTGCTTTGCACTTTGCACAAGCTCTCCACCAACAAAAGTCTCTTGAACATAAAACAAACACATGTTTATTAGTATATTAAGCTTGAATAAGAGGAACCATGGATCAAACATGGCTTAGAACATGAAAAAGAAGAGAAGAAATGAAGTTTCCTTACACTTCACCTCAAAAACCCTAGAACTTGCTCTTGGAAAAAGTCCTTGAAGATGGAAGATTTAGAACTTGGTGTAAACTACAAAGTGTCTTAGAATAAGGTATAGATTCAAGAAATATGGTTATTTGAAATTAAAGAGTGGTGGAAGGTAAACTTTGGTGTCTTGGCCGAAACTTGCATGGAGAGAATGGAGAGAAAATTTTTGATGAAGTCTTGGCTTTTTGGAGGAGACAAAGATGAATTATGATAGCAATAATATGGTCTTCAAACCTATCCATGCTCTTAAGCTTCACCAAACCGTCCCCCCTCTTCATGCACTCCAAATTTGTGACAAATTTCATAGCCACCATTTCAAGCATTTCTAACCATTGATTAGATCAATGGTTAGGATTAATGTAGGTTTTAGGTTTAGGCTTAGATAGAAGACTTAATCTAGGCCATTGGATCTTTCCTCCTTGAAATCCTAGCCATTAAATGTATCTCCAAAATGAAGGGTCAAGATTGCTCCTTCAAACTTTACATCCAAGGGTCATAAATGGTCCTAGCCACTTTGTAAGACTAAATCTCAACCGTTGATTAAATCAAGATCAAGTCTCCATCGTTGATTACATCAATGGTGGATATCCAAGCCACTAATGTTGACTATGTAGTACAATATTTATTTTTTTATCTGCTATTACCCTTTGAATACTATTTTTACTATATTTTTATCACTCGATAATTAAATACAGTACAAAACACAGTAAAAGAAAATATTAAAAACTGTTTTCAGATTCAGGTTTAGTAAGATCCCCCGTCTCCGTCTCAACAGTACAAAATTTTTGAATTGTAGAAAAATTTTTACTTTTCAGGACCCACCTGGGCCCACAGACGGCCCACGGATAACGCTAAAATAATCAAAGTAATATACAAATTTCATAATCATCCACAAAATCACAAAAATTATAAAACTTACAAAAATCAAATTAGATTACGTAAAATAATTAAGACTTAACAGTAATAACTAAATTACGTAAAATTTTCTCCTACCCAAAAATTATTATTTTCCTGACACGGAGTAAATCACACAAAATGATCAAATGTACTGATGGAATATTCAAAATAATTTTACAGTACACAAAAATTACTAAACAGTAGAATTCTGTTAACTGTCAAATATTTAAGAAGTTTGGGGTGTTACAATACTCCCCCTCTAAAAAGAAGTTTCGTCCTCGAAACTTGATAAACTTGACTTCACATCCTTAGAATAAATATGGATATTGTTCTTTTATCTTTTCTTCCAATTCCCATGTAGCTTCACCGCTTACATTGTTCCAAACGATTTTAACCAATGAAATTTCCTTACCTCGAAGTTGCTTTGTCCTTCGATCCTTAATCTTGACTAGAAACGTTTCATAGCTTAAATTTTCCTTCAGTTGTACTATATCTGGTTCAATAATATGGATAGGATCAGGAATATATTTTCATAATTGTGATACGTGAAATACATTATGCAGATTTGATAGAAAAGGTGGTAATGCAATCTGGTAAGCTACCGGACCTACCCGACATAAAATCTGATACAACCCGATAAACTTTGGAGTGAGCTTCTTAGACTTAAGCACTCGTCCAACTCTAGTCATAGGTGTCACTCGTAGAAATACATGGTCACCTTCTTCAAACTCAAGTAATTTTCTCCTTTTATCAGCATAGCTCTTTTACTGAGTTTGAGTCATTCTCATCTTGTCTTGAATCATCTCACTTTCTCAGTTGTCTGTTGAACAAATTCTGGTCCTACCATAGCACTTTCACCATCGTGATACCAACACAACAGTGTTCTACATCGTCTCCCATACAACGCCTCATAGGGTGCCATCCTTATGCTTGAATGAAAACTGTTGTTGTATGTGAACTCTACCAATGACAAAAATTCATCCCAACAACCAGTTTCTTCTAGAACACAAGCTCTCAACAAGTCTTCTAACGACTGAATTATTCTTTCTGACTAGCCATCAGTCTGTGGATGGTAAGCAGAACTCAAACATAGCTTTGTTCCCATCGCTTCTTGTAAACTATTCAAAAATCTCGATGTAAACCTCGGATCTCGATCCGAAATAATACTGGATGGTACACCATGAAGTCTAACAATTTCATTGATGTACACTTGGGCTAACTTTTCCATTGAGTACTTAATATTAATCAGTAAAAAGTGTGCCGACTTTGTAAGCCAATCAATAATTACCCAAATAGAATCATGACTTTTCTGAGTTTTTGGTAGTCCTGTCACAAAATCCATTGCTATATCATCCCATTTCCATTCAGGAATAGGTAAAGGTTGCAACATTCCAGATGGTCTTTGATGTTCCACCTTAGCCTTCTGACAGACTAAATAAGATGATACATATTCAGCGATATATTTCTTCATTCCTTGCCACCAATATAATTGTTTTAAATCCTGGTACATCTTTGTGACTCCTGGATGCATACTCAACTTACTCTTGTGAGCTTCATCCAGAATCCATTTCCTAAGTTCTGGATCATTAGGCACACAAACTCTTCCTTTAAACTTCAGAATTCCATTAGCTCCTTCGCTAAATTCTACCTTTGCACCTAGGCTATTTGCTTCTTTTGCTTCTTACAAATACTGATTACTGTTTTGTCCTTCTCGTATTCTATCCATCAAATCATTTGAAATGGTGATCATGTTTAAACGCATCCTCCCTGGCGTCAATTTCACAGACAAACGCATATCCCGAAATTCTTCTATTAATTCCTTCTCCTTAATTATCATAACAGAAGCACTAAGCATTTTCCTACTTAACGCATCCACTACGACATTCACCTTTCTGAGATGATATTGTAACTGAAAGTCATAATCCTTCAGAAACTCAAGCCAACGTCTTTGTCTCATGTTCAACTCTTTCTGGTCAAATAGATACTTCAAACTTTTATGATCACTAAAAACAGTGAACGTTGCTCCATAGAGAAAATGTCTCCACACTTTCAATGCAAATACTACAGCTGCCAACTCCAAGTCATGGGTCGGATAATTCCTCTCATGATTTTTCAACTGTCTTGAAGCATAAGTGTTAACTTCAGAAAATGAAGTTAATTTACTTAAATTTGATTGTATTTGAGCATGCTATTTTTAAGTTTTCAAGGCCATAGGTTCAATTATTGCATAACTTTGGTGAATTAAGCTTGTTAATTCAAATGATTAAGAATTGAATCTTTGAAGATCAGGTTTATGGAAGTTGGATTGATTATGGTATGATGGACTTTAGCATTGTTTGGATACAGGTATCTCAGATGGGAAAGGCCTTGGACGGGATGAGGAAGCAAAGAGGAGCTCAAATGAAGAAGGATGCAAGAGAGAAGGAAAAGCTGTCAACCCACGCCTAGGCATGACAAATACATGCCTAGGCGTGGTCCTCTTAGGCTTTCAGACTAACTCAGGTAGAGACATCCACGCCTAAGCGTGGAAAAGTCACGCCTAGGTGTGACACTCTCAGATTTCTAGGGTTTTCAGACAGAGGCACCCACGCCTAGGCTTGGAAAATCCACGCCTAGGCGTGGCCAGCTGATGCCAGCACGTGATTCATAACCACGCCTAGGCGTGGTTAAAACCCTAGTCAGCCCTTTTAATCTGATTTTGAGGGCATTTTTCATCATCTTCTGTCGAACGAAAAACACGAATTCCAGAGAGCAAGTGAGAGGAGGAGGAACCCATTTGGATTGAAGGTGACTCAAGGGAGAATCAAGATGAAGGAGGAAGATCAAGCTTGGAATCTCTCCATTTTTTGTTCATTCTTTTCCCTTTCTCTCTTGATTTGTAACTTGATGAATCATTTGATTACATTTGTTTTCTTCTCCTTGATAATGCGTAACAAAACTCTAATCTAGGGGTTCTTTAGGATCTTGCTATGGATTTGATTAATTTGTAATTAGTTGAGTATCCTTTCAATGAAATTGGTTTTGTTCATCTATATCTATGCTTAGTGCTTGTTATTGATTGACCATCAATTACATGATTTTAATATTCCAATTGAACTAGAATTAGGGTGTTGTGAATATGGATATGGTATGGTTGATGTATGTTCAATTACATTCTATTGGTATGAGTGTGTAGATAACTAAGGGGATGGACACATACCTCTTGGTCATGCATGGCAAGTGTTTGATAATTGGTCTCAATGAGTGATTCTTATGTTAACTTACATAGACACATAGTGGATTAGCTAGGTTTCACATGGGTAATTGTCCTAGACATAGGCTCTTATCTATTAATGGTTATTAGCTAACAAATATCGTTTTCATTGATTGGTGCTTGTTAATTGCAATTATTCATTGAAGTAGCAAGTGAATAGGGACCCCTAGGCTTTAATCATTCTCATCTTCTCTTGTGGAATTGGTGTTTGGTGTTTTCTTATTTTGTTTCTTTTAAATTATTATTTTAATTGCAACCCACTCTCACATTTCGATTGCTTGGTTATGAATTTTGTGGATATTGATTAAGTTCTAGCATTCTTCTAATTGTCAATCCCTTGGGACATGATACTCTAACTCTCCTTTATATTACTTGTCGACCCGTGTGCTTGCAGATTTACGGACCAACAAGTTTTTGGTGCCATTGCCGGGAATTGAGTTTAGATTTTGTGTTATTTCTTACATCTATTCACAGTTCTTATTTCAAGTTTTGTTTGTTTTGTTTTGCATTTTTTTTGATTTTCAGGTACTTGGCTCTTGTAGGCGAAGAACTCAAGGTGTGTCTCGATTTTCTTACGATCTTAAGATCAAGAAGACATTTCACAGATTGCTAAGAGAACAACAAGTACAAGAACAAGCACTAAATTTGGTTAGTGAATCTGAGATGGCGGAGGAAGCAAATGCCGAAAGACCCTTGAGGGAATATGCCACCTCAAGTGCTAGAGAAATCCAATCTAGCATTAGAAGGCTAGCAGTACAAGCACAAACTTTTGAGATCAAGCCTACTATTTTTCAGATGGTTCAACAAAATGTGCAGTTTGGAGATTTACCCCATGAAGATCCTAATGCTCATCTAGCCAACTTCCTGGAGATATGTGATACTTTCAAGCATCACGGGATGACTGATGATGCAGCTCGCTTAAGGCTCTTCTTTTTTTCCTTGAGGGATAGGGCCAAGGCATGGCTTCATTCTTTACCAGAACATTCTATCACTACCTGGGAAGAGCCGGCTCAGAAATTCTTGAACCGATTATTTCCTCCCATGAAGGCAATGGAGTATAGAAATGACATCTTGTCCTTTAGGCAATTTGAAGGAGAAACTTTATATGAAGCATGTGAGCGATTTAAAGATTTGCTAAGGAAGTGCCCCCACCATGGCATAGCCAAATGGATGTTGGTTCATACTTTCTACAATAGCTTGACAACCTCTATTCGTTCCATAATTGATGCAGCAACTGGAGGGGCACTTATGAGTAAGACTGTGGATGCAGCCTACAACCTTTGGGAAGAGATGGCTAATAATAATTATCAGTGGCAAGCAGAGTGAGTTGCTCCAAGGAGAGTGGCAGCTGGGTTACATGAAGTTGATGCTCTCACATCACTTTCAGCTCAAGTGGCAGCACTCTCCAAGAAGTTTGACACCATGGCAGTCAACTCAGTTGCAAGTGGAGCTAATATCACAGCTGAGATTTGTGATCATTGTAGGGACCGTCACTCTACTGCAAATTATACGGCTAGCTTGGAGAGTGTGCAATATACTAGTCAAGTCGGTCAACCAAGTCACAACACTGATTTTGGTAATACTTATAACCCCAGTTGGCGGATAAAAAATCTCTCATGGGGTGGAAATGTTCAAGGCTCTTCCTCGTCTTATCAGCATAATCAAGCACCTTGTGCTCCTCAAGGTTTTCAACAACAGAGCCCCCTTCAAGCCCAAACTTCAACATCGACTTCAACTTCCAATTTGGAGAAGATGTTTGCTCAATTTATGACCAGTAAACAAGATTACATGACCAAGACTGATTCCAGGCTAGCATCCCATGATGCATTAATGCAAAGCCAAGCAGCTTCATTGAGGAATCTTGAGACTCAAGTGGGTCAACTTGCCCAAGCTCTAAATAACAGGCCCCCAGGGAATTTCCCAAGTGACACCATCAACAATCCTAAGGGTGCCCCTAACGAGCAGTGCAAGGCTATATCATTGAGGAGTGGGAAAGAAATTGAAGGGAATCCCAAGACTAAACTTCTTGAAGAAGAAGTTGAGGTGGCACAAGATAAAGTGGTTGTGAGCAAAGAGGTTGGGAAAATGAGGAAATTACAGAGGGAAAGGTTGAAGACATGAAGAAGAAGGACAAGCCTTATACACCACCTTTACCTTTCCCCAATCGGCTTGTTAAACAAAAGCTTGATGCTCAATTCAAAAAGTTCTTGGAGATTTTCAAGAAGCTTCACATCAATATTTCATTTGCTAAGGCATTAGAACAAATGCCGAGTTATGTGAAGTTCATGAAGGACATCTTATCCAAGAAAAGGAAATTGGGGGATTATGAGACCGTAGCTCTCACAGAGGAGTGTAGTGCAATCTTGCAGAACAAGCTACCTCCCAAATTGAAAGACCCAAGGAGCTTCACCATTCCATGCACAATTGGAAGCCAATTCTTTGGAAAAGCTTTGTATGATCTAGGGGCAAGCATAAACTTGATGCCCTTATCCATCTTCCAAAGGCTAGGTTAGGGGGAGGTTAAGCCTACTTCGGTTACTTTGCAACTAGCTGATAGTTCCCTCACCTACCCTAAGGGAATCATAGAAGATGTTTTGGTCAAGGTGGACAAGCTTATCTTTCCAGCCGATTTCATCATCTTGGACATGGAGGAAGACCGCAATGTACCTTTGATTCTTGGGAGACCTTTCCTAGCCACCGGTAAGATTGTGATCGATGTGCAAAAAGGTGAGCTCACTATTCAAGTCAATGATGAAAAGGTAACCTTTCATATTTACAAATCCATGAAATCTCTAACTGATCATGAAGAATGCTCCTACATAGGTATGATTGATCTAGTAGTCAATGATGCATTTCATACTAGTTCTACTGATGATTCCCTTGTTTTGGCTTTGACATCCATATGTGAGCACATAGAGAAGGATGATGTTAAGGAATGTATTAAGTTACTTGATTTGTCAGGAATCCAAGCTTTGAACCCTTAACTGCAAAGTCCAGCCAGGACTATAAATAAGGTGCTTGTTGGGAAGCAACCCAACTTCTTAACCCTATCTCTTAGCTAGGACAATTTCATGTATGATTTAGAGTTTTTCTTTATTTTCTTAATTGTGTTTTTGATAGCTTAAAAAAAAAGGATCAATGGTTGCCTGAGAATATGCATTAAATTGATGAGTGTTCTAGGAGGCAGATTGAATTTTGTTTGCATGCTAGCAGTTTGATTTGATGTATTCGATGATTGTGTGGATCATAGTTCACCTCACTGCTTGGGAACTCACTTGTAAAAATTCAGAATTTTGTGCTTACACTTATTGCCATGACTGTGTATGAGAGAATTTCCCTGTTGTATGTGTGGTGGATTCTGGAATATGAATGAAATGCATGGTTGGAGAAATTTATGATTGGCATGTGTAAAGTCTATTTGCATCTTAGAAGCTTGTATGATTCCCTTTTGAGGCGAAATCCTAGGCAATGCTTTTTCAAGGAAATGACTAGGGTATTTGTTTGGACCGATTGGGCCTTTCAAGCCAACCTTGACTGAATAATATCCCTAGTACCCCTTTTGAAGACTAGTTTGCGTGTGTGTGGCCTGATTTTTCCTTCTTTAAACCTAATCTCTCCACCCTCTTAAACCATGCTTGTGAAAGAAAAATTCTTCCCCTCATTACAGGTACCTTGTTGAACACATGATTGAGCAGTTCTGTTGGTTTGAGCCATAGTGTTTTGCATGATGCTAAGAATCCAGGAATTTGTGGTTACTAGCTTTCATCCAAAAAAAAGAGAAGAAATGAAAAGAAAAAGAAAAAAGAAAGAAAGCGAATAAGTGGGTTGTTGTGTGAATTGAAGCCCTTTTGCAATGAAAATAAGGTTGTATATATAATTTAGAAAAAAAAATGAAATGAAATGATGAGAAAATGGAATAAAAAAGGGTTGATTCTTCAATTTGGATTCTGTTTATGCATTTACATGCTTGGCTTGATTCAATGGAAGTAGTTGATTATGTGTTTGATATTTGAAATCAAATCATTTCCCTTTTTTCTTAGCCACTACTCTTAGCCTTACATTACAAGCTTAAAAGACCCTCATGATCTTTGATTCTGTCTTGCCTACATTAGTGGAGAAAGATATGAAGGACATTCTTTTGAGAGTGCATGTGCATTTTATAAATTCATCCATCTTGCTCTTCATGATTAGGAAAGGGTCTTAAACACATGAGCTTGGGAAATCTTTCATGCACAAAAATGGCATTCAAGAGTAATCAGGATAGTTGGGAATTTCTTGCATGAGTGGACCTTGTTATGAGGTTGGATTGTGATTTCTAAGGGTATGAATGATAATTGGAAGCTGGTTATGTCTTAATTCAATTTGCTCCATGAGTTTTGTATTGGATTGGGTTCCTTCTTCTCTTGCTTGGTTTAGTTTGCTCGAGGACTAGCCAATCTTTAGGTTTGGGGGTGTGTTAACTTCAGAAAATGAAGTTAATTCACTTGAATTTGATTGTATTTGAACATGCTATTTTTAAGTTTTCAAGGCCATAGGTTCAATTATTGCATGACTTTGGTGAATTAAGCTTGTTAATTCAAATGATTAAGAATTGAATCTTTGAAGATCATGTTTATGGAAGTTGGATTGATTATGGTTTGATGGACTTTAGCATTATTTTAATACAGGTATCTCAGATAGGAAAGGCCTTGGATGGGATGAGGAAGCAAAGAGGAGCTCAAATGAAGAAGGATGCAACAGAGAAGGAAAAGTTGTCAACCCACGCCTAGGCATGGTCCTCTCAGGCTTTCAGACCAACTCAGGCAGAGACATCCACGCCTAAGCGTGAAAAAGTCACGCCTAGGCGTGACACTCTCAGATTTCCAGGGTTTTCAGACAGAGGCACCCACGCCTAGGCTTGGAAAATCCACGCCTAGGCGTGGCTAGCAGATGCCAGCACGTGATTCATAACCACGCCTAGGCGTGGGTAAAACCCTAGTCCGCGATTTTGGCCCTTTTTATCTGATTTTGAGGGCATTTTTCATCATTTTCTGTTGAACGAAAAACACGAATTCCAGAGAGCAAGTGAGAGGAGGAGGAACCCATTTGGATTGAAGGTGACTCAAGGGAGAATCAAGATGAAGGAGGAAGATCAAGCTTGGAATCTCTCTATTTTTTGTTCATTCTTTTCCCTTTCTCTCTTGATTTGTAACTTAATGAATCATTTGATTACATTTGTTTTCTTCTCCTTGATAATGCGTAACAAAACTCTAATCTAGGGGTTCTTTAGGATCTTGCTATGGATTTGATTAATTTGTAATTAGTTGAGTATCCTTTCAATGAAATTGGTTTTGTTCATCCATATCTATGCTTAGTGCTTGTTATTGATTGACCATCAATTACATGATTTTAATATTCCAATTGAACTAGAAATAAGATGTTGTGAATATGGATATGGTATGGTTGATGTATGTTCAATTACATTCTATTGGTATGAGTGTGTAGATAACTAAGGGGATGGACACATACCTCTTGGTCATGCATGGCAAGTGTTTGATAATTGGTCTCAATGAGTGATTCTTATGTTAACTTACATAGACACATAGTGGATTAGCTAGGTTTCACATGGGTAATTGTCCTAGACATAGGCTCTTATCTATTAATGGTTATTATCTAACAAATATCATTTTCATTGATTGGTGCTTGTTAATTGCAATTATTCATTGAAGTAGCAAGTGAATAGGGACCCCTAGGCTTTAATCATTCTCATCTTCTCTTGTGGAATTGGTGTTTGGTGTTTTCTTATTTTGTTTCTTTTAAATTGTTATTTTAATTGCAACCCACTCTCACATTTCAATTGCTTGGTTATGAATTTTGTGGATATTGATTAAGTTCTAGCATTCTTCTAATTGTCAATCCCTTGGGACACGATACTCTAACTCTCCTTTATATTACTTGTCAACCCGTGCGCTTGCGGATTTACGGACTAACAATAAGCCACCACTTTACGATTCTGCATAAGCACACAACCTAATCCTTAGTATGAAGCATCACAATATGCATCAAAAGGTTCATTCGAATCAGGTAGAATCAATACCGGTGAAGTAGTCAATCGTCTTTTCAACTCTTGAAAACTTTCTTCACTTGCATCAGTCCATACGAACGGTTGATTCTTCTGTGTAAGTTGGGTAAGAGGTCCTGTTATCTTCGAAAGCCCCTCAATGAACCGTCGATAGTAACCAACTAATCCAACAAAACTATGAATTTCTGTTATAGTCTTTGGTCTTTCCCATTCCAAAACCGTCTCCACCTTTGAAGCACCAACTTCAATTCCTTCCTTCCTTCGATATAACGTATCCCAAAAATTGAACTTCGCTTAACCAAAATTCACATTTGGACAACTTGGCATACAACTTATTCTCCTTCAAAATCTGGAGAACCACTCTAAGATGTTCAGTATGTTCCTCCCGATTTCGAGAATAAATCAAAATGTCATCTATAAAGACAACAACAAACTTATCTAAGTACAAATGGAAAATTCTGTTCATAAAGTCCATGAATATGGCCGGTGCATTCGTCACACCAAACGGCATCACTAGATATTCATAATGCTCATAACGAGTCCAAAATGCAGTTTTGGGAATATCTTCCACTTTCACACAAATCTGGTGGTACCCAGATCGTAAATCAATCTTGGAAAATATTGCGGCTCCTCGCAATTGATCTATCAGATCATCAATCCTTGGAAGTAGATATTTATTCTTAATCGTAATCTTGTTCAACTGCCAATAGTCTACACATAGATGAGAAGTCCCGTCCTTCTTTTTAACCAACAATACTAGAGCTCCCTATGGTGACACACTAGGTCTCACAAATTGCTTCTCCAATAAATCCTCCGGCTGTTTCTTAAGCTCTGCCAACTCTACCGGTGATATCTGATAGGGCGCAATAGATATAGGTCCAGCTCCAGGTACTAAATCAATAGAAAACTCAATTTCTCTTTCTGGCGGTAGTCTAGGTATATCTTCAGGAAATACCTCAGGAGATTCATTAACCACAAGAATATCTTTCAAGACATCTTCACATTGAACCTCCAAAGAAGACAACAATAGATACCCATGATCTCCTTCTTTCAAACAAGCTTCTACTTGAGTAGCCGTTAGGAATCTAGGATCCTTAGCCTCAGAAAATACTAATGTCTTATTCGAACAGTCAATTAGGATATGGTTAGAAGATAACCAATCTATTCCTAAGATTACATTAATCTTGGAAAGAGACAAATAAATCAAATCCACATGAAAGATTCTATCCCTAACACATACAGGGCAATTCAAACATACTTTTGTAGTAATCACAGGCTTATCAGTAGAAGTTGCAACACTCAAATCATATGGCAATGTAGTCACAGTCAATCCCAAACGCTCCACACAATCACATGCAATAAAAAAATATGTTGCTCCCGAATCATAGAGTACGGATAAAGGATTACCTTCAATAGCACACTCCTCCATGATTAGGTCCTCAGATTTCGCGGCTTCTTCCTCGCTTATGGTATACACCTGACCACCCGCCTGTGGCCTTGCTGTACGAACATTACCCACAGAAGGTTCCCTCTTTATCTGATCACAATCCCTAGATAAATGTCCAGGTTTCCTACATCTATAACAAATAATTCCTTTATGCTGACAATCCTTGGTCAGATGGTCCTTCCCACACTTGAAACATTTATACGTAGGAGTTCCAGCTTGACTTGCCTTACTACCACCAGAACTTCCTCCTACACATTGCTGCCGGTTCTGACTTCCTACCAATTTGACATACGATTTTTGCTGAAAATGGTTTCCTCCACTACTTTTTCCTCTTTGGAATCTTATAGGTCCAAAGTTTTTATTTCTCGTCGCACATTGTTGATCGATCTCCTCAACCTTACGGCACTTGTCCAACAATTCTGGAAACTGTTCAATTCCCAGGGTTGCTATAGCTCGCTTAATGTCAAGCTTCAATCCTTCCTCAAATTTTCTACACTTCCAATCCTCATCTGGGTGCATCTGAAAATACCTCGAAAACTTAGATAAGCTTTCGAACTTTGTAGCATACTCACTAACAGACATCACCCCTTGCCTCAAACTAAGGAATTCCATCTCCTTAGCATGACACACACTTGCTAGAAAATACTTTGCCAGAAACTTTTGCCTAAAGAGCTGCCATGTCACAACTCTTTCCTCAGCTTCTAACAATCTTCGGGCTCCTGCCCACCAATTTTCTCCATCACCCACTAACATAAACGTCGCAAAAGTCAGCTTGCGTTCATCAGTACAACCCATACCTTCAAAGACCTTCTCTAATTCCTTGATCCACAAATCAGCTTTGTCTGGGTCAAATTCTCCCCGAAACTTCAGTGGATTGTTCTTACAGAATTCAGACAAACTGTGAGCATCCTCAGTTGCCCTTTGGTGTTGCTGTACCACAACATCAGCCATCCGTTGCATTGCTGCATGACTGCGGGATTTAAAGATGCAAACCCAAGTACAGGTTGTCTCAAGTAGTAAATTTCTCGAGAGTCCGAGGTCGATCCACAGGGAATTTATGAAGAAAAATTAATTGAGGTAAGAAGAGGATTTGTCACAACACCAAAAGTAATAAAACAAGTTCACAAATGAATTTAAGGGCTTGCTTGGGTTAGGAGATCCACTCTTGGTAATAAATTAAAGGTAAGATTATTTCTCTTTTTAACTCAATTGAAATCCACACACAACGGAGGTTCCAATCGGAAAATATAACATTCAAAGTTCAATTATATATGTAATCATATTATGATTCCTTTAATTATCTACCAACATTTGTAAATGAGTTCAAGCATTCACTGTGCCAATCCTATTGTCTACAATAAATCAAGATCTCCATTAACAAAGAAGGTTTCTAAATTGATTGGAAACAAAATATAACACATATAATGTTCATTTAATAATATATCATTTAAGCACAAGAAATAAAATAATTTAACCTTATTTCATTACCAAGAGCTTCACTCTTTCACCCAAGCAAGATGAAGATTTAGTTACTCATGGATAAGAAGAAAGAAAGAGAGAAGAAGAGAAAGATGAACATGACTTCAATTTAGAACAAGAGAAAATTACAACAAAGGAAAACAATAAACAAGTATAACCTTAACTTGTACAAACTAAGCCTAACACCAAGTGCTCCAAATGGTCAGCCAATGGTGCCTTTTATAGAGGATTAGGGATACAAAATGATAAAGGGGCTGATTAGGGGTAGGTGGGATGAGTGGATGAATGAGTGGAGAATGCCAAATGGTGAGGATAAGAGTGAAAAATCATTGAGATTTCTTGTCTCCGAAATCATTCAGTGCTTAAGTCATTGATTTCGTCATTTTCAAGCCAAGTGGTCTTCATGAAAATTCTAGGAAATTGTCTAAGCTTTCCAATGGCTCTGGAATCACCCAAAAATTCGTCCTACAGCCCAAGATATAGCCCAATTACTACAGACTATTCAGGTCCTATTTCAGCACCTTTGTTTTGACTTTCAGACCCAATATCACCATCAAGGAGCCCGAATCAAGTTTTGTGTTCAACATGAAAGTTTTAGATCTGGGTCTTAACTTTCAAATGTCAAAATTTCAGCCCAAGATAATTCTTGCAGCCCGAGTTATGCTCTGATTACTGTACATTATTCAGGTTTCAGACATAAAACATGTGTTCTGTCTTCCAAGCCCAATTAATGTCTGATTAAGACTTTGAGCTCTTCATCAAAGTTGTAGAGCTCTCTCTTATCTTTCCTACAAAGTAAAATTCATAATTATCAGACATTTAAAACTCAAGATATAGCCGAAATACAGAAACAGTGTAAGGCCAAAATAGTACTGAAAACATTTTTTCCTCTTTGATATCGATAAAATAAACTTAGCAGAAAATAAAAAATATTATACATCATCACACATAATATACATCATTATACATTACAAACGTACTGTCGACATTATTTATATACAGACTAAGTTCTCAAAGCATTTGAACATAATATAAAACTAACATATTGCCCAAGTATAAACTAGACAGCAGAACCCTCAGACGGGTCCTCCTCAGATTCCTCAGCAGGAAGGAATCCAGCGCGACGCGAAGTCCTACGGACAGGTGTCCGAGTAGATGACACTGTTAGCCATGGCAACCATCACCCAAGAAGGGGGTGAATTGGGTGATTACAAATTTTAATGCAACTTTGAGAAATTAAGCATTTTGAATCACTCAAGTAATAAATGCAGCAGAACATGCACAACAAAGGTACAACTATTATAGATTACTTAAATACAACTTGGGATATATGATGAATTAAACACATAAGCTAGATATCAAGTTCATAGAATCAAATTACCAAAATGACAAGATATGCAATAGATAAATATACTACACTAAATACTAAAATTAAAGAGTGTAGGGAAGAGAGAATCAAAGTCAAGAATTTATCCTGGTTTAGCCACCAACCACTTGTGGCCAACATTCAGTCCCCAAGCTTAACTTGAGATTTTCTTCACTATCTCCTAGACTTCAAGGGTGCTAGGAAAACCTTTGTACAAACAAGAGCACTCCTCACACCTTGGGATACCTCACCCTTGTGCTAGAGCCTCTAATTCTTCAAGCTTCACAAGTGCTTGATGACCTTTACAATCAAGAGCACTCACAACACCTTGAGGATACCTCACCCTTTGTGTTTGAGTCTCACAACAAGGGATACCTCACCCTTTTCTCTCTTGAGGGATACCTCACCCTCTTATAACGATTTCAAGGTGAATAGAAATAATAAAAACTCTCACAAGAGTAGATATAAAACTTGAAGAACAAAGTAAGGATGATAGAAAACTCTCTCAAAAGTGGATAATACAAATTGAAGAACAAAGGAATAGAAGGATTTTGCAATAAAGAGCTCAAAATATGATTTTGGTTATTCAAGGATTAAATCAAGTGTTCAAGAGGTGTATAAGCTTCATACAACACTTATATATAGAGCCCAAGTGATAAAATAACCATTGGTAGTGTTTAGAAATGATTTTTTATGAAAACTAGCCTTTTATAGCCGTTAAAAGCGTTTCTGGGCACTTGGTAATCGATTACACACTTCTGGTAATCGATCACATGGCTTCTGTCATTGTTGTAATCGATTACAACGTTTCTAGTTTTGAAAGTTGACTTTAAAAGGTCATAACTTTTTCATTTCTTATCCGATTAAAGCAAATGACCAGTCATTGGAAAGATATTTGATTCTGTTTTCAAATGAAATAATTTTACAACAAAATTCAAAGTATTTTGAGAGTTATGATCAAAAGAGTGACCAAAGGTCAGTTTTTCAAAACTCAAACTTGACTATATTTCATAGTTTAAAGCAAATGGTCATAACTTCTTCATTTCTTATCCGTTTAAAGTAAATGACCATTCGTTGGAAAGATATTTGAGTTTATTTTCATATGAAATAAGTTTCATAACAAAACTCAAAGTATTTTAAAAGTTATGATCAAAATAGTAACTGAATGTCAGTTTTACAAAACACAAACTTGGCTATTTTTCAAAGGTTTGAACTACCACCAAGACTAACTTTCCAAAAATAGTTTGTTAGGCATTAAAACATGTAAGAAACACTTTTTTAAGATGTTAAAACATATTTGAGCTTAGTATGATTCCTTTTTACCTTTACACAAGATCTAGGTCCTATAAGCTATTCTTGAAGAACCTTGGGACTTGATCTTTTGCCATCATCAATTCTTGATGTAATCCAAGCTTCCAAAAATTTCTTCTCTTCAAATCTTGCAAATGCTTAGAACATCTTATCATTCCCATTCTTCTTGAGTTGAGCATGATTGTGATCTTTTGCTTTCTTGTTGCAGTGCTCACTCTTGATACTTAGACTATCTTACAAAGTATTACTCACATAAAACAAGCATAGTTAGTCCAAACTCATAACTCAATATATTCATATGCATGATACAATATATCTCATTAAGCACATCTATGTAACATGATCAATATTCTTTTTGTAATGCATTTGTCATCTATAAAGCACATCTATCAAGCATAAGCATCATTCTTTTTGTCTTGTATTTGTCATCATCAAAACTTAACATATTAAACCATTGGGGCAAACCTATTTCCATAATCTCCCCCTTTTTGATGATGACAAATCACCAAAGAAAAATATGCAATACAGAAGAATAGGTATTCATATAAGCATTTCAAACAATAAAAACATATTTTTCTTTCCAATTTTCACTCCCCCTATTTGACATCAACAAAAAGGCGTAGGAAAAAAAGATAATATTTTCACTCCCTTTATAGATAAAACTCGTGTTGTTAAAAAGAGTAAGATCATAAAAAAAAAAACTTCTTTAAGTTATTCAAAACATAATTATCTCCCCCTATTTGATTCTACATATTATTCAAGAATAGAGAGATAAGACAAGCTTGCTTTCAAGATGCAAAAGATTATTCATGCAAAACTTGTTATATTTTGGTACATCAACATGTAGCATATGATATTGTTAAAACACTCTATGTAATCAAACAAGGACATAAGGCAAGAGATATAAACAACCTAAGAGCTAGGTTCCCCCTCAATGAAGCATAAGATGGATAAGGTGAAATATATATGCCAAGACCATATAAGCATATTACCATAAAGTAAAGCAAGGCAAAAAAATACTTATTCTTAATCCATCACATAAAAACCATTTTAAAACTTCTCCCCCTTTCAAAAAGAATTTTACAAGAATAAATTACATTTTCAAAAGCATTTTAGAAGGTTAGAGAGGTTTTATATTGAAACCACATATTCATTGAGAGAGAGATCAAACCCAAGTCAAAAGAACATCTGAAAGTATATCTCGTTTCTTTCTCATTGAACTGCCTTGAGAAAATAAAACACTTTGAAGAACAAGGCTTATCTTTTGAGGTATTAAGATATGCTTTATAGAACATTTCAAAAGATTTATTTGGAAACTTTCTTAAACATTTTCTCAAGATTTAATAAAATTTTTCAAAGCAAATGAAGAGAATACTACATTTATAGCACATATCCAAAGATTTCCAAATTTTCAAGACAAATAGGAGGTGAAAATACTTTCAAGGTCTTAAGACAAGTTCAAATGATTCTCAAGGATATGGAACTTGAAAAGCTTTTTTCAAATATAATAAGAGATTTTGCTTTAAAAAAAACTTTTTAATCAAACCACAAATTCTTTTCAAACCAAGGGCATGATCCTCACAAGTGTTATACCACTAAGAAACTATAGATCAAGAGAATCATATGTATCAAACATTCACCTTGATGAGAAATGTTATAAGGATCAAAGTATGTATAGAACTAATATAATCCAACTTATATGCAATGACAAAAAGATTAGCAAGTTAATATCCAATTAGACACTTTGTCAATGCTAAGCAAACTTCTCATGTAAGGAAACCATCTAATCATTTAAGATCAAATTATCAACAAGTATCATATAATCCATATCATATAGAATACCATAATAGCTTAGGGATAGAGAAACTTATTGAGAGAGTAATGCTTCTTTAGAATGTTCTTCATCTATTGGTCCTTTGAGTTTGAGCTTTCTTCCATTGTGTATTCCATTCCATTGCACTTGAAGAAAGTCTCCTCATGTCCCTTTTTCATTCAACTCTTCTCTTTATCCATTTATGCTTGACATTTCAATATTTGATGACTATATTTCAAAAAGTTCTTTAAAACATGGGTTAGCATCAAATATCATTTAAACTTATTTACAAGCATAATTTAGGTAGATATATAATGTAAAACATGTACCACATTATCAACCATGCAATGTTAGCTCTTACAAGAATAAAGGAAGAACATATGCACTTGAATCCAAAAGCATAGTTTAAGCATTTTCAAAGCAAGATTCAAGTTTGTCAAGAAAGACATGATCGTCATCAAAACATATATAAGCGTTTTGGGGCAAACAATGATTATGTAAGGCATGTAAAAACAACTCTCTACTTCTCCAAATATCATATGATATTCAATTTAAAACATAGATGAGGATAAGAGATTGATGTCACCAAAAATGTACTCTTTGAGTTTTTGTAGGTGATTCCAACTTCCATGCCTCAAGGCTCCTTGAGAATGTTGTGGTTCTCCATGCCATTCTTTTTATATTTTCATCATTCTTGGAGAACTTGGACCATTTCAAATTTTCCAAACCTCAAGTAGTATAGTTGTATTTCACTTCAACGCATGTTTGAGCTAATAGTCACTCTACAACACAATTTGAAGCACTTTCTTTGGTATCCACCAATTTTGGATCCATAGAGGTTAGTCATTGATTAATAATTCATTATGCTCTCATAAAGATTAATTTTTCCATGGTATGTAAATTGAGCACAACAAAATAAATAATCAATTACCATTAAGCACATAGCCAATAACATATTTACTTTCATGATATATAGACAATTCAAAACATAGCAAGCATACCTAGGCATTGTAGAACCTTATGTACCAAGATATATAACAAATTAATGAGCTTATAGTACAATAAGAATGAACATAATTATGTGCTAAGCATAATATTCAAAACTTATTAAGTAGACATGATTCTATCAAACAACTAAGGCCTACAAGGAATATTCCTTAAATTCATTGACTTTATAAATGAATATTCATAAGAGGTAAAAACTTTTGATACCTTGGTCTTGGTAATCAAGGGAATACTTTTCCTTACCCATTGCTTCTCTTTTGGAGTCTTGAACTTTACAAGTTCTACATTATGTACTTGAGAAGCTTTGGTTGAGGTCATCTTCCTTCTTTGACCAAAACTTCTACCATTGGGCTTAGGAAGCATTCTTCTTGATGATTCCTCTTTCCTTTGACCAATTAGTCCATCCTTTTGAGAAATTTTCTGCATAATTGAAGCACTAGGAGGGTATTTTGGTACCCACTTCATCTTGGGTCCTTGAATGTTAGTACTAAGGCCTTTAGGATCTTTAGGAACCCATACCATAATATTTCTCATATAAGGATTTCTTCTATAATTGCATAAATGAGAAATGTGTCCTAGATGACCACAAAAATTACAAACAATTGAATTTAATGATGACTTGGTCCTTTGAAGATCATTTTTGGAAAACATAAGCCTTTTGTTGTTTTTATATTCTATGTCATTCTTGTTGGGAATTGCGGATCAAAAGTCTCGCAGCGGAATAATAGAATTCCCTCACAGGATCCATGCGAAAAAGTCCATAATCCGAGTTTTTAAAAATTACCTCTTGAAGCGTGATAATCACAAGCGAGGTGAATCACCAACACCGTAATAGTGACGATGTCTCTGCGGTATCCACACGAACAGACTTGCAAAAGGGAGTCACGCCTCTGTTTTCGTAGTGCTAGCTGCGAAGAGAGGAGAAGAAGACCTCACTATCTCTCACTCACTTTCTGTAGGTGCGGCTAGGGTTGTGTTGTAACCTAGTAGCAGCCCCCTTAGCAGTACTATTTATAATAGTGGCTACCTTAAGTGAGTGTGAGTAGTAGCAAGGTAAGCTGTGCAACCCTAAACCCATCTGTCATGAGTTAGGCCCACAATTGAATCCGAGTCCAACTTGGATCCTTATTGCTCCAATCTAGTCTGTTCCAAGTGTGTGACCTTGCAGGTTCTCATGATGTTAGTAGTAATATTAAAATCTCATTTTAATATTACAAACAGTGAGCGGTATCTAGCAACACATCACTGCTACCCAAGTAATGAGAATGTCAGTGATTTGACATAACCTATCCGTGACCAATGTTTTCATGTAGTTTAGTCCCTTTGTCTAGATATCCAGATTGAACACAAGGCATGGAATGTGTCACCCTTGTTTAGTTCAATCTTCAGTTTCCTGATTCCCGAGTAGACATAGTAATAACAAATGAGATCAATATCTCATACTGACTCATTTGAGCATGGTCATGCATTTCATAGTCTCACTCAATCAGGGGGCCCGAAGATATCACTCCTGTTATGTAGGAGGGACAAATCCCATCTAGGTCACTCACATCCATCCACATGTATCACGGTATGTCTAATAACCAACTTTATAATCATCTTGTTACAGATGACGTTTGATGGCATTAAAACACACAACTCCTCATGTAGGAATCGTAGTGATTTCAGGTCAAAGGACCACATACACCATTATCAGTATGAGAATCGCTTATGACACTCACGTAACGATCCACGTAGCGTTCTCATGGCAGGTCTGTCCAATACATCATTACTCTAATATGTATCCATGTGTAGACTTGATATCTCATATCCATGACCCGTGAGATGTGGTCATCAGTCTACGCACGTACTAGTCTCAATGCATTATCGTTGTCCTATTTGACAATAATACTTGACTAGGGACATTTTAAGAATAGTGCTCTATCCAGTAGGATCTCATGATCAAGTCATCCATTTGATGTCCTATGGTATCAAACTTACTATTCTAAGGACTTTATTATGTCTACCAAAAATAACACAATAAATGAAATGCCTCATATATCAAAAAATAGCATAATATAATGTATGTAAATACAGACAAAATGTATTGGCCTCTAGGGCATACACCAATAATCTCCCACTAGCACTAGAGCCAATCAGGCATATTTCTAATGCCTAAAGACCTAGTGTGACCCTCATGCTTCTGCTGTGCAAGAGGCTTCGTCAGTGGATCAGCAATGTTATCATCTGTCGGTACTTTGCATATCTTCATATCTCCACTATCGATGATTTCTCAAATGAGATGGAAGCGCCTAAGTATATGTTTGGATTGCTGGTAAGATCTGGGCTCCTTAGCTTGTGCAATGGCTCCATTATTATCACAATAGAGGTTCATTGGGTCCACAATGCTAGGAACTACACCAAGCTCAATAATGAACTTTCTAATCCAAACGGCCTCCTTTACTGCATTGGAGGCAGTAATATACTCAGTCTCTGTGGTAGAATCGGCGATTGTCTCTGCTTTTGAACTCTTCCAGCTCACAGCCCCACCATTCAGGCAATAAACAAAACCTGATTGCAATCTGGAGTCGTCTTTATCGGTTTGGAAGCTAGCATCAGTGTAACCCTTTACAACTGGTTCCTCCTCAGCTCCATATACCAAGAACGAATCCTTAGTCCTTCTCAAGTACTTAAGGATGTTCTTGACAAAGACTCCGTGACTCTCACGGGATCGATCGGTACCGCTCGTTATGCTCAAAGCATACGAGATATCTGGTCGAGTACATAACATGGCATACATGATAGATCCAATTGCAGATGCATATGGAATCTTACTCATGCGATCCCTCTCATCTTGGGTGGAAGGGGATTAAGCCTTAGATAGGCTTATACCATGCGACATAGGCAAGAGTCCTTTCTTGGATTCATGCATGTTAAATCGTCTTAACACTTTGTCTATGTATATACTCTGACTTAGGCCAAGCAATCTCTGCGATCTATCTCTATAGATCCTTATACCTAATACATAGGTGGCTTGGCCTAAATCCTTCATAGAAAAGCACTTCCCTAACCAAGTCTTTACAGACTGTAGGGTAGGGATGTCATTTCTAATTAGTAGTATGTCATCTACATACAATACTAAAAAGACAACTGTGCTCCCACTAACCTTCTTGTAGACACAAGATTCTTCTTGATTCTTGATGAAACCAAGCTATTTGATTGTATCATCAAAACGAAGATTCCAGCTTCTGGAAGCTTGCTTCAATTCATAAATAGATCGTTGCAACTTGCATACCTTTCTAGCATCCTGTGGAGTGGCAAAACCCTCAAGTTGTGTCATGTACACATCCTCGAGAAGATTTCCATTAAGGAAAGCAGTTTTGACATCCATTTGCCAGATTTCATAATCATGGTATGCTGCAATAGCAAGCAAGATCCGAACGGATTTAAGCATCGCAACTGGGGAAAAAGTTTCATCATAGTCTACACCATGAATTTGCTTGAAACCTTTAGCCACTAATCGCGCCTTAAAGGTATGCACATTACCATCCATGTCGGTTTTCTTCTTAAAAACACACTTGCACCCAATGGGTTTTACCCTTCGGTGGGTCAACAAAGGTCCATACCGGTTGGCATACATGGATTCCATTTCGGATCTCATGGCCTCCACCATTTTTCGGTTCTCGGCCAATAATAGCTTCCCGGTAAGTCACGGGCTCATCTTGATCCATGAGCAATACGTCACCTTGTTGAGTCATGAGAAATCCATATCTCTCTGGTTGACGACGTATCCTGTTAGACCTACGCGGGTCTTGTGCTACTAAAGCAGATTGTGGTTCCACAACGACTTGTGGAGGCTGCTCTATTTCCACCATTGGTTCGCTGCTACTCTGTGAACTTTGAATTTTTTCAAGTTCTACTTTCCTCCCACTGATTCCTTTGGAGATAAACTCCTTTTCTAGGAATACAACAGTCCGTGTGAGAAACACTTTGCCCTCAGTAGGATTATAGAAATAGTATCCCTTGGTTTCCTTAGGATACCCCACAAAGAAGCATTTATCTGATTTTGGGCCAAGCTTGTCAGAAACTTGACATTTCACATAAGCTTCGCAACCCCAAATCTTCATAAAAGACATACTGGGTCGTCTCCCAGTCCACATCTCATATGGTGTCTGTTGAACCGTCTTAGATGGAACATGGTTAAGTGTGAAGGCTGCTGTTAATAGAGCATGTCCCCAGAAGGAGCCTGGAAGGTCTGCATGACTCATCATGGATCGGACCATGTCCAACAAGGTCCGGTTCCTCCTTTCAGAAACACCATTCCATTGTGGTGTTCCAGGAGGAGTGAGTTGAGATATTATCCCACACTCTCTCAGATGATCATCAAACTGTTGGCTTAAGTATTCACCTCCTCGATCTGATCGAAGGATACTCTTGCCAAGTTGGTTTTGTACTTCATTCTTGAACTCTTTGAACTTTTCAAAGGATTCTGATTTGTGCTTCATAAGATATACAAATCCATATCTACTGAAATCATCAGTAAATGTAATAAAATACTGAAAATCGCCTCTAGCTAGTGTGTTTAGTGGCCCACATACATCACTATGTATAAGGCCTAAAAGATCACTAGCCCTTTCACCTTGTCCAGTGAATGGGGCCTTAGTCATCTTTCCCAATAAACAAGATTCACATGTCTCATATGATTCGTAATCAAACGAGTCCAAGAATCCATCTTTATGGAGTTTGGAAATGCGGTTCTTATTTATGTGGCCCAAACGACAATGCCAGAGATAAGTCGGGCTCATATCATTTGACTTGAACCTCTTTGTATTTACGTTATAAATGGGCATTTCGAGATCAAGGACATAAAGTCCATTACTCAAATGTGCACTACCATAAAAAATATCATTAATATAAATAGAACAACATTTGTCCTTTATTATAAAAGTAAAACCTTTCTTGTCCAAACAAGAAACAGAAATGATATTCCTGCTAATAGCAGGCACAAAATAACAATTATCTAATTCAATTACAAGCCCAGTGGGCAAAGCTAATAAAAAAGTCCCTACGGCTAATGCAGCAACCTTTGCTCCATTTCCCACTCATAGGTTGACTTCGCCCTTGGTCAATGGTCTACTGCTCTTTAGATCCTGCACATTTACACAAATGTGAGATCCACATCCAGTATCTAATACCCATGATGCAGAAGTAGATAAATTGACTTCTATAACAAAAATACCTGAAGTGGAAGTCTCACTTCCCTTCTTCTTCTTGAGCTCCTCTAGGTACTTGGCACGCTTCCTCTTCCAATGTCCTGGTCGACCGCAATGGAAGCATGTACCTTCCTTAGCCACTCCACCCACTGGTTTCAAGCTAGAAGTGCTAGGCTTGGACTTTTCCTTACCCTTACCCTTCCACTTGTCCTGGGGCTTTTTCTGCTGTTTCTTGCCCTTATTCTTATGGACCATCATTATGGCCTTTCCTTTGCCTTTGTTTATATTCTGCTCAGCAGTTCTCAACATGCTTAGCAGCTCTGGTAGTGATTTGTCAATTTCATTCATGTTGTAGTTCATGACAAATTGACTAAAACTCTCCGGCAACAATTGCAGGACTAAGTCAGTGGCCAACTCTTGGCCCATAGGAAAATCGAGTCTCTCAAGGTTTTCAATGTACCCATTCATCTTGAGTACATGAGCACCAACAGGGCTTCCTTCTACCAGCTTGCACTGAAAGAATGCTTTGGAGACCTCATATCTCTCATGTCTAGCTTGCTCTTGATAAAGCTTTTTAAGGTGTACGATCATATTGTAGGCTTCCATGTTCTCGTGTTGCTTTTGGAGCTTAGAGTTCATGGTGGCTAGCATTAGACATCCAATGTCCAAGGCATCATCTCGATGCTTCTTATAAGCATCTCTTTCAGCTCTAGGGGCATTAGCAGCAGGTGGCTCAGGAATAGGTTGTTCTAAAACATACAGCTTTTTCTCTTGCTTGAGGACAATCCTCAAGTTCCTGTACCAGTCTAGGAAATTTGTCCCAGACAACTTATCTTTCTCAAGGACCGATCGCAATGATAAGTTACTTGATGTGTTTGTTGCCATGGTAATCTATCAACAGAAATATGCAAAATATATGTATTATGCTATAAACATATTTAACAAGGTCTTTTAATTAAATACGCCTCCCACTATTTTATTCAAATCAATGACCCTCAGCATTGACTCAGAAAATCCCATTGAAAGATTTCC
The DNA here is from genome assembly GCA_029884605.1 of Ormosia emarginata. Taxonomy (NCBI): domain Eukaryota; kingdom Viridiplantae; phylum Streptophyta; class Magnoliopsida; order Fabales; family Fabaceae; genus Ormosia; species Ormosia emarginata. The sequence continues at coordinate 27,282,915 of JAQQTP010000074.1, read as the reverse complement.
TAGTGGGCCAAGATCCATATTTCACCTAGTTTTAAGTCAGCTTTGGTTGATCGCCCAAAATTTAGTTATTTAGGTAAGAAACTCTTTCCAATTACATCACATGCAACTCTTGGATAGTTGGGTGAATAACACTTATTCTAATCCATCTAATGGACTAAAGCCCAACTTTATGCCTTTAAGCCTTCAATCCTATTGAAATGGCCTAGTTAAGTCAAACCCAATGGTTGACATTTGGATATTACTATTATCCTATCGCATCTTACTAATATAGATAAAGGCACCCTGCTTTGGCAGACCTACACTTGATCGATATTAGTCTTGACGAGTGCCACACATTGGAAGGCATCACATAATGACTTAATATTTTCTTTGAAGGAATTTTATTATTAGATCTCACCATTCATTAAACTTGTTTAACATACCATAAACATCATCCATGCATCTCATACATATAAAGCATATAATAAATGTGACATGGTTATGGCCTCTAAGAGAGTAGCATTAATTAATGCCAGCTTCACTAAGCGTCTCCCACCAACGTCCTCACTTGATGTCGTCTCCTTGTCTCCACATGAAGATTACATTATAGAAACTTCTTTTACATTCGAGGGGAGTTAGATGAGAAGAGAATGTACAATCAGAATATAGAGAGAAAGGCACGACACGCAGGTCGTATTTAAAATAACCAAAATAGTATAAAATAAAGACTAAGGCCATAACCATGCACCATGCATCTCTAAGAATACATAAACACAAAGCAATAACACATTATTATTTTTGTGAATTATAAAAACAGTTTTGAATATTGCACTTTCGAATATCACACACCACGAAACGGGGTTCGGGGCAACGCCCCGACGGGGATCCCGCTGGTTACTTGAACAAAAATTCGAGTCGGACCCCTTCTGCCTCTATGATGGCTAGGGCAATAACACTTGAACCCTAAGGCCCGCAAACACATGAACGCTTCATGTGCCGCAGGGGTTCCTCACAGCCATCATCACCTATCCAGAAACAAGGTTTCCAGAATGCGTGAAGACATGAACACTTCATGTCATGAGGAAGCTTCATAGCCGCCGTAAAACAGAAACAAGGTTTCCAAAACCTTGTGTCGCGCTGCTGTGTATATCGCATTCATACAGAAATATGCAGAAACAGAAAGCATTCAAAACAATTTTCGCAGAATCATACATATCACATATATATATATACCAGATAAACGCAAAAATAGAAAGCATTCAAAACGATTTTCATTCATACATATCACACATATATATAAGAAAAACACAGAAATATATGAACATCTTCATGGTTTCAGAAACATCAACATGTTTCGTAAATAACAAATAAAACGGAACACGGTTTCATACATCATTATTTCGATTTCAGAAAAAAAACATATAAAGATCATATCTTTTATCAAAAGAAAGCAACGAATCATGTTATCGCATATAACAAGAAAAGCAGAAAACCGAATCATGGTTTCGCAAGTGGCTCTGATACCACTGTTAGGAATTGCGGATCAAAAGTCTCGCAGTGGAATAATAGAATTCTCTCACAGGATCCATGCAAAAAAGTCCATAATCCGAGTTTTTAAAAATTACCTCTTGAAGCGTGATAATCACAAGCGAGGTGAATCACCAACACCGTAATAGTGACGATGTCTCTGCGATATCCACACGAACAGACTTGCAAAAGGGAGTCACGCCTCTGTTTTCGTAGTGCTAGCTGCGAAGAGAGGAGAAGAAGACCTCACTATCTCTCACTCACTTTCTGTAGGTGCGGCTAGGGTTGTGTTGTAACCTAGTAGCAGCCCCCTTAGCAGTACTATTTATAATAGTGGCTGCCTTAAGTGAGTGTGAGTAGTAGCAAGGTAAGTTGTGCAACCCTAAACCCATCTGTCATGAGTTAGGCCCACAATTGAATCTGAGTCCAACTTGGATCCTTATTGCTCTAATCTAGTCTGTTCCAAGTGTGCGACCCTGCAGGTTCTCATGATGTTGGTAGTAATATTAAAATCTCATTTTAATATTACAAACAGTGAGCGGTATCTAGCAACACATCACTACTACCCAAGTAATGAAAATGTCAGTGATTTGACATAACCTATCCGTGACCAATGTTTCCGTGTAGTTTAGTCCCTTTGTCCAGATATCCAGATTGAACACAAGGCATGGAATGTGTCACCCTTGTTTAGTTCAATCTTCAGTTTCCTGATTCCCAAGTAGACATAGTAATAACAAATGAGATCAATATCTCATACTGACTCATTTGAGCATGGTCATGCCTTTCGTAGTCTCACTCAATCAAGGGGCCCAAAGATATCACTCATGTTATGTAGGAGGGACAAATCCCATCTAGGTCACTCACATCCCTCCACATGTATCACGGTATGTCTAATAACCAACTTTATAATTATCTTGTTACAGATGACGTTTGATGGCATTAAAACACACAACTCCTCATGTAAGAATCGTAGTGATTTCAAGTCAAAGGACCACATACACCATTATCACTATGAGAATCGCTTATGACACTCACGTAACGATCCACGTAGCGTTCTCATGGCGGGTCTGTTCAATACATCATTACTCTAATATGTATCCATGTATAGACTTGATATCTCATATCCATGACCCGTGAGATATGGTCATCAGTCTACGCACGTACTAGTCTCAATGCATTATCGTTGTCCTATTTGACAATAATACTTGACTAGGGATATTTTAAGAATAGTGCTCTATCCAATAGGATCTCATGATCAAGTCATCCACTTGATGTCCTATGGTATCAAACTTACTATTCTAAGGACTTTATTATGTCTACCAAAAATAACACAATAAATGAAATGCCTCATATATCAAAAATAGCATAATATAATGTATGTAAATACAGACAAAATGTATTGGCCTCTAGGGCATACACCAACAATTCTTGCCACAAGCCTTACTTGAATTTTCATGTGAAATAACATCAATTTCATTCTTATTAACAATCATGGATTGTAAACAATTAGAATCATTTGCTTTGGCAAAATTGGAATATAAGTCCTCAACATGATTTTCTAAATCAATGCACTTTTCACAAGAAGTTGAGGTTTCATATTTCAAAGGCATTTCCTCATCAAGAAAAGTATATTCATTTTTCAAAGCTCAATATCATTTTCAATGGAGGAAATGTTTTCTAAACAAGATAAGTTTTTATTTTCTAAAATCAACAAGCCATCATATATTTTATCATATGCACATTGTAGCTCCTAATAAGAAGGACTATATTTTAGTTTAGCATCATTTACCTTAAAGTCCTTTATAGCCATATAGGAGGTAGTCTTAATTTGTAGCATGCTTGGCTCTTTGAGGAAATCATCATCTTTATCATTGTTGTCCATCAAGGATTCAAGAACATCTTCTTTCTCAATTTTGTTTTGCATTTCCTCTTCTTCAAATTGAGCACCATCATCATCAAGAGGCATTGAGCTCATTTTCTTGCTTTGAACATGTTTTTGGGGACATTTTTCAAAGTTGTCTTCCTCTAGAGGTTTTTGCTCTTCTTGCTCTCTATATACAACTTTATACAAGAAATCATTGTTAGCAAGATAAATAGCATCAAGAGCATCCCATATATCTTTAGCACTAGAGCAACTCTTAATTTTAACATAAGCATCATCATTTAAACTATTTCTTAAGATTTGCATTGCTCTAATGTTCAAGGAAAAACATTTCTTATTATAGGCATTCCAAGAATGTTTTGATTTACAAGTAAGTCCATCAAGTACAATATCCCATAAATCAAGATCAATAGATTGCATATAAATTTCCATTCTAGCTTTCCAATAAACAAAATTCACACCATCAAAGAATGGTGGTTTATCAATTTCAAAACCATTCATTTTGAAAAGCTTTTAATGGTTGCCAACAAATAAGGATCTTTAACTCCAAGCGGTTAAGCTTTTACCAGAGCACGAAGCTCTGATACCACTTGTTAGCCATGGCAACCATCACCCAAGAGGGGGGTGAATTGGGTGATTACAAATCTTAATGCAACTTTGAGAAATTAAGCATTTTGAATCACTCAAGTAATAAATGCAGCGGAACATGCACAACAAAGGTACAACTATTATAGATTACTCAAATACAACTTAGGATATATGATGAATTAAACACATAAGCTAGATATCAAGTTCATAGAATCAAATTACTAAGATGACAAGATATGCAATAGATAAATATACTACACTAAATACTAAAATTAAAGAGTGTAGGGAAGAGAGAATCAAACTTAAGAATTTATCCTGGTTCAGCCACCAACCACTTGTGGCCAACATTCAGTCCCCAAGCTTAACTTGAGATTTCTTCACTATCTCCTAGACTTCACGGGTGCTAGGAAAACCTTTGTACAAACAAGAGCACTCCTCACACCTTGGGATACCTCACCCTTGTGCTAGAGCCTCCAATTCTTCAAGCTTCACAGGTGCTTGATGACCTTTACAATCAAGAGCACTCACAACACCTTGGGGATACCTCACCCTTTGTGTTTGAGTCTCACTACAAGGGATACCTCACCCTTTTCTCTTTTGAGGGCTACTTCACCCTCTTACAATGATTTCAAGGTGAATAGAAATAATAGAAACTCTCACAAGAGTAGATATACAACTTGAAGAACAAAGTATGGATGATAGAAAACTCTCTCAAAAGTGGATAATACAAATTGAAGAACAAAAGAATAGAATGATTTTGCAATAAAGAGCTCAAAATATGATTTTGGTTATTCAAGGATCAAATCAAGTGTTCAAGAGGTGTATAAGCTTCATACAACACTTATATATAGAGCCCAAGTGATAAAATAGCCGTTTGTAGTGTTTAGAAATAATTTTTTATGAAAACTAACCATTTATAGTCGTTAGAAACATTTCTGGGTACTTGGTAATCGATTACACACTTTTGCTAATCGATTATATGGCTTCTATCATTGTTGTAATCGATTACAGGGCTTGTGTAATCGATTACAGCTTTTCTGGTTTTGAAAGCTGACTTTAAAAGGTCATAACTTTTTCATTTCTTATCCGATTAAAGCAAATGACCAGTCATTGGAAAGATATTTGAGTCTATTTTCAAATGAAAAAATTTCACAACAAAGGTCAAAATATTTTGAGAGTTATGATCAAAAGAGTGACCAAAGGTCAGTTTTTCAAAACTCAAACTTGACTATATTTCATAGTTTAAAGCAAATGGTCATAACTTCTTCATTTCTTGTCCGTTTAAAGTAAATGACCATTCATTGGAAAGATATTTGAGTCTATTTTCATATAAAATAAGTTTCATAATAAAACTCAAAGTATTTTAAAAGTTATGATCAAAATAGTAACTGAATGTTAGTTTTGCAAAACACAAACTTAGCTATTTTTCAAAGGTTTGAATTACCACCAAGACTAACTTTCCAAAAATAGTTTGTTGGGCATTAAAACATGTAAGAAACACTTTTTCAAGATGTTAAAACATATTTGAGCTTAGTGTGATTCCTTTTTACCTTTACACAAGATCTAGGTCCTATAAGCTATTCTTGAAGAACCTTGGGACTTGATCTTTTACCATCATCAATTCTTGATGTAATCCAAGCTTCCAAAAATTTCTTCTCTTCAAATCTTGCAAATGCTTAGAACATCTTATCATTCCCATTCTTCTTGAGTTGAGCATGATTGTGATCTTTTGCTTTCTTGTTGTAGTGCTCACTCTTGATTCTTGGACTATCCTAGAAAGTATTACTCACTTAAAATAAGCATAGTTAGTCCAAACTCATAACTCAATATATTCATATGCATGATACAATATATCTCATTAAGCACATCTATGTAACATGATCAATATTCTTTTTATAATGCATTTTTCATCTATAAAGCACATCTATCAAGCATAAGCATCATTCTTTTTGTCTTGTATTTGTCATCATCAAAACTTAACATATTAAACCATTAGGGCAAACCTATTTCCACTGACACAATACTAATCTCCGTTGGGACATAATACCTAGTATCCCAATAATGTCTGATTGACAGCGGAAATTCGACATGTACATATATAGTTACGGAAAAGAACGGATCTCTACGAAACTCTCTGCTCATAATGACTATCAGGTTTCCCTCATAAATTAGTCCCCTCTCATTGGGACTAGTCCTCCACGCTTTAGCTCCACCATAGAACTGTAATCTCACGTATTCGAAGAAACTTAACCGGGATGCCATCCGATCAGAACTCAGCTTCCTCTGGAGTCTGTTCTTCTTCACCCTCTTGTTCAGTCCCTTGTTTAGTCTTTACAAATATAAATACAATACAAAATAATATACAAAGAGGTGAGATCACCTATGCCAATACCAACATGGTAGCACAGAGATAATACAAACAACGTACTATACAGATATATCATACCATAATTACAATCATGCCATCAACATTATTTATCATAACAGATACAATAAATAATAATTACCATCATGCCATTAACATTATTATCATCATCATCATCTAATTATTCCTCAACAAAACAATTGTTATAGCTAATATTTCTCAATTATTATATCATAGAGATATAAATGCTCAGATTCATGCATGCGCACATAGACTCAATTTCCTACTCCATGGAGCTAATACTCAGTTCGAAGAAGTTGATCCGAAAGATCTGTCTGTACCAACATGCCTCAGACCACGTGCCACATATATGTTTGCACATCTAGCATATACACGATAGTCTTTACGAGATCTCGATTAAGAATAGTGTCTCGGTCAAGATCATCGGTGCGTTGCATCGGTCTAACTTACGGTAAGAAGAGCTACCAACCGCCCATGTAAGCAACCCGTACCCCGATGCATGTAAAATACACCAATGCCAATCACAAGCAAAATTCATCATTTTCTCATACAATGTCAATACACTATTCTAACAGTAATCCTACTATTTATTCAATAGCAAAATCATATTATTGCATTTTCATAGTCGCAAAACATTTTTATCGCGTTTTTCACAATCGCGCAACATTTCTGTTACATTTTCATAATTTCGCAACATTTCCATTGCGTTTTTAAATCACATATAGATTTTTTAACGCTTTCATCAATCACGTAAAAATATTCCATCGTTTTTCAATCATGTAGTGTTTTTTCAACAATATCTCAATCACATAAAAATATTTAAACGCTTTCCAAATTGCGTAGAAATATTTAAACGTTTTTCAAATCGCATAGCTTAAAAATCACGTTTTTAAGTTATGTAAATCATTTTTCACCATTTTTCAACTTCGTAAAATATTTCTCAACCTTCAAAAATTCTATTTCAACCTTTCTTAAAATAATATGACTTCTCACATTATTTTCCACATTTTCTTACTCAAGAAAATCCTTTTTTACATTATATTCTAGAAAATCACCATTTTATTGAATTAAATCAATGTTTCTCACTTAAAATTCCCTAACCTCTCCAAAATCAAAAGGATGAGTTTTACGTTAGAAAATCTCAAATCACCAACGTATTCTTTATGATTCCAAATAAATTCTAAAAATCAATCCTCTTTAAAATAAATTGAGGTTCAAACACTTTCAACCTCTCTTTTCCTTTTACATACAAAAATTCCATTTTTCAAATGATAAAACACTCTGATGCCCTTTCCAAATTCCTTGTACTAAATCAATTATATTTCCACTTTGAAAATCACTTTGTTTCATCAAAATCAAGGCATTACAAGCCTTCAAAACCATGGACATGGCCATTGAAACCATTCTTATATTTTTCCTTCTAAATCAACCAAGTTCCATTCTTGTTTTTACACAAACAAAACCATTAAAATTTTCCTCCAAAATCGTGAGCTCTATTTCCTTGAAAACAAACCTTTTGTTTATTTTCCTTGCTTTTCCAAACATCCAATTTTACCATTCATGAAAATATTAATTTGTGAACACCTATTTTGAGGTGTTTGGCCGAATTCACCGTGGTCCTTGGAACCAAAAATCACTTTCCTTTCCATCATCAAATCATGACATACATATACATATTCAACATATATGTATCACAAGCATGTCATAATCAAAATAATAAATCATGCAAATCATACCAAGCATAGGCAAATAATCAAAGCACATAAACACACACAAATAATTACACAACCATGGATATGAATCCTCACATGGATTCACCATTCATCAAATAAACAAACCATCTCTCACCACCATCCTTGGTTGGTGAGATGGATCTACCTTTTACCTCTTGAAGAACCTTAAAAAGCTCCTTGCTTTGCACTGTGCACAAGCTCTCCACCAACAAAAGTCTCTTTTGAACATAAAACAAACACTAGTTTATTAGTATATTAAGCTTGAATAAGAGGAACCATGGATCAAACATGGCTTAGAACATGAAAAGAAGAGAAAAAATGAAGTTTCCTTACACTTCACCTCAAAAACCCTAGAACTTGCTCTTGGAAAAAGTCCTTGAAGATGGAAGATTTAGAACTTGGTGTAAACTACAAAGTGTCTTAGAATAAGGTATAGATTCAAGAAATATGGTTGTTTGAAATTAAAGAGTAGTGGAAGGTAAACTTTGGTGTCTTGGTCAAAACTTGCATGGAGAGAATGGAGAAAATTTTTTTGATGAAGTCTTGGCTTTTTGGAGGAGACAAAGATGAATTATGATAGCAATAATACGGTCTTCAAACCTATCCATGCTCTTAAGCTTCACAAAACTGTCCCCCCTCTTCATGCACTCCAAATTTGTGACAAATTTCATAGCCACCATTTCAAGCATTTTTAACCATTGATTAGATCAATGGTTAGGATTAATGTTGGTTTTAGGTTTAGGCTTAGATAGAAGACTTAATCTAGGCCATTAGATCTTTCCTCCTTAAAATCCTAGCCATTAAATGTATCTCCAAAATAAAGGGTCAAGATTGCTCCTTCAAACTTTACATCCAAGGGTCATAAATGGTCCTAGCCACTTTGTAAGACTAAATCTCAACCGTTGATTAAATCAAGATCAAGTCTCCATCGTTGATTACATCAATGGTGGATATCCAAGCCACTAATGTTGACTACGCAGTACAATATTTATTTTTTTATCTGCTATTACCCTTCGAATAATATTTTTACTATATTTTTATCACTCGATAATTAAATACAGTACAAAACACAGTAAAAGAAAATTTTAAAAACTATTTCCGGATTTAGGTTTAGTAAGATCCCTCGTCTCTGTCTCAACAGTACAAAATTTTTGAGCTGCAGAAAAATTTTTACTTTTTGGGACCCACCTGGGCTCACATACAGCCCCCTTGGGCCCACAGATGGCCCACAGATAACGCTAAAATAATCAAAGTAATATAAATATTTTATAATCATCCACAAAATCACAAAAATTATAAAACTTACGAAAATCAAATTAGATTATGTAAAATAATTAAGACTTAAAAGTAATAATTAAATTACGTAAAATTTTCTCCGGCCCAAAAATTAATATTTTCCTAACACGGAGTAAATCACACAAAACGATCAAATGTACTGATGGAATATTCAAAATAATTTTACAGTACACAGAAATCACTAAACAACAGAATTCTGTTAACTGTCAAAATTACTATTAAATATTTAAGAAGTTTGGGGTGTTACACATACAAGATGTATGATCCAACACATACAATCCATATTTCACTGTTTTTCACATATACACACCACATTCTTGGCGGTATCAATTTCTAACATAACAGGGCCCACCACGACAGCCCAACAGCAAACTGCTATAATTTCCAATTGCGTAAACATTTTATCGCATTTTTGAAAATCGAGTAACATTTTTCTTACGTTTTCAAATCACGTAAATATTTTTTAACGTTTTCGCAATCGCGTAAATATTTTCAAACATTTTCTAAATTGCATAAATAATTTCAAATATTTTTAAATCACGTAAATATTTTCAAATGTTTTCTCAATCGCGTAGTGTAAAAATTAATCGTGTAGCTTAAAAATAGACGTTTTTAAATCGCCTAATAGTTTTCTAGCATTTTTCACTTACGTAAAATATTTTCTTAACTTTCTAAACTTATTTATAAAATTCTCTACATAAATTATGCATTTTGGCCTTTTGAAAATATTTTGTTCCTAAAAATTCTTTACGTATTATTTTCTATATATAAAATATGCATTTTGACCTTCTTGAAAATATTTTCTTCCTAAAAATCCTTTACGTATTATTTTCTATGATTTTTTTTTCAAAAATTTGATTTCTCTGATTTAATTAAATATTAAAGCTTTAACATACTAATTTAATTCCAACCATTAAATCTAGTTTCCTTTTTCTACTAAAAATTCATTAAATCAAATTCTTGTTAACTAATTTCCAAAGTCCACACTTAGTAAAATAATTAAGGATTTAAAATACCACACTTTGGTGTGTTGGCCGAAAATTAGGTTTATGCTTCATATACATACTTAATCATTTTTTTTCATCACCAAAAATCCTTTACAAAACCTTTAATCCAAGTTCTCACCATTAAATCACTTAATCCATACTTAAGAAAATATTTTTTTTGAAACATTTTTGCTCTCTTTATTTGGTTATGGCCGTGAGCCATCATAGGTTCTTTGGAACCTTCATATAATTTCCTCATCATATGAATCATATTCTACTTTACACAATAATCATCATGCTTCCAAAAGCATATAAATGAGCATATAATCAAGTAATCATGCTTCCATAAGCATATAATCAAGAGTAAACTAACATATAATCAAATAAACAAGCATAAAATCAAAGCTTCAAAATAAACCAACCAAAAATCACCACAAACAAAGCAAGCTTAAAACCATACAAGTGAATAAATCCTTATGGATTTTTCACCACAAACAAAGTCATCTCCTCACCACCAACATATGGTTGATGAGGTTAATCTCCCTCTTACCTCAAGGAAGACAAAATCCACTTAGTTGTTTTGTTTCAAGAAGTTTGTGTAGCCTCCAAAGAAAACCTTAACAAACTTAAACCAACATAAAGTTACACACTAAGCTTGAATAAGAGAAACCATGGAACAATCATGGTTTAGAAACTCAAGAATCAAACTTAGAAACAAAGAAGAAGAATTTTACCTTGAAACTTTAAGAACCCTAGATTGTAGTAAAGGTAGAAAATGAACGATTTAGCTTAAGTCTTCAATATAGAAGAGTCTTAGAATGATGTATAGGCTTAGGAAATAAAGTTAGATAAAATTTTTGAAGCTTGATGGTTGGTGTTATGGGTGATGGTCGAATGGTTCTTGGAGGAGAGAAATGGAGATTTTGGTTAAGTGTAGAAATGAAGAAATGAAGAGAATGACTTAAGTGATTAAAGGTGATAGAATTGTGATGGATAGTCTACACCAAAGCTTGTTGCCATGGAGTACTAGCATGTGGGGGAATTAATTGCTTGGTCAATCAGGGTGCAAATCAAGCACATGGTTCAAGTCATCAAGTGGTCATGCTTTGGTCACACTTTGATGAATTACAAGCTCTTGAAACTCCTAGAACACTCCACTTTGGCTGTGGAACTCCTTGCATTTTGCTAACCAAAAATTGTTTCAATTTGTGACCATTTAAGCTTAAGTTAACTTACTAATTCATCTAATTTAGGAACTAATTAAGCAAACCATTTTTGTTGACTTAATACCATTGGTTAGTAATCTTATCAAGCCACTAATTTTGACTTCCAATAACTAATAGCACATGGCTAACACATGACTAAAGTTATAAGAATTTATTACTCACAAAACAAAATTTATTGCTCACAAACCATTAATTATCGTACAGTGAATAATAAAATCACAGTATAAGAAAATTTAGTAACTGTATCTGGTTTCTGGTTTAGTAAGATCCCCCGACCCCGTATTAACAGTACAAAATTTTTTGGCCCATAAAAATTTTTTGTTTTTTCGGGCCCACCCTGGGCCCACATACGGTCCAAAATAATATTAAAATATTCACAATCTCAGAAAAATCTACAAAAATTCTCAAAAATCATAAAAATTATAAAATTCATATTTATGCAGAAAAAATGAAATTCAGGGTGTTACAAAAGTCATTCCATACAAAAAGATTTCACACGTATATTCATGTTATCAATTCATAAATATCTTGATTAAACATATCTCACAATAATATAAACATTAACAGTACTATAACAACATATATCAATAATATATATAATGGCTATGCCACCATAATATGAATACTAACTATGCCACCACAATATGTACATTGACCATACCACAACAATATGTATACGGACCATGTATATGCATAATGAACCAGTTCCTACTCCATGGAGCTAAACACAAATCAGAGAGAATGATCTAGAAGACATGTCTGTATCTCGTCAGGCTTAAAATCAAATGCTTCAGTTTTATCAAAATATACATCATGGCTTTATACAAGACATTCTACACTAGATCTTGATTAAGAATAATGTCTCGATCCGGATCGTCGGTGCGTTGCATCGGTCTGATCCACAGTACAGTCGGTCAACAACTGCCCATTATGGAAAACTTGTACCCCGACGCCCCCAAGGTCAACAAGTGACCTACACTATGCCTATCGCACTCGTATAAAGGTGTAATTCAACTCTTAGGCCACCGGTCTTAACATAGTCTACCGGACTTTCACAATGCATGATGCATAATAACTCAATGCATAATACAAACCACCATCGGATTGTTCCCAATGATATTAAAATAATCGCTCATACAATTGTCTAATACCATTAGATCAATGATATTATGTAATTACTCATACAATTACATAATACTACTGATACACTTGGGTCCAATACGTCAGCCCTACAACAATTGTTGTTTTCTCAATCGCGTAGTACTTTTATCGCATTTTCACAATTGCGCAATACTTTTGTCGCGTTTTCAAATCGCGTAAATATTCTCCAACATTTTCTTAATCGTGTAAAAATATTTAAATATTTTCTAAATCGCGTAACTCCAAAATCCACGTTTTTGAAACGCGCAAGGTTTTTCTACTATTTTTCACTATATAAAATATTTCTTAACGTCTTAAATTCCAATTGGACTTATAAATCCCATTTTTCTCATTAAAACTCCTCTAAGTAATAATTTCTGACGTTTCCCTTAAAAATCTATATTATATTAATTTACTGAAAACTTCTTCCATTACCTTTACTAAAATCCTCTTAAATAAAATACTTTGAGTTCTAAATCACTTTCAAAACTTATTCTCCATCATCATAATCAAAAATCACTTTTATCTAATAATAAAAACTTTGTTCCATTCTTCTTAAATAAAATACGTTAAATCTCAAGTCACCCTTAAAACTCCTTTTCCATTTCCATGACCAAAAATCACTCTTTGTCCAATAATAAAATTATTTGTTTCCTTTTTCATTTTATAAATCTTAAATCTAGTGTTTCCTTATCAAATCTCTTCTAAATAATAATATTTCAATATTAGTTCACAAAACTTCGTTATCTTTATTAAATCATTCTTTTCAAAAATCATTCTCCATTTACCATCACTTAAACACTTCTAAATAAAATACTTAATATTCTAAATCCTCTTTTAAACCCATTTCCTTTCTCACGATCAAAAATCAATTCTTTTTCCAATAATAAAACTTTGTTCATTTCCTTTATCAACTTATAAAACCTCAATCTATATCCTTATTATAAAATCAGCTAAATCCATAATTAATAAAAAAAATTTGCCTTGGATACCCTATTGAGGGCATGAAGGCCGTGAGCCTCAATTGGTCTTTGGAACCAAAACTTTTCATTTTTTTGATATATATATATATATATATATATATATATATATATATATATATATATATATATATATATATCATAACATGTAACATATCAAAATCCTACCATACGAGTTTATGCATATCATCAAAGCTTAACATCATATAAGCAAATAAGTACAACTATTTAACTTATATAAATAAATAAACCTATATAGCAAATAATCAATCATAGATATTTCATACATACTATCTAACATCATATTATCATTCATATCTAAACAAACACAAGTAATCAAAACCACACAATCAAGTGAATGAATCCTCACATGGATTCTTCACTTACAAACACAAAAATCCATTTCTCACCACCATGTTTGGTCAATGAGGTTAATGTTCCTCTTACCTTGGATGATGATCAAAGCTCCTTGTTGTCCTTCTTAATCCAAGCTTTCACCACCAAGTTGAACTTAAAAACAAAGAAAACATACAATATTAACATCCAATGTTTAACAAAGATAACCATGAACCAAAGTATGGTCTTAGAATCTTGAAAATGAAAAGAAAGATGAAGAATAGAAAACTTCACCTAAAAGCCCTTGATCTTGAATTTGAAGAACAAGGTTGAAGATGGATGATTTAAGTTAAGATCTCAACTACATAGTGTCTTAGAATGGTATAAGGATTCAAAAAGTGAGGTTGGCTTGAATTATTGAAGTTTGGAAGTGTATATTTAGCCTCTTGACCGTGAGCTATGGTGGAGAGAAAGTGACAGAAAATTTTGGTAGCTTTGCTTTAGGAAAGATGATAGAAATGTGTTGAATGACTTGAGTGTCATCTTTGGCTCCTCCTTGAAGCCTTGGCCATGAGCCTCCCTAGCCAAAGGAGTGTCCAAGTTCATTTTCAGGCCTCCAAACTTAGCTAGCAAGCAATTCTCCTATTGGTTCCCTTCCAATCTTGCCTTGGAAGCCTTGCTTCCTATTAGTGGCCACTTTCTTTAACTAACTCCTATTGGTCCTCACATGGAGTCAAAGTCATTTTGTTGGACTTTCTCTCATTGGTTCATTATAAAGAGACTAGTTTCTAATTGGTTCATCAAAAGAAGACTAGATTTCTATTGGTTGGGTGGCTAACTACTTGCTTCCTATTGGTTGTCAATGTTGAGTCAAAACTTCATCACTAAGCTTCCTTTCTATTGGTCCATCATAAAGGTGAGTCAAAACTTCCCCATTAAGCTAGCTTCTCATTGGTTGGGTGGCTAACTTCTTAGTTTCTATTGGTTCATCTAAAGTTGTCGCCACAATGGTGGACTACTACCTTGCTTAGCCTTGAAGCTTTCCTTCCATTGTTGCAAACAAGTCATCATTGTTAACTACACCTTACTTAGCTTGTAAGTTTTCTTTCTATTGGTGCAAACAAGATATTTTTTGGTAGATATTAACTAATAGATAATAGCTACTGCTTATAAAACCAGTGTCTATTATCCAATGGATAATAACATTGTCCAATTGATAATAAAACAGAACAAAATTACCATAAAAGAATATTTCAAAAATTGTTTCTGATTTCGGGTTTAGTAAGCTCCCTCGGCCCTAAATTAACAGTCTAAAATTTTTCGATCCTGAATTTTTTTTATTTTTTCGGGCCTGCCCTTGGCCTACATATAGCCCAAAATAATATTAAAATAATCAAAAATTCACAAAAATTCACAAAAAATTTACAAAAATTATAAAAATTATAAAACTCATATATATTCAGAAAAAATAAAAATTGGGATGTTACATATTGCTCCTTGATAAATCAAGTTGAGGTAAGATTTGTATTGGTAATGCTCCATTGACTCTAAAGGTTGAGTTAGTATTTGAAATTGTAATTTGGGAATATAGCATTGTATTTAGAATATGTACTAAAGAATTTATTACTCCTTGAATTATCAAGTTGAACTTGAATTTGGAACTTTTAATTGAGAATATGCTCCCTTGAATTAAAAAGGGTTAGGCTAGAATAATATATTGAAAGAAAGTATGAATAATTAGTGCTCAAAGAATCGGAAATTAAATTTGAATTAAGAATGAGAATTGGGGCAAATATCCTTGAATGGGGAGGTAATTCTCCATGCTTTCCCACTCAGTATCCTTCAGTATATATGAACCGTTGGTTCACTTAGTATAGTGGATTCGGAGATGATCCTGTATGAGGGCAGGGTATTAAAGATTCCATTTGAACCATGGAGGTGACCTCTCATGAGGAAGGGGGATCCTGTGTTATGGTATAATTTCCTCACAGTATCAGTATATTCCTCACGTATTAATTCCTTCATAGGATACTAGTGGTAGTGAGAGGCCCTGAATCACTCCCTACCATGAGTATATAGAACCCGAGCTATATGAGGTAGCTCCTACCTTTTTGGTGCTTGAGATATGGGTTCTGTGGGATTGCGAGTATTTGGAATGAGCACTGAGATTTGAATTATAACTATACGTTAGGATATGACTTGAATGTGTATCTGAACACTTGAATGAGATTGATACTACAAAATTGGGATTTGAAGACAATTTCTAGAATTTTTCGTGATTAAAATTTGTATTGAATTTGAAAATGAATATTTATATGCTTGTTAGGATATTGTACAAAATGGATATAATGGTAGTTGTGCTTGGTATAATTTTTGGTATTATATATGTTTAGAATTTGTATTGATGTTAAAGGATATTTTTGAAAATTATTAACTAAAATTCTGTTTCAGAAAGAGAAGGGACTGGATTTGGCATTTTGCCACCCTTCTAACTATATAATTATATATATATTCAAATTGAATTTTAAAGAAATGTATATTTTTCCTGAAACAACTAGAATTATTGTGATGACATCTTTTCATAGTAGGACTACTGAGAATTAGTATTCTCACCCCATTATATGTATGTATTCCATGATAATTCCAAGCTCAGCATCTGCAACACAATGACACGGACAAAAGAAGTTATTTGTTTTCGGACTTAGTATTTTGTATAAAAAAATGTATGAACAATGCTTTGGAGGCAGTCTTTGTATATTTTTGTACTATAAAGTACTCTTTGTATAGACATCCTTCAGTATATGTATATTATCTCACCCGTACAAGCTCATATTTTCGTATATTAAAGAAAAGTATATCCAAATTTTGTGGTAAAATTTTAAGTGATGTGCTTACTGTTGTTACTCTAGTGTAAATCCGGATACACTAATAGTAATAATAGTAAGAACGTTACATTTTGGTATCAGAGCAGTTCATCCTATTGAGTTAGGGTATGGACTAGCTATGCTTTGTTATGCATTTGTCTTGTCGTAATGATGAGAGGTATAGGTAGAATTGCATAATTGCCTTAAGTTTGTATGTTAATAGTTAACTATCGCACTGTTACATAATATTGAGCCTGATTAACTCAATATATAATGTACGGTGTGAGCAGGAGACTATGGCATCGACCGGGTATACCTGTGACCAAGATAATAGGATCCTTGCTGCCAATAGTGAGCCAGACATGTTAGAGACCTTTAAAAAACATAGCTGATGTTGTGAGAGAGCAAGAAGCTATGATTATTAAAATATTAGAGGATAGTAAGTTAAAGAAAATAATTGTAGTGATGAGATGTGCGGATGGCCTAAAGGTGTCATTTTCTTTTTATATGTTAAAAGAAGAAGTTGAGTATTGGTAGGCTAATGCCAGAAGTTTAAGTAAAGGTGTTGGGATTAAGAAATGAGATAAGGAGAATGATGAGGCCTCTAGAGATAAGAGATTTTCCAATGTTGGTAAATAAAACTAGTATTGTGGAATTAGAGAACTTAAAGTTATAGTAGGAGTATAGGCAGTAAGGTTTCTAGAAAAGAAAAAGGAAAGATGAGGAATTTGAAAGGATTATCTCATAGCCAAAAACCCAACTAGATAAAGGAAAGTAGGTGCAAGTGGAATCCTCTGAACCAAAATGCCCTAAATGTGGAAGATATCATAGGAGGAGGCCCTATTTAGTGGATTAGATTGTGTGTTATTTGTATGCACCAGTGGAAGAGTTTTACTCTAAGTAGCAAGGAAACTGCTCAATCTTCTAATTTGATACAGGGTAAGCATAAAGTTAAAAGTATACATTTAACTGTATTATGTGATTCAGGAGTATATTATTATCTTATTTCTTAGGATTATAAATACCCATTATCTAAAATTGATGATTTGTTAAATTAGTCGAGAGGGTGCAATTTCTAGGACAAGTGATATTTGGAAAAAGGATGTATGAGGGTTACAAGATGCTTAGGGATCATGGTTGATGTTCAATGCTAGTTAGAGATTTGAATTTTTAGTTTGGTTTTAGTTTGTTTGAAGTATATTTTGATGGGTGTATGATGTTTTTAATGGTTGAAATGGTGGTTTAAGACCTATTTTATGTAAGATTATAAGTTATTAACCTAGAGTGGTTCATAGGAACCTTTGAGGATGAATTTGAGAAAAGGGTTTTAGGTTGAAGAAGAATGTTTTAAGCTATGCTTATCCGAGCTAAAATATATATATAAGGTTTATGACATGATAAAAGATCATAGTTGAGGTTGGAAAACATCTAGGAATGGATTTGGAAGTGTTAGAAATTGGTTGGAAAACCAATAATGTAGAAATAGTTTCTTCCCCAAAGACCAGAGAGTGAATTCTGCAGAAGTTTCACTCTGACAGTCTATAATGTTTGTTGTATAACTTGAGCTACAGGCATCGAAATGACTTGTTTCTTATTGCATTTGAAAGCTAAAATATAAGGCTTAATGTAGCATAAATTTCAGATTTTTTATACCAACCTAAATGATACCAATTTTTGTTTGAATCTGAGACATATTCTTCCGAAACAAGCATTCTAACACCCAGTAAACCATATTGCATAATTTCCCGTTCCAACGTCGTATTTGCATGAGACCAGTGACATTTTAAAGCTAACATGTAATGCTATAAGAGATAAGAATTTTAGAAATTTTAAACTTCTCGTCTGTTCCCAGGTTTAATCCAAAGTCAGGTCAGATTCAAGTAAAACAATAAGTGCCCTGTTTTAGCTTCTGCATAATATGGTATAACTTTTGGCACACTTAGCCAAATGAAGTGAGATTTATTGTATTTGAAAGATATAAGATAAGGCTAATTGCTTGTAAAATTCCAGAATTTTTGCTATTAAAATGTATATTTGGTGCATTCTTGAAAATCAACATTTTTAGGCTACTAAAATAGAAAATACGAGGACATGTGAGAATTTTTTTTGCATCCCCTAGTTGGGAATGCATTAGAAAAGTATTTAAAACCATGAGCAACATAGAATTGCATAAAGTGTCACATGAGATGTGATGATGGGGTGTGTGAGACCCACTATTCTAAGTTTGATTGACATGATTTGCCTATCTTTATGGATAAGTTGCTTCTTTAAGTTAAGTAGAACTAAAGGTGCAAGTATGAGGTTTTATTATCTTGTTAATCAAAGTAAAGTTAATAAGGTAAACAAAGAAATACAAAGTGATAAAGAATTACAAAATGAGTACTATGGGTAACCTATTATCTAGGATTATCCTCATGACTTGGGTGAGACTTAAGAAATAGAGGGTTAAGGATAGTATTTCCCTTCTTTCCAGAGTAGTGGAAGATTGAGGATGGATGATGCCCTCTCCCTCTTAACTCAAGTTCTTTTTACTTGGTAGAGGTGATCCTGGTATACATGGTATTGTGAGGATGGTATTTTCCTCACTTACCAAGCATATGTATGAGAATGAAATGATAGTATGAGGATGGTATTTCCCTCTCTATCATAGTATATGAGGATGGTATCTTCCTCACACTCACCACTTTGAAATGACGATAGTATTTCCCTTTATAGGTTGTGGTTTGGGTTACCCTGAATATGGAGAAGCTCTGTGTGACATACCTAGCAGTGTCACGAATAGGATGAAGTACATCAACCTGAAAGTAGAATATTACCAAGAGAATATCAATGAGAATATGATGGTACTATGAGGAAGTACATTCCCTCCATACCTTCTGAATAATGATAATAATAATAATAATAATAATAATAATAATAATAATAATAATAATAATCAATTATCAAAGAAAGAGATATGATGAATATGAAGAAATGAAACATGGTTAAAGATGAGGCATTTGATTTATAATGTAAGAGATATGAAGAGCATGATGTGGAATTAAGGAACTTGAAGGATAAAGTAATGCGCTGAATATGAAATTGATGATGTATAAAAAGATATTATGGAAAATGAATGAATATGATGGATATAAGATATGATGATATATATAACTTGAGAAGAAGGGTGAAAGATGATTATGAAAGGTATCCTACCATGATCTGGAATTAGTAGCAGTGCTTTATGCATTGAAGGTTTAGAGATATTATTTGTCAGATGTTAAGTTTAAGGTCTTTAGTGGCCATGAAAGTTTAAAATATTTGTTTGATTAAAAGGAATTAAACATGAGGTAAAGGAAATGGATAAATTTTTTTGAAAGATTACGATTATGAATTATGGTGTCATCTGAATAAGACCAATGAAGAGGCTGATATTCGAAGCAAAAATATGACAAAGCAAGAAATGTAATTATTAGAAAGTTTTAAAAACTTAAGTTGGGCAACGACTATGTTACCACATAGTCTTTGTTTGAATAGATTGGAAATTCAAAATAATTTAAGAATTCAGACTAAAGTTGTACATGAAGAAGATGAGAAGTTGAAAGGAATGGGTAAGCAAATCCTATTAAAAAAAAGAATTTTGGGAAAGTTGTAAACTGGACGATTATGTTAAGAGGAAGACCTTGTGCTTTTAAGAAAAAAGATGTATTGGCTAGAACTCCTAGAATGGAAATGAGAGAGTATTTCTATGAATTTTGTAATAAGAATTGCAAAGTTTAAGAGAACTTGAATAAAGTAGTGAAAGAGCTTAGAAGAGAACAAAATCCTCAAGTGGAGGTGTTATAGAATGGTAGTGATTTAAATCCAAGATAATGTAAAATTATTTAGAGTTTTTGAATAAGACAAGCAAATTTTGAGGATAAAATTTTTAAAATGAGGGAAAGAATTGTAACATCCTCCCTAACCTAATAGTTTTAATCAGAGTTATAGAAGCTCAATAATGCTGGTAAGAATTATCTGTTAATTCAGATAATTTCTGAATTAGTTTGAACGTAATTCTATAACACTGAATACAAGAGAATAATTAAGTTATATGCTGAATTAGTTGATATGTTGGAAATAAATATAAAAAATTTATTTCCTAGCTAAGGGCTATTGATAAGAATTGTAGAAAATTTTGGAGAAGCAACATAGCAAGTTTGGTATTTTTAAGGACATTGCTAAAAAAATAGCTAATACAGTTAAGCAGCTCAGAAAATTATGAAATTTCATGAAGATGATAAGTAAAATATAGAGAATATTTTGGTATAAAATACCTACTAAGATAAGTATCAGTAAGCATAATTACTCAATCTGCGGTTTAATTTATCTTGGAACTGAGTAATAAAGCTTAACTGATAAATAGTAGTATATGAAAATTTGTGGAAAAATGGATCTGAGGACTAAGATGAGTCCTAAATTTTTTAATAATACTTACGGTAACTTGAAAACTTAGTTTTAAAAATTTAAAGTTGCTTAACAAATATAAAAGTCTCAATATATAAATTTTAGTCAATTTTGACTAATCCCACCGTAGCTTTTTTTTTGTCTAGAATTGTCTAGACAATTTCTCATCTTTCCCATCACTTTTCTCTCCTTCTCTACACGATGTTGTAGCCCAAAAACAGGGTAGAGAAAATGGAGAACATGGTTCCTATTCTTCACCATTTAATGTCCATCTTTCACCCTATTATCTTCACCTACACTTAACTTATTTTTCTTGCTTCTTTCCATTGATTCTCACGGCTAAAAAACAGCCCCAAAACAAAGGGAAAATAGAACATAAAATGTGAGCAAAAAAGGAGGAGAAAAAGAAAGGAAAAAGAGGAAAAAAGTGAAAGAAAAATTCAAGGATACAAACTTCACAAGTTAGTGAAGTGAGGTAGGGGATTAAAGTTTTCAAATTATTCTTCTTTCTATTGATTTTGAATTAAAAAGTGTGGCTTTTGATCTTTGATGAGTCACGGCTAAACCAATTTATTTGTGTTTGATATTTATGGCCAAGACTTTGAAATATATTATCTTGTGCTTGTTTGAATTTTGTTTTGGTTCAAAAGGATGAAACTATGTATGTGTCCTTGTTGGATAAATTTAGAATTTGGAATTCATTGTATTTGAATTATTGGTGACTATGGATATAATGCCTTTAAGTTAAAGTGCTTTGTATATTTCATTGAAAGTGATATGATTGATTGATGAAATTATCAAATAGTTGACCATTGAGGTTAACCTTGTTATTAACAGATAATTGGAAAGCTTGTATGGTATGTAATAAATGACATGGTATTGGATATTGATGTGAAATTGAGATTATATTGCTCCTTGATAAATCAAGTTGAACTAAGATTTGTCTTGGTAATGCTCCATTGACTCTAAAGGTTGAGTTAGTATTTGAAATTGTAATTTGGGAATATAGCATTGTATGTAGAATATGTACTAAAGAATTTGTTACTCCTTGAATTATCAAGTTGAACTTGAATTTGGAACTTTTAATTGAGAATATGCTCCCTTGAATTGAAAAGGGTTAGGCTAGAATAATATATTGAATGAAAGTATGAATAATCAGTGCTCAAAGAATTAGAAATTAAATTTGAATTGAGAATGAGAATTGGGGCAAATATCCTTGAATGGGGAGGTAATTGTCCATGCTTTCCCACTCAGTATCCTTCAGTATATATGAACCATTGGTTCACTTAGTATAGTGGATTCAGAGATGATCTTGTATGAGGGTAGGGTATTCGAGATTCCATTTGAACCATGGAGATGACCTCTCGTGAGGAAGGGGGATCTTATGTTATGGTATAATTTTCTCACAATATCAGTATATTCCTCACGTATTAATTTCCTCATAGGATAGTAGTGGTAGTGAGAGGCCCTGAATCACTCCCTACCATGAGTATATAGAACCCGAGCTATGTGAGGTAGCTCCCACCTTTTTGGTGCTTGAGATATGGGTTCTGTGGGATTGCGAGTATTTGGAATGAGCACTAAGATTTGAGTTGTATCTATACGTTAGGATATGACTTGAATATGTATCTGAACACTTGAATGAGATTGATACTACATAATTGGGATTTGAAGACAATTTCTAGAATTATTCATGATTGAAATTTGTATTGAATTTGAAAATGAATATTTATATGCTTGTTAGGATATTGTACAAAATGGATATAATGGTAGTTGTGCTTGGTATAATTTTTGGTATTATATATGTTTAGAATTTGTATTGATGATAAAGGATATTTTTGAAAACTATTAACTAAAATTTTGTTTCGGGAAGAGAAGGGACTGGATTTGGCATTTTGCCACCCTTCTAACTATATAATTATATATATATTCAAATTGAATTTTAAAGAAATGTATATTTTTTCTGAAATAGCTGAAATTATTGTGATGATATGTTTTCATAATAGGACTACTGAGAATTAGTATTCTCACCCCATTATATGTATGTATTCCATGATAATTTCAGGTTCAGCATCTGCAACGCAATGACACGGACATAAGAAGTTATTTGTTTTCGGACTTAGTATTTTGTATAAAAAAATGTATGAACAATGCTTTGGAGGCAGTCTTTGTATATATTTGTACTATAAAGTACTCTTTGTATAGACATCCTTCAGTATATGTATATTATCTCACCCGTACAGGCCCATATTTTTGTATATTAAAGAAAAGTATATCCAAATTTTGTGGTAAAATTTTAAGTGATGTGCTTACTATTGTTACTCTAGTGTAAATCCGGATATATTAATAGTAATAATAGTAAGAACGTTACAAATTGGGTAGGGGATTATATTTCAAATTCATAATTTTGTATTTAATTAAAATTTTTCTTTATTTTGTTCTCTTATCCTCGTATGAAGTTTGTGTTTTTGGTTAGAGTTTGGGGCTGTGATAAGGATTGAATATAGCTTATCAGTAAAATGTTGTCACATAGAATTTTTTTTAGGAGTTACAGAAGTGTCGCGGCCCCCAGGTTGCGGGTCTTGGTCAGTGAGAAAACAGAGAGTAAGAGGTCGCGGCACTAGAAAATTTTGTGTCGCGACTCTGAGGTCGTGGGTCATGCGTCTTGTGAGTCTTAGACCTTTGTGTCGCGGCCGCACAAATTTTGTACCAAACTTTGTGTTGTGGCTTCACAAAATGGAGTGCCGTGTGAACAGTGCCTCCAATTTGTAATTCCTAATAATTCAAATTGAGTTTTAGCGAATTTTTTTTTTTGAAATATGTTTTCTCATCCCAGTCGTGGCCCCACTACATTAAATTGGCCATCTTTTTCTCTTTATCCCATCTTTTCTATTTCTCTAGTTTCCAGAACCTGTGTTTCTCTTTCTCTAAAAAAAAAAGCTACAGCTT
Organism: Ormosia emarginata; assembly: GCA_029884605.1. Lineage (NCBI taxonomy): Eukaryota > Viridiplantae > Streptophyta > Magnoliopsida > Fabales > Fabaceae > Ormosia > Ormosia emarginata. Next base: position 27,258,618 of record JAQQTP010000074.1, on the reverse strand, counting down.
CACTTCTTCCTCATCTTCACTATTTCTCTCTTTCACGATCTCCCATTTTGCCTTGTGTCATCTTCTCTTTCATCCACATGTCTTCACCATCCTCCTTTTTTATTTCTTGCTGCCATCACTCATCTTCATCTTCTCATTTCATAAGGTGGGGCCGTGGTTGTGTTCTCCTTTTGCCTTCTTTGCATCCATTTTTGTTGTTCCTGCTAAGTATTTTCCTTTTAGCTTTTGAATATGCTTTTTATTCCATGAATATGTGTGACCTCTGGTTGTATATAATTCTAAAAAAAAAAGTTAAATGTTGATGTGGCTGACTTGACCTGTGATATATCTGCCTTTGGTTTAATTGCTGATTTCGGGAAAGCATGCATGCCATTTGAAATTTAATTGAGCTTTAATGTTTCTTTGTTATGCAAATGCATTTCCTTTTACATGATTGAGAATCCTGGAATAACCAAAGTTGTGCACATCTAAAGAAGGTTGTGATTTTCCCTATTGTGATGAAGATTTGATTTCTGAAAGAATGAATTACTCTCTCTTGAGGCAAAATTGTAGACTGAGCATGTTTAATGAAATGATTAGGACATTTTTTTTGGATTGGTTGAGCCTTTCAAGCCTACCCATGTATGCATGAATATCCCTAGTACCCATTTTTGAACTTTGTGAATTTGTTAGCCTCTATGTTTTGTTCTTTACCCACATCATCTTTATCCTTTAGCCCTCATTTATACTTTATCCACCATTGTCCGTGTTGGGAACATATCTTGCAAATGTTTATTTGAGTCAGATGAAACAAGGGTGCACTACTATAGGCAAGTTTTAGAACCCAACAGAATTGTGTTTTGAAAAGAAGAAAATTATGAAAAGAGGAAAAGTATAAAATAAAAAATAAAAAAGAGGGTTTAAATGATGGTGTAAAAAAAATCCTTGTGCAAATGGTGCTTTGTGCTTGAAAATAAGATTTTGGGGTTCATATGTTAGAAGATGCACCATGCGCTAATTGTTGTTTAGCTCATTTAAGTCTTTTGCAAGATTGTGTCCCAATGTTTGTTTTATCCTTTCCTTCGTTTCTTTACCCATTACCCAGGCCTTGCACTACAAGCTTGAAAAGACCATTTTGATCATTAATCATGCTTGGTTCCACATTAGTGGAGAGAGAGATGAAAGACATTTTTAAGGGAGTCTGAGTTGGAGTTGCTTGGGTATCATCGTGAGTTTTCTTGGATGTGCATGCTAGAGTTAGGAAGGGGTTCCTTAATCATCTTTTGGGAAATCTTCTGCATAAAAATTGAAACATGACAACATGAGCTGAATATTTATGGCATGTATGCTTGACATTGAATTAACTTTGAACCGTTGAATATGAGATCTAACATGAGGCCACATTATCTTGAGTATTTTGGAATCGGAATTGTTAAGATTTACATGTGAATATATAAATACTTGTTGTTGAGTTTGATATGTTAAGAAAATCTTGTTTTTTTTGTTTTGCTCGGGACTAGCAAAATTGTAGGTTTGGGGGGGTAATAACTCTATAAAATAGAGTTATTGCATAAGCATTTTCTAATGCATTCACAAGCTAGATCAATGAGTTTTATTTTGATTTCTATAAATATTTGACTAAATTAATTTTTGCTCACTTCCAGGAATAAGAGTGAGTTTAGAGAACAAAAAACATGAAGACATGTCCCTCCAAAAGTACAAGGCCCCAATTTCAATTTTTTTGAGTCATGACACTTTTCCAATTCAGTGCCACGATTTTTGAAATAATGAGTGCGGCAGTTCCATCAAAATTGATGTCGTGGCTTCCAACAATTGTAGCATCATGTTATATTTTCCAGAGAACATGGAGTCGCTGCCTCCCATAGCTTGTGTCGCGGCTCCTCGTAAGAAGGCCAGGATCGTGTTTTGGTGCTCTTAGGTCGCGGCTTCCTTAGTTTGATGTCGTGTCACGCCTCTTCGTAATGGACAACATGATTTAGGTGGGGAACTGGACAAAAGGAGGAGGAGAACAATTTTTGGGTAAGAAAAGAAAGGTTACGCACCAAGGAGGATTGGACACAGGGGAAGACACAAAAGGACAGAGGAAGGATTAGCAAAGCTGGACACAGCCCCTACATCTATCTACAAGCCTAGTTCTTTCTTCCATCCTTTCTTTATTTTTATGATGTCTATGTTGTTAGTTTCTGAATTTATTTTCCTTGTAAATAAGATGTTCTAATTTCCTTTTTCTGGGGTCTGATGAATCTTATTATGTAATTTGATTTGATTGTGATCTTCTTCTTACTCTTGTGATAATTTTGGTTATGATTTTATAATTCTATGCTTAATGCACACATTTGATTGACCATTATTTGTGATGTCTTGGTGAACCCATTGAACTAGAAATAGGAATTTGGATGTTGGACCATGGAATTAGAAAATGTTTGTGCAATTTAATTCAATTGTATGAATGAATTGATTAGCCGATAGGATAGAAATATACCTATTAGTCATGCATAGCAAGTGTTTGATATTTGTTCTCAATGCATGGAATTTTATCAACTCACATAGAAATATAGTGTTTTGATTAAGTTCTATAGATTTACAAGGCCATCGAAAGAGGTTTGTAAATGCTTAAACACGTTGGCTGTCATAACCAGTTTAGGATCAAGAGTAAAGAAAGGATTGCTTGAAATCAAATAAAATAATAAGTGAAGTTAGACTCTAGATTCTCAATTTACTGTTTCTTATCTATTTATTTTTATCCTGTTTTACAAATGCTAATTTATTTTGTTTTATTATTTAATCACTAAAATTAATTTGATTTCTTAGAATAGAGATTACGTGGTAATTGGTTAATAATTAACATAAAATTTTGATACAGTCCTCATGGGAACGATACTTGAATATTCACTCTTATTACTTGTCGATACATGCGCTTGCGTAGTCTAGTTAATGGGCAACACTACTCCCATGAAACCTATGAGAATATCCTGATGAGTTTCCAACTGATGGCACACACAAAAGCATACCTTATATAGGATCAGAAGATTGAGCCTCCTCTGTCCTGACCAGAGTATACACCCTTCTTGGAGCTTGTGGTCTAGGGTTGGGCATAACTCCCTGCCTCTGTGGACACCTCCTAGGAGAATGCCTCGATTGACCACACATAAAGAATACCACACAAGGTTTATCGCCATGTGACCTTCCACACACAGGGCATTTAGGCTCTAAGGCCTCCACCTTAACTTGCTTATCTTCATCGTCTTCATCATCCTCCGAAGAGATGTATTTTGAAATGTTTTCTTCACATTCAACTTGGGGATTGCTGGGTGTAAAAACACTTTCCTCATACTCATCATCCACTTTTTTCCTCCTTTGAAGGTCCTATGATCTTTATTCCTCTTGAGACTTACCATCACGGCTCTTAACAATTCTGCATTTATTCACTAAGCTTGCAAAGCTCTAGATCCCAAAAGGGCGGATCACCTTCTGAATGTCCCTCCTCAATTCTTCCTCAAATTTTATGCATTTTCAACTCTCATTTGGGCTAAACTTGATGCAGTATGAGAATTCGGACAACCCATTGAACTTGGCCATATACTGACCATCAGATATTTCGCCTTGTTCCAACCTCAAGAATTTCATTTCCTTTGCATTCTGCAAACTTTAAGGAAAATACTTCTCTAGGAATGAACCCTTGAAGATCTCTCACGTAACACGAGTTCTCAACCATGGAACACTCTCTTGCCATTGGTCCACTAATCCTTTGCCTCCCTTGCCAACATGTAGGTAACAAACAAGACTCTCTATTCATTCGAGCACACCATGATTGCGAAGATGTTCACCATCTCCTTAAGCCATCCACTGCCTTAACCAAGTCATACTCTCCCTTAAAGGATGAAGGGTTGGCCTTCCGAAACTCTGAGAGATCTAGGAAGTTTTGGTTTTGCCCTACGAGTACCTCTTGTACTGGTTGCACCGAATGAACTGGTGGTGGTGAAGACTGTTGAGGTGGAATTGCTCCTATCCTCTCAACCATCCTTGTAGTCATAATTGTTTGCTCCCTCATAGCCTTAGTAGTAGCGGCTTTATGCTCCTGCATTGCGTCAACAGTAGCAGTTGTTTGCTCCCTCATTGCGTCAGCCATTACCATGAAGGCTCCCGCCCTATTCGGGCCTTCATTAACTAAGTTCTTATTCTTGTGGGTTCACCTTGGAGACGCCATAGTTTCTCGTACACACAGAACAATGCATATTGAGCTGATCAGTCTCAATATCATGTAAATGTGCGATAGTAGCTAAAAACAGTCATACAAAGGCAAGTCATGTAGTTCTATGAAACATCTTTTACTAGAGACAAAGAAATGTACAACATACACAAAGGAATTCCTAAACATGCCTAAGCATAGTCAGTCAAACCCCGGCTCAACAAGATGAGCTGCTCTGATACCGTAATGTAACACCCTAATACCGGTTTAGATGATATTCTCATTTATTCAAAGACAACTAAAGAACATGAGGAACATCTCAGGTTAGTTCTAGAAATCTTAAAAGAAAAGAAACGGTATGCCAAATTGTCAAAATGTGAATTTTGGATGAAACAAGTGCAATTCCTAGGACATGTGATTTCAAGAGAGGGTATATCTATAGATCCTAATAAAGTAGAGGCAATTTCGCAATGGGAAAGACCTACTACTATAATTAAGATTAAGAGTTTCTTAAGTCTAGTTGGATACTACAGGAGATTTATAAAGCGTTTTTCTCAAATAGCCTTACTGATCTGTTAATAATTTCAGCTCTTAAATGTTCTTTGTTTGATCTAATTTGATTCCATATGTGCTTAATTATTGTCATTTAGCTAAGTTTCTGATTTGGAATTGTCTTTAGGATGTTTATTGTGAAACTATGCTTAAATGTGGTTATAAACACTCATAAACGTATTGTGATTTTCAGGAGATCTATGAGTGATGGAGCCCATTGGTGTTGAACTATTAAGAAGAGAGTTAAGAGACTTAAGGGAATCAGTATCAACCCCTAGAAGCAAAGGAAGAAGGGCATTCATGAAGAATCAAGGCTGGATATGAAGAAAGTGATTAACACGGCTCGTGTCAAATGACACGGGGTAGGTCGTGTATTATTCTGACTTTGAAGACTGGAAGATTTTGGATAACATGGCCCGTGTCAAATGACTCGGGGTAGCCCGTGTACTCCTCTGACTTCACGAGGAAGAATTAATTTCAAGCCTTGACCGAGAACACGGCCCGTGTCAAATGACACGGGGTGGGCCGTGTTCTTCTCTGACTTTGGAATAGCTGGAGATCTGACATCAGAATCAGACACGGGTTGGGCCGTGTCACATGACACGGCCCGTGTCATCGACTCAGAAGTTTAATTTAGTGTTTTAATGCTAAATTAGGTTCCCAAACCTATAAATAGGGTTACTTAGAGCCCTTAAACCCTATCTGGACAGAGAGAGCCATCAAGGAAACTGAGAGAAACACAAAGACCAAGAAGGAGAAGGATTCGATTGAGGATTGGAGACTCGAATTCGAGCGATCAAAGATCAATCACTCTCAAGCCTTGGAAACTAGTTTGATCTTTAGTTTTTCTTTTCTTCTATTGTTCTGAACAATGTTTTTCTTCTGTTATTCTTGTGATTTTGATTTTGCCATGTGTGGCTAAACTCCTTGATTGGTTAAGGGAAGATGAAACTCTAGTTTTGATTATGTGAATCTTGCATACTTCTTTATATCAATACAATTATGTTTTTATTCATATGTTTTTATTCTTAAATCAATATAAAGGTTTTTATATTCTTGCCAAATTTCGAAAGTGGTAAAACTAGGATTGCTATGCGCGGTTGCGGTGGTAAAACTAGTGAAACATATGATCTAAGTAATTTAATCCCGGTGTGTGATTAGATCTTAGTGTGATTGGTTTTCTAATTCTTAATGCAATCATTAGGTAGGTGTAAGAGCGGTTGCTTTACAAATAACTAATGGTTAGGATTTGATTTGAGCGGTTGCTGAATTAAGCGAAACTTAAGGAAAACATGGGATTTATCTCACAATCACATAAGAACATAATTGATTATGTTGGTATAAAGAGTATGTAAGTTAGTATAATCATATAAATCTAGTGGTGGATTCCATCTCTTAACCAATACCTTTAACTTGATAATTCAATTTGTGTTGCTGTTTTGGTTTAAGTTTATTAGCATTTTAGTTTCAATTAACAAAACCCCCTTTTTACTTTTATTATTTATTTTTCATCAGAGATTAATTTAGGAATTAGATTAATAGTGTTAATTGAATTGGTTCTCTGTGGATCGACCCTTGCTTACTACAACTGGTTGCAAGGTTTTTGTATTTTGGTGGAACTTGGCAACTAATATTGATATTTAATTTTAATCACATTCCACACCACACCACTTACCTTTGACCTGACTGACCAGAAAGTGTAGCACTTTTGAATGGACATAAGAGTATGAGAATAGTTTTCAAGAATTGAAAAGAAAATTGACCACCACACCTATTCTAGTGATTCCAGATCCTCAAGGTAACTTTGAAGTTTATTGTGATGCTTCGAGGAAAGGGTTCAGATGTGTTTTAATGCAAGATGGAAGAGTAGTTGCTTATGCTTCTAGGCAACTAAGACCCCCACGAAGAAAATTATCCAACCTATGATCTAGAACTAGCAGTAATTGTTTTTTCCTTAAAGATTTGGAGGCATTACTTGTATGGGGTTAAATTTAAGGTCTTTAGTGATTATAAAAGTTTGAAATATCTGTTTGATTAGAAAGAATTGAATATAAGACAAAGAAGGTGGATGAAGTTCCTAAAGGACAATGACTTTGAATTGAGGTATCATTCAGGTAATGTAACATCTTCAATAACATGTTATACTTGTATATAGTTATAGAGGTAATATAATGCTAGCCTAGCATGCTTGTTAAATTTTGTGATAATCTGAACTCGTTTAGGTACTTTGCTGCAACACAGAAAGTGAAAAGTAACTTAAAATGACTCAGATATTAGTATAAAGGGCTTAGCTAATGAAAATAAATATAGAGAATTTATTTCTAAGTCATAAATGTGTGGAATGTGATATGATTAATTTTTTGGAGTTAACTGAGGTCATTTGATATTTTTAAGCATACTGTGAGTGTGTTTTAATGCTGAATTGACTAGTCGTAGATACAGAAAAGTAAAATAATGGTGAAACAAGATTTTTTATGAATCTTAGGATTTATTTTAAGCTTGTTGAAAGTTAGGAAACTTGATTTGGGGAAATCTAAGTGTTCTTAGCATATGCAAAGTTGGGCAAAAGGACCAAAATGGCACTAGTGCTCATCTTTAAAGTGAAATCTCATTTCACATTCCTTTCTCTCTCTCACGAATGACAGCAACAACCAGGGGGAGGGGAGAAACGAAAATGGAGAAAAGGGAAGGCCAAAGGCTTGAGCTTCATCTTCAAGAGGTAAGGGTGATTTCTATCTTGTTCCTCCATCTTCCATTTCATTTTCTTCATGCTTGTTGCTATGGGTTTGGAATAGAAATATGAAAATGTGTTTGTTTTGAGTTAAGCTATGCTTGATTTAGGGCTTGAAATCATAGTTGTATCCATGAATCCACTTGGATTGATGGTTGTAAAATGGGTATGGGAACTTAGGTTTTGGTTCCAAAAATCATACTTAGATGGTGTGAATCTATACATATGATGTATTTGATGTTTAGAGGTATTTAAGGATCATGTGTATAATTGGAAACCCTTTGGAATGGTTGAAAATGGTGGATCTCGGGTGGTGTTTAGCAGAATTCTGCAAAACCTAGAATTTTGAAGGGAAGCCGCAACACTTCCCTATACAGAGCCGCGACACTCCCCTTTGTGCAACTCAAGAATTGCTACCCGAGAGCAAGGAGCCGCGACACAAAAAGAGGAGAGCCACGACACTCCCTTAAAAATGGCTCAAAACTTATTTCCTTGTGTAGTTTTTGCTAGGGAATGCATGATGTTTTTGAACAAGATGATATAATGGGATATATTCATGCTTGATTGATGAGATGATAATGCCCTAGGCCATGATATGAGATTGATTGGTGAGTATGGATACTCATGATGAGAAAACCCTAGTTGCTTCCTTAGTGGTTGAGTTTGAGCTTGGATGGTATGTGAGCCATGTGTTGCTCTCTTTTTGGCTAAGGTTGAGTTAGGATGATGTGATAAAAAATGTTGGTTCCTTTATGTGATAGAGTTGAGCCATGTGCGACTATTAAGGTGCATAAGTGTTCTTTTATGTGTGAAATTGAATTAGAATGCATGTGTGAGACAATTGTCCTCTTAATTACTCATATTGGGTAATAGGGAGTACTAGAAACATGATCTTGCCCCTTTGTGTGATAAGGGTGAGTAGGGTGGAGTGTTTACTAGTTTCTTTTTCACTTGGTTGTGTGAACTTTGTGATGCATTTAAGTACCTAGAACCTTGTTCAACATGAGGTTGACTGTGGAATCACTTGTGAAGTGATGGTGTGAGGTTCTAGATACAAGAGTGTTAGTGTTGATGACAACCACCTAGTATAAATGGATATTTGAGCAAACCTTAGGCATTCAAAGTGTGGTGGAATGCCATAGGGTAGGGTTGAGAAACCTTAGGCATCCCTTGAGATTTGGAATGCCATAGGTGGGTTCCTTAAGTATCATTTGCTTTTGGTATCACTTGGGAAGTGACGAAAAGGTGTAATAGAAACATTAGTGTGAGTTTGTTTGGTATAGTATACCTACCTGTATGCATAGGTTGCTCCTTTAGAGTTAAAGTTGAACTTGAGGTGCATAAATGATGTACACTTCCTTGTTTATCAAGGTTAAGCTTGGTGTATTGCTAGAGACATGAGTTGGTTCCTTTATATGGTAGAGTTGAGCCAAAAGTGCATGTTTTCTAGTCTTAGCTTTTTCACTTGGTTAGGATGGACCTTGCGATAGGATTTGGTGAAACCTTGAGCATCCAACAGTTGTGGAATGCTATAAGGGAATGTCTAGAACCTTGAGCAACTTGAGGTTTCCTTGAAATCACTTGCAAAATAATGGTGTGAGGTGCTAGATGCAAGAATGCTAGTGACATGGAATTTATTGCTTATGTGGTAAGTTGAGGTAAAATCTTAAGTTACTAGTGTTGCTTTTCACTTGGTTATGTGAACCTTGTGATTAATTCAAATTTGGTTTGAAGACCCCTTGCATGTTTTGTTTTCAAACTTGCTATTTGTTTTTTCCTATGTATTGTAACCTTAGATGGTGTGCACAACCATTTGACTAGATGAGTGTAGGAAATAACCTTGGAGAGATAGAGGATTCTAAATTTTCGTAGTGGGCAAGACTATTTTGGTCAGGGTTACCGGTGTATGGGGTTGGTATTAGTACTCTTACCGTTATGAAGGGAACAAGTCCACACATCACTAAGTAGTGTTAGGGCCGTGTGCCTATACTACCCAGTATATACAAGGGAACGCGATTCCTAGGAATGAGCAAGTAGCATGTGTTTTCTTTTAAAACTAAAAACTTGCATTTGCATTGCATACTCATAATATTGGGTCCTTGTGTGAGCATAACCATGTTACCAAGTGGCCTCAAAACTCAAGAGGGGAGTGAATTGAGTTTATAGAAACTTTTCGTAAATCTTTCATAAAACCTTTAATTCCCAATTTTCGTTGAAGCTATTAATCGATAGAAATGAATGAATGAATGAGATAGAAAGATATTGCACTCAAATGAACTAGACAAGAGAGATAGAGTTCAAGTAAATCAATAAAACAATGCACAATATAAAGAAGTTGAGTTAGGAAAACAAACACCAAACTTTATCTTGGTTCAGCCACCAATCCTCTTGTAGCTTAAGTCCAGATCTCAAGCAACCACTCGAGATTTTCACTATATCTTCAAGCTTGAAATCAGGTGCTTGACAACCTTTACAAATTTGGAGCACTCAACACACCTTGAGATACCTCACCCTTGTGCTTGAGCCTCTATATTCAAGGGATACCCCACCCTAATTGTTTTGAGGGATATCTCACCCTCTCTTGACAGATTATACAAGATTTAGATGAAAAAAACTCTCTCTAGAGCAAATAAAACAAATTGAAGAACTATGGTATTAAGGATTCACACAACTTGAAGCTCAAAATAGGGTATTCAATGAAATGATGAGAAAACTCGTATTTAATGCACAAGGATATTTTTCAGAATGTTTTCCAACTCATAATCAATGCATAAACACTTTCATTTATAGCCCATAGCATTTAAGAGACATTAGAAGTGGTTAGGGGCATTAAATGCTCTCAATAGATCCGTTGGGGAAGTGTTCAGTGTTTGAGCATAACCGGTTATGAGATATGTATAATTAGTTATAACTTATAGAAACAATATCCTGGGCTTTTATTAAACATCATAGCCTATTATGAGTTAGTCATAATCAGTTATGGAACTTTTAAAACTAACATCATAGCCTACTATGAGTTAGTCATAATCGGTTGTGGAACTTTTAAAACCAAAGAAGAACGTACTGGAACATCATATAACTTATTATGGATTATTCATAATCGGTTATGGAACTTTTAAAACCAACATCATAACCTATTATGATTTAGTTATAATTAGTTATGGAACTTTTAAAACCAAAGAGGAACATACTGGAACATCATATAACCTATTATGGATTATTCATAATTGGTTATAGGACTTTTAGAAATTATAAAAGCACGCTCTAACTTTGTCTTATAACTGATTATGAGTATATTATAATCGATTATGAGGCATAAGAAAAAGTAGGAATAGCCTTCGACTTAGTGAATAACCTGTTATGAAAAATCCATAAACCTATTATTCCCTTTTCAAAATATTTTGGCCCACTTCGTATTTGGCCACATAACCTGTTATGGGATATCTATAACTTGTTATGGGAAATCCATAACCTATTATGAGTTGCTTAGAAACATAGGATTTTCAAAGAATTTCTCAACCAAGGATATCCAAAATCTTTCCAAACTTTCTAAAAGCATTTTACTCAATCTTAAACATAATTTTCACAAGATGAAAATATGATTATGCAAAGCCATTTAAAGATGAGTTTAGAGCCAAGAAATGAGCTTTTGTGTGAGTCCAATATACCTCTACATATGATCTAAGTCCTATTAGCTAATCTTGAAAAACCTTGGGACTTGATCTTTTGCACTTCATTGCTTTCTTGTTTGTTGATCATCAAAACCAAGACCATTGCCATTCACAAACCATACATCATGTCATGAAGAATTGCATTTGTTGGCTATTGTATGGGTGTTGGCCTTACTTATCGCTTGCTTGTTGAAGATATCTTATGATTATATGGGCGGTTGTTTAATATCATTGATTGTCGTATATATGTGAGTTAGAATTATAGCTTTCCTTGTGAATGTTACATAGAGTGGTATGTATCTTCTAATAGTGTTGAGCAGTGGCTCATTTATCTATTGTTGGTATGATCTTATGTTTATAATTGTGGTTTATTCATTGTGGATGATTAAACATTGGTATTGGTTACTTATACTAAAAATTGAATTGTCACCCCGTATATTGCCATATAAATCCAGATGGGAGCTTTTCCAAAGGAAAGAAGAAAAAGTATGAAGACTAGAGTAGATTTTATGCATAGTAATGTAAAGCTTGTATTTATTTACACTGCTTTAAGTTTGTATAACGTTATGTATTTACAATGTGCCTTGTGAGGCTTTTGATGTATGTATATAACTTAGTTTTCTATAATTATTTATTTAGATGAATGAATGTTATAGGATTAGAGTGTTGTTTTAAGTTAGAAGTAGCATGGCTAATACTACTTAGCCATCCAAGTATGGTCTAAAAATAATATTCATATAATCCATAAAAACAACAGGTGCATTTGTCAGACCAAAGGGCATTACAAGATATTCATAATGTCCATATCTGGTCCTAAAGGCAGTTTTAGGGATGTTTTCTTCTCGAACCCTAATTTGGTAGTACCCTGATCTCAAATCAATCTTTGAAAACATTGTAGTAACTCTTAGTTGGTCCATCAAGTCATCAATCCTAAGCAATGGATATCTATTTTGAATTGTTACGTTATTCAGTTGTCTATAATCTACACTTAATCTAATACTTTCATCTTTCTTTTTCACCAAAAGTATTGGTGCTCCCCAATGTGAGATACTAGGTCTAATGAACTTTTTATTCAACAGTTCTTCTATTTGTTTCTTAAGTTCAAAGAGCTCTATAGGAGACATTCGATATGGTGCTATAGAGATAGGCCCTGTCCCTGACACTAGTCTATAGTAAATTCTATTTCTCTCTCAGGAGGTAATTCATTAATTTCATCTGGAAATACATCTGGACATTCTCTCACTACAGGAATACTTTCTAAACTCTGTTATTCTCATAATTCAAAGAAAACAAGAAAACGTAACATTGAGCTCCTTCTACTAAGCAGTTGGTGATTTAACTGGCATTCAGGTAGATAGACTCAAAAGAAGTATTTACCAAAGTTTTATTTGAGCAATTTAGAACAATATGGTTCATTGATAACTAGTCCATACCCAAAATAATGTCTATGTCAGTAAGGGGTAGACAAATGAGGTTTACAATAAAGTCTCTATTTTCAACAGTGACACAATAGTATAAACATATTTTGGAAATGGTTACTGGTTTTCCCATAGGAGTAAAAATTGTTAAATCATAGGAAATGTCTAACACAGGTAAATCCAAAATCCTTACACAATCATAAGAAATAAAAGAGTATGATGCTCTTGAATTAAATAATACAGTTAAAAGATTATTTTTAACTATGCACTTACCCTGTATCAGATTAGAGGATTGAACCACTTCTTTGCCACTCAGAGTGAACACTCTTCCTCTAGTTTGGGGCCTGGGAATAATGGCTCCTCGTTGCTGAGAATTAGAAGTTGTTGTTCCTTGCCACTGGGGACAATCTCTGGCATAATGTCCCTTCTTACCGCAGACAAAACACTCTATCTGATCCAGCTGACAAGCTCTATTACCATGGAATCTATTGCATTTTGGATATCTAGGCCCTTTGTCCTCTTTCTGAATTTGCTTTCCTTTTCTTTGCTAATCTGTAGGCCCCTAACCCTGAACATTTTTCTTAAACTTATCATCACCTGTCTTTCTCTTCTGGAAACTTTGTGATCGTTGTCCTTGTTCTGGATTAAACTTAGAAGATTCAATAATTCGACACTTGTTTACCAAAGAGTAAAAATTTCGAACCTCAAAAAGTCGTATTTTCTCTTTCATTTCTCCTCTCAAACCATTCTCACACTTGACATATTTCCATTTTTCATCAAGATTAAATTTGAGATACGAGGAAAATTTAGATAGTTCTTCAAACTTAATCAAGTACTGATCAACTGTCATATTCCTTTGTTTAAGCTCCAAAAGCTCCATTTCTTTTTGCTCTTGCATATTCTGAGGAAAATATTTATCTAGAAGAGTGGTTTTAAATACATACCATGTGATATGAGTCCTAACTACTCCCAGAAGCCTTCTTGTATCAGTCCACTAGTATTCAGCTTCCCCTTTCAGCATAAAAGAAGCGAAAATTACTCGCTGCTCATCAGTACAACCCATTGCATCAAAAATCTTCTCCATCTCTCTCACCTATTCATTGACTTTGACTGGATCATACTCACCATTAAATGATGGTAGGTTATTTTTTCTGAACTCTGATAAGTCATGAAAATTTGGATTTCTTACCACAACTGCTTCATTTTCATGTTGTTATGGTGATTGTGGATTATTACCTATCCTTTCAATATCCTGTTTGTAACTATTGTTTACGCTCATATAGCAACTATCATCTCTCTTTGAGTAGCTGTTATTTCTCTTTGTTCCCTCATGGTTGATGCCATCTCTCTAAGTACCTCCATCACATCAAACATATTTTATTAGTAGGTGCCCTGCCTTCATGCATTCACCTAGAAGATGCCATAGTCTCCTGTACATACAGAATAATGAATATTGAGTTGATCAGATTCAATATCATATAACAGTGCATCAGTTAACTATAAGCATACAACTCAAGGCCTTTTATGCAATTCTACCTATGTATCTCATCATTATGATAGGAAAATGCATAACATAGCATAGCTAGTCCATACCCCAACTCAACAAGATGAATTGCTCTGATACCAAAATGTAACGCTCTTAATAACATTACTAATAACGTATCTGAATTTATGTATTAGCAAGTAAAATTAAGTACGCCACGTAAATTTAATAAATTATGTTTATATTGTATTTAAGTGATATACAGAAAATATGAGTTTGTCGCAAAATAATAATACATTAGTACATTAAAAGGATAGTATACAACGTATGTAATAGAACAATAATTTGCATAAACTTATACAGAGTATCAATTATACAATACAAAATACAAACTAACAACTAAACTATCCTAGGTCTTCTGCTTTTGCTTCCTCGCTGAAGATCCTGGTGCTGGAAATATTATAAAAAACAAGAACAGGAAAGGGGTTGGAATTCAGAGAATCCTCAGTAACATTATTAAAAATCAGTGACATCGTAATGCTACCAACTATTTCAGGGAAAAATAGTTTAAAAACTCATTTTATTATGCAAGAAGGTGGCAAAAACCAAATCAAATACTTCCTCTTCCCAAAACAGAAATTCCATTATTAATAGTTTCTGAAAATATTTATTATCAAAAATCACATTTAGCATTCATAATAAATTTCAGAAACATAGTTTTAAACAAGTATCACATTTAGCCAAATGAATTCAATTTCATCTTAATGTTTATTTAAATTACTTAGTAGTAGTCTGCTTTTAGGTTAGTATACTTCAACCTATCTATGACCATTCGTCAGTCACGTAGAACTACTCCTATAAATGAGTAACCTAGCCACCTATAGTAAGGGAATGTCCATCCGCAACATAGAGTTGTGAGTAGAGAGGGAATATCTGTAACACCCTATTTTTACACATGTTAGCTTGTATAAGGTTACAGATGTAGCTTAATACTTGTTTAACATGTCCGTTAAATTTTATAACATTTTGAGTTAATTTAGGTACTTTGCCGCAACACAAAACGTGCAAAATGGGTAATTTAACTTAGAAAAATAGTATAAATGCCTAATTAACGAAAATAAATATGAAAAATTTATTTCCAGGTCACAAATGTGTGGAAGAGGATGTGGTTAAATTTTGAGGGCAAACGGAGTCAGTTTGGTATTTTTAAAGATAACGAATGAGTATTTAAGTACCGAATTAAGGCGCAGCAGATATGAAAAATTATGAAAATGATGAAAAAAGAATTTATATGGATCTTATAATTTATTCTAAGGTTGTTTGAAAGCAGGAAACTTGATTTAGTAAGATCAAAGTGTTCTTAACAAATACAAAGTTTAGTGAAATGGTCATTTTACCCTTAATATCATCTTTTAAAAAGATTAGATTTGTCTCATCTTTATCATCTCTCTCATACACGGTTGCAAAGGAAAATGAAGAGATAAACAGAGAAAGAAAAGGGGGAGAGGAAGAGGAAGAAATTTGTGGAGAAAAGAGGAAGAACAAAGGCAAAGGATGGAGATCCATCTTCAAGCTTGAGGTAGGGGTTTTTGCTTCATCTTTTCTCTTCCCTTATTATTTTTCTCAAGCTTGAAAAATATGATTTGAGTTATGATTTGAAGAGAAATAGACAAAGTGATTGTTATGAATTTAGCTATGTTATGGAATCATGTTTTCTTGTTGATTTTTGAATGAACTTTGAGGCTTGAAAGGTGGGTTGAAACCATACTTGTTTGGTTTGATTTGTTGATGATTGGTTGCTTGAATATTTTGGATATGATGTTGAAGAATTGATATTGGTTGAATTTGAAGTTTGAATGGTTAGAAGTTAATGGTCTTGAGTATTAATTAATGGAAAGGAAAATGTATTCTGGTTGCTGTTGGAAAACGAAAATGACACAGGGGAGCCGTGGCACCCTACTTTCAGTTTGCAGGAAAACTCCTGCCTGAGGGATTGAGGCTGCGGCACCAATGGAGTGGGAGTTGTGGCCCTCATTAAAAAAAAATGTGTTTTTGCTATGAAAATGCTATGAAATGTTTAGGGTCTTAATTTTAAATGATACAATATGACTACTTAATGTAAGAATGATGAAAAATAAGGTATAGAGCCCTCTAATGTATGATGAACAAGGATGAGGCCTTGAGCCATGTATAAAATAATAATGCAAAATGAGGCATTAAGCAACCATATAATGTACATAATAAGAAATACCATAGTGTATAATGGATGGATGCATTATGTTTTGATATAAAATGATTATGTTATGAAACATTAAATGAGGTTGACAAGCATGATATTGGGAAGCAATATAAATGAAACTGTAAATGTAGAAGAGGTTGAATGAGTCCTTCTCTACAAACATATATGGTAATGTACAAATGAAAAGTTTAATGATTATGGTAAATACTTCCCTATTATGCAAGTAAAAGTATGATTATGTAAAAAGTGAAATAAAGAAAGGTTCTTAATATTACTGCATGTTTTGTTTTCAAACTTGTTATTTGATGTTTCAATATATTGTAAATCTATAGCTTGGACAAAAGGGCTCCAAGCGTCAAAGTTATGAATGTTCGGTAGTGCAAGGAATAAAAAGGCGTTCTGCCTAGCCCGAAACAATATAAGGAACAAAAGGGTTTCTTGGAACAAAAGAGCTTCCTGAAAATAATCAAATAACATGTGTTTTCTAAAACAAAATCTTTTTAAATCATTGTATAAGCATACTTTAGGGTTGTCATTAGACATAATCATACATCACCATGCATTGCATAAAATTCACAATTGTATTGGCAACTGTCTATTTTTATCAAATGAGAAGATTAAAGATAAAAGCTAGTTAGGAAAGGTTATGAATAATACTTAAAGGGAGTTGGTATTGTTGATAGTATGATGATATATGTTTAAAGTACACGCTATCCAAATAGGTTGTTATGTGATAATTAAATTGATTATTACCATAGTTGTTATGAAAGAATATGTTAATTCATGTGTAGAATTGCTTTGTACTGATTAATTATTTTTAGTAACAAAATGAACTTCCTGTTTTAGGAAGGGAAAGGACTGAATTTTGGCTTACAACACCTTTACAAATGATTAAGTATAATTTGTTTTTTCCCAAAGTAGCTGGATTTACCATGATGTTACGATTTCAAACTTACTACTAAGAATTATTAATTCTCACTACAATTTTTTTTATGTTTTCCATGATAAATCTAGAGAAGGATCCAAGCAAGCGTAAGAGCAAGGAGATGAAGACTTAGTTAAACAGTGTATGTAAATAGATTTGTTTTGTATTTATATTAATGGCTCTGTAATTAAGTTTATGTAATTAGTTTTGTTAAGGTTTGTAATCTCAAACATATTAGATAGGTTTCTAGTAAAGAGCAAGTTTCTTGCGGTGTAAAATGTCTTACTCTCTTATTTTTGTAGAGGTTCTATATATTTATTCGTTAAATTGGTATTGAACAAGTCGTAAATTATGCTTTAAGTTAAAAAGTGACATGCTTAATTCTATTTACTTAATATACTTAGGGTATACTACAGTATTGGAATTTCGGTGTTACAATATCCGTCCTCAACTATTAAGATAGGGAGGGAATGTCCGTCTTCACACTATCCACAAACCAAGATCACCACTATCAACTAGAAAAAATTTGAGTAAAGGGTGAGGGAATGTCCATCCTTACACTTCTATTCTATCTAATGATAGAGATCATTTCCAAGGTCACCATTCAATCTCAAAGTCACATTTTCAATCAAAAACCCAGCTTGAATGCATAATAAGATTACACTCAAATAAAGGTTTAACTTGGTGACATATAACCTTGCTTTCAAAGTACATTTCAAGCTATAATTTTAAATACATCAACACCAAAATTTTGGTCTCAAAGGGCAAGTTACTACCATAACCATTAACCATCATCCACATCATAATTTCATGCTCAAAATAACATTTCTGGTCACCTAAGATAACCATGCTACCATGACCTATAAGGATCATTCAAGGCATAATTTTCATGTAAAAACACATCAAAATTTTAGTCACAAACAGAACCAACACTGCCATGACCATTCAACATCATTCAAGCCATGATTTCACACATTAAAAACATCAATCAATATACAAGTTAAAAATAGGGCAGCATTCTACCCTTGTTTTAAGTCATCATTCAAGGTTCCATTTCAAGCATAAAAGCCATCATTTACAACCATAAATAGGGCAGCCTTGAGCCTTCATTTTTCTTGACAACTAATAGCAATATATTTTATTCATTTAATGATTCACTCACTAAGTGTCTTAAGGTTCAATTTGACTTAATTATATTAGTTTTGTCACATTTTATGATATTAGGCCTAATTGGATCATTGAATGAATTATTGCATGAATTGACCTTTATTTGTCTATTTGGCAATATTCAGTATTTTGGCTATACTTTGAGTTCCAAATATCTTATTGATGTGATTCTGGTCTTGTAGGAAATTTAAGGCAAATCTCTACAAGTTTCATGAGACCTCAAGAGTTGAATCATACATTTAGATAATTTAAATTGAAGTTGAAGCAAGAGTCAGAATGTTGATCCTAATAGCTTGACCTCTGCGCACTCATCAGCCCATATCTCAAGTTATAGGAGTTCAATGGATGTCAAACTAGGTATAAATGAAAGATAAGACACAAAGCTATAACTCTTATGAGACTCCTAAGCTAAACTATGTTGTTTTGGGCACGTGATTGAAGCTAGAAAGTATAGGCGAATTGATGACAATTTAGGTCACTTAATTGAGCATAACTTGAGTTGTAGTCCTCTAAATGACATAGGACTTGGGCCCAATGATTGCTAATGGACCCAACTTTGTAACTAATAGGTTCTAATCATGTAAGGTCCAATTAGGGGTTAGTTATAGGAGGTAGAAGCAGAAATTCGAGGCTCATCTTCTCATTCTACACTTTTCATTCTCTCTCTAGATCTAGATCTCTCTCTTTTCTCTCCCTTCTCTCTAGATTTTCCCTCTTTTTCTGAGTTCTTCCTTCCCATTCATGGAGGGTTAGAGCCCTTAATCAATCCAAGGGATTAACATTCTTGATGCTTAATCTTGAGATTCTGTTTTAATTATTTTACATTCAAATATTAATCAAGTTTCTCTCTTTCATCTTTGCTTAATTTTGATTGAGTTGCTTAATTTGATTGGGTTATTTATATGATAATTGCGTAATTTCCATGTGTGAAGGATGAATTATAGAGACTAAACAAAGCATTGAAGATGTTTGATGAAATGTTTAACTTGGTTGGATCTTAGTTTTTAAGTTGATTTGGGTTTTGGATGAATGTTTAATTTGTCTAACCATGATTAGTTGAATTCTGGATGCTTATCTAGTAGAAGATCTATGGATCATCTTGAGACGTTTTGATGTGATCTAAGACCAAGGATTCGGTAGATGATTGAACAGATCTATAGAGATCAAGGATGGATTAAAATCAAGATTGATTAATTCTCTTGGATTGTTTACTTCTTAATTCTGTTTTCTCTTCTTTAATTGTTTTCTATTTTTTTATATTTAATTTCACAACTACTTCCCCCTATTTATTAACCTCTTAATTTGACTTCATAATTAGAGTGATATACGGGCTCGATCCGGTGTTACCTTATGTTGCAAGTAGTTCTAGTAATTCGGTTATAAATTGTTTTAAATTTGGTAAACTCAGCAGTTATCAACAACTTAGACCACAATTTCAATCACAAAATCAATCATATTATCATCACAAAATTCTGCCCAAAAAAGAACACATACAGTTGTGACACTTAACCTTAAATTTCAACAATTTTATCATCAATTTCATATCATAATTCAACACAAACAGCAATACAAAATAGATGAACAATTAAAAAGATACAATCATAATCACAATTTAGCCTGGCCGTGAGTCCTAGGGCAACATATCATTTCTCAAATCTTAAATTTTTGCTCAAGAACTCAAAGAAAGAATAGAACTAGAACAAGGTGAATTAGAAACACAAGAAAGAACAAAACACATGCTATTTTACTATTGCTAGCCGTGAGCTTCAAGGGCTCCATGGACCAGTTTTGTGACTCAAAAATAGTGAGAAAGGAAGAGCAAAAAGATGGCAAAGGACCCCTAACTCACTCCTAGCTTTGCTCCCTTGAATTTTCTAGTTTTTCCTCTTGCTTTTTCTACTTGTTTCTCTTTTCTTTTCTCTTGTCTTCCTCATGGTGGAGCTGCAGAATTTGGTGCTCCTTTGCCTCTATTTTAGCCGAGGGAATTATGAAGAAAAAGTGAGAAAAATATAGAGAAATCTAGAGATAAAGGCTGGAGGGTGGTTATGGTCAAAGATGACCAAATTTTGAGTCAGTAACTTTTATATCTGTTAAACATTCTTTAATCTCCCAAAGTTAAGTTTTCAAGTTACAATAAGTATTATGAAAATTTTAAAACTCAACTTAGTTCTTAGATTTATTTTTTCTGTAATTTTTTTGTATATTGCTATTTATCAGTTAAGCTTCATTACTCAATCTCTAATTAAATTAAACTGAAGGATTAAGTAAATATGTTTATCGATACTTATCTTGATTGGTATTTTATGCCAAATTATTCTACATATCTTACTTATCATCTCCATAAAATTTCATAATTTTCTTAGATACGTAGTTGTTCCATTATTATTCTCTTAATTTCTCTTCGGTACCCTTAAAAATACCAAACTGGCTTAGATGCTTCCCCAAAATTTACTACAGCTTTTATCCATGATTTATAACTAGGGAATAAATTTTTCATATTTATTCTCATTATATTAGTTGTTTACACAGAAACTTTGGTTATTTCATTGTATTCAGTGTTATAGAATTACGCTCAAACAAGATTAGAAAATTACTTGAATTAACAGATAGTTCTTACTAGTATTATTAAGCTTCTATAATCCTAATTAAGATCATTAAGGTAGGAGAATGTTACAACTTACATAGCCAGTAGGATCATTTCTTCATAACATCCAACTTCGAATTGGTCTTGTGATTGCTAAAATTGGTTTAGCACATTAATACAATCGATTATAGTGATCTTCACCTCTCTTTTAACATAGTATAGCCCTATCCTATTCAAAAAGACAAATTTTCAACACTTGGTTGATAGAATTCACAAAAATCGCAAATCTTATACTTTGACAAAATTTCGACAGCATTTCCCTTTGGTCTCCAAGTGCATGACTCGAACATAGTGACATCTACCACGATCAAGTATACACCCAGAGAACAAAAAGAAATGTAACAGAACAAAATTTCATCAAGCATAAAATATGAGATTTGAAGAATAACCATTAACCAAGTGAAGAAAAAGTTTCTTCCTAAACTGTCCAACTTGGACAATTCAAGATTCAATACAATGAACAATAACTTAAAAAAGTACATGTGCTTACTAATATTGAATCTCAAACATGAAACTAAAATTTTGCTCAAATTGTAAAAAAAAAAACAAAGGATTAATTTCTATCATGCAACATGCCAATTAGCATAACAATCAAGAAAGTCAAGTAAACAAATCAAATGAATAATAAAGAAATTAATCAAAATAAAACCAACCCAAAAATGAATATGACATGCATTATAATTGTAACATTCTAATATTGAAATCCTAGTCTATCTATCATATACCTGGATAAACAGTATTAGCTATGCTACTTTTAACTTAACCATTATTCTAACCTATAACATTTATATCAATAAACCATTATGGATAGCCTAGTAGAAACATACTTCCACTTATATACATATAACTTTGTCCCAAGTGACAAAATGTAACATATATACAATTGTTTACAAACTGATTTCAAACATACATGTTTATACAAAAATTAATTACTAAAACATAAAATTAATCTAATCTTCAGTCTTCTTCTTTTGCTTCTTGTCTTTGAAAGAACTTCCACCTGGATTTACATGGTAACATACGAGATGAGAATCACATATTCTCAGTATAAATGTACCAATACCAGTAGTTGTAATATCCATAAGAACATACAACCCATAAACATCATAAATAAATCTATAATTAGCAATAAAACTACTATTCATATCTCAATAAACAATTACATTCTTTCTTTATGTAATGTTCTCAATAAAACTATTACCCTGAACTTATTCAATCATAAGATAAGATAATTGCTCATATAATTATCTAAAAAAAAAAAGTAAATGCGATGTTATGATTTATGATTATGATAATGAGATGCAATGTGATAATGTGGATGCAATGTCATGTAACCTGACTATTCCTCTTGGTAGTGAGGGAATTTGTTACATCCTTAACCTACCAGGTAGGGAGGGAATATGTTACCTCCTTAACTTACCTTATACAAAGTGGACTTTTCCACTGCCTTAACTATTAAGAATAGCAAGTGTGTGTAATGAATGTGGTGTTAATGCGGTGCTATGTCTAACTTTTACATAACCACCACATAACTCTATACCAAGTTTGTCCTTGTACTACTAGTTCTGCCTCAACTCTATGAGAACATTCAGGCACTATGGCACTCTACTTTTACCAACAAACTTAGTATACCTTCTTTCTTTCATTACTAGCTCTACCTCAACTTTATGAGAGCTCTTTATGTACTATGACACTCTACTATTGCCAAACAAACTTATTATGCTTGTATCTAGCACCCTACCTCATCACTACTCCTCGAGGGATATCTAAAACAACTCCATGTTGTTTATGATTCTAGATACACTACTAAGGCAATACTTGAAATGCATCAAAATTCTCATAATTAGAAAGTTTGCAACTTATGTTGCGGCTTCACATCAAGAGTGTTGTGGCATGATGGGTTGTGTCGCGACTCCAAGTATTTTTGTGTCGCGGCCCCGAGCTCTCTGGACTGTTTTCCTGTGTTAGCTAAGATTAGAGTGTCGCGACTCTTCCTGATTTGTGTCGTGGCTCTCCCTCGAAAATCTGGGTTCCCCAGATTTCTTAAGAACACACCTACATTTCACTCTTTTCAACCATACACAAGGGTTTCTACTCATTCAAACTCCAAAACCATCAATAATTAACTCAACAACATCATATTTTTAGTAACCAAACATTCAAACATCATCAAATCAAGCAAAACAAATATGGGTTTCTGTAACATCCTAAAAAAATTCCGTATCTCTTAAACAGTAATTTTGACAGTTAATCAAATTTTACTGTTTAGTAATTTCTGAGCGCTGTAAAATTATTTTAATTATTCCGTCAACGTATTTGATCGTTTTGAGTGATTTACTCTATGTCAGGAAAATAAAAATTTTCGGGCCAGGGAAAACTTTACGTAATTTAATTTTTACTGATAGGTTTTAATTATTTTACGTAATCTGATTTGATATTTGTGAGTTTTCTAATATTTGTGATTTTTGTGGATGATTATGAATTTTTTTTACTGTTTGTGGGCCTAGGGGGTGTATGTGGGCCCAGGTGGGTCCCGCAAAGTAAAAATTTTTCTACGCATAGAAAAATTTGTACTGTTTAGACAGAGACAAGGGATCTTACTAAACCTGAATCCGGAAACAGTTTTAGAAAATTTTTTATACTGTGTTTTGTACTGTATTTAATTATCGGGTGATAAAAAATACAGCAAATATAATTTTTGTGGGGTTTAGTAGATAAAAACAAATATTATACTGTTAAGTCAACATTAGTGGTTATGATAATTTTTGATGGACCAATAGGAAACAAGTCTAATATTGAAGACTTTGATATCAATCGGTGATTTAATCAACGGTGTAGGATAAGTCTAATATAATGGCTATGACCATTTATAACCTTTGGATTTAGAATTGATCAAGGGAGGAGATTTGGTCTTACAAAGTGGCTAGGACCATTTATGACCATTGGATGTGGATTTAATCTATGGTGGAGATTTAGTCTTAAAAAGTGACAAAGACCATTTATGACCATTGGATGTAAAGTTTGAAGGAGTAATCTTAACCCTTCATTTTGGAGACACATCTAAGGGCTAGGATTTAAAGAAGGAAAGATCCAATGGCCTAAATTAAGTCTTCTATCTAAAGCTATACCTAAAGTCTACCTTAATCCTAACCATTGAATTAATCAATGGCTTAGAATGCTTCAAATAATTGCTTGTACTTTCAAGATTGAATCTTAACCATTGATTTAATATATGGTTGAAATTTGGTCTTATATAATTGCTTGGACTTCAATTGTGACCCTTGGATGGCAACATGGAAGGAGAGATCTTGACCATCCATTTAGTAGCTTCATCTAAAGGATAAGATTAAAGGAGGAAGAAGATCCAATGGTCCAAGTTTGTTACTATCACTTGGAAACTCTCCAATTATTTGGTGTCTTTGACTAACACTCTAATAATTCACTCAATTCTCTCTTCACTCTACAGCAATGTTAGGAAAAAGGGGGCCAAAATCATTTCATGCATTTGCTATCATAATTCATCTTTGTCTCCTCCAAAAAGCCAAGACTTCATCAAATATTTTCTCTCCACTCTTCTCCTCTAAGTTTCGGGCAAGCACTCCAAGTATACCTTCCATCACTCTTCAATTTCAAACAACCATATTTCTTGAATCCTTACCTTATTCTAAGCAACTTTCATGTTGGAGACTTTCTCTAAATCATTTCAATGAGTTTTTCCAAGAGCAAGTTCTAAGATTTTTGAGGTGAAGTGTAAGAAAACTTCATTTCTTCTCTTCTTTTTCATGATCTAAACCATGTTTGATCCATGGTTCCTCTTAATCAAGCTTAATATACTAATTCCTTTGTGTTTGTTTTGTGTTTAAGAAACTTTTGTTGGTGGAGATCTTGTTCAAAGTGCAAAGCAAGGAGCTTTTTGAGGATCTTCAAGAGGTAAGAGGGAGATCCATCTCACCAACCAAGTATGGTGGTGAGAGATAGTTTTATATTTGGTGGATGGTGAATACATGTGAGGATTCATATCCATGGTCTTGTAATTTATTTGTAGGTGTTTATGTGTTTTAATTATTTGTCTATACTTGGTATGCTTTGCATGATTTTATGGCTTTGATAGTATGCTTAAATTATGTATGATAAGTATATGGCATGCTTGTAGTATTTATGATGAAATATGTATGTGTGTGCCATGATGTGTTGATGGAAAGGAAAACAATTTTTGGCTCCAATGGCCAAGGGAGAAGGCTACGATTTTTGATGCCCTTAATTAGGGTTCATGTTGAAATTTTTCAAGAACAAGGGAACTGATTTTTGGGTCCCTAGAACTTAGTGAATTTCGGCCAAGACACCTCAAAATAGGTGTTCACAAATTAATATTTTTATGAATGATGAAAATGGATGATTTGAAGAATATGGAAAATAAACAAAGGATTTGTTTTTCAAGAGAACAAGAACACGATTTTGAAGGGATTTTTATTGATTTCTTTTGTGTAAAAAGTTTCTAAATGTTTACTAATCATAATTTCGAAAAATAGACGGGCAAACGTTGATTTTAAGGATTTGCAAAGAAAGTGAAAAATGATTTGCAAAGAAAGTGAAAAAGGATTTGTAAAGAAAGTAAAAATGAATTTGAACAAATGGGTTTGGTTTTATGACCATCGGTATTTTAGTTTTGAAAACAAATGTTTTAATGGTTTTGTTTGTGTGAAAACAGAAATGATAAATAATTGAGTTAGAAGGAAAAATGTTTGATGGCTTCAATGGCCAAATACCCTATGGTTTTGAAAAACTGGTTATGCCTAAATTTTTATGGAATAAAATGATATTTTATAAAACGAAGTGTTTTGTTACTCGAAAGGTTTGACAGTTTTCAATGAACACGTTCACGGTTTTTTGTAAAGGATTTTTAATGGTTTTGTTTGTGTAAAACCATATCAATTTACAAGGAAAAAAAATATTTGATGGTTTCAATAGTCATGTCCACGTTTTTGATTGCTTGTAATGCCTTGATTTTTATGAACAAAGTGATTTTCAAAGTGGAAACGTAACTTGATTTAATACAAGGAATTTGGAAAGGGAATCAGAGTGTTTTATTACTTGAGAGAATTTTGTAAACGAAAGACAAAGAGAGGTTGAACATGTTTGAACTTCAATTTATTTTGAAGAAGGTTGTGTTTGGAAATAATTTGGGAAAAATGAAGAATATAAGGGTGTTTTGAAAATTTATTAACATATAACTTATTTCACGTTTTGAAGTACGTTAGGAAATTCTTAAAGTTTGAAACATTGATTTATATCAATGAAAAGTGATTTTGTAGGTTATATTTGGAAAAGGATTTCTTGAGTATAGAATCATGGAAAAAGATTTTCTTGAGTAAGAAAATATATTAAATGAAGTATAAAGTTATATTATTTTGAGAAAAGTTGAAAAGGAATTTTTGAAGGGTGAGAAATATTTTCTGTAATGGAATTGTGGTGAAAAATTATTTACGTATCTTAAAAACGTAATTTTTAAAGTACGTGGTTTGAAATACAGTAAAATATTTCTACGCGATTTGAAATATAGTAAAATATTTCTACGCGATTTGAAATACGGTAAAATATTTCTACGCGATTGGAAATGCGTTGAAATATTTTAAGCGATTTGAATTACGTTTAAATATTTTGAGAATGACAAAAAAGTTTTAAATATTTTACGTAATTTAAACTACTGTTGAAAAATCACTACTTGATTTAACAGCAATAGAATATTTTTACACGATTGTGAAAATGACAGAAAACTGCTACGAGATTTAGAAAGTATTTTAAATATTTTGAGAATGATGGAAAATGATTTACGTGACTTAAAAGAATGATTTTAAGTTACGCGATTTTGAAACAGTAGAAAAATACTATGCGATTTGAGAAACGTATATTCTTATGCGATTGAGAATAACGTTGAAAAATTAGTACGTGGTTTAAAAGTGCAACAGAAGAGTTGTGGTATTTTGAAAACGTAACAGAAGTGTTACGGTATTGTGAAAATATCGGAATTGTGAAAACGTAACGGAAATATTGCGCAATTTTGTGAAAACACGACGAAAGTGTTTTATAACTATGAAAATGTGATAACATGATTTTGCTATTGAATATACAGTATGAATTAATGTCGAACCAGTGTATGGACACTGTTTGTGAAAATGACAAGTTTTGTCTATGATTGGCATTTGGTGCATTTTACATGCATTGGAAAGATATGTCTGTGATTGGCATTGGTGCATTATACATGCATTGGAAAAATATGCGTTGAGGCATATGATTACATTGAACAAATGAAATTGAAAGATTTGGCTCTTGTGGTTGGACTTGCACTGATATATTCGTGCATTGTATAAAGTATAACTAATAAGCTATTTTGGCCCTTGTGGTTGAAGAGGGAATGAGAATTGATAGTGAGATCTATGATAGATCTTGGGGGCGTCAAGGTGCGGCGGTCGACCAGTGGATATCTGTCTGTGGGCTAAAGCTGGACCATATGCCACTTGGCGATGCAGTCCGTTGCAACACATTGACGATACCCGACAAGAACACGATTCTTTTCAACGACTGGAAGATTGTCTTTGGGCTAAGGCTGACAATTAACAGAGCATTCTCCTCGAAATTGTGAAAACCTCCATGGAGTTGTTTTTGAAAAACTGAGTCTATGTGCACATGCATGAATATGAACATTTATATCTGTATGATATATTAATTTAGGAATATTGGCTATGACAACTGTTTTGAATACTTGGATGATGATGATGATAGTTGATTAATGTTGATGGCATGATCATAATTATGGTATGATGTATCTATATGATATGCTGTTTGTGTTATCTCTGTGCTACCATGTTGGTATTGGCGTAGGTAATCTCACCTCTTTGCTATGTTGTCTTGCTGTGTCTGTATTGTTAAAATTATACAGTAGAAGGAATGAGTTGTCTTAAACATACTGAGAGGTAAATATTCTGAGTTCGGAGACAACATCAGAGAATGACTATTCCAGAGTCGATAGCATGCAGTGTTAACAAGGAGCAGATGTCTGATGCATCAAGAGGGATACAAAAAGAAATAAGTATGTTAAGTTTTCTCGTTAATATTGTACTGTGCTATTAAGTAGGACCTGTCATAGGGTTTGCTACTGTTAAAAAAAAGTGTGTTAGTTTTATATTTCTCTTTAAATTGTTAAATATTAATTGGTGTCAATATTGTATATTATTCAGTAAATATATTTTCAGTAATACTTATGGATTTCAGTAAGTTTATGTTTCAGTAAGAAAGAAATTTTAAAACCAATCTTTTTATAACTCAAACCTTGTGCGAACTTCTTTTTTATTATGAGTCGGGAGTCAGACATGTGATACCCTAGGGAGGGTGTTACAGTTTCAAACTCATTTCTCAACTAACTAACCAATAGGAAACTATTGATTTTAAGGTTTCTAAACCAGCATCCAAGCATCAAACTAGCTAGTATCTATCTTATTTCAATTAAAGAAGCAAGAAACTAAGATCTATCTCCCTATTTTCACCCAAAACCCATTTTTCCTCATCAAGCCACAACAAGAAACAAGATTAAGATTAAGGGAAAAAAGATGAAAATCAAACACCCCTACCTCTTTGTGGAGTGGATGATCATACCTTAGCCTTTCCTCTTTCCTTCCTCTTCCTCTCCCTCTCATCTTCTTCCTTTTCCTTCCTATTCTCTTCTTCTCTTTTCTTTCCTTCCGTTTTTGTCTATGCCATGTGAAGAGGAAAAAGAAGTCAAATGGCTTCTTAAAAGATAATTACTAAGTTACACTGATACTTTATATCCCTTAGGAACACTTTGATCTTACTAAATCAGGTTTTTCTAACTTCCTTAGGTATTAGAATAAATCCTAAGATTCATCTAATTACCAAAAACATCATTTTTCATACTTTCCCATATCTGCACTAAGTCTATTCGGTATTAAAACACTTACTTTGTGTGCTTAAAAATACCAAACGAACTCAATTTACTCTTAAACTTTTACTACATCTTACTTAACTCATTTGTGATCTAGAAACAAATTAATCTATATTTGTTTCCCTCAACCTAACCTTTAAAACCATTTTCTAAGTTATTTTAGGCTACTTTCCACCTTATGTGTTGCGGCAAAGTACCTAAACTAACTCGGTTTGATATCAAACTTCACAAACATGTCAAGCTAGTATTAGGTCAATGCTGTTAATAGCAGGTGGCAGTCCATGGCAGAAAGCCAAAAATTCGCCATACAAAATGGCGGAAGCATGGTGGTTGATTAAAAGAATTAAAAAAATACAAAAAAAATTTGCTAAATATAATAAATAATAACAACTAATAACATACACCAAGAACAATAAAATTAGAAATATATTCTATCAAATAAAATTCATCAAAAGTATCACAATTCAAAAGCATAAGGGAAAAACATAACTATCATAACTCATATCTCAGTCATAAACATAATCAAAGTCTCATAAGTCATACCATAAGCAATTAAGCATAAGCAAAAAAAGTGTTACTATCAACAAGTTCAGGACAAGATACAATCACACAAGAATAAGTTAAAAATCTATGTGTCCTCCTCCTCCTCCTCTAGCTCCTCCACATCAATATAATCATCATTGTCAGTGTCATATAGTGAGGCATATCCCTCAGGTTCTTCTGCTTTCGAATCCTCAAAATCAATTTCTTGTAATCCTTCTTCCAACTCCTCAATGTGGTCTTCAAATTTCAATTCTTCATCATCTTCAACTTCAACCACTTTTACTTTTCCTCTTTTGGTTGAAAATACACTTGCTAAACCTTTCTTGGTCTTAGAAACTCTTGCAGCTGCTGTGCTTGAACCACTTGTTGGTTCCTTTCTTTTTTTAGTTTGAAGCCTAGTATATGTTCTAGGCTCTCCAACCACCAAAACCCTATAAACAGTTTCCCAATTAAGACCATCATCATCCTCAAAAACCCTGTCATTCGCAACATCATCATCATCACCATCCATCTCTCCAAGTAGCCATTCATTACACTCATCAATATCATCGAGTGAGATTGGGTCAATTTCATCCCTAAGATTGTATCTTCGGTTGAGTGCTTGATTATATTTGACATACACTAAGTTGTGCTATCTTTTATGCTCAAGCCTGTTTCTTTTCTTAGAATGAATCTGCAACATTAAGATAAGTAATTAAAAGTGTTAATAATTATAAGAAAGTATTGATTATTATTGAGGATTTGAGGCAGACCAAAATGAAAGCAAATTGATAATTACTTGCTCAAACACACTCCAATTACATCCACATCTTGATGCACTACATGCCAAGCTCAAGATCTTAATAGCTAGTTTTCGTAAATTTAGAGCTGATTGTCCATACATTCGCCACCATTGAACTACAAAGCCAAAGATATTTTGTTAAGCAAATGACTTAAATTTTAAAAGTTAGAAGAACTTAGAACTCAACTTACTTAGAAGACTAGAAGTTCTATTCTTAGTTTCTCACCTGGTGCAATGGCTTTCCTCTGTAATATTGCAAAGTTATTTCCAAGCATACCACTAACAACTTTATAAATTGGTAACTCCAAGAGTATCTTCTGTTTCAGCTCTTGAGTTGGCACCAACTTCTCGATGCATGCATACAATCCATTTGTAACCTCAAAATCATATTCTATGTCAGGATTGTCATAGAAGAATTCTGGGTTTAAAAGGTGACCACCCGCATGTAATAGGTGATGAAGCTGGCAAGTCCATCTCTTATCAATGATTTAAAAAACCTCTTTGTATTTGCTTTCATTATTTTTGAAAGACTTGACAATGGCTTTTTTTACCTTCTCCATTGCTTTATAAATATAACCCATGGCTGGCTTTTTCTCACTATCAACAAGTCGAAGCACTTGAACAAGAGGAGCCATCACTTTGAGTATAAACACCACATTATTCCAAAAAGTCGGCATAAGTACAATTCTTGTTGCTTCCCTCCCCTTAGCCTCCATAAACAACTTGTTTCTTACCCAATCATCTGAGGTAAACATCCTTCTAAGATTTGCTTTCTCTTTATGAATCCTTTCCAATGATAGAAAGGATGTTGCAAATCGGGTGACTGCATGGCTCACCAATTCCCTCTTGTTTGTACAGTACCTCAACAAACTCAAGGTACTTGAATGGCCATAGATGAAGCCAACAAGAAAGATTCCCCTTTAAATTGTCTTCTTTATTAAAGGAAACTTACCAATGTCTTCCAAAATCAAGTCTATGCAATGGGCTGCACAAGGGGTCCAATAAAGATGTGGTCTTTTTTTTTTCCAACAACTTACCGGCTAGAACATAGTTGCTTCCATTGTCTGTTATAACTTGGACAACCTTTTCCTCTCTAATCTCCTCCACAATAGAGTCAAGCAACTCAAATAATTTTTCATCAGTCTTCACAAAGTTAGATCCATCAATAGACTTCACGAACATTGTCCCGGTAGGAGAGTTGACCAAAAAATTAATCAAGCATCTTTGCTTGCTATCAGTCCAAGTATCCGACATAATAGAGCAGCCAAAACTTGCCCATTGCTGCTTTTGACCCTTTAATAATTCTTCGGTGTACACCAACTCCTTGTTGAGGAGTGGAACTCTTATGTCATGATAACTTGGAACTCACAAAAGTGGTCCAAAGCTTCCAATGGCTGCAACCATGTCTTGAAAGCTTTGCAATTTGATTATGTTAAACGACAACCCATCTTGGTACCAAAACCGAGCTATATATTGATAGGCTCTTATTGTAGCTTCTTTATCACATGCCTCTCTGATGCTTGCTTGCCCCAACCTCTCTTATTTTTTCAATCGCAGTTTCTGGTTTTCTAAAAAACATATCAATAAGGCCCTTCAAAGTACCTTTACATGTACCCCTCCTGCTTGCATATGCAGGTGCAAGTGTTGTATCTCTAAACCCAAATGTTTCATCCATTGCACGTTCTTCATCACTATCACCATCAAGATCAAGAATATCCCGCATTTGCAGTTTGTGATTTTGAATTGCAGCAATTGCTTCACTCTCTTGCTTCTTTTTATCCTTCAAATATCCCCACAACTCTTCTCTAACTTCCGTTGGACATTTCGAGCAAGCTGCAACATTGCCTTTCTTCCCCATTAAATGCTCTTTTTCTATAGTGATTCCTCCCCTTGTGACTTTACCACAAAAATTGCACACAATTGTTGGTATCATTTTTTGCAAGCTGGTGGCAATATTGCCATACAGGGTCTGTCCTATTATTATTAGCAGCAGACCTTGAAGTGTTAGAAGAGGCTTCACTTTGTCCACAAGATGCCATTGTTCTAGGTTAGGTCCTAGAAGTGAAAATAAAACAGAGACTTAGATAGGAATAGGATCATAGGAAAGGAAAATAAAGTGTAAGAATTAAGAAGTGTAAAACAGAGAGTTAAGCTTGAGAGTTAAGAGTTAAGAGTGTAAAACCCAAAATGGAGAGAGGTGAAAAACCCAAAACGAAAAAAAAAAGAATGACATTCATGAGAATGGCAGAACAATGAACAAACAAAGTTTGAGAACAGAGACCAAAAAAAAAAAAGAAAGAAGTGAAGATTGAAGAAAGAATAAGAAGTGAGGCTGAGAAGTGAGAACAGAACAGAGAAAGAGAGGGAGCTAAGAAGGGTATTCTATCACATTACCTCACCGGAGAAGGTCATCGGCCGCCGGAGATGCCTGGGTCCCGCGCTCAGTCACTGGAGTTGATGGAGGAAGACGGTGGGTAGGAGTAGGAAGAAGTCTCGAGAGGCAGAAGTGGTGTTCGTCAAATGGAATGGGTTAGGGATTTTATAAATCCCTTCGTGAAAATCCTGAAAAGCCCTTAAAAAAAGATGCTGAAACCGCTATTTCAGCAATGGAACGCCATAATCGCCATGGCGCCATGACCGTGGCGGCCGCCATTTGGAACAAGGCGGAATTCGCAACTCAATAGCTGGCGAATGGCAAATTCCGAGAATCCCGCCATCACAATCCGCCATGATGCCACCATGGCCGCAATTTAACAACACTGTATTATGCTACCTCTGTAACCATATACAAGCCTAATATATTATTGAGGGTGTTACAATAACCATATCAGAGGCCCTTAAAATAACGGATAAATAAATTTACAATAATGTGGTTGTAATTTGTAACCATTCTCTAGTAGCTCTGCAGGCTCAATATTCAATCTGAAAGTCGACCAAGATTCTAGCCTATTGTTACTATTAGCATCTAGACAATCTAATAAGGGAACATGGGCATAGTGTTTGGTATTGAGTGATAAAAGATATCCAATGCATATCATATCATATCAACCACAACTTATCCCTTATAAATTAGTCTAGTCCTAGAGTGGATACATCAATCAGCAACACCCTGAAACTTGAATTAAATCCAGTCCACTAATTAGAAGACCAAAAACACTCAACTGCAATAGATATAGTGGTTGTACATATATTACAATATAATCAAAGAAAAGGGGTTCCAAAAATGAAAAACATCAATCATAAGAGCTTTCCAATCATGCTAAATATCTAGTGGTAGAAATCCTCAAGAAACAGGAGGCAGAGCACCAAAGTGAAGAGAAGTCAAGAACACCATCTTGTTTCCAAAGTACACAAAAATATAATATTGAACATTGAACTTTAAAGATTCAAGCATATCTCATTTCAATCACCAACTACTGCAAATATAGAAAATCTCCCAAAATACCTTCCCTTCTAAAATCTGCAGGTTCATAGAATTTCTTACCAGTCCAATCAAAAGAAAACCATGTGAGAAAATTCTTTTATAACTTTGAGAGATAAACATACCCCAGGATTGCACATAGAGTTAGTGAGAACTTCTGAAGTTAAATGAGGAAGGTAAGAGGTGTTTGAGGACTGCAATTGGGGATGAATGTGAGAAGTTTCTATACTAAATGGTCCCCTGGAGGTAGTTTAGTGGATATCTATGGACCAAAATTTATTCGAGAGGCAAAAAGCATCTCTACTGCCAAGTCAGTAGCAATTTAACAAATGTCAGGTGAAAGTGGAACTGGCGCCTTGCAGGATCAGATAACAAGTTGGCAATTAAAATTGACTAGTCTGACTAGACAGAATAAGGTGATCCGGATTGTAGGGAACACTGGTTGTTTTCAATTAGCTGCTACATGGGAAGCTCTGAAGATAAACTTTGCACATACTGCTTGGTAAAAACTTGTTTGGAATGATTTTCCTATGCCCAAGCAGAACTTCATCAGCAGGTTGGCTTTAAACCATAGATTGACCACCGAAAGGAGAATTAATGAAATGGGGTAACAAGGGAAATGTGTTGTGTTCTTTTAGTAGGATGATTAAAGACACAGTATTTATTTTTTGAATGCAGCTTTACAAGGA
Organism: Ormosia emarginata; assembly: GCA_029884605.1. Classification (NCBI taxonomy): domain Eukaryota; kingdom Viridiplantae; phylum Streptophyta; class Magnoliopsida; order Fabales; family Fabaceae; genus Ormosia; species Ormosia emarginata. The sequence continues at coordinate 27,224,208 of JAQQTP010000074.1, read as the reverse complement.
GACTACGGTGGCAATGTCTTCATAGGATTTATATTTACAGACAAATATGCTCATGGAAGGGTGAGATGAAGTGGTTACTTTCTTTCAAAGGTTCTACTACAATTCATGTTGTTATCCTATATCCATGTGGGAAGTTACTCTCACCTATATCATATATGGAGGGAATATAGCAATGGGAACTATGAGGTACTTGTTACTGATGTGAAGATAATATATGAACCTATTTATAAAATAAAAGATAAAAAATGAAAACATAATACCAATAAAATAAACCTAACATATATTATCTTTTATTTTATCTTTCCTATTTTTGTTATAATATATATAATATATGAACCTCCCCATTTGGTCTTCCTTAGACCTCAATATCTCGTTAAACAAATTTATGCTTGGTTATACCTTTATCTCTAGGTCCAACCGCTTTTCCATTATCCATCCTCTTCATTGCTTCTTTTACCTCAAACTCCCCGAACCGATAAAATGTTTTATTTTGATCTTCCTCTCATCGACCTTTGGTGTGTCCTTGGCAAGTTGTTCTGCTTTTATATTTAAGTGGCAAGCTCTGAACCTATTCTAAAAGTAACTTTAAAACTTTGTCACAGCAATCATCTTAAAAACATTTTTAAGGTTTAGTTCACTAGTTATTTCCACATTAAATTTATTAGTCTTTGTTTTTTGAATTTGGCAAGGACTTAATTTCTCCTCGCTAATCCTTCGCAATTTCCTCATTGAATAGCGAGAGAATTACTAGAGAAATTTCTCTTACTAAATTTCCTTGCTAATTAGCAAATTTCTTGTAATGTAGTGGGTAGATTTAGTCTATTAAATTTTCCTCGCTAAATTCTCTAGCTAATTAGCGAATTTCATATGGTGTAGTTGGTAGATTTAATTCATTTTAGTTATTCTATATAAGGAAAATAGTATATAGATTTCTTAAACTTTGATTCTTTTACAAATCATCATCACAAATTTTAAATCCGTCACATTTAATCCCTAAATTTTAATTAATGTCTCAATAGATCATTTTGTTTAATTTAATTCTATTAATTCATCAACGATAATACTATATAGTAACATTTTATTTGTATTAACATTAATTTTGAATTGTTTATTAATTTATTTATTAAAATTTAATTTTGAATATATTTTATTCCTTACAAAATAAATAAAAAACAAATTAATTTTTAAACATAATTTGTTTTTATTTATTTTGTTATAATAAAATGTATTTATAATCAAGTTTCAATATATAAATTAATAAACAATTCAAAATTAATGTTAATACAAATAAGATTTTATTACACAAGATTATCGTTAATGTATTAATGAATCTAAATTAAATTAAATAGAATGATCTATTAAAACATTAATTAAAATTTAAGAACTAATTGAGATTGTTTTAAAGTTCATAGTTATAATTTGTAAAAAGATTAAAGTTAAGAAACTACATGCTCTTTTCTCTTTTATATATATAAGAAGAGACTTCTATTCTTAATCACTCTAATACATATAATTATCTCATTAAGACTGTCACATGAGCGATTATTATAAAATAAGAATAGTATCTCTCATTGATTCTCAAACAAACTCTATAACTAATTATATATTTTGAGTATGTGATAAATTTGAGATTAATTGATATAGGAGTTTTAGCAACTTTCACCACTCTTCGACCATAAAACAACCCACCATAAACCACTTCAACCTTGATCACAACCTCTCCTCCAAACCACTCCCACTGCCTCTCCTAATACTACTTTCACCTTCAAACGAGACACCCCTGCTACACCAAAACCTCCCAGCCAAAACACCATCATCCTCCGGATACCCATGGAACCACCACAAACCTGCGACTTGAGCCACTAAAGACACCACCACCATAGCCACCATTGTAACCGCGTAAACACCACCCGGAACCAGAAAACTTGCCCCAGCAACCTGTCACCCATAACCTTCCAACATAACCATTTTCTACACCATCAACAACCACAAAAACAGCATCCTCAACCACCCAAAACCAACCCCTGCAACCCTCTTCAACCCAACCTATATAAAAAGTTTCCCAGGTGCACCACCAAGCCACTAAGAAAGACCTCCACCATGCATCAAGTCGCCACTCCTCACTGTTCAACCACGCCACCCACCGAGCCCAGGACCTCCGCCATCGTATCACCACGTACCAGCCTTCTCTAAGAGCTTCTGCCAAGCTGCAACGAATCCATCACTGTCAACCCCGCACCACCCCGGAACCATGTCCACACCACCAAACACCAACCCAGCAGACCCACCTCGTCAGAACCCATCACGCCACGCCTGAGACAGTAGCAACCAGTCGTGAAGTCGAGACCACCGTCCCTGCGCAGCCAGCCTCGTTCCTGTTCCCACCACCCAACAACTCGAACTTAGCCAGGAACCACCGCTCACAGTTCAGGCTCGCCACCACCTTCCAAGCCATAGTGAGTCAGCTGCACCCCTTCCAGCCGTCACCTTGACGCTCCACGCAGCGCCTAGGCCTGCCGTCATCCTATTTCCATCGTGAGCCACCTGTGCCACCGTCTCTGCCACTGTTGGACGTCACGCTCCACCAACCTTCGCGGCCCAGGTACATAGACTTGACCAGAAGCCCATTTCCTGTGTTCTTCGTTTTCAGTTTCTGCTTTGTCTTCTATTTTCATTTCTTTTTTTATTTTTTTAATTATTATATTATGTTTAAGTTGTCCTATATATATATATATATATGGGGAAAGATCAACTTACACCAATATAAGTCTTTTTTGACTTACACTCATTTTCAACCATTAGATCCACTTTCATCTAATTATATATGGGGAAGATTAACTTACACCAATGTAAATCTTTTTTTTACTTACACTCATTTTCAACCGTTAGATCCACTTTTATCTAATGGTTACTTTTAATGAAATCATCTCAACCATTAGATGAAAGTGAATCTAACGGTTGAAAATAAGTGTAAGTCAAAAAAGACTTACACCGACGTAAACTCATCCCCCATCATATATATATATATATATATATATATATATATATATATATATATATATATATATATATTATTTTTATTTTACTTTGGTGAGAAGAGTGCTTATTTTAAAAGATAAAAGAAGTAAATATTGATCATTAGATCTTACATAAATGATCAAAATTAGAATATAAATGTATGAGACTTTTTTAAGTAATCACATGACTTTTAAGTAACTTTTAATTTTGACCATCTATGTATAATTATATGATCAAAATTTACTCTTCTCACCCTCTCACAATAAAAATTTCTCAATATTTACTCCATGTAAAAATATATGTCGTTAATGGAATTTTGGGCTAAAGGATTACTCTTCATTTTGGGTCCAAATGAGTTTAATTAATGTTGGTTTCATCTCGAGTAACTTAAGAACTAGAAATTTTTTTTATCTTTAATTTTAATTTTGTAAAAACAGAATTAATTAATAAAATGGGTGGTAAAAAAAAGGGGGCTTAAGTAAAAAAATAAAATAAAAAATCAAAAGCACAAAGATATAAGTTCGAAAAAGAAGAAGAAGAAGAGTTTATATATATAAAAAAAAAGAGGCTTTAGGAATCAATCGACAAGCAAGGAAAAAAATTGAATGAAAAAAATTATTATCTGATTTTCTTTTGTTTGAGTTGTTTAGAATTAGCTTAGTTGTATGTATATATTTAATGTGCTTAGTGACATAATTTGATGTTAGTTTTAAAGTATCGTTGTTATTTTATCTTAATATGTATTTCTTACTTTTAGTGATTGATAGAGATTTTTAAGTAATAAAATTACTCTTTAATTGTAAGTGTACAATATTAATGTAATATTTGATAAATATAAAGGTGTCGTACCTACAAATAGTGATATGATTAAATAAAATTTAATATCTATCTAAATTAATTTAAATAAAAAAAATTATTTTATTTAATTAAATTGGGAACATAAAGTACGTGTTAAACTAAGACTAAAATTAAGTAATAAATCTAAATAAAATGACTCAAATTAAAATACAAAAATAATTAAAGGACAATTCAAGGACTTCGAATCTACCACTAAATAAGTAAAGATGAATTTAACTTGAATAAAAATTAATCTTATTATATGGAGGGTCTACGACTACAAGTTTTGATTACTATTAAAGATTATTTAAATCTAATTAATGATATAATTCATCTAAAATAACATAATATTTTCAAATTATGACATAAACCTTTTAACATAGTATGAACTATTCAATTTTTATATCACAAAAGCATTGAATATTATTGAACAACTCACACCTAAAACTACAAGAATTAGACATGTGATTAAAAATATCAATTTAAATTTACTAATTGACTACAAAATAATCAATAAAAATTAAATTAAATTATAATTAAAAATCAATAATTATTAATATTATATAATTATAGAAAAAAAAACATCCCAAATAAAATCAAATTATCTAAAATAAAGATTAAGATTTCATCTTAATTTTAAAAAATAAAATTAATTACTTATAGTAAGTCAAACACAAAAAGAAAAGATAAATCCATAAAAATAAAAATTTTCTCGTCCAGTTGAGTCATCTCCTCTTTCTCTCTCCGCCGCGGCTCTCGTGCTGCGTGCGTCAATCTCCAATTTTTTTCACGCTCTGCTGCGCTATGCGTTTCAATTTTTTTGAGTCCTCCAATTTTTTTGAGTCCTCCAATATATATATATTGGGTGCAAAACCTCAACTTTTGACTTTCATTATTTTTTAATTGTTATTTGCACCGTGAGCCCATGTGTCTTCCAATTATTTCCAACTTGCTAAAAGTCACTCATTTACTCACTCATTTACTTTGGGCCGTCTTTCAATTTGTTCCAGCATTTTTGTTTACTTCGGTCCGCGCTTATATGTCTTTGCTATTATCCACCTTCAGTATTTTGTTGATTCACCCGAGAGAATTTAAAATTTGAAATTTGAAACCGAAACTGTTCATGCGCGTAAAATCATGAATGCCATTTGATTAATACATATAAGTTGTGAACTGTTCACGCGGCACAAAACTTGTGAATTTTGCAATTACAAGATTTCTGGTTAATACATTAAGAATAAGTGGTTAATCGGTTATTTTTTTCAACAAACTTGTGAATGCCATGCACACAAATAACTTGGTTAATACATTATGAATAAGTGGTTAATCAAGTATAAGTTTCTGGTGAATTTCTCAATAATCAGTAAGTGGTTAATACGTTAGGAATAAGTGGTTAATCAGTATAAGTTTCTGGTTAATACATTCGAAATAAGTGGTTAATCTATATCAGTTTCTTGTGAATCTGAGAAAGAGTTCCCAATAATGAATAAGTGGTTAATACGTTAGTAATAAGTGGTTAATCAGTATAGGTTTCTGGTGAATCCAAGAAAGAGTTCCCAATAATGAGTAAGTGGTTAATACGTTAGGAATAAGTGGTTAATCAGTATAAGTTTCTGGTGAATCCAAGAAAGAGTTCCCAATAATGAGTAAGTGGTTAATACGTTAGGAATAAGTGGTTAATCAGTATCAGTTTCTGGTGAATCCAAAAAGCGAGAAATAAGAAGCGAGAAATTAAAATATTGACATACAAAAAAGTCAACAAACATACGCATTTGGAGTATTTTCGTTGATTTTTCCTTTTGTTTATTTCTCTTGCTTTGTGAGTTTTGTGATTGTGGACTCCACGTTACAACATGATTCAATAGGAGATGTAGTCTAATTTCAATTATCTTGGTTTAATTATTTTTTGAGCAAATTTTTTCTTGATTAGTATCATAAAATAAAATAATAATTAATAATTAATTTATTTAAAGAAATTTATTAATAAGTCTCAAAATCACTAAAATTACTTACATTGAAATATAATAAAACTTAATTTTAATATTAAAAATATATATTGTTAGACTATTATCAATGAATAGTATTTAAATGATGAAAAAAAAGAGAAAAAAAGAAGATAAAAAGGGATAAAATAAAATTTTTTTAGCGTTATTAATAAATTGCACAATTAACTTAAGGTAAACCGTCTTTAGACCGGTGTATTAGAGGTGTTGCGAAATTTAATTTCCACCATTCTTTGCGGTGTAACACCCACCGTAGAGTGCCACATTTATGTTACTTTATTACCAAATTACCCCAAGTTATAAAATGTGATGTTGTGATAAAATTACGAGTTGTAAAATTTTTTTTTCTTTGATGACAATAAAATAAACTTAGCGAAAAATAAAATTATTATACATCATCACACATAATGTACATCATTATACATAACAGTTATCACACGTAATTTACATCATTATACATAACAGAAGTACTGTCAGGATTATTTATATACAGACCAAGTTCTCAAAGTAATTAAACATAATTTAAGACTCACATATTGCCCAAGTCTGACTAAACAGCAGAACCCTCAGATGGGTCCTCCACAGATTCCTCAGCAGATAGGAATCCGTTATTACATGAAGCTCTACAGACAGGTGTCCGTGCAGATGACACGATACTTATCTCACTAGGAGTACGGTAGTAGGCTCCCCAATACTGCCTAATGGATATTGGAAACTCTAACTGTACATATATATTGACACTAAAATAGGGGTTCCCTTGTTCAAGCCTACTATAGGTAATGTTCAGATCCCCTATATAAAATATACATTGTCGATCCAAATGAACATGCCACGCCTCCGAACCTCCACGAAACTGTAACGTCACGTATCCTAGGAAGCTGGGCATCTCCATCTTCTAAAATTCTGCGTCCCTAGACGTGAGAAGTAGTTCTTCTTCTCCTTCTTGTATTATTTCTTTCTCGACGTCTTCAGCCAAATATAAATAAAATATACAAGTATACATACAAAGAGGTGAGATCACTTACGCCAATACCAACATGGTAGCATAGAGATAACATAACAGCAAGCTATATAATACAACATATTACAAGCATGGCATCAACATATTATCAATCAAAATTAACATTTAATAATTACATAAAATGTCAACTACACTAAGCAGATATTTTAAAAAGTATAATTGTCATAATCAATATTTCGCAACTATTATATCTCACAGATGTAAGCATTTATGTTAATGCATGAACACAAAGACTCGATTTCCTACTCCATGGAGCTAAACTCAGGTCGGAGAAATTTATCGCAAAGATCTGCCGGTACCATGTGCCTCAAACCACGTGCTATAATTATATCTTGCACATCTAGCACATACACGACAGTCTTTGTCAGATCTCGATTAAGAATAGTGTCTCGGTCCGGATCATCGGTGTGTTGCATCGGTCTAACCCACGGTACAGAAGAGCTACCAACTGCCCATTGTGAGCAACCCGCACCCCGATGCCCCCAAGGTCAACGAATGATCTACACTACGCGTATCGCACCCACTCAAGAGGTGTACGTTTCTCCTAGGCAATTAGCCATATATAGTCTATCGGACCATTTTCAATGCATATGTAATGCACCAATTACTAACCAAAGGTAAATCACATAATTTCTCATACCAGGTTCAAATATTATTTTACGTTCGTATATTAACGCCAATTACAGGCAAACTTCTCAATTTCTTGTACAGTATTAAATATTGATTTTAACTGTAAAATTTATGGTATAATTAACAGCAAAAACACATTACCATGTTTTTCTCATTCGTAAAATATTTTTGTCACGTTTTTCACAGTTACGTAATATTTTATTACATAAACAATGATTTGTAATATTTCTGTTACGTTTAAAAATCCGCGTAACAATTTTCTACTGTATTAAAACACGTAAAAATATTCTTTCACTTTTAAATCGCCTAGTGATATTTTTTCTACAACATTACGATCGTGTAAAATATTTAAACGCTTTAGAAATCGCGTAGAAATATTTTAACGTTTTTCAAATCGCGTAACTTAAAAATTATGTTTTTGAGTTACGTAAATCATTTTTTACTGTTTTTACCCTTCGTAAAATATTTCTCAACTTTTCAAATATTATTTTGGACTTTCTTACAATAATATAATTTCTTACTTTATTTTCTTCCTATTCTTAGTCAAAAATTCTTTTCCATAATATATTTTCTCAAAATCACTTTTTATTGATTTAATCTTATAAAATCACCTTTAATTGATTTAATCATTGTTTCTAACTTTAAATTTCCTAACATTTTCCAAAACTCAATAAATAAATTCTACGTTAGTAAATTTAAGTTACAAACGTTTTCTTTTATATTTCTAAATCACTTCTAAAAATTAATTCTCTTTAAAATAATTTAAAGTTCAACACTTTAAATCCCCTTTTTCTTTTATTTATGAAAATTCCACTTGACAACACTTTAATTCCTTTCCAAAATCCTTATTTGAAAATTCTTATATTTTATAACATCAAAACATTTTTTCTAAATTATCAAAACCTTATAGATGGCCATTGGAACCATGAAATATTTTTCTTCTAACTTAAACAAATGTCATTCTTGTTTCTACACAAAATAAATTCATGAAAATACTACTCAAAAACCGTGTGCACTCTTTTTGCAAAATAAACTCTTTTGATTAATTTCTTTACTTCTTAAATCATTCAATTTTATCATTTATGAAAATATAATTTTTGTGAACACTAATTTGGTTGATGTCTTACCAAAATTTGCTTTAGTTCAAGGACTAAAACTTAACTCCATAGTTCTTGAAAAATTTCAATAAAAACCCTAGTCTTGGAAGTTCAAAACCGTGACCTCCTCTATGGCCTTTGGAGCCAAAATTTTGCTTATTTCAACATACATCCATCATAATATATTCAACATATATCATCATGCATATTATAAGCATACCATATAAACAAATAAAAATCATACTAAGCATGCATACACAAGTAAATCATGCAAAGCATATCAAACATAGGCAAAAATAATCAAAGCACATAACACACATAAATTATTACATGACCATGGATAGGAATCCTCACATGGATTCACCATCCATCAAATATAAAACCATCTCTCACCACCATGCTTGGTTGGTGAGATGAATCTCCCTCTTACCTCTTGAAGAACCACCAAAAAGCTTGTTGATTTGTGTTTTGAACAAGATCTCCACCAACACAAGTTCTTAAACATGAAACAAATACAAGAAAATTAGTATATCAAGCTTGAATAAGAAGAACCATGGATCAAACATGGTTTAGAACATGAAAAAGAAAAGAATAAATGAAGTTTTCTTACACTTCACCAACAAAAATTCTAGAACTTGATCTTAGTAAAAGTCCTTCAAGATGGAAGATTTTGAGAAAGTCTTCAACATGAAAGTTGTTTAGAATGAGGTAAAGATTCAAGAAACTAGGTTGTATGAAATTAAAGAGTGATGGAAGAGTGAATTGGAGTGCTTGGCCGAATGGTATGTTTTTGGGAGAAAGAATGAAATTTTCTTTGGTTTGGTCTTGAAACTTAAGTGGAAAAGTGAAGAAATGATATTATGAAGTATAGAAATGAATGTTTTTGGTCTTCTAGGGAATGCATTGCCGTAGCATGCAATTAGAGAGAGTGAAAAGTGAAGTTTGAAGAACATAAGCATTAATGAGCAATAGTAAATGGTCTTGATACGTGGCTTGTCTTCATTCTTTTTTTCTTTGGGCTAAAAAGCCTACACTAAAATGTCTCCCTTCATCCTTGCTCTCCAAACTGTCCCCCCCTTCTTCATGCATTCCAAATGTGCCAATTTACATAACCATCACTATAAGCCATCCTAACCATTGATTAAAAGAATGGTTTGGATTTAAATTAGCTACTAGGTTTAGGTTATAGATGGAAGACTTCATTTGAGCCATTGGATCATTTTTGGCTTGCAATCCTAACCATTGAATATGTCTCCAAAATGAAGGGTCAAGATTACACCTTCAATCTTTAATCCAAGGGTCCAAAATGGTTGTAGTCATTTTTGATGACCAATTCTCCACCATTGATCTAAATTCAAATCCAATGGTTATTAATGATCCATCTTCACCATTGATTAATTCTACATCCAAGGGTTGATAATTGTCATAGCCATTTATAAGACTAAATCTCCACCCTTGATTTAATTTCCATCCAACGGTTATAATTGATCTTATTCACTTTTAAGGTCAAATCTCCACCGTTGATTAAATCAAGATTAAATCTCCAAGGGTGATTAAATTGATAGTGGATATCCAAACCACTAATATTGACTTAATAGTAAAGAATTATTATTATTATTATTATCATTATTTTATATATTTTATAACCCCACGAAAAATATATTTACTGTATTTTTATTGTTTGATAATTAAATACAGTATAAAACACAGTACAATAAAATTTTAAAAACTGTTTCCGGATTCAGGTTTAGCAAGATCCCCTGTTCCGTCTAAACAGTACAAATTTTTCTATGCATAGAAAAATTTTTGCTTTGCGGGACCCACTTGGGCCCACATACACCTCGTGGGGCCCACAAACAGTAAAAATTTCAAAATCACACATAAAATCACAAAAATTAGAAAATTCACAAATATCAAGTCAGATTAAGTAAATTAATTAAGACTAAACAGTAAAAATTAATTTACGTACATTTTTTCAGGCCGAAAATTATTATTTTCTTGACACGGAGCAAATTACTCAAAACGATCAAATATACAGACAAAATATTCAAAATAATTTACAGTACACAGAAATCACTAAACAGTAGAATTCTGTTAACTGTCAAAATTACTGTTTAATACATAGGAAGTTTGGGGTGATACAACTCTCCCCCTCTACAAAAGTTTCGCCTTCGAAACTTGATGAACTTGATTTCACATCCTTAGAATAAATAGGGATACTGTTCTTTTATCTTTTCTTCTAGTTCCCATGTAGCTTCTCCGCTTACATCATCCCAAATAATTTTAACCAATGAAATTTCCTTACCTCGAAGTTGCTTTGTCTTTCGATCCTCAATCTTTACTGGAAAAGTTCATAGGTTAAATTTTCCTTCAGTTGTACTGTGTCTGACTTGATAACATGAGTAGGATTAGAAATATATTTCCGTAATTGTGATACGTGAAATACATTGTGAAGATTTGACAGAAAAGGTGGTAATGCAATCTGATATGCCACCGGACCTACTCGACGTAAAATTTGATACGGCCCAATAAATTTTGGAGTGAGCTTCTTAGATTTAAGCACTCACCCAACACCCGTCATAGGCGTCACTCGCAAAAATACATGGTCACCTTCTTCAAACTCAAGAGATTTTCTTCTTTTATCCGCATAACTCTTTTGCCGAGTTTGGGTCACTCTCATTTTATCTTGAATCATCTTCACTTTCTCAGTTATCTGTTAGACAATCTCTGGTCCTAATATAGCACTCTCACCGTCTTGATACCAACACAATGGTGTTATGCATCGCCTCCCATACAAAGCCTCATAGGGTGCCATCCCTATACTTGAATGGAAACTGTTGTTATATGTGAATTATATCAATGGCAAGAATTCATCCCAACCTCCAGTCTGCTCCAAAACACAAGCTCTCAATAAATCTTCTAGAGACTGAATTGTTCTTTCTGACTGACCATCTGTTTGTGGATGGTAAGCAGAACTGAGATGTAGTTTGGTTCCCATCGCTTCTTGCAAACTATTCCAAAATCTCGACGTAAATCTCGGATCTCGATCCGAAATAATACTAGATGGTACACCATGAAGTTTGACAATCTCACTGATGTACACTTGGGCCAACTTTTCCATTAAGTATTTAATATTAATCGGCAAAAAGTGCGCCGACTTTGTAAGCCGATCAACAATTACCCAAATAGCATCATGACCCTTCCGAGTCTTTGGTAGTCCCGTCACAAAATCCATTGCTATGTCATCCCATTTCCATTCAGGAATAGGCAAAGGTTGCAACATTCCCGAAGGTCTTTGATGTTCCACCTTAGCCTTCTGACAAACTAAACAAGATGATACATATTCAGCAACATCTTTCTTCATTCCTTGCCACCAATATAATTGTTTTAAATCCTGGTACATCTTTGTGGCTCCTGGATGCATACTCAGCTTACTCCTGTGAACTTCATCCAAAATCAATCTTCTAAGATCTGGATCATTAGGCATACAAACTCTGCCTCGAAACTTCAAAATTCCTTCAGCACCTTCGCTAAATTCCAACACTGCTCCTTGGCTCTTTACTTCTTTTGCTTCTTGCAAATACTGGTCACTGTTTTGTCCTTCACGAATTCTATCCATCAAATCATTTGAAATGGTGATCATATTTAAACGCATCTTGCCCGGTGTCAATTTCACAGATAATCGCATATCCCGAAATTCTTCTATCAACTCCTTCTCTTTGATCATCATAACAGAAGCACTAAGTATTTTTCTACTCAACGCATCCGCTATGACATTCGCCTTTCCGGGATGATACTGCAATTGAAAGTCATAATCTTTTAGAAACTCTAACCAACGCCTTTGCCTCATGTTCAACTCTTTCTGGTCAAACAGATATTTTAAACTTTTATGATCACTAAAAACAGTTAATGTAGCTCCATAGAGAAAATGTCTCCACACTTTCAACGCAAACACCACAGCTGCCAACTCCAAGTCATGAGTTGGATAATTCCTCTCATGATTTTTCAATTGCCTTGAAGCATAAGCCACCACTTTATGATTCTGCATAAGTACACAACCCAATCCTTGGTACGAAGTATCACAATATACTTCAAAAGGTTCGTTTGGATCAGGTAGAATCAATACCGGTGAAGTAGTCAATCGTCTTTTCAACTCTTGAAAACTTTCTTCGCATGCATCAGTCCATACGAACGGTTGATTCTTTCGTGTAAGTTGGGTAAGAGGTCCTACAATCTTTGAAAACCCCTCAATGAACCATCTATAAGAACCAGCTAATCCAATAAAACTACGGATTTCTGTTACAATCTTTGGTCTTTCCCACTCCAAAACTGTCTCCACCTTGGAAGCATCAACCTCAATTCCATCCTTCGATATTACGTGTCCCAAAAATTGAACTTCGCTCAACCAAAATTCACATTTGGATAACTTGGCATACAACTTATTCTCCTTTAAAATCTGAAGAACCACTCTGAGATGTTCAGCATGTTCCTCTTGATTTCGAGAATAGATCAAAATGTCATCAATAAAGACGACAACAAACTTATCCAAGTATGAACGAAAAATTCTATTCATGAAGTCCATGAATATGACTGGTGCATTTGTTACACCGAATGACATCACAAGATACTCGTAAAGCCCATAGCGCGTCCGGAATGCAGTCTTGGGAATATCCTCCACTTTCACACGTATCTGGTGATATCCAGAACGTAGATCAATCTTAGAAAATATTGCGGCTCCTCGCAATTGATCCATTAGATCATCTATCCTTGGAAGTGGATATTTATTCTTAATCGTAACCTTGTTCAATTGTCGATAGTCTACACATAGACATGAAGTTCCATCCTTCTTCTTAACCAATAAGACTGGAGCTCCCCAAGGTGACACACTAGGTCTCACAAATTGCTTCTCTAATAAATCCTCTAACTGTTTCTTCAGTTCGGCTAATTCTACCGGCGACATCCGATAGGGCGCTATAGATATCGGTCCAACTCCAGGCACAAGATCAATGGCAAACTCGATTTCCCTTTCTGGTGGTAGTCCAGGTATATCTTCAGGAAACACTTCAGGAAATTCGTTGACCACGAAAATATCCTTCAAAACATCTTCACATTGCACCTCCAAAGAAGATAACAATAAATACCCACGATCTCCTTCCTTCAGACAAGCTTCCACTTGAGTAGCCGTTAGGAATCTAGAATCCTTAACCTCAAGAAATACTAATGTCTTATTCAAACAATCAATCAGGATATGGTTAGAAGACAACCAATCCATTCCCAAGATTACATTAATCTTGGAAAGAGGCAAACAGATCAAATCCACATAAAAGATTCTATCCCTAATGCAGACAGGACAATTCAGAGATACTGTTGAGGTAACTACTGGCTTATCAGTAGGAGTAGCAACACTCAAATCATACGGCAAAGTAGTCACAGTCAATCCCAAATGCTCAACACAATCATATGCAATGAAAGAATGTGTTGCTCCTGAATCATAAAGTATGGTTAAAGGATTACCTTCAATAGCGCCCTCCTCCATTATCAAGTCCTCAGATTTAGCGGCTTCCTCTCCGCTCATTGTATAGACATGACCACCCACCTATGGCCTAGCAATACGAACGTTTCCCACAGAGGTTTCCTTCTTTATCTGATCATAGCCTTTGGAGAAATGTCCAAGCTTGCCACACTTAAAACAAACAACTTCCTTATGTTGACAATCCTTCGTGAGATGATCCTTCCCACATTTAAAACATCGAATAGGAGTCCCAGCTTGACTTGCCTTATTGCCGCTAGAACTTCCTCCCACAAACTGCTTCTTGTTCTGACCTCCTGCCGGTTTTGCATATGGTTTCTGTTGATAACGGTTTCCTCCGCTACCCTTTCCTTTTTGGAACCGTGTGGGTCCAAAATTCTTATTTCTTGCCGCACGTTGATGATCAATCTCTTCAACTTTACGACATTTTTCAATCAAAGTTGGAAATTGATTAATCTCCAGCATCGATACAGCTCTCTTAATATCCAACTTTAATCCTTCTTCAAATTTCTTGCATTTCCAGCCCTCATCTGGGTTCATTTGTAAATATCTTAAAAACTGAGACAAACTTTCAAATTTTGCCGCATATTCACTGATGGACATCAATCCTTGTCGTAAACTCAGAAACTCTATCTCCTTCATATGCCTCACACTTGCTGGAAAATATTTCTCCAGAAATCTTTGCTTAAAAAGTTGCCATGTCACCATCATTCCTTCAGCTTCCAGCAGCCTTCTAGCTCCTGCCCACCAATGTTCACCATCTCCTACCAGCACAAACGTTGCCAACGTAAGTTTCCGTTCATCAGTACATCTCATACCATCAAATATCTTTTCAAGTTCTCGGATCCAAAGTTCAGCTTTCTCCGGATCAAACTCTCCATGAAACTTCGGTGGATTATTCCTTCGAAACTCCGATAAACTGTGCACATTTTCATTAGCCCGTTGATTTTGTTGTGCAACCACTTCTGCCATTCTTTGTATTGCTGCGACAGCTGCAGCCATATTCAGATTATCATTCCCATTAAGTTCCATATCTGTGCTAGTATTCCCATGTCCACGTCCTCGTCCAGTCATTACTTTCTCTACTTAAACTGGGCAATACAAAGAAAGCAAGGTCAATCTTCAAACAATATTGTTTCCTTTCAGAAAACAATAACAGAGAATCACACAACACAAACAAGACAGACTAACCACAACCCCAAAAGACTCTAACTTGGGCTCTGATACCAACTAGTGTAACACCCACCGTAGGGTGCCACATTTATGTTACTTTATTACAAAATTACCCCAAGTTATAAAATGTGATGTTGTGATAAAATTACGAGTTGTAAAATTTTTTTTTCTTTAATGACAATAAAATAAACTTAGCGAAAAATAAAACTATTATACATCATCACACATAATGTACATCATTATACGTAACAGTCATCACACGTAATTTACATCATTATACATAACAGAAGTACTGTCAGGATTATTTATATACAGACCAAGTTCTCAAAGTAATTAAATATAATTTAAGACTCATATATTGCCCAAGTCTGACTAAATAGCAGAACCCTCAGATGGGTCCTCCTCAAATTCCTCAGCATATAGGAATCCATTATTACGTGAAGCTCTACAGATAGGTGTCCGTGCAGACGACACGATACTTATCTCACTAGGAGTACGGTAGTAGGCTCCCCAATACTGCCTAATGGATATTGGAAACTCTAACTGTACATATATATTGACACTAAAATAGGGGTTCCCTTGTTCAAGCCTACTATAGATAATGTTCAGATCCCCTATATAAAATATACATTGTCGATCCAAATGAACATGCCACGCCTCCAAACCTCCACGAAACTGTAACGTCACATATCCTAGGAAGCTGGGCATCTCCATCTTCTCAAAATTCTGCGTCCCCAGACGTGAGAAGTAGTTCTTCTTCTCCTTCTTGTATTATTTCTTTCTCGACATCTTCAGTCAAATATAAATAAAATATACAAGTATACATACAAAGAGGTGAGATCACTTACGCCAATACCAACATGGTAGCATAGAGATAACATAACAGCAAGCTATATAATACAGCATATTACAAGTATGGCATCAACATATTATCAATCAAAATTAACATTTAATAATTACAGAAAATGCCAACTACACTCAGCAGATATTTTAAAAAGTATAATTGTCATAATCAATATTTCGCAACTATTATATCTCACAGATGTAAGCAATTATGTTAATGCATGAACACAGAGACTCGATTTCCTACTCCATGGAGCTAAACTCATGTCGGAGAAATTGATCGCAAAGATCTGCCGGTACCACGTGCCTCAGACCACGTGCTATAATTATATCTTGCACATCTAGCACATACACGACAGTCTTTGTCAGATCTCGATTAAGAATAGTGTCTCGGTCCGGATCATCAGTGTGTTGCATCGGTCTAACCCACGGTACAGAAGAGCTACCAACTTCCCATTGTGAGCAACCCGCACCCCGATGCTCCCACGGTCAACGAATGACCTACACTACGCGTATCGCACCCACTCAAGAGGTGTACGTTTCTCCTAGGCAATTAGCCATATACAGTCTATCGGACCATTTTCAATGCATATGTAATGCACCAATTATTAACCAAAGGTAAATCATATAATTTCTCATACCAGGTTCAAATATTGTTTTACGTTCGTATATTAACGCCAATTACAGGCAAACTTCTCAATTTCTTGTACAATATTATATATTGATTTTAACTATAAAATTTACGGTATAATTAACAGCAAAAACACATTACCATGTTTTTCTCATTCGTAAAATATTTTTGTCACGTTTTTCACAGTCACGTAATATTTGATTACGTAAACAATGATTTGTAATATTTCTGTTATGTTTAAAAATCTGCGTAACAATTTTCTACTATATTAAAACACGTAAAAATATTCTTTCATTTTTAAATCGCCTAGCGATATTTTTTCTACAACATTTCGATCGTGTAAAATATTTAAATGCTTTAGAAATTGCGTAGAAATATTTTAACATTTTTCAAATCGCGTAACTTAAAAATTACGTTTTTGAGTTACGTAAATCGTTTTTCACCGTTTTTACCCTTCGTAAAATATTTCTTAACTTTTAAAATATTATTTTGGACTTTCTTACAATAATATAATTTCTTACTTTATTTTCTTCCTATTCTTAGTCAACAATTCTTTTCCGTAATATATTTTCTCAAAATCACTTTTTATTGATTTAATCTTATAAAATCACCTTTAATTGATTTAATCACTGTTTCTAACTTTAAATTTCCTAACATTTTCCAAAACTCAATAAATAAATTCTACGTTAGTAAATTTAAGTTACAAACGTTTTCTTTTATATTTCTAAATCACTTCTAAAAATTAATTCTCTTTAAAATAATTTAAAGTTCAACACTTTAAATCCCCTTTTTTTTTATTTATGAAAATTCCACTTGACAACACTTTAATTCCTTTCCAAAATCCTTATTTGAAAATTCTTATATTTTATAACATCAAAACATTTTTTCTAAATTATCAAAACCTTATAGATGGCCATTGGAACCATGAAATATTTTTCTTCTAACTTAAACAAATGTCATTCTTGTTTCTACACAAAATAAATTCATGAAAATACTACTCAAAAACCGTGTGCACTCTTTTTGCAAAATAAACTCTTTTGATTAATTTCTTTACTTCTTAAATCATTCAATTTTATCATTTATGAAAATATAATTTTTGTGAACACTAATTTGGTTGATGTCTTACCAAAATTTGCTTTAGTTCAAGGACTAAAACTTAACTCCATAGTTCTTGAAAAATTTCAATAAAAACCCTAGTCTTGGAAGTTCAAAACCGTGACCTCCTCTATGGCCTTTGGAGAAAATTTTGCTTATTTCAACATACATCCATCATAATATATTCAACATATATCATCATGCATATTATAAGCATACCATATAAACAAATAAAAATCATACTAAGCATGCATACACAAGTAAATCATGCAAAGCATATCAAACATAGGCAAAAATAATCAAAGCACATAACACACATAAATTATTACATGACCATGGATAGGAATCCTCACATGGATTCACCATCCATCAAATATAAAACCATCTCTCACCACCATGCTTGGTTGGTGAGATGAATCTCCCTCTTACCTCTTGAAGAACCACCAAAAAGCTTGTTGATTTGTGTTTTGAACAAGATCTCCACCAACACAAGTTCTTAAACATGAAACAAATACAAGAAAATTAGTATATCAAGCTTGAATAAGAAGAACCATGGATCAAACATGGTTTAGAACATGAAAAAGAAAAGAATAAATGAAGTTTTCTTACACTTCACCAACAAAAATTCTAGAACTTGATCTTAGTAAAAGTCCTTCAAGATGGAAGATTTTGAGAAAGTCTTCAACATGAAAGTTGTTTAGAATGAGGTAAAGATTCAAGAAACTAGGTTGTATGAAATTAAAGAGTGATGGAAGAGTGAATTGGAGTGCTTGGCCGAATGGTATGTTTTTGGGAGAAAGAATGAAATTTTCTTTGGTTTGGTCTTGAAACTTAAGTGGAAAAGTGAAGAAATGATATTATGAAGTATAGAAATGAATGTTTTTGGTCTTCTAGGGAATGCATTGCCGTAGCATGCAATTAGAGAGAGTGAAAAGTGAAGTTTGAAGAACATAAGCATTAATGAGCAATAGTAAATGGTCTTGATACGTGGCTTGTCTTCATTCTTTTTTTCTTTGGGCTAAAAAGCCTACACTAAAATGTCTCCCTTCATCCTTGCTCTCCAAACTGTCCCCCCCTTCTTCATGCATTCCAAATGTGCCAATTTACATAACCATCACTATAAGCCATCCTAACCATTGATTAAAAGAATGGTTTGGATTTAAATTAGCTACTAGGTTTAGGTTATAGATGGAAGACTTCATTTGAGCCATTGGATCATTTTTGGCTTGCAATCCTAACCATTGAATATGTCTCCAAAATGAAGGGTCAAGATTACACCTTCAATCTTTAATCCAAGGGTCCAAAATGGTTGTAGTCATTTTTGATGACCAATTCTCCACCATTGATCTAAATTCAAATCCAATGGTTATTAATGATCCATCTTCACCATTGATTAATTCTACATCCAAGGGTTGATAATGGTCATAGCCATTTATAAGACTAAATCTCCACCCTTGATTTAATTTCCATCCAACGGTTATAATTGATCTTATTCACTTTTAAGGTCAAATCTCCACCGTTGATTAAATCAAGATTAAATCTCCAAGGGTGATTAAATTAATAGTGGATATCCAAACCACTAATATTGACTTAATAGTAAAGAATTTTATTATTATTATTATTATTATCATTATTTTATATATTTTATAACCCCACGAAAAATATATTTACTGTATTTTTATTGTTTGATAATTAAATACAGTACAAAACACAGTACAATAAAATTTTAAAAATTGTTTCCGAATTCAGGTTTAGTAAGATCCCCTGTCTCCGTCTAAACAGTACAAATTTTTCTATGCGTAGAAAAATTTTTGCTTTGCGGGACCCACCTGGTCTCACATACACCTCGTGGGGCCCACAAACAGTAAAAATTTTAAAATTACACATAAAATCACAAAAATTAGAAAATTCACAAATATCAAGTCAGATTACATAAATTAATTAAGACTAAACAGTAAAAATTAATTTACGTATATTTTTCCGGTCCGAAAATTATTATTTTCTTGACACGGAGCAAATTACTCAAAACGATCAAATATACAGACAGAATATTCAAAATAATTTTACAGTACACAGAAATCACTAAACAGTAGAATTTTGTTAACTGTCAAAATTACTGTTTAATACATAGGAAGTTTGGGGTGTTACACTTTGTGCACAATTCACTCTTGAATTCAATCTAGTTTTAAAAACTATTTTCTAGTAAAAAGGTTGTCCAATGTTTTTCCTTAAATTAAATAAACATTGGTAGCGACTTCATTTTCCATTTTCATTTTCTTAAAAAAAAATTTATCCCTACTCCCCTCGCGATCCCAATTGCGACACTCCCTAAAAGGTAGGAGGGGTTGCTAAGGTAGGTGCTTGAACGTTGAAGTTGTTTTGAATGAATAAGCATTAGATCATTTGGCAATATGGGTTCATTTTCCTAGCTTTTAGGATAATGGATGTACCCTTGATTGAAATTTTCTTTGAATCTAGACATTTATCATGCCAAGCTTAGCCGAGGGTAAGTTAGTGGGTAAGCATGTTGTCATCCACTTGCCAAAACGTGGGGTTATAGTTAGTATGTGTGGCAATAGTATGTTTAAGCCAGTAACAACTAATTTTTGACCTATATATAGTTGGAGAGTTTTTATTGTATATACACGACAACAACCATACAAATTTATCAATGCAAAGTTAACTTTCCTCTATTTCGAGCTTTAGCAAGTGCTATTTTCCTACAATTTCCAGTTCATTTATAGTTTACAGTTGCTTATTGTAACTTCCCAAAACTAATACTTCTAGTATATCTGAATTATATAAAGATACTTAGAATTAGGAATGACATGACTAATCTAATATAATTTTTTGATAATTAAATATACTAATTTTTATTGCTAATTTGAGTCTTGTGAGGGAATATATTATCTCAAAATATGAATATACAACTAAAAATATGATCCTTGTCGATATTAACAGTCCATATAATCTAAAATAATAGAGTTCAAGTAATACAAACTAAGTCTTTATAGGCACATAGAAATATATTTAATCTATTTACAAACCACTGCATAGTTAGATATACAAAGAATTGGTCAAAATGAATAGATATAGTTAGATATACAAAGAATTGGTCAAAATGAATAGATAGTCCTACTCTATATCAGCATCTTCATTTATGCTCCGTAGATCTATTTTGTGTTGGAATTATCATGGAACTTAAAATAAAGGGTAAGAATTCTATGAATTCTCAGTATAATAAATTAAATACATGTCATTATAATAACACCAGCTATTTCGGGGAAAATATTAAATCAATACTTAAAATATATATTGTAGAAAGGTGGCAAATGCCAAAGTGATTCCTTTATCTTCCCAAGGCAGAAAATTCATTTATTATCATTAATCAATAACACATAGCATGTTTAATTTCAACTCATCATCCATAGATCATGAATTACATCAAAATATATTAAGTTTGAGTTATAATTCACTAACTTTAGAATATTCATATTTTCTCATAATGCAAACATTCATTAACAATTCCATGATCTATATAGCTAATATTTTTATTGTAACATCCTCCTTACCCTAATGATGTTAATTAAGGTTATAGAAGCTCAATACTATAAGTATGAGTTGGATAGTAATTTTGGTAATTATTTGAATTAGTTTGAGTCTTATTCTATAACACTGAATATGAATAATAGCTAATAGTTTAGCTACAAATGATTGATATGATAGAAATAAATGTGAAAAATTTATTTCTAAAGCATAAATAGTGGGAAAGAGTTGTAGTAAATTTTTAAGGATCAAATGAATTAGTTTGACATTTTTGGTAACACTAGTTAGTGTCTAAAAGCCAAATTAAATAAAAAAGTAGCTCAAAAAATTATGAAACTTTGAGTAAGTGGTAAAAAGAGGATGAAAAGTAATTTGGTGATAAAAACAAGTTAAAAGGAATATTTCTAAGCATTCTAGTTCTATTTCATATGTTTAACTGAACCTAGAAAAGAACATTGAAGCTTAGTAATTGATAAATGTGTATATGAAAAGTTCATGGATGAAGAAATTGAGAAATGAATAGAATCCTAAAATTTTCCATAACATCAATGAAGGTTGGAAAATTCATTAATGGAATGTTGAAACATCTTTAAGAGATATAAAGTTATAAAATTTCTTTCAATTTTCTTTTGTGTTCCACCGCTTTCTCAGTCACCCTCAATTTCTTAATTCTTTTATTTCTTTGACTTTTGTTCATTTTTCTCACCACTCACACACGAAAACTCACTCACGGCAGAAGAGAGAAGAAGAAAAGAGGGGAAAGAAACCAAACCAAAAAGAGAGGAAATCAAGCAAGAAAAGGAATGAGGAAAGGAGAGAAATAAGGATAAAGGCGAAGGAATCATAATAGAGTAAAGGTAGGGGAAATGGTTCTCTGTTCTCTTCACTTTTCTATCTTTCTATTTGAATATTGGATTTAAAATATATTTTTTTAAATATTGTGAAGCTTGAATGCTATAGAATTGATTTTTGGTTAGATTAAATTGAATGATGATTTTGTTTGGTGTTTTTACATGGAAATGATTTGAGAGTAATTTTTGAAGGTTTGAGAATGATTTTGAGATTAAGAACAAGCTTTGAAATGGATTAGAAATTGAGTTTGTGATGATTGATTTTGGGTTGAATGTTGTTGCAGAAAGAGGGGACGTTCTCTAGTGTCTCAGTGCTCAAGCGCTAAAGCATGAGCGCCCAAGCCCTGAGCGTTTGAGACATGTTTCTCTACTATCGCGTGCCCAGTGCCCAGGTGTTGGGAAATGGGCACTCAGGCTCCCATCGCTGATCAGAATAGAACAGATAATAATTTTGCATTTTATTCAAGTAGAACTTTATGACATTGGGATCCCTTGTGCATATTTTCTAAAGCATATTACTATGTAAATTGTGGATCATATTTTATGTATTGTAATAATTGTTTTGGTATAAAAATTTTCTTGTGAATCAAGATTTATATCATGTGAATGATGAATTGAGACTATGCTTTGAATGCAATCTTGCATTATGAATGATGAATTAAATTATTGCTTTGAATGCAACAATGTATTATGAATGGTGAAATTGAGAATGTGCTTGAATGCATATGTGCTTTGAATACACTAAAGTATCTTGAAATCTTGAATTTGAATTGTACATGCTCCCTTGATACTAAGGTTGAGCTAGAAGTATAAATTGAATGGATGTTTGTATAAACAATGCTCAATGAATTTGTATTGATTTGAGAATGAGGATTGGACTATTAACCTTGAATGGGGAGGTAATTAGTCCAAACTTTCCTACTCAGTATCCTTGTTTTGACGTGAATTATGTTTCACTTTAGTATAGTGAATTTCGGAGACGATCTTGTATGAGGGTAGAGTATTCGGAATTCCATTAGAACCATGGAGATGACCTCTTGTGAGGAAGGGAGATCATGTGTTCTTGGGAAAATTCTTCATAGTATTAGTATCAGTATAATCCTCATGTATTAATTCCCTCATTGGCTACTAGTGGTAGTGTGAGACCCTAAATCACTCCCTACCATGAGTATATAGAACCCGAGCTATACGAGGTGGCTCCCATCCTTTGTAATGCTTGAGATATAGGTTCTGTGGGATAAACGAGTATTGGAATGAGCACTGTAGTTTGATTGAGCTTGTGTGACATTTTTATTACTTGAAAAAGTATTTGAATCTTTGCTTATATTTGACATTATGATATCTATATTGAAATACTTTTTGAATTATCGATGACTGTATATTTGAATTGTTAGAAGATGGATATTTTCGAAAATTATTAAATGGAATTTTGTTTTAGAAAGAGGAAGAACTAGATTTGGCAGTTTGCCACCTTCTTAGTTATATATAAGTATGTATTTAACTTAAGTTTTAAGAGAATGTATTTTTCCCCGAAACAACTGAAATTATTATGATGACATGATTTTTTTTTAAATAGAATCTACTGATAATTATATTCTCACCCCTTTT
The DNA here is from genome assembly GCA_029884605.1 of Ormosia emarginata. Lineage (NCBI taxonomy): Eukaryota > Viridiplantae > Streptophyta > Magnoliopsida > Fabales > Fabaceae > Ormosia > Ormosia emarginata. The sequence continues at coordinate 27,200,325 of JAQQTP010000074.1, read as the reverse complement.
TATTATTATGTATTCCATGATAATTCCAGGTATAGTACTTGCAACACAATGATACGAGTAGCAATGACATTTGTTTTGAATTTTAGTATTCTGTATAAGTGATGTATGGTTTTTGCCTAGAGGATTCAAAATATGTATTTGTATTAATGTACGATTGCATAGACTTCATATAGTACGTGTATATTATTAATACTACACCCTATCCAGGCTCATATCTTTACATATCAATGTAAAGTAAATTTAAAGTTTTTAATAGATATTTTAAGTGATGTACTGACTAATGTTACTATGGTATAAATCCGGATGTGCTAATGGTAATAATAGCAAGGATGCTACATTTATGATGATGTAAAAATATTTAATCAAGTATAAAACTTTCATTAGTACTCTTGAAGTATCATCTTTCAAGATATTTCCATGGCCAAGTCTTGGATCAACCTCAGGTACAAGGATCATTCTCATAATCTATCATCCATTAATAGATCTAGGATTACCCCAAGTACATGGTTCATTTCCAATATCAAGTCTAAGATCTCCTCTAGGTATAAGGATCACTATCTCCTCCAAGTAAGAGAATCACTACCTCTTCCAGGTATGAGAATTATTTCTATAATATCACCTCCAGGTACAAGGATTATTATATCTCCTCCAAGTATGAGGATTATTTCTAATATTCTTTAAGCTTTGAACAAATTACATATAAATTCAACACTAGCTCAACTTTAACAATGTAAAGGAGCATATCACATTTGAACATTCAATACTAGCTCAACTTTATTTTTGTAATGAAGTAAATCAATTTCTAACATATCACATACACATGACAAGTGTACATTCATAATATAAGTCATTTCACATTGTGAACTCAATCAAGTTTCTTCATATTATATAGATTAATACCCTGTTTACTCAAATCAGGGGATTGATAATCGACTACCCTTCTGGTCTAATCGATTATCATTCAAAATATAACAATTCTGGAAGCGGATAATTAATTAACACGTCTGGTCTAATCGGATATCACTCAAAATCTAACAATTCTGGAAGTTGATAATCAATTAGCACTTTGGTCTAATCGATTATCACATGTGATTATGTCTTTCTAGAAGTTAATAATCGATTAGCACCTTGGTCTAATAGATTATCCTGTACATTTTCACACCAGAATAGATTATCCTGTACATTTTCACACCAGAAACATTTTTAAAACACCATAGCTACCAGTTCTTCCAATCCTTCTTTCAACATTTCATCAAAACATAACCATATAAATATATATCCATTCCAAATTCCATATGATATGGTGGTGTGATATTATAATTCAAACTCGTTTTATGCAGTTTAAGTGTAGCAGTTGCTGATAGGCAATATAGTAGAAATTGCCTTCCATTGTTTACAATTAGCTAGAGGGAAAAGGGTGTGGGTGTCTATCTTGTTTCTGGACTGCTTTCCATTAATGACCTGAAGTAGATATTATTTGGCTATTAATGAATCATTTACATGTGATGTGATAGTCTTTTATCAATAAAAATCTATATGTGATAGACACGGGCAATGGTGTTATATCAAATTATCAATGTCAAATTATGATCTATATTATTTACAGTATGCATTTTTCATTTGGATGAACAGTTAACTACAAGCACATAACTTGTATGGTAACTTGTTTCTGATATGATGACATATAGAATCTGAATTTGTATAAACAAACCCATGCTGACATAAGATTGCCTGATATTTGTATGAATAATATCTCAGTGGTTTAAGATCCAGAATACTAGGAGTGCATATTCTCTGCGAGGCTGCTTGTATCTGGCACCTTTTTTTACTTCTCACTACAAAAATATGGTGCCAGTTACCAAGACATGCTCAATGGGCATAACTACTTAGTGATGTAATCTAAGCAATATCTTAATGCTTCTACAGTTCTACTAGAGTGCTTGATCTATTTATGGAGGCCTATAATTAAAATGTACATACTAGTTTGATCTATTTTCACACTCTTATTACCTCTTTTCTCTTAATAAAATCTATTATTCTATCTAGAAGCGGACCTATGTTGATGTTGGGGGCGATGCACCCCCATAAATGAAAAACTTTTGTATATTTTTGGTTAGATGTATAGTAAAAAAATTATAAAAAATATCAAATATTTAAACTATTGGCGCCCCAAATAAATGATTCTGGTTTTGCTTCACTCCTGATTCTATCTAGTATCAACATAAAAAAAGGACTCAGAAAGTTTGATTCAATATTTCACCATGTAAATGTCCTTAACCATTAAGTTTCTATTATGCATGACTATTTCTAGCTTTTTGATATTATTGTGGAAAGATTTTTTGTTTTTCTCTTGTAATGCTCGCCATCATTTTGCTGAGTTCTTCTTGATACTAATTATTTCATTTCATGTTATTATTCAGAATCAAAGAAATCGACTGCAAAGCAATTTGATCGAATAGATAACCTATTTGAATCATATGCAAATAAGTCATTAGGCTTGATTGAGTAAGTATGTACATGTTGAAATTATCCCCCCTTCCAGTTCAGTCTGTTACATTTTTTTTTTGTTTGATCTGATTTAGAGTTGAGAATTTAGTATGTTTAAGTTATTTTCAATTGTTTACTGAGAACTTTGCTTATTTTACTGTCTAGGCTTATATACCTTTAGAGATATAGTGCTCTTGCATGCATGCTTGATCGGGTGAATTCTGTTTAGCATTTACTTCTTGTAGCCCATGGAATGTGGCTTTCAATTTTTGCATAATGGAAATATCAAATTGGATGCTTTAGTATTGTTAAATGACTGGAGTCTATGTGGATCTCTTTTTAATTTTTTTTACTTTTTCACATGGCATGATGTACCATCATAGAAAAAGTGATGCACATTGAGGTCCAAAAATTATTTTTTTCTTTATATTTGGAGTTTGTTTTGTGCCTCCATCCTAGTTAAATGCAATTCTGTATACTACTTGTTTGGTTGGTCAGTCCAGAAGGGATTGAAGCACTTTGTAAAGATGTGCATATGGACCATACAGATGTTAGGATGCTGATACTTGCTTGGTATGTAACTGACTGTGGATTTTTATTTTTATTTTCCCATTACCTCCATCTAGCTGATATTTTGGCCTTAATAAATATATGATCTTATTAGGAAAATGAAAGCTGAAAAGCAAGGTTATTTTTCCAAGGTAGGTAGACAAAAGTATTGCTTTACAGTCTTTTATTAGTAATTACACTGCTGAAAATATTGAGATACACAAGCATGCATGCTTATTAATTCCTAATTGTCAATTCTATGGACACACTCACAGACATGTTCATGGCTTTGTGCTCTTGATGGAACCTTTTGCTTAGTACTTATGTATTGATGTATTTTTATATTTTCTGATGTATTTCTATATTTATTGTGTTTTCTAGTATATACGTACATTTATTCTTTCTCTAAGTATTTGTATTTTTTCTTTTAATATATGTGAACCCATAGTGATGAGGAGTGGTTCAAGCTCTCATGGTGAGAAAAAATTAAAAAAAGAACCTCTCATTGAAAGACAACTCTTCTTTGTTCATTTAATTTGTGAGTAGCTAATGATGGAATCAGGGTAAGTGAAATAGGTAAATTGACAATATGCAAAATTTGAAGCATGCTGTGATGCTGGTATTTTCTCCATCATTTCTCTCTCCTACAATTTGGAGTAGGTTTCTTTACCTTAAGAAGAGCCAAAGGAGTTAACAGTATGGCTTTACAGTGAAACTTTGTTGTAAGGATCTGATGACATAAGAAACATTCTTGAAAATAGTACTTGAGAATATGAAGGGGGAGGGAGGAAGGGGAGGAAGCAAGGTGGATGGATTCTGCTATGTATAGTGGGGTGAGTATATATTTATCTGGACGTGGCTTCTTTGAAATGCAGTTTGCATTTTAAAAGGTAAAATATATAGGTGTGAACAAGTCAGATAACCTATTAGAAGTTGGCACTTAACTCATCACTAATTTTTCTAGGCTTATATAAATATATAAATTATAAATTTAATTAACTTATATAAATTTATATAAATCATTTAAGAAAAATTTTGATCACAAAATGACTAACGAGACAAATTTTGATAATTAAAAGACTAGATTACAAAACTTGATTCATGAGAGATTAAATTCAAAACGAACAAATTAGTGAGGGACCACAGTAAGTTTTTTTATTTTTTGTCTTTGAACACTGGATCTTTTTCTCTGAAGTGTACACATGACCATGAGTGCAATCAAATCAGCATTCTGGTCAGAATCATTATGCAGCCTTTTTATGCATCTTTTTATTAATGAACTTGAGATACCAATTAAAAATGTAACCTCTTTGAACCATCGTTATTGGACTGATTCTGTGCAAAACCATTGGTGATAAATTTGATGCTTTTCTACTGGCAAGAATACTAGCCTGCTATAGTTTTGTCAAGCATCAATGCTTTCTTTCTTTCTTTCCTTCAACTGCAACCCTGCTGCTAATTTGCTAACTCAATCAACATACACAAATACAGATTGAAGTTTTATTTTTTATTTTTTTTCTTTTAAGTGCTGATTAACAGTACAAGGGACTTAGGACATGGTCAATTCTTTCAAATATTTTTTTTGGTACATAGTTTTTTCATATATTATCTAGTTCATTGTTACCTCCCAATTCCCAAAAGTGTCGGTGCTCTATCTCTCTCTCTCTCTCCTTCATTGTCCTTTTCTCTATTTTTTAACGTATCTTTTCCTCTTCGATTGCTGTTTTTTATTATTTATGCAAATAAAAAGTTATATTAAACTAAATATAGATATAAAGATTCTAGTTGTACGACCAATCACTCTTTAGTATATCAATATCTTTAAATTAGTATATATATATATATATATATATATATATATATATATATATATCATGGTATGACATGTATATTAATATTTTATAGAAATTAAAATCGTCTTACTTTTAGACCCAAAAAAAAAAAATGGGTATTCGTAATTTTGTGCATTGTATACATTTATTTAACAATTTTAAAATTTTATTAAGATGTATATTAATATTTTAGTGCTAGTTTTTGCATAGGCTGTGGCAGCCTCTCATTTTAAACTAAACTATATATTTTTTCAATAATAATTGACATATTTTGAGTTCATCTATAAAACAACTTGGTGATTATTAATTAATTATTAAGGTGCAAAGTTAGGTAATACAATTTGCTTTTAGTTTTGTACTTGGTATCAGATTAAGATTCTTCTGGTATGACTCACAGTTCTTTTGTTTTATGTTTGGCACTAGGCTAAACATTAGCATTGTTTATGTGCAAAGTTCTTTTGTTTTATGCATTGTTTATGATTGGATCGACTTTTATATGGTCCTTAATGCATTGTGAACTTATAAATGTGGTACTTGCTGTGGTGCTATGATTTTTGTTCTTTTATTGTTGTTTAGATTTGAGTTCCTTGTTGGAATGCTCTTACTTAGATCATAACTTTGAACCTGATTTGAAAGAGGTGGATATGTAAAACGTTATTTGATTGTAAGCTCTGGGCGCAGGTTCTTGTTGCCTTTCTTGTTCTTTTTGCTATCTAAGCTTGGTAAAGGCACAGACGTGCGAGTGCAACCTTTGTTCTTGAGTCTTGATTCATCTGGAGTCTTCTTGAGCTAAGGTTAGTTTCATCGTCATTCATTGCACTGCTTCATAAGTTAATTATAAAAACACACGTATACCGTTATGGTGCGATCAAGAGATGCACCGGTGAAGGTGTTTGTGTCTTTAGGATTAAATGTCACTTGCATGACATTATGAGAATGTCCCGCAAATATCCAGCCTTTTCCCTAATCCTAAATTAGTGTTAATTACAGTATATGAAATTATAAATGATAATTGCAAGACCCGGATGCCATGATAGAAAAAGAAAGAAGAACATAACCTAACCCAATACACTAGAAACTATAAAACACAACTTGTAGAATGTGCAAAGTCAAAAGCAAAAGTAAAATTCTTCTAAGCCAATTGCTGATTGTAAAATCTATAGTGTGTTTTGTAAAATTCTTCTATAGTGTGTTTTGTACCATAGCCTTATTAGATGGCTCATCTTAAGTACTTACATATCTACATGTTGCATGGTTGAAATTAATGCTTTTTTTTTACAATTTGAGCGAAGCCTTAGTTTCTCGTTTAAGATTCAATATTAATGAGCACGTGTACTTTTTAAAGGTACTGCTCGTTGTACTGAATCTTGAATTGTCCAAGTGGGACAGTTTGGGGAGGGACTTTTTCTTTACTTGGTTAATGGTTATTCCTCAAATCTCATATTTTATACTTGATGAAATTTTGTTCTGTTACATTTCCTTTTGTTCTTTGGCTGCACACTTGATCGTGGTAGATGTCACCATGTTCGAGTCGTGCACTTGGAGACCAAAGGAAAATGCTGTCGAAATTTCGTCAAGTATAAGATGTGTGATTTTTGTTAATTCTATGAACCAAGTGTTGAAAAAGTGTCTTTTCGAATGGGATAGGGTCATACAATTTTAAAAAAGAGATGAAGATTTCGAAAAAGATTTGTATTAATGTGCTAAGATAAATTTCAACAATCATGAGACCCGATCGAAGTTGGATGTTATGAAGAAATGATCCTACTGGCTATGTAAGTGAAGAATTCAAGGATGGAGTTGATGATTTCATTAAGGTTGCTGAAGAAAACTCGACAATTACTAATACATTAAATCGCATCCTTTGTCCATGTGCTAGATGTAAGAATCGTGTTTGGAGGGAGTTTTTTGGGGTAGAAGAACATCTATATAAGTACGGATTTGTGGATAGTTATATAAATTGGACCATTCATAGTGAGGACAGATGGGGGGATAATGACTCAACATCCATTGTCCATGATGATGAAGTGGAACCTAGGAATCCATACGTGGATATGGTTATGGATGCCACGGGTGATAGATTAAATCCAGAAGCTCAAGATTTAGAAGATGATCTAAATCCGTCAGCTTCGAAGTTTTATGACTTGTTAAGAGAGGCTGACGAACCTTTATGGGATGGTTTCCATAAGCATATGAAATTGTCAGCCGTAACTCAACTTTTGAACTTGAAGTCAGAGTTTAACATGAGTGAGAGTTGTTATGATAGAATGGTTGTCATAATTAAAAGCATGCTTCCAGAGCCTGAAAGGTTACCTGAAAACTTTTACAAATCTAAGAGAATGGTTCGTCAGTTGGGATTAAGATATAAGAAGATAGATGTGTGTCCTAATCAGTGCATGTTGTATTACAAAGAATACAGTGACAAGAGTTTGTACTCAGTTTGCTTAGTATGTGGACACCCACAATTCAAACTGAAGGCAGGACGTTCATCGAATGAGAAGGATGTGCTACACTCAGTGTTGCGATATTTTTCCATTATTCCTAGACTTCAACGTCTGTTTATGTCCAAAAATACTGCATAATATATAAGTTGGTATACGGATGGAGTACGTCAAGATGAATTAGTGATCACGCATCCAGCTAATGCTGAGGCTTGGAAATGATTTGACACTATCCATTCAACATTTGCACTAGAGGCTCGAAATGTTAGGCTTGGCCTTTGTACAGACGATTTTAATCCATTCAGCGGTTCAGGCACACCATATTCATGTTGGTCTATTTTTGTCACACCGTACAACCTACCCACAAGTATGTGCATGAGAAGGGAATACATATTCCTCACTCTTGTGATTCCAGGACCAAAGTCACCAAGTAAAAGTTTAGATGTCTATCTTAGACCCCTAATTGACGATTTAAAGAAATTGTGGGATGATGGGGTGCACACTTATGATGCTTGGAAGAAGCAAAATTTCAATATGAAAGCGGCTTTATTGTAGACAATAAGTGACTTTCCAGCCTATGGAATGCTATCTAGTTGGAGCACTCATGGAAGACTTTCTTGTCCGCTTTGTATGAATCACAGTAAGTCATTTGTATTGAAGCACGGTAGGAAATGTTGCTGATTTGATTGCCATCGCCAATTTCTACCTTTTAATCATCTATTTCGCCGAGATCGAAACTCTTTGAAGAGTTCAACAATAGAAAAATCTAATCCACCGCAACAGTTGAGTAGGACAGATGTCTTGAATAGAGTGAATCAACTTAAGGAAGTCATTTTCGGCTTGAAATCAGGTAAAGAAAAACAAGATGGCTTTGGTATACACCATAACTAGGTGAAGAAGAGCATATTCTAGGAATTGCCTTATTGGTCCACTAATCTAATACGACATAATATAAATGTTATGCATGTCGAGAAGAACGTGCTTGACAATATCTTCAACACTGTCATGGGCATAGAGGGCAAGACAAAAGACAACACAAACACAAGAGAAGATTTGAAGATAGTTTGCAAACGTCCCACCTTGGACATGATAGTTGAGAATGGCAAGTGTAAAAAACCAAAGATGACATATGTCTTGGATGCCAATCAAAGGAGGATGGTGTGTGACTGGATAAAACAGTTGAAATTTCCTGATGGGTATGCATCGAATATCACACGTTGCATCAATGTAGACGGCGGGAAGATATATGGAATGAAAAGTCACGATTGTCATGTTTTTATGCAAAGGTTAATTCCTCTAGCATTTCATGATATCTTGCCTAAACCTATATGGGGACCATTAACAGAACTCAGCTTGTTCTTTAAAGAAGTTTGTGCTATTGAAATTCGTGCTTCCATCATGGAGAATGCAGAGCTTAGAATTATTGAAATAGTTTGCAAGTTAGAGAATATTTTTCCTCCAGCATTCTTTGACGTGATGGAACATCTAGTTGTGTATCTCCCCTATGAAGCTAAGGTTGGAGGACCAGTGCATTACAGGTGGATATACCCCTTTGAGAGGTGTATGTTGTACTTAAAAAGGAAAGTCCGAAATAAGGCGAGAGTTGAAAGATCTATCTGTGAAGCATATATTTTAGAAGAAATTTCCAATTTTGCTTCCATGTATTTTAATCCCCACCTACAGACCATGCGCACTCAAGTTCCTCGGAATGACGACGGTAGGGAAAATACAATTGATGAATGATTTTCTATTTTTAAACATCCATGTCATCCTATTGGGAGAGGTCGGAATAGATTCTTGATGGATGTGGAACTTCATATTGCTGAGACATACGTGCTTGTAAATTGTGGAGAAGTAGAACCTTATATCCAGTAAGTCTACTCCCTGACTAATGAATTTGTTAATTTTTAACTATGTTATGCTAAATATTAATTATTATATTGATTAGACAATTCGAGGATTCGTTAAGGGAAACATATCCCAATATCACTGATGATCAAATATTGGAAGCTTGAGATAAGGACTTCAGTAGGTGGCTAAAACATCTAGTGAGTCCTTTTATCCATAATCACATCTATCATATTAAATTCAATGTTCATTATGCTAAATGTTACAACTATCTACTATTTATGTAATGATACAAGTTAATATAGGTCAAGTTGAGGATCAAATTATACGAGAGATAAGTCATGGTCCAATCAAGTTTGTGACTTTTTACTGTGGCTTAATAGTTAATGGGTATAGATTCATACTAAGGAGTACAGACAAAATAAAGCTACTATGAATAGTGGCATGTGTGTTAGAGGTAGTATATATGGTGAGAATGACTCCGACTATTATGGCATCATTGAAGAGATATTAGAGTTGTCATATGTAGGAAATCAGAACAGAGTATCTCTTTTACAATGTCATTGGTTTGACCCGATTAATGGAGTCAATATTGATGAGAGATATAGGTTAGTTGACATCAAGCATAAATCAAGACTTTGCTCAAATGAGCCATTCGTCTTGGCTGAACAAGCATAACAAGTGTAATATACAAGATACCCACAAAGCGAGAATAGAGCTAATGGTGAATGGTGGGCAGCTTGCAAGGTCAGAGCAAAACTCTTCGTGGTTGAGACATTGAACGATGAAGGTGATGAATTGAATGAGCTAGTTGCTACTGATTATTACCAACATGATGGATCCCTTGAAACACACAATATTGTCATAGATGATGAAGCAATTTCCTTGTTTGATGCACGTGCCCAGATGGAAGAAGTGAACATACATGATATACATAATCCAATGGACGTTCTGGTTGATGATGAGTTCATTGATGACAACAAAGATAATGAAATTAATGAATTCTCAGATGAAGATGAGGAATCTTTTGCTTCAGACTCATGTAGTTACAATTGAATCTTGTTCAATAAATTTTGTTAATGGTATATACACTAAAATATCATTATTATATTTTGTGGTTTTTATTGACATATAGTTTATTAACTAATCATGTTTCATTATGTTTTCGTATGCAGATATTCATCATGGTAACTAGAGGTAGAGGCAATGGACGCGGTCGCGGGAGAGGCCGTAATGTTCCACCCCAGCCTTCTCCATCTTATCATATTTCTCTACCACTACAACCTTCTCAGCACTCCCCAGGTATACCTGTAGGATAATCTTTTTAATTATTGCTAACTCTTAGTTTATATAAATGTAATATATATAATATTAATTTTTGTTTATATATAATTATGTTAGGTGCAACTTCAGCTACTGGCCCATTGACCAGTGCAGGCCTACCAGTGTCTATCCCATTCACCATTGGAGGCATATAAGCTTCTGTCCCATCCCTTACTAACCCACCCCCTGTTGACCCACTAACTAGCACCCCAAATGTGGTGCCTTCAAGTGGAGAATCTCATATAGAAACTGATAGCAGGGAACTTATATATTTGGCACCTGTCCCTAAACCGTAAGTAATAGTGATTATCATCTTTTATTACATTTATTTACTTTTATATTACTAACATTAACTTTTTGTACTTAAAGGAGAAGGTTTTTCCCATCAAGAGTGACCCGAGACATTATGTACAATGTCATGACAAGGATGCCTATTCTGGCTACTACGTGGAGAGATTATCCTCCTGAAATAAAGGAAATACTATTTAAGAATTTTATGGTAAGTAATTGTGTTTCTAGAATTATATATTATATGTTCATTAAAAAATAAATATATTTACATAACATTTGTGTAGGATAAGCATCGGTTCGCATCTGATTCTAATCGCGACATGGCTAGAGCTGTTTGGGAACGAACTTGCATGGACCGTTATTCAGACAATTTGAACAGAGCGCGGGAGAAGGCCTTTGAGAAGGCAAATTCAAATAACTTGGCTGATGTTAAGGGCCATGGACCCAGAGGTAGGACAGAAGTGTGGGATAGGCTGGTGGACATTTGGCTGACCAAAAAATGGATGCAAAAATCTGAAGCTGCCCGAAGGAACAGGGCAGCTATGCCTGATGCCTTGAAGCATACAAGAGGGTCGATTTCCTTTGGTCAACATAAGCACAAGATGGTAATATAAAAATCATTCAAAGTTTCGAGTTATGAATATAAACTTATTAGAATATCAAAAAGAATTTTCATTTATTTATTATCTAAGATGTCTCATATTTGTGGGATTGCATGTGTGTGTTTTGTCGCTATTTGTGGGTTTTAGATGTCTCATATTTCTTCTTAAACTCCCTAAAGGAGATATAGCCAAACTTTAAGTCAGAGACCACATTTTACGTATAAAACCCCTTATTGGAGAATGCTTGTGATATGTAAATTCTGAAATTGAGACCGATTCATAGTGCTGCCCCTTATTTGTTTGATTGTGTCTCATGAAAAAGCATGCACCATATGAAAGGATCATGCCATGGCTGAATAAGGGAGATCATCCTGACATGAATTAGAATAGCGTGGGTAAAATGAATATAATCCTCGATTAATGAAAATTTCATGTTTTATCGTGGAAGCTCTTTACTAATGTATTGATTATGTGTATACTTATATATGTATCTATTGAATGGATTGTGTAATTGAAATGGTTGCATGTTTCTCGGCTGAAGTAAATAGTGGTTTAGAAATTTGGTGTTGATGTTACTGAGCACTCTCTAGTTCATGAAAATCTCATTTTTTTCTTAACTCAAATGCACAATACTCTTTCACCTTTATTTTTTGTAATTACTTAAGTTATTTGCCTATCTTGAATATGAGATAAAGACATTGGTATTTTAGAGGGTTTGCCTAATTACTTTTGATATGTGTTTATCATATATTCTTCTATATGTGATTACAGGAGGCAGAGTTAAAGCATCCAGTTTCTTACAGAGATCTCTATGCCAAAGTTCATAAGAAGAAAGATGGAAGCTATGTCTCTGAGCGCTCAAGGAACTTCATTGTAGATGTCTTTATAATTCAAACCATTTATATTTGTTACGTTATTGATTTTTTTGCTAATCTTCTTATTTTGTTATTTTAGGAGTCATACGACACCGTAATGTCAGAAAAATATGGAGAAAACTCTTCCACTCATTCTATGGTTGACCAGCATTTATGGTTGGATGCGGCAGGTCCCAACAAGAAGGGACGAGTGCATGGCATAGGTAACAACTTACACATTGGCATTAACAATAACACCATGCATGCTTCATCCTCGGAGGTTGCGGGTCCTTCTTAATTTACACCTTTGACACAGGACATAACTGAAGTCGTAAATACAGTTGTAAATACAACCGTAAGTGTAGCAGTGGCAACAGTAATGGCTTCCTTTGTGCTGACTCAACTAGTCCCTATGTTTGCACCTTTCCTATCTACAATTCAATCAGCAAATGTTGCTCCACAAGCACCATTGCAAGGTGAAGCAACTGGGGAGGGTCAAGAAGATGATGATTATGAAGACGAAGATGAAGCAAACTTAGATTGATTGCATGTTCTGTTTATTCTTGTTTTATACGACATTGTATGAAATTTTGAACTTACATAACTTATAATAACTTTAAATCATTAGTAGATTTATTTTGGATTTGTATTTTGTTGCTTTTTATTATTTGCTGGAAAATCTTGATTGAAAAGATTTACAGGTATATTGGATATTAAAAAAGTATTTTATATTTAAATTGGTAAAAAAAAAAACTAATTTGCGAGGGATTAGTGATGGAATAGCGAGGAAATTATATAACGTAATTTGTGATGAATTAGCGAGAGAATAGCAAGGGAAATTAGCGACGGGTTAGCGAGGGAAAGTAGCGAGGGGTTAGCAAGGGAAATCAGCGAGGGAAATCAGCGAGGGATTAGCGAGGAAATAGCGACAGAAATTAGCAAGGGATTAGCGAGTGAAATCAGCGAGGGAATAACGACAGAACAGCGAGGGAAGTCAGCGAGGGATTAGCGAGGGAATAGTGAGAGATTTTGATTGTAATAGATTCAAAATTAGTGCGTATATTCTTTATATAGCGATGGAATAGCGACGAAATTTCCCTCGCAAATTTGCAAGGGAATACAGTCGCCAGTTGTTTTAAATTTTACGAGGGATTAGCGAGAGAAATTTTTTTATAAGTGAGGGATTAGTGAGGGAATACGTTCCCTCGCTAATTAGTGACCAAAGAAAACCGATAGACTTTTCCCACGCTAATCTCTCGCAAATAATATTTGCGAGGGATTAGCAAGGGATTAGCGAGGGAACTTTCCCTCGCTAATCTACTGATTTCTTGTAGTGATAGGAGCATTTATGAGCATTGCTAACATGCTTACAATTTTGTTATAACCTTTTTTTCGTTTTTCTTTTTTCCTTGATTGATTGGAAAATTGTCCAATGACTAGTTATAAATTATAGTTCCTTGCTTAAATGCATTTATATATAAAATCTGAATACAAAATTTGTCCACTTGATATGGTGCATGATAATTACATATTTTATATATTAATAAACCTTCATTTTTAGTCATTTACATTCTCCATGTACTTAATTGATTAAGCTTGGTTATATTTTGTAAGTTTGGACTCAAATTAGACTTAATTAATTTTTTCAGCATTATTTTGGTCTTATATTGTTTCTGTATTTTGGCCATATCTTGAGTTCTAGATATCTTATAATTATGTATCTTACCTTATAGGAAATAAGAGAGAGCTCTACAACTTTCATGAAGAGCTTCAGGGAAAAATTGGACATCTAGTAGAGCTAATTGGGCTTGGAAGTCAGAACACGAGTTTTGTGACTAGAACCCGAATAGTGTGCAGTGATCATTGCATAATTCGAGTTGAAGGACTGAAATGGGGTGAAAATTTGGAATCTGAAAGTTAAGACCTATAGCTACAACTTTCATGAAGAACATAAAAGCTCATTCAGACAGCTTGGAGGTCATATTGGGTCTGGAAGTCGAAACAGAGGTGCTAAAACTAAGCCTGAGTAGTTTATAGTAATTGGGTATATCTTGGGCTGTAGGATGAATGTTTGGATGATTCTAGTGGCATTGGAAAGCTAAGATAATTTCCTAGAACTTTCATGAAGACCACTTTACTTTGTTCTGACGTTATCCATGAGTTCATCACTGAATGATTTTGGAGATAAGAAATTTCAATAATTTTTCACTCACAAAAGTTCTTTGGCATTTTCCACTCATCCACCCACTCATCCACTCACTCATTAATCAATTCCCTTGTTCCCTAATCCTCTATAAAAGGGACCATAGACAGATCATTTAGAAAATCTTGGTTTTAGATTAAGTTCATGTTATTATATTATTTACTTGTAGTAATTTTCTTTTGTTATAAATAGAAGTTATGATCATCATCTTCTTCTTCTCTCTTTCTTTCTTCTTGCTCATGGGTAACTAATTTTCATCTTGTTTGGGTGAAGGAGTGAAACTTTTGGTAATAAAATAAGGTTAGATTAATTTCTTTTTTGTGCTTAAATGATATATTATCAAGTGATCATTATACGTGTTGTATTTTGTTTCCAATCAATTTAGAAACCCTCCTTGTAAAGTGGAGTTCTTGATTCATTGTAGATAAGTGGTTTGGCACAATGAATGCTTGAACTCATTTACAAGTGTAAGTGTTGGTAAATAATTAAAGGAATCATAATATAACTACGTATATAATTCTAAATGGACTTTGAATGTTTTATTCTCTGATTGAAACCTCCGTTGTGCGTGGATTTCAATTAAGTTATAAAAAGAATTAATCTTGTCCTTAATTTATTACCAAAAATGGATCTCTTCGCCCACGCAACTTCTTTAATTTAATTGTAAACAAGTTTTATTATCTTTATTATTGTGACAAAGTCTTCCTTTACCTCAAAGAATTTTTCTTCATCAATTCCCTGTGGATCGACCTCAGACTCCCAAAAAATTTATTACTTGAGACAACCTGCTCTTGGGTTTGCATCCTTTAATCTGCATCAAGTTTTTGGCGACGTTATCGGGGACTTGATTTGAAGTTTTAATTTATTGAGGTTTTTTTTCTTTAATAAAATTTGTTCTCTCTTCTCCCTCACCAGAGCAAAAGATCGGCTTGCCAATCCTTCGATTTCTTTACTAACTCTCTAACTTTCTAACTTGCTAAAATACTAACTTTCTAACTTTTATATTTATGTCATTTATTTATGCTTACTAACTTTTTAATTTTTATATTTATGTCATTTAATTTTGCTTTCTGACTTACTAACTTGTACATAATTTTTTTTATTTTTAAGTTATTTATTTATGCTTAATATTTAATGGCTGGTGTAAATCGTCAACTTGTATATTATTTTTTCTATTTTAAGTCATTTATTTATGCTTAATTAGTATCGTGATTTAAATTTTGGTCGTTTAGTTAAAATTAATTCTGATACTTTAAATATTGATTTGTTTGAATCACAATCACACACAATTGACACAATGACTGAAAATGAAAGTGTACATAATGAACATGAAACTCAACTGTTGCGAACCATGCGTGAATATTTGCAACCACCTCAAAATTTTAGTCCATCATGCTTTATCTTTCCACTCAATGTCAACAATTTTAGATTTAAGGTAGGTATGATTTCTTTACTTCCTAATTTTCATGGTTTAGAATCTGAAGGCCCATATTTACATATAAAAGAATTTGAGGAAGTATGTATTGCTTTCAATGATCAAAATTGCACTAAAGAGATTGTTAAGCTTAAATTGTTTCCTTTTTCTTTAAAAAATAAAACAAAAACTTGGCTTAACACTTTGAAACTAAGATCAATTGGCACATGGCAAGAAATGCAAGGTGAGTTCTTAAAAAAAAAATTTTCAGCACATAAAATCAATGCTATGAAAAGACAAATCCAAATTTTTTCCCAAAATTCAAATAAAGCATATTTTCAATGTTGGAAACGATTTAAATATTTGTTAAATTCTTGCCCACATCATGATTTTGAAAAATGGCGCACTATAAGCTTCTTTTATGAAGGTTTAACACCTAAAATCAAACAATTTGTGGAAACAATGTGCAATGGTGAGTTTCTTGATAAAGAACCTAATGAAGCTTTAGACTATTTAAACCAGTTGGCTAAAAATTCTCAATCTTGGCATGGTAGTAATATTTCTGAAAATTCAATTAGATTTAACCTTGCAAGTGCTAATAAAGGAAAATATCACCTTAGTTAAGAGGAAGATCTAAATGCTAGGTTTGCCAGTTTGGCTAGAAACGTTGAAGCCATGGAATTAAGAAAAACAAAAGAAATCAAATCTATGCAAAATGAAAAAAATTGTGGCATTTGTGATGACTTAAGACACTCAACACATGAATGTCCTAAGATTCCTATCTTTAAAGAAATTGTACATGAGAAAGTAAATGTAATGAACAATTTTAAAAAGTCATTTACTTCTTTTTTTTTTAGATTCATACAATCCAGGATGGAGAAATCACCCAAACTTCAGTTGGAGGAATAATAATCAGTCATAATTCGTGCAACCACCACCTCTTCAAGCACAACAGGACTCTTAAAATTCTCAAGGATATGCACCTTATGTCCCACCATATAGGAAAAACCTTGAAGAAACACTGCATGCATTCATAAAAAAGCAAGAGACCATTAATAAACAAAATAATCAAACCATGAGTGACATAAAAGAAACTCTTGCTAAACTTTCTTCTGCACTCACCATTCACGAGAAAGAAAAATTTTCTTCTCAACCTCAACCAAATCCCAAGGGTCAGTACAGTCTAAATGAGGGGAGTTTAGAAAACCAACAAATAGATCAAGTCAAGTCAGTGATAACTCTTAGGAGTGGAAAGGTTGTTGAAAAACAAATTCTCGAACCTTGTGAAAGATGATGAACCAATTCCCCAAGAAAATGAAGAAGTTGACCAAAAGGAGACCAAACTCTCGCTTGCACCCCTATTTCCTCAAACATTAAACAATTCAAGGAAATAAAACCATAACACTGAAGTTTTTAAAATTTTGAAACAAGTGAAGGCCAATATTCCTCTGTTAGATGCTATCAAACAAATTCCTTCTTATGCCAAATATTTGAAGGACTTGTGCACTGTTAAAAGGAAACTAAATATGAAAAAGAAAGTCTTTTTGTCTGAACAGGTAAACTTCACTCTTCAGAATAATAATGCATTGAAATATAAAGACCCTAGTTATCTTACAGTTTCATGCATTATTGGAGAACATAAAATTAAAAAAGCTTTACTTGATCTTGGTGCTAGTGTCAATTTGCTTCGATATTCAGTTTATCAGCAACTCAACTTGGGTGAGTTAAAACCAACTTCTGTAACTCTTCTACTTGCTGATAGATCAATTAAAATTCCAAGAGGAATAGTGAAAGATGTGTTGGTGCAAGTTAATTGCAACGCCCCTTTTTCTTATTCAATACTTGCAAAGAAGGAACATCACACTATTATATTTATATAATCGTAAAAACATAAGGTAAGATTATACTGCGAAAAATAGTACTTGGTTTGAATTTCCATAAAACCCGGTGTATTAATGTTGGTTTAATTTATCTTAAAACTTTTGCCATACTCTTATTATATTATCATTATTGTATATTTTTTTGTGTAAGTCACTGTAAGTAGTACAATAGTAAATTAGAAAAAATCCCTATTGTAGCGAAACTTCAAACACTGAATAGTTATAATACAGTCAACAGAAATTAAACCATACATCGAAACTACATTATCATAATTATACGTACAAGCCTGTATTAATTACATTTTCAAAATGTACACAAAAAGCAAAATATGTACCTACCCCAAGAGATACAAATATATATATACCCATCAATCCAATAATACATCAGGCTCCCACAAAAATAAACGGACAGCCATCAGTATCCATCGATAAAAAAAATAGTCCCTAAGACTGATGAGAACGAGAAGGAACCGTAGATGGGTCCTCCTCAGGGTCCTCATCGTCCGACAAGACATCCATCGGAACGACGGAACAACGGGCAGGAGCCCAAGCAATAGTGTTTTCAGAGAGAAGGGAGAGCAAAGAAGAAGATGAAGTGGTAGAGAGAGAAGTGGTAGGGTAAAAGTGATGAGATAGTTTTGGAGAATTAGGTTAAAGTGATGCAAACAAATTTTTTCCCCTTTTGCTTGGAGTGTGCCGTGGCAATGGAGAGAGAGAAGAGGGAAAATGACAAGCTTCTCAAGCAAGCTAAGGGTAGTCATGTCAGTTTTAGGTCAAAGCTTCTAGAAACTTGATTAAAATAGCAATATATTTGAATTAAAGTGGATTTGTAATGACATAAAGTAGATTACATTGGGATAAGGTGATAGGATTTTTATTAGATGCTGTTATCCATTGGATAATAGTTACAGTCGATAGAAGTCAGTATTAATTAATTTGACAGATGAATTTCACACAGCGTTGTCTAGTTTTTATTTGTTAGAATTTTCTCGTCAAACGTAAAACCTCGTGAACTGTGTTCGGCCTCAGGTTTAGTAAGATCCCCCATCGATGTTTTCATAGTTCAAGGTTCTTGGAGAAAATACCTCGTTTCTCTGGCTCCGCTTAATGCGTACGTAAAACGAGAAATATATTAAAATATTCAGCATTTTCGGAAAATTCCCAGAAAATTCCTAAAAATTACAAATATTATAAAACGACTATTCGTCCTATAATTTTCTAATTTTTGGAACGTTACAGTTATCTTCTCAACTCTGTCCAATGTGCATGCAAAATGAAAAATATATTAAAATATTCTGCGTCCTCAGAAAAATCCAGAAAAATTGCAGAAAATCATAAATATTATAAGATGAATATCGATGACAAAATAAATAAATCTTGGGGTGTTACAACTCTCCCCAACAAATAAGAATTTCGTCCTCGAAATTTTTCATACCTTAAAATAATTCGGGATATTGCTCCTTCATTTTGTCCTCCAGTTCCCATGTTGCATCTCCAGTTGCTTCGTTCCAAATTACTTTCACCAGCGCAATGTCTTTCCCTCTGAGTTGCTTTATCCTCCTATCCTCAATCCTTACAGGAGTTGTCTCATAAGTCAAGTTTTCCTTTAATTGTACCGAATCAGGTGCTATGACATGATCAGGACTTGGAACATATTTTCTGAGTTGTGACACATGAAAGACATTATGGAGATTTGAAAGAAAAGGGGGTAAAGCTATTTGGTAAGCAACAGGACCTACCCGACGAAGAATTTGGTATGGTCCAAGGAATTTTGGAGTGAGTTTTATAGATTTGAGAACACGACCGACCCTAGTCGTAGGTGTGACTTTCAAGAAGACATGCTCTCCTTCTTCGAACTCAAGAGGTTTCCTTCTTTTGTTCCCATAACTCTTTTGCCGACTCTAAGCCGTTCTTATTTTCTCCTGAATCACTTTGACCTTTTCGATTGTCTGCTGAATAAGTTCAGGTCCAATGGTAAGTCGTTCTCCATCTTAATACCAACACAGAGGTGTTCGACACCTTCGTCCATATAGAGCCTCATAGGGTGCCATCCCTATACTTGAATGATAACTGTTGTTGTAGGTGAATTCTACCAACGGTAAGATTTCATCCCAACTTCCAGACTGCTATATAGCACAAGCTCTCAACAAATCTTCTAATGACTGAATTGTTCTTTCTGATTGACCATCAGTCTGTGGATGGTATGCAGAACTTAATTGCAACTTCGTTCCCATAGCCTCTTGAAGACTCTGCCAAAACTTCGATGTAAACCTCAGATTTCTGTCAAAAATAATACTCATGGGTACACAATGAAGTCTGACAATTTCACCGATATATATCTGAGTAAACTTATCCAACGGATATCTTATGTTGATCAGGAAAAAGTAGGCTGATTTTGTAAGTCGATCCACAATTACCCATATTGAGTCATATCCTTTCCTTGTCCTTGGCAACCCGACAACAAAGTCCATGGCGATACTATCCCATTTCCACTCGGGAATAGCCAATGGTTGTAACATTCCAGCTGGTCGTTGATGTTCAATCTTCGTCTTCTGGCAAACCAAACAAGATGATACGCATCTAGCAATATCTCTTTTCATTCCATGCCACCAAAATAATTTCTTCAAGTCTTGATACATTTTGGTCATACCCGGATGCATACTCAACTGACTCGAATGAGCATGTTCAAGTATGTACTTCTTGAGTTCCTCATCCTTAGGCACACAGACTCTACCTTGGAATCTCAGAATTCCATCATTTCCTTCCTTCAATGTTGACACACTACCCTGCTATATCAGCTTTCTTTCCTCTTGTAGGAACTTGTCGACCTTCTGTTTCTCTCGAATATCATCCATTAAATCATTCGAGATTGTGACCATATTCATGCAGATTTTTCCCAGCGTCAGCTCCACAAATGACCATATGTCTCTGAATTGTTCTATTAGATCTTTCTCTCTGATCATCATGGTAGAAACACTGACCATCTTCCTACTCAAAGCTCGGTAACCACATTTGCTTTTCCAGGATGACACTGAAGTTGGAAATCGTAGTCTTTCAGAAATTCTAGCCATCTTCGTTGCCTCATATTCATCTCCTTTTGATCATATAGGTATTTCAAACTCTTGTGGTCACTGAAGACATTGAATGTTGCTCCATACAAGTAATGCCTCCATATCTTCAATGCAAACACCACGACAGCTAACCCCAAATCGTGCGTTGGGTAGTTCTTCTTATGCACTCGTAATTGTCTTAAGGCATAACCCACCACTTTTCCATTTTGCATAAGAACACAACCCAAACCATGATATGAAGCATCACAGTACACTTCAAACGGTTCATTTGGATTTGGTAAAACTAACACGGGTGACGTAGTTAGTTTCTTTTTTAACTCTTGGAAACTTCCTTCACAGGAATCTGTCTATTCAAAAGCTTGATCCTTTCTGGTGAGTTGAGTGAGCAGTCTGGCGATTTTGGAAAATCCCTCAATAAATCTCCGGTAATATCCGGCTAATCCCACAAAGCTTCGGACTTCCGTTACCGTCGTTGGTCTTTCCCATTGTAACACTGCTTCTACCTTTGCAGGATCCATATCAATTCCTTCCTTCGAGATCACATGACCCAAGAATTTCACTTCGTCTAACCAAAACTCACACTTGGACAACTTAGCATACAACTTTCTCTCCTTCAAAATCTGGAGAACTACACTGAGATGCTCAGCATGATCCTCCTGATTTTACGAATAGATTAGGATATCGTCGATGAAAACAATGACAAATCTGTCCAAATAAGGATGAAAGATCCTATTCATATAGTCTATGAATACTGCAGGTGCATTAGTCACACCAAAAGGCATCACCAAGTACTTGTAATGTCCATATCGAGTACGAAAAGCCGTCTTGGGAATATCTTCCACTTTCACTCTGATTTGGTGATAGCCTGATCGCAGATCGATCTTTGAAAACATAGCTGCTCCCTTTAATTGGTCCATCAAGTCATCTATCCTCAGCAATGGATACTTATTCTTGATCGTGACTTTGTTCAACTGGTGATAATCCATGCACAATCTTGAAGTACCATCTTTCTTCTTAACCAACAACACAGGTGCTCCCCAGGGTGACACATTGGGTTTCACGAATTGTTTTTCCAGAAGCTCTTCCAACTGCTTCTTAAGTTCCACTAGCTTTGCTGGAGCCATACGGTAAGGCGCTATAGAAATAGGGCCAGCTCTTGGTACTAAGTCAATGGCAAATTCGATCTCTCGTTCCGGTGGCAAGCCAGGTACATCATCAGGGAAAACTTCAGGAAATTCTCGTACAACAGAGATTGCATCCACATCAACTTCACTTTTGACTTTCAAAGAAGATAATAGCATGTATCCTCGAGCTCCTTCTTTCAAGAAAGCTTTCACTTGGTTGGCGGTCAAAAATCTAGAATCCTCATCCAAAGGGAAAACTATTATTTTTCTAGAACAGTCTAACAGGATATGGTTAGCAGATAGCCAATCCATTCCTAATATCACATCTAATTGAGATAATGGTAAACAGATCAAATCGACAGAAAAAATTTGACCTTCCACAATTAAAGGACAATTTAGACAGACTTTAGAAGTAATGACAGGTTTTGTAGTAGGAGTCGAAACAGTCAAATCAAAAGGTAAAGAAGACACAAGCAGTCCAAGTCTTTTCACACAGTCATATGAAATGAAAGAATGAGTAGCACCATAATCATACAGTACAATTAAAAGATTACCTTCGATGATACCTTCTCCTTGTATCAGATCCTCAGATTTAGAGGCCTCAGCACCACTCAGGGTGTAGACTCTGCCTCCAGCTTGTGGTTTAGAAGTCTTAGCAGCATTGACGGATGGTTCCGCCTTGGTTTGGTTACAGTCTCGAGAAACATGACCAGGTTTCCCGCACCGAAAACAAATAATTCCTTTGATTGTGCAATCTCTTGTAAAGTGCTCCTTTCCACACTTCATACATCTCGACGTAGACATCGCATTCTGACCTGCCCTTCCCGGACTTCCAGTTGGACTTCCTTCTTAAGGTCTTTGTGGCTGTTGGCTTCCAGATGGTCTGGAATAGGGCTTCTTTTGATAACGACTTACGTTACCACCACCTCCTCTTTGGGACCGAACGGGCCCAAAATTTTTGTTTCTCGCTTCATTTTCTTGTTCCACACTTTCCAATCGGCAGCAGGTGTCAAGTAGCTCAGAAAACTGAGTAATCTTCAAAGCTATCACAATTTTCTTCACCTCATGCCTCAGGCCTTCCTCAAACTTTTGGCATTTCCAGATTTCATTGGGTTGAAGTTAAAAATAGGTCGAAAATCTAGACAAGTTCTCAAACTTGGCAGCGTACTCGCTCACAATCATGCCTCCCTGTCGCAACCTCAGAAATTCTATTTCTTTTGCGTGCCTAGCGCTTTCAGGGAAATACTTGTTTAAGAACCTTTCTTTGAACACCTCCTAAGTTATCACTTTGTTTGCAGCTTGCAGCAACCTTTGTTCCCTAGTCCACCAATGCTCAGCGTCTCCTATCAGCATGTATGCAACATAAGTCACCTTCCTATCGTCAGCACAATTCATACCAGCAAATATTTTCTCCAGCTCTTGGATCCACAATATAGCTTTCTCTGGATCAAACTCCCCTTTGAACTGTGGAGGGTTAGCACGACGAAATTCCTCTAAGTTCCGAACATCTGCCGTAGCTTCTAGTTGTTGTGCAGCTCTAGCCTGTTGTTGAGCTGTCTGCTGGTTCTGCTATAGCATTGCCTCAACCATCTTTTGTATTGCCTCTATGGCAGCAACCATATCACCTTTACGAGCCATCACTTCTTTTCAAATTAAACTATGCAAAACACAGAGAAAGTCAGATGTATCCTTATGAATACCAAACAACAAAAATCACAGAGAATCACAAGGCATAAACATGATAGTCCAAAACCACATGATCTAAAAGAAGACATAACCGGGAGCTCTGATACCAAGACAGTGTAACGCCCCTTTTTCTTATCCAATACTCGCGAAGAAGGAACGTCACACTATTATATTTATATAATCGTAAAAACATAAGGTAAGATTATACTGTGGAAAATAGTACTTGGTTTGAATTTCCATAAAACCCGGTGTATTAATGTTGGTTTAATTTATCTTAAAACTTTCGCCATACTCTTATTATATTATCATTATTGTATATTTTTTTTTGTGTAAGTCACTGTAAGTAGTACAATAGTAAATTAGAAAAAATCCCTATTGTAGTGAAACTTCAAACACTGAATTGTTATAATACAGTCAACAGAAATTAAACCATACATCGAAACTACATTATCATAATTATACGTACAAGCCTGTATTAATTACATTTTCAAAATGTACATAAAAAGCAAAATATGTACCTACCCCAAGTGATACAAATATATAAATACCCATTAATCCAATAATACATCAGCCTCCCACAAAAATAAACGGACAGCCATCAGTAGCCATCGATAAAAAAAATAGTCCCTAAGACTGACGAGAACGAGAAGGAACCGTAGATGGGTCCTCCTTAGGGTCCTCATAGTCCGACGAGACATCCATCGGAACGACGGAACAACAGGCAGGAGCTCGAGCATTAGACAAGAAAGAGTCATCACGTGGAGTATAGTATATATCCGCCCACATGTCTCTCACAGGTAGGTAAAATTCTAGCCATACAAAGGCATGGAAATCAAAAATAGAAGCATCATAACGTCCCCACGCTAAGGACACCGTCAACTCGCCATTGTATACACAACGACCAGTCTGCACGTTGATATGCCAGCAATCCGGACCACCATGAAAGTTGATCCGCACGTAACCAAAGAATCCACGGGGGCGAAATGACATCCTCAGCAACCTCGATCTCAGTCAAGATACGGCCAGAAACCCTGAAACTTAGTGGTTTCCTTGTCCTCCTCACGAATATCTTTGGGCAATCATAGGGTGACACATAATGGCAGAATATACAGTAAAGAGGTGAGATACTCTTCATTCATTACCAATAATAGCAACAAGAAACTAAACGGCGCTGAACGCCCAAATAGAACACAATTTATACATTTAAGCACCACAACATTAAAAATTTACAGTGAAAGCAGAATAATAACATTTAAATAACAGAGATACCATCAGCAGTCAACAGTTCAAGTAACCAACAATTTTTATAGAAATAATAATAAGCATGCTTCACAGTTAATAATGCTCATGCTCAATGAGTTATGAGACCGACGGCTCACGATGCAAAAGTGTCTCAAAACCTACCCCATAGAGCTAGACATAAACATTTTCAGAGTGAATGATCAAGGAGTAATACCAATATATCGTTAGCCTCAGAAAATATAGTGTGCTTTATTTCATAAAAATGTTTGCGCAATGGCTTATACATGGTACCTTGACAGTTGATCGCGATATAGGACAGCGTCTCAGACAGGATCGTCAGTGTGTCGCATTGGTCTATTCCACGGCCCCAATGGAGCTACCACTGTCTATTGTGAGACACCCACACCTCGACACCCCCAGGGTCAACAACATATGACACCTACGCTTAGTCTATTCGCACCCGCACATAGGCGTTATTCAACTCCTAGGCCCACACGGCCTTTCTAATAGTGTCCAACAGACGACACATATACATGACGACACAATGTCAAATCATGTATGTTTATCATAGTCATGTAACAGTATCATTTCATCAGAATATTTTCACGGTACGTAACCATCAAGTATTTAGCCCACAAGGGGGGGCCATCATGGTCCACATCATGGAATCCACTTTTTCAAGTTATAAGCCATTCGACTAAATGTGACAACATTGGGTTACTTTAATCCTTTAAATTCGTGTCATTCAAGGGTCTTTGAATTTTTATTCTTTCATCGCATTAGGCATTAACTCCTTACCACTAATTCTCTTAATCCCATTAGTTCATTAAAGTCAAATCATTTCCATATTAATCAAGCCAAGGCCGTGGTCCTCATTAGGCTCTCAAGTCCAATATTTGTCTTCATTTTTATGCATTAGTGTATCATTATTAATTCATTTTATGTATTAATTTCATGTTCTCCTAAAACTCACACACTCATGTTCTTTCTCTTGAGTAGGATTCTCAATTTTACCAAATTAAGCCTTTAATCAATTATCTTTGCACATTATGAATTCCTAATGGTCTTCTAATGTCCAATTTATCAATTCTTCCATCCAAGTCAAAATTCTTCACCATTGTTCCCCTCCATGGCCGTGAGCCTCACAAATTTAGGGTTCAAGGATTTTCATTTCTTCATTAGTCCTTAATCACTCAATTAATACCAATCCATTAAGCTTTAAAATTTTAAACACCAACACCCCACCAAAGAGGATGTGGCCGTGAGCCTCCATGCTTCAAGCATGGGGCTTTTGTCTCAACCTCATCAATTTCAATCCATCATAATTTTTACAATGGCAATAAGATTCAAATGTATCTAACAAATCAATTAAAATAATGAAAATTTAAAGAATCAATTATAAAAGAAAATGAAGTAGCAAGAGTAACCCCTATTAGGGTTTCTCACAAATCTTCAAACAACAAGTCTCCAACCACCATTTTTGA
This sequence comes from Ormosia emarginata, assembly GCA_029884605.1. Classification (NCBI taxonomy): domain Eukaryota; kingdom Viridiplantae; phylum Streptophyta; class Magnoliopsida; order Fabales; family Fabaceae; genus Ormosia; species Ormosia emarginata. The sequence continues at coordinate 27,173,994 of JAQQTP010000074.1, read as the reverse complement.
TTGAATAGAGTGGTCTCCCTCTTACTAAAGAGGAGAGCACGAAAATAGCCTCCAAAGTGCTCCTTGTGATTTCGGTTTTTGGCTCCTCAAAACCCTAGAAAACAACCTCAAAGAATCAACACCGTATCTTGAAAAGAAAGCATCCTTGACCATGAAAATGGTCTTGGAACACGAAAAGGAGAAGAGAAGAGAAGAAAGTTGTGATTTTTACCTTAAAGTCTCAAACTTTGATCTTGAAGAAGGATGGTGAAGATGAAAGATTTTGATATAGGGTATGAAAGGAAAAAGACTTAGAATGATGAAGAGAAGCTAGAAATGAAATTAATGAAGCAAGAAAACGAAATCGGTGATGGTGGAAGTGGCAACCCGAAATGGAGAAGAAGAGAAAATAGAAGATTTTGGTGAAACTTTGTGAATGAAAGTGGTAGAGATGATGATAGAGAGTAAGGATATGTGGTTGATGAAGAGAAAAGATGAAGAGATCAAAGAAGAGGAGGGGCTAGATTTTCAGATGGCAATGGTGTTTTTAGAGAGAAGGGAGAGCAAAGAAGAAGATGAAGTGGTAGAGAGAGAAGTGGTAGGGTAAAAGTGATGAGATAGTTTTGGAGAATTAGGTTAAAGTGATGCAAACAAATTTTTCCCCCTTTTGCTTAGAGTGTGCCGCGGCAATGGAGAGAGAGAAGAGGGAAAATAACAAGCTTCTCAAGCAAGCTAAGGGTAGTCATGTCATTTTTAAGTCAAAGCTTCTAGAAACTTGATTAAAATAGCAATATATTTGAATTAAAGTAGATTTATTATGACATAAAGTAGATTACATTGGAATAAGGTGATAGGACTTTTATTACATACTATTATCCATTGGATAATAGTTACAGTCGATAGAAGTCAGTATTAATTAATCTGACAGATGAATTTCACACAGCGTTGTCTAGTTTTTATCTGTTAGAATTTTCTCGTAAAACATGAAACTTCGTGAACTGTGTCCGGCCTCGGGTTTAGTAAGATCCCCCGTCGATGTTTCCATAATTCAAAGTTCTTGGAGAAAATACCTCGTTTCTCCAGCTCTGCTTATGCGCATGTAAAACGAAAAATGTATTAAAATATTCAGCGTTTCCGGAAAATTCCCAAAAAATTCCCAAAAATTACAAATATTATAAAACGACTATTCATCCTATAATTTTCCAATTTTTGGAACGTTACAGTTATTTTCCTGACTCTGTCTAATGTGCATGCAAAACGAGAAATATATTAAAATATTTCGCATTCTCAGAAAAATCCAGAAAAATTCCAGAAAATCATAAATATTATAAGATGAATATCGATGGCAAAATAAATAAATTTTGGGGTGTTACATTGATAAATTCATATATCCTGTGGATTTTATTGTCTTGGATACTAAACTTATGGTTGATAGTTGCAAGTCAGTTCTTGTTATTTTAGGCCGTCCATTTTTAACAACATCTAATGCTTTGATAAATTGCAGAAATGGAGTGGTGAAGCTAACATTTGGAAATATGACACTAGAGCTCAATGTTTTTAACATGTGTAAACAACCACAGGAAGTCCTTAATGAAAGGGAGGAAGTTGAAGGAATTGAAGCCATCGTAGATGTTCATCTTCAAACAAGGAGTTTTTCTGACCCATTAGAAATTTGTTTAGTCAATTCATTTGATTCAGACATGAAATTAAATGATGATATCTTTGAAATATGCTCTTTGCTTGATTGTACACAGGTAATGGAGTACAAGGGATGAAAGCCAAGATTTGAAGAACTAAAACCCATGAATGATAATGCCCATGAAGAAGTACCCACACCGGAACTAAAGCCATTACTTGGTGGGTTGAAGTACACATTTTTGGAAAAACAGCAAAGCTTTCCAGTAGTAATTTCCTCATCTCTTACTGAAGAACAAGAAAGTATGTTAACAGAAGTACTTAAAAGGCATAAAAGTGCAATTGGATGGACATTAAAGGACATAAAAGACATTAATCCATTAATTTGTACACATAAAATACATTTAGAGGATAATGCTAAAACTTCTCAACAACTTCAAAGAAGATTAAATCCACACATGAAAGAGGTAGTTAGAGCTGAAGTCCTTAAATTTCTTGATGTTGGAATTATCTATCCTATCTCTGATAGCCAGTGGATAAGCCCTACACAAGTTGTGCCTAAGAAATCTGGAATAAAAGTGGTTGAAAATGATAAAGGTGAATTAATACCTACGTGAGTCTCATCCAGTTGGCATATGTGTATTGATTTTAGAAAATTAAATGCTACTACTAGAAAAGATCATTTCCCCTTGCCATTTCTTGATCAAATTCTAGAAAGGGTCGCAGTACATCTATACTATTATTTTCTTTATGGTTATCCAGGTTATAATCAAATACCAATTCCATTGGAAGATCAAGAAAAAACCACTTTTCCATGCCCCTTTGGTACCTTTGCATATAGAAGGATGCCTTTTGGCCTTTGTAATGCTCTGGCAACATTTCAAAGATGCATGTTAAGCATTTTTAGTGACATGATTGAGCATTATTTAGAGGTTTTCATGGATGATCTGATAGTTTTTGGAAATTCTTTTGAAAATTGTTTTGATAATTTGGAAAAAGTTCTTAAAAGATGTGATGAAAAAAGATTTGTGCTAAACTGGGAAAAATGTCATTACATGGTTACCTCAGGAATAGTGTTAGGTCATGTGATATCTTCTAAAGGAATTGAAGTTGATAAGGCCAAAGTTGAATTAATTGCTCATTTGCCTTCCCTAAAAATAGTCAGAGAAGTTCGTTCCTTTTTAGGACATGCAGGGTTTTACAGAAGATTCGTTAAGGACTTTAGCGCCATATCTAAACCATTATGTAATCTTCTGTTGAAAGATGCCCCATTTGATTGGACTCAAGAATGTCAAAAATCTTTTAAAAAATTAATTGGTCTTCTGACATCTGCTCCTATCATGCAATCTCCTAACTGGTCTTAACCTTTTGAGTTGATGTGTGATGCTAGTGATTTTGCTATGGGCGCTGTTTTAGGCCAAAGAAAGGAAGGTAAGCCTCATGTGATTTGTTACGTAAGTAGAACTTTAAATAGTGCACAAATAAATTACACCACTACTGAAAAAGAACTGTAACACCCCAAATTTCCTAACTATTTGACAGTAATTTTGAGTAATAATGTAACACCCACCATAGGATGCCACATTTAAACATTACTATTACCGAATTACCCCCAAGTTCATAAATTGTGATGTTATAAAAATACTAGTTGTAAAATTTCTTGATGTCGATAAAATAAACTTAGCAGAAAATAAAAATATTATACATCATCACACATAATTTACATCATGTACATTACAGAAGTATTGTCGACATTATTTATATACAAACCAAGTCTCAAAAGTAGTTGACATACTTAAATATTTAAACGAATCACCCAAGCCCAATTAAACAGCAAAACCCTCAGACGGGTCCTCCTCAGATTCCTCAGCAGGTAGGAATCCAGCTCGACGGGAAGTCTTACGGACAGGTGTCCGAGCAGACGACACAATACTAATCTCCGTTGGGACATAATACCTAGTATCCCAATACTGCCTGATTGACAACGGAAATTCGACATGTACATAAATAGTTACGGAAAAGAACGGATCTCCATAAAATTCCATGCTCATGTTGACCGTCAGATTTCCCTGATATATTAGTCCCCTCTGATTGGGACTAGTCCTCCACGCTCCAGCTCCACCATGGAACTGCAGTCGCACGTAACCAAAGAAACTAGGTCTTGATGTCATCTTATCAAAACTCCGCTTCCTCTGGATTCTACTCTTCTTCACCCTCTTGTTCAATCCCGTGCTCAGTGTCTTTACAAATATAATTACATTACAAAATAGACATACAAAGAGGTTAGATCACCTACGCCAATACTAACATGGTAGCACAGAGATAACACAAATAACATACTATACAGATATGTCATACCATAATTACAATAATGCCCTCAACATTATTTATCATAATAGATACAATAATTACAATCATGCCCTCAATTAGTATTTATCACAACAAATATAATAAATAATAATTACCATCATGCCATTAACATTATTCAAATCACACGATAATTACAATAATGCCATCAACATTATTTATCATCATCATCATCCAATATTCCTCAATTATTATATCACATAGATATAATTATTCAATATTTACGATGATGCCCTCAACATTATCCAAGTATTCAATAGTTCAATTATCATAACCAATACTCAATAATTATGTATGTGCACATAGACTCAATTTCCTACTCCATGGAGCTAATACTCAAGTCAGAGAAATTGATCCAAAAGATCTGTCTGTACCAACATGCCTCAGACCACGTGCCACAATTCTCATATGTGTTTGCACATCTAGCATATACACGACAGTCTTTACTAGATCTTGATTAAGAATAGTGTCTCGGTCAGGATCATCGGTGCGTTGCATCGGTCTAACCCACGGTACAGAAGAGCTACCAACTGCCCATTGTAGGCAACCCGCACCCCGATGCCCCCAAAGTCAACAAGTGACTTACACTACGCATATCGCACCCACTCAAGAGGTGTTCGTCTCTCCTAGGCAAATATCCTTATCCAATCCATCGGACCTTTCTAATGCATGTTCAATGCACTAATGCCAATCACAGACAAAATTCATCATTTTCTCATACAGTGTCCATACACTAGTCCAACAGTAATTCTACTATTAAATTCATCATTTTCTCATACAGTGTCCATATATTAATCAAACAGTAATCCTACTGTTTATTCATTTGCAAAATCATATTATCGCGTTTTCATAGTCGCGCAACACTTTTGCCATGTTTTCACAATCGCGCAATATTTCTGTTACGTTTTCACAATTTTGCAACATTTCTATTGCGTTTTCAAATCGCGTAGCGATTTTCCATCGTTTTCTCAATCACGTAAAAATATTCCATCATTTTTCAATCACATAGTGATTTTTCAACAATATTTCAATCGCGTAAAAATATTTAAATGCTTTTCCAAATCGCATAGAAATATTTAAACGTTTTTTAAATTGCGTAGCTTAAAAATCACGTTTTTAAGTTACGTAAATCATTTTTCACTATTTTACAACCACGTAAAATATTCCTCAATATTTCAAAATTTTCAATTCAACTTTTCTCAAAATAATATGATTTCTCACATTATTTTCCACATTTTCTTACTCAAGAAAATCCTTTTTGCAATATATTCCACAAATTCACCATTTCATTGAATTAAATCAATGTTCCTCACTTAAAATTTCCTAACGCGCTCCAAAACCCAAAGGATGAGTTTTACGTTAGTAAATTTTAAATCATCAACGTTTCCTTTATAATTCAAAATAAATTCTCAAATTCAATCCTCTTCCAAAATAATTTGAGGTTCAAACCCTTACAACCTCTATTTTTCTTTCATAACCGAAATTTCTATTTCTCAAGTGATAAAACACTTTGTTTCCATTTCCAAAATCCTTGTACTAAATCAATTATATTTCCATTTTGACAATCACTTTGTTTCATAAAACCAAGGCATTACAAGCCTTCAAAATCGTGGATATGGCCATTGAAACCATCATATATTTTTTTCCTTCTAAATCAACTAAGTTCCATTCATGATTTTACACAAACAAAACCATTAAAATTTCTCTAAAACTGTGAACTCTTGTTCTTTGAAACCAATCCATCTTTTCTTTTTCCTTTCCTTTCTAATCATTCAATTTTGCCATTCATGAAAATTTTAGTTTGTGAACACCTATTTGGAGGTGTTGAGGCCGAAATCCTCATGGTCATTGGAACCAAAAATTGTTTTCCTTTCCAACAATTTGTATGGCATACATCACATATAATCAACATATTATATTTCAAGCATACCATAAAAGCAAATATAAATCATACTAAGCATGCAAGCACAAATAAACTATGCTAAGCACATAAACACATAAACACCCACAAATAATTACATAACCATGGATATGAATAGTCACATGGATTCACCATCCATCAAATACAAAAATCATCTCTCACCACCATACTTGGTTGGTGAGATGGATCTCCCTCTTACCTCTTGAAAAACCTCAAAAAGCTCTTTGCTTTGCACTTTGCACAAATTCTCCACCAACAAAAGTTTCTTGAACATAAAACAAACACAAGTTTATTAGTATATTAAGCTTGAATAAGGAAAACCATGGATCAAACATGGATTAGAACATAAAAAAGAGATAAGATGTGAAGTTTCCTTACACTTCACCTCCAAAACCCTAGAACTTGCTCTTGGAAAAAGTCCCTGAAGATGAAAGATTTAGAGCTTGGTCTAAACTACAAAGGCTCTTGAATTGAGGTAAGGATTCAAGAAGTAAGGTTGTTTGAAATTAAAGAGTGATGGAAGGTGGTCTTTGGGTGCTTGGTCGAAACTAGCATGAAAAGGAAGTGGAGAGAAAAATTTGATATGCTTGGCTTTTGGAAATGATCAATAATGATCAAGATTGAGTAATAATGGTCTTGAAACCATGCTATGCTCTTAAGCATCACCAAAAACCGTCCCCCCTCCTTATGTACTCAATAAGTGACCATCTTTGCTAGTCACCATTTAGAGCATTATTAACCATTGATTAGATCAATGGTTAGGATTAATGTAGATTCTAGGTATAGCCTTTAGATTAGAAGACTTAATCTAGGCCATTGGATCTTTCTCCTTGAAATCCTAGCCATTAAATGTATCTCCAAAATAAAAGGTCAAGATCACCTCTTCATACTTTCCATCCAATGGTCATAAATGATCCTAGCCATTTTATAAGACCAAATCTCCACCGTTGATTAAATCGATAGTTGATATTCAAAGGCTTCAACATTAAGCTTGCTTCCTATTGGTCCGTTATAAAGTCGTCATAACCACTAATGTTGACTAAGCAGTATAATTTTTATTTTTATCTATTATTACCCTTCGAACAATATTTTTATGGTATTTTTATTGCTCGATAATTAAATACAGTACAAAATACTGTAAAAGAAAATTTTAAAAACTATTTCTGGATTCAGGTTTAGTAAGATCCCCCATCTCCATCTCAATAGTACAAAATTTTCTGGCTGCAGAAAAATTTTCACTTTTCCGGGCCCACTTGGGCCCACGTACAGCCCCCTGGGCCCACAGACAGCCCGTGGATAATATTAAAATAATCAGAGAAATATAAAAATTTCATAATCATCCACAAAATCATAAAAATTATAAAACTTATGAAAATCAAATCAGATTACATAAAATAATTAAGACTTATCAGTAATAATTAAATTACGTAAGATTTTCCCTGGCCCAAAAATTATTATTTTCTTGACACAGAATAAATCTCACAAAACGATCAAATGTATTCACGGAATACTCAAAATAATTTTACAGTACACAGAAATCACTAAACAGTAAAATTCTGTTAACTGTCAAAATTACTGTCAAATAGTTAGGAAATTTGGGATGTTACATTTTTCATTGTTTCCTAGCTTTGGCCTTATGTGTTTTGCCCAGGAGTGCAAAAAAGCTAAGTGTGGGGGAATTTGATAATCACATATTTTATACATTAATAAACCCTCATTTTTAGTTATTTACACTATCCATGTATTTAATTGATTAAGCTTAGTTATGTTTTGTAAGTTTGGACTCAAATTGGACTTAATTGATTTTTTTAGCATTATTTTGGTCTTACACTGTTTCTGTATTTCGGCCATATCTTGAGTTCTAGATGTCTTATAATTATGTATCTTACCTTGTAAGAAAGATAAGAGAGAACTCTACAACTTTCATGAGAGCTCTAGGGAAAAATCAGACATCTAGTGGAGCTAATTGGGCTTGGAAGTCAGAACATGAGTTTTGTGACTTGAACCCGAATAGTGTGCAGTAAGCATTGCATAATTCGAGTTGGAGGAAATGAAATGGGTTGAAAATTTGGCATCTGAAATTTAAGACCCATATCTACAACTTTCATGAAGAACATAAGAGCTCATTCGAACAGCTTGGAGGTCATATTGGGTCTGGAATTCAAAATAGAGGTGCTGAAACTAGGCCTGAGTAGTCTGCAGTAATTGGGTCTTATCTTGGGCTGTAGGATGAATTTTTGGATGATTCTAGTGGCATTGGAAAGCTGAGACAATTTCCTAGAACTTTTATGAAGACCACTTTGCTTTGTTCTGACATTATCCATTAGTTCATCATTGAATGATTTCGGAGACAAGAAATTTCAATAATTTTCCACTCACAAAAGTTCTTTGGCATTTTCCACTCATCCACCCACTCATCCACTCACTCATTAATCAATTCCCTTGTCATTTTGTATTTCTAATCCTCTATAAAAGGGACCATAGGCAAATCATTTGGAAAATCTTGGTTTTAGATTAAGTTCATGCTATTATATTATTTACTTGTAGTAATTTTCTTTTATTGTAAATAAAAGTTATGATCATCATCTTCTTCTTCTCTCTTTCTTTCTTCTTGCTCATGGGTAACTAATTTTCATCTTGTTTGGGTGATGGAGTGAAGCTTTTGGTAATAAAATAAGGTTAGATTAATTTCTTTCTTGTGCTTAAATGATATATTATCAAGTGATCATTATACGTGTTATATTTTATTTGCAATCAATTTAGAAACTCTCATTGTTAAGTGGAGTTCTTCATTCATTGTAGACAAGTGGTTTGGCACAATGAATGCTTAAACCTATTTATAAGTGTAGGTGTTGGTAAATAATTAAAGGAACCATAATATAACTACGTATATAATTCTAAATGGACTTTAAATGTTTTATTCTCTAATTGGAACCTCTGTTGTGCGTGGATTTCAATTGAGTTATAAAAAAAATTAATTTTGTCCTTAATTTATTACCAAAAGTGGATCTCCTAGCCCTAGTAAGTTCTTTAATTTAATTGTAAACAAGTTTTATTATCTTTATTGTTGTACAAAGCCTTCCCTTACCTCAAAGATTTTTTCTTCATCAATTCCCTGTGGATCGACCTCGAACTCCTGAGAAATTTATTACTTGAGACAACCTGCACTTGGGTTTGCATCTTTTAATCCACATCAATGCACTGTCCTGATATGGATCAAGAAGATACAAGATCCAGTGATCCAGCAACCATTATAGTTAAAAACAAGGAAAAATTGATTTGGTTGGTACTCTTTCTTATGGAATTTGCTAATTTAAGCAATGTATTGCTACTTATCTCACAATACGCTTAAAAGTTTCGGTCTTTAAGAATTCCTATTTCCCAGGTCATTCATTTGATTCTTCATTCACCTCACTTGAATTTCAATTTGCTCTTCTCTCTAAGAATTGTAGGCTAGGGAATACCCTTTTATGCTTTTTTTTTTTACAGGATGAGATATTCTCCTCCTCTTTTGTAGCTATTATGTACTTGAAAGTCAACAATTTTCCTTCACAAAAGAAGGTTCTTCACTTGAAACTTGAAAGCCACAGACAACTAGTTTGTTTCATTTCCTCTGTTACCAACTAAATTAATTATTAGTTAGTTATGAATGGAGAGAATGATAAATGTCATGCTGTGTAATGATGAATTTAGTTACATTTAATAATTATTTATTGAGAGTACACACTTTGAATAATATTTTTAATATTATAACAATATTTTTAATGTTACAGTTGAGAGTACACACTTTGAATGTTACATGTCTCCGTAGCACCTAAAAATTTCCTTAAGTTCAATACTTGCATTATAATTATTTGAAGCTAAGAACTCATCTTGGTGATTGCTTGCAATATGTTTGGGAAGGATGAAAATTGGGTTGCATGGATTTGATCATTACTTATGATTTGGTTAGTTGGGGTTTGTATAATATACTTTTGCATCTTATGCTTAATGAGCAAAAATGGATGCAAGTGCAATGAATTCTAACATAAAAATTTATTTTATGATCATGGTAGGCTTTTTTTGGCATATTTGACGGGCATGAAGGCACAAAAGCTTCGAAATTCGCTGCACATAACTTAGAAAAGAATGTGTTAGATGAAGTGATCAGGAGAGATGAAAATGATATTGAGGAGGTAGTGAAGTATGGTTACCTCAACACAGATTCTGATTTCTTAAAAGAGGATCTTCATGGTGGCTCTTGCTATGTAACAACATTGATTAGGAATGGTAACCTTGTTGTGTCCAATGCTAGTGATTGTCACGCTGTCATTAGCAGAGGAGGTGTTGCAGAAGCCCTCACATCTAATCGCTGACCTTCAAGAGAAGATGAAAGGGACAAAATTGAGACTCTAGTAAGCATGTGATGATAGTGATAGCAATTTCTATTTTGTCTTTAATCATTAAACAGATCTAATTTTAATAATTATTTATTGTAATTGTATCTTATTTTCTAATATGTGTATATGTGATATGAGTTGCTTGTGGAGCTTATTTGCAAGTTAAATATTTAAAATAATTAATATTTGATGTGGATTTTAAATTGTTTATAAGAACAATAGTTTTATAAACTAAATCAACTTAGGAGTTTTCAAGGATCAAACTAAGTCGAATCATGAAAATTATCATGCAAGAATGAAGATTTTTATGGTACTTATTATTTATTATTTTTAGAATTTAATATACAAAATGAGTTGTAAAATATCTTATTAACTATTAATTATTTATAAACATTTATTATAAATACTTAACAATTTATCCTAAATATTAAACTTATGATATCATGATACCATAAATTACATAGAAATTCTTGTAATTGATGACTAGTGACCAAAAATCCTAACATCTCTTGTCAGAAGAGATCGTGATCATAAATGTTCCAATAAAACAAAAGCGTTTGTCCATTTGATATATTAGAGCCAAAATTTCTATTGAATCATAAAACGAACAAACAAACCAAAATTTTGGCACAGTAGAGAAACTCATATAAATCTATGGTCTCAAAATAGTATTGATACTATTTGGACTATATTCCAATAGTTAGTATGATCTCAAGTATCTATATTGCAGATTATTTTGAGCAAGCTGACTTAACTTGAATTTCTAATGATTCTAGTTTGGCCTCATCAGTCTGTCAAAGTTTTAACTTTTAAAGCTTTTTTTGAATGTTTGTTTATGTTATATTTGTATGGATAGATTCCTTACAAATTTAGTTACATGACTCACTTCCTTACAAATTTAGTTGGTCAGATGGCTTATTTAATTGAAGGATTAAGTATGATAAACACATTTGTATTTTTGGAAATTATGACTGTTTTATGCTTTTTTTGTTGGTTTTATGTAAATTACAATAGTTCTAACTACCGTAATTTGTTTTTTTTGTGTTATGTAAATTATGGAAGTTCTAACCACCGTAATTTGTATTTTTTTGGTTGGTATTATGTAAATTACGGAAGTTCTAACTGCCGTAATTTACATTTTTTTGTTATTGGTGTTATGTAAATTATGACGGTTAAAATTACCGTTTTATGCACCACGAAACCGCCATTTTATACATGGTAAATTGTGGCGGTTGTCATGGCAGTTAATGGGAAACTGACGTATTATACCAAATGGCAAAGTTAATTACGTCAGTTTTGGAAGCTGCCGCAAACGGGAAAAACGACAGTCAAAACCGCCGTAATGTGCAAAAAAAAAATTGTTGTAATTTACCTGATTTTTTGTAGTGCATTGGGTAAAACTATTATCCATAGGACAATAGACAGTGGTTTTATAAGTAGTAGCTATTATTCATTGGGTAAAGTATATCGAAAAATATCTTGTTTGCACTAATAGGAAGAAAACTTCAAGACTAAGCAATGTAGTAGTCAAGTTTGATGGTTATGACACCTTTATGGTGAGCCAATGAGAACTAGTCTCACATAGTGGTTTTGACTCCTCCTTAGTAACCAATAGGAACCAAGATGTTAGCCACCCAACCTATAAGAAACAAGCTTGTTTAGCAAGCTTGGAGAAAGTCTACAAAGATGGCTTTGATTCCATGCAAAGGGCCAATGAGAAGTTAGCTTCATAGTTAAGTTTGGAGGCTTTGAACTTGGACACCCTTGAAGGCTAGGGGACTCCACGGCCAAGGCTTCAAGGAGAGGCCAAAGATGACTCTTGATCATTCAACACATTTCTATCATCTTCCTAAAGCAAAGCTAAGCCAAAAACTCTCTCATTTTCTCCCCATCATAGCCCACGGCCAAGAGGCCAAATTTATACCTTCACTCTTCAATAATTCCAACCAACTTCACTTCTTGAATCCTTATACCATACTAAGACACTTTGTAGTTGTGATTAATGTCTAGTTCTATCATCTTCTATCTTTTCTTCAAGCTTAAAGTTTGAAGGTTTTTGAGGTGAAGTCATTGATCTTCATTTTTAATCTTGTTTCAAAGTTCTAACTATGATTTTGAGCCATGGTTGTCTTAGTTTAAATCCTTGGATGTTAATATTGTATGTTTTCTTTGATTTTAAGTTCAAGTTGGTGGTGAAAGCTTGGAGCAAGAAGCCAACCAAGGAGCTTTGGACATCATCCAAGGTAAGAGGGAGATTTAACCTCATCAACCACTCATGGTGGTGAGGAACGTATTTGTGTTTGTGAAGTGAAGAATCCATGTGAGGATCGTTCACTTGTGTGTATAAATTTAGTGCTTTGTGTTTATTTACCTTATATGTTTTTATTGCTTTGATATTATGTATGAATTTGTTAGAATAGATTATTGATGATTGATGTATGTTATAGGATATGAATCATGATGGAAAAGAAACAATTTTTGGTTTCCAATGGACCATGAGGCTCACGGCCTCCATACCCCAACATGGGTGTTTTAAGTTAAAAATATTTTAGAAATGGTAAAATTTGATGATTAGAAGGTAAGGAAAATAATTAATAGATTTTGGTTCCAAAGACCACATGACTCACGACCATGAGGCTTGATTTGGATAATCTAGTGCAAAAATGATTTATTAATGGTAAACCTAATTGATTAGGTGAAATGAAATAAATGAATGTTTTATAAAATGGAAACAAGAAATAAATAAATTTTATTATTTCCCAAATAAGGATTTTCGGCAATAATGTTAGAAATTAGGGTTTTAAAGTGAAATGGTAATTTGAGGTATTTTGTTAAAAAGGATTGTTAGTAAAATAAATGGAAAAGATTTTATTAATTTATAATAATACAAATTTTGAGAAAAACGCCAGAAAATATTATTTAGATGTGTTTTATTGAGAAAAATGGGAATTTGAAGTCCAAGTTATGTTTTAAACTTAGGAAGTTTCAAAATTAAATTTAAAACGTCAAGAAATATTTTATACAGTGAAAAACAATAGAAAAACCTTATGCGTTTCAAAAACGTGGATTTTTGAGCTACATGATTTAGAAAATGTCAAAATATTTTTACGCGATTAAGAAAATATTGGAAAATAGTTATGCGATTTGAAAATGCGACAGAAATGTTGCGCGATTATGAAAACACGATAAAATGACTATGCAATTGAAAATACAGTAGGATTACTGTTGGGCCAACGTATTGGACCTAGACATAAAAGTTGTGACTTTGGCCTGTAATTGGCTTGTTTATGCATCAATCATGCATTATGAAAGTCCGGTGGCCTAGGAGTTGAATTACACCTTAGTGCGGGTGCAATAGGCATAGTGTAGGTCAGTTGTTGACCTTGGGGGCGTTAGGGTGCAAGTTTTTCACAATGGACATTTGGTAGCCCCACTGTGTCGTGGATCAGACTGATGCAACACACTAATGATCCGGATCGAGACATTATTCTTAATCAAGATCTAGCGTAGGCTGTCTTGTATAATGCCCGATTTGCACATTAATGAAACTTATAACATTTAGTCTGAGGTGGCCGAGATACAAACAGATCTTCTAGATCATTCTCTTCGACTTGTGTTTAGCTCCATGGAGTAGGAAATGTTGGTGTATACCTTAGAAGCCAATACATTTTGTTTGTATTTATATACATTATATTATGCTATTTTTTAATATATGAGGTATTTCATTTATTGTGTTCTTTTTTGATAAACATAATAAAGTCCTTAGAATAGTAAGTTTGATATCATATGACATCAAGTGGATGACTTGATTGTGAGATCCTATTGGATAAAACACTATTCTTAAATGGCCCTAGTCAAGTATTATTGTTAATTAGGATAACAATGATGCATTGAGACTAGTATGTGCGTAGACTGATGACCACATCTCACAGGTCATGGATATGAGATATCAAGTCTTCACATGCATACATATTAGAGTAATGATGTATTGGACAGACCCGCCATGGGAACGCTACGTGGATCGTTACGTAAATGTCATAAGTGATTCTCATAGTGATAATAGTGTATGTGGTCCTTTGACCTGAAATCACTACGGTTCCTACATGAGTAGTTGTGTGTTTTAATGCCATCAAATGTTATTTTTAACAAGACGATTATAAAGTTGGTTATTAGACATACTGCGATTCATGTGGAGGGATGTGAGTGACCTAGATGAGATTTGTCCCTCCTATATAACAAGAGTGATATCTTCGGGCCCTTTGATTGAGTGAGACTATGAAATGCATGGCCATGCTCAAATGAGTCAATATGAGATATTGATCTCATTTGTTATTACTATATCTACTCAAGAATCAGGAAACTGAAGATTGAACTAAACAAGGGTGACACGTTCCATGCCTTGTGTTCAATCTAGATATATGGATAAAGGGACTAAACTACACGAAAACATTAGTCACAGATAGGTTATGTCAAATCACTGACATTCTCATTACTTGGGTAGCAGCGATGTGTTGCTAGATACCGCTCACTGTTTATAATATTAAAATGAGATTTTAATATTACTACCAATGTCATGAGAACCTACAAGGTTACACACTTAGAGCACACTATATTAGAGCAATAAGGATCCAAGTTGGACTCGGATTCAATTGTGGGCCTAACTCATAATAGATGAGTCTAGGGTTGCACAACTTACCTTGCTACTGCTCACACTCACTTAAGGCAACCACTATTATAAATAGTACTGCTAAGGGGGGCTACTAAGTACGTATCATCACAACCTTAGCTGCACCTACAAAAAGTGAGTGAGAGATAGTGAAAGGTTTTCTTCTTTTCTCTTCGCAGCTAGCACTGCATAAAAGAGGCGTGACTCCTTTTTCCAAGTCTGTTCGTGTGGATACCGCAGAGACATCATCGCTATTACAGTGTTCGTGATTCATGTCGCTTGTGTTTATCATGCTTCAGGAGGTAAACACTTTAAAACTATGATTATGGCTTTTTCGCATGGATTCTGTGAGGGAATTTTTATTATTCCGTTGCGTGATGTATCCACAATTCCCAACAGGAAACTGAGTCAGTATGCATATACATAGTCTGTCTACATATTTTATTTGTTAATATTGATTGATATTTGATGCCCATGACTATATTCATTGTTTGCTATATCTGTATGACATTATTGTCATTTCTATTTCTCTATTGCTATGTTGGTAATGGTGTAGGTGATCTCACCTCTTCATGTTATGTTTGTTATGTTGTATGTTTATATTAATTAAAGATGGTGTAGAAGACGAGTCAGGATCACCCAGATTCTGTTTAGGATAGTTTATCCATTATATATTATGGCATATCGACAAGGCATCATCGGGTTTATGCGTGTACAGATTCCATGAGGGTACTAATGCTTGGACTGTAGACTTGGAGAGGGATCGAGTTGTTTATCTTGGGGAGCTGACCTTAACCTTTAGTGGGTCTCGTAATGGGAACCCTATTTTGTCTACTACTGTCTCGTTACATTTAGAATTCTTGATGCCTATGAGGGATTTGTGGGGTATTCCTTCTTACACCCCTAGAGAGAATTCTATGGTATTGTTTGCGCGTATACCTGTTCCTAGGTTTGCGCAGAACCCGAGGTCTTTATCTTCGAAGGAGACTGAGGAAGATCCTCTTGAGGAACTTTCTCACTAGAAGTTCTAACTTTGAAGTACAATCTTATGTATGTAAATTACTTGTGAATTGGGTTTATATTTATGTATATTATGAGTGAGTGTCATTCGGTTATGTATTTTTATTTATCTAATTTTATATTTTTCGCAAACAAAATTTTACAATAGGTATCATTACAAGATTAATTATTTTACAATTCGTATATAAATAATAATAAATTATTTATAACTTTGGTATGTTTTAATAATAATTAGTCTTAAATGTGATACCTTACGGTGGTTGTTACAGAGTAAGTTGCTAATGAATCATACAGTGCAGTTAACAGGGTATCCTTGATTAGACATTTACCTTGTATAAGGTTAGGAGATTGAGTCGTCTCTTTTCCACTCAATGTGAAACTCTCCTTTTGTTCTGTGGTCTGGGGTTGGGTGTCAATCCTTATCTTTGAGGACAGTCTCGGGCATAATGTCTTGTTTTACCACATGTGTAGGACACTACCCTATCCAACCTACAGGCTTTAGTACCATGATATTTCCCATATTTTGCACATTGTGGTCCCTAAGTTTCTATTTGAACTTGTTTCCTTTGTTCTGTGGATACTCAAACCGAGAAGCATCCCCTTCAAACTTATCTTCTATTCTCTTTCCCTTTTGAAAATTTGGTAGCCTTTTCTCCTATGGAGGCTTAAAGTCATAAGCCTCTATAATCCTACACTTATTAACCAAAGTAGGGAAGTCTCTAATCTCTAAGTGCCCTATGACCCTCTTAATGTCTTTCCGCAATCCTACTTCAAATTTCGCACATTTCTGATTTTCATCTAAGTTATATCTAAAGTAAGAGGACAATTTGGACAATTCCTTAAATTTAGCCACATATTGGCCTACAGATATACTCCATTGTTCTAACTTCAGGAACTCTAACTCTTTTGAATTTTGTAAATTCTTGGCAAAGTATTTATCTAAAAAGGCAGTTCTAAATACCTCCCAAGTGATTTGGGTCCTTCCAGCTTCTAATAATCTATTGACATCAGTCTACCAATTTTCTACCTCTCCTACTAGCATATAAGAGACAAAAGTAACCATCTGTTCATCTGTACTTCTCATCACAGTAAAAATTTTCTCCATCTCCCTAAGTCATCCCTCAGCCTTAAACGGGTTATACTCTCCGCTAAAAGATGAAGGATTTGCCTACCTAAACTCAGAAAGGTCATGAAAGTTCTGGTTTCTCACAAGTGCTACATCACTTACCTAGTGTACAGGTGGATTAGTTCCCAACCTTTCTAGCATCCTATTTGTGATGGCAGTCTCCTCCCTTATTTTGGTAACCATCTCTATGAATACTCCTATCATTTTCGGTGTATCTTCATTTGCAGGTACCCTAGTAGTACAGGTTTGCTTGGTAAATGCCATAATTTCCTATATACACAGAATAATACATATTGAGTTGATCAATCTCAATATCATATAAAAGTACGACAGTAACTATTAACATTCATACCTTAGACTGTTATACAATTCTATTATATATCTCACCATCAAGATAAGAAAATGCATAACATATAGCAAGAACATCTAAATATACCAAAAACATAGTCAGTCCATATCTCGGGCTCAACAGGATGAACTGTTCTGATACCATAATGTAACACCCCAAAACTAATACTCCTATTATATCCGTATTATATAAAGATACCTAGAATTAGGCACACCACGACTAATCTAATACGACTAGCTTTACATGTTAGCTTCAAAATGCCACTAGTCTCATGTAAATATGACTTCGGAGTAGGAAATTATACAATCTGGTTTACTATATGTCAGTCTGCCTATTTCTACAGAATCTTACTCAACTTTAAACCAAAACTGGTGCTAATTGAGTTGTACTAAAAATTTAAAATTTTTACTACATGAAGCCTTATGTCTTATGTAACACCCTCCATAGGGCATTACATTTTCAACAAAAAATTTTAAAACTAAACCCCAAGTTCATAAATCATTTTATCTTTATAAAATGTGAGTTGGAAATTTTTCTTTTTTAATTGACAACTTAAACTTAACTAAGTATATAAAATACAAACATATTAAACTATTTATTGCCCATCTCATAAGTCAATAATAACATAAACTACATAAAGCTTATGCTCTCACAATATACTTACAAGCAATATAATCAAACCTAAACTTGCCTAAGTTCAAACAATTGGAGGGAAGGTTCTCCTCCGTATCAAATATTCTCTGATTGAGAAGTGCCTCGATGAATAGAAATCCGAGTAGAAAATACTACGAATTCCTCCCTAGGAGTGTAGTGAAGATCACTTCACAACTCCCTGATAGGCATAACAAACTCTACGTATCCAACCACAATAGCAAAAGTAGTGGCCCCTTGGCGGGTCTTACTTGTGGATAAAGTAATGTCTCCACAATACTCTATATGTCCCGTATCCCAATGGACACACCAAGCGTCAGTGCCTTCAAGAAATTGTAGACTAACGAAACCTCGCGAATCCCTTCTGGCAGCCATTTCCGTCTTCACAGACACTAACATAAAATAGAAATAGACCAAACAATAACACAAAGAAGTGATAACCCCTGCATCAATACCATCATGGCAATAGAGAAACAGTACAGATAGTAGAGTCATTCAATACAGAAATACACAGAATCATAATTATAGTCATGTCATCAACTAGCAAATAATTCAATAAACATATATCACAATAAATATGAACATCAGTAATATCGCAATAAGATCTACTAAATATATCCCCAAATGACATGTGTACCGACTATGCCACAACAATATATGTACAGACTATGCCATAACAGTATATGTACCGACTATGCCACAACAATATATGTACCGACTATGCCACAACAGTATATGTACCGACTATGCCACAACAGTATATGTACAATGTACCGTTTCCTACTCCATAGAGCTAAACAAATTCGGAGAGAATGATGAGGGAGTACATGTCTGCATATCATCAGTCTTAATTCAAGTGCCACATTTTCTCAATTCGCGTGTCATGGCTTATACAAGACACTCTCACCAAATCACGAATAGGCATAGTGTCACATCGAGATCGTCGGTATGTTTGCATCAGTTACCATGACGCAGTTGAGCAACCAACTAGCCACCAATGGCACTCCGCACCCCGACGTCCCCAAGATCCATCAAAGACCTTCACTACACAAATCTCACCCGCACTAAGGTTTAAATTCAATCTCCTAGGCCACCGGCCTTAATAAAGTCCAATTGACTTACACAATGCATGATCAATGATTCGATGCTTCAAACAAGCCACCACAAGCAAAATCCATTCTCCAACATTTTTGGGTCCAGTACATCGGCCCGATAGCAAACCATTGTTTTCTCAATATCGTTGCACTTTTACCACATTTTCACAATCGCGTGACGTTGTTGTCACGTTTTCAAATCACGTAAATATTTTCTAACGTTTTTCCAATTGCGTAAAAATATTTAAACGTTTTCTAAATTGCGTAGCTCAAAAATGATTATTTTTGAAATGCGTAAGATTTTTCTACTATTTTTCACTGTATAAAATATTCCTTAACATTCTAAATTCAATTCTGACACTCTCCATGTTTAAAATATTATTTGGATGTCATTTCCCATTTTTTTCTCATAAAAACTCCTCTAAGTAATAATTTCTGACATTTCTCTCAAAATCTGTATCATTTAAATTTAATAAAATCTTCTAATATTTTCTTCACAAGAATTTACATTACTTTTAATCAAATTGTATAGATCAAAGTCCTCTAACGTGCTTCAAAACCCAAATGGGTGAGCTATACGTTAGCAACTTCAAATTATAAATTTATTTTCCAACGTTGTTCCTAAAACTTCGTTACTTTGGTTAAATCCCATTCTTCAAAATTTATTATCCATTGACCTTCACTAAACCACTTTAAAATAAAATACTTAAACGTCTCAAATCACCCTTTAAATTCATTTCCTTCTCATGACTAAAAGTCCACTCTTTTCCCATAATAAAACTTTGTTCACTTACTTTCTCAACTTGTAAAACTTTAATTCATACCTTTTTCCACTTTATAAATTGTTAATTCAATTCCTCATCACCTACTCTTCTATGTCCATCCTTTATAAAATATTTTCAACTTGACACACCCAAAATTAGTGTGAAGGCCGTGAGCCTCTATGGACATTGGGACCAAAATTCTTTTCTTTCCAATATACATTCATAGCATATAACATGTTTAAATCATCAAACTTCTATCACATCAAACCCATACATAATATCACAATTAAAACATCACATGTAAACAATAAATAATCCTACCAATTTCATGCATATTATTAACATACTAAAATCACATAAAAACAAATAAACACATATACAAGTAAGCATACACAATCGGGTAAATCAATCCTCACATGGATTCTTCACCCACACATACAAATTTCGTTCCTCACCACCATGAATGGTTTATGAGGTTATTCTCCCTCGTACCTCTTAGTGATGCTCCTAAGCTCCTTGTATGTCTCCTTTCAAGTTGATGTTCTCCACCAAGTAGAACTTTAAACAAAAAAAACATGTAATATTAATATCTAAAGCTAAACTAAGACAACCATGGATTCAAATCATGGTTTAGAACTTTAAAACAAGATTAAAGATGAAGATCAAGAAACTTCACCTCAAAAGCCTTCAAACTTGAACTTAGGAAAAGTGCTTGAAGATGATGAATTTAGAAGAAAGTCTCAACATGAAAGTTCCTTGGATTTGCATCTAGATTCAAGATCTATGGTTGGATGGTATTATAGAAGGTTGGATATGGTATTTGGGCACTTTGGCCATGTGGTATCAAAAGAAAGGAAAAGATAAGAGTTTTTGTGTGTAGTTTTGGCTTTGAAAGAACTCCTTGAAGATAAATGATTTTGATCAAGACTTCAACTACAAAGTGTCTTAAAAGAAGGTAAGGATTCAAGAAATATGGTTGGTGTAAATTATTGAAGGTTGGGTGATGGTATGGAGTGTGACGAGCGCCGAACTCAGTCAAAATTATAACCGAAGTTATTACCTAAGCTTGTAGCACAGTGACAACACCGGATCGTCTCCTCAAGGATCGTAGATGCAATTTAATCAAATCAAGTGAAAGTTAGCAAAGGGGGGTTTGATGGTTCAAGGATCGCACTTAACAAAATTAAAAGGGAGAAATAACAATTAAAGAGCAGTCAATTTAGAAACCTATCCAAGATTGGGTGGATTCAATCATAGACCCTTCATAAAACACTTGAAGTGCAATTGAATTGTTAATTTGGATCTAACCGAGATCTCTCGCATCAAATCCAGAATTCATACTAGACGATCGTCTAGAATTCAATTAACAAGTGATAAACACAAATCCGCAATCGCATCATTCATGAAAATCTATGTTAATTTCAAGTACCGAATTCAATTAACTTAGGCACAAATCAAGTAACCTAACCTCTTCAATTTCGTGATTAATTTAGATCAATCAGTTCTAAGTTTCATCACAAATCTCAATCTTCATTTATGTGATTAGTTTAGATCAATCAGTTCTAAGTTTCATCACAAATCTCAATCTTAAACCAAGATCAATCAGATCAACATAAATAGAATCACCATTCATGCATTCAAGATCAAGAAGAAGAAAAAGAAGAAAGAAGAAGAAAAGAGGAATTCAATTACAAATCAAATACAATACATAACCAAGGTCTCAAGAATCCAAACCACAATCTCTTCAAGAGTTCTAAATTGACCGAAAGTAGCTTAGCCCTCCATCACCATGAAGAGAAGCATCAAAATATACAAAAGCTATGAGAAACTATGAAGAAACTATGAAGAAACAAGAAACTAAGAGAGAAATGAAGGAGAGAATACATGTTGTTCATGATAAATGGTGCCTTTTATAGAAGTCTAAGGTAACAAAATGACAAAGGGAAGTGGGTGGATGAGTGGGTGAGTGAGTGGAGTGTTTGAGTGGATGGATTAGTGGGTTGGTTTAGTGGATTGGTTTAGTGGATGAGTGAGTGGAATGGTTGAGTGGTTGAATTAGTGAAAAATGCCAAAGGACTTTTGGTGAGTGGAAAATTATGGACATGAATGGGTGAGTGGATGGATGAGTAGATGAGTTAGTGGATGAGTGGGTGGAGTGGTTAAATGGTTGGATTAGTGTATTAGTGGATGAATGGGTGAGTTAGTGGATGAGTGGATGAGTGGATGAGTGGATTAGTGGATGGGTGAGTGGATGGTTGAGGATGAAAATTTCGTGTCTGACTTGGAAGCCAAAAACGACCCACTATACTTCAGAACCACGAAAAGTGTTCTTCATCAAAGTTGTAGATCCTTGTTTTGGCTATAAAATGGATAGCTGGTTCGTCCAATTTGGCTTCCTTAAGCCCAAGATATGTCCCAAATACCGTAGGTTGCTCAAACCCAACTTCAGCACCTCTGTTCCGACTTGTAAGCTCAAAATGACCTGCTAGACTTCTTTTTCTCAAAATGTGTTCTTCATGAAAGTTGTTTATTTGGATCTTGACTATCCACTGTCCAAATTTCAGCCCATCTCCATTATTACATCTTGAGATATGATTTTTTTGAGTGCACACTATTCGGATTCTACTGGCAGAACCCGTATTCTGACTTCCATGTAAACTTAGGTCCCTTAGACATCTGAATCAGACTTCGAGCTCTTCATCAAAGTTGTAGAGCTTCCTCTTAGCTTTCCTACAATATAAAATTCATGATTTTCAGATATCAAGAACTCAAGTTATGACCAAAATACAGAAACAGTGTAAAATCTCAATAATGCTGAAAATATTCAATTAGGACCAATTTGAGCTCAAACTCACAAAATCATGTCAAACTCAATCAATTAAGAATATGGAGAGTGTAAATGACTAAATATAAGGGTTTCTTAATGAATAAAATATGTGTTTATCAAATTCCCCACACTTAGCTTTTTGCACTCCTGGGCAAAACTCAAGATCAAAATTTTACAATCAAGAAGAACAACCAAAGGTTCAAGGATCAAAACATTCATGAGTTAACAATTCTCCACATCTCAAACCAACAAGCAAGGTATCTTCAACATGAATCGAGAATGAAAGATCTTCACAAGATTCCCTCTCAATCTCTCAAGTGTTTAAAAGGTAGGTATTTCACTCAATTCAACCCATGAAAATTGCACTACCATAAGCTTGCTTATCTTCTACTTCTCCACTACTCAAAACACATGCACACACAAATCATGAGGACTTTATTCAAGGTTGTAGTGAGGTCAAGGTAACAGGAGAGGATAAAATGGATATGAGAAGATAAATACCAAAGAGAATAAAAGCAAATGAGAGTGAGTTCAAATAACAAGCATAAAAGTTCATCCCAACTCTAGTGTATATTCCTTTACATATTCATTTCCCAATCCTTTTCTTTTTTTTTTTTTTTTTTTTTTTTTTTTTTTAAACACTTGGTTTTTTTTTTTTTTTTTTTTATATATATATATATGAACATAACTATATACATACATTTTTTTGGGCACTCTTTTCTTTTTCAACAACCATTTTGTACACACACCCCCACACTTGTTCAAAAACTCATCCATTAACCAAGCTAATGTTCTTTTATTCCCTAAGGTAAAGTAAGAACACGATTTCTCATTTAAGGCACATGATGAGCTAGAAACAAGGAATGGTCAAATAAGCTCAAAGGGGTTAAGCAAAGGAAAATATACAAGGTTAGCGGAATCGAGAGAATTTTCAAGAAGTCAAAAGAGTGCTTGATATCATATTGGAAACAAGGTTAGCTATTTGGTTAAACTAGCTAATTAAGAAAGAGGGCCTCAATCATGTTCATGCGTGCAAGTGAAATGTAGCCTCAAAAAGAATCAAAGCAAGTTCTAGAGTGGTCATTAACATGAGTGAAAATCACACAAGAAAGAAGAGAATGGCATAAATGTTGAATCCATCCATTAGGCTCAAAATCTCACAAGGTATGCATCCATCAAACTCAATTCATCAATTCAATCATCCATCACCAAGCATATCAGTTCAAGAAGGGAGAAAAATTATTCAATCATGCAATGAACCTCTTTTTTTTCTTTTTTTTTTTTTTTTAGAAATTTTTTTTTTTTTTTTTTTTTTTTACAAACGAAAAGAAACAGAAACATGCTAAAATCTCTCCCCCACACTTAATAGAACATTGTCCTCAATGTGAAAGAAAGAGATAGAAAAGAGCAACACAACCTCGATAAGAAGTGAATCATCGCTAAGGTAAAAGAAACACACTTGTCGGTCAAGCCGCATCGACCTTGAAAAGAAACTCTTAAAAAAACGTTAGTACTTCCATAATGCAATACTAATTAATTACTACCTAAAAACTCCTTACTCGCCACCAATTAAGATGCGTCTCAAGAGTAAAATTACTCCTTACTCGCCATCACTAATTGGTTTAATAAGTCCATGACAATCATATCATACTAAATAAAACAACAATAATTTTTTTCTTTTTTTTTTTTATCAAACTCATTAAAGAGAAAGTTTCAGATCAGGCTTTTGTTTCTTGTTACTTCCTTCGCTGCTTCCTGTTGACCAATCTATCTGAGCTAATACCTTATCGGTACATACTCAAAAGCTTCTAATTTATCAATGAGCTCATCAATAGTGGAGGCAGAGATAAGAAGTTGTCTTCTTAAGGAGTGATAAATTTACTTTCCACGACTTTGTCAAGAAAAAATAACAAAAGATCAAAGAAATTATTAACATTCAACAAACCAATGGGTTTATGGTGGATGTTCGGCCTCGACCCAAGAGACAATTTGAAAAATTTCTTCTAAAGTACCAAAACCACCTGGTAAGACAATAAATGCATCGAATTGTCAACCATTATTTTCATTCGTCCATGCATAGATGTTACCAATTTCTTCTCCAATTGTCTTTCCAAAGTGATGTTATTTTCACCAAAGGTTTAGGAATAACACCTAAAACCCGATTGCCTCCTATAGAAGCAGACAAGTGATACAGCCCCCATTAACCCACGACAACCTCCCCATATACAAGATGAATATTCCTCGCAGAAGTGATCGACCAAGAGTGCTAGGCTGCGTTTACAAACTCTAATCCCTTCCCATAACTTGACCCACAAAAAACACAGACATTTTTGAGGTTACGAATAGAAGGCCCCATTCTATACTCTTCCTCCCTTTGAGTGATTCTGAGTGTGAAGGAAGATGGAGAAAATGGAGTGTTTAAATAAGAAAAAGAATGGAAAGGGAAATAATTGCACCTATAAGGGTAGGTTGATCTTGTTGTCGAAAAAGGTTGAAATTAAGAGACACAGAATCTTTTCTCCTTTTTTATTTTTTTTTACTTTTTTATTATTATTTTTTTTATTTTTTTATTTTTTTTTTTTTTTTTATTTTTTTATTTTTTTATTGACTTCAAGAAAACCATCAAGGTAAAGAAGTCTAGAAACCCCTGAAGGACCCTGCTCAAAGGATCGTCTGTACAAAAATCAAAATACAACAAAATGATACAAAGATAATAGAAAATGATGACATACCCGTATGTACAGCTTTCCATGGCGTATCTTTATATTTACGTCATGAGTCAAGAGAGACATCACGTCTTTTTTTTTTTTTTTTTTTTTTTTTTTTTTTTGAAATTGTTAGAAAAACTTGATGAAAGATGAGTGTATACTTACTTAAGATTGGGATGGAGGTAGTTCGCTCTTTCGGCTTTGTGCCAAAGCATTGTTGACCAAGATTCGACCCATTCAAGACCAAATAAGAACATAGGGCTCCCAAAAAGGACAAGTGGCCATAATACGACCGTTGTTTGCCTCACATGTGGGATACAATCTACCTTCTTTGTTTTTTCAATTAAGAAGGCTGGATCAGATGCATGCATTTCCCATTCACGGTTTGTGTTACCAAAGCCAACCCTAAGAAGTATACATTTTTTTTTTTTTTTTATTATTTTTTTTTTTTTTTTTTTTGAATTTTTTTTCTCATTTTTTTTTTTCATTTGTTTTTTTTTTTTTTTTTTTTTTTTTTTTTTTTTGTAAAATGCCATGAAGAAGAAGAAGAAGAAGATGATATGTACAGATTGTTTGTGGATATGGCTCACATCCGCCTCTGGTTTAACGTCCAAGAATTTGCTTAAACGTCTTCTATGAGTCGAGGATAAGCTTCCCATCCAATTTTCTTATAAATTGGCAAACAGGGTCTTTTAGAGTCAGATTCCCAAGACTGTAGCGTTGTTGTTCATCCTTGAAGAGATTCCACAATTTAAGAATTTCTCGATGCACCAATCCACAAGAATGCGTCTCAAGAGTCAATAAGATATCATCTAATGACTCCTTACTCGACCCATTCTTAATGAAGAAAATTTTATCTTCTCTATTTGCGGAAACCATCCCCTTAGTACGACATCGCTTGTTACAGTTCCATCGTCCACATTTGTGACAGACTTGTAACCTTTTTGCTCTTCTCCTTTTAGAATATGAACTTCTTCCAAGACCGGGCATATATGAGTCAAATGAAATTGAGGACTCACCGCTAATCGGACCTTTGCTTCAATTATCCAGTACATCTTCTCGGCATACCCTTGTGCATTAACATTCTCAATCTCTCACATCGAACTTTGTAGATTTTTCTCGAGCATTTTGAGGAAGAGAAGGAAAATGTTTTCTCGGGTTTGAAAGAATGACATCCATTTTGAAGGAGAAGAAGGGTTCGGTTATTTTGGGAAATCGAAGAATAAACCGACTCAAGAGTCACGAGTACCGTATCCGCCACTTAACCTAAGCAACACAAAGAACTCAAGAACTTGGTTTTCCAGGAATGGTTGAGTCTTTGTCCATTAACCTTAAGCGCATTACCATTCCTAGGATCCTCGGATCGATCTTTTGAGAGGATACGCGTGTCCGACAACAAAAGAACCACGCCACCTAGATCTCAATTTTCCAAGGAGTAGGTGTAGATGATAATCTCAAAGCGAACTTTTGACCAATTTCCGCAGCTTTTGCAAAAGGTGTAACAGACCTTTAATAAAGTAGGCCAATAAAATCCATACTTGCAAGATTTTCACAAATTGTTGTCGCCGAAGAAAAAAATGACCTCCACATGCTTCGAGCGACTCTACCTACTTCATTGTCGGCACACAAATTTTTTTTTTCTTTCTTTTTTTTTTTTTTTTTTTTTTTTTTTTTTTTTTTTTTTTTTTTTTTTTTTTTTTTTTTTTTTTTTTTTTATTCATAATGCGGATGGAGAAGGTTCATCACCTCCACTTCGCATTCTCTGGAAGTTCATGATATCTTGTTTGAGGCGGTGTCCATTTACGATGAAAGCTTTGGCGGTGACCTCACTTTTAATCGAACACACCGAAGGAAAAACATTAGTAACAATAAATGGTCCATCCCATCTAGACCTTAATTTGCCGGGCATGAGTCGGAGGCGGGAGTTATAGAGAAGAACTTTTTGACCAATCTCAAATGTTTTCCTCGAATCAACTTATCATGGAAGGCTTTGGTCTTCTCCTTATAAAGTTTGGAACTTTCATATGCCTCCAAGCGGATCTCCTCTAATTGCTTTCAGCTGCAGCTTCCTCTCCAAACCTCGCTTGATCTAGGTCCAAGTTGCACCTTTTCACCGCCCAGAATGCTCGATGCTCAATTTCCACCGGTAGGTGGCAGGCTTTTCCAAAAATAATCCGATACGGAGACATCCCGATTGGTGTCTTATAAGCAGTCCGGTAAGCCCATAAAGCATCCTCAAGCCTCTTGCTCCGGTCTTTTCTCTTAGGTTGAACTGCCTTCCGGAGTATCTGCTTAATTTCTCTGTTGGAGACCTCGGCTTGCCCATTGGTTTGGGGGTGGTAAGGTGTAGAAACCTTGTGTTGGACTCCATACTTCTTCATCAAAGCCTCCATGCTTCGATTGCAAAAATGTGAACCTTGATCACTAATGATGGCTCTCGGGACTCCAAACCTACAGAAAATCTGTGATCTAATAAAATCCATAACAACTTTAGAATCATCAGTCCGAGTGGCCTTAGCCTCCACCCATTTAGATACATAATCCACAAGACAAGAATGTAAACAAAACCAAATGATACAGGGAAAAGGACCCATAAAGTCAATACCCCAAACATCAAAAATCTCACAGAATAATAAGGGTTTCGGGGCATTTCATTCCTACGAGAAGTATTCCTGTTCTCCGGCATTGATCACAAGATTTGCAAAACATATATGCATCATGAAATAGAGTGGGCCAATATAATCCGAGTCTAAAACTTTTCTAGCAAATCCGTTGAGGACCGAAGTGGCCGCCACATGCAAGTTTATGACAAAAGCTAAGAATGGAATGGAATTCATCATCGAGGCACACATCTCCTAATTACTTGGTCACCGCAAAATCTCCATAAGTAAGGATCATCCCACACATAATACTTTGACTCACTTTTCAATTTATCAATCTTAGCCTTAGTGAAATGTGCGGTATTGCTTTAGCAACCAAGAAATTAATCAAATCAAAAAACCAAGGGATGTTGCCTTGCGGCTTGAAAAGTCGCTCATCGAGAAAACATCATGGATGGGAAAAACATCTCGCCTCCCTTTCAATTCGACTCAAGTGATCACCACCAAATTCTCCGCTCCACTCTTGTCACGGATCTCAATATCAAACTCCTGGAGGAGCAACATCCACCTAATCAACCGGGGCTTGGCATTGGGCTTTTTCAGGAGAAACTTCAATGCTTTGCATGATCTGAAAACACAACCACTGGGAACCAAGCAAATATGATCGAAATTTATCTAAAGCAAAAACAATTGCTAAAAGTTCCTTTTCAGTTGTGGTGTAGTTGATTTGTGCAGGATCTAAAGTTCTCGAAGCATAGGAAATGACATGAGATACTTTACCGACCCTTTGTGCAAGAACAGCTCCCAATGCATAATTAGAGGCATCACACATCAGTTCAAATGGAAGTGTCCAATCCGGCGGTTGGATGATAGGTGTACTGGTCAATGCCTGCTTCAATTGATTGAAGGCATCCTGGCACTTCTTGTCAAAGTGAAATTCCACATCTTTTTGCAGTAAGTTGGATAGCGGAAGTGCAATTTTGCTGAAATCCTTTATGAACCGCCGATAGAAACCTGCATGACCAAGGAAAGAACGAATCTCCCGCACGCATGTGGGGTAAGATAGGCATGAAATAACATCTATTTTTGCAGGATCTACCTCAATACCCTCACGAGATATCACATGCCCTAAGACTATACCTTGTTCTACCATGAAATGACATTTCTCAAAATTTAGAACGAGGTTAGTCTTAATGCATCTATGCAAGACCTGAGCCAGACTATCTAAACATGCATCAAAGGAAGATCCATAGACAAGGTAAAATCATCCATGAATACGTCCATGCAATTTTCTAAAAATCGAAAAGATACTTACCATACACCTCGAAAGGTGCACGGAGCATTGCACACCAAAGGGCATCCTCCTATATGCAAATGTGCCAAATGGACAAGTGAAAGTAGTCTTCTCTTGGTCTTCTCGGGGCTATATGAATCTGAAAATAGCCCGAATATCCATCCAGAAACAATAATGTGACTTGCCAGCTAACCGCTCCAACATCTGATCAATGAAGGGCAGCGGGAAATGATCCTTTCTGGTAGCCTGGTTGAGCCGCCTATAATCAATGCAAACTCGCCAACTATTTTGAACTCGTGTAGGCACAAGCTTATTGTTCTGATTTGCAACCACTGTGACCCCAGATTTCTTGGGAACCACTTGCACGGGGCTCACCCATTGACTGTCAGATATGGGATAAATAATGCCAGCTTGAAGCAGCTTTGTAACTTCCTTCTTTACCACATCTAGAATCAGGGGATTTAGTCTCCTTTGGGGCTGTCTAACTGGTTTAATCCCTTCTTCCAATAAAATCTTATGCATGCATGTGGAGGGGCTAATACCAGGAATATCTGCAAGAGTCCATCCGATGGCTTGCCTATTCTGCCTCAAAATCTGCAGTAATTTTTCTTCTTGATCGATTGTAGGTTTTTAGCAATGATCACCTAAGTGTCTCACCATCTCCCAAATATGCATATTTAAGATGGTCTGGTAAAGTCTTCAACTCCAAAGATGGAGGTTGCACAATGGAAGGTAACAAGTGATCCAAAACAGCTAATTCAGCAACATTAATTTCAGCATGGTACTGACTCTCATTCTCAATTGTTGCATCATCAGCAGCTGTATCATTACTCATAACAGAATAAATCTCAAACACATGAAGACATGGTTCAACATCACAAGTGGCACATGTATCACAAGAAACAGAACCAAGATAGTCAACAATATCGGGGAATTCAAATATAAATCAAGATAGAAATCATCAACCAAAGATCTCAATCATATCAACATGGAAAAGAATGCTCCTCTAGGGGTGTCTCATGGCATCAAAAATGTTAAATTGTACCAAATTGTCGCCAAACTCCATAGAAAGGGTGCCGATGCACGCCTATCTTGGTCTTGGCGGTCTTGAGGAATGGTCTGCCTAGAATCAATGGAGCATGGTTTGTTGGAGACTCATCTTCCATGTCCAGAATGTAGAAATCTGCTGGAAAAATCAACTCATTCACCCGAACTAACACATCTTCCAAAGACACCTCTGCAGGGATGAGCAAGGGCTCTTCATTTGCCAACCGAATCACGATACCGGTGGGTTGCAAAGTACCGATGTTTAAACACTTATACACCGACATGGGCATGACATTGATCGAAGCACCCAAATCTAGCATTGCGTGCTCAAATCTAGAGTTTCCAATTGTGCAAGAAATTGTGAAAGTTCCAGGATCTTTGCATTTACGTGGCATGCTTGGCGAGAATCATTGCGAAACATTTCTACCCATGCTGATCTTCTCATCCCCTTTCAACCTTCTCTTATGAGTGCACAACTCCTTGAGAAATTTAGCATATTTTGGAATTTGCTTGATTGCATCTAGGAGGGAATATTGATTTCCACTTTCCCGAATGTCTCCATGACTTCTTTTTCCATTTCTCGCTTGCATTGTTCTCTTGGATTGTGTGATCCTATTTGGAAAAGGCAATGGAATGGTAACATCTGAATTCTCTGCAATTTTCTTCGAGGCACAGATTTCGACCGAATTATCCATTTCCTGGTCAATTTCGATTCTTTGCAAGGTTGGAACATCAACTTCTTTGCCACTTCTTAAGGTAATTGCACTTACGTTGCCTCTTGGATTGTTGATTTGTTTGTGAAGGCAATTGGCTAGAACCTTGACTCTTTAGCTCGCTCACGGTGGTTGCCACCGCCCATTTGAGTTTGTAAATTCTGAATGTTGGCACTAACGTTCTGCTACTGGAACCGAATGTTATTTGTGGCCATTTGTTTCATCGTGTCTTCCAATGACGGCTCACCGGAGTGGATTGGACGATCACAGATCGAACGAATGTGTTTCTTGTTGTCTCGAATGCGGGGGTATTTGTTGGTATTTGTTGCTTGGACCCGCACTTGGTATCTAAATTGTTGTTCTTCTTGGTGGGGGCATTTGTTGTTGGCTAGAATTCCCATACCTCAAATTGGGATGGTCTCGCCAACCAGGGTTATAAGTACTAGAAAATGGATCATATCTAGATTGTTCTTTGTTGTTGCCGATATTGGGGTCTACCAGGAAAAACACCACCGCAAAGAACACATTGATCTGGAAAAGCGGAACCATCTTCCTGAAGTGTAGGGCATGAATCGGTAGGATGAGATGAATTAGAACAAATTCCACACACCGATGCGGTCATCCGCATGGGTGGTTGTTGACCCACCTGCTATCTGTCTTACCAAAGAAGTCAATTCATCTAGTCTCGTGTTCCATTCTTTGTTGGTCCATATGAGATGCTTGAATTTCATTAACTCCTCTGGTTGCGGTGATGATCCGCGAGCCAAACTTGTTGGGTATTGGCTGCCATGTTTGCTATCAGATCTCTTGCGGCGGTAGGAGTTTTGTCTACTAAGGCTCCTCCAGAGGCAGCATCGATCATGCTTCTATCATTTGGCAGCAAGCCCTCATAAAAGTATTGAATCAAGAGTTGGTCACTAATTTGGTGATGAGGGCAGCTCGAACACAACTTCTTGAATCTCTCCCAGTATTCATGCAAAGTCTCACCAGACATCTGTCTGATGCCACATATATCCTTCCTAATTGCAGCAGCTCTCGAGGCAGGGAAAAATCTCTCCAGGAACAACCTCTTCATGTCATTCCAACTTCTGACTGAACCTGGTGAAAGATAAAACAACCAATCTTTGGCATCGACAAGTGAGAAGGGAAATGCCCTTAACTTGATGTGTTCCTCAGAAATGCCTTGTGGCTTCATGGTTGAACACACAACATGGAACTCTTTCAGGTGCTTATGAGGATCTTCACCCGCAAGACCATGAAACTTTGGTAACAAGTGTATCAAACCAGATTTCAACTCAAAATCTGCATCAAGATCAGGATATTGAATGCACAAAGATTGGTAAGATACATCAGAGCAAAGAAGTTCCTTAAGGGTTCTATTATGCATGTTATCGGCCATGATTTCGGGATTACTTAAGTTATCGTGTTCACTCCCAAAATTAGGTTCGAATTAACTCTGGAATTTATCACACGAGCTCTAATTAATCTATGCAAGGTCCTATCAATCTCGGGATCAAGATCAAGCAAGATATCGATTGGACCTAGTCATGCATCAACTAAAGCACAAAAACACAAAAGCGCAACTAAGCAAAATACACTAAACAACACTCAAAATATGCAAAAATAAATCTAGTTAATATGTCTAAACATTTTTAAAAATTATGGAATCAACACAGAACAAAATCTACATAAAAATGAAACTAGAAAATGCAATAAAAAATATTAAAAAATTGAAAAAGTGGTCTAAATGATAGAATTTCGAAAAACCAGGGGTGACCTCACAGTTTACTGTGAGTCTTGTTTATCAAGCTGTTTTCCTTCAACCGACCAAGTTACAGCTCATTCTGGGCATGTTTCAGTTCGAAAATTGCAATAGTTACCCGTAATCACCGTTTCCGTCTTTCCTAATTCAGAAAAATTCAAAAGCTAAGATAAAAATGTTAGTATGGTATGAACAATGTTAGTAAATGAAAAATAACTGTTAGAATAGGTAAGAAAAAAAAAAAAAATTAGTAAGGTTACTCAAAATGAAAAGATTACACCTACGAGCTCCCCGAAGAATCGGCGCTTAAAATTGACGAGCGCCGAACTCAGTCAAAATTATAACCGAAGTTATTACCTAAGCTTGTAGCACAGTGACAACACCGGATCGTCTCCTCAAGGATCGTAGATGCAATTTAATCAAATCAAGTGAAAGTTAGCAAAGGGGGGTTTGATGGTTCAAGGATCGCACTTAACAAAATTAAAAGGGAGAAATAACAATTAAAGAGCAAATCAATTTAGAAACCTATCCA
Source organism: Ormosia emarginata (assembly GCA_029884605.1). Lineage (NCBI taxonomy): Eukaryota > Viridiplantae > Streptophyta > Magnoliopsida > Fabales > Fabaceae > Ormosia > Ormosia emarginata. The sequence continues at coordinate 27,140,560 of JAQQTP010000074.1, read as the reverse complement.
AGATTGGGTGGATTCAATCATAGACCCTTCATAAAACACTTGAAGTGCAATTGAATTGTTAATTTGGATCTAACCGAGATCTCTCGCATCAAATCCAGAATTCATACTAGACGATCGTCTAGAATTCAATTAACAAGTGATAAACACAAATCCGCAATCGCATCATTCATGAAAATCTATGTTAATTTCAAGTACCGAATTCAATTAACTTAGGCACAAATCAAGAACCTAACCTCTTCAATTCTGTGATTAATTTAGATCAATCAGTTCTAAGTTTCATCACAAATCTCAATCTTCATTTATGTGATTAGTTTAGATCAATCAGTTCTAAGTTTCATCACAAATCTCAATCTTAAACCAAGATCAATCAGATCAACATAAATAGAATCACCATTCATGCATTCAAGATCAAGAAGAAGAAAAAGAAGAAAGAAAAGAAGAAGAAAGAGGAATTCAATTACAAATCAAATACAATACATAACCAAGGTCTCAAGAATCCAAACCACAATCTCTTCAAGAGTTCTAAATTGACCGAAAGTAGCTTAGCCCTCCATCACCATGAAGAGAAGCATCAAAATATACAAAAGCTATGAGAAACTATGAAGAAACTATGAAGAAACAAGAAACTAAGAGAGAAATGAAGGAGAGAATACATGTTGTTCATGATAAATGGTGCCTTTTATAGAAGTCTAAGGTAACAAAATGACAAAGGGAAGTGGGTGGATGAGTGGGTGAGTGAGTGGAGTGTTTGAGTGGATGGATTAGTGGGTTGGTTTAGTGGATTGGTTTAGTGGATGAGTGAGTGGAATGGTTGAGTGGTTGAATTAGTGAAAAATGCCAAAGGACTTTTGGTGAGTGGAAAATTATGGACATGAATGGGTGAGTGGATGGATGAGTAGATGAGTTAGTGGATGAGTGGGTGGAGTGGTTAAATGGTTGGATTAGTGTATTAGTGGATGAATGGGTGAGTTAGTGGATGAGTGGATGAGTGGATGAGTGGATTAGTGGATGGGTGAGTGGATGGTTGAGGATGAAAATTTCGTGTCTGACTTGGAAGCCAAAAACGACCCACTATACTTCAGAACCACGAAAAGTGTTCTTCATCAAAGTTGTAGATCCTTGTTTTGGCTATAAAATGGATAGCTGGTTCGTCCAATTTGGCTTCCTTAAGCCCAAGATATGTCCCAAATACCGTAGGTTGCTCAAACCCAACTTCAGCACCTCTGTTCCGACTTGTAAGCTCAAAATGACCTGCTAGACTTCTTTTTCTCAAAATGTGTTCTTCATGAAAGTTGTTTATTTGGATCTTGACTATCCACTGTCCAAATTTCAGCCCATCTCCATTATTACATCTTGAGATATGATTTTTTGAGTGCACACTATTCGGATTCTACTGGCAGAACCCGTATTCTGACTTCCATGTAAACTTAGGTCCCTTAGACATCTGAATCAGACTTCGAGCTCTTCATCAAAGTTGTAGAGCTTCCTCTTAGCTTTCCTACAATATAAAATTCATGATTTTCAGATATCAAGAACTCAAGTTATGACCAAAATACAGAAACAGTGTAAAATCTCAATAATGCTGAAAATATTCAATTAGGACCAATTTGAGCTCAAACTCACAAAATCATGTCAAACTCAATCAATTAAGAATATGGAGAGTGTAAATGACTAAATATAAGGGTTTCTTAATGAATAAAATATGTGTTTATCAGAGTGGTATGGCCGTGAGGTACTCAAGAGAGAAAATGAGAGAATTTTGAGAAATTTGCTTTAAGAAATGGATGAAGATGAAATGAAATAACAAAGTGTCATCCTTAGCTCCTCCTAAAGCCCTTTGGCCGTGGAGCTCACCAAAGGAGGTGGCCACTTTGTTTGACCACTCAAGACCTCCTAACAACCTTAACATTGAATCAAAGGTTGATCTTCAAAGCCTTTGCCTCCAAGCTTGTTTTCTATAGGCTTAGATAACTTGAGTCATCTAGTTCTTGAAGCTTCCTAACTATGACATCAATAGAAAACTAACTAAGTTTCTAATTCAATTATATCCTAACCAAATTAAACTAACTTAGTTAGGTTTTCTAGCTTCTTTGCTAATTACTTAGTTACTTACTAACTATCTAGTTACGTTAGGCATTAACCATTCTTGAATATGCTAGAACCTTCTTGGAACTAAGGTTTCTAAAGAGTAGCAAACTAGGTTTGTTCTATTTAGTTACTACTTAGGCTTTTTAGATTAACTTAGTTAAGTTTAGGCTAACTTAGTTTAGGTCATCTAGTTTCTAACTAACTAATCTAACCATTTTTATTGACATCTTCCTATTGGTTTAGAATTTCAAGCCATTTATTTTGACCAAATCCTATTGGTTCATAGAAAATATTTTCCAGATAATGGCTACAGAAATTATTATTCAATGAACAAAACATTACTGTTTACAAGTCAGTAAATACTTGTAAGCTGTAAAATAAAAATACAGTATATTTTTATTTCACAGATAATTTCTAAAAATTAAAAGATTATATCACATATCTCTCGGAATTGGGTTTAGTCAGATCCCCCGGCTCCGAATAAATATGTAAAGATTTTCCTCGGCCTAAAAATTATTACTTTCCTAACTCGAAGCAAATCACACAAAACGATCAAATACAATTACAGAACAATCAAAATAATTTTACAACATACATAAATCACAAAACAGAACAATTTTGTCATTATTGTCAAATAGCTAAATTTTGGGGTGTTACATCTTAGCTTTCAAATGCAATAAGAATCAAGTCATTCTGATGTCTATAGCTCAAGATATGCGATAGACATCACAAACTATCAGAGGATTCTAAAGAAACGTGTTCTGCATAATCTTGGATACTGATCGAGTTCTAACCCTTAAATTCAGTTCCTAGATGTTTTCCTACATCACAATCATATTGTAACCTCTAAATACACTTCTAACTCATCAATCTTGGATCAATAATCAACCAAAGTTCCACAAAATACCAAATTTTCAACCATCAAACATACTTCAAGTAAACTAAAACCAAACCAGAAATTCAAACCTCCAACCAGTTTTGAGCATCAATCATAATCCCTAAGCATCTTGAAACCCTCATACATCCTTTTAATTCATTCAATCATGACTTAAAGGAATCAAACATAACCACACAAACTCATTTTTGAGACTATACATTTCATGAAAGAACAAGAACTCATAGTTCACAATCATGATTCACAAACTACAAACTAGCCATTATCAAGCTCAAAGAGATCAGAATCAAACATAGATTCACAATTTACATCAAAACCCTATTTTTGTTTTGACATAAAAAATGTGCAGCACATAAAAAGAAAGAAAGAGAGGAGTTTTGGAAATGTTTTCACCTACCTCACTTGCAGAATCAAGCTTCAAATTTTGTCTTGCCTTTGTTTTTCTTTTTCCTCTTTTGCTCCTCTTGTTTCCCTTGTTTTCTCTCTTCGTTCCCTCTTTTGTTTTCTTGCTTTGTTTCCGCACTCTCACTTTTTGCTGCTGGAGACGTAAAAGAGTGGAGAAAAGCAAAGAAAAGTCAATTGTAAAAGATAAGAAAGTTTGAAAACTATGGCAATTTAAAATTTGTGCTGAAACTTTATATCTCTTAGGAAACTTTGATTTTACTAAATCAAGTTTCCTAACCTCCAAAGATATTAAAATAAATTCTAAGATTCATCTGAATCCTAGTTTCACCATTTCCATAATTTTTCATATCTGCAACAAGTCAATTCGATATTAAAATGCACAACCAGTGTACTTAAAAATATCAAATCAACTCAGTTTATCTTGAAACTTTAACTACACCTTGTTTCATACATTTATGACCTAGAAATAAATTTTTCATGTTTATTTCTATTATCTAAGCAATTTATGCTATTTTCTTAAGTTAAAATAGTCATTTTTGCACGTTCTGTGTTGCGGCAAAGTGCCTAAACTAACTCAGAAAGTCACTAGTTTACACAGGCATATTTAGCAAGTATTATAGTCCACTTCTATCCATAAACATTACTAAGATGTTAAGGAGAATGTCACACATCCCAACCCTGATTTCATCATTTCCATTAGTTTCCATATATCAGTCAAGTCAATCTGGTATAAAAATACTCACTTAGTATCCTAAAAAATACCATATTAACTCAGTTTATCCTCAAACTTTAACTACATCACATTTCATACATTTGTGACATAGAAATAAATTCTCCATATTTATTTCCGTTAACTAAGCAAATTATGTCATTATCTGAATCATTTTAAGTTACTTTTCACATTCAGTGTTATAGCAAATTGTCTAATCTAACTCAGAATGCAACAAAACTAAATAGACATGTCATGTAAGTATTACGATACCTTTGTAATCATATACAAGTCTAACATGTCAAAGAGGATGTTAAACATATAGAAATATATTTAATTTTTTTACAAAACACTGTATAGTTAGATATACAAAGCAATGGTCAAAATGAATAGATAGTCATACTCTACATCAGCATCTTCACTTCTGCTTTGTAGATTGATCTTGTGCTGAAATTATCATTGTAACACCCACCGTAGGGTGCCACATTTATGTTACTTAATTACCAAATTACCCCCAAGTTATAAAATGTGATGTTGTCATAAAAATACGAGTTGTAAATTTTTTTCTTTCTTCTTTGATAACTATAAAATAAACTTAGCGGAAAATAAAATATTATACATCATCACACATAATTTAGATCATCATACATTACAAACGTACTGTCAGGATTATTTATATACAGGCCAAGTTCTCAAAGTATTTAAACATACTTAAATAATTAAACGACTTCCCCAAGTCTAACTAAACAGCAGAACCCTCAGTTGGGTCCTCCTCAGACTCCTCAGCAGGTAGGAATCCGATTTGACGCGAAGCCCTACGGACAGGTGTCCGAGCGGACGACACGATACTAATTTCCGTTGGGACATAATATCTAGTATCCCAATGCTGCTTGATAGACAGTGAAAATTCAACATGTACATATATAGTTACAGAAAAGAACGGATTTCTACAAAACTCTCTGCTTATCATGACCGTCAGGTTTCCCTCATAAATTAGTCCCCTCTCATTGGGACTAGTTCTCCACGCTCCAGCTCCACCATGGAACTGCAATCTCACATAACCGAAGAAACCAGGTCTTGAAGTCATCTTATCAAAACTCCGCTTCCTCCACAGGAGCCTGCTCTTCTTCACCCTCTGGTTCAGTGCCTTGCTCAACGTCTTTACAAATATAAATACAGTACAAAATAATATACAACGAGGTGAGATCACCTACGCCAATACCAACATGGTAACATAGAGATAATACAAACAACATACTATACAGATATATCATACCATAATTACAATTATGCCATCATCATAATGTATTCAAATAACAGATAAAATAAATAATATTTACCATCGTGCCATTAACATTATTATCATCATCATCATCCAAGTATTTCTCAACAGAATAATTGTCATAGCCAATATTCCTCAATTAATATATCATACAGATATAAATGCTCAGTTTCATGCATGCGCACATAGACTCAATTTCCTACTCCATGGAGCTAATACTCAATTCGGAGAAGTCGATCCGAAAGATCTGTCGGTACCAAAATGCCTCAGACCACGTGCTATAATCCTCATTTATATTTGCACATCTAGCATATACACAATAGTCTTTACGAGATCTCGATTAAGAATAGTGTCTCGGTCAGGATCATCAGTGCGTTGCATCAGTCTAACTTACGGGAAGAAGAGCTACCAACCACCCATGTAAGCAACCCGCACCTCGATGCCCCCAAGGTCAACAAGTGACTTACACTACGCATATCGCACCCACTCAAGAGGTGTACGTCTCTCCTAGGCTAATAGCCTCATACAGTCCCTCTGACCTTTCCAATGCATGTTCAAAGCACTAATGCCAAACATAGGCAAAATTCATATACAGTGTTCATACACCAGTTCATGCATATAAAATGCACTAATGCCAATCATAGGCAAAATTTATCATTTTCTCATACAGTATTCATCCACTGGTTCAACAATAATTTTACTGTATATTTAATCATGAAAATCATTTTATCGCATTTTTATAGTCGCGCACTACTTTTGTCGCATTTTCACAATTTAGTAACATTTCTGTTACGTTTTCAAATCACATATAGATTTTTCAACGTTTTCATCAATTACGTAGAAATATTCCACCATTTTTAAATCACGTAGTGATTTTTCAACAATATCTCAAATGTGTAAAAATATTTAAACGCTTTCCAAATTGCGTAGAAATATTTCAACATTATCCAAATAGCGTGGAATTATTTAAACGTTTTTCCAATCGCGTAGCTTAAAAATCACGTTTTTAAGTTATGTAAATCATTTTTCACATTTTTTCAACTTCCAAAATATAAGACAATAATTTTGACAGTTAACAGAATTCTACTATTTAGTGATTTTTGTGTGCTGTAAAATTATTTTGAATATTCTGTCAGTACATTTGATCGTTTTGCGTGATTTACTCCGTGTCAGGAAAATAATAATTTTTGGGCCGGGGAAAATCTTACGTAATTTAATTATTACTCAAAAGTCTTAATTATTTTACGTAATCTAATTTGATATTTGTGCATTTTCTAATTTTTGTGATTGTGTGTGATTATGAAATTTTTATATTACTCTATTTATTTTAGCGTTATCCGTGGGCCGTCTGTGGGCCCAGGGAGGTTGTATGTGGGCCCTGCATGGGTCAAGAAAGGAAAAAAATTTTCTGTAGCAAAAAAAATTCGTACTGTTGAGACGGAGACGGGGGATCTTACTAAACCTGAATCCGGAAACAGTTTTAGAAATTTTCTTTTACAGTGTTTTGTACTGTATTTAATTATCGGGTGATAAAAATATAGTAAAAATATTATTCAAAGAGTAATAGCAGATACAAAAATGAATGTTGTACTGCGTAGTCAACATCAGTGGCTTGGATATCCACCCTTGATGTAATCAACGGTGGAGATTTGATCTTGATTTAATCAACGGTTGAGATTTAGTCTTATAAAGTGGCTAGGACCATTTATAGCCCTCGGATGTAAAGTTTGAAGGAGTAATCTTGACTCTTCATTTTGGAGACACATCTAATGGCTAGGATTTCAAGGAGGAAAGATCCAATGGCCTAAATTAGGTCTTCTATCTAAAGCCGAAACCTAAAACCTATATTAATCCTAACCATCGATCTAATCAATGGTCAAGATTGCCTAAAATGGTGGCTAGGAGATTTGTTGCATTTTGAAGAGTGCATGGAGGAGGGGGGACGGTTTTGGTGCTGCATTGGAAGCTAAAGTAATGTTGGAAGACCATAATTGATCACCTTTAGTCATTATTGATCACCTTGGTCTTTGTTGAACATTTTCAAGAAACAAAGTTATCAAAATTTCTCTCCATTTCTCTCCTTCTCTAAACTCATGGCCAAGCACTCCCACACCACCTTCCATCACTCAAAAATTTTATACAACCATACTTCTTGAATCCTTACATCATTCTAAGAGCCTTTGTAGTTTACATCAAGTTCTAAATCTTCCATCTTGAAGGACTTTTTCCAAAGAGCAAGTTGTAGGGTTTTGAAGTGAAGTGTAAGGAAACTTCATTTCTTCTCTTCTTTTTCATGTTCTAAACCATGTTTGATCAATGGTTCCTCTTATTCAAGCTTAATATGCTAATTTCTTTGTGTTTGTTTTATGTTCAAGAGACTTTTGTTGGTGGAGATCTTGTTCAAAATACAAAGTAAGGAGCTTTTTGAGGATCTTCAAGAGGTAAGAGGGAGATCCATCTCACCAACCAAGTATGGTGGTGAGAGATGGTAGCACAGAGATAACACAACATCATATCATATAGATATATCATACCATCAACATTAATCAATTATCATCATCAAATCATTTATCATTTCAAATATCATTCAATATTTATGGTGATGCCCTCATCATTATCCAAGTATCATCATCATCATCCAAGTATTCAAAACAATTGTCATAGCCAATATTCCTCAATTAATATATCATATAGATATAAATGCTCAGATTCATGCATGTGCATATAGACTCAATGTCCTACTCCGTGGAGCTAATACTCAGTTCGGAGAAGTCGATCCGAAAGATCTGTCGGTACCAAAATGCCTCAGACCACGTGCTATAATCCTCATTTTGATTTTTGCACATCTAGCATATACACGACAGTCTTTACTAGATCTTGATTAAGAATAGTGTCTCACTCAGGATCATTGGTGTGTCGCGTCGGTCTAATCCATGGTTACAGTAGAGCTACTCACTGCCCACTATAGGTAACCCGCACCCCGATGCCCCCAAGGTCAACAAGTGACTTACACTATGCATATCGCACCCACTCAAGAGGTGTACGTCTCTCCTAGGCAAATAGCCTCATACAGTCCATTGGACCTTTCTAATGCATGTTCAATGCACCAATGCCAATCATAGGCAAAATTCATCATTTTCTCATACAGTGTTCACACACTAGTCCATGCATGTAAAATGCACAATTCTCAGTTCAAATTCACAATTTCATATTCAGGGTCCACACATTGGCCCATTCTTAGTTCAATTTCATAATCTCATAATCAGGGTCCACGCACTGGCCCAACAGTAATCATACTGTATTTTCAACAGTGAAATCATATTATCACATTTTTATAGTCACAAAACTCTTTCGTCGTGTTTTCACAATTGCGCAACATTTCTGTTACGTTTTTCACAATTCTGCAACTCTTCTGTTGCATTTTTAAATTACGTATTGATTTTTTCAACGTTTTCTCAATCACGTAAAAATATTTACACGTTTCTCAAATCGCGTAGCGATTTTCCACCATTTTTACAATCACGTAAAAATATTTCATCACTTTTCAATCATGTAGTGATTTTTCAACAATATTTCAATCACGTAAAATATTTAAACATTTTTCAAATTGCGTAGAAATATTTAAACGTATTTCAAATCGCAGTAGCTTAAAAATCATATTTTTAAGTTACGTAAATCATTTTTCACCATAATTCCATTTCGAAAAATATTTCTCAACCTTCAAAAATTCCATTTCAACCTTTCTCAAAATAATATGACTACTCACATTATTTTTCACATTTTCTTACTCAAAAAAATCCTTTTCACAATATATTCCACAAATTCACAATTCCATTGAATTAAATCAATGTTTCTAACTTTAAAAATTACTAACGCTCTCCAAAATCCAAAGGATGAGTTACACGTTAGAAAATATCAAATCACTATTATATTCTCTATTTTTCTCAAATAAATTCTAAAATCAATTATCTTCAAAATAAATTGAGGTTCAAACACTTTCAACCTCTCTTTTCCATTCATATACAAAAAACCTATTTTCTCAAGTGATAAAACATTCTGATTCCCTTTCCAAATTCCTTATACTAAATCAATTATATTTCCATTTTGTTTCCATAAAATCAAGGCATTACAAGCCTTCAAAAACGTGGACATGACTATTGAAATCATCAAAACATTTTTCCTTCTAAGTTAATATGATTTTACACAAACAAAACCATTAAAAATCCTTTACAAAAACCGTGAGCACTTGGTCTTTGAAATCAAATTATTTGTTCATTTTTCATTTTCACTTTCTTTGTAAATCCATTTTCACTTTCTTTGCAAATCCTTAAAATCAACATTGCCCATGTTTAGTAAAATGCTTAGAAACTTTTTACACAAAATAAATCAATAAAAATCCTTCTCAAAACCGTGAACAATACTTCTTGAAAAACAAACCCTTTGTTTATTTTCCTTGCTTTTCTAATCATCCAATTTTATCATTCATGAAAATATTAATTTATGAACACTTATTTTGAGGTGTCTTGGCTGAAATTCCTCTTGGTCTTTGGAACCAAAAATCAATTTCCTTTCCATCATCAAATCATGGCATACATATACATATTCAAATATATATCACAAGCATGCCATAATCAAAGCAATAAATCATGCAAATCATACCAAGCATAGGCAAATAATCAAAGCACATAAACACCCACAAATTATTACATGACCAAGGATATGAATCCTCAGATGGATTCACCATCCATCAAATACACAACCATCTCTCACCACCATACTTGGTTGGTGAGATGGATCTCGCTCTTACCTCTTGAAGAACCTCAAAAGCTCCTTGTTTTGCTTCTCTTTCCAAGTCCTTCACCGCCAAGGGCTTCTTAAATACAAAACAAAACACACATATAATTAATATAGATATAGGACTTGAATAAGAAAACTATGGATATGAATCATGGTTAGAACCTTGAAAATCAAAAGAAAAGTAAAGATTAACAAACTTCACCAATAAAGCTTCAATCTTTAGCTTGAAGAACAAGGTTGAAGATGAATGATTTAGAGAAAGTCTCCAAGTTATAAAATGTGATGTTGTGATAAAAATACGAGTTGTAAATTTTTTTCTTTCTTCTTTGATAACTATAAAATAAACTAAGCGGAAAATAAAATATTATACATCATCACACATAATTTACATCATCATACATTACAAGCGTACTGTCAAGATTATTTATATACAGACCAAGTTCTCAAAGTATTTAAACATACTTAAATAATTAAACGACTTCCCCAAGTCTAACTAAACAACAGAACCCTCAGTTGGGTCCTCCTCAGACTCCTCAGCAGGTAAGAATCTGATTTGACGCGAAGCCCTACGGACAGGTGTCTGAGAGGATGACACGATACTAATTTCCATTGGGACATAATATCTAGTATCCCAATGCTACCTGATAGACAGTGGAAATTCAACATGTACATATATAGTTACAGAAAACAACGAATTTCTACGAAACTCTCTGCTTATCATGACCGTCAGGTTTCCCTCATAAATTAGTCCCCTCTCATTGGGACTAGTTCTCCACGCTCCAGCTCCACTATGGAACTGCAATCTCACATAACCGAAGAAACCAAGTCTTGATGTCATCTTATCAAAACTCCGCTTCCTCCACAGGGGCCTGCTCTTCTTCACCCTCTGGTTCAGTGCCTTGCTCAACGTCTTTACAAATATAAATACAGTACAAAATAATATACAAAGAGGTGAGATCACCTACGCCAATACCAACATGGTAGCATAGAGATAATACAAGCTACATACCATACAGATATATCATACCATAATTACAATTATGCCATCATCATAATGTATTCAAATAACAGATAAAATAAATCATATTTACCATCATGCCATTAACATTATTATCATCATCATCCAAGTATTTCTCAACAGAACAATTGTCATAGCCAATATTCCTCAATTAATATATCATACAGATATAAATGCTCAGTTTCATGCATGCACACATAGACTCAATTTCCTACTCCATGGAGCTAATACTCAGTTCAGAGAAGTCGATCCGAAAGATCTGTCGGTACCAAAATACCTCAGATCACGTGCTATAATTCTCATTTATATTTGCACATCTAGCATATACACAATAGTTTTTACGAGATCTCGATTAAGAATAGTGTCTCGGTCAGGATCATCAGTGCATTGCATCGGTCTAACTTACAGGAAGAAGAGCTACCAACCACCCATGTAAGCAACCCGCACCCCGATGCCCCCAAGTTCAACAAGTGACTTACACTACGCATATCGCACCCACTCAAGAGGAGTACGTCTCTCCTAGGCTAATAGCCTCATACAGTCCCTCGGACCTTTCCAATGCATGTTCAATGCACTAATGCCAAATGTAACACCCTCCATAGGGTATCACATGTCTGACTCCTGACTCATAATCTGAAAAGAAGTTTGCACAAAGTTTGAGTTATAAAAAGTTGAGTGTTTAAAATTTCTTTTCTTGCAGTAACTTAATCTTACTGAAAATTTATAAGTAATACTGAAAAATGTATTGAAACAGATTCATATACAATATTGACACTAATTAATATTTCACAATTTAAAGAGAAATATAAAATTATGAACTCTTTTGTTCTTTCTTTTTCCACAAGTAGCAAACCCATTACGGTCCTACTTAATAGCATCTTAACACTAACGATGAGAATTTAACATACTTGTTCCTTCTCCCGTATCAAACTTGATACATCGAACTCTACTCCTTGTCAATCCGCTCCCCAACGAGTCATGAATGTCCACTCCTTATTGTTGTCCCCAATCTCAGTGTCCATCGGAATGTCCATCTTGAAGCATCGGACATTTGTTCTAAGTCCGTTCCTTGTCCTCAAACATCTTTTCCGTTTCAACAAAAACGTACTGCAAGGTCATTCTCTCGATGTTGTCTCCAAACATAGAGGTATTTGTCACCCGCCGTGTCTAAGACAACTCGTTCTTTCTCTTCGTATAATTTTAATAATACGACATATAGCCAAAACAACATAACAAAGAGGTGAGATCACCTACACACCATGACACCAACATGGCAAAGACAGAGATAACACAAACAACAATATCATACGGTTATATCATATCATAATTACAATCATGCCATCATCATTATGGTTATCACACAGATACAATATTAAAATCATGCTATCAACATTAATCAACTATCATCATCTAATTATTCAAAACAATTGTCATAACCAATATTCCTCAATTAATATCATAATGATATAAATGCTCGGATTTATGCATATGCACAAAAACTCAATTTTTCAAAAACAACTCCATGGAGGTTTTCACAATTTCGAGGAGAATGCTCTTTCAATTGTCAGCCTTAGCCCAAGGACAATCTTCCGTTGTTGAAAAGAATCGTGCTTTGTCGGGTATCGTCAATGCGTTGCAACGGATCATCGCCAAGTGGCATATGGTCCAGCCTTAGCCCACAGACAGATATCCACTGGTCATTATTGCGCATTTCAAGATCCATCATAGACCTCACTATCAATTCTCATTCCTTTCAACCACAAGGGCCATAATACAATGCACGAATATATCCGTAGATAAGTCCAACCCCAACGGGCCAAATCTTTTCATTCTTATTTGTTCAATGTATCTTATGCTTCAACGCATATTTTTCCAATGCATGTATAATGCATCAAATCCAATCACAGTGCATCTCTTTCCAATGCATATAAATTGCACAAATTATACTTGTATTTTCAACAAAAAAAATCATGTTATCACATTTTCATAGTTATAAAACACTTTCGCCGTGTTTTCACAATTCTAAAACGTTTTGTTACATTTTCAAAATATTGTAACACTTCTGTTACGTTTTTCAAAATTCTAAAACGTTTCCGTTATATTTTCACAATACCGTAACACTTCTATTACGTTTTCAAAATGTTGCAACTCTTCTCGTTGCACTAATCTTTCAACGTTTTTCTCAAACACGTAAAAATATACGTTTATCAAATCTCCTAATATTTTTCACTGTTTCAAAATTGCGTAACTTAAAAATCATTATTTTACGTTACGTAAATCATTTTCTATCATTCTCAAAATATTTAAAACACTTTCCAAATCTCATAATGATTTTCCACTATTTTCATAATCACGTAAAAATATTCTTCGTAATAAAACTTTTTCAATCGTTCTCGTAATTCAAATCGCTTAAAATATTTTAACGCATCTCCAATGCGTAGAAATATTTTACCGTATTTCAAAATTGCGTAGCTTAAAAATTTCATTTTTTTAGATACGTAAATAATTTTTTTCACCATAATTTCATTACAGAGAATATTTCTTAACCTTCAAAAATTCCTTTTCACCTTTTCTCAAAATAATATAACTTTATACTTCATTTATATATTTTCTTACTCAAGAAAATCTTTTTCCACATTTCTTTACTCAAGAAAATCTTTTTCGCAATACATTTCATAATTTCACTATTTTTCCAATACGCAAAATATTCTTTAAAATTCCAAACGCGTCATTTTGAAAACTAATGTAAAATATACCTCAATATTCCAAATATTATTTTGGACTTTTAAAAAACTCAATATCGCTTTCCAATGTCATTTTTCACATTTTCTCTTTTAAGAAAACCTTTCCAAAATATATTTCACAAAATCACTCTCCAAAACCCAAAGAATGATTCATATGTTAGAAAACGTTAAATTATTATATTTTTCATTTTTCCCAAATCATTTCCAAAATCCATCTTTCTCAAAATAATTTATTCAAGAAAATCCTTTTTCATAATTTATTTCACAAGTTCACAATTCCATTGATTTTAATCAATGTTTTTAACTTTAAAATTTCTACCGCTTTCCAAAAATTCAAAGTTATATTCTCCATTTTTTTCAAGTGATAAAACACTCTGATTCCCTTTCCAAACTTCTTGTATTAAAATCAAATCTCTTTGAAAACAAAGTGAGTTCATTTTGGAAACTTGTTCATAAAATCAAGACATTTCAAATCTTCAAAACGCGTGGGCATGACTATTGAAGTCATGAAAACATTATCTCTCTCTAAGTTGATAGGATTTTACACAAACAAAACCATTAAAATCTTTTACAAAAACGTAAGACTCACAGTTCTTTGAAATCAAATCATTTGCTCATTTTTATTTTTCACTTTCTTTGCAAATCCTTTTAAATCATCATTGCTATTTTCATTTAAATCTCATGTTTAGTGAAACACTTAAAAACTTTGTACACAAAATAAATCAATAAAAATTATTCTAAAATTGTGTTCATGTTCTCTTGAAAAACAAACCTTTAGTTTATATTCCATATTCCTCAAATCAATCCCATTTTATTTTTTCATAAAAATATAATTTGTAAACACCTATGTTGAGGTGTCTTGATCAAAATTCACTAAGTTCTAGGGATCCAAAAATCAATTTCCTTGTTCTTGAAAATTTTCAACATGAACCCTAAACAAAGGGCATCAAAACCGTAGTTCTTCCTTGGCTATTGGAGCCAAAAATCAATTTCCTTTCCACCATCAAGTTATGGCATATACATATATATTTCATTATAAATAATATAAGCATACCATCAAAGTCATAAAAGCATGTATAGCATCTCAAGCATATTATCAAAGCTATAAAATCATGCAAAGCATATCAAGCATAGAAAATTAATCAAAGCTCATAAACACCCACAAATTAATTACATGACCATGGATATGAATCCTCACATGGATTCCACATCCATCAAATAAAATACCATCTCTCACCACCATGCTTGGTTGGTGAGATGGATCCCCTTTACCTCTTGAAGATCCTCCAAAGGTTCTTGATTTGCTTCTTTTTCCAAGTCCTTCACCACTAAGGGCTTCTCAAATACAAAATAAAACACACAAATAATTAATATACAAGACTTGAATAAGAGAACCATGAATTAAAATCATGGTTAGAACCTTGAAAATCAAAAGAAAGGTGAAGAGTACCAAATTTCACCATTAAAGCTTCAATCTTTAGCTTGAAGAACAAGGTTGAAGATGAATGATTTAGAGAAAATCTCCAACATGAAAGTTTCTTAGAATATCATGGAGATTCAAGATCTAGAGTTGGATGAAATTAAAAGAGCTTGGATGGTGATTTTAGGGTAGATAACCGAATGGTGTATCTTGAAGAGCAAAGATGAAATTTTTGATTTTTGATAGAAACTTGAAGCTTGAATTTGAAGATCAAGATGAATGATTTTGGAAAAACTCATAACTAGAGATGTTCTTAGAATGATGTTTAGGTTTAGAAAATCAAGTTGGATGAAATTAAAAGTGATGGAAGGTGCTTCTTGGAGAGCTTGGCCGAATGGTGTTATTTTGGGAGAGAAATGGAGTTTTCTTTGGTTTTGCTTCTTGAAACTTGAAAGAAAAGGTGAGGATGTAATAATAGAAAACATGAAAATGAATTCTTTGGTATTCTTTAGAGTGAATGACCGTAGCCTTACTTGGAGAGAAAGGAGAAAATAATTTGCTAAGTCTTGCTTTTGGAAAATGATGAAGATTGATCAAGATAGGTACTTAATAATCTTCAAATTTTTCTTTGGCTAAAAGGCTACTCAAAAATGTCTCCCTTCTTCTTTGTTTTCTTCAAAACCGTGCTCCCCCTCCAAATGACTTTTAAGAATGCAAACAAAACAATAAAGGGTAGTTTGTCTCCAAAAAGAAATGCATGGTCATATAATATATGTGCTAAGTCATCAAAAATTGACTAAAGCATTAAATAATGGTCCTAAAGTCTCCTTTGCTCCAAATTCATTACAAAAACCGTCCCCCTCCTTCATGATGCATTTAATAATTTGTCATCTTTTCTAGCTATCATTTGAAGCACCATTTGATTAATTGATAGTTAGGATTAGGTAGATTTTTAATTTTAGAAACTAATCTCTAGCCATTGGATTTTTCTCCTTTAAATTCTAGCCCTTAGATGTGTCTCCAAAATTAAGGGTCAAGATTGCTTCTTCAAACTTTAAATCCAAGGGTCCTAATTAGTCTTTGCTACTTTAGAAGACCAAATCTCCACCATTGATTGATTCTTCATCCAATGGTGGCATAAATTCTTTGTTACTTAAGATTAAATCTCCACCCTTGATTTAATCTAAATCCAATGGTTATAAATGGTCTTTGTCGACTTTTCAAGACCAATTCTACACCTTTGATTACATCTATGGTTGATATCAAAGTCTTCCTAACCAAGCATTATTCTCACACCATTGATTAAATCAATGGTTATTATCCAAGCGCTTTTATTAAGTTTGTTTCTTAACCTTTGATTAAATCAATTTAATATTCAAACTAAGTATTCTCATCCAAGGGTATAAATCAAGTCAAGCTTTCTTTGTTGACGCAATAATATTTATTCTCAGATCACAAATAATATTTTCTTTGTATTTTTATCATCGATAATTAAATACAGTATAAAATACAGTACAAAAAATTTTCTAAAATTGTTTCCGGATTCAGGTTTAGTAAGATCCTGTCTCCGTCTAAACAAAAACTTAGCATACAAATTTTCTATGCGTAGAAAAATTTTTCACTTTGTGGGACCCACCCATGGCCCACGTGTGGCCACTTGGGCCCACATACATCCCCTGGGCCCACAACCAAGTAAAAAAATTTATAATCATCCACAAAATTCACAATTATTATAAAACACACAAATATAAAATCAGATTACGTAAAATAATTACCTAACGGTAAAAATTAAATTACGTAAAGTTTTACCGGCCCAAAAATTTTTATTTTCCTGACACGGAGTAAATCACTCAAAACGATCAAATACGTTGACGGAATAATCAAATTAATTTTACAGCGCTCAAAAATCACTAAAACGTGAAATTCTGTTAACTGTCAAAATTACTGTTTACGAGATAAGAAATTCGGGGTGTTACACCAAACATAGGCAAAATTCATATACAGTGTTCAAACACCAGTTCATGCATATAAAATGCACTAATGCCAATCATAGGAAAAATTTATCATTTTGTCATACAGTGTTCATCCACTGGTTCAACAATAATTTTACTGTATATTTAATCATGAAAATCATTTTATCACATTTTTATAGTCGCGCACCACTTTTGTCGCGTTTTCCCAATTTAGTAACATTTCTATTATGTTTTCAAATCACATATAGATTTTTCAATGTTTTCATCAATTACGTAGAAATATTCCACCATTTTTAAATCACGTAGTGATTTTTCAACAATATCTCAAATGTGTAAAAATATTTAAACGCTTTCCAAATTGCGTAGAAATATTTCAACATTTTCCAAACCGCGTGGAATTATTTAAACATTTTTCCAATCGCGTAGCTTAAAAATCACGTTTTTAAGTTACGTAAATCATTTTTCACCATTTTCAACTTCCTAAATATAAGACAATAATTTTGACAGTTGACAGAATTCTACTGTTTAGTGATTTCTGTGTGCTGTAAAATTATTTTGAATATTCTGTCAGTACATTTGATCGTTTTGTGTAATTTACTCCGTCGGTCGGAAAATAATAATTTTTGGTGGGAAAATCTTACGTAATTTAATTATTACTGAAAAGTCTTAATTATTTTACGTAATCTGATTTGATATTTGTGCATTTTCTATTTTTTGTGATTTTGTGTGTGATTATGAAATTTTTATATTACTCTGTTTATTTTAGCGTTATTCGTGGGCCGTCTGTGGGCCCAGGGAGGTTGTATGTGGGCCCCGCGAGGGTCTAGAAAAGTAAAAAATTTTCTGTAGCAAAAAAAATTCGTACTGTTGAGACAGAGATGGGGGATCTTACTAAACCTGAATCCGGAAACAGTTTTAGAAATTTTCTTTTTCTGTGTTTTGTACTGTATTTAATTATCGGGTGATAAAAATATAGTAAAAATATTATTCAAAGGGTAATAGCAGATACAAAAATAAATGTTGTACTGCGTAGTCAACATCAGTGGCTTGGATATCCACCCTTGATGTAATCAACGGTGGAGATTTGATCTTGATTTAATCAACGGTTGAGATTTAGTCTTATAAAGTGCTAGGACCATTTATAGCCCTCTTGGATGTAAAGTTTGAAGGAGTAATCTTGACCTTCATTTTGGAGACACATCTAATGGCTAGGATTTCAAGGAGGAAAGATCCAATGGCCTAAATTAAGTCTCTTCTATCTAAACCCTAAACCTAAAACCTATATTAATCCTAACCATCAATCTAATCAATGGTCAAGATTGCCTAAAATGGTGGCTAGGAGATTTGTTGCATTTTGAAGAGTGCATGGAGGAGGGGGACGGTTTTGGTGCTGCATTGGAAGCTAAAGTAATTTGGAAGACCATAATTGATCACCTTTAGTCATTATTGATCACCTTGGTCTTTGTTGAACATTTTCAAGAAACAAAGTTATCAAAATTTCTCTCCATTTCTCTCCTTCTCTAAACTCATGGCCAAGCACTCCCACACCACCTTCCATCACTCAAAATTTTATACAACCATACTTCTTGAATCCTTACATCATTCTAAGAGCCTTTGTAGTTTACATCAAGTTCTAAATCTTCCATCTTGAAGGACTTTTTCCAAAGAGCAAGTTGTAGGGTTTTGAAGTGAAGTGTAAGGAAACTTCATTTCTTCTCTTCTTTTTCATGTTCTAAACCATGTTTGATCAATGGTTCCTCTTATTCAAGCTTAATATGCTAATTTCTTTGTGTTTGTTTTATGTTCAAGAGACTTTTGTTGGTGGAGATCTTGTTCAAAATACAAAGTAAGGAGCTTTTTGAGGATCTTCAAGAGGTAAGAGGGAGATCCATCTCACCAACCAAGTATGGTGGTGAGAGATGGTAGCACAGAGATAACACAACAACATATCATACAGATATATCATACCATCAACATTAATCAATTATCATCATCAAATCATTTATCAATTCAAATATCATTCAATATTTATGGTGATGCCCTCTTCATTATCCAATTATCATCATCATCATCCAAGTATTCAAAACAATTGTCATAGCCAATATTCCTCAATTAATATATCATATAGATATAAATGCTCAGATTCATGCATGCGCACATAGACTCAATGTCTTACTCCATGGAGCTAATACTCAGTTCGGAGAAGTCAATCCGAAAGATCTGTCGGTACCAAAATGCCTCAGACCGCGTGCTATAATCCTCATTTTGATTTTTGCACATCTAGCATATACACGACAGCCTTTACTAGATCTTGATTAAGAATAGTGTCTCGCTCAGGATCATCGGTGTGTCGTGTCGGTCTAACCCACAGTTACAGTAGAGCTACTCACTGCCCACTGTAGGTAACCTGCACCCCAATGCGCCCAAGAGGTGTATGTCTTTCCTAGGCTAATAGCCTCATACAGTACCTCGGACCTTTCCAATGCATGTTCAATGCACTAATGCCAAACATAGGCAAAATTCATATACAGTGTTCATACACTAGTTCATGCATATAAAATGCATTAATGTCAATCATCGACAAAATTTATCATTTTCTCATACAATGTTCATCCACTGGTTCAACAATAATTTTACTGTATATTTAATCGCGAAAATCATTTTATCACGTTTTCATGGTCGCGCACCACTTTTGTCACGTTTTCATAATTTAGTAACATTTCTGTTACGTTTTCAAATCACATATAGATTTTTCAACGTTTTCATCAATTACGTAGAAATATTCTACCATTTTTAAATCACATAGTGATTTTTCAACAATATCTCAAACGTGTAAAAATATTTAAATGCTTTCCAAATTGCGTAGAAATGTTTTAATGTTTTCCAAATCGCGTGGAATTATTTAAACGTTTTTCCAATTGCGTAGCTTAAAAATCACGTTTTTAAGTTACGTAAATTATTTTTCACCATTTTTCAACTTCGTAAAATATTTCTCAAGGTTCAAAAATTCCATTTCAACTTTTTTCAAAATAATATGACTTCTCACATTATTTTCCACAATTTCTTACTCAAGAAAATCCTTTTCACAATTTATTCCATAAATTCACCATTCCATTGATTTAAATCAATGTTTCTAACTTTAAAATTTATTAACGCTCTCCAAAACCCAAAGGATGAGTTACACGTTAGAAAATCCAAAGTTTCCCACATATTCTTTATAATTCCAAATTAATTCTAAAAATCAATCCTCTTTAAAATAAATTGAGGTTCAAACACTTTCAACCTCTCTTTTCTATTTACATATGAAAATTCCATTTTTCAAGTGTTAAAACACTCTGATTCCCTTTCCAAAATCTTTGTATTAAATCAAGTTATATTTCCACTTTGAAAAATCACTTTGTTTTCACAAAACCAAGGCATTCAAGTCTTCAAAACCGTGGACATGGCCATTGAAACCATTCTTGTATTTTTCCATCTAAATTGATATGGTTTTACACAAACAAAACCATTAAAAATTCTCACAAAAACCATGAGCACTTGTTTCTTGAAAGTAAACCATTTGTTTATTTTCCTAGTTGTTCTAAACATCCATTTTTACCATTTATGAAAATATTAATTTGTGAACACCTATTTGGAGGTGATAAAGCCGAAATTCACCATGGTCTTTGAAACCAAAAATAATTTTCTCCACTTCATAGTTTCTTTAAACAAATCAATTTCCTTATTCTCAAAAAAATTTCAACATAAAACCTTAATTTTTGCGGGTCAAAACCGTAGCCTCCCCTTGGCCCTTGGAGCCAAAATTTCTTGCTTTATCATACATCCATCATAATATATTCAACATATCTTCATCATGCATATCATAAGCATACCATATAAGCAATAAAATCATGCAAAGCATATCAAGCATAGGCAAATAATCAAAGCACATAAACACACACAAATTATTACATGACCATGGATATGAATCCTCACATGGATTCACCATCCATTAAATATAAAACCATCTCTCACCACCATGCTTGGTTGGTGAGATGGATCTCCCTCTTACCTCTTGAAGATCCTAAAAAAGCTCCTTGCTTTGTATTTTGAACAAGATCTCCACCAACAAAAGTCTCTTGAACATAAAACAAACACAAAGAAATTAGCATATTAAGCTTGAATAAGAGGAACCATAGATCAAACATGGTTTAGAACATGAAAAAGAAGAGAAGAAATGAAGTTTCCTTACACTTCACTTCAAAACCCTACAACTTGCTCTTTGGAAAAAGTCCTTCAAGATGGAAGATTTAGAACTTGATGTAAACTACAAAGGTTCTTAGAATGATGTAAGGATTCAAGAAGTATGGTTGTATAAAATTGTTGAGTGATGGAAGGTGGTGTGGGAGTGCTTGGCCATGAGTTTAGAGAAGGAGAGAAATGGAGAGAAATTTTGATAACTTTGTTTCTTGAAAATGTTCAACAAAGACCAAGGTGATCAATAATGACTAAAGGTGATCAATTATGGTCTTCCAACATTACTTTAGCTTCCAATGCAGCACCAAAACCGTCCCCCCTCCTCCATGCACTCTTCAAAATGCAACAAATCTCCTAGCCACCATTTTAGGCAATCTTGACCATTGATTAGATCAATGGTTAGGATTAATATAGGTTTTAGGTTTCGGCTTTAGATAGAAGACCTAATTTAGGCCATTGGATCTTTCCTCCTTGAAATCCTAGCCATTAGATGTGTCTCCAAAATGAAGAGTCAAGATTACTGCTTCAAACTTTACATCCGAGGGCTATAAATGGTCTTAGCCACTTTATAAGACTAAATCTCAACCGTTGATTAAATCAAGATCAAGTCTCCACCGTTGATTACATCAATGGTGGATATCCAAGCCACTGATGTTGACTACACAGTACAACATTTATTTTTGTATCTGCTATTACCCTTCGAATAATATTTTTACTATATTTTTATCACCCGATAATTAAATACAGTACAAAACATAGTAAAAAAAATTTCTAAAACTGTTTTCGGATTCAAGTTTAGTAAGATCTCCCATCTCCGTCTCAACAATATGAATTTTTCTGGCTACAGAAAAATTTTTACTTTTCTGGACCCATGCGGGGCCCACATACAAGCTCACTGGGCCCACAGACGGCCCACGGATAACGCTAAAATAAACAGAGTAATATAAAAATTTTATAATCACACACAAAATCACAAAAATTAGAAAATGCACAAATATCAAATCAGATTACGTAAAATAATTAAGACTTTTCAGTAACAATTAAATTACGTAAGATTTTCCCCAGCCCGAAAATTATTATTTTCCTGACACGGAGTAAATCATACAAAACGATCAAATGTACTGACAGAATATTCAAAATAATTTTACAACACATAGAAATCACTAAATAGTAGAATTTTGTTAACTGTCAAAATTACTATCTTATATTTAGGAAGTTTGGGGTGTTACAATCATGGAAATTAAATAAAGGGGTAAGAATTCTACGACTTCCCAGTATAACAAATTAATACATGTCATCATAATAACACAATCTGCTTAAGGGAAAATATTAAATCAATACTTGAAATATATATTGTAGAAATGTGGCAAATGCCAAAATGATTTCTTTCTCTTCCCAAGGCAGTAAATTCATTTATTATTAGTAATCAATAACACATAGTCAACCAATATGTCTAATTTCAACACATCATCCATAGATCATGAATTACATCAAAATATATCAAGTATGACTTATAATTCACTAACTCTAGAATATTCACATTTTCTCATAATGCAAACATTCATTAACAAATTTGTGATCTATATAACTAACATCTTTATGATGCAAAAAAATTTATTTAAGTAAAAAACTTTCATTAGTACCTTTTAACTATCATCTTTTAAGTATATTTCCATGGCAAAGTCTTGGATCAGCCTCAAGTACAAGGATCATTCTCATAATCTATCACTCATTATTAGATCTAAGATCACCCCAGGTACAAGGTTCATTTCCAACATCAAGTCTAAGATCTCCTCTAGGTATGAGGATCATTATCTACTCCAAGTATGAGGATCACTACCTTCTCCAGGTACAAGGATTATTTCTATAATATATCCTTCAGCTACAAGGATTATTTCTATAATATCTCTTGTAGGTACGAGGATTATTTCTATAATATCTCCTCTAAGTACAAGGATTATTTATATAATATCTCCTCTAGGTACGATGATTATTTCTAATATTCTTTAAGCTTTGAACAAATTACATATCAATTCAACACCAACTCAACTTTAACAGTGTAAAGGAGCAAATCACATCTGATTATTCAATACTAGCTTAACTTTATCTATTTAAATGATCAAATCAATTTCTAACACATTTCATACACATGACAAGTGTACATTCATAATATAAGTCACTTCATATCATGAATTCAATTAAATCTCTTCATTTGATATAGATTGATACCCTATTTACGCAAAATAGGGGATTGATAATTAATTTCCCTTATGGTCTAATCAATTATCATTCAAAATCTAACAATTTTGGAAGTAGACAATCGACTAACGATTCTGGAAGTAGATAATCGATTAACACCTCTGTTCTAATCGATTAACACTTTGGTCTAATCTATTATCACCTACAATTATGTCTTTCTAGAAGTTGATAATCGATTAACACCTTGGTCTAATTAATTATCTTGTACATTTTCACACCAAAAATAGTTTTAAAACACCATAGCTATCATTTCTTCCAATCCTTCTTTCAACATTTCATCAAAACATCATTTTATAAATATATATCATTCTAAATGTCATATGATATTATACTAAGAATCAATCCATAGTATTCCATCTAACATCAATATCAAGTTCTCAAGAATTAATATATATATTCACATAGCCTCAAACTTATCAAACTCATGCATGTATTTACAACCAATACATCATAAAAGTCATAGGAAAATCAACAATCAACTAATTCATGCATAGTTTGAGAAGCTAGAAAAGAAAGGGAGGAAGGTATAGTTGCACAAAAAACCCTACCTTATCTCCTTTGCTAATGCTATTCCTTTTCTTCTATTTTTTTCCTTCTTTATTTTCCTTCTTGATAATGTTCTTCTTTTCTTTCTTTTCTCTTTTTCCTCTTTCTTATTTTCTTTCTTCCTTCTCTCTTATTTCTCTTCTGTTATCCGTGTGAATGAAGAGAAAATAAAATGTGAGAATGTAACACCCTAGGAAACATGTTAGGCTTGTATATGTTACAAAGGTAGTTTAATACTTATTTAGCATGCCAGATTAATTTTGTGACTTTCTGAGTTAGTTTAGGCACTTTGCCACAACGTAGAAGGTGGATATTTGCTTAAAATGACTTAGATATTAGCATAAATGGATTAGCTAATGGAAATATATATGAAAAATTTATTTCTAAGTCACAAATGAGTAGAAGATGGTGTAGTTAAATTTTCAGAACTAACTGAATCTGTTTGGTATTTTTAAGTATAGTGCAGGAGTGTTTTAATATTGGGTTCGTGAGTTAAGTATCTGAAAGTTTAGGAAAATGGTGAAACTAGAATTTAGATGGATCCTAGTGTCACTAGTATCTTTGGAAGTTAGGAAACTTGATTTTGGAGAAATCTAAGTGTTCTTAGCTAATCGGAAGTTTCAGTCAGTTTGTTGACTTTTGAGAGATATTTCTCTCAAACTCTCACCCACTCCCATTCATTTCATGTTTTTAGCAGGGAAAAGAACAAAAAGGGAGGAGAAATAGAGGAGGCAAGAAACGTAGGAGGAGAAGGAAGAAAAGGAGAAAAGGGAGAAAGTGAAGGTGAAGAACTTTTGAGCACATTCTTCTTGGATCCTAGAGGTAGGGGGAACACTTCTACAACTCCTCTCTTTATTTCCTTCTCTATTCTTCACGTTTTTTTTATGGCAAAATGAAAAATAGGGGTTTTTTTTTAGTGTAAAGGATGATTTCTATTCTTAATTCTCATCTTTTAGACTTGATAATGGTTTGTTCTTGTTCTATGGACCATGGTTGTGCATTAGAAGTCCTTGTATTTCCATGAATGGTTGAGTTTCA
Source organism: Ormosia emarginata (assembly GCA_029884605.1). NCBI lineage: Eukaryota > Viridiplantae > Streptophyta > Magnoliopsida > Fabales > Fabaceae > Ormosia > Ormosia emarginata. The sequence goes on along the minus strand of JAQQTP010000074.1, from coordinate 27,115,150 downwards.
AAAATGGGTTTTGTGGTAAAGATGGGACCTTTGATTGATTTTTATTCTCTTGGGTTAATTTTAGTTTGCTTTTTGCTAAAGCTATACTTGATTGTTGTTGTGAACTCATGAGTTTCTATTTTGTCTACTTGTATTGGTAGTTGAAAAATAGGTATGAAACCCATATGGGTTTTGCTTGATTTGATGATGTTTGAGTGCTTGGATCCTAACAATATGATATTGTTGAGTTGATTATTGATGGTTTTGGAGTTTGAATGATTAGAGATCTTGATTGGTTGAAAGGGGTTAAGCATTGGTGCTATTCTTGAAGAAATTCTGGAAAGCCCAGAATTTCGAGAGAGAGCCATGACATAAGTTGAGGCTAAGCTGCGGCACTCCAGTTTCAACCAATGCAGGAAATTAGTCCAAAGAGCTCAAGGCCGTGGCACAAAAAGATTGGAGCCGTGGGACAACCCTCCAAGCTGCGACACTCTTGAGTTTATGCCGTGGCACAAGTTGGAAAAATGTCTAATTATGAGTTTTACTATGAAATGCAAGATGCTTTGACATAAAATGATATAATGGAATACACCAATGCTTGATGGATGAGATATTAATGCTTTGTGCTAATTATTTGATAATTAGTCTTGGTTTATCAAGTTTTGCATGATGATGGACATGACCCTCACTTTTGGGACATTATATGATAGTGTGAGGAAGTCACATGCCCTCTTTATCGTGGTGATGAGCTCAGAATGGACTTTCTCTTTCTCATTGATCTAGTAATTAAAATGAGGATTCCTCTAACTAGATGATGTCTCAAATGGAAGGTAGTGGGGTGAGATGCCTCTCTACCGAAGGTGATCCTAGTTTGAAGGTAGGTGAGGTGAGATGCTTCTCTATCTGAGTTGGGCCTAGTGAGGTGAGATGCTTCACTATGGGTTCTGTTAAGTCGAGATGACTTAGGACATATCATAACATTTTTCAGAGTAGTTGAGGTAGGTAATATCCTTATTACGTCTAATGATTCATGACATTAAATTACATTCATTCCTAGGACTTTGCATAGGCATTGTAACATCATCCTTAACATGTTAGTAATGTTTATGGATATAAATGAACCATAATATTTGTATAACATGTCTAAGTGATTCTGCGACTTTCTAAGTTAGTTTAGGCAATTTGCCATAACACAGTACGTGCAAAATAACTATTTTAACTAAAAAAAATAGCATAAACTACTTAGATAAGGGAAATAAATATGAAAAATTTATTTCTAAGTTAAAAATGTATCAAACAATGTGTAGTTAAAGTTTCAAGATAAACTAAGTTGATTTGGTACTTTTAAGTACACTGGTCATGCGTTTTAATATCGAATTGACTTGTAGTAGATATGGAAAATTATGAAAATTTTGAAACTAGGATTTAGGTGAATCTTAGAATTTATTTTGAAATATTGGGAAGTAAGAAAACTTCATTTAGTAAAATCAAAGTGCTCTTAAAAGATACAAAGATTTAGTAACTTAACCCAAAGTCATATGATATTATCTATTAATTTGACTGTTTAAAGGCCATCTCTCATGTTTTCTCATCAGAAAAATAAAGAGAAAGAACGAGCACAGCTAGCGGACGAAGAGAAGGGAGAAAAGAAGGAGAAGGAGAGGAGGAAAAGAAGAGAAAAGAGAAGGGAAAAGACAAAGCTTGAGGTAGGGGAAAACACTTCCATAAACTCTCTCTTTCTTTCCTTCTATGTATTTTATGTTTTCTTTGTTAAACAAAAATAAGTTATTGAGTGTAAATTGTGATTTCTTGATTGGATTCTTGTCTCTTTAGGCTTGATAATGATTTGTTTTTGATTTATGAGTTATGGTTGTGTATTAAAAGTCTTGGTATATTAAGGAATGGTTGGGCTTTGAAAATGGGTTTATGTTCCCAATTTGATTTCTTTAATCTGAGTTGAGTGATTAAGAAAATGATTGGGGATTATTTGAAGATTGAAAATAATGTTTGTTGTTGAAAAATTGATTTTGTTGGATTAATTTTATGGTTGATTGATAAAACAGGGGAGATTCTGTTTCTGGCTGGTCGTCCGGTGCTCAGGTGCCAACTTTTAGGCGCTCAGGCACCTAATGTCCAGTGAGTCTTCTAGTAGGTGCTGGGAGACCCATGCTCAGGCACTAACTTTTAGGTGCTCAAGCACCCATTGTCCAAAGAGTTTTCTACCAAGTGTTGCTAAGCGCTAGGAATTGGACGCCCAGTTTCTCGAGCCTAGTTTTACAAAAAAAATGATTTTTAAGATGAAATGAAGCTTTAAACTTGCAAGGATCCTTTATATTAGTTTTCTAAAGTGTAATGAGGCACCAATATGATTCTTGGAAGGAAGGAATGAACACGAAATGTATCTATGATGATTAAGATATTGTTTCCTCACTATGAAAGTCAACGATATATTATAAGAGGAATGAATGAATGGTTTTAAAAACATTCTTGCATGTTTTGGTTTTCAAACTTGTTATTTGTTATTTCTATGTATTGTAACTCTATGGCTTGAGCAAAAAGGGCTCATAGTGCCAAGGTTATAAGTGTTTGGTAGTGTAAGAAATAAAAGGACATCCTGCTTACCTAGAAATGATACAAGGAACAATAGGGCTTCCTGGAACAAAATGGCTTCCTGAAAATATTCAAATAACATGTGTTTTCTAAAATAAACTTTGCAAAATCATGGCACAAGCATACATTAGGACATTTCTTAGGCATGCTCATTCATCATCACATATTGCATAAAAGGACAATTGTATGGGCAATTGTCTTGTTTTATATTGGTTGTAGATTGATGTGTGGCTTAAAGATGTGTAATGAAAAAAATGATTATGCTTGTTTGTTTCTATAACTGTTATAATGAATATGTTGAGTTATGTTGAATTGTTATGTAATGATTGAACTATTTTCTTAATTAAATGAACTATCTGCTTTGGGAAGGGAAATAACTAATTTTTAGCATGTGCCACCTTTCCGAAGCAGTTGGATTTATTATGATGTCATGTTTTAGAACTTACTACTGAGAATTTCAAATTCTCACCCAATTTTCTTATTTCCATGATAAATCCAGCAAATGATCAGATCAGGAGCCAAGGAGGACAATGAAGACTTAGTTGCTATTTTGAATATATATTTTTGATGTATTTAGTTTGTTAGTTTTGTATTTATTCCTTCATGGCTTGTTTTAGCTCTGTGTATCTCAGACATATATTGTAAATTCGTAGTAAAGAGCAAGTTTCTAGTTGTGTAAAATTATCTTGTTCTCTATACTTTATCAAAGGCTCTATATATCTATGCGTTGATAATTATTATAGAAATTTTATAATTATGTTCTATGTTTAGAAGTGACAATCCTAATGCTATGTACTTGGGTATATAATTGATATACACTATTGTAGCTTTAGGGTGTTACATTTTGGTATCAGAATAGTTCATCTTGTCGAGTTAGGGAATGGACTGATTATGCTTTAGGGTATGTTTAATTGTTTTGTTTAAGTTATTCATTCTTTTATCTCTTATATGAGATATCTAAATTGTATTGCATGACTTACCTTGTGATTGGTTGTTAATAGTTACTGACACACCGTTACATGATACTAAGACTGATAAACTTAATATACATTGTTTCGTGTGAACAAGAAATTATTGCACCACCTAGGCGAACAACACAGGAGAGTAGAGAAGCGACTAGTGGAAGTAATAATGATATGTCTGAGATGGTTAGAATGATGGTGGAGGCAATGAGAGAGCAGATTGAGGCTATTGCTAGAATGATGGAGAGAATGGGGCAAAATCAAAGCCCACCAGTTGAAGAAGTGGTTATAGTAAATAATCAACAATTTCATGAATTATTGAAATTTAGGAAGTTGAACCCCCCATCATTTCAAGGAAAGCCCGATCCAGTAAAGACCGAAGAGTTGCTTAGTGAGATGGAACAGATAATTGAGGTCATGGATTACGCAGATGAACAAAAGGTGTCCTTCACTTCCTTTATGTTAAAAGAGGAAGCAGAGAATTGGTGGATGAGCTCAAGAAGATTATTAGAAGTTGTGGGTACTCTTATGACATGGGGAGTATTTAGAACGACTTTTCTAGACAAATATTTTTCAAGAAATGTACAAGATGATAAAGAGGTGGAGGAATTCCTTGACCTGAAGCAAGATAATATGTCTATAGCATAATATGAAGCAAAGTTTGAGGAACTTTCCAAGTTTTCTTTTTACTTTTGGTTGAATCCAGATGAAAACTAGAGATATCTTAAGTTTGAGTTTGGGTTAAGAGATGAGATCAAGAGATTTGTTAGGCCTTTGGAAATAAGGGACTTTCCCCCCTAATCAAGAAGTGTAAGATTATGGAATCAAGTGAGTCCAAGCTTCAAAAGGAGCAAAAGACCACAAGTTTCCAAAAGAGGAAGCGAGGAGATGACAAATTTTAAGGAAGTGCATTTTGGCTGAAGTTTCAACAGGAAAAAGGTAAACTAGTATGAATGAGGCCAACAGGATGTAGGGATTTCAAATGCTCTAAATGTAGGAAAAATCATGGAGGAAGACCTTGTATGATTGGTCAGACCAGGTGCTACTTTTGTGGTCAGGATGGATACTTTGCTAAAAGTTATCCACAAAAGCTGAAAGCCACATCAGACCAAAGACCTCAAGCCATAGGAAGAGTCTATACTCTGATTGGTAAGGAGGCAACTAAATCTCCTGATCTCATTCAAGGTACGTGTATAATTAAGGATAATCTTTTAATTGTATTATATGATTCAGAAGCTTCTCATTCTTTTATTTCATATGAATATATGAAGAGGTTGGAATTACCTGTGTCTAAACTTTCCAATACTTTATCGGTATCCACCCTAACAGAAAAACCTGTAATCACTTCTTCCATTTGTTTGGACTATTGTGTTAAAATAGAAAATATGATCTTCTTTGTGGATCTTATTTGTCTACCCCTTGTTGGTATTGATATCATTTTGGGAATGGATTGGTTGTCTTCCAACCATGTTGTTCTAAATTATTCCGATAAGACTTTGATGTTCATGTTTGATAAATCTCCTATACTTGTTTCTTCTGAGTCCGTGTTTTTAAATGCTAAACAAGTCAACCATTTCTTAGTGGAAAGAGCTCAGGGATATGTTTCCTATTTTCTATGAATGTTGAGGTTGAGCAAAGTTTAGAAGAGATACCTGTGGTGAGAGAATATCTAGAAGTTTTTCCTAAAGAAGTTTTTGAGTTGCCACCTGAAAGAGAGATAGAATTTAATATTGATTTAGTGCTAGGAATCGTGCCTATATCTATAGCATCATATAGGATGTCTCTCTTAGAGTTGGCAGAACTCAAAAAGTAAATAGAAAAGTTGTTAGATAAATAGTTTATCTAACCCAGTGTCTCACCATGGGAAGCACTAGCACTCCTGGTGAAGAAAAAGGATGGGAGTATGCGGTTATGTGTAGATTAGAGATAATTGAATAAGGTTACAATTAAGAATATGTACCCATTGCCTAGGTTAGATGATTTGATGAATCAATTAAGAGGAGCAACAATATTTTCAAAGATTGATTTGATGTCATGATACCATTAAATCAGAGTTAGGGAATCAGAAATCCCTAAAACTGCCTTTAGGACTCGTTATGGACATGATGAATATCTTGTAATGTCCTTTGGTTTAACCAATGCACTAGCAGTGTTTATAGATTATATGAATAGGATTTTTAGACCATACTTGGATAAATTTGTAGTTGTCTTTATAGATGATATTCTCATTTATTCAAAGACAACAAAAGAGCATGAAGAACATCTCAGGATCATTCTAGAAATCCTAAAAGAAAAGAAATTGTTTGCTAAATTGTCAAAATATGAGTTTTGGTTAGAAAAGATGCAGTTCTTAAGGCATATGATATCCAAGGAAGGAATATCTATTGACCATAGTAAAGTTAAAGCAGTGTTGCAATGGGAGAGACCCACTACAATAACAGAAATTAGGAGTTTTTTAGGATTGGCCGAATATTATAGAAGATTCATAAAAGGGAATTTCCCTATTAGCTTTACCTTTAATTAGGTTAACTAGGAAGGGTAGTCCTTTTGTATGGACACAAGCTTGTGAGGATAGTTTTTAGGAATTGAAGTTGAAGCTAACTATGACACATGTTTTAGTAATTCCAGATCCTCAAGAGGGTTTTGAAGTATACTGTGATGCTTCAAGAATGGGGTTAGGTTGTGTCCTTATGCAGAATAGAAAGGTAATTGCATATGCATCTAGGCAATTAAGGCCACATGAAGAGAATTACCCCACTCATGATTTGGAATTAACAGCGGTGGTGTTTGTTTTGAAAATTTGGAGACATTACCTTTATAGTGTTCAGTTTGAAGTTTTTAGTGACCACAAAAGGTTGAAGTGTTTGTTTGACCAAAAGGAGTTAAATATGAGACAAAGGTGATGGATGGAATTCCTCAAGGATTATGACTTTGAGTTGAAATATCATTTAGGTAAAGCCAATGTGGTGGCTGACACACTTAGTAGGAAATCCCTACATGTGTCTTGGATAATGATTCAAAATGTAGATCTTTTAGAAAAATTAAGGGATTTGAGTCTAATAGTAACTATGTCTCCACACAATCTTTTTATGAGTAAGGTGGATATCATTAGTGACTTAAGGACTCAAATTAAGGATGTTTAAGAAAGAGATAATTACGTGAGGAAAGTGAAGGAACAAATCTTGTAGGGTGAATCTAAAGGGCTTAATATAGCAAATAATGGAATCATTATGTTTAGAGACAAGATTTGCATTCCTAAAAGGGATGACATTAGAGAGAAGATTTTAGAGGAAGCATATAAGAGTAAATATACCATTCATCCTGGAGAAACTAAGATGTATCAAGATCTCCAAAGAATGTTTTGGTGGTCAGGAATGAAAATAGACAGAGCATATTATGTGTCCAGGTGTCTAGTTTGTCAGAAAGTCAAAATAGAACACTAGAAACCTTCTAGGCCATTACAATCCCTAACAATTCTGGAGTGGAAGTAGGAATGTATCACAATGGATTGTGTTATGGGATTACCATGAACTCAGCAGGGTTTTGATGACATTTGGGTGATTATGGATAAGTTAACCAAATTTCCCCACTTTTTGCCCATTAGAGCCAACTTTTCCTTAAATAGACTAGCCCAGTTATATTTGCAGGAAATAGTGAGGTTGTATGGAGTACCCACTAGTATAGTATTAGATAGAGATCCTAGGATTACTTCTAGATTTTGGGGAGCTTTGCAACAAGCTTTTGGGACTAAGTTGCATTTCAACACAACTTACTATCCGCAGACTGATGGACAATCTGAGAGAACTATCTAAACCATGGAAGATATGATGAGCATGTGTGTTAGAACAAAAGGATAGTTAGGATAGATTCTTGCCTTTAGTAGAATTTACCTATAACAATAGCTACCATTCCAGCATAGGTATGGCACCTTATGAAGCGTTGTATGGTAGGAAATGTAGATCACTTCTATGTTGGTATGAGATAGGAAAGCGAATCATTGTAGGACCTGAATTAGTGCAAAAAACAACAGACCAAATTAAGATGATCAGGGACAAATTGGTTACAGCTCAGAGTAGGCAAAAGAGCTATACTGATAGGAGGAGGAGACTTCTAGAGTTTATGGAAGGAGAACATATTTTCCTAAGAGTCACTCATACTACAAGGGTTGGAAGAGCTTTGAAAACACGAAAGTTAAACCCCTAATTCCTTGGTCCTTACCAAATTTTAAAAAAAGTCGAGCCAATAGCTTACCAGATAGTCCTCCCACCAAATTTGTCAAACTTTCATGATGTTTTCCATGTGTCATAACTGTGAAAGTATAATCTTGACCGTTCACACATTATGGAACCTGAATCAATACAATTGAAACATAACTTAACATATTCAATAAAACCTATGAGGATCGTGGATGAGGGAACCAAAGAGCTCAGAGGTAAGCGAATTCTTTTGGTGAAGGTTATTTGGAATGGTGTTGGTTTAGAGGAGGCTACTTGGGAGTTAGAGTCCCATATGAGACAAGATTATCCAAAGGTTTTTGATTGAGGTAAGCAATTTTGAGGACAAAATTTTAAAAAGGGGGAGGGAGAAATGCAACATCCTCCTTAATATGTTAGTAATGTTTATGGATAGAAATGAACCATAACATTTGCATAACATGTCTAAGTGATTCTGCGACTTTCTGAGTTAGTTTAGACAATTTGTCGCAACACAGAACATCCAAAATGACTATTTTAACTCAGGAAAATAGCATAAACTACTTAGATAAGGGAAATAAATATGACTTTTTTTTTCTAAGTTACAAATGTATGAAACAAGGTGCAGTTAAAGTTTCAAGATAAACTGAGTTGATTTGGTATTTTTAAGTATACTAGTTGTGTGTTTTAATACTGAATTGACTTGTAGCAAATATGGAAAATTATGAAAATTGTGAAACTAGGATTTAGGTGAATCCTAGAATTTATTTTGAAACCTTGAGAAATTAAGAAACTTGATTTAGTAAAATCAAAGTGTTCCTAAGAAATACAAAGATTTAGTAACTTAACCTAAAATCATATGATATTATCTATTAATTTGACTTTTTAATGGCCATCACTCACGTTTTCTCATTAGAAAAATAGAGAGAAAGAATGAGCACAGCCAGCAGAGGAAGAAAAGGGAGAAAAGAAGGAGAAGGAGAGGAGGAAAAGAAGAGAAAAGATAAGGGGAAAGATAAAGCTTGAGGTAGGGGAAAACATTTCCATAAACTCTCTCTTTCTTTCCTTCTATGTATTTTATGTTTTCTTTGATAAAAAAAAAAGTTATTAAGTATAAATTTTGATTTCTTGATTGGATTCTTGTCTCTTTAGGCTTGATAATGATTTGTTCTTGATTTATGGGTTATGGTTGTGTATTGAAAGTCTTTGTATTTTCATGAATGGTTAAGCTTTGAAAATGGGTTTATGATCCCAATTTGATTTCTTTAATCTGAGTTGAGTGATTAAGAAAATGATTGAGGATTATTTGATGATTGAAAATCATGTTTGGTGTTGAAAAATTGATTTTGTTGGATTGATTTTATGGTTGATTCATAAAACAAGGGAGATTGTGTTTCTAGTTGGTTGTCCAGTGCTGAGGCACTAGCTTTTAGGCGCTCAAGCGCCTGACGTCCAGCGAGTCTTTCAGCAGGCACTGGGAGACTGGCGCTCAGGCGCCAGCTTTTAGGCACTCAGGCACCTATTGTCGAAAGAGTTTTCTAGCAAGCGCTGTTTTCCCAGTGCTTGGGCACTGGGAATTGGACGCCCAGGCGCTCAAGCCTAGTTTTACAAAAAACTAATTTTTTTATGAAATGAAGCTTTAAACATGCAAGGATCCTTTTATGTTAGTTTTCTAAAGTGTAATAAGGCACCAATATGATTCTTGTAAGGAAGGAATGAACACGAAATGTATCTATGATGATTAAGATATTGTTTCCTCACTATAAAAGTCAACGATATGTTATAAGAGGAATGAATGAATGGTTTTAAAAATATTCTTGCATGTTTTGGTTTTCAAACTTATTATTTGTTATTTCCATGTATTGTAATTCTATGACTTGAGCAAAAAAGGCTCCTAGTGCTAAGGTTATAAGTGTTTGGTAGTGTAAGGAACGAAATGGCATTATGCTTACCCAGAGACAATACAAGGAATAATAGGACTTTGTGGAACAAAATAGCTTTCTAAAAATATTCAAATAACATGTGTTTTCTAAAATAAACTTTGTAAAATCATGGCACAAGCATACATTAGGACATTTCTCAGTCATGCTCATACATCATCATACATTACATAAAAGGACAATTGTATGAGCAATTGTCTTGTTTTATATTTGTTGAAGATCGATGTGTAGCTTAAAGATGTGTAATGAAAAGAATTATTATGCTTGTTTGTTTCTATAACTATTATAATGAATATATTGAGTTATCTTGAGTTGTTATGTAATGATTGAACTATTTTCTTAATGGAATAAACTGTCTGCTTTGGGAAGGGAAATGACTAATTTTCGGCATGTGCCACCTTTCCATTCATATATATATATAAACTATTTTTTTTTCTAAAACAGCTGGATTTATTTTGATGTCATGTTTTGGAACTTACTATTGAGAATTTCAAATTCTCACCCCATTTTCTTATTTCCATGATAAATCCAACAAATGATCAGATTAGGAGCAAAGGAGGACAATGAAGACTTAGTTGCTATTTTGAATATATTTTTTTATGTATTTAGTTTATTAGTTTTGTATTTATGCCTTCTTGGCTTGTTTTAGCTCATTTGTGTATCTCAGACATATATTGTAAATTTGTAGTAAAGAGCAAGTTTCCAGTTGTGTAAAATTATTTTGTTGTCTTTACTTTATCAAAGGCTCTATATATCTATGTGTTGTTAATTATTATACAGATTTTATAATTATGTTCTATGTTTAGAAGTGGCAATCTTAATGTTACGTACTTGGGTATATAATTGATATACACAATTGTAGCTTTAGGGTGTTACAGGCATGAACATAAGGCATTACTAGGCATTTGCATGACAATTGTATGGGCAATTGTCATTATGACATTAACTCATGACATTGGAGTTGTATGGGAAATTACTTATCCTTGTGATTGAGATGTTGTTGATTTATAAGTTACATGTGGAAATGATTTCTATACAAACTTATAAATTGAGATTCTATTTCGAGAAAAGAAAGGAAGTTGTTTTGGCTTTTGCCACCTTTCTAGTGCAAAAATGTGATTACTTGTTTTCCCTGAAATAGCTAGAATAGTTGTGATGGCATGTTTTTAGTATTTAACTACTGAGAATTTGTGGTTCTCACCCTGTGTCTTTTTTTAAAAAAAATTTCATAATTATTCCAGGGAAGAAGACCTTTGAGAGGTAAAGCGATGGCAGGAGCTTGGATCTTAAAAAATTTCTTTTTGTGATAGTAGTTGTATATTATTAGTATTTTGAAATGTTGAAACTATGTATATTTTGTACTTGTGAGAAACACAAATGTTGTGTATTATTCATCCTCATTGTGGCTCTTCTTTTCTTCTATACATATATTAGCTATATTAAATATGTTAAAGAATAGTTAGTAGCATGTTTGGAATTTAGTTACTATCGTATAATTTTGATTACATTATTGGTATTAAATCTAGGATGTTACATTATAGTATCAGAGCAATTCATCCTGTTGAACCAGGGTATGGACTGACTATGCTTAGGCATGTTTAGGAATAATTATGCTTTTCTTGTCTCTTGCATGAGATGTTTGAGTGAAATTGCATGACTTGCCTTGTGGTTGGATGTTATTACCTACTATTACACGGTTGCATGATATAGAGACTGATCAAGGAAACTATGGCATCACAAAGGTGAACTAGGAAGGCTAGAAACACATATGGGGAAGGTCCTAACATGGCCGAGTCCGTGATAGAAATGGTTGCTGTGATGCATGAGTAGACGACAGCCAATGCCAATACCATGAGGGAGCAAACAACTACAACAGCTAGGATGCTTGAGATGCTGAGGGCCAATCAACCTCAACCTACACCACCACCAGTACCTGACAAGTGCCGAACTCACCAAAATTATAACCAAGTTACGCCTACGACTTGTAGCATAGGAAGCAACACTGGATCGTCTCTCAAGGATTATAAAACGCCATTTGATCAAGTCAAGTTAAAATGAGGGGGTTAGGAGAGATTAAGAAGCAGAAATAATAAACAGAATTAATAAACAAACAGAATTCAAATTAATCAAGATTAAGAAAGCAACAAATCCAAGAAAATTGTTCAAACTTGATTTTAATCCATCCTTGATTACTAAAGGTCCATTCAATTATTAATCAAGTCCTTGGTCTTAGACCACTTCAAGAAGCCTCTCATGATCATGGATCTTCTACTATTAAACATTTTATCAAACACCTTCAATGCCTTGTTTAATTTCTGAGGTCATCTTTTTGCACATGGTAATTAAGCAATTAACATATGAAAATTCTAATTACGCAACCAGAATTAACAAAGAGAAGAAGAAGAAGAGAAACTTGATTAATAGATGAACTTAAACATTAAAAATGAAATCTCAAGATTAACAACCAAGCATGTTCAATCTCTTGGATTGATCTAGAGGCTCTACCCCTCCATGAGAAGGGGAAAACTCAGAAAAATAAAAGAAGGACGAAGAAAACGAAAATTATAGAGAAGGAGGAGGAAGAGAGTTCTAGAGAGAAGAAAGAAAAATGTCAAATGAAAGGTGCCTCAGTTTCTCACTTGCCACCCACTAAACTACCCCATATTTTGGCTTTACATAATTAAAAGCCCGTTAATTACAAAGTTGGGTCAGTTATGAACATTTGGGCCCAAACCCGATGCAATTTGGAGGTCTATAACTCAAGTTATGACAAAACAATATCAAAGGGTCTCTGAACTCGTATTCTAATTTCCATGCAAAATTAGGCCCACTAGACATTTGAATGAGACTTTGAGCTCTTCATCAAAGTTGTAAAGCTTCCTCTTAGCTTTCCTACAAGGTAAAATTCATGATTATCAGATATCTGGAACTCAAGTTATATCCAAAATATAGAAATAGTGTCAAAGCCTAATAATGCCAGAAAAATTCAATTAGGCCCAAATTGAGCCCAAACTCATAAATCATGACCAAACTCAATCAATTAAGAAAATGAAGAATTCAATTGACTAAACATGAGAGTTAATTAATGAATTAAATATGTGATTATTAGTACCACCACCGGGACATGAGGTACAAGTGGAGAGAAATCAAGACTTTCATGACCTTTTTGAGTTTCGAAAGGTGAGTCCATCATCGTTCAAAAGGGAGTATGATCCAGAAAGGGTCGAGGAGTGGATTAGCGAGTTGGAGAAGATCTTTGCGGTGATGAGATGTTCAAAGGATCAAAAGCTATCTTTGGCTACATACATGTTAAAGGGATAAGCTGAACATTGGTGGAACAATGCAAGGATAATGATGGAAGTGGCAGGGACCCAGATTATCTAGGAAGTATTTAAGGTGGTCTTTTTGGAGAAATACTTTCTGTAGAACGTCTAAGAGGAAAAAGAGATAGAGTTTCTATAATTAGAGCAAGGGAACATGACTGTGGGACAATATGCAGCAAAGTTTGAGGAGTTGTCCAAGTTTTCTTCCCACATTCTATACAACCCAAAGGATAGTTAGAAATATGTGAAGTTTGAGATGGGTTGAGAGAGAGTATGAAGCGAATAATAAAGTTGTTTGAGATCCATGATTTCCCCACCCTTATCAACAAGTGTAGAGTTGTTAAGCCTTTTAGTTTGAGTCCACAAAAGGAACATAGATCACATGATCACTACAAGCAGATGATGACAGATGATAGATCCGAGGGGAGTGCCCCACAACTCAAGAATCAGCAAGATAGAGGGAAGCAAGTTCAGATGGATGACCGCAAGCAAAGATGTGTCAAGCATGGTAGGTACCATGGGGACAAAGTCTACACAGTTGATCAGATAACCTATTTTAAGTGTGGCAAGCTAGGTGTAACACCCTAAACTTTTGGGTGAATTACCGTTGTGTCCCGAAGGTACTGTTTTCTATTTTTCAACTTTAGGATAAATGACCGTTATGTCCTTTTTGTACTGTTTGTTGTTTTTCTGTATGAAATACTATTTTATTTTACTATATGTGATTTTATTTGAACTTTTTGTGTGATTTGCTCTGGGATAGGAAAATAATATTTTTCGGGCCGGGGAAATCTTATTTTAATTATACGGAGCTGGGGGATCTTACTAAACCCAATTCTGAATGATACGGTTAGTAATCTTTTAATTTTTAGGATTTAACTGTATAATAAAATAATTTTATATTATTATAATATTATTTTATTAGTCAGTACAAATAAGCGGTAATAGACCCGAAAATGTTTTGCGGGACCCACGTTTAGCGAAACAGTTAACGTTTTGGAGTAGTAGCTTAATGACTAGGCTTAATGACTAGGCTTAATTAGTGACTAGGCTTAATGACAAGGCTTGGATTAGCCAATGAGAGCTAAGCTTGGTGATCAAGTTTTAATCCTCACCATTCATCAATTCTAAGGCTTGGATGGAGCCAACTAAGGGGACACCTCCCTTGCATTGAACTCCACGGCCAAGCTTCACTTTGGAGAGCAAAAATCATTTCATTCTCTAACATTTTCTCTCTTCTCTCTCTTCCAAAAATACCAAACTCCATTGATGCTATCTTGAAGCACCATTCGGCCAAGAACCCTAGTTCACCATCCAACCACCCAAAATTTTATCCCACCTACTTTTCTAAACCTAAACACAATTCTAAGAATATCTCTAGTTGAGAGTTCTTGCAAAATCCATCATCTTGAGCTTGAAAAACTACTTGGGAGATTCTACCTTAAAGGTGAAAATCCTAGCTTTTCATTTCTAAATTCTTTTTCAAAGTTCTAAGCCATGATTGATCCATGGTTTAAGCTTTCTTTCATGTTAATAACTTGTAGAAATTTGTTAAGCTTGATAGGTGTCTTGGAGGGGTGAAAACCGAAACCCTAGAAAGGAGTGAAAGATTGTTTGTCTTCACTTAAGGTAAGAGGAAGACTTGAATCTTATCATCCTTGGGTGGTGGTAAGAAAATGGAATTGTTTGTGATTGTAGAATCCATAAGGATTCATTTGTGTGTTTGTTTTAATAGCTTTCCTATTTGTGATTTGTATTAATATGTATGTCTACAAGCTTTAAAAATATTGTATGTGTTAGAAATGCATGGATAATTGGTAGGATGTGAATAACATGCTAAGGTTTGCATGAGTGTTCCAAAGAACACAAAATCAAGGCTCACGGCCTCAACCTAAAATGGGAACCAAAATGTTCTCAACAATTTTCTAAAAGAGTGATTTAATTGACTTAGGTAAAATGACAAAGTACAACATGATTTAGAAGAAGAAAAATGATCCAAAGATCAAATATCAAAGTTTTGGTAATTTTGGCCAACATGCCTAAGTTGAATGTTTTGATTTCTAAAATTATTTCCAATCAAGGTTAAGTAATAATGCTAAAAGGAATTTTATTACAATGAGTTTTGAGGAAATAAAATGATTAGATTAAGTTAAAGAAGTTGAAACTAATGATTTTAATGTTTAAAAGGAAATACAATAGCTTTTGTAAAATTTCTAACGTAGAGCTCATTTTATATTTTGAAGCACATTAGTAGTTTTCAAAAGTATAATTAAATGGTTATAATATAAATAAAAGGAAATTTTTACTAGAAAACTTAGAAAACCATTATCATACCTTTTCTAAGCAAAATACTGTCAATTTTTGCTAAAAACAGACAAATAAGATAGAAAAGATATCCAATATAATTTATACGGTATGAAAAATATTCTACGTAGTTCAAACGTATTAAATATTATTTTTTGTTTATTTAAATAGTGATTTTTAAGGAAAGCGGACAAGAAAATAATTTAAAAATCTTATGCGATTGAGAAAACGTTTGAAAAATAGTATGCGATTTCAAAAACAGTAAAATATATTTACGCGATTTAAAAACGTTTGTAAAAACGATGAAATTTTGAAAAAGCGATAAAACTTCTACGCGATTGACGAAAACAGCAAGTTTTTACTGTCGGGCCAAAGTGGTGGACCCGGACAGATTGTGAAACAATACTGTCAGGTGGGACATACTGTATATATATATGAAATTTGCCAGTGAGGGCAATTTCGTAATTTTTGCCAGTGAGGGCATATTGGTAATTTTTGCCATTGAGGGCATATTGGAAATTTTTGCCATTGAGAGCATATTGGTAATTTTATCATGCATTGAGTTGGGCCAATTTGGTTGATAATTGGTGGATTGATTGATGAGGTGAATTACATTGTGTTGTCAGTGTGATAAGCGTAGTGTGGTTCAAACTTGAATGAACTTGGAGACATTAGTGTGCGGATTATTCCATTTGTGGACAGTTGGTCACTCCTCTGGGCCGTGGTAACTGGCAACACATTAATGGACTCGACATGCACTATACTTAATCAAGATCTTGTGAAATCTATTTAGTACAAGCCTGTAGTGACACGACGTTATGACAGTGTGCTACACCACGACGTTTTGACAGTGGGCTATAGACGCAACGTGAGACAGTGAAATAGTTATGGGCAGTCGACGGTACTAATAGATTTTGCGGGTCATTCTCTCTGATGTCTGTGTTTTTAGCTCTATGGAGTAGGGTTGAGTCACATTTCATATACTATTATGTCATACATTTTAATGCTATTTATCTAGAACATTTTATCCATCTGTAACATTTTATCTATCTGTACCATTATATGTTGTTATTACATTGAGTTCTGTGTTATATTACATCTGTGTTATCTTGTATTTCTATTTATGCTATTATAGTATGCTATATTGTATGAACTGTTATACTTGTTGTATTGTCGTTTTCTTATTTACCATGTTTGTGGTGATATAGATTGTCTTACCTCTTTCCTGTATGTGTTATCTGTATATTTTTAATTATGTGATAAAGAGTTTGAGGAAGAGGAACAGCCTCTTGAGTTTGAGTATCCCAAGGAGGAGGAAGAGTAGCAAGTCGAAGATCAGTTCTACGATCAAGAACCATCCGATCATCCATATCCTTTGGATTGATTGTGTGAGTATGACACTACCAGGATTCTTTGGATTCGTGCAACTTGAGTTTCACAGAGGCTCTGAAGCCTGGCGTCTGCGAGAGAATAGAGACTCGGTGACGTACGTAGGGCGTCTGACTGTGACCATACGTACGGAGTTTGATGGAGTGCCGATCTTTTCCACCATGTTGTACTTACATGTGGAGTTGCCGCAATCTCTTAGGCGTCATTGGGGTGGTATGTTTGAGGCGCCTAGTGAGATCAGCAGTGTATCGACTACACGGACTCGTGTCCGTAGAGGGTGGAGGCATCCTAGATATCTATCACCTGAAGTTTCATCTGAGAGTGATCCTTCAGAGGGTTAGATATTTATGATGTGTACTTGGGCGTGTCTGCGTTTGTATATATTGACCTTTTACTGCTTTGTTTATTGTTTTAGTTTTTTTTAAAATATTTGTAGTTGTACATTATTTGTATAACCTGTGATGGAACAATCTGTATATTATGTGTGATAATAGTGTGCTTATTTTATGTTCCGTGTTATTTTATCTGGTAATATTTTGTGTAGTCGAAAAAATTTTACAACCTATATTATTATATAACAAATGTTTTACAACTTGGGTAGATTTTATTTATCTTTATTTTAATTTCTTTATAAATGTGACATCCCTATAAGGGTGTTACACTAGGACACTACGCTAAGAATTGTCCACAAAAGAAAGAGGCAAAGCCGAATGCCAGACCCATAGCTCTAGGGAGAGTCTACACGTTGCAAGCCAACGAGGGTTCAGGAAAATGTGAGTACATGGTTGTACTTGGTTGTAATTTTGTTTTCTGAGATTTGGTTATACTTGGTTTAAATATGCGATTGTATGAGGCTTTTTACATTAGGTAAATCAAATTTTGAGGACAAAATTTTTTTAAAAAAGAAGGGTAGAAATGTAACACCTTGAGAAATATATTAGGCTTGTATAAGATTACAGAGGTAGTCTAATACTTGTTTAGCACGCCAATTTATTTTTGTGGCTTTCTAAGTTAGTTTAGGCACTTTGCCACAATGTAGAAGGTAGAAATTTGCTTAAAATGACTCATATATTAGCCTAAATGGTTTAACTAATGGAAATAGATATGAAAAATTTATTTCTAAGTCACAAATGAGTGGAAGATGGTGTAGTTAAATTTTCAGAACTAATTGAATCTGTTTAGTATTTTTAAGTACAATGCATGAGTGTTTTAATATCGGGTTTATGAGTTAAGTATCTGAAAGTTTAGGAAAATGGTGAAACTAGAATTTAGATGGATCCTAGTATTGTCACTAATACATTTGGAAGTTAGGAAACTTGATTTTGGAGAAATCTAAGTGTTCTTAGCTCATCGGAAGTTTCAGTTAGTTTATTGACTTTTGAGAGATATTTCTCTTAAACTCTCACCCACTCCCACTCATTTCACATTTTCAACAGGGAAAAGAAGAGAAAAGGGAGGAAAGAGATAGGAGGCAGGAAACGTAGGAGGAGAAGGAAGAAAATGAGAAAAGGGAGAAAGTGAAGGTGAAGAACTTTTGAGCTCATTCTTTTTGGATCCTCTCTTTCTTTCCTTCTATACTCTTCACATTTTTTATTGCAAAAGGAAAATGAGTTTTTTTAGTGTAAATGATGATTTCTATACTTGATTCTCATCTTTTAGACTTGATAATGGTTTGTTCTTGTTCTATGGACCATGGTTGTGCATTAGAAGTCCTTGTATTTTCGTGAATGGTTGAGTTTCAAAAATGGATTTTGTGGTAAAGATGGGACCTTTGATTGATTTTTATTCTCTTGGGTTGATTTTAGTTTGCTTTTTGCTAAAGCTATACTTGATTGTTGTTGTGAACCTATGAGTTTCTATTTTGTCTACTTGTATTGGTAGTTGAAAAATGGGCATGAAATCCATATTGGTTTTGCTTGATTTAATGATGTTTGAGTGCTTGGATCCTAAAAATATGATGTTGTTGAGTTGATTATTCATGGTTTTAGAGTTTGAATGATTAGAAATCTTGAATGGTTGAAAAGGGTTGAGCATGGGTGGTGTTCTGGAAGAAATTCTGGAAAACCCATAATTTCGAGGGAGAGCCGCAACACAAGTTGAGGGTGAGCCGTGACACTCCAGTTTCAGCCAACATAGGAAATCAGTCCAGAGAGCTCGAGGCCGCGACACAAAAATATTGGAGCCCTTTAAGCCATGACACTCTTGAGTTTATTGATAAACACATATTTTAATCATTAAGAAACCCTTATATTTAGTCATTTACACTCTCCATATTCTTAATTGATTGAGTTTGACATGATTTTGTGAGTTTGAGCTCAAATTGGTCCTAATTGAATATTTTCAGCATTATTGAGATTTTACACTGTTTCTGTATTTTGGTCATAACTTGAGTTCCTGATATCTGAAAATCATGAATTTTATCTTGTAGGAGAGCTAAGAGGAAGCTCTACAACTTTGATGAAGAGCTCGAAGTCTAATTCAGATGTCTAAGGGACCTAAGTTGACATGGAAGTCAGAATACGGGTTCTGTCAGTAGAATCCGAACAGTGTGCACTCAAAAAATCATATCTCAAGATGTAATAATGTAGATGGGCTGAAATTTTGACAGTGGATAGTAAAGATCCAAATAAACAACTTTCATGAAGAACACAGTTTGAGAAAAAGAAGTCTAGTAGGTCATTTTGAGCTTGCAAGTCGGAACAGAGGTGCTGAAGTTGGGTTTGAGCAACCTACGGTATTTGGGACATATCTTGGGCTTAAGGAAGCCAAATTGGACGAACCAGCTATCCATTTTATAGCCAAGACAAGGATCTACAACTTTCATGAAGAACACTTTTCGTGGTTCTGAAGTATAGTGGGTCGTTTTTGGCTTCCAAGTCAGACACGAAATTTTCGTCCTCAACCACCCACTCATCCATCCACTAATCCACTCATCCATCCACTAATCCACTCATCCACTCATCCACTCATCCACTAACTCACCCATTCATCCACTCATACACTAATCCAACCACTTAACCACTCCACCCACTCATCCACTAATCCATCCACTCATCCATCCACTCACCCATTCATGTCCATAATTTCCCACTCACCAAAAGTCCTTTGGCATTTTTCACTAATTCAACCACTCAACCATTCCACTCACTCATCCACTAAACCAATCCACTAAACCAACCCACTAATCCATCCAATCAAACACTCCACTCACTCACCCACTCATCCACCCACTTCCCTTTGTCATTTTGTTACCTTAGACTTCTATAAAAGGCACCATTTATCATGAACAAGATGTAACTCTCCTTCATTTTCTCTCTTAGTTTCTTGTTTCTTCATAGTTTCTTCTTGTTTCTTCATAGTTTTTCTTGTGATTTCTTTCTAGCTATGTGTAACTAAACCTCCCTTGGTTAAGGGGGTGATGAAACCGCTAGTATTAATGTTGTAAATTTTGCATATTTGATTATTTCAACACACTTATGTTTTTATTCATATATTTCTCAATCTATTGTTGGTATGAAGGTTTTTGTACTTGTTCCTACTTTCAAAGTAGTAGATCTAGGTTTATTATGCGCGACTGCGGTAGTAGATCTAGTGGGATGTATGATGTTCATGTGGGTATAATTATCTTTGTGCTATTTGCCGCTATAAAAGTGGTAGATCTGGGTTTATTATGCGCTGATTGCATGGTATTAGATCTAGAGAAATATATGTTCTAAGTAATTTAATCCCGGTGTGTGATTAGACCTTAGTGTAATTGGTTTTCTAAATCTTAATGCAATTGTTGGATAGTTGTAAGAGCGGTTGCGTTATGACTAATCGGTGATTAGGAGTTGATTTGAGCGGTTGCTAAATTGGCCAACACGTAAGGAAAACAGAGTTAATATCACAATTGCATAAAAACATAATTGAGCATGTTGGAATAAAAGGATATGTGGATTTACATTATTATATAAATCTAGTGGTGGATTCAATCTCTTAACCAATTTTCTTATATTGTTGATTTTAGTTTGTTTATTGTTATCTTTGAAGTCGTTCATTGTTCATCAAAACTCCAAAACCCCCTTTTATCGTTTATTGTTAATCGAGTCTAAATTGGGAATTGTTTAATAGTGTTAATTGAATTGGTTCTCAGTGGATCGACCCTTACTAACTACAACTAGTTGTAAGGTTTTTATTTTCTCGTGGGCACGACAACCGATTTTTATCTTAATTTTAATCACTACATCCGCACGCATCGAATTTTGGCGCAAGTTCTTGGGGAACCAATTTTTTCAATTACACTATTAATTTATTTCCTATTTTTATTCTGTTTTTATTTTATTTTATTTTATTTTATTTTTAATCTTTCTTTCTGAGTGTTTTGTAGGTGTTGATGTCCTTTGAAGGAGTAGACGAAGGATTGCTAAATTTGAGGAATTATATTGATCAACTCACTTCACATCCTCAATTTCCTTCCATCCTAGCTAACTTCCAACTCACACTCTGACATTGAAGCTGCCCGTTACATTGATCTATCAAGTTCAGAGACATTTGAGCCATCTGAAATATCTGAAGAAGTGACAATGACAGAAAACACTTTAAGGGCATTGGGTGCTCCAGATCTAGATCAACAGCCTCTTTGCATAGACATTCTTGAAAATGAAGAGGCATTTGAATTGAAATCTGGTTTAATCCATCTCTTGCCATCTTTCAATGGATTACCCGGAGAGGACCCCAACAAGCACTTGAAGGAAATCCATGTGGTATGTTCTAGCATGAAACCTGCAGGAATTCATGTAGAGCAAGTCAAGTTGAGAGCTTTTCCATTCTCATTGAAAGACTCAGCTAAGGAGTGGCTTTACTACTTGCCACCCGGATCCATCCAATCATGGCAGGACATGGCCCGAACTTTCCTAGACAGATACTTCCCTGCCTCAAAAGCTGCAACAATCGAAAAGAAATCATGGTATTCAACAAAGGCATGGGAATCACTCCATGACTACTTTGGGAGAGATTTAAGAAGCTATGTTTCACCTGCCTCATCATCAAATAAGTGAGCGAGCTTTTAATTCAAGATTTCTATGAAGGCTTACAAGTGATGGATCGCAACATGATTGATGTCTTTGCTAGCGGAGGAGCATTGATTGATAAAACTCCTCAAGAAGCTAGAAACTTGATCTCAAGAATGGCTGCCAATACTCAACAATTCTACTCTAGAAATGACACTGGAGTAAGAGCAGATGAAAGAAGTAGAGACAACCAAGATATAAAGAAGAAATGACTCAATTGACTGCTATGGTTCAAATGCGGTTAATGGATTCGGTAAAGCACCGGTTCATGCTTGTGGGATCTGTTGTTCATCCGGACATCCCACCGATATGTGTCCCACTCTCCAAGAAGACACAAATGAGGAGGTAAGAGCGATAGGGGGATATCTTTGGACTTTCAAAAAATTTACAACCCCTACTCAAACACATATAATCCGGGTTGGAGGGATCATCCAAATTTCAGCTACGCAAAGCAACCTCAAAATCAACCTCCACTTATGGACCTCCGTGATTCCAACAAAGACAAGTACCTTTCCCTCGTAGACAAGAAGAAGTTCAAGCTCCTAAGCAATGTCGAGCCTTCATTAGAGGAGCTAGTAAAACAAATGGCCACTAATAATTTGCAGTTCCAACAAGAAACAAGGATCGCAATCAATAACTTGCAGAATCGGATAGGGCGCTTGTCCACGTAGATTCAATAAGTTTCAAAGCCAAGCTTCAGGGAAACTACCCTCACAAATGTAAGTGAATCCGAGGGAAAATGCTAGTCTTTGTCACATTGAGAAGCGGAAAGACGATGGATGAGCCTACCTCTCTTCCACCAATCATTCAAGAGAAGGATGAACCACCCAAAGAAGCAAATGATAAGGGGCAAACTTCCAAAACCCCTAAGGTAAGTATTTCTGAACCCCTTCCTAAATATGTCACTAAAGCTCCTTTTCCTAGTAGGTTAGTTAAAACCAAGAAAGAAGAAGCGTAAAAGAAATACTTGAGACTTTTAGGAAGGTAGAGGTTAATATCCCTTTGTTAGATGCCATTAAGCTGTGTACCTAGATATGCAAAATTTCGAAAGAATTATGCACTAACAAGAGGAAGTTAAAAGGAAATGAAAAGGTCTAACGGGAGAAAATGTTTCAAATTGTAATTAAAAAGAAACTCCCAACCAAATGTAAGGACCCTGGCACATTCACCATTCCATGCACTATAGGTAACACAAGGTTTGAAAGGGCAATGCTTGATTTAGGTGCATCTATAAATGTCATGCCATATTCTATTTATGCATCTTTATACTTGGGTCCTTTGGAACCTACTGGTGTTGTTATTCAATTGGCTGATAGATCTAATGCATACCCTAAGGGTGTGGTTGAAGATGTTTTGGTACAGGTGAATGAATTAGTGTTTCCGGCAGACTTCTATGTTTTGGAAATGGAAAAGGATGAGTCTCCCAAATCTGCTCCTATCTTGCTAGGAAGACCATTTTTGAAGACTGCACGGACAAAAATTGATGTGCACTCAGGAATTCTAACAATGGAATTTGATGGGGAATTAATTAGATTCAATATTTTTGAAGCTATGAGATACCCAAGTGATGTGCACTCTGCTTGTTTAATTGATTCTTTTGATCCTTTTGATTCTTTAATTTCTGCAGCTTTTGATACTGACCATTTTGATGCTCTTGATACAATTCTAACTCATAGCTTAGATGTACAGGAGGAAAAGAAGAAGAGTGAAGAAGAGCCATGGAGTGAAGACATTGATGAAATTGTTGCTGCCTTACAAGAGCTCTCTTCTACTCCGTAAAGAGCATGAGGTAACTTTTGTTGATTTACCTGTTACTACCGATATACCTCAACCTTCATTGTGCGGGCACTGAATTGGAACTGAAAGCACTACCTCGATCATCTTAAATACATCTTCTTGGGGAGAAGGACACCCTTCCAGAATAATTGCAAAGTCACTCACCCAAGAGCAAGAAGAGAAACTGGTAGCTGTTTTGCAGGAACATAAGACAGCCATTGGTTGGTCAATAGCTGATATCAAGGGTATTAGTCCCTCCGTTTGTATGCACAGGATATTAATGGAGGAGGATACTAAACCTGTGAGAGACCCTCAGCGGAGATTGAATCCTCCCATGATGGAGGTTGTGAAAAAGGAGATACTGAAGCTCCTAAGTGTGGGGGTGATCTACCCCATTTCGACAGCAAGTGGGTAAGCCCAGTCCAGGTAGTACCAAAGAAATCTGGAATTACTTGGTAAGAAATGCTGAAAATGAACTTATTCCCACTAGGTTACGAGACGTGGTGGCGTGTTTGTATTGATTACGGAAGTTGAATGCCGCCACGAGAAAAGACCACTTTCCTTTACCTTTCATTGATCAAATGTTAGAAAGATTAGTTTGGTCATTCTTATTATTGTTTTCTCGATGGTTTTTCGTGTTACAATCGATTGCCATAGCTCCGTAAGACCAAGACAAGACTACATTCACTTGTCCATTTGGTACCTTTGCATATAGCGAATGCCTTTTGACTCTGCAATGCACCAGAACTTTCCAAAGATGCATGATGAGTATATTTTCTGATTACATTGAAAACATCATCGAGGTTTTTATGGATGACTTTAGTGTCTTTGGAAATGATTTTGAAAATTGTTTGGAACATTTAACTTTGGTGCTTAAAAGATGCATTGACACTAACCTGGTACCTGAATTGGGAAAAATGTCATTTCATGGTGAATGAAGGTATTGTGTTAGGTCATGTAATTTACGCTAGGGGAATTGAAGTAGATAAAGCTAAGGTAGAACTCATGCATTCTTTGCCACCACCCACTAGTGTGCGGGAGATTCGTTCTTTTATTGGTCATGCGGGTTTCTACCGAAGATTCATTAAAGACTTTTCTAAAGTCTCATTGCCCCTTTGCGTAGACTTCTTCAAAAGATGTTAATTTTAACTTTGATGAGAAATGTATGGAAGCTTTCAATAAACTCAAGAAGTTGTTAACTCTGTTGCACCTATCATCGTGCCACCCAACCGGAGTTACCTTTTGAACTAATGTGTGATGCCGTGACTTTGCGGTAGGGAGTCTGTCTTGGGACAACGAGTTGATAGAGTTCCTTATGCCATTTACTATGCATCAAGGACTCTAAATGATGCTCAACTTAATTACTCAACCACGAAAAAGGAACTTCTAGTCATGTTGTATTTGCTTTAGAAAAATTTAGATCATATCTAATTGGTTCTAAAGTGATTGTGTTTTCAGATCATGCAGCCTTGAAGTATCTTCTAACAAAGAAAGAAGCAAAGCCTAGATTGCTCCGATGGATTTTATTGCTCCAGGAATTTGACTTGGAGATTAAAGACAAGAAAGGGAGCGAAAACTTGGTGGCCGATCACTTGAGTAGATTGGTAATCAAGAGGAAGAAATGCCTATCATGGAGACTTTTCCTGGATGAATATTTGATGGTTGTCAACACCATAATCCCTTGGTATGCTTGACATTGTTAACTACCTGGTTACTAAGGACTTTCCGGAGGGTTTGAACAAGGCCCAAAGAGATAAATTAAGGAGTGATTTGTAAATACTATATCCGGGATGACCCGTACTTATGGAAGCATTGTGCAGATCAAGTCATTAGGAGGTGCATTCCTGATTCTGAGACACACTCCATCCTCTCCTTTTGCCACACCTATGCATGTGGAGGACACTTTGGCAGTAAAAGGACAGCCAATAAAGTGCTTGACAGTGGTTTCTATTGGCCTTCAATTTTCAAAGACGCTTACAACTTCTGTAAGTCTTGTGACCGCTGTCAGAGAACAGGTAATATTGGTCCTCGTAATCAAATGCCTCAGACTCCGATCATTTTTGTGGAACTCTTTGATGTGTGGGGTATTGATTTCATGGGACCATTCCCTCCTTCATTTGGTTTCACATACATTCTTTTATCTGTTGATTATGTGTCTAAATGGGTGGAAGCAAAAGCCACTCGATCTGATGATTCTAAAACTGTTGCAGATTTTGTTAAGTCACATATTTTCTCCAGGTTCGGGACCCCAAGGGCTATCATCAGTGACCAAGGGACCCATTTCTGCAACAAAACCTTTGATGCTCTATTGAAGAGATATGGAGTAATGCACAAAATTTCCACTCCTTACCATCCACAGACAAATGGGCAAACTGAAGTGTCCAACCGGGAGATTAAGTCAATCCTTGAAAAGACAGTGAATCCCTCAAGAAAGGATTGGAGCACTCGACTTGAAGATGCTTTATGGGCTTATAGGACTGCCTATAAGACTCCCATCGGCATGTCACCATTTCGGTTGGTGTATGGAAAGCCCTGTCATTTGCCCGTTGAGTTGCAACATCGATCTTACTGGGCCATTAAACAAGTTAATATGGAATTGGAAGGTGCTGGAAAGCAAAGGAAGTTCCAGTTACAGGAATTAGAAGAACTAAGAAATGAGGCCTTTGAGAATGCCCTGATTTATAAGACTAAAGCTAAGGCATTCCACGACCAATTGATTTCCAGAAAGAAATTTCACAGAGGACAAAAAGTCCTGCTATTCCAATCAAGACTCAAATTATTTCCAGGTAAACTGCGTTCTAAGTGGATTGGGCCGTTTGTGGTAACTAATGTTTTTCCTTTTGGTGCAGTTGAGATCGGAGTGAAAATTCTGGCAAAGCATTTAAGGTCAATGGTCATCGTCTCAAACCATATCATGAACTTCCGACAGTGCAGAGATGGAAGTGATGACCCTCATCCTTCCACAATATGAGGAGCAGTGAAAGTATCATCATGTCGGGCTGAGGACAATAAACTAAGCGCTCATTGGGAGGCAACCCAACCAGATTTGCTCTCTTTATCCCTTTTTATTTTGTGTTTTCATTAGTTCCTTAGATTATGTTTTTATCTGTTTGTTGGTTGTAAGCATTTGAATCTCTAAAAAAAAAAAAAAAAAAAAAAAAAACAAATTGTGTGTGCCCGACAATAAGGTAGGTAGTGCCATTAAATTTTGTCACTCGGAAGCATGTGAAGGTCACTTTTCTTCAGTGACAACAACTACGAAAATCTTGCAGTATGGATTTTATTGGCCTACTTTATTCAAGGTCTGTTACACCTTTTGCAAAAGTTGCGGAAATTGGTCAAAAAGGTTCTGCTTTGATATTATCATCTGCACCTACTCCTTGAAAAATTGAGATCTAGGTGGCGCGGTTCTTTTGCTGTCAAACACGTGTATCCTCTGGGGCCGTAAATATTGAGGATCCTAGGAATGGTAATGCGCTTAAAGTTAATGGACAAAGACTCAACCATTCCTGGAAAATCAAGTTCTTGAGTTCTTTGTGTTGCCGGTTAAGTGGCGGATACGGTACTCCGTGACTCTCAAGTCGGTTTATTTTTCAGTTTCCCAAAATAACTGAATCCTTCTTCTCCTTCAAAATGGATGTCATTCTTTCAAACCTGAGAAAACATTTTCCTTCTTTTCCTCAAAATGCTCTGAGAAAAATCTACAAAGTTCGATGTGAAAGATTGAGACTATTAATGCACAAAGGTATGCCAGAAGATGTACGCTGGATAATTGAAGCAAAGGTTCGATTAGCAGGTGAGTCCTCAATTTCATTTGACTCATATATGCCCTGGTCTTGGAAGAAGTTCATATTCTAAAAGGAGAAGAGCAAAAAGGTTACAAGTCTTTACAAATGTGGACGATGGAATCGTAACAAGCGATGTCATACTTTGGGGATGGTTTCCGCAAATAGAGAAGATAAAATTTTCTTCATTAAGAATGGATCGAGTAAGGAGTCATTAGATGATATCTTATCGACTCTTGAGACGCATTCTTGTGGATTGGTGCATCGTGAAATTCTTAAATTGTGGAATCTCTTCAAGGATGAAGAAAAACGCTACGATCTTGGGAATCGACTCTAAAAGACCCTGTTTGCCGCTTTATAAGAAAATTGGATGGGAAGCCTATCCCCCACTCATAGAAGGCGTTTAAGCCGTTTCTGGACGTAAAACCAGAGGAAGATGTGAGCCACAATCACAACAATCTGTACATATCATCATCTTCTTCTTCTTCTTCTTCTTCTTCATGTCATCTCTCAAAAACAAAAAAAAAAACAAAAAAACAAAAAAAAACAAAAAAAAACAAAAAACAAAAAACAAAAAAAAAAAATTTATGTATACGTCTTAGGGTTGGCTTTGGTAACACACACCGTGAATGGGGAAATGCATGCATCCTGATCCAGCCTTCTTAATTGAAAAACAAAGAAGGTAGATTGTATCCCACATGTGAGGCAGCCAGGCGTATTATGGCCACTTGTCCCTTTTGGGAGCCCTATGTTGCGCTGGTCTTGAATGGGTCGAATACTGGTCAACAATGCTTTGGCACAAAGCCGAAAGAGCAGACTACCTCCATCCCAATCTTAAGTAAGTATACACTCATCTTTCATCAAGTTTTTCTAACAAATTCAAAAAAAAAAAAAAAAAAAAAAGAGAGAGGACGTGATGTCTACTGCACTCATGACGCGCAGTATAAAGATACGCCATGGACACTTACATACAGTATGTCATCATTTTCTATTTCTTTTATCTTTATATCATTTTGTTGTATTTTAATTTTTGTACGAGACGATCCTTTGAGCAGGGGTCCTTCGGGGTTTCTAGACTTCTTTACCTTGATGGTTTTCTTGAAGTCAAACAAAAATAAAAAAAAAAAAAAAATAAAAAAAAAAAAAAAAAAAAAAGAGAGGAGAAAAGATTCTGTGTTTCTTAATTTCAACCTTTTCGACAACGTACCAACCTACCCTCATAGGTGCAATTATTCCCCTTTCCATTCTTTTTCCTACTTAAACACTCCATTTTCTCCATTTTCCTTCAACTCGAAACACTCAAAGGGAGGAAGAGTATAGAATGGGGCCTTCTATTCGTAACCTCAAAAATATCTCGTGTTTTTTGTGGGTCGAGTTATGGGAAGGGATTAGAGTTTGTAAACGCAGCTAGCACTCTTGGTCGATCACTTGTCGCGAGGAATATTCATCTTGTATATGGGGGAGGTTGTCGTGGGTTAATGGGGGCTGTATCACTTGTCTTTGCTTCTATAGGAGGCAACAGTTTTAGGTGTTATTCCTAAACCTTTGGCTGAAAATAACATCACCGGAAAGACAGTTGGAGAAGAAATTCGTGTAACATCTATGCATGGACGAATGAAAACAATGGTTGACAATTCTCGATGCATTTATTGTCTTACCAGTGGATTTGGTACTTTAGAAGAAATTTTTCAAATTGTCTCTTGGTCGAACTGAACATCCACCATAAACCCATTGGTTTGTTGAATGTTAATAATTTCTTTGATCTTTTGTTATTTTTTTTTTGACAAAGTCATGTGGAACGTAAATTTATCACTCCTTCACAAGACAACTTCTTATCTCTCGCCTCCACTATTGATGAGCTCATTGATAAATTAGAAGCTTTTGAGTATGTACCGATCCGGTATTAGCTCGGATAGATTGGTCAACAGAAGCGGCCGAAGGAAGTAACAAGAAACAAAAGCGGATCTGCGACTTCATCTTTAATGGGTTTGATTTTATTGTACCTTGTTTCTGTTTAAATTTGTGTCAGCTTTCTCCAACAGGTAATATCTTCTGTCCTTTACTCATCTATATTTTAACATTGAGGACAATGTTGTGATTTAGTTGGGGGGGAAGGATAGTTGACCCAAAAAAAAAAAAAAAAAATAATAAAAAAAAAATAAAAAAAATAAAAAAAATTTGTTGTGCTGTTTGGAAAGTATGATATGATTGTCAAATCAATTAGTGATGGCAGAGTAAGGAGTAATTTTACTCTTGAGACGCATCTTAATTGGTGGCAGAGTAAGGAGTTTTTTAGGTAGTAACTAATTAGTACTAAAGTTTTATTGTTTGATTTCTTTTCAGGGTCTGATGCGGTACTGACAGTGTGTTTCTTTTCTGCTTGGCGTTGATTCACTTCTTATCAGGTTGTGTTGCTCTTTTCTATATCTCTCTTTCACATTGAAGGCAATGTTATATTAAGCGTGGGGGAGAGATTTCAGCATGTTCTTTTTGTAAAAAAAAAAAAAAAAAAAAAAACAAAAACAAAAAAAGGGGGTTCATTGCATGATTGAATAACTTTTCTCCCTTCTTGAACTGATATGCTTGGTGATGGATGATTAAATTGATGAATTGAGTTTGATGGATGCATACCTTGTGAGATTTTGAGCCTAATGGATGGATTCAACATTTATGTCATTCTCTTCTTTCTTGTGTGATTTTCACTCATGTTAATGACCACTCTAGAACTTGCTTTGATTCTTTTTGAGGCTACATTTCACTTGCATGCATGAACATGATTGAGGCCCTCTTTCTTAATTAGCTAGTTTAACCAAATAGCCAACCTTGTTTTCAATATGATATCAAGCACTCTTTTGATTTCTTGGAAATTCTCTGATTCCTGCCAACCTTGTATATTTTCCTTTGCTTAACCCCTTTGAGCTTATTTGACCATTCCTTGTTTCTAGCTCATCATGTGCCTTAAATGAGAAATCGTGTTCTTACTTTACCTTAGGGAATAAAAGAACATTAGCTTGGTTAATGGATGAGTTTTTGAACAAGTGTGGGGGTGTGTGTACAAAATGGTTGTTGAAAAAGAAAAGAGTGCCCAAAAAGAAAAAAATGTATGTATATAGTTATGTTCATATATATAAAAAGAAAAAAAAAAGAAAAGGATTGGGAAATGAATATGTAAAGGGATATACATTAGAGTTGGGATGAACTTTTATGCTTGTTATTTGAACTCAGCTCTCATTTGCTTTTATTCTCTTTGGTATTTATCCTCTCATATCCATTTTATCCTCTTCTGTTACCTTAACCTCACTACAACCTTGAATAAAGTCCTCATGATTTGTGTGTGCATGTGTTTTAAGTAGTGGAGAAGTAGAAGATAAGCAAGCTTATGGTAGTGCAATTTTCATGGGTTGAATTGAGTGAAATACCTACCTTTTAAACACTTGAGAGATTGAGAGGGGATCTTGTGAAGATCTATCATTCTCGATTCATGTTGAAGATACCTTGCTTGTTGGTTTGAGATGTGGAGAATTGTTAACTCATGAATGTTTTGATCCCTTGAACCTTTGGTTGTTCTTCTTGATTGTAAAATTTTGGTCTTGAGTTTTGCCCAGGAGTGCAGAAAGCTAAGTGTGGGGGAATTTGATAAACACATATTTTAATCATTAAGAAACCCTTATATTTAGTCATTTACACTCTCCATATTCTTAATTGATTGAGTTTGACATGATTTTGTGAGTTTGAGCTCAAATTGGTCCTAATTGAATATTTTCAGCATTATTGAGATTTTACACTGTTTCTGTATTTTGGTCATAACTTGAGTTCCTGATATCTGAAAATCATGAATTTTATCTTGTAGGAGAGCTAAGAGGAAGCTCTACAACTTTGATGAAGAGCTCGAAGTCTGATTCAGATGTCTAAGGGACCTAAGTTGACATGGAAGTCAGAATATGGGTTCTGTCAGTAGAATCCGAACAGTGTGCACTCAAAAAATCATATCTCAAGATGTAATAATGGAGATGGGCTGAAATTTTGACAGTGGATAGTAAAGATCCAAATAAACAACTTTCATGAAGAACACAGTTTGAGAAAAAGAATTCTAGTAGGTCATTTTGAGCTTGCAAGTCGGAACAGAGGTGCTGAAGTTGGGTTTGAGCAACCTACGGTATTTGGGACATATCTTGGGCTTAAGGAAGCCAAATTGGACGAACCAGCTATCCATTTTATAGCCAAGACAAGGATCTACAACTTTCATGAAGAACACTTTTCGTGGTTCTGAAGTATAGTGGGTCGTTTTTGGCTTCCAAGTCAGACACGAAATTTTCGTCCTCAACCACCCACTCATCCATCCACTAATCCACTCATCCACTCATCCACTCATCCACTAACTCACCCATTCATCCACTCATACACTAATCCAACCACTTAACCACTCCACCCACTCATCCACTAATCCATCCACTCATCCATCCACTCACCCATTCATGTCCATAATTTCCCACTCACCAAAAGTCCTTTGGCATTTTTCACTAATTCAACCACTCAACCATTCCACTCACTCATCCACTAAACCAATCCACTAAACCAACCCACTAATCCATCCACTCAAACACTCCACTCACTCACCCACTCATCCACCCACTTCCCTTTGTCATTTTGTTACCTTAGACTTCTATAAAAGGCACCATTTATCATGAACAAGATGTAACTCTCCTTCATTTTCTCTCTTAGTTTCTTGTTTCTTCATAGTTTCTTCTTGTTTCTTCATAGTTTTTCTTGTGATTTCTTTCTAGCTATGTGTAACTAAACCTCCCTTGGTTAAGGGGGTGATGAAACCGCTAGTATTAATGTTGTAAATTTTGCATATTTGATTATTTCAACACGCTTATGTTTTTATTCATATATTTCTGAATCTATTGTTGGTATGAAGGTTTTTGTACTTGTTCCTACTTTCAAAGTAGTAGATCTAGGTTTATTATGCGCGGTTGCGGTAGTAGATCTAGTGGGATGTATGATGTTCATGTGGGTATAATTATCTTTGTGCTATTTGCCGCTTATAAAAGTGGTAGATCTGGGTTTATTATGCGCGGATTTGCGGTATTAGATCTAGAGAAATATATGTTCTAAGTAATTTAATCCCGGTGTGTGATTAGACCTTAGTGTAATTGGTTTTCTAAATCTTAATGCAATTGTTGGATAGTTGTAAGAGCGGTTGCTTTATGACTAATCGGTGATTAGGAGTTGATTTGAGCGGTTGCTAAATTGGCCAACACGTAAGGAAAAGAGATTTAATATCACAATTGCATAAAAACATAATTGAGCATGTTGGAATAAAAAGGATATGTGGATTTACATTATTATATAAATCTAGTGGTGGATTCAATCTCTTAACCAATTTTCTTATATTGTTGATTTTAGTTTGTTTATTGTTATCTTTGAAGCTGTTCATTGTTCATCAAAACTCCAAAACCCCCTTTTACTGTTTATTGTTAATCAGAGTCTAAATTGGGAATTGTTTAATAGTGTTAATTGAATTGGTTCTCTGTGGATCGACCCTTACTAACTACAACTAGTTGTAAGGTTTTTATTTTCTGGTGGGCCTGACAACTGATTTTTATCTTAATTTTAATCACTACATCCGCACGCATCATTTATGCCACGGCATAAGTTGGAAAAAAGTCTAATTAAAAGTTTTGCTATGAAATGCATGATATTTTGACATAAAATTATATAATGGAATACACCAATGCTTGCTGGATGAGATATTAATGCTTTGTGCTAATTATTTGATAATTAGTCTTAGTTTATCAAGTTTTTCTTGATGATGGGCATGACCCTCACTTTTGGGACATTATATGATAGTGTGATGAAATCACATGCCCTCCTAATTGTGGCGGTGAGTTGGGAATAGACTTTCTCTTTCTCATTGATCTAGTAATTGAGATGAGGATTCGTCTTACTATATGATATCCCAAATGGAAGGTAGTTGGGTGAGATGCCTCTCTACTGGAGGTGATCCTGGTTTGAAGGTAGGTGAAGTGAGATGCTTCCCTATCCGAGTTGGGCCTAGTGAGGTGAGATGCTTCACTATGGGTTCCGGTAAGTCGAGATGACTCATGACATATCATAACATTTTCAAGCGTAGTTGAGGTGGATAGTATCCTCATTACGTCTGATGATTCATGATATTAAATTACATTCATTCCTAGGACTTTGCATCGGCATGAACATAAGGCATTACTAGGCATTTGCATGACAATTGTATGGGCGGTTGTCATCATGACATTAACTCATGATGTTGCAGTTGTATGGGCAATTACGTATCCTTGTGATTGAGATGTTGTTGATTTACAAGTTACATGTGGAAGTGATTTCTATACAAACTTATAAATTGAGATTCTATTTCAGGAAGAGAAAGGAAGTTGTTTTGGCTTTTGCCACCTTTCTAGTGCAAAAATAAGATTTTACTTGTTTTCCCTGAAATGGCTGGAATAGTTATGATGATATGTTTTTAGTATTTAACTACTAAGAATTTGTGGTTCTCATCTCGTGTGTTTTTTTAATTACCATAATTATTCTAGGGAAGAAGACCTTTGAGAGGTAAAGTGATGGCATGAGCTTGGATCTTAGATTAGTTTCTTTATGTGATAATAGTTGTATATTATCAGCATTTTGAAACTATGTATATTTTGTACTTGTGAGAAATACAGACGTTATGTATTATTCATCCTCATCGTGGCTTTTATTTTCTTGTATACATATATCAGCTATATTAAATATGTTAAAGAATAATTAGTAGCATGTCTGGAATTTACTTACTATCGTATAATTTTAATTACACTATTGGTATTAAATCCAGGATGTTACAGAGAAGATAGAGATAGAGAAGGGCGGTGGAGAAAGTAGAGAGATACGGATGTTTGACTTATATGGTTAAGTGGAAATGTTATATCTCTTAGGGATACTTTAATCTTATATTGATTCATTCTCTAACTTTCATAGGTGCTATTGAAAATTCTAGGACTTTATTCATTTCTTATTCTCATCATTTAATAATTTTCTGTACACCATTAATAGTTACTAAACTCTATTACCCTTCCTTAAGTTAAGGTAAACCTAAGGAATTAAACTTATAAGCTTACATGTATTTTCCTTAACCTGTAATCAGTCCCAAAATAATCTTCATCCTCTATTTAACATCTCTACAAAATTTCATGATTTTTCAAGTTACTTTCCTATTTAATTTGGCCTTTAAACACTTATCCTGTGTTATTAAAAATTCCAAACCAATTCAGTTAATTCTCAAAAATTTACTACAACTCACTCTAATTATTTGTGACCTAGAAATAAATTTTTCATATTTATTTTCATCGCCTAGGCAATTTGTGCTAAATTTTGAGCTAATATAAGCTAGTTACCATGTCCTGTGTTATAACATAATACCTAAACTAGCTTAGTAATTCACCAAAACCAATAGGTAATTCGCAGAAGTGTTAATGAGCTTCCATGACATTCTTTAAGGTGAAAAGGTTAGGGAGGATGTTACACTTATTATCTTTACATTTCATTTAAATCTTGTCATTTGCTTTAAACGATTTATGGAATGTTTTTCTACACCATTGTCTATTTAAGAGCTTTCTTTAGTCATCTTAAGAACCTACAGTCGAGGGACAAAGTCCCTTCCTTGATGATAATTGCTTGTTGTTAGGAATCAAAGATTTGTGAGATTAGCTGATCTACATCTGGCTGATTAGAGAAATTTTATTCACAAACAGAGAGACTCGCTTATTGTACCTCTGACCAATCTAGAGTTTGAACACAACTTCTTTGATTAGGCCATCTAACGTTGTTCTTCAATTAGATCAAGCTCTTTTTGCAGGAGTCTGTCATTTAGGTTTGCAGAAAAATGTTCCTTTCTCTACCTCAACTCTCTTATCTCCACTAGGATCATGGCTTCGCAACCATATAAGATCTTGAAAGGAGTTTCTCTAGTGGTTAAGTAAGGGGTTGTCTGATATGCCTATAGTACTTGATTTAATTGTTCAACCTATCCCCCCTTAGCATCTTTGATCCTTCTCTTCAATCAATAGAGGATCACCCTTTTGGTGGCTTCAGCCTGCCCGTTAGCTTGTGGACGTTCAATTGAGGTGAAGTGTTGTTTAATTTTGAGGTTGGAACACATCTCTATGAACTTTTTATTTGTGAATTAGGTCCCATTGTTCGTAAAAATGGATTTGTTCGTAACAATGGATTCAAAGATCCCAAACCTGTAAATAATGTTCTTTTTTAGAAACTTCTTGACCTTTTCTGCTATGATGGTTGCTAAGGGCTCCACTTCAATCCACTTCATGAAATAATCTACAACTGCCACCAAGTACTTCAGATAGCCAGGAGCTTGGGGAAAGGGTCCTAACAAATCCAATTCTTATCTGCAAAATGGCTGTGGGATTGAAGTAGTAGAAAGCTCTTTGGGTGATGCCATTTGGATATTGGAGAACCTCGAACACTTGTCACAATTCTGGACATAGGTCATGGCATCAGTTGAAATGGTAGGCCAAAATACCCAATGCGTAGGGCTTTCCTTGCCAAAGATCTTCCCCTTAGATGCTGGCCATAGTAGCTCTCATGAATTTTAGTAAGGACATACTTACCAGTGGGAGAGAAAAACCTTTATGGTAGAGTATGTCATCCACAAGGATATACCATGTCATTGTTCTAACAATCTTTTTTGCTTCTATTTGGTTCGAAGAGAGCTCTCTTCCTTGTAAGTACACCGTTATAGGCTTGATCAAGCTACCTTCTTCATCTATCACCATCTCAACATCAACTATGCTAGGAGTGGGTAGCGTCTCTTGAATCATGGATGTATTATTCTTGGGAATCTTTATGCTAGTCGATTTGGACAAGAAGTCTGCCTTGGAGTTCTACTCTCGGGGAATATGGTCAATCTTCACCTTGGAGAAGCCTTTCATAAGTTGCTTCACTTTCATCAGGTATGTTTTGCAATTAGGAGTCTTTAGCTTGGTACTCCCCTAAGACTTGGGAGGTTAGCAGTTGAGAGTAATTGCAAAATCTTACTTTAGTGGCTCCGAGGTCCTTTGCCTTGAGAAGTTTAGTGATCATTACTTCATATTTTGCTTGGTTGTTCGAGGTGGAGAACTCAAACTTCAAGGATTGCCTCCACTATCACACCATTCTCATTTTCCAAAATGATGATAGCCTCACTGCCCTTTGGATTGGACACTTCGTCCACAAAGATTGCCCATTCATTCCTATGATTGGAAATTAGATAATGGATGAATTCTGCCACAAAATCAAATAGAGCTTGTGCCTTTATGTCTTGGTAGGGCTCATACTAAATTTTGAACTCTAACAACTCCATAGACCACACTATCATTCTTCCTATGAGCTCGAGTCAATGCAATACCTACCTAATTAGCTAGTCCACTCTCACGATCACAGGATAACACTGGAAGTATTATCTCAATCTCTTTTCTAAAACAAGAAGTGTGAAGGCCAACTTCTCAATTCTCTGGTAGTGGAGCTCAAGTCCTTGTAAAACTTTACTGACAAAGTAAATAGGCTTTTGTCATTCCTCTGTCTCTTTAATAAGGACCAAGCTGATCACTTCTTCACCAAATAAAAGGTAGAGGTAGAAAGTTTCCATGTCATTCGATTTGGTTAAGATATGAGGTGTGGTGAGTGCAACCTTTAAGCTCTAGATGGCTTCTTTGCATTCTAAAGGCCACTTAAAGTCCTTTCCTTTCTTTAAGAGCTTGAAAAAGGGTAAGGCCCTTTAAGCCGACATGGACACGAATATGAAAGTGGCAACAACACGAGAAGGGGTTGAATTGTGCTTCTAATTTTTAAATGTTTCTAGCAAACTTTAAAAGCTTATCAAGTTTTCTCAACTTGGATAAATAAGAGTATAATAGATAAAAAGCTAAGTTGTTTAGAAGTGTAACTTAAGAGAAACTTAATTGAGGTTAGAGCAACTTTAAAACTTGGTTTTCTTAAAGTAGAAGATCAATTTCAATTATAAAAAAGACAAGTTAAAAGTCATATTTAATAAATAGAAAGCTAAGAGATAGAGTTCAGAAGAGATCACACAGAAATTCATATTAGTTCGGCCAAACTACTTGCTTATATCCAATCCTCAGAAACCAAGATTTTTTATAGCCACAAGTATTCTTTCTTCAGCCCCAGCTTGTCTAAGCTGGATTACAAGTCATGTTTGTTCCACCCTAGCCTCTTCAAGTTAGACATTCACTCAGATCACTAATAGATCAGGTTACAAAGAGAAGATATAGATTTGTGTTTCTCTCAACACTCAAAGAGTGGATTTAAGTAATTGAATACAAAGATGAGAATGAGATTTTGATATTCTATAACACTCAAAGAGTAGATCTAGGCAAATACAAACTTGATAGAATAAGTTTCTCTTCTAAGCAAGTGATCACAAGATGGTTTTAGTAGAGAAACTTTGTTCAGAAGTGAGATTTAAGTGTTTAGAAGTTTGATAAGAAGTTTGGTAGAATAACAGTTCACTTCATGCCTTCAAACTTCCAAGCTTCTTTAGTTTATAGAGCTTTAGAAACTAGTCATTTGAGACTATAGTGGTTATTGTTCTAAGCCAAGTTACTGTTTTCTTGTCCTATAGCAATCAATAAGCTTTTCCTTAATGATTTTTGTCTTTTTCTAGCAATAGACAAAAGTTTCAAACTTTTGAGGCTTTCTAACTTTAATTGTGCTATTTATAGGCAATAGTTGTCTTCTGAACTTGTATACTTCTGAAAGACTTGATTCTTCTTATACTTGATGTTTCTGATAGATTTGTCTTCTGATGAAGTTATCGTCTGATGAACTTCACTTATGATTCTTGTCTTTTGATGAACTTGACTTCTAATTCTTATCATCTGATGGACTTAAATTCCGATTCTTCTATTCAAATGGACTTGTTATGATTTTCAATATTGAGAAGTAAGTTCCTTTTCATACTTTTAGTCCATTTTCAATGATTTTTTTATGAAGATTTCGATCATGTTAATATTTTCCTCAAAGTGAATCTTAAGTAATTCACGAGATTTGCATTAATTGTCCAGGAGTCTTCTTAGTTGTGCTTTGATACACTTAGATGAAATAACAGTAAATATAGGATTCTAAGTTTAAGTTTATTAATCATCAAAACTCAGAAAATTCTAAAGAACTTCAGCAAGTTTAGATGCTTCTGAAGGGTTTTGAAGCTTACAATATCCCCATTTTGTATGATAACAAACTACACTTAGACCTTTTAACCATAAACAAGAATTTAAAGAATTCTGAATTAGATAAACATATTAGAAGAACAAGTGTTATATAAGAAATATAGGTATCAAATCAAAAACATCATGACTTTAAAAACAACATTCATCAGGAGTCATCTTTATAGCGAGCAAACTTTTGTAGGAGTGTAGCACATGTAGAACTGACTTCAGCTAGTCCAATCTGAATGTTAGTTCGTATCTGTTGAACTTCATTAGCTAAGGTATTCAGATGATCTTCAACATATCCAATTTTCTTGTCTTGCCAATAGTCGAGATGCAAAGGAGAATAGCGAGTGATGGTTCTGGAAGAAGTTGCAGCTTGAAATTGAGCAACTCTTTTTTATTCTATAGAATTCTGAAGGAAAACATCATGTTCAGCAGCAATAACCATTTCCCGATTTTCAATACTTTTCCTTTTTGTATTGAATTCAAGAACCTTGGTGTGTTCAACAAAAGCGGTGTAAGTTCCTGAAATAGGATCTGTTACCCAAGTGGCTTCTTTACTCAAGAGAGGGAGTGAATTGAATAGTTTAAAAAATCTTTGAAAACTTTTTACAAATACGTTAAGAACAAAATTTCGTTGAAGCTATTTGTTAAGGGAAATGAATGAACTAAGAAGATGGAAGGATTCAAGTAAATTAGCAAGCCAATAATAAATTATTTAATCAATATTGTAATATTTAAAAGCAAATATAAAGAGTAAGGGTTCAGAAAAGTAAACACTGGAGTTTATCTTGATTCAGCCACCAACCACTTGTGACCTACTTCCAGTCCTCGAGAAACCACCCGAGATTTTTCCACTAACAATGCAAGCTTCAATAGGTGCTTGCTACCATTACAAACCTGAGCATTCTTCACACTTGGGATACCTCACTCTTGTGTTTGAGCCTCGACAGCAGGGATACCTCACCCTTGCAAATTTGTTGAGGAACACCTCACCCTCACAACATTACTTGAAGGATACCTCACCCTTATTACAAATTACTTAAGGGATACCTAACCCTCGTTACAATCAATCAGGAATGAAACAAAAGGAAACTTTTTCAAAGAGTACGTATTACAAATTGAAGAACTAACAAGCTCTCTTAAGATATCTCAAATATTTAGAAAAATAGAGCAAGAAGATAAGAAAGATGATACTCAGATTAAAATCAATGATAGGACATTTCTCAATCTGTGTTCTGTATAAAAGATGACCTAGGAGGGTCCATATATACCCCTTTTGTAGCACCCCAAGATTTCCTAAATAGTTGACAGTAATTTTGACAGTTAATAGAATTTTACTGTTTAGTGATTTCTTTGTACTGTAAAATTATTTTGAGAATTCCGTCAGCGCATTTGATCGTTTTGAGTGATTTACTCCATGTTAGGAAAGTTATAATTTTCGGGTCGGGGAAAATCTTTATGTATTTATTTCTCTTGATTGTTAATTATTTTTAACAATCTGATTTAATTTTCATACGTTTTCTAATATTTGTGATTTTTGTGGATGATTATAAATTTTTATATTTATTGAATTGTTTTTGGACTGTTTGTGGGCCCCAATGGTCCTACGTGGGCCCGGGGTGAGTCCCAAAACATGAAAATTTTTATACGCATAGAAAAATTTGTACTGTTTAGACAGAGACGGGGGATCTTACTAAACCTGAATCCAGAAACAGTTGTTAGAAATTTTTTTTTACTGTGTTTTGTACTATATTTAATTATCAGGCGATAAAAATACAATAAATATATTCTTTCGTGGGGTTTTAGCAGATAAAAATAGAAATTATACTGCTTAAGTCAACAATAGTGGTTATGACAACTTTTGATGGACCAATAGGAAACAAGTTTAATTCTTTTGACGGACCAATAGGAAGTAAGTCTAATATTGAAGACTTTGATATCAACCGTCGATTTAATCAACGGTGTAGGATTAGTCTAATAAAATGGCTATGACCATTTACAACTATTGGATGAAGAATTAATCAAGGGTGGAGATTTGATCTTATAAAGTGGCTAGGACCATTTGTGACCGTTGGATTCAGATTAAATCAATGGTGGAGATGGATCATTTATAACCATTGGATTTGGATTTAATCAATGGTGGAGATTTGGTCTTCTAAAATGGCTATGACTAATTATGACCCTTGGATTGAAAGTAAGAAGGAGTAATCTTGACCCTTCATTTTGGATATGCATCTAATGGCTAAGAATTCAAGGAGGAAAGATCTAATGGCCTAGATTAAGTCTTCTAATCAAAATTCTACCTAAATCCTAACCACTGATCTAATCAACGGCTTAAATGGCTCTAAATGGTGGCTAGAAAAGATGACAACTTATTGAATGCATAATGCATGGGGGGGATGATTTTGTGCTTCATTTTGGAGCTAAAGAAAAGCTTTATGACCATTATTAGATGCCTTGGTCAATTATGCATCATTATTGATCATTTAGCACTCTTAGGAGAATGCTTGGAGGGGGGGACGGTTTTGTGCATGCTTAAGGGCATAGAATGGTTTCAAGACCATTATTAGTTGCCTTGGTCACTTATTGATCATTCTTGATCATTTCTTTCAAGCAAACTCTAAGAAAAATTTCTCTCTTTCTCCTTCAAGCTAGCTCACGGCCAAGTACCCTAATTCTACCCTCCATCACTCAAAATTTTCATACAACCTAGTTTCTTGAATTCTTACCTTATTCTAAGAACATCTCTAGTTATGAGTTTTCATCAAATCATTCATTTTGAGCTTCAAATCCAAGCTTCAAGTTTCTAGCAAAAAGGGTAAAGTTCATATTTCTTCACCCAATCTTTTAGTTTTGATTTTCTAAGTCATGCTTGAATCATGGTTTAACTATTCTTTTACTTGTTATTGATTTTAAGATTTGTTTATGATTTTTAGGGATTTTCCAAGGAGCTCTACGAAATTGGTAGGAAGGAAAACTAAGTGTTTTCACTTCATTCTTTACCTTAACTAAGTCTAAGAAGCCTTTCTTTCACAAAAAAATCAA
Source organism: Ormosia emarginata (assembly GCA_029884605.1). Classification (NCBI taxonomy): domain Eukaryota; kingdom Viridiplantae; phylum Streptophyta; class Magnoliopsida; order Fabales; family Fabaceae; genus Ormosia; species Ormosia emarginata. The sequence continues at coordinate 27,073,556 of JAQQTP010000074.1, read as the reverse complement.
AAACTTCATCATTGTTCTTCAAGAGGAATTTCGGCCATACCACCCAAAATCACCATCCAATCTCTTTTAATTTCATCCAACCATAGATCTTGAATTTACATGATTTTCTAAGCAATTTTCATGTTGGAGACTTTCTCTAAATCATTCATCTTCAACCTTGTTCATCAAGCTAAAGATTGAAGCTTTATTGGTGAAGTTTATTAATCTTCACTTTTCTTTTGATTTGCAAGATTCTAAGCCATGTTTGATCCATGGTTTATCTTGTTCAAGCTTGATTTACTAATAAATATATGTTTTGTTTTGTATTTGAGAAGCCCTTGGTGGTGAAGGACTTGGAAAGAGAAGCAAAACAAGGAGCTTTTGAGGATCTTCAAGAGGTAAGAGGGAGATTCATCTCACCAACCAAGTATGGTGGTGGGAGATGGTTTTGTATTTGATGGATGGTGAATCCATGTGAGGATTCATATCCAGGGTCATGTAATAATTTGTGGGTGTTTATGTTGTTTATGAGCTTTAGATTATTTGCCTATGCTTGATATGCTTTGCATGATTTTATGGCTTATATGGTATGCTTATAACATGCATGATGATAATATGGTATGCTTATAATATGCATGATGAGAATATGTTGAAATTATGTATAAGTATGTCATGATGTGATGGTGGAAAGGAAATCAATTTTTGGCTCCAATGGCCAAAGAAAGAGGGCTACGGTTTTGATACCCATGATTAGAGTTTATGTTGAAATTTTTCAAGAACAAGAGAATTAATTTGTGATCCCTAGAACATGGTGAATTTTGGCCAAGACACCTCAAGATAGGTGTCACAAATTAATATTTTCATGAATGATGAAAATGGATGTTTAAAAAAACAAGGAAAATAAATAAAGGGTTTATTTTTTTAAAGAGTACATGAGCACGGTTTTAGAAGGATTTTTATTGATTTATTTTGTGTAAAAAGTTTCTAAATGTTTTACTAAATGTGAGTTTTAAATGAAAATAGCAATGTTGATTTTAAAGATTTGTAAAGAAAGTGAAAAAGGATTTGCAAAGAAAGTGAAAAAGGATTTGCAAAAAAAAAATGAAAAATGAAAATGAACAAATGGATTTTATGACCATGAGTCTCACGGTTTTGAAACAAAATTTTTAATGATTTTGTTTGTGTAAAACCATATTGACTTTGAAGGAAAAATGTTTTGATGATTTCAATAGTCATGTTCACGATTTTGAAGGCTTGTAATGTCTTGATTTTATGGAAACAAAGTGGAAATATATTTTGATGTAGTACAAGGAATTTGGAAAGGGAATCAAAGTATTTTATCACTTGAGAAATGAATTTCAATATGTAAATGGAAAAGAGAGGCTCAAACACACCTCAATTTATTTTAAAGAGAATTGATTTTAGAATTGATTTGAAAAAATGGAGAATATAATAGCGATTTGATATTTTCTAACGTGTAACTCATCCTTTGGGTTTTGGAGAGCGTTAGTAATTTTTAAAGTGAGAAACATTGATTTAATTCAATGGAATTGTGAATTTGTTGCAAAAAGGATTTTCTTGAGTAAGAAAATGTGAAAAATAATGTGAGTAGTCATATTATTTTGAGAAAGATTGAAATGAAATTTTTGAAGGTTGAGAAATATTTTTCGTAATGGAATTATGGTGAAAAATGATTTACGTAACTTAAAAACATGATTTTTAAGCTACGCGATTTGAAAAGCGTTTAAATATTTCCACGCGATTTGAAAAACGTTGAAATATTTCTACGCAATTTGGAAAGCATTTAAATATTTTTACACGTTTGAGATATTGTTGAAAAATCGCTACGCGATTTAAAAATGGTGAAATATTTTTACGTGATTGAGAAAACGTTGAAAAATCACTACGTGATTTGAAAATACAATGGAAATGTTGTAAAATTTTGAAAACGTAACAGAAATGTTGCGCGATTGTGAAAACACGACGAAAGTGTTTTATGACTATGAAAACGCGATAATATGATTTCGCTGTTGAAAATACAGTATAATTACTGTTGGGCCAGTGTATGGACCCTGATTATGAGATAATGAAATTAAAACTGAGAATGGGCCAATGTGTTGACCCTGAATATGAAAGTGTGAATTTTGCCTATGATTGACATTGGTGCATTGAACATGCATTGGAAATGAGGAATTTTACATGTGATTGGCATTGATGCATTGAACATGCATTGAAAAGATATGCATTGAGGCATATGATGATTTTGAATTAAACAAAAATTGATAGTTGATGCTATTGGGACCCTTGTGGTTGAAGAGGGAATGTGAATTGATAGTGAGGTCTATGATGGATCTTGGGGTGCGTCGAGGCACGGCGGTCGACCAGTGGATATCTGTCTGTGGGCTACGGCTGGACCATATGCCACTTGGCGATGCAGTCTGTTGCAACGCATTGACGATACTCGACAAGAACACGATTCTTTTCAAAAGCTGGACATTTGTCTGTGGGCTAAGGCTGGGCATTGTCTGTGGGCTAATCTGGAAGATTGTCTTTGGGCTAAGGCTGACAATTAACAGAGCATTCTTCTCGAAATTGTGAAAACCTCCATGGAGTAGGACATTGAGTCTACATGCATAACATATGCATAAATCTGAGTATCTATATCTGCATGATATAATAATTGAGGAATATTGGATGATGATGATGATAATCATGTTAATGGCAATATGGTGATTATTGTGTGATGATAATAATGTTAATGGCATGATGATGATAGTTGATTAATGTTGAGTGCATTATTGGAATTCTAGTATGATATACCTGTATGATATGTTGTTTGTGTTATCTCTGTGCTACCATGTTGGTATTGGCGTAGGTGATCTCACCTCTTTGTTATGTTGTGTTGTTGTGTTGTTGTGCTTGTATTGGTTAAAATTATATAATAGATGGAATGAGTTGTCTTAGACATACGGGTGATAAATACTCTGAGATCAGAGACAACATCAGAGAATGACCATTCCAGATTTAATAACGTGCAGTGTTGATAAGGAACAAATGTCTGATGCATCAAGATAGATACAAGAAGAAATAAGTAGGTTAAGTTTTCTCGTTAGTGTTGCACCGTGCTATTAAGTAGGACCCGTGATGGGGTATGCTACTATTAAAAAAAAGAGTTTGTTAGTTTTATATTTCTCTTTAAATTGTTAAATATTAATTAGTGTCAATATTGTATATTAGTAATACTTATGGATTTCAGTAAGTTTATGTTTCTGTAATAAGAAATTTTAAAACTCACCCTTTTATAACTCAAACCTTTTATGAAATCATTTTCAGATTGGGAGTTGGTAGTTAGAAATGTGATGCCCTAAGGAGGGTGTTACACCTTTTATGAAAAAGAGCTATTACGGTATTTAATAAAAGCATTAAATGTTATAGAAAACACATTTGTGAACTTACAACCCTGCTGTAATCGATTGCAATAATAATGTAATCGATTACATTGTTCTTAAAACGTGTAATCGATTACAAGCCTTACGTAATCGATTATGAAGCCTCTAGAAGCAGTGTAATCGATTACAAACCTCATGTAATCGATTACGAAGCTACTAACTTCAGAAAAACAGATTCCTGCATGGATGTAATTGATTACCAAGTCATTGTAATCAATTACAAGCCTCCAAAGAAGCCATAAACTAGTTATTAGACTTAAGGTTAAGATTACAAACATGTTTGAATTCATTTTTAAGCCCATATGACCATGAAACATATTGAGTTTAATACAACTTGTATTTTTAAAAGAAATAAGCTTGATTTTTATAATCCAAGATTGAAAAACCATTTGATTTTTGAAAAAGCTCTTTTTAATAAAATACTTGAGATACCAAGAGAGCTTCTTACATAAAGATCCTAAAACCTAAAAACTTATCAGCTTTGCATCTGGTCTTACATCCATTTGTACTTGGCCTTCATCTTGAGTTTGTTATTATCAAAATCTTGATGGGTACGAGTTCCATGATGTAAGTATTCACATTCTCTCCTTTTTTGATGATGACAAACCAACACAGAGAAAGAGGGGTGATACGCAAATATAATATATTAAAACATCGCTCTCCCCCTGAGTTCATGCATACTCCCCCTTACTCATGTGATCTCTCCCCTTTTTGACATTATCAAAAAGCTACTATATAAGGGTTAAGAGACGTAAGCACTCAAAAGAAGTTTTAGTAGAGTTTTAGCAGCAAAATGGTATATCTAGGATCATCAAACAACCAACAGAACAGCAAACAAAATAGCAGACAAGAAAAGTAGGCAATAGTTCAAGTAGTATACTCAGAAAGGCAATCAACTAATATATAAGCACCAGAATAAACAACAAAAAGTATAAGCAACTAGTATGTTCAATATTCTAAGCAGCAGAACAGTAAATAGGTATATTAGAGAATATAAACATCAGAAGCACCAGAATAAATAGAGTTATATACAGAATAGTAAATAAATGAATGCTACTGGGTTAGATAACAAAAAAAACATCATGAGTAAGATTCCCAGCATCACTAAGTTGCCTCACTGTCACTGTCACTGTCAGCAGCCACATCAGCAAGATCGACGTCATCGTCACCAGTGGCAAGGTCATCCTTAGACCCGAGAAGCTCCTCATCATCATCAAGGACACCGGCTGGAACACTGGAAGGGCCAACAGTTGATATCGGAGCAGAAGGTATTGCAAGAGGAGCCGCAGATCGAGCCTGAGAACTCGGAGTACTCTTTAGTAAGGCTTGAATAATGGCAACCTCCTCACCTGTGTGAGAAACATGCTCCTCAAGGCAGTGAACTGAGATACGTAGCTCACTGAATTGGTCATCAATGTGAGTGCTGAGGCTGCGGAGCTCTTGAAGTAGAAGATCCATAGATGGTGGAGCTGGAGCAGCTAGAGGTGTGTCATCCTCAATATCCTTATCATTACCTCAGGGTATGTGACCATCCACCCCGTGATGAAGGTAATACCAGTGATCATCAATTTTCTTCAACTGGAGCTTTGTCAGAGTGTGCACGCTAATACATTCCTGTCCGTCAGAGGTCTCGTCCTTTGCCTCTGCAGACAAAGGAATATGGAAGTGCTCAAGGATTAGTGTGATGAGCATGGCGTAGGGTAAAGGATGAGGATCCTTCTTTGCACGTAGCATGTGCTGAATGACATAGTAAGCCCAGTTAATTGAGAGGTTTGTGTTCATCGCCCATAGAGCCAAGACATCATCCTTCAGAACTTGAGAATAATTGCCCCCTCTGGCAATTAAACCTCTGGCTATAAGGTAGTGAAGTACTTTGTTTTCCATTGTAAGGCTAGTAGCCTTAACCCATGGGCCAGGGTAGAAGCCTGTTCTAAGCATAGAGTTCAAAGTTGATTTGTAATCATAGTCATCACCCCACTGATTTGACCCAGTAAAGGTTGCACCATCAGAGCTCAACCCAGTTAATTGGTACTAGAGACTAGAGTTGATAACTATAGGTTTCTTTTTAACTTTAGACATTAGGCAGACATTCTCAAATTTTAAATTTGCATAAAATACGCGAACTAAATCAAGGTAAACATCTCGCTTAATACTAAAAAATTTAATCAAGTCCAGTCTCTCAATCAATCGAAAACATTTTAGAGGCTCACTAGAACATAACTCAACAATGAGATACCTGGGCTATATGATTTTCTGAAGACGATAGTGTTGGTGAAAGACTTCAACCTGTTTGGAGGTCCTGAAATGAGCAGAGAGGTCCAAGCCAGGAATGATGAGAGGTGGTGTAACACCCCTTTGGAGGATGTCACACATAAAAGAAAATAAAAGAAATAGAAATAAAATCTACCCAAGTTGTAAAACATTTGTCAAATAATAATATGGGTCGTAAAGTAATTCCTGATAGACAGTTTAATAAAAATAAAATATTGCGGAAAACATAAATTAGACAGAACAACATTGCTCATAATATACATATGTTTTAAGTTATAAGTTATACAAATAATTTACAACTACCATTACAAATATTTAAACAAACAAAAATAAAAACAGTAAAAGTGTCAATATATACATCCATACGCAGACGCGCCCAAAAAAAACATCAAACATATTCACTCCTCTGAAGGATCACTCTCATCATGAAAATGATCATCATGGGACAAATATCCTGGGTGCCTCGACTCTCGCGATAACGTGATCGCGCGCCGATACGATACTTATCTCACTAGGCTCCGTGGTCATACCACCAAAATGACGCCTAATGGATAAGGGTAACTCTAAGTGTAGAAACACTGTTGTAGTCATGATCGGCTCTCCATCAAATCTATGGCGTAGGGTCACCGTCATCCGTCCAGCATATGTCACCGAGTCTCTATCTCCTCTAATGTTCCACGATAGAGATCCACCATGAAACTCCAGCGTCACGAACCCCAAAAATCCGGGCACAGCCATACCAAAACTAATCAATCCAATGGATATGGAAGATCAGATGGTTCTTGATCGTAAAACTGGTCGTCGGTTTGCTGATCTTCCTCCTCCTCAGGGTACAAGACCTCAAGAGGCTGTTCCTCTTCTTCTTCCTCAAACTCTTTATCGCACAAAGTAAATATACAGGAAACACATACAATAAAGAGGTAAGATAATCTAAAATCACCACAAACATGGCCAATAAGAAGACGACAAATATCATATATACAGTTTATGCAAAACACAAAAAGCTATAACAGTAATAATAATGGAATAAAGTAAAGCTTAGATATCATAACGTTACATGACATCACAGATATAATACAGATAAAAAAAACACAGATAAAACAATATCACAGATAGAATAAAATAAGAAATAGACAACCATCATAATAATTACCAGATAAAGATAAATAGAGAAAATGAAATATCATCCAAGATATAACCATATACACTAAGACACAATCCTACTCCATGGAGTTAAACACAAACAGATATCAGAGAGAATGACTTGCAAAATCTATTAGTACCACGGCTGCCCAACCAACTATTACGCTGTCACACGTTGCGTCAATAGCCTACGACACTGGGAATCCACCATCCAGGCGTAGTATAGTTCACGGTCTTCCGTTGTGGCACTATAGGCAATGTACTACTAGACTTTACAAACCTCGATTAAATATAGTGCGTGTCGAGTCCATTAGTGTGCTATCGGTTTACTTACGGCCCAAAGAGCTACCAACTATCCACATGTGGGATCCCGTACACTAAAGTCTCCAAGTTCATTAGAACAATGAACCACACTACGTTTATCGCATCGACAACACGATGTGATTCGTCTCGTCAACCAAAACACCAAAAATTGGCATAAAGACAATACATAATTCCAAATATATGAAATTATGAAAATGCCCTCAAGATAATAATATGTCCTCAATGGCGAAAAATAGAAAGCCTAGACGGGTTCTCATTTTCCCGACAACTAAAGCTTGCCCTCATTGGCAACAAATATATATATAAAGAAAACCTGTACGGGTTCACATTTTCCCGACAGCGAAAAAAAATACAGTAACGGTCAATCGCGTAGAAATTTTATCGCATTTTCAAAATCTTGTCGTTTTTATAATCGTTTTGAAATCGCGTAAATATATTTTTCTGTTTTCAAAATCGCGTAGGATTTTTAATACGTTTTCTCAATCGCGTAAGATTTTTAAATCATTTTCTTGACCGAATTCCTTAAAAATCACTGTTTAAATAAACATAAATACTAAATAATACTTTTAAACTACGTATAATATTTTCCATACCGTATACTGTCTTTTGGACATCTTTTCTATCTTATTTGTCCATTTTTACTAAAAATTGACAGTATTTTGTTTAGAAAATTATATTAATGGTTCCTAATTTTACCATAAAAATTCTGTTTATTAAATTTTTAAACCATGTAATTAATCCTTTTGAAAACTACTAACATGCTTCAAAATACAGTATGAGCTATATGTTAAAATTTTTCAAAAGTTACTGTATTTCTCCTTACAGTAAAAATCATTAATATTAACCTCTTAAACTTAGTTCTAACCACTTTATTTCTTTAAAACTCATTGTAGAAAATTTACTTTAACTTGTATTGCTTCTTTTTGATTGAAAATAGCTTGGAATTAATTTTAGAAATCATGAAGTGTCTAATTTGGCATGTTGGCCGAATTTGATAAAAACTTTGCATTTGATTTCCAAATTATTTTTCACCTTCTAAATACATGTTAAGTCTCTTGTATTGTCTACATTGATCAAATCATTACCTTAGAAAATAATTTTAGAAATCAAAATGTTGAAGTTATACTTGTTGGCCGAAAATGTAAGGTTATGCCATTTGATTTCCAAATTCATTTTTCTTGACTTAAACAACTTGAAACCTTCTTAATTCTCCTAGGTTAATTAAATCACCTTTTAAGAAAATTAAGAGAACATTTTGGTTCTCCATTTTTGTTAGTGGCCGTGAGCCATCATGGAGTGTTCTTTGGAACACACATGCATTCCTTGACATGTTGTTCACATCCTATACATTATCATGCAATTCTACACTTTATCATACAATTCTAACACATGCAATATTATCAAAGCTTGTAGACATGCATCTTAAAGCTTGTAGACATGCAAATTATTACAAACAACAAATAGGAAAGCTATTAACAAATACACAACCACATCAAATAAGCTACTAACAAGCACAAACATGAATCCTTATGGATTCTACAATCACAAAATCAAAACTCCATCTTCTTACCACCATCCATAGGTGATAAGATTTGTCTTCCTCTTACCTTAAATGAAGACAAATGGTTTTTCTTTCACTCCTCCTAGTATTCGGTTTCCTCCACCAAGTACCTAGCAACTCAAACGAAATTCTACAAGTTACTAACCATGAAAAAGAACCTAAACCATGGATAAATCATGGCTTAGAACTTTGAAAAAGAAGAAAGAAAAGAAAAGCATGAGATTTCACCTTCTAGGTAAAATCTTCAAGGTTGGTTTCCAAGCTCCAAATGCAAGAATTTGCAAGAACTCTCAACTAGAGATGTTCTTAGGATGGTGTTTAGGTTTAGAAAAGTTGGCTTGATTGAATTTTGGGTGGTTGGATGATCAAGAAGCAAGCTTGGCCGAATGGTGAAGAGAAAAGACAAGAATGGTGGCTAGGGTTTTTGATGAGAGAGAAGAGAGAATTTTTTTGCATGCAAGCAAAGTGAAGATTGACCTCCTAACTCCCTTGGCCGTAGCTCTCAAAGAGCATGCAAGGTGGGCACCTTGCTTGGCTTCATCCAAGCCCTTGGATGCATCAAAGGTTAGGATTAAAGCTTGCTTAACAAGCTTGTCTCCTATTGGTTGGTTACTGATGACTCCCCAAGCCTAGTCACACTGCTCATAAATTATCAGCTTAGTCAGCTAACTGAGTCAGCTTGTTCTGGAAAGTTCTACTGCTAATGATGTTTAATTAAGCTACTAAGTTAACTGTATTAGCTAAACGTGGGTCCCGCAAAACATTTCCGGGTCCACTGTCATTTTATTATACTGACTAATAAAATAATATTATAATATTATAAAATTATTTTATTTGACAAGAAAATCCTAAAAATTAAAAGATTATTTACTTCTCATTTAGAATCGGGTTGAGTAAGATCCCCCAATTCTAAATAATAAAATAAGATTTTCTCCGGCCCGAAAAATATTATTTTCCTGCCTCGGAGCAAATCACACAAAAAGTCCATATAAAATCATAGACAGTAATATCGGGCATTAAATCAAGTAGAAAACAATTAAAAACAGCAAAAATAGCAAAAACAGCACGTTCGGGATGTAATGGTCATTTTCCCATTTTTTCCCACAACGTAGCTAACTGTCCAAAAAGTTCAAATAAAATTACAGACAGTATTAATTGTCTGTATATCTTCCAAAAAAATTAAAACAGTAGCTCGGAAAAACTTTTATTTTACCGTCTCGGAACAAATTACGTAAAAAGACCAAATAAAATTTGAGCCTGTATAAACGTATTTGTATTTCACATAGAAATCGAGAAACAGTAAAATGAGGACACAACGGTCATTTACACAAAAACTTGAAAAACAGTAAACAGTACATTCGAAATATTTTCTAAAAATTGGGGCGTTACAGGTGAAGCCTGGGAAGACGAAGCACCAACTACCCCTATTTTGAGCTTTTTGGTTTTGTGTGAGGATTCAGTCATTGGGTTGAAAAGACAAGAAATGGAGGAGTGAAATGTGAAGGAATGGGGTTAGGTAGGTGTTTGGGAGTGGGAGAAGGCAAAGGAAGATGAAGATTTGGAGGATTTTGGGAGTTGGGGTTTTGGGTGCGAAGAATGCGTATGGGTGAGAAATCAAAGTGGGGATTTTTGTTGTTTTTGGTGCGTTTTGATGTAGGGGCTTAGTGGAGAATGGTTTTTAGAGTAAGTGGGAGGTGAAATGGAGAGATTTGGTGAGGAAATGAAAGAGATTTGATGGTTTTGGTGAGAGGTGGGTTGCAGTATGGAGAGAGAAAAATGGAAGGTTTCTGATAAGAATGGTTGTTCGTGCGTCCAGGACTTCTTTTAAAACACTGGGTGATCGATTACGTATTTTATGTAATCGATTACATTTCAGGGAAATTTAGTAATCGATTACGTTATTTATGTAATTGATTACGTGCTCTCTGACTTTTCATCTGTGCTTTCCAGAACCTGTGTAATCAATTACACAGGGTATGTAATCGATTATGAGCCTTCTGACTTTGCTTATTTTTCCTGGCAGAACCTTCGTAATCGATTACAGGAGGTCTGTAATCGATTACAAGCCTTCTAAACTTGTGTTTTTCACTGCAAATAGTAGAGGGCTTGCCCATTTCACTTCAAAACAATGTCATAGCCTCTTGAAATGATTCCAAACCACTATGAACCAAGAAATTTGTCCAACTTGTATTCATCACTTGATTTTTCCAACAAAACTTGTATCAAGGATCAAATTAACGATTATCTCCATACTCCAAGGATTTTGGCTAAGGCAAGGAACAGAGAGACTTTTGAGCGGTGGGAGGACTTAGTCATGATGAGGTACCTACAAAACAAATTTAGGGGAGCCTCCGATGCTCAAGTCAGTATAGGTTTAAAAAGAAAGTAATTAATATATGATTATGTAGCACAAATTTATGTGAATTATGCAGCAAAAATAGATTTATGCAGCAGGATTAAATCCAAGATTGATCAAGAATTCAAGTTCTCTTCTTATACGAAAGAAGGCATCTTTAGGTAAACAAGGATCATGTTAGGCAAGTAATGTTAAGTAAGAACTTTCTAGTATACATATTTGTTTTAAGTTTCATACAATGAAGTTCAGAGACAAGTTCAAGGTATAAGATGAAACATGAACATATCAAACAATATCAACCAAGAGGACATCTAATTCTTACGAACATGTAAATTTTAGTAAAAGATATATGATCAAGAATAAGGATATTACCAAAAAAAAACAGGTTATTCCAAATAAGATATGTACTCATCTAGCATGTAGAGATATTTTCAAATTTTAAATTTAGAAAGGCATAAAACAAGTATGCACTTATCCAAAGATTGCAAGACTAAGCTTCATGGAGACAAGGAAGAAAGCTTGGAATTATTTTTAGTCTTGTGCTTACAGTAGCCACTTTTGAAATGCCACAATCAATTCTTGGCCTTCAAGTACACCTACAACACACTTCAAATTTTGACTTTTGGTACCCAAATTTTTTTGGGTCCTTGTGAGTTAGTTTGTGACATTATGCATTTGGGAACCCAAACCATTTTAGTTCCTGCCTTAGTGTTAATGTTTTTCCTTGCATTACATGTTGAAGCACTATGTCCTTTCTTTCTGCAATAAAAAATATTTAATAAATGGACTACTAGAATTACTTGAATAGACAAAGAAATTTTTATAAATTTTTTGTTGATTTTTGGGATTATATCCTATCCCTGATTATTAAAAAGCAACCCTTTGTTTTCCAAGCAAAATATTTAAATTATCTTTACTAAAAGTGAATTTTGCAAGTGTGTTCTTTAAATCTTCAATTTCTTTTTCAAGAGATTTACATGATAAACAAGATGAAGATGTATAAGCATGTGTAGAAGAAATTATACAAGCATTAATTAATCATAATGTCTCGTTTTCAATTTTTAAATCTTCAATTTCTTTGTTTAAACTGAGAATTTTATTTTCTAAAGTAGAAATTGTTTTCTTAGATGAAGATACTAATTTTGTAAGCCTTAATGATTCATCATGCAATTCTTCGAAGGCATCTCGTAGTTCATTATAAGAAGGAGATAAATCAAAGTTAGAAATTACCTCATTGTCGTTTTTTTCTTCTTCTTCTCCTTTAGCCATGAGGCATAGATGGGCTTCTTCAGTATTTGAACTATCCGTGGAATCCATGTCATCGTCGTCCCATGCTATGTAGGCTCTACTTCCTTTCTTCTCGTTGGAAGATCTTTTCTGAAATTTACTTCGAGGTATTTTAAAGGGGATGTACTCATCGAATTTTCCTCAAGGTGGTCCTATTAGGCCATTTTTAGGACCATTTGACTCTGGCTCCATGTCCTTCTTTTGAGATGCCTTAGCTTCCTTGTAAACTTCACTCTTCATCTTTAGGACATTTTCTATATTGATGTACTTCTCGAATTAGCTCCTCAACTCATCAAGGTCCACTGACATCCTTTTTGCCAGCAACTTGGAGAATTCTCTAAGTTAGAGTCCTTCCATAATCACTTGCATGGCCACGACTTGGCTGAGATCCCTAATCTCTAATGGTTCTTATTGAACCTAGTCATATAATCTCAAAGTGATTCATCCTTGCCCTGTTTGAAATTTATGAGACTGACCAAGGTTTTAGGTTTGGCTTAATGTAATACCCTTATGGGGATGTCACATCTATGAAATAAAATAAAATAAAGATAAATAAAATCTACCCAAGTTGTAAAACATTTGTTACATAGTAGTACGGGTTGTAAAATTTTTCCGATTAAACAGAATATTACGAAATAAGAACATAAAATAAACAAACTATCATCACACATAATATACATATAGTTTTGTTTTAAGTAGTACAAATAATTTACAGGTATAAATATTTAAACCAAAAAAGTAAACAAAGCAGTAAAAAGTCTATATATACAGACGCAGACGCGCCCAAGTACACATCATAAATATCTAACCCTCTGAAGGATCATTCTCAGATGAAACTTCAGGTGATAAGTATCCAGGATGTCTCGACCCTCTACAAACTCTAGTCCGTGCTGTCGACACGCTGTTGATCTCACTAGGCGCATCAAACATACCACCCCAATGACGCCTAAGAGATAGCGGTAACTCCACATGTAAATATAATACAGTAGAAAAGATAGGCACCCCATCAAACTCCGTACGTATGGTCACAGTCAGACGCCCTACGTACGTAACCGAATCTCTGTCCTCTCGCAGTCTCCAGGCTTCAGAGCCTCCGTGAAAATCTAACCTCACGAAACCAAAGAATCCTGGTAGCGTCATACTCATACAATCAATCCAATAGATATGGATGATCGGATGGTTCTTGATCGTCAAACTGATTCTCGGCTTGCTGCTGCTCCTCGTCCTCGGGGTATACACACTCAAGAGGTTGTTCCTCTTCCTCAAACTCTTCTTTTAAAGACATAATTTAAAATACAGGAACACATACAATAAAGAGGTAAGACAATCTATATCACCACAAACATGGGAAATAAGAAAATGACAATACAACAGATATAGCAATTCATACAATATAACATACCATAACAGCATAAATAATAATATAAAGTAACACAGAAATTAAGTGTAACAGCATCACATAATGTCATATATAAAATGGTACAGATAAAATGGTATAGATAAACTAGTGCAGATAAAATAGTACAGATAATAATATTATAATGCACAACACATAATTCATATGTAATGCGACTCAACCCTACTCCATGGAGCTACAAGCACAAACATCAGAGAGAATGATCCGTAAAATCTATTAGTACCCCAGGCTGCCCAACCAAACTATTCCGCTGTCTCACGTTGCGTCTATAGCCTACTGTCAAACGTCGTGTAGTAGCATACAGTCTCACGTCGTATACTACAGGCATTGCACTATCATAGATTTTACAAGATCTCAATTAAGTACAGTGCGTGTCGAGACCATTAGTGTGTTATCAGTTACCACGGCTCAGAGGAGCGACCAACTATCCACAAATGGAATAATCCGCACACTAATGCCTCCAAGTCCATACAAAAATGAACCACACTACGCTTATCACACCAACAACACGATGTTATTCATCTCGTCAATCAAATCATCAATTATCAACCAAATTGGCACAACTCAAAAGTATGAACCAAAATAATTACTAAAATACCCTCAATGGTATCAGTATCCATTTTTATAGAAATGCCCTCAATGGCAAAATCACATATATACAGTACGTCCCACTTGACAGTATCTGTATCTCAACATGTCCGGGTCCACCACTTTGGCCCGATAGTAAAACTCACTGCTTTCGTCAATCGCGTAGAAATTTTATCACGTTTTCACAATTTCGTCGTTTTTACAAACGTTTTTAAATCGCATAAATATATTTTACTATTTTTAAAATCGCGTACTGTTTTTAAATCGTTTTCTCAATCGCGTAAGATTTTTAAATTATTTTCTTATCCGATTTCCTTAAAAATCACTATTTTAAGTAAACAGAAATAATATTCAATACATTTGAATTACGTAGAATATTTTCCATACCGTATATAATATATTGGATATCTTTCCTATCTTATTTGTCCATTTTTAACAAAAGTTGACAGTATTTTGCCTTGAAAATCTATAACAATGATTTTCTAAATTTTTCTGTTAAAATTTCGGTTAATTATATTACAACCATCTAATTACACTTTTGAAAACTACTAACGGGCTTCAAAACATAAAGTGAGCTCTACGTTAGAAATTTTACAAAAGCTACTGTATTTTCTTATAAACATTAAAATCATTAGTTTTAACTTCTTTAACTTAATCTAATCATTTATTTTGTTCCTCAAAACTCATTGTAATAGAATTCCTTTTGGCATTATTCCTTAACCTTGAATGAAAATAATTTTAGAAATCAAAACATTCAATTTAGGCATGTTGGCCGAAATACACAAAATTGCCATTTAATCTTCAAATTCATTTTTCTTATTCTAAATCATGTTGTCTCTTGTCATTTTACCTAAGTTAATTAAATCACTCTTTTAGAAAATTGTTGAGAACATTTTGGTTCCCATTTTGTGTTGAGGCCGTGAGCCTTCATTTGTGTTCTTTGGAACACTCATGCAAACCTTAACATGTTATTCACATCCTACTAATTATTCATGCATTTTCTAACACTTACAATATATTCAAAGCTTGTAGACATACATATTAATACAAATCACAAATAAGAAAACTATAACAACAAGCACACAAATGAATCCTTATAGATTCTACAATCACAAACAACTCCATTTTCTTATCACCACCCAAGGATGATAAGATTCAAGTCTTCCTCTTACCTTAAGTGAAGACAAAATCTCTTTCACTCCTTTCTAATGGTTTCGGTTTCACCCTCCAAAGACACCTATCAAGCTTAAACAATTTCTACAAATTACTAACATGAAAGAAAGCTTAAACCATGGATCAATCATGGCTTAGAACCTTGAAAAAGAGTTTAGAAATGAAAAACAAGAAATTTCACCTTCAAGGTAGAATCTCCAAAGTAGTTTTTCAAGCTTTAGATGATGGATTTTGCAAGAACTCTTAACTAGAGATGTTCTTAGAATTGTGTTTAGGTTTAGAAAAGTAGGTTAGAAGAAATTTTGGGTGAATGGATGGCAATCTAGGGTTGTTGGCCGAATAGCTTCTTCAAAGAGCTTCAATGGTATTTGGTATTTTTGGAAGAGAAAAGCTTAAGGTAAATGATAGAAAATGAAACAAAGAAAAGTCTCCTAAAGCAATATGGCCGTGGAGCTCATTAAGGCTAGGTGTACCCTTGGTTGGCTCCATCCAAGCCTTAGGAATAATCAAAGGTCAAGATGAACCCTTGGCCTCCAAGCTTAGTTCCTATTGGCTAATCCAAGCCTTGTCATTAAGCCTTGTCATAAGCTCTTAAATATCTCACCACTAATGATGTTTAATTAAGCTACTAATCCTATTAAGTTTCTAAGCATACTTAATTTAATTAAATTATAATCCATCTTAATTAAGTCATCAAATCCTAAACTAATTAGTCTAACCACTTTTTATTAACCATTTCTTATTGGTTTAGAAATTATTTTAGCCCAAAAACGTTAACTGTTTCACTAAATGTGGGTCCCGCAAGACATTTCTGGTCCACTTTGTCATTTATTTATATTAACTAATAAAATAATATTATAATAATATAAAATTATTTTATTTTACAAGCTTAAATTCTAAAAATTAAAAGATTAACAACAAGATTATCATTCAATTGGGTTTAGTAAGATCCCCATCTCCGAACAATTAAAATAAGATTTCCCCGGCCCGAAAATTATTATTTTCCTGACCTGGAGCAAATCACACAAAAAGTTCAAATAAAATCACAGACAGTAAAATAAAACTGTATTTCATACAGAAAAACAACAAACAGTACAAAAAGGACATAACGGTTATTTTTCCTAAAGTTTGGGGTGTTACACTTAACTTGTGGTAAAGTGAGGCAAGAAACTTGAGATCAACTCCAAAAAATCATGGATAGACTTTAGGGGCAAGGATGAGAACCACTTAAGGGAAACCTTCTTGAGGGGGTTTGGGAAACCACATCACATTATGGGGTCAGTGCCCCTCACTAGCAACATGAATGAAATGAAAGCATCCAAAAGCTCTTAAGGGTCTATAATCCCATCAAATGTCTCAATAGTAGGGGCTTTAAAACTTTTAGACAAAGTTACTCACATGATGAAGTCGGGGAATGGATGGCTGAAATGGTAGTGGGCTCTTTGTTGTTACAAGGGTCCTGAAGCTGCAGAGGGTTCTGGCCCTTTTTGCATATGTCGATTGGCTTGGGGTTGTTAGTTAACCCAAGGTTTGGGATATATGTGAGTTCTTTCATTATTTTCAGCCATGCATTCTTGAGGTACCATGTGGAGGAGGTTAGCAATCTTCCATTATTGCTATGCAAACATTTCGAAGAGTTCTTAGTTCCTTGGATTCCGACTTGTTGAGGTACTTACTCCTTGATCTAGAGGAAGCCCTTAGGAAACAGGTTCCACCATTTGGACTATAAAGCACATATGAGGGGTGGGGTGTAGACTGTCACGAGCTTGGTTTACTGTCACAGAGGCTTCCATCCCATCCTACAGTTTCATGAAAAAGGTGGGAATAACAATTTATACGATTCCCATAGACAAGGCCAATGATCTATAAAAAGGTCAAGAGGGTGCTAAAAGCCTCCTCAAATAGGTCTAAATCACTGTTGTAGCCTCCTAGTGCATTGAGAGTGAGGGCTTTAGTATTTACAAGGTACTCCAACACTCAAGAAAGTAAAGGTGCAAAGAGGTAGAGAGTAAGGAAGAAGATCTTTACCCTTGAGGTTATTAAAGCTATTTATAGAGGGAAGCATCTTGGGGTCCACATAGGGCTTAGGGACAAATTAGTCCCTCTAAGTACTCCGTAAATATCTTGGAGAAAGTTTCTTAGGACTTTCCTCATATGGTATACTGGCCAATGATTGGCATTTAAAGAGAATATTCCCTTTATTGGATAAGAATTGTGATATCTCCTAATGATTGTGTGTCCCATCGAAGAAGGTTGATGGGCTTGGCCTTATTAGGCCCAAACTTGAGTCCAGATTAGATAATTTTTTTTTCAAGTTTAAGGACATTTTTTTTATGTCTTTGATCAGAATATCCCCACGTGTATTGCTATAAAAAAAATTGAGACATTACTTAAGTCATTGATCTTTAAAAATAAATTTTATTTTTTTAGTTTTTAAATCTGATTTCACCTTAACTTGAAATCTATTATTTATTTTACTATATTACATTGAGAATTTGCTCGATTTTTCAGTATAGGATTTCTCATAACATTATATTGATGATTATACAAATAGTTTTTTTTCCTCTAAATCATTTTTAACTTTTAAAATGTTTTACATTGACAATTTATTAATTTTTTTTGCTAGAAGATATACATTTATTATTGAAAATGAAAAGAATACACATTTGCAAGGTATAAATCAATGGGTGACTACCCAAGATCTCTTCCTATAAGCTTGGAAGGAAAAAAATGGGAAAAGGCAAGAAAACCACCTTAACCCCCATAAATCATAACAATAGAACTAAGGGGGAATAAAAGAGAAGAAAGAATAAGTTACATCAGTCTTCTCTCCATTAAGCATATGATTTCTTGATCTTGCTCCAATAAGGTTTTCTTTCCTATGCCAAGGCCTCGTTTTTTTTTCTTTTGCATCTCCATGATTTGTAAAGCTAATTGAAGATGAGGAACAGACCAACACATAACGTTTGTAAGCCAAGGCATAGGACCAATATGAGGAAAACCAAAGGTAGAAATTCTAGATCTACCGTAACATATGGTATCTCCAAGAAACTCAAAGTCAAACTCCTTAGATCTATTCAAAGTAAGAGATATATATAAAAAAAAAACTATGAAATAAGAAAGAAAATAAGGTAGGGTTGCTGCCAAAGGATACCGATGGCAGCTCCAATTAAGAAACATCCAATGAGAGAGAACCTAAGCACCACCAAGGAGAGAAAAACTTCATAGAAGAAAAGAGAGAAACTAGGGCCATCTCACCATAAAAGGGAGAAATAAATCCATGTATTAAAATTAAATTTCTTGATAAAAATTATAATGATGAAAATAAATTAAAATGTTGGACATTGTAATATTTGGTAGGAGTGTTAATAGACAAAGTGAGTGGGAAATATTATTGTATATAGTGTGTTATGCATTGAGTGAATTCAAATTAGAAATTAGTTTACTATATTTAAGTTTATTAATGAATGTGAAGTGTGTCTACACTAATTTCTAAGATATGAATAAGTAAACAATCTCTTTCAAAATAGTCTCCTTTTTTAGAGAGAAGTAATTACCTCTAAATAGTCTCCTTCTAATACTAAGTCTTGAAAATAATGGTCTAGTGGAAGCTTAGGGCCTAGTCAGGCTACAAAAGCATTCTTCTTTGTGGGCTTTATGCCTTGCAAGAGAGACTAAGTAGAAACTATCAAAATAGCCCCATTATCATCTCGATTAATAGCTCCAACACTACAAAGTCTATCACTTCTAAAAACAACATCAAAGTTTATTTTAAAGTGCCCCAAAGTGGGAGGGGTCTAAGAAGAAGGCTAATGTTAAAGTGAAGTATGGTGACTAGAGAAACTTTGTCTTCTAAACTATAAGATTTTTTGTGTTCTTCCAGAATATCCAAAGCCTTCCTAACTAAAACTTCTTGCAGTTGGGTTTTGTTTTAGAAGCATATATTATTTCAATTAAGCCCAATACTATCAAGAAGATATATAAAATTTCCATTACCTCTATATCTTTCACAAAACACACCAAAGTAAACCACACTGAGAAAGGTAATTGTTCTAACTCATTGAGTTTTAGGTTGAATGGTGGTTTCACCCATATATAGTCCCATAAAGTGAGATTAATAATTTCATCACACTACTAGATGTTTGTTAGATGAGTTACTATATTGGATGCAATCATTTAATGTTTGTTATTCTAAATGGTTGTTAGTATTCAAATGAATTTATGGCTACCATGTTGTGATTAATGCATAGAAGCATTGTTTCATAGTCTAATTTAAAAGATAGTGGTAAAAGGATATATTATCATAGTTCATGACATAGCCTTACCTTATAATCATAAAAGTAGATGGTTGCCTGAATGAAATGTTGGATGTACGCATTATGATGCTTTATGGAGGAATTGAATGAATGGTTAAAAATACCTTTGCATGTTTTATTTTCAAACTTGATATTTGTTATTTCCACGTATTTGGATTGGGGCCAAAGGTGCTACTGATGCTAGGGTTATGATATTAAGGGAAGTCAAGGAATAAAAGATTTCCTAGTACCTTAATGAGAGAGGTCAAGAAACAAAGGTTTTCCTAACACCTCATTTTACCTAGAGGAAATACAAGGAAAAAAGTCTTTCTTGGAAATATACAATTATCATGAGTTTTCTAAAATAAAATATTTTACTTACATTGCACAGCATACATTAGGGCATTTCATAGACATACTCATTCATTATCATGCATTACATAATGACAATTGTATAGACAATTGTTTGAATTTATATTGATGAAAGGTTAATGGATTGTTTGAATGTATACAATGAAAAGATTTCTTATGCTTGTTTGCTATCATATTAATAGTAAGTAAATATGTTGATTTGAACTGAAGAGTTATGTATTGTTTAAAGTGTTTTATTTAATTAAAATGAAATGTCTACTTCGGAAAAGAAAAAGACTAAGTTTTGATTTATGTCACTTTTCCATTTATTTATTTAACTTGTTTTTACTTGAAGTAGCTGGATTTATTGTGATATCATGTTTTGTAAAATTACTACTAAGAATTTCAAGTTCTCACCCCAATTTCTTATTTCTATGATAAATCCAGCCAATGATCAAAGCAGGAGCAAAGGAAGATTTTGAAGACTTGACATCGATGTTTTGTATCTGTATATATATAACTGATGTATTGAGGTTATTAGTTTTGTATTATGCCTTTGTGACTTATTTTAATATTTTGTGTATCTCAGACATATGTTGTAATCTCGTAGTAAAGAGTAAGTTTCTAGTTGTGTAAAATTTTCTTGTTTCTTTACTTTTGTTAAAGGCTCTCTCTCTCTCTCTCTCTCTCTCTATATATATATATATATATATATATATATATATATATATATATATATATATATATATATATAATTCCAGTAAATGAGAGGAAAGTAACATCTGGCATTATTTCCAGATCTTTCCTACTCCAGATTACGCCTCAACGTAATCAAATCCTACTCTGGTATTAGAGCCTGATGGGGAAGTAAGAAAGTAAATGAACAGATTTAAGTTGCTTTTGTCTAATTGAACTAGAAACTAATGTTATTATCTTATAATGCTTTGATCTTTTTCTGTTGTTGTTTATTTCCTTGCTGAACTATGTTATAATCTGTTTATCTTTGTTGTTACTGGATCTGGAAAGTACGCAGTTTATGTTACCTTTTCTTGGACTGGATGGTACATAATACCCGTGTTGAATCTATGCAATGGGTTTGTAGCAGTAAGACCTGGTGGTGAAGGGCAGTAAGTCTAATTCGATGATGCTTCCATAGGTAGTGATAGTTTGGGTACGGTGGTGACCTTGGACCAAGATCTGGTAAATATTTGCGGTGGCTATAGATCTAGAAATAATTATGAACTTAAAGGGTTAAAATATGGTTCAGTAATTAATAACCTCAGATTTAATTCAAAGTATAAAATAAAATGATAATCTTAAGATCTAGTTCAGAAGATAAATTTAACTTAAATTTCTCATTTCTGCTTCTATGGATCTAAATGATGGCAATGATATATGGGGTTTATAAATCATATTTACTTCTGATCTCTTATTTTCTGTGTTTATATTCATGTTCTTATATATGCTTTTCTTCCCATCTTTCTTATTTCTTATTAATTATATTACGATCTTTGTCTTCTGTCTTTTCTAAACTTTCTGTCAAAACTTCTTAACCTTCATCTTCATCTTTGTCTGAAGAACAAACCAAAACATCTAAACTTGACATCTTTAATGAAGAAATTCATTTTGAAGACATTGATCAAGATTTTGACAACTAGGAAATCCTAAAAATTTCCACAAATGAACTCTACAAACCTAAAGATAGATTCTTTAGGAGTTCTGATTATATAATTAGGACTGTAGAAAAACAAATCATAATCGAAAGTGATGATGAAGAATTTCATCTCCTGTCCGAAGAATCAATTCAAAAACATAAGGACAAATACAACTTTCTACATATTGGTTGTGTGCAGGTTGCTATCAAGCCATTAATCCGTGAAGGTCTTAACACATTCGTTCTTCTCTGTCTCAGAGATGTTTGTCACAATCAATTCCATAACTCTTTACTTAGAACTGTTGAAATAAGCTTAAGTTGTGGTCCAATCTATTTCAACTGTTACCCAAATAGGACAGTGAGTCTTCTTGACAAAAATATTTTAGACGCCCTATTTCTAAACCTGAAAATATGTGGCTTAGACATGAAGCCTAGATCTATCCCTTTGACCTTGATCTATAGGATTCAATATAAGGTAATGAATTCTTCTATGTCTAAAGCTTTAAAATCTAAAGAAAATGGTGTAACAACATTATTTTTAACTGACACATCTAAGGCTAACGTAGTTGTCCCAAAAATGATCCGTTGGGAGGATGTTGTTCTCCCTCAAAAAGGGATTATGGATGAAGCTGCACCAACTTTGCCTAGAGAATCTCCTAAGATTCAAGAAATTGTACAACATCAATCTGGCAAAGTCGAGTTAACCTTTGATAGGAGAAACTCATTCAGTTCATCTAGATCTTTTAAATCTAATTCATCTAGTTCTGATAATTTTAGATCTGCTTTGTCTAGAAAATCGTTCTCAACTGCAAGATCTTCTTCTACAATTAATCTGCAGGGTTTAGACACATCGTCGACCCTTCCCAAACCTATCTACCAATAGGAAGATAATAATGACCAAAGATATACTCTCTCCCCAACTTACTCAGATATGAATGATGTCTATGATTAATACACCATTCGTAATTGATAAAGAAACCCTTAGAAAAGACTTCTTTTCTGAGGCATGGATGCCTCAACGGAAATGGTTTTTTGAAAATTCTAAGGGTAGGAACAAAACTGAAATCCAAAATAAATGGTATTCATTTATGGAAAATGTCAAACATAATGTTCCTTTCTTTGACTGGTTTCACACCTATTTAGTTAGGAATGAAATTGTCTATCCTTGGAGCATTGGTCTTATGGAGGATCTGTCTGTTAACGTCTTAATAGTCTGGCATCGCAAAGATGAAACTCTTGTTAAAATTGTTCTTCCTCCTCAAAGTTCTTATTTTTTAGATAAGAAGGATAAAAACAATAAACCTGTTATCACCTCTCCTTTTAAGTCTAAAATAGACGATGAACCCATAGGTCCCCAAGACATTAAGGGTCCAATGGAACAAAATAATTATACAAACAAATATCTTCAGATTTTAGGTGAACAAATCACAGGGAAAAAACCTAAGAACAAAGAGAAAACACATGAAGATAAACCTTTAGTTTTTGGAGAGAAAATTGTAAAACCTTCAATAGATAAAGCAATCTTTAAACCATTTAGAGTTTCTACACAAGTAAAAGAAAGTATCAAACTTATGAAAACCAAAAACATAGGCAATTCCAATCCCAATATTGATCTAGCTAGTGTATCCCGCCTACTGATGAAATCATTCTGGATACACCCCAATCTTAAACTTATAGAGTTTCCAAACCTTTAATCATTAATACAATCAAACAATCCGATTCCCAGTCTAAGCTAGATTGTCAATCTGAACAAAGTTATGTCGTTAAAATCAACCTAGTTATTAGCAAAGTTCTTAACTGGAAAAATCCTTCAAAACTCTATTATCAAAGAGTGACTCCTTCGGACTTGCTGCTTTAACAACGTGACCCAACATTCAAATCTTTCAGCCCCAACAATGTCTATGTCTAGGATATTGATGGAAAAATTGAGTATCAAATTCTTAATACTCTCCAAGAAATGACTGTGGTGTTTATAGCCTATCAAACCTCTTACGACTGTAGCGATCAAGTAATCATAGAAGTCCTTGTTGCTGGTTTTACTGGCCAACTTAAAGGTTGGTGGGATCACTATCTCACTGACACTCAATGAAACGACATCACAAATGCCGTTAAACTTGATCTTGAAGGATATCTAATCCTTAGTGATGGCAAACCTATTCTTCATGCAATCAATGCATTAATCTTTGCCATAGTTCAACACTTCATCGGTGATCCATCTATCTGGCGTGATAGATCAGCTGAACTCTTGTCTAATCTTAAATGTAAAACTCTTGCTAACTTTAGATGGTATTGAGATACCTTCCTAACTAGGGTATACACTAGAGAAGACTGTCAATAACCATTCTGGAAGGAGAAATTCCTTGCAGGTCTTCCAAAATCTTTAGGTGATAAAGTTAGAGATAAAATTCGTAGTCAATCTCTTAATGGTGAAATTCATTTTGAACAATTGAGTTATGGTCAACTTATTGCCTTCGTACAAAAGGTAGCCCTTAAGATCTATCAAGATGATAAAATCCAATCTCAACTAACCAGAGAAAAGGCTCAAACAATGCGGGAGCTTGGAAACTTCTGCGTGTAATTCGGTCTTCCTTGTGCTAGGAAGAAAAAACTTAAACCAAAACATGTTCATACCCAGAACCAAAAATCTAAGTACTTTAAACATAAAGCTTCAACCAAACCCAGAAAACTTAAGCAAGAATTTAAGTCAAAACCTCCAATCGACAGTATCAATGTCCCTAAAAAACCTATAATCTACTATAATTGTGGCAAGCCTGGTCACATTAGCAAATATTGTCGGCTTAAAAAAAAGATAAAAACCTTAAATCTTGGTCAAGCTGTTGAAGAACAACTTAATAATATTTTAATAAAATCATCTGAAGAAGATTCTGAAAAGGATTTTTCTGAAGATTTAAACCAAATCCAAGATGATGATGTCACATCATCTGATGAAGATTTAGATTCTCCAGCAATCAACATCTTAACCAAAGAACAAGACTTTCTGTTTGAAGTCCTTAATTCTGTTAAAAAATCTAAAGAATGTAGTATTTTCTTATAAAAATTCAAGTTTATTCTTGATGAAAGTTCTTCTAAAAACATGAAAAATCCAATCATAAGAAACAAATATAATTTGAAAGAAACAATTAAGAAACTTGAGAAAACTTCTTCTAAAAAACATTTTCAAGATCTTCAATTTAAAATTAATAATCTTAAGATTGAAGTCAAAGATCTTAAAGAACAACAAAAACTTCATCATTTTATCATCTCCCAGTTAGGTGATATACAAACTGATTCTGAATCTGAAAAATCTGAAAAGATTCCTGAAACTGCAATCAATCTTAAAAAAGAAGAAAATAATGAAGCATTTTGCGACATTATTAATCAACTAAAAATTCAAAAAAAAATTATAAACATTAATATAAAAATTGGTGATTTTGTCTTAAACAATGTTGCCTTGTTTAACACAAGTGCACATTCAAATTGTATTTTGGAAGGTATGATCTCGACAAAGTACTTTGAAAAAATTATTGAGTGGCTCAGTACTGCTAGTGGTTCCAAACTAAAAATACAGTACAAACTCTCCTCTGCAATCATCGAGAATGATGGTTTCCAAGTTGAAACATCCTTCCTTCTTGTTAAAAATATCAAAGGTGAAGTTATCCTTGGAACTTTGTTCATTAGGTCTCTTTTTCCTCTCCAAATTACTGACGAAGGTATCATTACACAACATCTTGGTCAAACATCAAAGTGAAAATCGAAAGTGCGTCAGAGATGGCGAGATCCGGCGAAGGGATGAGAAGAGAAGAATAGATTACATAGGATGAAGGAAGATTGAAACTTTGTCACATCTTACTCACTTTATCACTTGCTCCCGTCTATTGGATAAAGATTACAAGATTGAAAGGGAGATGGGAGAAGGGAGAAGGACTCACTTGCTCTCGATTCTCTCTGGGGAGTAATCAAAATAAAAGAAAATAAGGATTGTCTAAAGGATGCCTTACATCAGAAATGGCAGAGCCTTAAATAGATGAAAATTT
This sequence comes from Ormosia emarginata, assembly GCA_029884605.1. NCBI lineage: Eukaryota > Viridiplantae > Streptophyta > Magnoliopsida > Fabales > Fabaceae > Ormosia > Ormosia emarginata. The sequence continues at coordinate 27,047,674 of JAQQTP010000074.1, read as the reverse complement.
TACTATTACAAACAGTAAAATGATAAAAATCGCTATAGTGAATAGTAGCAAACAGTGATATGCTACTTCTGCTATAGTGAACAGTGTACAGGACCCTACTACAATAACTAGCTATGGGGTGACTATTCATCTTGGTCGAGGTCAACACTTTGACAGTTAAGGTCAATGTTATGGCAGTCATCTTTATTTTGATTGTAAGATCCAGAGTCAGAATTTATTTGAGATTTTTTGGATTTCTCTTCTTTAATATTCTGAAGGATGATGCGAAGATTTTCTTCAAATTCCTCTTTTGAAGTTGAAGCAGAGAGGGCTGCCGTAGCATGAGCTCTTTGGTTGAGAAAGATACTAGTTTCAGGATTAGCAGCTTTCAAAAATTTTTGATTTTGATTAAACCAAAGTTTAATACCTTCAGTTGTAGCACGAGTTGCGTCAAACTTGGGCCACCACTTGATGAATGTTTGTCTATTGAGAATTGGCAGGAGATTGGGCCAATATTTCCCATAAACAAATTACCAAGAGACAATCCAGGAGATTGATAGTTTGGAGAAGAAGTGTAATTCCACCAGCCAAGGGTCATTGGTTAGATCAATTCTCTTCTCAAAGTAATTGAATCCTTCAAGAACATCAGCAAGAAGGATTTTGGTAGTGGGACCAAAGAAAGTCCACCACTGGTAGAACCAGTTTGGGAAGTCATATTTTACTCCTTGCTTGAAGTAGATGAGCCAGGAATGGCGTTCTGCATTAGTCTTGATGCAAAACATGTTATATTAGGCTTGGATGTAATCCTAAAAGTCATATTCAATGGGATTATAAAGTTTAGAAAATTTTTTAGATATATGGAGGTCATAACCCCATTCAGTAGGAGAGATGAACTTCAAAATCTGATAGGTTGAATAGTTTATTATGTTGCTATTCTGAGGATCCTTAAAATGCTTTAAAGAAATTGATTTAGTATCGACAAGGATAAATTCATAAAACTGTTGAGTTTTAAGAAGAGACAGTGGTTTGAATAAAAATCCTTTTGGGAAGATTTTTTGTGCTGCGATTTTTGGATTAATATCCTAGAAATCTTTTTCCATTTGCATCACATGCAGAAAGAAATTGGTTTTTGGAATATATGATGTTTGGGTTTGGACAGGAGTAGGTTGAGATATGACAATTTGTTTGCTGGGTGAATTGCTAACAATTTCGTTGTTTTTCTGTTTTTGGATAAGTTTCTCATGATCGTCTTCAGAGGCAATGTCAGCCCATGATTGTTTTGGTAGTTTGGTGAGGCCTTGTTGTTGAAAGCATTATAAGATAACAACGTTAGTTTCTAGTTCAATAAGATAAAAGCAACTTAAATCTGTTCATTTACTTACCTACTTCCCCATCAAGCTCTGATACCAGAGTTATAAGGGTAAGATCGCGGGAAAAATGGAGGGAAAAGGGAGCAGGATGAAGAGAAGTAGGATGCAGACGGACTGCTCACATGATAATGAAATGTAGAAAATTAAATAATAAAATATTTTTAAAACATCAAAGTGAAAACCAGAATTGTGTCAAAGACGCTGAGATCCAGCGAAGGGATGAGAAGAGAAGAATAGATTACATATAAGAAATATGTAATCTATTCTTCTCTAGGCGTTATATATATATATATATATATATATATATATATATATATCAATGTGTTATTAGGTTTGTTATTAGGTTTTATACAGGTTTTATATTCACGTTCACGTTTAGAAGTAACAAACATATTACTACTTCCTGAGTATATTGATAATATGCACAGTAGTAGTTGTAGGGTGTTATAGATTTCATACATTAATAAACCATTATTTTTAATCATTTACACTCTCCATGTACTTAATTCATTGAGCTTGACCATGTTTTATAAGTTTGGGCACAAATTGGAGTTAATTGATTTTTTCAGCATTACTAGGATTTTACATTATTTTTATATTTCAATCATATCTTGAGTTATAGAAATCTAAAAATTATGGATTTTGCCTTGTAGGAAAGATAATAGAGATCTCTACAACTTTCATGAAGAGCTCCAAAGCTGAATCAAATATCTAATAGACTGAATTGGGTTGGAAGTTAGAATAGGAATGATGTCACTAGAACCCGAGCAACATGCACTAATTGGTCCTAACTTGGGCTGTAGGTTTGATATAGACCTGAAACCGGTGACATTTGCAAGCCGAGACATAGATCATCAATTATTATGAAGACCACTTATCCAAACTGTGACGTTTTCATAGTGTTTTCATCATTTTACATCTGCTGACTAGATTAGAGATATGTTGAGAGTGGTTTGCGCATAACTCTCTCATCTTAAGCCCAAATCAAGTGATTTTAGTGGCCAAGGAAAGCTAAGAGTCAAAGAATTAACTTTAACCTAGGGGCAAATTAGGATTCTTAATTTAAAGTTAGTTATTTTTGTATAAATAGGAAACCCGTGATAGATAAAAATCGTAAGCCATACTACTTGATTCTTCTATCTAGAATTTTCTCCTATCTTTTGCAAACCATGTGTAACGCACCTCAATATACCAACTGCAGCGCAATCGTCATTACACCACAGTTACTAAATCCAGGTGTGTCACTGTCATGATAACAGTAGTTTCTAAATTTACGAGTTTAATTTTTCGCTTTTTCGCATTTATGCATAAGTAGAAAATATGAGCCATGAATGAAATATAAATGTATTTAACCCTTAATACAACCATTGGAATGAAATCACGTTCTTTATATATATAGTTTATAGCCAACTTACACGAATCACTGATAACATAGAATATAATAATTACAGAGTCAAAAAAAATACAGCGGGAATAAAAACATTAAAGGGGAGGAGTAGTAACCCAGGGATGGGTACTACCAGCAGACAAGGCCGCAACCCCATATGCACATGACACACGGCGCTCCAAAGAGACACGACAGGCATCAATGCCACCACGCGGCTGCACTCTTACGTAGTCGACGAAATCTTGTTCAGATGCTCAAGTCAATCAACCAAGGTATGGTCCTTCTTTATCTTCCTCACGATCTTTTATCAAACAGAAATGTAAAATAGAAATGCACAAATATAGGAAAGAGGTGAGATTCCCAGCTTTCAGTACCAACATGGCAGCAAGAAAATAAACGGCGTCGAACGCCCACATAAGACACAGTTAATACATACAAGTACAGTAATACATGAAAGCAATTAATGAGAGTAAAGCAACAAAGAACAGTAGTTAACTTTATCCATAGCCAGCTAGCAACATTAGCATTACCAAGAATCAAATAAATATCACAGTCATAATAGTAAACACATTATTCAATTATAAATGCTCAATGGACCACGTGACTGACAACTCACAATGCGACAAGGGTACCAAAGTTCCTACTCCATGGAGCTAGACATAAGTGTTTTCAGAGTGAATGATCAAGGAGTAATGCCAGTGTATCGTTAGCCTTAAAAATATAGTGTGCTCATCTCATAAAAACATTTGCGCAAAATGGCTCACACATGGCACCTCAACAGTTGATCGCGACATAGGACAAATAACACAATCGGGATCATCGGTGTGTTGCATTGGTTTATCCCACGGCCTCAGTGGAGCTACCGCTGCCCATTGTGAGACACCCACACCCCGACGCCCTCAGGGTCAACAACATATGACACCTACGCTTAGTCTATTCGCACCCGCACATAGGTGTTATTCAAACTCCTAGGTAACATAGCCTTCTCAACAATGTCCCACGGACAATACGTATGCATGATGACACAATGTCCAATCATGTATGTTTATCAATGATGCATTCAACATAAGCATTGCCTCAATGGCACATAAGCATTATTCAATGATCAACATGACATATCAACAATACATCTATTAAAAACATTGCCTCAATGGCATATCATCATTTCTTATCTCATTGAATACTGAATCAATAACTGCATAACCCACATAGGGAATCACATTTGCATCAATAATTCTCACTAGGAATCTATGTTCCTACATACCACAATTTCCATGTCATGGATCCAAGAATTCCATTTTCAAAATCATTTCTTCTCTATTGGTATGAATACATATTCTTATCACATTTAAGTAAAGTAAAATCCTTGAATCCAGGGTTTTTAGGGTATGTTTGAGTTACAAAGGACAAAGAACCATAATCTCAATCATTTCCAGCTCAAAAATCTCATTTTTGGTCTTGGTAATCGATTACATCACCCTAGTAATCGATTACCAGAGAAACAGAATCTCTATAATTGATTACAATCTCATTGTAATCGATTACGTGATTCCTAGAACCACGTTTCGTAACTTCAAGGCCCTGATAATCGATTACACAACCGTGGTAATCGATTACCAATTGGACAGAACCTCCGTAATTGATTACCCACAAGTTGTAATCAATTACGTGATTCCCAGAAGCACCCTTTCGTGACATCAGAGGCTTGGTAATCGATTACACCATTCTTGTAATCGATTACAAGCTAAACAGAATCTATGTAATCGATTACACACAAGACGTAATCGATTACCAGATTTCCAGAATCACGATTTTTACATCCTTAAGAGCCTGGTAATCGATTACAAGCCCCATGTAATCGATTACCACGCGTAAACTTGTAGAAAACAGAGTTCTCCAGGTCCTCTAACTCAAACCAAACCAATCCTTATCATATTTAATCATCAAGATACTCAAATATACCTTCAAATCATGCAAGAGGCATCAATAAATCATACAAACCCAACAAAATGTACTATCATCAAGTACAACATAAAGATGAGAGAACTTTATACATGGATTCAGAAATCAACAACAACACACATATAAGACATTCCCTTACTACCAAGATTGGTTGAAGAGGATCATCTCCCTCTTACCTATTTGGAAGACAATACAAGGTGTTACCTCTTCTTGCCCTAGATTTTCGTTTTCCCTTCAAGAAGAACACCAATGTGAGTGATTTCCATAATGTCCACTCAAACCATGGAAAAATGAGTTCTTGATCACATAGGTGACCAAGAAAAACGAAAATGAGAAGAAAGTGAAAGAAAGGTTAAGACTTTACCTCCAAGCTCAAAGCTTTAGCTTCAATGGTGAAAAATGGAGGAAGAAGAAGAACCAAAAGATGGCAACAAAAGAGGACTTGGAATGGTGTAAGGAAGCAAGAATCTTTGATGGTGAAACAAGCAAAGAATGGTAGCCTCCAAGAGTGGTTGCACGGTGGAGAAGAAAAAGGGAAGAGAGGAAATGGATATTTGGGGTTTAGAAAAGTGAGAGTGTGATATTAGGAAGAGAAGAGAAATTATTTAGGCTTTCCCATAGCCTCTGCCGTAGAAGAGTGAGGAGGGAAGAGAGAGAAAATGTGTCCACAAGGAAACTTCTTGGAAGCTTCCTACAATGGGCTTTTAATTAACTCTATAATGATTTTGAAAATAAGGCTGAAGGGGCATGACACAAGGTAATTTTAAATAATGTGATAAGATTTTTATTACATGTTATTATTTATTGGACAATAGTTATAGTTAGCAGAAGTCAGCATTAACAAATCTGGCAGATCAATTCTTCGCAGTGCTTTATTATTTCATCTGTTAAGATTTCTCGAAAAATGTGAAACCTTGTAAACTGTGTTCAGCCTCGGGTTTAGTAAGATCCCCCATCGACGTTTCCATAGTTCAAGGTTCTCGGGAAAAATATTTCATTTTCCGACTCTGCTCAACATGCACGCAATACGAGGAATATATTAAAATATTCGTCATTTTCTGAAAAATTCTGAAAGAATTCACATAAATCACAAACATTAAAAAATGACTGTTCGTAATAAAATTTTCTAACTTTGGGAGCATTATAGTCGTTTTGCAATTTCTGCCCAATGTGCACGTAAAACGAGGAATAATCTTAAAATATTCCGCATTCTCCGAAAAATCCAAAAAAATTCCTAAAAATCCCAAATATTGTAAAACGATCATTTATTCTAAAATTATAAATTTTTGGGGTGTTACACCATGTATGGCAGCCATGGTGAACTAAACATCTGAGATCAATCTAAGGATCTTAAGGAAATTCTGCTTTGGCTTTGAGATTCTGTACCTAATTTTGATTTTGAATTGAATTAATTATCTTCTTTTTCTTTTGATTTGGATTTCGAATTGCATGATTAGAGATCTCTATTATGTGATGTGATTCGATTGGATCCTTAATCCTAATTGAGATTTGTGATTAAATTGTGATTAATTAATTATGGTTTAGTCACATGAATTGAAGATGGTTAGGTTGGAAGATTTGTTAATCTAGGTTAATTGAATTTTGGTTATTAAACTAGCATACGTTGCATGAATCTAGTGATCGCAGGTTTATGAATCGTTTGTTAGTTAAATTCTAAATGATTATCTAATGTTGAATTCTATGTGTTTGATGCAGAGATTTTGATCAATCATAGATTAACTAATTAATTTAATCCAAATACATGTTCAATGATTGATGAGAAGCCAACTAGGTTTTTGATGGTTTCTTGGATTGGTTGCTTTGCAATTTGATTATTTTTCTTACATTTAATTATTACGTTTACATTCTGCATACACAATTCCCCCCTATTTGACCTTGATTTGGTTTGATTGGTACCTTGATCTTTAAGAGACGACTTAGTTCGCTACCTTGTGTTACAAGTTCGGTAGAACTGGAATTTTGTTATTTGGTTAAGCTCGGCACTCGAATCACTCACCATGAGAGATCCAATACAAAAAACTTTTAACACGCGTGAGACTAATTCATTAAAGATCAAAATAAACTTTATTTTTCCTGATATTGATCATCCTAGTTCCTAAACTCATTCACTAAATATGAATAATCTTCTCTTAAACTCCTATTGTATTATAAGTATTAAAAAAAGTACATTTACTCTTCTTGTCATCACAATCACTATCAAATTCTTAATCTTAACTTCTTCCAAATGCCCTCGAAATTAAATTTTCATAACTGCTCTCCAAAACTCAATAGATGAATACAAGGAGACACATGCTTCTTGTGTCACCAGCTAGGGCAATATTCTAGGCACTACCCACTCAACTTCCCCAATCCTAACGATGTTGAGCTCATAAGTTTATTAGGCATTCCTCTCCACGAGACTCTTGTATAATGTCACTATTGTTACCGAAACCACTCTTTATATAAATTTCATTTGCTTTCTATTTCATCTTATTCCCAAATTGCTCCACCAAGCAATTTCTTTTTGTAAAAAAAAGTACTTCACAAAAACGTGCAAATTTATTTGTTGTAATCTGCAATGTTTTTCTTCTTCATTTTGTGACATCACCCTACCTAGTCTTTTCCTTATTATCATAGGAGGTGAACTCATATCACCACTCAAACTTTCTATCATATTTACCACATAATAATCTTATTGTTAGAGTCATTATCCTCACAATCAATGGATGCCAAAAGATAAGTTACTTAAGCAGTCAAATTCCAAACAACTCAGAGCCACTTAAACATATCAATTCAAAACTAATGTCGTCTAACTTAAGGTTTAGAACTTCCAAGGTAAAACATTATCTCAACAATTCAAACACAAAAATATACATTCAAATAAGTGTTAATATTAATAATATATCATTTTATACAAAAACAATTATACAACTAATGAAATAATTTAAATATTTAGTTTATGCAATTCATAGCTCTGTAATTGATGTCTGTTATATATTTGTCATTTCTCTAAGTTTGAAGTCATTACTCGTTTGTAAGATCTGTCACACTGCCTTATGTCTTTGACCTATGCATGCGTATGTACGTCGTACATTTGACAGTTGGTCACACATTTTTATAATTAATCATTCTCATTAAAATAATTAACTAATTAATTGATTAATTAATTAAGGATATAGCAATAGAACAAGTTGGCCACACTTTTTTTTTAATTTTCAAATTAATATTATACAACATCATAAAAAATTAAAATTATATTATTTAAAACTTAAAAATATATATACACATTCTTTTAATGATTTTAAGTTAATACTTTTACATTTATATAGTTCAAATTTTCACTTTATTTAATTTCATATTTTATTTTTTTTTATATTTTATTAATTATTTTAGTTTAATATATTAATTATTAAACAAAATAATCTATGAAAATTTTCACTTAAAATTTAAAAAATTTAAAGTTTAATGATTTAATTATTATTTTTGTCATTGTTTTTGAAATGGTCACATATAATAATATATTATTTTTATAATGAAGTAGTATTAGTCTTATACAATGTATTGTTATTATTCAAATCCTATACTATCATAATATCTAGAGCAAACCCCAAAATTGGTCCTCCAAAAAATATTACGGTGTCACCATAGTAGTCCTCCAATGACTTTTTCACCAATTAAGTCCCTCAAAGATATAAAACATCACCACCACATTCATCTTTTTCTTGTCCTATATTAGTCTTCTATAAGGACAAATGTGGTGATGTTTTATATCTTTGAGGGATTTATTTTAGTAAAAAAATCTTTGGAGGACTAATATGGTTACACCGTAATCTTTGGAAGATTACTTTAGGAGTTTACTCTAATATCTATCATCTATTATAACACCCAAACACCAATAAATAAAAGTAAAATATAAACCTACATATAAACATATATTCATATATATATATATATATATATATATATATATATATATATATAAACACAATATACATTCAAAATATAAACACCATTTGCATACATGCATACATAATAAACAAATAAACAACTATAATATTCAAATAAAAAATAATAATATACCAAATGCATAATCCCTCTGCGCCCACGTCCCATGCACTCACATCCCATGAACCCATATATGTGCCTATCTACTGCCACTACTGCCACCATTTGTGCCTTTCCACGTAATCCTCCACCCGTTGCCTCAAAGTTTGGGTCACCATAGAGGTTGTCAAGCTTAGAAAAGCTCCCACGGGCAACAGGCTCAGAACACGGCTCATAACAAGTTCATAATTTTAGGAACCAAGAAACAAATTGTAACAGCCCCTTTTTAACATGTTAGACTAGTTTATGGTTACAAAAGGTAGTATAACACTTGTTTTACATGTATGTCTATTTTTATGACAAACTGAGTTTGTTTAGATACTTAGTTGCAATCCAGAAGTTGAAAAATAGTTTAAAATGACTCAGATAGTAGCATAAATTGCTAAGTTGAGAGATATAAACCAAGAGAGTTTGTTTCTAAGTCACAAATAAGCCAAGTAAGATGTAGTAAAAATTTGAGAACAATTAGAGTCAGTTTGGTATTTTTAGGCATACTGGTTATGCTTTTAATGCCAGATTGACCCCCAACTGATATAGAAAAATAAGATAATAGTGAAACAATAATTTTGATGAATACTAGTATTTATTTCAAAGTTGTTGGAAGTTAGAAAACTTGATTTAGCTAAATTTAAGTATTTTTAGCAGATCAGGAAGTATCAATGTTATGCTTAAATACGATAAGTGGTATACGGGAGAAGCAGCCTTTATACTTGACATTTCTTATAGCATTTCATCACTTTTCACATATCTCTTTCCACAAAAATAGAACCCCAACATATAGCAGAGAAACAAGGGAGAAAAGAGGAGAAAACCAAGGGAGAAGAAGAGGAAACGAGCAAAAAAGCTAAGGGCAAAGCAAAGATTAAACAACCACCATCATAGAAGACTTGAGGTAGGAGATTCTATTCTAAATCTTCATCCCTCTTTTCTATTTTCTTTGTAGATGAAGTTAGGTTACATACTTGTAAAAGAGGGATTTGATGAGCAAATGTAGGTTTTGAGCATGGTTTTTAATTCCAAGGGTTAAAGTAAAGTGTTTATATCTTATTAGATGTATGATTTTGAGTTATTAACACTTAAGAACCATTAAGCTCCATTGGAGACAAAGATGGTGATTTTAAGTATTAAGTGGTGGAATTTCCACTATTCCTTGATTAAGTAAAATTATTGTTTTATAAGTATCACAACATGTTATTGGATCATATTTGAGGTTTATGATAGCTTAGAATCAGAATTTGAGTGATTGGAATGATAATTTTGAGTAATAGAATAGTAAACTGTTCTGTAGAATTCTGCAATCATGTAGTCACGCCTAGGCGTGACTAAACCATGCCTAGGCGTGGGTTGTCCTGTTTCTCAGCCAGGCGAGATAGAGAGTGTCACGCCTAGATGTGGGCAAGTCACACCTAGGCGTGAGTTCCAGGAGTTTTCAACATTATTTTTCTTGATGTGTTGGAGATTCCTACTAATTGAAATCATTTTTATATGCTTTCCTAAGTGTATTCAGATACTTTCAGGGATATTTCACAAAGGAAATAATCACCTAATATATGAGTTCAAGTTGAGTGTTAAGTTACTATATAGTTAATGATTAATTAAATTAGTCATCTAGGACTTTATACACACTTGTGTGGTTTAGAAAATCACTAAAGTTGTGGTTATAAGGTAAACTAGATACAAGTTTGATAAGAAAGTGTACTTATCATAAATGCATAATTTAATCTCTTAAATCCAATATGAGTTGAATGTGCAAATTTATATAGAACCACCTTATTGTATCACTAAGATGGTTGAAGTAAAATATTAGCTAAAGTTGGTTCTATCATATATTTGAGTTTGAACTATAGCACAATTATCATAATTAAGGAAGTGAGTCAAACTCCTTAACTTTGCAACTTAGTGAGTTAAACTCTTTACTTAGAAGATAATTGAGAGAGGTAAGTGTCAATACAACACTTCACCTAGGGCAAATCAGTGAGTTAAACTGTTTGTCAAGCACATGAGGAATATGATCAACCTTATGTAGTGTAGTAAAGTGAGTTAAACTTACTAACACGAGCCTTGGGATGAGATAAGTCCTAAGTTAGGCATTGAAGCGAGTTAAGAAATTTGCCAAGTTTAGTTGATATTATACAGTTGTATGAGTGATTGTGTAATATCGAGGTACTTTAGATTTCTATACATTATATAATTGTATGGGAGATGGTATAATGTGATTATTGATTATGTATCTTATATAAATAGTTATATCGAGATATTTGTATTTAGGCGTTACACAAATAATACAACAGTGGTGGGGGAGGGATTAAAGTGATGGGATGGGGGGCTTGTGGAGGGAGGCCTAGCCAGCAAGGGGGTTAGAGGAGGAGAGGAAATCGAAGATGAGGGTTAAAGTGATGGACTGGGAGCACTTGGTTTCCATCATCATTACTTGAGTTTTGGTGGGGATGGGGTGAGAATGATAATGGAGTAGGAAAAATGGAAGGAGATGAAGAGAGTGGAGAGAAAGAGATGAAAAGAGGAAGAGAGGAGATGAAGAGAGTAAGAAGAAGAGAAGAACAAGAAAATAGAAGAGAAACTCCTGTGTGCATAAGTTATAAAAAAGTTTCTAGCAGACATAAATCTACTAGAAACTTCTACAAGCCAGTCCAATTAGATTTCTAGCGGATATGTCACAAAAAAATGTATGGTGCTTACACCTTGAAAATTGGAGAATGTTTTTAACGGATAATATTCACCACAAACTTTTTTTTTTAAAAAAAAACCTAAAGATTATTTCCCTGTTCATTTTCCGACGGAATTCTTACTAGAAACAAATAAACATTCGTGTCATTTTTTTTGCCAAATAATTTTTCCTAGAATTTATTTAATTTTTTCCTTATTTTCTTGACAATTCATTTTTTGGTGGATTATGCCATTGGAAATATCTTTTTTTTACTAGTAGTCAGATATCCATTAGAAACGTCCATTACTAAATTACAATTTTCATATAGTGTCAACTTGTATTGAGCATGTGGGGAACAATGGGATGCAAAGGACTACACGAATGAAGAGGCTCTTGCGAGCGAGGAATACTAGCTCGATGAGCAACCTATTTTAGCCCCTCAGATCAAGATTTATAAGCTTTGATATTGTAGCATTAGGTTCCAATAAAGAGTGAGGAGTCTAAATCTTAAAGTTGATGGTAAAATAGAACTTGTGAAAGATGGTTGAATTAAGTCCAACCTAAATTAATATTTGTGCAAAATACAACTTGAACAGAAAACTGATATAATAGATGAGCATGCTTAACTCAAAATGCTAGCAAGCATTTCACAATCTAAAACCATAAACCAAAACATCAAATCCTGCACATGCAACTAGAAATCAATCAAGTAGATGAAATAAACATGAATTCAAGCAAGATAAATTAAAAAGATAAAGAAGAAAGCTTGCATAGAGTAATTTATATAGGTACAACCAAAATGGGAAACCTACATCCAATCCCCAGCCAAGCTGAGATTCTTCACTATAAATTAAGTGCTATTTGATTTATCATAGTCTCTATAAGCTAGATACAAGTATTTTTTTTTTCAACACTAGCCTCTCCAAGCTAGGCACGATTACTTTTCTTCCACCTTAGCCTCTCCAAGCAAGAAACCAAGTTATTTTCTTCAACCATAACCACTTCAAGTTAGAAGCAAAACAAACTCACAAGGTTTTAAAAGATTTTAGTGTATAACTCATTCAATAAGTTGGATATGCATATGCAAGCTCAAACACAAACTTTTAAGATGAGTTACAAAGAAAAGCACACTTAAGCATTAGTATTTTGTTGAAGTCTGTATGTTATATTCTTTTTGTGTTCTTCTATTCTAGGTCTATTACAAGCTTTGAATACATAAGGACTTCTAAATTTGAACATTGCAGGTTGTCTTTTACTTTTTTACAGCATGACATCAATATGTTTCTTAGTCTTCAAATAGCCAATTGTACTTTCATTGCTTAGCTGCTCTTATTTGAACAATGCAACTTAATTCCAAACGACTACTAGCCTTGAAGAATGGTCAACGAATCATCTTGGACACAAAATTGATATCAATATGTCACTTTTTGGAAATGAGGATTGACCTGACTTATCTCTTTCATAAGTAAACTCATCTTGGTCTTCGAGTAACATTTGTAGCTTTTGACTTTGTCCATGAAACTTAGTTCTCTCATTCCAATTATGTATTTGGCAACTTCGAAGAAGCATCTTGACAATGTTATCTTGTTCATCTCTTGAAACTTCTTATTTCCTAATGTGTATAGGATTTGTAAACTTAAATCTTCAACTTGTAATCTTCTACAGTTTAAAAGATAACAGTTGGGAATTGCAGATACATCACGCAGTGAAAAAACAAAAAATTCCCACCAAGGTTCCATGTGAAAAGACCATAATCCTTGATTTTTGAGTTTACCTCTTGAAGCAAGATAAAAAACAATCAATCAAATCACAAGCACCGTAACAACGATGATGCCTCTACGTTATCCATATGTACAGACTTGCAAAACGTCCAACGTCCGTAGTCTTGGAGTCTGACCTCTCTACCATAGTGCTAGCTGTGAAGAGAAGAGAAACCTATCACTCTCTCACTTTGTGTTTCTGTTAAGTGCGACTAGGGTTTGTAATGTGTGCCATGACAGCCTCTTAGCAGTGCTATTTATAATAGCTACTGCCTTATGTGAGTGAGAGTAGCAACAAGGTAAGCTGTGTAACCCTAGACTCATCTGTTATAAGCCTGGCCCACGATTGAATCTGAGTCTAACTTGGATCATTATTGCTCTAACTAAGTCTGATTTAAGTGTGCGACCCTGTAAGTTCTCATAATGTTGGCAGTAATATTAAAATCTCATTTTAATATTACAAGTAATGAGCAGTATCTAGCAACACATCACTGTTACCTAAGTAATGAGAATGTCAGTGATTTGACATAACCTTTTTGTTATCAATGTTACCATATAGTTTAGTCCCATTGTCCAGATATCTAGATTGAACACAAGGCATAGAACGTGTCACCATTGTATAGTTCAATCTTGCATTTCCTAATACTCGAGTAGACGTAGTAATAACAAATGAAATCAATATCTTGTATTGACTTATTTGAGCATGGCCATGCATTTCTTAGTTTTACTCAATCAGGGAGCCCAAAGATATCACTTTTGCTATTTAGGAGGGACAAATCCCATCTAGGTCACTCACATCCCTCTACTTGATTCGTGGTATATCCAATAACCAACTTTATAATCATCTTGTTACAAATGACATTTGATGGCATTAAAACATACAACTCCTCATGTAGGAATCATACTGATTTCAGGTCAAAGGACCACATACACCATTATCACTATGAGAACTGCTTATGACACTCACGTAACAATCCACGCATCATTCTCATGGAGGGTTAATCCAATACATCATTACTCCAGTATGTACCCATGTGAAGACTTGATATCTCATATCCATGACCCGTGAGATGTAGCCATCAGTCTAAGCACATACTAGTCTCACTGCATTATTGTCATCCTGGTTAACAATAATACTCGATTAAGGACATTTAAGAATAGTGTTCTGTTTCTATCTAATAGGATCTCACTATCAAGTCATCCACTTGATGTCCTATGGCATAAAACTTACTATTATAAGGACGTTATTATGTTTATCATAAATAACACACAATAAGTGAAATACCTCATATATTATATAAATAGCATAATACAATGTAAACTAGTATGGTCAAAATAAATTGGCCTCTAGGGCATACACCAACAATAGCTTCATCCTTGTATTCTTTAAGGCAAAACTTTGAAGCTTGAAAATTATCTCCATTCATTAATAAATTTGCATGATAGTCTTTCGTCTAAAACTAAGTGTAAATATACAATTTTAAGGAAACCCATATGTTTAGAATCATTACTTAAAGATATGGTAAGTTGAAAACCTTTGGCTAACAGAAGCCAGGTTGGCATGACAGTCACCTATCCTCCTGAATTTTGATAATAAAAAAGTACATTTACTCTACTTGTCATCACAATCACTATAAAATCCTTAATCTCAACTTCATCAAATACCCTTGAAATCAATTTTTCATAACTACTCTCCAAAACTCGATAGACAAATGCAAGGAGACACATGCTTCATGTGTCACTAGCAAGGGCAATAGTCTATGCATTACCTACTCAACTTTCCCAATGCTAACGATGTTGAGCTCACAAGTTTATTAGGCATTCCTCTCCGTGAGACTCATTATACCACTCTTTACATAAATTTCATTTGCTTTCTATTTCGTCTTATTCCTTAACTACTCCACCCAGTAATTTCTTTTCGTCAAAAAATTTACTTCACGAAAACATGCAAATTTATTTTTGTAATCCACAATGTTTTTCTTCTTCATTTTGTGACATCACCCTACCTAGTCTTTTCCACCTCCAAGTGAAACTACGAACATAACTAACTTGTACTTTCAGAAAACCTATTTGGGAAAATACTTGGCCCTTAACACTTTTCCCATAAGCATATTTGGGTTTTTGATCAATCTATAATCTTGCTTATCTAAAAGAGCTAATTAAATGTCTGAAAATTTATGAAACTTATACCTCCATCCTCTTTTGAGTTTCAGAATTTTATGTATTTCACCAAGTGGATTCTTCTATTCTTATTTTTGTTACTGCACCCAAAAGCTATTTGTCATAGATATAATGTAGGCATAATGGGTCTTTATTAGAAGGAAACATCCCATTATGTAGGTAGGGATTGATTAGGCTACTGCCTGAATGAGAATGTCATTACCAACTCTTGATAAGCACTTCTCTTTGTAGACTTTCAACTTACTCCAAACTATCTTAAACAAAGTCAACAACATTTCACTTGGTGCTTCCCACAAAGGTTGGAATTTCAAGTGTGAACACCCAATTTTGTCCAGATCATTAAAATCTTTTAATTCAGAATAAAAAAACTGTTAAAACGAATTTTATTTTGCCAAATCTTTTGCTTTTCCTTAGGCCCAAACATATAGCCCACCTTAGTCTAGATTTAAAAAAAAACAAACAAACAAAAAACAAAAAGTAAAAAATAAAAAAAAATTATAAAAGAAAAAGAAGAAAAAGGAAATTTGAAAAAAAAATGACCCAAACCTTCTTGTATGCATAAACTTAATTTTTTTCAAAATCACCTACTTTGAGCCCAAACGAATTTGTGACCCATCAAACATGGGTTAATCACATCCATCACTTCCACCTAAATCATCTCCCTGCTTGCATCCAAAACCTAAGCAGCAACCATCTTCTTTGCTACTTCAAATCCTAGCAATCTGGTACCCTCTAATCATCAAGGATGCATAATAGGTAAGTGTCCTTTCTCACTTTAATGAAAAAAAGTCTAACATGATTTCTTTCCTCAATTTCTTCACCATCTAGCAAGAATAAATAAATCAAAAGCGTGATTAGGGAAGGGGAGCGAATTCAATAAATACCCAAGCAAAGAGGAAAATGAAAGTAACATAGACACATTGTTCTCAAGACTACCTCAACGAACACCCACTATTTCCAAACCATTCTCACCACTCATCTCCACCTATTCTCGGTAAGCTCCCCACATCACCACCAACTAAACCCCATCACCATAAAAAATCGTGACTTTTTCTCCTCCACCATCACCACCATTCCACTATCCAATCTCCATAATCTTCAACACCTAAAATGCTTCATAAACAACACCAGATACTACCTTTGCCTCCAACCTCCACCATACATCCATTCCACCCAATCAAAACCATCTCCTGCCTCACTATGAAGTCAACCCCACGTTGCCCACCCACATACTAAAATCAACCTTGAACCTATGCTGCCACGAGCTATAGCGACCACAGCGCCAAACAAAAAGATCCACCACACGTGAACCACCATCACACACCACCCGCGAGCCATCACGCTCCACCGTTCCAGGTTAGCCGTGACCCAAAATCCACAAGTTCAGAACCGCGCAACCACCATCCGCATCATAGCGACCCAAACCTCAGACTATCAATCACCATCATCGTCGCTCTACCTTTAACAAGCCAACCAGATGTCACTAGGAAATGCGCCCAATTGCCACCTCGTCATTGCACATGTGCCCCAACTCCAAAGCACTAAATCGGTTCGCCACGAACCACCATCAGGTAACCTGCTTGAGACAAGGTGCATAGAGCTCGCGTCACTGCATAAAGTAGATCACAATGCCACCGAGATCTCTGCAGCTCTGCACTCCACCACTACTAGCCTCCCCCATTGTTCGTTTGTTTCTCAGAGACCATAAGCTTCATTCTTTGTCTTTTATTTTATTTTATTTTATAGAAGGGAAGGTGAGTCTTTTGCTATTGTTTTGTTAATCTAATTTTTTTAAAAAAAATGATGAAAATATAAAAGGAAAATTAGATGGGCCTTGTTTTGAAAGAAATATTTTTGTTAGGCTTTTTTAACTTGCTAAAAAACAAAAAAAATAAAAAAAAATAAAAAAAAAACAAAAAAATAAAAATAAAATGAATAGAAATATTTTGAGTTCCTTTAGATTTAGGTTCCATTTGTTGACTTATTGAATTTTATTTCTATTTTCATTGGTATGTTTAGTACATGATCTTTGTTTTAAATAATGATCTTATACTAATTTTACAAATGAAAGTTTTTTTTAAATAAAAAAGGATTATCTAAGTTGTGTCAGCTTGTTAGTCTTGTTGGTTTTAAGAGTCATCTAAGTTGTAACAGTTTGATGACTTGAATTTCTTCTCATAAAATCAAGTGAATTTTCAAAAAGATTAAAATAAAACATTTTCTTTAAATAAAACTAACCAACCCACAAGTATTTTATAAAAGAACTACGTGACTTTGAGTTCTCTATTGTACCAGGGGATGCGTAAGTGTGCAAGTAAAGCCAAAAATTAATTTTACATAATTTACTAGTTCTTATTTTATTTTATGTTATTTTACTTTACTTTTATTTTATTTTATTTTATTTAAAAAGGGTAAAACGAATATTTAAAGACTTTAAATAGTTGCGCAATTATCTTAGGGTAATCATCTTGGGGCAGATGTATTAGGGGATGTTGTGGGGTTAAGTCTCCATCATTTCTTATACATAATTAGACTCCCGAATTTCAAATTTTGAACGTAGACCATTTTTCTTAGGTTTTCCATTTTTTCCTAATAAAAAAAATAAAATTAGTGGCGACTCCTAAATTTTTTAAATTTAAGTTGCTATTCTGTCGTGATTACAATCGCGATAAATGGTGATTCCACTGGGGAAAGGTTAGAGGGTCAAGCCCATATAAGTTGGTTGTGCAAAATTTTGTTATCTTTGTATGTTTGTTTTACCTTTTTTTTAACTTTTTTAATCTTTAATTTTGTTTCTTATCTTTAATTATTTGTTAATTACTTTGTTTATCGTGTTAACTACTTTATTATACAAACCTTAGGGTGGAGAACCTTTTGGAATTTGTGTTGTGTTTGCTTTGTTTTGTAGGATGTGGCTAGTTTTTAGGATTATAAAGTTTTGTATGCTCCCTACACCCATTGCACCTATATGTTTATTACACACATTCAAGTAGGGGCCCATACCTGGGTTTGAGTGAAGCCTAAGTTAGGTAGATGTTGCATAGTGGTAGCCATTTTAGATGTGCATCTTGTTTGGTTATCCTGAAAACCTCAACTAGAGTGTGCCTTTTTAACGAATGTCCCACACCTAGTGATTTATGCACTGTTTGTGGTCAACATTCTGAAATAGGATATAGCTCTAAAGACCTTTAGAATAGTAGAGTTGTAACAGCCTAATACTGACACCCTAGTATATCCGACATATACCTGGATAAGCAGTATCAGTTATGCTGCTTCTAACTTAATCATCAACTAATCCATAACATTTAAATAAACAATTATGGAGAGTCATATCTAAAAGTTATACATATATACAACTTTTACATACTCAAAGCAAATATAATTAATTACATAAGTTGTGAATTGAAAACATTAAAACGAAACTAATCGAATTCTTATGTTTTCTTCATCTTCTTATCCTATTGTAGGGCTTTGAGCTGGATTTACATGGAAACACTGCAGGGTGAGAAATTATAATTCTTAGTATGAGTAACCAATACTAGTATTTAAACATATATATTGAATAAATGAAATCTAAAACTAAACATACTATCGATATTAAACAAGTGTCTATACAATTATAAAATATCAAATGTCTTCTCATGCCTAACCTTTACTCTTTGAAATAGGCATACTATACTAACTTCTCTGTTCTAGTTATTCAATGCCATTATAAAAGTACTGAACAAATATCACTTTCAATGAATAACCATGCTATCTTTGGATTAATGATTGCCATGGGTAAGTGAGACCATACTCACTGCCACTAGAATATTCACATTCTGACTCAGTGTAAACATTCACTTAGTAATTTTATAATCCAATAATAAATTCATACACATAATTTAGCTATTCTCAAGAACCACATTCCTTTGTACTTATCTATGTAGAATAGGCTAAATAGCCCTTAGACTACCTGGTAATGTATGGACTATTCCATCACACAAATCTGATGATGAGTGGATTGTTTCATGTACTATTTCCACAACATCCTTTCTGATGATGAATGGATTATTTTATGTACTACTTCCACAACATCCTATCTCTCATCCTTAGCTTAGCATAGGACATAAATCATCCATAGCTTAGCATAGGATATAACTCATCCATAGCCTGGCATAGGATGTGTTTATTCACCGCCTAGCTTAGGACGTAACTAGTCCACCGCCTAGCATAGAATATGCTCATCCACCGCTTGGCTTAGGACGTAACTAGTCCACCACCTCACATAGCATATGCTCATCCATTGCCTGGTGATAGAAATATATTTTATTTATTTAATAATCATCTCACTAGGTGTCTTAAGGTTCAATTTGGCTTAATTGATTTGATTTTGTCATATTTTATGATATTGGGCCTAATTGGATCATTATGGGAATTATTGCATGAATTTGTGTTAATTTGTCTATTAGGTAGTGTTCAGTATTTTGGTTGTAATATGAGTTTCGAGTATCTAAGTGGTGTGATTCTGGTCTTGTAGGAAAGCTAAGACAAATATCTACAAGTTTGGTGAGGACCTCAGGAGTTGAATCACACGTTTAGATAATTCAAATTGAAGTTGAAGCAAGAGCTAGAATGTTGATCCTGACAGCTTGACCTCTGCGCACTCATCAGCCCATATCTTGAGTTATAGGGATGCAATGGACGTTAACCTAAGCCCAAATGAAAGCTAAGATCCAAAGCTACAACTCTTATCAGACTCCTAAGCTAAACTACATCGTTTTTTGCATGTAATTGAAGCTGGACATCAGAGACGAGTTATTGATGAGTTTGACCACTTAATTGAGCATAACTTGAGTTATAGGCCTCTAAATGACATGAGACTTGGGCCCAATGATTTCGAGACATCTCTTATCTTTTCATTCTACACTTTTCATTTTCTCTCTAGATCTTTCTTCTCTCCCATTTCTCTAGTTTTCTCTTCTTTTTTTGAGTTCTTCCCTCCCATTCATGAGGGGTAGAGACTTTAATCACTCCAAGGGATTAACATTCTTGATGATTAATCTTAAGATCTTGTTTTAATTGCTATACAGTCATCTATTAGTCGAATTTCTCTTCTTCTTCTTCTCTTGTTTAAATTATGATTTAATGCTTAATTTGATTGGAATTTGCATATGTTAATTGCATAATTACCATGTGTCAAGAGATGAATTCAGAGATTAAACAATGCATCAAAGGTGTTTGATGAATTATTTAACTTGGTTGGATCTTGGTTTTTAAGTTAATTTGGGTTTTGGATGGATGCTTAATTTGTCTAACCTCAATTAATTGAATTTTGGAAGTGTTTCTAGTAAAAGATCCGTGGATCATTGAGAGGCATCTTGATGTGATCTAAGACCAAGGGTTTGGTTGATAGTTGATTGGATCTTTAGTAATCAAGGATAGATTGAAATCAAGTTTGGACAATTCTCTTGGATTGGTTGCTTCTTAATTCTATTTCTATTCTTTTATTGCTTTATGTTTTTGTTGTTTAATTTCACAAACTCTTTCCCCCTGTTTATTAACATCTTAATTTGGCTTCATAATTAGAGTGATCTACGGGCTTGACCCGGTGTTACCTTATGCTGCAAGTAGTTTTGGTAATTCAGTTATAAATTGATTTAAATTTAGTAAACTCGACAGTTATCAAATTTTTGAAAAAAAGGTTCAACCTAATAGGAAGGATTAGAGCAAGAGGCTTGAAGATGCTCTATGGGATTATAGGACCACCTATAAGACACCAATTAGGATGTTTCTTTACCGGATTGTCTTTGGAAAGGCATGCCACCTGCCTGTGGAGATTGAACACTGAGCATATTTGGTGGTAAAGAAGTGCAACATAGACCTAGGCAAGCGGGATTGCAAAGAAAGTTGCAACTACAAGAACTTGAAGAAATCCGCCTGGAGGCCTATGAGAGCTCCAAAATGTACAAGGAAAAAACCAAAGCCTTCCATGATAAAATGATTACTAGAAAAGAATTCAAAAGTGGTCAAAAAGTTCTCCTTTATAATTCCCATCCTAGGTTAATGCTCGAAAAATTAAGGTCTAGATGGGATGGACCATTTGTTGTTACTAATGTTTTTCCTTATAGTGCAGTTGAGTTCCAAGATGTGACAACAAAGAGAACATTCAAGGTTAATGGGCATAGACTTAAGCATTTTCATGAAGATTGTCAAGAGTGCAATGTGGAAGTGATGGCTTTGCTCGATGTGATTTACACGGATGGATAATGAGGGAGGCCCTTACCACACTTTTATTTTACTTACTATGAATATTTTGGTGATTTGCATTTTGGATTTTTTTATGCTTTACATTGAGGGCAATGTAAAATTCAAGTGTGGGGAGGGGATGGAATAAATTTTATGTTGTTGCTAGTATTGTTTCTGTAAAAAAAAATTGTGTATTTTTAATTGCTTTCCAATGATGTTTTGAGATTTGTGAAGTTTATGAGTTTGAAGCAATTGAAATTCAAGGTTCATAGTATGATTGAATAAATTTTCTTCCTTCTTAAATTTCACATGCTTGGTTTTTGGATGTATGATTTGTGGATTGAGTTTGATATATGCATACCTTGTGAGAATTTGAGCATATTGATGGATGGATTAGCATTTATGTCATTCTCTTCTTTGTTGTGTGATTTTCACTCATGGCAATTGATCACCCTAGAACTTACTTTGATTCTTTTTTAGGCTACTTTTTTCACTTGCATGCATGAACATGGTTGAGGCATTCTCTTTTAAATTAGCTACTTTGGCCAAATAGCCAACCTTGCATCATTTCCCTTTGATTAATCCCCTTGAGCCTATTTGCCTATTCTTTGTCTTAGCTCATTATATGCCTTATGTGAAAAATCATGTTTTTACCTTACCTTAGGGAATGAGAGAGCATTGGTTCATTTTCATTTGAGGAGCTCCTTTGCTTGTGGACAATTAATAGTTCAAGTGCGGGGGTTATGCAAATTGATGTGAATATGCAAGGTGATTGGTGAAAAAAAAATCATAAAAAAAATGAAAAGAAAAAGAATAAATGCAAGAAAAGTTGTGAAAGAAAAGAAATCAGAAAAAAAGAAAAAAAAAGAAATAAGAGAAGGAATATGTAAAAAGAATGTGCATAATATGGAATTGGGGGTAAAATTTCACGCTTGTCACTTGTCAATTAAGCTCCTCCCCAATGCTCTTTTATTCTCTTTGGTACTTAACTAGTCATATTCACATTGTTTCCTTCCCTTACCTTGACCCTATTACAACCTTGAATAAAGTCCTCTTGATTTTTGCATGCATATGTTTGAGTAGTGGAGAAGTAGAAGATAAGCAAGCTTATGGTAGTGCAATTTTCATGGGTTGAATTGAGTGAAGTACTTACCTTGCAAACACTTGAAAGATTGAGAGTGTATCTTGTGAGGATCTATCATTCTTGATTCATGTTTTTCAAATTGAAGATACCTTGCTTATTGGTTTGAGATGTGAAGAAATGTTACCTCGTGAATGTTTTGATCCCTTGAAACTTTGGTTGCTCTTCTTGCTTGTAAACTTTTGCATATTTGAATATCATTGGAAACTAAGTCTTTTAGATTTTTAAGCTTTTGAGTTTGTATTGTTTTTCCTTGTTCCCTAGTTTTGGTCTTATGTGAATTGCCCAAAAGTGCAAAAAAGCTAAGTATGGGGGAATTTGATAATCACATATTTTATACATTAATAAATCCTCATTTTTTAGTCATTTACACTTTCTATGTGTAACAACCTAATATCTGTACCCTAGTATACCTGACATGTACTTGGATAAATAGTATCAGTCCTGCTACTTCTAACTTAAACATAAACTAATCCATAACATTTAAACAAATTATTATGGAGAGTCATATCTAAAAGTCATACACAAATATACAACTTTTACATTCTCAAAGCAAATATAAAGAATTACATAATCTTTGAACTAAAAATATAAACTAAACTTTTCTAGTTCTTCTGTTATCATCATCTTCTTACCCTTTTGCAGGGCCTTAACCTAGATTTACATGGAAACACAGCGGGGTGAGAAATAATAATTCTTAGCATGAGTCACCAATACTAGCATTTAAACATTTGTACAACACAAATGAAATTTGAAACTAAATATACTATTAATATTAAACAAATGCATATTCAAATGTAAAATATCAAGAGTCTCTTTATACCTCAATTTTACTTATTAAAGTGGGCATACTATACTAACTTATCTGATCTTGTTATTCATCAACATGATATAAGTACTGAGCAAATATCAATTTTCAATGAATAACACTACTAGCATTAGAACATTCACATTGATGCTCTATGTGAACATTCATCTAGTCACCTCATAATCTAATATTAAACTCATACTTATAACTTAAATATTCTCAGGAACTGTATATCCCTTTAACTATCTGATGATAAGCAGACTATTCTATGTACTAATTCCATATCATCATAACTAATGATGAACGAACTATTCCATGTACTACTTCCACAACATCCTATCTCTTCCTTCGCCTAGCAAAGGATGTAAGTCATCCATAGCCTAGCATAGGACATAATTGGTCCATAGCCTAGCATAGGACATAACTAATCCTTAGCCTAGCATAGGACATAACTAATCCTTAGCCTAGTCTTGGATATAACATCCTTGGCCTAGCCTTAGATAACTAATCCTTTTATGAAACACCCCGGTGTCACCACTCTATTGGGCTTCCCCGGTAATGTCCACTACTTGAATAACTAATCCTTTTATGAAACACTCCGGTGTCACCACTCTACTGGGCATGCTCGACAATGCCCACTACTCGAATAATTAATCATGTTACGAAACACTCCAGTGTCACCATTCCGCTAGGCTTGCCCGGAAATGTCCACTACTCGGATAACTAATCCTTAGCCTAACTTTATATATAACATCCTTAGCCTAGCTTTGAATAACAAATCACAACTCCACCTTTAGCAAAGTGCTTTTCTCACTCCCTTTGCTAGGTCAAGGGGATTACCTCGCTCCCTTAATTAGGAATTGTGATAAACTATGGTTCAACCTTTCTAAATAAAGGAACCAACTCTTCCTAACTAGGTCCTATGGCACTCAACTATTTCCAACAAGACCATATGGCACTCAACTCTTTCCAACTAGTCCCTATGGCGCTCAACTCTTACCAACTAGGCCCTATGATGCTCAACTCTTGCTAACTAGGTCCTATGGCACTAAACTCTTGCCAACTAGGCCCTATGATGCTCAACTCTTTGCAACTAGGCCCTATGGCACTCAATTCTTTCCAACTAGGTCCTATGGCATTCAACTCTTGCATATTTAACTCAACTTTAACTATTAAATGAGTTACTAGTGTTTCTAGAACTCAAATCATCCCAAAACACTTCAAAATCTTGCCTAAAAAGGTTGATTTTCAAGATTGTGCCAAATGTGCATCATAACTTCTTAAATTCTTATAATTTATGAGCATATAGTTTTCTCTCATATCTTTTGAATGCAATAAACCTCATCTCATTTAGCTAAGTGTAGCCAAAGTTATGCGACATTTTGTAGAAGCCAAAACAGGGCATTTATTGATTTACCTGATTTTGTCCAGACTTTAAACTGAAATTGGTAACAAACTAAAAGTTGGAAAATTCTGAAATTTTACAAGCAAGAAGCCTTACATCTTAGCTTCAAAATTCCATTGGTCTCATGTCAATACGACATTGGAGCAAGAAATTATGTAATCTGGTTTACTGGCTGACAGAATACTTTTTCTATAGAATTTGTCTTGGATTCAAACAGAAACTGGTATTGATTAGCTTGCTCTATAATTCTAAAATTTTTACCACGTGAAGCCTTATGTCTTAGTTTTCAAGTGCGACTAGAATCAGGTCAATCCAATTTTTACAGCTCAAGTTATGTATCAGACACTACAAGTTGTCAGGATGTTATTCTATCTCACGCCTAGGCTTGGTTTTACCACGCCTAGGCGTGGTGCTCTCTATCTCACCTAGGCTGAAAACTGATCATCCCCTGTAGAAAGTTCTATAGAACACGTCTCTGCATAATTGGTTTCCAAACCAATAATCTTCCAAATCTTGGATTCTAAGTGATTTATAACACCAATGTGAGCCTTTAAACTTATTGTAACTTTTATACAACCTATTGATTCACTTAGGCATAGATTTAGGTTCAAAATCACATTAATCCTAACTATTTCCAAGTTTTAAATCTATGAACAAAATGGTTTGGATTAAGTCATAAATGACCATCTAGCACTCTCTAAGCTAAAAACTTCCTAACTTAGACCTTGGAATCAAGAACCAAGCCAAGAACATGGATTTGGATATCCAAACCCCTTTTCTATCCATGAAAACCCTTCATTATTCAAGATGAACAAAGAGAGAAAATGTGAATAGAAATCTCATACCTCTTGATTGGATGATCCATATTCAAGTTTAAGCTTTGATCTTAATCTCCTTTGGGTCCTTCTTCTCCTCTTCCTCTTCCCTTCCCTTCTTTCTTATCCTCTTTCTCTTTTTCCTTTTTCTCCTTCTTGTTTTCTGCTCATCCATAATGAGAAAGGAGAGAAAATGAGGGTAAGGGCAAACTTGTCATTTTGACATTTTGCTGTAACTTCTTAATTTGTTAAGAATACTTAGATCTCACCAAATCAAGTTTTCTAACTTTCAACAGACTTGAAATAAATCCTAAGATTCATTAAAAATCATGTTTCACCTTTATTCTATTTTTTCATATCTGTTGGGGGTCAATCCGGCATTAAAAGCATAACCAGTATGCTTAAAAATACTAAACAAACTCTGGTTGCTCTCAAATTTTAACTATATCTTATTTAACTCATTTGTGACTTAGAAACAAGTTATCCATACCTGTTTCCATCGACTTAGAAATTTATGCTACTATTAAAATCATTTTAAGCTACTTTTCAATTTTTGTGTTACAGCAAAGTACCTAAACTGACATGTTAAACAAGTACAAGCCTAACATGTTTCTCAAGATGTTACATTTCTCCCCTCATTTTAAAATTTTATCCTCAAAATTACTTTTCTCTTGCCACAACTCTAGGCAATCTTACTTTATATGGGACTCCAACTCCCAAAAGGCTCCTTCGGTGTCAACTTCACCCTTTACTATCCTCTGGAAAAAAGGAATTTGGACACCTATTCTGCTATGTTCTTTTTCTTTCTAGGCTACCAAACATTATCTGAATATCTTAGTACATCTTAGTAGTCTCTAGATGGATAGTACACTTTTTCTTGTGAGCTTCCTCTAAAATCCCTTTCTTTGATCCTTGACTCTTTTGGAAGACAAAGTTTATCTCTAAACTTCGTCATTCCTTTCTCAGTCATAACAAAATCCTTTCGGGCTTCTTAGAGGATTTGCTCACTCATGTCCCTTAAAGTTTCATTCTCTTCTTGAGTTTCTAAGATCTGAGTCTTTAAGCCATTTACTATGCTCACTCTACTCACTATGAGACTATGTGGCACCATAAACCGCTAGACTTAAATTCCTAAAACTATTGAGAAGTTCACTTTATCTTGGACCATCATCAAGGACACCTGTAGGAATTTCCTACCTAGTGCATCGGCCATTGCAGTGGCTTTACCCGGATGATACTATAACTCAAAGTTATGATCCTATCATCACAACCAAGTTATGCTTAGCATTCCATCCATCATCTTTGTCTCTTGTTCATCTTTTTCTGACCAAACAAGTGCTGCCAACTTGTAAGATCATTGAATATCTTAAACCATCTACTAGTTTAACTTGCACTATACCTGTAAAGAGTTCTGCTTTTCTCTTAGGTGGTAACTCATTTATATTCCTAGGAAATACTTTTGGATGTCTTCTTATCACAAAAATATTCCCTAAGACTTGTTCAACTTCCACATATAAGGAGAAAAGGAAAACGTATCCATAAATCCCCTTTACTCAGAATTTGTTCACTTGTTTAGCTCTTAAAACATAGACTCTAAAGAAATAGGCACAGAAGAATCATCACATGTAAACCTCAATGTTTTATCTGATAAATCCAAAACCATATCTAATCTAACGTCCACGTTAAGAAGAAATAAACTAATAAGATTCAGAAAGAAAATCTTACTTTCTATCTTTACACAACAATCCAAACTTACTAAGGAAGTTGTGACTAACTTTCCTGTTGGTGTAACAAGGAAAAAACATAGGAAAACTCAACATAGGCAAATCTGATCTCTTTATATACTCGTAAGAAATCAAGGAGTAGGAACACTCCTGAATTATACATTACAACTTAGAGATCATCATTAACTATATCTTTATCTCGTGAAATTGGAAATATGAGCTGCCTCCTTACTACTCAAAGTAAAAACTCTTACTTTAACTTAAAATTTAAGGTTAGGCACTGCTCCCAACTTCTGTACACATTTATTTAAAAGTGTTTTGGTTAGCCACAAGTATAACATACTATTTGGCCAACTCAACTAGGTCTGCCCTATGATGTCTTCCATATCTAACACATTTTAGTCCCTTCATATCTGTTTAAGCTCACTTACTTTTATCTTGAGGATAACTAGGTCTAGAAGCATACTTCATATACCTATCACCCCCTCTCTTCCTCTTATGAAAATCTTGCAACTTTTGTTCCACTTGAGGCTAACTGTAGGGACCATTAACTATTTTCTTGAATAACACAAACAACACCATTCTCTTTATCCTTCAAGTATTTATTGATACCATAACTCACGTAGAAAATGATTGGAAATTCAACTTCACTTATTCATGATTTCACTTCGAGTATCATGAAGAACTCGATACTATCCATCCTTCATCAACTTTCACAAACAAAGAATGGTGAGTACAGAAAAACGAATGCCATAACCCTTTAACTCAGAGTTCTATGGGTTGAAGTTCGATTCTATAACTTGCTCTGTACTTATCGCTTACTTCTTTGAACTTAGCCATTTACTGGCATACTAACATGCCACCTTATTCAGGTCTTGAGAACTCTATCTTATTGACATTCTATTCATCAAAACTCTACTCATTTCTAATATATAGGAGATAACTAAAACTGTCAAATCATCTAAACAAACCTTAACTGTAGAGATTTCCTTCATTTTCTTAAGTTACTTCACCTACTCCAAACGAGTATTACTTTCCCTTACAGGATGTAGGATTGGCCTTACTAAACTTTGAGAGATTTGGGGAGTTTCAGTCTCTTGCTACCACTACTGCATACACTTACTGTATTAGTGGTACTAGCTACTGAGACGAATTACTTCCATCCCTTCTAAAACTTTGCTTGCGATAGCAGTCTGCTTCCTGCTAGCAATTGCCATCTCTAAGAACACTTTAGCTATAATAATTGATCCTTTACTAGAAGAGTTCCTATTGCTTATAGCTCGCCTTGGTGAAGTAATGGTTTCCCAAACACACTATGTATAATGGTAGCCATTAACACTCCAACTTAAGGCCTGTCATGCAATCCTATCTACACATCTCACATATGCGACAAGAAATGCTCTAATATTGCTTAAGCCTAGTCAGTCCAAACCCTGACTCACAGGATGAACTGCTCTGATACCATAATATAATAACCTAATATTTGTACCCTAGTATATCTGATATATACCTGCATAAACAGCATCAGTCATGCTACTTCTAACTTAAACATCAACTAATCCATAACATTTAAATGAATAATTATGGAGAGTCATATCTAAAAGTCATACACAAATATACAACTTTTACATTCTCAAAGCAAATATTAATAATTACATAAGCTTTGAACTAAAAACATAAACTAAACTTTTCTAGTTCTTCTATTATCTTCATCTCCTTACCCTTTTGCAGGGCCTTAACCTGGATTTACATGGAAACACTGCGGGGTGAGAAATAATAATTCTCAGTATGAGTAACCAATACCAATATTTAAACATTTGTACTAAATAAATGAAATCTGAAATTGAATATACTATTGATATTAATCAAATGCATATTCAAATGTAAAATATCAAGAGTCTCCTTATACCTCAATTTTACTCATTAAAGTGGGCATACTATATTAACTTCTCTAATCTAGTTATTCATCAACATGATATAAGTATTGAGCAAATATCAATTCATAATGACTCAATTTGTCACAAAACTGAACTGACATGTTAAGTAAGTATAATAGTACCTCTGGGACCATATACAAGCCTAACATGTTTCTCGGGATGTTACACCATGTACTTAATTGATTGAGCTTGGTCATATTTTGTAAGTTTGGGCTCAAATTAGGCTTAATTGATCATTTTTAACATTATTGAGATTTTACACTGTTTATATATTTCGACCATATCTTAAGTTCTAGATGTTTAAAAATTATGTTTCTTATCTTGTAGGAACGATGAAAGAGAGCTCTATAATTTTCATGAGAGCTCTAGGACTAAATCAAACATCTAGTGGAGCTAATTGAGCCTAGAATTCAGAACACAGGTTCTATCATTAGAACCTAAGCAGTGTGCACTAATCAGAGCATAACTTGGGTTGTAAATGTGATATGGGCCTAAAACCAATGGAATTTGAAAGCTAAGACATATATCTTCAATTCTTATGAAGACCACTTTTCTAAACTACGACGTGTTGATGGAGTTTTCATCCATTGAAGTCAACCAACGGAATCAAATACCCTTTGAGAATGATTTATCCATAACTTGAGTTGTAGACCTCCAATTAACATAGGGTTTGGGCCTAATTTCTCATAAATGACCCAACTTTGTACCCATCAGGTTCTAATGATGTAAGGTCAAATTAGGGGTTAGTTATAGGGGGTGAGAGTAGAAATCTGAGATGACCTATTCATTCTAGACTTCTCACCTTCTTTCTAGATCTTTCTCTCTTCTTATTCCTTCTTCCTCAAGCTTCTTCACGGTGACAACTATGGAGAGCTAAACTTATGTACTCAATTAAGAGATTTTTGAAGAAATTGTGGTTTGGATTCTTGAGATATTGGTTCTATTTTTGTGTTCGAATTGCATTTGGATTCCTCTTTTTCTTCTTCTTCTTCTTGATCTTGAATGCATGAATGATGATTCTGTTTATGTTTGATCTGATTGGGTCTTGATTTAAGATTGAGAATTATGGTGGAATTTATGATTGATTGATCTGAATTAATCACAGAATTACAGAGGTTAGGGTGCTAATTTGTGCCTAGATTAATTGAATTCGGAGAGCAAATTAACATAGATCTAACATGAATTGTGTGATTGCAAATTTGTGTGTCAATTGTTAATTGAATTATAGATGATTATCTAGTATGAATTCTCGATTTGATGCAGAGATTTTGGTTAAATTTAATTTAACCATTCAAATGCAGTTCAAATGTTCATTGAATCAACTAAATTTCGGATAGATTTCTGAATTGATTGCTCTTTTAATTGAATTTCTCACTTTAATTATGCTATTTACATCTTATGAGTTCTCAAATTCCTTCCCCAATTTTAGCTTGATTTGATCAAATTGCATTTGCAATCCTTTAGAGACGATCTGATGTTGTTTTTTATGCTACAAGCCATAGGTGTAACTCAGTTACAATTTTGATTAAGTTTGGAGCTTGTCACCTAGCTTAGGACATAACTAGTCCACCGCCTAGCATAGGATATGCTTATCCACTGCCTGGCTTATGACATAACTAGTCTGCAGTCTACCATTGGATATAACTAATTTGCAACATAGTTTTGGATATAACTTATCCATAGCCTAGCTTTGGATATAATTGATCCACAACCTACCTTTGGATATAACTGATCCGCAGACTAGCTTTGGATATAACTGATCACAACTCCAACTTTAGCAAAGTGCTTATCTTACTCCTTTACTAGGTCAAGGGGCTTACCTCGCTCCCTCAATTAGGAATTGTGATAAACTATGTTTCAACCTTTCTAAACAAAGGAACCAACTCTTGCCAACTAGGTCCTATGATACTTAACTCTTGCCAACTAGATCCTATGGCACCCAACTCTTGGCAACTAGGTCCTATGACACTCAACTCTTGCCAACTAGGCCTTACATCACCCAACTCTTTAAGAGAATAAAGCCTTTACTAAAGAACTTGCATATTTAACTCAACTTTAACTATTAAAGGAGTTACTAGTGTTCATAGGGCTCAAACCATCCCCAAAACACCTCAAATCTTACCTAAAAAGGCTGATTTTTAATATTGTACCAAATGTGCATTATAACTTCTCAAATTCTAAAATTTTGTGAACAAATATATTTCTCTCATATCTTTCAAATGCCATAAACCTCACTTCATTTGGTTAAGTATAGCCAAAGTTATGCGACATTTTGCAGAAGATAAAATAGTGCACTCATTATTTTTTTAGAATCTGACTTGACTTTAAACTGAAATTGGGAACAAACTAAAAGTGGTAAAATTTTGAAATTTACAGACATGAAGCCTTTTATCTTAGCTTCAAAATGGCATTGGTCTCATATCAATACGACATCAGAGCAAGAAATTATGTAATATGGTTTACTGGCTACCAGAATGCCTTTTCTACAGAATCTGCTACGGATTCAAACAGAAATTGGTACTGATTAGATTGCTCTAAAATCTTGAAATTTTTCACCACATGAAGCCTTATGTCTTAGCTTTCAAATGCCATTGGAATCAAGTCAATCCGATGTCTGTAGCTCAAATTAAGCAACTAAAACCATAGGCTGTTCAGAATTGCCTTGTCCTGGTCTCTGGAGCACATTCCTGGCTTACTGAGACTTGGAGGTCGCGGCTCTACACTCCCTAATGCCGCGACTTCCTGGTAAAAACATGGTTTTTGCATAATTATTCAGAAACCAATCAGAGAGCCACTATTTCACACTATTTCAAAGGGTTTTCCACCCCTAACTTGATTTCTAATCATATAAATATCATCAAACACTAAACTAAACTCAATAAACTTAGATTATGATCAAAATCAATTAATCACAGCCAAATTCTCAAATTTCCCAAATCATTTCCAAGTTCCTCCATCATGAACCAAAATGGTTTGGATTGAGTCATAAATGACCATCTAACACTCACTAAGCTAAAACTATTTTAACTTAATCCTTAAAAACAAGAATCAAGATTAGAACATGGATTTGAATCTCCAAACCCACTTCCCACTTATAAATCCTAAGGTTATTCAAGATGAACAATAAGGAAAAATGAATAGAAATCCCCTACCTCTTGTAGACACTTGATCCTTGAAGCCTTGCTCTTGATCTTGGATCTTCCTTACTTTCCTCTTCTTTTTTTCTTCCCTTTCCTCTCTTCTCTCTTTTCTTTTTGTGCTTTCTATTCTGTTTTTAGCTGAGAGAATGAGAAAAAAGAGAGAAATCAGAAACAAGGGCAAACTTGTCAATTTTGACATTTTGCTGTAACTTCTTGATTTGTTAAGAATACTTAGATATCACCAAATTAAGTTTTACAACTTCCAACAGATTTGAAATAAATCTTAAGATTCATTAAAAATCATGTTTCACCACTTTTCTATTTTTTCATATTTATTGGGGGTTAATCTGACATTAAAAGCATAACCAGTATACCTAAAAATACCAAACTGACTCTTATTGTTCTCAAATTTTAACTATACTTTATTTAACTCATTAATGACTTAGAAACAAGTTATCCATACTTGTTTCCCTCAACTTAGCAATTTATATTGTTATTCGAGTAATTTTAAGCTACTTTTCAATTTTTATATCCTAATAAAGTGTCTAAACTGACTCAATTTGTCACAAAATTGAACTGGCATGTTAATTGAGTACTAGCTACCTCTGTAACCATTTATAAGCCTAACATGTTATTGATGGTGTTACATTTCTTTCCTCATTTTTAAAATTTTGTCCTCGAAATTTCCTTTCTCTTGTCATAATTCTAGGCAATCTTACTTTATATGGGACTCCAGCTCCCAAAATGGATCCTTTGGTGCTAACTTCACCTTATACTATCCTCTGGAAAAAAGGCACCTAGACAACTATTCTGCCATGTTTTTTTTCCTTCTAGGTTACCAAACATTATCTGAAGATCTAAGTACATCTTAGTAACCTCTAGATGAATGGCATGCTTTCTCTTGTGAGCTTCCTCTAGAATCCCTTCCCTTGATCTTTGACTCTTTTGTAATACAAAGTTTGTCTTTAAACTTCACTATTCCATTCTCAGTCATAACAAAATCCTTTCGAGTTTCTTAGAAGATCTGTTGATTCATGTCCCTTAGAGTTTCATTCCATTCTTGAGTTTCTAATATATGAGTCCTCAAGTCATTTACTGTACTCACTCTACTCACTATGAGACTATGAGGCACCACAAACAATGCTAGACTCAAATTCCTAAAACTCTCGAGAAGTTCACTCTATCTTGGACTATCATCTGGGACACTTGTAGGAATTTCTTACCCAGTGCATCAGTTGTTGCAGTAGCTTTACCCAGATGATACTATAACTCAAAGTTATGATTCTTTCATCACAACCAAGTTCTTCTTAGCATTCCATCCATCATCTATGCCTCATGTTCAGCTTCTTCTGATCAAACAAGTATTATTAACTTGTAAGTTTATCAAACTTCTCAAACCATCTACTAGCTCAACTCGTACCATACCTATAAAGAGTTATACTTCTTTTTTAGATGGTACTTATTCATCTTTCTAGATATTACTTCTGGATGTCTCCTTATCGTAAATATATTCCCTAAGACTTGCTCAACTTCTACATACAAGGACAAAAGGAAACATATCCTTAAATCCCTACTACTCAGAAGTTATTCCTTTGTTTAACTCTTAAAACATAGATTCTAAAGAAATAGGCACAGAAGAATCATCAGATATACACCTTAATGCTTTATTTGATAAATTCAAAACCATGTCGAATCTAATGTCCATGTTAACAAGAGATAAACTAATAAGATTCACAAAGGAAATCTTACCTTCTATCTTTACACAATAATCCAAACTTATTAAGGAAGTTGTGATTAGCTTTTCTATTGATGTAAATAGGGATAAAACATGGGAAACTCAACATAGGTAAATCTAATCTCTTTATATACTCGTATGAAATCAGGGATTGGGAATACTCCTGAGTTATACATTACAACTTAGAGATCATCTTTAACTATGTTCTTAACTTGTATAAGATTGGGAGATTGATTCATCTCCTTACTACTCAGAGTATAAACTCTTATTTTAACTTGGGCTTTGAGGTTAGGCACTACTCCTTACTTCAGTGTACACTTACTTAAAAGTGTTCTGGTCAGCTACAAGTATAACATACTATTTGGCCAACTAAAACTTAGTTTGTCCCCATGTTGTCTCCCATATCTATGACACTTTGGTCCCTTCTCATTTGCTTAAGCTCAGTTACTTTTAACTTGAGAATAATTAGGTCTAAAAGCATACTTCATATACCTATCATCCCCTCTTCCTCTTGTGAAAAACTTACAACTTCTATTCCACTTGAGGCTAGCTATAGGGACCCTCAATTGTTCTCTTGAATAGCACTAACAACACTATTCTCTTTATTCTACAAGTATCTAACGATACCATAACTCACGTAGAAAAGGATTGGAAACTCAACTTCACTTATTCATGATTTTACTTCAAGTATCATGAAGAACTCGATATTATCCATCCTTTGTCAGCCTTCACAAACTAAGAATGGTTTGCATAAAAAAACGAACGCCACAACCCCTTAACTCAGAGTTCTATGGGTTGAAGTTCGATCCTATAGCTTGCATTGTGCTTATCGCTTACTTTCTTTGAACTTATCCTTTTATTGGCATACTAACATGCCTTCTTATTCAGGTCTTGAGAACTCTATCTGCTTGGCATTCTGTTCACTAAAACTCTGCCTCTTTTGTTAACATATAGGAGATAACCAAAACTCTTAGGTCATCTAAACAAACCTCAACTATGAAGATTTTCTCCACTTTCTTACGCCATTTCACCTACTCCAAACGGGTCTTACTTTCCCTTACATGATGTAGAATTAGCCTTTCTAAACTTTGAGAGATTTAAGGAGTTTCAGTCTCTTGCTACCACTATTGCATACATTGACTGTATTAGTGGTACTAGCTACTGAGATGAAATTACTTCCATATTTTCTAAAACTCTACTTGCGATAGCAGTCTGCTTCCTCCTAGCAATTGCCATCTCTCAGAACTTCTTCAGCTCTATTAGTTGAATCTTCACTAGAAGAATTCTCACTTCTCCTTGTTTGCCTTGCTGAAGTAATGGTTCCCAAAACACAGTATGTATAACGGTAACCATTAACACTCCAACTTAAGGCCTATTATGCAATTCTATTCATACATCTCATATATGAGATAAGAAATGCACAACACTTAGTGGAAAACTGTAATCTAGCTTAAGCCTAGTCAGTCTAAACCCTGACTCACAGGATGAACAGCTCTAATACCATAATGTAATAGCCTAATACTGACACCCTAGTATATCTGACATATACCTGGATAAGCAGTATCAATTATGCTACTTCTAACTTAATCATCAACTAATCGATAACATTTAAATAAATAATTATAGAGAGCCATATCTAAAAGTTATACTTAAATACAACTTTTACATACTCAAAGCAAATATAATTAATTACATAAGCTGTGAATTGAAAACATTAAAACTAATCTAATCTAATTCTTTTGTTTTTTTCATCTTCTTACCTTCTTGTAGGGCCTTGACTTGGATTTACATGAAAACACAACAGGATGAGAAATTATAATTCTTAGTACGAGTAACCAATACTAGTATTTAAACATATATACTGAATAACTGAAATCTGAAACTAAACAAACTATCGATATTAAATAAGTGTTTATAGAATTGTAAAATATCAAATGTCTTCTCATGCTTAACCTTTACTCTTTAAAGTTACCTTACTATACTAACTTCTATGTTCTAGTTATTCAATACCATGATAAAGTACTGAACAAATATCACTTTCAATGAATAACCATGGTATCTTTAGATTAATGATTGCCATGGGTAAGTGAGACCATACTCACTACCACTAGAATATTCACATTTTGACTCTATGTAAACATTCACTTAGCAATGTTATAATCCAATACTAAATTCATACACATAATTTAACTATTCTTAGGAATCATATTCCTTTGTACTTATCTATGTAGAATAGGCTAAATAGCCCTTAGACTACCTGGTAATGTGTGGACTGTTCCATCACACAAATCTAATAATGAGTTGATTGTTCCATGTACTATTTCCACAACATCCTATCTGATAATGAATGGACGATTCCATGTACAACTTCCACAACATCTTGTCTCTCATCCTTAGCTTAGCATAGGATATAACTCATCCATAGCCTAGCATAGGATATAACTCATCCGTAGCCTAGCATAGGATATGCTCATCCACTACCTAACTTAGGACGTAACTAGTCCATCGCCTAGTATAAGATACACTCATCCACCGCTTGTCTTAGGACGTAACTAGTCCACGATCTCACATAGGATATGCTCATCCACCGCCTGACTTAGGACATAACTAGTCCACCGCCTAGCATAGGATATACTTATTCATCGACTGGCTTTGGACATAACTAGTCCGTAGCCTAACCTTGGATATAACAGATCCACAGCTTAGCTTTGGATATAATTGATCCGTAGCATAGCCTTGGATATAACTGATCCGTAGTCTAGCTTTGGATATATTTGATTCGCAGCCTAGCTTTAGATATAACTAATCCGCAACCTAACTTTGGATATAACTGATCTGCAGCCTAGCTCTGGATATAACTTGTAACATCCTAATACTATTACCCTAATATAAAAAACAAATACCTGGATAAACAATAATAGTTATGCTATTTCTAACTTGAACATTAACTAATCGATAGCATTTATAAATAATTATGGAAAGCTATAACTAAAAGTCTATACATATGCATCAATAGCCCGATGGGCAAAGTTTTATATATACAACTTATACTTCATCAAAGCTAATATAAATAAATACATCAACTCTATCTATAAAAAGAAATAGATAAAACTAATCTATGCTAGTTCTTCTATTTCTTTATTTTCTTACTCTCTGAAAGGTCTTGACCTGCTACTACTATGGAAACACAGAAAATGGGTGAGAACATAAAAATCCTCAGTATATACATGTATCTCATGGCATTCTATAATATAAATTACATTTAAACATAATCTATATCGACATTATACAATCGCTCATACAATTGTATAACATATCAAAGATGTCTCATACTCATATGATAAAAACAACTATCTACAGAGTTGTAACATATCATAACTAGTTCATTTATAAATTTAGGTATTACACGTATAACCTTCTTCTATGAATATACTCACCAACTCTGAAATGTAGGATTAACACAAGCAATGAAGTCTTTACTCCATGTCACTCAAACATTTACATTCTCTTACTCTATGTAAACGTTCACTAAGCCAATACTTAACCTTAAACTCATAAACAAACCATCAATTCCATACAATTATACAATATGATCTATCCTAGACAACTGCCCATACAATTGCCAAGGAATAGGAAATGTATATGATTTTGTGTGTGTGTGTGTGTGTGTGTAACTTGCTTATTCCAAACTTTCTTTAAATTTATAGATAAAAAGACTGACTCTTCAAACTACCAGATAATGAGTGGATAGGTTCTTACTCACTCTAGTGAGAGTACTATTTCTACTACATAAAAATTAGTAATCCTGGCACTAACGAGCAGCTAGGGCTAAATCCTCACTTAAAGAGACTTTTGGACTTTTCCTTCTATCTCCTTTGGCTATGTGATTATACATCATTAAAGATTACTCTACTTTGGAATTAGCAAGTAACAGGAAACTATGCAACATTATGTATAACTCATACAAAACCACCACCTTAACTTGTCACATGGTTCTCTCTAACCAAGTGAAGAATTAAACTCTAGTAAACATGTACTCTCAGCTCACTTGTAACTAATAAAGGAACATATTCCATGTTTCTAGTGAAGAAATCATACTTATGATACTTGTATCAAGCTTGCCTCATTATCACATCACAAGTGGTAAACTATGTTACCCTAGTGTACTTAAGGTCCTAGATACTTTAGGCAATTCCTAACTTATGGAATGCTTAAAGCCTCATACTTTCCCATATATGCAAGGTAATCATTTTCTCAATGAAATATCCTTACTAGAGTCTTAACACATATTACTAGGCATGTATAAGGGATTCTAGTAAGTAGGGAAATCCTCTTTCCCAAAATAAATCTCCTAGGTAAATACTTTGGGCGCCTAGAAAGGCTAATTTTCAAGAATGCACCAAATGTACATCCTAACTTCTAAAATTCTAGAATTTTATAAGCAAATAGCCTTATCTCATATCTTTCAAATGCCATAAGTGTCACCTCATTTGGTTAAGTGTAGCCAAAGTTATGCAACAAAATACAAAGGCTGAAACAGGATAACTTCCTATTATACCAGAATCTGACATAACTTCAAATAGAAACTAGGAACTCATAAAGAGTGCTAAAATTCTAAAATTTCTACCACACATAGCCTTACATGTTAGCTTCAAAATACCATTGGTCTCATGTAAATACGATCTCGGAGGAAGACGTTATGCAATCTTGTTTGAAGGATGTCAGTCTACCTATTTCTACTGAATCTGACTAAACTTCCAACCGAAACTGGTATTGATTGGGCTAGTCTATGTAATTGGCTAGTTGCCATTAATTATAGTTTTGATGATAAGAAACATGAAGATGATGAGAAGACCAAGTCCAAGTTTTTCAAGATTAGCTTTAGGACTTAGGATCTATCATGTATGGAGCTGATAAATAGATATCTCATTGGTTAAACTTAAAAAATCTAAAATAATCTACTCCTTAAATTAAACTGAGGTTTCAAAATAGTTTTTGAAAGATCAAAGATTTTAGAAATTGGAAATAGTTTTTCAAAAGCAATTTAGAATGGTTTTTCAAACTGTTTTTAACTGAGGTATTCGAATACCCCTCTATAGTATTCGAATAATCTGATTCCAATTCATACGCTTCTATTTTTTCAAAACAGAAGTATTCGAATACCTCTTGTGGTATTCGAATAACCTGATTTCAGAATATACCTTTTTAACTGAGGTATTCGAATACCCTTGACTGGTATTCGAATAACCCTGCTTTGATCAGTTTTTGAAATAAGTTTTGACAGAGGTATTCGCATACCCCCTGATGGTATTCGAATAACCCACGGGGCTCTGCTTTGTTTTTTTTTAATTCTTACGAGAAGTCTCAGCATTTATTATCAAAATAAATGCACCCAACGACCTTCTTGATACGAAGCTCTATAAATAAAAGTCTGAGTCACCTCTGATCAGTCCCCGAACATTCTGATCAATTCTTGCTTGGCTGAAAACGAGTTTTACATTATTTTCTCTCTTTTTATGTGCTCTTAATATTAAATCCTTGAGATATCTGTGAGACAACTCCTTAGTGCTTCAATTTGTATAATTTACTCTGAGTGAGAGTTTCTCTTCGTCTATATTTTGGTTCTTTGTAAAAGGGTGATGTATCCTTTAATGAAATTGTGAGGGTGAGGTATCCCTCAGTAAAAAGGTGAGGAATCCCTTGTTGTAAAGAAGGTGAGGTATCCCTCTAGTAAATAGAGTGAGGTATCCCTGTTGTGTAAAAGTTGCAAGCACCTATTTTAAGCTTGTATTGAATAGTGGAAAATCTCGAACTGTGTTTCGGGGACTGGACGTAGGCCACAAGTGGTTGGTAGTCGAACCAAGATAAATATTGTGCCTGCTCTTCTCTCCTTTATCTCTTTATTTTCAGCAATTTATTTATTATTGCTTAATTATTTATTTACTGTTCTTAAGACATTTTATCATCCTTATATATATTCATTATATTGCTTCAAGAAATTTGTATTAAAAAGGGTTTGCGAAAAAGTTTTTAATTACCCAATTCACCCCCTTCTTGAGTACTGAAGCCACTTGGGTAACAAGTGGTATCAGAGCTAGACTCTTATATAAAGAGCTTAGCTGCTTCAAGAGTACATGGCTTCATTAAATGATTTTTCAGAAGCAACTTCCATAAATCGACCACCCTTTTTCAATGGGGATGGTTATGCATATTGGAAGGAAAAAATGAAAATCTTTATCTAGGCTATTGATCTAGATGTGTGGTGTAACACCCCAATTTTTAGAAAATGTTCTGAATGTATTGTTTGCTGTTTTTCAAGCTTTTGTGTGAATGACCGTTGTGTCCCTATTTTACTGTTTCTCGATTTCTGTATGAAATACAAATACGTTTATACAGGCTCAAATTTTATTTGATCTTTTTACGTAATTTGTTTCGAGACGGTAAAATAAAAGTTTTTCCGAGCTACTATTTTAATTTTTCTGATTGATATACAGACAATTAATACTGTCTGTAATTTTATTTGAATGTTTTGGTTGATTAGCTACGTTGTGGGAAAAAATGAAAAAATGACCATTACGTCCCGAATGTCTTTGTTTGTCTTTTTTTGCTTGTTTTTAATTGTTTTCTACTTGATTTAGTGTTCAATATTACTTGTTTGTGATTTTATTTAGACTTTTTGTGCGATTTGCTCGGACGGAAAATAATATTTTTCCGGCCGGAAATCTTGTTTTAATTATTCAGTTTGGGATCTTACTAAACCCAATTCTGAATTAGACGATTAGTAATCTTTTAATTTTTAGAATTTAACTGTCCAATAAAATAATTTTGTATATTATTTTATTAGTCAGTATAATTAGATGATAGTGGACTCGAAAATGTTTTGCGGGACCCACGTTTAGCTAAAACAATTAACTTAGTAGCTTAATTAATCATGATTAGTGAAGGAACATTCTTGAACATGGTGACTAAGCTAGATGATAAGGCTAAGTAATGATTAAGCATGATGACTAAGGGTAATGACTGGGTTAGGAACAACCAATGGGAGACAAGCTTGCTAACCAAGTTTTAATCTTGACCTTTGATGCATCCAAGGGCTTGGATGAAGCCAAATCCATGCACACCTTGCATGCCCATTGAATGCTACGGCCAAGGGAGTGTGGAAGACCATTCTTCACTTTTCTTTCATGCAAATTTCTCTCTTCTCTCTCATCCAAGAACCCTAAACACCATTGATGCTTTTCTTGTGAAGCATTCGGCCAAGCCAATACCTAGACCATCCAATCATCCAAAATTTCATCTAACCAAGTTTTCTTAACCTAAACACAATCCTAAGAACATCTTTAGTTGGGAGTTCTTGCTAAATCTTTCATTTGAAGCTTGAAAACCTACTTGGAAGATTGTACCAAGAAGGTGAAATTCCTAGTTTTTCTTTTCTAAACTCTTTTTCAAAGTCCTAAGCCATGTTTTCTCCATGGTTTAAGCTCTCTTTCTATGGTTAGTAACTTGTAATTTTTGTTTAAGCTTGTTAGGTTCTTGAAGGAGGAAAACCGAAACTCTAGGAGGAGTGAAAGAATCCTTTTGTCTTCATTTAAGGTAAGAGGAAGACAAATCTTATCATCTATGGATGGTGGTAAGAAGATGGAGTGTGGTTTTGTGATTGTAGAATCCATAAGGATTCATTTGTGTGGTTGTTAGTAGCTTGTTAATATGGTTGTGTATTTGTTAGTAGCTTTCCTATTTGTTGTTTGTAATAATTTGCATGTCTACAAGCTTTAATTTGCATGTCTACAAGCTTTGATAATATTATTGCATGTGTTAGAATTGCATGATAATGTATAAGATGTGAATAACATGTCAAGGAATGCATGTGTGTTCAAAGAACACTCCACAATGCCC
The DNA here is from genome assembly GCA_029884605.1 of Ormosia emarginata. NCBI lineage: Eukaryota > Viridiplantae > Streptophyta > Magnoliopsida > Fabales > Fabaceae > Ormosia > Ormosia emarginata. Next base: position 27,005,437 of record JAQQTP010000074.1, on the reverse strand, counting down.
ACGGTTTCTAACCAAGAGGGAACCAAAATGTTCTCTTAATGTTTCTAAAAGGTAATTTAATTAATCTAGGAGAATTAGCAAGATATCAAGTTGTTTAGATCATGAAAAATGAATTGAGAAATCAAATGGTAAGACTTAGTATTTTCGGCCAACATGCCTAAAATTAATGTGTTGATTTATAAAACTATTTTCTAAAACAATGGGTTGATGAATTTAAACAATACAGTAAGTTTGAAAGGTATTTAGAAGATGAAAAATAATTTTGAAATCAAATACAAAGGGTTTATGAAATTTGGCCAACATGCCAAACTAGGTATTCATAATTTCTAAAATCAATACCAAACCTCTTTAAGTAATATAAGTTAAAAGGGAATTTTTCTATAAAGAATTTTGAAGAAACAAATTGATTTGACTCAAGTTAAAGGATTAAAACTAATGATTTTATCGATAGAAAGGAAATACAGTATTTTCGAGAATTTCTAACATATAGCTCACTTTATGTTTTGAAGCATGTTAGAGATTTTCAAAAAGAATTAAATTATATGGTTAAAAATTAGGTAAACAGAATTTTTATGAAAAATTTAGGAAACCATTTATATAAATTTTCTAAACAAAATACTGTCAATTTTTATTAAAAATGGACAAATAAGATAGAAAAGAGGTCCAAAAGACAGTATACGGTATGGAAAATATTTTACATAGTTTAAACGTACTATTTATTATTTCTGTTTATTTAAACAGTAATTTTTAAAGTATTTGAACAAGAAAACGATTTAAAAATCTTACGCGATTGAGAAAACATATTAAAAATCCTACGCGATTTTGAAAACAGAAAAATATATTTACGCGATTTCAAAATGTTTATAAAAACGACGAGATTGTGAAAATGCGATAAAATTTCTACGCGATTGACCGAAACAGTATTTTTCTGGATTTCTGTATTTTTTCTGTTGTCGGGCTATGAGGTGAACCCGTACAGGCTTTGAGACAGTATTTGTCCAAGTGGGACTTACTGTATATTTTTACCATTGAGGGCATATATTTTTATACCTTGAGGGTATTCTAGTGATTTACCAATTTTTGGTGAATTTTGGTTGACGAGGTGAATCACATCGTGTTGTCGATGCGATAAACGTAGTGTGGTTCATTGTTCTAATGAACTTGGAGACGTTAGTGTACGGGATTCCATATATGGACGGAGTTGGTAGCTCCATTTGGGCCGTGTGTAACCGATAGCACACTAATGGACTCGACACGCACTATATTTAATCGAGATTTGTAAAGTCTAGTAGTACATTTGCTGTAGTGTCACGACGTGAGACAGTGAACTACACCACGCCTGGATGGTGAATTCCCAGTGATGTGGGGCTATAGACGCAACGTGTGACCGCGGAATAGTTGGTACAGGGCAGCTGTGGTACTAATAGATTTTTGCGAGTCATTCCCTCTGATATCTGTGGTATCTGTGTTGTTTAGCTCCATGGAGTAGGAACGTGTCATATTTCATATGAGTATATCTGGAACCTTATTTTATTTTATCTGTCTATTTTTATCTGGTTAGTATTATGGGGATTATTTATCTGTTCTATTATTTTATCTGTGATGTTTTATTTTATCTGTGATATTATGTGTCGTTATGATAATTAAATCTTTTTCTTTATTACATTATTGATTTTTGTTATAGCTTTTCATATTGCATGAATTGTATAACTATTGTTTGACGTTTTCTTATTTACCATGTTTGTGATGATTTTAGATTGTCTTACCTCTTTTCTGTATTGTGTATGTTTCCTGTATATTTATTTTACGCGATAAAGAGTTTGAGGAAGAGGAAGAGGAACGACCTCTTGAGGTTCTGTACCCAGAGGAGGAGGAAGATCAGCTAGCCGACGACCAGTTTGACGATCAAGAACCATCTGATCATCCATATTCGTTGGACTGATTAGTTTGGAGATGGCGGTGCCTGGATTTTTGGAGTTCGTGACTCTTGAGTTTCACGGTGGGTCATTAGCTTGGCATATGCGGGGAGACAGAGACTCCGTGACGTACGTGGGACGGCTGACAGTGTCCCTACGTCATAGGTTTGATGAGGAGCCAGTGATGAGGACTACAGTGTTCCTACATTTGGAGTTACCATTGTCCATTAGGCGTCATTGGGGTGGGATATCCATTGAGCCTAGTGAGATGACACTTGTGTCAACTGCGCGGTCACATTTCCGTCGAGAGTCGAGGCATCCTGGATATTTGTCTTCTGATGAGTTTCCTGAGAGTGATCCATCAGAGGATTGAATGTTCATGATGTGATTTGGGCGCGTCTGCGTATGGTTGTAGAAATTGCTTTAATGTTTTTTTTTATTTACTGTTTCTGTTTAAATATTTGTAGATGTAGTTGTAAATTATTTGTATAACTTATAACTTGGAACATATGTATATTATGAGTGATGTTGTTCTGTTTATTTTATGTTTCCGCATTATTTTATTTTTAATAATCTGTTTAACAGGAATTATTTTACGACCCATATTATTATGTAATAAATGTTTTATAACTTGGGTAGATTTTATTTATTTTCTTTATATATGTGACATCCTCCAAAGGGGTGTTACATGTGGGATACTGTCGAAAATGGCGCATTTATACCTACAAGAGTTGTTGATGGTGTAAAAACCGAGACACCTAGAAATGATTAGTCTAAAGATGATAAAAGAAAAGTTCAATATAACTTAATAGCCAAAAACATCATTACCACAGCTTTGGGGCATGATGAATTTTTCAGAATTTCAAATTATAAAACTGCTAAAGAAATGTGGGACACTTTACAAGTTACCCATGAGGATACTAGTGAAGTAAAGAGATCGAGAATAAATTCTCTTACTAGAGAATATGAATTATTTAGAATGAACCATGCTAAAAGCATTCAGGAAATACAAAAGAGGTTCACCCACATTGTAAATCATCTTGCATCATTAGGAAAGAATTTTTCTACCGAAGATTTAATTAACAAAGTGTTGAGATGTTTGAGCAGGATTTGGCAGCCTAAGGTGATAGCTATATCTGAATCAAGAGACTTGTCAACAATGACATTAGCTACACTTTTTGGAAAACTTCAAGAGCACGAATTAGAACTCAACAGGCTTAACCTAAGTGAAGAAAATGATATGAAAAATAAAGGGATTGCACTTAAAGCCACCACCTCCACTATCAATAATGAATAAGAAGACGATGGAGATGATGTGGACAACATTGAGTTAAATGAAGAGAACCTCAGTCTTCTGGTAAAGAAATTCGGAAGGTTTCTCAAAAAGAAAGGAACTCAAAGGAGACCGCCTTTTTCCCCAAAGAAATTTGAAAAGAAGCCCTCAAAGGAAAGAAGAGCTTACATAGCATGGGAGGACAACGACATGGACTCAACCAATAGTTCAGATAGCGAGGAAGCCCATCTATGTTTCATGACCAAAGGAGAAGAAGAACAAGAAAGCGACATTGAGGTAATTTCTAATTATGAATTATCTCATTCTTATGATGGATTACAAGATGCCTTTGAAGAATTGCATGACGAATCAATAAGGCTCACAAAAATAATTTCTTCATCTAAGAAAACAATTTTTTCTTTAGAAAACCAAATTCTAATTTTGAATAAAGAAATTGAAGAATTAAAAATTGAAAATGAGACATTAGGATTAATTGATGAATGCACATCTCATTCTTCATATGCCTCTACTTCTTCATCTTGTTCTTCATGTCATATGCTTGAAAAAGAAATTGAAGATTTAAAGAATACTCTTGCTAAATTTACTTTTGTAAGAGATAATTTAAATATCTTATTAGGAAAACAAAGAGCTATTTTTTAAAAAGTCGGGATAGTATATAACCCAAAAAATCAATAAAAATTTAATAAAAATTTCTTTGTTAATTCTAGAATTTCATGTTGTCCTTTTATTAAATGTTTTTATTGTGGAAAGAAAGGACATAGTGCTTCAACATGTAATGCAAGGAAAAACATCAACATGAAAATTGGAACTAAAATGGTATGGGTTCCCAAGGGTACTACACCCAAAATTGACATTCAAGGACCCAAGAAAATTTGGGTACCAAAAACCAAAAATTGAAATGTGTTGTAGGTGCTTGAAGGCCAAGAGCTGACTTTGGCATTTTGAAAGAGGCTATTGCAAGCACAAAACCAAAAATAATTCCAAGCTCTCTTCATCATTCTCATAAAGCTTGGACTTGCAATCCTTGAATAAGTATTTCCATCATTGGGTAAGTTTTCCCCTCTCATTTTTGTATCTGTACGTGAAAATCTATGTTTTTCTGATAGGTCTATTCGAATACCATCATAAGATATTCGAATACTATACATCAGTACAATAATATTATGTCTCTATAAAGCTAGAGTATTCGAATAACTAATATAGCTATTCGAATAACCAGAGACTTATCATATCAGTGTATCTCACATGCCTCTAGAGTATTCAAATACCTTCCAAGGCATTCGAATACTTGCACCTGCCTTGTCTTCTTTTCTGTGGTGGGTATTCGAATACAGTAAGAGGTATTCGAATACCACATGGCTGAAAGCCAAATTTACAGCCTGATCTCTATTCTGTTTCAATTTTTTTTATACAAATGCAAATATAAATGTATTTGACTCTATGAATAACATGCTTTTGATGAAATATATCTTATTTCTTTTGAGCCTAAATTTATGCCTTAAATGAAAATTACATGATGTTCTTGAATGCATATTTCTTAGCTTGTTCTTGCCCCTTCTTTTTCTCAAGAATATGTTGCATATTTAAATTCTTTGTAATACAAATGCTTAATGTAATTGGCTAATGTTTTGATAGATATATGAACGTGATAACAATTGCAACAAGTGGCATTAAACAAGTGGTCACTTGGCCAAATTAATCAACAAAATATCTTTTGCTCTTATGAACTCCTTTGTTGTTTTTAACTTATTATTTTGAATGCTTACTTGCTTATGAGTTTGGCTAACCTCTGTGGATCCAAAAATTAATGGATACCAAGGAAAGTTCTTTAAATTTTATTGTAGGATGATAACTACCTCAAGCACACATTTAAATGAAAAAGATTATTCAACTTGAGGCAAATGAATGAAGAGAGACATGATGAGACTTTCTTCAAGAACAATGGAATGAAATACTCAATGGAAGAAAGCTCAAACTTAAAGGACCAATAAACGAAGAACATTACAAAGAAGAATCTCTCTTTATCTAATTCAATAAGTATCTCTATCCCTAAGCGATTGTGACATTCTATATGGATTGTATGATACTCATTGATTAATTGATCTTAAATGATTAAATTTTTTTTTTCGTTACGTGAGTAGGATGCTTAGCATTGATAATGTGCCAAATTAGATATTATCTTGCTAATGTTGTCATTGCATATAAGGTAAATAAAGTTAGTTCTATAAAATGCTCTAATCCCTATGACAAATTTCATCAATGTAAAATGTTTAATATCTATGATTCTCTTAATATATGGCAGATTTATAAGAAATTGATAACAAGTGGTAAATGTTTTACATTTTGATAACAAGTGGTATTAAATATAAATGAATCTCTTGGTAAATGTTCATGATTGTTGTGAATACAATGCAATTGGTCGATCCATAAATGAATACATCTTTGCTCATGTGCTGAATATTATGCTTATCTTGCTAAATTTATAAAATTATACTTCGTTGCTATTCTGGTATGCTTTATCTTGCCCCATCTTTTTGATCATGACAAAAAGGAGAGAAAAAGCTTGAATTCTTTATTTGAGAAAAGTCAGGGGGAGAAAAAGTAAAAGTCCGGTAAGACAAAAATGGAAATTGGATTCCAAAAGTAAGGGGGAGCTGCTGTGCACATCTCTGATATAAATCACCTCTTATGAAAAAGAGGAGGAGTAAGTATCTCTAAACAATCTTGTGAATTCCAATTTATATAAACTAATTCTTTTCTCAAATGTTAGTTTGTCATCATCAAAAAGGGGGAGAATGTAATTGGCTAGCTGCCATTAATTATAGTTTTGATGATAACAAACATGAAGATGATGAGAAGACCAAGTCCAAGTTTTTCAAGATTAGCTTTAGGACTTAGGATCTATCATGTACGGAGCTGATAAATAGATATCTCATTGGTTAAACTTAAAAGATCTAAAATAATCAGCTCCTTAAATTAAACTGAGGTTTCAAAATAACCTGATTCCAATTCATACGCTTCTGTTTTTTCAAAACAGAGGTATTCGAATACCTCTTGTGGTATTCGAATAACCTGATTTCAGAATATACCTTTTTAACTGAGGTATTCGAATACCCTTGACTGGTATTCGAATAACCCTGCTTTGATCAGTTTTTCAAAATAAGTTTTGACAGAGGTATTCGAATACCCCCTGATGGTATTCGAATAACCCACGGGGCTCTGCTTTGTTTTTTTTGAATTCCTACGAGAAGTCTCAGCATTTATTATCAAAATAAATGCACCCAACGACCTTCTTGATACGAAGCTCTATAAATAGAAGTCTGGGTCACCTCTGATCAACCCTCGAACATTCTAATCAATTCTTGCTTAGCTAAAAATGAGTTTTACATTATTTTCTCTCTTTTTCTATGCTCTTAATATTAAATCCTTGAGATAACTGTGAGACAGCTCCTTAGTGCTTCAATTTGTATAATTTACTCTGAGTGAGAGTTTCTCTTCGTCTATATTCTGATTCTTTGTAAAAGGGTGAGGTATCCCTTAGTGAAATTGTTAGGGTGAGGTATCCCTCAGTAAAAGGGTAAGGAATCCCTTGTTGTAAAGAAGGTGAGGTATCCTTCAAAGGGGGTGAGGTATCCCTCTAGTAAATAGGGTGAGGTATCCCTGTTGTGTAAAGGTTGCAAGCACCTGTTTTAAGCTTGTATTGAATAGTAAAAAATCTCGAACTGTGTTTCGGGGATTGGACGTAGGCCACAAGTGGTTAGTGGTTGAACTAGGATAAATATTGTGCCTGCTCTTCTCTCCTTTATCTCTTTTTTTCAGCAATTTATTTATTATTGCTTAATTATTTATTTACTGTTCTTAAGGCATTTTATCATCCTTATATATATTCATTATATTGCTTCAAGAAATTTGTATTAAAAAGGGTTTGCAAAAAAGTTTTTAATTACTCAATTCACCCTCTCTTGAGTACTGAAGCTACTTGGGTAACAGTCTAAAATTTTTACTACATGGAGCCTTATATCTTAGCTTTCAAATGCAATAAGAATCAGGTTAATACGATAACTACAGCTCAAGTTATGCTACAAACACCACAGGTTGTTCGGATACTGCCCTATCTCATGTCGAGGCGTGGAAAACCTACGCCGCGGCAGCTTGCTGTAGAAAATTCTATAGAAACCAAGCCACTGTTCCATTGGTTTCAAATCTTTTTTTAACCTTCCAATCTTGAATTCTAAGTATTTTTCAACCCTAATCATGGTCTCTAATCATGTTAGATTCATTAAATACTAAATTTATCTCATCAATCATGGATTTAAACTCAATCAAGCAAAGAGAATTCCATTTACTAACTTGTTCTTCAAGGTGGCCCATGGACATCTACCAAGTATAAACAAGCTACCGTGCATCCAACAAGCTATAAACACCCTAACTCAAATCTTGGAACTATAAACCAAGCCAAGAATATATATTTGCTTATCAAATCCATTTTTTACTAATCTAGTGACCTAACTTCAACTATAGGGAAAGATGGAGGAAAATGATGAAGTTTAAGGTTAGAATCCCCTACCTCTTGTAGACAAGATGATCAACCTTCAAGCTTGAACTTGATTTTGATCTTCCCTTACTCCTCCTTCTTTACCCCCTTTCTCCCCCTTTAGTTACTTCTTTTTTTCTCCCCCTTTAGTTACTTCTTTCCTTTCTCTTCTCTCATTTTTTGTTTCTATTTCTTTTCTTTTGTTCTGGAACCATGGGAATAGAAGGAAATAAGAGGAAAAGTCCAACTTTGCCCCTTAGACCTAAAGCTGGAACTTTTTATATGCTAAGGACACTTGAATTATGCTAAATCAAGTTTCCTAACTTCTAACAACTTTAGAATAAATACTAGGATACATCTAAATGATTAGTTCACCATTATCCCATTTTTTCATATCTGCTACTAGTCAATCCAGCATTAAAACACACAACTTGTATGCCTAAATATATCAAACTAACTCTGATTGCTCTCAAATTTTAACTACACCATCTTCCACCTATATGTGACTTAGAAACAAACTCTCCAAGTTTATTTCCTTTAACTTAGCAATTTATGCTACTATCTGAGTCATTTTATGCTACTTTTCAACTTCTTGGTTGCAACTAAGTGCCTAAATGAACTCAATTTGTCACAAAACTTTACTGACATGTCAATTAAGCATAATGGTACCTATGAGACCATATACAAGACTAACATGCTTTTCGGGATGTTACATAACTGATCCACAACCTAGCTTTGGATATAACTGATCCGCAGCCTAGCCTTGGATATAACTGATCACAACTCCACATTTAACAAAGTGCTTTTCTTACTCCTTTGCCAGGTTAAGGGGCTTGCCTCACTCCCTTAGTTAGGAATTGTGATAAACTATAGTTCAACCTTTGTAAACAAAGGAACCAACTCTTGCCAACTAGGTCCTATGGCACTTAACTCTTGCTAACTAGATCCTATGGCACTCAACTCTTACCAACTAGGTCTTAGGACACTCAACTCTTGCCAACTAGGCCTTACGACACTCAACTGTTTGAGAGAATAAAGCATTTACTAAAGAACTTGCATATTTAACTCAACTTTAACTATTAAAGGAGTTATAGTGTTCATAGGGCTCAAATCATCCACAAAATACCTCAAATATTGCCTTAAAAGGCTGATTTTCAAGATTGCACCAAATGTGCATTATAACTTATAAAATTGTAAAATTTTGTGAGCAAATATATTTCTCTCATATCTTTCAAATGCCATAAACCTCACTTCATTTGTCTAAGTATCGTCAAAGTTATGTGACATTTTTGCAGAAGCTAAAACAGTGCACTCACTGTTTTTCTAGAATCTGACCTAACTTTAAATTGAAAGTGGGAATAAAATAAAAGTGATAAAATTCTAAAATTTTACAGGCAAGAAGCCTTACATCTTAGATTTAAAATGTCACTGGTCTTATGTTAATACGACATCGGAGCAAGAAATTATGCAATCTAGTTTATTGGCTATCAGAATGCCTTTTTCTGCAGAATCTGCCTCGGATTCAAATAGAAACTGGTACTGATTGACTTAATCTAAAATTATGAAATTTTTTACCACATGAAGCCATATGTCTTAGCTTTCAAATGTCACTAGAATCAGGTAAATTCGATGTTTGAAGCTCAAATTAAGGCAACTAAAACCACATGTTGTTCAGAATTACCTTGTTCTAGTTTTCAAAGAGTGTCGCGACTTCCCTTGATTGATGTTGTGGCTTCTTGGTCTCTGGAGCACGTTCTTGGCTTGTTGAGACTTGGAGGCCGCCACTCAACACTCCCTGGTGCCGCGGCTTCCTAGCAAAAACATAGTTTCTGTATAATTATGCAAAAACCAATCCGAGAGCCACTGTTTCACACCATTTCAAATGGTTTTCCACCCCTAGCTTGATTTCTAATCATATGAATATCATCAAACACTAAACTTAACTCAATAAACTTAGATTATGATCAAAATGGTTTGTATTGAGCCATAAATGCCATATAACACTCACTAAGCTAAAACTATCCTAATTTAATCCTTGGAAACAAGAATTAAGCTTAGAACATGGATTTGAATCTCCAAACCCACTTCCTACTCATAAATCCTAAGGTTATTCAAGAGGAACAACAAGGAAAAATGAATAGAAATCCCTTACCTCTTATAGACACTTAATCCTTGAAGCCTTGCTCTTGATCTTGGATCTTCCTTGCTTTCCTCTTCTTTCTTTCTTCCCTTTTCTCTCTTCAATCCTTTCTTTCTTTTCTTTTTCTACTTTATGTTCTATTTTTAGCTTAGAGAATGAGAGAAATAAGAAACAAGGGCAAACTTATCATTTTTGACATTTTCCTATAACTTCTTGATCTGTTATGAACACTTAGATCTCACCAAATTAAGTTTTCTAATTCCAACAAATTTGAAATAAATCCTAAGATTCATTAAAAATCATGTTTCACCATTTCTCTATTTTTTCATATCTGCTAGGGGTCAATCCGGCATTAAAAGCACAACCAGTATGCCTAAAAATACTAAACGGACTCTGATTGTTCTCAAATTTTAACTGTACCCTATTTAACTCATTTGTGACTTAGAAACAAGTTATTCATACTTGTTTCCCTCAATTTAGCAATTTATGCTACTATTTGAGTCATTTTAAACTACTTTTTAACTTCTGTGTTGCAACAAAGTGCCTAAATTGACTCAGTTTGTCACAAAATTGAACTGGCATGTTAAGTAAGTACTAGGCTATGTTTGTAACCATTTAAAAGCCTAACATGTTATTGAGAGTGTTACAAGAGTCACCCAATGAAAGTTATCACGAATTAAAAAGACTTATAGATTCCTAAGAGAGAAATCCCCAAGTTTAAGGCAATCTCATTAGGGCACAAAAGGAGCATACCTTTTGTTACCTTTAGATTTGTCCGTATCAAACACCTTACGGGTTGTTTAGTCCCTTAATGTGATGAACCATACTTGTGTCCCTCTTAATAAAAAAATTTTTTAGCAAAAGAGGAGGCGAGTCACTATTAAATGACCAACAACTCATTCACTCATTATTGCATTGTAAATCATCATACTCCGCACCATATTTCGTTGAAAATCATGCACTAAAAATTCTTATATTTGTTGATTTGTTAGAGAACTATTGAAATTAAGTGCCTAAAAACTAGCAATGAGAATCTTTGATTAATAATGGAAAGTGTCCTAATGAAAATTTCACTTGAGACCTAATACTTTTGAATGAGACGTTTTGAGGAATGGTCATGACGAACAAAAATCAAAGATATTCACTCAAATCCACTAGACACAAACTAATAATGGTCCTCTAACAAATATATAATAATCATGGTTGTACTTTGATTATCCGCAAAGAGATTCAGAAGCATTGTGTGACCAAGGAAAGAAGACACCAACCAAACTCGAGTTCACAACACAAGGGCTCAAGCAAGGCTTACAACAATGGCAGCTGAGAACGTGGGAAGAAATTTGGAAGCCGATGAGGTGAAACGAAGGATGGAGGAAATGTTGTCTGCCATGAGGGAGACCCTTACCTTGATTGGGGCAGCCAGGGGTATAGGAATAACTGGGGCACATTTGTGCCCGCTAACTATCACTTCCATAAGGACAAACCCTAGGGTCACCACTAAGATGCCTTTCATGGAAGGAACCTCGAATACTGCACCGCTAGTAATTCCTATCGGAGAAGGGTATCATTCGTTGGAGGATATTCAAATGAGGTTCATGGTAACCCTGAATTCACTTAGGAATAAGCTCATGTGTCCATCCTAGTGTCAACAAGATTTCCTACTAGAGTGGTCATGCAGTAATTCAATATGATAAGATAAAGGTAAAATGGATGGAAATGATGGAAGAACAAATTAAAGTAATCAAGGGTCCTAGCACCTATGGTTCCTTTAGGATAGAAGAGTTGTTCTCTACTGCTAACATTGTCATCCTAAAGGACTTTAAGGTTCTAGAATTTGACAAATATGATGGGAGTACTAACCCCTTTTTTTCACTTGAAAACATACATTACCAAAATGTCAATTTGGTCAAGGGATTGAAAGTTCCTTATTAGTTTATTTCATGAAAGTTTAACTAAGCCCGCTTTAGAATAATGTATCCAACAGGACCTTTCCAAATCTTTTCTTGGGATGATTGGGAAAACCTGTTTATAGGACAATATTGGTTCAACCTGGATACATCCCCAACTCAAGAACACTTGGGAACATTGCAAAAGAAAAAAAAAAGGAAACCTTTAAGCAAGATGCCAAGAGGTAGAGAGCTCTCGAAGCACAAGTTCAGCCATCGTTGACGTTGACAAAAATGTGCTCATATTTTCTAGGGACTTTGGGAGCTCCCTATATTGAGACAATGGTGAGTGTTGCTTATCGAGACTTTGTTGAATTAATAGCTGTCAGAGAGAGGATTGAAATTTTGGTAAAAGCTAACAAATTGCTAACTGGCAATAATGAAAGTGGTTTCAAGAAGGAATTTTCCCTTAAGAAAAAAGAGTCGGAAGTGAGCTACATACAAAACTAATAACCTTCACAACCTCGTTATCCACCATCTTACGCTACGTACTGAGCCTCTTCATATAACCTAAACCCTTATCCTTCTTAGCAAGTTCCTCCACCCGCTCCTTCAGTTTACCAAACCTTACACCAAGTCAACAATGTTCTCTCGCTGCATCCATATATCCCAACCCGTCGTGTCTATACTAATCGCCTTCCAGCAACTCAAAACCTCTGAACAAATGGCAATTTGAGGTGTTAATTGACGTGATTACCATAAAATAATTTGTGATGTTGAACTTATGTTAACTTTCTTGAAGCATTAATGTAATGAATTTGCATGTATTTTAGCATACCTTGTTTCCTTTCATTTTCATCATATTGTCTTTCTTGACATTTATTCTCTTTCGTTTATTCAAAGTTCCTTCCTTGTATTTAGACCCCACTGGACTCCAATTCTTGGAAATTCTCGATATAATAGATGTCAGTAGTCATAAAGTTCACATGTGCAGGTGTTTTTTTTTTTAAAAAAAAGCAAAAAACAAAAAATTAATAAAAAAACAAAAAAAGGAAGAAAAGAAAAAAAAATGAATCAAAAAGAAAAAGTAAAAGGGAGCAAATAAGTAATCACTTGGTGTGTACTATCTTTTTGTCTCAAAATTAAAGTTTTGAAAATAAGCAATCATGATTTGAAAATAAAGATTGGCTATCTTTCTCTATCCTTTACAAAATTTCATCATCTTTATTATCCCTTGTTACCCTCTTTTGAACTGGAAAAATTTCTTTAAAGAACCTTGAACAAGGATTACCCCTACATTAAGGGTTAGCAAAAGTAAAAAGAGTGATTTCTATGAAAAAAAAGAAGAAAAAGAAAAAGAAAATGGGAAGAAAAAAAAAGAAGAAAAGGGAAAAGGAAAAGAAGAAGAAGATGATGATGACGAAAAATGAATTGACTCATAGCAAAGGCAAATGATAAAGTGAAAAAGAGAAAAGAATTAGTGCTCTTGATAATTCCAAAGGCAATTGACGAAACTTATTAAAGATCCTTAGTCTCATTCAACTCTTAAACACTTGTTTGAGCTCTATATCTTTCTTTTCATAACCCTTAACCTTGGTCACTTACAAGCCTCAAACAGTCCATTATGATCAATGAAAGATTGTTGTCATTTTCATTAACTTTAATTTTGAGATAAAAAGTTCGTACTCTTCCAAGTTTTCAATTCCTTGCTCCTATAAAACAAAAAAAAGGAGAGGGAGAGAGAGAGAGAGAGAGAGAGAAGAAAAAGAAGAAAAAGAGGAGAATGAGGTACTTTCTAGCCCTACAATGGGACAAATCTTTTGGTTCAATTTGGCAGTACACTGGAACAAGTTTCTACCCTGTCTTATTCAACTCTATACTGGGGCAATTTTTTTTTTCTTTTCAATAGTTCAATTTGACTTATACTAGGACAAGTTTCTACCTTATTCAATTCAGTCTTAAACTGGGCAAATTTAAATAGTGATTAATGGAAGATATTTCGTATCATTGGTAGTCAATGGCTATAATGTCCATATAAGAATTAAGACCCATCTAATGAGAACAATAGAATCCTAACCGGGACAATTATCTTTCACTCTGTCTTCGTATCATCCTTCATACTGTTGGTCTCTTTTAGTGTCTTTATGTGCTTCTGAATGTTCAAATCAATGAAAGCACTTTTTCTTTTGTTCTTCTTTTTCATTCTTTATTATGTTATTCCTTGTTTCATTTCTTTCTTTCATACCTATGAAATCATGCATGTTTATTCTAAAATGCTTCAATAAAAGGGAATATAAATTTAGTATCATTGATTTAATAATTTAATGGCAATCCTCTAATTAATAAGTTAGATCAAGAATGGGTTAGAAGTTTCAATCGAGGGAAGAAAACTAGACTTACCCCTTATGCAATCCGTAATGTTAGAAAAAAAGAGAATGACTGTGTGCCTGATGAACAAACTCAGAAGTAAAGATACTAAATATTTGAAGATCCCAAGGAAATTGATTCAAGTTGATAAGCCCTAGTTTACGAAAGCATGCGCCCGAGTTTGATGGATCAAAATTTTACTAGGAAGCAATTAGCATCGAGAATGAACATCATACTATCTTTTTATGATTGAAAGTCAATGAGATGTAATAGCTTGTAAAAGTGATGTCTCTGGCTTTCACGTCAAGCTTCGGCATAAAAGAACAGCCAAAGTATGAAAAAAAGAAAGAGAAGAAAAAGCCCATTAGACTAAAAACTCGCAAAGGGTGATCTAAGTAGAAGTTAGGGCACATCTCAAGAGTTTGTTTGGAACTAACCAAAAGGCTTACATTAGGGCAAATTAGAATGGCTTATACTGTGGCAAGTTGGAATTCAAATGGTTTACACTGGGGTAATTTTATTTTTAAATGACCATATTGGGGCAAAATTCCTAAGAACAGAGTTAGAAACAATTGAAGCATCAGAGACAATGGTTGCTTAGTAAATTATCGTAAGAAATCAATTAAAAGGAAATCAAGGAACAAATACTGAGGCAAAATTTTCTCACAAGGATTTAGTAGCTCCAAGCAAGGGTTCACCACAAGGGATGATCATCTCACTTCTCAAAAGACAGACTAAAAGAAGAGACAAGTGTGGATAAGAGCAAAATAAGATGAAAAAAATAGAGAGAAAGAAGAAGAAGGAGAGAAAGGATGGGTCCAATGGGCGAATATACGCAAACAAGGGTTTGGTTGGTCAAAGCTTTTCAGAGTCACCATTTGGTTCAGATCTTCTCCCTTCGTGAACTGAGTCCATGTCTAGTTGACTCGTAAGTCATTTTTTCTTTTTTAATGTTTATAATCTCATATCCAGTAGGTTTGCAATGATCTTAAATTCTATGGGTGACATCTCCAGCATGACGTTGAGCTTCACCTTGAAAAAGTTTAAAGGATTAACTAAGTCATGACGACTTGTTAATTCGAAATTTCAAGTTAAATAAAGACATATCTCAAGATCTAATGCATAAAGTTTTTTAGGCTCATGGCCCATTACATTCAACTTGCTGGCTTAAGACCTATCACATTCAATTACTTAGCACAGACGCCTAACTCGTTTACTTTTAGGGGCTCGAAGGCCCAGTTCTTTTAGTCTTTAAAGCTCACGGCCCTTTGCTTTTAAATCTTCCGTCATTGGTAATCAATGGATGATGTCTTTAGCGTAATGCAGAGTTTCACCTTTTAAAATTCTTTTGGATTAACTAAGTCGTTTTTCAAGGCCTACTGCATAAAATTTTCAAGCTCAGAGGCCTATTTTGCTTCGTTTCGAGACACAGAAGCCCAATGTCTTTTAAATTTCGAGACATAGAAGCCCACTATCTTTTAAATTTTGGGAGACAAAAGCCCATTGTCTTTTAAATCTCGGGACACAATAGTACATTGTCTTTTAAATTTTGGAATACAAAAGCTCATTGTATTTTAAATCTTAGGACACAGAAGCCCACTTTATTTTACATTTTAGGACACAGTAGCCCACTGTCTTTTAAATTTTGAGACACAATATCCGACTGTCTTTTACATTTTAGGATGCAGTAGTCCATTGTCTTTTATATTTTGGGACATAGAAGCCTACTGTCTTTTAAATTTTGGGACATAGTATCCCATTGTCTTTTAAATTTTGGGACATAGTAGCCTCATGTCTTTTAAATTTTAGGACGCAGTAGCCATTGTCGTTTAAATTTATGGACATAATAACCCACTATCTTTTAAATTTTGGGATGCAGTAGCCCACTGTCTTTTAAATTTTGGAACATAGAAGTCCACTGTCATTTAAATTGCGGGCCAAGCTCACTGTCTTTTAAATTTAGGGCCAAGTCCACTATCTTTTAAATTTTCAAGCAAAGCCCATTATCTTTTAAATTTTAGGTTAAACTCACTATCTTTTAAATTTATAGCCAAGGCCATTGTCTTTTAAATTTCGGGTCAGACCCCTGTCTTTTATATTTTGGGTCACAAGGACACCCAACGCCATTTATGTTCCCATTTGTTATAAACTCTTTTTTTAATCAATAAACATCAATTGAGCTATGATAGCTTGTTGATAAGGTAGGGACGTCCCTGGCTATGCATTGAGTTTCACTTTTGGAGGATTAACTAAGCAGCGATAACTTGTTAATTCACTAATCAACCTGCTGATTTTCAATTAGCATCTTTGCTTTGTCCATTCACATCATCCCATGGATTGCCGGACAAAATTTAAGTTCACGTCTTTACTCATTTCTTACAACGATAATATGAAAAAATATGGTTATTCCTAGTCTCTAGCAAAATCAAGTAAAGAGAGGCAACTGTGAGCACTTAATTTTGTCGGGGTCATTAAAACCTTTTTATTCAAAATAAAAAAATTTGCCAAAATGAATTTTATTTTGCCTAATCTTTTGCTTTTCCTTAGTCCAAAGCATACAACCCACCTTAGTCTAGATTTAAAAAAAAACAAAAAAAATAGAAAAAGTAAAAAATAAAAAAATAAAAGAAAAAGAAGAAAAAAGAAATTTTTCTTTTTTTAAAAATAAGATGACCTAACCTTCTTATATGCATAAGCTTAATTTTTTTTTTTCAAAATGACTTACTTTGAGCCCAAACCAATTTGTGACCCAACAAATATGGGTCAATCAGATCCATCACTTCCACCTAAATCATCTCCCTGCTTGCATCCAAAACCCTAGCAATAACCATCTTCTTTGCTACTTCAAATCCTAGCAATTTGGCACCCTTCAATCATCAAAGACACATAATAAATAAGTTTTCATTTCTTACTTTTATGAAAAAAGTCAAACATGATTTCTTTCCTCTATTTCTTCACCATCCAAAAAGAATCAAGAAATCAAAAGCGTGATTAGGGAAGGCGCACAAATTTAATAAATACCCAAGCAAAGAGACGAAGGAAAGTAACATAGACACATTGTTCCCAAGACCACCTCAACAGACACCCAGTATTTCCAAACCATTCTCACCACCCATCTCCACCTATTCTTGGCATGCTCCCCACATTACCATAAAAACCATGACTTTTACTCCTCCACCATCACCACCATTCCACTATCCAATCTCGATCATCTTCAACACCTAAAAAGTTTCATCCATAGCACCAAATACTACCTATGCCTCCAACCTCCACCATACATCCATTCCACCTAACTAAAACCATCTCCTACCTCAATATGAAGCAGGCTCCGCGTCGCCTACCCACACACTAAAGTCAACCTCGAACCTGCGCTGCCATGATAACTGTCAAGGCTATCAAATTATATCAATTTATAACCGATCCACCAAAACAACTTGCAGTATAAGGTAACACTGGGTTGAGCCCTTATATCACTCTTATTGCGCAATCACATTAAGAGGTTAATAAACAAGGGGAAAATGTTGCAAGATTAATCAATAGAAAACAATTAAAACGGTAAACAAAATTAGGAAAACAACCAATCTAAGGGAATTAACTAATCTTGATTTTAATCCATCCTTGATTGCTATGAATCCATTCAATCACTAACTGAATTCGTGGTCTTAGATCACATCAAGAAGCCTCAAGATGATCCATAGGTCCTCTACTAGATAAGCATCCAAAATTCGATCAATCAAGGTTATAGATAAATTAAGCATCCATCTAATCCTAAATTAACCTAAAAACCAAAATCGAACCAAGCTAAACAATTCATCAAACACCTTTGATGCCTTGTTTAGTCTTTGCAATCCTACCTTTACACATGGTAATTACACAATTATCATATGAACATCCCAATCAAATTAAGCAACTCAATCAGAATTAAATAAAGAGGAAGGAGAAAAACTTGATTAATAATTGAATGTAAAACAATTAAAACAGAATCTCAGAATTAAAAATCAAGATTGTCAATCCCTAGGATTGATTAAAGATTCTAGCCCTCCACGAATGGGAGGGAAGAATTACTGAAAAAAAAAAGAGAAAACCTAGAGAGAATGGAGAGGAAGAGAGATTAAGAGAGACAATGAAAATTGCTGAATGAGAAGATATTTTTTGTTATACTGCTCTAACCTCTTAAAACCAACTCTTATTTTGGCCTTACATGATTATAATTCTAATAGGTACAAATATGGGTCCATTAGGAATCATTGGACCTAAGTCTCATGTCATTTAAAGGCCTAAAACTTAAATTATGCTCAATTGAGTGGTCTAACTCATCAGTAACTCACCTCTGCTTTCCATCTTCAATTGCATGCCCAAAACGATGTAGTTCAACTTAGGAGTCTTCATAAGAGTCGTATATTTGTGTATTAGCTTCCATTTGGGCTTAGTTTGACATCCATTAGACTCTTATAACTCAAGATATAGGCTAATAAGTGCGCAGCGGTCAATCTGTCAAGATCAACATTCTGGCTCTTGCTTCAACTTCAGTTTAAATTATCCAAACGTATGATCCAGCTCCTGAGGTCTTCATGCAACTTGTAGAGATTTGTCTTAGATTTCCTATACGACCAGAATTACATCAATCAGATATTTGAAACTTAGATTATAGTCAAATTACTAAACACTGCTAAATAGACAAATTAAGGTTAATTCATGCAATAATTCCTTCAATGATCTAATTAGGCTCAATATCATAAAATGTGACAAAACCAATTTAATTAAGCTAGATTGAACCTTAAGAAGCCTAGTGAGAGGATCATCAAATGAATAAAATATATTGCTATCAAATTTTCCCACACTTAGCTTTTGCACTCTCGGGCAAAACACATAAGACCAAAACTAGAGAACAAGGAAAAACAACACAAGCTCAAAAGTTAAAAACTCTAAAGGACTCAATTTCCAATGATATTCAAGAATGCAAAAGTTTATTAGCAAGAAGAGCAACCAAAGATTCAAGGAATCAAAACATTCATGGGGTAACATTTCTTCACATCTCAAACTAAAAAGCAAGGTAGCTTCAATTTGAAAAACATGAGTTAAGAATGATAGATCCTCACAAAATACACTCTCAATCCCTCAAGTGTTTAAAAGGTAAGTATTTCACTCAATTCAACCCATAAAAATTTACACTACCATAAGCTTGCTTAACTTTTACTTCTCTACTACTCAAACACATGCACACACAAATCAAGAGGACTTTATTTAAAATTGTAATAGGGTCAAGGTAAGGGAAGGAAACAAAATGGATATGACAAGCTAAATACCTAAGAGAATAAAAGAGCATTGGGGAGGAACTCAAATGACAATCATGAAATTTTACCCCAAATTCTATATAATGTGCATTCTTTTTACATATTCATTTCCTTTTTTTAATCTCTTTTATTTCACAACCTTCTTTACATATTTCTTTCTTGCATTTATTATTATTTATTTATTTTTCAATTGGCCCTTTTTCTTCCACCATGTAACATCCCGGGACTGCCTGTAGGATTGATGAGTGTCTCCACAAACCAACACGGGTCTTTTCAGTATGCTTTGTCCTCACTCACACGCATCTTAGGAAACTGAGCACGCTTAACTATAGAGTTCTTATGTTCTAGGCTCTTGAAAAGAAGTTGCAACTTGTTGATATGGCTACGCCTAATCAATTCCTTTAAGTCATCCTCAACTATGCAGTCTTATACCTGCACAGTCTCTAAATCCCTCTTATTCCGATGCTTATTCAGTTCATTCATGGGACCCTTCGCCTAGAAGCCTGCCAGGAGCCGCTCCTTGTACGTGCTTCTCTTACACCGGCGTCTACTCCCCGCCCTCGTCGGCCCCGGGACGCCACATGCCCACCAACTTCTGCTTGCTTCATCCCCGAACCACACCTTACTGGGAGAGGTCCCGTCTCTGATAGCCGATAAAACTATTGATCTCCGATGCAATCTTCGGTCTTTCTCGTTCAAGAATTACTTTAACTTTTGACGCGTCCACCTCAATTCCTTCCTTTGAAATTACGTAACCCAAAACCGAACTTCGTCCAACTAGAACTCACATTTCGATAGCTTTAGCATATAACTGATTCTCCTTTAGAACTTGGAGAACCATACTGAGATGTTCAGCATGTTACTCACGATTTCGAGAATAGATCAGAATGTCGTTAATAAAGATAATGACAATTCTGTCTAGATAAGGACAAAAGATCCTATCCACATGATCTATGATCATTGCAGAAACATTCGCCATTCCGAACAGCATCACTTGAAATTTCCTTGCCTTTGTACCGCTTCACTCTCTTGCCTTTGCTCTTAACAGGAAGTGTCTCACAATTCAAGTTCTCTTTTTCAATAGTATTGTATTCTAATACTATGACATGAATTGGACTAGAAACATCCTCTCTTGTAATTGTAATATATAAAAAGACATTATAAGGGTTAGAAAGAAAAGGTAGCAAAACTATCTGATGTGTTACCGGGCATATCCAACAAGGAATTTGATATTGCCCGATTTTAAGAATGAGTTTTCTGGGACATCAAAATTTTACTTAAACAATCTACAGGATATGGTTGGAAGATAACCAATCCATTCATAAGATCACGTCTATCTTGTGAAAGAGGTAGACAATTTAGATTAACAGAAAAGATTGTTTAAGGAGCTGGATAGTAACAATGGATTTGGAAATAAAGGTAGAAATAGATAAGTAAAAAGGTAACGAAGATACTGATAGCTCTAATTAACCCACACAGTCAATTAGTCATAAAAGAATGAGTTGGATCAAGAATATATTTTCGTAATTGTGACACATGAAAGATATCATGAAAGCATAGAAAGAAAAGAGATGATAAAGTAATCTAATATACCACTGGATCTATCCAATGGAGAAATTGATGTGGTCTGATGAATTTAGAAGTAAGCTTTTTACATTAAATAATTCAATTGATAAGTCTAACAGAGCACGGATAGTTGGAAAAATACCCAATCCATATTTTTAGATCGCGTCTGTTTTGAGAAAGAGGTACACAAATTGAATCAACTGAAAATTTCAGTCATTTAACAGGCTTAGGATAGTTTAAATAACTCAAGTTATCAACCACAAGTTTTAGTAATAAAAGTAGAAATAACTAGGTCAAAAGATAATGAAGACACAGATAACTCTAATTGACCCACACAATTATATGTCATAAAGAAATTGATTACCCTCGGAATTGTACAGTACGGTTAAAGGATCACCTCTTGTGACATAATCTTATTTGTTTAGGTCTTCAGCCTGAGATGCCTTTGCTCCACTTGGAGAATCGACGCTCCATTCTACTTGAGATGTCAAAGCACATTCATTACTAACAGATGACTTCGTCTTTGGTGGAATACACTCTCTAGCAAGATGTCTGAACATTCCACACTTGAAACAGATGATGTCCTTCGATTACATAGTCCCTTGTTAGATGATCTTTCCCACACTTCCAACATTTTGGTGCAGATGTCACGATCTGACCAAACCTGCTACCACTAGCTCTTCCTCCATGAGATTATTGTTGTTTGTTGATTTCCCGGTGATTGTAAATATGTTTTCCATTAGAATTGCTTGACCTTACGATTTCTCCTCCTTAGGAACCAATATGGTCCAACGTTATGAAATCTCGTATTCTAAGATTCATCCAACTTTGTCCGATTTTAAATCTCGGCTACCGTTTCCTGTTATTGAGCAATCCTCTGTCCCTATTATATCGTTTCTTCAGCTGTTCTTTGCACCACTTCCATAGTTGCAGTCATATCACCACTATCACATCCTGCTTCCACACGCGTACGTCTACCACGAGCCATCATCTTTCTTCAAAGACGGATGAATCAGAATACAATGGAAACTGGATGTAACCATTTCAAAGAAACATTGTCTCCTTGCAGAGTCCAAGCACAGAGAGTCACACAGTACAAACAAGATAGACCTAACCACAAAACCCCAAAAGACTTTAACCATGCTCTGATACCAACTAAATGTAACACCCTCCGTAGGGCATCACATTTTCGACTAAAAACTTAAAACCTGAAAATCATTTCATAAAAGCTTTGAGTTATAAAATATGGATTATAAAATTTTCTTTTTGTTGCCAATATAAACTTAACAAATATATAAGTAACATAGAAAATAAACTGAACTGATTAATACACATTATACTAATACCACATAATATTCAACAATATTTAAAACATAACTTACAAACTCCAGAAACAGTAGTAAACCCAATAATGAGTCCTACTTAATAGCATGGTAACAACACTAATGAGAAAACTCAACATACTTGTTTCATTTCTCCATCAAACTGCTCACTGTTGAAAACTTGGAAGATCACTCCTCTACGCCGTCACTGATCTCAGAACATCGCCTCCAATAAATCTAAGAAACTCGTTTCACCTATTATACAAATTTATCAATACAAACACAACAAAGCAATACAGTAAAGAGGTGAGATCCCCTTTCACCAATACCAGTACGGCAGCAAAGAATGATACGAATGACAAAGTCATTCCATACACACAGATATTACAAATATAATCATGTTATCAATTTACAAATAATTCTAATAAATATATATTGTAATAAAATGAACAACAATAATATTACCATAACAGATATAACAATTAATACAATAAACTATATAGTCACATCATGCATAATAACTCACATTAACACATCATACATAATATCTCAACATTGAATATAAATAACCACATTAAGATACAGACCACATATGCAAATATACATAGACTCATTCCTACTCCATGGAGCTAAAACACATACATCAGAGAGAATGATCCGTAAAGAACTATTAGTACCTCAGGCTGCCTAACCAAACTATTACACTTTCCAACATTGTGTCTATAGCCCACAGTCCAAAACATCGTGTAGTAGTACACAGTCCAAATACGTCGTGCAATACAGGCATTGTACTAAACAGTTTCCACAAGATCTCGATTAAGAATAGTGCGTGTCGAGATCATTAGTGTGTTGCCAGTTACCACAGCCCAGAGGAGCTACCAACTGTCCACATGTGAAATACTCCGCACACTAATACCTCCAAGTCCACTCAATGAACCACACTATGCTTATCACACCGACAACACAGTGTAATTCATCTCGTCAATCAATCGTCAATATCAACCAAATTGACACGACTCTCAATGCATGAATAAGAACTGTAACACCCTCCTTAGGGTATCACATGTCTAACTCCCGACTCATATTCTGAAAATAAGTTCACACAAAGTTTGAGTTATAAAAGGTGGCTTTTAAATTTTTTTTTCTTTACTAAAACATAAACTTACCGAAGTTCATAGGTAATACCAAAAATATATTTATACTAATTAATATACAATATTGTCACCAATTAATATTTAACAATTTAAAGAGAAATATAAAACTTACAGACTCTCTTTTAACAGTAGCAAACCCTATGACGAGTCCTACTTAAATAACACGTTAAAACACTAACGATAAAACTTAACATACTCGTTCCTTCTCTTGCATCCAACTTGATGCATCAGAACTCTACTCCTTGTCAATAGTGCACATCATCGCATCCTGAATGACCGCCTCTCAACGTTGTCACCAATCTCAGAGCATCCATCAGTTCCTTCTTAGAAACTCGTTTCATCTATTATATATTCATTTAATAACACAAGCCCAACCAAACAATAAAACAAAGAGGTGAGATCACCTACGCCAATACCAACATGGCAGCATAGAGATAACACAAATAGCAATATCATCCAGGTATATCATACCAGTATTATTCAATAGTTCAATTATCATAATCAATATTCCTCAAATATTATATCACACAGATATAAATGTTCAGATTATGCATGTGCAAATAGACTCGATTTCCTACTCCATGGAGCTAAACTCAAGTTCAGAGAAAATGATCGAAAAGACCTGCCGGTACCACGTGCCTCAGACCATGTGCTTTAATTCTCATTTCAATTTTTGCACATCTAGCACATACACGACATTCTTTATCAGATCTTGAATATGGATAGTGTCTCGGTCAGGATCATCGGTGTGTTGTATCGGTCTAACCTACGAATACAGTAGAGCGACTCATTGCCCACTGTAGGCAACCCGCACCCCGATGCCCCCAAGGTCAACGAGTGACTTACACTACACGTATCGCACCCACTCAAGAGGTGTGTTTCTCCTAGGAAATCAGCCATATTCAGTCCTCATCGGACCATTCCAATGCATATATAATGCACCAAATACCAATCACAGGTATAATACCAATCACAGGTATATCTCATAATTTCTCAGATATAGTTTATACAATGCACGAATATATCAGTGCAAGTCCAACCACAAGGGCCATTCTTTTCAAATTCGTTTGTTCAATTAAATCATATGCCTCAACGCATATTTTTTTCCAATGCATCTAAAATGCACCACGTGCCAATAACAGGCAAAACTCGTTGTTTTCACAAATAGTGTCCATACACTGGTTTTACAGTAATCATACTGTATTTTTCAATAACAAAATCATGTTATCATGTTTTCATAGTTATAAAACATTGTTGTCATGTTTTCACAATCCCGCAACATTTCTGTTACGTTTTCACAATTCTAAAATATTTCTATTACGTTTTCACAACGTTGTAACACTTCATTACGTTTTCACAATTCTATAATTTTTCTATTACGTTTTCACAACATCGTAACACTACATTACGCGTTTCAAAATACTTTATGCAACATTTACATTTGCACTTTTAAATCACGTATTAATTTTTCAACGTTTTTCTCAATCGCATAAAAATATACGTTTCTCAAATCGCGTAGCAATTTTCCACCGTTTTCAAAACCGCGTAACTTAAAAATCATTCTTTTAAGTTGCGTAAATCATTTTCCATCATTCTCAAAATATTTAAAACACTTTCCAAATCACATAATGATTTTTTTCCACTTTTCACAATCACATAAAAATAATTCATCACTTTTCATTCACGTAGTGATTTTTCAATAGTAGTTCAAATTACGTAAAATATTTAAACGTAATTCAAATCGCGTAGAAATATTTCAACGTATTTAAAATCGCATAGAAATATTTTTTCGTATTTCAAATCACGTAGCTTAAAAATCAGATTTTTAAGATACGTAAATAATTTTTCACCACAATTCCATTACAAAAAATATTTCTTGACCTTCAAATTTTTTTTTTCAACCTTTCTCAAAATAATATGACTTCTCATATTATTTTTCATATTTCTTATTCAAGAAAATCCTTTTCGCAATATAATTTTTCCATTTTTCCACTACGTAAAATATTCCTCAATGATCATTTCTAATATCATTTTCCACATTTTCTTCCTCAAGAAATCCCTTTTTCCACATTTTTCTACTCAATAAATCCTTTTCGGAATATAATCCACAAAATCACTTTTCTATTGATGTAAATCAATGTTTCAAATCTTAAATTTTCCTAACGTACTCCAAAACCCAAAAATAAGTTATACATTAGTAAATTTTTAAATTATATTCTCCATTTTTCTCAAATCAATTCTAAAATCAATCTTCTTCAAAATAAATTGAAGTTATCAACCTCTCTTTGTTTTTCGTTTACGAAAATTTCCATTCTTTCAAGGGATAAAACACTCTAATTCCCTTTCCAAAATCCTTGTACTAAAACACTTTGTTTCATAAAATCAAAGCATTTGAAATCCTTCAAAAAAAAATCATAGACATGATCATTGAAACCATCAAATATTTTCAAGTGACAAAACACTCTGTTTCCATTTTCTTTAATCCTTGTACTAAAACACTTTTTTCAAAACACTTTGTTTCCACTTGAAAATCAATTTGTTTCACAAAACTAAAATCATTCCAACCTCCCAAAAATATTGGAGTCTTTGGCCATTGAAGCAATCATTTCTTTTTCCTTGTAAATCTATTGTTTATCATTTTTGTTTTTACACAAACAAAACCATTAAAATTTTGTTTTCAAAACCGTGTGACTCATGGTCATAAAACCAAACCCATTTGTTCAAATTCATTTTCACTTTCTTTGCAAATCCTTTTTCACTTTTTTTGCAAATCCTTAAAATCAACATTGCTTGTTTCATTTTTTGAAATCATGATTAGTAAACACTTAGAAACTTTTTACACAAAATATATCAATAAAAGTCCTTCAAAATCGTGTTCATGTACTCTTGGAAAAACAAACCCTTTGTTTATTTTCCATTCTCTTCAAATCATCTATTTTCATCATTCATGAAAATACTAATTTCTGAACACCTATTTTGAGGTGTCTTGGCCGAAATTCACCATATTCTAGGGACATAAAAATTAATTCCCTTGTTCTTGAAAAAATTCAACATAAACCCTAATCATGAGTGTCAAAACCGTGACCACTCTTCCTTGGCCATTGGAGCCAAAAATTGATTTCCTTTCCATCATCACATTATGGCATACATATACATATTTCATCATAAATACCGTAAGCATGCCATATTCACATCATGCATGTTATAAGCATACCATCAAAGCCATAAAATCATGCATAGCATATTAAGCATAGGTAAATAATCAAAGCTCATAAACACACACAAAATAATTACATGACCATGGATATGAATCCTCACATGGATTCACCATCCATCAAATACACAACCATCTCTCACCACCATACTTGGTTGGTGAGATGAATCTCCCTCTTACCTCTTGAAGATCCTCAAAAGCTCCTTGTTTTGCTTCTCTTTCCAAGTCCTTCACCACTAAGGGCTTCTCAAATACAAAACAAAATACATAAAAATTAGTATACTAAGTTTGATTAAGAGGAACCATGGATCAAACATAGCTTAGATCATGAAAAAGAGAGAAGAAATGAAGTTTCCTTACACTTCACCTCAAAAACCCAATAACTTTGATCTTGAAGAAAGTCCATGAAGATGAATGATTTAGAGAAAGTCTCCAACATGAAAGTTGCTTAGAATCATGTAGATTCAAGATCTATGGTTAAATGAAAATAAAAGAGATTGGAGGGTGGGTTTAGGTGTCTTGGCCGAACCTAGCTTGGAGAGGAAAATAGAAGAGTTGTCTTGTTTTTGCTTCTTGAGAAAGGTGATAGAAAAGATGATGAAGTAAGATAGAAATGAATGAAATGAATTTTGGTCCCCCTCCTCCTATGCATTGCCGTAGAGTGAAGAGAGAAAAGAGTGTATTATTTGATCAAATAATTGGTATTGACTCATTTGAGAGAAAAGGTGATAAAGTGAGGTATGAAATGATTTTGGCCCCCCTTTTTCCTTGCATTGCCGTGGAGAGTGAGTGAGAAATGAGTGAATTATTATTAGAAGAATGACCAAGTAAAATGAGCAAAAGAATTGGCCCACTCTCAAGTGCATGGCCGTATGCTTCAAATGGAGAAAGCCACCAATATTTACTTGTCTTACTTTGATCAATTGATATAAGATGATAGAAATTGAATTGTAATATTTTGCCTCACAAATGGATGCATTGTCGTAGCTTCCTTGAAGCAAGCCACCATTATTGACTATTTCTTTGTTGTGTAATATAAATAATGGAACATGAATTAATTGAATCAAATTTGCCCCCTTTAACTTTGCATGGTCGTAGGTGTTTCTTCAAAAAGAATGGCCATTTTTGTTGACTTGGTCTCACTTTGTTTCACTTGAATTGTATCCTAATATCACAAAGTGAATTGCTTATTAGAGCAATTTGCTTTTGCCTTCACCATAGAAGCATATAATTCAAGGAGTCCAAACTTTATTCAATAGCTTGTTTCCTATTGGTCCTTAAATAGTCAAGCCATTATTCTTGACCAATTTTCAACCATAGATTAAATTAATGATTAAGATTCAATCTTGAAAGTCCAAGCCATTATTTAAGCATTCTTAGCCATTGATTAAATCAATGGTTAGAATTAAAGTAGACTTTAAGTGTAGCTTTAGATTAGAAGACTTAATCTAGGCCATTGGATCTTTCTTCTTTAAATTCTAGCCATTAGATGTGTTTCCAAAATGAAGGATCAAGATTACTCCTTCTAACTTTACATCCAAGGGTCATAAATGGTCTTTGTTACTTTAGAAGACCAAATCTTTACCATTGATTAAATCCACATCCAATGGTCATAAATGGTCTTTGTCACTTGTTAAGACTAAATCTCTACCCTTGATTAAATCTAAATCCAATGGTTATAAATGGTCATAGTCACTTTATATGACCAATTCTACACCGTTGATTAAATCGACGGTTGATATCAAAGCCTTCCTTATTATGCTTGTCTAGATTAAATCTCCACCATTGATTAGATCAATGGTGAACATTCAAAGCTTCCTAACCAAGTTTATTCTCACACCATTGATTAAATCAATGGTGATTATCCAATGCTTCTTTATTAAGTTTGTTTCTTAACCGTTGATTAAATCAATGGTTAATATTCAAAGTTTCTAAATTAAACTTGCTTCCTATTGGTCCGTTAAAAGTTATCATAACCACTAATGTTGACTAAGCAGTATAATATTTATTTTTATCTGCTAAAACCCCACGAAAGAATATATTTACTATATTTTTATCGCTCGATAAATAAATATAGTACAAAACACAGTACAATAAATTTTTAGAAACTATTTCCGAATTCAGGTTTAGTAAGATCCCCTGTCTCCATCTCAACAGTACAAATTTTTCTATACGTAGAAAAATTTTCACTTTGTGAGACCCACCCCGGGCCCACATAGGACTCACTAGGGCCCACATACAGTCTAAAAATATAAAAATTTCATAATCATCCATAAAATCACAAAAATTAGAAAACGCACAAATATCAAATCAGATTATGTAAAATAATTAAAACTTAATAGTAATAATTAAATTACTTAAAATTTTTCCCGGCCCGAAAATTATTATTTTTCTGACACAGAGTAAATCACTCAAAACGATCAAATACGCTGACGGAATAAACAAAATAATTTTATAGTGCACAGAAATTACTAAACAGTAAAATTCTATTAACTGTCAAAATTACTGTTTAAGAGATAGGAAATTTGGGGTGTTACAAGAACCATAATTACATAATTACCCTTAGTCTCAAAATGTCACCATATTTACAAAAACTCCCTCAATCTCAATATTCTCAAATATAATACGTCTCCACTTGACAGTACCATATCTCAACATGTCTGAATCCACCACTTTGGCCCGACAGCAAAACTCACTGTTCCAATTAATTGCGTAGAAATTTTTTCGCGATTTTACAATCGCGTCACTTTTACAAACGTTTTTAAATCGCGTAAATATTTTTCAACATTTTTTTAACATTGCGTAGTGTTTTTAAATCATTTTCTCAATCGCGTAGCTTAAAATTATTATTTTAAAATACGCGTAAGCTATTTCTAGTATTTCTCAACTACGTATAATATTTTCTTTACGTTCAAATTTTATATTGAAACTTTCTCTATTATTAGTCCATTTTTAATTAATTTTGACAACATTTTGTCTAGAAATTTCATTAAGTGATATTTTCTATGTTTCCATAAAAAATTTACTTTTCTTAATCATAACTAATAATTACATCTCGAAATTTGCTAACGCATTTCAAAACTCAATGAGTGAACTATACGTTAGTATCTTTCAAGTATTTATACCATTACTTAAATTCACTGAATTAACTCTAAAAATTAAATTACTTTCCATTGTTTATCAAAAATCTATTTAATTAAGCTCTCATTAAATTAATTACCTAAGTCCACACTTTAAAAATAGTTTTGGATTAAAAACATCATAAGTAGGCATGTTGGCCAAAAATCATTCTATGCCTTAAAAATCATATTTAATTATTTTTCATCATTTAATCTCTTATAAAACTCTTAATCTAATTTATTTTTATTAGATCATCTAGTCCATAGTTAGAAAATAATTTTGGATCAAAGGTATATGGCATGTTGGCCGAAATTCTAATGTCCTTATAATTCGTCTTAAAATTATTTTCCATCCTCTAAATCATTGAAAAATCCATTAATCCAATTAAATCATTTAGGTCATTCTTTTAGAAAATAGTTGAGAACATTTTGGTTCTCTTTTTCATGGTGAAGCCGTGAGCTCCATGTTGTGTTCTTTGGAACACTTATGCAAACCTTACATATTATTCACATCCTACAATGATTATCATGCATCTATGAACACATACCATATATTAAAGCAATCATAAAACACATACCATATATTTTAAAGCTATAGACATGCTTGCACACAAAATCAATCACAAATAGGAAAACTTTAAACAACCAAGTGAATGAATCCTTATGGATTCTTCACCACAAACACATCCATTCCTCACCACCAACACATGGTTGATGAGGGTAATCTCCATCTTACCTCTTGGTGAAACCTCCAAAGCTCCTTGTATGTCTTCTTGTTGTCTCCTTCAAGAAGAACTTCAACCACCAAGTGCTTTCTTGAAAATCAAAGAAAATATGAAATATTAATATCTAAGGCTTAAATAAGAAAAACCATGGATCAAAATATGGTTTAGAACTTTGAATCTATGATTAGAAAAGGATATCAAGAATTTCACCCTTTATCCTTCAAACTTAGATCTCAGAAAAAAAAATGCTTGAAGATAGATGATTTAGAAGATGGTCTCAACGTGAAAGTTCCTTAGAATTGCATGGAGATTCAAGATCTAAGGTTGTTTAGAATTATTGAAGCTTGGAAGGTGATTTTGTGGTGGTTGGCCGTGAGCTTTGTGAGAGAGAAAGGTAAGAGCTTTTGTGTTCTTTGCTTGATCGGAAGATGAAGATGAATGAATCTTGTGAAATTCCTAACATAAAAGTGTCTTAGATTAATGAGAGGATTCAAGAAATGACATTGGTAGGAATTATAGAAGTTTGGAGAGTGGTTCTTGGTACTTGGCCGAATCTAGGGAGGGAGAGAAAGTGAGAGAGTTTTTGTTGCTTGTTCTTGGTTCTTTGGAGAAATTGAGAAAAAGATGAACTAAGTGTAGAACTTGGTCTCTCAAGGAGTCATAGCCGTGGGTTTAGTGAAGAGAAAGGATGAGAAAGCTTTCATAAAAGTGAGAGAGTTTGGTGTATAGCTTTTGGTTTCTTGGATGGAGATGAATAAAAGATGAACAAGTGTAGAAATTTGGTCTCCAAGAGTGTTTGGCCGTGGAACACAAGGAGAGAAAATGGTGAGCTTCATGCAAAAGATGCAAATGAATCAAAGCCCTCCTATTTATAGACTTCATGGAAAAGATGAAGGCTTAGGATATTTGATCAAGATATTTTCCGGTATACTTTAAACAATGAACAATAATTACTGCTTATAAAGTCAATGTCTATTGTCCAATGGATAATAAAATACACCTAGATTTTTCTCTTGCTCCAGTTGGGTAGCAACTATTGTTGATCATTTTTCTACTGATTACCCTTGATGAGTCATAGAGCGAGTCATCAAAGAGAAGTTTCTAGAACATGTGACTCACTACAATGAGTCAGCATGATGAGTCAGTGTAGAAATTTCTAGAATAGATGAGTCAGCATGGTGAGTCACTAGCTGAGTCACCACCTGAGTCAGCATAGAACCTTCTGGAACGTGTGACTCACTACGGCGAGTCATAGGGCAAGTCAGCGTTTCTAAAATATGGCGAGTCACTGCTTCTAGAACATGGCGAGTCACTGCTTCTGGAAGCTTCCCAAAATGCTGAGTCACAGGTGCTGAGGTGTCATGCCACATGTCGAGTTTCTATTGGTCTTTCGCAATGAGTCACAGCCACCAACTTTGACCGGCTCCTTATTGGTCCACGTGTACAGCACTTGATGACTAGGCGCGTGACGAGGTGTCTTCTAAAGTCTTCTAGAACAAGTCAGAACACATGAGTCACCAGGCTAGTCACCTAGGTGAGTCACCAAATGATGAGTCATCGTCTTGAACATTCTAAAGTGGGTGACTAGGGTTGCGTCTAGAATCATCCACCAGATATTTTTTTGGAAGATATTATCCAATGGATAATAAAACATATCCTGATTTTATTTGTCAGATAAAATCGTAAAAAAACAAAACTTCAAAAATTGTTTCCGGTTTCGGGTTTAGTAAGATTCCCCGGCTCCGAATCAACAGTACAAAATTTTCTGGCCAAAGAAAATTTTTATTTTTCCGGGCCCGCCCCAAGCCCACACACATTAATTTCCAAAATATCATAAATATATTAAATATTCATAATATACCAAAATATAAAAAATATAATATAATATTCAAAATATCTTAAAATATCTCAAATATATATTAAAATATTCAAAATATCTCAAAATATCTAAAATATAATTAAATATTTAAAATATCTTGAAATATCTAAAATATATTAAAATATTCAAAATATCTGAAATATCACAAAAATTCACAAAAATCATAACAATTGTGAAACTCATGACAATCAAATTAGATTGGTAAAATAATTAAGGATTGCCGAAAGAAATAAAATACGAAGGCTTATATACACAACCCAAAAATAATATTTAAATAATCAAAAACGTAAAAACTCCCAAAAATAACAAAAAATATAAAATCCATAGAAGTCGAGTCGGATTACTCAAAATAATTCAGAATCGACCAAAACAAATAAAATACGCATTCTCGGGGTGTTACACACCAAACACTTTGCATATTGCACAACCCCCACACTTGTACTATTAATTGCCCACAAGCAAAAGAGCTCCTCCAATAAAAATGAACCAATGCTCTCCCATTTCCTAAGGTAAGGTAAAAACATAGTTTTTCGCATAAGGCATATAATGAGCTAAGACAAAGGATACATAAATAGGCACAAGGAGGTTAATCAAAGGGAAATGATGCAAGGTTGGCTATTTGGCCAAAATAGCTAATTGAAGAAAGAATTCCTTAATCATATTTATGTATGCAAGTGAAAATGTATCCTCAAAAGGAATCAAAGCAAGTTCTAGAGTGTTCAATTGCCATGAGTAAAAATCATACAAGAAAAAAGAGAATGACACAAATGCTAAATCTATTCACCAATAGGCTCAAAATATCACAAGGTATGCATCTATCTAACATAATCCACCAATCCAACATCCAAAACCAAGCATGTAAAATTCAAGAAGGAAGATAATTTATTCAATCATGCTATGAATCTTGAATTCTAATTGCTTCAAACTCACAAACTTCACAAATCCCAAAACATCATTGGAAGGCAATTAAAAACACATTTTTTTAAAAACAAAAAAAAACAAAAAATAAAGACAAAAAATTAAAAACAGAAAACAAAACGTAAATTCCTCCCCCGCATTTATATTCTACATTGTCCTCAATGTAAAGCTCAATTATCATTAATTAATCTAGGATAAGTAAAATAAAAGAGAGAGAAAAGAAACATCCTTATCAAGTGAGGTAGATGGCTTCTTGTAATTGATCCTCCTCCAACATGTTCTCTTGAGCTCCTTCATAAAATGGCTTGAAGCAGTGTCCATTGACTTTGAAAGCTTTGTTAGTGGCCTCACTTGTAATATCCACCACATCATAAGGAAAGACCTTAGTGACTACAAATAGACCAAGCCCTCTAGAATGGAGCTTTCTGGGCATGAGCTTGAGGCGGGAGTTATAGAGGAGAACTTTTTCACCTATTAAGAACTCCTTCCTTGTTAACATCTTATCATGAAGAAGCTTGGTCTTTTCCTTATAGATCTGGGAGTTCTCATAACCTTCCAACCGAAGCTCTTCAAGTTCTTGGAGTTTGAGCTTTCTTTGGGATCTAACTTAGGGCAAGTCAAGATTGCATTTCTTTATCACCCAATATGCCTTATGTTCAATCTCCATTGGAAGGTGGCATGCCTTACCAAAGACTATCTTGTAGGGAAACATCTCAATGGGTGTCTTAAAGGCAGTCTTGTAAGCCCAAAGGCTCAAATCCTTGTAGTTAAGTTGGACAGTTTTCTCCAAGATTTTCTTAATCTCTCTATTTGAGACTTCGGTTTGTCCATTTGTTTGAGGGTGGTAAGGTGTGGAAACCTTATGCAAGACTCCATATTTTCTCATCAAAGCTTCTATGCTCCAATTGCAGAAGTGTGAACCCTGATCATTGATGATAGCTCTTGGAATTCCAAATTTGTAGAAAATGTGTGATCTAACAAAATCTACAACAACGTTAGAATCATCGGTTCGAGTGGCTTTTGCTTCCACCCATTTAGATGCATAATCAATAGCCAACAATATGTAAACAAAACCAAAAGAAACAGGAAAAGGTCCCATAAAGTTAATACCCCAGACATCAAAAGTCTCACAAAACAACAAAGGCTGCTGGGGTATCTCATTCCTACGAGAAACATTGCCTATTCTTTGGCATTGTTTACAATACTTATAAAACATGTATGCATCATGAAATAGGGTAGGCTAATACAATCCAGAGTCCAAGACTTTCCTAGCTGCATATTGAGGGCCAAAATGTCTACCACATGCAAATGCATGGCAAAAGCTGAGAACAGACTGGAACTCATGATCAGGTACACATATCCTAATAACATGGTCACTACAAAACCTCCATAAGTTGGGATCATCCCACACATAATGCTTGGACTCACTCTTCAATTTATCATTCTGAGCCCTAGTAAAACATGCAGGAAAAACACTAGTAACCAAGAAGTTGACCATATTTACAAACCAAGGAGAGGTGATCTTACCTTGCAGTTATAAAAGTTGCTCATTAGGAAAAAAATCATGGATGGGAAGGGGATCTAAGGCTTTCTCAATCCTACTCAAGTGATCAGCCACCAAGTTCTCTGCTTCACTCTTATCTCAGATCTCAAAGTCAAACTCTTGAAGAAATAGCATCCACCTAATCAATCGTGGCTTAGCCTCAGGTTCCTTCAAAATAAATTTTAGAGTTGCATGATCAGAAAATACCACAACCATAGAACTAAGCAAATAGGATCTAAACTTATCTAATGCAAACACAATAGCTAATAATTCTTTTTCTGTGGTTGTGTAATTTGTTTGAGCAACATTCAAAGTTCTTGAAGCATACTAGATCATACAGGAGACTCTGCTTACTCTCTATGCCAAGATAGTTGTTGGGTTATGGCAGATACATCACGCAGAGGAAAAAGAACTCCCACCAAGGATCCATGCTTAAAAGCCATAATATGAGATTTTTAAATTGTTTACCTCTTGAAGCGTAATCAAAACAAGTGAGGTAAATCAGCAACACCGTAACATCGATGATGTCTCTGCGGTATCCACACGAACAGACTCACGAATGTCCAATGTCCGCAAAAAGGAGTTACGCCTCTTTCACATAGTGCTAGCTGCGAAGAGAAGAGAAGAAACTTGTCACTCTCTCACTCAGTGTTTCTGTCAAGTGTAGCCAGGGTTTCCGATGTATACCTTGACAGACCCTTAGCAATTCTATTTATAATAGCTGACTAGCTTAAGTGAGTGAGAGTAGCAGCAAGGTAAGCTGTGTAACCCTAGACTCATCTGTTATGAGTCTGGCCCACAATTGAACCCAAGTCCAACTTGGATCCTAATTACTCTAATTTAGTCTGCTCTATGTATGCGACCTTGCAGGTTCTCATAACGTTGGCAGTAATATTAAAATCCCATTTTAATATTACAAGCAGTGAGCAGTATCTAGCAACACATCGCTGCCACCCAAGTAATGAGAATGTCAGTGATTTGACATAACCTTTCCGTGACCAATGTTTCCGTGTAGTTTAGTCCATTTGTCCAGATATCTAGATTGAACACAAGGCATGGAATGCATCACCCTTTTATAGTTCAATCTTTCGTTTCCTGATACCCGAGTAGACTTAATATCAATAAATGAGATCGATATCTCATATCAACTCATTTGAGCATGACCATGCATTTCGTAGTCTCACTTAATCAGGGGGCCCGAAGATATCACTCATGTTATGTAGGAGGGACAAATCCCATCTAGGTCACTCACATCCCTTTGCATGATTCGCGGTATGTCCAATAGCTGACTTTATAATCACCTTGTTACAGATGACGTTTGACGATATTAAAACACATAACTCTTCATGTAAGAATTGTAGTAATTTTAGGTCAAAGGACCACATACACCATTGTCACTATGAGAATCACTTATGACACTCACATAACGATCCATGTAGCGTTCTCATGTCGAGTTTGTCCAGTACATTATTACTCTAATATGTACCCATGTGAAGACTTGATATCTCTTATCCATGACCCGTGATAAATGGCTATCAGTCTACACACATACTAGTCTCAATGCATTATTGTTGTCCTAATTAACAATAATACTTGACTAGGGACATTTAAGAATAGTATTTTATCTAATAGGATCTCACGATCAAGTCATCCACCTAATGTCCTACGGTATCAAACTTACTATTCTAAGAACTTTATTATGTTTATAAAAAAAACACAATAAATGAAATGCCTTATATATTAAAAATAGCATAATACAATGTATGTAAATACAGATAAAATGTATCGGCCTCTAGGGCATACACCAACAATAACTCCCACATTATAGTTAGAAGTATAATACATCAACTCAAATGGAAGTGTCTAGTCAGGTGGCTAGATGATTGGGGTACTGGTCAAAGCTTGCCTCAAATGATCAGGGGCTTCTTTACATTTTTGGTCAAACAAAAACTCCATATCTTTTTACAGAAGGTTGGACAGCGAAAGGGCTATCTAGCTCAAATCTCTGATAAAGCGCCTATAGAAACTTGTATGTCCAAGAAAAGAACAAACTTCCCGCACACATGTGGGGTAAGATAAACAAGTAATGACATCTCTTTTCGCATGATCTTCCCCAATACCCTCGCTAGACACTACATGAACTAAAACTATATCCTGCTCTACCATTAAATGACATTTTTCAAAATTTAAAACAAGGTTAGTTTCAATGCATTTCTATAGCACTCTAGATAAGCTATCTAAACAGGAATCAAAAGAATTATATATAGTGAAATCATCCATAAATACCTCTATGCACTCCTCTAGAGAGTCAGAGAAGATACTTACCATGCACCATTGGAAGGTACCAGGGGCGTTGCAGAAGCCAAAGGGCACCTGCCTTTAAGCAAAAGTGTCGAAGGGACAAGTGAAAATGGTTTTCTCCTGATCCTTAGGTGCAATATGGATCTGAAAGTAGCCAATGTAACCATCCAAGAAGCAATAATGTGATTTCCGAGCCAATCACTCCACCATCTAATCAATGAAAGATGGGGGGTAATGATCCTTCCAAGTGACCCGGTTAAGGCTCCTATAATCAATGTAGACTCTCTAACTGTTCTACACTCTGGTAGGGATCAACTCTTTCTTCTGGTTTGCTACCATTGTAACCCCAAATTTCTTCAGGATAACCTGAATAATACTCACCCAAGTTCTATCAAATATGAGATAAATAATGTCAGCCTACAGTAGCTTGGTCACCTCTTTCTTTACCACATCTAGAATTAGAGGATTCAGTCTCCTTTGGGGCTGCCTCACTAGTTTAGCTCCATCCTCAAGTAATATCTGATGCATGCATGTGGAAGGGCTAATACCAAAAATAATTGCAAGAGTCCATCTGATGGCCTTCTTATGCACTCTTAGAATTTGTAACAATCTCTCCTTTTGTTCAACAAGGAGGGTGTTGGCCACGATCACAGGAAACTACTCATCACCTGCCAAGCATATATACTTCAAGTGCTCAAACAAAGGCTTAAGCTCCAATTTTGGTGGATGCACTATAGAGGGGAGTAATCTAGGGGG
The DNA here is from genome assembly GCA_029884605.1 of Ormosia emarginata. Lineage (NCBI taxonomy): Eukaryota > Viridiplantae > Streptophyta > Magnoliopsida > Fabales > Fabaceae > Ormosia > Ormosia emarginata. Next base: position 26,967,509 of record JAQQTP010000074.1, on the reverse strand, counting down.
TGCACTGTTTTTTGCAGACTAAAATCTCCTCATAACCAGTAGCTGTTGCATAATATGTAGAAACAGAATCATCATCTCTCAAGAATGTAGAAATTTCAGCACAAACAACATATATCATATCATCATCATAATCAGTACATGAGTGACAATGGATAGAATCATTAAAATCAATAAAATTAGAAAATTCATCACACAACTCATCATAAGTTTCCTAAACTAAATCAACAATTAAATCAATATGAAAAATAGAATGCTCCTCCATGGGATGCTTCATAGCATAAAAAATATTAAACTGAACAATAGAGTCTCTAAACTCCATGGATAGAGTTCTTGCATGCACATCTATCTTATTCCTCATTATTTTGAGGAATGACCTCCCTACAATGAGTAGCGCCTTGTTGGATGGTGACTCATCCTCCATCTCCAGAATATAAAAATCTGCAGGAAAAATTAGCTCATCAACTCTTACCAACACATCTTCAATCAACCTGGCTAGGAAAATGTTGCTCACATTAACCAACTAAAACACAACACCTGTAGCATGCAAAGGGCCAAGTCCAATAGGATTAAAAATAGACATAAGTATTACATTAATAAAAGCACTTAAATCTAGCATATGTTTAAATCTGCAATTGCCTATAATATAAGAAATTGTAAAAGTCCCTGGATCCTTGTATTTCTGAGGCATAAGCTGAATAAGGGGTGAAACATTTTGGCCCATACTAATTCTCTCATTACCCTTCAACTTCATCTTGTGTGTGCATAATTCCTTAAGAAACTTGACATATTTTGAAATTTACTTAATTGTATCCAACAATCGAATATTGACTTCCACTTTCCTGAATGTCTCAAGAAGCTCTCTATCTTTCTCAGCCACATCAATCTTTTTGGACTGAGTTGCTCTCTGTGGAAAGGGAAGGTCCACTGCAGGCTTCTGCTGCTTATCAACAACTATTGATTTTATCTTACCCTCAGATTTTTGGGTTGGTTTATCATAAACTAATTTCTCTGCTACTTGTTGCTTGCTTGCTTGCAAGTTGAGGTTCAGTTGGTACTTGTACAGATTTTCTAGACCTCAGCATAATGGCACTCACATTCCCCTTTGGATTAAGAATTGTTTATGAAGGAAGTTGGCCAGAACCTTAGGCCTGCAACTGACTCAATGAAGAAACAAATTGTTCAATCTGGGTTTCTAAATTATGTATGGTGGCCTCTGTCCTCTGCTAGACTGAATATTGTTAGTGGCCATCTGCTTCCCCAAATCCTCAAATGAAGGCTCAAATTTTGTGGTTGATGGACTTAGTTGTTGCATAGGCTGCTGGAATTGCTACCAACTTTGTCCAGCATGAGGTTGAAATTGTGGTTGCCTAGGTGGTTGTTAGAATGGTTGCTTGTACTGCAATAGTTGTTGTTATTGTGAGGTTGTATTACCATACCTCAGATTTGGATGATCTCTCTAGCTAAGGTTATATGTGTTGGAGTATAGATCATATCTAGGCTGTTATTGTTATTGGTATTGTGGTTTACCAGGAAAGACACATGTTACAGCTACATAGTGATTTTAAAATATAGAACCATCATCCTAAAGTGTAAGGCATGCATCTGTGGGATGAGATGCATAAGAACAAATACCGCACACGCTTGTAGGCCCCTGCACAGGTAATTATTGTCCCACTGCCAACTGTCTCACCAAGGAAGTTAACTCATCAAGCCTATGCTTCATTCTCTGTTGGTCAGCGTGAGACACATGAACCTCATTTACTTCTCTAGTGTAAGTAATCATTTGAGTACAAAATTGTTAGGAATTGGTAGCTATGTTAGCAATTAATTCTATGACAGCAATTGGAGTTTTATCAACCAATGTACCTCTACTAGCGGCATCAATCATGCTCCTATCCATCGGCAACAAGCCCTCATAGAAGTATTGAATTAACAGTTGGTCACTAATCTAGTGGTGGGGTGAGCTTGAGCACAATTTCTTGAACCTCTCCCAATACTCATACAAAGTCTATCTTGTCATCTATCTTATACCGCATATAACTTTTCTAATGGCAGTAGCTCTAGATGCAGATAAAAAGTTCTCCAAGAACAACCATTTCATGTCTTTCCAATACATTACTAAACCTAGTGAAAGGTAATATAGCCAATCCATGGTTGCATCATCAAGGGAGAAAACGAATGCTTTCAGCTTGATGTGTTCCTCATGTATCCCTTGTGGCTTCATGGTTGAACAGACCACATAGAACTCCTTTTAAATGTTTATGAGGGTCCTCACCTACAAGACCATAAAACTTTGGCAACAAATGTATAAATCCATATTTAAGTTCAAAGTCAGCATCAAGATCAGGATATTGAATCCCTAAAGGCTGGCAAGTAACATCAGGAGCAACTAGTTCCTTAAGGGTCCTATTATGCATGTTATCACCCATAGTTGCAATACTACTTAAGCTCTTAGGTTCACTTTTAGTTTCAATATCAAATTCAAGTTCAAATGCAATTCTTTCACCAAGCCTACGAGCTCTATTAAGTATATGCAAGGTTCTCTCAATGTCAGGATCAATATTAAGTAAATGACTAGTGGAAGACCTAGTCCTGCAACATACAAAGCACAAAAACACAAACCATGCAAAATAGACTGCACAACACTAAAATTCTACCAAAATAAATCTAGTTAACCTATCTAGACATTTTTAAAAAATTTGGGACCACCACAGGATGAAAACTACATAAAAAAATAAAACTAAAAAATGTAATAAAAAATCTTAAAAAATTGAAAAAGTGGTATAAACGATAGAATTTGGCAAAACCAAGGGTGATGTCACGAAGAAATCGTGAGCCTTGTTTGTTAGGCCATTTTCCTTCAACTGACCAAGTTTCATGTTATTCTGAGTACATTTGTCCGTACAATGTTCTAAAAATTGACCTGAAATCACTTGTTTTCACTTGAAAACCACCAAAACACAACAACAAAGGGGTTAGTGAAGGATTAATAGTAAAATATACTCCTAATAAGATTGATCAAAATCATAATGATCCCCGGCAATGGCGCCAAAATTTGATAACTACTGAGGCTATCAAATTATATTACTTTATAACTGATCCACCAAAACTACTTGCAGTATAAGGTAACACCGAGTCAAGCCTTTAAATCACTCTAATTACGCAATCAAATTAAGAAGTTAATAAACATGGGGGAACGGGTTTCAAGATTAATCAACAGAAAGCAATTAAAACGTTAAACAAAATTAGGAAAGCAACTAATCCAAAGGAATTAACCAATATTGATTGTAATCCATCATTGTTCACTGTGGATCCATTCAATCACTAACTGAATTCTTAGTCTTAGATCATATCAAGAAGCTTCAAGATGATCCATGGATCCTCTACTAGATAAGCATCCAGAATTCAATCAATCAAGGTTAGACAAATTAAGCATTCATCTAATCCCAAATTAACCTAAAAACCAGAATCTAACCAAGCTAAACAATTCATCAAACACCTTTGATGCCTTGTTTAGTCTCTAAAATCCTCCCTTAACACACGGTAATTATGCAATTATTGTAACGCCCCAATTTTTAGAAAATATTCTGAATATACTGTTTTCTGTTTTTCATGCTTTTGTATGAATGACCGCGGTGTCCCTGTTTTTCTGTTCTTGAATTTTGTATGAAAACAATTACGATAATACAGGTTCAAATTTTATTTGATCGTTTTACGTAATTTGTTTCGAGACAGTAAAATAAAAATTTTTCGAACTCATGTATTAATTTTTCAAAGATATACACTAAATAATACTGGATATTTTATTTGAACGTTTTGGACGATTACCTACGTTGTGGGAAAAACGGGAAAATGACCGTTACGTCCCGAACGTCATCGTTTTCTCTGTTTTTGTCTGTTTTTAATTGTTTTCTTCTTGATTTAATGCCGAAAATACTGTCGTGATTTTATATGAACTTTTTGTGTGATTTGCTCAGGCGGGAAAAATAATATTTTCCGGGCCGGGAAAATCTTATTTGATTATTTAGAATTGGGGGATCTTACTTAACCCGATTCTCAATGAGTCTAAAAATAATCTTTTAATTTTTAGGATTTAATCACAAATAAAATAATTTTATATTATTATAATATTATTTTATTAGTCGATATGATTTAGTGACAATGGACCCGAAATATTTTGCGGGACCCACAATTAGCGAGCAGTTAGATCGGTAGCTTAAATAATCACCGTAAGCTGTAGAACTTTCCAGAACAGTGACTCACTAGTCACTCAAGAAAGCATTTATTACGCGGTGTGACTAAGCCATGTGAGTCACCAAGGAACCAACCAATGAGAATTAGGCTTGCTCACCAAGGCTTAATCTTAGCCTTTGATTCATCCAATGGCTTGGATGAAGCCAAGCAAGGTGCCCACCTTGCACCCCACTTGATGTTCACGGCCAAGAGGCCTTTGGTGACCTAAAATCACTTTGTCTTCATCACTTTTCTCTCTTCTCTCTCATCAAGAACCCTAGCCACCATTCTTGCCCATTTTCTTCACCATATTCGGCCAAGCTTGTTTCCTAACACTCCAACCATCCAAAAATTTTTCTAATCAAGTTTCCTTAACCTAAACACCATTCTAAGAACCTTTGTAGTTGGGAGTTTCTTCAAATTCTTCCATCTAAAGCTTGGAAACCAACCTTGGAAGTTTTACCTAGAAGGTGAAATTTCATGCTTTTCTTTTCTCTCTTCTTTTTCAAAGTTCTAAGCCATGATTTTTCCATGGTTTAGCTTCTTTTTCATGGTTAGTAACATGTAGGTTTTGTTTGAAATTTTTAGGTGTTTGGTGGAGTGAAAACCGTGACCTAGGAGGTGAGAAAGCAAGTTTTTGTCTTCATTTAAGGTAAGAGGAAGACAATTCTTATCATCCCTTGATGGTGGTAAGAAGATGGATTGTTTGTAGAATCCATAAGGATTCGGTTGTGGTGTGTTTATTGATGTGTATTTGTTAATTTTTGTGGTTGCTAGTAGCTTAAGTGTTATGTGTTAGTAGCTTTCTTATTTGGTGATTGTAATAATTTTGCATGTCTATTAGCTTTTGAGAGCATGTCTACAAGCTTTAATTTAGGTTTATGTGTTAGAAATATTTTGCATGTGTTAGAAATATTTTGCATATGTTAGAGATATAATGCATGTGTTAGAAATATATGATAAGCCATAGGATGTGAATAACATGTGTAAAATTGCATGAGTGTTCCAAAGAACACATTCCTTAGCTCACGGCAATGCCAAAGTGTGAGGACCAAAATGTTCTCTTGATTTTCCTAAAGTGTAACTTAATTAACCTAGGAGAATCAAGAAAGTTTCAAATTGATTTGATCAAAGAAAATGCATTTAGAAATCAAATGGTAAAAACTTAGTATTTTGGGCCAACATGCCTAAAGGATTACATTGACCATTGTTAACTATTTTCTAAAATGATTTAATGAACTTAGACAATATAATACGTTTGATATAATTTAAAAGGTGAAAGACATTTTGGAAATCAAATGCAAAAGTTTTACGAAATTTGGCCAACATGCCACTATAGGTAATCATGATTTCTAAAACTTGATTCTAAACATTTTTCAATCAAAAAGAGACAATACAAGTTAAAAAGAAATTTTCTGTAATGATTTTTGGAGGAACCAATTTATTAGAAGTAAGTTTAAAGGGTTAAAATTTATAATTTTATCATTAGGAAGGAAATACAGTAATGTTAAGAAATTTTCTAACATATAGCTCACTTTTGGTTTTGAAGCATGTTAGAGATTTCAAAAAGAATTTAATGAAATGGTTAAAAATTAGGTAAACAGAAATTTTATGGAAAATTTAGAAAACCATTATTATAAGTTTCTAAACAAAATACTGTCAATTTTTAGTAAAAATGAACCTATAAGATAGTCAAAATATCCTAATGACAGTATACATGAAAAATTATTCTACGTAGTTTAAATGTACTAAATATTATTTCTATCTGTTTAAATGGTAATTTTAAAGGCATTCGAATAAGAAAATGATTTAAAAATCCTACGCGATTGAGAAAACGTATTAAAAATGCTACGCAATTTTAAAAACAGAAAAATAATCTTTACCCGATTTTTAAACGTTTGTAAAAATGACGAGATTTCAAAAACGCGATAAAATTTCTACGCGATTGACCGTTACTATATTTATTTTTCGCTGTCGGGAAAATGTGAACCCGTACAAGCTTTTGAGGTTATTTCGCTGTCGGGAAAATGTGAACCCGTACAGGCTTTCTGCCATTGAGGGTATATTTTTATCTTGAGGGCATTTTCGTAATTTCATATATTTGGAATTATGTTTTGTCTTTATGCCAATTTTTAGTGTTTTGGGTTGACGAGACGAATCACATCGTGTTGTCGATGCGATAAGTGTAGTGTGGTTTATTGTTCTAATAAACTTGGAGACTTTAGTGTACGGGATCCCACATGTGGACAGTTGGTAGCTCATCCGATAGCACACTAATGCACTCGACATACACTATATTTAATCGAGGTTTGTAAAGTCTAGTAGTACATTGCCTATAGTGCCACAACGAGAGACTGTGAACTATACTACGCCTGGATGGTAGATTCCCAGTGTCGTAGGCTATTGACGCAACGTGTGATCGCGTAATAGTTGGTTGGGCAGCCGTGGTACTAATAGATTTTGCAAGTCATTCTCTCTGATATCTGTTTGGGTTTAGCTCCATGGAGTAGGGTTGTGTTTTGGTGTATTTGATTTTATCTTGGATAATATTCCATTTTTTTTCTATTTATCTTTATCTGTTAACATCTTGGATGTTTTTACATTTTCTCTATTTATATTTATCGATAATTTTTATGTTAGTTGTCTATTTCTTATCTTATCTTATCTCGTGAGATTGATTTATTTGTGTGATTTTCTCTATTTGTGTTACGTCTATGATGTTCGAAACCCTAGGATATCTAATATGAATTACAAGTTATAGCTTCTTCATATTGTATGAACTGTGTAATTGTTATTTGTCGTCTTCTTATTTCCCATGTTGTGATGATTTTATGTTGTCTTACCTCTTTATTGTATGTGTCTCTTGTCTATTTATTTTATACGGTAAAGAGTTTAGAAGAGGAACAACCTCTTGAGATTGTGTACCCTGAGGAAGAGGGAGATCAGCAGACCGACGATCAGTTTTACGATCAAGAACCATCCGATCATCCATATCCTCTGGATTGATTGTGGGGATGGCGACGCCAGGATTTTTGGGATTCATAGAGCTGATATTCCATGGAGGTGATCTGGCGTGGCATTTACGAGGAGATCGTGCTTCTGTTACCTATGCTGGACGTATGACCGTTATTTTACGTCACCAGTTTGATGGAGATCCGATTGCGACGACGACGTTATTTCTGCACTTAGAGTTGCTCTTATCCATTAGGCGTTATTGGGGTGTTGAAAACCCTGAGCCTAGTGAGATAAGCATCGTATCGACTGCGCGATCCCGTTATCGCCGTGTGTCGAGACATCAGGGATATTTATCTCCTGATGATCATTTTCACACCGAGAGTGATCCATCAGAGGATTAGATAATCATGATGTTTTTTTTTTGGGCGCGTCAGCGTATGTCTGCATATATTAACTCTTTTATTGCTTTCCTTACTGTTTTTGTTTAAATAGTTGTAGTCTTAGTTGTAAATTATATGTACAGTTTATAACTTAACCATATGTATATTATCAGTAATGATGTTTTTTTTTATTTCGTATTTTCCGCATTATCTTTTTGTTACATATTTCTGTCTATCAGGAATTATTTTTACAACCCGTATTAATATTTATCAAATGTTTTACAACTTGGGTAGATTTTATTTCTATTTCTTTTATTTTCTTTTATGTGTGACATCCTCCAAAGGGGTGTTACAATTATCATATGAACATCATAATCAAATTAATCAACTCAATCAGAATTAAACAAAGAGGAAGGAGAGAAACTTCATTAATAATTGAATGTAAAACAATTAAAACAGAATATCTGAATTAAGCATCAAGATTGTCAATCCCTAGGATTGATTAAAGATTCTAGCCCTTCATGAATGGGAGAGAAGAATTACAGAAAAAGAGAGAAAACCTAGAGAGAAGGGAGAGGAAGAGAGATGAAGAGAGAGAATAAAGAGATATTTTTGTTCTACTGCTCTAACCTCTTAAAACTAACTCCTAATTTGGCCTTACATTATTAGAATTCCAATAGGTACAAAGCTGGGTCCATTAGGAATCATTGGGCCTAAGTCTCATGTCATTTAGAGGCCTAAAACTCAAGTTATACTCAATTGAGTGGCCTAACTCATCAACAACTCGCCTTGCTTTCCGTCTTCAATTTCATGCCCAAAACAATGTAGTTCAACTTAGGAGTCTTCATACGAGTTGTAGCTTTGTGTTGTAGCTCCCATTTGGGCTTAGTTTAACATTCATTAGACTCATATAACTCAAGATATAGGCCAATAAGTGCGTAAAGGTCAAGCTATTAAGATTAACTTTCTGGCTTTTGCTTCAACTTCAGTTTATATTATCCAAACGTATGATCCAACTCTTGAGATCTTTATGAAACTTGTAGAGATTTGTATTAGCTTTCCTACATGACTAGAATCCCATCAATTAGATATTTGAAACTCATATTATAACTAAATTACTAAACACTGTCAAATAGACAAATTAAGATTAATTCATGCAATAATTCATTCAATAATCCAATTAGGCCCAATATCATAAAATGTGACAAAACCAACTTAATTAAGCCAAATTGAACCTTAAGAAGCCTAGTGACAAGATTATTAAAAGAATAAAATATATTGCTATCACGCCACAAGCCACTGCAATCCCAGCGCCAGAAACCCAGATCCACCTCGTGCGAACCACCACCTTGCACCACCCGCAAGCCACCACGCTCCAACTTTCCAAGCCAGTCGTGACCTAGAACCCACAAGCCCAGAACTGTGCAGCCATAGTCTGTACTATAGCCACCCAAACCTTGGACTGTCAGCTCACTGTCGTTTTACCTTCATCACACCGATTGGACGTCATTATGAAATACGCCTAACTGCCACCACTTCGTCACACATGCGCCCCATCTCCAAAGCACCGAACCGATTAACCATGAACCAACAATATGCAACTTGCTTGAGATACGACACATAGAGCTCACGTCACTGTGCGACCCAGATCACGACACCATCTGAATCTCCGCCGCTTTGCACTCCTCCCCAAGTCTCCCCCATTGTTCATTCGTTTCTTAGAGACCATAAGCATCGTTCTTTATCTTTTTTTATATATAGAAGGGAAGGTGAGTCTTTTGCTATTGTTTTGTTAATTTAGTTTTTTTTAAAATGATGAAAATATAAATGGAAAATTAGATGGACCTAATTCTAAAGAAGGATTTTTGTTAGGCTTTTCTAGCTTACTAAAAAAAATCAAAAATAAAAAATTTAAAAAATTAACAAAAATATAAAATGAATGGAAATATTTTGAGTTCCTTTAGATTTAGGTTCCATTTGTTGACTTATTGAATTTTTTTCTATTTTTATTAGTATGTTTATTACATTATTGATCTTTATTTTAAATAGTGATCTTGTATTAATTTTACAAATGAAAGTTTTTTTAAATAAAAAGAGATTATCTAAGTTGTGACAACTTGTTAGTCTTGTTGTTTTTAAGAGTCATTTAAGTTGTGACAGTTTGTTGGCTTGAAATTTTTCTCTTAAAATCAAGTGAGTTTTCAAAAAGATTAAAACAAAACATTTTCTTTAAATAAAACTAACCAACCCATAAGTATTTTTTAAAAGAACTACGTGACTTTGAGTTCCCCGTTGCACTATGGGACACGTAGGCGCGCAAGTCAAGCCAAAAATTAATTGTACTTAATTTAGTAGTTCTTATTTTATTTTATCTTATTTTACTTTGCCTGTATTTTATTTTATTTAAAAAAAGGATAAAATGAATATTTAAAGACTTTAAATAGTTGCACACTTATCTTAGGGTAACCATCTTGGGGTGGATGTACTATAGGTGTTATAGGGTTAAGTCTCTAGCCTAGCTTCCCTATACATAATTAGACTCTCGAATCTGAATTTTTGAACATAGACCATTTTTCTTAGGTATTTCAATTTTTCCAAATAAAAAAATAAAATCAATGGCGACTCCTAAATTTTTTTAATTTAAGTTGTTATTTTGCCTCAATTAAGGTCACGACACCAAGATACTTTATGTGGCTCTCAATTGCCTTCATTACAATAGATCTTGGATCTCGATTTGTTTGATAGAAAGCACATTAATTTCAATTAAAAGAGAGCTCAAACTTGTCAAGATTAATTCTTTGACAGAAGCTTTTTAGTAGTAAAAAAGAATTCCTTGTAAGCCTTGTAACTTTATCGCCTTATATATAGAACATAATACTATCATCAGCATATAAGCTATAAAGTCTTAGGTCCCCTTCCTAATATCTTAATTCCTTTATACTTGGAAGTTTTGATGATTTAAAAACTCATCTTTCTATCATACCTGTTAATCTTAGGCATATTATACTTCAAAAAGCTTTTGTCCTTGAAAAGGAAATCAAAACAAAGCATATATAACTGGAATATCTTTCTGATCATTACATTGTACCTTAATTAACTATTGCTAAAATTTTTCCAAACAAATAATTAAAGTGAGTTAAATTTTAAAGATTAGAATTTTATGAGAACACTTGCTTTCAATCATAAAAAATATCAAAAAGATATTTAGAAAGGCTGCAACCAAGATACTTGGCACCATCAAAAGATACTCAAAATGTTATTCTTATAAACTCAACTCTTTTTTATTAGAAAAAGCTGCCAATAAGTTGTGACTACAAGATAAAATAATGATAACAACTAAATATAACTACATGCAATAGTACGAGGTTATTAAATGCATCCAACAACTATATTCTTGAAGCTCTCTATATATTGAAGGCATTTAGGCTGGTTGGTGAAAGTTGTTGACAAATTAAAGTATTTTCTGATATCTTTTTGAAATTCACTCAACATTTTGATTGTCTTCTAATTCTCTTTACTTGTATTTTTTGTAACGCCCCAAGAATAACTACCCCTCTATACTGAAGTAGTTAAGCTTAGGTCCATCACATGTCACTATCCAATCCCTTTAGTCCATATCTAGGTTAGATTACTACTTTATTGCTTACAATTTCATCTTTATTTATTTTCTAAAATTGTTGAGGGGATTTTTAGCTCATTTTGATGAGCAAGGTCATTTGCCTTCAAGATCACTAACCAAGTTTTTGATTACCAACCCGTTATTATGTTCAGTTAGTACAAGTGAGTTCTCACTAGAAGAGCTCTAACAATTAATTCCATTCTACGCCAATTTCATTCTTAAGACACAATACAATATCATAAGTATATAGAGATTGATTCATCATCATATATAACATAATATCAAACGTGCAGGCATTAGTACCTACACTACTTCACTATTCATTTAGCCTCATACTTATACGTACAAACAAAATAAAGTAAGGTAAAGTTTAGGGCATCAATACCCTATACACTCCTATTACATCATACTGCATCAGAGTCAAAGTCATCTCTACAAGTATACTTATAGGCATATGTACATCTGATATACAACTAAGCACAAATGTGGTATACAAAAATAACTATAAAAAATTGCATCCTATTCTTTGCTTATAACAAAAGGATAAGACAAGATAATAGTGGTTTGTCAGAAAAGGGCGAAGTCAGAGGTGAGGAAAGAGGATGACCACCTCAAGAGAATAACACATATATAGTCTTACATTCATGTAAACTATATAGGTGCCAGTCTCGGGGTCATACACCTAACAACTCTTAACAGGCTCCCAGTAAATGGTTAACAGTGACAGAGGTATCAGGTGCTGGAATATCATAGAAATAAATAACGAGGTGAGAATTCTAAGAATTCTCGACAACACTAACATACATGTGTCATCATGATAATTCCAACTGCTTCGGGGTTTTCACAATAGTTTACAAAAAATTCTTAACATGGTGGCAAAAGCCAAAACAATTATTATCTCTGATGCAGAGGTTCATTTTAATAATTTAATTCAGCATATTAAGACATGGCATCTACCCAGAGAACTCACGGAACATAAACATAACAACTAAAAGTTACACAGAAACACACAAAATTATAGAAGAACATTCCAGACTTCACAAAAAATTCACAAAATTTATACAGATAACTTAGAATGCTAACAGTCCATAACATAAATTAGCAGTAATTCACAGGATGATGACAGATAATTCATATGCTAGGCAAATTCAATGCCATGCCTTTTTAATTATCTCACAGTGCTCATTTAATTCATTATCTGTTCATAAACTCATTTCTCAAACCTATATCCTTTTCAATAAGTAGGGAGTCTCATGTTCAACCTACACTTAGCGATAGTTTGCTTATCATGCCTGAGCTCATCCTATACGTGTCAGTACTTCGTCACATAGTCCTATCCCTAGTAACATGGTTTCATGTCTAAGTTACTGTAACAAAGGAATAATGCATAAGGATCTCCTCTAGATATAAAGATCATTTCCACATCTATTAATTATTGAGCATTTAAGGATGCACTTTCCATTATCGATTATTTACTAGCTCACTTTTATCAACTTAAAGGAGCATATCAAATTCAGTACATCTTCATATCATATCAATTTTACAAATTTCTCTGTCATGCATAATGAGATCAATGTATATATATCACAAAAATTAATGTTAAAATCACAAGGTCTGGCCCTCGGCCAAACTCACCAAAACATGCATCAATACTCAATCAATGAATTCTAATCCAATTTCCAATCATGTGAGCATTTTACAACATGGCACCCATCAATCAACATGCTTGCATTTTTACTAAATCATTCATCAACAAGTAAATTAAAATATCATAATCACTTAATTTAAGAGCACATAGCCCACAACCAAGCATCAAATAAATATAAACTTAACAATTCAAGTCATCATGGCCAATACCAATTTTAAGTTAAGTTTTTAATCATTCTCTACAATAAAATTAAGAACTCATCATATTATAATTTCCTTAATTTTCCAATATCTATTTTAATTTATCACAAATTGTCAATTCTAGACATAATTAACTGAATAACTCATTCAGTCTCTAATTAGAGGCTTAAATAATCAAGTATGGATCATACCATAAGCCTAAGTCATAACCACAAGACATGACTAAGGCCACCAACATCAATTCCGATTCAATTGTATCAACCAAGTTCAAATTTATTCTATATCATCAATTACACTCAATTTTCCATTAACTATTAAGATTTTAAGACCAATTTCCTTATCACATCTCTCGACCAAGCCATAAAAACTAACCCACGAGCACTGTGACCCCACTGGAAATAATTCCCACACTAGGTTTCTTGTCCTTCCCTAGATACCCTATATGGGTTTTGAGGTTTCTCATTAGTGGCTTTCTTCCTAGACTTCTTAGGTCTGGCAGTTGATGTCCTATTCAAAGGAAGGAGGATAGGGTCATGGTCAATTTGTGGTGACTCATCTTTTGAAGGTACAAGGTTGATCATCACTCCATAACATTCCAAGAAAGTATCCTTCTTGTAATAGTCATCAACATAGTTTTCAAGCTAATCCCTTTGTGCATAGATGGCACTCATAACATGTGCACAAGGGATACGTGTAGGAGATACAAAAAAAGTCAATTACAAGCATAAATTATCCATACAATAACAAAAATTTCATAAGCCACTACACTTATTATATCCCAACTTCTGCAAGAACAAGTCCTTCTCACCAAATCCATTGCCTACTTGCTTCCTTGCTATGTGTCAATTTCAAATTTTCCATTACCATTCATATTAGCAATGCATAGCACAACATCTTCCTTTCACTTTTCAAGTTTTTCTTGAATTCTTAGGCAAATTTGACCTTGATACTTGAGCATCCTATCTGCTGAGTCGGAAACTAACCACTCTTTTGCTAATCACAAGTGCATGGGTCGCTCAAGTAATAAAAATGATAAATAAGATTGTTAGGAATCGCGGATATATCACGCAGTGGAAAACAAAATTCTCACCATAGGATCCATGCTAAAAAGCCATAATCCAAGTTTTAAAATTGTTTACCTCTTGAAGCGTGATAACAAAAACAAGTGGCGTGAATCACCAACACAGTAACAGTGATAATGTCTCTGTGGTATCCACATGAACAGACTCACGAATGTCCAACATTTGCAAAAAGGAAGTTACGCCTCTCCCACACAGTGCTAGCTATGAAGAGAAGAGAAGAAACCTGTCGTTCTCTCACTCAGTGTTTCTATCAAGTGCGGCCAGGGTTTCTAATACATGCCTTGACAACCCCTGAGCAGTGCTATTTATAATAGCTGACTGCCTTAAGTGAGTGAGAGCAACAACAAGGTAAGCTGTGCAACCTTAGACTCATCTGTCATGAGTCTGACCCATAATTGAATCCAAGTCTAACTTGGATCCTTAATTACTCCAATTTAGTCTGCTCTATGTGTACAAACCTACAGGTTCTCATAACGTTAGCAGTAATATTAAAATCCCATTTTAATATTATAAGCAGTGAGCGGTATCTAGCAACACATCGCTACCACCCAAGTAATGAGAATGTAGTGATTGGACATAAATGTTTTCGTGTAGTTTAGTCGCTTTATCCAGATATCTAGGTTAAACACAAGGCATGAAATGCATCACTCTTGTATAGTTCAATCCTTCGTTTCCTAATACTCGAGTAGACTTAATAACAACAAATGAGATCGATATCTCATATCGACTCATTTGAGTATGGCTATGCATTTTGCAGTCTTATTCAATCAGTGGGCCCAAAGATATCACTCTTGTTATGTAGGAGGGACAAATCCCATCTAGATCACTCACATCCCTCCGCTTGATTCATGGTATGTCCAATAACCGACTTTATAATCACCTTGTTACAGATGACATTTGACGGCATTAAAACACATAACTTCTCATGTAGGAATCGTAGTGATTTCAAGTCAAAGGACCACATACACCATTGTCACTATGAGAATCGTTTATGACACTCACGTAACGATCCATGTAACGTTCTCATAGCAGGTCTATCCAGTACATTATTGCTCTAATATATACCCATGTGAAGACTTGATATCTCATATTCATAATCCATGAGATGTGGCCATCAGTCTATGCACATACTAGTCTTAATGCATTATTGTTGTCTTAGTTAACAATAATACTTTACTACGGACATTTAAGAATAGTATTTTATCCAATAGGATCTCATGATCAAGTCATTCACTTGATGTCCTGCGACATCAAACTTACTATTCTAAGGACTCTATTACGTTTATAAAAAAAAGAACACAACAAATGAAATGCCTCATATATTAAAATAGCATAATACAATGTATATAAATACAAATAAAATGTATCGGCCTCTAGGGCATACACCAACAATCTCCCACTTACACTAGAGCCAATCAGACATATGTCTAATGCCTAAAGACCTAGTGTGACCCCCATGCTTCTGTTATGCAAAAGGCTTTGTCAGTGGATCAATAATGTTATCATCTGTTGGTACTCTACATATTTTCACACTCCTCTATTGATGATCTCTCGAATAAGATGGAAGCGCCTAAGTATATGTTTGGATCGCTTGTGAGATCTAGGCTCCTTAGGTTGTGCAATGGTTCCATTATTATCACAATATAGGTCAACTAGGTCCACAATGCTAGGAATAATGCCAAGTTCAGAAATGAACTTCCTAATCTAAATGGCCTCCTTTGCTGCATTGGAGGCAATAATATACTCAGCCTATGTGATAGAATTGGTGACTGTCTCCTGCTTTGAACTCTTCTAGCTCACAGCCCCACTATTTAGGCAAAAAACATAACCCGATTGTGATCTGGAGGCATCCTTATCGGTTTGGAAGCTAGTATAAGTGTAACACTTTACAACTTGCTCCTCCTCGACTCCATATACCAAGAACGAATTGTTGGTCCTTCTCAAGTAGGTAAGAATGTTCTTGACAGTAGTCCAGTGACTCTCACTTGGATCAGATTAGTACCTACTCGTCATGCTCAAAGCATATGAGATATCTGGTTGAGTACATAACATGACATACATGATAGATCCAATTACAGATGCATATGGAATCTTGCTCATGTGATCCCGCTCATCCTAGGTGGCAGGGGATTGAACCTTTGATAGGCTTACACCATGCGACATAGGCAAGAGTCCTTTCTTGGATTCATGCATGTTAAATTATTTTAACACTTTGTCTATATATGTACTCTGACTTAGGCCAAGCAATCTTTGTGATCTAACTCTATAGATCCTGATACCTAACACATAGGTGGCTTTGCCTAAGTTCTTCATAGAAAAGCACTTCCCTAACCAAGTCTTTATAGACTGTAGGGTAAGGATGTCATTTTCGATGAGTAGTATGTCATCTACATACAACACTAGAAAGACAATTGTGTTCCCACTAACCTTCTTGTAGACACAAGATTCTTCTTCATTCTTGATGAAACAAACTATTTGATTGTATCATCAAAATGAAGATTCCAGCTTCTGGAAGCATGCTTCAATCCATAAATAGATCGTTGCAACTTGCACACCTTTCCAACATCCTGTGGAGTGGCAAAACCCTCAGGTTGTGTCATGTACACATCCTCGAGGAGATTTCCATTAAGGAAAGTAGTTTTGGCATCCATTTGCCAAATTTCATAATCGTGGTATGTTGCAATAACAAGCAAGATCTGAACGGATTTAAGCATCACAACTGGGAAAAAAGTCTCATCATAGTCTACACCATGAATTTGCTTGAAACCTTTAGCCACCAATCGCGCCTTAAAGGTATGCATGCTACCATCCATGTTATTTTTCTTTTTGAAAACCCACTTGCACCCAATGGGTTTTACCCCTTCAGGTGGGTCAACCAAGGTCTATACCTGGTTGTCATACATGGATTCCATTTCAGATGTCTTGGCCTCAAGTCATTACTCAAATTCTGGGCCCATTACGGCTTCCTGGTAAGTCACAGGCTCATCTTAATCCATGAGCAATATGTCACCTTGCTAGGTCATCAGAAATCTATATTTCTCTGGTTGATGATGTATCCTATTAGACCTACACAAGTCTTGTGCTACTAGAATAGATTGTGGCTCCACAACGACTTATGGAGGCTGCTCTATTTCCACCATTGGTTCGTTTCTACTCTGTGAGCCTTGAACTTCTTCAAGTTCTACTTTTCTCCCACTGATTCCTTTGGAGATAAACTCTTTTTCTAGGAATACAACAATCCGTGTGACTAACACTTTGCCTTCAGTAAGATTGTAAAAATAGTATCCCTTGGTTTCCTTAGGATACCCTGTAACACCCCTTTGGGGATGCCACACATATAAAGAAAAATAAAATAAATAAATAAAATCTACCCAAGTTGTAAAACATTTGTTAAATAATATTACATATTGTAAGATAATTCCTGATAAACAGAATATTGTTAAATAAAATATGCGGAAATAGCAAATAAACAAAACAACATTACTTATAATATACAGATGATTTAAGTTATAAGTTGTACAAATAATTTACAACTAAAACTACAAATATTTAAACGAAAACAGTAAATAAAGCAATAAAAGAGTCAATATATATAGACATACGCAGACGCGCCCAAAAAAAACATCATGCATATTTAATCCTCTGAAGGATCACTCTCAACATGAAAATGATCATCAGGAGACAAATATCCCGGATGTCTCGACTCTCGGCGGACATGAGACCGCGCAGTCGATACGAGTGTCATCTCACTAGGCTCAGTGGATATCCCACCCCAATGACGCCTAATGGATAAGGGTAACTCTAAGTGTAGAAATACTGTCGTAGTCATGATCGGCTCTCCATCAAACCGATGACGTAGAGTCACAGTCAGCCGTCCTACATATGTCACAGAATCTCGATCTCCTTGCAGATGCCAAGCCAATGAACCTCCATGAAACTCTAGCTGTACAAACCCCAAAAATCCTGGCACTGCCATCTCCCACAATCAATCCAAAGGATATGGATGATCGGATGGTTCTTGGTCGTCGAACTGATCTTCCTCTTGTTGTTCCTCTTCTTCCTCGGGGTACAGAATCTCTAGAGGCTGTTCCTCTTCCTCAAACTCTTTACCATATAAAGAGGTAAGACAATCTAAAATCACCACAAACATGGCCAATAAGAAGACGACAAACAACAGATATACAGTTCATGCAATATGAAAAGCTATAACATTAATAAGTAACAGAGTAGTGTAAAGATTCAAAAGGATTTAAATATCCCAACAATATACCATCACAGATAAAATAAAACAAGAAACAAATGATACAATACAACAATAGATAAAACAAATACAAGAAACAAATAAATCAATATCAATATAATAAATAGATAAGACAAAATAAATAAATAGATCCCAATAAATAAATATAAGACACACCCTACTCCATGGAGCTAAAAAACACACAAGTATCAGAGAGAATGACCCGCCAAATCTATTAGTACCACGGCTGCCCAACCAAGCTATTGCGCTCATGTTGTCACACGTTAACGTCTATAGCCCCACGACACAAGAATCCATCATCCAGGCGTGGTGTAGTTCACGGTCTCACGTTGTGGCACTACAGTAATGTACTATTAGATTTCACGAAATCTCGATTAAATATAGTGCGTGTCGAGTCCATTAGTGTGCTATCGGTTTACCACGGCCCAGCGGAGCTACCAACTGTCCACATATGGGATACCGTACACTAACGTCTCCAAGTCCATTAGAACAATGAACCACACTACGTTTATCGCATCGACAACACGATGTGATTCGTCTCGTCAACCAAATCCACCAAAAATTTGGCATAAACTCAATACATAATTCCAAAAATATGAAATTACGAAAATGCCCTCAAGATAATAATATGCCCTCAATGGCAGAAAAATAGAAAGCCTATACGGGTTCACATTTTCCCGACAGCGAAAAATCCACAAAAGCCTGTACGGGTTCACATTTTCCCGACAGCATAAAATAAATACATCAACGGTCAATCGCGTAGAAATTTATCGCGTTTTCACAATTCCGTCATTTTTACAAACGTTTATAAATCGCGCAAATATATTTTTCTGTTTTTAAAATCGCGTAGAATTTTTTTAATACGTTTTCTCAATCGCGTAGGATTTTTAAATCATTTTCTTGTCCAAATCCCTTAAAATTCACTGTTTAAATAAACAGAAATAATAATTAATACGTTTAAACTACGTATAATATTTTCCATACCGTATACTGTCTTTTGGACATCTTTTCTATCTTATTTGTCCGTTTTTACTAAAAATTGACAGTATTTTTGTTTAGAAAATTTATAATAATGGTTTCCTAATTTTTTCGTAAAAACTCGTTTATTTAAATAAATCGGATAATTTAATCTTTTAAAAACTCCTAACATGCTTCAAAATATAGTATGAGCCATATGTTAGAAATTCTTAAAGATTACTGTATTTCCTTTATAACAATAAAATCATTAATTTTAATTCCTTAAATTAATTCTAATCTATTGATTTCTTAAAAACTCTTTTTAGAAAAAAAATTCTTGTTAACATATAATGCCTTCTTTATACTTGAAAATGGTTTGGAATTGATTTTAGAAATCAAGAATATCTAGTTTGGCATGTTGGCCGAATTTCCTAAATCTTTTGAAATTGATTTCTAAATTATTTCTCATCTTCTAAATATATGTCAAACTTATTGTATTGTCTAAATTCATTTAACCATTGTTTTAGAAAATGGTTTTTGAAATCAACACATTCATTTTAGGCATGTTGGTCGAAAATACTAAGTCTTACCATTTGATTTCTAAATTCATTTTCTTTGATCTAATCAACTTGAAACCTTCTTAATTCTCCTTGGTTAATTAAATTACCTTTTAAGAAAATTAAGAGAACATTTTGGTTCTCCATTTTGTTAGTGGCATGAGCCTTGGTGTGGTGTTCTTTGGAACACACATGCATTTCCTTGACATGTTATTCACATCCTATACATTATCATGCCATTCTATACTTTATCATGCAATTCTAACACATGCAATATTATCAAAGCTTATAGACATGCAACTTAAAGCTTGTAGACATGCAATTTATTACAAACAACAAATAGGAAAGCTACTAACAAATACACAACCACATCAAATAAGCTACTAACAAGCACACACATGAATCCTTATGGATTCTACAATCACAAAATCAACTCCATCTTCTTACCACCATCCATAGATGATAAGATTTGTCTTCCTCTTACCTTAAATGAAGACAAATGGATTCTTTCACTCCTCCTAGGGTCACAGTTTTCCTCCTCCAAAAACCTAGCAAGCTTAAACAAAAACTACAAATTACTAAATATTAAAAGAGAGCTTAAACCATGGATAAATCATGGCTTAGAACTTTGAAAAAGAGTTTAGAAAAGAAAAACAAGAGATTTCACCTCCTTGGTCAAATCTTCCAAGTAGGTTTTCAAGCTTCAAATGAAGGATTTTGCAAGAACTCTCAACTAGAGATGTTCTTAGGATTGTGTTTAGGTTTGGAAAACTTGGTTAGAAGAAATTTTAGGTGGTTGGATGGTGTAGTATCAAGCTTGGCCGAATGGTTGAGAAAGGAAGCAACAATGGTGTTTAGGGTTCTTGGATGAGAGAGAAGAGAGAAAATGCATGCAAGCAAAGTGATTTTTTTGGTCTTCCAAACCTCACTTGGCCGTAGACATCATGGCTTGCAAGGTGTGCATTTGCTTGGCTTCATCCAAGCCCTTGGATGCATCAAAGGTCAAGATTAAGCCTTGATTAGCAAGCTTGTTTCCTATTGGTTGCTCCTAACCTAGTCATTACCCTTAGTCACCATGCTTAGTCACTAATTAACCTAGTCATCTAGCTAGTCACTATGTTCAAGAATGTTCCTTCCCTAATGATGATTAATTAAGCTACTAAGTTAATTGGTTTAGCTAAACGTGGGTCCCGTAAAACATTTCCAGGTCCACTGTCACTAAATTATACTGACTAATAAAATAGATTATAATAATACAAAATTATTTTATTTGACAGTTAAATCCTAAAAATTAAAAGATTAATTTTAGGCTCATTCAGAATTGGGTTTAGTAAGATCCCCCGCCTCTGAATAATTAAAAATAGATTTTACCGGTCCGAAAAATATTATTTTCCCGCCCGTAGCAAATCACACAAAAAGTCCATATAAAATCACAGACGGTAATATTGGACACTAAATCAAGTAGAAAACAATTAAAAACAGCAAAAACAGTACAAACAACACGTTTAGGACGTAATGGTCATTTTCCCATTTTTTCCCACAACGTAGCTAATCATCCAAAAAGTTCAAATAAAATTACAGACAGTATTAATTGTCTGTATATCTTCCAGAAAAATTAAAACAGTAGCTCGGAAAAACTTTTATTTTACCGTCTCGAAACAAATTACGTAAAAAGACCAAATAAAATTTGAGCCTGTATAAACGTATTTGTATTTTATGCAGAAATCGAGAAACAGTAAAATAGGGACACAACGGTCATTCACACGAAAGCTTGATAAACAGCAAACAGTACATTCGGTACATTTTCTAAAAATTGGGGTGTTACATACCCCATAAAGTAACATTTATCTGATTTGGGCCCAAGCTTATTAGAAACTTGACGTTTGACATAAGCTTCGCAACCCTAAATCTTCATGAAAGACATACTAGGCTGTCTCCCAATCCATATCTCATATGGTGTCTTTTAAACCTTTTTAGATGGAATACGGTTAAGTGTGAAAGCTGCTGTTAACATAGCACAACCCTAGAAGGAGCCTAGAAGGTCTACATGACTCATCATGGATCGGACCATGTCCAACAAAGTCTGGTTCGTCCTTTCAAAGACACCGTTCCATTGTGGTGTTCCTGGAAGAGTGAGTTAAGATATTATCCTACACCCTTTCAGATGATCATCAAACTGTTAACTCAAGTATTCACCACCTCAATCTGATCAAAGGACTTTAATACTCTTGCTAAGTTGGTTTTATACTTCATTCTTGAACTCCTTGAATTTTTCAAAGGATTCTGATTCGTGCTTCATAAGGTATACAAATCCATATCTACTGAAATCATTAGTAAATGTAATGAAGTACTGAAAACTGCCTCTAGCCAGTGTGTTTAACGGTCCACATGCATCACTATGTATAAGGCCCAAAAGATCACTAGTCCTTTCACCTTGTCCAGTGAATGGGGCCTTTGTCATCTTCCCCAATAAACAAGATTCACATATCTGGTATGATTTGAAATCAAACGAGTCCAAGAATCCATCTTTATGGAGTTTGGAGATGTGTTTCTCATTTATGTGGCCTAAACGACAATGTCATAGATAAGTTGGGTTCATATCGTTTGACTTGAACCTCTTAATATTTATGTTATAGACGGGTATATCGAGATCGAGGACATAAAGTCCATTACTCAGTTGTGCACTACTATAAAAAATATCATTTAAATAAATGGAAGAACATTTGTCCTTTATAATAAAAGTAAAGTCTTTCTTGTCCAAACAAGAAACAGAAATGATATTCCTGCTTATGGCAGGAACAACATAACAGTTCTCTAACTCTATTACAAGCCCAATGGGCAAAGATAAATGATAAGTCCCTATAGTTAATGCAACAACCTTTGCTCTATTTCTAACTCATAGGTCGACTTCACCCTTAGTCAATGGTATACTATTCTTTAGATTCTGCACATTTACACAAATGTGAGATCCACATCCAGTATCTAATACCCATGATGCAGAAGTTAAATTGACTTCTATAACAAAAATACCTGAAGCGAAAGTCTCACTTCCCTTCTTCTTCTTGAGCTCCTCTAGGTACTTGGCACAGTTCCTCTTCTAGTGTCTGGTCTGACCACTATGGAAGCATGTACCTTCCTTAGCCACTCCACCCACTGGTTTCAAGCTAGAAGTGTTGGACTTGGACTTATCCTTGCCCTTGCCCTTCCACTTGTCCTTGGGTTTTTTCTGTTATTTCTTGCCATATTCTTTTGGACCATTATTATGGCCTTTCCTTTGCCTTTGTTTAAGTTTTGCTCAGTAGTTCTCAACATGCTTAGCAGCTCTGGTAGTGATTTGTCAATTTTATTCATGTTGTAGTTCATGATAAATTGACTAAAACTTTCTGGCAACAATTGCAGGACTAAGTCAGTGGCCAACTCTTAGCCCAAAAGAAAACCAAGTCCCTCTAGGTTTTCAATGTACCCAATCATCTTGAGTACATGAGCACAATGCTTCCTTCTACCAGCTTGCACTGAAACAGTGCTTTAGAGACCTCGTATATCTCATGTCTAGCTTGCTCTTGATAGAGCTTTTTGAGGTGTACCATCATATTGTAGGGATCCATGTTCTCGTGTTACTTTTGGAGCTTAGAGTTCATGGTGGCTAGCATTAGACATTCGACATCCAAGACATCATCTTGATGCTTCTTATAAGCATCTCTTTCAGCTCTAGGGGCATTAGTAGCAGGTGGCTCAGGAACAGGCTGTGCTAGAACATACAACTTTTTCTCTTTCTTGAGGACAATCCTCAAGTTCTTGTACCAGTCTAGAAAATTTTTCCTAGACAACTTATCCTTCTCAAGGACTGATCGCAATGATAAGTTACTTGAAGTGTTTGTTGCCATGGTAATCTATCAACAAAAATATGCAAAACATAAGTATCATGCCATAAACATATTTAACAAGATTTTTTTAATTAAATATGCCTCCCACTATTTTATTCAAATTAATGACCCTCAGCATTGACTCAGAAAATCCCATCGTAAGATTTCCTAGTGGGCCAAGATCTATATTTCACTTAGCTTTGAGTCAACTTTGGTTGATCACCCAAAATTCGGTTATTTAGGTAGGAAACTCTTTCCAATTGCATCACATACAACTCTTGGATAGTTGGGTGAATAACACTTATTCTAATTCATCCAATGGACTAAAGGCCAACTCCATGCCTCTAAGCCTTCAATCCTATTGAAATGGCCTAGTTAAGTCAGACCCAATGGTTGGTAGTTGGATATTACCCTTATCCCATCGCACCTTACTAATATAGATAAAGACATCCTACTTTGGTAGACCTACACTTAATTGATACTAGTCGAGACAAGTGCCACGCATTGGAAGACATCATATAATGACTTAATTTTGCTTTTAAGGGATTTTTTTTAATTATTATTAGATCTCACCATTTATTTAATTGTTTAGCATACCATAAACATCATCCATGCATCTCATATATATAAAGCATATAATAAATGTGACATGGTTATGGCCCCTAAGAGAGAACAATAAACTAAAACAAGGGAGCGAACCAGCTTCATATGCGTCTCCCACCAGCGTCCTTATTTGATGCCACCTTCATACCTCCACATTAAGATTACATTATATAGAAACCTCTTTTACATTCGAGGGGAGTTAGGTGAGAAGAGAATGTACAATTAGAATGGAGAGAGAAAGGCACGGCACGCAGGACGTATTTTAAAATAACCAAAATACCATAAAATGAGGACTAAGGCCATAACCATGCACCACAAAGTACACATACACACAAAGCAATAATACATTATTATTTTGTGAGTTATAAAATGGATTTGAATATCACGCCTCAGAAAAGACACTCTACGCAGAGAAAGCACGGGGTTCGGGGCAGCTCCTCTACCCAGAATGCAGTCCAAAACGAGGCTTGCTAGACATCAACACTTGATGACGTCACAACCAGGTTTCCAGAATGCGTCCATAACGCTGTACATATCACATATATACTGAAAAGCTTTGCAAAAACATATATCTCAATACAAAACAGTTTTCACAGATCATATAAACAACTTCATGATTTTTGAAAACAACATCACAGTTTTGCATACTACACATAAAACAGAATATGTTTTCGTAAAAGGTTTCATTCATTTTCTGAAATAACATATTAAAGATCATATTTTTATCAAAACAGAACAACAATTATGTTATCTCATACAAAATGAAAATAGAAAAATCGGATCATGGTTTCGCAAGTGACTCTAATACTGATAACTCCACAATGTATAGTTATTTGTGCCTCATATCTGTATTTCTCAGATTGCTTAAGTCCTTGTTATTATGCATATTTAGAAGGTTTTGTGCTTATATTTGTTATATCCAATTCTGATACCTTTCCTGTATGTAATTGAGCAATTTGTGCATATTTGATATGTGATTAAGTGGATTTGTAACTCTTACTGATTTGGTGTTTTCTCTATCATAGAAAGGGCTCCAAACAAGATGATATATGGAGCAATTTAGGTAGAATGAGAATAGGAAGCCAAATTTGCATCTCAGACCTCAACGTCACGGTGTGGTATGTGAATGTCGCAGCATGTGCATCCCCTACTTCAAAGTTAGAAAGCTCGAAGAATTGAACGCCGCGACATGAGGAACGAGCACCGTGGCATCCCTGACCTAAATTGACACGCGCCACGGTGTAGGCATATTAATGTTGCGGCGTGCCTCTATTTTTTCGAGTCTATAAATAGAATTTTAACAGATTTTACAGGAGAGCTCCGCCTTAGTTTTTAGGTTTTAGAGAGGCTGCAGCCTGTTCTTCATTTCTGGACAGATTGGAGGCCTAGGGAGGCTAGGTTGGAGGCCATCTTCTTCATGGAAGGAGATTCAAGCTTCAAGGATGATATCTATGGATTCATTCATCTTCTCCCTTTGTTTCTCTTATTTTCCCTATCTTTTGAGCACTGTTTTGATGTGTAATTTTGTGTTCATGGATTAGCAGTTGTATTTAGGGATACTTTGAATCCTTTCTATGAACATTGATGCTTATGTTATCTTTTGAGTATATATTGATGTTCAATCATATGGTTCGTAATGCTTTTGAAGGTTTGATCAGCTTTTGAATGATTTATTGAAATCTGATGAACCTAGATATAGGAATTTGGATCTTAGATCATACGTATAGTTGATACATGTTCGACGAGTTCAATTGGCTTGAATGAGTTGATTCGCTAACTGGATAGAAATATACCTTTTAGTCGTGTATAGCGGGTGTTTGAGAATAGATTGTTCATTAGTGGAGTTTACATTAGTCCTCATGAAAACATAAGAAACAAAGTGGATTAGGTAAATGACACCAGGGTTGATTGACCTAGACATAGGCTTTTGACTAAATCAGATTCTCAAGCTAACTTAACAATTCATTAATGTTGCTTGGAAGGATTACATATCATTAGTATGAAATAGGAGGTGAAGAAGGATTCCTTAGATCTCTAAACCATTATCTTTATTGCTTTTGTAGTTTAGATTTAGTTTATTTGCATTTTTCTATTTTATATGTTCTTGAATAGAATTTAGCTAAGCTATTAGTTGTTTCTTAGTAATGGAAGCCACATATCCTCGTGGGAACGAACTTATACTCTGTATCTATAATACTTGAATGACCCGTGCATTTGTGGTACACAAATGGTCTAACAAGTTTTTGACGTCGTTGCCGGGGATAACGATTTAATTCCATTTTGCTAATATCAACAATGAGTTTAGCTAGTTCTAATTCATGTTGTATAGTTCTTTTCTCATTTAAGTTTCCATTCTTTGTAGTTTAGGTACAATAAATGGAGGATGAACTTCATCACTTGAGGCCTTTGTGGGAGTCACGACCCCTAAACGGAGACCTTTATTCAGGCGAAGGAAGACCTACCATCCGATCCATCACTTTTGTGATCAAACCGACAATCAGTGTGGCAGT
This sequence comes from Ormosia emarginata, assembly GCA_029884605.1. Taxonomy (NCBI): domain Eukaryota; kingdom Viridiplantae; phylum Streptophyta; class Magnoliopsida; order Fabales; family Fabaceae; genus Ormosia; species Ormosia emarginata. The sequence continues at coordinate 26,940,641 of JAQQTP010000074.1, read as the reverse complement.
TTGCCTTGACAAAGTCCTGTCGGGACTATAACTCAGGCCCTTCTTGGGAGGGAACCTAGGTTTTTATGTTTTTGTTAATTAGCATGTGTTTGTTAAGTTTTAAGTCATAAATATGCCAGTATGTTAGTTTTTGTAGTTTTAGCTAGTTTTTAGGCTTTTCTTGTATTTAAAGTTATAAGTATGTTAGTATATTTAATTTTTGCATTCTTGTAGTTAGTAAGTTTGATTTTGTATCTTTAGTTAACTTTAGGTCTTATATATGTAGTATGTTTGATTGTAGTAAGTTTAGTTAGTTTTTTTTGTGTTTGTTTAGTTTTAAGTTATATATAGGTTAGTATGTGTGATTTTGTTGTTTTAATGTATTTTAGTTGTCTATTTTGTGTTTTAGCCTTTTGGACAAGTTTGAGAGGTGTTGAGGACCTTTTTGGGCAAAATTCTACAGCAAAATTGAATTTGCTGTAGAATTCTGCAGGCTGATCTATCACATCGCGGCGTGAGTTTGCTGCATGCCACGGCATGACAGTTATTTCTGTGCGTATTAAACCTCAACGTCGCGGCGTGTCAAGTGTTGATGCTGCGGCGTTCCCTTTTTAAACTTGTTAAAAAGAGAGAGAGAGAGACTTGTTTTGGGTGCTACTAAAGGCACCCATTCTGATCAAATACCGTGGCATGGATGTTGTGTGCTGCGGTATGTTACGTTTTAGTGTATATATTATACATTGTTAGTTTATTTTAAGTGTTTTTAAATATTTATAGTATACTCAGCTCTCACATTTCATATGTTGATAGGCTCAGGTACCCTAGATACCAGTAAAGTGAAGACATTGTTTCACTGTAGTTTGGGGGAGTATCTTTACATGTTTTGGTTAATATAATGCTGAATTTGTATATCATGTTTTGATATTTTGAGTATGCAGTAATGATAATCAGTATGTTATCATGATTATATGTTGAGTTTGACTATTATTGATGGGATTCTGAGGCAAAAAATTTTCAATTTTGATTGAATGAATGAATTGATGCTAGTGTGGAATTGGTTGTTCAATGACATAAATGGTTGCAATTTGATTTCTTTGAGCGAAACCATATGTGATCAGAAGCATGTGAAACAATTTGGTCGCTTTTTATGTATGATTTACATTCCACTTAGATGCAAGTGTAACTTTGAATATGGTAAGAGTGCATGTCTAGAGAAAGTTTATGAATGTACATGTAGAGTTTCGATTATCCTAGAAGTTGTTTTTAAACTCTCTTGAGGCAAAATCCTAGATTGTGCATGACTGAGAAAATGATTAGGGCATTGTTTGGACCGATTGAGCTTTTCAAGCCTACCCTAATATGATGATATCTCTAGGTCCCATTTTGAAGCCTGTTGATTGTTTGGCCTTATATGTTTTTCATTCACCCATATATTCTTTACCCTGTTAACCATTCTAATGCATGTGAAAGCATTGCATTTTCTTCCTACCATCATTGTTTGTTGAGTGCATACCATATGATTTCTTGAAGTGAGTCAAGTAATGAGAGGTATTGTAATAGTCAAATTAAAAAATTAAGCTTGTAAGAACCATTTGCAGTTAGAAAAGTCTTGCTATGTAAAAATGAAAGAAAGAAAAATTAAAAAGAGACAAACAAAGCAATAGAAAAGAAAAAGAAAAAAAAATGAAGCATTGAATAGTTCTGATGAGTTCTAATCTTTCAAAGTCTTTTTGGAATACCCTGAGAATCTCACTTAGGCTCACGTCTTGAAATCATATGTGTATGTGTCTCAATATTTGTATGTATCCTTTCCCTTCTTTTCTTACACCCATTACCATTGGCCTTACATTACAAGCTATAAAGAACCTCTTGATCCTCAGTTATGTGTGGTTTACATTAGTGGAGAGATAGTTTAAGATCAATTTTGTGGATTTTATGATTCATATACATGTATGTTTATAAACTTATCCGAATGTGTATGACTTGAATAGGAGAAGTTTATCTTGCAAGTTCACGGAAAATATGATTTGCATGAATGTGTGGAGTTGATTGTGAGATCTTTGTATTCATTGAGAACCGATGCAATTATTCTACTCTGGTTCTAAAAAAGTGAAAATTGAAATTGAAAGTTACTGAATGCATGTTGAGTGTAAATTATTAAGGTAAGTTTGCTTAGTCATACTTTGTTTTGCTCGAGGACAAGCAAAAGGTTAAGTTTGAGGGTGTGATAACTCCACAATGTGTAGTTATTTGTGCCCCATATCTGTATTTCTCAGATTGCTTAAGTCCTTGTTGTTATGCATATTTAGAAGGTTTTGTGCTTATATTTGTTATATCCAATTCTGATACCTTTCCTGTATGTAATTGAGCAATTTGTGCATATTTGATATATGATTAAGTGGATTTGTAACTCTTACTGATTTTGTGTTTTCTTTATCATAGGAAAGGCTCCAAACAAGATGATATATGGAGCACTTGAGCTCGAATAGGAAGAGGAAGCCAAATCTGCTTCTCAGACCTCAACGCCGCAGCGTGGCATGTGAATGATGCAGCATGTGCATCCCCTGCTTCAAAGTCAGAGAGCTCGAAGAATTGAACGCCACGACGTGAGGAACGAGCGCCGCAGCATCCCTGACCTAAATTGACACGTGCTATGGTGTAGGCATGTTAATGTCGTGGCGTGCCTCTATTTTTTTGAGTCTATAAATAAAATTTTAACAGATTTTACAAGAGAGCTCTACCTTAGTTTTTAGGTTTTAGAGAGGCTGCGGCCTGTTCTTCATTTCTGGGCAGATTGGAGGCCTAGGGAGGTTAGGTTGGAGGCCATCTTCTTCATGGAAGGAGATTCAAGCTTCAAGGATAATATCTATGGATTCCTTCCTTTTCTCCCTTTATTTCTCTTCTTTTCCCTATCTTTTGAGCACTGTTTTGATGTGTAATTTTGTGTTCATGGATTAGCAGCTGTATTTAGGGATACTTTGAATCCTTTCTATGAACATTGATGCTTATGTTATCTTTTGAGTATATATTGATGTTTAGCTTTGTTCAACCATATAGTTCTTAATGCTTTTGAAGGTTTGATCAGCTTTTGAATGATTTGTTGAAATCTGATGAATCTAGATATAAGAATTTGGATCTTAGATCATACGTATGGTTGATACATGTTCAACAAGTTCAATTGGCTTAGATAAGTTGATTCACTAACTGGATAGAAATATGCCTTTTAACCATGTATAGCGGGTGTTTGAGAATAGATTGTCCATTAGTGGAGTTTACACTAGTCCTCATGAAAACATAAGAAACATAGTGGATTAGGTAAATGACACCAGGGTTGATTGACATAGACATAGGCTTTTGACTAAATCAGATTCTCAAGCTAACTTAACAATTCATTAATGTTGCTTGGAAGGATTACATATCATTAGTATGAAATAGGAGGTGAAGAAGGATTCCCTAGATCTCTAAATCATTATCTTTATTGCTTTTGTAGTTTAGATTTAGTTTATTTGCGTTTCTCTATTTTATATGTTCTTGAAAAGAATTTAGCTAAGCTATTAGTTGTTACTTAGTAATGGAAGTCGTATATCTTCGTGGGAACGAACTTATACTTTGTATCTATATTACTTGAATGACCCTTGCACTTGCGATACACAAATGGTCTAACAGATACCACTGTTGGGAATTGCAGATACATCGCACAGCGAAAAACAGAATTCCCACCATAGGATCCATGGGAAAAAGCCATAATCTGAGTTTTAAAATTATTTACCTCTTGAAGCGTGATAAAAAAAATAAGTAGGGTGAATCACCAATACTATAATAGTGACGATGTCTCTACAGTATCCACACTAACAGACTCACGAACATCCAACGTCCGCAAAAGGGAGTTATGCTTCTCCCATACAGTGTTGGCTACGAAGAGAAGAGAAGAAACCTGTCACTCTCTCACTCAGTGTTTCTGTCAAGTGCGGTTAGGGTTTCTAATACATGCCTTGACAGCCTCTTAGCAGTGTTATTTATAATAGTTGACTGGCTTAAGTGAGTGAGAGTAGTAGTAAGGTAGGTTGTGCAACCCTAGACTCATCTGTCATGAGTCTGGCCCGTAATTGAATTCAAGTCCAACTTGGATCCTTAATTACTCCAATTTAGTCTTCTCTATGTGTGTGACCCTGCAAGTTCTCATAACATTGGCAGTAATATTAAAATCTTATTTTAATATTACAAGTAGTGAGCAGTATCTAGTAACACATCGCTGCCACCCAAGTAATGAGAATGTCAGTGATTTGACATAACCTTTCCGTGACCAATGTTTCCCTGTAGTTTAGTTCCTTTGTCCAGATATTTAGATTGAACACAAGGCATGGAATACATCACCCTTGTATAGTTTAATCCTTCGTTTCCTGATACTCGAGTAGACTTAATAACAATAAATGTGATCGATATCTCATATCGACTCATTTGAACATGGCCATGCATTTTGCAGTCTCACTCATTCAGTAGGCCCGAAGATATCTCTCCTGTTATATAAGAGGGACAAATCCCTTCTAGATCACTCACATCCCTCTACATGATTCGTGGTATGTCCAATAACTGACTTTATAATCACCTTGTTATAGATGACGTTTGACAGCATTAAAACAAACAACTTCTTATGTAGGAATCGAAGTGATTTCAGGTCAAAAGACAATATACACCATTGTCACTATGAGAATTGCTTATGACACTCACGTAATGATCCATGTAGCATTCTCATGGCGGGTCTATGCAGTACATTATTACTCTAATATGTACCCATATGAAGACTTGATATCTCATATCCATGACTCGTGAGATATGGCCATCAGTCTATGCACATACTAATCTCAATGCTTTATTGTTGTCATAATTAACAAATATGCTTGACCAAGGACATTTAAGAATAATGTTTTATCCAAAAGGATCTCACGATCAAGTCATCCACTTGATGTCCTATGGCATCAAACTTACTATTCTAAGGACTATATTATGTTTATAAAAAAAGAACAAAATAAATGAAATGCCTAGTATATTAAAATAGCATAATACAATGTATGTAAATACAGACAAAATGTATCGGCCTCTAGGGCATACATCAACAAAGATCGTTTCTACAGGGACTATGGTAACTTCCAAAGCTAAATATTAATCTACAGCTTCATTAATTCTATTCAAGCAAACGTAAAGTGGAAAAGGGGTTGATAAATAAATTACAATGCATAAACAAAAATAAAGATAGGTTAAGAACACAAAGATTCCTTTTTCACATCCTATTTCAGTTGATAACATACAATCCTTTTGAGCAAACAAACGATTAGATTAGGTTAGCCTGAGAAACTTAGTTAAAAGCCTATGTCTAAGATGATTAACCCTATGTTATTTACCTAGTTCACTATGTGTCCAAGAGAACCAGAGCAAACAACAAGCATTAAGATTGATTCTCAACTAAGACTATGCATAGCTAATAGGTACATGTCTATCCTATTAACGAATCAACACATTACGCCATTGAAATGAAATCAAACATGCATCTACTATACAAATGATGTAAAACCTAAAGTCCTATGTCTAGGGACAATAGATTTCAACAAATCATCCACAAGCTGATCAGACAAATAAGAGCATTAAGCATCATATGATAGAACGAAACCCAAATCTTTCATATAAACTGAAATGGGTACAAATCAATCAATATTCAAAGGAAGATTCAATGAATACTCTAAACACATCTAGCTACACATTGAATAAGAAAATGCAAACAAAAATATGCATTGAAGATAAATGGGAGAGAGAGAGAAGAAGAAACATAAGAAAAAGCCCCAATGGGTTAAGCCTTGAAGCTTGAATCTCCTCCCAAGATGAAAAGAACCCCTGATCTTGGCTCCTTCAACCCTCTTTCAACCTTACAATGCCTTCCTAGCTGCTGGATTCTCCAATGGGAAAATGCCTCAAAGTGTAATAAGAGAGACGGAAGAGAGAGAAAGGGGAAAAAATAGAAAACCTAGGAGAACCCACTCTAAAATCTGTGTTTCACATATTTATAGATGCACAGATTTAGCGCATCATGCTGCGGCGTTACACAACACGTGTCGCGTTGCGTAAAACTTATGACACCAGTGTTACGGCAATCACTTCCTTGCATCACGGCGTGAAAGCTTTGGGATGACAAGGTGCACAGGTAGAGAGCAAGACGCCGTGACGTGAAGTTCCTTGTGCTACGACATGATGTACTAGAGCTTGTCTTGTGATTCCTTATTCAATGTAGGGCCTTGCTTGCTTCAAATTGGTTCTTTTGGGACCATCCTGCAATTGAGAAATCGCCTTATTCAAATACAAATGTAATCAAGCTCAATCAAATCAGAGATTAAAAAGAATTTAAATAAGATTGATAAGGAAGACCTCAACATGGATTTTACCTAAAAATTAAGCTAAAGCCTTCCAACAATGCATCACAACAAGGACAAAGCCATTAATAATACAGATATAGGGCACAAATAACTACATTTTATAGAGTTATCACACCCCCAAACTTAAGTTTTTGCTAGTCCTTGAGCAAAACAAAGTCAGGCTACACTTGTAGAGACAAGCCCAACTAAAACACTAATGTATGATGATTGCATTAAACCTCAAAGAATATGCATGCCTCAAAATTCTGGTTCACACATACATAATCCTTATCTTACCAACAGTTAAAGCTTCAAATCATGCATGGTTCATTTGCTAGAAACATGCAAGTCAAACCTCTTCATTTCAAATCATACTCAACCAGATAGATTTTTGAGCAAACACATGGATATCAGTCAAAGAATCTACAAAATTGTAATGCAACTCTCTCTCCACTAATGTAAATCACACATAAATGAGGATCGAATGGGTCTTTATCAGCTTGTAATGTAAGGCCATGGTTATGGGGTAAAGGGGAAATGATAACAAACAAACATTGAGAGACAAAAATATGTGATTTCAAAACTTGAGAACAAGTGAAACTAGCTGGGTATTCAACAGTGACAGCTCAAAACTCATCAAAACCATGCAATGCTTTTCATTTTATACTTTTCTTCTTTCTTTGATTGATTTGCTTTTCTCTCTTCTCTTTTTCTTTCTTTTAATTTTTACAAAGCAATTTCTTTTTTTTATTGCATTCGGTTCTTTCAGGCTCATTTTTGTATTTTGAGAATATTAATACCCCTAATCACAGAACTCACTTCAAGAAATAGCATATTCTGCACTCAACAAACATTGATGGTAGGAAGAAAATACAATGCTTTCACATGCATTAGAATGGTTAACAGGTGAACAAACACAATGGTAATGAAAAATAAATAAGGCCAAACAATTAAAAAGCTTCAAAGGGGACCTATGGATATCATCATGTAAGGTTAAGCTTGAAAGGCTCAATCGGTCCAAAGAATGCCCTAATCATTTCCTCAATCATGTACAATTTAAGATTTCGCTTAAGGAGAGTTGCAAAACAATTTCAAACATGCAAGACACATCCATATGTACTTGTCATAACCATTCTCTAGAAAAGCACTCAAATCCAATTCGAAGCCAAACAAGCATAGAAATGGAAAATTCATCATGCATAAAAAGAATGTAGATTGATTGGCATGCTTCCAAGATCATATAGGGATTCACAGAAAAATTTGAGGTGAATTTGCATCCATAATTATCATTGGGCAATCATTACACTAGCAAATGGCATCATTTTATGCATTCAAATAATTTCACAAGAATCAATCATGCAAATCAACCATTATGTGCACCAAATCATATAATAAACAAAAAATAATAATACTAAAAATATCAAAAATTAAACTAATAATATTTAAACACTGATAAAAAGTCAATATATATACCAAAATACTAAGACACCCCCCAAACTCGAGGGAAACAATGTCTACACTATACATCATACATGAGAAAAATAACATAAAGAAATGACAATAAATAATGATAGAGATTGCCCTGAAATACGCCAAGCTACTCATCATCAACATCAGTGAGGACCTCAGTGTCACCACCGCTGTCATCGTCTTGAGCAACGGGATCCTGGTGCTGATGCGAAAGGCTAGCTTTGTCAAAAGAAGGGTTGGGTGGCTGTTGCTGGTGAGATGGGCCTACACCATCAAAGGGTGGGTATGGAGGAATGGGGAAGTCATGGGTGGAGATCTAGCTCAGCCAGCTATCTGATACTCTTAACAGTATAGGTCTACATGGCAGCAATCTGACGAAGCTCTGCATGTGCGTCCTCAGCCTCGTGGGGAATCTGGATCTCAGGACCTAGTCTTGGAGTCCGTCTCTGCGCTCAACAGGGGACTACTGCCTCTGGAGGAGCTGTTCCAACCCTCCTGATGAAGTACTCATTGAGAGGCTGTTTAACCTCTGAAAGCTCCTCATATGGCCCGATAGGCATGCCCCTCCTCAGGCATAATCTATGAATAAGGGATGGGAAGAAAAGGTTGCATGGCTCTATGGTTGCCCTCCACAGCTGCATGTATAAGATGTAAACAATATCAATGGAACATCTCTGCAGCATGCGTGACCTCTGATAGGTTGTTGGAGGGTAGGATCCTAGTACTGATGAAGTGGTACCAGACTCTGGCCTCTACAGTCAGGCAAGAGCGAGGGAAGAATTGCACATGACCCTGCTGAGATATGGTCCAGACAACCGACTGTGACTCAGCAGTGCAGATACGCGTGGTGACATCCTGGAGGTTAATCCCCTCCACAGGCTCCCACCTAATGAACTCCTGGTAATCACACGTCTCAGGAGGAGGAGGCAAGGATAATGCAGTTCTGATGGACTCTGGAGAAAAAGAGACTCAGCACCTCCGTACATCGACAATGGTAGACTCCTGATGAATGAACACAAGGTTCGCATAGAACTCACAAACTAATGGAATAGGGGCCCTGTTGGGGTGTTTTGCGAACTCCCTCGCCACTGATAATGACGGATGGTGGCCTCTATATCAGGCTGTAAGGAGTTCTTAAAGTTGAAACCCCTTTCAACTATCACTTTCTTTGAGACGAGTGTCCCATAACGGTCCTGCACCTCAGCAGACATGAAACATGAGTGGTCAAAAACATAGGGAGGAGATGGCTCCTTGGGCTGCTTGCTGTTCTCGCACCTAACTCGTTTAGGACCCATTTGTGGAGTATAAAAACATGAAAATGAGATGAGAGGGTCAGAACTGAGCAATAAAATGAATATGACAATTAAAAGCATTCAATTTTCTATAAAAATAAGGCAGACGCCGTGACATTGATGACAACGCCGCAACATTCAAAGATTTTTATCCAGCGCCGCGACATAATATGTCCACATCGTGGCATTGCAGCACACTTAAACCAACACTGCGACACAAAGTTGCCATGCCGCGACATTCAAAGAAGTTCATATCAACGCCACGACGTAATCTACACAGCACCGCGGTGCGCACGAACGTACAAAATGCAAAATCACCCCAAACAGCCCCACAACCCACAATGCAACTTAGTACTAACTAAAATCAAGCTAATACAAAAACAATATACATACTACTTAAGGTAAAAGCTAACTAAAAAGAACCTAAAACTAAGCAAATACTAAAACTAAAATAAAATACAAAAAACAAAAAGAGAAGAAGGAGAAAACCAAATACCTGGAGATGGAGATGAAAATAGGATGCACAAGAACAAAATGAGGGATTATGGAAGAGTGGGCGAAGGAAGAAATCAGAGAGAAAACGCAAAGAAGAGGGAGCTGAAGGGTTTGTATTACAGCGTAAACCCTGCTTGTAACATCCCGAGACTGTCTGCAGGATTGACGAGTGTCTCCACAAACCAACACGGCTCTTTTCAATGTGTTTTGTCCTCACTCACACGCATCCTAGGAAACTTTGCAGTCCTATACCTGCACAATCTCTAAATCCCTCTCATTTCGATGCGTATTTAGTTCATTCATGGGACCCTTCGCCTAGAAGCCTGCCAGGAGCCGCTCCTTGTCCGTGCTTCTCTTGCACTGGCATCCACTCCCCACCCTCGTTGGCCCCGGGACACCACATGCCCACCAACTTCCACTTGGTTCGTCCTCGAACCACACCGTTCTGGGAGAGGTCCCGTCCCTGATACCATCTGTAACATCCCGGGACTGCCTACAGGATTGACAAGTGTCTGCACAAACTAACACGGATCTTTTCAACATACTTTGTCCTCACTCACACGCATCCTAGGAAACTTCCCAGAAGATCACCCATCCCGCAATTGCTCCAGGTCATGCACGCTTAACCATGGAGTTCTTATATTCTAGGCTCCCAAAAAGAAGTTGTAACTTGTTGATATGGCTACGCCTAATCAATTCTTTTAAGCCATCCTCAACTATGCAGTCCCATACCTGCACAGTCTCTAAATCCCTTCTCATTCCAGTGTGTATTCAGTTCATTCATGGTACCCTTCGCCTAGAAGCCTGCCAAGAGCTACTCCTTGTCCGTGCTTATCTTGCACCGGCGTCCACTCCCCACCCTTGTCGGCCCCGGGACACCATATGCCCACCAACTTCTGCTTGGTTCATCCTCGAACCACACCGTACTGGGAGAGGTCCCGTCTTTGATACCATCTGTAACATCCCAAGACTGCTTACAGGATTAACGAGTGTCTCCACAAGCCAACACAAGTCTTTTCAACGTGATTTGTCCTCACTCACACGCATCCTAAGAAACTTCCCAGGAGGTCACCCATCCCACAATTGCTCCAGGTCAAGCACACTTAACCATGGAGTTCTTATGTTCTAGGCTCCCAAAAAGAAGTTGCAACTTGTTGATATTGCTATGCCTAATCAATTCCATTAAGACATCCTCAACTATGCAGTCCCAGACCTGCACAATCTATGAATCTCTTTCATTCCGGTGCGTATTCAGTTCATTCATGGGACCCTTCACCTAGAAGCCTGCCAGGAGTCGCTCTTTATCCGTGCTTCTCTTGCACCGGCGTCCACTCCTCACCCTCGTCGGCCCCGGGACACCACATGCATACTGGGACCTGTGGGTTATGATACTAACTAATGCAACACCCACTTTAGGATATCACATTTCAGACCAACTCCTCTTATATTCTTTACCCAAATTATAAAATAGTAAATATTATTTAGAATATGGGTTTAAAAATTTCTTTTTCGCGGATAACACAAATTTACCAAATTAAAGTAACACAAAATACAAAAATAAAATAACATATATCCCTTGTACATATCATAGAATATTAATATTTTCATTACATAAACCATATAAAACTCGACCTGGCCCAAGTTCACAATCTCTAAAAAACAAAATCCTTCTCCAAGACAGATTCCTTAACCAGGTATGTCTCACTACTTATGCAACCTTAAAATAAGAAGTAATATCACCACAATACTCTAGGTACTCAGAGTTCCAATGAACACACCAAGCAACAGCGCCTTCAAGAAACTGTAGTATAAAGAAACCTAGTTGATTCCTCATTGCCACCATCGCAGTCTTCACCTACATAGGCATAAAATAGAAACAGACAGAACATTACAGCAAAGAGGTGAGATTCCCTACATCGCATACCAATATAGCAACAAGAGAATGACAAACATTCCAACATGGTTCAACATACAATATAACAATAACATATTTAATAAGTACATAATCCAGTAAACTTGTATCACAATATCAGGCATAGTGATAACACCACAATAATATTATGTCACAACAGTGTAATTGTTGATTATGCATATGCATGATGTGTATGATGATCATCTTTTTCCATAATGTAACCTCATTTTTCCACAATGTAACCAGTTCCTACTATTCCATGGAACTATACTCAAATTCAGAATGAACGCTCCAATAGATTTGTCCCCCCTAACAAGACAGTCTATGGACCATGAAAAGTAATAGTGTCGTCGGGGCTGCCAGTGCATTGCAAATGGTTTTTATCGAGGCCAGGGGTATATATATATATATATATATATATATATATATATATATATATATATATATATATATATATATATATGAGGTGCTCAAGCAGCACTCGCGATACCAAGTGTATCACGAAGCGAATACCGCGCCCTGACCTCCCCCTAGGATCTGTGAAGATCCCACTATCCTGTAAGTTCCTGTCCACTCTTTAGGCATAAAACGTCACAACAACCATCAACTGTACAATGCTTTTCCATGCATGATGTATGATTCCACACATACAAATCGTTTTTCATCATATTTTACATATACCCACCACATTCTTGGTGGTATCATTTTTCAACATAATGGGGCCCACCACAACAGCCCGACAGCCAACTGCTGTAATTTCCAATCGCGTAAACATTTTATTATGTTTTTGAAATCGCGTAACATTTTTCAAACGTTTTCAAATTACGTAAATATTTTCCAACATTTTCACAATCACGTAAATATTTTCAAACGTTTTCTAAATTGCATAAATATTTTCAAACATTTTTAAATTATTTTCTCAATTGCGTAATTTAAAAATTATTATTTTAAATACGCGTAAGATTTTTCTACTGTTTTTCACTATATAAAATATTTCTCGACGTTCTAAATTAAATTCTGAAACTTTCTAAACTAAAAATATTATTTGGACATCATTTTCCATTTTTCTTATAAAAACTTCTCTAAGTAATAATTTTTTACGTTTTTCTCAAAATTTGCATTATTTGATTTAATAAAATTTGTTACTGTTACCTTTACTAAAATTCTTTTTAATAAAATACTTTGAGCTCTAAATCACTTTCAAGACTTATTCCCCATTATCATGAATAAAATCACGTTTATCTAACAAAAACTTTATTCTATAAAAATATTTGAATTCTCAAATCGCTTTTAAAAATTCCTTTTTCATTTCAAAATTCACTAAATTGAGTTCTTGTTAATAAATCCTTCAAATCTACCCTTAAGAAAATATTTTTGATCCAAAACTCCAATTCTTGACATGTTGACCGAAAATCAATTTATTTTCCATAACCAAATGTTTATTCATTTCCAATCTCATTTTCCTTTGTAAAAATCTTTAATCCAATTGCTTGTGACTTCCCCATAAAAAATCCACACTTAGTAAAATATTTCAAATGATTTGTTCCAAAATCCTCATGGAAACCATGTACCCCTTAGTTCTTAGAAAACAACATAATTTTCCTTTCCACGTGATTTTTATCATATGCCACATATCTTATATGATATTTTCCACTATCACATATTCATGCTTTAAATCATACTTAAGCATATTAAACATCTAATAACAATCTAATCAAAATCATACCATCCCACATATAAATCATACTTAATTATCAAAGTAATAGAATCACATATAATCAAAAAGCAACCATGGCAATTTCATGCATACAATCAACATCATATAGTTATACACAATCAAATACACAAACACCAATAACCATATAATTCGAATGAATAAATCCTCACATGGATTTTCCACTCACAAACACAAATAAATCCATTCCCTCACCACCATATATGACCGATGAGGTTAATCTCCCTCTTACCTTGATTGATGCCTCCTAGCTCCTTGTAGAACTCTCTCTTTGTATCAAATTTTTACCACCAAGTAGATCTTAAAATCAAAACAAACACATAAAAATTAGTATCTAAGGCTTGATTAAGATGACGATAGATCAAAATGGTCTTAGGATTCCAAAAGTCAAGTAAGAAATCAAGTTTCAAGATCTTTACCTTGAAACCCTAGAACTTAAATCCAAGAATCAAGCTTGAAGATGATAGAATTAGATCTTGATCACAATATGAAAGTTGCTTAGAATAAAGTTTAGGATCAAGTGATGTGATTAGATAGAATTATGAGTGATTGGAAGGCTATTTTAGAGAGTGAAACCGTAAGCAACTCAAGGAGAAAAGGTAAGAGCTTTGGTGTTCTTTGCTTGATAGGAAGGTGAAGATGAATGAATCTTGAGAAGTTCACAACATGAAAGTGTCTTGAATTGATGAGAAAATTCAAGATATATGGTTAGTGTAAATTATTGAAGAGTGATAGTAGAAGTTAGGCCACTGGGCCGTGAGCTTAGGGAAGAGAAAGGAAAGAAAATCTGTGAAGCTTTGGCTTAGGAAATGTTAAAGGTGAATAATGAATTGAAATGAAACTTTCCTATAGCCATTTGATCTTCAAAATCGTGGCCTCCCCCCCTTGTACACTTAGGAATTGTCCAAATACATTAGCCACCATTTTAAGCTTCAAGAGCCATTGATTAAATCAATGGTTGATATTAGGTAGAAGCTTCCAAGTGATAATATTAAATCTAAGTCATTGGATCTCTCCTCCATGAAATCCTAGCCATAAGATACATCTCCAAAATGGAGGGTCAAGATTTACTCTTCATACTTTCCATCCAATTGTCACAAAGTGTAGAAAATGAAATGAAATGTCCAACTTTCAAGTGCATAGTCGTGGAGTAACTTGGATGGAAGGTTCAAGATTTGATTAACAAGATAGAAACATTTGCACATGGCTTCACATGGTCTCACATGGCCTTGGTCTTCAAGTAGTCATTCTTTAATCAATAGAAATTTCAAGAACATGCTAGAAAAGCATAGGTGGTCGTGTGACTCCATGAAATACTAATTAAGTTTTGTTTCCATTTAATTCCTAATTACACTTAGCTTAGGTAATTAATTCATTTAACTACTTTCAAGCTAACTTTAATTACATAATTAACTATCTAATTACAACTTAGCTTAGGTTTTCAACATAAAAGAGTCTTAGAATGATATATAGGCTTAGGAAATAAGATTAGATAAAATTTTAAAAGCTTAAAGAATGGTATTTGGTGTGTTGGCTGAATGCTTCATGAAATGGGAAAGAAATAGAGTTTTTGGTTAAGTTAAGAAGAAAAGAAATGAAGAGAATGGCTTAAGTGATAAAAGATGATAGAAATGAAATAGATATCCTATTACTAAGCTTGTTGCCGTGGAGTGCATGCATGTGGGAGAATTAATGCTTGATAAATCAAGATAGAAATCAAGCACATGGTAAATGTCATCAAGTGGTCATGCTTTGGTCACCTTGATGAATCATAAGCTCTTGAATATCCTAGAAACTCCTACATGGCTGTAGAACACCTTTGAGATAGCTGACCAAATTTTGTTTCATTTAATTAACACTTTAACTTAAATTAACTTAGCTAATTCATCTAGTTTAAAGACTAATTAAACAAGCCACTTTTCTTGACTTAATGTCATTGGCTAATAATGATGTCAAGCCACTAATTTTGAATTCTAACAACTAGTAGCACATGGCCATCACATGGCTATGGCTACAAGAATTTATTACTCACAGAATAAAAATTACTGCTCACAAACGTTTAATTATTATATAATAAATAATAAAATAATAATAAAAGAAAATTTAGTAACTGTATCCGATTTCAGGTTTAGTAAGATCTCCCGACCCCGCTTTAACAGTACAAAATTTTCTAGCCCATAAAAAATTTTACTTTTTTAGGGCCCGCCTGGGCCCATAAACGGCCCAAAATAATAATAAAATAATCACAATATCAGAAAAATCCACAAAAATTCTCACAAGTCCTAAAAATTAGAAAATTCATATTTATGCGACGAAATTCGGCGTGTTACACTACTACTTATTTAAGCAAAATGCGCTCTGAACGCTGCGGCGTGAACTAACCAATGCCGCGGCAGGCGTCTGCAAAGCAGACGTTTCAATTTTCAATTTTTTTTTGAACAGGACATTGCGGCATGCACAAACCCACGCCGCGGTGCTATGCTATCTATCTCATAACCCTGATATGGGCAGAGACCAGAACGTAGCTGTGCAACATAGCAAGCGTCGCGTCGTGAGAGGTCTGTCTGCAAAATTCTGCTACAAACATCACACAACACCTAAAAATACCTCAATGAGGCCTCAGCTACTTATAAAACCTGCCTAACAGATTTAACACATGTATGCAACAACAAAATAGCATGAATTATCAAAATCAAATACACTACATACTAGACTTTTAAAACTTAAGAAATTAAGAAAAAAAAGGTGGATATATCCAAAAAAGTGCCTTTTTTATAGTCCAGGCAGAACTTTTTCTTCTTCTTCAACTTGGGGGAGCATGCTTGAGAGAGGTCTCCCTATCATCACTTAAAGACGACCCTAGAGGCCTATTGTTCATTCCATTGGCCAGCTGCCCCACTTGAGTTTCAAGAGCCCTGATTAAAGACGTTTGGCTCTGAAGAAGAGAATCATTTTTTGCCAGATGAGCACCGGTTTTAGTCATGTATGAATCAATTTTCACTATGAATTACATGAACATGTCTTCCAATGCTGGTTTCCTTTCTTGCATTGGTGGCCTTGCTTGCGGTGAGAAACCAGAAGGATATGGTGGTCTCTCATTGCTAGTAGATGAAGATGCTGGCCCTTGGCTATCCCTCCATGAAAAATTGGGATAGGTTCTCCACCCAGGATTATATTGCTATGAGTAGGGGTTGTTCTGAGATGGTCGATAGTTTCCCGCATATTGAACACTCTCCAAAGTGAATGGACAACTATCGTTGGCATGATTGTTCCGACACCGATCACACAGTACGAATGAGCTTTGATTAGGGCCTGTACCCAGACTGTCGAACTTGTTTGCTAATGATGCCACCTTAGCAGACAAAGATGTGAGGGCGTCAACGTCATGAACTCCACCTACCTTCCTTTGAGTGTTTCTCACTGAAAGCCATTGGTAGCTGTTGGTGGCTAGTTCCTACAACAGTTGGTGTGCTTCATCGAAAGATTTATTCAATAATGAAGCACTTGCAACTGCATCCACAATTGAATGATGGTGGGTTAGTAATCCTTTGTGAAAGGAGTAAATCTAGTGCCACGGAGGAATTTCATGATGTGGGCACCTTCTAAGTAGATCGTTGTACCTCTCCCAGGCTTCGTACAAGGATTCCGATTCCGATTGCATGAATAAAGTGATGTCATTCACTAACCTAGCAGTCTTGGCCGGAGGAAAGTATTTGTTGAGGAATTTTCCTCACATATCCGCCCAAGTAGTTATAGATCTCGCAAGTAGAGACTGCAACCAATTCTTGGCTCGATCTCTGAGAGAGAAGGGAAAGAGTCTGAGGCGAATGACATCTTTTGAGACTTCATTGTGCTTGAAAGTGTCGCAAATCTCCAGAAAGTTTGAGAAATGTGCATTGGGATCTTCATTCAGCAAATCGCCAAATTGTACATATGTCTGAATCATTTAGATAATGGCCGGTTTGATCTCAAAATTATTTGTGCGGATGAGAGGCCATTTGATGCTTGATTAGAGATTTTCCATTTGAGGATTAGCAAACTCCCTCAGAGGCCTCGTATGATCATTGTTTTCCACCAATGATGGTACCTTATTCACAAAAGAATGAAATATTAAATCAAAATGTAATAAAAGAAAATATTTGAATTAGAACTAACAAAGCTCGATATTGATTTTAGTAATACAAAAATTAACCATAGTCTCCAGCAACGACGCCAAAAACTTGATGAGTTGGAAACCAACCGCTCTTTTGCTAACCGCAAGTGCACGAGTCGCTCAAGTAATAAAAATGATAAGTAAGATCGTCTCCACAGGGACTATGGTAACTTCCAAAGCTAAATATTAATCTATGGCTTAATTAATTCTATTCAAGTAAACATAAAGTGAAAAATGGGTTAATAAAAAAATTACAATGCATAAAGAAAAATAAAGATAGGTTGAGAATATAGAGATTCCTTTTTCACCTCCTATGTCAACTGATAACATGCAATCCTTTTGATCAAACAAACGATTAGATTAGGTTAGCCTGAGAAACTAACTTAGTTAAAAGCCTATGTCTAGGACGATTAACCCTATGCTATTTACGTAGTTCACTATGTGTCTAAGAGAACCAGAGCAAACAACAAGCATTAAGATTGATTCTCAACTAAGACTATGCACGACTAATAGGTATATGTTTATCCTATTAATGAATCAACACATTCTGCCATTGGAATGAAATCGAACGTGCATCCACCATACAAATGATCTAAAACCTAAAGTCCTATGTATAGGCACAATAGATTTCAACAAATCACCCACAAGGTGATCAGACAAATAAGAGCATTAAGCACCATATGGTAGAACAAAACCCAAATCCTTCATATAAACTTAAATGGGTACAAATCAATCAATATTCAAAGGAAGATTCAAAGAATACTCTAAACACAACTAGCTACACATTGAATACGAAAATGCAATACAAAAATTCGTATTCAAGATAAATGGGAGAGAAAGAGAGAGAAGAAGAAACAAAAGAAGAAGCCCCAATAGGTTGAGCCTTGAAGCTTGAATCTCCTCCTAAAATGAAGAGAACCCCTGATCTTGGCTCCTTCAACCCTCTTTCAACCTCATAATGCCTTCCTAGCTGCTAGATTCTTCAATGGGCAAAAGCCCCAAAATCTAATAAGAGAGACAAAAGAGAGACGAAAGAAAGAGAAAGGGGAAAAATAGAAAACCTAGGAGAACCCCCTCTGAAATCTGTGTTCCACGTATTTATAGACGCACAGATTTAGTGCATCATGTCGCGACGTTACACAACACATGCCACCGCACGTAAAACTTATGGCACCAGCGCCGCGACATTCACTTCCTTTCGCTGCGGCGTGAAAGCCTCGAGATGACAGGGTGCACATGCAAAGAGTAGGACGCCGCAATGTTGAGTTCCTTGCGCCGTGGCGTGATGTATTAGAGATTGTCTTGTGATTCCTCATTCAATGCAAGGCCTTGCTTTCTTCAAGTTGGTTCTTTTGGGACCATCCTATAATTAAGAAATCACCTTAGTCAAATACAAATGTAATCAAGCTCAATCAAATCATAAGGAAACAAGATTGATAAGGAAACCTCAACATGTATTTTACATGAAAAGGAGGCTAAAGTCTTCCAACAATGCATCACAACAAGGACAAAGCCATCAATAATGCATAGTGATAGGGCACAAATAACTATATTTTATAGAGTTATCACTATCTCTCTTGGCAGTAAACCTCTTTATTAACATTAATCTAATGATTTCCATCATTGTGATTATGGGCTTGTCTCTAGCAGGCAGTATTGCAGAGTTCAATTCCTCTGCAATGTTGTTCAATAAACTCTATGATTTATCCCTTGGAGTGAATAAATGTCTTCATGAAGTGCTTGCTTCTCTTACAGCTAACCAATTGGCTACTCCATCATTCAGCTTTCTCATTTCTTACTTATAAAAGTCAAATTCATGCTTGGTTGTGGCCCTTGCAGCATTCCACAATAGATCTTTCAACACTCGTCCCTTATATGTAAGTTTGATGTTGGCATATAGATGCCTAACACAGAATCTATGTTCAACCCCTATCTCCTCAAGTATAGAGTTCAAGTCCTACAAGCACATAAAGTAAGAAATCAAAAAGTAAGCATGGAGTTCAAACTTAACAAGCATAAAATCACATAAAGTAAGAAATCTCAGTTTTGTTACCTTCTACTTATTTGACATGAAAACCCAATCATTCTCCTCAATTGACCCAATATCCTCAAGTAACCTATCTAAAAACCACAGCTAGTTATTTTTCTACTCAGCCTCAACTATAACATAGGCAATAGTAAACATGTTATCATTAGCATCCCAGCCAATGAGATTATAGATCTACAAAACTTTAGACCTCTTTTGGCAGCATCCAAATAGACATATGGTCTCTGAAAGCACTAATCCTCTTTCTTGATCAAAACATTTGAACCAGGGTTGTATTGTAAGACTATTGCAGCATAATTCCACAATAGAGAATATTGAGCTGCATGACAACCTTGAAGCTTCTTCATGGTCATCTTATTTGGCCTATACACTTGGAATCTTGAGACAAAAATCTTATGTTCTTTGGCCACTTGATTAATGAAAGGCTCATTCTCCCATTTTCTCTTATGGTCTTTGATGTGGTCTTGATACTTGGCAGATAACCACCTAGAATTGGCCTTGGTAATTTTGTTATTCCATCCATAGTTTGCATGCTCAATGTTATACCATGACCTAATTTAGGAAATTTCTCCTTTTTCAATCTTAGAGGCATGTATTTTCCATCCACAACCTTTCATGCACTTACTAATATTTGAGTGCCCTTATTCCTTAAGAATTGGAAATCAATCCATTTTCAATACAAAATTGTCTTAGAACCTCCTTGAACACCTTATGACTTCCTCATATCAATGTACTGGTTGAACTCTGGAAACTTCCTCTTCCTCATTACCCCTCCTTCTTCTTCATCAGAACCATGGGGAGTGATTAAAGTGGAACTTTTTTTGTAACACCCTTAAGAAAATGTTAGGCTAGTAAATGGGTTACAAAGGTAGCCTAATACTAGCTTAACATGTCAGTTTAGTTTTATGACAAACTGAATTAATTTGGGCACTTTGTTGCAACACAAAAGTTGAAAAGTAGCCTAAAATGACTCAGAAAATAATTTTAAAGTCTAAGTTGAGGGAAACAAGTATGACTAACTTGTTTCTAGGTCACAAATAAGCTAAGTAAGTTACAGTTAAAATTTGAGAGCAACCGGAGTTACTTTGGTATTTTTAAGCATACTGGTTGTGCTTTTAATGTCGGATTAACCCCCAGCAGATATGAAAAAATAGAATAAAGGTGAAACAACAATTTAGATGAATCCTAGTATTTATTCTAAAGTTGTTGGAAGCTAGAAAACTTGAATTAGTATGATTCGAGTGTCCTTAGCATATATAAGTTTCAGTACAGAAACTTAAGTTATGTTACCAAGTGGCTTCCAGTACTCAAGAGGGGGGGTGAATTGAGTAACAAAAACTTTTGCAAACACTTTAAAACAAATAAATTTTGCTCAATATAATTATTAAAGAATACGGATGAGATGAGAAAAAGAAAGAGCAAATAATAAATAAATTGCAGGAATTAATACATAAAGAACATAAAGTAAAAAGAATAAGGGAAGAAAAACAGGCACAGTATTTATCTGGTTCGACCACCAACCACTTGTGGCCTACGTCCGTCCCAGAAACACCGTTCGAGATTTTCACTATTCAAGGCAAGCTTAAACAACGGTGCTTGCAACCTTTACAATACGGAGCACTTTTCACACACGGGGAAACTCTACCCTTGTGCTCAAGCCTCAAATAAACAAAAGGGATACCTCACCCTTATACAATTCTTGGGGATACCTCACCCTCAATACACGAGAAATAGATATAGAGATGAAGTGAAACTCTCGCTAAGAGTAGATAAATACAAATTGAAGCACTAAGGAGCTGTTTCTCAAATATCTCAAGAGTTAAGCAATTATAAGTTCGAGAAAACAAAGAGAGAATAAGGTAGAGCACGTTTTTAAGCAAGCAAAAATTATCACAATGTCAAGGGAGTTTTCGAGAGAAGTCCCAGGCCTCTATTTATAGAGCTCGTGGAAGAATATGGCCGTTGGGAGCAATTAATGGCATTGAAAACTTTCGATTTTTCGTATCCTGTTTAAAACGTAGCTCTGTTTCTCGTGGGGTATTCGAATGCACGAAGGAGGTATTCGAATACCTCACAAAAATTCTTTCGAAAACTGTTTAAGTTGGAGTTATTCGAATACCATAAGGTATTCGAATACCTCATAAAATAAGGCATATTTCGAAAGCGGGGTATTCGAATACCATATGGGGTATTCGAATGCCTCATTTAAAAAATGGTTCATTCTGAAGCTGGGTATTCGAATACCATATGGGGTATTCGAATGCCTCTGTTTCGAAACGAAGAAAAATCGGTTCACGAATCGGGTTATTCGAATACCAAATTGAGGTATTCGAATACCTCGATTAAAAACAGATTCAAAATCCTTTCCAAAAAGCTTGAAATGCTTGTTTTTAACTTTTAAAACATTTGATCTTTTAAAAACCTTTAGTTTAGGTAATCTTTGATCATTTGAGATATTTAACTAACGACTCCATACATGATAGATCCTAAGTCCTAAAGCTAATCTTTAAATACTTGGACTTGGTCTTCTCATCATCCTCATGTTTGTTATCATCAAAATACATCTTCATTGTTGCGTAGCAAACACATTCTCCCCTTTTGATGATGACAAACTATCATAGAGAAAAGCATCGGTCTGAAAATAATTGGAATTCACAAAGTAAGAGGCTTACATTCATATCTAATATGTGCTTGGCGTAGCTCCCCCTTAATGTTGGAATCCAATAATAGTTATTTTAAACTGTCTTTTCTCATAGTTATATTTTTCTCCCCCTTTGGCATAATCAAAAAGATACAACAAAATATAATGCATAAAGGAGGCAATAAGCATAAAGAAAGCTGATTTTATTAATAATTTAGCCAATATACATAATGTAAAAATAGCTAATACATAAAAAATAATCCAAACAAGAACAAAGCCTAGAAAGAGGCATCGGTGGAGGAGGAGGGAATCGAACCCGTGAAGATAGCAAAGCACGCAAGGCGGCTTGCTCACGCTCAACACCATCGAGTCGTCAAACGGGCGAGAAGGTGTGTTCCAAATAAGCTCGGTTATCCTCCATGTAAGCACGGTTGGCACAGTAAAGTGGCCATGACTTGATCCGAGTGATGAACCAAGAAGCGGGGGCGGCGGGGCCGGCGGTGACACGAGACGGCGGGGGCTTCGGAGCGGCGGCGGCGGCCAGCGCAGCGGCAGGCGGCGGCGGGATCACCGGTCGTCCTCATCATCGTCAACTTCAGCCCAGGGAATACCCACCTTCATCGGTCTTTATCATCTTCATTCGGTTCAGCGTATAAGAGCCAAACACATTATGGTGGGTCACCGAGTTTTTCGCTCGGTCTCCACAATCTGCGGATACTTGCCTAGGAAGGCGGTGATGATCACCCCATAAGGTAGCTGCGGCGTTCTTTTCCCTTAGCTCTCATCATATGCTTCATAATGAAGACGGGCCGGTTTATCGGTATCCTTTCTTCGGGATCCACAAAGCATAAACACATCATCTTCACTCGGGTAGGCGTAGTTCCCACCTCTAGGAGCTAAGATGTGGGCATAAGCATAATGCAAGAGCACATCACTGGCTCTTCATCATACCCCCTTTGACTCCCTTTTGAGTCGGAGGTAATGCCAACCCGAGTCTAAGGACATCTTCAATGGCTCGAATCTTGTCGAACCGCTGGACAAACTCTTCACGGTCGTCATTGCTACGGCCCGTGATTCTAAACCAAAAAGCGAACCCGGTCTTGAGGAGTGATCACAATGTGCGATCACGGACGTCGAAATGAAGCTCCGGTCCTTCAATCCTCAAGTTGCGGTAGAACATTTTGACCAAATCGGGATAGAGAACCTCCTTGTAGGAGCAAAAGCGTAGCACGCCCGAATGTCCAGTGGTGTAGGAAATCAAAGCCACCTTCTTTTTCAAAGAAGGCCAAATCAGTACTTGGGCTGCACAAGGTTACGTTCTCGGAAATGAGAGATGAGCCGTCCAAGAGTTTACGGGTGAGATGAGAGCCGTCGCAAATCCAATGGGTTGTTGCAAGGCGCGGTCTTTGTGCGTGCACGTTTGGAGGAGGAAGCCATGGATGAAGGTAGAAGATGAGAGGAATGGGTTTGAAAAGAGGGAGTGACGGTTGGGTGAGACGATGGAAGAGGTATTCGAATAGGAGATAAAAAAAAACGAGAGAGAAGAAATGGGAAATGAGATGAGTGAACGGGTTGGACGAAGGGGCTTATATAAAGATCAGACTCAAGGTATTCGAATACCTCAATTGGTATTCGAATCTTTAACATAGGAAACGCAAAGGTCGGGCAATTTAGAAGGATGGTATTCGAATCTGCATATGGTATTCGAATACTCATCCATATAAGATTGGCTCGGATAGCGGTATTCGAATACCTGCTTAGGGTATTCGAATACACCAGAGACAGGAACAAAAGCGATAGCAAGAGGCTTCGGGGTATTCGAATAATCACTAGGGTATTCGAATACTCCAGTTACTAAAACATGAACGCATGCGAATACCATTCGAATAAAAGATGGTATTCGAATACCGGATGAAGGTATTCGAATAACTTAGATAGAAAAACACCAAAAATTACGTCCGAATGCTATTTGAAGATTAAATCTTACCCGATTAAATGAGTACACCGCAAAACAAAATGGAGGGTGTCTCCGACGCTCAAGTCGGTAACAATTTAAGATTAATAAATCAATGAGTAAGCGAGTAAATTTAACATTAAACACACGATTGATCCAAAATGCCAAGTTCTCTTCTTAAATGAAAGAATGAATCTTTAGGTAAAGGTTTTGTGAAAATATCAAACAAGTTGATTATTGGTTTCAACAAATTCTAATACACAATCACCTTTTTGAACATGATCTCGTATAAAATGGTGCCTTATCTCAATGTGCTTAGTTCTAGAGTGCATAATGGGATTCTTTGTCAGATTAATCGCACTAGTATTATCACATCTTATAGGGATGTGATTAAGCTGAAGACCAAAGTCTAAAAGTTGTTGCTTCATCCATAGAATTTGAGCACAACAACTTCCTTTGCCACATATTCCGCCTCAGCGGTGGATAAAGCCACGCTATTTTGTTTCTTGCTATGCCAAGAAACTAAGGAATTGCCAAGCAAGTGACATGTTCCACTAGTGCTTTTCCGATCCAATTTGCATCCAAAAAATCGGAGTCGAATAACCAATAAGACTACAAGTGGCACCTTTGGGGTACCACAAGCCCACTTGTGTAGTGCCACCTAGATATTTCATGATACGTTTTGACACTTAAATGCGACTCTTTAGGATTAGCTTGATATCGAGCACACATGCATACGCTAAACATTATATCGGGCCTACTAGCGGTGAGATAGAGAAGAGATCCGATCATACCTCGATATTTAGTAATTTCTACAGAATTACCTCTTCGTCTTTATCCAAGTAGCACGAAGTACTCATTGGTGTAGCCATATGCTTTGAGTTGTCCATTCCAAACCTCTTGAGAAGTTCTTTGCAATACTTTGTTTGGCTAATGAACGTTCCACTCCTTGTTTGTTTGATTTGAAGTCCAAGGAAGAAATTGAGTTCTCCCATCATGGACATTTCGAATTCGCTTTGCATGATTTTGGCAAATTCCTTGCACGAGAATTTCGTTAGTAGCACCAAATATGATATCGTCTACATATACTTGTACAAGGAGTATATCATGGTTTTTATTTTTAATAAAAAGAGTCGTGTCAACCTTACCTCTTGTAAAATCGTGTTCTAAAAGGAACTTACTTAACCTTTCATACCAGGCTCGTGGAGCTTGTTTTAAACCATACAAAGCCTTTTTCAATTTGAAAACATGGTTAGGTAAATCATAATTTTCAAAACCTGGAGGTTGGTCAACATATACTTCTTCTTGAATAAAGCCATTTAAAAAAGCACTTTTAACATCCATTTGATATAACTTAAAATCCATGATGCAAGCAAAAGCAAGTAACATCCTAATAGCTTCTAATCTAGCTACGGTGCATAGGTTTCTTCATAATCTATACCTTCTTCTTGATTATAGCCTTTAGCTACAAGTCTAGCTTTATTTCTAGTTATTATGCCGCTTCATCAAGTTTGTTTCTAAAAACCCATTTAGTACCGATAATAGGATGATTATTAGGCCTAGGAACTAGTTCCCAAACTTGGTTTCGTTCAAATTGATTTAATTCTTCTTGCATAGCTAGAAACCAATGTTCATCATTAAAGGCTTCATTAATGTCTTTAGGTTCGATTTGAGAAACAAAGGCTAAGTGGTTACATGCATTTCTAATGGAGTTTCGAGTACTTACACCTTTGGATACATCACCTATTACTTGATCAAGCGGATGATATTTTGAGGTACGCCATTCTTTGGGAAGCTCCAAAGCTTGTGAATCCTCTTGTCTTTGTTTATCTTCTTGCTCCTTGATTTCTTTTTCTTTGCTATCCAAATGTGTTTCCGCTAAGGCTTCGCAACATCATCAATAACAAGATCCTTTCTCGATCCATTTGGGTCGAGTTTCATCAAATGCAACATGTATAGATTCTTCAATAGTCATAGTTCTTTTATTATATATACGAAAAGCCTTACTATGATTTGAATAACCAAGAAATATACCTTCATCAGACTTAGCATCAAACTTGCCTAGGTTATCTTTTCCATTATTTAAAACAAAACATTTGCAACCAAAAACGTGAAAATATGCGACATTTGGCTTTCTTCCCTTGTATAATTCATATGGGGTTTTCTTTAAAATGGGCCTTATAAGGGCCCTGTTCATAACGTAACAAGCTGTATTCTGACATCCGCCCAAAAATACTTAGGAAGAGCAGCCTCATTAAGCATAGTTCTCGCCATTTCTTCTAAAGAACGGTTTTTCCTTTCTACAACTCCATTTTGTTGTGGAGTTCTAGGGACAGAGAAATTATGATTAATGCCATGTTCATCACAATAATTTTCAAAAACATTGTTTTCAAATTCGCCACCATGATCACTTCTTATAGAAGAAATTTGAAAACCTTTTTCGTTTTGAATAACTTTGGCAAGTCTTTTAAATGCTAGAAATGCATCATTTTTATTTGCAAGAAATAAGGTCCATGTAAACCTAGAAAAATCATCCACAATCACTAAAGCATAGTAATTCCCACCAAAGCTCATAGTTCTAGAGGGTCCAAATAAATCCATGTGCAAAAGTTGTAAAGGTCTAGTAGTTGAAACTATATTTTTTGATTTAAAAGAGACCTTTATTTGTTTACCCTTTTGACATGCATCACATAATTTATCTTTAACAAAATTAAGCTTTGGTAATCCAATTACTAGCTCTTTAGAGACCAACTTCCTTAGGTGATCCATGTGAATGTGTGCAATTCTCCTATGCCATAGCCATGAATCATCATTCTTACTTAAAAGGCATTTCGCATCATTTGAAGATATATCATCAAGGCTAATCATATAAATATTGTTTATTCTATGACCAATGAATTTAACATGTTTATCATTTTTATCTTCAATTATGCAACAATTTGAATCGAAAATTACCTTGTTACCTTTGTCACATAATTGGCTAATACTAAGAAGGTTATGTTTTAAGCCTTCAACAAGCAATACATTTTCAATAGAGGAATTTGGATTCTTGCCAACTTTTCCGACTCCAAGAATTTTTCCCTTGTTGTTGTCTCCATAAGTAACATGTCCATGATTCTTGGGAATAAACATGGTGAATTTTGAGTCGTCTCCAGTCATGTGCTTGGAGCAGTACATTGTCGAGATACCAATTTGAGCTCCTGGCTTTCAAGCACACCTACAACACAATTTTAATTTTTAACTTTTGGTACCCAAATTTTCTTGGGTCCTTGAGTGTCAGTTTTAGGCAAAGTACCCTTTGGAACCCAAACCATTTTTGTCCCAATTTTTGTGTTAATATTCTTTCTAGCATTGCATGTTGAAGCACTATGACCTTTCTTTCCACAAAAAACATTTAATAAATGGATTGCTGGAAGTACTTGAATAAACGAAAAAATTTTTATAAGATTTATGTTGATTTTTCGGGTTATAACCAATTCCACTTTTTCAAAAACAACCCTTTGTTTCCCTAATATAATATTTAGATTATCTCTCCCAGTGAATTTGGCAAGGGTATTTTTAAGTCTTCAATTTCTTTCTCAAGTGTGTGACATGAAGAACAAGAATAAGAAGTAGAAGCATGTGAGGGATGAGATGAGCATGCATCAATAATTCCCAAAGTTTCATTTTCAATTTTTAGTTCTTCAATCTCTTTATTTAAAATAAGAATTTTATTTTCTAAAGAAGAGATTTTTTTCTTAGAAGAAGAAATTTGTTTTGAGAGTTTTATTGATTCGTCATGCAATTCTTCAAAGGCATCTTGTAACTCATCATAAGAGGGCAGTAAAGTAGAGTTAGAACTTACCTCATTTTCGCTTTCTTCTTCTTCTCCTTTGGCCATGAGACGAGTTGAGCTTCTTCGCTATCTGAGCATTTGTCAGTTGAATCCATGTCGTTTTCATCCCATGCTATATAGGCTTTTCTTGCTTTTCTTTCTTTGAAGGGCTTCTTCTCAAGTCTCTCTTTCTTCTTTTGGTAAACTGGGCATTCCATTTTCATATGACCAGGCTTGCCACATTCATAGCAAGTAGGAGTTGATGAAGCTCCTTCGCCTTTGTAATGAGTTTTCTTCGGAGGGAAGGGAGGTCTTCTTTGCATTCCCTTTTTCTTGAGAAATTTACCAAATTTTTTAACTAACAGATGAGATTTTCTTCGTTTACCTCAATGTTTTCTCGAGCTTTCTTCATCTTCTTCATCATCATTGTCAATTGTTGAGGAAGTGGCTTTAAGCGCTATCCCCTTTTCTTTTTATCATTTTCTTCGCTTTGACTTAATCTGCTCAGTTCTAGTTCGTGCTCATGAAGTTTTCCAAAAAGGGTGGCTAATGACATGGTTGTCAAGTCCCTTGATTCTGAAATTGCTGTCACCTTGGGCTGCCAAATCTGCTTAAACACCTTAACACTTTATTAATCAAATCTTCGTTAGTAAAACTTTTTCCTAAAGATGCAAGATGATTAACAATGTGGGTGAACCTCTTTGCATTTCTTGAATGCTTTCTCCTTGGTTCATTCTAAACAGTTCATATTCGCGAGTTAGAGAATTGATTCTCGACCTCTTAACTTCACTAGTACCCTCATGGGTAACTTGTAAAGTGTCCCACATTTCTTTAGCGGTTTTGCAATTAGAAATTCTAAAAAACTCATCATACCCCAAGGCAGTGGTAATGATGTTTTTAGCTTTTAAATTATATTGGACTTTTCTTTTATCCTCATCAGACCAATCACTTCTAGGTGTCTCGGTTTTTACACCATCGACAACGCGTGTAGGTATAAATGCGCCGTTTTCGACAGCATCCCACACATCTAGATCAATAGCTTCGATGAAGATTTTCATTCTTTCCTTCCAATATGCGTAACCATCCCCATTGAAAAAGGGTGGTCGGTTTATGGAAGATCCCTCAGAAAAACCATTTAAGGAAGCCATGTTCTCTTGAAGCGGCTAAGCTCTTTATACAAGAGTCTAGCTCTGATACCACTTGTTACCAAGTGGCTTCCAGTACTCAAGAGGGGGGGTGAATTGAGTAACAAAAACTTTTGCAAACACTTTAAAACAAATAAATTTTGCTCAATATAATTATTAAAGAATACGGATGAGATGAGAAAAAGAAAGAGCAAATAATAAATAAATTGCAGGAATTAATACATAAAGAACATAAAGTAAAAAGAATAAGGGGAAGAAAAACAGCACGTATTTATCCCGGTTCGACCACCAACCACTTGTGGCCTACGTCCAGTCCCCGAAACACCGTTCGAGATTTTTCACTATTCAAGGCAAGCTTAAACAACGGTGCTTGCAACCTTTACAATACGGAGCACTTTTCACACACGGGAAACTCTACCCTTGTGCTCAAGCCTCAAATAAACAAAAGGGATACCTCACCCTTATACAATTCTTGGGGATACCTCACCCTCAATACACGAGAAATAGATATAGAGATGAAGTGAAACTCTCGCTAAGAGTAGATAAATACAAATTGAAGCACTAAGGAGCTGTTTCTCAAATATCTCAAGAGTTAAGCAATTATAAGTTCGAGAAAACAAAGAGAGAATAAGGTAGAGCACGTTTTTAAGCAAGCAAAAATTATCACAATGTCAAGGGAGTTTTCGAGAGAAGTCCCAGGCCTCTATTTATAGAGCTCGTGGAAGAATATGGCCGTTGGGAGCAATTAATGGCATTGAAAACTTTCGATTTTTCGTATCCTGTTTAAAACGTAGCTCTGTTTCTCGTGGGGTATTCGAATGCTGAAGGAGGTATTCGAATACCTCTGTCAAAAATTCTTTCGAAAAAGCTTGTTTAAGTTGGAGTTATTCGAATACCGGCCAAGGGTATTCGAATACCTCGATTAAAATAAGGCATATTTCGAAAGCGGGGTATTCGAATACCATATGGGGTATTCGAATGCCTCATTTAAAAATGGTTCATTCTGAAGCTGGGTATTCGAATACCATATGGGGTATTCGAATGCCTCTGTTTGACAATGACAAAAAATCGGTTCGAATCGAGTTATTCGAATACCAAATTGAGGTATTCGAATACCTCGATTAAAAACAGATTCAAAATCCTTTCCAAAAAGCTTCGAAATGCTTGTTTTTAACTTTTAAAACATTTGATCTTTTAAAAACCTTTAGTTTAGGTAATCTTTGATCATTTGAGATATTTAACTAACAGCTCCATACATGATAGATCCTAAGTCCTAAAGCTAATCTTTAAATACTTGGACTTGGTCTTCTCATCATCCTCATGTTTGTTATCATCAAAATACATCTTCATTGTTGCGTAGCAAACACAAGTTAGACTTTCTCTAAATTCCCTCCATGTACCTATCTCTCATTTTCTCTCTTCTCATGGCAAAAAGAAATAGAAAGCAGAGGAGAAGACAAAAAGAAAGAGAATGGGAGAAATGGGAGAAGAGAAAGAAGAAGAGGAAGAGAAAAAGAAGGACCAAAGACAAGGATCAAAGGCAAGATCAAGAGACTCCCAGATTGGTCATCACCACAAAGTAAAGGGTTTCTATTCATCTTTTCTCTTTGATTTTCATTGAATGAGGTTAGGGATTTTGGATAGAAAATGGGTTTGGGTAGCCAAATTCATGTCCTTGGCTTGGTTCTTGATTCCAAGGACTAAGTTAGGAAGTTTTTAGCTTAGAGAATGTTAAATGGCCATTTATGGCTTAAGTGCATCCATTTTTGGTTCATGAGAAACTTGGAAAGATGAATTAGAGTTATTGGGATTTCTAGCCTAAATCTATGCCTAAGTGAATCAATAGGTTGTATAAAAGTTACAACAAGTTTAGAGGCTTAGATTGATGTTAGAAATCACTTAGAATCCAAGATTTGGAAGAATATAATTGGTTTGGAAACCAATTATGCAGAAAACGCATTCTACAGAATTGTTGTCACACGGAGAGTGCCTAGACGCCTAGGGTCCAGAGAGGATTTTTGTGTAGCAAGAAGAAGAGAACCCACACGCTCAAGATAGGGCGCCTAGACGCCCAAAACAAGTTTCATCAGGATTTTTATTTTGATATTTTGAAGTTCCCTATTAGTTGGGATTGTAACGCCCCTTTCTTGAGGAGGGAACGTCACACCAAGACCAAAATGCGGAAAATAAAACACAAGCTAAGACCTGATTCATTTTAATATAGGTAAGCCTGTTCATTTATAAACATATAATTAATTTGGCAAATACTTTTTTTCCTTTTGACATTTAAAAGCAAAATGATGAAACATAATTATAGTGAAAATTAACATAAGGAGTAAACCATTCATCACATATATATACTTATATCATACTTGTTTAGTTACATCAGTAGTATACAAAAAGGAAAAGCTTTACATACCCCAAAATGATTACATATATATAGCTCACCAAAAAGACAAAACATCAGGCTCCCAAAAAGATTTACAGATAGCCATCAGTAGCTATCAACAGCATTAACCCCTAATAACTAACGAGAAGGAACCGTGGTTAGATCCTCCTTGGGGTCTTCCTCATAAGAGGAAATCATCATCGGAGCAATTGAGTTACGAGCTGGGGCTCGTGCAGAGGATAAGAATGAATCCTCTTGTAGGGAGTAGTAACGCTCACTGCACATATCACGAATGGGCAAGTAAAATTCTAAATGCAAATGTGCATTAGCAGTAAAAACAGGCAGATCATGACGACCCCATGCTAGAGACACTGTCACGTCTCCATGATAGATACAATGATCCGTGCTCGGGTTAATGTGCTAATAGTCCGGACCTCCATGAAATGTCAGCCGAACATATCCCAAAAAGCCACATGGACGAGACGTCATGTTCCAAACAGGTACTAATCAAAGTCAAGCCAGAAACTGGGGAATTCGTGCACCTCCCTTTCTTCACCAATGTCTTCAGAGAAACACATAAATATACAGAATAACAAAAATACAAGAAAGAGGTGAGACATCCTATATTCAGCACCAATTATGGCAGTAAAGAAACAGAACGACGCAGGAAGCCTACATAATATAACAGGAATAATAATAATCATCAATATTCACATAATAAACAAATTAACAAATCCAGGAAGTTATACATCAATAAACAACAGTTCCATCATCGTTTGAATAAATGCCAAATAATATGTTGACTCACTATGCACGTGCACATGGTACTAAAATCTAACATTCGATACTAGAAATTCTACTCCATGGAGCTAGACAAAAACATCAGAGAGAATGATCAAGGAGACATGTTAGTATCTCATCAGCCATAAAATCAAGTACTTTCCAGAAAAATCAATCATTTGCGCAACAAGGCTTTATACAGTGATATTCTCACAAGATCGTAATATAGGATAGTGTCTCAGTTCGGATCGTCAGTGCGCTTGCATCGGTCTATCCTATGGCCCAGAGGAGCTACCAACTGTCCATTTGTGAGACACCCGCATCCCGACGCCCCCAAGGTCAACGATATGACCTACACTTAGTATATTCCCACCCGCATTAAGGTGTGATTCAATCTTCTAAGCATACAACCTTACAACAGAGTCCACCGGACTTTCACAATGCATGATGACTCAATGCATATCCATGTGTATTTAACAATAATATACTTTGTCATAACATGCCACACTTTGGCCAAGTTAAACATCAACAGAATCTTTACCCCACACATGGACCCATAATAACATATTATCAAATTCTCAAATATGACAATACACTTTTTACGGTTCATTATGGAATTTCACTTTAACTTAACATTTCTTATAAAATCTCCTTCTAGAGAAATTCTCTTGAAATTTTCATTCAATCTTTATTTCTCTTAATTTGTCAAGTTCTTTACTTTAACTTATTCATAATAACTTAGAAAATCATTCTAAGGTTCTTTAAGTCTCACACACTCTCTCGTTCTTTTCTAATTAACCAAGTCTCCATTTTAACATTACATTTTGGCATTTCCACCTTAAGAGGCCGGGAGCCTCAAGGAAATTAGTGGTTATAGATTTTCATTTCTCCATTGATTATTATTCACTTGATTAGTTATCTTTCCAACTTGTTACAAAATTTTAACCATGAACACCCTATTGAAGGGGTTATGGTCGTGGGCCTCATTTAAGGAGAGCAAAGAATTCTTGCTTCCAAACCACATTTCCAATCCATCAAAATTAATCTAAGATCACCAATACACATAAATACAACCAAATAAATTCATACAAGTCAATTAACACAAAGGTCATTAGAAAAATCATACAATCAAGAGAGTAACCCTAACATGGGTTTCTCAAAATCAACACATAAACAAGCTTTCCACTACCAATAGAGGTTGAAGTGGACAATCTCCCTCTTACCAAGAGAGAAAACAAGAAAAGCAAGCTCCTTTTTCTTTGGGAATTTCGTCCTCCACCTTCAAGAAACCCTAAGGACATCAAACTCACAATAATCACAACCAAAGCTTGAAAAAGGCATCCATGATCACCAAAGTGACCATGAATCATGAAAATGAGATAGAAAAATGAGAAAGCTTTGAACTTTTACCTTAAAGTCTCCAACTTTAAAGCTTGATGGAAGAAAATGAAAATGATGGATTTTGGTGATGGTCACAAAAGAGAAAATGTTCTAGGTGATGAGAAATGGTAGGAAATGAGTTGGTTAAATGAAAAAGCTTGGATGGCCAACAATGGTTGTCTTGGCCGTGGAAGGGAGGAGAAAATGGAGAGGAAAGTTGAGTTCTTTGTATGTGATCTCAACAAGAAAAGAAAAGCTTCAAGGGAGAAATGGATTCAAGCAAGATGGTTGCTTGGAATCAAGTAACAATGGAGGAGGAAGAATGGTGTAGGTGCTGTGGAAGAAGAAGAGAGAAGGAGGAGAAAATGCTTGAGAGAAAATGAAAGAAAAAGTGTAAAGAGAGAAAGTGATAGCTTTTTGGTGAGTTTGAAATTAGAATGAAAAAGGTGATAAGTGAAAAGCATAATTTTGGGCTCCAAAATTAGCTTATTGCCATGGAGAGGTGAGAAGGAGAGGAAGGAAAATTTGCTTCATGCATGCTTGGGAAGTTAGTAGGAAGCTTCCTCCAAAGCTTCTTCAAGAAGCCAAAAACCCACTTTTTGAAAAGTCAAAGGTGATGACATCGTAATGTCACTAAAGTGAACATTCTAGAACACTTATATTTTACTATAAGCTATTATCCAATGGACAAATGTTACAGTTAACATAAATCATTATTTATTGTCCAATAGATAATAAATTTGTACAACAATTTTTATTTATCAGATAAAAATCTCAAAAAACGTAAACTTCGTAAATTATGCCCGGCCTTGGATTTAGTAAGATCCCCCGTCTACGTTTCCACAGTTCAAGTTTTATCAGCCTCGGGGAAAATATTTCATTTTCTCGGCTCCGCTCAATGCACACGTAAAACAAGAAATATATTAAAATATTCAACATTTCTGGAAAAATCCACAAAAATCACAAATATTATAAAATAGCTATTTATCATGAAATTATCAATTTTCGGGGTGTTACAACTCTCCCCTTCTAAAAGAAATTTCATCCTTGAAATTTTCTTACCTTAGAATAGTTGTGGATGTTGCTCCTTCATCTTGTCCTCTAACTCCTACGTTGCATCTCTGGTTGTGTCATTCCAGATCACTTTTACCAACAGGATCTCCTTCCCTCTGAGTTACTTTACTCTCCTATCTTTAATCCTTGCAGGAGTTGTCTCATAGGTTAAGTTCTCTTCTAATTGTATTGTGTCCAATGCTATGATATGGCTCGGATCAAGAATATATTTTTGCAATTGTGACACATGGAAAACATTGTGAAGGTTAGAAAGAAAAGATGTTAAGGCTATTTGGTAAGCTACTGGACCTATCTGGAGAAGAATTTCGTAAGGTCCAATGAATTTGGGAGTAAGTTTTCTAAATTTCAGAACTTGGCCGACCCCAGTCGTAGACGTGACTTTCAAAAACACGTGCTCGCCTTCCTCAAACTCAAGAGGCTTTCTTCTTTTGTCAACATAGCTCTTCCATTGACTCTGAACTGTCCTCATCTTTTCCTGAATCATCTTGACTTTCTCGGTCGTTTGCTATATAAGATCAAGTCCAATAGTAAGGTGCTCGCCATCTTGGCACTAACACAAAAGTGTTTTGCACCATCGTCCATATAGAGCTTCATAGGGTGTCATCCCTATGCTCGAATGAAAACTCTTATTATAGGTGAACTCCACTAATGGTAAAACTTCATCCTAACTTCCAGTCTGTTCCAAAGCGCAAGCTTTGAGCAAATCCTCCCATGATTGAATCGTCCTTTCCCATTGACCATCAGTTTGAGGATGATAAGCAGAACTCAAACATAGCTTCATTCCCATTGCTTCTTGCAAACTTTGCCAAAATTTTGATGTGAACCTTGGATCTCTATTAGAAATAATACTAGTAGGCATACCATGTAACTTAACAATTTCACTAATATACAGCTGAGTCAACTTCTCCATGTTGTACCTTATGTTGATTAGTAAGAAATGTTGCGACTTTGTGAGTCGATCAACAATTACCCATATTGAATCATAACCCTTTCTGGTCTTTGGTAATCCAACCACAAAATCCATCGCAATACTATCCCACTTCCATTCAAGAATAGCTAAAGGTTGTAACGTTCCAGAAGGTCTTTGGTGTTCAACCTTTGATTTCTAGCAAACCAGACAAGACGACACACATCTGGTAATGTCACTCTTCATTCCGTGCCACCAAAATAACCATTTCAGGTCTTGGTACATCTTGATTATTCCCGGATGCATACTCAACTGGCTCGTGTGAGTGTGTTCTAGAATATACTTCCTAAGCTCTTGATTTTTGGGTACACAAACTCTACCTCAGAATCTTAGGATTCCATCAGTTCCTTCCTCTAATGTTGTCACATTGCCTTACTTCATTAGCTCCCTTTCTTCTTACAGAAATTTGTCAACTTTCTGTTTCTCTCGAATGTCTTCCATTAAGTCATTTGAAATAGTGACCATATTCATACAAATCTTCCCTAGTGCCAATTCCACAAAGGACCATATGTCTATGAATTGATCTATTAAATCCTTTTCCTTGACCATCATAGCAGAGATACTGAGCATCTTTCTGCTCAAAGCATCTGCCACAACGTTTGCCTTTCTAGGGTGATACAGAAGTTGAAAATCATAATCCTTTAGAAATTCCAACCATCTTTGTTGTCTCATATTCAACTCCTTTTGGTCGTATAGGTACCCTAAGCTCTTGTGGTCACTAAAGACGTTGAACATCGCCCCATAAAGAAAGTGCCTCCATTTATTCAAAGTGAATACCACAGCCGCTAATTACAGATCATGTGTTGGGTAGTTCTTCTCATACACTTACAACTGTCTTGAAGCGTAAGCCACCACTTTTCTATTTTGCATAAGCACACATCCTAATCCTTGGTATAAAGCATCGCAATACACTTCGAAGAGTTCACTTGGATCGGGTAGAATTAACACTGGTGAAGTAGTTAGTCTTTTTTTCGATTCTTGGAAACTTTCTTTGTAAGCATTAGTCCACTCAAAGGCTTGATTCTTTCTTGTGACCTGAGTGAGAGGCCCTGCAATCTTGGAAAATCCCTCAATGAATCTCCAATAATATCCAGCTAGTCCCACAAAGCTCTGAATTTCTGTCACTGTCTTTGGCCTTTCCCATTGCAGAATTGCTTCCAACTTTGATGGATCTACTACAATCCCTTCCTTCGAGATTACATGGTCTAAAAACTTGACCTATTCTAGCCAGAATTCACACTTTGACAGCTTGGCGTACAACTTCTTCTCCTTCAGAATATGGAGAACTATACTGAGGTGTTCAACATGATCCTCCTAATTTTGAGAGTAGATCAGAATGTCGTCAATGAAGATAACAACAAATCTGTCTAAGTAAGGACGAAAGATTATATTCATATAATCCATGAATATGGCAGGTGCATTTGTCACACCAAACGGCATCACAAGATGTTCATAATGACCGTAACGGGTACGAAAAGCCGTCTTGGGAATATCTTCCACCTTTACTTGAATCTTATGGTAGCTCGATCGCAGATCAATCTTAGAGAACACTGCTGCCCCTTTCAGTTGATCCATCAGGTCATCTATTCTTGGAAGTGGATATTTATTCTTGATAGTAACCTTATTCAGCTAGCGATAGTCTACACACAATTGTGAAGTCCTATCCTTCTTTTTTACTAGTAACACTGATGCTCCCCCATGGCGATGCACTGGGTCTAACAAATTGCTTTTCCAAGAGTTCTTCTAACTGCTTCTTGAGCTCAACTAATTCTGATGGTGACATCCTGTTGGGTGCGATAGAAACAGGACCAGATCCAGGCACAAGATCAATGGTGAACTCTATCTCTTGCTCCGGCAGTAGACCAGGTAAATCATTAGGAAAGACTTTGGGAAACTCGTTAACCACTGGAATTGCATTCACATCGGCTTCGCTCTCGACTTTTAAGGAAGACAATAGCATGTATCCCTGAGTTCTTTCTTTTAAGAAAGCTTGAACTTGGTTGGCCGTCAAAAATCTAGAAACTTCATCCATAGGGAAAACTATGGTCTTACTAGAACAATCTAACAGGACATGGTTAGAAGACAACCAATCCATTCCTAAAATTACGTCTAACTGGGAAAGAGGTAAACAGATCAAATTAACAGAAAAGATTCAACCTTTAACAATTAAAGGACAATCTAAACAAACTTTGGTGGTAACAACAGGTTTAGCTGTAGGGGTAGAAACAGTCAAATCAAAAGGTAAGGAAGACACAACTAAACCAAGTCGTCACATACAGTCATAAGAAATGAAAGAGTGGGTTGCCCCAGAGTCATACAGTACAGTCAAAAGATTACCTCTTATGGTACCCTCTCCTTGTATCAGATCTTCATATTTGGAGGCTTCCGCTCCACTCATGGTATAGACTTGGCCTCCCGCAGGCGGTTTTGCAGCTTGTGCAGTGTTGACCGAAGGCTCTGCCTTGGCTTGGTTACAGTCACGAGAGATATGCCTAGGCTTCCCACATCAAAAACAAGTGATTCCTTTGATGGTTCCATCCCTCGTTAAATGATCCTTCCCATACTTCATACACTTTGGCGTAGACGCCACATTCTGACCAGTTCGATTTCCACCAGAACCTCCGTTGTGACCTCTACCAGGTGACTGTTGCTGATTTCTCGATGATCGGGAATATAGTTTCTTCTTAAAGCGGTTTGCATTATTGCCATCTCCTCTTTGGAACCTAGTAGGTCAAAAGTTACGATTTCTTGTGTCCCACGCCTGATCCAAATCTTCTACTCGGTGACACGTGTCCAATAACTCTAAAAATTGGTTGATCCTCAAAGTTATGACTGCCCTTTTCACGTCATGCCTCAATTCTTCCTCAAATTTTCGACACTTCCACACCTCATCCAGTTGATGTTGGAAATACATTAAAAATTTGGACAAGCTCTCGAACCTCGCAGCATACTCGCTAACAGTCATGTTTCCTTATCTCAAATTGAGGAACTTCATCTCTTTGGCATGTCTTGCACTCGCTGGGAAATGCTTCTCCAAGAATCTATCCTTGAATACCTCCCAAGTGATTACTCGACCTTCAGCTTACAGTAGCCTCTGTGCTCCGTTCCACTAATCTTCTGCGTCTCCGATCAACATGAAAGCGGCATAAGTTACCTTCTTGTCATCAGCACAGTCCATGCCCTTGAAAATTTTCTCCAGCTCCTTGATCCAAAGACTAGCCTTCTCTGGATCAAATTCCCCCTTAAACTGAGGAGGGTTGTTATGATGAAACTTCAACAGAATTTGAGTATCAGCTAATGCTTCTAACTGTTGTGCAGCCTTTTCCTACTGTAGAGCAACTCTTTCTGTTTGTTGTGTGATAACATGTGCCATTTGTTGCATGGCTTCAACAGTTGTAGCAATACCTCCATCGCGTGCCATTTCACTTTTTCAAAGCTAAACTAAATAAAAACACAAGAAAAAATTAGATATATCCTTTCAGAATACCAAACACAGAGAATCACATAGCACAAACAAGACAGACCTAACCACAAAGACCCAAAAGAAAAACTTAAACCAAGGCTCTGATACCAAACTAGTGTAACGCCCATTTTTTGAAGAGGGAACATCACACCAAGACCAAAATGCGGAAAATAAAACACAAGCAAAGACCTGGTTCGTTTTAATATAGGTAAGCCTGTTCATTTATAAACGTATAATTAATTTAGCGAATACTTTTTTTCCCTTTTGACATTTAAAAGAAAATGATGAAACATAATTATAGCGAAAATTAATATAAGGAGTAAACCATTCATCACATATATATACTTATACTATACTTGTTTAGTTACATCAGCAGATATACAAAAACTAAAAGCTTTACATGTCCCAAAATGATTACACATATACAGCCTACCAAAAAGACAAAACATTAGGCCCCCAAAAAGATTTACAGATAGCCATCAGTAGCTATCAACAACATCAGCCCCTAATAACTAACGAGAAGAAATCGATGTTGGATCCTCCTCGAGGTCTTTCTCGTCAAAGGAAATCATCATCGGAGCAACCGAGTTACGAGCGGGAGCTCGTGCAGAGGATAAGAATGAATCCTCTTGTAGGGAGTAGTAACGCTCACTCCACATATCACGAATGGGCAAGTAAAATTCTAAATGCAAATGTGCATTAACAGTAAAAATAGGCGGATCATGACGACCCCATGCCAGAGACATCGTCACGTCTTCGTGGTAGATACAGCGATTCATGCTTAGGTTAATGTACCAGCAGTCCGAACCTCCATGAAATGTCAGCCGAACATACCCCAAAAAGCCACGTGGACGGGAAGTCATGTTCCAAACAGGTACTAATCAAAGTCAGGCTAAAAACCAGGGAATTCGTGCACTTCCCCTTCTTCACCAACCTCTTCAGACAAACACATAAATATACAGAATAACAGAAATACATAAAAGAGATGAGACATCCTACATTCAGTACCAATTATGGTAGTAAAGAAACAAAACGGCACAGGATGCCCACATAACATAACAAGAATAATAATGATCATCAAGATTCATATAATAAACAAATTAACAAATCCAGGAAGTTATACATCAATAAATAATAATTCCATCATCATATGAATAACTGCCAAATAATATGTTGACTCCCTATGCACGTGCACATGGTATCAAAATCCAACATTTGGTACTAGAAATCCTACTCTATGGAGCTAGACAAAAACATCGAAGAGAATGATCAAGGAGACATGGCAGTATCTCGTCAGCCATAAAATCAAGCGCTTTCTAGAAAAATCAATCATTTGCGCGACAAGGCTTTATACAGCGGCATTCTTATAGGATCGTGATATAGGACAATGTCTCGGTCCGAATCGTTCGTGCGCTTGCATCGGTCTATCCCACGGCCCAGAGGAGCTACCGACCATCCATTTGTGAGACACCCACACCCCGACGCCCCCAAGGTTAATGATATAACCTACACTTAGTCTATTCACACCCACACTAAGGTGTGATTCAATATCCTAGGCATACAGCCTTACAACAGAGTCCATCGGACTTTTACAATGCATGATGACTCAATGCACATCCATGTATATTTAACAATAATATACTTTCTCATAACATGCCACACTTTGCCCAAGTTAAACATCAATAGAATTTTGGTCCCACACATGGACCCACAATAACATATTATCAAATTCTCAAATATGACAATACACTTTTTAAGGTTCATTAAGTTTCACACACTCTCTCGTTCTTTCCTTAAGTCCAAATTTGTACTAAGTTATCGGATAGAGTCTTATTCTTTATTCTTCCCATTTTATGAACTACTAATAAATCTCTAATTTTCTAATTAACCAAGTCTCCATTTTAATATTACATTTTGGCATCTCCACCTTAAGAGGCCATGAGCCTCAAGGAAATTAGAGGTTCTAGATTTTTATTTCTCTATTGATTATTATTCACTTGATTAGTTATCTTTCCAACTTGTAACAAAATTTTAACCATGAACACCCTATTGAAGGGGTTATGGCCGTGGGCCTCATTTAAGGAGAGCAAGGAATCCTTGCTTCCAAATCACATTTCCAATCCATCAAAATCAATCCAAGATCACCAATACACATAAATACAACCAAATAAATTCATATAAGTCAATTAACAGAAAGGTCATTAGAAAAATCATACAATCAAGAGAGTAACCCTAACATGGGTTTCTCAAAATCAACACACAAACAAGCTTCCCACTACTAATAGAGGTTGAAGTGGACAATCTCTTTCTTACCAAGAGAGAAAACAAGAAAAGCAAGCTCCTTTTTCTTTGGGAATTTCGTCATCCACCTTCAAGAAACCCTAAGGACATCAAACTAAGAATCACAACCAAAGCTTGAAAAAGGCATCCATGATCACCAAAGTGACCATGAATCATGAAAATGAGATAGAAAAATGAGAAAGCTATGAACTTTTACCTTAAAGTCTCCAACTTTAAAGCTTGATGGAAGAAAACGAAAATGATGGATTTTGGTGATTGTCACAAAAGAGAAAATGTTCTAGGTGATGAGAAATGGTAGGAAATGAGGTTGGTTAAATGAAAAAGCTTGGATGGCCAACAATGGTGGTCTTGGCCATGGAAGGGAGGAGAAAATGGAGAGGAAAGTTTAGTTCTTTGTAGGTGATCTCAACAAGAAAAGAAAAGCTTCAAGGGAGAAATGGATTCAAGCAAGATGATTGCTTGGAATCAAGCAACAATGGAGGAGGAAGAATGGTGTGGGTGCCGTGGAAGTAGGAGAGAGGAGGAGAAAATGCTTGAGAGAAAATGAGAGAAAAAGTGTAGATAGAGAAAGTGATAGCTTTTTGGTGAGTTCGAAATTAGAAAGAAAAAGGTGATAAGTG
The DNA here is from genome assembly GCA_029884605.1 of Ormosia emarginata. Taxonomy (NCBI): domain Eukaryota; kingdom Viridiplantae; phylum Streptophyta; class Magnoliopsida; order Fabales; family Fabaceae; genus Ormosia; species Ormosia emarginata. Next base: position 26,898,629 of record JAQQTP010000074.1, on the reverse strand, counting down.
AAAAGCATAATTTTGGTCTCCAAAATTAGCTTATTGCCATGGAGAGGTGAGAGGGAGAGTAGAGAAAATTTGCTTCATGCATGCTTAGGAAGTTGCTAGGAAGCTTCCTCCAAAGCTTCTTCAAAAACCCACTTTTTGAAAAGTCAAAGGTGATGACATGGTGATGTCACTAAAGTGAACATTCTAGAACACTTATATTTTACTACAAGCTATTATCCAATGGACAAAGGTTACATTTAACAGAAATCAGTATTTATTATCCAACGGATAATAAATTTGTACAATGATTTTTATTTATCAGATAAAAATGTCAAAAAACGCAAACCTCGTAAACTATGCTCGGGCTCAGGTTTAGTGAGATCCCCCGTTCCACAGTTCAAGGTTTACCTGCCTCGGGAAAAATATTCTATTTTCCCAACTTCGCTTAGTACGCACATAAAACGAGGAATATATTTAAATATTCAACATTTCTAGAAAAATCCACAAAAATTCAAAAAAATCATAAATATTATAAAATGACTATTTATCATGTAATTATCAATTTTTAGGGTGTTACAAGGATCATTTATATAAGCTTTCTTAAGTGTATCAAACATTTTTAGGGGTATTTCACAAAGGAAATAATCCACCTATTATATGAGCACAAGTTGAGTTTCCAAGCTTTTCAAGAATATAATTAAGTTGAAATGTTGATATAACCTTGTCCTAGGCCATGATAAGAAATTGATTGATGGGTATGGATACTCAAGGTAACCAAAACCCTAGTTATTTTCCTTGATAGTTTAATTTGAGCTTGATTGGATTATGAACCATGTATTGCTCATATATTGGCAAAGGATGAGTTAAGAGGTTATGATAAAAGGGTGTATAGTATTTAATGGCTTAAACTAGTTATCTAAGTAGCATAACTGGTTATAGGCCTAGTAAAAATAGAATTTAACACCCTTTGGGTTATAAGCAACCCTAGTAAAGTTATGGAAAGATGAATGGTGAATCAAGCACCCTAGTTAAGCTGAGTAAAGATGATTAGCAAACCAAGCAAGCAAAGTTAAAGTTAGTATGAGCTCTAAGAGCTCTAGTTATCCCTTTGTGGGTGAAAGTAGACAAGTGCCTAGAATGTTACTAATATATTCGAATTAATTGAGTTAACATAGTAAGTATATATTAGTTACCTAGCAAGAATTGGCTCCCTTATGCAATAAGGTTGAACCATATTTTATCACAATTCCTAATCGAGGAAGCGAAGCAAGCCCCTTGACCTAGTAAAAGAGTGAGACAAGCACTTTGCTAAAGGTGGGGTTGTGATTAGTTATCTAAGTAGTGAACATTACCAAGAAAGTCTTGTAAAGTGGTGACACCGAAGTGTTTCATGAAAGGATTAGTTTTTTAAGTAATGAACATTGTTGGGCAAACCTAGTAAAGTGGTGACACCGGAGTGTTTCGTGAAAGGATTAGTTTTCCAAGGCTAGGCCAAGGATGTCATATCCAAAGCTAGGCTGCAGATTTGTTTATCCTAAGCTAGGCAGTAGATCAGTATATCCTATGCTAAATTGTGGACTAGTTTGTCCTAAGTTAGGTGGTAGATGAGCATATCTTATGCTAGGCGGTGGACTAGTTATATTCTATGCTAGGCTGTGGATGAGAAATCTTATGCCAGGCTATGGATGAGAAATCCTATGTCAGGTTGTGGATCAGTATATCCTACGCTAGACTGTGGATGAGAAATCATATGCCAGGCTATGGATCAGTATATCCTACGCTAGGTTATGGATGAAAAATCCTATACCAAGCTGTGGATTAGTATATCCTATGCTAGACTAAGGATGAACATATGCTAGGTCAGATTAATGATAAGTAGGCTTAATGCCAAATGAAGGAATACAATTTCTAAGTCTAATTAAGTTATATGTACAAATTTTAATTTAGAAATATATTTTTGTATATAATTAGTTTTAATACCATGAGATATATGCTTTTACTGAGAATTTTATATTCTCACCTCGTTATGTTTCATGGTTAGTAGGTCAAGACCCTACAAGAAGGTAAGAAAATGAGGATAACAGAAGAACTAGAAGAGTTTAGTTTTATTTTTTTTATTCAAAGCTTATGTATTAATTTATGTTTGCTTTGAAAGTGTAACAGTTTTATGTATAAAGTTTATATATATAACTTTAGTGATGTCTCTCCATAATTATTTATTAATTGATGATTTAGTTAGAAGTAGCAGAACTGATACTGCTTATCCAAGTATATGTCAGATACACTCATCCTGTGAGCCGGGGTGTGGACTGACTAGGCTTTGGCCAATTTAGTATTTTTCTGCTAAGTGTTATGCATTTCTTATCACATTTGTGAGATATGTTGATAGAATTGCATGATAAGCCTTAGGTATGAGTGTTAATGGTCACTGTCACATGTAGTGTGTTTGGGAAACCATTATTTCACTGAGACGAGCTAGAAGCAATAGGAACTCTTCTAGTGAAGGATCAACTATTATAGCTGAAGTGTTCTTAGAGATGACAACTGCTAGGAGGAAGCAGATTGCTATCGCAAGTAGAGTTTTAGAAGGGATGGAAGTAATTTCATCTCAGCAGCTAGTACTGCTAATACAATTAGTGTATGTAGTAGTGGTAGTAAGAGACTGAAACTCTCCAAATCTCTCAAAGTTTAGAAAAGCCAATCCTACATCCTATAAGTGAAAGTAAGACTCGTTTGGAGTCAGTGATGTGGCTTAAGAAAATAGAGGAAATTTCTACAGTTGAGGTTTGTTCATAAGATCTAAAAGTTTTGGTTATCTCCTATATGTTAGAAAGGAGATAGAGTTTTGGTGAACAAAATGTCAATGAGATAGAGTTCTCAAGACCTAAATAAGGTGGCATGTTAGTGCATTAGTAAATGGCTAAGTTCAAAGAAGTAAGCGATAAGTACAAAGCAAGGTACAAAATTGAACTTCAACCCATACAACTCTGAGTTAATGGGTTATGGCGTTCGTTTATTTTTATTTTTTTTTTGTACTCACCATTCTTTGTTGTGAAGGTTGACAAATGATGGATAGTATCGAGTTCTTCATGATACTGGAAGTAAAATCATGAATAAGTGAGGTTGAGTTTCCAATCCTTTCCTATATGAGTTATGGTGTCATAAGATACTTATAGAATAAAGAATTGGTAGGAAAGTGAAAGAATAAAAAAGTTATTGTTCTGAAAGTATTCAATTTGTCCTCCTGCAATATTCTTTTTGAATCAAATCAGAGTAATAGTTTGAATAGAATAGATGGTATCAGGTTTTTATGGCACCAGTTATTTGAATTTGCAAGATCTCAATAGTGAGCCAATGTTTATCAAGTAGGAAAAGTTCAAATAGCATGGACTTCAAGGCTAATTGAATAGACTAAAAGAGCTATTCGATCGGCACAGTTTGGAGAGACAGACTAGCCTTAATCGAGTAGACTAAGTGTACTATTTAATAAAGTAAGATTTCGATGTTAATCGAAAAATGATGTTAGCTTTTGAGTAGTAATTCAGAATGATGTACTTTCAAAGGTGATCGAATAGATGGAGAACTATTCGAATAGGCTATTACAGAATGGTATGTTATTTTTTAACCGAGTAAATAAATGGAACTTTTCGTTTAGCAAGAGTTCTAGGTTAATTGAGTATACCATAGGAGTTATTCAATTAGCATAGTTTTGATTAGTCAAAATAAGCAAAGAGAAGCTTAGTTTTGATTGATCGAGAAAGACAGAATGGTACTATTAGTACCAATCAAAGAGAATAGTGAGGGTCTCTTCAGTTAGCCTCAAGTGGAATAGTAGTTACAAGGTTTTCACTAGAGGAAGAACGAGGATAATAGGTATAAGCAGTATGCTTCCAGACCTAGTCATCCTCAAGAAAAAGACCAGTTGAGCTACAGCTCAACTGGTGAGAAGTGTTTCTTTTAGGAAAACAAAAGGCTTGGTCATGAGTTTGAATCCTAGGAAGGGCTACAGTCCAAATGTGGGAATTAAATTTTCGTGCCAATGCCAGATAATATCTGAGTAGATGCTAACAGCCTCCTAGAAGTAGATGGTGGTTGTTACACAGACATGAGTAAGTTTAAGTAAAGCGAAGGGACCAAAGTGTGATAGATAAGGGAGTTGACATGGGGACAGACTTAGTTGAGTTGGCCAAATAGTATATTATACTTTTGGCTAACCAGAGCACTTTTAAATAAGTGTATGCATAGGTAGGGAGTAGTGCCCAACCTCAAAGTTCAAGTTAAAGTAAGAGTTTATACTCTGAGTAGTAAGGAGGTGACTCAAACTTTCGATCCTATACGAGATAAGGACATAGTTGAAGATGATCTCTAAGTTTTAGTATATGATTCAAGAGTACCCCACTCTTTGATTTCATATGAGCATGTAAAGAGATCAGATTTACTTATGTTTGAGTTTTCCCCATGTTTCATCCTTGTCTACACTAACAGGAAAGCTAGTCACAACTTTCCTAGAAAGTTTGAATTGTTGTGCAAAGAAAGAAGCTAAGATTTCCTTTGTGAATCTTATCAGTTTATCTTTTCTTAATATAACGTTAGACTAGACATGGTTTTGGATTGATCAGATTAGACATTGAGGTCTATATTTGATGATTCTTCTATGTCTATTTATTGAAGTCTATGTTTTAAGAGCTAAACAAGTGAACAACTTCTTAGTAAAGGGGGCTTAAAGATTTTCCTTTTTCTCCTCGAATGTAGAAATTGAGTAACTCTTAGAGAGTTGTAACACCCCAATTTTTAGAAAAATGTCCCGAATATTCTGTTTGCTGTTTTTCAAGCTTTTGTGTAAAAGATCGTTGTGTCCCTATTTTACTGTTTATTATTTTTCTGTATGAAATACAAATATGTTTTACAGGCTAAAATTTTATTTGGTCGTTTTACGTAATTTGTTTCGAGACGGTAAAATAAAAATTTTCTCAAGCTACTGTTTTAATTTTTCTGGGAGATATACAGACAATTAATACTGTTTGTAATTTTATTTGAACGTTTTGGATGATTTGCTTCGTCGTGGGGAAAAATGGAAAAATGACCGTTACGTCCCGATTGTACTGTTTTTAATTTTTCTATATGTTACAGTGCTTAATATTACTGTCTGTGATTTTATTTGGACTTTTTGTGCGATTTGCTCCGGGACAGGAAAATAATATTTTTTCGGGCCGAGAAAATCTTGTTTTAATTATTCAGACTGGGGGATCTTACTAAACCCAATTCTGAATGAGACGGTAATTAATCTTTTAATTTTTAGGATTTAACTGTCAAATAAAATAATTTTGTATTATTATAATATTATTTTATTAGTCAGTATAATAAAATGACAGTGGACCCGAAAATGTTTTGCGAGACCCACGTTTAGTTAAAACAGTTAACTTAGTAGCTTAATTAAGCATCATTAGTGATGGAACATTCAAGAACATAGTGACTAAGCTAGATGACTAAGCTTAATTAGTGACTAAGCATGGTGACTAGGTTAGGATTAACCAATGGGAGCAAGGCTTGGTGAACAAGGCTTAATCTTGATCATTGATCCATCCTAAGGCTTGGATGAAGCCAAGCAAGGCTACACCTTGCATGACTTGAAGTCCACGGCCATTTGGCCTTTGGAGGACAAAATTTCACTTCATCTTTCATGCAATTTCTCTCTTCTCTCTCTTCCAAAAACCCTAAACACCATTGAAGCTTCCTTGAAGCTAGATTCGGCCAAACACAAACCAAGACCATCCAACCACCCAAAATTTTATCCAACCAAGTTTTCTAAACCTAAACACAATCCTAAGAACATCTCTAGTTGAGAGTTCTTGCAAAATCTTTCATTTGAAGCTTGGAAACCTACTTGGAAAATTTTACCTAGAAGGTGAAATTTCTTGTTTTCCATTTCTAAACTCTTTTCCAAAGTTCTAGGCCATGATTTCTCCATGGTTTAAGCTCTCTTTTATGGTTACTAACTTGTAGATTTTGTTTAAGTTTGTTAGGTGATTTGAAGGAGAAAACCGAAACCTAGAAGAGGTGTGAAAGAGTATTTTTGTCTTCATTTAAGGTAAGAGGAAGACTAATCTAATCATCCATGGGTGGTGGTAAGAAGATGGAGATTGATTGTTGTGATTGTAGAATCCATAAGGATTCCTTTGTTTGTGTTTGTTAGTAGCTTGTTTGTGCGGTTGTTAGTAGCTTTCCTATTTGATGTTTGTAATAATTTGTATGATGTTGCATGTCTACAAGCTTTGATTTGCATGTCTACAAGCTTTGATGATTTGTATGTGTTAGAAATGCATGATAATGTATAGGATGTGAATAACATGCTAAGGAATGCATGAGTGTTCCAAAGAACACCACACCAAGGCTCACGGCCATTGACCAAAAGGAGAACCAAAATGTTCTCATTATTTTCCTAAAGTGTAATTTAATTAACCTAGGAAAATTAACAAGAGATAGAATTGTTTAGATCAAGGAAAATGAATTTAGAAATCAAATGACACAAGTGTATATTTCGACCAACATGCCAAACCAAGAATCCATGATTTCTAAAATCAATTCCAAACCATTTTCAAGTATAAAGGTGCAATATATGTTAAAAAGAAATTTTCTAAAATGAGTTTTGAAGAAATAAATTAATTTGAATTAGGTATAATCAACTAAAACTCATAATTTTATTGTTAGAAAGAAAATACAGTAACTTTTGAGAATTTCTAACATATAGCTCATACTGTATTTTGAAGCATGTTAGTGGTTTTCAAAAGGATTAAATTATACAGTTAAAAATTAAGTAAACAGAATTTTTACGAAAAAATTAGAAAATCATTATTATAATTTTCTAAGCAAAATACTGTCAATTTTTAGTAAAAATGGACAAATAAGATAGAAAAGTTGTCCAAAAAATAGTATACGGTATGAAAAATATTTTACATAGTTTAAACATATTATTTATTATTTCTGTTTATTTAAACAGTAATTTTTAAGGGATTTGGACAAGAAAATGATTTAAAAACCTTACGCGATTGAGAAAACGTATTAAAAATTTTACGCGATTTGCAAAAACAGCAAAATAAATTTACGCAATTTAAAAACATTTGTAAAAACGACGAGATTGTGAAAACGCGATAAAATTTCTACGCGATTGACCAAAACGGTATTTTCTGTATTTTTTCTACTGTCAGGCTATGAGGTGAACTCGTACAGGCTTTGGAGCAGTATTTGTCCGGTGGGACTTACTGCATCTTTTTATCTTTGAGGATATATTTTATTGAGGGTATTCTGGTAATTTCTCATATATTGAGTTTATGCCAATTTTTGGTGGATTGGTTGACGAGGTGAATCACATCGTGTTGTCGATGCGATAAACGTAGTGTGGTTCATTGTCTTTATGAACTTGGAGACGTTAGTGTACGGAATCCCATATATGGACAGTCGGTCGCTCCGCTGGGCCGTGGTAACCGATAGCACACTAATGGACTCGACACGCACTATTTTTAATCGAGATTTCGTAAAGTCTAATAGTACATTGCCTGTAGTGCCACAACATGAGATCGTGAACTACACCATGCCTTGGATGATGGATTCCATGTGACGTGGGGCTATAGACGCAACATGTGACAGCGCAATAGTTTGGTTGGGCAGCCGTGGTACTAATAGATTTTGCGGGTCATTCTCTCTTTGATATCTATATGTGTTTAGCTCCATGGAGTAGGATCGTGTCATATTGCATATGGTTATATTTTGGACATTATTTTATTTTATCTGTTTTATTTTATCTGATTTCTTGTCTAATTCTTATTTTATTTTATCTGTGATATTATTTTATCTGTGATATTATTTTATCTGTGATATTATGTGTTATTATGATACTATTTTATACGTGATATTGTTTATTGTTATAGTGTTTTATATACTATTCATGAATTATATCTATTATTTTATCGTTTTCTTATTTGCCATGTATTGTGATGATTTTAGATTGTCTTACCTCTTTATTGTATGTGTTTCTGTATATTTATTTTACGTGGTAAAGAGTTTGAGGAAGAGGAACAGCCTCTTGAGATTTTGTATCCTGAGGAGGAAGAGGAGCAGCAAGTCGAAGATCAGTACGACGACCAAGAACCATCTGATCATCCATATCCATTGGACTGATTTGTTTGGGTATGGCGATACCAGGATTTTTGGGTCTTGTGACACTCGAGTTTCACGGTGGATCGTTAGCTTGGCATCTGCGGGGAGATAGAGACTCAGTAACTTATGTGGGACGGTTGACTGTGTCCATACGACATATGTTTGATGGAGAGCCAGTGATGACGACTACTGTGTCTTTGCACTTAGAGTTACCCTTATCTCTTAGGCGTTACTGGGGTGGTGTGTCCACTGAGCCTAGTGAGATGACTATCGTATTGACTGCGCGGTCTCGTTTCCGCCGAGTGTCGAGACATCCTGGATATTTATCTTCTGATGAGTTTCCTGAGAATGATCCATTAGAGGATTAAATGTTTATGATTTGTATTTTTGGGCGCGTCTGTGTATGTATATATTGACTCTTTACTGTTTTTGTTTACTGTTTCTGTTTAAATATTTGTAGATATAGTTGTAAATTATTTGTATAACTTATAACTTGGACCATATGTATATTATGAGTGATGTTGTTCTGTTGGTTTTATGTTTCCGCATTATTTTATTTAATAATATTCTATTTAACAGGAATTATTTTACAACCCGTATTAGTAAGTAACAAATGTTTTACAACTTGGGTAGATTTTATTTATCTTTCTTTTATTTTCTTCATATATGTGACATCCCCACAAGGGTGTTACAGAATATATCTGTGATGAGAAGATATCCAGAGGTACTTCCTAGGAAAGTGACTTAAAACCACCTAAGAGAGAAGTAGAACTCTTTATAAGTATGGTATAAGTTAAGTTAGTAGAGATGTTTAGTAATCACACGAGTTTGCAACACTTGTTTGATAAGAAGAAGTGCACATGAGGTATAGTTGATGGATGGAATACTAAGCAAAACTCAGTGGCGATGAAAGAACCATGACTTTGAGTTATAGTATCATCGAGGTAAAGCTATTGCAGGAATTGACGCACTAGGTAGGAAAGTCCTACACATATCCCCAATGATAGTCCAAGAGAGTAAACTTCTTGAGAGTTTCAGGAAATTGAATCTTGCAGTGACTATGATGCCACATAGTTTTGTAGTGAGCAGAGTGAGCATAGTAGTGACTTAAGGACTCAGATTCTAAAAACTCAAAAGAAGTATAAAGCTCTAAGGGATATAGGTGAGTAGATCCTCATGGAAACCCAAGAGAATAATGTTATGACTAAAGATGGAATGACGAAGATAGATGTAAACTTTGTTTTCCATAGGAGTTAAGAATCAGAGAGTACATTCTAGAGTAAACTCACAAGAAAAAATATGCCATTCATCTAGAGGCTACTAAAATGTACTAAAATCTTCAAATAATGTTTAGTAGCCTATAAGGAAAAAGAACATAGCAGAACAGGTATCCAGGTGTCTTTTTTCTGAAGATAGTAAAGGGTGAAGTTGGCACCAAAGGAGGCTTTTTGGGAGTTGAAGTCCCATATAAAGTATGATTGCCTAGAGTTATGGCAAGAGAAAAGAAATTTTGAGGACAAAATTTTTTTAAAAGGAGGGGAGAAATGTAAAGCCCTCAAGAAAATGTTAGGCTACTAAACGGGTTACAAAAGTAGCCTAATACTTGTTAACATGTCAATTCAGTTTTGTGACAAACTGAATTAATTTGGGCACTTTGTTGCAACACAGAAGTTGAAAAGTAGCTTAAAATGACTCAAAAAAATAGTTTTAAAGGCTAAGTTGAGGGAAATAAGTATGGATAACTTGTTTCTAGGTCACAAATAAGCTAAGTAAGTTACAGTTAAAATTTGAGAGCAATCAGAGTTAGTTTGGTATTTTTAAGCATACTGGTTGTGCTTTTAATGCCGGATTAACCCCCAGCAGATATGAAAAAATAGAATAAAGGTGAAACAACAATTTAGATGAATCTCAGTATTTATTCTAAAGTTGTTAGAAGTTGAAAAACTTGAATTAGTAGGATTCGAGTGTCCTTAGCAAATATAAGTTTCGGTACAAAAACTTAAGTTAGACTTTTCTCTAAATTTCCTTCATGTCCCTATCTCTCATTTTCTCTATTCTCACGGCAAAAAGAAACAGAAAACAGAGGAGAAGAAAAGAAGAAAGAGAATGGGAGAAATGGGAGAAGAGGAAGAAGAAGAGGAAGATAAGAAGAAGAACCAAAGACAAGGATCAAAGGCAAGATCAAGAGACTCCTAGATTGATCATCACCACAAAGTAGGGGGTTTCATTCATCTTTTCTTTTTGATTCTCATTGAATGAGGTTAGGGATTTTGATAGAAAATGGGTTTGGGTAGCCAAATCCATATGTTTGGCTTGGTTCTTGATTCCAAGGACTAAGTTAGGAAGTTTTCAGCTTAGAGAATGCTAGATGGCCATTTATGGCTTAAGTTCATCCATTTTTGGTTCATAAGGAACTTAGAAAGATGGATTATAGTTATTGGGATTTCTAGCCTAAATCTATGCCTAAGTGAATCAATAGGTTGTGTAAAAGTTATAACAAGTTTAGAGGCTTAGATTGATGTTAGAAATCACTTAGAATCCAAGATTTGGAAGAATATAATTGGTTTGGAAACCAATTATGCAGAGAACACATTCTGCAGAATTACTGTCACACGAAGAGTGCCTAGACGCCTAGTATAGAGTGCCTAGATGCCTAGGGTCCAGAGTGTAACGCCCCTTTTTTTGAGAGGGAACGTCACATTATTAAACATAAATGAAAATGTGAAAAATAATTTTTTTTTAATTAAGACCCGGTTCATTTAGTTTAAAGTTAACTTGTTCGATGCTTTAATATGTGAGTAAAATGGCAGTATGTATTTTTTTTTTGTTAATTAATAAACTAAGTGACGAAACTTAAACAACAGTAAAGAGTAAGACAGGAAATAAAACTCACATCTGAATAATATGCATATACTACATTTAAATATCAACTGTACTTTAGATACAAGCCTGGCAATTTCCAAAAAAAGCAAACTACACCTGCCCAAAGGATCATAACTATACATCTCCAGATATCAAAATATACAGCCCACCAAAATACAAAACATCAGGCCCCCAAAATAAAACACTAGTAGCCATCAGTAGCTACCAGAAAAGTCAGTCCCTCGGAGGAGGAGGGACCGTATCAGGATCCTCAGCGGGGCCCTCCTCGTCAGAGGAAACCTCCATCAGAACCACAGAGCCACGGGCAGGAGCCCGAGCAGTGGAATCAAAAGAGTCCTCCTGCGGGGTGTAGTAACGGTCACCCCACATCTCCCAAATGGGCAGATAAAACTCCAAGCGTAGGCTGATGTAGCAGGTAAAGATCGGCGTCTCATGGCGTCTCCAGGCCAAAGAAATCGACACGTCTCCCAGATAGACGTAGCGATCGGAACTCAAGTTGATGTGCAAACACTCTGGCCCCCCAAGGAAGGTCAGACGCACATCACCCAAAAATCCGCACATGCGTGCCTCCATGCTCCACAGCAGGTGCTAGTCTTGATCAGGCCAGAAGCCGGGAAAATCGGGAGTTTCAACCTCCTTGCCGTCGTCTTCGATAGATACCATATACACACAGGCAGCAAATAATAGAAATACAGAAAAGAGGTAAGACATCCTACCATCATTACCAATTATAGCAACCAGAAACCAATACGGCGCATCGCACCCATGTAGCATTCCAAAAATAATATCAATAATAAATAACAGTAAATATATCAGTAAGCAGGTATACAGTTCCAGGCAGACAGTCAGCATAACAATAAATAAATAGTTCAAATCCACATAAGCAATAATTTTCATATGGTATAACATCTCATGATGCACATGCACACGGTATTCAAAATCTTACTCCATGGAGCTAGACTCAAACAGTCGGAGAAAAAGATCAGGAGACATGTCTGCACATTCAGGCATTGTACAGACAGTCTATGCTAGATCACGATATAGGACAGTGTCTCGGTCCGGATCGTCGGTGCGTTTGCATCGGTTTGCCCCACGGGTAAGAGAGCTACCAACTACCAATTGTGAAGGACTCGCATCCCGACGCCCCCAAGGTCATAACATGACCTACACTAGTCTACTCGCACCCGCACTAAAGTGTGTTCAATCTCCTAGGCAACTTGGCCTTACAACAGTCCACAGGACATTCACAATGCATAAGACTCCATGCATGAACATATATGATTCACAACTTCATACAATTCCATAATATACCACAATTGGCCAAGAGAGCATCAATATACAAATGGTCACTCACATGGACCCATAGCATCATAATATTGAGATTAAATCACATGGTACATTCTTAGGTCCATTATGAATCCTAAGTTAAATTTTGTCTTTCCCACAAGGTTCATTTCCAATTAAATTCTCATAGTTAGTTTAATCTTCCTAATACCATTCATTCTCTTACATTAGTAAATTCTCATAAGCTCTCAAAGACTCACACTCTCTTGTTCTTGCTCTCTTGAACCTATCCTAAGTCTTATGAAAGTTTCGCTCTTGGTTCCTTTAAAATTTATGAAATCTCTAATCATATTGAGTCCTTCCAATTTATTAATTACCTATCTCCTTACATAGATTTTTAATCACTTGATTACCTAAGCTTCTAAGTTACTAAAGTTGCATAATCAAGCCTCAAAAGGCCTTAGAGGCCGTGGCCTCTCTAAGGGTTCAATTCCCAAATCTTTTCAAGTCATCACATTACATGTTATACTCTTGATTCACTTAATCTTTCACTTGTTCAATTAGTTCACCAAGAACCCCAATTTTGGGCTCAAAAACTGTAACCTCTCCTAAGGGCACTCTCCATGATTTTTCTTCAATTCCAAGTCATTCAATCCAATCCAATAATTCAAAATACATAACCAATCAATCCAATGTCACAAACATCACAAATTAAGCATGTAAACATTTAATTCATCAATTTAAAGAACAACCCTCATTAGGGTTTTTCCACAAACAACACAACCAAGGTTCCTAGATGCTAATAGAGGTTGAGGAGGAGTGTCTTCCTCTTACCCAAGTGAAGAAATCAAGAGAAACCCCCAAGAATCTCCTTGCAATTTCGGATTGGTGCCACCCAAAGCCCTAGAAATTTCAACTTAGTTAGAATAGCCTAAGGACTTGAAAAATGGAATGTAGATGGTCATTAAAAGACCCTTGAAACCAAAAATGAAGAGAAGAGGAGAAGAGTCTTGAAGCTTACCCAAAAACCCTAACCTTGAAGCTTGAAGAAAGTGATGAAGATGGTGGATTTTCAAGAAGCTCCAAGCAAGAAAGGTGTTTAGGAGAGGAAGAGGATTAAGAAAATGTGGTTAGTTGGAAATTTTGTGATGAATGAGATGTGGGAGAGAGGGCTGCCATGAGCTCTCCTAGAGAGAAGGAAGAGAAAATGTTTTGTGAAGAAAGGAGATAAAGGTAGAGAGAGAAAGTGTTTTAGGTTAATTTGAATTTGTGTGATGTGTAATTAGTTAAGTGAAACTAATTTCCTTCCCCCCCCCCCAAATGAGCTTCAGCCGTGGAGTATGGAGAGAGAGGAGGGAGAGTGTTTTGGCTTCCCTTGGAAGCTAAGGGCATTTTAGTCTTTAATTGATCAAAGCTTCTCAAAGAAGCTTTGATTATAATACATTAAATTTGAATTAAAGTGAGTTGATTAGACATAAAGTAAATTTCATTGGGATAATGTGATAAAATTTTTATTACATGCTATTATCCAATGGATAATAGTTACAGTTGACAGAAGTCAGTATTAATTAATCAGACAGATAAATTTTATGCAATATTATTCTATTTTGTCTGTTAAAATTTTCTCGAAAAATATGAAACATCGTAAACTGTGTCCAGCCTCGGGTTTAGTAAGATTCTCCGTCGACATGTCCATAGTTCAAGGTCCACGGAGAAAACATCGCGTTTCTCCAGTTCCGCTCAGTGCGCACGTAAAACGAGAAATATATTAAAATATTCAATATTTCTGAAAAAATCCTAGAAAATTCAAAAAAAATTACAAATATTATAAAACGACTATTTGTCTAATCATTTCCCAATTTTTGAACTATTACAGTCATTTTCTAAACTCTGTTCAATATGCACGCAAAAACGAGGAATATATTAAAATATTCATCATTTTCGAAAAATTCTGAAAGAATTCACATAAATCACAAATATTAAAAAATGACTATTTGTGGTAAAACAAATGATTTCCGGAGCGTTACATTGCCTTCAGCAGGTTTCTGCTCAGTGTGCACGTAAAACGAAGAATATATTAAAATATTCGTTGTTTCCGGAAAATTCCAGAAAAATTCCTAAAAATCAAAAATATTAGAAAATGACTATTCATGATTAAGCAAACACTTTTTAGAGTGTTACAACACTCCCCAACTAAAAAGGAATTTCATCCTCGAAATTTTACATACCTTAGAAAAGATATGGGTGTTGCTCTTTCATCTTGTCTTCCAGTTCCCAAGTTGCATCACTAGTTGTTTCATTCCAAATCACCTTTACTAATGGGATCTCCTTGCCTCTAAGTTGCTTTATCCGTCGGTCCTCGATTCTCGCAGGAGGCACCTCATAGGTCAAGTTCTCTTTTAACTGTACTGTGTCCGGTGCTATGACATGACTTGGGTCAGGTAAACACTTACGCAGTTGTGACACATGGAAGACATTGTGTATGTTGGAAAGAAAAGGGGGTAAGGCTATCTGATAAGCTACTGGACCTATCCGGCTCAGAATTTGGTAAGGTCTAAGAAATTTTGGAGTAAGTTTTCTAGATTTCAAAGCCCGGCCGACCCCAGTCATGGGTGTGACTTTCAAGAATACATGCTCACCTTCCTCAAATCAAGGAGTTTCCTTCTCTTATCCGTATAACTCTTTTGCCGGCTCTAAGCAGTCTTCATCTTTTCTTGGATCATTTTGACCTTCTCAGTCGTCTGTTGAATGATATCCAGTCCAATCGTGAGTCGTTCACCGTCTTGGTACCAACACAAGGGTGTCTGACACCGTCGTCCATATAGAGCTTCATAGGGTGCCATCCCTATACTTGAATGGTAACTGTTGTTGTAGGTGAATTCTATCAATGGTAAGATTTCATCCCAACTTCCAGTCTGTTCTATAGTACAAGCTCTAAGCAAATCTTCTAGAGATTGGATCGTTCTTTCAGATTGACCATCAGTTTGTGGGTGATACGCCGAACTCAGACGAAATTTCGTTCCCAACGATGCCTGTAGACTCTGCCAAAATTTTGAAGTAAACCTCGGATCCCTATCCGAAATAATACTCGTAGGCACACCATGCAGCCTAACGATCTCTCCAATATACAGTCGGGTCAGTTTCTCCAGACTGTACCTTATGTTGATCAGAAGGAAATGAGCTGACTTCGTGAGTCGATCAGCTATTACCCAAATCGAGTCGTGTCCTATTCTTGTCTTTGGCAATCCCACGACAAAATCTATTGCGATGTTGTTCCATTTCCATTCAGGAATAGACAATGGTTGCAGCAATCTTGCAGGTCTTTGGTGTTCCACTTTGCCTTTCTGACAGACTAGACAAGTCGATACACATCTAGTGACGTCACTCTTCATTCCATGCCACCAAAATAACTTCTTCAAGTCTTAGTACATCTTTGTTATACCCGGATGCATACTCAACATACTGGTGTGGGCATGCTCCATAATATACTGTTTAAGCTCTTAGTCACGGGGAATACAGACTCTACCCCGAAATCTCAGAATACCATCCGTTCTTTCCTCGAATTCTGTTTCCTTGCCTTGTCTCATCAGTTTTCTCACTTCTTGCAAGAATTCATCGGCCTTCTGCTTTTCTTGTATGTCCTCCATTAGCTCGCTTGAGATAGTGACCATGTTCATACAGATTTTTCCTGGTTTCAACTCTACAAATGACCAAATATCTCTAAATTGTTCTATGAGCTTTCTTTCCTTAATCATCAGGGCAGAAACACTGATGGTCTTTCTACTCAAGGCGTCTGCCACGACATTCGCTTTGCCAGGGTGATACAACAGCTGAAAATCATAGTCCTTCAGGAATTCTAACCATCTCCGCTACCTCATGTTAAGCTCGTTCTAGTCATGCAAGTACTTCAAACTTTTGTGGTCACTGAAAATGTTGAACGTCGCTCTATAAAGGAAATGCCTCCATATCTTCAAAGCAAAAACCACCGCTGCTAGCTCCAAATCATGCGTCGAGTAGTTCTTTTCATGCACTCGCAACTGTCGCGAAGCATAAGCTACCACTCTTCTGTGTTGCATAAGAACAGACCCTAATCCTTGGTATGAAGCGTCACAGTACACCTCGAATAGCTCATTCGGATCAGGTAGTACTAATACTGGTGAGGTGGTTAATCGGTTCTTCAACTCTTAGAAACTTCGCTCGCAACTATCGGTCCACTCAAAAGCTTGGTTCTTCTTTGTTAATTGAGTGAGCGGTCCAACAATTTTGGAAAACCCTTCTATGAACCTTCTGTAATATCCGACCAAACCCTCAAAGCTACAAATCTCCGTTACTAACTTCGGTCGTTCCCATTGTAACACTGCCTCCACTTTTGATGGATCCACGACGATCCCTTCCTTCGAGATCACATGGCCTAAAAACTTAACTTCATCTAACCAAAACTCATACTTCGACAGCTTGGCGTACAATTCTTTCTCCTTCAGAATTTGAAGAACTATGCTGAGGTGTTCAGCATGATCCTCCTGATTCTGAGAATATATCAAGATATCATCGATGAAGACGACAACAAACTTGTCCAAATAAGGGCGAAAGATTCTGTTCATGTAGTCCATGAAGATAGCAGGTGCATTTGTTACACCAAACGGCATCACAAGGTATTCGTAATGATCGTATCGGGTACGAAAAGCAGTCTTGGGTATATCCTCCGTTTTCACTCTTATCTGGTGGTATCCAGATCTCAAATCGATCTTTGAAAACACCGCTGCTCCCTTCAGTTCGTTCATCAAGTCGTCAATTCTTGGGAGTGGATACTTGTTCTTGATTGTCAACTTGTTCAACTGCCTATAGTCCACACACAATCTTGAGGTACCGTCCTTCTTCCGAACTAATAACACTGGTGCTCCCCAGGGCGATACACTCGATCTGACAAACTATTTCTCCAAAAACTCCTCTAGTTGTTTCTTAAGTTACGCCACCCCATTGGCGACATCCGGTAAGGTGCTATAGACACGGGACCAGCTCCCGGTACAAGGTCAATAGCAAACTCTATCTCGCGCATCGGTGGTAAAACCAGGTACATCTTCTGGAAAGATTTCAGGAAACTCCTTCACCACTGGAATAGTACTCAGATTAGCCTCACTCTCGATTTTCAAAGAAGATAGTAGCATGTATCCTTGAGCTCCTTCTTTCAAGAAAGCTCGTACTTGGTTGGCCGTCAAGTATCTAGAATTCTTATCCACCGAAAAAACTATGGTTTTTCTAGAGCAATCCAACTGAACATGGTTGGAAGACAACCAGTCCATCCCTAAGATTATGTCTAGTTGTGAAAGAGGTAAACAGATCAAATCGACAGAAAAGATTCGACCTTCAACAATTATGGGACACTTCAAACAGACTTTGGTAGTAAGTACCGGTTTGTCAGTAGGGGTTGAGACAGTCAAATCAAAAGGTAGGGTAGACATTGGTAAGTCAAGTCGTAGCACACAGTCACATGATATGAAAGAATGGGTTGCCCCAGAGTCATATAGTACTTTTAAAAGATTACCTTCTATGGTGCCTTCTCCTTGAATCAGGTCTTCGGATTCCGAGGCTTCAGCTCCGCTCATGGTGTAAACTCGACCTCCGGCTTGCGGTTTCTTGGCTTGAGTTGTATTGATTGAAGGTTCAGTCTTTGCTTGGTTGCAATCTCTGGACATGTGGCCTGGTTTGCCACATCTGAAGCAGATAAATCCCTTGATCGTGCAGTCTCTCGTGTGATGGTCTTTTCCACACTTTAGGCATTAGAGGGATATGCCACAGTCTGACCAGTCCGGTTCCCAGTAGAACCTCCACCAGAACTTTCACCAGTTTGTTGCTGACCTCCCACTGGTCGGGAATAGGGTTTCTTTTGTAAGCGGTTTGAACCACAGCCTCCACCTCTTTGGAACCTCGCAGGTCCAAAGTTCTTGCTCCTCGAGTCTCTAGCTTGTTCCAAGGCCTCAACTTCACAGCACGTGTCCAACAGTTCCGAGAATACTTTAATTTTCAGAGTGATTACAGCCTTCTTCACTTCGTACCTCAACCCTTCAGTGAACTTCCAACACTTCCAAGCTTCATCTGTTTGATGCTGATAATGCGTTGAGAACTTCTCCAGGTTCTCAAATCTGGCCACATTTTCACTAACGGTCATGTTCCCCTGTCTCAGGTTGAGGAACTCCATCTCTTTCGCATGTCTCGCATTTGCAGGAAAGTATTTGTCTAAGAATTTGTTCTTGAACACGTCCCACGTGATGTCAATTCCTTCGGCTTCCAGTGCTCTCTGAGCTCCATTCCACCAATCTTCGGCGTTGCCCACAAGCATAAAGGTAGCATAGTTCACCTTCTTGTCTTCGGCACAATTCATGCCACGGAAGACTTTCTCCAGCTCTTTGATCCATAAACTAGCCTTGTCCGGGTCAAATTCCCCCTTGAATTATGGAAGGTTGTGGCAACGAAATTCTGCTAAGTTTTGTACATCGGCAGTCGCCTCAAGCTGTTGAGCAGCTCTCTCTTGTTGCTGAACAGCACGCTTATTCTGTTGCGCAATGACTTTCGCCATCTTCTGCATTGCTTCTATAGCGGCTGCTATTTCTTCACCTCTCGCCATCTCGCTCTTCCATAAATCAAGTTAACTGAAAAGCATAAGGAAAGTCAGATGTATCCATTTAGAATACCAATCACAGAGATTCATACAGTACAAACAAGACAGACACACACACAAGACCCAAAGAAAACATAAACCGGGGCTCCGATACTAACTTAATGTAACGCCCTTTTTATTTAGAGGGAACGTCACATTATTAAACATAAATGAAAATGCAAAAAATAAATTTTTTCTGAATTAAGACCCGGTTCATTTAGTTTAAAGTTAACTTGTTCGATGCTTTAATACATGAGTAAAATGGCAGTATGTATTTTTTTTTGTTAATTAATAAACTAAGTGACGAAACTTAAACAATGGTAAAGAGAAAGACAGGAAATAAAATTCACATTTGAATAATACGCATATACATACATTTAAATATCAACTGTACTTTACATACAGGCCTGGTAATTTCCAAAAAAAGCAAAACTACACCTGCCCAAAGGATCATAACTATACATCTCCAGATATCAAAATATACAGCCCACCAAAATACAAAACGTCAGGCCCTCAAAATAAAACACTAGTAGCCATCAGCAGCTACCAGAAAAGTCAGTCCCTCAGAGGAGGAGGGACCGTATCAGGATCTTCAACGGGGTCCTCCTCGTCAGAGGAAACCTCCATCGGAACCACAGAGCCACGGGCAGGAGCCCGAGCAGTGGAATCAAAAGAGTCCTCCTGCGGGGTGTAGTAACGGTCACCCCACATCTCCCGTATGGGCAGATAAAACTCCAAGCGTAGGCTGATGTAGCAGGTAAAGATCGGCGTCTCATGACGTCTCCAGGCCAAAGAAATTGACACGTCTCCCAGATAGACGCAGCGATCGGAACTCAAGTTGATGTGCCAACACTCTGGCTCCCCAAGGAAGGTCAGACGCACATCACCCAGAAATCCGCACATGCGTGCCTCCATGCTCCACAGTAGGTGCTAGTCTTGATCAGGCCAGAAGCCGGGAAAATCGGGAGTTTCAACCTCCTTGCCGTCGTCTTCGATAGATACCATATACACACGGGCAGCAAATAATAGAAATACAGAAAAGAGGTAAAACATCCTACCATCATTACCAATTATAGCAGCCAGAAACTAATACGGCGCATCGCACCCATGTAGCATTCCAAAAATAATAACAATAATAAATAACAATAAATACATCGAGAAGCAATGTATACGATTCCAGTGCAGACGGTCGGCAGATAACAATAAATAAACAGTTCAAATCCACATAAGCAGTAATTTTCATATGGTATAACATCTCATGATGCACATGCACACGGTATTCAAAATCCTACTCCATGGAGCTAGACTCAAACAGTCGGAGAGAAAGATCAGGAGACACGTCTGCAAATTGGCTGCCGCGGCCAAAGTGTTATAACTCAACAATTTTCCATGTGCACATTCAGGCATTGTACGGACAGTCTACGCTAGATCACGATATAGGACAGTGTCTCAGTCCGGATCGTCGGTGCGTTTGCATCGGTTTGCCCCACGGGTAGGAGAGCTACCAACTACCAATTGTAAAGGACCCGCATCCCGATGCCCCCAAGGTCATAACATGACCTACACTAGTCTACTCGCACCCGCACTAAAGTGTGTTCAATCTCCTAGGCAACTTGGCCTTACAACAGTCCACAGGACATTCACAATGCATAAGACTCCATGCATGAACATATATGATTCACAATTTCATACAATTTCATAATATGCCACAATTGGCCAAGAGAGCATCAATATACAAATGGTCACTCACATGGACCCATAGCATCATAATATTGAGATTAAATCACACGGTACATTCTTAGGTCCATTATGAATCCTAAGTTAAATTTTGTCTTTCCCACAAGGTTCATTTCCAATTAAATTCTCATAGTTAGTTTAATCTTCCTAATACCATTCATTCTCTTACATTAGTAAATTCTCATAAGCTCTCAAAGACTCACACTCTCTTGTTCTTGCTCTCTTGAACCTATCCTAAGTCTTATGAAAGTTTCGCTCTTGGTTCCTTTAAAATTTATGAAATCTCTAATCATATTGAGTCCTTCCAATTTATTAATTACCTATCTCCTTACATAGATTTTTAATCACTTGATTACCTAAGCTTCTAAGTTACTAAAGTTGCATAATCAAGCCTCAAAGGCCTTAGAGGCCGTGGCCTCTCTAAGGGTTCAATTCCCAAATCTTTTCAAGTCATCACAGTACATGTTATACTCTTGATTCACTTAATCTTTCACTTGTTCAATTAGTTCACCAAGAACCCCAATTTTGGGCTCAAAAACTGTAACCTCTCCTAAGGGCACTCTCCATGATTTTTCTTCAATTCCAAGTCATTCAATCCAATCCAATAATTCAAAATACAAACCAATCAATCCAATGTCACAAACATCACAAATTAAGCATGTAAACATTTAATTCATCAATTTAAAGAACAACCCTCATTAGGGTTTTTTCACAAACAACACAACCAAGGTTCCTAGATGCTAATAGAGGTTGAGGAGGAGTGTCTTCCTCTTACCCAAGTGAAGAAATCAAGAGAAACCCCCAAGAATCTCCTTGCAATTTCGGATTGGTGCCACTCAAAGCCCTAGAAATTTCAACTTGGTTAGAATAGCCTAAGGACTTGAAAAATGGAATGTAGATGGTCATTAAAAGACCCTTGAAACTGAAAATGAAGAGAAGAGGAGAAGAGTCTTGAAGCTTACCCAAAAACCCTAACCTTGAAGCTTGAAGAAAGTGATGAAGATGGTGGATTTTCAAGAAGCTCCAAGCAAGAAAGGTGTTTAGGAGAGGAAGAGGATTAAGAAAATGTGGTTGGTTGGAAATTTTGTGATGAATGAGATGTGGGAGAGAGGGCTGCCGTGAGCTCTCCTAGAGAGAAGGAAGAGAAAATGTTTTGTGAAGAAAGGAGATAAAGGTAGGGAGAGAAAGTGTTTTAGGTTAATTTGAATTTGTGTGATGTGTAATTAGTTAAGTGAAACTAATTTCCTTCCCCCCCCAAATGAGCTTCAGCCGTGGTGTATAGAGAGAGAGGAGGGAGAGTGTTTTGGCTTCCCTTGGAAGCTAAGGGCATTTTAGTCTTTAATTGGTCAAAGCTTCTCAGAGAAGCTTTGATTGTAATACATCAAATTTGAATTAAAGTGAGTTGATTAGACATAAAGTAAATTTCATTGGGATAATGTGATAAAATTTTTATTACATGCTATTATCCAATGGATAATAGTTACAGTTGACAGAAGTCAGTATTAATTAATCGGACAGATAAATTTTATGCAGTATTATTCTATTTTGTCTGTTAAAATTTTCTCGAAAAATGTGAAACCTCGTAAACTGTGTCCAGCCTCGGGTTTAGTAAGATTCCCCGTCGACATGTCCATAGTTCAAGGTCCACGGAGAAAACATCGCGTTTCTCCAGTTCCGCTCAGTGCGCACGTAAAACGAGAAATATATTAAAATATTCAATATTTCCGGAAAAATCCCAGAAAATTCTCAAAAATTACAAATATTATAAAACGACTATTTGTCTAATCATTTCCCATTTTTTGAACTATTACAGTCATTTTCTCAACTCTGTTCAATATACACGCAAAACGAAGAATATATTAAAATATTCATCATTTTTGAAAAATTCTGAAAGAATTCACATAAATCACAAATATTAGAAAATGACTATTTGTGGTAAAACAAATGATTTCCGGAGCGTTACATTGCCTTCAGCAGGTTTCTGCTCAGTGTGCACGTAAAACGAGGAATATATTAAAATATTCGTTGATTTCGAAAAATTCCAGAAAAATTCCTAAAAATCAAAAATATTATAAAATGACTATTCATGATTAAGCAAACACTTTTTAGAGTGTTACAACACTCCCCAACTAAAAAGGAATTTCATCCTCGAAATTTTACATACCTTAGAAAAGATATGGGTGTTGCTCTTTCATCTTGTCTTCCAGTTCCCAAGTTGCATCACTAGTTGTTTCATTCCAAATCACCTTTACTAATGGGATCTCCTTGCCTCTAAGTTACTTTATCCGTTGGTCCTCGATTCTCGCAGGAGGCGCCTCATAGGTCAAGTTCTCTTTTAATTGTACTGTGTCCGGTGCTATGACATGACTTGGGTCAGGTAAACACTTACGCAGTTGTGACACATGGAAGACATTGTGTATGTTGGAAAGAAAAGGGGGTAAGGCTATCTGATAAGCTACTGGACCTATCCGGCGAAGAATTTGGTAAGGTCTAAGAAAT
The DNA here is from genome assembly GCA_029884605.1 of Ormosia emarginata. NCBI lineage: Eukaryota > Viridiplantae > Streptophyta > Magnoliopsida > Fabales > Fabaceae > Ormosia > Ormosia emarginata. The sequence continues at coordinate 26,875,438 of JAQQTP010000074.1, read as the reverse complement.
TTTGTAGTAAGTTTTCTAGATTTCAAAGCCCGGCCGACCCCAGTCATGGGTGTGACTTTCAAGAATACATGCTCACCTTCCTCAAATCAAGGAGTTTCCTTCTCTTATCCGTATAACTCTTTTGCCGGCTCTAAGCAGTCTTCATCTTTTCTTGGATCATTTTGACATTCTCAGTCGTCTGTTGAATGATATCCAGTCCAATCGTGAGTCGTTCACCGTCTTGGTACCCACATAAGGGTGTCCGACACCGTCGTCCATATAGAGCTTCATAGGGTGCCATCCCTATACTTGAATGGTAACTATTGTTGTAGGTGAATTCTATCAATGGTAAGATTTCATCCCAACTTCCAGTCTGTTCTATAATACAAGCTCTAAGCAAATCTTCTAGAGATTGGATCGCTCTTTCAGATTGACCATCGGTTTGTGGGTGATACGCCGAACTCAGACGTAATTTCGTTCCCAACGATGCCTGTAGACTCTGCCAGAATTTTGAAGTAAACCTCGGATCCCTATCCGAAACAATACTCGTAGGCACACCATGCAGCCTAACGATCTCTCCAATATACAGTCGGGTCAGTTTCTCCAGACTGTACCTTATGTTGATCAGAAGGAAATGAGCTGACTTTGTGAGTCGATCAACTATTACCCAAATCGAGTCGTGTCCTATTCTTGTCTTTGGTAATCCCACGACAAAATCTATTGCGATGTTGTTCCATTTCCATTCAGGAATAGACAATGGTTGCAGCAATCCTGCAGGTCTTTGGTGTTCCACTTTGCCTTTCTGACAGACTAGACAAGTCGATACACATCTAGTGACGTCACTCTTCATTCCATGCCACCAAAACAACTTCTTCAAGTCTTAGTACATCTTTGTTATACCTGGATGCATACTCAACATACTGGTGTGGGCATGCTCCACAATATACTGTTTAAGCTCTTAGTCACGGGGAATACAGACTCTACCCCGAAATCTCAGAATACCATCCGTTCCTTCCTCGAATTCTGTTTCCTTACCTTGTCTCATCAGTTTTCTCACTTCTTGCAAGAATTCATCGGCCTTCTGCTTTTCTCGTATGTCCTCCATTAGCTCGCTTGAGATAGTGACCATGTTCATATAGATTTTTCCTGGTTTCAACTCTACAAATGACCAAATATCTCTAAATTGTTCTATGAGCTCTCTTTCCTTAATCATCAGGGCAGAAACACTGATGGTCTTTCTACTCAAGGCGTCTGCCACGACATTCGCTTCGCCAGGGTGATACAACAGCTGAAAATCATAGTCCTTTAGGAATTCTAACCATCTCCGCTACCTCATGTTAAGCTCTTTCTGGTCATGCAAGTACTTCAAACTTTTGTGGTCACTGAAAATGTTGAACGTCACTCCATAAAGGAAATGCCTCTATATCTTCAAAGCAAAAACCACCGCTGCTAGCTCCAAATCATGCGTCGAGTAGTTCTTTTCAGGCACTCGCAACTGTCGCGAAGCATAAGCTACCGCTCTTCTGTGTTGCATAAGAATAGACCCTAATCCTTGGTATGAAGCGTCACAGTACACCTCGAATGGCTCATTCGGATCAGGTAGCACTAATACTGGTGAGGTGGTTAATCGGTTCTTCAACTCTTGGAAACATCGCTCGCAACTATCGGTCCACTCAAAAGCTTGGTTCTTCTTTGTTAATTGAGTGAGCGGTCCAGCAATTTTGGAAAACCCTTCTATGAACCTTCTGTAATATCCGGCCAAACCCACAAAGCTACAAATCTCCGTTACTGACTTCGGTCGTTCCCATTGTAACACTGCCTCCACTTTTGATGGATCCACGGCGATCCCTTCCTTCGAGATCACATGGCCTAAAAACTTAACTTCGTCTAACCAAAACTCACACTTCGACAGCTTGGCGTACAATTCTTTCTCCTTCAGAATTTGAAGAACTATGCTGAGGTGTTCAGCATGATCCTCCTGATTCCGAAAATATATCAAGATATCATCGATGAAGACGACAACAAACTTGTCCAAATAAGGGCGAAAGATTCTGTTCATGTAGTCCATGAAGATAGCAGGTGCATTTGTTACACCAAACGGCATCACAAGGTATTCGTAATGATCGTATCGGGTACGAAAAGCAGTCTTGGGTATATCCTCCGTTTTGACTCTTATCTGGTGGTATCCAGATCTCAAATCGATCTTTGAAAACACCGCTGCTCCCTTCAGTTGGTTCATCAAGTCGTTAATTCTTGGGAGTGGATACTTGTTCTTGATTGTCAACTTGTTCAACTGCCTATAGTCCACACACAATCTTGAGGTACCGTCCTTCTTCCGAACTAATAACACTGGTGCTCCCCAGGGCGATACACTCGATCTGACAAACTATTTCTCCAAAAACTCCTCTAGTTGTTTCTTAAGTTCTGCCAATTCTGTTGGCGACATCCGGTAAGGTGCTATAGACACGGGACCAGCTCCCGGTACAAGGTCAATAGCAAACTCTATCTCGCGCATCGGTGGTAAAACCAGGTACATCTTCTGGAAAGATTTCAGGAAACTCCTTAACCACTGGAATAGTACTCAGATTAGCCTCGCTCTCGATTTTCAAAGAAGATAGTAGCATGTATCCTTGAGCTCCTTCTTTCAAGAAAGCTCGTACTTGGTTAGCCGTCAAGTATCTAGAATCCTTATCCACCGGAAAAACTATGGTTTTTCTAGAGCAATCCAACTGGACATGGTTGGAAGACAACCAGTCCATCCCTAAGATTATGTCTAGTTGTGAAAGAGGTAAACAGATCAAATCGACAGAAAAGATTCGACCTTCAACAATTATGGGACACTTCAAATAGACTTTGGTAGTAAGTACCGGTTTGTCAGTAGGGGTTGAGACAGTCAAATCAAAAGGTAGGGTAGACATTGGTAAGTCAAGTCGTAGCACACAGTCATATGATATGAAAGAATGGGTTGCCCCAGAGTCATACAATACTTTTAAAAGATTACCTTCTATGGTGCCTTCTCCTTGAATCAGGTCTTCGGATTCGGAGGCTTCAGCTCCGCTCATGGTGTAAACTCGACCTCCGGCTTGCGGTTTCTTGGCTTGAGTTGTATTGATTGAAGGTTCAGTCTTTGCTTGGTTGCAATCTCTGGACATGTGGCCTGGTTTGCCACATCTGAAGCAGATAAATCCCTTGATCGTGCAGTCTCTCGTGTGATGGTCTTTTCCACACTTTAGGCATTAGAGGGATATGCCACAGTCTGACCAGTCCGGTTCCCAGTAGAACCTCCACCAGAACTTCCACCAGTTTGTTGCTGACCTCCCGCTGGTCGGGAATAGGGTTTCTTTTGGAAGCGGTTTGAACCACAGCCTCCACCTCTTTGGAACCTCGCAGGTCCAAAGTTCTTGCTCCTCGAGTCTCTAGCTTGTTCCAAGGCCTCAACTTCACAGCACGTGTCCAACAGTTCCGAGAATACTTTAATTTTCAGAGTGATTACAGCCTTCTTCACTTCGTACCTCAACCCTTCAGTGAACTTCCAACACTTCCAAGCTTCATCCGTTTGATGCTGATAATGCGTTGAGAACTTCTCCAGGTTCTCAAATCTGGCCGCATATTCACTAACGGTCATGTTCCCCTGTCTCAGGTTGAGGAACTCCATCTCTTTCGCATGTCTCGCATTTGCAGGAAAGTATTTGTCCAAGAATTTGTTCTTGAACACGTCCCACGTGATGTCAATTCCTTCGGCTTCCAGTGCTCTCTGAGCTCCATTCCACCAATCTTCGGCGTTGCCCACAAGCATAAAGGTAGCATAGTTCACCTTCTTGTCTTCGGCACAATTCATGCCACGGAAGACTTTCTCCAGCTCTTTGATCCATAAACTAGCCTTGTCCGGGTCAAATTCCCCCTTGAATTGTGGAAGGTTGTGGCGACGAAATTCTGCTAAGTTTTGTACATCGGCAGTCGCCTCAAGCTGTTGAGCAGCTCTCTCTTATTGCTGAACAGCACACTTATTCTGTTACGCAATGACTTTCGCCATCTTCTGCATTGCTTCTATAGCGGCTGCTATTTCTTCACCTCTCGCCATCTCGCTCTTCCATAAATCAGGTTAACTGAAAAGCATAAGGAAAGTCAGATGTATCCATTTAGAATACCAATCACAGAGATTCATACAGTACAAACAAGACAGACACACACACAAGACCCAAAGAAAACATAAACCGGGGCTCTGATACTAACTTAATGTAACGCCCTTTTTTTATAGAGGGAACGTCACATTATTAAACATAAATGAAAATGCAAAAAATAATTTTTTTCTGAATTAAGACCCGGTTCATTTAGTTTAAAGTTAACTTGTTCGATGCTTTAATACATGAGTAAAATGGCAGTATGTATTTTTTTTTTTTTTGTTAATTAATAAACTAAGTGACGAAACTTAAACAATAGTAAAGAGTAAGACAGGAAATAAAATTCACATCTTAATAATACGCATATACATACATTTAAATATCAACTGTACTTTACATACAGGCCTGGTAATTTCCAAAAAAAGCAAAACTACACCTGCCCAAAGGATCATAACTATACATCTCCAGATATCAAAATATACAGCCTACCAAAATACAAAACGTCAGGCCCCCAAAATAAAACACTAGTAGCCATCAGCAGCTACCAGAAAAGTCAGTCCCTCAGAGGAGGAGGGACCATATCAGGATCTTCAACGGGGTCCTCCTCGTCAGAGGAAACCTCCATCGGAACCACAGAGCCACGGGCAGGAGCCCGAGCAGTGGAATCAAAAGAGTCCTCCTGCGGGGTGTAATAACGGTCACCCCACATCTCCCGAATGGGCAGATAAAACTCCAAGCGTAGGCTGATGTAGCAGGTAAAGATCGGCGTCTCATGACGTCTCCAGTCCAAAGAAATCGACACGTCTCCCAGATAGACGCAGCGATCGGAACTCAAGTTGATGTGCCAACACTCTGGCTCCCCAAGGAAGGTCAGACGCACATCACCCAGAAATCCGCACATGCGTGCCTCCATGCTCCACAGTAGGTGCTAGTCTTGATCAGGCCAGAAGTCGGGAAAATCGGGAGTTTCAACCTCCTTGCCGTCGTCTTCGATAGATACTATATACACACAGGCAGCAAATAATAGAAATACAGAAAAGAGGTAAAACATCCTACTATCATTACCAATTATAGCAGCCAGAAACCAATACGGCACATCGCACCCATGTAGCATTCCAAAAATAATAACAATAATAAATAACAATAAATACATCAGTAAGCAGGTATACAGTTCCAGGCAGACAGTCAGTATAACAATAAATAAACAGTTCAAATCCACATAAGCAGTAATTTTCATATGGTATAACATCTCATGATGCACATGCACACAGTATTCAAAATCCTACTCCATGGAGCTAGACTCAAACAGTCGGAGAGAAAAATCAGGAGACACGTCTGCAAATCGGTTGCCGCGGCCAAAGTGCTATTACTAAACAATTTTCTATGTGCACATTCAGGCATTGTACAGACAGTCTACGCTAGATCACGATATAGGACAGTGTCTCGGTCCGGATCGTCGGTGCGTTTGCATCGGTTTGCCCCACGGGTAGGAGAGCTACCAACTACCAATTATGAAGGACTCGCATCCCGACGCCCCCAAGGTCATAACATGACCTACACTAGTCTACTCGCACCCGCACTAAAGTGTGTTCAATCTCCTAGGCAACTTGGCCTTACAACAGTCCACAGGACATTCACAATGCATAAGACTCCATGCATGAACATATATGATTCACAATTTCATACAATTCTATAATATGCCACAATTGGCCAAGAGAGCATCAATATACAAATGGTCACTCACATGGACCCATAGCATCATAATATTGAGATTAAATCACACGGTACATTCTTAGGTCCATTATGAATCCTAAGTTAAATTTTGTCTTTCCCACAAGGTTCATTTCCAATTAAATTCTCATAGTTAGTTTAATCTTCCTAATACCATTCATTCTCTTACATTAGTAAATTCTCATAAGCTCTCAAAGACTCACACTCTCTTGTTCTTGCTCTCTTGAACCTATCCTAAGTCTTATGAAAGTTTCGCTCTTGGTTCCTTTAAAATTTATGAAATCTCTAATCATATTGAGTCCTTCCAATTTATTAATTACCTATCTCCTTACATAGATTTTTAATCACTTGATTACCTAAGCTTCTAAGTTACTAAAGTTGCATAATCAAGCCTCAAAAGGCCTTAGAGGCCGTGGCCTCTCTAAGGGTTCAATTCCCAAATCTTTTCAAGTCATCACATTACATGTTATACTCTTGATTCACTTAATCTTTCACTTGTTCAATTAGTTCACCAAGAACCCCAATTTTGGGCTCAAAAACTGTAACCTCTCCTAAGGGCACTCTCCATGATTTTTCTTCAATTCCAAGTCATTCAATCCAATCCAATAATTCAAAATACATAACCAATCAATCCAATGTCACAAACATCACAAATTAAGCATGTAAACATTTAATTCATCAATTTAAAGAACAACCCTTATTAGGTTTTTTCCACAAACAACACAACCAAGGTTCCTAGATGCTAATAGAGGTTGAGGAGGAGTGTCTTCCTCTTACCCAAGTGAAGAAATCAAGAGAAACCCCCAAGAATCTCCTTGCAATTTCGGATTGGTGCCACCCAAAGCCCTAGAAATTTCAACTTGGTTAGAATAGCCTAAGGACTTGAAAAATGGAATGTAGATGGTCATTAAAAGACCCTTGAAACCGAAAATGAAGAGAAGAGGAGAAGAGTCTTGAAGCTTACCCAAAAACCCTAACCTTGAAGCTTGAAGAAAGTGATGAAGATGGTGGATTTTCAAGAAGCTCCAAGCAAGAAAGGTGTTTAGGAGAGGAAGAGGATTAAAAAAATGTGGTTGGTTGGAAATTTTGTGATGAATGAGATGTGGGAGAGAGGGCTGTCGTGAGCTCTCCTAGAGAGAAGGAAGAGAAAATGTTTTGTGAAGAAAGGAGATAAAGGTAGAGAGAGAAAGTGTTTTAGGTTAATTTGAATTTGTGTGATGTGTAATTAGTTAAGTGAAACTAATTTCCTTCCCCCCCAAATGAGCTTCAGCCGTGGAGTATGGAGAGAGAGGAGGGAGAGTGTTTTGGCTTCCCTTGGAAGCTAAGGGCATTTTAGTCTTTAATTGGTCAAAGCTTCTCAAAGAAGCTTTGATTATAATACATTAAATTTGAATTAAAGTGAGTTGAGTAGACATAAAGTAAATTTCATTGGGATAATGTGATAAAATTTTTATTACATGCTATTATCCAATGGATAATAGTTACAGTTGACAGAAGTCAGTATTAATTAATCGGACAGATAAATTTTATGCAGTATTATTCTATTTTGTCTGTTAAAATTTTCTCGAAAAATATGAAACCTCGTAAACTGTGTCCAGCCTCGGGTTTAGTAAGATTCCCCGTCGACATGTCCATATTTCAAGGTCCACGGAGAAAACATCGCGTTTCTCCAGTTCCGCTCAGTGCGCACGTAAAACGAAAAATATATTAAAATATTCAATGTTTCCGGAAAAATCCCAGAAAATTCTCAAAAACTACAAATATTATAAAACGACTATTTGTCTAATCATTTCCCAATTTTTGAACTATTACAGTCATTTTCTCAACTCTGTTCAATATACACGTAAAACGAGAAATATATTAAAATATTCATCATTTTCGAAAAATTCTGAAAGAATTCACATAAATCACAAATATTAGAAAATGACTTTCTGTGGTAAAACAAATGATTTCCAGAGCGTTACATTGCCTTCAGCAGGTTTCTGCTCAGTGTGCACGTAAAACGAGGAATATATTAAAATATTCGTTGTTTTCGGAAAATTCCAAAAAAATTCCTAAAAATAAAAAATATTATAAAATGACTATTCATGATTAAGCAAACACTTTTTAGGATGTTACACAGAGAGGATTTTCATGTAGCAAAAAGAAGAGTACCCACACGCTCAAGATAGGGCGCCTAGACGCCCAGAGTAAGTTTCATCAGGATTTTTATTTTGATATTCTAAAGTTCCCTATTAGTTGGGACCATTTATATAAGCTTCCTTAAGTGTATTAAAACACTTTTAGGGGTATTTCACAAAGGAAATAACCCACCTATTATATGAGCACAAGTTGAGTTTCCAAGCTTTTCAAGAATATAATCAAGTTGAAATGTTGAGATAACCTTGTCCTAGGCCATGCTAAGAAATTGATCGATAGGTATGGAAACTCAAGGTAACCAAAACCCTAGTTGTAACACCCTAATACCGTTAACCTAGTATATTAGAATATACTTGGATAAGTAGTATTAGTTATGCTACTTCTATCTTAAACATACTAATCCATATCATTTAAGCAAATAATAATGGAGAGCCTTGCGGAAAACTAAAAGTTATACTTATAACATTGCCACTAAAGGACTTATTGTATACATAAACTTCCTGAACAAACTAAAAACCTATAAATAAATACAAGCTTTAAACTAAAAAGCATAAAAACTATCTTTGTCTTCATACTTCTTCTTCTTGTCTTTGGATGAACTTCCACCTGGATGAGAAATCACATTTCTCAGTATAAGTATACTAAAACTAGCAGTTTAAACATTCACAATGAATAAACCCAACTAAAACTGTAAACGAACTAATACTTCCTACATACGAAACAATTACAACTCTCTCTTTATGCAACATTCTTTAGCAAACTATAATTCTGTTCTGATAATCGAAACCATGATGATATCAAACAACCCCCCATATAATCATTTGAAATCATCGACCAGACAACTGACCATACAATTGTCACCGAAGGCACTAAACAACACATAAACAACAATCACACAAATATATCCAAACCAAACAAAATATTAAATAATGCAATGATGGAATGATGTATGTTTATGTTCAAAGAAAAGTGTATGTTAGTGTAGGTGCAATGTCATGAATACTTAACTATTCCCCTAGGTAGGGAGGGAATCTGGTACAATAACAAGTAACCTCCTATAACCTACCAAGTAGGGAAGGAATCTGCTATCATATCATGTAACCGCCTATAACCTACCATAAACTGGGTGGATATCGCCATCAAAATCTGAGTGGATGCCTCCACTATCTGCTCTCTAGGAATAGCAAGCATATGTGAGATATGATGTATGTGTAAATGCGGAGTTATGTCCTAACTCAAACATAACCTCATACTAAGTCCATCTTTGCATTACTAACTCTATCTCTTCTCTAAGAAAGAACTTCATGCACTACGACATTGAACCAATGTCAATTAGACTTAGTATACTACTATCTTTGTATTACTAACTCTCTTTCACTCTTTGAGAGCTCTTCACGCACTATGGCATTCACCCCTACCAACTAGGGTCTATGGCACTTAACTTTTGTCAACTCGGCACCTAGGCCCTTAACTCTTGCCACTAGGGCACTCTACTATTACTAACTAGCTTCTTAACTCTCTCTTATCACCTCTCTTATGATACATGAGTAGCACTTTGTCACTTATGATCTAAACTTTGATTTATGATAATCCTTACTTAAAGAATTACACAACTTCTTCCTCTATATTCCCTTGTATGCAAGTCAATCCTTCTCACTAAGACTTACCCTTTTATGGAGTCTCAACACACTCAAGAAAGCATAAACAAGAAACTGGAATCATTGGAATGACTCAATTCTACATAAGAAATTATAGGTTCAACTCTGTTCTGGGCGCCTAAGCGTCCATTCTTCAGCGCCTGAGCGTTAACTGAGCGCCTGAGCGCTCTTCGCGAAGTGCCTGAGCGCTTAGTGCACTGATGCACGCATCATTTTCTAGCCTTTGAGCGCCTGAGCGCTCGTAAGCCAGCGCCTGAGCGCTCAATGCATAACAATAATTCTACAGAATTCTGCAAATTACTCATATTGTTTCATTGATTCTAACTTAACTTCCAATCATCTAAACTTGGTTCCTAGGTGATTTTTAACACCAATCTAGGCCCCTAAACTTCTTGTAACTTTCATACAACCTATTGATTCATTTAGGCATAGATTTAGGTCCGAAACCCCCAAAACTCCAACCATCACAAAGTTCCTTTTCTATAAACCCTAATAGTTGATCTTGAGCCATAAATGGCTATCTAGTACTCACTAAGCTGAATACATACTAACCTAGTCCTTGGAACCCAGAACCAAGTCAAAAACATTGATTTGGCTTCCCAAATCCTTGTTTCCATTCATGAACCCTATGTTCATCCATGATGAACAATAAGAAAAATGAATAGAATGTCCTACCTCTTGTTTGAATGATGATCTTGAAGCCTTGATCTTGAAGCTTTACTTTTGCTCTTGCCTTGGATCCTCTTGCTTGGGTCTTTCATCTTCTATTTTCTTCCCCCTTCGGTTTCCCCTTTTTATCTCTTCTCCCTTTTCTTTCTTTTCTTTCTTTCTTTTCGTTTTCTGCTTCTCTTTCTCCTCTCAACCAAGAGTTAATAGAGAAAATGGAGGAAAAGTCCATTTTGCCCCTAAAACCATACTGGAACTTGTATCTGCTAAGGACACTTGAATTATGTTAATTCAAGTTTTTCAACTTCCAACAACTTTGAAATAAATACTCAGATTCATCAAAATTATTATTTCACTGATATCTTACTTTTCCATATCTACTGGGGTCAATCGAGCATTAAAAGCACAACTAGTATGCCTAAAAATACCAAATCAACTCCAATTTTCTTGAAAATTTAACTACACCTTACTTAGCTTATTTGTGACCTAGAAACAAATTATCCAAATCTGCTTCCCTTAACCTAGCAACTTATGCCACTTTCTGGGTCATTTTAAGCCACTTTCCACACTTTGAGTTGCAGCAAAGTACCTAAACTAACTCAGTTTGTCTCAAAACTTCACTAACATGCTAAACAAGTAATATATTACATTTGTAACTAATTACAAGCCAAACATGATTTCTGGGATGTTAAATTAGTTATTTTCCTTGATAGTTTAATTTGAGCTTGATTGGATTGTGAACTATGTATTGCACATTTATTGGCAAAGGATGAGTTAAGAGGTTATGATAAAAGGGTTTATAGTATTTAATGGCTTAAACTAGTTATCTAAGTAACATAACTGGTTATAGGCCTAGTAAAAATAGAATTTAACACCTTTTGGGTTATAAGTAACCCTAGTAAAGTTATAGAAAGGTGAATGGTGAATCAAGCACCCTAGTAAAACTAAGTAAAGATGATTAGCAAATCAAGCAAGCAAAGTTAAAGTTAGTATGAGCTCTAAGAGCTCTAGTTATCCCTTTGTGGGTGAAAGTAGGCAAGTGCCTAGAATGTTACTCATATATTTGAATTAATTGAGTTAACATAGTAAGTATGTGTTAGTTACCTAGCAAGAATTAGCTCCGTTATGCAATAAGGTTGAACCATAGTTTATCACAATTCCTAATCGAGGAAGCAAAGCAAGCCCCTTGACCTAGCAAAAGAGTGAGACAAGCACTTTGCTAAAGGTGAAGTTGTATTAGTTTTCCAAGTAGTGAACATTGTCGGGCAAGCCGAGTAAAGTGGTGACACCGGAGTGTTTCATGAAAGGATTAATTATCTAAGTAGTGAACATTGCTGGGCAAGCCTAGTAAAGTGATGACACCGGAGTGTTTCATGAAAGGATTATTTATCTAAGTAGTGAATATTATCGGGCAAGCCTAGTAAAATGGTGACATCAGAGTGTTTCATGAAAGGATTAATTTTTCAAGTAATGAATGTAACATCCCGAAAAATACCTGTTTAATTATATATCGTCATTTTATAATATTTGTAATTTTTGAGAATTTTTTTTGGGAATTTTTTGGAAACGTCGAATATTTTAACATATTTCTTGTTTTACGTGTGCACTGTGCAGACCCGGGAAGATGCGATGTCTTCCCTGTGGCTGGTAAACTCTAAATTATGGACTTGTTGACGGGAGATCTTACTAAACCCGAGGCCGGGCACAGTTTACGAAGTTTATGCTTTACGAGATTTTACCTGATGAATGAAATCGCGGTATTGTAAAATCATCTGATGAATAATGAAATATTATTTTCGTCATCAGTAACTCTTCTACACTGGAGGAAAAATAATACTGACAGTGTAAATATTCATCTGTGTTAGTGTGCCCGATTAGGAAACAACTCTACTTCCACTTTATCGAGAAACGTGCGAAGCTTCTCATGGAAGCTTGGAGGAAGCTTCTTGGAAATTTCCTCTTCCTCCTTTCCCTATGCAATGCAGCCATTCCCTCTTCTCTCTCCTTCATTCACGGCTGGACAGCACTTTGGGGGAAAAGAATTGATTTTCCCATATCACCTCTTTTACTTCTTCTTCCGTCTGCTTCTTTCTTCTTCTTCCTATTATTATTTTTCTCCTTCCTTTCTCCTGGAACCCCACGACACCAGCAGCCTTTCCCCACTCATCCAACACAAAAATCCAAACCAACCACATTTTCTTAACCCTCTCCCTCTCCTAGACATCTTTCTTGCTTGGAGCATCTTGAGGTTTCACCATTTTCACCACCTTCTTCAAGCTTCAAAGTTAGGATTTTTGGGTAAGTTTCCCTTCTCTTCATTTTCGTTTTCAAGGGTCCTCTATTGGCCATTTACACTCCATTTTTCATGTCCATATGTCATTCTAATCAAGTCACCATTTCTAGGGCTTTTGGAGAGTGAAATCCGAAATTTACAAGGAGTTTTCTTGGGGCTCTCTTGATTTCTACACATAGGTAAGAGGAAGATGATCCTCCTCAACCAATCTTGGTTAAGGGAATGTCTTGTGTGTGTTGTTGTGAATGGGGGAAACCCATGTTGGGTCATTCCCTTTGTCACATTGTGTTGTTTCCATGGTTTTGTAGTTGTTTAATTTGTGTGATTATATGGGTTTATAATGTGTGTTTTGTTGACATAAACCATGCTTTGTATTTTGTTAGCATAACTGGAATACCTTGGGATTGGTTGGGCCACGGTTTTGCAGAACTGAAATCTGCAGAAGCCTTGGAAAAGCACCAGCGCCTAGGCGCTGTGCGTAGAGCGCTTAGGCGCTCATTGCCCAGAGAAATTTCCCTATGACGCGGCTTGGTTAGCGCCCTAATGTAACACCCCTTGATGTAGCAACCGGAGCATAATCGTCATTACACCATAGTTACTAAATCCAAGTGTGTCACAGTCATGATAACAGTAAATAAAATTCTCAAGAGTCTATATTTTTTTTTTTTTTCTTTTTCACAATTTGCATAGGTAGAAAATATGAGCCTCGAATGAAATATAAATATATTCAAGCCATGATACAACCACTGAAATAAAATCATATCTCTTATACATATATATACTAATCAATTTACACAAATCATTGGTGACATAGAACATAACAAGTACGAGTCCAATAAAATACAGCGGAATAAAACACTAAAAGGGGGAAAAGTAGTGACCCGGGATAGGTACTACTAGCGGACAAAGCCGCAACCCCATATACACAGACGACGCTCGAGTCCCAAATCAACAAGTCGAGCATCAATGCCTCCACGCAATCGCACTCGTACGTAGCCGAAGGAACCTTGTCCAAACGCCCAATCAATCAACCAGGGTGTGATCCTCTTTATCTTCCTCATGATCTTTTATCATTATAAACATAAAACAGAAATACAAAAATATAGAAAACACGAAAAGAGGTAAGATATCCTACCATCAATACCAATACAAAGAACCAAGAACCGAACGGCGCATAACGCCCACGTAGCACGTAGAAGCAATAAATAAGCTTTTAAACGATAACCGAATGTGCAAACATTAATAAAGGTAATGAACAATTCATAATATCCAGGCAATTAAATTCGAGACGGTTAAATATCAGGTAAACAATAATTCTCGGATGCCGAGAATATTCCATGATGCATGGACACAACATTCAATTTCCTACTCCATGGAGCTAGACTCAAACGGTCGGAGAGAAAGATCAGGAGACGTGTCAGTGACTCGGCTGCCGAGGCCAATGTGCTATTCATCAATAATTTCACGTGCACGATCATGGCATTGCACTGACAGTCCGCGCTCGATCACGACATAGGACAGTGTCACGTCCGGATCGTCGGTGTGTTTGCATCGGTTTGCCCCACGGCACAGAGGAGCTCTAACCGTCCATGTGAGGGACCCGCACCCCGACGCCCCGAGGTCATCACACGACCCACACTTGTCTATTCGCACCCGCACAAAGGTGTGTTCAATCTCCTAGGCAACTTGGCCTTATAACAGGTCCACACGGACATTCACAATGCATAGGACTCTATGCATAAACATGTATGATCACAATCCATACAATGGCATAACATACCACAATTTCACAATGCATAAGACTCTATGCATAAACATGTATGATCACAATCCATACAATGGCATAACATACCACATTTGATCAAGAGGGTGCGATAAGCATATTTGCATCCAAAAAGAACCCAATATCAACATAATATCAATTTATAATTCAAGGAACACATTTTTGGTCCATTATGGATTTCCAAAGTCTTCAAGTCTTATGAAATTTATCTCATTGGTTCATTTACTTGTTATTTTGATTCTTATAATTACCTTCCAACTTTAGCTCATTTCCTAAGCCTTAACCACAATCCATCATGACGATTAGTGTTGCAAGTTTCTGCTATCAATCTACGTTCTTAATTACTTGATTAATTCAAGTCTTGACACCTCAAATTTATCATCTTTCCCTCCTTCAAACTCTCAAAACCGTGGCACTCAAGAGGGTTTTAGGTTACAATTTTCTTCTCACTAGTTGAGTCTTCCTTTACTTAATTTACCTAGCATTATTCTTGACACAATGACAACCAAAATTCTGCCCTCAAAACAGCCCCAAAACCGTGGCACTCACCAAGGTCCAACAACCAGAATTTTGTCCACTTAAATCACCCTTAACTACTTGATTTAATTAGCCTTGCATTGATCAAAAATTAAGCATCAATTCACTCCATTTTCCAGCCCCAAAACAGCCCCAAAACAGAGCCAAACCGTGGCACATGTGATGGTCCTGCAACCAGAATTTTCAGCACTTTAATCTCCCTTAACTACTTGATTTAATTAACCTTACGTTGATCAAAATTTAAGCATCAATTCACTCCATTTTCCAGCCCCAAAACAGCCCCAAAAACAGAGCCAAAACCGTGACTCACTCAAGGTTCCAACAACCAAATTTTATCCATTTAAATCAACCTTAACTACTTGATTAAATTAGCCATGCATTGATCAAAAATTAAGCATCACTTCCACTCATTTTCCAGCACAAAAACAGCCCCAAAAACAGAGCCAAAAACCGTGGCACTCCAAGGGTCCAGCAACCAGAAATTTTCAGCATTCATGCATGGATTTCAATCACAAAATTTCATAACCAATCAACCACTCAATCAACTACTCAAAGCTAAATTAAAATCACATTCAAGAAATCAATTTCAAGCACTTTCAAGAACAACCACCATGTGGTTCTTCTTCCAAAAATTAAATACAAGATTCCTAGTTGCTAAAGAGGTTGAGGAGGATTAATCTTCCTCTTACCAAGTTGATGAACCAAGAAAACTCCAAGAATCACCCTTGATTTTCGGATTTGAAGCTCAAAAACCCTAGAAAATTTGGTCCAAGTTAGAACAATGAAATGATGTGTAAAAGAAGAAGAAAATGGCCATTAAACCAAGGAAAAACAGAAACGAAAATGGAAGGAGAAGGCTGGAATTTTTCAGCCATGGGAGCTCACCTTCAAGGCTTGAGAAATGGTTGAAGATGGAGGCTTTCTTGAAAACTCCAAGTACAAAAGATGAAGAGGAGGTGTAGGAGATTAAGGAAATGTGAGTGGTTTAAATTTTTATGGAGGTTTGGGATTTCATTGGGGTGGCTGGACGTAGAGGCTGCTTGGAAGGAGAAGAGAAAAATTTTGAAGAAAGAAAGAAGAAGAGGAATACGTAAATGAAGAAGCAAAAATGTGTTTTTGGGTGAAAATGTGTTAATGAATTACTTGGATAATTATTCAACTCTTTACTCCTCTTTGAGGCTGCAGATACGTAAGTGAGAGGGAGAGAAATGAGTGGGAAATTTGGCTTCCTTTGGAAGCCACACACTTGGGTCAAAGCTTGGGTCAAAGCTTGTTAAGGAAAGCTTTGATTAAAATACACTTAAATTTGAATTAAAGTGAGTAAATTAAATATAATGTAAATAGCATTAGGATAAGGTGATAGTATTTTTATTACACACTATTATCCATTAGATAATAGTTACGATTAATGAAGTCGAGTGTTTAATTAATCGACGAGATAAAATTTTATTTGTATTGATTTAATTGTATCTGTAAAGATTTCTCGAAATTTGCGAAACCTCAAACGTGTCAAGTCCCGGTTTAGTAAGATCCCCGTTGACTTATCCATAGTTCCAGGTTCGCAGAGAAAACATCGCGTTTTCCCGGTTCCACAACAAGTATGCGCATAAAAGCGAGGAATATACGGTAATATTCGACGTTTCGAGAAAATTCCCGAAAAATTCCCAAAAATTGCAAATATTATAAAACGACTATCTGTCATATAAATTTCCAATTTTTAAAGCATTACTGATCGTTTTCACGACTCTGCTCAATATTAACGCAAAACAAGGAATATATTAAAATATTCGTCGTTCTAAGGAAAAATTGAAAGAATTCCCATAAATCACAAATATTGGAAAATGACTATTCATGGTGAAAAAATCAATTTCCGAGTGTTACACTGGTCTTAGCAATTCCCGGCCAGGTGTACACGTAAGACGAGGAATAATATTAAAATATTCCGCGTTCTCGAAAAAAATCCAGAAAAATTCCAGAAAATCCCAAATATTGAAAAATGATCATTTATCCGGAAATTATAAATTTTCGGGATGTTACAACACTCCCCTTCAAATAGAAATTTCGTCCTCGAAATTTTCATCCCTTAGATTAAACATTAACGTGTTTCCTTATCTTATTTTCTTACCCTCAGATCGTGTCTCTAGTTACGTCAATTCAGATCACCCTTACCAACCCGATCTCATATCTTTGTGTTGCTTTATTCTTCTATTTTCAATCTTCGCGAGAAGTTTCTCATAGATCAGACTCTCTCTGAATTGCACCGGGTTTAGCTTGATGACATGGCTGGATCGGTGACATACTTTCGCGAACGTGACATATGGAAGATATCATGGAGATTTAGAAAGAAAGGATGACAGAATCTGTCGACAAGCTATTGAACCAAACCCGAAACGAAATTTGATATAGTCCAAAGAATTTTGGAATGGGTTTATTAGTGACCCAGACAGGACGACACTGAAACTAGGCGTCATACTTCTTCAAAAACTCTAATTACCTTTCTGTCTCATGTTCAGCCCCTTGTTATCAAATAGATACTTCAGGTCCTTGTGATTGCTAAAGGCGTTGATCGTAGCAAGTGTCTCCATATTCTAGGAGCAATTTTTAACTACGGCCAGCACCAAATCGTGAGTTAGGCAACTCCCAATGTGTCCTCAACTACCTTGAGGTGTAAGTCACAACTTTCCCAACCTTGCATGAACACATATCCTAGATTTTAATGTGAAGCATAAAATTCTCTAAATAGTTCTCTGGGATTAGGTAGAACCAAATCTGACAAGCATTCAAATGTCTCCTCGACCTTTAAAATCTTTCTTCACATGCGTTAGTCCATAGAAGTTTTGATTCCCTTCTCGTAAACTAAGCAAAATATCTGGCTATTTTGGAGGGTCCATTGATACTCCTTCAATCTATGTGTCTTCTTCGATAGAACTAACTAATTCCACCAGTTATGTGTCTCTTTTGCGGTCTCCGATCTTTCCTTTTGGAGAACTGCTTCAATCTCTTGGGAATCCACAACAATCCCTCCGTTTGGAATTTCATGATCCAAAACTGAACCTTCTCAATTAAGAATCCGTACTCTGATACTTTGGCATTTATTCTCTCTCCTTTAAAGTCAGGAAAACCATGCCGAGATGTCCAACGTGTATCTCCATACTTTCGAGAATAGCTCAGAATGTCATCATTAATGACAATGACAATTCTGTTCTAGGTAAGGACAAAAGATACAATTCATGTCACTCATGAATATGACAAGAGGATTTGTTACTCTGAACGGCATCACGAGACACCCATAATGCCCATAGCGTGTTCGAAACCATTTCGGGGACATTCTCAATCTCCCGTGAACTTAATGATGACCAGGACGTACATCTTTCTCCGAGGATACTCACCCTTGATCCTAATCTCGTTAGTTTGATAATGGTGCTCATCTCATTGAGATGTTCCATTCTTCTCCTTAACTGACAGCACTGTAGTTCATCACGAGAAACTTACTGACTACAAAGGTGACAGTCATATTCCCTTTTCTTTCGTCTTCTACAAAAGGTAACACGTGTCCTTGGATTTCTTTTCCCTCACAAAGCTTCAACTTTGTTGGTTGTTACGAACTTCAAAACTCTTAGTTTCAAAAATCACTAAGGTGTTGATCGGAATGCTCTAGCAAATAATAACTAGAGAATGACCAATCGATTTCTAGAATCAGAAACTCTAATAGACAAGATTTTAGGTAAGCAAGACAGATCAACGAAAAAAAAAAATTCGATCTTTACTAAAAATAGATTACATAAGCTTAAGTGCTAACGACAAGTCTTAGCAACAGGAATGGAAGCAACTTAAGTTGAAGATAAGGAAGATACAGATGAATCCGAATGATTCATGCAGCTACAAATTGAAAGAGGAAGGGTTACCCCCAGAATTATACAGCACGATTATCGGGTCGTCATTTTAGGCGTAACTTCCCTTGTTTAGATCTCCAAATGTCGAGGTCTGATTGGATCTACTACTACTAACACTTTCCCTACGGGTTGGGCATTGTTGTTACTTTCTTGGTACCCGTGATCATAGCTCCCGTTTAAACTTATTGGCTTTCCCATTATTCCTCCGTCGGGATCTAGGCAGTCCATGGTTGCTCCAAATTCGATTCTCCTTCAACAGATTCTGAACTTCAGCTTCCAATTCTAGCCTGCTGTGCGGCCTCTCTGATTTTGGTAAGCTGTCACGCTAGCTATCCTTGCATGCCTCCTGCAGGTCGCAATCATGCTTCCATCGTCTTGTCTTGCACTCGCATGCGTACATCTACCACGAGCCATCGCCTTTGCACGTCTACCGCGAGCCATTGACTTTCTTCAAAGACAGACAAAACATAACCACGTAGTTATTTCAAACCATTTTGTCCCCTTTTGGAAACTAAACAAAAATCACACAATTTAAACAAGACAAGCTCAATTCACGAATCCTAACGATCTCCAACTCGAACTCCTTCATTCTGCTTCCACAGCGTAATCTCTCGTAAGTTATCAACTTCCAAACACTTCTCAAACCTAATTTACACCAACTATTTCTTTCTCCGAGAAGATCGGTTTTCCAAAACCTTTCGATCTTCTTACAAAAATTTCTATTTTCCTAACTTAGTACGCCTAGGCGAAGTCATAGTTTCTGTACACACGAACATTATATATTGAGTAGGCCAGGTCCTCAATATCATGCAAGCGTATAACAAGGTAGCTATCAACATTCAACCTATAGCAAGTCATGCATTCCTTTCCCATCATCTCAATCAAGAGACAAGGAAGTGCATAACGGACCAAATTCTAATATGCCTAAACATAGCAAGTCCATACCCTACTCAACAGGGATGAACGCTGCGATACCACCTAATGTAACACCCCTTGATGTAGCAACCGGAGCATAATCGTCATTACACCATAGTTACTAAATCCAAGTGTGTCACAATCATGATAACGATAAATAAAATTCTCAAGAGTCTATATTTTTTTTTTTTTTCACAATTTGCATAGGTAGAAAATATGAGCCTCGAATGAAATATAAATATATTCAAGCCATGATACAACCAACCGAAATAAAATCATATCTCTTATACATATATATACGATCAATTTACACAAATCATTGGTGACATAGAACATAACAAGTACAGAGTCCAATAAAATACAGCGGGAATAAAACACTAAAAGGGGGAAAAGTAGTGACCCAGGGATAGGTACTACTAGCAGACAAAGCCGCAACCCCATATACACAGACGACGCTCGGAGTCCCAGTCAACAAGTCAGGCATCAATGCCTCCACGCAATTGCACTCGTACGTAGCCGAAGGAACCTTGTCCAAACGCCCAATCCAATCAACCAGGGTGTGATCCTCTTTATCTTCCTCATGATCTTTTATCATTATAAACATAAAACAGAAATACAAAAATATAGAAAACACGAAAGAGGTAAGATATCCTACCATCAATACCAATACAAAGCAACCAAGAACCGAACGGCGCATAACGCCCACGTAGCACGTAGAAGCAATAAATAAGCTTTTAAACGAGATAACCGGTCGAGGCAAACATTAATAAAGGTAATGAACAATTCATAATATCCGAGGCAATTAAATTCGAGACGGTTAAATATCAGGTAAACAATAATTCTCAGATGCCGAGAATATTCCATGATGCATGGACACAACATTCAATTTCCTACTCCATGGAGCTAGACTCAAACGGTCGGAGAGAAAGATCAGGAGACGTGTCAGTGACTCGGCTGCCGAGGCCAATGTGCTATTCATCAATAATTTCACGTGCACGATCATGGCATTGCACTGACAGTCCGCGCTCGATCACGACATAGGACAGTGTCACGTCCGGATCGTCGGTGTGTTTGCATCGGTTTGCCCCACGGCACAGAGGAGCTCTAAACTGTCCATGTGAGGGACCCGCACCCCGACGCCCCCGAGGTCATCACACGACCCACACTTGTCTATTCGCACCCGCACAAAGGTGTGTTCAATCTCCTAGGCAACTTGGCCTTATAACAGTCCACACGGACATTCACAATGCATAGGACTCTATGCATAAACATGTATGATCACAATCCATACAATGGCATAACATACCACAATTTCACAATGCATAAGACTCTATGCATAAACATGTATGATCACAATCCATACAATGGCATAACATACCACATTTGATCAAGAGGGTGCGATAAGCATATTTGCATCCAAAAAGAACCCAATATCAACATAATATCAATTTATAATTCAAGGAACACATTTTTGGTCCATTATGGATTTCCAAAGTCTTCAAGTCTTATGAAATTTATCTCATTGGTTCATTTACTTGTTATTTTGATTCTTATAATTACCTTCCAACTTTAGCTCATTTCCTAAGCCTTAACCACAATCCATCATGACGATTAGTGTTGCAAGTTTCCTGCTATCAATCTACGTTCTTAATTACTTGATTAATTCAAGTCTTGACACCTCAAATTTATCATCTTTCCCCTCCTTCAAACTCTCAAAACCGTGGCACTCAAGAGGGTTTTAGGTTACAATTTTCTTCTCACTAGTTGAGTCTTCCTTTACTTAATTTACCTAGCATTATTCTTGACACAATGACAACCAAAATTCTGCCCTCAAAACAGCCCCAAAACCGTGGCACTCACCAAGGTCCAACAACCAGAATTTTGTCCACTTAAATCACCCTTAACTACTTGATTTAATTAGCCTTGCATTGATCAAAAATTAAGCATCAATTCACTCCATTTTCCAGCCCCAAAACAGCCCCAAAACAGAGCCAAACCGTGGCACATGTGATGGTCCTGCAACCAGAATTTTCAGCACTTTAATCTCCCTTAACTACTTGATTTAATTAACCTTACGTTGATCAAAATTTAAGCATCAATTCACTCCATTTTCCAGCCCCAAAACAGCCCCAAAAACAGAGCCAAAACCGTGACTCACTCAAGGTTCCAACAACCAGAATTTTATCCATTTAAATCAACCTTAACTACTTGATTAAATTAGCCATGCATTGATCAAAAATTAAGCATCACTTCCACTCATTTTCCAGCACAAAAACAGCCCCAAAAACAGAGCCAAAAACCGTGGCACTCCAAGGGTCCAGCAACCAGAAATTTTCAGCATTCATGCATGGATTTCAATCACAAAATTTCATAACCAATCAACCACTCAATCAACTACTCAAAGCTAAATTAAAATCACATTCAAGAAATCAATTTCAAGCACTTTCAAGAACAACCACCATGTGGTTCTTCTTCCAAAAATTAAATACAAGATTCCTAGTTGCTAAAGAGGTTGAGGAGGATTAATCTTCCTCTTACCAAGTTGATGAACCAAGAAAACTCCAAGAATCACCCTTGATTTTCGGATTTGAAGCTCAAAAACCCTAGAAAATTTGGTCCAAGTTAGAACAATGAAATGATGTGTAAAAGAAGAAGAAAATGGCCATTAAACCAAGGAAAAACAGAAACGAAAATGGAAGGAGAAGGCTGGAATTTTTCAGCCATGGGAGCTCACCTTCAAGGCTTGAGAAATGGTTGAAGATGGAGGCTTTCTTGAAAACTCCAAGTACAAAAGATGAAGAGGAGGTGTAGGAGATTAAGGAAATGTGAGTGGTTTAAATTTTTATGGAGGTTTGGGATTTCATTGGGGTGGCTGGACGTAGAGGCTGCTGGAAGGAGAAGAGAAAAATTTTGAAGAAAGAAAGAAGAAGAGGAATACGTAAATGAAGAAGCAAAAATGTGTTTTTGGGTGAAAATGTGTTAATGAATTACTTGGATAATTATTCAACTCTTTACTCCTCTTTGAGGCTGCAGATACGTAAGTGAGAGGGAGAGAAATGAGTGGGAAATTTGGCTTCCTTTGGAAGCCACACACTGGGTCAAAGCTTGGGTCAAAGCTTGTTAAGGAAGCTTTGATTAAAATACACTTAAATTTGAATTAAAGTGAGTAAATTAAATATAATGTAAATAGCATTAGGATAAGGTGATAGTATTTTTATTACACACTATTATCCATTAGATAATAGTTACTGATTGATTAAGTCAGTGTTTAATTAATCGACGATAAAATTTTATTTGTATTGATTTAATTGTATCTGTAAAGATTTCTCGGAAATTTGCGAAACCTCGTAAAGCGTGTCAAGTCCCGGTTTAGTAAGATCCCCGTTGACTTATCCATAGTTCCAGGTTCGCAGAGAAAACATCGCGTTTTCCGGTTCCGGTCGTAGCATGCAAAAAGCGAGGAATATACGGTAATATTCGACGTTTCCAGAAAATTCCCAGAAAATTCCCAAAAATTGCAAATATTATAAAACGACTATCTGTCATATAAATTTCCAATTTTTAAAGCATTACAGTCGTTTTCACGACTCTGCTCAATATTAACGCAAAACAAGGAATATATTAAAATATTCGTCGTTCCCGGAAAATTCTGAAAGAATTCCCATAAATCACAAATATTGGAAAATGACTATTCATGGTGAAAAAATCAATTTCCGGAGTGTTACACTGGTCTTAGCAATTCCCAGCCCAGTGTACACGTAAGACGAGGAATAATATTAAAATATTCCGCGTTCTCAGAAAAATCCAGAAAAATTCCAGAAAATCCCAAATATTGAAAAATGATCATTTATCTGGAAATTATAAATTTTCGGGATGTTACACCAGACGCTTCGAGCTCAGCGCTTAGGCTCTAGTACGGTGCTCAGGCGCTACAGATAGGGCGACTAGGCGCCCTTAGCAGAATCAAGTGTATGTTTGTGAAATGATACTGAACTTACCTAGTGATAGATTTCTTGTATGAATGGAAAATCATGAATAAGAATGTATGATGGACCCTAAAGTGTATTACCTTAATCGATTTCATTATTATGATATTGTAGATCTATATGAGTGACAAAAGTTGTGTTAATACTTGATTGAGCCAAGTGTGGCATATTATGGAATAGTATGGGATGTTGATCATACATGCTCATGCATAGAGTCATATGCATTGTGAATGTCCTGTGGACTGTTGTAAGGCCAAGTTGTCTAGGAGATTGAACACACCTTAGTGCGGGTGCGAGTAGACAAGTGTCGGTCTTGTTATGACCTTGGGGGCGTCGGGGTGCGGGTCCTCCACAATGGGTAGTTGGTAGCTCCTTTGCCTGTGGGGCAAACCGATGCAAACGCACCGACGATCCAGACTTGACACTGTCCTATATCGTGATCTAGTGTAGAATGTCTGTACAATGCCATGATTGTGCACGAGAACATTTATTGATAGCACTGGCCTCGGCAGCCGAGTTACAGACATGTCTCCTGATCTTTCTCTCCGACTGTTTGAGTCTAGCTCCATGGAGTAGGGAATTTGAATACCGTATACATGTGCATCATGAGATGTTTTACTATTAATGATTTCTACCCTATGTGAGTTTGAACATGTTTGTATTATTATTATTATGATGATTGCCTGCCTAGAACTGTTTATCTGCTTACAGATGTGCTGTCTGATTATTACTTTTGTCGTTATTTTTGGGATTGTTATGTGGGCGCGATGCGCCGTATTATTCCTGGATGCCATAATTGGTAATGATGGTAGGGTGTCTTACCTCTTTCTTGTGTCTCTATTACTTGCTGTACGTGTGCCTACTGTATTGATTGAAGACGACGGCAAGGAGGCGGAAGATCCTGACTTTCCCGGCTTCTGGCCCGAGCAAGATTAACATCTATTGAAGACGATGGAGGCACGCATGCGCGGATTTCTGGGTGACGTGCGTCTGACCTTCCTCGGAGGGCCGGAGTGCTGGCACATCAACTTGAGTTCCGATCGTTGCGTCTACCTCGGCGATGTATCGATTGCCCTAGCCTGGAGACGTCATGAGGTGCCTGTCCTCACCTGCCATGTTAGCCTGCGACTGAAGTTCTACCTACCCATCAGAGAGATGTGGGGTGACCGTTACTACACCCCTTGGGAGGACTCTTTTGATTCCACCGCTCGGGCTCCGTCCCGTGCTTCTGTGGTTCCAATGGAGATTTCCTCGGAAGAGGAGGATCCTGCTGAGGACCCGGATACGGTCCCTCCTCATCTGAGAGACTGAGTTTATTGGTAGCTACTGATGGCTACCAGTGATTTATTTTAGAGCCTGATGTATTTTTGTGTGGGCTGTATATTTTGGTATCACTGGGGCATATTTGTATAATCTTTTGGGGCAGGTATAGTTTTGTTTTTGGGAAATTCAGGCTTGTATCAAAGTATAAATGATGTCAGTACATTATCTATATATATATATATATATATATATATATATATATATATATATATATATATATATATATATATCTACATGCATATTATCCAGATGAGGATTTCGTCTACTATTTTATCCTTCACTGTCATATATATTCCGCATGGCTAAAATGATTATCGAAACAAAAAAAAATATTTCTGCTATTTTGCTCGCATATTTAAGAATTAAACGAGTTAACCTTGACTAAATGGACCGGGTCTTAATTGCTTGATTATTTAATTTCCGCATTTTATTTTATTTGACAATGTGACGTTCCCTCCCAAAAAGGGGCGTTACATTAAGTTAGTATCAGAGCCCCGGTTTATGTTTCTTTGGGTCGTGTGTGTGAGTCTGTCTTGTTTGTGCTGTGTGAAATCTCTGTGGTTTGTGTTTTGAGATGAATTCCTCTAACTTACCTTGTGGTTTTCAGTTAACCTGATTTGAGAAAGAGTAAGATGGCGAGAAGTGGAGAAATTGCAGCTGCTGTTGAGGCAATGCAGCAGATAGCGGAAGTCATCGCCCAACAGAATGAGCGTGCGGCTCAACAACAAGAGAGAGCTGCTCAACAGCTCGAGGCGACTGCCGATGCACAGAACTTAGCAGAATTCCGTCGCCACAACCCTCCGCAGTTCAAGGGAGAATTTGATCCCGACAAGGCTAGTTTGTGGATCAAAGAGCTGGAGAAGGTCTTTCGCGGCATGAATTGCGCTGAAGACAGGAAGGTGAACTACGCTACCTTTATGCTTGTCGGCAACGCCGAAGACTGGTGGAACGGAGCTCAGAGAACATTGGAAGCTGAAGGAACTGACATCACATGGGATGTGTTCAAGAACAAGTTCTTGGACAAATATTTTCCTGCTAATGCGAGACATGCGAAAGAGCTGGAGTTCCTCAACTTGAGACAGGGGAACATGACCGTCAGTGAGTATGCAGCTAAATTTGAGAACCTGGAGAAGTTCTCAACACACTACCAACATCAAACTGATGAAGCCTGGAAATGTTGGAAGTTCACTGAGGGATTGAGGTATGAAGTGAAGAAGGCCGTAATCACCCTGAAAATGAAGGTGTTTTCGGAATTGTTGGATACGTGCTGTGAAGTTGAAGCCTTGGAACAGGCTAGAGACTCGAGAAACAGGAGCTTTGGGCCTGTACGGTCCCAAAGAGGTGGAGGCAGTGGTTCAAACCGCTTCCAAAAGAAACCTTATTCCCGACCAGCGGGAAGTCAGCAACAAACGGGTGGAAGTTCTGGTGGAGGTTCTTCTGGGAACCGAACTGGCCAAAATGCGACATACCCTTCTAGATGCCTAAAATGTGGGAAGGATCATCTCACGAGCGATTGCACGATCAAGGGAATTATCTGCTTCAGGTGTGGCAAACCGGGCCACATGTCCAGAGACTGCAATCAAGCAAAGGCTGAACCTTCAGTCAACGCGACTCGAGCCAAGAAACCGGCCGAGGTCGAGTTTACACTATGAGCGAGGCTGAAGCCTCCGAATCGAAGACTTGATTCAAGGAGAAGGCACCATAGAAGGTAATCTTTTAAAAGTCTTGTATGACTCGGGGCAACCCATTCTTTCATATCATATGGTGTGTACTACGACTTGGCTTACATGTGTCTGAACTACCTTTTGAATTGACTGTTTCAACCCCTACTGACAAACCGGTAGTTACTACCAAAGTCTGTTTGAAGTGTCCCTTAATTATTGAAGGTCGAATCTTTTCTGTCGATTTGATCTATCTACCTCTTTTACAACTAGATATAATCTTAGGGATGGACTGGTTATCTTCCAACCATGTTCTGTTAGATTGTTCTAGAAAAACCATAATCTTTCCTGTGCATGAGAATTCTAGATACTTGACTGCCAACCAAGCACGAGCTTTCTTGAAAGAAGGAGTTCAGGGATACATGCTACTATCTTCTTTGAAAATCGAGAGCGAGGCTGATCTGAACACTATTCCGGTAGTGAAGGAGTTCTCTGAAGTCTTTCCAGAAGAAGTACCTGGTTTACCCCCGACGCGCGAGATAGAGTTTGCCATTGATCTGGTACCGGGAGCTGGTCTCGTGTCTATAGCACCTTATCGTATGTCGCCAATGGAATTGGCAGAGCTCAAGAAACAGCTAATGGAGCTTTTGGAGAAACAGTTTGTTAGACCGAATGTGTCACCGTGGGGAGCACCAGTGTTGTTAGTTCGAAAAAAAGACGGTACCTCAAGATTATGTGTGGACTATAAGCAGTTGAACAAATTGACAATCAAGAATAAGTATCCACTCCCAAGAATTGATGATTTGATGGACCAACTGAAGGGAGCAGCAATGTTTTCAAAGATTGATTTGAGATTTGGATACCATCAGATAAGAGTGAAAATGGAGGATGTGCCCAAGACTGCTTTTCGTACCCGATACGGTCATTACGAGTACCTTGTAATGTCGTTTGGTGTCACGAATGCACCTGCTATCTTCATGGACTACATGAACAGGATCTTTCGTCTGTACTTGGATAAGTTTGTTGTCGTCTTCATTGACGATATCCTGATATATTCTCAGAATCAGGAGGATCATGCTGAGCACCTCAGCATAGTTCTTCAGACTCTAAAGGAGAAGGAATTGTATGCCAAGCTATCGAAATGTGAGTTTTGGCTTGATGAGGTGAAGTTTTTAGGCCATGTGATCTCGAAGGAAGGGATTGCAGTGAATCCGTCGAAAGTAGAAGCAGTATTATAGTGGGAACAACCAAAGTCAGTGACGGAAGTTCGTAGCTTCGTGGGTTTAGCCGGATATTACCGGAGGTTCATAGAAGGGTTTTCCAAAATTGCCGGACCGCTCACTCAGCTGATAAGGAAGAATCAAGCTTTTGAATGGACTGATAGCTGCGAGCAGAGTTTCCAAGAGTTGAAGAAACGGCTGACTACCTCACCCGTATTGGTGTTACCTGATCTGAATGAGCCATTCGAGGTATATTGTGATGCTTCGTATCAAGGATTGGGATGTGTTCTTATGCAACACCGAAGAGTGGCAGCTTATGCTTCGAGACAGTTGCGAGTACACGAAAAGAACTACCCTACACATGATTTGGAACTTGCAGCCGTGGTCTTTGCTCTAAAGATATGGAGACATTTTCTCTATAGAGCAACATTCAACATCTTCAGTGACCACAAGAGCTTGAAATATTTGTATGATCAGAAAGAGCTGAATATGAGGCAGCGGAGATGGCTAGAATTCCTAAAGGACTATGATTTCCAGTTGTTGTATCACCTTGGCAAGGCGAACGTCGTGGCTGATGCCTTGAGCAGAAAGACTATCAGTGCTTCTGCCTTGATGATCAAGGAAAGAGACCTCATAGAACAGTTTAGGGATGTATGGTCGTTTATTAAGTTGGAGCCCGGAAGGATTTGTATGAATATGGTCACCATCTCAAGTGAGCTAATGGATGACATACGGGAAAAGCAGAAAGTCGATGAATTCTTGCAAGAAGCGAGAGGATTGATAAGGCAAGGCAAAGAGATGGAATTTGAAGAAGGAACGGATGGAATTCTGAGATTCCGAGGTAGAGTTTATATTCCCCGTGACCAAGAGCTTAGGCGATATATTGTGGAACATGCTCACACCAGCAAGTTGAGTATGCACCCTGGCATAACTAAGATGTATCAAGATCTGAAGAAATTGTTCTGGTGGCATGGAATGAAGAGCGATGTCACTAGATGTGTGTCGACTTGTTTAGTTTGTCAAAAAGCTAAAGTGGAACATCAAAGACCAGCAGGATTGCTGCAACCATTATCTATTCCTGAATGGAGATGGGACAGCATCGCGATGGATTTTGTTGTGGGTTTGCCGAGGACAAAGAAAGGACACGATTCAATTTGGGTAATTGTGGATCGACTCACGAAGTCAACCCATTTTCTCCCGATCAACATGAGGCACAGTTTGGAGAAGTTGACCCAGTTGTATATCGGTGAGATCGTTAGGCTATATGGTGTGCCTACGAGTATTGTTTCGGATAGAGATCCGAGATTTACTTCAAAATTTTGGCAGAGTTTACAAGCATCGTTGGGAACGAAGTTACGTCTGAGTTCAGCGTACCATCCACAAACCGATGGTCAATCAGAAAGGACAATCCAATCTTTAGAAGATTTGCTTAGAGCTTGTGCTATGGAACAAAATGGATGTTGGGATGAAGTTCTACCACTGATAGAGTTCACCTACAACAACAGTTATCATTCGAGTATAGGGATGGCACCCTATGAAGCTCTGTATGGACGACGGTGTCGAACACCGTTATGTTGGTACCAAGACGGAGAGCGTCTTATGATTAGACCAGATATCATTCAGCAGACAACTGAAAAGGTTAAAATGATTCAAGAGAAGATGAGGACCGCTCAGAGCCGACAAAAGAGTTATGCAGACAAGAGAAGAAAGCCTCTTGAGTTTGAGGAAGGTGAGCATGTATTCCTGAAAGTCACACCCATGACTGGGGTCGGCCGGGCTTTGAAATCTAGAAAACTCACTCCAAAATTTCTTGGACCTTACCAAATTCTTCGCCGGATAGGTCCAGTAGCCTACCAGATAGCCTTACCCCCTTTTCTTTCAAACATACACAATGTCTTCCATGTGTCACAACTTCGCAAGTATTTGCCTGATCCAAGTCATGTCATAGCACCGGACACAGTACAGTTAAAAGAGAACTTGACCTATGAGGCGCCTCCTGCGAGAATCGAGGACCGACGGATAAAACAACTTAGAGGAAAGGAGATTCCATTGGTAAAGGTGATCTGGAATGAGACGACTGGTGACGCAACTTGGGAACTGGAGGACAAGATGAAGGAGCAACATCCAGAACTATTCTGAGGTATGTAAATTTCGAGGATGAAATTCCTTTTAGTAGGGGAGTGTTGTAACATCCCGAAAAATACTTGTTTAGTTATATATTATCATTTTATAATATTTGTAATTTTTGAGAAATTTTTTTGGGAATTTTCTGGAAACGTCAAATATTTTAATATATTTCTCGTTTTACGTGTGCACTGTGCAGACTCGGGAAGATGCGATGTCTTTCCTGTGGCTGGTAAACTCTAAATTGTGGACTTGTCGACGGGGGATATTACTAAACTCGAGGTCGGACACAGTTTACGAAGTTTACGCTTTACGAGGTTTTACCCGATGAATGAAATCGCGGTATTGTAAAATCATCTGATGAATAATGAAATATTATTTTCGTCATCAGTAACTCTTCTACACTGGAGGAAAAATAATACTGACAGTGTAAATATTCATCTGTGTTAGTGTTCCCGATTAGGAAACAACTCTACTTCCACTTTATCGAGAAACGTGCGAAACTTCTCATGGAAGCTTAGAGGAAGCTTCTTGGAAATTTCCTCTTCCTCCTTTCCCCATGCAATGCAGCCATTCCCTCTTCTCTCTCCTTCATTCACGGCTGGACAGCACTTTGGGGGAAAAGAATTGATTTTCCCATATCACCTCTTCTACTTCTTCTTCCGTCAGCTTATTTCTTCTTCTTCCTATTATTATTTTTCTCCTTCCTTTCTCCTGGAACCCCACGACACCAGCAGCCTTTCCCCACTCATCCAACACAAAAATCCAAACCAACCACATTTTCTTAACCCTCTCCCTCTCCTAGACATCTTTCTTGCTTGGAGCATCTTGAGGTTTCACCATTTTCACCACCTTCTTCAAGCTTCAAAGTTAGGGTTTTTGGGTAAGTTTCAAGACCTCTCTTCCCTTCTCTTCATTTTCGTTTTCAAGGGTCCTCTATTGGCCATTTACACTCCATTTTTCATGTCCATATGTCATTCTAATCAAGTCACCATTTCTAGGGCTTTTGGAGAGTGAAATCCGAAATTTACAAGGAGTTTTCTTGGGGCTCTCTTGATTTCTACACATAGGTAAGAGGAAGATGATCCTCCTCAACCAATCTTGGTTAAGGGAATGTCTTGTGTGTGTTGTTGTGAATGGGGGAAACCCATGTTGGGTCACTCCCTTTGTCACATTGTGTTGTTTCCATGGTTTTGTAGTTGTTTAATTTGTGTGATTATATGGGTTTACAATGTGTGTTTTGTTGACATAAACCATGCTTTGTATTTTGTTAGAATAACTGGAATACCTTGGGATTGGTTGGGCCACGGTTTTGCAGAACTGAAATTTGCAGAAGCCTTGGAAATGCACCAGCGCCTAGGCGCTGTGCGTAGAGCGCGTAGGCGCTCATTGCCCAGAGAAATTTCCCTGTGACGCGGCTTGGTTAGCGCCCAGACGCTTCGAGCTCAGCGCTTAGGCGCTAGTACGGCGCTCAGGCGCTACAGATAGGGCGACTAGGCGCCCGTAGCAGAATCAACTGTATGTTTATGAAATGATACTGAACTTACCTAGTGATAGATTTCTTGTATGAATGGCAAATCATGAATAAGAATGTATGATGGACCCTAAAGTGTATTACCTTAATCGATTTCATTATTATGATATTGTAGATCTATATGAGTGACAAAAGTTGTGTTAATACTTGATTGAGCCAAGTGTGGCATATTATGGAATAGTATGGGATGTTGATCATACATGCTCATGCATAGAGTCATATGCATTGTGAATGTCCTGTGGACTGTTGTAAGGCCAAGTTGCCTAGGAGATTGAACACACCTTAGTGCGGGTGCGAGTAGACAAGTGTCGGTCTTGTTATGACCTTGGGGGCGTCGGGGTGCGGGTCCTCCACAATGGGTAGTTGGTAGCTCCTTTGCCTATGGAACAAACCGATGCAAACGCACCGACGATCCGGACTTGACACTGTCCTATATCGTGATC
This sequence comes from Ormosia emarginata, assembly GCA_029884605.1. Taxonomy (NCBI): domain Eukaryota; kingdom Viridiplantae; phylum Streptophyta; class Magnoliopsida; order Fabales; family Fabaceae; genus Ormosia; species Ormosia emarginata. Next base: position 26,843,432 of record JAQQTP010000074.1, on the reverse strand, counting down.
TAGTGTAGAATGTCTGTACAATGCCATGATTGTGCACGAGAACATTTATTGATAGCACTGGCCTCGGCAGCCGAGTTACAGACATGTCTCCTGATCTTTCTCTCCGACTGTTTAAGTCTAGCTCCATGGAGTAGGGAATTTGAATACCGTATACATGTGCATCATGAGATGTTTTACTATTAATGATTTCTACCCTATGTGAGTTTGAACATGTTTGTATTATTATTATTATGATGATTGCCTGCCTAGAACTGTTTATCTGCTTACAGATGTGCTGTCTGATTATTACTTTTGTCGTTATTTTTGGGATTGTTATGTGGGCGCGATGCGTCGTATTATTCCTGGATGCCATAATTGGTAATGATGGTAGGGTGTCTTACCTCTTTCTTGTGTCTCTATTACTTGCTGTACGTGCGCCTACTGTATTGATCGAAGACGATGGCAAGGAGGTGGAAGATCCTGACTTTCCCGGCTTCTGGCCCAAGCAAGATTAACATCTATTGAAGACGATGGAGGCACGCATGCGCGAATTTCTGGGTGACGTGCGTCTAACCTTCCTCGGAGGGCCGGAGTGCTGGCACATCAACCTGAGTTCCGATCGTTGCGTCTACCTCGGCGACGTATCGATTGCCCTAGCCTGGAGACGTCATGAGGCGCCTGTCCTCACCTGCCATGTTAGCCTGCGACTAGAGTTCTACCTACCCATCAGAGAGATGTGGGGTGACCGTTACTACACCCTTTGGGAGGACTCTTTTGATTCCACCGCTCGGGCTCCGTCCCGTGCTTCTGTGGTTCCAATGGAGGTTTCCTCGGAAGAGGAGGATCTTACTGAGGACCCAGATACGGTCCCTCCTCATCTGAGAGACTGAGTTTATTGGTAGCTACTGATGGCTACCAGTGTTTTATTTTGGGGCCTGATGTATTTTTGTGTGGGCTGTATATTTTGGTATCATTGGGGCATATTTGTATAATCTTTTGGGGCAGGTATAGTTTTGTTTTTGGGAAATTCAGGCTTGTATCAAAGTATAAATGATGTCAGTACATTATATATATATATCTACATGCATATTATCCAGATGAGGATTTCATCTACTATTTTATCCTTCACTGTCATATATATTCCGCATGGCTAAAATGATTATCGAAACAAAAAAAAAATATGTTTCTGCTATTTTGCTCGCATATTTAAGAATTAAACGAGTTAACCTTGACTAAATGGACCATGTCTTAATTGCTTGATTATTTAATTTCTGCATTTTATTTTATTTGACAATGTGACGTTCCCTCCCAAAAAGGAGCGTTACAATGAACATTATCAGGCAAGCCTGGTAAAGTGGTGACACCGGAGTGTTTCATGAAAAGATTAATTTTTCAAGGCTAGGCCAAGGATGTCATATCTAAAGCTAGGCTACGGATTTGTTTGTCCTAAGCTAGGTGGTGGATCAATATATCCTATGCTAAATTGTGGACTAGTTTGTCCTAAGCTAGGCGGTGGATGAACATATCCTATGTTAGGTGGTGGACTAGTTATATTCTATGATAGGTTGTGGATGAGAAATCCTATGCTAGGTTGTGGATCAATATATCCTATGCTAGGTTATAGATGAGAAATCCTATACCAAGTTGTGGATTAGTATATCTTATGCTAGACTAAGGATGAACATATGCTAGGTCAGGCTAAGGATAACTAGGCTTAATTCCAAATGAAGGGATACAATTCCTAAGTATAATTAAGTTATATATACAAATTTTAGTTTAGAAATATATCTTTGCATATATTTAGTTTTAATACCATGAGATATATGTTTTTACTGAGACTTTTATATTCTCACCCCGTTATGTTTCATGGTTAGCAGGTCAAGACCCTATAAAAGACTAAGACAACGAGGATAACAGAAGAACTAGAAGAGTTTAGTTTTATTTTTTTTATTCAAAGCTTATGTATTAATTTATATTTGCTTTGAAAGTGTAACAGTTGTATGTATAAAGTTTATATGTATAACTTTGGTGATGGCTCTCCATAATTTTTTGTTTTAAATATTATGGATTAGTTGATGATTTAGTTAGAAGTAGCAGAACTGATACTGCTTATCTAAGTATATGTCAGATATACTAGAGTACAAATATTAGGCTATTACAGTTTTCATAATTCGACTATCACAGCCTATCCTAATGAGGCTTAATATCAGCATTAGCATCTACAGCAATATTGTCATTGATGGCTTTTCCTCCTTCACCATTATCACCATCTACTTGTTCATCACCTTTCACCCCATCATCCCCATACAACCTCTTATTGACACTCATACAATCCCTCATTTCGTCCTCAACTTCCCCTACATAGTCCTCAAAAAATAGGCCAGAAATGTCTTGATCACTGTCATAGTCAGTTATATCAATTTCACCATCTTCTTGAAGGTCTACAGGATTGGTCTTTCTTAGTTTTTCTCTTTGCCTTTTTTTTTTTTGCTTCCCCTTCCTGTAACACCCTCAGTGACATATTAGGCTTGTAAGTGGGTTACAAATGTAGCATAATACTTGCTTAACATGCCAATTCAGTTTTGTGATAATTTGAGTTCATTTAGGCACTTAGTTGTAACCCATAAGTTGAAAAGTAGTTTAAAATGACTCAAATAGTAGCATAAATGGCTAAGTTGAGGGAAACAAGTATGGATAACTTGTTTCTAAGTCACAAATGAATTAAGTAAGGTGCAGTTAAAATTTGAGAACAATTGGAGTCAGTTTGTTATTTTTAGTCATACTGGTTATGTTTTTAATGTCGGATTGACCCCCAATAAATATGAAAAAATAGAATAAAGGTGAAACAATAATTTAGATGAATCCTAGTATTTATTCTAAAGTTGTTGGAAGTTAAAAAACTTGATTTGGTGAAATTCAAGTGTTCTGAACAGATCAAAAAGTTATAGCAAAATATCAAAATGACAAGTTTGCCCTTTCCTTCTCATTTTTCTCTCCTCTCTCTCACGACCCTTAGCATAATAGAAATAGAAAAGAAAAAAAAGAAAGAAAGGAAAGGGGAGAAAGAGAGAAAGTGGAAGAAAGGAAGAAGGACCAAAAAGGAAGATCAAGAACAAGATCAAGGCTTGGAGATATTCATCAACACCAAGAGGTAAGGGGTTTCTATTCATCTTTTCCCTTTAGTTTCTTTTTGAATGGGGCTTAGGCTTTTTTAATAGAAAAGGGGATTTGGAGAGCCAAATCTAAATTCCTAACTTGATTCTTGTTCCCAAGGGTTGAGTTAGGTTAATTTAAGCTTAGTAAATCTAAGATGGCCATTTATGGCTCAATATCAACCATTAAGATCCATAGATTTAGGATTTGGATAATGGTTGGAGTTATGTGATTTTTGGACCTAGATTTATGCCTAAGAGAATCTATGGATTGTAATTGAGTTACAATAAGTTTAGGGACCTAGATTTGTGCTAAAAATTACAAGAAAATCGATCTTAGGTGATTGGAAATGAGAAAAGAACCATGGACCAGTGCCACGGTTCTGCAGAAACATACATGGATTCAACAATCAACAACAACCCACACAAGACATTTCCTTACTACCAAGATTGGTTGAAGAGGATCATTTCCCTCTTACTTAAATGAAGACAACACAATGGTGCTACTCCTTTTTGCTCTTTGATTTTCGTTCTCCCCCTTTCAAGAGAACACCAAAGTGAGTGACTTCCACATTGTACACTCAAACTATGGAAAGGTGAGTTCTTGGTTACATAGGTGACCAACGAAAATGAGAAGAAAATAGAAGAAAGTTGAAGACTTTACCTCAAAGCTCAAAACTTTAGCTTCAATGGTGGATGAGGGAAGAAGAAGAACCAAGGGATGACCACCAAGGAGGATGGTCTTGGAATGGTATAATAAAGCTAGAAATGTGATGGTGAAGTAAACTAGGCAGATTGCCTCCAGGAAATGGGTGTACGGTGGAGGAGGAAGAGGAAGAGAGAAATGAAGGAGAGAAGAGGTGATAAGTGTATTTGGTGTTTAGAAATGTGAGAATAAGGTAATAACGTGGGAATGTGAATATTTAGGCTCCCAAATTGCCGTGAAGAAGAGTGGAGAGGGAAGAGAGAGAAAATGTGTTAATAGGGAAACTTCTTGGAAGCTTCCTATAATGGGTTTTGAATTAACTTTATCTTTATTTTGTAAATAAAGTTAAAGAATGTGACACAAAGTAGATTTTGGATAATGTGGTAAGATTTTTATTACATGCTATTATCCAATGGATAATAGTTACAGTCAACAGAAGTCAGTATTAATTTAATCTAACGGATGAAATTTACATAGCGTTCTGTCATTCGTCTGTTGAATTTCTCTCGAAAAACATGAACCTCGTAAACTGTGTCCAGCCTCGGGTTTAGTAAGATCCCCCGTCGACGTTTTTACAGATCAAAGTTCTCTGGGAAAAATATCTTATTTTTCCAGCTCCATTCAGTTTACACGTAAAATGAGAAATAATATTAAAATATTTCGCATTCTCAGAAAAATTCAGAAAAAATCCAAAAAATTACAAATATTATAAAATGAACATTCATAATACAATAAATAAATTTTTGGGGTGTTACACAATAGACCAGGCAATCATCCTCTCTGCTAAGTCTAGTTTGTGCAATATCTGTCAGATAAGTTGATCTGTCCTTACCACTAGTGGATGACACTGGAAGCATTGTCTTAGTCTTCTAGTTGTGATGATGAGTGCAAATGCAACCTTCTCGATCTTTTGATATCGGAGTTTGGAACCTTGTAACACCATGCTCACAAAATAAACCAGCTTTTGACCTTCGACTATTTCCCTGACAAGTACTGAACTTACAGCCTCCTCATGGACAGAGAGGTACTCGTAAAGTATTTCTCCTAGCTCTGGCCTTGTAAGAATGAGAGGGGATGACAAAATATTCTTCAAAGACATAAAAACGTCCTCACATTCCTGGGTCCACTCAAATCATGTCCTCTTTTTCAATAACTTGAAGAAAATGAGGGATTTATGAGCGGCTTTAGCTAAGAATCGTGTGAGAGTTGCGATCCGTCCAGTTAGCTGTTGTATTTCTTTCACACTTTGGAGACTGTGCATGTCAAGTACCGCTTTACATTTATTGGGGTTTGCCTTGATTTCTCGGTGAGTGAACATGAAACCCAAAAACTTGTCAGTCTGGACCCCGAATGCATATTTTTTCTAGATTAAGCCTCATGTCGTGCTTTCTCAGCTGCGCAAACACTTCATCAACGTCTGAGATGTGTGATCCTGATGACGAGTTTTTGACTATTATATCGTTAATGTAGACCTCTAGCATTCTCCTCATCTGCCTTTCAAAGACCCTGTCCATCACTCTTTGATAATTGGCTCTAGCATTCTTTAACCCGAAAGGCATTACCCTGTAGCAATAACTCACTCTTTCATTGATAAAGGCGGTTTTATCCTCGTCTCCAGGGTACATTAGAATCTAATTGTACCCGGAGTAAGCATCCATGAAAGATAGTAAACAAAAATCGGAGGAGCTGTCAACCAGTTTGTCAATGTTTGGGATGAAGTATGGATCTTTATGACATGCCTTATTCAAGTTTGTGTAGTCCATACACATCCTCCACTTTCCGTTTGACTTTTTTACGAGAACCGCATTTGAGAGTCATGTGGTGTACAAAATTTCCCTGATGAAACTGACACTCAGTAATTCTTTGACTTGCTCCTCAATAATATGTTGCTTCTCGGGGCCAACTTTTCTTTTCTTCTGGAAGACCGGCTTCGCATCCCGTTTAATGGATAAGCGATGACAGATGAAAGCAGGGTCAAGCCCAGGCATATCGGAGGACGTCCAAGTGAATAAGTTCTTGTTTTTCTACAAAAGCTCTACAAGTTGGATCTCTCGTGTTCTTCAAGGTTTGCACTTATCTTGGTGACTTGGTCTAGCCTGTCACCAAACTGAAGTAGGACCAACTCCCCTTTCGACTGGGGTCTGGTACATCGGATTTCCTCATATACATCCAACTCAGTCATCAGGATGTTGACTTGATCACGGGCCAGGATGGATGTGCATGCTTTTGTTTTCTTGAAAGCCCTACTGATTTTCAAACTTTCGTTATAACATTTGCGGGTTGCAATCTGATTGCCCTTGACCGTGACCACTTCATTATTCCTGTTAAAGAATTTCATAGCGTAGTGAGCGGTAGACACTACAACGGCAATGCCATTCAGTGTAGGATGACCCAGAATGATGTTGTAAGCCGAAGGATAATCCACAACTAGGAATCTCACCTTAATAGTTCTGTGCATACTATCGTCACCCAGAGTCAAGAAAGTTTCAAAATATCCTACTGGGGTAATAGTTAAAGGCGAAAACAGTTAGCTTACAGCAACAAATGGTTCAGTTGACCACCATGGTTCATAAGCTAATTGATAGTGGAAAAATGTCAGTTAATGCTTGTGGTATTTGTTGCTCTCCTGGACATCCTACTGATAAGTGTCCCACTCTTCAAGAGGACACAAATTAAGAAGCAAAGGCAGTGGGGGGATTTTCTGCACCATCCAAGAACTACAACCCCTACTCCAATACATACAATCTTGGGTGGAAGGATCATTCTAACTTTAGCTATGCAAAGCAACCCCAAACTCAACCTCAAGCCTATGGACCTCCAGGATTTCAACAAAGGCAAGCGTATTTTCCCCAAAGACAAGCACAACAACAAGGTCTAGCTCATAGTTAATCTGAACCTTCACTGGAGGAGTTAATGAAGCAAATGGTCACCAGTAACATCCAGTTTCAGCAGGAGCAAAAGGCCGCTATGCAGAGCTTCTAATAAGAGACGAGGTCCACCATTGGTAACTTACAGAACCAAGTAGGGTAGTTGGCCACAAAACTCAACAAGGTTCAAAGCCAACTTTCTGGGAGACTTCCCTCACAACCAGAAGTGAATCCAATGGAAAATATTAGTGTTGTCACATTGAAAAATGGGAAGAGGTTAGATGAACCTCCACCTCCACCTCCCCCACAAGTCACTAAAGAGAAAGATCAAAAGCCAAAGGAGGTAAATGAGGAGGGGGAAAACTCTAAGGCCCCTAAGGTAAGTATTACTACACCCCTTCCTAAGTATGTCACTAAGGCTCCATTCCCTAGTAAGTTGGTTAAGACCAAGAGAGATGAGGATGAGAAGGATAGAGATTTTCTTGAGACTTTCAGGAAAGTGAAAATCAATATTCCATTGTTGGATGCAATCAAGCAAATTCTGAAATATGCCAAGTTTCTTAAGGAAATATGCACCCAAAGGAGGAGGCTGAAGGGTAATGAGAAAATTAATATGAACCAAAATGTTTCAGCCATCATTTAGCCTATGCCTCAGAAATGCAAGGACCCAGGGACTTTACAATTCCATGTATTATAGGCAATTACAAATTTGAGCATGCCATGCTAGATTTAAGTGCTTCTATTAATGTACTGTCTATGTCTATTTTTAACTCTCTTGGACTTGTTCCTTTGCATTCTACAGGTGTTGTGATTCAGTTGGCTAATAGAAGTAATGCGTATCCAGCCGGGTTAATTGAAGATGTATTAATAAAGGTTGATGAGTTAATCTTTCCTGCAGATTTTTATGTTCTGGAAATGGAGGTGGAGTCATCATCCAACAAGGCTCGGCTCATTTTAGGGAGACCATTTCTCAAAACAGCGAGAACCAAAATAGATGTGCATGCAAGAACTCTATCTATGGAGTTTGGAGACTTAGTTATTCAGTTTAACATTTTTTATGTTATGAAGCATTCCATGGAGGAGCATTCTATTTTTCATATTAATTTACTTGTTGATTTAGTTGAGGAAACTTATGATAAATTGTGTGATGAATTTCCTGATTTAATTGGTTTCAATGATTCTATTTGTGTTGAGATTTCTGCATACTTGAGAGCTGATGATTCTGTTTACACAGTAGCTAATGGTATTGAAAGATTTATCAACAATGTTCATGATGCAGTTGCAGAATCTAAGACACAAAGGGAGGTGGAGTTGAAGTCTATTGAAGAATTTTCAGATAAAGGCAAAGAGCACCGGATAGCGGTCACTATTATGGTAGATTTTGTTTTTGGACCATGGTCCAACATAAACAATGACAATGACGTTGATAAAGTAAACATGCTACAATTCAGTGGTGAAGCCAAGGAAATTAAGGAAGGCCAATGGGACCCTGGTGGAAGCCTCCTCATTTGATAAGGATGTTTCTTTTCTTTCCCTCTATTTTATTTTACTTGTCCTTCATTAATTGATGATTTTGATGGATGTTGTTTTTCTTTTGAGTTTTACATTGAGGACAATGTAGAATTTAAGTGTGAGGGAGGACTTTACATTCTGTTTTCTGATTTTAAAATTTTGTTTTTGCTGTTTTTTGAAAAAAAAAATTGTGTTTTTTTATTTGATTTCCAGTGATGTTTTAAGATTTGTGAAGTCTATGAGTTTGAAGCAATTGAAATTCAGGGTTATGATTTATAAATTTCTTCTTCCATCTTGAATTTGACATGCTTGATTTTAGATGTTTAATTGGTGGATTGAGATTGATAGATGCATACCTTGTGAGATTTTGAGCTTATTGATGGATGAATTTAGCATTTATGTCATTCTACTCTTTCTTATGTGATTTTCACTCATGTCATTTGATCACTCTAGAACTTGCTTTGATTCTTTTTTAGGCTACATTTTTACTTGCATGCATGAACATGATTGAGGCCTTCTTTCTTGATTAACTACTTTGGCTAAATAGTCAACCTTGCATCATTTTCCTTTGATTAACCCCTTGAGCCTATTTGTCTATTCTTTGTCTTAGTTCATTATATGTCTTATGTGAAAAATCATATTTTTACCTTACCTTAGGGAATGAGAGAATATTTGTTTATTTTCATTGGAGAAGCTTTTTTGCTTGCAAATATTTGATAGGACAAGTGTGGGGTTGTGCAAGTTGAAGTGCAATATGCAAAGTGTTGGTGGAAGAAAAAAATGCAAAGAAAAAGAATAAATGCAAGAAAAGTTGTAAAAGCAAAGAAAGAAAAAGGAAAGAAATATGTAAAGAGAATGTGCATTATATGGATTTGGGAGGATAAAATTTCTTGTTTGTTAATTGAGTTCCTCCCCAATGTTCTTTTATTCTCTTAGGTACGTATCTTGCCATATCTATATTATTTTCTTCCCTTACCTTGGCCCCATTACATTCTTAAATAAAGTTCTCTTGATTTGTGTGTGCATGTGTTTGAGTAATGGAGAAGTAGAAGATAAGCAAGCTTATGGTAGTATATTTTTCATGTGTTGAATTGAGTGAAATACTTACCTTATAAACACTTGAGAGATTGAGAGTATATCTTGTGAGAATCTATCACTCTTAATTCATGTTTTTCAAATTGAAGATACCTTGTTTGCTAGTTTGAGATGTAAAGAATTGTTATCTTTTCTTACTCTTCTTGCTTACAAACTTTTGTCTTTCTTGAATATCATTGGGAATTGAGTCTTTAAAATTTTTAGCTTTTGAATTTGTTTTGTTTTTCCTTATTCCCTGATTTGGTCTTATGTGTTGCCCAGGAGTGCAAAAGGCTAAGTGTGGGGGTATTTGATCTGTTGATTATTTTTATATCTTGAGTGTCTTATGTTTGATCTAATTGGACTTCATATGTGTTTAATTGTTAACTTTTAGCTAAATTTCTAGATATGAAGTTTAATCGGATCTTTATTGTGAAACTATGCTTATATGTGTTTATAAGCACTCATAATTGTATTGTGTTTTTCAGGAAATCAATATCATCCCTAGAAGCAAAGAAAAAAGAGAATATGTGAAGAGTTATGGCTGAATATGAAGAAATTAAGTGACACGGCCCGTGTCTCAAGACACGAGGTTGGTTGTATCCCTCTTTGGCATCACAATTCGAGCCAATTCTGAGTGTGTCCAAAGACACGACCCGTGTCCTCGGACACGGGGTAGGTCGTGTCCCTCTCTGACTTCTAATTTTGTTGAAATTATGCTAATAGACCCTGACACGGGATAGGCCGTGTCATATGACACGGCCCGTGTCTTTGCATCAGGAAAGCAGATACAAATTCTAATAATGCACTAGGTATCCAAAAGTTATAAATAGGACTGCTCAGGGTTCTAAAAGAGAGACGTCTAGACTGCGAGCCGCCAAGGAACTAAGGAGAATACGAAGAACAAGGGAGAGAGAGATCTGATCAAAGATTAGAGACTCAGGGTCGAGCAATAGGAGATCCATCAACCTCAAACCTTGAAAACTAGTTTGATCTTTAGTTTTCTTCTCTTCTTTCATTCTAGACGATGTTTTCCTTTAATTTTTTTTTTCTGATTTTGAATTTGTCATGTGCAGCTAATTTTCTTATTTGGTTAAGGAAAAATGACACTATAATTTTAATTATGTGAACCTTGCATATCTCTTTATATCAATTCAATTGAACTTTTATTCATATGTTTCTGATTTTAATTTGGTATAAAAGTTTTTATACTCTTTGCTATTTTTTAAAGTAGTAAAACTAAGATTGTTATACGCGGTTGCGGTAGTAAGACTAGTGAAACATATGATCTAAGTAATTTAATCCCGGTGTGTGATTAGATCTTAATGTGATTGATTTTTTAATTCTTAATGCAATCATTATGTAGGTGTAAGAGCGATTGCTTTACAAATAACTAATGATTAGGATTTGATTTGAGCGGTTGCTGAATTAAGCAAAATTTAAGAAAAATAGAAGATTTATCACATAATCACATAAAAGCATAATTGGTTATATTAGTATAAAGGGAATGTAAATTAGCATAATCATATAAATTTAGTGGTAAATTCTATCTCTTAACCATTATCTTTTAATTCAGCAAAATTTAAGAAAAATAGAAGATTTATCTCTCAATCACATAAAAACATAATTAGTTATATTAATATAAAGGGAATGTAAATTAACATAATCATATAAATTTAATGGTGAATTCTATATCTTAACCATTATCTTTTAATTAGTAATTCAAATAGTATTTACTGTTATTACTTTATACTCAATTTCTGTTTTTAGTTTTAATAAATCAAACTTCTTTTTATTATTTACTATTTTTGAGAGTTTAAAATTAATAATCAATTTATAGCGTTAATTAAATTAATTCTCTGTGGATCAACCCTTACTAACTACAACTGATTGCAAAATTTTAATATTTTTTGTAAAACTTAGACAACTAATTTTTATTCTAAATTTTTATCACAATCCACACCACACTAGGTTTCTGCATTTACATTTAACAACTTCACCCCCTACGACATTGATTACTAAATATTCTGATAATCTAAACTTCTAAATCCATGTATACTGAAAAATTGTACATAAAATCTGCATATTACAACGAACCTGCTGCTACAAACAACTTAATGGACGAAAATGATGACAAAATAAAATAAAATACTTTAGCTGAGAGTATGACCAATGAACCTCGTTGGAAAGGTCCATACTTATTAATCAAAAGTTCATAACTTGGCACTCTTAGAGATCGCATAGCCTTTGCAGAAACCTCTGTGAGGGGGAGACAGTAACCAGTTTTTCATCTCAGAAGAGAAACAAAACTCCATTTTCATGGAAATACAGCAGATATTTGAATGGCAATGCTCATAAACTTCCTTTTCAGAATCTGAGAAAGTAAAGCCTATATTATGCATTGCAGGGCTCGGGAAAATTATATACAGTATCCATCCATCTGATGAGGGGGAGAGGTTATCAATGCTGTTTAACCTTTTTAAATATAGGATTAGGAGATTACACAACTGCAGAGGCTGTACGACGTAGGTCGGGCATTCCATTGCCATATTTTCCACTAAACTGCCGACCTCTCAAACTGCCATGTCTCGCAGGCTTCGGCATATAAAGACACAAAAGCATTTCCTCCAGCTTCTGCACTGTGTATTTTGTATATTTTGTGGAGCTAGCATCTTGCTCAACCAAGGGACCATAATTCTGCATGTAACTCCGATAAACAGGCACCACAGCTTGCACTATGAGCTGACACGTCTTCTCTCTCAGATCTCGTTCTGGCATGACCCAACCTGACTGCTTTGTATACATCCCATCAAAAACTTCATTGAACTTTTTCAACCTTTTCTTGACCAGATCACGGGCAGTGGCGCGCCCTCCTGAGAAGAGAATCAGCCCTTCCCTACTCAAATGTCCAGGAAGCTTTCCCCAGCTGTCCCGCAAAAAGATTGTGGAGTAATAGTCCTTATACTGTTCATGTTCCCTTAACCAAGAATCCCCCAAGAGATCCCCAAGCTTTGTCCCTTTCAAATGCTTGTACAGATGCCAGTGATTGTTCATAGCAAAAAAGTTGGACAGCATAGGATCATCATAAGCCTTGATCCACGTCTCCAAATTTAATTCAACGGCTTTCATTATGTTTAAAACCTCATGTACAAGGAGTCTCTCTTGAAAGCTCTGACGCTTCCAACTTCGGTGAATGATCAGGACTTGAGTCAATATTGGCTTATAATCCTCCCCTAGGAGTTTGTTACAGTAATCAGTGATAAAGCTCACCAATCTTGGGACATTGCCATCTAGAGGGGGTGGGTTTTGCCTCTGTAACTCTACCTGAACCAGAAGTTCCCAGAAAATCTCTGCTGCCCCATCAATTACTCTCTTAATAAGATCCCTTGTCAAATTCTGGATTTCAACACATGCTGCACCGCCAAAAAGTCGGTTGAAATCCAATCTCAATTTGTTCAAAGATGCAAAAATATCCAACAACTTTAAAAGTTTAATGGGGTCTTTCTTACTGTCAGTAACAGTCTTCCCAAATTGAAGAAATGAAAGTATACCAGCCTGTGCAGCTATCTTTGAAAAGCAACCCATCCACACATCCAGTCCCATCTTCTCAAATACATCATTACAAAGCTTATACTCAGCCTCAAACAAATGTTTCACTGCAAACTCTAAATGCTTTCCCCACTGAGCTATATACCCTTCTATGCTCTGGACATCATTGAATTCAGCCACTGAGATCTCAAGGTAATCCAAATTGAGAGCCTGTAAACTTGCTCTCACATTAGAACTGCGGACTTCAACATAAATTGATATGCACTTCTCAAGTCTATTATTAGCTCTTAATCTACCAAGAATAGCTTGCAACTTGTGAATAACATACACAGGTAAAGGCGAAGGGGCAATGCAAGCTTGATCACCAAGCGAAGACGATGATGACATTGGAAGTGGCACACCATTTTCAGTCAAGAGCTGCCGGAACTCATTTTCCAATTTATCCAACACAGCCTCTAAAAGCCCACCATCTAGCTGTGCCTTCTCCTCGTCATTCTGCAATTCCCGAAGATTTTTCAATGCCTTCTTCAAATTTGAGAGATACCTTTCATCCGCAACAGTATTATCCTCCAAGTACTCCACTATGTCCTCCAACCATTGAATTGCCAATCCACAGTTGTCTCCCAAGAACCTCAGCGCCTCTTCCAGGCGCTTCAACACCGACAAGTAGCCAGGGAGATCATTTCGCGGATCTGACAAGAGCGACTTCTCAAGCCCATGAACAGCATCAAAAACCTTAAGCACGGCGGCCGCAGGGCCAACAGCTCGATTAATGTGGCCACCAACGGCGACAAGGGCATCCTTGTCAGCACGAATGGGGCGAACAGCAGATTCAAGGGAAGGCAATCTTTGGCTAATCTCCTCCAATCTTGGCCCTGCTTTCTCTATCGCTAACCCTAGGGACTTTGATTTCTCTAGGCTAAGCTTCAGTGACTTCCTAGCAGAAATCAAATTCTCAGTTCTATTATCACCATTAACATTTACAGAACCAGCCATTCAAAAATTCAAAAACCCTTAACGCAGAGCCAAACCCGGAAATCAAATGAGAGGATAACAATTGTTAAGTGATCAAGATCGGGTTTTTTTATCTCTTTCTTATCTATGACTATTTTCCATCGGAATCATCGAAAAATGGTGTTCAAATCAACCCGGACCCGAACAATGAAAGTTTTGCATCTCTAACTTCACCTAACTCACACCGAATCAAAACACTAGAAAAACACGAAACTTGCACTTGGACACTCGAAAATCCACCCAAAAAAAAAAAAAAGAAAAGAAAACACAATAAAGAGAAGAATAAAGGGTCTTGAGAAGACAAAGTACGAGGTAAAACTCACTTGGAGAAAATAAGGAGAAAGTGGAGTTGTCGGAGACAGGGAGAGCGAGTTGACCCGGCGAGTTGAAATGGAATGGACTGAGTTGGTATAAAAAAGAGAATGGGAACAGGGTGAGATGGGATTCTGAATCTGGATTCCAATGAGAGAAACCCTAATGTGAAGTGAGAGAGAAGAGAGAGAAACTCCTTTGGTTTTTTTTTTTTTGGTTGCAAATGGTAATATCTAATTGTTGGTTGCAAAGTGCATGACAGAAGGCAAAAATGTTCACTACTGTTACTTTTTTGGTTTCTTCATAACTTAATGACTCTTCTCTCTCTTCCTTCCTTGAACGTGTTTGAATTTTCTTTTCCTTTTTCCTCTCACCACTATTTTTTGGCATCTTTTTATGTCCTTTTATGAATTATAACTTTTGATAGGATACTATTACTATTATTGTCGGACTTGTTAAAGAAAAACAAAAAAACCTTTTGATTGATGGAATTATTAAAAATTAGAAATAATTTGATTTAAAAATAAGATTTTATATTAGAAATTTATTAAAAAAATTATATTTTAATTGATTTAAAAATTAATTATTATAGATTATAAAAATAAAAATTAATTATTATATTTGAAACTTATTAAAATGTATTGATTTAATTTTTTATTTTATGTTTTTATTCATATAATATAATTTTTCTTATTGTGAAATTAAGTGATTAGGTATGAAAAATAAAATTAAAAAATAATGATAATAAAATAGTTTATTTATTTAAAATTAAATTAAATCTTAAAAAACTCACTGATAAGATTTTTAAATATAAATAATTAAAATTCATATAATTTTAAAAATTAAATTATTTTTATTTTTAAATATTTCAAATATAAGATTTAATTTATAAATCAAATAAATTTCATTTTTCTAATATTTCCAAATACAACCTATGTGAGTCTGTGTGATGTGAGTTACATTTTCATTGAAAGTGGTAATGGATCTTATTAATAAAATTTTGTATAAATAATTTAATTTAAGTTTCATATTTTTATGAAATGATAAGATTTATAAAAATAAAGAGAGTGAGAGGATTTTTTACATAAACTAAAAGTATTTAAGTTATGTGTATTAAACTAATTATATCATAATTAATAATATAATTAGTTTAAACACTTGATACTCTTACTCTATGTAAAAATTTCTCTTAAAAGAACTTGTTAGAGTTTGATATTTTCGAAGTAAAAAATAAATAAAAAACAGTACTCATGTCATTCATACCTGTCCCTCAATAATATGAGTTGTGGCCCCCTTAATCCAAAGAAAAACGTGAAGTTATACTTGGCCGGCTGGAGCATAATCAAACTAATCTATCAATAAAAACATGATTGTTCAATCGATTTCTAATCAAGAAATTATTTTGGCAAAAATATACTATTCCTCCGTTAACTTTATTTAAAGATTCATTTACGCCTTATAATTATGCTATGTTTCATTTTTAACTTAAATCTTTTTAAAATATATTAAATTTGTCTTAACTATTAACACCGTTAAAAATATTAATGAATATGCTAATATTATATCTTAAATGGAAACAAGTGCATAATTGACAATCTCTAAAATATACTAATTTTTTTAAATTAATAATTATAAAATAAATATGATGAATTTAAAAAAAAAATAGGATGAAAATGAAATAATATATTTGAAGGGTAAATTATTTTAATGTAATTTAATCAATCACAACAGCAAACTATGTTCATATGTTGATTAGGGAAATTAGATGGCAAAAGCCAATGGATGATGTTGTGAAGCTAAAACGGGGATAGTAACTATTAGCGGTGTTGCGCGGGTTGTACAAACCCATGAATTTATGAGTTTTGATTCATTTTAACTTATAAAATGCAGATTGAGTTAGATTCATAAATCGAATTAAGTTGAAAAATATTTTAATCAACAATTTGTAGATCGGATAATAAATTTGAAAATGTTCAATTCATGGATACTCAATCCACCTACTTTTTTTAAAAAAAAAAAGTCGTTTAACTGAGATTAAAAAGTCATTTGGCAGTAGTTTTTAACCATGACTAAACGATCACTAAAAAACAAGACTCATGTAGTGGAATAATATTGTTCTACTTTGAAACCTAACAAAAAGAAAAAGCACTCACACACATACAATACACTTGTTCTCACTAATTAATTACCATTTCGGTTACTTACTTCTAAATTCTCAGTCTCTCAAATAAAAAATCCAAATATCTAATTTCTTATTTCAAGAACTGCAACATATTGAAAAAATAGAGAGTGATGAAGTCAATGATTATGTCAATCGACATGGTATGTGTGATGACATTGACTTCAATTAGTTAGAGTAATTTGTTGTTTATGAATATTTAAACTTATTAACTTAGTTTAGTATTTTCCAGACTTAAATTAGTAAGACTTATTAATTTGTTATGCGCTTATGTGTGTTCTGGACCATGATCTGAGATCTCATCCAATAAGATCAACCATGTACACGTGTCACAGGACTCCGCCATCAATACTCCGGTCAAAGCCTAAGATAACGGAATACGACATTGGACCGCTAAGATAACTAGATACGCGTAGATGTTCATAACTGTCAATCATGATCTTACGAGATTATAGGATCCATAACTACCTGTAACGGAGGATAATCACCATATCCACGTTCCTACATTATAGGGATGCTCTCCAATGACTAAAGGAAGACAATCCTTAATAGGATATCAATCCTAAATACCTGTGTAACACCCTCCCTAGGGTATCACATGTCTGACTCCCAACTCAAAATCTGAAAATGTTTTCATAAAAGGTTTGAGTTGAAAACATGGGTTTAAAAAAATTTCTTTCTTTACTGAAACATAAACTTACCGTAATCCATAAGTATTACTGAAAATATATTTAAACTGATTAATATACAATATTGACACCAATTAATATTTCACAATTTAAAGAGAAATATAAAATTAACAGACTCTTTTTTTAACAAGATGAAACCCCATGACGGGTCCTACTAAATAGACGATATATACTAACGATAAAACTTAACATACTCATTCCTTATCTTGTATCTAGCATGTTGCATCAGAACTCTACTCCTTGTCTACTCAGAACACCTTCGAACTTGAGACAGCCACTCTTCAATGTTTTCATCAATCTCTGAGTATCTATCGCCCTTTATGTCTAAGACAACTCATTCCTTCTACTGTATAGTTTTAACAGTACAGACACAACAAACAACATAACAAAGAGGTGAGATCACCTACGCCAATACCAACATGGCAGTACAGAGATAACACAAATAACAAATCATACAGATAGATCATACTATAATCATGTTATCAGCATTAATCAACTATCATCATCTAATCATTTATCAGTTTAATTATCATCATCATCATCCAAATAATCAAAACAGTTGTCATAACCAATATCCCTCAATTAATATATCACATAAATATAAATGCTCAGACTTATGCATGTGCACAAAGACTCAGTTTTTCAAAAACAACTCCATGGAGGTTTTCACAATTTCGAGGAGAATGCTCTGTCAATTGTCAGCCTTAGCCCAAAGACAATCTTCCGAGTTGAAAAGAATCGTGTTCTTGTCGGGTATCGTCAATGCGTTGCAACGGACTGCATCGCCAAGTGACACAGTGGTACTTCGCCACCGTCCACTTGGTCGACCGCCGCGCCTCGACGCCCTAAGATCCATCATAGACCTCACTATCAATTCTCATTCCCTCTTCAACCACAAGGGCCATATACAATGCACGAATATATCCGTGCAAGTCCAACCCCAAAGGGCCAAATCTTTTTAATTTCATTTGTTCAATGTATCATATGCCTCAACGCATATTTTTTTCCCAATGCATGTATGATGCACCAAATCCAATCACAAGCATCTCTTTCCAATGCATATAAAATGCACCAAATTATACTGTATTTTCAACAGCAAAAATTATGTTATCACATTTTCATAGTTATAAAACACTTTTACCGTATTTTCACAATCGCGTAACATTTCTGTTACATTTTCACAATCCAAAAACGTTTCTGTTATGTTTTCACAATACCATAACACTTCTTTTATATTTTCACAATACCGTAACACTTTTGTTACGTTTTTAAAATTCCAAAACGTTTTTATTACGTTTTTACAATATCGTAACACTACTGTTACGTTTACAAAATTTCGTAACATTTCTGTTACATTTTCAAAATGTTGCAACTCTTCTGTTGCACTTTTAAACCACGTACTAATTTTTAACGTTTTTCTTAATCACGTAAAAATATATGTTTCTCAAATCGCATAGTATTTTTTTTCACTGTTTCAAAATCGCGTAACTTAAAAATCATTCTTTTAAGTCGCATAAATCATTTTCCGTCATTCTCAAAATATTTAAAACACTTTCCAAATCACATAACGATTTTCCGCTATTTTCATAATCACGTAAAAATAATTAATCACTTTTCCATCACGTAGTGATTTTTCAATAGTAATTGATTACGTAAAATATTTAAACGTAATTCAAATCGCGTAGAAATATTTTAACGTATTTAAAATCGCGTAGAAATATTTTTTCCATATCACGTAACTTAAAAATCATATTTTTAAGATCGTAAATAATTTTTTCACCACAATTTCATTACGAAAAATATTTCTTGACTTTTAAAAATTCCTTTTTTACTTTTCTCAAAATAATATAACTTTACACTTTATTTAATATATTTTCTTACTCAAAAAATATTTTTCCACATTTCTTTACTCAAGAAATTCTTTTTTTCAAAATATAATTCACAAAATCACTTTTTCATTGATGTAAATCAATGTTTCAAAACTTAACATTTTCTAACGTATTTCAAAACTTGAAAATAAGTTATACGTTAGTAAATTTTCAAAACACCATTATATTCTCTATTTTTCCCAAATCAATTCTAAAATTAATTCTCTTCAAAACAAATTAAGATTCAAACCCTTGCAACTTTTCTTTTTCATTTTCATATGAAAGTTCATTTCTCAAGTGATAAAATACTTTGATTTCCCTTTCCAAAATCCTTATACTAAAACATTTTGTTCAAACATTTTGTTTCCACTTTAAAATTACTTTGTTTTATAAAAACCAAAATTATTCCAACCTCCAAAAATCATAGAGTCTTTGGCCATTGAAGCCATCAAATATGTTCCTCCTAAATTGATATGATTTTACACAAACAAAACCATTAAAAATTCTTTATTTTCAAAACCGAAATACCGATGGTCATAAAAACCAAACCCATTTGTTCAAATTCATTTTTACTTTCCTTACAAATCCTTTTTCACTTTCTTTGCAAATCCTTAAAATTATTATTGCTATTTTCATTTAAATCTCATGTTTAGTAAAACACTTAGAAACATTTTACACAAAATAAATCAATAAAAATCCTTTTAAAACTGTATTCATGTACTCTTTGAAAAATAAATTTTTTGTTTATTTTCCTTACTTTTCTAAACATCCATTTTCATCATTCAAGAAAATATTAATTTTGTGAACACCTATCTTGAGGTGTCTTGTTCGAAATCCACCATGTTCTAAGTACTCAAAAATCAATTCTTTTGTTCTTGAAAATTTTCAACATGAACCCTAATCAAGGGCATCAAAACCGTAGCTCTTCCTTGGCTATTGGAGCCAAAAATCAATTTCCTTTCCACCATCAAGTCATGGCATATGCATATATATTTCATCATAAATAATATAAGCATACCATCAAAGCCATAAAAGCATGTATAGCATATCAAGCATATCATCAAAGCTATAAAATCATGCAAAGCATATCAAGCATAGAAAATTAATCAAAGCTCATAAACACCCACAAATTAATTACATGACCATGGATATGAATCCTCACATGGATTCCACATCCATCAAATAAAATACCATCTCTCACCACCATGCTTGGTTGGTGAGATGGATCTCCTCTTACCTCTTGAAGATCCTCAAAAACTTCTTGTTTTGCTTCTTTTTCCAAGTCCTTCATCACCAAGAGCTTCTCAAATACAAAACAAAATACATAGAAATTAGTATACTAAGCTTGATTAAGAGGAAACATGGATCAAACATGGTTTAGATCATGAAAAAGAGAGAAGAAATGAAGTTTCCTTATACTTCACCTCAAAAACCCAATAACTTTGATCTTGAAGAAACTCCTTGAAGATGAATGATTTAGAAGAAGTCTTCAACATGAAAGTTGCTTAGAATATCATGGAGATTCAAGATCTAAGGTTGGATGAAATTAAAAGAGCTTGGAGAGTGGTTTTAGGTACCTTGACCGAATGGTGTATCTTGAAGAACAAAGATGAATTTTTTTTTTTATTTTTGATAGAAACTTGAAGCTTGAATTTGAAGATCAAGATGAATGATTTTGGAAAAACTCATAACTAGAGATATTCTTAGAATGATGTTTAGGTTTGGAAAATCAAGTTGGATGAAATTAAAAAGTGATGGAAGAGGGAATTGGAGTGCTTGGCCGAATGGTCTTCATAAGGAGAGAAAATGGAGTTTTCTTGGTTTGGTTTTCTTGAACTTAAGTGAAAAGTGAAGAAATGATATTATGAAGTATAGAAATGAATTCTTTTGGTATTCAAGAGAATGCATTGCCGTAGCATGCATTAGAAAGAATGAAAAGTGAAGTTTGACACACATGATCATTAATGATCAATAGTAAAACAATTAATGGTCATGACACTTGGTTTTGTTTTTCTTTCCTTTTTCTTTGGCCTAAAAAGCCTATTCTAAAAGGTCTCCTTTCTTCCTTGCTTCTTCAACCGTCCCCCCCTCCAAGAAGTCTCCTAAGGAAGCAAACAAAGCAATAAAGAAACCAAAATTGACTAAAGAAAAGCAAAATTGACATAAAGCATCAATTAATGCATTGAAACTTTTTCTTTGTCTTCAAAAACATGCAAAAATCGTAGCCCCCTCCATGCATGCATTAAATCATGTTGTCATCTTTTTCAAGCCATTATTTGAAGCATTTCTAGCCATTGATTAATTCAATGGTTAGGATTTAGGTAGACTTTTAATTTTAGAAGACTAATTCTAGGCCATTGGATTTTTCTCCTTTAAATTCTAACCCTTAGATGTGTCTCCAAAATTAAGGGTCAAGATTGCTCCTTCTAACTTTTAATCCAAGGGTTATAATTAGTCTTTGTCACTTTTTAAGACTAAATCTTCACCATTGATTAAATCTTCATCCAATGGTCATAAATGGTCTTTGTTACTTTTTAAGATTAAATCTCCACCCTTGATTTAATCTAAATCCAATAGTTATAAATGGTCTTTGTCATTTTTCAAGACCAATTCTACACTTTTGATTACATCTATGGTTGATATCAAAGCCTTCCTAACTAAGTTTATTCTCACACCATTGATTAAATCAATGGTTATTATCCAAGGCTTCTTTATTAAGTTTGTTTCTTAACCTTTGATTAAATCAATGGTTAATATTCAAACTAAGTATTCTCATCCAAAGGTATAAATCAAGTCAAGCTCTCTTTGTTGACTACGCAGTATAATATTTATTCTTGTATCCTACAAATAATATTTTTATTGTATTTTTATCATCCGATAATTAAATACAATATAAAATACAATATCTGAAATTTTCTAAAACTGTTTTCGGATTCAGGTTTAGTAAGATCCCCTGTCTCCGTCTAAACAGTACAAGTTTTTCTATGCGTAGAAAATTTTTTGCTTTGCGAGACCCACTTGGGCCCACGTATGGCCACATGGGCCCACATACACCCCATGGGCCCACAAACAGTAAAAAAATTCATAATCATCCACAAAAATCACAAAAATTATAAAATGCACAAATATCAAATCAGATTACGTAAAATAATTACCTAACGGTAAAATTAAATTACGTAAAGTTTTCCTCCGCCTGAAAATTTTTATTTTCCTGACACGGAGGAAATCACTCAAAACAATCAAATACGCTGACGGAATAATCAAAATAATTTTACATTGCACAGAAATTACTAAACAGTAAAATTCTATTAACTGTCAAAATTACTGTTTAAGAGATACGGAAATTTTGGGATGTTACAATACTCCCCCTCTTTATAGAAATTTCGTCCTCGAAATTTAATAGCCATGATTTCACACCTTCGAAATAAATAATGACATTATTCCTTTATCTTTTCTTCAGTTCCCTCGTAGTTTCACCTCTTACGTTATTCCAAACGATTCTAAACCATTGAAAGTTCTTTATCTCTTGTTCACTTCTCCTGATCAAACAAATATCTTAGTAATTTTTTTTCTACGGTTTTCCATTACCGTCTTAACTTTTCCCATAGACAGACTTCTCCAAACGATTCCCCTAAGAGCGAACAGTACGGGTCCAAGTATTCTGAGTACACTCCTTTGAACACCCCTCGAGAGATAATCTTGAAGGAGGTCCTTCAAACCGAGTTCTGGGATATCAAGAGGCTGTCACCCCTGAAGAAACAGTTCCAGAAGGACCACTTGAAACATTGCAGGTGGCATAAAAGCTATGGTCATAAGACGGAAGACTGTTACTAACTCTGGGATGTTATCGAATCTCTGATTAAGGAGGTACACTTGCAAAAATACATTAGTGGTTTCCGAGGAAATAAGGACCGCGGAAGATGTAGGGATCAGAGACGAAGTTATAGTCCCCGACGGAGTTTGGACCAACGTCAAAGGAGAAGAACCAAGAGTCCCACCAGAAGATACCAGACACAGCCACACCAAGATGCTGAAAATAGACAAGACCAGAACTAGGATACCCAAGGCGAGGGTAACAGGAAGGACAGGCTTTTCAGTACCATTTCTAGAGGATTTGTAGGCGAGGGTTTGTCTAACAACTTCCAGAAAAAGGCATTCCGGACAACAGTCTTGAGCGTGTCCAGGTCTTCGCGAAGACCCCATGCCGAAGACAAGGACATATCGCTCATTTCCTTCTCCGATAAAGACTTCGATGATATTATCCGAGATGATGACGACCCACTGGTCATATCCGGGATAATATCTAACGTCGAAGTCTGTCGTATCTTTATGGACCAAGGAAGTTCGGTGAATATCATGTTTATGGATGCCTTGGAAAGGCTAGAGTTCCCTCTATCCACGCTCACATCATACGAATGTGAACTAATGGGAATTAAGAGTTTCGTACCCAAGTACAGGTTGTTTCAAGTAATATATTCTCGGAAGTCCAAGGTCAATCCACAGGGAATTGATGAAGAAAAAAGTATTTAAGGTAAGGAGCAGATTTGTCACAATACTAAAGGTCATAAAAGTTGTTCACAGATGAAAAGGATTTGAATGGGTAAGAAGATCCACTCTTGGTAATAAATTAAAGACAAGATTTTTTCTTTTTATAACTCAATTGAAATCACACATAATGGAGGTTCCAATCGGAAGATTTAACATTCAAAGTTCAATTTAGATTATATATGTAATCATATTATAGTTCTTTTAATTATCCACCAACACTTGTAAATGGTCTCAAGCATCCACTGTGCCAACGTCTTGTCTACAATGAATCAAGTTCTTCAAAATACAAGAAGGGCTTCTAAATTGATTGAAAATAACATACAACACATATAATGATCACTTAAAAATATAACATTTAAGCATAAGAAGGAAATTAATCTAACCTCAACATATTACTAAAAGTTTCACCCTTTCACCTAAGCAAAATAAAAATTAGTTACTCATAGATAAGAAGAAAGAAAGAGAAAAGAAGAAAAAGATGAACATAATTTCAATTTAGAACAAAGAAAACTGCAACAAGAGAAATAAATAACACAATAGCATAAACTAAACTAAGATCAAAGATGATCTGAATGAGCACCCAAGCTCCCTTTTATAGAACTCAAGGAGTATAAGAAGACAATGAAGTTGTTTGATGATGAGAAGTAAATGCCAAAATAGTTGCTTGATGATGATGAATGAGCTGAAATTATAGAGATTCTTGTCTCCGAAATGTTTATGCTCTGAGCTCATGGCATGCGTCAAAATGTGATCAAGTGGTCTTCATGAAAGCTCTAGGAAATTGTCTTAACTTTCCATAGCCACCGTTTCAGCCAAAAATACCACCTACAGCCCGAGATATGACCCAATTACTGCACATAGGTTAGGTCCAACTTCAGCTCCTCTATTCTGACTTCCAAGCCCAATATCACCTTCAAGACATCCGATCTGAATTTTGTATTCTTCGTGAAAGTTGTAGATTTAGATATTAACTTTCAAATGACACTAGTTTCATTTCCAAAGCTCTCTTATAACTTAAACTATGATTTGATTAGTACCAATAGGTCAAGCTATCAGGTTCAAAACTCTAGATTTTATTTCAACTCCAATTTGAGTTATCCAAACATGTGTTCCGAGTCTTGAGGTCTTCATGAAAGTTGTAGAAATTTGTCTTAGTTTTAAAACAAGGCCAAAATCACATCCATTGGATATTTGTAACTCAAATTATAGCTAATTTACTGAAGAAACCAAGTGAGAAAATTATACAATGAATGAAATATATTGTTATCAATGTGGCTCTTGCTATCAAGTGAATAGTTATTAGAGAATTATCTTAACTTTCCAACAAGACCAGAATCACATTAATAAGATAATTGCAACTTAAATTGTGGTCAGTTTACTTAAGAATGCAATCACCTAAATTAATGATAATTCAAGCAATAATTTCTTCAATGATCCAATTAAGCTCAATTTCATAAAATGTGACAAAATTAACTTAATTAAGCCAAATTGAACCTTAAGAAGTCTAGTGAGAAGATTATAAATTAAATAAAATACATTGTTATCAAATTCCCCCGCACTAAACTTTTGCACTCCTGGGCAAAACATATAAGACAAAAACTAGGGAACAAAGAAAAACAATACAGACTCAAAAGCTAAAAACTTTAAAGGATTAAATGAATCAAGAAGAGCAGCCAGTCATTTAAGGGATCAAAGCATTAATGAGGTAACATTTCTTCACATCTCAAACCAACAAGTAAGGAAACTTCAGTTAAAAAGAATGAATCAAGAATGAAAGATCCTCACAGGATTCACTCTCAATCCTTCAAGCATTCAAAAGGTAAGTATTTCACTCATTTCAATCCATGAAAAATTGTACTATCATAAGCTTGCTTATCTTCTACTTATCTACTACTTAGAACACGTGCACACACAAATCATGAGGACTTTATTCAAGGTTGTAATTGGGTCAAGGTAAAGGAGGGTGGTAATATGGATTTGACAAGTTAAAAACCAAAGAGAATAAAAGAGCGTGAGAACTGAGTTCAATTAACAAGCATGAAAGTTCATCCCAACTTCACCTAATACAATTTCCCTTTTTACATATTCTTTTCCCTTCCCTTTTTGCCTTGTTAGTCCTTCTTTACACATTTGTTTTTTTTTCTTTTTTTTTTTTATAAATATACACACACATTTTTTTTAATTAGTCACTCTTTCCTTTTTCACCAACTATTTTGCACACACACCCCCACACTTGTTCAAGAACTCATCCAATGACAAAGCTAATGTTCTCTTATTCCCTAAGGTCGGGTAAGAACATGATTTTTCATTTAAGGCACATAATGAGTTAGAAACAAAGAATGGTCAAATAAGCTCAAAGAGGTTAAGCAAAAGAAAATATACAAGGTTCGCTATTTAGTTAAAGTAGTTATTTCAAGAAAAATGACTCAATCATGTTTATGTTTGCATGTGAAAATGTAGCCTCAAAAAGAATCAAAACAAGTTCTAGAGTAACAATTCCATGAGTGAAAATCAAACAAGAAAGAAGAGAACGGTACAAATGTCCAATCCATTCATCAATAGACTCAAAATCTCACAAGGCATATTTCTATTATTCCCAATCCATCAATTCAACATTCATATCCAAGCATGTGATTTTTAAGAAAGAAGAAAATTTATGCTATGACCCAAGATATGCTTTTTGCTACTTCTAAAACAATTATTTCCTCAACTAAGATGCATCTCAAGAATAAAATTACCTCTAAGGCAAAATTTACTCCTTATTCTATCATCTTTAATTGGTTTTACTATGAATAGGTTTCTGAAAATCATATCAATAAATATACTTCCTCAATTAAGATGCGTCTCAAGAGCAAAATTTACTCCGTATTATGTCATCCTTAATTAATTTAGTAAGTTACTAACAATCATATCATACTTCTCAATTTTTTTTAAATTATCCTTCCCCCTAATCAGATCACAACATTGTTTGCAAGGTTAAAATATAGATGAGTAAAGGATAGAAGATAGTACCTGTAGTGGCAATTATTGAAAAGAAAGACCTAACACAAATTTATACAGAAACAAAGTGCAATAAATAAAACCAAAAGTAAAAGAAAATTAAAGATGAAGTGTCAAATCTGACTTTCTTTGCATGTTGCTTCTCTCACTGCTTCCTACTGACCAATCTATCTAAGCTATTGCTGGATCAAGTTCATAAACAAAAACTTTTAATTTATCAATCAGTTCATCAATAGTGGAAGTTGAGATAAGAAGTTGTCTTATCAAAAGTGTGATAAATTTCTGTTCCACAGTTTTGTCAAGAAAAAATAACAAAAGATCAAAGAAATTATTTACATTCAACAAACCTATGGGTTTATGATGGATGTTCAGTTGGGCTCAAGAGACAATTTGAAAAATTTCTTCCAAAGTACCAAAACCACCTGGTAAGGCAATGAATGCATCAGAGTTGTCAAGCATTGTCTTTATTTATGCATGTATAGATGATACCTAAATTTCTTCTCCAATTGTCTTTCTAGTGATGTTCTTTTAAGTTAAAGGTTCAGGAATAACACCTAAAACCTAACTGCCTCCTATAAAAGCAGTAAGTGATACAACCCCCATTAACCCACGACAACCTCCCCCATATACAACATGAATATTCCTTGCAGCAAGTGTTCGACTAAGAGCGCTAGCTGCATTTACAAACTCTAAACCCTTCTCATACTTGGACCCACAAAATACACATATATTTTTAAGTTAACGAACAGAAACACCTTCTATTTCTATTCTCTTCCTCCCTTTGAATGGTTATGAGTTAGAGGAAAATGAAGAGAATGAAGTGTTTAAATAGGGAAAAGAATAGAAAAGGTAATGATAATACCTATATGGGTAGGCTAATTGTTGTTAGAAAAGTTTAAAATTAAGAAACACAATTTTTTTTATTTTGTGCTTTTTTTGTTTTGTTTTTGTTTTTTTTAACTTTAAGAAAACCATCAGGGTAAAGAAGTCTAGAAACTCATGAAAGACCCTGCTCAAAGGATCATCTGTATGTATAGTTTTCATGGTGTATCTTTATATTGCGCGTCATGAGTGCAGTAGTGACATATCTTTGAGTTGCGTGTCACCAGTGCAACATAAGAACTCCACAAGGATTGCCGAACTGACAACAAGAACCTTTGAGTCCTTTCCGTCCTGCTTATGGAATAACAACCCTCTATCTTCCTGCAAACTTAATTAAAGGTCTGTATTCTAAGAAGATGGTACCTGACCGCAGCCAATCAGAACTCGCCATAGAGGCCTTCAATTAAAGTAAGTATATAGCTCAGTTATTAATTTCTATTCTCTGTAAAGACGAGACGCTTCTTTTTGTCCATCAACGCTACAGAGCCTTGGCTCCAAGAACTGAGAATGTAGTACGTGGCTCTCTACAGAGCCTTAGTTCCAAGAACTAAAAATATAGCATGCGGCTCTCTACAAAGCATGGAACACAAACCTTATTTACATACTGGCGTGTGAATGTCTCCTCTTGAGTCTATGACAGGACAGGTCATCTGCCCGGGGCTCCTAATCTAATTAAAGACCAAGTACAACCGTAATTTCGCCCTCTTTTTTTGTTTTTCTTTTTTTTCTCTTTTTTTTAAGAAGAAGAAGAAGAAGAAGATATGTACATGTTGTTGTGGATGTGGCTCACATCTGCCTCTAGTTTCACATCAAGAAACAGCTTAAACGCCCTCTATGAGTCGAGGATAAGCTTCCCATCCAATTTTCTTATAAATTGGCAAACAGGGTCTTTTAGAGTAAGATTCCCAAGACTGTAATGCTTTTGTTCCTCCTTGAAGAGATTCCACAAGTTAAGAAGTTCACGATGCACATAACCACAAGAATGCGTATCAAGAGTTAATAAGATATCATCTAATGACTCCTTACTCAGTTCATTCTTAATGAAGAAAATTTTATCTTCTCTGTTTGCGGAAACCATCCCCAAAGAAAGATATCGCTTGTTACAATTCTATCGTGCACATTTGTGATAGACTTGTAATCTTTTTGCTCTTCTCCTTTTAGAATATGAACTTCTACCAAGACCTGACATGTATGAGTCAAATGAAATTGAAGACTCACCTACTAGTCAGACCTTTGCTTCAATTATCCAGCGTATATCTTCCTGTATACCTTTGTGCATTAACAATCTCAATATTTCACATCTCGCTTCGTAAATTTTTGTTAGAGCATTTTGAGGAAGAGAAGGAAAATATTTTCGCATGTTTGAGAGAATGATATCCATTTTAAAAGAAAATGAATTAGTTATTTTGGGAAACTAAAAAAAAGAAACTGACTTGAGAGTCACGAGATATCGTCATCCGCCATTTAACCAGAAACACAAAGAACTACAAAACAAAATAAAGCCACAAAATTAGAGTAAATTTTTCTCATAAAAAGGATTTGAAAGAGAAATGAATTCCACCTCAGCAGCTTGATTTTCCAAAAATGGTTTAAGTCTTTGTCCATTGACCTTAAACACATTACCATTCCTAGGATTCTCAATGTCTATGGCCCTATAAGGATATATATGTTTGACAATAAAATGGCCAGTCCACCTAGATCTCAATTTTCCAAGGAATAGGTGAAGACGAGAATTATAAAGCAGAACTTTTTGACCAATTTCAAAAGATTTTCTCAAAATTGATTTGTCATGAAAAACTTTTGTTCTATCTTTATAAATTTTTGAGTTTTCATATGCATCATTTCTCAAATCCTTAAGTTCATTTATTTGCAATTTGCGTAACCTACAAACATCATCAAGATTTAAATTGAAAGCTTTAATGGCCCAAAATGCTTTATGCTCCAGTTCTACAGGCAAGTGACAAGGTTTTCCATAAACTAATCGATAGGGTGACATGCCTAAATATGTTTTAAAAGCAATACGGTAAGCCCAAAGTGCATCGTTTAGTCTTAAAGACCAATCTTTAAGATTTGAATTAACCGTTTTTTTCAAAATTTGTTTAATTTCTCTATTTGCTAATTCTACTTGTCCACTTGTCTGAGGGTGATAAGGGGTGACAACTTTATGGGTAATACCATATTTCTTCATTAAAGATTTAAATGATTTATTGCAAAAATGTGTTCCCCCATCACTGATGATAGCTCAAGGGATTCTAAATCGACTCAAGACATTTACTTTTAAAAATTTAAGAACAGTTTTATGATCATTATGTCGACATAGAATCGCCTCAATCTATTTTGAGACATAATCAACTGTAACCAAAATATACACAAATCCAAATGAGGATTGAAATGGACCCATGAAATCAATTCCCCAACAATAAAAAATTTCAATGACAAGAATAGGGTTCAAAGGCATCATATTTCTTTTAGAAATGGAGCCTAATTTTTGACAACTTTTGCAACTTTTGCAAGGTATAGTTGTCCTTACATAAAATGGGCCAATAAAATTCACACTGCAAGATTTTCGCAACTGTTTTCTTTGAAGAAAAATGACCTTCACATGCTTCTGAGTAATAAAATTTAATAACACCACCTACCTCACTGTCGGATACACATCTTCAAAAGATTTGATTAGGACAATATTTGAACAAATATGGGTCATCCCAATAAAAAATTTTCACCTCAGTCAAAAAAAATTTTCTACCTTGATGTGACCATTGAGGCGACATCTTTCCTGTTACAAGAAAATTGACTATGTTAGCAAACCAAGGCATGAAATTGAAAAAAAATAAAAACTCATCAGGAAAAGAATCATTAATAGGTGTGCTATCAAAATGTGAGCATGTTGTAAGTCTGGACAAATGATCTGCAACAACATTTTCGACTCCTTCCTTATCTTTTATTGTGATATTGAATTCTTAAAGCAACAAGATCCACTGTATCAAACTAGGTTTGACATCCTGCTTAGACATTAAATATCTAACAGCAGCATGATCAATGAAAACAACAGTAGAAGAACCAATTAAATGAGCTCGAAATTTGTCCAATGTAAAAATTACAACAAGTAGTTCTTTTTCAGTAGTGATACAATTCATTTGTGCACTATTTAAAGTTCTACTTACATAACAAATCACATGAGGCTTACCTTACTTTCTTTGACCTAAAACAATGCCAACAGCAAAATCACTTGCATCACACATTAATTCAAAAGGTAAAGACCAGTTAGGGGATTGCATGATAGGAGCAGATGTCAAAAGACTAATTAATTTTTCAAAAAAAATTTGGCATTCTTGAGTCCAATCAAATGGTGTATCATTTATCAGAAGATTGCATAATGGTCTAAATATGACACTAAAGTCCTTAATAAATCTTCGATAAAATCCTGCATATCCTAAAGAGGAACAAACTTCTCTAACTGTTTTTGGGGAAGGCAAATGAGCAATTAATTCAACTTTGATCTTATCAACTTCAATTCTTTCAGAAGATATCACATGACCTAACACGATTCCTGAGGTAACCATGTATTGACATTTTTCCTAATTTAAAACAAATCATTTTTCTTCGTATCTTTTAAGAATTTTATCCAAATTATCAAGACAATTTTCAAAAAAATTTCCAAAAACTGTCAGGTCATCCATGAAAACCTCTAAATAATGCTTAATCATGTTACTAAAAATACTTAGCATACATCTTTGAAAAGTTTCCGAAGCATTACAAAGACCGAAAGACATTCTTCTATATGCAAAAGTGCCAAAAGGGCACGTAAAAGTGGTCTTTTCTTGATCCTTTAATACAATTGGTATTTGATTATACCTCAAATAACCATCAAGAAAATAATAGTAGGGATGTCCTGCTACTCTTTCTAGAATTTGATCAAGAAATGACAAGGAGAAATGATCTTTCCTAGTGGCTGCATTCAATTTTCTAAAATCAATACACATACGCCAACTGGATGAGACTCGCGAAGGTAATAATTCACATTTTTTCATTTTCTACAACTGTTATTCCAGATTTCTTAGGTACAACTTGTGTAGGGCTTACCCAATGACTATCAGAGATAGGGTAAATAATTCCAACATCAAGTAATTTAAGAACTTCGGCTCTAACTACTTCTTTCATGTGTGGATATAATCTTCTTTGAGGTTGTTGTGATATTTTAGCATTATCCTCTAAATGTATTATATATGTACAAATTAATGGATTAATGCCTTTTATATCTGTTAATGTCCATCTAATTGCACTTTTATATCTTTTTAGTACTTCTATCAATATACCTTCTTGTTCTCTAATAAGGATTGATGAAATTACTACTGGAAAACTTTGTTCTTCTCCCAAAAATGTGTACTTCAACCGAGCAGGTAATGACTTTAGTTCCAGTGCAGGTACTTCTTCATGGGCATTATCATTCATGGGTTTTAGCTCTTCAAATCTCGGTTTCCATCCCTTGTATTCCATTACCTATGTACAATCAAGTAAATAGCATATTTTAGAAATATAATCATCTACTTGCGTACTTGAATTAAATGAATTAATTAAACAAACTTCTAAGCGGTCAGAAGAACTCCCTTTTAGAAGATGTTCATCTATAATGGCCTCAATCCCGTCAGCTTCCTCATTTTCATCATTGACTTCTTGTGGTTGCTTACATATGTTGAAAACATTAAGCTCCAGTGTCATGTTTCCAAATGTTAGCTTCATCACTTAATTTTTGCAATTTATCAAAGCACTAGATGTTGCTAAAATGAGCGACCTAAAATAACAGGAATTGACTTGGAACTATTAACCATAGGTTCAGCTTCTAAAACAATAAAATTCACAGGATATATGAATTTATTAACTTGTACCAACACATCTTTTACTATTCCTTTTGGAATTTTAATTAATCTATCAGCAAGTAGAAGAGTTACAGAAGTTGGTTTTAACTCACCCAGATTGAGTTGCTGATAAACTGAATATGGTAGTAAATTAACACTAGCACTGAATCAAGTAAAGCTTGATTAATTTTATTTTCTCCAATAATGCATGAAACCATAGGATAATCATGGTCTTTATGTTTTAAAACATTATTGCTTTGAACAATGGAACTTACCTGTTCAGTCAAAAAGGCATTCTTTTTACATTTAATTTCCTTTTAACAGTGCATAAGTCCTTCAAAAATTTGGCATAAGAAGGAACCTGTTTGATAGCATCTAACAACAGAATATTGACCTTCACTTGTTTAAAAATTTCAAAAATTTCAATGTGGTGGTTCAATTTCTTCGGCTTGCTTAATGCTTGAGGAAATGGAGGTGAAGGAGATGAAAGTTTGGTCTCATTTTGGCCAAATCACTTATTTGCCTTTTCTTTATCTTGGGGAATTGATTCACCATCTTTCTTACAAGGTTTGGAAAATTCTTTTTGAATAACTTTTCCACTCCTAAGAGTTATCAAAGAATTGATTTGATTTATTTGTTGGGTTTCTGATCTACCTTCATTTAGACTATATTGGCCTTTGGGATTCGATTGAGGTTGAGAAGAAAATTTTCCTTTCTTGTGAACAGTGAGTGCAGAAGTAAGTTTGGAAATAGTGTCTTTTATGTCAATCATGGTTTGAGTGTTTTGTTTATTGATGGCCTCTTGCTTTTCTATGAATTCATGCAAAGTTCCTTCAAGGTTTTTCCTATATGGTGGGACATAAGGTGCATATCCTTGAGAATTTTGAGAATCATGTTGTTCTTGAGGAGGCGGTGGTTGTATAATTTGTGCTAAATTATTATTCCTCCAACTGAAGTTCGGGTGATTTCTCCATCCCGAATTATAAGAATTTGAAAAAGAAGAGGTGAATGGTTTTTTAAAATTATTCATTGCATTTACTTGCTCATACACAACTTCTTTAAAAACATGAATATTTAGACATTTATTTGTCGAGTGTCCTAATTCATCACAAATGCCACAAATTTCTTCATTTTGCACAGATTTGACTTCTTTTACTTTTCCTAATTCCATGGATTCAACCTTTCTAGCCAAACTAGCGTAGCTAGCATTTAGATCTTCTTCTTGACTAAGATGATATTTTCCTTTACTAACATTTGCAAGGTTATATCTAATTGAATTTTTGGAAGGATTAGTACTATGCCAAGATTGAGAATTTTTCGGCCAAATGGTTTAAATAATCTAAAGTTTCTTCAAGTTCTTTATCAAGAAACTCGCCATTGCATATCGTTTCTAAAAATTGTTTGGTTTTAGGTGTTAAACCTTCATAAAAAAAGCTTATAGTCCGTCATTTTTCAAAACCATGATGTGGGCAAGAATTTAACAAATCTTTAAAATATTCCCAACATTGAAAATACGCTTCATTTGAATTTTAGGAAAAATTTTGGATTTGTCTTTTCAAAGCATTGGTTTTATGTATTGGAAAAAATTTCTTTGAAAACTCACCTTGCATTTCTTGCCATGTGCTAATTGATCTTGGTTTCAAAGCATTAAGCCAATTTTTTACTTTATCTTTCAAAGAAAAAGGAAATAATTTAAGTTTAACAATCTCTTCAGTACAAGTTTGATCATTGAAAGCAATACAAACTTCCTCAAATTCTTTTAGATGTAAATATGGGCTTTCAGATTCTAAACCATGGAAATTAGGAAGTAAATAAATCATACCCGGCTTAAATCTAAAATTATTAGCAGTGAGTGGAAAGATAAAACATGATGGACTAGAATTTCGAGGTGGTTACAAAAATATATGCATAGTTCGCAACGGTTGATTTTCCTATTCATCATGTATACTTTCATTTTTAGCACGTTATGTTTGATTTTCATGTTCAATATGTATACCTTCAATTTCAGTCATTGTGTCAATTGTGTGTGATTATGATTCAAACAAATCAATATATAAAGTACTAAGATTAATTTTAACCAAACGACCAGAATTTGAATCACGATACCAATTAAGCATAAATAAGTGACATAAAATAAAAATAATGTACAAGTAGGCTGTATAAACCGGCCGTTAAATATTAAGCAAAAATAAATGACTTAAAATAAAAAAAATTGTACAATTTAGTAAGTTAGAAAACAAAAATAAATGACATAAATTAAAAAGTTAGATATCATAAATAAATGATGTAAATAAATAAATAAAAATTAAAAAACATAAATAAATGACATAAATATAAAAGTTAGTTAATAAGTTAGTAAGTTAATTAGTAAGTTAGTTAGTAAATAAAAAAGTGAAAAGAGTAGAGGAAGAGTATACCTGTTGGTGAAATTTACTTACAGAAAGAGAACCTCAATAAATTAGAACGTCAAATCAAGTCCTCGGCAATGGTGCCAAAAACTTGATGGGAATTAAAAGTTTTGTATCTAAGTACAGGTTGTTTCAAGTAATATATTCTAGGGAGTCCGAGGTCGATCCACAGAGAATTGATGAAGAAAAAAGTATTTGAGGTAAGGAGCAGATTTGTCACAATACTAAAGGTGATAAAAGTTGTTCACAGATGAAAAAGATTTGCTTGGATTAGGAGATTCACTTTTGGTAATAAATTAAAGATAAGATTATTTCTTTTTATAACTCAATTGAAATCACACATAATTGAGGTTCCAATCGAAAGATTTAACATTCAAAGTTCAATTTAGATTATAAATGTAATCATATTATGGTTCCTTTAATTATCCACCAACACTTGTAAATGGTCTCAAGCATCCACTGTGCCAACGTCTTGTCTACAATGAATCAAGTTCTTCAATATACAAGAAGGGTTTCTAAATTGATTGGAAACAACATGCAACACATATAATGATTACTTAAAAATATATCATTTAAGCATAAGAAAGAAATTAATCTAACCTCAACATATTACCAAAAGCTTCACCCTTTCACCCAAGTAAAATAAAAATTTGTTACTCATAAATAAGAAGAAAGAAAGAGAGAAGAAGAAAAAGATGAACATAATTTCAATTTAGAACAAAGAAAACTATAACAAGAGAAACAAATAACATAATAACATAAACTAAACTAAGATCAAAGATGATCTGAATGAGCACCCAAGCTCCCTTTTATAGAGCTCAAGGAGTACAAGAAGACAACGAAGTTATTTGATGATGAGAAGTAAATGCCAAAATAGTTGCTTGATGATGATGAATGAGTTGAAATTATAGAGATTCTTGTCTCCGAAATGTTTCTGCTTTGAGCTCATGGCATGCGTCAGAATATGATCAAGTGGTCTTCATAAAAGTTCTAGGAAATTATCTTAGCTTTCTATAACCGCCAGTTTCAGCAAAAAATACCACCTACAGCCCGAGATATGACCCAATTATTGTACATAGGTTAGGCCCAACTTCAGCTCCTCTGTTCTAACTTCCAAGCCCAATATCACCTTCAAGACATTCGATCTGAATTTTGTATTCTTCATGAAAGTTGTATATGTAGGTCTTAACTTTCAAATGGCATTGGTTTCATTCCCAAAGCTCTCCTATAACTCAAAATATGATTTAATTAGTACGCATAGGTCAAGCTGTCAAGTTTAGAACTTTAGATTTTACTTCAACTCCAATTTGAGTTATCCAAACGTGTGTTTCAGGTCTTGAGATCTCATGAAAGTTGTAGAAATTTGTCTTAGCTTTAAAACAAGACCAAAATCACATCCATCAGTTATTTGTAACTCAAATTATAGCCAGTTTACTGAAGAAGCCAAGTGAGAAGATTATACAGTGAATGAAATATATTGCTATTAATGTGCCTCTTGCTATCAAGTGAATAGTTATTAGAGAATTATCTTAACTTTCCAACAAGACTAGAATCACATTAATAAGATAATTGCAACTCAAATTGTGGCCAATTTACTTAAGAATGCAATCACCCAAATTAATGATAATTCAAGCAATACTTTCTTTAATGATCCAATTAAGCTCAATTTCATAAAATGTGACAAAATTAACTTAATTAAGCCAAATTGAACCTTGAGAAGCCTAGTAAGAGGATTATAAATTGAATAAAATACATTGTTATCATAAACTCACCGATTTCTCTGGAGAAAAGTTACCTCGGTGGGGTATTTTGAAACTTTCTTAACCCTGGGGTGACGACAGTTTGTATAGAACTATCAAGGTAAGATTCCTGGTTGTGGATTGTCCTTCGACTTACAATATCATTCTGGGTCATCCTACATTGAATGACATTGCCGTTGTAGTCTCCATTGCCCACCAGGCCATGAAATTCATCAATAGGAATAATGAAGTGGTCGCAATCAGATTGCAACCCGCAAGTGCTATAACAAAAGTTTGAAAATCAATATGGCCTCCAGGAAAACGAAGGCACGCACGTCCAACCCAACCCATGATTAAGTCAACATTCTGATGACCGAGTTGGATGTGCGTGAGGAAATTTGAGGTATCAGACCCCAACTGGAAAGGGAGTTGGTCCCACTTCAGTTTGGTGACAAGCTAGATCAAGTCACCAAAATAGGTGTGAACCTTGAGGAACATGAGAGGATCCAACTAGTAGAGTTTTTGCAGAAAAATAATAACTTATTCGCTTGGACGTCCTCTGATATACCTAGGCTTAGCTCCGCTTTCATTTGCCATCATTTATCTATTAAACGGGATACGAAGCCAGTCTCCCAAAAGAAAAGAAAAGTTAGCCCCAAGAGGCAACAAATTATTGAGAAGCAAGTCAAGGAATTACTAAATGCCAGTTTTTAACAGGGAAATTTCGTACACCACATGGCTCTCGAATGTGGTCCTCGTAAAGAAGTCTAACGGCAAGTGGAGGATGTGTGTGGACTATACAGACCTGAATAAGGCATGTCCTAAAGATCCATACCCCCTCCCAAACGTTGACAAATAGGTCGATAGCTCCTCCGATTTCCATCTATTGTCTTTTATGGATGCTTACTCCGGATATAATCAGATCTCAATGTATCCCGGAGACGAGGATAAAACTGCCTTCACCATTGAAAGGGTGAGTTACTGCTACAAGATAATACATTTTGGTCTGAAGAACACAGGAGCTACTTATCAAAGAATGATGAACAAAGTTTTTGAAGAATAGATGGGGAAGATGTTAGAAATCTATATTGATAATATGATAGTCAAAATCTTGTCGTCAGGATCGTACACCTCCAACCTCGAGGAATTGTTTGCGTAGCTGAGAAAGCACGACATGGGGCTTAACCTAGAAAAATATGCATTCGGGGTTCAAGCTGGTAAGTTTTTGGGTTTCATGCTCACTTACTGCGTTATTGAGGCAAACCTAGACAAATGTAAAGCAGTGCTCGACATGCATAGTCCCCAAAATGTGAAAGAAGTGCAGTAGCTAATCAGACGGATCGCGACTCTCACCCGATTCCTAGCTAAAGCCACTCACAAATCCCTCCCTCTCTTCAAGTTATTGAAAAATGGGACAGGATTCGAGTGAACTTAGGAATACGAGGACACTTTCACGTCTTTAAAGAACATTCTGTTATCCCTTCCTATTCTCACAAGGCCGGAGCCAGGTGAAACACTTTACATGTACCTATTCATCCATGAGGAGGCTGTGAGTTCAATGCTTGTCAAGGAAACCATCAAAGGTCAAAACCCAGTTTATTTCGTGAGCAAGGTGCTACAAGGCCCCGAGCTCCGGTATCAGAAAATTGAGAAGGTTGCATTTGCACTCATTATCACGGCCAAGAGACTAAGACAATACTTCCAGTGCCATCCCGTGGTGGTAAGGACAGATCAACCCATCTGACAGATATTGCACAAGCCAGACTTAGCAGGGAGAATGATTGCCTAGTCCTTTGAGCTTTCCGAATTTGGAATTGCCTATGAACCCAGAGTAGCCATCAAGGCACAGGCACTATTAGACTTCCTAGCTGAACTCATATCAGACCCTCATGATATTGAGGGAACATAATGGACTGTATTCGTTGATGGGTCGTCAAACCCCAAGGGTAGTGGTGCCGGGATGATCCTAGAGAATTCTGAGGGGGTAACTGTTGAGAACTCCCTAAGGTTTGAATTTCCCACCTCGAACAACCAGGCAAAATATGAAGCATGCATTGCCAGATTGGTAATGGCCAGGGATTCGGGTGACTATCAGGGCAAAGAACCCCTCCTGCAGAAATATCTGGTGAGAGTACAAGAACTCCTCACGAGTTTCCAAGTAGTAAAGGTGGTGCATATATCCCGAGAGCAAAACTCTAGGGTTGACCTCTTATCTAAGTTAGTCTACACTAAGAGTCCGGGTAACAACTGTTCAGTGATCCAGGAGACCTTCTCATAACCTTCCATCGCTAACATGTCTATCTTCCAGGTTGAAGGGTAAGAGCGTACTTGTATCACACCACTGATAAAGTACCTACAATCTGGTAGCTTCCCCGAGGATCCAAAGGAAGCTTCTAGATTAAAGAAGGTCACGATCAGGTATACCATCTACGACGGACAGTTATACTGCCATGGATTTTTTTACCCCTACTTAATGCCTTGCTCCGAAGGAAGCCGAGTATATCCTGGTCGAGGTGCATGAAGGAAGTTGTAGACACCATCTGGGAGGCAAAGCCCTAGTGTTAAAGGTGCTCAGGGTAGGTTATTATTTGCCAACGGTGGAAGCAGACTCTCATGCGCACGTCTAGACATGCGACAAATGCCAACGACACTCTGACCTTTATCATGCTCCGCCAGAGGAACTATCAACGACGTCTATATCCTGGCCATTCTATCAATGGGGTATGGACATCTTAGGTCCGTTCCCTCAAGCGCCCAGGTAGCTGAAGTTTTTTGTAGTGGTCGTGGATTACTTCACTAAGTGGATTTAGGCAGAGCCCCTAGTCATCACTTCGGACCGAATTCAGAAATTTAATTGGCGCCACATCATTACCATGTTTAGAGTCCCATAATCCATTGTTACAGATAACGGGACACAGTTCAAAGATAAGGGATTCGATGAACTACTTACCGGGCAGAAAATAAAACATCATTGCAGTGCTGTGGAAAACCCTTGAACAAATGGACAAGCTGAAGTAGCAAACCGTATTATTGTCAGGGGATTAAAGAAAAGTCTGGACAAAGCCAAAGGAAACTGGGCCGAACAGTTGGACCACGTCCTATGGGCCTACTGAACCACACCTCACTCCACAACGGGTGAAACTCCATTTAAGCTAACCTATGGATGTGAGGCAATGATCCCAGTGGAGATAAGCGAACCAACCTGGCGTCTTTAGAACTTCTCATCAGATAATAACCCCGTCTTGATTAGGGAAGTCTTAGATCTGCTTGAAGAAAGAAGACGCGTTGCTTATATATACGATGCCGCAATCAAACAGAGAACGGCAACCCAGTATAACCTGAAGGTCATTCCAAGGAGATTCCAGCCAGGCGACCTAGTACTCTGCAGGGTGATTGCGAGATTTACAGGATGTAAACCCAAGTGCAGGTTATCTCAAGTAATAAATTTATCGGGAG
Source organism: Ormosia emarginata (assembly GCA_029884605.1). NCBI lineage: Eukaryota > Viridiplantae > Streptophyta > Magnoliopsida > Fabales > Fabaceae > Ormosia > Ormosia emarginata. Next base: position 26,803,642 of record JAQQTP010000074.1, on the reverse strand, counting down.
TCCGAGGTCGATCCACAGGGAATTGATGAAGAAAAATTAATTGAGGTAAAAAAATGATTTGTCACAACACCAAAAGTAATAAAAGATGTTCACAAATGAATTTAAGAACTTGCTTGGGTTAGGAGATCCACTCTTGGTAATAAATTAAAGGCAAGATTATTTATCTTATAACTCAATTGAAATCCACACACAACGGAGGTTCCAATTGGAAAATATAACATTCAAAGTTTAATTATATATGCAATCATATTATGATTCCTTTAATTATCTACCAACATTTGTAAATGAGTTCAAGCATTCACTGTGCCAATCCTATTGTCTGCAATAAATCAAGATCTCCTTTATACAAAGAAGGTTTCTAAATTGATTGGAAACAAAATACAACACATATAATGTCCATTTGATAATATATCATTTTAGTACAAGAAATAGAATAATCTAACCTTATTTCATTACCAAGAGCTTCACTTTTCACCTAAGCAAGATGAAGATTTAGTTACTCATAGATAAGAAGAAAGAAAGAGAGAAGAAGAGAAAGATGAACATAGCTTCAATTTAGAGCAAGAGAAAATTACAACAAAGGAAAATAATAAACAAGCATAATCATAACTTCTAAAAACTAAGCCTAACACCAAGAGCACCAAATGATCATCCAATGGTGCCTTTTATAGAAGATTAGGGATACAAAATGACGAGGGGGCTAATTAAGAGTAGATGAGGAGTAGGTGGATGAGTGGAAAATGTCAAATGGTGAGTTAGTGAGTGGAAAATTATTGAGATTCTTTGTCTCCAAAATCATTCAGTGTTGATCTCATGGATGCCATCAGAATAAAGTAACGTGGTCTTCATGAAACTTGTAGCATTTTGTCTCAACTTTTCAATGCCACCAAGATCATCTAAAAATTTATCCTACAGCCCAAAATATGACCTAATTACTGCAAACTATTCAGGCCCAGTTTCAACACCTCTGTTTTGACTGCCAGACCCAATATCACCTCCAATTTGTCCGAATGAGCTTGTAATATGGATATGAGAAAATAAATACTAAAAAGAATAAAAGAGCATTATGGTACAGTTAGAGTTGAGAAAATGTTTGAGAACATTCATCATAAAGGATAATCACTAATATTTGACTAATGTTTTGTTGAAGATCAATCTCAAATTAGTGAATTGAATTCATTGTTAGACCTGAACATTCTCCTTTTCTTCCTATTGTTTCCAAGCATCTACCTTTATTCTAGACTCTGATAATCCTTTGATTGCAACAGTAGTCAGATTTTTTTTTTTTGATCATTTTGCACATTTTCTTTTTTCTTTTTTTTTGAAGGCACGTAATGATCTAAAACAAGGAATGGTCAAATAAGCTCAAAGGGGTTACACAAGGGAAAATATACAAGGATGGTTATTTAGTCAAAGTAGCTATTTCCAAATGCCTCAATCATATTTATGTATGCATGTGAAAATATAGCCTCAAAAAGAATTAAAGCAAATTCTAGAGTAACAATTCTATGAGTGAAAATCATACAAGAAAGAAGAGAATGGTATAGATATTCAATCCATTCATCAATAGGCTCAAAATCTCACAAGGCATATTTCTATCATTCTCAATCCACCATATCAACATTCATATCCAAGCTTGTAATTTTTAAGAAAGAAGACAATTTATGCTAAGATCCAAGAATCCATTTGCTACTTCTGCACAAAATAATTATCTCCTAAACTAAGAGACGTCTCAAGAGTAAAATTACCTCCAAGGCAAAATTTACTCCTTACTCTGCCATCCTTAATTAGTTTTACTACGAATAGGTTTCTGACAGTCATATCACTAAACATACTTCCCAATTTATATGCGTCTCAGGAGTGAAATTACTCTTTACTCTTCCATCATTCATTGGTTTAGTAAGTCCATGACAATCATATCATACTTCCTAAAAAAAAGAAAAAAAAATTTTGGTCAACTATCCTTTCCCCCAACCAGATCACAACATTGTCCTTAATGTTAAAATATAGATGAGTAAAGGATAGAAGATATTACCTGTTAGAGAAATCTGACACAAATTTAAACAAAAACAAGGTATGATAAATAAAATCAAAAATAAAAGAAAGCTATAAACGAAGTGTCAAATCTGGCTTTCTTTTCATCCTGTTTTACTCACTGCTTCCTGCTGACCAATCTATCTGAGCTATTGCTGGGTCAGGTTTATGAACAAAAGCTTCAAATTTATTAATCAACTCATCAATAGTGGAAGTAGAGATAAGAAGTTCTCTTGCCGAAGGTGTGATAAATTTATGTTCCACAGCATGGTCAAGAAAGATTAACAAAATATCAAAGAAATTATTTACATTTAACAAACCTATGGGTTTATGGTGGATGTTCAGTTGGGCCCAAGAGACAATTTGGAAAACTTCTTCCAAGGTACCAAAATCACCTGGTAAGGCAATGAATGCATCAGAGTTTTCAAACATTATTTTCATTCGTTCATGCATTGATGATACCTTAAGTTCCTCCCCAATTGTCTTTCCAGTGATGTTCTATTGAGCTAAGGGTTCAGGAATGACACCTAAAACCTGACTGCCTCCTATATATGCAGCAAGTGATACAACCCCTATTAACCCATGGCAACCTCCCCCGTATACAAAATGAATATTCATCGCAGCAAGTGATCGACCAAAAGTAGTAGCTACGTTTACAAACTCTAAACCCTTCCCATACTTAGTGTAACGCACCTAGATCTAACAACCGCGACACAATCGTCATTACACCATAGTTACTAAATTTAGGCGTGTCACAGACACAAATCTTACTAATTTAAAAAAATAATTTTTCTCCATTGTGCATTAGTAGAAATTAGGAGCCTCGAAATAAAATATAATCAATATCCAATTATTTTATACGCAACCATCGAAATAAAAACATGTTCCATATATATGTATATTAGTCATCCTTAATACAAATCACTGATAACACAAAATATAATACTTACAGAGTCAAATAAAATACAGCGGGAATTAAAACACAAAAGGGAAAAAGTAGTAATCCTTGGGAAAGGCACTACTAGCGGACAAAGCCACAACCCCAGGTGTACGTGACGCTCGGTGTCCCAGTCGATACGACTGGCGTCAATGCCACCATGAAATTGTACCCTTGCGTGACCGAAGAGATCTCGTCCAGACGCCTCATCGAGAGTGATGAATCAGCCCAATCTAAGCAGTAAGGGTGTGGTCCCTCATCTTCTTCCTCACGATCTTTTATCAGATATATATATTTATACAAGGATACAAAAAAAAGAGGTGAGACATCCTACTTACATTACCAATTATGGAAGTAAAGAAACAAAATGGCGCAGAGCGCCCATATAACATTACAACATATATATTCATCAATAGTGACAATAGAATGAACAGTAAAAGCAAGATAACAACACATAGCAATAAGAATCAACATGAACAGGTAAACATCAATAGTAGCCCAGGTAATCAACGGAGTCTCAGATAATAAACAATTAAACATCTCAGATAATCATGACATCAATAACATAATAGTATAATCATCATAAAAATGAGTGTCAAATGATATGCCGACTCACAATGCCGATTCATAATGCATGTGCACTTGGTACCAAGATTTTCTATTCCATTTCAAAGATGAACGTTCCGGTAGATCTGCCCCCCTTAATGACAGTCTACAGGACCACGAAGAGAATAGTGTTCGTCAGGGCACCCACAAAGTGTTGCAAAGGTTCTTCATGGCAAGAAATCACAAGGGTATACATATATATATATATATATATATATATATATATATATATATATATATATATATATAAATGAATCACCACACCCCGATGCCCCCTAGACCCTTCCCATGGGATCGCACTATTCAATTCTCGTTCATTTACCATAAAAAGAACAGTGATTTGTCAGGCTCGTAATACGTGCAATCGGCATACACTGTGCCTTACGCCCCTCTACAAATCCATCACAGACCTCACTATTCAATTCTCATCAATTCACTACATAAAGAATAAGGATTTGTCGGGACCGTAATGCGTGTAATCGGTATACACCGCGCCTTACGCCCCCCATAGATCCATCATTGACCACATTATTCAGTTCGCAATTATAGGCTCATATAACCTTTTAACAGTCATCGACTGAGCAATTTGTTCAATGCATATTGATTCAATACATAATCATAGGCTCATCCAGCCTTTTAACAGTCATAGACTGAGCAAATTGTTCAATACGTTAACTCAATTCATAATCATAGGCTCATCCAGCCTTTTAACAGTCATCAATTGAGCAATTTATTTAATACATGCCGACTCAATGCATGATACTAGGCTCATCCAGCCCTTTAACAGTCACCGACTGAGCAAATGTCTGATGCATGTTGACTCCATGACAACCATGTTCACAAATATTTCACAATAAATAATTTTTCATAATATGCCACAATTAGGCCAATTCAACCATTAATAAGTCTTATGAGATTATCATAAAGTCCTACTCAAGTTATCATCCCTTATAAATTCATTTTCTAGAGAAACTTCTCTTGAAGTCCTTATTCAAGCTTCATTCCTTTAGGTTGATCAAGTTCCTTAACCTAATCAATTATGCTCACTTAAAATTTACTCGCAGGTTTTACAAGTCTCACAACTCTCTTGTTCTTCCTCTATGTTCAAAATCACTTAACTCTCATTTTACACTAAATCAATCCAACTTCCTAAAACCCATGATCAAAACCGTGGCTTCCCAAAATCCATTACTAACATCAATTTCTCCCATTTTATGCATTGATTTCTTGATACCCTTTACGTAAATTTTAGTTCACCAAGTTCATTCCAATTCCTTGTAGTTTCAATCTAAAACCATGGCTTCAAATTAGGTTAATAAATCCTTAAAACTTTCCATCTCAAATTCCAACATTAACATTCGAATCTTTAATTGCATAGCTTCATCTCACAGTTTACCTAGCTAGTTCAGCTCTGGGCGCCTAGGCGCCATATCTGAAGCGCTTGAGCGTTGGTTGAGCGCCTGGGCGCCGACCACGAAGCGCCTGAGCGCTCACCAGGCTGCGTCACAGGGAAAACTTTCTAGGCATAGAGCGCCTAGGCGCTCTATGTGTAGCGCCTGAGCGCTAGTGCATTAACAAGGGTTCTGCAGAATTCGTTTCTACAGAACCTTGGCCCATCCTTCATCAAAGTTTCTCATTCATTTTCTAACAATCCAAAACATGATTCATGACCTCTAAATACAAAATAACAATATATAGGTTCATAATCATCAAAGCACACAATGCAAATGCATATATTCATACAAATCAAACAACTACAAAATCATGGAAATAACACAATATAACAAATAGAGAAATCCAACATGGATTCCCTCATCAACAACAATACACAAGACATTTCCTTACTACCAAGATTGGTTGAAGAGAATCATCTCCCTCTTACCTAAATGAAGACAATCACAAGGATGCTACTCCTTTTTGCTCTTGATTTTCGTTTTCCCCCTTCAAGAAAACCCTAGGGTGAGCAACTCCCAAAGTGTTCACTCAAATCATGGAAAAATGACTCCTTGGCCACATAGGTGACCAATAAAACGAAAATGAGAGGAAAATAGAAGAAAGTTGAAGACTTTACCTCAAAAGCTCCAAGCTTTAGCTTCAATGGTGGAAAATGGAAGAAGAAAAAGAAGAACCAAGGATGGCCACAAGGAAAGTGGTCTTGGAATAATGGAAGAAAGCTAGATATGGAAGTGGCGAGGCAAGGAAATGAAGATGGTGAATGGTGAGGGTATACGTTGGAGGAGGAAGAAGAAGAGAAGAAGAAGAAGAAGAAGAAGAAGAAGAAGAAGAAGAAGAAGAAGAAGAAGAAGAAGAAGAAGAAGAAGAAGAAGAAGAAGAAAGAGAAGAAAAGGAAGAGAATGAGAAGAGAATATGATTATTGGCTCCCAAGGGGCCTCTGCCGTGTAGAAGAGTGGAGAGGGAAGAGAGAGAAATGTGGGATTAGAGGAAATTTCCTATATTGGTTTTGAATTAACTTTATCTTTATTTTGAAAATAAAGCTAATGGATTTGGCACAAGGTAGATTTTTAGATAACGTGATAAGGTTTTTAATACATATTATTATTTAGTAGACAATCGTTATAGTTGACCGAAGTCAGTATTAATTTATCTGACAGATAAAATTTATACAGCGATTATAATTTTATCTGTTAAAATTTCTTGAAAAAATGTGAAACCTCGTAAATCGTGTCTAGTCTCGAGTTTAGTAAGATTCCCCGTCACCGTTTCTAGAGATCAAGGTTCTCGAAAAAATATTCAATTTTCCCGGCTCCGCTTAGTGCGCACGTAAAACGAAAAATATATTAAAATATTATGTGTTCTTAGAAAAATCCAGAAAAATTCCAGAAAATCACAAATATTAGAAAATGAATATTTATCGTGAAATAAATGAAATTTGGGATGTTTCAACTCTCCCCTTCAAATAGAAATTTCGTCCTCGAAATTTTCATTCCTTAGGATAAATATTGACGTTGTTTCTTCATCTTATCTTCTGACCTCCACGTCACGCTTCTAATCACGTCAATTCAAATTGCCTTTACCAATGTGATCTCCCTGCCTCCGTGTTGCTTTGGCCTCCTATTCTCGATTTTCACAAGAAACATTTCATAGATCAAACCCTCTCTTAATTATACTGTGTCCCGTTCGATGACATGGCTGGGTCGGGGATATACCATCGCAATTATAACCTATGGAAGATATTATGAATATATTAGGATAAAAAGGTAGTAAAGCTCGTTGGTTAGCTACCGGACCAATCTGACAGAAATTTGATATAGTCCGTAGAATTGTTGGAGTAAGTTTGCTGGCAACTCCGACATGATGACACAGTAAGTTTGCTGGCAACTCCGACATGATGACACTAAAGCTAGACGTCATACTCCCTCACAATTCTAATCACCTTCTCTACCTTATGTTCAGCCCCTTTTTATCGAATGGGTACTTCAGGCTTCTGTGATTGATAAAAGCGTTGAACATTGCTTCACACAGAAAGTGTCTCCATGTTCTTAGAGCCAATATAACCACGGCTAACACCAAGTCGTGAGTCGGGAAATTCTCAATGCACCTTCAACTACCTCGAGGCATAAGTTACAACTTCTCAACTTTGCATAAACACATATCCTAAACCTTGATGTGAAGCATCACAAAAACACTTTGAATGTTTCATTAGGATTGGGCAGTATCAAAACCGAAATATTTCCTCAATTTTTGAAAACTTTCTCCACCTGTGTTGGTCCGTAAAAGTTTTGATTCTCTTCTTGTAAGTTGAGTAAGTTGTCCCACTATCTTCGAGAATAGATTAGAATGTCATCATTAATGACAATGACAATTCTGTTCTAGGTAAGGATAGAAAATACAATTCATGTTGTCCATGAATACAATAGGAGCGTTTGTCACTCCAATTGACATCACGAGATACCCATAATGTCGAAAGCACGCTCGAAAAATCATTTTAGGAACATTCTCAATTTCTACAAATTCATCGATGACCAGGACGTACATCTAGCTTGGAGAGAACAACGACTTCCTTCTCCCTGATCCATCAAATCATTTACCTTCCTCCGAGAATATTCATCTTTGATCATAATCTTGTTTAACTGGCGATAGTCCTCGTATCACCAAGAAGTTCCATTCTTCTCCTTAACTGACAACATCGTAGCTCAACATGCGAAATTCTTCGACTACAAGAGTGGCATTTATATTTCCCTTACTCTTGGTCCCATACGGAAGACATTATCATGTACCCTCAAGCTCCTTTCCCTCACAAAGCTTAGACTTTGTTAGTTATTACGAATTCAAAAGCCTTAGTTTCAAAAATCACTAAGGTGTTGATTGGAACGGTCTAGCAGATAATAACCAGGAAATGACCAATCAATTTCTAGAATCATGAACTTTAATAGATATGATTTTAGGTAAGCAAGATAGATCAACAAAAGGTTCAATCTTTAGTAGAAATAGAATAGATCACATAAACTTAGGTGTCAACGACAAGTCTTAGTAACAGAATGGAAATAACTTAAGTCGAAGATAAGAAAGATACAGATGAATCCAAATGATCCATACAGTCATAAATTGTAAAATGAGGGGTTACCCCCAGAATTATACAGCACAATTACGGGATCATCATTCGAGGCATAACTTCCATTGTTTAGATCTCTAAATTTAGAGGTCTCAGCACCACCCAAGGTATAAGTTCTGGCTTCTGCTTGTGGTTTCACAGCCTTTACAGCATCGATTGAAGACTTTTCCTTTCCATGGTTGAATTTGCGAGAGATATGTCCAGGCTTTTCACATTTAAAACAGATCATCCCTTTGATCTTACACTCCCTCGTGAAGTGATTCTTTCCGCATTTCATACATCTCGGCAAAGATGTCGGAATCTGACTGGATCTACTACCACTAGTACTTTCTCCATGAGTGGGGTGTTGCTGTTGCTTCCTTGACAATTGTGAATATGGTTTCCTCTTAAATTGATTAACCTTTCTATTGTTCCTCATTTGGAATTTAGGCAGTCCAAAGTTGCCCCAAATCTGATTTTCCTCTAACAGATTCTGAACCTCAACTTCCAATTCTCGTTGCTGCGTGGCCCTCTGATCTTGGTGAGTTGTCACCTCAGCTATCATTTCCTTTCTTCTGCAGTTGCAACCATACCCCTATTGTCTTGTCCTGTGCTCACATGCGTACGTCTGCCACGAGCCATTGACTTTCTTCGAAGACGGACAAAACATAACACAACAAAACAAACATAATTATTTCAAACAACATTGTCTTCTTTCAGAAACTAAACACACAAAATCACACAATTCAAATGAGACAAGTTCAATTCACGAATCCTAACAATCTCCAGCTCGAACTTCTTCTTTCTGCCTTCTATGGCGTAACCCCTTGCACGTCGTTAACCCCCAAACAACTTCTTAAACCAAACTTACACCAACCATTCCTTTTCTCCAGAAGATCGGTTTTCCAAAACCTTTTGATCTCCTTACTAAAGAATTCCTATCCTCCTAATACAGTACACCTAGGCGAAGTCATAGTTTCCTGTACACACAAAACATTACATATTGAGTAGGTCAGTCCTCAATATCATGCAACTGTATAACAGTAGCTACTAACATTCAACTTATGGCAAGCCATGCATTCCTTTCCCATCGTCTCAATTAAGAGACAAGGAAGTGCACAACATACAAAATTCTAACATGCCTAAACATAGCAAGTCCATACCCCAGCTCAACAGGATGAACTGCTCTAATACCACCTAGTGTAACACACCTAGATCTAACAGCCGCGGCACAATCGCCATTACACCACAGTTACTAAATTCAGGCATGTCACAGTCACAAATCTTACTAATTTAAAAAAATAATTTTTCTCCATTGTGCATTAGTAGAAATTAGGAGCCTCGAAATGAAATATAATTAATATCCAATTATTTTATACGCAACCATCGAAATAAAAACACGTTCCATATATATGTATATTAGTCATCCTTAATACAAATCACTGATAACACAAAACATAATACTTACAGAGTCAAATAAAATACAGCGGGAATTAAAACACAAAAGGGAAAAAGTAATAATCCTTGGGAAAGGCATTACTAGCGGATAAAGCCGCAACCCCAGGTGTACGTGACGCTCAGTGTCCCAGTCGACACGACTGGCGTCAATGCCACCATGAAATTGTACCCTTGCGTGACCAAAGAGATCTCATCCAGACGCCGCATCGAGAGTGATGAATCAGCCCAATCTAAGCAGTAAGGGTGTGGTCCCTTATCTTCTTCCTCGCGATCTTTTATCAGATATATATATTTATACAAGGATACAAAAAAAAGAGGTGAGACATCCTACTTACATTACCAATTATGGCAGTAAAGAAACAGAACGGCGCAGAGCGCCCATATAGCATTACAACACATATATTCATCAATAGTGATTATAGAATGAACAGTAAAAGCAGGATAACAACACATAGCAATAAGAATCAACAGTAACAGGTAAACATCAATAGTACCCCAGGTAATCAACCGAGTCTCAGATAATAAACAATTAAACATCTCAGATAATCATGACATCAATAACACAATAGTATAATCATCATATAAATGAGTGCCAAATGATATGCCGACTCACAATGCATATGCACTTGGTACCAAGATTTTCTATTTCATTTCAAAGATGAACGTTTCGGTAGATCTGCCCCCCTTAATGACAGTCTACAGGACCACGAAGAGAATAATGTTCGTCGGGGCACCCACAAAGTGTTGCAAAGGTTCTTCATGGCCAGAAATCACAAGGGTATATATATATATATATATATATATATATATATATATATATATATATATATATATAAATGAATCACCATACCCCGATGCCCCCTAGACCCTTCCCACGGATCGCACTATTCAATTCTGGTTCATTTACCATAAAAAGAACAGTAATTTGTCAAGCTCGTAATACGTGCAATCGACATACACCGCGCCTTACGCCCCTCTACAGATCCGTCACAGACCTCACTATTCAATTCTCATCAATTCACTGCGTAAAGAATAATGATTTGTCGGGACCGTAATACGTGCAATCGGTATACACCGTGCCTTACGCCCCCCATAGATCCATCATTGACCACAATATTCGGTTCGCAATTATAGGCTCATACAACCTTTTAACAGTCATCGACTGAACAATTTGTTCAATGCATACTGATTCAATACATAATCATAGGCTCATCCAGCCTTTTAACAGTCATAGACTGAGCAAATTGTTCAATACGTTAACTCAATTCATAATCATAGGCTTATCCAGCCTTTTAACAGTCATCGATTGAGTAATTTATTCAATACATGCCGACTCAATGCATGATACTAGGCTCATCCAGCCCTTTAATAGTCACCGACTGAGCAAATGTCTGATGCATGTTAACTCCATGACAACCATGTTCACAAATATTTCACAATAAATAATTTTTCATAATATGCCACAATTAGGCCAATTCAACCATTAATAAGTCTTATGAGATTATCATAAAGTCCTACTCAAGTTATCATCCCTTATAAATTCATTTTCTAGAGAAACTTCTCTTGAAGTCCTTATTCAAGCTTCATTCCTTTAGGTTGATCAAGTTCCTTAACCTAATCAATTATGCTCACTTAAAATTTAATCACAAGTTTTACAAGTCTCACAACTCTCTTGTTCTTCCTCTATGTTCAAATTCACTTAACTCTCATTTTACACTAAATCAATCTAACTTCCTAAAATCCATTATCAAAACCATGGCTTCCCAAAGTCTATTACTAACATCAATTTCTCCCATTTTATGCATTGATTTCTTGATACCCTTTACTTAAATTTTAGTTCACCAAGTTCATTCCAATTCCTTGTAGTTTCAATCTAAAACCGTGGCTTCAAATTAGGTTAATAAATCCTTAAAACTTTCCATCTCAAATTCCAACATTAACATTCGAATCTTTAATTGCATAGCTTCATCTCACAATTTACCTAGCTAGTTCTGCTCTGGGTGCCTAGGCACCATATCTGAAGCGCCTGAGCACTAGTTGAGCGCCTGGGTGCCGACCACAGAGCGCCTGAGCGCTCACCATGCCGCGTCACAGGGAAAACTTTCTGGGCATAGAGCGCACACAGCGCCTGAGCGTTAGTGCATTAACAAGGGTTCTGCATAATTCGTTCCTACAGAACCTTGGCCCATCCTTCATCAAAGTTTCTCATTCATTTTCCAACAATCCAAAACATGATTCATGACCTCTAAATACAAAATAACAATATATAGGTTCATAATCATCAAAGCACACAATGCAAATCCATATATTCATACAAATCAAACAACTATAAAATCATGGAAATAACACAATATAAAAAAGAGAGAAATCCAACATGGATTCCCTCATCAACAACAATTCACAAGACATTTCCTTACTACCAAGATTGGTTGAAGAGAATCATCTCCCTCTTACCTAAATGAAGACAATCACAAGGATGCTACTCCTTTTTGCTCTTGATTTTCATTTTCTCCCTTCAAGAAAACCCTAGGGTGGGCAACTCTCAAAGTGTTCACTCAAATCATGGAAAAATGACCCCTTGGCCACATAGGTGACCAATAAAATGAAAATGAGAGGAAAATAGAAGAAAGTTGAAGACTTTACCTCAAAAGCTCCAAGCTTTAGCTTCAATGGTGGAAAATGGAAGAAGAAGAAGAAGAACCAAGGATGGCCACAAGAAAAGTGGTCTTGGAATGATGGAAGAAAGCTAGATATGGAAGTGGTGAGGCAAGAAAATGAAGATGGTGAATGGTGAGGGTGTACTGTTGGAGGAGGAAGAAGAAGAAGAAGAAGAAGAAGAAGAAGAAGAAGAAGAAGAAGAAGAAGAAGAAGAAGAAGAAGAAGAAGAAGAAGAAGAAGAAGGAAGAGAATGAGAAGAGAATATGATTATTGGCTCCCAAGGGGCCTCCGCCGTGTAGAAGAGTGAAGAGGGAAGAGAGAGAAATGTGGGATTGGAGGAAAATTCCTATATTGGTTTTGAATTAACTTTATCTTTATTTTGAAAATAAAGCTAATGGATTTGACACAAGGTATATTTTTAGATAACGTGATAAGATTTTTAATACATATTATTATTTAGTAGACAATCGTTACAGTTGACTGAAGTCAATATTAATTTATCTGACAGATAAAATTTATACAACGATTGTAATTTTATCTGTTAAAATTTCTTAAAAAATGTGAAACCTTATAAACCGTGTCTGGCCTCGGGTTTAGCAAGATCCCCCATCGCCGTTTCCACAGATCAAGGTTCTAGGGAAAATATTCAATTTTCCCGGCTCCGCTCAGTGTGCACGCAAAATGAGAAATATATTAAAATATTCCGTATTCTCAGAAAAATCCAAAAAAATTCCAAAAAATCACAAATATTAGAAAATGAATATTTATCGTGAAATAAATGAAATTTGGGGTGTTACACTTAGACCAATAAAATATACAAATATTTTTAAGTTGACGAACAGAAACACCTTCCATTTCTATTCTCACCTTCCCTTTGAATGATTCTAAGTTGGAAGAAAGTGGAGAAAATGAAGTATTCAAATAGGAAAAAGAATGGAAAGAGTAATAATAGCACCTATAAGGGTAGGTTGGCTGTTGTCAGAAAAGTTTGAAATTAAGAAAACAGAATTTTTTTTTTGTTTTTTGTTTTTTGTTTTTTATTTTTTTTACTTCAAGAAAACCATCAGGGTAAAGAAGTCTAGAAACCCCTGAAGGACCCTGCTCAAAGGATCGTCTGTCTAAAACCAAAATACAGCGAAATCATACAAAGATAAAAGAAATATAATAGCAAATGATGACATACCTTTATGTAAAGTTTTCATGGCATATCTTTATATTGCGCGTCATGAGTACAGTAGTGGCATATCTTTATACTGCGTGTCACTAGTGCAGTAGACACTCATGTTCGTTTATTCGATGAAAAGAGAAAGAAGAAACCATCGTGGGTTTCCATCCCGAGTCTGGAACCTAGAGAGCTTACACTTGGGCTTGTAACATCAACAAAGATGCTAAAATTTGAAACCCGTAATGTCCAAGATCCAGAACGTCCCATCCCACGGCGCTGAGAGCCCCTTGTAATAAAAGAGAGGATTAAGCTCAGATGCCTCATACGCTTTGGCAGCCGCAGGTTACTTTTCACTAATAACTAGAGTGGGACGCTTCTGTCTTTCCATCAACTCCACAGTGCCTAGATGGTAAACAATGGGTTATGGAGTGTGGCTCTCTACAGAGCATGGTACATGAACTTTTTTAAGGACCAGCATGTGAAAGTCCACCCGAGTCAATGATGGGTCAGCCAAAGGCTAGGGCTCCACAACTAATTAAAGTTATGGTACTCCTTCCGGATCGCCCTTGTTCAGACATTTTTTTTTAGAAAACATAAAGAAGAAGAAGAAGATAATATGTACAGAATGTTGTGGATATAGCTCACATCTGCCTCTAGTTTCACCTCCAGTAACGGCTTAAACGCCTTCTATGACTCGAGGATAAGCTTCCCATCTAATTTTCTTATAAATTGGCAAACAGGGTCTTTTAGAGTCAGATTCCCTAGACTGTAGCATTTTTCTTCATCCTTGAAGAGATTCCACAAATTAAGAAGTTCACGATGCACAAATCTACAAGAATGCGTCTCAAGAGTCAATAAGATATCATCTAATGACTCCTTACTCAGTCCATTCTTAATGAAGAAAATTTTATCTTCTCTATTTACAAAAACCATCCCTAAAGAACAATATCGCTTATTACAATTCCATCATGCACATTTGTGACAAACTTGTAACCTTTTTGCTCTTCTCATTTTAGAATATGAACTTCTTCCAAGACCTGGCATGTATGAGTCAAATGAAATTAAAGACTCACCTGCTAGTCAGACATTTGCTTTAATTATTCAGCGTACATCTTCTAGCATACCCTTGTGCTTTAACAGTCTCAATCTTTCACATCTAACTTTGTAGATTTTTGTTAGAGCATTTTGAGGGAAGGAAGGAAAATGTTTTCTCAGGTTTGAAAGAATGACATCCATTTTAAAGGAGAAGAATGATTCAGTTATTTTAGAAAACTGAAAAACAAACCGACTTGAGAGTCACAGAGTGCCGTTATCCGCCACTTAATTGGCAATACAAAGAACTGCAAAAACAAGGCAATAAAATTAGAATGAATTCTATTCATAACAAGGATCAGAAAAAGAGATGAGTTCTACCTCATCAACTTGGTTTTCCAGAAATGGTTTGAGCCTTTGTCCATTAACTTTAAACATATTACCATTCCTAGGATTCTCAATATCTACGGCCCCACGAGGATACACATGTTTGACAACAAAAGGACCACTCCACCTAGATCTCAATTTTCTAGGGAGTAGGTGCAGACGAGAATTATAAAGCAGAACTTTTTGACTAATTTCAAAAGATTTTCTCAAAATTGTTTTGTCATGAAAAGCTTTTGTTCTAGCTTTATAAATCTTTGAATTTTCATATGCATCATTTCTCAATTCCTCAAGTTCATTTAATTGCAATTTGTGTATCTTGCAAGCATCATCAGGATTTAGATTGAAAGCTTTAATGGCCCAAAATGCTTTATGTTCCAATTCTACAGGCAAGTGACAAGGTTTTCCATAGACTAACTGATAGGGTGACATGCCCAAAGATGTTTTGAAAGCAGTACGATAACCCAAAGTGCATCGTTTAGTCTTAAAGACCAAACTTTACGATTTGAGTTAACTGTTTTTTCCAAAATTTCTTTAATCTCCCTATTTGCTAATTCAACTTGTCCACTTGTCTGAGGGTGATAAGGGGTGGCAATTTTGTGTGTAATACCATATTTCTTCATTAAAGATTCAAATGGTTTATTACAAAAATGTGTTCCCCCATCACTGATGATAGCTCGAGGGATTCCAAATCGACACAAGATATTTTCTTTTAAAAATTTGAGAACAGTTTTATGATCATTGTGTCAGCATGGAATCGCCTCAATCCATTTTGAGACATAATCAACTGCAACCAATATATACACAAATCCAAATGAGGATGGAAATGGACCCATGAAATCAATTCCCTAACAATAAAAAATTTCAATGACAAGAATGGGGTTCAGAGGCATCATGTTTCTTTTTGAAATTGAGCCCATTTTTTGACAATTCTCACAACTTTTGCAAAAAGTATAGCAGTCCTTAAATAAAATGGGCCAATAAAATCTGCACTGCAAGATTTTCACAACTATTTTCTTTGAAGAAAAGTGATCTCCACATGCTTCTGAGTGACAAAATTTAATGACACTACCTACCTCACTGTAAGTCACACATCTCCGAAAGATTTGGTCAGGACAATATTTGAACAAGTATGGATCATCCCACTAAAATTTTTTCACCTCTGTCAAAATTTTTTTTCTATCTTAGTGCGTCCATTGAGGCGGCATTTTTCCTATTACCAAAAAGTTGACTATGTTAGCAAACCAAGGCATGGAATTGACAGAAAATAAAAATTCATCAGGAAAAGAATCATTGATGGGTATGTTATCCAAAGGTGAGCCTATTGTAAGTCTGGACAAATGATCAACGACAACATTTTCGGCTCCTTTCTTATCTTTTTTGTTATGTTGAATTCTTGAAGCAACAAGATCCACCGTATCAATCTTAGTTTGGCATCCTGCTTAGACATCAAATATCTAACAGCAGCATGATCGGTGAAAATCACAATAGAAGAACCAATTAAGTAAGATCGAAATTTGTCTAGTGCAAAAATTACAACATGTTGTTCTTTTTCAGTAGTGGTGTAATTCATTTGTGCACTATTTAAAATTCTACTTGCGTAACAAATCACATGAAGCTTACCTTCTTTTCTTTGGCCTAAAACAGCACCCATAGCAAAATCACTAGCATCACACATCAACTCAAAAGGTAAAGACCAGTTAAGAGATTGCATGACAAGAGCAGATGTCAGAAGACTAATTAATTTTTCAAAAGATTTTTGACATTCTTGAGTCCAATCAAATGGTGCATCTTTCAACAGAAGATTACATAATGGTCTAGATATGGCACTAAAGTCCTTAATGAATCTTCTGTAAAATTCTGCATGTCCTAAAAAGGAACAAACTTCTCTAACTGTTTTTGGGGAAGGCAAATGAGCAATTAATTCAACTTTGGCCTTATCAACTTCAATTCCTTTAGAAGATATCATATGACCTAACATTATTCCTGAGGTAACCATGTAATGACATTTTTCCCAGTTTAGCACAAATCCTTTTTCTTTGCATCTTTTAAGAACTTTTTCCAAATTATCAAGATAATTTTCAAAAGAATTTCCAAAAACTATCAGATCATCCATGAAAACCTCTAAATAATACTCAATCATGTCACTAAAAATGCTGAACATGCATCTTTGGAATGTTGCCGGAGCATTACAAAGGCCAAAAAACATTCTTCTATATGCAAAAGTACCAAATGGACATGTAAAAATGATCTTTTCTTGATCTTCCAATGCAATTGGTATTTGATTATAACCCAAATAACCATCAAGAAAATAGTAGTATGGATGTCCTGCTACTCTTTGCAGAATTTGATCAAGAAATGGCAAGGGAAAATGATCTTTCCTAGTAGCAGCATTGAATTTTCTAAAATCAATACACATACGCTAACTAGATGAGACTCGTGCAGATATTAATTCACCCTTATCATTTTCAACCACTGTTATTCCAAATTTCTTAGACACAACTTATATAGGGCTTACCTATTGGCTATCAGAGATAGGATAGATAATTCCAACATCAAGCAATTTAAGGACTTCAACTCTAACTACCTCTTTCATGTATGGATTTAATGTTCTTTGAGTTGTTGAGAAGTTTTAGCATTATCCTCTAAATGTATTCTATGCATACAAATTAATGGATTGATGCCTTTTATATCCTTTAATGTCCATCCAATTTCACTTTTATGCCTTTTAAGTACTTCTGTTAACATACTTTCTTGTTCTTCAGTAAGAGACGAGGAAATTACCACTGGAAAGTTTTGCTCTTCTCCCAAAAATGTGTATTTCAACCTAGCAGGTAATGGCTTTAGTTCCGATGTGGGTACTTCTTCATGGACATTATCATTCATGGGTTTTAGCTCTTCAAATCTCGGCTTCCATCCCTTGTATTCCATTACCTGTGTACAATCAAGCAAAGAGCATATTTCAGAAATATAATCATCTACTTGCGTACCTGAATCAAATGAATTAATTAAACAAATTTCTAATTGGTCAGAAGAACTCCCTTTTAGAAGATGTTCATCTATAATGGCCTCAATCCCATCAGCTTCCTCATTTTCATCATTGACTTCCTGTGCTTGCTTGCACATGTTAAAAACATTAAGCTCCAGTGTCATGTTTCCAAATGTTAGCTTCATCACTCAATTTCTGCAATTTATCAAAGCACTAGATGTTGCTAAAAATGAGCAACCTAAAATAACAGGAATTGACTTGGAACTATTAACCATAGGTTCAATTTCTAAGACAATAAAATTCACAGGATATATGAATTTATTAACTTGTACTAACACATCTTTTACTATTCTTTTTGGAATTTTAATTGATCTATCAGCAAGTAGAAGAGTTACAAAAGTTAGTTTTAACTTACCCAGATTGAGTTGCTGATAAACTGAATATGGTAGTAAATTAACACTAGCATCGAGATCAAGTAAAGCTTGATTAATTTTATTTTCTCCAATAATGCATGAAACCGTAGGACAACCAGAGTTTTTATGTTTTAAAACATTATTGCTTTGAATAATGGAACTTACCTGTTCAGTCAAAAAGGCATTCTTTTTCACATTTAATTTCCTTTTAACAGTGCATAAGTCCTTCAAAAATTTGGCATAAGAAGGAACCTGTTTGATAGCATCTAACAACGAAATATTGACCTTCACCTGTTTAAAAATTTCAAAAATTTTAGTGTGGTGGTTCAATTTCTTTGGCTTGCTTAATGCTTGAGGAAATGAGGGTGAAGGTGTAACACCCCAATTTTTGATTAATTACATTTTTGCCCTTACTGCACTGTTTTCTGATTTCTGTGTGTTATAAAATTAATTTGACTGTTTCGTAACTGTATTTGATTGTTTCGTGTGATTTGCTCCGAGTCAAGAAAATAATAATTTTCGGGTCGGGAAAAATCTTGTTTGATTATTTGGAGCTGGGCAATCTTACTAAACCCAATCCGAATAATACATATATCAATCTTTTAATTTTTAGGATTTTTCTGTATAATAAAAATATTTATCATGCAGAAAAATCTTTGGGACCCATGTTTGGCTTGTGGGACCCACATTTGCTTTGTGGGACCTATGTTTGGGTTTGTGGGACCCACTTTTAGGAAAAGTTTACTAACGCAAATGGCTTGTAAAATTCTAAACCAAGAGGTTGAAAATCCATAAAAATGATTGGATTTAATAGATTAGTTAGTTTAAAACTTAATTTAATAGATTAGTTAATTTAAAACTTAATTAAGTTAATCTAAAGGGTTTAAGTAGTAATCAAATTGATTAAAATCTATTAGTTATTCATTAAAATTTTAGTTAGCCAATGACCAAGTATAATTAAGAAGGAGATTAGTATTTCTAAATAAATAGATGATTAACTAAAATACAAGGGAATCTAACTAACTTTTAATTAAACCTAACTAGGAGGACTTATACATAAATAAGCTATTAAAATCAATCAAATTTTGATTGAATTTCCCATGTGAAATTTTGGCCAAAGCTCTCCAAGAGCAATCAAGAAGGTGCTAGACACTTCAAGATCTACCATTGAATCCATCAATGGCCATTAGTAAGTCTAGTTGGTCAACAAAGGAGACAAAGCTCCATAATTGATGCTATATGGCCATGCATGATAGAATAAGGCAATTATTAAGCCAAATTTGTCAAAAAAGGAGGTTGTACTTGTCTTGGAAGCTCACGGCAAAGCTGAATGATTTAGGCAATCATTCATCTCCTAAATCATTCATTCTATCATTCTCATCCCTCACTCTTTTCTCTCCTACCCAAAGAACTCAAAGAAAATATCCTAAGTCCTCATTTTTGTACCATTCGGCCAACACCACTTCACCTACTTCCATCCATGAAAAATTTCATCCAACTTCATTTCCTAAATCTAAACCATATTCCAAGAACATCTCTAGTTGTGAGTTTTTGCTAAATCATCCATTTGGAGCTTGGAAAATCACTTTGAAGTTTCTTTCCTATAAGGTGAAAATTCTTGTTTCTTGTTTCTAATTTGATTTTTGATGTTCTAAGCCATGATTGATCCATGGTTTATCTTTTTCAAACATAATTTATGACTTTATAATTTATTTAAGCTTGTTAGGATTTTTGTTGAAGCTACACAAAATTTCTAAGAAGGAGTCCAAGGAGATCTTGTCTTCCTTATAGGTAAGAGGGAGATTTAATCTCATCAACCATGTGTGGTGGTGAGAAAATGGATGTATTCGTGGTGAAGAATCCATAAGGATTCATTCACTTGGTTGTTTGTTGTCTTCTCTATTTGTGATTGTTTATGTGTGCATGTTATTTGTTTTTCTATTTGTGATTTATTATGCATGCAAGCATGTTTATAGCTTTGATATTTGGTATGTGTTTTATTATTGTTTTAATATATGGTATGTGTTCATAAATATATGTATATGTTCATGGATCTATGATAATTATTATTGGATGTGCAAATATGTTGAGACTTGCAAAAGTGTTCCAAAGAACACAAGATGAAGAGCTTATGGTTTTTACTATGAAAAGAGAACCAATATGTTCTCAACCCTTTTCTAAAAGGATAACCTAATTGATCTAATTAAGTTAAAGGATTTTTTTCAATGATTTAATGGATGAAAAAAAAAGATAATTTTAAACATGGTTTGTATAAAAATGGTGATTTTCGGCCAAAATATATTTTTAATGTTTAATTGATCCAAAATTTATTTTCTAAGTGTAAACTAGTTTATTATCCTAAAATGAATTCAATTACGATGGATTTTCAAGAGTCAAATAAGTAAATGAATTTTTACTAGAAGTCTAGTATGGTAAAGAAATAAATTTTAACACTTGAAAAATACTTAACTTTGAGTTTTTAAAGTATGTTTGCAATTTTCAAAGTGTATTTTATGGTTATAATTAAATAAAAGAATTTTTAAAGGAAAACGTAGAAAATATCATTTAGTAGATTTTCTAAATGAAATGCTGTCAAAATTGATTAAAAATGAGCAAGTAATGAAGAACGTTTCAAAATGATATTTAAAAAGCAAGGAAACATTTTACGTAGTTGAAGAATAAAAATAACAGTAGAATAATTTATTAAATTTGAATTTTTGAGAAAAACATCAGAATTCATTACTTAGGGTAATTTTTGTAAGATAAATGGAAAATAATGTCTAAATAATATTTTTAGTTTTGGAAAGTTTTCAAAATTTAATTTGAAACATCGAGAAATATTTTATACAGTGAAAAATTGTAGAAATAGCTTACGCGTATTTAAAATGATGATTTTTAAACTACGCGATTGAAAAACATTTGTAAAATGTGACGTAATTGTGAAAATGCGATAAAATTTTTATGCTACTTATGAAAATAGTAAGTTTTTACTGTCGGGCCAAAGTGGTGGACCCGGACATGTTGGGAAATAGTACTGTCAAGTGGAGACATACTATTTTTGGAATTATTAAAACTAAGGGTATTTTTGTAATTATGGTGACAATGAGGATATTTATGATTCATGGTAATACTGAGGGTATTTTGTAATTATGGATCATTACATACATAGAGTGGTGTGTCAATTTGGTTAAAATTGACGATTGACTGACGAGATGAATTATACTGTGTTGCGGGTGTGATAGGCGTAGTGTGTTCATGTGGAGAACTTGGAGGCGTTAGTGTGCAGTAGATTCCACATGTAGACAGTTGGTAGCTCCTCTAGGCCGTGGTAACTGAAAACACACTAACGATCTCGACAAATACTATTCTTAATCAGGATCTATTGGGGACTGTCTGGTACTATGCCTGGATGTACACGACGTATTTGACTGTGTACTATTCACACGACGTATTTGACTGTGTGCCATTCACACAGCGTATTTAACTGTGTGCTATTTACACGACGTATTTGACTGTGTAATAGTTGGTTGAGGCAGCCTGATGTGCGGACATGTCTACCGGATCATTCTCTCTGATGTTTGTGTTTAGCTCCATGGAGTAGGAACGAGTTTGAGTACATGGCATATTTAATCTGCATCACTGTGTGAATAGTTATAATTTGATTTATCATATTTTGCATCTGTGACATTTATACTTGGTTGAGATATGATATATGTTGTGCTAATATGATTTTGTTGTTTTAACTGCTATATCTGTATGTTTTGTCATTTTCTTACTGCTATGCTGGTAATGATGTAGATTGTCTCACCTCTTTGTATATATATTTTTTTGTATTATTATTTATGTTCCGTAAAGTCGTTGAGGAAGTAGAAGAGGAGCAGCCGCTGGATTGTCAATATAACGAGGAGCAGCAACTGAGTGACCAGTTCGAGGAAGGCGAACTTCGAGATCATCCATATCATATGGATTGATTGCAGCGTGGTATGGTGTTATCAGAGTATTTCTGTCTTCTGATGATCTTCTCGAGGAGGATTCTTCGAAGGATCAGAACTTTTAGTGTTATGCTTGGGCTAGTTTATGGTTTGCTTTAAACCAGACAGTTTACTGTTTTTAATTAACTAGTTTGTAATATGTAAATTATTCGTATCTATAATTATGGTGTGTATGTAATAGTTTGTTTTATTTTATGTACTTGTTTATTTTATTTTATAATATAATGTTTACAAAAAAAAATATTTTTACAACCTATATTATTATATATTACGAAATAACTTATAACTTGGGTAAAGGTTTTATTATTATTGTTTGGAAATGTAACATCCCCAGTAAGGTGTTGCAGAAGGCGAGAGTTTGGTCTCCTTTTGGTTAACTTCTTCATTTTCTTAGGGAATTGGTTCATCTTCTTTCTCACAAGGTTCGGGAATTTGTTTTTCAACAACCTTTCCACTCCTAAGAGTTATCACTGACTTGACTTGGTCCATTTGTTGGTTTTCTGAACTCCCCTCATTTAGACTGTACTGACCCTTGGGATTTGGTTGAGTTTGAGAAGGAAATTTTCCTTTCTCGTGAATGGTGAGTGCAAAAAAAAGTTTAGCAAGAGTTTTTTTTATGTCAATCATGGTTTGATTATTTTGTTTATTAATGGCTTCTTGATTTTCTATGAATGCATGCAATGTTTCTTCAAGGTTTTTCCTATATGGTGGGACATAAGGTGCATATCATTGAGAATTTTAAGAGTCCTGTTGTGCTTAAGGAGGTGGTAGTTACACGAATTGTGACTGATTATTATTCCTCCAGCTGAAGTTCGGGTGATTTCTCCATCCCAGATTGTATGTATCTAAAAAAGAAGAAGTAAATGGCTTTTAAAATTATTCATTGCATTTACTTGCTCATGTACAACTTCTTTAAAAATAAGAATCTTAGGACATTCATGTGTTGAGTGTCCTAAGTCATCACAAATGCCACAAATTTCTTCATTTTGCACAAATTTGATTTCTTTTGCTTTTCTTAATTCCACGGCTTCAACCTTTCTAGCCAAACTAGAAAATCTTGCATTTAGATCTTCCTCTTGACTAAGGTGATATTTTCCTTTATTAGCACTTGCAAGGTTAGATCTAATTGAATTTTCAGAAGGGTTAGTACTATGCCAAGATTGAGAATTTTTAGCCAACTGGTTTAAATAATCTAAAGCTTCATCAGGTTCTTTATCAAGAAACTCTCCATTGTACATTGTTTCCATAAATTGTTTAGTTTCAGGTGTTAAACCTTCATAAAAGAAGCTTATAGTGCGTCATTTTTCAAAACCATGATGTGGGCAAGAATTTAACAAATCTTTAAACCGTTCCCAACATTGAAAATATGCTTCATTTGAATTTAGGAAAAAATTTTGGATTTGTCTTTTCATAACATTAGTTTTATGTGTTGGAAAATTTTTTTTAAGAACTCACCTTGCATTTCTTGCCATATGCCAATTGATCTTGGTTTCAAAGTGTTAAGCCAAGATTTTGCTTTATCGTTTAAGGAAAAAAGAAACAATTTAAGCTTAACAATCTCTTCAGTGCAATTTTGGTCATTGAAAGCAATACATACTTCCTTAAATTCTTTTAGATGTAAATATGGGCTTTTAGACTCTAAACCATGAAAATTAGGAAGTAAAGAAATCATACATGACTTGAATCTAAAATTATTGACATTGAGTGGAAAGATAAATCATGTTGGACTAGAATTTCGAGGTGGTTACAAATATTCACGTATAGTTTGCAACGGTTGATTTTCATGTTCATCATGTACACTTTCATTTTTAGCCATTGTGTTAATTGTGTGTGATTGTGATTCAAACAAACCAATAATAAAGTACCAGGATTAATTTTAACTAAACGACCAGAATTTAAATCACGATACCAATTAAGCATAAATAAATGACTTAAAATAGAAAAAATAATGTACAAGTAAGCGGTTTACATTAGTCATTAAATTTAACAAGGATGTGGTATAAACCAACCACCTAATAAATATTAACAAGTAAAAAGTTAGACAACTAATAAAGTAAAAAGTTAGATAGTTAGAGAGTTAATAATTTGTAAGTTAGAAAGTTCAGAAAGTAAAATATAAAAAATAAAGTGCAAAAAATAAATTGTAGAAATTAAAGTACAGAAAGTAAATTTAAAATATAAAAACCGGAGAGAGGCAGAGCCCCACCAGAGTCAGCGAAAGAGAAGAGAAGAATAAAGATTATTTCATTATGTTAGAAAATAATAATAAATAATAGAAATTAAAAAGTTAGATAGCGAGAAAATAAATGACGTAAATTAAAAGTTAGAAAGTAGAAAATAAAAGTTAGAAAACAAAAATAAATGACATAAATTAAAAATTAGTAAACATAAATAAATGACATAAATATAAAATTTAGAAAGTTAGTATGTTAGCAAGTTAGGAGGTTAGTAAGTTAGATAGTTAGAAAGTTAGAGAGTTAGTAAAGAAACCGAAGGATTAGCAAGCCGATCTTTTGCTTCGATGAGGGAGAATAGAGAATAGATTTTATTAAAGAAAAAAAAACTTCAATAAATTAAAACTTCAAATCAAGTCCCTGGCAACGGCGCCAAAAACTTGATTGCGGGATTTAAAGGATGCAAAATCAAGTGCAGGTTGTCTCAAGTAATAAATTTCTCAGGAGTCCGAGGTCGATCCACAGGAAATTGATGAAGAAAAATTAATTGAGGTAAGAAAAGGATTTGTCACAACACCAAAAGTAATAAAAGATGTTCACAAATGAATTTAAAAACTTGCTTGGGTTAGGAGACCCACTCTTGCTAATAAATTAAAGGCAAGATTATTTTTCTTATAACTCAATTGAAATCCACACACAACGGAGGTTCTAATCGGAAAATATAACATTCAAAGTTCAATTATATATGCAATCATATTATGATTCCTTTAATTATCTACCAACATTTGTAAATGAGTTCAAGCATTCACTGTGCCAATCATATTGTCTACAATAAATCAAGATCTCTATTATACAAAGAAGGTTTCTAAATTGATTGGAAACAAAATACAATACATGTAATGTTCATTTGATAATATATCATTTAAGCACAAGAAATAGAATAATCTAACCTTATTTCATTACCAAGAGCTTCACTCTTTCACTCAAGCAAGAAGACGATTTAGTTATTCATAGATAAGAAGAAAGAAAGAGAGAAGAAGAGAAAGATGAATATAGCTTCAATTTAGAGCAAGAGAAAATTACAACAAAGAAAATAAATAAACAAGCATAATCATAACTTCTAAAAACTAAGCCTAACACCAAGAGCACAAAATGATCAGCCAATGGTGCCTTTTATAGAGGATTAGGGATACAAAATGACAAGGGGGCTGATTAAGAGAAGGTGAGGAGTAGGTGGATGAGTGGAAAATGCCAAATGGTGAGTTGGTGAGTGGAAAATTATTGAGATTCTTTGTCTCCGAAATCATTCAGTGTTGATCTCATGGATGCCATTAGAATGAAACAACGTGGTCTTCATGAAAGTTGTAGCATTTTGTCTCAGCTTTCCAATGCTACCAAGATCATCCAAAAATTCTTCCTACAGCCCAAGATATGACCCAATTATTGCAGACTATTCAGGCCTAGTTTCAGCACCTCTGTTTTGACTTCCAGACCCAATACCACCTCCAATATGTCCGAATGAGCTCTTATGTTATACATGAAAGTTGTAGATATGGGTCTTAAATTTTAGATATCCAAATTTCAGCCCAAGAAAGTTCCTACAACCCGAGTTATGCTCTAATTACTGCACACTATTCAGGTTCCAATCACAAAACCCGTGTTCTAACTTCCAAGCCCAATTAGCTCCTCTAGATGTCCTTATTTTACCTAGAGCTCTTCATGAAAGTTGTAGAGATCTCTCTTATCTTTCCTACAAGGTAAGATACATAATTTTTACACACATAAAACTCAAGATATGGCAAAAATACAAAAATAGTATAAGACCCAAATAATGCTAGAAAAATCAATTAAGTCCAATTTGAGTCCAAACTTAAAAAACATAACCGGACTTTATCAATTAAGTACATAGAGAGTGTAAATGACTAAAAATAAGAGTTTATAAATGTATAAAATATGTGATTATCATAGGGCTGACATCGGCAGAACGAATGCCTCCCAGGGGAAACTAGCCCCTAACTGAGAAGGCCTCCATCGTATCTTGATCAGCATCGGTAAAGGAGCTTACACTCTGGAGACACTGACAGGCAAGCCGGTGAAGAACTACTGGAACATAGACAAACTTAGAAAGTACTATAGTTAAGCGCCTTCTAAGGCCTAGTCTCCTAGTTTACTTCATGTTTGATCTGCTCCAATTGTTATGGGAGCACATTGTATGGATCTTAGTCCTTTTACCTATTCAATAAAACAAGTGTTGCGGTTTTGATACATATGATTATACTGAAGCTTTCAAAGGCCTTTAAAGGCCATTATGACATCCTAAGTCATCATGGTACCCGCCGCGAATTATCTTATGTTAAATAGGTTCTGCAGGGGAAAAATCCCATCTAGGAAAAATTCCGGCAACAAACTGTAAGCATTAAAAGACCCCAGCCAAGGATCGCTAGAAATAAAACAAATCCCGAGCAGATCTTAAATACTAAGACAAATGGTATAGACCTTGGATAAGTTTTATTACACCAAAGTTGGAGGATCCTAAATACTAAACAATTAGTAATGGACCCCGCACAAGGTTTTTTTACCTTAGACACGATTCTCAAATGCCAAAAATGTTTTGGATATCGGTTCATAAGCCAAGGTTCTAATTTTCAATGGTAATGGGTGTTGGACTCGGACCACAGCACATTCTTTTCAACCGAACTCCTAAGCCTGTAAGAATTGTATTAAATAACAAGATGGGTGTTGGACCCCAAAATAGATAATGGAACGCAAGTAAACGAAGCAGAATTAATTAAAACCCCGAAAAAAGGGGTAGTACCATTATTCAAACAAAAAACTAAACCCCACGCAGGGGGCAAAAGTAGAAGTCAAAATCACTCCGTGGCGGGATCTGGACCACGGACAGCAACAGAAGGGCCTTCAACACTTGAACTCTCTAGAGCAACACTAGGAAGCATGAAATGACCATTCCAGACTATCTTCCTAGAGTCCAAGGCATCCAAAACCAAGGCGACCCCAAGATTGAAGAGCTGGACTTGGTTGATGGCATTTTAGAACTGCTCCTCTTTGAAATTAGTGCAAATTTTGAGGAGTTGACCGACATCGCCCTGCAAGGAAGTAACCTTGGCTTCAAGCTGTTGATTATTGGCCTGAAGACCTTCATTCTCAGTCTTCAGTATGGCTACATGCCTCTTGACCTCTGCCAAGCTAGCCTCATTTTGCTTCCCGCATCCTTCAAGGCGGCCACCTCCCTCTCCAAGTCTTGGGTCTGGGTTTCAGCATTGTTTTTGGCCTTTACGGTCTCTTCCATTGCCCTAAGAGTTTGGTTTTCACCACGCTTTGTGGTAGCAGCCCTTTCTGCCATCTCCCGCTCATGCTCTTCAACTATGTGCTCCAAGTACCGAGTCTCTATAGCAAGACGGAGTCTGAAAGTCTCGAACCAGGAGAAGGTAGCCTTCTTGCTACGCTGGGCCAAGTGAGTGGCAACTTCATCATCCAGAAGGTTGAAGTCGATGAACTCACGAGGGTCCGAGTCCTCGCGACACAAATTGATCGGCCTGGTGTTGTCTTCAATCGTGGCCTCTTACCCTGATCATCTGACTGACCCTCATCCACCTCTTTTCTCTTGGGCCTTTCAAGCGATGACGGGGAATCCTCCAAATTGATAAGTTCCCTCTCCATTATAAGGACCTCAGCTGGATCAGGTGGGGAGAGCGGCACAACATCAGCAGGGGGTTTGATGGCCCCGGTGCATTTCTGGCCCTCAAGGCTTCAAGGATTGCCAGAGCATTTCCATTTTGAGCCATCTCGGCTAGGCTTGCCACAAAATCAATAAAGGTAATTAAAAACAGTCGTGAAATGGCACAAAAAAAGAAGATATATAAATAAGCATGGACAATGGCTTGTACTACCTAACACGACCTAAAGGGTCTCGTCATCCAGGGTGTCCAGTATTTCTTTAGGCTGGATCTTACCGACCTCGTCAACCCACATCTCGAAGAAGTCAAGACATTCAATTTCTTCATCATCCAGTTGTCTAATTTCCCTCTTAAACGACTGAGTGGGAATACTCCAGGCAACCGAGTTCCAGTACAAACTAAATACTGGCTCCCCGTCGCTCCCCAACCAGAAAGGATGAGTACCGCCAACCACCATTAGCTTAAAGAACTTCTCCTTAAAGTCCTTGTAACTTTCCAAGTACGAAAAGAAGATTGTCCTTCCTTGCCGTGACTGGACTGAAAACCAAGACTGTTCATAAGCGCGAGTGCCATGAATAGAATATCGCATATGAAAGTAGAAAAAATCCCCATACGAACAACGTAACCCCACCAGCTGATATATTCTTTCAAAGGCCAGAATATTTGCCCAACCATTAGGGTGAATCTGGGTAGGGGGGGCATGAAGAGTTTGGAGGATGGCAATATAAAAGTCGTTGAAAGGGAGTCAAAGTCCAAACCTCGTAAAAAAATCCTCGTATAGAAACATGAAGTGTTCCCCCACTTATCGGGTCGAACACACCTGTTCGTTTCCCTAGGACAAAATCAGGAACTCGTCATCCCTTTCATGCCTTTCGGTGAGCTCCAAATAATCCTTCAGTTTGTCCAACGCCTCCCCAGACTGATAACGGGATATTCGGTCAAATGCATTATCTGCAACGTATGGATATGACAACCCCAGACCTCGGCGAATATGAATTGCCTCGACTAGGGCCTCTTGATTCTCCAGTTCCCGAGCTTCTCGGACTTGGGCGGGCGCCTCTACTCTTACCACTCTCCTCCTGACCATTCGAATTCCTGGAAGATACAAAGGCCCAGGGTTAAAACCTATTAAGTTCAAAGATCCAAACATGGTAATGGGCGAACATAAAAGACTAATCGTGCCCACGCATTGGCCTCTGTACCCACCAAGGATAAAGCCTCAGAAGGACACCTCCGCCACACACAGTGCGATGGAGGAGGTGCTCCATAGGGCAACGCCATTAAAAGGAGGGGAAACAATATTCCCACCATTGTTCGCAGAGAGAAAAGGTAAGTGCACTCTACCAAAAGAGTGCGTAACCACTCATGAAACAAGAATAAACAAAAATAGAGTCAAGGGGAAAGGAATACCTTGAAGAAAGTAGAAGAAAATGGAGGAAATCAGGTTTTCAAAACTCCAAAAGTATCAGAACCACCTTTTGCCATCGTAAAGCTCGTCAGAAATCTCTTCAAGCCACCAGTTTTCAGTGAAAAATAGTGAAATGAAACATGAAAAGGCTAAAACCCTTTTTATAGGGACTACAGTTAAGGGGTAATTCTGTTCGAGCTGTCCGGATTTGAAAAGATACTCATCATGACGCGCGAAGTACTATGCATGTCCACTCAACCCAAGCGCACCACGTGGCCCTCATAGCTGTCATGGCAGTTGAGAGAACGGTTACCCAGTAGACCAAGAGACACGCAACCTCGAAACATAAGAGTCCGGAAATATCATTTGGACCCTGGACAAAATCGAAGTATTCACTCAACGAGGAGAAGTTCGTTATAAAACCAAACACCTCGGAAAACCCCTTGCGAGGTACAAAGACCCCGGAGTCAAGTATTTAAACTTGGCACTTCGTCGGTCTCGGCTAAGTACTAAGCTGGGGGCAATTTAGCATATTATATCAGGGTGAGCGTTGGACTCACCCCCAGAAAAAGATAAACAACACAAAAGGCAAAAGAGAAAGGAGAAGAGTTCAAAGTAAAAGAAATTTTATTGAATATTCTCATCCCAAACATAATCGTACATCAAGAACAAAGGAAACATCAAAGAACAGAGGGAAAAGAAAACATTGAGACGTAACATATAAGAAAAAAGTAGCCATCAAAGAGGCCAGAAGAAAGAGTAAACGACATCACCAGCATCCTGGATCATGTCACATCCATATTTCCTCTGAAACCAACGCCAGTCTCTTCCCTGTGAAGCAGCCTCTTGAAAAAGTGGATTGACTTTGAAGAACCTTGACAAATCAGAACGGTACACTGCTGTTGGATCCCAGAACTTCGGCCAAATTCTTCTTCCCTGCCTCTTTTACCATGTTGATAAAGACCAGGGTGCACTCTCCTTTGTTGGACGGGGCACAGTTTTTCATAAGGAGATCATTCCACCGGAACCCTAACCAATTTCATGACCGCTCCAAGCTACCTCAAATCACAGAGCGGTCCCAATAGTCCCATCTGCATATCCAAATGCTCTTGAGGATTTGCCGAGAAGGAGAACGACTAGGGGCTCTATTTCTCCAATTGTCTCTGTCCAACGCGACAGGTATCACAAACCTCCCCAACGACAGAGCGTAGATTAAACACACCCTCGTACGTTGGGAGAGAGAGATATCTGTCATTATTACGCTGAGAAAGAAAGATATCTAGTAGAATAATCGTTTACAAAGATAATAATAAACTTTCAGAAATTTGGGGAAGAGTAAGAAAAAAGTCTCTGTAAAAGGAAAAGTTCTCCAAGAATGCGCAAAGAAGGAAGGAGAAACCATTCTCTCAGATAGGCCATTTCCAGATAGAAACACAGAAAGGAATGCCAACGTCAAATGCAAACATTCCTTATTTATAAAGAGAAGAGAGCGTTCTGATTGGCTCCTAGGATGGAGAACCTGTCAAACCATAAAATCCGCATTTAATGCTCTCCCTTTCCTATTGGTTATGAGAGCAGCGGGTGGTTGGGAAACAACATGAATCTGATGTCCTCCATTAAAGGGTCTTTAATTCCCAATGAAGTCAAAGCAACAATTTCCAAAGAGTCCAAGTCACAAAGGACGTTACTGAAGAATAGAAGACCCCGTGAATCACCTACGGGAGCAACTGGAACTAAGCCTCGGATTAAGCAACAGAAATGTTAGCAAGGACCCGTTGTGGTTTCTGACCACGTTCCAACCTCGGAGGTATTTTATGTTTGATTATGGACATTGGCATCAGTGTGAGACATCGCAAAACTTGGCACCATAAGCTAGGGATTAGTCCACCACGTGCCTTGTGATCCCAATGAAACTTACCTTGACACTCAGACTCTGTCTAAGCGCCAAACTAGAGGCAACTGTTCTGGACCGTGATTCGAGATCTCATCCAATAGGATCAACCCGGTACACGTGTCACCGGACTTTGCCATCAATACCTTGGTCAAAGCGTAAGACAGTGAAATACAACATTGGACCGCTAAGATAACTAGATATGCGCAGATGTTCATAACCGCCAATCATGATCTTACGAGATTATAGGATCTGTAACTGCCTGTAACGAAGGATAATCACCATATCCATGTTCCTACATTGTAGGGATGCTCTCCAATGACAAAAGGAAGATGATCCTTAACAGGAGATCAATCCTAAATACTTGCATTTAATATTGATCTTATTACGATTCCAGTCACGCTCTATATATATCAGGCTAAGTCAACCTAATCAAGTATCTGTTATCTCATTGCATAAACCTTACTTGTGCTACAACAAGAAATTTGTAGATTAGCTACGGAAAAATCCGTAGCTAATCCGTAGCTAATCCGTAGCTAAACTACTTCGCTACGGATTAACTACGACTTAGCTACGGATTGGTCTGTAGTAAAATTTTGGTAGCTAATTAGCTACAAAAAAATTTCGTAGCTAATCCGTAGGTAATTAAAAAAATTCCGTAGCTAATCCGAAGCAAATTCGTAGCTAATTTTTGTTTAAAGACTTTCTATATTTCCATAGGTAATTAGCTACGAAAAATTCCGTAGCAATTCCGTAGCTAATTTTAACAATCCGCAGCAATTCCGTAGCTAATCCGTAGCAATTATCTGTAGCAATTCCGTAGCTACTTTATAGCTATTACGTTGCTATATCCATAGCAATTCCGTAGCTAATCCGTAGCAACTATCCGTAGCAATTCCGTAGCTAATCCGTAGCAATTATCCCTAGCAATTCCGTAGCTATTTTATAGCTATTACGTTGCTAAATCCATAGCAATTCCGTAGCTAATCCGTAGCAATTATCCCTAGCAATTTCGTAGCTATTTTATAGCTATTACGTTGCTAAATCCATAGCAATTCCATAGCTAATCCGCAGCAATTTTTCCTAGCAATTCGGTAGTCAATCCGTAGCAATTTTTCCTAGCAATTCCGTAGGTAATCCGTAGCAATTATCTCTTATATTGGCAAATCCATAGCAAATCCGTAGCAAATCCATAGCAAATCCGTAGCAAACCAAAATTAATTTTATAATAATATTAATTAATTTTAAAATTATACCTGTAAATAAAATTCAATTCCAAACCAGAATTCAATCTAAACAAAATTCAATTCCAAACCAGAATTCAATCCAAACAAAATTCAATCCAACAAAATTCAAATTCAAATAAAGAAACCCAACAAATAGTTTGTGCAAAGTATCATAATTACATTAGTTCAAAACATATTCTATGTACAAAGGATAACTAATCAATAAGTACAAAATCAATCTAAGTTAATCTCATCATCATTAGCTTCATCATCCTCTCCAATTGCATTGTCTTGTGATGGTGTTTGTGGCACACCACTTCTTGCTTGAGAACCAACAATGTCACGGAGGATGGGCCCCAAATTGCGTTTGGACAAAGGAAGCAATCGCTTCATTGACAGCTTCCTTTATGGCTTGTGTTGGAACAAAGGCAACAAGAACCACCACAACATGTGAAGAAGAAGCGAGCTAGAGCCATGAATGTTAATACCTAAACTGTGACTCATGCCATAGACTCGTCCCTTCTTGTTGGGACCCGTCACTTGCATCCACACCTCCTGATCTACCATAGGATGCAATGAAGAGTCTTCTCCATACTTTTCTAATATCGTAGTGTCATAAGAATCCTGAAACGAAAAATGTTGAAAACTTTATCAAAACAATCAACTTAAATATAATTAGTTTTAATTTTAAAGACACTTACAATGAAATCCTTCGAGCGTTGAGTGACATATTCTCCATTTTTCCTCTTATGCACACTCTCATACAAGTCTTTGAAAGAGACTGGACGATTCAACTCTACCTCCTGTAATCAACATCTATTAGAATATAAAATTCTAAAATCACAAAAAACTTTGTATCTTATTTTTAAAATGAGACCAACATCATGCAATTTAGATTCATACAGCCAAAGTGTCACACAACATACAAGCTACTAGAACCTTAACTCACTTGTACTATAATTATACAATAGTATAAAATAGAATTATTAGGATATTGCAACAAATACATAAGAAATTTTCTATATTACCATCTTCTTCTTATGTTGACCGAAGCTTATTGAGCCTGCAGGTGTGCAGGATAGCATCAAGCACGGCCGCTCATTGCGTCGACCAGCAACAGACTTCTTTTGCCACTCTGGCGTTAACCAAATGTCAACTAGACCATCCCACACTTCTGACTTCAAAATTGGGGGCCCATGGCCCTTAAGGTCAGCCATGTTTGATGTCCCCAACTTTTTCATGATTGCCTTCCTATAATTCTTCAAATCATCTGAATAACGGTCTATGCATGTTCTGTCCCAAACAGTTCTTGCCATACAATTATCATAATCTGATGCAAATCGATATTTATTCTAAAACAAATCTATGTTAGTATTTCTCTATATAGATAATTGTATAATACAATGTGGCTAAAAACATAATTACTTACCATAAAATCCTGAAATAGTTCATCCTTTAAGTTAACAGGATAATTTTTCCATTTTTCAAATTGGAATGGGCATCCGTGTGATCACAGTGGCCATAATCTCACGAGTCACAGACTGCGGGACAAACCTCCTCCTACAAGTCCATGATATGTTAATAATCTAAAAGTAAATAAATGTAATAAAACATGACATTCACACTATTACTCACGGTTGAGAGACATCTTCCACAGATATAACTAGCCTTCTATCAATTTCTGTTTGGGATGCTTCACTTGAAGGCATAGAAATTGGGTCGCTAATTAGAGGCACAGTGGGGGGTGGGACAGGGACATGGACACTAGTGGAAGGTGGAACAGTAGTTGATGGGTCACCAATGGTTAAGGGACTATTAGCTGAAATAACACGTAACATTATTATAGGCAATCTGAATTCATAAATATATATAGATCAAGAGTTAACAAAAAAAAGATTATTATATAAGTATACCTGGGGAGCGCGGAGAAGGCTGCAGTGGTGGTGAACTAGTGCGCAGTTGAGAACAATTAGGTGGATTGTTGCGGCCGCTCCCTCGACCACGTCCATTGCCCCTACCTCGTATTGCCATGATAAATGTCTACAATAATAAAACATAACATGTTAACAAACTATATACATCAATATTGTTAAAAAATGTCATAAAATATAAAAATAACATTTCAGTGTAAATACCATAAACAAAGTTCAACTGCTTGAGTTTGAATCATATAGCTCCTCATCTTCATCTATGAACTCGGTATTTTCATCTTCTTCGTTGTCATCAATGAATTGGTCAACAAACGGAACATCATTTGGATTATGTATTTCATTTATGTCCACTTCTTCCATTGGGGCATATGCATCAAACAAAGAAATCACCCCATCATCTGTGATGATATTAGGTGTTGTCAAGGATCCATCATCTTGATAGTAATCGATAGCAGTTGTCTCACTCGATCCATCACATTCATCATTGAATGTATCAGCCGCAAAGAGTCTTGCTCTAACCTTACAAGCTGCCCACCATTCCCCACTAGCTCGACCCCCGCACTGTGGGTATACTGTATAGTATACTTGTTGTGCTTGTTCAGCTAATACAAATGGCCCATTTGAGTGAAGCCTCGATTTGTGCTTGACATCAATCAATCCATATCTCTCATCAACATTGACTCCATTAATCGGGTCAAACCACTGGCACCATAAAAGAAATACTTTCTTTTGACCTAGATATGACAATTCCAATATCTCTTCAATG
This sequence comes from Ormosia emarginata, assembly GCA_029884605.1. Classification (NCBI taxonomy): domain Eukaryota; kingdom Viridiplantae; phylum Streptophyta; class Magnoliopsida; order Fabales; family Fabaceae; genus Ormosia; species Ormosia emarginata. The sequence continues at coordinate 26,768,331 of JAQQTP010000074.1, read as the reverse complement.
ATGCCATAATAGTCTAAGTCATTCTCACCATATATATTTCCTCTAACGCAAACCCCACTGTTCATAGTAGCTTTATTTTGTCCGTACTCCTTAGTATAGAACCTATAACCATTAACTATTAAACCATTGTAAGAAGTAATAGACTTGGATGGACCATAACTTATCTGTCGAATCATTCGATCCTCAATTTGACCCATATTTACCTGTGAATCATTACAAAGAGAATAGACAGTTGTAACATTTAGTATTGGTATAACGAACATTATTTTTTATATAATATATATGATTATGGATGAAAGAACTCACTAGATGTTTTAACCACCTACTAAAGTCCTTATCCTGAAGTTCCAATATTTGATCTTCGGAGATACTAGAATTTGTCTCCCTTAGCGAATCTTCGAATTGTCTAATCAATACAATATTTAATATTAAATATAATATAATTGAAATTTATTAAATAGATAGGTTAGTGAGTAGACTTACTGGAGATAGGGTTCTACTTCTCTGCAATTTACAAGCACATAAGTCTCAGCAATTTGAAGCTCAAGATCCGTCAAGAACCTATTGCGACCTCTCCCAATAGGGCGGCATGGATGTTTAAAAATAGACAAGCATTCATTAGTCATATCTTCCCCACCATCATCGTTTCAAGGAACTTGAGTACGTCTTGTCTGTATTTGTGGATCAAAATACATGGAAGCAAAATTAGAAATTTCTTCTAGATTATATGCTTCACAGATAGACCCTTCAACTCTCGCCTTATTTCGAACCTTCCTTTTCAAGTACAACATACACCTCTCAAATGGATACATCCATCTGTATTGCACGGGTCCTCCAACCTTAGCTTCATAGGGGAGATGCACAACTAAATGTTCCATCACGTCAAAGAATGCTGGCGGAAATATCTTCTCTAACTTGTAAACTGTTTCAATAATGGAAAGCTCCGCATTTTCCATAAATGAAGTACGTACTTCAGCTTGCACAAATTTCTTTAAAGAACAAGCTAAGCTCATTAATGCTCCCCATATAGGTTTTGGTAACATATGACGAAACGCCACAGAAATTAACCTTTGCATAAAAACATGACAATCGTGACTTTTCATTCCATATATCTTCCCATCATCTAAATTGATGCACCGTGCAATGTTTGAAGCATACCCATCAGAAATTTCAATTGTTTTATCCATTCACACACTGTCCTCCTTTGATTAGCATTTAACACATAAGTTGCTTTCGGTTTTATACTTGCCATTCTCAACAATCAATTCTAAGGTGGGACGTTTGCATATTATCTTCAAATCTTCTCTTGCATTTGCACCGTCTTTTTGTCTTGCCCTTTATATCCATAACAATGTTGAAGATATTCTCAAACACATTCTTCTCAACATGCATAACATCCAAATTATGTCGTATCGTATTAGTGGACCAATAAGGCAATTCCCAAAATATGCTCTTCTTCACCCGCTATGAAAGTGACCAAAGCCACGTTGTTTTTGGTTACGTGAATTCAATCCAAAAATGACTTCCTCAAGTTGAGTCACTCTATTCAAGACATTTGTCCCACTCATTCGTTCTGGCGGCAAAAAATTTTGCACTATTGAATTCTTCTTAAAAGAGTTTCGATCACGACGAAACGGATGTTCAGGAGGTAGATATTGACGATGACAATCAAACCAACAACACTTCCTACCATGTTTCAATACAAATGACTTACTGTTTTCCATACAGTAAGGACAAGCAAGTTTTCCATGAGTGCTCCATCCACTTAACATTCCATAAGCTGGAAAGTCACTTATTGTCCACTGTAACACCCTCCGTAGGGCGTCACATTTTAAATAAAACATAAAACCAACTGAAATCATTTTATAAAAGCTTTGATTTTTAAAAGATAAATTTTAAAATTTCATTTCGCAGAAATATAAACTTACCAAAAATTATAAGAAAAAAAAATCGAAATTAAATTGAATTGATTAATACACATATTATATATATGCTACGAAAATATTCAACAACAATTTAAAACATAACATTTACAGACTCAGAGAACCAGTAGAAAACCCAATAAAGGTTACTACTAATAGCACGGTAATAACACTAACGAGAAAAACCCAACCTACATGTTCCATTTCTCCACCAAGCTGCATCCGGTTGAAACTCGGAAGATTTCATCTTGACGCCGTCACCATCTTCAGAACATAGCCTCCAGTAGGTCTAAGAAACTCGTTTCACCTACTATACGAATTTAACAATACAAACACAACAAAAACAATACAGGAAAGAGGTGAGATCCCCTTTCACCAAGATCAAGATTTGTAGCAAAAAAGAATAATACGAATGACAAAGTCATTCCATACACACAAATATCACAAATACCATCATGTTATCAATTTATAAATAAAATCAAATAAGCATATATCATAATAAAATGAATAACAATAACAACATATAACATCACCGATAAACATATAATAAATAACGACATATAATATCATGGATGAAAATATAAGAAATAACCACATATAAGAAATAACCATATATAAGATCCGAGATAAAAAGATAATAACAACATATAATCATAAGATCACGGATAAAAGATAATAATGTACACATATAAACATATACAATATGACACAATCCTACTCCATGGAACTAAACACATACGGATATCACGGATATCGAGGAATGACTCGCAAAAATCTATTAGTACCACGGCTGCCCAGCCAACTATTCCGCGGTCATACGTTGCGTCTATAGCTCCACATCACTGGGAATTTACCATCCAGGCGTGGGGTAGTTCACTGTCTCACGTCGTGACACTACGGGCAAATGTACTACTAGACTTTACAAATCTCGATTAAATATAGTGCGTGTCGAGTCCATTAGTGTGCTATCGGTTACCACGGCCCAGCGGAGCGACCGACTGTCCATATATGGAATCCCGTACACTAAAGTCTCCAAGTTCATTAGAACAATGAACCACACTACGTTTATCGCATCGACAACACGATGTGATTCACCTCGTCAACCAAAATTCACCAAAAATTGGCAAATTACCAAAATACCCTCATGGTATAAAAATATGCCCTCATGGCTTGCCCTCAATGGCAAAAATATACAGTAAGTCCCACCGGACAAATACTGTCTCAAAGCCTGTACGGGTTCACCTCATAGCCCGACAGCAGAAAATACAGAAAATTCCAGAAAAAGATTGTTTCGGTTAATCGCGTAGAAATTTTATCGCGTTTTCACAATCTCGTCGTTTTTATAAACGTTTTGAAATTGCGTAAATATATTTTTCTGTTTTCGAAATCGCATAGGATTTTTAATACGTTTTCTCAATCGCGTAGGATTTTTAAATCATTTTCTTGTCCGAATTCCTTAAAAACACTGTTTAAAACAAACAGAAATAATATTTAATACATTTAAACTACGTAGAATATTTTTCATACCGTATACTGTCTTTTGGACATCTTTTCTATCTTATTTGTCCGTTTTTAATATAAATTGACAGTATTATGTTTAGAAAAATTATAATAATGATTTTCTAGGTTTACTGTCAAAAATCCTTTTTATTTTTATTACAACCAATAGATTACACTTTTGAAAATTACTAACGTGCTTCAAAACACAAGGTGAGCTATACGTTAGAAATTTTACAAAGCTCTTGTATTTCTTCTAACAAAGAAAAATCATTAGCTTAAACTTCTTAAACTTAATTCTAATCAATTTATTTCTTCAAAACTCATTGTAATAAAATCCTTTTGGCATTTATTACTTAAACTTAGTTGAAAACAATTCTATAAATCAAAAAGATTTAAATTTGGCATTTTGGCCTAAAATCATTCTATGCTTTATAATTCATTCCTAATTATTTCCATACATTTAATCTCTTATAAAATTCTTGATCTAATTTATTTTTATTAAATTATCGAGTCCATAATTAGAAAATAAATTTGGATTAAAAGTATGTGGCATGTTGGCCAAATTTAACAAAGTCTTTGCATTTGATCTTTAAATTATTTTTCATCTTTTAAATCAATGTCAAATTCATTGTATTCATTAAATCATTATTTTAGAAAATGGTTTTAGAAATCAAAACATTCAACTTAGGCATGTTGGCCGAAATACCTAATTTCATTCTTGGATCTATAAATTCATTTTTCTTACTTTAAATCAATTTGTAACTTGTCAATTTTCCTAGGTTAATTAAATCACACTTTTAGAAAATTGATGAGAACATTTTGGTCCCCTTTTATTTTAAGGTCGTAAGCCTTGGTGATGTGTTCTTTGGAACACTCATGCAATTTTTCACATGCTATTTACATTCTAGAATAATTACCATACTTCTATAAACACATGCAATATATTAACACATGTAATATATCAAAGCAATCATAAACACATACCAAAAATTATTAAAGCTATAAACATGCTTACACACATAATCAATCACAATTAGGAAAAACTATAAACAATCAAGTGAATGAATCCTTATGGATTCTTCACCACAAACACAAACATTCCTCACCACCAACACATGGTTGATGAGGGTAATCTCCTCTTACCTCTTGAAGAACCTCCAAGCTCCTTGTATGTCTCCTTCAAGCAAACTTTCTCCACCAAAATTACCTAACAAGTTCAAACAAAATTTCTACAATTTACTAATATTAAAGAGAGCTTAAACCATGGATAAATCATGGCTTAGAACTTTGAAAAAGAATTTAGAAATAGAAAACAAGAAATTTCACCTTCTAGGTAAAATCTCCCAAGTAGGTTTCCAAGCTTCAAATGAAGGATTTTGCAAGAACTCTCAACTAGAGATGTTCTTAGAATTGTGTTTAGGTTTAGAAAACTTGGTTGGATAAATTTTTGAGTGGTTGGATGGTCTTGAAGTGTGTTTGGCCAATCCATGGGGAAGAGAAAAAGGAAAGAAATTTGGTTGCTTGATCTTGGTTCTTTGGAGAAAAGGATATAGAAGAGAACAAGTGAGATAAATGGGTGAAGTTTGCCCTCTTCTTGGAAGCTATGGCCATGAAACACAAGGAAGGAAAAAGGGATGAGAGCTTTTGCTATTTGGAGAATTTTGGAGTAAGAGGAAGGTCTTGACTATGCTTGGCCGTGAATGACCTTGAGAGAAAGTAAGAAATATTGGTTGTTTTGTTTCCTTGAATGATAGCTAATTGTAGGATTTCACCAAAGGTGAATTGCCGTAGAAGCCAACAAGGAGAGCCACCAAAATTGACTAATTTTAGGAAATGGAAATTAGCTTTATTTCCTTTTTGAAATGCTTGGAGAGCAAGAATATATTGAAGTGTTGGAATTGCCTTCCTAAAGGCATGCATTGCCGTAAATGCATCATGAAGAGAAGCCATCAATATTGACTTTGTCATACTTAGTTAATTAATAAAAGATAGAAAGAAATCAATTGCAATATTTTGCCTTACAAAGATTTAGCTTTGCCGTGGAAGCAACAAAGAAAAGCCACTAAATTTGACTATTCTTCCTTTTATTCAATTTGGCATCCTACATGCAGTTCACAAAGCCTTCTACGTGAATTTACTTTATGAATTTGGCTATTAGAGCCAATTCCTCCACCGTAGAACCATTGCATTTCAAGAAGCCTAAATTTATTTGATAGCTTGTTTTCTATTGGTTCTTAAAAATTCAAGCCATTAATCTTGACCAATTTCTATTGGTTAAATATTTACTAACTTGGTTCTTATTGGTTGCTATTTTTGTTGACCAATTTCTATTGGTGCACACTATATATATATTTTTTTATAGTATACTTTAACCAATGAACAATATTTATTATTTATAAAGTCAATATCCATTATTTATAAAGTCAGTATCCATTATCCAATGGATAATAAAATACACATAGATTTTTATTTTATACTAACAGAGTAGCAATTATTATTGATCATTTTTTTCTACTTGATTACCCTTGATGAGTCATAAAGCGAGTCATCACAGAGAAAAATTTCTAGAATATGTGACTCACTACGATGAGTCAAGATGATGAGTCATCGTGGAACTACCTAGAACGGGTGAGTCAAGATGGCGAGTCAACGTAGATATTTTCCAAAGCGGTGAGTCGGCATGGCGAGTCACGGCCCAGTCATCGAGAAAGCTTCGAACTCGAGTCATCATGATGAGTCACAGGCTGAGTCACCACTTCGAACCTTCTAGAAACTGGCGAGTCATGATGCCGAGGTGTCACGCCACGTGTCATCGCCTATTGGCCCGCTATGCGATGAGTTATAGCCACCAATTTTGACCAGCTCCTCATTGGTCCACGTGTACAAAGACTTGATGACTAAACGTGGGTCCAAAGAAAAATATTTCCTGGATCCACTTTGTCACTTATTTGTACTTGACTAATAAAATAATATTATAATAATATAAAATTATTTTATTTGACATTAAATCCTAAAAATTAAAAGATTAATTTTAGGCTCATTCAATCGGGTTTAGTAAGATCCCCACCTCCGAATAATTAAAAACAGATTTTCCCGGTCCGAAAAAATATTATTTTCCTACCCCGAGCAAATCACACAAAAAGTTCATATAAAATTACAGACATTAATATTGAGCAATCAGATCAAGTAGAAAACAATTAAAAACAAAGAAAAACATCAAAAACAGCACATTCGGGACGTAATGGTCATTTTTCCATTTTTTCCCACAATGTTGCTAATCATCCAAAACGTTCAAATAAAATATCTAGCAGTATTATATAGCTGTATATTACACAGAAAAATTTAAAACAATAATTTGATAAAATTTTTATTTTATCAGTATCGAAACAAATTATGTAAAACGACCAAATAAAATAACAAACAGTATTATTTTTCTGTATTTCATGCAGAAAAACAAGAAACAGTAAAACAGGGACACAACGGTCTTTTGCCCAAAAGTTGGGGTGTTACAACACTCCCCACCAAAAAGGAATTTCGTCCCCGAAATTCGTAGTAGTCTCTGAACAGTCCCTCTGTCTTGTCTTTTAGTTCCCACGTTACACATCCGTTTACGCCACTCCAGATTAGTATTTTAGTGTGATTCTTCATGATTTCGAGAATAGATCAGAATGTCGTTAATAAAGATAATGACAATTCTGTCTAAATAAAGACGAAAGATACTATCCACTACGCTTCCGCTGCGTCACTCTGATCAGTACCACTTGAAATTATCCCTGCCTTTATACTGCTTCACTCTCTCGCCTTTGCTTTTAACTGGAAGTGTCTCACAATTCAAGTTCTCTTTTTCAACAATACTGTATCTGATACTATAGCATGATTTTGACTAAGAATATCCTTTCTTTTGCATTGCAATTGCAACATATAAAAGGACATCATAAAAATTTAGAAGAAAAGTAGAGAAATTATCTGAATTGTTACCAGACATGTCCAACAAAGAATTTGACATTGCCTGATTTTAAGAATGAGTTTTCTGAGACACCAAAGTTTTATTGAAACAATCTATAGGATATGATTAAAAATAACCAATTCATTTATAAGATCACATCTATCTCGCAAAAGAGGTAGACAGTTTAGATTAACCAAAAAAAATTGTTTAAGGAACTGGATAATAACAATGGGTTTGGTAATAAAAACAGAAACAGATAAGTCAAAAGGTAATAAAGGTATTGATAGCTCTAATCAACTCAAATAGTCAATTAGTCATAAAAGAATGAGTTAGACCAAAAGCACATTTCCCGCATATTTCGCAATTGCGGCATATGAAGGATATCATGGAAGCATAGAAATAAGAGATGATAGAATCATCCATACCACCGAACCTATCCAATAGAGAAATTGATATGGTCCGATGAATTTAGAAGTGAACTTTTTAACTTGAACAATTCAACTGATAAGTCTAACAGAGCATGGATGGTTGGAAAATGCCCAATCCATATTTTTAGATTGCTTCTGTTTTGAGAAAGAAGCATACAAATTGAATCAACAGAAAAGATTCAATTATTCAATAGACTTAGGATGGTTTAAGCAACTCAAGTCCTCAACCACATGTTCTAGTATCAGAAGTAGAAACAATCAGGCCAAAAGAATAATGAAAGCACAGATAACTCTAATTGACCCACATAATTATATGCCATAGAGAAATAGGTTACTCTCGGAATTATACAGTATAGTTAAAGAATCACCTTTTTGTGATACAATCTTCTTTGTTTAGGTCCTCAGTCTAAGACACTTTTACTCCACTTGAAGAATCGTTGCTCCATTCTACCTAAGATGTCGAAGCACGTACGTTATTAACAGATGACCTTGTCTTTTGGCGAGATACACTTTTCGGCAAAAAGTCTGGATATTCCACACGCTTGAAACATATGATTTTCCTTCAATTACATAGTCCCTTGTTAGATGATTTTCCCCGCACTTTCAACATTTTGGTGCAGATGTCACAGTCTAGCCAAACCTGCTACCGCTAGCTTTTCCTCCACAAGATTGTTGTTGTTGTTGACTTCCCGATGATCACGAATACGTTTTTCCACTGGACTTGCTTGGTCTTACGATTTCTCCTCCTTCAGAACTAATACGGTCTAACGTTACGAAATTGCGTATTCTAAGATTTATTTCAACTTTGTCTGCTTCTAATCCTCGGCTATCGTTCCTCGCTGCTGAGTAATCCTCAAATCATGTTGTACTGTTTCTTCAGCTGTTCTTTGCATTGCTTTCGTAGATGCAGTCATACGGCCGATATCACGTCCTGCTTCCTCACGTGCACGTTTACCATGAATCATCACCTTCCTTCAAAGACGGATGAATCATAGTACAATGGAAACCGGATGTAACCATTTCAAAGAAACATTGTCTCCTTTCGGAGTCCAAGCACAGAGAGTCACACAACAAAAACAAGACAGACCTAACCACAAATCCCAAAAGACTCTAACCGTGCTCTGATACCAACTAATGTAACACCCTCCGTAGGGCGTCACATTTTAAATAAAACATAAAACCAACTGAAATCATTTTATAAAAGCTTTGATTTTTAAAAGATAAATTTTAAAATTTCATTTCGCGGAAATATAAACTTACCAAAAATTATAAGAAAAAAAATCGAAATTAAATTGAATTGATTAATACACATATTATATATATGCTACGAAAATATTCAACAACAATTTAAAACATAACATTTACAGACTCAGAGAACCAGTAGAAAACCCAATAAAGGTTACTACTAATAGCACGTAATAACACTAACGAGAAAAACCCAACCTACATGTTCCATTTCTCCACCAAGTCAGATCCGGTTGAAACTCGGAAGATTTCATCTTGACGCCGTCACCATCTTCGAACATAGCCTCCAAGTAGGTCTAAGAAACTCGTTTCACCTACTATACGAATTTAACAATACAAACACAACAAAAACAATACAGAAAGAGGTGAGATCCCCTTTCACCAAGATCAAGACGGTAGCAAAGAATAATACGAATGACAAAGTCATTCCATACACACAAATATCACAAATACCATCATGTTATCAATTTATAAATAAAATCAAATAAGCATATACCATAATAAAATGAATAACAATAACAACATATAACATCACCGATAAACATATAATAAATAACGACATATAATATCATGGATGAAAATATAAGAAATAACCACATATAAGAAATAACCATATATAAGATCCGAGATAAAAAGATAATAACAACATATAATCATAAGATCACAGATAAAAGATAATAATGTACAACATATAAACATATACAATATGACACAATCCTACTCCATGGAGCTAAACACATACAGATATCACAGATATCAGAGGGAATGACTCGCAAAAATCTATTAGTACCACGGCTGCCCAGCCAACTATTCCGCGGTCATACGTTGCGTCTATAGCTCCACATCACTGGGAATTTACCATCCAGGCGTGGGGTAGTTCACTGTCTCACGTCGTGACACTACGGGCAAATGTACTACTAGACTTTACAAATCTCGATTAAATATAGTGCGTGTCGAGTCCATTAGTGTGCTATCGGTTACCACGGCCCAGCGGAGCGACCGACTGTCCATATATGGAATCCCGTACACTAAAGTCTCCAAGTTCATTAGAACAATGAACCACACTACGTTTATCGCATCGACAACACGATGTGATTCACCTCGTCAACCAAAATTCACCAAAAATTGGCAAATTACCAAAATACCCTCATGGTATAAAAATATGCCCTCATGGCTTGCCCCGAATGGCAAAAATATACAAGTAGTCCCACGGACAAATCTTGTCTCAAAGCCTCAGACGGGTTCACCTCATAGCCCGACAAAATGTTAGAAAATACGAAAATTCCAGAAAAAGATTGTTTCGGTCAATCGCGTAGAAATTTTATCGCGTTTTCACAATCTCGTCGTTTTATAAACGTTTTGAAATCGCGTAAATATATTTTTCTCTGTTTTCGAAATCGCATAGGATTTTTAATACGTTTTCTCAATCGCGTAGGATTTTTAAATCATTTTCTTGTCCGAATTCCTTAAAAACACTGTTTAAAACAAACAAATAATATTTAATACATTTAAACTACGTAGAATATTTTTCATACCGTATAATGTTTTTGGACATCTTTTCTATCTTATTTGTCCGTTTTTAATATAAATTGACAGTATTATGTTTAGAAAAATTATAATAATGATTTTCTAGGTTTACTGTCAAAAATCCTTTTTATTTTTATTACAACCAATAGATTACACTTTTGAAAATTACTAACGTGCTTCAAAACACAAGGTGAGCTATACGTTAGAAATTTTACAAAGCTACTGTATTTCTTCTAACAGTAAAAATCATTAGCTTAAACTTCTTAAACTTAATTCTAATCAATTTATTTCTTCAAAACTCATTGTAATAAAATCCTTTTGGCATTTATTACTTAAACTTAGTTGAAAACAATTCTATAAATAAAAAGATTTAAATTTGGCATTTTGGCCGAAAATCATTCTATGCTTTATAATTCATTCCTAATTATTTCCATACATTTAATCTCTTATAAAATTCTTGATCTAATTTATTTTTATTAAATTATCTAGTCCATAATTAGAAAATAAATTTGGATTAAAAGTATGTGGCATGTTGGCCAAATTTAACAAAGTCTTTGCATTTGATCTTTAAATTATTTTTCATCTTTTAAATCAATGTCAAATTCATTGTATTCATTAAATCATTATTTTAGAAAATGGTTTTAGAAATCAAAACATTCAACTTAGGCATGTTGGCCGAAATACCTAATTTCATTCTTGGATCTATAAATTCATTTTTCTTACTTTAAATCAATTTGTAACTTGTCAATTTTCCTAGGTTAATTAAATCACACTTTTAGAAAATTGATGAGAACATTTTGGTCCCCCTTTTATTTTAAGGTCGTAAGCCTTGGTGATGTGTTCTTTGGAACACTCATGCAATTTTTCACATGCTATTTACATTCTAGAATAATTACCATACTTCTATAAACACATGCAATATATTAACACATGTAATATATCAAAGCAATCATAAACACATACCAAAAATTATTAAAGCTATAAACATGCTTACACACATAATCAATCACAATTAGGAAAAACTATAAACAATCAAGTGAATGAATCCTTATGGATTCTTCACCACAAACACAAACATTCCTCACCACCAACACATGGTTGATGAGGGTAATCTCCCTCTTACCTCTTGAAGAACCTCCAAGCTCCTTGTATGTCTCCTTCAAGCAAACTTTCTCCACCAAAATTACCTAACAAGTTTAAACAAAATTTCTACAATTTACTAATATTAAAGAGAGCTTAAACCATGGATAAATCATGGCTTAGAACTTTGAAAAAGAATTTAGAAATAGAAAACAAGAAATTTCACCTTCTAGGTAAAATCTCCCAAGTAGGTTTCCAAGCTTCAAATGAAGGATTTTGCAAGAACTCTCAACTAGAGATGTTCTTAGAATTGTGTTTAGGTTTAGAAAACTTGGTTGGATAAATTTTTGAGTGGTTGGATGGTCTTGAAGTGTGTTTGGCCAATCCATGGGGAAGAGAAAAAGGAAAGAAATTTGGTTGCTTGATCTTGGTTCTTTGGAGAAAAGGATATAGAAGAGAACAAGTGAGATAAATGGGTGAAGTTTGCCCTCTTCTTGGAAGCTATGGCCATGAAACACAAGGAAGGAAAAAGGGATGAGAGCTTTTGCTATTTGGAGAATTTTGGAGTAAGAGGAAGGTCTTGACTATGCTTGGCCGTGAATGACCTTGAGAGAAAGTAAGAAATATTGGTTGTTTTGTTTCCTTGAATGATAGCTAATTGTAGGATTTCACCAAAGGTGAATTGCCGTAGAAGCCAACAAGGAGAGCCACCAAAATTGACTAATTTTAGGAAATGGAAATTAGCTTTATTTCCTTTTTGAAATGCTTGGAGAGCAAGAATATATTGAAGTGTTGGAATTGCCTTCCTAAAGGCATGCATTGCCGTAAATGCATCATGAAGAGAAGCCATCAATATTGACTTTGTCATACTTAGTTAATTAATAAAAGATAGAAAGAAATCAATTGCAATATTTTGCCTTACAAAGATTTAGCTTTGCCATGGAAGCAACAAAGAAAAGCCACTAAATTTGACTATTCTTCCTTTTATTCAATTTGGCATCCTACATGCATTTCACAAAGCCTTCTACGTGAATTTACTTTATGAATTTGGCTATTAGAGCCAATTCCTCCACCGTAGAACCATTGCATTTCAAGAAGCCTAAATTTATTTGATAGCTTGTTTTCTATTGGTTCTTAAAAATTCAAGTCATTAATCTTGACTAATTTCTATTGGTTAAATATTTACTAACTTGGTTCTTATTGGTTGCTATTTTTGTTGACCAATTTCTATTGGTGCACACTATATATATATATTTTTTTATAGTATACTTTAACCAATGAACAATATTTATTATTTATAAAGTCAATATCCATTATTTATAAAGTCAGTATCCATTATCCAATGGATAATAAAATACACATAGATTTTTATTTTATACTAACAGAGTAGCAATTATTATTGATCATTTTTTTTCTACTGATTACCCTTGATGAGTCATAAAGCGAGTCATCACAGAGAAATTTCTAGAATATGTGACTCACTACGATGAGTCAGTATGATGAGTCATCGTGGAACTACCTAGAACGGGTGAGTCAGCATGGCGAGTCAGCGTAGATATTTTCCAAAGCAGGTGAGTCAGCATGGCGAGTCACAGCGCTGAGTCATCAGAGAAGCTTCTGGAACTGGCGAGTCATCATGATGAGTCACAGGCTGAGTCACCACTTCTGGAACCTTCTAGAAACTGCTGAGTCATGATGCTGAGGTGTCACGCCACGTGTCATCGTCCTATTGGCCCGTTGCGATGAGTTATAGCCACCAATTTTGACCAGCTCCTCATTGGTCCACGTGTACAGCACTTGATGACTAAACGTGGGTCCCGCAAAATATTTCCGGGTCCACTGTCACTTATTTGTACTGACTAATAAAATAATATTATAATAATATAAAATTATTTTATTTGACATTAAATCCTAAAAATTAAAAGATTAATTTTAGGCTCATTCAGAATTGGGTTTAGTAAGATCCCCCACCTCTGAATAATTAAAAACAGATTTTCCCGGTCCGGAAAAATATTATTTTCCTACCCCGGAGCAAATCACACAAAAAGTTCATATAAAATTACAGACAGTAATATTGAGCACTGTATCAAGTAGAAAACAATTAAAAACATGCAAAACATCAAAAACAACACATTCGGGACGTAATGGTCATTTTCCCATTTTTTCCCACAATGTAGTTAATCATCCAAAACGTTCAAATAAAATATCTAGCAGTATTATATAGCTGTATATTACACAGAAAAATTTAAAACAGTAATTTGATAAAATTTTTATTTTACTGTATCGAAACAAATTATGTAAAACGACCAAATAAAATAACAAACAATATTATTTTTCTGTATTTCATACAGAAAAACAAGAAACAGTAAAACAGGGACACAACGGTCTTTTACCCAAAAGTTGGGGTGTTACATCCACAACAAAGCTGCTTTCATATTAAAATTTTGCTTATTCCATGCATCAAAAAGTGTTCACTCCATTGTCCCACAAAATCTTTAAGTCATCAATTAAGGGCCTAAGATAGACGTCTAAACTTTTACCCGGTGACTTCGGTCCAGGAATCACAAGAGTAAGGAATATGTATTCCCTTCTCAAACACATACTTGGGGGAAAATTATAAGGTGTGACAAAAACAGGCCAACATGAGTATGGAGTAACTGAACTATTGAATGGATTAAAACCATCTGTGCAAAGGCCAAGCCTAACATTTCGAGTTTCTAGCGCAAATGTCGAATGGATGGCGTCAAAACTTTTCCAAGCCTCAGCGTCAGCTGGATGCATGATCACTGATTTATCTTGACGCAATCCATCCGCATGCCACCGCATATATTGTGCAGTCTTTTTGGACATAAACAAACGTTGGAGTCTTGGAATAATGGGAAAATATCGCAACACTGAGAATGGCACATCCTTCTGATTTTTAGAACGTCCCACCTTCGGTTTGAATCGCGGATGTCCGCATACTAAGCATACTGAGTAAACACTCTTGTCCATGTATTGTCCATAATACAACATGCAATGATTAGGACATGCATCTATCTTCTCATATCCTAAACCCAAATCATTAACCATTCTCTTTGATCTATAATAATTTTCAGGTAACCTTTCTGATTCTGGAAGCATGCTCTTAATTATGATAATCATTCGGTTATAACAACTCTCACTCATGTTGAACTCTGACTTCAAATTCAAGAGTTGAGTTACAGCTGACAATTTCGTGTGCTTATGGCAACCATCCCATAAAGGTTCGTCAGGGTCCCTCAATAAATCATAAAACTTTGAAGCCGACGGATTCGGATCTTCTTCCAAATCTTGAACTTCTTGATTTAATATATCACCCGCAGCATCCATAACCATATCCACATATGGATTCCTAGTCTCCACTTCATCATCATGGACAACGGATGTTGAACCACTATCCCCCCATCTATCCTCACCATGATTGGTCCAATTTACATAACCCTCCACAAATCCATACTTGTACAGATGGTTCTCTACTGAAAATGACTCCATCCAAACATGGTTCTTACATTTTGCACATGGACAAAGAATGCGACTTAATGCATCAGAAACCATCGGGTGTCTTTTGGCGACCTTGATGAAATCATCAGCTCCATCCTTGAATTCTTCACTTACAAGGCCAGTGTGATCCTTTCTTCGTAACATCCAACTTCGATCAGGTTTCATGATTGCTGAAGTCAATTTAACACATTAGTACTATTATTTTTGAAATCTCCATCTCTCTTAACATGGTATGGGTATGGCCCTATCCCATTCGAGAAGACATTTTTCCAGCGCTTGGTTGATAGTACTCAAAAAAATCAAACACCGTATACTTGACGAAATTTCGGCAGCACTTCCCATTGGTCTCCAAGTGCACGACTAGAAAGTGGCGACATCTACCACGATCAAGTATGCACCCAGAGAACAAAAGAAAATGTTACACAACAAAATTTCATCAAGTATATGATATGAGATTTAAAGAGTAATTATAATCAAGTGAAGGAAAAGTTTCTTCCCAAACTGTCCAACTTGGACAATTCAAGATTCAATACAATGAGCAGTACCTTCAAAAAGTACATGTGCTCACTAATATTGAATCTCAAACGGGAAACTAAGGCTTCGCTCACCAAAATGATTGTATATGACAAAGATCACTACAAAAAATAAATAAATTCTCAATAGTATACCAAAAAGTAATATTGACTCAAGTATAAGAACTACATAGTATAAACAATAATATAGTCTTTTAGTTTGAGTTGATAGGTTTTGTCCCTTGGTTACATAGTTTTGCACCATGAGAGAGAGAGAATGATGTTTTCAATGTCCCTTAATAATATGTAATATCTACAGTTGCTATAATTAAAAAGTTTCTTCCTCAGGTTCATCAGTTGAAAATGCACTTAGATTTTTAACACTAGAATACAAACTAATAGAATTGCAAGGTGCAGTTCTTTCCATCCAAGGGTCACTCCTTCTGAAATATATATTAACCAAATGCACAAGTTTTGATAACCACTTGAAAGAGAAACAGGCATAAAATTATCATAATACCTGGCAAATCAAATCTCCAATTAGTGTCAAAGTTGCAAATGCTAGAGCCTTAACCAAATGCACAGGGTAATTTCCAAGAGCCAGGTACTGTAAAGTAAAGCCAAGAAGAGCCAAACATTAGCATTTCCAGCATCATTATTTATTGTCCCCACAAAGTTATGGTCATTAATATCACTCATAAAACTTTGTAATTTCAAACTAAATTTCAGGTATTAGCCTAGATTGGACACGCATTAGGAAAAAGGCAATCAAAATAAGTAAATAACTATAAGAGAATATAACTTTTACTAATCTATAAAATTTGATTAAATTGTAAGGGATCAATAAAATATGCTTAGACTTTATAATCATGGTTACAATTGGACAACCTACCAATTAAGTAACAAGGTGATCTAACACAAAGGAAAATCATTGATTTAGCAACTTGAAGTATATATGCAAATAAGAGCCCCATGCTGTCAAAATGAACTATTAAGGACACTAATGATGTACATAGTATACTTAAAATAGATGCATTTTCAATGCATTGACAATTACATGGCATGATGGCTGAACTACATATAACTATTCTAACAGGCACTCTTAAATTAATTCCTATAATCCTATCCTTTCAAAAATAAAGTTTAGGAACCGAACTCTACCTTGAATCTCCTTTTTTATGTCACACAAGATCCAATTATCAACTTAAGAAACTTGCCTATGGAACTTTATAATTACTAGATATGACAAGCAATATTTCAGTTTTATATAACAAATGGAAAGAAAAACTGATCTGACTTGGAATAGATGAACTATTGCCTCAAGCTTGCTGCTTCATACCTATTAGACAGCAGCAGTTGAGTAATTTCACAACTGAGAATTCTAAAATTAAAATTGACAACAACCCAGAAATGAAATCCAAGTCATACATTATATATGAAAATTTAAGGTCTTATAGGATATGCTATATAGAGTATTGTGGTCCATAAGCTATTTATGTAACAGTGCTAAGATTTTTGCTCTGAAACTTGCCCTGTTTGTGACAAATAGAAAATTAAGAGAGAGAGAGATATGTGGCAGTGATAAAGGGCCTGAAAGATCAAGAAGAATCAAATTCAGGCGAGTGACACTGCTAAATTTGATATCACAAGTTTGTAAAAATGTATTGACTGGACCGTAGATTCATCAAGGTCCAATCACCCGAGTGGTAACTGGAAGATCAGAGAGCAATGAGGAGAAAGAAAGAAGAGAAAGCATAGGGCAAGTTGTAGCAGAGAAAGGAAGAGGAAGATAGAGCAAAGAGGAAGCAAAGGAAGAAGAGAAAGGGAGAGTTGGTCTTTGGCCCGAAGGTACAACTACGGTGATAACATACAGATTGGAAAGAGGTGATGAACAAAAAGGAAGAAGAAACAAGAGCTGAGAAGCAAAGATCTACCATGGAAGAGAATTCAAATTATAGAGAACAAGCACAACAGAAAGCAAATGAGGCGATTTCAACTGCTCAAGAAAGAAACGAGAGAGCAAAACAAGCAGCAAGCGAGACACTAAGCAACATAACTCAAACTACAAAACAAGCAACAAGCGAGACACTAAACAACACAACTTAAATAAGAAGTAAGGTTTTATTTTATTTTATGACAGTAAGTATTAGTTTACACAGTGCTGATTTAATTAAAAAAAATAGAAACATAAAAGGGTTTTAATATTACATGCAGTGCAAGGAAGACCATCACACAAAACAAAACAGCCTAGCGACCATCACCACCAAATAGTACTCTTCCCTCTGCCTAGTGCCTACACGTCCTTGCATCCCTTCATTACAAAAGTTCCACATGTCACCTATCCCAGTGTTTCTTAAATCCCCACTATTCCATTTCCCTCCCCACCACCTCCAACCACTAGCGATTTAAATGTTCACCTTTTTCAGGTTCAATGTCTTTATCTCTAGTAGTAATTCTTAGTTAAACAAATCAATTAAATATTTGATTTTCTCCAGAACAATTGCATGGTCTTATTGCCTAGCAAAAGCATCTATTTGGGGTGAAATATTTATTGGTATGTATACTTGTGCAATTTCCATTATTCGAAGTCCTAGAGTGTAAAATAGAAATATATATTCACGTTGGAGTCATTTTCCTTTACATTTACTCTGATCCTAGCATAGTGGCATAGTTCTACGTATTAGTCAGTTTGCATTTTCAAATTTCATTCAATTTCTAGGTAGCAAAACAAGGAATACGCTTACAGCTATCTACTGGGAAAATGAATGAACGAAACCTACTAATAAAGGAAACGGAAGAAAAACATATAGAGAAGAAGAGAAAGAACCAGACCTGAGCAATGATATTAAGGTTGAGATCTTGTTCTTCTTGGCAATAGGTTGGTTAAAATAGGTTATCCGAAATTACCTTTGCTCAGTCACAAAATCTAGAAGAAAATCAACAAGAAAAATCAACAACAAAATCAGGATAAAGAAGCGGGAGAAAATTTGGGATATTTTGGAAAAGTGGAAAAGTGTAATTTAAGTGTTTATATCAATGTGTGTGTGTGTGTGTGTGTGTATAGACAGATAAAAAAATTTAGATTTAATTAACTATCACTGTGGGGAGCAATGTGTGTGAAATGTACTATTTTTTTTTTCTTTTCGTGTCTCAAATATCTTTCTTGTTTGCCAAATAGTGTCTCTCAACTTAAATGATGTTTTATACTGAGACTAAAGGAGAAGCAATTGCCTTTATTATTTTATCCACGTTAGTATGAATTTTGGGGTGGATGAGACAAACCTTGATCTTGCAGTGAGTATTGACTGATTGGAGGTAATAATGAAAGAACTATTTGAAGTTGGAGAATAAAATCTAGTCTTCCGTTTACACCTGAAATGAGGCTAAATCAGAAAGAAAATTTTTATTTTGGTGCTTCTTAAATTACAACAAATATTTGGCAATCAGTTTGAACTGTCTTTGATGCAATTTATAAATTTTACAATTATAAATTTACAATGAAAATAATATTCTATCGAAAAAAAATAATGTGAAAGAATTAAAATCTAAACTCAAATTGAATTCAGAGATAGACTCAAAGGAGAGAGATAGTCCAAATTAGCAGGAAAGGACATTGGCAAGTTCAACCAGAATTCTCTTGATTTGCTGCAAGTTGGCAGATAAAGGGGTTGCAACCTGATTGAATCTAGCTTTGCTTTTAAAATATATATATTGTATAAGAAGATAGTATATTATCTATTGAAATATGACCATTTATAATTTTATAGCATAAATCAAATCCAAAAAGAAATAATTTGATAGCATAAATAAATGCTCTAGTTTAAACTATCTTGAGATAAAGAATCAAATAGGACTTAAAGAGGACATCATGAAGAAAGAAATAGTAATCAAACAACTACTTACTGAAGCTGTAGGAAGCTGAATAATACACTTTACCCAAGCATGAATGTATTACTGAAAAGGTTCTCACAGTGATACCTACAAGGTAGAACACTAATTATTAGTAACTTTATTTGAATGTATGACTGTCAAACTAGCACCAGAGTGCAACTTTATTTGATTATTAGTAACTGAAGAAGAAGATTATTATAGTCTTTAGCAAACTTACTTACACTAATTAGATTTTTTTGTGATGGAAAAAGGATGTAATAGATCAAATAGATGTAAGGAAATAGTAGAGTTAAAAGGAGAATATAAAGAGGAAGAACCAATATGTTGAATTGGCACACCTTGACCATTCCCCATTAAGATCTGCTCAGTACCAGGGA
This sequence comes from Ormosia emarginata, assembly GCA_029884605.1. Classification (NCBI taxonomy): domain Eukaryota; kingdom Viridiplantae; phylum Streptophyta; class Magnoliopsida; order Fabales; family Fabaceae; genus Ormosia; species Ormosia emarginata. The sequence continues at coordinate 26,748,381 of JAQQTP010000074.1, read as the reverse complement.
AAGAAGACCTCTCCATCAAATTATGATGATCATGTGTCACATGATTTGTAGCACTTGAATCAAGAAACCATGCAAGGTTGTTTAACAGATCAGGTGTAGCAATCATAGCCTGAGCAAGACCTTGAAATGGAACAGAAGTTGGCTGAAATGAGGAAGGTGTGGATGCAGGATAGGAACTTGAAGAAGGACAAAATTGATGACTGGAGGAGGCATAGGGAATTTGTGGTGAAGAAATAAAACAAGGATAAGAAAGTAAGTATTTAGTAGAAACTGGTTGCTGAAATTGTGAACTTGCGCAAGATAATGTGATTGATGTGATCCGAAAAAATCAAAATTCTGTGGTTTTGATGTTGTAGTGGTGTCAACAACATTTGCAGAAAGATTTGGATTAAAAGAAGACGCAACAGTAGAAGTAGTTTCCATGGATCAAAGCTATGATCACTATGAAAGAATATCCAAGGCAGAGAAGAGAAAACAAACAAGAAAAGAAAAGTTGCAGAGAAAGAAAAGAAAGATTATGGAACTTTTGTATTCCATCTATGACTGATCTTAACTATCAATCACGTGTACAATGAGCAATTGTTCGTAGCTCATAGTTGCTAACTATACAACAGAAAAACTAACTCAAAAAACTAACTCTAACAGAATCGAAACTAACTCATTATTGGCTTTGGTTGAGAAAGGTGTTATGTTTCATTGTTTACGTGATTGAGGAACGACATGCCCTTAAGGAAAGTGACAACATTGTATAGGTTGACATCAGCAAGCCAAAAATTTAATGTGCATTTTTTCTTAATCTGGTTGAGCAATCTAAATTTGGATTTTAATATGCATTTTTTTCTTTGACTACCCCAAAATTTACCACCCAATGACATAACTCTCTGTCTTTAACATACTAACTACCTAAAGCAAACACATTTAAAATTTATTCCTTAAAACTATAAAGTATTAAATATGTTTTTAACAAAAGTAATTTTGAATCCTGTATATTGAAAGGAAATCCAACTTATTTGAGTCAAATATCAATTGCAAAATAGAAACCATATAAAAGCTGAAACCATAACTAAAAAAATAAGTATGTAAGGAAAAGTTACAAACCGTGTCTTTCTTACTATTCTCTTTCTTCCAAATCTTGATCACTGGTATCAAGACGCTTCCTGACACACAAAGACATTTACACTTATGTGTGATAGTAGTAATAAAAATTGCAAAGAGAGGATAAACAAGTAAAAAAACCCAATCCAACCATAAAAAAATGAAAAGATGACAAACAGTAACATGCAGCAAGCCAGCAACAATAAAACAGTAACACAAAGGAACATTAAGAGAGGAGACAGAGAGATATAGACATATGTCCTATATGCATAACAAGACCTACAACTTCGGCTAGGATCCTACCACTTCTCTCCAGAGTAATTGCATAGACCAAAACTTCTACAAGAACAAGATTACTTAGGAGTACACATATTAAGAAAGGAGGAACAACATTTTAAAATATGACCAAAGTCTTCAACAAAGGAACAACTCATCAGAAACAGCCAATCACTTGCTTAATATTGAATGAGAAGCTTTATGTGACATATGCTCTTGAAGTTAATGTTAAAAACAAGTGTCTAAGATATGTTCTCTATAAGACAAACTTCTTTCTCAATACTCAAAGATCTCATAAATTTGGCAAATTACAATGAAGTATCACAAAATCTGATTGTTACCACCAACAGGAAAACTAAGTTCACCAAAACTCAAGCAAGGAACATAGACAGGCAACACAAAATTAGCATGAGAAATAGCTTCAAGTCTTCAACCAATAGGTTCAATGCTATATTACAAATATTGAGAGTAAACAAGTAATCCAGACAAGCAAATGAAGTGAAATTGTGCCACTTATTCAAGATTAAGATGTATACTTCACAGAGATGCAGAGCCAACATTTTATGAAGCCTTGAAATCTGTTCCTCTTGATTAATATCCTTAAACTCTTGCTAGAACTCCTCTAAACTTCCAAACTATCAGCAGTCAAAGAGAAAGTCCATAAGATACTCTTGACATTTATGATCAAATTCAATAACTTAAAATCATGCATTATCTTATAATACAGTCCTCACACCAACCTTCCCAGCATTAAGGAAGTGCATAAGCATAAAAAGTTCATCCAGGTTGTTTTGAAATGCATCAGAGAATCTGCCATAAGTATCTTTCAACTTCTAATAGATAAATTCAATAAATGCAACCAAACTTTAAATCAATAATATGTGTATCAAAAGGTGTGAAGTGTACCTAAACAAGTTGCACAAGTAAATTTCAATAGAGAATTCAGAAAAATCTAACCATTATTTGTGCCTTCCACATTGTAAAGATCAAATTATATCTTTTTTTGCTAGTTATAATTGTAAAGATCTCTCGTGGGAAAAAATTTATACCTTCCACATTCACATAACAATAACAAGTAACACTAATGTTATTTCTGTTTTAGAAAAAATTTCAAATCTTTCTCACTTCCTAATTCTTACCATTTTCTCTCTCTCATTATTTTTTTCAAAAATGATGAGTGTCCAGAGAGGTGTATGGGTTTGAGGGGTAGAAAATAACAATCTTGTTCTCATAATCTCACTTGTTCAACACAAATTATATAACCACAATTGGAAATTTAGAATACCCTAGAAGAAACAATAATTAAAGAATCACAAGGTCAATACTTGGCAAATGAATGAAAACCAGTTCAACAGAACATCTTAATTCCCAAATTAAAGCCAATTTTATAAACAAGTCATCCAAGAAAATTAGGAATAGTGACACTCAATACCATTATTAGATTGCAAGAGGTAAACAATAAGAAATGGAAAACAAAATCAAGAAAGAATAAACAATAAGAAATGGAAAACAAAATGAGGAAAAACTAAACGAGTAACTAACCATAATCGAAACAGATTGATCGAATGAAAAGCGAAAAAACAGAGGCAAAGAAAGAACAAAGATTATAGAATAACCCGATGGAAAATTGATGAAACAGAGAATAGTTTATAACTGATTTAGGAGCCATTAAATTGGATGGAAAGCAAGAAAAAATTGAAAGATAGAAGAAAGAAATAACCAGGGAAAATTCCATTTTATTCATGGAAAGAAAGGGTAAGATAATAGAACTTAAAGAATCACAAATCACAAATCTAAATGAAAGTAAACATAAAATAAGGAATGGGGTTGGTATGGCAATAATGGAAGACTCAAATGTTACCTAGATGGACGAGCAGCTACAATGATGGCTCTATGACAGAGAGGATCTGCGGGTTTGGGCCCAGATGCGGGTTGGAGTGGTGGGTGAAGGTTGGGGTGGATGAAGAGAGTGGGTTGGGTTTTGCTACGGGTTTGGGTGGTGGTTGGGAGAGCGAGACGATGGAGGTGGGGTGGGGTTTGGGTTTGCTTTGCAACGAGAGAGAGAATGGGGGGGGTGGAGCTACCGCGTGTTGGAGTGGTGGGATGGGCGCGGGTTGAGGTTGGTGTGGTGGCTGGTAGGAGGGAATGGGGGAAAGCGGTGAGGCGCGGCGTGGGTGCTGAAGGGAGAGAAGACGAGGTGGGGGTTTGGTGGTTGAAGGAGGATTTGGGAAAATGGAGGGCGGGTTGCTGAGCACGTTTTCTATCAAAATTAGCTACGAAAATATTTGGTAGTTAATTCGTAGCTAATTTAGCTACGGATTAGCTATGGATTAACTATAAAATCAATTTTTTTAGTTAAATTCTGTAGCAAAACTGTAGCTATTCTATAGCTAATTGTAAAAAAAATTTGCATTTAAGATTTAGCTACAGAAATTTGTGCCATAGCTAATCCGTAGCTAATTAGCTACGGATTAGCTACAAAACTTTTTCGTATTTAAATTTCGTAGCTAAATCGTAGTTATTCCATAGCTATTTGCTTCATAATTTTTTTTTCCTATCCATTCGTAAATTAGCTACCGAAATTTATTCCGTAGCTAATCCGTAGCTAATTAACTACGGATTAGCTACGGAAAATTTTTGTAGCTAAATTTCGTAGCTAATTTCTAAAATTCTTGTTGTGTGCATTGCCTAACTTGAGCGTTATAATCCATTTGTAGGTACCCACTCCCCTGGCTCAATATGTTTGGCCCCCGGTGCGCAAGAAGGAAACCACCGTATGTGTGTCTTTCTCCCGTACCATCTGAATCCACTTCAAAACAATGTGTATTTAATTTATTTGAGACTTATTATATTTATATAAAATCGGTTATGTAAATTAATATGTGACTTGTTATATTTATATAAGACATGTTATATGTAAAGAATTTTTAATTTCACATTTTAACTTTTTTTTTCCAAGAGCTTATTTTCAAACATATGTCAAACTCCACGAGTTTGAATCAACACAACCTATTACTCTAATAAGCAATTCGTATTAAAAAAATGCAGTAGAACCCACCTAACCCACCCCGCCAATACCCTAGTAACTAGTAACTACCAAGGGCTGGCTAAAAGATACGGGTTTTGAAGTACCTTCAGAGATGGTGAAGGAAATTAGCTTTCTGGTTAATTTTTCTAGCTTCCTGGAGGACGAAGACATCCTCTTAGTAGAGCTTATGGCCATCAAGATCGGTCTCCTTTTGGCTTGAGATCTCGGGTACAGGAAGTTGTGATGCGAGACTGATTCGCTAGAAGCTAAGCGCATCTCTCAGCCTCAACGCATGCACTTTCAGACTTACACTGCTACCATTGGTGATATTGTTGCATTTATGCATAGGGAGTGATCTGTTCATGTGACTTATGCCCTCCAAGAGGCAAATTACTATGTGGATTATCTTGCAAAGCAGGGTGCTTCTGGAACTGACACGCTCAAGATTTGGATGCAGCTTCCTCCTGGTTCAAGTCATTGGTTGCAGGCAGACATTGCAGGAATTTCCTTCTCTCGTAGTTAGCTATTTTCTTTTCTTTCTAGTGTTCCAAAAAAAAAATTTTAATCAATGACTTACAATTCAATCTCTCTCCTTCCTTAATCATTGGTTCGTGATCAACAAATATAATTCCTCTAGTCAACTCAAATAACAACATCGCATCCAAATTATTTGTTATAAATTGATTTAATGTGACTTTTAATAATCAATTTGCAAGAAAAAATATTTTTTTTTTAATTCTCAAATATAAAATTTCTAAGAGAAAATTATATATAAAATTTATTATAGGAAAATCTTCATTTTTCATCTCTTAACTTTACTACAAGTTTCATTTTCATTCCATAATTATATTGTTTCATTTATGTCTCAAATCATTTCAAAATTTATCATATTCATCTGCAAACCATTAATTTTTTTTTTTTTAAAAAAGTCCTAGTTGAAAGTGTCAATTGTACACTGGTGTTCATATAGAATGCAAGGTTAGCATATTTCATTCACAATTCTAACAGTGTTAGCAATTAAGATAAATTTGATAAGTTTTAAAAATATTTAGGGCAAAAAGAAGTAAAATATAGTTCTGGGACAAAAATGAAATTTAGAATAAAGTTAAGAAATTAAAATATTTTTAATTATTTTAATTATTAATTTTTAACAAATTATTCTCACATTTCTAGATTGAGAGTGGTGGACCTGGTTAGGTAGGTACAACAATTCCCAAAGTTGTAAATTCAAGATTTGAAATCTTAATATTGTAGGTAAAGTTTATTTAGGATTACAATCTACTTTTAATGTGATTAACCACTTTTAAGTAATTATTTATTTTAAAAAAGAGTTTAAATTTAATATCTTATTATTATAAATATTTTATACTATTATTTAATATATATAATTAAAAAATATTTTTTTCAAGTGATATCATTAACAAAAGTTTTTTTTTTTTTGAGCTAAATCATTAACAAATGTTATACTATCTAAATAGTGTTCATAAAAATAAAAATACTTTCTAAACATTGATGGTAAAAATCCAATTTCTTTAATAATTTAATAATACAAAACAGGATGATAGCTAAAAGAAATTTTTACAATAATTTTATATTAATACTTCATCAAAATTAAATTATTTAATATTATCAGTCAATTATGTGCTATCAAATGTTCAAATCATTAGAAAATTTAACCATCACAACTACTACTTAAAAGGTTTAAATTTTTTTCAGCTTAAAAAAAGTTTAAATATTTTTATAAATTATCTATACATCATTAGACAAAAATGTAAAAAACTTTGCACAATGTATGAAATTTAAAATCCAAACTAAATAACGACTTCACAATTGTAATGTTAAAAAAAAGAACACACTGGGGTCAATCACCAGAAACTAAACGGCCCAGAATATTTAAACCTAGTGTAAAGCCCATTACGAACTTCTGGAATCCGCATCAGAAGTTTCAGACCGACTGAACCTTTACACGTCAATACATTGTACTTGCACATATTTGAGTGTTTTTTATAACTGCTTCTAAACTCGAAACTCACTGAACTTGGTTTTGATCTGGAAAGAATTAAATGGCCAACGTAAGCAGAGCTTTAATTTACAATACAAAAAGTTACCTTTTTTGTGCTTTAGATTTGCAGAAAACTTGAGGAGGGCTAAGAAAAAAAAAAAACAAACTGATTTGTTTATTGCAATTAACTTATATAAATACTTAACAAAAGTTAAGCTGAAAAGATAAAATGTCATAAATCAGAGAAGCCACTTTATACATTCATATTGTTTGTCCAACATAGCAAAAAAAAAAAAAAATTACTGTATGATGGCATGGTCTTATTAACCATTGACTTTTGAATTCGCAAAGTCATGAAGTAATAATAACTATATACGTTTGAAACATTGATCATGAAAAAACATTAAAAAATATTTTTTGTGCTATTAAATTTGATATTATGTATAAATATTATATATCGATGTGAGTGTGAATAGATATTAGAATATATTATATTTTAAAGTAAAATAGATATACTATATGCAAATATGAAAATTGTGTAAGTGAAGTGTCAAATTTTAAATTTGTATATAATGAAATTGAAAAATATTGACTTAGGAGATGAAGTGTATACAGTGCAAAAACAATACTGCATCCGTCCTATTTTATTTGTCTTTTTAAAAAAATTGTTTCGTCGTAATTTATGTCATTTGATAATTTTAAAGATGTATTAATTAATTTTTTCTAATTTTATCATATTTTTTATTGTTTCTATTAAACCTAATAATTATATATATTAATTAACTTTTATAATTTCTTACACATATTGAATGAAATAAGAAAAAATAATTTAATCATATCATTGTATATTTTACTTAATTTAAAACTTTAAAAAACTGATAAAAAAAAATATCAGAGGGAGTAGAATTAATAGGCAAAAGATCATAAACTCTACTTGAAGGATGAGTGGGTTTCAGTAACCAGGCATTCGGGGAACTAGCTAATTAAGCCAACATATGGTTGTTTTGGATGCAGTGTGCCTATGTTGCAAACATCATAGATTGACCAAACCCATTTGAAATTCAGGCATTCTTGCAGGTCAAGAATCTCAGGTCGAATTACGTTGGATGCACGCACGTTTATATTTATTTTAGTCCTCGTAGAATATTGCGACGTGCGAAGCTTTGTCAACTGCTCTTGAAATAGGATCAAAAGCTGACCCATTATTTTTATATTTTTTTTGTGGAACCTGTTTCTTAATTGCTTGAAGGGCCTTGGGTCAGAGAATTGGAGTTGTAGAAAGGAAAATTATCATCTTACCGTGTACAGTGACCATACTCATTTCAACATTAGATCTTGTTTATGGGCCGTGAGTGAAACGATCTTAAATCACGCTCTTCGATCTTCTTTTTTTTTTTTTTTAGATATGTCTATTAACAAAACTTGCGTAGTTAATCACTTTTTGTTCTTCGTTAACCAACTTATTTCACAAGTATAGAAACTGTGATAAAATCTTCTGTCATTAACCAACTTTTATATGTAATTAACCACTTTTTTATTCTTCATTAACCAACTTTGTTTCTATACTCGTGAAAAAAGTTGGTTAATGAAGAACAAAAAAATGGTTAATTACATATAGAAGTTAGTTAATGACACAAGATTTTATCACATGGTTTCTATGTTCATGAAATAAGTTGGTTAACGAAGAACAAAAAAGTGGTTAACAACGTAGAGAAATTGGTTAATAGACATATACTAAAAAAATAAACGAAGCATGATTTAGTCTTGTTCGTGGGTTCTTCCCATGAACATGCCCGATATTGAAATGGGTGTGGAGATCTTGTCTGTGATAAGATTATTGGGATTGTTGTAGAAAAGTAGGTGTAGCTTTCCTGATTCGCCATCGCCTGTCAGGTTGGGGACATTGCATGCAAGCTTCTAAGGGAGAGGTAACCATAGAAGAACCTTCAAAACATGATAGACACTCAAAAACTTAGGTCACTAAAATGGAGTCTTTGAGAAAGTGTGAAAGAAGGGAATCCCTCACTTAAGGCACGGCCTTTCTTACCTATATATAGTACTGTAGGTATATCAACTAAATCTCATTTAAAAGTACATTAGTAAGGACATATGTCGTTAATAAGTAATAAAGTGATTAATAAAATATTATTTTTATGGATCGTGTGATTATCAAATTACAACAATTTTAATTATTGGGCGAAGGAAAATTAAAAAAAAAGCAACATGATGCTATAAAGCTCTTGCTACGCACAGGATCCAAAGAAGGGTTGAACCATTATGTGAGTTTATTATAGGTAACCTTACTTTGCATATGCAAGAAGTTGATTCCACGACTCAAACTCGTGACTCTCAAGTCACATGGCGACAACTTCAATCGTTACGTCAAGGCTCCCCCTCTCAATGAATGAAAATAACAATATAAAATAAATTGAAAGCAATAAAATAACTAACAACACTTAAGATAATAGAGTTCAACCAAGTATCAAAGCCCTAGGATTAGGAACCCACTATAACTATCCTTTATGATGAATATTAATTCTTCTTTATTAATGATTAAATATGTTTTTGAAGGCAGTTTATCTTGAATTGTTTGAAGTCCTTTCTCAAGGCATTAAAAACATGTTAAAACCAAAATAATCATATTCTTATGACAATTAAATTAGTTAAATCCATTGAGTTCTGTGATATCTTGTTAACCCTCGAAGGATTACACCTATCTCTAGGTCGAAATTTGCAAATTCAAATCCATGATTATCAAGCATTAGACTTCATCTCTCAATCTTTCACATAGTACCCAAGATCATACAAATATGTGATTTGACATACCGCAAGCATTAAGAACACAAGGATTGAGTAAAAAACATTAATTATTTCATTAATAAAGGAGAAAATCAAATATTCAACATAATAAAGTAAAGTGTTTCATCTAAACCCTAGAAATAGAGGGATTTAGCCACTCATGACAATCAAAACACAAACAATATTCAAAGATAGAGAGACAACCATGAATTTATCCTAAGAATATAGAAAATAATAGAAGAAGAAGAAGAAAGAATGATGGATGTCTTTAATGGATGTCTCTTCTCTTCTTGATGTTGCCTTCAACCCTTGTTCTTCAATCATTTGCCCCAAATCTCCTTCTTCAATTTTGTTATCGCTTGCCTATTTTAAAGGATTAACCCTAATTGAGCTATAGTAGGAATTAGGATGCCAAAATTGCCCTTAATTGGAGTGTCAAAGCCTAATTGGGCCTTTAAAATTAAATCTCGCACTTTACCCTCCAACCATGTAATCTGACAAATTACTTGGAAAGTGGTGTGTAAAATGTTGTTTCTAAATTTGCCAAGTCACACGACTTAAGTAATTTTACACATGAGAGCATGTAACTTTCTATAATGGTTTTTCTCGATCTCAACATGCTAGGAGGTGTGTAATTCTCCAAATTACATGACAGGGGTCGTGTGATGCTCTAAAATGGGATTTAATCATCATTTTCTTCAAGAAAGTTGTAGCACTTCCTATTTGCTTTCCAATTCCACTAAAATAGCTCAATTTAGACCTCTATAGCTTAAGTTACGTTGGTTTTACTGTGCAAAAGTCAAGAATTCTAGAGTCTAGGGTGAGAATTTCGATATATGGCTTAACCTTCGCCACTCCAATCATTTGAAATTGCAAGACTTTAACTCCAAGATCATGATTTGATCCTAAAATCACCAAGAAAATCCAATTATCAGTTGACAAGGGTAATTTAATTAAAACCAACTTAGAATAGGCTAAACATTATTGAAAAATGCTTAAACCCATATCAAAACAAGTCATAAATGTGTGTTCTCAAGCAAAACATCATAATACAAAAAAGATATATTCATGTGATAGTTACATAAGATAATGCATTAATAAAAGACAACAAATTAAATATGACATGACATAAGATTCACAAGATAAGAATTAGTTATAAATCATTTGGCCTCATGTTTCCTAAGTTGTTGTGCTAAGATTTCTAACACCACCAAACTTGCATTCTAAGTGCTACTCATCTTTCTCAATTGACCATTTTATCCATTCATGCTTTCTCATCAGTCTCAAGTGCTTCCGCACATCCACTAGTTTTCTTGGCCCCTCTAAATCGTTGTGGTTCTAGCTCCTTGGTGCAAGCATAATAATGCCTCACATCTCTTTCCTAGACACCGATGGGGAAGTAAAGGCTGTTTTTTTAGAAGGACAAAATCCATGTAAACTTAGCGGTCTTTAAATGAAGTCTAGTCACGAAAATCTTCTCCAACTAGCCAAAAGTTCATAGCACCATGTTGACAGTATTGTCAAAAATTTGGAACCATCCCAAAGGCTAGTGTGAAGAAGTCCAACCATCAATCTATCACTACTATTTTGATGATGGAATTGAGATGCATAGAGTTTTCCTAAATCAACCATGGTTGTACAAAAACTAGTTATTGGAACAAAAGTAATGGGAGAAAGTTTATGACATTGCCTCATATAAGTTTCATCTTGTCCCTTTCTAGGTGCAATGGTAGGCTATAATAGGAGAATGTCATACCAGGTTAGGAAGTATACTATGCAAAATGTAATGCCTCAAAACTAATACTATAAGTATATCTGGATTACACAGAAGTAATTAAGTTTAGACACGTCACAACTAAACTAATTCTATTACATATATGAGCCTTGTGAGGGAAAGATAATATTTTCAAGTATAAATATACATCTGAAATACTCAATTATAAACTTGACTTATACAAGCCATATTGTCATTAATATTCCTTACAACTAGTACATTTGTTTTCAAGTGATACAAACTAAGCCTTTATAGACATATGTACATATAAACTATATACAAACCATTGCATAATTATAAGTACAAGGCAATGGTAAAAAATGATAAGTAAGTATTTACTACATCAACATCTTCACTTATACTTCGTAAGTGGATCTCGTGTTGGAATTATCATGGAAAGAAGAGATAAAATGAGTGAGAATTCTAGAAATTCTCAATAGCCCTAAAATATAAATGTCATCATAATAACTTCAACTACTTTGGGAAAATCAAATCAATACATCAAATATCATATAGAAAGGTGATTAATGCCAAAATGATTCCTTTTTCTTCCCGAGGTAGAAATTCAATTTTTATCATTGATTAACAACGCATATTCAACTAATATAACTAATTTCATCTCATCATCAATAAATCATAGATTCCATCTAGAATATATCAAGTACGAGCCACACTACAAAAAAAGGTCAAATTGTGTCGATTGAAAAATTCTGCTCACGACAGTTTGTTAACAGCCACGATTTACATGCCGTGAGGTTAATTTTTGGTGGTTAAGACCAACTGCCAGAATAACCACCGCTAATTGATTATTTAGTGGCGGTTAGAACCACCACGAACAAATGAAATGTTTGACGATTCCTTGTTATTTTGTGGCGATTACAAGACTCATAAGGGCTAAAATTAAATATATTAGTGGCAGTTAAAAACTGTCACTATAATTTTGAACTATGAAATGCCGTAACAACTGCCACTAAATGCAAAGAATAATAAATTTTTATTTAATTTAGTGGCGGTTTTGAACTGTCGTTGTTTGACTAAAAATACTAGCAAAAATCGTTTATTTTTTGTATTTAACTTGTTTTTACATTTGATATTTAACCTATCAAGAACCAGTAGTCAACAACACATAAAAAATACACTTCAAATACTTCAAATATCAAATTAAATATAATAAAAAGCAAATGACATTGTAATAAGTTAAGTAGCACAATGACTACTATCAAAGTATCACATTAACTAGTACCAAATTAAGTAGCAAAATAACTATTACAAGTATTGAAATATCCAAATGTTCATGAGATTGTCAAATAGTCATGGAAACTACTACCCCAAACAAACAAGTAGTTGTCCATAGGCTAAATACAAAAGGTATCATTTATTAATGCGAATGTGGTTCATGGCTGGCTGATGAAGAGCATCTTGCACCCCCAATTGGTGAACCTTCACCACTGGCTTAATCAGGAAACTAAAATCGAAAATATCCAATCAGCAATAAAACTAAAACTTGTTGGCAGCAATTAAAAACCAAATTGGCTAACACTTATACTTTTAATTCTGGATAAATATTTTTTTTGTACACTTAAAGTAATTGATCACTAAAGTTGCTTATTATATGTATCTTAAGGAAATTTATAAAATATTTCTTGAATGAATACCTGTGAACCTACGATATTGCCAAGGTCAGTTGGAATGTGACCCACAATGCTTCGAAGCACAGAAGCCATTTGGACCATTTGAGTTTCTAAACTGTGCATCCTCTCATTGCTGGTTCGTAATTCTTCTCGTAAATTCTTGACTTCTACAACCAAGGCTGGTTTGTTAGTCAAGGACAATGAGATTCCCTTCATTTGGTGAGTGGACAAACCCAAGACTTGAGAAGGACAAGGGCCTAACCCTATACCCCAAACATAACCTAAGTGTTGATGGGTGTGCCATCTTTCTTTTTATGTGTAGCTTAATACATGATTCCCCTACTTAGTCGATGTCCACATTCAATCTCATACAAATTTTAAAAGATAAAAGATGTGTTAGACAATTCAACAAAAAAGGATTTGACTAAATGTACTTAGAGAATATTACCATCTCATCCTTTCTCCTAGTTAGAGTCTTTGATCCACCCATGTGCAGAATAGTCAACTTCTTCTTATTCTCATAATTAGTTTTGCACATCGCCTGTTCCATTTTTTTAAAAAAAAATCAGATTTATCAAATAACATTCATGTATAGGAGTATTTATTATAATTGTATTATCTTTGTTTCTGGTCTTAACCAGCAATCAATATATAACACCCACTCATTCTGAGGAACGTCGGGTGGGTTATTCTGAATATTTTGATCTCGGGTGAGGGATTCATTATAGAACTTATTAATAACTTGAGTTGGTTATCCTTCCAATTTCTTCCAAGAATCTTCAATATATAGTCCTTTACAAGACCATCATCAACCGAAAATTTGTCTTTCAGTTTTAATAAATCAAATGTTAGATAGCATAGACCAAATTTAAATTATACAAATATGAAGTCATAATACAAACCTTTATTGTATTGTCATATACTTCTGTTTTGGTTGTGTCTAGAACCTTTGACCATTTTTAATAACAAATAGGGAATATTTCAAAGTCTTTCCCTAAACGTCCAAAAAACCGACCAAGGCGACCTCTTACTGTTACCCAAGTCACTTCAATACTCAAGAAGGGGGTGAATTGAGTAATTAAAAACTTTTCGTAGAGGCCTAAATTAATTTAAATATGTCGAAAAGAAAATTAAAAGACGTGAGATGAAAAGGATAAGCAGAATATTAATAAAATTCAACAAAAAAATAATATTAAACAATAAATTAAATTGCTAAAAATAAAGAGATAAAGGAGAGAAGAGCATAAAGGAGAGAAGAGCAGGCACAATATTTATCCTAGTTCGGCCACCAACCACTTGTGGCCTACGTCCAGTCCCCGAAACACAGTTCGAGATTTTTTACTATTCAATACAAGCTTAAAACAGGTGCTTGCAACCTTTACACAACAGGGATACCTCACCCTATTTACTAGAGGGATACCTCACCCCCTTTGAAGGATACCTCACCTTCTTTACAACAAGGGATACCTCACCCTCACAAATTCACTAAGGGATACCTCACCCTTTTACAAAAGCAGAAAATAGATGAATAGAAACTCTCACTTAGAGCAAATGTTACAATTTGAAGCACTACGAAGCTCTCTTAGGATATCTCAAGGTTTTGGCGAAAAGAGCATAGAAAATATGAGAAAAATAAAAATTACGTTTTGGCACAAGCAAATAATAGTTCAGATCATTGGGCAACCTTCAGAAGAGACCCAAGGTCTTTATTTATAGAGCAACGAAGAAAATAGCCATTGGATACAATTAAAACACCATTAAAGTCAAATATGGCCGTTTCTTTCCAATTCAGATAGCTTCGTAAAATCCATTTCTGAAAAACATTATTCGAATGCCTTATGAGGTATTCGAATAACTCATTTTGAAAAGCTTCGTGAAAACCAGTTCTGAAGAAGGTTATTCGAATACTTTAATAGGTTATTCGAATACTAGTAATTTAAAATGTCTTTGAGAAACAATTTAGATAAAGGTTATTTGAATACCAAGTGTGGTTATTCGAATACCACTTTGAAAAATAGAAAACGTATGGATATTGAAACATGGTTATTCGAATACCATAGGGTGTATTTGAATACCCTTGAGACAAAAACAGTTTTAACACATTCGAATGAGCAGAAAAATGATTTTTTGTATTTTGGAAACTTATTATGAAAAGCATTTCTTTGCAACCTAAACCATGAGATATCCAAAAGGCTCCTTGCAAAGATCCTAAGTCCTAGAGCTATTCTTGAAGGTCTTTGGACTTGGTCTTCTTATTATCTTCATGTTTGTTATCATCAAAACTATTATCCATGATAGCTAGCCAATTACACTTACTTCCTTTATTGCCTGACCAGCTTTATTCAATGGCTCTTTCACCATTTTTCCCATAGGGAGAACCCATATATCACTAACTTTCATGTGTGCCTTATATGTTGTACCTTCCTCGTCACTTGTCATTTGAAATTCAAATCATCAATCCAAACTAAAAAAATAATTCTCAAAGTATTATGAAAATAAAAAGGCTCAAAGCATCAACAAAACAACAATTATCAAAGCATTAAGTTTGTAACACCCTTGTAGGGATGTCACATTTATAAATAAAATAACAGAAAGATAAATAAAATCTACCCAAGTTGTAAAACATTTGTAACATAATATTGCGGTTGTAAAAATTCTTCTTGTTAAACAGAATAGTATTAAATAAAATAACGCGGAAACACAAAATAAACAAACTAACATCACACATAATATACATATGGTTTTAGTTATAAGTTATACAAATAATTTACAACTATCTATATTTAAACTAAAACAGTAAACAAAACAGTAAAAGGTCAAATATATACAAATGCAGACGCGCCCAAGTACACATCATGAATATCTAACCCTCTGAAGGATCACTCTCAGATGAAACTTCAGGTGATAGATATCCAGGATGCCTCGACCCTCTACGGACACGAGTCCGTGCAGTCGATACGCTGCTGATCTCGCTAGGCGCATCAAACATACCGCCCCAATGACGCTTAAGAGATAGCGGCAACTCCACATGTAAATACAACAAAGTAGAAAAGATCGGCACTCCATCAAACTCCGTACGTATGGTCACAGTCAGACGCCCTACATACGTCACCGAATCACGATCCTCTCGCAGACGCCAGGCTTCAGAGCCTCCATGAAACTCAAGTTGCACAAATCCAAAGAAACCTGGTAGCATCATATCCACACAATCAATCCAATGGATATGGATGATCGGATGGTTCTTGCTCGTAGAACTGATCTTCGGCTTGCTGCTCTTCCTCCTCCTCTGGATACTCACACTCAAGAGGCTGTTCCTCTTCCTCAAACTCTTTATCATATAATTTAAAATATACAGAGAACACATACAAGAAAGAGGTAAGACAATCTAAATCATCACAAACATGGTAAATAAGAAAACGATAATACAGCAAATAAAATAGTTCATACAATATAGAATGCCATAGCAACATAAACATAAATACAGTATATCCCAGATATAATATAAGAATTAAATATATATGATATCACAGATAAAAATATACTGATGTACAACACAGATACATATGCAATATGACACGATCCTACTCCATGGAGCTAAACACATACAGACATCAGAGAGAATGACTCGTAAAATCTATTAGTACCACGGCTGCCCAACCAAACTATTCTGCGGTCTCATGTTGCGTCTATAGCCCACAGTCACATGGTGTGGTGTAGCACACTGTCTAACGTCGTGTCACTACAGGCAATGTACTATTAGACTTTACAAGATCTCGATTAAATATAGTGTGTGTCGAGTCCATTAGTGTGTTGCCAGTTACCACGGCCCAGAGGAGCGACCAATTGTCCACATATGGGATACCGCACACTAACGTCTCCAAGTCCATAAAGAAAATGAACCACACTACGTTTATCGCACCGACAACACGATGTGATTCACCTCGTCAATCAATCCACCAAAAATTGGCATTAACTCAATGCATGATAGAAAAATTACCAGAATACCCTCAATGGTATAAATATGCGTATTTACGCAAATGCCCTCAATGGCAAAAACTCATGCCCTCATGGCAGAAACTCATGCCCTCATGGCAGAAATAAATACAGTAAGTCCCACCAGACAAATACTGTTTCACAACCTGTCCGGGTTCACCACTTAGCCCGACAGTAAAAATTCACTGTTTTCGTCAATCGCGTAGAAATTTTATCGCATTTTCACAATTCCATCGTTTTTACAAACGTTTTTAAATCCCGTAAATATATTTTACTATTTTTAAAATCGCGTAAAATTTTTAACACGTTTTCTCAATCGCATAAGATTTTTAAATTATTTTCTTGTCTGAATTCCTTAAAAATTATTGTTTAAATAAACAAAAATAATATTTAGTACGTTTAAACTATGTAGAATATTTTTCATACCGTATACTATCTTTTGAACATATTTTCTATCTTATTTGTCCGTTTTTACTAAAAATTGACAGTATTTTGTTTAGAAACTTATAATAATGGTTTCCGAACTTTTCTGTAAAAATTCTTGTTACTTAATTTTTAACCGTATAATTTAACTTTTGAAAACCACTAACATGCTTCAAAATATAATATGAGCTATATGTTAGAAATTTACAAAAGCTACTGTATTTTCTTCTAACAGTAAAATCATTGGTTTTAACTTCTTAAATTTAATTCTAATTAATTTATTTCTTCAAAACTCATTGTAGAAAAATTTCTTTTAGTATTTATTACTTCTTTTTAAGTGATAATAGCTTTAGAAAATCATAAACATTTAGTTATGGCATATTGGCCGAAATACCTAGATTTGAGATTTGATCTCTAAATTCATTTTTTTCTTGCTTTAAACCATTTTGTATCTTGTTAATTTTCCTAGGTTAATTAAATCACAATATTAGAAAATTAATGAGAACATTTTGGTTCTCCTTTTTGGTTGAGGCCGTGAGCCTTGATGGTGTGTTCTTTGGAACACTCATGCAATCCTTGACATGTTGTTCACATCCTAATATTTACACATGCATCTACTAACACATACAATGTTTCAAAGCTTGTAGACATGCAAATTAATACAAATCACAAATAGAAAAGCTAATAACAAACACACAAATGAATCCTTATGGATTCTACAATCACAAACAATTTCCATCTTCTTACCACCACCTAAGGATGATAAGATTAAAGTCTTCCTCTTACCTTAAATGAAGACAAATACTCTTTCACTCCTTTCTAGGGTTTCGGTTTTCACCCTCCAAGACACCTATCAAGCTTAAACAAAATTCTACAAGTTATAACATGAAAGAAAGCTTAAACCATGGATCAATCATGGCTTAGAACTTTGAAAAAGAATTTAGGAATGAAAAACAAGAAATTTCACCTTCTAGGTAAAATCTCCCAAGTAGGTTTTCAAGCCCAAGATGAAGGATTTCGCAAGAACTCTCAACTAGAGATGTTCTTAGAATTGTGCTTAGGTTTAGAAAAGTTGGTTGGATAAAATTTTAGGTGGATGGATGGTGAGAAATGGTGTTTGGCCGAATGGACCTTCAAGAAGACAACAATGGAGTTTGGTATTTTTTTGGAAGAGAGAGAAGAGAGAAAGTGTTAGAAAATCAAGTGATAATTACCCTCCAAAGTGGTGCATGGCCGTGGACTTCAATGGCAAGGAGGTGTCCCCTTGGTTGGCTCCATCCAAGCCTTAGGAATGATCAATGGTGAGGATTAAAACTTGATCACCAAGCTTAGCTCTCATTGGTTAATCTAAGCCTAGTCACTAATCCTTGTCATTAAGCCTTGTCACTAATTAAGCCTTGTCACATGCTCTTGAATGTTCCACCACTAATGATGCTTAATTAAGCTACTAATCCTATTAAGTTTTTACTAAACGTGGGTCCCGTAAAACATTTCTGGGTCCATTACCACTTATTTGTACTGACTAATAAAATAATATTATAATAATATAAAATTATTTTATTTTACAGTTAAATCCTAAAAATTAAAAGATTACTAACCGTATCATTCAGAATTGGGTTTAGTAAGATCCCCCAGCTCCGAATAATTAAATTAAGATTTCCCCAGTCCGAAAAATATTATTTTCCTGTCTCGGAGCAAATCACACAAAAAGTCCAAATAAAATCACAGATAGTAATATAAAACAGTAATTCATACAGAAAAACAACAAATAGTACAAAAAGGACACAACAGTCATTTATCCTAAAGTTGAAAAACATCAAACAGTACATTCGGGACACAACGGTAATTTATCCAAAAGTTTAGGGTGTTACAAAGTTAGTACACATACTTATGACATCAACAATCCAATATTTTATGGGCTCTTTCTTGTTTCTAACTCAGGGAACATCAGATCTAACAGCCTCAGGAGAAACCTCAGCGAGTAGATTAGGCTCAAGAGCAATTTGAGTCAGAGATCTGGCCTCAAGAGTAGTTTGAGTGGTTGGGCTAGCCTCAGGAGCAATATGAGTGGCTGGGCTAGCCTCAGGATCAGACCGAGAAGCATTTATATATCTAGCTCGCTTTGTCGTCCTTGCTATGTCTGCAACTATTTTGCAACATCATAACATTTATCATATATGAAAACAAACATTTTTATATCAGCAATTGCATATGATGTTCATCCATAATGTTAATTTGTATCCAACAAAGCATCAAACCAATTACATATCCAAGAAAATATCACAACGTTCAAAATATCATAACATTTTTATTTCACAACATATATGAAAACAAATTGATTGCATATCCAATAAAATATCACTCATAAGGTTTCACATATAATGTTCATAGAATATCCTAGACATATTTCTATATCAGAAATAACATCATCATTAGTTAATATGGGAAGTTCATCATCCACACCATCTCTTGCTAATGGCAAGTTTGCAACTTCATTTGGAAAAAATCTTCCAAGATCCTGTGGGTCAAATAGTTCATTCTCATAGAATACCTCCCCATGTTCACTCATGTCAAACAAATCTCTTGGTTTTAAATGCATGGGCATGTACCAATGCTTTTCATTCCCATCCTCCACATAATACACCATTTGAGCTTATGAAGCTTGGATATATGGCACATCATCTACATGTTCACCGGTGTGTATTAATCGTGAGAAATTTATCTTTGTAAATCCCAAATCATCATTTGTCATCCCTCTATGATTAGTCGTATTAGCCCATTGACATTTGAACAACGTAACCATGAATCGATGTGCTTGTAGTTTCTCGACATGAGTTAGGTTGAAATAGGAAGAGCCCCCCAACTGGTTTTCCTATTTGGGGAAACAATGCATCTTCTTCCAAAGATCGAAAAGATGCATCTAGTTCATCATTAACACGTCGAGGCTGATTCCATCTTGTCATAATGTTGCCTAAATACCTTGAACATAAGGTAATAATATCTTGAGCTAGGTAACATTCAGCTATAAAGCTTTCTGGTTATGCCCTATTACATACATATGACTTCAATTTTCCTAAGTACTTAATATTTTGAAAGATATACATTAAGATTTGATGCTTGAAAGTGATTAGAATAATAAGAAAATTAACAACAAATAATAAATTTGACTGCATGGTAATTACCTTTCTATAGGATACATTCATCTATAATGAACTGGACCCCCAAGCTTGGCTTCCTCAACTAGATGGACAATTAAATGAACCATGACTGTAAAGAATGATGGAGGAATAACATTTCTAAGTGGCACAAAGTGAGCACAACATGATCTTGTAGCTTATCCAAGTCCAACATATTCAACACTTTACCACAAAGTTATCAAAAAAATGAGCATAAATATACCAAAACTGCAGACACTTGGCTAGGCAAAGCATTCCTCATGGCTAATGGAACTAATTGTTCCATTAACACATGAGAATCATGACTTTTCAACCCATTGAGCTTATGCTTCTTTAGGTCAACACATCTAGAAATGTTACTTGAGTAATTGTCTGACACAGTGATATTTTTTAAAGTCTCGAGAAATGTATGTTTCTGAGCATTAGTAATTATAAACAAAGTTGGAGGATAATTTCCTTTTTTCATCTGGCCAAAGATCCTCTCTTATACCCCATGCTTATAAGCCTTTTTGAGCATTGAGATTATACTTAGTCTTCCCATTTTCATTCAGCAAAGTGTAGATCATATTGTCACACACATTTTTTTCAATATGCATCATGTCAAGGTTGTGACACAACAAGTTATACTTCCAATAAGGAAGTTGGAAAAATATGTTTTTCTTCCTCCATTGATTTGAGTCAACATCTGCAGCAATACTATCACGAGTTCTTTTTCCTCGAACTTCACCTTCTGGTCTTTTGCCAAATCTAACTTCAACATTCTTAACCTGTTTCCAAATTTTTATGCCAGATAATGTTATTGGAGGATTCCTCTCCTCTGTGTTGCCATCAAAGTAGCATCGATCCAATCTAAATTTATGTCCTAGCACTAGAAAATGATGATGGCCCATAAAATACTATTTTTTACCATGTGCTAGATGACATTTAATAGAGTCGAAGTTACACAAAGGACAAGCTAACCCAATATAAGTGTTCCAACCAGACAGTGTGCCAAGCCTAGGAACATCACTAATTGTCCAAATTAGTGCTGTTATCAGATTGAACATTTTATCTTTTGAAGCATCATATATTTCTACATTATAAGTCCATAACTCCTTCAACTCTTCCATTAAGGGTTGTAAGTAAACATCTATATCATTCTCAAACATTCGCTTACCCACTATAATCATTGAAAGGATAAATGAAGTTTGTTGCATACACTTCCAAGGTGGGGTGTTGTGTGGAATTAGGATCATCGGCTAAATACTGTAATTGGTGCTCAAATTTCCAAAGGGGTTGAAACCATTAGTGGCTAAACCACATTTCGTGGAGCAAATTGAGTGTGTATTTCATCAAATCTCTTCCATGCTTTAGAATCCCTTGGATGTCGCAATAGGCCATCTTTGTTATCATCTTCATCATGTCATCTCATATCAGAAGCAGTCTTAGAAGACATAAACAATCTTTACAATCATGGTTTTAATGGAAAGTATACCACCAACAGATGCATTATTCCCTCCTCCCTTACACCTCGGCTTCCATCTAGATGAGCCACAATGTTTGCATGATTGCTCTTTTTTATTATCAACCGAATACAACATACAATTATTAGGGCATCCATGTATCTTAATGTAATTTAGGCCAAGTTTGTTGATGATTTTCTTAGCCTCGTAAAATGAAGAAGAAATCTTTGCATTCTCAAAGGCATCATGCAATAGTTCTAGAATTATCGACATTGACTAGTCACTCATTCCACATAAGCATTTTATGTGATGCAATTTCACCAAAAATGATAATTTTGAGTACTTGGTACACCCATCGTATAATTCTTATTCTCCATCTCTAATTAGCTCATAAAACTCTTTGCATTTGTCATTCTGTCCCTGACTTGTATTTGGTATGCTTCCTACCCTTTCATCCATTACTACATTTGATGTTAGGAAGAAATCATTGGCATGGTGTCTGTCGACCCCAAAAGCATCATTTATCTTGTTTTTGCATTGGATCTTCACAAGGCAAAGTCTCATCCAATACATATGTCTTATTAATATTAATATCTTCTCTTGTAGTTGACTCCCCATGATGGATCCAAGTAGTGTACCATTTAGGAAATGGTTTATAGAACAAATGATTATAGACCACTTCTCTAGTCTCTCATTAATTGAAATGACAACTAGGACATGGGCATATTATTCTACCGTTAACCAACCGATGTATAAATGCAAAATCTAGAAAGCCCTTAAGCCCTTCTTCATATTAAGGTGTATTTTATAGCAAAGCAATCCAAGATTTATCCATTGCTACAGCTAAGATAACTTGTTAATGAATAAAGAAAAAGCAATGATTATTAATCTTTTTCCAAGGTAGTGATACTTACACAAAACATTCTATCTAGCCATAATACATTTCATGCTATTTATACTATCTAAGAATTCACATGAGAATTCTATAGTAACTCTTGGCATGATTTTGACATAGTTCTAGGTTTCTGAAAATCATGAAAATTCACAAGGTTAAATTAAAATATGTTACTTCAAACATCACCAGAAATTAGCTCAAAACAACTAGGTTTGATCAATCAAATAAAATTGAAAAGGGAAGCTATTTCAGAATTAGCATCAGAGTTCTGCAACAACTCTTGGCATAGTTCTAGGTTTCCAAAAATCATCAAAATTTACAAGGTTAAATTACAATATGTTACTTCAAACATAACCAATAATTAACTTAAAAACACCACATTTGATGAGTCAAATAAAATTGGAAAGAGAAGCTACTTTAGAATTCGCATTAGAATTATACAATAACTCTTGACACAATTTTAATATAGTTATATGTTTCTAAAAATCACAAAGATCTACAAAGCTTCATATTATGATGCCATTAGTAACATAACCATAAATTAGCTCAAAACAACAAGGTTTAATCAATCAGCCCAAAAATCAAGCAAAGAAAGCAAGACCAATCTATGTAGCTTCCAATCCCAATACTAAGCATATTTTCATATTTTTCTTCAAGTAACATACAATACACTTAATATTATAATGTTTAGAACCCTACCTAGCCTTATATATGACAATAGAAAGAATAAAAACTCATTACACAAAACTTACATTTGTTAAAGCTCCAAAGAGTTAAGACACGCTAAGGCAAAGTTCCTTGTATCTTCATTAGCAACCAGTTCAATTAAATTGGGGGGGGGGGTAATGAATCTATCAAGTATAAGCAAGAAATATGTAAAAACATATTTGATAAGTATGGGTTAGAATTTCTTAAGAAGGTGAAATAATGGTAACTAAGTGATCTTATATAAGTATTACTCAAGGGTAGCAAAGTCCTACATATTTTAGCCTTATTAAAGACAAAATTAACAAGTTTTGGACTTTTATTTATTATTCTGGTTTGTGTCTCCACAGGATAGCATCACGTTGACAGGTCTAAACTGTGTTCAATATCAAAAGGCAAACCAACATATTGGCCATCCAAACTAGAAACAACCTCTTTAATCATTTATGAATTTAATCATTTATCAAAAAGCTCACATAAGTTGTGAATTTTTTAATTATTTTAAACTGTAATCATATTATCAAACTGCATTTGATGAATATAATAATAATGAAAAGAAACAGGTTAAGTAGATGCAAGTAAAAAGCTGAAGATGCAAAAGCAATTTCATAATGTTAATAGGAACCTAACAATATGTGAAACAAACTACAATAAATTTAAGAACCAAAAAACATAATAGTAACAATGGCGGAGCTAGCCATGAAAACTTTAATTGTTTGAGGGAAGCCATGTTTAAGAACAAAATATAATATGAAAAAATAAGTATAAAAGTAATAGACTTTGAAAAAAAATCTCAAACATCGAGGCGCCGCCCTTGATCAACAACTTATTAAGCAAGAATCAGAAAAACATGCACAAACCACAACTACTAAATGAAAATAAAAATAGGAACATAAGGCATAATTATTCAGATCAACTAACCAACAACTCAATAAGATCACCGGAAATGGAAAACAAATAAAGTTCAAGGATCAAGTTTATATCTATCTAAGGGCAGTCCATATGCACATCAAACCTATATCCATATATACTTTCACATTCATCAAGGGAAATGGAAAAGTATCTAACGAACAAACAATACCCACTTCAACTTCTTAACTTATAGGGTAATCACCCATAACTTGAATAATGATCACCTACCACTCAGAGAGAGTGACTGCATCTAATCTGTGGATTGTTCATCAAATACAACCTGAACAAGAACCTATATTTCCTATATCTAATAAAGTTCAATTTAAAAAGAAAACATATAACTGTAGAATTGTCTTTGCCCTAATGATTTAATGTGTTAAGTTTTAATGATGACAGATGCATTACAAAAGGATATTGATCATGTTACATAGATGTGCTTAACAAGATATATTGTATTATGCATGATTGTGTACTTTATTTAGTTATATTTCACTTAATAATCATGCAATGAGATATATGTAGTATTCTTTATATAATATATCCAATAATGCTTTATATGAGTTATAATGAATTAATATTGGATTTGACTTTACTTAAATAAAAATGTGCAAAGTGTTCTTTGTTGCATCCTATATAGAACATATGTATTAGTAATTGAAAAATATCTTATTTGGATGTGTCTATGAAAGTCTTATATACATGTTAGACTAACTAAAGTTATACATTTATGAATCATGCATATGAAGATATTGAATTATGAATTTGGACTAACTATGTTTGTTTAAGTGAGCAATACTTTGTAGGATAGTCCAAGTACCAAGAGTGAGCAATGCAACAAGAAAGTAAAAAATCATAATTATGCTTAACTCAAGAAGAATGAGAATGATAAGATGTTCCAAGCTTTTTCAAGATTTGAAGAGAATAAATTTGTGGAAGCTTGAAATACTTCAAGAAGCCTAAGGACTAGAATTGGTATATTTTCTTTTTAACCTTTCTCCTATGTGAAGATAGATGTTTTATAAGAAAAAAGCTCAAATATGTTTTTAAATCTTTACAAATAGTTCTTACATGGTAAAATGCCTAAGAAACATGTTTTGAAAAGCTAATCATGGTGGTAATTCCAAATTATGAAAAATAGTCAAGTTTGAGTTTTGAAAAGCTAACATTTGGTTACTATTTTGATCATAACTTTTCAAATACTTTGAGTTTAATTTTGAAACTTATTTCATATGAAAATAGACTCAAAGATCTTTCTAATGAGTGGTGATTTGCTTAAAACATATGAGAAATGAAGAAGTTATGACCATCTAAAGTCAGTTTTCGAAACTAGAGTGTGACCTATTCGAATAAACATATTATTTGAATAAAACATCCTACAAATGCTCCCAACGGCTTTCAACGGCTAGTTTGCATATGAAATCATTTTTAAACACTACCAATGGTTATTTTATCTATTGGGTTCTATAAATAAGTGTGGATTGAAGCTTTTACAACTTTAGAACTCTTGATTTAATCCTTGAACCATCAAAATCATATTTTGATCTCTATTGAAAAATCCTTCTATTCCTTTATTCTTCAAGTTGTATATCTACTCTTGTGAGAGTTTCTAAACTTTATCTTTATCTTAAAATAATTGTAAAAGGGTGATGTATCCCTCAACATAGAAAATGGTGAGATATCCCTTGTAGTAAGGCTCAAACACAAAGGGTGAGGTATCCCAAATGTGTTATGAGTACTCTTGAATGTAAAAGTTTTTTAAGCACCTGTGAAGCTTAAAGAGCTGGAGGCTCTAGCACAAGGGTGAGGTATCCCAAGGTGTGAGAAGTGCTCTTTCTTGTACAAAGATTTTCTCAGCACCCGTGAAGTTTAGGAGAGAGTGAAGAAAATCTCAAGTTAAGCTTCAGGATTGGATGTAGGCCACAAGTGGTTGGTGGCTGAACCAGGATAAATTCTTGAGTTTGATTCTCTCTTCCCTACACTCTTTATATTCTATATTAACTTAATTTATGCATGTTTCGTTACATTTATTAATTAAGTGATTTAAAATACTTAATTTTGTATTGTTGTTTTAAAAGTTTGTGATCACCTAATTTATCCCTCTCTTGGGTGATGGTTGCCATGACTAACAAGTGGTATCAGAGCTTTGTGCTTTGTTGAAAACTTAACTGCTTAGAGTTAAAGATCCTTACTTGCAAATCAAAACAAACTTAGAATGCTTATGACAAGAAATGTTTTTCCTTGAACATTAGAGCAATGCAAATCTTGATATGTAATTTGAATGATGATGCTTATGCTAAAATTAAGAATTGCTCTAGTGTCAAAGAAATTTTGGACACCATTGATGCTCTTTACATTGCTAACAATAATTTTGTGTATAAAGTTGTATATAGAAAGGAAGAAGAGCAAAAGTCATTGAAGGAAGCTTGTCATGA
The DNA here is from genome assembly GCA_029884605.1 of Ormosia emarginata. NCBI lineage: Eukaryota > Viridiplantae > Streptophyta > Magnoliopsida > Fabales > Fabaceae > Ormosia > Ormosia emarginata. The sequence goes on along the minus strand of JAQQTP010000074.1, from coordinate 26,721,798 downwards.
AAAATATCCTAAAAAAGATGTTCAAACTATTGAAAGGAGTCAAATGCCTATTGGTGATGATGGTGCTTAATTTGAAGAAAAGGCAAAACAAAACAAAATTGATAAGGAAGATGTTCTTGAATCCTTGATGGGCAACAATGAAGAAGATGATGATTTCCTAATAGAGCCAAGTATGCTAGAGATTAAGACTACTTCATATATGACTAAAAAGGACTCTGAGGTAAATAATGTTAAACTAGATTATAGTCCTTCCTATTATGAGTTATAATGTGCATATGATGAATTGTATGATGGTTTGTTGAATTTAGAAAAGAAAAACTTATCTTGTTTGGAAAACATTTCCTAAATTGAAAATGAAATTGAGACTTTGGAAAATGAATATGTTTTTCTTGATGAGGAAATGCCTTTAAAATTTGAAACTTCTACTTCTTGTGAAAAGTGCATTGATTTAGAAAATCAAGTTGAAGACTTATATTCAGAATTTGGCAAAGCTAATGATTCTAATTGCTTACATTCCATACTTGTTAATGAGAATAAAATTAATGTTATTGCACATAAAAATTCAAGCAAGGCTTATGGCAAAAATAGTATAGAATGTAATAACAACAAAAGGCTTAAGTTTTCCATAAATGATCTTTAAAGGACCAAGTCATCACTAAATTCAATTATTTGCAATTTTTGTAGTCATCTAGGGCATATTTCTTATTTATGCAATTATAGAAGAAATCCTTATATGAAAATTAACATGGTGTAAGTTCCTAAAAGTCTTAAAGACTCTATTATTAACATTCAAGGACCCAAGATAAAGTGGGTACCAAAATGTCTTCCTAGTGTTTCAATTATGCAAAAATTTCTCAAAAGGATGAACTAATTAGTCAAAGGAAAGAAGAATCATCAATGAGAATGCTTCCAAAGCCCAATGGTAGAAGTTTTAGTCAAAGAAGGAAGATGACTTCAACCAAAGCTTCTCAAGTACAAAATGCAGAACTTGTAAACTTCAAGACTCCAAAGGAGAAGCAATGAGTAAGAAAAAATATTTCCCTAATTACCAAGGCCAAGGTATCAAAAGCTTTTACCTCTTATACATATTCACTTGTAAAGTTAATGAATCTGAGGTATATTCCGTGTAAGCCTTAAGCGATTGATAAAATCATGTGTACTTAGTAAAACTTGAATATTATGTTTAGCACATGATTATGTTCATTCTTTTTGTACCATAGATCATTAATTTGTCATATATCTTGGTACATAAGGTTCTACAATGCTTAGGTATGCTTGTTATGCTTTAAAGTCTCTATATGTCATGAAAAAAACATGTTATTGGTTATGTGCTTAATGGTAATTGATTATTTAATTTGTTGTGCTCAATTTATATACTATGAAAAAATTGATCTTTATGAGAGCATAATGGATTAATAATCAATGACTAACCTTTATGGATCCAAAATTGGTGGATACCAAAGAAAGTACCTTGAATTGTGTTGTAGGGTGACTATTAGCTAAAACATGCATTGAAGTAAAATACAACTATGCTACTTAAGATTCGAAAAATTTGAAATGGTACAAGTTCTCCAAAAGTGATGAAAAGATAAAAAGAATAACATGGAGAACCACAACATTCTCAAGGAGTCTTGAGACATGGAAGCTGGAGTCACCTACAAAAACTCAAAGAGCACACTTTTGGTTATATCAATCTTTTATCCTTATTTATGCTTTAAATTGAATATCATGTGATATTTGGAGAAGTAGAGAATTATCTTTATGTCTTAACATGCCTAACATGATCATTGTTTGCCTAAAATGCCTATATAAGTTTTGATGATGATCATGTGTTTCTTGATAAACTTGAATCATGCCTTAAAATGCTTAAACTATTTCTTTGGATTTAAGTGCATATGTGCTTCATGTATCCTTGTTAGAGCTAAAATTGCATGGTTGATAATGTGGTACATGTTTTACATTATATATCAACCTAAATTATGCTTGTAAATGGGCATAAATTATATTTGATGATAACTTATGATTTAAAGAACTTTTGAAGTTAGCTTTGCAAGTTTCTCTATGTAACACCCTAAAAATTGATTGTTTCATGATTTATATTCATTTTATAATATTTGTGATTTTTGTGAATTATTTCGATGATTTTGATTATTTTAATATATTTCTCAATTTACGTGCACGTTAAGCAGAGTCGAAAAAATAAAATATTTTTCTTGAGGCCGGAAAACTTTGGACTGTGAAAACGGTGATGGAGGATCTTATTAAACCCGAGGCCGAACACAGTTTATAAAGTTTTATTTTTCGAGATTTTATTTGATAAATAAAATCGCGATACATTTTATTATCCGTTAGACAATAAATACTAGTTTTGTTAACTGTAACTTTTGTCCACTGGATAATAACTTTAGTAGAGTATTAGTCATCTTTTCTAGAGAGTACTTTAATGACATCACCAAGATGACATCATCAAAGTGACATTATTCTTGACTTTTTCAAAAAGTGGACAAAGCTTCTCAAAGAAGCTTTGCACCAAGCTTCTAGAGGAAGCTTTACTTTCCCTCTCTCCTCCTTGTGACCCCACGGTTTTGAGGGGAAAGATGACAAGGGAATTGTCATATTTTTACTTAAAACATTTTCACTTTTCATTCAAAAAGTTTTTATCACTTTCTCTCTTAACTTTTCCTTTCTCTCACTTTTTCTCTCATCTCCATTTTCTCTCTTCACTTCCACGGCCATACACACCATTGTTGGTCATCCATGCTTGCTTGCTCAACCAACCTTATTTCTTGCATCTACTCATCACCTTGAAGCTTTTTCCTTTTGTGACCATCACTTGATTCTTCCATCTTCATCTTCTTCCATAAAGCCCTAAACTTGAGGCTTTGAGGTAAGGTTCTTGAATTTAATTTTTCCTTCCTCCATTTTCGTGATTCTTGGTCACCTTGGTGATCAAGGACTTCTCTTTTCAAGCTTTGGTTGTTGATTATGTGAGTTTGATCATCCTAGGGTTTTGGTGGAGGAGGTGGACGAATTTCAAGAGACACAAAGGAACTTGCTTTTCTTATTGTCTCTTTAGGTAAGAGGGAGATCATCCTCTTCAACCTATCATGGTGATGAGGAACACGTTTTTGTGTTGATAATAAGGAATCCATGAGAGGGCTACTCACTTTGTTGTATGGTTTTTAGTGATTCTTGATGATTTTGTGTTGGTCTTACCTTATATGACTTCATTGTTTGCTATTGTATAGTTTGATGGATTTGGATTGATTGGAATCATGTATGGAAAGCAAGGGCTCTTTTCCCCTTTGCTTGAGGCTCACGACCAAGCACCCATAAATGGGGTGTCCAAGATCAAAACTTTGTAATAATTTGGGGACTAACTAATTAAGTGATTAATGATGAATGGAAGGATGAGAATTTTAGGTTCCTAGTCCCTTAGAGCTCACGGCCCCATAGAGTACCCAATGGTAGAATTTTATGTTAAGATGAAAACTTAATTAATTAGATAATTAGATATTGATTAGGGATTCATAAAATGGAAAGAACAAAGAACAAAATTTTATCCTACAACCTAAAGTGATTTTTGGCCAAAGAAAGAACGCGAGTGTGAGTGAGGTTTTGAGAAACTTGAAATAATTACTCTAAGTGAGTTATATTTAGAACTAAGTAAAGGACTTGTTTAATTAGAGTAACAAAGATTAGGTGAAAAATATTAGAAAATTTCCCTAGAGAGGCTTAATAGGAAAAGTGTTGAGGTTGAAGCGTAATTTCATATCAAACCTTAAAAGTATGTTTTCACAATTGAGAATCGAACAATGAATTGTTGTAGGTCCATAAGTGGGGCCAAGGATTTGTTGAAAATTATTTTGGTCAATTATGGTGCGTGATTATGGAAAAAAAATATATTACTATTGAATATATGTGTATATGCATTGAGTCATCATGCATTGTGAAAGTCCAGTGGACTGTGTTTGTAAGACTTTATGCCTAGGAGATGAATCACACCTTAGTGCGGGTGGGAATGGACTAGTGTAGGTTACTTGTTGACCTTGGGGACGTCAGGGTGTGGCTATCTCACAATAGGCAGTTGGTAGCTGATAAACACATATTTTATTCATTAAGAAACCCTTATATTTAGTCATTTACACTCTCCATATTCTTAATTGATTGAGTTTGACATGATTTTGTGAGTTTGAGCTCAAATTGGTCCTAATTGAATATTTTCAGCATTATTGAGATTTTACATTGTTTCTGTATTTTAGTCATAACTTGAGTTCCTGATATCTGACAATCATGAATTTTATCTTGTAGGAAAGCTAAGAGGAAGCTCTACAACTTTGATGAAGAGCTCGAAGTCTGATTCAGATGTCTAAGGGACCTAAGTTTACATGGAAGTCAGAATACGGGTTCTGTCAGTAGAATCCGAACAGTGTGCACTCAAAAAATCATATCTCAAGATGTAATAATGGAGATGGGCTGAAATTTGGACAGTGGATAGTCAAGATCCAAATAAACAACTTTCATGAAGAACACATTTTGAGAAAAAGAAGTCTAGTAGGTCATTTTGAGCTTGCAAGTCGGAACAGAGGTGCTGAAGTTGGGTTTGAGCAACCTACGGTATTTGGGACATATCTTGGGCTTAAGGAAGCCAAATTTGACGAACTAGCTATCCATTTTATAGCCAAGACAAGGATCTACAACTTTCATGAAGAACACTTTTCGTGAATCTGAAGTATAGTGGGTCGTTTTTGGCTTCCAAGTCAGACACGAAATTTTCATCCATCCACTAATCCATCCATCCACTCATCCACTCATCCACTAACTCACCCACTCATCCACTCATACACTAATCCAACCACTTAACCACTCCACCCACCCATCCACTAATCCATCCACTCATCCATCCACTCACCCACTCAACCACTCAACCACTCATCCACTCAACTAACCCACTCAACCAATATTTAATCCACTCCACTCATCCACTCAACCACTCAACCACTCACCCACTAAACCAACCCACTCAACTAAATCAACCAATCATCCACTCACCCACTCAACCAATCCACTCAACCACCCCACTCCACTAACCCACTCATCCATCCACTCACCTTTGTCATTTTGTTACCCTAGACTTCTATAAAAGGGCACCATTGGTTATCATAGGGAGGGGGGACTCTCCTTCATTTTCTCTCAGTTTTTCTTGTGATTTCTTTCTAGCTATGTGTAACTAAACCTCCCTTGGTTAAGGGGGTGATGAAACCGCTAGTATTAATGTTGTAAACTTTGCATATTTGATTATTTCAACACAGTTATGTTTTTATTCATATATTTCTGAATCTATTGTTGGTACGAAGGTTTTTGTACTTGTTCCTACTTTCAAAGTAGTAGATCTAGGTTTATTATGCGCGGTTGCGGTAGTAGATCTAGTGGGATGTATGATGTTCATGTGGGTATAATTATCTTTGTGCTATTTGCCGCTTATAAAAGTGGTAGATCTGGGTTTATTATGCGCGGTTGCGGTATTAGATCTAGAGAAATATATGTTCTAAGTAATTTAATCCCGGTGTGTGATTAGACCTTAGTGTAATTGGTTTTCTAAATCTTAATGCAATTGTTGGATAGTTGTAAGAGCGGTTGCTTTATGACTAATCGGTGATTAGGAGTTGATTTGAGCGGTTGCTAAATTGGCCAACACGTAAGGAAAACAGAGATTTAATCACAATTGCATAAAAACATAATTGAGCATGTTGGAATAAAAGGATATGTGGATTTACATTATCATATAAATCTAGTGGTGGATTCAATCTCTTAACCAATTTTCTTATATTGTTGATTTCAGTTTGTTTATTGTTATCTTTGAAGCTGTTCATTGTTCATCAAAACTCCAAAACCCCCTTTTACTGTTTATTGTTAATCAGAGTCTAAATTGGGAATTGTTTAATAGTGTTAATTGAATTGGTTCTCTGTGGATCGACCCTTACTAACTACAACTAGTTGTAAGGTTTTTATTTTCTGGTGGGCCTGACAACTGATTTTTATCTTAATTTTAATCGCTACATCCGCACGCATCAGTAGCTCCTTTGTACCGTGGGACAGACCGATGCAAACACACCAAAGATCCAAACCGAGACACTGTCCTATATCGCGATCTTGTGAAGGATGTCTTGTATAAGCCATGTTACGCAGTTTGTTAATATTAAAGCACTTGATTTGAGGCTGATGAGATACAGACATGTCTCCTTGATCATTCTCTTCGAAGTCGTGTTTAGCTCCATGGAGTATGATTTTGGTACTTGTGCATGTGCATAGTCGGTCGACATATTTGCCTGGCAACAAAGTATATGATTATGGAATTGTTTCTTTTATTGATGTTATGATTACCTAGATTAGTAAATTGTTTATTATCTGAGCCTTGATGCTGCTTACTATTTTACTATGCTGTTTGGCATTATGCGCCGTTTATGTTTCTTTACTGCCATAATTGGTAATAATGTTGGATATCTCACCTCTTTGCTTTGTTATTCTATTTATATATGTGTTTCTTTAAAGACTGAGGCGAGAAAGAGCCCAAGTTTCCTGGTTTTTGATCAACCTAGTCTTCTGTTTTGTGATGGTATCCTGGCGAGGCTTTCTTGGGTATGCCAGACTGAGGTTTCACGGAGGCGTTGACTGTTGACACGTCAACTTGAACACCGAGCGTTTCATCTACGTGGGATATGTAATTGTATCTTTGGCTTAGGGTCACTATGATCCACCTGTTTTCTCTTTTGATGTTGTTGTATTGCTGGAGTTCTACATGCCGATACGTGAGGTGTGGGGTGATCGCGAGTATACCCCACATAAGGACTCGTTCCTATCCTCTGCACAAGCCCTTGCTTGTGAGTCTGTTGCTCCTATAAGGATTTCCTCTTCTGAGGAGGACCCATCTGAGGCTCCTTCTCAGTAGTTGTTGGGGGCATGATACTTTTTGTAGTCTTGGTGACTGTTTGTATATATCTTTTTAGGCATGTAAAACTTTTATTTTCTTTTGCTAAAATTGTTAGTGTATCTAAATACTTATGTCATGTATCTTTTGTATAAATGTATGGTTTGATCTTCATGTTAATTTCCGCTAAGTTTATGTTTTCAGCTTAAGAAAAAAAAAAGAAATTGCCAAGTTATTATATGCTTTATAAATGAAGAGGTTACTATCTATATGTATATAAATCAGGTCTTAATGTTATTTTTTGAGTTTTGTTTTTGGTGTGACGCCCTCCCGAAGGCGGCATTACACTCTATGTGTTTCAAATATAGCCATCAAATTTTTTTTCATACAAGCATATATGGATAAATAAGAGTTTAATGGAGTTCAAATGATCAAGAAGATAAATGAGACTTTCTTCTAGTGCAATAGAATGTAGTACTCAAAGAAAGAAAAATCAAAATTAAAGGACCAATAAATGAAGAGCATCATTCTCTATTAAACTCAATAAGTATTTTTATCCCTAAGTTATTGTGGCATTCTATATGCTATGAATTGTATGATACTTGTTAATAAATTGATCTTAAATGATTAGATGTTTTCCTTACATGAAAAGTATGTTTAGCATTGACAAAGTACTTAATTGGATATTAACTTGTTGATTTTGTCTTGCATATAGGGTAGATGATATTAGTTCTATACATGCTTTGATCCCTATAGCATAATTCATCAAGCTGAATATTTGATATCTATATTTATCTTAATCTATGATTTCTTAGTGGTATAACACCTAAGTGAATCATGTTCTTATTTTGAAAAGAATTTTTAGTTTGATTAAAAAGATTTTTTTTAAAAGCAAAATCCCTTTTAAGTAGGTAAACGTGTAGGTAAAGAAAAAGTCCATAATCAGAACCTGAAAGTAAAATTTGTACAAAAAAATTTCTTGTTTGGATTCTTTAAAAAAAATGATCATAGAGTCAATATGTGGCTTCTTGACCAATATGCTCTCAATCGCAAATTTATTTACCAAATTGTCATCTTTTTGAAATTATTTATCAGAATGCCACCATTTTTGTCACAGTGAAATTTTTTAGCCTTTTTTGTTCCACATAGGATACACAAGAGGATAAGACGTTTTCCATGTGGATACGCCAACACGCGTAGCGTTTTCCACGTGGTAACGTCAAACGTGATGGCGTTTTCTATGTGTAAATGCCACACATATTAGTGTATCCATGTTGGATGCGCCACACATGTTGGTGTATCTAGACACGGTCGTGCTTTCATCTTACACATAGCCTTGTCTAACTTAATTGAAGCTTCTGACTTTGAGACACAGTCGTGTCTCAAAGTCACACGACCATGTTTCACTTAAAGTATAGATACGTGTTTTCATGCTTAGACGACCATGTCGTGTTCTCACACGTTCGTGTGAGCCTTCTTGACATGAAAAATAAGTTGTTTTACCCTCAAATCATTCTTAGTATGCTTAAATAAAAACCTTTTAATTTTTTTATTTTGTAAAATTTTATAATTTAACTATACCTAATATTAAAACTGATACATTTTATCTAATCTCAATTAGGTCAAGTCTCGACCCAATTAAATTTAAGGCCGAGTCCATGTTTAGAAAATTAGGTCTATGAAATTATCAAGTTAAACCTTACCAAATCTAGCCATGAGCACCCTTAGTATATTGCAATCAATTTTTACACTTAAAATTGATTATGAAAATCAAAGTTGATTACACTCTTAACATCATAACTGGTTCATGGGCTAGAATACCAGCCTAGCAAGCCTAACAAAATCAATTAACATTAATAGTTTAAACATTCTGATTCTATGGAAAATTCAATAGAATATCCCCTAAAAATTAGAGGTTCTCAAAAGTACTTCATCTTGTATAATGAAACATATTTATATATATTTTGATTTTCATATCAACAAAGCACGTATAAGATGAATAAGCATAACAGAAACATTTATACATATACATACAGTCATCCAAGATTAAGCAAATGTAATAAAAGGATAATAAATTAATTAAAGTGTAATGACTACATCAATGAGAGGGGCCAAGGTCAGAATGTGGTGGTCTATGAGGGAGATTAGAAGAAAGTCATGGCTATGATAGGTGAGGATATGAAAATGACGGTGTAAGGGTAAAGGTCAAAAGATATGGTGGGTAAGTGTAAGTAGGTGGTGAGTATGCTATGGATGATGGGTAACCTGTAGATGGTGGATAACTTAGATATGGTGGGTAAGATAGAGGTGGTGGCTGAGATGGTGGGTAAGTAGCAATAGTAGTGGGCAAGGGCTGAGTCTTGGGTACACCTGAAGAATCAGAGTCCTTTGAAGGTCGTAGTCGTGACCGAGTACTCGCTAACCCTCACCTTCTATGGCGCGTACTTTACTCATCAGACTGCTCAGATGGTCCTGAAATGTCATTTGCAGGAGGAGCTGGACAAAGTTGATCCAATATAATGCGATCATGCTCCCTCACTGAAAATAAGATATCCTCCATGGACTGTAGAAGGCTAACTATACTAAATCCCGAACTAAGGTTTATGGCCAAAGCATGGATACTCTCTGCAATGTCAGCCTAAGATACATATATAACACATGTCATCATCAATCAAAACAAAATACATTTAGTAAATAGTAGAACATATTGGTAGGTAGCTTACCACAAACCCAATAGATACACCAGTACGAGAAATCTAATGTCTGGTAATTCTTCTGTACCAGCGCATGTACTCAGAATGCGCAGTGAGGGGAGCTTCCAACGGCCTTCCAATAACACATATTTCCCTCCTACTATCCCTGATGGCATATGTACAAAGTGTATGATTCACCAATCATCGTCATGTCTTCCTGCCAATGTAATCGAGTGCAACTCGTCAGGTTGGTGTGGTCTAGACCAAATTGAAGCATCACCCTATCTGGATGGTTTCACTCAACAATGTGAAAAAAGATGAGTGGTACTACCAGTATAATATCTCTACCTGTGACACAAAAATCTGGTAGTGAAGCCACAATCTCATCCGTATAGGGTTGCCATGTTTTCTACAAAATGATATGTACAAAGAATTAGAAAGCAAGACAAAGTAACTTATTTAAATTAATGTAAACAAATACTGACCTCATCACTCTTCAGTTGATCAAAGAATCGATGATAATAAGGAAGTACCCCTATTGGGATTTCAGTCAACACCTTATGTTTATGCCACCTATTTAAATGTCAAAGTCATATAATGTCAACACAAGTAATATATATAACAAACTAATATAAACAAATGATATATTGAGAAACTTACTGAAATCCTAGTGGACGTTGGTGACCACGATCAACAGTATAGGCAGTCATAAGGATAAGATTAGTATCATCTACAAGTGTAGGGACAAGGGGTGAAAATCTATGTCATGCCCAATACTGCAACAGTATTCAAGCACCTTCTATCTTGTGCATGATGTAGTCTATGGCTTTGCAAAGCTCCCTATACAAGTATGCTAATATCACCAATCCCCAATTGTATTTCCTAGTAGCGGTAAAGTATTCTGTAACACCCTCCCTAGGGTATCACATGTCTGACTCCCGACTCAAAATCTGAAAAGAAGTTCACACAAAGTTTGAGTTATAAAATATGGGTTTTAAAATTTCTTCTTTACTGAAACGTAAATTTACTAAAAATATTAGGTAATATTGAAAATCATATTTCAACTATTCATTATGCAATATTGACACCAATTAATATTTCACAATTTAAAGAGAAATATAAAATTAACAGACTTTTTTTTTTTACAGTAGCAAACCCTATAACGGGTCCTACTTAATAGCACGGTACAACACTAACGAGAAACTTTAACATACTTATTCTTTTTTCTGTCCATCTTGATGCATCAGACATCTGTTCCTTTGTCAACACTGCACACCTTCGAGTCCTGAATGTCCACTCCTTATTGTTGTCACCAATCTCAGAGTATCCATCGCCCGTTATGTCTAAGACAACTCGATCCTTCTATTATTTGATTTTAACAAGATGCAGACACAAAGAAAACAACATAACAAAGAGGTGAGATCACCTACACCAATACCAACATGGCAAAGACAGAGAGATAACACAAGCAAAGATATCATACGGATAGATCATACCACAATTATGATCATGCCATCAACATTAATCAACTATCATCATCCAATCATTTATCAGTTCAATTATCATAAACAACAATTATGATAATGCCCACAGCATTATCATCATCAACATCCAAGTATTCAAAACAATTGTCATAGTCAATATTCCGCAATTAATATATCACACAAATATAAATATACTCATATAATGCATGTGCATTTAGACTCAATGTTCCTACTCCATGGAGCTAAACTCAGGTCGGAGAAATGATCGAAAAGATCTGTCAGTACCACATGCCTCAGACCACGTGCTATAATTCTTATTTTGATTTTGCACATCTAGCATATACACGACAGTCTTTATCAGATTTTGAATAAGAATAGTGTCTCGGTCATGATCATCGGTGTGTTGCATCAGTCTAACCTACGGGAAGAAGCGCGACCAACCACCCGTGTAAGCAACCCGCACCCCGATGCCCCCAAGGTCAACAAGTGACTTACACTACGCATATCGCACCCACTCAAGAGGTGTGTTTCTCCTAGGCAATCAACCATATCCAAATCCTCATCTGGACCATTCCAATGCATGTATAATGCACCAAATACCAATCACGGTATAATACCAATCACGGGTATATACTCAATAATTTATCTCATATATTTCTCGATATTTTATACAATGCACGAATATATCAGTGCAAGTCCAACCACAAGGGCCATTCTTTTCAAATTCGTTTGTTCAATTAAATCATATGCCTAAACGCATATTTTTTTCCAATGCATTTAAAATGCACCACGTGCCAATAACAGGCAAAACTCATTGTTTTCACAAACAGTATCCATACACTGGTTTTACAGTAATCATACTATATTTTTTCAATAACAAAATCATGTTATCATGTTTTCATAGTTGTAAAATACTTTTACTGTATTTTCACAATCGCGTAACATTTATGTTACGTTTTCACAATCCAAAAATGTTTCTGTTATGTCTTCACAATACCATAACACTTCTTTTACATTTTCACAATACCGTAACACCTTTGTTACATTTTTAAAATTCCAAAATATTTTTATTACGTTTTCACAATACCGTAACACTACTGTTACGTTTACAAAATTTCGTAACATTTCTGTTACGTTTTCAAAATACCACAACTCTTATGTTGCACTTTTAAACCACGTACAAATTTTTCAATATTTTTCTCAATCGCGTAAAAACATACGTTTCTCAAATCGCATAGTATTTTTTCACTGTTTCAAAATCGCGTAACTTAAAAATCATTCTTTTAAGTCGCGTAAATTATTTTCCATCATTCTCAAAATATTTAAAACACTTTCCAAATCTCACAGCAGTTTTCTGTCATTTTCACAATTGTGTAAAAATATTCTATCACTTTTAAATCACATATTGATTTTTCAATAGTAGTTCAAATTACGTAAAATATGTAAACGTAATTCAAATCGCGTAGAAATATTTTACTATATTTCAAATCATTTTTAAGATACATAAAATATTTTTCAACATTTTACAATCACGTAAAATATTCCTCAATATTCCAAACATTATTTTGGACTTAAATAAATCAATATCATTTTCAACACATTTTTCAAATTGTGTAAAAATATTTTACTGCATTTCAAATCATTTTTAAGCTACGCAAATAATTTTTCACCACAATTTCATTACAGAAAATATTTCTTAACCTTCAAAAATTCCTTTTCAACTTTTCTCAAAATAATATAACTTTATACTTCATTTAATATATTTTCTTACTTAAGAAAATCTTTTTCCACAGTTCTTTACTCAAGAAATTCTTTTTCAAATATAACCCACAAAATCACTTTTCAATTAATTTAAATCAATGTTTCAAACTTTAAGAATTTCCTAACGTACTTCAAAACTCGAAAATCAGTTATACGTTAATAAATTTTCAAAATACCATTATATTCTCCATTTTTCCCAAATCATTTCCAAAATCAACCTTCCTCAAAATAAATTGAAACTCAAACGTTTTCAACCTCTCTTTGTTTTCCGTTACGAAAGTTTCTATTCTCTCAAGTGATAAAATGCTCTAATTCCCTTTCCAAATTCTTGTATTAAATCAATTATATTTCCACTTTCTTTGCAAATCCTTTTTCACTTTCTTTGCAAATCCTTAAAATCAACATTTGCCCGTTTCATTCAAAACTCATGTTTAGAAAAACACTTAGGATCTTTTTACACAAAATAAATTAATAAAAATCCTTCAAAACCATGTTCTTGTTCTCTTGAAAAACATATCCTTTGTTCATTTTCCATGCTTTTCAAATCAATCCAATTTTATTCTTCCATGAAAATATTAAGTTATAAACACCTATGTTGAGGTGTCTTGGCCGAAAATTCCATAGCCTTTAGAACTAAAGAAATTCATTTTCTCCACTTCATAATTTTCATTTAAACAAATCAATTTTCTTGTTCTTGAAAAATTTCAACATGAAACTCTAATTATGAGCATCAAAACCATAGCCCTTCCTTGGCTTTTGGAGCTAAAAATTGATTTCTTTTCCATCAACACATCATGGCATACACATACATATTTCATCATAAATACTATAAGCATGCCATATACTCATCATGCATAACATAAGCATACCATCAAAGCCATAAAATCATGCATAGCATATCAAGCATAGGCAAATAATTAAAACACATAAACACCCACAAATAAATTACAAGACCATGGATATGAATCCTCACATGGATTCACCATCCACCAAATATAAAACCATCTCTCACCACCATACTTGGTTGGTGAGATGGATCTCCCTCTTACCTCTTGAAGATCCTCAAAAGCTCTTTGTTTTGCTTCTTTTTCCAAGTCCTTCACCACCAAGGGCTTCTCAAATACAAAACAAAATACATAAAAATTAGTATACTAAGCTTGATTAAGAGGAACCATGGATCAAACATTGTTTAGATCATTTAAAAGAAGAGAAGAAATGAAGTTTCCTTACACTTCACCGCAAATACCCTATAACTTTGATCTTGAAGGAAGTCCATGAAGATGAACGATTTAGAGGAAATCTCCAACATGAAAGTTGCTTAGAATATCATGTAGATTCAAGATCTATGGTTGGATGAAATTAAAGAGTGATGGAAGGCATATCTAGGGTGCTTGACCGAATGGTGTTTCTTGGAGAAGAGAATGGAGTTTTTGTGTTTTGTTTTGGAGCAGATGATGAATAGAAAGACAATTATGATACAAATAATAGAAACCAACAATTTTGGCCCCCTTTAGAGTGCATGGCCGTAGCTATGCTTGGAAAGAAAGAAGAGAATATTTTTGCTTCTTGAAAATGGTCAATAATGACCAAGACAACATATAATTGGTGTCTTGAAACTTGGCTAATTTCCTACACCATCATAAAACCGTCCCCCCTCCTTCATGCTCTCCTTGAGTGACTAATCTCCTAACCACCATTATTTGAAGCATTTCTAGCCATTGATTAATTCAATGGTTAGGATTTAGGTAGACTTTTGATTTTAGAAGACTTAATCATTGGATCTTTCTCCTTTAAATTCTAACCATTAGATGTGTCTCCAAAATGAAGGGTCAAGATTACTCCTTCTTACTTTTAATCCAAGGGTCATAATTAGTCTTTGCTACTTTTTAAGACTAATTCTCCACCATTGATTAAATCTTCATCCAATGGTCATAAATGATTCTTGTTACTTTTTAAGACCAAATCTCCACCCTTGATCAATTCTAAATCCAATGGTTGTAAATGGTCATAGCCATTATATAAAACTAAATCTCTATCCTTGATTTAATCTCCATCTAACGGTTATAAATAATCCTATTTACTTTTAAGATCAAATCTCCACCGCTGATTAAATCAAGATCAAGTCTCCATCGTTAATTAAATCAATGGTGGATATCCAAACCACCAATGTTGACTTAAGCAATATAATTTCTATTTTTATCTGCTAAAATCCCACGAAAGAATATATTTACTATATTTTTATCGTCCGATAAATAAATACAGTACAAAACACAGTATAAGAAAATTTTAGAAATTGTTTTCGGATTCAGGTTTAGTAAGATCCCCTGTCTCCGTCTAAACAGTACAAATTTTTCTACGCGTAGAAAAATTTTCACTTTGCGAGACCCACCTGGGCCCACATACAATAAAAAAAAATCATAATCATCCACAAAAATCACAAATATTAGAAAACATATGAAAATCAAGTCAGATTATTAAAAATAATTAACATTCAAGAGAAATAAATATTTAAAGATTTTTTCTGGCCCGAAAATTATTATTTTCTAGACACAGAGTTAATCACTCAAAACGATCAAATACGCTGACGGAATAAACAAAATAATTTTACAGTACACAGAAATTACTAAATAGTAAAATTCTGTTAACTGTCAAAATTATTGTTTAAGAGATAGGAAATTCAGGGTGTTACAATACTCCCCATCTAAAAAGAAATTTCGTCCTTGAAATTTGACAAACATGATTTCACACCCTCAGAATAAATATGAATATTACTCTTTCATCTTTCCTTCCAGTTCCCATGTAGCTTCCTTTCTTACATCTTTCTATACTATTCTAACCAACAAAATCTTTTTGCCTAACGTTCAACTTCTCCTGATCAAATAGATATCTCAAACTCCTAGTTACTGAAGATATTGAATGTTACTCCAGAAAGAAAGTATTTCCATATCTCTGATACCAATACAGCAGCTACCAACCTTCATTCATACCTAGAATAGTTTTTCTCAAATGACTTCAATTTCCTAAAATCATACCCTACAACTCTTCTATTCTGCATAAGCACATATCTTAAGCTCCGATGTAATACGTCACTGTTCATCTCTAATGATTCACTAGGATTAGATAAAACTAATACTAGAGAAGTACTTCAAACATATTTCAATTCCTAAAAATTTTTCTTATATGCATCAGTCGATATGAACGCTTAATCCTTTCTGATAAGCTAGGTGAGAAGTCCTATGATCCAAAAATTTTCCAGGATTTCTATTATTGTCTTTTTGACTTTCCCACTGAAAAACTATTTTCAAACTTTGAAGGATCCACCACACTCACACTGCGCCACTCCGATACTATGACATGGATATAAATAGGAATATCCTTTCTTGTAAAATATTCTTTCTTGCAAATGCAATATATGAAAGAACATTATAGAGGTTTAGGAAGAAAAGGTAGCGAAATGATCTGATATGTTATCAAACATATTCAACAAGAATTTGATTTTGCCTAATTTTCAGGAATGAATTTTTTTTTCCTGAATTATTAACACCTTATTGAGACAATCTCATAGGATATGGTTAAAAAATAACTAATCCGTTTTGAAGATCATATCTGTTTATAAAACAGATCAAACTAACATAAAATTTTGAACGACAGATCAAACTAACACAAAGATTTGATCTATAACAATATTTGAATAACACAAGTAGCTCGATCGGCTAAGAATAGAAACAGAAATAAACAAATCAGAGAATTACGGATAACTCTAAAATATAATTGATCTACTCAATCATATTACACAAAGAACAGGTTTCCTCACAAAGATATATACACTATGATCAAAGAATTACCTTCTGCAATACAGTCTCCCTTAATTAAGTCTTCAGCTCAGAACACTTCCATTCCGCTTAGAGTAACGACTTTCCCTACTACCCAAGATTTTACTAACAGAAAACTTTGTTTTCAAAGAGCATAATCTCTAGAAATGTGTCCAAACTTTCCGCAAATTATTTTCTTTAACATACAATCCTTCGTTAAGTGTCGCTCTTCACTTTACGTACTGCTTCTGGTTTCTCAATGGTCGTAAATACATTTTTCATCGAAATCAATTACTTTCTCAATATCCTAAAAAAAAAACCAAGTTCCAAAATTACGAAATCTTATATTCCAAGACTGATTCTCTTCCATCAGATCCTGAACTGCAACTTCCAGTTTTCCACTATTCAGCAATCCTCTGTTCGTGCGGTCGTCTTTCCACATTGCTCCCGTTGCTCCTTAGCTGCAACTGCATTACTAGTAACATGTTCCACTTCCACGTACGTATAACCACCACGAGCTATTTCTTTTCTTCAAAGATGGACGAATCAAAATAAAATGGAAACCAGATGTAACCATTTCAAATAAACATTTGTTTCCTTTCGAAAATCAAACACACAGAGAACACAACACAAGCAAAATAGACCTAACCACAAACCCTAAAAGACTCAAACTGTGCTCTGATACCAACTAATGTAACACCTTCCCTAGGGTATCACATGTCTGACTCCCGACTCAAAATCTGAAAAGAAGTTCGCACAAAGTTTGAGTTATAAAATATAGGTTTTAAAATTTCTTCTTTACTGAAACGTAAATTTACTGAAAATATTAGGTAATATTGAAAATCATATTTCAACTATTCATTATGCAATATTGACACCAATTAATATTTTACAATTTAAAGAGAAATATAAAATTAATAGACTCTTTTTTTTTCAGTAGCAAACCCTATAACGAGTCCTACTTAATAGCACGGTACAACACTAACGAGAAACTTTAACATACTTATTCCTTTTTCTGTCCATCTTGATGCATCAGACATTTGTTCCTTTGTCAACACTGCACACCTTCGAGTCCTGAATGTCCACTCCTTATTGTTGTCACCAATCTCAGAGTATCCATCGCCCGTTATGTCTAAGACAACTCGATCCTTCTATTATTTGATTTTAACAGTACAGACACAGCAAAACAACATAACAAAGAGGTGAGATCACCTACACCAATACCAATATGGCGACACGAGAGATAACACAAGCAGCATATCATACAGATAGATCATACCACAATTATGATCATGTCATCAACATTAATCAATTATCATCATCCAATCATTTATCAGTTCAATTATCATAAACAATAATTACGATAATCCCTCAGCATTATCATCATCAACATCCAAGTATTCAAAACAATTGTCATAGACAATATTCCTCAATTAATATATCACACAGATATAAATGTACTCAAATAATGCATGTGCATTTAGACTCAATGTTCCTACTCCATGGAGCTAAACTCGGTCGAGAAATGATCGAAAAGATGCATGTTGGTACCCACATGCCTCAGACCACGTGCTATAATCCTCATTTTGATTTTGCACATCTAGCATATACACGACAGTCTTTATCAGATCTTGAATAAGAATAGTGTCTCGGTCATGATCATCGGTGTGTTGCATCGGTCTAACCTACAGGAAGAAGCGCGACCAACCACCCGTGTAAGCAACCCGCACCCCGATGCCCCCAAGGTCAACAAGTGACTTACACTACGCATATCGCACCCACTCAAGAGGTGTGTTTCTCCTAGGCAATCAACCATATCCAGTCCTCATCGGACCATTCCAATGCATGTATAATGCACCAAATACCAATCACAGGTATAATGCCAATCACAGGTATATCTCATAATTTCTCAGATATAGTTTATACAATGCACGAATATATCAGTGCAAGTCCAACCACAAGGGCCATTCTTTTCAAATTTGTTTGTTCAATTAAATCATATGCCTCAACACATATTTTTTTCCAATGCATTTAAAATGCACCACGTGCCAATAACAGGCAAAACTCGTTGTTTTCACAAACAATATCCATACATTGGTTTTACAGTAATCATACTGTATTTTTTTCAATAACAAAATCATGTTATCATGTTTTCATAGTTGTAAAATACTTTTACCGTATTTTCACAATCGCATAACATTTATGTTACGTTTTCACAATCCAAAAAACGTTTCTGTTATGTCTTCACAATACCATATCACTTCTTTTATATTTTCACAATACCGTAACACTTTTGTTACGTTTTAAAATTCCAAAACATTTTTATTACGTTTTCACAATACTGTAACACTACTGTTACGTTTTCAAAATTTTGTAACATTTTTGTTTCGTTTTCAAAATATCACAACTCTTCTGTTGCACTTTTAAACCACGTACAAATTTTTCAATGTTTTTCTCAATCGCGTAAAAACATACGTTTCTCAAATCGCATAGTATTTTTTCACTGTTTCAAAATCGCGTAACTTAAAAATCATTCTTTTAAGTCGCGTAAATCATTTTCCATCATTCTCAAAATATTTAAAACACTTTCCAAATCTCACAGCAGTTTTCTGTCATTTTCACAATTGTGTAAAAATATTCTATCACTTTTAAATCACATATTGATTTTTCAATAGTAGTTCAAATTACGTAAAATATGTAAACGTAATTCAAATCGCGTAGAAATATTTTACTATATTTCAAATCATTTTTAAGATACATAAAATATTTTTCGACATTTTACAATCACGTAAAATATTCCTCAATATTCCAAACATTATTTTGGACTTAAATAAATCAATGTCATTTTCAACACATTTTTCAAATTGTGTAAAAATATTTTACTGCATTTCAAATCATTTTTAAGCTACGCAAATAATTTTTCACCACAATTTCATTACAGAAAATATTTCTTAACCTTCAAAAATTCCTTTTCAACTTTTCTCAAAATAATATAACTTTATACTTCATTTAATATATTTTCTTACTTAAGAAAATCTTTTTCCACAATTCTTTACTCAAGAAATTCTTTTTCAAATATAACCCACAAAATCACTTTTCAATTAATTTAAATCAATGTTTCAAACTTTAAGAATTTCCTAACGTACTTCAAAACTCAAAAATCAGTTATACGTTAGTAAATTTTCAAAATACCATTATATTCTCCATTTTTCCCAAATCATTTCCAAAATAAACCTTCCTCAAAATAAATTGAAACTCAAACGTTTTCAACCTCTCTTTGTTTTCCGTTACGAAAGTTTCTATTCTCTCAAGTGATAAAATGCTCTAATTCCCTTTCCAAATTCTTGTATTAAATCAATTATATTTCCACTTTCTTTGCAAATCCTTTTTCACTTTCTTTGCAAATCCTTAAAATCAATATTTGCCCGTTTCATTCAAAACTCATGTTTAGAAAAACACTTAGGATCTTTTTACACAAAATAAATTAATAAAAATCCTTCAAAACCATGTTCTTGTTCTCTTGAAAAACATATCCTTTGTTCATTTTCCATGCTTTTCAAATCAATCCAATTTTATTCTTCCATGAAAATATTAAGTTATAAACACCTATGTTGAGGTGTCTTGGCCGAAAATTCCATAGCCTTTAGAACTAAGGAAATTCATTTTCTCCACTTCATAATTTTCATTTAAACAAATCAATTTTCTTGTTCTTGAAAAATTTCAACATGAAACTCTAATTATGAGCATCAAAACCGTAGCCCTTCCTTGGCTTTTGGAGCTAAAAATTGATTTCTTTTCCATCAACACATCATGGCATACACATACATATTTCATCATAAATACTATAAGCATGCCATATACTCATCATGCATAACATAAGCATACCATCAAAGCCATAAAATCATGCATAGCATATCAAGCATAGGCAAATAATTAAAACACATAAACACCCACAAATAAATTACAAGACCATGGATATGAATCCTCACATGGATTCACCATCCACCAAATATAAAACCATCTCTCACCACCATACTTGGTTGGTGAGATGGATCTCCTCTTACCTCTTGAAGATCCTCAAAAGCTCTTTGTTTTGCTTCTTTTTCCAAGTCTTCACCACCAAGGGCTTCTCAAATACAAAACAAAATACATAAAAATTAGTATACTAAGCTTGATTAAGAGGAACCATAGATCAAACATTGTTTAGATCATTTAAAAGAAGAGAAGAAATGAAGTTTCCTTACACTTCACCGCAAATACCCTATAACTTTGATCTTGAAGGAAGTCCATGAAGATGAACGATTTAGAGGAAATCTCCAACATGAAAGTTGCTTAGAATATCATGTAGATTCAAGATCTATGGTTGGATGAAATTAAAGAGTGATGGAAGGCATATCTAGGGTGCTTGACCGAATGGTGTTTCTTGGAGAAGAGAATGGAGTTTTTGTGTTTTGTTTTGGAGCAGATGATGAATAGAAAGACAATTATGATACAAATAATAGAAACCAACAATTTTGGCCCCCTTTAGAGTGCATGGCCGTAGCTATGCTTGGAAAGAAAGAAGAGAATATTTTTGCTTCTTGAAAATGGTCAATAATGACCAAGACAACATATAATTGGTGTCTTGAAACTTGGCTAATTTCCTACACCATCATAAAACCGTCCCCCTCCTTCATGCTCTCCTTGAGTGACTAATCTCCTAACCACCATTATTTGAAGCATTTCTAGCCATTGATTAATTCAATGGTTAGGATTTAGGTAGACTTTTGATTTTAGAAGACTTAATCATTGGATCTTTCTCCTTTAAATTCTAACCATTAGATGTGTCTCCAAAATGAAGGGTCAAGATTACTCCTTCTTACTTTTAATTCAAGGGTCATAATTAGTCTTTGCTACTTTTTAAGACTAATTCTCCACCATTGATTAAATCTTCATCCAATGGTCATAAATGATTCTTGTTACTTTTTAAGACCAAATCTCCACCCTTGATCAATTCTAAATCCAATGGTTGTAAATGGTCATAGCCATTATATAAAACTAAATCTCTACCCTTGATTTAATCTCCATCTAACGGTTATAAATAATCCTATTTACTTTTAAGATCAAATCTCCACTGTTGATTAAATCAAGATCAAGTCTCCATCGTTAATTAAATCAATGGTGGATATCCAAACCACCAATGTTGACTTAAGCAATATAATTTCTATTTTTATCTGCTAAAACCCCACGAAAGAATATATTTACTGTATTTTTATCGTCTGATAAATAAATACAGTACAAAACACAGTATAAGAAAATTTTAGAAACTGTTTTCGGATTCAGGTTTAGTAAAATCCCCTGTCTCCGTTTAAATAGTACAAATTTTTCTATGCGTAGAAAAATTTTCACTTTGCAGGACCCACCTGGGCATTGGACCACCTGGGCCCACATACAATCAAAAAAATTCATAATCATTCATAAAAATCACAAATATTAGAAAACGTATGAAAATCAAGTCAGATTATTAAAAATAATTAACAGTCAAGAGAAATAAATATTTAAAGATTTTCTCCGACCCAAAAATTATTATTTTCCTGACACGGAGTAAATCACTCAAAACGATCAAATACGCTGATGGAATAAACAAAATAATTTTACAGTACACAGAAATTACTAAACAGTAAAATTCTGTTAACTGTCAAAATTATTGTTTAAGAGATAGGAAATTTAGGGTGTTACAAATTCCAACAGTAGAAGGAACATCATGTGCACATATCTACCAGAATGGTTAGGAAATAGCAATCTCCTAATCAACTGAAGTATATCTGCCTGTGCACACTGCATCACGTAAGCAGCTCCAGCCTGAGTAAGTCATCTACGGAATGCACTCCAAAGCCATGACATATCAATACGGCCACCTGATACATGTGATTCATCCAGCTGTGAACCTAACAAGTCCTCACATAGCTGCATCCAATCACAACATGATGTACGGCCAGTAACTGCATCGCCGTCAATAGGAAGTCTCGAGATAATATGTAACACCCTAATGAGGATGTCACATTTCTGATACAATAATAATAAAACTTTACCCAAGTTATAAAACATTTAATACAATAATAATGAGTTGTAAAATTTTTCTTTTTATGACAGATATCATTAAATAAAATAAAACAAAACATAAAATAAAACACACTATTATTACACACCATAATGTACATATGATTTTATCTTAGGTATACAAATAATTTACAACTATAAATATTTAATAAGGCAGTAAAAAGTCAGCGTAATACTAAAAACGTATACATGCCCAAGTGCATATTAAAGATTTCTAACCCTCCGAAGGATCATCCTCAGATGGATCATCGGATGACAGAAATCCTGGATGTCTCACAGCTCTACAGACAGGAGTCTGTGTTGTCGATACACTACTGATCTCACTGGGTGCATGAAAACGTCCTCCCCAGTAATGTCTCAGCGTCAAAGGCATCTCAAGATTAAATACAAAGTAGTAGTAAATAAGGGTGCTCCATCAAACTCTCTACGTATGGTCACAGCCAGACGCCCCACATAGACTACTGATCCTCTATCTTCACGCAGTCACCAAGCCTCCGAACCTCCGTGAAAATCGAGTCTCACAAAACCAAAGAAATCAGGCAATGCCATCACCACAAGATCAGTCCAAATGATATGCGTGATCTAATGGCTTGCCTTCCTCAAACTGGTCACTCGGTTGCTGTTCGTTCGGGTACTGAATATCAAGAGGCTGCTCCTCTTCCTCTTCCTCAAACTCTTTACAGAATATAAAAATAATACAAAAAATGCATACAAAGGTGAGACAATCTACATCATTACCAGCATGGCAATAAAGAAAACGACAATACAAATAGCTACCACAATTTAATACAATAATGCATACTATCATATCATATACAATATCTCAAATTAATATGTCATACATAATATCACAAGTTACAGTAAATATCAAGATGCTGATCATAGATGCAAATATATACTGACTCATTCATACTCCATGGAGCTAAACACAGACATCAGAGAGAATGATCCGGAAAAACCTATCCGTACCTCAGGCTACCCAACCAACTATTACACTGTCAAACATCGTGTCAATAGCCCACAGTTAAAACATCGTGGTAAGTAGTATACAGTCAAAACGTCGTGCACCACAGACATTGTACTAGACAGTCTCCACAAGATCTTGATTAAGAATAGTGTTTGTCGAGATCATTAGTGTGTTACCCGTTACCACGGCCCAGAGGAGCTACCAACTGTCCACATGTGGAATCCTCCGCATACTAACGCCTCTAAGTTCAATCAATGAACCACACTACGCCTATCACACCCACAACACGGTGTAATTCATCTCACCAGCCAATCGCCAATTTCAATAAAATTGACACAACTCTCAATGCATGAATAAGAACCATAATTACAAAAATACTCTCAGTCTCAATATGTCACTATATTTACATAAATACCCTCAGTCTCAATATTTTCAAATATAGTACGTCACCACTTGACAATACTATTTCTCAACATGTCTGGGTGCACCACTTTGACCCGACAGTAAAACTCACTGTTCCTTTCAGTCGCGTAAAGATTTTATCGCGTTTTCACAATCGTGTCGCCTTTTTCAAACATTTTTAAATCGCATAAATATTTTTTGACATTTTTAAAATTGCATAGTATTTTTAAATCATTTTTTCAATCGCATAAGATTTTTAAATCATTTTCTCAATTGTGTAGCTTAAAAATCATTATTTTAAATACGTGTAAGCTATTTCTAGTACTTTTAAACTACATAGAATATTTTCCTTACGTTATAAATATATTATGAAACTTTCTCCATTATTTATCCGTTTTTAGTGAATTTTGACAGCATTTTGTCTAGAAGATTTCTTAAATGATATTTTCTACATTTTCCTTTAAAGACTACATGTTTTAACCTTAATCATCATTTACACCTTGAAACTTGCAAATGTGCTTCAAAACTCAAAGAGTGAGCTCTATGTTAGTATTTTTCAAGTGTTTACTATATTTCTTACTTATAATAAATTCCTCTAATTTAGTTTTCTAAAACTAAGTTCATTCATTTTATTCCCCAAAAATTCATTGAAATTGAATTCTTTTGTAGTTAACTACTTAACCTACCTTAGAAAATAATTTTGGAAATCAAATATACATTGCATGGCATGTTGGCCGAATTCAACATATTCTTTAAAAATGGTCTTTAAATTATTTTCTATCTTCTAAATCATTTTCAAATTCATTAATTTACTTAAATCAATTGAGTCATTCTATTAGAAAATGGTTGAGAACATCTTGGTTCTCTTTTTCTTGATGAAGTCGTGAGCCCCTTTTGTGTTCTTTGGAACACTCATGCAATCCTTGCATGTTATTCACATCCTACAATAATAGTCATACATCTATAAACACATACAATATATTTTAAAGCTATAGACATGCTTACAAATAAAATCAACCACAAATAGGAAAGCATTAAACAACCAAGCGAATGAATCCTTATGGATTCTTCACTACAAATACAATCCATCTTCTCATCACCACGCAAGGTTGATGAGATTAAATCTCCCTCTTATCTCAAGAGAAGACAAGCTCCTTCTAACTCTTTCTAGTGATTTTGTGTAGCTCTCCAAAGAAACCCTAACAAACTCAAACAAATTTTAAGATTCATAACTATAGGAGAAAAATATAAATCATGGATCAATCATGACTTAGAACCTAAGAAATCAAGTTAGAAATAAGAAACAAAGATTTTCACCTTATAGGAAAAATCTTCAAGGTAGTTTTCCAAGCTCAAGATGAATTTTTTTGGAAGAACTCTCAACTAGAGATGTTCTTAGAATGATGTTTAGATTTGAGAAGTAAGGTTAGATGAAAATTTAAAAGAGTATAGGTATTGGTTTATAGTGTTGGCCGAATGGCTCAAAGAGAAAGGCTTTGGAATTTTTCTTGGTGTTCTTGAAGAGAAAGAAGTAAAGACTTAGATGATAGCAAAGATGAAAAATGAAATGAAATGGCCTTATCTCCTATGCATGGCTATAGGACTCAATGGAGGTGACCTCCTTTGTTGACCTTCCAAGACTTCTTAACCACCTTAGATGTGATCAAGGGTGGATAACAAAGGCTTTGGCTCCAAGCTTGTTTCTAATTGGTGTAGGAAAACCTAGTCATCAAGTGACTAAGCCCTTCTTGAAGGTGCTTGGCCGAATGGCCCTTAGGAATAGCAAACCAGGTTTTGGTTCATTTGGTTTCCTAGTTAAGTTTAGGCAAATTTAGTTAAGCTTCTTAGTTGCTTAGTTAGCCATTTAGTTAGCTAGGATGACTAACCATCTCCTAGAAACATCTCTAACTAAGACTTAAATAGATAGCTAACTAGGTTTCCTTCATTTATTACTAAATAAGCTTCCTATGCTAACTTAGTTAGGTTTAAGCTAACTTGGTTAAGCTTTCTAGTCATAATTCAACAAGTCCAACCACTTTTGTAGACTTGTTTCCTATTGGTCTAGAAATTTCAAGCCACTAATGTTGACTAGCTCTCATTGGCTTAGGATTTAATCTAGCCAGAAACGTTGACTAGTTCACTGAACGTGGGTCCCACAGATTTTTTTAGGTCCATGGTCCATTTTAGAGCAGATTTCTATTGTTTTCGAGACAGCAGGTACTGTTAAATAAAATAATATTATAATAATATAAAATTATTTTATTACACAGTTAAATTCTAAAAATTAAAAGATTAATACACGTATCATTCAAAATTGGGTTTAGTAAGATCCCCCAGCTCCGAATAATCAAATTAAGATTTTTCTGGCCAGAAAATTGTTATTTTCTTAACTCTGAGTAAATCACACACAATGATCAAATACAATCACGAAACAGTCAAATTTAATTTATAACTCACAGAAAACATAAAACAGTACATTTAGGACAATATCGTACTTAACTCAAAAGTTGGGGTGTTACATAATACTTATGTTCTCTAATGTGATCATGCACTCTCTAGTAGGCATATGAAATATATGTGTCTCGGGACACCATTTGTCAACCAATGTCGTAATCAAGGAGTGATTGATGGTGAAATATCCCATGTGGGTAACCCCCACGAAACCAATTTACTGTAAATATGGAAACATTTGCTCATCTGGGTCCATATGTCTAAATTTATGAGCACATCTAACACGCAGACGATGATTAGGTTGGCCTTGCCATATATGTTATGAAACATGAAACTCTTGTAACTCCAGTACTGAAGGGTCCTCTAAACCTGGGCGCAAGTGGAATGCTATGTCGCACACTATAATCAGGTAACAAACAAGAACAATGGGTAAGTCTTTAAATAATAAGACATTCTATAAAACGAATATACATATTAAACATGAGTGTATTGAATAGAAATTATAAGACACCGCTAAAAGCACAAAGAGGAATGATACTAAACAAAAATAATCAAATAGAAATTGTCATCATTGAAATCCATACATCAAGTAAATTATCAAATTAGACACTAACATTATTCAATTACATACTAATAGTCATCCATTATAATACAATAATTATCAAATTATGTTCTAATCAAGTAGATAGCCCTTCTTAGTCATTCCTCAAGGAAGTCAATCCACCATGACGACAACTATGAGAGTTATGCCCAGATTCACCATATTCTTTACATCTTTGTCACAATCCTGGTTCACGCTAATCCATCTCATTTCTAAGTCGAGTTAATTTGGGTCGACCTTTAGATCTAAGCAATTGACGATCAGGTACTAATATAATCGTCGAAGCTGGTGGCCACCATGGTTCATCCTTAATGATTCCCTAATTAACCTCATAAGCCTTGTACAAAGTATGCATTCTGTAAATACTATGCACATATTGAAAATGGTTAAGTATCCTAGAAGAACATGTTGTTATTGCATGAGAATAAGGGAAATGCAACACTTGAAATAGGCCATAGTCACACGTAGGTTTACAGAATATTTAACTCCACCATGCTGTGTTATAGGGTTGAATACCTCTTCGACCAAGAATCTAGTTGAATGTACAACAAATTGACAGACTTGGAGAGAGCTTGCCTTAAGCACGTTGGCATTCCAGCTTTTCATAAAATCATCAATCCAATCTACCCCATCAACAAGTTTCTTCTTTGTGTCATCCTTTGGATTAACAAAGTACTATACAAATTTGTAATATGTCATCTGAACCAGTGTAGTTATTGGTAGGTTTTTGCCACATTTCAACACTCTATTCATACACTCAAACAAGTTCGTTATCATATGACCAAATTTGTGGTCACTATCATATGCTAAACTCTATTTTTCTTTTGGAAGTGAATTAATCCAATTTTTCATTTCGAGAGTAACAATCAACTGTTCCAACTTAGCCTCAAATTTGTATGCAATTGGTTCGTACCTTGATATTAAAATATTGAACGAGTTGGTGTTAGCAACTAAATTATAGTATAGTAAGTAGTATAGTAAACTCATATAGAAATTAAAATGTTTAACTACCTGTGTTAATCAGATATTTCTTTAGGGCTAGATTACGGAAGGCGTTGTTAAAATTGCTGCCAATATGCCGAATGTAGAAAACATGATGCGCATGGGGTGGCTGCCATCCCAGATATGGATTCGCCACTGACTATAGGATGCCTTGATGTCGATCATATATCAAGCATATGCATTGTTGTTGTGTGACATGTCTTCGAATCAAGACTAAGAGCCAACTTCAATCATCCTTTGTTTCTCCTTCAACAATGGCAAATGCAATTGGCAAAGGTTTTCTATCGCCATCTTATATTGTTGCAATCAAGAGTTTATGACAATATTTACCATACAAATAAGTGTCATTAATCTGAATAATGGGCTTGCAGTATTGGAATCCAACAACACATGGTTTGAACGTCCAAAATAAGCAAGAAAATACAAGTTTTGAACGGTCAACTCTATTGCACTCAACATAATCAATGGTTTGCAACTCCACCATTGTGTATGGCACGTCTCTTTGCATGACAAGTAACCATCTAGGCAACACTGGATAAGATTTATCACAATCTCCAAATACCTTCACAATGGCAATTTGTTTTGTCTTCCAAGCTTTCCTATAGGATACGTCATATCTAAATTGACATCGAACCCTTTTAATAATCAAGCATATAGGTACATCAGGTTTTTGCTTAACCATCTCCAGAATGCAAGAACAGATCATAAGAGAGTCTAACTTCTAATGATCTTGTGACATAGCTAGGTTGACACAACTATGAGGTCCATTATATTTTTTAATTTTTCACATATTTGATTTCTTGCTTTGAATGGCACTGACCCTCCAATTACAACCATTAGCACTTCTGGGACACTTAACAGTTAGTCATTGTGTATCAGAATCCTCAACCTTGTAATTCTGATGTCTAATAATGGAATAATGTTTTAGGACCAACTTGACAACATCTTTAAAGGGAAATTGCAACCTAACATATAATTCTTCATCTGGACTCCAAATACCACAAGAATCTAATTCAGGCAGATTATCAGGTGTACTTAGCGCATCCCAATTGATTTCAAAAAATTGAGGGCATGGAGGCATAAACGTAGATTCGAGAGCAACTACTAATCGAGAGACTAGTTGTTGTTTTTTTACTTCAGGGCCAGATTGATCTTTTTCTCAGTCAGTGTATGTATCTTCACCCTCAGGCATCTCTCATTCATCATCGCTTGTGTCAAATAATGCATCTGTCATAAGCAAGTTATCGATTTCAAAGTCTAACCTAAATGAGCTCCCTTCAGGCATTGTAGATATACCAACTTTTTGATATTGTACTAGGACATGAGCATGTGTCATAAAGAATTGAGTGTTGATAAATGATTCAGGAAGATTAGAAGGACCAGCTTATACCCCTGTTTCAAAAAGAGCTTCAACATACTCATTGTGCTCACTCATTTCTGTCTCCACATACAACTCCATGGAACTTAAGTTAGGATGCTGATCAAAGCAATCAATCATGCAAGTAACATCTTCATCATCTTCTAATAGAAGAGTTATCCATCTTATTACATTGCTCTATTATGGAAATCTATACACAACACTGGATACAACTTGATTTTCTTAGAGCCTTAATTTTAAATGAATTTTTCGTTTTAGAAGCTCAAAAGTCATATCACGTTGAATCATGATAGACTTAGGACGAGGACCTTTATACATTAGACCCTCTTCACCTTCATGTATTCTCCCATTGTAGTAAATGAGAACAAGGTGTTTGGTCATCTTAAACTTCTGAATAATAACAACACAATACGTATGAAATCAATCAACACATATGTCAACTGAAACAAATTTGTTTTATACTCGACTAATTTCAATTTCAATTTCAATTTCAATAAATCCACAATTTTAATTAATTGAAAACAAAAAAAATTACAAAAACCCTAATAATATTCAAATTAATAAATTTTTTATAAACAAATTCTAAAAACCTACTAGCTAACAATAAAACAAATATACAATACATAATAATAATCAATAATTCTAACAATAGAACAAATATACAACACACATTTAATATAAAAACCCACAAAAATAAACAATAATTCTAACAATAAAAATATTCAAGTAATAAATATAACAATAATAATAATCTAATGATAAAAATACTTACATATATGATTAGAAAAAAGTCTTTCTCACAAGTTACAGTCAAATGAGAGTTTGGGAGAGAGTTTAGAGAGAGAAAAAATCTAGAGAGAAGGTGAAAATTTGATAAATGAGAGAAGTGGCCGTGAGAGAGAAAGGAGAGGTGCTTATATAAGTTCTTAACTGGGATACGCCAACACGCGTGGTGCATCCAACGTGGAATGCCAACACGCGTGACGTTTATACATAGAAAACACCATCACGTTTGGCATTGCCACGTGAAAAATGCTACGCATGCTGGTGTAACCACGTTGGATGTGCCACGCGTGTTGGCATATCCACGTGGAAAACGCCACCTCCTTTGGCGTATCTTACGTGGAACAAAAAAGACTAAAAAATTCCACTATGACAAAAACGATAGCATTTTGATAAACAGTTTCAAAAAGATAACAATTTGATAAATAAGTTTGTCACTGAAGACATTTTAATTAAAAAGTCGTCAATATGCTATTTCATTTCATCACATGTTCAGAAAATGCATGATACAACCTCATCTCTTAAATATGTGAATTAACAAAATTAAAATTAAAAAATGTGTACAAAAAAATATAATAATATTTATTATAATAAAATAATAAAAATTATATAAATATAAAATATATAACGACAAAAGTTAAGTCTATTTTTTTATGTCTATTACATTCATTCTACTAATCGAACTATAACATATATTCATTAATGTTTTCTCTCATATTTTTTTTTAAACAATTACACACATATCATAATTTAATTAGTAAAATAAATGTAATACACATAAAAAAAATAAACATAAATTTTATCCATATATAAATGCATTTGTATTTAACATCACTTTCACATAAGAAATTTTTATTATATTTGTTCTGAAATGGGCTCAGAGGGTACCTGAAATAGGCACGTATATGGTGGTTTCCTCCTTATGTAGCTGCAGCCAAGCGAATGAAGCCCAGGGGGTGGGTACCTGCAATGGGACTCCAACGCTCAAGTCAAGCAATGCTCAAGTAGCTGTTAAGTAAAGGAGAATATATCAGGTAGTTATATATCTCTCCCTTTAGGTTTACTTAGCTTGATTTATATATAGAGAGCATGGCTGGAATCCTTATGCAATCCATGTAGGACGAAGGTACATCAGGATCGTGCCTTGGCAGAGGTTTCAGCCCACGATTGTTGAGGTCCATCTCTGACCTTGTCGGGACTGTCCTACGATCATTGAGGTCCGTCTCTGACTTTGTCGGGACTGTCCTACAATCGTGGAGGTCCGTCTCTGATTTGTCAGGACTGTTACCTTGATGGCCAATCCTTGTTTGGGGAGAATTTGCATAGGTCTGGCTATCGTAAGTGTCCAATGCCTTGGACCGATGTCGTGAGGCTTTAGCCGAGGTGTCTACAGAGGAGTCCGGTGGTTTGGGTGTCGAGTCGATCTTTCAGGATGGGATCCCGGACCATGGTCTAGAACAGTTGCCCCCAGCTTGGCGCTTGGGTAAGACCCAAGTGTCAAGGTATCATTGTGGTCGAAGTGGACGATATCCTAGCTTTAAGGCTGGGCTTCGCGATGTCTCACGTTGGCCGAGGTCCGTGATCGAGCATGAGACAACTCGGCGGTTGGGATATGGTTTGGAGGCCGAGGCAGGTCCTTACCTACATTGCCATTCCTTGGTCTCGTGGCTTTCCTTTGGTTGCCCCCGAATATAGTTCTCGGGGTCTTTCAACTTGCGGCATCGTCCTTTGGTTGGTCTTGGATTCCCTGGATTCTTTGGAAACCATCGCTTTGACCTCCTCGAGAATGAACGAGTCTTTAATGGGGAACGTCAGCCTTGTGCAGTTTACAACCGTCCACTGCTCTTGCGACCAATGGGAAATGAGGGGCATTGAATGCGGATTTACGATTTGACAGGTTCTTCAGTGCAAGGAACTAATTGAAGCGTTCCATTCTCTCTATAAATATAGGGTTTTTGCATTCAGTCATGGCATTCCTCTTTGCATCTTCATTGTGGAAGTGACTTATCTCAGAGAAATGGTTCTATCCTTCCCTACGCGTTTCTGGAGAGTTTTGCCTCTTTCGAGAGTTTTCTTCTTGTTCTTTCCCAAATCTCTGAAACTTCGTCATTTCTATGTGAGTGATTTCTTGAATAGATATCTCACTTTCTCAGCGTATTAGTGGCAGATGTCTCACTTTTCCAACGTACTGTAATTGCTTGTTTGATATTTCTCGTCGCTGGGGAAGCTTGAGGTATCTGTCGTTTTAGACGGAGGCAACCGGAGGGGTAGGGCCCAATGTCGCTTTCCTTACCATCCGCTCCTAAGAGTAGTTGGATATGCAGGAGGGACTATTGGGGCTGCTCCTCAGCTTTGAAGCTGCTTGGGGTGATCAAGGTTTTCAGTGGAATGATCATCTCATGAGAAAGCTGTGCCTCGTCTATCAAAGGAGAGTGCGCCCCGGTCTCTTCCTACCTTGTGAAGAAGGAAGTGAAGAAAAGCGGTGGGTACCGAGGTTCGGCGGCAGTGTTCTGCTCCGGGTCTCAAAGCCAATCCACTTTTTCAAGATGCTGCTTCGGGGGGGAGGGGAGAAGACCGGTGCTAATTCTCGGAGGAAATGTGGATGCGACATAGCCCGGGATGCCAATGATGTTAATGGTAGTTCGCACCTCCGGGGTTTCTTTCATTATATGTTTCATGTCTCTATACTTTCTTTTCCCTCTTTTTGATGTAAGGCAATGTATGGAATGAGAATCTTAATAAAATTACTTCTTTTCCTTTGAATTCTGTGTCTTCTGCTTTCTTTTCTTTAAACTGTGGTATTTATATTATACCGGGGTGAGTCCAACACTCATCCTGACCACGCGATATGTTAAGTTGCCCCCAGCTTAGTACTTGGTTGAGGCCGGTGAAGTGCCAAGTTTAGATACTTGATTCCGGGGTCTCTGTACCTTAGGGGAAACTATTAATTGGGTAATATAGTTCCGGGGTCCGAGCGGGTTTCCCGAGCCCTTTGACCCTGCGGTTGCGTGTTCTTTAACATGCTAGATGACCGTAACTTGAACTATCATTACAGAAACGTGGGCCACGTGGCGCACTCAGGTTGAGAGGACGTGCGTCGTGCTCCACGCGCTATAATGGGTGCCTTTTCAAATTTGAGGTGTTTGGATGGAATTGCCCTCTAACCGCAACCCCTTTAAATAGGGTGTCACCTTTTTGGCTTTGTTTCGTTTGATTTTTATTAGAAACTTTGTGGCTTGAGGCGATTTCTGACGAGCATTGTGATGGTGCGAAGCGGTTTTGCTGGACTTCACAGGACTGACCTCTTCCTTTCTTCAAGGTACTCACAGAACTGATCTTTTCTCTTGCTTCTGCTCCTTGTTCATTTGGTTCTTGTTGTTTCGAAAAAAGGATGGGGGAAATGTTTTCCTTCCCTTCCGTCAATGGCGTTTGCCCTTCTTGGAGCACCTCCTCCATCGCACTATGTGCGGAGGAGGTGTCCTTCTGAGGCTTTTTGCCTTGGCGGGTGCAGAGGCTAGAACGTTTGGATCTCCAAACTTGGACTGGTTCTGACCCTGAACCTCTGTGTGTCTTCTAGGAATTCAAATGGCTAGGAGAAGGGTGCTAAGAATTGAAGAGCCCGCCCCGGATCTTGAGGCTCGCGAGCCCGGGGGTCAAGAAGCCGAGGAAGAGTTAATTTGTGTTCACTGGGGGCCGGGATTGTCTTACCCTTGGGTTGCGGACAATGCTTTTGACAGGATTTCCCGCTATGAGACCGGGTCTGAGCTGGACAAATTGAAGGATTACTTAGAGCTTACCGCGGGAGGGTTCTGGGATGGTGAGTTCCTGATCCTATCCCCGAGAAGAGAACGCGTGTGTTCGACCCGTGAAGCGGGGCAACACTTCATGTTCCTTTACGAGGACTTCTTCATGCGATTCGGGCTTCGGCTCCCTTTCAATGATTTCCATATTGCTGTCCTCCGGACTCTTCACGCCGCACCCAGTCAGATTCACCCCAATGGTTGGGCAAACATCCTGGCCTTTGAAAGAATATGCCAGCTGTTGGGGTTGTGATGTTCCGACAGGGCTTTTTTTTATTTCCACACTAGGTACTCTGTCCACGGTGCTCGTGCTTGTCAACAGTCTTGGTTGTCAGTGCGTTCTCGGCAAGGAAGGACGGTGTTTCTCTCCTACTTGGAGAGTTATAAAGACTTTAAAGAAAAGTTCTTTAAGTTGACGTTGGCAGGCGGGACTCGTCCATTCTGGTTGGGGAATGACATGGAGCCGATATTCAGTTTATACTGGAACCCGGTGGCGTGGAGCATCCCAACCCGGTCGTTCAAGAGGGAGATCGATCACATATGTGATGAAGAGCTTAAGTGCGTCAATTTCTTCGAAATATGGGTCGACGAGGTCGATAAAATCTGACCTAAGGATATACTGGATGTCGTGGATGATGTGGAACTTTGGGCTGTGCTAGGTAGCATAGGCCTTTATTCGTGTTTTATTTTCTTTTCTTTTTCCGCTTATATGGACCTGATTATTTGTGTTTGCTTTTTAGAGAGCTTAGCCGAGATGTTTGAGGAAGGGAACGCTTTGGTTATTCTTGAAGCTCTGAGGGCCAGGAGAGAATCGAGGCTTTCAGATCCTGCTGCGGAGGCAATTTCAGTCCTATTGCTTCGTCAAACCAAGGTTCCTACCACGGAGGAGGAGCCGATCCAAGTGGAGGATCCCCCCCACATGTGGGGCGAAAAAGGAAGGCAACTGGCGAGGGGCCGTCGAGTGACCGGAGTAAGAGGACCTTGGTCGAAGAAGATGCCGACCCTAGTGGTGGGGGGCCAATCAACCTGTACCTCGAGAATTCGGATCCCCGTGAGTTCGTTGATAACTTTCTCCTAGATGAGGAAGTAGAGGCGAAGCTGACCCCACGTAGTGGTACGGATGCTCTTTGTTGCTTCCAGGTTCTTGGGCTCTGTCTTGCCATGGAGGCTCGGCACTTGGAGCATGTGATTGAGGACTACGAGCGGAGGGTTGCTACTGCGGAGCGGGGTGAAAACCAGGCTCTTATGGAGAAGGAGGAGGCTGTACGGGCCAAAGAGGAGGTTGTAAAGTCCAAGAAGGATGTTGAGGCTTTGAACCGAGAGCTGGGGAATAAAGTGGCCGCCCTGAGAGATGCAGTGAAGGAGAAGGAGGCCAGCTTGGTGGACGTCAGAAGGGGTATGTCCGAGTTAAGAGCTGAGAATGAGGGCCTTCGTGTTGAGAACGAGCGTCTTGGAGGCCATGTTACCTCCCTGAAGGGCGATATCGGGACTCTCCTTACTGTTTGTACTGACATCAAAGAACAGCAATTCTGGAATGCCATCAAGCAAGTTCAGCTCTTCAACCCCGAGGTTGACCTGGTTCTCGATTCTCTGGACTCTGGGAAGGTAGTCCAGAATGGCCAACTCGTCGTTCCTCGCCTTGCTACTGCGGGTCCAAGTACGGGGGACTCTTCTGCCAGGGTTCGTAGTCCAGGGCTTCCTGCAGAGTGATTCATGTGTTTTTATTTTTACCCCCTGCGCGGGGTTCTTTTCCCGTGTTGGACAAATATTGCTCCGTTTTTCCAGAATTTTATAATGACTTTACTTGTTATTTTTCAATATCTATTTTGGGGTCCAATGCCCTTTTCGAGTATTGCGGAATTTTGACGAGACCTGTGTTCTGAGTCCAACGCCCATTCTTATCGAGCGCTTAGGGTTTCCCTTAGGACTTCGCGTGATGAGAATGTTCAAAAACCTTGGCATAGGATCTGATATCTGAAGTTGATCGACCTTAGGAATTCGTGCCTAAGGTAAGAAACCTTGACCTTGGCTTGAGATTCGAAGACAATAGCTAACTGGGATTTGGAGTTCGTGCCTAAGGTAAGAAACCTTGTTCGGGGTCCATTACCAGTTGTTTCAGGTATCTTAGGAGGCCGCACGACTTGTGGTTTCGGACTGGTCCTTGTCGGGGTCTTTTGTGCGGGTGGATTGGTGCGAGAATTTTCCCCCGTCGAGATTTTTCTACTGCACTCCCTACCTAGCACAAGACACTACGGTTGGTACCATGGTAATTGAGTCTTTGATGATTGTGGCGAGACATGCTAGCTTGGTGATGTTTGTTTTAATTTAAAGACTGAAAAAGTGTACAATAATTGGGGCATATCAGACATAAAGTAGACTAGGAGACTAGGCCTTGAAAGACGCTTAGCTGTAGTACTTTCTGAGTTTGTCCGCATTCTAAAAATTCTTCACTGGCTTGCCTGTTAACGTTTCCAAGGTATAAGCCCCCTTTCTGGTACTGATTACGATGCGGTAGGGTCCTTCCCAGTTAGGGGCTAATTTCCCTTGGGAGGCATTCCTTCCACCGATGTCGGCCCTGCGAAGTACTAGATTGCCTGGCTGGAACCTTCTAGGGATGACCTTCAGGTTGTACCGGGCTGCCGTTCTTTGCTTGGTTGCAGCATCGCGTATGTGCGCGATGCACCTTCTTTCTTCCAACAGGTCCAAGTCTTCTCTTATTAACCTGGGGTTGGTGTCTGGTGAAAAGTTTTGGAGACGCCAGCTTGGTTCCCTTATCTCCACCGGGATCATTGCTTCGCACCCATAGGTTAATTTGAACGGGGTCTCACCTGTTATGGAATGGGGAGTGGTTCGGTAGGCCCAAAGGATGTGGTCTAACTGCTTGGCCCAGTTTCCCTTGGCCTCGTCCAATCTTTTCTTTAACCCCCTAACGATAACACGATTTGCTGCTTCGGCTTGTCCGTTGGTACGGGGGTTCTCCACTGCGCTGCAGTGATGTTTTATTTTCAGCCCGCAAAGTAATTCTTCGAAACCTTTGTCTTTGAACTGTGTCCCGTTGTTCGTAACGATGGATTCTGGGACTCCGAATCTGGTAATGAGGTGGCGCCAAGTGAATCTTTGGATTCGAGCCTAGGTGATGTTGACCAGGGGCTCTGCTTCTATCCACTTGGTAAAATAATCCACAGCAACAACCAAAAACTTCAACTGCCCGGGCGCTTGGGGAAAAGGTCCCAAGATATCCATGCCCCACTGATAGAAAGGCCAGGGGATGGATGTCATGGACAATTCCTCCGGCAGGGCATGGTAGTGGTCAGAGTGTCGTTGGCACTTATCGCACATTTGGACATGTGTAAGGGAGTCTGCCTCCATCGTGGGCCAGTAGTAGCCCGCCCGAAGTGCCTTTAATACTAGGGCCTTGCCTCCTAAATGGTGCCCACAACTTCCTTCGTGGACTTCAGCCAGGATGTACCCGACTTCTTCAGGAGTGAGGCACTTCAGGAGGGGTGAAGAGAATCCGCGCCGGTATAACTGCCCATCGAAGATGGTGTATCTGACCGCGACTTTCTTCAATTTGGCCGCATCCTTAGAATATTCGGGGAGGCTACCGGTCTGCAAGTACTCCATTAGTGGAGTGATCCAGGTACGTTCTTGCTTATCAACCTGGAAGACAGCTACGTCGGAAACTGCGGGGTGTGAGAGGGTTGCCTCTATACCGCGATGGGTCAGCATGAACCCCAGGAATTTCCCTGCTTGGACCCCGAATGCATACTTTCCTGGATTGAGCCTCATGTCGTGCCTTCTCAGCTGTGCGAACACTTCTTCCAGGTCCGAGGTGTGTGATCCGGACGACGGGGTCTTAACTATCATATCATCGAT
Organism: Ormosia emarginata; assembly: GCA_029884605.1. NCBI lineage: Eukaryota > Viridiplantae > Streptophyta > Magnoliopsida > Fabales > Fabaceae > Ormosia > Ormosia emarginata. The sequence goes on along the minus strand of JAQQTP010000074.1, from coordinate 26,683,761 downwards.
ATAGACCTCTAGCATTCTCCCCATCTGTTCTTCGAAGACTCTGTTCATCATCCTATGGTATATGGCCCCGGCATTCTTTAGCCCGAACGACATTACCTTGTAGCAGTAGCTTGCCCTTTCGGTGATGAAGGCCGTTTTGTCCTGATCTCCGGGGTACATTGGAATTTGATTGTACCTCGAGTAAGCGTCCATGAAGGACAGTGTCCAGAAACCGGAGGAGCTATCGACTAACTTGTCAACGTTTGGGAGGGGGTATGGATCTTTGGGACACGCCTTGTTCAGGTCGGTGTAGTCTATGCACATCCTCCATTTCTCGTTTGCCTTTTTAACCAGGACGACGTTTGAGAGCCAAGTGGTGTACGAGATTTCTCTTATGAAGCCGACGTTCAGTAACTCCTTGACTTGCTCCTCGATGGCTTATTGTCTCTCGTGGCCAACTTTCCTCTTCTTCTGGGTGACCGGCTTTGCATCCCGTTTAATAGATAAACGATGACAGATGAAAGCGGGGTCGATTCTAGGCATGTCAGCAGAAGTCCAGGCGAAAAGATCCTTATTTTTTTGTAGGACCTGTATCAGCTGGATCTTTTCCTGTTCTTCGAGGTTTGCTCCTATCATGGTGACTTGGTCGGGTTTGTCGCCCAGCTGGAGCGGGATCAGTTCTCCTTCGGGCTGGGGTCTTGTACCCCGGATCTCCTCACGGACATCCAACTCCGTCATCAGGATGTTGACTTGGTCGTAGGTGGTGCTGGATGTCCGTGTCTTTGTTTTCCTGGAGGTCCTGCCGATCTTCAAGCTCTCATTGTAGCATTTGCGGGTTGCAATCTGGTCGCCTTTGACCGTGACCACCTCATTGTTCCTGTTGAGGAACTTCATGGCCTGATGGGCGGTAGAGACCACAGCGGTAATGCCATTTAGCGTAGGGTGGCCCAGGATGATGTTGTAGGCCGAAGGACAATCCACGACCAGAAATCTTACCTTGACCGTTCTGTAGGTGTTGTCATCGCCTAAAGTCAAGAAGGTTTCAAAGTATCCAACCGGGGTCACCTTTTCTCCGGAGAATCCAGTCAGTTCCCCTTCATACGGCGTAAGAGCGGATAGAGGGAACTCCAGTCTCTCGAAGGCGTCCATGAACATGATGTCAGCCGAGCTTCCCTGATCCACGAAGATGCGACGGACTTCAGCGTTGGAGATTACTCTGGATATGACCAGGGGGTCGTCGTGATCTCGGATAATGTCGTCGTAGTCCTCATCGGAGAAGGAGACGGGCGGCGCGTCTTTGTTCTTTACATGGGGCTTTCGGGAAGAGGAGCCGGACACGCTCAGGACCGCAGTCTGGAGTGTCTTTTTCCTCGAGTTATTTGACAGACCGCCCCCTACAAATTCCCCTGAGATAGTGCTTACGAGTCTGTCCTTCCTGTTGCCCCCACCTTGAGTATCCCGTTCCCGGTCTTGCCTGTTTTCAATGTTGCGGCGCAGAGGGGTCCGGGATCTTCTGGCAGGACTTTTGCTTCTTCATGGGCGCTGGTTGTAACACCCTGAATTTTCTATCTCTTAAACAATAATTTTGACAGTTAACAGAATTTTACTATTTAGTAATTTCTGTGCACTGTAAAATTATTTTGTTTATTCCGTCAGCGTATTTGATCATTTTGAGTTATTTACTCCGTGTCAGGAAAATAATAATTTTCAGGCCGGAGAAAATCTTTAAATATTTATTTCTCTTGACTGTTAATTATTTTTAATAATCTGACTTGATTTTCATACGTTTTCTAATATTTGTGATTTTTGTGAATGATTATGAATTTTTTTTACTGTATGTGGGCCCAGGTGGTCCCTATGTGGGCCCAGGTGACCTTACGTGGGCCCAGGTGGGTCCCGCAAAGTAAAAAATTTTCTATGCGTAGAAAAATTTGTACTGTTTAGACGGAGACAGGGGATCTTACAAAACCTGAATCCGGAAACAATTTTAGAAATTTTATTGTACTATGTTTTGTACTATATTTATTTATCAGGCGATAAAAATACAGTAAATATATTCTTTCGTGGTGTTTTAGTAGATAAAAATAGAAATTATACTATTAAGTCAATATTAGTGATTGTGACAATTTTTTATGGACCAATAGGAAACAAGTTCAATATTGAAGACTTTAATATCAACCGTCGATTAATCAACGGTGTAGGATAAGTTTAATAAAATGGCTATGACCATTTATAACCATTGGATTTGGATTTAATCAATGGTAGAGATTTGGTCTCAAAAGGTGACAGACCATTTATGACCATTGGATGAAGAATTAATCAAGGGTGGAGATTTGGTCTTAAAAAGTAACAAGAATCATTTATGACCATTGGATGAAGATTTAATCAATGGTGAAGATTTAGTCTTGAAAAGTGACAAAGACTAATTATGACTCTTGGATTAAAAATTTGAAGGAGCAATCTTGACCCTTCATTTTGGAGACACATCCAATGACTAGAATTTAAAGGAGAAAGATCCACTGGCCTAGATTAAGTCTTATAATCAAAAGTCTACCTAAATCCTAACCATTGAATTAATCAATGGTCTAAAATGCTCTAAATGATGGCTTGAAAAAGATGTCAACATTATTGCATGCATAATGCAAGGTGGGGGACGGTTTTGTGAAACATTTTAGAGCTAAAGAAAAATTTTTATGTCATTATTAGATGTCTTGGTCAATTATACATCATTATTGATCATTTTCCTAAAGCAAAAATATTTTTTTTCTTTCTCTCCAAGCATAGCTATGGCCATGCAAAGCTAAAAGGGGGCCAATTTGATTAAATAAATTCATGTTCCATTATTTGTATTACACAACAAAGAAATAGTCAATAATGGAGACTTGCTTCAAGGAAGCTACGACAATGCATCCATTTGTGAGGCAAATTATTACAAATCAATTCCTATCATTTTTCTATCAACTTGTCTTGGTCAACATGCATTATTATTTATTTGTTTGCATCCTTAGGAGAGTGTTTGGAGGGAGGGATGGTTTTGGAAATGCAAAGGTAGGAGGAGACAATTTTTGAGTAGGCTTTTTAGGCCAAAGAAAAAGTTTGAAGACCATTATTACCTATCTTGATCAATCTTCATCATTCATTGATTTTTCTAAAGCAAGACTTAGAAAAATATATTCTTTTCTTTCTCTCTATATGAGCTACGGCCATACATTTCAAAGAAGGCCAAAAGTGTTGTTTTCCATCATTGTATCATAATTTCTTTTCTATTTGTCATCTTCTCCAAAGCAAAACACAAAAAAACTGCATTCTTTTGTCCTAAACACACCATTCGGTCAAGACACTTAAATCCACTCTCCAATCTCTTTTATTTTCATCCAACCATAGATCTTGAATCAACATGATATTCTAAGCAACTTTCATATTGGAGACTTTCTCTAAATCTTCCATCTTCAAGGAGTTTTTTCCAAGAGCAAAGTTCTAAGGCTTTTGAGGTGAAGTGTAAAGAAACTTCATTTCTTCTTTTCTTTTTCATGATCTAAACCATGTCTGATCCATGGTTCCTCTTAATCAAGCTTAGTATACTAATTTTTATGTATTTTGTCTTGTATTTGAGAAGCCCTTGGTGGTGAAGGACTTGGAAAAAGAAGCAAAACAAGGAGATTTTGAAGATCTTCAAGAGGTAAGAGGGATATCCATCTCACCAACCAAGCATGGTGGTGAGAGATGGTTATATATTTGATGGATGTTGAATCCATGTGAGGATTCATATCCATGGTCTTGTAATTTATTTGTGGGTGTTTATGTGCTTTAATTATTTATCTATGTTTGGTATGCTTTGCATGATTTTATGGCTTTGATGGTATGCTTATAATATGCATGATAAGTATATGGCATGCTTGTGGAATTTATGATGGAATATGTATATGTATGCCATGATGTGAATATGGAAAGAAAATAAATTTTTGGCTCCAATGGCCAAGGAAGAGTGGTCACGGTTTTGACACTCATGATTTGGGTTTATGTTGAAAATTTTCAAGAACAAGGAAAATTAATTTTTGGGTCCCTAGAACAATTAGAATTTCGGCCAAGACACCTCAACATAGGTGTTTATAACTTAATATTTTCATGGAAGAATAAAATTGGATTGATTTGAAAAGCATGGAAAATGAACAAAGGATACGTTTTTCAAGAAAACAAGAACATGGTTTTGAAGGATTTTTATTAATTTATTTTGTGTAAAAAGATCCTAAGTGTTTTTCTAAACATGATTTTTGAATGAAATGGGCAAACGTTGATTTTAAGGATTTGCAAAGAAAGTGAAAAAGGATTTGCAAAGAAAGTGAAAATGAATTTGAACAAATGGGTTTGGTTTTTATGACCATGAATCACACGGTTTTGAAAACAAAATTTTAATGGTTTTGTTTGTGTAAAATCATATCAATTTAGAAGGAAAAATATTTGATAGTTTCAATAGTCATGTCCATGTTTTAGAAGGTTTGTAATGCCTTGATTTTTATGAACAAAGTGATTTTCAAAATGGAAACGTAACTTGATTTAATACAAGGAATTTGGAAAGGGAATCAGAGTGTTTTATCACTTGAGAGAACAGAAATTTTCATAACGGAAAACAAAGAGAGGTTGAAAACGTTTGAATTTCAATTTATTTTGAAAAAGACTGATTTTGGAAATGATTTGGGAAAAATGGAGAACATAAGGTGTTTTGAAGATTTACTAACGTATAATTTATTTTTGAATTTTGAAATACGTTAGAAAAAAAATGTTAAATTTTGAAATGTTGATTTATATCAATGGAAAAGTGATTTTTGTAGATTATATTTTGAAAAAGATTTTCTTAAGTAAGAAAATATATTAAATGAAGTATAAAGTTATATTATTTTGAGAAAAGTTGAAAAGGAATTTTTGAAGGTTAAGAAATATTTTCTGTAATGAAATTGTGGTGAAAAAAATTATTTGCGTAGCTTAAAAACGATTTGAAATGCAGTAAAATATTTTTATGCAATTCAAAAAATGTGTTGAAAATGATATTGATTTATTTAAGTCCAAAATAATGTTTGGAATATTGAGGAATATTTTACGTGATTGAAAAATATTGAAAAATATTTTACGTATCTTAAAACGATTTGAAATACAGTAAAATATTTCTACACGATTTGAATTACGTTTAAATATTTTACGTAATTTGAACTACTATTGAAAAATCAATATGTGATTTAAAAGTGATAGAATATTTTTACACAATTGTGAAAATGACAGAAAATTACTGTGAGATTTGGAAAGTGTTTTAAATATTTTGAAAATGATAAAAAATAATTTACGCGAGTTAAAAGAATGATTTTTAAGTTACGCGATTTTGAAACAGTGGAAAAATACTATGCAATTTGAGAAATGTATGTTTTTACGCGATTGAGAAAAACATTGAAAAATTTGTACGTGGTTTAAAAGTGCAACAGAAGAGTTGTGGTATTTTGAAAACGTAACAGAAATGTTACAAAATTTTGTAAACATAACAGTAGTGTTATGGTATTGTGAAAATGTAATAAAAATGTTTTGGAATTTTAAAAATGTTACAAAAGTGTTACGGTATTTTGAAAATGCAACAGAAGTGTTGTGGAATGGTGAAAACGTAACAGAAATGTTACGCGATTGTGAAAACACGACAAAAGTGTTTTACAACTATGAAAACATGATAACATGATTTTGTTATTGAAAAATATAGTATGATTACTGTAAAACCAATGTATGGACACTGTTTGTGAAAACAACGAGTTTTGCCTGTTATTGGCACGTGGTGCATTTTAGATGCATTGGAAAAAAATGTGTTGAGACATATGATTTAATTGAACAAACGAATTTGAACAGAATGACCCTTGTAGTTGGACTTGCACTGATATATTAGTGCATTGTATAAACTATATCTGAGAAATTATGAGATATACCTGTGATTGGTATTATACCTGTGATTGGTATTATACCTGTGATTGGTAGTTAGTGCAATATACATGCATTGGAATGGTCCGATGATGACTGGATATGGCTGATTACCTAGGAGAAACACACCTCTTGAGTGAGTGTGATATGCGTAGTGTAAGTCACTTGTTGACCTTGGGGGCATCGGGGTGCGGGTTGCTTACACGGGTGGTTGGTCGTGCTTCTTCCCGTAGGTTAGACCGATGCAACACACCGATGATCCTGACCGAGACACTATTCTTAATCAAGATCTGATAAAGACTGTCGTGTATGTGCTAGATGTGCAAAAATTGAAATGAGAATTAAAGCACGTGGTCTGAGGCACGTGGTACCGACAGGTCTTTTCGATCATTTTCTCCGACCTGAGTTTAGCTCCATGGAGTAGGAACATTGGGTCTAAATGCACATGCATTATATGATTACATTTATATCTGTATGATATATTAATTGAGGAATATTGGCTATGACAACTGTTTTGAATACTTGGATTGATATATGATTGGATGATGATAGTTGATTAATATTAAATATAGTATTGGAAGTCTAGTATGATATCCCTGTATGATATTGCTGTTTGTGTTATCTTTGTGCTGCCATGTTGGTATTGGTGTAGGTGATCTCACCTCTTTGTTATGTTGTTTTGCTGTGTCTGTACTGTTAAAATCAAAGAATAGAAGGATCGAGTTGTCTTAGTCATAACGGGTGATGGATACTCTGAGATTGGTGACAACAATAAGGAGTGGACATTCAGGACTCGAAGGGGTGCAGTGTTGACAAAGAAACAGATGTATGATGCATCAAGATGGACAGAAAAAGGAATAAGTATGTTAAAGTTTCTCGTTATTGTTGTGTCGTGCTATTAAGTAGGACCCGTCATAGGGTTTGCTACTGTTAAAAAAAAAGAAGAGTCTGTTAGTTTTATATTTCTCTTTAAATTGTTAAATATTAATTGGTGTCAATATTGTATATTAATCAGTTAAAATATATTTTCAGTAATACTTATGGATTTCAGTAAGTTTATGTTTCAGTAAGAAAGAAATTTTAAAATCCATCTTTTATAACTCAAACTTTGTGCGAACTTCTTTCAGATTATGAGTCGGGAGTCAGACATGTGATACCCTAGGGAGGGTGTTACATTAGTTGGTATCAAAGCACGGTTTGAGTCTTTTGGGGTTTGTGGTTAGGTCTGTTTTGCTTATGTTGTGTTCTCTGTGTGTTTGATTTTCGAAAGGAAATAAACGTTTATTTGAAATGGTTACATCTGGTTTCCATTTTATTTTGATTTGTCCATCTTTGAAGAAAAGAAACAGCTCGTGGTAGTTGTACGTACGTGGAAGCGGAACATGTCACCAGTAATGCAGTTGCAACTATGGGAGCAATACGAAAGATAACTGACGTGATAGTACAACAGGAACTGAGAATTGATGAACAGCAAGAACTGAAAATTGAGGTTCAGGATCTGATGAAAGAGAATCAGTCTTCGAATATAAGATTTCGTAATTTTTGGAACCTGGTATTTCTTCTTAGGGATATTAGGAAAGTGATTAATTTCGACGGAAGATGTATTTACGACCATTGAGAAACCAGAAGCAGTACGTGATGTGGAGAGGGGCACTTAACGAAGGATTGTACGTTAAAGAAAATAATTTGCAGAAAGTTGGACACATTTTCCCAGAGATTATGCTCTTTTAAAATAGAGTTTTCTGTTAGTAAAATTTTAGATAGTAAGGGAAGTTGTTACTCTGAATGGAACGGGAGTGTTCTGAGCGGAAGATTTAAATAATGGAGATTGCGTCATTGGAACTAATCCTATAAACCATACTGAATATTTCCGTGAGCAACTTATTCTGTGTGGCATATGATTGAGTAGATCAATTATATTTAGAGTTATCCGTAATTCTTTGATTTGTTTATTTCTGTTTCTATTCTTAGCCGATCGAGCTACTTGTGTTATTCAAATATTGTTATAGATCAAATCTTTGTGTTAGTTTGATCTGTCGTTCAAAATTTTGTGTTAGTTTGATCTGTTTCATAAACAGATATAATCTTCAAAATGGACTGGTTATTTTTCAACCATATCCTATGAGATTGTCTCAATAAGGTGTTAATAATTCAGAAAAAAAAATTCATTCTTGAAAATCAGGCAAAATCAAATTCTTGTTGAATATGTTTGGTAAAATATCAGATCATTTCACTACCTTTTCTTCCTAAACCTCTATAATGTTCTTTCATATATTGCATTTGCAAGAAAGAATATTTTGCAAGAAAGGATACTCCTATTTATATCCATGTCATAGTATCGGAGTGGTGCAACGTGAGCGTGGTGGATCCTTCAAAGTTTGAAAACAGTTTTTCAAGGGGAAAGTCAAAAAGACAATAATGGAAATCCTGGAAAATTTTTGGATCATAGGACTTCTCACCCAGCTTATCAGAAAGGATTAAGCGTTCGTATAGACTGATGCATATAAGAAAAAAAAATTTAGAAATTGAAATATGTTTGAAATACTTCTCTAGTATTAGTTTTATCTAATCCTAGTGAACCATTAGAGGTGAACAGTGACGTATTACATTGGAGCTTAAGATATGTGGTTATGTAGAATAGATGAGTTGTAGGGTATGATTTTAGGAAATTGAAGTCATTTGAGAAAAACTATTCTAGGCATGAATGAAGGTTGGTAGCCGTTGTATTAGTATCAGAGATATGGAGATACTTTCTTTCTGGAGTAACATTCAATATCTTCAGTAATTAGGAGTTTGAGATATCTATTTGATCAGGAGAAGTTGAACGTCAGGCAAAAAAGATTTTGTTGGTTAGAATAGTATAGAAAGATGTAAGAGAGGAAGCTACATGGGAACTGGAAGGAAAGATGAAAGAGTAATATTCATATTTATTCTGAGGGTGTGAAATCATGTTTGTCAAATTTCGAGGACAAAATTTCTTTTTAGAGGGGGAGTATTGTAACACCCTGAATTTCCTATCTCTTAAACAATAATTTTGACAGTTAATAGAATTTTACTGTTTAGTAATTTATGTACTGTAAAATTATTTTGTTTATTTCGTCAGCGTATTTGATCGTTTTGAGTGATTTACTCCGTGTCAGGAAAATAATAATTTTCGAGCCGGAGAAAATCGTTAAATATTTATTTCTCTTGACTGTTAATTATTTTTAATAATCTGACTTAATTTTCATACGTTTTTTAATATTTGTGATTTTTGTGGATGATTATGAATTTTTTTGACTGTATGTGGGCCCAGGTGGTCCTATGCGGGCCCAGGTGACCTTACGTGGGCCCAGGTGAGTCCCGCAAAGTAAAATTTTTTTAACGCATAAAAAAATTGTTACTGTTTAGACGAAGACAGGGGATCTTACTAAACCTGAATCCGGAAATAATTTTAGAAATTTTATTGTACTGTGTTTTGTACTGTATTTATTTATCGGGCGATAAAAATACAGTAAATATATTCTTTCGTGGGGTTTTAGCAGATAAAAATAGAAATTATACTATCAAGTTAATATTAGTGATTGTGACAATTTTTGATGGACCAATAGGAAACAAGTTCAATATTGAAGACTTTAATATCAACCGTCGATTTAATCAACGGTGTAGGATAAGTTTAATAAAATGACTATGACCATTTATAACCATTGGATTTGGATTTAATCAATGGTAGAGATTTGGTCTCAAAAGGTGACAAAGACCATTTATGACCATTGGATGAAGAATTAATCAAGGGTGGAGATTTGGTCTTAAAAAGTAACAAGAATCATTTATGACCATTGGATGAAGATTTAATCAATGGTGAAGATTTAGTCTTAAAAAGTGACAAAGACTAATTATGACCCTTGGATTTAAAGTTTGAAGGAGCAATCTTGACCCTTCATTTTGGAGACACATCCAATGACTAGAATTTAAAGGAGAAAGATCCACTAGCCTAGATTAAGTCTTCTAATCAAAAATCTGCCAAATCCTAACCATTGAATTAATCAATGGTCTAAAATGCTCTAAATGATGGCTTGAAAAAGATGACAACATTATTGCATGCATAATGCAAGGTGGAGGACGGTTTTGTGAAACATTTTGGAGCTAAAGAAAAAGTTTTATGTCATTATTAGATGTCTTGGTCAATTATACATCATTATTGATCATTTTCCTAAAGCAAAAATATTTTTTTCTTTCTCTCCAAGCATAGCTACGGCCATGCAAAGCTAAAAGGGGGCCAATTTGATTCAATAAATTCATGTTCCATTATTTGTATTACACAACAAAGAAATAGTCAATAATGGAGACTTGCTTCAAGGAAGCTACGACAATGCATCCATTTGTGAGGCAAATTATTACAAATCAATTCCTATCATTTTTCTATCAACTTGTCTTGGTCAACATGCATTATTATTGATTTGTTTGCATCCTTAGGAGAGTGTTTGGAGGGGGGGACGGTTTTGGAAATGCAAAGGTAGGAGGAGACAATTTTTGAGTAGGCTTTTTAGGCCAAAGAAAAAGTTTGAAGACCATTATTACCTATCTTGATCAATCTTCATCATTCATTGATTTTTCTAAAGCAAGACTTAGAAAAATATATTCTCTTCTTTCTCTCCATATGAGTTACGGCCATACACTTCAAAGAAGGCCAAAAATGTTGTTTTCTATCATTGTATCATAATTTCCTTTCTATTTATCATCTTCTCTAAAGCAAAACACAAAAAAACTCCATTCTTTTCTCCTAAACACACCATTCGATCAAGACACTTAAATCCACTCTCTAATCTCTTTTATTTTCATCCAACCATAGATCTTGAATCTACATGATATTCTAAGCAACTTTCATGTTGGAGACTTTCTCTAAATCTTCCATCTTCAAGGAGTTTTTCCAAGAGCAAAGTTCTAAGGTTTTTGAGGTGAAGTGTAAAGAAACTTTATTTCTTCTCTTCTTTTTCATGATCTAAACCATGTTTGATCCATGGTTCCTCTTAATCAAGCTTAGTATACTAATTTTTATGTATTTTGTCTTGTATTTGAGAAGCCCTTGGTGGTGAAGGACTTGGAAAAAGAAGCAAAACAAGGAGTTTTTGAAGATCTTCAAGAGGTAAGAGGGAGATCCATCTCACCAACCAAGCATGGTGGTGAGAGATGGTTATATATTTGATGGATGTTGAATCCATGTGAGGATTCATATCCATGGTCTTGTAATTTATTTGTGGGTGTTTATGTGCTTTAATTATTTGTCTATGCTTGGTATGCTTATAATATGCATGATAAGTATATGATATGCTTGTGGAATTTATGATGGAATATGTATATGTATGCCATGATGTGAATATGGAAAGAAAATAAATTTTTGGCTCCAATGGCCAAGGAAGAGTGGTCACGGTTTTGACACTCATGATTTGGGTTTATGTTGAAAATTTTCAAGAACAAGGAAAATTAATTTTTGGGTCCCTAGAACAATTAGAATTTCGGCCAAGAGACCTCAACATAGGTGTTTATAATTTAATATTTTCATGGAAGAATAAAATTGGATTGATTTGAAAATCATGGAAAATGAACAAAGGATATGTTTTTCAAGAGAACAAGAACATGATTTTGAAGGATTTTTATTAATTTATTTTGTGTAAAAAGATCCTAAGTATTTTTCTAAACATGAGTTTTGAATGAAACGGGCAAACGTTGATTTTAAGGATTTGCAAAGAAAGTGAAAAAGGATTTGCAAAGAAAGTGAAAAAGGATTTGCAAAGAAAGTGAAAATGAATTTGAACAAATGGGTTTGGTTTTTATGACCATGAATCACACGATTTTGAAAATAAAATTTTAATGGTTTTGTTTGTGTAAAACCATATCAATTTAGAAGGAAAAATACTTAATGGTTTCAATAGTCATGTCCACGTTTTAGAAGGTTTGTAATGCCTTGATTTTTATGAACAAAGTGATTTTCAAAATGGAAACGTAACTTGATTTAATATAAGGAATTTGGAAAGGGAATCAGAGTGTTTTATCACTTGAGAGAACAGAAATTTTGATAACGGAAAACAAAGAGAGGTTGAAAACATTTGAATTTCAATTTATTTTGAAAAAGACTGATTTTGGAAATGATTTGGAAAAAATGGAGAACATAATGGTGTTTTGAAGATTTACTAACGTATAATTTATTTTTGAATTTTGAAATACGTTAGAAAAAAATGTTAAATTTTGAAACGTTGATTTATATCAATGGAAAAGTGATTTTTGTAGATTATATTTTGGAAAAATATTTTCTTAAGTAAGAAAATATATTAAATGAAGTATAAAGTTATATTATTTTGAGAAGTTGAAAATGAATTTTTGAAGGTTAAGAAATATTTTACGTAATGAAAATGTGGTGAAAAAAATTGTTTGCGTAGCTTAAAAACGATTTGAAATGCAGTAAAATATTTTTATGCAATTTGAAAAATGTGTTGAAAATGATATTGATTTATTTAAGTCCAAAATAATGTTTGGAATATTGAGGAATATTTTACGTGATTGAAAAATGTTGAAAAATATTTTACGTATCTTAAAAACGATTTGAAATACAGTAAAATATTTCTACGCGATTTGAATTACGTTTAAATATTTTACGTAATTTGAACTACTATTGAAAAATCAATATGTGATTTAAAAGTGATAGAATATTTTTAGACAATTGTGAAAATGACAGAAAATTGCTGTGAGATTTGGAAAGTGTTTTAAATATTTTGAAAATGATGGGAAATGATTTACATGACTTAAAAGAATGATTTTTAAGTTACGCGATTTTGAAACAGTGGAAAAATACTATGCGATTTGAGAAACGTATTTTTTTACGTGATTGAGAAAAACATTGAAAAATTTGTACGTGGTTTAAAAGTGCAACAGAAGAGTTGTGGTATTTTGAAAACGTAACAGAAATGTTACAAAATTTTGTAAACGTAACAGTAGTGTTACGGTATTGTGAAAACGTAATAAAAACGTTTTGGAATTTTAAAACTGTAACAAAAGTGTTACGGTATTTTGAAAATACAACAGAAGTGTTGTGGAATTGTGAAAACGTAACAGAAATGTTACGCGATTGTGAAAACACGACAAAAGTGTTTTACAACTATGAAAACATGATAACATGATTTTGTTATTGAAAAATATAGTATGATTACTGTAAAACCAATGTATGGACACTATTTGTGAAAACAACGAGTTTTGCCTGTTATTGACACGTGGTGCATTTTAGATGCATTGGAAAAAAAAATATGCGTTGAGGCATATGATTTAATTGAACAAACGAATTTGAACAGAATGGCCCTTGTGGTTGGACTTGCACTGATATATTAGTGCATTGTATAAACTATATCTGAGAAATTATGAGATATACCTGTGATTGGTATTATACCTGTGATTGGTAGTTGGTGCATTATACATGCATTGGAATGGTCCGATGAGGACTGGATATGGCTGATTGCCTAGGAGAAACACACCTCTTGAGTGGGTGCGATATGCGTAGTGTAAGTCACTTGTTGACCTTGGGGGCATAGGGGTGCGGGTTGCTTACACGGGTGGTTGGTTGTGCTTCTTCTCTTAGGTTAGACCGATGCAACACACCAATGATCTTGACTGAGACACTATTCTTAATCAAGATCTAATAAAGACTGTCGTGTATGTGCTAGATGTGCAAAAATTGAAATGAGAATTAAAGCACGTGGTCTGAGGCACGTGGTACTGATAGGTCTTTTCGATCATTTTCTCCGACCTGAGTTTAGCTCCATGGAGTAGAAACATCGAGTCTAAATACACATGCATTATATGATTACATTTATATCTGTATGATATATTAATTGAGGAATATTGACTATGACAACTGTTTTGAATACTTAGATTGATATATGATTGGATGATGATAATTGATTAATATTAAATATAGTATTGGAAGTTTGGTGTGATATCCCTGTATGATATTGCTGTTTGTGTTATCTCTGTGTTGCTATGTTGGTATTGGTGTAGGTGATCTCACCTTTTTGTTATGTTGTTTTGCTGTGTCTGTACTGTTAAAATCAAAGAATAGAAGGATCGAGTTGTCTTAGTCATAACGGGCGATGGATACTCTGAGATTGGTGACAACAATAAGGAGTGGACATTCAGGATCCGAAGGCGTGCAGTGTTGACAAAGGAACAGATGTATGATGCATCTAGATGGATAGAAAAAGGAATAAGTATGTTAAAGTTTCTCGTTAGTGTTGTGCCGTGCTATTAAGTAGGACCCGTCATAGGGTTTGCTACTGTTAAAAAAAAAAAGAGTCTGTTAGTTTTATATTTCTCTTTAAATTGTTAAATATTAATTGGTGTCAATATTGTATATTAATCAGTTAAAATATATTTTCAGTAATACTTATGGATTTCAGTAAGTTTATGTTTCAGTAAGAAAGAAATTTTAAAACCCATCTTTTATAACTCAAGCTTTGTGCGAACTTCTTTTCAGATTATGAGTCAGGAGTCAGACATGTGATACCCTAGGGAGGGTATTACATTAGTTGGTATCAGAGCACGGTTTGAGTCTTTTGGGGTTTGTGGTTAGGTCTGTTTTGCTTATGTTGTGTTCTCTGTGTGTTTGATTTCCGAAAGGAAACAAACGTTTATTTGAAATGGTTACATCTGGTTTCCATTTTATTTTGATTCGTCCATCTTTGAAGAAAAGAAACAGCTCGTGGTAGTTGTACGTACGTGGAAGCGGAACATGTCACCAGTAATGCAGTTGCAACTATGGGAGCAATACGAAAGATAACTGACGTGATAGTACAACAGGCCGAGAATTGTGAACAAGCAAGAACTGAAAATTGAGGTTCGGATCTGATGAAAGAGAATCAGTCTTGAATATAAGATTTCGTAATTTTTGGAACCTGGTATTTCTTCTTAGGGATATTAGGAAAGTGATTGATTTCGACGGAAGATGTATTTACGACCATTGAGAAACCAGAAGCAGTACGTGATGTGGAGAGGGGCACTTAACGAAGGATTGTACGTTAAAGAAAATAATTTGCGAAAAAGTTGGACACATTTTCCCAGAGATTATGCTCTTTGAAAACAAAGTTTTCTATTAGTAAAATTTTAGATAGTAAGGGAAGTTGTTACTCTGAATGGAACGGGAGTGTTTTGAGCGAAAGATTTAAACAATGGAGATTGCGTCATTGGAACTAATCCTATAAACCATACTGAATATTTCTGTGAGCAACTAATTCTGTGTGACATATGATTGAGTAGATCAATTATATTTTAGAGTTATCCATAATTCTCTGATTTGTTTATTTCTGTTTCTATTCTTAGCCGATCGAGCTACTTGTGTTATTCAAATATTGTTATAGATCAAATCTTTGTGTTAGTTTGATCTGTCGTTCAAAATTTTGTGTTAGTTTGATCTGTTTCATAAACAGATATAATCTTCAAAACGGATTGGTTATTTTTCAACCATATCCTATGAGATTGTCTCAATAAGGTGTTAATAATTCAGAAAAAAAAAATCATTCCTGAAAATCAGGCAAAATCAAATTCTTGTTGAATATGTTTGGTAACATATCAGATCATTTCGCTACCTTTTCTTCTTAAACCTCTATAATGTTCTTTCATATATTGCATTTGCAAGAAAGAATATTTTGCAAGAAAAGATATTCCTATTTATATCCATGTCATAGTATCAGAGTGGTGCAGCGTGAGCGTGGTAGATCCTTCAAAGTTTGAAAACAGTTTTTCAATGGGAAAGTCAAAAAGACAGTAATGGAAATCTTGGAAAATTTTTGGATTATATGATTGCATTTATATCTGTATGATATATTAATTGAGGAATATTGGCTATGACAACTGTTTTGAATACTTGGATTGATATATGATTGGATGATGATAGTTGATTAATATTAAATATAGTATTGGAAGTCTGGTATGATATCCCTGTATGATATTGTTGTTTGTGTTATCTCTGTGCTGCCATGTTGGTATTGGTGTAGGTGATCTCACCTCTTTGTTATGTTATTTTGCTGTGTTTGTACTGTTAAAATCAAAGAATAGAAGGATCGAGTTGTCTTAGTCATAACGGGCGATGGATACTCTGAGATTGGTGACAACAATAAGGAGTGGACTTTCAGGACTCGAAGGGGTGCAGTGTTGACAAAGGAACAGATGTATGATGCATCAAGATGGACAGAAAAAGGAATAAGTATATTAAAGTTTTTCGTTAGTGTTGTACCGTGCTATTAAGTAGGACCCGTCATAGGGTTTGCTACTGTTAAAAAAAAAGAAGAGTCTCTTAGTTTTATATTTCTCTTTAAATTGTTAAATATTAATTGGTGTCAATATTGTATATTAATCAGTTAAAATATATTTTCAGTAATACTTGTGGATTTCAGTAAGTTTATGTTTCAGTAAGAAAGAAATTTTAAAACCCATCTTTTATAACTCAAACTTTGTGCGAACTTCTTTTCAGATTATGAGTCGGGAGTCAGACATGTGATACCCTAGGGGGGGTGTTACACTGGTTCGGACTTCGCCGGGGGCTGCGGCTTCGTCTCCGGTCCCGACGCCTTCTGCGATCTTCCCTTCCTCGGAGATCGCTGATGTACTTCTGCAGCCATCCCTCTTTGATCAGGGACTCAATTACATCCCAGAGCTGGTAGCAATCCTCCGTCTCGTGGCCATAGCTCTTGTGCCACCTGCAATGTTTCGAAAGGTCCCTCTGGAATTGCTTCTTTATAGGTGGTGGCCTCTTGATATCCTGGAACTCGGTTTGAAGGACCTCCTTCAAGATTGTCTCTCGAGGGGTGTTCAAACGAGTATACTCAGAATACTTGGGCCAGTATCGCTCGCCTTTTGAGGATTCACGGGGTTGATTGGAGCTTTGGATCTTCTTCTAGTGTGCTTCACCTTTCTTCAAACTTTCTTTAGCCCTGGTGACTTCCTCTAGCTCAATGTATTTGTCCGCCCGTCGGTGAAATTCTTCTAGACTTTCCGGTTTCTTTTTTGCTAGAGACAGAAAAAAGCTTGAGTTGGTCTGGAGCTCGTTCCTGGCGTAGTGGAGGGCTGTCCTGTCGTCGAGGTTCTCTATGCCCACACAGGCTTGGTTAAACCTTCTGACATATTCGCACAAGGATTCAGAACTTCCCTGGCAGATCCCGGAGAGGGAGTCAATTGACTTCGGGTGCTCCTTTGCCGTGGTGTAATGTTGCAAGAACCGTTGCGTCAGGTTTTCCCATCCTGTGATCCTTGTTCGCAAGGTGACGAACCATCGGAGGGCGTCCTTCTTCAGGAATAGGGGGAAGGCCCGGCATAGAAGTTCCGGGGTGTATCCATAGAGTTGCATGGACTGCGTATAGGCGTCCAAGTGCTCCTGGGGATCCATTGTTCCGTCGTAAGCCTCCAGATTGCTCGGAGGTTTGAAACTCCTCGGAACCCTGTATGACATTAGAGCGTCCGAGAATTGTTGTAGGCGGCCGGGGGCTGGGTTACCATTTCTGATAATCCTGGCGCCAGCGCCTTGGGCTGCATGCCCGTTGTGAGCTGCATCCCGTCCTCCATTGTCGTTCTCCTCCCTTGCCGATCTTTCAAGGTTCTCTAAACGGCGACGTTGTTCCTCTAGTTGACGCCGCTGGTCCTCGATGAGAGCTGTTTGTTGGCGCAACAACTCTCGAAGGTCATTTCTCGTAATCTCGGATTGGACATTATCTTCGTAATGAGACATGTGGTCCACATTATCGTGGGAGGCTCCCAAACGAGCATGGACAGGGATCCTAGCTCCATGGTTCGTTCCATGGTTTACTCCATGGTTTATGTTGTTGGCCCCACCGTGAGGGAAGACAAGCCTGTTCCGGACTGAGACCCTTCGAGATGGATCAGGGCTTTCAGCGGAAGCTGAAGTCTCGTGCCCATCGTTAAGAGTTTCCACCATGACAGGCCTGCTTCTGGCGGCGGAGGTTTCTGGTGGTGTGACTGAAAGAAGGTTGCGCTGCGCTGTTGGGTCCTATATTTGGCCAGGGGCGGCATACGCAACGCTCCTCTTTCTGGTTGTGTCTCGTGCTCACCATGGTTGATGCGGGAATGGAAGTTTATCGGGATTCCCACAGACGGCGCCAATATTCTGAAATGGGTTCAGAGGGTACCTGAAATAGGCACGTATATGGTGGTTTCCTCCTTATGCAGCTGCAGCTAAGCGAATGAAACCTAGGGGAAGGGTACCTGCAATGGGACTCCAACGCTCAAGTCAGGCAATGCTCAAGTAGCTGTTAAGTAAAGGAGAATATATCAGGTAGTTATATATCTCTCCCTTTAGGTTTACTTAGCCTGATCTATATATAGAGAGCGTGGCTGGAATCCTTATGTAATCCATGTTGGACGAAGGTACATCAAGATCGTGCCTTGGCAGAGGTTTCAGCCCACGATCGTTGAGGTCCGTCTCTGACCTTGTCGGGGCTGTCCTACGATCGTTGAGGTCCGTCTTTGACTTTGTCGGGACTGTCCTACGATCGTGGAGGTTCGTCTCTGATTTGTCAGGACTGTTACCTTGATGGCCAATCCTTGTTTGGGGGCAATTTGCATAGGTCTGGCTATCGTAAGTGTCCGATGCCTTGGACCGATGTCGTGAGGCTTTAGCCGGGGTGTCTACAGAGGAGTCCGGTAGTTCGGGTGTCGGGTTGATCCTTCAGGATGAGATCCCGGACCACGGTCCAGAACAGTATTTATCTTTCTTTTATAAAATATAATTCTTATTTTATATTATTAAATATTTGATTAGTTATTAATTAATTTTAAATATTTATTATAAAATTAATGTTTTAAGAATTCACTTTCTCGTTTCCTTTGAATAACATTAAAATTCCCCTCTCACTTGTTCACTGATTTCGGACAATTAAAATAATAATTATTTGCCCAATTATTACTTTATCATTATAAAAATCATAACAATTGAGTGACCCATCTTCGGATCCCACCTCCGCCCAATACGAAATAATAAAATAAACATTTTTTCTCTCAAATAATTAAGTAAAAACAAATAAATATAAAAATTATAAAAAAAATTCATAAATTTTAACGTAATTTTATTAATAATTTTTTATATTTCTTTCTTTCATACAGATTATTAAAAACATTAACATAAAAAAATTCAAATCCAAAAATAATCATAATTGGCAAGACTTTGAGGAGATAGGTTTAACTCAAGATTCTAATTTTCCACCTCTCTATAATATAATAATCAAAACAAATTTGCAACGCAACTCCACCTTAACTCCCACTCATAGTTTTTTACTACAAAAAATTTAAAAAAAAAAAAAGAAAAAGTCCTCCCTTTTTTTTTCTCCACCCTCTAGGTTGACTCGAACACCAAACCCACACCCCCGCCTACGTTCTCTTGCATCGCGGCTTGAATAGCGTGCCGATGCTCCCCCTCATACGTCACGATCAGCATCGACGGATCGTTCGGTGCACGCTCCACGTGTTTCCTCGCTGGGCACCCCCTCACCGTACTGCACTTATAATACCCTCTGAAACAAAAAGATCAACGTCAGGGAACAAATATTTGACCAAAGTCAACACAGTCAACGGCGACAAACAGATCAGTCAACAAAATTACTCACCTTGGATACGGCGACCCCTTTATGGTCTCTGACCGTATTTCCACCATGAGTACTCGTCCGGTGGTATATCGGCTATTTTCGAACTAATCGCCGGCATTCTCACCGTCTTCTTCACCCGATTTTTCCTGAACAAAAAAATTAGGAATTTATTTATTTTTTAATAATTTGAATTCAAAATTAAATAATGAAAAATTATGCAACGATGGCATCGTTGTGTCTAACATGCACTGGGGTGTGGACGCATTATATTAATGGGAAGGTCAACAGTCAAAGCAATTAACAAAAGAGAACAAAGAAAGAAAACGACAAAGGGTAGGAAGGATCCGTTTGGCAAGTTGAATTTCTGTGTCTTCTTTCTCAGACAGCATTTCTAAAATCTCGCTCATTGACATGTAAGACTAAAAAAAACGATCTAAAAATGCTAAGAATTTAAACAACACTTTCAGATCAACACAACGGAAGCAAAACGGATCAAGAAAAATCAACCTCCCGCCATTGCTATTTGATTCACTCTTCCTCTATTTTTCGGGGCTTTACGTCAAATCGGTTTCTGCCTTGGCTTTCCAAACCTTCACTTGCTCAAACTCGATGGTGTTGTTTTCTGAATAGATGAGTAGGCTTAGTGACCCAAAACAGAGAGCAACACATTGAATTTATAAGCTCTGCCCATCACAGAGTTCACCAACATAGAGCAGGACGTGGGAGAGTGGAGGACGTTGCTGAGAGAGTGGGAGACGTTGCTGAACGTTGCTAAGAATGTGGGGTGAAAAATGGACCACATTCGGCAACTAATTTCCCATGAAAATAGCAAAATTTTAAACTTAAAACTATCTTCAATAACAGAGTACGTCTGCTCCGAGAATTAAGGGGAAATTCTATCATTCTCCCACTTAGTCCATTTAACCCATCATTAATCATAATAAGAAACAAAATATATGAATCATGGCGATAAGTCCTCTAATAACGAGTATTATCTTCCATGTATCACAATATATCAAGTCTCTCAATACCAGTCCTTAACTTAATGAATAAACCATATGTTTATTCTAGGTCAAAACCAAATGATATTTCTCAAAATAAACAATTATGTGCACAAAATATATGAGAAAACATCAAACTGAATAAGAGTTTCATTGAAAACAATAAATGTACGTACGATGAAAATCACATCATGGAACCAAGTCCCATTCGTACTACATGATCCTTGAAATTCTTTGGTGGCAGTCCTTTAGTCAAAGGATCTGCAATCATCAACTCAGTGCTGACGTGTTCAATGACCACTTTCTTTTCCTTAACACGTTCTCTTATGGCTAAATACTTTATGTCGATGTGCTTACTTCGACTTCCACTCTTGTTGTTCTTAGCCATAAATACCGTAGCAGAGTTGTCACAGTACAATTTCAATGGCTTAGAAATAGAGTCCACAACTCTAAGCCCAGATATGAAACTCTTCAACCATACACCATGTGAGGTAGCCTCAAAACAAGAAACGAACTCGGCCTCCATAGTGGAAGTAGCAGTCAAGGTCAGCTTTGCACTTCTCCAAGATACAGCTCCACCAGCTAGCATGAAAACATAACCAGATGTTGATTTCCTGGTATCAATGCAGCCAGCATAGTCTGAATCGGAGTAGCCAATCACTTCCAGATCATTAGTCCGTCTGTACATAAGCATGTAGTTCTTTGTCCCTTGAAGATATCTCATCACCTTCTTTGCAGCTTTCCAATGGTCAACACCTGGATTACTCTGATATCTTCCCAAAACTCCAACAGCATATGCAATGTCAGGTCTGGTACAAACCTGAGCATACATAAGGCTTCCAACAGCTGAAGCATATGGAATATTTTTCATGTGTTCCCGCTCAAAATCATTTTTGGGGCACTAACTCAAATCGAGCTTGTCACCCTTCACAATGGGAGCTACACTGGGTGAACAATCTTTCATGTAAAATCTCTCTAAAACTTTGTTGATATAGGTCTCTTGAGACAAACCCAAAATGCCTCGAGATCTTTCTCTATAGATCTTAATACCAATGACATAAGATGCCTCTCCCATATCCTTCATATCAAAGTTCTTCGAGAGAAATTGTTTCACCTCATATAGCATACCCTTATCATTAGTCGCAAGCAAAATATCATCCACATATAACACAAGAAAACAAATCTTACTCCCACTGACCTTCTGGTATATACATTGATCCATGATGTTCTCTTCAAAACCAAATGAAGTGATAATCTCATGAAATTTTAAATACCATTGGCGGGAAGCTTGTTTCAATCCATAGATGGATTTATTAAGCTTGCAAACTAAGTGCTCACCATCACTAGAGGAGAATCCTTCAGGTTGTTTCATGTAAACCTCTTCCTCTAGATCACTATTGAGGAATGTCGTTTTCACATCCATTTGATGTAACTCAAAGTCAAAATGAGCTACTAATGTTATAATTACTCGGAGAGAATCTTTCTTGGATACAGGAGAAAAAGTTTTCGTGTAGTCGATTCCTTCTCTTTGAGTGAACCCTTTGGCCACAAGTCTTGCCTTATGTCTCTCAATGTTGCCTTGTGAGTCTTTCTTCGTTTTAAAGACCCATTTACATCCAATGGCTTTTACACCATTAGGCAACTCAACGAGATCCCAGACTTGGTTAGATGCCATAGAACTCATCTCATCTTTCATGGCATTGTACCACAAATTTGATTCCTTAGAACTCATGGCCTGTGAAAACGTTTCAGGATCATTTTCGGCTCCAATGTTATAGTTTGACTCTTGCAGGTACACTACATAATCACTAGGAATTGCTGACTTTCTGACTCTAGTAGATCTTCTTAATATTGCCTCATTATCTTCTTGAGGAACTTGTTGTTCAATCGGTTGTTCAACAGGTTGTTTTTCATCAACAATTTGATCTACAATATCATTTTCAACAGCTAGTGGAACTTCAATTATCGGTTGTCTAACACCCGTTTGTACTTGAAGGGCGTGAACGACAATCAATCTGTCACTTGATCCAAAGGTTTGACCTTCATAGTGATCCTTATCAGAAGCAATGTCCTGAAACTGATCGCTCCCACTGATCAAGTCATTCTCAAGAAATTTGGCATTTTTTGATTCCACAATCCTAGTGCTATGTGATGGACAATAGAATCTATACCCTTTGGACTTTTCAGCATATCCAATGAAATACCCACTAATAGTCCTTGGGTCTAGTTTCTTCTCTTGTGGGTTATAAATTCTCACTTCAGACGGGCATCCCCAAACGCGTATATGTCGCAAACTTGGTTTCCAACCTTTGAATAACTCAAAAGGCGTCTTCGAGACAGCCTTGGTCGGAACTCGGTTTAATATATACACAGCCGTCTTTAGCGCTTCAATCCACAAGAATTGAGGAAGTTTTGTGTTACTCTTCATACTTCTCACCATGTACATTAAGGTTTGGTTTCTTCTTCCTGCCACACTATTTTGATCCGGAGAACCAGGCATAGTGTACTGGGTAACAATCCCATGTTCTTGAAGAAACTTCGCAAATGGACCATGTGCTTGTCCATTCTCTGTGTATCTGCCATAGTACTCTCCACCTCTATCAGATCTCACGATCTTAATTTGTTTTCCACATTGCTTCTCCACTTCAGCCTTAAAAACTTTAAAAGCATCCAAAGCTTCATCCTTAGAACGAAGCAAGTAGCGATACATATATCGTGAATAATCATCTATAAAAGTGATAAAGTATTTCGGACTACTTGTGTCCATGTCTGGACAACAAATATCTGTATGTATGATTTCCAATAGGTTCGAGCTTCTCTTTGCACCCTTTTTAGACTTGTTAGTTTGCTTACCCTTAATGCAATCCACACAAGTTTCAAAATTAGCAAAATCTAAAGTACTAAGTACCCCTTCATTTACTAATCGCTTAATTCTCTCAATGGAGATATGTCCCAATCTTCGGTGCCATAACATATAGGATTCCTCATTCACAACACAACGTTTTAACCCAGAAGTAACATGCATAGAATTATAAGCAGCATCATTTTGCAATTTAATATAATAAAGACCATCAAGTAATTCACCAAAACCAACAATTTCTGATTTATTTAACAAAGTAAAACCAGAATCCGAAAAATTAAACGAAAAAACCCAAAGGTGCAAGTCTTGAAACAGAAATTAAATTCTTAGAAAAACTAGGAACAAAAAAAGTCTTTTCTAAACGTAAAATAAAGTTCTTTGCTTAAAACTAAACTGCATGTCCCAATGGCCTCCACATGTGAACTCATCTTCCCGCCTGAATAGATGTATTGTTCACTTCCCACTGACTTCCTTAGGTTTTCCATACCCTGCAAGGTATTAGAAACATGGATTGTAGAACCAGAATCAATCCACCATGTGTTATGATTAACACGAACCATATTAGATTCATAACAAACAAATGTAAATGGAGTACCTTTCTTGTCGAGCCATTTCTTAAACTTTATGCAGTCTTTCTTCATGTGCCCTTTCTTCTTGCAGAAGAAACACTTTGACTATTTCTTTATGACTGGCTAAGGAGGAATGTTGCCCTTAATTTTGGTATGATCATTCTTTTTCTTTCCATGAACAGTCAAGTTCACCTTCTCGCCTTCTTCCATCATCAACCTTTCCTCTTCTTGGACACACATAGTCAATAGTTCATTACTTGACCACTTATCCTTATGTGTATTATAAAAGATTTTGAAAGGAATGTATTGATGTGGCAGAGAGCACAAAATGTAGTGTACTAGGAAAGAATCCGACATGGTAACCTCCAAGGCTTTTAGCTGAGCCGCTATATCCCTCATGCGCATGATGTGATCACGCATTCCTCTTATCCCAGTGAGCTTCATGGATGAGAACTGTATTATTAGAGTACTGGCAAGGGCCTTGTTAGATGTAACAAATTGTTTATCAATGGCTTTCAAAAGATCCTTGACTTTAGTATGCTGATTGACAGAACCACAGATACCAGCAGATATTTTAGTCTTTATGAACATTACGGAGAGACGGTTACATCTCTCCCATTTTTCATAAAGGTCAACAAAGATCTGGAAGGTTTGGTTTCAGAATACCCTGGTGGTTCATCATTCTAATAGCATAATCAATGTCCATCCAAATTTCAAATGGAGAAGAATTCTCTCCTTCCAAACTTTATAGTTGTCACCCCTTAATTCGGGAATATCACACTTAATATCAGAAATATTCGCAGGTTGAATAACTGCAAAGTTCAAACATACATGCTCATTATTCATAATTTGAGACAAAATAAATATCATATTTTACCAATGTAAATCATGTCTTAATTCATGAATCTAGAGATATAAAACTTACCTGTGGGCTAAAGTCCTACTCAATTAGACTCATCATGTAACTTTATGACAAAACTATCAAATTATGTTCTTTTTCTTAATTCCTGTGGGCATATCAAGAAATATAATCTAATATTTCATCCTAATTAATCATATAAATATAACAAAATTCCTGTGGGTAGATCTTATTATATCACATATGATTAATTACAAATAATATTTTAATGTGATTCTAAAACTTAATATATAATCCTAATTAATTAAAGATGTTGTGGCTATTCCCTAATTAATTAAAATTATATCAATCACTTAACATTAATTAATTCTTAACAAAGAGCTAATTATTTGCATAACATAATACAAATAAATTAAATAACAATGCATAAATATTATTTAGCATAATTTTGCACGCATACAATAATCATAAATTCATACATACAAATTTCAAGAAATAATATATGCATACAATTATTCAATAAAAGAAACTATATAAGCTCTTTAATAATTAATTCTAATGTGCATAAATTATTTAACTTAATATTGCATGCTTAAGTAAATACTAAAATTAAACATACAAAATAAACAGAATAAATAGAATAAACAGACAATTTATACACATTAAAATTTATTAAATAATTTATGTGCTAAAATAATATAATTGCAAAATTGTATCCAATTTTTAATTCAGCACGTAAACTAATGATATATATATAAATTGTAGCACTTCAACTGTCAAAAAAATGTTGATAGCATGGTGGTAACCTCATTGACATTAACCCATCAAGTCATGGGTTCTAATCGTTCAAACGCACAGCAACCATTTTTTTTTTAACAATCAAAATTTCAAAAGGATTCGAAAAGGTGCATTCTGAGAATCGAACACGGGACGTGCCAATGCATTAGAAGTTTAGCAGCCTACTGCTGAACCACTTCAATATTGTGTGATTAATGTTGACGTCGTCAAATATATAACAATAAAAGCCAAACGACACAGAAGCCTGCATTTTGATCGTCTTCAACCTTGAGCCGGGTCATTCTGACCCGGTTACGACCCACGAACCCGAATGAAAAACCCGACGGTTTCCAGCCATTTTTGACATCAAAAACAACGTTTTAAATCACAGAAAGCTTAGAAAAACAATTTCAATCAGATTTATGATTTTATTTTCGGATTAAAACGTCTAAAACAAAACACCCATGTTCTGAAAAAATCAAACTCCATAACATATAAGAAGAGCAAGCAAAGTAGAGGCATATACATGCTCTGATACCAAATGTAAGACTAAAAAAAACGATCTAAACATGCTAAGAATTTAAACAACACGTTCAGATCAACACAACGGAAGCAAAACGGATCAAGAAAAACCAACCTCATGTCATTGTTATTTGATTCACTCTTCCTCTGTTTTTTCTGGACTTTCGCCAACCTCGGTTCTCATTGCTTTCCAAACCTTCACTCGCTTCAAACTCGATGGTGTTGTTTTTCAATAAGTAAGGCTTAGTGGCCCAAAACAGAGAGCAACACGTTGAATTTATAAGCTCTGCCCATCACAGAGTTCACCAACATGGAGCAGGACGTGGGAGAGTGGAGGACGTTGTTGAGAGAGTGGGAGACGTTGCTGAACGTTGCTAAGAATGTGGGTTGAAAAATGGACCACATTCGACAACTAATTTCTCATGAAAATAGCAAAATTTTAAACTTAAAACTATCTTCAATAACAGAGCATGTCTGCTTCGAGAATTAAGGGAAAATTATATCATGACAAAGGCAGCACAAGACAACAAGAACCCTATGTTGTTTTGTCACTATCATGCGTGTTGTGCCCATTCAATGCGTTTAACTGCACCACTACCGAAATCTATCGTGGATTCAACTTCTCTCCAACAAGAGCTGTCTAGCAGCTCTCTTTAGTAAAATTTGGATCTTTTATTTTTATTCAATGATTAGTATTTTAATTAGTATTTATTTAATATTAAAAAATAAAAAAATTTATTGACTATTGAATAAAAATAAAAAGCCCAGTTATTAGTGGAGGGAAGTACCGGACGACTGATGCCAAAGAGAAGCCGAATCCATCGTTGACTCCTAAACACTGCCTTCCCCACCCGCGCGACCAGGTCACCTGATTGGGTAAAAATCACTTCAACGCTTTTTTGAGTCAACGAGTCAACAACTAGGTATGATGAAAATATGAGGAGTTATGATACGGTGAAACGCACTGTACCTTCTCTTGATGTAGTGGCACTGGCTTGAGCCGGACACGTCGTCCGAGTGCTCGTGGCACCTTTTATTGAACGGCGGCACCGAAGACAGCGGCAGTTTTCAGCCGGATGCCGTCGCTGCCGGCGTAAGGAAGATTGACGGTCCCTGCTTGCCGTTCGAGACGCTACCGTCTCCAGTGATGACGGAGGACATGAACGACGAGTTCGAGGAGACGCTGAAGCTATCCATCGAGAACTCGAGCCCCATGGACTTGGCGGTCGAGCTCAAGATATTGTTAGGCTTTGTGAAATCAACCGTCAAGCTTGGCGGTTGCGCCGGCGCCGGCGAGATATTCAACGGTTGTGGTTGCTGTTGCGGCGGAGGGAGGGATGAAGGCGTTGCCTGAACCGATGAGATTGAGGTAGTAGCAGGATAGTGGTGAACCGGGGCTCGCCTGAACCGGGCGTGGCCGGTCCGGTTCAGTAAGGAGATGAGTATTTTGAACTTGGAGACGGTGACATCGGTGAGGTCTGTGTTTAAGTGAGAGGGTTGATGGGAGAGGATTCGGATCAAGTGCTCCATGCCGTTGAGGCCTTCCGATGCGGCCTCCTGTATGGCCTTCTGCTCGTCCAGTTTTGGGAACCCCATGAGTTCCACTACCATTTTGGGTGAACTCGAGAGGGGTGAATTGGAGAATGGGATGTGAGGGAAATGGAGACTCAGAATGCCATGGGAATTGGTCTAGAGAAGATGAAGATTGAAGAGAAGTGGGCTGGGAAGGCGGAAAGTTTGGGGGGAGGGGGAAGATATATGGGGGTGAGGGTGACCGGATGACTGTGTAAGACCGTAAGAGAGAGAGAAAGGGAGTGTTTGTTTTTTTGTTTGTTTTTTCTTTTACTGGAAGAGAAAGAGAGTCTTTGGTTTGAGTCAAAGTGGGTTCCTGTTTTTATTTTATTTTTTTGGTCTGATCTGAGGGGTGAGGTAGTCAGATGAGTTTGAACTTCGAAGAAATCTGGAGGGGTAACTGTAAGTGACAGCACAAGTGAGAACATGATTGATGAGAAAGGATGATATTAACTGTTACGTTTTGATGTTAGAGCTTGTGGTGAAATTAAATCAACGATTAAACACTTTGTAATTCAATAAAATTTGTCTTGTAATAGAAATTAATGTGTAAAAACACTTTGTAAGTTGAAAAATAAAATAATATTACAGTTAGAACTTAGAAGCGGTGAGCAATGCGGGAAAGGTGGGGTCCCAAGGGTGGAAACTGGAAAGAAACAAAGAAACGAAAGTTAATTAAGGAGACTACCAAAATGCTGATGAAAAATGTTAAACATGTCCTAGTACTAGTATAATTAAATAATAAAAGTTATACAAATATAAGATAATGTATAGATAAATATATGTTAGTAACATTATTTTAGACTTATATTCAGTTTCTTTTCTATTTTTCATAACACAAATCTCTGGAAGGGTTACGACGGCTGAGAAGTCTATAATAATTCGTTGAAAAAGTGAAAGGCGTTCCAGTTTCTAATGTTTCTAATGTTTATTTGAGTATTTTTTTTTCTAGATTCCACGAAGGCGTGTAAGTGTGTTATATACAAATGACTAATTGAGGTCAGTTTTGTTTGTGTTTTGTAACATTGGAGGATAAAATCTAGTGTTTGAATAATTATTTTTAGACGAAATGTTCAAATTGGTTGTTAACGTAGAATAGAGGGGAGTAGAGAAGAAGATTGAATCCCATGTAGGGAAGCCTCGGGGAGAAGAGAGATAAATTCTGATAATACTTTTCTATTTTTTTTTAATTCATAATTAACATATATACTAATTTGTGCTTACAATATTTCAGTTCTTCATTTACAAGATCAAGTGCTACCTAGCTAACAAACTACCAATGCTAAATATAATGACAACAACTATTCTGGAATATTTCTGACTAAATAACATAGTATTTAAGGTGAATTGGTTTCATTTTAATCTTTTTGGGCATATTTTTGGCCAAACCTTGTTGTGCTGCTTCTAATACTCCTTTTTGGGCTTCTTGGGCCGCTACTGCAGGAGATATTGGGTTCTTATGCATAACATTACCCCAGCCTTTCAAAATGATCTTGTCCTCAAGATCAAAGGAAGGGAAGTCCAATCTTAAGGAAGCTTCAGGAACCCAAGTGGCTTCAGTTGTGTCTTGTCCTTGCCACTGTACGAGGAACTCCCTACTATCTCCTTTGCTACGCCATTGAAGGAGATCAAAAGGAAGCGGTGCGTCCGAGTCAAGAGAGGAACCGATGGGCAAAGAGATCACTTGGGTGTTTGGGGTTCCACGGCAGGGTTTCAAGAGGGAGATATGGAACACGGGGTGGACTCTCGCGGCCGCTGGCAGATCCAGCTCATACGCGACAGGGCCCAAGCGGCACGTGATGCAAAAGGGTTCGAAGAATTGCTTGGCCAACTTCTGCGATGGGCGGCGGCTGACGGAGGTCTGGCGATAGGGATGGAGTTTCAGGTATACCCAGTCACCAACCTCAAACTCCTTTTCTATTCTGTGTGAGTTCACTTGCTGGGTCATACGGTTTCGAGCTCTATTCAAGTTAAATTTCAGAGTTTTGAGAATTTGTTGTCGCAGGGACAAGTTTGCATCCAACGATTCAATCTTGGAGCTCCCCGGAGAGTAGGACAGAATTGATGGCGACGACCGGCTGTAAAGGGCTTCGAACGGGGTCATCCCAATGGCGGAGTGGTAGGAAGAGTTATACCAAAACTCAGCCAACGGTAGAAAGCGGGTCTAGTGATGGGGCTCATCACTGACAAAGCACCGGAGATACGTTTCCAGAAATCGATTCAGTACCTTAGTTTGCCCGTCAGTCTATGGGTGATAGGCACTGCTGAAAGGTAAGGTGGTACCCAAGGCTTTGAAGAGTTCCTTCCAGAACTTGCTGACGAAAACCTTGTTGCGGTCACTTACGATAGTTTTGGGAGCTCCGTGAAGGCGATAGATCTCAGCCAAAAATGTGGAAGCTAGAGAGGCTGCTGTAAACCCAGTTAGGAGTGCTATAAAATGGGCAAATTTGGTTAAACAATCGACGACCACCAAAATCATTGTCTTGTTGGCTAAGGATGGCAAGTTGGTAATGAAGTCCATGGAGATATCCTCCCAGACTTGGCTCGGAACCGGCAAGGGCTAAAGCAAACCATAGGGAGCTAGGGTGCTATACTTGTGGAGCTGACACACAGAACAACGATTGACAAAGTCCTTGACTGCTACATGCATTCCAGGCCAATAAAAGATAGTTATGAGCCGAGCAAGAGTGGCCTTGATGCTTGAGTGACCCCCCATAGGAGAAGAGTGAAACTCAGCTAGCAAGTTGGGAATGAGCCTTGAATCATGAGGTACAAAAATTCTATCTTTGAAATACAGTAAGCCAGCTCTGTGAGTAAACTTTTGTTACATTTCAGGATCTTGATTCACCTTAGAAATTATTTTCTGTCCTACTACATTATTGACATAAAAGCTTTGCAGGGAATCCAGTAAAGGCAAAGTAAGGGAACTAATACTGCTGAATACTGCAGAAGAAGGTTCAGGAATTCTGGAAAGCGCATCAGCCATAACGTTTCCTTGTCGGGCTTGTAATGAATCTCATAAGTATATCCCATCAACTTAGTAAGCCACTTCTGTTGCTCTAGAGTTTGAATATGCTGTGTCATAAGTGCTTTGAGACTCTTATGGTCAGTGAAAATTTTAAATGTGGAGCCTAACAAGTACTGCCTCCATTTTTTGATAGCTTCAGTGATAGCAAAGAGCTCCCGGACATAGGCTGAAGCGGTTGCCATGCGGTTACACATCTTCTTGCTGAAAAAGGCTATGGGATGACTATTCTGGGACAGAACAACACCAATAGCAGTGTTAGAAGCATCTGTAGTTACTTCAAAAAGCAAGGAAAAATCAGGCAAAGCAAGCAAAGGTAAATTTTCCATTGCTGTCTTAAGTAATTTAAATGCGTTAGATGCTGATTCCGGCCAATAGAAAGTAGTAGCTTTAAGTAAATCAGTGAGGGGTGTAGCAATATATGCATAGTTGTGGACAAACCGCCGATAGAACCCCGTGAGGCCGAGGAAGGCTCTAAGAGTAGTGAGAGAGTTAGGAGGTGGCCAATCCTTAATGGCCTAGAGTTTTCCAGGGTCAGCTTGCACCCCTTGGCCGGATATAATGTGGCCCAAATACTCCACAGAGCGCACCCCAAAATGACACTTTGAAAGCTTAGCAAAGAACTTGTTAGTAGAGAGTAAGGAAAGGACTTGCTCCACATGCTGTAAGTGTTCACCCCATGAGGTGCTAAAGATCAAAATGTCATCGAAGAACACCAATGCGAACTTGCGAAGGAATGGTCTTAGCAAGTCATTCATAGCGGCTTGGAAAGTGGATGGGGTATTTGTAAGCCCAAACGGCATTACAAGAAATTCATAGTAGCCATCAAAAGTCTAGAATCCCGTTTTAGGGATGTCCTCGGGCACCAACTGGATTTGATGATAGCCGGATCGAAGATCAATCTTCGAAAAATAAGTAGCCCCACTAAGTTCATCCAATAACTCTTCAATAGTAGGAATAGGAAAGCGATCCCTAACAGTAATAGCATTCAAGGCACGGTAGTCCATACAAAACCGCCATGAGCCATCCTTTTTCTTAACCAAAAGCACCGGGGATGAAAAAGGACTAGTGCTAGGGCGGATAATTCCCTCATCTAGCGTTTCAGTGATCAATTTGGTGATGGTTTCCTTTTGAAAATGAGGGTAGCGGTAAGGTTTGGTGTTAACGGGCTTAGAGTCGGAAGGAGGTGGACATGGTGGTCATGGGGGAGGTTTAGAGGTAGGCCATGTGGCTTGGCAAATATGTGGGCATAGAGGTGAAGGATTTTGGCTAAGTCAGGAGGTAGAAAGTTTATGTGGTTAAGGTCATTATCTGTGAGATCTAGGAGCAGGGAATCCTCACAAGGGTTATGAGGGTTTTTGCCAAGGGTGGGTAACATTGAGATGGCATGAAATGTTGCAATGGAATCCGTGTGCAACATTCGGGTAAGTTGGTGAAATATGATGGGTACAATCCAGTTAGAGGCAGCCCCTTTTAGGGTGATTAGTTGGCCCTTGTAGTAGAATTGCATAGATGGGATGATGAAATCCGATACAAAAGGACCCAACATTTGCAACCATTGGACCCCCAATACGATGTCCGCGCCATGTATTGGAAGTAGATAAAAAGAAATGGTGAATGTTGTCTTATCCACCACAACTGGAACATCAACACAGTGACCCTTACATTCTAGTTTAGCTCCATTGCCAACCATAATCGAAAAGGTGGGTAAGGTAGAGACCGGGAGGTCCAAGAAGGAGGCAATCCTTGGTTGGAGAATATTGTGAGAACTTCCTGTATCGACTAGAACCTAAACAAGATGGCCATGGATGGTGGCTTGAAACCAGAGAGTTCTTGGGGATGGATGGCCGGTCATGGCATGGAAGGATAAGTGAAAGGAATTGGGTATTGGGTCAGGTGGGGGGGTGTCAGTTTCTGCAGGAGGGGGAGCGTGTGGTAGAGCTAGGAAATTGGGTGGCATAGGTGGTGGGGAGGGTTCTTGTAGGACATAACACTGGGAGGGGTCATTTAGTAGTTCAGGGGATACATTTTCCTCAGGTTTATCAGTTAATAGAAGGAGAAATTGCCTTGTTTTGCAACGATGGCCTGGGACATAACGTTCATCACAATGGTAGCAAAGTCCTTTAGCTTTTTGGGCCTGCATTTCAGAAGGGTAAACATATTTTATAGGAAATGTCATTGTTTTGACAGGTGCGGGAAGGGCTAGGAGTTAGTTAGGTGCAGGTAATAGGGGTGGTTGTGATGAAATAGGTGGATGGGAGGGGCTGTATTTAGGGTGGTACGGTCTAGGTTTTGGTGGAATGGATCGGCTAGCTAGGTGTTTAGATTCAATGAGTTTGGCTAAACCTATGGCATAGGAGATGGTTGCAGGTTGTAATATGGCCATTTCATGTCGAATTTCAAATTTTAAGCCAGAAATAAAACAATCAAGGATGGCATTGGTAGGGAGGCCAATCACCCTATTACATAACCTCTCAAACTCCTTCTGGTAATCAGATACAATGGACTTTTGTTGAAGTTTAAAGAGTGCTTGCTGGTGATTCTCAAAGGATGAAGGCCCAAAACGTGTCTCCAAAGCGTGTTTGAATTCATCCCAAGAGGTGAGTAACCCATTATAGTATAGCCATTGGTACCAAGCTAAGGCATCACCACTCATATAGGGTGAGATATGGGCCAAGCGTTGGGAAACAAGAATGGCATAATGACTGAAAAATTGATCTGCTTGCAAAATCCATTGTAGGGGGTTAGATCCATCAAAAGCTTGGAGGTAAAGTTTGGGTGGTTTCAGTGGTTTTTCTGTGTTTAGGGGAGGTGAGGTGGTGTGGGCAATTTGGTGTTGTAGTGTTTGGAAGGTGGATAGGCAGTTCTTATGGCGTTGGTCTTGTGTAAGTTGGAATTGTTCTTAGGTGAGTTGAATTTGTTGCAGGGTATTGTTAATGGTTGTGATGGTTGCATCAAGTTGGGGAAGGTCAGGGTTTGCAAGTGGGTTGCGAGGCATGGTTCAGGGTATGAAAGCACCAATGTTAACGTAGAATAGAGGGGAGTAGAGAAGAAGATTGAATCCCACGTAGGGAAGCCTCAGGGAGAAGAGAGATAAATTCTGATAATACTTTTCTATTTTTTTTAATTCATAATTGGCATATATACCAATTTGTGCTTACAATATTTCAGTTCCTCATTTATAGGATCAAGTGCCACCTTGCTAACAAACTACCAATACTAAATAAAAGATAATGACAGCAGCTGTTCTAGAATATTCCTGACTAAATAACATAGTCTTTGAGGTGAATTGACTTCATTTTAATCCTTTTGGGCCTATTTTTGGTCAAGCCTTATTGTGCTGCTTCTAATACTCCTTTTTGGGCTTCTTGAGCCCCTGCTGCAGGAGATATTGGGTTCTGATGCATAACATTGGTCTTTAAAAAATTTAATAGTTCACACATTAAATTTAATTTTTAATAATCTCAAATGTCAGTTAAATTAGTACTTTTCAAATACAATTTTTTCAAATATATTAATTTTTATTAGGACTAATTTGATCAACATTTTAAAATTTTTAAGAATTAAGTTTGATATTTTTATTTTTTAAGAACTAATATGTCTATCACTAAATTTTTTTAAATTAATTTAGGGGTTTACTCTAATTTTTATAAAACATTTTTTAATTTTTATTCTCATTTAAGAACTTTAAAAGACTTTTAAAATAATTTTAAATTTTTATAGGAGGTAATATTTCTATATTCTCGCGCCTATAATTTTACTGGTTGAGATCATTGACACAATTTTTATTTGAGTAATCTTAAATATCTGAAAATTTGTAGCAATTTTTTTTCCTCAAATTAATGAAATGATTTATCAATCAAAGTGAATATTGTCAAGTCACCAATTAACTTTAAAAATAATATACTTGTAAAAATATAATATTTTAAAATTAAGTATAACTTAATTTTTCGAAGTTATCAGCTATCACAGTGGGTAAAGTCCTTTTGCAAGTAATTACGAAGACTTGGGATCACTAGTTAAAATATGTAGGGTTTCCTTGATAAAAAATGTATAATTTAATTTTTCATAAATTTAATTTTTTATGTTATAACTTTAAAATGTAATTAGTAATATAAAAGTTTTGATTTAGAATATTATATTATTTTAAAAAATTAATACAATTCTTAAGAGATAAATATTATTTATTTATTTTTAAAAAAATTAAGAACAATAGTATTCGTCTATCAGCTTATGTCAATTGAAAAAGTTGAATTATTAACAATTTTTGTTTTTACATTAGAAAGAAAAGAGTGAAGGTGAAATTTAATTTAAAGTCATTACATTTATCTAAAAAATTTTATTAACTAAGTTAGTTAACACCTCCAAGTAGTTATAACAATTAAACAACATGCAATTTGAATGAAAAATATAATACAATACTTTTCTCTGCACTTTATGTTTTTAATATCTCAATAGGCAGTAATAAAGTAACTTTTAATATGGTCAAATTATATATTTTTTTATAATTTAACTCATTTCTAATTTAGTCTTTATAATTTTTCTTTTCAAATCAGTTATCATGCTTATAAATATTTTAAAATCTGTCAATGCCATCAACTTTTGTTATAAGGTAATTATACTGTCCATGCTCGGAAGGTGTTTCTTTCTTTCTAGTAAGTGTTTCTATGGATACTCCTTAATTTTGAATAAGTGCTCTTATATTTAATAGATATTTCTTTAGATTATTTTTTTTATAAAATTTTTAACTTGAGCTAAATTAACAGTGTTAAAATAGAATTTGATGATAGAAACTATTTTAAAAATAATTATAAGTATAAAAATTAATTTTTTTAAAAAATTATAATAACTAAATTAAAAATAAGTTAAAATTATGACACCAAAATTATAATTTCACCTTCTAATAATTACGAAAACCACAATCACTTGTAGTTGACTTTTCCATAGCATAAACAATAGCAACAACGTGTATATTACTCATCAGTTAAAATTTTATTTATCTTTATTGTGTCATAGAGCTCTAAGAATTCATCCAAATGTTGATTTGGGTTCTCAATTATTGACCTGCTAAATTGTAATTGTTGGACCATTTGGATTAGTGACGTCTTTATCTCAAAATTGTTGACCTCTACCCGTGGCCATACAATGGAAGATTGACGAGCAAGATTGACGAGCGTTAGCGTTAGGGGTTCCATAATCCCTCAACCTTCGCTCTGGATTGGCGACTTGGTTAATGTTGTCTGCCATGTGGTCTTCCTCAATTTTCTGTGTTTTTCTTTCCCTTCTAATATCACGAAGTATCCCCTCGATCTCAAAATCAATGGGGATAATAAGATCTTGACTTCTTGCTCTACGCATAAGAAATAAATAAAACCTAAAAATTCAAAGAAAAATAAAATAAAAATAAAAGTGCTTAAATCAACCAAATTGTCATTTGTGTTACTATCAACACGATCTCTGGCAACAACGCCAAAAACTTGTTGTGAATTTTCTGCAAGCGCACAGATCGTACAAGTAGTAAAATAAAGATCGTTCCCACGAGGATCGATTGATTACTAACTCTTACGACGATTTTGATTATTTAAGCGAATAAAAATAATAATGAAAGCTAAATTAAGATCAAAATAAAACTGAAAGCAATTAAGTAACCAATTAAATCTAGAATAGTTAAGATTCAGCCAAGGTTTAAAGGCATAGAATTAGGAATTCACTACACTATCCCCTATGATAAATTGCAATCCTATCTTTGCTAATGTTCAATTATGTTCTTGAAGGCAATTTGTCCTAAATTATTTAAAGCCTAATTTCTTGGCACTAAAAATGTGCTAAAACTTCATCAATCTCATTCTCATGACAATTAATCTAAGTTTCAACCCATTAAGATTTATGACAATTGTTTGCTCATCAAAGGATTTAAGCCTATGTCTAAGTCTTAATTCATAAGTTCAATTCTTAGATTATCTAGCAATTAGACTTTATCTTTCGATCATTCATCTAAAGCCTAAGATCATGTAAATATGACATGCAACATACCACAAGCATTAACCATACTAAGAATGAATCAAGAACAATAATTTCATATTAACAAAAAATTAAATTAATAATTCAACATAGAGAAATAGAGAGTTTCATCATAATCCTAGTAAAAGGGGTTTAGTTGCTCATGGCTATTGTAGTACAAACAAGAACTAAAGATAAAGAAATAACCATGCTTCTATCTGAAGAAAACAGGAAAAACTAAAATAAAATAGAATATGGAGAAGATGTCTTCAATGGTTGATCTTCAATACTCTTACATTTGTCTTCAAAACTTAGCCTCCAATCCTTGATTGAGAGAAAAACAAGACTCCCTTGTTGCTCTCAAAGTCTATCGTAGCCTGAGTGTGTTTCAAGTTTAAGGGTTTGCTTCTATTTATAATAATTGAGATGAAAAATTCCCTTTTTTACCCTCCAGAAGACCTCACACGGTCGTGTGAGTACATGACAAGCCCGGGTGACTTTAAAAACAACATAATTTCATCGTAGAAGGGACACACGGCCGTGTGACCTAGACACATGACTGTGTGACTTGGTCATAAGTAATTTCCAAGTGAGACATGGGCATGTGAGCTTGACAGAAGTGTTTTCCAAGTTAGACATGACCCTGTCTAACTCCTCAATTGCTCACAGGGCCTTGTCTAACTCCTCAATCGCTCACAGGGTCATGTCTAAGCCAAAATGATATTCTTTTTCTCCGAAAACGCAGTGTCTTCACCTGCTTTCACTCTAAATGTGATAAATCCCATTCAATCTACAAAAACAAAGATAATGATAAGAATCTATCTAAAATTCATTAATAAACATAAGTAAATCACCATAATTTATCTGGTATAAGAATGTAAAATATAGGCTTATTAGAAGGGCAAATCAAATAATTTTAAGGTTATTAAAATTGCAGTAAGATTAAGTTCTTGCCCTTCCCTATGCATGAATAGACTCCCAAACCTAACTTGGTTCCCGCAGACCTTTTCTTTTTCTTTTAATCAAAAAGTGGGTTTTCCAAATATTTTCTCCTTATTCAAATAAAATTTGGTGGCAACTCCCAAGAATTTCCCATAAAAAAATTATTCTTCTCTTTTCCTTTTTCTTCAATCCCATTTGGATCCCGGTCTTGACAGACGGCGACTTCACTGCGGATGGTTAGAGAGTCAAGACAGTGATAGTTAATTGTGCAATTGGTAGTAACTTTTATTTATTTGTTCCACCCTTTTTGTTTTGTTATTTTATTTCCGTATATATTTCGTTTTACTAGTTTCCTTTTATTTTGTATATTCTTTTGTACAATTTATTATTCTTTATATTTGGTATAATTGTTGAAACCTTAGGATAGATGATGACTAGTTGTGGTATTTTGTTTGGCTGTTGTTTTGCAGTAGGGGTAAATTTTTATTTTTTTTTTATTTTTTATGTTTTATTCAGATTTGTATGCTCCCTCACACACAGTGCACCATCACTTACCTCACACACATTTTTGAGCTTTATACCCGAGCCTGTGTGACCCTAGAATTAGAAATGAGGTTTGTAGTGAAGCTATTATGAGGCTTTATGCTTCCTTGGCTGTCACAAATTCTTCCACTTAGATTGTAACTTGTCTCATATGAGGTCATATTGTAGGGATACTATCACCCTTATGATCAAATTATGGGATGGGGTCCTCATCTTGTATGGGGGCAATTTGGGGGCCTTTTTCCCATAGGAAATTAGAACTACCATGAGAAACCATGCACTAACAAAATAAGCCTAGATGATACCCTTGTTGTTAGAGACATGGTCATTTAGGAATGTGATGGGAAATAATAAACAACGTAAGTGTACGTGTCAATCAAGTAATAAAGTAGTGAATAAAAGTTATTCCCACGAGGATTTGTTACTAAATTTATAGTTAACTACTAACATTCAAAACTCTTACTAATATTCAAATAACAATTTAATTTTGACCAATTTAATTTAATTAAAAATAATATTGCAAACATATAAACTATCAAGAGCTGAATAATTTAGAAACTCTATTATGATGGATTCTATTATTGTAATATTCTTTCTCACTTCATTTGAATTGCAGTTAAAATAATTTTTTCCTATTCTAATTTACTCAAAATATCAATCTAGAGCTCTAATATAATTGTATCCCTCTTCCGATGGCAACACAAAATTTAACCCATTTAATTTTAATCTCTATATTCCTATGAGACAATACATCAAACAAGTTACGTTCATGATCAAGCTTTATTTGGAATCACATATGGCTCTAACAGATATTCCTATCCTTAGAACAATTTTTCCCCAATTAATAATAATTGGTTCAAACACATGTTACTCATACTAGTTCATAGATTCAAATTCCCTTTTCCAAGTTCAATTAAAATCCACAAAATCATCCAATTGATGATCAGGCAATCAGAAGCATTACACATAAGCATGAGTAAATATTTCTCGTAAATTGAAATAGAAATTCAACAAACTAATGATTCAAATTACATGAGAAGTTCGATTACAATCCTAGAAATAAAAATTAGTTCATGGCATACATTGAGAATAACAAAAAAAATTCAGAAACAATTGCCTTCATAAAAACTTAGAAATTCAGAAAAACCATAAAACCAGAGTTGCAGATAATGAATCCAAGACTCTCCGATCTCGATTCTCCCTTTGTTTCCTTCAAGATTCCTGGTCCAAAAGCTCTCTTTCAGACCCTCTTTTCGTCCTCCTCCTCTCCCCAACAGTTTAGAACAACCTCTTATTAAGTTACATTTTTTTTTCAGCTGTTACAAAACTGAACAGACTCTAGTCACGAATCTGGTCGTCGCATCACTGAAGTTACTACTGTCGCAGTAGCCAACAACTTTGCGCTGCTCTGGAATTCTTCTTCCTTGCTGGTTGCTGCGGCAGCTAGCAACCTTGCATTTTCCTCATGTTTTTCCATGACTTCTTTATTTCTTAAAGACTATCTCTATCTTGCCAATGATGTCTTCTCAATCTCTTCTTTTCTATTGAAGTTTTTAACCTTTCCATCAGTAGAAAGAAACTCAGTAATCAAAGCATTATGATAGAGAAATCATTCAAATTCATCACATATAATCATAGATACTGAAAGATGGATAACCATACTCAACTTTGACAAAGAAAAAGTATTTTCAATGCTCATCATGATAATAAAGCAAGGATTTAACTCAATTTAAAGATCAAATAGAGTTCAAATAACTCTACTTTCATAGAGTTATCACACCCCCAAACTTAAGATTTTGCTAGTACTCGAGCAAAAGAACAACGAGAGCAACACTCAAGATTTATCAAATTAATTTCATCAACTTGTGCAAATTAGATCCCCAGCTCAATCCTCAAATAATCATCACATGCACTTATCATCTCAATATTCAGAAATATCATCCAAATATGCTTTCACTCAGTCACAAATCAAGAGTTAAGTTGAATTTCCCGTGTTTGTGTGTATTGCCTCTTAGCAAAGATTTGCATGTTATCCAGACAAGCTTATGCAAAATGATACTCACCAAAATGCATGAACCTTACAACTTTCATTTCCACTCTCTCTCCACTAATGTAGGCATGATCCCAATACTCAGATCAGAAGGACTTTCAAGCTTGTAATGTTAGGCCAGGGTACTTGGCTACGAACAAATGGATGGATATCACAAAAATTCTGGGTATCACAAGATGCATCAAACTTTTTTTTTCAAATGATCTTTCCATCAAAATTCTCATCTTTTGGTGCATATCTTTTACTTTTAACTCTTTGCATTGCTTCATTTCTCTTTTCTATTCTTTCTTTTTCTCTTTTTTTTCCTACATATTTGAAACAAATGTTTTTTATAACACCAAAATGAGACACCCTCAAATATAATCGAATAATGCTTAGACCCAAAGTAGATGCATCCATATAATACCCAGAACACAATAAGGTTTGACAATTATAAATAGGCTCATCCAGGTTGATCATGTCATGGCTTAACTGAATAAAAGGCTTATGCATCACAAGGCTCAACAAAGGTACTAAGGATGTATATCACAATGGTAGGTTTGAAAGGCACAAACGATCCAAAAACTGCCTAAATCATATCCAAATTCTGGGATTACACCTAGGATTTCGCCTCAAGAGAGCATCACAATTATTGTAAGATCCCAAAAATAGAGAGCATAAATTACATAAACATTCTCTAAACAAACCAACATCTCAAAGCAAGAGGCTAAGTGGAAATGTTTTTATAGGCCACGCAACTTAACCTAACCAATTGCAACAAAGCTAAGCATACATCAGAAAATCTTCTGTGTTCTCAAGAGTCAAGCAACATGCATGATTCAATTCTATAATGGGAGCTGAAAATCAAACATGCACACGAAGATAGCAAATAGTTTACAAGCATGGAATACACCCCCCAAACTTAAGCAGTGCATTGTCCTCAATGTTCCAATCATGAAACTAACAGACAACAGTAAATAAAAATATAAAATATAAAATAAATAAAAGAAGAAAATGAAACTTTCCTGATAAAGTCAGCTAACCAATAGTCGGATCCTGGCCACCATCATCCAACTTCGGAGGTGGAGGAGGAAAAGTCAGAAACGTGGTCATATCTG
This sequence comes from Ormosia emarginata, assembly GCA_029884605.1. Classification (NCBI taxonomy): domain Eukaryota; kingdom Viridiplantae; phylum Streptophyta; class Magnoliopsida; order Fabales; family Fabaceae; genus Ormosia; species Ormosia emarginata. Next base: position 26,642,403 of record JAQQTP010000074.1, on the reverse strand, counting down.
CCCCTTGCTGAGTAGCATAGACCTGCATCATCTGCTCAAGAGTGGTAATACAAGACATCTGATAATCAAGTCGTAAATTCACCCGAGCTAGCTGCGCAGGTGTAGACAATGGAGTCCGACAAGGTGGAGATAAGGGACGCACAACAGAAGAACTTGAGCCAACAGAAGGACCATCGGCTCCACTCAAAATGCGAGAAACAAGCGTGTCATCCATAGGGGCCTTGGTTGGAAAAACTTCTTCAGTAGAATGCCACTGGACCCCTGCCTTCTCACAAAGTGAAGTAATTAGAGAAGGATACCATATACCTTCACGACGGCTATTGGCAGTATGCAATATCGCCTCATGGATTAATCGCCCCACATCAATACTCAACCCAGACATGATGGCATATAGAAGTATAGTTCGCTCTTTGGTAACTAAAGTAGAATGCAAACTAGGCAACAAGCAGGCTAACTCAAAGTGAAACCAAATACGTGCCATTGGCACCAAGTCACCCTTCAAAATGGAACAGGGATTATGATTAGAGAGATGTCGTGCAGTCCCTGGAACGCAAATTGTGTTCAACACATCATCCAAGTCAACTTCTCCCTGGCTCAACTGACTATAATCATCGTCAGGGATATTAGAAAGCCCATAAACATGGTTAATAGCCTCAGCAGAAAAATCAACTTGCCTACCCCGCACAAATACAAAACTATCAATGTGCTCCACAACATTTGCATAGAATTTTCGCTAACACTACAGGGCCTGAGTGAGTACAGAAATTATCCCACATTCTAGAATTAATAACATCATATATGTCCCTATATTTGTAAGCACTGACACACAAACACTGTTCTGGAACAAATTTCTTACACACCAAAGCATATTGAAAGCGATGTTCCACATCAATAGACACAAAATTTGAAACATCACATAAAGCACTTGATGAAGCTCTGGATGCAACTCATGAACGCTTGGGACCCATTAAACAAGGAGAAATCAAGAAAAATGAGAATTAAAATGCAGCTGGGCTGGAGATGGTAGTTTATGGCGTGGGTATTTGAAATGATAGGGAAAATGAAAGGGTGGAAGGAAGGTGAGAAAAATGATGGAGAAAAGGAGCTCAAAGGGTGTAACGCCCCATTTTGGGAGGGAGCGTCACATTATCGAATCAAAACGAAAATGCGAAAAATAAACTTTTAAGCAATTAAGACCCGGTTCATTTAGTTCGAAGTTAAATTGCTTGGTACTTTAATATGTGAGTAAAATGGGCGGTATATATTATTTTTTTGTTAATTTAACAATGTGAAATATGAATAACGGTAAAGAACAAAACAGTAAACAGAAACCCACATCTGAATAACATACACATACATATATATTTAGATGCCAAATATATTTTAGATACAGCCTGGAAATTTCCAAAAAGCAAAACTATACCTGCCCCATAGGATTAAACATATATACCCCAGAGATATCAGAATATACAGCCCACTAAAAATAATACATCAGGCCCCCAAAATAAAACACTGGTAGCCATCAGTAGCTACCAGTAAAATCAGTCCCTCAAAGGAGGAGGGACCATGTCCGGGTCCTCAGCAGGATCCTCTTCTTCAGAGGAAACCTCCATGGGAACCACGGAACCACGGGCAGGAGCCCGAGCAGTAGAATCAAAAGAGTCCTCCCAAGGGGTGTAGTAACGATCACCCCACATCTTTCGGATGGGTAGGTAGAACTCCAGTCGCAGGCTGACATGACAAGTGAGGATCGGCACCTCATGACGTCTCCAGGCTAGGGCAATCGACACATCTCCCAGATAGACGCAGCGATCGGAGTTCAAGTTGATATGCCAGCACTATGGCCCTCCGAGGAAGGTCAGATGCACATCACCTAGAAATCCGCACATACGTGCCGCCATCGCCTCAGTATATGCTAGTCTTGATCGGGCCAAAAGCCAGGAAATTCGGGATCTTCAACCTCCTTGCCGTCGTCTTCGATCAATACAGAATACGCACAGGCAGTAAGTAATAGAAATACAAAAAAAGAGGTAAGACATCCTACCATTATTTCCAATTATAGCAGCTAGAAACAAAACGGCGCAACGCGCCCAGATAGCAATTCAGAAGTAGCAAATGCAAGTAATAAGCAGTAAATCCAATAGTAAGCAGATAAACAGTTCTAGGCAGACATTCATTCCTATAATGGTACAAACAGTTCAAGTTCACATAGGGCAGTAATTATTAATAGTAAAGTATGTCATGATGCACATGCATGCTTTCCCAATTCCTACTCCATGGAGCTAGACTGAAACAGTCAGAGAGAAAGATCAGGAGACGTGTCTGTAACTCGGCTGCCGTGGCCAAAGTGCTATAATCAATAATTTCCACGTGCACGTCCAGGCATTATACAGACTGTCCACGCTCGATCACGATATAGGACAGTGTCTCGGTCCGGATCCTCGGTGCATTTGCATCGGTTTGCCCCACGGACAGAAGAGCTACCAACTGCCCATTGTGAAGGACCCGCACCCCGACGCCCCCAAGGTCAAACATGACCTACACTTGTCTACTCGCACCCGCACTAAGGTGTGTTCAATATCCTAGGCAACTTGGCCTTACAACAGTCCACAAGACCTTCACAATGCATAAGACTCTATGCATGACACGTATGATTCACAATTTCATACAATCCCATAATATGCCACAATTGGCCAAGATAAGCATCAACACATAAATGGTCACTCACATAGACCCATAATGTCATAATATAAAGATTAAATGAATTGGTACATTCTTAGGTTCATTATGAATCCTAACTTAGAATTTGTTTACCCTTTCAAGGTTCATGTCCAATCCAATTCTTACAATTAATTTAATCTTCCAAGGTAATTTAATTTCATACAATTTGTAAATTATTCAAGTTCTTAGGCCTCACACTCTCTTGTTCTTCACTCACTTATAATTACCTTAAGTCTTATGACAATCTCACTCTTAGTCCTTTAAAATTTATATAATCTTTGATTATATTAAGTTCTTCCAATTTATTAATTATCTACCCCATTACATAGATTTTTAATTACATAATTACTTATGCTTCCAAATTACCAAAGTTACATAATTACACCTAAAAAGGCCTTAGAGGCCGTGGCCTCTCTAGGAATTCAATTCCCAAATCTTTTCAATTTATCACATTATAGGTTACACTCTTAATTCACTTAATCCTTTACTTGTTGCATTGATTCACCATTAACCCCAATTTTGGGCTCAAAACCGTGGCCACCCAAGGGGGGTTCTCAATTATTTTTCTTCCATTTTTAATCATATAATCCAATCCAATATATATTTATAAATAACAAATCAATCCAAGGTCACTAATATCATGAAATCAACATGCAAACATTTTATTTATCAAATCAAAGAATAACCCACATTAGGGTTCTTCCACAAACAACACCCATCAAAGTTCCTAAATGCTAATAGAGGTTGAGGAGGAGTGTCTTCCTCTTACCCAAGTGTAGAAATCAATAGAAACTCCAAGAAACCTCCTTGAAATTTCGGATTGCACTCTCCAAAAACCTTAGAAATTTGGACTTAGTTAGAATAGCATAAGGACTTGAAAAATGTGATATAAATGGCACACCATGCAGTCTAACGATCTCTCCAATTTACAGTTGGGTCAACTTCTCCAAACTGTACCTTATGTTGATCGAAAGGAAATGAGCCGACTTTGTGAGTCGATCAACTATTACCCAAATTGAGTCGTGTCCTCTTCTCGTTCTTGGCAAACCCACAACAAAATCCATTGCACTGCTGTCCCATTTCCATTCAGGAATAGACAATGGTTGTAGCAGCCCTGCAGGTCTTTGATGTTCCACTTTGGCTTTTTGACAAACTAGACAAGTCAATACGCACCTAGTAACATCACTCTTCATTCCATGCCACCAAAATAACTTCTTCAAGTCTTGGTACATCTTTGTTATGCCCGGATGCATATTTAGCATGCTGGTGTGAGCATGTTCCACAATATACTGCTTAAGCTCTTGGTCACAGGGAATGCAGACTCTACCTCGAAATCTCAGAATTCCATCCGTTCCTTTCTCGAATTCCGTTTCCTTACCTTGCTTCATTAACTCTCTCACTTCTTGCAAGAATTTGTCAACTTTTTCTTTTTCTCGTATGTCCTCCATTAGTTCACTTGAGATGGTAACCATATTCATACTAATCCTTCCGGGTTCCAACTTGACAAATGACCAAGTATCTCTAAACTATTCGATGAGCTCTCTTTCCTTGATCATTAGTGTAGAAACACTGACGGTCTTCCTACTCAAGGCGTCAGCCACGACATTCGCCTTGCCAGGGTGGTACAACAGTTGAAAGTTGTAGTCCTTCAGGAATTCTAACCATCTTCGCTGTCTCATGTTCAGCTCCTTCTGATCATACAAGTACTTTAAACTTTTGTGGTCACTGAAGATGTTGAACGTTGCTCCATAGAGGAAATGCCTCCATATTTTCAGAGCAAAAACCACAGCTACCAGCTCCAAATCGTGTGTCGGATAATTCTTTCCGTGCACTCGCAACTGTCGCGAAGCATAAGCTACCACTCTTTTGTGTTGCATAAGAACAGACCCCAATCCTTGGTATGAAGCGTCACAATACACCTCAAATGGCTCATTCGGATCAGGTAGTACCAATACGGGTGAGGTAGTCAACCGTTTCTTCAACTCTTGAAAACTTTGCTCGCAGCTATCAGTCCATTCAAAAATCTTGTCCTTCTTTGTCAACTGAGTAAGCGGTCCAGCAATTTTGGAAAATCCTTCTATGAATCTTTAGTAATATCTGGCTAAACCCACGAAGCTATGAACTTCCGTCACTAACTTCGGTTGTTCCCACTGTAGCACTGCTTCTACTTTGGACGGATCCACTGCAATCCCTTCCTTCGAGATCACATGGCCCAAAAACTTCACCTTATCAAGCCAAAACTCACACTTCGACAATTTGGCATACAGTTCTTTCTCCTTCAAAAGCTGAAGAATTATGCTGAGGTGTTTAACATGATCCTCCTGATTCTGGGAATATATCGGGATGTCATCGATGAAAACGACAACAAACTTGTCCAAGTAAGGACGAAAGATCCTGTTCATGTAGTCCATAAAGATAACAGGTGCATTCGTGACACCAAACGACATCACAAGGTATTCGTAATGACCATATCGGGTACGAAAAGCTGTCTTGGGTACATCCTCTGTCTTCACTCTTATCTGATGATACCCGGATCTCAGATCAATCTTAGAAAATACTGTTGCTCCCCTCAGTTGGTCCATCAAGTCGTCGATTCTTGGGAGTGGATACTTGTTCTTAATTGTCCACTTGTTCAACTGCCTATAGTCCACACACAACCTCGAGGTACCGTCCTTCTTTCGAACCAACAATACTGGTTCTCCCCAGGGTGATACACTCGGGCTAACAAACTGTTTCTCCAAAAGCTCCTCTAGTTGTTTCTTCAGTTCTGCTAATTTTGTTGGCAACATGCGATATGGTGCTATAGACACGGGACCAGCTCCCAGTACAAGGTCAATTGTGAACTCTATCTCGCGCGTTGGCGGTAAACCAGGTAAATCTTCAGGGAAGATTTCAGGAAACTCCTTCACCACAGAAATAGCGCTCAGATCAGCCTCGCTCTCGACTTTCAAAGAAGATAGTAGCATGTACCCTTGAGCTCCTTCTTTCAAGAAAGCTCGTACTTGGTTGGCCGTCAAGTATCTAGAATCTTCATCCACAGGAAAGACTATGGTTTTTCTAGAGCAATCTAACAGAACATGGTTGGAAGATAGCCAGTCCATCCCTAAGATTATATCTAGTTGTGAAAGAGGCAAACAGTTCAAATCGATAAAAAAGATTCGACCTTCAACAATTAGGGGACACTTCAAGCAGACTTTGGTAGTAACAACTGGTTTATTAGTAGGGCATGAAACAGTCAAATCAAAGGGTAGTTCAGACACAGGTAAGCCAAGTCGTAGCACACAGTCATATGATATGAAAGAATGGGTTGCCCCAGAGTCATACAGTACTTTTAAAAGATTACCTTCTATGGTGCCTTCTCCTTGAATCAAGTCTTCGGATTCGGAGGCTTCAGCTCCGCTCATGGTGTAAACTCGACCTCTGGCTTACGGTTTCTTGGCTCGAGTTGCATTGACTGAAGGTTCAGCCTTTGTCTGATTGCAGTCTCTAGACACGTGGCCCGGTTTGCCACATCTGAAACAGATGATTCCCTTGATCGTGCAGTCTCTCATGAGATGATCTTTCCCACACTTTAGGCATTTGGACGGATATGTCATATTTTGACCAGTTCGGTTCCCAGAAGAACCTCCACTAGAACTTCCACCAATTTGTTGCAGGTTTCCCATTGGTCGGGAATAAGGCTTCTTTTGGAAGCGGTTCGAACTATTGCCTCCACCCCTTTGGAGCCTCGCAGGCCCAAAGTTCTTGCTCCTAGAGTCTCTAGCCTGTTCCAAGGCCTCAACTTCATAGCATGTGTCCAATAATTCCGAAAACACCTTCATTTTTAGGGTGATCACGGCCTTCTTCACTTCGTACCTCAGTCCCTCGGTGAATTTCCAACACTTCCAGTCTTCATCGGTTTGATGTTGGTAGTGTGTTGAGAACTTCTCCAGGTTTTCAAATCTGGCCGCATATTCACTGAAGGTCATGTTTCCCTGTCTCAGATTAAGGAATTCCATCTCTTTTGCATGTCTCGCATTTGCAGGAAAATATTTGTCCAAGAACTTGTTCTTGAACATGTCCCATGTGATGTCAGTTCCTTCGGCTTCCAGTGCTCTCTGAGCTCCGTTCCACCAGTCTTCGGCGTTGCCCACAAGCATGAAGGTAGCATAGTTCACCTTCTTATCTTCAGCGCAATTCATACCACGAAAAACTTTCTCCAGCTCTTTGATCCACAGACTAGCCTTGTCTGGATCAAATTCTCCCTTGAATTGCGGAGGGTTGTGGCGACGAAACTCTGCTAAGTTCTATGCATCGGCAGTCGCCTCGTGATCTGTCGATTATTTTCATATCTTGAGTGTCTGATATTTGATCTAATTGGACTTCATGTGTGCTTACTTGTTAACTTTTAGCTAAGTTTCTGGATATGAAGTTTAATCGGATCTTTATTGTGAAACTATGCTTAAGTGTGTTTATAAGCACTCATAATTGCATTGTGTTTTTCAGGAGATCAATATCACTCCTAGAAGTAAAGAAAGAGAGAGGAATTTAAAGAAAGTAAGTGACACGGCCTGTGTCACATGACATGGGGTGGGCCGTGTCCTTCTCTGGATTTTCAACATGGACCTAACCAACAACACGGCTCGTGTCATATGACACGGGGTAGGCCGTGTACATCTCTGTCTTCACAAGAGGATCTAGTTTTAAGCATTGACCAGCAACACGGCCCGTGTCAAATGACACGGGGTGGGCCATGTTTCTCTCTGACTTGCAAAACACTTGAATTTGTGTTACCAGAACCTGACACGGGGTAGGCCGTGTCAAATAACACGGCCCGTGTCATCGCATCAGAACATTAGATACAAATTCTAATGATGTGTTAGGTATCCAAAGTTATAAATAGGATTGCCTAGGGTCATAAAGAGAGAGTCTGGACTGGGAAACTGCCAAGAGGCTAAGGAGAAGACTAAGAACAAGGTAGAAGGAGATTGGATCGAAGATTGGAGTCTCGGGTTCGAGCAATTGGAGATCAATCATCCCCAACCTTTGGAAACTAGTTTGATCTTTAGTTTTCTTCTGCACTTCTATTCTTAACAATGTTTTTCTTCTATTATTCTTTTAGTTTTGAATTTGCCATGTGTGGCTAGTTTTCTTATATGGTTAAGGGAAGATGAAACCCTAGTTTTGATTATGTGTTCCTTGTATATTTCTTTATATCAATACAATTGTGTTTTTATTCATATGTTTTTGTTCTTAATTTAGTATAAATGTTTGTATACTCTTTGCCAATTTCAAAAGTGGTAAAACTAGGATTGCTATGCGCGGTTGCGATGGTAGGACTAGTGAGGTATATGATCTAAGTAATTTAATCCCGGTAGTGTGATTGGTTTTCTAAATCTTAATGCAATCAATAAGTAGGTGTAAGAGTGGTTGCTTTACAAATAATTATTGATTAGGGATTGATTTGAGCGGTTGCTGAATTAACCAAAACTTAAGGAAAACAGAGAATTAATCTCACAATCACATAAAAACATAATTGACCATGTTAGTATAAAGGATATGTGGGTTAGCATAATCATATAAATCTAGTGGTGGATTCCATCTCTTAACCATTGTCTTTTAATTGATTTTCCAAATTATATTTACTATTTTTGATTTGGATTCAATTTACGTTTTTAATTTCAACAAACAAAACCCCCATTTTATTGTTTACTAATTTTTGAGTGTTTAAATTAGGATTCAAATTATAGTGTTAATTGAATTAGTTCTCTATGGATCGACCCTTGCTAACTACAACTGGTTGCAAGGTTTTTATTTTTGGTGGAACTTGGCAACTGATCTTCATTCTAAATTTTAATCACAATCCACACTACACCAAAATTTTGGTGCCGTTGTCGGGGAGCTAATTGTTCAATTGCGCTATTAGTTTGTTTCCTATTTTTTTCACTTTGTTTTTATTTCAATTTTTTGTAATTCTTTTCTTCCTCCTTTCTGACTATTTTGCAGGTGTTCATGTCCAGTGGTGACGTAAACGAGCAATTGAGGAACCTAAGGCATTACTTTGAACAAGTCAGCTCACAGTTTCCTCTTCAATTCACACCTGCTGACATCGAAGCTGCCCGCCACATAGATCTATCAAATTCTGAGATATCTGAGGAGACACCTGAAGAAGTGGTGATGGCAGAATCTACTCTAAGGATGTTGGGTGCTCCAAATGTAGATCAACAGCCTCTATGCATAGAAATTCCAGTAAATGAGGAGGCATTTGAGTTGAAGTCTGGCTTGATCCATCTTTTACCATCTTTCAATGGATTAGCCGGAGAGGACCCCAACAAGCACCTGAAGGAGATCCATGTGGTGTGCTCTAGCATGAAGCCTGCAAGAATTCCAGTGGATCAAGTCAAGCTAAGGGCATTTCCATTCTCTTTGAAAGATTCTACAAAGGAGTGGCTATAGTACTTGTCACCCGGATCCATCCAAACATGGCAGGATATGGCTCGAGCTTTCCTAGACAGATATTTCCCTGCCTCAAAGGCCGCAACCATCTGAAAAGAAATCTGCGGCATCCAGCAAAGGCATGGGGAATCACTTCATGATTACTGGGAGCGGTTTAAGAGGCTATGTGCTAGTTGCCCTCAACATCAAATTAGTGAACAACTTTTGATTCAGTACTTCTATGAGGGTCTGCTAGTGATGGATCGTAATATGATTGATGCTGCTAGTGGAGGAGCATTAGTTGATAAGACTCCTCAAGAGGCCAAGAATTTGATCTCAAGAATGGCTGCGAACACTCAACAATTTTTCACTCGAAATGATACTGCAGTGTGAGCAGTAAAAGAGGTAGAAACGACCAGTCTGCAACAACAAATGACCCAGTTGACTGCCATGGTTCAGCGGTTAATGGACAATGGAAAAGCAGCGGTGAATGCTTGTGGGATTTGTTGCTCTTCAGGACATCCCACTGATATGTGTCCCACTCTTCAAGAGGACACAAATGAGGAGGTAAAAATAGTAGGGGGATATTCTGGACCTTCTAACAACTACAACCCCTACTCGAACTCATATAATCCGGGGTGGAAGGATCATCCTAACTTGAGCTATGGAAAGCAGCCCCAGAATCAACCTCTAACCTATGGACCTCCAGGATTTCAGCAGAGGCAAGCACCTTTTCCTCTGAGGCATCAACAAGTTCAAGCTCCTAGGCAATCTGAGCCTTCACTAGAGGAGTTGGTGAAGCAAATGGCCACTAATAATATTCAGTTTCAGCAAGAGACAAAGGCCACCATTCATAACTTGCAAAACCAAGTGGGGCAATTGGCCACAGAGATCAACAAGGTTCAGAGCCAACTTTCTGGGAGACTTCCCTCACAACCAGATGTGAATCCGAGGGAAAATGTGAGTGCTGTCACATTGCAAAGTGTAAAGAGGTTAGATGAACTTCCATCTCCCCCACAAGCTACTAAAGAGAAAGAGCAAGAGCCTAAGGAGGAAATGAAGAGGGGCAACACTCCAAGGCCCCCAAGGTAAGTATCCCTGAACTACATCCTAGGCATATCACTAGGGCTCCATTCCCTAGTCGGCTAATGAAGAGCAAGAAAGATGAGGGTGAAAAGGATAGAGATGTTCTTGAGACTTTCAGGAAAGTGGAAGTCAATATTCCTTTGCTGGATGCAATTAAGCAAATCCCAAAATATACCAAGTTTCTTAAGGAAGTATGCACCCAGAGGAGGCGGATGAAGGGTGATGAGAGAATTAATATGAACCAAAATGTTTCAGCCCTCATTAAACCTATGCCTCAGAAATGCAAAGATCTAGGGACTTTTACCATTCCATGTGTTATAGGCAATTATAGATTTGAGCATGCCATGCTAGATATAGGTGCTTCTATTAATATAATACCCATGTCTATTTTTAACTCTCTTGGACTTTGCCCTTTGCACTATACAGGTATAGTGATCCAGCTGGCTAATAGGAGCACTGCGCGTCCAGTTGGGTTGATTGAAGATGTTTTAGTGAAGGTTGATGAGCTCATCTTTCCTGCAGATTTCTATGTTCTGGAGATGGAAGGGGAGTCTCCATCCAACAAGGCTCCACTCATTCTAGGGAGGCTATTCCTCAAAACAGCGAGGACCAAAATAGATGTGCATGAAGGAACTCTATCCATGGAGTTTGGAGACTCAATTGTTCAGTTTAATATTTTTGATGCTATGAAGCATCCCGTGAAGGAGCATTCTGTTTTTCATATTGATTTACTTGCTGAATTACTTGAGGGAACTTATGCTGAATTATGTGCTGAATTTCCTGATCTTATTGGTTTCAATGATTCTATCCTTAACAATGCATGTGCTGATTGTGATGGTGATATGACTTGTGCTATTTGTGCTGAGATTTCTATATACTTGAAAGTTGATGATTCTGTTCATGCAGCAACTAATAATATTGAAGGATCTATCAATAATGACCATGACATAGTTGCAGAATCTAAGACACAAAGGGAGATGGAGCAGAAGTCGTTATCTGAACATTGGAAGTATGCATACTCAGTGGATGATAAACAACTTTTTGTGTTCGTGACCAAGAACCTCCTTGCTGAACAGGAGGAGAGCTTGCTACAAATTCCGAGGGGGCTTCAGAAAGCTTGGGAACCAAGTGATAGCGCTTTAGTGAATTCCAAAGAAATTAAGGAGAACCAATGGGACCCTAATAGTGAAAACTCTTATGCTACTTCAAGTTTAACATGGTCATTACACTTCAAGATATGGGACCCTGGTGACTGTTCTCATGATGTTTCAAACAGTGGAGACCTCCTCATTTGATAAGGATGTTTCTTCTCTCTTTCTTTTATTTTACTTGTCCTGGTTTAATTGATGATTTTGATGGATATTATTTTTCTTTTGAGCTTTACGTTGAGGATAATGTAGAATTTAAGTGTGGGGGAGGAGTTTACATTCTACTTTCTGTTTTAATTTTTTTAATTCTGTTTTTAAAAAAATGTGTTTTTGATTGATTTCCAATGATGTTTTGAGATTTATGACGCTTATGAGTTTGAAGCAATTGAAGTTCAAGGGTGTGTTTTATAAATTTCTTCTTCTGTCTTGAATTTGACATGCTTGGCTTTGGATATTTGATTGGTGGATTGAGATTGATAGATGCATACCTTGTGAGATTTTGAGCCTATTGATGGATGAATTTAACATTTATGCCATTCTCCTTTTTCTTGTGTGATTTTCACTCATGTCATTTGATCACTCTAGAACTTGCTTTGATTCTTTTTGAGGTTACATTTTCACTTGCATACATAAACATGATTGAGGCCTTCTTTCTTCTTTCTTGAGTAACTACTTTGGCCAAATAGCTAACCTTGCATCATTTTCCTTTGATTAACCCCTTGAGCCTATTGCCTATTCTTTGTCTTAGCTCATTATATGCCTTATGTGAAAAACCATGATTTTACCTTACCTTAGGGAATGGGAGAATATTGGTTCATTTTTCTTTGGAGGAACTCTTTTACTTGTGGGCAATGTATTGTACAAGTGTGGGGGTTGTGTTCTTGATGTACAATATGCAAAGTGTTGGTTGAAAAAAAAATGCAAAGAAAAAGAATAAATGCAAGAAAGGTTGTAAAAGGAAAGAAAGAAAAAGGAAAGGAATATGTGAAGAGAATGTGCATTATATAGAATTGGGGGAAAATTTTCATGCTTGTTATTTATCATTTGAGTTCCTCCCCAATATTCTTTTATTCTCTTTGGTATTTATCTTGCCATATCCATACTATTTCCTTCCCTTACCTTGGCCCCATTACAACCTTGAACAAAGTCCTCTTGATTTTTGTGTGCTTGTGTTTGAGTAGTAGAGAAGTAGAAGATAAGCAAGCTTATGGTAGTGCATTTTTCATGGGCTGAATTGAGTGAGATACTTACCTTGTAAACACTTGAGAGATTGAGAGTGTATCTTGTGAGGATCTATCATTCTTGATTCATGCTTTTCAAATTGAAGATATCTTGCTTGTTGGTTTGAGATGTGAAGATTTGTTATCTCTTGAATATTTTGACCCCTTGAATCTTTTCTTGCTCTTCTTGCTTACAAATTTTGACCTTTCTTGAATATCATTGGAAATTAAGTCTTTTTAAGCTTTTAAATTTGCTTTGTTTTTCTGTGTTCCTTAGTTCGGTCTTATGTTTTGCCCAGGAGTGCAAAAGGCTAAGTGTGGGGGTATTTGATCTGTCAATTATTTCCATATCTTGAGTGTCTTATATTTGATCTAATCGGACTTCATGTGTGCTTAATTGTTAACTTTTAGCTAAGTTTCTGGATATGAAGTTTAATCGGATCTTTATTGTGAAACTATGCTTAAGTGTGTTTATAAGCACTCATAATTGCATTGTGTTTTTCAGGAGATCAATATCACTTCTAGAAGTAAAGAAAGAGAGAGGAATTTAAAGAAAGTAAGTGACACGGCCCGTGTCACATGACACGGGGTGGGTCGTGTCCTTCTCTGGATTTTCAACATGGACCTGACCAACAACACGGCCCGTGTCATATGACACGGGGTAGGCCGTGTACATCTCTGTCTTCACAAGAGGATCTAGTTTTGAGCATTGACCATCAACACGGCCCGTGTCAAATGACACGGGGTGGGCCGTGTTTCTCTCTGACTTGCAAAACACTTGAATTTGTGTTACCAGAACTTGACACGGGGTAGGCCGTGTCAAATGACACGGCCCGTGTCATCGCATCAAAACATTAGATATGAATTCTAATGATGTGTTAGGTATCCAAAGTTATAAATAGGATTGCCTAGGGTCATAAAGAGAGAGTCTGGACTGGGAAACTGCCAAGAGGCTAAGGAGAAGACCAAGAACAAGGGAGAAGGAGATTGGATTGAAGATTGAAGTCTCGGGTTCAAGCAATTGGAGATCAATCATCCCCAACCTTTGGAAACTAGTTTGATCTTTAGTTTTCTTCTGCACTTCTATTCTTGACAATGTTTTTCTTCTGTTATTCTTTTGGTTTTGAATTTGCCATGTGTGGCTAGTTTTCTTATATGGTTAAGGGAAGATGAAACCCTAGTTTTGATTATGTGTTCCTTGTATATTTCTTTATATCAATACAATTGTGTTTTTATTCATATGTTTCTGTTCTTAATTTAGTATAAAGGTTTTTATACTCTTTGCCAATTTCAAAAGTGGTAAAACTAGGATTGCTATGCGCGGTTGCGGTGGTAGGACTAGTGATGCATATGATCTAAGTATTTTAATCCCAGTGCGAGATTGGATCTAAGTGTGATTGGTTTTCTAAATCTTAATGCAATCAATAAGTAGGTGTAAGAGCGATTGCTTTATAAATAATTATTGATTAGGGATTGATTTGAGCGGTTGCTGAATTAACCAAAACTTAAGGAAAACAGAGAATTAATCTCACAATCACATAAAAACATAATTGACCATGTTGGTATAAAGGATATGTGGGTTAGCATAATCATATAAATCTAGTGGTGGATTCCATCTCTTAAGTATTGTCTTTTAATTGATTTTCCAAATTATATTTACTGTTTTTGTTTTGGATTCAGTTTACGTTTTTAATTTCAACAAACAAAACCCCGTTTTATTGTTTACTAATTTTTGAGTGTTTAAATTAGGATTCAAATTATAGTGTTAATTGAATTAGTTCTCTGTGGATCGACCCTTGCTAACTACAACTAGTTGCAAGGTTTTTATTATTGGTGGAACTTGGCAACTGATCTTCATTCTAAATTTTAATCACAATCCACACCACACCACCTCGAGCTGTTGAGCAGCTCTCTCTTGTTGCTGAACAGCACGTTCATTCTGTTGGGCGATGACTTCTGCCATCCTCTGCATCGCTTCTATAGCAGCTGCCATTTCTCCACCTTTTGCCATCTCGCTTTTCTCTTAAATCAGATTACTGAAAACATAAGGAAAGTCTGAGGGATTCATTCAAAACACCAATCACAGAGATTCACACAGCACAAACAAGACAAACTCACACACAAGACCTAAAGTAACATAAACCGGGACTCTGATACCAACTTAATGTAACGCCCCTTTTTGGGAGGGAGCGTCACATTATCGAATCAAAATGAAAATGTGGAAAATAAACTTTTAAGCAATTAAGACCCGGTTCATTTAGTTCGAAGTTAAATTGCTTGGTACTTTAATACGTGAGTAAAATGGGCGGTATATATTTTTTTTTGTTAATTTAACAATGCAAAATATGAATAACGGTAAAGAACAAAACAGTAAACAGAAACCCACATCTGAATAACATACACATACATATATATTTAGATGCCAAATATATTTTAGATACAGCCAGGAAATTTCCAAAAAAGCAAAACTATACCTGCCCCATAGGATTAAACATATATACCCCAAAGATATCAGAATATACAGCCCATCAAAAATAATACATCAGGCCCCCAAAATAAAACACTGGTAGCCATCAGTAGCTACCAGTAAAATTAGTCCCTCAAAGGAGGAGGGACCGTGTTCGGGTCCTCAGCAGGATCCTCCTCTTCAGAGAAAACCTCCATGGGAACCACGGAACCACGGGCAGGAGCCCGAGCAGTAGAATCAAAAGAGTCCTCCCAAGGGGTGTAGTAACGATCACCCCACATCTCTCGGATGGGTAGGTAGAACTCCAGCCGCAGGCTGACATGGTAGGTGAGGATCGACGCCTCATGACGTCTCTAGGCTAGGGCAATCGACACATCTCCCAGATAGACGCAGCGATCGGAGTTCAAGTTGATATGCCAGCACTCTGGCCCTCCGAGGAAGGTCAGACGCACATTACCTAGAAATCCGCGCATACGTGCCACCATCACCTCAGTAGATGCTAGTCTTGTTCGGGCCAGAAGCCAGGAAATTCGGGATCTTCTGCCTCCTTGCCGTCGTCTTCGATCAATACAGTATACGCACAGGCAGCAAGTAATAGAAATACAAAAAAAAGAGGTAAGACATCCTACCATCATTACCAATTATAACAGCTAGAAACAAAACGACGCAACACACCCAGATAGCAATTCAGAAGTAGCAAATGCAAGTAATAAGTAGTAAATCCAACAGTAAGCAGATAAATAGTTCCAGGCAGACATTCATTCCTATAATGGTACAAACAGTTCAAGTTCACATAGAGCAGTAATTATTAATAGTAAAGTATGTCATGATGCACATGCATGCTTTCCCAATTCCTACTCCATGGAGCTAGACTGAAACAGTCAGAGAGAAAGATCAGGAGACGTGTCTGTAACTCGGCTGCCGTGGCCAAAGTGCTATAATCAATAATTTCCACGTGCACGTCCAGGCATTGTACAGACAGTCCACGCTCGATCACGATATCGGACAGTGTCTCGGTCCGGATCCTCGGTGCATTTGCATCGGTTTGCCCCACGGACAGAAGAGCTACCAACTGCCCATTGTGAAGGACCCGCACCCCGACGCCCCCAAGGTCAAACATGACCTACACTAGTCTGCTCGCACCCGCACTAAGGCGTGTTCAATCTCCTAGGCAACTTGGCCTTACAACAGTCCACAGGACCTTCACAATGCATAAGACTCTATGCATGACACGTATGATTCACAATTTCATACAATCCCATAATATGCCACAATTGGCCAAGATAAGCATCAACACGTAAATGGTCACTCACATAGACCCATAATGTCATAATATAAAGATCAAATCAATTGGTACATTCTTAGGTTCATTATGAATCCTAACTTAGAATTTGTTTACCCTTCCAAGGTTCATGTCCAATCCAATTCTTACAATTAATTCTTACATTAATTAATCTTCCAAGGTAATTTAATTTCATACAATTTGTAAATTATTCAAGTTCTTAGGCCTCACACTCTCTTGTTCTTCACTCACTTATAATTACCTTAAGTCTTATGACAATCTCACTCTTAGTCCTTTAAAATTTATATAATCTTTGATTATATTAAGTTCTTCCAATTTATTAATTATCTACCCCATTACATATGTTTTTAATTACATAATTACTTATGCTTCCAAATTACCAAAGTTACATAATTACACCTAAAAAGGCCTTAGAGGCCGTGGCCTCTCTAGGAATTCAATTCCCAAATCTTTCAATTTATCACATTATAGGTTACACTCTTAATTCACTTAATCCTTTACTTGTTGCATTGATTCACCATTAACCCTAATTTTGGGCTCAAAACCGTGGCCACCCAAGGGGGGTTCTCAATTATTTTTCTTCCATTTTTAATCATATAATCCAATCCAATATATATTTATACATAACAAATCAATCCAAGGTCACCAATATCATGAAATCAACATGCAAACATTTTATTTATCAAATCAAAGAATAACCCACATTAGGGTTCTTCCACAAACAACACCCATCAAAGTTCCTAAATGCTAATAGAGGTTGAGGAGGAGTGTCTTCCTCTTACCCAAGTGTAGAAATCAATAGAAACTCCAAGAAACCTCCTTGAAATTTCGGATTGCACTCTCCAAAAACCTTAGAAATTTGGACTTAGTTAGAATAGCATAAGGACTTGAAAAATGTGATATAAATGGCCATCAAAGGACCCTTAAAACCAAAAATGAAGAGAAGGGAAGAAGGGTCTTGAAGCTTACCCAAAGAACTCAAAACTTGAAGCTTGAAGAAAGTGGTGAAGATGGTGGATTCTCAAAAAGCTCCAAGCAAGAAAGGTGTTTAGGAAGGGAGAGGATTAAGGAAATATGGTTGGATGAATATTTTGTGAAGGTTGAGTGGGGAGAGGGAGGGCTGGCCGTGAGCTCTAGAGAGAAGGACGAGGAGAAGAAAATGGAGAAATAAGAAGAAATGGTAGAGAGAGAAAGGCTTGTTAGGTTAAATGAATTAAAGTATGATGAAATTGATTAAATGAATCAAAATCAATTCCCCCCTTGTTTGGGCTGCTGCAGCCGTGCATAGAGAGAGAGGGAGGAGAGCGTTTTTGGCTTCCCTTGGAAGCTAAGGGTCATTTGGTCATTATTTGGTCAAAGCTTCCCAAAGAAGCTTTGATTATTTAACATTAAATTTGAATTAAAGTGAATTGATTAGACATAAAGTAGATTACATTTGGATAATGTGATAGGATTTTTATTACATGCTATTATTCAATGGATAATAGTTACGGTTGACAGAAGTCGGTATTTAATTAATCTGACAGATAAATTTTTCGCAGTGTTATTTTGTTTTATCTGTTATAATTTCTCAAAAATCGTGAAATATCGTAAACTGTCTCTAGCCTCGGGTTTAGTAAGATCCCCCATCGACATGTCCATAGTTCAAGGTTCTCGGAGGAAACATCGCATTTTTCCGGTTCTGCTCAGTGCGCATGCGAAACGAGGAATATATGAAAATATTCGACGTTTCCGAAAAAATCCCAAAAAATTCAAAAAAATTGAAAATATTATAAAACGACTATTCATCATATAATTTTCTAATTTTTGAAGCATTACAGTTGTTTTCTCGACTCTGCTAAACGTTCACGTAAAACGAGAAACATATTAAAATATTCATCGTTTCTGAAAAATTCTGAAAGAATTCACATAAATCACAAATATTAGAAAATGACTATTTGTGGTGAAATAATTAATTTCTAGAGCGTTACACTGACCTCAGCAATTCTCAGCTCAGCGTGTACGTAAAACGAAGAATATATTAAAATATTCGTCATTTCTGAAAAATTCCTAAAATTCATGAATATTATAAAATGATGATTTATAATTAAACAGATATTTTTCGGGATGTTACAACACTCCCCTACTAAAAGGAATTTCGTCCTCGAAATTTACGTACCTCAAAATAGTTCTGGATGTTGCTCTTTCATCTTGTCTTCCAGTTCCCAGGTTGCATCACCAGTCGTCTCATTCCAGATCACCTTTACTAATGGAATCTCCTTGCCTCTAAGTTGTTTTATCCGTCGCTCCTCGATTCTCACAGGAGGTGCCTCATAGGTTAAGTTCTCTTTTAACTGTATTGTGTTCGGTGCTATGACATGACTTGGATCAGGCAAATACTTGCGAAGTTGTGACACATGGAAGACATTGTGTATGTTGGAAAGAAAAGGGGGTAAGGCTATCTGGTAAGCTACTGGACCTATCCGGCGAAGAATTTGGTAAGGTCCAAGGAATTTTGGGGTGAGTTTTCTAGATTTCAAAGCCCGGCCGACCCCAGTCGTGGGTGTGACTTTCAAGAACACATGCTCACCTTCTTCAAACTCAAGAGGCTTTCTCCTCTTGTCCGCATAACTTTTCTGCCGACCCTGAGCAATCTTCATCTTCTCTTGAATCATCTTGACCTTCTCAGTCGTCTGTTGAATGATATCCAGTCCAATCGTGAGATGCTCGCCATCTTGGTACCAACACAATGGTGTCCGACACCGTCGTTCGTACAGGGCTTCATAGGGTGCCATCCCTATACTTGCATGGTAACTGTTGTTGTAGGTGAATTCTATTAATGGTAGAACTTCATCCCAACTTCCAGTCTGTTCTATTGTACAAGCTCTAAGCAAATCTTCTAGAGATTGGATCGTTCTTTCAGATTGTCCATCGGTTTGTGGGTGGTACGCTGAACTCAGACGTAACTTTGTTCCTAACAATGCCTGTAGACTCTGCCAAAATTTTGAAGTAAACCTCGGATCCCTATCTGAAACAATACTCGTAGGCACACCATGCAGTCTAACGATCTCTCCAATGTACAGTTGGGTCAACTTCTCCAAACTGTACCTTATGTTGATCGGAAGGAAATGATCCGACTTTGTGAGTCGATCAACTATTACCCAAATCGAGTCGTGTCCTCTTCTCATTCTTGGCAAACCCACAACAAAATCCATTGCAATATTGTCCCATTTCCATTCAAGAATAGACAATGGTTGTAGCAGCCCTGCAGGTCTTTGATGTTCCACTTTGGCTTTCTGACAAACTAGACAAGTCGATACGCACCTAGTAACGTCACTCTTCATTCCATGCCACCAAAATAACTTCTTCAAGTCTTGGTACATCTTTGTTATGCCCGGATGCATATTTAGCATGCTGGTGTGAGCATGTTCCACAATATACTGCTTAAGCTCTTGGTCACGGGGAATGCAGACTCTACCTCGAAATCTCAGAATTCCATCCGTTCCTTCCTCGAATTCCGTTTCCTTACCTTGCTTCATTAACTCTCTCACTTCTTGCAAGAATTTGTCGACTTTTTGTTTTTCTCGTATGTCCTCCATTAGTTCACTTGAGATGGTAACCATATTCATACTAATCCTTCCGGGTTCCAACTTGACAAATGACCAAGTATCTCTAAACTGTTCGATGAGCTCTCTTTCCTTGATCATTAGTGTAGAAACACTGACGGTCTTCCTACTCAAGGCGTCAGCCACGACATTCGCCTTGCCAGGGTGGTACAACAGTTGAAAGTCGTAGTCCTTCAGGAATTTTAACCATCTTCGCTGTCTCATGTTCAGCTCCTTCTGATCATACAAGTACTTTAAACTTTTGTGGTCACTGAAGATGTTGAACGTTGCTCCATAGAGGAAATGCCTCCATATTTTCAGAGCAAAAACCACAGTTGCCAGCTCCAAATCGTGTGTCGGATAATTCTTTTCGTGCACTCGCAACTGTCGCGAAGCATAAGCTACCACTCTTCTGTGTTGCATAAGAACAGACCCCAATCCTTGGTACGAAGCGTCACAGTACACCTCGAATGGCTCATTCGGATCAGGTAGTACCAATACGGGTGAGGTAGTCAGCCGTTTCTTCAACTCTTAAAAACTTTGCTCGCAGTTATCAGTCTATTCAAAAATCTTGTCCTTCTTTGTCAACTGAGTAAGCGGTCCAGCAATTTTGGAAAATCCTTCTATGAATCTTCTGTAATATCTGGCTAAACCCACAAAGCTACGAACTTCCGTCACTAACTTCGGTTGTTCCCACTGTAGCATTGCTTCTACTTTGGACGGATCCACTGCAATCCCTTCCTTCGAGATCACATGGCCCAAAAACTTCACCTCATCAAGCCAAAACTCACACTTCGACAATTTGGCATACAGTTCTTTCTCCTTCAAAATCTGAAGAATTATGCTGAGGTGTTCAACATGATCCTCCTGATTCTGGGAATATATCGGGATGTCATCGATGAAAACGACAACAAACTTGTCCAAGTAAGGACGAAAGATCCTGTTCATGTAGTCCATAAAGATAGCAGGTGCATTTGTGATACCAAACGACATCACAAGGTATTCGTAATGACCGTATCGGGTACGAAAAGCAGTCTTGGGTACATCCTCCGTCTTCACTCTTATCCGATGATACCTGGATCTCAGATCAATCTTAGAAAATACCGCTGCTCCCCTCAGTTGGTCCATCAAGTCGTCGATTCTTGGGAGTGGATACTTGTTCTTAATTGTCAACTTGTTCAACTGCCTATAGTCCACACACAACCTCAAGGTACCATCCTTCTTTCGAACCAACAGCACTGGCGCTCCCCAGGGTGATACACTCGGCCTGACAAATTGTTTCTCCAAAAGCTCCTCTAGCTGTTTCTTCAGTTCTGCTAATTTTGTTGGCGACATCCGATATGGTGCCATAGACACAGGACCAGCTCCCAGTACAAGATCAATAGCGAACTCTATCTCATGCATTGGCAGTAAACCAGGTACATCTTCAAGGAAGATTTCAGGAAACTCCTTCACCACAGGAATAACGCTCAGATCAGCCTCGCTCTTGACTTTCAAAGAAGATAGTAGCATGTACCCTTGAGCTCCTTCTTTCAAGAAAGCTCGTACTTGGTTGGCCGTCAAGTATCTAGAATCTTCATCCACAGGAAAGACTATGGTTTTTCTAGAGCAATCTAACACAACATGGCTGGAAGATAACCAGTCCATCCCTAAGATTATATCTAGTTGTGAAAGAGGTAAACAGATCAAATCGACAGAAAAGATTCGACCTTTAACAATTAGGGGACACTTCAAGCAGACTTTGGTAGTAACTACTGATTTATCAGTAGGGGTTGAAACAGTCAAATCAAAGGGTAGTTCAGACACAGGTAAGCCAAGTCGTAGCACACAGTCATATGATATAAAAGAATGGGTTGCCTCAGAATTATACAGTACTTTTAAAAGATTACCTTCTATGGTGCCTTCTCCTTGAATCAAGTCTTCGGATTCGGAGGCTTTAGCTCCGCTCATGGTGTAAACTCGACCTCCGGCTTGCGGTTTCTTGGCTCGAGTTGCATTGACTGAAGGTTCAGCCTTTGTCTGATTACAGTCTCTAGACACGTGGCCCGGTTTGCCACATCTGAAACAGATGATTCCCTTGATCGTGCAGTCTCTCATGAGATGATCTTTCCCATACTTTAGGCATTTGGACGGATATGTTACATTTTGACCAGTTCAGTTCCCAGAAGAACCTCCACCAGAACTTCCACCAGTTTGTTACGGGTTTCCCATTGGTCGGGAATAAGGCTTCTTTTGGAAGCGGTTCGAACTATTGCCTCCACCCCTTTGGAACCTCACAGCCCCAAAGTTCTTGCTCCTAGAGTCTCTAGCCTGTTCCAAGGCCTCAACTTCACAGCATATGTCCAACAGTTCCGAAAACCCCTTCATTTTCAGGGTGATCACGGCCTTCTTCACTTCGTACCTCAGTCCCTCGGTGAATTTCCAACACTTCCAGGCTTCATCTGTTTGATGTTGGTAGTGTGTTGAGAACTTCTCCAGGTTTTCAAATCTGGCCGCATATTCACTGACGGTCATGTTTCCCTATCTCAGGTTGAGGAATTCCATCTCATTCGCATGTCTCGCATTTGCAGGAAAATATTTGTCCAAGAACTTGTTCTTGAACATGTCCCATGCGATGTCAGTTCCTTCAGCTTCCAGTGCTTTCTGAGCTCTATTCCACCAGTCTTCGGTGTTGCCTACAAGCATGAAGGTAGCATAGTTCACCTTCTTATCTTCAATGCAATTCATACCACGAAAGACTTTATCCAGCTCTTTGATCCACATACTAGCCTTGTCTAGATCAAATTCTCCCTTGAATTGCAGAGGGTTGTGGCGACGAAACTCTGCTAAGTTCTGTGCATCGGCAGTCGCCTCAAGCTGTTGAGCAGCTCTCTCTTGTTCTGAACAGCACGTTCGTTCTGTTGGGCGATGACTTCCGCCATCCTCTGCATCGCTTCTATAGCACCTGCCATTTCTCCACCTCTTGCCATCTCGCTTTTCTCTTAAATCAGATTACTGAAAACATAAGGAAAGTCAGAGGGATTCATTCAAAACACCAATCACAGAGATTCACACAGCACAAACAAGACAGACTCACACACAAGACCTAAAGTAACATAAACCGGGGCTCTGATATCAACTTAATGTAGCGCCCCTTTTTGGGAGGGAGCGTCACATTATCGAATCAAAACGAAAATGCGGAAAATAAACTTTTAATCAATTAAGACCCGGTTCATTTAGTTCGAAGTTAAATTGCTTGGTACTTTAATACATGAGTAAAATGGGCAGTACATATATATTTTTTGTTAATTTAACAATGCGAAATATGAATAACGATAAAGAACAAAACAGTAAATAGAAACCCATATCTGAATAACATACACATACATATATATTTAGATGCCAAATATATTTTAGATACAGCCTGGAAATTTTCAAAAAAGAAAAACTATACCTACCCCATAGGATTAAACATATATACCCCAGAGATATCAGAATATACAGCCCACCAAAAATAATACATCAGGCCCCCAAAATAAAACACTGGTAGCCATCAGTAGCTACCAGTAAAATCAGTCCCTCAAAGGAGGAGGGACCGTGTCCGGGTCCTCAGCAAGATCCTCCTCTTCAGAGGAAACCTCCATGGGAACCACGGAACCACGGGCAGGAGCCCGAGCAGTAGAATCAAAAGAGTCCTCCCAAAGGGTGTAGTAACGATCACCCCACATCTCTCGGATGGGTAGGTAGAACTCCAGCCACAGGCTGACATGGCAGGTGAGGATCGGCGCCTCATGACATCTCCAGGCTAGGGCAATTGACACATCTCCCAGATAGATGCAGCGATCGGAGTTCAAGTTAATATGCCAGAACTCTGGCCCTCCGAGGAAGGTCAGACGCACATCACCTAGAAATCCGCATATACGTGTCGCCATCACCTCAGTAGATGCTAGTCTTGTTCGGGCCAGAAGCCAGGAAATTCGAGATTTTTTGCCTCCTTGCCGTCGTCTTCGATCAATACAGTACACGCACAGGCAGCAAGTAATAGAAATACAAAAAAAGAGGTAAGACATCCTACCGTCATTACCAATTATAGCAGCTAGACACAAAACGGCGCAACGCAGCCAGATAGCAATTCAGAAGTAGCAAATGCAAGTAATAAGCAGTAAATCCAATAGTAAGCAGATAAACAGTTCCAGGCAGACATTCATTCCTATAATGGTACAAACAGTTCAAGTTCACATAGGGCAGTAATTATTAATCGTAAAGTATGTCATGATGCACATGCATGCTTTCCCAATTCCTACTCCATGGAGCTAGACTGAAACAGTCAGAGAGAAAGATCAGGAGACGTGTCTGTAACTCGGCTGCCGTGGCCAAAGTGCTATAATCAATAATTTCCACGTGCACGTCCAGGCATTGTACAGACAGTCCACGCTCGATCACGATATCGGACAGTGTCTCGGTCCGGATCCTCGGTGCATTTGCATCGATTTGCCCCACGGACAGAAGAGCTACCAACTGCCCATTGTGAAGGACCCGCACCCCGACGCCCCCAAGGTCAAACATGACCTACACTAGTCTGCTCGCACCCGCACTAAGGCGTGTTCAATCTCCTAGGCAACTTGGCCTTACAACAGTCCACAGGACCTTCACAATGCATAAGACTCTATGCATGACACGTATGATTCACAATTTCATACAATCCTATAACATGCCACAATTGGCCAAGATAAGCATCAACACGTAAATGGTCACTCACATAGACCCATAATGTCATAATATAAAGATCAAATGAATTGGTACATTCTTAGGTTCATTATGAATCCTAACTTAGAATTTGTTTACCCTTTCAAGGTTCATGTCCAATCCAATTCTTACAATTAATTTAATCTTCCAAGGTAATTTAATTTCATACAATTTGTAAATTATTCAAGTTCTTAGGCCTCACACTCTCTTGTTCTTCACTCACTTATAATTACCTTAAGTCTTATGACAATCTCACTCTTAGTCCTTTAAAATTTATATAATCTTTGATTATATTAAGTTCTTCCAATTTATTAATTATCTACCCCATTACATATGTTTTTAATTACATAATTACTTATGCTTCCAAATTACCAAAGTTACATAATTACACCTAAAAAGCCTTAGAGGCCGTGGCCTCTCTAGGAATTCAATTCCCAAATCTTTTCAATTTATCACATTATAGGTTACACTCTTAATTCACTTAATCCTTTACTTGTTGCATTGATTCACCATTAACCCCAATTTTGGGCTCAAAACCGTGGCCACCCAAGGGGGTTCTCAATTATTTTTCTTCCATTTTTAATCATATAATCCAATCCAATATATATTTATACATAACAAATCAATCCAAGGTCACCAATATCATGAAATCAACATGCAAACATTTTATTTATCAAATCAAAGAATAACCCACATTAGGGTTCTTCCACAAACAACACCCATCAAAGTTCCTAAATGCTAATAGAGGTTGAGGAGGAGTGTCTTCCTCTTACCCAAGTGTAGAAATCAATAGAAACTCCAAGAAACCTCCTTGAAATTTCGGATTGCACTCTCCAAAAACCTTAGAAATTTGGACTTAGTTAGAATAGCATAAGGACTTGAAAAATGTGATATAAATGGCCATCAAAGGACCCTTAAAACCAAAAATGAAGAGAAGGGAAGAAGGGTCTTGAAGCTTACCCAAAGAACTCAAAACTTGAAGCTTGAAGAAAGTGGTGAAGATGGTGGATTCTCAAAAAGCTCCAAGCAAGAAAGGTGTTTAGGAGAGGGAGAGGATTAAGGAAATATGGTTGGATGAATATTTTGTGAAGGTTGAGTGGGGAGAGGGAGGGCTGGCCGTGAGCTCTAGAGAGAAGGACGAGGAGAAGAAAATGGAGAAATAAGAAGAAATGGTAGAGAGAGAAAGGCTTGTTAGGTTAAATGAATTAAAGTATGATGAAATTGATTAAATGAATCAAAATCAATTCCCCCCTTGTTTGGGCTGCTGCAGCCGTGCATAGAGAGAGAGGGAGGAGAGCGTTTTTGGCTTCCCTTGGAAGCTAAGGGTCATTTGGTCATTATTTGGTCAAAGCTTCCCAAAGAAGCTTTGATTATTTAACATTAAATTTGAATTAAAGTGAATTGATTAGACATAAAGTAGATTGCATTTGGATAATGTGATAGGATTTTTATTACATGCTATTATCCAATGGATAATAGTTACGGTTGACAGAAGTCGGTATTTAATTAATCTGACAGATAAATTTTTCGCAGTGTTGTTTTGTTTTATCTGTTATAATTTCTCAAAAATCGTAAAATCTCGTAAACTGTGTCCAGCCTCGGGTTTAGTAAGATCCCCCGTCGACATGTCCATAGTTCAAGGTTCTCGGAGGAAACATCGCGTTTCTCCGGTTCTGCTCAGTGCGCATGTGAAACGAGGAATATATGAAAATATTCAACGTTTCCGAAAAAATCCCAGAAAATTCTAAAAAATTAAAAATATTATAAAACGACTATTCATCATATAATTTTATAATTTTTGAAGCATTACAGTTGTTTTCCCGACTCTGCTAAATGTTCACGCAAAACAAAGAATATATTAAAATATTCATCGTTTCCGAAAAATTCCGAAAGAATTTACATAAATCACAAATATTAGAAAATGACTATTTGTGGTGAAATAAATAATTTCTGGAGCATTACACTGACCTCAACAATTCTCAGCTCAGTGTACACGTAAAACGAGAAATATATTAAAATATTTATCATTTCTGAAAAATTCCAAAAAAATCCTTAAAAATCCTGAATATTATAAAATGATGATTTATAATTAAACAAATATTTTTTGGGATGTTACAAAGGGCAGCGGCTATGGTGGTTCCCGATGGTTGGGGCGGTGTTGACGGTGGTTGAAATGGGAGTGTGGTGAGGGGTGACCGGCGTTAACAATGGTGTTTGGGATGGTGCAAGCTTGAACGGCGGCAATGATGGCTATGGTGGAGTGGTGGTGATGAGTAGTGGTGGGTATGGTAAAAATGTTGTAGTTTGGAGTTTATGGTGATAGGTTGGAAGGGAAAGAGATGAATATGGTGGGTATAGTAGATAAAGAGGAAGAAAAATGGTGGGTGGTGGAGCTCAAAGGGTGGCCATGGTGGTGTTAGGTGGTTGGAGGAGGTGCGGAAGGATGGGGAAGAAGTAGAAGAAATAGATGGGGATGGAGGGGTGTGCTGCGGCGCAGTAGAAAAATAAAGCATTAGCCCTCTGCACACATGCCTGGCCGCTGCAGCATTGGATACTTGTTGCTATGGCGCCAGGTGTAAAAAATATTTTTTTTTTCATAAACAAATTTTTTTTTGAATATATATATATATATATCAAAAACCAATTCAAATTGAAGGTACTGGTCACACGGCGCTTTTGTTTTTATGACGCCGCGACATTTTTTTTTAAAATTTTTTTTTTCAATTTTTTAATTGAGCACCCGTCGCCGCAACACTGGCCACTTGGCTGCTGCGGCGGCCAGAGCCTTGTGCTCTGTGAGAAAAAAAAAACTTACCGTCAGCGCGGCAGCCAGAGCTTTGTGTTCTATGAGAAAAATTCCACTGTCAGTGCCACAACACTAACTGGTGACTGCTGCAACGCCTAATCCTTGATTTTGATAACTTGATTTTCGTTTCTGCTCACTCTCTGGCTGCCGCAACATCATTTCTTCATCGCCCCAGCACCCGGAAACTGCACTTGTTCAACAAATCTGCTAGAAAACTTTGTTCTCATAAACTAAAAACACAAAAAAAATATACAAACACACAAACATTAAATTAAAATTAACGATCAAGAACTTGGGTTGCCTCTCAAGAAGCACTTGTTTAATGTCATTAGCTTGACATTGCCTTTTTCTCAATTATGGTGGCTTGAAGCAAGAGAAGTAGGATGGCACCTTTCTCTTATTAGATCTTTGCCTCCATACTCGATCACTGCTTTTGGAATCCTCTCCAAAAATATTCTGAACTCTAGTTGGAACTAGTTGTCCCAAGTGTGCCTTGGCATCATAAACTCCACTAGGCCATGGGATTTTCAATTTATCAGCAGGTAAAGTGCCAGGTTTCATCTTGTCAAAAGAATTCAAATTAACTTGCACTAAACTCTGAGAACTGGAAGAATTTTTTTCTTTTTCAGCAATCTTGGATACATGAGGACCTTTCTCTTTCTCATCAACAATCTTGGAAGTACAAGAATCAATATTAATGAATGAAGAAGAGTTCTTACCATCCAACCCCTTTTTAGATTTACCTTGAATGCAATTAATAGAGGCATGAAGATTTGATGTTGGGGCAGACTTATTAAAAACATTGAGAGTCACTTGATCTTCATCCACCCTCAAAATAAGCTCTTCTCTAGGCACATCAATTAATGCTCCTGAAGTTGGTAAGAATGCTCTTCCAAGAATGATGGGGACCTCGTGGTCTTCTTCCATATCAAGCACAATAAAATCTAAAGGGATTATAAATTTATCCACATTCACCAGAACATCTTCAATGATACCCCTGGGGTGAGTATAAGAACAGTCTGCCAGCTAAAGAGTGACTGTAGTGGGTTTATCTTCTCCCAAACCCAATCTCTGAAAAATTGACAAAGGCATTAGATTAATGCTTGCCCCCAAATCACATAGAGCTTTTCCAAAGAAATGGTTGCCTATGGTGCATGGAATAGTAAAGCTTCCAGGATCTTTGAGCTTAGGAGGGAGCTTTTTTTAAATAATTGCACTGCATTCTTCAGTCAAAGCTACAGTCTTATAGTCATACAGTCTTCTTTTTTTAGACAAAATGTCCTTCATAAATTTCACATAACTGGGCATCTGTTCTAGCCCTTCAGCAAATATTGATATGCAGTTTCTTAAAGACATCTAGAAATTTTTTAAATTGAGCTTCATTATTTTGTTTCTGGAATCTCTGCGGAAATGGAGGAAGAGGAATAAGATTCGAAATTACCTCCTGTTTAGCTTGATTTTTCTCATTCTAGTATTCCTTCGAAGTGTTGGAATTTTTTACATCATTCTTAATTTTCTTGCCACTCCGAAGTGTAATTGCTTTACAATGCTCCCTATCTTCCAATCTTGGATTTGCCTCTGTATTGCTAGGAAGAGTTCCAGGAGGTTGGCTATTAATAGCAAAAGCTAGTTGGCCCACCTGATTCTCTAGACTCCTAAGAGAAGTTGTTTTACTTTGAATCATGGCATCATTCTTTGCCATTTATTGCATAAACATTTTCTCCAGTGATGGCTTCTTCTTCTGCTGCGGAACAATATTTTGCTGATTAAAACCAGGAGGAGGGCCTTGTGCTCTAGAAGATGAAGCACCAACATTCTGATTTTGACCCCAAGCAAAATTTGGATGATTCCTCCATCCTGGATTAAATGTGTTGGAGTATGGATTGTTCTTCTGTTGATTAAATTGCCCCACAAAGTTCACAGACTCTGAATTTAATGAACAATTCTCCAGAGAATGGGCCTCTCCACAATAGTTACAGGTAACAAAAGGACTTGCAGCATATTGAACACCAAGGCCATCAAACTTCTTTGACAAAGAAGTAATCTGAGCTGTTAACACAGTAATAGCATCCACCTTATATACTCCTACCACATGCCTAGGTACTTGTCTTTCTGAAGGCCACTGATAATTGTTACAAGTCATTTCTTCCAGCAAATCAAAAGCCTCATCAGTGGACTTACTCATTAAGGCTCCTCCAGTTGCTACATCAATAATAGTTCTTAGAGGTCCGTTTAGAGCATTATAAAAAGTATGAACCTGTAACCACTTAGCAATGCCATGATGCGAACATTTTCTTATGAGTTCTTTGAATCTCTCCCATGCTTCAAATATAGATTCACTGTCATACTGAACAAAGGAGATGATGTCCTTCTGCATTTGGGTTGTTTTCCCAGGTGGAAAGAACCTGTCAAGAAATTTATCAGCTAAGGCATCCTAGGTAGTGATAGACCCCTTTGGAAGTGAGTGAAGCCAACTCTTAGCCTTATCTTAAAGAAAGAAAGAAAGGAAAGAGCCTCAATCTGATAGCATCTTTTGTAACTCCGTTGTGCTTGAAAGTATCGCATATTTCTAAAAAATTCAGAAGGTGAACATTTGGATCTTCATTAGGCAACCCTCCAAACTGCATAAAGGTATGGATCATCTAGATAATGGCTAGCTTGATTTCGAAATTAGTAGCTTGAATGGTCGGCCTCCGTATGCTAGACTGCAGACTCTGAACTTGAGGAACATAATACTCCCTCAAAGTTTTCATTGGTGTTTCTTCAGCCATTGATTGAGAGTTGCTTTGCTACTCTAAACGCTCCTTTCTAATTCCTTGAAGTGTTCTTTCGATCTTAGGATCAAAAGGTATTAAATTAGGATTTTGCGTTCATCGAGTTTGTCGCATATAAGAGAAAAGGTTATCTGAAATTAGAAAAACTAACTAAACTAATTAAAAATTAAATTGAATAAATTAAAAATGAATATACAACCAGAAACCAATTTGAATTAATAATGAGTAATTCTATGCGTTAATATTAACTACAAAATTAGAAACTAAATCCTTGGCAACGACGCTAAAAACTTGATGGGAAATAACCAACAACGCAAGTGTACATGTCAATCAAGTAATAAAGTAGTGAATAAAAGTTGTTCCCACGAGGATTTGTTACTAAATTTTATAGTTAAGTACTAACATTCAGAACTCTTACTAATATTCAAATAACAATTTAATTTTGACCAATTTAATTAAATTAAAAATAATATTGCAAACGCATAAACTATCAAGAACTGAATAATTTAGAAACTCTATTCTGATGGATTCTAAGATTGTAATCTTTCTTCTCACTTCATTTGAATTGCAGTTAAAATAAAATTTTCCTATTCCAATTTACTCAAAATATCAATCTAGAGTTCTAATATAATTGTATCCCTCTTCCGATGGCAACACAAAATTTAACCCATTTAATTTTAATCTTTATATTCCTATGAGACAATACATCAAACAGGTTACGTTCATGATCAAGCTCTATTTGGAATCACATATGGCTCTAATAGATATTCCTATCCTTAGAATAATTTTTCCCCAATTAACAATAATTGGTTCAAACACATGTTACTCATACTAGTTCATAGATTCAAATTCCATTTTCCAAGTTCAATTAAAATCCACAAAATCACATAATTGATGATTAGGCAATAGAAGCATTACACATAAGCATGAGTAAATATTTCTCGTAAATTGAAATAGGAATTCAACAAACTAATGATTCAAATTACATGAGAAGTTCGATTACAGTCCTAGAAATAAAAATTAGTTCATGGCATACATTGCGAACAACAAAAATAATTCAGAAACAATTTCCCTCATAAAAACTCAGAAATTCAAAAAAATTGTAAAAGCGGAGTTGCAGATGATGAATCCAAGACTCTCCGATCTCGATTCTCCCCTTGTTTCCTTCAAGATTCATGCTCCAAAAGCTCTCTTTCAGACCCTCTTTTCGTCCTCCTCCTCTCCCCAACAGTTTAGAACAACCTCTTATTAAGTTACATTTTTTTCAGCTATTACAAAACTGAATAGACTCTAGTCGCGAATCCGGCCGCCGCAGCACTGAAGTTACTACCGTTGCAGCAGCCAGCAACTTTGCGCTGCTCTGGAATTCTTCTTCCTTACTGGCTGCTGCGGCACTGGACATGATAATGCTTAAGCAACCAGCAACCTTGCATTTTTCTCATGTTTTTCCATGACTTCTTTATTTCTTAAAGACTATCTCCATCTTGCCAATGATGTCTTCTCAATCTCTTATTTTCCATTGAAGTTTTTAACCTTTCCATTAGTAGAAAGAAACTCAGTAATCAAAGCACTATGATAGAGAAATCATTGAAATTCATCACATATAATCATAGATACTTAAAGATGGATAACCATACTCAACTTTGACAAAGAAAAAGTATTTCCAATGCTCATCATGATAATAAAACAAGGATTTAGCACAATTTAAAGATCAAATAGAGTTCAAATAACTCTAGTTTCATAGAATTATCAGAATGTTATCCATTTAACCCTTAGGCTTTACGTTATTTAGGACAAGGGGAACATACTCTCTCTCTTCCCCCATCTCTATCATCCATTTGGTATCATAACATGAGTTTGTGCATCATTTTGCATAGTAAAAACCCATAGAATATGAGGGGGTCCATCACCATCTTAGGCTTGAATGATATGCCAAAATATCATTGCACTTATGATATTTGGTAGATCATGATGAAGGCTTTGCATTAATGGCCAATACCTTACTTTATAGGTCCATGATCTTGCAAAGGTTCATGCATACATTAGCATTAATTAGAAGCTTCTTGCTTTTTGTTTTCAGTTTTCATTAGAATTTAGAAATAAAAGCCTCCTTGAGGTACCTTTAGGGTGCATGTGTTTTTTTTTTAATTTTTAATTGGATTGCTTTTACCCCATAGGTGAAATTTTGCAACCCATAAGAAGGAAAATAGTGCAAAGAGTACGCCATAGCAAGAAATAGAGGCTCACAAGAAGGGGAGCACAAGTAAAATCATCTCAAGAAAGAACATCAGGGCAACAGTGGTTGTCAATCTGTTAGAAAATTTGAAGGAACTAAGTTAATAGATTCTTGCCAGATCCAAGAGTCTATTCATAGATAATTATGGGAGTATCTTGGACCTGTTATGCATTTATATTGAGTCACCTACTCTCAGTGCTCTAACAAATTAATGGAATCCGTCCCTGAGATGTTTTGAATTCCCAAACATGAATTTAACACTAATTATTGAGGAATATGGCCATATGTTAAGTTTTCCTATCAAGAGGGGTACTCAAGTTTACCAATACAAGGGGCACTATGTCTTAGATGCAAGAGTGGCAAAGTTGATAGGGGTAGAGGTGGACCAACTGAGGTCAGATCTCATAAAGAAAAGAACAACTCATGAGTTGTTGAGGACTTATGTAGAAGCTCGATTAAATGAGTTGGCTTAAGAGAAGAAATGAAGGGCCTTTAGTGAAGTCTTGGCATTAGCAATCTATGGGTTAGTACTATTCCCATTAGCTTTCGATTTAGTGGATTATGCTGCCATGAATGTGTTCTTTATGTTCGAGACGTACAAAGCAAATACAATCCCTGCTATCTTGGAAGAGACGTTCTTGTCTTTGGGTTGCCACTGTAATGCCCCTTTCTGGAGAGGGAACGTCACATTATTAAACATAAATGAAAATGCGAAAAATAAAATTTTTTTGAATTAAGACCCGGTTTATTTACTTTAAGGTTAACTTGTTCGATGCTTTAATACGTGAGTAAAAATGACAGTATATATATATATATATATATATATATATATATATATATATATATATTAATTAATTAATAAATAAAAAATAAAACTAAGTGACGAAACTTCAACAACGGTAAAGAGTAAGACAAGAAATAAAACTCACATCCGAATAATACGCATATATATATATATATATTTGAATATCAACTGTACTTTAGATACAAGCCTGGAAATTTCCAAAAAGCAAAACTATATCAGCCGAAAGGAATCATACACATACATCCCCCCGGAATATCAAAATATACAGCCCACCAAAAATAATACATCAGGCCCCCAAAATAAAACGCTAGCAGCCATCAGCAGCTACCAGTAAAATCAGTCCCTCAGAGGAGGAGGAACTGTATCAAGGTCCTCAACAAGATCCTCCTCATCCGAGGAAACCTCCATCGGAACCACAGAGGCACGGGCAGGAGCCCGAGCGGTGGAATCAAAAGAGTCCTCCTGTGGGGTGTAGTAACGGTTACCCCACATCTCCCGAATGGGCAAGTAAAACTCCAGGCGCAGGCTGACATAGCAAGTGAAAACCGGTGTCTCATGACGTCTCCAGGCTAAAGCAATCGACACGTCTCCCAAATAGACACAGCGGTCGGAACTCAAGTTGATGTGCCAACACTCCGGCCCTCTGAGGAAGGTCAGATGCACATCGCCTAGAAATCTGCACATGCGTGCCTCCATCTTCCTCTGTGGATGCTAGTCTTGATCTGGCCAGAAGCCGGGGAAATCAGGGGTTTCAAGCTCCTTGCCGTCGTCTTCGGTAGATACCGTATACACACAAGCAGCAAATAATAGGAATACAAGAAAGAGGTAAGACATCCTACCATCATTACCAATTATAGCAGCTAAAAATAAAAAGGCGCAACGCGCCCAAATAGCAATTCAAAACAGCATTTCCAATTAATAAACAGTAGGTCCAATAGCAAGCAAATAAACAATTTCAGGTAGATGTTCATTACAGTAATGATCAGACAATTCACAGTTACGAAAAGTAATGATTTACAATGACAGATTATTTCATGATGCACATGCATGCTTTCCCAAATTCCTACTCCATGGAGCTAGACACAAACAGTCAGAGAGAAAGATCAGGGGACATGTCTGTAACTCGGCTGCCGCGGCCAAAGTGCTAAAATCAATAATTCTCACGTGCACATCTAGGCATTGTACAGACATTCCACACTCAATCACGATATAGGATAGTGTCTCGGTTTGGATCGTCGGTGCGTTTGCATCGGTTTGCTCCACGGGTAGGAGAGCTACCAACTACCCATTGTGAAGGACCCGCACCCCGACGCCCCCAAGGTCATAACATGACCTACACTAGTCTACTCGCACCCGCACTAAGGTGTGTTCAATCTCCTAGGCAACTTGGCCTTACAACAAACACGGGACATTCACAATGCATAAGACTCTATGCATGAACATGTATGATCATCAATTTCATACAATTCCATAATATGCCACAATTTGCCAAGAGAGCATCAATATACAAATGGTCACTCAAATGGACCCATAATATCACAATATTGAAATCAAATAAGGCAATACATTTTTAAGATCCGTTATGCATTCTTATTCAAGATTTGCCATTCTTACAAGAATCCATCACTAAGTAAGTCCTCAAAGTCAATTAAGTTTTTCTAAAGCAATCTATCCTCATACACTTAGAAGGTTATTCTAAGGTCTCAAGATCTCACACTTTCTTGTTCTTGCTCTTGTAAAATTTCTCAAGCTTCATGACAAGTTCATTTCTTGGTTCTTTAAAATTTATGAATCTCCGATTTTATTTCATTCTTCCAAATTTACTAATTTACTAATCTATTATCTATGTTTTAACCATTTAATTTTTCCAATCTCCAAGATTACCAAAATTTACATATTTAAGTCCCAATTTGCCCTAGAGGCCGTGGCCTCCCTAAAGGGTTCAATCCTCAATTTTCCATTCCATTGATTTTATACTACACACTTGATTAATTTAACTATTCACTTGTTAAGATTTGTTCACAAAGAACACATCAATTTAAACCTCAAAACCGTGGCCACCCAAGAGCCATTCCAAATTCATTTTCTTCCATTGCAAGCCATCCAATCCAATCCAATATATCAATATACACAATCAATCCAATCAAGGTCATGAACTCCATAAAATCAACATATAAGCATACTAATCACAAAATCAAAGGATAACCCTCATTAGGGTTTTTCCACAAACAACACAATCAAGGTTCCTAAATGCTAATAGAGGTTGAGGAGGAGTGTCTTCCTCTTACCTAAGTGTAGAAATCAAGAAGAACCACCAAGAAACTCCTTGCAAATTCGGATTGGGTGCCACCAAAACCCTAGAAATTTCAACTTGGTTAAACCAACACCAATGCTTGAAAAATAAAGCATGGATGGTCACCAAGAGGACCCTGAACACGAAAATGAAGAGAGGGAAGGAAGAATAAAAAATCTTATCCAAGAACTCAAAGCTTGAAGCTTGAAGAAGATGGTGAAAATGGTGGAATTTCAAGATGCTCCAAGCAAGAAAGGTGCTTAGGAGAGGGAGAGGATTAAGATAATGTAGTTGGATGAAAATTTTGTGAAGATTCAGTGGGGAAGAAGAGGGCTGGCCGTAGCTCTTGTAGAGAGAAGGAGGAGAAAGCAAAATGAAGAATGAAGAAGAAGAAGAAAAGAGAGAAAGTGTTTTTAGGTTAAATGAATTTGTGTGGTGTAATTAACTAAATGAAGCAAATCAATTTTCCCCTTATTTTGGGCTGCTGCTGCCGTGCATAGAGAGAGAGAAGTGAGAGTGTTTTGGCTTCCCTTGGAAGCTAAGGGCTTCTTGGTCATTGTTTGGTCAAAGCTTCTCAAAGAAGCTTTGATTATTTTACATTAAATTTGAATTAAAGTGAGTTAATTAGACATAAAGTAGATTGCATTAGGATAATGTGATAGAATTTTTTATTACATGCTATTATCCAATGGATAATAGTTACAGTTAACAGAAGTCAGTATTTAATTAATCTGACAGATAAATTTCACGTAGTATTATTTTATTTTATCTGTTAAAATTTTTTGAAAAACGTGAAACCTCGTAAACTGTGTCTAGCCTCAGGTTTAGTAAGATCCCCTGTCGATGTGTCCATAGTTCCAGGTTCACGGAGAAAACATCGCGTTTCTCCAGTTCCGTTCAGTGCGCACGTAAAACGAGAAATATATTAAAATATTCGACGTTTCTGGAAAAATCCCATAAAATTCTCAAAAATTGCAAATATTGTAAAATGACTATTCATCTAATCATTTCCCAATTTTTGAAGTATTACAGTCGTTTTCCCGACTCTGCTCAATACTCACGTAAAACGAGAAATATATTAAAATATTCATCATCTTCGAAAAATTCCGAAAGAATTCACATAAATCACAAATATTAGGAAATGACTATTTGTGGTAAAATAATTAATTTTTGGAGCGTTACACTGACCTCAGCAATTCTCAGCTCAGTGTGCACGTAAAACGAGAAATATATTAAAATATTCATCATTTCTGGAAAATTCCAGAAAAATTCCTAAAAATCAAGAATATTATAAAATTATTATTTATAATTAAACAGATACTTTTTGGGATGTTACAACACTCCCCTACTAAAAGGAATTTCGTCCTCAAAATTTATGTACCTCAAAATAGTTCTAGATATTGCTCCTTCATCTTGTCTTCCAGCTCCCAAGTCGCATCACCAGGTTTTTCATTCCAAATCACCTTTACTAATGGGATCTCCTTGCCTCTAAGTTGCTTTATCCGTCGGTCCTCAATTCTCGCAGGAGGCGCCTCATAGGTCAAGTTCTCTTTTAACTGTACTGTGTCCGGTGCTATGACATGACTTGGGTCAGGTAAATATTCACGCAGTTGTGACACATGGAAGACATTATGTATGTTGGAAAGGAAAGGGGTTAAGGCTATCTGGTAAGCTACTGGACCTATCCGGTGAAGAATTTGGTAAGGTCCAAGAAATTTTAGGGTGAGTTTTCTAAATTTCAAAGCCCGGCCGACCCCAGTTGTGGGTGTGACTTTCAAGAATACATGCTCACCTTCCGCAAACTCAAGAGGCTTTCTCCGCTTATCCGCATAACTCTTCTGCCGGCTCTGAGTAGTTCTCATCTTCTCTTGAATCATTTTGACCTTCTCAGTTGTCTGCTGAATGATATCCAGTCCAATCGTGAGACGCTCACCGTCTTGGTACCAACACAATAGTGTCCGATACCGTCGTCCATACAGAGCTTCATAGGGTGCCATCCCTATACTTGAATGGTAACTGTTGTTGTAGGTGAATTCTATCAGTTGTAGAACTTCATCCTAACTTCCAGTCTATTCTATAGTACAAGCTCTAAGCAAATCTTCTAGAGATTGGATTGTTCTTTCAGATTGACCATCGGTTTGTGGGTGGTACGCCGAACTTAGACGTAACTTTGTTCCCAACGATGCCTGTAGACTCTGCCAAAATTTTGAAGTAAACCTCGAATCCCTATCCGAAACAATACTCGTAGGCACACCATGCAGCCTAACGATCTCTCCAATATATAGTTGGGTCAACTTCTCCAGACTGTACTTTATGTTGATCGGAAGAAAATGAGTTGACTTTGTGAGTCGATCCACTATTACCCAAATCGAGTCGTGTCCTTTCTTTGTCCTTGGCAAACCCACAACAAAATCCATTGCAATGCTGTCCCATTTCCATTCAGGAATAGACAATGGTTGCAGCAATCCTATAGGTCTTTGATGTTCCACCTTAGCTTTTTGACAAACTAGACAAGTCGATACGCATCTAGTGACATCGCTCTTCATCCCATGCCACCAGAATAACTTCTTCAAGTCTTGGTACATCTTCGTTATGCCCGGGTGCATATTCAGCATGCTGGTGTGAGCATGATCCACAATATATCGTCTAAGCCCTTGGTCACGGGAAATACAAACTCTACCCCGGAATCTCAGAATTCCATCCGTTCCTTCTTGAAATTCTGTTTCTTTACCTTGCCCCATCAGTTCTCTCACTTCTTGCAAGAATTCATCAACCTTTTGCTTTTCCCGTATGTCATCCATTAGTTCATTTGAAATGTTGACCATGTTCATACAAATCTTTCCGGGTTCCAACTTAACTGATGACCAAACATCTCTAAACTGTTCTATGAGGTCTCTTTCCTTAATCATCAGGGCAGAAACACTGATGGTCTTTCTACTCAAAGCGTCTGCCACGACATTCGCTTTGCCAGGGTGATACAACAGCTGAAAATCATAGTACTTCAGGAATTCTAGCCATCTCTGTTGCCTCATGTTTAGTTCTTTCTGATCATACAAATATTTCAAGCTTTTGTGATCACTGTAGATGTTGAATGTTGCTCCATAGAGGAAATGCCTCCATATCTTCAAAGCAAAAACCACAGCTGCTAGTTCCAAATCATGCGTCGGGTAGTTCTTTTCATGCACTCGCAACTGTCGCGAAGCATAAGCCACCACTCTTCTATGTTGCATAAGAACAAACCCCAATCCTTGGTATGAAGCGTCACAGTACACCTCGAATGGCTCATTCGGATCAGGTAGCACTAATACTGGTGAGGTGGTTAGCCGTTTCTTCAACTCGTAGAAACTCTGCTCGCAGCTATCAGTCCACTCAAAGGCTTGGTTCTTCTTTGTTAATTGAGTGAGCGGTCCAGCAACTTTGGAAAACCCTTCTATGAACCTTCTGTAATATCCGGCCAAACCCACGAAGCTACGAATCTCCGTTACTGACTTCAGCCATTCCCATTATAACACTGCCTCCACTTTTGATGGATCCACGACTATTCCTTCCTTCGAGATCATATGGCCTGAAAACTTAACTTCATCTAACCAAAACTCACACTTCGACAGCTTGGCATATAGTTCCTTCTCCTTCAAAATTTGGAGAACTATGTTGAGGTGTTCAGCATGTTCCTCCCGGTTCAGGGAATATATCAGGATATCGTCAATGAAGACGACAACAAACTTGTCTAAGTACGGATGAAAGATTCTGTTCATGTAGTCCATGACGATAATAGGTGCATTCGTTACACCAAATGGCATCACAAGGTATTCGTAATGACCGTATCAGGTACGAAAAGCAGTCTTGGGTATATCCTCCGTTTTCACTCTTATCTGATGGTACCCAGATCTCAGATCGATCTTCAAAAATACCGATGCTCCCTTCAGTTGGTCCATCAAATTGTCGATTCTTGGGAGTGGATATTTGTTCTTAATCGTCAGCTTGTTCAACTGCCTATAGTCCACACACAATCTCGAGGTACCGTCCTTCTTTCGAACTAACAACACTGGTGCTCCCAGGGTGATACACTTAGTCTGACAAACTATTTCTCCAAAAGCTCTTCTAGTTGTTTCTTAAGTTCTGCCAATTCTATTGGCGACATCCGGTAAGGTGCTATAGACACGGGACCAGCTCCCGGTACAAGGTCAATAGCAAACTCTATCTCACGCGTCGGTGGTAAACTAGGTACATCTTCTGGAAAGACTTCAGAGAACTCCTTCACTACTAGAATAGCACTCAAATCAGTCTCGCTCTCGAATTTCAAAGAAGATAGCAACATGTATCCTTGAGCTCCTTCTTTCAGGAAAGCTCGCACTTGGTTGGCCGTCAAGTATCTAGAATCTTCATCCATAGGAAAGACTATGGTTTTTCTAGAGCAATCTAACAGAACATGGTTGGAAGACAATCAGTCCATCCCTAAGATTATATCTAGTTGTGAAAGAGGTAAACAGATCAAATCGATAGAAAAGATTCAACCTTCAATGTAACGCCCCTTTTTGGGAGGGAACGTCACATTGTCAAACAAAGTAAAATGCGGAAATTAAATAATTAACGATTAAGACCCGGTTCATTTTAATTAATTAATGTTTAACCATGTGAGCAAATTTGACAATATTTTTTTTTTTATAATAATAATGATACTACAGAGTGCGGATAAAAGTAACGAATAAAACAATACATAGAGATTTGCACCTGAATAGCATGCATATATATATCTAGAGTTTAATACAGCTGTTTCATAAATACAAGCCTGGCCATCATCAAAAGCAAAACTATACCCACCCCAAGGGAAACATGCATATATACCCACATGCATATACAAAATATACAGCCCAAATCAAAAGAAAGATACATCGGGCCCCCAAAAACAAAAACACCGGCACCATCGGTAGCCACCAATGATCATCGACCCTCAAATAGAAAGGGACCAATTCAGATCTCGGGAGGACCCTCATCGGGATCTTCCTCATCCGAGGACTCATCCATAGGAACCACGGAGCGCGGGACGGAGCCCGAGCGGTGGAATCAAACGAATCCTCCCGCGGGGTGTAGTAACGGGGACCCCACATCTCCCCGATAGGCGGTAAAACTCCAAGCGTAAGCGATGTAGCAAGTGAGGACCGGTGCCTCATGGCGTCTCCGTGCAAGTGATACGTACACGTCTCCCACATACACACAACGGTCGGAGTTTAGGTTGATGTGCCAACACTCCGGCCCTCCGAGGAAGGTCGCGCACATCTCCCAAAAATCCGCGCGTGCGTGCGGACATCGTCGCAGTCAAAGTCAATCCCGTGCGGGCCGGCCGGGAAGGCGAGGCTCTTCCGTCTCTTCACCGTCGTCTTCGATCGCACAGGGTGCACATAAACAAAGAAGTAATAGAAGCACAGGGAAAGAGGTAAGATATCCTACCATCAATACCAATACAGAACCAAGAACCGAGGCGCATAACGCCCACGTAGCATGTAAAGGCAATAAATAAGCTTTTAAACAGATAACCAGTCAAGCAATCATTAATAAAGGTAATGAATAATTCATAATATCCAGGCAGTTAAATATCAGGTAAACAATAATTTTCAGATGTCAGAATATTCCATGATGCATGGACTCAACATTCAATTTCCTACTCCATGGAGCTAGACTCAAACAACGGAGAGAGAAAGATCGGGAGACATGTCTCAGACTTACCGCCGAGGCCGCTTGCTATCAATAATTTTCCACGTGCACAATCATGGCATTGCACAGACATTCTACACTAGATCACGATATAGGACAGTGTCAAGTCCGGATCGTCGGTGCGTTTGCATCGGTTTGCCCCACAGACAGAGGAGCTACCAACTGCCCATTGCGAAGGACCCGCACCCCGACGCCCCCAAGGTCATAACAAGACCCACACTTGTCTACTCGCACCCGCACTAAGGTGTGTTCAATCTCCTAGGCAACTTGGCCTTACAACAGTCCACACGGACATCACAATGCATAAGACACTATGCATGCTCATGTATGATCCACAATCTCATACGAATTCATAATATACCATAATTGATCAAGAGAGTGCAATAAGCAAATTTGCATCCAAGAAGAACCCAATATCCACATAATATCAATTTATAACTCAAGGAACACATTATGGGTCCATTATGGATTTCTAAAATCTCCAAGTCTTATGAAATTCATCTCATTGG
Organism: Ormosia emarginata; assembly: GCA_029884605.1. NCBI lineage: Eukaryota > Viridiplantae > Streptophyta > Magnoliopsida > Fabales > Fabaceae > Ormosia > Ormosia emarginata. The sequence continues at coordinate 26,600,600 of JAQQTP010000074.1, read as the reverse complement.
TTCATTTACTTGTCATTTGATTCAAGTTACTTGATTCTTATAATCACCTTCCAAGCTTAGCTCATTTCCTAAGTCTCCACCACAATCCATCATGAATTTATTGTTACAAGTTTCCTATTATCAATCTACATTTTTAATCGCTTGATTAACTCAAGTCTTGACATCTCAAATTTGTTAATCTTTTCCCTCATTCAAGCCCTCAAAACCGTGGCACTCAAGAGAGTCTTAGATCACAATTTTCTTCTCACTAATTTAGTCTTCCATTACTTAACCTACCTAGCATTATTCTTGGCACCATGACAACCAAAATTCTGCTCCTAAAACAACCCAAAACCGTGGCACTTACCAAGGTTTAACAACCAGAATTTTGTCCATTTAAACCAACCTTAACTACTTGATTTTATTAGCCATGCATTGATCAAAAATTAAGCATTACTTCCACTCATTTTCCAGCACAAAAACAGCCCCAAAAACAAGCCAAAAACCGTGACTCACTCAAGGTTCCAACAACCAGAATTTTATCCATTCAAATCAACCTTAACTACTTGATTAAATTAGCCATGCATTGATCAAAAATTAAGCATTACTTCCACTCATTTTCCAGCACAAAAACAGCCCCAAAAACAAGCCAAAAACCGTGACTCACTCAAGGTTCCAACAACCAGAATTTTATCCATTCAAATCAACCTTAACTACTTGATTAAATTAGCCATGCATTGATCACAAATTAAGCTTCATTTCCATTCAATTTCCAGCACACAACCAGCCCAAAAATGAGCCAAAAACCGTGGCACTCCAAGGGTCCAGAAAACCAGAATTCTGCTCACTTCAATCTCACTCAACTACTTGATTAAATTAACCATGCATTGATCACAAATTAAGCACCACTTCCATTGAATTTCCAGCACAAAGACAGCCCCAAAAACAAGCCAAAAACCGTGGCACTCCAAGGGTCCAAAGAAACCAGAATTTTTCAGCATTCATACATGGTTTCCAATCACAAAATTACACAATCAATCAACCACTCAAAGCTAAATCAAAATCACATTCAAGAAACCAATTTCAAGCAAGTTCAAGAACAACCACCATGTGGTTCTTCTTCCAAAAATTAAATACAAGATTCCTAGTTGCTAAAGAGGTTGAGGAGGATTAATCTTCCTCTTACCAAGTTGATGAACCAAGAAACTCCAAGAATCACCCTTGATTTTCGGATTTGGAGCACCAAAAACCCTAGAAAATTTGGTCCAAGTTAGAACAATGAAATGGTGTGTAAAAGAAGAAGAAAATGGCCAATAAACCAAGGAAAAACAGAAACGAAAATGGGAGGGGAAGGCTGGAATTTTTCAGCCATGGGAGCTCACCTTCAAGGCTTGAGGAATGGTTGAAGATGGAAGCTTTTCTTGAAACTCCAAGCACCAAAGATGAAGAGGAGGAGTAGGAGATTAAGGAAATGTGGTTAGATTAAATTTTTTGTGAAGGTTAGGTTTCATGGGAGAGGGCTGGACGCAGGGGCTGCTGGAAGGAGAAGAGAAATATGTGAAAAAAAAGAAAGGAGAAGAAGAGAACGTAAATGAAGAAGCAAAATGTGTTTTTGGTGATATTATGTCAATTGATTTATTTGAATAATTGAATCCAATTTCTTTCTCCAATTTGGGCTGCAGACCACGTAAGTGAGAGGGAGAGAAATGAGTGGGAAAAATTTGGCTTCCTTTGGAAGCTAAACACTTGGTCAAAGCTTGGGTCAAAGCTTGTTAAGGAAGCTTTGATTAAAATACACTTAAATTTGAATTAAAGTGAGTAAATTAAATATAATGTAAATAGCATTAGGATAAGGTGATAGTATTTTTATTACACACTATTATCCATTAGATAATAGTTACAATGATTGTGACAGTCGTATTTAATTAATCTGACAGATGAATTCTTCGCTGTATTGATTTAATCTGTGTCTGTAAAGATTTCTCGGAAATTTGCGAAACCTCGTAAACTGTGTCAAGTCCCGGGTTTAGTAAGATCCCCCGTCGACTTATCCATAGTCCAAGGTTCTCGAGAAAAACATCGCGTTTCCCCGATTCTCCCTCAAGCCACAAGACGCAAAACGAGGAATATAGTAAAATATTCGACGGTTCCGGAAAATTCCCAAAAAATTCTCAAAAATTGCAAATATTATAAAACGACTATCCGTCATATAATTTTCCAATTTTTGAAGCACTACAGTCGCTTTCACGACTCTGCTCGAGTTTCACGCAAAACGAAGAATATATTAAAATATTCGTCGTTTCCGAAAAATTCCAGAAAAATTCACATAAATCACAAATATTGGAAAATGACTATTCATGGTGAAATAATCAATTTCCGGGGTGTTACACTGGTCTCAGCAATTCCTAGCCTAGTGTGCACGCAAAACGAGGAATATATTAAAATATTCGTCGTTTCCGAAAAATTCCGGAAAAATTCCTAAAAATCAAGAATATTATAAAACGATGATTCATGATCAAATATGTATTTTTCGGAATGTTACAACACTCCCCTACTAAAAGGAATTTCGTCCTCGAAATTTTCATACCTTAAAATAATTCTGATGTTGCTCCTTCATCTTGTCTTCCAATTCCCAAGTCGCATCACCAGTTTTTCATTCCAAATCACCTTTACCAATGGAATCTCCTTGCCTCGTAGTTGCTTTATCCGTCGATCCTCGATTCTCGCAGGAGACGTTTCATAGGTCAGGTTCTCTTTTAACTGTACTGTGTCCGGTGCTATAACATGACTTGGATCAGGTAAATATTTACGAAGTTGTGACACATGGAAGACATTGTGTATGTTTGAAAGAATAGGGGGTAAGGCTATCTGGTAAGCTACTGGACCTATCCGGCGAAGAATTTGGTAAGGTCCAAGAAATTTTGGAGTGAGTTTTCTAGATTTTAAGGCCCGGCCGACCCCAGTCGTGGGTGTGACTTTCAGGAACACATGCTCACCTTCTTCAAACTCAAGAGGCTTTCTTCTCTTATCCGCATAGCTCTTCTGCCGGCTCTGAGCAGTTCTCATCTTCTCTTGAATCATTTTAACCTTCTCAGTCGTCTGCTGAATAATGTCTGGTCCAATCGTAAGACGCTCGCCGTCTTGGTACCAACATAATGGTGTTCGACACCGTCTTCCATACAGAGCTTCATATGGTGCCATCCCTATACTCGCATGGTAACTGTTGTTGTATGTGAACTCTATCAACGGCAAGATTTGGTCCCAACTCCCGGTCTGCTCAATAGTACACGCTCTAAGCAAGTCCTCTAGAGATTGGATCGTCCTTTCCGATTGTCCATCGGTTTGCGGGTGGTACGCTGAACTCAGACGTAACTTTGTTCCCAGCGATGCCTGTAGACTTTGCCGAAATTTTGAAGTAAATCTCGGATCCCTATCCGAAACTATACTCGTAGGCACACCATGCGGTCGACAATCTCTCCAATATACAAATGGTCGGGTCGACTTTTCCAAACTCGTACCTTATATTAATCGGGAGGAAATGAGCCGATTTTGTAAGCCGATCGACTATTACCCAAATCGAGTCATGTCCTATCCTTGTCCTTGGCAATCCTACAACGAAATCCATTGCAATGCTGTCCCATTTCCATTCGGAATAGACAACGGTTGTAGCATCCAACAGGTCTCTGATGTTCCACTTTGGCTTTTTGACGTACTAGACAAGTCGATACACATCTAGTAACGTCACTCTTCATTCCATGCCACCGAATAACTTTTTCAAGTCTGGTACATCTTCGTTATGCCTGGGTGCATATTCAAAAGTGGGTGTGGGCATGTTCCACAATGTACTGCTTCAGTTCTTGATCACGGGAATACGAGACTCTACCCCGAAATCTCAGAATTCCATCAGTTCCTTCTTCGAATTCTGTTTTCTCACCTTGTTTCATTCGTTCTCTCACCTCTTGCAAGAATTCATCGGCCTTACCTTTTCCCCTATGTCCTCCATCGGCTCGCTTGAGATGGTAACCATATTCATACAAATTTTTCCCGGCTTCAATTCCACAACCGACCACACATCTCTAAACCGTTCAATGAGCTCCTTTTCCTTGATCATCGTGGCGAAGCACCGATAGTTTTTCTCGCTCAAGGCGTCGGCCACAACGTTCGCCTTACCGTGGGTGGTACAACAGTTGAAAGTCATAATCTTTCAAGAATTCTAACCATCTCCGTTGTCTCATATTCAACTCTTTCTGATCGTACAAGTACTTCAAGCTCTTGTGGTCACTGAAGATGTTGAATGTCGCTCCATAGAGGAAATGTCTCCATATCTTCGAGCAAAAACCACAAACGCCAACTCCAAATCATGAGTCGGGTAATTCTTTTCATGCACTCGCAACTGTGTCGCGAAGCGTAGGCTACCACCTTTCGGTGTTGCATAAGAACAGATCCCAATCCTTGGTACGAAGCGTCACAATACACCTCGAACGGTTCATTCGGATCGTGTAACACTAATACGGTGAGGTAGTCACCGTTTCTTCAACTCTTGAAAACTCGCTCACATTTATCGGTCCATTCGAAAGCTTGATTCTTCTTCGTCAATTGAGTGAGCGGTCCGGCAATCTTGGAAAACCCTCTATGAACCTCCGGTAATATCCGGCTAAACCAACGAAACTACGGACTTCCGTCACGACTTCGGTTGTTCCCACCGCAAGATCGCTTCTACTTTGCATGGATCCACCGCGATTCCTTCTTTTGAGATTACGTGACCCAAAAACTTCACCTCATCAAGCCAAAACTCGCACTTCGACACTTGGCATACAGTTCCTTTTCCTTCAAAATCGAAGAACTATGCTTTGAGGTGCTCGGCATGATCCTCCCGATTTTGGGAATATATCGAGATGTCATCAATGAAGACGACAACGAACCTATCCAAGTACGGACGAAAGATGCGGTTCATATAGTCCATGAAAATAGCAGCGCATTCGTCACACCAAACGGCATCACAAGATACTCGTAATGACCGTATCGCGTACGAAAAGTGCAAAGTCTTGGGTATATCCTCCGTCTTCACTCTTATCGATGATACCCGGATCTCAAGTCAATCTTCGAAAATACCGCCCCCTTCAGGTTGGTCCATCAAGTCATCAATTCTCGGTAGAGGATATTTGTTCTTGATTTGTCACAACTTGTTCAATTGCTGTAATCCACACACAATCTCGAGGTACCGTCCTTCTTTCGAACTAGTAACACAGGGTGCTCCCCACGGAGACACACTCGGTCTAACGAATCGCTTCTCCAAAAGCTCTTCTAGCTGCTTCTTAAGTTCAACTAATTGTAGCGGTGACATTCGGTACGGTGCTATAGACACGGGACCAGCTCCCGGTACTAGATCAATAGCAAACTCGATTTCACGTGCCGGCGGTAAACCAGGTACTTCTTCAGGGAAGATCTCAGGAAATTCCTTCACTACCGGAATAGTACTCAAATCAGCCTCACTCTCAACTTTCAGAGAAGATAATAGCATGTACCCCTGAGCTCCTTCTTTCAAGAAAGCTCGTGCTTGGTTGGCCGTCAAGTATCTAGAATTCTCATCCACAGGAAAGACTATGGTCTTACTAGAACAATCTAACAGGACATGGTTGGAAGATAGCCAGTCCATCCCTAGGATTACATCTAACTGTGAAAGAGGTAAACAGATCAAATCGACAGAAAAGATTCGACCTTCAACAATCAAAGGACACTTCAAACAGACTTTGGTAGTAACTACACGGTTTATCAGTGGGGGTTGAAACAGTCAAAATTCAAAAGGTAGTTCAGACACGTAAACCAAGTCGCAAAGACACGGTCATATGATATGAAAGAATGGGTTGCCCCGAGTCATACAAGACTTTTAAAAGATTACCTTCTATGGCGCCTTCTCCTTGAATCAAGTCCTCGGATTCGGCGGCTTCGGCCCGCTCATAGTGTAGACTCGTCCTCCGGCTTGCGGTTTCTTGGCTCGAGTCGCATTGACTGAAGGCTCAGTCTTTGCCTGGTTACAGTCTCTGGATATGTGGCCCGGTTTGCCACACCTAAAGCGAGATGATCCCCTTAATCGTGCAATCTCTTGTGAGATGATCCTTCCCACACTTCGGGCATTTGGATGGGTAGGTCGTATTCGACCGATTCGATTCCCGGAAAGAACCTCCACCGAAACTTCCACCGGTTGGTTGATGACTCCTCGTTGGTCGGGAATAGGGCTTCTTCCGAAAGCGGTTTGAACCACGCCTCCACCTCTTTGGGACCGTACAGCCCAAAGTTCCCACTTCTCGAGTCTCTAGCCCGCTCCAAGGCTTCAACTTCGCAGCAAGTGTCTAACGGTTCGAGAATACCTTCATTTTCAAGGTAATCACAGCTTTCTTCACTTCGTACCTCGGTCCTTCGGTGAATTTCCAAAGCACTTCCGTCTTCATCGGTTTGATGCTTTGGTAATGTGTTGAAAATCTCTCCAAGTTTTCAAACTTGGTCACAGCGTATTCGCCGACACATGTTCCCCCTGTCTCGGGTTGAGGAACTCCATCTCCTTTGCGTGTCTCGCATTCGCGAGAGTATTTGCCCAAGAATTTCTCCTTGAACAATTCCCAAGTGACCTCTCGCTCCTTCGGCTTCTAACGCCCTTTGAGCTCCATTCCACCGGTCTTCGGCATTTCCGACAAGCATAAAAGTCGCATAATTTACCTTCTTGTCTTCCGCACAATTCATGCCACGAAAGACTTTTTCCAGTTCCTTGATCCATAAATTAGCCTTGTCGGGATCAAACTCCCCCTTGAATCGGAGGGTTATGACGACGAAATTCTGCTAAGTTTTGCGCATCGGCAGTCACCTCAAGCTGTTGAGCAGCTCTTTCTTGTTGTTGAGCAGCGCGTTCGTTTTGTTGCGCAATGAGTTCCGCCATCCGCTGCATTGCTTCCACAGCAGCTGCAATATCTCCACCTCTTGCCATTTTGCCTTTCTCTTAAATTAGATTACTGAAAACATAAGAAAAGTCAGAGGAATCCACTCAAGACACTCACCACAGAGATTCACACAGCACAAACAAGACAGACTCACACTCAAGACCCAAAGAAAACATAAACCGGGGCTCTGATACCAACTTAATGTAACGCCCCTTTTTGGGAGGGAACGTCACATTGTCAAACAAAGTAAAATGCGGAAATTAAATAATTAACGATTAAGACCCGGTTCATTTTAATTAATTAATGTTTAACCATGTGAGCAAATTTGACAATATTTTTTTTTTTATAATAATAATGATACTACAGAGTGCGGATAAAAGTAACGAATAAAACAATACATAGAGATTTGCACCTGAATAGCATGCATATATATATCTAGAGTTTAATACAAATTGTTTCATAAATACAAGCCTGGCCATCATCAAAAAGCAAAACTATACCCACCCCAAGGGAAACATGCATATATACCCACATGCATATACAAAATATACAGCCCAAATCAAAAAGAAAGATACATCAGGCCCCCAAAAACAAAAACACTGGCAGCCATCAGTAGCCACCAATGATCATCGACCCCTCAAATAGAAAGGGACCAATTCAGATCATCAGGAGGACCTCATCGGATCTTCCTCATCCGAGGACTCATCCATAGGAACCACGAGGGGCGGGACGGAGCCCGAGCGGTGGAATCAAACGAATCCTCTGCGGGGTGTAGTAACGGGGACCCCACATCTCCCGATAGGCGGTAAAACTCCAAGCGTAAGCTGATGTAGCAAGTGAGGACCGGTGCCTCATGGCGTCTCCAGGCAAGTGATACAGACACGTCTCCCACATACACACAACGGTCGGAGTTTAGGTTGATGTGCCAACACTCCGGCCCTCCGAGGAAGGTCGCGCACATCTCCCAAAAATCCGCGCGTGCGTGCAGACATCGTCGCAGGTCAAAGTCAATCCTGTGCGGGCCAGAAGCCGGGGAAGGCAGGCTCTTCTGTCTCTTCACCGTCGTCTTCGATCAGTACAGGGTGCACATAAACAAGCAAGTAATAGAAGCACAGGGAAAGAGGTAAGATATCCTACCATCAATACCAATACAAAGAACCAAGAACCGAACGGCGCATAACGCCCACGTAGCATGTAAAGGCAATAAATAAGCTTTTAAACATAACCGGTCGAGGCAATCATTAATAAAGGTAATGAATAATTCATAATATCCAGGCGGTTAAATATCGGGTAAACAATAATTTTCGATGTCGAATATTCCATGATGCATGGACTCAACATTCAATTTCCTACTCCATGGAGCTAGACTCAAACAATCGGAGAGAAAGATCGGGAGACATGTACGTGACTCGACTGCCGAGGCCGGTGCTATCAATAATTTTCCACGTGCACAATCATGGCATTGCACGGACATTCTACACTAGATCACGATATAGGGCAGTGTCAAGTCCGGATCGTCGGTGCGTTTGCATCGGTTTGCCCCACGAACGAGGAGCTACCAACTGCCCATTGCGAAGGACCCGCACCCCGACGCCCCAAGGTCATAACAAGACCCACACTTGTCTACTCGCACCCGCACTAAGGTGTGTTCAATCTCCTAGGCAACTTGGCCTTACAACAAATCCACACGGACATCACAATGCATAAGACACTATGCATGCTCATGTATGATCCACAATCTCATACGAATTCATAATATACCATAATTGATCAAGAGAGTGCAATAAGCAAATTTGCATCCAAGAAGAACCCAATATCCACATAATATCAATTTATAACTCAAGGAACACATTATGGGTCCATTATGGATTTCTAAAATCTCCAAGTCTTATGAAATTCATCTCATTGGTTCATTTACTTGTCATTTGATTCAAGTTACTTGATTCTTATAATTACCTTCCAAGCTTAGCTCATTTCCTAAGTCTCCACCACAATCCATCATGAATTTATTGTTACAAGTTTCCTATTATCAATCTACATTTTTAATCGCTTGATTAACTCAAGTCTTGACATCTCAAATTTGTTAATCTTTTCCCTCATTCAAGCCCTCAAAACCGTGGCACTCAAGAGAGTCTTAGATCACAATTTTCTTCTCACTAATTTAGTCTTCCATTACTTAACCTACCTAGCATTATTCTTGGCACCATGACAACCAAAATTCTGCTCCTAAAACAACCCAAAACCGTGGCACTTACCAAGGTTTAACAACCAGAATTTTGTCCATTTAAACCAACCTTAACTACTTGATTTTATTAGCCATGCATTGATCAAAAATTAAGCATTATTTCCACTCATTTTCCAGCACAAAAACAGCCCAAAAACAAGCCAAAAACCGTGACTCACTCAAGGTTCCAACAACCAGAATTTTATCCATTCAAATCAACCTTAACTACTTGATTAAATTAGCCATGCATTGATCAAAAATTAAGCATTACTTCCACTCATTTTCCAGCACAAAAACAGCCCCAAAAACAAGCCAAAAACCGTGACTCACTCAAGGTTCCAACAACCAGAATTTTATCCATTCAAATCAACCTTAACTACTTGATTAAATTAGCCATGCATTGATCACAAATTAAGCTTCATTTCCATTCAATTTCCAGCACACAACCAGCCCAAAACAGAGCCAAAAACCGTGGCACTCCAAGGGTCCAGCAAACCAGAATTCTGCTCACTTCAATCTCACTCAACTACTTGATTAAATTAACCATGCATTGATCACAAATTAAGCACCACTTCCATTGAATTTCCAGCACAAAGACAGCCCCAAAAACAAGCCAAAAACCGTGGCACTCCAAGGGTCCAGCAAACCAGAATTTTTCAGCATTCATACATGGTTTCCAATCACAAAATTACACAATCAATCAACCACTCAAAGCTAAATCAAAATCACATTCAAGAAACCAATTTCAAGCAAGTTCAAGAACAACCACCATGTGGTTCTTCTTCCAAAAATTAAATACAAGATTCCTAGTTGCTAAAGAGGTTGAGGAGGATTAATCTTCCTCTTACCAAGTTGATGAACCAAGAAACTCCAAGAATCACCCTTGATTTTCGGATTTGGAGCACCAAAAACCCTAGAAAATTTGGTCCAAGTTAGAACAATGAAATGGTGTGTAAAAGAAGAAGAAAATGGCCAATAAACCAAGGAAAAACAGAAACGAAAATGGGAGGGGAAGGCTGGAATTTTTCAGCCATGGGAGCTCACCTTCAAGGCTTGAGGAATGGTTGAAGATGGAAGCTTTTCTTGAAACTCCAAGCACCAAAGATGAAGAGGAGGAGTAGGAGATTAAGGAAATGTGGTTAGATTAAATTTTGTGAAGGTTAGGTTTCATGGGAGAGGGCTGGACGCAGGGGCTGCTGGAAGGAGAAGAGAAATATGTGAAAAAAAGAAAGGAGAAGAAGAGAACGTAAATGAAGAAGCAAAATGTGTTTTTGGTGATATTATGTCAATTGATTTATTTGAATAATTGAATCCAATTTCTTTCTCCAATTTGGGCTGCAGACCACGTAAGTGAGAGGGAGAGAAATGAGTGGGAAAAATTTGGCTTCCTTTGGAAGCTAAACACTTGGTCAAAGCTTGGGTCAAAGCTTGTTAAGGAAGCTTTGATTAAAATACACTTAAATTTGAATTAAAGTGAGTAAATTAAATATAATGTAAATAGCATTAGGATAAGGTGATAGTATTTTTATTACACACTATTATCCATTAGATAATAGTTACAAGTTGATGTGTCGGATTTAATTAATCAGACAGATGAATTCTTCATTTGTATTGATTTAATCGTAATCAGAAAGATTTCTGAAATTTGCGAAACCTCGTAAACTGTGTCAAGTCCCGGGTTTAGTAAGATCCCCGTCGACTTATCCATAGTCCAAGGTTCTCGAGAAAACATCGCGTTTCCCCGATTCTCTCACAAGACGCAAAACGAGGAATATAGTAAAATATTCGACTTTCCTAAAATTCCCAAAAAATTCTCAAAAATTGCAAATATTATAAAACGACTATCCGTCATATAATTTTCCAATTTTTGAAGCACTACAATCGCTTTCACGACTCTGCTCGAGTTTCACGCAAAACGAGAAATATATTAAAATATTCGTCGTTTCCGAAAAATTCCAGAAAAATTCACATAAATCACAAATATTGGAAAATGACTATTCATGGTGAAATAATCAATTTCCGGGTGTTACACTGGTCTCAAAGAATTCCCAGCCTCAGTGTGCACGCAAAACGAGGAATATATTAAAATATTCGTCGTTTCCGAAAAATTCCGGAAAAATTCCTAAAAATCAAGAATATTATAAAACGATGATTCATGATCAAATATGTATTTTTCGGAATGTTACATTCAACAATTAGGGGACACTTCAAACAGACTTTGGTAGTAACTACCCGTTTGTCAGTAGGGGTTAAGACAGTCAAATCAAAGGGTAGTTTAGACACAGGTAAGCTAAGTCGTAGCACACAGTCATATGATATGAAAGAATGGGTTGCCCCAGAGTCATGCAGTACTTTTAAAAATTACTTTCTATGGTGCCTTCTCCTTGAATCAAGTCTTCGGATTCGGAGGCTTCAGCTCCGCTTATGGTGTAGACTCGACCTCCGGCTTGCGGTTTCTTGGCTTGAGTTGCATTGATTGAAGGTTCAGTTTTTGCTTGGTTGCAATCTCTGGACATGTGGCCCGGTTTGCCACATCTGAAGCAAATAAATCCCTTGATCGTGCAGTCTCTCGTGTGATGGTCTTTTCTACACTTTAGGCATTTAGAAGGATATGCCACAATCTGACCAGTCCGGTTCCCAGTAGAACCTCCACCAGAACTTCCACCAGTTTGTTGCTGACCTCCCGCTGGTTGGGAATAGGGTTTCTTTTGGAAGCGGTTTGAACTATTACCTCCACCTCTTTGGAACCTCGCAGGTCCAAAGTTCTTACTCCTCGAGTCTCTAGCTCGTTCCAAGGCCTCAACTTCATGGCACGTGTCCAATAGTTCTGAGAATACTTTAATTTTCAGAGTGATTACAGCCTTCTTCACTTCGTACCTCAACCCTTCAGTGAACTTCCAACACTTCCAAGCTTCATCTGTTTGATGCTGATAATGCATTGAGAACTTCTCCAAGTTCTCAAACTTGGCCGCATACTCACTGATGGTCATGCCTCCTTGTCTCAGGTTGAGGAATTCCATCTCCTTTGCATATCGTGCACTGGTAGGAAAGTACTTATCCAAGAATTTGTCCTTGAACAAGTCCCATGTAATGTCGCGCCCTTCAGCCTCTAGTGCTCTCTGGGCTCCGTTCCACCAGTATTCGACATTGCCGACAAGCATAAAGATAACGTAATTCACCTTCTTATCTTTGGCACAGTTCATGTCACGGAAAACCTTCTCGAGTTCCTTGATCCACAAACTAGACTTGTCTGGATCAAATTCTCCCTTGAATTATGGAGGGTTGTGGCGATGAAATTCTGCTAAGTTTTGTGCATCTGCAGTCGCCTCAAGTTGTTGGGTAGCTCTCTCTTGTTGTTGAGCAGCACACTCATTTTGCTGCGCGATGACTTCCGCCATTAGCTGCATCGCTTCTACAGCAGCTGCCATTTCTCTGCCTCTCGCCATCTTACTTCCTCTTGAATCGGATTAATTGAAAAACACAAGGAAGGTCAAAGAGATTCATTCAAAACACCAATCACAGAGATTCACACAGCACAAACAAGACAGACTCACACACAAGACCCAAAGTAACACAAACTGGGGCTCTGATACCAACTTAATGTAACGCCCTTTTTTGGAGAGGGAACGTCACATTATTAAACAAAAATAAAAATGCAAAAAATAAAATTTTTCTAAATTAAGACCCGGTTCATTTAGTTTAAGGTTAACTTATTCGATGCTTTAATACGTGAGTAAAAATGGCAGTATATATATATATATATATATATATATATATATTTGAATATCAACTGTACTTTAGATACAAGCCTGGAAATTACCAAAAAGCAAAACTATACCAGCCCAAAGGAATCATACATATACATCCCCCGAATATCAAAATATACTGACCCACCAAAAATAATACATCGTGCCCCCAAAATAAAATGTTGCGGCCATCAAGAAAGCCTACCAAGAAAATCGGTCCCTCGGAGGAGGAGGGACCATATCAAGGTCCTCGGCCAGATCCTCCTCGTCGAGGAAACCTCCATCTAACCACGCAGGCACGGGCAGGAGCCCGAGCGGTGGAATCAAAAGAGTCATCCTGCGGGGTGTAGTAATGGTCACCCCACATCTCCCAAATGGATAAGTAAAACTCCAGGCGCAGGCTGACATAGCAAGTGAAAACCGGCGTCTTATGACGTCTCCAGGCTAAAGCAATCGACACGTCTCCCAAATAGACACAGCGGTCGGAACTCAAGTTGATGTGCCAACACTTCGGCCCTCCGAGGAAGGTCAGACACACATCGCCTAGAAATTCACGCATGCGTGCCTCCATCTTCCTCTATGGATGCTAGTCTTGATTTGGCCAGAAGCCGGGGAAATCAGGGGTTTCAACCTCCTTGCCATCGTCTTCGGTAGATACCGTATACACACAAGCAGCAAATAATAGGAATACAAGAAAGAGGTAAGACATCCTACCATCATTACCAATTATAGCAGCCAGAAACAAAAAGGCGCAACGCGCCCAAATAGCAATTCAAAACAGCATTTCCAATTAATAAACAGTAGGTCCAATAGTAAGCAAATAAACAATTTCAGGTAGATGTTCATTACAGTAATGATCAGACAATTCACAGTTATAGAAAGTAATGATTTACAACGACAGATTATTTCATGATGCACATGCATGCTTTCCCAAATTCCTACTCCATGGAGCTAGACACAAACAGTCAGAGAGAAAGATCAGGGGACATGTCTGTAACTCGGCTGCCGCGGCCAAAGTGCTAAAATCAATAATTCTCACGTGCACATCCAGGCATTGTACAGACATTCCACACTCAATCACGATATAGGATAGTGTCTCGGTCTGGATCGTCGGTGCGTTTGCATCGGTTTGCTCCACGGGTAGGAGAGCTACCAACTACCCATTGTGAAGGACCCGCACCCCGACGCCCCCAAGGTCATAACATGACCTACACTAGTCTACTCGCACCCGCACTAAGGTGTGTTCAATCTCCTAGGCAACTTGGCCTTACAACAGTCCACAGGACATTCACAATGCATAAGACTCTATGCATGAACATGTATGATCATCAATTTCATACAATTCCATAATATGCCACAATTTGCCAAGAGAGCATCAATATACAAATGGTCACTCAAATGGACCCATAATATCACAATATTGAAATCAAATAAGGCAATACATTTTTAAGATCCGTTATGCATTCTTATTCAAGATTTGCCATTCTTACAAGAATCCATCACTAAGTAAGTCCTCAAAGTCAATTAAGTTTTTCTAAAGCAATCTATCCTCATACACTTAGAAGGTTATTCTAAGGTCTCAAGATCTCACACTTTCTTGTTCTTGCTCTTGTAAAATTTCTCAAGCTTCATGACAAGTTCATTTCTTGGTTCTTTAAAATTTATGAATCTCCGATTTTATTTCATTCTTCCAAATTTACTAATTTACTAATCTATTATCTATGTTTTAACCATTTAATTTTTCCAATCTCCAAGATTACCAAAATTTACATATTTAAGTCCCAATTTGCCCTAGAGGCCGTGGCTTCCCTAAAGGGTTCAATCCTCAATTTTCCATTCCATTGATTTTATACTACACACTTGATTAATTTAACCATTCACTTGTTAAGATTTGTTCACAAAGAACACATCAATTTAAACCTCAAAACCGTGGCCACCCAAGAGCCATTCCAAATTCATTTTCTTCCATTTCAAGCCATCCAATCCAATCCAATATATCAATATACACAATCAATCCAATCAAGGTCATGAACTCCATAAAATCAACATATAAGCATACTAATCACAAAATCAAAGGATAACCCTCATTAGGGTTTTTCCACAAACAACACAATCAAGGTTCCTAAATGCTAATAGAGGTTGAGGAGGAGTGTCTTCCTCTTACCTAAGTGTAGAAATCAAGAAGAACCACCAAGAAACTCCTTGCAAATTCGGATTGGGTGCCACCAAAACCCTAGAAATTTCAACTTGGTTAAACCAACACCAATGCTTGAAAAATAAAGCATGGATGGTCACCAAGAGGACCCTGAACACAAAAATGAAGAGAGGGAAGGAAGAATAAAAAATCTTACCCAAGAACTCAAAGCTTGAAGCTTGAAGAAGATGGTGAAAATGGTGGAATTTCAAGATGCTCCAAGCAAGAAAGGTGCTTAGGAGAGGGAGAGGATTAAGATAATGTAGTTAGATGAAAATTTTGTGAAGATTGAGTGGGGAAGAAGAGGGCTGGCCGTAGCTCTTGTAGAGAGAAGGAGGAGAAAGCAAAATGAAGAATGAAGAAGAAGAAGAAGAGAGAGAAAGTGTTTTTAGGTTAAATGAATTTGTGTGGTGTAATTAACTAAATGAAACAAATCAATTTCCCCGTTGTTTTGGCTGCTGCTGCCGTGCATAGAGAGAGAGAAGTGAGAGTGTTTTGGTTTCCCTTGGAAGCTAAAGGCTTCTTGGTCATTGTTTGGTCAAAGCTTCTCAAAGAAGCTTTGATTATTTTACATTAAATTTGAATTAATGTGAGTTGATTAGACATAAAGTAGATTGTATTAGGATAATGTGATAGGATTTTTTATGACATGCTATTATCTAATAGATAATAGTTACAGTTGACAGAAGTTAGTATTTAATTAATCTGACAGATAAATTTCACGCAATATTATTTTATTTTATCTGTTAAAATTTTTTGAAAAACGTGAAACCTCGTAAATTGTGTCCAGCCTCGGATTTAGTAAGATCTCCCGTCAATGTGTCCATAGTTCCAGGTTCACGGAGAAAACATCGCGTTTCTCCAGTTCCGTTCAGTGCGCACGTAAAACGAAGAATATATTAAAATATTTGACGTTTCCGGAAAAATCCCAGAAAATTCTCAAAAATTGCAAATATTGTAAAATGACTATTCGTCTAATCATTTCCCAATTTTTAAAGTATTACAGTAATTTTTCTGACTCTGCTCAATACTCACGCAAAATGAAGAATATATTAAAATATTCTTCGTCTCTGAAAAATTCCAAAAGAATAACATAAATCACAAATATTAGGAAATGAATATTTGTGGTAAAATAATTAATTTTCGGAGCGTTACACTGACCTCAACAATTCTCAGCTCAGTGTGCACGTAAAATGAGAAATATATTAAAATATTCATTATTTCCAGAAAATTCCTGAAAAATTCCTAAAAATCAAGAATATTATAAAATTATTATTTATAATTAAACAGATACTTTTCGGGATGTTACAGCTACCGTGAAGGAAAGGTTGATAGGCCATTATGCTATATTTAGTTACTATATGTATGGATTATCACTCACATGTACAACCATCAATATCTGAATTTCGCACTTGGGACACTAACACTTAATTCACTGTGGGATTTCAAAAATGGAATGATCAAATAGGTTTGTCCTTGGTATGATGGTGAAGAAGTGGTTTATAGCTGTAGGTAGTTCCCCAATGTCCCGTTGATTGGCCCAAGAGGTTGTATTGCCTACACGCCTGCTTTAGTGCTTAGCCAACTGCTGTGACTTCAAATTATTCCTCGAATTGAACAATTGGGAGGAATTTGATTTTTCTACCAAAATGATGAAATGAACAAGATGTTACAAAGAGATGTTGGGTTGGCTTGGGAGGATATCAATGTATATAGAAAGAATGAACTTAAAAAAAGAGCTGTGATTGCCACCAAGGGGTACTTTGCATGGAGAGATGAAAGAAGGAAACTTAATATAATCCTAACCCTTATTTTGAAGGTCAGCAAGGAGTACCAAGTCTGGACTCAGTTTATAGTGAAAATAGATGTTACGAAGGAGAGCATGGAGATATTGAATAAAGAGAAAAATGTTACTGAGAGTAAGTTGGAGGATTTGCAAGCAAGATATCAAACATTGGGAGAAAAAGCTAAGGCTTTGAAAAGAAGAGAGGATAGGGGCAAATGGATAAAAATGAATCATGAAAAGCTGGAGGCGAGGCTAGAAGCTACTAAAAAAAGGGTCCACATTTTGGAGTCCAAGCTCTAAATTCAAGGCAAAAGGCTCACAAGCACAATAAGAGAAAAAAAAACTGCGCTCAAAAGAAGAGTAGAAATTCAAGACCAAATTTGTAACCAGCTCAAGGAAGAAATTGAGCAATTGAATAAGGCAGTAAGACATCTAGTTTAAGAAAATGATCAATGTCAAATTATAGTTAGGGAATTAATGGCCTAATTGGATGAACTAATAATCAGTGAAATCAACAATAAGTTATTGGCACAAGAAATGCAAGATAAGAATAAATATTGGAGGGCAGGGTTCACACAAATAATCTATGAGGAAAATAAGAAGTTCTCGAACTTCATTTATCACTTCAACAAGGCTAATGCATTCACTGGTACACACAAGGCGCTCGTGGAAACAGAAGAGTTTATGAAAATGTGTAGGGAGCTTGTTAAGGAGTTGAAGACCATCGTCAAGTTTTCTATGTAGAAAGTAGGATGAAATGGCCACCATTTTGAAATATTTTGTAATGAACTTGTAGTCACCTTGCATAGGCCTAGTAATGGTGATCTTTTGGAATTATTCTATAATGATCTCATGCTATGGTAGAGCCACTTTTGTCACCTCTTTTTGTAATGGTGACTTTCGATGTACTTTGTAATGAATAGTCATGATGATGGCCACTATAATCAACACATTGTAATGGTGATGGATGTTAATGTTATTCAGATGTTTAAGTACTTGCAACATTCTACTTCTTGTTTTCACCCGAAGATAATCTATTGAGGGATGAATTTCTCCTTGGATTTGTGGTCAACTGCACTTACATTCATAGGGTCGTCTGCCCTTTTGTGAAAGTGTAAGGAAATTCATTTCTTGCTATAAAAAAATGTGCACTAACTTCTTCCACGAAGCAAAAAATCTCACCAAATGGTAATAAATGAAAGCTCCTTTTTGACACCTTTTGTTTTTGTTCATGTCTATTTTTTTAGGAAAATCTTTATAACAATTCCTCCTCCTCAAAAGACAAACATCCCACAAACCCAAACCAACAAAACTAGGTTGCAAACTAGACTCAGGGAAATGGCATTCGAAGAATTAGGTCTATGTAGAAATTTAGGACTAGAGGTTGATGAGATAAAAGAAAGGACAGGGACAACTGAGGACAGAACGACAGGCGAGGGAAGAGAATATGCTGAAGTAGCTACCTGAGGCTCTGGATGTTAAGCGAACAAAAAGAGCTTCAAATGGCACAGGGACAACTGCACAAGGGACTACACTGGCTACAAACACATCACAGGGGAGTCCTAAAGGAGCTATAAGTGGTACTAAAGAAGGCATAAAGGGAGGAAAGACAGTTGATAACACTCACAAGGGTGATATTGAACATGTGGATCTTGAGTGCGAACAACCTGATGTAACTACCCATGGACCACCTTTGAAAATATGGTTGAGTAGTAACTTGGAGAAGGAGAAATTAAGAGATGAGTCGATTGGGAAGATGGAAGAACAAATTTGGGCCATTCAGGGGCTTAATCTGTATAACTCTATGGGAATTTATGAGTTATGCCCTAAAGTTGATGTCATTATTTGCAAGGATTTCAAAATTCCATACTTTTCAAAGTATGATGAAAGCACCAATCTGAAATTTCATTTGAAGACCTACATCATCATGATGGCTACTTAGTTGCGAGACCAAAAATTTCTGATTAATTTCTTTCATGAGAGCTTGATTAAACCTACATTAGAATGATACATGGAACTTGTTCACTTTAAGATCACTTGTTGGGATGATTTGACGAATCTATTTTTAGGGCAATATCGATTCAACATCGACACTGCACCTACTAGAGAATAGTTCGGAGCAATGCAAAAGAATAGTGATGAAACTTTTAAGCTATATGCTCAGAAACAGAGAATGTTAGTAGCTCAGGTTCAGCCACCGTTGACTTAATCAGAGATAAGCTCACATTTCATGGGGACCTTAGGAGCAACCTTCATTGGGTTAATGGTAAGAGCTATATATAAGGATTTTTTTTATTTAATTTCAACTGGAGAAAGGATTGAAAATTTGGAAAAAGTTGGCAAGTCACCAATCAACACCACAAAGAATATTTCTCTTAAGAAGGTAACGTAGACAAAAAAGAAAGAACTAGAAGTCAGCTATACATAGCAACAAAACCCAGGCTTTTCACAACCATACTCACTTTACCGAGTACAACCAAACCCTCGCCCACCGTACCAAGCTACTCCACCTTATAACAACACCCCACCAAATGTACTCCATCCAGGTTTCCCTTACCATATCAATAATGTCCTACCACCCCTTCCAAATGTTCCAACTCATCCTCCTATACCAACTTTCCTTTAGCACTTCAAAATCCAACACATCAAGGATGTACTAGGCCTTCTTTGAATCTACCCATTTTTCTAAAGTTACCCATCTCCAATGTCGATCTATTCCAAAGGCTGCATGAAGCACACCTAATTGCACCATGCCCTGCTTATGCTATGGTACCCTCATTCCCAGCCTGGTACAAACCCAATGTGACTTGCAAATTTCATATAGATAACCCAGGACACTCGATCGAAGATTGTGAAACTTTTAAGACCACGATGAGAAAACTGATCACTTGCAAAAAGTTATATTTCAAGAAGAGGAAGGGTCAAACATTACTAATAACCTAATCCTAAATCATGGGAGAGGAGCTATGAATGCCTTGGAAAGAGAGAATGAAGAAGTGAAGAAGGTGGCAAATGTAAAAACTTTGATGAGGTTGATATTCCAAGGCATGGTCCAAGGAGGGTACTATACTCCAATAGCCTTTAATGATGAAGGAAAAGAAGGTAGTAAGGAAGATTGTTGTGAATACCATTGTATGAAGGAAGGATACAATATTGAGAACTATCAAGAATTCAAAGCTCAGGTGCAGAAACTCATGACTTTGGGAATAGAGGATGTTACTCAAACAGGTAGATTCACAAGTGAAGTACTTACTCTAGAGCCTTTTGTTCTTAAGGTTCCAAGTGCCAATAAGGCCTTGAGTTCAAGAAATATAGTATTAATGGTGAAAAAGCTAGCACTTTTTGCATACACACACACTCATGCAATCCCATGGAAATATAATGTTAAGGTGGAAACATAACAGAAGGAAAGACATGCCTCTACAACATAGGTTGCTAGTGCAACTGAGCCTACCAAAGTAGTGTCAAATGTTGTGGGTGTAGGAGGAATCATAAGAAGTGGTAGATGCTATGGATAAGGAGAGGAAAAGACTAGGAAGGAAAAAGAAAATCTGGAAGAAATAAAGGAAAAGGATGAGCAAGAATAATTTCTAAGAATCATGAAACAAAGAGAGTATGATGTTAATGAATAGCTCAAGAAGACTCTAGCTAGAATTTTTCTATTGTTACTTATCCTAAGTTCTGAGCCTCATCACAAAGCATTACAAAAAGTACTTAGTAAAGCATATGTGAGGCCAGAAGTTACTCTAGAAAGCTTGATGAATATGGTAGATCCTGTAAGACATGTCAACATTATTACATTTTTAGAAGATGAAGTGGTGCCATTAACAAGGAATAACCCGCGTGCTCTGCATATCATTATGAAATGCAAGGGTTATGTGATTGTGAAGGTTTTAATTTATGGAGGTTCTACTTTAAATATTCTACCCATGTCTACATGTTCTCAATCGGACATGGGGACAGAGGATATCAATCCATAAGAAATTATTGTGCAGGATTTAGATGGAAGAAAAAAAGGAATCCTGGGTGAAGTGACTTTGCCGCTTGAAATAGGCCCAAGTTGTTTTCAGGAGCTATTTCAAGTAATGGAGATTGAAACGACTTACACCATGCTACTTGGAAGACCCTGGATCCATACAACCAGTGTTGTTCCCTCTACTTTGCATTAGTGCTTGAAGTATATTGAGAATGGGTGTCTGATCACTATTCGAGGAGAAGAAGAAATTTTGGTGCTAAAGCCTATTGCACTGCCCTATATTGAAAACACAAAGCAAGAGGTGGAAGATTTCTTGCACAGTTTCCAAATGGTAGAACCAGAAATAGAAAATGAGGAGTTATCTTCTCAAGATGTTAACCTAATTGTGGCCTGTATCATGGCAAAGAATGGTTATTTGGATGGAAAAGGCTTAAGAACACAGCTACAGGGAACTCAGTCTATAGTTACTCTGCTGGAGAACAAGAATAAACAAGGACTGGGATATGAGGAGCCATTAGAAGAGAAGATGAAGCATAATTTGGTTGTTAAGAAGGAAAATGTTGATATGGAAAAAGGAAAAATTGTACCACACCTAAAAGAGACATTTCTTACTCCCCCTGAGGTCATCAACAGAATTGCCAACTCTCAAGTGAAGGCAACCATTAACAACTTGGTAGAGGACTCAAACGAAGACAATGTTGTGCACCCCTTCAATAACAATGAATCTCTAGGCAATTGGCGATCTGAAGACTTAATTGATGTGATTGCCATAAAGTAAATGTTTAATCCTGATGACACTTTTTTTATTGTAATATTGCACTAATGTTAACTTTTTGGAAGCATTAATATAATGAACTCATGTAGTTTTCAATGTCATATGTCTCGTTGCTCTTTTTCCTTTCCCGATACCATTTTCTTTGTTATCCTTACTTAACTATCATTTTCCATAATTGTTTTGTTTTGTTTCTTCTCCTTTAATTTGTCAATAGTTTCCAACTTTGCATAAATAACTCTTCCAAGGATCTTGAGCTTATTGAAACCTTGCCTCATAAAGGAATTCTTGAAAATTAATGGATTGATTCCATGCAACAATGGAAATAGATAACTATGATCTAGATGAGGATGAAGATGTTGCTAAGGAGTTTGCAAAGCTAATAGAATTGTTGGAAAATGAATTTGACCTAAATAAGGAGGTGGCAAAAGTAATCAATATGAGATCTGATGAAGATAAGAAAGAATTAAGGATAATGGACAATCCAGAGCAAAAGTACTTGATAAAGCTGTTTAGGGAATACATAGATGTCTTTGCATGGTCTTACAAAGATATGTCTGGGTTAGATCCAAGCATAGCATCTCACAAGATCCGATTATACCTTAATACTGAGGTGAAAAAGCAAAAGTTGAGGAGAATGCACCCTAAGATGTCTCTAAAAATCAAAGAAGAAGTTACCAGACAATTTAAAGTAGGATTTTTGGAAGTATCCAGGCACCCAGAGTGGGTAGCGAATGTTGTACCTGTTCTAGAGAAAGATAAGAAAGTCAGGGTATGCATAGATTATAGAGATTTGAATAAAGTCATCCCTAAAGGTGATTTCCCATTACCTTATATTAATGTCCTTATCGATAACATAACAAGGAATCACAGGTTCTCATTTATGGATGGGTATTCTAGCTACAATCAAATTCCTCTGGATGTAAACGACAAAGAGAAAACCACTTTCATCACCCCATAGGGAGCTTTCTATTATATTGTCATGTCATTCGGATTAAAGAAAGCCAGAGCAATGTAGCAACGTGCCATGGTTGCTTTATTTCATGACATAATGCATAAGGAGATTGAGGTGTATGTTGATGATATGGTTGCTAAATCCAAAGAAGGAGAAAGTCTTGTGGCAATATTCCAAAAGTTGTTTGAAAGGCTTAGAAAGTACAAGTTAAGGCTAAATCCAACGAAATGTATCTTCCATGCATCAACGGGAAAGTTGCTAGGCTTTATTGTTAGCAAAGAAGGAATTAAGGTAGACCCCGACAAAATCAAGGCCATACAAGAAATGCCTGCTCCCACAATAGAAAAGGGAGTCAAAAGTTTTCTTAGGCGATTAAATTACATTATAAGATTCATAGCTAATTTGACTAACACACATGAGCCAATCTTCAGGTTGTTGAGGAAGCGTAACCTAGGAGAGTGGGATGAAGATTGTCAAAAGGCCTTTAAGAAAATAAAGGTTTACTTCCAAATCCCTCTACACCAAGCAAGCCTCTGATTTTGTACCTCACATTATTGCAGACATCAATGGGAGCAATGTTAGGGAAACATGATGAGACTGACAAGAAAGAACATACTATTTACTTTCTGAGTAAGAGGTTTAATAACTGTGAATCTCATTACATGGCCATTGAGAAAACATGTTGTGCATTGGTATGGACATCCAAAAGGTTGAGGTAGTACATGTTGTACTATATGACTAGGTTGATCTCCAAGATCGACCCGATGAAGTACATATTCGAGAGCCTCTATGCCTCCACACAAATCTCTAAGTGGCAAGTGGTTCTCTTAGAGTTTGACATAAAATATGTGACTCGAAAATCTATCAAGGGAAGAGCAATTGCAGATCATTTAGCAGATAATCATCTTGACGAGGAGTAGCCAATGACAATTTATTTCCTAGATGGAGATATTTTGGCCATTGAAGAAGAAGAGATAGATACAGAAGACTATGGAAAATGTATTTTGATGGTGCGATCAATATGTATAGAAGTGGCATAGGAGCAGTTGTTGTTTCACCAGATAGGAAACAATACCCTGTTGCTATTAAATTGGAGTTTGACTGCACTAATAACATTACTAAGTATGAAGCATGCACTTAGGGATTGCGAGCTGCAATAGAATTAAGGGTAAAGCAACTGGAAGTATATGGGGATGCGGCTCTTGTAATATACCAGGTGAATGGAAAATGGAAGACGAAAGACCCCAAGCTGCTCCCATACTAGAAATATTCAACATAGTTGATTAAAAAGTTTGAGGATGCTACTTTTTCGTACTTGGCTCAAGATAGGAATCAGTTTGCAGATGTTTTGGCTACTTTGGCCATCATGACCAAGTTAGATCTTCATGCCAATGTCTAGCCTATTCATATAAGAGCACAAAATGAGCCTATTTATTGTCTTAACATCGAAGAAGAAAGGAACGGTCAACCATGGTTCCTTGATATCAAGCAGTATATCAAGTTCAGAGAGTACCCAATTAGGACAAGTGAAGCTAACAAGAAGACCAACTATCGCCTATTGATGGCCTTTTTCCTTAGTGGAGAAGTGCTGTATAAGAGAAACTATGATGGTACATTTCTTAGATGTGTGGACACAAAGGAAGCTCGAACCATCTTAACAGAAGTTCATGAAGGGATTTGTGAGATGCATGCCAGTTGTAACACCCCAAAATTTAATTATTTCTTTATAAATATTCATTTTATAATATTTGTGATTTTTAAGAATTTTTTTGGATTTTTCTAAGAACGCGGAATATTTTAATATCATTTCTCGTTTTACATACAAACTGGGCTGAGCCGGGAAAATGAGATATTTTTTTCGAGAACCTTGATCTGTAGAAACGTCGATAGGGGATCTTACTAAACCCGAGATTGGACACAATTTACGAGATTTCATATTTTTTGAGAAATTTTTATCAAATAAAAGAATAATCGCTGTGTAAATTTATCAGTCAGATAAATTAATACTGACTTCTGTCGACTGTAGCAATTGTCTATTAGATAATAACATGTATTAAAAGTCCTATCACATTATCCTAATGTAATATACTTTAAGTTTAATCAAACCCACTTTAATTCAAATTTATTGTATTTTAATCAAAGCTTCTTTGAGAAACTTTAACCACCAAAGGTCAAGAATGCCCTTGGCTTGTTGGAGAAGCCTCTCCACCCCCGTTTTCTCTCTCCATTGCCGCGGCACACATAGCTCAAGGGGGAAGCAATTTTTGCTTCCCTCCCTTAATCAATATACACTAAAAATATCATTTTTCCTACAATACTTTCTCTCTCTAGTTCTTCTTCTTCATTTTTCTCTCCACCTTCTCTCTTCTTCTTCCCTCTCCATATGGTTTTGCAACCCCCATTGTGACCACCATTTTTCATCTTTTTACTTCATTAACACTATTTCTACACTCACCTCAACCTCCTCTATATTTCCTATTTAGAAAGTTTCTTCAAAATCCACCATCACCTCTATTGTCTTCCAAGACAAAGCTTCTAACTTTGAGATAATGTTTCCATTTTCTTCTTCCTTTCTCTTCATTTTCGTGATCTATGGTTTCATTGGAGACTAAAGATCCATCTTTTACCATGCTTGATGTTGATTCTTGATGATGGAAATTTCTAGGGTTTTGGAAGCTCAAAACCGAAACCACCAAGGAACCAATAGGAGACCATTTTCGTATTCTACCTTTAAGTAAGAGGGAGATTTACTCACTTCTACCATTATTGGTGGTGAGGAGACTTTGTGTGTTTGGTTGATGGAGAAATCCATATTTCTATGCTTACTTTGTTTGATGATTTTACATGTGTACATGTTGTAAATTGATGTTAATGATTGAATAATGATTTTGATTGTATTGGTGTTGTTGGAATACTTGAAATGTTAGAATTAATGAATGGAAAAATTTGAGGGTTTCCTACACTAAAGTGAGGTCATGGTTTTGGCTTGGATTTTAGGGGTTTGGAGTGATTTTGTGTGAGATAAAATTTGAGTGATTAGGGATCAAGTATCTAATGCATAATATGAAGAAAAATTAGAATTTTGGTGACTTTAGAAGGCCACGGTTTTGGCCTAATTTATTAAGGGTTGGAATTAAAATTGTAAGTAATGAAACCTATGTAATTAGACATTAAAAGATTGATACTTGTAATGGAAGAAATCGAGTTGGTAATGGTCTTTGGAGGCCATGGTTTTTGAAGGGTTCTTTAACCCAAAATTTTCATAATTGATCAAGAATTAGGAAATTGATAATGTTGGATCCATAATATGAAATTGTGAATATTGTTGAACCATATGTATGTATATATATACATATATGTGTGTGTGTGTGTGTGTGTGTGTGATATTGAGAATTGGTTGATGCTATTATGAGTCCCTATGTGGGACTAAGTTATTAATGAAATTATGACAGGTTGATATTGAGCCATGTATATATATGTCATTGCGGTATACTTTATGATAAATGTATCATTAATGAACATACATGATGTACCTTGCGTCATCATGCATATGTGTTGTCCGTTGGACATTGTTGAAAAGGTGATGTATGCTTAGGAGTTTAAATAACACCTATGTGCGGGTGCGAGTAGACTCAGTGTAGGGTCATAGTAGTTGGCCCTGGGAGCGTCGCGGTGTGAGTGTCTCACAATAGACAGTGGTAGCTCCACTGGGGCCATGGGATAGACCGATGCAAATACACCGACGATCCGAACTGAGACGCTGTCCTATATCGCGATTAACTACTGAGGTGCCATGTATAAGTCGTAATGCGCAAATATTTTTATGAGATGAGCACACTATTTTTAAAGGCTAACGAGATATTGGCATAACTCCTTGATCATTCACTCCAAAAATGTTTATGCCTAGCTCCATGGAGTAGGAATTTTGGTACCATTTGCATTGTGAACTGTCAGTCTCATAAATCATTAAGCATGAGTATTTATAACTATGGGAAAATATCTATCATTATTACCGTAATAATTATTTGATTGCTTGAATTGTTGACTGTTAGAAATATTGATACTGTCTTCCTGTTATTGAATAATTCTTACTATTGTTCATTATTATTCTGCTTTTATTGTTAATTTTAATTATTATTGTGATTGGATGTATGAACTGTGTTGATATATAGGCGTCCAACGCCGTTTTGTTTTCTTGCTACTATTTTGGTACTGAAAGCTGGGTGTCTCACTTTTTTCTATATTTTTGATATTTCTGTTTATTTGTATGCTTCCGAGAAGACGTTCGTGAGGAAGAAAAGGAAACACTTGAGTTTCTAGGTTTCTGAACATACTTAGACTAGAGCTTGCTGAGGATGTCGTCGCATCCACGTCGATTTTTGGGGTACGCCCGGATGACCTTTCATGGAGGACCCGATTGCTGGCACATCAATTTGAGCACCGACTGATGCATATACCATGAGGAGCTGACTGTATCTTTGGCGTGGGGCCATTATGACACGCCTGTTTTTTATTTTACTACTTTTGTCCAGTTGGAATTCTACCTGCCGGTTAGAGATCTATGGGATGATCTATATTACACCCCATAAGAGGACTCGTTTCTCTCCACTGCTCGGGCTTCTACCCAAAATTCAGTTGCTCCGATGGCAATTTCATTGGATGAAGAGGACCCTGAGGAGGACCAGGCTACGGTCTCTTCTCGTCAGTCGTAGGGGCTGATACTATTGGTGGCTACTGATAGCTAACCGTTTATCTTTTTGGGGAAGCCTGATGTTTTACCACATTTACTGGGTGTATATTAGTATCATTCGGGTGGGTACATCTTTTGCTTTTTGTAAATCATGATGTAATTAAACAGGCTGATGCATATAATATTATATATGAATTGTGAATGAATGACCTTTAAATTCTGTGTCGATTTTATTGTATTTATACTTATTATTATCTCTTTATTGTTATAAAAAAAATATGTATGCATATTTCAATACTTGATCATTTAATCATTCAAGAGTGCAAATTATTTAATCACATGTTAAAAATGAACTGGGTCTTAACTAATCAATTTAACTATTGTTTTTTGCAGAAAAATATTTCGTTTCTCTATATTATGGTGTGACGTTCCTTCTTTGTGAGAATAGAAAAATGGGCGTTGCACCAATGGTATCATGATGGCTCACCAATTTTGAGAAATGGCTACTATTGGTCCACTATGGAATTTGATTGTATTGAATATGTTCGAAAGTGTCAAAAGTGCCAAATTTACTTGAATCACATTGATGAACCTGCAAAAATTCATATTTTTACGATTCAAATTATGAGTTTTCATTCTCTTTTAATCCTTTTAATTGAGCTTTGTTCTCAAGTTTTATTTTGTTTTTATTATTTTAAATAGTGTTTGTATTACGTATTTTATTTGGTTTTGATAGATAAACACATATGGAAGAAAACTGGACACTTGAACAAGGAAGAAAAGCTAAAATTTGCATTCTGGCGCCCTAGCGCTTGAGCACTCCAACACTTGAGCGCCCACAATCCAGCACTTGAGCGTTGGTCACGTAACAGAACACGTTAATTTGTTTTTAAATAGAAAAGTTACGCCAAGTTGAACACTCACTTACATGCTTGGATAGAACGCAACAGTCGTCAAGAGGTACAAACCCTATTGAGGTGTGGGCACAATTAGGCTTGAAGATTAGAAATTTTCTTCAACATTTCCACCTTCTACAATGGAGTTTGTCATATTCTTCCCTTTGTGTTCTTCTTTTTCCAAGTGTAACTAAACCTCTTTTGTTAGGGGGATGATGAATCTTGATACTTTGATGATGTAACTTCTTTCATGGGTTTAATTTATGTTTCTATTTCATGATTTACATGTTTATATCTATTCTTAATGCTTTTCTAAACCTGATCAATTTGGGAATGATCTTTTGGGTTGATGCATAATTTGGAAAAATTTGCATGAACCTAGAACATGTGATAAATACCATAATTTCTGCAATCGCTAGGAATAGACGTTGTGGGTTATGTGGTCTTTCTTTTAATTCCCTTATTCTTGATAATACTTTTCTATTTGGGGTTAGACTAATGGATTAGTTAATTCCAAACAGTGTAAAAGGATTAATATACCAAGGAATTTGGTATTAATTAATTTTTGGAATTGACTATAAATCTTTGAAATAGAACATAGTTAAACTAATATTTGAATATACATTTAAAAAGTTCAAGTGAAGTCTGAACCCTAACACTTTCTTATTATTGTTTTCAACTCTTATTTGAATTCTTGAATTTACTTTGTTTAATTGCTTTCTTTTAATTATTTTTAGTTTCGCTTTTGCCAACTCTTGCCTTTTGAAGTAGCCTAGATAGTGTTAGTTTAACGAACTTAGTAATTATCAATATAATCCTGGTGGGACAATACTCTTTTTACTACTTTATTACTTTTTGCGATTCGGTGCACTTGTCAATTTTTATATCAAGTTTTTGGCGTTATTGCCGGGGATTATTAATTGTCAATATTAAGTAGTAGTTAAAAGAACACTAATTTAGGCATTTATTTTTCTTTGTTTTTAATTTTAGTTGTTTAAATTTAAATTTAATTTGTTTTATTTTATTTTAATTTTAGATATTTTTTTTGTCTTAATTGATTTCTATTTCTTTTGATTTAATTTTCTTTTATTTTGATTTTAGATTTTCTTAATTACTTATTTTATTCTTATTTTTATTTTAGTTAATTTTTCTTTTCTTTTCTTTACTTCACGTTGGTATGCTTGTCTGTTTGTTTATGCAAGGTTCTTTGGAATTAGAAGTATTACTTTTTGATCCAGAGATAACAAGGACAAAAAGAGCAATCAGAAAGGCAATAAGGGAAGCGAAGAGAATTGAAGAATCAAAGATGGCAGAGATTAATAATGCACAGAGAAGACGCACTACGGCTGGCTATGCTACTCCATCTTCTCAAAGTGTCGCAACCAGTATTGTGCGACCTGCCATCCAAGCGAACAATTTTGAGATTAAACCAGCACTTCTACAACTGGTGCAACAGAATTAGTTTGGGGGAGGTCAAGCAGAAGATCCTAATTTACACATTGCCAATTTCTTGCAGCTCTGTGATACTGTTAAGTATAATGGAGCCAGTGATGATGCCATCCAATTACGACTTTTACCATTTTCTTTGAAGGATAAAGCCAAAAGTTGGCTACAAGCCCAACCTCAAGGAAGTATATCCACTTGGGATGATCGGGTTAGTAAATTCCTCACTCGATATTTCCCTCCATCGATGTTTGTGAAGATAAGGAATGAGATTGCTTGCTTCACTCAAAACCAAGGTGAATCTCTTTATGATGCATGGGAAAGATTCAAGGAGCTGCTTAGAAAATGTCCTCATCATGCTTTCGAAGTTTGGTAGCAGGTACAGATCTTTTACAATTTGTTGAGTCATTCTACTAGAGCAATGGTTGATGTATCTGCAGGTGGGTTCATAAACACAAAAACTCCAGAAAAGGCCCAAGAATTATTTGAGACCATGGCTACTAATGAATATCAGATTCCTAGTGGAAGATCTACAGTCAAACATGGAATATTGGAGTTGGGCACTGTTAATGCGATACTTGCACAGAATTAAACTTTGTTGTAACACGTTGTCAACCTCACTAAGCAAGTTGGCACTTTACAGGTAAATTTAGTTAATCACCAAGGTTTGACTTGTGATTTTTATGGAGGCAGCCATGTCAATGGTCAATGTGAAGCAAGGAATTCAGGTGTTTTTGCTCCAGAACAAGTGAATTATATGGGATATCCTTCAAGGCCACAAGGTAATCCTTACTCTAATACTTACAATCCAGGCTGGAGGAATCATCTAAATTTTTCTTGGAAGAATCAGGTTGTTCCATTAAATGCTCAGCCAAAACAGAAGTCTCCTCTTGAGATTGTAATGAAGAAACTTTCTCTACAGACCTCTATATTTGTGCAACAGACTTTAGCTTTCATAGAGGAGTCGAGAACCAATTTCAAGAATCATGAGACTGCTATCAGAAGTCTTGAGAATCAAATGGGGCAAATAGCAAAACAACTCTCTGAGCGACCTCCAGGCATTTTTCCCAGTAATACAATGGTCAATTCTAAGGAGCAATGTATGGTGATATCTTTGAGGAGTGAAAAAGTTATTAATGCTCAACTGAGAGAAGATGAAGCTAAAGAAGTACCTACTTCAAGTTATAATCAAGAAAAAGATGCTTTAGAGGAAGAGTTCTTTATTAAAGCCAAGAAGGAATAGTCGAGAGTACAAAGAAAAAAGAAAGATTCAAATTTGGGTAAACCATTGGACCCCTCACTGTACGCTAGGCTTCTATTTCCTCAGAGACTAAAGAAGAAAACTCAGGAGAAGTAAGATAGACAGTTTTTGAAGTTTTTGGACGTCTTCAAAAAATTGTACATAAAGATTCCTTTTGCTGAAGCTCTTGAACAAATGCCATCATATGTTAAGTTCATGAAAGATCTCTTATCTAAAAAGAGAAAGTTTGAAGATGGCATCACTGCGGCACTTACTGAAGAGTGCAGTGCTAGAAGTTGCCACCAAAGCTCAAGGATCCCGGTAGTTTCACCATTCCCTGTGAGATTGGCTCACAATTTACAAGAAAAGCATTGTGTGATTTGGGAGCTATCGTCAACTTGATGCCATTGTCTATCTATGAGAAATTAGGTTAGGGAGATCCAAAACCCACTTTCACTATGTTACAACTTACTGATAGATCCCATCTATATCTTTGTGGTGTGGTTGAAGATGTGGTTGTAAAGGTGGATAAATTCATTTTCCCCATGGACTTCTTCATTGTAGATGTGGACGAGGATGCTAATATTCCTCTTATTTTTGGAAGAGCATTCCTAGCAACTTCAGGAGCATTAATTGATGTGCCTAGATGAGAGCTTATTTTGAGAGTAGATGGAGATCAAGTGATTATCAATGTCTTTGATAAGTCTTCATCAACATCGGATCTTTATGCTCTCATTAATTGCATTCCAGATAAGTCTCAAAAGGAGTTGACTTGTAAGAGCTCTTCACCATTGATTAATGCTGACTCTCCCACTTCCAAGATTGTTAATGAAAAGGAAAAAAGGTCCTCCTCTATCTAAGATTGTTGGAATAGGAAAAGATCCTTTTGTTTCCCCTGATTCATTGCAGATAGGTCCTCCCATTTCTCATAATTCATTGCACAAAGGGCCGAAATCTTCTGATAAACTGAAACTTAATCTGTCATCTGTTGAAAAATTGAGATCTCCATGGCCTAATGAAATCTCACATGCTAAGGTTTATTCAGAACAACCAGGTTCAAGTCAAGTTCCAAATGCTTTTGGAGAGGATTCCAAGGTCAGTGACCGAGTATGGAAGCAAAGATCTGATAGAAGAAAGGCGTCATCTTACTTCTCTTGTTTCAAGCCACCTTGATGAGTTGAAGAGGCAACGTTGAGCTAATGACGTTAAACAAGCGTTTTTTGGGAGGCAACCCAAATTTTATCTATTTTTCTCTTTTATTTTAATTTTGTTCTTAATTTCTTATTTTTTTTTATTGAGAATTTTTTTTGTTTTTGTTTTGAAGGTAATGTTGAGTCAGCTTAAGTGCCTCCCTGAGTTTGGAACCTTTGTAGGGGAATGTATGTAGTTGTCAGCCTCCAAAAAGAGTTTTTCTTTTCCTTTTCTTTCATATTTTATTTATTTTTATTTTATTTTGTCATCATCACCCATTTTGTGTTTTGAGTCATTTTGTGCATGCCAGTGTATTGAATTGAATATCCAATAATTGTTTAAATTGTGGATTGATCTAATTTCTTGGGATATCACATGAGAATCCATGAATTATGTTTATCTCTATTGTTTCAATTGTGTATAGATGTTCTTCCCATCTTTATGTTTGATAGACTTTGGAATTTAATTGCATGTCAGGCTTAGAGAAAGTTTATGAGAATGCATGTGTATGGATGATTTGTATTTAGAAGTTATTTGATTCTCTCTTGGGGCGAAATCCTAGACATTGCATGATTAAGGAAATGATAAGGGCCTTCGTTGGACCGTTTAAGCCTTTTAAGCCAACCTGTATACACAGTATATCCTTAGGTCCCTTTTGCAGCCTTGTTATTGTTTGGCCTTTATTTCTTTTCTTTACTCACATTTTCCTTTTCCCAAACCCGTAAAGAAAAATAAAAAAAAATCCTCTCTTACTTACCCTTTGTTAAGTGCATGTCTTGTATTGTTTTATTATTCAAGTTTTTGTTATTGTTGTGTGCATGAAATATTTCAGGAGTTAAAAGCGAAAAGAAAAAAAAAGAAGAAAAAAAATTCAAAAAGAGGAAGTGCACCCAAAGTATTGCAAAGAAATAAGTTTAGGGGTGGAAGTTGTCAAAAGAAAGAAAAATAAAGAAATAAAGTGTTGATTCCTATGCTCCGTTTTGCACTCATTCTGTTTTGATGAGGCTTGGATTGTGAAATGCGCATGATGTGTATCTCAACTTTTGTTTTATTTATCCTATCACTTCTTTCTTAACCCTCACTCTTGGCCTGACATTACAAGCTTTTAAAGATCCTGTTGATCCTTGGTTGTGTGTTGTTTACATTAGTGGAAAGAGAGATGAAGAACAACCCTATGGATGTGGGTTTGATTTGCATTTGCATTTTTATAAACCTATCTGAGTTTGTGTTCTATGAAAAGATTGGGTCTTTCATTCATGTTTTTGGGAAGTCATTTTTGCATAAGAGTTGCATGTGAGAGACGATGTGATAACTGGATTATTCATGTGTGACATTTTGAAATTAGATTGTGAAGCAATTTCTGAGGATATGGATGATTTTCAATACCTGGTATTGCCATGGTTGATTATATGTGTTTTGGGTCTCTTTGTTTGATCTTTTTGTTTTTTATTTTTCTTTGCTTGAGGACAAGCAAATGCTTAAGTTTGAGGGAGTGATGAACCTGCAAAAATTCATATTTTTATAGTTCAAATTATGAGTTTTCATTCTCTTTTAATCCTTTTAATTGAGCTTTGTTCTCAAGTTTTATTTTATTTTTATTATTTTAAATAGTGTTCTTATTACGTGTTTTATTTGTTTTTGATAGATAAATACATATGGAAAAAAACTAGACACTTGAACAAGGAAGAAAAGCTGAAATTTGCTTTCTGGTGCCCCAGCGCTTGAGCGCCTGCAATCTAGCACTTGAGCACTCCAACGCTTAAGCGCCCACAATCCAGCGCTTAAACACTGGCTGTGTAACAAAATACATTAATTTGTTTTTAAATAGAAAAGTTACGCCGAATTGAACACACACTTATATACTTCGACAGAACGCAGTAGTCGTCAAGAGGCACAAACCCTATTGTGGTGTGGGCGCAATTAGGCTTGAAGATTAAAAATTTTCTTCAACCCTTCCACCTTTCTACAATGGAGTTTGTCATATTCTTCCCTTTGTGTTTTTCTTTTTTTCATGTGTAACTAAACCTCTTTTGTTAGGGGGATGATGAATCTTGATACTTTGATGATGTAACTTCTTTCATGGGTTTAATTTATGTTTCTATTTCATGATTTACATGTTTATCTCTATTCTTAATGCTTTTTTAAACCTGATCAATTTGGAAATGATCTTTTGGGTTGATGTATAATTTGGAAAAAATTGCATGAACCTAGAACATATGATAAATACCATAATTTCTGCAATCGCTAGGAATAAACATTATGAGTTATGTGATCTTTCTTTTAATTCCCTTGTTCTTGATAATGCCTTTCTATTTGGGGTTAGACTAATGGATTAGTTAATTCCAAACAACATAAGAGGATTAATATACCAAGGGATTAGGTATTGATTAATTTTTGGAATTGACCATAAATCTTTGAAATAGAACATAGTAAAACTAATATTTGAATGTGTATTTAAAAAGTTCAAGTGAAGTCTGAACCCTAACACTTTCTCGTTATTGTTTTCAACTCTTGTTTGAATTCTTGAATTTACTTTGTTTAATTGTTTTCTTTTAATTGTTTTTAATTTCACTTTTGACAACTCTTACCTTTTGAAGTAGCCTAGATAGTGTTAGTTTAACGAACTTAGTAATTGGCAATATAATCCTAGTGGGACGATACTTTTTTCACTATTTTATTACTTTTTGTAATTTGGTGCACTTGCCAATTTTTACATCACACATCAATACACCTTCTTTCCCATTGCATAACATGGTGGCACCTTGGTCATTTTTAATG
Source organism: Ormosia emarginata (assembly GCA_029884605.1). Taxonomy (NCBI): domain Eukaryota; kingdom Viridiplantae; phylum Streptophyta; class Magnoliopsida; order Fabales; family Fabaceae; genus Ormosia; species Ormosia emarginata. The sequence continues at coordinate 26,565,798 of JAQQTP010000074.1, read as the reverse complement.
TAAGGAATAGATGTCATTAGGCCAATAAATCCAAAAGCTTCTAATAGACATAGATTTATTCTGGTAGCCATAGACTACTTCACCAAATAGGTAGAAGCCACTTCTTATGCTCAAGTCATTCAAAACGTGGTCCTCAAGTTCCTGAAGGCGAACATGATTTGTCGATATGGAATCCCAAAAAGGATCATCACAGACAATGCTTCCAATATCAACAATGTAGAGATACAAAAGTTGTGTGAAAAGTTTAAAACCAACCATCATAATTATGTTCCTCACAGACCCCAGATAAATGGTGTAGTAAAAGCAGCAAACAAAAATATTAAGAAGATAGTTGCCAAGATGGTGGTCAGTTATAAGGATTGGCACGAGATGTCACCTTATGCTCTTCATGCTTACTGTACTAATGTCAAATGTAGCAATGGGGCAACATTGTATTCATTGGTGTACGAAATGGAAGTAGTCTCTCTAATAGGAATGGAAATACCATCATTGAAGGTGTTGATAGAGGCAAAATTGAAAGAATCAGCATGGGTAAAGACCTAATATGAACAACTGAACATGATTGAAGAAAAACGACAAACAACCATTTGTCATGGATAGTTATAGCAGCAGAGGATGGCCTAAGCCTTTAACGAAAAAATTGTGCCCCCATGGAGTTCTAAGCAGGTGACTTGGTCTTAAGGAAGATACTTCCTAATCAAGAGGACAATCGAGGAAAATAGGCACGAAACTACGAAGGACGTTATATTGTCAAACAAGCCTTTTCAAGAGGAGCTTTGATCTTGACAGATATGGATGGATAGGAATTACTAAAACCAGCAAATACTGATGCTGTTAAAAAAATAAAAAAATAAAAAGAGAGAGCCCGTTAGGTTGAAGAAGAGCTTTGATCCATCATCAATATATATATTTTTTAATGATTTGATGGTAATCTTTTAATTAACAAATCAGTTCAAGAATGGCTTAGAGTTTTTTGGTCATTAGATAGCATTGCCAATGAAGAAGGAAAGTTGTAACATCCTCCCTAACCTATTAGTCTTAGTTATGGTTATAGAAGTGCAATAACACTAGTATGAGTTACTTATTAACTCTAGTGACCTTTTGAGTTAGTTTGGATATATTGCTATAACACTGAATGTGAAAATAGCTTAGAATAGCTCAGAATTTAGTATAAACAACTTAGATGATGGAAATAAATATGGAGAATTTATTTCTAAGTCATAAATGAATAGAATGTGATGTCGTAAATTTTGGAGAATTAACTGAGCTAGTTTGACATTTTTAATAACACAGAATGAGTGTTTAAAGGCTAAATTAAATAGACAAGTAGCTTGAAAAATTATGAGAATTTGTGAAAATATTAAGTACAGAATGGTGATTTCTCTAGAAATGAGTAAAGGTTAAAACAGATACCTGTAAGCCTATTAGCTTAATTCCTTAGGTTTAACTTAACTTAAGGAAGAGTAATAGAGCTTAAGTGGCAGTTAATAGTGTATAAGAAGTCACTGAAAAATGAGTTTAAAGACTAAATGAAGTCCTAGAATTTTCTATAACAATTACAAAAGTTACAAAACTTGTTAATGGAAGATCAAAATATCCATAAGAGAGAAAAATGATAAGGATAAGGGGTAAAAAATAAAGGAAAGAAATGAGAGGAAGAAGGAAAAGGAAAGAAAGCAAGAAAGCACAATAGAATACCATCACCATAAGGAGTTGAGGTAGGGGTTGTTGTTTATCTCTTCTACAGTCTATCCTTCTTTGTTTCTTGAACTTTGTACGAATGGATTTGAAAGAGAGTTCTACATGAATTCCTTACATTGAGATGGATATATATGTATACTTGTTAGGATTCAAGTATATATATATATATATATACTTGTTAGGATTCAAGTATATATATATATATACTGATGATGCATATTAGAACTTATAGAGCCATTAGAGTTATTGATGATGCATATAACACCATGAGCTTGTTTCTTGTTGGTCTTCCACTTAGAACTTTGTATATACACGTGTGTTTATTGAGTTTGATGATGTGTTTAAGGAAGAATTAGAAAAAGATGGGGAAAATGGTGTTTTAAACCTATTATCCTTCTTTGTTTTTTGAACTTTGTACGGATGGATTTGAAAGAGAGTTCTACATGAATTCCTTATATTGAGATGGATATATATGTATACTTGTTAGGATTCAAGTATGAATATATATATATATATGTACATAGCCATTAGAGTTATTGATGATGGATATAACACCATGAGCTTGTTTCTTGTTGGTCTTCCACTTAGAACTTTGTATATGCACATGTGTGTTTATTGAGTTTGATGATGTGTTTAAGGAAGAATTTGAAAAGGATAGGGAAAATGGTGTTTTAAACCTATTATGGTGTGAATTTATGCAGGCTATTCAATTAGACCATGGGCCTATTTGAATAGCCAAACTCAGAAATGAAAGTAATTGTGGTGCTATTTGAATAGACAATGGGACTATTCAAATAACAATGACCAGAATTGATAAAAATTAGTTGCTACTCGAATAGCAGTATCTAGAATGCTATTTTAATGTGCTCTAATCGAATAGAAATAAAGGCTATTTGATTAGCAGTGCTTTATTTTAAGGAATTTGAGATTCCAAAGTATACATAATGATGAGTTGTAAAAGTTTTTCACTAAGTGAAGTGACTTAACCTAGTAATAAGTACTTTGTGCACTAATACAATGATGATTGTGTGCATTAGTTACTTATGGGATAACCTCTTATGCACTTAGAATGTGATGTATTGAGAATTACTTTATACACTTAATTCACTTAAAAAATGATAGTATTATATATTTAGTTCATATGTGAGATGATGTTTTATGTACTAAGTTCACTTGAGAAGTGGAGCATTGTGCACTAGACAAATACATAATAAGATGAATTTGACTTGTGTGCTTATCATGTTCATAGAATGCACTAGAAACATGATTTGCTCCTTTATTTACTAAAGTTGAGCTAGTGATGCATGTTTAATGAGATTCGCTCCTTTATTTGCTAAAGTTGAGCTAGTAAAGCATGTTTATTGAGAATTGCTCCTTTATTTGCTAAAAGTTGAGCTAGAATTGTATGTTTATTATGAATTGCTCCTTTACATTGTTGAAGTTGAGCTTATGATGAATTGATGTGGTGAGTGCTCATTATACATGGCACTATATGATATGGACCTCGAGAAGGAGTGATCCATACTTGCTATTCCTTAAGTATTGTAACCTTATTTGATGTACACAATCATTTGGCTAGAGAATTGTAGGAGATGATCCTTGATAAGGAAAGGGATCCTAAATTCTTAGAGCTAGATTTCTCAAATTGGGTCTTATCACATATGGGAATTGTAGGAGATGATCCTCGATGAGGAAGGAGATCCTAAATTCCTAATATGAGACTTACCATCAAGGTCCTCATCAATAGAACCAGGGTTACCAGTAGTGTAAGGAGGTATATTCTGTAACATCCCAAAATTTCCTATCTCTTAAGCAGTAATTTTGACAGTTAACAGAATTTTACTGTTTAGTAATTTCTGGATACTGTAAAATTATTTTGGTTATTCCGTCAATGTATTTGATCATTTTGAGTGATTTACTCCGTGTCAGGAAAATAAAAATTTTCAGGCCGGGGAAAACTTTACGTAATTTAATTTTTACCGTTAGGTTTTAATTATTTTACGTAATCTGATTTGATATTTGTGTGTTTTCTAATATTTGTGATTTTTGTAGATGATTATGAAATTTTTTACTATTTGTGGGCCCAGGGGGTGTATGTGGGCCCATGTGACCATACGTGGGTCCAGGTGGATCCCGCAAAGCAAAAATTTTTTTACGCATAGAAAAATTTGTACTATTTAGACGGAGACAAGGGATCTTACTAAACCTGAATTCGGAAACAATTTTAGAAAATTTCTTGTACTGTATTTTGTACTGTATTTAATTTATCGGATGATAAAAAAATACAGTAAATATAATTTCGTGGGGTTTTAGCAGATAAAAATAGAAATTATATTGCTTAAGTCAACCTTGGTGGTTTGGATATCCACCATTGATTTAATTAACGATGGAGACTTGATCTTGATTTAATCAACGGTGGAGATTTGATCTTAAAAGTGAATAAGATCATTTATAACCATTAGATGGAGATTAAATCAAGGGTAGAGATTTGGTCATATAAAGTGACTATGACCATTTGTAACCATTGGATATAGAATTGATTAAGGGTGGAGATTTGGTCTTGTAAAGTAACAAGGATCATTTATGACCATTGGATGTAAATTTAATCAATGGTGGAGAATTAGTCTTAAAAAGTAACAAAGACTAATTATGACCCTTGGATTAAAAGTAAAAAGGAGTAATCTTGACCTTTCATTTTGGAGACACATCTAATGGTTAGAATTTAAAGGAGAAAGATCCAATGGCCTGGATTAAGTCTTCTAACCTACCTAAAGTCTACCTAAATCCTAACCATTGATCTAATCAATGGCTTAGAATGCTTCAAATAATGGCTAGAAAATATGACAATATTATTGCATGCAAGGATGGAGGGGGGACGGTTTTTGTAATGAATTTGGAGCTAGAAGAGACTTTGATGACCATTATTAATTACTTTATGTCAATCATGCTTTGCCTTAATCTATTATGCTACATGATTGCTTTGTTTTCTTCCTTAGAAAATTTCTTGGAGGGGGGCCAAAATTATTTCATTTCCTATCACACTTTATCACTCTTTTCTCTCTTCACTCTATGGCAATGCATAGGAGGAAGGGGCCAAAAAGCATTTCATTCATTTGCTATCATAATTCATCTTTGTCTCCTCCAAAAAAAAGCCAAGACTTTATCAAAAGTTTCCTACCTTGTCTCTCCATGTGAATTTCGGCCATGCACTCCAAAGAGGACCAAAATTGTTGGTTTCTATCATTTGTATCATAATTGCTTTCTATTCATCATCTTCTCCAAAGCAAAATACAAAAACTATTTTCTTCTCCAAGAAACACCATTCGGCCAACACCTAGAAACCATGTCTCCAAGCTTCTAAAATTTCATCTAAACACATTTTCTAAACCTAAACACCATTCTAAGAACATCTCTAGTTATGAGCTTTTCCAAAATCATTCATCTTGAGCTTCAAATCCAAGCTTCAAGTTTCTATCAAAAATCAAAAATTCCATCTTTGTGTTTCAAGAGAAACCATTCGGTCAAGACACTCAAAACCACCATCCAATCTCTTTTAATTTCATCCAACCATAGATCTTGAATCTACATGATATTCTAAGCAACTTTCATGTTGGAGCTTTTCTCTAAATCATCTATCTTCAACCTTGTTCTTCAAGCTAAAGATTGAAGCTTTAATGGTGAAGTTTGTTACTCTTCACTTTTCTTTTGATTTTCAAGGTTCTAACCATGATACACATCCATGGTTTTCTTAATCAAGCTTAGTAAACTAATTTTTATGTATTTTGTTTTGTATTTGAGAAGCCCTTGGTGGTGAAGGACTTGGAAAAAGAAGCAAAACCAAGAGTTTTTGAGGATCTTCAAGAGGTAAGAGGGAGATCCATCTCACCAACCAAGCATGGTGGTGAGAGATGGTCTTATATTTGATGGATGTTGAATCCATGTGAGGATTCATATCCATGGTCATGTAATAATTTATATGTGTTTATGAACTTTGATTAATTGCCTATGCTTAATATGCTTTGCATGAGTTTATGATTTTGATGGTATGCTTATATTATGTATGATGATAATATGGCATGCTTTTGATATATATATATATATATATATATATTGTGTATGTATGTGTATGCCATGATTTGATGATGGAAAGAAAATTAATTTTTGGTTCCAATGGCCAAAGGAAGGTGGCTACGGTTTTGGCACCCAAGGTTAGGGTTCCATGTTGAAATTTTTCAAGAACAAGGAAATTGATTTGTTTAATGAAAATTATAAAGTGGAGAAAAATGAATTTTCTTGGTTCTAAAGGCTATGGAATTTTTGGTCAAGACACCTCAACATAGGTGTTTATAACTTAATATTTTCATGGAAGAAAAAAATTGGATTGATTTGAAAAGCATGGAAAATGAACAAAGGGAATGTTTTTCAAGAGAACAAGAACATGGTTTTGAAGGATTTTTATTGATTTATTTTGTGTAGAAAGATCCTAAGTGTTTTTTTTTTAAAACATGAGTTTTGAATGAAACAGGCAAACATTGATTTTAAGGATTTGCAAAGAAAGTGAAAAAGAAATTGTAAAGAAAGTAAAAATGAATTTGAACAAATGAGTTTGGTTTTATAACCATTGGTATTTCGGTTTGAAAACAAAATTTTAATGGTTTTGTTTGTGTAAAACCATATCAATTTAAAAGAAAAAATATTTGATGGTTTCAATAGTCATGTCCACGTTTTTTTAAGGCTTGTAATGCCTTGGTTTTATGAAACAAAGTAATTTTAAAGTGGAAACAAAATGTTTGAACAAAATGTTTTAGTACAAGAATTTTGGAAAGGGAATCAAGGTATTTTACCACTTGAGAAAATAGAAATTTTCATAAACGGAAAAATAAAGAAAGGTTGAAAATGTTCGAACTTCAATTTATTTTGAAGAATATTGATTGTAGAATTTATTTGAGAAAAATGGAGAATATAATGGTGATTTGAAAATTTACTAACGTATAACTGATTTTCGAGTTTTGAAATACGTTAGAAAATGTTAAGTTTTGAAACATTGATTTAATTCAATGGAATTGTGAATTTGTGGAATATATTTTAGAAAAGGATTTCTTAAGTAAAGAAATGTGGAAAAAGATTTTCTTGAATGTGAAAAATGAAATATAAAGTCATATTATTTTGAGAAAAGTTGAAAAAGAATTTTTGAAGGTTAAGAAATATTTTCTGTAATAAAATTATGGTGAAAAATTATTTGTGTATCTTAAAAACGTGATTTTTAAGCTACGTGATTTGGAATACGTTAAAATATTTCTACGCGATTTGAATAACGTTTAAATATTTTATGTGATTTGAACTACAATTGATAAATCACTACGTGATTAAACAGCGATAGAATATTTTTTTTACGCGATTGTGAAAATGGAGGAAAAATTGTTATGAGATTTGGAAAGTGTTTTAAATATTTTGAGAATGATAAAAAATGATTTACATAACGTAAAAGAATGATTTTTAAGATACGTGATTTTGAAACAGTGGAAAAATAATATGCGATTTGAGAAACGTATATTTTTACGTGATGGAGAAAAATGTTGAAAAATTAGTACGTGATTTAAAAGTGCAACAGAAGAGTTGCGGCATTTTGAAAACGTAACAGAAGTGTTACGGTATTGTGAAAATATAACAAAAACGTTTCAGAATTTTGAAAACTTAACAGAAGTGTTACGATATTTTGAAAATGTAACAAAAACGTTTTGAAATTGTGAAAACATAACGGAAATGTTGCGCAATTTTGTGAAAACACGACGAAAGTGTTTTATAACTATGAAAATGTGATAACATGATTTTGCTGTTGAAAATACAGTATAATTTGGTGCATTTTATATGCATTGGAAAAAGATGTCTGTGATTGGATTTGGTGCATTATACATGCATTGGAAAAACATGCGTTGAGGCATATGATACATTGAACTAATGAAATTGAAAAGATTTGGCCCTTTGGGGTTGGACTTGCACTGATATATTCGTGCATTGTATATGGCCCTTGTGGTTGAAGAGGGAATGAGAATTGATAGTGAGGTCTATGATGGATCTTGGGGTCGTCGAGGCATGGCGGTCGACCGGGACAAATACCGGCGAGTACCACATGTGCCACTTGGCGATGCGTCCGTTGCAACGCATTGACGATACCCGACAAGAACACGATTCTTTTCAACAACTGGAAGATTGTCTTTGGGCTAAGGCTGACAATTGACAGAGCATTCTCCTCGAAATTGTGAAAACCTCCATGGAGTTGTTTTTGAAAAACTGAGTCTATGTGCACATGCATAACATATGCATAAATCTGAGTATCCATATCTGCATGATATATATTAATTGAGGAATATTGGCTATGACAATTGTTTTGAAATACTTGGATGATGATGATGATAATCATGTTGATGGCATTATTGTGATTATTGGATGATGATAATAATGTTAATAGTATGATGATGATAGTTGATTAATGTTGAGTGCATTATTGAAATTCTGGTATGACATATCTGTATGATATTGCTGTTTGTGTTATCTCTGTGCTGCCATGTTAGTATTGGCGTAGGTGATCTCACCTCTTTGTTATGTTGTTTTGCTGTGTCTGTACTATTAAAATCAAATAATAGAAGGATCGAGTTGTCTTAGACATAACGGGCAATGGATACTCTGAGTTTGGTGACAACAATAAGGAGTGGACATTCAGGACTCGAAAGTGTGCAGTGTTGACAAAGAAGAGATGTTTGAGGACAAAGAACAGATGTAGAACAGATGTTTGATGTATCAAGATGGATAGAAAAAGGAGTAAGTATGTTAAAGTTTCTTGTTAGTGTTGTACTGTGCTATTAAGTAGGACCCATTATAGGGTTTGCTACTGTTAAAAAAAAAGTCTGTCAATTTTATATTTCTCTTTAAATTGTTAAATATTAATTAGTGTCAATATTGTATAATAATCAGTTTAAATATATTTTCAGTAATACTTATGAATTTCAGTAAGTTTATGTTTCAGTAAAGAAAGAAATTTTTAAAACCCATATTTTATAACTCAAACTTTGTGCGAACTTCTTTACAGATTTTGAGTCGGGAGTCAGACATGTGATACCCTAGGGAGAGTGTTACACATTCCCTCCCTACCCAGAAAATGTAATGAACTGGGTTCTTAGGAATATGCAAGAGGCATGACATTTCATAAGCATTATCATGAGACATTTCATACGCATTACCATAGTACATTTCATAAGCATTTTCATGAGTCATTACATAAATATCATCATGGAACATTACATGAGCAAGGACACAAGACTTATAATTGTGTGAGCAGGTTTTATATCAACAAAGAGATGTTGACTATGTATATAGATTATGGATTTGCTTTGTGAATGTTCACATAAGAGAGTATGAATATTCTAGTGATGTTGAGTAGTGACTCGATTACTTCTTGTACTCCATGATCTATTGGTATTAAGTTGATTCAGTATAAATGATTAATTATGTGATAATTAAACCATAGTTATAATTGAAATTTTTGCCTCGGGAAGAGAAAGGAATTTTTTGTTTTGTTTTTACCACCTTTTGTATATGGTATTTAAATTATTGATTTAATCCCTGAAGCTGCTAGATTTATTATGAGGTCACTTTATGTGTTAAACTATTGAGGATTTTTGAATTCTCACCCATTTTGCTATGTTTCTATGATAATTCCAGTACGAGATCCTTCCAAGGAGAATAGATGAAGTTGATGGCTTAGAGTAGGTGCATTTACTCTTATATTTGTTGCTTTGTATTCATAGTTCTTGCAATGGATTGTACTAGTTGTGTATATTGTACATATGCCTTGGAGGCTTAGTTTGTATATATACAGATACTGATGTATTTGATATAATAGTTTTAGATGTTTAGTTATTCATGTACGAGTTACATTTCTCTCTCAAGGCTCTGTATAACAACGAATACATTTATTATTAAAGTAGTACAATGTTTAAATGTTAGAAGTGATGTGCCTAATCATGTTTACTCATGTATATTATGGATATATTATAGTATTAGCATTAGGGCGTTACAAAAGTTATAGAAGTCTAGCATTGTTAGTTTTAAATTTCTTAGTAAAATAAGGGTGAAATGGTTTTTCTTTCCCAGTGAACAAATGTAGAGGAAAATATGCCTTTTTGTTTCAAGGGCAAGGAAGAGAATAAAGATGTATGAAAGACTCAAGAGAGGAATATGGATGAAAAAAGAAACAAGAAAAAAGAAAAAGAAAAGAAAAGAAGGTTTGCATAAGCCTCTGAGCTTTAGCTAGAAAAAATCTTATTCAAGTTTTTCAAACAAGTAGTTAGTTTAGAAGTTTCCTCTGTAAGTACACTATCATTTAAATTCCTACCTTTCAATTTTGGCCCCGAAGCCACTGTCTTTTAAATTCCTATCCTTTAAATTTTGGCCTAGAAGCCACTGTTGTTTAAATTCCTATCTTTTAATTTTAGCCTTGAACCCACAACCATTTAAATTCCTGTCTTTTAATTTTGGCCCCGAAGCCACTATCTTTTAAATTCTGGCCTTGAAGCCATTGCCTTTTAAATTCCAGGCCCAAAGCCCATTGTCATGTAAATACATGTCTTTTAAATTTCAAGCCAAATGCCTCTTGTTTTAAATTCTAGGCTTATAAATGTTGGGTCTCAAAGCTACTATTTACTTCTTAATGATTTCTTTTCTCTTGTCATTGCCTATCTGTTTCTCTGGCATTGCCTTCTGTTTTCCCAGACAAACCAATGGTTCATATCTTTATTCGTTTCTTACAATGATAATACGAAAACTTTAGTTATTCATATTCTCAAGTAAGAAACAAATAAAGAGGGACAACTGTGAACACTTAGTTTTATCTCTTTTTATTTTGTTTTTATTTCAGCTTGTGTAATAATAATAATAATAATAATAATAATAATAATAATAATAATAATAATAATAATAATAATAATAATCAAGTGAAAAAGCAAGAAGAAAGAAAATAAAGAAAAATAAAAATAGAAAAAATGAACTGCAAAAAAGAGAAAAGAAAAAAAAAAAAAAAAATAATAACAAAAAAACATTGAAAAAGAAAAAATATATAATTTTGTATTGTAATCCAAGAACAATGTTGACCCACTACCAAGATCCAAACAGTATCAATTTTACTTGACCCATACTGCTTCTCTTTTGATGAGACTTGGATCCATTCCTATAACCCATAACCTAGCCAACCCATAACCCAATCAGTTCATAATACAAATGCTAATTAACAAAAAATATAATAATAATAATAATAATAATAATAATAATAATAATAATAATAATAATAATAATAATAATGATGATGATGATAAAAATAAATTTTCTTTTTAACTCACATGAGTATTCCTTTTTTAAAAACTTATAAAATATTTTTAACTTATGAGATGCCAGCGAAAATAATTGTACAACTTTATACTATTTTCAATATTGTTCAAGCCATAAAAGTTTATTGTATAGCTTATTGCTATCTTAAACCTTGTGCCAAAAATGGTTTTTGCAATTTGAGCTAAAAAAATGTGTTTTTTTACTATAGAAAAAAAAGAAAAGAGTAGATAAATAAAATAAAAGGACACAAAGAAAATGAAATAATAAAGGATAGTAAATGATAAATAGTTTTTAATTTTTCGCAATGGCTAATGATACTAATTGTATTGCTCTATGATATCTTTATCATAATTTAAAATCATAAGAATTTATTATATAGCTTAATATTATCTTACATCTTGTGTGTTTTTTCTAAGTCCAAATGCACAATGTTTTTGCTATTTTCTTTGTTTATTTATCTATTCAATTATTTTAAATAATTTTTTTAAAAAGATAAAACGAATAATTTTAAAATTATTAAAATAATACAATTAATTTAAAATAACTATTGTAGGACGGATGTGTCGTCAAGAATGTAATAAGATTATATTCTTATTCTTCTTTACACATAAATTGACTCCTGAAATTCAAATAAAATTTGATGACAACTCTCAAGAATTTTTCAAAAAAAAATTCTCTGTCTCTTTTTTCGTTTTCATGAATCCCGTTGTGATCCTGGTCGTTACATAGTCTCAAGTAGTGGCTTTGCACTCATATTCTAAATATCATCTTGATTTTTTTTTAATTTTTTTTCCCTAATATCGCCAATAGTGGTACGGTTCCAGATTGATAATTCTTTGCTTACTCTCAAGATCCTCGTTGTAATGCTAGGAGCATGAGTTTCTCACTGATCTTTTCTACAATCCATCTCAACAATCTGCTCACATTCCTTTTCTCTAGTCCAGACTTTTCAAACCGAAATGGATTTTGACCATTCCTTATTCCTGAACTTCACAAGCCTCCTTCAAGATCTAGAATGATTGGTGAATGATAAGAGAAAAAAGAGATGAGATGCTAGCTATGAAGCATAGACACGGATACGAATACATGATACAGTACGAATACGAATATGGAGACACATCAAATTTAAAAATTATAAGATACGGACACGGCATATATATATTCAAAATTAAAAAAAAATCATAATTTATTAATATCATTTTTATAAGATTGAAGATTTATAATATTTTAAAATATGTCATATGTGTCAATATTTGCTACCTAATAAGTCCCTCCTAAAAAATATGAAACATAATTTCTATTGACATATTTTAAAAAATTTCTTAAACTAACTTCTCCTAATTGAACTAATCATGTATAAGTACATGTGCATAAAAAAAACTAGAAGGAATATTAGTGTGAGGCAAACTTTAGTGGTAACGAAATAGACGACTTGGTACGAACAAAGATAGAAGGAACAGATGAAAATAGTAGTGTGTGAAAGATAAAACTTAAAAGTCTAATAGTAGCATGTGAAAAGATAAAACTTAAAATATTAGTATGTGAAAATAATGACTTAGAATATCAGTCATGTGATTGGACTTGAGTGAGTTACGAGTTTACTAATTGAACGTTAGTCATAGAAACTAATTTTTTTTTAAAAAAATATTAATGGATTTTGTTCAAGTTGTGTCCTAGTCATGTCCAAGTGTGTCCGAGTTTATTCGAGAAGTATTCAAGCGTGTTCGAGACGTGTCCAAACTGAAAAAAATAATCTTTTTAATTAAACATATTCAGACACACAAAATATATATATCGTACGAATATTTCTATATATCTGATACAGATATATATCTAATACACCAATACACCTCATAATCGACGTGACCGTGTTTCATAAGATAGTAGACTCTAGCTTCTAGCGATTTGGAAACCCATTCATTATTTGCTAGAAACATGTCCAAGCGTAATTGAATATTATCCTATCCTCGCCTTGCATTATTCCGAGTGAATTTATATCCTTCGAACCCATATCTGGAAGGCCACAAAAATCAATAGCTTCCTTAAAGTCCCTGATTTGTCCCTCTGGCCTAGGACCACATGTCTTCTCATGCGACTCCATGATTTCATTGAAGTCCCCTCCCTCCCAACTACCCACGAAAACCCACGAAAATCTTCAATCTGATTCAAGATCTTCAGAAGTTGCTAAGTGATATGTCTATTAGTCACTATTGTAGCAGCATAAAAACATGTGATATGGCTAATAACATCATCACCCTGTTGATCTCTGATGCGGGTATTAATATATGACGAACAATAGTGGTCAATTTCTATTTGAACCTCCTCTCTCCACAAAATATTTGACGTAAATACTTAATTTTGTCTAGATAAAAAAATAAAAAATAAAAAATAATAACATAAAACTTGCTGTGTAATTATTTTTTGTTTTTTTAGTGAAAATTAACTTTTCTTTCTCTTAGCCTTTGTTTTTTATTTTTTTCTTTTTTTAATCATGTATTGTAGTACACACAACACTATCACAAATGAAACAATTTGCTTTACTTCTCACTCACTTTCTCCACTTACACTAATGCGTGTGCGCGCACACACACCCACTCACATATCTCACCTCCCTCCCCACACTACACTGATCCTCACCAATTCACTCACTCACTCACGTCAGACACACTCGGTTGATCTTTGATTCTAACCCCATTCACCATTTGGAAAGCTTCTCCCTCATTCACCAAGACATCCTTTTTTTTTTATTTTCTCTTCAACATTCATTAAAAATAAAGAAGAGAAAAACCCATTTCACCAAAATGGATTGATACTCTCCTTCATAACCAAGAGAAATACAATGAGCAACGGCCAGCCTCCAAAAAAAAACTTTCCCTGTCATAGGTCACCGAAGCTAAAAACATCATGGACTACAAACCATTCAACAAAATTTCCACCTTATAACACCTCACTGAATCCCATTCCAGCACCCATCTATCACCACAAACCCACACATCTTGGCTCACCCTCACCCATCTTCAACTATCTTCACCACCACACACAACCATTCCTCCATCACTACCCAAGCCACCCATTTCACCATCACAACCCACTAATAACCATCACCCAACCCGTGAACCATCCCTCACCAAACTTGGAACCACCCCTCACCAAATCATAAAACACCCAACCACCATAAATCCCCTACCACGAAGCCACCACGAGCCCAACCAGATCCGGCCACCAAAGCACACCACCCCCACTTCTCTGCCTCGCATCCAGCCACCACGCCCCCTAGCCGCGCGCCACCAAAATCTGCCACCCACCTCGTGCCATCGCACAACGAAGCCCCCATAGACCCGCCGTCCACCACCGCGATCCCCAGCCACACGGAACCTCAAGTTCTGGCCCAGATCCGTCCACCACCGCTATCCCAGTCACCTAGAACCTAGCCTCCACCACAAAACGAGCCTCTGCCAACCCATAAACCACCGTCCACCACGCCCACCTAACCGAACCACCACTGTCCGACCATCCCATTGCCGTCCACGGCCTGAGCCTCCATGCCTTGAGTTGCCATGCTTCGTTCTCTCCTTCTTTGGTTTTTGGTTTTGAATGATCTGGTTCTTGGTTCTCTAACTTTTGGTTTTCTTTTGTTTCTGTTTTAATTTTGGCAGACCATCCTCTTTTTTTTTTGTTTTTTTTTTTTTTTGTTTTATTAGGTCCTTTTTGAATCAAGTGGGGTTTGATAAAATTGGGCTTTGTTTTGTTTTTCTTAGGCTTTAGAGTTGCAGTGATTCATTTTTTTTTTTGGGTTTGGGTAGAGTAGGAAAAATGGTAATTGTTTTGATTTTGTGAGTTTATTTTGAATTTAACACACACATATATATATACCTTATTTAATATTTATGTTTATCTTTTTGTTAGTATGTTTTTTTAATCATGTATTGTTTTTTTTAGGTATCGATTTTTACAAATTTTTTTTAAAAAAACATAAAATAAAATAATTGAGTCTTGTTGAGAAAGACTAAAATGGGATTAAATAAGATATGACAGTTTGTTAATCTTACAGTTTTAAAAATTATCTAAGTTGTGACAACTTGATGATTCATTTTTTAAAAAAATAAATAAAATAAAATAATTGAACCTTGTTGAGAAAGAATAAAACGGGATTAGCTGAGTTATGATAACTTGCTAATCTCGCAACTTTTAAAATCATCTAAGTTGTGATAGCTTGATAATTTTTTTCTTTGTTCATAAAAAAAAGATCAAATGAATTTTCAAAATAAAAAGAATCTTTTCAAAATTAAAAATAATCAACCCACAATTATTTTTTCTAAAGAACGATATGACTTTGAATTCCTCATTACACCCAATGACACGTAGGAGCAGAATTTCTATTCTGTCAAGTCAAAATTAAATTTTCCTAATTTATCCATTGATTTCTTTTCTATCTTTTAAAAAAGAGGTAAAACAAATATTTTTAAGAGTTATCAAAATTTGCACAACTAATTTAAGGTAATCGTCTTAGGGCGAATGTATTAGGGGTGTTGTGGAGTTAAGTCTCCACATTTCTCTGTGCATAATTAGACTCCCGAACCTAAGTTTTTGAACGTAGACCATCTTTTTTTATTTTCTAATTTTTCCTAATAAAAATAAAATTGGTGACGACTCCATTTCTTATTTCCTAATAAATTATTTTTCACCGCTTCCACCGTGATCACAGTCGCAACAGTTGGCGACTCTACTGGAGATACTTGAGAGTCAAGCATTTGTAAATTGGTTTTGCAAATTTTGTGACATTTATATGTTTGTTTTACCCTTTCTATTTTGTTTTGTTTTTCTATTTTGTTTAATTTGTTTATTGATTTTTTTAACTATGATTTTATTATGCAAACCATAGGATAGGGGATTTTTTTTTTGGGATTTGTTTTGCAGGATGTGGGTAGTCCTTAGGATTATGAAAGTTTGTACGCTCCCTACACCCACTACACATACACGTTTCTTACACACATTCGAGTGGGGCCCTATACCTGGGTTTGAGTGAAGCCTAAGTTAGGTAGATGTTGCATAGTGGTAGCCATTTTGGATGTACATCCTGTTTGGTCATCGCGAAAACCTCATATAGAGTGTGCTTTTTTCATGAATGTCCTTGATAACTGCCGAGTTTACCAAATTTAAATTAATTTATAGCCGAATTACCAAAACTATTTGCAGCATAAGGTAACATCGGGTCGAGCCCGTAGATCACTCTAATTATGAAGTCAGATTAAGAAGTTAATAAATAGGGAGAAAGGAGTTTGTGAAATTAACAACAAAAATAGAAAGCAATTAAAGAAGAGAAAATAGAATTAAGAAGCAACCAATCCAAGAGAAACTTGATTTCAATCCATCCTTGATTACTAAAGATCCAATCAACTATCAACCAAAACCTTGGTCTTAGATCACATCAAGACGCCTCTCAATGATCCATGGATCTTCTACTAGAAACGCTTCCAAAATTCAATTAATTGAGGTTGGACAAATTAAGCATCCATCTAAAACCCAAATTAACTCAAAAACCAAGATCCAACCAAGCTAAACATTTCATCAAACACCTTTGATGTATTGTTTAACCTCTGAATTCATCTCTTGTCACATGGTAATTACGCAATTAACATATGCAAATCTCAATCAAATTAAGCATTAAATCAGAATTTATACAAGAGAAGAAGAAGGAGAAGAAAAACTTGATTAATAGATGAATGTATAACAATTAAAACAAAATCTCAAGATTAAGCATCAAGAATGCCAATCTCTTGGATTGATTAAAGGCTCTACCCCTCTATGAATGGGAGGGAAGAACTCAGAAAAAGAAGAGAAAAACTAGAGAGAAGGGAGAGAAGAAAGATCTTGAGAGAAGATGAAAAATGTCAAATGAAAGGTGAGAAGTGTGTGTAGAAATGAGGTGCCTCGGTTTTCTGCATTCCAACCCCCAATACTACTCCCTATTTTAGCTTCACATAATTAAAAACCCACTAATTACATAGCTAGGTCCATTACGAACAATTGGGCCCAAACCCCATGCAATTTGGAGGTCTATAACTCAAGTTATGACTAAAACAACATCAAAAGGTCTCTGAACTCGTATCCTGACTTGCAGGCCCAATTAGGACCACTAGACATCCGATTGAGACTTCTACCTCTTCATCAAAGTTGTAGAGCTTCCTCTTAGCTTTCCTACAAGGTAAATTTCATAATTATCAGAAATTTTGAACTCAAGTTATGGCCAAAATATAGAAACAGTGTCAAAGCTCATTAATGCTAAAAAGATTCAATTAGGCCCGATTTGAGCTCAAACTCACAAAATATGACCAAACTCAATCAATTAAGAATATAGAAAGTGTAAATGACTAAACATGACAGTTTATTAATGTATAAAATATGTGATTAGTAGTCCCACACTTAGTGGCTTACCCACTATTTGTGGTTAACATTCTGAAATGGGACTTAGCTTTAGAGGCCTTTAGAATGATAAAGTCATCCAATGAAAGTTCTCACGGATCAGAATTACCCATAGATCCTTAGGATATAATTACTCAAATTTAGGGCAATCTCTTAGGGCATAAAGGGAGCGTACCTGTTGTTATATTTAAATTTATCCATGTCATAATCTTTATTGTACATATAAATCATAAGTAGTATGATCCGTTAATGTGATAAGTCATAATCATACCCTTTAAAAAAAGTTTTTTGCTAAAATAAATTTCTTTAAAGAAAAAAGGGTGGGCAAGTCACTATTAAAGGACTAACTATTACATTCATCCTATATTTTGAAATAAAAGAAAAAACAAATTTTCATTATGCATTCTTATATATGTTCACTTTTTTTTAAAAAAAAAAGGAAAAAAAGAATTCTTTTAATTCCATTTAAAGTTATCTTTTTTTAAAAAAAAAACTTGAACCATTGGTCGTCCTTGGAAAACGCAGATCACACAAACCCGGACCTACGAGACGAGGTTGCAAACTAAGCTGCAAAAGATGTCAAACTCAGAAAGAAATTTGGGTCAAGAGATGGATGAAATGAGGGAAAGAATTGATGCAATGACAGAAGGACAGTCAATGGTCGATAATTTATTGAGACAGTTAATTGAGACCCTTAGAACAACAAATGGAACCACTATCGACACTGAAATAGTTACAAATGAAGGGGATAGCTCCATGAATAGAAGTCCTGAAGGGGAGAATAATAATGCATAAGTCACTCATGAGCATCCAGTGAAGATATTCCTGAATAGTAACTTAGAAAAAGAAAAATTAAGAGATGAATTGATTGGAAAGATGCAAGCACAAATTAAAGTCATTCATGGCCCTAACATGTATGATTCGGTGGGAATCAATGAACTGTACCCAGGGGTTGAAGTCAATATCCCTAAGGACTTCAAAATTTTAGATTTCTCAAAGTACGATGGAAGCACCAATCCAAAGTTTTATCTAAAGACTTACATCACTGAAATGACCATTTGGTTATGAGATCAAAAATTCCTAATCAATTTCTTTCATGAAAGCCTGATTAGGTTGACTTTGGAATAGTATATACAACTTGATCATTCAAATGTTTTTTACTGGGATGATTTGACAAATCTATTCTTGGGGCAATATCAATTTAACATCAACACTGCATTTACCCGAGAACAACTAGGAGCAATACAAAAGAAGAATGATGATACTTTCAAACAATATGCTCAAAGATGGAGAATGTTAGCAGCCCAAGTTCAACCACCATTGACTTTGTCAGAATTGAGCTCGTACTTTATGGGGACCTTAGGAGCACTTTTTATTAGGATGATGGCATGGGCAACCTAAAGGGATTTTTCTGACCTAATTTTGGTTGGAGAAAGGATTGAGAATCTTGCAAGATCAGGTAAGTTACCTGCTAGACATATAGAGAGTAATTTTCCTAAGATAGTGGCACCGACAAGGGAGGAAGAGCCAGAAGTCAGTGTTTACCAAACCTCATACCAAGTCGTTAATGTTCCTTTGCCGCGTTCATATGTCCCAACTCATCCTGTCTGTACCAATCGCCCTTCAGCAACTCAAAATCTCTGAACAATTAGAAATTTGAGGTGTTAA
The DNA here is from genome assembly GCA_029884605.1 of Ormosia emarginata. Lineage (NCBI taxonomy): Eukaryota > Viridiplantae > Streptophyta > Magnoliopsida > Fabales > Fabaceae > Ormosia > Ormosia emarginata. The sequence continues at coordinate 26,546,625 of JAQQTP010000074.1, read as the reverse complement.
TTAATATGATTGCCATCTTAGACTTTTGTGATCTTGAACTTATGTTAACTTTCGTAAAGCATTAATGTAATAGATTTGCATGAATTGTAGCATATCTTGTTTCCTTTCATCTTCATCATATTGTCTTTCTTATCATTTATTTCTTTCGTTTATTCAAAGTACCTTCCTTATATGTGGACTCTAGTAGACTCCAATTCTTGGCAAATTCTCAGTTTGATAGATGTCAGTAGTCATAAAGTCCACGTGTGTAGATGTCTTTTGCAAAACAAAAAACAAAAAAAAAAGGAAAAAAATAAGAATTGGTGTGCATTCATAAAAGGGAACAATTAAGTAATCACTTTGTGTGTATTATCCTTTTATCTCTAAATTAATTTTTTATGAAAATGAGCAATCAAGATTTGAAATGAAGATTGGTCATCTTTATCTCTCATTCACAAAAATTCATCCTTTCATTATCCTTTGTTGTCCCATTTTGGGCTTGAAAGTTTTCTTCAATAAACCCTAGACAAGGATCAACCCCTATGCTAGGGGATAACACAAAATAAAGATTGATTGCCATTATGACTATTTTGAAGCATAATGAAAAAAAAAGAATAGGAAGAAAAGGTGAAAATGTAGGAAGTAAAAAAAAACATGATGAAAAACTAAAAAAAGAGAGTAAAAAGAGAACAGGGAAAGAAAGAAGAAAGAAAATGAAATGAAATGGGTCATGACAAAAGTGAATGATTGAAGTGAAAAGAAAAAAGGGAAGAAATGGATAACAATAAGAGAAAAGTGTGCTTGAAAGTGCAAAGTAGTTGACAAAGTTTAATTTTGAATAAGGGTCCTTGGTCCCATTCAGCCCTTAAACACTTGTTTGAGCCTTATATCTCTCTTTTCATAACCACTAACCTTGGCCACGTTATAATCCTTAAAAAGTTTATTTTGATCAATGAATGATTGCTTTTATTTTCATAAGTTTTATTTTGAGGCAAAATGTTATGCTCATCCAAGTATCTAGCTCATTGCTCTTTAAAAAAAGGAAAAAAAAGAATTAAAAAAAAGAAAAAAATATAGACTAATACTGGGGCAAGTGTCTACCCTGTTTGAGCTAGCCCTACACTGTGGCATTTTTTTTCTCTATCTCGGTTTGGCTTATATTGGGGCAAAACTTTTGGTTCAATTTGGCCCTACACTGGGGTAAATTTTTTTTTCTAGCTCGGTTGGACGTACACTGGGACAAATCTTTTGGTCACTAGGGCGAGTTTTTGCCCTATTCAATTTAGTCCTAAACTAGGGCAAATTTCTCTTTGGATCAATTTAGCCTTACACTAGGACAAGTTTCTACCATGTTTGATTCGACTCTAAGCTGGGGCAATTTCTCTTTTCATTTGTTCATTTTGACATACACTCGGGCAAATCTTTTGGTCATTAGGGTGAGCTTTTGCGCTATTCAATTAAGTCCTAGATTAGGGCAAAATTCTCTTTGATTCAACTTGGCTTGGTGTAGATGCTCAGTAGAAAGAAATCGTTGACCATAATGTCTATTAGGCAACTAAAGATCATTTTCATAAAGGTCGAACTAATCCATATTGGGGTAACACCTCTTTGAATCTTATACTATTGTTTATGTAGTGAAACTTCCAAGTCCAATCTGGAAGTTGTTCACTTCTTTCTTGTTGTACTTTTGAATTCATGTTTGTGTGTTACGTAATGCTTCAGGTAAGGTGAACATGAGTACAACATTATGATTTGACCATCTAATGGTAACTCCCTGAAGAACAATTTAGACTGAAAAGAACTTGTAAGTTCCAATTGAAGGGCGAAATGTTATCCTAAGGGATAACCTAGAAACAAGAGGTACCAAAAAAAAAAGATGGAAGTGAAGATTTTGAAGAAAGCTAGGAAGAAGAGAGGGACCGTGTGCCTGATGAGCAAACTTGAAAGGAAAGATACTCAATGCTTGAAGATCCCAAGGAATTTGAAATAAGTTGATAAGCCCTAGTTTGCGAGTGTAACATCCTAAAAATTTTGTATCTCTTAATTAGTAATTTTGACAGTTAACAGAATTTTACTGTTTAGTAATTTCTGGATATTGTAAAATTATTTTGATTATTCCGTCAGCGTATTTGATCGTTTTGAGTAATTTACTCCATGTCAGAAAAATAAAAATTTTTGGGCCGAAGAAAACTTTACGTAATTTAATTTTTACCGTTAGGTTTTAATTATTTTACGTAATCTGGTTTGATATTTGTGCGTTTTCTAATATTTGTGATTTTGTGGATGATTATGAAATTTTTTTTACTGTTTGTGGGCCCAGGGGGTGTATGTGGGCCCAGGTGGCCATACATGGGCCTAGGTGGGTCCCGCAAAGTGAAAATTTTTCTACGCATAGAAAAATTTGTACTGTTTAGATGGAGACAGGGGATCTTACTAAACCTGAATCCAGAAACAGTTTTTGAAATTTTCTTGTACTGTGTTTTGTACTGTATTTAATTATCAGACGATAAAAATACAGTAAAAATATTATTTGTAGGGTTATAGCATACATAAAAATAAATATTATACTGCCTAAGTCAACATTGGTGGTTTGGATATCCACCATTAATTTAATCAATGATGGAGATTTAATCTAAACAAGCTTAATAAGGAAGGCTTTCATATCAACCGTCGATTTAATCAACGGTGTAGGATAAGTCTAATATAATGGCTATGACCATTTATAACCATTGGATTTAGAATTGATCAAGGGTGGAGATTTGGTCTTGTAAAGTAACAAAGACCATTTATGACCATTGGATGAAGAATTAATCAAGGGTGGAGATTTGGTCTTAAAAAGTAACAAGGACCATTTATGACCATTGAATGTTAATTTAATCTATGGTAGAGATTTGGTCTTAAAAAGTGACAAAGACCATTTATGACCCTTGGATGTAAAGTTAGAAGGAGTAGTCTTGACCCTTCATTTTGGAGACACATCTAAGGGCTAGGATTTAAAGAAGGAAAAATCTAATGGCCTAGATTAAGTCTTCTAAATCAAAAGTCTACCTAAATCCTAACCATTGAATTAATCAATGGTCTAGAATGCTCTAGATGGTGGCTAATTATGATGACAAATAATTGAATGCATTATGAAGAGGGGGGACGGTTTTTGGTGGCTTAAGAGAGTAGCAAAGTGGAAGACCACCATTATTACTCATTCTTGGTCTTTCTTTGTCAATTTCAAGAAGCTAACACTTCAAAAATTTCTCTCCATTTCTCTTCTCCCCATGTTTCGGCCAAGCACCCAAGAGTACCCTCCATCACTCTTTAATTTCAAACAACCATATTTCTTGAATCCTTACCTTATTCTAAGCAACTTTCATGTTGGAGACTTTCTCTAAATCATTCATTTTCTAGGAGTTTTTCCAAGAGCAAGTTCTAAGGTTTTTGAGGTGAAGTGTAAGAAAACTTCATTTCTTTTCTTCTTTTTCATGATCTAAACCATGTTTGATCCATGGTTCCTCTTAATCAAGCTTAGTATACTAATTTCTATGTATTTTGTTTTGTATTTGAGAAGCCCTTGGTGGTGAAGGGCTTGGAAAAAGAAGCAAAACAAAGAGCTTTTGAGGATCTTCAAGAGGTAAGAGGGAGATCCACCTCACCAACCAAATATGGTGGTGAGAGATGGTCTTATATTTGATGGATGGTGAATCCATGTGAGGATTCATATCCACGGTTATGTAATAATTTATGGGTGTTTATGTGCTTTGATTATTTGCCTATGTTTGGTATGATTTGCATGATTTATTGCTTTGATTTTGGCATGCTTGTGATATATATTTGAATATGTATGTATATGCCATGATGTGATGATGGAAAGAAAATCAATTTTTGGTTCCAATGGCCAAAGGGAGGCTACGGTTTTTGACTCTCAAGATTGAGGTCTATGTTGAAAATTTTCAAGAACAAGGGAATTAATTTTTGATCCCTAGAACATGGTGAATTTCGGCCAAGACACCTCAAGATAGGTGTTCACAAATTAAGATTTTTATGAATGATGAGATGAGATGTTTAGAAAAACAAGGAAAATGAACAAAGGGTTTATTTTTCAATGAGTACATGAACACGGTTTTAGAAGGATTTTTATTGATTTATTTTGTATAAAAAGTTTTTAAGTGTTTTACTAAACATGAGTTTTAAATGAAAATAACAATGTTGATTTTAAGTATTTGCAAAGAAAGTGAAAAAGGATTTATAAAGAAAATGAAAATGGATTTGCAAGAAAGTGAAAAATGAAAATGAACAAATGACGTGATTTCAAAGACCAAGTGTTCACGGTTTTTGTAAAGGATTTTTAATGGTTTTGTTTATGTAAAACCATATCAATTTAGAAGGAAAAAAATATATTTGATGGTTTCAATAGTCATGTCCACGTTTTTGAGGGCTTGTAATGCCTTGATTTTTATGAACAAAGTGATTTTCAAAGTAGAAATGTAACTTGATTCAATACAAGAATTTGGAAAGGGAATTAGAGCATTTACCACTTAAGAAAATCAAGTTTTTGTAAACGAAAATGTTTTCGAACTTCAATTTATTTTGAAGAAGGATGTGTTTGGAAATGATTTGGGAAAAATGAATAATATAATGGTGTTTTGAAAATTTACTAACGTATAACTGATTTTCTAGTTTTGAAATACGTTAGAAAATGTTAAGTTTTGAAACGTTGATTCATATCAAAGGAAAATTGATTTTTGTGGATTATATTTTGGAAAAGGATTTCTTGTGTAAAGAAATGTGGAAAAAGATTTTCTTGAGTAAGAAATTGTGAAAAATGAAATATAAAGTCATATTATTTTGAGAAAGGTTGAAAATGAATTTTTGAAGGATAAGAAATATTTTCTGTAATGAAATGGTGATGAAAAATATTTTACGTATCTTAAAAACGTGATTTTTAAGCTACGCAATTTGAAAAATATGTTGAAAATGATATTGATTTATTTAAGTCCAAAATAATGTTTGGAATATTGAGGAATATTTTACGTGATTGTAAAATGTTGAAAAATATTTTACGTATCTTAAAAACGATTTGGAATACGTTAAAATATTTCTACGCGATTTGAATTACGTTTAAATATTTTTACGTAATTTGAACTACTGTTGAAAAATCAATATGTGATTTCAAAGTGATAGAATATTTTTACGTGATTGTGAAAATGACGGAAAATCGTTATGTGATTTGGAAAGTGTTTTAAATATTTAGAGAATGATGGAAAATGGTTTACGCGACTTAAAAGAATGATTTTTTAGTTACGTAATTTTGAAACAGTGAAAAAATACTATGCAATTTGAGAAACGTATATTTTTACGCGATTGAGAAAAACGTTGAAAAATTAATATGTCATTTAAAAGTACAACAGAAGAGTTGCAGCATTTTGAAAACGTCACAGAAATGTTACGAAATTTTGTAAACATAATAGTAGTGTTACGGTATTGTGAAAACGTAATAAAAATGTTTTGGAATTTTAAAAATGTAACAAAAGTGTTACGGTATTTCGAAAATGCAACAGAAGTGTTGTAGAATTGTGAAAACGTAACGGGAATGTTGTGCAATTTTGTGAAAACACGACGAAAGTGTTTTATAACTATGAAAATGTGATAACATGATTTTGCTATTGAATATACAGTATGAATTACTGTCGAACCAGTGTATGGACACTGTTTGTAAAAATGACAAATTTTGCCTGTGATTGGCATTTGGTGCATTTTATATGCATTGGAAAGATATGCCTGTGATTGGCATTGGTGCATTATATATGCATTGGAAAAATATGCGTTGAAGCATATGATTACATGAACAAATGAAAAGATTTGGCCCTTGTGGTTGGACTTGCACTAATATATTCGTGCATTGTATAAAGTATAGCTAATAAGCTATTTTGGCCCTTGTGGTTGAAGAGGAAATGAGAATTGATAGTGAGGTCTATGATGGATCCTGGGGGTGTCAAAGCGCGGCAGTCGACCAGTGGATATCTGTCTGTGGGCTAAGGCTGGACCATATGCCACTTGGCGATGCAGTCCGTTGCAACGCATTGACGATACCCGACAAGAACACGATTCTTTTCAACGACTAGGAGATTGTCTGTGGGCTTAGGCTGGGCAATTAACCAGAGCATTCTTCTCGAAATTGTGAAAACCTCCATGGAGTTGTTTTTGAAAAACTGAGTCTATGTGCGCATGCATGAATCTGAGCATTTATATCTGTATGATATATTAATTGAGGAATATTGGCTATGACAATTGTTTTGAATACTTGGATGATGATGATGATAATTAGACAATGTTGAAGACATTATCGTAATTGTTGTTTATGATAATTGAACTGATGAATGATTAGATGATGATAGTTGATTAATATTGAATATATTATTGGAAGTCTGGTATGATATCCATGTATGATATTGCTATTTGTGTTATCTCTGTGCTGCCATGTTGGTATTGGTGTAAGTGATCTCACCTCTTTGCTATGTTGTCTTCTTGTCATGTGTCTGTATTGTTAAAATTATACAGTAGAAGGAACGAGTTGTCTTAGACATAACGGGTTGTAGATACTCTGAGATCGCTGACAACATTAAAGAGTGGCTGTCCCAGGTTCAATGATGTGCCGGGTAGACAAGGAGTAGAGTTCTGATGCATCAAGTTGGATACAAGAGAAGGAATGAGTATCTTAAGTTTTATCGTTAGTGTTATACCGTGCTATTAAGTAGGACTCGTCATAGGGTTTGCTACTGTTAAAAAGAGAGAGTTTTTTATTAGTTTTATATTTCTCTTTAAATTGTTAAATATTAATTGGTATCAATATTGTATACTAAATATATTTTCAGTAATACTTAGTAAGTTTATGTTTCAGTAAAGATGAAATTTTAAAACTCACATTTTATAACTCAAACCTTGTGCGAACTTCTTTTCAGATTATGAGTCGGGAGTCAGACATGTGATACCCTAAGGAGGATGTTACATTAGTTAGTATCAGAGCACGGTTTGAGTCTTTTGGGGTTTGTGGTTAGGTTTATTTTGCTTGTGTTGTGTTCTTTGTGTTATTGTTTTCCGAAAAGAAACAATGTTATTTACAATGGATATTAGATCCATTGTATTTCGATCCGCATGCCTGAAAAAAAAACGGAAATGGCTCGGGATAGTTGTACTTGTGTGGAAGCAGAACATGTTACTAGTAATGCAGTTGCAACTATGAGAGCAATGTGGAAAGACGACTGCACGAACAGAGGATCGCTGAACAGCGGAAATTGGAAGTTGAAGTTCAGGATCTGATGGAAGAGAATCAGTTTTGGAATATAAGATATCGTAATTTTGGAACCTAGTATTTTTTTAGGGATATTGGGAAAGTAATTGATTTCAATGGAAGACGTATTTACAACCATTGAGGAAACCAAAAGCAGTAAGTGATGTGAAAGAAGGTACTTAATGAAGGAATGTACGTCAAGGAAACAATTTGTGGAAAAGTTGGACACATTTTCCCAGAGATTATGCTCTTTGAAAACAGAGTTTTCTGTTAGTAAAATTTTAGATAGTAAGGGAAGTTGTTACTCTGAATGGAACGGGAGTGTTCTAAGCTGAAGACCTAAACAAGGGAGATTGTACTGCAAGAGGTAATTCTTTGATCATAGTGTATATCTTTGGGAGGAAACCTGTTCTTTGTATAATATGATTGAGTAGATCAATTATATTTTAGAGTTATCCGTAATCCTCTGGTCTGTTTCTTTCTGTTTCTATTTTTAGCCAATCGAGCTACTTGTGTTATTCAAATTATTGTGGTAGATCAAATTTTTGCGTTAGTTTGATCTATTTTATAAACAGATGTGATCTTTGAAAATGGATTGGTTATTTTTCAACCATACCCTATAAGATTATTTCAACAAAGTGTGAGTAATTCAGAGAAAATCTATTCTTGAAAATTAGGGTTACACCCAATTCTTTGTTGGATATGTTCGATAACATATTCAATTCGTTTTGTTATTTTCCATGATGTTTTCTTTCATCTACTGCAATTGAAGGAATATCTTGCAAGGAAGGATATTCCTATATTTATATCTGCCACATCGTATCAAAGTGGCGCTGTGGAAGCGAGGTGGATTCTTCAAAAGTTGAAGAAGTTCGTCAATGTGAAAAGTTAAGACGGTAATGGAAAACCGTAGAAAAAATTTATTGAGATATTTGTTTGATCAGGAGAAGTGAACAGGAGATAAAGAACTTTCATTGGTGAAAAGATGGAAGAGGAATAGTTGTATTTATTCCGAGGATGTGAAATCATGGTTATTAAATTTCGAGGATGAAATTTCTGTAATAAGAGGAGTATTGTAACATCCTAAAAATTTCGTATCTCTTAATTAGTAATTTTGACAGTTAACAGAATTTTACTATTTAGTATTTTCTGGATACTGTAAAATTATTTTGATTATTCCGTCAGCATATTTGATCGTTTTGAGTAATTTACTCCGTGTCAGAAAATAAAAATTTTTGGGCCGGGAAAAACTTTACGTAATTTAATTTTTGCCGTTAGGTTTTAATTATTTTACGTAATCTGGTTTGATATTTGTGTGTTTTCTAATATTTGTGATTTTGTGGATGATTATGAAATTTTTTTTACTGTTTGTGGGCCCAGGGGGTGTATGTGGGCCCAGGTAGCCATACATGGGCCCAGGTGGGTCCCGCAAAGTGAAAAGTTTTCTACGCATAGAAAAATTTGTACTGTTTAGATGGAGACAGGGGATCTTACTAAACCTGAATCCGGAAACAGTTTTTGAAATTTTCTTGTACTGTGTTTTGTACTGTATTTAATTATCGAACGATAAAAATACAGTAAAAATATTATTTGTAGGGTTATAGCAGACATAAAAATAAATATTATACTGCCTAAGTCAACATTGGTGGTTTGGATATCCACCATTAATTTAATCAGTGATGGAGATTTAATCTAAACAAGCTTAATAAGGAAGGCTTTCATATCAACCGTCGATTTAATCAACGGTGTAGAATAAGTCTAATATAATGGCTATGACCATTTATAACCATTGGATTTAGAATTGATCAAGGGTGGAGATTTGGTCTTGTAAAGTAACAAAGACCATTTATGACCATTGGATGAAGAATTAATCAAGGGTGGAGATTTGGTCTTAAAAAATAACAATGACCATTTATGACCATTGGATGTTAATTTAATCTATGGTAGAGATTTGGTCTTAAAAAGTGACAAAGACCATTTATGACCCTTGGATGTAAAGTTAGAAGGAGTAGTCTTGACCCTTCATTTTGGAGACACATCTAAGGGCTAGGATTTAAAGAAGGAAAAATCTAATGGTCTAGATTAAGTCTTCTAAATCAAAAGTCTACCTAAATTCTAACCATTGAATTAATCAATGGTCTAGAATGCTCTAGATGGTGGCTAATTATGATGACAAATAATTGAATGCATTATGAAGAGGGGGGACAATTTTTGGTGGCTTAAGAGAGTAGCAAAGTGGAAGACCACCATTATTACTCATTCTTGGTCTTTCTTTGTCAATTTCAAGAAGCTAACACTTCAAAAATTTCTCTCCATTTCTCTTCTCCTCCATGTTTCGGCCAAGCACCCAAGAGTACCCTCCATCACTCTTTAATTTCAAACAACCATATTTCTTGAATCCTTACCTTATTCTAAGCAACTTTCATGTTGGAGACTTTCTCTAAATCATTCATTTTCAAGGAGTTTTTCCAAGAGCAAGTTCTAAGGTTTTTGAGGTGAAGTGTAAGAAAACTTCATTTCTTTTCTTCTTTTTCATGATCTAAACCATGTTTGATCCATGGTTCCTCTTAATCAAGCTTAGTATACTAATTTCTATGTATTTTGTTTTGTATTTGAGAAGCCCTTGGTGGTGAAGGACTTGGAAAAAGAAGCAAAACAAAAAGCTTTTGAGGATCTTCAAGAGGTAAGAGGGAGATCCACCTCACCAACCAAATATGGTGGTGAGAGATGGTCTTATATTTGATGGATGGTGAATCCATGTGAGGATTCATATCCATGATTATGTAATAATTTATGGGTGTTTATGTGCTTTGATTATTTGCCTATGTTTGGTATGATTTGCATGATTTATTGCTTTGATTTTGGCATGCTTGTGATATATATTTGAATATGTATGTATATGCCATGATGTGATGATGGAAAGAAAATCAATTTTTGGTTCCAATGGCCAAAGGGAGGCTATGGTTTTTGACTCTCAAGATTGAGGTCTATGTTGAAAATTTTCAAGAACAAGGGAATTAATTTTTGATCCCTAGAACATGGTGAATTTCGGCCAAGACACCTCAAGATAGGTGTTCACAAATTAAGATTTTTATGAATGATGAGATGAGATGTTTAGAAAAACAAGGAAAATGAACAAAGGGTTTATTTTTCAAAGAGTACATGAACACGGTTTTAGAAGGATTTTTATTGATTTATTTTGTATAAAAAGTTTTTAAGTGTTTTACTAAACATGAGTTTTAAATGAAAATAACAATGTTGATTTTAAGGATTTGCAAAGAAAGTGAAAAAGGATTTATAAAGAAAATGAAAATGGATTTGCAAGAAAGTGAAAAATGAAAATGAACAAATGACGTGATTTCAAAGACCAAGTGTTCACGGTTTTTGTAAAGGATTTTTAATGGTTTTGTTTGTGTAAAACCATATCAATTTAGAAGGAAAAAAATATATTTGATGGTTTCAATAGTCATGTCCACGTTTTTGAGGGCTTGTAATGCCTTGATTTTTATGAACAAAGTGATTTTCAAAGTAGAAATGTAACTTGATTTAATACAAGAATTTGGAAAGGGAATTAGAACGTTTATCACTTGAGAAAATCAAGTTTTTGTAAACAAAAATGTTTTCGAACTTCAATTTATTTTGAAGAAGGTTGTGTTTGGAAATGATTTGGGAAAAATGAAGAATATAATGGTGTTTTGAAAATTTACTAACGTATAACTGATTTTCTAGTTTTGAAATACATTAGAAAATGTTAAGTTTTGAAACGTTGATTCATATCAAAGGAAAAGTGATTTTTGTGGATTATATTTTGGAAAAGGATTTCTTGAGTAAAGAAATGTGGAAAAAGATTTTCTTGAGTAAGAAAATGTGAAAAATGAAATACAAAGTCATATTATTTTGAGAAATGTTGAAAAGGAATTTTTGAAGGATAAGAAATATTTTCTGTAATTAAATGGTGATGAAAAATATTTTACGTATCTTAAAAACGTAATTTTTAAGCTACGCAATTTGAAAAATGTGTTAAAAATGATATTGATTTATTTAAGTCTAAAATAATGTTTGGAATATTGAGGAATATTTTACGTGATTGTAAAATGTTGAAAAATATTTTACGTATCTTAAAAATGATTTGGAATACGTTAAAATATTTCTACGCGATTTGGAATACGTTAAAATATTTCTACGTAATTTGAACTACTGTTGAAAAATCAATATGTGATTTCAAAGTGATAGAATATTTTTACGTGATTGTGAAAATGACGAAAAATGGTTATGTGATTTGGAAAGTGTTTTAAATATTTAGAGAATGATGGAAAATGATTTACGCGACTTAAAAGAATGATTTTTTAGTTACGTAATTTTGAAACAGTGAAAAAATACTATGCAATTTGAGAAACATATATTTTTACGCGATTGAGAAAAACGTTGAAAAATTAATACGTCATTTAAAAGTACAACAGAAGAGTTGCAGCATTTTGAAAACGTAACAGAAATGTTACGAAATTTTGTAAACATAACAGTAGTGTTACGGTATTGTGAAAACGTAATAAAAATGTTTTGGAATTTTAAAAACGTAACAAAAGTGTTACGGTATTTCAAAAATGCAACAGAAGTGTTGTGGAATTGTGAAAACGTAACGGGAATGTTGCTCAATTTTGTGAAAACACGACGAAAGTGTTTTATAACTATGAAAATGTGATAACATAATTTTGCTATTGAATATACAGTATGAATTACCGTCGAACCAGTGTATGGACACTGTTTTTAAAAATGACAAGTTTTGCCTGTGATTGGCATTTGGTGCATTTTATATGCATTGGAAAGATATGCCTGTGATTGGCATTGGTGCATTATACATGCATTAGAAAAATATGCGTTGAGGCATATGATTACATTGAACAAATGAAAAGATTTGGCCCTTGTGGTTGGACTTGCACTGATATATTCATGCATTGTATAAAGTATAGCTAATAAGCTATTTTGGCCCTTGTGGTTGAAGAGGAAATGAGAATTGATAGTGAGGTCTATGATGGATCTTGGGGGCGTCAAAGCGCGGCAGTCGACCAGTGGATATCTGTCTGTGGGCTAAGGCTGGACCATATGCCACTTGGCGATGCAGTCCGTTGCAACGCATTGACGATACCCGACAAGAAATTGTGAAAACCAGAGCATTCTTCTCGAAATTGTGAAAACCTCCATGGAGTTGTTTTTGAAAATCTGAGTCTATGGCGCATGCATGAATCTGAGCATTTATATCTGTATGATATATTAATTAAGGAATATTGACTATGACAATTGTTTTGAATACTTGGATGATGATGATGATAATTAGACAATGTTGAAGACATTATCGTAATTGTTGTTTATGATAATTGAACTGATGAATGATTAGATGATGATAGTTGATTAATGTTGAATATATTATTGGAAGTCTAGTATGATATTCCTGTATGATATTGCTATTTGTGTTATCTCTGTGCTGCCATATTGGTATTGGTGTAGGTGATCTCACCTCTTTGCTATGTTGTCTTGTTATGTCTATATTGTTAAAATTATACAGTAGAAGGAACGAGTTGTCTTAGACATAACGGGTGGTAGATACTCTGAGATCACTAACAACATTAAAGAGTGGCTTTCCCAGGTTCGATGATGTGCTGGGTAGACAAGGAGTAGAGTTCTGATGCATCAAGTTGGATACAAGAGAAGGAATGAGTATCTTAAGTTTTATCGTTAGAGTTATACCGTGCTATTAAGTAGGACCCGTTATTGGGTTTGCTACTGTTAAAAAGAGAGAGTTTTCTATTAGTTTTATATTTCTCTTTAAATTGTTAAATATTAATTGGTATCAATATTGTATACTAAATATATTTTCAGTAATACTTAGTAAGTTTATGTTTCAGTAAAGAGAAAATTTTAAAACTCACATTTTATAACTCAAACCTTGTGCGAACTTCTTTTCAGATTATGAGTCGGAAGTTAGACATGTGATACCCTAAGGAGGGTATTACCGCGAGAGCCTGCACTCGAGTTTGATGGATCAAAATTTTCTGAGAGAAGCAATGGTATGGTGTGGATAGTGATTAAAATTAAGGACAAATTCAGTTTCCAAGTTCCACAAAAAATGTAAAACCTTGCAACCAGTTGTAGTTAGCAAGGGTCGATCCACAGAGAACTATTTCAATTAACACTATGAATTGATTCCTAATTTAAACTCTAAAGGTTAACATACAGTAAAAAAAGGGGTTTTGGGGTTTTGATGAGTATTGAATCAAATCAACAACAATAATAATAACATAAACTAGAAATGATAGATTAAATGAATTGGTTAAGAGATGGAATCCACTACTAGATTTATATGATATTGCTAACCCACATATCCTTTTTATTCCAACATCTTCAATTATATTTCTACCCAATTGTGAGATTAAATCTCTATTTTCCTTAGGTTTTGGCCAATTTAGTAACCGCTCAAATCATCTCCTATTTACTGATTAATTATAAAGTAACTGCTCTTGCAACTAACTAACAATTGTATTAAGATTTAAAAAACCAATTACGCTAAGATCTAATCACACACTGGGATTAAATTACTTAGATCATATATTCCTCTAGATTTATCACTGTAACCGCATACATAATAATTCTAGAATTACCACTTTATAAACTGGCAAGGATACAAAAACCTTTATACTAACATCATACAATCCTCTAGATTTATCACCACAACCGTGCACATAATAAACCTAGGTCTACCACTTTAAAGTTGGCAAGAGTATAAAGATTCTTTTATCACAAAAATAATCAGAAATATATGAATAGAAACACAACTGTATTGAAATAAACGAATATGCAAGATTCACAAAATCAATACTAGAATTTCATCCTCTCTTAACCAAATGAAAACTTAGCCACACATGATAAATTCAAAAGCAACAGAAAAACATAAGAAATACATTGTATGAAATAAAGTTGCAGAGAAAACTAAAGATCAAACTAGTTTCTAAGGATAGTGGATGATTGATCTCCAATTGCTCGAACTCGAAACTCCAATCTTCAATTAGATTTCCCTCCTTCTTGTTCTTCTTCTTCTCTTTAGCTTCTAAAACTCAAATTACAAACTACATATGAAACGAAATGATAAACTACCTAAGAAACTGAAAGAAAAACCTAAGAAAAACCTAAAAACTATCTAAAAACTAAAAAAACTTTGTCCCCTACTTTCTTCACTTATATTTATAGAGAATTTAGGGTCCAGTAGAAGACACGATCGTGTCTCATTTAGATACAACCGTGTCTCATAAGTCAGAAGCTTTCCGAGAGTTAGACATGGCCGTGTGAAGCCAAAAAAAGGAGACACGACCGTGTGTCCATGAGACACGACTGTGTCTCATGTCATAATAGCGTGTTCAATAAATTATGACAGGATTGTATGCACGTTTTGACTAACTTCAGCGTGTGTGGCAAGTTTTGGGAGGGACACGGTTGTGTCTCTTGACATCATCATTGTATTGGAAAAGCTTGGGGGACACAACCGTGTGAGTGAGAGACATGACCGCGTCACTTGTAAAAATGACTTTTCTGCATTTTTTTGGGAAGGCATGGTCGTGTGAGTGGGAGACCAGGCCGTGTCTTAAGTCAGAAGCTTCATCCAAGTTAGACATGGCCATGTCTAAGTCCTTAAATGTTCCTAAACTGACACGGAACCCTACCAAAGCCAGAATGGACCTCTTTTGCCTTGAAAACTCGATATCTTCGCTTGCTTTCATCCAAATGTATTAAATCTCTCAATTCTACAAAAATGAAGATAATGATAAGGATCAAACTAAAACTCACTCTTAATTATAGGCAATTAACTAATAAAAAGTTATCAAAATCAACTCTGATCACACCCCCACACTTGAGCTTTTGCTTGTCCTCAAGCAAAGAATAGGAATCAACAGCAAGATCAAACGCAACATCCAGAGATATGAATCAAGGAGAATTCCAGAATTTTAAAAATTTAAGATCAACAATCAAATCCAATCAATCAAGATCATTCAGCAATTTAAAACAATAAGATTCTTTAGCCTAGCTTGCAACTTTTCTCTTCACCAAACATATGAGATCACTCATCTTTCCATTGCTCAAGAGTTTAAGGACAAAGAGATCACTCAAATTTCTCATGAAAAATGCAAAACCATAGGCTTGCCTATCAATCTCATCTCCACTTTCAAGTTTACATACATAGCAAGAATCAAAAGGGCTTCATCTGGTTGTAATAGGGTCAAAGGTAGCAATCAAAGGTAGGAAAAAGGTAAATAAGGGTAAAGAACTATCAATACAGAACATAATTAGGCTGAAATCATGATGCACAAGGATTTAAACAATTCTCATATTCAACCCAATATTTTCATTATTCTTCACCAATAATTCTTTTCCTTTTTTTATATATAAATACCCTTGAAGATAAAAACAACTTTTCAAGACTTTTTGATCAACACATCAGATGCTC
Organism: Ormosia emarginata; assembly: GCA_029884605.1. Classification (NCBI taxonomy): domain Eukaryota; kingdom Viridiplantae; phylum Streptophyta; class Magnoliopsida; order Fabales; family Fabaceae; genus Ormosia; species Ormosia emarginata. Next base: position 26,530,876 of record JAQQTP010000074.1, on the reverse strand, counting down.
CAAAGAATTCAACCTGATTATTCAGTTGGGTATTCAAAGAAATCAAATTCAGGCTCAAATGGGGAAACTAAGGGGTTATTTTATCAATACAACTCTAAAAGTCAAGAAAGAATAAAGCCTAATTGCCTTAATCATATTCAAGCATGTATGTGAATCATTAAAGTTTTAACAAGATATCAAAGCAAGTTTTAGCGCACATTAGTCAAGAGAAAATTCACTCTAGAAGGAAAATAAGACTTTATTTATAAAAAATTCAGTCGTTAAGGCTTAAAACTCACTTTCTGGTTAAATTGATAAAGAAAACAGAAACAAGCAGATATGGCTAATTTCCAACAAAGATGCTGAATTTCACTTGTCTTAGTTGAACAAGATTGCTTCACACAAAATAATCTCATGATCAATAGATTCCCCTTTCAAACATATCTCTATCAACTTAGACTAAATCGAGCAATTAATACACAATTCCAGCTTAATTATCAATGTTACTCAAGTGTTCACAAAGTACAGTATCACTCCCCCACACTTAAGATAAACATTGTCCTCAATGTGTGAGAGAAATAAATAAAAAGGGTAAAGAAAAGAGCAATACAACCTGATGATGAGTGAAATAATGGTAGGCAGAAAAGAAGCGCAACAGTCAACGCCACAACAGACCCTGAAAAATCCCAAACATATGCTTAATATTTAAAACAAAATAATAGAAATAACAAAAACAACTAAGAAGAAGAACAAAAACATGGGTCGTTTAGAGTCAGATTCCTAAGACTGTAACACTTATGGTTGTCCCTGAAGAAATTCCATAAATTCATGATGAACGAATCCATATGAATGCATCTCAAGAGTCAATAAGATATAACATATTCCTTACTCAGCTCATTCGTAATAAATTATAATTTATCTTATCGGTTTGCCGAAACCATCCCCAAGGACTTAAAAGCAAATCTAGTCGGGTTGCCTCCCAATAAGTGCTTGTTTAACGTCATTAGCTCGACGTTGGGACACTTCTCAGTAATCTTTATAATGTGGATGGAGAATGTTCATCTCTTCCACTTCTTCATTGTCTGGAAGCTCATGGTAAGGCTTGAGATGGTGTCCATTGACCTTCAATGTTTTTCCAGATGTCTTACTTATGATTTCCACTATACCAAAAGGAAAAACATTAGTCACCAGAAATGGTTCAATCCATTTAGAACGTAGTTTACCTGGAAACAATTTTAGTCTGGATTGGTACAGTAGCACTTTTTGTCCTTTGTTAAAGTTCTTCCTAGAGATCATGTGGTCATGGAATGCCTTAGTTTTTGTCTTATAAATGAGGGCATTTTCAAAGGCCTCATTTTGCAGTTCTTCCAACTCCTGTAGTTGGAGCTTCCTCTGCTTCCCAGCACTTTCCAACTCCAAATTGACTTGCTTAATGGCCCAATAAGATCGATGTTGCAGCTTAACGGGCAAATGACTGGGCTTTTCAAATACCAACCAAAATGGGGACATACCAATTGGGGTCTTATATGCAGTCATGTAAGCCCATAATGCATCATCAATTCTTAAACTCCAATCCTTGCATGTTGGATTAACAGTCTTTTCAAGGATTGACTAGATTTCACGGTTGGATACTTTAGTTTGCCCATTTATCTGGGGATGATAGGGAGTGAAAATTATGTGCATCACTCTTTATTTCTTCAAAAGAGCATCAAACAATCTGTTGCAAAAATGTGTCCTTTGATCACTAATTATGGCTTTCGGAGTTCCAAACCTTGAGAAAATATATGACTTTACAAAATCCACAACAGTTTTGGAGTCATCAGATCTGGTGGCTTTTGCTTCCACCCATTTAGACTCATAATCAACAAATAAAAGAATATATGAAAAACCAAAAGAAGGGGAAAATAGTCCCATGAAGTCAATGCCCCACACATCAAATACTTCCACAAAGATGATCGGGGATTGAGGCATTTGATTCTGAGGACCTATATTACCTGTTCTTTTACAGTAGTCACAAGACTTACAAAAGTTATAAGTATCCTTGAATGGTCAATAGAAACCACTGTCAAGTACCTTGTTGGTTGTCCTTTTTATTCCAAAATGTCCTCCACAAGCATATGTGTGACAAAAGGAGAGAATGGAGTGAGTCTCTGAGTCCACAATACACCTCCTAATTACTTGATTTGCACAATGTTTCCAGAGGTAAGGATCATCCCATATGTAATATTTATAATCACTCCTCAGTTTATCTCTTTGAGCCTTGTTCCAACTTTCTAGAAAGTCTTTGGTGACCAAGTAATTAACAATATCAGCATACCAAGGGATTATAGCCTTGATGGCCAAGAGATACTCATCCGGAAAACTTTCTATGATTGGTATTTCCTCCTCCTCAGTCACCAACATACTCAAATGGTCTGCTACTACGTTTTCACTTCCCTTTTTGTCTTTTATTTCCAAGTCAAATTCCGGGAGTAGTAGAATCCATTGGAGCAATCTAGGCTTCACTTCTTTTTTTGTGAGAAGATACTTCAAAGTTGCATGCTCTGAAAAAATAATTACTTTAGAACCAATAAGATATGATCTGAATTTTTATAAAGCAAACACCACAGCTAGAAGTTCTTTTTCAGTTGTAGAGTAATTAAGTTGAGCATCATTTAGAGTCCTTGATGCGTAATAGATAACATAAGGCACTCTATCAACTCACTGTCCTAGGACAACCCCTACCACGAAGTCACTGATATCACACATCAGCTCAAATGGTAGCTCCCAATTTGGTGGCCTTATGATAGGCACAACAGTCATCAATTCCTTGAGCTTAGTGAAAGCTCCCATACATTTCTCATCAAAGTTGAATGGAACATCCTTTTGAAGTAGTTTGCGAAGGGGTAATGATATTTTGGAGAAATCCTTGATAAATCTTCGGTAGAAACCTGTATGACCAATGAAAGAACGAATTTCCTGCACACTAGTGGGTGGGGGTAAAGAATGCATGAGTTCTACCTTAGCTTTATCTACCTCAATTCCCCTAGCAGAAATTACATGACCCAACAATATACCTTTCTCTACTATGAAATGACATTTTTTCTAACTCAGCACAAGGTTAGTGTCAATGCATCTTTTTAACACCAATGTTAGGTGTTCTAAATAGTTCTCAAAACCATTTCCAAAAACACTGAAATCATCCATAAAGACCTCTATAATGCTTTCAATATAATCAGAAATTATGCTTATCATGCATCTCTGAAAGGTCCTTAGTGCATTGCAAAGTCCAAAAGGCATTCGCCTATATGCAAAGGTACCAAATGGACAAGTGAAAGTGGTTTTGTCCTGATCTTCTAGAGCAATGGCAATTTGATTATAACCTGAAAATCCATCCAGAAAATAGTAGTGAGAATGACCAACTAATCTCTCCAACATTTGATCAATAAAAGGTAAAGGAAAGTGGTCTTTTTTAGTGGTAGCATTTAGCTTCCTATAACCAATGCAAACACGCCACCCTGTTTGTAACCTAGTGGGGATAAGCTCATTTTCAGCATTTCTTACCACAGGAATTCCAAATTTCTTTGGTACTACCTGGAGTGGGCTTACCCACTTGCTGTCAGAAATGGGGTAAATCACCTGCACACTTAGGAGCTTCAGTATCTCTTTTTTCACAACCTCCACCATAGGAGGATTCAACCTTCTCTAGGGGTCTCTCACAGGTTCAGCACCCTCCTCCATTAAGATTTTGTCCATGCAAATGGAGGGACTAATACCCTTGATGTCAGCTATCGACCAACCAATGACTGTTTTGTGCTCTTGCAAAACAACCACTAATTTCTCTTCCTATTCTTGGGTGAGTGACTTTGCAATTATCACTGGAAGTGTTTCTTTCTCTCCTAAGAATATGTATTTAAGATGATCAGGTAATGCTTTTAGTTCTAATTCGGGTACCTACACAACAGAAGGTTGAGGTACATCAGTAGGAATTGATAATTCAACAAAAGAAACCTCATGTTCTTCTGAAGTGGAAGAGAGCTCTTGCAAAGCAGGTACGACATCATCAATGTCCTCATCCCATGACTCTCCTTCATCATCTTTCTTTTCTTACTATATATCTAAGCTTTGAGTCAAAATTGTATCGAGAACATTAAAATGGCCAGACTCAAAAGCTGCAGAAATTAAAGTCTCAAAAGCATCAAAAGAGTCAATTAAACAAGCTGAGTGCACATCACTCGGGTATCTCATGACTTCAAAGATATTGAATCTGATTAGTTCCTCATCAAATTCCATTGTCAATATCCCAGAGTGCACATTAATTTTTGTCTGAGCAGTCTTCAAGAATGGTCTCCCTAACAAGATAGAAGCAGAGTTGAGGGATTTGTCCTCTTCCATGTCCAACACATAAAAGTTTATCACAAACACTAATTCATTCACCTGCACTAAAACATCTTCAACAACACCTTTTGGGTATGCATTAGATCTATCAGCTAATTGAATTATAACACTAGTTGGTTCCAAATGGCCTAGAGGTAAAGATGTATAAATGGAATAAGTAATGACATTTATAGATGCACCTAAATCTAGAAACCTTGTGTTACCTATAGGGCATGGTATGGTGAATGTGTCAGGATCCTTACATTTAGTTGGGAGTTTCTTTTTAATTACAGCTGAAACATTCTCTCCCACTTGGACCCTTTCATTTCCTTTTGTTTATGCATAATTGTTTCAAAAACTTTGCATATCTAGGTACTTGCTTAATAGCATCTAACATAGGGATGTCATTTTCCTAAAAGTCTCTAGGATCTCTTTTTCTATTTCTTCTTTCTTAGTCTTTACCAATCTACTAGGAAAAGGTGCTTTAGTGACATATTTAGGAAGTAGTTTAGGAACACTTACCTTAGGGGCCTTAGAATTGTGCCCTTCCTCTTCTACCTTCTTAGGCTTTTGAGCTTTGTCTTCAGTGACTTGTGGAGAAGATGTGGGTTCATCCAATGTCTTCCCACTTTGCAAGGTGATAGTATTAGCATTTTCCCTCGGATTTACCTCCGGCTGTGAGGGAAGTTTCTCAGAAAGACTTTGTTGATCTCGGTGGCTAACTGCCCCACCTGATTCTGCAAGTTACTGATGGTGGCCCTTATTTCTTGTTGAAATTGAATGTTGTTAGTGGCCATTTGCCTCATTAGCTCCTCCAGATAAGGCTCAGGTTGCTTAGGAGCTTGAACTTGTTGTTGCCTTTGAGGGAAAGGTGCTTGTCTTTGCTGAAACCCTGGAGGTCCATAAGCTTAAGGTTGAGTTTGGGGCTACTTTGCATAGCTAAAGTTAGGATGATCCTTCCACCCTAGATTGTATGTATTGGAGTAGGGATTGTAGTTCTTGGATAGTGCAGAAAATCCCCCACTGCCTCTTCTTCTTCATTTATGTACTCTTGAAGAGTAGGACACATATCAGTAAGATGTGCAGGAGTGTAACAAATACCACAAGCATTAACTGATGCTTTCCCATTATCTATTAGCTTCTTGACCATGGTGGTCAACTAAGCCATTTGTTGCTGCAAGCTAACTGTTTTCACCTCTTTAACTGTTCGCACTCCTGTGTCATTCCTAGTGAAGAATTGTTGAGTGTTCGCAGTCATTCTTGCTATCAATTTTCTGGCCTCTTGTGGAGTCTTATCAACCAAAGCTCTTCCACTAGCAACATTAATCATGTTGTGGTCTATCACTAGCAAACCCTCATAGAAATACTGAATCAGAAGCTGCTCATTGATTTGATGTTGAGGGAAGCTAGCACACAACCTCTTAAACCTTTCCCAATAATCATGAAGTGATTTCCTATGCCTTTGTTGGGTGCTGCAAATTTATTTTCGAAAGGTGGCGGCCTTAGAGGCAGGGAAATATTTATCCAGGAAAGCTCGAGTCATGTCTTGCCATGAATTAATGGATCCGGGTGACAAATAGTACAGCCATTCCTTTGCAGAATCTTTAAATGAGAATGGAAAAGCTCTGGGCTTGACTTGTTCTATTAAAACTTCTACAGGCTTCATGCTGGAACAAACCACATGTATCTCTTTTTTATGCTTGTTAGGATGCTCCCCAGCTAATCCATTGAAAGATAGTAAAAGGTAGATTAGACCAGACTTCAACTCAAATGTCCCTTCAATTTTTGGAATTTCTATGCAAAGGGGCTGTTGGTCTAAATCTGGAGCACCCAATGCCCTTAAAGTATTCTCTGTCATCACCACTTCTTGAGATGTTTCAGAAAATATCTCAGAATTGGATAAATCTATATGGCAGGCAACTTCGACGTTAGTAGGTATGAATTGAAAAGGAAACTGTGAGCTAACTTATTCAAAGTAATGCCTTAGATTCCTCAATTGCTCGTTCACTTCACCACTGGACATGAACACCTGCAAAATAGTCAGAAAAAAAGAGGAAAGTATTAAACTAAAACAAAAACAGAGTGAAAAATAGGAAATAAATTAATAGCGCAATTGGATAATTAGTTTCCCGGCAACGACGCTAAAATTTTGGTGTGGTGTGGATAGTGATTAAAATTAAGGAAAAATTCAGTTGCCAAGTTCCACAAAAAATGTAAAAACCTTGCAACCAGTTGTAGTTAGCAAGGATCGATCCACAAAGAACTAATTCAATTAACACTATGAATTGATTCCTTATTTAAACTCCAAAGGTTAATGTACAGTAAAAAGGGGGTTTTGGGATTTTGATGTGTATTGAATCAAATCAATAACAATAATAATAACACAAACTAGAAATGACAAATTAAATGAATTGGTTAAGAGATGGAATCCACTACTAGATGTATATGATATTGCTAATCCACATATCCTTTTTATTCTAACATGATCAATTATATTTCTACGCAATTATGAGATTAAATCTCTGTTTTCCTTAGGTTTTGGCTAATTTAGCAACTGCTCAAATCAACTCCTAATTACTGATTAATTATAAAGCAACCGCTCTTACAACTAACTAACAATTGCATTAAGATTTAGAAAATCAATTACGCTAAAATTTAATCACACACCGGGATTAAATTGCTTAGATTATATATTCCTCTAGATTTATCACCGTAACCGCGCACATAATAATTCTAGAATTACCACTTTAGAAACTGGTAAGGATACAAAAACCTTTATACTAACATCATACAATCCTTTAGATTTATTACCGCAACTGCACACATAATAAACCTAGGTCTAGCACTTTAAAGTTGGCAATAGTATAAAGATTCTTTTATCACAATAATAATCAGAAATATATGAATAGAAACACAACTGTATTGAAATAAACGAATATGCAGGATTCACAAAATCAATACTAGAATTTCATCCTCTCTTAACCAAATGAAAACTTAGCCACACATGATAAATTCAAAAGCAATAGAAAAACATAAGAAAAACATTGTATGAAATAAAGTTGTAGAGAAAACTAAAGATTAAACTAGTTTCCAAGGATAGAGGATAATTGATCTCCAATTGCTCGAACCCGAGACTCCAATCTTCGATTAGATCTCCCTCTTTCTTGTTCTTCTTCTTCTCTTTAGCTTCGAAAACTCAAATTACAAACTAAATATGAAAGGAAATGATAAACTACCTAAGAAATTGAAAGAAAAACCTAAGACTAACCTAAAAACTATCTGAAAACTAAAAAACTCTGTCCCTTGCCTTCTGCACTTGTATTTATAGGGAATTTGGGGTCCAGCAAGAGACACGGTCATGTCTCATTTAGACACGGCCGTGTCTCATAAGTCAGAAGCTTTCTGAGAGTTAGACACGATTGTGTGAAGCCAAAAGGGGGAGACACGACCATGTCTCATGTCACAATAACATGTTTAACAAATTCTGACAGGATTGCTTGCACGTTTTGACTAACTTCAGTGTGTGTGGCAAGTTTTGGGAGAGACACGGCCGTGTGTCCATGAGACACGGCTGTGTCTCTTGACTTCATCAACGTATTGGAGAAGCTTGGGGGACACGGCCATGTCTCTTGTAAAAATGGCTTTTCTGCATGTTTTTGGGAAGGCACAACTGTGTGAGTTAGTGACACGACCTTGTTTTAAGTCAGTAGCTTCATCGAAGTTAGACATGACCATGTCTAAGTCCTTAAACACTCCTGAACTGACATGGAACCCTACCAAAGCCAGAATGAACCTCTTTTACCTTGAAAACTCGGTATCTTTGCTTGCTTTCATCCAAATGTATTAAATCTCTCAATTCTGCAAAAACGAAGATAATGATAAGGATCCAACTAAAACTCACTCTTAATTATAGGCAATTAACTAATAAAAAGTTATCAAAATCAACTTCGATCAAGCAATTAGCATCGAGATTGCAAGTGAAAAATTTTGACATGATGTTTTCAATCTATTGATATGATCTTTAGATTTTAAGTTGCAGGAATGAACAGTGCAACATCTTTTGGTGATCGAAAGACAATGAGTTGCAACAGCTTGTGAAAGTGACATTTCTAGCTTTCACGCTAAGCTTCACTATAGAAGAACATACAAAGTTTGAAAAAACAAAGAAAAAAGAAGAAAAAAAAAATCTTTTTGGGCAAAGATGCCCACTGTCTTTTAAATTTCAGGATACCAGATGCCCATTGCCTTTTAAATTTCGGGACGCCAGATGCCCAATGTCTTTTAAATTTCGAGCCAAGCCCATTATTTTTTTTTAAAATTTTGAGACACCAGATACCCAATGTCTTTTGAATTTTAGGCCAAGTCCATTGCCTTTTAAATTTTGGGACACAAGATACCCAATGTTTTTTAAATTTCGGGACACCAGATACCCAATGTCTTTTAAATTTCGGGCCAAGCCCATTGTTTTTAAATTTTGGGACATCAGATACCCAATTTCTTTTAAATTTCGGGCCAAGCCCATTGTTTTTTTAAATTTTGGGACACCAGATACCCAATGTCTTTTAAATTTCGAGTCAAGCCCATTGTCTTTTAAATTTTGGGCCAAGCCTATGGTCTTTTAAATTTCGAGTCAAGTCCAGTGTCTTTTAAATTCCGAGTCAAGCCCATTGTCCATTACAATTCCGAGTCACAAGGTCAACCAACATCATTTAAATTCCAAAAAAAAAATTTTTTTAATCAATAAACGTCAATTGAGTTGCGACAGCTTATTAACAATGCAGTGACATCTCTAGCTCTATGCTGAGCTTCACCCTAGTAGGATTAATGTAACGCCCATTTTTAGGAGGGAACGTCACATTGTCAGATAAAAATGTGGAAAATAAAATTTGTGAAATTAAGACCCGGTTCATTATAGTTAAGATTTATTTGTTCGATTCGTTGGTACATGAGTAAAATGGCAGTATATTTTTTTTTAATCAATAAAATATTGTAATGAAAAGTAAATAACAATAAAGGGTAAGACGGAGAGTAAAACTTACATCTGAATAACATGTATATATATATATAGATATCAAATGTGTTTTAGATACAAACTTGGAATTCCCAAAAAGTAAAACTATACCTGCCCAAAGGATCATACATATACATCCCCAAGATATCATAATATACAGTCCACTAAAAATAAAACATCAGGCCCCCAAAATAAAACACTGGCAGCCATCAGCAGCTACCAGTAATGTCAGTCCCTTAGATGAGGAGGAATCGTGTCAGGATCCTCCGCGGGGTCCCCCTCATCCGAGGAAACCTCCATAGGAACCACAGAGTCACGGGCAGGAGCCCGAGCAGTGGAATCAAAAGAGTCCTCCTGCAGGGTGTAGTAGCAGTCACCCCACATCTCCCAGATGGGCAGATAAAACTCCAAACGCAGGCTAATGCAGCAGGTAAAGATCGCCGTCTCATGACATCTCCAGGCCAAAGAGATCGATACGTCTCCAAGGTAGACACAGCCGTCGAAACTCAGGTTAATGTGCCAACATTCCGACCCCCCAAGGAAGGTCAGACACACTTCACCCAGAAATTCGTGCATACGTGCCTCCATGCCCCACAATAAATGCTAATCTTGATCAGGCCAGAAGCCGGGGAAATCGAGAGCTTCAACCTCCTTGCCGTCATCTTCGGTGGAACACAATATATATGGGTAGTAGATAATAGAAATGCAGAAAAGAGGTAAGACATCCTACCATTATTACTAATTATAGCAGCAAGAAACAATATGGCGCATCGCGCCTAGATAGCATTCCAAGAACAATAATAATAATGATAGACAGTAAATACATCAGTAAACAGGTAAACAATTCTAGGCAGTCATTCATTATAATAATAAATAAATAGTTCAAATCCACATAAAGCAGTAATTATCAGATGGTATGACTTCTCATGATGCATATGCACACAGTACCCAAATTCCTACTCCATGGAGCTAGACACAAACAGTCAGAGAGAAAGATTAGGAGACACGTCTGCAACTCGGCTGCCGAGGCCAAAGTGCTATAACTCAACGGTTTTCCACGTGCACATCCAGGCATTGTGCAGATAGTCTACGCTAGATCACGATATAGGACAGTGTCTCGGTCCGAATCGTCGGTGCGTTTGCATTGGTTTACCCTACGGGTAGGAGAGCTACCAACCACCCATTGCGAAGAACCCGCAAGCAGACGTCCCCAAGGTCATACAACGACCTACACTAGTCTACTCGCACTCGCACTCGCACTCGCACTAAGGTGTGTTTAATCTCCTAGGCAACTTGGCCTTAACAACAGTCCAAAGGACATCCACAATGCATAAAGACTCTATGCATGAACATGTATGATTTTCATTACATACTATTTCACAATAGGCCGCAATTGGCCAAAGAGAGCATCAACACATCATTGGTCACTCACATGGACCCACAATATCACAATATTGAAATTAAATAGAGTAATACATTTTTAAGGTCTATTATGAATTCTTACTTAAGAATTAGTCTTTCTTACAAAGTTCGTCTCCAATTGAATCCTCATAATTAATTAAATTTTCCTAATGTAATTTATTCTCCTACACTTAGAAGGTTATTCTAAGATCTCAAAGTCTCACACTCTCTTGTTCTTGCCTTAGTAAAATTACCTTAAGTTTTATGACAAGTTTCATTCTTGGTTCTTTAAAATTTATGAATCTCAAAGTATATCTAATTCTTCCAATTTGCTAATTTTCTAACCTATTACCTATGATTTAATCATTTAATTATCTAAGTTCCAAGGTTACCAAAATTGCATAATTAAGCCCCAAAAAGGCCCTAGAGGCCGTGGCCTCCCTAGGGGATTTAATTCCCAACTTTTCCATTCCATTAATTTTATGTCACGCACTTGATCAATTTAAGTCTTTCACTTGTTACAATTGTTCACAAGGAACCCACATTTTGGGCCCCAAAACCGTGGCCATCCAAGAGGGAATCCCATATCAATTCCTTCCATTTCATGCCTTCCAATATACCAATATACACTAACAAATCAATCTAATAGCATAAATCGAGCGCAACAACATACAAACATAGTAATCATACAATCAAAGAATAACCCTTAATAGGGTTGTCTCACAATCAACCACAAACAAGGTTCCTAAATGCTAATAGAGGTTGAGGAGGAGTGTCTTCCTCTTACCAAAGTGAAGAAAACAAGAGGAACCTCCAAGAACTTCTTGCAATTTTCGGATTGAGCACCACCAAAAATCCTAGAAATTCAACTTTATCAAAATAGCACAAATGCTTGAAAAATAAAGCATGGATGGTCACCAAGAGGACCATAAAAACGAAAATGAGAAAAGAAAGTGAAGAATGAAGAAGCTTACCCAAAAACCCTAAGCTTGAAGCTTGAAGAAAATGGTGAAAATGGTGGATTTTCAAAGAGCCACAAGCAAGAAACGTGTTTAGGAGGTGGAGAGGATTAAGAAAATGGGATTGGATGAAATTTTTGTGATGGATGAGGGCAAGGAGGGGCTGCTGGCCGAATGGCTTCTAGAGAGAAGGAGGAGAAAATCTCAAAGGAAGAAGAAGGGTGAAGGTAGAGAAAGAAGGTGCATTAGGTGAAATTTAAAATAAAGTGATATGATTAATTAATGAAAAGCAAAATTATTTCCCCCCTAAAGCCTTGCTTCAGCCGTGAGTGAGGAGAGAGAAGAGGGAGGTGCTCATTTGCATGGGGAAAGAGGGAAAGGAAATTTTCTAGAAGCTTCCTCCAAGCTTACAAGAGAAGTTTCGCACGTTTCACGATAAAGTAAAGTAAGTTTGTTTCCTAATTAGGCACACTAATACAGATGAATATTTATACTATCAGTATTATTTTTCCCCTAGTGTAGAAGAGTTACAAATGATGAAAATAATATTTTATTGTCCATCGGATATTTTTACGGCTCCGTGACTTCATTTATCGGGTAAAAACCTCAAAAAATGTAAACCTCGTAAATTGTGTCTAGCCTCGGGTTTAGTAAGATCCCCCATCGACATGTCCGCAAACCACAGGGAAAATATTGCATTTTCCCGGCTCCGCTCAGCGCGCACGTAAAATGAAGAATATATTAAAATATTCGTCATTTCCGAAAAATTCCGAAAGAATTCACACAATTCACAAATATTAGAAAATAATTATTTATGATAAAATAAATGATTTCCGGAGCATTACACTGACATCTGCAGGTCTCTGCTCAGTGTGCATGTAAAACGAGGAATATATTAAAATATTCGACGTATCTGGAAAATTCCAGAAAAATTCTCAAAAATCAAGAATATTATAAAATGATCATTTATGATTAAACAAACACTTTTTGGGGTGTTACAATTAACGACGTTGCAACAACTCGTAAATTCGCATTTGAGCTAACTTATTTTCAATTAGCATCTTTGCCTTATCCTTTTACAACATCTCATGCATTGCCAGACAAGATTTAAGTTCACGTCTTTACTCGTTTCTTACGACGATAATATGAAAAACTATGGTTGTTCCTGATCTTTAGTAAGAAACAAGTAAAGAGGGGCAACTGTGAACACTTATTTTTGTACGGGTAAAAAATAAAAAAAAATAGTAATGTAAAACTTGCTGCTTGGTTGTTTTTTGCTTTTTGGGTGAAAATAAGCTTTTCTTTTTCTTGGCCTTTGTTTTTTTTTTCTTTTTTTGGCTATGCACTGCAGCACACATAACACCACCACAAATGGGACAATTTGCTTTGCTTCCCACTCACTTTCTCCACCTGCACTGCTGCACACACACACCCACTCACATATCTCACTTCCCTCCCTACACTACATTGATCCTCACCAATTCACTCACTCACATCAGACGCACTCTCAACCCCTTAATCTTTGATTCTGACCCTATTCACCATTTGGAAAGCTTTTCTCCCATTCACCAAGGCATCTTCTTTTTATTATTTTCTTTTCAGCATTCATAAAAAAAAGAAAAGAAAAACCCATTTCACCAAAATGGATTGATACTATCCTTCATAACCAAGTGAAATACAATGAGCAACAACTGACCTTGAAAAAAAAAACTTTCCCTGTCATAGGTCACCTAAGCTAAAAACATCATGGACTACAAACCATTCAAAAAAAATTCCACCTTATAACACCTCACTGAATCTAATTCCAGCACCCACCTATGACCACAAACCCACACATCTTAGCTCACCCTCACCCATCTTCAACTATCTTCACCACCACACGCAAACCATTCCTCCATCACCACCCAAGCCACCCATTTCACCATCACAACCCACCAACAACCATCACCAAACCCGTGAACCATCCCTCACCAAACTTGGAACCGCCCCTCACCAAACCAGAAAACACCCAACCACTATAGATCCCCCACCACGAAGCCACCGCGGAGGCCAACCAGATCCGGCCACCAGCACACCACCCCCACTTCTCTGCCTCGCATCGTGACCAGCCACCATGCCCTCTTAGTCGTGCGCCACCAAAATCTGCCACCTACCTCGCGCCGTCACACAACAAAGCCCCCACAGACCCGCCGTCCACTGCCGCAGTCCCCAGCCACACGGAACCTCAACTTCTGACCTAGATCCGTCCACCACTAGAGGTTCAATTATATATATATATATATCCTCATAACATATATTCATCATATTTATTCATTTATCATAATATACCATTATATCTTTCATTCTCATTTTTGTATGATTCTTTATGCCTCAAGTTCCATATTCGAATTCTATTATTCTTCATATTTTCTACATTATAACAAGTTTCAAGCCACCATGCCCTCTTAGCCGTGCGCCACCAAAATCTGCCACCCACCTCGAGCCGTCACACAACAAAGCCTCCACAGACCCGCCATCCACCACTGCGGTCCCCAGCCACACGAAACCTCAACTTCCGACCCAGATCCGTCCACCACTAGAGGTTCAATTTTTATATATATATATATATATGTTGATGTATGCCCTAGAGGTCAATACATTTTATTTGTATTTACATACATTATATTATGCTATTTTTTAATATATGAGGTATTTCATTTATTGTGTTCTTTTTTATAAACATAATAAAGTCCTTAGAATAGTAAGTTTGATACCATAGGACATCAAGTGGATGACTTGATCGTGAGATCCTATTGGATAAAACACTATTCTTAAATGTCCCTAGTCAAGTATTATTGTTAATTAGGACAACAATAATGCATTGAGACTAATATATGCGTAGACTGATGACCACATCTCACGGGTTATGGATATGAGATATCAAGTCTTCACATGGATACATATTAGAATAATGTTGTATTGGATAGACCCGCTATGAGAACGCTACGTGGATCATTACGTGAGTGTCATAAGCGATTCTCATAGTGATAATGGTGTATGTGGTCCTTTGACCTGAAATCATTATGATTCCTACATGAGGAGTTGTGTGTTTTAATGCTATCAAATGTCATCTGTAACAAGATGATTATAAAGTTGGTTATTAGACATACCACGATTCATGTAGAGGGATGTGAGTGACCTAGATGGGATTTGTCCCTCCTACATAACAGGAGTGATATCTTCGGGCCCTCTGATTGAGTGAGACTACGAAATGCATGACCATACTCAAATGAGTCAATATGAGATATTGATCTCATTTGTTATTATTATGTCCACTCGAGAATCAGGAAATTGAAGATTGAACTAAACAAGGGTGACATGTTCCGTGCCTTGTGTTCAATCTAGATATTTGGACAAAGGGACTAAACTACACGTAACATTGGCCACAGATAGGTTATGTCAAATCACTGACATTCTCATTACTTGGGTAGCAGCGATGTGTTGCTACATACCGCTCACTGTTTGTAATATTAAAATGAGATTTTAATATTACTACCAACGTCATGAGAACCTGCAGGGTCACACACTTAGAGCGGACTAAATTGGAGCAATAAGGATCCAAGTTGGACTCAGATTCAATTGTGGGCCTAACTCATAACAGATGAGTCTAAGGTTGCACAACTTACCTTGCTATTGCTCACACTCACTTAAGGCAGTCACTATTATAAATAGTACTGCTAAAGGAGCTGCTAGTAAGACATTATAGAACCCTAGCCACACCTAAAGAAAGTGAGTTAGAGAGTGATAGGTTTTCTTCTCTTCTCTTCGCAGCTAGCACTGTTGTAGAGAGGTCAAACTCCAAGACTGTGAACATTAGACGTTTTGCAAGTCTGTTCGTGTGGATACCGTAGAGACATCATCACTATTACATTGTTGGTGATTCAAATCGCTTGTGTTTATCATGCTTCAAGAGATCAACATTTTAAAACTCGAATTATGGCTTTTTTGCATGGATCCTGTAAGAGAATTTTATTATTTCGCTACGTGATTCTTATCCGTAATTCCCAACAATATATATATATCCCAATAACATATATTCATCATATTTATTCATTTATCATAATATACCCTTATATCTTTCATTCTCATTTTTGCATGATTCTTCATGCCTCAAGTTCCATATTTGAATTCTCATATTCTTCATATTTTTTGCATTATAACATGTTTCATCTTTATTCATATTTCATTTCTTCATTCTTTATTGTATTTTATTCATCATTCATATATTATATATTCTTTTGCATATTCATCATTCATTCTTTGTTCATTGAATTTCTATTCATTACTATTCAAGATTCATAATTCATCAATTCTTATTCATTAATTCTTATTCTTTGTCAATTCTCATCATTTCTTACATTCCTTGCATTCATTCATTCCTCAAAATTCTCTTTGTATTGTAATCATTACGGGATACTCTCATGCTTGAGGTTGTATCCCATTCTCATACTTAGAGATATTCTCATACTCGAGGTTATATATATCATTCTTCTCTAGATATTCTCATACTCGAGTTTATATCCAGCCCTCATATACTATGATAGGGAGGAAAATACCATCCTTACACTATCATTTCATTCTCATTCTTATTCTCTTAGTAGTAATCTGTTTTCAGGTTAGTGCACTTCAACCTATTCGTGACACTGCTGGGTATGTCATACAAAACTACTCCATATTTAGGGTAATCCAAACTAGAAATGCCATTATATCTCTTTGCCACGGCAGGGTGGTACATATGCAGTTAATTCTCTTTGCCACGGCAAGGCGATACATATGCCGTTAATTCTCTTCGCCACTAAAAGGCACAAGTAAGGGAAATATCATTCTGAAAATGCCATACATACTAGGATCACCTCAACATCAAGAAAAAAACTTGAGTGAAAAGGAAGGGAGTATCATCTATCCTCAATCCTCAACTACTCTAAAAGGAAGGAAAATACCATCCTTAACCTTCCATTCTAACTAGAGTGAGGATCATTTCCTCATTCTATACTCAATCCAAGATCAACTCTAGTAGAAGAGGAAACATATGTCCTCGACTACCTATCACCTAAGGTAAAGACTTAGGTAAACATGGAAGGAAATACCATCTTCAACCTCAATAACTTTGGTGGCAAGGGAAATACCATCTTCAACCTCAATAACTCTGGTGGCAAGGGAAATATCATCCTTATCCACTATTTTCCAAGTTTCACCCTAGGTATGAGGATAATCATGTATAATCGGGTTACCTTTACTATTCATTCAATATTCTATCATTCATTATCTTATTCATCAATTTCATTCTTCATACATTCTTATGATTTCCTTTAGCACACTTGACAAAACTATTCTTCAATGTGCATATATTAATATGCTTCTCAATATCATTTACTATTATGCTTTTCAATATCGTTCATACATTTAATTCATCTTAATTGTCACATTTCATTCAACATATATACAGTGATTTATACTAAAAATAATCCAAGTCATCATACTTCAATTAATTCAAAATCCATATAAAAATCATTTTACAAAATAGTTTTGATGCATATTCATTCCACAATTTAGTGACTTTCAATCACATAATTCAAGGTTTTAGGTTTGTATTTAGGTCCCAAAGAGTAAAGAACTCTGTTTCCATCAATTTCAGATCAAAATTCTCAATTTGGAGCTTTGGTAATCAATTATATAACCTTGGTAATCAATTACCTACTTAGCATAATCCATGTAATAGATTACAAGCAGGATGTAATCGATTACAAGCAGGATGTAATCGATTACAAGTAGAATGTAATCGATTACAAGCTGCCCATAAACACGAGTTATAGTTCCAAAAGCTTGGTAATCGATTACAACACAAAAATACATAGAAAATAGAGCCTTTCAAGCCATCCTGACCCAAATCAAACCAATACACATCAATTTCAACATCATACCATCATAGATATGCATCAAAATCACTCATAAAACAACAATTATCAATATGGGTTTGAAACCCATTCGTCTTCAAACCTTAAATTCATAAGAAATCAAACCAAAGATTCAAGTTCTTAAATCATTAAAATCATTCATTCAAGTTCTTAAATCAAGTTCTAAACACCATTTATGGAAATCCATAAAAATCATTTTCAAAACTCATACATCTATTTCTCAAAATCAAGAAAATAGTAGAGAAAACAAACCCCCTACCTCTTTCCTTTAGCTCCTTCAAGCTTGTTTCTCTTTGTTTCCTTCTTTCTTTCCTCTCTTGCTTCTTCTCTTCTTCCCTTGTCTTCCTTCTTCTTCCATTTTATACTTCTTCTTCCTTCTTCCCCTGTTTTCTTTCTTTCTCTCTCTCTCGTTTCTCTCTTTTTGTTCTTGTCTTTCTCTCTCCTTCTCTTTCTTATCTTTTTCTTCTTTTATTCTCTTCTTCTCTGTCGACTTAAATAAGGATGAGATTCTATCTGGAACTTCTATATCTCTTAGGAATACTTTAATTTTCCAAAGTCATATTTTCTAACTTCCATTAGTGTTCTAGAAAACCATTGGTCTCAACTAAATTATTATATTCATTTTTTCATAATTCTTCTTACACTGCTATTTATCAACTATTTTTCTTAAATTAAATCGAACCTGTAAGGTAGGTAAATATACATGCCTTAACTTATTTTTCATACTAAAATATTCTTCATATTATAGTTATCACATCCATGCAGCTTCATAATTTTCCAAACTTTCTAGCTATTTAATTTATCCTTTGTGAAACTTTCCCAGTGTTATTAAAAATACCAAACTAATCTAGTTAGTCCTCTGAAATTTACTACAATTCATACTAATTATCTTCATCCTGGAAAATAAATTTTCCATATTTATTTCCTTCATTTTAACTATTTATCTCAAAATATGAATTATTATTCACTTTTTGTGTTATAGAATTGCGCTCAAACTCATCCAAAAGATTACCCAATTTAACAGGTAACTCATACCCACATTATTGAGCTTTTATAATACTAATCAAAATTTATTAAGTCAGGGAGGATGTTAGAATTCTCTCCTCTTTTTAAAAAAAAAAAATTCCTCAAAATTTGATTACTCATTATGAGCAATTGCCAACAATTCCCCAAGTTCATGTCATAATATGATATACAATTTCAATTCCAATTCAGTGCTCATTCAAATACTTGCTTATTCCACAGAACCCATATCTCAAACACCACAAAGGGTGGAAGCCACCTCATATAGCTGGGTTCTATATACTCAGGGTATGGAGTGAATTAGAGCCTCATATTACCACTACTATCCTATGAGAGAATTAATATGTGAGGAATTATACTGATACAATGATAAATTTATTCAAGAACATAGGATCCCCCTTCCTCACAAGAGGTCATCTCCATGGTCCTAATGGGGTTTCGAATAGCCTACCCTCATACATGATCATCTCTAAAATCCACTATATTAAGTGAAGTATAGTTCATATAAAAAAAAAAGGATAATCATCCTTTCTTATTCTTAATACAAATCTAAATTCTAAGAGCATTGATAAATCAAACATTGATTCAGAATACCATTCTTCCATTCTCAAGTTCAATGTTAGTTCAACCTTAATAATTTAAGGGAAAATTCCTTTAAATTCATACTAATCTAGCTCAACTTTGTATCACAAAGGAGCTATACCATAGTTAATACACCCATAGCTCAAAATAGGTTTACAACAAATTCATTCATTCGTAAATTGCATTCATATAGAGGTTGTAACAACCTAATACAATTATTGTAAAATAAATAGAATATTTAAATATAAGTCGCATTAAGCATGTCACTTCTAAAAATGCATAAAATAAAAACCCATAATAACATGTATAGTCATTATAGAGAGCCACGAATGATAAAAAGATCATATATACATACATCACTAGCTAACACACCATACCGTATACATAAACTTTTACAAACAACCAAAAGAGTACAAATATACAATTTGATTCAAAAAGAAATAAAGCTGCTAAACTAAACCTTCTGCTTCTTCTTTCTCTTGCCCTTTCCCTTTGGAGGGTCTTCACCTGGATTTACATGGAATACAATGGGGTGAGAAATCACAATTTCTTAGTATTCACATACTAAGACTAGCAGTTAATCATTTACAACAAATAAATCAATTGAACACATATTAACACCCTATGTAATAGAATATCCGAAAATCAATAACATCAAAGAATCGCCTATACAATCCTAAGATACTATCGAATAAGCCACCAACCAATCAATCGGTCATGCAATGACAACTGCCCATACAATTGTCAACAATGAAATGCTTTCTGTTATGAGGTATGATTATGCTCAAACAAGTTTCTAATAGAATGATTATGCAATGCTAATGCAGGTTTTAAATTTTGAAAACACATAATACTTACATCCCAAGAACCTCTGTTTCCCTGTATAAACTGGGTTGGATAGGCAATTAAGTCTTGACACTACCTGGTGATGTGTGGATTTGTTCCCCTCACAAAAGTAAGAGTACTACTGCCAACCCCATGCACTAGTAACCCAGACCTCTTGAGCCTCTTCTTTGAGAATTCGGATCTAACACCTCATCCTTCGGTCACATTGTTGTGCACACCATCTAAGGTTACAATACATAAGAAATTAGCAAATACCAAGTTTGAAAACCAAAGGTACCAGAACCTTCTCAATTCACAATTGAAGCAATCACAAGATTCTCATAACCAAGTGACAAAACAAATACTAATACATGTAAGTCCTAGCCTCACTTGTCCAACAAAGTAGCAAGAACCATGTAACTAGCATTCCTATATCTAGAACCCCACACCATCATTTCACAAGTGATTTCCAAGTCAACCTCATGTTGAACGAGGTTTTAGATACTCCTTATGGCATTCTATGTCACACCCTAATAGGGATGTCACATTTTCGAACAATAATAATAACCTCTACCCAAGTTATAAATTATTACGTAATATATATAATATAGGTGGTAAAAATATTTTTTTTTCTTAAACATTATATTATAAAATAAAATAAACAGAACATAAAATAAAACAAACTATTACATACACACCATAATTATACATATAATTTTGTTTTTAATAGGTACAAATAATTTACATATGACAAACTATTTAATTAAAACCGCAAACTGTCTGGTTTAAAGCAAACCATAAACTAGCCCAAGCATAACACTAAAAGTTCTTATCCTCCGAAGAATCCTCCTCAGGAAGATCATCGGAAGACAGAAATACTCCGGTAACACCATACCACGCTGCAATCAATCCATGTGATATGGATGATCTCGAGGTTCACCTTCCTCGAACTGGTCACTCGGTTGCTGCTCCTCGTTGTATTGACAATCCAACAGTTGCTCCTCTTCTACTTCCTCAACGACTTTACGGAACATAAATAATAATACAGAAAATATATATAAAGAGGTGAGACAATCTACATCATTACCAGCATAGCAGTAAGAAAACGATAATACAAACAAATATAATAGTTAATATAACAATTCATATTATCACACATGCAAAATATCCAATTATAACTATTCACATTATCACACATGCAAAATATCATAAATCAAATTATAACTATTCACACAGTAATGCAGATTAAATATGTCATGTACTCAGACTCGTTCCTACTCCATGGAGCTAAACACAACATCAGAGAGAATGATCCGGTAGACATGTCCGTACATCAGGCTACCTCAACCAACTATTACACAGTCAAATACGTCGTGTAAATAGCACACAGTCAAATACGTCATGTGAATGGTACACAGTCAAATACGTCGTGTAAATAGTACACAGTCAAATACGTCGTGTACGTCCAGGCATAGTACCAGACAATCCCCAATAGATCATGATTAAGAATAGTATTTGTCGAGATCGCTAGTGTGTGTTTTTCAGTTACCACGGCCTAGAGGAGCTACCAACTGTCCACATGTGGAATCTACTGCACACTAACGCCTCCAAGTTCTCCACATGAACACACTACGCCTATCACACCCATAACACGGTGTAATTCATCTCGTCAGTCAATTGTCAATTTCAACCAAATTGACATACCACTCTATGTATGTAATGATCCATAATTATAAAAATACCCTCAGTATCACCATAAATCATAATTACATAAATATCCTCATTGTCACCATCATTACAAAAATACCCTTAGTATTAATAATTCCAAAAATAGTATGTCTCCACTTGACAGTACTATTTCCCAACATGTCCGGGTCCACCGCTTTGACCCGACAGTAAAAACTTACTGTTTCCATAAGTCGCGTAAATATTTTATCCCATTTTCACAATTACGTCACACTTTACAAACGTTTTTCAATCGCGTAAATATTTTTCAACGTTTTCTCAATCGCGTAACATTTTTAAATCATTTTCTCAATCGCGTAGTTTAAAAATCATCATTTTAAATACGCGTAAGCTATTTCTACTATTTTTCACTGTATAAAATATTTCTTGACGTTCCAAATTAAATTTTTGAAACTTTCCAAACTAAAAATATTATTTGAACATTATATTCCATTTTTCTTACAAAAATTACTCTAAGTAAAAATTTCTGACGTTTTTCCCAAAAATTCGATTTTAATAAATTCTTCTATAGTTAATTTTATTCTTTAACTACGTAAAATATTTCCTTGCTTTCTAAATGCCATTTTGAAACGTTCTTCAATACTTACTCATTCTTAATCAATTTTGATAACATTTCATTTAGAAAATCCACTAAGTAATATTTTCTACGTTTTCCTTTTAAAAATTCCTTTATTTAATTATAACCATAAAATACACTTTAAAAATTGCTAACATACTTTAAAACTCAAAGGTAAGTATTTTCAAGTGTCAAAAAATTTATTTCTTTCATACACTAGACTTCTAATAAAAATTTGTTTACTTATTTGGTTCTTGAAAATCCATTGTAAATAAATTCTTTTTAGGTCAATAAACTAGTTTACACTTAGAAAATAAATTTTGGATCAATTAAACATTAAAATATATTTTTGGCCAAAAATCACCATTTTTATACAAACCATGTTTAAAATTATTTTTCATCCATTAAATCATTGAAAAATCCTTTAACTTAATTAGATCAACTAAGTTATCCTTTTAGAAAATGGTTTAGAACATATTGGTTCTCTCTTCATAGTAAAAACCATAAGCTCTTCATCTTGTGTTCTTTGGAACACTTTTGCAATCTCAACGTATTTGCACATCCAACAATAATTATCATAGATCCATGAACATATACATATATTTATGAACACATACCATATATTAAAGCAATAATAAAACACATACCAAATATCAAAGCTATAAACATGCTTGCATGCATAATAAATCACAAATAGAAAAGACAATAAACATGCACACAAAATTATCACAACTAGAAAAGACAATAAACATGCACACAAAATTAATCACAAAACAAACAACCAAGTGAATGAATCCTTATGGATTCTTCACCACAATTACATCCATTTTCTCACCACCACACATGGTTGATGAGATTAAATCTCCTCTTACCTATAAGGAAGACAAGATCTCCTTGGACTCCTCCTTAGAAATTTTGTGTAGCTTCAACAAAAATCCTAACAAGCTTAAACAAATTATAAAGTCATAAATTATGGTTGAAAAAGATAAACCATGGATCAATCATGACTTAGAACATTTAAAATAAAATTAGAAACAAGAAACAAGAATTTTCACCTTATAGGAAAGAAACTTCAAAGTGATTTTCAAGCTCCAAATGGATGATTTAGCAAAAACTCACAACTAGAGATGTTCTTAGAATATGGTTTAGGTTTAAGAAATGATGTTAGATAAAATTTTAAATGAGTGGAAGGGTTAGAAGTGGTGTTGGCGAATGGTAGAGAAAATGGAAACTTAGGAAATTTTCTTGAGTTCTTTGGGTAGGAGAGAAAAGAGTGAATGATATAGAATGTTAGGAAATTTTAGATGATATGCCGTAGGACTTCAAGCAAAAAGCTATCCATTTTTTTTTGTTTGACAAATTTGGCTTAACAATAGCCATAGGACACAAATTATGGAGCTTTGTCTCCTTTGTTGACAATTTGCTAACATTATTATTTGGATGGTGGATGACTAAGCATTTAGCAACTTCTTGGTTGCTTCCTTGTTGAATTTTGAGTGCATAATTCATGAATAAGGCTGAAAATGCTATAGGAGAATCAATCAATTTTGATTGATTTTTTTAATAACTTATTTATGCTTAAATCCTCCTAGTTATGTTTAATTAAAAGTTAGTTAGATTCCTTTGTATTTTAGTTAATCATTAGTTTACTTTAGAATCCTTAATCTTCTACTTAATTATACTAATACATTTGTCTAATTAAAATTTGATAAAAACTAATTAGGTTTTAATCTATTTAATTATCACTTAACCCCT
Organism: Ormosia emarginata; assembly: GCA_029884605.1. Taxonomy (NCBI): domain Eukaryota; kingdom Viridiplantae; phylum Streptophyta; class Magnoliopsida; order Fabales; family Fabaceae; genus Ormosia; species Ormosia emarginata. The sequence continues at coordinate 26,506,729 of JAQQTP010000074.1, read as the reverse complement.
TTAGATTAACTTAATTAGATTTTAAATTAACTAATCTATTAAATCTAACCATTTTTATGAATTTTAAACCTTTTGGTCTAGAATTTTACAAGCCTTTTACATTGGTAAATTTTTCCTAAAAGTGGGGCCCACAAACCCAAACGTGGGTCCCACAAAGCAAATGTGGGTCCCACAAGCCAAACGTGGGTCCCACAAATTTTTCTGCATGATAAATATTTTTATTATACAGAAAAATCCTAAAAATTAAAAGATTACTATATGTATTATTCGGATTGGGTTTAGTAAGATCGCCCAGCTCCAAATAATCAAACAAGATTTTTCTCGGCCCGAAAATTATTATTTTCTTGACTCGAAGCAAATCACACGAAACAATCAAATACAGTTACGAAATAGTCAAATTAATTTTATAACACACAGAAATCAGAAAACAGTACAATAAGGGCAAAAACATAATTAACCAAAAATTGGGGTGTTACATTCTATCTCTTAACGGATGCCTAGGTTTCACAAAAACTCACATATGCTAAGTGGTTACTCTCTCTAAGAAATACCTCCATTAGTGCCTCAACACACTTAGGAAAGCATATATGAATGATCTCAACACTTAGGAACTTCTAGAGATATCAAAAACGCATTCTTGAAGGTTCTGGAGCTCACGTCGAGCACCCCCCGTGCCACGCTGCGGCGCTCTGCTCTCGAGTTTCAGTACTAGGCACCCATTGAGACTCACGCCACGTCATCACACAGCCACGCCGCGGTGCCAATAGTAAAAACAAGATTCTCAAGAATTTGTGCACTGTTCCATTAGAACAACTCCCGGATTTTGGCCACTTCAATTCTGTTTCTAGGTGATTTAAGGTCCCTAACAAGTTCGCTAACACATAGGAATCACTAATCACCAATAAAACCTGCAATTTGGATCCAAATACCAAATCTCCCATCCATGACCTAACTTTCTCACTTTTAGGATTCAAGGTCTAAATGACAAGTTCTAAGTTTCTAATTCAAACTCAATCCATGAACAAGTTATAAACAACCAAGGAGATTCATTCAAGCAAGAAAAACACTTCAAACACCTCTAGAAACTAATTCAACCAATTATGCACCACATGTGCAACAATGGTGAAAATGGAAGAAAATGAGTTAAAGAACACGAAAACCCTATCTTGAGTAGCAAAGATGGAGATGATGGTTAGATGATCACAAGCTTGTCTTTCCTTCATGATTTTCTCTTCTTTATTTCCTCCTTTGCTCCTTGTTCTCCTTCCCTTATTGCCTCTAATTTCAGCCATGAGATAGTGAATGAGAAACAAGTGAAAATTGAAGAAATAATAAATTAAGAGTCAATATAAGGGGTTGTAGAAACGTGAGTGACTTAAGTCACTCTTGGTATTGAGATGTATCCCATACACTTTCTAAGAACACTTAAATTTCTCCAAATCAAGTTTTCTTAAAGCCAACAAGATTTAAAGTAAATCATAGGATTCATTAAAAATCTTGTTGCACCAAAATCATCATTTTCTGTATCTGTGACTAGTCATTCCAACATTAAAACACATAACCAATTTGCTTAAATACCAAACTGACTCTGATTATTCTCAAACTTTAACCACATCACAGAATACATATTTGTGACTTAGAAATAAGTTATCCACATCTATTTCCATTAGCTAAGCCATTTAAGCTAATATCTGAATCTTTTTAAGCAACTTTTCACTTTTTGGGCTGCAACAATGTACCTAAAGTAACTCAAATTGTCACAAAATTAAAAAGGCATGTTAAATAAGTATTAAGCTACCTCTGTAACTATTTACAAGTCTAACATGTTGAAGAGGATGTTACATTTCTCCCCTCATTTTTAAAAATTTTATCCCCAAAATTGCTTACCTCATATAAACGACTGGGGATAGTCATGCTGCATGTGGGACTCCAACTCCTTAGTCGCCTCCTCAAAACTAGCACCATTGTAAAGCAACTTCTTCAAGTCTTGATACATCTTAGTGTCCCCGGGATGTACAGTGCATTAAGTACAGTGAGCTTCTTCAAGGATCCTCTCCTTGATTTTTGATTCACTAGGAATGCAAAGTCTACCTCTATACTTAATCATCCCATCATCCGACATATCAAACTCCCTAGGATTTCCTAAAAAGATCTGCTCATTTACATCACTGAGAGTCTTATCTTTTTTTTGAGCTTCCAAGATTTGAGTCCTAAAGTCACTCACTATGTGTAACACCTTGAGAAGCATATTACACTTGTATATGGATACAGATGTAGCCTAATACTTGCTTAATATGTCTATTTAATTTTGTGACTTTCTGAGCATATCTAGTCACCTTGTTGTAACACTACGTGTGCGATATAGCTGTTATTAGTCCCAAAAATTGCTTAAACTACTCAGTCAATGGAAATAAGTGTGGAGACTTTATTTCTAGTTCGCAAATATGTGAGTTATGCTACAGTTAAAATCGGAGGATAATTAGAGCTAGTTTAGTATTTTTAAGCATATTGGGTATGCATTTTAATACTGGTTTGACTAGCAGCTGATATGAATAATGTTGGTTTTGGTACAACAAGATTTTTGATGAATCCTAGGATTTATTTTAAACTTGTTGGCTTTAAGAAAACTAGATTTGGAGAAATCTAAGTGTTCTTAGCAGATCAGGATTTTTGGTACCCTTTTAGTGTTTGACTATAAGAAGCCAAAACTAACTTCTCTTCCTAATTTTCTCTCACGGCTGAGGTAGAAATAGAGAGAAAAGAAAAGGAACCGAGGAAGAGAAAGAAAGAGGGAGAAAAAGGGGGGAAGCTAAAGGACCAAGGATTAAGGCTTGAAGGAGGATCTAAGAGCAAGATCAAGACTTCAAGATCGTCATCTTTGCTGCACAAGAGGTAGGGGTTCTTGAACTCAACATCATCTTTTTGCTCATTTTTCCATGTTATGCTTATTGAGGTTTGATATGCCAAAATGAGTTTTTGAAGTGTTTGAAGTGATTTTCTTGCTTGGATAAGTTTTAAATGTGATTTACAACTTGTTCATGTTAAGAGTTTGGATTAGAAACTGAAAGTTCTCCATTTAGACCTAAAATGCTCTAAGTGTTGATTTTAGAGGTTTGGATAAGTGGTTTAGTGTTTGATCTATTTTTGATGAAATCAATTAGTGTTTTATATTTTTTTCATGTTTGTGAACTTCTTTGGGACTTAAAATCATCAAAAAACTGGTTTGAAGTGACTCAAAATCTGTGATTTGTTCCAATGGAAGAGTACCACAGTCTACAAAATTTTGTAGAACCATGTTTATGCTTGATATAATCAATTATGAGGTCAAAATAATCGATTACAAAGCCTCTGGAAGTGATGTAATCGATTACAAGGTTAGTGTAATCGATGACCAGGGTTCTAGAATTTGTTGTAATCGATTACAACAAGGGTGTAATTGATTACAAGTCCCCTGTTTATGGAAAATCCAAGTTTTTCTTGATGGTATCATTTGTGCAAGCCTTTTAGGGTGTGTTGAGACACTTTTGAGGATATTTCTTGGAGAGAATTATTAACTTGCATATATGAAAAGTTTGAGAAATGCTTAGACATTCAAAGTATGATAGAATGCCTAGGTTAGTGTTTAGAACCTTGTTCAACATGAGGTTGACTTCTAAATCACTTATGAAGTGATGGTGTAGGGTTCTAGATACAAGTAGTCTAGTGGTACTTCTTGGAGAGAATAGCCACTTGCCTTATGAAAAAGGCTTTGAGAATTAAATACAATGTGTAGTAAGAACAACTAGTTTAGGTTGTTTGGTATATTATACCTACCTATATGCATAGTTTACTCCTTTAAAGTTTAAAGTTGAGTTTAAAATGCATAGTTGGCATATGTTCTCTTGTTCTTAAAGGTTGAACTTGAGGATATGCTAGAGACATAGGATGGTTCCTTTATGAGATAGAGTTGAGCCAGGAGAGCATGTAATCCAATTGGAACCTTTCACTTGGATAAGGTGAACCATGTGATAGGATGAGAGAAACCCTATGCATCCTTTGAGAAGTAGAATGCCATAAGTCAATACCTAAAACCCTGAGCAACTTGTGGTTACCTTGTGATTCACTTGCAAAGTGATGAAGTGAGGTCTTAGGTGTTGTATGGATGAAGTGAGGTCTTAGGTGTTGTATGCTAAGTGTGCTTAGCAAGTAGTACTTGTTATCATGCATTGATTACTCCTTTGTGTAGAAAGTAGAGTCAGGGATGCATGGATGACATTTACTCCCTTGTGAGATAAGGTTTGAGTTATAGGAAAGACTAGAAACGTGACCTTGCATCTTATGTGATAAGTGAGCTTGGTTAGTTAGTTTGCTAGTTTTCCTTAGTCACTTGGTTAGGAAAGATCTAGTGATGATTATATTTATTTGTGAAATACATTGCATATCTTCTTTTCAAACTTGCTATGTCTTATTTCCTATGTATTGTAATCTAAGATGGTGTGCACAACCATGTGGCCTGAGAACAAGGTGTTGGTTCTAGATTCTCCTTGCATTTATGCTTGTATGGTTAGGGTTACCAGTATGGGGGTGGTAGCAGTACTCTTCCGATTATGAGAGGAAGGAATCCACTTATTACCAGGTAGTGTGATAGCTCTATTGACCAACATATAGAGACAAATACAATGAATGGTTGTTCTTGGAAAATAAGTAAGTGGCATGTGTTTTCTAAAACTAAAAACCTACATCAACATTGCATCATTATCTTCTTAGGACCCTGTGTGAGCATAACCATACATCATATCATAAAACATTGCATTTATTAGTAGCTGTATGGGCAGTTGCCTTGCTTGATTGGTGGCTCGATGATATCTTATGATTGTATGGGATTGATTATAGTATATTCAATACAGATTAAGATTGTTGATTGCCTTACGAATGTTATATAGAGTAGTATGCATGTTTTGATAATGTTGAGCAATGACTCATTCATCTGTTGTAGGCTTAAACTTATGTTCATTGTGTGGTTTATTCATGGTGAATAAATGAATATTGGTATTAAAATGCTTATACTGAGAAATTGTGATTTCTCACCTCATTTGTGTTTTCATGTAAATCTAAGTACAAGTAAAGGGAAGCAGAAGAAACAGAAGAACTAGTGTAGTGATTTTTTTTTTATAATAAACATGTGGTATATTTATTTCCTGTTACCTTGAGTTTGTGAAAGTTGTGTATTACAGTTTGCCTTTGTGAGGCTCTGATGTGTATATATATAACTTTTAGTTGTTCAGGCTCTCTATATTTATTTATGTGAATAAATGATATAGGTTTAGTTTATTGTTATAGGCTAAAAGTAGTATAGCTAATACTGCTTATCTAGGTATATGTGCGATATACTAAGTTATCAGTATTAGGATGTTACACTATGTCCACTTGACTCACATTGAGATTACGTGGTAACACAGTTACTGAAAGGCTCATGTCTCTAAAACTCTCAAGAAGTTCACTCTCTTGGATCATCATCTGGGACACATGTAGGGATTTCCTACTTAGTGCATCAGCCACCACATTGGCTTTACTCGGATGATACTTTAACTCAAAGTCATAGTCTTTCAAAAACTCCACCCATCGTCGTTGTCTCATGCTCAACTCTTTCTCATCAAACAAGTACTTCAAACTCTTGTGATCACTGAACACCTCAAATTAAACTCTGTACAAGTAATGTTTCCAAACCTTTCTAGGCAAACACTACTGCAACTAACTCTAGATCATGAGTAGGGTAGTTCTCCTCATGAGGCCTCAACTGCCTTGATGCATAGGCAATAACTTTTCTATGTAGCATCATAACATAACCCAAACCCATCTTTGAAGCATCATAGTATACCTCAAAGGTCTCCAAAGGATTCAGAATTACCAACACAAGTGTAGTAGTCAACCTCACTTTTAGCTCTCGAAAACTGTCCTCACAAACTTGAGTCGATTCAAAAGAACTATCTTTCCTAGTCAATCTAGTCAAGGGTAGCGCCAATTGAGAAAAATCATTTATGAACTTTCTATAGTACCCCGCTAGGCCTATGAAGCTTCTGATCTCGGTCACAGTGGTGGGTCTCTCCCATTGCAACACTGCATCTACCTTGCTTGGGTCCACAGAAATCCCTCCCTGAGATATCATATGTCCCAAAAACTACACTTGTGAAAGCCAGAATTCACATTTAGATAGTTTGACAAACAACTTATTCTCCTTAAAGGTTTCTAACACTATCATCAAATGTTGTTCATGCTCCTTCATTGTCTTAGAATAGATTAAGATATCATTTATGAACACCACAACAAACAAATCTAGGTAGGGTCTAAAGATCCTATTCATGTAATCCATGAACACTGTCGGTGTATTCGTCAACCCAAAGAACATCACGAGGTACTTATAATGCCTATACTTAGTTGTGAAAGCTGTCTTAGGATATCCTTTTCCCTAACCCTTATATGATGATAACCAGACCTAAGATCAATCTTTGAGAAAATCATAGCTCCTCTCAGCTAATCCATTAGATTGTCTATCCTAGGCAACGAATACTTGTTTTTAATGGTCACCTTGTTCAGCTGTCTATAATTCACACAGAGCCTCATGGTACCATCCTTTTTCTTCACTAGTAACATAGGTGCTCCCCACAGAGAAATACTCGGCCTAATGAATTACTTATCTAACAAATCCTCGATTTGCTTCTTGAGTTCCGCTAACTCTGGTGGCGCCATCCTATAGGGTGCTATAGATATAGGTCCCGTCCTAGGTACTAAGTCTATAGTAAACTCTATTTCTCGCTCTGGTGGCAATTCCACTATATCATTTGGGAAAACTTCAAGATATTTACTCACTACTGGTATTTCACGTAGGCTTTGCTCAACCTCAACACTTAGTGAAAAAAAGAGAACATATCCTAGAGATCCCTCCTCCAAACAGAGATTAACCTAATTCACATTGAGATACACCGACTCAGATGGAATGATTCTGATAGGTATATCTAATAAGAAAATCAGGGATTTATTTGAACAGTTCAACACTACATGGCTGGCGGACAACCAATCCATGCCAAGGATGACATCAATATCCATATGAGGCAAACAAATAAGGTTTACACAAAAAATCCTGTCTTCTGCCTTTACAAAACAATGAAGACACAATTTGGATGTTGTAATTAGTTTACTAGTAGTAGTAGATATAGATAAGTCATATGAAAGTTTAGACACAGGTAAATCCAACTCATTCACACAATCATTAGAGATAAAAGAGTGAGATGCTCTTGAATTATACAACACAGTTAAAAGATGATTATGAATAATGCATTTACCTTCGATAAGATTGGAAGACCGAGTCACCACTTCACAAATAGAGTGTAGACTCTCCCTCTGGCTTGTGGTTTTTAGGTAGGCATAGTTTCCTTCCTTGATGGACACTACCTAGCAAAATGTCGAGGTTGTCCACAAACAAAGCACACCGAGCAAGGCCAGTCTCCATGTTGTTTCCCACACTTAGAACACTTAGGTCCCATAAACTCCTTTTGAATTTGCTTACCTTTTTTTGAGTAAAGCTAGATTTAGAAGATTCCTTCTTGAACTTGTCATCACCCCGCTTCTTCTTTTGAAAATCTTGTGACTTAGGCTCCACTGAAAGCTTTTTAGACCACTCTTCGATTATTCGGCATTTGTTAACCAAAGTTTCAAAGTCCCGAATCTCAAACGATTGGATGGCATTTTGGATATCTTCCCTCATTCTTCCTCAAACTTAACACACTTCCACGACTCATCTGGGTTAAGCCTATGTAAGATGAGAACTTAGACAATTCACTGAATTTGACCATGTACTGATCAACAGATATATCCCCCTGTTCCAACTTAAGAAATTCCATCTCTTTGGCATTCTAAAGGTTTTGTGGAAAGAACTTTTTTAGAAATGAATTCTTAAAGATCTCCCACGTAACATGAGTCCTTGACACCATAAAAGCCCTCTTGATGTCCACCCACCAATCCTCTGCCTTACCTTCCAGCATGTACGAAGCAAAAAGTAGTTTTTGCTCGTCTGAGCATGACAGTAAAAATCTTTTCCATCTCATTGAGCTAACCCTCAGCTCTGACTAGGTCGTGCTCCCTTTTGAAGGAAGACAAATCAGATTTTTTGAACTCTGATATATGTAAAATACACTAAGAGCAAGTGCACTTTATCACAAAGTAATGTAGGACTTGAGTCCCAGTTGTCAATCCCACGAGGAATAAGTGGTAATTACTAGATTCGTAAAACTCTTGGTCATCCAAATAATCGAAAATGTATGAAATTCAAAATAAATCAAATAACAAATAAAGAAGAAGAATTATGGACAATCAAATAATATAAAGATAAATCAATGAGAGAGAGATTAGGCCGCAAGATTCACTTGAATTCAATTATTCAGATTTTCTTTCATTTATAATGTAAGGTAATTCTTTTGCCAATATTCTCTTATTTGCTGTTGAATCCCAATGGTCATGGATGAAACAATATTCTTTTCCTAATTTAATTCACCTATTTGGTCATTTAGTTGAATTAATCAAGAATGCATTTAGTCCCAATTGAATAGATGAACTAACATACCGTCAATTTCATTGGTAGGATAAATTGATGTTTGGTCATTCACCAATCAAATCTTAGGCTTACCATATAGATCCACTCATTGAATGGAGATGGTCACTGATTAAACAATGAATTAACACATGCCAAAAGTGATCAAGTTATGACAAGAATACAAGCAATATGCTAGACCCTAAAAGAAATTACCTTAATCTAATTAGAAATCAAGCCCAAATAATTAGGAAAACAAGATCCCCCATAGCCCTAGCTATGGGTTTAGCTACTCATGTTCAATACAAACAAAGCTATATCACAATACAAATCTATGGAAAGAAAACCCAAAGAAAGGGGGAAACTAGAGGGGAAGAGAAATCAAAACCTCTTTTACGGTGATTATGATCTTCAAGCCTTCAAGAATTGAATCCACCCTTCGAAGCCGTCCTCTAAGGATTCATGGCAATTCTCTCTTCTAATCTGCCTCTCAAAGTCTACCGTTGCAAAAGTATTTAAATTTCTATTGCATGATCTGAACCAAAGAGAGCTCCTTTTTGTATTAAAAAATAATAGCTTTTTGTATTTGACTTGCACAATTTTTCTCACCTTTCAAATGGCCGAATATGCTCTCGATCTCAACAGATGATTTGTAGGATTTTCTGTTATCTTTTCAATGCCTTAAACAGCGCCTCGATCTGATCTCTGTAGCCCAAGATATGACTCAATTAATGAGGAATGGTCAGGATAGTGAGAGAATCCGAATCAAATTTCTTTGAGAATATTTATTAAATCTTCAATGTTAATGGAAGCTTAATTACATAAAGTAGTCAACATGAGATTTGTAGATCTCTTTCTTAGCTTTCAAACTCCACTAGAATCAGGTAAATCACATATTTATATAGAAAATTATCTATTGAGACATGTTTGATAGCGATACTTTTCTTAATTAATCTTTGATCAAATCTCTTGTTTTCTATTTCTTCTTGTTGAATCCATATAAATTAGGAAACAAATATCTCACTCCAATTAAGAAAATGCTTCAAATTCTTGTATTAAATGCAGAGATACTTAGTTATCAAGTAGAGATTATTTACACTCTAATTAAGAATCTAACTTGAACATTCCTTAAATTCCTACAAAACATAATAAAAATACATTTAATTCAGTAGGCCCAAAATTCACTCAATATCATAAATAAATAGTATAATTCTTATCTCAAAATATTCAAATCTTTCAAATGTTTATTTTTAGGAATTTCTTATTTTTGTACAAAATCTGATGATTTATCTTAAAAATTCAAATAATCATAGGTGAAGAGATAATTATTTAAAAATAAATTAAAAATAAATAAAAACTAAAAAAAATCAATTAAAAATCCTAATAAATAAACCCGAAAGATGAGTGTATTTTAACCTCATCAAACTCCGAAAGGTCTTGGAAAGTCTGATTGCTCCTAATTACCTCTTGGTTTGGTTGTCCTTAGTGGTGTGGTGGTGGTGTAGGTGGTTGATGTTGAGTCGTACTCATTGTCTCAAACATCCTTGTGTTCGCAACTGCTTGCTCTCTTATAGCTTTAGATGTTGTGGCTGTTTGCTCTTGCATAGCATTGGCAGTAGCAGCTGTTTGGTCTCTCATTGCCTCAACCATTGCCATAAAGGCTTCAGCGTTCCTACTCCCACGGGGTCGCCCTCTTGTTGCCATAATTTCCTGTAAACACAGAACAATACATATTGAGGTAGCTAATCTCAATATCATGTAATCGTGCAATAGTAGCTAAAAGCAGTCATACTAAAGGTAAGTCATACAATTCAATCAAACATCTCACACAAGAGACAAAGAAATACACAACACAAAAAGGAACTCCTAAACATGCCTAAGCATAGTCAGTCCATACCCCAACTCAACATGATGAACGACTCTGATACCATAATGTAACACTCTAATACAATTATTATAAAATAAACAGAATATTTTAAGATAAATCTCATTAAGCATGTCACTTCTAAAAATGCATAAACTAAAAACCCAAAATATCCTATATAGCCATTATAGAGAGCCATGAATGATAAAAAGATCATATATACATACATCATTGGCTAACAAGTCATATTGTATACATAAACTTTTACAAACAACCAGAAGAGTACAAATATACAATCTGATTTAAAAAGAAATAAAGTTGCTAAGCTAAGCCTCTGCTTCTTCTTTTTCTTGCCCTTACCCTTTGGAGGGTCTTCACCTGGATTTATATGGAACACAGAGGGGGTGAGAAATCACAATTTCTCAATATTCGCATACCAAGAGTAGCTGTTAATCATTTATAACAAACAAATCAATTGAACACTTATTAACACTCTATGTAATAGAATATCCAAAAATCAATAACATCAAAGAATCACCCATACAATCCTAAGATACTATCGAATAAGCCACCAACTAATCAACTGGTCAAGCAATGACAACTGCCCATATAATTGTTAACAATGAAATACTTTATGTTATAAGGTATGATTATGCTCAAACAAGTTTCTAATAGAATGATTATGTAATGCTAATGCAGGTTTTAAATTTTGAAAACACATGATACTTACTTATTTCTCAAGAACCTCCATTCCCTTGTGTAAACTGGGTAGGATAAGTAATTAAGCCTTGACACTATCAAGTGATGTGTGGACTCGTTCCCCTCACAAAAGTAAGAGTACTACTACCAACCCCATGCACCGGTAACCCAGACCTCCTGAGCCTCCGCTCTGAGAATTCGGATCCAACACCTTATCCTCCGATTACATGGTTGTGCACTCTATCTAAGGTTACAATACATAAGAAATTAACAAATACCAAGTTTGAAAAGCAAAGGTACTAGAACCTTCTCAATTCACAATTGAAGCAATCACAAGATTCTCATAACCTCGTGACAAAACAAATACTAATACATGTAAGTCCTAGCCTCACTTGTCCAACAAAGTAACAAGAACTATGTAACTAGTATTCCCATATCTAGAACCTCACACTATCACTTCACAAGTGATTTCCAAGTCAACCTCATGTTGAACAAGGTTTTAGATACTCCTTATGACATTCTATCTCTCAAAGGATGCCTAGGTTTCACAAAAACTCACATATGCTAAGTGGTTATTCTCTTCAAGAAATACCTCCATTAGTGCCTCAACACACTTAGGAAAGCATATATGAATGATCCCAACACTGAGGAACTTCTAGAGATATCAAAAACACATTCTTGAAGGTCTTGGAGCTCACGTCGTGGCACCCCCTGTGCCATGCCGCGATGCTCTGCTCTCGGGTTTCAGTACTAGGCACCCACTGAGACTCACGTCGCGGCATCACACGGCCATATCGCGACGCCAGCAGTAGAAACAAGATTCTGCAAAATCCATGCACTGTTCCATTGGGACAAGTCCCAAATTTTGGCCACTCCAATTCAGTTTCTAGGTGATTTAAGGTCCCTAACAAGTTCACTAGCACATAGGAATCATTAATCACCAACAAAAACCTCTAATTTGGATCCAAACACCAAATTTCCCATCCATGACCTAACTTTCTTACTTTTAGGATTCAAGGTCCAAATGACAAGTTCTAAGTTTCTAACTCAAATTCAATCCATGGAGAAGTCATAAACAACTAAGGAGACTCATTCAAGCAAGAAAAACACTTCAAACACCTCTAAAAACCAATTCAACCTATTATGCACCACATGTGCAACAATGGTGAAAATTGAAGAAAATGAGTTAAAGAACACAAAAACCCTTACCTTGAGTAGCAAAGATGGAGATGATAGTTAGATGATCACAAGCTTGCCTTTCCTTCTTGATTTTCTTTTCTTTCTTTCGTCCTTTGCTCCTTGTTCTCCTTCCCTTGCTACCTCTAATTTCAATCATGCAAAACTGAATGAGAAACAAGTGAAAAGTGAAGAAATAAAAAATAAAAAGAAGAGTCAATATAATGGGCTGCAAAAACGTGAGTGACTTAAGTTACTCTTGGTATTGAGTTGTATCACATACATCTGCTAATAACACTTAGATTTCTCTAAATCAAGTTTTCTTAAAGCCAACAAGTTTAAAATAAATCACAGGATTCATTAAAAATCTTGTTGCACCAAAACCATCATTTTTCATATCTATGACTAGTCATTTCAGCATTAAAACACACAACCTGTATGCTTAAAAATATCAAACTAACTCTGATTATTTTTAAACTTTAACTACATCACAAAATACATATTTAGGACCTAGAAATAAATTATCCACATCTATTTCCATTAGCTAAGCCATTTTAGCTAATATCTGGATCATTTTAAACAACTTTTCACTTTTCGGGCTGCGACAAAAGGCCTAAAGTAACTTAGATTGTCACAAAATTAAACAGACATGTTAAACAAGTATTAAGCTACCTTTGTAGCTATTTACAAGTCTAAAATGTTGAAGAAAATGTTACAGAGATTACTTCCAAATAATCCAATACCCTTTATATTATATGCTCATTCAATCCAAATACTTCAAAATTGTAATTCCAGAATTCAATCATATGCTCAGAGTATTATTTCTCAATTTATAAATCCAATTCAAGCTTAACCTTAATGACTTAAGGAAGCAAAGCAAATTCCCATACAAATTTCAAATTCATATTCTAGCTCAACTTTATTTGTATAAAGGAGCAATACCAATTCATATTCAAAGAAATAAGGGAACATTATAAATTTTTATTCTATCTCAATTTGAACAATCAAGGAGCATTGTCAATGGATTCCTTCCATAACATTCCATAAATTCTTAACAATTGCACCATCACAAACAAGTGTACAATTCCAATCTCATTTGATATACAATTAATTATTCAATAATTTTCCATAGAAACACAATTCAATCACTTACTTATTAAGTACTACATAGAGATTATCACATCTCCTTCCATATCATACATAAATTACTTCTTCAATTATCTTTAACTTCCTCTTATAAAAAGTTAATTCTGAGTTTTATGCTCATTCTATTCTGAGTCAAAGGATGAGGCTACCCTACCTCTTTATCTTTCAAGATATATACTCTCCTTATTCCACAACATAGGACTAAGTTGCCTCTTTACTTTCTAGGGTATACATTCTCTCTGTGGATTAGGGTCTAGAAATTTTACTTCTTACTACTAGGAATATTGTCCAATATAATGTCCTTTCTTCCCACAATTAAAACATTCTATTCGTTCAATCATTCAAACTTTATATCCATGGTATCGACCTTATTTTATACATTGTGGCCCTCATTTCTGTTTCTTTTGAATATGCTTTTCTTCTTATTGATCTTCTTGAAATTTCTTTGGAAAATACTTGTCCAGGAAAACAATCTTAAATACTTCCCAAGTTATTCGATTACCTATTGCTTCCTTTAATCTTCTAATATCATTCCACTCTCTTTCAACCCTTCTAACTAACATATTTGAGGCCATAGTCTAGAGTTGACCACGCTATAATTGAAGGAGTATTAGACTGTACTGGTGAACCATGTGACACATCCATGACTAGAATGAGGGTGGGAACTTTGGAAACAATAGGAAGAGAGGGAGAATGTTCAATGCCTAACAATGAATTCAACCCACCAAGCTTTGCATTGATCTTCAACAAAACATTAATTAGATATTAGTCGTTGACCCTTGTAGGAGCCATACACTGAGCAATGATTCTATGCTCAACAAAATTCTTCTTCTTCCATGGACCATAAATACCACAGTATCTCCGATCAGGAAGCAAATAGAGAAGGAATTAAGGAGCCCCAGGAAGTTCATATTAAAGGTTCTCAAACATCTCCCTTTTAGCATCTAGGAAGCACACAAAAACTTTTGATCATCTCATCATTGCAAAAGTCTTTTCCAATTCCCTTGACCATTCCTTTGTCTTTACTTCATCGTTTTCACCCCAAAATGGTAAAAAAGTCAGCTTTTTCTGAATTCGGACAACTTATAAAAATCTCGATTCCCATTGAATCTACATTGTTCACTAGAGCTTGTTGCACATTGACTCTTATGCCTTCCAATATCCTATTTATCCTTGTTACTTGCACTTTTACTGTAACAACTATTCTCTGAAGGCATCAAACATATCTAAGATATTATTTCTTTCTCTAATAGATGCTTCATTGCCTCAGGTACGCCTAGTCAATGCCATAATTTTCTGCTCACACCGCACGATATATTGAGTTGGCCAAACTCAATATCATGTGACAGTGTGAGAGTTAACTATAAATATACAAACTCAAGGCCGTTATGCAATTCTACCTATGCATCTTATCATCAAGATAAGACAAATGCATAACAAACGTAGCTAGTCCATACCCCGACTCAACAGGATGAACTACTCTGATACCAAAATGTAACACCCTAATACTAGTACTAATAACATGTCAAAAATCATGTATTAGTAGTTAGGATTAGGTATGCCATTTTGATACAAATAGCAAAAACTTATGAAAAACATTTATAATATATACAAAATATGAGCATGTTATAGTTGTAATATCATACATATATCAAAAGAAGCTTTATACAAATATATTCATAATAAAACAAATACTACAATAAATGCCTTCTAGGCAATATCTATATAAATTTCAACTCAACACTTTTCATTTAAGTACGACTAAACGTATTTTTCATGATTTCCAATCTTTTTTACTCGTTGAAGTCTTCATTACTCCTCGAAATAATACAAAGGTGCAGCGGTGAGAATTCCAAGAATCCTCAGTAATTTTATAAAAACGTAACATCGTAGTATTTCTAGTTGTTTTGGGAAAAAACACATTTCATTTAAAACTCAATACATATATACATATTCATAAGTTAGAGAGGTGGCAAACTGCCAAAACTAGTCATCTTTCTTCTCGAAACAGAGGTTCAATTATTATTTTTATAAGAGTCCTTTAAATAATTCAATGCTTCATAAAAAACCAAATCCAGTTCTTTCATAATTCATTTGTATATTAAAATCAATATAATATCAATATAAATATCTTTATTTCCTTATAACATATATTGATAAGCCTATAATTTATAGTCTTATACCAAATAAATTGTGATGATTTGCTTATGATTATTGATGAATTTTAGATGGATCCTTATCAATTATCTTCGTTTTTACAAATTAAGAGAGATTTGCCACATTCAGAGAGAAAGCAGGCAAATATATCTCGTTTTCAAAGCAAAAGAGGACCATTTTGGCTTAGACAGGGCCCTATGTCAACTCAGAAGCGATTAAGGAGTTAGACACGACACTGTCTAACTTGAAGAAAGCTTTTGACTAGGAGACACGACAGTGTCTCTTGGTTACATGACCGTGTCTCCCCCAACGTTGAAGTTACGCAGCTCAAAGGACATGGCTCTGTCTTAATGGTTTGAAGCTTTTGACTTGGAGACAAGATCATGTCTCTTGGTCATGCGACTGTGTCTCACTTAAAGTGCAGTTATGTGATTTTCAAAGGACACAACTGTATAGAAAGGAGACATGGCCGCGTGAGGTCTCTTGAAGCGAAAAATAGGTAGTTTGGCCCCCAAACTATTACAAATAGAAGCAAACCCTGAAACATGAGACACATCTTTGCAATGACAGACTTTGAGAGGTAGATCAGAAGGGAGAATTGCCACAAATCCTTGAAAGATGGCTTTGAAGGGAGGATTCAATTCTTGAAGGCTTAGAGATCATAATCACCGTAAAAAAGGTTTTGATTTCTCTTTCCTTATAGTTTTTCCCTTTCTTTGGGTTTTCTTTCCATGGATTTGTATTATGATATGAGTTTGTTTGTATTGAACATGAGTAGCTAAACCCATAGCTAAGGCTATGGGGGATCTTGTTTTCCTAATTATTTGGGTTTGATTTCTAATTTGATTAAGATAATTTCTTTTAAGGTCTATCATATTGTTTGCATTCTTGTCATAACTTGATCACTTTTGGCATGTGTTAATTCTTTGTTTAACTAGTGACCATCCCCATTCAATGAGTCGATCTATATGGTAAGCCTAAGATTTGATTGGTGAATGACCAAATATCAATTTATCCTACCAATGGAATCGACAGTATGTTAGTTCATCTATTGAATTGGGACTTAATGCATTCTTGATTAATTCAACCAAATGACCAAATAGGTGAATTAAATTAGGAAAAAAATATTGTTTCATCCATAACATTGGGATTTAACACCAAATAAGAGAATATTGGCAAAAGAATTACCTTACATCATAAATGAAAGAAAATTTGAATAATTGGATTCAATTGAACCTTGCGGCCTAGTCTCTCTTTTATTGATTTATCTCTATATTGTTTGATTGTCCATTATTCTTCTTCTTTATTCGTTATTTGATTTTATTTTGAATTTCATATACTTTCATTTGTCTGGATAACCAAGAGTTTTACGAATCTAATAATTGCCACTTATTCCTCGTGGGATCGATAACTGGGACTCAAGTTCTATATTACTTAGCGATAAAGTGTACTTGCTCTTAGTGTATTTTATGCGTATCATATATTTATCATATTTATTCATTTCTCATAATATACCCTTATATCTTTCATTCTCATTTTTGCATGATTCTTCATGCCTAAGTTCCATATTCCAATTCTCATATTCTTCATATTTTCTACATTATAACATGTTTCATCTTTATTCATATTTCATTTATTCATTCTTTATTGTATTTTATTCATCATTCATATGTTATTCTTTTGCATATTCATCATTCATTCTTTGTTTGTTACATTTCTATTCATTACTATTCAAGATTCATAATTCATTAATTCTTATTCTTTTGCAATTCTCTTCATTTCTAACATTCCTTGTACTCGTTCATTCCTCATAATTCTCATTGTATTTTAATCATTTCAGGATACTCTCATACTCGAGGTTGTATCCCATTCTCATACTTAGAGATATTCTCATACTCGAGGTTATATATATTGTTCTTCTCTGGATATTTTCATACTCAAGTTTATATCCAGTCCTCATATACTATGATAGGGAGGGAAATACCATCCTCACACTATAATTTCATTCTCATTCTCTTAGTAGTAATCTGTTTTTAAGTTGGTGCACTTCAACCTATTCGTGACATTGTTGGGTATGTCACACAAAACTACTTCATATTCAAAGTAACCCAAACTAGAAATGCCGTTATATCTCTTTACCACGGCAGGGCAGTACATATACCGTTAATTCTCTTCACCACGGCACGGCGCAAGTGAGGGAAATACCTTCCTCATAATACCATACATACTAGGATCACCTCAACGTCTAAAAAGAACTTAAGCGAAGAAGAAGGGAGTATCATCTATCATCAATCCTCAACTACTCTGGAAGGAAGGGAAATACCATCCTTTGCCTTCCATTCTGACTAGAGTGAGGATCCTTTCCTCATTCTATACTCAATCTAATATCAGCTCCAGTAGAAGAGGAAACATCCGTCAATGACAACCTATCACCTAAGGTAATGACTTAGGTAAAGAGGGAAGGCAATATCATCTTCAACCTCAATAACTCTAATGGCAAGGGAAATACCATCCTTATCCACCATTTTTCAAGTTTCACCCTAGGTATGAGGATAATCATGGATATCGGGTTACCCTTTCTATTCATTCAATATTCTTTCATTCATTCTCTTATTCATCAATTTTGTTGTTCATACATTCTTATGCTTTCCTTTATCATACTTGACAATACTATTCTTTAATGTGCATATAGTAATATGCTTCTCATTATCATTTACTACTATGCTTTTCAATATCGTTCATACATTTAATTCATCTTAATTATCATATTTCATTCAATATATATACAATGATTCATACTAAAAATAATCTAAGTCATCATACTTCATTTAATACAAAATCCATATAAAAATCATTTTAGAAAATAGTTTGGATGCATATTCATTCCACAATTTAGTGACTTTCAATCACATAATTCAAGGTTTTAGGTTTGTATTTAGGTCCCAGGAGTAAAGAACTCTGTTTCCATCAATTTCAAATCAAAATTCTCAATTTGGAGGTCTGGTAATCGATTATAAAACCCTGGTAATCGATTACCTGCTTGGCAGAATCCATGTAATTGATTACAAGTAGGATGTAATCGATTACAAGCAAAATGTAATCGATTACAAGCAAAATGTAATCGATTACAAGCTGCCCGGAAACACGATTTACAGTTCCAAAAGCTTAGTAATCGATTATAGGGGCTATGTAATCGATTACAACGTGAAAATATGCAGAAAACAGAGCCTTTCAAGCCATCCTAACCCAAATCAAATTAATACACATCAATTGCAACATCATGCCATCATAGATATGCATCCAAATTACTCATAAAATATCAATTATCAATATGGGTTTGAAACCCATTCTTCTTCAAACCTTAAATACATAGGAAATCAAATCAAAGATTCAAGTTCTTAAATCATTAAAATCATTCATTCATGTTCTTAAATCAAGTTCTAAACACCATTTATGGAAATCCATAAAAATCATTTTCAAAACTCATACATATATTTCTCAAAATCATGAAAATAGTAGAGAAAACAAAACCCCTACCTCTTTCCTTTAGCTCCTTGAAGCTTATTTTTCTTTGTTTCCTTCTTTCTTTTCTCTCTTATTTCTTCTCTTCTTCCCTTGTCTTCCATTTTCTGCTTCTTCTTCCTTCTTCCCCTGTTTTCTTTCTCTCTTTCTCTGATTCTTTCTTCCTGTTCTTGTCTCTCTCTCTCTCTCCATTCTCTTTCTTATCTTTTTCTTCTTTTATTCTCTTCTTCTCTGCCGACTTAAATAAGTATGGGATTCCATCTGGAACTTTTATATCTCTTATGAACACTTTAATCTTCCAAAATCATATTTTCTAACTTCCATAAGTGTTACAGAAAACCATTGGAATCAACTAAATTATTATGTTCAATTTTCCATAATTCTTCTTACACTGTTATTTATCAAATATTTTTCTTAAATTAAATCGAATCTATAAGGTAAGTGAATAAATATGCCTAAACTTATTTTCTATACTAAAATATTCTCCATATTATACTTATCACCTCCATGCAGTTTCATAATTTTTCAATCTTTCTAGCTATTTAATTTATCCTTTTAACACTTTCCTAATGTTATTAAAAACATCAAACTAATTTAGTTGGTCCTCTGGAATTTACTACAATTCATACTAATTATCTTCATCCTGAGAAAAAAAATTTCCTCATTTATTTCCTTCATTTTAACTATTTATCTCAAAATATGAGCTATTATTTTCTTTTTGTGTTATAGAATTGCGCTCAAACTCATCTAAAAAATTACTCAATTCAACAGGTAACTCATACCCACATTATTGAGCTTCTATAACATTAATCATAATTTATTAAGTCAGGAAGGATGTTACAGAAACAACTCATCCATCGTGGGTTGTTAACATTATTTAACAGAAGATCTTCTAAAAGGTCATATGTATGTCACATGTTTCATTAAACTAAGCCTTGCTGTGAACTTCGTCGACAATATCAGTATTATCGCTATGCAACATTACAAAACAAGTTCCAAGGACTTAGTTAATTTTGGAGTTCAGTACAAGAAATTTACTAATTAGCGAGAGAATTTAGTTATGGAAATTTTCGTTGCAAATACGTCGCTATTCAGTGAGGGAATTACGAGAAATTTGTGAAGAGAAATTGAGTCATCGTTAAATTCTAAAAACAAAGTCTAATAAGTTCAAGATAAAAATAATTACTAAATAGCGATAAAATTATGAAAGGAATTTTTCTTCACTAACAAAAGTCTCTCACTAATAGTTGAGTCATTTTTAAGGAGTGAATTAGCGAGGGAAATCCCTCACAAATCCTTCACAAATCTTTAAAATGTTTTAAAATTGAAATTTTACTCAATAAGAATTGCCCCTGCATGCGCCCAGCTGCCCCTCCCTCCCACTTTCCCAAATCTAAAATTCTCAATCTCTATTATCAAATTTCTCTCTCAGATTCCTCAGCGACACTCAATCTGCCACTTACGTCTGCCGTCTGCCATGCTATGATCTGTGCCGCTCATTCTAGATCTCTAACGTCGATTCATCCCATCCCTCTCAGTGACGCCATCGTTCATTGAATCAGCTTACCTCAGGCTCAATCTCAACTGCTCCGGTTACACTGTGTAGTCTCTCGCACGACCACTGGCATCGGCCGCAGCAGCCTCCACCGCTATAGTTACCCAATCCCAAATGTGAGTTAGAGTTTATTTTTTGTCTTCTTCTCTTTGGATCTGCTACCATTTCATAAATTGTTCTCTTTATTATTATCTGGATCTGCTTGTGGTTTTAATGCTCTTTTTGCACTAATGAGGACGAGACAGAGGTTGAAGGAAAAACAACACCATATGAAGTTGACTCATTGCTTGACCTCTCAGTTCAATCACTTCAGAACCTTCACAAACTTGTTCCTCTCCCAATCCGAGCCCCTCGCTTTACTTCTTGTTCCTCTCTTTTCTCTTCTTCTCACCCACATCGTGCATTGTTTTTTTTTTTAAAGAATTAATAATAATATGTGGCAATTATTCCTTTGGTGTTTTGTTAATTAATATGATTTGTGATATATGTTTTGGATCGACAAATTGGATGCTGAAAAGCAGAAGATCAGGTGTAGTGTGGTTTTATTGGATTGAAACTGAAGTTTGGTTTTGTGTTGTAAATGGAGTCAACTTCACATGGCTTTGTTTCTTTAAAATTGAACTCTGATTTTTTTGTTCATTGTGATTAGATTGGCAAGCCACAGGGTGGTTGAGTTATACAGATCTATATTCTATTTGTGGCTCAACCATATTTACAAGGCCACTTTAAATATACTTCATATCCTGCTGCTTCCAAACACTTGCTATGCAGACGTCACTTTGTTAGCATGATTATAGGATCACATTATATGATTCATATGTTGGCTAGATGTTAGGGCTTGATTTTAGGACATTATGTTTTGTACTTCTTGTAATACATTTTGTACTACTATGTAATCCTACTAGTATAAATAGGAATATAGACTCATGTTGAACACGCAATTCAAAAATATAATCTTCTCTTAGTTTTGTTTTATGGTATCATAGCTGGTCTCTGACCTTCCCCCATTGTGCGCCTGAATCTATCTTCTTACCTTGTGTAAGAGTCTGGTTGGTTTCTGTTTTGTAACCAAGTTGATATTCCTATATCAGTTTTGGTCTCTATTGATTATTGGGTTGTTGTCATCAATTTCTTGTGCCTTTGTGATATTTCATCTACTACCTTTTTTTTTATAATTTGTTTCTTAATTCAATTTGTCAATTTCTAATCATTTTTTAAGTCATTACCATTTGCTGTGTGCCATTTCCTTCTTGATATTGCTGCCATTTCTTCTCCTCGCCTTTCCATATCAAAGTGTTATTTCTACCAACCATATGGCATGACAGAAGTACACTACTTTCTCTTTTATTTACACAATTCAACTATGCTAACAAAAAACTAGCAATAATTGCACCATATAAATAGTTGCTGAAGCTTAATCTACATCTTTATCAAGCATTTTCACTTCAGTAAGACATCTTATGCAAAGTAATTTGTTCAACATTCGAAGCACTATTACCTATATCAAGTTAGTTGTCATTGCATAGAAATGGAAGTGGAATTGAAGACTCAATGGTGTGAGCATTTTTAAATTGTACCTGCACTGTTGTTACCTCGTGTGTTGTTCAAAAATAGTTATTATTATCCTCCACTATGCACTAATAGATAGCACATGTTTTTTTATTGTTTAACCATGGACTTGAATGAGTCTACTGGAGTACATGTGGAATCATGATGTTTTATGTCCTTATCCTATTTTTTTACTGTTAATGCTCTCCAAAATTGAAAGTCTATACTCATTTACTGCACAACTTGGTTTTCCAAAGAGCTTCTTTAGGAAGTAGTATACAATTAATATTCTTCCAGCATAGGACTTAGCAGAACACACAAATAAAATTATTTATTAAGAAGAATACATTGAAAGTTTGCCTTTACATACATTATCATGGACTCTTGTCCCCACCTCAAAATTGTATATGTTGAATATCAAATTTAAGCAAAAGGGCAAAACCCCTTTCCAACCAGTGCTAAAAGTTATCTTATTTGCTGTGTACATGTGGCAAGTTTTGCTTGTTTTGATTATTCTTTGAAACCTTATATGGATGGGATCTGTTTGTTTCTGTTTGTTTGGTCAAGGCATGATTACTGGTGGAGCAGGAGCAACTGTTTTCTACAATTTAAAGCAATGACACCCAACCCTTGACTTAACTGTGATTGACTATGACCTTGCACTTCTTTTCCAACCAATGTTGATGCTTGGAATCAGTATTGGAGTTGCTTTCAATGTTATTTTTCCTGACTGGATGCTAACAACTTTGCTAGTAATAGTTTTCATTGGTAAGAATTGGTTACAAATTGAATTTTTCCTTAATTTCTCCTTTGCCTGCCTATCCTTTGATGTAGTCTACATGTGAAACAGGCATTTCAGCTAATGCATTCTTTAAGGGTGTTGATACATGGAAAAAAGAAACCTTTACTAAGAAGGTTGCTTAAACTTGGCTCATTCTTTATATTAAGTTTCTTTGAAGTTTTGCATTTTGATGCTTTGGTTTAATTCATCCATGTAATAATTCCAGGAAGCTAGGTAGAATTCACAGTTAAGTGGTAAGTGTTTTGATATTATTTATGTTCTAGCCTTCTGTATTTGTTTTGTTAGTTACTAGTTAGTAAAGATAGTGGTTACCAGACAAGTAATGATAATTTTCAGTCTTATCAGTTGTTGAAAGGACTGATGATGCAGCATAGGAGCTTCAAAATAGGAGACCAAAATCCTGCTAAGACTAATCAATCTGAGAAAAAATGGTGAAAAAAGAGACCGGTATTGCTTCCATGTCCATTATTTAGCTTCCATGTCCATTATTTATTCTTTCTGATGGAATCTAAAACTGCCATGCAGGTTTCTATTTTGGAGAATGTTTATTGGAAGGAACTTGGACTTCCTTTGTCTGTCTAGATCATGATACTTGCGTTAGAGATAGGAAAAGTTAGAATATGATGAGCTATTTAACTCACAATTTGAGTTTTTCATTTTCTTGTATGCATTGGTGGTCATTGGTCAACATAGAATGATGATAATATATGCCTTTGTGTTTTGAAAAAGAATTACACAACAACTTGCTCAGTGGTATATTGGGTATTGAATCTACTGCGGGTAAAAAAGAAAGAGTTTTCATTTGGTCTTAACTTTAAACATGGTTTTAGAACCAATGAAGCATCAATATCATGGTGATTATTTTCTTTTCTTTATTTTTTTTCCTTGTCTTTCAGGTCCCCATTGCTGTAGGAATGACTTCATACAAGGCTGTGCTTCTGTACATAGGCCAGAGAGTCATAGCACCCAAGGGATATTTATATGCATTGATATTTGTTTACAAATTTATTAACTACTCAAATGCTATTAACTATTTTAATATCTTTCATATATTTAATTGGATAATTATAGTGATTGACCTTTTATTGTGTTTTTAGTAAAATTTGGCATTAGACAATTACGTGCATAAGAAAATTGAAAAAAATTATTAAATAAATGCATTTAGTCACGGTAAAGTGTGGCTAAATGATTTTTTTTATATTTTTTAAAATATTCAAGATGGATTTAGAGATAAAAAAAGTTTTCTCTAATTTAGAGACAAAAATAGAGATGGAATTTTTGTCTTTAATTAAAGAACTAGGGACGAATCTTAGTAATTGAATAACGACAGAACTTTAAAATTTAGAGACGGCAGAATCTGTCTCTAATTAGAGACAATTAATTTTGTCGTCCCTAACAATTAGCGACGTCATTTTTATTAATGAATGTATTTCTGTCTCTAATTCCATCCCTAAATAATTAGAGACAAAATTTTAAAGTTTTGTATCTTAATTTGATTTTTCTAGTAGTGAAAGAGTGAAAGATAATCAACCATTGGCGACAGATTCACGACGGTGTAGTGATGTAAATTAGCAAGGGATTATCAATGGATATTCACAAGGGAATCATGATGGAATACCTATAGATTTTGCTAGTATTATATCCAAAATTTGTATGAATTTCCTAATTATAGCGACCAATTAACGAGGGAATGACAAGGAAAATTAGCGAGAGATTAGTGAGGGATAGGTACAAATTTCTAAACTATAGCTAGGGAATAGGGATGAAATACCTATGGAATTTTTCCTCACGTATTTGCAAGGGAATACAGACACCTTTTTTTAAAAAAAAAAATTGTGACAACTTAGTTATGGAATAGCGATGAAAATTCACGTCGCTACAAGTATTTAGTGATGGCTTAGCGACGGAATGTATTTCATCGCTTCTTAGCGACAAAAAAAGACCGACAAAAATATCCCTCGCTAATCCCTTGCAGAGATAATTTGTG
This sequence comes from Ormosia emarginata, assembly GCA_029884605.1. Classification (NCBI taxonomy): domain Eukaryota; kingdom Viridiplantae; phylum Streptophyta; class Magnoliopsida; order Fabales; family Fabaceae; genus Ormosia; species Ormosia emarginata. The sequence continues at coordinate 26,481,710 of JAQQTP010000074.1, read as the reverse complement.
AGGGATTAGCGAGAGATTCTTTTGTCGCTAATTAATGAATTTCTTGTTATGGTTATCTACAGCAACATTAGTATTACTGCTATGCAACGTTTAACTCAAAACTCTAATAGCTTCTAGTCGACCTAGCATGCTGAGTTAGTGTTGACCTCATGGTAACATTAGTATTACTATCTGATTTCGTCTTGAGAGCATCAGTACTATAAAAAATCATGAAATAACATTAATACTATTTTAATGAGTAGTTTTAGTACTACTAGAAATTACTTATCCACTTGGTAGATCATGACAACTCTTAAGCAATTTCTCTTCAATTTTTAGACAACATCAGTATTGCCTTTGCTCGATAGCTAAAGCATTGCCGACCAGTAGACTAAGTGTCCACTTGGCACCTTTTTAGCAACCTTAGTACTGCCATGTGTCATGTACTAATATGTGCAAGTTTATAACACATGTACCATAATATTTTTTTAACTCTACCTATGTTGAGCTTTGTTGCAAATCAATACATAGCTGGTCCCAAATTCGGATAAAAGAGGAGGGTTGTATTAGGAAGTCGACAGCTAATGTAAAATGTTATCAAATCTTTATGACATGGATAAATGATGTGATTGCGTTAATGTTAGGTCATTGCCCCTAAGCAATGCATTGTATGGCTCGAGTACAGAGTCAAATGAGCAAGACGCGTTGCATCACTGCTTGGGTGTAGTAAAAAATAAGCAAGGGTTCTCACATTTTCGTGAACGAGTGTGAGTAAAGAAGCTAGTTCACAAGAGTAGGATGCATTTTGGAACTTGGAATATAGGCACACTTACAGGTAAATTAATTGAAATATTTGACACCATGATTAGGAGGATGATTAATTTTATGTGCATACAAGAAACTAAGTGGGTTAGAGAAAAGGAAAAGGAACTCGACACTTCGAGTTTTAAACTTTGGTACACCGATAAAGTAAAATCTAGAAATGAGATAGGTATAATAATAGATAAGATTTAGAAGAATAATGTTGTCGATGTGAGAAGACTCGGAGATAGTATCATAGCATTGAAGTTTGTTGTGGAATAGGAGACTTTTAATATTATCAGTGCGTATGCACCCTAAGTAGGGTTAGACAAGTACTACAAGATAAAATTTTGGGAGAATTTAAAAGGTTTAGTTCAGGGAATACCATTAGGAGAGAATATTTTTCTAGGAGGAGACCTAAATGGTCATGTGGGGAGCGACTCTAGGAGATATGAGGGTTTGCATGGGAGGTATTGTTTAGGAGTAGCTAATATAGGGGGCAAAACAATCCTAGATTTTTTGGTAGCTTTTGATTTTATAATAGCTAATACTTGTTTTAGGAAGCGAGAAGAGTATCTTATCATATACAGAATCGGGGGTTCTTGCTCTAAAATTGATTTCTTTCTAATAAAGAAATTTGATAAAAAGCTTTGCACAGATTTCAAAGTCATCCCTAGAGAGAGCTTGACTACCCAACATAAGGTTTTGGTTATGGATGTATGGGTTAAGATGAGAGGAAGGAGAAATTATCAAGATAGAGTCTCAAGGATCAAATGGTGGCAACTAAAGGGAGGAAAATAAATGCTCTTTCATAGGAGGATTAGAGTGGAAGGAATTTGGGAGGTACAAAGGAGTGCTAATGATATGTGGGACGAGATAGCTAAAGGGATTAGGAAGGTAGCAAAAGAGATTCTCGATGAATCAAGAGGCTTTGAACCCAAGGATAAAGAATCTTGGTGGTGGGACGGAAGTGTACAAGATAAGGTTAAGGTTAAAAGGGACAATTATAAAGCTTGACATGTAACACCCCTCTTTGGAGAGGGACCGTCACACCAAAACCACAAAACGGAAAAGAAACTATAAACTAAGACCCGGTTCATTTGGATATAGATAATAGTCTGTTCATTTGTACACATATGAATAATTTGGCGAATTTTTTTTTTTTTGCAAGAAAATGATAAAACATAATTACAGCAAAATTAACATGATGATTGAAACCATGCATTTATTATATATATATATATATATATATCATGCGTGTTTAGATACATCAACTGTTATACAAAAGAAACTGAAACTTTACATGTCCCAAAAGGATTATACATTTACAGCCCACCAAAAAGATAAAACATCAGGCCCCCAAAGCGATATACAGCCACCCACCCACCCAAAAGGCTACCAAAAAGAGTTAAACCTTCATCAACAGCTAAGAAGGAGCCTCAGATGGGTCTTCCTCAGGATCTTCCTCAGAAGAGGAAATCCTTATGGGATCGACTGACCCACGAGCAGGAGCTCATGCGGAGGACAGAAACGAATTTGAATCCTCGTGTGGGGTATACACACATTCACCCCATACCTCTCGCACAGACATGTAGAACTCCAACTAAATATAGAAATCAAAGAAAACACATGAGGATCATAACGACCCCACGCCAGAGACACAGTCACGTCTCCAACATAAACAAAATGCTCGGTGTCAAAATCCACATGCCAGCTATCACCTCCCCCATGGAACCTCAACCTAGCATACCCCAAAATGCCACGCGGATGGGATGCCATTTCCAAACAGATGACTAATCAAGATCAGGCCAAAAGCCAGCGAATTCGTGCACTTTCCCTTCTTCACCGACGTTTTCAAAGAAGTACATAAATAAACAGAATAACAGAAATATAGAAAAGAGGTGAGACATCCAACATTCAATACCAAATATGACAGTAAATGTAACACCCCTTGATGTAGCAACCAGAGCATAATCGTCATTACACCATAGTTACTAAATCTAAGTGTGTCACAGTCATGATAACAGTAATTTAAATTCTCAAGAGTCTATATATATATATATATTTTTTTTTTAATTTGCATAGGTAGAAAATATGAGCCTCGAATGAAATATAATTATATTCAAGCCATGATACAACCACTGAAATAAAATCATATCTCTTATACATATATATATATAGTCAATTTACACGAATAACTCGATGACATAGAATATAACAATTACAGAGTCCAATAAAATACAATGAATAAAACACTAAAAAGGGGGAAAAGTAATGACCCAGGGGATAGGTACTACTAGCGGACAAAGCCGCAACCCCATATACACATACGACGCCGAGTCCCAAATAACAAGTCGTGCATCAATGCCTCCACGCAATCGCACTCGTACGTAGGCCGAAGAAACCTTGTCCAAACGCCCAATCCAATCAACCAAGGTGTGGTCCCTCTTTATCTTCCTCACGATCTTTTATCAATATAAGTATAAAACAGACATACATAGAAATAGGAAAGAGGTGAGACACCCATCCTTCATTACCATTGCGGCAAGAAGAAAACGACACCCAGGCGCGGCTCCCATAAAGCAATACAAGCATATATTTTATAACGGCAACAAATGAATTTATCATAAAAGCAATTCAATTGTAAGCAATAATAAGAATTAATAATAACAACGATATTTATAGTAAAGTAGAACAACAACAGTAATAGCAGACATATCACAATAGTATTTCCAAGAATCACAATCATCACAAGAATAACAATCGTGTCACCATAGTTACGAAATTAAACATTAATAATGACATTAATATATCATGGTTCATATGCATGCTTTCCCAAAGTCCTACTCCATGGAGCTAAACCCAAACAATCGGAGAGAAAGATCGTGGGAGACATGTACGTGACTCGAGCTGCCGAGGCCGTCTATCAATAATTTTTCTCGTGCACAATCATGGCATTGCACGTACATTCTACACTAGATCACGATATAGGACAAGTGTCAAGTCCGGATCGTCGGTGTGTTTGCATCGGTTTGCCCCACGGCACGAGGAGCTCTAAACTGTCCATGTGAGGGACCCGCACCCCGACGCGCCCCGAGGTCATAACACGACCCACACTTGTCTATTCGCACCCGCACTAAGGTGTGTTCAATCTCCTAGGCAACTAGGCCTTACAACATCCACACGGACAATCACAATGCATAAGATACTATGCATGCACATGTATGATCCACAATCTCATACAATCTCATAATATGCCACATTTAGGCCAATATAAGCATCAATGTATACATGGTCACTCACATGGACCCATAACAACATAATATCAATATCAAGTCAATTAATGCATTATTAGGTTCATTATGAATCCTAACTTAGAATTTATTCCTCTTTTCAAGGTTCATGACCAAATTCAATTCTTGCAACTAGCTTAATATTCCAAGGCAACTCGATTTCCTATAACTTGTAAATTAATTAAGCTATTAAGCCTCACACTCTCTTGTCCTTCACTCACTTAGAATCACCTTAAGTTTTACAATGGTCTCATTCTTAGTCTTCTAAAATTTATGACGTCTTGACTATACTAAATTCTTCCAATTTATTAGTTGTCCATTTATTACATAGGTTTCTAATTACCTAATCACTTATGCTTCCAAATTATCCAAACCACATACTTACCTAAAACTTGCCCTAGAGGCCGTGGCCTCACAATGGTTACAATCCCAAATTCTCTCAAGTCATCATACTACATGTCATTCCTTTAATTCATTTAAGTGTTCACTTATCAAATTAGCTCACCAAGAACCCTAATCTTTATGCCTCAAAACCGTAGCCATCATTTAGGCTTCAATCTCAAACTTTTCTTCCATTAAATTCTATTTTGTCACTTGATTAATTCTAGTCTAATGCTTGTTACACATTAACCATAATTTATCCAATTTCCACCCTAAAAACCGTAGCCCTCCAAGAGAGATTCCCAAATATTTTTCTTCCATTTCCAATCACATAATCCAATCCAACATACCATTATATACAACAAATCAATCTAAGGTCACAATTATCACATTATATGTTACACTCTTAATTCACTTAAATTTAGATCATCAAAATCAATCCATTTGTCTTTTTACCAAGACCAAAACCGTGGCACCCATCTTGAGTATTGAACTCTCAAAGTCTTTCATTCATTAGTGTTAATACTATCATTCAATCTTTGATTACATGAGTCTTATTTCACTTGTATACAAAATTAATTCTCATCCCTAACTTCTAGTCAAAACCGTGGCACCATGTTGAGGTAGGAAACTCCAAATTTTCCATTTAACAACCCCAACATGATCAAGCACAATTAATATATCAAACATATTCAATAGCATAATCAAGTATCAATCAAATTCAAGAATACTAAATCATACAAAATTTATAATTCAAGCAAGCATACAAAGAGCATACAAGGATGGATTCCTCCATCAACACACATACAAGTCTCCTCACCACCATAAGTGGTTGAAGTGAGTAGTCTCCTCTTACCTAGAGGAGACAATGCAAGAAAACAACTCCTTGGTTCCTTGATTTGTAATTTTCGGATTCCACCTTCAAGAGAACCATAAAGTGGTCAAATTCTCATATTTACAAATTTAAAGCTTGAAAAGAATGATCCTTGGTCACATAGGTAACCAAGGAAAACGAAAATGAGAAGAAAATGGGGAGAAATCAAGAATTTTACCTTGGAAGACAATGGAGACATGGTTGGATTTTGAGCAAACCTTCCAAATGAAACTTGTAGAGAAGATGAAGATGAGTGTATAAATGTGTTTAGTGGAGAGAAAAATTTAAAAGCTTGGCCATCCATGGAGGAGTGATTTTCGGATTTGAAGAAGGAGGGGTAGAAAAGTTGGATTTTTGAAGAGATTTTCTAAAGAGAAAGTGTAGAGGAGGTTAAGAGAAGTCTAGAAATGGTGTTTATGGAGAGAAAAGTGAAGAAGAGACTCTCTAATGGTGGCTGGAATTTTCGGATCTAAGAGGAGGAAGAAGAGAAGAGGTGGAGAGAAAATGGAGATAGAAATGGAAAATGGAGAAACTTTCTACACAAAGAAGGTAGAGGAGGTGAAGGCAAGTGTAGAAATGGGCTTGGAGAGGAGAAAAGATGAACAAAAATGGAGGAAGGAGGGGCTGCAATTTCGTGCTCATGGTGGAGGTAGAGAGAAGGAGGAGAAAAGAAGTGAAGAAGAAGAAGAAGGAAGAGAGAGAAAGGGTCTTGAAATTAATGAATTAAAGTGATAATTGGATAATTGAAATGAAGCAATTTCCCTTCCCCTTGGCTGCATTCCAGCCGTGAATGATGAGAGAAGAGAGAGTGAAAATTGGCTTCCAAGAGAAGCTAAGGGTATTTGGGTCAATATTTGGTCAAAGCTTCTCAAAGAAGCTTTGATTATTTAACATTAAATTTGAATTAAAGTGAATGGATTAGACATAAAGTAGATTGCATTAGGATAATGTGATAGGATTTTTATTACACACTATTATCCAATAGATAATAGTTACAATTGTGTTTCAAGATTTAATTAATCTGACAGATGAATTTTTCGCTGTATTGATTTATTTTTGTCTCGTTAGAATTTCTCGAAAATTGTGAAACCTCGTAAATCGTGTCAAGTCTCGGGTTTAGTAAGATCCCCGTCGACATGTCCATAGTCCAAGGTTCTCGAGAAAACATCGCGTTTCTCGATTCTCGCCAAAGACGCACGCAAAACGAGGAATATATTAAAATATTCGACTGTTCCTAAAATTCCCAAAAATTTCTAAAAATTGAAAATATTATAAAACGACTATTCGTCATATAATTTTTCAATTTTTGAAGCACTACAAATCGTTTTCACGACTCGCTCGAGTTTCATGCAAAACGAGGAATATATTAAAATATTCGTCAAGCTTCCGAAAAATTCTAGAAAAATTCACATAAATCACAAATATTAGAAAATGACTATTGGCGGCGAAATAATCAGTTTCCGAGTGTTACACTGACCTCAAGCAATTCTCAGCTCAAGTGCACGCAAAACGAGGAATATATTAAAATATTCCGCGTTCCCAGAAAAATCCAGAAAAATTCCAGAAAATCCCAAATATTGTAAAATGATCATTTATCCTGAAATTATTAATTTTTGGGATGTTACAGTAAAGAAACAGAACGGCGCAAAACGTCCACATAGCATCGCAACAATATTAATAGTAATAATAGCAAGCGATAAAAGAAACAACAACAGAATCTTAAATAATAAGCAGTTAAATGGTTCAAATAATCATAGCATCAGTAAAAGATATAACTTTACAATCACATAAATTTACGCCAAGTAAAGTATGTGACAGACAATGCACATGCACAAGGTACTAAAAATCCTACTCTATGGAGCTAGGCACAAACATCGGAGAGAATGATCAAGGTGACATGCCAGTATCTCGTCAGCCTAAAATCAAGTGCTTTCATAAAATCAATAATTTGCGCAACAAGGTTGGCATTCTTGACAAGATCGCGATATAGGACAGTGTCTCGATCCGGATCGTCGGTGCATTTGCATTGGTCTATCCCACGGCCCAGAAGAGCTACCAATTGTCCATTGTGAGACACCCGTACCCTGACGCCCCCAAGGTCAACAAGTGACCTACACTAGTCCATTCGCACCCACACTAAGGTGTGATTCAACTCCTAAGCATAAAGCCTTACTTCGACAATGCATGATGATTCAATGCATACAAATATATATAATCATCAATAGCATGATTTTTCCACAATTCCATGCCACAAAAGGGCTCAATCCATATTAATCAATTCTTGGTCCCACATATGGACCCACCATAACTCATCATCAAATTTTCAAGAGTAACACATATTTATTAAAATTCAACACAAAGTTACGTCTCTATTTCAAGACCTTTATCATTAAGCCTCTCTAGAGGAATTCTCTTATAATTCTCATTCAATCTTTATTTCTCTTAATTAGCCAAGTTCTTTACTTTAATTAATCATACTCACTTAGAAAATTAATCTAAGGTTCTCAAGCCTCACATGCACTCTTGTTCTTCCCTTAAGTTCAAAAATCACTCTAGATCATCAAATAAATTTCTTTCCTTCATTCCTTCCATCTTATGAATCCATAATAATTTTTTTAAAATCACCTAATCACCTAAACCTTAGTTTGATGTATGAATTTTAGCCAATATGGCCCTTGAGGCCGTGACCTCCCAAGGACAAGAGTCCAACCAATTTTTCAATCACATTGTTAATTACTTAACACTTAACTACTTAAGTCCCAAGGTTACACAAAAATCACATGCTTGGACCCATAAAAGGCCCTAGAGGCCGTGAGCCTCCCAAGGGATAAGAACCTAAATTTTTTCCATTGCATTAATTAATTCTTTAACACTTAATCACTTAAGTTTCAATTCCTACAAAAATTAAATCTTGAACATCCAAAAATTTGGCCTCTTGGCTGTGAATCCAAAAGGGGCTAAATTTTGCATATATCAATCCAAGCAATCCAACCTATATTCTATAGCCATCAAGATGCACAATGACAATTAATAGATTTATACAAGTCAAAATAGCCACAAAATCATGAAGAACAACACAACAAAGAGAGCAATCTCACATGGATTCCTCATCAATAACACCAAAAACATTTCCTCACCACCAAGATAGGTTGAAGAGGATCATTTCCCTCTTACCTATAAAAGACAACACAAGAAAGCAAGCCTATTGATCCCTTTGTTGCAATTTTCGTCCTCCACCTTCAAGAGAACCCTATGGTGAGCAAACTTTTACAATCCTCACTCAAACCATGAAAAGAGGAGTCCTTGGTCACATAGATGACCAAGAAAAATGAAAAAGAGAAGAAAAGAAAAGAAATCCAAGAACTTTACCTTAGAACTTCAAGTTAGGGCTTCAATAGTGGGAGATGAAAAAGGAAGATTTAGGAGATGATCACCAAAGAGAAAAGTCTTAGGATGATGAGAGGAAGCAAGAAATGAGATTATTTTAACAAGCTAGTGAAGACGGTCTCCCAAGGTGGTGGGTGCCATGGAGTAGAGAGGAAGAGAGAAACTTGAGAGGAAAAAGAAGATGAAGTGAGAGGAAAATGATTAGCTTTTGGTGATTTGAAAATTATGAGTGAAAGTGATAAAGCAAAAAGCAAATTTTTGGCTCCAACAAGCCCTCATTGCCGTGGAGTGTGGGAGAGAGGAGAGAGAAAACAATTTGTACAACGCTTCCTTTGGAAGGTTTTGAACACTTTTTCAAAAGTCAAAAGATGATGTCACATGCATGATGTCATCTTTGATGAAGTCATTAAAGTGCTATCTACAAAAAATGACTAACACTCTACTAAAGCTATTATCCAGTGGATAGAGGTTACAGTTAATAAAAACAGTATTTATTGTTCATTGGATAATTTCACGGTACAACAATTTTATTTATCAGATAAAATCTCAAAAAACGAAAACTTCGTAAACTATGTCCGACCTTAGGTTTAGTAAGATCATCCGTGGATGTTTTCATAGTCCAAGGTTTTTCGGCCTCGGGGAAAATGTTTTATTTTCCCAGCCCCGCTCAGTATGCACGTAAAATGAGAAATATATTAAAATAATCAACATTTCTAAAAAAATCCACAAAAATTAAAAAAAATCACAAATATTATAAAATCATTATTTATCAAGAAACAAACAATTTTTGGGGTGTTACATGACACGTGTGTAAAAATGATGAAAATTGGAAAAAATATAAGGTAACTAAAAAATATACTAAGAAAGTGGTGAGCGAGGCGAAAGTTAAAGTGTTTAACGAGTTATATCAATCTTTGGGCACCAAAGAAGGATAAAGAAATATTTACAGGCTTTCTAAAAGTAGGGAAAGAAAGACAAGAGACTTGTATCAAGTGAGATGCATTAAGGATGAAGATGGTAAAGTCTTGGTTACAGAACAAGACATCAAGGATAGATGGAAGGGTTATTTTCACAAGTTATATAATGAGGGAGATGGGACATTAGGGGACTTGATCATTCTAAACATTAAAGAGAAAGACCAAAATAAAACCTTTTATCGTAGAATTCGGGGGTTTGAAGTAAAAGAAGCATTGAAGCAGATGGATAATAGAAAAGCAGTCAGACCGGATAATATACCTATTGAGGTATGGAAGTTCCTAGGAAAGAAAGGTATAAGCTGGCTTACAAAGCTTTTTAATGAGATAATGAGGTCTAAGAAAATGCCAAATGAGCGGAGGAGAAACACTTTAATCCCTATTTATAAGAACAAGGGAGATATATAGAACTTTAATCCCTACAGTCTCCGGTTGACTTATGATTTGTAACACCCGTAAAAAAACATGATAGACTTGTATATAGTTACGGAAGTAGCTTAATACTTGATTATCATGTTTGTTAAGTTTTGTGACTTTCTGAGTACGTTTAGGTATTTTGCTGCAACGTTATGTGTGAAAAATAACTATTTTTAGCTCTGAAAATGGCTTAACCTACTTAATTAATAGAAATAAATGCAGAGACTTTACTTCTAAGTCACAAATGTGTAAACTGTGTTACAGTTAAAATTTGAGGTTAATCGAAGTTAGTTTGGTATTTTTAAGCATACTGGATGTGTTTTAATACCGGATTGACTACCAGCAGATATGGAAAAATGTGGAAATGGTGAAACAAGATTTTTTTTATGAATCTTAGGATTTATTTTAAACTTGTTGGAAGTGAGAAAACTAGATTTGGTGAAATCTAGATGTTTTTAACATATTCGTTTTAAGCTAAATATCTTTAGAGGCAAAGAGCCTCATGTTTTTTGCTTTCTTCTGTAGGCATTTTCATGCCTTTATATGAGGTAATATCCTCATTTCTTTTCTCTTCTCACGGTTACAAGCAAAAAAGAGCAAAAAGGAAGGAAAGCAAAGAGCAAAGGGAGGAAAATCAAGCAACCAAGGAGAGGAAGAAGGAAAGGAAAGATTGGAGTTCTTAAGTGACTTCAATTTCTGACTTTTGAGGTAGGGGTTCTTGAGCTTTAAACTCACTTTTTCTCATCTTCCATATCTAACTCATTTGGGGTTAATATGTCAAATTGAGTTCTTATGTGATTTTCTTGCTTGGATGAGTTATAAGTGTTGTTTATGACTTGTTCATGCTAAGAGTTTGGATTAGAAACTGAAAATTTTCCATTTGGACCTAGAATGCTCTAAGTGTTGATTTTAGGGGTTTGGATGAGTGATTTGGTGTTTTGATCCAATTTTGATGAAATCAATAGGTGTTTTAGGTTTCCATCATGTTAGTAAACTTGTTAGTGACTTGAAATCATCTAGAAACTGATTTGGAGTGGCCAAAATCCAGAAAATGTTCTAATGGAACTGTAACCCGTGATTGCAAAATTCATGTTTTAATGCTGGCATCGCGGCGCAAGGATTTCAGGCCGCGGCATGAGACTGATGCACTTTCAGTATTGGAACCCGAGAGCAAGGTGCCGCGGCGTGGCACAACGGGTGCTGCGGCGTGAGCTCCAAAATCCTCAAATAATGTGTTTTTGATATTCTTGGAAGTTTCTAAATGTTAGGACCTTTCATGTATGTCCTTACAAGTGTGATGAGACTCTAATAAGGGTATTTAATGAAGTGAGAATGTGATAAATCAAAGTGTGAGGTAATTAGGCATGGATATACACATGCATATTGTGAAATTGGTTGTAAAATGAACTTGATGTGCTATAATTCAATTGTGGGACTAATTATGTGAATTAATTAGAAATTGTTTTGCATGATATAATTGTGAAACATAGTTGAGGTGAATGGTATACTCTTCATGTTGGTTGTGTTGTTAAGGATGGATTTCCTTATGGTTCCGATGATGGACTTCCTCTCCATTTTTGAAGACCGTGTAGTTGATGGATTTCACTACTCAGAGTGTTATTTTCTAGATGGACTTCCAGTGCTTGCCCAAGGTTATGGATGTGACTTCCATTACTTTGTTCAAGACTCATGCATTCATGGCATTACCATAGACTTGGTATCATACAATATCCATTTCATACTTAAGATATTGCATATGCATACACACTAGACATAATTTGGCATAGCATGGCAATTGTATGGGCGGTTGTCGTCATTCATTCAAAATCATGACATACAATTGTATGGGCGGTTGCGAACTTCTGAGATGGAAGTGTTATTGTGCTTCTGTGATTGAAGTGTTAACTTAATGGTTGTGTAATTTTTTTGATTGTATAAACTACTGGTTTTGGAATACTTATACTGAGATGTGATTTATCACCCCGATTGTGTTGCCATGTAAATCTAGGTGCAAGTTCTTCTAAAAGGATGAAGAAGTTATATGAAGACTAGTATAATGTAGTTATTATGCTTTTTGAGATAAAACTCGTGTTATTTATACTCGAATCAGTGTGTAAATGCTTATGTATTACAATATGTCCCCTGAGACAATGATGTATATATAACTTTTAGTTTATCGTGACTCTCTATAAAAGTTTGCATGATTTTTATGGATTAGAATTGTGATTTAATGATTAAAAGTAACATAGCCAGAATGGATTATCCTTATGTTTGTAAGATATTGGGATATAAATTTTAGGATGTTTCATTATGGTATCAAAGCAGTTCATCCTATTGAGCCGGGGTATGAACTGACTATGCTTTGAGCATATTAGATGTTTGTTTTGGTTATGCATTTTCTTATCTCTTTTGAGATATGTGAATAGAAATGCATGACAGCCTTGGGTTGGATTTCTGTAGTTACTGAGGCACAATTACATGATATTGAGAGTAGCTAACTCAATATGTATTCTTTTGTGTGTACAGGAAATTATGGCAACTCCATCAAGGTGATCTACGAGAAACAGGGAATCTTCTGCTGAGGATGCGATGGGAATGCCAGAAATGGTAGAGTTGATGGCTAATGCATTAAGGGATCAGGCAACCATTAATGCTAATGCCATGAAGGAGCAGGCGACTGTGAATGCAAGAATGTGGACGGAGATACGAGTGGTGAATTAACCTCGTCGGCAAAGGGAGAATGTGGCTGTGGATGGCAACCAAGGTTTTCATAATTTTTTAGAATTTCAGAAGACTAGCCCTCCATCGTTTAGAGGGGAGTATGATCCAGCACGAGCTGAAGAGTGGTTGTCAGAGTTGGAGAAGATTTTTGCTGCCATGAGATGTGCAGATGAGTAGAAATTGATTTTTGCTACTTATATGCTAAAGGGTGAGGCTGAGCACTGGTGGAAAGGTGCAAGAAGAATGATGGAGACTGCGAGAACTCCGATCACTTGGGAAGTCTTTAAGATTGCTTTTCTGGAAAGTATTTTCCGCAAAGCGTGCAAGAAGCAAAAGAAATGGAGTTTTTACAGTTACAAGAAGGAAATATGACGGTTGAACAATATGTGGCAAGATTTGAGGAATTGTCTAGGTTCTCTTCTACTCTTCGTTATAATCCAGATGATAATTGAAAGTGTGTGAAATTCAAAACAGGTTTGAGGGATAGCATGAAGATGTTTATCACTCCATTGGAGATTCGGGATTTTCCCATTCTTCTCAACAAGTGTAGAGTGGTGGAACCTCTTAGTTTGAGGACGCAGCTGGAGCAACAATCATCAGATCATTACAAGAGGAAAAGGACAGATGAAAGACCTGAAAGGGATGCCTAGAGTTCCAGAGATTCGCGGGACACAAAGAAGCAAGTTAGGAGAGATGATCGTGACAAAAAATGTGACAAGTGTGGTAGTTACCACAGGAATAAACCATGTTTCATTGATCAGATAACCTGTTACAAGTGTGGCAAGTTAGGACACTATGCCAAGAACTGTCCTAAGAAGAAAGCAACAAGGTCAGAAGCAAGGGAGGAAGACAGACCTGTAGCGGCAGGAAGAGTTTATCGAATACAAGCGGAGGAGACAGTACCATCTCCAGGTTTAAGAAAAGGTGAGTACATGGATGTGCTTGTTAGGTAGTTTTGTTTTTCCGAGGTTTGGTTATGCCTGTTGTATGTGTGAGTTGTTTGAGACTTCTTGCCATAGGTAAACCAAATTTTGGGGACAAAATTTTTTAAAAGGAGGGGAGAAATGTAACACTCGTAAAAAAATGATAGATTTGTATATAGTTACAGGGTAGCTTAATACTTGATTATCATGTTTGTTAAGTTTTGTGACTTTCTGAGTACGTTTAGGCATTTTGCTGCAACGCTATGTGTGAAAAATAGCTATTTTTAGCTCTGAAAATGGCTTAAACTGCTTAGTTAATGGAAATAAATGCGGAGATTTTATTTCTAGGTCACAAATGTGTAAATTGTGTTACAGTTAAAATTTGAGGTTAATCGGAGTTAGTTTGGTATTTTTAAGCATACTAGATGTGTCTTTTACTACCAGATTGACTACCAGCAGATATGGAAAAATGTGGAAATGGTGAAACAAGATTTTTTTATGAATCTTAGTATTTATTTTAAACTTGTTGGAAGTGAGAAAACTGGATTTGGTGAAATCTAAATATTTTTAGCAGATCGGATGTTTTAAGCTAAATATCTTTAGAGGCAAAGAGCTTGACATTTTTGGCTTTCTTTTGTAGGCATTTTCATGCCTTTATATAAGATAATATCCTCATTTCTTTTCTCTTCTCACGGTTACAAGCAGAAAATAGCAAAAAGGAAGGAAAGCAAAGAGCAAAGGGAGGAAAATCAAGCAACCAAGGAGAGGAAGAAGGAAAGGAAAGATTGGAGTTCTTAAGTGACTTCAATTTCTGACTTTTGAGGTAGGGGTTCTTGAGCTTTAAACTCATTTTTTCTCATCTTCCATATCTAACTCATTTGGGGTTAATATGTCAAATTGAGTTCTTGTGGTGTTTTATGTGATTTTCTTGCTTGGATGAGTTATAAGTGTTGTTTATGACTTGTTCATGCTAAGAGTTTGGATTAGAAACTAAAAATTTTCCATTTAGACCTAAAATGCTCTAAGTGTTGATTTCAGGGGTTTGGATGAGTGATTTGGTGTTTTGATCCAATTTTGATGAAATCAAGAGGTGTTTTAGGTTTCCATCATGTTAGTAAACTAGTTAGTGACTTGAAATCACCTAGAAACTGATTTGGAGTGGCGCCAAAATCCAAAAAATGTTCCAATGGAACAGTCACCCACGACTACAGAATTCATGTTCTGATGCTGGCACCGCAGCACAAGGATTTCAGGCTGCGGCATGAGATTGATGCACTTTTAGTATTGGAACCCGAGAGCAAGGCGCCGCAGCGTAGCACAGCGGGTGCTGCGGCGTGAGCTCCAGAATCCTCAAAAAATGTGTTTTTGATATTCTTGGAAGTTCCTAAGTGTTGGGACCTTTCATGTATGTCCTTACAAGTGTGATGAGATTCAATTAAGGGTATTTAATGAAGTGAGAATGTGATAAATCAAAGTGTGAGGTAATTAGGCATGGATATACACATGTATATTGTGAAATGGGTTGTAAAATGAACTTGATGTGCATATAATTCAATTGTGGGACTAATTATGTGAATTAATTAGAAATTGTTTTGCATGATATAATTGTGAAACATAGTTGAGGTGAATGGTATACTCTTCATGTTGGTTGTGTTGTTAAGGATGGATTTCATTATGGTTCCGAGGATGGACTTCCTCTCCGTTTCTGAAGACGTGTAGTTGATGGATTTCACTACTCGGAGTGTTATTTTCTGGATGGACTTCCAGTGCTTGTCCAAGGTTATGGATGTGACTTCCATTACTTTGTTCAGGACTCATGCATTCATGGCATTACCATGGACTTGGTATCATACAATATCCATTTCATACTTAAGATATTGCATAGGCATACACACTAGATATAATTTGGCATAGCATGGCAATTGTATGAGCGGTTGTCGTCATTCAATCAAAATCATGACAAGCAATTGTATGGGCGGTTGCGGACTTCTGAGATGTGAGTGTTATTGTGCTTTTGTGATTAAAGTGTTAACTTAATGGTTGTGTAATTTTTATGATTATATAAATTACTGATTTTGGAATACTTATACTGAGATGTGATTTCTCACCCCGATTGTGTTGCCATGTAAATCCAGGTGCAAGTTCTTCAAAAAGGACAAAGAAGTTATATGAAACTAGTATAGTGTAGTTATTATGCTTTTTGAGATAAAACTCGTGTTATTTATACTCGAATCAGTGTGTAAAAGCTTATGTATTACAATATGTCCCCTGAGACAATGATGTATATATAACTTTTAGTTTATCGTGGCTCTCTATAAAAGTTTGTATGATTTTTATGGATTAGAATTGTGGTTTAAGGATTAAAAGTGACATAGTCAGAATGGATTATCCTTATGTTTGTAAGATATTGTGATATAAATTTTGGGATGTTTCATGTTTTGCCTTTGAATCATGTTAAACAAGCTTGCCTGATGAGATATTTAAGTCTCAAGTATCTTGGAGTGAGTGGCCATTTGATCTAGGCGAGTTTGGATTTGCTTGATGGACTCCCCATGTTGTTACACTTGAACTTGAATGGCGTGATTATGCTCATTTTGGGTAACTATGAAGTTTTCCATGAGTGCTTCTAGATTGGACTTCGCTCCTTGAGAAGATGGTTGAGGTTGTTGGAATCCGGGTGGAGCCCCACTATTTTGTTGAATACTATATGAGAAATTTGGGTAATTTCACCATCTAGGGTTATATATGCTGGAGAAAGTATTCATTTGAGCTTTGAAATTGCCATTCTGCATGTAATTCATTTGCTCCAAAGACGGGTCTTAAGAATACGTCTCCACTGCATTGCATTCATAAGTCAAATGCCCTCCTCCACATGTTTCACAAGCTATGTTAGGAGTAGTGATAATATTGACATTCAGTTTCTCAAGTGACTTAGTCAAGGCATCAAACTTGGCATTCAACATAATAATAATATAAAGCTCTATCATTCTGGTTTGCTTATTTGAAGTTGATCTCTCACTTGACCATATATAAATATTCGAAGTGACATTAATAATTAAGGCCCTTGCATCTGTTGGAGTCTTGTCCATCAAAGCACCGCCAGATACGGCATCAAGAGCTGTCTTTGTAGAGAAATTCAATCCAGTATAGAATGTCTGTATAACAACAATATCTTGAAGGCCATGATATGGACACTGACGAATGAGATCATTATACCTATCCCATGCTTCATAAAGCGATTCATCTTCTTTTTGAGAGAAGGTAGTGATGTCTTGACGGAACTTGATTGTTTTTCCAATTGGATAGTACTTGCCCAAGAAAGCTTGCTCCACTAATCCCAGGTAGTAAGTGAATTTGGGGCTTCCAAGTGAATCCACTTCTTTGCCTTCCCCCTGAGAGAAAAAGGGGAAAAGTCTGATCTGTATAGGATCGATTGAAATCCCATTTATCTTGATTGTGTCACATAGCTCCAAGAATTTAGCCAAATGCTGATTTGCATCTTCAGTTGGTGACCTGCTGAATTGTAATTGTTGGAACATCTGGATCAATGATGTCTTGATCTTGAAGTTGTTGGTCTCTATTCGTGGTCTAACAATGGAGGACTGACGAGAATTAGCATTAGGAGTTCCACAATCCCTCAGCCTTCGCTCTGGATTAGTGACTTAGTTAGTGTTATTCGCCATGTTGTCTTCCTCAAATCTCTGTGTTCTTCTTTCTCTTCTAATATCATGAAGCGTCTTCTCGATCTCAAGATCAACAAGGATAATAAGATCTCCTTAACTCCTCGTTCTATGCATAAAAAAGAAACAACACCTGAAAATTCAAAGAAAATAAAAGAATGTTAAAATAAAATAAGATAAAAAATAGAAATAAAATAAAATAAAAATTGCTTAAATCAACCAAATTGTTGCTCGTGTCAATATCAACACGATCCCCGACAACGACGCCAAAAACTTCTTGTAAATTTTTCACAAGCGCACGGATCATACAAGTATTAAAATAAGATCGTTCCCACAAGGATCGGTTGACTACTAACTCTTACGATAATTTTTGATTGTTTAAGTGAATAAAAGCAGTAATGAAAGCTATATTAAAATTAAGATGAAAAACAAAGTAATAAAGTAAACAATTGAAAATAGAAAAGAAGAGATTTCACAAAGGTTTATTGGCTTAGGACTCAGAATCCGCTACACTACCTCTACGATAAATTATAATCTTATCTTTGTTAATGTTCAATTATGTTCTTGAAGGCGATTTGCCCTAAATTATTTAAAGCCTAATTTCTTGGCACTAAAAACGTGCTAAAACTTCACTAATCTCATTCTCATGGCATTTATTCCAAGTTCCAACCTGTTAAAATTCATTAAATCATTTAACCCTCGAAGGATTTAAGCCTATGTCTAGGTCTTAATTTTGAAATTCAATTCTTGGATTATCAAGCAATTAGATTTGGAGTTTGGCTTTCGTTCATCGAGTACGGGGTCCTCAACCATTTACACGTGGCTACAACCCAGTTGCATCCAAATGTGTGGGGATTCATCTAAGCCTTCAAACTTGTCTATAGGGTTTTTAACTAGTCGTACTCTGTTAAATCATTTTTCTTTCTTTTCACCCAGTTCTCACCATCTGGGAACAGTCATAAAAAAAGGTGGGTCACTTTGCACGCTCAAGTCAGGCGTAAAGTGTTCAAGTCCTACCAAGAATCCTACAAAAGTTTCAAGAAGGATTTATTTAGAGTTGAAGGGGCTTTGGTGTTAACACCTTATTTCGTTACCTTGGACGATGAACCCTATATATATTTACATTGGACTCAGGCTATATAGGACTATAGAATAGAAGAGATAAAAACTCTGATGTCCAATTTGCCTAAAGACGAGGTCGAGGTCCTCCACTTCCTCGTCGAATAGGCTGACAAGAACAAGGCTATATATTGTAAAGATGTCCTCAATGAGCTCATTGACTCAATAAAGTCGTTATTTGGTATCTCGTCTTGCATTTATTTGACTCATTTGTATTTCAAATTTTTTTCTAAGTGTTGTAACACTCTTGCTTTCTTTTTGTAAAAAGTATGCGCCCCCGGTGGTTTTGAGCTTCTTACGCAACACCTAGCTGCCAAGAATACAGGGGCTCCTGGATCTAGATCACGGGCCCTGACCACTGATCCAAGGGTCACGATCGCAATTCTTCCACCTTCACCCGTAGTGTAAGAGGTGGAGCTCGGTTCCCCTGTGCAACCCCTCGACTTCGGAAGAGGAAAACTGACAATCACATGTAGTAAAAGGAAAAAAAGGTCGGCTGCTAGGGCTACTCCTGTCGAGGTCACTACTGGTCCGGGGTCTATAATCCCAGAGGGTGCTCCCCAACGCTTCTTTCTTGGATCGATTTGGGGTAGATGGGTTGATCCTAAAAGGATCATAGAAAATGCTCTTCTATCTCCTACCAACTAAGATGTTTTAATAAAGCATGATATGATGGAGCTTCTCCAAGATACGTAAGTGCGGTTCCTACATAATGCCTCTGTCCTCTAATTTTTGGAGGAAGCTTTCTAGTCTATTCGTGAGGCTCGAGAGTTGGAAAAAGAGCTTGACACCCTCAGGGGGTGAAAAACAAGGGCTTGAGCTGGTTGTTTCCAAAAAAGACAAGCAGGTAGCTCAAGTCATTGAGGAGCTCAACTTGCGTAGGGCCAAAATCTCCAAGCTCCGAGCTAGAGTCGCCCACCTATCCGAGGAGGTTGATGAAGTAGCTGCACTCCGGGGCCAAATTGCTTATGGGATTGCTTGGGAGAAAACCTTGAGAAATCAAATTTCTTCCTCCTAGTTAACCCTTACCGCCCTCCGAACTAAAAATGAACTTCTCTACCAAACTGAAGCCAAACTGATTGATGAAATTATGGTTATTAAGGATATATGGGCTAAGTCAGTAGATGAATCATTTGTAAATGCACTTGCCTAGATCGCCTTCTGAACCTAAACTTGAATGAGGAGGGAATTAGTTCAAGGAAGTTAGGCCGAGATGATCGGATCATAGGTGCCGCTCCCACGACCACTCTTGTTAACCAAGTTCCTCCCAAGGTGGACGTTAGTGAAGAGGAAGAGGAGAAGACATCAGAGGGCAGCTAGATAGTGGAAGTCGAGAGGACCTCAGAGACAGTCATGGAGCCCACCCTGAAAAACGCCTGATTCTTCTTTTGTTTTCTTTTTACTTTGCCTCCTGCCTAGGGTTTTTATGATACTTATGAATGAACAAGTCCCGATCTTGGGCATTGATTTAATTTAAGCTCTTGGAATATTTTTTATATACCCTTACTGCTTTTGTTTTTCCTCTTCAAGATGGGTCCAATCCTCGATCTCGATGATTCTATATATGCTTAGCACATTTTCTTGCTTTTATTCAACTGAGATGCGCCCAACACTCTATCTCAGTGTATTTATTTTACACTTAGCAAATGCTTATGTTTTTTCAACCTTTAGGGTTAGACGCTTGATCTCATTGGTTGTTTTAGACTTAACGAACACTTGTATTTTTCCTAACTGAGATGGGTCCAATGCTCTATCTCGGTGGTCGGGTCTGCTTAGGAATGTTTCTCTACCTTTGTTGACACTTAGTTAATTAAGTATAAAACTTTGAAATACAATTTTGACGTGGAAGTCTCTTGGAGCGGTGTCCATTATCTTGGGCAACAGTCTAATGCTCGTAACCACGTTAAACCTTTTTCAGCCTTATGGGTTAGGCTTAATGTTGAAATTATAGAATATATTTGACACAGAAACCTCTTGGTGTGTAGTCCACTGTCTCGGGCTACGGTTGGGTACGCTTAACCTTTGTAAACATTTTTAGTTTATAGGATAAGGTCTGGCTCATTAAGGTAGAGGTGAAACCCTTGAATGCACTCCTTGAACTCAGATACCGATCAAATGGATTCTCATGTTTAGCCATCATGTATGGATATCAGAATATCTGATCCTCTTTGGACCTTGTATTGCTTGGACCTTTCCAAGGTGTGATAACCTTATGGGTTGTAGTAGTCATAGATGAATAAATTAAATAAGTGTTGAAGAAATAATAACTAATTTATTCATGTCGGAATGCGTCACTTACATGATAAAAATAACAATTAAAGGCATTTAAATATAATATTTCCTTAGCTTGTCTACATTCCAAAAATTCTTGATAGTTTTTCCAGAGAGAGTTTCTAGAGTATAAGCTCTTGTGTTAGTTTTAGATACGATCCTGTATGGACCTTCCCAATTAGGAGCTAACTTCCCATCTTTCTCATTTTTTTCCTTTGATATCTGCCTACAGAATACGAGGTCGCCAGGTTTAAATTGTCTTGTAATCACTTCAAAGTTATTGCGTGCAGCAGTCCTTTATTTCAGGGCGACTTCACAGGCATAGGCAATGCAAGTCCAATTCATGGCGGATGAGGTCCGGGTTGGCCTCTTCAAAAAAGTTATGTCTTCTCTAGCTCGATTTTCCTATTTCCACCAAGATCATAGCCTCACAACCATAAGTCAATTTAAAGGGAGTTTCTCCAGTGGAGGAATGAGGTGTGGTCTGATATGCCCATAGGACATGATCAAGCTACTCTTGTAACACCCTCCGTAGGGCATCACATTTCCGACTAAAATCTGAAAATCTAAAAATCATTTCACAAAAGCTTGGAGTTATAAAATATGGATTTTTAAAATTTCTTTTTGCTGACAATATAAACTTACCAAAAATATAAGTAATACAGAAAATAGATTGAACTAATTAATACACATGTTTATTATACCACATAATATTTAACAACATCTTAGAACATAACTTACAGACTCAAGAAACAGTAGCAAACCCAATGACGAGTCCTACTTAATAGCACGGTAACAACACTAACGAGAAAATTCAACATACTTGTTCCATTCTTCCACCAAACTGCTCACTGTCAAAACTAGGAAGATCACTCATCGACGCCGTCACCAAACTCAGAACATTACCTCCAGTTAAGTCTAAGAAGCTTACTTCGCCTACTATACAAATTTTGACAATACAAAAACAACAAACAATACAACAAAGAGGTGACATCCCCTTTCATCAATACCAGTATGGTAGCAAAGAATGATACGAATGACAAAGTCATTCCATATACATAGATATCACAAGTATAATCATGTTAACAAATTATCATTATGTTCAGAAAACATATATCACAATAATATAAACATCAACAGTATATCAACAACAGATATCAATAATATACATACGTAATGATTATACCACCATAATATGTACCTCGACAATGCCACAACAATATGTACACAAACTATGCATATGCACAATGCATCATATTCCTACTCCATGGAACTAAACAACTTCGGATATGAATGGCCCAGAAGATCTGCCACCCATAATGACAGTCTAAGCTAGACGCGAGACATAAATAGTGTTTGTCGGGACATACGCCAGTACATTGCAACGGTTTATCATGGCCAGGTATATAATGTGGCAAATAGGTCACTATGAATCACCGCGCCCTGACGTCCCCTGTAGATCCCCCACTGGATCATACTATCCAGCTCTCATTCACTCCTAAACAACAAAAGTCATCACAACCATCGACTATGCATGACAACCCAATGCATAATTCAATCCACCATTGTATTGTTCACAATAATATTAGAACAACTGCTCATTCAATTGTCTAATACCAACAACATCAATGATATTATATAACTGTTCATTCAATTACATAATATCAATGATCCACCAGGGTCCAGTACGTCGGCCCAACAATAATCCATTGTTTTCTCAATCGCGTATCCTTTTTATCGCATTTTCACAATCGTGTGACGCTTTTGTCACGTTTTCAAATCACGTAAATATTTTTCAATATTTTTTCAATCGCATAAAAATATTTAAATATTTTCAAAATCACGTAGCGTTTTTAAATCATTTTCTTAATCGTGTAGTTTAAAAATCACTATTTTAAATACGTGTAAACTATTTCTAATATTTTTTAACTACGTAAATTACTTCTTGAAACTTCGTCCATTATATAATTATTTCTAGCTTTATTTACAACATTTCTTTAATAAAAATCCTTTACCTAATATTTGCTATTATTTTCCTTTGAAAGTCTCTAAAATAATTTTACTTTAATTTATTCTCTAAAACCCATTAAATTAAGTTTTTCTTTAATATTGTATAATTCTATGCTTAGGAAATAACTTAGAACTTAAAAACATTATAAGTAGGCATATTGACCCAAAAATCATTCATATGCTTTATAAATCATCTTTAATCATTTCTTATGTATTTAACCTTTTATAAAAATTCTTAATCTACTTTATTATCATTAAATCATATAATCCATGGTTAGAAAATAATTTTGGATCATAGGTATATTGAATGGCATGTTGGCCGAAATTTACTACATCTTCTATAAATCATCTTTAAATTATTTTCCATCCTCTAAATCCTTATAAAAATCATTTATTCAATTAAGTTAATTAATCTTTGCTTTGGAAAAATATTTGAGAACATTTTGGCCCTCTTTGTGGTGATGAAGCCGTAAGCTTCATGTGTTCTTTGGAACACTCATGCAAATCCTCAACATGTTATTCACATCCTATTACATAAGAATACTATCATGCATCCATAATCACATACCAAAATATATCTCAAAGCTGTAGACATGCTTGCATCAAAATCAATTACAAATAAGAAAAACTTTAAACAATCAAGTGAATAAATCCTTATGGATTTTTCACCACACACAAATCCACTCCTCACCACCAACACATGGTTGATGAGGGTAATCTCCCTCTTACCTCTTAGTGAAAGCTCCAAAGCTCCTTGTTGTTCTTCTTGAAATAGATCTACTCCACCAAGTAGCACTTAAAACAAAGAAACACATACAATATTAATGTTCAAGATTATCAAAAGTGACCATAAGCCAAAATATGGTCTTAGAAACTTACCAAAGAAAAGAAAGATGAAGAACACAAATCTTCACCTAAAAGCTCTTGATCTTGAACTTGAAGATTAAGATTGAAAGTGAATGATTTGGAAGATAGTCTCAACATGAAAGTTCCTTAGAATTGCATGAAGATTCAAGATCTAAGGTTGTTTAGAATCATTGAAGCTTGGAAGGCATTTTGGAAGGGTGTGGCTGTGAGCTTCCTTTGAAAAACAAGGATGAAGATGAATGATTTAGGCTTAGGTTTCTTCTACAAAGTATCTTAGAATGAGGTAAGGATACTAGATGTAAGGTTGTTTGAAAATATAGAAGAGTGGAGGGTGGTACAAGGTGGTTTGGTCGTGAGCTTTGTGGGAGAGAAAAGTAAGAGTTTTTGTGTTCTTTGCTTGATGGGAAGATGAAGATGAATGAATTTTGAGAAATTCCTAACATAAAAGTGTCTTGGATTAATGAGAGGATTCAAGAAATGATATTAGTAGGAATTATAGAAGTTTGGAGAGTGGATCTTTGGTGCTTGGCCGAATCCATGGAGGGAGAGAAAGTGAGAGAGTTTTTATTGCTTGTTCTTGGTTCTTTGGAGAAATTGAAGTGTAAGAGAGTAAGTGAATTGAAGAGATGAATATTATCTCCTACTTGAGTGTTATGGTTGTGGAGCACAAGGAGAGGAAAGGGGAAGAGCTTCATGCAAAAGATGAAAATAAACCAAAGCCCTCCTATTTATAGACTTCATGGAAAAGATAAAGGCTTAGGATATTTTGATCAAGATATTTGTCAGTATACTTTAAGCAATGAACAATAATTACTATTTATAAAGTTAGTGTCTATTGTCCAATGGGTAATAAAATATACCTAGATTTTTCTCTTGTTCTAATTGAGTAGCAACTATTATTGATCGTTTTTCTACTGATTACCCTTGATGAGTCATAGAGCGAGTTATCAAAGAGAAGTTTCTAGAACATGCGACTCACTACGATGAGTCAGCATGATGAGTCACCATAGAGATTTCCAGAACAGCTGAGTCAGCATGGGGAGTCGTCAGGGAACCTTCTGGAACGTGTGACTCACTGCGGTGAGTCACAAGGTGAGTCACCGTTTCTACACTCTTCTAGAATGTGGCAAGTCAGCATTCTAGAACAAGGCGAGTCATCATTTCTGGAACATGGCAAGTCATCGCTTCTGGAACATGGCGAGTCATCGTTTTTGGAACATGACGAGTCATCGCTTTTGGAACATGGTGAGTCATCAGGTGCTGAGGTGTCGTGTCATGTGTCAAGCTTTTATTGGTCCTTCGTGATGAGTCCTAGCTGCCAACTTTGACCAGCTCTTCATTGATTCACATGTAAAGCAAGTACTCAAGTACTTGATGACTAGTCGCGTGACTAGGCATTTTCTAGAGTCTTCTAGAATAGTCTAGAACATGTGAGTCACTAGGCTAGTCACCTAGGTGAGTCACCAAACGATGAGTCATCGTCTTAGAACATCCTAGAGTGGGTGACTAGGCTTGTGTCTAGAATCATCCACTAGATATTTCCAAGAAAAATATTATCCAATAGATAATAAAACATTCCCCGATTTTATTTGTCAGATAAAATCTTAGAAAAACAAAACTTCAAAAATTGTTTTCGATTTCGAGTTTAGTAAGATCCCTCTCGCTCCGAATTAACAGTACAAAATTTTCTAACTAAAGAAAATTTTATTTTTCCAAGCCCATCCCGGGCCCACACAAAAATATTCCAAAATATAAAAAATATAATAAAATATTCAAAATATCTTAAAAATATCTTAAAATATCTCAAATATATTAAAATATTCAAAATATCTAAAATATATTAAAATATTCAAAATATATTAAATATTACAAAAATTCACAAAAATCATAACAATTGTGAAACTCATGAAAATCAAATCAGATTAGTAAAAATAGTTAAGGATTGACAGAAAGAAATAAAATACGAAGGCTTATGTACAGTCCAAAAATAATATTAAAATAATAAAAAATGTAAAAACTCCCAAAAATTCCTAAAAATCACAAAAATTATAAAATTCACGGAAGTCGAGTCAGATTACTCAAAATAATTAAGATCGACCGAAATAAATAAAATACGAATTTTCAGGGCAATGCAAGTCCAATTCATGGTGGATGAGGTCCGGGTTGGCCTCTTCAAAAAAGTTATGTCTTCTCTAGCTCGATTTTCCTATTTCCACCAAGATCATAGCCTCACAATCATAAGTCAATTTAAAGGGAGTTTTTCCAGTGGAGGAATAGGGTGTGGTCTGATATGCCCATAGGACATGATCAAGCTACTCCACCTAATTCCCCTTAGCATCATCAATTCTCTTTTTAATTCCTCTAAGTATAACCCGGTTGGCTGCTTTAGCTTGCTAATTGGTTTTTGAATGTTCCACTGAGGTAAAATATTGTTTGATCTTAAGACCGGTTAGGAGATCCTTGAACTTTTGATCTGTGAATCAGGTTCCATTATCTGTGATAATAGACTCCAGGATTCCAAACTTACTAATGATGCTCTTATAAATGAACTTTAGATTCGCGCAAAAGTGATGGTGGATAACGGTTCTGCCTCAATCCACTTGGTGAAATAATCAATAGCCACCATTAAGTACTTGATCTACCCTAGTGCTTAGGGGAAAGGACCTAGGAGATCCATTCCACTGGTAGAATGGTTAGTGGACGAACATTGTAGATAGCTCTTCGAGTGGGGTTGCATAACGTCGAGTGGCGTTGACATAGATCATATTTCTGAACATGTTCTTTGTTGTCAACTTCCATAGCAGGCTAATAGTATCTAGCCCTCAAAGCTTTCCATGCTAAGGACTTTCCACCGAGATAATGGTCTGAACTTTTATGAATCTCGACCAAGACGTACTCTGCCTCTTGAGGACTGAGGCACTTAAGGAGGGGAGAAGAAAACCCATGATGATACAATTGATTGTCCATGATGGTATACCAAGCCACTATCCTTACTAATTTTTGGGTTCTTTTTGATCTTCAGGTAATGAGCCATTGCGAAGGTAGGAAACTATGGGTGTCATCTAGGTTTCATCATCCTCCAGTAGGAGGACTTTATTTTTTGTAATACTTGAAGTGAGTAAGGTATCCTAGATCATGGACATGTTGTTTCTAGGGCTCTTGGTGCTGGCAAGCTTTGATAGGATGTCGGTTCTAGAGTTCTACTCCCTTGGGATGTGCTCTACCTTAACATTGTCAAAGTTTTCCATCAATTGCTTGACTTTGGTTAAGTACTTCTGCAATAGGGGCTCCTTAGCCTGGTATTCACCCCAAATCTAGGATGTTGCTAGCTACGAATCACTACATAGGATTATATTTGTGGCTCCCTGTTAACTCCATGAAATGTAGTTATTTATGCCAAATATCTATGCTCTACAGATAACTTAGTACTTGTTCTTATGCATAATTGGAAGATTTTAGGTTCATATTCATCGAATTCAATTTTGATATCTTCCTATATGATCTTGAGAAAATCTTATCTATTCTTTAAGAGATTAAGTAAATTTGTACTTGTTATTAAATTGGTGATTTTTCAATTATAGGAAGGGCTCTAAACAAGCAAATTTAAGGAAGATTTAGACTAACGTTGGAGGAGAAAGCCCAAGGAGTGCTTTAGTAACTCACGCTACGGCACAGGCACATGCATGCCACGGCGTGGTAGCATCAACCTGTCACATACTTAAACTCGAGGCGAGTACACCACGACGCAACTATCTTCACTTCGCGGTGTGGTGACCTAAAGTGATACACACTGCGACTCAACTTTCCTTCACGCTGCGGTGCACAACTAATTTCTTTGCCTATATATACTATTTTTAAGAGACATTCAAGTAGAGCCAATTTTAGACAAAAAATAGCAGCTATGGTTTCATTTTGAGATTGAAAGGAAGTAAAAGAAAGCCAAGTTGGAGGTCATCTTCTTCTTGGAGGAGATTCATGCATCAAGAGTCCACAATCATTGAGCCTTCTTCCTATTCTATTTACTTTTTCTCTTCTTTTACCATGAACATGATTATTGTTATTAGATTTTCATATTTTATGGATAACTAAGTTGTATTTAGGGGTTCTTTTGTATCCCCCTATGAATATTAGTGATTTTGTAACTGCTTGAGTTAATATTGATGAATGGTTTTATTCAATCATATTGATCTTAATGCTCTTGATTGTTTGACTAACATTTGATGTGATTTGATTAAATCTATTGAATTAGACATAGGGATTTAGGTTTTAAATCATGAATATAGTTGATGCATGTTTATCTTCATTCAAATGGTTGGGTGAGTTAATTAGCTAATGGTATAGAAATATACCCCTTGGTCATACATAGCAATTGCTTGAGAGAAGTATTTAATGAGTGTCATTGGCTCTTGCTCTCATGAAAACATAGTGGACTAGGCAAATGACACATGGTTAATTGACTTAGATATAGGCATTTAACTGAGTTAGTTTCTTAAGCTAATAAATCCATTTCGTTCATGTTGCTTATGAGGATTGCATATTGCCAATTAAAATAGTGGGTGAAGAAGGATCCCATATTCTCCAATCATTGTATCTTAATCACAATTTATTGCAATTTTAGTCTTTGAAACTTTAGTTATCCCACACACCTTTTACCTTAATGAATGTTCTTAAATAGAGTTAATTAAGCTATTGGTCAACATTTAGCATTGGATTTAGTCAATGTCCTCATGGAAACAATACTTTACTTATCATTTTATTACTTGTACGACCTGTGCACTTGCAGTGTAAAAAGGGATCAACAAGTTTTTGGTGTCGTTGCCAAGGATTAGGTATTATTTCTATATTGTTAATATTAACAACGAGCTTACTTAGTTCTAATTGAAGTTTTTCTTTTAGTACATTTTAATTCAAGTTTTTCATTCTTTCTTTGTTCTAGGTACTATCACAATGGCATATTACAACAATCACACTAAGCCTTTGCGGGAGTTTGCAACTCCTCAAATGGAGAATCTCCAGTCAAGCATAAGACGTCTTACTATCCGCGCCAACAAGTTGGTGGATTTCCAAGTGAAGAGTCTAATGCTTACTTATCGAATTTCTTAGAGATTTGTGACATATTCTGGCACAATGGAGTCTCTGAAGATGCCGCTTTCTTAAGGCTCTTTCCATTTTCTCTTTGTGATAGAGCCAAGAGTTGGCTACAATCCCTACCAACTGGGTTAATAGTTACTTGGACATATGTATGCAACAAATTCTTGAACAAATACTTTCCACCAGCAAAGACAACTGAAATGGTGAATGACATCACCTTATTCACTCATCCGAATCTGAGTCTTTGTATGAAGCTTGGGAGTGTTACAAGGATCTCCTTCGAAGGTGTCCACATCATGAGATACCTCCATGGCACCAAGTTTATTCTTTTCATAAAGGCTTACTACCACACCACCGTCCTATAGTAGATGCAGCTGCTGGAGGTTCTTTATTATGCAAATCTTTTGATAATGCATTCCAATAATAGCTTCCAATGGCCTTCAGCAAAAAACACTCTAAGAAAAGTGGCAGGAGTCCATGATGTAGATGCCATTACTTTATTATTAGCTCAAGTGGCAGTCATTACTAACAAGCTTGATAGTTTAAGACCAAGCTCTCATCAAAGCCCATTTGTTTTGTGTGATAAGTGTGGGGACAATCCTTCAAGTGATCGGTGCCCCTTCCAGCTCGAAAAGTGCTCAATATATGCGAAATTATCGCCAATAACAAAACAACCCCTATTCAAATCAATACAATCCAGGTTGGAGGAACCATCCTAATTTTTCATGGAGCAACAATTAAGGAGCAACTTCTTCATCTTCTGCAAATAAGAGATCAAATTATCCTTCATATTTTCCTCACAAGCAAGGCAGCCCATGCAGAAGAAGAAACCATCATTGGAAGACATGTTCATGCAACTCATAGTCAAAACAAATTCTTATATGTCTAAGAAAGATGCTTATTTGGCTAAAAATGATTCAATCATTCAAAGCCAAACAACTTTAATGTAGGCACTTGAGGCACAAATGAGGTAGTTAGTAAGTGTAATAAACAACCATCCTACTGGGTCCTTTCCGAGTGACACTATCAGCAATCCAAGGGGTGACACAAAGGAATACTGCAAAGCTATTTCCCTTCGAAGTGGTAAATAAATTGAAGGCAATATGAAAACTAAAGCTTTGGAAGAACCAATTGAGCAAGAGGTAGTTCAAAGGCAAGCTGAAGAGGAGAAGAAAGAAAAGCCAAAGAAAGGGGAGGTAAAGAAAAGTGACAAAAGCACTTCTCATGCTTTGCCGTTCCCTAATCGCTTTGCTAAAGAAAAAATGGATGCTCAATTCAAGAAATTCTTGGAAGTCTTCAAAAAGCTTCACATTAACATTCATTTCGCCGAAGCACTGGAACAAATGCCTAGTTTTGTGAAGTTTATTAAGGATATTTTATCCAAAAATAGAAAATTGGGTGAGTTTGAAACAATGGCTTTATCAAAGGAATGTAGTGCCATTCTACAAAATAAGCTTCATCCAAAATTGAAGGATCCGGGAAGCTTCATAATTTCATGCACCATTGGAGATCAATTCTTTGGAAAGGCTCTGTGTGATTTGGGGACAAGTATAAATCTCATGCACTAATCCATTTTCCAAAGGCTAGGTTTAGGGGTATGCAAGCCAACATCGGTGACCCTCTAACTAGCTAATCGCTTCTACACTTATCCAAGGGGAATTGTTGAAGATGTGTTAGTCCAAGTGGATAAGCTCATATTTCCTGCTAACTTTATAATTTTGGATATGGAGGAGGATCGCGACGTACCTCTGATTCTTGGCCGACCGTTCCTTACCACAGGGAGAATACTCATTGATGTCTAAAAAGGTGAATTAACCATGAAAGTTCATAATCAAGAGGTAATATTTAATATTTTCAAAGCAATTAAATTTTATTAAGACCATGAAAAATGTTCTTATATAGGTATGTTGGATAATATAATTGTTGATGCATTCCATGCCAATTATCCTTATGACCCTCTTGCATTATCATTGACTACATTAACTGAACAAGATGATAATGATAAGGAGGATATACTTGATTGTATTGAATAGCTAGATGTGTTTCCTAAGTATTTTAGGTCATCCAAATTTGAGACTTTGGGTTTTCATTCATCTAAAGAGTCGTCAAAGCCTTCCATTGAAGAATCTCCAAAGCTAGAGTTGAAGCCATTGCCCAATCACTTGCAGTATGCTTATTTGGGAGCAACATCTACCTTGCCTATAATTATATCTTCATCTCTCACTAATGAACAAGAGGAGAAACTTCTTCGAGTGCTTCAGAAGTACAAACATGTCATTGGGTGGACTATTGCTGATATCCATGGCAAAAGCCTCTCCATTTGTATGCATAAGATTTTGTTGGAAGACAATCAAAGTGGAGCTGTGGAGCACCAAAGACAGATTAATCCAGTGATGAAGGAAGTAGTGAAGAAGGAGATCATTAAATGGCTAGATAAGGGTATAGTCTATCTTATTTCTGATAGTGCATGGGTTTCACTAATCTAATCTGTTCCAAAGAAGGGTGGTATGACAGTGGTAGCCAATGAAAGTAACGAGCTTGTCCTTTCTTACATAGTTACTAGTTGAAGGATATGCATGGATTATCAAAATTGAATAAGGCTACTTAGAAAGATCATTTCCCACTCCCTTTTACTGACCAAATGCTGGATAGAATAGCTGGAAAAGCTTATTATTGTTTCCTTGGTGGTCACTCTGGTTATAACCAAATTGCCATAACACCCAAAGACTAAGAAAAGACAACATTCACATGTCTCTATGGTACTTTTGCTTTCTGGAGAATGTCATTTGGGCTATGCAATGCAGCAACAACCTTCCAACGTTGCATGATGGCAGTTTTCGCGGATATGATTGAGCATGGTCTTAAAGTCTTCATGGATGACTTTTCGGTATTTGGAGATACTTTTAACAGTTGTTTGCATATTCTCTCATCCATGCTCAAGAGATGTGAAGAGACCAACCTAGTGCTAAATTGGGAGAAATGCCATTTCATGATTCAAGAAGGCATAGTTCTTGGCCATAGAGTTTCTATCAAGGGGATGGAGGTTAATATGGAGAAAATTGAGGTGATAGACAAGCTTTTTCCACCAAATTCTGTAAAAGGAATTCGCAGCTTCCTTGGTCATGTCGGCTTCTACCAGAGATTCATTAAGGACTTTTAAAAAATGGCCAAGCCTCTATGCAACCTACTAGAAAAAGAGATCCAGTTTAAATTTGATGAATCATATCAGGCTGCATTCGAGGAATTGAAGAAGAGACTTGTGTCGGCTCTGATAATTACCACTATGGATTGAGAGTTGCCTTTTGAATTAATATGCGACGTCAGTGATTATGCCGTTGGTGCAGTTTTGGGGCAAAGAAAGGATAAGGTGTTTCACTCTATCTATTATGCAAGCAAAATGCTTAATGATGCGTAGTTAAACTACACCACAACTGAAAAAGAACTTTTGGTTGTTGTTTTTGCATTTGACAAGTTTAGGGCATATCTAGTGGGCACTAAGCTAATTATCTACAAGGATCATTCCGCAATCAAATACCTTGTGAGCAAGAAAGATGAAAAATCGCGGTTGATTCGGTGGGTCTTGCTGCTATAAGAATTTGACTTGGAAATTTTTGATAAAAAGGCGGCGAAGAATCAAGTTGCAAACCACCTTTCTAGACTTGAAAATGAAGAATGTCAAGCTGAACTGATAACAATTGGAGAGACATTCCCGGATGAGCAACTCTTTGCTATTGCAACTCATTTATACCCTTGGTATGCTGATTATGTCAACTATATTGTGAGCGGTGTTCTACCACTTGATCTTAATCACTAACAAAAGAAAAACTTCTTGCATTATATTAAGTTTTATTTACGGGATGAGCCTTATCTCTTCAGGTAGTGTGCTGATCATATAATTAGAAGATGTGTGCCCTTGGAGAAACTGAGGATATCCTCAAGCAATGTCATGCCTCCCCCTATGGTGGCCATTTTGGTGGAGAAAGAACAACCGCTAAGGTATTGCAAGTGGAATTTTATTGGCCTTCTTTGTTTAAAGATGCTACTTTTTTCGTGATTAGATGTGACAGATGCCAAAGAACAAGTAACATCTCTAAATGAAATGAAATGCCGTTGACCATCATGTTGGAAGTTAAGTTATTTAATGTATAGGGGGATAGATTTTATGAGGCCATTCATACCGTCCTTCGGTCAACTATATATCTTAGTGGCGGTTGATTATATGTCTAAATGGGTTAAAGCAATAGCCTTGCCCACAAACGACTCTAAAGTGGTGGTACATTTTCTCAAGAAGCACATTTTTACTCGCTTTGGCACCCTAAGAGCTATTATTAGTTATGAGGGTTCTCACTTCTGCAATAAGTGTTTTCAAGAGCTCTTGAGAAAGTATGGACTCACTCACAGGATTGCCATAACTTACCACCCATAAACAAGTGGGCGAATTAAAATTTCTAATCATAAGATTAAGAGAATCTTGGAAAAAAACTGTATGTCCTTCAAGAAAGGATTGGTCCAAGAGGTTGGAAGATGCTTTATGGGCTTATCGCACGACTTTCAAAACTTCTATTGGCATGTCTTTGTAGAACCTTGTGTTTGGAAAAGCTTGTCACCTGCCTGTAGAGTTGGAACACCATGCCTATTAGGCTATCAAAAAGCTCAATTTTGATCTTCAAGCCACAGGTGAGAAATGACTTCTGTAGTTAAATGAATTAGACAAATTTCGCCTTCAAGCTTATGAGAATGCCAAGCTTTATAAGGAAAATATCAAAAGATGACGTGATAAACATATTGTTGAAAAGAGATTTGAGCTAAGTCAACAAGTCTTGTTGTATAACTCAAGGTTCAAATTGTTTCTTGGAAAGTTAAAGTTAAGATGGTCGAGCTCGTTCGTGGAGCTTAAAGTGTTTCCTCATGGAGCTATTAAGATTGCTCTACCAAATTCCTCATCAAGCTTTAAGGTCAATGGCCAGCGCTTAAAGCCTTATCTTGGAGGAGAGATTGATAGGAGGAAGACCTTCCTTATATTGACAGCTCCTACATGAAATGAAGACTATGTCTTGCCTGGACTATAACTAAGGCCCTTCTTGGGAGGGAACCCAAGTTCTTATCCTTTTGTTTTAATCTTGCACTTAGTACATTTAATTTTGAGGTTTTGTGTTATTTTGGTTATACATACAATAATCTAACCATCTAGACTAATTTTACAGGTGGTGGAGACCTCCAGAAAGTAGCAGTTGCTGTTGAATCATGACTGTTGTAGAATTTTGCAGACAAACTCCTCACATCGCATGCTGCGGTGCATGTGCATTTTTGGGTTATCAGGGCTTGGAGGCCAAGAGCTCAACGTCGCGGCACACCTTTTGTTCACGCCGCTACAGCCCTATGTCTGAGTACGCCGCGAGACACATATCTTCATGCCACGGCGTACCTTGTTTAATATATAATAATAATAATAATAATAGTATTTAGTTAATTATTAAAAGCGAAATTTTTTGAATTTACGCTGTGGCATGGGCACATTCATGCCGCAGTGTGCTGCCTTATTGAAACAAGCGTTTCACTGGAACGGGCGCTACGGCGTGCTACGATAAAAAAGGTTATATGCGAACAATTCACATTTTCTCACATTTTCTCTCATATTCTCTCAGTTTCTCTCAATCTTTGTTTCTTTCATTCTTGCATTCCCTACCTTCAGCCACCCCTTATTCTTCACTCTTGTCCTACTTCTCTAGGTATGTTATGATTTATTTTATTTTATTTTATTTTATTTTACTCTTTTTCTCATTTTCTTAGTTTATTTTACTTTTTTTATTTTTTATTTTATTTTTGCTATGATTTTCTGCTTTTGGGTTTTGTGCTATTTGGATTTTTGTATAGAATGCATGTTAATGACCTGACCTTGGTGCTACCCTAGGTGCTGCTAGGCAATAGCACCATTTTCATCCCTACGTTGTAGCATGCCTTCTCTATGTCGCGGTGTGTGTTAGGATGTTCATGTATGCCATGACATGGGTAACCTATGCCACGGCATGTGCGCAAACTATTCTTATATACTGCGGCGTGCATAACCTATGTCGTAGTGTATGTTGGGATTTTCATGTATACTGCAGCATTCCTACTCTATGTCGTGACGTTTATAAATGTTATTGCGTGCTGCGGCACAACTGTCTTTATGCCGTGGAGTGTCACCTTAATATGTGCATATTTTGCTCTGTTTTACATATTTTTCATATTTTTGAAAGCTTTCTTCCTATTCTAACCATAGGAATGTTTTGATAGGTCTAGGTACCCCATACAAGCCACCATGCCTCCAAAGCGCTAGAGGAGATCAAGTAGTTAGCATAACAGGGAACTTTCTCCTCCTCTTGAATTTGATAGGAGAAAATTTGTCTCTGCCGCAGCTACTGTGAGATACCACACATCACTGGTCACCAGACTAATGATCCCGAAGTGTGGCTTTAGCTTCACTGAGGGCAAGCATCAAGATATTTACAACGACCACCACTAGGATGAGTTTGCAAAGAACCTAGAAGTTGTTGTTCTTCCAGTCGCTCGTGAATTCTATGCGAATGTGACATTCTCTAACCAGACGACTGCAACCAGAGTTCGTGGTCACAATGTCTCTTGCTCAGCAGCATCGATTAGAGCAGCTTTGCGCTTGCTAGCTCCCCTAGAGATCTGCGACTACACTGAGTTCCTCCACTGGGAGCCCGAGGGTATTGATCCGAATTTGGTCACATCACAAATTTGTAACCCAGACTAGCCTGTGGTCTGGAACCTGGGCGTCAAGACGCAGCGACTGTACAACTTTCCTTGTTCATGCCTCACCCAAGAGGCGAAGGTATGGTATCACTTCATCTCCCACCGCATCCTCCCATCTGGGAACTTGTCAGAGGTTACTAGGGACAAGGTAATCCTCATTTATGTCATCATTGATCGTCATTCTATTGATGTCGCCTAGCTTATTCATGACCAAATCAAGCAATCAATGCAAGAGTACAGGAGCCTCTTCTTTCTTTCCTTCATCTAGTCATTCTGTACCAGATCACATGTTCAGTAGGAGGAGCATGAAGAGTTGACTGATATGAAATAGACTCTCAATGATTATATCATTAAGCGGTTAGGTGCAACTCCAGCTCCAGTGCCTCAGAGATAGAGACAAGCTCGTAGAGAGCCTAAATCAGCACCTTCTCCCGATGTAGAGTGGCATCAGTCCATGGAGACCCAGATGGCACATTTGGCTACATTACCAACATGCTATTATTATCTCACTATCCAGAGTCTCTAGTGGATAGTAGAGCGCATGGGGCATCCCATGGATGATTTCCCCATCCTTGAGTTCCCTCCGAAGGTGATTGATGATCCAATGCAACAACAGGATCCCAATGGAGATGCAGAGGTTGCAGATGATGTTGATCATGCTGACCAGGAGGATGGTGATGATGCAAAGGAGTAGCTCCGATGCATACAAGGCATCTTCCTTTCATACTGATTATATTTTTGATTTATTATGAAAAGTAGGGACACTGATTTCCTTTGGTTTGGGGGGGGGGTATCTGACTATTTTGATATGGCATGTATGCAGTATTAATAGTCATTGTATTTTCATGCTTATATTGATTTTGACTATTACTGTTGGGTGTTGATGAAAAAATTTCATTTTTTTTATATTGTGCTCATGATGTTTTGCATGTTTGATTAAAAAAGTCGGATCTATTTGAATACATAACATGTTTGCTAATCGTTAGTGTGGTATTAGTTGCCCAATGATAAAAATGTACGCAATTTGACCTCAATATGTCTGTGAATCTATATGCGATCTTATAAACATACTAAAGCAATCTAGTTTCTTCTTATGCATGATTTATATCTCACTCGTATGCATGTTTATCTTTGAAAATGATAAGAGTGCTTGTCTAGAGAAAATTTATAGAATGCACATGTGGAGAGTTCAAGTATCTTAGAAATTGTTTTTAAACTCTCTTGAAGTAAAATCCTAGATGATGCAGGATTAAGGAAATGATTAGGGCATTGTTTAGATCGTTTGAGCCTTTTAAGCTTACCTTTACAAGAGTATTTCCATAAGTCCCCTTTGAAGCTTTATAAATGCTCGACCTTGTATGTTCTTCAATCACCCTCATATTCCATACCATGTTAACCATTCTTATGCATGTGAAAGCATTGCATTCTCTTCTTGCCTTGAATGTTTGTTTAGTACATAACATGTTATTTCTTGAATTGAGTCTAGTGATTGAAGGTATTAATGCATGTTCAATACAAAATGGATTGAAGGAACCAGATGCTATAGAAGAAATTGCTTTGTAAATTATAAAAAAAAAAGCAAATGAATAGAGTAAGGAAAAATACAAAAGAAGCATTGAGTGGTTCTGGAGAGTTTTATTCTTTCATTTTTGAATACCCTAATAGTATCACTTGGAGGCTCAAGTCTTAAAATTGCATGTTTATGATTCTCAACATTTGTACTAAATTCTTTTCCTTTTTGTTCCTTTGCCCATTACCATTGGCCTTACATTACAAGTTGTTAAAGTCCCTTTTGATCCTCAATAATGTGTGATTTACATTAGTGGAGAGAGAGTTGAAAAATAATATTGTGGATTGTATGATTCATATGAATGTGTATGCCTATAAACTTATCCGGATAAGTATGAATTGAATAGGAGAAGTTTAGCTTGCATGATCGTGGGAAATGTGTTATACATAAAAAGAAGCCTTGAATGTTAGCATACTAAGGATTGTGTGTGTGTGGAGTGGATTGTGAGGCATGAACATTCTTTGAGGGCTTATATAATCATCAAACACTGGTTGTGGTTTAATTAAAAATTGAATTCATCATAGTTGCTGAATGCATATTGAGCATGAGTTATCAATGCAAGTGTATTTTAATCATACTTTGTTTTGCTCAAGGACTATCAAAAATCTAGGTTTGGGGGTGTGTTAACTCCATGAAATGTAGTTATTTATGCCCTATATCTATGCTCTATAGATAGCTTAGTCCTTGTTCTTATGCACAATTGGAAGATTTTAGGCTCACATTCATCGAATTCAATTTTGATATCTTCCTATATGATCTTGAGAAAATCTTATCTATTCTTTAAGAGATTAAGTAAATATGCACTTATTATTAAATTGGTGATTTCTCCATTACAGGAAGGGCTCCAAACAAGCAAATTCAAGGAAAATTTGGACTAACATTGCAGGAGAAAGCCCAAGGAGTGATTTAGCAACTCACGTCGCGGCGCAGGCACACGCATATCGCGGCATGGTAGCATCAGCCTGTCACATACTTAAACTCGAGGCTAGCACGCCGCGACGTAACTATCTT
This sequence comes from Ormosia emarginata, assembly GCA_029884605.1. Classification (NCBI taxonomy): domain Eukaryota; kingdom Viridiplantae; phylum Streptophyta; class Magnoliopsida; order Fabales; family Fabaceae; genus Ormosia; species Ormosia emarginata. The sequence continues at coordinate 26,443,582 of JAQQTP010000074.1, read as the reverse complement.
CATGCCGCGGCATGGTAACTTAAAGGGATACACGTCGCGGCACAACTTTCCTTCACGCCGCGACGCACAACTAATTTCTTTGCTTATATATACTATTTTTAAGAGACATTCAAGCAAAGCTAATTTTAGATAGAAAACAGCAGCTAGGGTTTCATTTTGAGATTGGGAGGAAGCAAAAGGAAACCAAGTTAGAGGTCATCTTCTTCAAAGAAGAGATTCAAACATCAAGAGTCCACAATCATTGAGCCTTCTTCCTATTCCATTTACTTTTTCTCTTCTTTTATCATGAACATGATTATTGTTGTTATATTTTTGTGTTCTATGGATAGTTAAACTGTATTTAGGGGTTCCTTTGGACCTCTCTATGAATATTGGTAATTTTGTAACTCCTTGAGTTAATATTGACGACTGGTTTTTTCAACCATATTTATCTTAATGCTCTTGATTGTTTGGACTGTAACATCCCTGGTAACATGTTAGGCTTGTAAAGGGTTACCAAGGTAGCCTAATACTAGTTTAACATGTCTGTAAAGTTTCATGACAAACTGAGCTAGTTTAGACACTTTGCCACAACATAGAATGTGAAAAATGACCTTAAAATTTAAAGGTAAATTGAGTTCATTTGGTATTTTTAAGCACGCCGAGTACGTGTTTTGATACCGAAAGGATTCAGCCCAGATATGATAAATTAAGGAAACTTTGAAATAGGTATTAAGAAAAATCTTAGAATTTATTTTAATATTTATGGAGGTTAGAAAACTTGAAATAATAAGATCAATGTGTTCCTAAGAGATAGAAAGTTTTGTGAAAGGACTAAAATGCCCTCAAAGCTTGTTTTATTTAAGTGAGCTTTCTCACGTTTCTCTCTCGTCCCTCACGTATTCTACTAGGCAGAAATGAAGACCAGAAAAATGAGAAAATGAAGAAGAGAAAGAGGAAAAGAGGAAGGGAAGAAGAAGGAGAAAATCAAGGGGAATCAAAGGCCAAAATCATGGCTTGAGGTAGGGGACCTTTACTCCACATCTTCATCTTTTATTTCTCTTTTTCTATTGTCTTTGTTTGGGCATGGAGAGAAAATGGATATGGAAGCTAGTTTGTCGTTTCTATACTTGTTTCTTGCTATTAAGATGGAAATTAGTTGGCTACTGGCTTATTTAATTTATGGAGGTTGATTTTCATCCCTCAAGTTCCCTTTTGCTTGCTTGAGTTGTGAGAAGTGAAAAATGGGTTTAAGTGAAAATTATTTATGCTAATGGGTTAGATAAAGCTCACGGCCAAAGCATGAAAATGTAGAGATTCATTGGTTTCAATTTGTTCTTTCATTCCATTGGTAATTGTTTTAAATTTATGAAGTTGAAAATGATAAGAAAAGTGAGAATTTATTGTGTTTCTTGGGCTGAATTATTTTGGAAGCTTGTTGTCTTGTTTCTAACCATGATCTTGCTTGTTTTTATGTATGAAATTATGATTAGAATGATGTTGAATTATTATGGTAGATTGTTGCTTGTTTTAAGACTTGAATTTTTAGTGTTTTCAAGTATGAAATAATGGTTTGTAAGGCCGAAGTTATCAAGGCAGAATGCTGCCCATTTATGGGTGAATTTTGTTGGTTTTCATGCTTGACATGAAGACTTATATAATGTTGAATGGTCATGGCAACACGCCCCTTGTTGTAATCAGAATTTTGATCTTTTGTTGCTTAAAAATGTGACTAAACGATGATGAATACTTATGGCTAGATGTTGTCCATTGGTGGCCAAAATTTTGATATGTTATATATAAGAACAGTGCTTTGATTGTGGCATGAAGGCCACGGTAGTAACTTCCATGTAATAATGATGCATTTAGTTCCAAAAATCATGCTTAGTTGAGGTATAATAGGTCAAAATGTGATTTTGAGGTATTTTGAGTATTCTCTTGCTTGAATTTGTTTTCAATGGTTATTTATGACTTGTTTATAGTAGGAGTTTGAGTTAGAAACTTAAGACTCTTCATTTGGACCTTTGATGCACAAAACGAAAAAAAAGGATATTTTTCTTACTTAATTGAGTTTAAATCTATGATTGATGTGTTGAATTTAGTGTTTAATGATCCTAACATGATTAGAAACCATGATTAGGATTGAGGAACACTTAGAATTCATGAGTTGAGTATTAGAACTTGGTTAGAAACCAAAATTATGTATAACCCGAATTATACAGAAACAAGACAACATCGAGTAGTCTGTAATGTTTGTTGCATAACTTGAGCTACAAACATCGTATCGACTCGATTCCAGATCCATTTGAAAGCTAAGACATAAGGGTTCATGTAGTAAAAATTTCAGAATTATTGAGCAACCCAATTAGTCCCAGTTTTGATTTGAAACCGAGCCAAATTCTGTTGAAAAAACAATCTGTCACTTGTTAAACCAGATTACATAATTTCTTGCTCTGATGTCGTATTTATATGAAACCTGTGGCATTTGAAAGCAAACACATAATGCTATTTGACTGTTAAATTTCAAAATTATTGAGTTCTTAGTTTATTCCCAATTTCATTTCAATGTCAGGATATTTTCAGTTAAAATAGAGAATATCCTGTTTTTACTTTTGCATAATGTCGATTAACTTTTTATCCAAATGCGGTGAGGTTTATGGCATTTGAAAGATAGGAGAAAAGGCTATATGATTATAAAATCTCAGAATTTCTAAAGTTAGTATGTACATTTGGTGCACTCATGAAAAATAGCATTTTTAGGCGATAATTGATGTGTTTTTGAGAAAGTTTGGACCCTAGATATTTTAGTAGCTTCTTTAATAGTTAAAGTTGAATTATGGAAGTGTAGTAGAAATGTGTTTGCTCATTTATGGGTTAAACTTGAATTATATGCTCCTTTATTGAGCTTGGAATGAAATGTATGCATGATATTGATGTATAAATGTAATGGATTGAATGACTTATGAAGTAAATCATTATATGCACTTAAGATGGAATGAATGACATATGTGAATGATGTTAATGTTTAATACTATAGTCTTAAAATGATTAAGTTATACTACATTAAATATACCTTGTATGGTATGGATGAGGTTGATGAGCTTGATATTAGGAAGTAATATAAAAGAAAAGGTAAAGGTAGATGAGGTTGAATGAGTCCTTCTCTACAAACCTGTATAGTAATGTACAAATGAAAAGTTTAATGATTATGGTAATTGCTTCCCTATTATGTACAGAAAAGTATGATTATGTACAAAGTGAAAAAAGAAAATGTTTTTAATATTGTTGAATGTTGTGTTTTCAAACTTGTTATGTGATGTTTCCATGTATTGTAAATTTATGGCTTGGACAAAAGGGCTCCAAGTGTCAAAGTTATGACTGTTTCGTAGTGCAAGGAATAATAGGGTGTCCTGCCTACTCAGAAACAATACAAAGAACAAAAAGGGCTTCCTGAAAATAATCAAATAACATGTGTTTTCCAACAGCAAAATCTTTTAAAGAATCATTACATGAATATACTTTAGGATTCTCATTATGCATATTCATACATCACCATGCATTGCATAAAATTAGCAATTGTATGGGCGATTTTCTTGTTTTTATTAAATGTTGTTACAAATTGTATTTTGTTACATTGGTTGAAGATCAAGGTGTGGCTTAAAGGTGTGTAATGAAGAGAATGAGTATGCTTGCTAGCCTCCATAACTGATATAATGAATATATATTGACTTATGTTGAATTTCGATATAATGATTAAATTGTTTTCTTTATTAAATGAATTGTTTGCTTTGGGAAGGGAAATGACAAATATTTGACTTATGCCACCTTTCTAAATGATTGAGTATAATTTATGTTTTATCCCAAAGCAGCTAGATTTACCTTGATGTCACGATTTAAATTTTTCTACTGAGAATTATTAATTCTCACCCCAATCTTTTTATGTTTTCCATGATAAATCCAGAGGAGGATCCACACAAGTGCAAGGCAAGACGATGAAGACTTAGTTAAGCTATTAATGTAATTATTTTGGCTATGTAATTATATTAATAGTTCTATAATTAAGTTTATTAATTAGTTTTGTAAAGGTTTGTAATCTTAGACATATCAAAAAGATTTTTAGTAAAAGCAAGTTTCTTGAGGTGTAAAATGTCTTGCTCTCTTTCTTCCTTAAAGACTATATATATTTATTCGTTAAATAAATATTAAATAGGTTATAAATTATGCTTTAGTTACAAAATGTCATACTAATTCTGTTTACTTAGTATACGTAGGGTATACTACAGTATCTAGGATTATGGTGTTACATTTTGGTATCAGAACGGTTCTTCTTGTCGAGCCGGGGAATGGACTAACTATCCTTTTGAGCATGTTTAGATGTTTTGGTTGGTGTCGTGCATTCTTTTATCTCAAAGTAAGATATGTGAATAGGATTGCATGACAGCCTTAGGATTGGATGTTAATAATTACTGGCTCATTGTTATATGATATTGAGTCTGGCCAGCTCAATATTTAATGTTCTGTGTGAACACGAAATTATAACACCTCCTAGGCGAATATGGGAGAATAGGAAATCTTTTTAAAAGGGTAATTGTGATATGTCTAAGATAGTTAGGCCGTTGATGAAAGTGATGAGAGAATAAAGTGTTGCCATAGGAGAACATACAGAAGTTACTAATAGAACGATGTGAGAACAGACTGAGGCTATTAGTAGCATGAGTAAAAGGAGGAAATCAAATTAGCTAGTTTAGGATGACAAGAATGACTTTAGAAAGAAGGTGCAAAATAGAGTTAGTAGTTAATTGATGTTGCTTTCTCAATGATGGCATAAAAATAGAAGAGCTCAAGCTTTGAATAATGAATATGATGAAAAAACCAAAGAACTGTAATTTTAGCAAGAAATCTATCTCAGAGTTTTAAAGGATACACAATTAGTTGAAATGCTAAAGTTTTGTAATAGCTAGGTTAAGTGTAAGGAAGAAGATACTTGAGGTAATAAGTTATCTAGACGAGTAAAAGGTGTAGTTCGTTTCTTTTATGTTGAAAAGAGAAGCGGAGCATTGGTTGATAAGTTTGAAATGATCAATGGAAGTTGTTGGTACATAGATATATTGGAAGAATTTTAGAGTGACCACTTTAGATAAATATCTCCTAAAGAACAAGCAAGAAGATAAGAAAAATGAAATTCTTGAGTTGAAATGAGGTAGTATGTTTATAAGGTGATATGAAGTAGTGGTTTGGTAAATAGTAACGAGAAAGGTGGTCTTGGTTCAAGGTCCATAAGGGAAGTGTTTATACATTTTATTTTCTTGTTGTTAACAACTTTTTAGTTGGATTGAAATTTTGAATTTAATATAAATTGAGAGGCTTGGCTACCATTTGAGGATGAGAACCCTAACTTGCTTCATGTGAAACCAATTAAGGAAGTGTTACTTCATATGAACTAAATAATAGGAGGGATAACTAGAAACTTGGTTGCCATGTTGTGATTGAGAATCATAGTTCACTTCTTGTAAAATTTATAATATAAATGTGAAATATATATTTGAATGTGAAATATGCATGGAAATGATTTTGTTCAGCGACTACCATGCATAAGAAAAATGTATATTGCACATGAAACATGCTAGTTGCTATTTAACGTACAATAGTGTCATTACTGCCATATATATATATGAATGATATTGAGGAGCATATTGATATATGTATGTTAATGAATGTTAAGCATTATATTGAGAGGCATAAAAATGAAAGTATAAGGGTAGATTGAGATTGAGTGAGTTACTCTCTCTCTCTACTTGAAAATAAAAGGAATGATTGAATAATTCTATATATAATGAATTATATAAATGAAAAGCATGAAGATTAAAGTTATGTCTCTCAATTATGCAAAGAAAAGTATGGTTATTTGAAAAGTAAATGAAGGAAAAATTTTAAAATATTCTTGCATGTTTTATTTTCAAACTTGTTGTTTGCTATTTCCTTGTATGAATGACCCTACGGCTTGAGGAAAGGTCTCCTAGTGCCCAAGGTTTTGGGTATTAATGGATGTGAGGCAAGTTAACCCATCCATACTAAGTAGTGTTAAGTAGTTGATGCCCTACTACTTAGAGAGGAAATACCCAATATGGTATTAGGAGTGGTAAAAAGGTAATCTCATTGTCACCACTCATAGCAAGGTAGTGCTAGGTGGACAAGGAACAAATGTTTTCCTACCCCTTCCTACTTGAGGATATACAAGGATCAAAAGGACTTCTTAGAACAAAGTTTTTTCCTAGAAGAGAGGGATTTTTGGAAATATACAAGTAACATGTGTTTTCCAAAAACAAAATCTTTTTAAAAATATTGCATAAGCATGTTTTAGGGCATTTTTTTAGGCATACGCATACATCCTCATACATAGCATAAAATGACAATTGTATATTGTATAAGAATCTCATGAGCCACATATATATCACTGCTATGTTTCTTCAAATGGAAGCTTGAGGTTTAAGGGCCTATTTTACATAACACATGGATACAATCACATTAATATATTAGTAATGGTAATGTTTTGATTGTTAAATTGATGAAGAAAGGAAAGTAAGGAATTTTAGGACTAGTGTTCAAAAAGCTAATACTCTCTATAGGAAATTTGGAAACGAAGAATATAAGGAGTTGTAAGACTCAGTGACATCTCTTGTGAAATGTTATTGTGTTAGAATGGAAGTATATTCTTCTGAAATTGAGAGGACATCTTACATTTTGTCAAATAAGACAATGTTTGAAGCTAGATCTTTATTCATGCATGTTTACATGTTAGCTAATGTAGATAAGTATTTGGCTAGAGTTACTCCCATTTTATTAAAACCTTAACACTCAAAATTTGACTTAGAAACTACAAAGGCTTAAGCTATTGGAGATGTATATTTCCATGATGAAAATTGTAACATGGTACATGATAATTGGAAACCACGTATTCACACGGATGGATGTGAGTTTATCTTAGAAGTTTTGGTAAGGCTCTGCCCTTGCAATGGGTTGGAGGGAAAAAGTAAATTAAGAAAATTCCTAATCTAGTTGAACTTTTAAGGCAATAAGATTATTGGAAGTTGCACATATTGATGTAATGTGGGAAGTACAGACCGAGTTTCAATGAGAGCAAAGAACTATGGATTTTTAAAAGAAACAAAAGGTAATCTATAAGGATAAAGAAAGTGATACTATACCCAGTGATGCACAAGATGAAGACAAGTCAGTTTAAATAAATATTGTGGAGCCTAAGTACCCTAAATGTAGAGAACGTAGAAGTTGTCACGGCAACAAACTTTGTTAGTATGCTATGTAATAGTCAACAAAGATACTTAGTGAAGAGGTATCCACAGGAACAGAAAGCGTAATAGGAAGTGCAATCTTAAGACCTTTTATAAAGTAAACCCCATTAAGATAAAAGAATGGGAATCTCTAAGTTTCGATTAAAGGTTGGAAATGACAAGTTGTATACCATTAAGAGAATTTGTTAAAGGTCTCCATACTTTTAGTATGGAAAACTAAATTTTGGGGAAAATTTTTTTAAAAGGGGGGAGAAATGTAACATCCCCGATAACATGTTAGGCTTGTAAAGAGTTACCAAGGTAGCTTAATACTAGTTTAACATGTCTGTAAAGTTTCATGACAAATTGAGCTAGTTCAGGCACTTTGCCGCAACACAGAATGTGAAAAGTGACCTAAAATGACCCATAAAATAGCATAAATTGCCTAGATAAGAGAAATAATTATGGATAAATTATTTTTAAGTCATAAATGAGTTAATAAAGTTGTAGTTAAAATTTGAACGTAAACTGAGTTCGTTTGATATTTTTAAGCATACCAAGTACGTGTTTTAATACCGAATGGACTCAGCGCAAATATGAAAAATTAAGGAAATTGTGAAATAAGTATTAAGGTAAATCTTATAATTTATTTTAATATTTATAGAGGTTAAAAAACTTGAAATGATAAGATCATAGTGTTCCAAAGAGATAGGAAGTTTTGCAAAAGGACTAAAATGCCCTCAAAGCTTGTTTTATTTAAGTGAGCTTTCTCACTTTTCTCTCTCGTCCCTCACGTATTCTACTAGGCAGAAATGAAGACCAGAAAAACGAGAAAATGAAGAAAAGAATAAGGAAAAGAGGAAGGGAAGAAGAAAGAGAAAATCAAGGGGAATCAAAGGCCAAAATCATGGCTTAAGGTAGGGGACCTTTACTCCACATCTTCATCTTTTATTTCTCTTTTTCTGTTGTCTTTGTTTGGGCATGGAGAGAAAATGGGTATGGAAGGTAGTTTGTGATTTCTATACTTGTTTCTTGCTATTAAGATGGAAATTAGTTGGTTACTGGCTTATTTGATTTATGAAGGTTGATTTTTATCCCTCAAGTTCCCTTATGCTTGCTTGAGTTGTGAGAAGTGAAAAATGGGTTTAAGTGAAAATTATTTATGCTAATGGGATGGATAAAGCTCACGGCCAAAGCATGAAAATGTAGAGATTCCTTGGTTTCAATTTGTTCTTTCATTCCATTGGTAATTGTTTTAAATTTATGAAGTTAAAAATGATAAGAAAAATGAGAATTTATTGTGTTTCTTGGGCTGAATTATTTTGGAAGCTTGTTGTCTTGTTTGTGACCATGATCTTGCTTGCTTTTATGTATGAAATTATGAGTAGAATGATACTGAATTATTATGGTAGATTGTTGCTTGTTTTAAGACTTGAATTTTTAGTGTTTTCAAGTATAAAATAATGGTTTGTAAGGCTGAAGTTATCAAGGCAGAATGCTGCCCATTTGTGGGTGAATTTTGTTGGTTTTCATGCTTGACATGAAGACTTATATAATGTTGAATGCTTATGACAGCACACGCCTTGTTGTAATCAGAATTTTGATCTTTTGTTGCTTAAAATTGTGACTAAACGGTGATGAATACTTATAGCTGGATGTTGTCCATTGGTGGCCAAAATTTTGATGTGTTATATATAAGAACTGTGTTTTGATTGTGACATGAAGGCCACGATAGTAACTTCCATGTAATAATGATGCATTTAGTTCCAAAAATCATGCTTAGTTGATATATAATAGGTTAAAATGTGATTTTGAGGTATTTTGAGTATTCTCTTGCTTGAATGTGTTTTCAATGGTTATTTATGACTTGTTTATAGTAGATGTTTGAGTTAGAAACTTAAGACTCTTCATTTAGACCTTTGATGCATAAAATGAGAAAAAAAGATATTTTTCTTGCTTAATTGAGTTTAAATCTATGATTAATGTGTTGAATTTAGTGTTTAATGATCCTAACATGATTAGAGACCATGATTAGGATTGAGGAACACTTAAAATTCATGAGTTGAGTATTAGAACTTGGTTAGAAACCAAAATTATGCAGAAACAGGACAACATTAAGTAGTCTGTGATGTTTGTTGCATAACTTGAGCTACGTACATTGTATCGACTTGATTCTAGAGCCATGTGAAAGCTAAGACATAAGGCTTCATGTAGTAAGATTTCAGAATTATTGAGCGAATCAATTAGTCCCAGTTTTGATTTGAAATTGAGCCAAATTCTGTAGAAAAAGCAATCTGGCACTTGTTAAACCAGATTGCATAATTTCTTGCTCTAATGTCATATTTATATGAAACTAGTGACATTGGCAAGCTAACATTATATGATATTTGTCTGTTAAATTTCAGAATTATTGAGTTCTTAGTTTGTTCCCAATTTCATTTCAAAGTCAGGTCATTTTCGGGTAAACTAGAGAATGCCATGTTTTTGCTTCTACATAATGTTGCATAACTTTAGCTATATTTATCCAAATAAGATGAGGTTTATGGCATTTGAAAGATAGGAGGGAAGGCTATATGACTGTAAAATCTCAAAATTTTTGAAGTTAGTATGTGCATTTGGTGCACTCATGAAAAATAGCCTTTTTAGGTAATAATTGAGGTGTTTTTGAGAAAGTTTAGACCCTAGAAACTTTAGTAGCTTATTTAATAGTTAAAGTTGAATTATGAAAGTATAGTAGAAATAAGTTTACTCCTTTATAGGTTAAACTTGAATTAAATGCTCCTTTATTGAGCTTGGAATGAAATGTATACATGATATTGATGTATAAATGTAATGAATTGAATAACTTATGAAGTAAATCATTATATGCACTTAGTATGGAATGAATGACATATGTGAATGATGTTGATGTTTAATGCTATGGTCTTAAAATGATTATGTTATAATACATTAAATATACCTTGTATAGTATGGATGAGGTTGATGAGCATGATATTGAGAAGCAATATAAAAGAAAAGGTAAAGGTAGATGAGGTTGGATGAGTCCCTCTCTACAAATTTGTATAGTACTGTACAAATGGAAAGTTTAATGATTATGGTAATTGCTTCCCTATTATGTAAAGAAAAATATTATTATGTACAAAGTGAAAGAAGAAAAGGTTTTTAATACTGTTGTATGTTTTGTTTTCAAACTTGTTATTTGATATTGTCATGTATTGTAAATTTATGGCTTGGACAAAAGGGCTCTAAGTGTCAAAGTTATGACTGTTTCATAGTGCAAAGAACAAAAGGACACACTTCTTACCCAAAAACAATACAAGGAACAAAAAAGGTTTTCTGGAAATAATCAAATAACATGTATTTTCTAAAAACAAAATCTTTTAAAGAATCATTACATGAACATACTTTAGGATCCTCATTATGCATATTCATACATCACCATGCATTGCATAAAATTAGTAATTGTGTGAGCGATTGTCTTGTTTTTATTAAATGTTATTACAAATTTTATTTTGTAACATTGGCTGAAGATCAAAGTGTAGCTTAAAGGTGTATAATGAAGAGAATGAGTATGCTTGCTAGCCTCCATAACTGACATAATGAATATATATTGACTTATGTTGAATTTCTGTATAATGATTAAATTTTTTGCTTTATTAAATGAACTGTCAGCTTTGGGAAGGGAAAAAACTAAGATTTGACTTATGTCGCCTTTCCAAATGATTAAGTATAATTTATGTTTTACCCCAAAGCAGCTGGATTTACCATGATGTCGCGATTTAAATTTTTCTACTGAGAATTATTAATTCTCACCCCAATCTTTTTATGTTTTCCATGATAAATCCAGAGGAGGATCCACGCAAGCGCAAGGCAAGGCGATGAAGACTTAGTTAAGCTATTAATGTAATTATTTTGGTTCTGTAATTATATTAATAGTTCTGCAATTAAGTTTATGTAATTAGTTTTGTAAAGGTTTGTAATCTCAGACATATCAGATTGATTTCTAGTAAAGAGTAAGTTTCCTAAGGTGTAAAATATCTTGCTCTCTTGCTTCCTTAATGACTCTATATATTTATTCATTAAATAGATATTAAACATGTTGTAAATTTTTCTTTAGTTAGAAAGTGACATACTAATTCTGTTTACTTAGTATATGTAGAGTATACTGTAGTATCTAGGATTATGGTGTTACATGGCTAACATTTGATGTGATTTGATTAAATCTGTTAAACTAGACATACAGATTTAGGTTTTAGATCATTAATATGGTTGATGCATGTTTATCTTCATTCAAATGGTTGGGTGAGTTAATTACCTAATGGGATAGAAATATACTCCTTGGTTATGCATAACAAGTGTTTGAGAAAAGTCTTTAATGAGTGTCATTTGTTCTAGCTCTCATGGAAACATAGTGAACTAGGCAAATGACACATGGTTAATTGACCTAGACATAAGCTTTTAACTAAGTTTGTTTCTTAAGCTAACAAAGTCATTTCATTCATGTTGCTTATGAGGATTGCATAATGCCAATTGAAATAGTAGATGAAGAAGGATCCCCTATTGTCCAATCATTGTATCTTAATCACAATTTATTGCAATTTTAGTCTTTGAAACTTTAGTTATTCCACACACCTTTTACCATAATGAATGTTCTTGAATAGAGTTAATTAAGCAATTAGTCAACATTTAGCATTGGATTCAGTCAATATCCTCATGGGAACGATACTTTACTTATCATTTTATTACGTGTATGATTCATGCACTTGTGGTGTAAAAAGGGATCAACACTCCCATCTACTTTGCCATGTTGATGTCTACAATACATGCTTCATATTAAGCTTAGTTGTTCAAAGTTGGAAACTTAAACCTCAAAGAATGCTCTAACATGAGGCCAGCTTCATTTTCTAACATTGCTCAGGTGTTGCTCCCTTTAGGATTCGAGGATCTATCAGCATAGATGGTCTAGGAATACGCTCTAGGATGGCTGAAGTCCGGTGTAAGCTCAACCAAGAAATCATATAATACTTGAGCCTTTATGGTTGGTCTTGGCTCATAAGTAATACTAAACTCAGAGAGCTCCACCGACCAAGCAATCATTCTCTCAGCAAGATCTGGCTTATACAATACCTGTTGGATTGGCTGGTCTGTCCTCACTATCACAAGGTGACACTAGAAGTATTGCCTTAACTTTCTTGTGATAATCAACATTTGATAGCAGATCTCGAGGCCTTGCAGGACTTTACTGACAAAATAAATCGGCCTTTGACCTTCATAAGTTTCTTTTATTAGGACCGAGCTGATCACCTCAATGCTGACAAAGAGGTATGCATAAAGTGTTTCAAGGGGGTCTGGTCTTGTTAAAATCGGTGGTGTGGAAAACATCTTCTTCAGTTCTTGAAAGGCAGCCTCACACTCTAGGACTCACTCAAAACCTTTTCCCTTTTTTTATGGTTTTGAAGAAGGGAAAAGATTTTTTAGTAGCATTGAATAGGAAGTGTGTAAAGGTCACTATCCGACCTATCAGTTGTTTTACCTCTTTCATGGACTGCGGGCTGCACTTGTCAAAGACAGCCTGACATTTTTCTGAGTTAGCTTCATTACCTCAGTTTGTCAACAAAAACCCTAGAAATTTGTCGGCCTATACACTAAAGGCATATTTCTCTAGGTTCAGCCTTATATTGTGCTTCCGTAATTAGGAAAACACCTCTTCTAGATCATTAATGTGGTCACCAGTTTTCAGTGTCTTGACTATCATATCGTCTATATAGACTTCTAGCATATTCCCAATCTATCCTTCAAAGACTTTATTCATCATTTGTTGGTAAGTTGCCCCTACATTCTTCATTCTGAATGGTATGACATGATAATGATAGCTTCCCATCTCGAATATGAACATGGTTCATCTTTCGGGTTCATAGGAATCTGATTATATCTGGAATAAGTATCCATAAAGAAAAGTAACTAGAATCCGAATGAATTACCCACCAATTTACCTATATTAGGAAATGGATAAGGGTCTTTTGGGTGTGCCTTATTCAGGTCAGTATGATTAACGCACATACGCCACTTCCCATTAGCTTTTTTGACTAGAACCATATTAGAGAGTCAAATGGTATAAGAAACTTCCCTGATGAACCCAACATCCAGGAGTTCTTTTACCTGTTTTCAGATTACTTCTTGTCTCTCAAGTCTGACATTCCGTTTTCGTTTGGCCACCGGCTTTGCATCCTTCATGATAGAAAGTTGATGGCATATGAACTCTAGGTCTAGCCCTGGCATGCCCGCAGAGGTCCAGACAAACATATCTTTATTTTTCACTAGAAACTCGGTTAGCCGAGCTCTCTCTTCTTGATTCAAATGTCCTCCAATCTTGTTTACCTGGTTTGGCTTGACACCAAGTTGAAGGGGTTGGAGTTATCTATCAGGTTGAGGGCGTGTACCATGGATCTTTTCATGAACATCCAATTTAGTCAAGAGGACATTGACAAGATCCGTAGTGACTAAAGTTGAATTGTTGTGTTGGTTCGTGGCCCGAGGCTTCTTGGTGATTTTCAGGCTTTCATTGTAGCATCTTCTAACCATGGTCTAGTCTTCTTTGACTGTAACAACCCTGCCATGCTGGTCCAGAAACTTCATGGGTAAATGGGATATGAAAATCATGGCCCCACAGATGTTGAATGAAGGGCGACCTTGTATAACGTTATAGGTCGAGGGACAATTAACCACTAGGAATTTGTCCTTGAGTGTCTTGAAGAGGTAATCTTTCCCCAAGGTCAAGTAGGTCTCAATGTATCATATCAGGGTGATCTTGTCTTGAGTGAATCTGATTAACTTGTCAATATATGGGATCAGTTCCTTTTTTTATAATCTCGGCTTCCCGAATAAGCCTAGGAACATGATATTAGCTGAGTTCCCCTGATCAATAAATATTCGATGAACCTCGGCATTGGTAATTATCCCTGAGATCATTATAGGGTCATCATGATCTGGGATAGTGCATCCATAATCCTTATTTGTGAACAAAATCGGCAGGGACTTTCTCACGTTGCTATCTGACTTAGTTCCTGAGAGCAATGTCATACTCAATACAACCTGGAGTGCTTTCTTCCTTGCATTTCTTGACTCAACACCACCAGCGAAGCCCCTCGAGATGGTGTTGATTGTTCAGGTTACTTTGGCATGATGACAATCATTATTTGGTTCATTTTCCTAATATTATGCCCTTTCTTGGTTCTGGGCATTACCTAGGGATGGGCCTACGTTAGAATTTTTATTCCTTACAGGAGAACGTCTTCTTTTGTACGATAGAGTTGGCTTCTCCGTAAGCTATAGCTCTACTTCTTGTAGTTTTGCCTTCCCCTCTAGTTATTGTTCCGAGATTGGAGCACATAGCAGCCCAGGCGGCCATCTCGAATTAGTGATTCAATGGCATCTTGGAGATTGATGCAATCCTTTGCATTATGCCCATGACCCTCATGCCATGCTCAATGCTTAGATTTGTGCCTCTGCGCATGTTTTTTCAGGGGGAGAGGTCTTTGCACATATCTAAACTTCGTGTTTATCACTTCTTGGTAGATCTGAGTCTGAGGTATGTTAAGGGGAGTGTACTTCTCGTACTTTCCCTTGAAAGGTGGCTTTGAGTTCTTGCCTTGTTTGTTGGGTTGTCTGGACTTAGGTTTAGCATCTTCTCCTTTCTCGAGATGCTTTCTAGCTCGGATAACATCTTCAGCATTGATGTACTTGTCATCTCAAGCACGGAACTCATCTTGTCCATGGTCTTAGACTCTTTCTTGGCAAGAGAAAAGGAAAGCGGCCCAGGGAGGAGTCTTTCCCTCATGTAGTGCAGTCCAAGCCTTTCATCCCAGTTATATATATTCATTATATCTTTGTTGAACCAGAATATAAAGTCTCCGAGAGACTCCTTCTCTCCTTATTTGAACTGGGAGAGGCATGAGATAGATTTCGGCTGCACCTTGTTGGTGGTGAAGTGCAACAAAATTCTCGAGGACAAGCCCTCCCAATTAACAAAGGATTTAAGAGTTAGAGTAGTGAGTCATCTGAGGGTGGCTTTCTTCAAAGATAAGAGAAAATGCAGCACATGAGTGAGTCATCTCCTCTAACAAATAGGAGAGTAGAAACATAAGCATCTAAGATCTCTTAAGGGTCCATGGTCCCATCATAGGCTTCAATATTTGTGAAATATTTGAAATGCCTAGAGATCTCATAGGCCATCAACTTATCAAAGAAAGGTTGGTTTTGTGAAATTGAGTTCCTTACTCCGTGATTCTACTCTTTTTTCCCCGAACAGGGACTTCAGCGCTCTAGCTGAGATCTGTGATCCTGGAGCACTCTAGATGACAAACCCATTGTGGGCTTTGTCCCTCCAGTTCTCTTGATTCCTTTTTGGAGATCAATTTTTGCCTTCTTTTTCCTAGTTGACAGTTTTTTCCAGGTTATGAATGCATTTATTCTGGAGTCTAACCAGAGAGATGAGTTCTACTCTGGATAGCTCTGGGAGAGCAGATTCAACATGGTAGGACTGAACTTCATTATTCTCCACTCGCTCTCTAAGGGGCTATAGCGTTGATACCTATGGCTTGGCATCCCCATAAGATTCTCTTTATAGACTAAGACGTTGCCTCACTAGAATTCGCACGGGCGAGGAGGGGGGGAGATTCGCACTAGTACAAGAGGTCTCTACCCTATCCTACCTGGGTTCTGATTGGGCGACCACTAGTTCCTAGATCGGCTCATGGGCGGGGACGAACACCGGACGACGACTAGAAAACGATTGGTTCTACCCAGTAGAGGCGCGATTCTATTTGGTAGAGGCTTGATTTCTCCTTGTGATAACCATAATGGTGATGATGGGAATAAAAATTCATCTTTTCCTACAGATGACGCCAATGTTCTGAACTGGGTTTAGAGTAATACCCTGATTGGTCGATGAAGGTGGAATCCTTCATAACACGATGACAACGACAATGGTGTGAAGGGGTTGGGTACCTGCAAAAGGCATTCTGACACTCAAGTTAGACTGTGCACAAGCTTGGTAGTGTTTGGAATTATATGCATACCCTTGAGACCTTTTAGGGTATTTATAAGAGCGTCTTGGGTGATAGGAATCATAGTTCAATATGAATCGAATGCTATTAATCAGGATTTGAATCCATGAGATTGTTATCTCTTATAATTAATTCCTTATTTATGTTGGATGTAATTGGTGTCGATATCTATGAGGGATTTTGTAAGAGATTTGCGTCTCATAAATAGGTAGATTAACTCATCTAATAGCATGCATAAATATCTAAGATACTATTCAGGTGAGTCAAGTTATTCTTGAACTGCTAACTCAAAACTCGGTCTAGAACACACACACACACACACACACATACACACACACACACCTCCCATTTCTTTGGAGGATGTTAGCATCTTCAACCTTTTACTTTTGGACAAATACAACAAATTTTTTTTTGTTAAATAACTTAGTTTCAAGGGTATTTTAGTAATTTAGAATACTCAATTTAATGAAGAAAGAGAATACTGACAAATGCTTTCAATGATGAGAAAGAATAACAACAAACTTTAATTGTGAGAAAAAATATTTAATTTCGAGAACCTCAAATCAAAGGCCCAATGCACTACAAGCAGCACTCTGGTAACAATAGAAAATGTTAATAGTATTTTGGAGTAAAAAAATATCTTCTTATGTACCATTTAAATGTGTGTCATCTCAATTATAATATTAAAATTTTTGTTAAATTAAGGAATAATAATGGCCCACATAGTTGAGATAGTATACATTAAATGATATAAAGTAAGAACTTTTTCTTAATCTAAGAACAATTTAAAAGTTTCTTGGTTCCATATACTTTGTTCGTGCAAACTTCTCAACAACTTTAAAAATAGACTCATCTAAACCTTAGACATGTTAAAACGAGTCGAACTCGATGGATTAACCTATTTAAGTCGCTATTTTTTTTGGCAAGTAATTTTAACCTTATTACCAAGTAGCCTCAATACTCAAGAGTGGGTGAATTGAGTTTATAAAACACTTGATTATCAATTTTCATTAAAGTTATTGATTAATAAGGATGAATGGATAGAGAAGATTGAATACTTTCACTCATAAATGAATCAATCAAATAAAATAATATTCAAGCAAATAACCAAATTAATGCACAAAAGTAAAAGAGTAAAGTTTATAAGATCAAACACAAGATTTATCTTAGTTCAGCCACTCCTTGTGACCTACGTCCAGTCCTTAAGTAATCACTAGAGATTGTTCACTAGAATTTTAAGTTTGAACAGGTGCTTGCTACGTTTATACAGTGGAGCACTTAACACACCTTGGGATACCTCACCCTTTGTACTTAAGTCTCAACTTCAAGGGATACCTCACCCTTTTTACAAGATAAACAAAGTATGAATGATAAGAGACTCTCTCAAAAGTGAATAATATAAATTGAAGGTTGATGGCTATATGTATTTATACTTTTGAAGCTCAAAACAAAGAATTAAGGGAAAAGGTTATGATTTCCTATTGATTTCCTAACTTCCATAAATGCCTAACACCTTGTATTTATATCCTATTAAAGATTAGAGCCATTGGAGGTTGGTTGGAGCTTTAATTGCTTCATACTAGTCGTTTATTTCTGTTTCTGGTATAAACATTTATTCGAATAACAATTTTGTTATTCGAATAAAGCTTCAAATAGCACAAAGATAATTTTGTCCCTGGAATGTGTTATTTGAATAACACTTGTGTTATTCGAATAAGCCATTTGAAATTAGTTTCTTCAAAAACGTTATTTGAATAACAACTGTGTTATTCGAATAAACCATTAAAAGCTAGTTTCTGTAGAAACATGCTACTCGAATAACATAGTTATTATTCGAATAAGGCTGAAGCACCAAGGCTCATTTTAAACATTTATTTGAATAAAGCAAGGCTTTATTCGAATAAAGATCAACCATATAGACTTCTTGGCTTCTTTGACTTTGGTTATTCGAATAAGATATCCCTTATTCAAATAAATCCTTTTGAAAAACATCCAAACAACTTTTAAACATTGCCAATTAATTCCAAATGATCTTATAAGCTTTTGGGCATTTAGTAGATGTTTCTTTGGAAACCAAAAATCATTTTGAAGTCTTGAAAATATGTGTGCTCCTTGGGTTCTTTGAAAAACAAGTTTTAGAGCATTAGTGTGAATCCTTTTATACCTTTATACAATGATTTAAGTCTTAAAAGTATTCTTAAAGGTCTTTGATTTGATCTTGCAATATCTTCATGTTTGTTATCATCAAAACAAAATCCTTCATAGATTAATAGCCAATTACAAACCTTTCCTATATGACCCACATGCTGTGGAGAGGCAAGACATGGTTGACCCATCGAATCACTTTTATCTTTTTTCATTTTTTTTAATTTTTTGTAACCTACCTTGCTCACCCGCCTTTTTGGTTCAATTTTAGGCAAGTAACCCACTACTTTTTATTATTTTTTATTTATTGTTTGGTAAGTTTACCCGCCACTACTAGAATTTTGTGATTCATCGAAGGACATTACCGACAGAAAACAATCATATCACTAAATGGTGATTGAATATCAACAGAAATAAAATTTTCTTCCAAAATTAGGGGTTTTGATTTTACTGACAAATTTATCGACGACAAAGGATGTTGGAGAAGATAGTTTGTTTATAATTACGTCAGCATATTTGGTGCCTTTTAGCACCAATTGATGCCAATATATACTGATGACTGTTTACCGAAAGGTATAAATCGATGTTTTATGAACGATGATAATTCCATCGATATTGGTCGATGCAACATTGCATGTCTTTTTGTGCGTCTGTGAATCCTTAGGTAGTGGTCGGCCTTTTTTTGGGAGGTTATTGACCGTTGGTGACTTCGGTTGTAGTGGATGGTAGCATTACAAAATTGAAACTACCAACGAAACTATCGATAGAATGGACAATGCGTCACTAGTGTTTACCAATAGACTAAATGGAGTTTTCTGCTGAAAATCGTATTTAAGGAAACATACATTTCATTAGATGTGATTGCCGATGGAATATGTTACTCATTCGCTTCTGCTCTCTTTCTCTCTGTCTACCACTCTCTCTTGTTTTCTTACGATGGCAGTTGGTCTCCGATGATGGTGAAGGATTTTCAGTGACGAACTTGATTTATGTTTTTAATTTTTACTCTTTATGTATATATGTATGTTTTATCATTCCTTTTATTTTGTTTTTACATATATAATAATATGTTTGAGCTTTTTTTATAATATATGCGCCTTTTTAAATCTATAATATATATTTTGCTCATTGTAATTGTTTTGTTATATACTTGCGTGTATGATACATGTTTGAAACATTGGTGATTCTTATCATTTTATTGTTAATTATGTGATTGTTATTTAATTTATTGTATATTTGCGTTTTTGTTGGCGAGAATAATGTTTGATCATAGTTAATTAGTATTTCATCTTATTATTGATGTTTTACATGTTAGAATTTGTAGTTGAGCTTGTTATTAGTATTGGATGTGTTAAAATTCATTTATAATATTTGTTGAAAATTATTGTAAACCGAAATTTGCCAATTAAGTTGGCAAGGGGTTGTTTTAGTTTTAGGAGAAACTCAGTCAAAATTTGTGAAAAATAAAATAAAATAGTGTATGAATTGTGAATAATTTAGGTTAGTAGTAGTGAACCATTTCAAATAATTGGTTGTAAAAAAATATCATTTTTTTAGTTAAAATATAAATAGTGATATATAAACAAATGATACATTTTAAACTTTAAATTAGAATAATTTTAAAATTAATCCAATACATCAGATTCTCCAATAAAAAATTAAAGAATAACTAATTATTTAATATACAATTTTGTTAAGTATAAGAGATCTTTAAAAGTTGAAAACATATGAGTAAAGAAAGTAGGAGAACTAGAGAGAGTAGGAAGAAGAGTAATATATTTCTACTTGATCTAAATGTTTACAAGAATGTAATGTCTATAGCAAGCTGTACATTAAAGTAGGCCCTAGAAAACAAGCAAAACAAGCCTAAAAAATAAGCAACAATAAAGCACTAAAAAATAAGGCCTACAAAAAAAATGTGAAAACATGGGAGCAAGAGGCCACCATCCACTGTCCATCAAGGCCACCATTTGTAACACCCTAATATCGGTAACCTAGTATATTAAAATATACCTGGATAAGTAGTATTAGTTATGTTACTTCTATCTTAACATAATACTAATTCATATCATTTAAACAAACAATAATGGAGAGGCTTGCGGAAAACTAAAAGTTATATATATATCATTGCCACTAAAGGGCTCATTGTATACATAAACTTCCTAAACAAACTAAAAACCTGTAAATAAATACAAGCTTTAAACTAGAAAGCATAAAAACTATCTTTGTCTTCACACTTCTTCTTCTTGCCTTTGGATGAACTCCACTTGGATTTACATGGCAACAATGGGGTGAGAAATCACATTTCTCAGTATAAGTATACCAAAACCAGTAGTTTAAACATTCACAATGAATAAACCCAACTGAACTAATACTTCATACATTAAAAACAATTACAACTCTCTCTTTATGTAACGTTCTTTAGCAAACTATACTTATGTTTTGATAATTGAAACCATGATGAAATCAAACAACTACCCATACAATCATTTGCAATCATCGACCATACAACTGCCTATACAGTTGTCACCGAAGGCAACAATGCAATAAGCAAACATACACAACAAAATACAATTTCAATCCAAATAATATTAAATATGCAATGATGAGATGATGTATGTTTATGTTTAAAGAAAAATGTATGATAGTGTAAGTGCAATATCATGAATACTTAACTATTCCCATAGGTATGGAGGGAATCTGGTACAATAATAAGTAACCTCCTATAACCTACCAACTAGGGAGGGAGTCTGCTATCATATCATGTAACCTCCTATAACCTACCATAAACTGGGTGGATATCGCCACCAAAATCTGAGTGGATGCCTCTACTATCTGCTCTCTAAGAATAACAAGCATATGTGAGATGTGATGTGTGTGTAAATGCGGAGTTATGTCCTAACTCTAACATAACCACGACATAACCTCATACTAAGTCCATCTTTGCATTACTAACTCTACCTCTTCTCTATGAGAGCACTTCATGCACTACGACATTGAACCAATGCCAACTAGACTTAGTACTCTATTGTCTTTGCATTACTAACTCTCTTTCACTCTTTGAGAGCTCTTCACGCACTATGACATTCACCCTTGCCAACTAGGGTCTATGACACTTAACTTTTGCCAACTCAGCACCTTGGCCTTAACTCTTGCCAATTAGGCACTATGGCACTCTACTATTGCCATATTGCTTCTTAAATCTCTTATCACCTCTCTTGTGATATCTGTGCAACTTTAAGTTGCTTAAGAAACTAAAACTCTTGATCTATGGCAATCCATGTCTAACGGATGCACAACTTTACTCTTATCTTTCCTTGTATGCCTCTAGGATTTTCTATCTAAGAAATATGCTTTCTAGTGCCTCAACGCATTCTACTAGGCATAACCAAAGGATTCTATCAACTAAAGGACTTAAAGCATTCAAAAACAACAATTTTGAAGCTTCAGGGTCTCATATAGGGGTGTCAAAATGGGCCAGGCCCGATGGGCCGGCCCGATTAGCCCGACAAAATGGATGGGCTGGGCCAGCAAAATACTAGCCCGAACCTTACATGGCCCGAATGGGCCGAGCCCGAAATAGGCCGGAACCACCCACTCTTTTACACTACATAAAGCTAAATGGGCTAGGCTGGGTTGGCAAAATACCAGCCCGAAATTTATGTGGCCCGAATGGGCCGGCCCGAAAATGGCCCGAGCCCGAATGGGCCGGCCCGAATGGGCCGGCCCGGCCCGTTTTGACACCCCTAGTCTCATGCCGCAGCACAAAATTGTGCATGCTGTGGCACCCAACTCTCGGGTGCAACTTCTGAGCAGAAAACTGCCCATGTCGCGGCATGCAACTCTTCACGCCGCAGCATGCTCACGCCTCGGGCCACGCCGTGACATGACATGCAGAACTTAGATTCTGCAGTTGCGGGTTACTATTCCATTCAGATTTTCTTGGCTTCCAATCATCCAAAATTAGTTCCTAGGTGATTTCTAGCTTCACCAACATCCTCTAAATGTGTTGTAACACTATTACAACCTATTAATTCTCTTAATTTGGATCAAACACCAAAAGTCACCCCTTGGTTGTTCATGACCTAGGTTCAAACTCAAGAACCAACTAGCTCCAATCTATGGATAAATCCATCTATCTTGTTCTCACCAAATCGGAATAACCATTTCCAATCAATGGAAACACGAATCAAGCTAAAGAAACTAGTTTTTCCCCTTTGAAAAACCTATCTTCTCCATCTAAAAACCTAAGTTCTAGCATAGAAAAGATGAAGAACAATGATAGAAAACACCATACCTTTTGCTTGGATGATGATCTTCAAGTCTTGAACTTGCTCTTGGATCTTTCTCTTTGTCTTAATTCTTAGTTCCCTAGCCTTTTCTTCCTTTTCTCCCTTCTCTTCCCTTGGTTTCTCCCTTCTCCTTTCTCTCCTCTATTTTCTGCTTCAGCCGTGGAATGAAGAAGGAAAAACTCATTTTGGCTTCTTATAAGCCAACCACTAATGTGGTCTTGATATTCTCTATCTGCTACGAACACTTAAATTCCTCTGAATCCAGGTTTCTAACTTCCAACAGATTTGAAATAAATCCTAAGATTCATTAAAAATCTTGTTTCACCTTTATCTTCTTTTTTCACATCTGTTGGGGGTCAATCCGATATTAAAATGCATAACCAGTATGCTTAAAAATACCAAACTAACTCTAAAAATTCTCAAACTTTAACCACACCTTAATTAGCTCATTTGTGACCTAGAAACAAATTATCCACACCTGTTTCCCTTCAAATAGCAGTTTATGCTATTTTCTGAGTCATTTTAGGCTACTTTTCACACTCAGAGTTGTAACAAAGTGCCTAAATTAACTCAATTTATCACAAAACTTCACTGACATGCTAAACAAGTAATATATTACCTTTGTAACTAATTACAAGCCTAACATGATTTCCAGGATGTTACACCATCCATCTAAGCCACCATCCATCTTTCAACACTCCCCCTCAAGTTAGTGCATAGATATCAAGCATGCTCAACTTGGTTATCAAAAGTTCAAAGTGTGCCTTTGGGAGACTTTTAGTTAGAATATTAGCAGTTTGTTGAGCTATAGGAACAAAAGGCATGCAAATCACTCCTCCTTCTAGCTTCTTTTTTATGAAATGTCTATCAATTTCTATATGTTTGGTTTGGTCATGCTACACTGGATTATGAACAATGCTAATTGCAGTTTTGTTATCACAATATAGCTTCATAGGTCCTTCAATTGCCCTTTTTTTTCCATAACTCGCTTTAGCAATAACACTTCACAAATTCCTTTACCATTGCTTAGAACTCTACTTCTGCAATACTTTTTGCTACAACATTATGTTTTTTACTTCTCCAAGTAACAAGATTACCCTAAAAATAAGTACAATAGCCAGAGGTTGATTTCTTATCAGTTACAGATCCTGCCCAGTCAGCATTAGTGTAAACTTCAATCCCTCTTTATTGATTTTTCTTCAAGAATAAACTTTTCCTAAAGTACTTTTCAAATGCCTCAAGATTCGATAAACAACTTATAGATGTTCCTCATAAGGAGAATGCATGAATTGACTAACCATACTGATCGCAAATGCTATGTTCGGCCAGGTGTGAGAAAGATAGATTAATTTACAAACTAGTTTTTGGTACCTTGAGGTGTCAACTAGAACCCTTTTTTCACCATCTCCAAGCCCTTGATTTGCTTCCATTGGTGTTTCAGCGGGTTTGTAGCCATTCATCCTTGTTTTCTTCAATAGATCAAGTATATATTTCCTTTATGGGATCACAATCCCCTTCTTTGTTTGAGCCACCTCCATGCCAAGAAAACATCTCAAAGATCCCAAATCTTTGATTTCAAATTCTAATGCTAAGCATTTCTTCAATCTTTCTATTTCATCAACATCATCTCCCGTAAGGATAATTTCATCTACATAAACTATCAAAATAGTAACTCTTCCTGTAATACCCTTAAGTACATGTTAGACTGGTAAATGGTTACGAAAGGTAGCATTTAACTTGTTTAGCATGTCAGTCAAGTTTTGTGACAATCTGAGTTCATTTAGGCACTTAGTTGAATAAAAGTTATAAAATGGCTTAAAATGACTCGAGATAATAGCATAAGTTGCTAAGTTAAGAGAAATAAACATAGAGAGTTTATTTCTAGGTCAAAATAAGCCAAATAAGATGTGGTAAAAGTTTCAAGAATCGAGTCGCTTGGTATTTTTAGGCATACAGGTTGTGCTTTTAATGCCGAGTTGATCCCTACAAGATATAGAAAATAATGAGAAAGAGAAACAACAACTTAGATGAATCTTATGATTTATTCTAAGGTTGTTGGAAGCAGAGAAACTCGAATTAGCATGATTCGGGTATCCATAGCAGATAGAAGTTTCGGTATTAATCTTTTCCGTAATTCCATTCCTACGTCCCTTCCCCTTTATATTTGGTTCTCCTCGGCGAGAGAAGAAGAGAAACCGAAAACCAGAGAAGAAAAGAGAGAAAGGGGAGAGGAGAGAAGGGAAGAAGAAGGGAAGAAGGAAGATCAAGCTTCAAGATTCAAGGCTTCATCTTCAAGAGGTAGGGGTTTAGAGCTTTTATTCATCTCTATTCTCTATGTATGCATATAGATACATAATATGCTAATTTGAGTTTTAGAGATGTTAGAAGAGTTTGGCTTGCATAGAAGTGTTCCTTGGGTCATTTATGACTTGTCTATAACATCAACTTAAGAAAGAAGACCCTTGAATCACAAAGTGAGCCTTAAGTTAAAGAATGAAGAATTCTAGCCATAATCCAAATTAAGAGATTTAAGAGGGTAATTGATGTTCCTAAATGTTAAAGAATTGATTAGGGACTTAGAATTACTTAGAATTTGGATTGAGATGGCTTGGAATCAGCAGAAATGATCAATAGAGTAGCAACCCGCATGCAGAGTCAATTCTGGCCATGGCGCCGCGGCGTGGAGATAGTCATGCCGCAGCGCGATAGTTTTCGCCGGGAATGCCGCGGCGTGGAGGAAGCATGCCGCGGCGTGAGGTTAAAAATTATCCCAGCAAGAGCCCTCGAGAGAAGGGCGCCGCGGCGTGCAAATCTTGTCCGGCATGAGATCCCAAGCTCCAAAATGATGTTTTTGGATGCTTTGAGGTGCCATAGTTAAGGGAATCATTAAGACATGTTTCCTAAGTGTGTTAAGGCACAAGATGGGATATTTTCAAGTGGAAAATATCTATCCATCAAGTATGAGAAAGCATAGGCTTTTAAGCATCCTAAAGGAAATGTTTGCTTTAAGTAATGATATTGCACTTTAGGCAACTTAATGTTGCAAGCGATATCACTTAAGATGTGATGAGATAGTGCAATAGAGATGAATAATAGTATTCACTCTAGTAGAGAATGATGAGAAAGGTATGAACCTTAGGAAATCCAAGAATAGTGGATTACCTTAGGAAGGTACCTAGAAGCTTAGGCAACAAAGAGTTGCAAGTAAGAGCCACTCTAGAGTTAGATTACATGAGTGGAGATAAGATTGTGTATGAGTTCCACGAGAGGGACGTTTAGGTACTTAGTCTCAAGTTAAGTGAGACTTAGTACATTGTTAAATACACAAGAAGAGGAATTATGACTAAGAAGATGTCATAGCGAGAAAGTAGAGCAATGTAAATGTACAACAACTCAAGTATAAGTTAAGATGAGTTAGAAGTACAAGATAAAGAGAAGATACTTCCTTAGATGCAAGTAAAGCATGGAAGTTGAGTTTAGAATAAGTATGTTAGCACACAAGTGTAGTATACGCTACTACCAAAAGTGTGATAGAAAAGGAAAGTTAGATGCATGAACTACTCTCTTTAGACAAAGTGGAGTTAATTATGCAAAGTTTTAGAGAAATGCTCTCAGTTCCTTAAGCAAGGTTAGATGAGGCATTAGTTAAGATAGACTCTTTCACTAGGATGAGTTGAGTCTATAGAAAAGAGTAAGATGGTGTTTATGTAAGAGATAAACATAACACTTGAGCTCGATTAAGCTAGTGTGAAGATGAAGAGAAAGGACCTTAGGGCAACCAAGATTAGTGGTTCGCCAAAGGTAAGTACCTAACACCTCGACAACGTAAGGTTGCATTAGAGATCACTTAAGAGAAAGGAGTGATGAGGTGAAGTTTAGGTACAAGTAAGAGACATAGTTTAGTAATGTTTACCGAGAATGTAACGTTATATGACGTGAGGTCATTCAGCCGGGAGGTAAGGGATCAGAGAAGTTCCTAAAGGAACAAGTATTCCTAACCAAGTGCTAAGGTTACATATAGTATGAGGTTACGGATTCTCCTCATCACAAGGGGTAAACATAAGAAGACTAGAATATGCTTAGCTCTGAGAGGAACTAAGTATATAAGTATGTACGAAAGTCTATGAATTAGTCAAGTAGGATCGATCTAGTGAGTATCCTTTGATGTTAATCATGAAGGCAAAGAGGAGATAGATGGGTGTCCGAAGGACTTTTGAGAAGGACATAACCCTGATGTCTCGATGTGCCAAGGCCTAAGGAGATAAGTGGGAAATCCAGACGCTCTTTGAGCAAGGATGAAGCTTGAATTTCTCAATGAGCCGGATACGTGTAAGGTGAGGATGAGGTTTCCTCTATTTACCACTAGATGATATCTTGACTAGTTCCTAGCAAATTCCTTCGCTCCAAATCAAAACTCTGCATTTGCATTTCATTCACATGCACTTAGGATTCCTTAGGCATATTCATTACATATCATTAGCATTGCATTTACGGACGATTGTATGGGCATTGTCCGTCATCATTTGGTATGTACGGATGTATGGGCGCTGTATATATTAGCGGTGTGTTCACTCTTGATTGTTATCACACTATTAGAAAGTGTTTAAGTTATGAGAAAAGAGGAGGCAACTCCTGTTAAGAGAATAGAGGAGGAAACTCCTAAGTTATGAGAAAAGAGGAGGAAACTCCTAAGTTATGAGAAAAAGAGGACAAAGTTCCTAAGTTAGAATTATAGCATTTGTTATATATTTTGTTATATACAATGTTATAGAGAACTGGTATTGGAATTGCTTATACTGAGAATGTTAATTCTCACCCCAGTTGCTATTCCATGTAAATCCAGATCGGTTCGGATGCGAGTTCGGATGCAAGTGCGTGTACATCTAGATAAAGATAAAGGTGCAGTACAGAGATGCAAACCTTGCCAAGGATGAGAAGATAAAGCATGAAGACTAGAATAGTTTTTATTGCTTTAAGTAAGACAGAACTTATGTAATAAGTTTATGTTTGTTCTGTAAGTTTTATGTTATATGTATTACAATAAGCCTCAGGTGGCTAAGTTTGTATATATATATGTATGAGTTTAAGTTTTTCCGCAATCTCTCAAGGCTTTCTATAATTACTCAGTTGTGATTATAGATATATGTTAGTATGTAGTATAGAAGTGACGTCTCTAGTACTGGTTATCTTTATATATCTCTGTCTGTCTAGGATATATCTGGATATCTGTATTAGGGTGTTACACTTCCTATAGGTGAGAACTTTATAAATAGAGTATGATCAGTTTGACCTCGAGAATATCCTTGTTTCTTGAGAGATTGAGTAAAATTACCAAACCATGCTCTAGGTGATTGTTTAAGTGCATACAAGGATTTTTTCAGTTTGCATAGCTTGGAACCATACTTTTTATCAAAGCCAAATGGAGATTCCATGTACACCTATTCGTTTAGGTCTTCATTCAAGAATGCATTCTTGACATTCAAGTTTGCAGCAACTGATAAAAGTACTCCGATAATATTGAGCTTGGAAACAAGTGCAAATGTTTCAGAATAATCTATACCATATGTTTGAGTGAACCCCTTCACAACCAATTGTGCTTTATATCTTTCTAAGGTCTCATCTAAGTTATACTTGACTGTAAACACCCACTTGAATCCCACAATCTTTTTTCCTCTGGGCAAGTCCACTACATTCCAAGTCTCATTCTTGTTAAGGGCCTTCATCTCCTCAAGGATAACTTCCTTCTACTCTGGAACATTTAAGGTATCTTGTATGGTTTTTAGAATCTCCACACTAGACAGTTGTGAGGTGAAGGCATGAAATGAGGGTGACAATTTTTCATATGACACATATTTGGAAATAGGATGACTTGTACAAGTTCGAACACCTTTCCTATGGGCAATAAGAAGATCTAAGGATTCAAAATCATTAGCAAAATTTTTACCTGAAGACTTAATTGAGTCCAGTTCTTCCTTGTGAAGACACATAGCTCTTCTTCTTTCTTCCTTGGTTTCTCACACATCTTTGTTCCTGTTCCAGATCTGTCTTGTAATGGCATTGAAGAATATTATCCAAGTTTTCTATTTCAAGATTATTTGTTCCCAAATTTGTAAGTTTTAGGGCAAATTTCTCAACAATACCTTAACCATCTTTAGGAATCATGATTGAGTTGGAACCAAAAAAAGAAGTTCAATTTGCAAAGTATTTTCAAATTCTTCATCTTCTTTCTCAGCCTCCCCCTAAAGATGAGATCTAAAAAAGTTGTGTTTCAAAAAAGGTTACATTCATGGAAATAAAAAATTTTCTTGAGATTGGATCAAAACACTTATATCCCTTTTGTGTTGGTGAGTAACCAACTGAAACACATTTCCTAACTCTTGATTCAAGTTTCCCACAATTATTACTGTGATTATGAACAAATGTATGTTGGGAATTTGCGGATCAAAAGTCTCGCAGCAGAATAACAGAATTCCCTCTCAGGATCCATGTGAAAAATCCATAATCTGAGTTTTTAAATTTTTACCTCTTGAAGCGTGATAGACACAAGCGAGGTGAATCACCAACACTGTAATAGCGACGATGTTTCTGCGGTATCCACACGAACAGACTTGCAAAAGGAGTCACGCCTCTGTTTTCGTAGTGCTAGCTGCGAAGAGAGGAGAAGAAGACCTCACTATCTCTCACTCACTTTCTGTAGGTGCGGCTAGGGTTGTGATGTAACCTAGTAGCAGCCCCTTAGCGTATTATTTATAACAAAGGCTGCCTTAAGTGAGTGTGAGCAATAGCAAGGTAAGTGGTGCAACCCTAAACCCATCTGTCATGAGTTAGGCCCACAGTTGAATCCGAGTCCAACTTGGATTCTAATTACTCAATTTAGTCTGTTCTAAGTGTGCGACCCTACGAGGTTCTCATGACGTTGGTAGTAATATTAAAATCTCATTTTAATATTACAAACGATGTGAGCGGTATCTAGCAACACATCACTGCTACCCAAGTAATGAGAATGTCAGTGATTTGACATAACCTATCTGTGACCAATGTTTCCGTGTAGTTTAGTCCCTTTGTCCGGATATCCAGTTGAACACAAGGCATGGAATGTGTCACCCTTGTTTAGTTCAATCTTCAGTTTCTGATTCCCGAGTAGACATAGTAATAGCAAATAAGATCAATATCTCATATTGACTTATTTGAGCATGGCCATGCATTTCGTAGTCTCACTCAATCAGGGGGCCCGAAGATATCGCTCCTGTTATGTAGGAGGGACAAATCCCATCTAGGTCACTCACATTCCTCCACATGTATTGCGGCATGTCTAATAACCAACGTTATAATCATCTTGTTACAGATGACGTTTGATGGCATTAAAACACACAACTCTTCATGTAGGAATCGTAGTGATTTCAGGTCAAAGGATCACATACACCATTATCACTATGAGAATCGCTTATGACACTCACGTAACGATCCACGTAGCGTTCTCATGGCGGGTCCGTCCAATACATCATTACTCTAATATGTATCTATGTGTAGACTTGATATCTCATATCCATGACCCGTGAGATGTGGTCATCAGTCTACGCACATACTAGCCTCAATGTATTATTGTTGTCCTATTTAACAATAATACTTGACTAGGGACATTTAAGAATAGTATTTTATCCAATAGGATCTCACGATCAAGTCATCCACTTGATGTCCTATGGTATCAAACTTACTATTCTAAGGACTTTATTATGTCTACCAAAAAGAACACAATAAATGAAATGCCTCATATAAAATAACATAATATAATGTATGTAAATACAAACAAAATGTATTGGCCACTAGGGCATACACCAACAATGTAGTACAACCAAATACCTTTAAAGGAATGTTAGTAACCAGCCTAGATGTTGGGAAATTCTTCTTGAAAACATTTATTGGTGTTTGAAAATTCAAGACTCTGGATGGCATTCTATTAATTAAAAATGTTATTGTAAGAACAACTTCACCTCACAAATATTTAGGCACTTTGGCTGAAAAAAGTAAGGCTCTAACTATTTAAAGAAGATGTTTATTTTTCCTTTCGGCTACTTCATTTTTGAGGTGTGTTGACACAAGAACTTTGATGTATAATGCTAATTTTTGCAAAATGATTTCCTAGGATGCCGGTGACATATTTCTTTCCAATATCACTTCTAAAAACTCTAATGGTTATTTGAAATTGAGTTTTTATCATGTTATGGAAATTTATGAAAACTTGTTCAACTTTATATTTTTCTTTCAAGAGATACACCCATGTGAGTCTTGTGTGATCATCAATAAATGTTACAAACCATATTTTACTTGATAAGGTAGAAATTCGTGAGGGCTCCCAAACATCACTATGAACTAAGGAGAAAGATTCATAAGGTTTATATGAATGTATAGAAAATGATGTACGATGGTGTTTTGTAAGTTCACAAGTTTCAAAGTCAAATAAAGATAGATTTTTATTGATGAACAAACTTGGAAACATAACTTTTAAATAATGAAAACTTGGATGTCCTAATCTCAAATGCCAAAGCATGACATCACTATTATTGAAAACGAAGATAGAATTAAAACAAGTACTTGGAGCTTGTCCTCCTAAGTCAGATCCATCTTCAAAAAAATAAAGGTCACCTCGCTATCTAACATTACCAATCATCCTCCTAGAGGTTAGATCATGAAACTAACAATGGGATGAGAAAAAATGAGCTTAACAGTTAAGGTCATGAACTAACGTACTTACGGATAAGAGATTACAAGACAAATTTGGGATATGGAGAACATCATAAAGAGTATTAGAAAAAGAAATGGAAATAGAACCTTTTCCTGTAATAGCAGAGAGAGAACCATATGTTATTTTTATTTTCTTATTTCCTGCACAGGGGCTGTATGAAACAAATAGATTTACAGACCCAATCATGTGGTCTGCAGCATTAGAATCTACAATCCAGGAACTAGAGGAATTGACACTAATGAGGGCAACATGTAAATAGTTACTTGACTAGGCTAAGGAGCAAGAAGGAGGGGATTTTGAGGGTTGCAAAAGTTTGATTAGGGTGTTTATTTGTTCCTTTGTTAATGGAAGCTCTCCAGAAGAAGATTGTTGGCCTTGAACTTGTTTGAGACTTGATATGCTCGACCTTCCCCTTTTTCTTTTTTTTTTCCAATTTGGTGGCTTTCCATATAGTTTCCAGCAAGTCTCACTAGTGTGCCATGGTCTTATGCAGAAATCACACCGTGGTTTTTTCTTCTTATCCCTATTATGTTATGCACATCTAGATACAAGGGATGAGCTTTATATTCCGTGATAAAATGTAGTGTCTTGCTTCTTCATCATGATGTTTCTTTATGCCTCCTCTCTTTTGAGTTCTGAGAAGACGTCCCTCATATTGGGAAGGGGTTTACGGCCCAAGATTCGACCTTTAACCTCGTCTAATTCTCTATTTACACCTACAAGAAACATGTAGACCTTGTCATTTTCTTCCCTCTTCAAATGTCTTACACTGTCTGTAGGGTAGTCCTATTTATGCTCAAAACAAAGGTCAAGTTCTTGCCACAATGTCAGCATCTTGTAACACCCTTATGGGGATGTCACATATATAAAGAAAATAAAAGAAAGATAAATAAAATCTACCCAAGTTGTAAAACATTTATTACATAGTAGTACGGGTTGTAAAATTCTTCTTGTTAAACAGAATAGTATTGAATAAAATAACGCAGAAACACAAAATAAACAAATCAACATCACACATAATATACATATGGTTCTAGTTATAAGTTATACAAATAATTTACAACTATCCATATTTAAACTAAAACAGTAAACAAAACAGTAAGAGTCAAAATATACAAACGCAGACGCATCCAAGTACACATCATTAATATCTAACCCTCTGAAGGATCACTCTCAGATGAAACTTCAGGTGATAAATATCCAGGATGCCTCGACCCTCTACGGACATGAGTCCGTGCAGTCGACACGCTGCTAATCTCACTAGGCGCATCAAACATACCGCCCCAATGATGCCTAAGAGATAATGGCAACTCCACATGTAGGTACAACAAAGTAGAAAAGATCGGCACTCCATCAAACTTCGTACGTATGGTCACAGTCAGACGCCCTACGTACGTCACCGAATCTCTATCTTCTCGCAGACGCAAGGCTTCAGAGCCTCCGTGAAACTCAAGTTGCACGAATCCAAAGAATCCTGGTAGCGTCATATCCACACAATCAATCCAATGGGTACGGATGATCGGATGGTTCTTGATCATAGAACTGATCTTCGGCTTGCTGCTCTTCCTCCTCTTCAGGATACTCACACTCAGGAGGTTGTTCCTCTTCCTCAAACTCTTTATCACATAATTTAAAAATATACTGATAACACATACAAGAAAGAGGTAAGACAATCTAAATCATCACAAACATGGTAAATAAGAAAATGACAATACAATAGGTAAAACAGTTCATACAATATAGCATACTATAATAACATAAATCATAATATTAAATAATACAGAAACTCAATACAATAACATACAATGGTACAGATGAATAAAATGGTACAGATAATTAAAATGATACAGATAGATAAAATAGTAAAACTAAATAACATTAAAATGTATAAAATATAAATATATGAAATGTGACTCAACCCTACTCCATGGAGCTAAAAATACAGACATCAGAGAGAACGACCCGCAAAATCTATTAGTACCGTCGACCGCCCAATAACTATTCCGCCGTCTCTCACGTTGCATCTATAGCCTCTTTGTAAAAAAAGATGTAGTGGTGTAGCACACTTTGTCATACGTCGTGTCACTACAGGCTTGCACTAATAGACTTCACAAGATCTTGATTAAGTATAGTGCGTGTCGAGTCCATTAGTGTGTTACCAGTTACCACAGCCCAGAGGAGCGACCAACTGTCCACAAATGGAATAATCTGCACACTAATGTCTCCAAGTTCATTCAAGTTGAACCACACTACGCTTATCACACCGACAACACGATGTTATTCATCTCGTCAATCAATCCACCAATTATCAACCAAATTGGCACAACTCAATGCATGATAAAAATTTCAAATATGCCCTCACTGGCAAAAATTACGAATATGCCCTCACTTGCAAATCGCATATATATACAGTACGTCCCACCTGACAGTACTGTTTCACAATCTGTCAGGGTCCACCACTTTGGCCCGACAGTAAAACTTGTTGTTTTCGTCAATCGCGTAGAAATTTTATCGCGTTTTCAAAATCTCGTCATTTTTACAAACGTTTTTAAATCGCGTAAATATATTTTACTGTTTTTAAAATCGCGTACTATTTTTCAAATGTTTTCTCAATCGCATAAGATTTTTAAATCATTTTCTTGTCCAAATTCCTTAAAATTACTGTTTAAATAAACAGAAATAATATTTAATACGTTTGAACTACGTAGAATATTTTTCATACCGTATAAATTATATTTGCTATCTTTTCTATCTTATTTGTCTATTTTTAGCAAAAATTGACAATATTTTTGCTTAGAAAATGTATAACGATGATTTTCTAAGTTTTCCGTAAAAATTTCTTTTATTTATATTATAACCATTTAATTACACTTTTGAAAACTACTAACGTGCTTCAAAATATAATATGAGCTCTACGTTAGAAATTTTACAAAAGCTACTGTATTTCCTTTTAACCATTAAAATCATTAGTTTTAACTTCTTAAACTTAATCTAATCAATTTATTTCTTCGAAAATCATTGTAGAAAAATTCCTTTTAACATATATTGCTTCTTTTTGATTGAAAATGATTTGGAATTGATTTTAGAAATCATAAATCCTTGGCTTTGGCATGTTGGCCGAAATACTTAAAATTACCCTTTGATCCCTACATTCATTTTTCTTGCTCTAAACAATTTTGCATCTTGTTAATTTTTCTAGGTTAATTAAATCACACTCTTAGAAAATTGATGAGAACATTTTGGTTCTCCTTTTTGGTTGAGGTCGCGAGCCTTGGTGATGTGTTCTTTGGAATACTCATGCAATCCTTGACATGTTGTTCACATCTTAAGATTTACACATGCATCTACTAACACATACAATATTTCAAAGCTTGTAGACATGCAAGTTAATACAAATCACAAATAGGAAAGCTAATAACAAGCACACAAATGAATCTTTATGGATTCTACAATCACAAACAATTTCCATCTTCTTACCACCACCCAAGGATGATAAGATTTAAGTCTTCCTCTTACCTTAAATGAAGATAAATACTCTTTCACTCCTTTCTAGGGTTTCGGTTTTCACTCTCCAAGATACCTATCAAGCTTAAATAAAATTCTACAAGTTATAATCATGAAAGAAAGCTTAAACCATGGATCAATCATGGCTTAGAACTTTGAAAAAGAATTTAGAAATGAAAAACAATGATTTTCACCTTCAAGGTAGAATCTTCAAAGTAGTTTTTCAAGTTCAAGATGAAAGATTTTGCAAGAACTCTCAACTAGAGATGTTCTTAGATTTGTGTTTAGGTTTAGAAAAGTTAGTTAGAAGAAATTTTGGGTGGATGGATGGTGAAGAATGGTGTTTGGCCGAATGGTGCTTCAAGAAATCACCAATGGAGTTTGGTATTTTTGGAAGAGAGAGAAGAGAGAAAATGTTAGGAAATTAAGTGATAATTACCCTTCCAAAAGGTGCATGGCCGTAGACTTCAAGGGCAAGGGAGGTGTCCATTTGGTTGGCTCCATCCAAGCCTTAGAAATTATCAATGGTGAGGATTAAGACTTGATCACCAAGCTTTGCTCTCATTGGTTAATCTAAGCATAGTCACTAAGCCTTGTCATTAAGCCTTGTCACTAATTAAGTCTTGTCACATGCTTAGTCACATGCTCTTGAATGTTCCACCACTAATGATGTTTAATTAAGCTACTAATCCTATTAAGTTTTTACTAAACGTGGGTTCCGCAAAACATTTCCGGGTCCATTACCGCTTATTTGTACTTGACTAATAAAATAATATTATAATAATATAAAATTATTTTATTTTACGATTAAATCCTAAAAATTAAAAGATTACTAACCGTATCATTCAGAATTGGGTTTAGTAAGATCCCCCAGCTCCGAATAATTAAAATAAGATTTCCTCGGCCTGGAAAATATTATTTTCCTGTCCCGGAGCAAATCACACAAAAAGTTCAAATAAAATAATAGACAATATTATAAAGCAGTAATTCATACAGAAAAACAACAAACAGTACAAAAAGGACACAACGGTCATTTATCTTAAAGTTGAAAAACATCAAACAGTACATTCGGGACACAACGGTAATACGCCAAAAGTTTAGGGTGTTACACATCTCGTTGTAGTATGTGGTTAGGTCTCGATCTCCCTACTTGTTGTGTCATATATGGGTTTTAAGGGCAAAAATCTTAAATGAATTCTCCATGTCAGAGTAGGTTTCTTTGACACAGTCCTACACTTCCTTAGCTATTGGCAGAAATAAGAAGGGCTTTCCTATTGCAAGTTCCATAGAATTTATTAACCATGTAGTTATCATGGAGTTTTCTAATCTCCATGCTGAAAAATTGCGATCGTTCTCTACTAGTTTTTTCACCTTACTAGTAAGATGTTGAAACTTGCCTTTTCCATCAATTACAAGCTTCATAGTTTGTGCCTACTCTAGATAATTTTTGCCACTAAATTTTTGAACACCTAATTGAATGGAACAAGATCCTATAGAGAACAAGAGATCAACTACGATTGCTGGAGTAGTGGTGGAAAAGTTGTCTGCTACCTCAATAGAAGAAATTAGGCCACGATTGGCTCTTATCATGGCCATTTCTATCAAGGCTCCGATTAGACCCAGAGCTCTGATACCATAAAGAAAGTAGGAGAACTAGAGCAAGTAGGAAGAAGAGTAGTATATTTCTACTTAATCTGAATGTTTACAAGAAGGTAATATATAAGGAGTTGTACATTAAACTAGGCCCTAGAAAACAAGCTAAACAAGCCTAGAAAATAAGCAACAATAAAGCACTAAAAAAAAGGTCTACCAAAAAATGTGAAAACATGGGAACAAAAGGCCATCGTCCACTATCCACCACCCATCTAGGTCACTGTCCATCTTTTAACAATGAGTTATGGGAAGGAATGTATAAATAATTAGGTGAATATTGATTTTTTAATTTTAAACAATGTTAACTGATAAAGAAGAAGTGCACTCCTCTCAGTTGTGAAAACTACAACATATTAAGTTGTTATAAAATATCAAATCTCTAGTTTAAGTATATGTAATGATGTAATTAACATACAATTTTGTTACAACTCAAAGACTTGAAGGCTAACCATGAGAATATGTAAAGTCCAAAAAAAAATTATAATTAGAAGAAAACAATGAAAATTTAAGGAAGAAACGTATAATGAATTTGGAAAATTTTAAATTTTTATTTTCAAAAATTTGTAACATATATTAACGTAGCAAAGACAAATGCAAAATTCAACATATATGAATGTATATAAATAAAAGTGATAATTTTCATTTTTTTTAAATGTTTAGTGATGCTGAGTATAGTGTGACATTCCATTGAAACTTATTTGATGGTTGTTGTAGTGGAACAAAAAATCTCAATGCAATTGATTCAGATGGAGTTAGTGCGATCGGGAAGAATATTGAGTGATTGAAACTACTTTAGGATGTTTACTTTAATGATTATCTTTTATCATCTACTAGTTATGAAAATGATAAGTATACTGATGAGACTTTCAAGTTCATGATGTGAAAGAAAGAACATGTAGTTAGCATGGATCCACTTTTTATGACGAGGTGGGGAAAAGACAAGAAGAAGGTGAAAAGTATTGTGCTTTAGGGTAAGCAATTTGCACATTTTTTATACGTAAATTTTTGAAAGGAAGAAGTCTCTCGTTGATTGAGTGATAAAAATAAGTTTTATATATTAGTTAACTCTCATATTTAGTCTCTTAGATCTCTTATATGCTTAATTGATTGGTTTTGCCCACATTTTATAAGTTTAGATTCAAATTAGGCTTAATTGTATCTTTCAACATTTTTGAAAATTTTACACTGTTTATGTAAACTTTGATGAAGAGCTCGAAGGCTGAATTGAGTGTCTAGTGGGTCAGATTGGGCGACAACGTTAGAACAGAGATGTTATTGCTGGAACCTAGATAATATGCAAAGATTGGGCCATAATTCAGGTTGCAGATATCATTTAGAGCCAAAACTGGTGCTATTTGAAATCAGAGAAATATATATTCATTTCTTGTCAGATACTTATCAAAACTGTGATGTTTGGGTGGTGTTTTCACCCTTTGAAGTTGGATGATGGGTTCAGAGAGCCGTTAAGAATGTTTTGGGCTTAACTATCTCATTTTAAGCCCAAATTATGCAAATTAGATGTCCATTTAAAGCTAAGAGGAAGAAGATTAACCCTAAGTTAAGGTAAAACTTGGATTTTTTTTTATTTTATAAATAGTTATTTAAGTAGCAGTAGCAACCACAAAATATAATCCTAATTTTCTCCTAACCCCTGTTGCTTGCACTTTCTGTCTTCATCTTTCTTCTTCTCCCTTCTCTCTAGGTTTCTTTCTTTTATGTTTCTCTTCCCTCTCATCCTCATGGATGAGAGGGGAGGACCTTTTAATCAATCCAAAGAATTGACAATCTTGATATTTAATTTTGAGATATTGTTTTGATTATTTTACAATTAATTGTTGATCAAGTTTTTCTTTACTTATTGATCAAGTGTCACTTTTACTTGTTAATAAAGTTTTTCTTTACCTCTTTTAATTTTGTTAAATATGAATTGAATTGCTTAATTTGATTTGGATGTTAATGTGATAATTGCATAATTACCACGTGTTAATGAGGATTAAAGAGACTAAACAATGCATCAAAGGTTTCTTGGATGTTGTTTGTTAAGCTTGGTTGAGTTCTGAGTTTTAGATTAATTTAAGATTATATGAGTGCTTAATTCATTTAACTTTAATAGTTAAATTCTGGGTGCTTATCTGGTAGAGAATTCATAGATCATCTTAAGGCTTTTCGATGTGATCTAAGACCAAGAATCTGATTAGCAATTGAGTGGATGAGATTAAACAATGTATCAAAGGTGTTTGATGGATTGTTTAGCTTGGTTGAATAATGGATTTTAAGTTAATTTAGGATTAAATTAGTGATTAATTTATTTAACCTTAATTAATTAAATTTTAGATGTTTAACTAGTAGATAATTCATTGATATTCTTAAGGCTTCTTGATGTGATCTAAAGCCAAGAACTTGGTTAGCAATTGAATGGATTCTTAGTGATCAAGGATGGATTAAACTCAATAATAGTTGATTTCCTTAGATTGAATATTTACTTAATTATGTTTACAATTCTTAATTAGTTTTTGTTAATTAATTCTGCAACCTTTCTCCTTTTTGTTAACTTCTTAATCTGATTGGTTAATTAGAGTAATCCAAGGGCTCGATCTGGTTGTACTTTATACTACAAGTACTTTGATTAATCGGTTTAAAAATTAATTTTATTTGATAGTCTCGATAGCTATCATTGAGCAGGAGAGAAAGGTGTGTAATTGGCAATGGCGATGCTTTTGATGATAACAAACAAGAAGATGATTGCAAGATCAAGTCCAAGAACCTTCAAGACTAGCAATAGGGCTTAGATCATTTGTAAAGGTAAAACAGTTCACACTTAAGCTCCAAATCTATTTTCAAAGAACCCAAGATAGCATCCTATGTTTCAAAGTGTTTTTCAAGTTGTTAAAATGAGTTTTAAAATCTTGGGAACAACTTTTAAGTGTTTGAAAGCTTGTTGAATTGTTTGGAGGCATTTGACTTAAGATGGCTAAGTTTTTCAAAGCCGTTTAAAGCCCAATAATTGTTTATTGAACAATAATTGATTAGCAAAAGTCAATTATGGGATTTTAAAGGCAATAATCAATTATGGGATTTCCATAATCGATTAGCAAAAGTCAAAATGTCATCCTTCAAGCAATGATTGATTATTGCAGGGAAATAATTGATTATTGAAGGGCAATAATCGATTATTGAACTTAAAAGGCATTGTGTGCCTCTTTATTTAAAAGTCAATAATCGATTACACTAAGTGGATAATCTATTACTAAGTTCCAAAAACTCACTTCTTTTGTGCTATCTCGATGATAATCAATTATGGAATCCAATAATCGATTTTTTGGGTTTCTAAATATAGAAATTAACTGCTAATACCTTACATTAAATGCCACCAACCACCTCCCAATGACTCTTTAATGACTTGGGCTTTAAATACAAGTCATTTGAGACTTAAGGGAAGCACAAAATTATTTTGAAACAACTTGTTGAGCATTTAATATGAACTTTATTGGCCTTCAATTTTATTACTTTATTTTGAGCTAAAAATTGTGATCATCCTTCTACCTATAGAGCTTCAATTTGTATAATCCACTCTTATGGGAGTTCTCAATCTTTATTCATCTAATTTCCTTTGTAAGAGGGTGAGGTATCGCTCAAGAAGATAAAAGGGTAAGGTATACCTTAAGAGAGAAAAGGGTGAAATATCCCTTGTTGTGAGGCTTAAACACAAAGAGTGAAGTATCCCAAAAGTTTTGTGAGTGCTCTTAGTTGTAAAGGTTGCAAGCACCTGTTGAATCTTGAAGTTTAGTGGATAAACCTTGGATGAATCACTTGAGGACTGGACGTAAGTCACAAGGAGTGGTTGAACTAGGATAAATCTTGAGTTTGCTTTTCTTACTCAATCTCCTTTACATTTATGCTTTACTTAATATAAGCCTTCTTGATTACTTTACATCTTGGCTGGTTTATTCGTGTGAGAAGTGTTCATTCTCATCGATATATTCATCTCTATCAATTAATAGCTTCAAAAAAAATTAATAAACAAGTGTTTTTGGAAAAGTTTGCAAAAATCTTTTACAAACTTAATTCACCCCTTCTTGAGTTTAAACCCTCTTGATAACAAGTGGTATCAGAGCTCAACTCTTGTGTAAAGAGCTTAACAACTTCAAGAGGAGAGATGACTTCTTCAAATCATTTTTCATCGGAGTGTGCTTCTATCAATAGACCTCCCTTTTTCAATGGTAATGGTTATGCATATTGGAAAGAAAAAAAAATTATTGAAGCTATTGATTTAGATGTGTAGGATGCTATAGAAAATGGTCCTCTTGTTCTTTCACGTGTTGTTAATGGTGTAAGTACTAATACACCTAGAAGTGAATGACCCGATGAGAATAAGAGAAAGGTTCAATACAATTTGAGAGCTAAAAACATCATTACCACAACCTTGGGGTATGATGAATTCTTTAGGACCTCAAATTATAAAACAACCTAAGAGATGTGGGACATTTTGCAAGTCACCCATGAGGGTACTACTGAAGTGAAAAGATTAAGAATAAACAATCACTCGTGAATATGAGCTCTTTATAATGAACCAAGGTGAAAACATTCAAGAAATGCAAAAACGGTTCACTCATATTGTTAACCATATTGCTTCATTGGGAAAGACATTTCCTAATGAAGATCTTATTGACAAAGTTTTGAGGTGTTTGAATAAGATTTGACAACTAAAGGTGACAACTATTGTAGAATCAAGGAATCTCTATACCATGACCTTAGCCACACTCTTTGGAAAGCTTCATGAACATGAATTGAAGTTGAACAGACTCAATCAAAATGCGAAGTTGGATAAAAGGAAGAAAAGAATTACTTTCAAGGCCATTTCTTCTATGCTTGGTGATGATGAAGAGGAGATGACTTGGGGAATCTTGAGATTAATGGGGAGACCCTTAGCCTTCTTGTGAAAAAGTTTCAAAAATTCCTCACGAAGAAAGCAACTCTAAGAATACCTTCCTTCCCTCCAAAGAAGACCTATCACAAAGGGGAAGGAACTTCATCCACTCTCATATGCTATGAATGTGGAAAGCCAAGACACATGAAGATGGAGTGTCTTATCTACCAAAAAAATATGGAGAAGTTTAAGAAGAGGCCTTCAAAGGACAAGAAAGGAAGGAAAGCCTATATAGCATGGGATGATAATGACATGAACTCAATGGATAGCTCCAATAATGAGAAAGCACCTTTGTCTCATGGCTAGAGGAGAAGAGGAAGATAAAGATGATATGGAGGTAGTATCCTCAACCCTTGACTCATTCTCTTCCTATAATGAATTGTAAGATGCTTTTGAAGAATTGCATAATAAATCTATGAGACTTGCTAAACTTGTTTCCTTATCAAAGAAAAATATTTCCTTTTAAGAAAACAAAATTTTCATCTTAAACAAGGAAATTTAGAAACTTAAAATTGAAAATGAAACTCTTAGATTGATTGATACCAATTCTTCATACATGACTTGTTCTTCTCATGAAAATGCATCTGCATCCTCTTCTTTCTCTTCATATAAAGTTTTTGAAAAAGAGATTGAGGATTTGAAAAATACTCTTTCTAAATTTAACTTTGGAAGGGACAATTTGAACATATTGCTTGAGAAACAAATATGTGTTTTTCAAAAGGCTAGTTTGGGGCATAATTTCAAAAACCAACAAAAACTCTATATGAACTTCTTTGTTCCATTAAGCACATCAAGTAGTCCTTTTATAAAGTGTTTTTATTGTGGCAAGAAAGGACATAGTGTATCAACATGCAATGCAAGGAAGAACAACAACAATGTAGGGACTAAGATGGTTTCGGTCCCCAGGAGCACTTTGCCCAAAACTAACACACAAGGACCCAAGAAAATTTGGGTACCAAAGGTTAAAAATTGAATGTGTGTTGTAGGCGTGAAGGCTAAGAGCTCACATTAGTATCTTGATAGTGGTTAATCTAAGCACATGACTAAAGATGACTTCAAGTTCTCTTTCCTAGTCTCCAAGAAGCATGAACATGTAACCTTTAGAGAAGTAGAGACTTGATTTATGCCTTAACATGCCTTAAGTAGTACTTTTTTAGGTTTATGTCTTGAAAGTGCTTCTACATATGCTAATATGCTAGATAAGTACACACCTTATTTGAAATGACATGTTTTATAATAATATCTTTGTTCTTGAACTTTTGACCAATCAAGTTTTTGAATGAATGTTTGTGTTAGATACATTTTATCTTTGTATTTATATTCTTAAATCCATACCTAACATAATCTGTGTTTGCCCTAAAATGCCTACATAAGAGGAGAATTAAGAATATGTGACAATTTCGTTTTGTTCTTGATTGACATGAGTACATACTAGAATTTCTTGATCCTTAACTAAGTTCCCAATCTTAATTTGATCAATTGGACTTGCTGCATATAGTTTTTGATATTTTCTGGAGGCTAATAATTGATTAAAGAAGGCATATAATCGATTATAAGTTTACAGTAGCTCATATCTTGTGTTTTTACATGAGCATAATCGATTATCATAGGCAGATAATTGATTATGAATTGGCAGAATGCTATGATTTTTGTTTTGTTGAGCCATAATCGATTATGGATTTTCATAATCAATTATCTTCATGTGACAATGGCCTTCCTGCTCAAGGATAATCGATTATTGCATGGTATAATCGATTATCTGAAGCTTTCACTGTAAAATCGACACACAAATAATCGATTATTGCAGCCAATAATTGATTATTATTGTGGCTAAATGAAGGGGTGTAGTGATAATCACATATTTTATACATTAATAAACCCTTATGTTTAGTCATTTACATTCTCCATATTTTTAATTGATTGAGCTTGGTCATGTTTTGTGAGTTTGGGCGCAAATTGGGCCTAATTGAATTTTTTCAGCATTAATGAGGTTTGATACTGTTTTTGTATTTTGGCTATAACTTGAGTTATAAATATCTAATAATTATGAAATTTACTTGTAGGAAAGTTAAGAGGAAGCTCTACAACTTTGATGAAGATCTTGAAGTCTCAATCGGATGTCTAGTGGACCTAATTGGGCCTGGAAGTCAGAATATGAGTTTAGAGACCATTTGATGTTGTTTTGGTCATAACTTGAGTTATAGACCTCCAAATTGCATGGGGTTTGGGCCTAATTGTTCATAATGGACCTAGCTCTGTAATTAGTGAGTTTTTAATTATGTGAAGCCAAAATAGGGAGTAGTTTAGGGGGTTAGAATTCAGAAACTGAGGCACCTCATTTTGGACACTTTTCTTCCTTATCTCCAGAACTCTCTTCCTCTCCCTTCTCTCTAATTTTTGTTTTCTTCTTCCTTTTTGATTTTTCTAAGTTCTCCCCTTCTCATGTAGGGGTAGAGCCTTTAAATCAATCCAAGGGATT
The DNA here is from genome assembly GCA_029884605.1 of Ormosia emarginata. Taxonomy (NCBI): domain Eukaryota; kingdom Viridiplantae; phylum Streptophyta; class Magnoliopsida; order Fabales; family Fabaceae; genus Ormosia; species Ormosia emarginata. Next base: position 26,399,506 of record JAQQTP010000074.1, on the reverse strand, counting down.
GAACATTCTTGATTATTAATCTTGAGATTTCATTTTTATTGTTAACATTCATCTATTAATCAAGTTCCTCTTCTTCTTCTCTTTGTTAATTCTGGTTGCTTAATTGGAATTTTAATATGTTAATTGCTTAATTATCATGTGCAAAAAGATGAACTCACAGATTAAAAAAGACATTAAAGGTGTTTGATGAAATGTTTAACATGGTTGGATCTTGGTTTTCAAGTTAATTAGGGTTTAAGATGGATGTTTAATTTGTCGAACCTCAATTAATTAAATTCTGGAAGCATTTCTAGTTGAAGATTTATGATCTTTGAGAGGCGTCTTGAAGTGATCTAAAACCAAGGACTTGGTTGATAATTGAATGGACCTATAGTAATCAAGGATGGATTAAAATCAAGTTTGGATAATTTTCTTGGATTGGTTGCTTTCTTAATTCTGTTTATCCTTTAATTCTATTTCTGTTGTGTTTGTACGTTTGTAATTCTGCTAACCCCCCTTTTTCATATTGAGTTCAGCGCTCATCAAAATTTTGGCGTCGTTGCTGGGGATTGTGATTTGTAATTTGATCATATTGAGTGTCATTACTAACTCTTGTTCTTACTAACAGTTATCTCCTTTTTCAATTGCACAATTCTACTGCATTTTGCATTCTGCTACATAATTCTAGTTACTGTTGCATTAGTTTTTGTTGTGTTGCATTGCATTCTGTCCATGTGCATTGCTAATTTCCTTTCAATTGCATTGCATAACATAACTCACTTGCTAATTCTGCTGCAACAATAACACAATTGTCTGATTCTGCTACATTGCAATTCTGCTGCATTCTGATACATTCTGCTACAATCTGCTGTGTGTTACTGCATAATTTTATCACATACTGATTGCATTGCACTGATTGCTACTGATTGCACAATTTTGCTACTATACAGTTGCATTGGATTTCTGCTGCATTTTACTCAGTTACTGTTTCATTGATTTCTGCTGCATTTTGCATCATTCTAAATGAATTCATTGCATGATAGTCTTTTAATTGCATTGCATAACTCATAATTCTTCATTATAACACAACTACATTTTGCTGCAACATTAGCAGAATTGTCCAATTACTTGTTGCATTGCATTTTGCTACACTAATTACTGTGCCATTGGTTTCGTGCTGCTATTTACCATCCTTTTGCAGCATTTTGTTCATTAGTTGCATTACAAGTTGCTTTTGTAAGTTGTATTGCAGTCTTTATTGGTAGTTGCATTTCAACTTTTCACCTTCACTTGGTTTTCATTTTCCTAGTACAACAAAAAATGCACTAGTAGAAATCATGAGTTGAAATAGAGTTTTGAGCTTAAACTTGGTTTCCAAAGATAAACCACCATTTTGGCCAAATTTCATCATTTGGTAGGGTTTTTGAGCAAATTTAGTTGAAACAATGGCATTTTGGTAATTTTTGTACGGACAAACATGCTCGGATTGAGTTGAAAATTGGTGGGTTAAGGGAAAATGGCCTTCACCACAAGGCTCACTTTTGCTATGAGCACCACCCTGGTTTGCTCAAATTCTTTCATTTATACCACTTTTTCATTTTTTAAAATATTTTCTTTGTATGATAATTTTCTAAAAAAGTGTAGATTTCATCCTGTGGTGATCCCATAATTTTTAAAAATCATTTTATATGTTTTTTTTTATATTTTCTAGTCATTTTTGTAGTGTAGATTCGCATGCTTTTGAGTTTTTGGCTTTCTGACACCTTTTTATCCCCGATTGGTGCATGACTAGGTCTGATTCTGTTAATTTGTTTGATCTTGATCTTGAGATTGATAGGACTTTGCATGCATTGATAAGAGCTCGTAGGCTTAGTCAAATAATTGATTCTTCATTTCATTCTAATATTGAATCTGTCATTGAATCTGAGAGTTTAAGTGATATTGCAACCATGACTGATAAGATGCATAATAGGACTTTTAAGGAGCTTGCTGCCCTTGATGTCACTTATCAAACATTATGCATTCACTATCCTGAGATTGATGCTGACTTTGAGTTAAAGTCTGGATTAATCCATCTGCTACCTAAGTTTCATGGACTTATAGGTCAGGACCCCCATAAGCATTTGAAGGAGTTTCATGTTGTGTGCTCAACTATGAGACCTCAAAGCATCCATGAAAAACATATCAAGTTGAGGGCATTTCCCTTTTCCCTTGCTAATGCAGCCAAGGACTGGCTTTATTACCTTTTACTAGGTTTTGTGACTTGCTAGAATGATATGAAGAGACTATTTTTAGAGAAATTTTTCCCTGCCTCCAGAGCTGCTGCAATTCGGAAGGACATTTGTGGTATCAGATAGATATTTGGTGAAACCTTGCATGAGTATTGGGAGATATTCAAGAAGTTATGTTCAAGTTGTCCACACCACCAAAACAGTGATCAATTGTTGATCCAATACTTTTATGAGGGACTAATGCCTATGGAAAGAAGCATGATTGATGCTGTTAGTAGAGGAACTTTGGTGGATAAGACCCCTGCTGCAGCAAGAGATTTGATAGTAAACATGGAAGACAACACTCAACAGTTTGGAACTCGAATGATCACCTCAACTAAAGGAGTTAATGAAGTTCAAGTGTCTCATGTAGACCAATAGAGAATGGAATATAGATTGGATGAATTGACCTCTTTGGTGAGGCAGTTAGTAGTGGCACAACAACCACCTATGCAAATGTCTGCAACTGTGTGTGGAATTTGCTCTTGTCCATCTCATCCTACGGATGCTTGTCCAACACTTCAGGAAGAGAATGCTACCAACCAAGCCTACCCTGTTGCTGCAGCAGACATTTTTCCTGGTAGACCCCAATATCAGCAGTCCCAATAGCCCAGATATGATTCATTTTCGAGTACTTATAACCCTGGGTGGAGAGACCATCCCAACCTCAGATATGGGAATTCTAGTCAGCAACAACAGCCCCACCAATAGTAGCAACATTAGTTTAGATACCAAGTTGTAGGCCCTAGCAACAAGTACCAACCACCTGCATTCAGACAAGCACAACCTATATTGCCACCTATGCAGCAGCCCCTCCAGCTACCTAGTCCAACAGTCACTCCAGCCGAGCCATCATTGGAAGATTTGATGAAACAGATGGCCTTAACCAACATTCAGTTCCAACAAAATGTCAATGCCACAATTCGGAACCGGCAAACCCAGATTGGGCAGCTGCCAACCACTGTCAATGAACTGAAAAGTCAAGGATCAAACCAATTACCTTCACAAACAGTCAATAACAAAGAGACAATGTAAGTGTCATTACCTTGAGAAGTGGTAGAGAAGTTGAGCAACAACTAGTTAAGCAACATGTGTAATGCCCTTTTTTGGGAGGGAATGTCACATTGTCAAATAAAAATACGAAAAATAAATTTTTTCTAAATTAAGACCCGGTTCATTTTAATCCAGATTAATTTGTTCGATTCATTATTACATGGGTAAAATGGCGGCATATATATATTTTTTGTTAATTAATACAACGTTGTGACGAAATATAAGTAACAATAAAGAGTAAGACAGAAGATAAAACTTACATCTGAACAACATGCGCACATATATATATATATATATATATATATATATATATATATATATATATATATATATATATATATATATCAAATATGTTTTAGATACAAGCCTGGAACTTCCAAAAAGTAAAACTATACCTGCCCGAAGGATCATACATATATATCCCCAAGATATCAGAATATACAGCCCTCTAAAAATAAAACATCAGGCTCCCAAAATAAAACACTGGCAGCCATCAGCAGCTACTAGTAATGTCAGTCCCTCAGATGAGGAGGGATCGTGTCAGGATCCTTTGCGGGTTCTTCCGCCTCCGAGGAAACCTCCATAGGGACCACAGAGCCATGGGCAGAAGCCCGAGTAGTGGAATCAAAAGAGTCCTCCTGCGGGGTGTAGTAGCGAACACCCCACATCTCTCGGATGGGCAAATAGAACTTCAAACGCAGGCTGATGCAGCAGGTAAGAATCAGTGGCTCATGACGTCTCCAGGCAAGCGAGATTGATACGTCTCCTAGGTAGACACAGCGGTCGGAACTCATGTTTATGTGCCAGCACTCTGCCCCCTAAGGAAGGTCAGATGCACATCTCCCAAAAATCTGCGCATGCGTGCCTCCATGCTCCACAGTAGGTGCTAATCGCGAGCAGGCCAGAAGCCAGGGAAATCGGGAGCTCCAACTTCCTTATAGTTGTCTTCGATAGACACAATATACGCACAGGCAGCAAATAATAGGAATACAGGAAAGAGGTAAGACATCCTACCATCATTACCAATTATAGCAGCAAGAAACCAAACGGCGCATCGCGCCCAGATAGCATTTCAAGGATAATAATAATAATGATAGACAGTAGATACATCAGTAAACAGGTATGCAGTTCAAGGCAGTCGTTCACCATAATGATAAATAAACAGTTCAAATCCACATAAAGTAGTAAGTATCAGATGGTATGACATCTCTTGATGCATATGCACACAATACTCAATTTCCTACTCCATGGAGCTAGACACAAACAGTCGGAGAGAAAGATCAGGAGACACGTCTGTAACTCGGCTGCCGAGGCCAAAGTGCTATAACTCAACAGTTTTGCACGTGCACATCCAGGCATTGTACAGATAGTCTACACTAGATCACGATATAGGACAGTGTCTCGATCCAGATCGTCGGTGCATTTGCATCGGTCTACCCCACGGACAGGAGAGCTAGCAACTGCCCATTGCGAGGAACCCGCACCCCGATGCCTCCAAGGTCATAACATGACCTACACTAGTCTACTCGCACACGCACTAAGGTGTGTTCAATCTCCTAGGCAACTTGGCCTTAACAACAATCCAAAGGACATTTACAATGCATAAGACTCTATGCATGAACATGTATGGTCATCATTACATACTATTCCATAATATGCCACAATTGGCCAAAGTGAGCATCAACACATCATTGGTCATTCACATGGACCCACAATATCATATTATTGAAATTAAATAAAGTAATACATTTTTTTAGGTCCATTATGAATTCTTATTTAAAAGTTACCTTTCTTACAAAGTTCGTCTCTAATTGAATTCTTATAATTTGATAAATTTTCCTAATATAATTTATTCTCATACACTTAGAAGGTTATTCTAAGGTCTCAAAGTCTCACACTCTCTTGTTCTTGCCCTTGTAAAATTACCCAAAGATTTATGACAAGTTTCATTCTTGGTTCTTTAAAATTTATGAATCTCCAAGTATATTTAGTTCTTCCAATTTGCTAATCTTCTAACTTATTACTTATGATTTAATCATTTAATTATCCAAGTTCAAGGTTACCAAAATTTCATGATCAAGCCCTGAAAAGGCCCTAGAGGCCGTGGCCTCCCTAGGGAATTATGTTCCCAATTTTTTCATTCCATTGATTGTACATTATACACTTGATTAATTAAGTCATCCACTTATTTTAATTTGTTCACAAAGAACTCATACTTTTAGCCTCAAAACTGTGGCCACCCAAGAGAAAATCCCACATTAATTTCTTTCATTTCAGGTCTTCCAATCCATTCTAATATACCAATATACATCAACAATCAATCCAATAACATAAACTAAGTACAAACAACATGCACACATAGTAATCATGCAATCAAAGAATAACCCTTATTAGGGTTTTCTCACAATCAACCACAAACAAGGTTCCTAGATGCCAATAGAGGTAGAGAAGGAGTGTCTTCCTCTTACCAAAGTGAAGAAAACAAGAGGAACCTCCAAGAACTTCTTGTAATTTTCGGATTGGGCACCACCAAAATCCCTAGAAATTCAACTTCATCATAATAGCACCCATGCTTGAAAAATAAAGCATGGATGGTCACCAAGATGACCATAAAAACGAAAATGAGAAAAGAAAGTGAAGAATGAAGAAGCTTACCTAAAAAACCCTAAGCTTGAAGCTTGAAGAAGATGGTGAAAATGGTGGATTTTTAAAGAGCTACAAGCAAGAAAAGTGTTTAGGAGATGGAGAGGATTAAGAAAATGGGGTTGGATGGAAATTTTGTGATGGATGAGGGGGGAGAGGGCTGCTAACCGTGGAGCTCCTAGAGAGAAGGAGGAGAAAATCTAAAATGAAGAAGAAAGTGAAAGTAAAGAGAGAAGGTGCATTAGGTGAAATTTTGAAATTATGTATTATGGTTAATTAAGTGAAACAAAACAATTCCCCCCCCCCAAAATTGGTGCTCCAGCCGTGCATGAAGAGAGATAAGAGGGAGATGGCTTCTTGCATTAGGAAAAAGGGAAAGGAAATTTCCTAGAAGCTTCTTCCAAGCTTACAAGAGAAGTTTCGCACGTTTCACGATAAAATAAAAATAAGGTTGTCTTCTATTTAGGCACACTAACACAGATGAATATTTACACTGTCAGTATTATTTTTCCCCCAGTGTAGAAGAGTTACAGATGATAAAAATAATATTTTATTATCCATCAGATGATTTTACGGTTCCGCGACTTCTTTTAGAGAGTAAAAACCTCAAAAAATGTAAATCTCGTAAATTGTGCCTGGCCTCGAGTTTAGTAAGATCTCCCATCAGCATGCCCATAATTTAGAGTTTACCAGCCACAGGGAAAGTATTGCATCTTCCCGGCTCCTCTCAGCATGCACGTAAAACGAGAAATATATTAAAATATTCATTGTTTCTAAAAAATTCTGAAAGAATTCACATAAATCACAAATATTAGAAAATGACTATCCATGTAAAATAAATGATTTTCGGAGCGTTACACTGACATTTGCAGGTCTCTGCTCAGTGTGTACGTAAAACGAGAAATATACTAAAATATTCAACGTGTCTGGAAAATTCCAAAAAAATTCCTAAAAATTAAGAATATTATAAAATGAACATTTATAATTAAACAAACACTTTTTGGGGTGTTACAACACTCCCCCACTAAAAACATTTCGTCCTCGAAATTTACGTACCTCAGAATAGTTGTGGGTGTTGCTCCCTCATCTTGTCTTCCAGTTCCCAAGTTGCATCACCAGTTATTTCATTCCAGATCACCTTTATCAATGGAATTTCCTTGCCTCTAAGTTGCTTTATCCTTCAATCCTCGATTCTCATAGGAAACGTCTCATAGGTCAAGTTCTCTTTTAATTGTACTGTGTCCGGTGCTAAGACATAACTTGGGTTAGGTAAATATTTACGCAGTTGCGACACATGGAAGACATTGTGTATGTTGGAAAGAAAAGGGGGTAAGACTATCTGGTAGGCTACTGGACCTATCCAGCGAGGAATTTGGTAAGGTCCAAGAAATTTCAGAGTGAGTTTTCTAGATTTCAAAGCCCGGTCGACCCCAGTCGTAGGTGTGTCTTTCAAGAATACATGCTCACCTTCCTCAAATTTGAGAGGCTTTCTCCTCTTATCCACATAACTCTTTTGCCAGCTCTAAGCAATCCTCATCTTCTCTTGAATCATTTTGACCTTCTCAGTTGTCTGCTGAATGATATTCGGTCCAATCGTGAGATGCTCACCGTCTTGGTACCAATATAATGGTGTCCGACACCGTCGTCCATATAGAGCTTCATAGGGCGCCATCCCTATACTTGAATGGTAACTGTTGTTGTAGGTGAATTCTATCAATGGCAAAACTTCATCCCAACTTTCAATTTGTTCTATAGTACAAGCTCTAAGCAAATCTTCTAAAGATTGGATCGTTCTTTCTGATTGACCATCAGTTTGTGGGTGGTACGCCGAACTTAGACGTAATTTTGTTCCCAACGATGCCTGTAGGCTCTGCCAGAACTTCGAAGTAAATCTCAGATCCCTATCCGAAACAATGCTCGTAGGCACACCATGCAGTCTAACGATCTCTCCAATGTATAGCTGGGTCAGCTTCTCCAGATTGTACCTTATATTGATCGGGAGAAAATGAGCTGACTTTGCGAGTCGATCCACTATTACCCTGATCGAGTCGTGTCCTCTCTTTGTCCTTGGCAAACCCACAACAAAATCCATTGCAATGCTGTCCCATTTCCATTCGGGAATAGACAATGGTTGCAGCAATCCTGCAGATCTTTGATGTTCCACTTTGGCTTTCTGATAGACTAGACAAGTCGAGACGCATCTAGTGATATCACTCTTCATTCCGTGCCACCAGAATAACTTTTTCAAGTCTTGGTACATCTTTGTTATGCCCGGATACATATTCAGCTTGCTTGTGTGAGCATGATCCACAATATACCCTTTAAGCTCTTGGTCACGGAGAATACAGACTCTACCCCAGAATCTTAGAATTCCGTCCGTTCCTTCCTCAAATTTTGTTTCTTTGCCTTGCCTCATCAGCTCTCTCACTACTTACAAGAATTCATCGACCTTTTGCTTTTCTTGTATGTCTTCCATTAGGTCACTTGAGATGATGACCATATTCATACAGATCCTTCCTGGTTTCAACTCTACAAATGACCAAACATCTCTAAACTATTCTATGAGATCTTTTTCCTTGATCATCAGGGCAGAAACACTGATGGTCTTTCTACTCAAGGCGTCTACCACGACGTTCGCTTTGCCAGGGTGATACAACAGCTGAAAATCATAGTCCTTCAAGAATTCTAACCATCTCCGCTGCCTCATGTTTAGCTCCTTCTGATCATACAAATATTTCAAGCTTTTGTGATCACTGAAGATGTTGAATGTCGCTCCATAGAGAAAATACCTCCATATCTTCAGAGCAAAAACCACAGCTGCTAGTTCCAAATCATGTGTCGGGTAGTTCCTTTCACGCACTCACAACTATCGCGAAGCGTAAGCTACCACTCTTGTATGTTGCATAAGAACAAATCCCAATCCTTAGTATGAAGCGTCACAGTACACCTCGAATGGCTCATTCGGATCAGGTAGCACTAATACCGGTGAGGTGGTTAGCCGTTTCTTTAACTCTTGGAAACTTTGCTCGCAGCTATCAGTCCATTCAAAAGCCTAGTTCTTCTTTGTCAGCTGAGTGAGCGGTCCAGTAATTTTGGAAAACCCTTCTATGAACCTTCTATAATATTAGGCCAAACCCACGAAGCTACGAATCTCCGTCACTGACTTTGGCCTTTCCCATTGTAGCATTGCCTCCACTTTTGACGGATCCACTATAATCCCTTCCTTCGAGATCACATGGCCTAAAAACTTAACCTCATCTAGCCAAAATTCACACTTCGACAGCTTGGCATACAGTTCCTTCTCCTTCAGAATCTGGAGAACTATGCTGAGGTGTTCAACATGATCCTCCTGATTTGGGGAATATATTAAGATATCGTCGATGAAGACGACAACAAACTTATCCAAGTAAGGACGAAAGATCCTATTCATGTAATCCATGAAGATAGCAGGGGCATTCGTCACACCAAACGGCATCACAAGGTATTCGTAATGACCGTATCAGGTACAAAAAGCAGTCTTAGGTATATCCTCCATTTTCACTCTTATCTGATGGTATCCAGATCTCAGATTGATCTTCGAAAACACCGCCGCTCCCTTCAGTTGATCCATTAAGTCGTCGATTCTTGGGAGTGGATATTTGTTCTTGATCGTCAGCTTGTTTAACTGCCTATAGTCCACACACAATCTTGAGGTACTGTCCTTCTTCCGAACTAATAACACCGGCGCTCCCCAGGGTGATACACTTGGTCTGATGAACTATGTCTCCAAAAGCTCCTCTAGTTGTTTCTTAAGTTCTACTAATTCTGTTGGCGACATCCGATAAGGTGCTATAGACACGGGACCAGCTCCCGGTACAAGGTCAATAGCAAACTCTATCTCACGCGTCGGTGGTAAACCAGGTACATCTTCTGGAAAGACTTCAGAAAACTCCTTCACTACTAGAATAGTACTCAGATCAGCCTCACTCTCGATTTTCAAAGAAGACAGTAGCATGTATCCTTGAGCTCTTTCTTTCAAGAAAGCTCGTACTTGGTTGGCCGTCAAGTATCTAGAATCTTCATCCACTGGGAAAACTATGGCTTTTCTAGAGCAATCTAATAGGACATGGTTGGAAGACAACCAGTCCATCCCTAAGATTATATCTAGTTGTGAAAGAGGTAAACAGATCAAGTCGACGGAAAAGATTTGACCTTCAACAATTAGGGGACACTTCAAACAGACTTTGGTAGTAACTACCAGTTTGTCAGTAGGGGTTGAGACAGTCAAATCAAAAGGTAGGGTAGACATTGGTAAACCAAGTCGTAGAACACAGTCATATGATATGAAAGAATGGGTTGCACCAGAGTCATACAGTACTTTTAAAAGATTACCTTCTATGGTGCCTTCCCCTTGAATCAAGTCTTCAGATTCAGAGGCTTCAGCTCTGCTCATGGTGTAGACTTGACCTCCAGCTTACGATTTCTTGGCTCGAGTTGCATTGACTGAAGGTTCAGCCTTTGCCTGGTTGCAATCTCTAGACATGTGGCCCGGTTTTCCACATCTGAAGTAGATGATTCCCTTGATTGTGCACTCTCTCGTGGGATGGACTTTCCCACACTTTAGGCATTTAGAGGGATATGCCACAGTCTGACTAGTCCGGTTCCCAGTAGAACCTCCGCCCAAACTTCCACTAGTTTGTTGTTGACTTCTCGTTGGTCGGGAATAGGGCTTCTTTTGGAAGTGGTTCGAATTATTGCCTCTACCTCTTTGGAACCTTGCAGGCCCAAAATTCCTGGTCCTCGAATCTCTAGCTTGTTCCAAGGCCTCCACTTCACAGCATGTGTCCAACAACTCCGAGAACACTTTGATTTTCAGGGTGATACAACCTTCTTCACTTTATACCTCAGTCCTTCAGTGAACTTCCAACACTTCCAAGCTTCATCTGGTTGATGCTGAAAATGCGTTGAAAACTTCTCCAAGTTCTCAAATTTGGCCGCATATTCACTAATGGTCATGTTCCCCTGCCTCAAGTTGAGGAACTCCATCTCTTTCGCATGTCTCGCGCTTGCAGGAAAGTACTTATCCAAGAATTTGTCCTTGAACAAGTCCCACGTAATGTCACGTTCCTCAGCCTCCAATACTCTCTGAGTTCCATTCCACCAATCTTCGGCATTGCTAACAAGCATGAAGGTTGCATAATTCACCTTCTTGTTTTCGGCACAGTTCATGCCATAGAAGACTTTCTCCAGTTCTTTGATCCACAAACTAGCCTTGTCTGGATCAAATTCTCCCTTGAATTGTGGAGGGTTGTGGCGACGAAATTCCACCAAGTTCTGCGCATCGGCAGTCGCTTCGAGCTGTTGAGCAGCTCTCTCTTGTTGCTGAGCAGCACGTTCATTCTATTGCGCGATGACTTCCGCCATCCTCTGCATTGCCTTTATAGCAGCTGCCGTTTTCTCTGCCTCTTGCCATCTCGCTTTCTCTTAAATCAGATTAACTGAAAACATAAGGAAAGTCAGATGTATCCATTCAGAATACCAATCACAGAGATTCACACAGCACAAACAAGACAGACTCACACACTGACCCAAAGAAACATTAACCAGGGCTTTGATACCAACTTAATGTAATGCCCCTTTTTGGGAGGGAACGTCACATTGTCAAATAAAAATACGAAAAGTAAATTTTTTCTAAATTAAGACCCGATTCATTTTAGTCTAGATTAATTTGTTCGATTCATTATTACATGGGTAAAATGGCGGCATATATATATTTTTTGTTAATTAATACAACGTTGTGATGAAATGTAAGTAACAATAAAGAGTAAGACAGAAGATAAAACTTACGTCTGAACAACATGTGCACACACACACACACACACACACACACACACACACACACACACACACACACACACACATATATATATATATCTAATATGTTTTAGATACAAGCCTGGAACTTCCAAAAAGCAAAACTATACCTGTCCGAAGGATCATACATATATATCCCCAAGATATCAGAATATATAGCCCACAAAAAATAAAACATCAGGCCCCTAAAATAAAACACTAGTAGCCATTAGCAGCTACTAGTAATGTTAGTTCCTCAGATGAGGAGGGATCATGTGAGGATCCTCCGCGGGATCCTCCTCCTCCGAGGAAACCTCCATAGGGACCACAGAGCCACGGACAGAAGCCCAAGCAGTGGAATCAAAAGAGTCCTCCTACGGGGTGTAGTAGCAGTCACCCCACATCTCTCGAATGGGCAGATAAAACTCCAAACGCAGGCTAATGTAGCAGGTAAGAATCGGTGGCTCATGACGTCTCTAGGCCAGCGAGATCAATATGTCTCCTAGGTAGACACAGCGGTCAGAACTCAGGTTAATGTGCTAGCACTCTGGCCCCCCAAGGAAGGTCAGACGCACATCTCCCAAAAATCTGCGCATACGTGCCTCCATGCTCCACAGTAGGTGCTAATCGCGAGCAGGCCAGAAGCCGGGGAAATCGGGAGCTCCAACTTCCTTACAGTTGTCTTCGATAGACACAATATACGCACAGGCAGCAAATAACAGGAATACAGGAAAGAGGTAAGACATCCTACCATCATTACCAATTATAGCAGTAAGAAACTAAACGGCGCATCGTGCCCAGATAGCATTTCAAGGACAATAATAATAATGATAGACAGTAGATACATCAGTAAACAGGTATGCAGTTCAAGGTAGTCGTTCACCATAATGATAAATAAACAGTTCAAATTCACATAAAGCAGTAAGTATCAGATGGTATGACATCTCTTGATGCATATGCACACAGTACTCAATTTCCTACTCCATAGAGCTAGACACAAATAGTAGGAGAGAAAGATCAGGAGACACGTCTGCAACTCGTCTGCCGAGGCCAAAGTGCTATAACTCAACAGTTTTCCACGTGCACATCTAGGCATTGTACAGACAGTCTACACTAGATCACGATATAGGACAGTGTCTCAGTCCGGATCGTCGGTGCGTTTGCATCGGTCTACCCCACGGACAAGAGAGCTACCAATCGCCCATTGCAAGGAACCCGCACCCCAACGCCCCCAAGGTCATAACATGACCTACACTAGTCTACTCGCACGTGCACTAAGTGTGTTCAATCTCCTAGGCTACTTGGCCTTAACAACAGTCCAAAGGACATTCACAATGCGTAAGACTCTATGCATGAACATGTATGGTCATCATTACATACTATTCCATAATATGCCACAATTGGCCAAAGTGAACATCAACACATCATTGGTCATTCACATGGACCCACAATATCATATTATTGAAAGTAAATAAAGTAATACATTTTTTTGAGGTCCATTATGAATTCTTATTTAAAATTTACCTTTCTTACAAAGTTCGTCTCTAATTGAATTCTTATAATTTGATAAATTTTCCTAATGTAATTTATTCTCATACACTTAGAAGGTTATTCTAAGGTCTCAAAGTCTCACACTCTCTTGTTCTTTCCCTTGTAAAATTACCCAAAGATTTATGATAGGTTTCATTCTTGGTTCTTTAAAATTTATGAATCTCCAAGTATATCTAGTTCTTCCAATTTGCTAATCTTCTAACCTATTACTTATGATTTAATCATTTAATTATCCAAGTTCCAAGGTTACCAAAATTTCATGATCAAGCCCTAAAAAGGCCCTAGAGGCCGTGGCCTCCCTAGGGAATTATGTTCCCAATTTTTCCATTCCATTGATTGTACATTACACACTTGATTAATTAAGTCATCCACTTGTTTTAATTTGTTCATAAAGAACTCATACTTTTAGCCCCAAAACCGTGGCCACCCAAGAGAAAATCCCACCTTAATTTCTTCCATTTCATGTCTTCCAATCTATTCCAATATACCAATATACATCAACAATCAATCCAATAACATAAACCAAGTACAAACAACATGCACACATAGTAATCATGCAATCAAAGAATAACCCTCATTAGGGTTTTCTCACAATCAACCACAAACAAGGTTCCTAGATGCTAATAGAGGTTGAGGAGGAGTGTCTTCCTCTTACCAAAGTGAAGAAAACAAGAGGAACCTCCAAGAACTTCTTGTCCATCGGATGATTTTACGGTTCCGTGACTTCATTTAGTGGGTAAAAACCTTGAAAAATGTAAATCTCGTAAATTGTGCCCAGCCTTGGGTTTAGTAAGATCCCCCATCGGCATGCCCACAATTTAGAGTTTACTAGCCACAAGGAAAGTATTGCATCTTCCCGACTCCGCTCAGCGTGCACGCAAAATGAGGAATATATTAAAATATTTGTCATTTTCGAAAAATTCTGAAAGAATTCACATAAAATACAAATATTAGAAAATGACTATCCATGATAAAATAAATGATTTCCGGAGCGTTACACTGACATCTGCAAGTCTCTGCTCAGTGTGCACGCAAAACGAAGAATATACTAAAATATTCAACGTGTCCGAAAAATTCCAAAAAAAATTCTAAAAATCAAGAATATTATAAAATGAACATTTATAATTAAACAAACACTTTTTGGGGTGTTCCAACCTGAGCAACAGCCTGAGCAATAACCTGAAATAGATTAGAAACAACAAAACTCACATAAAGTAAATAGCTTAGTGCAGAAATTCGTGGCACAGAAGAATTGTACAGAAAAAATAGATTTTGCCATTCTACTACCCTTCCCAAATAGAGTCACACAGTCCAAGCAAACGGTGCAAACAAAAATGGAAAGAGAAGTCCTTGAGACATTCAAGAAGGTGGAAATCAATATCCCCCTCATAGATGCAATCAAGCAGATTCCAAAGTGTGCCAAATTCCTCAAGGAGTTGTGTACTCATAAGAGAATACTTAAGGATACAGAAAAAATTAGTATGGGCAGAAATGTTTCTACAATGATTTAGCCATGTATGCCACAAAAATACAAGGATCCTGGAACATTCACCATTCCTTGCATCATAGGCAACCAACAATTCACTCATGCAATATTCGATTTGAGAGCCTCCATTAATGTCATGCCCAAATCAATCTTTGAATCCTTGTAGATTGGAGAGTTGAAGCCTACTGAATCATCATTCAGCTAGCAAATAAGAACACAACTCATCCTGTAGGAGCGCTTGAGGATGTTTTGGTAAGGGTAAATGAGTTAATATTTTCAACAGATTTTTATATTCTAAACATGGAAGATGAATTTGCATCTAGTCAGCCACCATTAATTTTAAGTAGACTTTTTCTTGAAAACTGTTAAGACTAAGATTGATGTGCATGCTGGTATCCTTTCCATGGAATTTGGTGATAACATAGTTCAATTCAATATCTTTGATGCTATGAAACATCCTTTAGAAAAGCATTCTGTTTTTCATTTAGATGTTTGTGATATGCTAGTTGATGATGTGCATTTTGATATGCTAGCTAAATTTCCTGAGATTGTGGGAATTCTATATGGTGTTTCTGTTTCTGTTCTTGATTTTACTAATAACTCTGCATTTGATGTTTCTGAATTTCCTGTTTCTGATTTTTCTGCATATACTGTTGTTGTTGCTAATTCTGCTATTATTTCTGCTTCTGATTCTGTTAATTTTGTTTTTGAATGTGATTTTGCTGTTAATTCTATTTCTGATTCCACTGCTTCTGCATATACCGATCTTGCTCGTTCTGATTTTGCATATGCTTGTTCTGATAAATCTGATTTTGCTGATGCTGATAAATTTGTTTTTATTGATAAATCTGTTTCTGATTCTGATAAATCTGATTCAACTGTTTCTGATTTTGCTTCTGTTTGCGATAAATTTGCTGCTATTGTTGTCTCTGATTCTGCTTTCTCTGATAAAACTGGTTGTTCTGACTATGGTAATTCTGGTTGTTCTAAAAATGATAAATCTATTATTTTTTATTGTGGTAAATATGCATGTTCTGAAAATAATAAATTTGTATGTTCTGAGATTTATGTTGATATGAATGATAAATCTGCATATTCTACATTACCTTATCCTATGAGACATGATCCTGCTGTTTGGAAAGTTTCTGCAACCAGATTGATACCTTCAATCGAAAAACCACCTACCCTTGAGCTTAAGCCTTTGCCTGAGCATCTAAAGTATGCATATTTGGTAGATGATGAGTAGCTTCCGGTGATTGTATCCAAAAACCTCTTTACTGAACAGGAGGCGAGATTGCTGCAAGTTTTAAGAGAAAATAAGAGGGCCATCGGATGGACACTGGCAGATATTCCTGGCATTAGCCCTTCCACCTGCACGCACCAAATTTTACTTAAGGATGAAGCTAAATCAGTGCGACAACCCCAGAGGAGACTGAACCCTCTGATTCTGAATGTGGTAAAAAAAGAGGTCACCAAGCTACTATAAGCTAGTATTATTTACCCCATATCTAATAGCACTTGGGTAAGTCCTGTGCAGGATGTCCCCAAGAATTCTAGAGTGACAGTTGTGGCCAACCAGAAGAATGAGCTGATCTCTACCAGAGTGCAGAATAGTTAGCGAGTCTGCATTGATTATAGGAGGCTCAACCAGGCCACTCAGAAAGATCACTACCCCTTGCCTTTCATTGATCAGATGCTAGATCAATTGGCTGGAAAATCCCATTATTGCTTCCTGGATGGATACATTGGCTACTTTTATATTCATATTGTACCTGAGGATCAGGAGAAGACCACATTCACCTGCCCCTTCGGCACCTTTGCTTACAGGCGGATGCCTTTTGTAACACCCCATTTTCTTGAATAAGGTACGGGACATAAATTAAGCATGTTTAAGGGCTTAATTATGTCCATTACATGTCAATGAGACTATGATTCAAATTTGGGAAGATTTGGCTTTGGAATGAGTTCAGAATGCGAAAGAAACCACCCGGACGTACTGACGGGGCAATACGCGGTGTCAAGTGTCGCAACACCTAGTATAACACCTCACACTCCATTGACTCATCCTAAGTCCCACTAACTTGACACCTAGAATTCTATTAATTTAAGCCTAAACACCTAAAACCATGACACCTAGCCCACTAACCCACTTAAATAACCTCCTAATGACATATGTATTCCACTAAGTCCCCAAAAAGCCACCTTAGTCATCTAAACCAAACCAAGGCATTAACTAAGTGAAATAAGAGTGATCAAACTTCATCTTCTTCTCACTTTCACGCAGCAGATAAGGAATACTTAGAGAAGAAAATTCTCAAAGTACAAGGCAACCATTGTTGAGTGTTGGAAAGCCTGGTTGGAGTTGTCACTGTGGAATTGTCGCCAAAAATTCGTCAACCGTTGAATTATGCTGAAATTTAGTGGTAAGGTCCTGACGTGTGGTTTTGCATCTTCACCGTTTGGATTTTCGAGACAAGCTCTAGAGTGTGACATATTCAGCTTGCACAATTAACCTAGAGGGTGAGAAACCCATCCCATATACCACCAAACCTATCACCATAAAACTACCATCAGAGATTGGATCACCGTTGGATCTGACTGAGACTTTGTTAGTAGGTTTAGGATGTGTAGTTCTTCATTCTCACCATTCAGTTTTGTAAGCAAAGGTCTGGAACGTGGGGTATGGAGCTCGAGCAGTAGCAGTTTTAGTGTCCTTTCCCTTAGACCTTGAACTCACTTGCTAGTCCGAATTTTGCTTGACACAACGGTTGTCTTGATTTATGGATGTTGTTGGAAAGTGTGTCGAGGTTCGTGCCAATAGTGAGGACGCATCTGAAGATTTTACGGGAAAGTACGTACATCTGTAAGGTAGGGAGAAAGTATCTAACCTCGTCAGGGAGGCAAGCATAATACTATGTTTTTTTTTCTATATGTGTAGGGTGCCCCAGACCCTACTAGTAACTGAATAGTCGACATTGGCTAAACCCTCATGAAAATGGTCTTGGAACACTGGTTAGGGTTTAGTTGTTATAGGCTTATCGGCATTAGGGCAAAACCCTAGGTTAGACGAACAATGATTGAGGTTGCTATGATATGTCTAGTTGATGGATTAATGTGTTGTTATTATTAATATACTGTATGATGCTCTGATTACTGGTTGCTAGATATGATGATATAAATGATATATGAGATATCTACATCTTGTTGTTAAAGTTGTCTGAATTGGTGTGTTAGAAACCCTAGTTGACATCCTAAGGGCACAATGTTTGAGAAAGTGATGAGGTTCAGTATATAGGCACCAAGAGATGATTGTGGATGCTTTAGCATCGTATGATTAGCTTAGGTGATGGTACTGGTGTCAACTTAGGATGTTTGTGCATTATATATTGCCAAAGTGGTGAGCCGTGTGACTGGGAATCACGCGAGGTTAGTATACCCGGATGTGGGTATGGAATACAAGAAGGACGATTTAGGGGACCTTAGGGATGTAGTCGGGTTTAGATTGTTTGACAGTGACTAATGAGTTGCACCCATTGTGTCGTGATCTCCGCTGGTACTCGACTATCTCGACATCTGGGCCCTGAGTATTCCAGTCGCAGGGTGACCTTCTGAGGTGACCAAGATACCCCTATTGGAGTTGAGCTCATAGGGGGAAGTACCCTTATTGGTCACGGCAAGCAGAACAGTTACTTGGACAAACTAACTGACATTCTCTAGGTAGAGGAAGGCCTGAGAAAGATAGAATGTCTGGGAATTAGTACTCCCTATGAGAGAGATCGCCCGACATGCATAGGAGTGTGACTCCTTATAGCAATAATCCTAGATATGAGCGTTGAGGATGGTTGTAAACGTTTGACTGAAGAGATGTTTGTTGTTTGTATATCTATGTCTGTGATACAGCAGCATGGAGGGACTACCGACTGCCACATTATCTGCAGAGGATCCCACCCAGGATCCTTATCTTGGGTGATCTTGAGATAGTATATCACGACCCTGAGGGATGGCAGGTTGACCATTCCTAGTTCTTTATGGTCTACATCGGCCTTGTCAGTTTGTACATTAGGCTTGGATGAGGTCTATACTTCACCGTGATCAGCCTATACCGCATTGCCCAGCGTCTACCATTCTTCGAGATGTGGTATCCACCATGTCAGTGGGGATTTTCTGACGACATGCGGGGCATGGTGGATAACTTAGAGGTACGCAGCAGAGTTGGTATGGTTTACAGAGGATGCCAAGGGAGGAGCAGATAGTTTATGGAGATGCACCAATGTTATCGTGTGGTTATCAACTGTGATGAGTCTTTATGGGAGCCGTGGTCGAGAGTATACAGACGTCGCTTCAGTGAGGGTGAGGGTAGCTCCAGACGCTCTAAGAGCTTTTGTTAAGGCAGGCCAGGTATATTTATGACCTTTTTGATGTGTGTGTATATATATATATGTGTGTGTGTATGTGTGTGTGTGTGTGTGTGTGTGTGTGTGTGTGTGTGTGTGTGTGTGTGTGTGTGTGTATGTGTGTGTGTGTGTGTGACTAGTTTCTATGTATCCTTTCTTTCTTTTAGTGTATGTATAGTTTGACCTAGGTGATCATGGTCCCATTAATGGGACTTAGCGTACTCGACGGATGTTTGTAAATACTACGTGTATATATATATATATATATATATATATATATATATATATATATATATATATATATATATATATATATATATATATCGTTGTGTTTATCATGCACATGTTTCAAATGTTTTAAATTTACAGCTTTCATATTATATTATTTTTGTCTATAATAAGTGCGCTAACGTTAATAACGGATGAAGGTTTAGTTAATTAGGTTCTTCTTTAATGGGACATCGGGGTGTCTCATTTGGTGGTATCAAAGTAGTTCGATTCTAATCAGACTGTGAGGTTAGTGTGTGTTCCGACATTGTTAGTTGGATCCTCATCGGATACCAGCTATGCTTAGAATGGGTAGAGTGTCCGATATGCGAGTTATTCTTAATGTACGATTGTATGTCTTATGAATGTGAGCTAATGGTTTCTTTTACAAGAAATTAAATGGCTCACAGGAACGGACAACGTGGTAGAAGAAACGGAGGGGTCCAGAACAATGGTTGAACCAGAACTTATTCGGGAATCAAAAATGGTGGAGAGACAAATGAAGCCATGAGAGCAATACGAGATTTGGCTGCCGCAATGCTATAACAGAAGCAGTAAAACACTCAGTTTATGCAATGTCAAGAAGAAAGAGAAGAACGACAGTAACAACTAAACACTGTCAGAGAAGAGGAAAACTTAGAAAATGGTTTGAACACCTTTATGAAAGGTAATCCTCCGCAGTTCCATGGCGAATATGATTCGGAAGCAGCAGAGAATTGGCTACAAGAAGTAGAGAAAGTATTCATGGCAATGCACTGCAGAGAGGAGAGAAAGGTCACCTATGCTGCCTTTATGCTAGTAGGAGCAACGAAAGCTTAGTGGCGAAATAAGTAGAGGTTGCTTGAAGCAAAAGGTCAAGTCATAACTTGGAAGTTATTTCGGGAATGCTTCCTAGAGAAGTATTTTTCGAAAAGCATCAATCAGGAGAAGGAGAGAGAATTTATGAGTCTTCAGCAAGGAAATATGTTAGTAGCGAAGTATGCCATTAGGTTTGAGGCACTGCTGAAGTTCTCACAATTCTACCAAGTTCATCCGGACGAGGAATGGGTCTATCGAAGGTTTGAAGATATGGGTTTCTACAAGCACTTTATCAAAGATTTTAGTCAAATAGCCCTTCCACTATCCAACCTGTTGCAGAAGGATGTGGAGTTCTTGTTTGACCAGAAATGCATGGAGGCCTTTGATCATTTGAAGCGGGCTTTGACCAGTACCCCTATCATTCAGCCACCTGATTGGACACTCCCGTTCGAAGTAATGTGTGATGCCTCTAACTATGTTATGGGAGCTATCTTGGCACAGAGAATGGGCAGAGCTTCCCATGTAACCTACTATGCTTCACGAATTTTGGATGCTGCTCAAGCAAATTACACAACCACAGAAAAAGAACTTTTAGCTATTGTGTTTGCATTAGACAAGTCTCGATCTTATTTGCTTAGTTCTAAGGTTATAGTATTTTCTGATCATGCAGCTTTGAAATTTCTTCTGAAGAAGCCTGAAGCTAAACCACGATTGATTAGGTGGATGTTGTTACTCCAGGAATTTGATGTGGAGATTCGAGATAAGAGTGGAGCAGAGAACCAGGTGGCTAATCACTTGAGCAGAATTGAGAGAGCCTCGGATCTCCTTCCCATTGATGATTCGTTCCTTAATAAGCAGCTTGTACAGCTGTAAGGTAAGGTCACTTCTCCTTGGTTTACGGATATGGTAAATTACCTAGTTGCTGGTGCTTTTCCTGCATGTTTTACTAGGGCTCAGATTGATAAGTTGAAGAGTAAGTCTAAGTATTATATGTGGGATGATCCTTATCTTTAGAGATTTTGTAGTGACTAGGTAATTAGGAGATGCATCCCTGATCGTGAGTTTGATTTTGTTCTTAGCTTTGGTCATGAATTTGCATGTGGTGGACATTTTGGACCCACTCGTACAACTAGGAAAGTTTTTGACTCTGGTTTATATTGGCCTACCTTATTCCATGATGCATATTTTTTTTATAAGTCTTGTGAATAGTTCCATAGAACAGGTAATATTTCATACTGGAATGAAATGCCCTAACAACCTTTACTGTTTTATAACATTTTTGATGTTTGGGGTATTGATTTTATGAGACCCTTTCCTATTTCTTTTAGTTTTGTTTACATTTTGCTGGGTGTTGATTATGTATCCAAGTGGGTGGAGGTGAAAGCCACTCAGACTGATGATTCCAAAGTTGTTGTGGATTTTGTTCGATCACAGATTTTCTGCAGGTTTGGAGTCCCGATGGCCATCATTAGTGATCAAGGTTCGCATTTCTGCAATCAGAGCATGAAGGCTTTGATGAAAAAGTATGGAGTCATGCATAGAGTTTCTACACCTTACCACCCCCAAACTAATGGGTAAGTCGAGATTTCCAATAGGGAGATCAAGTAGATACTCTAGAAGACAGTTCAACCTAACAGAAAGGACTAGAGCAAGAGGCTTGAGGATGCTTTATGGGCTTCCTGGACTGCTTATAAGACACCG
Source organism: Ormosia emarginata (assembly GCA_029884605.1). Taxonomy (NCBI): domain Eukaryota; kingdom Viridiplantae; phylum Streptophyta; class Magnoliopsida; order Fabales; family Fabaceae; genus Ormosia; species Ormosia emarginata. The sequence continues at coordinate 26,377,532 of JAQQTP010000074.1, read as the reverse complement.
ATTGGGATGTCTCCGTATCAGATTATTTTTTTGCAAAGCATGCCACCTGCCGGTGGAAATTGAGCATCACGCATTTTGGGCTGTGAATAGGTACGACTTGGACCTAGATCAAGCAGGCATGGAGTGGAAGCTACAGTTGCAGCAATTGGAGGAGATCCACTTGGAGGCTTATGAAAGTTCCAAACTTTATAAAGAGAAGACCAAAGCCTTCCATGATAAGATGATTATGAGGAAAACATTTAAGATTGGACAAAAAGTTCTCCTCTACAACTCCCGCCTCAAGCTCATGCCCGAAAAGCTCCAATCTAGATGACTAGGTCCATTTGTTGTTTCCAAGATTTTTCCTTATGGTGTTGTGCATATTACAAGTGAGGCTATTGTGAAAGCTTTCACAGTCATTAGCCACCACCTTAAGCCATTTTATGAGGGAGCTCAAGCTCAAGCAGGCGATGTGGAGGCGGTCATGATGATCAGGCTATTTCTTTCCCCTCTCTCTTATTTTGCTTGTCTCATATTTGTTGATGTTATTGCTGGTTTGCTACTGATTTGTGAGCTTTACATTGAGGGCAATGCAAAATTAAAGTGTGGGGGAGAGATTATAGCATGTTGTCTACTGTTTTTCTGTTTTCTTTTTTCTATTTTGCTACATTTTTGTTGTTTTTTGTTGGATAATTTGCTGTTTTTAAATTCTGTTTTCTGTAAATAAATAAAAAATGATGTGTTGAGATTTGTGAAGTTTATGAGTTTGAAGCAATTGAAATTCAAGGTTCATTACATGATTGAATAAATTTTCTTCCTTCTTGAAACTGATATGCTTGATGGTGGATGTTTGAATTGGTGAATTGAGTTTGATGGATGCATACCTTGTGAGATTTTAAGCCTATTGGTGGATTTAACATTGCACCATTCTCTTCTTTCTTGTGTGATTTTCACTCATGTTAATTTATCATTCTAGAACTTGTTTTGATTCTTTTTTAGGCTACATTTCACTTGCATGCATGAACATGATTGAGGCATTCTTTCTTGATTAGCTACTTTGGTCAAATTGTCAATCTTGCATCATTTCCCTTTGATTAACTCCCTTGAGCCTATTTGCCTATTCTTTGTCTTAGCTCATTATATGCCTTTGTGAAAAATCATGTTTTTACCTTACCTTAGGGGATGGGAGAGCATTGGTTCATTTTCATTTGAGGACCTCTTTTGCTTGCTTGTGTGCAATTAATAGTTCAAGTGTGGGGGTTGTGCAAATTGATGTGTAATATGCAAGGTGATTGAAAAAAAATGAAAATAAAAAAATGAAGAGAAAAAGAATAAATGCAATAAAGGTTGTGAAAGAAAGTGAATATGTAAGATAATGTGCATAATATGGAATTAGGGGTAAAATTTCATACTTGTCACTTGTCATTTGAGTTCCTCACCATTACTCTTTTATTCTCTTGGGTGCTTAGCTTGTCATATCCATATTGTTTCCTTCCCTTACCTAGGCCCCATTACAACCTTGAATAAAGTCATCTTAATTTTTGTATGCATGTGTTTGGTAGTAGAGAAGTAGAATATAAGCAAGCTTATGGTAGTGTAATTTTCATGGCTTGAATTAAGTGAAATACTTACCTTGTAAACACTTGAGGGTTGAGAGTGTATCTTATGAGGATCTATCATTCTTGATTCATGCTTTTCAATTTGAAGCTACCTTGCTTGTTGGTTTAAGATATGAAGAAATGTCACCTTATGAATGTTTTGATCCCTAGAAACTTTGTTGCTCTTCTTGCTTGCAAACTTTTACATTCTTGATTGTCATTGGAATTTGAGTTCTTTTTTATTGATCTCTTGTGCCCTTGTTTTAGTCTTTTGTATTTTGTTCAGGAGTGCAAAAAACTAAGTACGAGAGAATTTGATAATCACATATTTTATATATTAATAAACTCTCATGTTTAGTCATTTACACTCTCCATATACTTAATTGATTGAGATTGGTCATGTTTTGTGAGTTTGGGTTCAAATTGGGCCTAATTGAATTTTTTCAGCATTAATGAGCTTTGACACTGTTTCTGTATTTTGGCTATAACTTGAGTTATAGATATATAATAATTATGAAATTTATCTTGTAGGAAAGCTAAGAGGAAACTCTACAACTTTGATGAAAATCTTGAAGTCTCAATCGGATGTCTAGTGGACCTAATTGGGCCTGGAAATCAGAATATGAGTTTAGAGACCCTTTGATGTTATTTTGGTCATAACTTGAGTTATAGACCTCCAAATTGCATGGGGTTTAGGCCTAATTGTTCATAATGGACCTAGCTTTGTAATTAATGAGTTTTTAATTATGTGAAGCCAAAATAGGGAGTAGTTTAGGGGGTTAGAAGTCAGAAACCGAGGCACCTCATTTTGAACACTTTTCTTCCTTCTCTCTAGAACTCTCTTCCTCTCCATTCTCTCTAATTTTCGTTTTCTTCTTCCCTTTTGATTTTTCTGAGTTCTCCCCTTCTCATGGAGGGGTAAAGCCTTTAAATCAATCCAAGGGATTGAACATTCTTGATTGTTAATCTTGAGATTTTATTTTTATTGTTAACATTCATCTATCAATCAAGTTCCTCTTCTTCTTGTCTTTGTTAATTCTGGTTGCTTAATTGGAATTTTAATATGTTAATTGCTTAATTATCATGTGCAAAGAGATGAACTCAGAGATTAAACAAGGCATTAAAGGTGTTTGATGAAATGTTTAACTTGAGTTTAAGATGGATGCTTAATTTGTCTAACCTCAATTAATTAAATTCTGGAAGCATTTCTAGTTGAAGATCCGTGATCATTGAAAGGTGTCTTGAAGTGATCTAAAACCAAGGACTTGATTGATAATTGAATGGACCTATAGTAGTCAAGGATGGATTAAAATCAACTTTGGACAATTTTATTTGCTTTCTTAATTTTGTTTATCCTTTAATTTTGTTTCTGTTGTGTTTGTACATTTGTAATTCTACCAAACCCCTCATTTTTCACTTCATTTGATTAAATTGCATTTTAAAATCCTTGGGAGACGATCCGGTGTTATTTACTATGCTACAAGCCATATGCATAACTCGGTTATAATTTTGGTAAGTTCGGCGCTCGTTATGCAGCAGCTCCCTTTTCATTTTTCAAACTCTCTCTCTTTCTCTTCTCTAAGAACAGTGCCTCCCTCTTCTCTTTCTCTAAGCCATAACCCTCAAATCCTTAATTGAAACCCCCAAATCCTTCACCCATGTTCCTCCCTTACATAACCCATGGCCATTCAACCTTTTTGCCTCTCCAAATCTCCCTTTTCCCTCTTCAAAACCCCTCTCCCTCACCAAGAACGCACCCCTCTTCCTTCCATGGCTTCAAGCTCCAACCCCCAAGCACACACGCACCAAAAATGCCCTTGGGGATATCAACCCTAACAACCTTTTGGACCTGCGAAGGCTGATTTTAGGCAACATGTAGATGAACTAGTTTTTGCGCCACTTCTTGGGAAGAGCCTTGGTCCAGTTAAAATACATGGACCTTGATTTCTTCATCAATGAAGGGTTCCAATTCGTACAACTCCTTGAGCACTAGAGGATTCTCTAGTTCTGTACTCATCATCAACGGTTCTACCCTGATCTAATCAAGGTGTTCTACTACAATTTGGGCAACGTTGATGACAACTTGGTTTTTGAAGTTAAAGGGCACAAAATCATGGTGAAACCTCGTGACTAGCTGGATCTATTCGGGCTACACTACATTGGGAAACAGGTCTCGAAAAATAGCTACAAGGTTTGGAAAGGCTACCTGATAGCTACCAAGGCTACAAAATTAGATGATATTTGTTAATCGATTCATAAAAATATTATAGTATGCGGTGTAACCGAGTCGAGCCCTTAGATCACTCTAATTAATCCATAATATTAAAGGGTTAACATGGGGGTTTGGTTTGCAAGAATAATTAAAAGACATTAATTAAAATGTTGTAAACATAATGAGGAAAAACAACCAATCCAAGGAAATCAACAACTCTTGAGTTTAATCCATCCTTGACCACTATGGACTCATTCACATGCTAACAAGATTCATGGTATGCTCTATTAGATAAGCATCTAGCATTCAGTTAATCGATGTTAGATGAAGTTAGCATCCATCCAATCCTAAATCAACCTAAAACTTAGCATTCAACTAAGTTAAGGCAATTCATTAAACACCTTTGGTGCATTGCCTAATTTAATGTGAAATCTTCATCCATTCATGAATTCTCTACTAGGTAAGTACCTAGGATTTGATCAATTAACAAAAAATGGATGAAGCATCCATTTAACCCTAAATCAACCTCGTTCTAGAATTCATGCTAGCCGGATGATACATCAAACACCTTTGATGCATTATCTAGTTTCTGTAAACATGTGATAGTTAAGCAATTATCAATGAACACCAAAATTGAGTTAAGCACTCAATCAAGATGCAACAAAATCAAGAGAAGGAGAAGAGAAATTTGATTAACAACAAGAATGTAAACATTCATCACAAGGTCTCAAAATTAGACATAAAAAATGCTTCAATCCCTAAGATTGATTACAAAACCTTAGCTCTCCATGAATGGAGAGTTCATGGAGACACAAATAGAAAAGTAAACTATAGAAATGTAAAAGAGCATAAATGTACAAGAAAAGTAAGAAGAGAAGGGAGGGGAGATGAGGTGCAAGCAAGAACGACTAGAAAAAAATTAAGGTTGTATTTCGTGGTTGTTGTTGCTGCTTAAATAACTATCTTTAAAATTAAAAATCCAAGTTTACCCTCAGCTTAGGGTTAATCTTCTTGCTTTTAACTTTAATTGGACATCTAATTTGCATAGTTTAGGCTTAAGATGAGAGAGTTATGCTCATAATATTCTTAACAGTTCTCTGAACCCATCAGCCAACTTCAAAGCGTAAAAATACCATCAACACATCATAGTTTTGATAAGTGATAATAATTGAAGATCTATGTCTCTGCTTTCAAATGGCATCAGTTCAACTCTAAATGACACCTACAGCCCAAATTATGGTCCAATCTTTGCACATCATCCAGGTTCTAGTGACAACATCACTATTTTGACTTCGTGGCCCAATCTGACCCACTAGACTTCTGTCTCAGCCTTCGAGCTCTCATCAAAGTTGTAGAGCTCTGTCTCAGCTTTCCTACAAGATAAAACTAATAATTTTTAGATGTATAGAAATCAAGTTATGCCCAAAATATAGAAACAATGTAAAATTCCTAATAATGCTGAAAAATACAATTAAGTCCAATTTGAACCCAAACTTATAAAATGTGGCCAAAACTAATCAGTTAAGCATATAAGAGGTCTAAGAGACTAAATATGAGGGTTAACTACTATATAAAAATTGTGTTTATCAAATTCTCTCATACTTAGTTTTTGCACTCCCGGACAAAAGTAGAAATCCACCATTAGGGAATAAAGGAAAAACAATAAAAACTTGAAAGTTAAAAACTCAAGAAAAACTCATTTTCTAATGATGTTCAAGAATGCAAAAGGAGAGCAACCAGAAATTCAAGGAATTAAAATATTCATGAAGCAACATTTATTTACATCTCAAACCAATAAGCATAGTAACTTCAATTAAAAACCATAAATCAAGAATGATAGGACATCACAAGATTTTCTCTCAATCTCTGAAGTGTTTATAAGGTAAGTGTTTCACTTACTTCAAAAATATGTACTACCATAAGCTTTTTTATCTTCTACTTCTCCACTACTCAAAACACATGCACACAAAAATCAAGAAGACTTTATTTAAGGTTGTAATAAGGGCAAGGTAAAGGAGGGAAGTGATATGGATATGACAAGTTAAAGACCAAAGAGAATAAGAGATCATTAGGGTTGAGTCCAAATAACCAGGATGATAGTTTTATCTCAACTCTATGTAATGCAAATTTCCTTTGCATATTCTTTTTCCTTTTGCCTTATTGACTTTTCTTTACACAAATTTTTTTTTCAACTGGCCACTCTTTCCTCTTTCATCAACCTTTTTGCACACTAATAAGCACACTCCCACACTTGTTTAAGAACTCATCCAATAACTATGCCAATGCTCTCTTACTCCTAAGATTAGGTAAGAACATGGTTTTTCATTTAAGGCATGTAATGAGTTAAAATCAAGGAATGATCAAATAAGCTCAAAGGGGTTAATCAAGGGAAAATAAGTAAGGTTGGCTATTTGGATAAAGTTGTTAATTCAAGAAAAATGTCTCAGTCATATTCATGTATGCATGTGAAAATGTAGCCTAAAAAAGAATCAAAGCAAGTTCTAGAGTAATAATTCCATGAATGAAAATCACACAAGAAAGAAGAGAATGACACAAATGCTCAATCCATTCATTAAAAGACTCAATGTCTCACAAGATATGTTTCTATCAAACTTAATCTACCAATTCAATTTTGTTACCAAACTAGTTATTCTCAAAATGAGAGACAATTTATTCACTTATATTGCTTCAATTTATGCATGCTCACAACTTTCACAAACTCAAAATTTCATTGGAAAGAAAAGCAATTAAAAACACACTTGCACACACATATATATAGAAAAAACATAATGTAAAATAGAATTTGAAACAAAACAGAAAACAAAAATAGAAAATAGAATTAAAAATAAAAAATAGAAACATAAATATAATGATACACAATAGAAACAACAACAATAAATAGCAAAAAACTAGAAATAGCATAATTATAACTAGAAAAATAGTAAATAGCAAATAACAAAATAGTAACAATAAATTAACAAAACAAAACAAGAAAAATAGCAAAAACAGTAGAATTAAAATAGCAAATAGCAAAAAAAAAATAAAATGCTAAAATTCCTCCCCCACTCTTAAATTTTACATTGTCGTCAATGTAAAACTCAAAAATCATTAGCAACTTATCAATAACATCAATAAATATAAGATAAGCAAAATAAAAGAGAGGAAAAAGAAACATCCTTATCAATTGTAGATGGTCATTTGCAAGTGGAGCTCTTCCACTATGTTCTCTTGTGCGCCCTCATAGAATGGCTTAAAGAGATGTCCATTGACCTTGAAAGTTTTGTGAGTTCCCTCATTTGTGACCTCCACCACACCATAAGGAAATACCTTAGTAACCATGAAAGGGCCTAATCACCTAGAACGGAGCTTGTCGGGCATGAGCTTGAGACGGGAATTGTAGAGGATAACTTTTTGCCCAACCACAAATTCCTTCCTTACAATATTCTTATTATAGAAAGCCTTGGTCTTCTCCTTGTAGATTTTGGAGCTCTCATGGGCCTCCAAGTGGATTTCCTTCAATTCTTGTAATTACAATATCCTTTCCACTCCCGGTTAGTCAAGGTCCATGTTGCAACTCTTTACCACCCAAAATGCTCTATGTTTTATCTTCACCGGTAGGTGACATGCCTTCCCAAAGACAATCTGGTAGGGGGACATCCCTAGTGGTGTCTTGTAGGCAGTCCGGTAAGCCCAAAAAGAAGCATCAAGCTGCTTGCTCCATTCCTTCCTATTAGGCTTGATAGTTTTCTTAAGGATTTGTTTGATCTCTCTATTTGATACTTCAGCTTGCCTATTCGTTTGGGGGTGGTAAGGTGTAGAAATCTTATGCACGACTCTATACTTCTTCAACAAAACCTCTATATTCCGGTTGCAAAAGTGTGACCCTTGATCATTGGTGCCAAATCTATAGAAAATATTTGATTTAACAAAATCCACAATAGCTTTTGAATCATCAGTCTGAGTGGCTTTTTCCTCCGCTCATTTCGACACATAATCAACATCAAGCAAAATGTAAACAAAACCAAATGAGACAGGAAAAGGACCCCATAAAATCAATACCCCAAACATCAAATAGTTCACAAAACAACAAAGGTTGTTGAGGCATCTCATTCCTACGAGAGATATTTCTCGTTCGTTGGCATTGTTCATAAGATTTACAAAACTCATATGCATTATGAAAAAGGGTTGGCCAATACAATCCAGATTCTAATATTTTCTTAACAGTACGTTGAGGCCCAAAATGCCCACCATATGCAAATGCATGGCAAAAACTAAGAACAAAATAGAATTCATGATCAAATGTGTATTTTCTAATCACTTGGTCATTATAGAATTTCCATATATATGGATCATCTCATGCATAATTCTTTGACTCACTCTTTAATTTTTTAATTTGTACTATAGTAAAATATGCAGGCAGGATAATAGCAACCAAGAAATTTACCATATCAGCGAATCATGGAGTGTTACCTTGCAGTTGTAAAAGTTGCTCTTTAGGGAAGGTGTCATGAATGGGAAGGGGGTTAGCAGCTTGCTCAATTTGATTCAGATGGTCAGCTACTAAGTTCTATACTCCACTCTTATCACGTATCTCAATGTCAGACTCCTAGAGCAGCAACATCCACTGAATCAATCTTGGCTTGGCCTTGGGTTTCTTTAGGAGAAACTTCAAAGCTGTATGATCAGAAAACACCACAACTTTAGAACTAAGCAAATATGATCTAAATTTATCTAATTCAAAAATAATATATAAAATCTCTTTTTTCATAGTGGTGTAATTTGCCTGAGCAATATCCAAAGTCCTCGAAGCATAGTAGATCATATGAGGCACTTTGCCCACTCTTTGTGCCAAAACAACTCCCACTGCATAGTTTGAAGCATCACACATCAGCTAGAAGGGGAGTGTCTAATCAGGAGGCTGGATAATATGGGTGGTGGTAAGAGCTTGCTTCAAATGGTTGAAGGCTTTCTTGCATTTCTCATCAAAGTCAAACTCCATATCCTTTTGCAAGAGGTTGGATAACGGAAGGACTATTTTGCTAAAGTCTCTAATGAAGCGCTGACATAAACCTGCATGACCAAGAAAAGAACGAATCTCTCGTACGCTTGTGGGGTAAGATAAAGAAGAAATCACATCTATTTTAGCAAGATCTACTTCAATACCCTTGCTAGATACTACATGGCCTAAAATTATGCCTTGCTCCACCTTAAAATGGCATTTTTCAAAATTTAGAACAAGGTTAGTTTCAATGCACCTATGCAATATTGCTGAGTCGGAAACCAACTGCTCTTTTGCTAACCGCAAATGCACGAGTCGCTCAAGTAATAAAAGTGATGAGTAAGATAGTCTCCATAGGGACTATGGTAATTTCTAAAGCTAAAAATTAATATACAGCCTCATTAATTCTTTTCAAGCAAACGTAAGTTAGAAGAGAAATTGATAAATAAATTACAATGCATAAAGGAAATTAAAGATAGGCGGAGAACATAGAGAACTCTTTTTCACCTCTTCTTTCAACCAAAGACATGCAGTCCTTTAGAGCAAACAAACAATTAGATTAGGTTAGCTTGAGAAACTAGCTTAGTTAAAAGCGTATGCCTAGGACAAATAACCCTATGTTATTTGTCTAGCCCACTTTACGTCCATAAGAACCAGAGCAAACAACAAGCATTAAGATCGATTCTTAACTAAGACTATGCATGACTAATAGGTATATGTTTATCCGATTAATGAATCAACCTATTCCGCTATTGGAATGAAATCGAATATGCATCTATCATACGAATGATCTAAAACCTAAAGTCCTATGTCTAGGCTTAATAGATTTCAACAAATCACCCGCAAGTTAATCAGGCAAATGAGAGCATTAAGCACGATACGATAGAACAAAAACCCAAATCATTCATATGAACTCACAAGGAATACATAATAATCAATGTTTAAAAGAAGATTCAAAGAATAATCTAAACACAGCTAGCTACTCAATGAATATGAAAATGTGATACAAAAATCCATATTCAAGATAAATAGGAGAGAGGGAAGAGAAGAAACAGAAGAAGAAGCCCCAATGGTTTGAATCTTGAAGCTTGAATCTCCTTCCAAGACAAAGATACCCTCAAATCTTGGATTATTCAATCCTCTTTCAACCCTGAAATTCCACCTAGCTGCTAATTCTCCTATGGACAAAAGCCCCAAAATGTACTAAGAGAGGCGAAAGAGAGAAAAATAAGAAAACCTAAGAGAAAAAGAGAGAATACAAGAGCGCCTAACTGAAGTCTGAGCTTCAGTATTTAAAGACGGACAAATCACGTCATGGCATTAAACATTACGCGCCATGACGTGCAAAACTTAAGGTACCAACGCCACGACATGAGCTACCTTACGCTATGGTGCTTAAGCCTCGGGTTCATCAGGGTGCACAGGCAAAGAGTAGAATGCTGTGGCGTGAAGTTCCTTGTGTCATGGCGTGATGTTCTGGAACTTGTCTTTTGATTTCTCTTCCAATGTAGGACCTTGACTTGCATCAATTTGGTTCTTTTGGGCACATCCTGCAATTGAGAAATCAACTAGTCAAATACAAATGTAATCAAGCTCAAACCAATCAAGGATTAGGAAGAGTTAAAACAAGATTAAAGAGGAAGACTTCAACATAAATTTTTACATGAAAATGGGGCTAAAACCTTCCAACAATGCATCACAACAAGGACAAAACCATCAATAATGCATAGAGATGGGGCATAAATAACTACATTCTATGGAGTTATCACACCCCCAAACTTAAGTTTTTGCTAGTCCTCGAGCAAAACAAAGTCAGACTACAATTGCAAAGACAAGCTCAAATTAACATTAGTGTATGATGATTGCTTTAAAACTCAAAATATACATGCCTCAAAATCTAGTTCACACAAACACAAACCTTATCATACCAACAATCAAAGCTTCAAATCATGCATGGTTCATTTCCTAGAAACATGCAAATTAAACCTCTTCAATTCAAATCATACTCAACTAGATGAGTTTATGAACATACATATGGATATAAATCAAAAGAATCCACAAAATTGTAAAGCAATTCTCTCTCCACTAATGTAAATCACACATAAACGAGGATAAAAAAGGTCTTTATCAGCTTGTAGTGTAAGGCCTTGGTTATGGGGCAAAGAAAAAAGGGGAAAGGATAATAAACAAACATTGAGGAACAAAAATATGCAATTTTAAGACTTGAGAGCAAGTGAAACTAGCAGGGTATTCAACAGTGAAAGCTCACAACTCACTAGAACCATGTAATGCTTTTTATTTTTAACTTTTCTTCTTTCTTTGTTTGCTTTGCTTTTCTCTCTTCTCTTTTTCTTTCTTTTTACTTTTACAAAGCAATTTCTTTTTTCTTTTTATTGCATTTGGTTCCTTCAAGCTCATTTTTGTATTTGAAAATATTAATACCCCTAATCACTAAACTCACTTCAACAAACAACATATCATGCACTCAACAAACATTGATGGTAGGGAGAAAATGCAATATTTTCACATGTATTAGAATGGTTAACAGGTTAACGAAAATAATGGTAATGAAAAATAAATAAGGCCAAACAATTAAAAAGCTTCAAAGGGGACCAATGGATATCATCATTAAAGGGGAAGCTTGAAAGGCTCAAACGGTCCAACAATGCCCTAATCATCTCCTCAATCATGCACAACTTAGGATTTCGCTTAAAGAGAGTTACAAAACAATTTCAGAGATGCATGACACATCCATATGTGCTAGTCATAACCATTCTCTAGAAAAACATTCAAATCCAGTCCGAAGCTAAACAAGCATAGGAATGGAAAACTCAAATCATGCATAAAAAGAATCAAGATTGATCAGCATGCACCAAAGATCGCATAAGATTTCACAGAAAAAATTGAGGTTAATGCGCATCCCTAACTATCATTGGGCAATTCATACACTAGCTAATGACATCATTTTATGCATTCAAATAATTTCACAAGAATTAACTATGCAAATCAACCATTATGTGCACCAAACCATATAGTAGACAAAAAATTAATACTAAAAATATCAAAAATTAAACCAATAATATTTAAACACTGATAAAAAGTCAATATATATAGCAAAATATACAGACACCCCCCCAAACTTGAGGAAAACAGTGTCCGCATTATACCCTAAATATATATATAAAAAGAAAGTAATGTCAAAATGAAAGAAAAGATGCCCTGTGTACATCATTGCAACTCATCATCAACATCAGGAAGAACCTCGGTGCCTGCACCGCTGTCATCATCACCCAGAAGTGGCTCAGTGTCGCTACCACTATCATCATGGTGGGCTACAGGATCCTGATACTGATGGGAAGTGTCATCTCCAACAAAAGGAGGGTAGGGTTGCTGCTGCTGAAAAGGGCCCACCCTAGGGAAGGGTGGGCATGGTGGAATAGGGAAGTCATGAGTGGATATCTGGAGATGCTCCACCAGCCATCGGATGCTCTCAACGATGTATGCCTGCTTAACAGCAAGTTGGCGAAGTTTAGCACTCGCAACGACAGCCTCGGGGGGTATCTAGCGCTCTGGGACTGGTCTCAGAGTTCTCCTGTGTGCTCTGCGAGAGACTGCTGCCTCTGGAGGAGCTACTCTAACCTTCCCAATGAAATACTCATTGAGAGGTTGTCTGACATCTGTAAGCTCCTCGTTGTGGCCGAGAAGTACACCTCACCTCTAACATAGCCGGTGGATGAGGGAGGGGAAGAAAAGGTTGTGCGGCTCTATGGCGACCCTCCACAGCTGCAGGTATAGGATGTAGGCAATATCAATCGAGCATCGCTGCAAGATGGCGTAAATCAAGATGGCACGGTCATGCATGACCTCTGAGAGGTTACCAGAGGGTAGCATCATGGTACTGATGAATCAGGTAAGAACGGGGGAAGAATCAGGCACACCCCTATTGTGAAAAGGTCCATGGGACCAGCTGTGACTCAGCTGTGTAGATGCGAGCGGTGACCGTCTGTAGGTCTATCCCCTTGACAGGCTCCCATCTGGTAAACTCCTAATAAACACACATCTCAAGGGCAGGAGGCAGGAATAAAATAGTTCTAATGGACTCGGGGAAGAAAGAGACTCTATGCCTCTGTACACCAACAGTGGCGGACTCTTGATGAATGAAAGCCAGGTTTGTGTAGAACTCACGAACCAACGGTCCTGGAGCCCTGTCGGGGTGTTTAGAAAACTCTTCCCACTGGAAGTGACGGATGGTGGCCTCTATATCTGGTTGCAAGGAGTCCTTGAAACTGAAACCCCTCTCAACAATAACCTTCTTTGAGACTAGGGTCCCATAGCGGTCCTGCGCCTCAGCAAACATGAATCTGGAATGGTCAAAAGCACGAGGAAGAGATGGCTCCCTAGGTTGCTCGCTGCTCTCGCGTCTAAATCGTTTATGACCCATTAAGCAAATATGAACACTTGAAAAGAGATGAAAGGGTCAAAACTGAGCAATAAAATGAATATGACATTTAAAAGCAATTAATTTTTCTGGAAAAATAAGGCAAGTGTCGTGGCATTGATGACAGCGCCGCGGCGTAACATAACCACGTCGTGGCATTCAAACTCATTCAAACTTGCGCTGCGATGTGAAGTTTCCACGCTGCGACACTCAAAGAAGTTCATATCAACGCCGCAGCGTAATCTTCACAAAGTCGCAGTGCACGTGAACATACAGAACGTAAAACTACCCCAAACAGCCCCATAACCCTCAATGCAACATGATAACCACCAAAGCAAACTTAATACTAAGCTAAATACTTATGAACTACAAGAAAAACTAGCCAAAAAGAGCTTAAAACTAAGCAAATACTAAAACTGAAATAAAATACGAAGAATAAAAGAAGAAGAGGGAGAAAACGACATACCTAGAGATAAAGAGGAAAATGGAATGCAAGGGGATGTACAGAAACAGAAATGAGGGATTTGGGAGGAGTGAGTGAGGGAAGAAATCAGAGAGACTACACAGAGGAGAGGAAGCTGAAGGGTTTGTGTTACGGCACAGACCCTGCTACTTATTTAAGCAAACCACGCTTAGAGCACTGCGGCATTAACGTACCAATGTCGCGGCGCACATCTACGCCAAACGTTTCAATTTTCCATTTTAAATTCAAAAAAAAATTTTGAACAAGAGGGGACATCGCGGCAGGCACAATATCACGCCGCGACGTTGTGTTCTCTGGCCCAAAAACCTGACAAGATAGAGCATAGAATGCCACGGCGTGCAAAATCGAGCGTCGTGGCGTGACAGGTCTGACTGCAGAATTCTGTAGCAAACATCAAACAACACCTAAAAATGCCTCTTCGAGGCCTCAGCCACTTGTAAAAACTGTCTAGCAGATTGAAACCACGCATGCAACAACAAAATAACATGAATTTTCAAAATCAAACATACTACATACTAGACTTTAAAACTTAAGAAACTAATGCAAAAAGGGCAAATACATCCAAAAAAGGTGCCTTTTACAGTCTAGGCAGGACTTTTTCTACTTCTTTAACTTGGGAGAGCCTGTTTGAAAGAGACCTCCCTGTCATCACTCGAAGAAGTTCCCAGGGGCCTATTGTTTATGGCATTAGCAAGCTGCCCCACTTGAGTCTCAAGACCCCTAATTGAAGATGATTGCCTATGAAGGATAGAATCATTTTTGGCCAGATGAGCATCAGTTTTGGACATATATGAATTAGATTTGACCATAAATTGCATGAACATGTCCTCCAATGTTGGTTTCCTTTCTTGCATAGGCGGCCTTGTTTGCGATGAGAAACCAGGAGGATATGGTGGTCTCTCATTGCCAGTAAATGAAGATGTTTGCCCTTGGCTATCCCTCCATGAAAAATTAGGGTGGCTCCTCCACCTAGGGTTATACTACTGTGAATAGGGGTTATTCTGAGATGGCCAATAGTTTCCCGCACATTGAACATTCTCCAAAGTGGATGGGTAACTATCGTTGGAATGATTATTCCCATACCTATCACACAGCACGAAAGGGCTTTGATTAGGGCCAACACCCAAACTGTCAAACTTGTTTGCCAATGATGCCACCTGCGCAGACAAAGATGTAAGTGCATCAATATTGTAATACCCCAAGTTTTGGGTAAATTACGATATTGTCCAAATTGTACTGTTTTATATTTTCTGTGTGCTGTAAAATTAATTTGACTGTTTCGTGACTATATTTGATCGTTGTGTGTGATTATTTGAAGCTGGGGGATCTTACTAAACCTAATTCTGAGTGATACGTGTATCAATCTTTTAATTTTTAGAATTTATCTGTAAAATTAAAATATTTTATATTATAATATTATTTTATTATCCAGTGGACAGTACCTACTGACTTAAGAGTAGTAACTTTTGCCCAGTGGACAATAGGAACTGGAAAAGTCTTTATGACTCATAATTTGGTGAACCAATAGAAATCAGTCAACGTTTCTGGCTTGAATTATTTCTAAGCTAATAAGAATCAGTCAACAAAAATGGCTTGAATTTCTAAGCCAATAGGAAGGTAGTCCACAAAAATGGTTGGACTAGTTAGATTAGTAATTAGAAAACTTAACTAAGTTAGCTTAAACCTAAGTAAGTTAATCTAGAAAACTTAAGTAGTAACTAAATGGAACAAACCTAGTTAGCTACTCATTAAAGGTTTAGTTAGAGAATGTTCTAACATAATCAAGAAGGCAGTTAGTTATCCTAAGTAACTAAATGGTTAGCAAAGTAACTAAGAAACCTAACTAGATTAACCTAACTTTAACTGGATACCTAAGTGAACCAAAACTTAGTTGCTCTCCCTTTGAGTAATTCGGCTATGGACTCTTCAAGAAGCGTCAAGAAGCTTGATGACTTGATTCTCTAAGCCAATAGGAAGCAAACTTAGAGACAAAACTTGGAAGATCCACCCTTGAACTCATCTAAGGCCATTCAGAGTCCTTAGTGGTCAACTAAGGTGGCCACCTCCTTAGGAGCTCCACGGCAATGCATGAGGAAGACCATTTTCACTTCATCTTCATCTTTGCTATCTCACACAAAAGCTATTTTCTCCTTTCTCTTTCTTCCATGAACCAAGAACACCATAGCTTCTCTTTGTGAAGCTCACGACCAACACACTATTTCCATACCTCCACTCTTCTAAAATTTCATCCAACACCATTTCTCGAACCTAAACATCATTCAAAACATCTTTCATCTTGAGAGTTTCTACAAAATCATCCATTTGAAGCTTGGAAAGCAACCTTGAAGTTTCTTTCCTATAAGATAAAAATCCTTGTTTCTTGTTTTTAACTTGATTCTTGAAGTTCAAAGCCATGATTGATCCATGATTTTTCTTTTTCAACCATAGTTTGTGACTTTATAAATTGTTTAAGCATGTTAGGGTTTTTCTTGGAGCCATACGAAATCACTAGGAGGAAGTCCAAAAGGAGTTTGTCTTCCTTAGAGGTAAGAGGGAGATTTAATCTCATCAACCATGTATGGTGGTGAGAAGATGGACGTGTTTGTGGTGAAAAATCCATAAGGATTCATTCACTTGGTTGTTTAAAGTTTTTCCTATTTGTGATTGATTTTGTTTGCAAGCATGTCTATAGCTTTAATATAGTTGGTATGTGTTTATAAATGCATGATAGCTATTGTAGGATATGAATAACATGTTGAGGATTTGCATGAGTGTTCCAAAGAACACATGAAGCTCATGGCTTCACCATCACAAAGAGAACCAAAATGTTCTCAACTATTTTTCTAAAGCATGGATTAATTAATTTAATTGGATTAATGATTTTTACAAGGGCTTAGATAGTAGAAAATAATTTAAAGATGATTTATAGAAGACATAGTGGATTTCGGTCAACATGCCATTTGAAATACCTTGGATATAAATTCAGTCAACATGCCATTTGAAATACCTTGGATATAAAATTATTTTCTAAGTGTGAACTATGTAATTAAATTAAGGAGGACTCAATTTCAATGAATTTTAGAGAACAAAATAAATGAAATTATTTTAGAAACTTAATTAGAGAAATTAAATATGGATGAGAAATAAAATGAACACTTGAAAAGTACTAATTTATAGCTCACCCTTTAGGTTTTGAAGCGCGTTAGTAAGTTTCGAGATGTAAATATTGGTTATGACTAAGAAAGGTAATTTTTAATGGAAACAGTAGAGAATATTACTTAAAGGATTTTCAAAAGGAAATGCTGTAAATAAATTGAAAAATAAATATATATATGGAGAAAATTTCAAAATATAATTTAGAAGGTAAATAAATATTTTACGCTATTGAAAAATATTAAAAATACCTTACGCATATTTAAAATAATGATTTTTAAACTACGCGATTGAGAAAACGATTTAAAAACGTTATGCGATTGAGAAAATGATTTAAAAATGTTAAGCGATTGAGAAAATGATTTAAAAATACTATGTAATTTTAAAAATGTTGAAAAATATTTACGTGATTTGAAAACGTTGGAAAAAGGTAACGTGATTGTAAAAATGCGATAAAATATTTACGTGACTGAAAAGAACAGTAGTTTACTGTCGGGTTAAAGTGGTAGACCCAAATATGTGAAAAAATGGTACTGTCAAGTGGTGGCGTACTATTATAGAAAATACTGATAATGAAGTTATTTGTGTATCTTGGCTCATGCACTTGCATTGAGGAATGTGTCAATTTGGTTGAAATTGGCAATTGGTTGACGAGATGAATTACACCATTGTGCGGGTGCGATAGGCGTAGTGTGGTTCATTGGGTGAACTTGGAGGCGTTAATGTGCGGAGGATTCCACATGTGGATAGTTAGTAGCTCCTCTGGGTCATGGTAACAGGCAACACACTAGCGATCTCGACAAGCACTATTCTTAATCAGGATCTAGTGAAGACTGTCTGGTACAATGCCTGTTGTACACGACGTTTTGACTGTGTACTATTTACATGACGTTTGATAGTGTAATATCAGGTCGGGTAATCAGAGCTACAGACAGGCCTTCCGGATCATTCTCTCTGATGTTTGTATTTAGCTCCATAAAGTAGGAATGAGTCTGTGTACAGTTGCATATGTGGTCGACATCATAATGTGATTATTTATATTTGATTTGAGATATCATGTATGATGTGATAATATGAATTATTGTATCAATTGTTATATCTATATGTACTGTCATTTTCTGTACTGTCATGCTAGTAGTGATGTAGATTGTCTCACCTCTTTGTATATATTTTTCAGTACTATTATTTATGTTCTGTAAAGTCTTTAAGGAAGAAGAAGAAGAGCAGCCTCTGGATTGTCAGTACGAGGAGGAGCAGTATCCGAGCGATCAGTGTGAGGAGGGCGAGCCTCTAGATCATCCATATCATTTGGATTGATTGTGACGTGGTATGGCTTTACCGGAGTTTTTGGGATTCTTGAAACTAGAGTTTCATGGAGGTTCCAAGGCCTGGCGTCTACGAGCTAATAGGGAGTCAGTTGTTTATGTGAGACGTTTGACTGTGTCTCTTTGTAGGGAGTTTAATGGAGCTCCGATGTTCTCTACTACCGTCTATGTGCATTTGGAGTTGCCCTTGACTATTAGGCGCTATTGGGGTGGACATTTCCATGCCCCTAGTGAGCTTAGTAGTGTGTCGACAGCACGGACTCTTGTTCGTAGAACTTCACAACATCCATGGTTTCTATTTTCTAATGATCTCCCTGAAAAGGATCCTTCAGAGGATCAGAACTTCTAGATGTGCACTTGGACTAGTTTATGTTTTGTATAACTCAAACAGTTTATTGCTTTATTAAATAGTTAGTTGTATGCAAATATTTGTATCTTTAAAGACAATCATATCTATAATTATGGTGTGTATTTGATAGTTTGTTTTATTTCATGTTCTGTTTATTTTATTTAATGATATAATGTATAAAAAGAAAATTTTTCACAACTTATATTATTATATATTAAGAAATGATTTATAACTTGGGTAAAGGTTTATTATATTTGTCATAAATGTCACATCCTAAGGAGGGTGTTATATTAGTTGGTATCAGAGCCCAAGTTAGAGTCTTTTGGGGTTGTGGTTAGGTCTATATTTTGCTTGTGTTGTGTGATTCTCTATGATTTGTTTCCGAAAGGTTACATTTGACTTTGTTTTGTCTTGTTTGCTTGATTGAAGAAAAAGTTGTCTAGTGGTAGAAGAACGCATGCAAACGTGGAACGTAATGTTGATCCAATGACTGCAGCTGCTGATGCCATGCAGCGTATAGCAGAAGTGATTACGTAACAGAATCAACAAGTAGCCTAGCAACATAAGGCGATTGCTAATGCTTTGAATTTGTCTGAGTTTCGATGCAATAACCGGCCACAGTTTAGAGGCGAGTTTAATCATGAGAAGGCGAGTCTTTGGATCCAAGACCTAGAAAAGATCTTTGAAGGAATAGGGTGCGCAGATGATCGAAATGTGACGTATGCTACATTTATGCTGAGAGGAGATAGTGAGAACTGTGTTGGTTGTGGCTTCTTAATACTCAAGAAGGAGGGGTTGAATTGAGTATGATAAGTTTTTGAAACTTTTTTCCCTTTTTACAAAAACTAATTCTTTTCTTTAACTATGAAAAAGATTTCATCAACCAACAAACCAAAATGTGTTTTTGCAAGATGTATTTCTATCAAGATTTGAAACTTATAAAGAAATATTAACAATAAGATTGATTTCAGATATTAACAAGATCATAAACTAATTAAATCATGTAAGCATCCCTAATATATTGCTTAATTCATACATTTAACAATAAAGCAAATAATGAGTTAAGGGATAGAGAAAATTGCAAACCGAGTTTATCTTGGTTTAGCTACCTCCTCTAGTAACCTACATCCAGTCCCCACATCACTGTGAGTTTCGTCCACTATCCAAGATCAATTTACAAGATTCTTTACACAAGCTTCACTTCTAGGTTCCTTTACCCAAATGACAACTTTTCAAGTCAAAGCAATCTTGCAATTCCCACAAGAATTCCTTTTATTCTTGTACAGCACCAAGAGTCCCTTCTACTCTTGATTTAATCAGCGAGAGAATCTTCTCTCTTATCTCTCTTTTACAATATGAAAAGATTGAATCAGATTCTAAGAAATCAGATATTACAACTTGAAGTTCTACAGAAAAATACTTAGTTTCTTTCAATGAAAAAGCTCTCTCAGTATTTGTGTGTTTGATCTCAAGATTTGAATTGAATTGTTAGTAAGAAAGTGTTTGCCAATGTCCTTATATATGTATATTTCAAAATAGATCCGTTGGACACACTTTACAAGTCAGTTAAGATCAAAACAGACTTATCTGAAAAATTCTATTATTAGTCAATCGATTAGTACATAGATGTATTAAACAAAATTTCACTCTTACAACGTGTGTACATCAATTGCCTAATTGATTGTGTTCTTGGATGTTCTTGATCTTAAGTGATACACACATGAGTACATCGATATTGTTCTTGAAAAGCACTTGCATTTTCAGCTCAGAAGTTCATACATCAATTACCCAATCGATTGTATGGCTGTTTCAAAAAATCCTTGCTTTTGTTTTGGCTTATGTATTGATGTACCAATCGATGTACATATGCAAAGGTGCATATTGATCAAGTAAGTCCAGAATCAATCGATGTATACATGGATGTATAACACTTATACATGGATGTACACTGAGGTTTTCATTAAAAGTTAGTTAATTAACTAAAAGTACATCGATGTACACATAGATGTACAGACTTATTAATTAACCTTTTTCATGCTTAGTCCATTTTTACTTTTAAAAACCATTTTTACTTATTTTAGAGAGCTTAATCAAAGAGTCATACTAAGTCTTTTCTTTACAAAAATGTTCCTAATGATCTTTCTTAAATTCTTTCTTCATGATGCTCCTTCTTCAAGTTTTCCTTCATGATCCTTGCATTGAAATGCTTTGCTCCATGATCCTTTGCATTCACCTTTCTTGCTCCATTAAATCTCATTGAAAAAGTCAAGCTTCGCAAGTAGTTAGTGAATCAAAGTAATAATCATGTTAAGTTTAGTCATTAATCAAAACATACTAGGGTCATTTATCCACAAACTCCCCCTTTGTGATTAATGACAAACTTACCATACATAACATGTTTAACATTCAATATATCTTTGGAAATAATTAGAAATATCAGAATAATAAAATGCATACCATTTACTCCCCCTATCTAATTAATAGTTCTTATCATTTGAACATGTATAGGATCATTGCATCATTAGTTCTAGTTGTTTTGTTTAGTATGGTATCCATTCTCCCTCTTTGTCATTATAAAAAAGAACATGTGTGGGAGATTCAAAGTATAAAAATATGTAAAACAAGGTACATACTAGAAATTCGCCATTCATTCATATCAGCATAATCAAATCAAGTTTTATAGTCATTTATATTCATCATTGTTCGAAGAAAAATTAAAATTATGAATAGTAGAACAAACAAAAAATTGCTAACATCATTATAGATACACTTAAGACACCCTAAGATCTAAATATCTTCATTGGTCCTTGGTTCTTCAGTGTGTTGTGAAGCTTGGGCTACTTGTTCTTCAGGATTGCCTTCCTCTTCAGGTGCAGCAGCAGCAGCTTCTCTAGCCATGTTCACAACATCTTCAAAAGTGGGATGTGATAACTCTACAAAAGTAGAGTTAAATGATCACTAATTGTGTTAATTTGTGTTAGTTTCCTTGTATATTCTTGATATCTTGAGCTTGATTTTTATTGTTGGAGTTTTAGCGGAATTGGAACCTACTGAGCACTCTTTTGATCAATATTGACAAGCTTTAATGAAATGATTTTAGAATTATTACTCACTTGATATTTCATGCTTGATAGGTGGTTGAACCTCATGATTCATGAAGAGTTTGAAGAATGGAGATAAAGCTTTAAAGAAGAGAAGTGGAGAAAAAGAAGAGTGGGAAAGCTCAAGAAAGATCATTGAATTGAGGGAGCAAGATAGGAATCCAAGAAGTCAAGTATTGGTTGCATTTTGATGAAGAAAAAGTGTTTAAATGAAAGCCATATACTATGCCTCGGCCTCCAAAACTATGCCTCGACATAGTATAATTTTGGAAGAATCTAATGGTCCCTTCACGGCATCCTCTTACGAGGCCGCTTTGCATCATCTTTGCGATTTTGTATTATCAAGACACCGAGGCCGAGGCATCCTGGAAGGAGGCCGCGGCATCCTGTTAAAATTCTGCTACGTCGTTTTGGCTCCACAAAGAGGATTTTTAATGGGTTAGGGCATCCATTTCGGGGGGATTCATTCTCTAACACTACCTGGACATTTTCTGAGCTTGGGCAGCTGTGGAGGACCTCAAGAAACCTAGGGAAACTTGATTTGGAGAGGAGGCAACAAGGAAGTTCTTGGAGATTTGCTTGCTTTTCACCATTGGAGCTAGTTTGTGCTTCATCTTCTTCATCATTTCTCTTTGGTTTCTTTTGGGGTTTTCTCATTCTTCTTGTTTTGGCTTAATGGATGTATTATTTGGTTTGATTGATTATTCCCAAATGTTGAACATGAGCTAAATTTGTTTCTAGGATTGTAACTCCTATTGATATGTAGCTTGGATTGAATGTTTGTTTACCCATTTCAATGTTATAAGAGGTTTTTATCCATTCTTATGCTTCATGCTATTGATTGTTTGGCCACCAATTGGTAGATATTTGGGTTTGATTTGAACTTGGGAAAGGGAAATTGAACCTAGAATTAGAATGGGTGACACATGAACTTCCAACCCTAGGGTTGAATTTGAGGGTTTTGTTCTAAGACATAGGGATATGCTTAGGACCATGTGTAATCTTGCATAGAACTTGTTCGATATAATGCTTCTTTGTTAATTGATTCTAATAGGGATATTGTGTTGATTAAGAAGGAAAGAACATATCGCCATCGGGAGAGGGGTATGTTTACACTAGAGTTCTAGATTAATTCTTCAAGTAACATTGATTGGGCTAATGGGTATGATTTAATCCAAGTGAAATATCAAGAAGGGTTACAATCCTAGGTTTTTACCATTGTGAGAATTTGATACTTTGTCAATTCTATTACTTGCTTATTTTTTATTCCAAGTTAGATTGCTCTGAATTTTATTCTTTTTAAATCATTTATTGTTGTTTGGATATTAGTAAGGCTTCCTATACTAACACTTAGTTGGAAAATTAGTTCTAGTCCTCGTGGGTTTGACTCGTACTTTTCACTCTATTACTTGAGCGACATGTATACTTGCACGAATTTTCTCATCAAGTTTTTGGCGCCGTTGCCGGGGACTAATTGCTAATTTGTGCTTTCTAATATTATTTCGTGAATCACTTTGTTAATAATTCAGACTTGTTACTTTTGTTTAAGGTTTTTAATTTTCCATTTTGCTTAATTGTTCTATTGGAGCTTTTCTGTTTTTCAGGATTCTTCGTTATTGTATGAGACGCACCCGAAGCGTTGAACTTGTTAATTTTGATCCAGAAATAGAGAGAACTCTTAGACAGATTAGAAGAGAACGACAAGAGGCAGTGGGTAATCCATTACCAATGGCAGAAGAAGGAGCTCCAAAATCTTTGAGGGATTATGCTATCCCTCAAGTTCAAGATCTCAACTCTAGCATTCAGAGGCCGGCTATTCAGGCTAACAACTTTGAAATCAAGCCAGCCATCATTCAAATGATCCAGACCTCTGTCCAATTTTGTGGTTTGCCCAACGAGGATCCAAATGATCATGTTAGGAACTTTCTTGAAATTTGTGATACTTTTAAGCACAATGGGGTTTCTGAAGATGCTATCCGGTTGAGGTTATTTCCATTCTCATTGCGGGACAAAGCCAAGAGTTGGCTTCATTCTTTAACTGAAGGATCTATCACTACTTGGAATGAATTGGCTCATAAGTTCTTGGAGAGGTTCTTTCCCCCGTCCAAGACAGCTCAAATCAGGAAGGAGATTTTTTCTTTTTCTCAGTATGAATCTGAGTCACTTTATGAAGCTTGGGAACGATATAAAGATCTTCTTCGCAAATGCCCTCATCATGGTATTAATAAGTGGCTACAGGTGCATACATTCTATACTGCTTTGAATGGGCCGTTGAGAACTACCATTGATGCAGCAGCAGGTGGGGCACTTATGAGTAAGTCTGAGGACGAAGCGTTCAATCTACTGGATATGATGGCATCAAACAATATTCAGTGGCCTTCGGAGAGACAGGGTCCAAGAAAGGCTGAAAATTTTTGAGGTTGATGCTCTCACAACTTTAAGTGCTCAAATTTCTACACTTTCACAGAAGTTTGATGGTTTGGGTGTCCAATCTCGGCATAGTCCTTTCGTTACATGCAATTATTGTGGAGCTGCACATTCTTCTGAGCAGTGTAATATGAATTCTGAGGCTGTGAATTTTGTGGGACGCTTTAATCAACCGCAAAACAGTCCATATTCCAACACTTATAACCCAGGATGGCGGAATCACCCCAATTTTTCCTGGATTCAGAATCAAAATGCTTCTTCATCAAGAACTCAAGGGCCTCCTCCTGGTTTTAATCAACCAAATAATGCTCCTCAACAAGAGAAGAGGCCATCCTTAGAAGACATGTTCATGCAATATATGGCTAAGAATGATGCGGTGATCCAAAGCCAAGCGGCCTCTCTTCGGAATTTGGAGAATCAAGTAGGCCAATTGGCGCCAGCTATGAATAACCGCCCTCTGGGTAATCTTCCTAGTAATACAGAGACAAATCTGAAACAAGAGAATAGGGAGAATTGTAGTGCAATCACTCTCAGGAGTGGTAAGACAATTGTTGCTTGAATCCTTAAAGGAGCCTACCCTTCAAAAGGAGCATCAGAAGGAACATAAGAAGGAAAAATAGGTTCAAGAGGAAGTTCAACCTACACCTCTACCTCCTCCGCCTCCTCCATTTCCTCAAAGGCTGCAAAAGTACAAGGATGAGTCCCAATTCAAGAAATTCTTAGAAGTGTTCAAAAAGCTCCATATCAACATACCATTTGTGGAAGCACTAGAGCAAATGCCAAGTTATGTGAAATTTATGAAGGACATCCTATCCAAGAAAAGAAGGTTAGGTGAGTTTGAGACAGTTGCATTGATAGAGGAATGTAGTCCTATCCTTCAAAACAAGCTACCTCCTAAGCTAAAGGACCCCGGAAGCTTCACTATCCCGTGCACCATTGGGAACCATTTCTTTGGTAAGGCATTATGTGACTTGGGTGCAAGTGTTAATTTGATGCCATTATCTATTTTTCAAAAGTTGGGATTGGGAGAAGCTAAGCCTACATCGGTCACTCTCCAATTGGCGGATAGATCATATGCTTTTCCTAGGGGAATTATAGAAGATGTGCTAGTAAAGGTTGACAAATTCATTTTTCCAGTGATTTTATTGTCTTGGATATAGAAGAGGATGCGATATTCCTCTCATTCTTGGAAGACCGTTTCTAGCCACTTCAGGAGCTATGATTGATGTACCTCGTGGTGAGCTCATCTTGAGAGTGGATGGAGATTATGTGACCATCAAGGTTTATGGGGAGGATAAATCTTCCCTAATGTCAAGTCTCCATGCACCTATTAATTTTGTTCAAGCTAAGAAGTAGGAAGTCTTAGCTATCAAAGACCCACCACCATCATATAATATTGATTTTTATCTTCTGGAAACTCAAGTTGCTGAAACAGATAAAGGTCCTCCCAGTTCTCAGAATTTATTGCAAAAGAATCTGAAATTTCCTAGAAAATTGAAAGTTAACTCCTCACCTGGTGCTAAATTGAAAATCCCATGGCCTAGTGGAGTTACAAATGATAAAGTTCCTTCAGGACAGCTTAGCATAACTCCAGTTCAGAATATTTTTGGAGAGGATGCCAAGAATCAAATTTTATACCATGAGTATGGAGCCAAAAATCTGATAAGAGAAAGGCGTCATCCTACCTCCCTTGCTTCAAGCCACCATAATTGAGAAAATGCAAAGTCAAGCCGACGACTATAAATCAAGCGCTACTTGGGAGGCAACCCAAGCTCTTAATCCTTTTTGTTTTTTTTTATTCTTAGTTTGGTACTTGTTGATCGATAATTTTTGTGTTTAGAGTCTAAGTCTTTTGTTGTTGATGTTTAGGTTGTCTTTTATTTTCTAGTATCAGTGTTGTGTCTTTTTGTTGTTAATGTTTGTAGCTGTGTCACATTAGGGACAATGTGAACTTTTAAGTTTGGGGGTGTTTTGGGTGTTTGATGGGAAGTGTGATTTTGTATAGAAAAGCCCTGGATTGAACTTGTAATGTTATGTTTCAATGGTTTGCCAACCCCATGATAAGATTGAATTGTTGACATGCTTGACTCTTTTGAATCCTAAGTGTTGTTTGAAATGTGTTGATTTTGTTGAGCAAGTTGAATGGTTAAGTTGAGTAACTTATCTTTTTGCACATGGTCCTTTTGCTTAACTTGTGCTTGATCATTTAGAAAAGGATTATATAATGTGAGTTTCTTAGGTTTTGGGATTTAGGATTGATTATCAAGTTCCCTCAAGGCGAAATCCTAGGTTAGACTTGGTGTGTAGAGATGATTTAGGCAATGTTTGGATCGTTTGAGCCTTTCAAGCCTAACCTTGATAAAAATGTATTCATAGCACCTTGTTTGAGCCTAGTAATGTTTAAGCCTTGTGATTTTGTTCTATGAACCCATAACTACTAAAACCTTTGAGCCATGCATTTAATATCACACCTTGTGCTTTGGATAGTGGTTGATTGCATCTCTAAATACTTGTGTGATTAAGGGCCAAGTTGATGTGTGTCTCTAAAAAAAAAGTGTGAAGCAATGAATTGAAATGAACATGCATTTGTGGTGGTTAAAAAAAAATGGCATGAAAAGAAAAATAAAGTGATTATGAAAGGAAAATCATTTGAAAAGATTGAACAAAGTTGTTGAAAGGATTAAGAGGCATGGAATTCACATTGTGTAGCCCTTGTGTAGCATCCATTGAAGAAATTAGAGGTGCTCTTGATCATTATCCAAGGTTTTTGGTTTATCTTATCCTTTGTTCATAGCCTCCACCTTGGCCTATCATTACAAGCTCAATAAGACCTTTTGATCTACATGCCATGTTCATCCTACATTAGTGGAGAGGGGGTGGAAATATGACTTTCTAAGTTTCATCATTCTAGGATCTCATTTGCATAATCTTATCCGGTTGATTAGTGAAGCTTGGTGATTGGACCGCACACACACACATAAGAAACTCAATTTGACCATCAATGTTGTTTGATGAGAGAAAATGCTTGAGTATGATGCCTGGGATGATTGAGATGTCAATTATGGAGACATTGTTTTGAGGGTTTAGTTGGCAATTGTTTTTCACAATTTGTAAGATTGTTTTTATCATATCATGCTCAAGCGAAAATGTTGAGATTTTTATTGTTTTGCTCGAGGACTAGCAAAATTATAAGTTTGGGGGTGTGATAACTCTACAAAAGTAGAGTTAAATGATCACTAATTGTGTTAATTTGTGTTCGTTTCCTTGTATATTCTTGATATCTTGAGCTTGATTTTTATTGTTGGAGTTTTAGCGGAATTGGAACCTACTGAGCACTCTTTTTATCAATATTGACAAGCTTTAATGAAATGATTTTAGAATTATTACTCACTTGATATTTCATGCTTGATAGGTGGTTGAACCTCATGATTCATGAAGAGTTTGAAGAATGGAGATAAAACTTTAAAGAAGAGAAGTGGAGAAAAAGAAGAGTGGGAAAGCTCAAGAAAGAACATTGAATTGAGGGAGCAAGATAGGAATCCAAGAAGTCAAGTATTGGTTGCATTTTGATGAAGAAAAAGTGTTTAAATGAAAGCCATATACTATGCCTCAGCCTCCAAAACTATGCCTCGGCATAGTATATCAGTTTTGGAAGAATCCTGGCAGGAGGCCGCGGCATCCTCTTCTGAGGCCGCGACATCATGCTGCGATTTTGTATTCTGCGCACCAGGAGGCCGAGGCATCCTGGAAGGAGGCCGAGGCATCCTGGAAGGAGGCCGCGACATCCTGTTAAAATTCTGCTACGTCATTTTGGCTCCACAAAGAGGATTTTTAATGGGTTAGGGCATCCATTTCGGGGGGATTCATTCTCTCTAACACTACCCATCTTATTTTCTCGAGCTTGGGCAGCTGTGGAGGACCTCAAGAAACCTAGGGAAACTTGATTTGGAGAGGAGGCAACAAGGAAGTTCTTGGAGATTTGCTTGCTTTTCACCATTGGAGATAGTTTGTGCTTCATCTTCTTCATCATTTCTCTTTGGTTTCTTTTGGGGTTTTCTCATTCTTCTTGTTTTGGCTTAATGGATGTATTATTTGGTTTGATTGATTATTCCCAAATGTTGAACATGAGCTAAATTTGTTTCTAGGATTGTAACTCCTATTGATATGTAGCTTGGATTGTTGAATGTTTGTTTACCCATTTCAATGTTATAAGAGGTTTTTATCCATTCTTATGCTTCATGCTATTGATTGTTTGGCCACCAATTGGTAGATATTTGGGTTTGATTTGAACTTGGGAAAGGGAAATTGAACCTAGAATTAGAATGGGTGACACATGAACTTCCAACCCTAGGGTTGAATTTGGGGGTTTTGTTCTAAGACATAGGGATATGCTTAGGACCATGTGTAATCTTGCATAAAACTTGTTCGATATAATGCTTCTTTGTTAATTGATTCTAATAGGGATATTGTGTTGATTAAGAAGGAAAGAACATATCGCCATCGGGAGAGGGGTATGTTTACACTAGAGTTCTAGATTAATTCTTCAAGTAACATTGATTGGGCTAATGGGTATGATTTAATCCAAGTGAAATATCAAGAAGGGTTACAATCCTAGGTTTTTACCATTGTGAGAATTTGATACTTTGTCAATTCTATTACTTGCTTATTTTTTATTCCAAGTTAGATTGCTCTGAATTTTATTCTTTTTAAATCAATTATTGTTGTTTGGATATTAGTAAGGCTTCCTATACTAATACTTAGTTGGAAAATTAGTTCTAGTCCTCGTGGTTTCGACTCGTACTTTTCACTCTATTACTTGAGCGACGTGTATACTTGCACGAATTTTCTCATCAGGATGAACTTCTGGAGGTGCAGTGATGGAAATGCCTAGATGTTGATGCAAAGTGGCCATTTGGCCTTCCAATGTGTTGAGTTTGATATTCAGATAATCAATAAACTGTTTCAACACTAGATGATATTTGGTTTACCTAGCCTCAAAGTTTTAAAATATTTGGAGCAGCTTGTCTATCTTGCTATTCAGCTCTGAGTTATCCACAGTAGCTCTTGGTTCTTCACCAGCTATCCTAACCCACTCTCCATCCAATTTAGCATGCTTCATCTTGCTAATGGTCCCTTCACCAAACTTGTGAGTGACCTCCCTAGTCTGAAATTTCTCTTCATTATCTAGAGAGACTTTAAAATGCTCGAGTAAACTCACCACTAATCCAGGATAGGGTAGGGTAGCTCCACTGATTTTGCTGTCCAACATGTGCCTGGCAATTATGAAGCTCTAACTCAACTACTTCTTCTGTATCATTGCCCAGAGCATTAGAATATCATTGTTCTGCAACACAACATGATTTCCAGATCTTGGTAAAAGCATCCTGCTTAGCACATATTACAGGAGTCTATGCTGAATGTGCATAGAGCTTATGTTGATCAGTCTTCCTTCTGGTGCATTCTCAACTAGAAGCACCTTCTTTGCTTCTTCCTTGTCAAAATTCTTTATCCATACACTGTCAGGTCCAGTGCCAGCAAGATTACTTCCTTTGTAATCGAGTCCAGTAAATTGAGCAAACTCATCAAAAGTCATCTCAATTCTTGTGTTCTTCACCTCAGCAGAAAATCCTTCATTGTCCATCTCAAATGTGCAGTAAAATGCTTTGATCAATGTAGGGTAAATATCACTCTTAATTTGCAAAAATTTGCCTAGTTTATACTCCTCTAAAATCTTGTGAAAAATAAATTCTTTGGCCTCAAAATAGTTGAAATCTACAGTCCTAGCCTCGTGAATATCCCAATTTTTAAAATCATTCTTATATAGTATAATGTAATCCTCATCAGAAAAATACCTCTTGAGAAGGTCAATCTCAGTGACTTCTTCATCATCATCTTCTTCTTCCTCTGTTCTTTTTCTCTTCTTTTGAACAGTCTTCTTTTTGGGTGTTTCCTTCACCACTTTATTCTTCTTTTCTTCTTTCTTGGGTGCTGGTTTGGAAGATTCAGCTATCTTCTTGCCCTTGTCTTGTGTCTTCTTCAAGCTTTTGATTTGAAACTTATCAATCCTTTGAGAAGCCTGGATTTTCACAGTTGCTTTTCTTTTAGGACGTGTAGGGGTTGCTATGGGTGAAATACGTTGAGGTGTGGAAGATTGAGTTGAGGAGGAAGATGTGGAGTTAGAGGGAACAGGTGTAGAGGGTCCAGGTTGCTTCACACGAGCCATTGGAGATGATTTCGAGCTCTGCTAGGGTTTGGGTCTTTGTAATTTGGATTTGAAAAGTGAAAAATTTGGAGGGAAGGATTGAAATTTATAAACCCAGATCAGTCAATCGATGTATTAAAGAGTTTTTCATCCTGTACGCACGTGCTAATCGATGTACTTAGCATCAGGATTTTAATTTTAAACCAGGTACGTTGATGTATCAATCGATGTATAAGCAAAGTCACAAAGTACCAAGTTCTGAAAACTTAAACTCAATTGATGTGTGCATCGATGTATAAGTAGTGTTAGAGAGTCTAACAATTGCAGCATACATCTAATCGATGTACTAATCGATATATAGGGTAAGTCAGTGAGTCGTAAATTTTGGAACTATTACTCAATCGATGTTACAATCGATGTATACACAGGGTCAGTGTTTTCAACCCATTGTTAATCGATGTATCAGTCGATGTATAGGCACTTACAGTGAGTAGTGTATCTGAGATCAGTGATTCAATCGATGTGCTAATCGATTTATAGCAGATCAAATTTGAATTTTCAAGTTTTCATAGCAGGTTAATCGATGTGTCAGTCGATGTACATGATTTCCTGTACCTATTTAATCAAAGTAATCGATTGTCCAATCGATGTATAATGACTTCCAGAGAGTCATGTTTTCTTATTTTTGAAGTCAATCGATGTACAACTTGATGTTCTGATCATTTTAAGTCTATATTGCTTATATCAATCGATTATATAATCGATGTAAGGGCACTTAAAACAGATTTCCAAGTTTGTACATAGATTACCTAATCTGTGTACCAGCTTTTAGATTAAAGATTTTGCCTAGACAAATCGATTGTTTAATCGATGTACAAACATCAAACATCAAATTATCATGCATTCAACATTCAAAACATCAAGCATAGGTAGGATCAATTATTCCTAATTCTCTTCTTATGTAGAAAAAGCTTTCTTTAGCCAATGGTTTAGTGAAAATATCAGCTAATTGCTTAGATGTATCAACATATTCAATGATTATATCTCCACTTTGAATGTGATCCCTTATGAAATGATGTCTTATCTCAATGTGTTTGGTTCTTGAATGCATTATAGGATTCTTAGTGAGATTTATAGCACTAGTATTATCACATCTGATTGGTACTTTCTCTAAGAGAACACCATAGTCAATAAGTTGTTGTTTCATCCAAAGAATTTGTGCACAACAACTTCCTGCTACAACATATTCTGCTTCAGCAGTTGATAAAGCCACACTTGTTTGTTTCTTACTAAACCAAGAAACTAATGAGTTTCCTAGAAGGTGGCAAGTTCCACTAGTACTTTTCCTATCTAACTTGCATCCAGCAAAGTCAGAATCAGAATATCCTACTAAGTTACATGTTGATCCTTTAGCATACCATAGTCCCATTTCTTTAGTTCCTAATAAGTATTTCATGATTCTTTTTAAAGAAGTTAAGTGTGATTCCTTAGGATTAGATTAGTATTTAGCACACATACAAACACTGAACATTATATCAGGTCTACTTGCAGTTAGATTTCATACCTCTGTACTTGGAAACATATACTGGCACAACATATTTGTAGAACCAATCATACCATTTCCTTTGATTTATATCCAAATTTGTGCACATAACTTCCTTTGCAACATATTCTTTCAGAAAGAAGTATCAGCCATTGTTTGATTTATTTTTTATATCAAACTTTGTGCAAGAAGTTAAATGTGATTCCTTAGGATTAGATTAGTATCTAGCACACATACAAACAATCCGAACATTATATCATCTACTTGCAGTTAGATAGAGTAAGGAACCAATCATAACTCTGTACTTGGAAACCTCTACTGATTTACCTTTGTCATCTTTGTCCAAGTAGCATGATGGACTCATTGAAGTAGCCATTTCCTTTGCATTCTCCATTCCAAACTTCTTCAATAGTTCTTTGCAACATTTAGTTTGGCTTATGAAAGTCACATCATCACATTGTTTGATTTGTAGTCCAAGGAAGAATGTAAGCTCTCCCATTATAGACATTTCAAACTCGTTTTGCATTAGTTTGGCAAATTCCTTACACAAAGATTCATTAGTAGCACCAAATATAATATCATCAACATAAATTTGAACAAGTAGTATGTTTTGTGCTTTTCTTTTAGTGAATAGTATTGTGTCAACTTTTCCTCTTATAAATCCCTTTTGAAGTAAGAAATTACTTAGCCTTTCATACCAAGCTCTTGGAGCTTGTTTAAGTCCATACAAGGCTTTAGTGAGTTTATACACATGATTAGGAAATTCATTTATTTCAAATCCAGGGGGTTGACCAACATACACTTCTTCTTGTATATATCCATTTAGGAATGCACTCTTAACATCCATTTGATACAATTTAAAATCCATGATACATGCATATGCTAACAACATTCTAATAGCTTCTAATCTAGCCACAGGTGCATATGTTTCATCATAGTCAATTCCTTCTTCTTGATTATAGCCTTTTGCTACTAATCTAGCTTTATTCCTTACTATGATACCATTTTCATCAAGCTTATTCCTAAACACCTATTTTGTACCAATTATTTGTTTATCCTTGGGTTTTGGAACAAGTTTCCAAACTTTGTTTCTTTCAAACTGATTAAGTTCTTCTTGCATTGCCATAGTCTAGTTTTCATCAATAATAGCTTCATCTATAGTTTTAGGTTCAACTTGTGATACAAAAACCATATTATTGCATACATTTCTTAAGGAATGTCTAGTGGCTACCCCTTTGGATATTTCACCAATTATGTTGTCCAGAGGGTGATTCCTTATAGTTTTCGATTCTTTAGGTAGATCTTTATGTTGAGCCTCTCCTGGAATTTCTACTTTGGTATTGTCCTGCTTTTCCTCAAGATGAATCTCTTCTAAAGTTTCTATAACATCATCAACAAATTCATTTCCCAACCTTTTGGGGTTAGTTTCATCAAATGTAACATGTACAAATTCTTCAATTGTTTGTGTTCTTTTATTGAAGATTCTAAAAGCTTTACTAGATGATGAATAGCCTAGAAAGATTCCTTCATCAACTTTTCCTAGATTGTCCTTTCCATTATTTAGTACAAAACATTTACAACCAAAGACATGGAAATGTGAAACATTTGGTTTTCTACCTTTATAGAGTTCATATGGAGTCTTTTTCAAAATTGGTCTAATCAAGACTCTATTCATTAAATAGCAAGTTGTGTTTACAGCATCTGCCCAAAAATATTTTGGCATGTTTGAGTCATTCAACATAGTTCTTGCTATTTCTTCTAAAGATCTGTTTTTCCTTTCCACAACTCCATTTTGTTGTGGAGTTCTTGGAGCAGAGAAATTATGTTGAATTCCAAACTCTTCACAGAAATTATCAAATTCTTCATTTTGAAATTCTCCACCATGATCACTCCTTATAGAAGTTATTTTCATGTCTTTTTCATTTTGTACTAACTTAGCCATTTTCTTAAAGGCTATAAAAGCTTCATTCTTATGTGCTAAGAAGAAGGTCCATGTAAATCTAGAGAAATCATCAACTATAACTAATGCATACAAATTTCCTCCAAAACTTTTGGTCCTAGAGGGTCCAAATAAGTCCATGTGCAGTAGTTGTAAAGGTCTTTCAGTTGAAACTATATTCTTAGCCTTAAAAGATACTTTAGTTTGCTTGCCCTTTTGGCATGCATCACATAAACCATCTTTTGAGAACTTGGTTTTAGGAAGTCCAATTACCAATTCTTTAGAAATGAGTTTGTTTAGATGATCCATATGAATATGTCCTATTCTTCTATGCCATAGCCAATTCTCCTCTTCCTTAGATATCAAACAACATACATCACTAGCAGAAATACTCTCTAAATCTATCATGTATATGTTATTCAATCGATTACCTATCAGCTTTGCATTACTATCATGCTTGTTTTCTATAATGCAACTACTAGAGTTAAAGAATACCTTATAACCTTTATCACATAGTTGGCTAATGCTTAGTAGATTGTGCTTGAGCCCTTCCACATATAGTACACCTTCTATCTTGGTAGTTGTGCTTCTTCCAATTATTCCAACTCCTAAGATCCTTCCTTTGTTGTTATCACCATAGGTGACACTTCCACTTTGTTTAGGAGTGAAGGATAAGAACCTTGTGATATCTCCAGTCATATGTTTGGAGCAGCCACTATCAAGACACTATTTTGAACTTTTTGCTCTCAAACACACCTTCAAAACAGATTTTAAGCATTTGTCTTAGGTACCCAAATTTTGTTAGGTCCTTTGGTGTTAGTCATATCATATGTTCCCTTGGGAATCCAATTTTTTTTAACACTAATCCTTGAAGGATTTCTAAAATAGCATGTAGAAGCTGTATGTTCCTTTCTTGCACATTAGAAACATTTTAAAAAAGGACTAGTAGAGGATTTCGGTGCAACAAAGAGTTTCTTAAAGGCCTTTTCATGCAATGCTGGTTTATAGCCTATTCCAGCTTTGTCACATACTCCTTTTTGTTGTCCTAATATGGCATTAAGATTATCTCTTCCCATTGTAAATTTAGATAGTGTGGTTTTCAGTTTTTCCACTTCTTTTTCCAAAATATTACAATTAGAACATGTAGAACAAGATGCACTTAACTTATTGCTCTTAGCTTCTAATTCTTTAACCTTAATTTGAAGAGATGAATAATCACTACATTGTTTAGCAATGACTTTCCTAGATGACATTAATTGCTTAGCAATTTTCAGATATTCACTATGCAATTCATCAAAGGCATCTTGTAGTTCATCAAAGGTAAGGGGGGATTTCACTTACTTCATCTTCATTGTCACTTTGATGGTTAGTCATGAGACGAATATTGACCTCTTCTTCCTCAGAATCTTTAGAGGAATCCATATCATTCTCCTCCCAAGCTATGTATGCTCTTCTTGGCTTTCTATTCTTCTTGTCCTTGGACTCATGATTGTCATGCTTGTCCTTCTTTTGAAGTTTAGGACACTCATTCTTGTAATGTCCAGGTTTGCCACATTCATAGCACTTCATATTTGATGTTGAACTTTCAGCTTTTGAAGTGTTCTTCTTGGAAAAGAAGTTTGAGGGCCTTTTGTTGAAAGTTTTCTTCTTTTTGAGGAATCTCTTGAACTTTCTTACTAGTAGTCCCATATCCTCTTCAGATTCACCATCTTCTTCAACTTCTTTATCTTCATCACTGTCAAAACTTTCTTTGGAGACTTGTGCTTTATGTGATAAGCCTCTTTTCTTTTTCTCTTTCTCTTCATGGTCATTCAATCTATGCAACTTCATCTTGTGCTCTTTAAGTTTTCCAAATAATGTAGCAATATTCATGGTTACTAAGTCCTTTGATTCGGCTATAGCAGTAATCTTTGGTTGCCATTCTCTTGTCAAACATCTCATAATCTTGTTGATTTGTTGTTCATCTGAAATGCTTTTTCTAAGTCCATTCAGCTGATTCACTATGTGAGTGAACCTCCTTTGCATATCATTGATGTCTTCACCATTCTTCATGTGAAAGAGTTTATACTCATGCATGAGTGAGTTCATTCTTGCTCTCTTTACATCACTTGTTCCTTCATGAGTAATTTGCAGCGTATCCCACATTTGCTTGGCTGTCTTACAATTTGAAACCTTGAAAAATTCATCATAACTCAAGGCAGCAGTTATAATATTCTTAGCTTTAGCATTATAACCTACTTTCTTTTTGTCCTCATCATCCCATTCACTTCTAAGTTTTTCTTTCTTAGTGCCATTTGCATCAAGAGTATGAGGAATGTATGGTCCATTCTCAACAGCATCTAATACATCAATTCCACTTACCTCAAGGAATATTAACATCATTTCTTTCCAATACATATAGGCAGTGCCATTGCAAGTGGGGGGTCTTGCCAAGGAAGCCCATTCTACCAAGATGTCATTTGAAGCCATCCTCTTAAGCTGTTAAGCTTTACACAAGAGTGAAAGCTTTGATACCACTTGTTGGTTGTGGCTTCTTAATACTCAAGAAGGGGGGTTGAATTGAGTATGATAAGTTTTTGAAACTTTTTCCCCTTTTTGCAAAAACTGATTCTTTTCTTTAACTATGAAAAAGATTTTGTCAACCAACAAACCAAAATGTGTTTTTGCAAGATGTATTTCTATCAAGATTTGAAACTTATAAAGAAATATTAACAATAAGATTGATTTCAGATATTAACAAGATCATAAACTAATTAAATCATGCAAGCATCCCTAATATATTGCTTAATTCATACATTTAACAATAAAGCAAATAATGAGTTAAGGGATAGAGAAAATTGCAAACCGAGTTTATCCTGGTTCAGCTACCTCCTCTGGTAACCTACATCCAGTCCCCACATCACTGTGAGTTTCGTCCACTATCAAAGATCAATTTACAAGATTCTTTACACAAGCTTCACTTCTAGGTTCCTTCTACCCAAATGATAGCTTTTCAAGTCAAAGCAATCTTGCAATTCCCACAAGAATTCCTTCTATTCTTGCACAGCACCAAGAGTCCCTTCTACTCTTGATTTAATCAGCTGAGAGAACCTTCTCTCTTATCTCTCTTTTAAAATATGAAAAGATTGAATCAGATTCTAAGAAATCAATATTATAACTTGAAGTTCTACAGAAAAATACTCAGTTTCTTTCAATGAAAAAGCTCTCTCAGTATTTGTGTGTTTGATCTCAAGATTTGAATTGAATTGTTAGTAAGAAAGTGTTTGCCAATGTCCTTATATAGGTATATTTCAAAATAGATCCGTTGGACACACTTTACAAGTCAGTTAAGATCAAAACAGACTTATCTGAAAAATTCTGTTATCAGTCAATCGATTAGTACACAGATGTATTAAACAAAATTTCACTCTTACAATGTGTACATCGATTGCCTAATCGATTGTGTTCTTGGATGTTCTTGATCTTAAGTGATACACACATGAGTACATCGATGTTGTTCTTGAAAAACACTTGCATTTTCAGCTCAGAAGTTCATACATCGATTACCTAATCGATTGTATGGCTATTTCAAAAAATCCTTGCTTCTGTTTTGGCTTATGCATTGATGTACCAATCGATGTATACAGATGCAAAGGTGCATACTGATCAAGTAAGTCTAGAATCAATCGATGTATACATAGATGTATAACACTTATACATGGATGTACACTGAGGTTTTCATTAAAAGTTAGTTAATTAACTGAAAGTACATCGATGTACACATAGATGTACAGACTTATTAATTAACCTTTTTCATGCTTAGTCCATTTTTACTTTTGAAAACCATTTTTACTTATTTTAGAGAGCTTAATCAAAGAGTTATACTAAGTCTTTTCTTTACAAAAAGGTTCCTAATGATCTTTCTTGAATTCCTTCTTCATGATGCTCCTTCTTCAAGTTTTCCTTCATGATCCTTGCATTGAAATGCTTTGCTCCATGATCCTTTGCATTCACCTTTCTTGCTCCATTAAATCTCATTGAAAAAGTCAAGCTTGGCAAGTAGTTAGTGAATCAAAGTAATAATCATGTTAAGTTTAGTCATTAATCAAAACATACTAGGGTCATTTATCCACAAACCCCTGGATAACTTCGGCATTACATAACAGTGTTTAAATTAATAGGTATTCTTGAAGTATTTAAAAAAACTTAAAAAATGCATACCATCATGCCATGGAAATAGAATTTCTTGGTTTATAAAAGATAATATCATTTGAACATGGGGAGTATGCTGCTGAGTTTGAGAGCTTGTCACAGTTCTCAAGGTATTTCCAAATCTAGCCTGATGAGGAGTGGAAATATTGCAAGTTTGAAGAGGGACTGAGGGTAGAGTTAAAAAGGGGAGTGTTACCTATGAGCATGAATCAATTTCCTACGTTGATGGATACGTGTCAACAACTCGAGGAGTTGGAGCAGTCAAGAGACCCAAGAAATCATAACTTTGGACCGACCAGGTTCTAAAGAGGAGGCAACAATAATAATAGCCGATTTTAGCGCAAACCGTATTCGAGACCTCTAAGGAATTAACCCCAATGTCCATCTTTTGGGGGAAGTTTTAGTGTAACAAAGTTGGTCCAAATGTGGCGTTTATGCCTAGATGCTTTAAATGTGGAAAGAGTGGCCACATATCAAGAGATTGTTCAATCAAGGGAACGATCTGTTTCAAATATAGAAGACCTGGACATGAAATTTCCGTGGAAAAGTGCAAGACCAGAGAAAGGAAGCCAAATGCGTGAGTAATGTTCGATGCAACTCACCGAATGTAGATTGCTTTAGGAAAAGATATACAATGATAAGTGGAAACCAGCTTCCCTTTGAAGATCTTATTCAGGAGAAGGTGTTATAGTAGGTAATCTTTTGACTGTACTATATATTCCTTAGGAAGCAACTTATTCATTTATTGCAAATGATGTGTGATCGGTTGAAATTGCTTGATGTCTTCTTTGACCTTTCAATTGATTGTTTCTACACTAACTATTAAGCCTATTATTACATCTAAAGTATGTTTGAATTGCCCTATTACCATTCATAATCGAGCTTTTTCTGTTAATTTAATTTGCTTACCTCTTGGTGAAATAGATATAATCTTAGGAATGAATTGGTTATCTTCTAACCATATCCTATTAGATTTGCCAATAAAACCTTAGTTTTTCCTAAGGATGATATTTCTGAATTTTTAAAATCTATTGATGCTCGCTAAAATCGAATCATTGTTGAGGGATAGATTATAGGACACATTGTTTTCATGTTTCTAAGAAGTCAATATTTATGAACCTTTCAATTTTCGTTAATGAGTTTCAAATCGAGGTTTTTCCAAGGGTAGCCCAATTTACATTTTCATGATAAAAATTGATATAGAAATTTTCTATTGATCTTGTACCAAAAGCAATGTCCTATTTCAATTGCAATATCGGAATTTTCATCGCCATGGAATCCTAGTAGATTTTAAAGAAGCAATTAGAGGAACTATTAGAAAAACAGTTTGTGACTCTTGTTTCACCATACATCACTTTGAGCACAGTTTTTGTGATCTAGTTTCTTTAAGAAGGATAGAACTTCTCATTTTATGTCCATGCTTATTGCTAACTTTTAAGTCACGATAAATATAGTATATCACTTCCAAGGATTAATGATTTGATGGACCAACTTAAATGTAGGTAGCTATTTTCTCAAGATAGATATGTGATTATTTTCATCAAATTTACAAAGGTAAAAATACCTAAGACAACTTTTCGAACTCGTTGAACAAGGCATTATAGTATCAAATGATGTCGGGTTTGGAGTGACAAATGCTCTTGCTATATTCATGGATTACATGAATAGGATTTTTCGTCCATGAAAAATTTGTCATTGTTTTTATCGATGACATTAATGATCTACTTCAAAATCGGAAGAGCATGTTGAACATCTTAACATAGTTCTTAAAATTTTGAAAGAAAAAAAATGCATGCAAAATTGACTACTTTTTATCAGTTTTTTAAAGAAGTTCGGTTTACATTATCACGTTATTTCCAAGGAAGGTATTGTATGTAGACCCATTGAAAATGGAAACCATTCTACAATGGAAAGGCCAAAGACAAAAGATCCGGAGTTTTATTGGATTGGCCGGAATTCAAAAAAGTTCATTGAAGGTTTCTCCAAGAAGCAGGACCTCTTACACAACTCATGAGAAAGAGTCAAGCTTTTGTTTGGACAAAAGAATGTGAAGCAAGTTTCCAAGATTGAAAAGAAATTGCACAATTAAATCGCACTAGTGTTGATTTTGCTAATTTTCCAAACTACTTTCGATGTATTATGACGCTTTTACCAGGATGTCTGTTAAAATGCGCCACGCACAATGTGGTAGCCTATGCTTTTAAGAATGTTGAAGGTACATGAAGGAACTACCAAATGCATGATTTGGAGCTAAGTCCAAATTTTCATTAAAAGTGTGGAGATATTTTACGTGACCACATTTGTCTTAGGTGATCACAAGAATTTGAAATACTTGTTTGATCGAAAGTCAAATTGAACATGATTGAAAGAAAAGGGCTAGAATTTTTAAAGGATTATGATTTTCAGCTTCAATACCATCCAAGAAAGGTGAATGTGATGGCAGATGCCTTAAGTAGGAAGGTGATCAGTGTTTCTACTATGATGATAAAGGAGGAGGAATTGATCAATCAGTTTAGAGATTTGTGGTTGTCTATGGAATTGGCATCAGCAAGGATTCGTCTAAATAAAGTGACTGTTTTGAATGACTTGCTGGAGGAAATCAAAGAAAGACAAGAAGATGATCCGTTTTTGCAGAATGAGAAAGAATTTTTGAAGCAAGGTCATAAGACAACGGTTGAGGAAGGATCTAATAGGGTATTAAGATTTGAAGGAAGGATTTGTAGACTTGATGATCCTGATCTTAAGCAAGCAATTTTGAACAAAGCTCATACTAGTAGGTTAAGTATGCATCCGAGGATGACTAAGATGTATCAAGATCTAAAGCGGATGTTTTGGTGGCCAAGAATGAAGAAAGATGTTGCGGAACATGTGGTGTCTTTCCTGGTTTGTCAAAAGGAAAAAGTTGAACACCAAAGACCTACCGGTATATTACAACCTTTAATTATTCCAGAATGGAAATGAGATAGTATCACATTAGATCTTGTTACTGGATTGCCAAGAACTAAGAAAGGTCATGATTCTATATGGGTTATAGATGATAGGCTTACGAAGTCAACGCACTTCTTGCCGATCGATATCAAGTATTTGTTGGAACATTTAACTCAGGTGTACATTAGTGAAATTGTTAGACTTCACGGTGTACCTGCAAGTATAGTTTCTGATAGAGATTCGAGGTTTACGTCGAGGTTTTGGCGAAGAGGGCAAAAGCCATGGGAACTAAGCTATGTCTGATTGCTACCATCTAAAATGGTCGAGTCATTCTCTAGAGAGGACTATCCGAAATGTTGGAGGATCAAGCAAGCTGTGTGTTAGAACAATAAGGGAGTTAGGATGAATTCAAACATTTCTCTATTTAGAATTCACCTACAAATAGTTTTCACTCAAGTATAGGGATGGCACCCTACGAAGCAGCAATTTATAATGCTCCCTACGATGCGATTGAATACCTTTGTGTTAGTATCAATGGATAGGAAAGTATGACTATCCTGGGCTGATCTTGTGCAATTCAAATACGAAAAAGGTGAAAATGATTCAAGAGAAAAGAGAGACTTTAAGCCGATTAAAAGCTATATAGATAAGCATAGGAGACCTCTTGAATTTTAAGCCAACATGTGTTCTTCCAGTAACACCTCGATGAACAAGGGTTATCAAATCTAGAAAACTCACTCCTAAAAATCTGACCTACCAAATCATTTGTCGGATAGGTCCCGTAGCTTACCAAATAGCTTTACCACCTTTTCTTTCCAATCTCCATAATGTATTCCATGTGTCTTAGTTGAGAAAATATATTCTCGATCCAATGCATGTCATTCAACCCGATGAAGTACAACTGAAAGATAATTTGATATATGAGACGCTTTCTGTTAAGATTGAGAACAAGAGAGTGAAGCAGCTTCGAGCCAAGATGATTGTATTGGTAAAGGTAATATGAAATGAGGTAACAAGAGATGCTACTTGGGAGCTGGAGGATAAAATGAAGGAGCAATATCCACATCTTTTCTAAGGTACGATAAATTTCGGGGACAAAATTTTTATTAGTGGGGGAGAGTTGTAACACCCCAAGTTTTGGCTAAATTACGATATTGTCCAAATTGTACTATTTTATGTTTTTTGTGTGGTATAAAATTAATTTGACTGTTTCGTGACTGTATTTGATCGTTGTGTGTGATTTCTGAGTCAAGAAAATAATAATTTTCGGGTCGAGAAAAATCTTTATCTGATTATTCGGAGCTAGGGGATCTTACTAAACCCAATTTCGAGTGATACGTGTATCAATCTTTTAATTTTTAGAATTTATTTGTAAAATAAAAATATTTTATATTATAATATTATTTTATTATCCGGTGGACAGTACCTACTAACTTAAGAGCAGTAGCTTCTTCCTAGTGGACAATAGGAACCGGAAAAGTCTTTGTGACTTATAATTCGGTGAACCAATAAAAATCAATCAATGTTTCTAGCTTGAATTATTTCTAAGCCAATGAGAATCAGTCAACGAAAATGGCATGAATTTCTAAGCTAATAGGAAGGTAGTCCACAAAAATGGTTGGACTAGTTAGATTAGTAACTAGAAAACCTAACTAAGTTAGCTTAAACCTAACTAAGTTAATCTAGAAAGCTTAAGTAGTTACTAAATGGAACAAACCTAGTTAGCTACTCATTAAAGCTTTAGTTAGAGAATGTTCTAACATAATCAAGAAGGTAGTTAGTTATCCTAAGTAACTAAATGGTTAGTCAAGTAACTAAGAAACCTAACTAGATTAACCTAAGTTTAAATAGATACCTAAGTGAACCAAAACTTAGTTGTTCTCCCTTTGAGCAATTCGGCTATGGACTCTTCAAGAAGCATCAAGAAGCTTGATGACTTGATTCTCTAAGCTAATAGGAAACAAACTTGGAGGCAAAGCTTGGAAGATCTACCCTTGAACTCATCTAAGGCCATTAGGAGTCCTTAGTGGTCAACTAAGGTGGCCACCTCCTTAGGAGCTTCACGGCAATGCATAAGGGAGGAAGGCCATTTTCACTTCATCTTCATCTTTGCTATCTCACACAAAAGCTATTTTCTCCTTTCTCTTTCTTCCAAGAACCAAGAACACCATAGCTTCTCTTTGTGAAGCTCACGGCCAACACACTATTTCCATACCTCCACTTTTCTAAAATTTCATCCAACATCATTTCTCAAACCTAAACATCATCCTAAACAACTTTCATCTTGACAGTTTCTTCAAAATCATCCATTTGAAGATTGGAAAACAACCTTGAAGTTTCTTTCCTATAAGGTAAAAATCCTTGTTTCTTATTTCTAACTTGATTCTTGAAGTTCAAAGTCATGATTGATCCATGATTTTTTTTTTCAACCATAGTTTGTGACTTTATAAATTGTTTAAGCTTGTTAGGATTTTTCTTAGAGCCATACGAAATCACTAGGAGGAAGTCCAAGAGGAGTTTGTCTTCCTTAGAGGTAAGATGGAGATTTAATCTCATCAACCATGTATGGTGGTCAGAAGATAGATGTGTTTGTGGTGAAGAATCCATAAGGATTCATTCACTTGGTTGTTTAAAGTTTTTCCTATTTGTGATTAATTTTGTTTGCAAGCATGTCTATAGCTTTAATATATTTGGTATGTGTTTATAAATGCATGATAGCTATTGTAGGATGTGAATAACATGTTGAGGATTTACATGAGTGTTCCAAAGAACACATGAAGCTCATGGCTTCACCACCACAAAGAGAACCAAAATGTTCTCAACTATTTTCTAAAGCATGGATTAATTAATTTAACTGGATTAATGATTTTTACAAGTACTTAGATAATAGAAAATAATTTAAAGATGATTTATAGAAGACATAGTGGATTTTGGCCAACATGCCATTTGAAATACCTTTGATCTAAAATTATTTTCTAAGTGTGGACTATGTAATTAAATTAAGGAGGACTCAATTTCAATGGATTTTAGAGAACAAAATAAATGAAATTATTTTAGAAACTTAATTAGACAAATTAAGTATGGATGGGAAATAAAATGAACACTTGAAAAGTACTAACGTATAGCTCACTCTTTGGATTTTGAAGCGCGTTAGCAAGTTTCGAGATATAAATATTGGTTATGACTAAGAAGGTAATTTTTAATGGAAATGCAGTAGAAAATATTACTTAAAGATTTTCAAAAGGAAATCATAAATAAATTTAAAAATAAATATATAATGGAGAAAATTTCAAAATATAATTTAGAACGTAAAGAAATATTTTACGCAGTTGAAAAATATTAGAAATACCTTACGCATATTTAAAATAATGATTTTTAAACTACGCGATTGAGAAAATAATTTAAAAACGTTACGCGATAGAGGAAACGATTTTAAAACATTATGCAATTGAGAAAATGATTTAAAAACACTGCGCGATTTTAAAAACGTTGAAAAATATTTACGCAATTTGAAAACATTGAAAAAAGGTGACGCAATTGTAAAAATGCGATAAAATATTTACGTGACTAAAAGGATCAGTAGTTTATTGTCGGGTTAAAGTGGTGGACCCGGATATGTGAAA
Source organism: Ormosia emarginata (assembly GCA_029884605.1). Classification (NCBI taxonomy): domain Eukaryota; kingdom Viridiplantae; phylum Streptophyta; class Magnoliopsida; order Fabales; family Fabaceae; genus Ormosia; species Ormosia emarginata. The sequence goes on along the minus strand of JAQQTP010000074.1, from coordinate 26,333,041 downwards.
AAATAGTACTGTCAAGTGGTGGCATACTATTATGGAAAATACTGATAATGAAGTTATTTGTGTATCTTGGCTCCTGCACTTGCATAGAGGAATGTGTCAGTTTGGTTCAAATTGGCAATTGGCTGACAAGATGAATTACACCGTAGTGCGGGTGCGATAGGCGTAGTGTGGTTCATTGAGTGAACTTGGAGGCATTAGTGTGCAGAGGATTCCACATGTGAACAATTGGTAGCTCCTTTGTGCCATGGTAACGGGCAACACACTAGCGATCTTGACAAGCACTATTCTTAATCAGGATTAAGTGGAGACTGTCCAGTACAATGCCTGTTGTATACGATGTTTTGATTGTGTACTATTTACACGACGTTTGACTGTGTAATATTTGGCTAGGGAGCTGGAGCTACGGACAGACCTTCCGGATCATTCTCTCTGATGTTTGTATTTAGCTCCATGGAGTAGGAATGAGTCTGTGTATAGATGCATATGTGGTCTGCATCATAATGTGATTATTTATATTTGATTTGAGATATTATGTATGATGTGATAATATGAATTATTGTATCAACTGTTATATCTATATGTACTGTCATTTTCTGTATTGCCATGTTAGCAGTGATGTAGATTGTCTCACCTCTTTGTATATATTTTTTTGTACTATTATTTATGTTCCGTAAAGTCTTTGAGGAAGAAGAAGAGGAGCAGCCTCTGGATTGTCAATATGAGGAGGAGTAGCATCTGAGCGATCAGTGCGAGGAGGGCGAGCCTCTAGATCATCCATATCATTTGGATTGATTGTGACGCAGTATGGGTTTACTAGACTTTTTGGGATTCGTGAAACTAGAGTTTTATGGAGGTTCCGAGGCCTGGCGTCTACGAGCTGATAGGGAGTCAGTTGTTTATGTGATACATTTGACTGTGTCTCTTCGTAGGGAGTTTGATGGAGCTCCGATGTTCTCTACTACCGTCTATGTGCATTTGGAGTTGCCCTTGACTATTAGGCGCTATTGGGGTGGACATTTCCATGCCCCTAGTGAGCTTAGTAGTGTGTCGACAGCACGGACTTTTGTTCGTAGAGCTTCACAACATCCATGGTTTCTATTTTCTAATGATCTCCCTGAAAAGGATCTGTTCAGAGGATCAGAACTTCTAGATGTGCACTTGGACTAGTTTATGTTTTGTATAACTTATTATAAACAGATTTTCTACTTTATTAAATAGTTTGTTGTATGCAAATATTTGTATCTTTAAAGACAAAATCATATCTATAATTATGGTGTGTATTTGATAGTTTGTTTTATTTCATGTTCTGTTTATTTTATTTAATGATATAATGTATGTACTTTTGGGACTGATGAAAAAAAAGAAAATTTTTCACAACTTATATTATTATATATTAAGAAATGATTTATAACTTGGGTAAAGGTTTATTATATTTGTCGTAAATGTGATATCTTAAGGAGGGTGTTACAAACATCATGAAACCTAGCTACCTTCCTTTGAGTGTTTCTTGCTGAAGGCCATTGGTAGCTGTCGGCAGCTATTTCTTCCAATTGGACAATGAAGAGGTAGTAGTCCCTTGTGAAAGGAGTAAATCTGGTGCCAATAATGAATTTCATGGTGAGGGCACCTTCTCAAAAGGTCCTTGTACCTTTCCATCGGCTTAAATAATTATATTTCAATTCTCAAGTTATTCTATAATCATGACTCAATTAGAAAGTTGCGTGAATGACAGTGCTCTGGAGTGTTATTCATCAATCCAACACTTCCCTATAAAAGTACTTGTTCCATTAAGAAATCACACTCCTCCTGAGTAGTTATAGATCCTGGTAGAAAAGCTGAACTCTATGACTCAATCCTTATTTCAAGGGAAGAGATCTATGAATAGCATCTGTACGAGACACCAAGGTGTTCTTGAAGGTGTATTCCTCCAAAAGTTTGTCAAATTCATTAGGATTTCATTTTGCAAACCGCAAATTGGACACATGTTTGAATCATTTGGATAATGGCCAGTTTGATTTCAAATCATTATGCGCGAGATGGGAGGTTTGAAGATACTTGATTGAAGATTTCCCAAAAAAGGGATTAGCAAATTCCCTTAGAGGCCTTATGATCATTGTTTTATAGCCAGGTTGATAAATACCTTATTCACAAAAGAATGAAATAGTAAATCAAAATGTAATAAAAGTTGTTGTTAAGACTTGATTATGTTATATTGGAAAGCTCAATATCTGTTGCTTATATTAGCAATACAAAATGAAGAATAGTTCCCCGCAGAATTCAGTTTCTTTTTTTGAAAAACTTTTTAGTCGAAACCTACCACTCTTTTGCTAACCGTGAGTACAAAGAATGCAAAAGTAATAAAAGTGATAAGTAAGATCGTCTCCATTTCAATTGTTACTATGGTAATTTCTAAATCTAAAATTAATATACAAATCAATTCTTTTCAAGCAAACGTAATGTTGTGAATAGGGTTGATAAATAAATTACAATGCATAAAGGAAGGATTAAAGATAGGCGGAGAACATTTGAAAACTCTTTTGGACCTCCTCTTTAATCGAAGACATGACTCCTTTATGAGCAAACAAATGATTAGATTTGAAGTTCTTGCAGAAACTAGCTTAGTTAAAAGCCTATGTCTAGGATGGATAACCCTATGTTATTTTCCTAGCCCACTATGCGTCCATGAGAACCAAAGCAAACAACAAGCATTAAGATCGATTCTCAACTAAGACTATGCACGGCTAATAGGTATATGTTTATCCTATTAACGAATCAACCTATTCCACCATTAGAATGAAATTGAACAACAATCTACAACAAAAGCAAAACAAGTGCAGCACATACGAATGATCTAAAACCTAAAGTCCTATGTCTAGGCTCAATATATTTCAACAAATCACCCACAAGTTGATCAGGCAAATGGGAGCATTAAGCACCATACGATAGAACAAAACCCAAATCATTTATATGAACTTACAAGGAGTACAAAATAATCAATGTTCAAAAGAAGATTCAAAGGATAATCTAAACACAACTAGCTACTCAATGAATATGAAAATGTGATACAAAAAGCCATATTCAAGATAAATGGGAGATATGGAAGACAAGAAATAGAATAAGAAGCCCCAATGGTTTGAATCTTGAACCTTGAATCTCCTTCCAAGACAAAGATACCCTTAGATCTCGGATTCTTCAATCCTCTTTCAACCCCGAAATGCCACCTAGCTGTTGATTCTCCTATAGGCAAAAGCCCTAACATGTACTAAAAGAGGCAGAGGAAAGAAAAATAAGAAAACCTTTATAAAAAAGCAGAATACGAGTGGTTTTTTATCCCCCCCCCCCCTTCCAGATCATAACATGATCAGAGTTTGTTGACAACTTTGTCACCTCATTCTTCACCATATCCAGAATCAATGGATTTAGTCTTCTTTGGGGCTACCTCTTTGGTTTAGCTCCCTCCTTAAGCAATATTCGATGCATGCACATAGAAGGATTAATACCAGGAATGTCTGCAAGTATCCATCTAATTGTTTTCTTATGCTCCCCTAGAATTTACAGTAATTTCTTTTCTTGTTCATCATTGAGGTCTTTTTCTACAATCACTGGCAACTTCTCACCATCTTCCAAATATACATATTAAAGGTGTGCATGTAGAGGCTTCAATTCCAGTTTGGGTGTTTGCACTATGGAGGGAGGCAATTTGGTGGTGGGAATTGCTTCAGTAGACTAAATTTTTGCACAACCAAAAGTTACTACATAATCTGTACAGTCAGACTCATTATTTCACAAATATACAAAAATTTCAGAACACACATCACACTTGACAGCACCATAACAATCAGCACATGAACATACTAATTTAGAATCATAAAAAATATCCAGATCAGGGAACTCAACACACAACTCATCACAATTGTCCTCAACCAATTCATCAAGCAAGTCTATATGTAAAACAAAATGCTCTTCCATGGGATGCTTCATTGCATCAAAGACGTTGAACTGCACTATTATATCTCCAAACCTCATTGAAAGAGTTCAAACATGCACGTCTATTTTCGTCCTTGCAGTCTTGAGGAATGACATCCCTAAAATGATTGGAGCCTTGTTGGATTATGACTCCCCCTCCATATCCAAAATGTAAAATTCAACAAGAAGAATCAACTCATCCACTATCACCAAAACATCCTCTATCAAGCCTACTGGGTATGCATTGCTTCTATTTGTCAGCTGAATCACAATACCAATTACTATAAAAAGGTCTGAGTCTAAGAGAATTGAAAATAGACATAGGCATCACATAAATTGAAGCTCTAAGATCCAACATTGTATTCTCAAACTTGCAATTACTTATAATGCATGGAATTGTAAATGTACATGGATGCTTGCATTTTTTAGGAATTAGCTGAATGAGGGTTGAAACATTCTGCCTGATACTAACTCTTTGATTGTCCTTCAATCTCCTCTTGTGCGTGCACAACTCCTTTAGAAAATTAGCATACTTTGGAATTTACTTAATTGCATCCAATGAAAGGAATCTTCACTTATAGCCAACTTTCTTGAAAACAACTTTAGAAATTTTTTCATCTTTTACAACAATCCATTTTGGCACAGAAGTGTTCTTTGTGGGAATACTAAGTAGGCATTACATGATCGGGTTCTTCTTTCTCACTCTAACTTCTAATTTTTTATAAATAAAGATTTTAGCCTTCGAGGTAGAGATCAGAATTTTCTCTGAAGATTTTGCTTATAATGGCAAAATCAATTTTCTATGTTGACTGCTACTTGTTTATTAGTTGAAGGTCTTCTTCCATCTTGCCACTTCTCAACATAATAGTAATGACATTTCCCTTTGGGTTTGGATTTGTCTGGGTAGGAAGTTAGTTAGAGCCTTATGCCTTCAATTGACTCAATGAAGAAGCCAACTGTCTAATCTGAGTTTCCAAATTCTGAATGGTAGCTTGTGTTCTTTGCTGGAATTGGATGTTGTTGGTGGCTGTATGCTTGACTAGGTCCATCAATGTAGGCTCAGATTGAGTAGGACCTTATTGTTGCATAGGTAGCTATAAATCATTACAACTAGAGTAAAATAGTTGTTGAATTGCATATCCAATTAGTCCAAAACTTTGCTAAAATTGGTGTAGCCAACTGGATGAAATCCACTTTCCAAGCTACTACAAGAAAAGTCCATTTGCCATATCTGAAAAAGTTAGATGATCCCTCCACAAGGTCTAACAACAAATCCGTGAGTAAGGGTTGAATCTAAAAGTCATAGCAATCTTTTGTTGTTAAGGTACACACAGGTTTTGTTGGTGTATGCCCTAGAGGCCAATACATTTTGTCTGTATTTACATATATTGTATTATGCTAATTTTAATATATGAGGCATTTCATTTATTGTGTTCTTTTTTATAAACATAATAAAGTCTTTAGAATAGTAAGTTTGATACCATGGGACATCAAGTGGATGACTTGATCGTGAGATCCTATTGGATAAAATACTATTCTTAAATGTCCCTAGTCAAGTATTATTGTTAATTAGGACAACAATAATGCATTGAGACTAGTATGTGCGTAGACTAATAACCGCATCTCACGGGTCATGGATATGAGATATCAAGTCTTCACATGGATACATATTAGAGTAATGATGTATTGGACAGACCTGCCATAAGAACGCTATGTGGATCTTTACGTGAGTGTCATAAGCGATTCTCATAGTGATAATGGTGTATGTGGTCCTTTGACCTGAAATCACTACGATTCCTACATGAGGAGTTGTGTGTTTTAATGACATCAAACGTCATCTATAACAAGATCATTATAAAGTTAGTTATTAGACATACCGCGATTCATGTGGAAGGATATGAGTGACCTAGATAGGATTTGTCCCTCCTACATAACAGGAGTGATATCTTCGGGGCCCATAATTAAGTGAGACTACGAAATGCATGGCCATGTTCAAATAAATCAATATGAGATATTAATATCATTTGTTATTACTATATCTACTCGAAAATCAGGAAACTGAAGATTGAACTAAACAAGGGTGACACGTTCCATGCCTTGTGTTCAATCCAAATATCTGGACAAAAGGACTAAACTACACGTAACATTGGTCACAGATAGGTTATGTCAAATTACTGACATTCTCATTACTTGGGTAGTAGTGATGTGTTGCTAGATACCGCTCACTATTTGTAATATTAAAATGAGAGTTTAATATTACTACTAACGTCATGAGAACCTGCAGGGTCGCACACTTAGAGCAGACTAAATTGGAGCAATAAGGATCCAAGTTGGACTCGGATTCAATTGTGGGCCTAACTCATAACAGTTGAGTCTAGGATTGCATAGCATACCTTGCTACTACTCACACTCACTTAAGACAGTCACTATTATAAATAGTACTACTAAAGGGGCTGCTAGTAAAATATTACAGAACCCTAGCCGCACCTACAGAAAGTGAGTCAGAGAGTGACAGGTTTCTTTCTCTTCTCTTCGCAGCTAGCACTGTTGTAGAGAGGTCAGACTCCAAGACTGCAAACGTTGGACGTTTTGCAAGTCTGTTCATATGGATATCGCAGAGACATTGTCGCTATTACGGTATTGGTGATTCACGTCACTTGTGTTTATCATGCTTCAAGATGTAAACATTTTAAAACTCGGATTATGGCTTTTCGCATAGATCCTATGAGGGAATTTTATTATTCCGCTGCGTGATTCTTATCCGCAATTCCCAACAGTGGCATCAGAGCCACTTGCGAAGCCATGATTCGATTTTTCTACTCTTCTTGTTATATGAAATAACATGATTCATTGCTTTCTTTTCGTAAAAGATATGATCTTTATATGTTTTTTCTGAAATTGAAATAATGCTTTATGAAATCGTGTTCTGTTTGATTTGTTGTGTACAAAACATGTTGATGTTTTTGAAACCATGAAGATATTCATATGATTCTGTGAAAACCATTTTGACAGCTTTTTGTTTCTGCATTTTTCTAGTATATGTATATATGTGATATGTATGATTCTATTAAAAACCATTTTGAATGCTTTTTGTTTCTGCATTTTTCTGGTATATATGCGATATATACATAACAACGCGGTGTAAGGTTTTGGAAACCTTGTTTTCAGTTTGCGGCGACATCGAAGCAAGCCTTGGCTGCCTTCACAGAACAGCAGGGACGCAAGGGTTCTCGAATCCTTGTTTTTGTAAAGAGGCACGTTGCAAGGTTTTAGAAACCTTGTTCTTGGTTTGCGGTGGCTATAAGGCTTCCTCATGACATGAAATGTTCATGTCTTCACGCGTTCTGGAAACCCTATTTCTAGATAGGTGATGGTGGTGTGAGGAACCCTTGTGGCATATGAAGCATTCATGTGTTTGCGAGCCTTGGGGTTCAAATGTTGTAGCCCTAGCCGTCATAGAGACGAAAGGGGTGCTGCCCTGAACCCCGTTGCGTGGTGTGTGATATTCAATAGCGCGATATTCAAAATCATTTTTATAACTCACAAAATAATAATGTGTTATTGCTTTGTGTTTATATGTACTTAGTGATGCATAGTGCATGGTTATGGCCTTAGTCCTTTTTTATGCTTTTTTGGTTATTTTAAATATGACCTGCGTGTTGTGCCTTTCTCTCTACATTCTAATAGTGCATTCTCTTCTCATCTAACTCCCCTCGAATGTAAAAGAGGTTTCTATATAATGTAATCTTGGTGTGGAGGCAAAAAGACGGCATCAGGTGAGGATGTTGGTGGGAGACGCTTGGTGAAGCTGGCTTAGTTAATGCTACTCTCTTAGAGGCCATAACCATGTCACGTTTATTATATGCTTTATATGTATGAGATGCATGGATGATGTTTATGGTATGTTAAACAAGTTTAATAAATGGTGAGATCTAATAATAAAAATTCCCTCAAAGTAAATATTAAGTCATTATGTGATGCCTTCCAATGCGTGGCACTCATCAAGACTAGTATCGATGAAGTATAGGTCTGCCAAAGCGTGATGCCTTTATCTATATTAGTAAGACGCGATGGGATAAGAGTAATATCCAATTGCCAACCATTGGCTCTGATTTAACTAGGCCATTTCAATAGGATTGAAGGCTTAGAGGCATGGAGTTGGGCTTTAGTCCATTACATGGATTAGACTAAGTGTTATTCACCTAACTATCCAAGAGTTGCATGTGATGTAATTAGAAAGAGTTTCCTACCTAAATAACTGGATTTTGGGCGATCAGCCAAAGCTAACTAAAAGCTAGGTGAAATATGGATCTTGACCCACTAGGAAATCTTTCGATGGGATTTTCTGAGTCAATGCTGAGGGTCATTGATTTGAATAAAATAGTGGGAGACATATTTAATTAAAGACCTTGTTAAATATGTTTATGGCATGATACTTATATTTTGCATATTTCTGTTGATAGATTACCATGGCAACAAAAACTTTAAGTAACTTATCATTGCGATCAGTCTTTGAGAAGGACAAGTTATCTGGGACAAATTTCCTAAACTGGTATAGGAACTTGAGGATTATCCTCAAGCAAAAGAAAAAGTTATATGTTTTAGAATAACTTATTCTTGAGCCACCTGCTACTAATGCCCCTAGAGCTGAAAGAGATGCTTATAAGAAGCATCAAGATGATGCTTATAAGAAGCATCAAGATGATGCCTTAGACGTCAGATGTCTAATGCTAGCCACCATGAACTTTGAGCTCCAAAAGTAACATGAGAACATGGATACCTATGACATGATCGCACACCTCAAAAAGCTCTATTAAGAGCAGGCTAGACATGAGAGATATGAGGTCTCTAAAGCACTGTTTCAGTGCAAGTTGGTAGAAAGAAGCCTTGTTGGTGCTCATGTACTCAAGATGATTGAGTACATTGAAAACTTGGAGAGACTTGATTTTCCTTTGGGCTAAGAGTTGGCCACTGACTTAGTCTTGCAATCGTTGTTGGAAAGTTTTAGTCAATTTGTCATGAACTACAACATGAATGAAATTGACAAATCACTACCAGAGCTGCTAAGCATATTGAGAACTGCTGAGCAAAACATAAACAAAGGCAAAGGAAAGGCCATAATGACGGTCCAAAAGAATAAGGATAAGAAACAGCAGAAAAAGCACAAGGACAAGTGGAAGGGCAAGGGCAAGGATAAGTCCAAGGCCAACACTTCTAGCTTGAAACCAGTGGGTGGAGTGGCTAAGAAAGCTACATGCTTCCACTGTGGTCAGACTGGACATTGGAAGAGGAACTGTACTAAGTACCTAGAGGAGCTCAAGAAGAAGAAGGGAAGTGAGACTTCCACTTCAGGTATTTTTGTTACAGAAGTCAATTTATCTATTTCTGCATCATGGGTATTAGATACTGGATGTGGATCTCATATTTGTATAAATGTGCACGATCTAAAGAGCAGTACACTATTGACTAAGGGTGAAGTCAACCTACGAGTAGGAAATGGAGCAAAGGTTGCTGCACTAGCCATAAGGACTTATTTATTAGCTTTGCCCACTGGGCTTGTAATTGAATTGGATAATTGTTATTTTGTGCCTGCTATTAGCAAGAATATCATTTATGTTTCTTCTTTGGACAAGAAAGGTTTTACTTTTATAATAAAGAACAAAAGTTCTATTTATTTGAATGATATTTTCTATGGTAGTGCACATCTGAGTAATGGACTTTATGTCCTTGATCTCAAAACGTCCATCTATAACATAAATACAAAGAGGTTCAAGTCAAATGATATGAACCCGACTTATCTCTGGCATTGTCGTTTGGGCCACATAAATGAGAAACGCATCTCTAAACTCCATAAAGATGGATTCTTGGACTCGTTTGATTTTGAATCATATGAGATATGTGAATCTTGTTTATTGGGGAAGATGACTAAGGCCCCATTCATTGGGCAAGGTGAAAGAGTTAGTGATCTTTTGGGTCTCATACATAGTGATGTATGTGGGCCACTAAACACACTAGCTAGAGGCGATTTTCAATATTTCATTATATTTAGTGATGATTTCAGTAGATATGAATTTGTATATCTTATGAAGCACAAATCAGAATCCTTTGAAAAGTTCAAAGAGTTCAAGAATGAAGTACAAAACCAACTTGTCAAGAGTATTAAAATCCTTCGATCAGATCGAGGAGCTAAATACTTAAGTCAACAGTTTGATGATCATCTGAAAGAGTGTGGGATAATATCTCAACTCACTCCTCCTAGAACACCACAATGGAATGGTGTTTCTGAAAGGAGGAACCGGACCTTATTGGACATGGTCCGATCCATGATGAGTCATGCAGACCTTCCAGGCTCCTTCTGGGGACATGCTCTGTTAACAGCAACTTTCACACTTAACCGTGTTCCATCTAAGACGGTTCAATAGACACCATATGAGATATGAACTGGGAGACAACCCAATATGTCTTTTATGAAGATTTGGTGTTGCGAAGCTTATGTGAAACGTCAAGTTTCTAATAAGCTTGGCCCTAAATCAGATAAATGCTTCTTTGTGGGGTATCCTAAGGAGACTAAGGGATACTATTTCTATAATCCTACCGAGGGCAAAGTATTTATCGCACGGACTGTTGTATTCCTAGAAAAGGAGTTTATCTCCAAAGGAACCAGTGGGAAGAAAGTAGAACTTGAAGAAATTCAAAGTTCACAGAGTAGTAGCAAACCGATGGTGAAAATAGAGCAGCCTCCACAAGTCGTTGTGGAACCACAATCTACTCTAGTAGCACAAGACCCACATAGGTCTAACAGGATACGTCATCAACCAGAGAGATATGGATTTCTCATAACCCAGCAAGGTGACATATTTCTCATAGATCAAGATGAGCCTGTGACTTACCAAGAAGCCATTATTGGCCCAGAAATCAAAAAAATGGCTTAAGGCCATGATATCTGAAATGGAATCCATGTATGCCAACCAGGTATGGACCTTGGTTGACCGACCTGAAGGGGTAAAACCTATTGGGTGTAAGTTGGTTTTCAAGAAGAAAACTGACATGGATGGTAATGTGCATACCTTTAAGGCGCGATTGGTGGCTAAAGGTTTCAAGCAAATTCATGGTGTAGACTATGATGAGACGTTTTCCCCAATTGCGATGCTTAAATCCGTTCGGATCTTGCTTGCTATTGCAGCATACTATGATTATGAAATCTGGCAAATGGATGTCAAAACTGCTTTTCTTAACGGAAATCTTCTTAAGGATGTGTACATGACACAACCTGAGGGTTTTGCCACTCCACAGGATGCTAGAAAGGTGTGTAAGTTGCAACGATCTATTTATGGATTGAAGCAAGCTTCCAGAAGCTGGAATCTTCATTTTGATGATACGATCATACAATTTGGTTTCATCAAGAATGAAGAAGAATCTTGTGTCTACAAGAAGGTTAGTGGGAGCACAGTTATTTTTCTGGTGTTGTATATAGATGACATTCTACTCATCGAAAATGACATCCTTACCTTACAGTCTGTAAAGACTTGGTTAAGGAAGTGCTTTCTATGAAGGACTTGGGCGAAACCACCTATGTATTAAGTATCAGGATCTATAGAGATAGATCACAGAGATTGCTTGGCCTAAGTCAGAGTACATACATAGACAAAGTGTTAAGACAATTTAACATGCATGAATCTAAGAAAGGACTCTTGCCTATGTTGCATGGTGTAAGCTTATCTAAGGCTCAATCCACTTCCACCTAAGATGGGAGGGATCACATGAGTAAGATTCCATATGCATCTGCAATTGGATCTATCATGTATGCCATGTTATTTACTTGACCATACATCTCGTATACTTTGAGCATGACGAGCAAGTACCAGTCTAATCCCGGTGAGAGTCACTAGAGTGCTGTCAAGAACATCCTTAAGTACTTGAGAAGGACTAAGGATTCGTTCTTGGTATATGGAGCCGAGGAAGAACTAGTAGGGTTACACTAATGCTAGTTTCCAAACCGATAAGGATGACTCCGGATCGCAATCGGGTTTTGTTTATTGCATGAATGGTGGGGCTGTGAGCTAGAAGAGTTCAAAGCAGGAGACAGTCGCCGATTCTACCACAGAGGCTGAGTATATTGTTGCCTCCAATGCAGCAAAGGAGGCCGTTTAGATTAGAAAGTTTATTATTGAGCTTGGTGTAACTCTTAGCATTGTGGACTCAGTGGACTTCTATTGTGATAATAATGGAGCCATTGCACAAGCTAAGGAGCCTAGATCTCACCAGCGATCCAAATATATACTTAGGCGCTTCCATCTCATTCGAGAGGTCATTGATAGAGGAGATGTGAAGATATGCAGAGTATTAATAGATGATAACATTGCCGATCCACTAACGAAGCCTCTTGCACAGCAGAAGCATGAGGGTCACACTAGGTCTTTAGGTATTAGACATCTGCCTGATTAGCTCTAGTGCAAGTGGGAGATTGTTGGGGTATACCTTAGAGGCCAATACATTTTGTTTGTATTTACATACATTGTATTATGCTAATTTTAATATATGAGGCATTTCATTTATTTTGTTCTTTTTTTATAAACATAATAAAGTCCTTAGAATAGTAAGTTTGATACCATAGGACATCAAGTGGATGACTTGATCGTGAGATCGTATTGGATAAAATACTATTCTTAAATATCCCTAGTCAAGTACTATTGTTAATTAGGACAACAATAATGCATTGAGACTAGTATGTGCATAGACTGATGACCACATCTCACGTGTCAAGGATATGAGATATCAAGTCTTCACATGGATACATATTAGAGTAATGATGTATTGGACAGACTCGCCATGAGAACGCTACGTGGATCGTTACGTGAGTGTCATAAGCAATTCTCATAGTGATAATGGTGTATGTGGTCCTTTGACCAGAAATCACTATGATTCCTACATGAGGAGTTGTGTGTTTTAATGCCATCAACGTCATTTGTAACAAGATGATTATAAAGTTAGTTATTAGACATACCGCGATTCATGTGGAGGGATGTGAGTGACCAAGATAGGATTTGTCCCTCCTACATAACAAGAGTGATATCTTCGGGGCCCCTGATTGAGTGAGACTACGAAATACATGGTCATGCTCAAATGAGTCAATATGAGATATTGATCTCATTTGTTATTACTATGTCTACTCGAGAATCAGGAAACTGAAGATTGAACTAAACAAAGGTGACACGTTCCATGCCTTGTGTTCAATCCAGATATCTGGACAAAGGGACTAAACTACACGTAACATTGGTCACGGATAGGTTATATCAAGTCACTGATATTCTTATTACTTGGGTAGCAGCGATGTGTTGCTAGATACCACTCACTGTTTATAATATTAAAATAAGATTTTAATATTACTACCAACCTCATGAGAACCTACAGGGTCGCACAATTAGAGCAGACTAAATTGGAGCAATAAGGATCCAAGTTGGACTCAGATTCAATTGTGGGCCTAACTCATAACAGATGAGTCTAGGGTAGCACAACTTACCTTGCTACTGCTCACATTCACTTGGGGCAGTCACTATTATAAATAGTACTGCTAAGGGGGCTGCTAGTAAGATATTACAGAACCCTAGCCGCACCTATAGAAAGTGAGTCAGAGAGTGACAGGTTTCCTCCTATTCTCTTCGCAACTAGCACTGTTGTAGAGAGGTCAGACTCCAACACTGCGAACGTTGGACATTTTGCAAGTTTGTTCATATGGATACCGCAGAGACATCGTTGCTATTACGGTGTTGGTGATTCACATCGCTTGTGTTTATCACATTTCAAGAGGTAAACATTTTAAAACTCGGATTATGGCTTTTTCGCATGGATCCTGTGAGGGAATTTAATTATTCCGCTTCGTGATTCTTATCCGCAATTCCTAACAGGTTTACCATGGAAAATACCTATAGCAGTAACATAAGTCTGTGGTGCAGGATTGTCTTCTTGGAGTGTGGGGCACGCATCTGTGGGATGGGTTGGACAAGCACAAATTCCACACAATTTTCCAGGCCATTGCATAGGTATTTGCTGCCCCATTGTCAATTGCCTCACTAAGGAAGTCAACTCATCAAGTCTATTATCCATCCTTTGTTAGTCAGTATGAGACACCTAAACCTCATTCACTTCCTTAGTGGGAGTAATCATCCTAGTACTAAACTGTTGGGAGTTAACAGCCATGTTTGTACTCAGATCTCTAGCATCAGCTGGGGTTTTGTCAACTAATGCACCTCCATTAGAAGCATCAATCCTACTTCTGTCCATAGGGAACAATCCCTCATAGATATACTGAATCAATAGTTGGTCACTGATTTGATGGTGTGGGCAGCTTGCACATAATTTCTTGAACCTCTCCCAATACTCATGCAAAGTCTCTCCAAAATTTTGCCTTATCCCACATATATCTTTTCTGATAGCAGTAGCTCTGGACGCAAGAAAAACTTCTCTATAACAAAATTAAATTACGTAAAGTTTTTCCCGGCCCGAAAATTTTTATTTTCCTGACACGGAGTAAATCACTCAAAACGATCAAAAATGCTGACCAAAAAAACAAAATAATTTTATAGTATCCAGAAATTTCTAAACAGTAAAATTCTGTTAACTACCAAAATTACTGCTTAAGAGATAGGAAATTTTGGGATGTTACAATACTCCCCCTCTTTATAGAAATTTCGTCCTCGAAATGTAATAGCCATGATTTTACACCCTCGGAATAAATAATGACATTATTCCTTTATCTTTTCTTCTAGTTCCCTCGTAGTTTCACCTCTTATGTTATTCCAAACGATCTTAACCAATGAAAGTTCTTTATCTCTTTATCAATTATTTTTTCCTGATCAAGCAGATATCTCAAACTCTTATGATTACTGACGATGTTAAATGTTACTCCAGAAAGAAAGTATTTCCATACCTTTGATACCAATACAGTGGCTACCAACCTTCATTCATGCGTAGAATAGTTTTTCTTTTCCTCTTGTAACTTCCATTTCCTCCGAACAAGTACACATCTTAAACTCTGATGTTACGCATCACTTAAAATTTCCTTGTCCTCGTATCACTTCATTTTCCAGCTTTAGCTTCTTTAACTGGAAACGTCTCCCTAACCGAGTTCTCCTTTCAACCGCATTATATCAAATACTATAACATAGATTTTAAATAGGAATATCCTTTCTTGCAAATTTCAGTATATGAAAGAATATTTATGAAGGTCAGAAAGAAGAAGATAGCAACACGATTTGATATGTTATCAAGCATATTCAACAAGAATTTGATTTTGCCTGATTTTTAAGAATGAGTTTTTCTGGAACACTAACACTGTATTGAGACAATCTCGTAGGATATGGTTGAAAAATAACTAATCTGTTTTCAAAGATCACGTCTGTTTATGAAACAGATCAAACTAACACAAAGTTTTGATCTATAACAATAATTTCAATAACTTGGGTAGCTCGATCGGTTAAGAATAGAAATAGAATTAAACAAATCAGAGGATAATGAATGACTCTAACATATAATTGATCTACTCAATCATATGCCATAAGGAATAGGTTATTCACAGAAATATTCAGTATGATTTATAGGATTAGCTCCAATGACACAATCTCCATTGTTTAAAACTTCCGCTCCGAACACTCTCGTTCCATTCGACGTATCGACTTTCTCTACTATTTGAGATTTTACTAACAGAAAACTCTGTTTTCAATGGAACACAATCTCTGGAAATGTGTCCAAACTTTTCGCAAATTATTTTCTTTAACATACAATCCTTAGTTAAGTGCCCCTTTCCACACTTCTTACATTTCGGTGTAGATGTCACAGTCAAACTAAACCTGTCATTACTAGTACTTTCTCCACAAGATTGTTGTTGTTGTTCACTTCTTGGAGATTGCAAGTACATTTTCTGTTGGAATCGCTTGACCTTACGATTTCCCCTTTTTCGTAACCAATATAGTCCAACGTTACAGGGTCTCTGTTCAGCGATCCTCTGTTCGTGCAGAGGTCTTTCCACATTGCTCCCGTTGCTGCCGTAGCTGCAACTGCATTACTAGTAACATGTTCCACTTCCACACAAGTACAACTATCCCGAGCCATTTCTTTTTTTTTTCTTGAGGCGTGCGGATCGAAATACAATGGATCTGATATCCATTATAAACAACATTGTTTCCTTTCGGAAATCAATAACACAGAGAACATAACACAAGCAAAACAGACCTAACTACAAACCCCAAAAGACTCAAACCGTGCTCTGATAACAACTAATGTAACACCCTCCCTAGGGTATCACATGTCTGACTCCCGACTCATAATTTGAAAATAAATTCGCACAAAGTTTGAGTTATAAAAAGTGGGTTTTAAAATTTCTTCTTTACTGAAACATAAATTTACTGAAAATATTAGGTAATATTGAAAATCATATTTCAACTATTCATTATGCAATATTGACACTAATTAATATTTCATAATTTAAAGAGAAATATAAAACTAACAGACTCTTTTTTTTTAACAGTAGCAAACCCCATGACGGGTCCTACTTAATAGTACGGTACAACACTAACGTTAAAACTTAACATACTTATTCTGTTGTGTATCCATCTTGTTGCATCAGACATCTGTTCTACATCTGTTCTTTGTCAACACTGCACACCTTCGAGTCCTGAATGTCCACTCCTTATTGTTGTCACCAATCTCAAAGTATCCATCGCCCGTTATGTCTAAGACAACTCGATCCTTCTATTATTTGATTTTAACAGTACAGACACAGCAAAACAACATAACAAAGAGGTGAGATCACCTACGCCAATACCAACATGGTAGCACTGAGATAACACAAACAACATATCATACAAACATATCATGCCATCAACATTAATCAACTATCCTCATCCAATCATTTATCAGTTCAATTATTATAAACAACAATTATGATAATGCCCTCAACATTGTCTAATTATCATCATCATCATCCAAGTTTTCAAAACAATTGTCATAGCCAATATTCCTCAATTAATATATCACACAAATATAAATGTCAGATTATGCATGTGCACAAAGACTCAGTTTTTCAAAAACAACTCTATGGAGGTTTTCACAATTTCGAGGAGAATGCTCTGTCAATTGTCAGCCTTAGCCCAAAGACAATCTTCCAGTTGTTGAAAAGAATCGTGTTCTTGTTAGCTATCGTCAATGCGTTGCAACGGACTGCATCGCCAAGTGGCACAGGGTACTCGCCAGCTGTCCATTGGTCGACCGCCGCACCTCGACGCCCCCAAGATCCATCATAGACCTCACTATCAATTCTCATTCCCTCTTCAACCATAAGGGCCATATACAACGCAAGAATATATCAGTGCAAGTCCAACCCCAAAGGGCCAGATCTTTTCAATTTCATTATTTCAATGTATCATATGCCTCAACGCATGTTTTTCCAATGCATGTATAAAGCACCAAATCCAATCACAGGCATCTATTTCCAATGCATATAAATTGTACCAAATTATACTGTATTTTCAACAGCAAAATCATGTTATCACATTTTCATAATTATAAAACACTTTCGTCGTGTTTTCACAAAATTGCGCAACATTTTCGTTACGTTTTCACAATTCCAAAACGTTTTTGTTATGTTTTCAAAATATCGTAACACTTCTGTTACGTTTTTCAAAATGCCGCAACTCTTCTGTTACACTTTTAAATCACGTACTAATTTTTTAACGTTTTTCTCAATCATGTAAAAATATACGTTTCTCAAATCCCATAATATTTTTCCACTATTTCAAAATCGTGTAACTTAAAAATCATCCTTTTAAGTCGCGTAAATCATTTTCTTTCATTTTCAAAATATTTAAAATACTTTTCAAATCACATAATGATTTTTCGCTATTTTCACAATCACGTAAAAATAATTCATCACTTTTCCATCACGTAGTGATTTTTCAATAGTAATTCAGATTACGTAAATTATTTAAATATAATTCAAATCGCGTAGAAATATTTCAACGTATTTAAAATCGCGTAATATTTTACTGTATTTCCAAACATTTAGAAATATTTTACTGTATTTCAAACCACGTACTTTAAAATTACGTTTTCAAGATATGTAAATAATTTTTTCACCACAATTTCATTACAGAAAATATTTCTCAACCTTCAAATATTCCTTTTTCAACTTTTCTTAAAATAATATAACTTTATACTTCATGTAATATATTTTCTTACTCAAGAAAATCTTTTTCCACATTTCTTTACTCAAGAAATCCTTTTCCAAAATATAATTCATAAAATCACTTTTCTATTGATATAAATCAACATTTCAAAACTTAACATTTTCTAACGTATTTTCAAAACTCAAAAATAAGTTATACATTAGTAACTTTTCAAATCACCATTATGTTCTCCATTTTTCTCAAATCACTTCCAAAATCATTCTTCAAAATAAATTAGAGTTCAAACATGTTCAATCCTCTCTTTGTCTTTCGTTTACAAAATTCTCTCAAGTGATAAAAACACTCTGATTCCCTTTCCAAATTCCTTGTATTAAATCAAGTTATGTTTTCACTTTGAAAATCACTTTGTTCATAAAAATCAAGACATTACAAGCCTTTAAAAAATGTGGACATGACTATTGAAACCATCAAATATTTTTCCTTTTAAATTGATATGGTTTTACACAAACAAAACCATTAAAAAATCCTTTACAAAAACGTAAGACTCATAGTCTTTGAAAATCAAATCATTTGTTCATTTCCATTTTTCACTTTCTTTGCAAATCCATTTTCACTTTAGTTACAAATTCGTTTTCACTTTCTTTGCAAATCCTTAAAATCATCATTGTTATTTTCATTTAAATCTCATGTTTAGTAAAACACTTAGAAACTTTTTACACAAAATAAATCAATAAAAATCCTTCTAAAACTGTGTTCATGTACTCTTTGAAAAATAAACTCTTTATTTATTTTCCTTGCTTTTTCTAAACATCCATTTTCATCATTCAAGAAAATATTAATTTTGTGAACACCTATCTTGAGGTGTCTTAACCGAAATTCACCATGTTCTAGGGATCAAAAATTAATTCCCTTGTTCTTGAAAAATTTCAACATGAACCCTAATCAAGGGCATCAAAACCGTAGCTCTTCCTTGGCCATTAGGACCAAAATTAATTTTCTTTCCATCATCAAATCATGGCATACACATACATACACAATATATATATATATATATATATATATATATATATATATATATATATATATATATATATATATATCAAAAGCATACCATATTATCATCATGCATAGTATAAGCATACAATCAAAATCATAAAGTCATGCAAAGCATATTAATCATAGGCAATTAATCAAAGCTCATAAACACATAAATTATTACATGACCAAGGATATGAATCCTCACATGGATTCAACACCCATCAAATATAAGACCATCTCTCACCACCATGCTTAGTTGGTGAGATGGATCTCCCTCTTACCTCTTGAAGATCCTTAAAAGCTCTTTGTTTTGCTTCTTTTTCCAAGTCCTTCATCACCATGGGCTTCTCAAATACAAAACAAAATACATAAAAATTAGTATACTAAGCTTGATTAAGAGGAACCATGGATCAAACATGGTTTAGATCATGAAAAAGAGAAAAGAAATGAAGTTTCCTTACACTTCACCTCAAAAACCCAATAACTTTGATCTTGAAGAAAGTCCAAGAAGCTGAATGATTTAGAGAAAATCTCCAACATGAAAGTTGCTTAGAATATCATGTAGATTCAAGATCTATGGTTGGATGAAAAAAAGAGATTGGATGGTGGTTTTGAGTGTCTTGACCGAATGGTTTCTCTTGAAACCCAAAGATGGAATTTTTGATTTTTGATAGAAACTTGAAGCTTGGATTTGAAACTCAAGATGAATGATTTAGTGAAAACTCATAACTAGAGATGTTCTTAGAATGGTGTTTAGGTTTAGAAAATGTGTTTAGATGAAATTTTAGAAGCTTGGAGACATGGTTTCTAGGTGTTGGCCGAATGGTGTTTCTTGGAGAAGAAAATAGAGTTTTTTGTATTTTGCTTTGGAGAAGATGATGAATAGAAAGCAATTATGATACAAATGATAGAAACCAACAGTTTTGGTCCTCTTTGGAGTGCATGGCCGAAATTCACATGGAGAGACAAGGTAGGAAACTTTTGATAAAGTCTTGGCTTTTTGGAGGTGAAAAAGATGAATTATGATAGCAAATGAATGAAATGCTTTTTGGCTCCTTCCTCATATGCATTGTCGTAGAGTGAAGAGAGAAAAGAGTGATAAAGTGTGATAGGAAATGAAATAATTTTGGCCCCCCTCCAAGAAATTTCCTAAGGAAGAAAACAAAGCAATCATGTAGCATAATTGACTAAAGCAAAGCATGATTGATATAAAGCAATTAATAATGGTCATCAAAGTCTCTTCTAGCTCCAAATTCATTACAAAAACCTTCCCCCCCTCCATCCTTGCATGCAATAATATTGTCATATTTTTCAAGCCATTATTTGGAGCATTTCTAGCCATTGATTAATTCAATGGTTAGGATTTAGGTAGGCTTTTGATTTAGAAGACTTAATCTAGGCCATTAGATTTTTCTCCTTGAAATTCTAGCCATTAGATGTGTCTCCAAAATTAAGGGTCAAGATTACTCCTTCTTACTTTTAATCCAAGGGTCATAATTAGTCTTTGTCACTTTTTAAGACTAAATCTTCACCATTGATTAAATCAAAATCCAATGGTCATAAATGGTCCTTGTTACTTTACAAGACCAAATCTCCACCCTTGATCAATTCTAAATCCAATGGTTGCAAATGGTCAAAGTCACTTTATATGACCAAATCTCTACCCTTGATTTAATCTCCATCTAATGGTTATAAATGATCTTATTCACTTTTAAGATCAAATCTCCACCGTTGATTAAATCAAGATCAAGTCTCTATCGTTAATTAAATCAATGGTGGATATCCAAACCACCAAGGTTGACTTAAGCAATTTAATTTCTATTTTTATCTGCTAAAACCCCACGAAAGAATAGATTTACTGTATTTTTTTTTTCGCCCGATAAATTAAATACCGTACAAAACACAGTACAAGAAATTTTCTAAAACTATTTTCGGATTCAGGTTTAGTAAGATCCCCTGTCTCCATCTAAACAGTACAAATTTTTCTATACGTATAAAAATTTTTACTTTGCGGGACCCACCTGGGCCCACGTATGGCCACCTGGGCCCACATACACCCCTTGGGCCCACAATCAGTAAAAAATTTCATAATCATCCACAAAAATCACAAAAATTATAAAATGCACAAATATCAAATCAGATTACGTAAAATAATTACCTAACGGTAAAAATTAAATTACGTAAAGTTTTCCCCGACCCAAAAATTTTTATTTTCCTGACACGGAGTAAATCACTCAAAACGATCAAAAACGCTGACAGAAAAAACAAAATAATTTTACAGTATCCAGAAATTACTAAACAGTAAAATTCTGTTAACTATCAAAATTACTGCTTAAGAGATAGGAAATTTTGGGATGTTACAATACTCCCCCTCTTTATAGAAATTTCGTCCTCGAAATTTAATAGCCATGATTTCACACCCACAGAATAAATAATGACATTATTCCTTTATCTTTTCTTCTACTTCCCTCGTAGTTTCACCTTTTACGTTATTCCAAACGATTTTAACCAATGAAAGTTCTTTATCTCTTGATCAATTTTTTTTTCTTGATCAAACAGATATCTCAAACTCTTATGATTACTGACGATGTTAAATGTTACTCCAGAAAGAAAGTATTTCCATACCTCTGATACCAATACAGCGGCTACCAACCTTCATTCATGCGTAGAATAGTTTTTCTTTTCCTCTTGTAACTTCTATTTCCTTCGAACAAGTACACATCTTAAACTCTGATGTTACGCATCACTTAAAATTTCCTTGTCCTCGTATCACTTCATTCTCCAGCTTTAGCTTCTTTAACAGGAAACGTCTCACTAACCGAGTTCTCCTTTCAACCGCATTATATCAAATACTATAACATAGATTTTAAATATGAATATCCTTTCTTGCAAATTTCAGTACATGAAAGAATATTTATGAAGGTCAGAAAGAAGAAGATAGCAACACAATTTGATATGTTATCAAGCATATTCAACAAGAATTTGATTTTGCCTGATTTTTAAGAATGAGTTTTTCTGGAACACTAACACTGTATTTAGACAATCTCATAGGATTTGGTTGAAAAATAACCAATTCGTTTTCAAAGATCACGTCTGTTTATGAAACAGATCAAACTAATACAAAGTTTTGATCTATAACAATAATTTGAATAACTTGGGTAGCTCGATCGGCTAAGAATAGAAATAGAATTAAACAAATCAGAGGATAATGAATAACTCTAACATATAATTGATCTACTCAATCATATGCCATAAGGAATAGGTAATTCACAGAAATATTCAGTATGGTTTATAGGATTAGCTCCAATGACACAAACTCCATTGTTTAAAACTTCCGCTCCGAACACTCCCGTTCCATTCGACGTATCAACTTTCTCTACTATTTGAGATTTTACTAACAAAAAACTCTATTTTCAATGGAACACAATCTCTGGAAATGTGTCGAAACTTTTCGCAAATTATTTTCTTTAACGTACAATCCTTCGTTAAGTGCCCCTTTCCACACTTCTTACATTTCGGTGCAGATGTCACAGTCAAACTAAACCTGTCATTACTAGTACTTTCTCCACAAGATTGTTGTTGTTGTTGACTTCTTGGAGATTGCAAGTACGTTTTCTGTTGGAATCGCTTGACCTTACGATTTCCCCTTTTTCGTAACCAATATAATCCAACGTTACAGGGTCTCTCATCCTGAGATTGATTTAACTCTAACAAAATCTTAGTTTAAGAAATCAATTCTTGTTGCGGAACAATCTTCTGAGTTTGTTGTATAATTGCTTCAGCCACTGTTTGTATTACTTCCAAAGTTACAGTCATATCACCACCATTATGTCTCGCTTCCACACGCGTACGCCTATCACGAGTCATTTCTTTTCTTTAAAGATGGACGAATCAAAATAAAATGGAAACTAGATGTAACCATTTCAAATAAACGTTTATTTTCTTGACGTACATTCCTTCATTAAGTACCTTCTTTCACATCAGTTACTGCATTTGGTTTCCTCAATGGTTGCAAATACATCTTCTGTTGAAATCAATCACTTTTCAAATATCCTTAAAAATATCGGGTTCCAAAATTACGTAGTCTTATATTCTAAGACTGATTCTCTTCCATTAGATCCTGAACCTCAACTTTCATTTCTTTTCGCTGTTCAGCGATCCTCTGTTCGTGCAGACATCTTTCCACATTGCTCCTGTTGCTGCCGTAGCTGCAACTGCATTACTAGTAACATGTTCCACTTCCACACAAGTACAACTATCCCGAGCCATTTCTTTTTTTTTTCTCGAGGCGTGCGGATCGAAATACAATGGATCTGATATCCATTATAAACAACATTGTTTCCTTTCGGAAATCAATAACACAGAGAACACAACACAAGCAAAACAGACCTAACCACAAACCCCAAAAGATTCAAACCGTGCTCTGATAACAACTAATGTAACACCCTCCCTAGGGTATCACATGTCTGACTCCTGACTCATAATTTGAAAAGAAATTCGCACAAAGTTTGAGTTATAAAAAGTGGGTTTTAAAATTTCTTCTTTACTGAAACATAAATTTACTGAAAATATTAGGTAATATTGAAAATCATATTTCAACTATTCATTATGCAATATTGACACTAATGAATATTTCATAATATAAAGAGAAATATAAAACTAACAGACTCTTTTTTTTTAACAGTAGCAAACCCCATGACGGGTCCTACTTAATAGTACGGTACAATACTAACGTTAAAACTTAATATACTTATTCTATTGTGTATCCATCTTGTTGCATCAGACATCTGTTCTACATCTATTCTTTGTCAACACTGCACACCTTCGAGTCCTGAATGTCCACTCCTTATTGTTTTCACCAATCTCAAAGTATCCATCATCTGTTATGTCTAAGACAACTCGATCCTTCTATTATTTGATTTTAACAGTACAGACACAGCAAAACAACATAACAAAGAGGTGAGATCACCTACGCCAATACCAACATGGTAGCACAGAGATAACACAAACAACATATCATACAAATATATCATGCCATCAACAGTAATCAACTATCATCATCCAATCATTTATCAGTTCAATTATCATAAACAACAATTACGATAATGCCCTCAACATTGTCTAATTATCATCATCATCATCCAAGTTTTCAAAACAATTGTCATAGCCAATATTCCTCAATTAATATATCACACAGATATAAATGTCAGATTATGCATGTGCACAAAGACTCAGTTTTTCAAAAACAACTCCATGGAGGTTTTCACAATTTCGAGGAGAATGCTCTGTCAATTGTCAGCCTTAACCCAAAGACAATCTTCCAGTTGTTGAAAAGAATCGTGTTCTTGTTAGGTATCGTCAATGCGTTGCAACGGACTGCATCGCCAAGTGGCACAGGGTACTCGCCAGCTGTCTACTGGTCGACCGCCGCGCCTCGACGCCCCCAAGATCCATCATAGACCTCACTATCAATTCTCATTCCCTCTTCAACCATAAGGGCCATATACAACGCAAGAATATATCAGTGCAAGTCCAACCCCAAAGGGCCAGATCTTTTCAATTTCATTATTTCAATGTATCATATGCCTCAACGCATGTTTTTCCAATGCATGTATAAAGCACCAAATCCAATCGCAGGCATCTATTTCCAATGTATATAAATTGTACCAAATTATACTGTATTTTCAACAGCAAAATCATGTTATCACATTTTCATAATTATAAAACACTTTCGTCTTGTTTTCACAAAATTGCGCAACATTTTCGTTACGTTTTCACAATTCCAAAACATTTTTGTTATGTTTTCAAAATATCGTAACACTTCTGTTTTGTTTTTCAAAATGCCGCAACTCTTCTGTTACACTTTTAAATCACGTACTAATTTTTCAACGTTTTTCTCAATCATGTAAAAATATACGTTTCTCAAATCCCATAATATTTTTCCTCTATTTCAAAATCGCGTAACTTAAAAATCATCCTTTTAAGTCGCGTAAATCATTTTCTTTCATTTTCAAAATATTTAAAATACTTTTCAAATCACATAATGATTTTTCGCTATTTTCACAATCACGTAAAAATAATTCATCACTTTTCCATCACGTAGTGATTTTTCAATAGTAATTCAGATTACGTAAAATATTTAAATGTAATTCAAATCGCGTAGAAATATTTCAACGTATTTAAAATCACGTAGAAATATTTTACTGTATTTCCAAACACTTAGAAATATTTTACTGTATTTCAAACCATGTACTTTAAAATTACGTTTTTAAGATACGTAAATAATTTTTTCACCACAATTTCATTACAGAAAATATTTCTCAACCTTCAAATATTCCTTTTTCAACTTTTCTTAAAATAATATAACTTTATACTTCATGTAATATATTTTCTTACTTAAGAAAATCTTTTTCCACATTTCTTTACTCAAGAAATCCTTTTCCAAAATATAATTCATAAAATCACTTTTCCATTGATATAAATCAACGTTTCAAAACTTAACATTTTCTAACGTACTTTCAAAACTCAAAAATAAGTTATACGTTAGTAACTTTTCAAATCACCATTATATTCTCCATTTTTCTCAAATCACTTCCAAAATCATTCTTCAAAATAAATTAGAGTTCAAACATGTTCAATCCTCTCTTTGTCTTTCGTTTACAAAATTCTCTCAAGTGATAAAAACACTCTGATTCCCTTTCCAAATTCCTTGTATTAAATCAAGTTACGTTTTCACTTTGAAAATCACTTTGTTCATAAAAATCAAGACATTACAAGCCTTTAAAAAAATGTGGACATGACTATTGAAACCATCAAATATTTTTCCTTTTAAATTGATATGGTTTTACACAAACAAAACCATTAAAAAATCCTTTACAAAAACGTAAGACTCATAGTCTTTGAAAATCAAATCATTTGTTCATTTCCATTTTTCACTTTCTTTGCAAATCCATTTTCACTTTCTTTATAAATTCTTTTTCACTTTCTTTGCAAATCCTTAAAATCATCATTGCTATCTTCATTTAAATCTCATGTTTAGTAAAACACTTAGAAACTTTTTACACAAAATAAATCAATAAAAGTCCTTCTAAAACTGTGTTCATGTACTCTTTGAAAAATAAACTCTTTATTTATTTTCCTTGCTTTTTCTAAACATCCATTTTCATCATTCAAGAAAATATTAATTTTGTGAACACCTATCTTGAGGTGTCTTAACCGAAATTCACCATGTTCTAGGGATCAAAAATTAATTCCCTTATTCTTGAAAAATTTCAACATGAACCCTAATCAAGGGCATCAAAACTGTAGCTCTTCCTTGGCCATTAGGACTAAAATTAATTTTCTTTCCATCATCAAATCATGGCATACACATACATACACAATATATATATATATATCAAAAGCATACCATATTATCATCATGCATAATATAAGCATACAATCAAAATCATAAACTCATGCAAAGCATATTAAGCATAGGCAATTAATCAAAGCTCATAAATACATAAATTACTACATGACCATGGATATGAATCCTCACATGGATTCAATACCCATCAAATATAAGACCATCTCTCACCACCATGCTTGGTTGGTGAGATGGATCTCCCTCTTACCTCTTGAAGATCCTCAAAAGCTCTTTGTTTTGCTTTTTTTTCCAAGTCCTTCATCACCAAGGGCTTCTCAAATACAAAACAAAATACATAAAAATTAGTATACTATGCTTGATTAAGAGGAACCATGGATCAAACATGGTTTAGATCATGAAAAAGAGAAAATAAATGAAGTTTCCTTACACTTCACCTCAAAAACCCAATAACTTTGATCTTGAAGAAAGTCCAAGAAGCTGAATGATTTAGAGAAAATCTCCAACATGAAAGTTGCTTAGAATATCATGTAGATTCAAGATCTATGGTTGGATGAAATTAAAAGAGATTGGATGGTGGTTTTGAGTGTCTTGACCGAATGGTTTCTCTTGAAACACAAAGATGGAATTTTTGATTTTTGATAGAAACTTGAAGCTTGGATTTGAAACTCAAGATGAATGATTTAGTGAAAACTCATAACTAGAGATGTTCTTAGAATGGTGTTTAGGTTTAGAAAATGTGTTTAGATGAAATTTTAGAAGCTTGGAGACATGGTTTCTAGGTGTTGGCCGAATGGTGTTTCTTGGAGAAGAAAATAGAGTTTTTTGTATTTTGCTTTGGAGAAGATGATGAATAGAAAGCAATTATGATACAAATGATAGAAACCAACAATTTTGGTCTTCTTTGGAGTGCATGGCCGAAATTCACATGGAGAGACAAGGTAGGAAACTTTTGATAAAGTCTTGGCTTTTTGGAGGAGACAAAGATGAATTATGATAGCAAATGAATGAAATGCTTTTTGGCTCCTTCCTCCTATGCATTGCCGTAGAGTGAAGAGAGAAAAGAGTAATAAAATGTGATCGGAAATGAAATAATTTTGGCCCCCCTCCAAGAAATTTCCTAAGGAAGAAAACAAAGCAATCATGTAGCATAATTGACTAAAGCAAAGCATGATTGATATAAAACAATTAATAATGGTCATCAAAGTCTCTTCTAGCTCCAAATTCATTACAAAAATCGTCCCCCCTCCATCCTTGCATGCAATAATATTGTCATATTTTTCAAGCCATTATTTGGAGCATTTCTAGCCATTGATTAATTCAATGGTTAGGATTTAGGTAAGCTTTTGATTTAGAAGACTTAATCTAGGCCATTAGATTTTTCTCCTTGAAATTCTAGCCATTAGATGTGTCTCCAAAATTAAGGGTCAAGATTACTCCTTCTTACTTTTAATCCAAGGGTCATAATTAGTCTTTGTCACTTTTTAAGATTAAATCTTCACCATTGATTAAATTTAAATCCAATGGTTATAAATGGTCCTTGTTACTTTACAAGACCAAATCTCCACCCTTGATCAATTCTAAATCCAATGGTTGCAAATGGTCATAGTCACTTTATATGACCAAATCTCTACCCTTGATTTAATCTCCATCTAATGGTTATAAATGATCTTATTCACTTTTAAGATCAAATCTCCACCATTGATTAAATCAAGATCAAGTCTCCATCGTTAATTAAATCAATGGTGGATATCCAAACCACCAAGGTTGACTTAAGCAATTTAATTTCTATTTTTATCTACTAAAACCCCATGAAAGAATATATTTACCGTATTTTTTTTATCGCCCGATAAATTAAATATAGTACAAAACACAGTACAAGAAATTTTCTAAAACTGTTTCCGGATTCTGGTTTAGTAAGATCCCTTGTCTCCGTCTAAACAGTACAAATTTTTCTATGCGTAGAAAAATTTTTACTTTACGGGACCCACCTGGGCCCACATACACCCCCTGGGCCCACAATCAGTAAAAAATTTCATAATCATCCACAAAAATCATAAAAATTATAAAATGCACAAATATCAAATCAGATTACGTAAAATAATTACCTAACGGTAAAAATTAAATTACTTAAAGTTTTCCCCGGCCCGAAAATTTTTATTATCCTGACACGGAGTAAATCACTCAAAACGATCAAATACACTGACAGAAAAAACAAAATAATTTTATAGTATCCAGAAATTACTAAATAGTAAAATTCTGTTAACTGTCAAAATTACTGCTTAAGAGATAGGAAATTTTGGGATGTTACATGTGGTGCACAGCATTGGCATCATTTATGATCAGCTAGATGCCCATGAGTGACACTTTCCACCATCACCACCACCACCACCACTGGAAGACCATTAGTTTTAGAATCCTTAGTCTTTGGATCTTTGGTCTTGATGAATTTTGTTTTTAGTCTTTTAGTTTACTGAAATTTGAACTTTAATGATCAAATGTAATTGAGCTTTTTGATTTTGTTCATGAATGAATACATATATCTTTTTGAACTCCATTATGTGTGCATAACTATTTATGATATTGATTGCTTTTACTATTGAAATTGCCTTGTTGTTTTGAATATATAATGGTTATCAATCTTGTGGCAATTGGCAATGGTTCTACGCTTTTTCTTGCCCATCTTTTTTAAAATGACAAAAAGGAGAGAAAAGTTTTCCGTTCTTGAATTTGAGAAAAGAATGGTGAACTTAAAAATGATCTTGGGATTCAAAAATTACGGGGGAGATGCGCATCTCTGATTAAATCACCTCTTACAATATAGAGGGGAGTAAGACTCTTAAACACTCTCTGTAAATTCCTATTTATAAACTAACTATTTTCTCAATGATTGTTTTTCATTATCAAAAAGAGGGAGAATGTAATTGGCAATGGTCATACTTTTGATGATAACAAATAAGAAGATGATTGTAAGATCAAGTCCAAGAACCTTCAAGACTAATAATAGGACTTAGATCATTTGTAATGGTAAAAGGGTTCACACTTAAGCTCCTAATCTATTTTTCAAAGAACCCAAGATTACCCTATGTTTCAAAGTGTTTTTCAAATTGTTAAAAAGAGTTTCAAAATCATAGGAAATGTCTTTTAAGTCTTAAAAGCTTGTTGGATTGTTTGGAGGCATTTGGCTTAAGATGACTAACTTTTTTAAAGCTGTTTGAAGCAAACTAATCAATTATTGGCTTGCCATAATTGATTATCTAGGTTCAATAGATGCCCTATTTTGGGATTTTAAAGGCAATAATCAATTATAGGGTTTACATAATAGATTAACAAAAGTCATAATGCCATCCTTCAAGCAATAATTGATTATTGAACTTAAAAGGCATTGTGTGCCTCTTTTTTAAAAGCCAATAATCGATTATACCAAGTGGATAATCGATTATTGAGTTCTAGAAACTCATTTCTTTTGTACTATCTCGATGATAATCGATTACGGATTCTAATAATCAATTATCTTGGTTTCCAAATGTAGAAAATAACAAGTAGTAGCTTGCATTAAATACCACCAACCACCTCCCAACCACTCTTTAATGACTTGGGCTTTAAATACAAGTCATTTGGGACTTAAGGAAGCAGGAAATTATTCTGAAACAACTTGTTGAGCACTTAATACAAACTTTACTAGCCTTTAATCTTATTACTCTGTTTTGAGCTAAAAAGTATGATCACCCTTGTACCTCTAGAGCTTTAATTTATATAATCCACTTTTATAAGAGTTTCCAATCTTTATTCATCGATTTCCTTTGTAAAAGGGTAAGGTATTCCTTAAGAAGATAAAAGGGTGAGGTATCTCTTAAGAGAGAAAAGGGTGAGGCATCCTTTGTAGTGAGGCTAAAACACAAAGGGTGAGGTATCCTAAAGGTGTTGTGAGTACTCTTGGATGTAAAGGTTTTAAGCATCTATTGAAGCTTGAAGTTTAGTGGATAAATCTCGAGTGAATCACTTGAGGACTGGACGTAGGTCATAAGAAGTGATTGAACCGAGATAAATCTTGAGTTTGCTTCTCTTACTATATCTCCTTTTACATTTGTGCTTTGTTTATTGTATGTTTTCTTGAATACTTTACATCTTAGCTGGTTTATTTGTGTGAGAAGTGTTCATTCTCATCTATCTATTCATCCCTATCAATTAGTAGCTTCAACAAAAATTGATAAACAAGTATTTTTGGAAAAGTTTGCAAAAATATTTTACAAACTCAATTCACCCCCCTCTTGAGTTTAAATCCACTTGGTAACAAGGTGTTGACTAAAAGCAATAAAACATTAAATAATAGTAGTAGCGGTGGTAGTGGTGTTGTGCAATAGTTTCACAAAGAGAAAAAGTCTATTGAAATTGTAAGGTCATTATCCATAGGACTATGGTAGTTAAGAGGGTAGTTACAAAAAATTTTACCTTGCAGGTGGATCAAGAGGCATATGTCCGCTTGCATTTGTCTAACTAATTTTGGAGTGTAATGGGAGGAAATTTCATTTCAAGAGTATTTTGATGAAATTGAGATTGAGATGTTGATGTTAGTGGTGATAGCAAGTAGGACATATATTTGTGTATCTTATTACTTGTAATACAGTAGAATCTTAGAGGAAGATTATCCACATTCAATGAGTCAGTATAGTTAGGAACTAGAAGTGTTAGTATCAAAAAAAGCTAATTTTCTTTGAGATTTTTAATTGTTTGCAGTCTTGTAGAATGATTTTGGTGTTAGGTGCTTTGTTGAAGAACCAAAGTCACCATTCTTTGGAACAATTTTTGTTCTTAAGATTGTTTCAAATAACGGAGATCATAGTTGATCAGTAGAGAAACCAACAAAAAAACCTTTCAACGCGAAGGTGATCAATTAAAAAGCTTAAAAGAAACTTTACTTTTTTTATGCTTATCTTACCAGTTCCTATACTAATTCATACGATGGGTAAAATATTCTTGTAAGAATTCTCATTGTATTTTGAGTAATAAGAAAATCAAAATTGCCCTTCTTATTGTCACTATCATTGTTGATACCTTAATCTCAACTTTATCCAAATTCTCCCAAATTAAAATTTCCTCCCGCTACACTTTAAAACTCATTAGATGAATACTACCATAAACATGCCTCTTGTGGCACTTATAAGGTTAGTAGTCGTATGACTATCCTCTTATCTCTCCAAATCATATGGATGTTGACCTCACAAAATCAATAAGTTTTTCGCTCCGTGTAAGTCTTCCAGAATATTTTTATCATTGTTCTCACAACTCTTGGAATTTGAGGCTTTTAGTCTTTTCCTTTCTCCCCTACTCATCCACTATGTGCCTTCTTTCCTTTAGTTAAGTCACTTTATAAAAATGTGCAAATTTGTTGTTATGGACCATAATTCTTTTCTCTTTCTTCTTTCCATATCTCTCTCCATCCCCTCCCTCGTCACCAGAGGCGAAGCCATGATACTTACTTTCTATCTCAGCACCAACTTTGAAATCTTATCACTAGACTCATCATTATCACAACTAGTGGAAGATGAAAGATAATCGTTAGAGTCAAATTACAAACTACTCTTAGCTACTCAATGTTATTCCCCACTTGCTTTCTCTGTTTAAATCAATTGTAACAAGGTTTTTAGGTTCGCAACCACAACCAAAGAAGTTCTATTACTAATCATCATCACCAGTGGAGAGAGTGAGAGTAAGGAAGAACTTTTAGTGGTTGAAAGCAATCTTGGATTTGATTTTTTTGAATATGTTGTGTTCAACAACAATGATGATAATAAGTGTAAAGATAAAGGCTTACAAATAGATAATATGATAGAAAGAGATTAGTGAAAATAGATTTTGATACAAAGGATGACAAGAAATTAGGATTATAGTTTTGATGAGAAAAAGGATAAAAGCTCTAAAGCTTTAAAGTAACAAATTTTTGAAAGTTACTTTTGTGATGAAGAGAAAGCTCAAGGTAATGAGAGTAAGAAAGAAAATGTAGAGGGTGAAAGTTTTCATCCTCTAGTTTCTTCCTTGCTCTCTTCATCTTCGGCTTTCGCTCCAACATAAATGTGACTTCATGAAAACATAAAAATTCACTGGTTTGAAGCTCTGTCTTTTCTTCTTGTTCTTGTCAAATCACCATTCCCAATCTTTTGTCATTGTTTGTATCAACAATTGTTTTCACCATTCTAGTTTTCTATCATATCTTCTACTTACAAACCTTTATCTTCACAATCATTGTCATCACTATCAATGAACACAAAAAGATAGTAATTAGAGTTATATTTGAATTGACATTCAGTCATCTGAAGTTCCTCCTCACTCTCATCATCTCTATCCAAAATATTAAATTTATCAACAGACTACCAACAGATTGTTCCTCAATAGTGTACTAACAGCAATTCCTTCGGTTCATTAGTGATGGAATATATGTTGGTAAATAGCAAATATTCATTAGTAAAAACTATCAGATAAATTTATTTGTTCTCCCCAACACATTTACCAATAGAAAACAAAAAAAAATAGTGACAGAAAAGCAATATGTGAATTACTGACAAAAATTTTTCCTGATGCTTATTTCACTACAAGAAATTCAAATATTAATGTCGGTCATATTTACTGGTAATTTCTCGAAATCTACTAGAAATTTGAATTTCCCACCAAATGTGTGGTTCCCCAAAAAAATGTTGGCTGGAAACAAAATCTAGTGGATTAAGCCATAGAAAAAAAACACGAGTTGTTAGAGGGCAACACTTTCAGTATAATATTTGCTAGAAATTTCTAGCTAATTTTTGTTGTTGGAAATTTCTAACAAATATTCTGCCGGAAAGTGCTTGTTACCAGAACTTTTTTCCAATAGAAAATCCACTAGAATCACTATATAAGTAACTTTGAGTAGTCTGAGATTTAGCTGCTCTACTCATCTTTCATCTTCCACTGATAATGAAAGTTAACTAGCTAGGCTATCGGCTTATATAGCCGACAAAAGAAAAGTCAGCCTTGCTGAAGGCACAATACTAGATTGTGTGAATGCTTATGTCATGGAACTCGTACTCATCAAGATTTTGATGATAGCAAACTCAAGATGATGGCCAAGTACAAATGGATGCAGGAGCAGATGCAAAGCTGATAAGTTTCTAGGTTTTAGGATCTTAATGTAAGAAGCTCTCTTGGTATCTCAAGTATTTTATTAAAAAGAGCTTTTTCAAAAGTCAAATGTTTTTTCAATCTTGGATTATGAAAATCAAGCTTATTTCTTTAAAAATCCAAGTTTTATTAAACTCAAAGTGTTTCATGGTCAAATGGGCTTAAAAATGAATTCAAGCATGTTTGTAATCTTAATCAGTTTATGGCTTCTTTGGAGGCTTATAATCGATTACAATGACTTGGTAATCAATTACATCCATGCGAGAATCAGTTTTTCTGAAGTCAGTAGCTTCGTAATCGATTACATGAGGTTTGTAATCAATTACACTACTTCCAGAGGCTTCGAAATCGATTACGTAAGGCTTGCAATTGATTAAATATCTGATAGAGACCATGTAATCGATTACATTAAGTCTGTAATCAATTACACACAGCCTAGAAAGCCCAGAATACGTTTTAAGAACAATGTAATCGATTACATTGTTATTGTAATCGATTACAACAAGGTTGTAATGCGCAAACATGTTTTCTATTGCATTTAATGCTTTTATTAAATACCCTAACAACTCTTTTTCATTCAAAAGGGTATATATGGACCTTCCTAGGTCATCTATTATACAGAACACAGATTCAGAAACATCCTATCATTGCTTTTAATCCGAGTTTCATCTTTCTCATCTTCTTGCTCTGTTTTTCTAAATATTTGAGATATCTTAAGAGAGCTTGCTAGTGCTTGAATTTGTAATACACACTCTTGAGAGAGTTTCTTCTTTCTTCTACTCTTTGATTCTTTGTAACGAGGGTGAGATATCCCTCAAAGAAATTGTAACGAGGGTAAGGTATCCCTCAGAGAATTTGTAAGGGTGAGGTATCCCTGAAAGTTGAGGCTCAAACACAAGGGTGAGGTATCCCAAGGTGTAAGGAGCGCTCTAGTCTATAACGGTTGCAAGCACCTGTTCAAGCTTGCATTGATAGTGGAAAAATCTCGGGTGGTTTCTTGAGGACTGGATGTAGGTCACAAGTGGTTGGTAGCTGAACCATGATAAACTCCAGTGTTTGCTCTTCTGAACACTTACTTCTTTTAAATATTATAATATTGATTAAATAATCTATTATTGGCTTGCAAATTTACTAGAATCATTCTATCTTCTTTGTTTGTTCATTTCCCTTAACAAACTGCTTAACGAAATTTTGTTCCTAACATGTTTGTAAAAAGTTTTTCAAAGATTTTTTAAACTACTCAATTCACCCCCCTCTTGAGTAAAGAAGCCACTTAGATAACAAATGGTATCAGAGCTAGGCTCTTGTGTAAAGAGCTTAGCAACTTCAAGAGAAAATGACTTCTTCAAATGATTTTTCTTCATAAGGATCTTCAATAAACTGACCACCTTTCTTCAATGGGGATGAGTATGCTTATTGGAAAGAACGTAAGAAAATTTTCATTGAAGCTATTGATCTTGATGTATTGGATGCTGTTGAAAACAACCCTTTTACTCCCACACGTGTTATTGATGGTGTTAAAATTGAAACACCTAGAAATGAATGGACTAACGATGACAAGTAAAAGGTTCATTATAATTTAAGAGCCAAGAACATCATTACCACAACTTTGGGATATGATGAATTTTTCAGAATATTAAACTGTAAAACTGCTCAGGAAATGTGGGACACTTTACAAGTTACCCATGAGGGTACTAGTGAAGTAAAAAGGTCTAGAATAAACACTCTCACCCATGAATATGAACTATTTAGAATGAACCCAAGGGAAAGCATTCAAGAAATACAAAAGAGGTTCACTCACATTGTTAATCATCTTGCTTCATTAGGTAAAACCTTCTCTAATGAGGATCTAATTAACAAGGTTTTAAGGTGTTTGAGCAGGATTTAGCAGCCTAAGGTGACCTCTAATTCAGAATTAAGAAATTTGGTGACCACGACTCTTGTAACTCTTTTTGGGAAACTTCAGTAGCACGAAATAGAGCTTAACAAACTTAATTAAAGTGAAGAACATGAGAAGAAGAAGAAGAAGAATGAGATTGCACTTAAAGCCACCTCCTCAACCCTTGACGATGATGATGAAGATGATGGAGATGACATGGAGAACTTGGAATTAAATGAAAAAAAATTCAGTCTTCTAGTAAAGAAATTTAGAAGATTTCTTAGAAAGAAAAGAAATCAAAGAAGACCTCCTTTCCCACCAAAGAAGACTTATCACAAAGTGTAAGAAAATTTGTCCGCACTTACGTGTTACGAATGCGAAAAACCATGACACAGGAAGATGGAATGTCTGGTTTATCAAATGAAGGTAGAAAAAATTGAGAAAAGACCCTCCAAGGAGAAGAAAGGAAGGAGAGCCTACATAGCAAGGGACAACAATGACATGGATTCCTCGGATAGCTCAGATAATGAGGAAGCTAACCTATATCTCATGGCTAGAGGAGAAGATGAAGACGAAAGTGACATAGAGGTAATGTCAAACCTTGACCTTTCTCCTTCTTATAATGAACTATAAGATGCCTTCGAAGAATTACATGATGAATCATTAAGGCTTACAAGATTAGTATCTTCATCTAAGAAAACAATTTCTACTTTAGAAAGTAAAATTCTCAGTTTAAACAAAGAAATTGAAGATTTAAAAATTGAAAACGAGACATTAGGATTAATTGATGCTTGCACAATTTTTCCTACACATGCTTCTACATCTTCATCTTGTTTATCATGAAAATCTCTTGAAAAAGAAATTAAAGATTTAAAGAACACACTTGTAAAATTCACTTTTGGTAGATATAATTTAAATATTTTGCTTAGAAAACAAAGGGTTGCTTTTCAAAAATTCAGAATAGGATATAATCTCAAAAAACAACAAAAATTTTATAAAAATTTCTTTGTCTATTCAAGTACTTCTAGTAGTCCATTTATTAAATGTTTTTATTGCGGAAAGAAAGGACATAGTGCCTTAACATGTAATGCAAGGAAAAACATTAACACTAAGGTGGGAACTAAAATGGTTTGGGTTCCCAAAGGCATAATGTCACAAACTAACTCACAAAGACCTAAGAAAATTTGGGTACCAAAAGTCAAAATTTGAAGTGTGTTGTAGGTGCGCTTGAAGGCCAAGAGTTGACTTTGACACTATTTTAGAAGTGGCTACTGCAAGCACAATACCGTAAATAATTCCAAGCTCTCTTCCTTATCTCCATGAAGTTTGGACTTGCAATCTTTGGATAAGTGTATACTTGTTTTATGCTTTTCGAAACTTAAAATTTGAAAATATCTCTACATGTCTTGATTATGCTAGATGAGTACATATCTTATTTCGAATAACTTGTTTTATGGTAATATCCCTATTCTTGACCATATATCTTTTACTGAAATTTACATGTTCATAAGAATTAGATGTCTTCTTGGTTGATATTGTTTGATATGTTCATGTTTTATCTTATACCCTGAACTTGTCTTTGAACTTCATTGTATGAAACTTAAAACAAATGTGCATACTAGAAAGTTCTTACTTGACACAACTTGCCTAATATGATCTTTGTTTACCTAAAGATGCCTTCTTTCATATAAGAAGAGAACTTGGAATTCTTGATCAATCTTGTATTTAATCCTGCTGCATAAATCTATTTTTGCCACATAATTCACATTTCTTCTGCATAATCTTATATTATGAATCCAATACTGACTTGAGCGTTGGAGGCTTCCCTAAATTTATTTTGTAGGTACCCCATCATGACTAAGTCTTCCCACTGCTGAAAATTCCCTCTGTTCATTTCTTTAGCCAAAGATCTTGAGGTTTGAAGCAAAGTATTGGTTTGATCCTTGATACAAGATTTTGGTTTTGCAAGAACAAGACTTGGACAAAATTCTGGCTTATCAGATGCTTATGATCAAGTTGAGAAAGTTATTGACAAGCTTTGAAGGTTATAGGACCTATCTTCCATCAAATTATAGTGAAAAACACAAGTTTAGAAGGCTTGTAATCGATTATGTAACACCCCAACTTTTGGATGAATGACCGTTGTGTCCCGATTTTATTGTTTCTTGTTTTTCTGTATGAAATACAAATACGTTTTTACAGGCTCAAATTTTATTTAGTCTTTTTACGTAATTTGTTTCGAGACGGTAAAATAAAAGTTTTTTCGAGCTACTGTTTTAATTTTTCTGGTTGATATACAGACAAATAATACTTTCTGTAATTTTATTTGAACGTTTTGGATGATTAGCTACGTTGTGGGAAAAAATGGAAAAATGACCATTACGTCCCGAATGTGCTGTTTTTGCTGTTTTTAATTGTTTTCTACTTGATACAGTGCTCAATATTACTGTCTGTGATTTTATATGGACTTTTTGTGTGATTTGCTCCGGGGTAGGAAAATAATATTTTTTCGGACCGAAAAAATCTGTTTTTAATTATTCAGAGGCGGGGGATCTTACTAAACCCAATTCTGAATGAGCCTAAAATTAATCTTTTAATTTTTAGGATTTAACTGTCAAATAAAATAATTTTATATTATTATAATATTATTTTATTAGTCAAGATCTGAGAAAGTGACAATGGACCGAAAATATTTTGCGGGACCCACGTTTAGTCATCAAGTGCTGTACACGTGGACCAATGAGGAGCTGGTCAAAATTGGTGGCTATGACTCATCGCAACGGGCCAATAGGACGATGACACGTGGCGTGACACCTCAGCATCATGACTCAGCAGCTTCTAGAAGGTTCCAGAAGTGGTGACTCGGCCTGTGACTCACCATGATGACTCGCCATGCTGACACAGCCAATGATGCAGTCAGTGACTCAGCTGATGACTCGCCATGCTGACTCATCTGCTCTAGAAAATATCTACGCTGACTCGCCATGTTGACTCACCCGTTCTAGAAAATTCCACGATGACTCATCATACTGACTCATCATAGTGAGTCACATGTTCTAGAAATTTCTCTTTGATGACTCGCTTTATGACTTATCAAGGGTAATCAGTAGAAAAAAAATGATCAATAATAATCACTACTCTGTTAGTATAAAATAAAAATCTATGTATATTTTATTATCCATTGGATAATAGATACTGACTTTATAAATAATAAATATTGTTCATTGGTTAAAGTATTCTATAAAAAAAAAAAATATAGTGTGCACCAATAGAAATTGGTCAACAAAAATAGCAACCAACAAGAATCAAGTTAGTAAATATTTAACCAATAGAAATTGGTGAAGATTAATGGCTTGAATTTTTAAGAACCAATAGAAAACAAGCTTTTAAACAAATATTGGGCTTCTTGAATTTATATGTAGCTACGATGAAGGAGAAGAGAAATTGGCTCCAATAGCTAATTCACCAAGTGAATTCACGTAGAAAGCCAAAGTTAAATGAGATAAAGACTAGTCAACATTGATTCTTTTCTTTGGTTTCACTCTACGGCAAAGCCAAGCTTGGGTGAAGCAATATTACCATGCAATTATTCCTATCTTTCATCTAATTAACCAAGTAAGACCAAGTCAAGTTTTGTGGCTTTATGCATGTGCTTCTACGGCAATGCATGAGTGAAAGAAACAATTTTAAATGTTTCCAATCATTCTTGCTCTTCAAGTTTTTCACAAAGGAAAAATAAAGCTAATTTAATATCCTAACATCAAGTCAATTTTGGTGGCTCTCTTGTTTAGCTTCTACGGAAATTGAATGCCTTTAGGAAGGCAATATTCAACAATTCACTTCATCCTTACTCATATGCATTTACGACCATGCAATAGGAGAAAACAAAGCCAAAAATATTTCTCACTTTCTCTCAAGGTGGGTTATGGTCAAGACCTTCCTCTTTCTCCAAAATTCTCCAAATAGCAACAAGCTCTTATCCCTTTTTCTCTTCTTGTGTTCTACGGCTATAGCTCCTAATGGAGGACATTTTCCATTCCTTTTATTTCACTTGTTCTCTTCTATATCTTTTTCTTCAAAGAACCAAGATCAAGCAACCAAATTTCTCTCCTTTTTCCCTCCCCCTTGATCACGGCCAACCACTCAAAAATCCTCTTCCAAGCTTCAATAATTTTAAATGACCATAGGTCTTGAATCTCCATGCATTTCTAAAGAACTTTCATGTTGGAAGTTTTTCCTAAATCTTCCATTTTCTACCTTGTTCTTCAAAGCTTAAGTTTGAAGCCTTGAAGGTAGGATTCTTTGATCTTCATGTTTCTATCCATTTCAAAGTTTTAATCATGATTTTAATTCATGATTATTCTAGTTTAGAGCCTTAGGTATTAATATTGTATGTTTTCTTTGTTTTCAAGGAACTCTTGGTGGAGGAAGCTTGCTTGAAGGAGACATACAATGGACTTGGAGGTTTCTACAAGAGGTAAGAGGGAGATTACCCTCATCAACCATGTGTTGGTGGTGAGGAATGTTTGTGTTTGTGGTGAAGAATCCATAAGGATTCATTCACTTGATTTTTATAGTTTTTCCTAATTGTGATTGATTATGTGTGTAAGCATGTTTATAGCTTTAATAATTTTTGGTATGTGTTTATGATTGCTTTGATATATTACATGTGTTAATATATTGCATGTGTTTATAGAAGTATGGTAATTATTCTAGAATGTAAATAGCATGTGAAAAATTGCATGAGTGTTCCAAAGAACACAACACCAAGGCTTACGACCTTAATATAAAAGGAGGACCAAAATGTTCTCATCAATTTTCTAAATGTGGAATTTAATTAACCTAGGAAAATTGACAAGTTACAAATTGATTTAAAGTAAGAAAAATGAATTTATGGATCCAAGAATGAAATTAGGTATTTCGGCCAACATGCCTAAGTTAAATGTTTTGATTTCTAAAACCATTTTCTAAAACAATGATTTAATGAATACAATGAATTTGACATTGATTTAAAAGATGAAAAATAATTTAAAGATCAAATGCAAGGATTTTGTTAAAATTGGCCAACATGTCACATACTTTTAATCCAAATTTATTTTCTAATTATGGACTAGATAATTTAA
This sequence comes from Ormosia emarginata, assembly GCA_029884605.1. Taxonomy (NCBI): domain Eukaryota; kingdom Viridiplantae; phylum Streptophyta; class Magnoliopsida; order Fabales; family Fabaceae; genus Ormosia; species Ormosia emarginata. Next base: position 26,292,337 of record JAQQTP010000074.1, on the reverse strand, counting down.
TAAAAATAAATTAGATCAAGAATTTTATAAGAGATTAAATGTATGGAAATAATTAGGAATGAATTATAAAGCATAGAATGATTTTTGGCCAAAATGCCAAATTTAAATCTTTTTGATTTATAGAATTGTTTTCAACTAAGTTTAAGTAATAAATGCCAAAAGGATTTTATTACAATGAGTTTTGAAGAAATAAATTGATTAGAATTAAGTTTAAGAAGTTTAAGCTAATGATTTTTACTGTTAGAAGAAATACAGTAGCTTTGTAAAATTTCTAACGTATAGCTCACCTTGTGTTTTGAAGCACGTTAGTAATTTTCAAAAGTGTAATTTATTGGTTGTAATAAAAATAAAAAGAATTTTTGACAGTAAACCTAGGAAATCATTATTATAATTTTTCTAAACATAATACTGTCAATTTATATTAAAAAACGGACAAATAAGATAGAAAAGATGTCCAAAAGACAGTATACGGTATGAAAAATATTCTACGTAGTTCAAATGTATTAAATATTATTTCTGTTTGTTTTAAACAGTGTTTTTAAGGAATTCGGACAAGAAAATGATTTAAAAATCCTACGCGATTGAGAAAACGTATTAAAAATCCTACGCGATTTCGAAAACAGAAAAATATATTTACGCGATTTCAAAACGTTTATAAAAACGACGAGATTGTGAAAACGCGATAAAATTTCTACGCGATTGACCGAAACAATCTTTTTCTGGAATTTTCTGTATTTTCTGCTGTCGGGCTATGAGGTGAACCCGTACAGGCTTTGAGACAGTATTTGTCCGGTGGGACTTACTGTATATTTTTGCCATTGAGGGCAAGCCATGAGGGCATATTTTTATACCATGAGGGTATTTTGGTAATTTGCCAATTTTTGGTGAATTTTGGTTGACGAGGTGAATCACATCGTGTTGTCGATGCGATAAACGTAGTGTGGTTCATTGTTCTAATGAACTTGGAGACTTTAGTGTACGGGATTCCATATATGGACAGTCGGTCGCTCCGCTGGGCCGTGGTAACCGATAGCACACTAATGGACTCGACACGCACTATATTTAATCGAGATTTGTAAAGTCTAGTAGTACATTTGCCCGTAGTGTCACGACGTGAAACAGTAAACTACACCACGCCTGGATGGTAAATTCCCAGTGATGTGGAGCTATAGACGCAACGTATGACCGCGGAATAGTTGGCTGGGCAGCCGTGGTACTAATAGATTTTTGCGAGTCATTCCCTCTGATATCTGTGATATCTGTATGTGTTTAGCTCCATGGAGTAGGATTGTGTCATATTGCATATGTTTATATGCTGTACATTATTATCTTTTATCTGTGATCTTATGATTATATGTTGTTATTATCTTTTTATCTCGGATCTTATATGTGGTTATTTCTTATATGTGGTTATTTCTTATATTTTTATCCATGATATTATATGTCGTTATTTAGTATATATTTATCGTGATGTTATATGTTGTTATTGTTATTCATTTTATTTTGATATATGCTTATTTGATTTTATTTATAAATTGATAACATGATAATATTTGTGATATTCTGTGTGTATGGAATGACTTTGTCATTCGTGTAATTCTTTGCTACCGTCTTGGTATTGGTGAAAGGGGATCTCACCTCTTTCTTGTATTGTTTTTGTTGTGTTTGTATTGTTAAATTCATATAGTAGGTGAAACGAATTTCTTAGACCTACCGGAGGCTATGTTCTAAAGATGGTGACGACGTCAAGGTGAAATCTTCCGAGTTTCAACAGATGCAGCTTGGTGAAGAAACGGACCATGTAGGTTGGGTTTTTTTTCTCTCGTTAGTGTTGTTACCGTGCTATTAGTAGTAACCTTCATTGGGTTTGCTACTTGTTTTTCCGAAATCAAATTACATGTTTTACTTCTATAATGAATATTTGGTGGTATTTAGATTATGTACATTAGTCAATTCAATTTAATTTCGATTTTTCTTATAATTTTTGGTAAGTTTATATTTCCGCGAAATGAAATTTTAAAATTCATCTTTTAACAATCAAAACTTTTACAAAATGATTTCAGTTGGTTTTATATTTTATTTAAAATGTGACGCCCTACGGAGGGTGTTACATTAGTTGGTATCAGAGCACGGTTAGAGTCTTTTTGGGGTTGTGGTTAGGTCTGTCTTGTTTTTGTTGTGTGACTCTCTGTGCTTGGACTCCGAAATGAGACAATGTTTCTTTGGAATGGTTACTTTGGTATCCATTGTACTATGATTCATTTGTCTTTGAAGAAAGACGATGATTCGTGGTAAACGTGCACGTGAGGAAGCAGGACGCGATAACGGCGATATGACTGCAACTATGAAAGCAAGGTAAAGAATAGTTGAAGGAACAGTACAATATGATTTGAGGATTACTCAGCAGCGAGGAACGATAGCCGAGGATTAAAAGCAGACAAAGTTGAAATAAATCTTAGAATACGCAATTTCGTAACGTTAGACCGTATTAGTTCTGAAGGAGGAGAAATCGTAAGGCCAAGCAAGTCCAGTGGAAAAACGTATTCGTGATCATCGGGAAGTCAACAACAACAACAATCTTGTGGAGGAAAAGCTAGCGGTAGCAGGTTTGGTTAGACTGTGACATCTGCACCAAAATGTTGAAAGTGCGGGGAAGATCATCTAACAAGGGACTGTACAATCAAAGGAAAATCATCTGTTTTCAAGTGTAGGATGCCCAGACGTTTTGCTGAACAAAGTGTATCTTGCTAAAAACGAAGTCATCTGTTAGTAATGTACGTGCTTCGACATCTTAAGTAGAATGGAGCAACGATTCTTCAAGTGGAGTAAAAGCGTCTTAGACTGAGGACCTAAACAAAGGAGATTGTGTCACAAAAAGGTAATCCTTTAACCATACTGTATAATTCCGAGGGTAACCTATTTCTTTATGGCATATATTGTGTGGGTCAATTAGAATTATTTGTGTCTTCATTATCTTTTGATCTGGTTGTTTCTATTTCTATTGCTAAAACATGCGGTTGAGGACTTGAGTTGCTTAAACCATCCTAAGTCTGTTAAATAATTGAATCTTTTATGTTGATTCAATTTGTATGCTTCTTTCTCAAAACAGACGTGATCTAAAAAAATGTGGATTGGGTATTTTTCCGACCATCCATGTTTTGTTAGACCAGTTGATCGAATTGTTTAGTTGAAAAGCTCACTTCTAAATTTATCGGGCCATATCAATTTCTCTATTCGATAGGTTCGGTGGTATGGCTGATTCTATCATCTCTTATTTCTATGCTTCCATGATATCCTTCATATGCCACAATTGCGAAATATGCGGGAAATGTACTTTTGGTCTAACTCATTCTTTTATGACTAATTGACTATTTGAGTTGATTAGAGCTATTAATACCTTTGTTACCTTTTGATTTATCTATTTCTGCTTTTGTTACCAAACCTATTGTTATTATCCGAGTTACTTAAACAATCTTTTCTCGTTAATCTAAACTGTCTACCTCTTTCGAGAGAGATGTGATCTTATACAGGGATTAGTTATCTTTAATCATATCCTATAGTTATTTAGTAAAACTTTGGTGTCCCAGAAAACTCATTCTTAAAAATCGGACAATGTCAGATTCTTTGTTGGACATGTCTGGTAACAATTCAGATAGTTTCTCTACCTTCTCTTTCTAAATTTTTATAATATCCTTTTATGTATTGCAATTGCAAAAGAAGGGATATTTTTAGTCAAAATTATGTCACAAGTATCAGATACAGTATTGTTGAAAAAGAGAACTTGAATTGTGAGGCACTTCCAGTTAAAAGCAAAAACAGAAGAACGAAACGGTACGAAGGCAGGGATAATTTCAAGTGGTACTGATCAGAGTGACACAGCGGAAGCGTAGTGGATAGTATCTTTCGTCTTTATTTAGACAGAATTGTCATTATCTTTACTAACGACATTCTGATCTATTCTCGAAATCATGAAGAATCACACTAAAATACTATTCTCCATGTTTTACGTGATGCAAGGAGTTTTCGTTAATCGAGGTAATCTGGAGTGGCGTAAACGGATGTGCAACGTAGGAACAAAAAGACAAGAATGAAGGAGTAGTATCCGTGATTGTTCAGAGATCGCTACTTAATTTCGGGGCGAAATTCTTTTTTAGGAGGGGAGAGTTGTAACACCCCAACTTTTGGATGAATGACCGTTGTGTCCCGATTTTACTGTTTCTTGTTTTTCTGTATGAAATACAAATACGTTTTTACAGGCTCAAATTTTATTTGGTCTTTTTACGTAATTTGTTTCGAGACGGTAAAATAAAAGTTTTTTCGAGCTACTGTTTTAATTTTTCTGGTTGATATACAGACAAATAATACTGTCTGTAATTTTATTTGAACGTTTTGGATGATTAGCTACGTTGTGGGAAAAAATGGGAAAATGACCATTACGTCCCGAATGTGCTGTTTTTGCTGTTTTTAATTGTTTTCTACTTGATACAGTGCTCAATATTACTGTCTGTGATTTTATATGGACTTTTTGTGTGATTTGCTCCTAGGGTAGGAAAATAATATTTTTCCTGACCGGGAAAATCTGTTTTTAATTATTCGAGGCGGGGATCTTACTAAACCCAATCTTGAATGAGCCTAAAATTAATCTTTTAATTTTTAGGATTTAAACTTGTCAAAATAAAATAATTTTATATTATTATAATATTATTTTATTAGTCAAGACTGAGATAAGTGACAATGACCCGAAAATATTTTGCGGGACCCACGTTTAGTCATCAAGTCTTTGTACACTGCGTGGACCAATGAGGAGCCGGTCAAAATTGGTGGCTATGACTCATCGCAACGGGCCAATAGGACGATGACATGTGGCGTGACACCTCAAAGATCATGACTCGGCAGCTTCTAGAAGGTTCCGAGTGGTGACTCACCATGACTCACCATGATGACTCGCCAGCCTGAAACTTCTCCGATGACTCAAAGATATCGACTCGCCATGCCGACACGCCAATGATGCGCCAAGACTCACCGATGACTCGCCATGCTGACTCATCTGCTCTAGAAAATATCTACGCTGACTCGCCATGTTGACTCACCCGTTCTAGAAAATTCCACGATGACTCATCATACTGACTCATCATAGTGAGTCACATGTTCTAGAAATTTTTCTTTGATGACTCGCTTTATGACTTATGGTAATCAAGAGAAAAAAAATGATCAATAATAATCACTACTCTATTAGTATAAAATAAAAATCTATGTGTATTTTATTATCCATTGGATAATAGATACTTGACTTTATAAATAATAAATATTGTTCATTGGTTAAAGTATTCTATAAAAAAAAAAAAAATATATATATATATATATAGTGTGCACCAATAGAAATTGGTCAACAAAAATAGCGACCAACAAGAATCAAGTTAGTAAATATTTAACCAATAGAAATTGGTGAAGATTAATCGCTTGAACTTTTAAGAACCAATAGAAAACAAGCTTTTAAACAAATATTGGGCTTCTTGAATTTATATGTAGCTACGGTGAAGGAGAAGAGAAATTGGCTCCAATAGCTAATTCACCAAGTGAATTCACGTAGAAAGCCAAAGTTAAAAGAGATAAAGACTAGTCAACATTGATTCTTTTCTTTGGTTTCACTCTACGGCAAAGCCAAGCTTGGGTGAAGCAATATTACCATGCAATTATTCCTATCTTTCATCTAATTAACCAAGTAAGACCAAGTCAAGTTTTGTGGCTTTATGCATGTGCTTCTACGGCAATGCATGAGTGAAAGAAACAATTTTAAATGTTTCCAATCATTCTTGCTCTTCAAGTTTTTCACAAAGGAAAAATAAAGCTAATTTAATATCCTAACATCAAGTCAATTTTGGTGGCTCTCTTGTTTAGCTTCTACGGCAATTGAATGCCTTTAGGAAGGCAATATTCAACAATTCACTTTATCCTTACTCATATGCATTTACGACCATGCAATAGAAGAAAACAAAGCCAAAAATATTTCTCACTTTCTCTCAAGGTGGGATATGGTCAAGACCTTCCTCTTTCTCCAAAATTCTCCAAATAGCAACAAGCTCTTATCCCTTTTTCTCTTCTTGTGTTCTACGGCTATAGCTCCTAATGGAAGACATTTTCCATTCCTTTTATTTCACTTGTTCTCTTCTATATCTTTTTCTTCAAAGAACCAAGATCAAGCAACCAAATTTTTCTCCTTTTTCCCTCCCCCTTGATCACGGCCAACCACTCAAAAATCCTCTTCCAAGCTTCAATAATTTTAAATGACCATAGGTCTTGAATCTCCATGCATTTCTAAAGAACTTTCATGTTGGAAGTTTTTCCTAAATCTTCCATTTTCTACCTTGTTCTTCAAAGCTTAAGTTTGAAGCCTTGAAGGTAGGATTCTTTGATCTTCATGTTTCTATCCATTTCAAAGTTTTAATCATGATTTTAATTCATGATTATTCTAGTTTAGAGCCTTAGGTATTAATATTGTATGTTTTCTTTGTTTTCAAGGAACTCTTGGTGGAGGAAGCTTGCTTGAAGGAGACATACAATGGACTTGGAGGTTTCTACAAGAGGTAAGAGGGAGATTACCCTCATCAACCATGTGTTGGTGGTGAGGAATGTTTGTGTTTGTGGTGAAGAATCCTTATGGATTCATTCACTTGATTTTTTATAGTTTTTCCTAATTGTGATTGATTATGTGTGTAAGCATGTTTATAGCTTTAATAATTTTTGGTATGTGTTTATGATTGCTTTGATATATTACATGTGTTAATATATTGCATGTGTTTATAGAAGTATGGTAATTATTCTAGAATGTAAATAGCATGTGAAAAATTGCATGAGTGTTCCAAAGAACACAACACCAAGGCTTACGGCCTTAATATAAAAGGAGGACCAAAATGTTCTCATCAATTTTCTAAATGTGGAATTTAATTAACCTAGGAAAATTGACAAGTTACAAATTGATTTAAAGTAAGAAAAATGAATTTACGGATCCAAGAATGAAATTAGGTATTTCGGCCAACATGCCTAAGTTAAATGTTTTGATTTCTAAAACCATTTTCTAAAACAATGATTTAATGAATACAATGAATTTGACATTGATTTAAAAGATGAAAAATAATTTAAAGATCAAATGCAAGGATTTTGTTAAAATTGGCCAACATGTCACATATTTTTAATCCAAATTTATTTTCTAAATATGGACTAGATAATTTAATAAAAATAAATTAGATCAAGAATTTTATAAGATATTAAATGTATGAAAATAATTAGGAATGAATTATAAAGTATAGAATGATTTTCGGCCAAAATGCCAAATTTAAATCTTTTTGATTTATAGAATTGTTTTCAACTAAGTTTAAGTAATAAATGCCAAAAGGATTTTATTACAATGAGTTTTGAAGAAATAAATTGATTAGAATTAAGTTTAAGAAGTTTAAGCTAATGATTTTTACTTGTTAGAAGAAATACAAGAGAGCTTTGTAAAATTTCTAACGTATAGCTCACCTTGTGTTTTGAAGCACGTTAGTAATTTTCAAAAGTGTAATTTATTGGTTGTAATAAAAATAAAAAGAATTTTTGATAGTAAACCTAGAAAATCATTATTATAATTTTTCTAAACATAATACTGTCAATTTATATTAAAAAACGGACAAATAAGATAGAAAAGATGTCCAAAAGACAGTATACGGTATGAAAAATATTCTACGTAGTTCAAATGTATTAAATATTATTTCTGTTTGTTTTAAACAGTGTTTTTAAGGAATTCGGATAAGAAAATGATTTAAAAATCCTACGCGATTGAGAAAACATATTAAAAATCTTACGCGATTTCGAAAATAGAAAAATATATTTACGCAATTTCAAAACGTTTATAAAAACGACGAGATTGTGAAAACGCGATAAAATTTCTACGCGATTGACCGAAACAATCTTTTTCTGGAATTTTCTGTATTTTCTGCGGTTGGGCTATGAGGTGAACCCGTACAGGCTTTGAGACAGTATTTGTCCGGTGGGACTTACTGTATATTTTTGCCATTGAGGGCAAGCCATGAGGGCATATTTTTATACCATGAGGGTATTTTGATAATTTTCTAATTTTTGGTGAATTTTGGTTGACGAGGTGAATCACATCGTGTTGTCGATGCGATAAACGTAGTGTGGTTCATTGTTCTAATGAACTTGGAGACTTTAGTGTACGGGATTCCATATATGGACAGTCGGTCGCTCCGCTGGGCCGTGGTAACCGATAGCACACTAATGGACTCGACACGCACTATATTTAATCGAGATTTGTAAAGTCTAGTAGTACATTTGCCCGTAGTATCACGACGTGAGACAGTGAACTACACCACGCCTGGATGGTAAATTCCCAGTGATGTGGAGCTATAGACGCAACGTGTGACCGTGGAATAGTTGGTTGGGCAGCCGTGGTACTAATAGATTTTTGCGAGTCATTCCCTCTGATATCTGTGATATCTGTATGTGTTTAGCTCCATGGAGTAGGATTGTGTCATATTGCATATGTTTATATGATGTACATTATTATCTTTTATTTGTGATCTTATGATTATATGTTGTTATTATCTTTTTATCTCGGATCGTATATGTGGTTATTTCTTATATGTGGCTATTTCTTATATGTGGTTATTTCTTAGATGTGGTTATTTCTTATATTTTTATCCATGATATTATATGTCGTTATTTAGTATATATTTATCTCGTGATGTTATATGTTGTTATTGTTATTCATTTTATTATGATATATGCTTATTTGATTTTATTTATAAATTGATAACATGATAATATTTGTGATATCTGTGTGTATGGAATGAATTTGTCATTTGTGTAATTCTTTGCTACCGTACTGGTATTGGTGAAAGGGGTTCTCACCTCTTTACTGCATTGTTTTTGTTGTGTTTGTATTGTTAAATTCATATAGTAGGTGAAACGAGTTTCTTAGACCTACTGGAGGCTATGTTCTAAAGATGGTGACGGCGTCAAGGTGAAATCTTCCGAGTTTCAACAGGATGCAGTTGGTGAAGAAACGGACCATGTAGGTTGGGTTTTTTTTTCTCTCCTTAGTGTTGTTACCGTGCTATTAGTAGTAACCTTCATTGGGTTTGCTACTATTTTTCTGAGTCTGTAAATTACATGTTTTACTTCTATAATGAATATTTGGTGGTATTTAGATTATGTATATTAGTCAATTCAATTTAATTTCGGTTTTTCTTATAATTTTTGGTAAGTTTATATTTCCGCGAAATGAAATTTTAAAATTCATCTTTTAACAATCAAAACTTTTACAAAATGATTTCAGTTGGTTTTATATTTTATTTAAAATGTGACGCCCTACGGAGGGTGTTACAGATTACAGACCCCCTGTAATCGATTATGCAGGCTCTGCCAGGCAAATTTGTAAAGTCAGAAAGTCCGTAATCGATTACATACCTTGTGTAATCAATTACAAAGGTTTTGTAAAGCTCAATATAAAAAGTCAGAATGATCGTAATCGATTACATGCACTTAGTAATCAATTACATAAGGTTCCTAGAAATGTAATCGATTACATATCTCATTGTAATCGATTACAAAGAAACCCAGGCAATGTAATCGATTACAACCCCCTTGTAATCGATTACAAGGAGGTTTAAAAGAAGCCCTGGACACTCGAACAACCATTCTTATCAAAAACCTTCCATTTTCTCTTTCCATACCGCGACCTACCTCTTACCAAAACCATCAAATCTCTCCCATTTCCTCACCAAATCTCTCCATTTCACCTCCCACTCACTCGAAAACCATTCTCCACTAAACCCTTACATCAAAACGCACCAAAAACAACAAAAATCCCCACTTTGATTTCTCACCCGCACGCATTCTTCACACCCAAAACCCCAACTCCCAAAATCCTCCAAATCTTCATCTTCCTTTGCCTTCTCTATAACACCCCAAAATTTTTTATTATGTGACAAATACTCATTTTATAATATTTGTGATTTTTAAGAATTTTCTGGAATTATTTGAATCACTTGATTATTTTAATATTTTCTCGATTTACGTGCATACTAAGTAGAGTCGAGAAAATAAAATATTTTTCCTGAGGATGGTAAACCTTGAACCGTGGAAACATCAACGGGAGATCTTACTAAATCCGAGGCCGGGCACAATTTACGAGGTTTTATATATTTTGAGATTTTATCTGATAAATAAAATCGTAAAACATTCTATTAAGTAAAAATCGTTGTACATTTTATTATCCGCTGGACAATTAATACTGACTTTACTATTTGTGACAATTGTCCATTGGATAATAGCTTGTAGTAGAAAATCCTATCATCTTATCCAAAATCTACTTTATGTCACATCCTTTAACTTTATTTCAAAAAGAATAATTAATTTAATCAAAACTTCTCATGGAAGCTTCATCCTACCAAGCTTCTCAAGGAAGCTTCATCTTCTCTCTCCACTCTCACACACCACACGGCTATGATGCCACTTTGGAGCCCAAAATTATGTCTTCACTTAACACATTATTCATCCTAATTAAAAAAATCATCCAAAGAAAAGTTATCACTTTCTCTCTCTAAACTTTTCTCTCAATCATTTCTCTCTTCCTTTCTTCTCTTCTTCTCCCGCGGCACTAACCTCCCATTGGAGACCATCACCATTTGTTTGCTAAACTCATCACATTTCTTACTTCCTCTCATCATCCTAAGGTTTTTCTCCTTAGTGATCATCTTCATGAACTCAACATTTTCTCTCTTTTTCCTTCTCTCCTACCTCATGGCCACCACACCATTCACCATCTCCATCATTGCAAAAATTTCAAGTAACCTTTTTTCTTAAGCTACTTCACATTTCAAGCATCTTTCTTGTTGGAATTTACCCAAAAAGCTTGCACCTTTATCTCTTTCAAGCATTTAAGCTTGAAGCTTTAAGGTAATATTTTTTATTCTTCTTTTTCTCTTGTTTTCGTGATCAAGGTCACCTTTGTGGCCATTGATTTATTCTATTTCAAGTCCTGGATGTTAACATTTTGAGGTGGATTTTCTAGGGTTTCGGTGAGTCTTGGCCGAAAATCACAAGGAGCACTCAAGGTGCTTCTTTTCTTGTTTTTCCCTTAGGTAAGAGGGAGAACATCCTTATCAACCACTCATGGTGGTGGGGGATGAAATTTGGTGTTGATGGTGGAGGATCCATGTGGTGATCTCTCCACTTGATTGTTTGTTTTCAATGCTTTGTTGTTATGTGATTGTATGGTGTTGTTGTATGAGATTGATACATTATGTGTTGTTGATGTTTTGTGATGTATTGTATACTCGGAATCCTATTTGAAAGACCAAGAACACTTTGTTTCTTGATGTGAGGCACACGGCCTTATGGCCTAAAAATGGTGGATCAAGACAACATTTTGTAATAAAATAGATCTTAAGTAAGTACTTAATAAGTTGATGAAAATTTTGAAGCCTTGAAACCTTGGTATAGGTCACGGCCAAGAGGAAGAAGATTAGGAAAAATTATGATTAAATAGGTAATGAATTGGAACTTATGAGTTTAAATGAAAAATGAATTGATTAAGGAATTAAAATAATGGATTAAGAAGAGGAACATTAAATTCCATGAACCTAGGGTTCACGGCTAAGAAGAAGGAAAAATGGAAGTATTGTGTAAATCTTAAAACAATTTGGAAATTAGAAAAAGTTAAGCCAAAAGTGAGTTGATTAATGAATTAAAATAGATAAGTGAAAAGAGGAACTTTGGAACTTAAGAGTATTAGGATTTTCAGACATTTAGGGTATCAAGAGGAACAATTTGTAGTCAAAGTGAAGCTTGAATAATTAAGTGACTAATACTAAATTGGGAATTCATAAGATGGAAAAATGAAAGGAATGAGGACTTTGATGTAATACCATAATGATTTATGGTCTTTAAAGGAAAATGAGTGTAAGTGAGACCTTGAGACTCATAAGACTTTAAATGAGCAAATTTTGTTAATAATAAAGAGAAGTGTAAATTTAATAGAGAAACAAGAATCGAAATGATAATGTTATTATTGTGCCCGTAAGTGAAATCATGATTTGTTGACAATTACTATGAATTATGATGGTGTATGATCATAGATTGCATGACATTGATGATATTATGCATGCATGTGTGCATTGAGGCATTCATCATACCTTGTGAAGTCATGCGGACTATTGTTAAGGTTGTATGAACCTAGGAGTTGAATTACACCTTCGTGCAGGTGAGATGGGCCTAGTGTAGGTCTTTATTGACCTTGGGGACGTCGGGGTGTGGGGTATCCGCAATGACCAGCTGGTAGCTCCCCTGGGCCGTGGATCAGACCATTGCAAACACACCGACAATCCATACTGAGACACTCACCCCAATCAGGATCTGGTATAGAATGTCTTATATAAAGCCTTGTTGCGCAAACAATGATTTTTATTGAAAAGCACTTAATTTATGGCTAACGAGATACAGACATATCTTCCGATCATTCTCTTCGAAATATTTGTTTAGCTCCATAGAGTAGGAATTAAGTACATTGAGTACATGCTTAATGGGTCTGCATACCCTCATGATATTTCATATATATCTGTTTATTTGATATTGATTGACTTATGGAACTGTTGTATTATTTCTATAATCCCTGCTACTGATATCTGATATTATTGATTTCTGTATTTGGATGGTATTTCTGTCTGTGCTATCTTCACACTGGTTGTTAGTAATGATGTCAGATTTCTTACCTCTTTGTTATGTTGTATTATTTTATTGTATGTCCTAATTAATTAAAGACCAAGAAGGACTTGAAGAGGAATTATCCCCTATTTAATCTACAATAGTTGTGGTACCAAGATGACATTGAGACTACGTATTTTGGGATACGTTCATATGTACTTTCACGGTGGAGCAGACGCATGGTCAATCAACTTAGCAAATGAAAGGGTTACCTACACCGGGGATCTGACATTGACTTTCCATAGGGATCTTCAGTGCCCCCCTGTCTTATCTTTTTCTATTTATGTTCAGTTAGTGTTTAATATACCTATCTGAGAATGGTGGAGTAACTTCCACTATACTCCTTATGAGGATAGCGTAGTGTCCTTTGGGCAGATACCTGTCCGTCAGGGTATACCTCCTACTGTGGTTATTTCTTCCGAGGAATCGGAAGAGGATCCCTCCGAGGACCCTATGGTTTAGGTATGTAGGACTTAGGCTGGTCGTGTCTTTTGTTAGTCAGTCTTTCTTGATTACCTGTACATTTTGAGTGTGCATATGTATTGAGAGCACCATTCTTTTTGTAAGTATTTTGGGGTACAGATTTGTATATGAACCAGCCGATGTGAACACTTATGTATATGCAATGTATATATACTTACTAATGATGTTATATGACCTATCTGTTTGTATGATCTATTATCTGTAAGAAAAATTAATATTTTACACTAAAGATTACGATTTTTATAATTATCGATTTTATAACTTGGGTTAAGTTCATTACATATTCCACTTTAATTGATTTGCAAATTTTTGGGATTCACAAAGTTGTGACGTCCTCCTCCTTCCATTCCAGAGGAAAGAGGGCATTATATTCTCCCACTCCCAAACACCTACCTAACCCTACTTCACATTTCATTCCTCCATTTCTCTTCTTTTCAACCCAATGGCTAAATCCTCACGCAAAACAAAAAAGCCCAGAACAGGGGCAGTTGGTGCTTCGTCTTCCCAGGCTCTACCTCTCATTATTCCTAGCTTGGACCTCTTTGCTCATTTCAGGACCTCCAAACAGGCTGAAGTCTTTCGCCAACAATATCATCTTCAGAGAATCATACAGCCCAGGTATCTCACTGTTGAGTTCAGTTCTAGTAAGCCTCTATAATGTTTTCGATTGCTTGAGAAACTGAACTTGATTAAATTTTTGAGTATTAAAAGAGATGTTTACCCTGATTTAGTTCACATTTTTTATGCTAATTTGAAATTTGAGAATGCTTGCCTGATGTCTGAAGTAAAGAAGAAACCTATAGTTATCAACTCTAGTCTCTAGTACCAATTAACTTGATTGAGCTCTAATGGTGCAAACTTTACTGGGTCAAATCAGTGGGGTGATGACTATGATTACAAATTTGCTTTGAACACTTTGCTTAGAACAGGCTTCTACCCTGGCCCACGGGTTAAGTCTACTAGCCAGAGGGGCAATTATTCTCAAGTTCTGAAGGATGATGTCCAGGCTCTATGGGCGATGAACACAGACCGCTCAATTAACTGGCTTATTATGTAATTCAGCACATGCTACGTGTGAAAAAGGATCCCCATCCTCTACCCTACGCCATGCTTATCACGCTAATCCTTGAGCACTTCCATATTCCTTTGTCTGGAGAGGTAAAGGATGAGACTTTCGACAGACAAGAATGTATTAATGTGCACACTCTGACTAAGCTCCAGCTGAAGAAAATTAATGATCGCTGGTATTACCTTTATCATAGGGTGGATGGTCATATACCCCGAGGTGATGATGAAGATATTGAGAATGATACACCTCTAACTACCCCTGCTCCACCATATATGAATCTTTTACTTCAGGAGCTCTGCAGCCTCCGCACTCATATTGATGACCAGTTTAGTGAGCTATGCACCTCAGTTCACTGCCTTGAGGAGCGAGCTTCTCACACAGATGAGGAGGTTGCCATTATTCGAGCCTTACTAGAGAGTACTCTGAGTTCTCAGTCTCGGTCTGCTACTTCTCCTGTTATACTTCTGCTCTGATATCAGCTGTTGGCCCTTCCAGTGCTCCAGTCGGTGTCCTTGATGTTGATGAGGAGCTTCTAGGGTTCGAGGATGACCTTGATATCAGTCTCGGTGATGATGACGTTAATCTTGCTGATGTGGCTGCTAACAGTGACAGTGAGGTGATTGAGTGATGCTGGGAGTCTTAGTCATGATGTTCTTTTTGTTGCTATCTGACCCAGTATCATTTATTTATTTACTATGTTGTATATAACTTTGTTTATTCTTGTGTTTCTATTGTTTATGTTCTTTGATATACCTATTTACTATTTTGCTACTTATATCCTCTGCTACTTATATTATTAAGCATACTAGTTGCTTATATTCTCTGTTGTTTATTCTGGTGCTTATACATCTGTTGATTGCCTTTCTGAGTATACTGCTAGAATTATTGCCTACTTTTCTTGTCTATTGTTCTGTTAGCTGTTTGATGATCCTGGATATACCATTTTGCTGCTAAAACTCTGTCAAAATTTCTTTTGAATGCTTACGTCTCTTAACCCTTATATCATAGTTTTTTTATAATGTCAAAAGGGGGAGAGATCACATGAGTAAGGTGGAGTATGCATGAACTCAGGGGGAGAGCAATGTTTTAATATATTATATTTGCTCGTATCACCTCTCTTTCTCTGTGTTTGTTTGTCATCATCAAAAAGGGAGAGAATATGAATGCTTACGTCATGGAACTCGTACTTGCCAAGATTTTGATGATAACAAACTCAAGATAATGGCCAAGTACAAATAGATGCAAGACCAGATGCAAAGCTGATAAGTTTCTAGGTTTTAGGATCTTAATGTAAGAAACTCTCTTGGTATCTCAAGTATTTTATTAAAAAAGAGCTTTTTCAAAAGTCAAATGGTTTTTCAATCTTGGATTATGAAAATCAAGCTTATTTCTTTAAAAATCCAAGTTTTATTAAACTCAATATGTTTCATGGTCATATGTGCTTAATAATGAATTCAAGCATGTTTGTAATCTTAATCTTAAGTCTAGTAATCAGTTTATGGCTTCTTTGGAGGCTTGTAATTAATTACAATGACTTGGTAATCGATTACATCCATGCGGGAATCAGTTTTTCTGAAGTCAATAGCTTCGTAATCAATTATATAAGGTTTGTAATCGATTACACTGCTTCTAGAGGCTTCATAATCGATTACGTAAGCCTTGTAATCGATTACATATTTGACAGAGACCACGTAATCGATTACATTGTTATTGTAATCGATTGCAATAGGGTTGTAAGTGCACAAACGTGTTTTCTATAGCATTTAATGCTTTTATTAAATACCCTAACGACTTTTTTTCATTAAAAGGGTATATATGGACCTTCCTAGGTCATCTTTTATACAGAACACAGATTGAGAAACATCCTATCATTGCTTTTAATCTGAGTTTCATCTTTCTCATCTTCTTGCTCTGTTTTTCTAAATATTTGAGATATCTTAAGAGAGCTTGCTAGTGCTTCAATTTGTAATACACACTCTTAAGAGAGTTTCTTCTTTCTTCTACTCTTTGATTCTTTGTAACGAGGGTGAAGTATCCCTCAGAGAATTTGTAAGGGTGAGGTATCCCTGAAAGTTGAGGCTCAAGCACAAGGGTGAGGTATCCCAAGGTGTGAGGAGCGCTCTAGTCTGTAACGATTGCAAGCACCTGTTCAAGCTTGCATTGATAGTAGAAAAATCTCGGGTGGTTTCTCGAGGACTAGACGTAGGGCATAAGTGATTGGTGGCTAAACCAGGATAAACTCCAGTGTTTGCTCTTCTGAACCCTTACATCTTATATTTGCTTTTAAATATTATAATATTGATTAAATAATTTATTATTGGCTTGTAAATTTACTAGAATCATTCTATCTTCTTAGTTCATTCATTTCCCTTAACAAACAGCTTCAACGAAATTTTGTTCCTAACATGTTTGTAAAAAGTTTTTCAAAGATATTTTAAACTACTCAATTCACCCCCCCTTCATAAGTAAAGAAGCCACTTGGGTAACAGAATGTATATATGAAAAGGAGTTTGTCAATCTACAAGAGTCACCATCAAAGGGTGATCTTGAAAAGGTTGAAGTTCAAGACCCAATGAAAGAAATTAATTTGGAAATGGAAACTGATGACAGACCTATTTTCGTCAGCAAGCTATTGTCAGAGGAGTTCAAGGCATAATTGATCACTCTTTTAAATGAGTACAATGATTGCTTTGCTTGGGACTGCAATGAAATGCCAAGACTTAGTAGAAGCCTCATCGAACTTTAATTGGCAACCATACCTAGATGTTAGCTAGTGAAACAAATGTCGCAGAAATTTGTGCCGAAGGTAGTGCCAATAATCAAAGAGGAAATTGAATGGTTGCTAAAAGCTAAATTTATTAGAACTACCAGGTGTAACGCCCCTTTTCCTCCCTTATTCATAATTGGGCAAGGAGAAGGAACGTCGCACCATAGTGAAATGACGCACAAATGATTACGTAAAATTTGAACACATTTTTTTTCTTTTTGTTAACATAAATCCGGTTAAAACTTCCATCAATGTACTTATACACCTGTTTGTAAATATACCACGTAATTGAGTTAAAATTAAAAGTTCCTCCTTCATATAAAACTTCTTATCAAAAACGTTAAAGAGAAATCAACAGGTAGTGGGACATACAACCATGTACAGCATAGATAACTACATACTTTGTACCATAATTACAAGCCTGTTTAAATTACATTTCCAAAAGATATACAAAAAGCAAAATGTGTACCTACCCCAAGAGATACAAATATCTACCCACTAATCCAGTAATACGTCAGGCTCCCTCAAAATAAACGGATAGCCATCAGTAGCCATCGCCTAAAAAACCAACCTAAGATCGCTGGAATGAGAAGGAACCGTAGATGGGTCCTCCTCAGGGTCCTCGTCGTCCGACGAGACATCCATCGGGACGACAGAACAGCGGGCAGGAGCCCGGGCAGTAGACAAAAAGGAATCCTCACGAGGGGTATAATACATTTCACCCCACATGTCCCTCGCGGGCATATGGAACTCCAGCCATACAAAAGCATGAAAATCAAAAATAGAAGCAGTGTAGCGTCCCCATGCCAAGGACACCGTCACTTCACCGTGGTACACACATCGATCAGTCTGTACGTTGATATGCCAGCAATCCGGACCACCATGAAAGTTGATCCGCACATAACCAAAAAATCCACGAGGACGAAAAGACATTCTCAACGACTTCAGTCTTAATCGAGATAAGGCCAGAAACCTTGAAACTCAGTAGCTTCCTTGTTCTCCTCACGAGTGTCTTCTAGAGAGCATACGATTCAACCAAAATGCAAAATAAAGAAAAGTACCGAAAGAGGTGAGATTCCCAGCTTTCAGTACCAACAAGGCAGCAAGAAAATAAACGGCGTCAAACGCCCACATAAGACACAGTAAATACATACAAGTATAGTGATACATGAAAGCAATTAATGAGAATAAAACAGCAAGGAACAATAATTAACATCATCCATAGCCAAGTAGCAACATCAGTATTACCAAGAATCAGATAAATATCACAGTCATAATAGTAAATACATTATCCAATCATGAATGCTCAATGGACCATGTGACTGACAACTCACAATGTAACAAGGGTACCAAAGTTCCTACTCCATGGAGCTAGACATAAACATTTTCGGAGTGAATGATCAAGGAGTAATGCTAGTGTATCGTTAGCCTTAAAAATATAGTGTGCTCATCACATAAAAACATTTGCGCAAAATGGCTCACACATGGCACCTCAACAGTTGATCGCGACATAGAACAGCATCTCAGGCAGGATCGTCGGTGTGTTGCATTGGTCTATCCCACGGCCCCAGTGGAGCTACCACTGTCTATTGTGAGACACCCACACCCCGACGCCCCCAGGGTCAACAACATATGACACCTACGCTTAGTCTATTCGCACCCGCACAAAGGTGTTATTCAAACTCCTAGGCAACATAGCCTTCTCAACAATGTCCCACGGACAATACGCATGCATGATGACACAATGTCCAATCATGTACGTTCATTAATGATGCATTCAGCATAAGCCTTTCCTCAATGGCACATAAGCAATATTCAATGTCCAACATGACATATCAACAATACAATTATTTAAAACATTGCCTCAATGGCACATCATCATCCTTATCTCATTGAGTACTACATTAATAATTCTCAGCATCAACATGCATTCCTCATTACATACATACCACAATTTCCATATCATGGGTCCAAGGATTTAATATTCAAAATCATTTCTTCCTTATTGGGGTGAATGCACATTTCTATCACAATTTAGTAAAGTAAAATCCTTGAATCCAGGGTTTTTAGGTTATGTTTGAGTTACAAAGGATAAAGAACCATAATCTCAATCATTTTCAGCTCAAAAATCCCATTTTTGGTCTTGGTAATCGATTACACAGACCTTGTAATCGACACTGAGAAATGTAACTTCAGAATCGATTACAATCTCATTGTAATCGATTACGTGATTCCCGTAATCACATTTCGTAACTTCAAGGCTCGTAATCGATTACACAACCGTGGTAATCGATTACCAATTGACAGAACCTCCGTAATCGATTACCCACAAGTTGTAATCGATTACGTGATTCCCAAAGAAGACCATTTCGTGACATCGAGGCTTGGTAATCGATTACACTCCTCTTGTAATCGATTACAAGCTAAACAGATCTTCGTAATCGATTACACACCGATGTAATCGATTACCAGATTTCCAGAATCACGATTTTGTATCTTTAAGAGCTTGGTAATCGATTACAAGCCTCATGTAATCGATTACCGCACGTAAGTTTGCAGAAAGATAGAGTTCTCAGGTCCTCTAACTCAAACCAAACCATTCCTCATCATATTTAATCAACAAGGTATTCAAATACAGCTTCAAATCATACAAGAGACATCAATAAATCATACAAACCTAACAAAATACATTATCATTAAGAACAACATAAAAATGAGATAACTTTATACATGGAGTCAAAAATCAACAATAATACCCATACAAGACATTCCCTTACTACCAAGGTTGGTTGAAGAGGATCATCTCCCTCTTACCTATATGGAAAACAACACAATGTGCCACTCCTTCTTGTCTTAGATTTTCGTTTTCCCTCCTTCAAGAAAACCCCAATGTGAGTGATCACCACAATGTTCACTCAAACCATGAAAAATAGGTTCTTGGTCACCAAGGTGGCCAAGAGAAAATGAAAATAGTAAGGAAATGGAAGAAAGTTGAAGACTTTACCTTAAAGCTCCAAGCTTTAGCTTTAATGGTGGAAGAGAAATGGAAGAAGAAGAAGAAGAAGAACCAAGAGATAACCAACAAGGAGAATAGTCTTGGAATGGTGGAAGGAACAAGAAAATGTGATTTGTTTGGCAATAAGGAAGCTGGTCTCCAATGTGAGGGTGTGTGTGTGTGAGTACGGTGGAGAGGAAGAAGAAGAGAGAAAAAGAGAGAAATGGATATTTGGGTGTAGAGAAATGAGTGAAACATGAAAGTAATGGAAGGAAAATATTTGGGCTCCCCCCCCCCCCCTTGTAGTGTCTACCGTAGAAGAGTGAAAAAAGGAGAGAGAAAATATGTTGTAAGGAAATTGCTAGGAAGCTTCCCATAACAAGCTTGGATTAAATTTAATCTTTCTTTTGAAATTAAAACTAATAAATGTGATACAAAAATTAAATTTTTAATAATGTGATAATATTTTTAATACACGTTATTATTTATTGGACAATAGTTATAGTTGGTAGAAGTCAGTATTAACAAATCTGACAGATAAATTCTTCACAGTGTTTTATCATTTCATCTGTTAAGATTTCTCGAAAAATGTGAAACCATTGTAAACTGTGTCCGGCCTCGGGTTTAGTAAGATCCCCCATCGACGTTTCCATAGTTCAAGGTTCTCAGAGAAAATGTCTCATTCCTCCGGTTCCGCTCAGTACACACGTAAAACGAGAAATATATTAAAATATTCCGCACTCTCAGAAAATTCCAAGAAAATTCCAGAAAATCATAAATATTTTTAGAATGAATTCTGATAGTAGAAAAGTAAATTTTGGGGTGTTACACCAGGTATGTCGATTAGATGTCTAATGTTGTTCTTATCATGAAGAAAAACAACAAAATTAGAGTTTGCATTGATTTCATAAACTTAAATTCTACAACTCCTAAAGATGAATATCCAATGCTTGTAGCCGATATGCTTGTCAATTCGGCTTCTTATCATGATATTTTAAGCTTTATGGATAGATATTTTAGTTATAACCGAATTCTTATTGCTAAAGATGAAGTGTCAATAATGGCATTTATATGCCTTGGGGCCATTGGAACTTATGAATGGGTTATTATACCTTTTGGACTTAAAAACACAAGGGCTAATTATCCAAGAGCCATGGATACCATTTTCCATGATATGATTTGAGATTTTATGGAAGTTTATATTGACAATGTGGTCATCAAGTCAGATTCTAAAATGACTTATTTGACAAATTTGAAAAAAGCATTTGACGGAATGCATAAACATGTGTTACCAAGTGGCCTCAAACTCAAGAGGGGGTGAATTGAGTTTATAAAATATTTTCATAAATCTTTCGCAAAAAACTTGTAAACCAATTTTTGTTGAAGCTATTGTTTAATTGAAGTGAATAGATAAATGAGATCGAATAAATTACTCACAAATAAACAAGTCAAGATAGAAAGTATTCAAGCAAAGCTAGATATCAAAATCAACTCAAACATATATAATTAAAGCACAAAGTAAAAATATAGAGTTAAGAGAATCAAACACAAGGATTTATTCTGGTTCAGCCACCCCTTATGACCTACGTCCAGTCCTCAAGTAAACCACTCAAGATTTTTCACTAAAACTTCAAGCTTGAACGGGTGCTTGAAAACCTTTACAATTGAGAGCACTCAACACCACCATGGAATACCTCACCCTTGTGTTTTGAGCCTCAAAATAGGGATACCTCACCCTTTACAATCTTTGAGAGATGCCTCACCCTCTTTACACCTTTGAAGGATACCTCACATTCTTTTCAATAAGGGATGCCTCACCCTTTTTTCACTAGAAGGATACCTCACCCTCTTTACAGAATAAACAAAGTGTTTAGGAAGGATAAACTCTCAAAAGAGCAGATGACACAAGTTGAAGCTCAATGGGTATAATGATTTTCACACTTTTAGCTCATAAACAAAGAAACTAATGGAATGGCTGTGAAAACTCGTATTAATGCTCAACTTAGATTCTCAGAATATTTTTCCAACATTGCTTTGGTGCCCAAAGACTTGTATTTATAGCCCATTAACATTTAGGTTGGATGGGTGGTTGGAGCATTAATTGCTTCAATATAGCTATTAGTTTTTTATTCTGGAAGCTAGTCTATTTGAATAGAATGAAACCTTATTCAAATAGATCTTCATAGCACATTCTGCAAAATGGTCTCTGGAACTTGTTATTCGAATAACCATTTTGGTTATTCGAATAAGACCTTTTAAAAACACGATGCGCCACTTGGTTTGAAGCTATTATTCGAATAACACAGGGTGTTATTCGAATAAGGCTTGATCAAATGGAATTATTGGCTTCTTTGACTTTTGTTATTCGAATAAAGATCCTTATTCAAATAAGCAACATGAAAAATATTTTCTCAGTTTCTAAACCATGCCAATTGATTCCATATGGTCTTGTAAGCTTTTGGGCACTTAAAAATTGTCTCTTTGGAAACCAAAAACCTTTTTGAGGCCTTTAAAACCATGTGTGCTATATGAATTCTTTGAAAAATAAGTTTTAGAGCTTTAATGTGAACCACAATATACTTTTACAAAAAGATCTAAGTCCTAAAGCTAGTCTTGATGGTCTTGGACTTGATCTTGGAACATCTTTAAGTTTAATGTCATCAAAACAAAATCTTCATGGGTTGATAGCCAATTACAACATGAATTAAAAATGAATCCAACCAAGTGTATCTGCAGGAAACTTCTTAGGATTCTTGGTGCATAAGAGAGGAATCAAAGTTAACAAAAACAAGGTGAAAGCCATAGTAGAAACAGCACCACCTACAAGCAAAAAAAAATTGTAGTCTATCCTTGGCAAGAATAACTTCTTAAGAAGGTTCATTTCAAACTTGTTAAGAAAGACCAAAATTTTCTCCCCATTAGTGAAACTAAATTCATCAAAAGAATTTAAATGGGAGAAACATCATTAAGAGGCATTTGACGAGATCATGAGATACTTGATGAATCTTCCTATTATGACACTATTAGGAGCATGTTAGCCCAAGAAGACGAAAATGGTGTCAAAAGAGTTGTGTACTACCTCAGTAGAGTTCTTATGGATGTCGAAAGAAGATATAAGTCTATTGAAAAACTTTGTCTAGCTTTATACTTTAATGTTCAAAGTTAAAGTACTATATGATGTCGTTTGATGTATTAGTCTTGTCAAAGACAAATGTTATTAAAATATGTTGTCAAAACCCATAATACACGAAAGAATTAGTAGACCTTTAGCATATTTCAATTTCCCTTACATTATGTTCCATTTAAAGTTGTCAAAGCCTAGGTAATAGTGATTTTCTTGCTGACCGTCTATGTCTTCACGTTGAAAGCGAGAATGTTGATTTTGTTGGGTTAAAGCATTGGAGATTATACTTCGATGGCACATGCCATCAAAATGGCATCAGTATAAAGGTTTTAATTGTAACTCTCGATGGTAAGCCAAAAAAGTATATGTTTCAATTACAATACAAGTGCTCCAATAATGAAGCAAAATATAAAGCTTTAATTGATAGGTTAGAAATTTTAGTCAAACAAAAGGCCCACATTGTCAAAATAATTAGACATTCATAACTCATTATAAAATAATTGATAAAATAATATTGTTTTATAAGTTACAACATGATGAAATAATTGTCAGTCACGACAAGGTTGCTAGTTGAATTCGACGATGTTATTGTTGAACACATGCCACAATACTTGAATAGCGAAACCAATGAATTGGTTTAAATTACTGTAGGGTATAAGGTGTCAATGAAGACCTTAACCTAACTCATAGGGAAAATGGAGTAATATACCCTTTAAAGGAACACAAAATTTCGACGGTTGGAAATATGGGTAAGTTACATTTATTTGAGAGGAATCCTATACAAAAAGCCTGTCAACGAAAACCTTCTGACATGCCTTGGAAAACAATAAGCTTATTTAGCTCTTGCCAAAGTCCATGAGGGAATATGTGGGGCTCATTACACAGGTGATAAAATGAAATGGGTGTTGAATCGACACCGGCTATACTAGCCGACAATGATAAAAGATTGTTTCAATTTCACTAAGTCTTGTGAAGAGTGTCAAAAACATGGAATTGTACAATAAGTTCCTACTAGCGAGTTGCATTCAATTGTTAAACCTTGGCCTTTATGAGGTTAGGCTCTAGACCTAATTGGCCAAATTCATCCTATATCGTCAAAAGATCACAACTACATTCTAGTTGCCATCGACTATTTTACTAAGTGGATAGAAGCTATTGCCCTAAAAGAAGTTACTTAGTAAGAAGTGATCAACTTTGTCGAGAGCCAAATTGTTTGTCAATTTGGGATTCCACAATCACTAATAACTGACAAAGGAACCATATTTGTCGGTAAGAAAGTTGTCGAATATGCTGAGTCAAGGCAAATTAAGTAATTGACGTCAATACTGTATTATGGTCAAGCAAATGGCCAAGTAGAAATGGTCAACAAAATCATTATCAATTTGATTAAAAAGCATATTGGCTAATAGCCAAGGACTTGGCATAACACACTTGAGCAAATTTTATAGGCCTGCAAGAATTCACCAAACGATTCAACAAGAACAACGCCTTCAAAGTTAGTGTATGGACATAATGTTGTGTTGCCTGTCAAAATTAATATTTAGTCAATTTGATTATTAAAGCAAAATGACTTACCAGTAAAAGATTACTGGAATGCTATGTTCGATGAGTTAAATCAGTTAGATAATGAACGACTTTTATCTTTAGAACACTTGATTCGACAAAAGGAGAAGATTGCTAAGTACTATGATCATTGAGTTAGGTACAAGTCTTTTAAAGTTGATGATTTAGTATGGAAAATTATTTTGCCCATTAATCAGAACGGTCAAAGTTATGGCAAGTGGTTGCCAAATTGGGATAGCCCTTACAAAATTATTAAGGTATTTAGTGGAGACGCTTACAGCTTGATCAACATCAATACAAGGTAAAAACTACAAGCAATTAATGGCAAGTATTTAAAACAATATAAAAGTGCACTAAAACTTGTCATTATATTCAAAACGGCCATGAAAGCCAATCAAGTGCATTTCAAAAACATTGGCCATAGTAGCCAACATCAACAAAATGCATTCAAAAGTTTTCCCCAGTGGCCAATTGCCTAAGTACATTGGAAAACACTAAAGTGTTAAAACAAAGACTAGTTGATTACAAACTTTCTCCTCAAGTCTTCCTATTCTTTCTGAATGATACTTTGCTTCGACAACGTTGTGTTGTAGGCAGCCTTTGATTCTCTTAGTTATGACAAAATGACGGATCCTTCCCTCACCTATTTATGAGCTTCTTCTCGAAGTTTCCTCTTTTCATTAGCATGAAGCTTAAGAGCTTTCTTAAAAATTCTCTTGTTTTGTCAAGAGATCTTGAAACTACTTCTCTATGTCAGCAAGATGCTTTTCTCCTTCGATAGTCTTCTTGTCGATGATGTCCTACTTTTGTTTAGCCTTAGCCACTTAAGCTAACAAACGGCTTCTTTTCCTTGAATGTTCGATGTAAGAGGCCATGGTGTTGAGCAACGAAGGGTAGTTGATAACCAAGTCATCAACAAAAGTTTTCAAATCCCTAATAAAGTTGACAAAGGGTTCAGGGAGTTGAGTTTTCACTTGACTGCAAGTGTCTAGAGTGGATTGCAACTTTTCTTTTAAGTCCTATTTTCAAACAGTTGATCCAAAGGCTTCTATAACAACTATTCCAAAGCCAACAATGTCTCCTTGAGATCAACTGAAGCCAAAGTAGGTTTGACAATAGTAATCGGTGTCGGTTCCATCATGCTTCAATAACTGGCTTAAAGTAAATCATCGAGAAAAGTCAAAGGATCATCTGGTGCATTGAAGACAACGTTGTCAATTTCAACAGGTTTGTCGATGACCATGGGAGAGGTTTCAACAAATGTCTCTAGATCATGCATCACGGCACCTTGAGGAGCAGAAGGCAAAGTGTTTGGAGTACTTTCCCTTAAAAGAGCTTTGGGAAGTGTACTCTCAGCCAACATCAAAGCGGCATTTTGTATTTTCTCCTTTTTCATTTCGATTAAGCCTGAAGTTACAAGCAATTCAACATTTGAAGAAGCAAGAGTGGGCTATTTCTCCTGACAAATACACAAATGCAGTTGTTAATCAAAGTCTAAGAGAACTGACAAAGAAAATAACTTAACCAAAGTTTACCTTCATAACAAGTGACTTTGAGGTTAATTTAGGCCTAGTAGTTTTGGCCTTAGGAAGATGGATAAGTGTTGCAACAACCTTCACTCGGCCACACTCGCCTGGAGTCTTCACCTTTCTAGATTTATTCTTCTTAGAGGCAAGTTCCATGAAATCTTCATCATCGTCATCTTCGACATCGACAAGTTCAGGAATGGCTGGTGAACTCTTGTCTATAAAAAATACACAAAGAAGAAAAATGGTGTCAATTCCCAAGAAGAATTAAAGTCAAATATCAAAGACTTTACCTAAAAAAAGTTGACAAGCCACCCTTGTACTCAATTTTGTCAATCGGCACCATGCAATTGCATTTAGTTGCCGGTGAAAGTAACTTGATTTTTACAATCATCAAGGGGTCAACCATATAACTAACCCCAAAAGGAGCTATTGGTATAGAAATCGACATTTGATAAAAAGGAGTGAAGAGCTGATTTGGATCAACATTGGGATTCAACATTAAAGCATCAAAGAATCTTCAAGGACATTTATCTTGATGGTCTTTGAATTTTTTTTCCATCAATCTTCCTTAGTTATTTTGGAAGCATGTTGATGATCCCACTTGATATTATAAAATTTCTCAAAGGCCAAAATTTCTTGCAAATATGTACCTTTTGACTTGAAAGGTGTTCCTTTTGAAGCTACATGAGTCATTTAGCCTAAGCAGATGTTAATATCAGGAAATAAGTTCTTGTAGTAAAGCCCTCATCATTCAATGAAATCATGTGTAAAGAAGCTGCTGGCAATACAATTGACAGGTCAAAATGCTTGTCTAAGTTGTTGATTGCTTTGTCTAGTCTGGCAATAGCCTCTATCAAAGACATAATTGCAATCAGCCGCTTATATAAATCTTGTTTCAACATAGGGATTGGAATGGCTTAAGTGAAGCCAAGTTGTTGAGCCACTAAGTTTGGCAAATGATAAAAAACACCAAGATCATCAGATCAAGGAAAACCAGTGTAGAAGATTTCCTGACAAAGATAGCTAGCCCACATTGAATTGATTTCCTCTTGGAAATCATCATTTGCAAAAAAATGTTGCCAATGAAATGAGCAAGGCCTTCAATCACTACAACAAACAGATTGAAGCTTATTTTAGTGATATCCATTTTCATGGAATAAAAGACTTTAAAATACTTCTTCATGTCATCGACATATGAAGCATTCTTATTTTTGTGATGATGGTAATAGGTAAGCCTATAGCTATAACTTCCATCAGGTAGATCAGTCGATGAGTCATTAACCAAATAGTCATATAGCACTGCATTAAGCCATAATTGCAAAAGCCAAAAGGGACCATCCATGGTAGGCATTTTGTTTTAGGCATGAATTACATCGACAGTCTCATTTAACGATTGGTAAAGATGAGCAATGATCAATGGACTTAAAGCCAAAATTCAGCCTTCATGAATTATAATTGCCAAATGCAAGCAAGCTTTCAACACCTGTAAAGACTTAATGAAGAAAACATGTCCATAAAGCCATAAAAGCAAAAAGGCTATATGTTCCTCATCTGATAAAGTTTTTGGGTGCTTTATCAGGAGAAATAGTTTCTTCATGAGGCTTTAGGCCAACAATAGATCCAGACCAAATAGTGTTGGTCCCGTCATTTCGAAAGGAAAATGAAAATTGTTAGTGGTCTTGTTCCAAAAGAACAAAGTCGCACCCATCATGCTTAAGTTAAGCTTAATATAATGGCAGCTCAACTAAATCAGATCAAATAGACGATACTTTTTCCAGAAATTTTCTTTGAAAGACTACACTTGATCAATCTAAGCAATGTATTCTTTGGAGGGTTTAGTTTGAAAAGCCCTAAAGACCTTACTTATTGATCAAAATATCTAATACGAAGTGTGTCAAGAGAGGCAAAGATGGATTGATCTTTGCAAGAAGGAAAAAACTCATGAAACTCTTGGTGCAATGCTTTGGAATTCGGTAGCAAAGGGCCAAGGTAATAGTATGTGTTCTGACCAATAAAGTAAGGAATAAGAACTCAGTTTATCTAGTTCTTATATTTTTGGCTTGGAGGGTCAGGAGCAAGAAAAATCTCATCTTTTTGGATTGGGACTTCTATATAGGAAGCCATTGGAAGCTGTGAAGAAGGGTTTGGATTGGTGTCGATAAAGGAAGCCATGAAAAGATATGAAGATAGAGAAAAAGAAATGGAAAAAACCTTCAAGAGGCTTATCAAAGAGATAAGAAGGCAAAAGTGAAAAATGAAATTCACCCCAAGTATATTTATAGGCCCAAAGGCTTGCTCAAGAAGCTTGAACATTTCACCTTCAAAATTTTTTGAAATTAAAAAACTCTAGATAATTTTTGGTAGTGAGTACATGAAATTCCACTAAACTTCTCCTAGAAAAGCGTAAATGATTGACAATGATAATTATTACCATTCATTTCCTAAGAGATACTAATTCCAACTACCGCATCAAGTCAATCACCATAAAGGCAAAAGTCTTTCTGAATTCCCAAAGGCATTCTAGAAATGTTTAAGGAAAACTATTGAAAAAGGTTCCACTAAAGGCATTCCAAAAACGTCCAAAATGTTTCAGATAGCATCGAAAGTGAATGTGTCAAAATATGGCATTAACAAATGGAAAATTTACTCTTTTTCCTCCTCAATATGTCAAAAGGAAAATTTTGTGGGGCATCTGTTGCAGGTTAAAATTAGTTATTTTGACATAAGCAGTAAGTAGGAAAAATAAGCCACAAAAAGACTAAGATTCAAGAATTTGTCAAAAACAGTGATCACAAAGTAGTCAACCGGCATCAGTAATATCCTGACAACTAGTTCAGCCTAGATCATGTAACACCCCAATTTTTGGAAAATGTACCGAATGTACTGTTTGCTGTTTTTCAAGCTTTCGTGTGAATGACCGTTGTGTCCCTATTTTACTGTTTCTCGATTTTTGCATGAAATACAAATACGTTTATACAGGCTCAAATTTTATTTAGTCTTTTTACGTAATTTGTTTCAAGACGGTAAAATAAAAATTTTTCTGAGCTACTGTTTTAATTTTTCTGGAAGATATACAGACAATTGATACTGTCTGTAATTTTATTTGAACTTTTTGGATGATTAGCTACGTTGTGGGAAAAAATGGAAAATGACTATTACGTCCCGAACGTCTTGTTTGTACTTTTTTTTTCTTTGTTTTTAATTGTTTTCTACTTGATTTAGTGTTCAATATTACTGTCTGTGATTTTATATGGACTTTTTGTGTGATTTGCTACGGGGCAGGAAAATAATATTTTTCCGGACCGGTAAAATCTGTTTTTAATTATTCGAGGCGGGGGATCTTACTAAACCCAATTCTGAATGAGCCTAAAATTAATCTTTTAATTTTTAGGATTTAATCACAAATAAAATAATTTTGTATTATTATAATATTATTTTATTAGTCAATATAATTTAGTGACAGTGGACCCTAAATGTTTTGCGGGACCCACGTTTAGCTAAACCAATTAACTTAGTAGTTTAATTAAACATGATTAGTGGAGGAATATTCTTGAACATGATGATAAGGCTTGATGACTAGGTTATTAGTGACTAAGCATGGTGACTAAGGCTAATGACTAGGTTAGGAGCAACCAATAGGAAACAAGCTTGCTAATCAAGGCTTAATCTTGACCTTTGATGCATCCAAGGGCTTGGATGAAGCCAAGCAAATGTCCACCTTGCATGGCTTGAAGTCTACGGCCATATGGCTTTGGGAGGACCAAAAATCTCTTCTCTTTCATGCAAATTCTCTCTTCTCTCTCATCCAAGAACCCTAAACACCATTGTTACTTCCTTTCTCACCTATTCGGCCAAGCTTGATACTACACCATTCAATCACCCAAAATTTCTTCTAACCAAGTTTTCTAAACCTAAACACAATCCTAAGAACATCTCTAGTTGAGAGTTCTTTCAAAATCTTACATTTGAAGCTTGAAAACCTACTTGGAAGTTTGTACCAAGGAGGTGAAATCTCTTGTTTTTCTTTTCTAAATTCTTTTTCAAAGTTCTAAGCCATGATTTATCCATGGTTTAGGTTCTTTTTCAATGGTTAGTAACTTGTAGTTTTTGTTTAAGTTTGTTAGGTTCTTGAAGGAGGAAAACCGTGACCCTAGGAGGAGTGAAAGAATCCATTTGTCTTCATTTAAGGTAAGAGGAAGACAAATCTTATCACCTATGGATGGTGGTAAGAAGATGGAGTTGATTTTGTGATTGTAGAATCCATAAGGATTCATGTGTGTGCTTGTTAGTAGCTTATTTGATGTGGTTGTGTATTTGTTAGTAGCTTTCCTATTTGTTGTTTGTAATAAATTGCATGTCTACAAGCTTTAAGTTGCATGTCTATAAGCTTTGATAATATTGCATGTGTTAGAATTGCATGATAAAGTATAGAATTGCATGATAATGTATAGGATGTGAATAACATGTCAAGGAAATGCATGTGTGTTCCAAAGAACACTCCATAATGCTCACGGTTTGTAACCAAATGGGGAACCAAAATGTTCTCTTAATTTTCCTAAAAGGTAAGTTAATTAACCTAGGAGAATTAGCAAGATATTAAGTTGTTTAGATCATGAAAAATGAATTTAGAAATCAAATGGTAAGAATTAGTATTTTGGGCCAACATGCCTAAAATGAATGTATTGATTTTAAAAACCATTTTCTAAAAATGGTGGCTAAATGAATTTAGACAATACAATAAGTTTGACATGTATTTATAAGATGAAAAATAATTTAGAAATCAAATACAAAAGGGTTTATGAAATTCAGCCAACATGACAAAATTAGGTAGTCTTGATTTCTAAAATCAATTCCAAACCATTTTCATTTATAAAGATGCAATACATGTTAAAAAGAATTTTTCTAAAATAAGTTTTGAAGAAATCAATTGATTAGAATTAATTTAAGGAACTAAAATCAATAATTTTATTGTTATAAAGGAAATACAGTAATCTTTAAGAATTTCTAACATATGGCTCATGCTATATTTTGAAGCATGTTAGGAGTTTTTAAAAGATTAAATTATCCGGTTTATTTAAATAAACAAAGTTTTTACGAAAAATTAGGAAACCATTATTATTAAAATTCTAAACAAAATACTGTCAAATTTTTAGTAAAAACGGACAAATAAGATAGAAAAGATGTCCAAAAGACAGTATACGGTATAGAAAATATTACACGTAGTTTAAACGTACTAATTATTATTTCTGTTTATTTAAACATTGATTTTTAAGGGATTTGGACAAGAAAATGATTTAAAAATCCTATGCGATTGAGAAAACGTATTAAAAATTCTACGCGATTTTAAAAAAATAGAAAAATATATTTACGCGATTTATAAACGTTTGTAAAAACGATGAAATTAGGAAAACGCGATAAAATTTCTACGCGATTAACCGTTGCTGTATTTATTTTGTGTTGTCGGGAAAACGTGAACCCGTACAGGCTTTTGAGGATTTTTCGCTGTCGGGAAAATGTGAACCCGTACAGGCTTTTGAGGATTTTTCGTTGTCGGGAAAATGTGAACCCGTACAGGCTTTCTATTTTTCTGCCATTGAGGGCATATTATTATCTTGAGGGTATCTTCGTAATTTCATATTTTTGGAATTATGTGTTGAGTTTATGCCAAATTTTTGGTGGATTGGTTGACGAGACGAATCACATCATGTTGTCGATGCGATAAACGTAGTGTGGTTCATTGTTCTAATGGACTTGGAGACGTTAGTGTACGGTATCCCATATGTAGACAATTGGTAGCTCCGCTAGGCCGTGGTAAACCGATAGCACACTAATGGACTCGACACGCACTATATTTAATCGAGATTTGTAAAGTCTAGTAGTACATTTGCCTGTAGTGACACAACGTGAGACAGTGAACTACACCATGCCTGGATGATGGATTCCTGTGATGTGGGGCTATAGACGCAACGTGTGACCGCGCAATAGTTGGTTGGGCAGCCGTGGTACTAATAGATTTTTGCGAGTCATTCTCTCTTATATCTTTATGTGTTTAGCTCCATGGAGTAGGATCGTGTCTTAGTATATATATGATTATATCTTGGATATTATTTTATTTTATTTTCTCTATCTATCTTTATCTGGTAATTATTATGATGGTTGTCTATTTCTTATTTTATTCTATCTGTGATATTGTCTTATCTGTGTTTTTATCTCGTGTTATATTTTATTTGTGATGTTATGTATTGTTAGGATATCTAAATCTTACTCTATTCTGTTATTATTACTGTTATAGCTTTTCGTATTGCATGAACTGTATATTTGTTGTTTGTCGTCTTCTTATTGGCCATGTTTATGGTGATCTTAGATTGTCTTACCTCTTTGTTGTATATATTTTCTGTATATTTATTTTACACGGTAAAGACTTTGAGGAAGAGGAACAGCCTCTCGAGATTCTGTATACCGAGGAAGAAGAAGAACAACAAGAGGAAGATCAGTTTGACGATCAAGAACCATCTGATCATCCATATCCATTGGATTGATTTGATTGGGTATGGCGATACCTGGATTTCTAGGGTTTGTACAGCTGGAGTTTCATGGAGGATCGTTAGCTTGGCATCTGCGAGGAGACCGAGACTCTGTGACGTATGTAGGACGGCTGACTGTGACCTTACGTCAACAGTTTGATGGAGAGCCGGTTATGACTACTACTGTATTTTTACATTTAGAGTTACCTTTATCTCTTAGGCGTCATTTTGGTGGTATGACCACGGAGCCTAGTGAGATTAGTATCGTATCGACTGCGCGATCTCATTATCGCCGAGTGTCGAGACATCCGGGATATTTGTCTCCTGATGATCATTTTCATGTTGAGAGTGATCCTTCAGAGGATTAAATATGTATGATGTTTTTTTTGGGCGCGTCAAGTATGTATGTATGTATATATTGACTCTTTTCTTGTCTTTCTTTCTTGTTTTCGTTTAAATACTTGTAATTTTAGTTGTAAATTATTTGTACAACTTATAACTTAAATCATATGTATATTATAAGTAATGTTGTTTTGTTTATTTGCTATTTCCGCATATTTTATTTAACAAATATTCTGTTTATCAGGAATTATCTTACAATATATAATATTATTTAACAAATGTTTTACAACTTAGGTAGATTTTATTTCTCTTTTTTTTATTTTCTTTTATGTGTGACATCCTCCAAAGGGGTGTTACAGATCACGTAAGACAAAGAAGATTGTGTTAATAGTAAGAAGGAATCGACAAAAGCCAAGTGCCGAAGAGTTACACTTAAGTTAGCTGACAAGTGGATTTGACAAAGGAGGTACACTTAACCAAATCATAAAGCTTCAGAAGCAAATGCTCAAGCTATTATCGAAGGCATATAAATGTAGGTCGATCAACATCGAAGCTTATGTTCAATAGAAAGTGATTGGCAAGTTGGAAGAAATTCATGGCGAGTGTGACATCCCACCTAGTACCGAAGTAATAGGGTAAGGCGCCACTTGTGTGTGTGTGTCTATGTCATCTCGTGTTTGATAACTTAAGTGGTGCACTCTTATTATACAATTATGCCAAGAAGAACTATATTTACTATTTGGCCTTAAAATATTACAATGGTTCTATACAAATACATTGTAAGAAACCTATCACCTTATAAGACTTCTTCCACATCCATCAGTAACTCAATAAACCATCAATTTTTGTATTATATCCATAGCTGGTATCCAATAAATCCTCATGACTATTTTGTTGCCTGGTTAACCTTTGGAATGTCATGGAATACATAAACAGGGTGAGAATTTTAAGAATTCTTAGTATACTACGTGAAAAGTGTCATTATAATAAATCTAGCTACCTTGGACTGAAAAACAGATAACAGATATAAGTTAAAAATCTTATAAGTTATTATCCAGAGGCAAAGGTTCCTTTTTATGCCAGTTTTCTTCATATGATCATAAAATCACAATATATCAGTAATAAAATAATGTCAATCCATCATGAATTCAATGCCTATGACTCGGGCCGTTAGGTAGCTTTTTCTGCAATTCCCATTTCATATGAGGCAACCTTTGTCCTCCTTTCATATGAGGCAACCTTTGTCCTTTTAGGGGGAATGACCTCCCTTCATAAGATAGCTTGCTTGTCATACATGAACTAACCCACTCTCAGTAGTTGTACATGCTACACAAAATCTACCCTAGCATGGTGAATTATTTCCTTGCTCTCTTTGATAAGGACCTTACTCCTTTGGTAAGATACATTTATCATCTTTTGGGAATGCATACTCTTTTTCAAAAAGTGTGACACCCCAAAAATTGTTTATTTCATGTTAAATAGTCATTTTATAATATATTTTTATTTTTGTGAATTTTTCTAGATTTTTTCAGAAACATTGATTATTTTAATATACTTCTCGATTTATGTGCACAATAGGCGGAGCTGGGAAAATAAAATATTTTTCTGAGGCTTGAAAACTTTGGACTGTGGAAACGTCAACAGGGGATCTTACTAAACTCGAGGCCGGGCATAGTTTACGGAGTTTTCTTTTTATAAGATTTTATCTAATAAAATAAAATCGCAATACGTTTTATTATCCGTTGGACAATAAATACAGGTTTTGTTAATAGTAACCTTTGTCCATTAGATAATAGCTTATACTCAAGTACAAGTGTTCTAGAGTGTTCACTTTAATGACATCACCATGACATCACCATTGACTTTTCAAAAAGGTTAGTTTTGGCTTCTTGGAGAAGTTTTGGAGGAAGCTTCCTAGCACTTTCCTATTGACTTGTTGAGCAAGCCAATCTCTCTCCTCCTTTAAGAGTGTGCATGACTTTGGGGGGGGGGAAGGGAGCCAAAATTTCCATCTTTGCTTAAGATAATATTCACCTTTTATTCAAAAGTTTATTATCACTTTATCTCTCTACCATTTCTTTTCTCTCTATTTTCTCACACTTTTTCTTCTCCATTTTCTCTTCATTTCTGTGGCACCCACCATTCATCCACACCTCAACCATTGTTTGTTCAAGTCATCATGGTTCTTGAATCCACACCTTACTTGGAGATCCTCCTTGGTTGAGATCTTCCTTGCTTGTTGGAGTCATCTTCAAGAGCACACCTTCCTTCTTGCTTTCTCTCCATCCCCACGGCCACACCCTCCATTTCACCTTCAAGCTTGTAAAAATTTCAAGCCACCATGTTTTCTTATACTACATCATATTCTAAGCTTCTTTCTTGTTGGAATCTACCTAAAAAGCTCACACCTTTATCATTTTCTTCAAGATTCAAGCTTGAAGCTTTTGAGGTAAGGTTCTTGATTCTCATTTTCTTTTCTCATTTTCGTGTTTGAGACCACCATTGTGATCATTGATCTATTCTTTTTCAAGCCTTGTATATTAACATTTTGAGTTAGGTTTTCTAGGATTTTTGGAGGTGGAGTGTAACGCCCTTTTTTTTCTATTATCCAATACCCGCGAAGAAGGAACGTCACATCATTTTATTTAAATAATCGTAAAACATAAGGTAAGATTATATTGTGGAAAATAGTACTTGTTTAAAATTTCCAAAAACCTGATATATTAATGCTAGTTTAATCTACCTTAAAATTTTCGCCATGCTCTTATTATATTATCATTGTTATATATTCTTTTTTTTGTAAGTCATTGTAAGTAGTACAATAGTAAATTAGAAAAATCCCCATTGTGGCGAAACTTCAAACACTGAATAGTTATAATACAGTCAACAGAAATTAAACCATACATCGGAATTACATTATCATAATTATACGTACAAGCCTGTATTAATTACATTTTCAAAATGTACACAAAAAACAAAAATATACCTACCCCAAGAGATACAAATATATATATACCCATCAATCCAATAATACGTCAGGCTCCCACAAAATAAACGGACAGCCATCAGTAGCCATCAATTTAAAAAGAAAACAGTCTCTAAGACTGACGAGAACGAGAGGGAACCGTAGATGGGTCCTCCTCAGGGTCCTCATCGTCCGACGAGACATCCATCGGAACAACGGAACAACGGGCAGGAGCCCGAGCAGTGGACAAGAAATAGTCGTCACGCAAGGTGTAGTACATATCTGCCCACATGTCTCTCACAGGCAGGTAAAATTCTAGCCATACAAAGGCATGGAAATAAAAAATAGAAGCAGTATATCGTCCCCATGCTAAGGACACCGTCAATTCGTTGTGGTATACACAATGATCAGTCTGCACATTGATATGCCAGCATTCCGAACCGCCATGAAAGTTGATCCGCACGTAACCAAAGAATCCACGGGGGTGAAATGTCATCCTCAGCAGCCTTAATCTCAGTCAAGATACGGTCAGAAACCCTAAAACTCAGTGGTTTCCTTGTCCTCCTCATGAATGTCTTCAGTCAATCATGAGAAAATACATAGTAGCGGAATATACCGTAAAGAGGTGAGATACTTGTAACACCCTTGTGGGGATGTCACATTTATGATGCAATAAAATAAAATAACTAAAAATATTACCCAAGTTGTAAAATACTTGTTATATAAATAATATGGGTTGTAAAATTTTTCCTGTTAAACAGAATATTACTAAATAAAATAACACAGAACACAAAAGAAAACAAACCGTCATCACACATATAATATACATAAGATTTTGTTTTAAGTAGTACAAATAATTTACAACTAGAAAATATTTAACAAAAACAGTAAAGAGTTAAGATACAATACTACATCAAAAAGTGCCCAAGTGCACACCATAGATTTCTATTCCTCTGAAGGATCACTCTCAGATGAATCTTCAGGTGATAGATATCCAGGATGTCTCGAAGCTCTATGGACACAAGTCCGGGCTGTCGACACACTGCTAATCTCACTAGGCGCACGGAACATCCCTTCCCAGTAACGCTTAATAGACAGCGGCAACTCTAAATGCAAAAACAGAGTAGTAGTAAACACAGGTTCTCTGTCAAACTCAGGTCGTAGGGACACAGTCAACCGTCCCACATACACAACTGAATCTCTATCCTCCCGCAGTCGTTAAGCTGTCGAACCTCCGTGAAACTCAAATCTCACGAACCTTAAAAATCCTAGCAACGTCATCTTCAAAATTAATCTAGCGGGTATGGATGATCGGATGGTTCACAGTCGTCGAACTGATCCTCGGCTTGTTGTTGCTGCTCCTCCTCCTCCTCAGAATACACACACTCTAGAGGTTGTTCCTCTTCCTCAAACTCTTTACAGCATAAATAATAAATACAAAAATAGTACATATAGAGAGGTGAGATAATCATACATCAATACCAGCATGGTAAATAAGAAAACGCCACATACAACAAGTATAACAATTTATTAAAGCATATCATAACATCATGAATAATAGTGCAATAAAATATAGAAATTCAATATAACAGTATCAAAAGAATTTAATACAATAGTATAAATATATCAGAGATAATGGTGTTACAATGCATGATATAAACACAATACGACTCATTCCTACTCCATGGAGCCGATTACGATATCCGAGAGAATGACCCGCAAAGATCTATTAGTACCTCAGGCTGCCCAACCAAACTATTGCACTGTCTAACGTTGTGTCTATAGCCCACTGTCCAAAACATCGTGTAGTAGCACACAGTCCAAACATCGTGTAACTACAAGCATTGTACTAAAATAGACTTTACAAGATCTCGATTAAGTATAGTGCGTGTCGAGATCACTAGTGTGTTGCCAGTTACCACAGCCCAGAGGAGCGACTAACTGTCCACATATGGAATACTCCGCACACTAATGCCTCCAAGTCCATACAAAATGAACCACAATAGGCTTATCACACCGACAACACGGTGTTATTCACCTCGTCAATCAAATCACCAATTATCAACCAAATTGGCACAACTCAATGCATGAACAAAAATATTAACTACCAAAATACTCTTGGTCTCAAAATATTCTTATATTTACAAAAATGCCCTCAATGGCACTATTACCCATATTTACGCAAATGCCCTCAATGGCAAAAATCTCAAATATACAGTACATCCCACTTGACAGTACTGTATCTCAACATGTCCGGGTCCACCACTTTGGCCCGACAGTAAAATTCGTTGTTCCAATTAATCGCGTAGAAATTTTATTGCATTTTCACAATTCCGTCGTTTTTACAAACATTTTTAAATTGCGTAAATATATTTTTCTGTTTTTAAAATCACGTACTGTTTTTAAATCATTTTTTTTAAATCGTTTTCTTAATCGAAAAGCTTTAAAATCTCTGTTTTAAAACTACGTAAGCTATTTTCACTACTTTAAAATTACGTAGAATAATTTTTCCTTACGTTATGAATATATTATAAAACGTTCTCTTTTATTTGTCTGTTTATAGTAAAATTTGACAGTATTTTATCTATAAAATCTACTAAAATTTGTATTTTCTACGTTTTTCTCTAAAAATTCGTTTACTTGGTTTATTATTACTAAATCCACTTTAGTGATTGTTTCTATGCTTTAAAAGTTAAAAGCAAGTATTTTTCATAGGTTTTATTCATCTTGCTACTATATCACATCTCTAATAAAAATTGGTTTACTTCTTTAATTCTTGAAAATTTATTACAAATGCATTCTTTTTATATAAAACATCAATTCTACACTTAGAAAATAAATTTTAGATTGATTACACTTTTATTAGGCATGTTGGCCGAATCCCATAAAATGTTGACATTTGATCTTTGGATCATTTTTCTTCTTCTAAATCATTTCGTAATTTATTCACTAACCTAATTCCATTAGATCCTTTCTTTAGAAAATGGTTGAGAACATTTTGGTTCTCTTTTATTGAATGAGGCCGTGAGCCTCTAGTTTGTGTTCTTTGGAACACTCATGCAATCCTTTACATGTTAATCACATCCTAAGTAATAAACATGCATATATCACACATGCAATATATTTTAAAACTTGTAGACATGCATACAATAATTTTAAAGCTTATAGACATGCATAAAATAATATCAAACACAAATAGGAAAGCTTTTAAACAATCAACACAAGTGAATCCTTATGGATTCTTCACACACATACAAGTCTATTTTCTCATCACCACACATGGTTGATGAGATTGAATCTCCCTCTTACCTTAAAGGAAGACTAAAACCTCTTTCACTCCTTCTATGGATTTCGTGACTCTCCTTCAAGACACCTAAAGATCTTAAACAAAAATTTACAGAGTTAAAACTATAAGAGAAATTCATAAACCATGGATCAATCATGGCTTATAACCTTGAAAAAAAAGTTAGAAATGAAAAATAAGAATTTCCACCTTCTAGGAAAAATGATGGGTTTAAGAAGAACTCTCAACTAGAGATGTTCTTAGAATAGTGTTTAGGTTTAGAAAAGTAGGTTAGAAGAAATTTTTGATGGATGGATGGTGATCTAGGGCTCTTGGCCGAATGGCCTCTTCAAAGTGCATCAATGGTGGTTTGTGTTTTTGGAAGAGAGAGAAGAGAGAAAGTGTGATAGCAAGGATGAAATTAAAGTGAAAATGCTCTCCAAAATGGTGCATGGCCGTGGAGCTCCTTAGGGTGGAGGTGGCCACTTTGTTTGACTCATCCAAGACTCCATCCTAGCCTTAGATGTAATCAAAAGTCAAGATTAAAACTTGATCACCAAGCTTGTCATCCATTGGCTAATCCAAGCCTTGTCATAAGCCTTGTCATTTGTTCTTGAAGATTCCACCCTAATGGTGATTAATTAAGCTACTAATCCCATTAAGCTTCTAAGCACACTTAACCTAACTTAATCAAATTAATTAGTTACCTTACTAATTAATCAACATTCTTATAATCCAAGCTTCAAGAGCCATTGATCATATCAATGGTTGATATTAGATAGTAATATGATCAAATCTAAGCCATTAAATCTTATTTCCATGAAATTCTAACCACTAGATTCATCTTCCAAAATAAAGGGTCAAGATCTTCCCTATATTCTTCACATCCAATGGCTACAAATGCTTCTAACCATTTTTGTAAGACCAATCTCCACCATCCAATTGATCAACGGTGGATCTCCAAAGCCTTCCTTAAGAAGCTTATCATGACAACCATAGATTAAATCAACGGTTGATATTCAATCTTAAACTTTCTCATCCAATGGTGTAGATTAAGTCAAGCCCACATCGTTGAC
This sequence comes from Ormosia emarginata, assembly GCA_029884605.1. Lineage (NCBI taxonomy): Eukaryota > Viridiplantae > Streptophyta > Magnoliopsida > Fabales > Fabaceae > Ormosia > Ormosia emarginata. The sequence goes on along the minus strand of JAQQTP010000074.1, from coordinate 26,251,855 downwards.
TTAATTCCTATTGGCTTAAAACAATTCAAGCCATTATTGTTGACTTCTTTCTCTAGACGTGGGTCTCGCAATTAATTGTGGGTCCTACAAACCAAAAGTGGGTCCCACTGACATTTTCGTGTCCACTGTCGTTTATTTGTACTGACTAATAAAATAATATTATAATAATATAAAATTATTTTATTGCACAGTTAAATCGTAAAAATTAAAAGATTAACAACCATATCATTCAGAATTGGGTTTAGTAAGCTTCCCCAGCTCAGAATAATTAAAATAAGATTTCCCCGACACGAAAATTATTATTTTCCTAACCCGGAGCAAATCACACAAAACACTCATATATGAACTCAAAACAGTCAAATAAATTTTATATCATACAGAAAAATAGAAAACAGCACAATTAGGACATAACGGTCATTTATCCTAAAGTTGGGGTGTTACAATACTCATTATTCATTACCAATAATAGCAGCAAGAAACTAAACGGCGTTGAACGCCCAAATAGAACACAGTTTATTCATTTAAGCACCACAGTATTAAATTTTACAGTGAAAGCGGACTAACAACATTTAAATAGCAGAGATACCATCAGCAGTCAACAGTTCAGGTAACCAACAGTTGTTACATAATAATAGTAAACATGTTTCATAGTTAATAATGCTCATGCTCAATGAGTTATACGACTGACAGCTAACAATGCAAAAGTGTCCCAAAAACCTACTCCATGGAGCTAGACATAAACATTTTCAGAGTGAATGATCTAGGAGTAATACCAGTATATTGTTAGCTTCAGAAAATATAGTGCGCTTTATTTCATAAAAATGTTTGTGCAATGGCTTGTACATGGTACCTCGACAGTTGATCGCGATATAGGATAGCGTCTCGGACTGGATCATCGGTGTGTCGCATTGGTCTATCCCACGGCCCCAGTGGAGCTACCACTGACGATTGTGAGACACTCACACCCCGACGCCCCCAGGGTCAACAACATATAACACCCACGCTTAGTTTATTCGCACCCGCACATAGGTATTATTCAAACTCCTAGGCCAACACAACCTTTCTAACAGTGTCCAACGGACAACACATATGCATGACGACACAATGTCAAATCATGTATGTTTATCATAGTCATATAACAATGTCATTTCATCAGAATATTTTCATGACATGTAACCATCAAGTATTTAGCCCACAAGAGGGCTCCACAATCACTTAGAGTCATATTTTGTATCAAATCCAATTTTTCCAGAGTACGTACACCATCATGGTCCACATCATGGAATCCACTTTTTCAAGTTATAAGCCGTTTGGCCAAATGTGATAACATTGGGTTGCTTTAATCCTTTAAATTCATGTCATTTAAGGGTCTTTGAATTTTTATCCTTCATTGCATTAGGCATTAACTCCTTACCACTAATTCTCTTAATCCCATTAGTTCATTAAGGTCAAATTATTTCCATATTAATCAAGCCAAGGCCGTGGTCCTCATTAGGCTCTCAAGTCCAATATTTGTCTTCATTTTTATGCATTAGTGTCTCATTATGAATTCACTCTATGTGTTAATTTCATGTTCTCCCAAAACTCACACTCTCATGTTCTTTCTCTTGAGTAGGATTCTCAATTTTTACCAAATTAAGCCTTAATTTAATTATCTTTGTGCACATTATTAATTCCTAATGGTCTTCTAATATCCAATTTATCAATTCCTCCATCCAAGTCAAAACTTTTCACCATTGTTCCCCTCTATGGCCGTGAGCCTCACAAATTTAAGGTTCAAGGATTTCATTTCTTCATTAGTCCTTAATCACTCAATTAATACCAATCCATTAAGCTTTAAAATTTTAAACACTAACACCCCACCAAAGAGAGTGTGGCTGTGAGCCTCCATGCCTCAAGCAAGGGGCTTTTGTCTCAACCTCATCAATTTTCAATCCATCACAATCTTTACAATGGCAATAAGATTCAAATCTATCTAACAAATCAATTAAAAGAATGAAAATTTAAAGAATCAATTATAAGAAAATGAAATAACAAGAGTAACCCCTATTAGGGTTTCTCACAAATCTTCAAACAATAAGTCTCCAACCACCATTTTTGGTTGAATAGAGTGGTCTCCCTCTTACCAAAGAGGAGAGCATGAAAATGACCTCCAATGTGCTCCTTGTGATTTCGGTTTTGTGCTCCTCAAAACCCTGGAAAACAACATCAAAGAATCAATACCATATCTTGAAAAGAAAAGCATCCTTGACCATGAAAATGGTCTTGGAACACGAAAAGGAGAAGAAAAGAGAAGAAAGTTGTGATTTTTACCTTAAAGCCTCAAACTTTGATCTTGAAGAAGATTGGTGAAGATGAAAGATTTTGATGTAGTGTATGGAAGGAAAAAGGTTTAGAATGATGAAGAGAAGCTAAAAATGAGATTAATGAAGCAAGAAAATGAAAATGGTGATGGTGGAGATGGCAACCCGAAATGGAGAGAAAAGGAGAAGAAGGATTTTGGTGAAACCTTGTGAAGAAAAGTGGTAGAGATGATAATGGAGAGTAAAGAAATGTGGTTGATGAAGAGACTAAGTGAAGGGGGAGCTACAAATTTTGGTTTGGCTATGGAGTTTTAGAGAGAAGGGAGAGCAAGGAAGAAGATGAAGTTTAGAGAGAGAGATAACAATTAGGTTAAAGTGAGATAGTTTGGAGTGATTAGGTTAAGTGAATGAGTGAAATTTCTCCCCTTTTTCCCTAGGTTAGCTGCGGCATTGAGAGAGAGGAGAGAGGAAATTTGCTAGCCTCTCATGTAAGCTAAGGGCATTGTGGTCATTCTTAGGTCAAAGCTTCTAGAAACTTGATTAAAATAACAATATATTTGAATTAAAGTAGGTTTGTTATGACATAAAGTAGATTACATTGAGATAAGGTGATAGAATTTTTATTACATGCTATTATCCATTGGATAATAGTTACAATTGACAGAAGTCAGTATTAATTAATCTGACAGAAGAATTTCACACAGCGTTGTCTAATTTTTATCTGTTAGAATTTTCTCGTAAAACGTGAAACCTCGTGAACTGTGTCCGGCCTCGGGTTTAGTAAGATCCCCTGTCGACGTTTCCAGAGTTCGAGGTTCTCGGAGAAAATACTTCGTTTCTCTGGCTCCGCTTAATGCACACGTAAAACGAGAAATATATTAAAATATTCAGCGTTTCTGAAAAATTCTCAAAAAATTCTTAAAAACTACAAATATTATAAAACAACTATCCATCCTATAATTTTCCAATTTTTGGAACGTTACAGTTATCTTCCCGATTCTGTCCAATGTGCACGTAAAATGAGGAATATATTAAAATATTTCGCATTCTCAGAAAAATCTAAAATTTTTTTTTAGAAAATCATAAATATTATAAAATGAATATCTATAATGAAATCAATGAATTTTGGGGTGTTACATGGAGGCCGAAACCTCCAAGAGCAACAAAGGAGCTTGTTTTCTTGTTCTTCCATAGGTAAGAGAGAGAATCATCCACATCAACCAATCATGGTGGTGAGGGACGATTTTGGGGTTAAGAATAGGGGGTTCTATGTGTGGATTTCCCCATTTGATTTGTTTGAGTTTGATGATTTGTGATTATGTGTTGTATAGTATTGTTGCTTAGTGTTGTGTTATTATGTGTTCTTGATGATTTATAATATTTTGTATGCTTCAAATAAATTGTGGAAGACAAGGAATCTTTGCCTATGTTGAAGAGGAGCTCACGGCCTTGTGGCCTTAAATGATGAACCAAGAACCAAAATTTGTGCTAAAATGGAACTTAAGCCATTAATTGATGAGTTGATGGAAATTTTGACCTAGAGACCTTTGTTGAGGGTCTCGGCCAAGAGGAGAGGAAAGATGGAAATCTATGACTAAAATTGTGGTGAATTGAAATTCCGAAGTTTAAATTTAATATGGATAGGTTGAGGAATTAAAATGATGAAATAAGAAGATGAATATTGGGTCCAATGATTTTAGTGTTTATGGCAACTTAGGGTAACTAAGATAAAGTTTTGCATTAAAATGGAGATTTGAACAAATTATTAGACATTTGATTAGGAACTCATAAAATAGAAAGGGAAAAGAAATGAAATCTTACCTTCAATACAAGAGTGAATCTCGGCCAATTAAGGAAAATGAGTGAGAGTGAAGTTTTGAGAATCATAAGTCATTTAATTAAATAAGTCAAATCAAGTGATTAATGATTAATGAAGTGATGATGGATTTTGATTCCTAGTTTCCTTAGAGGGCTCACGGCCTCTTAGGGAAAGAAATGGTAAAATGTGGCATTAAGGTGGAAACTTAGTTAATTTGATGATTAAGGGTTGATTTGGGATTCATAAAATGGAAAGAACAAAGAATGAGATTTTGTTTCACAACTTAGAATAATTTTGATCAAAGGAAGAACTTGAGTGTAAGTTAGTTGTTGGATAACTCGAACTTGACTTCCTAAGTGGACTAGGTTTAGAATTAAATGAAAAACTCGTTTAATTTGAGTAATAAAGATTAGGAAAAGAATGCAAGAGAATTCCTCTAGAGAGAGACTTAATATGAAAAATGTAAAAGCTAAAGCTTAACTTCATAATGAATCTTAAAAGTATGTTTTTATGATTGAGAAACATATAATGCATTGTTATGGTCCATAAGTGAGATCAAGAATCTATTGATGATTAAATTGCCAAGTTGTGGGGTGATTATGAAAAAGTATATTATTGTTGAATATACATGGATATGTATTGAGTCATCATGCATTGTGATAGTCTAGTGGACTTTGCTGTAAGGTTGTATGAGCCAAGGAGATGAATTACACCTCAGTACGGGTGCGATGGGCCTAGTGTAGGTCGTTTTGTGACCTTGGGGGCGTCGGGGTGCGGGTTTTCCACAATGGCCAATTGGTAGCTCAACTACGTCGTGGATTAGACTGATGCCACACACCGACGATTCGGACCGAGACACTCACCCCAATTATGATCTGACGTAGACTGTCTCGTATTAAGCCTAATGTACATATTGAGAAAATTATGATTTTTAGCACTTGGGCCAAGGCTGCCGAGATACAGACATGTTCTTCTGGATCATTCTCTCCGATAAATTGTGATTAGCTCCATAGAGTAGGAAATGAGTACATTGTGTACATGCATGGTCGGTTTGCATACCATGATGACATTTGTATTTGTTCATTTACCTGATATTTGATGAACTCTTGAATTATCTTTTGAATGATGTATCAAGCTGATATTTAATTGATAATATTATTTTGCCTATTGATATCTGTAATTGCTGCTTGTTGTATTTGGATGGTATTACTGTTCGTATTATCTCCATGCTGCCATGATGGTATTGATGTAGGAGTTCTCATTTCTTTCTTGTGTCATTCTATTTTATATTTATATTTGATAAAAGATCGTGAGGAAGAAGAAGAGGGATTACACCTTTACTGTTTGGGTTAATTTATTATTGTCAATATAGCATCTGGATGAAATTTCTTCGGTTATGTACGGGTGTAACTTCCTAGGGGCATTGATGCCTGGCGTGTCAACTGGGACACCGAGTGTTACATATATAAGGGTTGCGGCTTTGTCTGCAAGTAGTACCTATCCCAGGGTTACTACTTTCCCCTTTAGTGATTTTGTATCTGTTATCTTTTATTTGAATATGTAAGTATTATGTTTCATGTTGCCAATGCTTTGTGTCAAGGATGAATATATTTATATATGGAATATGTTTTTCCTTCAGTGGTTGTATTTTAAGAGTTAGGTACTAAATATGCTTCATTCAAAGCTCATATTTTCTATTTATATATAATGGAAATTTTTGGAAATATTGTTGTTGGTATTGTGACACGCCTGGATTTAGTGACTGTGGTATAATGACGATTACATCACAGTTATTAGATTTGGGGGTGTTATAATAAGCAATTGTATAATTCACATCATATCACATATTATATTCATACAACTACTAAGAACATCATATGGCATTATCACAATTCTCAAATTATCGTATTAGTGCATCAGCCAAAATAGAGTATACCTAATCATATTAAATAGTTACAATTACCAATATGCAATCTCATCCACGTACTCAAGCATAGTTGAGATAACTTGGCAATCAAATAACCCACATTACATAACCCTTAACTCATAAATTTGCATTGCTTTAATCTCATAGCCCCTACGAGGTTACAACCTTAAGGAACAACTCGGTACTCTTTTCTCATTAGTCTAAGACTCATTAAGCCTCCATTAACCTTACTAGTCAAGCCATTAACCTTTAATAGTTTTAATTACCTTATCCTAGGGTTGTGGTCAACCCTTGCCATCAAGTGCAACTAAGGTCACCCTATCTCAAAGTCAGTCTAAAGCCAGAGGCCACTTGGGCCTAGCTATGACTCAACCAACTCAACTTGGGCTAGTGATGGCTCTTGGGCCACCTCCACCTTAAACCATCGTTGTTGGCCACCCTTGGTGGTGGCCACCACCTCGAAACCCATGACCACCATAAACCCCAAAATTGAAGCTCCTCCATGCCTTGTCTTGTGGTGGCCTTTGGTGGCCACCACCACCACTCAAAGGTCATGGTTTGGCACCCAAGGGTGGTGGCCACTACCCCTCCAAACATCCAAATTAACCCAAGTTGCCTTAATCCTCCTCCTTCAACCTCTAGTGGTGGCCACTATGGCCACCATCACCCAAGAACCACCATCACTACCACTAATAGGTGGCAGCCAAGCTCCCAAAAACTACCTCTAAACACCACCAAGCAACCCTCAACATCAAAACGCTCTCTTCCTGTTCAAGTGATGGCCACCATGTTTGCCACCACCCAAATACCTTCGTCACCACCACCATAGGAGGCGATTAACCACCTTGTATCACCTTAAATATCAAAACAACTTCTCCTCTACTTGTTTCAGTGACTATAATGGCCAACAAGCCACTATGGTAGCAGCAGCCTCAAGTATAAGCCATAGCCAAGGCTTGGCCTTCCATGGTCATCCATGACTTCCATAGTCTTCCATGGGTCCCCAAACTCATTTAATCTCATATTCAACCATCAACAACAAGAATTAAAGGAAGGAAGCAAAGATCAAGAATAGAAACCCTTACTTGTCACTAGTGGAGCTCGCAGGTTAGTGATGGAAGGAATTTTCCAGTGTTGTAGCTCGTAAATGAGGAAGGTGGTGAAAAGAAAAGCTTCTTGGGGGCACGGTGAAGCTTGGTTGTCTGGCGAATGACACATGCAATAGGTGGCTTCCTCCTTGCTCCTCCTCCTCTTCTCTCTCTCTCTAACTTCTTTCTACTTTCTCTCTCTATGCTTGAAGATGGTGGGCGAAGAAAATGAAGGGAAAGGATGTGGTTTGGTGCTTTTGTGGTATCGCTAGGGGTGAGAGGCAATTTAGGGGGGGTCTCAGGCACGTTGTGTCACAATTTAGCAACCATGGGAGGTTGCTTCGATAGCTTAGGCGCTAAGTTATCATCGTAGGATTCATTCGGGGTCATTTCATGTTATGTCGAGTTCATAAATAGGTCCTAGATAGAGTTTAACTGCCTTATGATTCCTAATTTAGAACTCGTATACATCCTAGGTCACATTCAGGTCCTCTAAAGGTCCCATGCAAACCCTATAATTTCCATGCACTAACTCTAATTACTAAAATTACATTAACGAGTCTAAAACTCATTAATTTCATGTAATATTAATAATTAATATTAATTAATTTTAAGACCATCATCATGGTGCTAATTCTTCTAAACCAATAATATCTAAGCTAAGTGTTCTCTTTTTTGTGCAAGAAATTTGATTGGTCCTTTCCTAATCATTGCTTAAATATAATAATATAATTATATCTAAATATTTCTTAATTATTATAATTATATTACTAAACTGTAATCTAATATCATAAGATTTTATAATTATTACAGATACTTATTTACTTAATTAATATTTAATTGGCTTAATTTCTATTTACTTAAATTCTATATTATTCATAAAAATTGAATTTATGCCTTAATAATTACAAATAATCATATTGATAATTATTTTAGCAAACATTCTTTTTATTCATAATTATCTCATATTTTAATTAATTATTCTAATTAATCATATGAGATAACTTGCTCGCTAAGTTATCTGCCTATATGCACATATAACACAAATAGGCATGCAGAAACACAACATCAGTTACTAAGCAACTTATACAAGTAAGTAGGGAGGATGTTACAACACGCCCCATTGTTAAACATGGGTAGTTATTAAGTAGAAGTTGAAATGCACAAAGAACATGGCTTTGTGGAGAAAATGGGAAGTTACAAAAGAAAGAAACTAACCACTACTTGAAACAGTTGCTACATGGGAAAGCCATATGAAGAAGGAAGCATATGTTGAAATTTTGCATAACTACCAAGTGGCAGCATCTTAGGAGCTATAGCATTCAAAAATTAGGCACCAAAGGGAGAGGTCAGTTGCCTATAAATAGGGGTTAGAACGAAGAACAATAGGTTGGTCCATTTACTTACAAAACACCCTATAATTCTTATAGTTCCTAAATCCGCAGAGTGACGCTCACGGATTGACTAATTGATAGTCAAGCATGGTTGCCACTTTCAATTCACATGTCTCTCTATATTTTGGCATTTATCTTTCTATTATCTTAATTTCTTGCATCAGTTATGTTCAGAATTGGGTTCTAAGGATTACCTGAAAATGTAGGATGCATTGAGTTCCTCCAAGGCATAGCACTGCAATAGTGAAGCGAGGAGGTGGGTACTTGCAAAAGGTACTATAACGCTCAAGTCAGTAGCTACACAAATAGGATAGTGTGTAATGAGAGTGATGCATACTTTTGTCCTCTTGTTTAGCCTTTATATAGAGACGTATGAGTGTGTAAAAAGCGTTGGAGGTTTAAGCAATTTAGTGCGTATCGTATGCTATCTCATTGTAGTGCAGGAAATCATTATTCTGTATAATTTGTCCCCTCTATCCGAGTGGAGTGATATATCCTCTTTTCTGTTAGGGGGGACATGCTCAATGGACGAGTTGCTCCATGCGCATTACGTGACTGAGGACCAACTTGGTGGGTCGAGTTGCTCTAGTTTCATAGGCCTATACCCAGTCTAAAACAGTTGCCCCTAGCTTAGCACTTGGATAAGACATCTAAGTGTCAAGATACATGTTCAACTAAAGCACATGGCACGCAATGGACAAAGGGATCTGAGTCATAGTGTTCTATACTAGATCTTGCGATGTTCTCTCAAAGGGTTGAGGTCTGTGCTACATCATAGTGAAAATTCAGGGTACATGAATAGGGTCGGGATCTAGGTTGGATTGCTCTACTTTCATCATTATTCTATGGTTCGAGGTGTACAGTTAGTTATCCCCATGCTACGCGAGGTCTGCTGCAGTTCAATCTTAGGTCGATATCTAGGGTGTTGTTTCACCGCAAGGTTTTGCTAAAGGTCTGGTGTTTGGCTTTCGCGTCCCTTTGTGGTGCCACGCGTCGCTTCAGTTTTAAATATTTTGAGTCTTGTCCTTTTGGTTGCCTTCATTCAGAAGCGATGCAACACGTGGTCGGAGAGCAGTGGATGCCGTCATTTTAGATTCGCATCGCCATGATGAGCCACTTTTGAATTTAGAAAAGTGGGTGTCATGATCAGTTGTTTCAAAGGAAATGCCCTATTTGCATTGAAGCGATGTACCCTTCCCATTGTGGTAGTTGTTAGGTGATGTAACATCCTAGTACTAGTACTAATAATGTATCCAGAATTACGTATTAGTAACTAGAATTAAGTGTGTCACGTATAACTACTACAGTAAATTTAAAATTTTCACTTTAATAATATACTGAAAATATGAGCCTGAAGCGGAATATCTTAATGTTCATATACTAAAAAGATAATATACAACGTAATTTACAATACTCACAAATTACATAATTTGTTGCAACAATAATTATATAATACAAATATCATCATAACTATTCTACATCTTCGTCTTCCAACTCTTGGTTGAGGCACGCATCCCTAAAAATATTATGGAAATACAAATAAAAAAGAAGGTGAGAATTCTAAAAATTCTCAGTAATATTATTAAAAATATATGTCATCATAATACTTACAGCTACTTCAAGGAAAAACACATTTAAAAAACTTATTTTATAAAGTAGGAAGGTAGCAAAAGCCAAAATCCAGTCCTTCCTCTTCACGAAACAAAATTTCATTTAATCATTTAATGAAATCTAATTTATCATTCAATAAAAAACAATCATTTATATAATTACATAACACATATCATTCACCATACATCAAAGTTTATCAAATATTGTTGTTCTTCAAACTCAAATATCATTATCAATCAATTCTTATTATTAATCATCATTAAAACATAGTGAAGGAACATCATTCCTTATGTTACCATAGTAATAAGGGAATCATCCTTCCTCATTTAATATATCTCAACTCAAGATCAATGAGGGAATCATATTTCCTCATTTAATATATCTCAATTCAATATCATTGAGGGAATCTGATCAGAGTTGATTTTGATAACTTTTTGTTGGTTAATTGCCTATAATTAAGAGTGAGTTTTAATTGGATCCTTATCATTATCTTCATTTTTGCATAATTAAGACATTTAATACATTTGGATGAAAACAAGTGAAGATACCGAGTTTTCAAGGATAAAGAGGTTCATTTTGGCTTTGGTAGGGTTCCGTGTTAGTTCAGGAGCAATTAAGGACTTAGACATAGTCATGTCTAACTTGGATGAAGCTTCTGACTTGAGACACAACCATTTCTCCCACTCACACGGTCGTGCCTTCCCAAAAACGTGCAGAAAAGCCATTTTTACAAGAGACATGATCGTGTCTACCACACACATGGGTGTGTCCCCCAAGCTTCTCCAATATGCTGATGTTGACATGAGACATGCCATGTCTCATGGACACATGACTGTGTCTCCCCAAAACTTGCAAAACACGTTGATTCAAGTCAAAACTTGCTGAACACGCTGATGATGTCATGAGACATAGTCGTGTCTCATTGACACACTGTCGTGTCTCCTAAGCTTGCACAATACGCTGATAATTTTGGTCTCACACGACCGTATCTAACTCTCAGAAAGCTTCTGAGTTATGAGATACGACCGTGTCTATTGGAGGCATGGTTGTGTCTCCCCTGTTTCACTCAAAAACTCTATAAATACAAGTGCAGAAGGTAGGGGACGGGAGTTTTTAGTTTTCATATAGTTTTTAGGTTAGTTTTAGGTTTTTCTTTCAGTTTCTTAGGTAGTTTATCATTTCCTTTCATATTTAGTTTGTAATTTGAGTTTTAGAAACTAAAGAGAAGAAGAAGAACAAGAAGGAGGGTGATCTGATCGAAGATTGGAGTCTTAGATTTGAGCAATTGGAGAGCAATCATCCTCTATCCTTGGAAACTAGTTTGATCTTTAGTTTTCTCTGCAACTTTATTTCATACAATGTCTTTCTTATGTTTTTCTGTTGCTTTTGAATTTATCATGTGTGGCTAAGTTTTCATTTGGTTAAGAGAGGATGAAACTCTATTATTGATTTTGTGAATCTTGCATATTCGTTTATTTCAATACAGTTGTATTTCTATTCATATTTTTTTGATCATTATTGTGATAAAAGATTCTTTATACTCTTGCCAACTTTAAAATGGTAGACCTAGGTTTATTATGTGTGCGGTTGCGGTGATAAATCTAGAGGATTGTATGATGTTAATGTAAAGGTTTTTGTATTCTTACTAGTTTCTAAAGTGGTAATTCTAGAATTATTATGTGCGCAGTTACGGTGATAAATCTAGAGGAATATATCATCTAGGCAATTTAATCTCGGTGTGTAATTAGATCTTAGTGTAATTGGTTTTCTAAATCTTAATGCAATTGTTAGTTAGTTGTAAGAGCGGTTGCTAAATTGGCCAAAACCTAAGGAAAATAGAGATTTAATCTTACAATTGCGTAGAAATATAATTAATCATGTTGGAATAAAAAAGATATGTGGGCTAGCAATATCATATAAATCTAGTAGTAGATTTCATCTCTTAACCAATTCATTTAATCTGTCATTTCTAGTTTGTTTTATTATTGTTGTTGTTGATTTGATTCAATATTCATCAAAACCCCAAAACCCCCATTTTTTACTGTTTACTATTTTTGAGAGTTTAATTTAGGAATCAATTTATAGTGTTAATTGAATTAGTTCTCTATGGATGGACCCTTGCTAACTACAACTGTTTGCAAGGTTTTTATATTTTTTGTGGAACTTGGTAACTGAAATTTGTTCTTAATTTTAATCACAATTTACACCACACCAAATTTTGGCGCTGTTGTCGGGGAACTAATTGTCCAATTGCGCTATTAATTTGTTTCCTATTTTTCACTCTGTTTTTATTTCAGTTTAATACTTTCCTTCCTTCTTTCCGACTGTTTTGCATGTGTTCATGTCCAGTGGTGAATTAAATGAGCAATTAAGGAATCTAAGGCTTTTCTTTGAACAAGTCAACTCACAGTTTCTCCTTCAATTTATAGCTGCTGACATCGAAGCTGCCTGCCATATAGATCTATCAAGTTCAGAGATATCTGAAGAGGTATCCAAAGAAGTGGTGATGGAAGAATCTACTCTAAGGATGTTAGGTGCTCCCGATTTGGACCAACAACCCCTTTGCATAGAAATTCTAGAAACTGAAGGGGCATTCGAGCTGAAATTCGGCCTAATCCATCATTTACCATCTTTTAATGGATTAGCTAGGGAGGATCCTAACAAGCATCTAAAAGAGATACATATGGTTTATTCTAGCATGAAGCCTGCAGAAATTTCAGTAGAACAAGTCAAGCTCAAAGCTTTTCTTTTCTCATTGAAAGATTCTGCAAATGAGTGGTTGTACTATTTACCACCCGGATCCATTAATTCATAGCAGAACATGGCTCGAGCTTTCCTAAATAGATACTTCCCTGCCTTAAAGGCCGCAACCATTAGAAAAGAAATTTGTGGTATCCAACAAAGGCATGGGGAATCACTTCTGTTACTAAGTGGCCTCAATACTCAAGAGAGGTTCGCAAAACATTTGATTATCAATTTTTGTTAAAGCTATTGATTGATTAAAGTGAACAGATAGATGAGATCAAATAAATCACTCACAAATAAACAGGCCAAGATAGAAAGTATTCAAGCAAAGCTAAATATCAAACTCAACTCAAGCATATATAATTAAGGCACAAATGTAAAGAGATAGAGTTAGAGAAAAACAAACACAAGGATTTATCCTGGTTCAGCCACCCCTTGTGACCTACGTCCAGTCCTCAAGCAAATCACTTAAGATTTTCCACTAAACTTCAAGCTTGAACGGGTGCTTGAAAATCTTTACACAATAGAGCACCCACCACACCCTTGGATACCTCACCCTTTGTGCTTGAGCCTCAAAATAGGGATACCTCACCCTTTTCACTAGAAGGATACCTCACCCCCTTTACAACCTTTGAAGGATACCTCACATTCTTTACAACAAGGGATATCTCACCCTTTACAATCTTTGAGGGATACCTTACCTTCTTTACACCTTTGAAGGATACTTTTCAACAAGTGATACCTCACCCTCTTTACAGAATAATCAAAGTGTTTGAATGATAGAAACTCTCTCAAAGAGTGGATAATACAAATTGAAGCACTATGGATATCAAGAAATCACACTTTGAAGCTCAAAATAGAGTTTTGGAGAAGTAGATGATGAAATATGAATTTTATGCTTAAGAAAGATTTTCAGATTGTTCTTTAACCCTTAATCAATGCCCAAAAGCTTTCATTTATAGCCCAAACAATTTTGAGACATTAAAAGTGGTTGGGGGCATTAAATGCCATTAAAAGAGCCGTTGAGAACGAGCTCTATGACAGACCATAACCTGTTATGGCAAAGCCATAATCGGTTATGGCTTTTGTGAAAGGCTTCCAATGTTTCTGACCAACAAAATAACCTGTTATGACATTTCATAATCTGTTATGGGATGTTTCATAATCAATTATGAAGGATTTCATAATCTGTTATAAGACATTCATAATCAGTTATGAATTATGCCATATTCGAATATGGCCATTTAGAAACAGGCGGTTACGTTTAGAAATACCAAATAATCAATTATAAAGAAGCCATATTCGGTTATGAGCTTTTAAAACATGAAAAATGCTCCTGACTTGTGCAATAATCGATTATGAATATTTCATAATCGGTTATGGCATTTTGGTTTTGAAAGCTAACTTTAAATGGTCATAACTTCTTCATTTCTTATCTGTTTTAAATGAATGACCAGTCATTGGAAAGATATTTAAGTCTATTTTTATATAGACAAGTTTCAGAACAAAACTCATAATTGTTTGGAAGTTATGATCAAAAGAGTGACCAAAGGTCATCTATTCAAAACATAAACTTAGTTATTTTTCATAGATTTGAACTACCACCAAGATTAGCTTTTCAAAACATGTTTGTTGGGCATTTTAGCATGTAAGAATCATTTGTAAAGATTTGAAAACATATTTGAGCTTAATGTGATTCCTTTTTACCTTTACACAATATCTAAGTCCTACTAGCTATTCTTGAAAGACCTTGGGACTTGATCTTTGCACTTCATTGCTTTCTTGTTTATTGATCATCAAAACCAAGACCATTGTCATTCACAACTTCATGACTACTAGGAGAGGTTTAAGAGACTATGTGCTAGCTGCCCTCAACATCAAATCACTGAGGAACTTCTAATTCAATATTTCTATAAGGGTTTGCTAGTGATAGACCGCAACATGATTGATGCTACTAGTGGACAAGCTTTAGTTGATAAGACTCCTCAAGAAGATAGAAACCTGATCTCGAGGATGGCTGCTAACACTCAACAATTTTTCACTCGGAATGACACCAGAGTGAGAGCAGTTAAAGAAGCAGAAACGACTAGTTTGTAGCAACAGATGACCCAGTTAACTGCCATGGTTCAGCAGCTTATGGATAATGGAAAAGCATCTGTAAATACTTGTGGGATTTGTTGCTCTTTTGGACATCCCACTGATATGTGTCCCACTCTGCAAGAGGACACAAATAAGGAGGCAAAGGCAGTAGGGGGATATTCTGAACCTTCCAAAAATTAGAACCTCTATTCTAACACATATAATCTGGGGTAGAGAGATCATCCTAACTTTAGTTATGCAAAGCAACCCTAGAATCAACCTCAAGCTTATAGTTCTCCAAGATTTCAGCAAAGGCAAGCACCTTTCCCCCCCAAGACAGCAGCAAGTTCAAGCACCAAGGCAACCTGAACCTTCAATGAAATAGTTAATGATACAAATGGCTACTAGTAACCTTCAATTTTAGCAAGAGTAGAGGCCACTATGCAGAGTTTCCAACAAGAGACAAGGGCCACTATCAACAACCTGCAAAATCAAGTAGGCCAGATAGCCACAAAACTCAACAAGGTTCAGACCTAACTTTCGGGGAAACTTCCCTCACAACCTGAAGTAAATTCGAGAGAAAATGTTAGTGCTGTCATATTGAGAAGTGGGAAGACGTTGGCTAAACCTACATCTTCTCCACCAATCACTAAAGAGAAAGATGAAACACCTAAGGAAGTAAATGAGGAGGGGCAAAGTTCTAAAGCCCCTAAAGTAAGTGTTCCTGAACCACTTCCTAAATATGTCACTAAAGCACCTTTTCCTAGTAGCTTGGTAAAGACTAGGAAAGAAGAAGCAGAAAAAGAGATCCTAGAGACTTTAAGGAAAGTGGAAATTAACATCCCTTTGTTAGATGCCATTAAGCAAGTACCTAGATATGCAAAGTTTTTGAAAGAATTATGCACTAAAAAAAGGAAATAAAAAGGTCCAAGTAGGAGAGAATGTTTCAGCTAAAATTAAAAAGAAACTCCTAACTAAATGTAAAGATCCCAGCACATTCACCATACCATGCACTATAAGTAACACAAGGTTGGGGAAGGCAATGCTAGATTTAGGTGTATCTATAAATGTCATGCATTATTCCATTTATGCATCTTTATATCTAGGTACTTTGGAACCAACTGGTGTTATAATTCAATTGGCTGATAGATCTAATGCATACCCAAAGGGTGTTGTTGAAGATGTTTTAGTGTAGGTGAATGAATTAGTGTTTCTGGCAGACTTTTATGTGTTAGACATGGAAGATGAAAATCCCCCAACTCCATTCCTATCTTATTAGGGAGACCATTCTTGAAGACTGCTCAGACAAAAATTGATGTGCACTCTAGGACATTGACAATAGAATTTAATAGGGAACTGATAAGATTCAATATCTTTGAGGTCATGAGATACCCAAGTGATGTGCACTTTGCTTGTTTAATTGACTCTTTTGATGCTTTTGATTCTTTAGTTTCTGCAACTTTTGAGTCTGGCCATTTTACTACTCTTGATATAGTTTTGACTCAAAGCTTAGATGTACAGGAAGAAAAGAAAGATGATGAAGGAGAGCAATGGGATGAAGATATTAATGAGGTTTCTTTTGTTGAATTACCAATTACTACTGATGTACCTCAACCTTCTGTTGTGCAGGCACCTGAATTAGAACTAAAGGCATTACCTGATCATCTTAAATACATATTCTTGGGAAAGAAGGACACACTTCCAATGATAATTGCAAAGTCATTCATCCAAGAACAGGAAGAGAAATTGGTGGCTATTTTGTAAGAGCACAAAACAGCCATTAGTTGGTCGATATTTGATATTAAGGGTATTAGTCCCTCCATTTGCATGCACAAAATCTTAATGGAGGAGGGTGCTAAACCTGTGAGAGACCCCCAAAGAAGGTTAAATCCTCCTATGATGGAGGTTATGAAAAAGGAGATACTAAAGCTCCTAAGTGTGGGGGTGATTTACCCTATTTCTGATAACAAGTGGGTAAGCCCTGTCCAGGTAATACCAAAGAAATTTGGAATTACTGTGGTAAGAAATGTTGAAAATGAGCTTATCCTTACTAGGTTACAAACAGGATGGCATGTTTGCATTGATGATAGGAAGTTGAATGCTGCCACTAGAAAAGACCACTTTCCTTTACCTTTTATTAATCAAATGTTGGAAAGATTAGCTGGTCATTCTTACTATTGTTTTCTGGATGGATTTTCAGGTTATAATCAAATTGCCATTGCTCTAGAAGATCAGGACAAAACCACTTTCACTTGTCCATTTGGTACCTTTGTATATAGGCACATGCCTTTTGGACTTTGCAATAAAACAGGGACCTTTCGGAGATACATGATGAGCATATATGGATGATTTCAGTGTTTTCAGAAATAGTTTTGAGAACTGTTTAGAACACCTAACATTGGTGTTACAAAGATGCATTAACACTAACCTTGTGCTAAATTGGGAAAAATGTCATTTCATGGCAGAGGAAGGTATAGTGTTGGATCATGTAATTTCTGCTAGGGGAATTGAGGTAGATAAAGCTAAGGTAGAAGTCATGCATTCTTTACCCCCCACCCACTAGTGTGTGGGAAATTCGTTCTTTCATTGGTCATGTAGGTTTCTACCGAAGATTCATCAAGGATTTCTCCAAAATATCATTACCCCTTTGCAAACTACTTCAAAAGGATGTTCCATTCAACTTTGATGAGAAATGTATGGGAGCTTTCACTAAGGTCAAGGAATTGATGACTGTTGCGCCTGTCATAAGGCCACCAAATTGGGAACTACCATTTGAGCTGATGTGTGATGCCAGTGACTTCGCGGTAGGGGCTGTCGTAGGACAACGAGTTGATAGAGTGCCTTATGCTATCTATTATGCATCAAGGACTCTAAATGATGCTTAACTTAATTACTCTACAACTGAAAAAGAACTTCTAACTGTGGTGTTTGCTTTAGAAAAATTCAGATCATATCTTATTGGTTCTAAAGTAATTATTTTTTTAGATCATGCAGCCTTGAAGTATCTTCTTATAGAAAAAGAAGCAAAGCCTAGATTGCTCTGATATTCTACTACTCTAGGAATTTGACTTGGAAATAAAAGACAAAAAGGGAAGCGAAAACTTGGTAGCAGACCATTTGAGTAGGTTGGTGACTGAGAAGGAGGAAATACCAATCATAGAAAGTTTTCTGGATAAGTATCTGATGACCATCAAGGTTATAATCCCTTGGTTTACTGATATTGTAAATTACTTAGTCACCAAAGACTTTCCGGAAGGCTGGAATAAGGCTCAAAGAGATAAATTGAGAAGTAGTTGTAAATATTACATATGGGATGATCCTTACCTTTGGAAATATTGTGTAGATCAAATAATTAGGAGGTGCATTCCAGACTCAGAGACTCACTCCATTCTCTCCTTTTGTCAAACCTATGCTTGTGGAGGACATTTTGGAATAAAAAGGACAGCCAATAAGGTACTTGACAGTGATTTCTATTGGCTAACAATTTTCAAGGATACTTACAACTTCTGTAAGTCTTGTGACAGCTGTCAAAGAACAGGAAATATAGGTCCTCAGAATCAAATGCCTCAAGCCTCGATCATTTTTATAGAAGTATTTGATGTGTGGGGCATTGACTTCATGGGACCATTTCCCCCTTCTTTTGGTTTTTCATATATTCTTTTCTCTGTTGATTATGTGTCTAAATAGGTGGAAGCAAAAGCCACCAGATCTGTTGATTCCAAAACTGTTGTGAATTTTGTAAAGTCATATATTTTCTCCAGGTTTGGAACTTTGAAAGCCATAATCAGTGATCAAGGGACGTATTTTTGCAACAGATCATTTGATGCTCTTTTGAAGAAATATGGAGTGATGCATAGAATTTTCACTCCCTATCATCCCCAGACAAATGGGCAAACTAAAGTATCCAATAGTGAAATCAAGTCAATCCTTGAAAAGACTGTTAATCCAACGCGCAAGGATTGGAGTTTAAGAATTGATGATGCATTATAGGCTTACAAGACTGCATATAAGACCCTAATTGGTATGTCTCTATTTCGGTTGGTATTTAGAAAGCCCTGTCATTTGCCTGTTGAGCTACAACATCGCTCTTATTGGGCCGTTACGCAAGTCAATTTGAACTTGGAAGGTGTTAGGAAGCAGAGGAAGCTCCTACTACAAGAGTTAGAAGAACTGCAGAATGAGGCCTTTGAAAATGCCCTTATTTATAAGACAAAAACTAAGGCATTCCATGACCAAATGATTTCCAGCAAGAACGTTAACAAAGGACAAAAAGTGTTACTGTACCAATTCAGACTAAAATTGTTTCCAGATAAACTACGTTCTAAATGGATTGGACCATTTGTGGTGACTAAAGTTTTTCCTTTTAGTGCAATGGAAATCATGAGTGAGGCATCTGGAAAACATTCAAGGTCAATGGACACCATCTTAAGCCTTACCATGAGCTTCCGGACAATGAAGAAGTGGAAGAGATGATCCTTCTTCATCTATATTATAAAGATTACTGAGAAGTATCCCAACATCGAGCTAATGATGTTAAACAAGTGCTAATTGGGAGGCAACCCAACTAGATTTGCTTTCAAGTCCTTAGGGATGGTTTTCGTAAACTGAGAAGATAAATTATAATTCATTACGAATGAGCTGAGTAAGGAGTCAGTAGGTTATATCTTATTGACTCTTGAGACACATTCGTGTGGATTTGTGCATCATGAATTTATGGAATTTCTTCCTTATTGTTTCTTCTTTTAGTTTTTTTTGTTATTTTTGTTTTAATCACTACTCGTGTGTTGAGATTTTTCAAGGTATGTTGTAGTATTGACTATTGCGTTTATTTTCTGCCTGGCATTATATCACTCCTCATCAGGTTGTGTTGCTTTTTTCTTTACCCCTTTATTTATTTCTCTTTCACATTGAGGACAATGTTTATCCTAAGTGTGAGGGAGTGATACTGTACTTTGTGAACACTTGAGTAATGTTGATAATTAAGCTGGAATTGTATGTTAATGCTCGATTTATTCTGAGCAAATAGAAATATCTTTGAAAGAGGAATCTATTGATCATGACATTATTTTGTGTGAAATAATCTTGTTCAACTAAGAAAAGTGAAATTTAGCATCGTTGTTAGAAATTAGCCATGTCTGCTTGTTTCTTTTTTCTTTATCAACTTAACCAGAATGTGAGTTTTGAGCCCTAACGACTGGATTTTTCATAAATAAAATCCTATTTTCCTTCTAGAGTGAATTTTCTCTTGATTGATGTGCGCTAGAACTTGCTTTGATATCTTGTTGAAACTTTAATGATTCACATACATACTTGAATATGATTAAGGCAATTAGGCTTTATTTTTTCTTGACTTTCTGAGTTGTATTGATAAAATAACCCCTTAGTTGTCCCATTTAAGCCTGAATTTGATATCTTTGAATACCCAACTGAATAATCAGCTTGAATTCTTTGGAGCATCTGATGTGTTGATCAAAAAGCCTCGAAAGGTTATTTTTATCTTCAAGGGTATATATATATATATATATATATATAGAAAAAAAAAAAAGGAAAAGAATAATTGGTGAAGAATGTTGAAAATATTGGGTTGAAAATGAGAATTGTTTAAATCCTTGTGCATCATGATTTCAGCCTGATTCTACTCTGTATTGATAGTTCTTTACCTTTATTTACCTTTTTTCTACCATTCATTGTTACCCTTGGCCCTGTTACAACCAGATGAAGCCCTTTTGATTCTTGCTATATATGTGAACTTGAAAGTGAAGATGAGATTGATAGGCAAGCCTATGGTTTTGCATTTTTCATGAGAAATTTGAGTGATCTCTTTGCCCTTAAACACTTGAGCGATGGAAAGATGAGTGATCTCATATTTTTGGTGAAGAGAAAAGTTGCAAGCTAGGCTAAAGCATCTTTTTGTTTTAAATTACAGAATGATCTTGATTGATTGGATTTGATTGATGAACTCGAAGTTTTAAATTTTAACATTCCCCATGATTCATGTTTTTGGATGTTGAGTTTGATCTTGCTGTTGATTCATATTCTTTGTTTGAGGACAAGCAAAAGCTCCAAGTGTGGGGGTGTGATCGGAGTTGATTTTGATAACTTTTTATTGGTTAATTTCCTGTAATTAAGAGTGAGTTTTAGTTGGATCCTTATCATTATCTTCAATTTTGCATAATTGAGACATTTAATACAATTGGATGAAAACAAGCGAAGATACCGAGTTTTTAAGGCAAAAGAGGTCCATTCTGGCTTTGGTAGGGTTCCGTGTCAGTTCAAGAGCGATTAAGGACTTAGACATGGTCATGTCTGACTTGGATGAAGCTTATAACTTGAGACACGGTCGTGTCTCCCACTCACACGGCTGTGCCTTCCCAAAAACATGTAGAAAAGCCATTTTTACAAGAGACACAACCGTGTCTCCCACTAATGGAGACCAAGGAAGCTCAACTAGCAGCCCAACGAGCCCAATGCCCAAAGATGCACTGCGAGGACTTGGAGGCCTAATGACAAGGTTAAGAGCTAAGAAGGCTAAGGATGATTTGGACAAAGAAGTCAACCACTTTCTCTCACTCAAGCCCATTCCAGAAGAGGGAGCACTCAAGATGGTCCAAATGATCCAAGTTAATGAAGGGCCCAATGTGGGGACATGAATTCTTCTTAGTCAATTTTATTTAATTATGTATTTGAACCTTTTAATTTTCTCAATTTTGGTTCTTATTTTCTTTTTTGGGGATAATTTTGTAATAAGGGCCTATTGTTTGGACTTAATTTGCACATAGCAGAGCAAGGGCTAGGGATAGGTGCTGCCTTCTAATTGGGCCTGGGCCACATTTACGCTAGGGTTAGGATTAAAAATGTGCTAGCTTGCTGCCTCCTTTAGCTAGACCTAGCCGCATACCTAATGCTTATAAATAGGCTTGTGTTTATTGCATTTGACACTTTTGAATTTGAGAATATTATTACACTTCTTTGTGAGTTTTGAGAGCTTAGTTCTCTTGGGCTTCTTGGAAGAACCATCTTGGTTCTTATCAAAGGTTTCCTTACCTTTGTGGCGAATCTTCGCTTGATTTATCACTCTCCAAGAGTGTGGTGTCTACTTCCTTCCATTCCTTGTCTTTTTTCATCTTTTCTATTTTTTCACTGTTCAAGGCACTGTTCACATTACTATTCACCCTTCATCGTTTAATTCTTTAAAACACGAAATCAACTCAAGGACGATCCGTAAAAACAATATGCATCCAACTTGGATCATATCATATGGTATCTAGAGCCCGGATCCTAGAGTTGATAGAGTTCTTGTATTTTTTGCATTTGTTCTCATTGCTTTCCAAACATCAAGCATCATTGCGTGAATGTCATAATTGTACAGAACCTTGATCATCATTGATCTCTGCCATTCCTAAGAATTGGCAACATTCTTTACTTTTTGTTATTTACTTTTTGCCATTTAAATTTCAGTCCTTTTATTTTCTGTATTTAGTTTTTGTTCTTTAATTTCTGTGCAATATTTACAACTTTGATCTTATCAACTCTATATCCATTGCTGTTACATATTTTATAATACCTTAATTTGAAAGGAAGCTCCTAAATACACAATTGGGCATAATAACATTTGGAACTAAAATTGCAAGAACTAATTTTTTTTTAAGTGCAAAAAGAGAGCAAGAGCGTGAAAAATAATATTAAAAAAAAGAAAAAAAAGTCTATTCCAAAAAAAAAGAGACTGCCCTTGTACTTAAGCAAGATTAAGTTTGAATGCCTTGTGAATTTTATTAAGCGGTGCTATTCTACATACCTTGCGCATTTCTTTTTTTTCTTATTTCTTTTGAGTTTTACCTTTCTTTTTTAATTAGCTTTTCTTGCTTGTCTTTTAAATTCCTTTGAGTTTTGTCTAGAGTTTCATCCTTTCTTCAACTTCTGAGTGCTTACTCTTGTGAGGACCGCTACTTTTGTAAGATCTTTTGATAATTGAAACGCGAGAGGGTTTATTTAAGAACTTGCAAAGAGAACTTGAGTGGTAAAAGGTAAGAGTGTTTTCATTAAACAAAAGCCTAATTGTGTGAAACACGAGTGGAATTAATCTAAGAGTGTATACACGTGAGAAGAGTGATAAGGGCCTTTTCAATCTTGAATTATTCTTATTACTTGTGCAAAGATGAGTGAAGGAAGTACACCCCCATCCCTAGGACTGCAAACCTTATGCAAGCCTTAGCTAAAGAAGTTGAGAAGTTTAGGGTAGAAATAAACACAAGGCTCGATAATGAAAGGAAGAGAGACTCTCAACATGAAGTCTCGCATGAGGATGAAGATACCTATGATTTGGGTAGGGAAAGGAGGACTAGGAAGAACTATGATAGGAGAAGGAAGCATAAGAGGAGTGAAAGGAGGAATATGAGGCATATGTGTGATGAAAGAGGAGGAGTAAAAACTCAAGTACCTTTTTTCCAAGGAAAAAATGACCCCGAAGCCTACTTAGAATGGGAAACCAAGGTAGAACAAATTCTTTCTTATCACCATTACAATGAAGAAAGGAAGGTGAAGGTGGCTGCCCTAGAATTTTTTGACTATGCCCTAATTTGGTGGAACCAAGTACAAAAATAGATGGAAAGGAATAGGGAATACCCCGTAGATACTTGGGAAGAGAAGAAAAGTTTGATGAGGAGGAGGTTTGTCCCTTCATGGTACCATAGGAAATTACATAATAAACTCCAAAGACTTATCGAAGGAAGTAGAAGTATAGATGAGTACTACAAGGTGATGGAGGTGACCATGATAAGGGTCAATGTTATTGAAGATAGGGAGGCTACCATGTCACGTTTCCTTCATGGTTTAAACTGTGAGATATGAGACATTGTGGAGTTACACAACTTTAAAGAGCTTGATGAGTTAGTCCACCAAGCCATAAAG
Organism: Ormosia emarginata; assembly: GCA_029884605.1. Lineage (NCBI taxonomy): Eukaryota > Viridiplantae > Streptophyta > Magnoliopsida > Fabales > Fabaceae > Ormosia > Ormosia emarginata. The sequence continues at coordinate 26,227,982 of JAQQTP010000074.1, read as the reverse complement.
GTGGAACAACAACTCAAAAGAAAGGGTGCATGGAAGAAGCCTTCTTCTAACCTCAAACCTCCCACTTGGAAGGACAAGGAACCAAAGGAAGACTCCTCTACACAACCCAAGGGAGGTATAACTTTTAAAAACTCTAATGTTTTTCCTTCCACTAATGCTTCTTCCTCTTCTTCTTCTAAAAATAGGAACATCAAGTGCTTCAAATGCTTGGGGAGTGGTCACATAGCCTCTCAATGACAAAACAAAAGGGCAATGATGATAAGAGAGGGACACCTCTCTAGTGATTCATGTCCAAATTCCCCTCCCTCAAGTGAAGGAGAAGAAGAATGTGAGACCTATGCTCATGATGGTGACTTGCTAATGATAAGGAGACTCTTGGGTAGCCATGTTGTGGCAAGGGACCAAGACCAAAGGGAAAACATCTTCCGCATAAGATGTGCCATCTAAGGGAGAGTGTGCTCATTGATCATTGATGGGGGAAGTTGCACTAATGTGGCAAGCACTCACTTGGTAAGAAAACTTGACCTTAAAACTACTCCTCACCCCCGATCATACTTGCTTCAATGGCTAAGTGAGAATGATGACTTGATAGTGAATCAACAAGTGTTGGTAACTTTGTTAATTGGTACGTATAATGATGATGTTTTGTGTGATGTTGTTCCCATGGAGGCCAACCATATTTTGCTTGGAAGGCCTTGGCAATTCGATAAGCATGCTATTCATGATGGTTTCACTAACAAGTACTCCTTTATTCATAATAACTTAAAGGTAACCCTTGTACCCCTTATTCCCAAATAGGTTTGTGAAGACCAAGTGGCCTTGAAGCTAAGAAGGGAGCAAGAGAAAAAAGACATAAAAGTAAAATCAAAGGGGGAAGCAAAGAATATGGACCAAAAACTTGTAAATGAAAAAAAAATGAATGTTTAATTGCTAGGGAGAGTGAGATTAAGGGGGCTTGCTTTGCAAAGCAAGAGATTTACATTTGCGTATACACGGACTTGTACTTAAATTGTAACTCTAACCCTCTACCTAGTGAAGTTGATTCTATTTTGCAGGACTTTGAAGATGTCTTTCCAAAGAGTGTCCCTCCCGGATTACCACCCTTGAGGGGGATTGAACATCAAATGGACTTCATCCTAGGAGCTCCTTTGCTTTTGCCCCACTCAAAAAAAGGAAGAGACTCTATTTTTGTGGTGGTGGACAAATTCTCCAAGATGACCCACTTCATTCCTTGCTATAAGGTGGATGACGTCATTCATGTGGAAAACTTATTCTTCAAAGAAGTGGTGAGGCTTCATGGAATGGCCAAAAGCATAGTCTCAGATAGGGACTCAAAGTTCCTAAGCTATTTTTGGAGGACCCTTTGGAACAAGCTTGGGACTAGGCTACTCTTCTCTACCACTTACCACCCACAAACCGATGGGCAAACTGAGGTGGTGAATAGGATCCTATTAACCTTGCTATGATTAATCATCAAGAGAAACATCAAAACCTGGGAAGAATGCTTACCTCTTGTTGAATTTGCTTATAATAGGGTTGTGCATGCTACAACTAGCTTTTCTCCTTTTGAGATTGTATATGATTTTAATCCCCGCACCCCTCTTGATTTACTGCCTCTACCTAATGTCTCTTCTTTAATTCATAGGGATGGACAAGCAAAAGCTAAATATGTGAGAAAGCTCCATGAACAAGTCAAGACTCAAATTAAAAGGAAGATGGAGTAATATGCTAGACAGGCAAACAAAGGAATGAGGCAAGTTATTTTTGAACTAGGAGATTGGGTGTGGGTGCACATGCTAAAAGAAAGGTTTCCTTTGCAATGAAAATCTAAGCTCTTACCTAGAGAAGATGGACCCTTCCAAATCTTAGAAAGAATCAATGACAATGCCTACAAAGTTGACCTACCAAGTGAGTATGGGGTTAGTACAACATTTAATGTGACTGACTTAAGTCCTTTTGATGTAGATGATGAAGGATCAAATTCGAGGACGAATTCTTTCGAAGGAGGAAGGCATGATGGCGACCAAGGAAGCTCAAGTGGAAGCCCAACGGGCCCAATGCCCAAAGATGCACTGCGAGGACTTGGAGGCCCAATGACAAGGTCAAGAGCTAAGAAGGCTAAGGAGGATTTGGACAAAGAAGTCAACCACTTTCTCTCACTCAAGCCCATTCCAGAAGAGGGAGCACTCAAGATGGTCCAAATGATCCAAGTTGATGAAGGGCCCAATGTGGGGACATGAATTCTTCTTAGTCAATTTTATTTAATTATGTATTTGAACTTTTTAATTTTCTCAATTTTGGTTCTTATTTTCTTTTTTTGGGATAATTTTGTAATAAGGGCCTATTGTTTGGGCTTAATTTGCGCATAGCAGAGCTAGGGATAGGGATAGGCGCTGCCTTCTAATTAGGCCTGGGCCACATTTGCGCTAAGGTTAGGATTAAAAATATGCTAGCTTGCTGCCTGCTTTAGCTAGACCTAGCCGCATACCTAATGCCTATAAATAGGCTTGTGTTTACTGCATTTGACACTTTTGAATTTGAGAATATTATTACACTCCGTTGTGAGTTTTGAGAGATTAGTTCTCTTAGGGTTCTTGGAAGAACCATCTTGGTTCTTATCAAAGGTTTCCTTACCTTTATGGCGAATCTTCGCTTGACTTATTACTCTCCAAGAGTGTGGCGTCTTCTTCCTTCCATTCCTTGTCTTTTTTCATCTTTTCTATTTTTTACTGTTCATGGCACTATTCACGACACTGTTTATGTTACTATTCATCCTTCATCATTTAATTCTTTAAAATACGAAATCATCGGGAATCTTAACTAATTTAGGGTAGTCACTGTCTCTCCCTTCTCTTAAAAAAAATGAGGAAAAAAAAGGAAAACAAAATAAAAGAAAAGCTTGTCAGATGAAAGCTTGAAAAGAATGTGGAATTATGCTCATTCCGGTTTCTTGCTTGTTGAAAATGTCAAGGACGATCTGTAAAAACAGTATGCATCCAACTTGGATCATATCACCCACTCACACAGTTGTATCCCCCAAGCTTCTCCAATACGCTGATGTTAACATGAGACACGACCGTGTCTCATAGACACACAACTTATCTCCCCAAAACTTGTAAAACACACTGATTCAGATCAAAACTTGTTGAACACGCTGATGATGTCATGAGACACGGCCGTGTCTCATTGATACACGGCCGTGTCTCCCAAGCTTGCACAATACGTTGATAATTTTGGTCTCACACGGCTATGTCTAACTCTCGGAAAGCTTCTGAGTTATGGATCATTGATTAATTATAAAGTAACCACTCTTACAACTAACCAACAATTGCATTAAGATTTAGAAAATCAATTACGCTAAGATCTAATCACACACCGGGATTAAATTGCTTAAATCTTATATTCCTCTAGATTTATCACCGCAACCGCGCACATAATAATTCTAGAATTACCACTTTAGAAACTAGCAATAATACAAAAACCTTTATACTAACATCATACAATCCTCTAGATTTATCACCGCAATCGTGTACATAATAAACCTAGGTCTACCACTTTAAAGTTGGCAAGAGTATAAAGATTTTTTTATCACAATAATGATCAGAAAAATATGAATAGAAACACAACTGTATTGAAATAAATGAATATGCAAGATTCATAAAATTAATACTAGAGTTTCATCCTCTCTTAACCAAATGAAAATTTAGCCACACATGATAAATTCAAAAGCAACAAAATAACATTGTATGAAATAAAGTTGCAAAGAAAACTAAAGATCAAACTAGTTTCCAAGGATAGAGGATGATTGATCTGCAATTGCTCAAACCTGAGACTCCAATCTTCGATCAGATCTCCCTCATTCTTGTTCTTCTTCTTCTTCTCTTTAGCTTCCAAAACTCAAATTACAAACTAAATATGAAAGGAAATGATAAACTACCTAAGAAACTGAAAGAAAAACCTAAAACTAACCTAAAAACTATCTGAAAACTAAAAACTCCCGTCCCATGCCTTCTACGCTTGTATTTATAGAGTTTTTTGTGTGAAACAGGGGAGACACGACCATGTCTCCATTAGACAGAGTAGTTGCTAAATTGGCCAAAACCTAAGGAAAACAGAGATTTAATCTCATAATTGCGTAGAAATATAATTGATCATGTTAGAATAAAAAGAATATGTGGGCTAGCAATATCATATAAATCTAGTAGTGGATTCCATCTCTTAACCAATTCAATTAATCTATCATTTCTAGTTTGTTTTATTATTATTGTTGTTGATTTGATTCAATATTCATCAAAACTCCCATTTTTACTGTTTATTATTTTTTAGAGTTTAATTTAGGACTCAATTTATAGTGTTAATTGAATTAGTTCTCTGTAGATCGACCCTTGCTAACTACAACTGGTTGCAAGGTTTTTATATTTTTGGTGGAACTTGGCAACTGAAATTTGTTCTTAATTTTAATCACAATTTACACCACACCAGAATCATCCTTCCTCATTTAATCATCTAGGGTAAAAAGGGAATTATCCTTCCTCATATTTACCATTTATCCAAGATAGGGAGGGAATCATCATTCCTCACACTATCAATCTCATTCAAAGACAAATGTCCATAATTCTCATATACAATTCAAATCCAAATTTCATGAGCATTGTTTCGTTTATCACACATTTTATACATTCTCAATAAGATCACAACCCTCAATAAATGTACAATTCCAACTCATTTGATACACAATGCACTTTTATTCAAGTATACTATAATCTTTATCACCAAGTAGAGTTATAATAAGCATCTAAAGGTTTAATACAAAAATTCAAATACTAGATTCTTCAAGCATAGCTGAAATTCACATAATCATCAATTATGTAACCAAGTCACAAGAATAACTATTCTATTCATTTTTAGCCACTAAATTCTTGAATGACTATATATATAACATACAAAAATTCAATATTTTCCTTTCTATGTGATACATGGCCGAGAGCTTCATGGAAAATACAATCCAAATTTTTGTATTTATGCACAAAATTCTTTCACAAAATCCTTAGAATTATAAGTTAGACAAAAATTCACTTACATTATTCAAATTAGGGTTAGGGTTATAGTTAGGGTTAGGTCATGCCCTTCCTAAATTCATGAACATAAAGACTTCAATTTTCTAATCACAACCAACATCAAAATTTCAAGACAATTAATAGAAGAAAAGAATTAATTCAAACAAAGAATCCCTATCAAATTCATATCTTAACCATGAGTTCCCTAAGCTTCAAGGTCACCAAACTAATTCAAAAATCCATAGAAGAGGAATAAGATGAAGATAGAAAGTAAATCACAATTTAACAAAGAATTCTTCTTCTTTTTCCAAGCATGGTCATGACCTTCACCATACTTAAAAAATAATTTTTATTTCTTGTTTAATGGAAGAACAAGAGTGATTTGAAGGCAAGAACCCCTACCTCAACTCCACAGCTTGCCACAATTTTCTTTCCTTTCTTGCCTTTGATTTGTTCTTCTTTTTGGGTCTTGTTTCTTCCTTGTTTCTTTATTTTATTATGTCTTCCTTGGGCTGCATCCGCTGGATGAAAAACAGGGGAGAGAAGTAAATGAGGCCAAAAGATGAAGGAAAAAGAGTGGAGAAATTAGTAGATTTCTCTGGAGTTTTGGACGGCTAGCTTTTTTACCAAATTTCATCCTATAACTTTTGTATCTGCTAAGCATACTTTCACTTCTAAAACTAAGTTTTCAAGTTGCCATAAGTATTATGAAAATTTTTAGGACTCAACATAGTCCTTGGATCCATTTTTCTAAAATTTTTCATATACTGTTATTTATCAGTTAAACTTCATTACTTGATTCCAAGTTAAATTAAACTATAGGATTAAGTAAATATGCTTACTAATACTTATTTTAGTTGGTATTTTATACCAAATTATTCTCCATATTTTACTTATTACCTCCATAAAATTTCATAATTTTCTGCGATACTTAATTGTTCCATTATTGTTCCTTTAATTCCTCTTTGGTATCCTTAAAAATACCAAACTTGCTCTATTGCTTCTCCAAAATTTTCTACAGTTCTTATCAATGGTCTTTAGCTAGGAAATAAATTTTTCATATTTATTTCTATCATATCAACTGATTCAGCAAATACCTTAATTATTGTCTTGTATTCAAAGTTACCGAATTACGTTCAAATTGGTTCAGAAAATTACTCGAATTAATAGAGAACTCTTGCCACAGAGCTACTATAACCCTGATTAGGATCATTAGGTTAGGGAGGATGTTACAAGTGGTGACTCTCCATGCCTATAAATACGGATGAAGTGGGGTCTTCCTCACCTTTTGCTTAAATCTGCTTTCCAAATTTCTGTACTCGAACTTTTTTCTCCTATGACTTCCTGGTGTCTTTTGTGGTTGTTGTTGGTGTTTCAAGTCTTCTTCATTGCATTTTCATTGTTCAAAGCCTTTTTCCATAACTCAAGATACTCTTTATGTTCACCCTTTCTATTTTTGTCTTTTTCTTTGAACCCATAGTGGGGAGAAATGTTGAGGAGTCAGTGCAGAATAGTGGCCTGTTAGTGGGGGTTCTGAGTATCTGATGGTGTTAGGAGATTTGAGTGATTCTTTGGAGTCTAACTCGGGTACATCCTGTACAACTATTGCACAAAAACAGAAGGTTGCGCCTACAGAGTAGGGGAGGGTTATTCCCGTGGAGAAGAAGATGCTCGTCTTTCCTCGAGATGTCGACAGAAACTGGTTGGCAGACCAAGAAATTTTAGGTACACCCTCCGATGTGAGGACTGCTAAAGATGCTTGGGAAAAGTAACAATACTTGTAGCTAACTGTGGAGGGGCTCAGAGATCGAGAGTTTGCGATCTGACACCCGTTGGAGGAAGAGAAGGTGTGCTCGACTCGTACAGAGGGCGAGCAGTTCATATACATATATAAGTCTTTCTTTTTCCTTTTCTCTCAGTTGACCACCTCTGGGAGTAACCAAACCAAAGGGTGGGTTATGTAACATCCTCTCTAATCTAATAGTCCTAATCAGTGTTATAGTAGTTCAGTAATACTGGTAAGAATTATCAATTAATTTGGGTAATTTTCTGAACCAGTTTGAGTGTAATTCGGTAACACTGAATACAAGAAAATAATTAAGGTATCTATAAAATCAGTTGACATGATGGAAATAAATATGAAAAATTTATTTCCTAGCTAAGAACCATTCATAAGAGTCGTAGAAAATTTTGGAGAAACAACTGACACAATTTGGTATTTTTAAAGATACCGAAAAAGAATTGATGAAACAGTTATGAAGCAACTAAATAATTCAGAAAATTATGAAATTTTATAGAGATGACAAGTATGATATGGGGAATAATTTGATATAAAATACCAACTAAGTATTAGTAAGCTTATTACTTAATTCCTCGGTTTAATTTAACTTTGAACCGAGTAATGAAGCTTAACTGATAAATAGCAATATACAGAAAGTTATAGAAAAATGGATCTGAGAACTAAGATGAGTTCTAAAATTTTCCATAACACCTATAATAACTTAAAAATTCAACTTTAAAAAATTAAAATGTACATAACATATACCAAAATTTCAACATAAAAATTTTGGCATATTTTCCTTTAATCACGTCCCTAAGTTTTTCTTCATATATATCACTTCTTTTGACTTTTCTCTCACACAATTGTGCTGCCTATTTTCACGCATAAGGCAAGCATAAATAGGGGAAGATACAGTTGTGAGAGAGGAGAGAAATTTGGTCATAAAATTTCATTTCTTTTTGGTCAATAGATGTCCAAACCTCTAGATTATTCTACTCACTTTTCACTCATTTTTTCCTCATCTTTTCGTCTTATCCTCGTCATTTCCTCTCTATTTTACCGAGACCATACACAAACTAAAGGGAGAAAAATAAAAGGAAAAAAAATGGAAGCCAACGTGAAGCTTCCTTCATATTCATTTCCACTTTGACTTCTTACACCTTTCATCAAATTTCTTCCAATTTTCACATGGTTCTTCCTCAACTCTTACCCAACAAAGCAGCTGCCAAAAAGGACAAGGAAGAAGTGATCAAACCGTAAGTCAAGGGAGAGGAAAGAAATGAGAAAAAGCAAGGAAACTAAGCTAGGATGTGAGGTAGGGGATATTATGTTTAATTCTTTCACTTCATCTTTTATTCTAAGTTTATCTTAGAAATTAAAGGAATAAAGTGCTTTGAGTACATAATTAATTGATATTATATTTGTATTTGTATGCTTGTGATATTTACTAGTGGTTGTATGATGATCTTGAAACAAAACTCATACCTTTGTGCAATGGGTAGGGCTCGGCCAAAGAAGAATTTGAGGCAACCTACTGCTTAATTATTTGGTTGTTCATGTATTTGTTAAATTATGCTTGGTTGAGATTTTAGTTGTGTGGTTGTCATGCCATTTAGTTGGATTTTCCCTCCTTGGCCGAATAGATGTTTTGTACTAAAGGAAGGGTTTTAAATTGAAATTGTGTTCTTGGTGAGTTTGTAAATATGGTCTTGATGTGGACCTTAGCCGTGACATATACTTGATATTTTGGTACTTGAAGTAATGATACATTCTTAATCCCTTGTGCTTGGTATTGATTAAGTGATGTGTTATGAGTTTATAAAGGAATTCTATTAAAATGTATTTTGAAGAGACCAAATAGATCTTGAGTTGGCCAAGTAGCCCGAATGCTAGTTCAAAGAAATGATTGGATATTTTAGCATTGTTCACTTGTTGAATATAATGAATAAAATAGTGTTAAATACTTATTGTGTATTTGAGATTACATTGCTTCTTGATAAATCAAGTTGAGCTTGAATTTGAATTGATATTACTCCTTTGAATGCAAAGTTAAGCTATTTAATATGAATATGAGAATGTGCTTGTACATTTGTGAAATTAAGAATATGCTTCCTTAAGTCATTAAGATTGAGCTAGAATTGAATATGTGAATTGAGAAATAGCATTCTAAACGTATATTTGAATAATCAGTGTTCTTAGAATTTGGATTTGTATTGAGAATGAGAATTTGCATTGCACCCTTAATTTCTTAAGGTTGATCCGCTCCCTTATTTTATTGAGTTTGAGCAAGCATTGAATTTGTGAATTTAAGAATATGTTCCCTTAAATTTCTAAGGTTGAGCTAGAATAGTATTTGATTGAATATACTCTGTGTAACATCCCGAATTTAATAACCATAGTATACTGCCACAGTCACTAGATTCGGACCTTCTACTTAACAGCTATGCGATTTTCAATATAACATAACGACATTATATAGAAAATATGAGTCATGAATGAATATATTAATATTACACCACAACAGTATTCCTCATAAATACCATACATACATCATTTCAAAATAAACCATCTAGCTACACTAAGCTAAGCACTCCAAGCTCCTGACTTTAATCGCTTCATTTCCTACAAAGCTTCCTCCCTGGAATCATCATGGAAACACACACAGGGGCTGAGAATCACGCATTCTCAGTAGTTCCACGTAGTTAAAACATGCCATCATAATCATTCCAACTATTTCGGGAAAAAACATCAAGTGAAAATACAATATTACTAGAAAGGTGACAAAAGCCAAAATCATGTCCTTTCTCTTCCCGAAATAGAATCCCATTTTATAAGTTATATAGAAAATCTCATTTCCACATGCAACTAATAAAATTATACTTCACATCACAAAAGTAAACTACACTTCATTCCCAGAAGCAAACAACAATACAATCCCTAGTTACCTACAATAATTAGGATAACAATTGATTTACATGCATCACGAATACACTTCATTCACAGAAGCACAATAACACCCCCATCTCAAAAGTTCGCAACAACAACATATCCATCTCAGAGACACATAATAACAACATCTCCATCTCAGAGACACGCAATAACAGCATCTCTATCTCAGAGACATACAATCGCCCATATAATTGCCATGTTTATTAGTTTATGTCATGATAGCAACCACCCATACAATTGCCATGTTATGCCAAGGTATGTCTAATGTATATGCCTATGCAATAACTTAAGTATGAAGTGAATAATGCATGATATCAAGTCCATGGTAATGTCATGAATGCATGAATCCTGAACAAAGCAATGGAAGTCACATTCATAACCTTGGACAAGCACTGGAAGTCCATTCAGAAAATAACACTTCGGGTAGTGAAATCCATCAACTACACGGTCTTCAAAATAGCGAGGAAGTCCATCCTCGGAATCATAAGGAAATCCATCATTATCAACACACAAACATAAAGAGTATACCATTCACCTCAACTATGTTTCACAATCATATCATGCACAACAATCACTAATTACATCACATAATTAGTTCCCCAATTGATTTATATGCACATCAAGTTCATTTTACAACTATTTTATCCAATTACTCTTAAAAGTAATTTAACACTCTCAAAAGAGTAAACATGAGTAATTCTAACACATACGAATACTCACTTTCTCAAATCACAATTCACAATATACATGTGTATATCCATGTCTAATTACCTCACATAATTAGTAATTACAAATCACTTTGATTTGTCACCTTCTCACTTGATTAAATACCCTTATTAAGGTCTCATCACACTTGTAAAGTCATACATGAAAGGTCCCTACACTTAGGAACTTCCAAGAACATCAAAAACACATTTTTGAAGATTCTAGAGCTCACACCGCGGCACCCACTGTGCCACGCCACGGCGCCCAGCTCTCGGGTTACAATACTGAAAGTGCATCAATCTCACGCCGCGGCGTGCAATCCTTACGCCGCGGCGCCAGCATCAGAACATAAATTCTGCAGAATTCTGCAGAATAGGTTACTATTCCATTGGGAACAAAACCCTCCTCTAATCACTCAAACTGCACATCCAAGTGATTTATAACCTTTCACAAGGTTCAACTACACATAGCAACTCTTATTTCACTTTAATTTCACTCAATCATACCACTTTGTGAATCAAAATCCACACTTAACCTAAACCCCCAAATATGACATAAAATGGGAATCAAGGTATTCCAAGGTTGAAAGTCCAACTTCTTGCTTCCATCAAACCAAAAACATGCTATTCTCTAGCTTTCTAAGAAGATTCAAGCATTTACTAACATAAATACAATTCTCACACTTCAAAACCCCTCATTGCCTCCATTAGATCTCCACAAACCCAATGAAGAAGATGGATTGAAGAAGTAAAAACAAGTTTTTCCCTACCTCTTGTAGACAAGATAAAGATGAAGCCAAGGATGAGCCATGGAAGATCCAAGCTCCACTTGATTCCTCCTCCTTCTTCCTCTTCCTTCTCCTTCCTTCTTCCTTTTCTCTTTCTCTTTTCTCTTTTCTTTCTTTTCGTTTTCTGCCTCTCCTTCCCCTCTCAACCGAGAGTTAATAGGGAGAAATAGGAGAAATAGGAGAAAAAGTCCAGTTTGCCCCTAAAACCATACTGAAACTTATATCTGCTAAGAACATTCAGATTTCACCAAATCTAATTCTCTAACCTCCAACAGACTTAAAATAAATCTTATGATTCATTAAAAATCTGTTTTTACCATTTCCATATTTTTCCATACCTGCTGGCTGTCAATCCAGTATTAAAACGCACAACCAGTATGCTTAAAAATACCAAACTAACCCTGATAAATCTCAAATTTTAACTGTAGCACACTTTGCACATTTGTGACTTAGAAATAAACTCTCCACATTTATTTCCACAAACTAAGCAATTTAAGTCACTTTCAGAGCTAAAAAAATAGCTATGTTCCACACATAGCATTGCAGCAAAGTGCCTAAACGTGCTCAGACAGTCACAAAACTTAACAGACATGTTAAGCAAGTATTAGGCTACCTCCGTATCCATATACAAGCCTAACATGTTTTTTCAGAGTGTTACATTCTCCCCACTTTTTTAGAACTTTGTCCCCAAAATTCGCTCGTCATCAACACTTAGTCTCTCACAACTAAGGTTCCAAGATCTCCATCAAACATCACACTCGAAGGAATCCCACATTACATAGTGATATCCAACTCATCATTCTCAACTCAAGACAATCCTGTCTCATACCAGTCTCCAGCTCCCAAGCCAAACTTAAACCAGATATTATTTACCTAAGAAATCTATTTTCAACAAAACACATGAACTTCCTTGTCCATAATCCTTTCAAGCCTTATCTAACAACCTTTTAATCTAACCCATGGGCTCAACTCACACTAGAGGAATCACATCAAAGGATGTAGATGCAAACAATTCCTAACGAGTTCAATTATGCCAACTGGACCCTCACTAGAAAAACTCCTATTCTTCTAATTCGCCTAGGTGAAGTCATAGTTTCCTGTCCACACAAACACTACAAAAAATTAGGTAAATTACGGCAGTTTTAATACAGCAGTTATCAAAAACTGTCGTAATATGCAGTATAATACGTCAGTTGCCCACCTGCCACTTTTTACAAGTGAAAAACGGCAGTTATATGTATAAAACGACAGTTTTAACTGTCGTTATTTTAATTTTAAATTTTAATTAAAATAATTTTAAAACAACTAAAATTTCACTTCCCCCCTCACACCAAAATAATTCCTCTCGGCCTCGGCCTCACCTCACTCTCTCTCTCGTACTCACCCTCACCACTCTCGGTCTCACCCTCGGTCTCACTCTCTCCCTCTCTCTCTCTCTCGTACTCTCACTATCATTCTCTCTCACTCAAAGTTCCAGATCTGCTCAGCCTCTTCATTTCTGTTTGGCCGCCGGAAATCGTGCCCTTGACGCTGCTTTGGTCTTTCTGGCCACCGCGTCTTACCCTCTCTCGCTGCCACGTCTCGCTCTCTCTCGCCACGCCTCTCTCCCTCTGTTGGTCCTCTACTTCTTGTTCTCTGCTTTTTCAACACCATCTTCTCTGACAACATTGGAGGTTCTCTCTCTCACTGTTTCTTCATTCAATTTTTTTTTTTTGTATTTTCTTGTCTGTTCAAATTTGAGGTGTATATTTTTTATTATACTTTTTAATCTTAATTGACATATCAATGATGGTTGAAGTAGTAGTTGGTTTTGAAGGTTGGAAAAAATACCTTGATGTTTCCAAGTTCTAACCCATATATCTGTTGAATCCACTTTTGGCCAAATGAATGCCCAATAAATTTGTAGATGGTTATGTGTAGTGTATGGAGCTTTTCTCCTTTACTTTATTGCTGAGCTGAAAATTTTTGAGCAATTAGGGTTTCGTTACGCCTTCAGCTTGAAAATTTTAGGGTCTTGTCTTGCATGAGAAATAGAAATAGGTATTTATCTATTTATTAGTAAAGTGAAAAGGGTAAAGATATAATGTTTTATTCTCAGTTTATATTGGCCAAGAAATGGCCCCTTGGGACAATATGGATAGTGCACATTTGGAGAGGAAACTCATTGAGAATCAAGTCGCCGATACCGACATGGCGTCTCTGTAGGTCAGTTTATCTTCAACCTTATATATATACATATATATAGTTTAATTTTAATTATAACTCATTATAAAAAGGATTTATGGTGTCACCTGATTTATATCACTTGAAAATTATATCTGCTTCTGCTAACATTACCTGATATATATCGAAAGTAATTATTATATCTTTAGAGCTTGTTATCAACTTATTGTCCTGCTTTATCACTTGAAAATTTAATTTAATTTTTTTCTATGAATGTTATGCTTAAATAGTCAATTTATATGGTAGATTAATGCAAAATATTAAAATATTTTACTTTTTTGGTGTGGGCTTTTTGGCACCTCTCACCAAAGATGCACTAAAATGCTTTGCACAGTGCATTTTATTTATATTGCAATGCAGTGATATAGTGCGACCTGTCACATAGCTCAGTTAGCAATCAAGGGAGTTAATTGCTAAAATGCTTTGCATATAATGCTTTTACTTGTTATGTGATTGAATTAGTTCAGATTAGAATGATATTCATGAGTATTTGTGGAACAATACTAGACACAAAATAATTTGGTATTCATGAGTTATACTAATTTATTTAAAATTAGTTTAAATATTAATTTTATGCTATAGTTGATGCTGTTGTTGTTGAAGGTTGACTAATTTAAAGTATGCTCCATTTATATTCTCTATAAGACTTGAATGAGTCCCTTGCACAATTATCTTCCCATCTTGTAAAAGTGAGATTTGGTCTGCATTTCTAATTGTGGATAGCCTGTTGTGCCACCATAATTGTTGTTCTATTTGTAGTCAATTATATATGTAACAGTACATAATTTGAGAGAAAAGGCAATTATAATTGATTTTAATAATCATTACTTATAAAAGTTACATATCTAATATTAACTACCAATGTGGCAGTGATGTTTGTTAATATACCAAATGGATATGCATATTTATTTAAATGGATATACCAAATGTTAATATACCAATGTTTGCCATGAACGAAACAAGACTCACCTGAGGGGACGCTGCACAGCCGGACCAAGCCAGACGGAAGCATCACAACTCCCCTAGGCAGCACACACCATAGGGGAGCCACAAATAAGAGGGAAAGTCGAACACAGTCGGAAGTAGCAGCAGGAACTGGAGGTGACACACGTGAGGCACTTGTACAGCGGGGCGGCAATTGAGAGAAAACCTTAGCAGAGAGGGAAAAGAAATCATACCAGAGAGGGAAAAATGATATGAGATAAAAGAGATCCAAGCACATATATATTAGATTTCATAAAATTTGATAATTGGCGGCTGAGAAGGAAGTGTGGATTGATTACTGTCACACTAAAGAACAAATTGCATTTAAGATTGAGTTGTTTCACCAGTTGAAGGAATTCCTTCAAATGACAAATTTTGCAAGCTTGGTTTAAGGGAGGCAATGTAGGAAATTAAACCAAGCCAAGCCTATTAATTGCACTGACTGCTTTAGCCTATCTCCTGCAATTTTTTGAAATCACTTATTGCTACAAGAGGGTGCACCACAACTTACAAAACTACTTTTTATCATTTGTTGCTGTTGTTTTCCTTCATCAATTGGCTTTCTTATTTTATATAATGTCTTTTTTTTTCTAGCCTTTCACCTATAAAAAGCCATGTTGTGTATCATGTTTTGATCAAGTGAAGTGAAATAGAAATCAAAGAGAAATCCTCTTCCTGTGTTGCATATCTCTATGTGTGAGAGTGAGAATTTCATAGTGGGATAATGAGTTTTTGATATCATATACAAAGGGATGCGGATCCTCTGGAGTCGTAATATAACTGCAATTCGTGCAGTTCTTGTGATCTCATCCACTAATACTTATTAAACAATATCTACCATCAAGAAATTGCTACATTATCATTCATTAGATTTTAAGTGTTATTTTGATTAACTTGCGGTAAATCTCTCTTCTGATTGCTAAAGTCGTAGGTCGAAATAGAAAAAAATTGTTCTTCCTGTTGCATACCAAAGCAATAGTGAAACTCTCTCAAATTTCCACAAATCTCAGAGGCTTTTTGCTACTTCTTTTCTTATTCACGTAAAGCCAAAATTATTTAAAATACTCATGAATATCATTCTAATCTGAACTAATTCAATCGCATAACAAGTAAAAGTTTGGAACAGTACAAGACTAGATACAAAATAATTTGGTATTCATGAGTTATACTAATTTATTTACAATTAGTTTAAATATTAATTTTATGCTATAGTTGATGTTGTTGTTGTTGAAGGTTGACTAATTTAAAGTATGCTCCATTTATATTCTCTATAAGACTTGAATGAGTCCCTTGCTCAATTATCTTCCCATCCTGTAAAACTGAGATTTGGTCTGCATTTCTAATTGTGGATAGCTGTTGTGCCACCATAACTGTTGTTCTATTTGTAGTCAATTATATATGTAACAGTACATAATTTGAGAGAAAAGGCAATTATAATTGATTTTAATAATCATTACTTATAAAAGTTATATATCTAATATTAACTACCAATGTGGCAGTGATGTTTGTTAATATACCAAATGGATATGCATATTTATTTATTAACTGTTATTATATGATTTCTGTTTGTAAAGTATTTTCCCACTATATATTTTATAAAGTGGTGTCAAAAAAGAATGTGTGCATTGATGATATATTGGTTCAATTGTGTTGGTAGAAAAAATATCGTATTTTGAATGTGAATTTGTAATGTGTGTATATCATCAAATATCAGGATAATTTAAGATCTTATATGTGCTCTGAATTTCACTCATCTCATTGGCTCAGAACACTTTTACTGGGTGATTATTGCCTTTGACATCTGCTGATCCTTTTATCTGCAGTCACTATACGCCGGCAAAGTTGAAGTTCGGACTATAAGCTTCTTTGCCTGGCTGCTGTTGAAGTAAGAGATCAAAAGTTCACTTTGGTTGGAATTCTTGGTACTTGGTGGACTTTGCCACATTTACCATTTTGGGAAGCATTTTCTTTTGTTAGAAATAGACTTGGAAGCAGCTTGGTGAAAACAACAGAGCAAGGTAAGCTGCAAATTTAAAATTAGCAATCCTTTTGTGTTGGCCTGAAGTACTTGTCATTTTAGCAATCCTTTGGATTACCTGGCTTTCCTCTTTGATAAGATAAAATTTCGGAGGCAATTGTAGACTTTTTGTATTAATTGTTGATTATGAGATGCTGAGATATGTGCAAGTTATTTGTGGGGCAGCTTCAACTTGTTTTAATTGTATAGGCAAAAACTACCAAAAAAATTGTATTGAGGCTGCAATGCAGATTGAATTTGTGTTTTGTGCATGAGGTGGAAAACTTGGTAGGTGGGTGGTAGTGCATTGTAGATATATTAGTTAGTGCCCTCTAATGTGGCTTGGATTTAGTGGCAGAAGTAAGCAAGTTCAGCTAGCATATCTTATCATTGTTGAGGATGGAGATAATTTTAGATAAGCAAAGATAATAGAAAAGTAGAAGCTGATGACATTTGTGGGGGGTTGCAACACCAATTATGAGCATTGCATAAGGTTAAATTAGATTAATGTTATATGCAACACTTTAGAAGTACATTTTATTTTATTATACTGTTATCTTCTTTTCTCATATATCACCATTTAAATTTGCACAATTGTATTAATTTTAAATTGTAATATTAAATTTTCCTTTCTAGTCATGCCAATGGATAAGTCTTGGATTAGTAAACCACGGAACACAACTGAATATGCGGTTGGGTTAAGCAAGTTTTTGGATTTTGCATTTCAACATCAGTCTATTGACGGGCATAAAATTAAGTGTCCATGTTCAAAGTGTGGTTTTAAGAAGTGGCAAACAAGAGAAGTAGTTCAAGAACACCTAACTTTACGGCCTTTTCCGGAAAATTACAAAGTTTGGTATTGGCATGGTGAAGAATCAAATGTAATTCAGTCAGAGGCTTTTGAAGGCACACATGTCATGGAGGACACTTTTCAACCCCAAAATTCGATGGAAACCATGATAAATGATGCATTTGGGTTCACTGGGCACAATTTTAATGAACCTGGTGTGTCTTCTGAGGCTATTAATAGAGAAGAGACATTAAATGAAGGGCATAATGAGGTGCATAATGAAGATAATGTAGAGTTTTACGAGTTGCTCAAAGACGGTAATCAAGAATTGTATGAAGGGTGTACGAAGTATTCGAAATTGTCTTTTCTGGTAAAATTGTATCATATTAAATGTTTGTGCAGGATGAGTGACAAAGCTATGACTATGATTTTGGAATTGTTAAAAGATGCATTTGAAGATGCCAAGATTCCTGTTTCATTCTATGAGGCCAAGAAAATCATCAACAAACTTGGTCTTAATTATACCAAGATACCTGCTTGCCCAAATGATTGTATGTTATATTGGGGGGATGACGAACACTTAGAAGAATGTAGAAGATGCAAGGAATCTAAGTGGAAGGATAATAAGAAAAAGAAGAAGCAACCTGCAAAGATTTTGCGTTACTTTCCAATAAAGCCAAGGTTACAAAGATTGTTTATGTGTTCAAAGACTGCTAAGTCTATGACCTGGCATATGTCGAAGGGTAACCAAGATGGATTGATGAGGCATCCTAGAGATTCGAAGGCTTGGAAAAGATTCGACTCTATTCATACTGAATTTGCCGCTGATCCTCGAAATGTACGACTTGGCTTGGCTAGTGATGGTTTTAACCCTTTTGGAACCATGAGTACAAATTATAGCATTTGGCCGTAGTTCTTGTCCCATACAATCGCCTCCTTGGGAGTGCATGAAGCAAACTTCATTCATCCTCTCAATGATCATTCCAGAAAACAAATGCCGGGAATAACATAGATGTGTACTTACAACCTCTTATCAAAGATTTGAGGGATTTGTGGTATGATGGAGTGCAAACATTAGATTCTTCAAAGAATGAAATGTTTAGAATGCGAGCACTACGATGTGGACAATTAGTGACTTCCCTGGGCTTGGTACCTTATCTGGGTGGAACACACACACTGGCCTTGCTTGCCCCACGTGTAACTTTGATACAGATTCTTGTAGACTGAAACATAGTAGAAAGTGGTGTTTTATGGGTCATCGTCGTTTTCTAGAAAAGGGACATAAATTTAGATTGAATCGAGCTCATTTTAATGGGACAAATGAGAAAAGGGATCCACCAATGACAATATCCGGATTGGACATCTTGAAACAACTTGAGGGCATTAATGTTACCTTTGGAAAACTTCTAGAGTCAAATGACAAAGGTAAAAGAACTCGAGGGAAAACCACTATTGAAGATGGATCGGGACAATGGAGGAAGAAGAGCATATTTTTCGATCTTCCTTATTGGGAGACTAACTTGTTGCGTCACAATCTAGATGTTATGCACATTGAAAAAAATCTATGTGATAATGTGGTTTACACCTTACTCAATGAGACTGGTAAATCAAAAGACAATCTTAAAGCTCGGAAGGATCTTAGAGAAATGGGTATAAGGAAGGATCTTTGGCCAGACGAGCATGGAAGATATCGCCCATCTTTGTTTACAATGTCAAATACAAAGAAAGATGTATTTTTGCGGACTTTAAAGAATGTCACAGTGCCAGATGGGTACTCAAGCAACATTTCAAGGTGCATTGACTTGAAACAACGAAAGCTTTTTGGAATGAAGAGTCATGATTGTCACATTCTTATGGAGCAGTTATTACCACTTGCCATACGTAATGTTTTGCCAGACAAAGTTGTCGCAGTGTTAATAGAGTTATGTTCATTCTTCCGACAATTATGTGCCAAAAGCTTAAGTCTAGTAGATCTTGACAAGATCCAATCCCGAATCGTTCTCACCCTTTGTCACTTAGAAATGTTATTCCCTCCATCATTCTTTACAGTCATGGTTCATTTAACTTGTCATCTAGTTGGTGAAGCCAAACTTGGAGGCCCAGTACATTATCGATGGATGTATCCAATTGAAAGGTAAATATCTAATTTTTTTTGTTAATAGGCTATTCTTTAAGGTTAATATCTCATATCTCTTAATTAATTCTCAATCTTACAACCTCTTAGGTATTTGGGACACTTAAAGTCATTTGTACGAAACAAGGCACAACCAGAAGGTTCCATTCTGAAGGATACCTAGCTGAAGAGGTTCTTACCTTTTGCTCTCTCTATATAGAAGGGATTGAGACACGAATTAATAGGCCTGCACGAGTTAATGATTATCCTGGTGATAGAGACTCTTTATATTTGCCTAGCATTTTTCCACCAATGGGTAGAGCAGCAGGAGCTTCCTCAACCTTTGAGTTGTCAACTTTGGAGAAAAGACAAGCACATCGATATGTGTTACTAAATTGTGCACAAGTCATGCCATACATTGAGTGAGTACTTAGGCAAACTCTACATAACACTTATGACCAAGATGAAAGCCCTTAGTTAAGATGTAGTATTAATATTAATTGTGTATGTAGTGAATTTAAGGATCAAGTCCGGAGGCGGTCTAAGGGGCGAAGGCCTACAGCTACAGAGTTAGAGAAGATAGTTAATAAAGACTTCATTGATTGGTTTCCTCGTAAGGTGGGTTCCAAATGTAATGAAATTGTGTTTCTTATATTAGTTGTTTGTTAATTTGAAATTATAACTAAGACTGTTAATGTTATTCTTTAAGGTTATGAACCCGGACATTGCGGAATCTGTTTTAGATTATCTAAAGATTCTAGCAAAAGGTCCAACACGACATGCTAGAAGGTTTTTTGCATTTAATATTAATGGGTTCAAATTTCGGACAACAACTCGGGAACATGGGTTGAAAACCCAAAACAGTGGAGTTTTTCTAACTTCTTCCACATCTTGTGTTGCTAGTGGTGTTGATGGGAACTTAAGGCAAGCTGATTTGTCATATTATGGCAAATTAGATGACATCATTGAGCTTAACTACTATGGTCGATTTAGGGTGACATTATTCAAATGTAAATGGGCTGACACCACTAGGGATAGGGGGTTTACAAAGGATGCATGGGGTTTTACTTCTGTTAATTTTTCACGATTGATTCACACGGGTGACCGTGAAGAGCATGATCCATACATTGAAGCTTCACAAGCTCAAATGGTGTTTTATGTAGATGATGAGGTGAATAAAGGTTGGAGTGTTGTTGTGCATTTGAAGCCAATAGATTTGTACGATATGGGAGAAGAAGGAGATAATGAAGCTTATGAGAATGAGTCATGCCCAGAGCAAGACTTAGATCAATTCTTTGGAGATGTTAATGATCTACCATTGTTAAGGGATGATGCATACGAAGAATTATTAAGTGAATGGAATGATAATGATGAGGTTGGGGAAGATGAGCATATGTCAGAATAGTCAACTGAGTTAATATATTTATGGTATGACTTTATGATGTGTTAAGTCTATCATCTATTTATGTATGTGTTAGTTTTTAATAAAATACTCCTATATAATATATGTTTAACTTTATCATACACTAATATAAATTGATTGTATTTGATTTTTTTATTTATATATGTAGATATGCCAAAACCAAAGCGAATTAAGAATCTTCTCAAACAAGTAGCTGAGGGATCCGAAGCTACTGATCCAGTTCACAATCCACAACAGTTACCACAGGGTTGTACCTCAGCACCATCTGCTCCTACTACTTTGCACCCATTGATTGACACTCCATTGCAGTCGCCACAGGCTTGTACCTCAAAGACCATTTGCTTCTACTACTTTGCAGCCATTGAATGACACTCCACTGCAGTTGCCATTGGGTTGTACCTTAACACCATTTGCTCCTGCTGCCTCACAGTCATGTAACCAAGCCCCATCACAATCTACGCAGTCTGATGCCCCATCTTCATCACGTAAACGTAAATTTGGACGTGAATCCAGTCATTATTGGTTTGTGGATGCTATAGGTATATATAGATGTAAACTGATGGAGTAGGAAGTTTAACTTGATGTCATTATCTTTTCTTGATTGATGTATTTAACTTGATCTTTATTTGTTACAGATGAAGAACAAGAAGTAACTAAGAAAATGAGGTTGAAGGTCCGTGATGTCCATGATGCGTGCGGATGTAGTGATTAAAATTAAGATAAAAATCAGTTGTCAGGCCCACCAGAAAATAAAAACCTTACAACTAGTTGTAGTTAGTAAGGGTCGATCCACAGAGAACCAATTCAATTAACACTATTAAACAATTCCCAATTTAGACTCGATTAACAATAAACAAGTAAAAGGGGGTTTTGGAGTTTTGATGAACAATGAACAGCTTCAAAGATAACAATAAACAAACTGAAATCAACAATATAAGAAAATTGGTTAAGAGATTGAATTCACCACTAGATTTATATGATAATGTAAATCCACATATCCTTTTATTCCAACATGCTCAATTATGTTTTTATGCAATTGTGAGAGTAAATCTCTATTTTCCTTACGTGTTGGTCAATTTAGCAACCGCTCAAATCAACTCCTAATCACCGATTAGTCATAAAGCAACCGCTCTTACAACTATCCAACAATTGCATTAAGATTTAGAAAACCAATTACACTAAGGTCTAATCACACACCGGGATTAAATTACTTAGAACATATATTTCTCTAGATCTAATACCGCAATCGCGCATAATAAACCCGGATCTACCACTTTTATAAGCGGCAAATAGCACAAAGATAATTATACCCACATGAACATCATACATCCCACTAGATCTACTACATGCAACCGCGCATAATAAACCTAGATCTACTACTTTGAAAGTAGGAACAAGTACAAAAACCTTCATACCAACAATAGATTCGAAATATATGAATAAAAACATAAGCGTGTTGAAATAATCAAATATGCAAAGTTTACAACATTAATACTAGCGGTTTCATCACCCCCTTAACCAAGGGAGGTTTAGTTACACATAGCTAGAAAGAAATCACAAGAAAAACTATGAAGAAACAAGAAGAAACTATGAAGAAACAAGAAACTAAGAGAGAAAATGAAGGAGAGTTACATCTTGATCATGATAAATGGTGCCTTTTATAGAAGTCTAAGGTAACAAAATGACAAAGGGAAGTGGGTGGATGAGTGGGTGAGTGAGTGGAGTGTTTGAGTGGATGGATTAGTGGGTTGGTTTAGTGGATTGGTTTAGTGGATGAGTGAGTGGAATGGTTGAGTGGTTGAATTAGTGAAAAATGCCAAAGGACTTTTGGTGAGTGGGAAATTATGGACATGAATGGGTGAGTGGATGGATGAGTGGATGGATTAGTGGATGAGTGGGTGGAGTGGTTAAGTGGTTGGATTAGTGTATGAGTGGATGAGTGGGTGAGTTAGTGGATGAGTGGATGAGCGGATTAGTGGATGGATGAGTGGATTAGTGGATGGATGAGTGGATGGTTGAGGACGAAAATTTCGTGTCTGACTTGGAAGCCAAAAACGACCCACTATACTTCAGAATCACGAAAAGTATTCTTCACGAAAGTTGTAGATCCTTGTCTTGGCTATAAAATGGATAGCTGGTTCGTCCAATTTGGCTTCCTTAAGCCCAAGATATGTCCCAAATACCGTAGGTTGTTCAAACCCAACTTCAGCACCTCTGTTCCGACTTGCAAGCTCAAAATGACCTACTAGACTTCTTTTTCTCAAAATGTGTTCTTCATTAAAGTTGTTTATTTGGATCTTGACTATCCACTGTCCAAATTTCAGCCCATCTCCATTATTACATCTTGAGATATGATTTTATGAGTGCACACTGTTCGGATTCTACTGACAGAACCCGTATTCTGACTTCCATGTAAACTTAGGTCCCTTAGACATCTGAATCGGACTTCGAGCTCTTCATCAAAGTTGTAGAGCTTCCTCTTAGCTTTCCTACAAGATAAAATTCATGATTTTCAGATATCAGGAACTCAAGTTATGACCAAAATACAGAAACAGTGTAAAATCTCAATAATGCTGAAAATATTCAATTAGGACCAATTTGAGCTCAAACTCACAAAATCATGTCAAACTCAATCAATTAAGAATATGGAGAGTGTAAATGACTAAATATAAGGGTTTCTTAATGAATAAAATATGTGTTTATCAAATTCCCCCACACTTAGCTTTTTGCACTCCTGGGCAAAACTCAAGACCAAAATTTTACAATCAAGAAGAACAACCAAAGGTTCAAGGATCAAAACATTCATGAGTTAACAATTCTCCACATCTCAAACCATCAAGCAAGGTATCTTCAACATGAATCGAGAATGATAGATCTTCACAAGATTCCCTCTCAATCTCTCAAGTGTTTAAAGGGTAGGTATTTCACTCAATTCAACCCATGAAAATTGCACTTACCATAAGCTTGCTTATCTTCTACTTCTCCACTACTCAAAACCCATGCACACACAAATCATGAGGACTTTATTCAAGGTTGTAGTGAAGTCAAGGTAACGAGGAGAGGATAAAATGGATATGAGAAGATAAATACCAAAGAGAATAAAAGCAAATGAGAGCTGAGTTCAAATAACAAGCATAAAAGTTCATCCCAACTCTAGTGTATATCCCTTTACATATTCATTTCCCAATCCTTTTCTTTTTTTTTTTAAACACTTGGTTTTTTTTTTTTTTTTTTTTTCTTTCTTTTTATATATATGAACATAACTATATACATACATTTTTTTTTCTTTTTGGGCACTCTTTTCTTTTTCAACAACCATTTTGTACACACACCCCCACTTGTTCAAAAACTCATCCATTAACCAAGCTAATGTTCTTTTATTCCCTAAGGTAAAGTAAGAACACGATTTCTCATTTAAGGCACATGATGAGCTAGAAACAAGGAATGGTCAAATAAGCTCAAAGGGGTTAAGCAAAGGAAAATATACAAGGTTGGCAGGAATCAGAGAATTTTCAAGAAATCAAAAGAGTGCTTGATATCATATTGAAAACAAGGTTGGCTATTTGGTTAAACTAGCTAATTAAGAAAGAGGGCCTCAATCATGTTCATGCATGCAAGTGAAATGTAGCCTCAAAAAGAATCAAAGCAAGTTCTAGAGTGGTCATTAACATGAGTGAAAATCACACAAGAAAGAAGAGAATGGCATAAATGTTGAATCCATCCATTAGGCTCAAAATCTCACAAGGTATGCATCCATCAAACTCAATTCATCAATTTAATCCTCCATCTCCAAGCATATCAGTTCAAGAAGGGAGAAAAGTTATTCAATCATGCAATGAACCCCTTTTTTTTTTTTTTTTTTTTTTTTTTTAACAACCAAAAGAAACATGCTAAAATCTCTCCCCCACACTTAATATAACATTGCCCTCAATGTGAAAGAGAGATAAAGAAAAGAGCAACACAACCTGATAAGAAGTGAATCAACGCCAAGCAGAAAAGAAGCACACTTGTCGATTCTACGCATCGAGACCTCGCCACCAATTAAGATGCGTCTCAAGAGTAAAATTCTCCTTACTCTGCCATCACTAATTGGTTTAATAAGTCCATGACAATCATATCATACTTTTCCAAACAAAACAACAATTTTTTTTTTTGTGACTTCAAGAAAACCATCAAGGTAAAGAAGTCTAGAAACCCCGAAGGACCACTGCTCAAAGGATCGTCGTACAAAAATCAAAATACAACAAAATGATACAAAGATAAAAGAAATAGAAAATGATGACATACACTGTATGTATAGTTTCCATGACGTATCTTTATCTTTAAGCGCGTCATGAGTGCGATGAGACATCACGTCCCTTTTTTTTTTTTTTTTTTTTTTTTTTTTTCGGAATTTGTTAGAAAAACTTGATGAAAGATGAGTGTATACTTACTTAAGATTGGGATGGAGGTAGTCTGCTCTTTCGACTTTGTGCCAAAGCATTGTTGACCAGTATTCGACCCATTCAAGACCAGCGCAACATAGGGCTCCCAAAAGGGACAAGTGGCCATAATACGCCTGGCTGCCTCACATGTGGGATACAATCTACCTTCTTTGTTTTTCAATTAAGAAGGCTGGATCAGGATGCATGCATTTCTCCATTCACGGTGTGTGTTACCAAGGCCAACCCTAAGACGTATACATAAATTTTTTTTTATTTTTTTTTTTTTTTTTTTTTTTTTTTTTTTTTTTTTTTTTTTTTTTTTTGTTTTTTTTTTTTGAGAGATGACATGAAGAAGAAGAAGAAGATGATATGTACAGATTGTTTGTGGATGTGGCTCACATCCGCCTGGTTTAACGTCCGATGCGGCTTAACGTCTTCTATGAGTCGAGGATAAGCTTCCCATCCAATTTTCTTAAAAATTGGCAAACAGGTCTTTTAGAGTCGATTCCCAAGATGCGTAGCGTTTTTCTTCATCCTTGAAGAGATTCCACAATTTAAGAATTTCACGATGCACCAATCCACAAGAATACGTCTCAAGAGTCGATAAGATATCATCTAATGACTCCTTACTCAATCCATTCTTAATGAAGAAAATTTTATCTTCTCTATTTGCGGAAACCATCCCCAAAGTATGACATCGCTTGTTACGATTCCATCGTCCACATTTGTAACAGACTTGTAACCTTTTGCTCTTCTCCTTTTAGAATATGAACTTCTTCCAAGACCGGGCATATATGAGTCAAATGAAATTGAGGACTCACCTGCTAATCGGACCTTCGCTTCAATTATCCAAATAGTACATCTTCGGCATACCTTTGTGCATTAACGGTCTCAATCTTTCACATCGAACTTTGTAGATTTTTCTCGAGCATTTTGAGGAAAAGAAGGAAAATGTTTTCTCGGGTT
Organism: Ormosia emarginata; assembly: GCA_029884605.1. NCBI lineage: Eukaryota > Viridiplantae > Streptophyta > Magnoliopsida > Fabales > Fabaceae > Ormosia > Ormosia emarginata. The sequence goes on along the minus strand of JAQQTP010000074.1, from coordinate 26,201,764 downwards.
TGAAAGAATGACATCCATTTTGAAGGAGAAGAAGGATTCGGTTATTTTGGGAAAGCGAAAAATAAACCGACTTGAGAGTCACGGAGTCCGTATCCGCCACTTAACCGTGCAACACAAAGAACTCAAGAACTTGATTTTCCGGGAATGGTTGAGTCTTTGTCCATTAACTTTACGCGCATTACCATTCCTAGGATCCTCAATATTTACGGCCCCGGAGGATACACGTGTTTGACAAAGAAAAAGAACCGCGCCACCTAGATCTCAATTTTTCAAGGAGTAGGTGCGGATGATAATCTCAAAGCGAGAACCTTTTTGACCAATTTCCGCATGAACTTTTGCAAAAGGTGTAACGGACCTTGAATAAAGTAGGCCAATAAAATCCATCTTGCAAGATTTTCGCAGATTGTTGTCGTGAAGAAAAGTGACCTTCACATGCTTCAGAGTGACAAAATTTAATGGCACTACCTACCTTATTGTCGGGCACACAATTTTTTTTTTTTTTTTTTTTTTTTAGAGATTCAAATGCTTACAACCAACAAACAGATAAAAACATAATCTAAGGAACTAATGAAAACACAAAATAAAAAGGGATAAAGAGAGCAAATCTGGTTGGGTTGCCTCCCAATGAGCGCTTAGTTTATTGTCCTCAGCCCGACATGATGATACTTTCAATGCTCCTCATATTGTGGAAGGATGAGGGTCATCACTTCCATCTACTGCCTTGTCGGGAAGTTCATGATATGGTTTGAGACGATGACCATTGACCTTAAATGCTTTGCCGAAATTTTCACTCCCGATCTCAACCGCACCAAAAGGAAAAACATTAGTTACCACAAACGGCCCAATCCACTTAGAACGCGGTTTACACGGAAATAATTTGAGTCTTGATTGGAATAGCGGGACTTTTTGTCCTCTGTGAAATTTCTTTCTGGAAATCAATTGGTCGTGGAATGCCTTAGCTTTAGTCTTATAAATCAGGGCATTCTCAAAGGCCTCATTTCTTAGTTCTTCTAATTCTGTAATTGGAACTTCCTTTGCTTTCCGGCACCTTCCAATTCCATATTAACTTGTTTAATGGCCCAAGTAAGATCGATGTTGCAACTCAACGGGCAAATGACGGGGCTTTCCATACACCAACCGAAATGGTGACATGCCGATGGGAGTCTTATAGGCAGTCCTATAAGCCCATAAAGCATCTTCAAGTCGAGTGCTCCAATCCTTTCTTGAGGGATTCACTGTCTTTTCAAGGATTGACTTAATCTCCCGGTTGGACACTTCAGTTTGCCCATTTGTCTGTGGATGGTAAGGAGTGGAAATTTTGTGCATTACTCCATATCTCTTCAATAGAGCATCAAAGGTTTTGTTGCGAGAAATGGGTCCCTTGGTCACGATGATAGCCCTTGGGGTCCCGAACTTGGAGAAAATATGTGACTTAACAAAATCTGCAACAGTTTAGAATCATCGGATCGAGTGGCTTTTGCTTCCACCCATTTAGACACATAATCAACGGATAAAAGAATGTATGTGAAACCAAATGAAGGAGGGAATGGTCCCATGAAATCAATACCCCACACATCAAAGAGTTTCACAAAAATGATCGGAGTCGAGGCATTTGATTACGAGGACCAATATTACTGTTCTCGACGGCGGTCCACAAGACTTACGAAGTTGTAGCGTCTTTGAAAATTGAAGGCCAATAGAAACCACTTGTCAAGCACTTTATTGGCTGTCCTTTTTTGCCAAAGTGTCCTCCACATGCATAGGTGTGGCAAAAGGAGAGGATGGAGTGTGTCTCGAGAATCGGGAATGCACCTCCTAATGACTTGATCTGCACAATGCTTCCATAAGTACGGGTCATCCCGGATATAGTATTCTGATCACTCCTTAATTTATCTCTTTGGGCCTTGTTCAAATCCTCAGGAAAGTCCTTAGTAACCAGGTAGTTAACAATGTCGGCATACCAAGGATTATGGTGTTGACAACCATCAAATATTCATCAGAAAAGTCTCCATGATAGGCATTTCTTCCTCTTGATTACCAATCTACTCAAGTGATCGGCCACCAAGTTTTCGCTCCCTTTCTTGTCTTTAATCTCCAAGTCAAATTCTGGAGCAATAAAATCCATCGAGCAATCTAGGCTTTGCTTCTTTCTTTGTTAGAAGATACTTCAAGGCTGCATGATCTGAAAACACAATCACTTTAGAACCAATTAGATATGATCTAAATTTTTCTAAAGCAAATACAACGACTAGAAGTTCTTTTACGTGGTTGAGTAATTAAGTTGAGCATCATTTAGAGTCCTTGATGCATAGTAAATGGCATAAGGAACTCTATCAACTCGTTGTCCCAAGACAGACTCCTCTTTGCAAAGTCACGGCATCACACATTAGTTCAAAAGGTAACTCCCGGTTAGGTGGCACGATGATAGGCGCAACAGATTAACAACTTCTTGAGTTTATTGAAAGCTTCCATACATTTCTCATCAAAGTTAAAATTAACATCTTTTTGAAGAAGTCGCAAAGGGGCAATGAGACTTTAGAAAAGTCTTTAATGAATCTCCGTAGAAACACCGCATGACCAATAAAAGAACGAATCTCCCGCACACTTTAGTGGGTGGTGGCAAAGAATGCATGAGTTCTACCTTAGCTTTATCTACTTCAATTCCCCTAGCGAAATTACATGACCTAACACAATACCTTCATTCACCATGAAATGACATTTTTCCCAATTCGATACCAGGTTAGTGTCAATGCATCTTTTAAGCAACAAAGTTAAATGTTCCAAACAATTTTCAAAATCATTTCCAAAGACACTAAAGTCATCCATAAAAACCTCAATGATGTTTTCAATGTAATCGAAAAATATACTCATCATGCATCTTTGGAAAGTTCCTGGTGCATTGCGAGTCAAAAGGCATTCGCCTATATGCAAAGGTACCAAATGGACAAGTGAATGTAGTCTTGTCTTGGTCTTACGGAGCTATGGCAATCTGATTGTAACACGAAAAACCATCCGAGAAAACAATAATAAGAATGACCGACTAATCTTTCTAACATTTGATCAATGAAAGGTAAAGGAAAGTGGTCTTTTCTCGTGGCGGCATTCAACTTCCTATAATCAATACAAACACGCCACCACATGTCGTAACCTAGTGGGAATAAGCTCATTTTCAGCATTTCTTACCACGGTAATTCCAGATTTCTTTGGTACTACTGGAATTGGGCTTACCCACTTCTTTGTCGAAAATGGGGTAGATCACCCACACTTAGGAGCTTCGGTATCTCCTTTTTCACAACCTCCATCATGGGAGGATTCAATCTCCGTTGAGGGTCTCTCACGGGTTTAGTATCCTCCTCCATTAATATCCTGTGCATACAAACGGAGGGACTAATACCCTTGATATCGGTATTGACCAACCAATGGCTGTCTTATGTTCTGCAAAACGACTACCGGTTTCTCTTCTTGCTCTTGGGTGAGTGACTTTGCAATTATTCTTGGAAGGGTGTCCTTCTCCCCCGAAGATGTATTTAAGATGATCGGGTAGTGCTTTCGGTTCCAATTCAGTGCACACTGCACAACGGAAAGGTTGAGGTATATCGGTAGTAACGGGTAAATCAACAAAAGTTACCTCATGCTCTCTTCAGGTGGAAGAGAGCTCTTGTAAGGCAGCAACAATTTCATCAATGTCTTCACTCCATGGCTCTTCTTCACTCTTCTTCTTTTCCTCCTATACATCTAAGCTATGAGTTAGAATTGTATCAAGAGCATCAAAATGGTCAGTATCAAAAGCTGCAGAAATTAAAGAATCAAAAGGATCAAAAGAATCAATTAAACAAGCAGAGTGCACATCACTTGGGTATCTCATAGCTTCAAAAATATTGAATCTAATTAATTCCCCATCAAATTCCATTGTTAGAATTCCTGAGTGCACATCAATTTTTGTCCGTGCAGTCTTCAAAAATGGTCTTCCTAGCAAGATAGGAGCAGATTTGGGAGACTCATCCTCTTCCATGTCCAAAACATAGAAGTCTGCCGGAAACACTAATTCATTCACCTGTACCAAAACATCTTCAACCACACCCTTAGGGTATGCATTAGATCTATCAGCCAATTGAATAACAACACCAGTAGGTTCCAAAGGACCCAAGTATAAAGATGCATAAATAGAATATGGCATGACATTTATAGATGCACCTAAATCAAGCATTGCCCTTTCAAACCTTGTGTTACCTATAGTGCATGGAATGGTGAATGTGCCAGGGTCCTTACATTTGGTTGGGAGTTTCTTTTTAATTACAGCTGAAACATTTTCTCCCACTTGGACCTTTTCATTTCCTTTTAACTTCCTCTTGTTAGTGTATAATTCTTTCGAAATTTTGCATATCTAGGTACACAGCTTAATGGCATCTAACAAAGGGATATTAACCTCTACCTTCCTAAAAGTCTCAAGTATTTCTTTTTCTGCTTCTTCTTTCTTGGTTTTAACCAACCTACTAGGAAAAGGAGCTTTAGTGACATATTTAGGAAGGGGTTCGAAATACTTACCTTAGGGGTTTTGGAAGTTTGTCCCTTATCATTTGCTTCTTTGGGTGGTTCATCCTTCTCTTGAATGATTGGTGGAAGAGAGGTAGGCTCATCCATCGTCTTTCCGCTTCTCAATGTGACAAAGACACTAGCATTTTCCCTCGGATTCACTTACATTTGTGAGGGTAGTTTCCACTGAAGCTTGGCTTTGAAACTTGTTGAATTCTGTGGACAAGCTGTCCTATCGATTCTGCAAGTTATTGATTGCGATCCTTGTTTCTTGTTTGAAACTTTGTATAGTTGCATTTGTTTCTTGTTGGAGCTGCAAATTATTAGTGGCCATTTGTTTTACTAGCTCCTCTAATGAAGGCTCGGTTGCTTAGGAGCTTGAACTTCTTCTTGTCTCGAGGGAAAGGTACTTGCCTTTGTTGGAATCTGGAGGTCCATAAGCTTGGAGGTTGATTTTGAGGTTGCTTTGCATAGCTGAAATTTGGATGATCCCTCCAACCTGGATTATATGTGTTTGAGTAGGGGTTGTAATTTTTTGAAAGTCTAGCATATCCCCTCTTGCTCTTACCTCCTCATTTGTGTCTTCTTGGAGAGTGGGACACATATCGGTGGGATGTCCGGATGAACAACGGATCCCACAAGCATGAGCTGGGTGCTTTACCGAATCCATTAACCGTTTGAACCATAGCAGTCAATTGAGTCATTTGCTCTTTGTATCTTGGTTGTCTCTACTTCTTTCACTTTGCTCTTACTCCGTGTCATTTCTAGAGTAGAATTGTTGAGTATTGGCGGCCATTCTTGAGATCAAGTTTCTAGCTTCTTGAGGAGTTTTATCAATCAATGCTCCTCCACTAGCGACATCAATCATGTTGCGATCCATCACTTGTAAGCCTTCATAGAAATCTTGAATTAAAAGGCTGCTCAACTTATTTGATGATGAGGCGGTGAAACATAGCTTCTTAAATCTCTCCCGGTAGTCATGGAGTGATTCCCCATGCCTTTGTTGAATACCACAGATTTCTTTTCGATTGTTGCGGCTTTTGAGGCGGGGAAGTATTTGTCTAGGAAAGTTCGGGCCATGTCTGCCATGATTGGATGGATCCGGGTGGCAAGTAGTAAAGCCACTCCTTAGGTGAGTCTTTCAATGAGAATGGAAAAACTCTCAACTTGACTTGCTCTACATGAATTCTGCGGGTTTCATGCTAGAACATACCACATGGATTTCCTTCAAGTGCTTGTTGGGGTCCTCTCAGGGTAATCCATTGAAAGATGGCAAGAGATGGATTAAACCAGATTTCAATTCAAATGCCTCTTCATTTTCAAGAATGTCTATGCAAATAGGTTGATCTAGATCTGGAGCACCCAATGCCCTTAAAGTGTTTTACGCCATTGTCACTTCTTCGGATATTTCGGATGGCTCAAATGTCTCGAACTTGATAGATCAATGTAACGGGCGACTTCAATGTCAGCGGTGTGAGTTGGAAGTTAGCCGGATGGAAGGGAAATTGAGGATGTGAAGTGAGTTGATCAATATAGTTCCTCAAATTTAGCAATCCTTCGTCTACTCCTTCAAAGGACATCAACACCTACAAAACACTCGAAAAGAAAGATTAAAAATAAAAAAAATAAAATAAAATAAAAAAAACAGAATAAAAATAGGAAATAAATTAATAGTGTAATTGAAAAAATTGGTTCCCGACAGCGGCGCCAAAATTACGATGCGTGCGGATGTAGTGATTAAAATTAAGATAAAAATCGGTTGTCGGGCCCACCGAGAAAATAAAAACCTTACAACTAGTTGTAGTTAGTAAGGGTCGATCCACGAGAGAACCAATTCAATTAACACTATTAAACAATTTCCAATTTAGACTCGATTAACAATAAACGGTAAAAGGGGGTTTTGGAGTTTTGATGAACAATGAAACGACTTCAAAGATAACAATAAACAAACTGAAATCAACAATATAAGAAAATTGGTTAAGAGATTGAATCCACCACTAGATTTATATGATAATGTAAATCCACATATCCTTTTATTCCAACATGCTCAATTATGTTTTTATGCAATTGTGAGAGTAAATCTCTATTTTCCTTACGTGTTGGTCAATTTAGCAACCGCTCAAATCAACTCCTAATCACGATTAGTCATAAAGCAACCGCTCTTACAACTATCCAACAATTGCATTAAGATTTAGAAAACCAATTACACTAAGGTCTAATCACACACCGGGATTAAATTACTTAGAACATATATTTCTCTAGATCTAATACCGCAATCGCGCATAATAAACCCGGATCTACCACTTTTATAAGCGGCAAATAGCACAAAGATAATTATACCCACATGAACATCATACATCCCACTAGATCTACTACCGCAACCGCGCATAATAAACCTAGATCTACTACTTTGAAAGTAGGAACAAGTACAAAAACCTTCATACCAACAATAGATTCGAGAAATATATGAATAAAAACATAAGCGTGTTGAAATAATCAAATATGCAAAGTTTACAACATTAATACTAGCGGTTTCATCACCCCCTTAACCAAGGGAGGTTTAGTTACACATAGCTAGAAAGAAATCACAAGAAAAACTATGAAGAAACAAGAAGAAACTATGAAGAAACAAGAAACTAAGAGAGAAAATGAAGGAGAGTTACATCTTGATCATGATAAATGGTGCCTTTTATAGAAGTCTAAGGTAACAAAATGACAAAGGGAAGTGGGTGGATGAGTGGGTGAGTGAGTGGAGTGTTTGAGTGGATGGATTAGTGGGTTGGTTTAGTGGATTGGTTTAGTGGATGAGTGAGTGGAATGGTTGAGTGGTTGAATTAGTGAAAAATGCCAAAGGACTTTTGGTGAGTGGGAAATTATGGACATGAATGGGTGAGTGGATGGATGAGTGGATGGATTAGTGGATGAGTGGGTGGAGTGGTTAAGTGGTTGGATTAGTGTATGAGTGGATGAGTGGGTGAGTTAGTGGATGAGTGGATGAGTGGATTAGTGGATGGATGAGTGGATTAGTGGATGGATGAGTGGATGGTTGAGGACGAAAATTTCGTGTCTGACTTGGAAGCCAAAAACGACCCACTATACTTCAGAATCACGAAAAGTATTCTTCACGAAAGTTGTAGATCCTTGTCTTGGCTATAAAATGGATAGCTGGTTCGTCCAATTTGGCTTCCTTAAGCCCAAGATATGTCCCAAATACCGTAGGTTGTTCAAACCCAACTTCAGCACCTCTGTTCCGACTTGCAAGCTCAAAATGACCTACTAGACTTCTTTTTCTCAAAATGTGTTCTTCATTAAAGTTGTTTATTTGGATCTTGACTATCCACTGTCCAAATTTCAGCCCATCTCCATTATTACATCTTGAGATATGATTTTATGAGTGCACACTGTTCGGATTCTACTGACAGAACCCGTATTCTGACTTCCATGTAAACTTAGGTCCCTTAGACATCTGAATCGGACTTCGAGCTCTTCATCAAAGTTGTAGAGCTTCCTCTTAGCTTTCCTACAAGATAAAATTCATGATTTTCAGATATCAGGAACTCAAGTTATGACCAAAATACAGAAACAGTGTAAAATCTCAATAATGCTGAAAATATTCAATTAGGACCAATTTGAGCTCAAACTCACAAAATCATGTCAAACTCAATCAATTAAGAATATGGAGAGTGTAAATGACTAAATATAAGGGTTTCTTAATGAATAAAATATGTGTTTATCAAATTCCCCCACACTTAGCTTTTTGCACTCACAGGGCAAAACTCAAGACCAAAATTTTACAATCAAGAAGAACAACCAAAGGTTCAGGATCAAAACATTCATGAGTTAACAATTCTCCACATCTCAAACCATCAAGCAAGGTATCTTCAACATGAATCGAGAATGATAGATCTTCACAAGATTCCCTCTCAATCTCTCAAGTGTTTAAAGGGTAGGTATTTCACTCAATTCAACCCATGAAAATTGCACTACCATAAGCTTGCTTATCTTCTACTTCTCCACTACTCAAAACCCATGCACACACAAATCATGAGGACTTTATTCAAGGTTGTAGTGAAGTCAAGGTAACAGGAGAGGATAAAATGGATATGAGAAGATAAATACCAAAGAGAATAAAAGCAAATGAGAGCTGAGTTCAAATAACAAGCATAAAAGTTCATCCCAACTCTAGTGTATATCCCTTTACATATTCATTTCCCAATCCTTTTCTTTTTTTTTTTTAAACACTTGGTTTTTTTTTTTTTTTTTTTTTTTTCTTTCTTTTTATATATATGAACATAACTATATACATACATTTTTTTTTTTTTTGGGCACTCTTTTCTTTTTCAACAACCATTTTGTACACACACCCCCACACTTGTTCAAAAACTCATCCATTAACCAAGCTAATGTTCTTTTATTCCCTAAGGTAAAGTAAGAACACGATTTCTCATTTAAGGCACATGATGAGCTAGAAACAAGGAATGGTCAAATAAGCTCAAAGGGGTTAAGCAAAGGAAAATATACAAGGTTGGCGGGAATCGAGAGAATTTTCAAGAAATCAAAAGAGTGCTTGATATCATATTGAAAACAAGGTTGGCTATTTGGTTAAACTAGCTAATTAAGAAAGAGGGCCTCAATCATGTTCATGCATGCAAGTGAAATGTAGCCTCAAAAAGAATCAAAGCAAGTTCTAGAGTGGTCATTAACATGAGTGAAAATCACACAAGAAAGAAGAGAATGGCATAAATGTTGAATCCATCCATTAGGCTCAAAATCTCACAAGGTATGCATCCATCAAACTCAATTCATCAATTTAATCATCCATCTCCAAGCATATCAGTTCAAGAAGGGAGAAAAGTTATTCAATCATGCAATGAACCCCTTTTTTTTTCTTTTTTCTTTTTAACAACCAAAAGAAACATGCTAAAATCTCTCCCCCACACTTAATATAACATTGCCCTCAATGTGAAAGAGAGATATAGAAAAGAGCAACACAACCTGATAAGAAGTGAATCAACGCCAAGCAGAAAAGAAGCACACTGTCAGTTACGCATCAGACCTCTGCCACCAATTAAGATGCGTCTCAAGAGTAAAATTCTCCTTACTCTGCCATCACTAATTGGTTTAATAAGTCCATGACAATCATATCATACTTTCCAAACAAAACAACAATTTTTTTTTTTTTGACTTCAAGAAAACCATCAAGGTAAAGAAGTCTAGAAACCCCTGAAGGACCCTGCTCAAAGGATCGTTTGTACAAAAATCAAAATACAACAAAATGATACAAAGATAAAAGAAATAGAAAATGATGACATACCTGTATGTACAGTTTCCATGACGTATCTTTATCTTTATGGCGTCATGAGTGCGATGAGACATCACGTCCCTTTTTTTTTTTTTTTTTTTTTGAATTTGTTAGAAAAACTTGATGAAAGATGAGTGTATACTTACTTAAGATTGGGATGGAGGTAGTCTGCTCTTTCGACTTTGTGCCAAAGCATTGTTGACCAGTATTCGACCCATTCAAGACCGGTATGCAACATAGGGCTCCCAAAAGGGACAAGTGGCCATAATACGCTGGTTTGCCTCACATGTGGGATACAATCTACCTTCTTTGTTTTTCAATTAAGAAGGCTGGATCGGGATGCATGCATTTCCCCATTCACGGTGTGTGTTACCAAAGCCAACCCTAAGACGTATACATAAATTTTTTTTTTTTTTTTTTTTTTTTTTTTTTTTTTTTTTTTTTTTTTTTTTTTTTTTTTTTTTGAGAGATGACATGAAGAAGAAGAAGAAGATGATATGTACAGATTGTTTGTGGATGTGGCTCACATCCGCCTCAGGTTTAACGTCCGATAGCTTGAACGGCTTAACGTCTTCTATGAGTCGAGGATAAGCTTCCCATCCAATTTTCTTAAAAATTGGCAAACAGTCTTTTAGAGTCGATTCCCAAGGCGTAGCGTTTTCTTCATCCTTGAAGAGATTCCACAATTTAAGAATTTCACGATGCACCAATCCACAAGAATGCGTCTCAAGAGTCGATAAGATATCATCTAATGACTCCTTACTCGATCCATTCTTAATGAAGAAAATTTTATCTTCTCTTTGCGGAAACCATCCCCAAAGTATGACATCGCTTGTTACGATTCCATCGTCCACATTTGTAACGGACTTGTAACCTTTTTGCTCTTCTCCTTTTAGAATATGAACTTCTTCCAAGGCCAGGGCATATATGAGTCAAATGAAATTGAGGACTCACTGCTAATCGGACCTTCGCTTCAATTATCCGTACATACTTCTTCGGCATACCTTTGTGCATTAACGGTCTCAATCTTTCACATCGAACTTTGTAGATTTTTCTCGAGCATTTTGAGGAAAAGAAGGAAAATGTTTTCTCGGGTTTGAAAGAATGACATCCATTTTGAAGGAGAAGAAGGATTCGGTTATTTTGGGAAAGCGAAAAATAAACCGACTTGAGAGTCACGGAGTCTGCCGTATCCGCCACTTAACCGGCAACACAAAGAACTCAAGAACTTGATTTTCCGGGAATGGTTGAGTCTTTGTCCATTAACTTTACGCGCATTACCATTCCTAGGATCCTCAATATTTACGGCCCCGAGAGGATACACGTGTTTGACGACAAAGAACCGCGCCACCTAGATCTCAATTTTTCAAGGAGTAGGTGCGGATGATAATCTCAAAGCGAGAACCTTTTTGACCAATTTCCGCAACTTTTGCAAAAGGTGTAACAGACCTTGAATAAAGTAGGCCAATAAAATCCATCTTGCAAGATTTTCGCAGTTGTTGTCGTGAAGAAAAGTGACCTTCACATGCTTCCGAGTGACAAAATTTAATGGCACTACCTACCTTATTGTCGGGCACACACAATTGCTTTTTTTTTTTTTTTTTTTTTTTTAGAGATTCAAATGCTTACAACCAACAAACAGATAAAAACATAATCTAAGGAACTAATGAAAACACAAAATAAAAAGGGATAAAGAGAGCAAATCTGGTTGGGTTGCCTCCCAATGAGCGCTTAGTTTATTGTCCTCGGCCAGACATGATGATACTTTCAATGCTCCTCATATTGTGGAAGGATGAGGGTCATCACTTCCATCTCTGCCTTTGTCGGGAAGTTCATGATATGGTTTGAGACGATGACCATTGACCTTAAATGCTTTGCCGAAATTTTCACTCCCGATCTCAAGCGCACCAAAAGGAAAAACATTAGTTACCACAAACGGCCCAATCCACTTAGAACGCGGTTTACACGGAAATAATTTGAGTCTTGATTGGAATAGCGGGACTTTTTGTCCTCTGTGAAATTTCTTTACGGAAATCAATTGGTCGTGGAATGCCTTAGCTTTAGTCTTATAAATCGGGGCATTCTCAAAGGCCTCATTTCTTAGTTCTTCTAATTCTGTAATTGGAACTTCCTTTGCTTTCCAGCACCTTCCAATTCCATATTAACTTGTTTAATGGCCCAGTAAGATCGATGTTGCAACTCAACGGGCAAATGACAGGGCTTTCCATACACCAACCGAAATGGTGACATGCCGATGGGAGTCTTATAGGCAGTCCTATAAGCCCATAAAGCATCTTCAAGTCGAGTGCTCCAATCCTTTCTTGAGGGATTCACTGTCTTTTCAAGGATTGACTTAATCTCCCGGTTGGACACTTCAGTTTGCCCATTTGTCTGTGGATGGTAAGGAGTGGAAATTTTGTGCATTACTCCATATCTCTTCAATAGAGCATCAAAGGTTTTGTTGCGAAAATGGGTCCCTTGGTCACTTGATGATAGCCCTTGGGGTCCCGAACTTGGAGAAAATATGTGACTTAACAAAATCTGCAACAATTTTAGAATCATCAGATCGAGTGGCTTTTGCTTCCACCCATTTAGACACATAATCAACAGATAAAAGAATGTATGTGAAACCAAATGAAGGAGGGAATGGTCCCATGAAATCAATACCCCACACATCAAAGAGTTTCACAAAAATGATCGGAGTCTGAGGCATTTGATTACGAGGACCAATATTACCTGTTCTCTGACAGCGGTCACAAGACTTACAGAAGTTGTAGCGTCTTTGAAAATTGAAGGCCAATAGAAACCACTGTCAAGCACTTTATTGGCTGTCCTTTTACTGCCAAAGTGTCCTCCACATGCATAGGTGTGGCAAAAGGAGAGGATGGAGTGTGTCTCAGAATCAGGAATGCACCTCCTAATGACTTGATCTGCACAATGCTTCCATAAGTACGGGTCATCCCGGATATAGTATTCTGATCACTCCTTAATTTATCTCTTTGGGCCTTGTTCAAATCCTCCTGGAAAGTCCTTAGTAACCAGGTAGTTAACAATGTCGGCATACCAAGGGATTATGGTGTTGACAACCATCAAATATTCATCAGAAAAGTCTCCATGATAGGCATTTCTTCCTCTTGATTACCAATCTACTCAAGTGATCGGCCACCAAGTTTTCGCTCCCTTTCTTGTCTTTAATCTCCAAGTCAAATTCTGGAGCAATAAAATCCATCGAGCAATCTAGGCTTTGCTTCTTTCTTTGTTAGAAGATACTTCAAGGCTGCATGATCTGAAAACACAATCACTTTAGAACCAATTAGATATGATCTAAATTTTTCTAAAGCAAATACAACAACTAGAAGTTCCTTTTACTGTGGTTGAGTAATTAAGTTGAGCATCATTTAGAGTCCTTGATGCATAGTAAATGGCATAAGGAACTCTATCAACTCGTTGTCCCAAGACAGCTCCTCTTGCAAAGTCACGGCATCACACATTAGTTCAAAAGGTAACTCCCAGGTTAGGTGGCATGATGATAGGCGCAACAGATTAACAACTTCTTGAGTTTATTGAAAGCTTCCATACATTTCTCATCAAAGTTAAAATTAACATCTTTTTGAAGAAGTCTGCAAAGGGGCAATGAGACTTTAGAAAAGTCTTTAATGAATCTCCGGTAGAAACCTGCATGACCAATAAAAGAACGAATCTCCCGCACACTTAGTGGGTGGTGGCAAAGAATGCATGAGTTCTACCTTAGCTTTATCTACTTCAATTCCCTAGCGAAATTACATGACCTAACACAATACCTTCATTCACCATGAAATGACATTTTTCCCAATTCGATACCAGGTTAGTGTCAATGCATCTTTTAAGCAACAAAGTTAAATGTTCCAAACAATTTTCAAAATCATTTCCAAAGACACTAAAGTCATCCATAAAAACCTCAATGATGTTTTCAATGTAATCGAGAAAATATACTCATCATGCATCTTTGGAAAGTTCCTGGTGCATTGCGAGTCCAAAAGGCATTCGCCTATATGCAAAGGTACCAAATGGACAAGTGAATGTAGTCTTGTCTTGGTCTTACGGAGCTATGGCAATCTGATTGTAACATGAAAAACCATCCGAGAAAACAATAATAAGAATGACCAGCTAATCTTTCTAACATTTGATCAATGAAAGGTAAAGGAAAGTGGTCTTTTCTCGTGGCGGCATTCAACTTCCTATAATCAATACAAACACGCCACCACATGCAGTAACCTAGTGGGAATAAGTTCATTTTCAGCATTTCTTACCACGGTAATTCAGTTTCTTTGGTACTACACAGGCCCGGGCTTACCCACTTCTTTGTCGAAAATGGGGTAGATCACCCCACACTTAGGAGCTTCGGTATCTCCTTTTTCACAACCTCCATCATGGGAGGATTCAATCTCCGTTGAGGGTCTCTCACGGGTTTAGTATCCTCCTCCATTAATATCCTGTGCATACAAACGGAGGGACTAATACCCTTGATATCGGTATTGACCAACCAATGGGCATGTCTTATGTTCTGCAAAACGACTACCGGTTTCTCTTCTTGCTCTTGGGTGAGTGACTTTGCAATTATTCTTTGGAAGGGTGTCCTTCTCCCCCGAAGATGTATTTAAGATGATCGGTAGTGCTTTCGGTTCCAATTCAGTGCACACACACAATGAAGGTTGAGGTATATCGGTAGTAACGGGTAAATCAACAAAAGTTACCTCATGCTCTTGCAGGTGGAAGAGAGCTCTTGTAAGGCGACAACAATTTCATCAATGTCTTCACTCCATGGCTCTTCTTCACTCTTCTTCTTTTCCTCCCGTACATCTAAGCTATGAGTTAGAATTGTATCAAGAGCATCAAAATGGTCGGTATCAAAAGGCTGCAGAAATTAAAGAATCAAAAGGATCAAAAGAATCAATTAAACAAGCGAGTGCACATCACTTGGGTATCTCGTAGCTTCAAAAATATTGAATCTAATTAATTCCCCATCAAATTCCATTGTTAGAATTCTGAGTGCACATCAATTTTTGTCCGTGCAGTCTTCAAAAATGGTCTTCCTAGCAAGATAGGAGCAGATTTGGGAGACTCATCCTCTTCCATGTCCAAAACATAGAAGTCTGCCGGAAACACTAATTCATTCACTGTACCAAAACATCTTCAACCACACCCTTAGGGTATGCATTAGATCTATCAGCCAATTGAATAACAACACCGGTGGTTCCAAAGGACCCAGTATAAAGATGCATAAATAGAATATGGCATGACATTTATAGATGCACCTAAATCAAGCATTGCCCTTTCAAACCTTGTGTTACCTATAGTGCATGGAATGGTGAATGTGCCAGGGTCCTTACATTTGGTTGGGAGTTTCTTTTTAATTACAGCTGAAACATTTTCTCCCACTTGGACCTTTTCATTTCCTTTTAACTTCCTCTTGTTAGTGCATAATTCTTTCGAAATTTTGCATATCTAGGTACACAGCAATGGCATCTAACAAAGGGATATTAACCTCTACCTTCCTAAAAGTCTCAAGTATTTCTTTTTCTGCTTCTTCTTTCTTGGTTTTAACCAACCTACTAGGAAAAGGAGCTTTAGTGACATATTTAGGAAGGGGTTCAGAAATACTTACCTTAGGGGTTTTGGAAGTTTGTCCCTTATCATTTGCTTCTTTGGGTGGTTCATCCTTCTCTTGAATGATTGGTGGAAGAGAGGTAGGCTCATCCATCGTCTTTCCGCTTCTCAATGTGACAGCACTAGCATTTTCCCTCGGATTCACTTCCATTTGTGAGGGTAGTTTCCACTGAAGCTTGGCTTTGAAACTTGTTGAATTACTGTGGACAAGCTGTCCTATCGATTCTGCAAGTTATTGATTGCGATCCTTGTTTCTTGTTTGAAACTTTGTATAGTTGCATTGTTTCTTGTTGGAGCTATGCAAATTATTAGTGGCCATTTGTTTTACTAGCTCCTCTAATGAAGGCTCGGTTGCTTAGGAGCTTGAACTTGCTTCTTGTCTCGAGGGAAAGGTACTTGCCTTTGTTGGAATCTGGAGGTCCATAAGCATTTGGAGGTTGATTTTGAGGTTGCTTTGCATAGCTGAAATTTGGATGATCCCTCCAACCGGATTATATGTGTTTGAGTAGGGGTTGTAATTTTTGAAAGTCTAGCATATCCCCCTCTTTGCTCTTACCTCCTCATTTGTGTCTTCTTGGAGAGTGGGACACATATCGGTGGGATGTCCGGATGAACAACGGATCCCACAAGCATGAGCTGGTGCTTTACCGAATCCATTAACATTGAACCATAGCGATCAATTGAGTCATTTCTTCTTTGTATCTTGGTTGTCTCTACTTCTTTCCTTTGCTCTTACTCCGGTGTCATTTCTAGAGTAGAATTGTTGAGTATTGGCACCATTCTTGAGATCAAGTTTCTAGCTTCTTGAGGAGTTTTATCAATCAATGCTCCTCCACTAGCGACATCAATCATGTTGCGATCCATCACTTGTAAGCCTTCATAGAAATCTTGAATTAAAAGGCTGCTCACTTATTTGATGATGAGGCGGTGAAACATAGCTTCTTAAATCTCTCCCGGTAGTCATGGAGTGATTCCCCATGCCTTTGTTGAATACCACATTTCTTTTCGATTGTTGCGACTTTTGAGGCGGGGAAGTATTTGTCTAGGAAAGTTCGGGCCATGTCCCGCCATGATTGGATGGATCCGGGTGGCAAGTAGTAAAGCCACTCCTTAGTGAGTCTTTCAATGAGAATGGAAAAACTCTCAACTTGACTTGCTCTACATGAATTCTGCGGGTTTCATGCTAGAACATACCACATGGATTTCCTTCAAGTGCTTGTTGGGGTCCTCTCCGGGTAATCCATTGAAAGATGGCAAGAGATGGATTAAACCGGATTTAATTCAAATGCCTCTTCATTTTCAAGAATGTCTATGCAAATAGAGGCTGTTGATCTAGATCTGGAGCACCCAATGCCCTTAAAGTGTTTTACTGTCATTGTCACTTCTTGGATATTTCGGATGGCTCAAATGTCTCGAACTTGATAGATCAATGTAACAGGCGACTTCAATGTCAGCGGTGTGAGTTGGAAGTTAGCCGGATGGAAGGGAAATTGAGGATGTGAAGTGAGTTGATCAATATAGTTCCTCAAATTTAGCAATCCTTCGTCTACTCCTTCAAAGGACATCAACACCTACAAAACACTCGGAAAGAAAAGATTAAAAATAAAAAAAAATAAAATAAAATAAAAATAAAAATAGGAAATAAATTAATAGTGTAATTGAAAAAATTGGTTCCCGACAACGGCGCCAAAAATTACGATGCGTGCGGATGTAGTGATTAAAATTAAGATAAAAATCGGTTGTCAGGCCCACCGAGAAAATAAAAACCTTACAACTAGTTGTAGTTAGTAAGGAGTCGATCCACAGAGAACCAATTCAATTAACACTATTAAACAATTCCCAATTTAGACTCTGATTAACAATAAACAGTAAAAGGGGGGTTTTGGAGTTTTGATGAACAATGAACAGCTTCAAAGATAACAATAAACAAACTGAAATCAACAATATAAGAAAATTGGTTAAGAGATTGAATCCACCACTAGATTTATATGATAATGTAAATCCACATATCCTTTTTATTCCAACATGCTCAATTATGTTTTTATGCAATTGTGAGAGTAAATCTCTATTTTCCTTACGTGTTGGTCAATTTAGCAACCGCTCAAATCAACTCCTAATCACTGATTAGTCATAAAGCAACCGCTCTTACAACTATCCAACAATTGCATTAAGATTTAGAAAACCAATTACACTAAGGTCTAATCACACAGGGATTAAATTACTTAGAACATATATTTCTCTAGATCTAATACCGCAACCGCGCATAATAAACCCGGATCTACCCACTTTTATAAGCGGCAAATAGCACAAAGATAATTATACCCACATGAACATCATACATCCCACTAGATCTACTACCGCAACCGCGCATAATAAACCTAGATCTACTACTTTGAAAGTAGGAACAAGTACAAAAACCTTCATACCAACAATAGATTCGAGAAATATATGAATAAAAACATAAGCGTGTTGAAATAATCAAATATGCAAAGTTTACAACATTAATACTAGCGGTTTCATCACCCCCTTAACCAAGGGAGGTTTAGTTACACATAGCTAGAAAGAAATCACAAGAAAAACTATGAAGAAACAAGAAGAAACTATGAAGAAACAAGAAACTAAGAGAGAAAATGAAGGAGAGTTACATCTTGATCATGATAAATGGTGCCTTTTATAGAAGTCTAAGGTAACAAAATGACAAAGGGAAGTGGGTGGATGAGTGGGTGAGTGAGTGGAGTGTTTGAGTGGATGGATTAGTGGGTTGGTTTAGTGGATTGGTTTAGTGGATGAGTGAGTGGAATGGTTGAGTGGTTGAATTAGTGAAAAATGCCAAAGGACTTTTGGTGAGTGGGAAATTATGGACATGAATGGGTGAGTGGATGGATGAGTGGATGGATTAGTGGATGAGTGGGTGGAGTGGTTAAGTGGTTGGATTAGTGTATGAGTGGATGAGTGGGTGAGTTAGTGGATGAGTGGATGAGTGGATTAGTGGATGGATGAGTGGATTAGTGGATGGATGAGTGGATGGTTGAGGACGAAAATTTCGTGTCTGACTTGGAAGCCAAAAACGACCCACTATACTTCAGAATCACGAAAAGTATTCTTCACGAAAGTTGTAGATCCTTGTCTTGGCTATAAAATGGATAGCTGGTTCGTCCAATTTGGCTTCCTTAAGCCCAAGATATGTCCCAAATACCGTAGGTTGTTCAAACCCAACTTCAGCACCTCTGTTCCGACTTGCAAGCTCAAAATGACCTACTAGACTTCTTTTTCTCAAAATGTGTTCTTCATTAAAGTTGTTTATTTGGATCTTGACTATCCACTGTCCAAATTTCAGCCCATCTCCATTATTACATCTTGAGATATGATTTTATGAGTGCACACTGTTCGGATTCTACTGACAAAACCCGTATTCTGACTTCCATGTAAACTTAGGTCCCTTAGACATCTGAATCGGACTTCGAGCTCTTAATCAAAGTTGTAGAGCTTCCTCTTAGCTTTCCTACAAGATAAAATTCATGATTTTCAGATATCAGGAACTCAAGTTATGACTAAAATACAGAAATAGTGTAAAATCTCAATAATGCTGAAAATATTCAATTAGGACCAATTTGAGCTCAAACTCACAAAATCATGTCAAACTCAATCAATTAAGAATATGGAGAGTGTAAATGACTAAATATAAGGGTTTCTTAATGAATAAAATATGTGTTTATCAGTCCATAACTTGCCTGATGGAGTGCGTATAGTGGTGGATTTTGATGAGTTTTTTTGTCCTATTGGAGAGGCAGCTAGCCTACTTGCAGGAGTTTGTGGACAATTGGCAACCGATTCTCTTCTTTTTCCTATTAACATTGAAAAGTGGTCAAATATGCCTGACACTTTCCGTGATCGCCAGTGGGATCATTTCTTTATGGTAGAACCATTTAAATTTTTTGCTTGTTCTATTTTTAAAGTTTGTACTTATAAAGGTATAATAATCTAACAATCTTTTTGTTTGAAGCGTCGATTTGATTTCAAAGTCAATGACAAAATTACTGCAAGGAGATATATTGAACAATCCATTGGCAAAAAATGGAGGGAAAACCGTCAGAAGTTGTGGAATGAATTTTATGACTCAACAATGAGTAGAAATGCTATTGTCAATAATGTCCCAGAGGGCATTAACATAGAGCAATGGGCTTCTTATGTTGACTATCGCTTGAGGCCTGAGACAACGGTACTCACTTCATATTTATTGAATTGTTGATTATAAATGGTTTGTTATTACACCAAAGAAATTTATATATTTTCATTTGTAGGCACTTTGTAAGAGAAATCAAGAGAATTGAAAGAAACAAACTATTCCTCACACCTGTGGTGCTAAAACTCTGGCTAGGAGAATGGATGATTTGGTAGTTTAAGTTCTTATCTTTGATTAATTCATTATTTACCTAAAGTACATCTTTAGTTGATTATTACTTATGTGATGTGTTGAAAATTTTAGAGGAAAGAGACAGGGAAGACTATTGGTCGAGGCCCGATGTGGAATATAACACACAAGAAGAAAGATGGGAGCTTTGTAAATGATGAAGCTGAGAAGATAGGGGTAAATATCAATATTATTATTCACATTTTTTTGTTAAACAATGATATAATAGATTGTCTTTGTAATATATTTATTCTCTTTTTTGGTCTTTATGTAGAAAGAAATTGAAGAACATTTAAGTCAAAGGGGGGATAATTACTCTGAAATTTCTCCAAATGATGCCATTGGTGTGGTATTTGGAAAAGAGCACTCTGGCAGTGTTCGAGGATTAGGAATGGGAGTGGTTCCTACCGTTGCATTCAAGCATACTACCACACGTCTTGGAGTTATGAACTCAGGTTCATCTAGTGCTAACACATCCTCTCCTGACTTACGACAAAAGGTGGTGACTATGGAATCACAATTGCAAGCTTTGTGTGCCTACATTGCTATGAAGGAAGGAGGAAGGCTTCCTGAGGAGTTAGTTGGCTTATTTCAAAATCCTACACCACATGTATCTCATCTTTACATCTTTTCTTGTTCTATTCAAATAAATTGTTTGATTTTCCTGAATATGGTTGAATTGAGATTTTGTTCTTATTATGTTATAGTTGAAGAGTTGGAAAACTAATTTGCTTACTAGTTGAGTTTGTGGGTTGCGTTTTTAGTAGAATTATATGATGCATGCATATCAATCTGGATATTTCAACATTTCTCATATGTTCCACTAACATACAATGAAGGAAAACATGCTATGAAGGAATTACACTAAATAGTTGTCGATTTTGTTATTGGTATTGAAATGGATCATTTGCTTATGATTTATCAGTATTTCATATGTGAGGAGATTTATATATGAGAATGAGAAGGATTTCTATTTTCTAATCAACTTAGGAGAATTAAATGCAGGTCTATTTGTCTTTTCTTGGTATCATTCTGAAACAGTTTCCTTGTTCTAAGAGTTCTAGTCAGATTCTTGGCCTTGTCTTCCTTTTGAAACTTAGAAGCTATGCATTGAACTCTTACAGGTTCGGATTAAATGAGATTGATATGTGATAATGATATGTGTGTATGTAATTGTGCCTGACTTGCATTCTCTTTTTCTCTCCTCCTTTCTCTCTATTATCAAATCTCTTTAAGCTTTTCGCTTCTTTTTTTGTTTCGGGACTTGTCATTATTTTGTCATCCTTATAACTTCATAACATTTCACAAGTTTAGTTTTCAAAATCAAATTACTCCTTAGCCCTGAATTTCATTTTCTAGTGTAAATCAATGAGCTATGGATATTGGGATGACACCCTTATAAATTCATGACATATCACAAGTTTAATTTTCAAAATCCAGTTACATATGTAGTGAATTTATTAATTCTCAGTTCGGAATTGATTATTAGGTATTTGACTGATACTGTTGTTGTACTATTATTGTGTTTATGAATAATATGCTACCAAAGTGTATGTAACTGTTATATGCTAACAGTGTAAACAACAAATCTTCCTTAGGTAAATGATATATTCTCTGAATAGTCTCTGTTAGTTTGAATGACCATATTGAAGAATTGGGACTTTGGTTTGCATATTGGTTAAGTCTCTGGATTTTGTTTATTTGATCATTGGCATGAATAAGTGGTCTATCTATGTTCATTTGTTGTGAATGATGCTTTATAATCTTATGTTAATGTCAATCCAAGAATTGGGTTTCTTGTGTGTTTATATTTTTTTCTTAATAATTATTATGAACTTACGATGATAACTTAACTATTGGTGTTGTTTTTTTCCTCTCCTATATATGTTTGGTTGTTATGTTAAGAGAATCTCAAATATAATTGTCCTTCTTGTAGGTACCAGATGAAGGTAGCGGGGCTCTATCTCCTAATGACCTAAGAAGATCATGCAATGGAAGTAACACTCATCAATCAGTGGATAATTCAAGTCCTCATTAATTAATTTACTAATTGTTTGACTTATATGTAATTTGGAGTTATTTTACTTGTGTATTTATGTTATTATTTAGGATGTTATGTATCAAAATGTTGATGACTTATAATTTGCAGTTATTAAGTTAATGTACTCATGTTAACTTTGATATTTGGTAAATTAAATGAATGAGTATTTCTTTTTACATTTCATTAATCAAAATTATTATATTTATATTTGTAGGTTTTGACAAATAAGAATTGTCATAATAAACATGAAAATTGATATAAATATCAAAATTAGTTGTTGTAACTATCTGTAAATTACGGCAGTTCTAATTGTCTTAACTAGCTGCAATTACAAAAATTTAGCAGTTATTTTTAAGTCTATGGCTGTCGTAATTCGCTGAAAATTACGGCAATCAAAATCTGCCAGTAATTCACGGTAAAATTACGCACGTCAAAACTACCGTAATTCATCGATAATTACGGCGATTTTTGATCGCCACAATTTAAAGTGAATTACGGCGGTTTGACTTGCCATAATTTTAGCGAATTACGGCAGTCAAAACTGCCGTAATTCACGGTAAATTACGGCATTTTACCCCGTCCTTTTATACACAATTAACTCATAATTTTAGGTAAATTGCGGCAGTTTTGACCGCCGTTTTATACAACATAAAATCGCCGTTTTATACATGGTAAATTGTGGCGGTTATCGTGGCGGTTATTGAAAAATTGTCGTATTATATCGAACGGCGATGACAATTACGTCGATTCTGAAGCGGCCATAACGTTAGAAAACGGTTTGAAACCGCCGTAATATTAAAAAAAACTGCCGTAATTTACCTAATTTTTTGTAGTGAAAACATTACATATTGAGTAGGCCAATCCTCAATATCATGTAACCTTGTAACAGTAGCTACTAACATCCAACCTAAAGCAAGCCATGCAATTCTTTTCCAACATCTCAAATAAGAGACAAAGAAATGCACAATACCAGAGAAACTACTAACATGCCAAAGCATAGTCAGTCCATACCCCGGCTCAACAGGATGAACTACTCTGATACCATTATGTAACATCCCAAATTTAATAACCATAGTATACTGCCACAGTCACTAGATTCGGACCTTCTACTTAACAGCTATGCGATTTTCAATATAACATAACGACATTATATAGAAAATATGAGCCATGAATGAATATATAAATATTACACCACAACAGTATTCCTCATAAATACCATACATACATCATTTCAAAATAAACCACCTAGCTACACTAAGCTAAGCACTCCAAGCTCCTGACTTTAATTGCTTCATTTCCCACAAAGCTTCCTCCCTGGAATCATCATGGAAATACACACAGGGGGTGAGAATCATGCATTCTCAATAGTTCCACGTTGTTAAAACATGCCATCACAATCATTTCAACTATGTCGGAGAAAAACATCAAGTGAAAATACAATATTACTAGAAAGTTGACAAAAGCCAAAATCATATCCTTTCTCTTCCCAAAATAGAATCTCATTTTATAAGTTGTATAGAAAATCTCATTTCCATATGCAACTAATAAAATTACACTTCACATCACGGAAGTAAACTACACTTCATTCCCAGAAGCAAATAACAATACAATTCCTAGTTACCTACAATAATTAGGATAATAATTGATTTACATGCATCACGAATACACTTCATTCACAGAAGCACAATAACACTCCCATCTTAGAAGTATGCCACAACAACATATCCATCTCAGAGACATGTAATAACAACATCTCCATCTCAGAGACACGCAATAACAACATCTCCATCTCAGAGACACACAATCGCCCATACAATTGCCATGTTTATGAGTTTATATCATGATAGCAACCGCCCATACAATTGTCATTTCATGCCAAGGTATGTCTAATGTATATGCCTATGCAATAATTTAAGTATGAAGTGAATAATGCATGATACCAAGTCCATGGTAATGTCATGAATGCATGAATCCTGAACAAGGTAATGGAAGTCACATCCATAACCTTGGACAACCACTGGAAGTCCATCCAAAAAATAACACTTCGGGTAGTGAAATTCATCAACTACACGGTCTTCAAAACGGCGAAGAAGTCCATCCTCGGAATCATAAGGAAATCCATCCTTAACAAAACACAAACATAAAGAGTATACCATTCACCTCAACTATGTTTCACAATCATATCATGCACAACAATTACTAATTACATCACATAATTAGTTCCCCATTTGATTTATATGCACATCAAGTTCATTTTACAACCATTTTATCCAATTACTCTTAAAATTAATTTAACACTCTCAAAAGAGTAAGCATGAGTAATTCTAACACATAGGAAAACTCACTTTCTCAAATCACATTTCACTATATACATGTACATATCCTTGCCTAATTACCTCACATAATTAGCAATTATAAATCACTTTGATTTGTCACCTTCTCACTTGATTAAATACCCTTATTAAGGTCTCATCACACTTGTAAAGTCATCCATGAAAGGTCCCAACACTTAGGAACTTTCAAGAACATCAAAAACACATTTTTGAAGATTTTGGAGCTCACACCACGGCACCCGCTGTGCCACACCACGGCACCCGCTGTGCCACACCACGGCGTCCAGCTCTTAGGTTACAATACTGAAAGTGCATCAATCTCACGTCGCGGCGTACAATCCTTGCTCCGCGACGCCAGCATCAGAACATGAATTCTGCAGAACGAGTTACTGTTCTATTGGAACAAAACCCTCCTCCAATCACTTAAACTGCACATCCAAGTGATTTACAACCTTTCACAAGGTTCAACTACACATAGCAACTCTTATTTCACTTTAATTTCACTCAATCATACCACTTTGTGAATCAAAATCCACACTTAACCTAAGCCCCCAAATATGTGATAAAATGGGAATCAAGGTATTCCAAGGTTAAAAGTCCAACTTCTTGCTTCCATCAAACCAAAAACATGTTATTCTCTAGCTTTCTAGGAAGATTCATGCATTTACTAATATAAATACAATTCTCACACTTCAAAACCCTCATTTCCTGCATTAGGTCTCCACAAACCCAATGAAGAAGATGGATTCAAGAAGTAAAAATAAGTTTTCCCCTACCTCTTGTAGACAAGATGAAGATGAAGCCAAGGATGAGCCATGGAAGATCCAAGCTCCACTTGATTCCTCCTCCTTCTTCCTCTTCCTTCTCCTTCCTTCTTCCTTTTCTCTTTCTCTTTTCTCTTTTCTTTCTTTTCGTTTTCTGCCTCTCCTTCCCCTCTCAACCGAGAGTTAATAGGGAGAAATAGGAGAAATAGGAGAAAAAGTCCATTTTGCCCCTAAAACTATACTGAAACTTATATCTGCTGAGAACATTCAGATTTCACCAAATCCAATTCTCTAACCTCCAACAGACTTAAAATAAATCCTATGATTCATTAAAAATCTGTTTTTACCATTTTCATATTTTTCTATATCTACTGGCTGTCAATCCAGTGTTAAAACACACAACCAGCATGCTTAAAAATACCAAACTAACCCTGATAAATCTCAAATTTTAATTGTAGCACACTTCACACATTTGTGACCTAGAAATAAACTCTCCACATTTATTTCCACAAACTAAGCAATTTAAGTCCCTTTCGGAGCTAAAAAATAGTTATTTTCCACACATAGCGTTGCAGCAAAGTGCCTAAACGTGCTCAGACAGTCACAAAACTTAACAGATATGTTGAGCAAGTATTAGGCTACCTCTGTATCCATATACAAGCCTAACATGTTTTTCAGGGTTTTACACTCCGGGTAGGAAGTAATCTAGAATATCCATGTACCTGATGGATAATGTATTAAATATCCATGTACTAAATGGATAATATATTGAATATCCATGTACTTGATGGATAATGTATTGAATATACATGTACCTAATGGATAATATATTGAATATCTATGTACCTAATGGATATTGTATTGATTATTCTCATTGTCTATTGGACATGATGCTCATATCTGGAGTTAAATATAAATTTGATATTGTATGAGAGATTATAAGTATACTTCTCGTACCTGGAAAAGGTAATAAGAGAATGTTATTCAGTTAATTATCCCTGTACCCGAAGGATATATTGTTGATTATCCATGTACCTGATGGATATTATATTGATTATCCTTGTATCTGAAGGATATAATAATGTCATCTTTGTACCTAAAGAAAATATTATTTGTTATTCCTCGTATCTAGAGGATATGATACTATGATCTTGTTATAAGGAGTTATGGTTCATGTGTGATATATGTTTGAATGTGATATATAGTATAACATTAGCAATGATCTTACTGTGGGATTAAGCGAGTATTTAAAAGAGCGCTAAGAAGAATTTGTATTTAAATGATATATTATAACCTAGTATTATTATATGAACCATTGAATAGATTTGATGTTATGATTTTTATTTGGAAATTTCTTCTGGAATTATTTATGAATATAAATTGTGTTGTTTGATAATAAATATTTTTTGAAACAATAATTATTGGAATTTTGTTTCGGGAAGAGGAAGGACTGGATTTGGCCTTTGCCGCCTTCCTACATTCTAAAATGAGTTTTTAAATGATTTTTTTTCTGAAGTAGCTGGAAATAATATGATGACACATATTTCTAATAAAACTATTGAAAATTCTTTGAATTCTCACCCCTACGTATTTTGTATTTCCGTATTATTTCCAGGTACATAGAAGACTTCAGCAAGTAGAAGAGGAGATCTGAACCATGAAAAAAGATTTTCGTAGTAGAGATTAGAAAGTTATTTTGAAGACAATTGTATAAGTATTGCCATTGAAACATATGTCAATGCAATTGTATAAGGATTCTTTCGGTATGTGCATATTATTATACTTGCTACAAGCTCATATTTTTGTATACGTTATAAATGTTTTAAAAAACTTTGTTATCAATATCAAAGTGACATACCTAATCCTAACTGCTAATGCATGATCTTGGACATGTTATTAGTATTAGTATTAGGGTGTTACAGGTTACGTTGCGTCATAGAGTGAACACATGGTCTTCAAGCCCTATCAAGAAACCTCTAAAAATTTTAAAAAGGTTTCTTTATGGTAGAAGGGGTTCTAGGTACGACACCTTTTTTCACCACCTCAGAAGGTAAACCATGCCTCCATTTATACAGGACCGACATCGATTGGGGGCAGAGAAACAAAGAATTAGAAACTCTAAACTCTAAGATCTCTTCTCTCGAGGCTTGGGTCTTATATTTTTTGATTGATTAGACCAAGGGATGGGGGCCATCTCCTATAAGGATATCTTGGATGAGCCTATCATTTATGTAAAGGTCGTGTTAGGTATCTCGTCTTGTGTATTTTTCTTTTGTACTTGCCTTCTTGCACAAAGTTGTCTAAGTGTGGTACACTCTTCTTTTTGTTTGCAAAAAACATGGCCCCACTTTCCAAACTTTGGCGTCTGACTGAGATGTTAGTAGCAAAAAATGGTGAGGTGTCAGGATCTCAAGCCCTTTTAGTTTCTCAAGGGATAACTGTCATTGTCTCTATTCCTCTAAGCAGTGTGGATCCTCCTCCTAAGCTTGTGGTGGTCTCCCCACCTCCCCCATTCACTGGGGCACAAAATGTTGAAATGAACTCTCCTGTACTGTCATTGCAACCCTGGAAAAGGCAAGCTGAGGGTAGCAGGGATGATAGAGGAAATAGATCGATTGTTGAGGTCATTTCAGAGTATCCTGAAGTGTTTGAGGCCCCTGTTGGCTCGAAGTTTGAGGGTGCTCCACTCAGACCTCCACTAGTGTCGGTCTAGGATTATGAGGTTGATCCTTGCGACTTTATTGACGGTGCCTTATATAATCAGACTGAGGTTGAGGCATTAGTTCAGCTTTACATGTCAGGGTTCTTCTGCAGGGCACAGTTGGGCAGTTTGTGGCTCTCCTATTTTCTCTGACTCTTAGAGGAGAATTGGGGTTCCTTCTGGGATATTTCCAGTTTAGAGGGGGAGCTCAACACCCTCCTAGGTGACAAACAGAAACTCAAACTGGACCTTAACGACAAAAACAAGCTTTTCAACTTAGTTGTCATGGAGGTTACCCACAGCGCCAAGGTTAATAGACTCTTGACCGAGGTTGCTTGTCTGACTGTATATGTTTTTGAGATCCCTTCTCTTTGTGCTCGAGTTTTAGAGATGGAGTTGCTCCAAGTCAAAGTTGTCGAGACTGACAAGCTCCAAGCCTAACTGTGTGAGATAACAACTTGGGAAGATGAACTGAAGAAGAACTTAACCTTGTCCGAGTCCGTTCTTACTGATGCTCGGACTCGATTTGAGCTTTTGAAGGGGGAGTTTGATCGAACTGTGGATGATTGGTCGGCGTTTGTGGATGAGTCATTTGAAAATGCCCTTAATCAACTTTGTCTCCTTAATCCTGGACTTAATGAGGAGAGGATTGGTGCGTTGAAGGAAGTCTGGGATGGCCACATTGTGGACATGTTCACTCCAGAGGTCATCCCTGGCAGCCAAACAAATCGCAAGGTGGAAAGCAGTGAGGGACTAGAAACGGTACCAAAGGCAAGGCGGTCTGAGTTAGTGGTGGAGACCTCGGAGGATCAAAGTGCTACCTTTTGATACGTCATTTTTTTCATTTTGTTGCCCTAAGCGTGGGGTTTTATTCCTGTATTTGGACAAGTCTTGATCTCGAGCATCTCTTGATTGAATATTTGGTAATTTTTGTATGTTGTTTTCTTTATTTTGTTGAGGTGAGTCCAATGCTCCATCCCGGTGTTGCCTTCATACTTGTTAACCTTTTACCTTTGCTAGGTCGAGATGGGTTAGACACTCGATCTTGGTGTTGGCCTTATACTTAAGCAATTTTGCTTGCATGACCCACCGAGATGGGTCTAATGCTCGACCTCAATAGTGAGACTTTAAGTCTAATGTTTTTTTAGCAGCTTTTGCTCTGCGATTTGTAGTAGTCTGTGCTTGCTTGAGAACCGCCGCTTTGGATTTATTGGGAATTTAATATTATTTTAATGGCCATAATAGTTTTCTGCTTTGTTTTCTAACTATTTGCTTCCCTTGCGGCCCTTGATAGGGGAGGAGCAATTAATCATGGCTTCGATCGTGTAGCAAGTTCACCTCTTTTATGGGCTAATCAAGACACGTTACTCCCTCTATAAATAGGAATATTTGCAGTGGGGTTGTAACTTGTTCCCTTTGTTTTTTGGTTATAACTGAACTTGGGTCTTCCCCAGAGGATGGTTCTTTTCTTGCTTTTTGTGAGTGTGTGGAGGGTCATGCCTCCCTCTAAGGCCATCTTCCGGTTCTTCCCCAAATTCTCGAAGGTGTTTCCTTTTTTGGCTATATGTTCCTCTAGTGAAGTCCTTTCTTTCAAGGCCTAGTGGCTCAGTGAAGACCAAGTAATTACCTTGCGCAGCTTGGTCCAGCCACCTCTCAGCAACAGAAGTCATTTTTCTTTCAGGCATGTGTAGCGGGAGGGTATGGTTCCGCTTCTACTGGAAAAACTTGGGATTTTGTCTTCAATTCCTGTAAGGTGTGGAAGGGTTCCACTGCCCTCCTCCATTGTCCCCCTAATTATTGCCTTGTCGTGGGCATACAGGGGTGGTTAGGAAGTGTTGGGTTATAAGACCTATCTTTACTATGATCAAAGAAGAGGTGGTTACCCCGATCTTGAGGAGACGTTGAGGTGGCTCCGGTGGGACGGTACTTGATTGTCGTCATTATTTTGCTAGGCTACCTTCTTGGTTTCCTTCAAGTGGGCACCTTTGCACGAAAGAGGCTCGCAGGCTCTTGTTGAAAGAGAATAGCTTCTAAGACATCCTTGTAAAGTTTTCTTGTAACGTCGGTGATGTTTGGAATAAGAACAAAGATTTTTTTTTCTTAATATTTTGATTTCCATTGTATTGTGTAGTTATTTTTGTGGCTCCGAGATGGATCCAATCCTAGATCTTGGCACTTTATTTTCTTGACGAATACTCATTTTGCCTACTAGGATGAGTCCAAAGCTCGATCTTAATGGTCAGGCTCGCTTGATTTGGATGAACACTCATTTGTCCCACTGAGATGAGCGTGAAACTCAACCTTGGGGTTGGGTTCGTTTGATTGGATGAGCACTCATTTACCCTACCAAGATGAGCACGAAACTTGACCTCGGGGGTTGAGTTTATTTGATTTGGACGAACATTCGCTTCACAAACCGAGATGAGTGTGAAAATCGACCTCGGTGGCAGGGTTCATTTGATTGGACGAACACTTGTTTGCCCTGCAGATGAGCTCGAAACTCAACCTCGGGGTTGGGTTCATTTGATTTGAATGCAGTAACCCTGTGGCGCGGAGTCCACTATCCTGAGTTATGGTCAATTATCCCAAACCACTGCAAACCTCATCGGTCAGTGGTTAAGGTGCAGCTCAAATGGGCATGGGTTAAGACCCTCGATTGCGCTGCTTGACCCCAAAGGGTGTTCAAGTGGCGTCCCTAGTTTGGTCGTCTTACGTAGATGTTGGCATAGCTAATCCTTTTTGGACCTTGTATTCCTTGGACCTTGCCAAGGCGTGGTGACCTTGGGGGATGTAGCGCGCCAAGGTACTTATGGACTTAAGGTTACGGCCGAAGTACTGACTTCATGTGAGGCAGCAGTTGGAAAATGTAACATCCCCAATGTCATGTTAGACTTGCAAATAGGTTACAGAGGTAGCATAATGCTCGTTTAACATATCTGCTTAATTTTGTGACGTCTTGAGTTAGTTTAGGCACTTTACTGCAACATAGAAAGTAAAAAGTAGCTTAAAATGACTCAAATAATAGCATAAATGGTTTAGCTAAAGGAATTAAATATGAAGAATTTATTTCCTAGTCACAAATGTCTATTTAGGCCTATGGTTAAAATTTGAGAATTTACTGAGTTCGTTTAGTATTTTTAAGTACATTGTGAGTTTGTTTTAATACTGAATCGGCCTGTAACTGATATGTTAACTTATATGAATGGCGAAATTAGGATTGAGATGAATCTTAGGATTTAGTTTAATGCCTATGGTAGTTAGGAAAATTGATTTGGAGAAATCAAATTGTTCTTAACAGATACGTAAGTATCAGTGAAATATCTAGGAGTGTTTTAAGCCTTACACTTCTACCCACTCCCTGACTTAACTTATCACCTTTTCCCACTTTCTTACCCACTCTCTCTCATGCATGCTCAGCTGAAAACAACAAGATAAAAACATAAAGACAAGGAAAAGAAAGAGGAAAAAGGGAAGAAAGAGGAAGGAAGGAAGGAAGAGGAAGCTCAAAGGCCAACCTAAAGCTTGGAATCCATCACCATCAACCTTGAGATAGGGGTGTTTATTTAATTATCTTCATCTCTTTTCTTTCCTTCTTCTAACACATGGGTTTTCATGGGTTGTTTGAGATGGTTAGAGAATTGTTTTCAAGGATTGACTTAAATGATCATGGCCCATTGCCCTTTGATGTTTGGGTTATGTTCATAGGACTCTTTGAACCTTGTTTTGAAAGCACATTGGTTGGGAAGTGCTCTTCTTGAGTTTGGATGGATTTGGAGCCAAGTGTTCATGTGAGAACTCTATTTCATGGTGCTGCAAACCCATCATAACCGATTAGGATGTGTTTCATAATAAGTTATGTTGTTGTTGTTGGGTCACGATTTGAGAACAATAACCGATTAGGAGAGTTTCCTAATCAGTTATTGTGTTTTGGCCGAGAATCATGTTAGAGGGCAACATGAAAATAACTTGTTATGGAGTGTATATAACCGATTATTGGTGAAAGGCAGCAGCCCACGTATAACTCCAGGAAAAGCCTCTAACTAATTGCTTGAATGGTGTAATCAGTTATGCTTTATAATCCTTGGTTTTCTATGCATGTCTAACCAATTATTAGGGACTTCCAACTAGTTATAAGTGTGTGGAAAATAGAATTGTGAGGTTCTTGGCATGATTTGAGACTTGTTTAAGCTTGTTAATCAATGCCCATAGATCAATGAGGGCATTTTTAAAGATTTGAAGCCCTAGAAAACCCTAGTTCTTCCTTAAAGGGTGAGATTGAGCTTGAATGGTTTGAGATCCATGTTTTGCTCTTTTTGGTTAAGGTTGAACTAGGATCTTGTAATAAAAGTGTATTGGTTCCTTTCTGTGATGAAGTTGAGCCATTTATGATTGTCTAGGTGCACAAATGTTCCTTCATGGGTGGAGTGAGCTAGAATTGCATATGTGGGACAATTGCTCTTTTATATGCTAAGTTGAGCTAAAGAAGATACTAAAATCATGAGTTAGCTCCTTTGTGTGATGAAGTTGAGCTAGAGATGCATGATCGCTAGTTTTCTCCTCTCACTTGGTTGTGTGGACCTTGAGATTAATTCTAGAGTGATTTGAAAGTTATGTTGCATGCCTTAATCTTGCTATACTTATGTATTATAACCTAGATGGTGTGCACAACCACTTAGCCAGAGAATTGTTAGAAGTGACCTTGAAGTGATAGGGGATCCATAATTCTCGTAGCGAGTAGGCTATTATGGGCAGAGTTACCGGTATAAGAAGTGTTATTAGTACTCTTACCTTGGTGAGGGTAACGAGTCAACTCATTACCAAGTAGAGCAGGGACTTTTGTGCCCATCCTACTTAGAATATACAAAGGAATGTGGTTCCTTGGGATTTGCAAGTATCATGGTTTTCCAAAATAAAAACTTGCATTAGCATTGCATAAGCATATTATTAAGGCATATCTTAAGCATAATCATGAGGCATATTATACATTGTATTACTTGACAACTGTATGGCATTAGTTTCTCTCTTGTTACTTTTGGATTTTGTTTTGCTCTACGAATTCTACATGTTGAGTTGTATTTATTCTTATAATGTTAGAGTAAAGATTCTTTTACTTATTATGAATATAATCCATTGTTTATGATTTTGTTTATTTACTGTGACTAAATAAACTCTAGTTGTGGAATGCTTATATTGAGAATTTGTAAATTCTCACCTCGCTTGTATTTCTATGTAATTTCAGGTCAAGACCTTCCAAAAGAAGAAGAAGAAGAAAAAAAAAAAAAAGCTTAGTGTAGTTAGTCCTATTTTCTTTTGATACATTTTGAGCATATTACTTTGTTTTTTAGTAAAGTTTATGTATAACAATGAGCCCATTTATGGCAAATGATGTATATAGTTATGTGATCTCCTCTTCCCTTTGGCTCTCTGTAATAACTTGAGTGGTTATTATGGATTTTATGTTTTAAGCGTCTTTATAAAGTAACATGCTTGATACTATTTATCATTAAATATCCAAGTTAGGTTGAGATAAATGCATTAGGGTGTTACAAAAAGAGTTGATTTATTGATATCCAAAGATGTTTATACAATTGAAGTGTTAATTACAGGATATTATGTGATCGTTTGAGTTACTTTAGCATAGTGATAACTATCCTCTTGGTTGTCACGTCAAGGTTATGTCCTGTCTTGATTTAGGGCATTAACCCAAGGTGCTAGGATCCTCATTCCTTGTTGGGGAACGTCTTCTTTGGTAAAGGGGAGAGGGACTTCAAGGGCTATAGCTTTGTTTCCTATAGTGGCCCTCCCTCTGGTCATTGTTGTGGTTTTGGCACACATACTGGCCCAAACATCCATCCCAGATGAGGGACTCGATGGCATCGTAGAGGTTGGTACAATCCTCCGTATTGTGACCATGGTTCTTGTGCCAAGCGCGGAACTTGGCTCTATCCTTTGGCCTCTTTGTAGGAAGAGGTCTTTGTGCATCTTGGAGCTCGGTATTCATGACCTATTGGGAGATCTGAGCCCGAGGCATGTTGAGAGGGTGTAACTGTCGAACTTCCCCTTGAGATGTGGTCTCGAATTCCAGCCCTATTGATTGGATTGTTCCCCGAGTTTGGTTTTGGCATCTTCTCCTTCGACGTGTTTCCTAGCCCGGAGAACATCTTCGGCAATGATGTACTTGTCGGCACGAGCGCAGAACTCGTCCATGGTCTTAGGCTCCTATTTTGCCAATGAAAAGGAAAAATATCCTAGACGAAGACCTTCTCTGATGTAGAACAATCTGAGTCTTTCATCCCAGTCTCATATGTTTATGATCTCCTTATTAAACTAGGTTATAAAGTCTCGAAGAGACTCCTCATTTCCTTGCTTGATCTAGGCGAGGCAAGATATAGATTTAGGCTACACTTTATTGGTGGTGGAGTATAGCAAAAATCTCGAGTACAGGCCTTCCCAGTTAGCGATAGACCTTAGAGCTAAAGTGGTAAACCATCTCAAGGCGACTTTCTTCAATGACAGAGGGAAAGCCCAGTACATGAGAGAATCACCACTCCCAATGAACAAGAGTGCAGAAATGTAGGCATCCAGATGTTCCTGAGGATCTGAAGTCCCGTCATAGGGTTTAATGTTCGTGGGATACTTGAACCGCTTGGGGATCTCGTATGCCATCAGTTCATCGAAGAATGGCTAGTTTTGGGAAAACGAGCTCCTGGCTCTGTGTTCTTGCTCTCTTGCTTGGGTTTTCCCAACGTTGTAACTAGGATCTGTGATCCTTGAATTCTCAAAGAAGCAGTCATCTACATGGAGCGTTTTGTCATCTCTATGATCCCTTCTGGGAGATCGATTTTTGTCGCCATGGCCCTGGGTGGTTACTTACACTAGGTTGCAAAGTCTTTCATTTTAGCGCTGGATCTGCTCATCCTCGAGTTTGACTAGTGTAACATCTCAAAAATCAATAATTTTGTGATAAATAATCATTTTAAAATATTTGTGATTTTTGAAAATTTTTCTGGATTTTTTTGAAAATACGGAATATTTTAATAATATTTTTCGTTTTACGTGTGCACTAAGCGGAGCCAGGAAAATGATATATTTTTCTCGAGAACCTTGAACTGTGGAAACATCGACGGGGGATCTTACTAAACCAAAGGTCAGACATGGTTTACGAGATTTCACGTTTTTTGAGAAATTCTATCTAACAGAATAATAAATCGCAGTGTAATTTTATCCGCTGAACAATTAATATTGACTTCTGTCAATTGTAGCAATTGTCTATTGGATAATAGCATGTATTAGAAACCCTATCACCTTATCCTAATGCAATCCACTTTATGTCAAATTAAATCCACTTTAATTCAAATTAGTGTACTTTCTTCAAAGCTTCTTTGAGAAGCTTTGGCCACCAAAAGACTAGTATGCCCTTGGCTTGTTGGAGAAGCCTCTCCACCCCTCCCTCACTCTCTCATTGTCGCGGCACTCTTGCCCTTGGGAGGCAAAAATTTTGCCTCCCCACTTAACCTAACACACTTAAAAATATATCCACTTTTCCAAACACTTTCTCTCTCTAACTTCTTCTTCTTCATTTTCTCCTCCTTCTCTCTTCTTCCTCTCTCTCAACCACGAAATTCCAGCCACCATTAGAGGCCATTCTCTTCACTTTTCTCTTCATAAACACCATTTCTATACTCCCCTCAACCTCCTCTACAACTTCTATTTGAAGGGTTTTATTCAAAAACTAACTTTTCCTCCATTACCATCCAAGACAAAGCTTCAAGCTTTAAGGTAAAGTTCTTATTTTTCTTCTTTCCTCTCTTCATTTTCGTGTTCTATGGTCTCATTGGAGACCAAAGATCCATCCTTTACAAAGCTTGATGTTAATTCTTTGTGTTGGAGATTTTAGGGATCTTGGAGACCCCAAAACCGAAATCACCAAGGAGAAAGTACGAGTCCATTTACGTGTTCTTCCTTAAGGTAAGAGGGAGATTACCCGCTTCAACCATTATTGGTGGTGAGGAGACTCTTGTGTGCTTGCGGATGGCGAAATCCATCTTTGTACGCTTACTTTGTTGGTGATTTTACATGTTTAAGTATTCTTGAATGTGATTAATGCTTGAATGGTGATCTTGGATATATTGGATGTGTTAAATGTGCTTATCATGTTGGGGTTGTTAAATGGAAAATTTGGAGTTTCGTACTCAAACATGGTGCCACGGTTTTGACTAGAATTTAGATATGTAAATTGGTTTTTGTACACAAATAAAATGAAGCCTGTCTAATAAAAGGTTGAATGATAATGTTGGAATTAATGGATGGAAAATTTTGAGGGTTTCCTAACCCAATGTGAGGCCATGGTTTTGGCTTAAGTTTTGAGGCATTAAATTGATTTTTGGTAAAATAAAATTTAAAGTGATTTGATATTAAGAGACTAGTGCATAAAAAGGAATTAAATTGGAACTTCAAAGACTTAAGGCGCCACAGCTTTGACCCAAGTAAATAGGAGTTTGGATTGAATTAGTAAGTAATAACATTTATGTAATGGGATATTAAAGAATTGATTATTATAATGGAATTGATTGTGAAAAACGTAGGTTTTTCCTAATACTATGGATGTCACGGTTTGATAAGAACCTATGAATGTAAATTTGGTTTGCAATAAGAATCAAGTGAAGCTTAAATGGTTAAGTATTGAATAATAATGTTAAATGAAATAAATGGAAAGTTTGGGGGTTTACTACTCCAATGAGGAGCAACAGTTTTGGCTTTAGATTTCAAGAGATTGGATTAATTTTGTGGGAAATGTGATTCGTGATTTGGTATTAAATAACTAATACAAAAAATGGAAGGAAATTTAGAAAGTTGGAGGCTTGTGAGGCCACGGTTTTGAGGGCTATTGAATCTAGAAATTGTCATAGTTGATCAAGACATAAAATATTGTAAAGGTTGAATTCCATAATATGAAATGGTGATAATTGATAAACCATGAACATATATTGATGTTGGAAATCGGTTCTATGTTGTTATGGGTCCCTTATATAGGGCTAAGTACTTGTTGATTTAGTACTTGATGAGATATATGTATTGATATGATATGTTGATATTGAGGAATACTCATATGTCATTGAGGCAATGCTTTTGATAAATGTAATATTGAATATGATAAATGTATCATCGATATAATGTATTGACATTGAGAATGATTTTATACCATTGTGGTATTGTTTATGATAAATGTATCATTGATGAACATACATGATGTACATTGAGTCGTCATACATATGTGTTGTCCGTTGGATATATTTGAGAAAGGCGATGTATGCATAGGAGTTTGAATAACACCTATGTACGGGTGTGAATAGACTAAGCGTAGGATCATAGTGGTTGGCCCTGGGGGCGTCGGGGTGCAGGTTCCTCATCATGGACAGTTAAGAGCTCCTCTGTGTCGTGGGGTAGACCGATGCAAACACATCGATGATCCAGACTGAGACACTGTCCTATATCGCGATCAACTGTTAAGGTGCCATGTATAAGCCATTGTTGCGCAAATATTTTATGAGATGAAGCACACTATTTTTAAAGGCTAACGATATAATGGCATTACTCCTTGATCATTCACTCTAAAAATGTTGATGTCTAGCTCCATGGAGTAGGATTTGTGGTGCCATAATACATTGTGCAATATTCATTATCGGTCTCGTAAATTGTTGAGCATGAACACTTGTGACTGTGAAAACATCTATCCTATTTCTGTGATAGTTGTCTGGATATTGTACTGATTGCTTGATATATTATTGCGACTTGTCTGTTGTTATTGATTCTTACTATTGCTTATAATTGTGCTGCTTTGCTATAAATTCCACTGTTACTGTTAATCTGGTACTGTAACGCCCCTTTTTGGGATGGAACGTCACATTGTCAAATAAAAGAAAATGCAAAAAAGTAAAGTTTTAACAAATCAAGACCCGGTTCATTAGTTTAAGTTTAACTTGTTCGATGCTTAAGTACGTAAGCAAAAATAGTAGTATATATTTTTTTTAAACAATCATTTTAACAATGCGGAATATGAATGACGGTAAAGAATAAAATAGTAGACAAAATTCACATCTGAATAACATGCATATATATATATATATATATATATATATATATATATATATATATATATATATATATATATATATAGATATATATATATATATATATATATATATAATGTGGCTTGACATCAACTATACTCAGATACAAGCCTGAAATATCCAAAAAACAAAACTATACCTGCCCTAAAGGATTATACAAATATACCCCAGAGATATCAAAATATACAGCCCACCAAAAATAATACATCAGGCCCCCAAAATAAAACACTGGTAGACATCAGTAGCTGCTAGTAAAATCAGTCCCTCAAATGAGGAGAGACCGTATCCGGGTCCTCAACAGGATCCTCCTCTTCAAA
This sequence comes from Ormosia emarginata, assembly GCA_029884605.1. Classification (NCBI taxonomy): domain Eukaryota; kingdom Viridiplantae; phylum Streptophyta; class Magnoliopsida; order Fabales; family Fabaceae; genus Ormosia; species Ormosia emarginata. Next base: position 26,163,586 of record JAQQTP010000074.1, on the reverse strand, counting down.
GGAAACCTCCATGGGAACCACGGAACCACGGGTAGGAGCCCGAACAATAGAATCAAAAGAGTCCTCCCAAGGGGTGTAATAACAGTCACCCCACATCTCCTTAATGGGCAGATAAAACTATAGACGTAGGCTGAGGTGGCAGGTAAGAATCGGCGCCTTATGACGTCTCCAGGCCAAAGCAATCGACATGTCACCCATGTAGACGTAACGATCAGAACTCAGGTTGATGTGCTAGAACTCTGGCCCTCCGAGGAAGGTCAGACGCACGTCGCCCAGAAATCCGCGCATGCGTGCCTCCATCGTCTCAGTAGAAGTTAATCTTGGTCAGGCCAGAAGCCGGGAAACTCGGGATCTTCTGCCTCCTTGCCGTCGTCTTCGATCAATACAGTATACGCGCATAGAGTAAGTAATAGAGATACAAGGAAGAGGTAAGACATCCTACCATCATTACCAATTATAGCAGCTAGAAACAGATCAGCGCAGCGTGCCCAAATAGCCATTCAGAAATAACATATCCAGGGAATAAGCAGTAAATTCAATAGTAAGCAAGCAAACAGTTCCAGGCAGATAATCATTATAGTAATAATCCAACAAGTCATATTTACGGAAAACAATGATTTACAATGACAAAGTATATCATGACCCACATGCATGCTTTCCCAAATTCCTACTCCATGGAGTTAGACTCAAACAGTCGGAGAGAAAGATCAGGAGACGTGTCTGTAGCTCGGCTGCCGCGACCAAAGTGCTATTCATCAATAATTTTCACGTGCACATCAGGCATTGTACAGACAATCCGTGCTCGATCACGATATAGAACAATGTCAAGTCCGGATCGTCGGTGCGTTTGCATCGGTTTGCCCCACAGGCATAGGAGCTACCAACTGCCCATTGTGAAGGACCCGCACCCCGACGCCCCCGAGGTCATAACAAGACCCACACTAGTCTACTCGCACCCGCACAAAGGTGTGTTCAATCTCCTAGGTAACTTGGCCTTACAACAGTCCACAAGGACATTCATAATGCATAAGACTCTATGCATGAACATGTATGATTCACAATCTCATACAATTCCATAATATGCCACAATGGCCAATATAAGCATCAATATACAAATGGTCACTCACATTGACTTACAACTTTACAACATAAGGATCAAATCAATCACATGGACCCAAAACTTTACGACATAGGGATCAAATCAATTAGTGCATTTTTAGGTCCATTATGAATTCTATCTTAGAATTTGTTTCCCTTCTTAAGGTTCATGTCCAATCCAATTTGCACAATTAATTAAATCTCCCAAGGTAATTTAATTTCTCGCAACTTGTAAATTATTTAAGCTCTTAGACCTCACACTCTCTTGTTCTTCACTCACTTGGAAGTACCTTAAATTTTATGACAATCACATTCTTAGTCCTTTAAAATTTACATAATCTTTAATTATGTTAAATTCTTCCGATTTATTTATTATCCAACTCATTACATAGGTTTCTAATTACCTAATTGCTCATGCTTCCAAGTTACCAAAGTCACAACATTATGCCCCAAAAGGCCTTAGAGGCCGTGGCCTTACAAGGGTTTCATTTCCAAATCTTTTCAAGTCATCACATTACATGTCATTCTCTTAATTCATTTAATTGCTCACTTGTTAAATTAGCTCACCAAGAATCCTAATTTCTTGGCCTAAAACCGTAGCCTCCCTAGGAATTTCCATTCCAAATTTTTCTTCCATTCAATTCCATTTTATCCATTGACCAATTTAAGTCTTATGCTAGTTACAACTTAATCACAAATTTACCTAAATTCTAGCCTAAAACCGTGGCCCTCCAAGAAGGGTTCTCAAATATTTTTCTTCCATTTTCAATCACAAAATCCAATCCAATATACCATTAAATACAACAAACTAATCCAATAGCATAAACAAAATAAAATCAACACACAAGCATACTAATTACGAAATTAAAGAATAACCCTCATTAGGGTTTTTTCACAAATGACAAAATCAAAGTTCCTAGATGCTAAGAGAGGTTGAGGAGGAGTGTCTTCCTCTTACCTAAGTGAAGAGAACAAAAGAAACACTAAGAAATCTTCTTTGTAATTTCGGATTGCACCCTCCAAAAACCCTAGAAATTTTAACTTTGTTAAATCAATACCAATGCTTGAAAAATGAAGCATGGATGGTCACCAAGGAGACCATAACCACGAAAATGGAGAGAAGGGAAGAAGGGTCTTGAAACTTACCCAAAAAGCTCAAAACTTGAAGCTTGGAGAAAGTGTTGAAGATGATGGATTTTCAAGAAACTCCAAGAAGAAAAGATGTTTAGAATGATGAGAAGATTAAGAAAATGTGCTTGGTTAAAATTTTTGTGAAGGTTGAGTGGGGAGAGGGAGGGCTAGCCGTAGCAATGGAGAGGAGAGAAGGAGGAGAAGAAAAATGGAGAAAGAAGAAGAAAGGGTAGAGAGAGAAAGTGTTTTGAGAAATTATGAATTAAAGTGTAGTAAATTGAATTAATGAAATGCAATTTTCCCCCTTGCATGGGCTGCTCCAGCCATGCATAGAGAGAGGAGAGAGGGAGAGTGTTGGCTTTTCTTAGAAGCCAAGGGTCATTTGGTCATTGTTTGGTCAAAGCTTCTCAAAGAGGCTTTGATTATTTAACATTAAATTTGAATTAAAGTGAATGGATTAGACATAAAGTAGATTGTATTGGGATAATGTGATAGGATTTTTATTACACACTATTATCCAATGGATAATAGTTACAGTTGACAGAAGTCAGTATTTAATTAATCTGACAGATAAATTTTTTGCAGTGTCGGTTTGTTTTATCTGTTAAGATTTCTCGAAAATTGTAAAACCTCGTAAACTCTGTCAAGCCTCGGATTTAGTAAGATCCCCCGTCAACATGTCCATAGTCCAAGGCTCACGGAGAAAACATCGCGTTTTCCCAGTTCTGCTCAACGCGCACGCAAAACGAGGAATACACTAAAATATTTGACATTTCCGAAAAATTATCAAAAATTGCAAATATTATAAAACGACTATTCGTCATACAATTTTCCAATTTTTTGAAGCATTACAGTCGTTTTCCCGACTCTACTTAATATTCGCGCAAAACGAGGAATATATTAAAATATTCATCGTTTCCGAAAAATTTTAGAAAAATTCTCATAAATCACAAATATTAGAAAATTACTATTTGTGGTAAAACAAATGATTTCCAGAGCGTTACACCGACCTCAGCAATTCTCAGCTTAGTGTGCATGCAAAACGAGGAATATATTAAAATATTCATCGTTTTCCGAAAAATTCCAGAAAAATTTCTAAAAATCAAGAATATTATAAAATGATGATTTATAATTAAACAGATATTTTTCGGGATGTTACAGGTACGAACATCTCTTATGTTCCTATACGTGTGGAGTTCCCTATACCCATTTGGGAGATATGGAGTAACCGCCGCCTCTTCCCTAGAGAGGTTTTGGTTATAACTCATGTTCGTACTCCCGTCCATCTGGAAGTGTCGCAAGGGCAAGTATTACCTATCGAGAATGCTGAAGAAGATCAGGTGTAGGACCATTCCATTCATGTGTTAGACTTCGGAGAAGGTCGAACTTTTATATGGTAGTTATGTAAAACCTAAGTTTAAATATTTTTGTAAGCATATTTATGCATGTATTCCGGGTATGTATTTTATATTAAACTGATGTTGTATTTGGATTGTAAGTCAATATAACTATATTTCATATCGCGGCTCGTAATTACCATTTATGCATAATGGAAACAACTTTAAATTTTGAAAAATTGTTGTTATAAGGATGTGACACGCCTGGGTTTAGTGACTGCAGTGTAATGACGATTGTACTGCGGTTATTGGATCTAGGTGCGTTACACTAGATGGTATCAGAGCAGTTCATCCTGTTGAGTCGGGGTATGGACTTGCTATGTTTAAGCATATTAGAATTGTTGTATGTTATGCACTTCCTTGTCTCTTGATTGAGATGATGGGAAAGGAATGCATGGCTTGCCATAGGTTGAATGTTAGTAGCTACTGTTATACAGATGCATGATATTGAGGATTGGCCTTCTCAATATGTAATGTTCTGTGTGTACAGGAAACCATGACTTCACCTAGGCATATTGCACTAGAAAAATAGGAATTCTTTTTGTAAGGAGATCAAAAGGTTTTGGGGAACTGATCTTCTAGAGAAAGAAATGACTGGTGTAAGTTTGGTTTGAGAAGCTGTTTGGGGGTTGACGACTTACAAGAGATTATGCCTTGGAAGACAGAACGAAGGGGCTCGAGTTGGAGACTGTTAGGATTTGTGGATTTGACTTATCTTGTTTGAATTGTGTGATTATTTGTATTTGGTTTCCAAGAGGAGACAATGTTGTTTAAAATAATTATGTTTGTTTTGTTGTGTTATGTCTTTGTCCGTCTTCGAAGAAAGTCGATGGCTCATGGTAGACGTACGTATGTGGGCGCAGGACAAGACAATGGAAGCATGATTGCGACTGTAGAGGAAATGCAGAGGATGGTTGATGTGACAACTCACCAAAATCTGAGGGCTGCCCAACAGCGAGAATTAGAGGTTAAGGTTCTGAATCTGTTGAAGGAAAGTTGGACTTGGGATAACCTCGGACTACCTAGATTCCAAAGGAGGAATAATAAAAAGGATAATCGGTTTAAGCGAAAACCGTATTCTCGATTGTCAGGGAAGCAACAGCAACATCCAATTCATGGAGAAAGTGCTAGTGCCAGTGGATCCAGTCAAACCTCGACAACTTTACCAAAATGTAAGAAATGCATAAAGGACCACTCAATAAGGGAGTGTGAGACCAAGACGATATTCTGTCTTAAGTGCAGAAAGGAGCACATATCGAGGAATTGCACAATTGCAGGAATCATCTGCTTTAAATGTGGAAAGCCTGGACATGTTTCCCGCAACTGCAACTAAGCGAAGGCAGATTCTTCAGTCAATGCTGTAGGACTGTGAAACCGCAAGCAAAAGGCAAAATTTATACCCTGGGTGGTGCTAAGGACCTCTAAAACTGAAGATCTAAACAATGGAGATTGTGCCTTAAAAAACGATCCCGTAACTGTGCCGTATAGTTCTGGGGGCAACCCTTCCTTTTACGATTTATGACTGTATGGATCATTTGGATTCATCTGCGTCTTCATTATCCTTGGCCTAGTTGTTTCCATTTCTGTTACTAAGACTTGTCGTTGACACTTAAGTTGTTTAATCTATCCTATTTTTACTAAAGGTCGAATCTTTTGTTGAATTGACTTGCGTACCCAAAATCATACCCATTAGAGTTCATGATTTTAGAAATAGATCGATCATTTTCTAGCTATATCCTACTAGATCATTTCAATGAAGACCTTTGTGATTCCCGAAATTAAGACTTTTGAGTCGTAACGGTTAACAAAGTTGAAGCTTCGTGAGGAAAAAGGAATGTAGGATACATGTTATCTTTTGCGAAGAACAAAAGTAACGGGAATATGATTGCCACTCTCGTAGTCAATGAGTTTCGCATGATGAACTACAATGCTGTTAGTTAAGGAGAATAGTGGGATTTCTCGGTGATACGAGGATTATCGCCAATTGGACAAGATTATGACCAAGGATGAGTGTCCTCGGATAAAGATGAACAATTCGATGGATCAGCGAAGAAGGAGTCATTGTTCTCTCCAAGATAGATGTACATTCTGGTTATCATTGAATTCGTGGGAATTTGAGGATGTTCCCAAAAAAGTAATTCAGATGTGCTTTGGACATTATGAGTATCTCGTAATGCCGTTCGGAGTGACAATTGCTCCTGTCGTATTCATGAACTACATGAATCAAATCTTTCGTCCTTACCTAGACAGATTTGTTATTGTCTTTATCAATGACATTCTGATATATTCTCGAAGATGTGGAGAGACATGTTGGACATCTCGATACAATTTTCTAGACTTTGAAGGAGAAAGAGCAAACACCAAAGTATCAGAATACGAAACTCTTGTTTGAAGAGGTTCAGTTTTGAGTCATGAGATTCAAATGAAGGGATTGTTGTGAGTCCGTCAAAAGTTGAAGCAATTTTGTAATGAGAAAGACTGGAAACCATGACACCCTAATAACTTACAAGGTTAACTGGTTTCTATCGAAGAAGCGTCAATGAGTTCTCCAAGATAGTAGAATCTTTTATGTAGTTTACAAGAAGAGAATCAAACTTTTATGGACTAACACAGGTGAAGAAAGTTTTCCAAGGATTGAGGAGATATTCGGATGCTCACTAGTTTTGGTTCTACCTAATCTCGGGGAACCGTTTGAAATACTTTGTGATTCTTCACATTATGGTCTAGGATGTGTACTCATGCAAAGTTGGGAACTTGTGACTTACGCCTCGAGATAGTTGAGGGTGCATGAGGAGAATTACCTAACGCATGGCTTGGAGTTAGCCTCAGTTATAATTACTGTGAAAATATAGACATACTTTCTGTATCGAGTGACATCCAATGCCTTTAGTAATCTCAAGAGCCTGAAGTATTCATTCGACAAAAGGGAGTTGAAAACAAGACAGAGAAGGCGATTAGAATTTTTGAAGGAGTATGACCTCTCATTTTAGTGTCGTCCTAGAAAGGCAAACGTCATGGCGGACGTTTTGAACTAAAAACTACCTAATATCTTCATTATGGTAGCCAAGGAGAAGAACTTGGTAGAGTAATTCAAGGGCATGTGGTTGTCATTGGAAATGACACCAGATGAGGTATGTTTGGGGTATGGTTACTATTCTGGATGATCTGTTGGGAGAAATTCAAGAGAAGCAGAAGAGTGACCAAGATGCATCAAGACCCAAAACAGAAGTAGTGATGGTAAGAAATGAAGAGAGACGTTACTAAATGTGTGTCGTCTTGTCTGAGCTGTCAGCAAACTCACTCTTAAATTCTTCAGACTATATCAAATTCCACTTCGGATTGGTCCGATAATCTACCAGCTGATTTCGTCATCCTTCCTTTCTAAATCTTCATGATATCTTCCATATATCATAATTGCGAAAGTGTATCCCCGATCCAGCCATGTCATCAAAAGGAATGCGGTACAAGTAAGAGAGAGTCTGATCTATGAAATGCTGTTTATGAAGATCAAGGATAGGGGGCAAAGCAACACAGAGACAAAAGGATCACATTAGTAAGGGTGACTTGAGTTAACGTGGCTAGGAACACGACGTGAATGTTAGAAGATAAGATAAAGAAACAACATTCATGCTTATTCTAAGGGATGAAAATTTCGATGATGAAATTTCTATTTGAAGGGGAGAGTTGTAACATCTCGAAAATCAATAATTTTGTGATAAATAATCATTTTATAATATTTGTGATTTTTGGAAATTTTTATGGATTTTTCTAAAAATGCGGAATATTTTAATATTATTTCTTGTTTTGTGTGCACGCTGAGCGGAGCCGAGAAAATGAGATATTTTTTCCAAGAACCTTGAACTATGAAAATATCGACAGTGGATTTTACTAAACCCGAGGCCATACACGATTTACGAGATTTTGCATTTTTCAAAAAATTCTATCTGACAGAATAATAAATCACAGTGTAATTTTATCCGCTGGACAATTAATACTAACTTCTGTCAACTATAGCAATTGTCCATTGGATAATAGCATGTATTAGAAACCCTATCACCTTATCCTAATACAATCCACTTTATATCAAATCAAATCCACTTTAATTCAAATTAGTGTATTTCTTCAAAGCTTCTTTGAGAAGCTTTGACCACTAAAAGACTAGTATGCCCTTGGCTTGTTGGAGAAGCCTCTCCACCCCTCCCTCACTCTCTCATTGTCGCGGCACTCTTGCCCTTGGGAGGCAAAAATTTTGCCTCCCCACCTAACCTAACACACTTAAAAATATCTCCACTTTTCCAAACACTTTCTCTCTTTAACTTCTTCTTCTTCATTTTCTCCTCCTTCTCGCTTCTTCCTCTCTCTCAACCACGAAATTCCAGCCACCATTAGAGGCCATTCTCTTTACTTTTCTCTTCATAAACACCATTTCTAAACTCCCCTCAACCTCCTCTACAACTTCTATTTGAAGGGTTTTATTCAAAAACAACTTTTCCTCCATTGCCATCCAAGACAAAGCTTCAAGCTTTAAAGTAAAGTTCTCATTTTTCTTCCTTTTTCTCTTCATTTTCGTGTTCTATGGTCTCATTGGAGACTAAAGATCTATCCTTTACTAAGCTTGATGTTGATTCTTTGTGTTGGAGATTTTAGGGTTCTTAGAGACCCCAAAACCGAAATCACCAAGGAGAAAGTAGGAGTCCATTTTCGTGTTCTTCCTTAAGGTAAGAGGGAGATTACTCACTTCAACCATTATTTGTGGTAAGGAGACTCTTGTGTGCTTGTTGATGGAGAAATCTATCTTTGTATGCTTACTTTGTTAGTGATTTTACATGTTTAAGTATTCTTGAATGTGATTAATGCTTGAATAGTGATCTTGGATATATTGAATGTGTTAAATGTGCCTGATCATGTTGGGGTTGTTAAATGAAAAATTTGGAGTTTCCTACCCTAACATGGTGCCACGGTTTTGACTAGAATTTAGAGATGTAAATTAGTTTTTGTACACAAATAAAATGAAGCTTGTCTAATAAAAGGTTGAATGATAATGTTTGAACTAATGGATGGAAATTTTTGAGGGTTTCCTAACCTAATGTGAGGCCACGGTTTTGGCTTAAGTTTTGAGGGATTAAATTGATTTTTGGTAAACTAAAATTTAAAGTGATTTGATATTAAGAGACTAGTGCATAAAAAGGAATTAAATTGGAACATTAAAGACTTGAGGGGCCACGGCTTTGACCCAAGTAAATAGGAGTTTGGATTGAATTAGTAAGTAATAACATTTATGTAATGGGATATTAAAGAATTGATGATTATAATGGAATTGATTATGAAAAACTTAGGTTTTTCCTAATACTATGGATGTCACGGTTTGATAAGAACCTAGGAATGTAAGTTTGGTTTGCAATAAGAATCAAGTGAAGCTTAAATGGTTAAGTATTGAATAATAATGTTAAACGAAATAAATGGAAAGTTTGGGGGTTTATTATTCCAATGAGGAGCCATGGTTTTGGCTTTAGATTTCAAGAGATTGGATTAGATTTTGTGGGAAATATGATTGCGTGATTTGGTATTAAATGACTAATACATAAAATGGAAGGAAATTTAGAAAGTTGGAGGCTTATGAGGCCACGGTTTTGAGGGCTATTGAATCTAGAAATTGTCATAGTTGATCAAGACATAAAACATTGTAAAGGTTGAATTCCATAATATGAAATGGTGATAATTGATAAACCATGAACATATATTGATGTTGGAAATCGGTTCTATGTTTTTGTGGGTCCCTTTTGTAGGGCTAAGTACTTGTTGATTTAGTACTTGATGAGATATATGTATTGATATGATATGTTGATATTGAGGAAAGCTCATATGTCATTGAGGCAATGCTTTTGATAAATGTAATATTGAATATGATAAATGTATCATCGATATAATGTATTGATATTGAGAATGATTATATACCATTGTGGTATTGTTTATGATAAATGTATCATTGATGAACATACATGATGTACATTGCGTCGTCATACATATGTGTTGTCCGTTGGACATATTTGAGAAAGGCAATGTATGCCTAGGAGTTTGAATAACACCTATGTGCGGGTGCAAATAGACTAAGCGTAGGGTCATAGTGGTTGGCCCTGGGGGCGTCAGGGTATGGGTGCCTCATCATGGACAGTTAAGAGCTCCTCTGTGTCGTGGGGTAGACCGATGCAAACACACCGACGATCCGGACTGAGACACTATCCTATATCGCGATCAACTGTTGAGGTGTCATGTATAAGCCATTGTTGCGCCAATATTTTATGAGATGAAGCACACTATTTTTAAAGGCTAACGATATACTGACATTACGCCTTGATCATTCACTCTAAAAATGTTGATGTCTAGCTCCATGGAGTAAGATTTGTGGTACCATAATGCATTGTGCAATATTCATTGTCGGTCTCGTAAATTGTTGAGCATGAACACTTGTGACTGTGAAAACATCTATCCTATTTCTGTGATAGTTGTCTGGATATTGTACTGATTGCTTGATATATTATTGCGACTTGTCTGTTGTTATTGATTCTTACTATTGCTTATAATTGTACTGCTTTGCTATAAATTCTACTGTTACTGTTAATGAATATATGAACTATATTGCTATGTGGGCGCTCTACGCTGTGTTGTTTTTTTACTGCCATAATGGTAGTGAAAGATGGGTGTCTCACCTTTATATTTCATTACTCTGTCTTATGTTGCGTTGAATAAAGACTGTGAAGAGCCCAAGTTGGATTTACTTAGTTATTGTTGGAGAATCGACTTCTGTTTCATTGTGATGGCGTCTAAACAAGCTCCTCTGTTACGCACGTGGATACAGTTTCATAGTGGCTTAGAAGCTTGGCATTTTGACCGTGAAGTGGAGCATGTTACTTACATTGGGGATGTGACCCTAGTTCAGTACGATAATGATCCTGGAGCTGGTACGAACATCTCTTATGTTTCTATACGTGTGGAGTTCCCTATACCTATTGGGGAGATATGGAGTAACCATCGCCTATTCCCTAGAGAGGTTTCGGTTATAACGCATGTCCGTACTCCTATCCATCTAGAAGTGTCGCAAGGGCGAGTATTACCTATCGGGAATGCTGAAGAAGATCAGGTGCACGACCATTCCATTCATATGTTAGACTTCGGGGAAGGTCAAACTTTTTTATGGTAGTTATGTAAAACCTAAGTTTAAATATTGTTGTAAGCTTATTTATGCATATATTCTAGGTATGTATTTTATATTAAATTGATGTTGTATTTGGATTGTAAGCCAATATAACTATATTTCATATCGTGGCTTGTAATTACCATTTATGCATAATGGAAACAACTTTAAATTTTGAAAAATTGTTGTTATAAGGATGTGACACGCCTGGGTTTAGTGACTGTGGTGTAATGACGATTGTACTGCGGTTATTGGATCTAGGTGCGTTACAACTAGGGAGAGTAGTTTTTCCCTGGATAACTCCTAGTGGTCGATTCCAACAGGGCGGTACTGAGCTTCGTTGTCTATACGTTCACCAAGACAGTGCAGCATTGATGCTCGTTGTCTAGCATCTTCGAAGAGTGACCTTTGTGAACCAAGGCGCTGCCACGCCGAAACTCTCTGGAGAGGAGAGGGAAGATTCTCTCCAATGAAAGAAGTCTTGTGCCTGTCCTACCCGAGTTCCAGTCTAGGCACAGTTGGTCCATGTGCAGCAAGGACTGACATTGGATAGAGGTTCACTACAGGGCAATTGCGCACCGTAGAAGCTCGGTTCTAGTTTTTTTTAGAGTTTGTCTCCTCCTTGTGTTCACCATTAAGATGGTGGCAGGGGAAGTCTTGAAAGTGGTGTTGGGAGTAAAAATTTATCATTTCCCACAGACGACACTAATGTTCAGAACTAGGTTCTGAGGACTACCTAAGAAGGTAGGATGCACTCAGTTCCTCCAAGGTGCAGCACTGCAGTAGTGGAGCAAGGGGTGGGTATATGCAAAAGGCACTTCAATGCTCAAGTTAGTAGCTGCACAAAGAGGATAGTGTGTAATGAGAGTGGTACATACCTTTGTTCTCTTGTTTAGCCTTTATATAGAGATGTATGAGCGTGTAAAAAGCGTTAAGGGTCTGAGCAATTTAGTGTGTATCGTACGTTGTCCCCTTGTAGTGCGAGAAATCGTTATTCTATATGATTTGTCCCCTCTATCTGAGTGGAGTGGTGTATCCTCTTTTCTGTCAAGGGGACATGCTCAGTGAACGAGTTGCTCCCTGCACATTGCGCGTTAAGGACTAGCCTAGCAAGTCAGGTTGCTCCAGTTTCATGGGCTCAAACTCAGTCTAGAACAAGTTACATTTAAATTAATGTAATTCCAATTCTATCTAGCTCATACATGTTCTTACATGTTCTTCGTTGTCCATCTTTCAAGTTCTTTCTTATCTCTGCAATTTACTTGCTCTTAAGGTTAATTCTCACGCATTTTACCTTTTTGTAAGTTCCCTTTAATCTTTTTTCAACTTAGTGCAAGTTTACACTTTTTTGTGTTTACTTTCTGCATTTATATTGTTCTTCATGTTCTTACATGTTCAAGCATTTTTTGCATTATTTTCATGCTTTAGTCTTCACTTAAATACACACAATGCTCCAAAGATGTTTTTGTCCGCATAGCACATCGACATTTATATTTCCAGTGTTTACTTTCTAGCTTTTACTTTTTGCCATTTAAATTCTATCAATTTACTTTGAGCAAGTTTACTTTTGATAATCATTTACTTTTATGTCAAGTTTAAGTTTACTTTTGACATTTTCATCCCATCAATCTACTTTCAGTAAGTTTATTTTGATTCTTACTTTTCACTTTTTCACGTTCATATCTAATGTCACGCTATACTTTAACACACCATTTTACTTACGCTTAACCGATAGACGGTTATTTAACCATTTGACATCAAAATTTTACCAATCACCAAAAGCTTGAGTCCTAAGAAGAATTGATCTACTCCCAAATATTAGATCCTAAATCAAAAGAGTATCATTATCTTTCACAAAAAATCACCACAAACACCACAATTCTCTGCAACGTTTTTTAAGCCGTTCATGGAGGCTCTAATGCAGAGGACGTCAGCTCACAGATCGATGCCTCTTTGTGCCTCACAACGGCAATTGAGTCTGTGGCATCACTGGTATCGAGTTTCCCACCTTGGCCTTCCCAACTAATAACGCTCTGCCACTTAAACTAGCCGAACAATCAAAGAGTCGCAAGCTTGAAGTCCCACAGTGGCGCAACACACTTTCTGATGCTTGCTACCACAACAATGACATAATTTTTCCTAGATATTCCATCTGGTTGAAGATAAACTCGTTTGACCATCGTTTTCATATTAGATTTTTATTTTTGTACCCAACATTCTTAATTTTTAAGGTGGAAGAAATTTTACGCTATTAATAATATTTATTTTATGAAAAATTTCTCATAAATTTTGCTTCCTTAAAATTTAAAAGCACCCTAAATTGTATCAAGAGGCGAAAAATATCGAAAGGATATGTTGTTGTTATACTGTAATTGGCAACATTTGAAAATTAAACAAGTGGGTTGTGAGTCTGTTAGGAGTGAAAATAAAAGAAAAAATTGGATGATGATGATAATGAAGTTTTGGCTATTTCGACGGCTGGATGATGATGTTAGAAAAATTTTCCAAGTGTTGAGCCGACGGAAGTGCCAAATAATTAGAAGACACAATACAGTCATTAAATATTGATGTTGGACAAGTAGTTTAATCTAACAGAAGAGTTGCATTTCCAAGAGATTGAATCGATGAAGAATGACAAAATGGTTAGAAGTTAGTTCTGTTGGGAAATTAGGGAAGTTTTTAGTGCCATAACTGCCATGTACGTATCAAAATCTTAGGATGTCGGTTATTTTTGTAATTTGTCTATAAATATCAGTATTCACAATGTAAAAAAGGGAGGTTATTTGCTGATACATAATCCTAAAATCTCACCCGAGCAGATTAACGGATTTTGATTCAAGTATGCCTTTCCTTTTCATTTTCAGTCATTTGAATTAATGCAAATGTTCTTTTAATTTCTTTTACTTTTTAGTCTTATTCTTTAAATTTATTTACATTTCGTTGCTTTATTTACAATGCTTTCTTTTACTGCTTTTCTTAAACTTTCTGCACTTTGATTTTCTGCTTCAGTCTCTTTATTTTCTTTTAATTCTTTAAAACTTGTTTTTCTAAACTTTTCTTTTACAAATTCTTGTTGTTTATTTCAAGTTAAATTTCAAAACCTGTGAGATTACCATATAACTCTGAGCTCATTTTCGTTTGATAAATAATTATTTATTTGTTGGAATTTCTTTTGACTTTTCGACCAAAATTCTACTTAAACAAATTGGCACACCCAGTGGGACGAGTTCAAAGTAACTTGTATTGTCACAAGAAATGGTTTTATGCGTTTAAGAAGTGAAAGATTTATCTACTCTTCTTAAAATACGCAAACCATGAGTAATGTAAGTAGCCAGGCGTCGGATATACCTTCGACAGCTGTTACTGTGCCACCCTCGACCATCGCTAGTACTGGTTTGGTAGATGATACTATAACAACGAGTGCTCTCCGGAGTAATCTAGTAGTAGAATAGGTGTTGGCTGGAATGACTCAGCCATCGCCAAGTCAGCCAAGTAACCAAAGCATAATAAATTCAAATTCAAGGTTTGTGCCCCAATATGGATTACCACCTAATTATATTCCCCCTATGATGGCACAAATGGGACTTGGCTCCACTTTGGCCAATACAGTCGGCCAATTAGTAGCTTCACAAGACTAACCACAGATAAGTTTGGCCTTAGCAAGTTTTGGTAGCCAAGGAGTAGGGGTTGCAAGTTCAAGTAATCCAACTCATTTTCGACAAGAGAGATTAAATTTGGGACATGTATTCCTGAATATGTCGAAAGATATTCCTCAGAATATGACTGGGTCAACTATGAATTCTTTTGCCAATTTTTGACAACAAATAAATGAAAGCAACCATGAAATGGTGCACATGTTCACTCAGCAAATAGGTGTTGTGATTACACCAATCATGAAAAATACAAATAATGCTTGTAGCACGTTGGCTCAACAAATGGCAAGGCTAAATCAAGTCTTGGGAATAGGCGAATTAGCCAACGAAAATGCTCAAGGAACCCAGCCTGGGGTAAATAGGGAAACAGTTATACCTCAGGCAAATGTGAGGCAGAATCAACAAAACTTAAATCAACTTAGGCAAAATGATCAGCCATGTTTGGAATATGGTAATGTTCAAATGCTTCATCGAGGTGATGAGGATCAAATGGCTCGAAATTATGTAGCCATGAGATTATTTCGACAGAATCTTAGGGGACACCAAGTGGCTGAACAAAATGTAAATCAAGTAGTGGAACAAGTGCTAAATAGGTTCGGCTTTAATGTTGGATATGCTAACCAACCTTATTTTGTTTTAGCATTTCTTGAATGGGTGCAACAAGCAGAGTTGCCTGGGAGAATAAAAATTCTCAAACTTTCTAAGTTTGCAGGAGAGAGTGAGGAATCGACCGTCGAACATATTGCACGGTATACAATAGAAATGGAGGAGTTGGCCACTACTGAAGGCCTTAAAATGAGATTCTTCCCAAGTTCCCTTACAAAAAATACTTTTTCTTAGTTCTCGACATTGAGACTAAACTCAGTCCATTCCTGGGCTCAGTTAGAAAGAAGTTTTCATGATCAATTCTTTAAAGGAGATTTGAAGGTGGGACTTACAGATCTCTTTAATATCAAAAGAATGTACAATGAAACTGTGGATGATTATCTTGCTATGTTTCGACAAATGAGGAGTAGATGTTTTACTCTTATACCTGAGGTCGAAATAGTAAAGATAGCTGTAGCAAGCTTAGATTATTACATAAGAAAGAAATTAGTAAATCAACATTTAGTTGATCTTGCCCAATTAAGTGAGAATGTTAGGCAAATAGAGCAACTGAAAGTTGAGAAGATTCAAAAACAAAAAAGATTTCTTAAAAGAGAGAAGGTGGCATTTGTCCCATTTTAGTGAATCCGATAATGAAACTGAAGATAGCAATGATGAATTTGAAGTTAACATAGCTGAACTTCAGAATGGTCCCCCTTATGTTTGTCAGGCTCTATAGCCTACAAGAAATAAGGAGAAAATGAGTTATGTTAATAGAAAAACTTATACATTCGACATAACAAAAGCCGACAAAATCTTTGATTTAATACTAAAAGA
This sequence comes from Ormosia emarginata, assembly GCA_029884605.1. Taxonomy (NCBI): domain Eukaryota; kingdom Viridiplantae; phylum Streptophyta; class Magnoliopsida; order Fabales; family Fabaceae; genus Ormosia; species Ormosia emarginata. The sequence continues at coordinate 26,147,693 of JAQQTP010000074.1, read as the reverse complement.
TAAACAGATTAAGTTATCGGAAGGTCATAGGTTGTTAAAATTTGATGAAATAAAAGACCGAAAGTATTGTAAGTTTCATAATAATTTCAGTCACGTTACTAATGAATGTGTTCGTTTCAGAGACATAATTCAGAAAGCAATAATGGATGGGCGTTTGAAGTTTGCTGACAAGCCTAAAGTGGATATGAAGGTTGATTCAGATCCGTTTCAGGCTGGAGTATCTTGTGTTGATCAGCAAGTTCCTTTGAATGTTGGGATGCTCAACATAAGGGATTTGCAAGGGTTCGACGCCGACACAAAGGATGCACTCGACATCTATCCCAAACCAGAAGAATCTCTTGAAGCATTTCTTGAGAGGAAGAAAGAAAGGGGCAAGGTTAGATTATGCCCAAGGTGTAATGCAATTTATGATTAAATCGCTGCAAAGAAAGCTGCTAAAGAACAGTTGAGTATCCCATAAGATAAGAAGAAGGTTTTTGACAAGCAAACCTGGAAACCACAAAAGCCTTTTTATGCTCCAAGGCCAAGGCCAGTCTATACGCCTAGGTCTAACATGAATGGTTAGTTAGTGGAACCACATGAGCTTGTGGGAAGCAGAGGTTATATCAAGCTAGTCAAGACTAGAGTACCACCTGCCAATGTTGTTGTGGACAAGTGGGTAAAAAATTCTGTAATGGCAAGTCGTACGTATTTCCGACGAAACATGGCTGCCAAGAGGAATCAATTTCAAGGAGATCAACCATTTTGGAATGAAGATTACAGAAATGGTAGACTTGATCAAGGTAAAATTATGACTGGCCAGGATGTAGCAGGGCCATCAAAATCTCTTCCAATGTCGAAAAGTAAGAAAAGGAGATTGTAGAGATTAAGACAAGCACAAAAGAAGAGGGATATGGCTGAAGGTTTAGTGATCAAGGAACAACTTATAGAAACAGGTTGCCTTGTGGTCGAAAACATGCCTATGCCAAATCAGAAAGAAGATGGTAGGAAGTTGAAAAGGATTGTTACAAAAGAATTCATAAATACATGGAAGTCGCTTCCAAAGAAGTCAACAACAAATGCAGTTAGTCGGTTTGACATGGATAATAAGCTTCGACAAGAAAAGTTGGAGGAGATAAAAAAGGGTAAGCAAGTCCAAAGGCCTATTCTAAACAAAACCAAGGGAAAATGGCTGATTGGACTGATAGCAGCAGAAGCAAGGAGGAATAATGTACCAGTCAAGAAAGATAAGGAAATGGTTAAGTCAAAAGGAGAAATCAGGAAAATTCTAAAAGATCCTGATCAAGATGTTGAGTAGAGGGAGTACGTGCTCGATGTAAGGAAAGAAAGAGAAAAATTAGCAAAGCCTGATTGCCAAGATATGGACTTAATGACTAATGAAGTTATTAAGGCTTTAAATGATCCAGAGGATCCTTTAGGCCTTGGTGATGATGAGCAATTCAACATGGAGATCAACTTGGATCACAATTTGGAAGACATTCTAACAGCTATGGATACTAACTTGCCGTCGGAAGATTACTTCAGAATTGGAAGATATAGAAGTGATGAAGAGCTGTCTAATGAGGAAGAATTCCTGAAGTCAATGAGTGTAAATTTAATTTCAGTGTTGCCTGCAGAATTTGAAGGGTATCACGAGATTGAATACACTGGGGAAAACAAAGAAGATCTAGATGACTTGGATGATCACTGACTTCTTTTTCAGGACAACATGATAACTGTGTTTGATAACACAGCACAGCTTGAGAAATCAACGGAAGAGCAGAAGGCTTATTTACGACCATTACATGTCAAGGCTCTATTAGAAAGAAAGCCCACAAATAGAGTTTTGATAGACGGGGGGGCAACTATTAATTTAATCCCAAGGGCGATGCTAAAGAAACTTGGGAAAGGTGAGTCTGATTTCGACCAATATGATTGTCACTGATTTCAGTGGTAAAACCTCCCCGTCAGATGGAATTGTGATGCTAAAGGTACAAGTCGGATCCATTGCAAGGCCAACATTGTTCGTAGTTATTCCGATGAAGTTAAGTTACGATCTTTTGCTAGGGAGAGACTGGATACATGCTGTCGGGGCAATACCATCGACAGTTCATCAAAAACTTATTCTTTGGAACGAAGATGATCAAGAGGATGGGCTTTGGATTTAATTGGCCAAATTCATCCTGTCTCATCGAAGGGACATAAATATATTCTAATAGGAGTTGATTATTTCACCAAATGGGTTGAGACTGTAACCTTGAAGGATGTAACCCAGTAGGATGTGATTAACTTTATTGAAGATAATATAGTTTGTCGATTTGAAATATCACAAACTTTGACAACTGACCAAGGATCAGTATTCACCAAAGGTATTTTTGCTTTTCTTCTTTTTTGAGGAAATGGCTTCCTCTTCTTCCTCCTCATCATCTTCTTGAGGTTGCTTGTACTCCAAGGGTCTTTTCAATGGGAGTGCTGCAAGAAAGAAAATATATTTTGTAGATGGGACAAAGAATCAAAATATCAGAATATAAACACAAAATATACCTTCAGGTATTTTGTGATGACTAGGGTATTCCTGGCAAATTGTTCGTACGATAAGGCAAACCGACGAGTAAAATTGACTTCTGGAGTTCTTGTAAGAAAGATATTACTCACAGAATAGATCCTATCTGAAATAGAAAAATTACCAGCCCTTGTAGGTTTACCTAGAAATTCGTCGGCCAAACCAAAACGAGCACAAGGAAGAAGCATTGGTTTTGGAAAAGGAATTTGAAAAGGTTCAAGCTGTGCTAAAGGGTTTTTTATGGAAACTGAAAGAAAGTTAGTGGAGCATTTTTCCTTGTGTGCTTGTTTCAGTTTGGCCACAACTTCCTTACAGTGTCGAACAATTAAGCTAGGAAACCTGAAGTCCCATTTGATTTGTAGTATTTTTCAAAAGCTTTGATGTTTTGATTATGCTTACCTTTGGTCTTTGTCGAAGGATCCTGACCCTGCACAGGAACCAAAGTTTCAGTGATGCGGCTTCGACAGGTTTCAATATCGATGCGGTAGGGACTATAGTATTTAGTCCACCATTCGACAAAGTCTTTGGAGACTCCCCTATAAGCAGTAAATGCGGAAATCTTGAAATGTTGTTTGTGCCTCTCATTCCTTGAGGACACTCGTACAAGATCCAACATGTTTTGTAAATGGCCATTGATGAGATGTTCCTTGGCTTTATGAGAAAATGGTGCTGGAATGGCTTGACAAAATCCTAGCTATCGAGCAACCATATTTGTAGACATAATTCTAGGGATTTGTCTGTCGAACCAAGAAGACCAGCAACTAAGATTTGCCGACAAAGAAAGTTGGACCAAATGGAAATATTGTCGGTTTAAGTGGAAGGGTCATTAGAAAGAATTGGTCGGGTAAACCATTCTGGACCTAAGGAATGGTTGGCAAAAGGAGCAAAATATAAGTCTTTAGTGCTGAAGGAGATGGAATGAAAAATACTGAAGAAGTGCATGAAATTTTCCAAGTCTTGTTTATGGATTTTCTCATGTTTTACATGGCAAAGCTTTATGCCATAAGCAGCAAGAGAAATTATCGGGGGAGAAGTGTCAACCAAATAATCTCCTAATATGGCATTTAACCAAAGCTGGAGTAGCCACATTGGGCCACCAGAATTGGTTTTCTTTACCTGAGATCTAATGCTTTGGACAATTTCACCTATGCTCAGGTAGAGGTTGGCAAGGAGAAATTGGCTAAGAGCTAATTGTCGACCTTCATGAAGGAGGTTAGCAAGCTGTAGGAAAGATTTGGATGCCTGGACCGATCTAGACCCTACAGCATAAGCTGATAGCCAAAGAAGAAGGAAAGTTATGTGTTCTTCATCGGTTACAGGACCAGCTTCAGGAAGGTAGAAATTGATGAAGCCTGAAAAAGAAGTTGGAGCTTTCGAGTAGACATCAATAGTATTTGAAGGTTGAAGGACAAGTGTGATAATTTCCCCATCTGGTCGAAGACCAATTATGGCAGCCACGTTGAAAAGCGTAGGACCCATTATGCCATAGGGGAACTAGAAGGAATTGGTGGTTTTGTTCCAGAAGAAAAATGAAGCACCCAACATGCAAGAATCCATTTTTATGGGATAACGAGAAAGTTGGATAAAATCAAAAATGCCTACTTCCCTTCATAAACTTTCTTTAGAAACTTGAACTCTATCATGCCATTCAAGATACCCATTAATATGGGTAGGGGAGTTCTGAAGAGCCTTTCGGATTTATCGAAATAGCTGATAGGGATGGAAGGAAGGGAAGCCAAGATAGCTTCTTGAGAATTTTTACAAGGGAAGAAGGAGTGTATTTCGTCAGTAATAAACTCCTTGGGCAAAACTGGGCCCAAGAAAACAGCTGGAGGATCTAAAGAAAGTGAAGAATCATTAATGGGAAGAATTACCTTTGAGATGTGCCAAAGTTCAGATTTCTGCAGAGTTGAGTCTTGAACAATGGCGTGATTTCCTAAATCTATTGTTGATGCGCTAGGAGATTGAGAGTTAGAAGCCATGGAAGAAGGTAGAAATTTGCAGAGAATATGCAGAAGAAAGGTTGAAGGTGATGAACAGTAAGAAAGGTGAAAGACAATGAACAGTGAAAAGACGTGTGAATTTGAAAAGTTGTTTTCTGTGAAAAAAAGGGTAATTATGATCCCTATTTATTAGGAACAGCTATTTAATGTCTGCAATGATAAGTATAGTTGTGACTGTCCAAATATTTACGGAAGGATTTTACTGGATTTTTAAAAAAAAATTATTATTATTATCCATTTAAAAAAAAGTTATGGTTGAAATTGAATTAAAATTTATCTTCCTCCTGTCAGTGTCGAAAGAAACATTTTGGGAGGCATCTGTTAGGAGTGAAAATAAAAGAAAAAAATTGGATGATGATGATAATGAAGTTTTGGCTATTTCGTAGGCTGGATGATGATGTTGGAAAAATCTTCCAAGTGTTGAGCCGACGGAAGTGCCAAATAATTGGAAGACTCAATGCAGTCATTAAATATTGATGTCGGACAAGTAGTTTAATCCGACAGAAGAGTTGCATTTCCAAGAGATTGAACCGACGTAGAATGACAAAATGATTAGAAGTTGGTTCTGTTGGGAAATTAGGGAAGTTTTTAGTGGCATAACTGCCATGTACGTGTCAGAATCTTAGGATGTCAGTTATTTTTGTAATTTGTCTATAAATATCAGCATTCACAATGTAAAAAAAGGAGGTTATTTGCTGATACATAATTCTAAAATCTCACCCGAGCAGATTAACGGATTTTGATCCAAGTATGCCTTTCCTTTTCATTTTCAGTCATTTGAATTAATGCAAATGTTCTTTTAATTTTCTTTACTTTTTAGTCTTGTTCTTTAAATTTATTTACATTTCGTTGCTTTATTTACAATGTTTTCTTTTACTGCTTTTCTTAAACTTTTTGCACTTTGATTTTCTGCTTCAGTCTTTTTATTTTCTTTTAATTCTTTAAAACTTGTTTTTCTAAACTTTTCTTTTACAAATTCCTATTGTTTATTTCAAGTTAAATTCCAAAACCTACGAGATTACCATATAACTCTTAGCCTATTTTCGTTTGATAAATAATTATTTGTTTGTTAGAATTTCTTTTGACTTTTCGACCAAAATTCCAGAGTCATTTTTGGAATAATAATTTCTTAATTCCTTGTGAACTCTTAAATTTGCATAAATAGCCTCTAGATCAACATAACTCTTTATTATGGCACTCAGCGTTTTGAGACTTTTCAACTCCACCCTAAGGGGGCCAAAATGAAATAAGGGGCTTACCAAGGAATATTATTACAGTAAGCTCTCAAATTGGTCATCCAAATATTACGATGTTGCCACATTAGGCATTCAAAGATTTTTTTTATTAAATAAATCATTCAAAAATATAAAATGTTACCATATTTATCATTTTTTTGCCCCATATTAGTTCTTCATAAGGAAAACGTGGTGAAATTTTATATATTTGAGAGATTTATTTGATGAAAAGTTCTTTGAAATACTAATGTGATGGATGATCAATTTGAAAATTTACTTTATTAGAGTATACTCCTAAATTGGTGGACCAATATATGGTTTGACTAGCCAGCGAACTATTTGGGTAGGAGAAGAAATCTTGCAAATCTTTCCAATAACCCTTTTATGATCTGTATATCATTGAATACATTGTATTTTAATCAGGTCACTTGTTCCAAATCTAAATTTATTAGTCGACCAGGATTATCTTTCTGTTGAAGTCCACATTCATAAATTGGTAAAAAAAATACACCACGCGATATTAGAGGCTTAGGCAAATAAAATAAGTGAAGCTTATCGTAAGGTTTATGCTTTCTATTATATTCTATGGATTAGTCTTTATCAGATGCACAATAACATGAATCAAATCCGCTTAACAAACAACAGAAGTCAACATTAGTGTGTCTGCCCATGAATATATACGTGGTTCTTGCGAGGAATAAAGTTTTGTATTCCTTTGTTTAATACAAGGCAGTGTTTCGTAATTTGAAAATACATTTCAAACGTTGACTTGGGCGATAATTATTCTCTTTGTTTTCTTCTGGGTATAAAGAAAGAGACAAGGAAAATAGCGCACGGTATCATATGACATGTAATTTAATTAGCATTTTGTATCCATGTGAGGATAATTAGTATGAATTTTATATATTTGTAGGATATAGCAAAAAAAAAATGTGTGGAATAAATAATAGAAATTTTATTTATATAGTCATTGAAAATATGGTTAAAAAATTATTAGTTCATTTATACTACATTGATATCAATAATAAAAATATATTACATAAAAAAATAAATATAATAGTCAAACAATTTATTTTAGTGAATAAAAAATATTATAAAGTTATTCTCTAAATAAATAATTATTCTAAATATATATAATAGGTGGGATCATTGACACTCTAATATGTCTACTCACACTTTTTACTTTTTATTTTTTATTACACTTTTAAAAATTTACCCTCACTTAAATTTTTTAAAAGGTTAATTTTTTATCAAAATTAAAAAAATGGGAGTCTTAAAAAGCATATTAGAGTTTCAATAGCCACACTCATATATAATTAGTTGATTTAGATTTTTGTTAACAAATTACATTTCAATTAATTTTATTAAGTTTTCTTATAAAATTTTTCTCTTGTAATTGTACATATCAATATAATTTTATGTCAAATTTTTAACATCCTAGGCGGTAAATATATAAAATTAAAACGAAAAGAAGAACGGACAACTTGCTTTCTTTTGAATTTTATCATTTTTAGAATATCATCATTGAATAGTAACCTAATTGTGTACATGATATCTTACTAAATATTTACATAACTAAAAATACACAAGTTTTAAATGAAGCACCAAAGGTTTTTATATATTAAATAAATATATATATATATATATATATATATATATATATATATATATATATATATATATAAAAAAAGAAAATAAAAACCTAACGTGAGTCATTAATAAAATAATGAATGCATTGTATTTTTTTTCCTTAATTGATAACATGAGTTTTCAAATTTTAAATAATCAATGCATTATATAATTTTTTTTAATTAAATCATTTGAACATATGGTGCCTTTAAATGTATGTAGACCTAATTGAAATTGGAGTTATTAGCAAGCATACTATTTAAGAAAATGTTTTTGAATTGGAGGGGGGGATAAAAATACATGTAAAGGTGACATTTATTTAAAACTTTCCTGAAATAAGCCTTAAAATATACATATATATGAAGCATATCTAATAAAATGAGTGTTTATTGTAAGAGATAAGAGGAATGAATATTAACCATTAGATCTTATATGAATGGTCAAGATTAAAAGTTCTTAAAGGTCATGTGACCACTTAAAAAAATTACATGTATTTATGTTCTAATATTAATCGTTCATGTAAGATCCAATGATCAAGATTCTCTTTTCTCACATCTTACAATTAACACTCCTCTCACCGAATACACTCCTTATATATATTTGATCAATTTTAAAGAGTATAAATGTAATACGACATGTGCTAAGAATATTGAAACTTTGACATGTGTATCTCATTTTAAAGTAATTTGGTTTATATGATATAATAATTAATATTTATGTAATATAATCTAAAAAAATTGAAATGTAAATAAAAAAAATATGATTGTACCATTTTATTCCATCTGCAATATGGAAAAAGATGGAATAGTATGAGGAGAGGAGAAAATAGAAGAGACATGTTTTAGAAAAAGCATGTTATGAAGGTGGTATAAAAAAATGACTTGAAACTTGAGTGGCTGACTTCGAAATATATTCGGAGAAGACACCATAGTTAAAGGAATAATTGCACAATTCTAAAATAAAGTATAAAAATTATTTATATAGTACATGAAAAGGAAAAAAAAACCCTAAAAAGCTTATGTCAACCAATTATTTCACTCTAATTAATAGAAAATATTATTTACTATGTAATCAATTGCATTTACTAAATATTCACATAATATTTTGGAAAAAAAAATGTAGAATAAAAATGAAATTAATTTTTTATTCAAATAATTAATTGATTGACGTCAATTGCCATCAAACAAATGATCAATTAATAAATTAATTTTACTAGTAAAGAGCTTTAATTAGTGTTACTTGTCTTCTATTAATTTTTATAAATTTATGATATGATTGCAAACAAATTGAAGTATCATTTATTTTGTAATTAATTTATTATTTTATTTTATTTGTTTACAAATAATTTTGTTTTTCAAATTTAGACTTTCAAAAATCTTGCTATTAGAGGAAAGCCTTAAAAAACTGGAGGGAAGTAGAGTGTCTTAGAAGGTGACACATGGTATAAGTTTCCTTGATATGAGGTTTCAATTGTATATTATATATATTATATTATATTATATTATATATTATATTATTATTATTATTATTATTATTATTATTATTATTATTATTATTATTATTATTATTATTATTATTATTATTATTATTATTATTATTATTATTATTAGCCAAAAAGAAATCATCAAATAATGTTTTGGTATCAGTTATAATATGAGACGCTACACAAATTTATGAGTAAAGTCTATTTGAGTGATATTTATATAATTTGTTTCCATTTTTTAGTATTTTTTTCAAAAAACATTAAGGTAAATTTCATCTTGTTTTTTATAAAAAAAATCTTTGATATAGGAAATTTGACTATATACATGCATCTATAAACCTTATTGTCAAATTCAATTTAAGCACATTAAAATAAATTGACTTTCGAAGAAGTTTAAGAGAAAATATGATATAATCAAAATTTAATATGCAAATGCTTATCAAATACATGATTTTGGGTTAATTGATATGGACTACTTTAATATTAGATTGTGTTGAGGTCTTTTTATGTATTTACCATTGATTGATATGGATCACGTAGTACTTGACAGTGTAATGTTTCTTACATATTCATTTATATTATTTTATTTGTTATTTTATGAATTTGGTTTATTTATTTAATTGTCGTATTTTATTAAAAAAATACTTCTTTTTCATTTTTTGATACTCAATCAATTTGCGACATATTAAAGTATTTTTTATCTTTTAATTTTTCATTTAACTATTTCTTTCATTTGATTTAATTGTAAATATGATTCTAAAACTAAATTCAATAAAGATTAATGGCTTAAAGCTTTGACACATACGACCAAGCACAAATGGCTCAAAACCATAATAATATTATATCCAAAAAAATGAATTGTTGCAAAAAAAAACCTTAATAATGTGAATGTTCCCTTAATGACTAAATAATTTGAAAGTTTCCCTAGTGACTGGGTATTGGTGGCTTAACCTTTAGGAGCTTCATATTAATAAACATTTGTCAATTATAGTTGTTAATTAATTAACTTTGATTGAGTCAATTATATTTGTTAATGTTTGAATTAATAATGACCAATCAATTAATAATAATTTATTTATTTATTATTTTAATTTATTTATTTTTAAATATTTGCTTTTTAAATTTAAACTTTTGAAAACCTTACTATTAGTACTTTGAGTAACTTAACGGCTATCAATTATTGTGTCATTTTAGTGCATAGTAATGTTCTGCATTAATAGATTTCTTAAGCTTCACATTTGCATATTTTGTCTGGTCTTCTTTTATCACTATTCACAATTCCTAGTTTGTTAGCTTTATCTTTTCTTCTATCTCATTATTGGCACTGAGAACTAAATCACTTCCTACATCTTTTTCAATTGCTTACAATCGAAATCTTATCCTTATTATTATTTCTTTCTCAAAATTAAAAAACAAAAAATAAATAGAAGAAGAAGAAGAAGAAGAAGAAGAAGAAGAAGAAGAAGAAGAAGAAGAAGAAGAAGAAGAAGAAACTAAATCATTTCCTACATCTTTTTCAATTGCTTACAAGTTTGAAAGCTTCAAAATAGGAGTGAGTACTCAGGAGATAATCCTCTAAGAAGACCTCTACCTGGCTTTCGTAATCCCGGACATGTTACTAGCCCCCTGGGTAGTAGTATTTAGAGTAACTTATCTTTACTATTATTTCTTTCTCAAAATAAAAATAAATATATATATACATAAGAAGAGAGGAGGTGGCAGAGAAAAAGAGTTATTGTATAAGAAAATGAGTTATGCAACTATTTCTTAAGATGCTCAAGCAATGTGTGGGACTATGATTTTAAATTGTGATTCGTAACTGCGCGACTGCAATATTAGAGTTTTGGTAATCTCTACAACCACATTGCGGTCACAATTGCAGTTGCATTAACCATATTTTTTTGTAATTTCATAATTATGATAAACGCAACATAACTGCAACCGTAATCATAGTCACTATTTAAAATCATGCATGCGACTATAACTAGTAATTGTAACGGTGAAGAGACACATAACATTTTCCTAGCCAGGAATATCTATCAGAATCGTCAAATGGTAGTAGCTAATAGCTACACCTGGTGAATCAAACAAAAACTTTTAATTCCTGCAGCGAGTGAAGAATAAAAGGAAGAGAGCTATTAAACAGACCAAAGAATGAATTATATATGTATTTTACAATGGAATTAATTACGCATGTTAATGAAAACCAGTTAACAAATCAACTAGCCGTGAAAATTAACAAAGTTTGAAGGCAACACCTCCTTTCAAGTTTGTAAGAGAAAGCTGTGTATGCATCAGAATAACTCGTTTACCTCTCTTGTTTTGATTTTGCATTATTTTTCTTCTGTTATTGCTCCATTTAGAATTTAGATCCATAATGTGTGTCAGTAAAGTAGTCTCACATGAAATATATGTGGCTTGCTTCATTTGGATGTGGTTTGATAATCAATGACAGTTTGAAATGCCCCAGCCAATGCCCTCACCTTGTTCTTCCTCGCCTCCAACAGCTTGCTCGCAGTCTCTTCGATTACATCATTAGATACCTGAGATTCCTTCTTCCTTTGTTCCCCTGCGGCTAATTGTTGCTTTGGCTGTGTTGGCTCAGCCTTGGCCTCTTCAACTCCTTCACTTGTTCCTCCTTCAACTGCTTCGTTCTCTTCCACTACTGCCTCTTCCTCATTGTTGTTCTCACTTTTGTGATCTTCTATTATAACCCCACCTTCATCTTCCTTTTCATTAACCGCAACTTCTCCTTCTTCAGCTGCAGAATGCTCTTCTGGGTGACTCCCATCATTGTTGCTTTCATCTTGGTTTGTGTTCTCCTCCTCTTCATGCTCATCTTCGGTTTTCTCTTCTTGTGGCTCTTTTTTCGCTTCTTCTTCTGACACTGTAGAAATGACCTTCTCATTATCAGCTTGATTATGAGGCTGATCAGACTCAGACTCCTCAAGCCCGTGGTCATGCTCATCATGTTCAGAATCAACATGAGGAGAAATCTCAGATACATGTTCAACCTGGTTTTCTTCATTCTTCACCTTTATTACTTCAACTTCTTGATTTGTAACTTCTTTAACTTCCTCACTTGCAACATTTGACGCTTCTACAGTTTCAGCAGTGCCCTTTGCAGCGTTTGTTGAGTTAGCAGAAGCATGATCATTAGCTAACTTCTTTGTGCTGGTAGAAATAGAAAGTCTAGGGGTGCTCTTCTTTGCACTCTTGGAAAGCAGTGGCTGAGTTTTTCCATCCCTGGGTGTCGTTGAGGTCCTATCTGAAATGGGTTTCGAAGGGTTAGTGCTTTTAACTGGAACAGTGGAAGATCGATGTGGTATTGTTCTCTCGCGAGGGCCAGGAGACACAAGAGCTTTGTGTAGTCTTGAAGGAGAAGGTTGTTTTTGTTTTGTTAAGTTTGAAGATGATAGTGGCCTGTCGAAAGATCTTCTTCTGTTTAGATTAGGCTTATTGGGAGCATCACTCTTGGGCTGCTTGAAGGAGGGGGACTCAAGGCGTGAGCTTATTGTAGGCTTGAGATAGTTAGGGATGTTTTCCTCTGATGGGGTTGAGGTAGCCTTATTAGTGGAGCTAGTCGTTGTTGGGGATGGTTTGGTGGTCCTTTTGGTGCTTGTGATGTGAGAATTTGAAGATGGGGCCTTCTTCTCCTTCCCAACAACAGTACTCTCTTTTGCTTTTGTTGCCATATATTTAGGTGTCTCAACCAAGAAACTCTTGAAAAGAACCTTCACATAGCCCCAAAAACAAAAAGAAAAGTAAGCTCATTTGTTTGATGCCAAGGAGCTGTAAAATATTTTCTATCTCAATATCCCAAGACACATTCAACTGTGCGCTGGGGAATTAGGCAATCTTTGTTGCGTTATACTAGTTTCATTTTACTTTATTTTCATTTTTAAGTCCCACATGTGTGATCAATTGTTTGTTGAAAAATTAAATAATGTAATAAGGAAATTATGCTAAAGAGTTACTTTTTAAGTTTAGGATTATAGGATTTTTGCGCACACAATAAAGTCGCATATTTGCAAAGAGTTACTTTTTTCACATTGGAATTTATATCACACAAGGGTAAAATCCACCCCCCCCCCCCCTTATAAAAAATTTTATGGAACAAGTTTAGAATTGTAATGTCCTAGCCAGTTAATTAGGTGGCAAAGTTTTGTATACTACTATGAACAGATGTCCAAAGGGTTAAATTCAATCACATCTGATCATACACACATAATCACATTTAATTAAATAATAATATATATTTATAATAAATGGTCAATAGCCCTGACATAACATTCTAATTATGATCAAGTCTTACAGGACGCAATTAATTGCTCCATTTATACCATGTATTTACATATTCTAATTCAGAAAATTAGATTTGGTCATATGATGGGATTAACATGAAGAGCCTATCCCAACTTTAACCGGGAAAAAGAGAAGCCTATACCAACTCCCCAAAAATAAGGTACATTGTGGGACATCTAAGCACAATAATGTGTATCAATAATTTACTCTCAAATCCTCCTTATGAACTAATCTATTCTTGATTAGAAAAAGAAAATCCAAATTCATCAAAAAAATTTGTTTGAATGAGTTGTAAGGGAAAAGAAGAAAAAGGTATACCTAAAACTCTTAAAACAGACCAAAAAAGAAGGAGAAGCAAAACTCTTAAAGTACTAGTCAAATGATTATGATCACCACCTCTAAATACTTTTGAACACCCAAAAAAAAAAAAAGTTCCTTTGATATGCAAAGAAGAGAAGAAAAGCAACCAACAGACATGTGCCACAATGATATGTACTTCCGCTTCTTTTGAAGGTTCAGGAGAAGCAAGCGATTCAGGAACTTGATACAAATTAAACTTAAATACTGAAAGAAGCAAAATAGAAAGGAAGCGTAAATTTACAAGAACCAAAGCAGATAAGATCACGTTTAGATAACGTACCTTGATAAAAGAAAGTTCATGAAAGAGTGAATTTGTGGGCACAAAGCAAATGAAATTGCTTTGGAAGATGAAAATATATGAGGAAGAAGAGGAAAAGAAAAGAAAAGATTGATTGGAAGAGAAAGATCAGAAAAGGGGATTTGGGAGGCTTAATAATAACATCATAAAAGAGGCGCAAGTTACGCACAACTCAAAGGTGCTGCATTGTTGGCCATGAAATCAAAAGAAATAATTAGTTTTATATTTTTATCAAACAAGCTGTGAATAACCGAGACATATGGGATGCACAGTTAACCTTTTCCTTCTCAGCTCAACAGTTTTTTTTTTTTTAGTATTCTTACTTAATATTTGAGAGATTAATTTTTCGAAATACGTTTAAGTAGGATTCTGTTTCAAAAATATTATTTTTATTTTTATACATATAAATATTAAGATCGAATTTAAAATTACATATTTAATAGACTCGAATTCATTTTACTCAGGCAAAATCTAAGTTGAACTCATTATATATATATATATATATAAAACTTTTCTTCTATCTTTTCTTAATTTTCCTTGTAATTAACGTTTATAACTGATGGGCAGCTCAGGTGTTGGCCAAGCCCAGCAGGGAAATTATGCAACATGGGCGGTTTCATCGTAAGGCCGGAGAGGGTTGGTGACTTTGGTGACATTTGGCAAAACTTTTACACAAAAAGGTATACTATACAAATTTTGAATTTTGTTGGATTTAAAATGCAAATTTTTCCAATGTATTTTTCCCACTAATTTTGCCGTATGATACCGCATCTTTGTCTACATTATGAGAAAGTCATTGTCTTTTTTTTTCTTACAATATTATTTTTAGCTTAGAAATATCATTCTCATTCATGATTAAAACGATTAAAAAATTAATAGTTAATTCAGAAAATTTGAAGAAAAAACATATAATGAAGAGAGGCAGGCGTTATATTCTATTTTTATCATCAATGATAAATTGAAAATTGACAGCTATAGAAACAACACGGCTAGCTAAACTTAAAAAACTAGAACACTACAGATAATTAAAAAAAAAAAAAAAGGACACTAAGGTTTATCTAAATGTATAGGAGTCAAACATGACATAATGTTATTATCAGTTAAGAATAGGGGTGGAACTAAATGACTGTCTGTCAAGAACTTATGGTCTGACTTGTTAGAGGTTTAGTTTAATCTATTTACAAAATAAGCTAGGTCAAATTTTTTTAAAAATTTGTTTAATTAAAAAAATCAAGTATCAAGTTATCTAATAAGTCTTTTAGACCTGACATGCTCGTCTGAGTTGTTTAACTATATATAATATAATATATATTATTATAATAATTATAAACTTTAATTTATTATAATATATTAATATATTTTTAATTAAATTAAATTTTAATAAAAGTCAATAACTAAAACTTAAGTTAGTAAGTTATAATGAAAATATTGTAATAGAATTATGTTATAATTTAACACTTACCTCCTACTTTTATAAATGTTTTACTACTTTCTTGCTCTAGTTTTTTGTTGATATGAGACTTAGAGGTTAAGTTATAAAATTATTGAAAATATATAGTTGTAAAACATAAAGATTGATGTGTGTGACATTCTTCTTGTTGAATATTTGTACTGTCTGGATTGTGCTCGTTGGGCTTGGAAAATATGTCTTCATACATCAAGACTAGAATAACACAATAACATCAAGTATCAATAAAAGTATACTAAAAATTAAGATGAGATTGCGTAGACGTTGGCAGAGGGTTGGTCGTGGTCATTGTGCTAGGCGAAAGTTCATGGTGGCTATGGCGTTGCAGCCAAAGAGTGTTGGTCATATTAAAATATATAATTTTTAAATTATTAATATATTAAAGTTATTATTTGAAACATAATTCACGTTGACAGAGTGTTGCTGAGGTTACTATGTTGTTTTGGGGGAAGATGATGGTGAAAATGGTGAACTATGGATGTTTCATGGTGAAGCTTGGTGAAAATGTGGTATATCTCTAAGTCTCACATCGACCAAAGACTAGAGGAAGAAAGTGGTGAGCATTTATAAAAATAAGAAGGTGAGTGTTAAGTTATAACAAAAGTATATAATGGCTTGTTAGAGTTATGTTATTGAATTAGAATATTAGATTTTTAATATAATATTTTAAAAATTACATAGTTGTTGACCTATTTAAAGACCTAACTGTAACACCTTAATTCTAGATACTGTAGTATATTGTCATTATAGTCAAGTAAATAGAATCAAACATGTCACTTCTAAACTTAAATGTAAACATAACCTATTTATCAACTATCAACAAATAGATATATAGAGCCTTTAACCTCAGAGTAAAGAGAACAAGACTTTTTACACACTCTGGAAACTTGCTCTTTACTATACAACTACATGATGTGTTTGAGATTACCTACTTTTACAAAACTAACAATATAAACATAATTACATAACCATAAATTTGAGTACAGAAATAATATATATACATAAGTAACATTACTAGGTCTTCAAATCTTTCCTTCTTTGGTCTTTCTTTGGATTTATCATGAAAACAGAAAATTGGGGTGATAATTTATAAATTCTTAGTAATTCATTTTAAAAACGTGTCATCACAATAATTTCATTTGCCTCAAGGAAAACAAATTACATATATAAATAAATAGAAAGGTGGCATAAGCCAAAAACTGTTAATTTCCCTTCTTGAAACAGATAGTTCATTTAATTACGTACAACAATTTAATTAGTACACAGCAATTCAACTCAGATTAACATGGCCATTTACTACAATTATGGTGGTAAGCAAGCATAATCATTAAGTCTACACGAATTACATTATATGTATTCATCTTTCATAATAAAATATAAAATAATAATAATTCATATCAGTTATCATATCTCAACATAATCACTACAATTCATTCTTTCGCGATATTATTAAATCAGGCATCAACCTTGGTCTTTATTAATTTCTTCCAGATACTTTCAAGTCAAGTTTCCACCTTGGTCCTTATTATTTTAATTTTGAAAACAGGACAATTGTCTATACAATTGTCATTTTATGCAATGCAACATGATGTTTGATTGTGCCTAATAAATGTCCTAATGTATACTTATGCAATGTTAGTAAAAGTATTTTGTTTTAGGAAAACTCATGATGTTTGCATATTCTCAAGACAACCTTTGTTCCTTGTATTTTCTCTAGATAAAATGAGGTATTATGACAACCTTTGTTCCTTGACCTCATGAGGCATTAGGACAACCTTTGTTCCTTCACCTCTCTTAATATCATAACCCTAGCATTGGGAGCACATTTGGCCCACATCAAGTTTGAAAACCAAAACATGCAAGAACATTTAAAACCTTTCATTCATTTACTTTTCATATAACCTTGCTTTTCTTTACATAATAAAGAGGCATAACCTCAAGCATCAAGCTCTTCATTTATACAATTCATTGCATATAAGATTATTCAATCCTTTCATTTTTATTAAGTAGAGAGGGAGTGACTCACTCAACCTTAGTCTACCCTTATCCGTTCATTTTATGCCTCTCAATACCATACTTGTCAACATTACTTATCAACATGCATATATCAATATACTTTTCAACATCATTCAACATCTTATTCATCTTGGTTACCATTCATTTCATACAAAGCATAAACAATAATTCACACCATAAGTATTTCAATTTGACACATCAAAATACCATGCTTTCCATTTCATATCAACATTCAATACCCAATCATCTCATAAATCTTAGTGTTCATAATAAACCTTTACATAATCATATTTCACATAGCATTACTTATTCTTATCTTCATCCAATATATCTTAGAATAATACATTACATTAGGAATCAGGTTCTCAATCAATAAAATCAAAGTTCATATTTCATTCCCATCATATCATCAATCAATCTCATATCATCTCATACTACATCAATACCTCATCTATCAAGCATTAGTTTACTACATTATATCAGCTTATGTCAAGGCATCATGCATTTCAAAGCAAAATCCAACAAAGAAACCAATTTGGGCATTTTTTTAGAGGAGTGTCGCAGCTCCTACCCATTTTGTGTCGCGGTCCTTGTTTCTCTGTGCAGAATTCTCCACGTTCTAGAGAGTGGAGTACTGCGGCTTGCCCCATGATGCGTTGCAACTCTCCCTCATTTTTTTGGATTTTCCAAATTCTTCCTTAAATGTAACCCAAAATTGAGTCTTTTCAACCACAACATACAATTCACTCTTGTTAAAACTCTCATACAATCTTGTAAGTCAATTAGCATGTAGATTCATGAATCAAAACATCAAACCAATTCTCCAAGAAAAATCCATTTTTCAACTCCTTAGAACTATGAAAAACTGAGGACATATACATATTATAAATCATATCCATGATCCACCAAACCAAGAAGAACTTCATTATTCACAAAAACTCAGTTTTTGTCCATCAACAAGAATGCAGCCACATGAAGGAAAATATGAAAAGGAGTTAAGAGATAAGTTCCCCTACCTCACTTGTCTTCAAGCTTTGAGTTCTCTTTGATCTTCCCTTCCTCCTCTTTTCCTCCCTTTCTTTTCTCTATTTTTCGTTTCTTTCCTTTTGATTTCCTGTTGCAAGGAAGCTCTAAGAGAGAGGAAATAAAAGTGAGTGGAAACTCACTTTAAGGATAAGAACTAGAGTATTTTAGTCCTTTTGCTAAAATTTCGTATCTGTTACGAACACTTTGATTTTACTAAATCAAATTTCTCAACTTCTAATAACCTTAAAATAAATCTTAGGATTCATCTAAATTCTTGTTTTACCATTTTCATACTTTTCCATATCTGCTACGTGTCAATCCGGTATTAAAACATAAAAATAGTATACTTAAAATACCAAATCAACTCAATTTATCTTGAAACTTTTACTACATCCCCATATATTTGTGACCTAGAAATAAATTTTTCATATTTATTTCCTTTAACCAAGCATTTTATGTCATTTTCTTGAGTTAAACTAGTCATTTTGCACATTTTGTGTTGTGACAAAGTGCCTAAATCAACTCAAAATGTCACAAAATTTAGCGGATATGTTAAACAACTATTAAGCTACCTATATAACACTATACAAGTCTAACATGCTAAAAAGAAGATGTTACACTAACATCGTTAGCCTATTTAAAGGTAGACCTATTAGTCTATGTAAAGGCATATTGGCCTACTTAAAAAGGCCATGTCTGGCCTTAAAAATTGTCCTATTTCAAACTCATAGGTCAGACTCAGGCCTTATAATTGGGATACAAGTCAGACTTGTTTAAGGTAAAGTTTGACCTAACCTGGCTTGTTTCCACCTCTAGTTAAGAATAAAGTTAGAGTAAACTTTCACTTTAGTCCCTGAAATTATATGCATCAGTCACATTCGTCCTTGATTTTAAAAAATTGACAACTTAATCCTTGAAACCTCAAAATGTTAGTCATGTTATCATCGCGTCAGTTACGTCAGTTAAACTTGATGGAGATGCACACGTGGCACGTTAAGTGCCAACTTGGACACTAATGTGGCTTCTTACCTAGTCCAAAACGGCGTAGTTTTAGATTAAACATTCACTTTAGTTCCTAAAGTTTCATGCACAGGTCAAATTAGTTCCTAAATTTAAAAAATTGATAACTTAATCCCTAAAAATCTCAAAATGTCAGTCATGTTAGTCCCTAAGTCTTTTGTTGTCAGTTAAACTTGACGGACACGCATGCGTGGTAAGTTAAGTGCCAAGTTTGACGTTGATGTGGCTTCCTACCTTGTCCAAAACGATATAGTTTTTTTTTTTACATAAAGAAACAAAGGTCTCAACTCTAAAATGACATTTTTTGGGCCTAAAATTCCTAAAGCTAAATGACTGACTGAGGTTCCTAGGTAAGCTCAGCTTTGATTTGAAGACTACTTTATTAGAGGTTGAGGGGTCTTCCCATCTCCTTAAGTTGGCTTTTCACCTCCATTAGTAGTGCAATCACTTCCTTCGTGGTGGGGTGCTCTATTGGGGTAGAGTTTACACAAAACATAGAAATTCTAACTATTTGAAGCATCTTTTGCACCATTTGATTTGGTAAACCTTGAAGTTTTGTATCCAGTATTGATACAATTGGTTCAAAGCTTCTCATCTTTCTCTTCACCTACTTAACTATGTGTTGTCCATCTCCAACATGGGATTCAACAACACCATGACCACTTAGTATCTCTAGCAAAACCACTCCATAACTATACACATCACTCTTTCATAGAATCAATTTTCAAATTAAAACTCCAGAAGTCCATATCTATGGATAGGCTACACCTTTATCATTGTCAATAAAGATGGATCATTCAAATAACTAAATTTACCTTCAAGATGCTTCATCCAGTAAATTTGCCAACTTCATATATATTTAAATAGAAAGCACATCTTCATTTCACAAACGTTTTTTTTCTTTTTTTCGTAAGTCAAATCAAGGATTATTGCAAATTCTAATTTTGTGCTACCATATGTGGTCATTCCATAATATTATTCCTTAGTCACCTTAAATTTTGAGGACCAGTTTTTTCTAATAGGATATATTGAAGTTAAATATCATATGATTGACATAGTTAACAAAGAAAATGAAAGTTGTAGTCATTTTAGTCACATATCAACTGTGTTAATAAATTTAATTTCTTTTTTTTATAAAGCAATATTAGACATAAAGAAGAAAATAAATACAATGAAAAAAAATGATAAGAAATCCTCCATGGAGAAGGCACAAAAGAGAAATATAAAAAAGACAGACAAACATGTTAAAACAACAAAGGTCTCTATTCCATTTGTATATTTGCTACGACTCCCCTTAAAGAGATTGTGCGATGGGCACCAAAGAGATTGTCCCAAAACAAAGTTGTTGGCTGAGAAAAAACTTCTTAAAAAATACAAGTATTTTCTCAAGTCAAATAAACCAAAGAAAATCATACATAGCAAATTGTCATAGAGCCTTTCCTTCCTTTGTCCAATCAAAACCCGTGAAGTTGATCATAAGAAACTGAGACAGAATAAGAGAGTAGACATAACATTCTACAAACACACCAAACAAACTATTCCAGGTGAACCTAGCAGTGGGACAGTGAAAAATGATGAGCAAGTATTTCAAAGTTAGAGCAACACATGGCATACATCAGGAGAGAAAAAATTGTTGGGTCCAAGTTGGTACTTAATGTGCCACATGTGCATGTCCGTCAAGTTTAACTGACGACAAGATGCAAGGACTAACGTGACTGATGTTTTGAGGTTTTAAGGATTAAGTTGTAAATTTTTTTAAATTTAGGGACTAATGTGACCGATGCATGAAACTTTAGTGGCTAAAGTGAAAGTTTACTCCGAAACTACGTCATTTTGGACTAGGTAAAAAGTCACATCAGCGTCCAAGTTGACACTTAACGTGCTACATGTGCATCTCCGTCAAGTTTAACTAACAGCAACTAACGCGGGGACTAATATGACCAACATTTTTAGGTTTCAGAGATTAATTTGTTAATTTTTAAAAATCAAAAACGAATATGATCGGTCCATATAATTTTAGAGATTAAAGTAAAGGTTTACTCATATCCTTACTATCTCAAGTTTGTTATTTTATTATTATTATTTTCTTGAACTGATTTTTTATTATTATTTTAAACCGAAAAACTAGGCAATATGAAATTGGTTTAGTAAATTTTTGTTTGATCATTCATTTTAGTTATAAAACTGATTTATATCTAATTAGTTTTTAGGTCAAAATTAGTTCATAAGTTCTATAAAAAGTTGATTTTCGATTAATTAAACTTTATTTTAATAAAAAAATTAATTTCTCTCTCTTCTTATTTCTTTATTTCATTTGAAAATTGAAAAATAATTCACCAACATACACTAAATAATATTTAATATTATGACTAGCTAGTTCAAAAACCAAAACTTTAGACAAGTATATTTAACTTAAATAGTTCTAACTCAATTTATAACTTGATAACTCAATTTATAAATTGAAAATCAAGTAATTGAATTTTTTTTAAAAAAAAACTCAATTATTTAATTTTCCAAGTTATAAATAAATTATAAGTCTAGATTAACATGCCATTTCCAATTCACGGGCGCTAATTGCTAGGGGAGCACACCAACCACAACCAGACATGTGAAAGCAAAGGTTTTGTTGTGTGAGACAGCTTTGAGCTGTTATAGCTAGTGCTAGCTAAAGCTAAGTTAATTCCACGAGTTAAAGTTTTCATTTACGCCACCATCACGCCATGCTCTCCAACCAACCGCTTTGCGGCCTATGGACAAGGCCAAAACATAGTGGACTAAGCCAATATGTCCATTATTATTTGGTTTGATTTAAGTTATATATCCTTGAATACGTACTGATGCACTGAGACTTAGTGGTCCCACCCATTCATTTCATTCTGCTACTCACGTCTCGTTCTTAATTAACTTATGACACTACGTAGCCGGCTTATCCCTAAATCTTTAGGGAACAAACAACACCCCGAACATAAAAACAAAGGTCGATAGATTTTTTTCCTTATAATATTTTCTCAAACTCTTATATAAATTATTGGATAATATAACGCCCTTTTTCTAGAGAGGGAACGTCACATTATTCAACAGAAAAAAAAAATGTAAAAAATTTTGAACAATTAAGATCCGGTTCATTTAGTTAAAAGTTAACTTGCATGACACTATAGTACGTGAGTAAAATGACAGTATATATTTTTTTGTTTCTTAATTTAATGACGCGACATATGAATACCTATGAAAAATAAAACAGTAAATAGAACTCACATCTGAATAGCATACACATATATATACATATTTAGATGTCAAATGTAATTTTAGATACAGCCCGAAAATTCCCAAAAACCAAAACTATAACTGCCCCATGGATCATACAAATATACCCCAGATATATCAGAATATACAACTCATCAAAATATAATACATCAGGCTCCCAAAATAAAACACTGGCAACCATCAAGAAATACTAAGAAAAAACCGGTCCCTCGAGGAGGAGGAGGGATCAGTATCCGGTCCTCACGGATCCTCCTCTTCAGAGGAAACCTCCATGGGAACCACGGAACCACGGGCAGGAGCCCGAGCAGTAGAATCAAAAGAGTCCTCCCAAGGGGTGTAGTAACGATCACCCCACATCTCTCGGATGGACAAGTAGAACTCCAGTCGCAGGCTGACATGGCAGGTGAGGATCGGCGCCTCATGACGTTTCCAGGCTAGGGCAATCGACACGTCCCCCAAGTAGACGCAACGATCGGAATTCAAGTTGATATGCCAACACTCTGGCCCTCCGAGGAAGGTCAGACGCACATCACCTAGAAATCTGCGCATGCGTGCCGCCATTGCCTCAGTAGGTGCTAATCCCGTTTGGGCCAGAAGCCAGGAAAATCGGGATCTTCCACCTCCTTGCCGTCGTCTTCGATCAATACAGTGTACACACAGGCAGCAAATAATAGAAATACAGAAAATAGGTAAGACATCCTACCATCATTACTAATTATAGCAAATGAGAACAAACGGCGCAACGCGCCCGTAGCGTTCGAAACAACATATCCAAGTAATAGGCAAGAAATTCAATAGTAAGCGGATAAACAGCCTTCCAGTGCAAATCATTTATTACAACGTTAAACAAACAGTTCAAATTCACAAAGCAGTAATTATCAGATGATTTCATATTCCATAATGCATGTACACACAGTACTCAGATTCCTACTCCATGGAGCTAGACACAAACAGTCGGAGAGAAAGATCAGGAGACATGTCTGTAACTCGGCTGCCGCGGCCAAAGTGCTATACATCAATAATTTTCATATGCACATCAGGCATTGTACAGACAGTCCACGCTAGATAATGATATAGGACAATGTCTCGGTTCGGATCCTCGGTGCATTTGCATCGGTTTGCCCCACGGGTAGAAGAGCTACCAACTACCCATTGTGAAGGATCCGCCCCCCGATGTCCCCAAGGTCAAACATGACCTACACTAGTCTACTCGCACCCGCACTAAGGTGTGTTTAATCTCCTAGGCAACTTGGCCTTACAATAGTCTACAGGACATTCACAATGCATAAGACTCTATGCATGAATATGTATGATTCACAATTTCATAATATGCCACAATTGGCCAAGATAAGCATCAAAATACAAATGGTCACTCACATAGACCCATAATGTCATAATATTAAAATCAAATAAGGTAATACATTTCTAAGGCCCATTATGCCTTCTTATTCAAGTTTTGCTATTCTTACAAAAATCCACTACTAAGTAAGTTTCCGTAATTCATTGAATTCCCTAAAGCAATTTATTACCATACACTTAGAATGGCTATTCTAAGGTCTTCAATTCTCACACTCTCTTGTTCTTGTTCTCTTGAGTTTACCCTAAGTCTTATGAAAATCTCATTCTTGGTTCTTTAAAATTTATGAAGTTCCCAATTATCTTTAATTCTTTCAATTGGTAATTTTCTAGTTCATTATCTAAGAGTTAGCCACTTGATTGCTTAAGTTTTAAAGTTACCAAAAGTTGCATAATTAAGCCTCCAATGGCCTTAGAGGTCGTGGCCTCACAAGGGATCCACTTCCCAATTTTTTTTTCAATTCATCAATTGTAAATTATACCTTTAATTTACTTAGTCCTTCACTTGTTGTATTGGTTCACCAAAAACCTCAAATTTGTGGGCTCAAAATCGTGGCCACCCTAGGAGTTCCAATTCCAAGTTTTTCCTTCCATTGATTTCATTTTATCACTTGATTAATTTAAGTCTTATGCTTATTACAACTTGTCCACAATTTACCCCAAAATTTGGCCCAAAAACCGTGGCCTCCCTAAGGTGATTCTCAATTGTTTTTCTTCCATTTTCAACCATCCAATCCAACCCAACATATTATTATACAAGATCAATCAATCCAATGTCATGAATATCTTAAAATCAACATGTAAACATAATAGTCATCAAATTAAAGAATAACCCTCACTAGGGTTTTTCTTACAAACAACAAAATCAAGGCTCCTAGATGCTAATAGAGGTTGAGGAGGAGTGTCTTCCTCTTACCCAAGTGAAGAAAACAAAAGAAACACCAAGGAATCTCCTTGTAATTTCGGATTGGAGCTCCACCAAACCCTAGAAAATTCAACTTGGTTAGAATGGCATAAGGACTTGAAAAATGGAGTGTGGGTGGTCACAAGAACACCCTTGAAACCGAAAATGAAGGGAAGAGAAGGAGGGTCTTGAAACTTACCCAAAAACTCAAATCTTGAAGCTTGAAGAAGGTGGTGAAAATGGTGGAATTTCAAATTGCTCCAAGCAAGAAAGATGTTTAGGAGGAGGAGAGGATTAAGAAAATGTAGTTGTTTGTAATTTTTGTGAAGAATGAGTTGGAGGGAGAGGGTTGGCCGTAGCTATGGTAGAGAGAAGGAGGAGAAATGTTTGAAGAAGAAAGGAGATGAAATGTAGAGAGAGAAAGGCTTTGGTGGAATTTGGAAATTAAGTGGTATAATGAATTAAGGAAGCAAAATAATTTTCCCCCCTTTTTCCTTGGGCTGCTGCCATGCATAGATAGAGAAGGGAGAGAGAGTTTTTGGCTTCCCTTGGAAGCTAAGGGCCATTTGGTCATTATTTGATCAAAGCTTCTCAAAGAAGCTTTGATTATTTTACATTAAATTTGAATTAAAGTGAATTGATTAGACATAAAGTAGATTGCATTTGGATAATGTGATAGAATTTTTATTATATGCTATTATCCAATGGATAATAGTTACAGTTGATAGAAGTTAGTATTCAATTAATCTGACAGATAAATTTTTTCGCAGTATTGTTTTATTTTATCTGTTAGAATTTCTCGAAAATTATGAAACCTCGTAAACTGTGTCCAACCTCAGATTTAGTAAGGTCCCCTGTCGACATGTCCATAGTTCCAGGTTCACGGAGAAAATATCGCGTTTCTCCAGTTCCACTCAGTGCTCACGTAAAACGAGGAATATACTAAAATATTCGACGTTTCCGGAAAAATCCCAGAAAATTATCAAAAATTACAAATATTATAAAATGACTATCCGTCATATAATTTTCCAATTCTTGAAGCGTTACAGTCGTTTTTCCGACTCTGTTCAAGTTTCGCGTAAAAACGAGGAATATATTAAAATATTCGTCGTTTGCGAAAAATTCCGAAAGAATTCACATAATTCACAAATATTAGAAAATGACTATTCATAGTAAAATAAATAATTTTCGGAGCATTACACTGACCTCAGCAATTCTCAGCTCAGTATGCACGTAAAATGAGAAATATATTAAAATATTCGACGTTTTCGAAAAATTCCAGAAAAATTCCTAAAAATCATAGATATTATAAAATGATGATTTATAATTAAACAGATATTTTTCGGGATGTTACAACACTCCCCTACTAAAAGGAATTTCGTCCTCGAAATTTACGTACCTCAGAATAGTTCTGGATGTTGCTCCTTCATCTTGTCTTCCGGCTCCCAAGTCGCATCACCAGTTGTTTTGTTCCAAATTACCTTTACTAATGGGATCTCCTTGCCTCTAAGTTGCTTTATTCGTCGGTCCTCGATTCTCGCGGGAGGTGTCTCATAGGTTAAGTTCTCTTTTAATTATACTGTGTCCGGTGCTAGAACATGACTTGGATCAAGCAAATACTTGCGAAGTTGTGACACATGGAAGACATTATGTATGTTGGAAAGAAAAGGGGGTAAGGCTATCTGGTAGGCTACTGGACCTATCCAGCGAAGAATTTGGTAAGGTCCAAGAAATTTTGGGGTGAGTTTTCTAGATTTCAAAGCCCGGCCGACCCCAGTCGTGGGTGTGACTTTCAAGAATACATGCTCACCTTCCTCAAACTCAAGAGGCTTTCTCCTCTTGCCTGCATAACTCTTTTGTCGGCTCTGAGCAGTCTTCATCTTCTCTTGAATCATCTTGACCTTTTCAGTTGTCTGCTGAATGATATCCGGTCCAATCGTGAGACGCTCGCCGTCTTGGTACCAACACAATGGTGTCCGACACCGTCGCCATATAGAGTTTCATAGGGTGCCATCCCTATACTCGAATGATAACTATTGTTATAGGTGAATTCTATCAATGGTAGAACTTCATCCCAACTTCCAGTCTGTTCTATGGTACAAGCTCTAAGCAAATCTTCTAGAGATTGGATCGTTCTTTCCGATTAACCATCGGTTTGTAGGTGGTATGCCGAACTCAGACGTAACCTTATTCCCAACGATGCCTGTAGACTCTGCCAAAATTTTGAAGTAAACCTCGGATCCCTATCCGAAATAATACTCGTAGGCACACCATGCAGTCTAACGATTTCTCCAATATACAGTCGAGTCAGCTTCTCTAGGCTGTACCTTATGTTGATCGGGAGGAAATGAGCTGACTTTGTAAGCCGATCAACTATTACCCAAATCGAGTCGTGTCATTTCCTTGTCCGTGGCAAACCCACAACAAAATCCATTGCAATGCTGTCCCATTTCCATTCAGGAATAGACAATGGTTGCAGCAATCCTATAGGTCTTTGATGTTTCACTTTAGCTTTTTGACAAACTAGATAAGTCGATACGCATCTAGTGACATTGCTCTTCATCCCATGCCACCAGAACAACTTCTTTAAGTCTTGGTACATCTCCGTTATGCCCAGGTGCATATTCAACTTGCTGGTGTGATCATGATCCACAATATATCTTTTAAGCTCTTGGTCACGGGGAATACAGACTCTACCCCGGAATCTCAGAATTCCGTCCGTGCCTTCCTCAAATTCTGTTTCTTTACCTTGCCTCTTCAGTTCTCTTACTTCTTGCAAGAATTCATCGACCTTCTGCTTTTCCCGTATGTCATCCATTAGTTCGTTTGAAATGGTGACCATGTTCATACAAATCCTTCCAGGTTCCAACTTAACAAATGACCAAACATCTCTAAACTATTCTATGAGGTCTCTTTCCTTGATCATCAGGGCGGAAACACTGATGGTCTTCCTACTCAAAGCGTCTGCCACGACGTTCGCCTTGCCAGAGTGATACAACAGCTGGAAATCATAGTCCTTTAGGAATTCTAGCCATCTTCGCTGCCTCATGTTCAGCTCCTTTTGATCATACAAGTACTTCAAGCTTTTGTGATCACTGAAAATGTTGAACGTTGCCCCATAAAGGAAATGTCTCCATATCTTCAGAGCAAAAACCACAGTTGCTAGTTCCAAGTCATGTGTCGGATAGTTCTTTTCATGCACTCGCAACTGTCACGAAGCATAAGCCACCACTCTTCTGTGTTGCATAAGAACAGATCCCAATCCTTGGTATGAAGCGTCACAGTACACTTCAAATGGTTCATTCGGATCAGGTAGTACTAATACTGGTGAGGTAGTTAGTCATCTCTTTAACTCTTGGAAACTCTGCTCGCAGCTATCAGTCCATTCAAAGGCTTGGTTCTTCTTTGTTAATTGAGTGAGAGGTCTAGTAATTTTGGAAAATCCTTCTATGAATCTCCTGTAATATCCGGCTAAACCCACGAAGCTATGAATTTCCGTCACTGACTTCGGTCTTTCCCACTGTAGCACTGCCTCTACTTTTGACGGATCCACTGCAATCCCTTCCTTCGAGATCACATGGCCTAAAAACTTCACCTCATCTAGCCAAAACTCACACTTTGACAGTTTGGCATACAGTTCTTTCTCCTTCAGAATTTGAAGAACTATGCGGAGACATTCAGCATGATCCTCCCAGTTCGGGGAATATATCAGGATATCGTTAATGAATACGACAACAAACTTGTCCAAGTACGGGTGAAAGATTCTGTTCATGTAGTCCATGAAGATAGCAGGTGCATTCGTCACACCAAACGGCATCACAAGGTATTCGTAATGACCGTATCGGGTACGAAAAGCAGTCTTGGGTATATCCTCCGTTTTCACTCTTATCTGATGGTACCCAGATCTCATATCGATCTTCGAAAATACCGCTGCTCCCTTCAGTTGGTCCATCAAATCGTCGATTCTTGGGAGAGGATATTTGTTCTTGATCGTCAACTTGTTCAACTGCCTATAGTCTACACACAATCTCGAGGTACCGTCCTTCTTTCGAACTAGTAACACTGGTGCTCCCCACGGTGATACACTCGGCATGACAAACTGTTTCTCCAAAAGCTCTTCTAGCTGTTTCTTAAGTTCAGCCAATTCCGTCGGCGACATCCGGTAAGGTGCTATAGACACGGGACCAGCTCCCGGTACAAGGTCAATAGCAAACTCTATCTCACGCATCGGTGGTAAACCAGGTACATCTTCGGGGAAGATCTCAGGAAACTCCTTCACCACAGGAATAGCGCTCAGATCAGCCTCGCTCTCGACTTTCAAAGAAGATAGTAGCATGTATCCTTGAGCTCCTTCTTTCAAGAAAGCTCGTACTTGGTTGGCCGTCAAGTATTTAGAATCCTCATCCACAGGAAATACTATGGTTTTTCTAGAGCAATCTAACAGAACATGGTTGGAAGACAACCAGTCCATCCCTAGGATTATGTCTAATTGTGACAAAGGCAGACAGATTACATCGACAGAAAAGGCTCAACCTTCAATAACTAGGGGACACTTCAAACAGACTTTGGTAGTAACTATCGGTTTATCAGTAGGGGTTGAGACAGTCAAATCAAAAGGTAAGGTAGACATTGGTAAGTCAAGTCGTAGCACACAGTCATATGATATGAAAGAATGGGTTGCCCCAGAGTCATACAGTACTTTTAAAAGATTACCTTCTATGGTGCCTTCTACTTGAATCAAGTCTTTGGATTCGGAGGCTTCAGCTCCGCTCATGGTGTAAACTCGACCTCCGGCTTGCGGTTTCTTGGCTCGAGTCGCATTGACTGAAGGTTCAGCCTTTGTCTGATTGCACTCTAGACACGTGGCCCGGTTTGCCACATCTGAAGCGAGATGATTCCCTTGATCGTGCGCCTCTCGTGAGATGATCTTTCCCACACTTTAGACATTTGGAAGGATATGTCACATTCTGACCAGTCCGGTTCCCAGAAGAACCTCCACCAGAACTTCTGCCAGTTGGTTGTTGGCTTCCTGTTGGTCGGGAATAGGGTTTCTTTTGGAAGCGATTTGAACCACTGCCTCCATCTCTTTGGAACCTTGCAGGCCCAAAGTTCTTACTCCTCGAGTCTCTAGCCTGTTCTAAGGCCTCAACTTCACAGCATGTGTCCAACAGTTCCGAAAACACCTTCATTTTCAGGGTGATCACGGCCTTCTTCACTTCATACCTCAGTCCTTCAGTGAACTTCCAACATTTCCAGGCTTTATCAGTTTGATGTTGGTAGTGTGTTGAGAACTTCTCCAGGTTCTCAAATTTGGCCGCATATTCACTAACGGTCATGTTCCCCTGTCTCAGGTTGAGGGGTTCCATCTCTTTCGCATGTCTCGCATTTGTAGGAAAATATTTGTCCAAGAACTTGTTCTTGAACACGTCCCACGTGATGTCAGTTCCCTCGGCTTCCAGTGCTTTCTGAGCTCCATTCCACCAGTCTTCGGCGTTGCCGACAAGCATGAAGGTAGCATAGTTCACCTTCTTGTCTTCGGCGCAGTTCATGCCACGGAAGACTTTCTCCAGTTCTTTGATCCACAAACTAGTCTTGTATGGATCAAATTCTCCCTTGAATTGTGGAGGGTTGTGGCGACGGAACTCTGCTAAGTTCTGCGCATCGGCAGTCGCCTCAAGTTGTTGAGTAGCTCTCTCTTGTTGCTGAGCAGCACATTCATTTTGTTGCGCAATGACTTTCGCCATCCTTTGCATTGCTTCTATAGCAGCTGCTATTTCTTCACCTCTCGCCATCTCGCTTTTTCTTGAATTAGGTTAGCTGAAAAGCATAAGGAAAGTCAGATGTATCCATTCAGAATACCAATCACAGAGATTCACACGGCACAA
Organism: Ormosia emarginata; assembly: GCA_029884605.1. NCBI lineage: Eukaryota > Viridiplantae > Streptophyta > Magnoliopsida > Fabales > Fabaceae > Ormosia > Ormosia emarginata. The sequence continues at coordinate 26,116,899 of JAQQTP010000074.1, read as the reverse complement.
ACAAGACATACTCACACACAAGACCCAAAGTAACACAAACCGGGGTTCTGATACCAACTTAATGTAACGCCCCTTTTCTAGAGAGGGAACGTCACATTATTCAACATAAAAGAAAATGCAGAAAATAAAATTTTGAACAATTAAGACTCGGTTCATTTAGTTAAAAGTTAACTTGCATGATGCTATAGTGCGTGAGTAAAATGGCAGTATATTTTTTTTTGTTTCTTAATTTAACGACGCGACATATGAATACCGATGAAAAATAAAACAGTAAATAGAACTCACATCTGAATAGCATATATATATATATATATATGATGTCAAATGTAATTTTAGATACAGCCTGGAAATTCTAAAAAAGCAAAACTATACCTGCCCCATGGATCATACAAATATACCCCAGAGATATCAGAATATACAGCTCACCAAAATATAATACATCAGGCCCTCAAAATAAAACACTGGCAGTCATCAGCAGCTACCAGTAAAATCAGTCCCTCAGAGGAGGAGGGACCGTATCTGGATCCTCAGCAGGATCCTCCTCTTCAGAGGAAACCTCCATGGGAACCACGGAACCACGGGCAGGAGCCCGAGTAGTAGAATCAAAAGAGTCCTCCCAAGGGGTGTAGTAACGATCACCCCACATCTCTCGGATGGGCAAGTAGAACTCCAGTCGCAGGCTGACATGGTAGGTGAGGATCGGCGCCTCATGACGTCTCCAGGCTAGGGCAATCGACATGTCCCCCAGGTAGACGCAGCGATCGGAATTCAAGTTGATATACCAGCACTCTAGCCCTCCGAGGAAGGTCAGACGCACATCACCTAGAAATCCACGCATGCGTGCCGCCATCGCCTCAGTAGGTGCTAATCCCGTTTGGGCCAGAAGCCAGGAAAATTGGGATCTTCCGCCTCCTTGCCATTGTCTTCGATCAATACAGTGTACACGCAGACAACAAATAATAGAAATACAGAAAAGAGGTAAGACATCTTACCATCATTACCAATTATAGCAGCCAGAAACAAAACGGCGCAACGCGCCTGTAGTAGCATTCAGAAACAACATATCCAAGTAATAGGCAGTAAATTCAATAGTAAGCAGATAAACAGTTCCAGACAGTCATTTATTGCAACATTAAACAAACAATTCAAATTCACAAAGCAATAATTATCAGATGATTTCATATTCCATAATGCATGTACACACGGTACTCAGATTCCTACACCATGGAGTTAGACACAAACAGTCGGAGAGAAAGATCAGGAGACATGTCTGTAACTCAGCTGTCGCGGCCAAAGTGCTATACATCAATAATTTCCATGTGCACATCAAGCACTCTACAGACAGTCCACGCTAGATCACGATATAGGACAGTGTCTCGGTCCGAATCGTCGGTGCGTTTGCATCGGTTTGCCCCACGGGTAGAAGAGCTACCAACTACCCATTGTGAAGGACCCGCACCCCGACGCCCCCAAGGTCAAACATGACCTACACTAGTCTACTCGCACCCGCACTAAGGTGTGTTCAATCTCCTAGGCAACTTGGCCTTACAACAGTCCACAAGACATTCACAATGCATAAGACTCTATACATGAACATGTATGATTCACAATTTCATACAATTCCATAATATGCCACAATTGGCCAAGATAAGCATCAAAATACAAATGGTCACTCACATAGAGCCATAATGTCATAATATTGAAATCAAATAAGGTAACACATTTCTAAGGCCCATTATGCCTTCTTATTCAAGTTTTGCTATTCTTACAAAAATCCACTACTAAGTAAGTTTCCGTAATTAATTGAATTCCCTAAAGCAATTTATTACCATACACATAGAATGGCTATTCTAAGGTCTCCAATTCTCACACTCTCTTGTTCTTGTTCTCTTGAGTTTGCCCTAAGTCTTATGAAAATCTCATTCTTGGTTCTTTAAAATTTATGAAGTTCCTAATTATCTTCAATTCTTTCAATTGATAATTTTCTAGTTCATTATCTAAGAGTTAGCCACTTGATTGCTTAAGTTTTAAAGTTACCAAAAGTTGCATAATTAAGCCTCCAATGGCCTTAGAGGCCGTGGCCTCACAAGGGATCCACTTCCTATTTTTTTTTTCAATTCATCAATTGTAAATTATACCTTTAATTTACTTAGTCCTTCACTTGTTGTATTGGTTCACCAAAAACCTTAAATTTGTGGGCTCAAAACCGTGGCCACCCTAGGAGTTCCAATTCCAAGTTTTTCCTTCTATTAATTTCATTTTATCACTTGATTAATTTAAGTCTTATGCTTATTACAACTTGTCCACAATTTACCCCAAAATTTGGCCCAAAAACCGTGGCCTCCCTAAGGTGATTCTCAATTGTTTTTCTTCCATTTTCAACCATCCAATCCAACCCAACATATTATTATACAAGATCAATCAATCCAATGTCATGAATATCTTAAAATCAGCATGTAAACATAATAGTCATCAAATTAAAGAATAACCCTCACTAGGGTTTTTCTTACAAACAACAAAATCAAGGCTCCTAGATGCTAATAGAGGTTGAGGAGGAGTGTCTTCCTCTTACCCAAGTGAAGAAAACAAAAGAAACACCAAGGAATCTCCTTGTAATTTCGGATTGGAGCTCCACCAAACCCTAGAAAATTCAACTTGGTTAGAATGGCATAAGGACTTGAAAAATGGAGTATGGGTGGTCACAAGAACACCCTTGAAACCGAAAATGAAGGGAAGAGAAGGAGGGTCTTGAAACTTACCCAAAAACTCAAATCTTGAAGCTTGAAGAAGTGGTGAAAATGGTGGAATTTCAAATTGCTCCAAGCAAGAAAGATGTTTAGGAGGAGGAGAGGATTAAGAAAATGTAGTTGATTGTAATTTTTCTGAAGAATGAGTGGAAGGGAGAGGGCTGGTCGTAGCTATGGTAGAGAGAAGGAGGAGAAATGTTTGAAGAAGAAAGGAGATGAAATGTAGAGAGAGAAAGGCTTTGGTGGAATTTGGAAATTAAGTGGCATAATGAATTAAGGAAGCAAAATAATTTTCCCCCCTTTTTCCTTGGGATGCTGCCGTGCATAGAGAGAGAAGGGAGAGAGAGTTTTTGGCTTCCCTTGGAAGCTAAGGGCCATTTGGTCATTATTTGGTTAAAGCTTCTCAAAGAAGCTTTGATTATTTTATATTAAATTTGAATTAAAGTGAATTGATTAGACATAAAGTAGATTGCATTTGAATAATGTGATAGAATTTTTATTACATGCTATTATCCATTGGATAATAGTTACAGTTGACAGAAGTCAGTATTCAATTAATCTGACAGATACATTTTTTGTAGTATTGTTTTATTTTATTTGTTAGAATTTTTTGAAAATTGTGAAACCTAGTAAACTGTGTCCAGCTTCGGATTTAGTAAGATCCCCAGTCGACATGTCCATAGTTCTAGGTTCACGGAGAAAATGTCGCGTTTCTCCAGTTCTGCTTAGTGCGCACGCAAAACGAGAAATATACTAAAATATTCGACATTTTCGAAAAAATCCCAGAAAATTCTCAAAAAATTGAAAATATTATAAAATGACTATCCATCATATAATTTTCCAATTCTTGAAGCGTTACAGTCGTTTTCCCAACTCTACTCAAGTTTTGCGCAAAATGAGGAATATATTAAATATTCATCATTTTCGAAAAATTCCGAAAGAATTCACATAATTCACAAATATTAGAAAATGACTATTCGTGGTAAAATAAATAATTTCCAGAGCGTTACACTGACCTCAGCAATTCTCAGCTCAATGTGTACGTAAAACGAGGAATATATTAAAATATTCGACGTTTCCGAAAAATTCCAAAAAATTCCTAAAAATCATGGATATTATGAAATGATGATTTATAATTAAACAGATATTTTTCGGAATGTTACAGATATCACATTAATTTTATTATAACCTTTTGTAGAAACATAAGAAAATGAGAAAATATTCGTATATTTTCTGAGTGCAAATGTACAATAAGATGCTTTTATTTATAGGATAGGGGAGAATAAAACAAAATTAGAACCAATCATATACATAAAGTCTAATTATTAATCATAATCTGATTACAAGATAATAACAAATAAATAATAAATCATTTACAATCGTAATAAATCAATAACAAATCAATCACTATAATAACAAATCACTAACAAATCAATCATTATAATAACAAATTAATCACTATCGTAACATCCACTCTCAAACTCAAGTAGATGCAACAGTAACCAACTTGAGTTTGGACAGTAAAGTGCGGAAGCGACTAAGAGAATGAGGTTTGGTGAACAAATCAGCCGGTTGATTAAGAGTACCAATCGAGACAAGATGAAGAGCACCACGTAAAAGATGTTGACGAATGAAGTGACAATCAATCTCAATATGTTTGGTGTCCTCGTGGAAAACATCATTGTGTGCAATTTGGATGACACTACGGTTATCACAATGAAGATTAGTGGAGGAAGACTGAGGTATCTCTAAATCAGCAAGAAGCCAACGGAGCCACAATAGCCATCACTGGAAGATATAACTTCAACCCCCAGAAAGTAACTTAAAGGTCCAAGATCTTTTATCTCAAAATGTTGACATAAGAACTGTTTAAGCTCAGTAATACTAGTAAATTCATTACTAGTAATAATCATATCATCGACATAAAGAAGCAAGACAACAGTACCATTTTTTGTTTTTCGAGTAAAAAGAGCAGAATCATGAGCACTGGAAGAGAACCCCAACTGACTGATAGTACTGTGAAATTTAGCAAACCAGGCCTGAGGTGCTTGTTTAAGACCATAAAAAGCCTTACGAAGACGACAAACTTTGTTGGCTGGACAAGTGTATCCCAGAGGAGGATGCATATAAACCTCTTCTTCTAACTCACCATTAAGGAAGGCATTTTTAACATCCATTTGTGTAAGTGGCCATTATCGAGTGGCTGTAATGGCAAGAAGAGTTCGAATAAAGGTGATGCATGCAATAGGGTCAAAAGTTTCTTCATAATCAATACCATACTCTTGAGTGAACCATTTTGCCACTAGACGAGCTTTGTACTGCTCAATAGAACCATAAGAAATAGTCTTGATTTTATAAACCCACTTGCATCCTACAAGAGGTTTACCAAAAGGAGGATCAACAAGGTCCCAAGTGTAAGTATTCTCTAATGTCTGTAATTCCTCCAGCATAGCTTGCTGCCAATGAGGGTCGATAGAGGCTTCCTTATGGGACTGTGGTTCATAAAGGTGAAGCATAGTAGAAAAATAATGGCAATCACGTAGACAGGTAGGTAGAGTTCTTACCTTATGAGGACGCTCAATGGTGGGAGGTGCAAGATCAACGATCGAAACAACATCATCAGAAGCAGAGGGAACATCTGAAGAGGCTAGGAGCTCATTAGAGGTACCTGTATCTGTGTCACTAGGGAAGTAATCAACATCGGGGTTAGTAAAAAGAGGAGTAGAAGTGGACGGAATTGACGTAAACTTGGATAATGAAGAGAACATAATATGTTCCCAGAAGACAACATGACGGGAGATATGGATACACTGAGATATCGGATCTCAACAACGGTAACCTTTGTGCTATGTGCCATACCCAAGAAAACAACAAAGACGGGTGCGAGGCTCAAGTTTAGTATATTCATGAGGTTGGAGGAGGACAAAACAAGTACAACCAAACACCTTAAGTAAGTTATAATATGATGTAATGTGATAAGGACGCTCAAAATGAGAGACACTACCAAGGATGGAGGAAGGGAGATGATTAATAACATGGACAACAGTAAGAGCAGCTTCACCCCAGGCACGTTCGGGACAGGAGGTTGAGAGAAGCATGGTATAGACTGAGTCAAGAATGTGACAGTGCTTTCTCTTAGCGCGACAATTCTGTTGAGAGGTATATGGACATGAGAACTCAAACAAGGTACCCTGTGCACCAAGAAAAGATAAGAGTTTAGAATCACAGTATTCCATGGCATTATCTCGACTAAAAACTTTAATGACTTTAGAGAATTGTGTTTGAATCATATTGGAAAAGTTAATGTAAATTTGAGGAAGTTCATGACGATTTTTCATTAAATATATCCAAGTAAAGTGAGAATAATCATCAATAAATAACACAAAATACCGAGAACCTCCTATAATAGGTGTGGGAGTAGGGCCCCAAATATCAAATGCACAAGATCAAATAGTGAAGCAGAAGTACTTTTATGAAATGATAAAGCTAGTTATTTAGCAATTTGACAAGTAGTACAATTTAGAGACTCATTAGTAACAGATCCTAAAAGACCTTGAGACACAAGAGGACGCAGTTTGCCAAGAGAACTATGAGTAAGACGTTGATGGCAAATCTGAATGGAAGAGGTGGTGGAAGCAACGCAAATGTTTGACACGTGGGGAACATGCAGTTGAGTGAGCTCAAATAGCCTTCCAATCTTACATCTAGTCCCTATGAGTTATCCCATCTGTGGGTCTTGCACACGATAGCCAAAGGAAGAAAAAGTAAGTTCATAACCAATATCACATAATTGACTAACAGAGATAAGGTTAAAATTTAGTTTAGGAATGAGATAGGTGTCAGGTAAACTTATATTAGATAGAGAGATAGAATCCTTATGACTTACATGCATAAAAGATCCATCAACAGTGTGGATAGAATGAGCAGTGTCATTTTTAGATAAGGATGAAAATAAATGAGATGTAGAGGTCATGTGGTTACAATAGGCAGAATCTAAATACCATTTAGAATTACCTAGTGTAGTGGAAAGGGTTGCAAGAGTATCGCCATTCTCAGGAGTATTACCATTATCAGAAGAAGAAATAAGTTATTTAAGAAGAGACTCAAGATCACTGGCAGAGAAGGCATACTGAGAATATTCAGGAGATTCATTGGCAATTGCAGTGGTGGCAAATACAGGCCTAGAACAACTGGGACGAGGTTGATTCCTGTTCTGGTCTTGTGGAAGAGGACGAGTAGGACAATTCTGATTTAAATATCTTGGTTTCTTGCAATATTTGCAACAATTTGAAGTAATATGACCCCTTTGCTTGCAATTGTGACATTCAATAGTGGGGCAGTCAGAGTAGGAATGCCCTGACTTTCGACAGTGACGGCAAAATTTCGTTGCCTTATTTGGAACGGCAAAGGCAAGATCAGCTTTGGGACGAACAAGACCCAATCTAGTTTCTTCAGACTTGAGACGTGGAAGGGCATCCTCAAGTGTGGGCAAAGGATTCTGATGTAGTACGGATGCGCGGACAAGTTCATAATCATCAGTAAGAGCCATCAAAAACTGGATAAGACGAGTATGATTATGATGAGTCTCATATGTTTTTAAATTAGTTGCATCTTTCAGAGAAGGCTCACATGAGGTCAGCTGATCCCAAATAACTTCCATCTGTGCTAAAAACTCATAAACATGTTGACCAGTTTGTTGTTTCAAAGTATTAAGTTCCTTCAACAATTGATACTGATGTGATAAATCAGAGATAGTGTAGCGTTGCTTTAAATGATCTCATACCTCTTTGGCGTTCTCATAATGCTCAAACTGTAGATGAATACCAGGAGTAGATGTATTGCGAAACCAGGTAATGATCTGATGGTTCTTGCTATCACATTCCTCTAATTTATCAGCATAGGCTTCAGCAGTATCAGTAGAACTTTTGGTGGGGCTCTTTATATCACTTGTCACATATCGCTAGAGTTTGCGACCTTTCAAAAAACTGCGCATTGCTTCGACCCAATATGAATAATTTGAGCTATTAAGAACAACTGGAATAGGAAGCGAAACATCAGATTTTTCCATTATAGCAAAATAAATTCAAAAACAGCACTATCAGAGCCGAATTGACAAAAACTGAGTGCAAAAATGAAAAAATCTCACCGAAATACTTAAGGAAGGGTCCACAAGGGATAGTTAACATGCGGTCAACAGAGTCAAACATATAGTCAACACTTTGGTCAACGGTCAACACACGGGCAACACAGGCGCGGGTCAGGTGCGAGTCGAAAGAGAGACTTGGAGGCAGTCAGAAGGATCAGAATAGAAGAGGACCGATGGTGGACCTTGGGCACCAAAAAAAAAAACACCAAAAAATTTACCGAAAGAGAGACAGAGACCTAAGCTCTTGATATCATGTAGAAACATAGGAAGATGAGAAAATGTTTGTATATTTTTTTAGTACAAATATACAATGAGGTGCTCCTATTTATAGGGTAGGAGAAAATAAAACAAAATCGAACTAATCCTATACATAAAGTCTAATTATTAATCTTAATCTAATTACAAGATAATAACAAATAAACAACAAATCAATCACTATAATAACAAATCAATCATATAATAACAAATCAATCACTATCATAACACCTTTTATAAATAATTCAAATGAATTTATCTTTTTCTTATTGATATAATAATGATACTAAAATTTGAATTTATAATCTTATATAAATTATTCAAATCTCCCAGTTGAATCTTAATAACTTTAAATAAGTTTATAGTGTGAGAAATTTGTGAGATAAAAACCTAGTATCACTATTCAAAACAAAGAATAGCTAAGAGAGGGCAGAGGTTTACATCACCAATTGGTAGAGGTGGAGGGGGAAGAGCTTGCGCCATCCCCTCCTGTGCCACACTTGGCTCTCATGCATCCATTCAAATTTTATATTACGTGGTCTTCCTACTTTTATTTATTAACTTCTCTATTCAGAATTTTTATAATTTTTTATAAATGATAAAACTTGATATGTAGAAATTAGAAAGTGAGGATAAGCTAAATTACAAGTCCATTAGTATTTGTGAAATTTGACCACAAGAACAAACAATCTTAGGGAAGAAAAAAAAACTAAACAGACAATTTAGCCCTTAAAAATATCCTACACTTACAATTTTAGTTCTTACATTTATATGTGTATATAAATGAGTCCTTAAAATTTTATACATAGAGTTCTTTTAAAGTGATCTTATTTGTAAAATAAACAAATAAAATAGTATTAATTTTTAAATCATTTAGTGAGTTAGAATTATGAAGAACTTTAGATTAATAAATTAAATTAAAAGTGTGTACATTTTTACTTACTCACTTTAGAATAATTTTTTTTAAATTTTATTTACGAAGAAAGAGCTTGTTTTCAATATATTTTGTTGGCAAGAAAATAATTTAACTTTTGTATTTTCAGTATGATAAATCGATTATAAATTCGTCTGATTAAATGGGCAAAAAATTTATTACCAAAAGTATTATAGTTCAACATCTCCAAAAAATTTAAACTATTAGATAAAGGTATATAACTCATTTTATTATGTCTCCAACAAAAAAATCATGTCATCAAATAAGAAGTACTTATAAATTTAAAAGTAAACTTGTAGGATAAAAGAATATTTCACTTATATAATTTAAAAGTTCATGGCTTTATTATTTCACTTATAAAATTTAAAATACTACAAGTACTGTTTGGGTGTTATGGAATAGTGAAATTCATAAATAAATGTTTTGTAATAATTTTTTTTTTGTGACGAAGTTTTACTAGACCTAAAGGAAAGGAAAATAATAATATGGAGAATCAAATCCTCATCACGTAACCATAGTTCTCTAGTAAAAATTAGGGAAGATTTTGTGCATTTTGAAATTCTTCTTATTTAGAAAAAAAAAAAACACGGTGGAGATGTTAAAGTATAAAGTTATTGTGACAAAAGATATAAAATTCCAAAAAAAAAAAAACACTTCCCATAAAGTTTAACGATCTATCATATTTTTCTATTTCTAATTTAATTTGACACTTTTATTTTATAATATTTACGTTTATATTTTTAAAGACTGAAAACACTTTGTCACTACTTTTTATTTACCAAATTATAAATTACTAATTATGTGAAAGTCACACTATTTTCATTACATTTTCACTAAATAAAATTATAAAAATTATGAGTCAATATTTTAAAAATCACAACATTCTCAAACAAGCTTTAATCAACTTCGAAGATATCTAAAAAGCCACTTGAACTAATGGGCCCATCTATGTGAGATGGGGAGAAAAGTTTGACCATTTTATGGTTAAAGAGTTTGAGTTGCATATTAAATTTTATAAACTCTTTATATAGAGAGAGAAAAAAAATAGTCATTAATTAGACCATATACTCTGGTTAAATTCTTATATTTTTATCTTGCTACAAACTTTTTTATTTGACTTATATAGGACCATTTGCTTGACCAAACAACCAACAGTACCAGGATTTACCGCACAACTGATAAAAAATAGTTTAATATAGACACTATCCCCAAAAAAGAAAAATAATCTTCCCCACGAGAAAAAATAAAAATAAAAACCCCACCGGCGGCTCAGCGTACAACTTTTGATCGCAGTGATTCAGCCATCATGTGCTGATTTTTTTCTAAACAAAACAATGTGCTGATGTTTTTGGTATAATTGGATAAATATTTAATTAATTGTTTTTCACTTACAAAGCGCACCAGATGAATCATAAAATAAGTGATAGCTTATATTTGTTTTTTTTTTTTTATCATGATAGTAATGAGATATAAATTTATACTCTCATGTATAAACTATTCAAATTCTTCACTACTAGCAGCTTATATTTGTTTTAAGTTTTAATAATAAGGTATATTGCAATGCAACGAAATTATTTCCAGTTTGGTCACAAATAGAAAGATTAGCCATATATCATTCTCAAAATGAGGTAAGTGAAGTGTTTTGTCAATTTCTATTCATTATGATCAAGTTCAAGTCAAATATAGACAATTTTTATTTATAAAAATGAATAATTATTTCTTTTGAAACATAATTAAATACAACATCAATTATGATATTTTGAATTATTTGAATGATCGATCCACTCTTCAACCCTCAAAACAAATATTAATTAGACTAAAATACATTCAACTATTAGTTATGATGCTTATCGTGACATTCGTTGAATATACATGTTTTTCATAGGAAATGTTCCGGATCGAATTTTGGGTTAATAGTTCAGGAACAACTTGACCTATCAAAATAATACTTAGATATTATTATGCATTATCTTAGTAAATATATCTACTTATTTATTAGGTATAAATCTTTCAAGTATCCTCGATGGATGTAAAAGTTAATTACATCCCGCATAAACAGAGAAATTAGTTAAAATATATCGCAATCTCTAATGGATTCTAATATTAAATAACTGTATTTAATACATATTGCACTCATCCTAAAACGCTCCAACAAATGCTATGTCAAGTCTCAAAGGTATGGATCTGATATGATATATAGACTTTCTTCATTGTATACGGTCATCGAAGTGCCTTTTACAGGTACCCACTCCCTCGCACTACCGCTACCACTACCGTGCTATGAAGGAGTCCACCCTAAACCACCGTAACATGCCTATCTCAAGTATACCTCTAAATTCACTTCAGAATATTAGCGCTGTCTGTGGGAATGATAAACTTCTATTCCCACTCAACCATGATGAACATAAGACAAAACTTGAGGAGAGGGAACGCTGCATAAACCTCCGCAGGCCAAAAGCGGGGATCAACGACGCAACGATGCCCTTTCCAACCCGTTCTACCACTAGTCGCTGAAACCTCCGCTGCGAGAAACTAGACACCCACGACAGAGCCTCTGTGCGATGGGCATTAAACATCGCTTTCTGACGAGAGCCCTCACCCATCACGCAGGGTTCCTATGACGGAAAGACTTGGAATTCGCACACAAGGAGCCAACTCTAACGTTCATAGGTCCAAAATCCTAGTGCACAACCTTTATGGGTCGCACCTCGAAAGAAAATACCTAAGCGGATAAACCCAAATGGAGATCGTGATATGCCCAAACAAGTTACAAACATGATGCCAAAAAAAAAAGGGGGAGAGTGGCTGAATGCGAGGAGAAAGAGATTAGCAACTCATCTCCTTCCTCACACAAGGAGAAACATAGCAGCCATGGAAAACCCTTTTGGGTTTCGTCCAAGATGGTATATAATGGCCATCCCATGGTTCACAGCTGACCACCACCTCGGGCAACCACCATTGCGTTCAACCGGCAACCACCATCGCGCTTGGTCGATGACCACCATCACACCTCCACCGGTGCCGCTCGTCTCATTGACATCTACCCGCCGCCTTTTACTGCCAGTCTACCTAGATCTAGCTGTTTCCGCTCATCTAGAATTGGAGTTCTGGATCCCTAGATTTGAGTCAAGGTTCGTGACCACCACGCCCAGACCCAGTGGCTCAAGCGGCCACTTCAAGTTTATGGTCATCGCGAGATCTGAGTTGACTGTGACCAAACCCAACTACTCAAGCGGCCACTTCAAGTTCGTGATCACCACAAGATCCAATTTGGCGCCCACCATGGGGAGACTCAGCGGCCATGAGTACAACGTGAAGGATATGCCCGAGCAGGCTTCGAACGTCTTGAGATTAGGCTCACTAAGGTCAAAATTCCTGGTCTCATGCCTTGTCACACAAAGTTAGGCCCCTCTCGACCCATCAGTGGCACACCACCAACTCCCCTTTCTAGGCGCTCCACATCGTATGACAACCATCATCTTCCGTAAGTGGCACGATTTGCTTATGTTAACAAAAACACAGATCTACGGAAGAAATAGCGATTTCTGGAAAGAAGGGGAGGAAATAGAGCATTGGTGCGCTTTCGTTTGATGAGATCTGTGATGCTTGTTGCCTTCTCTAGGCGCTTTGTGTTGTACGCCACCGTCGCTGTCTCTCCTCCAATCCCACGGCCAAACAAACCCAAATCCTGCAAAAATGGTGGCTTGGTGTATGACTTTAAGCATGAAGCTATGATCGTACAGGGTAAGAGGCCAGCTTGTGCAGAGCCTTTCTTCAGGTTGTGTAGGTCCTGGCAGAGGAACCAGATTATCTTCAAGTAGGAATTGATGGCATCAACTAGTATGGCCTGTAGCGTGCAAAAGAAAATAAAAGTCATATGCTAAGCGAGGTTAATGTGTGAGGGTAAAAAAAAATTACAGCGAAGTAGATGTATTGTGCATCTGATGAAGGAAATAGGCATCGGTGCAAAAGAAAATGGTGTATGTTGTCTTGCAAAAATTATTGGAATGTGCAGTTGCCTTATCATAAAATTATATTGTGCTGCACGTTATAGTCATAAGGTGAAAAACCAAGGCAGTAGTAGTCATCCATGATGGGCATGACATTATCCTCAACCATAATTTCAACCAAATGGTGATTCTTAAGGAGAAGACCATAGTTAATGCTTCAGAGCACTTCAACAAAAGTTTTTGTCTAACATCAACATCATCTAAGCTAGTGCTTCAGCCGCGACCTCGAGTCTACAAGTTCTTTGGCCTGACATAACCCATAAGGTTACCACACCTTGGTGATGTTTGAGGAAGACAAGGTCCGAAGAGGATCATCTACTCCGATATCTATACATGATGGCCAGATAGGGGAATCCACTTGACAATTATCTAGCCTAACCTTAACCTATAAATCGACCAGGTTTACAGAGGTTAAGTGCATTCTTATACTTAAAGTCTCGAAGGACCCTCAAGCTAGAAGACGCATTGAGAATGTCTACTGAGTCCGTTTCTTATGGGATCTGAAATTTCTTTAAAGTCTCAGGACCCTCAAGCTAGAAAATGCTTCGAGAATGCCTTGAGTTCATCCCCATGGGACTTAATAGTCCAGGTTAAGAGGAATAATAACCCACAAAACTTGTTTGAGTGTTTTGGTCATGAGTTATGGTTCCACACCCAATGCTCAACACTTGGCCATGACCATTCTGTGGTTATGAAATAAAGTGGCAATGCGGATTATGGCATCTATGGTTCACCATCAAGTATCCACCGAAAATATCTTATGTCGCATGGACTATTGTATTCCTAGAAAATGAGTTTATCTCCAAATGAATCAGTGGGAGAAAAGTAGAACTTGAAGAAATTCAAGGCTCACAGAGTAGCAACGAACCGATGGTGGAAATAGAGCAGCATCCACAAAGTGTTGTGGAACAACAGCCTGCTCTAGTAGCACAAGACATGCGTAGGTCTAACAAGATTCGTCATCAACTAGAAAGATATGGATTTCTCATGACCCAACAAGATAACATATTGCTCATGGATTAAGATGAGTCTGTGACTTACCAGGAAGCCATTATTGGCCTAGAATCTGAGAAATGGCTTGAGGCCATGAGATCTGAAATGGAATTCATGTATGCCAACCATGTATGGAGCTTGGTTGACCCACCTGAAGGGGTAAAACCTATTGGGTGCAAGTGGGTTTTCGAGAAAAAAATCGACATGGATAATAAAGTGCATACCTTTAAGGCGCAATTGGTGGCTAAAGGTTTCAAACAAATTCATGGTGTAGACTATGATAAGACTTTTTTCCCAGTTGCGATGCTTAAATCCGTTCAGATCTTGCTTGCTATTGCAGCATACCATGATTATGAAATCTGAAAAATGGATGTTAAAACTGTTTTCCTTAATGGAAATATTCTTGAGGATGTGTACATGACACAACTTGAGGGTTTTGCCACTCTAGAGGATGCTGGAAAGATGTGCAAGTTGCAATGATCTATTTATGGATTGAAGCAAGCTTCCAGAAGCTGAAATCTTTGTTTTGATGATATAATAAAATAGTTTGGTTTCATTAAGAATGAAGAAGAATCTTGTGTCTACAAGAAGGTTAGTGGGAGCATAGTTGTCTTTTTGGTGTTGTATGTAGATGACATGCTACTCATCGGAAATAACATCCCTACCCTAAAGTCTGTAAAGACTTGGTTAGGGAAGTGCTTTTCTATGAAGGACTTGGGTGAAGCCACCTATGTGTTAGGTATTAGGATCTATAGAGATAGATCACAGAGACTGCTTGACCTAAGTCAGAGTGCATACATAGATAAAGTATTAAAACAATTTAACATGCATGAATCCAAGAAATGACTCTTGCCTATGTCGCATGGTGTAAGCCTATCTAAGGCTCAATCCCTTACCACCTAGGATGAGAGGGATCGCATGAGTAAGATTCCATATGCATCTGCAATTGGATCTATCATGTATGTCATGTTATGTACTCAACCAGATATCTCGTATGCTTTAAGCATGACGAGTATGTACCAATCTGATCCCGGTGAGAGTAACTGGACTGCTGTCAAGAACATCCTTAAGTACTTGAGAAGGACTAAGGATTCGTTCTTGGTATATAGAGCCGAGGATGAGCTAGTTGTAAAGGGTTACACTGGTGCTAGCTTCCAAACCAATAAGGATGACCCTATATCGCAATCGGGTTATGTTTTTTGCCTGAATGGTGGGGCTGTGAGCTGGAAGAGTTCAAAGCAGGAGACAATCGCCGATTCTACCATAGAGGCTGAGTATTTTGTTGCCTCTAATATAGCATAGGAGGCCGTTTGGATCAGGAAGTTCATTTCTGAACTTGGCGTTATTCCTAGCATTGTGGATCCAGTGGACCTCTATTGTGATAATAATGGAGTCATTGCATAAGCTAAGGAGCCTAGATCAATGATCTAAACATATACTTAGGTGCTTCCATCTCATTCGAGAGATCTTCGATAGAGGAGATGTGAAGATATGCAGAGTACCAATAGATGATAACATTGTTGATCCACTGACGAAACCTCTTGAACAACAGAAGCATGAGGGTCACACTAGGTCTTTAGGCATTAGACATATGCCTGATTGGCTCTAGTGCAAGTGGGAGATTGTCGGTGTATGCCCTAGAGGCCGATACATTTTGTCTGTATTTATATACATTGTATTATGCTATTTTTAATATATGAGACATTTCATTTGTTATGTTCTTTTTTATAAACATAATAAAATACTTAAAATAGTAAGTTTGATGCCATAAGATATCAAGTGGATGACTTGATCGTGAGATCCTATTGGATAAAACACAATTCTTAAATGTCCCTAGTCAAGTATTATTGTTAATTAGGACAATAATAATGCATTGAGACTAGTATGTGCGTAGACTGATGGTCATATCTCACGGGTCATGGATATGAGATATCAAGTCTTCACATGGGTACATATTAGAGTAATAATGTACTGGACAGACCTACCATGAGAACGCTACATGGATCGTTACGTGAGTGTTATAAGCGATTCTCATAGTGATAATAGTGTGTGTGGTCCTTTGACCTGAAATCACTATGATTCCTACATAAGAAGTTGTGTGTTTTAATGTCGTCAAACATCATTTGTAACAAGGTGATTATAAAGTCGGTTATTGGACATACCGCAAATCATGCAGAGGGATGTGAGTGATCTAGATGGGATTTGTCTCTCCTACATAACATGAGCGATATCTTCGGGGGCCCTGATTGAGTGAGACTGCGAAATGTGTGGCCATACTTAAATGAGTCGATATGAGATATCAATCTCATTTGTTGTTATTAAGTTTACTCGGGTATCAGGAAATGAAGGATTGAACTATACAAGGGTGACGCATTCCACGCCTTATGTTCAATCTAGATATCTGGACAAAGGGACTAAACTACACGGAAACATTAGTCAAGAAAGGTTATGTCAAATCAATGACATTCTTCATACTTGGGTGGCAGCGATGTGTTTCTAGTTATCACTCACTACTTGTAATATTAAAATGAGATTTTAATATTACTGCCAATGTTATGAGAACCTGCAGGGTCGCACACATAGAGCAGACTAAATTAGAGTAATTAGAATCCAAGTTGGACTGGGATTCAATCGTGGGCCGGACTCATAACAGATGAGTCTAGGGTTGCACAACTTATCTTACTACTACTCACACTCACTTAAGGTAGTCACTATTATAAATAGTACTGCTAAAGGGGTTGCGAGGTATGCATTACAGAACCCTAGCCGCACTTACAGAAAGTGAGTGGGAGAGTGAAAGGTTTCTTCTCTTCTCTTCGTAGCTAGCACTGTGTGAGAGAGGCGTGACTCCTATTTACGGATGTTGGACGTTCGTGAATCTGTCCGTGTGGATACCATAGAGACATCATCACTATTGTGATGTTGGTGACTCACACCACTTGTTTTGATCACGCTTCAAGAGGTAAACAATTTTAGAAACTCAGATTATGGCTTTTTTGCATGGATCCTTGGTGGGAATTTTGTTTTTCCACTGCGTGATGTTTCTGTAATTCCCAATAGACACCCTAGTAGGAATTCACTTGTGGCATGCAGTTGAGACCCCCTGAGCTACACGTGGGGCAACGTATGACATACCTCAGACGACAAAATGACAACGTAAGCAGAGCGATCCAACTCGGATCCCAACCTTACATGTCATCTTCAGAGGCATACTATGATATGTCACAGACCTCAGACCTTTCAAAACATCATGAGATCCGGCGTTAACTATGACTTGGATCCCTTTGTTCACTGCGTATCGTGTGCTTCTGCTAAATGTGGGTACCTTGACATTTAGTTGTCCCATTTAAGCACCAAGCTAGGGGCAACTATTCTAGACCGGATTTTGGGTTAGTAGTTCAGGAGCAACCTGTTCTATTAAAGTAATACCCAAATATTACTAAGCGCTATCTTGATGAGTATATCTGCCTATTTATTAGACATAAATCTCTTAAGTATCCTTGATGGATATGAAAGCTAATTATATCCCACATAAACAGGGAAATTCGTTAAAAGGAATCACAATCCCTGGTGGATTCTAATCCTAAATAATTGCATTTATTCCAAATTGCACTCATCCTAAAACACTCCTATAAATACTATGCTAAGTCTCAAAGGTATGGATCTCATTTGATATACAGACTGCCTTCATTGTGCATTTTCTAACTTGAGTGTCGGAGTGCCTTTTGTAAGTACCCACGCCCTCGTACCACCACTATCGTTGTTGTGCTACAGAGGAGTTCACCTTCAACCATTGTGATGTGCCTACCTCAGGTACACATCTGAATTCACTTCAGAATGGGGAAAAAATGTAAAAACGAATGGTTTGCTTTGTTATTTGGGTAAATAACATAAACTCCGTAACCATAAAAAAAACATTAACTCATCTTAAAGTTTGTTGAAATTACACATAACCCCATTCTTTCTAGAAGTTGATACCTTGCCCCCATTTAAGTGACGACGTCAAAGGCTATGTGAGAATATTCTTAACCAAGGTCAGCTTATTAAAATCCAGAAAGATAAAAAAAAAATCGATTGATAGCTGAAGTTGACTATTGCAAGTAGGTATAGAGGAGTATATGAATAGGAGCTTCGATGAGTGACTTAAAATAGGGGAAGTGCAGGCTTGCTCCAAACTACCCAAGCATCATGTGCAAAGGGTGGCAATAGCTAGGCATTATGAAGGTGCATAAGGTAAAGAAACTTCACCCATTACAAATGGGCATGGCATCAAGTCACACTATAGACCCAGCCGCAAGTTCTACAAGGCTACGGTTCCTAAACAAGACATGTTGATGAGGTAGACATGCTTCAATAAGGAGTTCAAAGTCTGAAGCACACAAGAATTGACTTTATTACAATTGCCAAGAGAAGTCATGTGGTTACTTTAAGTGAGCAAATCCAGTTGAAGTCCATCAAGTTGAACCTGTGCCAGGGGTACATTCCCAGTCAACAAATATAAAGGTTGTGAGCCAACTCCTAGTGGAGTTTGAATATGTAAAAGTAGAACTTGGGTTGATCAGGGAGAAGATGCAAGCAATTAGTAGTAGGAGTGTCCAGTGGGTCGGGTCAACTCGCGAACTCGTTGGTTTCGACCCAACACAACCCATAAAATGCAGGTTGGGTTGGATTCGCGGGTTGGGTTGGGTTAAAAAATGCTTCAACCCACAGTGTGTAGGTCAGGTAGTAGATTGGAACACATCCAACTTGTACAAACACAACCTACCCATGTTTGTTTTAGTAAAAAATCGTTTAGACGATAAAGAGTATATAAAAAAATAGAGAATGAAGTCAATGATTATGTCAATACATATGACATGCATGATGACACTAACTTCGATTGGTTAGACTAATTTGTTGTTTGAGTTATGACTAGCTTTATTTAGTTTATTTCAGACTTAGTAAGACTTGTTAGTTATTAATTTGTTATGCACTTATTGACTTATAGTGTTTAGTTTATTTGAGATTGAGACTTATTATGTTTGTGTAAGGTGGGTTGAGACTTATGATGTTAATTTGTTAGATTAAGACCTATTATGTTTGATATTGAGACTTATGATGTTAATTTGTTAAATTTAATATTTTAACTTTTTTTTGGATTTTTTTTTTAAAATGTTGGACCCACGGGTTGGGTCGGGTTGAGCAAAAAAAATCTCTTCAACCCAACCCACTACTCTGGTGAGCGGGTTGGGTCTAAAAATATTGCTAAACCCACCCAATAGATACCCCTAATTAGTAGTAGCAACTACATATTAGGGGTGGCAAATCTTATGTTGTATGTGGTTTTATGTTTAATGCTTTGTGTCATCTTGATTGTAGTGTGCTATTAAGTGATGTTGAGTAAATGTGGTGGATGTTTTCATTTAATACTTTGTTTATCATTATGATGCAAGCAATTATACAATGTAAGATATAGATTTGATAAAAAAAAAAAAAACTTGCTCCATAACTTAATTTGCATTCACATAACTGAACTTGAGGTCGATCTTTGCACTAATAAGATAAAAGAGGCATAAACAAAGACAGAAAAAAGTCAATGTGCATATAGGACTAGTATACATGGTTCCCTGTACTTGCCAATTACAAAATAAATGCCTCTAATGCTATATAGTAGCAGCTAACAAACCAGTTCCCATATTTGTCTTATAACCCAAAAAAAAAATGCTTAAAAAAATAGGTTAACATAGGCAAGATCCAACCAACATGTACAATTGTTGCTACCCCCTATCAGACAAATTCAATGCAATTGTTATACCAAAAAAACGTAAGACCAGCACATGGTCTAGAATGTAGCATATTCACTCTAACTTCCAATAATGGTGCCTTCACCAACTTGATTTGCATTAGAAGATGTCCCTAATGGATTGCAATTAAAGATGGCTCTGCATCATTAACATTGTTTAGTTGGCTTGATTCACCTAGGTGTAATGTTTTATCAAGTGGCTTCAAACTCAAGAAGGAGGATGAATTGAGTTTATAAAATATTTTCGCAAATCTTTCACAAAACATTTGTATATCAATTTTTGTTGAAACTATTGATTGATTGAAGTAAATAGATAGATGAGATTGATCACTTCACTCACAAATAAATAAGCCAAGATAAGAAGTATTCAAGCAAGCATATAAAATTAAAGCACAAAAGTAAAGAGATAGAGTTGAGAAGAGCAAACACAAGGATCTATCCTGGTTCAGGCACCCCTTGTGACTTACGTTCAGTCCTCAAGTGAACCGCCCGATATTTTCCAATAACTTTTAAGTTTGAACAAGTGCTTGAAAACCTTTAAAACTGAGAGCACTCAACACACCTCTAGGACGCCTTATCCTTTGTGCTTGAGCCTCAAAATAGGGATACCTCACCCTTTATAACTTTAGAGTGATACCTCACCCTCTTTACAAATAAGGGATACCTCACCCTTTACTCTATCAAGGGATACCTCACCTTTTTATCTCTTGAAGGATAGCTCACCCTCTTTTACAGGAAATCAAAGAAAGATTGAATGATAAACTCTTAAAAGAGTAGATATTACAAATTGAAGCTCAATGAGCATTAAGGAATCATACACTAAAGCTCAAACAGGGGTTTATGAGAAAAGATAGTTAAAACTCGTGTTCAATACTCAAGAATGATTTTCAAATTGATTTCCCACTTGTCTTTAATGCCCAAACACTTATATTTATAGCTCAATACATTTAAGAGCCATTGGAGGTGGCTGAGAGCATTAAATGCTAGAAATTAGTAGATGTTTTTATTTCCTGACACCCCAAATAACATATTATTTATTTCCAATAACATATTATTGTGCACAAATAACAGATTATTAGTTTCGCATAACAAATTATTTGTATTATTAGGAAACATTGTAGAACGCAAATAACAAGTTATTTTGAGGCCATAATCAGTTAGGAGCTTTTAAAATTAGGAGGCACATTCCTGATTTTGTGAGTAACCAGTTATGGATATTCCATAATCAATTATTCCATTTTTAAAAACAAAAGGCGCATTCTAACTTTGCAAATAACCTATTATGGTTTTTAGATAATCTATTATTTGGTTTCATATAATCTGTTATTGAATTTAGATAATATATTATTGGCTTGTCAAGAAAAGATGATTTCTAAAGGATTTTGCAACCAAAGATTCCCAAAACCTTTTCAACCTTTCTAAAATCTTTTTGTTCTAACTTGATCAATATTTTCACAAGTATATAACATGATTTTGCAAAGAGATTTAAGTTGAATAAAAAATAAGATATAAGCTTAGTGTGATTCCTATTTACCTTTACACAAGATCTTAAGTCTTATAAGCTAAACTTGAAGATCCTTGGGACTTGATCTTTGCACAACCATTTATTTCTTGTTTGTTATCATAAAAACCATTGGCATTACCAATGCTAATTACATAATGGTCCCAAACTCGGAGGATTTCCATAGGTCCTCTTGGCTTGAGAAGTAGACATATTTCCTTCTTTCCTTTTCCCTTTTTACTTAGACTTGGATTTCCCTTTGTCCTTGGAGTTGGATGTAGTTTTAGCACTTGACACTTGCCTTAGTTGAGGTGGTCCACTATGGCCACTATCAGATGGTTCCTGGATTCTTATACCTGAGCTGGACCTATTTCCCTTGCCTTGCAACATATTAATTTCCATTAACCAATACCAACAACTAACAATGAGCAAATAAATGTCAAACAACACTGATAATAATGTATTTTATGCATTTTATAATCCTCTTACTAGGTTTCTTAAGGTTCAATTTGGCTTAATTAAGTTGATTTTGTCACATTTTATGAAATTAAGCTTAATTGATCATTGAAGAAATTATTGCTTGAATTATCATTAATTTGGGTGATTGCATTCTTAAGTAAAGTGGCCACAACTTGAGTTGTAATTATCTGATTAATGTGATTCTGGTCTTGTTGGAAAGTTAAGATAATTCTCTAATAACTATTCACTTGATAGCAAGAGCCACATTAATAGCAATATATTTCATTCATTGTATAACCTTTTCACTTGGCTTTTTCAGTAAACTGGCTATAATTTAAGTTACAAATATCCGATGGATGTGATTTTGGTCTTGTTTTTAAGCTAAGATAAATTTCTACAACTTTCATGAAGGTCTCAAGACCAGAAACACATGTTTGGATAACTCAAATTGGAGTTGAAGCAAAATCTAGCATTTTGAACTTGACAGCTTGACATTTATGCACTCATTTTGATAGTGGAAGGTTAAGACTCATATCTACAACTTTCATGAAGAACACAAAAGCTAATTCGGATTCCTTGAAGGTGATATTGGGCTTGGAAGTCAAAACAGAGGTGCTAGATTTGGGCCTGACCCATGAGCAGTAACTGGGCTATATCTTGGGCTGTGGTTATTGGATTTGGCTAAACTTGGTGTCTCTGGAAAGCTGAGACAATTTCCTAAAACTTTCATGAAGACCACTTGGCTCAATTCTGGCGCATGCCATGAGCTAAGAGTAGAGACATTTCGGAGACAAGAAAGTCCATAATTTCAGCTCATTCATCATCTATTTTGATTTTACTTCTTATCATCAAACAACTCCATTGTCTTCTTACACTCCTTGAACTCTATAAAAGGAGGCAAAGGCTGAACATTTGAGGGTGTTAGTTAGCTTAGAGTTTAGTTTATGCTATTGTGTTATTAGTTTTCCTTTGTATAGTTTCTATTGTTCTTAATTGAAGTTATGTTCATCATCTTCTTCTTCTCTCTTTCTTTCTTCTTGTCTATGAGTAACTAAATCTTCATCTTGCTTGGGTGAAAAGGTGAAGCTCTTGGTAATAAGTTAAGGTTAGATTAATTTCTTTCTTGTGCTTTAAATGATATATTTTTATGTGATATTTATATGAGTTGTATGTTGTTTCCAATTAATTTAGAAACTCTTCTTGTATAATGAATATCTTGATCCATTGTAGACAATAGGATTGGCACAGTGGATGCTTTTGACGATTTACAAGTATTGGTAGATAATTATTAGAACCATTATATGATTACATGATTGAACTTTGAATGTTAAATCTTTCGATTGACATCTTCATTATGCATGATTTCAATTGAGTTATAAAACGAAATAATCTTGTTTTTAATTTATTACCAAGAGTCAATCTTCTAACCCAAGCAAATCTTTTTCATCTGTGAACAACTTATATCATTTTTAGTATTGTGACAAATCTTCTCTGTACTTCAAATAATTTTCTCTTCATCAATTCCCTGTGGATCGACCTCGGACTCCCGAGAATTTACTACTTGAAACAACCTGTACTTGGGTTTGAAACTATATAATTTTATTCCACCAAGTTTTTGGCGCCGTTGCCGGGGACTTGATTTGAAGTTCTAATATATTGAGGTTCTCTTTCTATAAGTAAACTTCATTATTAGGTATATTCTTCCTCTACTCTTTTCATTTTTATTTATCTATTTACTAACTTAATAACTAACTTATTAACTAACTTTTATATTTACGTCATTTATTTACGTTTTTTATTTATTTATTTTCGTTTTTATTTTTTATTTTATTTTTTTTATTTACGCTTTCTATTATTGTTACTATTATTATTATTATTATTATTATTATTATTATTATTATTATTATTATTATTATTATTTACGCTTTATGCTTACTAACTATCTAACATTTAAATTAAATCATTTATTTTTCGCATCTAACATTTAAATTCTGTCATTTATTTTTCCGCAATCTAACATTTAAATTCTGTCATTGATTTTCCGCATCTAACTTTTAAATTGTCATTTATTTTTCCGCAATCTAACTTAATGAAATAATTTTTCTTCTTCTCTTCTCTTTCGCCGGCTCTGTGGGGCTCTACCACTCTCTGGTTTTCATATTTTAAATTTACGTTCTACACTTTATTTTCTGTATTTTATTTTTTACACTTTATTTTTTGAATTTTTATTTTTATTTTTATTTTTTGGTGGCTGGTTTATACCACATCCTTCTTAATATTTAACGGCCGGTGTCTACCGCCTACTTGTACATTATTTTTATTAATTGTCACTTATTTATGCTTAACTAGTATCGCGATTCAAATTCTGCTCGTTTGGTTAAAATTAATCCTAGTAATTTATATATTAATTTATTTGAAGCACAATCACACACAATTAACACAATAGCTGAATTTGAAGGTGCACATGCTGAACATAATAATCAAACACAACGAGCTGAAAATGAAAGTATACATGTTGAACATGGAAATCAACCATTGCGAACTATGCATGCATATTTGCAACCACTTCGAAATTCTAGTCCAACATATTTTATCTTTCCACTTACTGCTAATAATTTTAGATTTAAGCCGGGTATGATTTCTTTACTTCCTAATTTCCATGGTTTAGAAAATGAAAGCCCATATTTACATCTAAAAGAATTTGAGGAAGTCTGTATTGCTTTCAATGATCAAAATTGCAGTGAAGAGATTGTTAAGCTTAAATTGTTTCCTTTTTCTTTGAAAGATAAAGCAAAAACTTGGCTTAACACTTTGAAACCAAGATCAATTGGCACATGGCAAGAAATGCAAAGTGAGTTTCTAAAGAAATTTTTTCCAACACATAAAAGCAATGCTTTAAAAAGACAAATCCAAAATTTTTCCCAAAATTCAAATGAAGCTTATTTTCAAAGTTGGGAATGTTTTAAAGATGTGTTAAATTCTTGCCCACATCATAGTTTTGAAAAATGGCGGACTATAGACTTCTTTTATGAAGGTTTAACACCTGAAACTAAACAATTTATGGAAACGATGTGTAATGGCGAGTTTCTTGATAAAGAACCCGAAGAAGCTTTAGATTATTTAAACTATTTGGCTGAAAATTCTCAATCTTGGCATGGTATTAATCCTTCTGAAAATTCAATTAGATATAACCTTGCAAATGCAGGAAAAGGAAAATACCATCTTAGTCAAGAAGAAGATCTAAATGCAAGGTATGCTAATTTGGCTAGAAATGTTGAATATATGAAATTTGGGAAAATAAAATAAGTCAAATCTGTGCAAAATGAAGAAATTTGTAGCATTTGTGATGAATTAGGACACTCGACAAATGAATGTCCTAATATTCCTGTTTTTAAAGAAGTTGTGCATAAGCAAGTAAATGCAATGAACAATTTTAAAAAGTCATTCACCTCTTCTTTTTCAAATTCTTACAATCCAGGATGGAGAAATCACCCGAACTTCAGTTGGAGGAATAATAATCAAGCACAATTTATGCAACCACCACCTCCTCAGGAACAACAGGATTCTCAAAATTCTCAAGGATATGCGCCTTATGTCCCACTATATAGGAAAAACCTTGAAGGAACATTGAGTGCATTCATAGAAAAGCAAGAGGCCATCAATAAACAAAACACTCAAACCATGATAGACATAGAAGACACTCTTTCCAAGCTTACTTCTACACTCACCATTCACGAGAAAGGAAAATTTCCTTCTCAACCCCAACCAAATCCCAAAGGTCAATATAGTCTAAATGAGGGTAGTTCAGAAAACCAACAAATAAATCAAGTCAATTCTGTGATAACTCTTAGGAGTGGAAAAGTTGTTGAAAAAGAAATTTCTGAACCTTGTGAGAAAGATAGTGAATCAATTCCCCAAGATAAGGAAGAGGTTGATAAGTCATCTGGCCAAAATGAGACCAAACTCTCGTCTCCTCCACTCCCATTTCCTCAAGCATTAAGCAAACCAAGGAAATTGGACCACCAAACTGAAATTTTTGAAATTCTTAAACAAGTGAAAGTCTATATTCCATTGTTAGATACTATCAAACACTTTCCTTCTTATGCAAAATTTTTGAAAGACTTATGCACTGTTAAAAGGAAATTAAATGTAAAAAAGAAAGCTTTTTTGATCGAACAGGTAAGTTCCATGATTCAAAGCAATAATGTTTTAAAACATAAAGACCCTAGTTGTCCTACGGTTTCATGCATTATTGGAGAACATATGATTGAACAAGCTTTACTTGATCTTGGTGCTAGTGTTAATTTGCTTCCATATTCAGTTTATCAACAACTCAATCTAGGTGAGTTAAAACCAACTTCGATAACTCTTCTACTTGCTGATAAATCAATTAAAATTCTAAAAGGAATAGTGGAAGATGTGTTGGTACAAGTTGATAAATCATTTATCCTGTGGATTTTATTATCTTGGAAACTGAATCTATGATTAATTGTTCCAAGTCAATTCCTATTATTTTAGGTCGTCCATTTTTAGCAATATCCAATGCTTTGATAAATTGTAGAAATGGATTGATGAAGCTAACATTTGGAAACATGACACTTGAGCTTAATGTTTTCAACTTATGCAAGCAACCACATGAAGTCAATGATGAAAATGAGGAAGCTGATGGGATTGAGGCCATTGTAGATGATCATCTTCTAAAAGGGAGTTCTTTTGACCTATTAGAAGTTTGTTTAATTAATTCACTTGATTCAGATATGCAAGTAGATAGTGATATTTCTGAAATATGCTCTTTGCTTGATTGTACACAAGCAATGGAATACAAAGGATGGAAGCCGAGATTCGAAGAGCTACAACCCATGAATGATAATATTCATAAAGAAGTACTTACACTAGAACTAAAGCCATTACCTTCTAGGTTGAAGTACACTTTTTTTTTTGGAGAAGACCAAAGCTTTCCAGTAGTAATTTCATCAATCCTTACTGAAGAACAAGAAGGTATGTTGATAGAAGTACTTAAAAGGCATAAAAGTGCAATTAGATGGACATTAACAGATATAAAAGGCATTAATCCATTAATTTGTACATATAGAATACATTTAGAGGATAATGCTAAAACATCACAACAATATCAAAGAAAATTAAATCCACACATGAAAGAGGTAGTTAGGGCTGAAGTTCTTAAATTACTTGATGTTGGAATTATTTACCCTATTTCCGATTACCAGTGGGTAAGCCTTACACAAGTTGTGCCTAAGAAATCTGGAATAACAGTGGTTGAAAATGAAAAAGGTGAGTTAATACCTATGCGAGTTTCATCTAGTTGGCGTATGTGTATTGATTTTAGAAAATTAAATATAGCCACTAGGAAAGATCATTTCCCCTTACCATTTCTTGATCAAATTCTAGAAAGAGTAGCAAGACATCCTTACTATTGTTTTCTTGATGGTTATTCGGGGTATAATCAAATACCAATTGCATTAGAGGATCAAGAAAAGACTACTTTTACGTACCCCTTTGGCACTTTTGCATATAGAAGAATGCTTTTCGGTCTTTGTAATGCTCTGGTAACTTTTCAAAGATGCATGCTAAGTATTTTTAGTGACATGATTGAGCATTATTTAGAGGTTTTCATGGATGATCTGACAGTTTTTGGAAATTCTTTTGAAAATTATCTTGATAATTTGGATAAAGTTCTTAAAAGATGTGAAGAAAAAGGATTTGTTTTAAATTGGGAAAAATGTCATTATATGGTTACTTCAGGAATCGTGTTAGGTCATGTGATATCTTCTGAAAGAATTGAAGTTGATAAGGCCAAAGTTGAATTAATTGCTCATTTGCCTTCTCCAAAAACAGTCAGAGAAGTTCGTTCCTTTTTAGGACATGTAGGATTTTATCGAAGATTCATTAAGGACTTTAGTGTCATATCTAGACCATTATGCAATCTTCTGATAAAAGATGCACCATTTGATTGGACTCAAGAATGCCAAAAAACTTTTGAAAAATTAATTAGTCTTCTAACATCGGCTCCTATTATGCAATTCCCTGACTGGTCTTTGCCTTTTGAATTAATGTGTGATGCAAGTGATTTTGCTGTTGGCGCTGTTTTAGGACAAAGAAAGGAAGGTAAGCCTCATGTGATTTGTTACGCAAGTAGAACTTTAAATAGTGCACAAATGAATTACACAACTACTGAAAAAGAACTATTTGCTGTAATTTTTGCATTGGACAAATTTCGAGCTCATTTAATTAGTTCTTCTACTATTGTTTTCACTTATCATGTTGCTGTTAGATATTTAATGTCTAAGCAGGATGCCAAACCTAGGTTGATACGGTGGATCATGTTGCTTCAAGAATTCAACATCACAATAAAAGATAAGAAAGGAGCTGAAAATATTGTCGCAGATCATTTATCCAGACTTACAACAGGCTCATCTTTTGATAGCACACCTATCAATGATTCTTTTCCTGATGAGTTTTTATTTCTTGTCAATTCCATGCCTTGGTTTGCGAACATAGTCAATTTTCTTGTAACAGGAAAGATGCTGCCTTAATGGTCACATCAAGACAGAAAAAAGTTTTTGACTAAGGTGAAAATTTTTTATTGGGATGATCCATATTTGTTCAAATATTCTCTTGATCAAATCTTTTGGAGATGTGTACCTGATAATGAGGTAGGTAGTGTCATTAAATTTAGTCACTTAGAAGCATGTGGAGGTCATTTTTCTTCAAAGAAAATAGCTGCGAAAATCTTGCAATGTGGATTTTATTGGCCCACTTTATTTAAAGACAGTCATACTTTTTGCAAAAGTTGTGAAAATTGTCAAAAATTAGGGTCCATTTCTAAAAGAAATATGATGCCTCAGAACCCTATCCTTGTCATTGAAATTTTTGATTGTTGGGGAATCGATTTCATGGGTCAATTTCCATCCTCATTTGGATATGTGTATATTTTGGTTGCAGTTGATTATGTCTCAAAATGGATTGAGGCGATTCCATGTTGACAAAATGATCATAAAACTGTTCTCAAATTTTTAAAAGAAAATGTCTTAAGTTGATTTGGAATCCCTCGAGCTATCATCAGTGATAGGGGAACACATTTTTGTAATAAACCATTTGAATCTTTAATGAAGAAATATGGTATTACCCATAAAGTTGCTACCCCTTATCACCCTCAGATAAGTGAATAAGTAGAATTAGCAAATAGGGAAATTAAACAAATTTTAGAAAAAATGGTTAACCCAAATCGTAAAGATTAGTCTTTAAGACTAAACGACGCACTTTGGACTTACCGTATTGCTTTTAAAACATCTTTAGACATGTTACCCTATCGGTTAGTCTATGGAAAACCTTGTCACTTGCCTGTAGAACTGGAGCATAAAGCATTTTGGGCCATTAAAACTTTCAATTTAAATCTTGATGATGCTTGCAAGTTACGCAAATTGCAAATAAATGAACTTGAGGAATTGAGAAATGATGCATATGAAAACTCAAAAATTTATAAAGAAAGAACAAAAGCTTTTCATGACAAATCTATTTTGAGAAAATCTTTGAAATTGGTCAAAAAGTTTTGCTTTATAATTCTCGTCTTCACCTTTTCCCTGAAAAATTGAGATCTAGGTGGACTGGTCCTTTTATTGTCAAACATGTATATCCTTATGGGGCCATAGACATTGAGAATCCTAGGAATGGTAATGTGTCTAAGGTTAATGGACAAAGACTTAAACCATTTCTAGAAAATCAAGCTGCTGAGGTAGAATTCATTTCCCTTTCTGATCCTTGTTATGAGAATAATTTACTCTAATTTTGTAGCTTTATTTTGTTTTGTAGCTCTTTAGCTCCCCGGTAAAATGGCGTATGACGGTACTCCATGACTCTCAAGTCGGTTTGCTCTCTTTCAGTTTTCCAAAATAACTGATTTCTTCTTCTTCAAAATGGATATCATTCTCTCAAACCTTAGAAAACATTTTCCTTCTCTTCCTCAAAATGCTCTAACAAAAATTTACAAGGCTAGATGTGAAAGATTGAGATTGTTAATGCACAAAGGTATACCAGAAGATGTACGTTGGATAATCGAAGCAAAAGTCTGATTAGCAGGTGAGTCTTCAATTTCATTTGACTCATACATGCCAGGTCTTAGTAAAAGTTCATATTCTAAAAGGAGAAGAGCAAAAAGATTACAAGTCTGTCACATATGTGGACGATGGAATTGTAACAAGCGATGTCATTCTTTAGAGATGGTTTCTAAAAACAGAGAAGATAAAATTTTCTTCATTAAGAATGGACTGAGTAAGGAGTCATTAGATGATATCTTATTGACTCTTGATACGCATTCTTGTGGTCTTGTGCATCGTGAACTTCTTAATTTGTGGAATCTCTTCAAGGATGAACAAAAGCAATACAGTCTTGGGAATTTGACTCTAAAAGACCCTGTTTGCCAATTTATAAGAAAATTGGATGGGAAGCTTATCCTCGACTCATAAAAGGTGTTTAAGCCGTTTCTGGACGTGAAACCAGAGGTAGATGTGAGCAACGTCCACAACAACATGTACATATTTTCTTCTTTTTCTTCTTCTTCTTCTTCATGTTCAAAAAAAAAAGAAAAAAATCAAAAAAAAAGGAAAAAAAAAGTATGTATACATCTTGGGTTTGGCTTTGGTAACACAAAACGTGAATGGAGAAATGCATGCATCCTGATCCAGCCTTCTTAATTGAAAAACAAAGAAGGTAGATTGTATCCCACATGTGAGGCGACGGTCGTGTATTATGGCCACTTGTCCCTTTTGGGAGCCCTATGTTGCGCTGGTCTTGAATGGGTCTAATACTGGTCAATAATGCTTTGGCACAAAGCCGAAAGAGCAGACTACCTCCATCCCAATCTCAAGTGAGTATACACCCATCTTTCATCAGGTTTCTAACAACTTGAAAAAAAAATAGAGGGCGAAACTACAGTTGTACTTGGTCTTTAATTAGATTAGGAGCCCCGGGCAGATACCTGTCCTATTATAGACTTAGGAGGAGACCTTCACACGCTAGTATGTAAATAAAGTTCATGTGCCATGCTCTATAGAGAGCCATATGCTACATTCCCAGTTCTTGGGACCAAGGCTCTGTAGTGCTGATGGACAGAAAGAAGCGTCCTGTCTTTACAGTGAACGAAAACTGTTAACTGAGCTGTATACTTACTTTAATTAGTAGGTCTCTATGGCGAGTTCTGAATGGTTACAGTCAGGTACCATCTTCTTAGAATACAGGCCTTTAATTAGGTTTGCAGGAAGATAGAGGATTATTTTTCCGTAAGCAGGACAGAAAGGATTCAAAGGTTCTTATTGTCGATTCTGCAATCCTTTTGGAGTTCTTATGTTGCACTGGTGACATGTAACTCAAATACATGCCACTACTGCATTTATGACACGCAGTATAAAGATATGCCATGAAAACTGTACATACAGGTATGTCTTCGTTTATTATTATATTTCTTTTATCTTTGTATGATTTTGTTGTATTTTGATTTTTTGACAGACAATCCTTTGAGTAGGATCTTTCAGGGGTTTCTAGACTTCTTTACCCTGATGGTTTTCTTGAAGTTAAAAAAAAAAGTTAAAAAAAATGTTAAAAAAAAAATTTCGTGTTTCTTAATTTCAAACTTTTCTGACAACAGCCAACTTACCCTTATAGGTGTTATCATTTCTCTCTCCATTCTTTTCCTTTTTTAAACACTTCATTTTCTCCACTTTCCTCTAACTCAGAAACATTCAAAGGGAGGAAGAGTATAGAAATGGGACCTCCTGTTCGTAACCTTAAAAATGTCTGTGTCTTTTGTGGGTTAAGTTATGGGAAGGGTTTAGAGTTTGTAAGTGTAGCAAGCGCTCTTGGTCGAACACTTGCTGCAAGGAATATTCATGTTGTATATGGGGGTGATTGTCGTGGGTTAATGGGGGCTGTATCATTCTCTGCATTTGTAGGAGGTAGTCAGGTTTTAGGTGTCATTCCTAAATCTTTAGCTCAAAATAATATTACTGGAAAGACAGTTGGAGAAGAAATTTAGGTATCATCTATGCATGGCCGAATGAAAACAATGCTTGACAACTCTGATGCATTTATTGCCTTACCAGGTGGTTTTGGTACTTTGGAAGAAATTTTTCAAATTGTCTCTTAGGCCCAACTGAACATCCACCATAAACCCATTGGTTTGTTGAATGTTAATAATTTCTTTGATCTTTTGTTATTTTTTCTTGATAAAGCTGTGGAACAGAAATTTATCACTCCTTCGATAAGAAAACTTCTTATCTCTGCCTCCACTATTGATGAGCTGATTGATAAATTAGAAGCTTTTGTTTATGAACCTGATAAAGTCCTAGCTCAGATAGATTGGTCATCGGGAAGCAGTGCGGGAAGCAGCATGCAAAGAAAGCCAGATCTGACACTTCATCTTTAACTTTCCTTTACCTTTGATTTTATTTATCGTACTTTATATCTGTTTAAATTTGTGTCAGATTTCTCTAGCAGGTAATATCTTCTATCCTTTACTTATCTATATTTTAACATTGCGGACAATATTGTGATCTAGTTGGGGGGAAGGATAGTTAAAAAAAGTAGGGAAGTATGATATGATTTTCATGAACTTGCTAAACCAATGAATATTGGCAGAGTAAGGAGTAATTTTACTCCTGAGACGCATTTTAGTTGAAGAAAGTATGTTTAGTGAGATGACTGTCAAAACCTACAACAAAACCAATTAAGGATGGCAAAGTAAGGAGTAAATTTTACTGAAGAGGTAATTTTACTTTTGAGACGCATCATAGTTGAGAAAAAAATAGTTTTAGAAGTAGCAAAAAGCATATCTTGGGTCATAGCAAAAATTTTCTTATTTCTTATAAATCACATGCTTGGATATGAATGTTGAATTGATGGATTGAGAATGATAGAAATATGCCTTGTGAGATTTTGAGCCTATTGATGAATGGATTGAACATTTGTACCATTCTCTTCTTTCTTGTGTGATTTTCACTTGTGAAATTGTTACTCTAGAACTTGCTTTGATTCTTTTTGAGGCTACATTTTCACATGCATACATAAATATGATTGAGGCATTTTAAAATAGCTACTTTGACCAAATAGTCATCCTTGTATATTTTCCCTTGTGTAACCCCTTTGAGCTTATTTGGCCAGTTCTTGTTTTTAGCTTATTACGTGCCTTTAAAAAAAAAAGGAACATGTTTTTACCTGACCTTAGGGAATAAGAGAGCATTGACTTTGTTCTTAAACAAGTGTGGGGTGTGTGTGTGTAAAAAAAAGGGAAAAAGAAAAAAAAAGGAAAAAAACGAGAAAAAAAAGAAAAAAAAAAGAAAATGAAAAGAAAAGAAAGAAACAGTTGACCACCTAATACACTATGTGACATATCCATATCTAGAATAAAGATGGATGCTTGGAAACAACAAGAAAAGAAGGAGAAGGTTTATGCCTAACAATGAATTCAAATCATCAATTTGGGATTAATCTTCAACAAAACATTAGTCAAATATTAGTCACTGTCCTTTATGATGAATGTTCTCAAATATCTTTTCCATTCTAACTGTACCATAATGCTCTTTTATTCTCTTTGGTATTTATCTTCTTATATCCATATTAACCCTCCTTCTTTACCATGACCCCATTACAACCTTGAATAAAGTCCTCTTGATTTTTGTGTGCATGTGTTCTGAGTAGTGGAGAAGTAGAAGATAAGCAAGCTTATGGTAGTGCAATTTTTCATGGGTTGAATTAAGTAAAATATCTACCATTTTAAACAGTTGAGGGATTGAGAGTGAATCTTGTGAGGATTTTTCATTCTTGAATCGTTCTTTTTAACTGAAGTTTCCTTGCTTGATGGTTTGAGATGTGAAGAAATATTACCTAAACAAATGCTTTGTTCCCTTGAATGACTGGTTGCTCTTCTTGTTTCATTAAATCTTTTAGAGTTTTTTAGCTTTTGAGTCTGTGTCATTTTTTCTTTGTTCCTTAGTTTTTGTTCTTATGTGTTTTGCCTGGGAGTGCAAAAGTTTAGTGTGGGGGAATTTGATAACAATGTATTTTATGCATTTTATAATCCTCTAACAAGGCTTCTTAAGGTTCAATTTGACTTAATTAAGTTGATTTTGTCACATTTTATGAAATTAAGCTTAATTGGATCATTAAAGAAATTATTGCTTGAATTATCATTAATTTGGGTGATTGCATTCTTAAGTAAAGTGGCCACAACTTGAGTTGTAATTATCTCATTAATGTGATTCTGGTCTTGTTGGAAAGTTAAGATAATTCTCTAATAACTATTCACTTGATAGCAAGAGCTACATTAATAGCAATATATTTCATTCATTGTATAACCTTCTTACTTGGCTTTTTCAGTAAACTGACTATAATTTGAGTTATAAATATCCGATGGATGTGATTTTGGTCTTATTTTTAAGCTAAGATAAATTTCTACAACTTTCATGAAGCCCTCAAGACCAGAAACATATGTTTGGATAACTCAAATTGGAGTTGAAACAAAATCTAGCGTTTTGAACTTGACAGCTTGACCTTTATACACTCATTAGGCTATATCTCGGGATATAGGAGTTCAATAATTCTGAAATTTTGATAGTGGAAGGTTAAGACCTATATCTACAACTTTTATGAAGAACACAAAAGCTAATTCGGATTCCTTGAAGGTGATATTGGGCTTGGAAGTCAAAACAGAGGTGCTAGATTTGGGCCTGACCCATGAGCAGTAACTGGGCCATATCTCAGGCTATGATTATTAGATTTGGCTAAACTTGGTGTCTCTGGAAAGCTGAGACAATTTTCTAGAACTTTCATGAAGACCACTTGGCTCAATTCTGGCGCATGCCATGAGCTAAGAGCAGAGACATTTCGGAGACAAGAAAGTCCATAATTTCAGCTCATTCATCATCTATTTTGATTTTACTTCTTATCATCAAACAACTCCATTGTCTTCTTACACTCCTTGAACTCTATAAAAGGAGGCAAAGGCTAAACATTTGAGGGTGTTAGTTAGCTTAGAGTTTAGTTTATGCTATTGTGTTATTAGTTTTCCTTTGTATAGTTTTCTATTATTTTTAATTGAAGTTATGTTCATCATCTTCTTCTTCTCTCTTTCTTTCTTCTTGTCTATGAGTAACTAAATCTTCATCTTGCTTGGGTGAAAAGGTGAAGCTCTTAGTAATAAGTTAAGGTTAGATTAATTTCTTTCTTGTGCTTTAAATGATATATTTTTATGTGATCTTTATATGAGTTATATGTTGTTTCCAATTAATTTAAAACTCTTCTTGTATAATGAATATCTTGATCCATTGTAGACAATAGGATTGACACATTGGATGCTTTTGATGATTTACAAGTATTAGTAGATAATTATTGGAACTATTATATGATTACAAACTTTGAATGTTAAATCTTCCGATTGGAATCTTCATTATGCATGATTTCAATTGAGTTATAAAACGAAATAATCTTATTTTTAATTTATTACCAAGAGTCGATCTTCTAACCCAAGCAAATCTTTTTCATCTGTGAACAACTTATATCATTTTTAGTATTGTGACAAATCTTCTCCATACTTCAAATAATTTTCTCTTCATCAATTCCCTGTGGATCGACCTCGGACTCCCGAGAATTTATTACTTGAAACAACCTGTACTTGGGTTTGAAACTGTATAATTTTATCCCACCAAACACATTACAATAACTTAATATGGTTCATATACCTTCTTGGATGTTGTGGCAAAATAAGACCCGGAAGCAATAAGGGCTCTCTGGCATGTCCTCTTATTATTGTGACTAAATTGCTTACAATTATCACATTTGACAGTTGTATACCTTCTTGCAAATCCAAAACCAACTAGTCCTTCTCGTTATTCCATTCTTCTATTCTTTCTAGGTCTTCTTGGTGGTCTTTCTAACTAGGGTGGTAGCACAACTTCTTGTGGGTTTTTATGGATGTCTACCATGCTTTGGTCTGGCACTGGGTGTATGATATCATTGTATATCAGCTGGTAGCTTGTCTTGGTATATGCATAATCATAGAACTGTTCAAGATCTAATCTTAGGTAAGAAATGCATGACAATGCATAATTGTATGGAAACCTTGCAAGAAAGATATACAATTCATAACAACGTTCATTGAATTCATTGAAAAACATATAACTAATGTACTTAAGTATACACAATTAGTAAATGGGATAGGAATTATTCCATTACTAGTAATCTCCCACTACTTGCACCAACACATGCATTTTTTTAGAT
The DNA here is from genome assembly GCA_029884605.1 of Ormosia emarginata. Lineage (NCBI taxonomy): Eukaryota > Viridiplantae > Streptophyta > Magnoliopsida > Fabales > Fabaceae > Ormosia > Ormosia emarginata. The sequence goes on along the minus strand of JAQQTP010000074.1, from coordinate 26,080,786 downwards.
CCACTGAGAATCATTTCCCAATATCATTGACAATAAACTTCATCTATTTAGTTGGGACCAAACTGCACCTACTAGTCCTATTTTTGATACTCTCCAAATTTTTCATAGCCTTAGGTGTGAGAATGTTCTCCTAAACACATGCATCAGTGTATCTTGAATGAATTTTCCCTATTAATTTAACCACCCAAGATTCAACTAAAGTCAGAACATCTTTACCTCTTAGTGGGCCAACCTATTGGTTAAAGCTCTCAGTTATTGGTGTCCTCCAGATTATAATTTAAAAAGTAAAATCGAAATCAGTTGTCAAGTTCCACCAAAAATATAAAACCCTTGCAACCAATTGCAGTTAACAAGGGTCGATCCACATCGAACTAATACAATTGACACTAAAAACTGAATCCTAATTTAAACTCTAAAATGTAATAAACAGTAAAAAGGGAATTTGTTTGTTAAAACTATAAGAAGGAATTAAGTTGAAAGCAGCAACAGTAAATATGGTTTGAATTACCAATTAAAAAGATATTAGTTAAGAGACGGAATCCACCACTAGATTTATATGATCATGCTTACCTACATTATACCAACATAACCAATTATGTTCTCATGTGATTGTGAGATTAATTCTCTGTTTTTCTTAAGTTTTGGTTAATTTAGTCACTGCTCAAATCAAGCCCTAATCATTAGTTAATTGAAAAGCAACCACTCTTATACCTAATTGATGATTGCATTAAAATTCAAAAAACCAATTACACTAAGGTCCAATCACACACCAGGATTGAATTATTCATATCATATGTTTTACTAATCATACCACCGCAACTGTGCATAGCAATCCTAGTTTTACTACTTTAAAAAATAGCGAAGAGTATAAAAATCTTTATACCAAATTAAGAATAGAAACATATGAATAAAAACATAATTGTATTGAATATAAAGGAATATGAAAGATTCACATAATCAAAACTAGGGTTTCATCTTCCCTTAACCAATTAAGAAACTTAGCCACACATGACAAATTGAAATTCAAAAGAAAAACTAAAGAAAATCATCATCAAGAACACAAGTGCAAAAAAAAACTGAAAATCAATTTGGTTTCCAATGATTAAGGGTGGTTGATCTCCGATAATTCGAACCCGAATATCCAATCTTTGATAGAATCCTCCTCGCTCAGTTCCTTAGTAGCTTGCAGTCTAGAAGAATCTCCTTTTTGAAACATAAGCAATCCTATTTATAACTTTTGATACTAGCTCCTCGTCTAAATTCAAAACTGATTTCCTGATGCGAAAACACAGGCCGTGTCTGATGACACTGCCCCCTCCGTGTTTGGGTCTGTTAACACAATTTCAAGTAATTTAGAAGGCAAAGAGGGATACGGCCTACCACGTGTCTGATGACATGGGCCGTGTCTGAGGGTAGGCTCAAAACAAGCTTCAACTTGTGATACCAGAGAAGGACACAGCCTACCCTTTGTCTGATGACACGGGCCGTGTCACTTAACTTCTTCATATTCAGCCTTGATTCTTCATGTATACTCTTCTATCTTTGCTTCTAGGGGCAATATTGATCCCCTTGAATCTTTGGCTCTTTCCTCAAATGGATAGCAAACTTGGTTTGAAGCTAATGGACTCAAATACTCAAAGATCTCCTAAAAAATACAATGCAATGATGAGTGTTTATAAACATACTTAAGCATAGTTTCATAATTAGGCTCCAATTAGGCTTCATATCCAGAAACTTAGCTAAGAATTGACAATTACGCACATAAGGAGTCTAATTAGGTCAAACATAAAGCACTCAAGATATAGAAATAATCGATAGATCAAATACCCACACACTTAACCTTTTGCACTCCTAGGCAAAAATATACAATTAAGCACATGCTTCCCAATAAGAATGAAGGTGCAAAATAATGAGAAAAGACCTACACATCTTAGTTTCTTCAAAGAATCTAAACAATCAGGAATTTCCTTCCTCGTCAATCCAAAGCAGCAAGTTAATTCAATAAAAAATCAAGGTTAAATCAACATAATAAATCCTCACTGATATACTCTCCCACTCAAGTGTTTTGGGCTTGTGTTTACTCTCAACCTACTCATGAAACATGCCCTACCATAGGCTTGGCAAGCCTCTTCTTCTCTACCACTTAGGTCACATGCATATAAAGATCAAAAAGTATTTAATTAGGTTGTAATAGGGTCAAGGTTAAGGGTAGGATACACTAAGGATAAACGAAGTTAGACCATAGGAAATAAAAGAGCAAAAGGGAAAAATATTCAATCATTTCAGTAAAAATTTCTCAGTATTCTTCAACCTCTAAATTTTTTTTGTACCTTCACCTTTTTCTTACCTTTCTCCAATCAACAATCAACTTTTCCTTTTCATTTCTTTCTTTTTCACTTTTGAGCTCTTTTTTTTTTTTAACAAAATATACCTTGCATCACATTGTTAATTACCCCCACACTTATTCAAAAATCAATTCCCAACTTAACTAAGCTCTTCTACTCCTTAAGGTAGGGTAACATAATAGTTTTTCACTTTTAGGTTGTACTGAGCCTTGCTAGAAAGAAAGGAATAAAAGATCAATTAGGCTCAAAGGGGTGAACAATGGATAAAGATGTAAGGATGACTATTTGACTAGTAGCTATTAGAAAGAAATGCCTTTGTCATTTTAAAAACATGCAGTCGTCATTTGCAGCTTAAAAGAGAGTCAAACCAAGTTTTGAAGCACACATAATCATGAGCAGAATCACATAATAAAGAACCAAGATGGCATAATATTGACCATTTGTAACACCCTTGTGGGGATGTCACATTTATGATGCAATAAAATAAAATCTACCCAAGTTGTAACACATTTGTTACATAAATAATATGGGTTGCAAATTTCTTTTCCTTTTTATATATAATGACCTTAATTAAAATAACACAGAACAGGAAATAAAACAAACTGTCATCACACACATAATATACATAGGATTTTGTTTTAAGTTATGCAAATAATTTACAACTACAAAATATTTAAACAAAGCAGTAAAGAGTTAATATACAATACAACATCATAGAGTGCCCAAGTGCACATCATAGATTTCTAATCCTCCGATTGATCATCGGACAATAGAAAATCTGGATGTCTCGCAGCTCTACGGACACGAGTCCGCGCTATCGACACTATACTGATCTCACTAGGGATACGGAACATCCCTCCCCAGTGATGCCTCAGATCCAACGGCAGCTCCAACTGTATATACAAAGTCGTAGTAAAAGAAGGCTCAGCATCAAACTCTGCTCGTAGGGACACAGTTAGACGTCCCAAATAAATAACCGATCCTCGATCCTCTCGCAGACGCCAAGCCTCTGAACCTCCGTGAAACTCTAGTCTCACGAACCCAAGAAATCCCGACAATGCCATACTCATAAGTCAGTCCAACGGATATGGATGATCGGAAGGTTCGCATTCGTCGAACTGATCCCCCGTCTGCTGCTGCTCTTCCTCCTCAGGATACTCACAATCTAAAGGTTGTTCCTCTTTCTCAAACTCTTTTATAACATAAATAATAATACAGAAACAATACATATAGAGAGGTGAGATAATCATACATCAATACCAGCATGGCAAGTAAGAAAATGCCAATACAACAAATATAATAGTTTATATAATATAGCATACCATAACATAATAATACAATTTAACACAACAATTTTAATACAATAATATCATATAATATCACAGATAATAATGTTATGATGCATCACATAAGGCAAATGCAATACGACTCGTTCCTACTCTATGGAGCTAGACACAGACATCAGAGAGAATGACCTGCAAAGATCTATTAGTACCTCAGGCTGTCCAACCAAACTATTGCACTGTCTAACGTTGTGTCTATAGCCCACTGTCCAAACATCGTGTAGTAGCACACAGTTCAAACATTGTGTAACTACAGGCATTGTACTAAAATAGTCTTTACAAGATCTTGATTAAGTATAGTGCGTGTCGAGATCACTAGTGTGTTGCCAGTTACCATGGCCCAGAGGAGTGACCAACTGTCCACATGTGGAATACTCTGCACACTAATGCTTCCAAGTCCATACAAAGAAAATGAACCACACTACGCTTATCACACCTACAACACGGTGTAATTCGCCTCGTCAATCAAATCACCAATTATCAATCAAATTGGCACAACTCAATGCATGAATAAAAACTATAATTACTAAACCCTTAGCTTCAAAATATTCTCATATTTATGCAAATGTCCTCAATGGCAATAATCTCAAATACAGTACGTTCTCACCTGACCTACCATATTTCCATATGTCCAAAATACAGTACGTTCCCACCTGACGTACCATATTTCCACATGTCCGGGTCCACCACTTTGGCCCAACAGTAAATCTCGTTGTTCCAATTAATCGCGTAAAAATTTTATCGCGTTTTCACAATTTCGTCGTTTTTACAAACATTTTTAAATCGCGTTAATATATTTTGCTGTTTTTTTTTAATCGCGTAGAATTTTTAAATTGTTTTTTAAATTGCGTAAGATTTTTAAATCATTTTCTTGATCGAAAAGCTTTAAAATAGAGATTTTAAAATTACGTAAGCTATTTCTCATACTTTAAAATTATGTAGAAAAATTTCCTTACGTTATAAATATATTATAAAATGTTCTCTGGTATTTGACTGTTCTTAATATATTTTGACAGCATTTTGTCTATAAAATTTATTAAAAATGTGCTTTCTACGTCTTTCCTCTAAAATTTCTTTTGTTTAGTTTATTTCTACTAAATACACTTTAAAAATTTATATCATACTTTTAAAACTCAAAACTAAGTATTTTTCAAGAGTTTTATTTATTTCTCTACTATACCATAATTCTAGTAAAAATTAATTTACTTCTTTGATTCTTGAAAATTCATTACAAATGCATTCTTTTTAGGTCAAATATCTAATCTACACTTAGAAAATAAATCTTGGATTGATTACTCATTTAGAAAGCATGTTGGCCGAAATTGCTAAATTCTTGGCATTTGATCTTTGGATCATTTTTCTTCTTCTAAATCATTTAGAAATTCATTCATTTACCTAATTCCATTAAATCTTTCCTTTAGAAAATAGTTGAGAACATTTTGGTCCCCTTTTTCTTGTTGAGGCTGTGAGCCTCTCTTTGTGTTCTTTGGAACACTCATGCAACCCTTACATGTTATTCACATCCTAAGTAATAATCATGCATATATCACACATGCAATATATTTCAAAGCTTGTAGACATGCATACAAACAATATCAAACACAAGTAGGAAAGCTTTTAAACAATCAAACACAAGTGAATCCTTATGGATTCTTCACATACATACAATCCATTTTCTCATCACCACACATGGTTGATGAAATTAAATCTCCCTCTTACCTTTAAGGAAGATAAAATCTTTCACTTCTTCTTCTAGTGATTTCGTGACTCTCCAAAGAAACCTAAAAGATCTTAAACAAAAATTTAAAGAGTTGTAACTATAAGAGAAAATCATAAACCATGGATCAATCATGGCTTAGAACCTTAAAAATGAAGTTAAAAATGAAAAACAAGGAATTTCACCTTCTAGGAAAAACCTCCAAAGAAATTTTCCAAGCTTAAGATGATAGATTTTGGAAGAACTCTCAACTAGAGATGTTCTTAGAATGGTGTTTAGGTTTGGAAAAGTAGGTTAGATGAAATTTTAGGTGGTTGGATGGTAAAGTAGGGTGGTTGGCTGAATGGCTCAAAGAAGAGCAACAATGGTGGTTCTTGATTTTGGAAGAGAGAAAGTATAAGCCAAGTGATAGAAATTGAAGTGTAAAATGCTCTCCTAATGGTGCATGGCCATGGAGCTCACTCTTGAGGAGGTGGCCTCTTTGTTTGACATCTAAGACTCCATCCTAGCCTTAGCTTTCATCAAGGGCTCACATGCAAAGCTTCTCCCCAAAGCTTGCTTCCTATTGGCTCATTCAAGCCTTGTCACATGCCTTGTCACATGTTCTTGAATGTTCTACCCTAATGGTGATCATTAATTAAGCTACTAATCAAGTTACTAATCTCATTAAGTTTCTATGCACACTTAGTCTAGTTTTAATTAGGTTAATTGTTTACATTACTAATTAATTAATATTCTTGAAATCTAAGCTTCAAGAGCCATTGATTAAATCAAGGATTGGTATTAGGTAATAATATGATCAAATCTAAGTCATTAGTCTCATCTCCATGAAATCCAAGCCACTAGATTCATCTTCAAAAATAAAGGGTCAAGATCTTCTCTACATTCTTCACATCCAATGGTCACAAATGATTCTAGCTACTTTTGTGAGACCAATCTCCACCGTACAATTGATCAACAACGGATATCTGAAGCCTTCATTATTAAGCTTATCCTTACAACCATAGATTAGATCAACGGTTGATATTCAAAACTAAACCTTCTCATCCAATGGTACAAATCAAGTCAAGCCCTCTTTGTTGACTTAATTCCTATTGGCTTAAAATAAATCAAGCCACTAATGTTGACTACTTTATCTAAACGTGGGTTCTGCAAATCAATTGTGGGTCCTACAAACCAAAAGTAGGTCCCACAGACCTTTCCGGGTCCATTGTCATTTTATTTATACTGACTAATAAAATAATATTATAATAATATAAAATTATTTTATTGTACAGAAAATTAAAAGACTGATATACGTATCATTCAGAATTGGGTTTAGTAAGATCCCCCAGCTCCAAATAATTAAAATAAGATTTTTCCCGACCCGAAAATTATTATTTTCTTGACTCAGAGTAAATCACACAAAACACTCAAATATGAATACAAAATAGTCAAATAAATTTTATATCATATAGAAAAACATAAAACAGCACAATCAGGATATAACGGTTATTTATCCTAAAGTTGGGGTGTTACACCATTCACATCAGGGTCCAAAATCTCACTAGGTCTCAATCTATCACTTTTGAATTAACCCCTCAATTTTTCAAGACCTCACTTGTCAAATTTGAAATTAACAAAATTCATTTCTTCAAGCTTAAAATCTCATCAAATTTTCAATAAATATATTGGATCTTTTGCTCATCATTCAAAACACTCTAAAACTCATTGGAAAGATATTTACCAGAATTGCAATTAGGAACATTACCACCTTACACTTAAATCAGACATTGTCCCAAATGTCAAAGCATGCATATAGTAGAGAAAATAAACATAATGAGACCAATAGTACAGAAGCAAAGGCATTAAGAATTCGAATCCATAATCATTAATCACTAGTCATATTCCAAAAGTAGATCCAACACAATGCCAAAATATCCAGGTAAAATCAAATCAGAATCCCAAAATAAAAGAGGAATACATCAAGATGGGGGAAGGGGATAAGACACTCTCCGAAGTAAAGCATCTAATTTGCTATCAATGTTATCCATCCTCTGAGCAGTGGAGACCTCCAGCGCCTGGAATCGGTCATCAAATCTCTAAAAACGGTCATCTAATCTCTAGAATCGAGCTGCATGGTCCAAGTCTAGGTGATCAATACGTGCCAGGACATCTTCATAAGAGGCAGTAGTGCAAGTGGATGATGGTCCTCCATCAGCAGCAAAATGAGGAGCATACTCCGAGGGTGGTGAGGTAGCATCATGCTCCGGTGGCTCAGGTGGCAGAGCTTTCCAAGGTAAAACATCACCATCTGCTCTAACCAAGCGAAGAGAACCATCTTGGTGTACGTACAAGCTCATGGCGACCAGAATAGACCCATCAATAGCATTGGGACCCCTCACTGGATCCTCCTCCAATATATCCAAATCAATGCCACAATGCTCAATAATTACAGTGACATAACCACCAAGCAAGATACGTCCAGCTCAAGTGGACCCGACATGTTTAAAATGGTTGCATAGCCAATAAACCCCATTCACAGGTTCCCCAATGATCATATAATGAAGAAAAAATAACTCATGCTTACTAAAGGTTCCCTGACTCTCCCCCTTAGCACAAATGGTATTGGCTAACCACTTTTGGAGGTATCTATGGGCATCGGAATAAAGTCTGGAGGCCTTAGAGGATTTGGGATCATAACGAGCCAAATCAGCAATTGTTAAATCAGACCAAACATGCTCAAAATTAAAGTCATGGGGAAGACAATTATGCCCCACAGGAAAACCAAAATAGTACTGAACTGGTGAATGTCTAATATGTGGTGTGAGCCTAACAGTTTAAATGTAATCTCACCAGGCCACTCAGTTTGATTACTCAGAGGGTATAACTTACAGTTAAATGTGGCAAGAAATTCTCGAGTCAAATCAGCGTAAGTAAGCCTACTCAAATTTGTAAACTCAACCTATCTTATTCTACCGAACAAAACAAGTACCTCATCATATAAACCTATAGCTCGCAATGTGTCAACATCTAAGAACCTAGTGGCAACCACTGCTTTCCTATCAATGGGATGAATGGGTACCTGTGGAGGAGGTTTAGCATATGGAGGTGGTGGAGGTGGGACCTCCTTCATGGCTTGCATCTTCATATGCTTTCATAGAAGCGTGGTGAATGGTGCTTAAATGGTGAAAATTGGTAGAGGAGGTGGTGGTACTGTTGCTGCGCAATGGATTTAGGGGTTTGGGGTTGGGAACGATGGGTATTTATGGGAATAGGAGAGGGGAAGGGTTGGGAATAGTGGGTATTACGGGAAAAGGGGTTACGAGTTTGAGGGAATGGTGGAGGTGGGGGAAATGGTGAGTTACGGTGGAGGGAGGGGATGTGGTTGTTAAGGATGTGGGATGAAGGAGGCCTATGGTGGTTTTGGATGGTGAAATAGGGTGAGGAACGATGGCTATGGAGGAAGTGGGCTGCGCAGGGAGAGTGGGGAAGGAGATTGGGGGAAAAAGAAACCCTAATGGAGGGTTTAAGGGGATCTAGTGCGTCAACACGGGCTGTCTCGTATGACATGGCCCACCCTATGTAATCCTTTGGAAGAGGATAAGGGATGATGATCACGATAACACGGGTCATGTCACTTGACACGGCCCTCCCCGTGTTCTTCTCTAGAAACATACGGTCCCTAGTACCACGAAAACACGAGTCATGTCACTTGACACGACCCATTCCGTGTTGGCCTCTAGAAGGGACAAGGGCTTATGTCATGGAGACATAACCCATGTCTGATGACACTGTCCCCCCTCCGTGTACTGCTTTGTGAGCACTAGAGGCTTCAGCTGCCTAGGGACATGAGGTGTGTTTTGAAACACCCCCCATGTTTTCCACTGACTTGGCAACCCAGAAGACCACACGAACACCCCACAAAATGACCAATTTTCAAAGTCTCTTATCCACCCAAGCTCTTGTAATGGCTCCATATACTCATCAAGGAATTTAAATGATGCATTCAATCACAAATCCAGCATTCCAAAGCACAAGGATTTCCAAAGATTCATGGACAATCATTCAAGGAATTCATCAAGAACTACGTTACCTAAGAAACTAATCAAGCAAATAATAAAGAAACAAAAGATAAAAGGGATAAAGAAAGCAAATTTGGTTGGGGTGCCTCCCAATAAGCGCTTGGTTTATTATCATTAGCCAGAAATTATGACACTCCTTAGCGTTCTGCATACTGTGGATGGAGAAGGGTAATCTCTGTTATATCTTCACTTTCCAGAAGCTCAAGGTAAGGCTTGAGACGGTGTCCATTGACCTTGAATGTTTTTCCAGAAGCCTCATTCATGATCTCCACTGCACCAGAAGGAAAAATATTAGTCACTACAAATGGTCCAATCCATTTAGAACGTAGTTTACCTGGAAACAATTTGAGTCTAGATTGGTATAACAACACTCTTTGTCCTTTGTTAAAGCTCTTCTTGGAGATTATTTGGTCATGGAATGCTTTGATTTTGGCTTTGTAAGCGAGGGCACTCTCAAAGGCCTCATTCCTCAATTCTTCTAGCTCTTGTAATTGGAGTTTCCTCAGCTGTCCAACACCTTCCAAATCCATATCAACTTGCTTGATGACCCAATAAGAGTGATGCTCCAGCTCCACAGGTAAATGACAAGGCTTCCCATATACCAACCGAAATGGAGACATGCCAATGAGAGTCTTATATGTTGTCTTATATTCCCATAATGCATCATCAAGTCTAGTACTCCAATCTTGCGCGTTGGATTCACTGTTTTCTCAAGGATGAACTTGATTTTCCTATTAGACACTTCAGTCTGCCTATTTGTTTATGGATGGTAGGGAGTAGAAGTCCTATGCATCACACTGTATTTCTTCAAGAGAGACTCAAAAGTCCTGTTACAAAAGTGTGTCCCTTGGTCACTAATAATGGCTTTTGGAGTTCTAAACCTGGAAAAAAAATGAGACTTCACAAAATCCATAATAGTTTTAGAGTCATCGGATTTGGTGGCCTTTGCCTCCACCTATTTTGACACATAATCAACAGATAAGAGAATACATGAAAAGCCAAAAGAAGGGAGAAATGGTCTCATAAAGCCAATACCCCAAATATCAAAAACTTCCACAAAAATCATCGGAGTTTGAGGCATTTGATTTCTAGGAACAATGTTACCTGTTCTTTGACAACGGTCACAAGACTTATAGAAGTCGTATGCATCCTTAAACATTGTAGGTCAATAGAAACCAATGTTGAGCACTTTGTTGGATGTCCTCTTCATGCTAAAATGTCCTCCACATGCATAAGTATGACAAAAAGAGAGAATGAAGTGAGTTTCTGAATCCAAAATACATCTCCTAATCACTTAGTCTGCATAGTGCTTCCATAGGTAAGGATCATCCCAGATGTAGTACTTGCAATCACTCCTCAGTTTATCCAGTTATGCTTTGTTCAATCCCTCTAGAAAGTCCTTGGTGGCCAAGTAGTTAGCAATATCAGCATACCAAGGAATTGTATTCTTGATTTCCAGGAGATGCTCATCTGGAAAACTCTCTTGGATAGGAATCTCTTCTTTCTCAGTTACCAACCTACTCAAATAATTTGCCACCAAGTTTTTGCTCTCTTTCTTATCTTTAATCTCCAAATCAAACTCCTAGAGCAGCAAAATCCATCGGAACAATCGAGGCTCTGCTTCCTTCTTCGTAAACAAGTACTTCAAAGCTGCATGATCAGAAAAAAATATTTACTTTAGAACCAATTAAATATGATTTGAATTTTTCTAAAGCAAAAATCACAGCTAAAAGTTCTTTTTTAGTTGTAGAGTAATTGAGTTGAGCATCATTTAGGGTCCTTGATGCATAATAAATAACATAAGGAACCATATCAACTTGTTGTCCTAGGACAGTCCCTTCCGCGAAGTCACTAACATCACACATTAACTCGAATGGCAGTTCCCAATCTGGTGGCCTAATGATAGGCATCATAGTCATTAACTCCTTGAGATTAGTGAAAGCCTCCATATACTTCTCATCAAAATGGAATGGAGCATCTTTTTACAGTAGTGTGCAAAAGGGCAAAGATATCTTGGAAAAGTCCTTGATAAATCTACGGTAGAAACCTACAAGACCAAGAAAAGAACGAATTTCTCGCACACTAGTGGGCAGGGGTAAGGAACGCACAAGCTCTACCTTAGCTTTATCAACCTCGATTCCCCTAACAGAAATTACCTGACCTAACATTATACCGTCTTCTACCATGAAATGACATTTTTTTTCAGTTCAAAATAAGGTTAGTGTCAATGCATCTTTTTAGAACCAATTTTAAATGTTCTAAACAATTCTCAAATCCATTCCTGAACACACTAAAATCATCCATGAAGACCTCTATGATGTTCTCTAGATAATCAGAAAATATGCTTACTATGCATCTTTGAAAGGTCCCTGGTGCATTGTAAAGTCCAAAAGGCATTCACCTATATACAAAGGTACTAAAGGGACAAGTGAAAGTGGTCTTATCCTGATCTTCTAGAGCAATGACAATCTGATTATAACCTGAAAATTCATTCAGAAAATAGTAGTGAGAATGACCAGTTAATCTCTCCAACATTTAATCAATAAAAGACAAGGGAAAGTGATCTTTTCTAGTGGCAGCATTTAGTTTTCTATAGTTTATACAAACATGCCACCCTGTTTGTAGCCGAGTAGGAATAAGCTTATTTTTTGCATTTCTTACCACAATGATTCCAGATTTCTTTGGTACTATCTGGACTGGGCTTACCCACTTACTGTTCGAAATGGGGTAGATCACCCCCACACCTAGGAGCTTCAGTATCTTCTTCTTTACGACTTCCATCATAAGAGGATTCAACCTCTTCTGGGGATATCTCACTGGTTTAGCTCCCTCCTCTATTAAGATTCTGTGCATGCAAATAGAGGGACTAATACCCATGATGTCTGCCATAGTCCAACCAATGACCGTCTTGTGCTTCTTCAAAATAACCACCAATCTCTCCTCTTATCCTTGGGTGAATGACTTAGCAATTATCACTAGAAGTGTGTTCTTCTCTCCCAATAATATATACTTGAGGTGGTAAGGTAATTCCTTCAACTCTAACTTCGATGCCTACATAACAAAAGGTTTAGGAGCATCATTAGTAACTGGTAGCTCAACATACGAGACCTCATGTCCTTCTGAAGTGGAAGAGAGCTCATGCAAGGCTGCTACTATATCATGAATGTCTTTACTCCATGACTCTCCTTCATCATCTCTCTTGTCTTCCTGTACATATAAGCTATGAGTCAATACTGTATCAAGAACATTAAAATGATTAGACTCAAAAGCTATAAAATTAAGGAGTCAAAAGCATCAAAAGAGTTAATCAAACAAGCAAAGTGCACATCACTCGGGTATCTCATAACCTTAAAAATATTGAATCTGATCAATTCCCCATCAAATTCCATAGTCAACATCCTAGAGTGCACATTAATTTTTATCTATGCTGTCTTCAAGAATGGTCTCCCCAACAAGATAGGAACAAAATAAGGGGATTTATCTTCCTCCATGTCCAGCACATAGAAGTTCACCGAAAATACTAATTCATTCACCTGCACCAAAACATATTCAACAACACCCTTTGGGTATGCGTTAGATCTATCAGCCAATTGTATAATAACACCAGTTAGTTCTAAAGGTCCTAGATATAAAGATACATAAATGGAATAAGACATGACATTTATGGATGCACCTAAATCTAGGATTGCTCTCTCAAATCTTGTGTTACCTATAGTGCATGGTATGGTGAATGTGTCAGGATCCTTACACTTAGTTGGGAGTTTCTTTTTAATCATAGCTAAAACATGTGCTCCCACTTAGACCTTCTCATTACCTTTTAACTTTCTTTTGTTAGTGCATAATTCTTTTAAGAACTTGGCGTACCTAGGTACTTGCTTAGTGACATTTAACAAAGGAATATTAACTTTCACTTTCCTAAAGGTCTCTAAGATCTCTTTATCCACTTCATCTTTCTTATTCTTAACCAATCTACTAGAAAAAAGGCCTTAGTGACATATTTAGGAAGCTGTTCAGGAATACTTACCTTAGGAGCCTTAGAGTTTTGCCCCTCCTCATCTACCTCTTTAGGCTCTAGATCTTTCTTTTTAGTGACTGGTGGAGAAGATGTAGGTTCATCTAGCGTCTTTCTACTTCTCAATGTGATAGCACTAACATTTTCCCTCGGATTCACCTCTGGTTGTGAGGCAAGTTTCCCAGAAAGTTAGCTCTGAACCTTGTTAATTTTTGTGGTTAATTGCCCCACTTGGTTCTACAAGTTATTAATAGTGGCCCTTGTTTTTTGTTGAAACTGAATGTTTTTAGTGGCCGTTTGTCTCATTAACTCCTCCAACAAAGGTTCATGTTGCCTTGGAGCTTGAACTTGTTGCTATCTCGGAGGGAAATATGCTTGCCTCTGTTGAAATCCTAGATGTCCATAGGCTAGAGGTTGATTCTGGGGCTGCTTTCCATAGCTAAAGTTAGGATGATCTTTCCATCCTGGATTATATGTATTAGAGTAGGGATTGTAACTTTTGAAAAGTCCAGAATATTCCCATGCTACCTTTACCTCCTCATTTGTGTCCTCTTATAGGGTGGGACACATATCAGTGGGATGTCTAGAAGAGCAACAAATCCCACAAGCATTTACTAGTGCTTTCCCATTATCCATTAACCACTGAACCATGACAGTCAACTGAGTCATTTGTTGCTGCAAACTATTTGTTTCTACCTTTTTAACTGTTCTCACTCTAGTGCCATTTTTGGTGAAGAATTGTTGAGTGTTTGCAGCCATTTTTGATATATAATTCCTAGCCTCGTGAGGAGTCTTATCAACTAAAGCTCCTCCACTAGCAGCATTAATCATGTTGTGGTCTATCACTAGCAATCCCTCATAAAAATACTGAATCAAAAGTTGCTCACTAATTTGATGTTGAGGGCAACTAGCACACAGTCTCTTAAACCTCTCCCAGTAATCATGAAGTGATTCCCCATGCCTTTGTTGAATGCCACAAATTTCTTTTTTGATTGTTGCAGCCTTTGAAGCAGGGAAGTATCTGTCTAGGAAAGCTCGAGTCATGTCCTGCCATGAGCTAATGGATCCGGGTGGCAAATAGTATAGCCACTCCTTTGTAGAATCTTTCATAGAGAATAGAAAAGCTCTTAGCATGACTTATTCTACTGGAATTCTTGTAGGCTTTATGCTAGAACAAACCACATAGATCTTCTTCAAGTGCTTGTTAGGGTCCTCTCTGGCTAATTCATTGAAAGATAGCAAAAGCTGGATTAGGCCGGACTATTCAAAGGCCTTTTCATTTTTTGGAATTTCTATGCAGAGAGGTTGTTGGTCCAAGTCAGGAGCACCCAACATCCTCAAAGTAGATTCTGCCATCACCACTTCTTCAGATATCACTTCAGATGTCTTAGAACTTGATAGATCTATATAGCAGGCAACTTTAATCTCGGCAGGCGTGAAATAGAAATTAGGTGGATGGAAGAGAAACTGAGGATGAGTTAATTTGATCAAAGTAACATCCAAGATTCCTCAATTTCTCGTCAAATCCTTCAGTGGACATAAACGCCTACAAAGAGTCAGAAATAATTAATTAAAGTATTAAAAAAATTGGAATAAAAACAGAGTGAAAAATAGGAAACAATTTAATAGCGCAATTAGAAAATTAGTTCTCCGACAACGGTGCCAAAATTTGGTGTCCTCCAAATTATAATTTGAAAAGTAAGATCGAAATCAATTGCCAAGTTCCACAAAAAATATAAAAACCTTGCAACCAATTGTAGTTAACAAAGGTCGATCTACAGAAAACTAATTCAATTGACACTAAAAACTGAATCCTAATTTAAACTCTAAAAAGTAATAAACAGTAAAAATGGGGTTTGTTTGTTAAAACTATAAGAAGGAATTAAATTGAAAGCAACAATAGTAAATATAATTTGAATTACTAATTAAAAAGATATTGGTTAAGAGATGGAATTCACCACTAGATTTATATGATCATACTTACTTACATATCCTTTATACTAATATAACCAATTATGTTCTCATGTGATTGTGAGATTAATTCTCTATTTTCCTTAAGTTTTGGTTAATTTAGCCACTGCTCAAATCAAGCCCTAATCATTAGTTAATTGTAAAGCAATTACACTTACACCTAATTAATGATTGCATTAAGATTCAGAAAGCTAATCACACTAAGGTCCAATCATACACCGAGATTGAATTACTCAAATCATATGTTTCACAAATCATACCATCGCAACTGCGCATAGCAATCCTAGTTTTACTACTTTTAAAAATAGCAAAGAGTATAAAAACCTTTATACTGAATCAAGAACAGAAACATATGAATAAGAACATAATTGTATTGAATATAAAGGAATATGAAAGATTCACATAATCATAACTAGGGTTTCATCTTCCCTTAACCAATTAAGAAACTTAGCCACACATGGCAAATTCAAATTCAAAAGAAAAACTAAAGAAAATCATCATCAAGAACACAAGTGCAAAAGAAAATTGAAAATCAATCTGGTTTCCAATGATTGAGGGTACTTGATCTTCGATAATTCGAACCCGAATATCCAATCTTTGATGGAATTCTCCTCTTTCAATTCCGTAGCAGCTTGCAGTCTAGAAGAATCCCCTTTTTGAAACTTAAGCAATCCTATTTATAACTTTTGATACCTAGCTCCTTGTCTAAATTCAAAACTAATTTCCTAATGCGAAGACACGGGTCGTGTCTGATGACACTGCCCCCTCCATGTTTGAGTCTGTCAGCACAATTTCAAGTAATTTAGAAGGCAGAGAAGGACACAGCCTATCCTGTGTCAGATGACACAGGCCGTGTCACTTAACTTCTTCATATTCAGCCTTGATTCTTCACGTATACTCTTCTATCTTTGCTTCTAGGGACAATATTGATCTCCTTGAATCTTTGGCTCTCTCCTCAAATGGATAGCAAGCTTGGTTTGAAGCTAATGGACTCAAACACTCAAAGATCTCCTGAAAAACACAATGCAATGATAAGTGTTTATAAACATACTTAAGCATAGTTTCACAATTAAGCTTCGATTAGGCTTTATATCTAGAAACTTAGCTAAGAATTGACAATTACGCATATAAGGAGTCCAATTATGTCAAACATAAAGCACTCAAGATATAGAAATAATCGATAGGTCAGTTATATTATTGGTTATGTGGTCCAACTTCATTTTTGGGTCAAAAGCTTGCCTTGACCATATTTGTGGAGAGATTTTTTTTACAACTACTCATATGCTTTGACAGCTTCTATCTTAATTTCTTCCATTATCTCCCTAAACTCCTAAGTATAGTAGCTCCTTCTAGCCTTCTAGAACAAGCTCCTAACCAGTATACCAAAAAACCGAACTTTGAAGTTGGAATAAAGGTGTCTACAACACCATCTATGTTGAGCCATAAGAAAAAAACCTTTGATATGGCCTAATCCAAACCGTATTTGAGAATTCAGCAACCAAACACAACAATTAGACATTATAAAAACCAAAATAAAATTAAAACAAAAGAATAAAAAAATAAAGAGGCTTCACGAGTTTACACTAGAATTTTTATTTATCTGTCATTATGACAAATAGCTTGTCATGTACAACCCAACCAATTATTGATTTCAAAAGGTACAGAAAAGAATGTCGAGCTATCATTATTTTTATCCTCAACAATAGCAAAAGCCACAGGGGGATATGCCATTGTTTCCATCCAAAGAGATAACTGATAGTAGTACCTCACCATATGAACCCCTTTAAATGGTCGTCATCCATTTCTATAAAGGGCTTGCAACATTTAATAAAACCACTCCTAATTGCATCCAATCATAGGAAGAATCTCTTAAACACAGGGCTACTATTTAAGTTAACTCTCTCAGCTACCAACTTTGTCACTAACCCAAGATTTGTTGCTTTTACCATTTCAACATACTACCTGAGTATGCTATAGGTTTTTGCATGGTTCCTCTCTATCTGTTCCCTTGCCTTCTTTCTAGCATAATGCATTTGAGTCTTAGAACCTTCAACACTATATTTAGAAATCATATGTTCTTAAATTGTTTCATAGCTAAGCTTAGGGTCAACCCTGAATTGGGTAACTATCTTGTTTGCTATCCATGTAGAGGATGCAACAGAATTGGTTATGTTTTTAACACATGTATCCTTACCCTCATAGACTTTAATCTCAAATGTGACATCATCAGGATTAGTACATGCATGCAAGTTCTAGTCACACCCTTTACTAGTGCATATGGTTGTGATCCTACGCTCTCATTTCTAGTCCTAACGATCTCAAATCCCTCTTGGATCACATAATCTTTGAGCACCTCCCTAAATGATTCCGCATTTGCAAACAACATCTCTTTCTTTAGTGTAATCTTATCTTTTGATGTAGGACTAATGGAGAAAGGAACAAAGAACCTTCAGGGTTCCAAAGGCACTCGGTGCAAAGAGACTCAGTATCAAAGTATGGAATATAATCCACTAAATACAATAATCAATAGTCAATTATCTTCTAAATACATAGGAGGGGTATTTATAACCCTCAAACAAAACAAATCAAATCTAAATCAAATACAATTAATTAAAAATAAGATTTGAGATTTGATAGAATCCTACTAAAATCCTAATTATAAAATAGATAAGATCCTTAATTGACATAATTATATGTAAAATCCTAAATTACCAAAATCATAAATAATGCTAATCCATTATGCATCATTCTCCCCCTTAAGAGGACTCTCCTCCAGAGAGGTAAAAAGTTAGTAATCCTCCAAAAGAACAAGATCAAGGAGGCGGGGATCATCTTTGGGAATCTAAGTAGTGAATGGAGCAGATTTTCTTGCCACCTTGGTAGCAAGTTGTTTCCTAGAAGTCTTCCCACTGGTGGACTTGCGAATAGTTTTCTTCTTATGAGCCATCGATCACAGAACAAACAATGAAGAGAAAAAGGAAGAACAAATGCAAAAGTGAGGGGAGATGAAGTTTTGAGATTGGGACAAAACAATCACAGATTCTTGTGACTTTGTGGCAGTTTGAGGTGAGTTATATAGAGATATGGTAAGCATAACAACTTTGGCTGTGAAAAATCTTTGCTTTCAAAGAGCTCAAAGCGTGGGGATCAACAAAGCTCAGAAGCCAAATTGATGTATAACCAATGAAGAAAAGAACAAAAAATCCTTGGGGTTCCAAAGGCACTCAGTGCCAAGAGACTCAGTCTCAAATTATGAAATATAATCAAGTAAATTCAATAATCAATATTCAACCGTCTTCTAAATATAAAGGAGGGATATTTATAACCCTCAAACAAAACAAACCAAATCTAAATCAAATAGAACTAATTAAATATAAGATTTGGGATTTGATAGAATTCTACTAAAATCCTAATTATAAAATAAATAAGATCCTTAACTAACTTAATTATATTAAAATCCTAAATTACCAAAATCATAAATAATCCTAATCCATTATGCATCATCCTCATTGCCTTCCTCATAAATTTTTCCACTATATGCCCTATCCAAATAAGCCATCTCATCATTAGTGTCAGTTCCATATGTCTCAGTCATAAAATGGCCAAGATTATAAGCTAGATTATCATAAGAGTTCCCATTGTTGTCAGATTCAAGAGAGTTATCAATGTTACTGTTTCCTTGATTGACACTATCCTTATCAGATATTTTAAATGTATCATCATTAGTATCACTATCCCTATTGTGTTCCGTATCAGTATGGTTAGTGTGTGCATCAATAAACTTCTCTAAAAGTGGTTCAAGTACAGGGTTCAAAGGTTCTACAAACAAGTGAAGTTAGTCATTACCACTCTTACCATTATTCTTAAACCATTTCAACAAATGTTACATCTATACATTTTTTATAAATATATGTAAGTATATCATTATTGATATATGTGACTTTTGTTTCTTAGTTATAAAATTCTCAAACAATGTTAAAAACGAGATTCAATTTCTTTCAATAAATCCATCGAATTAGTTGGTAATCTGGGGTAGTAATGAGGTTTATTTTGGTCAACAAACAATAAAACTAAAAATTGGCATATTCAACTTTTTAATTCATTCATTTAACCATTTGAATTAAACTTAACTAGTGAATATCTTGTGCATTACATGGATTTTTTAAAATTCAGATAAAACTTAAAATGTTTAGATTAAAATAAAAAATATTTAAAATTGAAAAGAATGATATACACAATTTAAATTTAGATAAAAATAAAAAAATATATAGATTAAAATAAAATATTTAAAATTAAAAAGAATGATATGCACGTAATAGCAGTGTGTGATACTTTAATAGCGAGTACAAAAATAAATTTAGCAGTTCTCAAATAAATGTATTTTAATTTATTATATAAAAGTAAATGAGTCACAACAAGCTTATTCATATGTGTGTGTATATATATTTTGGGTACAATAAAAAGCTCAAAAAAGAAAAGCTAATTCCTAGGAAAGGCAATACCCATGGAATCGCCTAGCAACAATGCACTCATAGCTAGAGGAGGATGATACCATATTTTCAACACATCAGAATTGTTCACATGCATTTTAAAATCACATTTAATATCATAAAGCATTATTAATCTTAATTGCGTTAATATTAATTAATGAATTTTTTTTATATAAAACTTCTTTTTTTATTCAGAAATAAAGTGACTAGAGAGTTTAGGTTAGGTGGCTAGTGATGGCTTCATGCTAATTAGTATGGATCCAAGACCTAAACACGAATAAATAATAAGTAATAATTACAAAATAAAGATACATGTTTTGTTTTTCGATTAATTACAATGACTTTTTTAATGGATAGTCAAATGGATAAAATAAAACTGGTTTCATTTGTTATTATTCACTTCACTAATTATGATATGATTAATAATATATAAAATTATGACAAAAAATACATAAATTTATACTTATACAATCTTTATATATTTATATATAAATTATTAAATAATATTTTCATCTCACTATAATATATTTTAAATTATTAAAACTGTGCACATTCGTCATACAAAAATCTTCTCATTAATCTCATATTAAATTCCCTTGATAAGTAATATTGAGAAGGTGGAGTGGTGAGGGTTGAAGAATAGTAATATATATACACATACTTACACATACATTATATTACATTGACATAATTTTTACTATCTAATTACAATAGGTTTTACTTCGTTTTTTACACACCTATATTCTAATTTTGCCACGTAATCCTGATGTTAGAGAAGTGAGCATTGGTGATGTGCAACTTGGTTGTTTTTAGGGTTGAAAAATCAAACAATAATGCTAATTACACACACTAATCACATCATGTCACATTTGTATAGTTTTTAGACAAAAATGATACTTTGGTCGCTTAAGTTTATTTCTTTTTCCAGTGCGGTCTTATAACTTTTTTTTTGTCAATTTGGTCCCTTAAGTGGAGAATCATAAATCAATGTGGTCTCTATCATGATTCCATCACCTCAACTAATAGAAGTTAGTACATGGCACTAATAGTGATGATTTAGGTATGGCGTGGTCATTAGAAGGGTCCAAAATGAAAACAAAAAAGAAGAGCAAAGGGACCAATTATACCATTTTTTCCTCCAATTTATTACATTTGCTTTTTCTAAACTAATCAAAATGATGTTGGTTTTGAGTTGTGTTGTCCTCCCTCAAATCTTATTCTTCCTCTTCATTAAGGTTTCTTGTTCCTCTCCATTAGGGTTTGAAATGGTGGGTGAGGCATGACTCTATGATACTGCTCAAGTGAAGGGTCTTAGCTTAGAGATGTTGAGGAGAAGTTGTATATAGAAAGAGTGATTTGTATTGAGGTCCTGTATTTGACTATTTGTGACTCTAGTTGTGGGAAAGTGAGGTAGAGGGTTTTGGTGTTGTTGGGTTGTAGAGGAAACTTGTTTGATTTGGGAGTTTTTTGAGGTTTGAGTGATGAGGATGAGATAAGTGATTTCAGTGGTTTAGAAACATGAAAATTAGGTATGGGGTTTAGCATGGTGGTGCATTGGCTAGGGAAGACGCATTAAGGGGTGGCTCTTGTGTAGTGTTGGGGCTTAGGATGTGGATTACAAGTGTTGGAGTTTGTGGTCATTCGACACTTTGTGTGGCGATCAATATGGCATGGGTGATAGTTGTGGTGCGTCGTGTGTATGATGACATGGTTACGGTGCAGAGGAGGTTTAGGGTTTGTTTATGAGTAAGGGACCAAATTAAAAACAAGATCAAAAGTAAGGAACCAAATTGAAAACGAAATCAAAAGTACGAGACCAAATAAAATTATCACTAACCCTAAAAGATGTCATTTTTGTCTCTCCTTACTCAGCTAAGCCATTTAGCGGCCACATTAATGCTAGGTGATCGTCGTTAGTGCCACATTCTCGAGTTTCGATTGTGCCGTTAGTAAAGGTGATGGAATCATGATGGAGAGCCACATTTATTGACGATTCTCCATTAGTAGACTAATTCAACAAAAAAAAAGGTTATAAGCCTAAATTAAAAATAAAATAAAATTAAAGGATCAAAATATCTATTTACCTAATTTTTATCATTTGATCACAAATGATTTCACCTTATTTTCTATATACATATACTCTAATTCTATTATCTATGTTTTATGTGAGGTGATATATATTTAAAAATGTGTGCAAAGCAGTATTCAAAAGGAAATTTGAGGTAAAACATTGATACTCTAATTTGCTTTCTTTTATTTTCACCACAAACATGACACAAAGTCACAAAATGAGAGTTTTTGACCAATGTACCCTTAGTGAAAAAATTATTTACTAAATTACCATCTTTTTCAAACTATTTATCAAACTACCACTGTTTTTGCCACATTGAATTTTTTTATTTATTTTTCATTCCACGTAAATTACACTAGAGGAGATGGCGCTGCTAACTAGGATGCGCCAACAAGGTTGGCATATCCCATGTGGATACGTTAACAAGCGTGCATTTTCCACGTGGTAACACCACAGGTGATGGCATTTACACGTGGAAAACGTCACGCATGTTGGCGTATCCACGTGGGATACGGCAACCGTGTTGGCGTTTCCTATATGGAGGAAAAAATAAAAAAAATTCCATATTGCATGTGCAGGGCACTTAACCCATTCCACGTGGATCTCTTGAGAAATAGCGACCAGAGACACATACAATTGACATGCCTACTAAAGATTGCACCATAATATTGGGAGATATCAATTTCAATTAACTTATTTATAGATCAAGTATTTGCTTCTAATATGTAAAATAGTCGATGTGAGACTTTAGTGTTGGCAAGACAAAACAACTAAGTAAGGTAACAAAGTACCTTTGTTCGATGTAGGACTTTGGTGTTAACAAGAAGGAATGAAATAGATGTTAAACTTAGCCCATTCTGTCCCCAATTTTGTTTTGTATACTTAAACCGATGTTGCAAACCAACTTTAATCCATAAATCACGTTATATTATGATATGCTCATGTTGTTTACACTTAAAGTGGAACATTTTATCAACTCCAGAATTTCAAATTTGATGAGATATAGCCAAGTAATAAAACTAATAGCTAAGTTCCATGTATTCCTAATTACTTGTACCAGATCTTTCAAATCAAACTTTGGCATTACATTAAGTAATTAATATTAGAGCAAATAACAGTAAAAAATTAATAATTTAAGAAAATAGGCACCATTTTCCAAATATCATTTTCAAAAGTTGAGCCTAGTTATACATTAAGTTGAAGAATTTAGAACAATGATTTTCTCAAGCCAAATAGTTGTAGCACGAAGTAAGGTTATTTATCATGAAAAGGAAAAAGGATAATAAGGGAGTGATGCAATGGCAATATCAAGAGGCAAGTTATTTGTCATGAAAAGGAAAAAGGATACAAATGATTTTTTCATAGTACCTTCAAACATGAACAAGACAAGATTAGAAGTGTCTCTAAGTATTTTCCAAGTTGCTTAGCTGCTTTGTTGCTTTACCTTACTAACATCAAAGTTTCACATCGAACAAAGATATTTTATTGTCTTACTTAGTTGCTTTGCCTTGTCAACATCAAAGTCCTATATCGACTACTTTATATATCAGAAGTAAATACTTGACATATAAATAAGCTAATTGAAACTAATGTCTCCCAATATTATAGTGCATCTTTTAGTAGGCATGTCAATTATATGTATCTCTGGGTGTCATTTCTCAAGAGATCCATGTGGAATTGGTTAAGTACCATGCACATGCAACGTGACATTTTTTTTTATTTTTTTTCTCCACGTGAGAAACGCCAACACAGTTGGCGCATCCTACGTAGATACGCCAACACGTGTGGCATTTTTCACGTGTAAATCCCGTCACCTGTGACATTATCACGTGACCATGCTTATTGGCGTATCCATGTGGGACACACCAACCGTGTTGGTGCATCCTAGTTGACAGCGCCATCTTCTTTGATATAATCTACGTAGAACGAAAAATAATAAAAAATTTTAGTGTGACAAGATAAATAATTTAAAAAAATAATAATTTAGTAAATAATTTTGACACTAGAAGCACATTGGTCAAAAACTCCACAAAATGAAGCTCACGTTAGTTACTCTAGTCTCGTTATTCCTCTAATCAAAATACGTTTAATTTTATTTAATGCATCTACAAAATCATTCTATATGCCACATAAATATTATAATCATATACAATATAATTTAATATTTTTTTTCATATTAACATATAATATAAATACAATATACATATTATGATATATATAAAATATTTTCTTATACTAATATAAACTTTCTCCAACTACGACATCATCTTTTCCACTTCTTCCAAACCCCCTCTCATCAACGGTGGATATTCTTCTTTCTTATATGGCTTTTCAATTTGGACGGCACCAGTACACTACAAGTTGTCTCTCTCTTAAATTTTTAAAATATTTATTTGATGCCTTTTTTATTCAGCTTTTGAAAAGATAATAAATAAATAAATAAAATGTTTTCTATAATTCCTTAATTGGATTGAACCTCTGCTCAGCATTGGATCATTCACACACGTTTTGCACTTTCGCTTCTCTCTTAAACCACCTTTTCTTTCTCTCGGGTTCTTGTTCCAGACACTGAACTATTTTCTCTCTGTTTCAAAGGGAGAAGAACACCACCACCACCACCACCACCAACGAAGGTAGTCACCCAATTCAAGTTTCTCTGATGCAGTGAAGCTATTGAATTCAGTTGAAAGTTTACAGACTATTTTTTAATTCCTCATACATTTTTTTTCCTAAAAAAAATTGGGTGATACCGTGGATGATATATCTTGACGTTGATCAATCTACGCATTTTGACACCCAAAAATTGAAAAATGGATGATTGCAAAACCTGATTGAATTTTATTTTTTATTTATTTTTTTCTAAAAAATAAAATTGATTTGTTTTCTCATCGTTGAAGTTCAAATTCATGGAGGTGTTATGTTTGGAGCTATGGAGGAGATGAGAAGATAGGGGCTAAAACTTTTGATTGAAAATGTTTGGGTTTTTAATGTTTTAATTGATGTTGTTTGGGTCTCAGTATAGTTATTGTGTTGAGCTTATTTTGAGCGCTGAAATGACGGGGACAAAGTCTTTTCTTGTGATTGTTGTGTGGTGAAGCACTGTCCTTCATAAACGAAGCGACACCCTGTTTTTTTGGGATCAAATCACTGGCCATTTGGCCATCAATCTCTACTCTTCTTCTTCCTTTCTCTTCACTAATTATTATTGTTATTTTACTTTTTAACAACAGCTATTTTTATTGAAGACTTTCATCTCATAGCTGGGTTCTTAGTTGGTTCTTGTGTAATCAATTCATAAATGTTGCTTTACAGTTTAGATCATGATGTTTTCTGGCGGTTTCTGCTTATCATCATCTAATCAAGTATTGGTTTCTTCTTTCTTTTCGTTTTTTTTTTTTTTTTCCTGGTTTCTTTCCTGTTTTGATTTGTTCCAGCTGAATATTATGATTAATGATGGAGGTTTTGTGTTTGTTAATTGGTTTGTCCATTCAGTGTACTAGCACCCCAATTAAATGGTGTTACCAGCTTATAATGATATTAAGGTTTGTAACTATAGCTATACTTGGGTGTAATTTAATCAAGCTGTGTTGTCCTTATTGTGATCGAATAGTACCCTGTTGGTTGGAGGTAAAAAAGCTCTCTATTTTAGAGCCATATATATTATATAAATATTTCTAGACTCCAGTAACTTATTCTTCTTCTTCTTCTTTTATATTATAAATAAAGCAAAGTCTTGGTAATTTTACCTTGGGGATGAGGAAAACAGTATAAAGAAGTAAAGATTATCATGGTTGTGGCTTCTAGGAAGCCAATGGAGTGACAATTCTAGTATCTGAACTAGGCATATCTTTGTCAATTCATGCTTGAAACCCTGGAAACTATTTGCATGATTTGTATCAGGCTGCTTGGAAGATTCAATAAGTCAAGTTGGCTTCTTACTAAAAGTATTGACTGTTGAATGAATGCTGGTCATTTTGCGGATTTTCTTAAAATTTTGATCATCTGTGTTTAAAATGTTTTATTTATCATGTGGATTAAACTACATGTATTCTCTCGTATTTACATTTATTGTCTTTTACACCATCAAAATTTTTGAAGTTGGCTGATTTTCAAATTTAACTTTGATACAATAATGGTTTAATACTATTGCTTTGATATAGCTCAAATTACCTAAGGATGTGTCTAATTGAGCATGCAAAATCTTATATAATTAACTCAGCTTGGTCAATCAACGTATTTTATATACTCTGAGAAATGAATTCCTCATAGGATGAAATGGGCATGGATTTGCAAATTGACTTATAGGTTAATAAATTGTTGCAAACAATGATTTTTCTTTTTTTTTGCTTGAATTTGTTTGTCAAATGTGGGGTTACAGAAGATTTTCCTATAACTATAGGACTGCACCAAGGGTCAACTTTGAGTCCATATCATTTTAGCTTGGTCTTGGATGTGCTTACTGTGCATATCTAAGAGCCGGTGCCACAATGCATGCTTTTTGCAGATGATATAGTCTTAGTTGGAGAGTCGAGAGAGGAAACAAATGGGAAGCTAGAGCTATGGAGACGAGCTTTGGAAGAACATGACTTTCGTCTAAGCAGGAGTAAGACAGAGTATATAGAATGTAAGTTCAGTAAGAAGCGTGCTAATACTAGCTTAGCAGTGAAAATTGGGGATCACACCATACCACAAGTCACGCGGTTTAGATATCTTGGATCTATCATACAAAATGACTGAGAGATAGAGGGAGATGTAAATCATATGATTCAAGCTGGATGGATGAATTGGAGGAGTGCTTCAGGAGTGTTTTGTGATAGAAAAGTGCCTCTTAAGTTTAAGGATAAATTTTACCGCACAACTATAAGGCCCGCGATGTTGTATGATATTGAATGTTGGGCGGTAAAAAGCTAGCAAGAGTATAAGATCAGTGTCGCGAATATGAGGATGTTGCTCTGGATGTGTGGCCATACAAGACAAGATAGGATTAGAAATGAATGCATTAGAGAGAAAGTAAGGGTAGCACCTATTGTGAAAAAGATGGTAGAATCTCGCCTTAGGTGGTTTGCACATGTAAGAAGAAGACCCTTAGTAGCCCTGGTAAGAAGAGTAGATAAGGTGGATGATAGTCCAATAGCTAGAGGTAGAGGGAGACCAAAAAAGACTATACATGAAACAATTAAAAAAGATTTAGAATTGAATGATATTTCTGAAAACTTGGTTTATGAAGGGCACAATGGTGTCATTTGATCCATGTAGCTGACCTCACCTAGTGGGAAAAGGCTTGGTTGTTGTTGTTGTTGTTGTTGTTTGTTGAAGGATTTCTAAATGCTACCGCGATGGGTTGCTTTTGCCTGTATTGCGTAGTTTATTACAAGGAAAGAAACTGTCCCTGACCCATAACATGAGCATGTTAATGATGACATTTCTGTTATGGTTATGGACATTGATTTAATGCCTTTTGTTCAAGTTTTTCCTTGAAACTTTTTTCCTTTCAATTAAAATTAACGGAGATTATAAAGAAGGGACTGCAACAACAACAATAACAACTAAGCCTTTTCCCACTAGGTGGGGTCGGCTACATGGATCAAACGACGTCATTGTGCCCTATCATAAACCAAGTCTTCAGAAATGTCATTCAAATCTAAATTTTTTTTAATAGTTTCACCTATAGTTTTTCTTGGTCTTTCTCTACTTCTAGCTATTGGACTATTCTCCACCTGATCTACTCTTCTTACCGGGGCTTCTAAGGGCCTTCTCCTTACATGTCCAAACCACCTAAGGCGAGATTCTACCATCTTTTCCACAATAGGTGCTACCCCTGCTTTCTCTCTAATGCATTTATTCCTAATCCTATCTTGTCTTGTATGGCCACACATCCAGCGCAACATCCTCATCTCTGCGACACTGATCTTATGCTCTTGTTGGCTTTTTACATCCCAACATTCAGTACCATACAACATCACGAGCCTTATAACGGTAAAATTTACTCTCAAGCTTGAGGGTGCTTTTCTATTACAAATCACTCCTGAAGCACTTCTCCATTTCATCCATCCAACTTGAATTCTATGATTTACATCTCCCTCTATCTCTTCATCATTTTATATGATAGATCCAAGATACCTAAACTGTGTGACTTGTGATATGGTGTGGTCCCTAATTTTTACCGCTAAGCTAGTATTAGCACGCTTATTACTGAACTTACATTCCATATACTTCGTCTTACTCCTGCTTATACGAAAGCCATGTTCTTCTAAAGTTCGTCTCCATAACTCTAGCTTCCCATTGTTTCCTCTCTCGACTCTCCAACTAAGACTATATCATCTGCAAAAAGCATGCATTGTGGCACCGGCTCTTAGATATGCGCAGTAAGTACATCCAAGACTAAGCTAAAAAGATATGGACTCAAAGTTGACCCTTGGTGCAGTCCTATAGTTATAGGAAAATCTTCTGTAACCCCTCCTTGTGTTCTTACACAAGTTTTAACCTTATCATACATATCTTGGATTGCTCGAATATAAACAATACGAACTCCTTTTTTCTTCAGAGCCTTCCACAAGGCCTCTCTCGGTACCTTATCGTAGGCTTTTTCCAGATCAATGAAAACCATGTGTAGGTCTTTTTTGCTCCCTCCGATACCTCTCTATCAATCTTTGTAGAAGATCAATTGCTTCCATGGTTGACCTCCTAGGCATAAAACCGAATTGATTCTCTGAAATATGAGTCTCTTGTCTTAATCTCCGTTCAATTACTCTTTTCCATAACTTCATGGTATGACTCATGAGTTTAATCCCTTTGTAATTTGCACAGTTTTGTATATCTCCCTTGTTCTTATAAATAGGAATTAAAGTGTTTCTCCCTCATTCATTTGACATTTTCTTAGATCTCATTATCTCGTTAAATAGTTTTGTGAGTCAGCTTATACCTTTCTCTCCTAGGCACATCCACACCTCGATAGGTATATTATCTGGTCTGACCACTTTTCCATTTTTCATCATTTTCAAAGCTTCTTTTACCTCAAACTCCCGAAATCTACGATAAAAAGTTTTATTTTGGTCCTCCTCTCTAGTGTTTAGGATGTCTGAGTCCCCTAACGTCCCATGTCCCTCATTAAATAGCTTGTGAAAATAACCCTTCCATCGATCCTTGATGTCTTGTTCCGTAACCAAGACTTTACCCTCCTCATCTTTGATGCATTTCACTTGATCCAAGTCTCGTCTTCCTTTCTCTACTTTTAGCAAGCCTGCAAATATTCCTTTCTCTGTCTTTGGTACCCAAAGATTGATATAACCCGTTGAATGCTTTAGCTTTCGCCTCGCTCACCACCTTCTTAGTATCTTTTTTAGCTGCCTTATATTTTTCCCAATTTTCAACGTTTTAACACACGTGCCAAACTTTATAACATTCTCTTTTAACCTTAACCTTATCTTGTACACTTGCATCCCATCACCAAGATTCTTTATCCTTGTGTCCAAAGCCTCGTGATTCACTGAGTGTCTCTTTTGCTACCTTCCTAATTCCTTTTGCCACTTCATCTCACATATCATTTGCACTCCCTTGTACCTCCCAAATCTCTTCCTCCATAATCCTCCTCTGAAAGTGCATTTGTTTTCCTCCCTTTAGTTGCCACCATTTGATCCTTAGGACTCTGTCTCGACAATTTCTCCTTACTCTCGTATTAACCCGTACATCCATAACCAAAAATCTGTGTTGGGTAGTCAAGCTCTCTCCAGGTACATGACAAGTTTGGAACAATTTCTAGATATACCATTTAATATATGAAGTTTATTAAAAAAAATAAAAGTGGGAAAATTCCACCTTTCTTGATGGTAGCCAAACTTCAAATTTATGCACTACAAGTGGAGTTGCTAGTCTGGCCAGTCTGTTAAGTTACTACTTGAATTCTGCATGTGTCATTGTTATTGAAAAGCATGTAAAACTTTTGTCTTATACAATCTATCTTCTTCATTTGACAATCTTATATTTGTAAGTTATTTATGATTACTGATTATTGCTATTTCCAGTGTTATGATTTTCTCTAATATGATGATGCCCCGGAATGAGTTTTTGATTATCTAATTGCTAATACATCATGTCTTTTTTGATAGAAAAAGAAACTAATACATCATGTCAATCAATATATTGCAGGTTTGAAGGGAATAAACAATTGATGGATGAATATTCTGGTAAAAGAGGCATTGATGGGGTGGTAGTCCCTAGAAAGGGGATGGGCCATGTGTTTAGAGATACTGCTAATACTAGAAATCGAAATGGTCAAATGTGCCGTCGCCTGGGGTGCAGTAGTAGAGTCAACCCTCCTAAAGTTACTCAATTTGGATCTTCTGAAAAAGGTAAGTCTTTGAGGCCTTCAATCCAATCCTCTTCAAGTGGAAAGAAAGCAATTGGAAGTTCCTCTAAAACTACTAGTAACCGAGGAAAACCCGTTATAGAGCCTTGGAAAACATTATCCTCTCAGCTAGAGACAGATTCATCTGAAACTAGTAGTGTACAGGATGAACCAGAAATTTCAGAGCTCATCCCTCCACCAGAAAAAAATTCAAGAGGGCTTCAAGCTGAAGTGGAAAATGCAGAGTTTAGTAATGTCATTCTAATGGAAGTAGGAAGCTCTAGTGTAGTATCAAATACAAGAATCCCAAGGAATTTTCACCAAGAACCTGGATTGCAAGGCCAAGAAATTATAATCAGTGGTCCAGTGACACGTACTATTACCAGCAGGTATGGGTTGAGGAACCTCAGATGCAACTCTATATCTGATGTCATCCCAGCTGGTTGTTCATCACCTGATTTGACCCTTAATAGAAGGAACAATATGCTTAAAAAGAGAAACTGTGAAGGGGAAAGTAGTTCCACTGCTAGAGGGAAGACGATGACTGGGTCTTCATTGGAAGGACGGAATTATGGCCCCAGAAATGGCATATCTATCTCTGATTCAAGAAGACTTAGAAATATTCCTCATAGGGACAGCAGCATAGCATCAGTTAGAACTCAAAGATCAATTAGTGGTCATGCCAGGGGAAGGCTTTCTAGCCAACCAAATGAGAACCACGTGGCAACAAATGAGTCCCCTGTTATGATACCACTTTTGCCTCATTCTCATGATCATACTGCTCCTGCCGTTTCATATCATACTTCTGCAGAGACTCCTTTAAATCGTTCAAGCTCTTATAGTAGACCAGGTACTAGCAGTGAGCAGTTGTGTGGTGTTATGCCTGTCTCTCCTGCAGAATATGGCATCACTCATTCTCTAATAAATCGGGATAACTTTCAACGCTACAACATGGATGGTATTGCAGAGGTAATTTTCCTTTTAAACATGGGAGTACATGTCTATTTTCATGTTCTTTAATGAGAGAGCTTACAACTGAAGTACCATTTTATAATTGTATGTAGGTATTATTGGCACTTGAGAGGATTGAACAAGATGAAGAGCTAACCCATGAGGTAATTCTTGACTAAAAGTTAACTCGACTTAGTTGATCAGTTATTTGACACTTTCATTTTGTCTTTGCAGCAAATTCTTTTACTAGAGACCAGCTTGTTCCTTAATGGACTAAACTTCTATGATCATCATAGAGACATGCGATTGGATATTGATAACATGTCATATGAGGTTTGTTAATGTCATAAGGTGCTACAAATAAGTTTGTTACATTTGTTTGCTTAATTTCCTTTCCTTTCTCTTATTAAATTTATTATGGTTTATGGGCTTTATGGTACAACAGATTTGGATAAAAATATTCTTAAGAATGCATGTTTATAAAGAAATATTGAGGATTATAATCTAGGACTAAGTGCTGTTTATTGGTAGTATGGTAAGGGAGAGGTTTGAAATTTAACTGTGTTGAGGGAGGCGGCTTTGAGAAGGGATTACTATCCTTGAGGATATAGCATACAGTTATTTTGGGATTGAAAATCTAAAAAAATTATTTTTTATATTAAGCTATTCTCACCTCTGAAAGTTTTATATGAATGACAGGAACTTTTAGCTCTGGAAGAGAGGATTGGTACTGTGAGCACAGCTCTAACAGAGGAAGCACTGTCAGAATGCCTTAAGAGAAGTACCTATCAGTCTGCACCTTCAGATGATGCACCTGAGAGTTGCAATGAGGACAAGGATGATATGAAATGCTGCATTTGCCAGGTATTTTTCTCACATTTAATGGAACTTTTTGCAAGGATGATTCTCATTTTACTTTACATTGAAGTGGGGGTGTCATTGAACACCATCATGGCTCAAATGCTATAAGCCTATAATGAGCTAACTGTGTTCCTTGGATTCAGCTTTACAACTTCTAATAGGTATCTTCATATCTGATTCTAGCGAAACTAAATTGTCGGTTGACAAAGGCTCAGTCATGTTCAGTCTTAGTTAAGAAACTAGTATACATTGCATCGTAAAGGCTCCATCAGCATTGAAAAATACTAAAATATTTTGAACTAGCGCCCAGTCACTTGAGTTATTTCACCTATAACAATTCTTTAACATTTCTACAAATAAATGGAATCCAAGACTAGCCACTGCTGCTTTCAGAGTCGTATAAACCTTGGAATTATTTTGTTGCAAGATCTGATTTAGACACATTTACTTGATTTGCAGGAGGAATATGTTGTTGGAGATGAAGTGGGGAGTCTGCAATGCGAACATAGATTTCATGTGGCTTGCATACAGCAGTGGCTGCAGCTGAAGAACTGGTGCCCTATTTGCAAAGTTTCAGCGGCACCGTCCAATTCATATTCACCCCATTGATTGGGTTGTTACCCCGGACAAGGGATAGTGATTTCTCTTCCTTTTCCTTTTCCTTTTGTACAAAATACAGTTACTCGACACCTCTTGTTATTGGTAATATGTAAGCCAATATTTTCATCCCATTAACTAATAACACAAATCACTCTGGAACTTCCTTGTTGACCTGCGGATGAAAATAGTTCCATCTAAATGTCTTTTTCCCTTTCGTTCCATTTTGATTTTCTTACACAAGAAGTCCTGACATTGTGTTTGGAATCGTTAAGGAAAAGAAGGGCTCGAAGCTGCATTAAACTAGCATCGGTACCATGGAAACTATCAGCTTATTGACTTGTGTTTCTTTAGTCAAATTGATCTCTTTCTATCTATAGTAATGTAGAACGTGGATCCAGCCATTCAAAGAAACTATTCCAGTGTGCGCTAAATCATTATGATGGCCGAGGGAAAGTTAAAAACACAAATTAATAATTTTCAATATGCACCAAGTCATTACGAACCTAATAAATATAATTTTTTTTTATGAATTTTAATTGTTTTACCATTGTTTTAATACTGCTGCTTTAATTAATTAGTACTTACAAAGAATGGTTTATTTAAAATATGATATATATAATTATAATTTTTTTAATTTGATAGACAAATATTTAATACATATTTGAATACTTGTTTCACATTTTTTTAGTTTAACTTTTATTTCAATTGAGATTAAGTAATATGTTCGACTTAAGCGATTTTAAAGACGTATCATCTCACATTGGCCTCGTACTTGAGGAATTCTAACTTTTGCGCTAGCTTGTTACATTTTTAAAAAAACTTATATTAAAAATATTCAAATAGAACTATCAACAAGGAAGTTTTTCTTTTAAGTACAAAATAAATTAGAAACTATTTATTGTTACTCTTATTTGTCTATTGTCACATCCTTTTAACTAAATTCTGTTCTTATTTTCTTAAAATATCTTTTATTAAATAGATGGTTGAATTTAATAATTCACTAGCTAATAAAAGGTATTTCAGGAAAATGATTAAAAAATTAATTACACAAGAGTGACAATAGATGCTCACAATAAACTAATTCAAACATACTTATATTCTTATAAAGTGAAATAGAGATTAGTATATTTAAAATTTAAGAATTATAACTATGTCAACTTGTTTTGCTTTTAGAAAATATTATAATAAAAATATTTTAAATAGTCGGTTGATTGAAGAGTTTTTCAAAATATAAAATGAATTAATTCATACATATTTCCATTCTTATAAAATGTAAGAAAGAGACTAATAAAATTTAAGAATTATATGACTTCATTTATTTTTTTTGCAATATTTAGTTACGTAAATAGGGTAAAAATGTCATTTTAATTTATTGTGGCATGTTATGTGACTTTTTTATAATATAAAATATCTAAATAACTTTACTATTTTTTTTTACAATTTATTAATAATAAATTCAAATCATTGTTAGCAAAAAAATGTAATTTATCCATAAAATAGATAGTTAATAGCGTAATTAATTACTTCTCATAATAATGTTATATATACATAATTAACAGTAATATTTATTACTTCTCAAGTCAGAGGTTTGAATATTAGAGTCATCACTTTGAGAAGAATTTTACCTGATTACTACTCTTAGTTCAAAGATTAGTCACACATCAATGTCTGTGAGAATATCTTAGTGTAAAACAAAAAATACTATAGACTATAGATATAGATATATAGATTATTGTGCTAATATGCTAAATAACTTGGCTGGACGCAATGAATTAATAATTATCTTATCCTCATTTAATATTACATATGAGTATATTTTTTAAATGCAATAACTATATAGTGGAATTATTTTATTGACTAGCATTATATGAGTTTTAACTTTTAAGCAATTGTATATAATTCAAAGAACAGATTATTAAGAACATATCTCTTATAATAAATTTAGTTAATTGAGTCTCAATCATGTTTCATTATGCTACTTTTATGTGAAATTTTTTTTCGTCATCATACTTAATTTATTTAACATTTATGTAGTTACTAATTATACATATTGCTCTTTATAAAAAAATAATTGAAATAATTAAAGTAAACCTTCAAATTAGTCCCTGAAAAATTTAGTGTCGAACATATTAGTCCTTGAGGAAAAAAAACTCAACCTGTGGTACCTGACATCCACTATCGTTAGACACGTTAGTCCCTAAGATATCTTTGCTCTATTAAACTTAATAGAAGAGCACACATGGCATGTAAAATGCATGATTTAGCTCCATAATTTTCAATTTGGCATTATCTTTGTCAGCTAGGTTTGAATTAGTAATCCTCCTTTGGAAATGATGTCTTTTGGGCTTTAGGGTTTAAAAATATCTCCAATTGCCAAATTTCATTTTTTTCCTCATACTCTTCTTCATCTACATCTAACTAGAAGTGCATCCACTGGAACTCAATTTTGATTTGCAAATGATGAGTGATGGTGGAGTGGGAAGCTCGCCTGTGTCGAATCAGCGTGGATAGAGACAACCCATGGGTGAGGTTAGCTAGAGTGGGAGTACCGCAAGCATGGGAACAGGGCTCCATAGCAGGGGTGGTGGTTCGAGGTGTAAATGCGGGAGGAATGCCATAGTGTACACCTCAAAACCTGCTAAGAATCTAAACAGAGCATTCTTTGGGTGCACATATTATAAGCTTATGAATTTGACACTAAGATATTGAGTGAAAGTGAGCTTTACTTCAAAATTGCACCTCCATTTTAGTATTGGCTTATTGCAATTTTTGCAGGACAAAGGCTGTACTGTGCATTCTTCTTGTGGTTGGATGATGTTGCTGCTAATGATTTGATGTTTTTTGAGATGGAAGAAGCCAATTGAATAACCTGGAAATAAAGATGAGTAGGGAGTTTGCTAGGGTGGTCAATGATATTAGGTATTTGAAAATATGTTTTGGGGTGTTAGGGGTTGTGATGGTGGTTGTTATTATTGTATTTGTATGTATTTGTAAGCAGGGTTGGATGGATGCAAGTAATGTAAGCTTAGATTAGGAATTAGTATTTGGAACTTGTGTGTTGATCCATTGGTGCAATGTAGTTGGTTTGAAATTGGAAGTAGTGTTGGTTTGTAATGAAGTTCTTGGCATCCATCATGTGGTTTTTTGTACAGAGAATTACATGTACCATTAGAATATGTAATGAAATTAGCATTTGCTACACACATAGCACCTTTTGGCAACAAAGCGTACACTACTTGGATTATAACTAGTGACCAAGAATGACATGTATGATTAGTGATCTCTTTTTGATCCCTATAACAAGAATTTAAATTGATCTCTGTAACAACAATACATGCACAGACAAATATAAAGAAATTCAATAGCACAATATAACAAAAAATGTGGACTTTCATTGATCTTCCAAATTTTGTCATTACAACTTTCATTGATAAGGCAAATCCTATCATTAGACCTATTGCTTTGACCATAATTACAAAATATGTATACCATGACAAAGCACTCCAAAAAATATGCATGTGCAGTATGAATGTGTGTAATATACCAAAAGACAACAACCTAAAACATATGTCCCATAATCATAATGCCATATGCAAAAAACCTTGTTCATACCCTACATAACTACAAGGTGACTGCCACACCCTATACAACCAAAAAAGACATTCATAACTTCATAGAACTTTTCACTTGTTATTTTTTGCTTGTGGCCTGAAGCCTAGAGTTGGAATGAACTTAAATAGTCTTGATGTTGTGCCACTGCTTGTTGTTGTCGTTGTTTCTACAGAAACCACTTCAGTTGTTGATGATGGAATATGTCTTTTAGTGGTAAGTTGAGGTTCATGTGGAAAGTTTAAAGGGGCTGGTGCCTTGAAAGTTGCAGGCCCAATTGTTTTTTCCTAGAAACCTAGTGGCCTCCTTACTATTAGTGAGATGAGACTTATTGGTCTAAATGATTGTGCACAAAACCTAATGGTGTTTCCCTTACCATGCTGAAACTAAAAACAACAAAATAAGTAAAAAACAAAACATCATTAATTAAAATAAAACAATAGAAACACTTAGACAATAAAACGATTTACAGGTGGAGGTGTGTGGGCTCCCACTAGTGATGGGCTAACAATTGCTGTCCTAAATATTGGTGGCATGATTGATGGTAGCCTAACTACTAGTGGAATCAGTGGTGGAGGGATTTCACTACCCTGTTGAGACTGAAAAAAAAAAAAACATTACTATGCTAAAAAGAATGCATACTAAGTAAAAAAAAGAATGCAAAGGACAAAACCCTCACAAGATTGGTTGGTTCTTCCATAATTGGTCCAAGGTTGACAGATGGAGGGCTTCCACTACCATGCTTAAGGCTGTAAACCAGTTTAGTATGGTTAGTCATAACTCCTAAATAAACCAACCAAACTATAAAATTATAATAAGTAAAAAACAAGTCATTCCAATGGAGGTCAGGGATTGAACTGGTCCAATATTAATTATTGGACTAGTAACTAGTCTAAGGTTGATAGGTGGAAAGGCTTCAACTATCATGCTCAGGCTAAAAACATATCAAGTTTGATTAGTCATAACTAACAAGATGCAAAATAAACAAAACAAACTAAAGAAAAAAGCAAAATAGGTATAAAAACATCATGAAATGGTTGTAAGGGACTATTGGACTGATCTAATATTGACTATTAGTCCAGGTTTGACAATTCTTCCACTACCTTGCTCAGGCTAAAAATAAATGAAAATATTAACCACTTTGAAAACAAATCAAATTTTTAAGCATATGGTGAATATGCTGACCTATGATTAGTTTTTAGGTTGAGAATATGTGTAACATCCTAATACTGTTACCCTAGTATAACTAACAAATACCTGGATAAATAGTAAAAGTTATGTTACTTCTAACTTAATAATCAACTAATCCATAACATATATGATGGGATATAATTATATTTAAAAGTTTCAAACACAAGTGTAGGTTGTCTCAAGTAATAAATTCTCGGGAGTCTGAGGTCGATCCATAGGGAATTGATGAAGGAAAACTAATTAATTGAGGTAAAGAAAAGATGCGTTACAAAATTAAAGATGATATGAGTTGTTCACAAAGGAAAAGGATTTACTTGGGTTAGGAGATCCAGTCTTGGTAATAAATTAAAAATAAGATTATTTTGTTTTATAACTCAATTGAAATCATGCATAATAAAGATTCTAATCGGAAGATTTAACATTCAAAGTTCAATCATGTAATCATATTATGGTTCCAATAATTATCTACTAATACTTGTAAATCATCAAAAGCATCCAATGTGCCAATCCTATTGTCTACAATGGATCAAGATATTCATTATACAAGAAGAGTTTCTAAATTAATTGGAAACAATATACAACACATATTATATTTGCTTAATAGTATATCATTTAAGTACAAGAAAGAAATTAACCTAACCTTAATTTATTACCAAGAGCTTCACCTTTTTACCCAAGCAAGATGAAGATTAGTTACACATGAGAAAGAAGAAAAGAAAAGGAAAAGAAAAAGGAAAAGGAAAAACTTTGTTCGCAGCAAAATTCTCCTCCCCGAATGCTTCAACCCTTCGTCCGTCGTCCGTATTTATAGAAATTTTTGAGGTTACTGTGCAATGAACAGTAACCTGTTGATGTCATGGATGATGTAATGCTACAGTACTTGATGATGTCATGCTGATGCCATGCTGATGTCATGCTACAGTACTTGATGCTACAGTTCTTTTTTTTTTTTAGAAAATCTTCTATGCAATCAACTCCATTCTTCAATCCTTTGCATTTACCTAACAAAAATACATAAAAATACATAATTATAACACAATTTAAAATACTAAAAATATAACAAAACTCAAGAACAAACCTAATTAAAAAGATTAAAAAGAATAAAAAACACACACAATGAACCGTAAAAATTATAAGTTTTGCAGGTTCATCATACCCCCACACTTGAGCTTTTGCACTCCTGAGCAAAATATATAATATCAAAGCTAAGAAACAAAGAAAAATGACATAGACTCAACAGCTAAAAACTCTAAAAAATTTAATGAAACAAGAAGAGCAACTAGTCATTCAAGGGAACAAAGCATTTTTTTTTAATATTTCTTCACATCTCAAATCATCAAGCAAGGAAACTTCAGTTAAAAAAAATGAATCAAGAATGAAAGATCCTTACAGGATTTACTCTCAATCCCTCTAGTGTTTAAAATGGTAGATATTTCACTCAATTCAACCCATGAAAAATTGCACTACCATAAGCTTGCTTATCTTCTACTTCTCCACTACTCAAAAAACATGCACACAAAAATCAAGAGGACTTTATTCAAGGTTGTAACAGGGTCATGGTAAAGGAAAATGGATAATATGGACATGAGAAGATAAATATCAAAGAGAATAAAAGAGCATTATGGTACAGTTAGAGTAGAAAAGATATTTGAGAACATTCATCAATAAGGACAATGACTAATATTTGACTAATGTTTTGTTGAAGATTAATTCCAAATTGATGAGTTGAATTCATTGTTAGGCATAAACCTTTTCCTTCTCTTCCTGTTGTTTCAAAGCATCAATCTTTATTCTAGATATGTTTATGTCACATAATGTATCAGATGGTCAGCTTTTTCTTTCTTTTCTTTTTTTTTTTTTTTTTTTTTTTTTTTTTTTTTTTTTTTTTTTTTTTTTTTTATTTTCTTTTCCCTTTTTTTTTACACACACACACCCCCACACTTGTCTAAAAACAAAGTCAATGCTCTCTTATTCCCTATGGTCAGGTAAAAACATGTTTTTTTTTTAAAGGTACATTGTAACACCCTAAACTTTTGGGTGAATTACCATTGTGTCCCGAATGTATTGTTTGAAGTTTTTTAACTTTAGGATAAATGACCGTTATATCCTTTTTGTACTGTTTGTTGTTTTTTTGTATGAATTACTGCTTTATATTACTGTCTGTTATTTTATTTGAACTTTTTGTGTGATTTGCTCCGGGACAGGAAAATAATATTTTTCGGTAGGGGAAATCTTATTTTAATTATTCTGAGTCATGGGGATCTTACTAAACCCAATTCTAAATGATACGGTTAGTAATCTTTTAATTTTTAGGATTTTATTGTGAAATAAAATAATTTTATATTAATATAATATTATTTTATTAGTCAGTACAAATAAGCGGTAATGGACCCAAAAATGAATTACGGGACCCACGTTTAGTAAAAACTTAATAGGATTAGTAGCTTAATTAAGCATCATTAGTGGTGGAACATTCAAGAGCATGTAACTAAGCTTAATGACTAGGCTTAATTAGTGACTAAGCTTGATGACAAGGTTAGTGACAAGGCTAGGATTAACCAATGAGAGCAAAGCTTGGTGATCAAGTCTTAATCCTCACCATTGATCAATTCTAAGGCTAGGATGGAGCCAACCTAATGGACACCTCTTGGTCCTTGATGTCTACGGCCATATGGCTCTTGGAAGGCCATTAATCACTTAATTCTATAGCATTTTCTCTCTTCTCTCTCTTCTAAAAACACAAAACTCCATTGTTGTTTCCTTTGTGAAGCATTCGGCCAAGCACCCTTATACACCATCCAACCACCCAAAATTTCATCCAACCAACTTTTCTAAACCTAAACACAATTCTAAGAACATCTCTAGTTGAGAGTTCTTGCAAAATCTTTCATCTTGAGTTTGAAAAACTACTTTGAAGATTCTACCTTGAAGGTGAAAATCTT
Source organism: Ormosia emarginata (assembly GCA_029884605.1). Taxonomy (NCBI): domain Eukaryota; kingdom Viridiplantae; phylum Streptophyta; class Magnoliopsida; order Fabales; family Fabaceae; genus Ormosia; species Ormosia emarginata. The sequence goes on along the minus strand of JAQQTP010000074.1, from coordinate 26,040,275 downwards.
TGTTTTTCATTTCTAAATTCTTTTTCAAAGTTCTAAGCTATGATTGATCCATGGTTTAAGCTTTCTTTCATAATTATAATTTGTAGAATTTTGTTTAAGCTTGATAGGTATCTTGGAGGGTGAAAACCGAAACCCTAGGAAGGAGTGAAAGAGTATTTATCTTCATTTAACGTAAGAGGAAGACTTAATCTTATCATCCTTGGGTGGTGGTAAGAAGATGGAAATTGTTTGTGATTGTAGAATCCATAAGGATTCATTTGTGTGTTTGTTATTAGCTTTCCTATTTGTGATTTGTATTAATTTGCATGTCTACAAGCTTTGAAATATTGTATATGTTAGTAGATGCATGTATAAATATTAGGATGTGAACAACATGTCAAGGATTGCACGAGTATTCCAAAGTACACACCATAAGGCTCACGGCCTCAACCAAAAAGGAGAACCAAAATGTTCTCATAAATTTTCTAAGAGTGTGATTTAATTAACCTAGGAAAATTAACAAGATGCAAAATTGTTTAGAGCAAGAAAAATGAATGTAGAGATCTAATGGTAATTTTAAGTGTTTCGGCCAATATGCCAAAGCCAAGGATTTATGATTTCTAAAATCATTTCCAAACCATTTTCAATCAAAAAGAAGCAATATATGTTAAAAAGAAATTTTTCTACAATGAGTTTTGAAGAAATAAATTGATTAGATTAAGTTTAAGAAGTTAAAACTAATGATTTTACTGTTAGAAGAAAATACAGCAGCTTTTGTAAATTTCTAACATATAGCTCATATTATATTTTGAAGCATGTTAGTGGTTTTCAAAAGTTAAATTATATGGTTAAAAATTAAGTAAAAGGAATTTTTACAGAAAAATTAGGAAATCATTATTATAAGTTTCTAAATAAAATACTGTCAATTTTTAGTAAAAACAGACAAATAAGATAGAAAAGATGTCCAAAAGACAGTATACGGTATGAAAAATATTCTACGTAGTTTAAACGTACTAAATATTATTTCTGTTTATTTAAACATTAATTTTAAGGAACTTGGACAAGAAAATAATTTAAAAATCTTACGCGATTGAGAAAACGTATTAAAAACTCTACATGATTTTAAAAACAGTAAAATATATTTACGTGATTTAAAAACGTTTGTAAAAATGACGAGATTTTGAAAACGCGATAAAATTTCTACGCGATTGACGAAAATAGCAAGTTTTACTGTCGGGCCAAAGTGGTGGACCCGGACAGATTGTGAAACAGTATTGTCAGGTGGGACGTACTGTATATATATGTGATTTGCCAGTGATGGCATATTTGGAATTTTTGCCAGTGAGGGCATATTTGGAATTTTTGCCAGTGAGGGCATATTTGAAATTTTTATCATGCATTGAGTTGTGCCAATTTGGTTGATAATTGGTGGATTGATGGACGAGATGAACAACATTGTGTTGTCGGTGTGATAAGCGTAGTGTGGTTCAACTTGAATGAACTTGGAGACATTAGTGTGCAGATTATTCCATTTGTGGACAGTTGGTCGCTCCTCTGGGCCGTGGTAACTGGTAACACACTAATGGACTCGACACGCACTATACTTAATCAAGATCTTGTGAAATCTATTAGTGCAAGCCTGTAGTGACACGACGTATGACAGTGTGCTACACCACTATGCTATTTCAGTGGGCTATAGACGCAACGTGAGACAGCGGAATAGTTATTGGGCGGTCGATGGTACTAATAGATTTTGCGGGTCGTTCTCTCTGATGTCTGTATTTTTAGCTCCATGGAGTAGGGTTGAGTTACATTTCATATATTTTTATCTCATACATTTTAATGTTATTTAGTTGCACTATTTTATCTATCTGTATTATTTTAATTATTTGTACCAATTTATTCATCTGTACCATTGTATGTTATTGTTGTATTGAGTTTTGTATTAGTTAATATTATGGTTTATGTTATTATAGTATGCTATATTGTATTAACTGTTTTACCTGTTGTATTGTCGTTTTCTTATTTACCATATTTGTGGTGATATAATCGTCTTACCTCTTTCTTGTATGTGTTATCTGTATATTTAAATTATGTGATAAAGAGTTTAAGGAAGAGGAACAGCCTCTTGAGTGTGAGTATGCCGAAGAGGAGGAGGAGCAGTAAGCCGAAGATCAGTTCTACGATCAAGAACCATTCGATCATCCATATCCTTTGGATTGATTGTGTGGATATGACGCTACCAGGATTCTTTGGATTCGTGCAACTTGAGTTTCACGGAGGCTCAAGCCCGGGCGTCGCGAAGACGAGATTCGGTGACGTACATAGGACGTCTAACTGTGACCATACGTACGGAGTTTGATGGAGTGCCGATCTTTTCCACTATGTTGTACTTACATGTGGAGTTGCCGCTATCTCTTAGGCGTCATTGGGGCGGTATGTTTGATGTACCTAGCGAGATCAGCAGCGTATCGACTGCATGGACCCATGTCCGTAGAGGGTCGATGTATCCTAGATATCTATCACCTGAAGTTTCATCTGAGAGTGATCCTTCAGAGGGTTAGATATACATGATGTGTACTTGGGCGCGTCTGCGTTTGTATATATTAACTTTTTACTACTTTGTTTACTGTTTTAGTTTAAATACTTATAGTTGTAAATTATTTGTATAACTTATAACTAGTACCATATGTATATTATGTGAGATGTTGGTTTGTTTATTTTGTGTTTCCGCGTTATTTTATTTAATACTATTCTGTTTAACAAGAAGAATTTTACAACCCGCAATATTATGTTACAAATGTTTTACAACTTAGGTAGATTTTATTTATCTTTATTTTATTTTATTTATATATGTGATATCCCCACAAGGGTGTTACATACGTAATGAGCTAAAAATAAGAACTGGCCAAATAAGCTCAAAGGGGTTATACAAGGAAAAATATACAAGGATGACTATTTAGTCAAAGTAGCTATTTTAAAATGCCTCAATCATATTTATGTATGCATGTGAAAATGTAGCCTAAAAAAGAATCAAAGCAAGTTCTAGAGTAACAATTTCACGAGTGAAAATCACACAAGAAAGAAGAGAATGGTACAAATGTTCAATCCATTCATCAATAAGCTCAAAATCTCACAAGACATGTTTCTATCATTCTCAATTCACCAATTCAACATTCAAATCCAAGCATGTGATTTTTAAGAAAGAAGAAAATTTATGCTATGACCCAAGATATGCTTTTTGCTACTTCTAAAACCATTTTTTTCTCAACTATGATGCGTCTCAAGAGTAAAATTACCTTAAGGGCAAAATTTACTCATTACTCTGCCATCCTTAATTGGTTTTGTTGTAGGTTTCGACACATCTCACTAAACATACTTGTCTTCAACTAAATCTGCGTCTCGGGAGTAAAATTACTCCTTACTCTGCCAATATTCATTGGTTTAGCAAGTTCATGAAAATCATATCATACTTCCCTACTTTTTTTTTAAACTATTTAACTATCCTTATCCTTCCCCCCAACTAGATCACAACATTGTCTGCAATGTTAAAATATAGATGAGTAAAGGATAGAAGATATTACCTGCTGGATAAATCTGACACAAATTGAAACAGAAACAAAGTACGATAAATAAAATCAAACCCATTAAAGGTGAAGTGTCAGATTTGGCTTCCTTTTCTTGCTGCTTCCCTCACTGCTTCTTGATGACCAATCTATCTGAGCTAGGACTTTATCAGGTTCATAAACAAAAGCTTCTAATTTATCAATCAGCTCATCAATAGTGGAGGCAGAGATAAGAAGTTTTCTTGCCGAAGGAGTGATAAATTTTTGTTCCACAACTTTATCAAGAAAAATAACAAAAGATCAAGGAAATTATTAACATTCAACAAACCAATGAGTTTATGGTGGATGTTCAGTTCAGCCCAAGAGACAATTTGAAAAATTTCTTCCAAAATACCAAAACCACCTGGTAAGGCAATAAATGCATCAGAGTTGTCAAGCATTTGTTTCATTCGTCCATGCATAGATGTTACCTGAATTTCTTCTCCAACTGTCTTGCCAGTGATGTTATTTTGAGCTAAAAGTCTAGGAATGACACCTAAAACCTGACTGCCTGCTACAAATGCATAGAGTGATATAGCCCCTATTAACCCACGACAACCACCCCCATATACAACATGAATATTCCTCGCAGCAAGTGTTCGACCAAGAGCGCTTGCTACATTTACAAACTCTAAACCCTTCCCATAACTTGACCCACAAAAAACACAGATAATTTTAATGTTACGAACAGGAGGTCCCATAATTTCACCTTCCCTTGGAATGATTATGAGTTGGAGGAAAGTGAAGAGAATGGAGTGTTTAAATAGGAAAAAGAAGGGAAAAAGTAATCATAACACCTATATGGGTAGATTGGCTGTTGTCAGAAAAGTCTGAAAGTAAGAAACACGATTTTTTTTTTCACTGTTTTTGTTTTTTGTTTTTGTTTTTTTTTGTTTTTGTTTTTTTTTGTTTTTTTTAACTTCAAGAAAACCATCAGGGTAAAGAAGTCTAGAAACCCCTGAAGGACCCTGCTCAAAGGATCGTCTGTTCAAAAACCAAAATACAACAGAATCATACAAAGATAAAAGAAATATAATAATAAATGAGGACATACCTGTATGTACAATTTTCATGGCGTATCTTTATACTGCGTGTCATGAATGCAGTAGTGACATGTATTTGAGTTGCGTGTCACCAGTGCAACATATGAATTCCACAAGGATTGCCGAACCGACAATAAGAACCTTTGAATCCTTTCCGTCCTGCTTACGGAAGAACAGTCCTCTATCTTCCTGCAAACCTAATTAAAGGCCTGTATTCTAAGAAGATGGTACCTGACCGCAGCCAGTCAGAACTCGCCATAGAGACCTACTAATTAAAGTAAGTATACAGCTCAGCTAACAGTTTTCGTTTACTGTAAAGACGGGACGCTTCTTTCTCGTCCATCGGCGCTACAGCCTTGGTTCCAAGAACTGGGAATGTAGCACACAGCTCTCTACAGAGCATGGCACACGAACTTTATTTACATACTAGCGTGTGAAGGTCTCCTCCTGAGTCTATGACAGGATGGGCTTCCGCTCGGGGCTCCTAATCTAATTAAAGACCAAGTATAACCGTAGTTTTGCTCTCTATTTTTTTTTTCAAGTTGTTAGAAACCTGATGAAAGATGGGTGTATACTCACTTGAGATTGGGATGGAGGTAGTCTGCTTTTTTAGCTTTGTGCCAAAGCATTGTTGACCAGTATTAGACCCATTCAAGACTAGCGCAACATAGGGCTCCCAAAAGGAACAAGTGACCATAATACGACTGGCTGCCTCACATGCGGGATACAATCTACCTTCTTTGTTTTTCAATTAAGAAGGCTGGATCAAGATGCATGCATTTCCCTATTCACGTTGTGTGTTACCAAAGCCAAACCCAAGATGTATAAATACTTTTTTTTTCTTTTTAAAATCTATTTTTTTTATGATTTTTTTTTATTTTTTTTAAGCCGACGATATTTACATCCCCATACAAAGGCTCCGAAATCTGGGAGGCACTTAAGCCGACTCAAAAATCAAACGAAATATTAAAAACTTACCTCAGCTTTGGTAGACAGGATCTTCTACCAAAGTCTTGACTACATCTGGATCTTTCAACTCAAGTTATGGCTTCAATTGTTGACCATTTACCTTCCTCCAATTTAATTTCATGAGAACAGACTAGGGGACGACCACATTTTTTATCAAGAAAACTCCAACCTTTATTAAGCAACTCCTTAAACTTTGGACTCCATCCCCGAGTGTCATGATTCTAAGTTAAATAAAAGTTAGTACAATTATCAAATACATTAGATGGATTACTGATAAAATTAAACTCAGAATTAACAAGAACATTCTCAAGGGGATTAGAATCAAAGGTTGTAGAAAGTCCCTTCTCCATGATTGAGTCAATCATATATGTTTGGTGACCCTTGTCTTTATTTTCTGGCCTAACAGGATTCTTTGTCACCTCAGGTTCCTTGGGTAACTCGACATCACTACTATCTTGATTCTTTTTTACATCTTCTAGCTCATTTACACTCAAGGAGTTCATCATTCTGAACACTTGGCTTTTTATCTCCTTACTTTCTTCAACAACCTTTCCATTCCTAAGAGTTATTACCGAATTGACTTGATCTATTTGTTTGCTTTCAGAACAACCCTCATTTAGACTATATTGACCATTGGGATTTAGTTGGGGTTGAGAAGAAAATTTTTCTTTCTCGTGAATGGTGAATGCAGAAGCAAGTTTAGCAAGAGTGTCTTTTATGTCAATCATGGTTTGAGTGTTTTGTTTATTGATGGCCTCTTGCTTTTCTATGAATGCACTCAATGTTCCTTCAAGGTTTTTCCTATATGGTGGGACATAAGGTACATATCCTTGAGGATTTTGAGAATCTTGTTGTTCTTGAGGAGGTGGTGGTTGCATAAATTGTGCTTGATTATTATTCCTCCAACTGAAGTTCGGATGATTTCTCCATCCTGGATTGTAAGAATTTGAAAAAGAAGAGGTGAATGGCTTTTTAAAATTGTTCATTGCATTTACTTGCTCATGCACAACTTCTTTAAAAATAGGAATATTAGGACATTCATTTGTCGAATGTCCTAATTCATCACAAATATCACAAATATCACAAATATCTTCAATTTGCACATATTTGACTTCTTTTACTTTCCCTAATTCCATTGCTTCAATTTTTCTAGCCAAACTGGCAATCCTAGCATTTAGATCTTCTTCTTGACTAAGATTATATTTTCCTTTATTAGCATTTGTAAGGTTAGATCTAATATTAGTATCATGCCAAGATTGAGAATTTTCAGCCAACTGGTTTAAATAATCTAAAGCATCTTCAGGTTCTTTATCAAGAAACTCACCATTACTCATTGTTTCCACAAATTGTTTAGTTTCAGGTGTTAAACCTTCATAAAAGAAGCTTATAGTCTGCCATTTTTCAAAACCATGATGTGGTCAAGAATTTAACAAATCTTTAAAACATTCCCAACTTTGAAAATATGCTTCATTTGAATTTTGAGAAAAATTTTGGATTTTTCTTTTCAAAGCATTGGTTTTATGTGTTGGAAAAAATTTCTTTAAAAACTCACCTTGCATTTCTTTCCATGTGCCAATTGATCTTGGTTTCAAAGCATTAAGCCAAGTTTTTGCTTTATCTTTCAAAGAAAAAGGAAACAATTTAAGTTTAACAATTTCTTCAGTGCAATTTTGATCATTGAAAGCAATACAGACTTCTTCAAATTCTTTTAGATGTAAATATGGGCTTTCATTTTCTAAACCATGAAAATTGGGAAGTAAAGAAATCATACCCGGCTTAAATCTAAAATTATTAGCAGTAAGTGGAAAGATAAAACATGATGGACTAGAATTTCGAGGTGGTTGCAAATATGCACGCATAGTTCGCAATGTTTGATTTCCTTGTTCATCATGTATACTTTCATTTTCAGCTCGTTGTGTTTGATTATCATGTTCAACATGTGCACCTTCAAATTCAGCCATTGTGTTAATTGTGTGTGATTGTGATTCAAATAAATCAATATATAAAGTACTAGGATTGATTTTAACCAAACGACCAGAATTTGAATCACGATACCAGTTAAGCATAAATAAGTGACATAAAATAAAAATAATATACAAGTAGGCGGTATACATCGGCCGTTAAATATTAAGTAGGATGTATACACCGGTCGTTAAATATTAAGTAGGATGTGGTATAAACCAGCCACCCAAAAATTAAAAAAAATAAAAATACAGAAATTAAAATGTAGAAAATAAAGTGCAGAAAAATAAATGACAGAATTTAAAAGTTAGATTGCGAAAAATGTTTACAAAGATGGGGCAATAATGGACAAGTAGGCGGTATAAACCAGCCGTTAAATATTAAGAAGGATGGGGTAATAAACCAGCCACCAAATAAAAACAAAAAAAACAAAAAATAAATTACAGGAAAGTAAAAGGGAGAGTTACCCCAATTAAATTAGTACATAAAAATAAAAGAAAGAATTAACCCCACTGAGTTAATATATACAAAAGGTTAATTTTTTTTATTTTTTTTTAATTTTTTTATTTTTTTACTATTCATTATCACTATTTACTATTCACTATCACTATTTACTATTCACTATTCACTATTTATGTTACTATTTATATTACTATTCATGTACTATTTACATACTATTCATATTACTATTCACATAAAAAAATTACTAGTTAGTGTGTTAGTAAATAGATAAATAAAAATGAAAAGAGTAGAGGAAGAATATACCTGATAGTGAAGTTTACTTACACAAAAGAAAACCTCAATATATTAGAACTTCAAATCAAGTCCCCGAAATAATATGCAAAAAACTTGATGGGATATAATTATATTTAAAAGTTTCAAACCCAAGTGTAGGTTGTCTCAAGTAATAAATTCTCGGGAGTCCGAGGTCGATCCACAAGGAATTGATGAAGGAAAACTAATTAATTGAGGTAAAGAAAAGATGCATCACAAAATTAAAGATGATATGAGTTGTTCACAAAGGAAAATGATTTGCTTGGGTTAGGAGATCTACTCTTGGTAATAAATTAAAAATAAGATTATTTCGTTTTATAACTCAATTGAAATCATGCATAATGAAGATTCCAATCGGAAGATTTAACATTCAAAGTTCAATCATGTAATCATATTATGGTTCCAATAATTATCTACTAATACTTGTAAATCGTCATAAGCATCCAATGTGCCAATCCTATTGTCTACAATGGATCAAGATATTCATTATACAAGAAGAGTTTCTAAATTAATTGGAAACAACATACAACACATATTATATTTGCTTAATAGTATATCATTTAAGTACAAGAAAGAAATTAATCTAACCTTAATTTATTACCAAGAGCTTCACCTTTTTACCCAAGCAAGATGAAGATTAGTTACACATGAGAAAGAAGAAAAGAAAAGGAAAAGAAAAAGGAAAAGGAAAAACTTTGTTCGCAGCAAAATTCTCCTCCCCGAATGCTTCAACCCTTCGTCTGTCGTCCGTATTTATAGAAATTTTTGAGGTTACTGTGCAATGAACAAGAACTTTGTTGATGTCATGGATGATGTAATGCTACAAGATACTTGATGATGTCATGCGATGTCATGCTACTGATTTTGATGCTACTGATTCTTTTTTTTTTTTTTTAGAAAATCTTCTATGCAATCAACTCCATTCTTCAATCCTTTGCATTTACCTAACAAAAATACATAAAAATACATAATTACAGCACAATTTAAAATACTAAAAATATAACAAAACTCAAGAACAAACCCAATTAAAAAGATTAAAAAGAATGAAAAACACACACAATGAACCGTAAAAATTATAAGTTTTGCAGGTTCATCAATATACAAGATTATTATGGAGAGCCATAACTAAAAAGTCATACATATATATATTACAACCTCAAAAGGGCAAAGAGTTATACATACAACACTAAACTTACTCAAAACAAATATAAATCATTATACAAGCTTCAACTACTAAAAGCATTAAAAACTAAATTAGTCTTCATGCTTCTACTTCTTTCCCTTTGAAGCGTCTTGACCTGCTTTTTCCATGGAAATGTAGAAAGGGGTGAAAACATAAAAAATCTCAGTAATATTCACACATTTCATGGCATTCACTAATATAAATTGCATATCAACATTATACAATCGTCAATACAACTGTATAACGTATCAAAGTTGTCTCATGTCTACTTAACCTTATAATACTCAAGCTTAATCACAATAGATTATGATTGCTACAAGATATTAAATCTATATTTAATATCACTAGAACATTCACATGTTACTGTCATGTAAAAGTTCACTACACACAACTCATAATCTATAAGCCTAAGCTCCTCACTCATATGATAAGAACAACTATCTACACAGTTGTAACATACTATAACTAGTTCATTCATAAACTTGTTATAAGTACTGCATATATAACATTCTTCTATGAATAAACTTACTAACTTAAGATTTAGGATTTTGCAATAGGCAAAGGAGTCTTTACTCGATACCACTAGAATATTTACATTTCCTTACTCTATGTAAAAATTCATTAAGTCAATCCATAATCTTAAACTCACATATAGAACTATCAATGATATCGAACAACCGCCCATACAATTATAAAATATCATTAACACTAGGCAACTACCCATACAATTGCCAAAGATCAGGAAATGAATATGGATGCAAGATGCTATGTGATTGTGTAAGTGTAGAATTGTGTATGTGTCACTTGCATATTTTGCATTCTCTTTAAACTTGTAGTTAAGAAGAATGAGTTTTCAAACTACTTGGTAATGAGTGAACTAGTTCCTACTCACACTATGAGAGAGTACTGACTCCACTATATAGGAACTAGTAACCTTGACTCTCTGAGAAACTAGGGCTAAATCCTCACTCCAAGAGACTTTTGGATGTTCCCATTTACCTTATTTGGCCAAATGATTATACATTATTAAAGATTACTCTGCTTGGGAATTAGCAAGTACAAGAAACCATGCAGCGTTATGTATAACTCATACAAAACCACTACATTAACTCATCACATGATTCTCTCTAATCAAGTGAAGAACTAAACTCTAGTAAACATGTACTCTCAACTCACTTCTAACTCATAAAGGAGCATATTCCTTGTTTCTAGTTAAGTAATCATACTTATGATACTTGCATTTAGCTTGCCTCATTATCACACCATAAGTGGTAAACTATGCCACCCTAGTGTACTTAAGGTCCTACATGCCTACTTTAGGCAATTTCTAACTTATGGAATGTTTAAAGCCTCAAACTTTCCTATATATGTAAGGTAATCATTTTCTCAAAGAAATACCCCTACTAGTATCTCAACACACTTTACTATGCATGTATAAGGGATTCTAGCAAGTAGGAAAATCATCTTTCCCAAAATAAACTTCCTAGGCAACTACTCTAGGTGCCTAGAAAGGCTGATTTTCAAGACTGCACCAAATGTACATCATAACTTCTAAAATCTAAAATTTTATAGCCAAATAGCCTTATCTCATATCTTTCAAATGTCACAAACCTCACCTCATTTGACTTAGTGCAGCCAAAGTTATGCAACAAAATGCAGAGGCTAAAACAGGGCAACTATCTATTTTCTTGGAATCTAACCTAACTTTAAACTGAAATTGGGAACAAACTAAAAGTGATAAAATTATGAAATTTTACAGGTAAGAAGCCTTATATCTTAGCTTCAAAATGCCACTAGTCTCATGTCAATATGACATTAGAGCAAGAAATTATGTAATCTAGTTTACTGGCTATCAGAATGCCTTTTCCATAGAATCTACCTTGGATTCAAACAGAAATTGGTACTGATTGACTTGCTCTAAAATTTTGACATTTTTACCACATGAAGCCTTATGTCTTAACTTTCAAATGCCACTGGAATAAGGTCAATACGATATCTGTAGCTCAAGTTATGTAGCAAAAATCACAAGCTGTCAGGTTGCTTCCCCTGTTCTGCGTTCTGCTGGTCTTTGAGCACCCAGGCGCCCAAACTCTAGTGCCTTGGTGCTAGAACACCAAAAAAATGATCTGCAGAAGTTGTTTTCTACATAATTGGTGTTCCAACTAATTCTAACACTTCTAAAACATTTCCTAGATGATTTCTAACATCATAAACATCCTCTAAACTTGTTGCAATCCTATTACAACCCATTAAATCATCTAGACATACTATTGGATCCAAAAATCACTTTTATCCCAAAAATCAATTCCAAGCTGCTCAATGAACCAAAACTGATTTCCTTAAGCCATAAATGGTCACTTTGATCATACTAGGCTAAAACTATCCTAACATAATCCTTGGAATTCAAGAATGAAGCTAAGGACTCAATTTGGTCTATCCAAACCCCTATTTCTATTCACAAAAACAAAGTTCATACAAGATGAATATCAAGGAAAAGAGATGAATAGAACCCCTATCTCTTGTAGACTACTTGATCTTGAAGCTTTAATCTTGCTTTTGGATCATTCTGTTTACTTTCCTTCTCTCTCTCTTCTTTCCCACAACTGCCTCCTTTTTTTCTCTCATCCTTTCTCCTTTTTTCTGCTCTCTGCCATGAAAACAAGAGAAGAGAAGTCTATTTTGACTTCTTAAAGGATTACCACTAATGTGGTACTAATATTCCTGATCTGCTATGAATACTTAGATTCCTCTGAATCAAGGTTTCTAACTTCCAACTGACTCAAAATAAATCCTAAGATTCATTAAAAATCATGTTGCATTTTTTCTCTGTTTTTTAATATCTGTTGGGGCCAAGCTGATATTAAAACACATAACTAGTATGCTTAAAAATACTAAACTAACTCTGATTGTTCTCAAATTTTAACTACACCTTATTCAACCTTTTTGCGACTTAGAAACTAACTCTCTAGGTTTATTTTTCTCAACTTAGAAATACTATTTGGGTCATTTTAAGCTACTTTTTAACTTTTGAGTTGCAACTAAGTGCCTAAACGAACTCAGTTTATCACAAAACTTTACTGACATGTCAAACAAGCATAATGATATCTCTGAGACCATAAACAAGACTAACATGCTTTTCGGGATATTACAATATGGCTGTAAGAGAGGTATTTCAACTTGATCCTCTTTCTGTGACTACTTTGTTTTCTTTTTCTTTGACTTGGTTTCTTTAGCGTGGGTGTTCCTTTTCAAGTAGTGTGGTGACAACTCCATAAAATACAGTTATTTGTGCCCCATATCTGTGCTTTCATTGATTTCTTAAATCCTCATTGTATGCATATTTAGAAAGTTTTGTGTTTATATTTGTTATATTCAATTCTGATACCTTTCTTATATGATATTGAGAAATTTGTGCTTATTTTGTTATTGATTAAGTGGATTTGCAACTGTTATTGACTTGGTGATTTCTCTATTATAGGAAGAGCTCCAAACAAGATGATATATGGAGCATTTGAGCTAAAATTGGAAGAGAAAGCTAAAGAAGCATTCTGGCAGTTGACGTCGCGGCGCAGACATATCAATGCTGCGGCGTGGTGCATTCCCTGCATCAGGCAGAGAGACCAGAGAGTAGAGTGCCGCGGCGTAAGTAAAAGACGTCGCGATGCCAGTGACCTAATTCTAAGCGCGCCATAGCGTAGGCATGTTAATGCCGCGGCGTGACTCTATTTTTTAAGCCTATAAATACGTTTTTAACATATTTTACAAAACGACCTTTTGAGGTTTTAGAGAAGTTGCGACTGAAACTTCATTTTTGGACAAATTGGAGGCCTGAGGAGCTAAGGTTAGAGGCCATCTTCTTCATGAAAGGAGATTTAAGCTTCAAAGATGACTTCCATGAGCTTCCATCCTTTTGCCTATGCTTTCTTCTCTTTTCCTTATATGATGAACACTGATTTTGTGTTAGATTTTCGTGTTCAATGATTAGCTGAGCTGTATTTAGGGATAACTTCGAATCCTTGTATGAATATTGATGTTTATGTATTACTTTGAGTATATATTGATATTGGTTATGTTCAAACATATGGATCTTAATGCTCTTGATAGTTTGATAAGCTATTAAGTGATTTGTTGAAATCTGATGAACCTAGACATAGGAATTTGGATTTGAGATCATATGTATGGTTGATGCATGTTCGATGAGTTCAATTGACTTGGATAAGTTGATTCGCTAATGGGATAAAAATATATCTCTTAGCCATGCATAGCGTGTGTTTGAGAATAAATCGTTCATTAGTAGATTTCACTCTAGTTCTTATGGAAGCATAGTTAGCTAGGTGAAGGAAGCCAGTGTTAATTGACCTAGACATAGGCTTTTAACTAAAGTAGATTCTCAAGCTAACTTAACTATTCATTAATGCTGCTTATAAGGATTGCATATCATTAATTGAAGTAAGAGGTGAAAAAGGATTCTCTAAATCTCTAAACCAGTATCTTTACTTTTATTTATCGCTTTTCTGTCTGTAGATTAGTTTTACTGCATTTTTCCCTATTTTATATGTTCTTGAATAGAAATAGATAAACTATTGGTTGATGCTTAGCATTAGAAGCCAATATCCTCGTGGGAACGATACCCTGCTCTTTCATTTTATTAGTTGTTCGACCCGTGCACTTGCGGCCTTAAAAAAGGACAACATGTGGTAATGTCTAGTTTCACCACACTTCAAACATTTCACCTCATATGTCTTTTTGAGTTTATTGCCACTACCAGGGACTTCCTCATTACCATCCTTTTTTTGGTGCTTTTTTGGATGGCCATTAGGCCTCTTGATCTTTGGTGGGACAAGCTTAGGTTTATTTATAATGGCCCAATACTACTGGCCATTAACTGGCTGGATAAAGTATGAATATGTGGCATTTATGGCATCCATTATAAGCCATTAGTGGACATAGCTCTTAGGATTTTCTTTTTTGTATGCAATCGCGACAATTGCTTGTCCACAAGCCAATCCTATCAGCTATAGAAGTTGCATGTGCATGTGTGGTTGCTCAAATTCACATCCACCTTATTGGAATGTCTATGCACTTCAAATCTATTCCCTTTTGGATCACCAATACACATTGGAGTCCACTTATTACTTTCAACCTTTTGCTTGTCAAGTATTTTTTTTTGTTGTGTAGGTGTTATGCTTCTACTGTATGCTACCAAATCCTTCTTGTCTCCAACCATCTTCCTCATTTTATAATACCTTAATTCCTTGGTGTGGTGTGGAATATGATTAAATTTAGAATGAAAATCAGTTGCCAAGTTCCACCAAAAATAAAAACCTTGCAACCAGTTGTAGTTAGCAATGGTCGATCCACAGAGAACTAATTCAATTAACACTGTAAATTGATTCCTAATTTAAACTCTCAAAAATAATAAACAAAAAGAGGGGGTTTTGTTTGTTAAATCTAAAATCAGAAATTAAATTCAAAACAAAAACAGTAAATATGATTTGGAAAATCAATTAAAAGACAATGGTTAAGAGATGGAATCCACCACTAGATTTATATGATTATGCTAACCCACATATCTTTTATACCAATGTGATCAATTATGTTTTTATGTGATTGTGAGATTAATTCTCTGTTTTCCTTAAGTTTTGATTAATCCAGCAACCGCTCACAAATTAATTCCTAATCAATAATTATTTGTAAAGCAACCGCTCTTACACCTACTTATTGATTGCATTAAGATTTAGAAAACCAATCACACTAAGATCTAATCACACACCGGGATTAAATTACTTAGATCATATGTTTCACTAGTCCTACCACCGCAACCGCGCATAGCAATCCTAGTCTTACCACTTTCGAAATTGGTAAAGAGTATAAAAATCTTTATACCAAAATAAGAACAGAAACATATGAATAAAAACACAATTGCATTGATATAAAGAAATATGCAAGAATCACATAATCAAAACTAGGGTTTCATCTTCCCTTAACCATATAAAAGTTTAGCCACACATGGAAAATTCAAAAACGAAATAGTAATTAAAGAATAACATTGTTCAGAACAAAAGGAGAAAAGAAAACTAGAGATCAAACTAGTTTCTAAAACTCGAGGGTAATTGATCCTTGATCATTCGAATCCGAGTTTCCAATCTTCAATCAAACCCTCTTTTTCTTGATCTTGAGCCTCTCTCTGTTTTCCTGCCGGTTCTCCTTGTCAAAAACTGCTCTAAGCACTCTAAGCCTGCCTATTTATAGCTTAGGATACCTGATTAAGCATTAAAGCACGAATTTGGATTCTGATACGATGACACGGGCCGTGTCATGTGACACGGGCCAACCCGTGTCTCATTCTGATAACTCGTTTCCAGCTAATTCCAAAGTCAGATAAGAACACGGCCCAGATCGTGTCATTTGACACGGGCCGTGTTCTCGGGCAAAACTGAACTTGGTTTTTGCTTCATAGAATCAGAGAAGTACACGGCCTGCCCCATGTCATTTGACACGGGCCGTGTTGATCCAACGTAGTACCAGCTTCAAACAGTCAGAGGGATACACGGCCAGGGCCGTGTAAGATAACACGGGCCGTGTTGATCCCATCTTCAAAAATCTTCAAAACTTCTCTTCTTTCTTTACTTCCAGGGGTTGATACTGGTCTCCTTGAGTCTTTTACTCTCTTCTCAATGGTTCAATGCTCATGGATTCCATCACTCATAATTCTCCTGAGAATCACAATGCATTTATGAATGATTAAAATCACATTTTGGCATAGTTTCACAATATCTGCCCAAAGACAACTCCAATTCCAAAATTTAGCTAACATTCAACAATTGGGCACATATGGAGTTCATTTTGATCAAACAAGAGACATTTAAATATTGAAATTATTAATAGATCATTCCTCACACATAGTTAGAATAGGTTTCCCCCTGTACTTTAGAATCTTAGCATTCTAGACCTTATAATTGTTATTGGTGATGTTGTCACAATTTGAACAGTGACTGAAATAAGCCTTGACCCATTTTGTAGGAGGGAACTTGTTCATGTAAGCCTAGGCCCTCTCATTCATTCATTTTAACTTATGCATACATGCCTTGAACTCAGCCAGAGTAGTGCACTTAGCACATTCCCCAACAATCCCCCTAATATCTTTATCCTTCCATTGCTTAGTGAAATTCTTCCATATATACATCACATAACTTTTGTGATGCACAGTAGGCATCATTTCTTGCATTGCATGCAATAATCCTAGCACAACAAAATAATAGCAGTAATGTTACTTATTTATACATAACAAAACTTTTAGAATAATAGCAATAGATTAGATTAGATGTGGCGATACCTTCTATTGATCTGAGATAATTCCAACATGCACCTTGTAGTTTCTTAAGTCTTCATGGAGAAGAGTTAAGAACCACTTCTAATTCTCCTTGGTCTTGTAACATCCCAAATACTAGTACTAATGACGTATTCAGTTTACGCATTAGTAATTAGAATTTAGTACATCACTTACGAATATCCTCATTTTTTTAAAAATAAATAATTTGAATAGATATCAACATATAAGCCTTTTGCGGAAGCATAATATACATATATTAAGAAATAAAGTTCATACAAATTGTACATCATTGTACATTGTATAAATAAATTGCTTTATGGCACAAAAAATTGCTATAAATAATTATGAAGATCTAAACAAAGGAACTAAACTTATTCTTCATGCCAAAACTCCATCTTGCTTGGCTGCCTGGCTCCTTCCTAGAATCATCATGGAAAAACATAGAAGTAGGGGGTAAGAATTATGAAATCCTCAGTAGTTTACCAATATCATGTCATCATAATAATTTTAATTATTTATGTAATATCCTATTTGTAGCATGTTAGGCTTGTATATGGTCATAGAGGTACCATAATACTTGTTTAACATGTCCGCTAAATTTTATGACGTTTTGAGTTAATTTAGACACTTTGTCGCAATACAGAATGTACAAAATGACTATTTTAAATTAGAAAAATAGCATAAATTGCTTGGTTAAGGGAAATAAATATAAAAAATTTATTTCTAAGTTACAAATATGTAGAAGAGGATGTAGTTAAACTTTGAGGACAAACGAAGTCAGTTTGGTATTTTTAAAGACACTGCAAGAATGTTTTTATACTAGATTGACATGTAGTAGATATGAAAAAGTATGAAAATGGTAAAACAAGTATTGGGAGAGATTCAAGAAATTGTGTTCAAGTGGTCCACACCACCAAATCAGTGATCAGTTATTGATCCAATACTTTTATAAGGGACTGATGCCAATAGAGAGAAGCATGATTGATGTTGCCAGTGGAGGAGCCTTAGTAGACAAGACCCTTGCTGCAACAAGAAATTTGATAGCAAACATGGCAGACAATACCCAACAGTTTGGCACACGAATCATTACATCAACCAGAGGAGTTAATGAGGTTCAAGTGTCTCATGTAGACCAATAGAGAATGGAACACAAATTGGATGAATTGACTTCTTTGGTGAGGCAGTTAGTAGTGGGACAACAACCACCTATGCAAATGGCTGCAACTGTGTGTGGAATTTGCTCTTGTCCATCTCATCCTACAGATGCTTGTCCAATACTTCAGGAAAAAAATTCTGCTAATTAAGCCTACCTTATTGTTGCAGTAGGCATTTTTCCTAATAGACCCCAATATTAGCAACCCCTCCTACTGCCAAGTCCAACAGCCACTCCAGTCGAGCCATCATTAGAAGATTTGATGAAACAGATGGCCATAAATAACATTTAGTTCTAGCAAAATGTCAATGCCACCATTCAGAACCTGCAAACTCAGATTGGGCAGCTAGCAACCACTATGAGTGAGTTGAAAAGTCAAGGATCAAGCCAATTGCCTTCACAAACAGTCAATAACCCAAAAGGCAATGTAAGTGCCATTACCTTGAGAAGTGGCATAGAAGTTGATGGTCCTAGTCAACCTGAGTAGCAACCTGAGCAGCAACTTGAGCAGCAACCTAAGATAGACTAGAAACAACAAATTTCACAGAAAATAAATAGCTCAGTGCATAAATCCGTGACATAGAAGAAATGTGCAGAAAATTCAGATTTGGCCATTCCACTATCCTTCCCAAATAGAGTCACACAGTCAAAGCAAACAGTACAAGCAGAATTGGAAAGAAAAGTCATGGAGACATTCAGGAAGGTGGAAATCAATATCTCCCTCTTAGATGCAATCAAGCAGATTCTAAAATATGCCAAATTGCTCAAGGAGTTGTGTACTCACAAGAGAAGACTTAAGGGTACAAAGAAGATTAGTATGGGTAGAAATGTTTCTGCAATGATTCAGCCAAGTATGTCACAGAAATGCAAGGATCATGGAACATTCACCATTCCTTGCATAATAGGCAACTAACAATTCACTTATGCAATGTTAGATTTAGGTGCCTCCATTAATGTCATGCCTAAATCAGTATTTGAATCCCTACAGATTGGAGAGTTGAAGCCTACCAGAATCATCATTCAACTAGCAAATAGGAGCATAACTCATTCTGTAGGAGTGCTTGAGGATGTTTTAGTAAGGGTAAATGGGTTAATATTTCCAGTAGATTTTTATATTCTAAACATGGAAGATGAATTTGCATCTAGTCAGCTGCCATTAATTTTAGGTAGACCTTTCTTGAAAACTGCTAAGACTAAGATTGATGTACATGTTGGTACCCTTTCCATGGAATTTGGTGATAACATAGTTCAATTTAATATCTTTGATACCATGAAACATCCTTTAGAAGAGCATTATGTTTTTCAGTTATATGTCCTTGATATGCTGGTTGATGATGTGTATTTTGATATGCTAGCTTAATTTCCTGAGATTGTGGGATTTCTAGATGGTGTTACTGTTTTTGCTAAATCTACATGTGTTGTTTCTGATTTTGCTAATTTTTTTGATTTTTATAAATTTGCATGTGTTGTTTCTAATCAATTTTCTATTTTTGATTGTGTTATTTCTGATTCTACTTCTGTTTTTGATAAATCTACTGTTGTTGTCTCTGATAAATCTATTTATTCTGTTTGTGATAAATTTGCTGTTTTTGATTGTGGTAAATCTGCATGTTCTGAGATTCTTGCTATTTTGAATGGTACATCTGCATGTTCTACATTACCTTATTCTATGAGATATGATCCTGTTATTTGGGAAGTTTTTGTAACCAGATTGATACCTTTAATACAGAAACCACCTACCCTTGAGCTTAAGCCTTTGTCTGAGCATTTGAAGTATGCATATTTGGTAGATGATGAGCAACTTTTGGTGATTGTAGCCAAAAACCTCCTTGCTAAATAAGAGGCGAGATTGCTGCATGTTTTGAAAGAAAATAAGAGGGCTATCAGATAGACACCGGTGAATATTCTTGGCATTAACCCTTTCACATGCATGTATAAAATTTTACTAGAGGATAGAGCTAAATCAGTGCGACAATCCCAGAGGAGACTGAATTCTCTGATTCTGGATATAGTAAAGAAAGAGGTCACAAAGCTACTGCAAGTTAGTATTATTTACCCCATATCTGATAGCATTTGGGTGAGTCCTGTGCAGGTTATCCCCAAGAAATTTGGAGTGACGGTTATGGTCAATCAGAAGAATGAGTTGATCCCTACTAGATTCCAGAACAATTGGCGAGTTTGCATTGATTATAGGAGGCTCAACCAGGCCACTTGGAAAGATCACTACCCTTTGCCTTTCATTGTTCAGATACTAGATTGATTGGCTGGGAAATCCCATTACTACTTCCTGGATGGATACACTAGCTGCTTTCAGATTCACGTTGTACCTGAGGATTAGGAGAAGACCACATTTACTTACCCTTTTGGCACTTTTGCTTACAGGTGAATGCCTTTCGACCTCTACAACGCCTTTGGTACCTTCCAGCGATGCATGGTAAGTATTTTCTCTGACTTTCTAGAGGAGTGCATGGAGGTGTTTATAGATAATTTCATTGTATATGGTTTTTTTTATTCTTGTTTGGATAGTGTATCTAGAGTACTGCATCGATGCATTGAAACAAACTTGGTCCTGAATTTTGAGAAATGTCATTTCATGGTAGAATAGGGTATAGTTTTGGGTCATGTAGTGTCTAGCGAGGCTATTGCTATTGATCTTGCAAAAATAGATGTTATTACCTATTTATCTTACCCCACATGCATGCGGGAAGTTCGTTCTTTTCTTGGACATGTAGGTTTCTACAAGCACTTTATCAGAGATTTCAATCAAATAGCCTTTTCGCTATCCATCTTATTACAGAAAGATGTGGAGTTCTTGTTTGACTAGAAATGCATGGAGGCTTTTGATCATTTGAAACGGGCTTTGACCAATACCTCTATCATTCAGCAACTTGATTGGACACTCCCGTTTGAGCTGATGTGTGATGCCTCTAACTATGTTGTGGGAGCTGTTTTGGCACAAAGAGTGGGCAAAGCTTCCCATGGGATCTATATTAGACCATTTGTGTACCGCAAGTACACGGGTTGTTCAAGTAATACAGATACAGAGTAAAAGTTCATTCCAACGAGGATATATGGTTTCCATTATTAAGTAACAACCAATAGCTTAGCTAAATTCTATCCAAGAACATATAAAATAAAGAAATGCAAATAATCTAAACCTAAACTACAAAAGCAATAAAGATAATGGTTTAGAGATCTAGGGAATCCTTCTTCACTTCCTATTTCATACTAATGACATGCGATCCTTATAAGCAACATAAATGATTAGTTAATTTAGCTTAAGAATCTGATTTAGTCAAAAGCCTTTGTCTAGGTCGATCAACGCTGGTGTCATTTACCTAATCCACTATGTTTCTTATGTTTGTATGAGGACTAGTGTAAACTCCACTAATGAACGATCTATTCTCAAACACACGCTAATACATGGCTAAAAGGTATATTTCTATCCCGTTAGCGAATCAACTCATCCAAGCCAATTGAACTCGTCAAACATGCATCAACCATACCATGTCCATCTCCATAAATCCCTATGTTTAGTTTATTTGCATCAATTAAGATCATGCAATTGTTGATCAAACAGAAGTAAGCATTAAGCATAGGCATGGAAGAACAAAGCTAAACATCAATAGTTACTCAAAAGATAATATAAACATCAATACTCATAGAAAGATCCAAAGTATTTCCTAAATACAGCTTGGCTAATCCATGAACACGAATTTACAATAAAAAACCATGCTCAAAAGATAGGGAAGAGAAGAGAAACAAAGGGAGAAGAGGAATGAATCCATGGATAGCATCCTTGAAGCTTGAATCTCTTTCCATGAGGAAGATGGCATCCAACCTAGCCTCCCTAGGCCTCAAATCAGCCCAGAAATAAAGAACAGGCCACAACCTCTCTAAAACTTAGAAACTAAAATGGAGCTCTCCTCTAAAATCTGCTACAAATCTATTTATAGACTCAGAAAAATAGAGGCACGCCGCGGCATTAACATGCCTACGCCGCGGCGCATGTCAATTTAGGTCAGGGATGCCGCGGCATTGATATGCCACGCCGCGACGTTCAATTTTTGAAGCTCTCTAACTTTTGATGTAGTGGAGGCTCACGCCATGGCATTCACATGCCACGCCGCGGCGTTGAGGTCTGAAATACAAATTTGGCTTCCTTTTTCTATTCTAGCTCAATTCCTCCATATATCATCTTGTTTGAAGCCCTTCCTATGATAGAGAAAATACCAAATTAGTAACAAATATAAACTCACTTAATCACATATCAAATATGCATAGTTTGCTCAATATCATATAGGAAATGTATCAGAATTGGATATGACAAATATATGCACAAAACCTTCCAAATATGCACAAATATGAGGACTTTAGCAATCTGAGAAATATAGATATGGGGCACAAATAACTATACTTTGTGGAGTTATCACACCCCCAAACTTAACCTTTTGCTTGTCCTCGAGCAAAACAAAGTATGACCAAGTAAACTCACTTAATAATTTAGACTCAACATGCATTCAACAATTAGCAATTTGCAAGTTTTAATCTTTCTATTCTTCAATTAAATCATAGCGACTAGTATGTAATGATTACTTCAATCCATAAAAAGTGCAAATGCCCCAAAACTAGCTTCACACATATATAATCCTTCACATGCTAATAATCCAGCTTCCTTCCATGCAATTCACATTATCCACGAACATGCAAGATAAACTTCTCCTATTCAAATCATACACATTCGGATAAGTTTATAAATATACATGCTTATGAATCATATAATCTGCAAAATTGATCCTAAACTCTCTCTCCACTAATGTAAATCTCACACAACTGAGGATCAAGAGGGTCTTTATAGCTTGTAATGTTAGGCCAATGGTAATGGGCATAAGAAAAGAAGGGAAATGATACATACAAACATTGAGACACATACACATATGATTTCAAGACTTGAGAACAAGTGAACTGGTGGGGTATTCAACAGTGAAGGATCACAACTTGCCAGAACCATGCAATGCTTTTCATTTTTAGCTTTTCTTCTTTCTTTGTTTGCTTTGCTTTTCTCTTTTTTCATTTTTTTCAAAGTACTTTCTTTTTCTTTTGATTGCATTTGGTTCCTTCAGGCTCATTTTTCTTAAACATTCATACCCCTACTCACTGGACTCACTTCAAGAAATAACACATCATGTACTCAACAGACATTGAAGGTAGGAAGAAAATGCAATGCTTTCACATGTATTAGAACGGTTAACAGGGTAAGGAATACATAGGTGAATGAAAAACATATAAGGCCAAACAATTATCAGGCTTCAAAATGGGACCTAAAGATATAATCATTCACGGTAAGCTTTTTAAGGCTTAATTGGTCCAAAAAATGCCCTAATCACTTCCTCAGTCATGCACAATCTAGGATTTCGCCTCAAGAGAGTTTAAAAACAACTTCTAGGATAATCGAAACTCTACATGTACATCCATAAACTTTCTCTAGTCATGCACTCTTATCATTTTCAAAGTTACACTTGCATCTAAGTGGAATGTAAATCATACATCAATAGCAACTGAACTGTTTCACATGCTTCAAGATCACATAAGGTTTCACTCAAAAAGGGGCAAATAGCAACCTTTCATATCATGAATAACCAAAACAATTCCAGCAGTCTTTTGCAAGATATAGAGTAAAAGTTCATTCCCACAAGGATATATGGTTTCCATTACTAAGTAACAACCAATAGCTTAGCTAAATTCTATCCAAGAACATATAAAATAAAATAATCTAAATCTAAACTACAAAAGCAATAAAGATAATGGTTTAGAGATCTAGGGAATCCTTCTTCACTTCCTATTTCATACTAATGACATGCAATCTTTATAAGCAACATCAATGATTAGTTAGTTTAGCTTGAGAATCTGATTTAGTAAAAGCCTATGTCTACGCCGATCAACCCTGGTGTTATTTACCTAATCCATTATGTTTTTTATGTTTGCATGAGGACTAGTGTAAACTCCACTAATGAACGATCTATTCTCAAACACACGCTAATACATGGCTAAAAGGTATATTTCTATCCCGTTAGCAAATCAACTCATCCAAGCCAATTGAACTCGTCGAACATGCATCAACCATACCATGTCCATCTTCACAAATCCCTATGTCTAGTTCATTTGCATCAATTAAGATCATGCAATTGTTAATCAAACAGAAGCAAGCATTAAGCATAGGCATGCAAGAACAAAGCTAAACATCAATAGATACTCAAAAGATAACATAAACATCAATACTCATAGAAAGATCCAAAGTATTTCCTAAATACAGCTTGGCTAATCCATGAACACTATAACGCCCCTTTTTCTCCCTTAGTCATAATGGGTAAGAAGAAGGAGCGTCGCACTATAGTGAAACGATACACAAATGATTACGAAAAGTTTAAACATTTTTTTTAACATAAATCCGGTTAAAACTTCCATTTAATGTACATATACACCTGTTTGTAAATATATCGTGTGATTGGGTTAAAATTAAAGGTTCCTCTTACCAATAAAACTTCTGTAAAAAAGGTCAGAGAGCGATTAACGTAGAATGAAACATATGACCATTTACAATATGGATAATTACACACTTTGTACCAGAAATACAAGCCTGTTTAAATTACATTTCCAAAAAGATATACAAAAAGCAAAATGTGTACCTACCCCAAGAGATACAAATATATACCCACTAATCTAGTAGTACGTCAGGCTCCCTCAAAATAAACGGATAGCCATCAGTAGCCATCAATTTAAAACCAACCCTAAGACTGCCTGGAATGAGAAGGAACCGTAGATGGATCCTCCTCAGGGTCCTCGTCGTCCGACGAGACATCCATCGGGACGACAGAACAGCGGGCAGGAGCCCGGGCAATAGACAAAAAGGAATCCTCACGAGGGGTATAATACATTTCACCCCACATGTCCCTCACGGGCATATAGAACTCCAGCCATACAAAAGCATGAAAATCCAGAATAGGAGCGTCATAACGTCTCCACGCTAAGGACACCATCACATCGCCGTGGTATACACATCGATCAGTCTGCACATTGATATGCCAGTAGTTCGGACCTCCAAGAAAGTTGATTCGCACGTAGCCAAAAAGTCCACGGAGTCGAAATGACATCCTCAACAACTTCAATCTCAGTCGAGATAAGGCCAGAAACCTTGAAATTCAGTGGTTTCCTTGTCCTCCTCACGAGCGTCTTCTCAAGAGCACACGATCCGACCAAAATACAAAATAAAGAAATTACCGGAAGAGGTGAGATTTCCAGCTTTCAGTACCAACATGGCAGCAAGAAAATAAACGGCGTCGAACGCCCACATAAGACACAGTTAATACATACAAGTACAGTAATACATGAAAGCAATTAATGAGAGTAAAACAGCAAAATCAATAGTTAACATTATCCATAGCCAACTAGCAACATTAGCATTACTAAGAGTCAAATAAATATCACAGTCATAATAGTAAACACATTATCCAATCATAAATGCTCAATGGACCATGTGACTGACAACTCACAATGCAACAAGGGTACCAAAGTTCCTACTCCATGGAGCTAGACGTAAACATTTTCGGAGTGAATGATCAAGGAGTAATACCAGTATCTCAGTAGCCTTAAAATATAGTGTGCTCTTTTTCATAAAATTGTTTGCGCAATGGCTTATACATGGTACCTCAACAGTTGATCGCGACATAGGACAGCGTCTCAGACAGGATCATCGGTGTGTCGCATTGGTCTATCCCACGGCCCCAGTGGAGCTACCACTGTCTATTGTGAGACACCCACACCCCGACGCCCCCAGGGTCAACAACATATGACACCTACGCTTAGTCTATTCGCACCCGCATATAGATGTTATTCAAACTCCTAGGCATACATCGCCTTACTAACCATGTCCAACGGACAACACATGCATGACGACACAATGTCCAATCATGTATGTTCATCAATGATGCATTCAACATAAGCCTTTCCTCAATGGCACATAAGCATTATTCAATGTCCAACATGACATATCAACAATACGTTTATTAAAACATTGCCTCAATGGCACATCATCATTCTTATCTCATTGAGTACTACATCAATAAGTGCATAACCCATATAGAAAATATATATATATATATATATATATATATATATTCCTCATTACACACACACCACAATTTCCATGTCATGGATCCAAGAATTCCATATTCAAAATCATTTCTTCTCTATCAGTAAGAATACACATTCCTATCACAATTAAGTAAAGTAAAATCCTTGAATCCAAGGTTTTTAGGTTATGTTTGAGTTACAACGGACAAAGAACCATAATCTCAATCATTTCCAGCTCAAAAATCTCATTTTTGGTCTTAGTAATCGATTACCAGAGGAACAGAATCTCTGTAATCGATTACGATCTCATTATAATCGATTACGTGATTTCCAGAACCACGATTCGTAACTTCAAAGCCCTGGTAATCGATTACACAGCCCTGGTAATCGATTACTAATTGGACAGAACCTCCGTAATCGATTACCCACGAGTTGTAATCGATTACGTGATTCCCAAAAGCACCACTTCGTGACATCAGAGGCTTGGTAATCGATTACACCACTCTTGTAATCGATTACAAGCTAGACAGAATCTCTGTAATCGATTACACACAAGACGTAATCAATTACCAGATTTCCAGAATCACGATTTTATACCCTTAAGAGCCTGGTAATCGATTACAAGCCTCGTGTAATCGATTACCACACGTAATCTTGCAGAAAACAGAGTTCTCCAAGTCCTTTAACTCAAACCAAACCAATCATTATCATATTTAATCAACTAGTTACTCAAATATATCTTCAAATCATGCAAGAGGCATCAATAAATCATATAAACCCAACAAAATTCACTATCATGAAGAGCAACATAAAAATGAGAGAACTTTGTACATGGTTTCAGAAAATAATAACAACACACATACAAGACATTCCCTTACTACCAAGATTGGTTGAAGAGGATCATCTCCCTCTTACCTATTTGGAAGACAACACAATGTGCCATTCCTTCTTGCCCTAGATTTTCGTTTTCCCCCTTCAAGAAAACTCCAATGTGAGTGATCACCACAATGTCCACTCAAACCATGAAAAATAGGTTCTTGGTCACCAAGGTGGCCAAGAGAAATGAAAATAGCAAGGAAATAGAAGAAAGTTGAAGGCTTTACCTTAAAGCTCCAAGCTTTAGCTTCAATGGTGGAAGAAGAATGGAAGAAGAAGAAGAAGAAGAACCAAAAGATGGCAACAAAAGAGGACTTGGAATAGTGTAAGAAAGCAAGAATCCTTGATGATGAAGCAAGCAAAGGATGACTGCCTCCAGGAGTGGTTGCACGGCGGAGAAGAAAAGAAGAAGAGAGGAAATGGATATTTGGGGTTTAGAAAAATGAGAGTGTAATATTAGGAAGAGGGGAGGAATTACTTAGGCTTCCCCTATAGCTTCTGCCGTAGAAGAGTGGAGAAGGGAGAGAGAAAAATGTGTCAAATAGGAAGCTTCTTGGAAACTTCCTACAAGGGGTTTTAATTAACTAAATTCTCTTTTTCTTCTTTCTTGAAAATAAGGCTAAAAAGGGGTTTGGCACAAGGTAATTTTTTGGAATAATGCGATAAGATTTTTATTACGTGTTATTATTTATTGGACGTAATTATAGTTGGCAGAAGTCAGCATTAACAAATCTAACAGATAAATCCTTTGCAGTGTTTTATTATTTCATCTGTTAAAATTTTTCAAAAAATGTGAAACCTTGTAAACTGTGTCCGGCCTCGGGTTTAGTAAGATCCCCCGTCAACGTTTCCATAGTTCAAGGTTCTCGGAGAAAATATCTCATTTCTCTAGTTCCGCTCAGTACATACGTAAAACGAGAAATATATTAAAATATTCTGCGTTCTCGGAAAATTATAGGAAAAATTCCAAAAAATCACAAATATTATGAGATGAATACCGATAGTAGAAAAATCAAATTTTGGGGTGTTACAAATACAAATTTGCAATAAAAAACTATGCTCAAAAGATAGGGAAGAGAAGAAAAAAAAGGGAGAAGAGGAAGGAATCCATGGATAGCATCCTTGAAGCTTGAATCTCCTTCCATGAGGAAGATGGCATCCAACATAGCCTCCCTAGGCCTCCAATCAGTCCAGAAATGAAGAACAAGCCGCAGCCTCTCTAAAACCTAGAAACTAAAATGGAGCTCTACTCTAAAATATGCTACAAATCTATTTATAGACTTAGAAAAACAGAGGCACACCGCGACATTAACATGCCTACGCCGCGGCACGTGTCAATTTAGGTCAGGGACGCCGCGACATTGATATGCCACGCCACAACGTTCAATTTTTAAAGCTCTCTGACTTTTGATGCAGGGGAGGCTCACGCCGCGACATTCACATGCCACGCCATGGCGTTGAGGGCTAAAATGTAAATTTGGCTTCCTCTTCCCGTCATCTTGTTTGGAACCCTTCCTATGATAGAGAAAACACCAAATCAGTAACAAATACAAATTCACTTAATCACATATCAAATATGCACAGTTTACTCAATATCATATAGGAAAGGTATCAGAATTGGATATAACAAATATAAGTACAAAATCTTCCAAATATGCACAAATATGAGGACTTTAGCAATTTGAGAAATACAGATATGAGGCACAAATAACTACACTTTGTGGAGTTATCAATCTACTATGCTTCATGAACTTTGGACGCTGCTCAAGCAAATTACACAACCACAGAAAAAGAACTTTTTGCTATTGTGTTTGCATTAGACAAGTTTTGATCTTATTTGCTTAGTTCTAAGGTTGTGGTATTTTCTGATCATGCAACTCTGAAATTTCTTCTGAAGAAGCTTGAAGCTAAACCACGAATGATTAGGTGGATGCTGCTACTCCAGGAATTTGATGTGGAGATTCGAGATAAGAGTGGAGCAGAGAGCCTAGTGGCTGATCACTTGAGAAGAATTGAGAGAGCCTCGGATCCCCTTCTCATTGATTATTCGTTTCATGATGAGCAACTTTTACAGCTGCAAGGTAAGGTCACTTCTCCTTGGTTTACGGATATGATCAATTTCCTAGTTACTGGTGTTTTCCTTGCATGTTTTGCTAGGGCTCAGATTGATAAGTTGAAGAGTGAGTCTAAGTATTATGTGTAGGATGATCCTTATCTTTGGAGATTTTGTAGTGACCAGGTAATTAGGATGCATCCCTGATCATGAGTTTGATTTTGTTCTTAGCTTTTGTCATGCATTTGCATGTGGTGGACATTTTGGACCTACTCGTACAACTAGGAAAGTTTTGGACTCTGGTTTATATTGGCCTACCTTATTCCATGATGCATATTTGTTTTGTAAGTCTTGTGAACAGTGCCAGAGAACAGGTAATATTTCTCGCAGGAATGAAATGCCCCAACAGCCTTTACTGTTTTATGAGATTTTGATATTTGGGGTATTGATTTTATGGGACCCTTTCTTGTTTCTTTTGGTTGTGTTTACATTTTGCTGGCTGTTGATTATGTATCCAAGTGGGTGGAGGCGAAAGCCACTCGGATTGATGATTCCAAAGTTGTTGTAAACTTTGTTAGATCACAAATTTTCTGCAGGTTTGGAGTCCCGAAGGCCATATTAATGATCAAGGCTCCCATTTCTACAATCAGATCATGAAGGCTTTGATGAAAAAGTATGGAGTCATGCACAAAGTTTCTATGCCTTACCACCCCCAAACTAATGGGCAAGCCGAGATTTCTAATAGAGAGATCAAACAAATACTCTAGAAGATAGTTCAACCTAACAGAAAGGACTGGAGCAAGAGGCTTGAGGATGCTTTATGGGCTTACTGGACTGCTTATAAGACACCGATCAGGATGTCTCCGTATCAGATTATTTTTGGCAAAGCATGCCACCTGCCGGTGGAAATTGAGCATCGAGCATTTTGGACGGTGAAGAGGTGCAACTTTGACCTAGATCAAGCGCGCATGGAGAGGAAGCTACAGTTGCAGCAATTGGAGGAGATTCACTTGGAGGCTTATGAAAGTTCCAAACTTTATAAAGAGAAGACTAAAACCTTCCATGATAAGATGATTATGAGGAAAACATTTGAGATTAGCTAAAAAGTTCTCCTCTACAACTCCCGCCTCAAGTTTATGCCTAGGAAGCTCTGATCTAGATGGCTAGGTCCATTTGTTGTTACTAAGATTTTTCCTTATGGCTTTGTGCGGATTACAAGTGAGGCCACCACGAAAGCTTTCACAGTCAATGGCCATTGCCTCAAGCCATTTTATGAGGGAGCTCAAGCTCAAGCGGACGTTTTAGAGGCGGTCACCTTGCAAGAAGTCGTCTACCCCACTTGATAAGGATGTTGTTTTCTTATCTCTTTTATTTGCTTATCTTATATTTGTTGATGCTATTGATAGTTTGCTAATGATTTTTGAACCTTACATTGAGGACAATGTAGAATTTTAAGTGCGGGGGAGGAATTTACATTATGTTATTTTTTCTTTATGTTTTTAATTACTTTCCAATGATGTTTTGGAATTTGTGAAGTTTATGAGTTTAAAGCAATTGAAATTCAAGGTTCATAGTATGATTGAATAAATTTTCTTCCTTCTTGAATTAAATGCTTGGTTTTGGATGTTTGAATTAGTGAATTGAGTTTGATAGATACATACCTTGTGAGATTTTGAACCTATTGATGGATAGATTTAGCATTTATGCCATTCTCTTCTTTCTTGTGTGATTTTCACTTATGGCAATTGATCACTCTAGAACTTGCTTTGATTCTTTTTTAGGCTACATGTTTCACTTGCATGCTTGAACATGATTGAGGTATTCTTTCTTGAATTAGCTACTTTGGCCAAATAGCTAACCTTGCATCATTTACCCTTGATTAACCCCTTTGAGCCTATTTATCTATTCTTTGTCTTAGCTCATTATATGCCTTATGTTTAAAACCATGTTTTTACCTTATCTTAGGGAATGAGAGAGCATTGGTTCATTTTCATTTGAGGAGCTCTTTTGGTTGTAGGTAATTAATAATTCAAGTGTGGAGATTACACAAATTGATGTGTAATATGCAAGGTGATTGATGCGGATTAAAGGATGCAAACCCAAGTGCAGGTTGTCTCAGGTAATAAATTTTTCGGGAGTCCGAGGTCGATCCGCAGGGAATTGATGAAGAAAAATTCTTTGAGGTAAGGGAAGACTTTGTCACAACAATAAAGATAATAAAACTTGTTTACAGTTAAATTAAAGAACTTGCTTGGGCTAGGAGATCCACTTTTGGTAATAAATTAAGGACAAGATTAATTCTTTTTATAACTTAATTGAAATCCACGCACAACGGAGGTTCCAATCGGAGAATAAAATATTCAAAGTCCTTTTAGAATTATATACGTAGTTATATTATGGTTCCTTTAATTATTTACCAACACCTACACTTGTAAATGGGTTCAAGCATTCATTGTGCTAAACCACTTGTCTACAATGAATCAAGAACTCCACTTTACAAGGAGGGTTTCTAAATTGATTGGAAACAAAATACAACACGTATAATGATCACTTGATAATATATCATTTAAGCACAAGAAAAAAATTAATCTAACCTTATTTTTATTGCCAAAAGCTTCACCCCTTCATCCAAGCAAGATGAAAATTAGTTACCCATGTGCAAGAAGAAAGAAAGAGAGAAGAAGAAGAAGAAGATGATCATAACTTCTATTTACAACAAAAGAAAATTACTACAAATAAAATAACATAATAGCATGACCTTAATCTAAAAATAAGATTTTCCAAATGATCTCTGCCTATGGTCCCTTTTATAGAGGATTAGGGATACAAAATGACAAGGAAATTGATTAATGAGTGAGTGCATGAGTGGGTGGATGAGTGGAAAATGCCAAAGAACTTTTGTAAGTGAAAAATTATTGAAGTTTCTTGTCTCTGAAATAACTCAGTGACGAACTCATGGATAACGTTAGAACAAAGCAAAGTGGTCTTCATAAAAGTTCTAGAAAATTATCTTAGCTTTCCAAGGCCACTAGAATCATCCAAAAATTCGTTCTACAGCCCAAGATATGACCCAATTACTGTAAACTGCTCAAGCCCAGTTTCAGTACCTCTGTTTTGACTTCCAGACCTAATATGACCTCCAAGCTGTCTGAATGAGCTCTTATGTTTTTTATAAAAGTTGTAGATATGGGTCGTAACTTTCAGATTCCAAATTTTCAGCCTATTTTAATTCCTTCAACTCGAATTATGCAATGATTTCTGCACACTGTTTGGGTTCCAGTCACAAAACTCATGTTCTGACTTCCAAGCCCAATTAGCTCCACTAGATGTCTGATTTTTCCCTGGAGCTTTTCATGAAAGTTATAGAGCTAAGATACATAATTATAAGACATCTAGAACTCAAGATATAGCCGAAATACAGAAACAATGTAAGACCAAAATAATGCTAAAAAAATCAATTAAGTCTAATTTGTGTCCAAACTTACAAAACATAACCAGGCTTAATCAATTAAATATATGGAGAGTGTAAATGACTAAAAATGAGGGTTTATTAATGTATAAAATATGTGGTTATCAAATTCCCCCACACTTAGCTTTTTGCACTCCTGGGCAAAACACATAAGACCAAAGTTAGGAAACAAAAAAAATGACACACACCCAAAAGTTAAAAACTCTAAAAGACTTGATGAATCAAGAAGAGCAACCCGAAATTCAAGGGATCAAAGCATTAATGAGATAACATTTCTTCACATCTCAAACCAACAAGCAAGGTATCTTTATTTTGAAAAACATGAATAAAAAATGATAGATCCTCACAAGATACACTCTCAATCTCTTAAGTGTTTAAATGGTAGGTATTTCACTCAATTCAACTCATGAACAATTGCACTACCATAAGCTTGCTTATCTTACTTCTCCACTACCCAAGCACATGCACACAAAAATCAAAAGGACTTTATTCAAGGTTGTAATGGGGCCATGGTAAAAGAGAGGGGATAATATGGATATGAGAAGATAAATACCAAAGAGAATGGAAGAGCATTATGGTACAGTTAGAGTGGAAAAGATGTTTGAGAACATTCATCATAAAGGATAATGACTAGTATTTGACTAATGTTTTGTTGAAGATCAATCCCAAATTGGTGAATTGAATTCATTGTTAAGTTTGAACCTTCTCCTTCTCTTCCTGTTGTTTCCAAGCATCTATCTTTATTCTAGGTATGAATATGTTACATGGTGTATCAGGGGACTTTGATAATCCTTTGATTACAGCAGTGATTAGCTCTTTCTCTCTTTCTTTTGTTTTTTGGTTTTTTAAACATTTTGCACATATACCCCCACACTTGTTTAAGAACAATGCCAATGCTTTCTTATTTCCTAAGGTTGGGTAAAAACATGTTTCTTTTTTTAAAGGCACGTAATGAGCTAAAAACAAGGAATGATCAAATAAGCTCAAGGGGTTAAGCAAGAGGAAATAGGTCATTTCCAATGCCTTACATTAGCAGGAATAAGAGAATTTCCAAGAAGTCATAAGAGTGCTTGATATCATATTGAGACAATATGTTGTTGAGCAAGGCTGGGTATTTGGTTAAAGTAGTTATTTCAAGAAAAATGGCTCAATCATGTTTCTTTATGCATGTGAAAATGTAGCCTAAAAAAGAATCAAAGTAAGTTCTAGAATAACAATTCATAAGTGAAAAAAAATCACACAAGAAAGAAGAGAATAGTACAGATATTCAATCTATTCATCAATAGGCTCAAAATCTAACAAGGCATATTTCTATCATTCTCAATCCACCATATCAACATTTATATCCAAGCTTGTGATTTTTAAGAAAGAAGACAATTTATGCTAAAATCCAAGAATCCATTTGCTACTTCTACACAAAATAATTATTTGCTCAACTAAGATGCGTCTCAAGAGTAAACTTACCTCCAAGGCAAAATTTACTCCTTACTTTGTCATCCTTAATTGGTTTTACTACGAATAGGTTTCTGACAGTCATATCACTAAACATACTTCCCAATTTAGATGCGTCTCAGGAGTAAAATTACTCCTTACTCTGCCATCATTTATTAGTTTAGTAAGTCCATGACAATCATATCATACTTCCTAATTTTTTTTTATTTTGGGGTCAACTATCCTTCCCCCCAACCAGATCACAATATTGTCCTCAATGTTAAAATATAGATGAGTAAGGGATAGAAGATATTACCTGTTGGAGAAATCTGACACAAAGTACAGTAAATAAAATCAAAGGTAAAGAAAAGTTATAAACGAAGTGTCAGATCAAACTTTCGTTTCAAGCTGCTTCATACTGACCAATCTATTTGAGCTATTGCTGGGTCAAGTTTATAAACAAAAGCTTCTAATTTATCAATCAACTCATCAATAGTGGAAGCAAAGATAAGAAGTTGTCTTGCCGAAGGTGTGATAAATTTCTGTTCCATGGCATGGTTAAGAAAAGATAGCAAAAGATCAAAGAAATTATTTACATTCAACAAACCTATGGGTTTATGGTGGATGTTCAGTTAGGCCCAAGAGACAATTTGAAAAATTTCTTCCAAAATACCAAAATCACCTGGTAAGGCAATGAATGCATCAGAATTGTCAAGCATTATCTTCATTCGTTCATGCATAGATGATACCTTAAGTTCCTCCCCAATTGTCTTTCCAGTGATGTTCTGTTGAGTGAAAGGTTTAGGAATGACACCTAAAACCTGACTGCCTCCCATATATGCAGCAAGTGATACAACCCCCATTAACCCACGACAATCTCTCCTATATACAAGATGAATATTTCTCGCAGCAAGTGATCGACCAAGAGTGGTAGCTGCGTTTACAAACTCTAAACCCTTCCCATACTTAGACCCACAAAATACACAATTATTTTTAAGTTAACGAACAAAAACACCTTCTGTAACATCCCGAAAAATATCTAATTGATCATAAATATTCATTTTATATTATTCTTGATTTTTAGGAATTTTTCTGGAATTTTACGGAAACGTCGAATATTTTAATATATTCTTCGTTTTGCGTGCACATTGAGCTGAGAATTGCTGAGATCAGTGTAGCACCCCGAAAATTGATTATTTCGCCATGAATAGTCATTTTCCAATATTTGTTATTTATGTGAATTCTTTCAGAATTATCCGAGAACGACGAATATTTTAATATATTTCTCGTTTTACGTGAATATTGAGCAGAGTTGTGAAAACGACTGTAATGCTTCAAAAATTAGAAATTTATATGACGGATAGTCGTTTCATAATATTTGCAATTTTTGAGAATTTTCTGGGAATTTTTCGGAAACGTCGAATATTACAATATATTCCTCGTTTTGCGTGCGCACTGAGCGGAACTGGGAAAACGCGATGTTTTCTCCGCGAACCTTGAACTATGGATAAGTCGACAGGGGATCTTACTAAACCCGAGACTTGACACAGTTTACGAGGTTTCATAATTTTCGAGAAAATCTTAACAGATAAAATAAATTAATACAGCGAAAAATTCATCTGTCAAATTAATTAAATACTGACTTCTGTCAACTGTAACTATTATCCATTGGATAATAGTGTGTAATAAAAATGCTATCACATTATCCTAATGCAATCCACTTTATGTCTAATCAAATCACTTTAATTCAAATTTAATGTTTAAAAATCAAAGCTTCCTTAAGAAGCTTTGACCAAATATTGACCCAAATACCCTTAGCTTCTCTTGGAAGCCAATTTCCCCACTCTCTCTTCTCTCTCCACACAGCTGGAAGCAGCCCCAAGCAAGGAGAATTATCACATTTCATTAATTCATTTTATCACTTTAATTCATTAGTTTCCAAAAACACTTTCTCTCTCATCCTTTCTTCTTCTTCTTCCTTGAATTTTCTCTCTTCCTTCTCTCCACCATAGCCACACGGCCA
The DNA here is from genome assembly GCA_029884605.1 of Ormosia emarginata. Taxonomy (NCBI): domain Eukaryota; kingdom Viridiplantae; phylum Streptophyta; class Magnoliopsida; order Fabales; family Fabaceae; genus Ormosia; species Ormosia emarginata. Next base: position 26,004,292 of record JAQQTP010000074.1, on the reverse strand, counting down.
GCAGCCCCCCAACCACCAAATCTTCACAAAAATTTCATCTAGCTACATTTCTTGAATCCTCTCAACATTCTAAACACTTTTTCTTCTTGGAGTTTCTTGAAAATCCTCCATTTTCATCATCTTCTTCAAGCTCCAACTTTGAGCATTTTGGGTAAGTTTCAAGACCACTCTCCCTCTCCTTCTATTTTTGTGATTATGGTCTCTTTAATGATCATCCATGGTTGATTTTTCAAGCCTTGATGTTGTTTTAACAAAGTTGAATTTTTAGGGTTTTTGGAGAAGTGCAATCCGAAAATTCAAGAAGCTTCCTTGGTGTTCTTCTTGTTTTCTACACATTGGTAAGAGGAAGACACTCCTCTTCAACCTCTCTTAGCATCTAGGAACCTTGATTGTATGATTTGTGGAAAAACCCTAATGAGGGTTGTTCTTGAATTTGATGATTAATTATGTTTATGCATTGGTTTTGTGATAATTGTGACCTTGGATTGATTTGTTATGTACAATGGAATGTTGGAATGGATTGAATGATTTAACATGGATGAAAAATGATTGAATACCCTACATGGAGTGCCACGATTTTGGAGTGGAAAAATTGGATGATTTATGGTTAATGTGTAACAAGTGTAAGACATAGATTAATCAATGTAGTAAATGGAATTTAATGGGTGAAAAATTTGGAATGGAAACCACCATGAGGGCTACGGTTTTGAAGCCAAGAATTTAGAGTTTTTGGTGAGTTAATTTAACAAGTGAACAATTTAAAGAATCAAGGGAATGGTGTACAAGATGATGACTTGAAAGGATTTGAAATTGGATCCATTAGGAGGCCACGACCTCTAGGGCATTATTAGGTGAAAGTGTGGTTTCAGTGTTTGGAAACATAAGTAATTAGGTAATTAGGGATCTATGTAAGGAAATGGATAATTTCTAAATTAGAAGAATTTATCATAGTTAAGACTCCATAAATTTAAAGGACCGAGAGTGAATTCATCATAAGACTTAAGGTGATTCTAAGTGGGTAAAGAACATGAGAGTGTGAGGCTTGAGAGCTCAAATGAAATGTAAGTTATAGGAGATTGAATTACCTTGGAACGCTAAATTGATTACAAGAATTTATTTTGAGCATAAACCTTAAGAAAGGAAATAAACTCTAAGTTAGGATTCGTAATGAACCTAATGATGCATCCATTGGCTTGGTATTTATATTATGTTGTTGTGGGTCTATGTGAGTGACCATATATATATTGATGCTTATATTGGCCTAATGTGGCATATTATGGGATTGTATGAGATTGTGGATCATACATGTGCATGCATAGTGTCTTATGCATTGTGATTATCCTTGTGGACTGTTGTAAGGCCTAGTTGCCTAGGAGATTGAACACACCTTAGTGCGGGTGCGAATAGACAAGTGTAGGTCATTGGTGACCTTGGGGGCGTCGGGGCGCGGGTTCCTCGCAATGGGAGGTTGGTAGCTCTCCTGCCCGTGGGGTAGACCGATGCAAACGCACCGACGATCCGGACCGAGACACCGTCCCCTATATCGTGATCTAGTGTAGAATGTCCGTACAATGCCATGATTGTGCACGAGAATATTATTGATAGCACCGGCCTCGGCGGTAGGAGTTACGTACATGTCTCCCGATCTTTCTCTCCGATTGTTTGAGTCTAGCTCCATGGAGTAGGTATTAGGAAAGTATGCATGTGAATCATGATATACACTGTCATCATAAATTCTTATTTTCTCGCAACTATAATTGATTTAATTGTTAATATGATGATTATCTCACTGAAATCGTTTATTTGCTTACCATGGGATTACCGCTATTATTTAAGTATGCTGTTTCTGAATTGCTATTTGGGCGCGTGGCGCCGTTCTGTTTCTAGCATGCTATAATTAGTAATGATGTAGGATGTCTTACCTCTTTCTGTGTTTTCTTTTATATGTTGTCTGTATATATATATATATATATATATATATATATATATATATATATATATATATATATATATATATTGCATCTACCGAAGACGACGACAACAGTTAGAAGCCCCGACTTCCCCAGCTTCTGGCCCGAACGTGATTAGTACCTGCTGTTGACGATGGGGACGCGTATGCGAGGATTTCTGGGTGACGTGCGTCTGACCTTCCTCGGAGGGCCAGAGTGCTGGCACATCAACCTGAACTCTGACCGTTGCGTCTACTCGGGAGACGTGTCCATCGCCCTTGCTTGGAGACGACATGAGGCACCCGTGATCACCTGCCACGTCAGCTTACAATTAGAGTTTTATTTGCCCATTCGTGAGATGTGGGGCGACCGCTATTACACTCCACGGGAGGACTCCTTTGATTCCACCGCTCGGGCCCCGTCCCGTGCTTCTGTGGTTCCAATGGAGGTTTCCTCGGAAGAGGAAGATCCCGCTGAGGATCCTGACACGGTCCTCCTCATCTGAGGGATTGATGTCACTGGTGGCTACTGATGGCTGCCAGTGTTTTTATTTTGGGGCCTGATGTATTACTTTTGGTGGGCTGTATATTTTGTATATGCATGATGGATATATATGCATGATTACCTTAGGTTGGGTATGTAACACCCCAAATTTCCGTATCTCTTAAACAGTAATTTTGACAGTTAATAGAATTTTACTGTTTAGTAATTTCTGTGCACTGTAAAATTATTTTGTTTATTCCGTCAGCGTATTTGATCGTTTTGAGTGATTTACTCCGTCTCAGGAAAATAAAATTTTTTGAGTTGGGGAAAACTTTATGTAATTTAATTTTTACCGTTAGGTAATTAATTTACGTAATCTGATTTGATATTTGTACATTTTCTAATTTTTGTGATTTTTGTGGATGATTATATTTTTTTGACTGTATGTGGGCCCATGTGGTCCTATGTGGGTCCAGGTGACCTTACGTGGGCCCAGGTGGGTCCCACAAAGCAAAAATTTTTCTACGCATAGAAAAATTTGTACTGTTTAGACGGAGACAGGGGATCTTACTAAACCTGAATCCGGAAACAGTTTTTAAAATTTTATTGTACTGTGTTTTGTACTGTATTTAATTATCGGATGGTAAAAATACAGTAAAAATATTATTTGTAGGATACAAAAAAAAATATTATACTGCGTAGTCAACAAAGAGAGCTTGACTTGATTTATACCCTTGGATGAGAATACTTAGTTTGAATATTAACCATTGATTTAATCAAAGGTTAAGAAACAAACTTAATAAAGAAGCCTTGGATAATAACCATTGATTTAATCAATGGTGTGAGAATAAGCTTAGTTAGGAAGGCTTTGATATCAACCATAGATGTAATCAAAGGTGTAGAATTGGTCTTGAAAAATGACAAAGACCATTTATAACCATTGGATTTAGATTAAATCAAGGGTGGAGATTTAATCTTAAAAAGTAACAAAGACCATTTATGACCATTGGATGAAGATTCAATCAATGGTGGAGACTTGGTCTTCTAAAGTAGCAAAGACTAATTAGGACCCTTGGATTTAAAGTTTGAAGAAGCAATCTTGACCCTTAATTTTGGAGACACATCTAAGGGCTAGAATTTAAAGGAGAAAAATCCAATGGCCTAGATTTAGTCTTCTAAAATTAAAAATCTACCTAAATCCTAACCATTGAATTAATCAATGGTTAGAAATGCTCCAAATGGTGGCTAATTATTATGGTCATTTATTAAATGCACAAGGAGAAGCATGCATGGAGGATGGTTTTGGATTGTTTAGAAGACAAAGAAAAAGAGGCTTTATGACCATTATTAATTGCTTTATGTCATTGTTAAGTGGTCTTGGTCAATGTTTCATCATAATTGATCATTATTGATCAATTTGCACTCAAGGAGAATGCATTGGAGGGGAGCTACGAAATTGAGAAGCTTTAGGACATAGGAAAAAGTTTGAAGACCATTATTGCCATCCTTGGTCATCATTAGACATTTTCAAGAAGCTAAGTTACCAAGTTTTCTCTCCATTTCTCTCCTTCTTCATGTTTTGGCCAAGCACTCCAAGAGCACCTTCCATCACTTTTTAATTTCATCCAACTTGATTTTCTAAACCTAAACACCATTCTAAGAACATCTCTAGTTATGAGTTTTTCCAAAATCATTCATCTTGATCTTCAAATCCAAGCTTCAAGTTTCTATCAAAAATAAAAAATTTTATCTTTGTGCTTCAAGAGAAACCATTCGGTCAAGACCCCTAAAACCACTCTCCAATCTCTTTTAATTTCATCCAACCATAGATCTTGAATCTACATGATATTCTAAGCAACTTTCATGTTGGAGATTTTCTCTAAATCTTCCATCTTCAAGGAGTTTTTCCAAGAGCAAAGTTCTAAGGTTTTTGAGGTGAAGTGTAAGGAAACTTCATTTTCTTCTCTCTTTTTCATGATCTAAGCCATGTTTGATCCATGGTTCCTCTTAATCAAGCTTAGTATACTAATTTCTATGTATTTTGTTTTGTATTTGAGAAGCCCTTGGTGATGAAGGACTTGGAAAAAAAAGCAAAACAAGGAGCTTTTGAGGATCTTCAAGAGGTAAGAGGGAGATCCATCTCACCAACCAAGCATGGTGGTGAGAGATGGTATTTTATTTGATGGATGTGGAATCCATGTGAGGATTCATATCCATGGTCATGTAATTAATTTGTGGGTGTTTATGAGCTTTGATTAATTTTCTATGCTTGATATGCTTTGCATGATTTTATAGCTTTAATGATATGCTTGATATGCTATACATGCTTTTATGGCTTTGATGGTATGCTTATATTATTTATGATGAAATATATATGTATATGCCATGACTTGATGGTGGAAAGGAAATTGATTTTTGGCTCCAATAGCCAAGGAAGAGCTACGGTTTTGATGCCCTTGATTAGGGTTTATGTTGAAAATTTTCAAGAACAAAAGAATTGATTTTTGAGTACTTAGAACATGGTGGATTTCGAACAAGACACCTCAAAATAGGTGTTCATAAAATTAATATTTTCTTGAATGATGAAAATGGATGTTTAGAAAAGTAAGGAAAATAAACAAAGAATTTATTTTTCAAAGAGTACATGAATACGGTTTTAAAAGAATTTTTATTGATTTATTTTGTGTAAAAAGTTTCTAAGTGTTTTACTAAACATGAGATTTAAATGAAAATAGCAATGATAATTTTAAGGATTTGCAAAGAAAGTGAAAAAGGATTTGTAAGGAAAGTAAAAATGAATTTGAACAAATGGGTTTGGTTTTTATGACCATCGGTATTTCGGTTTTGAAAATAAAGAATTTTTAATGGTTTTGTTTGTGTAAAACCATATCAATTTAGGAGAAAAATATTTGATGGCTTCAATGGCCAAAGACTCTACGATTTTTTGGAGGTTGGAATAATTTTGGTTTTTATGAAACAAAGTAATTTTAAAGTGGAAACAAAATGTTTGAACAAAAATGTTTTAGTATAAGGATTTTGGAAAGGGAAATCAAAGTATTTTATCACTTGAGAAATGAACTTTCATATGAAAATGAAAAAGAAAAGTTGCAAGGGTTTGAATCTTAATTTGTTTTGAAGAGAATTGATTTTAGAATTGATTTGGGAAAAATGGAGAATATAATGGTGTTTTGAAAATTTACTAACGTATAACTTATTTTCAAGTTTTGAAATACGTTAGAAAATGTCAAGTTTTGAAACGTTGATTTACATCAATGGAAAAGTGATTTTGTGAATTATATTTTGAAAAAGAATTTCTTGAGTAAAGAACTATGGAAAAATATTTTCTTGAGTAAGAAAATATATTAAAAGAAGTATAAAGTTATATTATTTTGAGAGAAGTTAAAAAGGAATTTTTAAAGGTGAAGAAATATTTTTTGTAATGAAATTGTGGTGAAAAATTATTTACGTATCTTAAAAACGTGATTTTTAAGTTACGTGATATGGAAAAATACTTCTATGTGATTTTAAATACGTTGAAATATTTATACGCGATTTGAATTTACGTTTAAATATTTTACGTGATTTGAACTACTGTTGATAAATCACTACGTGATTGAATAGAGATAGAATATTTTTTATGCGACTGTGAAAATGGGGAAAAATTGTTATGTGATTTGAAAAGTGTTTTAAATATTTTGAGAATGACGGAAAATGATTTATGCGACTTAAAAGAATGATTTTTAAGTTACGCAATTTTGAAACAGTGGAAAAATACTATGCGATTTTGAGAAACGTATATTTTTACGCGATTAAGAAAAATGTTAAAAAATTAGTACGTGTTTTAAAAGTGCAAATGAAGAGTTGCGGTATTTTGAAAACGTAATAGAAATGTTATCAGATTGTGAAAACGTAATGTGTTTGTCAGATTGTGAAAATATAACGAAACGTTTCAGAATTTTGAAAACGTAACATAAGTGTTACGATATTTTGAAAACGTAATATAAACATTTTGGAATTGTGAAAACGTAATGTAAAACATTTTGGAATTGTGAAAATGAAACGGAAATATTACGCAATTTTGAAAACACAACGAAAGTGTTTTATAACTATGAAAATGTGATAACATGATTTTTGTCATTGAAAATACAAGATAATTTGGTGCATTTTATATGCATTGGAAAGAGATGCTTGTGATTGGATTTGGTGCATTATACATGCATTGGAAAAAAATATGCGTTGAGACATATGATACATTGAACAAATGAAATTGAAAAGATTTGGCCCTTTGGGGTTGGACTTGCACAGATATATTCGTGCATTGTATATGTCCCTAGTGGTTGAAGAGGGAATGAGAATTGATAGTGAGGTCTATGATGGATCTTGGGGCGTCGAGGTGCGGCGGTCGACCAGTGGACAGCTGGCGAGTACCCTGTGCCACTTGGCGATGCAGTCCGTTGCAACGCATTGACGATACCCGACAAGAACACGATTCTTTTCAACAACTGGAAGATTGTCTTTGGGCTAAGGCTGACAATTGACAGAGCATTCTCCTCGAAATTGTGAAAACCTCCATGGAGTTGTTTTTGAAAAACTGAGTCTATGTGCGCATGCATGAATCTGAGCATTTATATCTGTATGATATATTAATTGAGGAATATTGGCTATGACAATTGTTTTGAATATTTGGATGATGATGATGATAATCATGTTGATGGCATTATTATGATTATTGTGTGATGATAATAATGTTAATGGTATGATGATGATAGTTGATTAATGTTGAGTGCATTATTGGAATTCTGGTATGATATATCTGTATGATATGTTGTTTGTGTTATCTCTGTGCTGCCATGTTGGTATTGGCGTAGGTGATCTCACCTCTTTGTTATGTTGTTTTGCTGTGTCTGTACTATTAAAATTAAATGATATAAGGATCGAGTTGTCTTAGACATAACGGACAATGAATACTCTGAGATGGGTGACAACAATAATGAGTGGACATTCAAGACTCGAAGGTGTGCAGTGTTGACAAGAACAGATGTAGAACAGATGTCTGGTGCAACAAGATGGATACACAACAGAATAAGTATGATAAGTTTTAACGTTAGTGTTGTACCGTGCTATTAAGTAGGACCCGTCATGGAGTTTGCTACTGTTAAAAAAAAAATCTGTTAATTTTATATTTCTCTTTAAATTGTGAAATATTAATTTGTGTCAATGTTGTATATTAATCAGTTTAAATATATTTTTAGTAATACTTATGAATTTCAGTAAGTTTATGTTTCAGTAAAGAAAGAAATTTCGAAACCCATATTTTCATAACTCAAACCTTTTACGAATTGATTTTCAGATTATGAGTCGAGAGTCAGACATGTGATACCCTAGGGAGGGTGTTACAGTGTATAGTTTTTGCTTTTTGGAGATGTCCAGGCTTGTATTTAAAATATAGTCATATTTCAATATATAAGTGTATGTGTTATTCAGGTATAAATTTTGTTTACTGTTTTATTCTTTACTTTCATTCACATTCCGCATATTTAATTTAAAAAAAAAATTTATACTGCCATTTTTTCCACGTATTAAAGTATCAAGTTAGTTAAAATTTAATTAACTGAACCGGGTCTTAATTGACTAATTATTTAATTTTCGTATTTTATTTTATTTGACAATGTGACGCTCCCTCCCAAAAAGGGGCATTACACCTTCCATTTCTATACTCACCTTTCCCTTTGAATGATACTGAGTTGGATGAAAGTGGAGAAAATGGAGTGTTTAAATAGGAAAAAGAATGAAAAGAGCAATAATAGCACCTATAAAGGTAGGTTAGTTGTTGTCAAAAAAGTTTGAAATTAAGAAACACAAAATCTTTTTTTTTTTTTATTTTTTTTGTTTTTTGTCTTGTTATTTTGTTTTGTTTTGTTTTTGACTTTAAGAAAACCATCAGGGTAAAGAAGTCTAAAAACCCCTGAATGACCCTACTCAAAGGATCGTCTGTCAAAAATCAAAATACAACAAAATCATATAAAGATGACATACCTTTATGTATAATTTTCATGGCGTATCTTTATACTGCGCGTCATGAGTGCAGTAATACCAAGACGGCTTAACCAATCTTGAAATTCTTCTCCCTCCCGCTTGTGGAATATATTGGATTGAGATACGATACAACTAAATAAAGTGCCTAAATCTGATAGCTACCACCTAAGGACCATAGCCAGTGAGAGCTCACTAGAGAGCCCATGACATTAAATCACAGGATCCAACACAGTTGCATAGTCAAGCGAGTATGCCAACACGTGGTGCTTCTATCTGCCCATCATCTCAGCTTGCCTAGAAGGTAAACTTGGGACACTGAGAATGACTCTCTACAGAGCATGGCACACGAACCTTATTTATATACTGGTGTGTGAAGGTCTCCTCTTGAGTATATGAAAAAACGGACATCCATCCCGGGCTCCTAATCTAATTAAAGACAAAGTTAAACCGAAGTTTCGCCCTCTTTTTCCCATTTTTATCTCTTTAGCCCTTGTTTTTTTTTCTTTCTTTTTTTTTCTTTTCTTTTTGTTTTTAAGAAAACATGAAGAAGAAAAAGATAATATGTACAGATTGTTGTGGATATGGCTCACATCTGCCTCTGGTTTCATGTCTAAGTAACAGCTTAAATGCCTTCTATTAGTTGAGGATAAGCTTCCCATCCAATTTTCTTATAAATTGGCAAACAGGGTCTTTTAGAGTCAGATTCCCAAGGCTATAACGTTTTTCTTCATCCTTGAAGAGATTCCACAAATTAAGAAGTTTACGATGCACAAATCTATAAGAATGTGTCTCAAGAGTCAATAAGATATCATCTAATGACTCCTTACTCAGTCTATTCTTAATGAAGAAAATTTTATCTTCTCTGTTTGCGAAAACCATCCCCAAAGAACGACATCGCTGGTTACAATTCTATCGTGCACATTTGTGATAGACTTGTAACCTTTTTACTCTTCTCCTTTTAGAATATGAACTTCTTCCAAGACTTGGCATGTATGAGTCAAATGAAATTGAAGACTCATCTGCTTGTTGGACTTTTGCTTCAATTATCCAACGTACATCTTCTGACATACCCTTGTGTATTAATAGTCTCAATCTTTCACATCTAACTTTGTAGATTTTTGTCAGAGCATTTTGAGGGAGGGAAGGAAAATGTTTTCTCAAGTTTGAAAGAAAGACATCCATTTTAAAGGAGAATGAATCAGTTATTTTGTGAAACTGAAAAATAAACCGACTCGAGAGCCACAGAGTACCATTATCCCCCACTTAACCGGGAACACAAAGAATTGCAAAAAGAAGGCAACAATATTAGAATGAATTCTATTCATAACAAGGATCAGAAAGAGAGATAAATTCTACCTCATCAAATTGGTTTTCCAGAAATGATTTGAGTCTTTGTCTATTAACTTTAAACACATTACTATTCCTAGGATTCTCAATGCCTATGGTCCCATGAGGATACACATGTTTGACAACAAAAGGACCACTCCATCTATATCTCAATTTTCTAGGGAATAGGTGCAGATGCGAATTATAAAGCAGAACTTTTTGATCAATTTCAAAAGATTTTCTCAAAATTGTCTTGTCATGAAAAGCTTTTGTTCTAGCTTTATAAATCTTTGAGTTTTTATATGCATCATTTCTTAATTCCTCAAGTTCATTTAATTACAATTTGTGTATCTTGCAAGCATCATCAAGGTTTAGGTTGAAAGCTTTAATGACCCAAAATACTTTATGTTCCAATTCTACAGGCAAGTGACAAGGTTTTCCATAGACTAACCGATAGGGTGACATGCCCAAGGATGTTTTGAAAGCAGTACGGTAAGCCCAAAGTGCATTATTTAGTCTTAAAGACAATCTTTACGATTTGGGTTAACTGTTTTTTCCAAAATTTGTTTAATCTCCCTATTTGCCAATTCAACTTGTCCACTTGTCTGATGGTGATAAGGGGTGGTAATTTTGTGTGTAATATCATATTTCTTCATTAAAGATTCAAATGGTTTATTGCAAAAATGTGTTCCCCTATCACTGATGATAGCTCGAGAGATTCCAAATTGACACAGGACATTTTCTTTTAAAAATTTAAGAACAATTTTATGATCATTGTGTCGGCATGGAATCGCCTCAATCTATGTTGAGACATAATCAGCTGCAACCAAAATATACACAAATTCAAATGAAGATGGAAATGAGACCATGAAATCAATTCCCCAATAATAAAAAATTTTAATGACAAGGATAGGGTTCAGAGATATCATGTTTCTTTTTGAAATGGAGCGCAGTTTCTGACAGTTTTCACAGCTTTTACAAAAGGTGTAACATTCCTTAAATAAAGTGGGCCAATAAAATCCGCATTGCAAGATTTTTGCAGTTGTTTTCTTTGAAGAAAAATGACCTCCATATGCTTTTGAGTGATAAAATTTAATGACACTACCTATCTCACTGTCGAGCACACATCTCCGAAAGATTTGGTCAGGACAATATTTGAACAAGTATGAGTCATCCCAATAAAAAATTTTCACCTCTGTCAAAAATTTCCTTCAATCTTGGTGCGTCCATTGAGGCGGCATCTTTCCTGTTACAAGAAAGTTGGCTATGTTAGCAAACCAAGGCATGAAATTGACAGAAAATAAAAATTCATCGGGAAAAGAATCATTGATGGGTGTGCTATTAAAAGGTGAGCCTATTGTAAGTCTGGACAAATGACCTGCGACAACATTTTCGGCTCCTTTCTTATCTTTTATTATGACGTTGAATTCTTGAAGCAACAAGATCCACCGTATCAATCTTGGTTTGGCATCCTGCTTAGACATCAAATATCTAGTGGCAGCATGATCAGTGAAAATCATAATAAAAGAACCAATTAAATAAGATCAAAATTTGTCCAGTACAAATATTATAACAAGTTCTTTTCCAGTAATGGTGTAATTCATTTGTGTACTATTTAAAGTTCTACTTGCGTAACAAATCACATGAGGCTTACCTTCCTTTCTTTGGCCTAAAACAACGCCCACAACAAAATCACTAGTATTACACATTAACTTAAAAGGCAAAGACCAGTCAGGGGATTAAATAATAGGAGCAGATGTCAGAAGACCAATTAATTTTTCAAAATATTTTTGACATTCTTGAGTCCAATCAAATGATGCATCTTTCAACAAAAGATTACATAATGGTCTAGATATGACGCTAAAGTCCTTAATGAATCTTCTGTAAAACCCTGCATGTCCTAAAAAGGAACGAACTTCTCTGACTATTTTTGGGGAAGGCAAATGGGCAATTAATTCAACTTTGGCATTATCAACTTAATTCCTTTAGAAGCATATCACATGACCTAACACTATTTCTAAGGTAACCATGTAATGATATTTTTCCCAGTTTAGCACAAATCCTTTTTCTTCACATCTTTTAAGAATTTTTTCCAAATTATTAAGACAATTTTCTAAAGAATTTCCAAAAACTGTCAGATCATCCATGAAAACTTCTAAATAATGCTCAGTCATGTCACTAAAAATACTTAGCATGTATCTTTGGAATGTTGTTGAAGCATTACAAAGGCCAAAATGCATCATTCTATATGCAAAAGTACCAAATGGGCATGTAAAAGTGGTCTTTTCTTGATCCTTCAATACAATTGGTATTTAATTATAACCCAAATAACCATCAAGAAAATAGTAGTATGGATGTCCTGCTACCCTTTCCAGAATTTGATTAAGAAATGGCAAGGGAAAATGATTTTTCCTAGAAGCAGCATTTAATTTTCTAAAATCAATATACATATGCCAACTGGATGAGACTTGCGTAGGTATTAATTCACCTTTATCATTTTCAACCACTGTTATTCCAGATTTCTTAGGCACAACTTATGTAGGGCTTACCCACTAGCTATCAGAGTTAGGATAGTTAGTTCCAACATCAAGCAATTTAAGGACTTCAACTCTAACTACCTCTTTCATGTGTGGATTTAATCTTCTTTGAGGTTGTTGAGAAGTTTTAGCATTATCCTCTAAATGTATTATATGTGTACAAATTAATGGATTAATGCCTTTTATGTCCATCCAATTGCACTTTTATGCCTTTTAAGAACTTCTGTTAGCATACCTTCTTATTTTTCAGTAAGAGACGAGGAAATTACCACTAGAAAGCTTTGCTCTTTTTCCAAAAATGTGTACTTCAACCAAATAGGTAATGGCTTTAGTTTCGGTGTGGGTACTTCTTCATGGGTTTTATCATTCATGGGTTTTAGCTCTTCAAATATTGGCTTCCATCCCTTGTACTCCATTACCTGTGTACAATCAAGAAAAGAACATATTTAAGAGATATCATCATTTAATTGCATGCCTGAATCAAATGAATTGACTAAACAAATTTCTAATGAGTTAGAAGAACTCCTTGTTTGAAGATGATCATCTACGATGACTTCAATTCCTTCAACTTCCTCCTTTTCATCAAGGACTTCTTGTGGTTGCTTGCACATGTTAAAAACATTGAGCTTTAATGTCATATTTCCAAATGTTAGCTTCATCACTCCATTTCTACAATTTATCAAAGCATTAGATGTTGCTAAAAATGGATGACCTAAAATAACAGGAATTGACTTGTAACTATCAACCATAGGTTCAGTATCCAAGATAATAAAATCCACAAGATATATGAATTTATCAACTTACACCAACATATTTTCCACTATTCATCTTGGAATTTTAATTGATCTATCAGCAAGTAAAAGAGTTATAGAAGTTAGTTTTAACTCTCCTAAGTTGAGTTGCTAATGAACTAAATATGGAAGCAAATTGACACTTGTACTAAGATCAAGTAAAGCTTTTTCAATTTTATGTTCTCCAATAATGCATGAAACTGTAGGACAACCAGGATCTTTATATTTCAACGCATTATTATTCTGAAGAATGAAGCTTACCTGTTCAGCCAAAATACTTTCTTTTTCACATTTAGTTTCCTTTTAATAGTGCACAAGTCTTTCAAATATTTGACATAAGGAGAAATTTGTTTGATAGCATCTAACAGAGGAATATTGACCTCCACTTATTTCAACATTTCAAAAATTTCAGTGTTATGGTTCAATTTCCTTGAATTATTGAATGCTTGAGGAAATGAGGGTGCAAGCGAGAGTTTGATCTCCTTTTAGTCAACTTCTTCATTTTCTTGAGGAATTGGTTCATCTTCTTTTTCACAAGATTCGGGAATTTATTTTTCAATAACCTTTCCACTCCTAAGAGTTATCACTAACTTGACTTAATCCATTTGTTAGTTTTTTGAACCTCCTTCACTTAGACTATACTGACCCTTGGGATTTGGTTGAGGTTGAGAAGGAATTTTTCCTTTCTCGTGAATGGTGAGTGCAGAAGAAAGTTTAGCAAGAATTTCTTTTATGTCACTCATTGTTTGATTGTTTTGTTTATTATATGGCCTCTTGCTTTTCTATGAATGCATGTAGTGTTTCTTCAAGGTTTTTCCTATATGGTGGGATATATGGTGCATATCCTTGAGAATTTTGAGAGACCTGTTGTGCCTGAGGAGGTGGTGGTTGCACGAATTATGACTGATTATTATTCCTCCAGCTGAAGTTCGGGTGATTTCTCCAACTCGGACTGTATGTATCTGAAAAAAAAGAAGTAAATGACTTTTGAAAATTATTCATTGCATTTACTTGCTCATGTACAAGTTCTTTAAAAACAGAAACCTTAGGACATTCATGTGTTAAGTGTCCTAAGTCATCACAAATGTCACAAATTTCTTCATTTTGCACAGATTTGATTTCTTTTACTTTTCTTGATTCTATTGCTTCAACCTTTCTAGCCAAACTGGCAAACCTAGCATTTAGATCTTCCTCTTGACTAAGGTGATATTTTCCTTTATTAGCACTTGCAAGGTTAGATCTAATTAAATTTTCAAAAATTTTAGTACCATGCCAAGATTGAGAATTTTCAGCCAACTAGTTTAAATAGTCTAAAACTTCATCAGGTTCTGTATCAAGAAACTCACCATTGTACATTGTTTCTACAAATTGTTTAGTTTCAAGTGTTAAACCTTCATAAAAGCTTATAGTGCGCCATTTTTTAAAACCATAATGTGGACAAGAATTTAACAAATCTTTAAACCATTCCTAACATTGAAAATATGTTTCATTTGAATTTTGGGAAAAATTTTGGATTTATCTTTTCATAGCATTGGTTTTATGTGTTGGAAAAAATTCTTTAAGAACTCACCTTGCATTTCTTGCCATGTGCTAATTGATCTTGGTTTCAAAGTGTTAAGCCAAGTTTTTACTTTATTTTTTAAAGAAAAAGGAAACAATTTAAGCTTAACAATCTCTTCAGTACAATTTTGATCATTGAAAGCAATATACTTCCTCAAATTCTTTAGATGTAAATATGGGCTTTCAGATTCTAAACCATGAAAATTAAGAAGTAAAGAAATCATACCTGTCTTAAATATAAAATTGTTGGCATTGAGTGGAAAGATAAAATATGATGGACTAGAATTTCGAGGTGGTTGCAAATATTCACGCATGGTTCGCAACGGTTGATTTTCATGTTCATCATGTACACTTTCATTTTCAGCCATTGTATCAATTGCATGTGATTGTGATTCAAACAAATCAATATATAAAGTACCAGAATTAATTTTAACCAAACGACCAGAATTTAAATCACGACACTAATTAAGAATAAATAAATGACTTAAAATAGAAAAAATAATGTATAAGTCGGTGGTTCACACTAGCCATTAAATATTAAGTATAAATAAATGACTTAAAAATAAAAAATATAATGTACAAGTTAGTAAATTAGATAGTAAAATTAAGTCGAAAAGAGTAAATAAATAAGACAGAAAGCATAAATAAATAAGATAATAAGTTAATAAGTCGAAAACATAAATAAAAAGCATAAATAAATGACATAAAAAAAGTTAGTTAATAAGTTAGAAAGTTAGTGGGTTAGTAAGTTAATAAGTTATTACGTTAGAAAGTTAGAAAATTAGAAAGTTAGAGAGTTAGTAAAGAAACCGAGGGACCGGCAAGCCGATCTTTTGCTCCGGTGAGGAAGAAGAGAGAACATATTTTATTAAAGAAAAAGAACCTCAATAAATTAAAACTTGAAATCAAGTCCCTGGCAACGATGCCAAAAACTTGATGCAAATTAAAGGATGCAAACCCAAGTGCAGGTTGTCTCACGTAATAAATTTCTTGGGAGTCTGAGGTCGATCCACAGGGAATTGATGAAGAAAAATTCTTTGAGGTAAGGGAAGACTTTGTCACAACCATGAAGATAATAAAACTTGTTTATAATTAAATTAAAGAACTTACTTGGACTAGGAGATTCACTTTTGGTAATAAATTGAGGACAAGATTAATTCTTTTTATAAATCAATTGAAATCCACGCACAACGGAGGTTCCAATCGGAGAATAAAACATTCAAAGTCTATTTAGAATTATATACGTAGTTATATTATGGTTCCTTTAATTATTTACCAACACCTACACTTGTAAATGAGGTCAAGCATTCATTGTACCAAACCACTTGTCTACAATGAATCAAGAACTCCATTTTACAAGGAGGGTTTCTAAATTGATTGGAAACAAAATACAACACGTATAATGATCACTTGATAATATATCATTTAAGCACAAGAAAGAAGTTAATCTAACCTTATTTTTATTACTAAAAGCTTCACCCCTTCACCCAAGCAAGATGAAAATTAGTTACCCATGAGCAAGAAGAAAGAAAGAGAGAAGAAGAAGAAGATGATCATAACTTTTGTTTACAACAAAAGAAAATTACTACAAGTAAAATAATATAATAGCATGAACATAATCTAAAACCAAGATTTTCTAAATGATTTGTCTATGGTCCCTTTTATAGAGGATTAGAGATACAAAATGACATGGAAATTGATTAATGAGTGAGTGGATGAGTGGGTGGATGAGTGGAAAATGCCAAAGAACTTTTGTGAGTGAAAAATTATTGAAATTTTTTGTCTCCGAAATCATTTAGTGATGAACTCATAGATAACATTAGAACAAATCAAAGTGGTCTTCATGAAAGTTCTAGGAAATTGTCTCAGCTTTCCAATGCCACTATAATCATCTAAAAATTCATCCTACAACCCAAGATATGACCCAATTACTGCAGACTACTCAAGCTCAATTTCAGCACCTCTGTTTTGACTTCCAGACCCAATATGACCTCCAAGCTATCTGAATGAGCTCTTATGTTCTTCATGAAAGTTGTAGATATGGGTCTTAACTTTCAGATTCCAAATTTTCAGCCCATTTTAATTCTTTCAACTAGAATTATGCAATGATTACTGCACATTGTTCGGGTTCCTATCACAAAACTCGTGTTCTAACTTCCAAGCCCAATTAGCTCTACTAGATGTCTGATTTTTCCCTAAGCTCTCATGAAAGTTGTAGAGCTCTCTCTTATCTTTCCTATAAGGTAAGATACATAATTATAAGATATCTAAAACTCAAGATATGACCGAAATACAGAAATAGTGTAATACCAAAATAATACTGAAAAAATCAATTAAGTCCAATTTGAGTCCAAACTTACAAAACATAACTAGACTTAATCAATTAAGTACATGGAGAGTGTAAATGACTAAAAATGAGGGTTTATTAATGTATAAAATATGTGATTATTAGTGATTTATTGAAAAAAATAAAAAAATGAAAATCATAAAAAATGAAGAGAAAAAGAAGAAATGCAAGAAAGGTTATGAAAGAAAAGAAATAAAAAAAATTAAATAAGAGAAGGAATATGTAAAAAGAATGTGCATAATATGGAATTGGGGTTAAAAATTTCATGCTTGTCATTTGTCAATTGAGTTGCTTCCTAATGCTCTTTTATTCTGTTTTAGGCTACATTTTCACATGCATACAGAAACATGATTGAGGCATTTTTCTTGAAATAACTACTTTAACCGAATACTCAGCCTTGCTCAACAGCATATTGTCTCAATATGATATCAAGCACTCTTATGACTTCTTGGAAATTCTCTTATTCCTGCTAATGTAAGGCATTGGAAATGACCTATTTCCTCTTGCTTAACCCCTTGAGCTTATTTGATCATTCCTTGTTTTTAGCTCATTACGTGCCTTTAAAAAAAAGAAACATGTTTTTACCTAACCTTAGGAAATAAGAAAGCATTGGCATTGTTCTTAAACAAGTGTGGGGGTATGTGTGCAAAATGTTTAAAAAACCAAAAAACAAAAGAGAGAGAGAAAGAGCTGACCACTGCTGTAATCAAAGGATTATCAGAGTCCCCTGATACACCATGTAACATATTTATACCTAGAATAAAGATAGATGCTTGGAAACAACAGGAAGAGAAGGAAAAGGTTCAAACTTAACAGTGAATTCAATTCACCAATTTGGGATTGATCTTCAACAAAAAATTAGTCAAATATTAGTCATTGTCCTTTATGATGAATGTTCTCAAACATCTTTTCCACTCTAACTGTACCATAATGCTCTTCCATTCTCTTTGGTATTTATCTTATCATATCCATATTATCCCCTCTCCTTTACCATGGCCCCATTACAATCTTGAATAAAGTCCTTTTGATTTTTGTGTGCATGTGCTTGGGTAGTGGAGAAGTAGAAGATAAGCAAGCTTATGGTAGTACAATTGTTCATGAGTTGAATTGAGTGAAATACCTACCATTTAAACACTTAAGAGATTGAGAGTGTATCTTGTGAGAATCTATCATTTTTTATTCATGTTTTTTAAATTAAAGATACCTTGCTTGTTGGTTTGAGATGTAAAGAAATGTCACCTTATGAATATTTTGATCCTTTGAAACTTTGGTTGCTCTTCTTACTTGTAAACTTTTGCATTCTTGGATATCATTGGAAATTGAGTCTTTTAGAGTTTTTAGCTTTTGAATTTGTTTTGTTTTCATTGCTCTCTAGTTTTGGTCTTTTGTATTTTGCCCAGGAGTGTAAAACGCTAAGTGTGGAAGAATTTGATAATCACATATTTTATACATTAATAAACCTTCATGTTTAGTCATTTACACTTTCCATGTTCTTAATTGATTGGGCTTGGTCATGTTTTGTGAGTTTGGGCTCAAATTGGGCCTAATTAATTTTTTTTTAGCATTAATGAGTTCTGACACTATTTTTGTATTTCGGCCATAACTTGAGTTCTAGATATCTGAAAATTATGCATTTTACCTTGTAGGAAAGTTAAGAGGAAGCTCTACAACTTTGATGAAGAGCTCAAAAGTCTCAATCAGATGTCTAGTGGATCTAATTGGGTTTGGAAGTCAGAATATGAGTTCAGAGATCCTTTGATATTATTTTGTCTATAACTTGAGTTGTAGACCTCTAAATTGCATGGGATTTGGGCCTAACTGCTCATAACAGACCTATCTTTGTAATTAATGGGTTTTTAATTATGTGAAGCCAAAATAGGAGGTGGTTTGCGGGGTTACAAGGAGAAATCCGAGACTAGGAAGAATACCCCTTCATTCTACACTTTTCTTCCTCTCTCTAGAACTCTTTTCTCCTCCTTCTCTCTAGATTTTTCGTTTTCCCTTCTTTTATTTTTCTGTGTTCTCCCCTTCTCATGGAGGGGTAGGGCCTTTAAATCAATCAAAGATATTGAACGATACTTGATACTTAATCTTGAGATTTTGCTTTAATCTTGACATTCAACTATTAATCAAGTTTCTCTTATTCTTTTTCTTTTTCTTCTCTTTGTTAATTTTTGTTGTTTGATTGGAATTTCCATATATTAATTGCTTAATTATCATGTGCAAAGAGATGAGCTCAAAGATTAAACAAAGCATTGAAGGTGTTTGAGAAATGTTTAACTTGGCTGGATCTTGACTTTTAAGTTAATTTGGGTTTCAGATGGATGCTTAATTTGTCTAACCTCAATTAATTGAATTCTAGAAGCGTTTCGAGTAGAAGATTCGTGGATCATTGAGAGGCATCTTGAAGTGATCTAAGACAAAGGACTTGATTGATAATTGAATGGGCCTATAATAATCAAGGATGAATTAAAATCAAGATTGGTTAATTCTCTTGGATTGGCTATTTTATTAATTCTGTTTTATCATTTAAATTGAATTTGGATTCTGTTGGTGCATTTTTAATCTTGCCAACCCCCCCAATCTCAGCTTGATTTGATTAAACTGTAACTAAAATCCTTGAAAGACGATCCTGTATGGTTTCCTATACTACAAGCTATAGGTATAACTCAGTTACAATTTTGATTAAGTTCGGCGCTCGGTCATATTACTAACTTTATCTCTTATCTGTGAGAGCATTTTATGCATTACAACAATAAACCAAAGCCAACTAGACTTAGTACACGTCGTAACCTTGCATTACTAGATCTACCTCCTCTTCTCTCTATGAGAGCTTTCATGAACTATGACATTCACCCTTACTAACTCGGTTTTATAACACTCAACTCTTGCGATCTTGCTCCTTAACTCTTTAATTACCTCTCTTGTGATATTTATGCAATACTTGGTTGTTTAAGAAACTAACTATTGGTCTATGGCAAATCCGTATCCAATGGATGCACAAGCTTAACTCACTTTCTGTTATATGCTTAATCATATTTCTCTATAGGAATTACCTTTACTAGTGTCTTAAGACACTCTACAAAGCATATATAAGGGACTCAAGCATGTAGGGAACTCGAATTTTCCATAAACTATCCTAGGAGAACCACTCTGGGCACCTAGAAAGGCCGACTTTAATGAATGTTGCAAATGTTCATCCTGACTTCTAAAATTCTAAAATTTTTACAGTATAATAGCCTTACATGTTAGCTTCAAAATTCCACTAGTCTCATGCAAGTACAACCTCAGAGGAGGAAGTTATGCAATCTGGTTTATCAGGTGTCAGTCTGCTTGTTTCTGTAGAATTTGACCCAAATTCAAACCTAAATTGGGACTAATTGGGTTGTGATAAAAACCTGAAATTTTTACTACATGAAGCCTTACGTCTTAGCTTTCAAATGCAACAAGAATCAGGTCAATCCGATAACTACAACTCAAGTTATGCAACAAACACTACAAGTTGTCAAGATGTTGTCCTATCTCACACCTAGGCATGAAATTCCCACGCCTAGGCGTGGCATTCTCTGTCTCGCCTAGATTGAAAATTTTTCAGTCCATGCCTAAGCGTGGAAAACTTATGCCTAGGCATAACCATTCTGCAGAATATGAGCTACTGTACCATTGGCTCAAAATCGACTGCTAACCATTCAAGATTGGTTTCTAGGTGATTTCTAGCATCAGATACATCCTCTAAACATATTGTAGCATTTATACAACTTATTGATTCACTAAACTAGGATGAATCACTAAAACCCTCATACTTGGTTATTCAAAACCTAGGTTCCACTCAAGAACCAACTAGTTCTATCTATGGATAAAACCAACTATCTTGATCTCATTAAGTTGAAACAACTAATTCCAATCAATGAAAGCAAGAAACAAGCTAAGGAAACTAGTTTTCACTCGTTGAAAACCAATCTTATCCATCTCAAGACCTAAGTCCTAGCATAGAAAATATGAAGGAACAAAGATAGAAAACACCCCTACCTCTTGCTTGGATGAAGATCTTGAAGCCTTACACTTGCTCTTGGATCTTCCTCTTTGCTTTGATCCTTGGTCCTCTAGCTTTTTTTTCCTTTTATCCCTTTTCTTCCCTTGGTTTTCCTTCTTTTCTCATTTTCTTTCTTCTCTTTTCTGCTCTCTGCCATGAAGAGGAAAGAAATATAAGAAGCAAAGTCTTATTTGCTTCTTATAGGATAGAAAATATCATGTACTAAAACTTCGGATCTGCTAAGAACACTTAGATTCCACCAAATCCAGTTTTCTAACTTCCAACAAATTTGAAATAAATCCTAAGATTAATTAAAAATCATGTTTTGTCACTTCTCTATTTTTTCATATATGTTGGGGGTCAATCCGGCATTAAAAGCATAACTAGTATGCCTAAAAATACCAAATTAACACCGATTGTCCTTAAACTTTAACTACACCTTATATATCTCATTTTTTACCTAAAAACAAATTATTCATACCTGTTTCTCTTCAAATGGCACTTT
Source organism: Ormosia emarginata (assembly GCA_029884605.1). Lineage (NCBI taxonomy): Eukaryota > Viridiplantae > Streptophyta > Magnoliopsida > Fabales > Fabaceae > Ormosia > Ormosia emarginata. The sequence goes on along the minus strand of JAQQTP010000074.1, from coordinate 25,982,725 downwards.
ATACTATTTTTTGAGTCATTTTAGGCCACTTTTCGTATTTTAGATTGCAACAAAGTACCTAAACTAACTCAATTTGTCACAAAACTTCACAGGCATGTTAAATAAGTCATATGTTACCTTTAAACACATATAAAAGTCTGACATGTTACTAGGGGTATTACAATAATGATTTGGGGGGTGAAAAATTACTGCTTTTAGGCTTAGGAGACCTCATATGGCCATGTTTAAGCTCGACACAGCTGCGTGAGCATGAAAACATGTAAAAATCACCGTCAAGAGGGAGACACGACCATGTGACCTAGAGACACGACCGTGTCTCCAATTCAGAAGCTTTATTGAAGTTAGACAGGGCTGTGTCAACTTGACAGAAGCATTTTCCAAGTTAGACACGACAATGTCTAACTCCTCAATCGCTCACAAGTTGGAAAATGGATAAGTGATCTTCATGAAAGTTTAATGTTTTTGTCTCAGCTTTCTAATGCCACTTGAATCACCTCGTTTCAACCTCCGTAGCTCAAGTTATACTCATTTTATTGCACAAAGGTAAAAAATTCTATGAATCTTGACTATATAAATTTCGAGCTCAACTCCATTGCAATGAATCCATCCAAAGCTTTATAGGGCTATGTCAAAACACTTTTTTGGATCAAAAAACATAGAGAAAGACTAATCATGAGTTACCAAGGATAATTAGATTAAATGGGGCATAAATTCCAACATAAATCAATTAAAGCACACATAAATCCACCTCAAATCAAGCACAAGATGCGTGTATTTTATTCACACATCAAATTCCCCCACACTTGAACTTTGCTCGTCCTCAAGCAAAGAATAGGAATCAAAATCAAGATTAAACTCAACATCAAGAAACATGAATCAAGAGAAATTCCACAATTGAAAAATTCAATTAAGCTCAGTTATCAAATCTAATCAAGCAAGATAGTCTAATACTTAATATAATTAGAGACTTGAGTCTAGCTTGCACCTTTTCTCTTTATCAACTAAATTATGTCACTCATCTTTCCATCACTCAAGTGTTTAAGGACAAAGAGATCACTTAACTTTCTCTTAACAAATGCATGATCATAGGCTTGGTTATCAATCCAATCTCTACTTCCAAGTTTATATACATAACAAGAATCAAAAGGACTTCCTCTGGTTGTAACAGGGCGAAGGGGAATAATGAAAGGTTGGAAAAAGATAAACAAGGGTAAAAAATGTTTATAGATAAATTAATACAAAATAGAATCAGGTTGAAAAGATGAACAATAGAACATAATGCATAAGAGTATAACTAATTCTCATTTTCAACCAAATATTCTCAATATTCTTCACCAATGATCTCTTTATTTCTTCTTCCTTTTCATCATCAATTTTTTTTCAACCCTTGAAAAAAAAAAGCAATCCTTAATGACTTTTCAATCAACACATCAATTGCTCCAATGAAACCATCCTGATTATTCAATTAGATATTCAAATAAATCAATTTTAGGCTCAAATAGGGCAACTAATGGATTATTTTCTCAATGCAACTCTGTAAGTCAAGAAAGAATTACGCCTAATTACCTTAATCATGTTCAAGTGTATATGTTAATCATTAAAGTCTCGACAAGATATCAAAACAAGTTCTAGCACGCATCAATCAAGAGAAATATCACTCTAGAAGAAAAATAGGATTTTGTCTATGAAAAATCCAATTAATAAAGGCTCAAAACTCACTTTCTAGCTAAGTTAATAGAGAGAAGAAATGTAAGCAGACATGGCTAATTTTCAAATAAATGCTAAATATCTCAATACTCAATTGAAAAAGATTGTCTTGCACAAAATCAGTTCATGAGTAGTGGATTCCTCTTTTCAAACATAATTTCTATCAGTGAAGAAATAATTAAGAAATCAACACACAATTCTCACTTGATTCGATGCAATACTCAAGTGTTCATTGACTCAAAGTAATCAAAAGGATACCCCCACACTTAAAATAAACATTGTCCTCAATGTTCAAAAAATGATAAAAATAATAGAACAAAAGACAAGGAAACTTCCTTGAAAATAGAAACGCATGATCACAAAGGTGGTGGAAGAGGTGGAGCTGGAGGAAAGGCATGTAGCCATGGGCTCGAACATATGAAAAACAAGAAAAACAAAAGCAAAAACTGAAAAACAAAATGCAAGAACTAAAAGTGCAAAAGAAATAAAACAGAAAATATAAGAAAAGATAAAAACACAAGTTGCCTCCTGTGAAACGCTTGTTTAAGGTCCTTAGCTTGACCATGGGCCGGTTATATGCTTAAGTGATGCCAATGGAGTGGTGCTCAGTCCGTACTCCTTCTTCATAATGCTTCACTCTTTGGCCATTTATCAAGAATGTCTTGTGACCTTCTTTCTTCACCTCAAGCACTCTGTACGATAAGGCACGAACAATCTCATATGGTCCAGACCATTTTGACCACAAGAACTTTATCCCTAAGCTTAAACGCATACTGCTTGATACACTTATCATGCCACTTCTTTGGTCCCTTCATGTAGAGCTTGGCATTCTCAAAGTTGGTAGCAACCTTGGGCAAGGTCTTCTCTAGCATATCATCAGTCACAAATTCCTGTATATCTAAAAACATAACACTATCTACAACATCATTAGCTTCTATGCAATTACATGAATCAAAAGAACTAGTATTTTTTCATAATTAAAAATGTTAAACACTATTTCCTCATTATTCAATTGCATAGTCAATTTCTCTTTGTGGACATCTATCATGGCTCTTCTAGTGGCGAGGAATAGATGCCCAAGTATGATCGACATCTGAACATCTACTTCCATGTCAAGCACAACAAAATCGATGAGTATGTAAAACTTTCCCACCTTCAATGGTACATTCTCTAATATTCTAATAGGGTGTTTGATTGACTTATCCGCCAATTGAAGAGAGATGATGGTTGGTTTGATCTTCCCAATATCAAGCTTCTCATAAATAGAAAGTAACATCAAACTCACACTTGTCCTAAGATCACACAAGGCCTTGTTAATGTTCATGTTCCTAATTGAGCATGGAATTGAAAAGCTACCCAGATCCTTAAGCTTAGGAGGAAGCTTGTTTTGAATGATTGCACTACATTCTTCTGTCAAAGCAACAGTTTCATAGTCTTCAACTTTCCTCTTATTGGAGAGAATCTCTTTCAAGAACTTAGCATAAGAGGGCATTTGGGAGAGAGCTTTTGTAAAAGGAAAATTAATGTAAAGCTTCTTAAGAACCTCTAAAAATATTTCAAATTGATGATTAAGCTTTGGCTTTTGATATCTTTGAGGGAATGGCAAAGGTGAAACATATGTTTTCAGAGGAACATACTTTTTGTGCTTCCTTCATCTCCTTCTTTGTCCTCACTCTTCTCTTGCTTCTCTTCTTTTTCATGGGTGTCCTTATCTTTAAGTTTTTTTTCCCTTGTGGGGCCTTCAAGTTGCTTACCACTTCTCAATGAAATTGTTAGAACTTGTTCCCTTGGGTTAGTTTTTGGTTGACTAGGTAATCGCCTTTGCATCATGTTGAACAAGCTTGCATGTTGGGCTATTTGAGTTTCAAGCATCTTGGAATGAGTAGCCATTTGATCTAGGTGAGTATTGAGTTACTTAATGGACTCCCCATGTTGTTGCACTTATGTTTGAATGACTTGATTTTGCTCCTTTTGAGTAACTATGAAATCCGCCATGAGAGCTTCTAGATTGGACTTCGCACCTTGAGAAGATTGTTGAGGTTGCTGGAAGCTGGGTGGGGGTCTATTATTGGATGGAACCCCTTGGTTTTGTTGGTTACCATATGAGAAATTAGGGTGATTTCTCCATCCGGGGTTATATATGTTGGAGAAAGGATTCCATTGAGCCTTGAAATTGCCATTCTCTATGTAACTCATTTGCTCTAAAGACAGGTCTTGAGAACACGTTTCCACTGCATTGTATTCTAAAGTCAAGTGCCCTCCTCCACATGTGTCACAAGCTATATTAGAAGTAGTGATGACATTGACATTCAGCTTCTCAAGTGACTTGGTCAAAGCATCAAACTTGGCATTCAGTACAGTAATGACATTAAGCTCTATCATTCTGACTTGTTTCTTTGAAGGTGATCTCTCACTTGGCTACAAATAAATATTTGAAGCAACCTCATTGATCAAAGCCTTTGCCTCTCTTGGAGTCTTTGCCATCAAAGCATCGCTAGCTACAGTATCAAGAGCTGCCTTTGTAGAGAAAGTCAACCCAGCATAGAATGTTTGTATAACAACAAAATCTTGTAGGCCATGATGTGGACACTGACGAATGAGATCATTTTACCTTTTCCATGCTTCATAAAGTGATTCATCTTCCTTTTGAGAGAAGGTAATGATGTATTGACGGAGCTTGATTATTTTTCCAATCGGATAGTACTTGTCTAAAAAGTTTGCTTTATCAAATCCTAAGTAGTAAGTGAATTTGGGGCTTTCGAATGAATCCATTTCTTTGCCTTCCCCCTAAGAGAAAAGAGGAAAAGTCTAATCCGAATAGCATCAGTTGAAACCCTATTTATCTTGTTTGTGTCACAGAGCTCCAAGAATTCATCCAAATGTTGATTTGGGTCCTCGGTTGTTGACTCGCTGAATTACAATTGTTGGACTATCTGGATTAGTGACGTCTTTATCTCAAAATTATTGGCCTCTACCCATGGTCGTATAATTGAAGACTAACGAGCGTTAGCTTTAGGGGTTCCATAATCCCTCAGCCTTCGCTCTGGATTGGTGACTTGGTTGATGTTGTTCGCTATGTGTTCTTCCTCAATTCTCTGTATTCTTCTTTCCTTTCTAATATCACGAAGTGTCCTCTCGATCTCAAGATCAACTAGGATAGTAAGATCTTCTTCACTCCTCGTTCTATGCATAAGAAAGAAATAACACCTGAAAATTCAAAGAAAATAAAGTGAAAATAAAGTAATATTAAAATAAAATAAAATAAAAGTTGCTTAAATCAACCAAATTTCTGCTTGTGTTAATATCAACATGATTCCCGACAATGACGCCAAAAACTTGTTGTGGATTTTCTGCAAGTGCACGGATCATACAAGTAGTAAGATAAAGATCGTTCTCACAAGGATCGATTGATTACTAACTCTTATGGAAACTTTGATTATTTAAGCGAGTAAAATCGATAGTAAAAGCTCAATTAAAATTAAGATGAAAAGCAAAGCAATAAAGTAAACAAATAAAACTAGAAAAGATGAAGTTTAAGAAAGATTTAAAGGCCTAGGATTAGGAATTCATTACATTATCCCCTATAATAAATTGTAATCCTATCTTTACTAATGTTCAATTATGTTCTTGAAGGCGATTTATCCTAAATTATTTAAAGCCCAATTTATTGGCACTAAAAACGTGCTAAAACTTCATCAATCTCATTCTCATGGCAATTAATCCAAGTTCCAACCCATTAAGTTTTATGATAATCGTTTACCTCTCGAAAGATTTAAGCCTAAGTCTAGGTCTCAATTCCAAAGTTCAATTCTTGGATTATCAAGCAATTAGATTTTATCTTTCAATCTTTCACCTAAATCCTAAGATCATATAAATATGGCGCACAACATACCACAAGCATTAAGCATACCAAGGATGAATCAAGAACAATAATTTCACATTAACAAAGAATCAAATTAATAATTCAATATAGAGAAATAGAGAGTTTCATCCTAATCTTAGAAAAAAGGGTTTAGCCGCTCATGGCAATTGTAGCACAATCAAGAACAAAGATTAAAGAAATAACCATGATTTCTAAACAAAAAGAAAACATGGAGAAGAAGGTGATGGAGAAAAGAACTTCAATGATGAACTTTAATGACTCTTACTCTTACCTTCTAAGCCTTCGCCTCCAATCCTTGCTTCTGCCTCTGAAAACCTATCATCATACAAGTCTCTGCCAAAAATTCTCCTTTAGGTTTAGGGATTTACCCTATTTATAATGATTTGGAGTGAAAAACTGTTGTTTTTAGGCTCAAGAGACCTCACATGGCCGTATCTAAGCTCAACAAGGTCGTGTGAGCATGAACACAGGTAAAAATCATTGTCAAGAGGGAGACACAACCATGTGACTAAGAGACACTGCTATGTCTCCAAGTTAAAAGCTTGATTGAAGTTAGAAAGGGCCGTGTGAGCTTGACAGAAGCATTTTCCAAGTTAGACATGATCATGTCTAACTTCTCAATCACTTACAAGTTAGAAAATGGATAAATGATCTTCATGAAAGTTGAAAGGTCTTGTCTCAGCTTTCTAATGCCTCTAGAATCACCTCGTTTCGACCTCCGTAGCTCAAGTTATGCTCATTTTATTGCACAAAGGTCAAAAACTCTATCAATCTTGGCCATATAAATTCTGAGCTCAACTTCATTGCAATCAATCCATCCAAAACTTTATAGAGCCATGTCAAAACACATATTTTGGTCCTAAAAACACAGAGAAAGACTAATCATGAGATACTAAGGATAATTAGATAAAATACGACATAAATTCTAACATAAATCAATCAAAGCACACCTAAATCCATCTCAAATCAAACACAAGATTTGTGTATTTATCCACACATCATGAATCCACTTCAAAACATTGGCGCCATCTGTGGGAAACATAAACTTCTATTTCTACATCAACCATGGTGAGCACAAGACAAAACCCAAGGAAAGGAAGCGTTGCGCATGCTGCCCCTGTCCAAGGACAGGGCTCGCCAGCTCTGCGCGATCCTCTATCTGTTGCACCACCAGCTCATGCTAACCTCCGCTGATAGAAGTAGACCTATTGTTATGTAGACTTTTAATAAGGGCTGCAAAACTTCGGTTTATGCCGAAAGTCCAAACCCCTCATGGGGGAGCTGATAACACTGATCAAGGACCTAAGATTCCTGTGCATGCTCACCTGGGCCCCTCGATTAACGATGCATATGACGGATCCCACTATAAGGATAATGTCCAGTCTAAAATGACGAGGAATGACCTTTGAGAACTATTGCGCCAACAAACAATAGCGGAGGGGGGAATACAACCTATAACGAATAGGGAACCCAGCGTATCGGTGCCGAGGTTGTTGGAAATAATAACCCGGCCCTTGACTGCCAACAACAACAATTTTCAGATGCATTGATAGCGTACAGGGTCCCAAGAAACTTCAAACCCCCTTCCAACTTAGAGCCTTATGACGGGACAACCGATCCCAAGGAACACTTGGACGCCTATACTCAATCCATGCAGCTCCATGGGGATTCCCTAGAATTGCTACGCCATGCTTTTCCCCTCTTCTTAAAAAAGGGTGCTCTCCGCTGGTTTGTTACCTTACGAGCTAAATCTGTTACAAGATGGGAAGATTTTAGGAAACACTTCTTGCTATATTACACCACTGCTAAGGAGCGGCCCAAAACAGTTGATTCTCTCTCTGGAATTCACCAAGGGAGTGGTGAATCCCTATGCAAATACATTAAGAGATTCAACAACACCTGTATTGGTTTGAAAACTTGGATGACATGATTACTCTTTATTATGCTCGAAATGGCCTCCGAACTAATTCAAACTTCTTCCGGTGTTTAGCAAAAAAAAAAAAGCCAGTGACTCTAGAAGAAATTTACTCACGCTCTGACAAGCATATGGAATTGAAGGAGATCACCAAGGACAAAGAGAGTCTAGAGAAAAATGAACCCATTCACCAAAAAAAGAACCAGAACTCCAACCAGCCTCGTGGCTCCTTTAAGAGCAAATGATATCAGGCCAAATTTTCTGAGTACACTTCTTTTTACACCCCTTGAGAGACGGTCTTGAAGGAGGTCATTCAAACCGAGTTTCAAGATATTAAGAGCCCACCCCATTGAAGAGACAGTCTTAGAAAGACCATTCAAGACACTGTAGATGCCACAAAAGCTATGGCCATGAGACAGAAGATAGCTACCAACTCTGGGATGTCATCGAGTCCCTGATCAAGGAAGGATGACTGCAAAAATATATTAGTGGATTCCGAAACAATGAGAATCATGGAAGATAGAGGGATCGGAGACGTAGTCGAAGTCCGTAGCAAAGTCCGACTCTGCGTTAGAGGAGACAGACTCGCAACCCCGCCAAAAAATCCCAGACTCCACCTCATTGTTGTAACATCCCAAAAAGCATGTTAGTCTTGTATATGGTCTCAGAGGTACCATTATGCTTGCTTGACATGTTAGTAAAGTTTTGTGACAAACTGAGTTCGTTTAGGCACTTAATTGCAACCCAGAAGTTGAAAAATGGCTTGAAATGACTCAGTTAGTAGCATAAGTTGCTAAGTTGAGGGAAATAAACATAGAAGGTTTGTTTCTAAGTTGCAAATAGGTTAAATATGGTGTAGTTAAAATTTGAGAACAATCAGAGTTAGTTTGATATTTTTAGGCATACTGGTTGTGCGTTTTAATGTCGAATTGACTAACAGCAGATATAGAAAAATTGTATAATGGTGAACTAGTAATTTAGGTGAATCCTAGTATTTATTCTAAAGTTATTGGAAGTTAGGAAACTTGATTTAGCATAATTCAAGTGTCCTTAGCAGATAGGGATTTTCAGTGTATGTTAGTTCCTATCTCATAAGTAGCAAAGTTAAATTTTGCTACTTATTTTTCATCCTCTTCCACGACAGAAACAAAACATAAAAGAGAGAAAGAGAAAAGAGAAAGAAATGGAGCAGCCATAGGAAAGAAAGAAGAGAAGAAAGAGAAGGAAATCAAGGGAAGATCAAGATCAAGTATAGAGCTTGTAGATGGATCATCTCAGCTGCCAAAGGTAGGGGTTCTTATCTCCATCTCATCCTTTCTTATCTTCATCTTGTTCTTGGTTTGGCTTAATGATGGATAATGGGTATGAGTGAGTTAGTAAATCATGTTGCTTGTTTCTTGCTTCTAAGATTGAAGTGAACTTGAGTTTAGCTTGCTTAATGCAAGGTTATTATTTTGATCCCTTAGAATCCATTGGTTTCACTTGAGTTGTGAGTTAAGAATGGGTTTCTAGGTGTGTGATTGATTCTTTAAATCCATGTTTGTGAGAGCTAAGAGGTTTTATATGAGTTACAACATGATGAGAGGCCTTGAATGATGATAGAAATCATCTAGGAATTGATCTTGGGTTAGAACTTGGTTGGTTATGGAGTGGTGACGTGAAAATGGTGAGTTTCTACAGAAAAGCAACAAATAACCAATTACCATTAGTGAATAATTGATAATCACATATTTTGTACATTAATAAACCCTCATTTTTAGTCATTTACACTCTCTATGTACTTAATTGATTAAGTCTGGTTATGTTTTGTAAGTTTGGATTCAAATTGGACTTAATTGCTTTTTCTAGCTTTATTTGGGTCTTACACTGTTTCTGTATTTCTGCCATATCTTGAGTTCTAGATGTGTAAAAATTATGTATCTTACCTTGTAGGAAAGATAAGAGAGAGCTGTGTTTGCTACGCAACAATGAAGATGTATTTTGATGATAACAAACATGAGGATGATGAGAAGACCAAGTCCAAGTATTTAAAGATTAGCTTTAGGACTTAGGATCTATCATGTATGGAGCTGTTAGTTAAATATCTCAAATGATCAAAGATTACCTAAACTAAAGGTTTTTAAAAGATCAAATGTTTTAAAAGTTAAAAACAAGCATTTCAAGCTTTTTGGAAAGGATTTTGAATCATTTTTAACCGAGGTATTCGAATACCTCAATTTGGTATTCGAATAACTGATTCGTAATGCCGATTTTTGCTTCTTGTCAAAGAGGCATTCGAATACCCCATATGGTATTCGAATACCCGTTTCAGAATGAACCATTTTTTAAATGAGGCATTCGAATACCCCATATGGTATTCGAATACCCTGCTTTCGAAATATGCCTTATTTTAATGAGGTATTCGAATACCCTTGGCTGGTATTCGAATAACTCCAACTTAAACAGTTTTCTGAAAGAATTTTTGATTGCAGGTATTCGAATACCTCCTTCAGGCATTCGAATACCCCACGAGAAACAGAGCTACGTTTTAAACAGATACGAAAATCAGAAAGTTTTCAATGCCATTAATTGCTCCCAACGGCCATATTCTTCCACGAGCTCTATAAATAGAGGCCTGGGACTTCTCTGAAAACTCCCTTGACATTGTGATAATTTTTGCTTGCTTAAAAACGTGCTCTACCTTATTCTCTCTTTGTTTTCTGAACTTATAATTGCTTAACTCTTGAGATATTTGAGAAACAGCTCCTTAGTGCTTCAATTTGTATTTATCTACTCTTAGCGAGAGTTTCACTTCATCTCTATATCTATTTCGTGTATTGAGGGTGAGGTATCCCAAGAATTGTATAAGGGTGAGGTATCCCTTTTGTTTATTTGAGGCTTGAGCACAAGGGTAGAGTTTCCCCGTGTGTGAAAAGTGCTCCGTATTGTAAAGGTTGCAAGCACCTTGTTGTTTAAGCTTGCCTTGAATAGTGAAAAATCTCGAACGGTGTTTGGGGACTGGACGTAGGCCACAAGTGGTTGGTGGTCGAACCAGGGATAAATCTTGTGCCTGTTTTTCTTCCCTTATTCTTTTTACTTTATGTTCTTTATGTATTAATTCCTGCAATTTATTTATTATTTGCTCTTTCTTTTTCATCTCTCATCCGTATTCTTTAATAATTATATTGAGCAAAATTTATTTGTTTTAAAGTGTTTGCAAAAGTTTTTGTTACTCAATTCACCCCCTCTTGAGTACTCTTGGAAGCCACTTGGTAACAAGTGGTATCGAGCTAGACTCTTGTATAAAGAGCTTAGCCGCTTCAAGAGAACATGGCTTCCTTAAATGGTTTTTTTCGAGAGGGATCTTCCATAAACCGACCACCCTTTTTCAATGGGGATGGTTACGCATATTGGAAGGAAAGAATGAAAATCTTCATCGAAGCTATTGATCTAGATGTGTGGGATGCTGTCGAAAACGGCGCATTTATACCTACACGCGTTGTCGATGGTGTAAAAACCGAGACACCTAGAAGTGATTGGTCTGATGAGGATAAAAGAAAAGTCCAATATAATTTAAAAGCTAAAAACATCATTACCACTGCCTTGGGGTATGATGAGTTTTTTAGAATTTCTAATTGCAAAACCGCTAAAGAAATGTGGGACACTTTACAAGTTACCCATGAGGGTACTAGTGAAGTTAAGAGGTCGAGAATCAATTCTCTAACTCGCGAATATGAACTGTTTAGAATGAACCAAGGAGAAAGCATTCAAGAAATGCAAAAGAGGTTCACCCACATTGTTAATCATCTTGCATCTTTAGGAAAAAGTTTTACTAACGAAGATTTGATTAATAAAGTGTTAAGGTGTTTAAGCAGGATTTGGCAGCCCAAGGTGACAGCAATTTCAGAATCAAGGGACTTGACAACCATGTCATTAGCCACCCTTTTGGAAAACTTCATGAGCACGAACTAGAACTGAGCGTGATTAAGTCAAAGCGAAGAAAATGATAAAAAGAAAAGGGGATAGCGCTTAAAGCCACTTCCTCAACAATTGACAATGATGATGAAGAAGATGAAGAAAGCTCGAAAAACATTGAGGTAAACGAAGAAAATCTCATCATAGTTAAAAAATTTGGTAAATTTCTCAAGAAAAAGGGAATGCAAAGAAGACCTCCCTTCCCTCCGAAGAAAACTCATTACAAAGGCGAAGGAGCTTCATCAACTCCTACTTGCTATGAATGTGGCAAGCCTGGTCATATGAAAATGGAATGCCCAGTTACCAAAAGAAGAAAGAGAGACTTGAGAAGAAGCCCTTCAAAGAAAGAAAAGCAAGAAAAGCCTATATAGCATGGGATGAAAACGACATGGATTCAACTGACAAATCGGATAGCGAAGAAGCTCAACTCGTCTCATGGCCAAAGGAGAAGAAGAAGAAAGCGAAAATGAGGTAAGTTCTAACTCTACTTTACTCCCTCTTATGATGAGTTACAAGATGCCTTTGAAGAATTGCATGACGAATCAATAAAACTCTCAAAACAAATTTCTTCTTCTAAGAAAAAATCTCTTCTTTAGAAAATAAAATTCTTATTTTAAATAAAGAGATTGAAGAACTAAAAATTGAAAATGAAACTTTGGGAATTATTGATGCATGCTCATCTCATCCCTCACATGCTTCTACTTCTTATTCTTGTTCTTCATGTCACACACTTGAGAAAGAAATTGAAGACTTAAAAAATACCCTTGCCAAATTCACTTACGGGAGAGATAATCTAAATATTATATTAGGGAAACAAAGGGTTGTTTTTGAAAAAGTGGAATTGGTTATAACCCGAAAAATCAACATAAATCTTATAAAAATTTTTTCGTTTATTCAAGTACTTCCAAAGAGTCCATTTATTAAATGTTTTTACCGTGGAAAGAAAGGTCATAGTGCTTCAACATGCAATGCTAGAAAGAATATTAACACAAAAATTGGGACAAAAATGGTTTGGGTTCCAAAGGGTACTTTGCCTAAAACTGACACTCAAGGACCCAAGAAAATTTGGGTACCAAAAGTTAAAAATTAAAATTATGTTGTAGGTGTGCTTGAAAGCCAGGAGCTCAAATTGGTATCTCGACAATACTTTGTTCCAAGCACATGACCTGGAGACGACTCAAAATTCACCATGTTTATTCCCAAGAATCATGGACATGTTACTTATGGAGACAACAACAAGGGAAAAATTCTTGGAGTCGGAAAAGTTGGCAAGAATCCAAATTCCTCTATTGAAAATGTATTGCTTGTTGAAGGCTTAAAACATAACCTTCTTAGTATTAGCCAATTATGTGACAAAGGTAACAAGGTAATTTTCGATTCAAATTGTTGCATAATTGAAGATAAAAATGATAAACATGTTAAATTCATTGGTCATAGAATAAACAATATTTATATGATTAGCCTTGATGATATATCTTCAAATGATGCGAAATGCCTTTTAAGTAAGAATGATGATTCATGGCTATGGCATAGGAGAATTGCACACATTCACATGGATCACCTAAGGAAGTTGGTCTCTAAAGAGCTAGTAATTGGATTACCAAAGCTTAATTTTGTTAAAGATAAATTATGTGATGCATGTCAAAAGGGTAAACAAATAAAGGTCTCTTTTAAATCAAAAAATATAGTTTCAACTACTAGACCTTTACAACTTTTGCACATGGATTTATTTGGACCCTCTAGAACTATGAGCTTTGGTGGGAATTACTATGCTTTAGTGATTGTGGATGATTTTTCTAGGTTTACATGGACCTTATTTCTTGCAAATAAAAATGATGCATTTCTAGCATTTAAAAGACTTGCCAAAGTTATTCAAAACGAAAAAGGTTTTCAAATTTCTTCTATAAGAAGTGATCATGGTGGCGAATTTGAAAACAATGTTTTTGAAAATTATTGTGATGAACATGGCATTAATCATAATTTCTCTGCCCCTAGAACTCCACAACAAAATGGAGTTGTAGAAAGGAAAAACGTTCTTTAGAAGAAATGGCGAGAACTATGCTTAATGAGGCTGCTCTTCCTAAGTATTTTTGGGCGGATGCTGTAAATACAGCTTGTTACGTTATGAACAGGGCCCTTATAAGGCCCATTTTAAAGAAAACCCCATATGAATTATACAAGGGAAGAAAGCCAAATGTCGCATATTTTCACGTTTTTGGTTGCAAATGTTTTGTTTTAAATAATGGAAAAGATAACCTAGGCAAGTTTGATGCTAAGTCTGATGAAGGTATATTTCTTGGTTATTCAAATCATAGTAAGGCTTTTCGTATATATAATAAAAGAACTATGACTATTGAAGAATCTATACATGTTGCATTTGATGAAACTGACCCAAATGGATCGAGAAAGGATCTTGTTATTGATGATGTTGCGAAGCCTTAGCGGAAACACATTTGGATAGCAAAGAAAAAGAAATCAAGGAGCAAGAAGATAAACAAAGACAAGAGGATTCACAAGCTTTGGAGCTTCCCAAAGAATGGCGTACCTCAAAATATCATCCGCTTGATCAAGTAATAGGTGATGTATCCAAAGGTGTAAGTACTCGAAACTCCATTAGAAATGCATGTAACCACTTAGCCTTTGTTTCTCAAATCGAACCTAAAGACATTAATGAAGCCTTTAATGATGAACATTGGTTTCTAGCTATGCAAGAAGAATTAAATCAATTTGAACGAAACCAAGTTTGGGAACTAGTTCCTAGGCCTAATAATCATCCTATTATCTAGGTACTAAATGGGTTTTTAGAAACAAACTTGATGAAGCTGCATAATAACTAGAAATAAAGCTAGACTTGTAGCTAAAGGCTATAATCAAGAAGAAGGTATAGATTATGAAGAAACCTATGCACCTGTAGCTAGATTAGAAGCTATTAGGATGTTACTTGCTTTTGCTTGCATCATGGATTTTAAGTTATATCAAATGGATGTTAAAAGTGCTTTTTTAAATGGCTTTATTCAAGAAGAAGTATATGTTGACCAACCTCCAGGTTTTGAAAATTATGATTTACCTAACCATGTTTTCAAATTGAAAAAGGCTTTGTATGGTTTAAAACAAGCTCCACGAGCCTGGTATGAAAGGTTAAGTAAGTTCCTTTTAGAACACGATTTTACAAGAGGTAAGGTTGACACGACTCTTTTTATTAAAAATAAAAACCATGATATACTCCTTGTACAAGTATATGTAGACGATATCATATTTGGTGCTACTAACGAAATTCTGTGCAAGGAATTTGCCAAAATCATGCAAAGCGAATTCGAAATGTCCATGATGGGAGAACTCAATTTCTTCCTTGGACTTCAAATCAAACAAACAAGGAGTGGAACGTTCATTAGCCAAACAAAGTATTGCAAAGAACTTCTCAAGAGGTTTGGAATGGACAACTCAAAGCATATGGCTACACCAATGAGTACTTCGTGCTACTTGGATAAAGACGAAGCAGGTAATTCTGTAGAAATTACTAAATATCGAGGTATGATCGGATCTCTTCTCTATCTCACTGCTAGTAGGCCTGATATAATGTTTAGCGTATGCATGTGTGCTCGATATCAAGCTAATCCTAAAGAGTCGCATTTAAGTGCTGTAAAACGTATCATGAAATATCTAGGTGGCACTACACAAGTGGGCTTGTGGTACCCCAAAGGTGCCACTTGTAGTCTTATTGGTTATTCTGACTCCGATTTTGCTGGATGCAAATTGGATCGGAAAAGCACTAGTGGAACATGTCACTTGCTTGGCAATTCCTTAGTTTCTTGGCATAGCAAGAAACAAAATAGCGTGGCTTTATCCACCGCTGAGGCCGAATATGTGGCATAGGAAGTTGTTGTGCTCAAATTCTATGGATGAAGCAACAACTTTTAGACTTTGGTCTTCAGCTTAATCACATCCCTATAAGATGTGATAATACTAGTGCGATTAATCTGACAAAGAATCCCATTATGCACTCTAGAACTAAGCACATTGAGATAAGGCACCATTTTATACGAGATCATGTTCAAAAAGGTGATTGTGTATTAGAATTTGTTGAAACCAATAATCAACTTGCTGATATTTTCACAAAACCTTTACCTAAAGATTCATTCTTTCATTTAAGAAGAGAACTTGGCATTTTGGATCAATCGTGTGTTTAATCTGTTAAATTTACTGCTTACTCATTGATTTATTAATCTTAAATTGTTACTGACTTGAGCGTCGGAGACACCCTCCATTTTGTTTTGCAGGTACTCATTTAATCGGGTAAGATTTAATCTTCAAATAGCATTCTGGACGTAATTTTTGGTGTTTTTCTATCTAAGTTATTCGAATACCTTCATCTGGTATTCGAATACCATCTTTTTATTCGAATGGTATTCGCATGCGTTCATGTTTTAGTAACCAGGAGTATTCGAATACCCTAGTGATTATTCGAATACCCTGCAAGCCTCTTGCTATCAGGCTTTTGTTCCTGTCTCGGTGTATTCGAATACCCTAAGCAAGATTCGAATACACTATCCGAGCCAATCTTATATGGATGAGTATTCGAATACCATATGCGTATTCGAATACCATCCTTCTAAATTGCCCGACCTTTGCGTTTCCTAACAAAGCGGCATTCGAATACCAATTGAGGTATTCGAATACCTTGAGTCTGATCTTTATATAAGCCCCTTCGTCCAACCCGTTCACTCATCTCATTTCCCATTTCTTCTCTCTCGTTTTTTTTATCTCCTATTCGAATACCTCTTCCATCGTCTCACCCAACCGTCACTCCCCTCTTTTCAAACCCATTCCTCTCATCTTCTACCTTCATCCATGGCTTCCTCCTCCAAACGTGCACGCACAAAGACCGCGCCTTGCAACAACCCATTGGATTTGCGACGGCTCTCATCTCACCCGGAAACTCTTGGACGGTTCATCTCTCATTTCCGAGAACGTAACCTTGTGCAGCCCAAGTACCTGGATTTGGCCTTCTTTGAAAAAGAAGGTGGCTTTGATTTCCTACACCAGCTGGACATTCAGGGCGTGCTACGCTTTTGCTCCTACAAGGAGGTTCTCTATCCCGATTTGGTCAAAATGTTCTACTGCAACTTGAGGATTGAAGGACTGGAGCTTCATTCTGACGTCTGTGATCAGCACATTGTGATCACTCCTCAAGACTGGGTTCGCTTTTTTGGTTTAGAATCTGCTGGCCGTAGCAATGACGACTGTGAAGAGTTTGTCCAGCGGTTCGACAAGATTCGAGCCATTGAAGATGTCCTTAGACCTGGGTTGGCATTACCTCCGACTCAAAAGGGAGTCAAAGGGGTATGATGAAGAGCCAGACAGGCTCTTGCATTATGCTTATGCCCACATCTTAGCTCCTAGAGGTGGGAACTACGCCTACCCGAGTGAAGATGATGTGTTTATGCTTGTGGATCCCGAAGAAAGGATACCGTATAAACGGCCCGTCTTCATTATGAAGCATATGATGAGAGCTAAGGGAAAAAACGCTCGAGCTACCTTATGGGGTGATCATCACCGCCTTCCTAGGCAAGTATCCGCAGATTGTGGAGACCGAGCGAAAAACTCACCGACCCACCATAATGTGTTTGGCTCTTATACGCCGAACCGAATGAAGATGATAAAGACCGATGAAGGCCGGGTATTCCCGGGCTTGAAGTTGACGATGATGAGGACGACCCGGTGATCCCGCCCGCTTGCCCCCCTGCTGCTGCCGGCTGCTTGCTCCGCCCTACCCCCGCCGTCCGTGTCACCGCCGGCCCCGCCGCCTCCTTCGCTTCTACCGCTGGTTCAGTCACTCTGGATCAAGTCATGGCCACTTTACAGGCCAACCGTGCTTACATGGAGGATAACCGAGCTTATTTGGAACACACCTTCTCAGTTCTGTTTGACAGACTTGATGGTGTTGAGCGTGAGCAAGCCGCCTTGCGTGCTTTGCTATCTTCACGGGGTTCTGATTCCCCTCCTCCTCCACCAGATGCCTCTTTCTAGGCTTTGTTCTTGTTTGGATTATTTTTTATGTATTAGCTATTTTTACATTATGTATATTGGCTAAATTATTAATAAAATCAGTTTCTCTTTATGCTTATTGCCTCCTTTATGCATTATATTTTGTTGTATCTTTTTGATTATGCCAAAGGGGGAGAAAAATATAACTATGAGAAAAGACAGGTTTAAAATAACTATTATTGGATTCCAACATTAAGGGGGAGCTACGCCAAGCACATATTAGATATGAATGTAAGCCTCTTACTTTGTGAATTCCAATTATTTCTGGTACTGATGCTTTTCTCTATGATAGTTTGTCATCATCAAAAAGGGGGAGAATGTGTTTGCTACGCAACAATGAAGATGTATTTTGATGATAACAAACATGAGGATGATGAGAAGACCAAGTCCAAGTATTTAAAGATTAGCTTTAGGACTTAGGATCTATCATGTATGGAGTCATGTTAGTTAAATATCTCAAATGATCAAAGATTACCTAAACTAAAGGTTTTTAAAAGATCAAATGTTTTAAAAGTTAAAAACAAGCATTTCAAGCTTTTGGAAAGGATTTTGAATGTTTTTAATCGAGGTATTCGAATACCTCAATTTGGTATTCGAATAACCCGATTCAGAACCGATTTTTCTTCATTGTCAAAACAGAGGCATTCGAATACCCCATATGGTATTCGAATACCCGGGCTTCAGAATGAACCATTTTTTAAATGAGGCATTCGAATACCCCATATGGTATTCGAATACCCCGCTTTCGAAATATGCCTTATTTTAATGAGGTATTCGAATACCCTTGGGCGGTATTCGAATAACTCCAACTTAAACAGCTTTTCGAAAGAATTTTTGACAGAGGTATTCGAATACCTCCTTCAGGCATTCGAATACCCCACGAGAAACAGAGCTACGTTTTAAACAGATACGAAAAATCGAAAGTTTTCAATGCCATTAATTGCTCCCAACGGCCATATTCTTCCACGAGCTCTATAAATGAGGCCTGGACTTCTCTCGAAACTCCCTTGACATTGTGATAATTTTTGCTTGCTTAAAAACGTGCTCTACCTTATTCTCTCTTTGTTTTCTCGAACTTATAATTGCTTAACTCTTGAGATATTTGAGAAACAAATTCTCTTTAGTGCTTCAATTTGTATTTATCTACTCTTAGCGAGAGTTTCACTTCATCTCTATATCTATTTCTGTGTATTGAGGGTGAGGTATCCCCAAGAATTGTATAAGGGTGAGGTATCCCTTTTGTTTATTTGAGGCTTGAGCACAAGGGTAGAGTTTCCCTGTGTGTGAAAAGTGCTCCGTATTGTAAAGGTTGCAAGCACCTGTTGTTTAAGCTTGCCTTGAATAGTGAAAAATCTCGAACGGTGTTTCGGGGACTGGACGTAGGCCACAAGTGGTTGGTGGTCGAACCAGGATAAATACTGTGCCTGTTTTTCTTCCCTTATTCTTTTTACTTTATGTTCTTTATGTATTAATTCCTGCAATTTATTTATTATTTGCTCTTTCTTTTTCTCATCTCATCCGTATTCTTTAATAATTATATTGAGCAAAATTTATTTGTTTTAAAGTGTTTGCAAAAGTTTTTGTTACTCAATTCACCCCCCCCTCTTGAGTACTGGAAGCCACTTGGTAACAAGAGCTCTACAACTTTGATGAAGAGCTCAAGTCTCATTCAGACATCTAGTGGAGCTAATTGGGCTTGGAAGTCAGAACACGAGTTATGTGTCTGGAACCTGAACAGTGTACAGTAATCAGAGCATAACTTGGGCTGTAGGAACTTTCTCGGGCTGCAATTTTGATAATTGAAAGTTAAGACCCGTATCTACAACTTTCATGAAGAACACAAAACTCAAATCGGACAGTTTGGAGGTGATATTGGGTTTGGAATTTAAAACAGAGGTGCTGAAATTGGGCCTGAACTGTCTGCAGTAATTAGGCCATATCTCGGGTTATAGGTGATGAAATGAGCTGAAGTTTGGACATCTGAAAGTTAAGACCCAGACTACAAATTTCATGAATATGACTTTTCTATTTGATGACGGAATCCATGAGTTAAGCAATGAATGATTTTGGAAATAAAGAATCTTAATAATTTTCCACTCACTAACTCACCATTTGGCATTTTTCATTCATTCACCCACTCATCCACCTACTCTTAATCAGCCCCCTTGTCATTTTGTATCCCTAATCCTCTATAAAAGGCACCATTGGCTGATCATTTGGTGCTCTTGGTGTTAGGCTTAGTTTTTAGAAGTTATGGTTATGCTTGTTTATTGTTTTCCTTTGTTGTAATTTTCTCTTGCTCTAAATTGAAGCTATGTTCTTCTTTCTCTTCTGCTCTCTTTCTTTCTTCTTATCTATGAGTAACTAAATCTTCATCTTGCTTGGGTGAAAGAGTGAAGCTCTTGGTAATGAAATAAGGTTAGATTATTCTATTTCTTGTGCTTAAATGATATATTATCAAATGGACATTATATGTGTTGTATTTTGTTTCCAATTAATTTAGAAACCTTCTTTGTATAATGGAGATCTTGATTTATTGTAGACAATAGGATTGGCACAGTGAATGCTAGAACTCATTTACAAATGTTGGTAGATAATTAAATGAATCATAATATGATTACATATATAATTGAACTTTGAATGTTATATTTTTCGATTGGAACCTCTGTTGTGTGTGGATTTCAATTGAGTTATAAAAAAAATAATCTTGCCTTTAATTTATTACCAAGAGTGGATCTCATAACCCAAGCAAGTTCTTAAATTCATTTGTGAACATCTTTTGTTACTTTTGGTGTAGTGACAAATCCTTTTCTTACCTCAATTAATTTTTCTTCATCAATTCCCTGTGGATCGACCTTGGACTCCCGAGAAATTTATTACTTGAGACAACCTGTACTTGGGTTTGCATCCTTAAATCCTGCAATCAAGTTTTTGGCGCCGTTGCCGGTGACTTGACTTGAAGTTTTAATTTATTGAGGCTCTCATACTTTAATAAAATCTATTCTCTCTTCTCCCTCATCAGAGCAAAAGATCGGCTTGCCGATCCTTCGGTTTCTTTACTAACTCTCTAACTTTCTAACTATCTAACCTACTAACTTGCTAACATACTAACTTTCTAACTTTTATATTTATGTCATTTATTTATGTTTACTAACTTTTAATTTATGTCATTTATTTTCTGCTTACTAACTTTTATTTTCTACACTCTAACTTTTTAATTTACGTCTTTTATTTTCTCGCACTCTAACTTTTTAATTTCATTATTTATTATTTCTTTCTAACATAACAAAATAATCTTTCTTCTTCCTTTCTCTTTCATCGGCTTTGGTGCGGCTCTGTCTCTCTCCGATTTTCATATTTTAAATTTGCTTTATGCACTTTACTTTCTGCACTTTAATTTCTGTATTTTACTTTCTCGTACTTTATTTTTTGTATTTTACTTTTTGTACCTTCTAACTTACTAATTATTAACTCTCTAATTATCTAACTTTTTAATTTATCAGTTATCTAACTTTTTACTTGTTAATATTTATTGGGTGGTTAGTTTATACCACATCTTTGTTAATATTTAATGGTGGGTTATACCGCTAGCTTGTACATTATTTTTGTTCATTTATTTTAAGTTATTTATGTATTTATGCTTAATTGGTATCGTGATTTAAATTCTAGTCGTTTAGTTAAAATTAATCTTGGTACTTTATATATTGATTTGTTTGAATCACAATCACACACAATTGACACAATGGCTGAAAATGAAAGTGTACATGATAAACATGAAAATCAACCGTTGCAAACCATGCGTGAATATTTGCAACCACCTCGAAATTCTAGTCCATCATGTTTTATCTTTCCACTCAATGCCAACAATTTCAGATTTAAGCTAGTTATGATTTCTTTACTTCCTAATTTTCATGGTTTAGAATCTGAAAGTCCATATTTACATCTGAAAGAATTTGAGGATGTATTGCTTTCAATGACCAAAATTATGCTGAAGAGATTGTTAAGCTTAAATTGTTTCTTTTTTCTTTAAAAGATAAAGCAAAATCTTGGCTTAATACTTTGAAACCAAGATCAATTGGCACATGGCAAGAAATGCAAGGTGAGTTCTTAAAGAAATTTTTTCCAACACATAAAACCAATGCTATGAAAAGACAAATCCAAATTTTTTTCCAAAATTCAAATAAAACATATTTTCAATGTTGGGAACGGTTTAAAGATTTGTTAAATTCTTGCCCATATCATGGTTTTGAAAAATGACGCACTATAAGCTTCTTTGATGAAGGTTTAACACCTGAAACTAAATAATTTGTGGAAACAATGTGCAATGGTGAGTTTCTTGATAAAGAACCTGATGAAGCTTTAGACTATTTAAACCAGTTGGCTGAAAATTCTCAATCTTGGCATAGTACTAATCTTTTTGAAAATTGAATTAGATCTAACCTTGCAAGTGCTAATAAAGAAAAATATTACCTTCGTCAAGAGGAAGATCTAAATGCTAGGTTTAGTTTGGCTAGAAAGGTTGAAGCCATGGAATTAAGAAAAGCAAAAGAAATCAAATCTGTGCAAAATGAAGAAATTTGTGGCATTTGTGATGACTTAGGACACTCAACACATGAATGTCCTAAGATTCCTGTTTTTAACGAAGTTGTACATGAGAAAGTAAATGCAATAAATAATTTTAAAAAGTCATTTACTTCTTTTTCAGATACATACAATCCGGGATGGAGAAATCACCCGAACTTCAGCTGGAGGAATAATAATCAGTCATAATTCGTGCAACCACCACCTTCTCAAGCAAAATAGGACTCTCAAAATTCTCAAGGATATGCACCTTATGTCCCACCATATAGGAAAAACCTTGAAGAAACACTGCATGCATTCATAGAAAAGCAAGAGGCCATTAATAAACAAAATAATCAAACCATGAATGACATAAAAGACACTCTTGCTAAACTTTCTTCTGCACTCACCATTCACGAGAAAGGAAATTTTCCTTCTCAACATCAACCAAATCCTAAGGGTCAATACAGTCTAAATGAGGGGAGTTCAGAAAACCAACAAATGGACTAAGTCAAGTCAGTGATAACTCTTAGGAGTGGAAAGGTTGTTGAAAAATAAATTCCCGAACCTTGTGAGAAAGAAGATGAACCAATTGCCCAAGAAAATGAAGAAGTTTACCGAAAGGAGACTAAACTCTCGCCTTCACCCCCATTTCCTCAAGCATTGAATAATCTAAAGAAATTGGACCACCACACTGAAATTTTTGAAATTTTGAAACAAGTAAAAATCAATATTCCTCTATTAGATGCTATCAAACATATTCCTTCTTATGCCAAATATTTGAAGGACATGTGCACTGTTAAAAGGAAACTAAATGTGAAAAAGAAAGTATTTTTGGCTGAACAGGTAAGCTCCATTCTTCAAAATAATAATGCATTGAAATATAAAGACCCTGGTTGTCTTACAGTTTCATGCATTATTGGAGAACATAAAATTGAAAAAGTTTTACTTGATCTTGGTGCTAGTGTCAATTTGCTTCTGTATTCAGTTTATCAACAACTCAACTTAGGTGAGTTAAAACCGACTTCTATAACTCTTCCACTTATCGATAGATCAATTAAAATTCCAAGAGGAATAGTGGAAGATGGGTTAGTTCAAGTTGATAAATTCATATATCCTGTGAATTTTATTGTCTTGGATACGGAACATATGGTTGATAGTTGCAAGTCAATTCCTGTTATTTTAGGCCGTCCATTTTTAGCAACATCTAATGCTTTGATAAATTGCAGAAATAGAATGATGAAACTAACATTTGGAAATATTGTAACGTCCCAAAAAAGTATCTATTTAATCATAAATAATCATTTCACAATATTCTTGATTTTTAGGAATTTTTCTAGAATTTTTCAGAAACGACGAATATTTTAGTATTCCTCGTTTTGCATGCACACTGAGCTGAGAATTGCTGAGGTCAGTGTAATGCTCCGAAAATTATTTATTTCACCACAAATAGTCATTTTCTAATATTTGTAATTTATGTGAATTCTTTCAGAATTTTTCGGAAACGACAAATATTTTAATATATTTTTCGTTTTGCGTGAACGTTTAGCAGAGTCGGGAAAACGATTGTAATGCTTCAAAAATTAGAAAATTATATGACGAATAGTCATTTTATAATATTTTCAATTTTTGAGAATTTTCTGGGATTTTTCCGGAAACGTCGAATATTTTAATATATTTCTCGTTTTGCATGCACACTGTGCAGAACCGGAGAAACGCGATGTTTCCTCCGAGAACCTTGAACTATGGACATGTCGACGGGGGATCTTACTAAACCCGAGGCTGGACACAGTTTACGAGGTTCTACGTTTTTCGAGAAATTATAACAGATAAAACAAAACAATACTGCGAAAAATTTATCTATTAGATTAATTAAATACTAACTTCTGTCAACTTTAACTATTATCCATTGGATAATAGCATGTAATAAAAATCCTATCACATTATCCTAATGCAATCTACTTTATGTCTAATCCATTCACTTTAATTCAAATTTAATGTTAAATAATCAAAGCTTCTTTGGTGGAATGGAGCTCAGAGAGCACTGGAAGCCGAAGGAATTGACATCACTTGGGACGTGTTCAAGAACAAGTTCTTGGACAAATATTTTCCTGCAAATTCGAGACATGCGAAAGAGATGGAATTCCTCAACCTGAGACAGGGAAACATGACCGTCAGTGAGTATGTGGCCAGATTTGAAAACCTGGAGAAGTTCTCAACACAGTACTAACTTCAAACCGATGAAGCCTGGAAGTGTTGGAAATTCACTGAAGGACTGAGGTATGAAGTGAAGAAGGCCGTGATCACCCTGAAAATGAAGGTGTTTTTGGAACTGTTGGATACGTGCTGTGAAGTTGAGGCCTTGGAACAGGCTAGAGACTCGAGGAGCAAGAACTTTGGGCCTGCGAGGTTCCAAAGAGGTGGAGGCAATAGTTCAAACCGCTTCCAAAAGAAGCCTTATTCCCGACCAACGGGAAACCCTCAACAAATTGGTGGAAGTTCTGGTGGAGGTTCTTCTGGGAACCGAACTGGTCAGAATGTGACATATCCGTCCAAATGTCTAAAGCGTGGGAAAGATCATCTCACGAGAGACTGCACGATCAAGGGAATCATCTGTTTCAAATGTGGCAAACCGGGCCACGTGTCTAGAGACTGCAGTCAGACAAAGGCTGAACCTTTAGTCAATGCAACTCGAGCCAAGAAACCGCAAGCCAGAGGTCGAGTTTACACCATGAGCGGAGCTGAAGCCTCCGAATCCGAAGACTTGATTCATGGAGAAGGCACCATAGAAGGTAATCTTTTAAAAGTACTGTATGACTCTAGGGCAACCTATTCTTTCATATCATATGACTGTGTGCTATGACTTGGCTTACCTGTGTCTAAACTACCCATTGATTTGACTGTTTCAACCCCTACTAATAAACCAGTAGTTACTACCAAAGTCTGCTTGAAGTGTCCCCTAATTGTTGAAGGTCGAATCTTTTCTGTCGATTTGATCTGTTTACCTCTTTCACAACTAGATATAATCTTAGGGATGGACTGGTTATCTTCTAACCATGTTCTGTTAGATTGCTCTAGAAAAACCATAGTCTTTCTTGTGGATGAAGATTCTAGATACTTGACGACCAACCAAGTGCGAGCTTTCTTGAAAGAAGGAGCTCAAGGATACATGCTACTATCTTCTTTGAAAGTCGAGAGCGAGGCTGATCTGAGCACTATTCTTATGGTGAAGGAGTTTCCTGAAATCTTCCCCGAAGATGTACCTGGTTTACCACCGACGCGTGAGATAGAGTTTGCTATTGACCTTGTACCGAGAGCTGGTCCCGTGTCTATAGCACCTTACCAGATGTCGCCAACGGAATTAGCGGAACTTAAGAAACAGCTAGAGGAGCTTTTGGAGAAACAGTTTGTCAGGCCGAGTGTATCACCGTGGGGAACACCAGTGTTACTAGTTCGAAAGAAGGACGGTACCTCGAGGTTATGTGTGGACTATAGATAGTTAAACAAGCTGACTATCAAGAACAAGTATCCACTCCCAAGGATCGACGACTTGATGGACCAACTGAGGGGAGCAGCGGTATTTTTTAAGATAGATCTGAGATCTGGGTATCATCAGATAAGAGTGAAGACGGAGGATATACCCAAGACTGCTTTTCGTACCCGATACAGTCATTACGAATACCTTGTGATGTCGTTCGGTGTCACGAATGCACCTGCTATCTTTATGGACTACATGAACAGGATCTTTCGTCCTTACTTGGACAAGTTTGTTGTCGTTTTCATCGATGACATCCTGATATATTCCCAGAATCGGGAGGATCATGCTGAACACCTCAGCATAATTCTTTAGATTTTGAAGGAGAAAGAATTGTATGCCAAATTGTCGAAGTGTGAGTTTTGGCTTGATGAGGTGAAGTTTTTGGGCCATGTGATCTCGAAGGAAGGGATTGCAGTGGATCCGTCCAAAGTAGAAGCAGTGCTATAGTGGGAACAACTGAAGTCAGTGACGGAAGTTCGTAGCTTCATGGGTTTAGCCGGATATTACAGAAGATTCATAGAAGGATTTTCCAAAATTACCGGACCCCTTACTCAGTTGACAAAGAAGGACAAGACTTTTGAATGGACTGATAACTACGAGCAAAGTTTCCAAGAGTTGAAGAAACGACTGACTACCTCACCCGTATTGGTACTACCTGATCCGAATGAGCCATTCGAGGTGTACTGTGACGCTTCGTACCAAGGATTGGGGTCTGTTCTTATGCAACACAGAAGAGTGGTAGCTTATGCTTCACGACAGTTGCGAGTATATGGAAAGAACTATCCGACGCACGATTTGGAGCTGGCAGCTGTGGTTTTTCCTCTGAAGATATGGAGGCATTTCCTCTATGGAGCAACGTTCAACATCTTCAGTGACCACAAAAGTTTAAAGTACTTGTATGATCAGAAAGAGCTGAACATGAGACAGCAAAGATGGTTAGAATTCCTGAAGGACTACGACTTTCAACTGTTGTACCACCCTGGCAAGGCGAATGTCATGGCTGACGCCTTGAGTAGGAAGACCGTTAGTGGTTCTGCACTGATGATCAAGGAAAGAGAGCTCATCGAACAGTTTAGAGATACTTGGTCATTTGTCAAGTTGGAACCCGGAAAAATTTGTATGAATATGGTTACCATCTCAAGCAAGCTAATGGAAGACATACAAGAAAAGCAGAAGGCCGATGAATTCTTGCAAGAAGTGAGAGAGCAAATGAAGCAAGGCAAGGAAATGGAATTTGAAGAAGGAACGGATAGAATTCTGAGATTTCAGGGTAGAGTTTGTATTCCCCTGGACCAAGAGCTTAAGCAGTATATTGTGGAACATGCTCACACCAGCGTGTTGAATATGCACCCGGGCATAACGAAGATGTACCAAGACTTGAAAAAGTTATTTTGGTGTCATGGGATGAAAAGTGACATCACTAGATGTGTATCGACTTGTCTAGTCTGTCAGAAAGCTAAAGTAGAATATCAAAGACCTGCAGGACTGCTACAACCATTGTCTATTCCTGAATGGAAATGGGATAGCATTGCAATGGATTTTGTTGTGGGTTTGCCAAGAACGAGAAGAGGACACGACTCGATTTGGGTAATAGTTGATCGACTCACAAAGTCGGCTCATTTCCTTCCGATCAACATAAGGTACAGTTTGGAGAAGTTGACCCAACTGTACATTGGAGAGATCGTTAGACTGCATGTTGTGCCTACGAGTATTGTTTCAGATAGGGATTCGAGGTTTACTTCAAAATTTTGGTAGAGTCTACAGGCATCGTTGGGAACAAAGTTATGTCTGAGTTCAACGTACCACCCACAAACCAACGGACAATATGAAAGAACGATCCAATCTCTAGAAGATTTGCTTAGAGCTTGTACAATAGAACAAATTGGAAGTTGGGATGAAGTTCTACCATTGATAGAATTCACCTACAACAACAGTTACCATGCAACTATAGGGATGACACCCTATGAAGCTCTGTATGGACGACGGTGTCGGACACCATTGTGTTGGTACCAAGACGGTGAGCGTCTCACGATTGGACCAGATATTATTCAATAGACGACTGAGAAGGTCAAAATGATCCAAGAGAAGATGAAGACTGCTCAGAGCCGGCAAAAGAGTTATGCAGACAAGAGGAGAAAGCCTCTTGAGTTTGAAGAAGGTGAGCATGTGTTCTTGAAAGTCACACCCACGACTGGGTTCGGCCGGGCTTTGAAATCTAGAAAACTCACCCCAAAATTCCTTGGACCTTACCAAATTCTTCGTCGGATAGGTCCAGTAGCTTACCAGATAGCCTTACCCCTTTTTCTTTCCAACATACACAATGTCTTCCATGTGTCACAACTTCGCAAGTATTTGCCTGATCCAAGTCATGTCATAGCACCAGACACAGTACAGTTAAAAGAGAACTTAACCTATGAGGCGCCTCCTGTGAGAATCGAGGGTCAACGGATAAAGCAACTTAGAGGCAAGGAGATTCCGTTAGTAAAGGTGATCTGGAATGAGACGACTGGTGATGCAACTTGGGAACTGGAGGACAAAATGAAAGAGCAACACCCATATCTCTTCTAAGGTACATAAATTTCGAGGAAAAAAATTTCTTTTTAGTAGGGGAGTGTTGTAACGTCCCAAAAAAGTATCTATTTAATCATAAATAATCATTTCACAATATTCTTGATTTTTAGGAATTTTTCTGGAATTTTTCGGAAACAACGAATATTTTAATATATTTCTCGTTTTGCGTGCACACTGAGCTGAGAATTGCTGAGGTCAGTGAAACACTCCAGAAATTATTTATTTCAACACAAATAGTCATTTTCTAATATTTGTGATTTATGTGAATTCTTTCAGAATTTTTCGGAAACGACAAATATTTTAATATATTTCTCGTTTTGCGTGAACATTTAGCAGAGTCGGGAAAACGACTGTAATGCTTCAAAAATTGGAAAATTATATAACGAATAGTCGTTTTTTAATATTTGAATTTTTTGAGAATTTTCTGGGATTTTTCCGGAAACGTCGAATATTTTAATATATTTCTCGTTTTGCGTGTGCACTGAGCAGAACCGGAGAAACGCGATGTTTCCTCTGAGAACCTTGAACTATGGACATGTCGACGGGGGATCTTACTAAACCCGAGGCTGGATACAGTTTACGAGGTTCTACGTTTTTCGAGAAATTATAACAGATAAAATAAAACAATACTGCGATAAATTTATCTATCAGATTAATTAAATACTGACTTCTGTTAACTATAACTATTATCCATTGGATAATAGCATGTAATAAAAATCCTATCACATTATCCTAATGCAATCTACTTTATGTTTAATCCATTCACTTTAATTCAAATTTAATGTTAAATAATCAAAGCTTCTTTGAGAAGCTTTGACCAAACAATGACCAAATGGCCCTTGGCTTCCAAAGGAAGCCAAAACACTCTCCCTCACTTCTCTCTCCATGCACGGCAAAGAGTTCCCAATTAGGAGGGAAATGTGTTGCTTTTCATTAATTCATTTTACACTCAAAAATTCATTTAACCTAAAATCACTTTCTCTCTCTACCTTTCTTCTTCTTTCTCCATTTTCTTCTTCTCCTCCTTTTCTCTACCATAGCTACGGCCAGCCCTCTTCTTCCCCATTCATCCATCACAAAAATTTAAACTAACTACATTTTCTTAATCCTCTCCTCCTTCTAAACACCTTTCTTGCTTGGAGCTTTTTGAGAATCCACCATCTTCACCACTTTCTTCAAGTTTTGAGTTTTTGGGTAAGCTTCAAGACCCATCTTCCCTTCTCTTCATTTTCGGTTTTAAGGGTCCTTTGATGGCCATTTAAATCACATTTTTCAAGTCCTTATGCTATTCTAACTAAGTCCAAATTTCTAGGGTTTTTGGATAGTGCAATCCGAAATTTCAAGGAGGTTTCTTGGAGTTTCTCTTGATTTCTACAATTGGGTAAGAGGAAGACACTCCTCCTCAATCTCTATTAGCATTTAGGAACTTTGATTGGTGTTGTTTGTGGAAGAACCCTAATGTGGGTTATTCTTTGATTTGATAAATAAAATGTTTGCATGTTGATTTCATGATATTGGTGACCTTGGATTGATTTGTTATGTATAAATATATATTGGATTGGATTATATGATTGAAAATGGAAGAAAAATAATTGAGAACCCCCCTTGGGTGGCCACGGTTTTGAGGGTTAAGAATGAGGTAAAATGTGGACAAGTTGTAACAAACATGAGACTTAAATTAATCAAGTGATAAAATGGAATTTAATGGAAGGAAAAAATTTGAGATTGAAACCTATAGGGTGGCCACGGTTTGAGCCCAAAATTGGGGTTAATGGTGAATCAATGCAACAAGTAAAGGATTAAGTGAATTAAGAGTGTAACCTATAATGTGATAAATTGAAAAGATTTGGGAATTGAATTCCTAGAGAGGCCACGGCCTCTAAGGCCTTTTTAGGTGTAATTATGTAACTTTGGTAATTTGGAAGCATAAGTAATTATGTAATTAAAAACCTATGTAATGGGGTAGATAATTAATAAATTGGAAGAACTTAATATAATCAAAGATTATATAAATTTTAAAGGACTAAGAGTGAGATTGTCATAAGACTTAAGGTAATTATAAGTGAGTGAAGAACAAGAGGGTGTGAGGCCTAAGAACTTGAATAATTTACAAATTGTATGAAATTAAATTACCTTGGAAGATTAAATTAATTGTAAGAATTGGATTGGACATGAACCTTGAAAGGGTAAACAAATTCTAAGTTAAGATTCATAATGAACCTAACAATGTACCAATTGATTTGATCTTTATATTATGACATTATGGGTCTATGTGAGTGACCATTTACGTGTTGATGCTTATCTTGGCCAATTGTGGCATATTATGGGATTGTATAAAATTATGAATCATACATATTCATGCATAGAGTCTTATGCATTGTGAATGTCCTGTGGACTGTTGTAAGGCCAAGTTGCCTAGGAGATTGAACACACCTAGTGCGGGTGCGAGTAAACTAGTGTAGGTCATGTTTGACCTTGGGGGCGTCGGGGTGCGGGTCCTTTACAATGGGCAATTGGTAGCTCTTCTGCCCGTAGAGCAAACCGATGCAAACGCACCGACAATCCGGACTGAGACACTTTCCTATATCGTGATCTAGCATGGACTGTCTATATAATGCCTGATGTGCACATGGAAATTATTGATGTATAGCACTTTGGCCGCGGCAGCCGAGTTACAAACATGTCTCTTGATCTTTCTCTCCGACTGTTTGTGTCTAGCTCCATGGAGTAGGATTCTGAGTACCATGTGTACATGCATTATGGAATATAAAATCATCTGATAATTACTGCTTTGTGAATTTGAACTGTTTTGTTTAATGTTTCAATAAATGACTGTCTGGAACTGTTTATCTACTTATTATTGAATTTACTGCCTATTACTTGGATATGTTGTTTCTGAACTGCTACTTGGGCGCGTTGCGCCGTTTTGTTTCTGGCTGCTATAATTGGTAATGATGGTAGGATGTCTTATCTCTTTTTCTGTATTTCTATTATTTGTTGCCGTATTGATCGAAGACGACGGCAAGGAGGCGGAAGATCCCAATTTTCTTGGCTTCTGGCCCGAACGGGATTAGCATCTACTGAGGCGATGGCGGCACGCATGCGCAGATTTCTGGGCGATGTGCGTCTGACCTTCCTCGGAGGGCCAGAGTGCTGGCATATCAACTTGAACTCCGATCGCTGCGTCTATCTGGGAGACGTGTCGATTTCCCTAGCCTGGAGACGTCATGAGGCGCCGATCCTCACCTACCATGTCAGTCTGAGGCTGGAGTTCTACTTACCCATCTGAGAGATGTGGGGTGACCGTTACTACACCCCTTGGGAGGACTCTTTTGATTCTACTGCTTGGGCTCCTGCCCGTGGTTCCGTGGTTCCCATGGAGGTTTCCTCTGAAGAGGAGGATCCTGCTGAGGATCTGGACACGGTCCCTCCTCCCTTGCGGACTGATTTTATTGGTAGCTACTGATGGCTACCAGTGTTTTATTTTGGGGCCTGATGTATTATTTTTGGTGGGCTGTATATTCTGATATCTCTGGGGTATATATGTTTAATCCCATGGGGCACGTATAGTTTTGCTTTTTGAAAATTTCCAAGCTGTATCTAAAGTATATTTGGCATCTAAATATATATGTATATGTATGTTATTCAGACGTGGGTTTCTGTTTACTGTTTTGTTCTTTACCGTTATTCATATTCCGCATTGTTAAATTAACAAAAAAAAATATACCACTAATTTTACTCACGTATTGAAGTACTAAGCAAGTTAATTTTAAACTAAATGAACCGAGTCTTAATTATTTAAATTTTTTTTTTCCGTATTTTCTTTTATGTTGAATAATGTGACGTTCCCTCTCCAAAAAGGGGCGTTACAAATATGACACTGAAACTCAATGTTTTTAACATGTGCAAGCAACCACAGGAAGTCTTTGATGAAAAGGAGGAAGTTGAAGGGATTGATGTCATTGTAGATGATCATCTTCAAAAAGGGAGTTCTTCTGACCCATTAAAAGTTTGTTTAATTAATTCATTTGATTTGCTTGATTATACAGAGGAAAGAGAATACAAAGGATGGAAGCCGAGATTCGAAGAGCTAAAACCCATGAATGATAATACCCATGAAGAAATACCCACACTAAAATTAAAGTCATTACTTACTAGGTTGAAGTACACATTTTTAGAAGAACAAAGCTTTCCAATAGAAATTTCCTCAACTCTTACTAAAGAACAAGAAGGAAAGATGCCGCCTCAGTAGACACACCAAGACAGAAAGAAATTTTTGACTGAGGTGAAAATTTTTTATTGGGATGACCCATATTTGTTCAAATATTGTCCTGATCAAATCTTTCGGAGATATGTGCCTGACAGCGAGGTCTGTCACAAATGTGCACGATGGAATTGTAACAAGCGATGTCGTTCTTTGGGGATGGTTTCTGCAAACAGAGAAGATAAAATTTTTTTCATTAAGAATGGACTGAGTAAGGAGTCATTAGATGATATCTTATTGACTCTTGAGACGCATTCTTGTGGATTGGTGCATCGTGAACTTCTTAATTTGTGGAATCTCTTCAAGGATGAAGAAAAACGCTACAGTCTTGGGAATCTGACTCTAAAAGACCCTATTTGCCAATTTATAAGAAAATTAGATGGGAAGCTTATCCTCGACTCATAGAAGGCGTTTAAGCCATTACTGGATGTGAAACCAGAGGTAGATGTGAGCCATATCCACAACAATCTGTACATATTATCTTCTTCTTCTTCATGTTTTCTTTAAAAAAAAATGTCTGAACAAGGGCGATTCAGAAGGAGTACCATGACTTTAATTAGTTGTGGAGCCCCAACCTTTGGTTGACCTGTCATTGACTCGGGTGGACCTTTGCATGCTGGTCCTTAAAAATGTTCGTGTACCATGCTCTGTAGAGAGCCGCACTCCATAATCCAATGTTTACCATTTAGGCACTGTGGACTTGATGGACAGGCAGAAGCGTCCCACTCTGGTTATTAGTGAGAAGTAACCCGCGGCTGCCAAAGCGTATGAGACATCTGAGCTTGATCCTCTCTTTTATTAGAAGGGGCTCTCAGCGCCCTGGGATGAGACGTTTTGGATCTTGGACATTACGGGTTTCATATTTTAGCATCTTTGTTGATGTTACGAGCCCAAGTGTGAGCTCTCCAAGTTCCAAACCTAAGATGGAAACCCACAATGGTTTCTTCTTTCTCCTTTCTTTGAATAAACGGACGTGAATGTCTACTGCACTGGTGATGTATAAAGATATGCCACTACTGCACTCATGACACGCAGTATAAAGATACGCCATGAAAACTGTACATAAAGGTATGTTATCATTTGTTATATATTTCTTTTATCTTTGTATGATTTTGTTATATGTTGGTTTTGGACAGACGATCCTTTGAGCAGGGTCCTTCAGGGGTTTCTAAACTTCTTTACCCTGATAGTTTTCTTGAAGTAAAAAAAAAATAAAAATGTGTTCCTTTACTTTTGGTTTTATTCATTGTACTTTGTTTTTGTTTAAATTTGTATCATGTTTTTCTTTTCAGTAATTACCGCAACAGGTAATATCTTCTATCCTTTACTTATCTATATTTTAACATTGAGGACAATGTTGTGATCTGGTTGGAGGGGAAGGATAGTTGACCAAATTTTTTTTTTCTTTCTTGGGAAGTATGATATGATTGTCATGGACTTAGTAAACTAATGAATAATGGTAGAGTAAGGAATAATTTCACTCCTAAGATGCATTTAAATTGGGAAGTATGTTTAGTGATATAACTGTCAGAAACCTATTCGTAGTAAAACCAATTAAGGATGGAAGAGTAAGGAGTAAATTTTGAAAACAATTTATTACTCTTGAGATGCATCTTAGTTGGGGTAGTAACTATTTAGTGTTTATTTGTGGAAGTAACAAAGCTTTGCTGTTTGATTTCCTTTGAAAGATTCAAGCGAATGCACTCTCACATCCTTTGAAGCAATTGAAATTCAGGAATCATAGCATGATTGAATAAATTATCTTCTTTCTTAAATTTCACATGCTTGGTTATGGATGTTGAATTGGTGGATTGAGAATGATAGAAATATGCCTTGTGAGATTTTGAGCCTATTGATGAATGGATTGAATATTTATACCATTCTCTTCTTTCTTGTGTGATTTTCACTCATGGAATTATTACTCTAGAACTTGCTTTGATTCTTTTTGAGGTTACATTTTCACATGCATACATAAATATGATTGAGACATTTTGAAATAGCTACTTTGACCAAATAGCCATCCTTGTATATTTTCCCTTGTGTAACCCCTTTGAGCTTATTTGTCCATTCCTTGTTTTTAGCTCATTACGTGTCTTAAAAAAAAAACATGTTTTACCCAACCTTAGGGAGTAAAAGAGCATTGGCTTTGTTCTTGAATAAGTGTGGGGGTGTGTGTGCAAAATGATAAAAAAAAAATTGACCACTGTTGCATTCAAAGAATTATCAGAGTCTAGAATAAAGGTGGATGCTTGGAAACAACAGGAAGAAAATGAGAAGGTTCAGGCCTAACAATGAATTCAATTCACCAATTTGGGATTGATCTTCAACAACACATTAGTCAAATATTAGTGATTGTCCTTTATGATGAATGTTCTCAAACATTTTCTCCACTCTAACTATACCACAATGCTCTTTCATTCTCTTTGGTATTTATCTTCTCATATCCATATTATCCACTCTCCTTTACCATGACCCCATTACAACCTTGAATAAAGTCCTCTTGATTTTTGTATGCATATGTTTTGAGTAGCGGAGAAGTAGAAGATAAGCAAACTTATGGTAGTGCAATTGTTCATGGGTTGAATAAAGTGAAATACTTACCTTTTAAACACTTGAGAGATTGAGAGTGAATGCTGTGAGGATCTATCATTCTTGATTCATTCTTTTCAACTGAAGTTTCTTTGCTTGTTAGTTTGAGATGTGAAGAATTGTTACCTCATTAATGCTTTGATCCCTTGAATTTCTTGTTGCTCTTCTTGCTTTATCGAGTCTTTTAGAGTTTTTAGCTTTTGAGTCTATGTCGTTTTTCTTTGTTTCCTAGCTTTGGTCTTATGTGTTTTGCCCAGGAGTGCAAAAAGCTAAGTGTGAGGAAATTTGATAATCACATATTTTGTACATTAATAAACCCTTATTTTTAGTCATTTACACTCTCCATGTACTTAATTGATTAAGTCTGGTTATGTTTTGTAAGTTTGAATTCAAATTGGACTTAATTGATTTTTCCAGCTTTATTTGGGTCTTATACTATTTTTGTATTTCTGCCATATCTTGAGTTCTAGATATGTAAAAATTATGTATCTTACCTTGTAGGAAAGCTAAGAGAGAGTTTTACAACTTTGATGAAGAGCTCAAAGTCTCAATCAGACATCTAGTGGAACTAATTGGGCTTGGAAGTCAGAACATGAGTTTTGTGTCTGGAACCTGAATAATGTACAGTAATTAGAGCATAACTCAGGATGTAGGAACTTTCTTGGGCTAAAATTTTGATACTTGAAATTTAAGACCCGTATCTACAACTTTCATGAAGAACACAAAACTCAAATCAGATAGTTTGGAGGTGATATTAGGTATGGAAGTCAAAACAAAGGTGCTGAAACTGGGCCTGAATAGTCTGCAGTAATTGGGCCATATCTCGGGCTGTAAGTTATGGAATGAGCTGAAATTTAGACATCTGAAAGTTAAGACCCAGATCTACAACTTTCATGAATATGACTTTTCTATTTGATGAGGGAATCCATGAGTTAAGCAATGAATGATTTCGGAGACAAAGAATCTCAATAATTTTCCACTCACCAACTCACCATTTAGCATTTTTCATTCATTCACTCACTCATCCACCTACTCTTAATCAGCCCCCTTGTCATTTTTGCATCCCTAATCCTCTATAAAAGGCACCATTAGCTGATCATTTGGTGCTCTTGGTGTTAGGCTTAGTTTTTAGAAGTTATGGTTATGCTTGTTTATTGTTTTCCTTTGTTGTAATTTTCTCTTACTCTAAATTGAAGCTATATTCACCTTTCTCTTCTTCTCTCTTTCTTTCTTCTTATCTATGAGTAACTAAATCTTCATCTTGCTTGGGTGAAAGAGTGAAGCTCTTGGTAATGAAATAAGGTTAGCTTATTCTATTTCTTGTGCTTAAATGATATATTATCAAATGGACATTATATGTGTTGTATTTTGTTTCCAATTAATTTAGAAACCTTCTTTGTATAATGGAGATCTTGATTTATTGTAGACAATAGGATTGACATAGTGAATGCTTAAACTCATTTACAAATGTTGGTAGATAATTAAAGGAATCATAGTATGATTACATATATAATTGAACTTTGAATGTTATATTTTTCAATTAGAACCTCCGTTGTGTGTGGATTTCAATTGAGTTATAAAGAAAAATAATCTTGCTTTTAATTTATTACCAAGAGTGGATCTCCTAACCCAAGCAAGTTCTTAAATTCATTTGTGAACATCTTTTATTACTTTTGGTGTAGTGACAAATCTTTTTCTTACCTCAATTAATTTTTCTTCATCAATTCCCTGTGGATCGACCTCGGTCTCCCGAGAAATTTATTAATTGAGACAACCTGCACTTGGGTTTGCATCCTTAAATTTCGCAATCAATAATTGGTTATTGAGCTTGTGATAATAGTATTTTCGATTCTTACTTTAAGAATAACCATTTATGAAAAGCCTATAATCGGTTATGCCGTTTCAAAGAATCAGAAATAGAGCAGGGCATCCTGACAGCTTGTGATGTTTGTTGCATATCTTGAGCTACAAACATCGTATTAAGCTAATTCCAGTGACATTTGAAAGCTAAGACATAAGGCTTCATGTAATAAAAATTCAGAATTTTAGAGCAAGCCAATCAATACCAGTTTTTGTTTGAATCCAAGGTAGATTCTGTAGAAAAGACATTTTGGCAGCTAGTAAACCAGATTGTATAATTTCTTGCTTTGATGTCGTATTGACATTAGATTAGTGGCATTTTGAAGCTAATATGTAAGGTTTTTTACTTGTAAAATTTCAGAATTTTACCACTTTTATTTTGTTCCCAATTTCAGTTCAAAGTCAGGTCAGATTCTAGAAAAATAGTGAGTGCACTGTTTCAGCCTCTGCATTTTGTTGCATAACTTTGGCTACACTAAGTCAAAAGAGGTGAGGTTTGTGGCATTTGAAAGATATGAGATAAGGCTATTTTCTTAAAAAATTTCAAAATTTTTGAAGTTAGGATGTACATTTTGTGCATTCTTGAAAATTAGTCTTTCTAGGTGCCCAAAGTAGTTGCCTAGGAAGTTTATTTTAGGAAAGAAGATTTCCCTACTTGCTAAAGTCCCTTATATATTCCTAGAAAAGTGTGTTGAGACACTAGTAGGAGTATTTCATTGAGAAAATTTACCTTACATATATGGGAAAGTTTGAGGCTTTAAGCATTCTATAAGTTAGAATTGCCTAAATTAGGTATCTAGAACCTTGAGTACACTAGGATGGCATAGTTTACCACTTGTGGTGTGATAATGAGGCAAGTTAGGTGCAAGTATCATAAGTATGATTAATTAACTAGAAACATGGAATATGCTCCTTTATGAGTTAGAAGTGAGCTTAAAGTACATGTTACTAAAGTGTAGTTCTTCACTTGATTAAAGAAAATCATATGACGAGTTAATGTAGTGGTTTTGTATGAGTTATACATAACGCTGCATGGTTTCCTGTACTTGCTAATTCCCAAGCAAAGTAATCTTTAATGATGTATAATCATTTGGACAAAAGAGGTAAAGGGAAAAGTCCAAAAGTCTCTTTGAGTGAGGATTTATCCCTAGTTTCTTAGAGGGCCAAGGTTACTAGTTTCTATATAGTGGAGACAATATTCTCTCTTAGTATGAGTAGGAACCATTCTACTCATTATCAGGTAGTTTGAAGAGTCAGTCTTCTTAACTACAAGTTTAAAGAGAACGTGGAATATGCAAGTGACACACACACAATTCTACACTTACACAATTATATAGCATTTCATAATCATCATTCTCGTGCATTACATACATGCAAGCATATTGCATACATAATCATGTGCATTTCCTTGGCAATTGTATGGGCAGTTGCTTAGTAAAGATGATATTTTACAATTGTATGGACAGTTGTTCAATATCATTGATGATATGTTTATGAGTTTAATGTTAGGTATTTGCTTAGTGAACATTTACATAGAGTAAGAGAATGTAAGTGTTTTAGTGGCATGAAGTAAAGACTTTATTGCTAGTTACTGATCCTACATTTCAGAGTTAGTGAGTTTATTCATAGAAGTAGGTTTTACGTGTAGTACCTATACCAAGTTTATGAATGAACTAGCTGTCATATGTTACAACTATGTAGAGTTATTCTTATCATATGAGTAGGAGATATCTTTGATATGTTATACAATTATATGAATGGTTGTATAATGTTGATATAGATTATGTTTATATGCAATTTATATTATAGAATGACATGAGATACATGTTTATACTGAGGATTTTTATGTTCTGACCCTTTTTCTGTGTTTCTATGGCAATAGTAGGTCAAGATCTTTTACAGAGTAAGAAGATAAAGAAATAGAAGAACTAGCTTAGATTAGTTTTATTTGTTTCTTTTATAGATAGAGTTTATGTATTTATTTATATTAGCTTTGATGATGTATAAGTTGTATATATAACACTTTTCCCTTGGAGTTATTGTTATATATGTGTATGACTTTTAGTATAGCTCTCCATAATTATTTATAAATGTTATGGATTAGTTGATGTTCAAGTTAGAAGTAGCATAACTATTATTGTTTATCCATGTATTTGTTAGTTATACTAGGGTAACGGTATTAGGATGTTACAATCGTGAAGCTGAAAATCGGTGAGATCGAAACTAGGATACCCAAGGTGGGGGTAACAAGAAGGACAAACTTGTCAGTACCATCTCTGGTGGGTTTATTGGCGGAGGATTGTCTAATAATTTCAAGAAGAAAGCACTCCAGACTGCGATCTTGAGCATTTCCAGTTCTTCATGAAGACCCCGTGTTGAAGGCAAGGATAGACCACCTATTTCCTTTTCAGACAAAGACTACGATGATATAATATAGGATCATGATGACCCGTTGGTTATCTCCAGAATAATATCTAATGCTGAGGTCCAACGTATTTTTGTCGATCAAGGAAGCTCGACGAATATTATGTTCATGGATGCCTTTGAAAGACTGGAGTTCCCTCTGTCTGTGCTAACACCTTATGAGGGCGAGCTCACTGGTTTCTCCAGATAGAAGGTTACCCCAATAGGCTACTTTGAAACCTTTTTAACTTTGGGTGATGACAACTTCTATAGAACCGTTAAGGTGAGATTCCTTGTTATAGATTGCCCATCGACTTATAACATTATTATAGGTTGTCTTATACTGAATGACATTGCCACTGCAGTATCTACCGCTCATCAGGCCATGAAATTCCTCAATAAGAATGATGAGGTGGTTACAGTAAAAGGCGATCATATTGCAGCCGGCAAATGCTATAATGAAAGTCTAAAGATCTGTAGGACCCCTAGTAAGACAAAAGCACACACATCCAGCCCAGCCCGAGATTAAGTCAACATCCTCATAACTGAATTAGATGTGCGCAAAGAAATCCAGGGTACCAGATCCTAGGCAGAGGGAGAATTGGTCCCACTCTAGCTTAGTGACAAGCCTGATCAAGTCACCAAAATAGGCGCAAATATGGAGGAACAAGAGAGGCTGCAACTTATAGAGCTCTTGCAGAAAAATAAAGACCTATTTGCAAGGACATCATCCAACATGCCTGGGCTTGACCCTGCTTTTATCGGTCATCATTTATCTATTAAACGAGATGCAAAGCTAGTCTTCTAGAAGAAAAAGAAAGTTGGCCTTGAGAGACAATAGATCATTGAAGAGCAAGTGTTGGTTCCCTTTGTGTACCTCAAGTGCACGAGTCGTTCAAGTAATAAAATGATGAGAAAGTTTGTTTCCACATGGGATAATGAATAATATCTAACGTCAAATATTAACCAATAGCTTAATGAATTCTATTCAAGCACACATAAATTAGGAAGTGTATGTGTAGCCAATGTAAAGACTAAAAAATGATAAACTAGTAGTAAAAGATAGTAATGAGAGCATAGGGACTCCTTCATCAATTACTTTACTTGGCAATATGCAACCATTTCAAGCAATAATGATGACTAGCTTTGTTAGCTTAAGATATTACATTAGCTAAAAGTCTATGTCTAGGTCATTGAGCTGCAATAATCTTTTGTCATTAGCAACTTGCAAATCAAAATTCAGTTGCTTTATCGCCCAATAAGCATGTTGCTCTAACTCGACGGGCAAATAAAAAGCTTTTCAAAACACAAGCTTATATGGGGACATACCAATGGGTTTTTTATAAGTAGTTTTGTATGCCCAAAGTACATCATCAAGCTGTCTTGACCAATCTTTGCGGGATGAGCACACAATCTTCTTAAGTATTTGCTTGATTTCCCGATTGGATACCTCCGCTTTTTCACTTGTCTGTGGGTGGTATGTGGTGGCAATTCGATGAGTTACTCCATATTTGGCGAGGAGAGCCTCAAAATACTTGTTGCAGAAATATGACCCTCTATCATTGATAATGGCTCGGTAAGTACCAAAACGGGTGAAGATTTGTTTCTTCATGAAGTTTATAACTACCTTAGAGTTATTGGTAGGAAATGCACTTGCTTCCACCCATTTGGACACGTAGTCTACCGCTACAAGAATATACAGATTCCCATAGGAGGGAATGAAGGGGCCCATGAAGTCAATGCCCTAAACATAAAAAATTTTAACTTCAAGAATGAAATTGAGGGCATCTCATTTCTCCTTGATATATTCCCTGATTTTTGACATCTATCACATTTGATAACATGGAAGTATGCATCCTTGAAAAGAGATAGCCAATACAAGCTCGATTGGAGCACCTTTGCCATTGTTCTATCACCACAATAATGACCTCCATAAGGGGCAACATGACATTGATTCAAAATCTACTCAACTTCTTCCAAAGGTACACACCTTCTCAATATATGATCAGGACATTATTTAAATAAGAAAGGCTCATCCCAAAGATAGTGCCTGCTATCGTGCAAGAACTTCTTCCTCTGGTGACAGGTGCAATCCGGAGGCATCACACCACCTACTAAGTAGTTCACAATGTCAACATACCAAGGGTCAGATTGAGCCACAACTACAAAGAGTTGTTCATCAGGGAATATCTCTTTGATTGTGATTAGTTCAACTTGATATTCCTCATTTTCCCAATCTAGAAAGGTGGTCAGCAACTTGATCTCAGCCCCTTTCTTGTCACGAATTTCTAAGTCAAATTCTTGCAATAGTAAAAACCACCGAATTAATCGTGGTTTTGCATCCTTCTTGGAAACCAAGTATTTAATCGCGGAGTGGTCTGTGTAAACTATCACCTTAGCACTCACCAAATATGCCTGAAACTTGTCAAATGCGAAAACAACAGCCATAAGTTCCTTTTCTATTGCGGTGTAGTTTAGCTATGCATCATTAAGAGTTTTGCTTGTATAGTATATGGAGCAAAATACCTTGTCCTTCCTCTATCCCAAAACTGCACCAACAACATAATCACTAGCATCACACATTAGTTCCAAGGGCAACTCCCAATCAGGGGTGGTAATTATCGACGCTGATATAAGTCTCTTTTTCAATTCCACAAATGCGTCATGGCAAGATTTATCAAAGTTAAATTAGACGTCCTTCTCCAATAGGTTGCAAAGAGGATTAGAAATCTTAAAGAAATCCTTTATGAATCTCCGATAGAAACCGACATGCCCCATGAAACTTCTAACTCCCTTCACTAAGATTGGTGGCAGAAGTTTCTCAATCACCTCTATTTTCTCTCTATCCACCTCCATCCCTTTGCATGACACTCTATGGCCAAGAACTATGCCTTCTTGGACCATGACGTGACACTTCTCCTAGTTAAGAACCAAATTGGTCTCTTCACATCTTTGCAGAACCAAAGCCAAATTATTAAGGCAATCATCAAAAGAATCACCGAAGACTGAGAAGTCATCCATGAAGACCTCCAAGAACTTCTTGACCATATCTATAAAGATTGCCATCATATATCTCTAGAAGGTTGCTGGAGCATTACACAGACCAAATAACATCCTCCTAAAAGCATATGTACCATAGGGGCAAATGTCTGTTGTCTTCTCTTGATCATCAAGGGCTATAGCAATCTGATTGTATCTTGAGTATCCATCCAAAAAATAGTAAAATGCATGCCCTGCCAACCTGTCCAGCATTAGATCAATGAATGGCAGAGGGAAATGATTCTTTCTAGTTGCAATGTTTAGCTTCCTATAGTCCATACAAATACGCCACCCTGTGACTGTTCTGGTAGGAATCAAGTCATTGTTTTCATTAGCAACAACTGTCATTCCACCCATTTTAGGTACACACTAGATATGGCTTACCCACGTACTGTCTGAAATTGGGTATATGATGCCCCCATCCAACCACTTGATGATCTTCTTTTTTACCACCTCCTTCATAAAGGGGTTCAGGCGCCTTTAGTACTTAATGATTGATTTGGCATCATCTTCCAACATAATTTTGTGCATGCATATAGTAGGACTAATGCTCTTAATGTCTGTAATAGTCCATCCTAGCGCCTTTTTATACTACCTCAACACTCTCAACAACTTGAACTCTTGCTCTTCTGATAATATTGAGGAAATGATGACCGATAATATGGATGATTCTCCCAAGTATGAATATTTCAAGTGATCGGGCAATGGTTTGAGTTCCAACTTGGGTGGAGAGATGATGGAAGGTTGCAAAATAGGCTTGTCAGAGGAGATCTGCGATGACTCAAAGCTTGATTTGCTGTAAAACTTAGCAAAAATATCAAGCAGTTTAATACATTGCCTAATGTCATCCCTATCTATATGCTCATCATGAGATGTCAAAGTTAAAACATGGGAATCATAAGGAAAATTAGCATGAAATGCAACATTTACTACCTGATCAATCATACCAACATAGGAACATTCTTCTTTATCATCAGGGAATTTAATGGCCTTATAAATGTTAAAAGTTGCCTTCTTGTCATTCACTTGCATGGTTAGCTCTCCCTTTTGCACACTCATCATGGTCTTACCGGTTGCCAAAAAAGACCTCCCTAGAATTAATGGCATATTGCGATCCTCTTCCATATCAAGGATGACAGAGTTAACAGGGAAAATGAGCTTGTCCACTTTTACCAAAACATCCTCAATGACCCCCTTCAGATATGTGAGAGTCTTGTCAGCTAATTGCAAGGCCACTGAGGTTGGCTTCACTTCACCCAATTCTAACTAGTGGAAGATTGAAAGAGCCATCAAGTTAATGCTCACCCCCAAATCACACAAAGCTTTACCATTGAATTGACTCCCAATTGTGCATAGTATGGTAAAACTTCTCGAGTCTTTCAACTTTAGGGGTAGCTTGTTATGCAGGATGGCACTGCATTCCTCTGTGAGTGCCATTGTTTCATAGTCCCCAAATATTCTCTTCTTGGATAGAATGTCCTTCGTGAACTTCACGTAACTTGACATTTGTTCTAATGCCTTGGCAAATGGAATGTTTATGTGAAGCTTCCTAAAGACTTCCAGAAACTTCTGGAATTGGGCATCCAGCTTTTGTTTAGCCAATCTGTTGGGAAAAGGTAGAGGTAATGTATGAGGTTTGTTATCCTTCTTTTTTTCCTCATCCTTCTTCTTTTCCTCATCCTTGCTCTTTTTAATTACTTTGCTCATTTGGTCCTCTTTATACACAATCTCTTCATCTTGTGTCACCTCAACATCATCTACAAGCAGTTTGGTCTTAGGATTCCCTTCTATGTCCTTTCTACTTCTAAGGTTAATAGCTTTGCAAGTTGGTGAATCCTTGGGGTCACCTCTTGGATTACTGACAGTGTCACTTAAAAAAGTTCCCAAGAGCATACTATTTATAGAATTTGCCAATTGACCCACTTGGGTCTCCAGTGTTCTCATTGAAGTCATTTGGCTTTGAATCATGGCATCGTTCTTGGCCAAATAAGCATCTGTCTTTGACATATAAGAATCGGACTTGACCATGAACTGTAAGAACATGTCCTCAAGAGATGGCTTCTTATTTTGCATAGGAGGTCTTGACTGTGAAGAGAAACCAGGAGGATAAGGTTGTCTTTCATTACTAACTGATGAAGATAATGCATCTTGATTGTCTCTTTAGGAGAAGTTTAGATGATTTCTCCACCCAGAATTATACTGATGCGAATAAGGATTGTTTTGTGGTGGCCTATAATTCCTAGCATATTGTACACTCTCCAATGTGGAAAGGCACCTATCAGTTGCATGATTATCGCCACATCGATCACAAAGCACAAAAGGGCTCAAAT
This sequence comes from Ormosia emarginata, assembly GCA_029884605.1. Taxonomy (NCBI): domain Eukaryota; kingdom Viridiplantae; phylum Streptophyta; class Magnoliopsida; order Fabales; family Fabaceae; genus Ormosia; species Ormosia emarginata. The sequence continues at coordinate 25,938,067 of JAQQTP010000074.1, read as the reverse complement.
GAGGACTTGCTCCCAAATTATCCAACTTATTAGCAATTGCAGGAACTTGAGTAGAAAGTGATGTAATTGCATCAATATCATGCACTCCAGTTACCTTCTATGGATAATTTCTTGTGGAAGGCCACTGGTAACTGTTTGCGGCCAATTCTTCGAGCAGTTGGAATGTCTCATCAAAGGATTTGCCAAGCAATGACCCACCCACAACTGCATCCACAATTGGATGGTGGTGGGGCAACAACCCTTTATGGAAGGGATATATTTAGTGCCATGAAGGAATCTCGTGATGAGGGCACCTTCTCAAAAGATCCTTGTATCTCTCCCATGCTTTATACAAGGATTCAGAATCAACTTGAGTGAAAGAAGCAATGTCATTCATCATCTCTGCAGTCTTGGCAGGTGGAAAATATTTGTTCAGAAATTTACCATAAACATCACTCCAAGTACTTATGGATCCTGCTGGTAGAATTGTAACTAACTATTGGCTCTTTCTCTGAGAGAAAAAGGAAAAACCCTTAGTCGAATGACCTCTTTAGAGACTCCATTATGCTTGAATATGTCACAAATCTCCAAGAATTTTGACAAGTGGGCATTTGGATATTCACTAGGTAAACCACCAAATTGCACCGAAGTCTGTATCATTTGAATGATGGCCAGTTTAATTTCAAAATCATTAGCTCGGACAGGAGGTCACCTTATACTTGATTGTAGATTATCCATCTGAGGAGTTGCAAACTCCCTCAAGGGCCTCGTATGATCATTGTTACCAGCCATGGTATTTGTACCTAAAACAATGAAAGAATGAAACTTGGACTAAAATGAACTAAAAGAAAACTTGCATTAAAACTAATTAAACTCGTTGTTAAAATTAGTAGAAATCAGAAATTAGCCGTTATCCTCGGCAACGATGCCAAAAACTTGTTGGTTCCTTTTGTGTACCGCAAATGCACTAGTCGTTCAAGTAATAAAGTGATGAGAAAGTTCGTTTCCATCTGGATAATGAATAATATCTAACACCAAATATTAACCAATAGCTTAATGAATTTTATTCAAGCACACATAAATTAGGAAGAGTGTGTGTAGTTAATGTAAAGACTAAAAGTTAATAAACTAGTAGTAAAAGACAGTAATGATAGCATAGGGACTTCTTCACCAACTACTTTACTTGGCAACATGCAACTATTTTAAGCAACAATGATGACCAACTTTGTTAGCTTAAGATACTACATTAGCTAAAAGCCTATGTCTAAGTCATTTAACCTTATGTCATTTACCTAGCTCACTATGTGTCCATGAGAACTAGAGCAAACTCCATGCATTAAGGTTGATTCTTAACAAATGCTACACATGGCCAAAAGGTATAAGTCTATCCTATTAATGAATTAATTCATCTCACCATTAGAATGAAGTTAAACATGCATCACCCACATCCATGATCTAAAATCTAGATTCCTATGTCTAGTTCAAAAGATGTTATCGAAACACAATAAATGTTGGCCAAACATCTATGAGCATTAAGAGAAACATGGATGAACAAAACCAATCATTATTATAAACTTAAAAGGTTACAAATTCACCAATGTACATAGAAGGATCCAAAGGAATCCCTAAAAACAACTTAGCTATCCATGGAACACAAAAATCTCAAGAGAGATTCTATGCCCATGACTTAGAGATAGAGAGAATAAAGAGAAAAAAAGGAAAACACTATAATGTGATCTTGGGATGCTTGATCCTCCTTGGATGATGGTGATTTCCCCTCTAAATCCCTTCAAAGTTTTCCAAAATGATGAAAAACTGGTACTTGTTGCGTTCTCTATCTTCTCCCACCTAATTCTCCTCAAAATATCATATGAAACAATATTTATAGACAAAGCCCGTGAACTTGCGTTGCGGCGTGAATGCCAAGTGGTTAAGTGAATTCTAAGCAGACAAAAGTGTGTCGCGGCGTGAACTACTTCACGCTGCAGCGTGCTAGTCTATGTCTTCAGTATGTGCAGCAAGCAGAGAGCAGGATGTTGCGATGTGAACTACACCTTATGCAGTGCGATAAACTGGAATGCATTCAAAGCTTCCTTCTCCAATGCTGAGCTTTGGTTTGTTTCACTTTATCAATTTAGAGCCCTTTCTACAATAGAGAAGTTGCCTAATTAATTACAAGTGTAAATCAACTTAATCCAACAAAGAATAGGAAGGATTTTGTAATATTAGAAATTAAGACACCAACATGAATTTGAATAAAAAATGAGGCTAAAGTCTTCCAATCATACCTAAGTACAAGGACTAAGAAATCAATATACCACCAATATATGGTGCAAATAACTACAATTTATAGAGTTATCAGTAAGTTAAAGAATTACTTAGTGCTAGCTTCATCAGGGAGATTTCATATACCACATGGCTCTCCAATGTGGTCCTAGTAAAAAAGTCAAATAGAAAGTGGAGGATTTTCATGGACTACACAGACTTGAGCAAGGCTTGCCCTAAAGATCTATACCCCCTTCCTAACATTGACAAACTGGTTGACAACTCCTCTAGCTTTCGACTGCTGTATTTCATGGATGCCTACTCTGGGTACAATCAGATCCCAATGTACCCCAGAGATGAAGATAAGACTATTTTTATCACTGAGAGAGCGAGTTACTGTTATAGGGTATTGCTTTTTGGCTTGAAAAATGCATGAGCCATCTACCAGAGAATGATGAACAAGGTATTTGAAAATCAGGTGGGGAGAATGCTTGAAGTCTACATTGATGATATGATAATCAAAGCCCCACTATCCAGATCATACACATCGGACCTCGAAAATGTGTTTACCTAACTAAGAAAGCACAACATGAGGCTTAATCCAGAGAAATGCACATTCGGGGTCCAGGCTGGTAAATTCTTGGGCTTCATGTTGACTCACCATAGAACTAAAGCTAATCCAAACAAATGTTAGGTGGTGCTTAACATGTTAAAGCTAATCCAAACAAATGTTAGGTGGTGCTTAACATGTGTAGCCCTCAGAACGTTAAATGTAACATCTCGGGGCTGCCTGCAGGATTGATGAGTGTCTCCACAAACCAACACGAGTCTTTTCAGCGTGCTTTGTCCTCACTCACACACATCCTAGCAAACTTCCCAGGAGGTCACCCATCCCACAATTACTCCAAGTCAAGCACGCTTAACAATGGAGTTCTTATGTTCTAGGCTCCCAAAAAGAAGTTGCAACTTATTGATATGGCTACGCCTAATCAATTCCTTTAAGTCATCCTCAATTATGCAGTCCCAAACCTGCACAGTCTTTGAATCCCTCTCATTTCGGTACGTATTCAGTTCATTCATGGGACCCTTCGCCTAGAAGCATGCCAGGAGCCGCTCCTTGTACGTGCCTTTCATGCACCGGCGTCCACTCCCCGCCCTCATCAACCCCGGGACACCACATTAAAGAGGTATAACAGCTGATAGGATGGATCGCAACCCTCACACAGTTCCTTGCTAAAGTCACTTACAAATATCTTCCCCTCTTCAAGCTGTTGAAAAAGTGGATAGGTTTTGAGTGGACTCAAGAGTGTGAGGACACCTTTACATCCTTAAAGAACCTTCTGTCTTCTCCTCCCATTTTGACAAGGCCAAATCTAGATGAATCATTGTACTTATACCTCTCTGGTCATGAAAAAGTTGTAAGTTCAGTGCTTATTCGAGAAATGGTCAAAGGCCAGAAGCCAGTTTATTTTGTGAGCAAAGTGCTTCAAGGCCCGAGCTCCAGTATCAGAAAATAGAGAAGGTTGCATTTGCACTCATCATCATGACCAAGAGACTTAGACAATACTTCTAGTGTTATCCGATGGTGGTAAGGATAGATCAGCCTATCTGACAAATACTACATAAATCGGACCTAGCAGGAATGATGATTGCTTGGTCCATTGAACTCTCCGAGTTTAGAATTATGTACGAGCCCAGGTTAGCAATCAAAGCACAAGCACTTTCAGACTTCCTTGCAGAGCTCACTTCAAACTTTAGTGATCCCAAGGAAGTATCTTGGACTGCATTCATAGACGGGTCCTCGAACCCCAAGGGAAGTGGTGCTGAGGTAATCTTGGAAAGATCTGAAGGAGTAATTATTGAAAACTCCCTGAGAGTTGAGTTTCCAACTTCGAACAACCAGGCAGAATATGATGCTTGTATCGTCAGACTGGTAATGGCTAAGGACTTGGGCGCAACAAAGACCAAACTTTGTAGTAACTCCCAGCTTGTGACCTCCCAGATCCAAAGTGATTATCAAGCTAGGGAACCCCTCCTTCAAAGGTACTTACTGAGAGTATAAGGGATCCTCGAAAGTTTTCAAACTGTGAAGGTGGAGTACATACCCCAAGAACGGAATTCAAGGGCTGACCTCCGGTCCAAGTTGACCAGCTCCAAAAGCCCAGGCAACAATCGTTTAGTGATCCGGGAGACCCTCTCACAGCTGTCCATCACGGATATGTCCGTCCTCTAGCTAGAAGAACAATAGAGCACTTAGATCACACTAATAATGGAATACTTACTAATGTGTGAAATCCGCAAGTGTACAGTTTCATCGTCAAGTAATAAAAAGATCGAATTCACAGGGACTATGTCTATGAACACCAATTAATTAATTAATTCAATTAAATTAAACAAAGCGAATATGATTGTTGAGTGATAAGAACGTAGTAACCGAACAATTAAATAAACAAATATTAAAGTGCACAGTTGAGATCAAAAACAACAAATTGTTTAAGAAAGGTTTTCAGATTTAAGAAAGCTTCTAGGATTGGGGATAACCACGATGATACAAGACTCCTAATTGACAATCCTTTTATTTAAACTGAAATTCAATTGAAGGTAAATTACCCTAAATTAGTTAATGTTCTTTCTCAAGAGACAAGAATCGTGCCTAATTAAACCAATTCCTACTCTCGTGGTAATTGAATCTAAATTGAACCAATTACGCTTTATGGTAATTCATTAAATCCTTAAAAGGCTAAACCTACTCTCGTGATTTAGACCTTAAGCTCAATTCTTATGGTTCCAACACCTCGGTTCACCTCTCAGTACGTCCCTAGATATCTATGAGATGCAAATAAGTGGCCGGTGAATTCATATGAATAAGTGCAATAAGGATTGAATTAAAGAACATTTGAAATTAATAAAAGGGGTAAACAAAGTCAATTAATCATCATCAATGTATCAAAGGGCATTGCCCAATCCCAGAAACAAAAGGAACTACTCAGACATGGAGAAGAAGAAACCAGAAATTAAGTTCAAAAGCATTCAAACCCGTAATCGAAGAGAGAAGAGAGGAAGATGAAGATCAAGAACCTCCAATGTGCCTCATTCTAAACCAAATTTGAACCCTAATATTGTCTTCAGAACAACTATATATACCCCATAGGTTAAAACTGATCCAAGCCCATAAAGAAAAAGAGAAAAATGAACTTAAAAAGCTGACACGCACCCCGATCTACGGCCGTGGGTAGTTCCACGGCCAGGCTGTGGACTTCTCTGGACTCTCCCTTTTGCTTTTTTCGCGCAGCTGCTCGATCCATGGCCGTGGGGAATTCCACAGGCAGGCCGTGGAACCCTCTGGAGTGAGCTTTTTGTCCCAAATTGCTACCCTTTAAGCTCCAACTTCAATTATGCAAGCTTTCCATCCATTTAAAGACCAATTTAGCTCCAATCCTGCACAACAACACCAAAAATGCCGCAGTTATCCGAACTAAGGGGAAAAACAAATAAAAAGGGAAACTAAAATGCCTAAAATGCCTAAGAATGCATGCAAAACAAGACCAAAATATGAGGTTATTTCACACACATCAAACCCCCCAAGCTTAAGATTTTGCTTGTCCCCAAGCAATAACTAATGCCAAACCAAGAAGTGGGATCAAAAGACAATAATGAATGAGGAACCCGAGGAAACATCCAACCAAGCAATAGGCAAAGGCAAACCAAGAATCAGAGAGGTAATCAAAATCAAGTCCAATTAGAGGCTAAGTTCTCAGAAATCATGCATCCTCACTGAATTAGGTTCACTCTACTAACCAAACTCAAAGTGTTTAAGGGTGAAGACAATGCGCTCAAGATTCCTCAAAGAAAATGCACTTCCATAAGCTTGATAAAAAACCAAATTTCCACTAATAATCAGTATGCATGCAAGAATCAAAAGGTCTTTCAAGGGTTATAATGGGGCCCTGGGAATGATGTTAGGTAGGGTAAAGAAAGGAAGGTATGCATTAAGGGTTAACAAAATTTTTAATAAGCACAAGAAACCCAATAGAACATAAATAGAGCAAATACATTTTTCAATTAAGAGCATAATTCCACATTTTCTTCCTTTCTTTTCCTTCTCTTCAAACTTTCAGTTCATGTTTTTCTTCTATTTTCTTTTCCTTATCCCCTTAATTTTTTTTCATTTAACATAGGAGAGAGACTTCATTTTCAAAAACATATGATTCCCATATCAACATTCAAACCCAATTGCTCCATTCAATGCTCTAAACGATAACTGACAATGTATCATCTAGGCACTAAGAAAAATAATTATGCAATAGGCTCAAAATGGGCAACTAGTGGATGAAAGTGTAACAATTTCAGAAGGCCAGAAAAATACCGAAGATGCCTTAATCACATTCAAGCATGCAAACCAAGATTTCGCCTCAAAATGGTTTCAAATCAAGTTCTAGAGCACAAAATCAATGAGGAATGATTACTCAACACAAAGAATGGGAGCAAAAATCACATAGTGCATAAATCCCATAGGCTCAAAAACTCACATTTAGAGGTTCAAAAATCAATGAGAAGCACAAATTCAGAGAACATATGCTAATTATCAACTATTAAGAAATCACCTCCACTATCAATTAAAAACAATGTCTGTTGCCTACCACAAGAATCAACAAATTGGGTTCCAAATTAATACCATCTCAAAATCCCCAAAAGAGAGGGGGACAAGGTTCAACCAAAAAGCAGAAAGATAACATGGTGTGAAAATGCAACAAGAAGATGCAATGCAAAATGAGACATGGGAATGCATGATAATGAAGATAAAAATAAAAATGAAAAATACCCTCCCAAGCTTAGACCTTACATTATCCCCAATGTAAAAATCTAAAACTATGGAAGGAATAAATGAAAAGAACTCACTGCGGTGGTGGGAAATGGTGTTGACTTAGATGCCAACTATGGATGACCTGGACCATATGTGCCATGCTCTGAACTGTGCCCTCCAAGTCATGCAAGCGACCATCAGTAGCCTATCCTTGCTGACGAAGCTCCTCCAAAATGTGGCGCTGCTGCACCTGCTCAGCATGAAGTCCTTCCAAAGAGGTAAATATCCGAGTGAAAGCATCCTCCGAAGGACCTACAAAAGAGGAAGAAGAAGGACGAGAGGGACCAACCCTTGGTGGAGGGCCAAGGGGGCACTGAACATCGATCGGCTTATCAGAATTTTTTTTTTGGGTCAAATTTTGTGGTTTTCCAAAATGGAAGGAATCAAGGGATGGGTAGAGGTTAGGAAGGTTAGAAATGGTAGGAAAATGGAAGAAAAGGGTGGTTTGTGGAGGTAGAGGGTGATTTTGAAGGTTTGGGTATGGTGAGTTATTGTGGTTATGGTGGAGAAGAAAAGAAGAGAATGAAGAAGAATGGAGGTGGAAAAAGAAGGTTGGAGAGTGTGGATGAAGGTGGTTTATGTGGGGAAAGAAGTGAAAGTGAGTGAAATGAGGAGTAATGGAGGGTTGGGGTAATGGGTATGGAGGTAGAGGGAGAGAGGAGGGGAGGAGGGAAGAAGAAAAGAGAAATGGAGGAAGAAAGGGGAGAAAGGGCCGTGGTTTTTAAAAACCACATAGCCCGAACCACGGCTGTGGCTATATCCACGGCTAGGTCGTGGTTGTCTCTGGAATCCCTTTTTTTTTTTAAGCGTATCCCGAACCACGACCGTGGCTATATCCACGGCCAGGCCGTGGTTGTCTCTGGAATCCCAGTTTTTTTTTTTGCTCTTGAAGTCCATGGCCATGGTTGGATCCACGACTAGGCCTTGAATTTCTCTGACTTTGAAGTTTTTCTACTGATCTTCAATCCATGGCCATGGAATTTTCCATGACCTGGGTGTAGAACTTTCTGACTTCACTCCCCTTCTAAATTCATCTTCAAAAACGGGTCTAAACAAGCAAAATCCATGAGACAGACACCAAACCAACAAATAACATATAAAATTAATGAGAAATAAAATAAAGGAAAAATAAGGAAACTTGGGTTGCTTCCCAAGAAGCGCTTGTTTAAAGTCATTAGCTCGACTCATGTTCATTCATCCTTCTGCAGGTGGGTCATGGAGGGCAATATTCATCCTCTTCTCAAGTTGCTCCTCCACTAGATAATGCTTCAATCTCTGACCATTAACCTTGAAAGTCCCTCGCTCTTCATTATAAACCTCCACCGCGCCATAGGGAAACACTTTCTTCACTAAGAACGGCCCAGACCACCTCAACTTTAGCTTTCCAGGAAAAAGTTTCAATCTAGAGTTGAAAAGAAGCACTAATTCTCCTTCATGAAACTCTCTACGAAGAATATGCTTGTTATGCCACCTTTTGGTTCTTTCTTTGTATGAATTGGCGGTCTCATAAGCATCCAATCTCAGCTCATCAAGCTCATGAAGTTGAAGCTTTCTCTTTTCTCCTGCTGCTTTCAAGTCAAAATTTAGAAGCTTGATAGCCCAAAAGGTTTTATGTTCAAGCTCAACGAGCAGATGGCAAGGCTTCCCATAAATCAATCGAAAGGGTGTCATCCCAATCAGAGTCTTGTAAGCAGTGCGGTAAGCCCAAAGAGCGTCATCAAGCTTCAACGACCAATATTTTCTTAATTTGGACACAGTTTTCTGCAAAATACTATTTATCTCGCGATTAGATACCTCCACCTGGCCACTGGTCTGAGGATGGTAAGGTGTAGCAACCTTATGAGTGACTCTATATTTCTTCAAGAGGTTCTCAAACTGTCGTTCAATGAAGTGTGAACCTCCATCACTAATCACAGCCTTAGGAACTCCAAACCTTGAGAAGATGATCTTCTTGAATAACTTGATTGTAGTCTTTGCATTACTTGTTGGGGATGGAATGATCTCCACCCACTTGGATACATAATCAACAGCTACAAGAATGAACTTATTGTTGCAAGAGGATGGAAAAGGGCCCATGTAGTTAACTCCCCAAACATCAAAGATCTCGACCTCAAGAATAGTAGTCATAGGCATCTCATGCCTCTTGGAGATACCTCCAGCTCTCTGACAAGGATCACATGATAGCATAAAATTCCGAGCATCCCTGAAAATATGAGGCCAAAAGAAACCAGACTGAAGAACTTTGCTTGTCATCTTGGAAGCACTAACATGTCCTCCATAGGAAGCGGAATGACAACAACTCAATATACTCGGGACTTCTTCCTCTGAGACACACCTCCTATAGATACCATCAGCACACTTCTAGTATATGTATGGATTATCCCACACAAAACACTTCAGATCTGAGAAAAATTTCTTTTCTGCTAATAGGTAAGCTCAGGAGGTAGAACTTTGCTGACTAAGTAGTTTGCATAGTCAGCATACCAAGGAGCATTCTCTGCAGAAAGTGCAAACAGTTGCTCATTGGGGAAAGAATCATCAATAGGTAATGCACTCTCCCCAGTCACAGGTTGCTCAAGCCTGGATAAATGATCTGTCACTTGATTTTCTGTTCCTTTTCTATCCAGGATTTCCAAATCAAACTCTTGTAGAAGAAGGATCCAACGGATAAGTCTAGGCTTTGCTTCCTTCTTGCTCATGAGATGCCTCAACACCAAGTGGTCAGTGTACACAATCAACCTTGGACCCACTAAATAGGACTTGAACTTCTCAAAGGCAAAGACTACCGCTAGCAATTCTTTCTCTGTAGTGGCATAGTTTGCTTGAGCTCCATCAAGTGTCTTGCTAGCATAGTAAATTGCATGCACTTTCTTGTCTTTTCTTTGCCCCAACATAGCTCCTACGGCATAGTCACTGGCATCACACATGACCTCAAATAGTAGATTCCAATCCGGTGTTTGCAAAATGGGGGCAGTGATCAGGGCTTCTTTTAACCTGCTAAAGGCATTGAAACAGTCACTATCAAAATTAAATGGGACATCTTTCACTAAGAGATTAGACAAAGGTTTAGCAATTTTAGAAAAATCTCTAATGAATCTCCAGTAAAAACTGACATGTCCCAAGAAACTTCGCACTCCCTTCACATTCACCGGTGGGGGCAATTTCTCAATTACTTCAATTTTTGCCTTATCCACCTCAATTCCTTTTCCAGAAACCAAGTGTCCAAGCACGATGCCCTCTTGTACCATAAAATGACATTTTTCCCAATTCAAAACAAGATTTACCTCTTCACATCTCTGCAAAATCTTAGACAAATTGGATAAACAATCATCGAAGTTAGTTCCATATACCGAAAAATCATCCATAAAAACTTCCATGATGTTTTCAATAAATTCAGAGAATATTGCAGTCATGCATCTTTGGAAAGTAGTAGGGCCATTACATAAACCAAAAGGCATTCTCCTATAGGCAAAAGTGCCATAGGGGCAAGTAAATATGGTTTTCTCTTGGTCACTAGGATGGATAGGGATTTGGTGGAATCCCGAATAGCCATCTAAGTAACAAAAGTATGAATGCCTAGCTAGTCTCTCAAGCATTTGATCAATGAAGGGAAGAGGGAAATGATCTTTCCTAGTTGCATTATTCAACTTCCTATAATCAATGCACATCCTCCAACCTGTGACTGTCCTAGTGTGAATCAATTGATTTTTCTCATTTTCAATTACAGTCATCCCCCCTTTCTTAGGAACCACATGCACATGACTAACCCATTCACTATCAGAAATTGGGTAAATTACCCCAGCATCAAGTAGCTTAAGAACATCTTTTTTAACAACCTCTTTCATGTTAGGATTCAACCTACGTTGATGCTCAACAGAGGGTTTATGGTCAGGTTCCATTAAAATTCTATGCATGCAAAAGGAAGGATTTATGCCTTTAATATCATCAAGAGTGTATCATATGACCTTTCTATGCATTCGAAGAGCTCTAAGCAGTTTATCAGTCTCTAACTCATTCAAGCTAGCACTAACAATGACTGGATAAGAAGAATTGGGACCAAGAAACTCATACCTGAGAGTGGAAGGAAGGGTTTTAAGTTCTACCTTAGGAGCCTTTTCCTCTTCCCAATCTTCAGACTTAGGCTTTGGCTCGAGCCTTTCCACTTTGACCTTGTAGGGTGGAATTTTTGAGGTTGCCTCCAACAAGCGAGCATACTCGGCTACCTCATCTTTAGAATCATATGAGCCGCCACCAACCAAACATCTTTCTAGTGGATCTTCAAAATGAATCTTAGTTGATTCTTCTTTCACCACCTGGTGCAATAAATCAATCTTGCAACAAGTGTAATACCCTTAAACACATGTTAGATTGGTAAATGGTTACCAGAGGTAGCGTTTGACTTGTTTAGCATGCCAGTCAAGTTTTGTGATAAAATGAGTTCATTTAGGCACTTAGTTGCAACACAGAAGTTGTAAAGTAGCTTAAAATGACTCAAATAATAGCATAAGTTGCTAAGTTGAGGGAAATAAACATAGAGAGTTTATTTTTAGGTCACAAATAAGCCAAGTAAGATGTGGTTAAAGTTTCAAGAGAATCAGAGTAAGTTTGGTATTTTTAGGCATACTGGTTGTGTGTTTTAATAACGAATGACTAGCAGCAGATATAGAAAATCATGAAAATGGTGAAACAACAATTTAGATGAATCTTATGATTTATTCTAAAGTTGTTGGAAGCTGGGAAACTTGAATTAGCATAATTCGGGTGTCCTTAACATATATAAGTTTCAGTGTAGAAGCTTAAGTTAATCTTTTCTCTTAATTCCCTCTACGTCCTACCCCCTATTTCTATCTTTTCCCTCGGTAGAGAACTGAAAAACAGAGAAAGAAAAGAAAGAAAAGGGAGAAAGGGGAGAAGAAGAAGGAGAAAGGGGAAGAAGGGAAGAAGAAGAGGAAAAAGATCAAGGATCAAGCTTCAGGATCAAGAGTCTTCAAGAGGTAAGGGGTTTTCTATTCATCTTTCTCCTATTTGATTTCTATTGAATAGGGTTAGGGTTTGAATAGAAATAGGGATTTGAATGGCCAAATCATGATTCTTAACTTGGTTCTTGATTCCAAGGACTAGGTTAGGATAGTTTAAGCCTAGAGAATGCTAGATGGTCATTTATGGCTCAAAAATAACCATAGAATCCATAGAAAATGGACTTTAAGAATAGTTGGAGTTATGTGATTCTGGACCTAGATTTATGCCCTAAGAGAATTCATAGGTTGTAAAAGAGTTACAACAAGTTTAAGGGCATAGATTAATGTTAGAAATCACTTAGAATCCATGAGAAAAGGATTGGAAATTGGTTTTTTAACCAATTATGCAGAAAACGCATTCTGCAGAATTGCTGTCGCATGGAGAGCGCCTAGGCACCCACTATAGAGCGCCTAGATGCCCAGAGTTCAGGGAAGAATGATTATGCAGCAGGGCGATGAGTGCCTAGACGCTAAAGATATGACACCTAGACGCCTAGAGCATATTTCATCAGAATCTTTATTTTGATGTTTTCAAGTTCTAGAGTAAATGGAATCATTCATATATGTTTCCTAAAGTGTGTTAAGGCACAAATAGGGATATTTTCAAGTGGAAAATAGTTACCTATCAAGTATGAGAAAGCATAGGCTTTTAAGCATCCTAAAGGAAAGGTTTGCTTTAGGTAATGACATTGCACCTTAGGCAACTTAACGTTGCAATAGATATCACTCAAGATGTGATGAGATAGTGCAATGGAGATAAGTATACTAGGATGAATAATAGTATTCACTCTAGTAGAGATTGAGAAAGGTATGAACCTTAGAAGATCCAAGAATAGCGGATTATCTTGGGAAGGTACCTAGAACCTTAAACAACGAAGAGTTGTAAGTAAGAACCACTCTTGAGTTAGATTCACTTGAGTGGAGACAAGATTGTATATTAGTTCTAAGGAGGGAATGCTTAGGTACTAAGTCTCTAGTTAAGTAGGACTTTGTGTATTGCTAAATACACAATAAGATGAATTATGACTAAGAAGATGTCATAATCATAAGGTATAGTAGAATTGTGCAATAACTCATGTATTAGCAAAGATGAGTTAGAAGTGCACGATAAAGGGAATTTACTTCCTTAAACACTAATGAAAGTATGGAAGTTAAGTTCTTAAGCATTCCATAAGTTTGGAATAATTAAAGAGGTCTTAAGCATTCCATGAGTTTGGAATAATTAAAGAGGTATCTGGAACCTTAAGCACATAAGTGTAGTATAAGCTACTACTAGAAGTGTGATGGAAGGGAAAGCTAGATACAACCAGAATAAGTATGTTATACTTATCTAGAAGCATGACTTACTCGCTTTAGTTAAAGTTGAGTTAATTATGCAAAGTTTTAGAGAAATGCTTATTTATTTCCTTAAGCAAGGGTATATGAGGCATTAGTTAAGATAGACTCTTTCACTAGGATGAGTCGAGTCTATAGGAAAGTTAAGATGGTGTTTATATAAGAGATAAATATAACACTAAGCTTTTCACACACTAGTTAATTAATCTAGTACGTATGTGAAGAGTAAGAACCTTAGTGCAACCAAGATTAGTGGTGTGCCATAGGTGAGTACCTAACACCTCAGCAACATAGTGTTGCATTAGAAATCACTTAAGAGATATGAGTGATGAGGTGGAGTTTAGGTACAAGTATGAGAAATGGTCTGGTAATGTTTACCTGAGAATGTAAAGTTATATGACGCGAGGTCATTTAGCTAAGAAGGTAAGGAATTAGAGAAGTTCCTAAAGGGACAAGTATTTCTAACCAAATGCTAAGGTTACATATAGTAGGAGGTTACAAATTCTCCTCGTTACAAAGGGTAAACATAAGAAGCCAAAGTTCCTAGTAGAATATGCTTAGGTCATAAAGGAACTAAGTATATAAGTACGTATGTAAGTCTACGAATTAGTCCAGTAGTATCGATCTTGGTGAGTATCCTTTGATGTTCATTCATGGAGGCAAAAGAAGATAGATGGGTGTCCAAAGGACTTTTGAGAAGGACATAACCTTGATGTCTCGATAGTGCCAAGGCCAAAGGAGTTAAGTGGGAAATCCAAAGACGCTCTTTGAGCACGGATGAAGCCCGAATTTCTCACTGTGCCAGGATATATGTAATGTGAGGATGAGTTTTCCCTCTATTTACCATTGGATGACATACTGAACTAGTTCCTAGCAAACTTCTTTGTTTTTAACATAAACCTTTGCATGTATTTCAAAACAAAACCCTACATTTGCATTTCATCCACATACTCTTAGGATCTTCTTAGGCATAATCATATTACATATCATTCACATTGCATTTACGGACAGTTGTATGGGCATTGTCCGTCACTATTGGTATTTACAGCTGTATGGGCGTTGTATATATTAACAATGTGTAGGCTATCGGTTGATGTCACACTATAAGAAAGTGTGCAATTATGAGAAAAGAGGAGGAAGCTCCTAAGTTAGAATTATAGCATCTGTTATATAATTGTTATATACATTGTTATAGTTAGATGATATTGGAATTGCTTTTACTGAGAATGTTAATTCTCACCCCAGTTGCTATTCCATGTAAATCCAAATGCAGGCACAGATGCAGGTACGGAGGTACAGACCCTGTTAAGGGTAAGAAGACGAAGCGTGAAGACTAAAGTAGTTTTTATTGCTTTAAGTAGACAGAACTTATGTAATCAGTTTATATTGGTTCTGTATGTTTTATGTTATATGTATTACAATAAGCCCTTTTGTGGCTAAGTTTGCATATATATATGTATGAGGTTTAAGTTTTTCCGCAATCTCTCAAGGCTTTCTATAATTACTCAGTTGTGATTATGGATATATGTGAGTATGTAGTATAGAAGTGACGTTTCTAGTACTGGTTATCTTTATATATCTATGTCTAACTAAGATATATCTAGATATCTGTATTAGGATGTTACAATAAAAGTCCTCAAAAGAAGGTTGTTTAATAGATTTAGAAAGATCAAACTCAACCTTATTATCACCAACAGTTAAAGACAATTTCTCATTTTTAACATCAATAATAGCACCAGCAGTAGCTAAGAAAGGCCTACCAAGGATAATGGGGATTTGGGAATCCTCCTCCATTTCAAGCACAACAAAATTAGCAGGTTTGAAAAACTTACCTACTCTAATAGGAACATCCTGCAAGATGCCTACTGGGTTCTTGACGGACCGATCTGCCAACTGAAGCGAAATAGTTGTGGGTTTCAGCTCACCTACCTCCAACTTCTTGCACACAGAAAAGGGCATAAGACTAACACTAGCCCCCAAATCACACAGAGCTTTATCAAAATTTGTGTTGCCAATCAAACAAGGAATAAAGAAGCTACTTGGATCTTTTAGCTTAAGAAGCAATTTATTTTGAATTAAAGCACTACACTCCTCGGTTAGAGCTACGATCTCATATTCCTCAAGCTTTCTCTTATTATACAAAATGTCCTTAAGAAACTTAGCATAGGTAGGCATTTGTTTCAATGCCTCAGTGAATGGTACATTAATGTAAAGTTTCTTTAGGACGTCTAGGAACTTCCCAAATTACCTATCTAGCTTGGCCTTAGCCAATCTTTGAGGGAAGGGAACTGGGGGTTAGTAAAGTTCAGGGGATACATACTTAGACACCTTTTCATTATTTTTCTCCTCGTCTAAGGGTTATGTCTTAGTCTCTTTTTCTTCATTCCCCTTATCATTGTCACTCTCACCATTACCCTTAGGATCCTCCAATTTCTTTCCACTTCTCAAACTCACTGTGGTGTCCCGAGGTTGATGAGGGCGGGGAGTGGACGCCGGTGCATGAGAAGCACGTACAAGGAGCGGCTCCTGGCATGCTTCTAGGCGAAGGGTCCCATGAATGAACTGAATACGCACCAGAATAAGAGGGATTCAAAGACTGTGCAGGTATGAGACTGCATAGTTGAGGATGGCTTAAAGGAATTGATTAGGCATAGCCATATCAACAAGTTGCAACTTCTTTTCAGGAGCCTAGAACATAAGAACTCTATTGTTAAGCGTGCTTAACCTGGAGCAATTGTGGGATAGGTGACCTCCTGGAAAGTTTCCTAGGATGCGTGTGAGTGAGAACAAAGCACGCTAAAAAGACTCGTGTTGCTCTGTGGAGACACTCGTCAATCCTGCAGGCAGTCCCAGGATGTTACAAATGGTATCAAAGACGGGACCTCTCCCAGTACGGTGTGGTTCAGGGACGAACCAGGCGGAAGCTGGTGGGCATGTGGTGTCCCAGGGTTGATGAGGGCGGGGAGTGGACGCCGGTGCATGAGAAGCACGTACAAGGAGCGGCTCCTGGCATACTTCTAGGCGAAGGGTCCCATGAATGAACTGAATACGCAGCGGAATGAGAAGGATTCAAAGACTGTGTAGGTATGGGACTGCATAGTTGAGGATGGCTTAAAGGAATTGATTAGGCGTAGCCATATCAATAAGTTGCAACTTCTTTTCGAGAGCCTAGAACATAAGAACTCTATTGTTAAGCGTGCTTGACCTGGAGCAATTGTGGGATGGGTGACCTCCTGGGAAGTTTCCTAGGATGCGTGTGAGTGAGGACAAAGCATGCTGAAAAGACTTGTGTTGGTCTGTGGAGACACTCGTCAATCCTGCAGGCAGTCCCAGGATGTTACACTCACAGCCTTGCAGTGTCCACTACGTAGATTTACTTCGGGTTGACCAGGACACTTGCCTTGTTGCCTATGTGCAGTGCTCGCTTGTTGGGCAATCTGAGTTTCTAACATCTTGTTATGAATGACCAAATTGTCAACCTTACCTGACAACTCTTTAATTGCCTCAGTCACAACTTGCCTATGCTGCCTAAACTCCTCATTCTGCTTAGATTGACTCTCAACAAAATTCTCTAGAAGAGACTCGAGTCGAGATTTTTGTGTAACACCCTCCATAGGGCATCACATTTTATTCTAAAAACTTAAAACCTAAAAATCATTTTATAAAAGCCTTGAGTTCTAAAAGATAAATTTTAAAATTTCTTTTCACGGAAACATAAACTTACCAAAAATCATAAGTAAAACTGAAATTAAATTGAACTGATTAATACACATATTATATATACCACAAAATATTCAATAACAATTTAAATCATAAAATTTACAGACTCAGAGAAATAGTAGCAAACCCAATGATAGGTACTACTAATAGCACGGTAAAAACACTAACGAGAAAACTAAACATACATGTTCTATTTTCTTCACCAATTGCATCCGATTGAAGTCTAGAAGATCACTCCTCGATGTCGTCCCCAATTTCAGAATATTGCCTCCAATAGGTCTAAGAAAACTCGTTTCACCTACTATACGAATTTGAAGAATACAAACACAATAAACAATACAGCAAAGAGGTGAGATCCCCTTTCACCAATACCAGGATGGTAGCAAAGAATGATAAGAATGACGAAGTCATTCCATATACACAAATATCACAAGTATAATCATGTTATCAATTTACAAATAATTCTAATAAACATATATTGAAATAAAATGAACAACAATTATATTACCATAACAGATAAAACAATTAATACGATAAATCATATTATCACATCATGCATAATAATTCAAATAAACACATCATACATAATATCACAACAATATAAACATCAACAATATATCAACAATAAACATCCATAATATACATATATAATGATTATGTCCCCATAAAATATACCTCGACAATGCCACAACAGTATGTACACAGACTATGCATATGCACAATGCACCATATTCCTACTCCATGGAGCTAACCAAATTTTGGATATGAATGGTCCAGAAGATCTGCCACCCACAATGACAGTCTAAACTAGACGCGAGACATAAATAGTGTTCGTCGGGACAATACGCCAGTGCGTTGCAACGGTACATCACCATGAATAACCACGCCCTGACGTCCCCAGCAGATCACCCACCTGGATCACACTATCCAGCTCTCATTCGCTCCAAAACAACAAAAGCCATCACAACCATCGACTATGCATACCCACTTGATGCCTATATATGAACCGTAATTACATAAATGCCATTAAAACTCGACAAATCTCGAATATAGTACGTCCCACCTAACAGTACTATTTCTCAATCTATCCGGGTCCACCACTTTGACCTGACAGTAAAACTCGCTGTTTTAGTCAATTGCGTAGAAATTTTATCGCGTTTTCACAATTTCATCGTTTTTACAAACATTTTTAAATCGCGTAAATATATTTTGCTGTTTTTAAAATCGCGTACTGTTTTAAAATTGTTTTCTCAATCGCATAAAATTTTTAAATCGTTTTCTTCACCGAATAGTCTTAAAATCTCTGTTTTAAAACTAAGTAAGCTATTTTCACTACTTTAAAATTACGTAAAATAATTTTCCTTACGTCTTGAATTTATTGCAAAACGTTTTCTTTTAATTGTCTATTTTTAATAAAATTTGACAGTATTTTGGTCTATAAAATCTACTAAAATTATATTTTCTACGTTTTCTCTCTAAAAATTCATTTACTTGGTTTATTATTCCTAAATTCACTTTAGAAATTTCTACTATACTTTAAAATTCAAAAGCAAGTATTTTTCAAAGGTTTTGTTCATTTTGTTACTATATCACCTTTCTAATAGAATTTGGTTTACTTCTTTAATTCTTGAAAATTCATTACAAATGCATTCTTATTATATAAAACATCAATTCTACACTTAGAAAAATAATTTTTGGATTGACTACACTTTTATTAGGCATGTTGGCCGAATTCCATAAAATGTTGGCATTTGATCTTTGGATCATTTTTCTTCTTCTAAATCATTTTGTAATTCATTCATTAACCTAATTCCATTAGATCCTTTCTTTAGAAAATGATTGAGAACATTTTGGTTCTCTTTTTATTGGATGAGGCCATGAGCCTCTATTGTGTTCTTTGGAACACTCATGCAATCCTTTACAAGTTAATCACATCCTAAGTAATAAACATGCATATATCACACATGCAAAATATTTTAAAACTTGTAGACATGCATGCAATAATTTTTAAAGCTTGTAGACATGCATAAAGTAATATCAAACACAAGTAAGAAAGTTTTTAAACAATCAACACAAGTGAATCCTCATGGATTCTTCACACACATACAAGTCCACTCCTCACCACCAACACATGGTTGATGAGGGTAATCTCCCTCTTACCTCTTGAAGAAACCTCCAAAGTTCCTTGTATGTCTCCTTCAAGTAAACTTTCTCCATCAAGAGCTTCCTGAAAATCAAAGAAAACATGCAATATTAATACCTAAGGCTCTAAACTAAAATAATCATGGATTAACATCATGATTAGAACTTTGAAATGGATAGAAACATGAAGATTAAAGAATCCTACCTTCAAGGCTTCAAACTTGGGCTTTGAAGAACAAGATAGAAAATGGATGATTCAAGCTTAGATTTCAACTACAAAGTATCTTGAGATGAACTAAGGAAGCAAGATATAAGGTAGTTTAGAATTATAGAAGGGTGAATGAGGAAATTGGGTGGGGAGGCCGTGAGGTTGAAGAAGAAAATGAGAAGGAAAATTTGAGAGCTTTGCTTGTTTGATAGTTTTGGAGAAAAGTGAAGACTTTGATTAAATGAAAACAAATCTCCTTTTTACTATGCATGGCTGTGAACCACTTTGGGAGAAGGAGATAAATATTTTTGGTTTTGCTTCCTCCAAATGCATGGCCGTAAATGCATAGAGAATGAGAATGAATTGCAGTGTAGAAATTGCCTTCCTAAAGGCATGCATTGCCGTAAATGCACATGAAAAGAAGCCACCAAAATTGACTTGTCTTACTTGGCTCAATTAATAAAAGGTGATAAGAATTGAATTGTGATATTTTCCTCACAAAAGCTTGCTTGGCCATGGGATACAACAAAGAAAAACTATCAATATTGAGTAGTCTTCATTTTGTTCAACTTAAGCTTTCTACGTGATTTTCACAAAGTGAATTGGTCATTTAGAGCAATTTGCTCTTCTCCTTCACCGTAGAATCAATAAATTTCAAGAAGTCCAAATTTGTTTAATAGCTTGTTTCCTATTGGTCCTTAAAGAGTCAAGCCATTATTCTTGACCAATTTCCATTGGTTGAATATTTACTAACTCGATTCCTATTGGTTACTATTTTTGTTGACCAATTTCTATTGGTGCACACTGTATATTTTCTAGTATACCTTAACCAACGAACAATAATTACTATTTATAAAGTCAATGTCTATTGTCCAATGGGTAATAAAATATACATAGATTTTTCTCTTGTACTAACAGAGTAGCAACTATTATTGATCATTTCTCTACTGATTACCCTTGATGAGTCACAGAGTGAGTCATCAAAGAGAAACTTCTAGAACGTGTGACTCACTACGATGAGTCAGCATGATGAGTCACTAGCTGAGTCAGCATGATGAGTCACTAGCTGAGTCAGCATGATGAGTCAGCGTAGAAACTTCTAGAACAGGTGAGTCAGCATGCTGAGTCACTGACTGAGTCAGCGTGGAACCTTCTGGAACGTGTGACTCACTACGGTGAGTCACAGGGTGAGTCACCGCTTCTGGAACCTTCCAGAATGTGGCGAGTCATCGGTGCTGAGGTGTCACGCCACGTGTCAAGCTTCCATTGGTCCTTAGCGATGAGTCACAACCACCAACTTTGACCAGCTCCTTATTAGTCTATGTGTAAAGCACTTGATGACTAGGCGCGCTGACGATGCGTCTTCTATAACAGTCTGGAACATGTGAGTCACTAGGCTAGTCACCTAGCTGAGTCACCAACGATGAGTCATCATCTAGAACATTCTAGAGTGAGTGACTAGGCTCGCGTCTAGAATCATCTACTAGATATATTTTTTTTAAGAAAGATATCATCTAATGGATAATAAAACATACCCCGATTTTATTTGTTAGATAAAATCGTAGGAAAATAAAACTTTAAAAACTGTCTCCGGTTTCGGGTTTAGTAAGATCCTCCGACTCTGAATCAACAGTACAAAGCTTTCTGGCTAATAAAAATTTTTATTTTTTCAGGCCCTCAGGCCACACACACCCAAAATATCGAAATATATTAAATATTCAAAATATATCAAAAAATATAATATAATATTCAAAATATCTCAAAATATCTTAAAATATCTTAAAATATCTTAAAATATCTCAAAATATCTAAAATATAATAAAATATTCAAAATATCTTAAAATATCTAAAATATATTAAAATATTCAAAATATCCGAAATACCACAAAAATTCACAAAAAACATAATAATTGTGAAACTCATGAAAATCAAATCAGATTAGTAAAAATAATTAAGGATTGAGAGAAATAAATAGAATACGAAGGCTTATATATATACTGCCCAAAATAATATTAAAATAATAAAAAACGTATAAACTCCCAAAAATTCCTAAAAATCACATAAATTATAAAATTCACAGAAGTTGAGTCGGATTACTCAAAATAATTTAGAATCGACGAAAACAAATAAAATACGTATTTTTCGGAGTGTTACATTTTGTACCTGTTGGAATCCAAAAGAGGGTTTAGCACCACCTTGCCCAGCTTGGTATTGACTATTCCAATAGGAGAAGTTGGGATGTGACCTCCAACCGGGGTTGTAAGTTTGGGAATATGGATCATTCCTCCCCTTTTGGTTGAAGTCATGAAAATTGTGGCATGATTCAACTTGCTCCACCGATGTACCTTACGAGGACCCAATTCCAACTTGGCATTCAACACCCATGTGTCCCTGCGCTCCACAAATCTCACAAAAAATTGTTAGAAGCACATATGGCATTAACATGGGCTTTTTCAAGCACGTCAAAATGTTTATTCAAAGAATCAAATTTTGACATAATTAAATCAACCCCGTCTACCTCAAACTTACATCCTGAGAGTTTTCTCGGGTTATTACCTCTTTCATTTGCCCATTGGTGATGATTAGAGGCAACACTCTCAATGATTTCATAAGCTTCTGTCAGTCTTTAATTCATCAAAGCTCCACCAACTGCGGAGTCTAGAGACAACTTCGAAGAATATTCTAGCCCATTGTAAAAGGTGTGGACAATCAACCATTTGTCTAACCCATGGTGTGGGCAGGCTTCCAGCAAGGCCTTATATCTATCCCAAGCTTTCGACAATGACTCACCATCTTTCTGAACGAAACTTATGATTTGGGTCCTAAGATGAGCAGTCTTAGATGGTGGGAAGAATTTGTTCAAGAAAGCTTGCTCCAATTGGTCCCAAGTAGTGATTGTCTCAGCGGGAACTGACTTCAACCAAGCTCTAGCTCTATCTCTCAATGACAATGGAAATAGGCGGAGACGAATAGCATCAACAGAGGCGCCTTCAATCTTGAAGGTCTCACAAAATTCCAAGAACATATCCACATGATCATTTGGATCCTCTAATGGCAATCCTTCAAACTGGTTCTGCCTTATCATAGAGAGTAAAGCAGGTGGTATAGTGAACTGTCTAGCTTCAATGTCTGGCTGAGCAATTCCAAAACGCAAACCCCGAGCATTAGGGGCTGCATACTTCTTGAGGGGTCTATTATCAGCAGGTGCAGCCATGACAAGTGTTGGCTTAAGTATTTCTCTCGCTCTTTGCCTTTGTTGTCTTCTCCTTCTGCGAAAAGTTCTTTCAATTTCAGGATCTGCTTCTTCAAGAGTCCCAGAACGTCTAGTATTTCGCATAAACAAGAGAAATTACCTGCAAAGAGGCAAAGAGAAACCAAGAAAGTAGTAAAAAGGTTTAAAATAATTAAATTAAAACTAAATTGATATTCAAGAAAAACACAATCCTCGGCAACGGCACTAAAAACTTGATGTGTCAAATCCGTAAGTGTACGGTTTCATCGTCAAGTAATAAAAAGATTGAATCCACAGGGACTATGTCTATGAATACTAATTAATTAATTAATTCAATTAAATTAAACAAAACGAATATAATTGTTGAGTGATAAGAACGTAGTAACCGAGCAATTAAATAAAAAAATATTAAAGTGCATAGTTGAGATCGAAAACAGCAAATTGTTTAAGAAAGGTTTTCATATTTAAGAAAGCTTCTAGGATTGGGGATAACCACGATGATACAAGACTCCTAATTGACAATCCTTTTATTTAAACTAAAATTCAATTGAAGGTGAATTACCCTAAATTAGTTAATGTTCTTTTTCAAGAGCCAAGAACCGTGCCCAATTAAACTAATTCCAACTCTCGTGGTAATTGAATCTAAATTGAACCCATTACACTTTATGGTAATTCATTAAATCCTCGAAAAGCTAAACCTACTCTCGTGATTTAGACCTTAAGCTCAATTCTTATGGTTCCAACACCTAGGTTCACCTCTCAGTACATCCCTAGATATTTATGAGATGCAAATAAGTGGTCAGCGAATTCACATGAATAAGTGCAATAAGGATTGAATCAAAGAACATTCGAAATTAATAAAAAGGGTAAACAAAGTCAATTAATCATCATCAATGTATCAAAGGGCATTGCCCAATCCCAGAAACAAAAGGAACTACTCAGACATGGAGAAGAAGAAACCAAAAATTAAGTTCAAAGGCATTCAAACCCGTAATCGAAGAGAGAAGAGAGGAAGATGAAGATGAAGAGCCTCCAATGTGCCTCTTTCTAAACCAAATTCAAACTCTAATATTGTCTTCAGAACAACTATATATACCCCATGAGTTAAAACTGATCCAAGCCCATAAAAAAAAAAGAGAAAAACAAACTTAAAAAGCTGACATGCACCCCGATCCACGGCTGTGGGTAGTTCCACGGCCAGGTCGTGGATCTCTCTGTTTGAGATCCACGGTGTAACACCCTGAAAAATATTTGCTTAATCATGAATAGTCATTTTATAATATTCTTGATTTTTAGGAATTTTTTTGGAATTTTCAGGAAACGACGAATATTTTAATATATTCTTCGTTTTACGTGCACACTGAACAGAAACCTGCTGAAGTCAGTGTAACTCTCCGAAAATAATTTTTTTTACCACAAATAGTCATTTTCTAATATTTGTGATTTATGTGAATTCTTTCGGAATTTTTCGGAAACGACGAATATTTTAATATATTCCTTGTTTTGCGTGCATATTGAGCAGAGTTGGAAAAATGACTGTAATACTTCAAAAATTGGGAAATGATTAGACGAATAGTCGTTTTATAATATTTGTAATTTTTGAGAATTTTCTAGGATTTTTCCGGAAACGTCAAATATTTTAATATATTTCTCGTTTTACGTACGCACTGAGCGGAACTGGAGAAACGCGATGTTTTCTCCGTCGACCTTAAACTATGGACATATCGAAGGGGATCTTACTAAACCTGAGGCTGGACACAATTTACAAGATTTCACGTTTTTTGAGAAATTAATAGACAAAACAAAATAATACTGCGTAAAATTTATCTATCCGATTAATTAATACTCACTTCTGTCAGCTGTAACTATTATCCATTGGATAATAGCATATAATAAAAAACTTATCACATTATCCTAATGAAATCTACTTTATGTCTAATAAACTCACTTTAATTCAAATTTAATGTATTATAATTAAAGCTTCTTTGAGAAGCTTTGACCAATTAAAGACTAAAATGCCCTTAGCTTCCAAGGGAAGCCAAAACACTCTCCCTCTTCTCTCTCCATACTCCACGGCTGAAGCTCATTTGGGGGGGAAGGAAATTAGTTTCACTTAACTAATTACACATCACACAAATTCAAATTAACCTAAAACACTTTCTCTCTCTACCTTCATCTCCTTTCTTCACAAAACATTTTCTCTTCCTTCTCTCTAGGAGAGCTCATGGCAGCCCTCTCTCCCACATCTCATTCATCACAAAATTTCCAACTAACCACATTTTCTTAATCCTCTCCCTCTCCTAAACACCTTTCTTGCTAGGAGCTTCTTGAAAATCCACCATCTTCATCACTTTCTTCAAGCTTCAAGGTTAGGGTTTTTGGGTAAGCTTCAAGACTCTTCTCCTCTTCTCTTCATTTTTGGTTTCAAGGGTCTTTTAATGACCATCTACATTCCATTTTTCAAGTCCTTAGGCTATTCTAACCAAGTTGAAATTTCTAGGGCTTTGGCTGGCACCAATCAGAAATTGTAAGGAGATTCTTAGGGGTTTCTCTTGATTTCTTCACTTGGGTAAGAGGAAGACACTCCTCCTCAACCTCTATTAGCATCTAGGAACCTTGATTTTGTTGTTTGTAAAAAAAACCCTAATGAGGGTTATTCTTTAATTTGATGACTATTATGTTTACATGTTGATTTTATGATATTTATGACATTGGATTGATTGGTTGTGTATATTAATATTTTGGATTGGATTGGATGACTTGGAATGGAAGAAAATAAATTGGGAGTGCCTCTTGGGAGGTCATGGTTTTTGAGCCCAAAAATTGGGGTTCTTGGTGAACCAATGCAACAAGTGAAGGACTAAGTAAATTAAAGGTGTAATTTACAATTGATGACTTGAAAAGATTGGGAATTGGATCCCTTGAGAGGCCACGGCCTCTAAGGCCTTTGGAGGCTTAATCATGCAATTTTTAGTAACTTTAAAACTTAAGAAATAAAGTGGCTAAACTCTTAGGTAATGAACTAGAAAAATTACCAATTGAAAGAATTGAAGATAATTGGGGACTTCATAAATTTTAAAGAACCAAGAATGAGATTGTCATAAGACTTGGGTAATTTCAAGAGAACAAGAACAAGAGAGTGTGAGATTTTAAGAGCTTAGAATAAATTACCAAGTGTAAGAGAATGAATTACATTAGAGAAATCAAACTAATTATGAGAATCAAATTAAAGATGAACCTTGTGGGAAGAGTAAATCTTAAATAAGAATGCATAATGGACCTTAAAAAAATATATTACCTTAATTGATTTCAATATTGTGCGATTATGGGTCCATGTGAGTGACCAATGATGTGTTGATGTTTATCTTGGCCAAATGTGGCATATTATGGAATAGTATGTGATGTTGACCATGCATGTTCATGCATAGAGTCTTATGCATTGTGAATGTCCTGTGGATTATTATAAGGCCAAGTTGCCTAGGAGATTGAACACACCTTAGTGCGGGTGTGAGTAGACTAGTGTAGGTCATGTTACAACCTTGGGGGTGTCGGGGTGCGGGTACCTCGCAATGGATAGTTAGTAGCTCTCCTGTCCGTGGGGCAAACTGATGCAAACGCACCGACGATCCGGACCGAGACACTATCCTATATCATGATCTAGCGTAGACTATCAGTACAATGCCTGAATGTGCACGTGAAAAACTGTTGAGTTATAGCACTTTGGTCGCAGCAGCCGAGTTGCAGACGTGTCTACTGATCTTTCTCTCCGACTGTTTGAGTCTAGCTCCATGGAGTAGGATTTTGAATACCGTGTGCATGTGCATCATGAGATGTTATACCATATGAAAATTACTGCTTATGTGGATTTGAACTGTTCATTTATTGTTATGCTGACTGTCTGCCTGGAACTGTATACCAGCTTACTAATGTATTCACTGTTATTTATTATTGTTATTATTTTTGGAATGCTACATGGGTGCGATGTGTCGTATTGGTTTTTGGCTGCTATAATTGGTAATGATGGTAGGATGTCTTACCTCTTTTCTGTATTTCTATTATTTGCTGCCTGTGTGTATATGGCATCTATCAAAGATGATGGCAAAGAGGTTAAAACTTCCGATTTTCTTGACTTCTGGCCTGATCAAGACTAGTACCTACTGTGGAGCATGGAGGCACGCATGCGCGGATTTCTGGGTGATGTGCGTCTGACCTTCCTTGGGGGGCCAGAGTGTTGGCACATCAACTTGAGTTCCGATCGTTGTAACACCCCTTTGGAGGATGTCACACATAAAAGAAAATAAAAGAAATAGAAATAAAATCTACCCAAGTTGTAAAACATTTGTCAAATAATAATATGGGTCGTAAAGTAATTCCTGATAGACAGTTTAATAAAAATAAAAGATTTCAGAAAACATAAAATAAATAGAACAACACCACTCATAATATACATATGTTTTAAGTTATAAGTTATACAAATAATTTACAACTACAATTACAAATATTTAAACAGAAACAGTAAATAAAAACAGTAAAGGAGTTAATATATACATTCATACGCAGACGCGTCCAAAAAACATCAAGCATATTTACTCCTCTGAAGGATCACTCTCAACCTGAAAATGATCATCAGGGGACAAATATCCTAGAAGCCTCGACTCTCGGCGATAACGTGATCGCGCAGTCGATATGATACTTATGTCACTAGGCTCCATGGTCATACCACCAAAATGACGCCTAATGGATAAGGGTAACTCTAAGTGTAGAAACACTGTCGTAGTCATGATCGGCTCTCCATCAAACCTATGACGTAAGGTCACAGTCATCCGTCCCGCATATGTCACCGAGTCTCTATCTCCTCTCATGTGCCACGATAGAGATCCACCATGAAACTCTAGCGTCACGAACCCCAAAAATCCGGGCACCGCCATACCAAAACTAATCAATCCAATGGATATGGATGATCAGATGGTTCTTGATCGTAAAACTGGTCGTCGGTTTGCTGATCTTCCTCCTCCTCGGGGTACAAGACCTCAAGAGGCTGTTCCTCTTCTTCTTCCTCAAACTCTTTATCGCACAAAGTAAATATACAAGAAACACATACAATAAAGAGGTAAGACAATCTAAAATCACCACAAACATGGCCAATAAGAAGACGACAAATATCATATATACAGTTTATGCAAAACAAAAAAAAGCTATAACAGAAATAATAATGGAATAGAGTAAAGCTTAGATATCATAACATTACATAACATCACAGATATAACACAGATAATAAAAAAGAACACGATAAAACAATATCACGGATAGAATAAAATAAGAAATAGACAACCATCATAATAATTACCGGATAAAGATAAATAGAGAAAATGGAATAACATCCAAGATATAACCGGATAAAGATAAATAGAGAAAATGGAATAACATCCAAGATATAATCATATAAATACATAAGACATATACACTATCCTACTCCATGGAGTTAAACACAAACAGATATCAGAGAGAATGACTTGCAAAATCTATTAGTACCACGGCTGCCCAACCAACTATCACGCTGTCACACGTTGCGTCAATAGCCTACGACACTGGGAATCCACCATCCAGGCGTAGTATAGTTCACGGTCTCCCGTTGTGGCACTATAGGCAATGTACTACTAGACTTTACAAACCTCGATTAAATATAGTGCGTGTCGAGTCCATTAGTGTGCTATCGGTTTACCACGGCCCAGCGGAGCTACCAACTGTCCATATATGGGATCCCGTACACTAAAGTCTCCAAGTTCATTAGAACAATGAACCACACTACGTTTATCGCATCGACAACACGATGTGATTCGTCTCGTCAACCAAAACACCAAAAATTGGCATAAAGACAATACATAATTCCAAAAATATAAAATTACGAAAATGCCCTCAAGATAATAATATGCCTCAATGGCAGAAAATAGAAAGCACTGTACGCGTTCTCATTTTCCTGACAGCGAAAAATCCTCAAAAGCCTGTACGGGTTCACATTTTCCCGACAGCGAAAAATAAATACAGTAACGGTCAATCGCGTAGAAATTTTATCGCGTTTTCAAAATCTCGTCATTTTTATAATCGTTTTGAAATCGCGTAAATATATTTTTATGTTTTCAAAATCGCGTAGGATTTTTAATACGTTTTCTCAATCGCGTAAGATTTTTAAATCATTTTCTTGACCGAATTCCTTAAAAATCACTGTTTAAATAAACAGAAATACTAAATAATACTTTTAAACTACGTATAATATTTTTCATACCGTATACTGTCTTTTGGACATCTTTTCTATCTTATTTGTCCGTTTTTACTAAAAATTGACAGCATTTTGTTTAGAAAATTATATTAATGGTTTCCTAATTTTACCATAAAAATCCTGTTTATTAAATTTTTAAACCATATAATTAATCCTTTTGAAAACTACTAACATGCTTCAAAATACAGCATGAGCTATATGTTAGAAATTTTCAAAAGTTACTGTATTTCTCCTTACAGTAAAAATCATTAGTATTAACCTCTTAAACTTAGTTCTAACCACTTTATTTCTTTAAAACTCATTGTAGAAAATTTACTTTAACTTGTATTGCTTCTTCTTGATTGAAAATAGTTTGGAATTAATTTTAGAAATCATGAATACCTAATTTGGTGCATGTTGGCGAATTTGATAAAAACTTTGCATTTGATTTCTAAATTGTTTTTCATCTTCTAAATACATGTTAAGTCTCTTGTATTGTCTACATTGATTAAATCATTACCTTAGAAAATAATTTTAGAAATCAAAATGTTGAAGTTAGACTTGTTGGCCGAAAATGTAAGGTTATGCCATTTGATTTCCAAATTCATTTTTCTTGACTTAAACAACTTGAAACCTTCTTAATTCTCCTAGGTTAATTAAATCACCTTTTAAGAAAATTAAGAGAACATTTTGGTTCTCCATTTTGTTAGTGGCCGTGAGCCATCATGGAGTGTTCTTTGGAACACACATGCATTCCTTGACATGTTGTTCACATCCTATACATTATCATGCAATTCTATACTTTATCATACAATTCTAACACATGCAATATTATCAAAGCTTGTAGATATGCAACTTAAAGCTTGTAGACATGCAAATTATTACAAACAACAAATAGGAAAGCTATTAACAAATACACAACCACATCAAATAAGCTACTAACAAGCACAAACATGAATCCTTATGGATTCTACAATCACAAAATCAAAACTCCATCTTCTTACCACCATCCATAGGTGATAAGATTTGTCTTCCTCTTACCTTAAATGAAGACAAATGGTTTTTCTTTCACTCCTCCTAGTATTCGGTTTCCTCCACCAAAGCACCTAGCAACTCAAACGAAATTCTACAAGTTACTAACCATGAAAAAGAACCTAAACCATGGATAGATCATGGCTTAGAACTTTGAAAAAGAAGAAAGAAAAGAAAAGCATGAGATTTCACCTTCTAGGTAAAATTTTCAAGATTGGTTTCCAAGCTCCAAATGCAAGAATTTGTAAGAACTCTCAACTAGAGATGTTCTTAGGATGGTGTTTAGGTTTAGAAAAGTTGGTTAGATGAAAATTTGGATGGTTGGAGGGTAGGGTTCTTGTCTTGGCCGAATGGTGAAGAGAAAAGACAAGAATGGTGGCTAGGGTTTTTGGAAGAGAGAGAAGAGAGAATTTTGCATGCAAGCAAAGTGAAGAATGACCTCCCACCTCCCTTGGCCGTAGCTCTCAAAGAGCATGCAAGGTGTGCAACTTGCTTGGCTTCATCCAAGCCCTTGGATGCATCAAAGGTTAGGATTAAAGCTTGCTTAACAAACTTGTCTCCTATTGGTTGGTTAGTGATGACTCCCCAAGCCTAGTCACACTGCTCATTAATTATCAGCTTAGTCAGCTAGCTGAGTCAGCTTGTTCTGGAAAGTTCTACTGCTAATGATGTTTAATTAAGCTACTAAGTTAACTGTATTAGCTAAACGTGGGTCCCGCAAAATATTTCCGGTCCATCATGTCATTTTATTATATTGACTAATAAAATAATATTATAATATTATAAAATTATTTTATTTGACAAGAAAATCCTAAAAATTAAAAGATTATTTATCGTCTCATTTAGAATCGGGTTGAGTAAGATCCCCCAATTCTAAATAATACAATAAGATTTCCCGGCCCTAAAAATATTATTTTCTGCCTCGAGCAAATCACACAAAAAGTCCATATAAAATCACAGACAGTAATATCGGACATTAAATCAAGTAGAAAACAATTAAAAACAGCAAAAACAGCAAAAACAGCACGTTCGGGACGTAATGGTCATTTTCCTATTTTTTCCCACAACGTAGCTAACTGTTCAAAAAGTTCAAACAAAATTACAGACAGTATTAATTGTCTGTATATCTTCCAGAAAAATTAAAATAGTAGCTCAAAAAAACTTTTATTTTACCGTCTCGGAACAAATTACGTAAAAAGACCAAATAAAATTTGAGCCTGTATAAACGTATTTATATTTCATACAGAAATCGAGAAACAGTAAAATAGGGACACAACGGTCATTTACACAATAACTTGAAAAACGACAAACAGTACATTCGAAATATTTTCTAAAAATTGGGGCGTTACAATCGTTGCGTCTATCTGGGAGACGTGTCGATTTCTTTGGCCTGGAGACGTCATGAAACGCCGATCTTTACCTGCTATATCAGCCTATGCTTGGAGTTTTATCTGCCCATTCGAGAGATGTGGGGTGACCATTATTACACCTCGCAGGAGGACTATTTTGATTACACTGCTCGGGCTCCTACCCGTGGCTTTATGGTTCCGATGGAGGTTTCCTCTGACGAGGAGGACCCCGCTGAGGATCCTGATACGGTCCCTCCTCCTCTGAGGGACTGACTTTTCTGGTAGCTGCTGATGGCTGCCAGTGTTTTATTTTGGGGGCCTGATGTTTTGTATTTTGGTGGGCTGTATATTTTGATATCTGGGAATGTATAGTTATGATCATTTGGGCAGGTATAGTTTTGTTTTTTTTGGAAATTGCCAGGCTTGTATCTAAAGTACAATTGATATTTAAATGTATGTATATGCGTATTATTCAGATGTGAGTTTTATTTCCTGTCTTACTCTTTACTATTGTTTAAGTTTTGTCACTTAGTTTATTAATTAACAAAAAAAAAATACATACTGCCATTTTACTCACGTATTAAAGCATCGAACAAGTTAACTTTAAACTAAATGAATCGGGTCTTAATTCAAAATTTTTTTATTTTCTGTATTTTCATTTATGTTTAATAATGTGACGTTCCCTCTAAAAAAAGAGGGGTGTTACATTAAGTTGGTATCAGAGCCCCGGTTTATATTTTCTTTGGGTCTTGTGTGTGTCTCTGTCTTGTTTGTGTTGTGTGAATCTCTATGATTGGTATTCTAAATGGATGCATCTGACTTTCCTTATGCTTTTCAGTTAACCTAATTTAACGAAGAGCGAGATGGCGAGAGGTGAAGAAATAGCAGCCGCTATAGAAGCAATGCAGAGGATGGCGGAAGTCATCGCGCAACAGAATAAGCGTGCTGTTCAGCAACATGAGAGAGCTACTCAACAGCTCGAGGCGACTACCGATGCGCAAAACTTAGCAGAATTTTGTCGCCACAACCCTTCACAATTCAAGGGGGGAATTTGACCCAAACAAGGCTAGTTTGTGGATCAAAGAGCTGGAGAAAGTCTTCCATGGCATGAACTGTACCGAAGACAAGAAGGTGAACTATGCTACCTTCATGCTTGTGGGCAACACCGAAGATTGGTGGAACGGAGCTCAGAGAGCACTGGAAGCCGAAAGAACTGACATCACGTGGGACGTGTTCAAGAACAGATTCTTGGACAAATACTTTCCTGCAAATGCGAGACATGCGAAAGAGATAGAGTTCCTCAACCTGAGACAGGGGAACATGAAT
The DNA here is from genome assembly GCA_029884605.1 of Ormosia emarginata. NCBI lineage: Eukaryota > Viridiplantae > Streptophyta > Magnoliopsida > Fabales > Fabaceae > Ormosia > Ormosia emarginata. The sequence continues at coordinate 25,905,341 of JAQQTP010000074.1, read as the reverse complement.
GTTAGTGAATATGCGGCTAGATTTGAGAACCTGGAGAAGTTCTCAACGCATTATCAGCATCAAACGAATGAAGCTTGGAAGTGTTTGAAGTTCACTGAAGGGTTGAGGTACGAAGTGAAGAAGGCTGTAATCACTCTGAAAATTAAAGTATTCTCGGAACTGTTGGACACGTGCTGTGAAGTTGAGGCCTTGGAACAAGCTAGAGACTCAAGGAGCAAGAACTTTGGGCCTACGAGGTTCCAAAGAGATGGAGGCAGTGGTTCAAACCGCTTCCAAAAGAAACCCTATTCCCGACCAGCGGGAGATGAGCAACAAACTGGTGGAAGTTCTAGTGGAGATTCTACTGGGAACCAGACTGGTCAGACTGTGGCATATCCCTCTAAATGCCTAAAGTGTGGAAAAGACCATCACACGAGAGACTGCACGATTAAGGGATTTATCTGCTTCAGATGTGGCAAACCGGGTCACATGTCCAGAGATTGCAACCAAGCAAAGGCTGAACCTTCAATCAATGCAACTCAAGCCAAGAAACCGCAAGCCGGAGGTCGAGTTTACACCATGAGCGGAGCTAAATCCTCCGAATCCGAAGACCTGATTCAAGGAGAAGGCACCATATAAGGTAATCTTTTAAAAGTACTGTATGACCCTGGGGCAACCCATTCTTTCATATCATATAACTGTGTACTACAACTTGACTTGCCAATGTCTACCCTACCTTTTGATTTGACTGTCTCAACCCCTACTGAAAAACCGGTACTTACTACCAAAGTCTGTTTGAAGTGTCCTCTAATTGTTGAAGGTCGAATCTTTTCTGTCGATTTGATCTGTTTACCTCTTTCACAACTAGACATAATCTTAGGGATGGACTGGTTGTCTTCCAACCATGTTCTGTTGGATTGCTCTAGAAAAACCATAGTTTTTTCGGTGGATAAGGATTCTAGACACTTGATGGCCAACTAAGTACGAGCTTTCTTAAAAGAAAGAGCTCAAGGATACATGCTACTATCTTCTTTGAAAATCGAGAGCGAGGTTGATCTGAGTACTATTCCAGTGGTGAAGGAGTTTCCTGAGATCTTTCCCGAGGATGTACCTAGTTTACCGCTGACGCGCGAGATAGAGTTTGCTATTAACCTTGTACCGGGAGCTGGTCCTGTGTCTATAGCACCATATCGGATGTCGCCAACGAAATTGGCAGAACTTAAGAAACAACTAGAGGAGCTTTTGGAGTAACAATTCGTCAGACAGAGTGTATCACCCTAGGGAGCGCCAGTATTGTTGGTTCGGAAGAAGGACGGTACCTCGAGATTATGTGTGGACTATAGGCAGTTAAACAAGTTGACAATCAAGAACAAGTATCCACTCCTAAGAATTGACGATTTGATGGACCAACTGAAGGGAGCAGCAGTGTTTTCAAAGATCGATTTGAGATCTGGATACCACCAGATAAGAGTGAAAATGGAGGATATACCCAAGACTACTTTTTGTACCCGATACGGTCATTACGAATACCTTGTGATGCCATTTGGTGTAACGAATGCACCTACTATCTTCATGGACTACATGAACAAAATCTTTCGCCCTTATTTGGACAAGTTTGTTGTCGTCTTCATCGATGATATCTTGATATATTCCCAGAATCAGGAGGATCATGTTAAACACCTCAGCATAGTTCTTCAAATTCTGAAGGAGAAAGAATTGTACGCCAAGCTGTCGAAGTGTGAGTTTTGGTTAGATGAAGTTAAGTTTTTAGGCCATGTGATCTCGAAGGAAGGGATCGCTGTGGATCCATCAAAAGTAGAGGCAGTGTTACAATGGGAACGGCCGAAGTCAGTAACGGAGATTCGTAGCTTCATGGGTTTGGCCAGATATTACAGAAGGTTCATAGAAGGGTTTTCCAAAATTACTGGACCGCTCACTCAATTAACAAAGAAAAACCAAGCTTTTGAGTGGACCGATAGCTGCGAGCGAAGTTTCCAAGAGTTGAAGAACCGGTTAACCACCTCACCAGTATTAGTGCTACCTAATCCGAATGAGCCATTCGAGGTGTACTGTGATGCTTCATACCAAGGATTGGGGTCTGTTCTTATGCAACACAGAAGAGTGGTAGCTTCTGCTTCACGACAGGTTCGAGTGCATGAAAAGAACTACCCAACGCCTGATTTGGAGCTAGCAGCGGTGGTTTTTGCTCTGAAGATATGGAGGCATTTCCTTTATGGAGCGACGTTCAACATTTTTAGTGATCACAAAAGTTTAAAATACTTGTATGACCAGAAGGAGCTTAACATGAGGCAGCGGAGATGGTTAGAATTCTTAAAGGACTATGATTTTCAGCTATTGTATCACCCTGGCAAAGCGAATGTCGTGGCAGACGCCTTGAGTAGAAAGACCATCAACGTTTCTGCCCTGATGATTAAGGAAAGAGACCTCATAGAACAATTTAGAGATGTTTGGTCATTTGTAGAGTTGAAACCAGGAAAATCTGTATGAACATGGTCACTATCTCAAGCGAGCTAATGGAGGACATATGAGAAAAGTAGAAGGCCGATGAATTCTTGCAAGAAGTCAGAGAACTGATGAGACAAGGCAAGAAAATAGAATTCGAGGAAGGAACGGACGGGATCTTGAGATTTCGGGGTAGAGTCTGTATTCCCCGTGACCAAGAGCTTAAACAGTATATTGTGGAGCATACCCACACCAGTATGCTGAGTATGCATCTGGGCATAACAAAGATGTACCAAGACTTGAAGAAGTTGTTTTAGTGGCATGGAATGAAGAGTGACATCACTAGATGTGTATCGACTTGTCTAGTCTGTCAGAAAGCCAAAGTGGAACACCAAAGACCTGCAGGATTGCTGTAACCATTGTCTATTCCTAAATGGAAATAGGACAGCATCGTAATGGATTTTGTCGTGGGATTGCCAAAGACAAGAATAGGACACGACTCGATTTGGGTAATAGTTGATCGACTCACGAAGTCAGCTCATTTCCTTCTGAACAACATAAGGTACAATCTGGAGAAGCTGACTCGACTGTATATTGGAGAGATCGTTAGGCTGCATGGTGTGCCTACGAGTATTATTTCGGATAGGGATCTGAGGTTTACTTCAAAATTCTGGCAGAGTCTACAGGCATCGTTGGGAACGAAATTACGTCTGAGTTCGACGTACCACCCACAAACCGATGGTCAATCTGAAAGAACAATCCAATCTCTAGAAGATTTCTTAGAGCTTGTACTATAGAACAGACTGGAAGGGATGAAATCTTACCATTGATAGAATTCACCTACAACAACAGTTACCATTCAAGTATAGGGATGGCACCCTATGAAGCTCTATATGGACGACGGTGTCAGACACCCTTATGTTGGTACCAAGACGGTGAACAACTCACAATTGGACCGGATATCATTCAACAGATGACTGAGAAGGTCAAAATGGTCCAAGAGAAGATGAAGACTGCTCAGAGCCGGCAAAAGAGTTATGCGGATAAGAGAAGGAAACCCCTTGAGTTTGAGGAAGGTGAGCATGTATTCTTGAAAGTCATACCCACGACTGGGGTCTGCCGGGCTTTGAAATCTAGAAAACTCACTCCAAAATTTCTTGGACCTTACCAAATTGTTCGCCGGATAGGTCCAATAGCTTATCAGATAGCCTTACCCCTTTTTCTTTCCAACATACACAATGTCTTCCATGTGTCACAACTGCGTAAGTATTTACCTGACCCAAGTCATGTTATAGCACCGGACACAGTACAGTTAAAAGTGAACTTGACCTATGAGGCGCCTCCTACGAGAATCGAGGACCGACGGATAAAGCAACTTAGAGGCAAGGAGATCCCATTAGTAAAGGTGATTTGGAATGAAACAACTGGTGATGCAGCTTGGGAACTGGAAGACAAGTTGAAAGAGCAACACCCATATCTTTTCTAAGGTACGTAAAATTTCGAGGACGAAATTCATTTTTAGTTGGGGAGTGTTGTAACACCCTAAAAAGTGTTTGCTTAATCATGAATATTCATTTTGTAATATTCTTAATTTTTAGGAATTTTTCTGGAATTTTTCGGAAACGATGAATATTTTAATATATTCTTCGTTTTACGTGCACACTGAGTAGAAACCTACTGAAGTCAGTGTAACGCTCCGGAAATCATTTGTTTTACCACAAATAGTCATTTTCTAATATTTGTGATTTATGTGAATTCTTTCGGAATTTCTCGGAAATGACGAATATTTTAATATATTCCTCGTTTTGCATGCATATTGAGCAGAGTTGGGAAAATGATTGTAATACTTCAAAAATTGAGAAATGATTAGACGAACAATTGTTTTATAATATTTGTAATTTTTGAGAATTTTTTGAGATTTTTTCGGAAACGTCGAATATTTTAATATATTCCTCGTTTTGCGTGCGCACTAAGCGGAACTGGAGAAACGCGACGTTTTCTCCGCGGACCTTGAACTATGGATATGTTGACCGGGGATCTTACTAAACTCGAGGCTGGACACAATTTACGAGATTTCACATTTTTTGAGAAAATTTTAACAGATAAAACAAAATAATACTGCGTAAAATTTATTTGTTCGAGTAATTAATACTGACTTCTGTCAACTGTAACTATTATCCATTGGATAATAGCATGTAATAAAAGTCTTATCACATTATCCCAATGAAATCTACTTTATGTCTAATCAACTAACTTTAATTCAAATTTAATGTATTATAATCAAAGCTTCTTTGAGAAGCTTTGACCAATTAAAGACTAAATGCCCTTAGCTTCCAAGGGAAGCCAAAACACTCTCCCTCCTCTCTCTCCATACTCCACGGTTGAAGCTCATTTGGGGGGAAAGGAAATTAGTTTCACTTAACTAATTACACATCACACAAATTCAAATTAACCTAAAACACTTTCTCTCTCTACCTTCATCTCCTTTCTTCAAAATACATTTTCTCTTCCTTCTCTCTTGGAGAGCTCACGGCAGCCCTCTCTCCCACATCTCATTCATCACAAAATTTCCAACCAACCACATTTTCTTAATCCTCTCCCTCTCCTAAACACCTTTCTTGCTTGGAGCTTCTTGAAAATCTACCATCTTCATCACTTTCTTCAAGCTTCAAGGTTAGGGTTTTTGGGTAAGCTTCAAGACTCTTCTCCTCTTCTCTTCATTTTCGGTTTCAAGGGTCTTTTAATGACCATCTACATTCCATTTTTCAAGTCCTTAGGCTATTCTAACCAAGTTGAAATTTCTAGGGCTTTGGGTGGCACCAATCCGAAATTGCAAGGAGATTCTTGGGGGTTTCTCTTGATTTCTTCACTTGGGTAAGAGGAAGACACTCCTCCTCAACCTCTATTAGCATCTAGAAACCTTGATTTTGTTGTTTGTAAGAAAAACCCTAATGAAGGTTATTCTTTAATTTGATGACTATTATGTTTACATGTTAATTTTATGATATTTATGACAATGGATTGATTGGTTGTGTATATTAATATTTTGGATTGGATTGGATGACTTGGAATGGAAGAAAATAAATTGGGAGTGCCTCTTGGGAGGTCACGGTTTTTGAGCCCAAAAATTGGGGTTCTTGGTGAATCAATGCAACAAGTGAAGGACTAAGTAAATTAAAGGTGTAATTTACAATTGATGACTTGAAAAGATTGGGAATTGGATCCCTTGAGAGGCCACGACCTCTAAGGCCTTTGGCGGCTTAATCATGCAATTTTTGGTAACTTTAAAACTTAAGAAATACAATGGCTAAACTCTTAGGTAATGAACTAGAAAAATTACCAATTGAAAGAATTGAAGATAATTGGGGACTTCATAAATTTTAAAGAACCAAGAATGAGATTGTCATAAGACCTGTGTAATTTCAAGAGAACAAGAACAAGAGAGTGTGAGATTCTAAGAGCTTAGAATAAATTACCAAGTGTAAGAAAATGAATTACATTAGAGAAATCAAACCAATTATGAGAATCAAATTAAAGATGAACCTTGTGGGAAGAGTAAATCTTAAATAAGAATGCATAATGGACCTTAAAAAAAAAATATTACCTTAATTGATTTCAATATTGTGCGATTATGGGTCCATGTGAGTGACCAATGATGTGTTGATGTTTTATCTTGGCCAAATGTGTCATATTATAGAATAGTATGTGATGTTGACCATACATGTTCATGCATAGAGTCTTATGCATTGTGAATGTCCTGTGGACTGTTATAACGCCAAGTTGCTTAGGAGATTGAACACACCTTAGTGCGGGTGCGAGTAGACTAGTGCAGGTCATGTTACGACCTTGGGGGCTTCGGGGTGCGGGTACCTCACAATGGACAGTTGGTAGCTCTCCTGTCCGTGGGGCAAACTGATGCAAACGCATCGACGATCTAGACCGAGACACTGTCCTACATCGTGATCTAGCGTAGACTGTCTGTACAATGACTGAATGTGCACGTGGAAAACTATTGAGTTATAGCACTTTGGCCGCGGCAGCCGAGTTGCAGACGTGTCTCCTTATCTTTCTCTCTGACTGTTTGAGTCTACCTCCATGGAGTAGGTTTTCAATATTGTGTGCATGTGCATCATGAGATGTTATACCATATGAAAATTACTGCTTATGTGGATTTAAACTGTTTATTTATTGTTATGCTGACTGTCTTCCTGGAACAGTATACCTGCTTACTGATGTATTCACTGTTATTTATTATTGTTATTATTTTTGGAATGCTACATGGGTGTGATGCGCCGTATTGGTTTCTAGCTGCTATAATTAGTAATGATGGTAGGATGTCTTACCTCTTTTCTGTATTTCTATTATTTACTACCTGTGTGTATATGGTATCTATCGAAGATGACATCAAGGAGGTTAAAACTCCCGATTTTCCCGGCTTCTGGCCTGATCAGGACTAGTACCTACTGTGGAGCATAGAGGCACGCATGCGCGGATTTCTGGGTGATGTGCGTCTGACCTTCCTTGGGGGGCCAGAGTGTTGGCACATCAACTTGAGTTTCGATCGCTGCGTTTATCTGGGAGACGTGTCGATTTCTTTGGCCTGGAGACGTCATGTGACACTGATCTTTACCTGCTACATTAGCCTACGCTTGGAGTTTTATCTTCCCATTCGAGAGATGTGGGGTGACCGTTACTACACCTGGCAGGAGGACACTTTCGATTTCGCTACTCGGGCTCCTGCCCGTGGCTCTGTGGTTCTGATGGAGGTTTCCTCTGACGAGGAGGACCCCGCTGAGGATCCTGATACGGTCCCTCCTCCTCTGAGGGACTGACTTTTCTGGTAGCTGCTGATGGCTGCCAGTGTTTTATTTTGGGGGCCTGATGTTTTGTATTTTAGTGGGCTGTATATTTTGATATCTGGGGATGTATAGTTATGATCCTTTGGGCAAGTATAGTTTTGTTTTTTTATAAATTTCCAGGCTTGTATCTAAAGTACAGTTGATATTTAAATGTATGTATATGCGTATTATTTAGATGTGAGTTTATTTCCTGTCTTACTTTTTACTATTGTTTAAGTTTTGTCACTTAGTTTATTAATTAACAAAAAAAAATACATACTTCCATTTTACTCACGTATTAAAGCATCGAACAAGTTAACTTTAAACTAAATGAACTGGGTCTTAATTCAGAAAAATTTTATTTTTCCCATTTTCATTTATGTTTAATAATGTGACGTTCCCTCTAAAAAAAAGGGCGTTACACACGGCCGTGGATCAGTCCATAGCCAGGCCGTGGACTTCTTTAGACTCTCCTTTTTGTTTTTTTCGCGTAGCTGCTCGATCCATGGCCGTGGAGAATTCCACAAGCAGGCATTGGAACCCTCTAGAGTGAGCTTTTTGTCCCAAATTGCTACCCTTTAAGCTGCAACTTCAATTATGCAAGCTTTCCATCCATTTAAAGACTAATTCAGCTCCAATCCTGCACAACAACACCAAAAATGCCGCAGTTATCCGAACTAAGGGGAAAAACAAATAAAAAGGGAAACTAAAATGCCTAAAATGTCTAAGAATGCATGCAAAACAAGACCAAAATATGAGGTTATTTCACACACATCACTTACAGTTCGGTGCCTTTCCCGAAGATCTGAAACAAGTTTCCAAATTAGTGAAAACTGCGGTCTGGTACACTATTTACGATAGACAATTATACCAGCGTGGATTTTCTTCACCCTTCCTTAAATGCCTCACCCCAAAGGAGGTAGAATATGTATTAGATAAGGTCTATGATGGTATTTATGGACACTACTTGGGAGGCAAAGCTTTAGCTTTAAAGCCACTCAGGGCTGGGTACTACTGGCCAACAATAGAAGCAGATGCTCTTGCACAAGTATGCAACCAATGCCAACGCCACTCTGACTATTATCATGCTTCACCTGAGGAACTATCCACGACATCTTACCCTAGCCATTTTACCAGTGTGGTATGGATAACTTGGGTTTGTTCCCTCAAGCACACGGACAACTGAAATTCCTGGTGGTGGCCGTGGATTACTTCACAAAGTGGATTGAGGCAGAACCCTTAGTCACTATCACGTTTGCGTGAATTCAGAAATTCAGTTGGAGCCATATCATTACCAAGTTTGGAGTCCCAGAATCCATTATGATAGATAATGGGATACAGTTCAAAGATAAGGGGTTCAAAGAGCTGCTTACTAGTTTGAAAATAAAATATCACTACAGTGCTGTGGAAAACCCCTAGACAAACAGACAAGCTGAAGCCGCCAACCGAATTATCATCTGCGGACTAAAGAAAAGGCTAGACGAGGCTAAAGGAAACTGGGCTGAGCAGCTAGCTCATGTTCTATGGGCCTATCAGACTATGCCCTACTCCATGACAAGTGAAACTCCATTCAAGCTTAGTGGAGATAGGAGAACCTAGTTGGAATCTTCAACACTTCTCACCTGACAGTAACCTTGGATTGATCAGGGAAGACCTAGATCTTCTAGAAGAAAGACAACGCGTTGCCCACATACGTGACGCTACTATCAAGTAAAGGATGGCATCCTGGTATAACTTAAAGATCATTCCAAGGAAATTCCAATCAGGCGACCTAGGTCTTCGTAGAGCTGATACTAGAGGTAGGAATGCCTCCCAAGAGAAGTTAGCCCCTAACTTGGAAGGCCCCTATCGTGTCGTGATAAGCACCGGAAAAGGTGTTTACACCTTAGAGATGTTAACAAGCAAGCCAGTAAAGAACTTTTGGAATGCAGACAAACTTAGAAAGTACTATAGCTAAGTGTTTTTTGAGGCCTAGTCTCAGTTTACTTCATATTTGAACTGCCTTAAATTACTATAGGAGCACTTTGTATGGACCTTAGTCCTCTATTAAATCAATAAAACAAAGTGAATTCTACTTCATTGAGCAATTATTAGTAGCACGGACAAACTGTTATGGTACCAACTGCCAGTTATCTTATATTAAATAGGTCGTGCAATAAAAAAATCCTAGGTTTTGGGAAAATTCTAGCTCTAAACCATAAACATTAAAAGACCTTGGTTAAGGATCGCTTAAAATTATACCAAAGTCACGAGGGATCCTAAATAACATAACGATTGGTAATGGACTCCGGACAAGGTTCTTATTATACCAGAGTCACGAGGGATCCTAAATACCAGAATGATTGGTAATAAACCCCAAACAAGTTTTTATTATACTAAAGTCACGAGGGATCCTAAATACCATAACTGACACCCTAATACCGGTAACCTAGTATATTAGAATATACCTAGATAAGCAGTATTAATTATGCTACTTCTAACTTAACATAATACTAGTAATAATGGAGAGCCTTGCGAAAAACTAAAAATTATACATATAACATTGCCACTAAAGGGCTCAATGTATACATAAACTTCCTGAACAAACTAAAAACCTGTAAATAAATACAAGCTTTAAACTAGAAAGCATAAAAACTATCTTTGTCTTCACACTTCTTCTTCTTGCCTTTGGATGAACTTCCACCTAGATTTACATGACAACAACGGGGTGAGAAATCACATTTCTCAATATAAGTATACCAAAACCAGCAATTTAAACATTCACAATGAATAAACCCAACTGAACTAATATTTCCTGCATAAGAAACAATTATAATTCTCTCTTTATATAACGTTCTTTAGCAAACTATAATTCTGTTCTGATAACCGAAACCACAATGATATTAAACAACTGCCCACACAATCATTTGAAATCATTGACCAGACAACTGCCCATACAGCTGTCACCGAAGGCAACAATGCAATAAGCAAACATACATAACAATATACAATTCCAATCCAAACAATATTAAATAATGCAATGATGAGATAATGTATGTTTATGTTCAAAGAAAAATGTATGATAGTGTAGGTGCAATGTCATGAATACTTAACTATTCCCCCTAGGCGTAGAGGAATTCTGCCATGATAATGTGTGACCCCTTATAGCTTACTGTTTAGGAATGAAATCTATTATCACAACACATGACCTCCTACACCCATAGATCACTAAGTAATCTACCTTAACTAGGTGGATATTGCCACCATAACTGAGTGGATGCCTCCATTACCTATTCTCTAGGGATAGCAAGCATATGTGAAGTGTGATATATGTGTAAAAGCGGAATTATGTTCTAACTCTAACATAACCACCACATGACCTCATACTAAGTCCATCTTTGCATTACTAAATCTACCTCTTCTCTATGCGAGCACTTCATGCACTATGACATTGAACCAATGCCAACTAGACTTAGTACACTACTATCTTTGCATTACTAACTCTCTTTCACTCTTTGAGAGCTCTTCACACACTATGACATTCACCTTTGCCAGCTAGGGTCTATGGCACTTAACTTTTGCCAACTCAGCACTTTAGCCCTTAACTCTTGCCAATTAGGCACTATGGCACTCTACTATTGCCATCTCGACACCTTGGCCCTTAACTCTTACCAATTAGGCACTATGGCACTCTACTATTACCATCTTGCTTCTTAAATCTCTTATCACCTCTCTTGCGAATCTGTGCAACTTAACGTTGCTTAAGAAACTAAAACTCTTTATCTATGACAATCCATTTCTAATGGATGCACAAATTTACTCTTATCTTTCCTTGTATGCCTCTAGGTTTTTCTATCTAAGAAATACCCTCTCTAGTGCCTCAACACATTCTACTAGGTATAGCCAAAGGATTCTATTAAGTGCCTAAACTAACTCAGTTTGTCACAAAACTTCACTGACATATCAAACAAGTCATATGCTACCTTTGTACACATATAAAAGTCTAACATGTTTTTTCGGGATGTTACAAGAACAATTGGTAATGAACCTCGGACAAGGTTGTTACTGTTAATCTAAGGCAAGTGGTTTCCTAAATGCCAACACGTTTTGGACTTCGGACCCCAAGCTAAGGTTCTAAGCTTAAATCATGCCTAAGTCCTAAGGGGAACTCCAAGCGTTCAATTGTAATGGGTGTTGGACCCCAGACTACGGCTTCTCGTTGATCAAAAATATTCCTAAGTCTACAAAACGATTGTGGAAAACAACTGTGATGGGCATTATGTAACATCTTCTTTTTAGCCTGTTAGACTTGTATATGGTCATAGAGGTACCATAATACTTGTTTAACATGTCTACCAAATTTTGTGATATTTTGAGTTAATTTAGACATTTTGCCATAACACAGATGGTGGAAAGTGACCTAAAATGACTCACAAAATAGTTTTAAAGGTGAAGTTGGGAGAAACAAATATGGACAATTTGTTTCTAAGTTATTAATGAGGTAAGAATGAGGTAGTTAAACTTTGAAGGTAAACTAAGTTAATTTGGTATTTTTAAGCATACTGGTTATGAGTTTTAATACCAAATTGACTTAGAGCAGATAAGGAAAAATAAGATAGTGACAAAATAACAAATTAGATAAAACCTAGAATTTATTTTACGGTTGTTGAACATTAGGAAACTTCAATTGGTATAATTTAAGTGTTCCTAACAGATATAAAAATATCAGATAACCTTAATGGTTATCATTATAAAAGAAGTCATTTGACTTATCTTAACCAGAAAACAAAAGAAAGAAAGAAGAAAAGTGAAACAAAGATTGAAGGAAGATAAGAGAAAAGAGAAGAAAGAAGAGAAGGAAGAAGAGAAGAAGAAGGATCAAAGGTAAGGGATCAACCAAGGAAATGGTGCTTGTTTTCTCTTCCTTTTCCCTTTTATCTCCATCTTTTCTTACTTTAGGGTTTGATGGGAAAAAGGGGCTTGGGTGAGAAAAGTGAGATTTGATGTTAGTTTTATGTTTTTAAGGATGAAGTGAGATAGGAAATAGCTTAATTGATGCTTGGAATTCAATTTTTGGTTACTGAAAACTACAGTTTTTGAGTGAGATTAAAAAAGAGGAAAAAATGGTTTTAATTTGAGATTTGAGTTTTGATTTATGATTAGTTGATTCAAGAGGTAGTTTGATGTTTATAATATGATTAAAGGCCTTTAGTGGTGATAGAAATCAAGTAGAAATTGAGGTTGAAGATGAAACCTTGATTTGGAATCAAGGTTTTGCAGAAACGAGTTCTGCAGAATTTTTCCTGATGCACGGGTGCTCAGGTGCTAGTGTTTGGGCAATTAGACGCCTATTGCATAGAGAGGTTTCCTTTGGCGCTGCCTGGAGAGCACCCAAGCGCTGAAGAATGGGCGCCTAGGTGCCCAGAACAGGATTGAATAATGAGAATTTAACGTATAATTGAGCTACTCTAATAATTTTAATTCCTTGTTCATGTGTTTTTAAGATTGTTGAGGTTCCAAAAAGAGTAAATTCTAAGTGTGAATAAAAAATGTGATATTATGTCATGTTAATTTATGTTGTTTTTAAATGGAGACAAGTATGAATAACTCAAGTAAAATATAAATGGTATATGAAAATATTTATAAAGGTTTTGAATTGAGAATAAACAATTACTTATTGAGTGTTGAGATAGAATGAATACATGATATAATGTAATGTTGAGAAGCATATTGATTTATACATATTATCAAATGATGTTGATGAGCATGATATTAGGAAGTAATATGAAAGTAATGATAAAGGTAGATGAGGTTGAATGAGTCCTACTCTACAAGCATGTATGATAATGTAAAAAGAGAAAGTTTAATGATTATGGTATTGTTTTCCTATTATATAATGAAAAATGTGATTAAGTAAAAGTTAAAGAAGGAAAGGTTTTTAATATTATACATGTTTTGTTTTCAAACTTGTTATTTGGTGTTTTCATGTATTGTAAACTTATAGCTTGGACAAAAGGACTCCAAGTGTTAAAGTTATAAATTTTTGGCAGTGCAAGGAACAAAAGGGTGTCCTGCCTACCCAGAAACAATACAAGGAACAAAAGAGCTTCCTAGAACAAAAGAGTTTCTTGGAAATAATAAAATAACATGTGCTTTCTAAAACAAAATCTTTTTAAATTATTGTATAAGCATACTTTAAGGTTTTCATTAGGCATAATCATACATCACCATACATTGCATAAAATTAACAATTATATGAGCAATTATCTTGTTTTTATCAAATGAGAAGATTAAGGATAAAAGCTAGTTAGAAAAGGTTGAGAATAATACTTAAGGTGAGAATAATACTTAAAGTGAGTTGGTATTGTTCATAGTATGATGATATATGTTTAAAGTACATGTTGTCCAAATAGGTTGTTATGTGATAGTTAAATTGACTACTACCATAGTTGTTACGAAAGAATATGTTAATTCATGTGTAGAATTACTTTGTACTGATTAATTATTTTTTTTGTAACTAAATAACTGCTTGCTTTGGGAAGGGAAATGGCTGAGTTTTCGCTTATGCCACCTTTTCAAATGAATAAGTATAATTTATTTTTTTCCAAAACAGTTGGATTTATCATGATGTTATGATTTCAAACTTTCTATTGAGAATTTTTAATTCTCACCCCAGTTCTGTTTATGTTTTCCATGATAAATCCAGATAAGGATCTAAGCAAGCGTAAGAGCAAGGAGATGAAGACTTAGTTAAATAGTGTATGTAAATAGATTTTCTTTTGTATTTATATTAATGGCTTTGTAATTAAGTTTATGTAATTAGTTTTGTAAAAGTTTGTAATCTCAGACATATCAGATATATTTCTAGTAAAGAGTAAGTTTTCCTAAAGTGTAAAATGTCTTGCTCTCTTACTTCTGTAAAGGCTCTATATATTTATTCATTAAATAGATATTGAACAGGTTGTAAATTACGCTTAAGTTAGAAAGTGACATGCTTAATTCTATTTACTTTGTATACTTAGGGTATACTATGGTATTAGAATTAGGCTGTTACATTTTGGTATCAGACTGTTGAGTTGGGGAATAGACTGACTATGCTTTTGGGCATGATTAGTTGTTTTTGTTTGTGTCATGCATTCTTTTATCTCAATGTGAGATATGTGAATAGGATTGCATGACAGCCTTAGGATTGGATGTTAATAATTACTGGCACACTATTAGATGATATCAAGTCTGACCAACTCAATATGTAATGTTCTATGTGAATAAGAAATTATAACACCTCCTAGGTGAATATAGGAGAATAAGAAAGTTTGCAGAGAGGGTAATGATGATATCTCTGAGATAGTTAGACCATTGATGAAAGTGATGAAAGAACAAAGCGCTACCACTGGAGAATAGACAGAAGTTATTAATAGAATGATGTGGGAGCAAATTATGGCTATCAATAGCATGATGAATAGAAAAAGATCAAACCCACTGGTTGAGAACATAGTAATAGTAAGGAGTTAGCACTTCCATGATCTTTTAGAAGTTAGAAGAAAGCTAAACCCTCTATTATTCTGAGTGAACCCAATTTAATAAAAGCTGAATAGAAACTAGTGAAATGAAGAAGATATTCGAAGTAATGAGTTATTCAGATGAATAAAAATGTGTCGTTCATTTCTTTTATGTTGAAAAGAGAAGTGGAGCATTGGTGAATGAGTTTGAGACAATTAATGGAAGTTGTTGGTACATAGATGAACTGGAAGAAATTTAGAGCAACCTCTTTGGATAAATATTTCTTGAAGAATGAGCAAGAAGATAAGAAAGTGGAATTCTTGAGTTGAAGTAAATTAGTATGTCTATAAGGCAATATGAAGCATAAGTTTGGTGATTAGTGATGAGTTTATTCTGATGCTCAAAACAAAATCATGATTTAGTAAAATTGAGTTATCGATTATGGAATTCAATAGAGATGGTGCTTGTAATGTTAAGAGAACTAAGATGGTGTTAATTACTATAAGGGAATAGGTTGCTATTTTAAATCATATTTTGTTAGGATGAAAGTTAATTCACCTCTACAAACATGATCAGGATTTCCATAATTATTTGAAGCTTAAAAAGGAGAATTTATTATCAATAAGAAAAGGATATAACATAATGATAGACAAGAAGCAAAGTGAATCAGTAAAGTCTCTAAAAGAGTAGAAGGTTAGATATTGAGGTTAGATCTCAAATTTCTACAATATAAAGAAATGCAAATTCAAGTCAGAATATGGGGCCAAAAGTGTGTGAATTATAGAAAGTAATATGGAAGTAAGCCAAGTTTGATAAGTCAGTTAGTATGTTATACATGCAATAAACCATGATATTACATGAAGGGTTGTCCATGGATGATTGTTCATCAAGATACATAGTAGTATGATCTTCCAAATTGTTTTTAGATAAACTTTTTTGAAGGTTATAACTTTCGAAGATTTAAACAAAGTTATGTTTTTTAAAGATATATGGTAAAGATATACTTGTAAATGTGGAAATATCCAACAGAGTTTGTTGTAGAGTTCTAATTTGATTCTACATGAGATGTGGTGTCATTAGATACTGTAGAATTAAGATATTGGCGTAGAAATAAAAGAGCAAGGAAAATGGTCATTTTGAAGTTTCCAGTTTGCTTTCCTCTAGTGTTCTTTTCGAATCAAATCAAGTGGTAACCTGAAAAGAATAACATAGAAAGTTGTAAGTTTGGAGGTATCAATTGGTTAAATTTGCAAGTTTTCAAAGATACATCAATTGTGAAAGAGAATGACAATTGTATTAGGAATGAGATTCTCATAGGTCACATGTATATCGCTACTATGTTTCTTCAGATGGAAGCTTGAAATTCAAGGGCCCTATTTTACATAATACATGGACACAACCGCATTAATCTCTAAGTGATGACAATATTTTGGTTGTTAAATTATTGAAAAGAAGAATGTAAGGAGTTGTAAGACCAGTGTTCAAGAAGCTGATACTTTCCATAGGAAATTCAGAAAGGAAAAAAAGACCTAGTGACTTCTCTTGTGAAATGTTATATTGTTAGAATGAAAGTATATTCTTCTGAAAATGAGAGGACATCTTACATTTTGTCAAATAAGACAATGTTTGAAGCTAGATCATTATTCATGTATGCTTACATGTTAGCTAATGTGAACAAGTATATGACTAGAGTTATTCCCATTTTGTTAAGGCCTTAACAATCAAAATTGATATAGTAACTGCAAAGGTTTAAACTATCGAAGATGTATACTACCAGTATGAAAATTGTAACATTATATATGATAAGGAGAAACCAAGTATTCACACGAATGGAATTGAGTTTGTCTTAGAAGATTTGACAATGTTTTGTTGTTGCAATGTGTCAAAAGGAAGGGACTCAAAGAATAAATAAATAAATTAAAGAAATTACTAATCTGGTTGAACTTTTAAGATAATGGGCAAAACAGAGAATTGGTGGAGAAGTTTAATAAAATCATTGGAAGTTGCTCGTAGTTATGTAACATGGGAGGTATTCAGGGAGATTTTCTTAAACAAGTGTTTTCTAAGAAATATACAAGATGATAAAGAAGTGGAATATTTTTGGAATTAAAACAAGGGAGTATGTCCATTGTGTAATATGAGTGATGTGAAGTTTGGAGAACTTTTCAAGATTGTGTAATATGAGTGATGTGAAGTTTGGAGAACTTTTCAAGTTTTCCTTTTATGTTAAGGTTCAACCCAAACAAAATTTGAAAATGTGTCAAGTTTAAATCTGAATTGAAGGAAAAGAAATCAAGAGATTTGCCGGGCTTATGGAGATTAGGGATTCTTCTCACTTTGGTCAAGAAGTGTAAAATTGTAAAGACTACTGAATCCAAGTTTCACTCTAAGAAGATCATCATGAATTTTCAAGAGAGGAAAATGATAAGCAAAGAGGAAGAGGAATACGATTCTACACCGAGTGATTCATAAAATGAAAATGAGCCCAAATCAAGTGAAAACTATGAAATCTAAATGATCTAAGTGTGGAAGAAGATAATGTGGCGACAAAATTTGTTTGGTATACTACGTATATGATCAACTAAGGCACTATGTCAGTAGGTGTCAGTAAAGGTAGGAAGTTATAACTGATCCTAGACTACAAGTTTCATGAAGGATATATATATTTTAAAGGAAGTTCAATCTTCCGACTTTTTACAAGGTTACTCTCATTAGGATGAAAGAATACGAATATCTAAGTTTGCTTAAAAGTTGGAATGGAGAAGATCGATATAATAAAAGATAACTGATGTGGTTCTCCAAATTTTTAGTAAAGAAAGCTAAATTTTGGTGACAAAATTTTATAAGGAGGGGAGAAATGTAACATTCTCTTTTTAGCTTATTGGACTTGTATATGGTCATAGAGGTACCATGATACTTGTTTAACATATTTGCTATATTTTGTGATATTTTGAGTTAATTTAAGCACTTTGCCACAACACAGAAGGTAGAAAGTGGCCTAAAATGACTTAGAAAGTAGTTTTGAAGGCGAAGTTGAGGGAAACAAATATGGACAATTTGTTTCTAAGTTATTAATGAGTTAAGAATGAGGTAGTTAAAGTTTGAAGGTAAACTGAGTTAACTTAGTATTTTTAAGCATAATGGTTAAGTATTTTAATACTGAATTGACTTAGAGCATACATGAAAAAATAAGATAGTGACAAAACAAGAAATTAACTGAAATCTAGAATTTATTCTAGGGTTGTTGAACGTTAGGAAACTTGAATTGGTATAATTTAAATGTTCCTAACAGATATGAAAATATTAGATAACCTTAATAGTTATCCTTATAAAAAGAAGTCATTTGACTTCTCTTAACTAGAAAACAAAAGAAAGAAGAGAAGAGAAGAGGAACAAAGGCCAAAGGAAGAGAAGAGAAAAGAGAAGAATGAAGAAAAGAAGAAGAAGGAAAGATCAAAGGCTAAGGGATCAACCAAGGTAAGGGTGTTTGTTTTCTCTTCCTTTTCCCTTTTATCTCTATCTTTTCTTAGTTTAGGGTTTGATGGGAAAAAGGGGTTTGGGTGAAAAAAGTGAGATTTGATGTTAGTTTCATGTTTTTAAGGATGAAATGAGATGGGAAATAACTTAATTGATGCTTGGAATTCAGTTTTTGGTTACTAAAAACCGTAGTTTTTTAGTGAGATTAAAGAAGAGAAAAAAAGGGTTTTAATTTGATATTTGAGGTTCGATTTATGATTGATTGATTCAAGAGGTAGTTTGACGTTTATAATATGATTAAAGGCCCTTAGTGGTGATAGAAATCAAGTAGAAATTGAGGTTGATGGTGAAACCTTAATGTGGAATCAAGATTCTGCAAAAATGAGTTCTACAGAACTTTTCCTGAAGCACGGGCGCTCAAGCGCCAGCGATTGGGCGCCTAAGTGCCCATTGCCTAGAAAGGTTTCCTTTGGCGCTGCTTAGTGAGCACACAGTAGTTGAAGAACGGGTGCCTAGGCTCCCAGAACAGGATTAAAAATGAGATTTTTATGCAGAATTGAGCTACTCTAATGATTTTAATTGCTTATTCATGCCTTTTTAAGATTGTTAAGGTTCCAAAAAGAGTAAATTCTTAGTGTAAAGGAAAAATGTGATATTATGTCATATTAATTTATGTTGTTTTTAAATGGAGACAAGTATGAATAACTCACATAAAATATAGATGGCATATGAAATTATTTATAAAGGTTTTGAATTGAGAATAGATAATTACTTATTGAGTGTTGAGATAGAATGAATACATGATATGATGGAAGGTTGAGAAGCATATTAATTTATACATGTTATCAAATGATGTTTATGAATATGATATTGGAAAGAAATATAAAAGTAATGATAAAAGTAGATGAGGTTGAATGAGTTCCTCTCTACAAGCATGTATGATAGTGTAAAAAGATAAAGTGTAATGATCATGGTATTGCTTCCCTATTATGTAATGAAAAATGTGGTTAAGTAAAAGTTAAAGAAGGAAAGGTTTTTAATATTATGCATGTTTTGTTTTCAAACTTGTTATTTGGTGTTTCCATGTATTGTAAACTTATGGCTTTGACAAAAGGACTCCAAGTGTTAAAGTTATAAATGTTTGGTAGTGTAAGGAACAAAATGGCATCTTGCCTACCCAGAAATAATACCAGGAACAAAAGGGCTTCCTAGAAATATTCAAATAACATGTGTTTTCTAAAACAAAATGTTTTTAAATCATTGTAAGAGCATACTTTAGGATTTTCATTAGGCATAATCATACATTACCATGCATTGCATAAAATTGACAATTGTGTGGGTAATTGTCTTGTTTTTATCAAATGAGAAGATTAAGGATAAAAGCTAATTAGAAAAGACTGAGAATAATACTTAAAGTGAGTTAGTATTTGTTACCAAGTGACTCCAGTACTCAAAGGGGGGTGAATTGAGTGTTTAAAACTTTTCGCAAATGCTTATAAAATAAACAGGTTGAAGCTATTTCTTAAAAAAAATGTGAATGTAGAAGGAGGATAGAAAGCCTTAAGAATAGAAAATGAACAGATAAACAATAATAAATAAATTGCAGCAAACAAAGAGATTAAGATAAGAAGAGCAGACACAATATTTTTCCTGGTTTAGCCTCCAAACCACTTGTGGCCTATGTCTAGTCCTCGAAACACTATCCGAGATTTTTTACTATCAATACAAGCTTAAACAGGTGCTTGCAACCGTTACAAACAAGAGCACTTTTCACACACAGGGAAACTCTACCCTTGAGCTAAAGCCTCACTTTTCAGGGATACCACCCTTACACTAACTTTTAAGGGATGTCTCACCCTTGTTACAAAGATGTAGAAAATAGATGAAGAGAAACTCTCACAAAGAGCAAATGATACAACTTGAAGCACTAAGAAGCTCTCTTAAAGATATCTCAAAGTTTTGGTGAAAAGAGCACAGAAAATATGAGAAAATTATAAATCACGTATTAAAGCAAACAAGGATTGATTCAGATAGTTAGACAGCTTGCAAAGGTGACCCAAGGTCTCTATTTATAGAGTTCTTAAATGAAATAGCCATTGGAATAATTAATTATCGTAATTAATATGAAACTATTTGTTTCTTTTCAAAAATAGAAGGTCATGAGTTTATTTGAATAACTATTGAGTTATTCGAATAACTCAACTTAAAAAGCCATCAGAAAACTAAAATTGATATGTGTTATTTGAATAGCCTGAGAGTTATTCAAATAACTCTGTTATAAAACATTTTCAGTAAAAATAGGTCTATTCGAATAAGCCAATGGTTATTCGAATGGCTCATTTGAAAGAAGCCATCCTGAAAGCATTCTATTCGAATAGCACTTTGAAAAGCAGAAGCGCGCAACAGGATTTTGAAAATGTTATTCAAATAACTCTAGGGTTATTCGTGTAACACCCTCCGTAGGGCGTCACATTTTAAATAAAATATAAAACCAAATGAAATCATTTTATAAAAGCTTTGAGTTTTAAAAGATAAATTTTAAAATATCTTTTTGCGGAAATATAAACTTATCAAAAATTATAAGTAAAACCGAAATCAGATTGAATTAATTAATACACATATTATATATGTTACAAAATATCCAACAACCAATTAAAACATAACATTTACAAACTCAGAGAAACAGTAGCAAACCCAAAGATGGGTACTACTAATAGCACGGTAACAACACTAACGAGAAAACCCAACCTACATGTTCCATTTTCTCCACCAAACTGCATCCTGTTGAAACTTGGAAGATTACACCTTGACGCCGTCACCATCTTCAGAACATAGCCTCCAGTAGGTCTAAGAAACTTCCTTCATCTATTATACGAATTTAACAATGCAAACACAACAAAAACAATACAGTAAAGAAGTGAGATCCCCTTTCACCAATACCAGTACGGTAGCACAGAATTATACGAATGACAAAGTCATTCCATACACACAAATATCACAAATATTATCATGTTATCACTTTATAAATAAAATCAAATAAGCATATATCATAATAAAATGAATAACAATAACAACATATAACATCACAGATAAATATATACTAAATAACGACATATAATATCATGGATAAAAATATAAGAAATAACCACATATAAGAAATAACCACATATAAGATCCGAGATAAAAAGATAATAACAACATATGATCATAAGATCACAGATAAAAGATATAATAATGTACGCATATAAACATATGCAATATGACACGATCCTACTCCATGGAGCTAAAAACATACAGACATCAGAGAGCGAATGATCCTCAAAATCTATTAGTACCACGGCTGCCCAACCAAACTATTGCACTGTCACACGTTGCGTCTATAGCCCCACGTCACATGGAATCCATCATCCAAGGCGTGGTGTAGTTCACGGTCTCACGTTGTGGCACTACAGGCAATGTACTATTAGACTTTACAAGATCTCGATTAAACATAGTGTGTGTCGAGTCCACTAGTGTGTTGTCATTTACCACGCCAGAAGAGCAACCAACTGTCCACATATGGATTTATGCACACTAATGCCTCCAAGTCCATTCAATATCGAACCATACTACGCTTATCGCATTGACAACACGATGTAATTCGTCTCGTCAACCAATCCACCAAAAATTTGGCATAAACTCAACACATAATTCCAAAAATATGAAATTACGAAGATACCCTCAAGATAATAATATGCCCTCAATGGCAGAAAAATAGAAAGCCTATACGGGTTCACATTTTCCCGACAACTAAAAATCCTCAAAAAGCCTGTACGGGTTCACATTTTCCCGACAACGAAAAATATACAGAATATATATAGTTTTGGTCAATCGCGTAGAAATTTTATCGCGTTTTCACAATCTCGTCATTTTTATAAACGTTTTTAAATCGCGTAAATTTATTTTACTGTTTTTAAAATCGCGTAGAGTTTTTAATACGTTTTCTCAATCGCGTAAGATTTTTAAATCATTTTCTTGTCCAAATTCCTTAAAAACACTGTTTAAAACAAACAAAAATAATATTTAATACATTTAAACTACGTAGAATATTTTTCATACCGTATACTGTCTTTTGGACATCTTTTCTATCTTATTTGTCCATTTTTAATATAAATTGACAGTATTATGTTTAGAAAAATTATAATAATGATTTTCTAGGTTTACTGTCAAAAATTCTTTTTATTTTTATTACAACCAATAAATTACACTTTTGAAAATTATTAATGTGCTTCAAAACACAAGGTGAGCTATACGTTAGAAATTTTACAAAGCTACTGTATTTCTTCTAATAGTAAAAATCATTAGCTTAAACTTCTTAAACTTAGTTCTTCAAAACTCATTGTAATAAAATCCTTTTGGCATTTATTACTTAAACTTAGTTGAAAACAATTCTATAAATCAAAAAGATTTAAATTTAGCATTTTGGCCGAAAATCATTCTATGCTTTATAATTCATTCCTAATCATTTCCATACATTTAATCTCTTATAAAACTCTTGATCTAATTTATTTTTATTAAATTAGTTAGTCCATAATTAGAAAATAAATTTGGATTAAAAGTATGTGGCATGTTGGCCAAATTTAACAAAGTCTTTGCATTTGACCTTTAAATTATTTTTCATCTTCTAAATCCATGTTTAATTCATTGTATTACCTAAATTCATTACATCATTGTTTTTAGAAAATGGTTTGGAAATGATTTTAGAAATCATAATTGTTTGGCTTTGGCATGTTGGCCGAAATACATAATTTCATTCATTGATCCATAAATTCATTTTTCTTACTCTAAACAAATTGGTAACTTGTCAATTTTCCTAGATTAATTAAATCATACTTTTAGAAAATTTAAGAGAACATTTTGGTTCTCCTCTTTGCCTTGAGGCCGTGAGCTTGGGTTTGTGCTCTTTGGAACACTCATGCAAATCCTTGTATGTTATTTACATGTTACAATAATTATCATGCATATATATATATACATACCATATACTAAAATAACCATAAAACTCATACAAATTATTAAAGCTATTAGACATGTTACACACATAGCACATACAAAATATTAAAGCTATTAGACATGCTTTCACATATAATCAATCACAATTAGGAAAGGTATAAACAATCAAGTGAATGAATCCTTATGGATTCTTCACCACAAACACAAACATTCCTCACCACCAACACATGGTTGATGAGGGTAATCTCCCTCTTACCTCTTGAAGAACCTCCAAGTCCATTGTATGTCTCCTTCAAGCAAGCTTCCTCCACCAAGAGCTCCTTGAAAACAAAGAAAACATACAATATTAATACCTAAGGCTCTAAACTAGATTAATCATGAATTAAAATCATGATTAGAACTTTGAAATGGATAGAAATATGAAGATTAAAGAATCCTACCTTCAAGGCTTCAAACTTAAGCTTTGAAGAACGAAAATGAAGATGGATGATTTAGGGAAAATCTCCAACATGAAAGTTCCTTAGAATTGCATGGAGATTCAAGATCTATGGTTGTTTAGAATTATTGAAGCTTGGAAGGTGACTTTTGAGGGGTTGGCCGTGAGCTTGAAGAAAGGGAGAGATATGAGCTTTTGTGGTTTTTGCTTGATAGGAAGATGAAGATGAAGGAATCTTGAGAAATTCCTAACATGAAAGTGTCTTGGTTTGATGAAAGGATTCAAGAAATGATATTGGTAGGATTTATTGAAGTTTGGAGAATGGTTCTTGGTGATTTGGCCGAATCCAAGGGGGAGAGAAAAGAAGAGAATTTTGGTTGTTTGATCTTGGTTCTTTGGAGAAAAAGATGTGTAGGAGAGTAAATGAGATGAATGGATGAAGGTTGTCTCCATTTGGGAGTCATGGCCGTGGAGCACATGGAGAGAAAAGGGGTGAGAGCTTCTTGCCAAAATTGAAAATGAGCTAAGGCTCTCCTATTTATAGACTCCAGGAAAAAGATGAAGGCTTAGGATATTTTTTTAGTATATCATAAGCAATGAATAATAATTACTGCTTATAAAATCAATGTCTATTGTCTAATGGGTGATAAAATATACATAGATTTTTATCTTATACTAGCAGAGTAGAAATTATTATTGATCATTTTTCTACTGATTGCCCTTGATGAGTCATAAAGCGAGTCATCAAAGAGAAATTTCTAGAATATGTGACTCACTACGATGAGTCAGTATGATGAGTCATCGTGGAATTTTCTAGAACGAGTGAGTCAACATGGCGAGTCAACGTAGATATTTTCTAGAGCAGGTGAGTCAGCATAGATATTTTCCAAAACAGATGAGTCAGCATGGCGAGTCAGCATGCTGAGTCACTGACTGTGTCACAACTGCATCATTGGCTGCATCATCAATGGTGAGTCACAGCGCTGAGTCATCAGAGAAGCTTCTGGAACTGGCGAGTCATTGTGGTGAGTCACACGCCGAGTCAGCAGCTTCTGGAACCTTCCGGAATCTGCTGAGTTGTCACGCCACGTGTCGAGTTCCTATTGGCCCGTTGCGATGAGTCACAGCCACTAATTTTGACCAGCTCCTCATTGGTCCACGTGTACAGCACTTGATGACTAAACGTGGGTCCCGCAAAATATTTTCGGGTCCGCTGTCACTTATTTGTACTGACTAATAAAATAATATTATAATAATATAAAATTATTTTATTTGAGATTAAATCCTAAAAATTAAAAGATTAATTTTAGGCTCATTCAGAATTGGGTTTAGTAAGATCCCCCGCCTCTGAATAATTAAAAACAGATTTTTCCGGTCCGGAAAAATATTATTTTCCTACCCCGGAGCAAATCACACAAAAAGTCTAAATAAAATCACAGACAGTAATATTGAGCACTGTATCAAGTAGAAAACAATTAAAAACAGCAAAAACAGCAAAAACATCAAAAACAGCACATTCGGGACGTAATGGTCATTTTCTCATTTTTTTCCACAATGTAGCTAATCATCCAAAACGTTCAAATAAAATATCCAGCAGTATTATATAGCTGTATATTACACAGAAAAATTTAAAACAGTAATTTGATAAAATTTTTATTTTACTGTATCGAAACAAATTATGTAAAACTACCAAATAAAATAACAAACAGTATTATTTTTCTATATTTCATACAGAAAAACAAGAAACAGTAAATAAGGACACAACGGTCATTTACACAAAAGTTTAAAAAACAGCAAACAGGACATTCGGAATATTTTTCCAAAATTTGGGGTGTTACAACTCTCCCCTCCTAAAAAGAATTTCGCCCCCGAAATTCGTAGCAGTCTCTGTTCAATCATGGATACTACTCTTCCATCTTGTCTTTTAGTTCCCACGTTGCATATCCGTTTACGCCATTCCAGGTTACCTCGATAAACGAAAACTCCTTGCATCACGTAAAACATGGAGAATAGTATTTTAGTGTGATTCTTCATGATTTCGAGAATAGATCAGAATGTCGTTAGTAAAGATAATGACAATTCTGTCTAAATAATGACGAAAGATACTATCCACTACGCTTCCGCTGCGTCACTCTGATCAGTACCACTTGAAATTATCCCTGCCTTCGTACCGTTTCATTCTTCTGATTTTGCTTTTAGCTGGAAGTGCCTCACAATTCAAGTTCTCTTTTTCAACAATACTGTATCTGATACTTGTGACATAATTTTGACTAAAAATATCCCTTCTTTTGCATTGCAATTGCAATACATAAAAGGACATTATAAAAATTTAGAAAGAGAAGGTAGAGAAACTATCTGAATTGTTACCAGACATGTCTAACAAAGAATCTGACATTGTCCGATTTTTAAGAATGAGTTGTCTGGGACACCAAAGTTTTACTGAAATAACTATAGGATATGATTAAAGATAACCAATCCCTGTATAAGATCACATCTCTCTCTCGAAAGAAGTAGACAGTTTAGATTAACAGAAAAGATTGTTTAAGTAACTGGATAATAACAATAGGTTTGGTAACAAAAGCAGAAATAGATAAATCAAAAGGTAATAAAGATATTGATAGCTCTAATCAACTCAAATAGTCAATTAGTCATAAAAGAATGAGTTAGACCAAATGTACATTTCCGCAGATTTTGCAATTGCGGCATATGAAAAATATCATGAAGGCATAGAAATAAGAGATGATAAAATCATCCATACCACCGAACCTATTCAATAGAGAAATTGATATGGTCCGATGAATTTAGAAGTGAACTTTTTAACTTGAACAATTCAACTGATAAGTCTAACAGAGCATGGATGGTTGGAAAATGCCCAATCCATATTTTTAGATTGCTTCTGTTTTGAGAAAGAAGCATACAAATTGAATCAACAGAAAAGATTCAATTATTCAATAGACTTAGGATGGTTTAAGCAACTCAAGTCCTCAACCACATGTTTTAGCAATAGAAATAGAAACAACCAGATCAAAAGATAATGAAGACACAAATAACTCTAATTGACCCACACTATTTTATGCCATAAAGAAATAGGTTACCCTCAGAATTATACAGTATGGTTAAAGGATCACCTTTTTTTTTGTGACACAATCTCCTTTTGTTTAGGTCCTCAATCTAAGATGCTTTTGCTCCACTTGAAGAATCATTGCTCCACTCTACTTAAGATGTCGAAGCACGTACGTTACTAATAGATGACTTTGTTTTTAGCAAGATACACTGTTCAGCAAAACGTCCGGGCATCCTACACTTGAAAACAGATGATTTTCCTTTGATTGTGCAGTCCCTTGTTAGATGATCTTCCCTGCACTTTCAACATTTTGGTGCAGATGTCACAGTCTAACCAAACCTGCTACCGCTAGCTTTTCCTCCACAAGATTGTTGTTGTTGTTGACTTCCCGATGATCACGAATACGTTTTTCCACTGGACTTGCTTGGCCTTACGATTTCTCCTCCTTCAGAACTAATACGGTCTAACATTACGAAATCGTGTATTCTAAGATTTATTTCAACTTTGTCTGCTTCTAATCCTCGGCTATCGTTCCTCGCTGCTGAGTAATCCTCAAATCATATTGTACTGTTCCTTCAACTATTCTTTACCTTGTTTTCATAGTTGCAGTCATATCGCCGCTATCGCGTCCTGCTTCCTCACGTGCACGTTTACCACAAGTCATCGCCTTTCTTCAAAGACGGACGAATCATAGTACAATGGATACCAAAGTAACCATTCCAAAGAAACATTGTCTCCTTTCGGAGTCCAAGCACAGAGAGTCACACAACAAAAATAAGACAGACCTAACCACAACCCCAAAAAGACTCTAACCGTGCTCTGATACCAACTAATGTAACACCCTCCGTAAGGCGTCACATTTTAAATAAAATATAAAACCAAATGAAATCATTTTATAAAAGCTTTGAGTTTTAAAAGATAAATTTTAAAATATCTTTTTGCGGAAATATAAACTTACCAAAAATTATAAGTAAAACCGAAATTAGATTGAATTAATTAATACACATATTATATATGTTACAAAATATCCAACAACCAATTAAAACATAACATTTACAAACTCAGAGAAACAGTAGCAAACTCAAAGATGGGTACTACTAATAGCACGGTAACAACACTAACGAGAAAACCCAACCTACATGTTCCATTTTCTCCACCAAACTGCATCCTGTTGAAACTTGGAAGATTACACCTTGACGCCGTCACCATCTTCAGAACATAGCCTCCAGTAGGTCTAAGAAACTTCCTTCATCTATTATACGAATTTAACAATACAAACACAACAAAAACAATACAGTAAAGAAGTGAGATCCCCTTTCAGCAAATATTATCATGTTATCACTTTATAAATAAAATCAAATAAGCATATATCATAATAAAATGAATAACAATAACAACATATAACATCACAGATAAATATATACTAAATAACGACATATAATATCATGGATAAAAATATAAGAAATAACCACATCTAAGAAATAACCACATATAAGAAATAACCACATATAAGAAATAACCACATATAAAAATTAAAAGATTAATTTTAGGCTCATTCAATTGGGTTTAGTAAGATCCCCCGCCTCTCTGAATAATTAAAAACAGATTTTTCGGTCCGAAAAAATATTATTTTCCTACCCCGAGCAAATCACACAAAAAGTCTAAATAAAATCACAGACAAGTAATATTGAGCAATCAGATCAAGTAGAAAACAATTAAAAACAAAGAAAAACATCAAAAACAAAGACATTCGGGACGTAATGGTCATTTTCCCATTTTTTCCCACAATGTTGCTAATCATCCAAAACGTTCAAATAAAATATCCAAAGAAGATATTATATAGTTGTATATTACAGAAAAATTTAAAACAAGAATTTGATAAAATTTTTATTTTATCTTGTATCGAAACAAATTATGTAAAACGACCAAATAAAATAACAAACAAGATATTTTTCTACGTATTTCATACAGAAAAACAAGAAACAGTAAATAAGGACACAACGGTCATTTACACAAAAGTTTGAAAAATAGCAAACAGGACATTCGGAATATTTTTCCAAAATTTGGGGTATTACAATTCGAATAACCCTATTAAAAAATAATTTGTCTAGACTTGGTTTATTTGAATAAAGAGACTATTATTCGAATAACCTTATTAAAAATCATTTGAAAAAGCTTTAGAAAACTGCCCAGGTGATTTCCAAAAACATCAAAATATTTTAATTTATTTGAAGAACCATTTTTGAACCTTAGATTCATTAAGAACTAGTTTAGATCTTTTTCTTTTAAAAACCAATGAGATATCCAAAGAAAGGCTTCATACAAAGAGACTCTAAGTCCTAAAGCTAGTCTTGAAGATCTTGGACTTGGTCTTCTCATCATCTTCATGTTTGTTATCATCAAAACTAATCTTCACTATTGCATAGGCAATCACAGTATTGTTTGTAGTATGATGATATATGTTTAAAGTACATGTTGTCCAAATAGGTTGTTATGTGATAATTAAATTGATTACTACCATAGTTGTTACGCAAGAATATGTTAATTCATGCATAGAATTGCTCTGTACTAATTAATTATTTTTTTGTAACTAAATGAACTGATTGCTTTGGGAAGGAAAATGACTGAGTTTTGGCTTATGCCACCTTTTCAAATGATTAAGTATAATTTATTTTTCCCCAAAGCAACTAGAATTACCATGAAGTTATGATTTCAAACTTACTACTGAGAATTTTTAATTCTGATCCCAGTTCTTTTTATGTTTTCCATGATAAATCCATATAAGGATCCAAGGAAATGTAAGAGTAAAGAGATAAAGACTTAGTTAAATAGTGTATGTAAATAGATTTATAAATAGTGTATGTGAATAAATTTGTTTTGTATTTGTATTAATGACTCTGTAATTAAGTTTATATAATTAGTTTAGTAAAGGTTTGTAATCTCAAACATATTTGATAGATTTCTAGTAAAGAGCAAATTTTCCTTAGGTGTAAAATGTCTTGCTCTCTTATTTCTGTAAAGGCTCTATATATTTATTCACTAAATATATATTGAACAGGTCATAAATTACGCTTAAGTTAGAAAGTGACATACTTAATTCTATTTACTTAATATACTTAGGGTATACTATGGTATTAGAATTAGGGTGTTGCACGTTGGACCCAAAATGGAAAATGAGCAAGCAAGCAATTGTTCTTATAAAAATTTAAATACCCCACGTGGAGGGCAAAAGAAAGAGAAAGTGAAAGGGATCAAGCCTCGCCTTCATCATCTTTTGGGATTTGAATAGAAGCTGGAGCAGCATTGGAGTTAGCACGGGCAAGTTCCTCTGCCAGAACGAGGTTCCCATCATGAAAAACCATTTCATAGTTGAGGTTTTCCAAAATCAGAGTGACGTTAGGGTTGAAATGCAGGATTTGAGTCACATCATTTTGGAGCTATTCTCCCCCAATATTTGCGGAGATGAGATCCAATTCCTCGACATCTTTCTCTAAGTTTTCTATGCGGGCCTCAATTGTGGTGATGGTTCTATTGGCTTTAGAATATTCTTTCTTTCTGGCAAAATCAGAGTCAGCCAACTTTTTTTCCAAAAAAGTTTAGGGCTACAGAAATCTTCTGGGAGCCTCCTCTTCTACTGCTTTAAACTTCTCCACCATCTTCCTATCAGTCATTAGAAAAGTCCTTTCAAGCATAACGGCCTCAGTAGCAGTCTGTATAGCGAAAGTTTGAAGCTTAGCTAGAGTTTGAGTTACATTCTGCTTGCTCATGTGCTTTATCACTTCGGTACTCAGAAGTCACTCATCAATAAATGGTCGATATCAGAATGCCCCGTAATTATAGGCATTGGGTCCTCCCTTTCTTTGTTGTCGCCCTCCAATGCCATTGTCTTGCCCCGATCGGCAGAATTCTCAATAGATCTCCTCTTTCTCCCCTGAAGAATTTGAGTAGGAGAGTCCAACTGATGAAGAGGTTCCTCGATAATAATACCACGGTCGGCGATCACCGTTGCAGCAGGTGCAAGAGCATTAGAGGATTCTGCTCCACTCCTCCTAGCTCTTGAAGCCTTCAAGGCAACAAATGAAGATCCTGATGACATGCTGGTGTGTGAAATCCACAAGTGTACAGTTTCGTCGTCAAGTAATAAAAAGATCGAATCCACAAGGACTATGTCTATGAATACCAATTAATTAATTAATTCAATTAAATTAAACAAAGGGGACATAATTGTTTATTAATAAGAACGTAGTAACAAAGCAATTAAATAAATAAATATTAAAGTGCAAAGTTGAGATAAAAAACAACAAGTTGTTAGGAAAGTTTTTTAGATTCAAGAAAGCTTCCAGGATTGGGGATAACCACAATGATACAAGACAATTCCTAATTGACAACCCTTTTATTAAAATTAAAATTTAATTGAAGGTGAATTACTCTAAATTAGTTAATGTTCTTTCTCAAGAGACAAGAATCGTGCCCAATTAAACTAATTCCTACTCTCGTGGTAATTGAATTTAATTAAACCCATTACGCTTTATGGTAATTCATTAAATCCTCGAAAGGTTAAACCTACTCTCGTGACTTAGACCTTAAGTTCAATTCTTTTGGTTCCAACACTTAGGTTCACCTCTCAGTATGTCCCTAAATGTCTATAAGATGCAAATATGTGGCCAGCAAATTCATATGAATAAGCACAATAAGGATTGAATTAAAGAACATTCAAGATTAATAAAAGGGGTAAATAAAGTCAATTTATCATCATCTATGTATCAAAGGGCATTGCCCAATCCTAGAAACAAAAAAAACTACTCAGACATGGAGAAGAAGAAATAAGAAATCAAATTCAAGAACATCCAAACCCGTAATCCAAGAGAGAAGAGAGAAGAAAGATGAAGATCAAGAGCCTCCCAATATGCCTCCTTCAAAACCAAATTGGAACCCTAATATTGTATTCAGAACATCTATAAATACCCTAGGGGTTTTCTTTGGTCTCAGCCCATAAAAAGAAATAAAAATAAAACTTAAAATTATGTTTCGTACTGCGATCCACGGCCATGGATCATTCTATGGGCTGGCCGTGGATCTTGCTATTTGAGTTCCACGGTCGTGGATCATTCCACGGCCAAGCCATGGAACTCTCTAAATATTTTCTTTTGCATCTTCACGCAGCTGCTCGATCCTTGGCCATGGGGAATTCCACCGGCAGGTCGTGGAACTCTCTAGAGTGAGTTTTTTGCCCCGATTTGCTATCCGTAAAGTTCAAACTTCAATCGTGCCAGCTTTTCATCCATTTCAAGACCAATTCAACACCAATCCTGCACAACAACACCAAAAACACCGCAGTTATCCGAACTAAGGGGAAAAACAAATAAAAAGGGAAACTACAATGCCTAAAAATGCATACAAAACAAGAACAAAATATGATGTTGTTTCACACACATCAAATCCCCCTAAGCTTAAGATTTTGCTTGTCCCCAAGCAATAACTAAGACCAAACTAAGAAATGGGATCAAAAGACAATAATGAATGAAGAACCCGAGAAAACATCCAACCAAGCAATAGGCAAAGGCAAACCAAGAATTAGATAGGTAATCAAAATCAAGTCCAATTAGAGGCTAAGTTCTTAGAAATCATGCATCCTCACTGAATTAGGTTCACTCTACTAACCACACTCAAAGTGTTTTAAGGTGAAGACAATGCACTCAAGATTCCTCAAAGAAACAACACTTCCATAAGCTTGATAAGAAACTAAATTTCCACTAATAATCAGCATGCATGCAAGAATCAAAAGGTCTTTCAAGGGTTGTAATAGAGCCAAGGGAATGATGTTAGGTAAGGTAGAGAAAGGAAGGTATGCATAAGGGGCAGACAAAATTTCCAATAAGCATAAGAAACCCAATAGAACAAAGGCATTTTTCAATCAATAACTCCACATCTCCTAGCATTTTCTTCCTTTATTTTCTTTCCTCTCTTTCTCTTCTTTTTCAATCTTTCATCTTACGATTTTCTTTTATTTTCTCTTTTTTTTAAAAAAAATTGAGAAAGAGAAGGCTCAATAACATATGATTCCCAACACAACTTTCAAACCCAATATGCTCCATTAAATATTCTAAATGATAACTGACAATGTATCATCATAAGCATAAAAAAAATAATTATGCAATAGGCTCAAAATGGGCAACTAGTGGATGAAAGTGCAATAATTTTAAAAGGCCAGAAAAATACCTAAGATGCCTTAATCACATTCAAGCATGCAAACAAAAATTTCACCTAAAAATGGTTTCAAATCAAGTTCTAGAGCACAAAATCAATGAGGAATGATCACTCAACACAAAGAATGGGAACAAAAATCATATAGTGCATAAATCCCATAGGCTCAAAACTCATATTTAGAGGTTCAAAAATTAATGAAAAGCATAAATTCAGAGAACATATGCTAATTATCAACTATTAAGAAATCACCTCCATAATCAATTAAAAACAATGTCTGTTGCCTACCACAAGAATCAATAAATTGGATTCCAAATCAATACCATCTCAAAATCTTCAAAAGAGAGGGGCACAAAGTTCAACCAAAAAGCCGAGAGATAAGATGGTGTGAAAATGCAACAAGAAGATGCAATGCAATGAGACATGAGAATGCATGAGAGCAATGATGATGAAAATAAAAATAAAAAGTAAAAATGAAAAATACCCCCCCAAGCTTAGATCTTACATTATCCCCAATGTAAAAATCTATAACTATAGAAGGAATAAATGAAAAGAACTTACTACGGTGGTGGGAAATGGTGCTAACTTCCCCCCTTTTTTTAGGCCCCCTTGAATTCCACGGTCATGGTTGGATCCACGGCCAGGCCGTGGATCTGTC
Organism: Ormosia emarginata; assembly: GCA_029884605.1. Lineage (NCBI taxonomy): Eukaryota > Viridiplantae > Streptophyta > Magnoliopsida > Fabales > Fabaceae > Ormosia > Ormosia emarginata. The sequence goes on along the minus strand of JAQQTP010000074.1, from coordinate 25,871,751 downwards.
TGACTTTTACATTTGTCTTTTGATCTTCAATCCATGCCTATAGAATTTTTCATGGCCTGGGTGTGGAACTTTTTGACTTCACTCTCCTACTAATTTGAGCTTCAAAAAGGGTCAAACCTGGACAAGATCCATGAGATAAAGATCAAACTAACAATCCAACACACAAAAATTAAAAGGAAAAGAAAAAAATAAAAAGGAAAAAAAAATGAAACTTGGGTTCCCTCCCAAGAAGCGCTTATTTAAAGTCATTAGCTCGACTCTGGTCTGGTTTCTGTGCTCAGGTGATGTCAATGGAGTAGTCCTCAGTCCCCACTCCTTCTTCAAGGTGTTTCACTCTTTGGCCATTGATCATGAATGGCTCATTGCCTTCTTTCTTCACCTCAAGCACACCGTAGGATAAGACTCGAACAATCTCATATGGTCCTGACCATTTTGACCATAACTTACTAGGACAGAAACGTAGAAGCGAGTTATCAACAAGAACTTTATCCCCAGGTTTAAATTCACGCTTCTTGACGCATTTGTCATTCTGCTTCTTTGGTCCTTTCTTGTAGAGTTTGGCCTTCTCAAAATTTATAGAAGCCTTAGGCAAGGTCTTTTCTAACACAACATCAGTCACTGATTCCTACACACCTAAAAGCACAACACTATCCACAATATCAGTAGCATCAATGCGATTACATGAATCAAATGAATTAGAATTATTTTCAGAATTAAAAACATCAAACACTACTTCCTTATCATCCAATCGCAGAGTTAATTTCCCTTTGTGGACATCATGATTGCCTTTCCAGTGGCGAGGAATGGTCGCCCAAGTATGATCGACATTTTAGCATCTACTTTCATGTCAAGCACAACAAAATCAACAGGTATGAAAAACTTACCCACTCTAATAGGAACATCCTCTAAGATGCCTACGGGTATTTGACAGATCAATCAGCCAATTGAAGGGAGATAGTTGTGGGTTTGAGTTCACCCACCTCCAATTTCTTGCACACAGAAAGAGGCATAAGACTAACACTAGCCCCAAATCACACAAAGCTTTATCAAAACTAGTGTTACCAATCAAACAAGGAATAGAGAAGCTACTTGGATCTTTAAGCTTAGAAGGCAATTTATTTTGAATTAAAGCACTACACTCCTCAGTTAAAGCTACTATCTCATATTCCTCAAGCTTTCTCTTATTAGACCAAATGTCCTTAAGAAATTTTGCATAGGTAGGCATTTGTTGCAACATCTTAGTGAATGGTACATTAATGTACAATTTCTTAAGGACCTCTATGAACTTCCCAAATTGTCTATCTAACTTGGCCTTAGCCAATCTTTGAGGGAAGGGCACTGGGGGTTGGTATGGTTCAGGGGGTACATACTTAGACACCTTTTCATTAGTTTCCTCTTCCTCTAAGGGTTGTGTCTTATTATTTTTTTTCCTCATTCCCCTTATCTTTGTCACTCTCCCCTTTACCCTTGGGATCCTCTAATTTCTTACCACTTCTCAAACTCACAGCATTATAGTGTTCAATACCTGAATTTTTTTCAGGCTGACTAGGAAACTTACCCTATTCCCTATGTGAAGTGCTTGCAAGTTGGGTAATCTGAGTTTCCAATATCTTATTATGAATGACCAAATTTTCAACCTTAGATGACAACTCTCTAATGGCCTCAGTCTCAACTTGCCCATGTTGCCTAAACTCCTCATTTTGCTTAGATTGACTCTCAACAAAATTCTTAAGAAAAGACTCAAGTCTAGATTTTTGTACCTATTAGAATCTAGAAGAGGGTTTAGCACTACCTTGCCCAGCTTGGTGTTGACTATTCTGGTATGAGAAGTTACGGTGTGACCTCCAACCGGGGTTATAAGTTTGAGAATATGGATCATTCCTTCCATTTTGGTTAAAGTCATGAAAATTGTGGCATGATTCCACTTGCTCCACCAGTGCACCTTGTGAGGAGCCAATTCCAACTTGGCAATCAGCACCCACGTGTCCCTGTGCTCCACAAATCTCACAAAAATTGTTAGAAGCACCTATGGCATTAAATCAAATTTAATCATGTCAAAACATTTATTCAAAGAATCAAATTTTGACATAATTAAATCAACCCTGTCTACCTCAAACTTACCTCTTGAGAGTTTTCTCGGGTTATTATCTCTTTCATTTGCCCATTGGTGATGATTTGTGGCAACACTCTCAATGATCTCATAAGCTTCTGTCGATCTTTTGTTCATCAAAGCTCCACCAGCTGCGGAGTCTAGAGATACCTTCGAAGAATATTCTAGTCCATTATAGAAGGTGTGGATGATCAACCATTTTCCTAACCCATGGTGTGGGCAGGCTTCCAGCAAAGCCTTATATCTATCCCAAGCTTTCGACAATGACTCTCTATCTTTCTGAACGAAGCTTGTGATCTGGGTCCTAAGATTAGCAGTCTTGGAAGGTGGAAAGAATTTGTCCAAGAAAGCTTGCTCCAGTTGGTCCTAAGTAGTGATTATCTCAGCGGGAACTGACTTCAACCAAGCTCTAGCTCTATCTCTCAATGATAATGGAAACAAGTGGAGACGAATAGCATCAATAGAAGCGCCTTCAATCTTGAGGGTCTCATAGAATTCCAAGAACATATCCACATGATCATTCGGGTCCTTTGATGGCAATCCTCCAAACTGGTTCTGCATTATCATAAAAAGTAAGGCAGGAGGTATGGTGAAGTGTCTAGCTTCAATGTCTGGCTAAGCAATTCCAAAACGCAAACCTGGAGCATTAGGGGCTGCATACTCTTTAAGCGGTCTATTATCCGCAGGTGCAACCATGACAAGCGTTGGTTCAAGTATTTCTCTTGTTCTTTGCCTTTGTTGTCTTCTCCTTTTACAAAAAGTTCTTTCAATTTCAGGATTTGCTTCAATAAGAGTCCCGGAACATCTAGGACTTTGCATAAACAAGAGAAATGACTTGCAGAGAGTCAAAGAGAAAACAAGAAAGTAGTAAAAAGGTTTAAAATAGTCAAATTAAAAATTAAACTGATATTCAAGAAAAACACAGTCCCCGACAACGGCACCAAAAACTTAATGTGTGAAGTAAGTGTACGGTTTTGTCGTCAAGTAATAAAAAGATCGAATCCACAGGGACTATGTCTATGAATACCAATTAATTAATTAATTCAATTAAATTAAATAAAAGGGATATAATTGTTGATTAACAAGAATTTAGTAACAAAGTAATTAAATAAATAAATATTAAAGTACAAAGTTGAGATAAAAACAGCAAGTTGTTAGGAAAGATTTTCAGATTCAAGAAAGCTTCTAGGATTGGGGATAACCACAATGATACAAGACAATTCCTAATTGACAATTCTTTTATTAAAATTGAAATTCAATTGAAGGTAAATTACCCTAAATTAGTTAATGTTCTTTCTCATGAGACAAGAACCGTGCCCAATTAAACCAATTCCTACTCTCGTGGTAATTGAATTTAAATTAAACTCATTACGCTTTATGGTAATTCATTAAATCCTCGAAAGGCTAAACCTACTCTCATGATTTAAACCTTAAGTTCAATTCTTATGGTTCTAACACTTAGGTTCACCTCTCACTATGTCCCTAAATGTCTATGAGATGCAAATATGTAGCCAGCAAATTCACATGAATAAGCACAATAAGGATTGAATTAAAGAACATTCAAGATTAATAAAAGGGGTAAACAAAGTCAATTTATCATCATCAATGTATCAAAGGGCATTGCCCAATCCTAGAAACAAAAGAAACTACTCAAACATAGAGAAGAAGAAACAATAAATCAAATTCAAGAACATCCAAACCCGTAATCCAAGAGAGAATAGAGGAGAAAGATGAAGATCAAGAGCCTCCCAATGTGCCTCCTTCAAAACTTCTCCCCCTTTTGTCATGATAAAAAAGATAGACAATATATATTTATACAAAAGGAGAGGATGCATATAACCATTGTTATTTAACAAATATCCAATAATAATCTAGCAACAACATAAGCATATTAGCATTTCAACAGTCCATTCTTTTCAAAAACATCCAAGTCATACTAAACATAGTTAAGCATGTCATGATTCTAAGATAATGAACATCATATCCAAAAGATAGCTTACTATGGTTAGATAAGCTTTAATCATAATAAAGAGACTATAACAGAAATAAGTACTTCATGCCTAAGCCCAATGATCCTCTGGTGGTGGATAGCGACGCTCAAGCCATCATAGATAACTGTGCTGCTATGTTCTTGATAAGTTTTAAGATCCACAATACAAGCTTTAATACTGACTTGCATGTTGGCAATGGCTTCCAGGATGTGGTCATGATTGGTGGCAGGGGCCTCTTCCATAAGCACATCAGTAGGGGCAGCGAGAATTCCTCCTTGTTGTGCTACTGCCTCACGTCTACGACTGTAGACCCATTCACCATTCACTTTCTTTACTTGCATGCGATTGATAGAGGCTAATCCAAACTTGTGAGGACTGGTAGTGTTAATAATTCCATTGTCCTCTAAGTTGACCTTATATTGATCCAAAATCTTAGCCATCATCATGGCGTAAGGTAGATCCATCATTACCTTTTCCTTAGCTTTCATCATGTACTGCATGATGTAATGTGGCTAATTGATTTTCATGCACCTTTTCGGAGCCCACATTAGAAATATGTCTTCTACTTCAACCAAGGCATAATTGCTTGCCCTTGGTACTAAGATATGGGCTACCACGAAGTGAGAAGACGATCCTATAAATTTAGAAAGCCAGCAGTGAAAGATCCATTTGGCTCTTGAATGGCCGGTTGAAGCATGCTCTCTGTCAAATTCCTCCCACGAACTGTGACTATCCACAGTAAGTTTTGCTCTAGAATGAGTGAGTCCAAACAAAGGAGTCCACTGACTCAGTGTCATAATGATTCTTTGCCTTTTGAATTCAGAAACCATATTTCCACCAACAATGTTTAAATTGCATAAATAAACTTTTGTGGGTTGTACCTGAGGTTGGTGGTGACAAGAGTTTTCAACCCATGGAATTCTAAGAGCTCTGTGAGGGATGTGAATGCTTCTCTGATGAAGAAGTCCAAGTCCTTGTACTTAGGCTGAATGAGACGTCGCGCGTGAAACTATAATGTGTGTGCCTTCATCTAATTTTTGTGACAAAAGTACCTTCCAATGTTGAGGCTGATGGAGAAGTCTTAGTCAATAGGTGAAATGGGTGTTGGCAGGGGTACATTAGGATTTTTGGAGTGAGAATGCTTGGGGTGAGATGAACTGCTTGCCATAGTTGAAAATGGAGGCTAGGGCTCGGTTTAGGAGAGAGAAAATGTGAGGGAAGGTGAAAAATTAGAAGAAAATAGAAGTTTTGATTAGTGGAAAGTGATGGAAAATGAGTTTTAGTGGTGGATTTTAGTTGGATTTGGAGTAGGAGAGGTGTTTTAGTGAGTGGGTGTTTAACAGAGGAAGAGGAAGATGACAATGGAGGAAAGGGGCACACGTGAATGAGAAAGGAGGCAACAACTGGTGTTTTAATAAGGGCCCAATACCCAGTTATGGGTTATTGGTAACCAGTTAGTAGTGAAGGAACGTGCTCTCAGCCATGTTGAAATAATCGGTTAGAAGGTGGGTGTAATCGATTACTTTGTGAGGCAAAAAAAAAGGATAGCCTCTGTTTTAGTAGAATAATCGATTAGGACTATTAGATAATCGATTATTTGCTTGAAATTGGAAAGCATAGCTTCAGTTTTGCTTTGAATAATTGATTAGGGAAGCTCCATAATTGGTTATTGTTTTGTTCCAGAGAGTACCAGGATGCTCCAATTGCCCAATAACCGATTAGAGAAGCTTTATAATTGGTTATTTTATCTTAGCAGAGAATACTTCAATGTGTCAAATTAATTCCAAGACCCAAATAATAGATTATTTCCTTCTTCTAACTAGTTATTTCTCTGGCAAAAACAGAAAATCCTTAAGAATTCAACCCTTAAAAAAAATACTAACTTATGTCATTTGAGGTTCATTTTGACTTTGTCTCAAATGCATTCACTCTAAGCACTATAAATGCATCCCAAATCATATTTGAATTCTTCAAAAGTGCTAGAAACCATTGACTTATGCCATTTTGAGGTTAGCCTTACTTTCATCACTTCAACCACCATAAATAAAACTTATAAGCTTATTGCTCTTCTCCAAAAGTACCAGGAAGCAATTTTCTTTATCAAGAACTTAAGTTGGTAATTTGGGGGACTTAAGCATAGATCAAGCACCTATAAAACAAACTTGGGGGAAACTCTGATACTCAAGTCAGTATTGGATACAAAAATGATTAAAGTAAGATAATTGTGCAACTAAATAACACATTATGCAACAAATGATAAATTATACAGCAAAAGATAGATTATGCAGCAAAATTAGATGTATAATAGATCCAATATGCCAAGTTCTCTTCTTATATTAAAGAATGCTTTTTGTTTAAAGGTTTAGTCAAGATGTCAGCTAGTAGCTTAGTGGTTTTAACAAACTCAAGCATTCAATCACCTTTTTGAACATGATCCCTTATAAAGTGATGTCTAATCTCAATATGTTTAGTTTTTAAGTGCAAAATGTGATTTTTAGACAAATTGATTGCACTACTATTATCACACCTTATAGGGATGTGATCAAGCTCAAGACCATAGTCTTGAAGTTGTTGCTTCATTCAAAGGATTTTAGTACAACAACTCCCGGCTACAACATATTCAGCTTCAGCTATTGGCAATGCCACACTATTTTGTTTCTTGCTATGCTAGGAAACTAGTAAGCTTCCAAGCAAGTGGTATGTCCCATAGTGCTTTTCCTATCCATTCTACATCCAGCAAAATTAGAGTTGGAATAACCAATTAGGCTACATGAGGCACCCTTAGGGTACCACAAACCCATTTGTGAAGTGCCTATTAGATATTTCATTATTCTTTTAACAACACTTAAGTGTGATTCTTTATGATTTACTTGATATCTAGCACACATGCACACACTAAACATAATATCAGGCCTACTTACTGTAAGATAAATGAGTGACCCAATCATACCCCTATATTTTGAGATTTCTACATATTTACCGCATTCATCCTTGTCTAAATAATAAGAAGTGCCCATAGGTGTAGCCATTGTCCATTCCAAACTTTTTGACCAGCTCCTTGCAATACTTGGATTGATTTATGAAAGTTTCATCCCTTGTTTGTTTGATTTGGAGACCAAGGAAGAAGTTGAGCTCACCCATCATTGGCATCTCAAATTCATTTTGCATAATATTAGCAAATTCCTTATAGAGAGAGTTATTAGTAGTACCGAATGTTATATCATCAACATATATTTGAACAAGAAGAATGTCATACTTTTTATGCTTGATGAAAAGAGTAGTATTAACATTTTCCCTAGAAAAGCCATTTTTTAAAAGGAACTTGTTCAACCTTTCATACTAAGCTCTAGGAGCTTGTTTCAAGCCATACAAGGCCTTTTTAGTTTAAAAACATGGTTGGGCAGTTCGAAATCTTTAAAACTAGGAGGTTGTTCCATATGCACTTATTCTTATATGAAACCATTTAAAAAGATACTTTTAACATCCATTTGATAAAGCTTAAAATCCATGATGTATGCATATGCAAGTAGTACTCTAATGACCTCTAATCTAGCTATCGGAGCATATGTTTCCTCATAATCTATTCTTTTTTCTTGATTATAACATTTGGCAACAAATCTAACTTTATTTCTTATTATTAAGCTCGTTTCATTAAGTTTGTTCCTAAAGACCCATTTAGTACTAATTATAAGATGATCATTGGGTGATCTGTTTATTATTTCTATATCTTGAGTGTCTTATATTTGATCTAATTGGACTTCATGTGTGGTTAATTGTTAACTTTTAGCTAAGTTTCTAGATATGAAGTTTAATTAGATCCTTATTGTGAAACTTTGCTTAAGTGTGTTTTATAAGCACTCATAATCGTATTATGTTTTTCAGGAGATCAATATCACCCTTAGAAGTAAGGAGAAAAGAGAGTATGTGAAGAATCAGGGCTGAATATGAAGAAAGTAAGTAACACGGCCCGTGTCACCAGACACGAGGTGGATTGTGTACTTCTCTGGTACTTCAATAAGATTCTGCACTGGACCTGACCAAGAACACGTACCATGTCACCAAACACGGGTTAGACCATGTCCTTCTCTGTCATCACAAAGGGGATCCAATTCTGAGTGCACTTGAGGACACGACCCATGTCACCACACACGGGGTAGGCCATGTCCCTCTCTGACTTTAAATCCTGTTGGAATTGAGTTACCAGACCTTGACACGGGGTAGGCTATGTCATATGACACAGCCTGTGTCTGCGAATCAGGAAATCATATATGAATTCTAATTAAGCGTCAGGTATCCAAAGATATAAATAGGGTTGCTTGGGTTCAAAAAGAGAGATCTCTAGACTAGAAGTCATCAAGTTACTGAAGAGAATACGAAGAACAAGCAAAAGGAAGATTCGATCAAAGATTGGAGACTCGGGTTCGAGCAATCAAAGATCAATCAACCTCAAACCTTGGAAACTAGTTTGATCCTTAGTTTTCTTCTATTCTTTTATTCTAGACGATATTTTTCTTTAATTCTTTTTCTGACTTTGAATTTGCCATGTATGACTAATTTTTTTATTTGGTTAAGAGAAGATGAAACCTTAGTTTTGATTATGTGAACCTTGCATATCTCTTTATATCAATTCAATTGAGTTTTTATTCATATGTTTCTTATCTTAATTCGGTATAAAGGTTTTTATACTCTTTGTTATTTTCAGAAGTGGTAAAACTAGGATTACTATGCACGGTTGCAGTGGTAAAACTAGTGAAACATATGATCTAAGTAATTCAATCTCGGTGTGTGATTGGATCTCAGAGTGATTGATTTTCTAATTCTTAATGCAATCATTACGTAAGTGCAAGAGCAGTTGCTTTACAAATGACTAATGATCAGGATTTAATTTGAGCAGTTGATGAATTAAGCAAAAATTAAGGAAAACAAGGAATTTATCTCACAATCACATAAAAGCATAATTGGTTATATTAGTATAAAGGGAATGTAACTTAGCATAATCATATAAATCTAGTGGTGGATTCCATCTCTTAACCATTGTTCTTTAAATTAGTAATTCAAATCGTGTTTACTGTTATTACTTTAAATTTAATTTCTGTTTTTAGTTTTAATAAACAAAACCCTTTTTTTATTATTTACTATTTTTTAGAGTTTAAATTAGGAATCAATTCATAGTGATTAATTGAATTAGTTCTATATGGATCGACCCTTGTTAACTACAACCGGTTGCAAGGTTTTTATACTTTAATGGAACTTGGCAACTGAATTTTGTTCTAAATTTTAATCACAATCCATAGCACACCATTGGGCCTTGGAACTAATTCCCAAACTTGATTTCTCTCAAATTGGTTTAGTTCATCTTGCATGGCCAAGATTCAATGTTCATCATTAATGGCCTCATTTATGTCGTTCGGTTCAACTTGAAAGACAAAATCCAAATGATTACATGCATCTCTAAGAGAGTTTCGAGTGATTATCCATTTTGATACAACACCTATCACCTTGCCAAGATGATGATATCTTGAACTTCTCCATTCTCTTGGAAGATCATTTGAATTTTCCTCCTCTTGTTGTGGTGGTGCTTCTTCTCTTTGGCTTTCCCTCTTTTGCTCTTCCTCTTTGCCTCCTAAGTGTGTGTTGGATAGAGTTTCTGCAACATCATTAATAGCATGCTTTTTTGGCTTATTTGGGTTAGTTTCATCAAAAGCAATATGTATTGATTCTTCAATAGTCATAGTTCTTTTATTATAAATTCGAAAGGATTTACTACTAAGTGAGTAACCAAGAAATATTCCTTCATTAGATTTAGCATCAAACTTGCCTAGGTTATCTTTTCCATTATTTAAAACAAAACATCTACAACCAAAGACATGAAAGTGAGAAATGTTCGGTTTCCCTCCTTTGTATAGTTCATAAGAGGTTTTCTTTAAAATGGGCCTTATTAGAACCTTATCATAACATAACAAGCGGTACTTACCGCATCCACCTAAAAATACTTAGAATGACTTATTTCATTGAGCATAGTTCTTGCTAACTCTTCTAAAAACCAATTTTTCCTTTCAAACACTCCATTTTGTTATGGAGTTCTAAGAGCATAAAAATTATGCTTAATGCCATTTTCATTGCAAAACATTTCAAATTCACGATTTTCAAATTCCCCACCATGATCACTTCTTATGGATGCAATACTACAATTCTTTTTATTTTGAATAACTTTTGCAAGTTTTCTAAATACTTGAAAAGCATCATTCTTATGAGCAAGGAAAATAGTCCATGTATATCTAGAGTAATCATCCACAATCACAAAAGCATAGTAGTTACCTCCAAAGTTCATAGTTCTTGATGGTCTAAAAAGATCCATATGTAAAAGTTGTTAAGGTCTAATAAAAGTAATAACATTATTAGCTTTGAAAGAAACATTTACTTGTTTACCCTTTTGACATACATCACAAAGTTTATTTTTCTCAAATTTGAGTTTTGGAAGGCCAATCACCAAATCATTGGAAACAAGTTTATTTATGTGATCCATATGAATATGGGCAATTCTCCTATGCCATAGTCATGAATCACTTTCTTTACTTGTAAGACATCTTGTATTTTGAGAGGTAATATCATTAAGGTTAATCATATATATGTTATCAATTCTATGACCAACAAAGTTAATTTGCTTGTAATCCTTACCCTCAATTATGCAACAATTTGAATCAAATATAACTCTATTACCTTTATCACATAATTGACTAATGCTTAGTAAATTTTGTTTGAGTCATTCTATATACAAGACATTATCAATTGAAATGGATGAATTCTTACCAACTTTTTCAATACCAAGGATCCTTCCTTTATTCTTGTCCCCATATGTGACATGTCCATGCTTCTTTAGTGCAACAAAGGAGAACTCGGATCCATCACCCATCATGTGCTTGGAGTAACCACTATCAAGATACGAACTTGAGTTTTTAGTCTTCAAGCACACCTACAACACACATTCAAGTTTTAACCTTTGGTACCCAAATTCTCTTGGGTCTTGTGTGTTAGCATTAGCCAAGGTGCCCTTAGGGACCCAAACTCTCTTAGTTCCAACCTTGGTGTTGATACTCTTTCTTACATTACATGTTAATGCACTATGCCCTTTCCTACCAAAATAAAAGCATTTGATAAAGGGGCTACTGATGTACTTGAGGAAACAAAGAAATTCTTATAAGACTTTTGTTGGTTATTTGGATTATACCCTAAACCGGCGTTTTGAAAAACACTTCTTGTTACCAAGTGGCTTCCAGTACTCAAGAGGGGGGGTGAATTGAGTAACAAAAACTTTTGCAAAAACCTTGAACTAATAAACTTTGCTGAATATAAATATTAAAGAACGTGGAAGAGATGAGAAAAGAAAGAACAATTTAATAATTAAATTGTAGGAATCAATAAATAAAGTGCATAAAATAAAGAGAATAAGGGAAGGAAAAACAGTACAGATTTATCCTGGTTCGACCACCAACCACTTGTGGCCTACGTCCAGTCCCCGAAACACAGTTCGAGATTTTTCACTATTCAAGACAAGCTTAAACAACAGGTGCTTGCAACCTTTACAATACGGAGCACTTTTCACACACAGGGAAACTCTACCCTTGTGCTCAAGCCTCAATCAAACAAAAGGGATACCTCACCCTTATACAATCCTTGGGGATACCTCACCCTCAATATACAGAAACAGATGAAGAGATGAAATGAAACTCTCACTAAGAGTAGATAAATACAAATTGAAGTACTAGAGAGCTGTTTCTCAAATATCTCAAGAGTTAAACAATTATAAGTTCAGAAAAAGAGAGAATAAAGCAGAGCACAGTTTCAAGCAAGCAAAAAATTGATCTCAATGTTCAGGGGGTTTTCAGAGAAGTCCCAGGCCTCTATTTATAGAGCTCGTAGAAGAAAATGGCCGTTGGGAGCAATTAATTACGTTTAAAACTTTCTGATTCTCGTATGGAATTTGAAAACTTAACTCTGATTCTCGTGGGGTATTCGAATGCCTGAAGGAAGTATTCGAATACCTTTGTCAAAAACTCTTTTAGAAAACTGATTAAGTTGGGGTTATTCGAATACCAGTCAAGGGTATTCGAATACCTCACTAAAAGAAGGCATGTTTCGAAAACAGGGTATTCGAATACCATATGGGGTATTTGAATGCCTCATTTAAAAAGGTTCATTCTGAAACTAGGGTATTCGAATACCACATGGGATATTCGAATGCCTCTGTTTTGGCACAGCAGAAAATATCAGTTACGAAACAGGTTATTCGAATACCATATTGAGGTATTCGAATACCTCAGTTAAAAAACAGTTCAAAATCCTTTTCAAATTGCTTTGAAATGCTTATTTTTAACCTTTAAAACATTTGATCTTTTAAGAGCAACTTTAAAACTTCAGTTTATGTTATCCTTAATCATTTGAGATATTTAATTGACAGCTCCATACATGATAGATCCTAAGTCCTAAAGCTAATCTTTAAACACTTGGACTTGGTCTTCTCATCATCCTCATGTTTGTTATCATCAAAATACATCTTCATTGTTGCGTAGCAAACACATTCTCCCCCTTTTTGATGATGACAAACTATCATAGAGAAAAGCATCAGTACAGAAATAATTGGAATTCACAAAGTAAGAGGCTTACATTCATATCTAATATGTGCGTGGCGTAGCTCCCCCTTAATGTTGGAATCCAATAATAGTTATTTTAAACCTGTCTTTTCTCATAGTTATATTTTTCTCCCCCTTTGGCATAATCAAAAAGATACAACAAAATATAATGCATAAAGGAGGCAATAAGCATAAAGAGAAACTGATTGTATTAATAATTTAGCCAATATACATAATATAATGAAAGAGTAAACAGCTAATACAAAAAGGCATCCAAACAAGAACAAAGCCTAGAAATAGGCATCTGGCGGAGGAGGAGGGGAATCAGAACCCCGTGAAGATAGCAAAGCACGCAAAGCAGCTTGCTCACGCTCAACACCATCAAGTCGTCAAACAGAACGAGAGAAGGTGTGTTCCAAATAAGCTCGTTATCCTCCATATAAGCACGGTTGGCACAGTAAGGTGGCCATGACTTGATCCGAGTAACCGAACCAAAGAAGCGGGAGCAGGGGCGGCGGGGCCGAGCGGTGTCGGAGGCGCGGGGGCTACCGGAGCAAGCAGCAACAAAGCAGGGGCGCGCGGATCAGCTGGGTCGTCCTCATCATCGTCAACTTCAACTGGGAATACCCAGCCTTCATCAGTCTTTATCATCTTCATTCGGTTCAGCGTATAAGAGCCAAACACATTATGGTGGGTCAGCTGAGTTTTTCGCTCGGTCTCCACAATCTGCGGATACTTGCCTAGAAAGGCAGTGATGATCACCCCATAAGGTAGCTCTGAGCGTTCTTTTCCCTTAGCTCTCATCATATGCTTCATAATGAAGACGGGCCAGTTTATTTGGTATCCTTTCTTCAGGATCCACAGCATAAACACATCATCTTCACTCAAGTAGGCGTAGTTCCCACCTCTAGGAGCTAAGATGTGGGCATAAGCATAATGTAAGAGCCTGTCCTGGCTCTTCATCATGCCCCCTTTGACTCCCTTTTGAGTCGGAGGTAATGCCAACCCAAGTCTAAGAACATCTTCAATGGCTCGAATCTTGTCGAACCGCTGGACAAACTCTTCACAGTCTTCGTTATTACGGCCAGCAAATTCTAATCCGAAGAAGCGAACCCAGTCCTGAGGAGTGATCACAATGTGCTGATCACAGACGTCAGAATGGAGTTCCAGACCTTCAATCCTCAAGTTGCAGTAGAACATTTTGACCAGATCGGGATAGAGGACCGCCTTATAGGAGCAAAAACGAAGCACGCCCTGGATGTCCAGCTGGTGTAGGAAATCAAAGCCACCTTCTTTTTCAAAGAATGCCAAGTCTAGATACTTGGGCTACACAAGGTTGCGTTCTCTGAAATGAGAAATGAAGCGTCCAAGGGTTTCTGGGTGAGAGGAGAGCCTTCGCAGATCCAATGGGTTGTTGCAAGGCGCGATTTTTGTGCGAGCACGCTTGGAGGAGGAAGCCATGGATGAAGGTTGAAGATGAGAGGAATGGGTTTGAAAAGAGAGGGAGTAACAGTTGGGTCAGACGTAGGAGAGGGTATTCGAATAGGAGGAGATGAAAAACGGGAGAGAAGATGAGATGAATGAACGGGTGTACGAAGGGGTTTATATAAAACTCAGACCCAAGGTATTCGAATGCCTCAATTGGTATTCGAATACTGTTGTTTGGAAACGCAAAGGTCAGGGCTATCTTGAAAGAAGGTATTCGAATACTGCTGTAGGTATTAGAATAGACTGTCCAAAAAGGATTGGCCCAAATAAGCAGGTATTCGAATACTGCTTAGGGTATTCGAATACTTCAGAGACAGAAACAAAAGCCTGATAGCAAGAGGCTTCAGGTTATTCGAATAACCACTAAGGTATTCGAATACACCTGGTTAATAAACCATGAAAGCATGCGAGGAAATGATGGTATTCGAATACCAGATGAAGGTATTCGAATAACTTAGATAGAAAAACATAAAAATTACGTCCAGAATGCAATTTTGAAGAAGAAGGACTTACCCAATTAAATGAGTACCTGCAAAACAGAATGGAGGATATCTCCGATGCTCAAGTCAGTAATAATTAAAGATCAATAAAATAATAAATGAGTAACAGATTAAATACACGATTGATCCAAAATGCCAAGTTCTCTTCTTAAATGAAAGAACGAATCTTTAGGTAAAGGTTTTGTGAAAATATCAGCAAGTTGATTATTGGTTTCAACAAATTCTAACACACAATCACCTTTTTGAACATGATCTCGTATAAAGTGGTGCCTTATCTCAATGTGCTTAGTCCTAGAGTGCATAATGGGATTCTTTGTCAGATTGATTGCACTAGTATTATCACATCTTATAGGGATGTGATTAAGCTGAAGACCAAAGTCTAGAAGTTGTTGCTTCATCCATAGAATTTGAGCACAACAACTTCCGGCTGCCACATATTCACCCTCAGGTGGTGGATAAAGCCACGCTATTTTGTTTCTTGCTATGCCAAGAAACTAAGGAATTGCCAAGGTGTGACATGTTCCACTAGTGCTTTTCCGATCCAATTTGCATCCAAAGAAAATCGGAGTCGAATAACCAATAAGACTACAAGTGGCACCTTTGGGGTACCACAAGCCCACTTGTGTAGTGCCACCTAGATATTTCATAATTCGTTTTACAGCACTTAAATGCGACTCTTTAGGATTAGCTTGATATCTAGCACACATGCATACGCTAAACATTATATCAGGCCTACTAGCAGTGAGATAGAGAAGAGATCCAATCATACCTCGATATTTAGTAATTTCTACAGAGTTACCTGCTTCGTCTTTATCCAAGTAACACGAAGTACTCATTGGTGTAGCTATATGCTTTGAGTTGTCCATTCCAAACCTCTTGAGAAGTTCTTTGCAATACTTTGTTTGGCTAATGAACGTTCCACTCCTTGTTTGTTTGATTTGAAGTCCAAGGAAGAAATTGAGTTCTCCCATCATGGACATTTCGAATTCGCTTTGCATGATTTTGGCAAATTCCTTGCACAAATTTTCGTTAGTAGCACCAAATATGATATCGTCTACATATACTTGTACAAGGAGTATATCATGGTTTTTATTTTTAATAAAAAGAGTCGTGTCAACCTTACCTCTTGTAAAATCGTGTTCTAAAAGGAACTTACTTAACCTTTCATACCAAGCTCGTGGAGCTTGTTTTAAGCCATACAAAGCCTTTTTCAATTTGAAAACATGGTTAGGTAGATCATAATTTTCAAAACCTGGAGGTTGATCAACATATACTTCCTCTTGAATAAAGCCATTTAAAAAAGCACTTTTAACATCCATTTGATATAATTTAAAATCCATGATGCAAGCAAAAGCAAGTAACATCCTAATAGCTTCTAATCTAGCTACAGGTGCATAGGTTTCTTCATAGTCTATACCTTCTTCTTGATTATAACCTTTTGCTACAAGTCTAGCTTTATTTCTTGTTATTATGTCAGCTTCATCAAGTTTGTTTCTAAACACCCATTTAGTACCGATAATAGGATGATTATTAGGTCTAGGAACTAGTTCCCAAACTTGGTTTCGTTCAAATTGATTTAATTCTTCTTGGATAGCTAGAAACCAATGCTCATCATTAAAGGCTTCATTGATGTCTTTAGGTTCGATTTGAGAAACAAAGGCTAAGTGGTTACATGCATTTCTAATGGAGTTTCGAGTACTTACACCTTTGGATACATCACCTATTACTTGATCAAGCGGATGATATTTTGAGGTACGCCATTCTTTGGGAAGTTCCAAAGCTTGTGAATCCTCTTGTCTTTGTTTATCTTCTTGCTCCTTGATTTCTTTTTCCTTGCTATCCAAATGTGTTTCCGCTAAGGCTTCTGCAACATCATCAAGAACAAGATCCTTTCTCGATCCATTTGGGTCAGTTTCATCAAATGCAACATGTATAGATTCTTCAATAGTCATAGTTCTTTTATTATATATAGGAAAAGCCTTACTATGATTTGAATAACCAAGAAATATACCTTCATCAGACTTAGCATCAAACTTGCCTAAGTTATCTTTTCCATTATTTAAAACAAAACATTTGCATCTAAAAACATGAAAATGTGCGACATTTGGCTTTCTTCCCTTGTATAATTCATATGGGGTTTTCTTTAAAATAGACCTTATAAGGGCCCTGTTCATAACATAACAAGTCTGTATTTACAACATCCTACCCAAAAATACTTAGGAAGAAGCAGACTTCATTAAGCATAGTTCTCGCCATTTCTTCTAAAGAATGATTTTTCCTTTCTACAACTCCATTTTGTTGTGGAGTTCTAGGGGCAGAGAAATTATGATTAATGCCATGTTCATCACAATAATTTTCAAAAACATTGTTTTCAAATTCGCCACCATGATCACTTCTTATAGAAGAAATTTGAAAACCTTTTTCGTTTTGAATAACTTTGGCAAGTCTTTTAAATGCTAGAAATGCATCATTTTTATTTGCAAGAAATAAAGTCCATGTAAACCTAGAAAAATCATCCACAATCACTAAAGCATAGTAATTCCCACCAAAGCTCATAGTTCTAGAGGGTCCAAATAAATCCATGTGCAAAAGTTGTAAAGGTCTAGTAGTTGAAACTATATTTTTTGATTTAAAAGAGACCTTTATTTGTTTACCCTTTTGACATGCATCACATAATTTATCTTTAACAAAATTAAGCTTTGGTAGTCCAATTACTAGCTCTTTAGAGACCAACTTCCTTAGGTGATCCATGTGAATGTGTGCAATTCTCCTATGCCATAACCATGAATCATCATTCTTACTTAAAAGGCATTTCGCATCATTTGAAGATATATCATCAAGACTAATCATATAAATGTTATTTATTCTATGACCAATGAATTTAACATGTTTATCATTTTTATCTTTAATTATGCAACAATTTGAATAAAAAATTACCTTATTTCCTTTGTCACATAATTGGCTAATACTAAGAAGGTTATGTTTTAAGCCTTCAACAAGCAACACATTTTCAATAGAGGAATTTGGATTCTTGCCAACTTTTCTGATTCTAAGAATTTTTCCCTTGTTGTTGTCTCCATAAGTAACATGTCCATGATTCTTGGGAATAAACATGGTGACTTTTGAGTCGTCTCCAGTCATGTGCTTGGAACAGCCGCTGTCGAGATACCAATTTGAGCTCCTGGCTTTCAAGCACACCTACAACACAATTTTAATTTTTAACCTTTGGTACCCAAATTTTCTTGGGTCCTTGAGTGTCAGTTTTAGGCAATGTACCCTTTGGAACCCAAACCATTTTTGTCCCAATTTTTGTGTTAACATTCTTTCTAGCATTGCATATTGAAGCACTATGACCTTTCTTTCCACAGTAAAAACATTTAATAAATGGACTGCTTGAAGTGCTTGAATAAACAAAGAAATTTTTATAAGATTTATGTTGATTTTTCGGATTATAACCAATTCCAGCTTTTTCAAAAACAACCCTTTGTTTCCCTAATATAATATTTAGATTATCTCTCCCAGAGGTGAATTTGGCAAGGGTGTTTTTTAAGTCTTCAATTTCTTTCTCAAGTGTATGACATGAAGAACAAGAATACGAAGTAGAAGCATGTGAGGGATGAGATGAGCATGCATCAATAATTCCCAAAGTTTCATTTTCAATTTTTAATTCTTCAATCTCTTTATTTAAAATAAGAATTTTATTTTCTAAAGAAGAGATTTTTTTCTTAGAAGAAGAAATTTGTTTTGTGAGTTTTAAAGATTCATCATGCAGTTCTTCAAAGGCATCTTGTAACTCATCATAAGAAGGCAAGATAAAGTAGAGTTAGAACTTACCTCATTTTCACTTTCTTCTTCTTCTCCTTTGGCCATGAGACAAAGTTGAGCTTCTTCGCTATCCGAGTCATTTCGATTGAATCCATGTCGTTTTCATCCCATGCTATATAGGCTTTTCTTCCTTTTCTTTTTCTTTGAAGGGCTTCTTCTCAAGTCTCTCTTTCTTCTTTTGGTAAACTGGGCATTCCATTTTCATGTGACCAGGCTTGCCACATTCATAGCAAGTAGGAGTTGATGAAGCTCCTTCGCCTTTGTAATGAGTCTTCTTCGGAGGGAAAGGAGGTCTTCTTTGCATTCCCTTTTTCTTGAGAAATTTACCAAATTTTTTAACTAACAGACTAAGATTTTCTTCGTTTACCTCAATGTTTTCTGAGCTTTCTTCATCTTCTTCATCATCATTGTCAATTGTTGAGGAAGTGGCTTTGAGCGCTATCCCCTTTTTCTTTTTATCGTTTTCTTCGCTTTGACTTAATCTGCTCAGTTCTAGTTCATGCTCATGAAGTTTTCCAAAAAGGGTAGCTAATGACATGGTTGTTAAGTCCCTTGATTCTGAAATTGCTGTCACCTTGGGCTGCCAAATCCTGCTTAAACACCTTAACACTTTATTAATCAAATCTTCGTTAGTAAAACTTTTTCCTAAAGATGCAAGATGATTAACAATGTGGGTGAACCTCTTTTGCATTTCTTGAATGCTTTCTCCTTGGTTCATTCTAAACAGTTCATATTCGCGAGTTAGAGAATTGATTCTCGACCTCTTAACTTCACTAGTACCCTCATGGGTAACTTGTAAAGTATCCCACATTTCTTTAGCGGTTTTGCAATTAGAAATTCTAAAAAACTCATCATACCCCAAAGCAGTGGTAATGATGTTTTTGGCTTTTAAATTATATTGGACTTTTCTTTTATCCTCATCAGACCAATCACTTCTAGGTGTCTCGGTTTTTACACCATCGACAACGCGTGTAGGTATAAATGCGCCGTTTTCGACAGCATCCCACACATCTAGATCAATAGTTTCGATGAAGATTTTCATTCTTTCCTTCCAATATGCGTAACCATCCCCATTGAAAAAGGGTGGTCGGTTTATGGAAGATCCCTCTGAAAAACCATTTAAGGAAGCCATGTTCTCTTGAAGCGGCTAAGCTCTTTATACAAGAGTCTAGCTCTGATACCACTTGTTACCAAGTGGCTTCCAGTACTCAAGAGGGGGGGTGAATTGAGTAACAAAAACTTTTGCAAAAACCTTAAACTAATAAACTTTGCTGAATATAAATATTAAAGAACGTGGAAGAGATGAGAAAAGAAAGAACAATTTAATAATTAAATTGCAGGAATCAATAAATAAAGTGCATAAAATAAAGAGAATAAGGGAAGGAAAAATAGGCACAGTATTTATCCTGGTTCGACCACCAACCACTTGTGGCCTACGTCCAGTCCCCCCCGAAACACGCTTCGAGATTTTTCACTATTCAAGACAAGCTTAAACAACAGTGCTTGCAACCTTTACAATACGGAGCACTTTTCACACACAGGGAAACTCTACCCTTGTGCTCAAGCCTCAATCAAACAAAAGGGATACCTCACCCTTATACAATCCTTGGGGATACCTCACCCTCAATATACGAACAGATGAAGAGATGAAATGAAACTCTCACTAAGAGTAGATAAATACAAATTGAAGTACTAGAGAGTTGTTTCTCAAATATCTCAAGAGTTAAACAATTATAAGTTCGAGAAAAGAGAGAATAAAGCGAGCACGGTTTCAAGCAAGCAAAAATTGATCTCAATGTTCGGGGGTTTTCGAGAAGTCCCAGCCTCTATTTATAGAGCTCGTAGAAGAAAATGGCCGTTGGGAGCAATTAATTACGTTTAAAACTTTCTGATTCTCGTATGGAATTTGAAAACTTAACTCTGATTCTCGTGGGGTATTCGAATGCCTGAAGGAAGTATTCGAATACCTCTGTCAAAAACTCTTTTAGAAAACTGATTAAGTTGGGGTTATTCGAATACCAGTCAAGGGTATTCAAATACCTCACTAAAAGAAGGCATGTTTCGAAAACAGGGTATTCGAATACCATATGGGGTATTCGAATGCCTCATTTAAAAAGGTTCATTCTGAAACTAGGGTATTCGAATACCACATGGGATATTCGAATGCCTCTGTTTTAACACATGCCAGAAAAATATCGATTCTGAAACAGTTATTCGAATACCATATTGAGGTATTCGAATACCTCAGTTAAAAAACAGTTCAAAATCCTTTTCAAATTACTTTGAAATGCTTATTTTTAACCTTTAAAACATTTCATCTTTTAAGAGCAACTTTAAAACTTCAGTTTATGTTATCCTTAATCATTTGAGATATTTAATTGACAGCTCCATACATGATAGATCCTAAGTCCTAAAGCTAATCTTTAAACACTTGGACTTGGTCTTCTCATCATCCTCATGTTTGTTATCATCAAAATACATCTTCATTGTTGCGTAGCAAACACACTTCTTTGCTTCCCTAGTAACACATTTAAATTGTCTCTTCCAAAGGTGAATTTTGCAAGAGTTTTTTTTTCAAATCCTCAACCTCTTTTTCAAATTATTTATATGATGAGCAAGGCAACTGAATGGATACATTATCATGTAAAGAACAAGTCATATATAATGAGTTAGCATCAATAAGTCCTAAGGTCTCATTTTTAATTTTAAGCTCATTAATTTCCTTGTTTAACATGGAAACTTTGTTTATCAATAAAGAGATTGTTTTGTTGGAGGATAAAACATTTTTGTGAGCCTCATGGATTCATCATGTAATTCTTGAAAAACATCTTGTAATTCACTATAAGAAGGTGAAGAATCTAGGTTTAAAGATGTTACCTCGGTGTTGCTTTCTTCTTTTTTTTCACCTCTAGCCATGAGACATAGATGGACTTTTTCATTTTCTGAACTATCGAAGAAGTCCATGTCATTGTCCTCTTATGCTATGTAGGCTCTCTTTCTTTTCTTTTCTTTAAAGGGTATCTTCTCAAACTTCTTTGATTTCTTAAGATATATGGGACATTCCATCTTCATATGCCCCGATTTTCTACATTTATAACATATTTGAGTTTATGAGGTTCCTTCCCCTTTGTGATAGGTCTTCTTTGGAGGGAAAGACTGCCTTCTTTGAAATCCTTTCTTCTTAAGGAATCTTTCAAATTTTCTCACAAGAAGGCTAAAATTTTCTTCATTTAGCTCAAGATTGTCATTGTCATCTTCATCATTTTTATCTTCTTCAATTGTGGAGGAGGTGGCTTTGAGAGCAATCTCCTTCTTCTTCTTGTCATGCTCCTCATTGTGATTTAGCCTATTTAGTTTTAATTCATGCTCATAAAGCTTCCCAAATAGAGTGGCTAGAGACATTATTGAAAAATCTCTTGATTCTGCAATAGCCATTACTTTAGGTTGTCAATGATAATCACATATTTTATACATTAATAATCATCATGTTTAGTCATTTATACTCTTCATATTCTTAATTGATTGAGCTTGGTCATGTTTTGTGAGTTTGAGCTTAATAAATTTTACCTTGTAGGAAAGCTAAGATTCTACAACTTTGATGAAGAGCTCAAAGTCTCAATCGGATGTCTAGTGGACCTAATTGGGCTTGGAAGTCAGAATACGAGTTCAGAGATCCTTTGATGTTGTTTTGGTCATAACTTGAGTTGTAGACCTCCAAATTACATGGGGTTTAGGCTCAATTGCTCATAATGGACCAAGCTATGTAATTAATGGGTTTTTAATTATGTGAAGCCAAAATAGCGAGTAGTTTAGGGGGTTACAAGTCAGAAACCGAGGCACCTTCATTTTGACATTTTTCTTCCTTTTCTCTAGAACTCTCCTCCTCCCTCTTCTCCCTAATTTTCATTTTCTTCTTCCTTTCTATTTTTCTGAGTTCTCCCCTTCTCATGGAGGGGTAGAGCCTTTAAATCAATCTAAGGGATTGAACATTCTTAATTGTTAATCTTGAGATTCCATTTTTATTGTTAACATCTATCTATTAATCAAGTTTCTCTTCTTCTTCTCTTTGTTAATTCTGGTTTCATGCTTAATTAGATTGGAATTTTCATATGTTAATTACTTAATTATCATGTGCAAAGAGATGAATTCAGATATTAAACAAGGCATTAAAGGTGTTTGATGAAATGTTTAACTTGGTTGGATCTTGGTTTTCAAGTTATTTTGGGTTTAAGTTGGATGCTTAATTTGTCTCACCTCAATTGATTAAATTATGGAAGCATTTCTCGTTGAAGATTTGTGATCATTGAGAGGCATCTTGATATGGTATTAGACTAAGGATTTGATTGATAATTGAAAGGACCTTTAGTAATCAAGGATGGATTAAAATCAAGTTTGGACAATTTTCTTGGATTGGTTGCTTTCTTAATTTTGATTTATCCCTTAATCTGTTTCTATTTCTTAATTCTATTTCTTAATTTTGTCTCTTAATCTTGCCAAACACCCCCTAAATCTTGGTTTGATTTGATTAAATTGCAACTAAGATCCTTGAGAGACGATCTAGTGTTGTTTTCTATGCTACAAGCTATAGGCATAACTCGATTACAATTTTGGTGAGTTCGGCGCTCGTCAAAATTTTGGCATCGTTGATGGGGACCTTTAGTTGTAATCTAATCATATTGAATGCCATTACTGACTTTTGTTCTTACTAATAGTTAACAATTAACAATCCACAACTCTTGACCATTTCTGCTGCATTCTGATACAATCTGCTGTGTTTTGCTGCATAATTTTGCTGCATTCTGATTTCTACTACTGATTGCTACTAATTGCACAATTTTGCTACTGTACTGTTGCATTGGATTTTTACTACATTGATAGGTGCATTTTGCTCGGTTACTCTGCTACATGATAGCCTTTTAATTGTATTGCATTTTGCTGCACTAGTTACTATTCCATTGGTTTCTTGCTGCTGTTTGCCTATTTACCATCCTTTTGCAGTCTTTATTGATAGTTGCATTGCAAGTTGCTCTTATAAGTGTCACCCAACTAGCACTTTTCACCTTCACTTAGTTTTCATTTTCCTGGTATAGCCAAAAAGGTACTAGTAGAAATCATGAGGTGAAATGGAGTTTTGAGCTGACACTTGGTCTCCAAAGGTAAACCACCATTCTTAGCAAAGAGATCCCATAGGAATCATTTTTCAAAAATTTGGCCAAATTCCATCATTTGGTAGAGTTTTTGAGCAAATTTAGTTGAAATAATGGCATTTTGGTAATTTTTGTACGAACAAACATGCTCACTGTAGAAATCTGTGGCACAGAAGAATTATGCAGAAAAATCAGATTTGGCCATTCCACTACCCTTCCCAAATAGAGTCACACAGTCCAAGCAAGCAGTACAAGCAGAAATGGAAAGAGAAGTCCTAGAGACATTCAGGAAAGTGGAAATCAATATCCCCCTCCTAGATGCAATCAAGCAAATTCCAAAGTATGCCAAATTCCTCAAGGAATTGTGTATACACAAGAGAAGATTTAAGGGTACAGAGAAGATTAGTATGGGTAGAAATGTTTCTGTAATGATTCAGTAAGTATGCCACAGAAATGCAAGGTTCCTGGAACATTCACCATTCCTTGCATAATAGGCAACCAACAATTCACTCATGCAATATTAGATTTGGGAGCCTCCATTAATGTCATGCCCAAATTAGTCTTTGAATCCCAACAGATTGGAGAGTTGAAACCTATTGGAATCATCATTCAACTAGCAAATAGGAGCACAACTCATCCTATAGGAGTGCTTGCGGATGTTTTGGTAAGAATAATTGAGTTAATATTTTCAGTAGATTTTTATATTTTGAACATGGAAGATGAATTTGCATCTAGTCAGCCGCCATTAATTTTAGGTAGGCCTTTCTTGAAAACTACTAAGACTAAGATTGATGTGCATGTTGGTACCCTTTTCATAGAATTTGGTGATAACATAGTTCAATTTAATATCTTTGATGCCATGAAACATCCTTTAGAAGAGCATTCTATTTTTTAGTTAGATGTCATTGATATGCTAGTTAATGATGTGCATTTTGACATGCTAGCTGAATTTCCTGGGATTATGGGATTTCTAGATGGTGTTGCTATTTTTGTTCCTGCATGTGATGTTTCTGATTTTGCTAAATTTCCTAATTCTGCATATGATGTTTCTGATTCTGCTGATGATGATACATCTGTTTATGTTGTTTTTGATTTTGCTAAATTTCGTGATTCTGCACATGTTGTATTTGATTTTGCTGATTTTGACTCTATTTTTTATTGTGATAAATCTGTTACTGTTGTTGTCTCTAATAAATCTGGTTGTTCTGAATTTGGTAATTCTAGTTGCTCTTAATTTGGTAACTCTGGTCGTTCTGAAATTGATAAATCTGCTGTTTTTTATTATGGTAAATCTACATGTTCTGAAAATAATAAATCTACATGTTCTGAGATTCTTGCTGATATGAATGATCAATCTGTTGTTTAGGAAGTTTCTGCAACCATATTGATACCTTCAATACAAAACCCACCTACCCTTGAGCTTAAGCCTTTGCATGAGCACCTGAAGCATGCATATTTGGCAGATGATGAGTAGTTTCTAGTGATTGTAGCCAAAAACCTCCTTGCTGAATAGGAGGCAAGATTGCTACAAGTTTTAAGAAAAAATAATAGGGCCATCGGATGGACACTGGTGAGTATTCCTGGCATTAGCCCTTCTACCTGCATACACAGAATTTTACTTGAGGATGGAGCTAAATCAGTGCGATAACCCCAGAGGAGACTGAACCCTCTGATTCTGGATGTGGTGAAGAAAGAGGTCACCAAGCTACTGCAAGCTGATATTATTTACCTTATATCTAATAGCACTTGGTTGAGTCCTGTGCAGGTTGTCCCCAAGAAATCTGGAGTGACGGTTGTGGCCAATTAGAAGAATGAGCTTATCCTTACCAGAGTGCAAAACAATTAGCGAGTCTACATTGATTATAGGAGGCTCAACCAGGCCACTCAGAAAAATCACTACCCCTTGCCTTTTATTGATCAGATGTTAGATCGATTGGCTGGGAAATCCCATTATTGCTTCCTAGATGGATACACTAGCTACTTTCAGATTCACATTGCACCTGAAGATCGGGAGAAGACCCCATTCACCTGCCCTTTCGGCACCTTTGCTTACAGGCGGATGCCTTTCGGCCTCTGCAACGCCTTTGGTACCTTCCAGCGGTGCATATAAGTATTTTCTCTGACTTTCTAGAAAAATGCATGGAGGTGTTTATGGATAATTTCACTGTATATGGTTCTTCTTTTGATTCTTGTTTGGATAGCTTATCTAGAGTACTGCATCGATGCATTGAAACTAACCTTGTCATGAATTTTGAGAAATGTCATTTTATGGTAGAACAGAGTATAGTTTTGGGTCATGTAGTGTCCAACAAGGGTATTGTTGTTGATCCTGCAAAAATAGATGTTATTACATGTTTATCTTACCCCACATACATGTGGGAAGTTCGTTCTTTTCTTGGACATGCTAGTTTCTATAGGCGTTTTATCAGAGATTTCAGTCAAATAGCCCTTCCGCTATCCAACCTATTCCAGAAAGATGTGGAGTTCTTGTTTGACCAGAAATGCATAGAGGCCTTTGACCATTTGAAGCGAGCTTTAACCAGTACCCCTATCATTCAACCACTTAATTGGACACTCCCGTTTGAATTAATGTGTGATGTCTCTAACTATGTTGTGGGAGTTGTCTTAGCATAGAGAGTGGACAGAGCTTCCCATGTGATCTACTATGCTTGACAAACTTTGGATACTACTCAAGCAAATTACATAACCACAGAAAAAGAACTTTTAGCTATTGTGTTTGCATTAGACAAGTTTCGATCTTATTTGCTTAGTTCTAAAGTTGTGGTATTTTCTGATCAGGCAGCTTTAAAATTTCTTTTGAAGAAGCCTGAAGCTAAACCACGATTGATTAGGTGGATGTTGCTACTCCAAGAATTTGATGTGGAGATTCAAGATAAGAGTGGAGAAGAGAACCTGGTGGCTGATCACTTGAGCAGAATTGAGAGAGCCTCGGATCCCCTTCCCATTGATGATTTGTTTCCTGATGAGCAGCTTTTACAGCTGCAAGGTAAGGTCACTTCTCCTTGGTTTGCAGATATGGTCAACTGCCTAGTTCTTGTGTTTTCCCTGCATGTTTTACTAAGGCTCAGATTGATAAGTTGAAGAGTGAGTCTAAGTATTATGTGTGGGATGATCCTTATCTTGGGAGATTTGGTAGTGTCCAATTAACTAAGAGATGCATCCCTGATCATGAGTTTGATTCTGTTCTTAGCTTTTGTCATGCATTTGCATGTAGTGGACATTTTGGACCTACTCCTACAACTAGGAAAGTTTTGGACTCTAGTTTATATTGGTCTACCTTATTCCATGATATATATTTGTTTTGTAAGTCTTGTGAACAGTACTAGAGAACAGGTAATATTTCTCATAGGAATGAAAAGCCCCAATAACCTTTACTGTTTTATGAGATTTTTTATGTCTGGGGTATTGATTTTATGGGACCTTTTCCTGTTTCTTTTGATTTTGTTTACATTTTACTGACTGTTGATTATGTATCCAAGTGGGTGGAGGCGAAAGCCACTCAGACTGATGATTCTAAAGTTGTTGTAGATTTTGTTAGATCACATATTTTTTGCAGGTTTGGAGTCCCGAGGGCCATCATTAGTGATCAGGGTTCGCATTTCTGCAATTAGAGCATGGAGGCTTTGATGAAAAAGTATGGATTTGTGCACAGAGTTTCTAATAGAGACATCAAGCATATACTCCAGAAGACAGTTCAACCTAACAGAAAGGACTGGAGCAAGAAACTTGAGGATGCTTTATGGGCTTACTGGACTGCTTATAAGACCCCGATCTGGATGTCTTCGTATCGGATTGTTTTTGGCAAAGCATGCCACCTGTCAGTGGAAATTGAGCATCGCACATTCTGGGCAGTGAAGAGGTAGAACTTGGACCTAGATCAGACCGGCATGGAGAGGAAGCTACATTTGCAGCAATTGGAGGAGATCTGCTTGGAGGCTTATGGAAGTTCCAAACTTTATAAAGAGAAGACGAAAGCCTTCCATGATAAGATGATTATGAGGAAAACATTTGAGATTAGCCAAAAAGTTCTCTACAACTCCAGCCTCAAGCTCACACTCGAGAAGCTCTGATCTAGATGACTAGGTCAATTTGTTGTTACTAAGATTTTTCCTTATGGTGCCGTGCAGATTACAAGTAAGGCCATCTCTGTAACACCCTCCGTAGGGCATCACATTTCCAACTACAAGCTCATAATTTGAAAATGATTTCATAAAAGGTTTGAGTTATAAAAGGTGGGTTTTAAAATTTCTTTTCGCGAAAACATAAACTTACTAAAAATTTATAGGTAATACTGAAAAATAGATTTAAACTGATTAATATACATTATTGACACCACATAATATTTAACAATTATTTAGGAAACATAACACTTACAGACTCAACTTTTAACAGTAGCAAACCCCATAACGAATCCTACTTAATAGCATGGCAAAACACTATCGATAAAAATGCAACATACTTATTCTGTCTTGTATCCATCTTGATGTGTCATATATCTGTTCCTCCTCAAAACTGCACACCATCGAATCTGGGATGGTTACTCCTTGATGTTGTCACCGAACTCAGAATATTTGCCTCCAGTCAAGCCTAAGAAACTCGTTCCATCTACTATATAATTTTTAATAATACAAACACAACAAAACAATATAACAAAGAGGTGAGATCACCTACACCAATACCAACATGGTAGCATAGAGATAACACAAACAACACACCATACAGGTATATCATATCATAATTACAATCATGCCCTCATCATTATTTATCATCACAACAGACGTAATAAACAGTAATTACGATCCTGCCATCAATATTTTCCAAATATTCAACAATTCAATTATCATAAACAATAATTACGATAATGCCCTCAACATTATCCAAATATTCAACAATTCAATTATCATACCGATAATTACGATAATGCCCTCAGTCATTATTTATCATAATAAATATAATAAATAATAATTACAATCACGTCATTAACATTATTCAAATCACACGATAATAACAATAATGTCATCAACATTATTTATCATCATCATCATCCAATATTATTGAATTAATATATCACACAGATATAAATATTCAGATTATGTATGTGCACATAGACTCAATTTTCCTACTCCATGGAGGTTTTCACAATTGAGAAGAATGCTCTGTTTAATTGTCCAAATTAGCCCACGGCATTCTCCGGTCTTTACGGTTAATTGTCCAAATTTTAGCCCACGACAATCTCCAGTCTTCGAAAAGAATCGTGTTCTTGTCAGGTATTGTCTATGCGTTGCAACGGACTACTTCGCCACGTGGCACAAGGTACTTGCCACTGCCCATTGAATTGACCGCTGCGCCTTGACGCCCCCAAGATCCATCATAGACCTCACTTTTCAATTCTCATTCTCTCTTCGACCATAAAGGCCATAATAGCTATCAGCTTTATTTTTGTTCAATGCACGAATATCTCAATGCAATTTTGTTCAATTTCATCATATGCCTCAATGCATACTTTTCAATTTCATCATATGCCTCAATGCATATCTTTCGAATGCATCTATAATGCACCAAATGTCAATCACAGGCTAATCTCATCATTTTTTTTATACAGTGTCCATACACTAGTTCATACATGTATAATGCATCATTGCCAATCACAAGCAAAACTCATCATTTTCTTATACAGTGTCCATATATTGGTTCAACAGTAATCATATTGTATATTCAATGGCAAAATTATATTATCGCGTTTTCATAGTTGCAAAATACTTTTGTCGCGTTTTCACAATCGTGCAACATTTTTGTTATGTTTTCACAATTTCGCAACGTTTCTGATGCATTTTCAAATCGCGTAGCGATTTTCCATCGTTTCTCAATCACGTAAAAATATTCCATCATTTTCAATCATGTAGTGATTTTTCAACCTTTTCTCAATCACATAAAAATATTCCACCTTTTTTAAATCACTTAGCGATTTTTCAACAATATCTCAAACGCGTAAAAATATTTAAAAGCTTTCCAAATTGCGTAGAAATATTTTAACATTTTTCAATTCGCGTGGAATTTTTTCAACAATATTTCTCCATTTTTCAATGTCGTATAATATTTCTCAACCTTCAAAATCTCAATTCAACTTTTCTCAAAATAATATGACTTCTCACATTATTTTCCACATTTTCTTACTCAAGAAAATCCTTTTCACAATAAATTCCATAATTTCACCATTTCATTGAATTAAATCAATGTTTCTAACTTAAAATTCCCTAACGCGCTCCAAAACCCAAAGGATGAATTTTACGTTAGTAAATTTTAAATCATCAATGTTTCCTTTATAATTCAAAATAAATTCTCAAATTCAATCCTTTTCCAAAATAATTTGAGGTTCAAACCCTTACAACCTCTATTTTCCTTTCATAACCGAAATTTCTATTTCTCAAGTGATAAAACACTTTGTTTCCATTTCTTTGATCCTTGTACTAGATCAATTACATTTCTACTTTGAAATGATTTTATTTCATAAAATCTAGGCACTTACAAGCCTTCAAAACCGTGGTACATGGTCATTGAAACTATCAAATATTTTTCCTTCTAAATCAATTAAGTACCATTCTTGTTTTTACACAAACAAAACCATTAAAATTTCCTTCAAAAATCGTGAGACTCTTGGTCTTTAAAACCAATTCAATTGTTCATTTTCATCTCCAATTTCTTTGCAAATCCTTAAAATCATCAACGTATTACTCATAATTAGTAAAATACTTAGAATCTCTTGCTCCCAGAATTAATTTGAGGCCGTGATGCCTCTATGGTTCTTTGGAACCAAAAATTATTTTCCTTTCCATCATCAAATCATGGCATACATATACATATTCATCATATATATCACAAGCATGCCATAAACAAAAGCAATAAATCATGCAAATCATACAAAGCATGAACAAATAAATCAAACACATAAACACCCACAAATAAATTACACAACCATGGATATGAATCCTCACATGGATTCACCATCCATCAAATACAAAACCATCTCTCACCACCATACTTGGTCGGTGAGATGGATCTCCTTCTTACCTCTTGAAGAACCTCCAAAGGTCCTTGGTTTGGTCCTTGAACAAGTGATTCACCACCAAAACCTTCTCAAACACAAAACAAAACACAAATTTATTAGCATATTAAGCTTAAACAAGGTGAACAATGGATCAAACATAGCTTAGAACATGAAGAAGAGATAAGAAGTGAAGTTTCCTTACACTTCACCTTAAAAACCCTATAACTTTGCTCTTGAAGAAAGTCCTTGAAGATGATGAATTTAGAACTTAGCCTAAACTACAAAGTATCTTGGATTGAGGTATAGATTTAAGAAGTAAGGTTGTTTAAAATTTTTGAAGAGTGATGATGGGTTCTTGAGGTCATGACCGTGAGCTAGAGAAGAAGAGAAATGGAGAGAAAATGTTTTGTGAAGCTTAGCTTTTGGAATGATCAAGAATGATCAATAATGGTCTTCAAACTTTGCTTTGGCTTAAGACCATCACCAAAAACCGTCCACCCCCTCCATGCACACTCCTTGAGTGACCAATCTTACTAGCTGTAACACCCTTGTGGGGATGTCACATTTATAAAGAAAATAAAATAAAGATAAATAAAATCTACCCAAGTTGTAAAACATTTATTATATACTAATACGGGTTATAAAATTTTTCCGGTTAAACAGAATAATACGAAATAAAATAACACGGAATATAAAATTAACAAACTGTCATCACACATAATATACATATGGTTCATCATAGGTTATACAATTAATGTACAACTACAACTATTTAAACTAAAACGGTAAACAAAGCAGATAAAAAGTCAATATATACAAACGCAGACGCGTCCAAGTACACATCATAAATATCTAGCCCTCTAAAGGATCACTCTCAGATGAAACTTCAGGTGATAGGTATCCACAATGCCTCGACCCTCTACGGACACGAGTCCGTGCAGTCGACACGCTGCTGATCTCACTAGGCGCATCAAACATACCACCCCAATGACGCCTAAGAGATAGCGGTAACTCCACATGTAAAATACAGCAAAGTAGAAAAGATCGGCACTTCATCAAACTCCGTACGTATGGTCACAGTCAGATGCCCTACGTACGTCACCGAGTCTCTATTCTCTCGCAGACGCCAGGCTTCAGAGCCTCCGTGAAACTCAAGTTGCATGAATCCAAAGAATCCTGGTAGCGCCATACTCACTCGATCAATCCAATGGGTATGGATGATCGGATGGTTCTTGGTCGTTGAACTAATCCTTGGCTTACTGTTGCTCCTCGTCCTCAGGGTATACACACTCAAGAGGTTGTTCCTCTTCCTCAAATTCTTCTTTTAAAGACATAATTTAATATATATACAGATAACACATACAATAAAGAGGTAAGACAATCTATATCACCACAAACATGGGAAATAAGAAAATGACAATACACAGATATAGCAATTCATACAATATAACCTACGATAACAGCATCAATAATAATATAAAGTAACACAGAAATTAAGTGTAACAGCATCACTTAATGTCATATATAAAATGGTACAGATAAAATAGTACAGATAATAATATTATAATACACAACACATAAATTATATGTAATGCGACTCAACCCTACTCCATGGAGCTAAAAATACAGACATCAGAGAGAATGACCCGCAAAGTTTATTAGTACCTCGACTGCCCAACCAAACTATTCTGCTGTCACACGTTGCGTCTATAGCCCACTGTCATAATGTCGTGGTGTAGTACACAGTCAAAACATCGTGTAACTACAGGCATTGTACTAAATAGACTTTACAAGATCTCGATTAAGTATAGTGCGTGTTGAGACCATTAGTGTGTTACCAGTTACCACGGCCCAGAGGAGTGACCAACTGTCCACAAATGGAATAATCCGCACACTAATGTCCCTAAGTTCATTCAAGTTGAACCACACTACGCTTATCACACTGACAACACAGTGTAATTCGTCTCGTCAATCAAATCACCAATTATCAACCAAATTGGCACAACTCAATGTATGACAAAATAATTACAAAAAATGCCCTCAATGGCAAAAATTACGAAA
Organism: Ormosia emarginata; assembly: GCA_029884605.1. Classification (NCBI taxonomy): domain Eukaryota; kingdom Viridiplantae; phylum Streptophyta; class Magnoliopsida; order Fabales; family Fabaceae; genus Ormosia; species Ormosia emarginata. The sequence goes on along the minus strand of JAQQTP010000074.1, from coordinate 25,838,933 downwards.
ATACGGTACGTCCCACCTGACAATACTGTTCCACAACTGTCCGGGTCCACCACTTTGGCCCGACAGTAAAACTTACTGTTTTCATCAATCGAGTAGAAATTTTATTGCGTTTTCACAATTTCATCGTTTTTACAAACGTTTTTAAATCGCATAAATATATTTTACTATTTTTGAAATCGCGTACTATTTTTCAAACGTTTTCTCAATCGCGTAAGATTTTTAAATCATTTTCTTGTCTGATTTCCTTAAAAATTACTGTTTAAATAAACAGAAATAATATTTAATACGTTTAAACTACGTAAGCTATTTTTCATACCGTATAAAGTATATTGGATATCTTTTCTATCTTATTTGTCTGTTTTTAGCAAAAATTAACAGTATTTTGCTTAGAAAATGTATAACAATAGTTTTCTAAGTTTTCTGTAAAAATCCTTTTTAATTTATATTACACCCATTTAATTATACTTTTGAAAACTACTAACGTGCTTCAAAACATAAAATGAGCTCTACGTTAGAAATTTTACAAAAGCTACTGTATTTTTTTCTAAACATTAAAATCATTAGTTTTAACTTCCTAAACTTAATCTAATCATTTTTATACCTCTAAACTCATTGTAATAAAATTCCTTTTAGTATTTATTACTTCTCTTTGTTTAAAAAACAATTTTAGAAATCATAAACACTTAGCTTTGGCATGTTGGCCGAATTACACAATTTTTGCCATTTGATCTTTAAATTCATTTTTCTTGCTCTAAATCAATTTTGTATCTTATCAATTCACCTAAGTTAGTTAAATCACTATTTTGGAAAATTGTTGAGAAAATTTTGGTTCTCATTTTATATTGAGGCCGTGAGCCTTGAATGTGTGTTCTTTGGAACACTCATGCAAACCTTGCATATTATTCACATCCTACTAATTATTCATGCATTTCGAACACATACAATATTTTTAAAGCTTGTAGACATACATATTAATACAAATCAAAAATAAGAAAGCTATTAAACAAACAACACAAATGAATCCTTATGGATTCTACAATCACAAACAATTCTATTTTCTTATCACCACCCAAGGATGATAAGATTTAAGTCTTCCTCTTACCTTAAGTGAAGACAAACTCTCTTTCACTCCTTTCTATGGTTTCGGTTTCACCCTCCAAAGTCACCTATCAAGCTTAAACAATTTCTACAAGTTACTAACATTGAAAGAAAGCTTAAACCATGGATCAATCATGGCTTAGAACCTTGAAAAAGAATTTAGAAATGAAAAACAAGGATTTTCACCTTCTAGGTAAAATCTCCAAGGTAGTTTTTCAAGCTCAAGATGATGGATTTTGCAAAAACTCTCAACTAGAGATGTTCTTAGAATTGTGTTTAGGTTTAGAAAAGTAGGTTAGAAGAAATTTTTGATAGATGGATGGTGAAGACAAGCACTTGGTCGAATGGACCTTCAAGGTGCATCTATGGTGTTTTCTTGTTTTTGGAAGAGAGAGAAGAGAGAAGAGCTTAAGTTAAAGATAGGAAATGAAATGATAATTGCCCTCCAAAGAGCACTTGGCCGTGGAGTTCAATTGCAAAGGAGGTATCCATTTGGTTGGCTTCATCCAAGCCTTAGAAATGATCAAAGGTCAAGATGAAGCCTTGGCCTCCAAGCTTAGCTTTCATTGGCTAATCCAAGCCTTGTCATTAAGCCTAGTCATTAAGCCTTGTCATTAAGCCTAGTCATTAAGCCTTGTCATTAAGCCTAGTCATTAAGCTTTTAGATATTTCACCACTAATGATGTTTAATTAAGCTACTAATGTTGACTACTTTTACTAAACGTGAGTCCCGTAATCATTTCCGGGTCCATTACCGCTTATTTGCACTGACTAATAAAATAATATTATAATAATATTAAATTATTTTATTTTACAGCTAAATCCTAAAAATTAAAAGATTAATAACAGTATCATTCAGAATTGGGTTTAGTAAGATCCCCCAACTCCGAATAATTAAAATAAGATTTTTCCAGTCCAGAAATTATTATTTTCCTGCCCCGGAGCAAATCACTCAAAAAGTTCAAATAAAATCACAGACAATAAAATAAAATAGTATTTCATACAGAAAAACAACCAACAGTACAAAAAAGACATAACGGTTATTTATCCTAAAGTTGAAAAACAGAAAACAGTACATTTGGGACACAACGATCATTCACCAAAAGTTTAGGGTGTTACACTAGCCACCTTTTTAAGCATTCTTAGCCATTGATTAGATTAATGGTTAGGATTAATGTAGATCCTAGGTATAGCCTTTAGATTAGAAGACTTAATCTAGGCCATTGGATCTTTCTCCTTGAAATCCTAGCCATTAAATGTATCTCTAAAATGAAGGGTCAAGATCACTCCTTCATACTTTACATCCAAGGGTCATAAATGGTCCTAGCCATTTTATAAGACCAATTCTCCACCGTTGATTAAATCGATGGTTGATATTCAAAGGCTTCAACATTAAGCTTGCTTCCTATTGCTCCGTCATAAAGTCATCATAACCACTAATGTTGACTACGCAGTACAATATTTATTTTTATCTGCTATAACCTTACGAATAATATTTTTACTGTATTTTTATGCCCAATAATTAAATACAGTACAAAACACGGTAAAAGAAAATTTTAAAAACTATTTTTGGTTTCGGGTTTAGTAAGATCCCCCGTCCCCGTTTCAACAATACAAAATTTTTGAGCTGTAGAAAAATTTTTCGGACCCACCTGGGCCCACATACAGCCCCTAGACCCACAGATAACCCATGGATAATATTAAAATAATCAGATAAATATAAAAATTTCATAATCATCCACAAAATCATAAAAATTATAAAACTTACGAAAATCAAATCAGATTACATAATTAAGACTTAACAGTAATAATTAAAATAAGTAAGAGTTTCTCTGGCCCGAAAATTATTATTTTCTTGACACAGAGTAAATCACACAAAACAATCAAATATACTCACAAATACTCAAAATAATTTTACAATACACAGAAATCACTAAACTTGGGGTGTTACAACCTCGAAAGCTTTCACAATCAGTGGCCACCACCTTAAGCCATTTTATGATGGAGCTCAAGCTCTAGCGGACATTTTGGAGGTGGTCACTGTGCAAGAAGTTGTCTACTCCACTTGATAAGGATGTTTCTTTCCCTTCTCTTTTATTTTGCTTGTCTCATATTTGTTGATGATATTACTGGTTTGCTACTGATTTTTGAGCTTCACATTGAGGGCAATGTAAAATTTAAGTGTGACGGAGAGATTTTAGCATGATGTCAGTTGTTTTTCTATTTTGCTACATTTTTATTGTTTTTGATGGATAATTTGTTTTTTTTAATTCTGTTTTTCGTAAATAAATAAAAATGTGTTTCTATTTTTAATTGTTTTCTAATGATGTTTTGAAGTTTGTGAAGTTTAAGAGTTTGAGACAATTGAAATTCAAGGTTCATTGCATGATTCAATGAATTTTCTTCCTTCTTGAAATTGACATGCTTGGTGGTGGATGTTTGAATTGGTGGATTGAGTTTGATGGATGCATACTTTGTGAGATTTTGAGCCTATTGGTGGATTTAACATTGCACCATTCTCTTCTTTCTTGTGTGATTTTCACTCATGTCAATTGATCACTCTAGAACTTGCTTTGATTCTTTTTTACATTTCACTTGCATGTATGAACATGATTGAGGCTTTCTTTCTTGATTAATATCTTGGCTAAATAGTCAACCTTGCATCATTTCCCTTTGATTAACCCTCTTGAGCCTATTTGCCTATTCTTTGTCTTAGCTCATTATATACCTTTGTGAAAAATCATATTTTTACCTTATCTTAAGGAATGGGAGAGCATTGGTTCATTTTCATTTGAGGAGCTCTTTTGCTTATGGGCAATTAATAGTTCAAGTGTGGGGGTTATGCAAATTGATGTGTAATATGCAAGGTGATTGTGAAAAAAAAATAATAAAAAAATAAAAAAAAATAATGAAAAAAATGAAGAGAAAAAGAATAAATGCAATAAAGGTTGTGAAAGAGAAAGAATATGTAAGAGAATGTGCATAATATGGAATTGGGGGTAAAATTTCATCCTTGTTACTTGTCATTTGAGTTCTTCCTCATTGCTCTTTTATTCTCTTTGGTGTTTAGCTTCTTATATCCATATTGTTTCCTTCCCTTACCTTGGCCCCATTACAACCTTGAATAAAGTCTTCTTGATTTTTGTGTGCATGTGTTTAGTAGTGGAGAAGTAGAAGGTAAGCAAGCTTATGATAGTGCAATTTTCATGAGTTGAGTGAAATACTTACCTTGTAAACACTTGAGGGATTGAGAGTGCATCTTGTGAGGATCTATCATTCTTGATTCATGCTTTTCAATTTGAAGCTACCTTACTCGTTGGTTTGAAATGTGAAGAAATGTTAACTCATGAATGTTATGATTCCTTGAGCCTTTTCTTGTTCTTCTTGCTTGTAAACTTTTGCATTCTTCAATGTCATTGGAATTTGAGTCTTTTTGTTGATCCCTTGTGCCCTTGTTTTGGTCTTAAGTGTTTGCTTAGGAGTGCAAAAAGCTAAGTACGGGAGAATTTGATAATAACATATTTTATACATTAATAACCATCATGTTTAGTCATTTACACTCTCCATATTCTTAATTGATTGAGTTTTGTCATGTTTTGTGAGTTTGGGCTTAAATTGGGCCTAATTGATTTTTTTCAGCATTAATGAGCTTTGACACTATTTCTGTATTTCGGCCATAACTTGAGTTCTAGATAACTAATAATTATGAATTTTACCTTGTAGGAAAGCTACGAGGAAGCTCTACAACTTTTATGAAGAGCTCAAAGTCTCAATCGTATGTCTAGTGGACCTAATTGGGCCTAAAAGTCAGAATACAAGTTTAGAGACCCTTTGATATTGTTTTGGTCATAACTTGAGTTGTTGACCTCCAAATTACATGGGGTTTAGGCCCAATTGCTCATAATGCACCAAGCTATGGTTTTTGATTATGTGAAGCCAAAATAGGGAGTAGTTTAGGGGGTTATGAGTTAGAAACTGAGGCTCCTTCATTTTGACACTTTTTTTCCTTCTCTCTAGAACTCTCCTCCTCCCTCTTCTCTTTAATTTTCGTTTTCTTCTTCCTTTCTATTTTTTTGAGTTCTCCCCTTCTCATGGAGGGGTAGAGCCTTTAAATCAATCCAAGGGATTGAACATTCTTGATTGTTAATCTTGAGATTCGTTTTTATTGTTAACATTCATCTATTAATCAAGTTTCTCTTCTTCTTCTTCTCTTTGTTAATTCTAGGTTAATGCTTAATTAGATTTGAATTTTCATATGTTAATTGGTTAATTATCATGTGTAAAGAGATGAATTCAGAGATTAAACAAGGCATTGAAGGTGTTTAATGAAATGTTTAACATGGTTGGATCTTGGTTTTCAAGATAATTTAGGTTTAAGATGGATGCTTAATTTGTTTAACCTCAAGTAATTAAATTCTAGAAGCATTTCTAGTTGAAGATCTGTGATCAATGAGAGGCATCTTGATGTGCTCTAAGACTAAGGATTTGATTGATAATTGAATGGACCTTTAGTAATCAAGGATGGATTAAAATCAAGTTTGGACAATTTTCTTGGATTGATTGTTTTCTTAATTCTGATTTATCCCTTAATCTGTTTCTGTTTCTTAATTATGTTTCTTAATTCTATCTCTTAATCTTACCAAACACCCCCCAAATCTCAGTTTGATTTGATTAAATTGTAACTAAGATCCATAAGAGACGATCCGGTGTTGTTTCCTACGCTACAAGTCATAGGCATAACTCGGTTACAATTTTGGTGAGTTCTGCGCTTGTCAGTCAATTCCTACTCAAACATCTCAACTTTGTTAATAAGATCTTCATTAGAAAATATCTTTCCTAATAATCTAAGCTCTTTATATAAAAGACTAGCTCTAATACCACTTGTTACCAAGTGACCTCAATACTTAAAAGGGGGTGAATTGAATATATAAAATATTTTCGTAAAACCCTTGTTAAATACTTGATTACTAATTTTCATTGAAGCTATTAAGTGATACAGATGAATGGATAGATAAAATATAAGGCTTTCACTCACAAATATCAAAACCAACCAAGATAGTATTCATGTAAACCCAATAAAATAGTGCATAATATTAAAGAGTACAGTTTAGAAGAACAAACACAAGATTTATCCTGATTCAGCCATCAATCCACTTGTGGCCTACGTCCAATCTTCAAGTAATCACCCAAGATTTTCAACTAATTCTTCAAGCTTCAACAGGTGCTTGATGACCTTTACAAGTTAGAGCACTCAACAACTTGGGATACTTCATCCTTTTGCTTGAGCCTCTTTTTTCAAGGGATACCTCACCCTTTACAAATTAGAGGGATGCCTCACCCTCTTTTACCGATTATATAAAGATTGTATGAATGGAATCTCTCTCAAAAAGTAGATAATATAAATTGAAGTTTATGGGTATCTAGGATTCACACTTTTAATACTAAAAAACAGAGTATGATAGAAATGATAGTGAAAACACTAATTTAATGCTCAGGGATGATTTTCAGATTGTTCTTCTAACTTTCATAAATGCCCAACAACTTATATTTATAGCCCAAAGCAAATTAGAGTTGTTGGGGAGTGGTTAGATGCATTTAATGCTCTTAATAGAGCTGGTGGTCATGTTTTCTGCTTCTCCAGATAACTGGTTATTGGCAATCAATAATCGGTTATGAGATATTAGAAAATGAATCCTGCGTATCTATTTTACTCAATAACCAATTAGGGGAAATCTATAATTAGTTAGGAGCCTTTAGAAATTGCCTTCTGACTTATCAAATAACCAATTATGGGAAGTCTATAATCGGTTATTCCCTTTAAAAAATACTTTGGCACGTTTTTGTTTTAGCAAATAAGCTGTTATGTGAACAATAATAACCTATTATTAGTTTGTTAAGAAAGCAAGATTTCCAAAGGGTTTTGCTATCAAAGATTCCCAAAATCTTTTCAAACTTTCTAAAACTATTTTGCTCAAACTTAAACACCATTTTCACAAGTATAAATCATGATTTTGTAAACCTTTTTAAGTTTAGTAAAGAAGCCAATAAATGAGCTTAGTATGATTCCTAAAATACCATTACACAAGATCTAAGACCTATATTCTAAACTCGAATCTCCTTGGTACTTGATCTTTGCATTTACATTCCTTTCTTGTTTGTTATCATTAAAACCATTGCTTTAGTCAATGCTAATCACAAAATTTGTGCGCAGCAAAGCATTGAGCGCTAACGCACTAGGTACTGAGCGCTTAGGCGCTTGTCACAAGGCATAACAGAGTTATGCTTTGGCCAGCCAGCGTTCAGGCGCTGGGTAGTGAGAGCTCATGCATGCAGTGAGCGCCCAGGCGCTGGAGAATGGGCGCCCTAGTGCCCAGCGTAAAATTCATTAGAATGCTTATTTTGATTATTTGAGTTTCCCTACTTGTTAGGATCCCTTTTATATGCCTTGTAAAGTGTGTTGAGACATTAATATGAGTATTTCTAAGAGATAAAGACCTTCTTGCATATATGGGAAAATAAGAGACCTTGGTGCAGCCAAAAGCAATTGATTATCATAGATAGATATCTAGACCCTTAAACAACACAGAGTTGCATTTAGTATCACATATGAGGTGATAAGGACAGGGTAAACTAGATAAAAGTAAGCTGAGTTCAGTTGGCATTAGTCACTTACTATAGTGCATTAGTCACTCCTAAGAGAGAAAGTGGAGTTAGTGATGAATGAATAGACATAATATACTAATATTATGGAAGTTCTTGTCTTTAAGTAATCCCATAAGTTAGGAATTACCTAATGTAGGTATGTAGGACCTTGAGTACACTAGAGTGACATAGTTTACCACTTGTGGTGTGACAATGAGGTAAGCTAGATACGAGTATCAAAAATATGTTTTCTTTGCTAGAAACATGGAATGTGCTCCTCTATAAGTTAGTAGTGAGCTGAGAGTACATATTTGCTAGAGTTTAGTTCTGCACTTGGTTAGAGACAATCGTGTGATGAATTAAGGCAGTGGTTTTGTGTGATTTATACAGAACACTGCATAGTTCCTATTACTTGCTAATTCTATAGTAGAGTAATCTTTAATGGTGTACAATCATTTAGCTAAAGGAGATAAATGGAAAAGTCCAAAAGTCTCTTTGAGTGAGGATTTAGCCCTAGCTTCTCACCAGTGCCAGGATTACTAGTTTGTATGTAGTGGAAATAGTACTCTCACTAGTGTGAGTAGGATCCAGTCCACTCATCATCCAGTAGTTGGAAGAATCAGTCTTCTTATCTACAAGTTTAAAGAGAATATAGGATAAGCAAGTGACACATACAATCATATTTATTTCCTATTCCTTGGCAATTGTATGGGCAGTTGCCTAATGAAGATGATGTTTTACAATTGAATGGGCAATTATTTAATATCGTTGATGGAATATTTATGAATGTAAGGTTAGGTTTCAGCTTAGTGACGTTTACATAAAGTAAGAGAATGTAAATATTTAAGTGACATAAATTAAAGACTTCATTGCTTGTAGCTAATTCTACATTTAAGAGTTAATGAATTATTTCATAGAAAGAGGTTATTTGTGTAGTACCTATAACAAGTTTATGAATGATCTAGTTATAATATGTTACAACTGTGTAGATAGTTGTTCTTATTATATGAACTTTACATAACAGTAGCATATAAATGTTCTAAAGATATTGAATAAAGATTTGATATCTAATAGTAAACACAATCTATTATATTTAAGTTCGAGTTTTGTAAGATTAAGTAGATATAAGACAGTTGTGATACGTTATACAGTTGTATGGGCGATTATATAATGTTGATATAGTTATACTGATACATATGCAGTTTACATAGTTTAACATCATGAAATATATGAATATTATTGAGAATTTGTATATTCTCACCCTTTTCTGTGTTTTCATGGCAAAAGCAGGTCAAGACCTTAAAAAGGGTAAGAAGATAAAAGAACAGAAGAGCTAATGTAGTTTAGTTTTATTTGTTTTTTTTTAAAGAAAAAGTTGATGTATATATACTTATATTAGCTTTGAAGAAGTATAAGTTGTATATATAACACTTTGCTCTTGGGATTATTGATGTATATGTGTATGACTTTTAGTTATGGCTCTCTGTTGTAAAATCAGCAAGTGCGTTGAATCGTAAAAGTAATAAAAAGTGAATAAAAGTATCGTCCCACGAGGATTAAGTTATTAATTACTAAATTAGCTGAAAGTGACACTATTTAAGCTAACAAACAAAAAGAGTTATTTGCAAATTTAATTAAAAAGAAAAATAAGTAAGGAAAACAATTAATCAAAGGGGTGAAAAACAATGGTATTAAAGCGTTAGGGTTCAGACTTCACTTGATTTCTTTAAATGCACAATCAAATATTGGTTTAACTATGTTCTATTTTAATGATTTATAGTCAATTCTCAAAATTAATTACTACTCAATCCCTTAGTATATTAATCCTCTTACACTATTTGGAATTAACTTATCCCTTAGTCTAACCCCAAATAGAAAGGAATTATCAAGAACGAGGAAATTAAAAGAAAGACCACATAACTCACAACGTCTATTCCTAGCAATTGCAAAAATTATGGTGTTTATCATATGTTCTAGATTCATACAAATTTTCTCAAATCACATATTAACCCAAAAGATCATTCTCAAATTGATCAAGTTTAGAAAAACATTAAGAATAGAAATAAACACTCAAATCATGAAATAGAAACATAAATTAAATTTATAAAAGAAGTTACATCATCAAAGTTCAAGATTCATCATCCTCCTAACAAGAGAAAATTAGTTACACATTGAAAAAGAAAAACACAAAGGAAAGAATATGACAAACTCCATTGTAGAAAGGTGGAAAGGTTGAAGAAAATTCTTAATCTTCAAGCTTATTTACACCCAAACCACATTAAGGTTTGTGCCTCTTGATGACTATTGCGTTCTATCCAAGCGTGTGTTCAATTTGGCGTAACTTTTCTTTAAATAGAGAATTAACGTGTTTAGTTACACGTTCAGTGCTCAGTCGTTGGGTTTATAGCGCTCAAGCGCTGGCCTAATCTAAAAGCACGTGGCTGTATATGCTTTGCACGCTTAGGCGCTAGGTTTCCAGCACTTAAGCGATGACTCACTAATTGGAATTTTCTTGCGCGTAACGCACACTCAAGCGGTGATGGTCCAGCGCTCAAGCGCTGGGCTTCTAAATAGATTTTCTTCTTTTTTTTCTGCTCTTTAAATGCCCAGCCTTTTCCATATGCAATTACCTACCAAAAATACATAAAACACATAATAAGAATACAATTAAAAATAATAAAAATAAAATAAACTTAAGGACAAAACTCAATTAAACAAATTAAAGGAGAATAAAAAACCCAGAATTTGAACTATAAAAATATGAATTTTTAAAGGTTCATCACTCCCCAAACTTAAGATGTTGCTTATCCTCAAGCAAAAACAAAAACAAAAACAAAACAAAACAAAATAAAAAGACTAAACAAATTAAAACTCAAAACACACAGACTCAAACAAGACAATACTGGTTAATGAAAATCATTCATATCCTCGAAATTGCTTCACAATCTAATTTCAAAGTGTCACACATGAACAATTCATTTATCACATCATCTCTCACATGCAACTCTTATGCAAAAATGACTTTCCAAAAACATGAATGAAAGACTCAATCTCTTCATAGAGTACAAACCCAGATAGGTTTATAAAATTGCAAATGCACTTCAAACTCACATCCATAGGGTTGTTCTTCATCTCTCTCTCCACTAATGTAAACAATGCATACCCAAAGATCAAAAAGGTCTTTTAAAGCTTGTAATGTAAGGCCAAGGGTGAGGGTTAAGAAAGAAGGGATATGATAATGAAAACAAAAGTTGAGATACATAATCATGCATAATTCAAAATTTAAGCTATAGAATATAGAACAAGTGCAAACGGAGAAAAAGAATCAACACTTTATTCATCCCCCCCTTTTTTTCAACAACCTCCACTCCCAAACTTATTTCTTTGCAAAACTTTAGGTAAACTTTTTTTTTTGTTGAATTTTTTTTCAACTCCATAAATACTCCATGCACAAAAATAATGAAAGCTTGAATAATAAAATAACACACGATATGCATTCAACAAAGGTTATGTAAGAGAGGAATTTTTTTATGTGGGTATGGGAAAGGTAAATGTGCCTAAAGAAAAGAAATAGATGCCAAATAATATAGGATGACACCTTTCTTTTTTCAGATCTTTGCCTCTATACTCGGTCAATGGCCTCATAATTACCTCCAAAAGCGTTTTGAACTTGAGTCGAGCTTAATTATCCTGTCTACAATGAATCAGCGGAAATGGGTGGATCTTTTGCTATTCCAGCAATCTTTGAGATAAGAGGACCTTTCTTCTTTTCATCAACCAGCTTGAAGAAGAGCTAGCATTAATTAATGAAGGGCTCTTATTAACCAAATCCTATTGAGCTTTACCTTGAATGCAATTAACAGGGGCATATAGATCTAATGTCGGTGCAGATTTATCAAAAACATTAATAGTCACTTGATCACCATCTACCCTCAAAATGAGCTCACCTCTTAGTACATTAATTAATGCTTCTAAAGCAGCTAAGAACGGTCTTCCAAGAATGAGGGGAATATCAGTATCCTCGTCCATATCTGCCATCACAAAATTAGCTAGGAAAATAAATTTGTCCACTTTTTATAACAAATCTTCAACTATACCATATGGATGTTTGATTGACCGATCAGCTAATTGAAGAGACATTGTAGTTGGCTTCACTTTTTCAATTTCTAGCTTATGAAGGATGGACAATGTAACACCCTTATGGGGATGTCACATTTATAAAATAAAATAAAATAAAGATAAATAAAATCTACCCAAGTTGTAAAACATTTGTTACATAGTAATACGGGTTGTAAAATTTTTCTGTTTAAACAGAATATTACGAAATAAAATAACACGGAACATAAAATAAACAAACTATCATCACACATAATATACATATGGTTTTGTTTTAAGTAGTACAAATAATTTACAGCTATAATTATTTAAACCAAAACAGTAAACAAAGCAATAAAAAGTCTATATATACAAACGTAGACGCGCCCAAGTACGCATCATAAATATCTAACCCTCTGAAAGATCACTCTCAGATGAAACTTTAGGTGATAAGTATCCAGGTTGCCTCGACTCTCTACGGACTCTAGTCTGTGCTGTCGACACGCTACTGATCTCACTAGGCGCATCAAACATACCACCCCAATGACGCCTAAGAGATAGCGGTAACTCCACATGTAAATACAATACAGTAGAAAAGATAGGCACTCCATCAAACTCCGTACGTATGGTCACAGTCAAACGCCCTACGTACGTAACCGAATCTCTGTCCTCCCGCAGTCTCCAGGCTTCAGAGCCTCCGTGAAAATCCAACCTCACGAAACCAAAGAATCCTGGTAGCGTCATACTCATACAATCAATCCAATGGGTATGGATGATCGGATGGTTCTTGATCGTCAAACTGATCCTCGGCTTGTTGCTGCTCCTCGTCCTCGGGGTATACACACTCAAGAGGCTGTTCCTCTTCCTCAAACTCTTCTTTTAAAGACATAATTTAAAATACAGGAACACATACAATAAAGAGGTAAGACAATCTATATCACCACAAACATGGGAAATAAGAAAACGATAATATAACAGATATAGCAATTCATACAATATAACATACCATAACAGCATAAATAATAATATAAAGTAACATAGAAATTAAAAGTAACAGCATCACATAATGTCATATATAAAATGGTACAGATAAAATGGTATAGATAAACTAGTACGGATAATAATATTATAATGCACAACGCATAAATCATATGTAATGCGACTCAACCCTACTCCATGGAGCTACAACCACAGACATCAGAGAGAATGATCCGTCAAATCCATTAGTACCCCAGGCTGCCCAACCAAACTATTCTGCTGTCTCACGTTGCGTCTATAGCCCACTGTCAAACGTCGTGTAGTAGCATACAGTCTCACGTCGTATACTACAGGCATTGCACTATCATAGATTTTACAAGATCTAGATTAAGTATAGTGCGTGTCGAGACCATTAGTGTGTTACCAGTTACCACGGCCCAGAAGAGCGACCAACTATCCACAAATGGAATAATCCGCACACTAATGCCTCCAAGTCCATACAAAAATGAACCACACTATGCTTATCGTACCGACAACACGATGTTATTCATCTCGTCAATCAAATCACCAATGATCAACCACATTGGTACAACTCAAATGTATGAATCAAAATAATTACTAAAATACCCTCAATGGTATTAGTATCCATTTTTATGGAAATGCCCTCAATGGCAGAAATTACAAAAATGCCCTCAATGACAAAATTTCGAAAATACAGTATGTCCCACCTGACAATACTGTTCCACAACTGTCCGGGTCCACCACTTTGGCCCGACAGTAAAACTTACTGTTTTCATCAATCGCGTAAAAATTTTATCGCGTTTTCATAATTTCGTCATTTTTACAAACATTTTCAAATCGCATAAATATATTTTACTATTTTTGAAATCACGTACTGTTTTTCAAACGTTTTCTCAATCGCGTAAGATTTTTAAATCATTTTCTTGTCCGATTTCCTTAAAAATTACTGTTTAAATAAACAGAAATAATATTTAATACATTTAAACTATGTAGGCTATTTTTCATACCGTATAAAGTATATTGGATATCTTTTCTATCTTATTTGTCTGTTTTTAGCAAAAATTGACAGTATTTTGCTTAGAAAATGTATAACAACGGTTTTCTAAGTTTTCTGAAAAAAAAACCCTTTTTAATTTATATCACAACCATTTAATTATACTTTTGAAAACTACTAACGTGCTTCAAAACATAAAATGAGCTCTACGTTAGAAATTTTACAAAAGCTACTGTAATTTCTTCTAAACATTAAAATAATTAGTTTTAACTTCCTAAACTTAAATCTAATCATTTTTATACCTCTAAACTCATTGTAATAAAATTCCTTTTTAGTATTTATTACTTCTCTTTGTTTAAAAACAATTTTAGAAATCATAAACACTTGGCTTTGGCATGTTGGACGAATTACCCAAATTTTGCCATTTGATCTTTAAATTCATTTTTCTTGCTCTAAATCAATTTTGTATCTTATCAATTCACCTAAGTTATTTAAATCACTATTTTGGAAAATTGTTGAGAACATTTTGGTTCTCATTTCATATTGAGGCCGTGAGCCTTGAATGTGTGTTCTTTGAAACACTCATGCAAACCTTGCATATTATTCACATCCTACCAATTATTCATGCATTTTTAACATATACAATATTTTTAAAGCTTGTAGACATGCATATTAATACAAATCACAAATAAGAAACCTATTAAACAAACAACACAAATGAATCCTTATGGATTCTACAATCACAAACAATTCCATTTTCCTATCACCACCCAAGGATGATAAGATTTAAGTCTTCCTCTTACCTTAAGTGAAGACAAACTCTCTTTCACTCATTTCTATGGTTTCGGTTTCACCCTCCAAAGTCACCTATCAAGCTTAAACAATTTCTACAAGTTACTAACATTGAAAGAAAACTTAAACCATGGATCAATCATGGCTTAGAATCTTAAAAAAGAGTTTAGAAATGAAAAACAAGAAATTTCAACTTCTAGGTAGAATCTCCAAAGTAGTTTTTCAAGCTTTAGATGATTGATTTTGCAAGAACTCTCAACTAGAGATGTTCTTAGAATTGTGTTTAGGTTTAGAAAAGTAGGTTAGAAGAAATTTTGGGTGAATGGATGTTGAAGATGGATGCTTGGCCGAATGGCTTCTTCAAAGTAGCATCAATGGTGTTTTCTTGTTTTTGGAAGAGAGAGAAGAGAGGAAGTGTTAGAGAATGAAGTGATTTTTGGCTCTCCAAGGAGCACTTGGCCGTAGACTTCAATGCAAGGGAGGTGTCCCCTTGCTTGGCTCCATCCAAGCCTTAGGAATGATCAAAGGCTACAAATAACCCTTGGCCTCCAAGCTTAGTTCCTATTGGCTACTCCAAGCCTTGTCACATGCATAGTCATAAGCCTTGTCACAAGCTTGTAAATATCTCACCACTAATGATGCTTAAACCACTAATGATGTTTAATTAAGCTACTAATGTTGACTACTTTTACTAAACGTGGGTCCCGCAATCATTTTCGAGTCCATTATCGCTTATTTGCACTGACGAATAAAATAATATTATAATAATATAAAATTATTTTATTTTACAATTAAATCCTAAAAATTAAAAGATTAACAACAGTATCATTCAGAATTGGGTTTAGTAAGATCCCCACTCTGAATAATTAAAATAAGATTTCTCCTACCAAAATTATTATTTTCCCGACCGGAGCAAATCACACAAAAAGTCCAAATAAAATCACAGACAAGTAAAATAAAACAGTATTTCATACAGAAAAACAACAAACAGTACAAAAAGGACATAACAGTCATTTATCCTAAAGTTAAAAAATAGAAAATAGTACATTCGGGACACAACGGTCATTCACCAAAAGTTTAGGGTGTTACAGACAATAGCACTATATTAATGCTAGCTCTTAGATCACACAAAGCTTAATCAATATTTAACTTCCCAATGGTACAAGGGATGTTAAAACTTCTAGGATCCCTTAACTTGGGTGCTAGCTTCCTCTGGATAATGACACTGCACTCTTAAGTAAGTGTTACAGTCTCATCTTCTTCTAATTTTCTCTTCTTCGATAGCAAGTCCTTCATGAATCTGGCATAAGAAGGCATATGCTCAAGTACCTCAGCAAAAAGAATATTTATTTATAATTTCTTAAACACATCCAGGAACTTCAAGAATTGTCTTTCTTGCTTCTCCTGAGTGTCTTTGTTCAATCGCTGAGGGAAGGGAAGCCTAGCATATAAAGAAGGATCAATAGGTTTGTCCTGTTCATGTTCCTTCTTTTTTATCTGTCACTTTGGTAACTCCTCT
Source organism: Ormosia emarginata (assembly GCA_029884605.1). NCBI lineage: Eukaryota > Viridiplantae > Streptophyta > Magnoliopsida > Fabales > Fabaceae > Ormosia > Ormosia emarginata. The sequence continues at coordinate 25,822,794 of JAQQTP010000074.1, read as the reverse complement.
TTAGCTTTTTCCTTCTGAATCTTATCTCCTTCATTATCAGCTTGTATTGAAACATCTTGAATTGAGGCATCTTCAATGAGGATATTATCTTTTCCTTTTTCAGCTCCTGAAGAACTAGGTGCTACTTTTGCATTTTCTTCCAACTGCTTACCACTTCTCAAAGTGATTGCATGACATTGCTCCTTTGTATTTACCACAGTATCACTTGGAAGACTACCTTGAGGTTTCTCTATGACATTTCTAGCTATTTGTCCCACCTGATTTTCTAGACTTTTGATGGCTGCCTCATGATTTTTAAAATTATCCCTTGTTTCCTCTATAGAAGTGCTAGTACTAAGGGCAAGTTTCTCCACAATACTTTCAAGAGTAAATAACTTGTGGAGGTTGAGAAGATGAAAACGACTGACGTTGATGTAGTGGAGGTGGTGGTGGTCTCAGCATATTTTGGTTGCTCCGTGAAAAATTTGGATGGTTCCTCCACCCCAGATTGTATGTGTTAGAATATAGGTTACCTTGTGGTCTCGAAGGATTTCCCATATAATTTATCTACTCTTGAGGAATGAAACCAGAGTTGTTTGCCTCACATCCATCATTAGCATGGTTACCTCCACAGAAATCACAAATGAGAGCTTGATGGTTCACTGAATTCACTGGCAAATTCCCAACTTGCTTGGTAAGGATGGCTAACTGTTGTGTTATACTTTTATTCTGAGCAAGTAATGCATCAAGAGTGCCTAACTCCATAACTCCCTGCTTGATTACTGCTCTTCCACTAAGCAACTAATATTTATTTGTAGCCATAGTCTCAAACAATTCCTGAGCTTCTTCAGGAGTCTTAGTATTCAAAGATCCACCTGCAGATACATCCACCATAAGTCTTGTGGAATGATTCAAATCATTATAAAAGATCTACACTAGCTACCAAATACAATGAACGGAGGTTCTTAGGAAATAAATAAGTAGCTTGTGTATTCAAATCTTAAAACCTACATTAGCATTGTATAATCATTATATTAGAACTTTGTTGAGCATAATCATTTCTCATAACATCAAGCATTGCATGGTTGACAATTGTATGGACAGTTGTCATTGCTTGATTGATTGATTAGTTGGTTATTATTGATAGTATCTTAGGATTGTATGGGCAATGTTTTAATGATTTTCAAATATTATATTATTTGGAATATTAACGTGTTTAGTTCATTATTTATTGTAAATGATTAACTGCTGGTCTTGGTATGTGAATACTGAGAAATTGTGATTTTTCACCCCTGTGTACTTCAGGTAAATCCAGGTGAAGACCCTCCAAAAGAAAAAGGCAAGGAAAAGAAGAAACAGAAGACTTAGTATATTAGTATCTTTCTGGTTGTATGTAAAAGTTTATGATTACAATATAGCTTGTTAACCAGAGGTGTATGTATATATGATCTTTTTGTCATTTGAGGCTTTCTATAATAACTATAAAGGTTATTATGGATTTTAATTATATGCATTCTTAGAAGTGGCACGTTTAATGAAATTTATCTTAAAATAGTTTACATATTTTATGAAAATTGTATTAGGGTGTTACAATGGGCAATTTAAAAATTTAAATTTAAATGTCTTACTCAACTTATCTAGAAGGATAAAGGATTATGGACATAAGGAAATAGAGTTTTAGGTTGTTAAACCTTAACAAAAGATTGTGGAACCCCTAGTAAGAATAAAAGAAGTTCTCTATGATATGATATGAAGGGATTTAATTAACTACACTAAAGAGAATGATAAAACCTTTGGTAATCAGGGAGTTTCCCACCTTAATAGGTAAATGTAGAATTAATTGTGGAGTCTGAAAGTTCAAGCTCACCATAAGAATATTATGGAAAGAAAAGAGTTGAAGATAGATTTGAGAGAAGTGTATCACCATTTACATAACAACAAGGAAAAGGAAAGTAGACCAGGATAAAAGATCAAGGATCACAGTGTATGAAATGCGATGGATGTTAGCCATGACAACCATCACCCAAGAGGGAGGTGAATTAGGTGATTACAAATTTTCAAAGCAACTTTGAAAATTATGCATTTTGATATTTTCAATCAACACATGCAGCGGAATAAGTCTAACAAAGATACAACTATTGTATATTACTCAAATACAACTTGAGTTATAGGATAAATCAAGCAAATAAGCTAGATATCAAGTTCTTAAAATCAAAACATCAAGATGACAAGATATGCAATAAATAAATATGTTACACCAAATATTGAAATTAAAGAGTGTAAGGAAGAGAAAATCAAACTCAAGAATTTATCCTAGTTCAGCCACCAACCACTTGTGGCTTACATCCAGTCCCTAAGCTTAACTTGAGATTTTCTTCAATAGCTCCTAGACTTCACGGGTGCTAGGAAAACCTTTGTACAAACAAGAGCACTCTTCACACCTTGGGATGCCTCATCCTTATGCTAGAGCCTCCAACTCTTCAAGCTTCATAGGCGCTTGAAAAAACCTTTACGCAATAGAGCACTCACCACACCTTTAGGATATTTCACCCTTTGTGTTTGAGCTTCACTACAAGAGATACCTCACCCTTTTCTCTCTTGAGAGATACCTCACCCTCTTACAATGATTTCAAAATGAAGAGAAAGATTATCAACTCTCTCAAGAATAGATATACAACTTGAAGAATAAAGGAATAGAAGGATTTTGCAATAAAGAGCTCAAAATATGATTTTGATGATTCAAGGATCAAACCAAGTGTTCTAGAGGTTCTTAAAGATGTAAATGCTTCAATATACACTTATTTATAGAGCCCAAGTGATAAAATAGTCGTTAGTAGTGTTTAGAAATAATTTTTTTATGATTTATAGCCATTGGGAACGTTTTTGGGCACTTAGTAATCGATTACAAGGCTCATGTAATCGATTACATGGCCTTCGCCAGAGTTGTAATCAATTACAGGACTTACGTAATCGATTACATGCATTCTAGTTTTGAAAACTGACTTTAAATGATCATAACTTCTTCATTTCTTTTCAGTTTTAAGCAAATGACTACTCATTAGAAAGATATTTGAGTCTATTTTCAAATGAGTCTATTTGAACAACTACCATGACTAGCTTTTCAAAACATGTTTCTTAGGCATTTTAGTATGTAAGAACCATTTGTAAAGATTTAAAAATATATTTGAGCTCTTTTCTTGTAAAACCTCTATCTTTACATAGGAGAAAGCCTAAAAGGGAAATATACCAATTCTAGTCCTTAGGCTTTTTGATGTAATCCAAGCTTATAAAAGAAATTTCTTCTCTTCAAATCTTATAAATACTTAGAACATCTTATCATCCTCATTCTTCTTGAGTTGAGCATAGATGTGATCTTTTGCTTTCTTGTTGCAATGCTCACTCTTGGCACTTGGACTATCCTGCAAAGTATTGCTCACTTAAACAAACATAGTTAGTCCAAATTCATAATTCAATATCTTCATATGCAAGATTTATAAATATATAACTCTAGTTAGTCTAACATGCATATAAGACTTTTATTAACACATCCAAATAAGATATTTATCAATTACTAATAGATATGCTCTATATATGAGGCAACAAAGAACACTTTACATATTTTCATTTAAATAGAGTCAAATCCAATATTAATTTAGTATTACTCATAGAAAGCATTATTGGATATATTATATAAAGATTGCTACACATATATCATTGCATGATTATTAAGTGAAATATAACTAGATAAAGTACATAATCATGCATGATACAGTATAATCTATTAAGCACATCTATGTAGCATAATCATCATTCTTTTTGTCTTATATTTGTCATCATCAAAACTTAATATATTAAACCATTGGGGCAAACTTATTTCTACAGTGGATACCATGGATATAGAGTTTATAGTTGATTGGGTAGAATGTTTTAATTGTATCGAGAAAGGGCCTTATGTTAGACAATGTTCCCAGTAGCAATGAGTAAAGACTTCCAAACTCAAGAGCACAGAGAGAGTATATATTTGAAAGAAAAGAAGGTAGCTCAAGTCTCTGACGCAAAATAAGTTGAGTATGAATTTCAGAATAAATCATTTATGAGGAAAAGTTAAAGATATTTGAAGATGTAATTTATGTATGATATGGAAAGAGATATAGTAATCTCTATGTAGTATTTAATGTAAGAGTGATTGAATTGTGTCTACATGTGAAATTATTGAATAACTGATTGTGTATCAAATAAGTTTGGAATTATACACTTGTTGAGAATGGTGCACATGTTGAGAATTTTTGAAAAATGATAAGTGAAATCCAATGGCATTGTTCCTTCCTTATTCAAGTTGAGATAGAATATGAATTTAGACTTTGAATTGGAAATTTACTTTACTCCCTTGAAACATTAAGGTTGAGTCAGAATTGAGTTGTATATCATATTATGACAGGAACTTGTGAAATTATTGGAAATTATTTATAGTGAGTGATCAAATTTTGAGGACAAATTTTTAAAAAGATGAGAGAATTGTAACACTCTTCCTGAACTAATGATCCTAATTAGGGTTATAGTAACTCAGTAATACTGGTAAGAGATTATTTGTTAATTTGAGTAATTTTCTGAACTAGTTTGAGTGTAAATGTATAACAATGAGTACAAAAGAATAATTAATGTATCTGCAAAATCAATTGATATAATAGAAATAAATATGAAAAAATTATTTCTTAGCTATAAATAATTGATAAGAATTGTAGAAAATTTTGGAGAGTCAATTGAGTTAATATGATATTTTTAAGGATATTACTGAAAAATAGTTAAGACAGTTAAGTAGCTCAAAACATTATGAAATTTCACGGAGATGATAAGTAGAAAATGGAGAATATTTTGGTATAGAAAATATTTTAAGGCAGATATATTTGCCTATTTTATAGGTTTGATTTAATTTGAGTAAAGTGATACAGCTTATTTGATGAAAAGTAGTATGTGAAAATTTTTGGAAAAAAGGATCTAAGGACTAAGTTAAGTCCTAAAATTTTTTATAAGGCTTATTGTAACTTAAAAACTCAACTTTGGAAGATTAAAATGTAATTAACAAATACAAAAGTTCTAGTACAAAATTTTAAGCCATCTTTTTGGTATGTGTCACGTCACTCACCTTTCTATAACCTTCCTTTTTATTCTTCATATTCTCTTCCCTTTTCTCTAGAAAAAAATAGAGCACAATAGAGGAAGAAAATCCTTAATTCCTCTACCCTTTATCTTCCATTTTTATTCTTCATTTTCCATCCATATTAAATCTTGTTCTTTCTTGTTTCTTTTTGCTTTTGTCACATGATTTTTACCTCAATAACAGAGGCAAAAGCAAAACCTAGGACAACAGCAGTAACATGATGGAGAAGGAGAAAAAGAGAAAGGAAATGAGGGGAAAATCAAAGAATCAAGGTAAGGAGTTGAGGTAGGGGATGCTTGCTCTTAATTTGTCTTTCTTTTTCCATAGTTTTTTAAGTTAAATTTTGGTTGTAGAGATTATCATAGACACGATTGGGTGATGATTTAAGAGACATGATTTTGTTGTTTTAAGTACACTAATTCCTTACTTCTAATTAGTTTTGCATCTTTGATAAATTATTGAGTGATAAGCTTGGATAGTTAATGGTGTTTTTTTTTATTCATGTGTTTCATTGTTGAAACCATATTTAATTACTTCCAAATTGTGTTTCAATTTTTTTACAAGTTTTGTGTTGATTTTGTGATTGACTTAATGAAGTTCATGGCCGCCTTTTATTTGGATGTTGAATATGGTTTAATGCCCTATTTTTGGGGTAGAATTTGTGATGTTTATTTAATTGAATTTATGGTTGGAATTATGATACTAAATGAAAGCAAAATGCTAGCCCATCTATGGCCAAATTTTGGATACATATGTGCTTGAAATTGTAGCTTGAAAGATGATACAAAATTAAAACAAAATTTTGCCTAGAATTTAGGCAGACTTTTGTTATTTTAAAGTGTGAACTGGTGGTTTGAAATGGGTGAAAGTGCCACAGCAGAGTGCTACTTTCTTATGACTACACTTGTGTTGTTTTTGTGCTTGAAATGGAGATTGAATTATTGATTCATAAGAAGGGTAGAATGTTGCCCTATTTATGAACTCGTAAGTAAATGTTTTTAACGTATGAAATCATGGCTTAAATAATGAGTAATAATTATGGCAAATTGCTGCCAATTTAAGACTATAAATCTTGATGTTTTTATGCTTGAAATGGTGACTTAGATGGTTGAATTTGTTAAGGTAGGAGGCTGTCTTATATTAACCAGGAAATTTGATTGCTTCTATATATGAAAATGTGACTTTAATGGTGATGAAAGGTTTGGGCAAATGACTACGTTTTGTGATCTTAATTTGAGTGCCTTTTGTTATGCATTGAAGTTTGCTTGATAAGAAATGCTAGTTTTGAAATGAGGATTTGACGTGTATGAATAAAAGTTGGGTTGAATTACCTTTGTAATGTATAAATATGCATGATATATTGGCTTGAAATGTGGTTTAGAAACATGGTAAAAGTCTACCCTATTTTTGACTTAAGTATTGATGTTTTTGATACATGAAAATGTTACTTAGTCAATGGAGATTTCATTGAGTATTTTGGTCTAAATTGTTAAAATAGTTGTCGTCTTGTTTCTTTTAAGCTCATTTTAAATGATTAAATGCTTGCATTATGGCTTGAATGGTACCATAAAATGAGACAAAGGTGCTGACCTTTTTATAGTTGAATTATAATGGCTTTTATGCCTTGAAATGAGCTTGATTATTAATGATGTTGAGAAACATAATAATGAAAGAATAAAAGAAGGTTAGGGTTGAGGGAGTCACTCACTCTCTACAAGCATATAATGTAATGTATGAATAAAAGGCTTGATGATTAAGGTTTTACTTCTTTAATACGTGAGGACAAGCTTGATTATGTGAAAGTAAATGAAGAAATGGTTTTAAAATATATTTGCAAGTTTTATTTTTTTTTTAACCTGATGTTTGCTATTTCCATGTATTGGGCTTAAGTCAAAGGTGCCCCCAATGCCAGGGTTATGTTATTAAGGGAGGTCAAGGAACAAAGGTTTTCCTACTACATCATTTTACGGAGAGGAAATACAAGGACCAAAGGTTGTCCTGGGAATATGCAAATATCAAGAGTTTTCCTAAAATAAAATGTTTTTACTAACATTGCATAAGCATGCATTAGAGCATTTCTTAAGCATACCATACATCATCATGCATAGCATAAAATGACAATTATATAGGCAATTGTCTTATTTTTAGAATCAAATTAATGAGGACCAGGATTGATGCCTGGCTTGAAAGTATTTCAAAAGAATGAAAGATAGTATATAAAAGAGGTATATTGAATGATGAATAGATAATGAAGTAATTGACTTGTATAGTATATTAAGGGATAATGAATGAACATGGTGATTATGTGAAGTATGATGAATCATATGGATGATTAACTTATGTTCGATTATGAAAGATGAATACATATGATATATATTATGTATACTTAGTGTTAATACTTATTTTGATTGTGATAGAGAACTGGATTTGTTTGAAACTATATGAGTTAAAGTAATATGTAAACAGTTTTTATAAAGGATAATAATTGAACTTATGTTTTAGGAAGAAAGAAAGAACCAGCTTTGGCAGTTTGCCACCTCTCTATAACTTATATAATTATATTTATATTGAGTTTTAAACAAAGAATTTGTTTTCCCTGAAACAACTAAAGATTTTACAATAACATGTTTTCATAAAACTATTGAGAATTCTTTAAATTCTCACCCCGTATATTTGTATTTTTGTATTATTTCTAGGAACTTCAAAGGCTTAGCATGCAGAAATGAAGACTGAGTCGAAGAAAAGTAGTTTAGTTGTAATTGTTAGATAAGCATTATGTAAAGTTTGTATATGTATTTCCATGGAGGCATTTTATGTATTATTTATATTAAGAAATATGTATTTGTATAAAGATTATTTCAAAATATGTGTATGATTAAACTGATATCAGGCTCATATTTTTGTATAAGTTATATTTGTTTTCATAAGCTTGTTATTAGTTTAAAAGTGACATCACTAATGCAAATTGTTGAGGCGTGATCTTAGGCATATCATTAGTACTAGTATTAAGTTGTTACAAGCCTCAAAACCCATAGATATGTTTTTCGCTGCGATTGGGGTGAAATATGAAAGGTGAGATCATTTAAATAAAGTTCGTCCCATGACCATAAAGTATAGCATGGACAAAGCCATTAAGGAGAGTTTTCATAAAGCAGATAATGTCAACCAATTTTATATGGCTATTGACAGATCTAGAAAGGGCATGTGACCTCTTTGTGTTGACCAAGACTAAGAATGACGGTGTGAATAGTGATCATGAACGTGCCATAAAATTTGCAGATTGGCTCAAACAAGCTATTTGTATAAAGAAATTGAACCCCTAACTCTAAGGTGTTTTGAATTGAATTTTGTTAATGTTCCTTCTAACACTTGTTAGTTAGATATTAGTGCAACTACTCATATTACAAGCTTATTACTGGAATTCAAAATAGGAGAAAGTCAAGTGAAGGAGAGTTGTTGATCACATAGGAAATAAAGTTAGTGTCAAAGTAAAGTATATAGGTGTTATTTCCTTGAAGCTGTGTACTGGATATTCTTTAAGTTTAAAGGGCACCATCTATGTGTCCTCTATGAGAAGGAACTTGTTTCCGATTTCTATTCAGGATAGTTGGATTATCATATATTTTTAGTTATAAGAGAATTTCCCCACCTTATTATTCCATTCTGGTTATTTCTGAAGTTTTGTTTAATGGCCCCTATATGTTAAATATTGACACATTTTTTTTTATCTAACGATGTTTAGATATCAATAATGTTGTTGGGAACAAGCATGGTAGATTTGCTAAAAACTCTTCTATCTTATGGCATAAACATTTAGGGCACATCTTTATGGAGAAAATGGAGAGGTTGATCAAGGAGAATATTCTAGTGAGATGGAAACTTATAGCTTGAGCTAGGACGAGTGGGGCTATCAGGAGTAAAGAAATACTATAGTTAATTCAAACAGATATTTATGGGCACAATACTCTTATTACAGAAAGATAAAATTGTACTATTATAGATCTAGTGAGATGTATGCTTAGTCATTCTATTCTTTCAAAATTCTTATGGGGAGATACCTTAAAGATTGCTGCTTATATATTGAATCATGTGCCAAGTAGATTTGTGTCGAAGACTCCATATTTGCTTATGTTATGCAAACGGTCTAGTTTGAGGCATTTCCGTGTTTGGGGTTGTAAGGCAAAGGTGAGGCCTTAAAACACACATTTAAAGAAACTTAATCCCAAAACCATTAGTGGTTTCTTCATTGACTATTATATTGGCTAAAGAGGTTCTAGGTTCTATTGTCCTTCTCATATTACTAGAGTTATTGAATTCGATCGAGTTGTCTATTTTGAAGGGGACTTAAAACATAGTGGAACTCAGGAGCCACGTATTGTTGATTTCAGTGAGGAGCATGTTGTTGTTCCTATTCCTGTTGATCCCTTTCCAGGGATAATGTCATCTCCTTTGATCCATAATGATAATGTTGTTGATCCTGTTGATAATGTTGATATCCCTCAACAAGTCAAAAATAATGTATAGATTCCATATGTTATTGTGACTCCACTGAGAAGATTTAAGCGAGTTTCTATATCTACTGTGTAATACCCTAATCCTAAACACTATAGCATACCCTATGTATGCTAAGTAACTAGGACTAAATGTGTCACTTCTAAACTTATAGTGTGAAACTTACAACATAAATATAAACTTGTGCATAAAATATTAACATATAATTATATAGAGCCTGATAAAAGTAAGAAAGCAAGATGTTTTATGCATCTGGCAACTTGCTCTTTATCGTTAAGTTATCTGATATATCTGAGATTACAAACCTTTACAAAATTAACCGTAAAAGTTTAATTACATAATCACTAATATAAATACAAAACTTAGTACTAACAACGAATATATATATATATATATATATATATATATATATATATATATATATATATATATATATATATATATACATACATACATAAATTTAAACTTAGTTTTCAACGCTTCCTTTTGCTCTTGCTTTAGTCCTCCTTTGAATTTATCATGAAAAATATAAAAAAAAAAACTGGGGTAAGAATTAATAATTCTCAGTAGTAAATTTCAAACCATAACATCATGGTAAATCTAGCTGCTTCGAGGAAAAACCAGTTTTAACATAATATATGAAAAGGTGGCAAAAACCAAAACTTAGTCCTTTCCCTTCCCGAGGCAGACAATCATTTAATTATGAAAATAAATAGTTTGATAATCACATAACAAACAAGTCGAACAACATATACTTTCAACACTTACTTGCATACTAGGAACGATACCAAACTTACTTTAAGTATCATTCCTAGCCCTTTATCTAACTTTTAATCTTGATGTTTATATTTATTGAAAACAAAGTAATTGCCTATACAATTGTCATTTTATGTACTACTTTATGATGGATGATTATGCTTAATTATTTCCCTAAAGTATGCTCATGCAATGTTATTTTCTTAAAAGAGTTAATTTGTAAATCCATGTTACTTGTTTGTTCCTAGGAATCCTCTTTATTCCTGGAAACCCTTTTGTTCCAGGAATCATTTCCTTCTAGGAAGCCATTTTGTTCCAAGAAGTCATTTTATTCCTTATATATCCTTGGGTAGGAAGGGGTAGGAATCCTTTTTGTTCCTTGTCCACCTTACACTACTTAGTATTACCCTTTTGAATACCATGGGTATTACCTCTCTAAGTAGTAGGGCACCAACCACTTAACACTACCTAATATAAATGGGCTAATTTGTCTCACATCCATTAATACCCAAAAACCTGGCACTAAGAGCACCTTTGTCTCAATGCGTGGGATCATTCATATGCGAAACAACAAGTAACAAGTTTTAAAAACCAAAACATGCAAAGTTATGTAAAAACCATTACTTACACATTTTTCATATAATATAGTTATCCTTGCATAATAGGGAAATAAACCTTAACTATTAAACTTTTATTCATTTAATATATTAGTGAGAAGGAGTAACTTACTCTACCTCAACTACCCTTATCTTTTCCTTATTATGCTTCCCATTATTATGCTTGTCAATAATCTTCATTAATAAGCATGTTTAATCATGCTTTTCATTTATACATTGCATTATATAATTGTAGAGAGGTAGTAACTCACTCAACCTCAATCTACCTTTCTTATTTCATTTTATGCTTCTCAGCCTCATTAACACATATCATTCATTTACAATCATCTATGACTAAGAATTAGCAATTGAACACAGTAGGTTGTAATTGGCTAGTTATCATGGATAATGATTTTGATGACAACAAACATAACGAAGATGATGGCAAGACCAAGTCCAAGACTTTCAAGAATAGCTCTAGGACTTAGGATCTTTGTAAAGAGACTCACTGGATATCTCATTATTTTTGGTTGCAAAGAAATGTTTTCAAAATTATTTTTCCAAACTTAAAGAATCATTTTCTGGACATTTAAAAGCATTTAAAACTGATTTTATATCAGGGGTATTCGAATACCCCATAAGGTATTCGAATAGCACACTGAGTATTCGAATAACCTGTTTTTGCAGAAAGCCTGTTTTATTATAGGTATTCGAATACACCATATGGTATTCGAATAACCGTGTTTTAAAGTTTGTACATTTTCTGTTTTTCAAAGTGGTATTCGAATAACCACACTTGGTATTCGAATAACCTTTGTCTGAACTGTTTCTCAAAGTCATTTTAAATCAGTGGTATTCGAATAACCTATTAAGGTATTCGAATAACCTTCTTCAGAATTGGTTTTCACAGAGCTTTTCAAAATGAGGCATTCGAATACCTCATAAGGCATTCGAATACCGTATTCCAGAAATGGCTTTACGAAGCTTTCGAAAATGGAAAGAAACGGCCATATTTTTGCTCTTAATTATACCCAACGGCTCTTTTCTTCATTGGCCTATAAATAGAGACCTTGGGTCTCTTCTGAAGGCTGGCAAAAAAAAAAAACCATTTGAACTATTTGCTTGTGTTAAAAACGTGATTCACTATTTTTCTTACATTTTCTATGCTCCTTTTGCCAAAATCTTGAGATATCCTTTAGAAAGCTTCTTAGTACTTCAAATTGTAATATTTGCTCTGTGTGAGAGATTCTTTTCATCTATTATTCTGATACTTTTGTAAAAGGGTGAGGTATCCCTTAGTGAAATTGTGAGGGTGAGGTATCCCTCAGTAAAAGGATGAGGTATCCCTTATTGTAAGGAAGGTGAGGTATCCTTCATAGGGGGTGAGGTATCCATCTAGTAAATAGGGTGAGGTATCCCTGTTATGTAAAGGTTGCAAGCACCTGTTTTAAGCTTGTGTTGAATAGTGAAAAGTCTCAAACTGTGTTTCGGGGACTGGACGTAGGCCACAAGTGGTTGGTGGTCGAACCAGGATAAATATCGTGCCTACTCTTCTTTCCTTAATCTTTTATCTTTCTACACTTTATTTATTATATCTTGCAATTTAATTTCTAGTTGTTCTTCTTATCTTCATCTTATTCACGCCTTTTATTATTTAAATTCAGCATAGTTTATTTGTTTGCGCTTTTTGAAAGAAGTTTTCTAAATACTCAATTCACCCCCCCTCTTGAGTACTGAAGCCACTTGGGCAACAAGTGGTATCAGAGCTAGACTCTTGTATAAAGAGCTTAGCCGCTTCAAGAGTACATGGCTTCATCAAATGTTTTATCAGAAGCAACTTCCATAAATCGACCACCCTTTTTCAATGGGGATGGTTATGCATATTGGAAGGAAAGAATGAAAATCTTTATCGAGGCTATTGATCTAGATGTGTGGGATGCTATCGAAAATGGCGCATTTATACCTACACGGGTTGTCAATGGTGTAAAAACCGAGACACCTAAAAGTGATTGGTCTGATGAGGATAAAAGAAAAGTTCAATATAATTTAAAAGCCAAAAACATCATTACTACTGCTTTGGGGTATGATGAATTTTTTCGAATTTCAAATTGCAAAACTGCTAAAGAAATGTGGGACACTTTACAAGTTACCCATGAGGGTACTAGTGAAGTTAAGAGATCGAAAATTAATTCTCTTACTCGTGAATATGAATTATTTAGAATGAACTAAGGAGAAAGCATTCAAGAAATGCAAAAGAGGTTCACCCACATTGTAAATCATCTTGCATCTTTAGGAAAAAGTTTTTCTAACGAAGATTTGATTAACAAAGTGTTGAGATGTCTTAGCAGGATTTGGCAACCCAAAGTAACAGTAATTTCAGAATCAAGGGACTTGACAACCATGTCCTTAGCTACCCTTTTTGGCAAACTTCAAGAGCATGAGTTAGAACTCAACAGGCTTGACCAAAGTGAGGAACACAATAAGAAAAATAAAGGGATTGCACTCAAAGCCACCACCTCAGTAAATGATGACCATAATAACGAGGATGAAGAAGGCACTGAAAACAATGAGATCAATGAAGAAAATTTCGGCCTTCTTGTAAGAAAATTTGGTAAGTACATAAAGAAAAAGGGGACACAAAGAAGACCACCTTTTCCCCCAAAGAAAATTGAAAAGAAATCCTCCAAAGAAAGAAGAGTCTACATAGCATAGGATGAAAATGTCATGGACTCCATTGATAGCTCAGATAGCGAGGAAGCTCATCTATGTTTTATGGCCAAAGGAGAAGAAGAAGAAGAAGAAGAAAGCGACAACGAGGTAAATTCTGACTTATCTCCTTCTTATGATGAATTACAAGATGCTTTCGAAGAATTGCATGACGAATCAATAAGGCTCACAAAATTAATTTCTTCATCTAAGAAAACTATCTCTTCTTTAGAAAATCAAATTCTAATTTTGAATAAAGAAATTGAAGAATTAAAAATTGAAAATGAGACATTAGGATTAATTGATGCATGCACATCTCATTCTTCACATGCTTCTACTTCTTCATCTTGTTCTTCATGTCATATGCTTGAAAAAGAAATTGAAGATTTAAAGAACACTCTTTCTAAATTCACTCTCGGAAGAGACAATTTAAATATCATATTAGGAAAACAAAGGGTTGTTTTTGAAAAAGCTGGAATTGGTTATAACCCGAAAAATCAGCATAAATCTTATAAAAACTTCTTTGTTTATTCAAGCACTTCTTGTAGTCCATTTATTAAATGTTTTTACTGTGGAAAGAAGGGTCACAGTGCTTCAACATGCAATGCAAGAAAGAATGTTAACACAAAAATTGGAACAAAAATGGTTTGGGTTCCTAAGGGTACTATACCCAAAACTGACATTCAAGGACCCAAGAAAATTTGGGTACCAAAAACCAAAAATTAAATTGTGTTGCAGGTGTGCTTGAAAGCCTAGAACTGACTTCGGCATTTTTGAAAGTGGCTACTGCGAGCACAAGACCGGAAATAACTTCAAGCTCTCTTCCTTCTTTTCATGAAGCTTGAAGTTGCAATCATGAAATAAGCTCTTAATCATTGGAACAGATAAGAAAATAATGGAAAATAATAAGGCAAGCTCTCTTACGGTATTTTTTTTTGTGTTTCCATCATCGGGTAAGGTTTTCGCCTCTCAAACATGTAGTTCTGGACATATATATATGCTTTCATGTTTGAGTTATTCGAATAACTATCTTTGGTATTCGAATACCATTGCTTTATACGTGAAAATCTATATTTTTTCTGATAGGTCTATTCGAATACCCTCCCATGGTATTCGAATACCATACATCAGTACAGAGTTCTTATGGTTTTATAAGCTGGTGCATTCGAATACCTAAATATGTATTCGAATAACCTGAGACATCTTTATCAGTACTTGTCACATGCTATCTGGAGTATTCGAATACCTTCCAAGGCATTCGAATACTTGCTCCTTCTGGAGTTTATAAATGTGATGGGTATTCGAATACAGCAGGAGGTATTCGAATACCATATGGGCAAAAGCCAATTTTACGTCGTGATCTCTGTTCTGCTTCTATTCTTTTTTTATGCAAATACAATGTAAAAATATTTGACTCTCTGGATGACATGCTTTTGATGAAATATATCTTATTTCTTTTGAGCTTAAATTTTATGCCTTAAATAAAAATTATATGATGTTCTTAAATACATATTTCTTAGCATGTTCTTGCCCCTTCTTTTTCTCAAGATTATGTTGCATGTTTAAATTCTTTGTAATGCAAATGCTTAATGTAATTGGCTACTGTTTTAAATAAATATATGAACAAATGCAAAAAGTGGTATTAAACAAAGTGGTATAAATGTAATAACAAGTGGTAACAAGTGGTAACAAACAAGTGGTTAATTGACCAAATTAATCAATGCAATATCTTTTGCCCTTGTGAACTCATTTGTTATTTTTGATTTATTATTTCGAATGATTTACTTGCTTATGAGTTTGACTAACCTTTATGGATCCAAAAATTAATGGATACCAAAGAAAATGCTTTGAATTGTTTTGTAGGGGTCTAACTACCTCAAGCAAACTCTTAAATACAAATTATTCAACTTGAGGGAAATGAATGAAGAGGACATGAGGAGACTTTCTTCAAGAACAATGGAATGGAATACTCAATGGAAGAAAGCTCAAACTTAAAGGACTAATAAACGAAGAACATTACAAAGAAGCATCTCTCTTTATCTAATTCAATAAGTATCTCTATCCCTAAGCGATTGTGATATTCTATATGGATTGTATGATACTCATTGACTAATTATATTTTTCTTATATGAGTAGCATGCTTAGCATTGACAAAAGTGCCAAATTGGATTTTTTTTTTTGCCATTGCATATAGGGTAAATTACGTTAGTTCTATACAATGCTCTGATCCCTATAGCATATTTTATCAAAGTAAAAATATCTATGATTCTCTTGATAGATGGCAAATTTATAAGAAATTGATAACAAGTGGTAAAGATCTTACATCTTGGTAACAAGTGAGTGTTAACTTTTTAATAACATGTGGTATCAAATATAAGTTATTTTCGTGATAAATGTAATGATTGTTTTGATGATAATAAAAAGCAATAAATTGCTTAATGCATGAATTTATCTTTGCTTATGTGCTGAATATTGTGCTTATATTGCTAAATTTATAAAATTAAACTCTGTTGCTATTCTTGTATGCTGAATGAACATATCATGTTGGACTGACATATACTCTGTTTAGCCTTATGCTTTATCTTGCCCCATCTTTTTGATCATGACAAAAGGGGGAGAAAAAGTTTGAATGTCTTTGTTTGAGAAAAGTCAGGAGGAGAAAAAGTAAAAACAAAAATAGAAATTGAATTCCAAAAGTAAGGGGGAGCTGTTGTGCATATCTCTGATGTAAATCACCTCTTATGAAAAAGAGGGGGAGTAAGTATCTCTAAACAATCTTTGTGAATTCCAATTTCTATGAACTAATGCCTTTCTCAAATGTTAGTTTGTCATCATCAAAAAGGGAGAGAATGTAATTGGCTAGTTATCATGGATAATGGTTTTGATGACAACAAACATAACAAAGATGATGGCAAGACCAAGTCCAAGACCTTCAAGAATAGCTCTAGGACTTAGGATCTTTGTAAAGAGACTCACTGGATATCTCATTATTTTTGGTTGCAAAGAAATGTTTTCAAAATTATTTTTCCAAACTTAAAGAATCATTTTCTGGACATTTAAAAGCATTTAAAACTGATTTTATATCAGGGGTATTCGAATACCCCATAAGGTATTCGAATAGCACACTGAGTATTCGAATAACCTGTTTTTGCAGAAAGCCTGTTTTATTATAGGTATTCGAATACACCATATGGTATTCGAATAACCGTGTTTTAAAGTTTGTACGTTTTTCGTTTTTCAAAGTGGTATTCGAATAACCACACTTGGTATTCGAATAACCTTTGTCTGAACTGTTTCTCAAAGTCATTTTAAATCAGTGGTATTCGAATAACCTATTAAGGTATTCGAATAACCTTCTTCAGAACTGGTTTTCACGGAGCTTTTCAAAATGAGGCATTCGAATACCTCATAAGGCATTCGAATACCGTATTCCAGAAATGGCTTTACGAAGCTTTCAAAAATGGAAAGAATCGGCCATATTTTTGCTCTTAATTATACCCAACGACTCTTTTCTTCATTGGCCTATAAATAGAGACCTTGGGTCTCTTCTGAAGGGTAGCCAAAAAAAAACCATTTGAACTATTTGCTTGTGTTAAAAACGTGATTCACTATTTTTCTTACATTTTCTATGCTCCTTTTGCCAAAATCTTGAGATATCCTTTAGAGAGCTTCTTAGTACTTCAAATTATAATATTTGCTCTGTGTGAGAGATTCTTTTCATCTATTATTTTGATACTTTTGTAAAAGGGTGAGGTATCCCTTAGTGAAATTGTGAGGGTGAGGTATCCCTCAGTAAAAAGGTGAGGTATCCCTTGTTGTAAAGAAGGTGAGGTATCCTTCATAGGGGGTGAGGTATCCCTCTAGTAAATAGGGTGAGGTATCCCTGTTATGTAAAGGTTGCAAGCACCTGTTTTAAGCTTGTGTTGAATAGTAAAAAATCTCGAACTGTGTTTCGGGGACTGGACGTAGGCCACAAGTGGTTGGTGGTCGAACCAGGATAAATATCGTGCCTGCTCTTCTTTCCTTAATCTTTTATCTTTCTGCACTTTATTTATTATATCTTGCAATTTAATTTCCAGTTGTTCTTCTTATCTTCATCTTATTCACGCCTTTTATTATTTAAATTCAGCATAGTTTATTCGTTTGCGCTTTTTGAAAGAAGTTTTCTAAATACTCAATTCACCCCCCTTCTTGAGTACTGAAGCCACTTGGGCAACATAGGTGTCACGACCTACTTCATGAACACATTCTACATTTTGTCATTTATTTAATTACTCTACAAAACAACATAGAAAAGCTAGTACAATCCTTAAAATTTCCAATCAATATCTTGTATCAAGGCATCCAACTTACACATATAAATTATAAATTAAAAACAAGACAATATTGTATTTTAAAGAATTCAATTTGATTTTAAACATAATTACATTGTATTCATCATCACAATTTCATGTAGCAACCAGTAGGATACAATGATCAAAACAAAACAAGGGACCTCTTATCCAAACCTTGTCTTGGTCGTGAATCATCATAAGGTAAGGTTTGGCCATAAACTTGTCATCTTCAATTCCTTACTTGTTTAATCACTTAACTAAGTCCTCAAAATCAAGGAACAAAATAAAATCATAAATTAGATATTCACCACTCCCTTGGCCTTGTTTTGGTCGTGGCTTTCACATTCCAAGGACATAATATTTTAATTATACAATAATACATATTCCATACAAAAAAATAAGGTAAGGTGTAACATCCTAATACTTAAGTTAATGTCATATCCGAAATTATGCCTTAACAATCGTATTAAAGGATGTCACAAGTTCAATATCAAAATTGTTTGAAAAGAAAATATAAATAATATACAAGATATGAGCTTAATGCGAAAGTACATAATACATGCCCATAAACGAAGTCATATACAATACGTTTTTCAAGTACAACAAAATATATTAACTACATCACTTGGCTCTTAGGCCCAAAAGAATGGTATGCATAACCATATACAAAATATCGTGTCAAAAGGAATAAGCTCCTCTTCATAAGCTCAAGTCCAACTCCATCTTTATAATCTATAGGGGGTCTCCTGGAATCATTATGGAAATCAAGGAAATGGGGTGAGAATCTTACAATTCTCAGTAGTTTCAAAAATGTGTCATCACAATAGTTCCAACTATTTCGGGGAAAAATAAATTCAATTCTTCTAATACATTTCTAGGAAGGTGGCAAAAGGGCCAAATCTACATCATTCCTCTTCCCAAAATAGACAACTCATTATATTATTATAAAAACCATTAAAATCGTACAATCATAAATCATTTTATCAAGCCATAAATCAAAATCTCAATTCTCATCATTTCCGATTCTTAGGACACATGCGTCATTAATGAAACCAATAGTACAAAGGGAATGTCCATCCTCACGATACCAATCTCTTGGTAGTAGCTTGCTTTCGGGTTGATGCACTTCAACCTATTCATAGCTATCACAACACAGGACTACCCCGAGTAACCCAAATCAAGCCACAACAAAGAGGGAATTTCCATCCTCCATAGAGTTGTGAGTAGAGAGGGAATGTCCATCATCAATTACTATTGATAGGGAGGGAATGTTTGTCCTCATGCTATCCTTAAACTAGGAATACCTCAAGAGTAGAGAGGGAATGTCCATCCTCAACTACCATTAACCATAGAGAACTCAGGTAAAGAGGGAGGAGTAACTTCCATCCTCAACCTCAATACTTTGATGGTAAGGGAATGTTCGTCCTCAACCACAATCTCGAAGTCACCTCCTAGGCCCAAGGATATCCAAGGAATGGGTTACTCATGAAGATTCAACCATTGTTTTCAATCATCAATCTCATATCACATTATCATACATAATGATCAGTTCATTTATACTCATGATATCTACTTTTTCAATTTCAAATCATGGCACAAGGCCTCACATTTCAGCATCAAGCAATAATATGCACAATATAGTATTTCCTATCATGAGTATTCAAATTCATCATTCAATCTCTTGTCACATTATCATCAAAGTGTTTTTCCAAGTAATTTGGATGCATAATCATTCAACATTTAAGGTTTAAGGTTTGTATTTAGGTCCCATGGGGTTAAGAACTTTATTCCCATCAATTTTGGTTCAAAAATTCTTGTTTGGGGGCCTGGTAATCTCGATTACATCTCAACTAGAGGCTCTGTAATTGATTACATCCAGGATGTAATCAATTACGTCTCAACCAGAAGCTCTGTAATCGATTACATCTCAACCAGAAGCTCTGTAATCGATTACATCTCAACTAGAAGCTCTATAATCGATTACATCCAGCCCAGCAAACATTTTTGCAACTCCAGAAGCATTGTAATTGATTACTGGGGTTATATAATCGATTACAAGCTCGATTTTTGCATAAATCAGAGTTCTTAAACCACTTTAACCCAAATCAAACCATCAAATGTCAACCATAACATCTAGTAATGACAGAAATGCACCCAAATCAACCATAAAACAACCAATCACAGTAGGGTTTTCATACCCATATTTCAAAACCCAAAGTTCATCAAGAATAAGATCAAAGATTGAATTTTTATCATGTAACCATAGTATAAAAGTATAAACTTTGTTCAACATCTCAAAATACTCACAAAAAAAATCATCAATCCATTATTTTCAAGAAATAAGAAAAGATGAAACAAGGATGAACAAAGCTTAGGAAAATTTCCCCTTACCTAGCTTGTGACAACTTTCCTTTTTCCTCTCTTGTTCCTCATTCCCTTGAGCTCCTTCTTGCTTTTGATTTCCCCTCCTTCCTCTGCTGGTCACGTTAAAATGGAGAGAATAGAGAGTGAGTGGAAAGAAGAAAACTTGAGAATGGAGAGAGATAGAGGGAGACGTGAGAGAGGTGGAGAAAATAAAGAAATAGAGAAAATATCTAGCATTGGGTAAAAAGTAGCAGCTTGCTACAGTAACTGGGCTGTGGAATTGGGCCAAAAAGGAAAATTTAACTGTTAACCTTATATCTGCTAAAGGAACTTCAGTCTCTCAGAAATAAATTTGTTCACCTTCCATAATTATCACAGAAAATTCTAGATTTTACTTATAATTTTCCTTTTGCCATTTCACAATTTTACTTACACCACAATATTGGTATCTCAAGCTTCAGTATCCTATCCTGGCTTAATTTATTCAAACTCCTTAATATAATCTAATTAAATCTATTAAGTTGGAGAGAATGTTATAATTCTCCCCTTCTTTTTATAAATTTTGTCCTCAAAATTTGCTTACCTCATCCAAAAAGCTTTGGATAATCTCTCATCAAGTGAGATTCAAGTTCCCATATGGCCTCTTCAGAGTCACATCTCTCCCACAACACTTTCACTAAAGGAATTTGTTTTCTCCTGAGCTCTTTCACAACCCTATCCATGATCCTCGCAGGTTTAACTGTAAAAGTTAAATAATCTTTTAACTATATTATTTCATTTCTCAGAATGTGTGAAGGATCCAGATTGTACTTTCGGAGCTGGGAAACATGTAAAACATCATGGAGGTTTAACAAACTGGGAGATAAGGCTATTTGGTAAGCAATAGGTCCAACCCTTTTTAGAATTTGAAAGGGACCAAGAAACCAAGGAGTCAACTTTCTGGTTTTAATAGCCCTACCAACTCTAGTAGTAGGAGTGACTCTGAGGAACACATGTTCTCCTTCATTGAATTCTAGGGGCCTTCTACGCTCATCCACATAACTCTTTTGCGTACTTTGAGCTGCTAACATCCTATCCTTGATCATTCTAATTTGCTCTGTGGTTTGTCTAACCATTTCTAGAACTAGGATAGTCTGTTCCCCAGCCTCACACCAGCATAAGGGTGATCTACACTTCCTGCCATACAAGGCTTCATAAGGTGCCATCCCTATACTAGTGTGGTAATTGTTGCTGTAGGCAAACTCTATCAAAAGTAAGAACCCATCCCAACTACCCTGATAGTCAAGCACACAGGCTCTAAGCATATCTTCCAAAGTCTGGATGATTGTTTCAGTCTGGCCATCAGTTTGCGGATGGTAGGCTATGCTGAAATTTAGCTTTGTCCCAAATGCATTATGCAAGGCTCCCCAAAACCTAAAGGTAAACCTAGGGTCTCTATCCGATACAATGCTTGAGGGAATTCCATGTAATCTCATAATCTCCTGAAGGTAAAGCTGAGCCAACTTATCTGGTGACCAATTTGTTTTTATGGCCAAAAAGTGGGCAGACTTGGTCAACCTGTCCACTATGACCCAAATGGCATCATGACCTGACTGGGTTCTAGGCAACCCCATTACAAAATTCATAGATATGCTTTCTTATTTCCACTCAGGGATTGCTAAGAGTTGTAGAGATCCATAAGGTTTTTGATGCTCTATCTTCACTTTTTGGTACACTAAGCACTTGGACACTTACTCTGCTATCTCCCCTTTCATGTTTGGCCACCAAAATACCTTCTTGAGGTCTTGATACATCTTTGTGGTTCCAGGGTGGATGGTAAACCTACTCTTATGGGCTTCTGCTAGGATCTTTTTCTTAATTTCATTTTCTTGGGGAACACAAAGTTTATCACGAAACATAAGTGTCCCATCTTGAGTCCTTTTAAATTCCTTTTTCTTTCCTATTTGGATTTGCTCACCAATTTGCTTTAAAGTTTCATCTTCTTCTTGAGCTTCTCCAATTTGAGCCCTTAAATCATTCTGAATCTCTAATCTCTACAAACTCAAACCATGTGGTAACACGGTCGTCACTAGGCTCAAGTTTCTGAAGCTCTCAATGAGTTCTATCTCTTGTACCATCATTTGGGATACATGCAAGAGCTTTCTGCTGAGCGCATCAGCCACCACGTTAGCCTTATCCGGATGATACTTTAATTCAAAATTGTAATCTTTGAGAAACTCCATCCACCTCCTTTGTGTGAATGCTTATGTCTTAAAGCATGTCAAATGGTTTTTGATGATAACAAAGCCAAAGATGAAGATCAAGTGCAAAAGAGAAAACTAAGATCAAAGAAAGAAATCAAGAGGTTTATTTAGACATAGGCCTTAGAACATCAATGTTAAATGCTCTCAAGATATCTCAAATGGTTTTTCAAAGATATTTTTAATTAATATGTTTTTCAAAGTTCATATTCTAAAAAGATGTTGATTTTAATCTTGGATCATGTTAAACATATACCAATATTGTTCAATCCAAGTTTCTTAAAGTTAGAAATGACATAAATCCTTATTTAGGCTTGAAAAATGTGTTCAAAGTACAAAGTAATCGATTACACATGTGTGGTAATCAATTACAAGCTAAACAGAAGCCTTGTAATCGATTACATCAACCATGTAATCGATTACCAGCAAGTCAGAGGGCATGTAATCAATTATATCAACCATGTAATTGATTACCAGAAAGTCAGAAGGCGTGTAATCGATTACACAAGGATGGTAATCGATTACAACCTGCCTAGAAAGCCAAGAACACGTTCTAACTACCATGTAATCAATTACCAAAAACGTATAATCAATTACTAGTGTTCTAACATGCCCAATGACTATATTAGATGCATTAAATGCTTGCCTTTAATCCCCCAACGGCTCCTTAAGTGCATATCTCTTTAAATACAGATGTTGGGGCATCATTAATAGTTCTTCTTGAACCTGAAACATCTTTGTAACACATCAAAATGAGAATCAATCCTTGAAATCATTTATTGCTCTATTTTTGACAAATCCTTGAGATATCTTTTCAGAGCATACTAAGAGCTTCAATTTGTATCATTTACTCTAGTGAGAGTTTCATTCTATCAATCTTAATTGCTTTGTAAGAGAGGGTGAGGTATCCCTCCAAATTGTAAAGGGTGAGGCATCCCTTTGTTTGAAAAGGCTCAAGCTCAAGGGTGAGGCATCCCAAGGAGTTGAGTGCTCAAGTTTGTAAAGGATGTCAAGCATCTATTGAAGCTTGAAGATAAAGTGGAAAATCTTAAGTGGTTGTTTAAGGACTGGACGTAGGTCATAAGTGGATTGGTGGCCGAACCAGGATAAACTATTATGTTTGATTCTGTAAACCCTTCTCTTTACATTTGTGCATTGCTTATTTTCTTACTTGATTACTTCTCTCTTGGTTGGTTATTAAGCAATATCCATCATTATAATCAATTCATTCATTACAAATAGTCAATAGCTTCAACGAAATTCAACATTTAAGTGTTTTGCGAAACAATTGCGAACTTGTTTTATAAACTCAATTCACCCCCTCTTGAGTATTGAAGCCACTTGGTAACACTTTGCCTTATATTCAATTCTTTTTGATCGAACAAATATTTCAAGCTCTTATGATCACTAAAAATCTCAAATTTGACCCTATACAAATAATGCCTCCAAATTTTCAGTGTAAACACAACTACTGCTAGTTCCAGATCATGGATGGGGTAGTTCTCTTCATGGGGTCTTAACTACCTAGAAGCATATGCAACTACCCTTCCATTCTGCATCAAAACACAACCTAACCCATTTTTTGAAGCATCACAATAAACCTCAAAGTTCTCTTGTGGGTCAGGGATTACTAGCACAGGTGTGGTGGTCAATTTTTCTTTCAACTCTTGAAAGCAGTTTTCACATTTTTGGGTCCACTCAAAGGTGCTTCCCTTCCTAGTCAACTTGGTCAAAAGCAAAGCTATCTAGGAAAAGCCCTTTATGAACCTCTTATAATATCCAGCTAAACCCAAGAAACTTCTAACCTCAGTTACGGTGGTAGGTCTTTCCCACCGCAACATTGTCTCTATCTTACTAGGATCTACAGATATTCCATCTCTTGATATTACATGTCCCAAGAATTGCACCTCCTTCATAAAAAATTCACATTTTGATAATTTGTCAAACAACTTCTTTTCCTTTAGGATTTCAAGGACAACTCTCAAATGTTCTTTATGTTCCTCAGTTGTTCTCGAATAAACAAGAATATCATCTATGAAGACAATCACAAATTTATCAAGGAAAGGCCTAAATATCCTGTTCATGTAATCCATAAAAATAGCAGGTGCATTCGTTAGGCCAAAGGACATTACAAGGTATTCATAATGCCCATACCTGGTCCTAAAGGCAGTCTTAAGGACATCTTCTTCTTTAACCCTAATTTGATGGTATCCAGATATTAAGTCAATATTTGAAAACACTTTCACTCCTCTCAACTAGTCCATCAAATCATCTATCCTAGGCAGAGGATACTTGTTCTTAAGTGTAACCTTGTTCAGCTGCCTATAATCCACGCACAACCTTATACTACAATCTTTCTTTTTCACCAAAAGTATAGGAGCTTCCCAGGGTGAGACACTAGGTTGAATAAACTTTTTGTCCAATAACTCTTCTATTTGTTTCTTAAGTTCTGATAGCTCTAGAGGGGACATTTTGTAGGGTGCTATGAAGATAGGCCCTGTTCCTGGCACTAAGTCTATAGTAAACTCAATTTCCCTCTTGGGTGGCAATTCACTCACTTCTTCAGGAAACACCTCTGGGTACTCTCTCACCACAAGAATATCCTCCAAACTTTGTTCCTTCTCGAAATTCAACGAAAAGAGAAGAACATAACCATGAGCCCCTTTTGCTAGAGAGTTGGTGACTTGACTGGCATTCAGATATATAGACTCAAAAGGGATATTCAAAGGAGGAGTGGTTGGCAAGAAAACCAAGCTTTTATCAGAGCAGTTTAAAACAACATGGTTTTTGGACAACCAATCCATGCCTAGGATAAGATCTATATCAACTAAGGGTAGACATATCAAGTTCACAAGGAAGTCTCTATTTTCAATTATGACATAACAATTCAAGCAGATTTGGGACATGTTTACTGGTTTACCCGTAAAGGTGGATACTGACAAGTCATAGGAAAGATTTGAAATGGGTAATTCCAACTTCTTCACACAATCATAAGAAATAAAGGAGTGAGTTACGCCAGAATCAAAATGTAAAGTTAAAAGCTTATCTTTAACCACACATTTACCCTGTATCAGATCAAAGGATCGGGCTACTTCAGTGCCACTCAGAGTAAACACTCTTCCCTGGGTCAAGGGCCTGGGAGTGGATGCTCCTTGCTGTGGAGTGGATGCTCCTTGCTGTTGGGGATAGTTCCTAGCAAAATGTCCCTTCTTGCCATAAGAAAAACACTCTATCTGGTCTATTCTGCAAGTTGTGTTGTCGTGGTACCCTTTGCACTTTGGACACTGAGGTCCTCTATCTTCTATCTTGAGTTGCTTCCATTTTCCTGGTTGGCTCTTGGACTTCGAAAATTTCTTCTTCTTCTGAGGATCTTCATCTGTCCTCTTTCTCTTCGAAAAGTCTTGAGGCTTTTGCTCCTGTTCTAAGTCAAACTCCAAGGACTCAACAATCTGGCACTTATCTTCTCGAACTTGATGCACTTCCATTTTCATCTGGATTGTTCTTAAGGTGAGATGAGAAATTGGCTAATTCCTCAAACTTGGTCAAATACTGATCCACCATCAAGCTTCCTTGCTTAAGCTCTAAAAATTCTACCTCCTTCGCTTCTTGGACACTTAGTGGAAAATACTTCTCTAGGAAAGTGGTTTTAAACACTTCCCAAGAAACTTGAATTCTAATAGCTTCTAGAAGTTTCCTTGCATTATCCCACTAAAGCTCAGCCTCTCCTTTCATCATGAAAGAGGCATAAGAAATTTGTTGTGCATCTATGCAAGCCAACATATCAAATATCTTATCTAGCTCCCTAATCCATTCTTCAGCCTTAGTCGGATTATATTCTCCATAAAAGGATGATGGATTACATTTCCTGAATTCAGAAAGATCATTCCTCACTACAGCTGCCTCGTTCTCTTGTTGTGGATGTGGATTATTTACCACTCTCTCCTGCCTCAAGTCCCTTATCGCCGTTGTCATTTCTCTAAACATTTCCATCATATCCGCCATGTTATTAGCGGATGTTCTTCTTCCCCGCGTGCGCCTCAATGATGCCATAGTGCCCTGCACATACCGAATATTACATATTGAGTTGATCAAGCTCAATACTCGTGTAACAGTCTAACAGTTAACCATAACATTCATACAAGGCTGTCATGCAAGTTCATCAGCACATTCAGTATCATGATAGGAAAATGCATGACACATATACTAAAAGCATAGCTAGTCCATACCTAGGCTTTTACAGGATGAACTGCTCTGATACCAAAATGTAACATCCTAATACTTAAGGTAACGCCATATCTGGAATTATGCCTTAACAATCGTATTAAAGGATGTCACAAGTTCAATATCAAATTTTTTTAAAAAAATATATATAAATAATATACAAGATTTGAGCCTAAAGTGAAAGTACATAATACATACCCATAAATGAAGTCGTATACAATACGTCTTTCGAGTACAACAAAATATATTAACTAAATCATTTGGCTCTTAGGCCCAAAAGAATGGTATGTATAACCATATACAAAATATCGTGTCAAAAGGAATAAGCTCCTTTTCATAAGCTCAAGTCCCACTCCATCTTTACAAGCTATATGTGGTCTCCTGGAATCATTATGGAAATCAAGGAAATGGGGTGAGAATCTTACAATTCTCAGTAGTTTCAAAAACGTGTCATCACAATGGTTCGAGCTATTTCGGGGGAAAATAAGTTCAATTCATCTAATACGTTTCTAGGAATGTGGCAAAAGGGCCAAATCCACATCCTTCCTCTTCCCGAAATAGACAACTCATTATATTATTATACAAACCATTAAAATCATACAATCATAAATCATTTTATCAAGCCATAAATCAAAATCTCAATTCTCATCATTTCCAATTCTTAGGACACATACATCATTAATTAAACCAATAGTACGGAGGGAATGTCCATCCTCACGATACCAATCTCTTGGTAGTAGCCTGCTTTCGAGTTAGTGCACTTCAACCCATTCATAGCTATCGCTACACAGAACTACCCCAAGTAACCTAAATCAAGCCACAACAAAAAGGAAATGTTCATCCTCCATAGAGTTATGAGTAGAGAGAGAATGTCCATCCTCAATTACTGTTGATAGGGAGGGAATGTTCGTCCTCACGCTATCCTTAAACTAGGAATACCTCAAGAGCAGAGAAGGAATATCCGTCCTCAACCACCATTTCCAAGTCACTTCCTAGGCCCAAGGATATCCTAGGAATGGGTTACTCATGAAGATTCAACCATTGTTTAAATCATCAATCTCATATCACATTATCACACATAATGATCAGTTCATTTATACTCATGATATCTACATCTTCAATTTCAAATCATGGCACAAGGCCTCACATTTCATCATCAAGCAATAATATGCACAATATAGTAGTTCCCATCATGAGTATTCAAATTCATCATTCAATCTCTTGTCACATTATCATCAAAGTGTTTTCCCAAGTAATTTGGATGCATAATCATTCAACATTTAAGGTTTAAGGTTTGTATTTAGGTCCCAGGGGGTTAAGAACTCTATTCCCATCAATTTTGGATAAAAAATTCTTATTTGGGAGCCTGGTAATCGATTACATCTCAACCAGAAGCTTTGTAATTGATTACATCCAGGATGTAATTGATTACGTCTCAACTAGAAGCTCTGTAATCGATTACATCTCAACTAGAAGCTCTGTAATCGATTACATCCAGGATGTAATCAATTATATTTAGGATGTAATCGATTACATATGGCCTAGAAACCATTTTCGCAAGTCCAGAAGCATTGTAATTGATTACTGGGGTTATGTAATCGATTACAAGCTCGATTTTTGCATATATCAGAGTTCTTAAACCACTTTAACATAAATCAAACCATCAAACATCAACCATAACATCAAGTAATCACAGAAATGCACCCAAAACAACCAATCACAGTAGGGTTTTCATACCCATATTTCAAAACCCAAAGTTCATCAAGAATAAGATCAAAGATTGAATTTTTATCATGTAACCATAGCATAAAAGTATAAACATTGTTCAACATCTCAAAATACTCACAAAAAAATCATCAATCCATCATTTTCAAGAAATAAGAAAAGATGAAACAAGGATGAACAAAGCTTAGGAAAATTTCCCCCTACCTAGCTTGTGACAACTTTCCTTTTTCCTCTCTTGTTCCTTATTCCCTTGAGCTCCTTCTTGCTTTTGATTTCCCCTCCTTCCTCTGTTGGTCAAGTTAAAATGGAGAGAATAGGGAGTGAGTGGAAAGAAGAAAACTTGAGAATGGAGAAAGAGATAGAGGGAGACATAAGAGAGGTGGAGAAAATGAAGAAATAGAGAAAATATCTAGCATTGGGTAAAAAGTAGCAGCTTGCTACAGTAACTGGGATGTGGAATTAAACCAAAAAGGAAAATTTAACTGTTAACCTTATATCTGCTAAGGGTACTTTAGTCTCTCATAAATAAATTTTTCTACCTTCCATAATTATCGTAGAAAATTATAGATTTTACTCATAATTTTCCTTTTGCCCTTTCATCATTTTGCTTATACTGCAATATTGGTATCTCAAGCTTCAGTATCCTTTCCTGGCTTAATTTATTCAAACTCCTTAATATAATCTAATTAAATTTATTAAGTTGGAGAGAATGTTACATAAGGCAGCCCTTACCGTGACATAATTTAGCTTCACATTCCAACCATTTTGTCATTAATACATCATCATATCTCAATACTAATTTCAATAGAAATAGATAAGCAATTAAAACAATAAAATACCCTCAAAACCTTAACAAGCCCGTGAGCCTCACTAGGATTTACCTTGGTCTAAAATTTCAATATTTTTTACAAATATCAACTCAATCTAACATTTAATAGAATAATAAGCACAAATGAAAGTAAAGAAACTCAAATTTTCTCATAACTTGGCTATGACACTCTAGCCCTATAACAGCAGATTTTTATCACTTCCTTATCTTAAATATTGATACAAATTCAATAAAAAAAAATTTAATAGAAGAAAGATAACAAACTAGTGTAGGGAATTGTGGATCAAAATATCTAGCAGCGGGATAATAGAATTCCCTCACAAGATCGATGCGAAAACTCCATAATCTGAGTTTTAAAAGTTTACCTCTTGAAGCGTGATGAACGCAAGCGAGGTGAATTACCAATACCGTAATAGCGAAGATGTTTCTGCGGTATCCACATGAACAGACTTGCAAAAAAGAGTCGCACCTCTGTTTCGCGGTGCTAGCTGCGAATAGAAGAGAAGAACCTTTCACTATCTCTCACTAACTTTCTTAGGTGCGGCTAGGGTTGTGATGTAACGTACGTAGCAGCCCCCTTAGCAGTACTATTTATAATAATAGCTGCCTTAAGTGAGTGTGAGCAGTAGCAAGGTAAGCTGTGCAACCCTAAACCCATCTGTCATGAGTTAGGCCCACAATTGAATCCAAGTCCAACTTAGATCCTTATTGCTCCAATTTAGTCTGCTCTAAGTGTGCGACCCTCCAGGTTCTCATAACATTGGTAGTAATATTAAAATCTCATTTTAATATTACAAACAGTGAGCAGTATCTAGCAACATATCACTGCTACCCAAGTAATGAGAATGTCAGTGATTTGACATAACCTATCCGTGACTAATGTTTTCGTGTAGTTTAGTCCCTTTGTCTAGATATCCAGATTGAACACAAGGCATGGAACATGTCACCCTTGTTTAGTTCAATCTTCAGTTTCCTGATTCTCGAGTAGACATAGTAATAACAAATGAGATCAATATCTTATATTGACTCATTTGAGCATGGTCATGCATTTCGTAGTCTCACTCAATCAGGGGCCCCGAAGATATCACTCATGTTATGTAGGAGGGACAAATCCCATCTAGGTCACTCACATCCCTCCACATGTATTGCTGTATATCTAATAACTAACTTTATAATCATCTTGTTACAGATGACGTTTGATGGCATTAAAACACACAACTCCTCATGTAGGAATCGTAGTGATTTCAAGTCAAAGAACCACATACACCATTATCACTATGAGAATCGCTTATGACACTCACGTAACGATCCACGTAGCGTTCTCATGGCGGGTTTGTTCAATACATCATTACTCTAATATGTATCCATGTGTAGACTTGATATCTCATATCCATGACCCGTGAGATGTGGTCATCAGTCTACGCACATACTAGTCTCAATGCATTATTGTTGTCCTAATTAACAATAATACTTGACTAGGGACATTTAAGAATAGTATTTTATCTAATAGGATCTCACGATCAAGTCATCCACTTGATGTCCTATGGTATCAAACTTACTATTCTAAGGACTTTATTATGTCCAACAAAAAAGAACACAATAAATGAAATGCCTCATATAAAAAATAGCATAATACAATGTATGTAAATACAGACAAAATATATTGGCCTCTAAGGCATACACCAACAACTAGAACAAAGAAATTCCATTACATTTGGCTGGGCAACAACCAGAATTATCCTCTGGTTGCTAGATCGTACAACAGTCTAGCAACATCAACACATTGTTGTTGTTCTTACTCTCCTCTTCACTTTTCAATCACATTTCTTCCTTCGAATCATACTTTCAACCCATGTCCAGCACCTCAATCACATTATAACATCAAAATAGATTCTAAACTATTCAAATTTCAAATCAAACTTGTAACATCCTAATACCGAGAACTCGATATATCTACCAAATATATAAGGAATATAATGCCCCTTTTTGAGAGGGGGCGTCACATTGTCAAATAAAAGAAAATGCGGAAAAGTAAAGTTTTAACAATTCAAGACCCGGTTCATTCATTTAAGTTTAGCTTGTTCAATACTTATGTACGTGAGCAAAATAGCAGAATATTTTTTTTTCTTAATGATTAATCACTTTAACAATGAGGAATATAAATGACAGTAAAGAATAAGATAGTAGGCAACATTCACATCTGAATAACATGCATATTAATAGTTATATATATATATATAATGTGCTGACATCAATTGTACTTAGATACAAGCCTGAGATATCCAAAAAGCAAAACTATACCTGCCCCAAAGGATTATACAAATAAACCCCAGAGATACCAAAATATACAGCCCATCAAAAATAATACATCAGGCCCCAAAATAAAACACTGGTAGCCATCAGTAGCTATCAGTAAACTCAGTCTCTCAGATGAGGAGGGACCGTTTCTGGGTCCTCAGCAAGATCCTCCTCTTCAGAGGAAACCTCCATGGGAACCACGGAACCACGGGCAAGAGCCCGAGCAGTAGAATCAAAAGAGTCCTCCCAAGGGGTGTAGTAACGGTCACCTCACATCTCTTTGATGGGTAGGTAAAACTCCAGTCGCAGGCTGACATGGCAGGTGAGGACAGGCGCCTCATGACGTCTCCAGGCTAGGGCAATCAACACATCTCCCAAGTAGACGTAGCGATCGGAATTCAGGTTGATGTGCCAGCACTCTGGCCCTCCGAGGAAGGTTAGACGCATATCACCTAAAAATTCGTGCATATGTGCCGTCATCGTCTCAGTAGAAGCTAATCTTGTTCGGGCCAGAAGCCGGGAAACTCGGGATCTTCCGCCTCCTTACCGTCGTCTTCGACCAATACAGTGCACACACAGGCAGCAAATAATAGAAACACAGAAAAAGGTAAGACATCCTACCATCATTACCAATTATAGCAGCCAGAAACAAAACGGCGCAATGCACCCAAGTAGCAATTTAAGAATAGTATATCCCAATAATGAACAGTAAATTCCACAGTAATCAGATAAACAGTTCTAGGCAGATATTCAATACAGTAATAATTACACAAGTCATATTTACATAATTCAATAGTTCACATTGACAGAGCATATCATGATACAAATGCATGCCTTCCCAATTCCTACTCCATGGAGCTAGACTCAAACAGTCGGAGAGAAAGATCAGGAGACGTGTTCGCAACTCGGCTGCCGTGGCCAAAGTGCTATACATCAACAATTTTCACGTGCACATCAGGCATTGTACGGACAGTCCACGCTCGATCACGATATAGGACAGTGTCAAGTCCGGATCGTCGGTGCGTTTGCATCGGTTTGCCCCACAGGCAAAGGAGCTACCAACTACCCATTGTGGAGGACCCATACCCCGACGCCCCCGAGGTCATAACAAGACCCACACTTGTCTACTCGCACCCGCACAAAGGTGTGTTCAATCTCCTAGGCAACTTGGCCTTACAACAGTCCACAGGACATTCACAATGCATATGACACTATGCATGGACATGTATGATTCACAATCTCATACAGTTACATAACATGCCACAATAGGCCAATATAAGCATCAATATACAAATGGTCACCCCCATAGACCCATAACGTCACAATGTAAGGATCAAATCAATTTGTACATTTTTAGGTCCATTATGAATCCTAACTTAGAAATTTGTTTCCCTTTTTAAGGTTCACATCCAATCCAATTCTTGTAATTAATTAATCTTCCAAGGCAATTTAATTTCTCATAGCTTGTAATTGATTTGAACCCTTAGGCCTCACACTCTCTTGTTCTTCACTCACTTAGAATTACCTTAAGTCTTATGATAATTTCATTCTTGGTCCTTTCAAACTTATGAAATCTTGATTATATTAAATCCTTCTAATTCGTCAATTGTCTATCCCATTACATAGGTTTTTAGTCACATAATTACTTATGCTCCCAACTTGCCAAAATTACCTACTTACACCTAAAAATGCCCTAGAGGTTGTGGCCTCACAATGGTTTCAATTCAAAATCCTTTCAAGTCATCATACTACATACCATTCCCTTATTTCATTTAAGTGCTCCCTTGTTAAATTAGTTCACCAAGAACCCTAATTTCCATGACTCAACCGTGGCCCCCAAGGGATTCCCATTTCAAGTTTTTCTTCCATTGAATTCATTTTGTCCCTTAACTAATCTAAGTCTTATGCTCATCATACTTTGTTCACAAATTTCTCCTTTTTCCAAGCTCAAAACCGTAGCCCTCCAAGAGGGGTTTCCAAATATTTTTCATCCATTTCCAATCACATAATTCAATTCAATATATTTCCAATTACAACCAATCAATCCAAGGTCACAATCATCACAAATTTAGCATATAAACATAATAATCAATCAATTTAAAGAATAACCCTCATTAGGGTTTTTTCACAAATCATACAACCAAGGTTCCTAGATGCTAATAGAGGTTGAGGAGGAGTGTCTTCTTCTTATCTTAATGAAGAAAACAAAAGAAAAACACCAAGAATTTTCTTTGTAATTTCGGATTGCTCCCTCCAAGAACCCTAGAAATTTCAACTTTGTTAAATCAATACCAAGGCTTGAAAAAATAAGCCATGGATAGCCAACATAAAGACCATAACCATGAAAATGAAGGGAAAAGAAGAATGGTCTTGAAACTTACCCAAAAAGCTCAAAGCTTGGAGCTTGGAGAAGATGGTGAAAATGGAGGAATTTCAAGAAACTCCAAGAAGAAAAGACGTTTAGAATGATGAGAGGATTAAGAAAATGTGTTTAGTTTAAATTTTTGTGATGGATGAGTGGGGAGAGGGAGGGGCTGCCGTGAGGTGAGGGTAGAGAGAAGGAAGAGAGAAAGAAAAATGAAGAAGAAGAAGAAAGGATGAGAGAGAAAGTGTTTTTGGAAATTATGAAATTTGTGTGGTAAAATGAATAATTGAATTGCAATTTTTTCCTTGCATGGGCTGCTTCCAGCCGTGAAGAGAGAGAAGAGAGAGGGGGAGAGTTGGCTTCTCTTGGAAGCCAAGGGCCATTTGGTCATTGCTTGGTCAAAGCTTCTCAAAGAAGCTTTGATTATTTAATCATTAAATTTGAATTAAAGTGAATGGATTAGACATAAAGTAGATTTCATTTGGATAATATGATAGGATTTTTATTACATGCTATTATCCAATGGATAATAGTTACAGTTGATAGAAGTCAGTATTTAATTAATCTGACAGATAAATTTTTTGCAGTATTGTTTTATTTTATCTGTTAGAATTTCTCAAAAATTGTGAAACTTTGTAAACTGTGTCAAGTCTCGGATTTAGTAAGATCCTCCATCAACATGTCCATAGTCCAAGGTTCGCGGAGGAAACATCGCGTTTCTCCGGTTATGCTCAGTGCGCACGTGAAACGAAAAATATATTAAAATATTTGACGTTTCCAGAAAAATCTCAAAAAATTCTCAAAAATTACAAATATTATAAACGACTATTCGTCATATAATTTTCCAATTTTTGAAGCGTTACAGTCGTTTTCCGTACTCTGCTCAAGTTTCACGCAAAACGAGAAATATATTAAAATATTTGTCGTTTCCGAAAAATTTCAGAAAAATTCACATAAATCACAAATATTAGAAAATGACTATTGGTGGTGAAATAATTAATTTCCAGAGCGTTACACTGACCTCAGCAATTCTCAGCTCAGTGCGCACGCAAAACGAGAAATATATTAAAATATTCTTCGTTTCCTAAAAATTCCAGAAAAATTCCTAAAAATCAAGAATAATATAAAATGATCATTTATACTTAAACAGATATTTTTTGGGATGTTACAAGGAGCACAATACTAGTTATGCCACTTCTAACCTAAACAACAAACTAAACCCATACCATTCATTTACATAAATAAATATGGAGAGCCTGAACAACAAAAACGATATAAATACATCATAAACCTCTCAAAGGCAAACTGTAGTACATAACTTTTACAATTTCAAGGTAGTAGGAAATAAATATACAACATACTTATTTGAAGAAAACACAATAACTACACTAGTTCTTCTACTTCTCTCACTTTCCTTTTTCTGCACCTAGATTTACATGGAAACACAACGGGGTGAGAAATCACAATTTCTCAGTATAAGCATTCCAATACCAATGTTCATTCATCCACACTGAATAAACAACACCATAAACTTAAGATTAAACCTGCAATAGACAAATGAGCCACTGTTCGACACTATCAAAACATACATTCTACTCGATGTAACATTCATAATGCAAGCAACAAACTTAACCTAAGGTGAACACACAATAATCAATGATATCGAAGCAACCGCCCATACAAACGTAAGATATCATCGAACAACCAACAACAAACATCGAGCAAGGCAACTACCCATACAGCTACCAACAAATGCAATTCTTTATGATATGATGTATGGTTATACTCACACAAAGTTCTAATAATATGATGGTGTGGTGTAAATGCAGGTTTTAGTTTTTGAAAACACATGCCACTTACTTATTTCCCAGAAACCACCGTTTCTTGTACATACGAAGTAGGATAAGCCTAAAAGCCTAAATCCCACTTGGTAATAGGTAAACACCTTCCCCTCACCAATGCAAGAGTATTATTGTCACCCCTATACCAGTAGCCCTGACCATAATAGCATACCCGCTATGAGAATCTAGATCAACACCTTGTTCTCTGGCCATATAGTTGTGCACACCATGTTAGGTTACAATACATAAAAAACAAGACATAGCAAGTTTGAAAAGAAGATATGCAATGTATTTCACAAATATATATCATCACTAGGTCCCTCCTAACTAAGTGATTAAGGAAAACTAGCAAACTAACCAACTAAGCTCACTTATCACATAAGATGCAAGGTCACGTTTCTAGTCCTTCCTATATCTCCAACCTTGTCTCACAAAGGAATAAAATGTCATCCATGCATCTCAGGCTCTACTTTCTACACAAAGGAGCAACCTATGCATGATAGTAAATACTACTTGCTAAGTACACTTAGCATACAACACCTAACACCTCACTTCATCACTTCACAAGTGAATCATAAGGCAACCTCACGTTGCTCAAGGTTCTAGGTATTGACTGTAACACCCCAATTTTTAGAAAAATGTCCCGAATATCCTGTTTGTTGTTTTTCAAGATTTTGTGTAAAAGACCGTTGTGTCCCTATTTACGGTTTCTTGTTTTCTATATGAAATACAAATACGTTTTTACAGGCTAAAATTTTATTTGGTCGTTTTACGTAATTTGCTTTGAGACGGTAAAATAAAAATTTTCTCAAGCTACTGTTTTAATTTTTTTGGGAGATATACAGACAATTAATACTGTCTGTAATTTTATTTGAACGTTTTGGATGATTTACTTCGTCGTGGGAAAAAATAGAAAAATGACCACTACGTCCCAATTGTACTGTTTTTAATTTTTCTATATGTTACAGTGCTTAATATTACTATTTGTGATTTTATTTGGACTTTTTGTGCGATTTGCTCCGGGACAGGAAAATAATATTTTCCGGGCCGGGGAAAATCTTGTTTTAATTATTCAGAACTGGGGATCTTACTAAACGATTCTGAATAATCTTGTATTTAATCTTTTAATTTTTAGGATTTAATCACAAATAAAATAATTTTGCATTATTATAATATTATTTTATTAGTCAGTATAATAAAATGACAGTGGACCCGGAAATGTTTTGCGGGACCCACGTTTAGTTAAAACAGTTAACTAAGTAGCTTAATTAAGCATCATTAGTGATGGAACTTTCAAGAACATGGTGACTAGGCTTAATGACTAGGCTAATTAGTGACTAAGCATGGTGACTAGGTTAATGACAATGCTTAAATCAACCAATGAGAGTTAAGCTTGCTAACCAAGTTTTAATCTTGACCTTTGATCCATTCTAAGGCTTGGATGAAGCCAAGCCAATGGACACCTCTTGGTCCTTTGAGGTCTACGGCCAAGCCACCTTTGAAGGTCATTAATCACTTGTTTTTCATGCAATTTCTCTCTTCTCTCTCTTCCAAAAACCCTAAACTCCATTGTTGTTTTCCTTCAAGCTATTCGGCCAAGCCCTATTCTACACCATCTAACCACCCAAAATTTTATCCAACCAAGTTTTCTAAACCTAAACACAATCCTAAGAACATCTCTAGTTGAGAGTTCTTGCAAAATCTTCCATTTGAAGCTTGGAAACCTACTTGGAAAATTTTACCTAGAAGGTAAAATTTCTTGTTTTCCATTTCTAAACTCTTTTTCAAAGTTCTAAGCTATGATTTCTCCATGGTTTAAGCTCTCTTTTATGATTAGTAACTTGTAGAATTTTTTTTGTTTAAGTTTGTTAGGTTTTGAAGGAGAAAACCGAAACCTAGAGGAGGTGTGAAAGAGTATTTTTGTCTTCATTTAAGGTAAGAGGAAGACAATTCTTATCATCCATGGGTGGTGGTAAGAAGATGGAGTTTGATTTTTGATTGTAAAATCCATAAGGATTCCTTTGCTTGTGTTTGTTAGTAGCTTGTTTGTGTGGTTGTTAGTAGCTTTCCTATTTGATATTTGCAATAATTTGTATGAAGTTGCATGTCTACAAGCTTTGATTTGCATGTCTACAAGCTTTGATTTGCATGTCTACAAGCTTTGATAATTTGTATGTGTTAGAAATGCATGATAATGTATAGGATGTGAATAACATGCTAAGGAATGCATGAGTGTTCCAAAGAACACCACACTAAGGCTCACGACCATTGACTAAAAGGAGAACCAAAATGTTCTCATTATTTTCCTAAAGTGTAATTTAATTAACCTAGGAAAATTAACAAGAGATAGAATTGTTTAGATCAAAGAAAATGAATTTAGAAATCAAAAGACCCAAGTGTATATTTCGGCCAACATGCCAAATCAAATATTCATGATTTCTAAAATCAATTCCAAACCATTTCCAAGTATAAAGATGCAATATATGTTAAAAAGAATTTTTCTAAAATGAGTTTTGAAGAAATAAATTGAATTGAATTAAGTTTAATCAACTAAAATTATTGATTTTACTATTAGAAAGGAAATACAGTAACTTTTGAGGATTTCTAACATATAGCTCATACTTTATCTTGAAGCATGTTAGTGGTTTTCAAAAGGATTAAATTATATGGTTAAAAATTAAGTAAACAGAATTTTTTTACGGAAAAATTAGGAAACCATTAATATAATTTTCTAAATAAAATACTGTCAATTTTTAGTAAAAACGGGCAAATAAGACAGAAAAGATGTCCAAAAGACAGTATACGATATGAAAAATATTTTACGTTGTTTAAACATATTATTTATTATTTCTGTTTATTTAAACAGTAATTTTTAAGGAATTTGGACAAGAAAATTATTTAAAAACCTTACGCGATTGAGAAAACGTATTAAAAATCCTACGCGATTTGCAAAAATAGTAAAATATATTTATGCGATTTAAAAACGTTTGTAAAAACGATGAGATTGTGAAAACGCGATAAAATTTCTACGCGATTGACCAAAACGGTGTTTTCTGTATTTTTTTCTGCTGTCGGGCTATGAGGTGAACCCGTACAGGCTTTGGAACAGTATTTGTCCGCTGGGACTTACAGTATCTTTTTATCTTTGAGGATATATTTTTATTGAGGGCATTCTGGTAATTTCTCATATATTGAGTTTATGCCAATTTTTGGTGGATTGGTTGACGAGGTGAATCACATCGTGTTGTCGATGCGATAAACGTAGTGTGGTTCATTGTCTTTATGAACTTGTAGACGTTAGTGTACGGGATCCCATATATGGACAGTCGGTCGCTCCGCTGGGCCGTGGTAACCGATAGCACACTAATGGACTCGACATGCACTATTTTTAATCGAGATCTTGTAAAGTCTAATAGTACATTGCCTGTAGTGCCACAACGTGAGACCGTGAACTACACCACGCCTTGGATGGTGGATTCCATGTGACGTGGGGCTATAGACGCAACGTGTGACAGTGCAATAGTTTGGTTGGGCAGCCGTGGTACTAATAGATTTTGTGGGTTATTCTCTCTCTGATATCTGTATGTGTTTTAGCTCCATGGAGTAGGATCGTGTCATATTGTATATGGTTATATCTTGGATATTATTTTATTTTATCTGTTTATTTTATTTGGTTATTATTATGATAATTTGTCTATTTCTTATTTTATTTTATCTGTGGTATTATTTTATCTGTGATATTATCTTATCTGTGATATTATTTTATCTGTGATATTATGTGTTGTTGTGATACTATTCTGTTACTAATTACTGTTATAGCTTTTCATATTGCATGAACTGTATATCTGTTGTTTGTTGTTTTCTTATTTGCCATGTTTGTGATGATTTTAGATTGTCTTACCTCTTTATTGTATGTGTTTTCTGTATATTTATTTATGCGGTAAAGAGTTTGAGGAAGAGGAACTGCCTCTTGAGATTTTATATCCTGAGGAGGAAGAGGAGCAGCAAGCCGAAGATCAGTACGACGACCAAGAACCATCTGATCATCCATATCCATTGGACTGATTTGTTTGGGTATGGCGGTGCCAGGATTTTTGGGTTTTGTGACACTCGAGTTTCACGGTGGATCGTTAGCTTGGCATCTGCGGGGAGATAGAGACTCAGTGACTTACGTGGGACGACTGACTATGTCCCTACGTCATATGTTTGATGGAGAGCCAATGATGACGACTACTGTGTTTCTGCACTTAGAGTTGCCTTTATCTCTTAGGCGTCATTAGGGTGGTGTGTCCACTGAGCCTAGTGAGATGACTATCGTATCGACTGCGCGGTCTCGTTTCCTCCGAGTGTCGAGGCATCCTGGATGTTTATCTTCTGATGAGTTTCCTGAGAGTGATCCATCAGAGGATTAAATGTTTATGATGTGTATTTTTGGGCGCGTCTGCGTATGTATATATTGACTCTTTCCTGTTTCTGTTTACTGTTTACGTTTAAATATTTGTAGTTATAGTTGTAAATTATTTGTATAACTTATAATTTGGACCATATGTATATTATGAGTGATGTTGTTCTGTTGGTTTTATGTTTCCGCATTATTTTATTTAATAATATTCTGTTTAACAGGAAATATTTTTACAACCCATATTATTATATAACAAGTGTTTTACAACTTGGGTAGATTTTATTTATCTTTCTTTTATTTTCTTTATATATGTGACATCACCACAAGGGTGTTACATTGACCTATGGCATTCAACTTCTCAAAGGATGCCTAGGGTTTCTCAAATCCTATCACAAGGTTCACTCTAACTAAGTGAAAGAATCATAGCTAGAGAACATGCACTCTTGGCTCAACTTTAACACATAAAGGAACCAACCCATGTTGCTAACATATCCTCAAGTTCAACCTTTAAGAACAAGAGATTATACACCAACTATGCATTTTAAACTCAACTTTAACTCCAAAGGAGCAAACTATGCATATAGGTAGGTATACTATACCAAACAAACCCAACTAGTTGTTTCTAGTACACCTTGTATTTAATTCTCAAAGCCCTTCTCATAAGGCAAGTGGCTATCCAATACTAATATATATAGGTCCTCGCATCACCTATCCCACAAGGTAATAAGAACTACGTAACTAGTATTTTCTTACCTAAAACTTCTCACCATCACTTCAAAAGTGATTTCCAAGTCAACCTCTTATTGATTAAAGTTTTAGATTGTCCCTAAGGCATTCTAACTCATAGATTTACCTAAGGTTTCACTACTCTTAAAATATATGCCATGTGGTTATTCTCTCCAATAATTATCTTTATTTGTGTCTCGACACACTTAAGAAAGTATATAAGAATGATCCCAACACTTAAGACCTTCATAAGATATCAAAAACACATTTTTGAGGATTCTGGAGCTCATGTCGCGGCACCCGCTGTGCCACGCCGCGGCGCCTTGCTCTCGGGTTCCAATACTGAAAGTGCATCAGTCTCACACCACGGCGTGAAATCCTTGAGCCGTGGCTCCAGCATCAGAACATGAATTCTGCAGAATTCTACAGTCGCGGGTTACTGTTCCATTGGAACAAAATCTGGATTTTGGCCACTCCAAAATAGTTTCTAAGTGATTTCAAGTTACTAACATGTTTACTAACATGATGGAAACCTAAAGCACTAGTTGATTTCATCAAAATTGGATCAAAATACCAAATCACTCATACAAACCCCTAAAATCAACACTTAGAGCATTTTATGTCCAAATGGAGAATTTTCAGGTTCTAATCCAAACTTTTAGCATGAATAAGTCATAAACCACATTTAAAACTCGCCCAAGCAAGAAAATCACTTCAAACACTTCAAGAACTCAAAGTGACCTATCAAACCTCACCTAGGCCTAACATGGAACAATGAGGAAGAAGATGGAGTTTGAGCTCAAGAACCCCTACCTTTGGCTCCTTAAGCTACTGAGATGATGATTGTGAAGTCTTGATCGTGTTCTTGGATCCTCTTTCAAGCTTTCATCCTTGGCCCCTTAGCTTTTCCTCTTTCTTTCTTCTCCCCCACGGTTTCCCTTTTCCCCTTTCTCTTTTCTATTTTCATTTCTGGCTGCCGTGAGAGACATGAGGAAAGAAGTCATATTTGGCTTCTTAAAGCCAAATCACTAAAGGGTACCAAAAATCTCAATCTGCTAAAAACGCTTAGATTTCTCCAAATCTAGTTTTCTTAAAGCCAACAAGTTTGAAATAAATCGCAAGATTCATAAAAAAATCTTGTTGTACCAAAACCATCATTTTCCATATCAGCTGCTAGTCAAACCGGTATTAAAACGCACAACCAGTATGCTTAAAAATACCAAACTAGCTCTAATTATTCTCAAATTTTAACTGTAGCACAGTTAACATATTTGTGACTTAGAAATAAAGTCTCCACACTTATTTCCATTAACTGAGTAGTTTAAGCCATATCCGGGGCTAAAAATAGCTACATCGCACACATAGCATTGCAGCAAAGTGACTAAACATACTCAGAAAGCCACAAAATTCAACAAACATGTTAAGCAAGTATTATGTTACCTCTGCATCCATATACAAGCCTAATATGTTTTACCAGGGTGTTACAAAACTCAATCAAGAACCAAAAAGAAAAACCCCATTTTTTTCATTTCCTCAAAACCAACATAATCAAACATAAAATCATCTTCTAAGCCATATTTAGAATTAATCCAAACCAATTACAACCTTAAATGGAAGAGAAACAAGCATAAAAAACATGAATATCTCACAAAACCTATTCTTGGATTTGATCCAAAAGCATGCAGTAAGAAATGAGAAAAACAAAGAGGAAGATAGGAAAGCTAATCCCCTATCTCAAGTCTTCATTTTGGTCCTTGATTTCCCCTTATTCTTCTCCATTTCCTTCTCTATTTTTCCCCTCCATTTCTGCCCTTGTTTCAGCTCCTAGTCATGCGTTCTTCGGGCTGCAGAACGCATGAGAGAGACAAGAGATAAGTGAGGAATCTCACTTTTAAAAAGTGAGTAACTTAAGGACATTTTGGTCTTTTACTAAAATTTATACCTCTTAGGAATACTTTGATCTTATCAAATCAAGTTTTCTAAATTCAAAAAGTATTAAAATAAATCCTAAGATTCACCTTAATACTTATTTCACTATTTTCTTAATTTTCCATATCTACGTCCCATCAATTCAGTATTTAAATACTCAATCAATGTCCTTAAAAATACCGAACTGACTCCGTTTATCCTCAAAATTTAACTATTTCCTCTTTAACTTATTTGTGACCTAGAAATAAATGTTTCATATTTATTTCTTTTAACTAGGATTTTATGTTATTTTTCTGAGTTAAATTAGTCATTTTGCACATTCTGTATTGCAGCAAAGTGTTTAAATTAACTCAAAATGTCACAAAATTTAACAAACATGTTAAACTAGTATTAAGTTACCTCTGTAATCTTATACAAGTCCAACATGTTGAAAAAAGGGGTGTTACACACTGAGTCTACTAGATTCAGGGATTATGTTGTGTACTTGTAGGAGTATGAGTTTAATTCAGTTGAGGATTCT
Organism: Ormosia emarginata; assembly: GCA_029884605.1. Classification (NCBI taxonomy): domain Eukaryota; kingdom Viridiplantae; phylum Streptophyta; class Magnoliopsida; order Fabales; family Fabaceae; genus Ormosia; species Ormosia emarginata. The sequence goes on along the minus strand of JAQQTP010000074.1, from coordinate 25,779,293 downwards.
GATCTTATTTCCTTTCAAGAGGCCATGGTTAGTCTTGATAGTGTTGGTGGTTGTGAAGGATGAGTTAGCTTCTATGAGAAAGAATAATGTTTGGTAATTGATGGAGTTTCCTACTAGTTGTAAAGCTGTTGGTTGCAAATGGGTCTTTAAGACCAAATGTGATGTTAGAGGTGAAGTTAAGATGTATAGGCCGAACTTGTTGCTAAGAGATATAACTAGAGGGAAGGTATTGACTATAAGGAGACTTTCTCACCGGTCTCTACTAAAGACTCTTTTCGTGTTGTGATGACCTTGGTTGCTTATTTTGTTCAGAGCTTCATCAAATGGATGTTAAAATTGTCTTCCTAAATAGTGATTTGTATGAGGATATGTATATGGATCAACATGATGTTTTTATTGAAGATGGTAAAGAACATATGGTATGCAAATTGAGAAGATTCATTTATGGATTGAAATAGGATTCCAGGTAATGGTATTTGAAATTTGATTATATTGTTGGCTCTCTTGGTTTTAAAGAAAATACTGTCGACCAATGCATTTATCTAAAGTTTAGTGGGAACATATTCATCATTCTTATTTTATATGTTGGTGATATATTGTTAGCTAGTAATGATATTATTTTTCTGAATGAGACGAAGCAGATGTTGACAACGCATTTTGATATAAAAGATCTTAGTGATACCTCTTTTGTATTGGACATTGAGATTCACCGTGACAAATCTTGTGGTATTCTTGACTTGTCTCAAAAAGCTTATATTGAAAGGATTTTGAATAGATTTAATATGAAATCTTGTAATCCTTGTGCTGCACCTATTCAAAAGGGTGAAAGACTCTCTAATACCCAGTGTCCTCGAGATGATAAAGATGTTGCTAAAATGGAGAAAGTCTTATATGCTTCCGCTGTTGGCAGCCTTGTGTATGCTCAAGTTTGTACATGTTTTAATATTGCTTTTATTGTTAGTGTACTTAGGAGATACTTGAGCAAACTTGGTGTGGCTTATTGGTAGGCTTCAAAATAAATCATGAGGTATCTGAATAGTACTAAAAATCATATGTCAACTTATATGAGGTTGGATCACCTTGAGGTGATTGGTTATTCTAATTTTGATTATGGTGGTTACCCAGGTGACCACAAATCCATATCAGGGTATATATCTTTATGTTGGGAGTAGTATTTGTTTCTTGGAAGAGTGTTAAATAGAAACTTATAACTATTTCCACTATGGAGGCAGATTATATAGCTTGTTATGAGGCTACGCGTCAAACGGTATGGTTAAAAAAAATAAATTGATTACTGAATTTCATGTTGTGGAGAGTATTTACAAGCCTCTTACTATCTATTGTGATAACTCTGTCATATTGTGCTTCTCTCAAATCAATAGGAGCTTTAAGCGCTCAAAGCTTTTGACACAAAGTATATATGTTTATTAGAGAAAAGATTTAGGAGTTTCAAACTCATGTCTAGTATATCCCTACATAACTTATGGTTATATAACCCTTAACCAAAGATTTAGTTGTCAAAGTTTTGTTGTTCATGTGACCCCTATGGGTATAGTGAGGTCTTTTGATGTTTTGGGTTAATGGGAGTTTGTTTTGAAATTTTGTTGTGACCTCATTTTGTTATTATGTCTCGAGACATTAAACAATAACGTTGTTATTATTATTGTTGCCATATAATGTTGTTATTATTATCTACGCAATTTTGTTTGTTTACGATATGACATATTATGGAGACATTTTGGACCTGGTCTCATTTTGTTATTGTGTTGAGATGTTTGTTCATTCTCAAAAAGCATATTAGGCGGATGCTTGGGCCCATTTTGTTAGGAAATGTACTTTGATCATATATTGGCATGCAATTTTGGATGTGCTTTCCCATTACCTATATACCACATTTTGATGGGTCACCGAGACATGAGTATCTTATATGTATGATATCAGTATTCCTTCGAGTATGATTTTCTGCATTGTTGAGATGTTTGTACTCTCATTTTGGACCAGTTGTTGAGAGTGTTGACTCGATTTTAACATCATGTTATGGCCGCATATTATTTGATTAATCTAAAGAATTGTTTTCTTATTAAAGTGATGTAATATGACTTATGTTGTCCAAGTGGGAGAATGTTAGAATTTTTATTTATGGACTAGTATAAATCATATTATAATTTTATAAAATCCAGGTTAATTGGATGTCAAAATTATTAGAGTATTTTATTTAGCCTAAATTGTGATCAATATTGTTTATGGGTCTATTGGTGTTAAAGCATTGCTCTTATGTGGGTTTTGTTTTATGGGTCTTATATATTGATTTACTATAATGGGTAGGTTTAACCCATTTTAGTTATTTTATATATACAGGAAGAGGTCTCTATTCCTAGTCACTCTAGTGCCTACAGTTGCCCTATTGATACTGATGCATGAGTATCTACTATGGGATAGGAATAGTATTTCTCCCTCATCGAGATTGTTTTTCAGGATTTCAACAATGACTTTTGCAACACCCTAACTTTAGGATAAATGACCATTATGTCCTGATTGTACTGTTTTAAGTTTTTCTGTATGATATAAAAATTATTTGACTGTTTTGAGTTCATATATGAGTGTTTTGTGTGATTTGCTCCGGGTCAGGAAAATAATAATTTTCGGGCCGGGGAAATCTTATTTTAATTATTCGGAGCTGGGGGAGCTTACTAAACCCAATTGAATGATATGGTTGTTAATCTTTTAATTTTTAGGATTTAACTCTGCAATAAAATAATTTTATATTATTATAATATTATTTTATTAGTCAGTACAAATAAATGACAGTGGACTCGAAAATGTCTGTGGGACCCACTTTTGGTTTGTAGGACCCACAATTGGTTGCGGGACCCATGTCTAGAGAAAGAAGTCAACGATAACGGCTTGAATTGTTTTAAGCCAATAGGAATTAAGTCAACGATGTGGGCTTGACTTAATCTACAAAGTGGGATGAGAAGGCTTAAGATTGAATATCAACCGTTGATTTAATCTATGGTTATCATGATAAGCTTCTTAAAGAATGCTTTGGAGATCCACCGTTGATCAATTGGATGGTGGAGATTGGTCTTACAAAAATGGTTAGAAGTATTTGTAACCATTGGATGTGAAGAATATAGGGAAGATCTTGACCCTTTATTTTGGAAGATGAATCTAGTGGTTAGAATTTCATGGAAATAAGATCTAATGGCTTAGATTTGATCATATTACTATCTAATATCAACCATTGATATGATCAATGGCTCTTGAAGCTTGGATTATAAGAATGTTAATTAATTAGTAAGGTAACTAATTAATTTGATTAAGTTAGGTTAAGTGTGCTTAGAAGCTTAATGGGATTAGTAGCTTAATTAATCACCATTAGGGTGGAATCTTCAAGAACAAATGACAAGGCTTATGACAAGGCTTGGATTAGCCAATGGATGACAAGCTTGGTGATCAAGTTTTAATCTTGACCATTGATTACATCTAAGGCTAGGATGGAGTCTTGGATGAGTCAAACAAAGTGGCCACCTCCACCCTAAGGAGCTCCACGGCCATGCACCATTTTGGAGAGCATTTTCACTTCAATTTCATCCTTGCTATCACACTTTCTCTCTTCTCTCTCTTCCAAAAACACAAACCACCATTGATGCACTCTGAAGAGGCCATTCGCCAAGAGCCCTAGATCACCATCCATCCATCCAAAATTTCTTCTAACCTACTTTTCTAAACCTAAACACTATTCTAAGAACATCTCTAGTTGAGAGTTCTTCTTAAATCCATCATTTAGAGCTTGGAAAATCACTTTGGAGATTTTTCCTAGAAGGTGGAAATTCTTATTTTTCATTTCTAACTTCTTTTTCAAGGTTCTAAGCCATGATTGATCCATGGTTTATGATTTTCTCTTATAGTTTTAACTCTTTAAATTTTTGTTTAAGATCTTTAGGTGTCTTGAAGAAGAGTCACGAAATCCATAGAAGGAGTGAAAGAGGTTTTAGTCTTCCTTTAAGGTAAGAGGGAGATTCAATCTCATCAACCATGTGTGGTGATGAGAAAATGGACTTGTATGTGTTTGAAGAATCCATAAGGATTCACTTGTGTTGATTGTTTAAATGCTTTCTTATTTGTGTTTGATATTATTTGTATGCATGTCTATAAGCTTTAAAATATATTACATGTGTGAAATATTGCATGATTATTACTTAGGATGTGATTAACATGTAAAGGTTTGCATGAGTGTTCCAAAGAGCACATGAAGAGGCTCACAGCCTCAACCAAGAAAAGAGAACCAAAATGTTCTCATCCATTTTCAAAAGGAAGGACTTAATGGAATTAGGTAAATGAATGAATTTCAAAATGTTTTAGAACAAGAAAAATGATCCAAAGATCAAATGCCAACATTTTATGGGATTCGGCCAACATGCCTAATAAAAGTGTAATCAATCTAAAATTTATTTTCTAAGTGTAGAATTGATATTTTATATAAAAAGAATGCATTTGTAATAAATTTTCAAGAATTAAAGAAGTAAACCAATTTCTATTAGAGATGTGATATGTAACACCCCAATTTTTAGAAAATATTCCGAATGTACTGTTTGTTGTTTTTCAAGCTTTCGTATGAATGACTGTTGTGTCCCTATTTTACTGTTTCTCGATTTCTGCATGAAATACAAATACGTTTATACAGGCTCAAATTTTATTTGGTCTTTTTACGTAATTTGTTCCGAGACGGTAAAATAAAAGTTTTTCCGAGCTACTGTTTTAATTTTTCTGGAAGATATACAGACAATTAATACAGTCTGTAATTTTATTTGAACTTTTTGGATGATTAGCTACGTTGTGGGAAAAAATGGGAAAATGACCATTACGTCCCAAACGTGCTGTTTTTGCTGTTTTTGCTGTTTTTAATTGTTTTCTACTTGATTTAACGTCCAATATTACTGTCTGTGATTTTATATGGACTTTTTGTGTGATTAGCTCCGAGCCAGGAAAATAATATTTTTCCGGGCCGGGGAAATCTTATTTTATTATTTAGAATTGGGGGATCTTACTAAACCCGATTCTGAATGAAACATAAATAATCTTTTAATTTTTAGGATTTGATCATGTCAAATAAAATAATTTTATAATATTATAATATTATTTTATTAGTCGATATAAAAAAAATGACAAATGGACCTTAAAATGTTTTGCGGGACCCACAATTAGCGAATGGTTAGATCGGTAGCTTAATTAATCATCATTAGCAAGTAGAACTTTCCAGAACAAGCTGACTCAGCTAGCTGACTAAGCTGGTAATTAATGAACAATGTGATTAGGCTTGTGAGTCATCAATAATCAACCAATAGGAGACAAGCTTGTTAAGCAAGTTTTAATCCTAGCCTTTGATGCAATCCATGGCTTGGATGAAGCCAACCATTTGGCCACCTTGCATGCATGAAGTGCTACAGCCATGATGGGTTAGGAGACCAAAAATACCACTTCATCTTTCTTGTTTTTCTCTCTTCTCTCTCATCCAAGAACCCTAGCCACCATTCTTGTTTCTTTCCTTCACCATTCGGCCAAGACAAGAACCATACCCTCCAACCATCCAAATTTTCATCTAACCAACTTTTCTAAACCTAAACACCATCCTAAGAACATCTCTAGTTGAGAGTTCTTGCAAATTCTTACATTTGAAGCTTGAAAACTAACTTGGAAGTTTGTACCAAGGAGGTGAAATCTCATGTTTTTCTTTTCTCTCTTCTTTTTCAAAGTTCTAAGCCATGATTTATCCATGGTTTAGGTTCTTTTTCATGGTTAGTAACTTGTAGATTTTTGTTTGAGTTGCTAGGTACTTTGGTGGAGAAAACCAAACCCTAGGAGGAGTGAAAGAATACCATTTGTCTTCATTTAAGGTAAGAGGAAGACTAATCTTATCATCCCTTGGTGGTGGTAAGAAGATGGAGTAATTTGTGGTGTTTGTAGAATCCATAAGGATTCGGTGGTGATGTGGTTATTATGTGTGTATTTGTTAATTTTTGTGTTTGTTAGTAGTTGTGTGGTGTTTGTTAGTAGCTTTCTTTGTTTGGTGATTGTAATAATTTTGCATGTCTATTAGCTTTAATTTGCATGTCTATAAGCTTTGATAATATTGCATGTGTTAGAATTGCATGATAAAGCATAGAATTGCATGATAATGTATAGGATGTGAATAACATGTCAAGGAAATGCATGTGTGTTCCAAAGAACACATCCATGAGGCTCACGGCCACTAACAAATGGAGAACCAAAATGTTCTCTTAATTTTCTTAAAAGGTAGTTTAATTAACCTAGGAGAATTAAGAAGGTTTCAAGTTGTTTAGATCATGAAAAATGAATTTAGAAATCAAATGGTAAGACTTAGTATTTTCGGCCAACATGCCTAAAATGAATGTGTTGATTTCAAAAACCATTTTCTAAAACAATGGTTAAATGAATTTAGACAATATGATAAGTTTGACATATAGTTAGAAGATGAGAAATAATTTAGAAGTCAATTTCAAAATATTTAGGAAATTCGGCCAACATGCCAAACCAAGTATCCATGGTTTCTAAAATTAAATCCAAACTTTTTCTAAGTCTAAGGATGCAATATGGGTTAAAAAGAATTTTTCTAAAATGAGTTTTAAAGAAAAGAATCAATTAGAAATAAGTTTGAGAACTTAGAATTAATGATTTTGTTATTAGAAATGAAATACAGTACTTTCGAAAATTTCTAACATATAGCTCATGTTGTATTTTGAAGCATGTTAGTAGTTTTCAAAAGGATTAAGTATATGGTTTTAAAATTTTAATAAATAGAATTTTTACGGTAAAATTAGGAAACTATTAATATAATTTTCTAAGCAAAATACTGTCAATTTTTAGTAAAAATGGACAAATAAGATAGAAAAGATGTCCAAAAGACAGTATACGGTATGAAAAATATTATACGTAGCTTAAAAGTATTATTTATTATTTCTGTTTATTTAAATAGTAATTTTTAAGGAATTCGGTCAAGAAAATGATTTAAAAATCTTACGCGATTAAGAAAACGTATTAAAAATCTTACGCGATTTTGAAAACAGAAAAATATACTTACGCGATTGCAAAACGTTTGTAAAAACGACGAGATTGTGAAAACGCGATAAAATTTCTACGCGATTGACCGTTACTGTATTTATTTTTCGCTGTCGGGAAAATGTGAACCCGTACAGGCTTTTGAGGATTTTTTGCTGTCGGGAAAATGTGAACCCGTACAAGCTTTCTATTTTTCTGCCATTGAGGGCATATCATTATCTTGAGGGCATTTTCATAATTTCATATTTTTGGAATTATGTATTGTGTTTATGCCAAATTTTTGGTGTTTTGGTTGACGAGACGAATCACATCGTGTTGTCGATGCGATAAACGTAGTGTGGTTCATTGTTCTAATGAACTTGGAGACGTTAGTGTACGAGATCCCATATATGGACGAGTTGGTAGCTCCGCATTTGGGCCGTGGTAAACCGATAGCACACTAATGGACTCGACACGCACTATATTTAATCGAGATTTGTAAAGTCTAGTAGTACATTTGCCTGTAGTGCCACAACGTGAGACCGTGAACTACACCACGCCTGGATGATGGATTCCTGTGTCGTGGGGCTATAGACGCAACGTGTGACAACAATAGTTGGTTGGGCAGCCGTGGTACTAATAGATTTTTACGAGTCATTCTCTCTGATATCTTTGTGTGTTTTTAGCTCCATGGAGTAGGGTGTGTTTTATATTTATTTATTGGGATCTATTTATTTATTTTGCCTTATTTATTTATTTTGTCTTATCTGTTTATTATATTGATTTATTTGTTTACTGTATTTGTCTTATCTATTGTTGTATTGTAGCATTTGTTTCTTATTTTATTTTATCCGAAATGGTGTATTGTTGGAATATTTACATCTTTTTGAATCTTTACATTACTCTGTTACTTATTAAGGTTAAAGCTTTTTGTATTGCATGAACTGTGTACATGTTGTTTGTCGTCTTCTTATTTGCCATGTTTGTGGTGATTTTAGATTGTCTTACCTCTTTATTGTATGTGTTTCCTGTATGTTTATTTTATGCGATAAAGAGTTTGAGGAAGAAGAAGAGGAACAGCCTCTTGAGGTCTTGTACCCCGAGGAGGAGGAAGATCAGCTAGTCGACGACCAGTTTTACGATCAAGAACCATCTGATCATCCATATCCATTGGATTGATTAGTTTTGGTATGGCGGTGCCCGGATTTTTGGGGTTCGTGACTCTGGAGTTTCATGGTGGATCGCTATCGTGGCACATGAGAGGAGATAGAGACTCGGTGACGTATGCGGGACGGATGACGGTGACCCTACGCCATAGGTTTGATGGAGAGCCGATCATGACTACGACAGTGTTTCTACATTTAGAGTTACCTTTATCCATTAGGCGTCATTGGGGTGGGATATCCACTGAGCCTAGTGAGATGACAGTTGTATCGACGGCGCGATCTCATTATCGCCGAGAGTCGAGACATCCAGGATATTTGTCTCCTGATGATCATTTTCATGTTGAGAGTGATCCTTCAGAGGAGTAAATATGTTTGATGATTTTTTTTGGGCGCGTCTGCGTATGGATGTATATATTGACTCTTTTCTTGTTTTTATTTACTATTTACGTATAAATATTTGTAACTATAGTTGTAAATTATTTGTATAACTTATAACTTATAACATATGTATGTTATGAGCAATGTTGTTTCGTTTATTTTATGTTTTCCAAAATATTTTATTTTAATAATCTGTTTATCGTAATTACTTTACGACCCATATTATTATATAATGAATGGTTTATAACTTGGGTAGATTTTATTTATTTATTTTATTTTTCTTTATATGTGTGGCATCCCCAAAGGGGTGTTACATTAGTTGGTATCAGAGCCCAAGTTAGAGTCTTTTGGGGTTGTGGTTAGGTCTGTTTTTGTTTGTGCTGTGTGCTTCTCTGTGATTTATATCCTTTCGAATGTATCTAATTTTGTTTTGTTCTGTTTGAAGATGTCTGGACGAGGTAGAGGACGTGCTAATGTGAATCGGGATGTGGACCCTATGATTGCGGCTGCTGAGGCTATGCAGCGGATGGTCAAGTGATTACTCGAAAAAATCGAGAGCAGCGACTCAACAAAGAAGATGCTACTCGCCGATGCCCTAAATTTGGCTGAGTTTAGGCGTCATAATCCGCCACAATTTAGAGGCGAGGTGGATCCGGAGAAAGCAAGTCAGTGGATGCAAGATTTGGAGAAGATCTTTGAAGGAATGAGATGTGTGGATGATAAGAAGACGACTTATGTTGTTTTCATGCTGAGAGGAGATGCAGAACATTGGTGGAGAGGAACCCGCCGAGTATTGCAAGCTGAAGGGACTGAGATTACATGGGAAGTGTTTTCCAATATTTTTCTGGATAAATATTTTCCTGCGAGTGCTAGGCATGCCAAAGAAATGGAATTTCTTGGTTTGCGACAGGGAAATATGACGGTGAATGAGTATGCCACAAAATTTGAGAGTTTGTCTCAATTCTCAGATTATGCTCAGACACAGCAAGATGATGTGTGGAGATGCAGAAAGTTTGAATCAGGTTTAAGGGTGGAACTGAAACGAGGAATGGTATCCTTGAGAATGACTCAGTTTCATGCTTTGGTGGATGCTTGTGCTCGACTTGAGGAGTTGGAGCCATCTAGAGATCAGAGGAATCGGAACTTTGGGCCGACAAGGTTTCAGAGAGGTGGAGGTAGCAATACGAATCGATTTCAGCGTAAACCATATTCCAGACCAACAGGGACTCAATCTCAACGACCATCGGTTAGTGGTGGTGCAAGTGGTAGTGGAACTGGGCAGAAGGTGGTGTTTACGCCAACGTGTTTTAAGTGTGGTAAGAAGGGCCATATATCTCCAGATTGTACAATCAAGGGGACAGTCTGTTTTAACTGTGGACGCCTGGGCATATGTCGAAAGATTGTACTCGACCGCAGAAGAAACCTCAACATTCGGTATGTTAAAGCTAATCATAAAAAATCTGGAAGTATTCAACCAAGATCGGGAGGACGTGTATATACAATGATGGGATCCGAGGTTTCTAAGTCGATGATCTTATTCGGGAGAAGGAGACATTGGAGGTAATCTTCTCGACTGTATTGTATGATTCTGGTGCTACACACTCATTTATTTCCTATGATTGTGTGGAAAGATTGAAGTTGCCTGTGTCTTCTCTGAATGTTAAATTGAGTGTATCTACGCCAACTGCTAAACCTGTTGTTATATCTAAGATCTGTTTGGATTGTCCTATTGTTGTGAAGGGCCGTTTGTTTATAGTCAACTTGATTTGTTTACCTCTTGTTGAGATAGATGTAATTTTAGGGATGGACTGGTTATGTTCTAACCATATCCTTATAGACTGTGCAAGTAAAACCATAGTTTTTCCTAAGGAAGAGGAGTCTGGATTCTTAACTGCTGTTAAGGTCAAGTCTTTGTTAAGAGGTGGAGCGCAGGGATATATGGTATTGTCTTCTCTAGAAGTTAAGAATGAGAAGGATGTGAATACTATTCCTGTTGTCAGCGAGTTTCCTGATGTTTTTCCTGATGACGTACCTGGTTTGCCGCCTGAGAGGGAGATCGAGTTCTCAATTGATTTAGTACCAGGAACAGGTCCTATCTCAATTGCACCATATCGTATGTCGCCAGTGGAATTGGAGGAGATGAAGAAGCAATTGGTGGAGCTGTTGGAGAAAGAGTTTATGCGACCTAGTGTTTCGCCATGGGGTGCGCCAGTGCTTTTGGTCAAGAAGAAGGACGGAACGTCTCGGCTTTGTGTGGATTATCGTCAGCTGAACAAGGTGACCATCAAGAATAAATATCCGCTTCCAAGAATTGACGACTTGATGGATCAGTTAATAGGAGTTGTGATATTTTCCAAGATAGATCTGAGATCTGGTTATCATCAAATTCGTGTAAAAGGGGAAGATGTGCCGAAAACTGCTTTTCGAACTCGTTATGGACATTATGAGTATCAAGTAATGCCATTCGGGGTGACGAATGCTCCTGCCATATTTATGGATTATATGAACAGGATTTTTCATCCTTATTTAGGCAGATTTGTTGTTGTCTTTATCGATGACATTCTGATCTATTCTCAATCGAAAGAAGAGCATGCTGAACATCTGAGTATTGTCCTTCAAATTTTGAGGGAGAAGCAGCTGTATGCGAAATTGGCTAAGTGTGAGTTCTGGTTGGAAGAAGTCCAATTTCTTGGTCACGTAATTTCTAAAGATGGTATTGCGGTGGACCCATCAAAAGTGGAGACTGTTTTGCAATGGGAAAGACCTAAAACGGTAACAGAAGTTCGAAGTTTTGTTGGACTTGCTGGATATTACCGGAGGTTTATCGAGGGTTTTTCGAAGATTGCTGGACCACTTACGCAGCTTACGAGGAAAAATCAAGCTTTTGAATGGACGGAAGAACGTGAAGCCAGTTTTCAAGAGTTGAAGAAGAGATTAACAACTGCACCGGTGTTGATCCTACCAGATTCGACGAAATCTTTTGATGTGTATTGCGACGCTTCTTATCAAGGACTAGGATGCGTATTGATGCAAGATCGGAACGTTGTGGCGTATGCTTCTCGACAATTGAAGGTTCATGAGAGGAATTATCCGACGCACGATTTGGAATTGGCCGCTATGGTTTTTGCTCTAAAGATATGGAGACATTTTCTCTATGGAGCAACGTTCAACATTTTTAGTGATCACAAGAGTTTGAAGTACTTGTATGATCAGAAGGAGCTGAACATGAGGCAGCGGAGATGGTTAGAATTCCTGAAAGATTATGATTTTCAACTGTTGTACCACCCTGGTAAGGCGAATGTTGTGGCTGATGCCTTAAGTAGAAAGATTATCAGTGCTTCTGCTCTGATGATCAAGGAAAAGGAGCTCATTGAACAGTTTAGAGATGTGTGGTCATGTGTTGAGTTAAAACCGGGGAAGATCTGTGTTAACATGGTTACTATCTCGAGCGAGCTGATGGAAGACATAAGGGAAAAACAGAATGCCGATAAATTTTTGCAAGGAATAAGGGAACAAATAAAGCAAGACGAGACAATAGAGTTCAAAGAAGGAACGATGGAATTCGAGGTTTCGGGGTAGAGTCTGTGTTCCTCGTGACCGGGGAGCCGAGGCGATATATTGTGAAACATGCCCATACTAGTACGGTGAGTATGCATCCAGGTATAACAAAGATGTACCAAGACTTGAAGAAATTATTCGGTGGCATGGATTGAAGAGTGATGTTATTAGGTGCGTGTCAACTTGTCTAGTCTCGTCAAAAGGCGAAAGTGGAACATCAAAGACCAAATTGGAATGTTACAACCGTTATCTATTCCAGAATAGAAATGGGATAGTATATCGATGGACTTCATTACTGGTTTGCCAAAGACGAGGAAAGGTTATGATTCGATATGGGTTATAGTCGATAGGCTTACGAAATCGGCTCATTTCTTGCCAATTAATATTAAATATTCATTGGAAAGATTAACCCAGTTGTACATCAGTGAAATTGTTAGATTACATGGTGTACCGACTTGTATAGTTTCTGATCGAGATCCGAGGTTTACGTCAAGGTTTTGGCGAAGTCTGCAAGAAGCTATGGGAACCAAGTTGCGACTGAGTTCAGCGTATCATCCGCAGACAGAAAGAACTATACAATCTTTGGAAGATCTGTTGCGTGCTTGTGTTTTAGAACAACGAGGAAGTTGGGATGAATTTTTATCTTTGATAGAATTCACCTACAACAATAGTTTTCACTCAAGCATCGGGATGGCACCTTATGAGGCATTGTATGGAAGACGATGTCGAACTCCGTTGTGTTGGTATCAAGATGGGGAAAGTATGACTGTTGGACCAGATCTTATACAACAAACTACGGAGAAGGTAAAGATGATACAAGAGAAGATGAAGACGACGCAAAGCAGACAGAAAAGTTATGCGGATAAACGAAGACGACCTCTTGAATTTGAGGAGGGTGAGCATGTATTTCTAAGAGTTACTCCTACGACTGGTGTCGGAAGAGTTATTAAGTCTAAGAAACTTACTCCTAAGTTCATTGGACCGTATCAGATTATCCGACGTATAGGTCCTGTAGCGTATCAAATCGCTATGCAGCCGTTTCTGTCAAATCTGCATGACGTATTTCATGTGTCTCAGTTACGGAAGTATATACCAGATCTGACACATGTTATACAGCCAGATGAAGTGCAGCTGAAGGAGAATTTGACTTATGAAACTTTACCTGTCAGAATTGAGGACAGAAAGGTAAAGCAGCTTCGAGGGAAGATGATCGAGCTAGTGAAGGTCATATGGAATGATGTGACGCGTGAAGCTACCTGGGAGCTGGAAGATCAAATGAAGGATCAGTATCCTCATTTGTTTTGAGGAACAGCGAATTTCGAGGACGAAATTTTTATTTGTTGGGGAGAGTTGTAACACCCCAATTTTTAGAAAATATTCCGAATGTACTGTTTGCTGTTTTTCAAGCTTTCGTATGAATGACCGTTGTGTCCCTATTTTACTGTTTCTCGATTTCTGCATGAAATACAAATACGTTTATACAGGCTCAAATTTTATTTGGTCTTTTTACGTAATTTGTTCCGAGACGGTAAAATAAAAGTTTTTCCGAGCTACTGTTTTAATTTTTCTGGAAGATATACAGACAATTAATATTGTCTGTAATTTTATTTGAACTTTTTGGATGATTAGCTACGTTGTGGAAAAAAATGGAAAAATGACCATTACGTCCCGAATGTGCTATTTTTGCTGTTTTTGCTGTTTTTAATTATTTTCTACTTGATTTAACGTCCAATATTACTGTCTGTGATTTTATATAGACTTTTTGTGTGATTAGCTCCGAGGCAGGAAAATAATATTTTTCCGGGCCGGGGAAATCTTATTTTATTATTTAGAATTGGGGGATCTTACTAAACCCGATTCTGAATGAGACAGTAAATAATCTTTTAATTTTTAGGATTTGACTGTCAAATAAAATAATTTTATAATATTATTTTATTAGTCAGTATAAAAAAAATGACAGTGGACCCAAAAATGTTTTGCGGGACCCACAATTAGCAGAATGGTTAGATCAGTAGCTTAATTAATCATCATTAGCAGTAGAACTTTCCAGAACAAGCTGACTCAGCTAGCTGACTAAGCTGGTAATTAATGAATAGTGTGATTAGGCTTGTGAGTCATCAATAATCAACCAATAGGAGACAAGCTTGTTAAGCAAGTTTTAATCCTAGCCTTTGATGCAATCCATGGCTTGGATGAAGCCAACCATTTGGCCACCTTGCATGCATGAAGTGCTACGGCCATGATGGGTTAGGAGACCAAAAATACCACTTCATCTTTCTTGTTTTTCTCTCTTCTCTCTCATCCAAGAACCCTAGCCACCATTCTTGTTTCTTTCCTTCACCATTCGGCCAAGACAAGAACCATACCCTCCAACCATCCAAATTTTCATCTAACCAACTTTTCTAAACCTAAACACCATCCTAAGAACATCTCTAGTTGAGAGTTCTTGCAAATTCTTACATTTGAAGCTTGAAAACTAACTTGGAAGTTTGTACCAAGGAGGTGAAATCTCATGTTTTTCTTTTCTCTCTTCTTTTTCAAAGTTCTAAGCCATGATTTATCCATGGTTTAGGTTCTTTTTCATGGTTAGGAACTTGTAGATTTTTGTTTGAGTTGCTAAGTACTTTGGTGGAGAAAATCGAACCCTAGGAGGAGTGAAAGAATACCATTTGTCTTCATTTAAGGTAAGAGGAAGACTAATCTTATCATCCCTTGGTGGTGGTAAGAAGATGGAGTAATTTGTGGTGTTTGTAGAATCCATAAGGATTCGGTGGTGATGTGGTTATTATGTGTGTATTTGTTAATTTTTGTGTTTGTTAGTAGTTGTGTGGTGTTTGTTAGTAGCTTTCTTTGTTTAGTGATTGTAATAATTTTGCATGTCTATTAGCTTTAATTTGCATGTCTATAAGCTTTGATAATATTGCATGTGTTAGAATTGCATGATAAAGCATAGAATTGCATGATAATGTATAGGATGTGAATAACATGTCAAGGAAATGCATGTGTGTTCCAAAGAACACATCCATGAGGCTCACGACCACTAACAAATGGAGAACCAAAATGTTCTCTTAATTTTCTTAAAAGGTAGTTTAATTAACCTAGGAGAATTAAGAAGGTTTCAAGTTGTTTAGATCATGAAAAATGAATTTAGAAATCAAATGGTAAGACTTAGTATTTTCGGCCAACATGCCAAAAATGAATGTGTTGATTTCAAAAATCATTTTCTAAAACAATGGTTAAATGAATTTAGACAATATGATAAGTTTGACATATAGTTAGAAGATGAGAAATAATTTAGAAGTCAATTTCAAAATATTTAGGAAATTCGGCCAACATTCCAAACCAAGTATCCATGGTTTCTAAAATTAAATCCAAACTTTTTCTAAGTCTGAGGATGCAATATGGGTTAAAAAGAATTTTTCTAAAATGAGTTTTAAAGAAAAGAATCAATTAGAAATAAGTTTGAGAACTTAGAATTAATGATTTTGTTATTAGAAATGAAATACAGTACTTTCAAAAATTTCTAACATATAGCTCATGCTGTATTTTGAAGCATGTTAGTAGTTTTCAAAAGGATTAAGTATATGGTTTTAAAATTTTAGTAAACAGAATTTTTATGGTAAAATTAGGAAACCATTAATACAATTTTCTAAGCAAAATACTGTCAATTTTTAGTAAAAACGGACAAATAAGATAGAAAATATGTCCAAAAGACAGTATACGGTATGAAAAATATTATACGTAGCTTAAAAGTATTATTTATTATTTCTGTTTATTTAAATAGTAATTTTTAAGGAATTCGGTCAAGAAAATGATTTAAAAATCTTACGCGATTGAGAAAACGTATTTAAAATCCTACGCGATTTTGAAAACAGAAAAATATACTTACGCAATTGCAAAACGTTTGTAAAAATGACAAGATTGTGAAAACGCGATAAAATTTCTACGCGATTGACCGTTACTGTATTTATTTTTCGCTGTCGGGAAAATGTGAACCCGTCATGAGCTTTTGAGGATTTTTCGGCATTTGTCGGAAAAATGTGAACCCGATGTGCTTTCTATTTTTCTGCCATTGAGGGCATATCATTATCTTGAGGGCATTTTCGTAATTTTATATTTTTGGAATTATGTATTGTGTTTATGCCAAATTTTTGGTGTTTTGGTAGACGAGACGAATCACATCGTGTTGTCGATGCGATAAACGTAGTGTGGTTCATTGTTCTAATGAACTTGGAGATGTTAGTGTACGGGATCCCATATATGGACAGTTGGTAGCTCCGCTGGGCCGTGGTAAATCGATAGCACACTAATGGACTCGACACGCACTATATTTAATCGAGATTTGTAAAGTCTAGTAGTACATTTACCTGTAGTGCCACAACGTGAGACCGTGAACTACACCACGCCTGGATGATGGATTCCTGTGTCGTGGGGCTATAGACGCAACGTGTGACAAAGGTGATAGTTGGTTGGGCAGCCGTGGTACTAATAGATTTTTACGAGTCATTCTCTCTGATATCTTTGTGTGTTTTTAGCTCCATGGAGTAGGGTGTGTTTTATATTTATTTATTGGGATCTATTTATTTATTTTATCTTATTTATTTATTTTGTCTTATCTATTTATTTTGTCTTATCTGTTTATTATATTGATTTATTTGTTTACTGTATTTGTCTTATCTATTGTTGTATTGTAGCATTTGTTTCTTATTTTATTTTATCTGAAATGGTGTATTGTTGGAATATTTACATCTTTTTGAATCTTTACATTACTCTGTTACTTATTAAGGTTAAAGCTTTTTGTATTGCATGAACTGTGTACATGTTGTTTGTCGTCTTCTTATTTGCCATGTTTGTGGTGATTTTAGATTGTCTTACCTCTTTATTGTATGTGTTTCCTGTATGTTTATTTTATGCGATAAAGAGTTTGAGGAAGAAGAAGAGGAACAACCTCTTGAGGTCTTGTACCCCGAGGAGGAGGAAGATCAGCTAGTCGACGACCAGTTTTACGATCAAGAACCATCTGATCATCCATATCCATTGGATTGATTAGTTTTGGTATGGCGGTGCCCGGATTTTTGGGGTTCGTGACTCTGGAGTTTCATGGTGGATCGCTATCGTGGCACATGAGAGGAGATAGAGACTCGGTGACGTATGCGGGATGGATGACGGTGACCCTACGCCATAGGTTTGATGGAGAGCCGATCATGACTACGACAGTGTTTCTACATTTAGAGTTACCTTTATCCATTAGGCGTCATTGGGGTGGGATATCCACTGAGCCTAGTGAGATGACAGTCGTATCGGCAATAGGCGCGATCTCATTATCGCCGAGAGTCGAGACATCCAGGATATTTGTCTCCTGATGATCATTTTCATGTTGAGAGTGATCCTTCAGAGGAGTAAATATGTTTGATGTTTTTTTTTTTTGGGCGCGTCTGCGTATGGATGTATATATTGACTCTTTTACTGTTTTTATTTACTATTTCTGTATAAATATTTGTAACTATAGTTGTAAATTATTTGTATAACTTATAACTTATAACATATGTATGTTATGAGCAATGTTGTTTCTGTTTATTTTATGTTTTCCAAAATATTTTATTTTAATAATCTGTTTATCATGAATTACTTTACGACCCATATTATTATATAATGAATGGTTTATAACTTGGGTAGATTTTATTTATTTATTTTATTTTTCTTTATATGTGTGGCATCCCCAAAGGGGTGTTACATGATATAGTAGCAAGATGCATAAAACCTATGAAAAATACTTGCTTTTAACTCTTAATGCATAGAAACAATCACTAAAGTGGATTTAGTAATAATAAACCAAGTAAACAAATTTTTAGAGAAAAACGTAGAAAATTCAAATTTTAGTAGATTTTATAGACAAAATACTGTCAAATTTTACTAAAAACAGACAAATAAAAGAGAACATTTTATAATATATTCATAACATAAGGAAAAATTATTCTGCGTAATTTTAAAGTAGTGAAAATAGCTTACGTAGTTTTAAAATAGAGATTTTAAAGCTTTTCGATTAAGAAAACGATTTAAAAATCTTACACGATTGAGAAAACGATTTAAAAATAGTACGCGATTTTAAAAACAGCAAAATATATTTACACGATTTAAAAACGTTTATAAAAACGATGAAATTGTGAAAATGCAATAAAATTTCTACACGATTAATTGGAACAACGAATTTTACTGTCGGGCCAAAGTGGTGGACCTGGACATGTTGAGATATAGGTACTGTCAAGTGGGACGTACTGTATATTTGAGATTTTTGCCATTGAGGGCATTTGCATAAATATGGGTAATAGTGCCATTGAGGGCATTTTTGTATATATAAGAATATTTTGAGACCAAGAGTATTTTGGTAATTATTATTTTTGTTCATGCATTGAGTTGTGCCAATTTGGTTGATAATTGGTGATTTGATTGATGAGGTGAATAACACCGTGTTGTCGGTGTGATAAGCATAGTGTGGTTCATTTTGTATGGACTTGGAGGCATTAGTGTGCGGAGTATTCCATATGTGGGCAGTTGGTCGCTCTTCTAAACCGTGATAACTGGCAACACACTAGTGATCTTGACACGCACTATACTTAATCGAGATCTTGTAAAGTCTATTTTAGTACAATGCCTGTAGTTACACGATGTTTGGACTGTGTGCTACTACACGATGTTTTGGACAGTGGGCTATAGACACAACGTTAGACAGTATAATAGTTTGGTTGGGCAACCTGAGGTACTAATAGATCTTTACGGGTCATACTCTCATATATCTGTGTCTAGCTCCATGGAGTAGGAATGAGTCGTATTGTGTTTATATCATTCTTTTGATACTGTTATATTGAATTTCTGTATTTTATTGCACTATTATTCATGATGTTATGATATGCTTTAATAAATTGTTATACTTGTTGTATGTGGCGTTTTCTTATTTACCATGCTGGTATTGATGTATGATTATCTCACCTCTCTATATGTACTGTTTCTATATTTATTATTTATGCTGTAAAGTGTAACACCCCAAACTTTCTATTTGTTAAATAGTAATTTTGACAGTTAACAGAATTCTACTGTTTAGTAATTTTTGTGTACTGTAAAATTATTTTGAATATTCCATCTGTATATTTGATCGTTTTGAGTAATTTGCTTTGTGTCAGGAAAATAATAATTTTTGGGCTGGAAAAATTTTACGTAATTTAATTATTACTGAAAAGTCTTAATTATTTTACGTAATTTGATGTGATATTTGTGAGTTTTCTAATTTTTGTGATTTTATGTGTGATTATAAAATTTTTTACTGTTTGTGGGCCCAGGGGGTGTATGTGGGCCCAGGTGGCCATACGTGGGCCCAGGTGGTCCCGCAAAGTGAAAATTTTTCTACGCATAGAAAAATTTGTACTGTTTAGACGGAGACAGGGGATCTTACTAAACCTGAATCCGGAAACAGTTTTAGAAAATTTTCTTTACTGTATTTTGTACTGTATTTAATTATCAAATGATAAAAATACAGTAAATATATTCTTTCGTAGGGTTATAACAGATAAAAATAAAATTCTATATTGTTAAGTCAACATTAGCGGTTTGGATATCCACTATCGATTTAATCACCGTTAGAAATTTAATCTTGATTTAATTAACGGTGGAGATTTGATGAATAGGATCAATTATAACCGTTGGATGGAAATTAAATCAAGGGTATAGATTTAGTCTTATAAATGACTATGACCATTATGAACCCTTGGATGTATAATTAATCAATGGTGGAGATGGATCATTAATGACGATTGGATTTGGATTTAGATCAATGGTGGAGAATTGGCCATCAAAAATGACTACAACCATTTTGGACCCTTGGATGTAAAGTTTGAAGGTGTAATCTTGACCCTTCATTTTGGAGACACATTCAATGGTTAGGATTGCAAGCCAAAAATGATCCAATGGCTCAAATGAAGTCTTCTATCTATAACCTAAACCTAGTAGCTATTTTTAATCCAAACCATTCTTTTAATCAATGGTTAGGATGACTTATAGTGATGGTTATGAAATTTGTCACATTTGGAATGCATGAAGAGGAGGGGGACGGTTTGGAGAAGCAAGGAAAAGGGGAGACAACTTTGTGTAGGCTTTTTAGGCCAAAGAAAAAGATAAAAACAATAGCCAAGTGTCAAGACCATTTATTATTTTTTCCTATTGATCATTAATGATCATGTTTTTCAAACTTCATTTTCCACTTCTCTCCAATGCATGCTACGGCGATGCGTAGTCCTAAAGGCCAAATAATTCATTCTTTTACACTTCACATTATCACACCTTCACTTTTTCACTAAGTTTCAAGAAACCAACCAAAGAAAACTCCATTTCCTCTCCCAAAGAAGACCATTCAGCCAAGCACCCTAACTCTCTTCTCTATCACTCTTTAATTTCATACAACCTAGTTTCTTGAATCCTTACCTTATTCTAAACAACTTTCATGTTGAAGACTTTCTCTAAATCTTCCATCTTGAAGGACTTTTACTAAGATCAAATTCTAGAGTTTTTGTTGGTGAAGTGTAAGGAAACTTCTTTTATTCTTTTCTTTTTCATGTTCTAAACCATGTTTGATCCATGGTTCTTCTTATTCAAGCTTGATATACTAATTTTCTTGTATTTGTTTCATGTTTAAGAACTTGTGTTGGTGGAGATCTTGTTCAAAACACAAAGTAACAAGCTTTTTGGTGGTTCTTCAAGAGATAAGAGGGAGATCCATCTCACCAACCAAGCATGGTGGTGAGAGATGGTTTTATATTTGATGGATGGTGAATCCATGTGAGGATTCCTATCCATGGTCATGTAATAATTTATGTGTGTTATGTGCTTTGATTATTTTTGCCTATGCTTGATATGCTTTGCATGATTTACTTGTGTATGCATGCTTAGTACGATTTTTATTTGTTTATATGGTATGCTTATAATATGCATTGTATGATATATGTTGAATATATTATGATGGATGTATGTTGAAATAAGCAAAATTTTGGCTCCAAAGGCCATGGAGGAGGTCACGATTTTAAACTCCCAAGACTAAAGTTATTATTGAAAATTTTTAAGAACTATGGAGTTAATTTTTAGTCCTTGAACTAAAGTAAATTTCGGTTAAGACATCAACCAATTTGGTGTTCACAAAATTATATTTTCATGAATGATAAAAATTGAATGATTAGAGAAGTAAAGAAAATAAACAAAAGGGTTTGTTTTGTAAAAAGAATGCACACAGTTTTAGGAGTTGTGTTTTCATGAATTTATTTTGTGTAGAAACAAGAATGGAATTTATTTAAGTTAGCAGAAAATTATTTCATGGTTCCAATGGCCATCTAGAAGGTTTTGATAATTTTAGAAAAATGTTTTGATGTTATAAAATATAAGAATTTTCAAATAAGGATATTGGAAAGGGAACTAAAGTGTTATCAAGTGGAATTTTCATAAATAAAAGAAAAGGGAGATTGAAAGTGTTGAACTTCAAATTATTTTAAAGAGAATTAATTTTTAGAAGTGATTTAGAAATATAAAAGAAAAACGTTTGTAACTTAAATTTTACTAACATAGAATTTATTTATTGGGCTTTGGAAAATGTTAGGAAATTTAAAATTAGAAACAATAATTAAATCAACTAACTGTGATTTTGTAAAATTAAATCAATAAAAAGTGATTTTGAGAAAATATATTACGAAAAAGAATTTTTGACCAAGAATAGGAAGAAAATAAAGTAAGAAATTATATTATTGTAAGAAAAGTCCAAAATAATATTTTTAAAGTTAAGAAATATTTTACGAAGGGTAAGAACGGTGAAAAACGATTTACGTAACTCAAAAACGTAATTTTTATGTTATGCGATTTGAAAAACGTTAAAATGTTTCTACACGATTTTTTAAAGCGTTTAAATATTTTACACGATCGAAATGTTGTAGAAAATATCGCTAGGCGATTTAAAAATGAAAGAATATTTTTACGTGTTTTAATACAGTAAAAAATTGTTACACGATTTTTAAACGTAACAGAAATATTACAAATCATTGTTTACGTAATAAAATATTACGTGACAGTAAAAAAAAACATGACAAAAATATTTTGCGAATGAGAAAAACATGGTAATGTGATTTCGCTATTAATATACAGTAAACTTTACAGTTAAAAATCAGTATATGAATACTGTACAAGAAATTGAAAAGTTCATCTGTAATTGGCGTTAATATACGAACGTAAAAGAGTATTTGAACCTGGTATGAGAAATTATGTGAGTTACCTTTGGTTGGTAATTGGTGCATTATATATGCATTAAAAATGGTCCGATGGACTGTATATGGCTAATTGCCTAGGAGAAACGTACACCTCTTGAGTGGGTGCGATACACGTAGTGTAGGTCACTCGTTGACCTTGGGGGCATCGGGGTACGGGTTGCTCACAATGGACAGTTGGTAGCTCTTCTGTACCGTGGGTTAGACCGATGCAACACACCGATGATCCAGACCGAGACACTATTCTTAATCGAGATCTGATAAAGACTGTCGTGTATGTGCTAGATGTGCAAGATATAATTATAGCACTTGGTCTGAGGCACGTGGTACCGACAGATCTTTTCGATCAATTTCTCCGACCTGAGTTTAGCTCCATGGAGTAGGAAATCGAGTCTATGTGTTCATGCATTAACATAAATGCTCACATCTGTGAAATATAATAGTTGTGAAATATTGATTATGACAATTATACTTTTTAAAATATCTGCTTAGTGTAGATGGCATTTTCCTGTAATTATTAAATGTTAATTTTGATTGTTAATATGTTGATCTCATATTTGTAATATGATGTGTTTATATGGTATGTTGTTTTGTTATCTCTATGCTACCATATTGGTATTGGTGTAGGTGATCTCACCTCTTTGTATGTATATTTGTATATTGTGTTTATAATTGGCTGAAGACGTTGAGAAAGAAATAGTACAAGAAGGAGAAGAAGAACTACTTCTCACGTCTGGGAACGCAAAATTTTGAGAAGATGGAGATGCCTAGCTTTCTAGGATACGTGACGTTATAGTTTCATGGAGGTTCGGAGGCGTGGCATGTCCATTTGGATCAACAGTGTATATTTTATATAAGGGACCTGAACATTACTTACAGTAGGCTTTATGAAGGGAACCCCTACTTTAGTGTCAATATTTATGTACAGTTAGAGTTTCCACTATCCTTTAGGCAGTACTGGGGAGCTTACTACTGTACTCCTAGTGCGATAAGTATCGTGTCGTCTGCGCAGACACCTGTCCGTAGAGCTTCACATAATAACGGATTCCTATCTGCTGAGGAATCTGAGGAGGACCCATCCGAGGGTTCTGCTGTTTAGTCAGACTTGGGCAATATGTGAGTCTTTATGTTTAATTACTTTGAGAACTTAGTCTATATATAAATAATCCTGACAAAACTTCCATTATATATAATGATGTAAATTATGTGTGATGATGTATAATATTTTTAATTTCTGCTAAGTTTATTTTATTGCTAACAAAGAAGAAAGAAAGAAAAATTACAACTTGTATTTTTATTATAACATCACTTTTCATGATCTTGAGGGTATTTGGGTAATTAAGTAACATAAATGTGGCACCCTACGGCGGGTGTTACATTAGTTGGTATCAGAGCCCAAGTTAGAGTCTTTTGGGGTTTGTAGTTAGGTCTGTCTTGTTTGTGTTGTGTGATTCTCTGTTATTGTTTTCTGAAAAAAAAACAATATTGTTTGAAGATTAATCTTGCTTTCTTTGTATTGTCCAATTTGAGTAGGGAAAAAGTAATGACTGGACGAGAACGAGGACGTGGGAATACTAGCACAGATATGGAACTTAATGGGAATGATAATTTGAACATGGTTGTAGCTGTAGCAGTAATGCAAAGAATGGCGGAAGTGATTGCACAACAAAATCAAAAGGCTAATGAAAATGTTCACAGTTTATCGGAGTTTCGAAGGAATAATCCACCGAAGTTTCGTGGAGAGTTTGATCCGGAGAAAGCTGAACTTTGGATCCAAGAACTTGAAAAGATATTTGATGGTATGGGATGTGTTGATGAACGGAAGCTTACGTTGGCAACGTTTATGCTGGTAGGAGATGATGAACGTTGGTGGGCAGGAGCTAGAAGACTGCTGGAAGCTGAAGAAAGGATGGTGACATGGCAACTTTTTAAGCAAAAATTTCTGGAAAAATATTTTCCAGCAAGTGTGAGGCATATGAAGGAAATGGAATTTCTGAGTTTACGACAAGGATTGATGTCCGTCAGTGAGTATGCGGCAAAATTTGAAAGTCTATCTCAGTTTTCAAGATATTTGCAGATGAACCTAGATGAGGGCTGGAAATGTAGGAAATTTGAGGAAGGATTAAAGCTGGATATTAAGAGAGTTGTATCGATGCTAGAGATTAATCAATTTCCAACTTTGATTGAAAAATGTCTTAAAGTTGAAGAGATTGATCATCAACGTGCGGCAAGGAATAAGAATTTTGGACCTGCAAGGTTCCAAAAAGGGAAGAATAATAAAGCAAATCGCTCTCAGCAAAAGCCGTATATGAAATCGGCAGGAGGTCGGAACAAGAAGCAATTTGTAGGTAGAAGTTCTAGCGACAATAAGACAAGTCAAGCTGGGACTCCTATTCGATGTTTTAAATGTGGGAAGGATCATCTCACGAAGGATTGTCAACATAAGGAAGTTGTTTGTTTTAAGTGTGGCAAGCTTGGACATTTCTCCAAAGACTGTGATCAGATAAAGAAGGAAACCTCTGTGGGAAACGTCCGTACTGCCAGACCACAGGTGGGTGGTCGTGTCTATACAATGAGCGGGGAGGAAGCCGCTAAATCTGAGGACTTGATAATGGAGGAGGGTGCTATTGAAGGTAATCCTTTAACCATACTTTATGATTCAGGAGCAACACATTCTTTCATTGCATGCGATTGTGTTGAGCGTTTGGGATTGACTGTGACTGCTTTGCTGTATGATTTGAGTGTTGCTACTCCTACTGATAAGCCTGTAGTTACCTCAACAGTATGCCTAAATTGTCCTGTCTGCATTAGGGATAGAATCTTTTATGTGGATTTGATTTGTTTGCCTCTTTCCAAGATTAATATAATCTTGGGAATGGATTGGTTGTCTTCTAACCATATCCTGATTGATTGTTCGAATAAGACATTAGTATTTCCTGAGGCTAAGAATTCTAGATTCCTAACGGCTACTCAAGTGGAAGCTTGTCTGAAAGAAGGAGATCGTGGGTATTTGTTATTATCTTCTTTGGAAGGGCAATGTGAAGATGTCTTGAAGGATATTTTCGTGGTCAACGAATTTCCTGAAGTGTTTCCTGAAGATATACCAGGACTACCACCAGTAAGGGAAATCGAGTTTGCCATTGATCTTGTACCTGGAGTTGGACCGGTATCTATAGTGCCCTATCGGATGTCGCTGGTAGAATTAGCCGAACTGAAGAAACAGCTGGAGGATTTATTGGAGAAACAATTTGTGAGACCTAGTGTGTCACCATGGGGAGCTCCAGTCTTATTGGTTAAGAAGAAGGATGGGACTTTACGTTTATGTGTAGACTATCGGCAATTGAACAAGGTTACGATTAAGAATAAATATCCACTTCCAAGGATAGATGATCTAATGGATCAATTGCGAGGAGCCGCAATATTTTCTAAGATTGATCTACGTTCTGGATATCACCAGATATGTGTGAAAGTGGAGGATATTCCCAAGACTGCATTCCAGACGCGCTATGGGCATTATGAATATCTTATGATGCCATTCGGTGTAACAAATGCACCAGCCATATTCTTGGACTTCATGAATAGAATTTTTCGTTCCTACTTGGATAAGTTTGCGGTCGTCTTTATTGATGTCATTTTGATCTATTCTCGAAATCAGGAGGAACATGTTGAACATCTCAGGGTGGTTCTTCAGATTTTGAGGGAGAATAAGTTATATGTCAAGTTATCCAAATGTGAATTTTGGTTGAGCGAAGTTCAATTTTTGGGACACGTAATATCGAAGGATGGAATTAAAGTTGATGCTTCTAAGGTGGAGACAGTTTTGGAGTGGGAAAGACCAAAGACTGTAACAGAAATTCGTAGTTTTATCGGATTAGCTGGTTATTATAGATGGTTCATTGAGGGGTTTTCAAAGATCGCAGGACCTCTTACCCAACTTACACGAAAGAATCAACCGTTCGTGTGGACTGATGCATGCGAAGAAAGTTTTCGAGAGTTGAAAAGACGATTGACTACTTCACCGGTATTGATTCTGCCTGATCCAAACGAACCTTTCGAAGTATATTGTGATGCTTCATACCAAGGATTGGGTTGTGTACTTATGCAGAATCGTAAAGTGGTGGCTTATGCTTCAAGGCAATTGAAAAATCATGAGAGGAATTATCCAACTCATGACTTGGAGTTGGCAGCTGTGGTGTTTGCGTTGAAAGTGTGGAGACATTTTCTCTATGGAGCTACGTTCACTGTTTTTAGTGATCATAAAAGTTTAAAAAGAGTTGAACATGAGGCAAAGGCGTTGGTTAGAGTTTCTGAAAGATTATGACTTTCAATTGCAGTATCATCGCGGAAAGGCAAATGTCGTAGCGGATGCGTTGAGTAGAAAAATACTTAGTGCTTCTGTTATGATGATCAAAGAGAAGGAGTTGATTGAAGAATTTCAGGATATGCGATTATCTGTGAAATTGACGCCGGGCAAGATGCGTTTAAATATGATCACCATTTCAAATGATTTGATAAATAGAATTCGTGAAGGATAAAATAGTGACTAGTATTTGCAAGAAGCAAAAGAAGCAAAGAGTCAAGGAGCAGTGTTGGAATTTAGCGAAGGTGCTGAAGGAATTTTGAAGTTTCAAGGCAGAGTTTGTGTGCCTAATGATCCAGATCTTAGAAGATTGATTTTGGATGAAGCTCACAGGAGTAAGCTACGTATGCATCCAGGAGCCAGAAAGATGTACCAGGATTTAAAACAATTATATTGGTGGCAAGGAATGAAGAAAGATGTTGCTGAATATGTATCATCCTGTTTAGTTTGTCAGAAGGCTAAGGTGGAACATCAAAGACCTTTAGGAATGTTGCAACCTTTGCCTATTCCTGAATGGAAATGGAATGACATAGCAATGGATTTTGTGACGGGACTACCAAAGACTCGGAAGGGTCCTGATGCCATTTGGGTAATTGTTGATCGGCTTACAAAGTCGGCACACTTTTTGCCTATTAATATTAAATACTCAATGGAAAAGTTGGCCTAAGTGTACATCAGTGAAATTGTTAGACTTCATGGTGTACCATCCAGTATTATTTCGGATCGAGATCCAAGGTTTACGTCGAGATTTTGGAATAGTTTGCAAGAAGCGATAGGAACAAAGCTACGTTTAAGTTCTGCTTACCATCCCCAAACAGATGGTCAGTCAAAAAGAACAATTCAATCTCTAGAAGATTTATTGAGAGCTTGTGTACTGGAGCAAACTGGAGGTTAGGATGAATTCTTGCCATTGATAGAATTCACATATAACAACAGTTTCCATTCAAGTATAGGGATGGCACCCTATGAAGCATTATATGGGAGACGATGCAAAACACCGTTATGTTGGTATCAAGACGGTGAGAGTGCTATGTTAGGACCAGAGATTGTCCAACAGACAACTGAGAAAGTGAAGATGTTCAAGATAAAATGAGAGTGACCTAAACTCGGCAAAAGAGTTATGCTGATAAAAGGAGAAAATCTCTTAAGTTTGAAGAAGGTGACCATGTATTTTTGCGAGTGACACCTATGACGGGTGTTGGACGAGTGCTTAAGTCCAAGAAGCTCACTCCAAAATTTATTGGGCCATATCAGATTTTACGTCGGGTAGGTCCGGTGGCATATCTGTCAAATCTTCACAATGTATTTCACGTATCACAACTACGGAAATATATTTCTGATCCTACTCATGTTATCAAGCCAGACACAGTACAGCTGAAGGAAAATTTAACCTATGAAACTTTTCCAGTAAAGATTGAAGATCGAAGGACAAAGTAACTTCGAGGTAAGGAAATTTCATTGGTTAAAATTGTTTGGGATGATGTAAGCAGGGAAGCTACATGGGAACTAGAAGAAAAGATAAAAGAACAATATCCCTATTTTTTTCTAAGGATGTGAAATCAAGTTCATCAAGTTTTGAGGACGAAACTTTTGTTAGAGGGGGAGAGTTGTAATACCCCAAACTTTCTTTTTGTTAAACAGTAATTTTGACAGTTAACAGAATTCTACTGTTTAGAGATTTTTGTGTACTATAAAATTATTTTGAATATTCCGTCTGTATATTTGATCGTTTTGAGTAATTTGTTCCGTGTCAGGAAATAATAATTTTCAGACCGGAAAAATTTTACGTAATTTAATTATTACTGAAAAGTCTTAATTATTTTACGTAATTTGATGTGATATTTGTGAGTTTTCTAATTTTTGTGATTTTATGTGTGATTATAAAATTTTTACTATTTGTGGGCCCCAGGGGGTGTATGTGAGCCTAGGTGGCCATACGTGGGCCTAAGTGGGTCCCGCAAAGTGAAATTTTGCTACGCATAAAAAAATTTGTACTGTTTAGATGGAGATAGGGGATCTTACTAAACCTGAATCTGAAAACAGTTTTAGAAAATTTCCTTTACTGTATTTTGTACTGTATTTAATTATCAAACAATAAAAATATAGTAAATCTTTCGTAGGGTTATAACAGATAAAAATAAAATTCTATACTGTTAAGTCAACATTAGTGGTTTGGATATCCACTATCGATTTAATCACCGTTAGAAATTTAATCTTGATTTAATTAACGGTGGAGATTTGATCTTAAAAGTGAATAGGATCAATTATAACCGTTGGATGGAAATTAAATCAAGGGTATAGATTTAGTCTTATAAATGACTATGACCATTATGAACCCTTGGATGTAGAATTAATCAATGGTGGAGATGGATCATTAATGACCATTGGATTTGGATTTAGATCAATGGTGGAGAATTGGCCATCAAAAATGACTACAACCATTTTGGACCCTTGGATGTAAAGTTTGAAGGTGTAATCTTGACCCTTCATTTTGAAGACACATTCAATGGTTAGGATTGCAAGCCAAAAATGATCCAATGGCTCAAATGAAGTCTTCTATCTATAACCTAAACCTAGTAGCTATTTTTAATCCAAACCATTCTTTTAATCAATGGTTAGGATGACTTATAGTGATGGTTATGAAATTTGTCACATTTGGAATGCATGAAGAGAAGGGGGACGGTTTGGAGAAGCAAGGAAGAGGGGAGACAACTTTGTGTAGGCTTTTTAGGCCAAAGAAAAAGATAAAAACAATAGCCAAGTGTCAAGACCATTTATTATTTTTTCCTATTGATCATTAATGATCATGTTTTTCAAACTTCATTTTCCACTTCTCTCCAATGCATACTACGGCCATGCATAGTCCTAAAGGCCAAATAATTCATTCTTTTACACTTCACATTATCACACCTTCACTTTTTCACTAAGTTTCAAGAAACCAACCAAAGAAAACTCCATTTCCTCTTCCAAAGAAGACCATTCGGCCAAGCACCCTAACTCTCTCCTCCATCACTCTTTAATTTCATACAACCTAGTTTCTAGAATCCTTACCTTATTCTAAACAACTTTCATGTTGAAGACTTTCTCTAAATCTTCCATCTTGAAGGACTTTTACTAAGATCAAGTTCTAGAGTTTTTGTTGGTGAAGTGTAAGGAAACTTCTTTTATTCTTTTCTTTTTCATGTTCTAAACCATGTTTGATCCATGGTTCTTCTTATTCAAGCTTGATATACTAATTTTCTTGTATTTGTTTCATGTTTAAGAACTTGTGTTGGTGGAGATCTTGTTCAAAACACAAAGTAACAAGCTTTTTGGTGGTTCTTCAAGAGGTAAGAGGGAGATCCATCTCACCAACCAAGCATGGTGGTGAGAGATGGTTTTATATTTGATGGATGGTGAATCCATGTGAGGATTCCTATCCATGGTCATGTAATAATTTATGTGTGTTATGTGCTTTGATTATTTTTGCCTATGCTTGATATGCTTTGCATGATTTACTTGTGTATGCATGCTTAGTACGATTTTTATTTGTTTATATGGTATGCTTATAATATGCACGATGATATATGTTGAATATATTATGATGGATGTATGTTGAAATAAGCAAAATTTTGGCTCCAAAGGCCATGGAGGAGGTCACGGTTTTAAACTCCCAAGACTAAAGTTATTATTGAAAATTTTTAAGAACTATGGAGTTAATTTTTAGTCCTTGGACTAAAGTAAATTTCGGTTAAGACATCAACCAATTTGGTGTTCACAAAATTATATTTTCATGAATGATAAAAATTGAATGATTAGAGAAGTAAAGAAAATAAACAAAAGGGTTTGTTTTGTAAAAAGAATGCACACAGTTTTAGGAGTTGTGTTTTCATGAATTTATTTTGTGTAGAAACAAGAATGGAATTTATTTAAGTTAGCAGAAAAATATTTCATGATTCCAATGGCCATCTATAAGGTTTTGATAATTTTAGAAAAATGTTTTGATGTTATAAAATATAAGAATTTTTAAATAAGGATATTGGAAAGGGAACTAAAGTGTTATCAAGTGGAATTTTCATAAATAAAAGAAAAGGGAGATTGAAAGTGTTGAACTTCAAATTATTTTAAAGAGAATTAATTTTTAGAAGTGATTTAGAAATATAAAAGAAAACGTTTGTAACTTAAATTTTACTAACATAGAATTTATTTATTGGGCTTTGGAAAATGTTAGGAAATTTAAAATTAGAAACAATAATTAAATCAACTAAATGTGATTTTGTAAAATTAAATCAATAAAAAGTGATTTTGAGAAAATATATTACGGAAAAGAATTTTTGACTAAGAATAGGAAGAAAATAAAGTAAGAAATTATATTATTGTAAGAAAAGTCCAAAATAATATTTTTAAAGTTAAGAAATATTTTACGAAGGGTAAGAACGGTGAAAAACAATTTACGTAACTCAAAAACGTAATTTTTAAGTTATGCGATTTGAAAAACGTTAAAATGTTTCTACGCAATTTTTTAAAGCGTTTAAATATTTTACACGATCAAAATGTTGTAGAAAATATCGCTAGGCGATTTAAAAATGAAAGAATATTTTTACACATTTGAAAACAGTAGAAAATTATTACGCGATTTTTAAACGTAACAGAAATATTACAAATCATTGTTTACGTAATAAAATATTACGTGACTGTAAAAAAAACATGACAAAAATATTTTGCGAATGAGAAAAATATGGTAATGTGATTTCACTGTTAATATACAGTAAACTTTACAGTTAAAAATCAGTATATGAATACTGTACAAGAAATTAAAAAGTTCATCTGTAATTGGCGTTAATACACGAACGCAAAACAGTATTTGAACCTGGTATGCGAAATTATGTGAGTTACCTTTGGTTAGTAATTGGTGCATTACATATGCATTAAAAATGATCCGATGGACTGTATATGGCTAATTGCCTAGGAGAAACGTACACCTCTTAAGTGGGTGCGATACGCGTAGTGTAGGTCACTCATTGACCTTGGGGGCATCGGGGTGCGGGTTGCTCACAATGGACAGTTGGTGGCTCTTCTGTACCGTGGGTTAGACCAATGCAACACACCGATGATTCGGACCGAGACACTATTCTTAATCGAGATCTAATAAAGACTATCGTGTATGTGCTAGATGTGCAAGATATAATTATAGCACTTGGTCTGAGGTATATGGTACTGACAGATCTTTTCGATCAATTTCTCTAACCTGAGTTTAGCTCCATGGAGTAGGAAATCGAGTCTATGTGTTCATGCATTAACATAAACGCTCACATCTGTGAAATATAATAGTTGTGAAATATTGATTATGACAATTATACTTTTTAAAATATCTGCTTAGTGTAGATGGCATTTTCCTGTAATTATTAAATGTTAATTTTGATTGTTAATATGTTGATGCCATATTTGTAATATGATGTGTTTATATGGTATGCTATTATGTTATCTCTATGCTACCATGTTGGTATTGGCGTAGGTGATCTCACCTCTTTGTATGTATATTTGTATATTATGTTTATAATTGGCTAAAGACATTGAGAAAGAAATAGTACAAGAAGGAGAAGAAGAACTACTTCTCACGTCTGGGAACGCAGAATTTTGAGAAGATGGAGATGCCTAGCTTTCTAGGATACGTGTAACACCCTCCGTATAAACATAGTTGCAGTCATATCGCCGCTATCGCGTCCTGCTTTCTCACGTGCACGTTTACCATGAATCATCGCCTTCCTTCAAAGACGGACAAATCATAGTACAATGGAAACCGGATGTAACCATTTCAAACAACGTTGTCTCCTTTCGGAGTCCAAGCACAGAGAGTCACACAACAAAAACAAGACAGACCTAACCACAAACCCCAAAAAGACTCTAACTGTGCTCTGATACCAACTAATGTAACACCCTCCGTAGGGCGTCACATTTTAAATAAAACATAAAACCAAATGAAATCATTTTATAAAATCTTTGAGTTTTAAAAGATAAATTTTAAAATATCTTTTTTTGCGGAAATATAAACTTACCAAAAATTATATGTAAAACAGAAATTAGATTGAATTAATTAATACACATATTATATATGTTACAAAATATCCAACAACATTTTAAAATATAACATTTACAGACTCAGAGAAACAGTAGCAAACCCAAAGAAGGTTACTATTAATAGCACGGTAACAACACTAACGAGAAAACCCAACCTACATGTTCCATTTTCTCCACCAAACTGCATCCTGTTGAAACTTGGAAGATAACACCTTGACGCCATCATCATCTTCAGAACATAGCCTCCAGTAGGTCGAAGAAACTTCCTTCGTCTACTATACGAATTTAACAAATACAACACCACAAAACAATACAGTAAAGAGGTGAGATCCCCTTTCACCAGTACCAGTACGGTAGCAAAGAATTATACGAATGACAAAGTCATTCCATACACACAGATATCACAAATACCATCATGTTATCAATTTATAAATAAATCAAATAAGCATATAATAAATAACAACATAGAATATCATGGATAAAAAATATAAGAAATAACCACATATAAGATCATAGATAAAAATAATAAAAATAATAATAAATAACAACATATAAAATCATAGGCACAAAGATAATAACAACATATAATCATAAGATCACATATAAAAGATCATAGATCACATATAAAAGATCATAGATAAAAGATCATAGTTAAAAGATAATAAAGTACAGCATATAAACATATGCAATATGACACAATCCTACTCCATGGAGCTAAAAACAAACAAACATCAGAGAGCGAATGATCCTCAAAATCTATTAGTACCACGGCTGCCCAACCAAACTATTGCACTGTCACACGTTGCGTCTATAGCCCCACGTCACATGGAATCCACCACCCAAGGCGTGGTGTAGTTCACGGTCTCACGTTGTGGCACTACAGGCAATGTACAATTAGACTTTACAAGATCTCGATTAAACATAGTGTGTATCGAGTCCACTAGTGTGTTGTCATTTACCACGGCCTAGAAGAGCAACCAACTGTCCACATATGGATTTATGCACACTAATGCCTCCAAGTCCATTCAAAATCGAACCACACTACGCTTATCGCACCGACAATACGATGTGATTCACCTCGTCAATCAATCCACCAAAAATTGGCATTAACAGTAAGTCCCACCGGACAAATACTGTTCCAAAGCCTGTACGGGTTCACCTCATAGCCCGACAGCAGAAAAATATACAGAATATATAGTTTTGGTCAATCGCGTAGAAATTTTATCGCGTTTTCACAATCTCGTCGTTTTTATAAACGTTTTTAAATCGCGTAAATTTATTTTACTGTTTTTAAAATCGCGTAGAGTTTTTAATACGTTTTCTCAATCGCGTAAGATTTTTAAATCATTTTCTTGTCCGAATTCCTTAAAAACACTATTTAAAACAAACAGAAATAATATTTAATACATTTAAACTACGTAGAATATTTTTCATACCGTATACTGTCTTTTGGACATCTTTTCTATCTTATTTGTCCGTTTTTAATATAAATTAACAGTATTATGTTTAGAAAAATTATAATAATGATTTTCTAGGTTTGCTGTCAAAAATTCTTTTTATTTTTATTACAACCAATAAATTATACTTTTAAAAATTACTAACGTGCTTCAAAACACAAGGTGAGCTATACGTTAGAAATTTTACAAAGCTACTGTATTTCTTCTAACAGTAAAAATCATTAGTTTAAACTTCTTTAAACTTAATTCTAATCAATTTATTTCTTCAAAACCCATTGTAATAAAATCCTTTTGGCATTTATTACTTAAACTTAGTTGAAAACAATTCTATAAATCAAAAAGATTTAAATTTGGCATTTTGGCCGAAAATCATTCTATGCTTTATAATTCATTCCTAATTATTTCCATACATTTGATCTCTTATAAAATTCTTGATCTAATTTATTTTTATTAAATTATCTAGTCCATAATTAGAAAATAAATTTGGATTAAAAGTATGTGACATGTTGGCCAATTTTAACAAAGTCCTTGCATTTGATCTTTAAATTATTTTTCATCTTTTAAATCAATGTCAAATTCATTGCATCACCTAAATTCATTAAATTACTATCAGGCCTTATCATGTAAGATATACTAAATAGGGCCTTAGGATTAAGATTATTATTTTTCTTCCTATTAGGAGTGGAAATAAGCTAGGCTAGACTTTGACTAAATAGGCCTAGGCCTATTTTTTAACAAATCGGCCATAGCCTGGCCAGTCACCTATCATAGGCTTTTTTTGGGGGCTTGGCTTATCCTATTTATGAACACCAAAAAGTATGACCTGACCTATAAACCTATTTAAAGGCCTACATTACATGAATGTCTTCATTACAAAAAAAAAAGCTCAAGTTACTATATAGTTAAATAGGTTTTTCTAAAAGCCTAAGCTTTAATTATTTGCTAAATAGGTTAGGTCGTAAGCTCCTAATAGGCCGTCTAACCCATTCCTACCCTAGGTGGAAGTATATAGATCATTTAATATTTTAGAGTATGTAAATCAATCATGTGTGCAAAATTGAAGTTCTAAAATCTTTTAAGTGAACATGAAAGCACAAAAGCTAGAAACCCCAGACCAAGGAGAAGGTTTACTTATTATCCTCATTTTTTCTCTCTTTTCCTCCTTTCTCCCCCATCCTAACATACTAGAAACTTCTAGGGTGGTAGATCCAAAATCCCAAGACTACTTGGTATGCTGAAGTAGGTACTTAAGAATGAGTTTCAATGGCTAATAAACTAATACGTTTCTAAGTATATCTTGCATAATTATCAGAAAACTCACTACACTCTTAGAATTTTGATCACTTATGGTTATTAAATTTGTCTATCTTTTGAACTATTCTAATGTGTGTATTGAAGTGTGTTAGAACTCAGAATTCAATTCAAATATGGAAAACACTAGCTTTAAAAACTTGACTCTTCAAAAAGTTCATGAAAAGCTACTAAAAAAGACATGAGAAAACTTGATTAGAATACCTATCAGAAAGTATATAAGAAAATCATCATAAAATTGCAATCAGAAAACTCTTCAAGGTCAAAAGTCAAAGTTGTGTCTTCTGACTTACATTGAGTCCAGTCACCAAACAAGCCTCCTAGTCACAATGAGAATGTTGGAATGCTATCAAAAAGCACATCAGAAGAAGACAAAATAATTGCTAGTTTCTTGATACACCAGAAAAGTGAATAGATGCATTAAATGCATTTTTAACGGCTAGAATTCATCCAAGGCTATAAATTGAAGCTCATTTGAAGCATTTAAGGCTAGAAGACTTAGTTGTTGAAGTGATATTATTACTGAGAAAAATGCTGATATTTTTTTATCTTATTCTCAACTTTCTAATTCCTTTCTGATATACTAAAAGTTTTTCTACTCATACTTCCTTGTATATTCTTAGTAGAAGGAGGATAGTTTTCTCTAATTTGATTTGTAATATCCACTCTTGGAGTGTTAGTTAGCGCAAACACAAACTCATACAATATTTCTTTGTAACCTAACCCATTAGAGGTCTAAGTTTGAACCTGGAGAGGCTAGGTGAGAAAAGAATACTCATTTGAGCCTAGAGAGGCTAGGTGTGAAAAGAATACTTGTTTGTATCTGAGCTTAGAGAGGTTGTGTTGAAAAGAATACTGTGATAGTGAAAATCCTTTAGTGGGGACTGCAAGTAGGCAAGTGGTTGGTCGAACTAGTATAAATCCTATGTGTATTGCTTCTCTGCCCTTTCTCTTTATTTTCTGAGTTTGCTATTAAATCAGTTTTCTAAACTTTAAGCTTAACGAGTTTTCTAAACTTCTATAAGTTCAATATGATAAAGAGATAGGTTTGTGAAAACTATTTTTCTTATTAAAGACTATATCAGTAAGTTTTTCATATTATTATGAGAAGTTTATCTTAGCATTCTCTAAGTGTTTTTTAAACTTTATTACCTTTCTGATTACTACTTAACTTAGTTACTAACAATTCTTATCATCTAACTTTCATACTTGAGAAAGTTGTTTTAAGTTTTAGAAAGTGTTCAAAAAAGGATTTTAAAAAGGCACAATTCAACCCCCCCTTTTGTGCATTTTGACACCTTTATTTAGTATCAGAGCTTAGCCTCTGGGTTGAGTGCCTAACAAACGAAGAGGAAAGGTCCTTGGAGAAATAATGGCAGATCTGAATCCTTTCATAGTTGAAGCATCCTCAGTCAATATGCCACTAGCTTTTAGTGGTGAAGATTACCACTACTGGAAAGACAGGATGAGGCTCTTTATTTAGTCTGCTCACATTGATATGTGGGATATTATCGAGATTGGTCCCTATGTTCCAAAGACTACTACTGATGATGGTACTGAGATTAATAAATCGAAACAAAGATGGACTGATGCTGAGAAAACAAAATATCAAGTGAACTCTAAAGCTAAATTCTTTCTCACTTGTGCTTTAAGAATAAGTTAATATGACAAGGCCCATGGTTGTGAAACTGGTAAAGAGATATGGGATACTTGGCCATTGCTCATGAAGGCACTGACCAAGTAAAAGAATCTAAAATCAGCATGTTGGTTCATCAATACGAACTCTTTAAAATGCATGAACATGTGACTATTGATCAAATGTTTGGAAGATTCCAAACTATTGTCAATGGTTTGAAATCTCTTGGAAGAACCTATAATAACCAAGATCATGTCAGAAAAATTCTAAGAAGTCTTCCAAAAATATAGAGACCTAAATTAACTACAATATAAAAAGCTAAGAATCTAAGCACTCTCAAATTAGATTAGTTACTTGGATCTCTCAACACATGAGTTAGAGTTTGCTGAAGTTGAAGAGGGCATACCAAAGAGAGGAAAATCTATAGTTCTCAAGGTTAATTAGAAAAATGGAAAATTTGTATCTCAATCCATTACTTTCAATGTTGCTGAAGAATCAGAAGATTCTGATGAATTAGAAGATGAGAATTCTGGTGATGATGAGCTCTCCTTCATCTCAAGGAAGATCATAAAGATGTGGAGAAAAATAAGAAAATTCAGAAAAGGATTCTCAGCAAAGAAAGGTAATCAGAAAGGAGAATCCAATGGCCAAGACAAAAGTCAAGTAATTTGCTATGAATGCAAGAAACTTGGTCACATCAGAACAAAATGCCATATGCTCTAGAAGCCTTCTAAGAAGTTCAGAAAGAAAAGAAGTATGATCGCAACATGGGAAGACTTGGATGAGTCATCACTAGATAGTGAGGATGAGAACACTGAATTAGCATTCATATGTCTAGTTGCAAATACTGACAATAAAGAAGAAAATGAGGTATATAATTCTGACCTATCTTTTTCTGAACTTCAAGAAGCTTTTGATAAACTTCTATATGGTTCTAAGTTTCTTTCTTTAAAGTATTCTTCTCTCAAGAAAACCTTTCTAAAGCTTACTAAAGATTTTGAAAAATAGAAACTTGAGAAAGAAGCCTTAGAAATTGAGAATGTTGAGTTAAAAGATGAGAATAGTCAACTAAAATTACTTTCTAAAAGTAACTCAGTAGACCTTTCTCATAATGACTCTAAGAAACATTTCGATGAAGTTGAAAAACTTCAACAGAAAGTCCTTGATCGCATCTCAAATCTAGCCAAGTCTGTTAATGGCACAAAAAATCTAGAAATGATGTTGGGAAAACAACAGTGCACATTTGACAAAGCTGGACTAGGATACAAGGAGCATCACAAACAAAAATATCTCAAGAACTTCTTTGTAAAGGCATCATCTAAGTATGAGAAAACTGTACTTACTATCATAAACATGGTCATACTGTTTCTGCATGCTTTAAGAGAAAGAATGATCAGAAAGCTTCTGGTCATCAGCAAACTAACAAGAAAGGACCTAAGCTGGTATGGGTACCTAAACAGTTAGTAACTTCCACTGTAGGTATGCTTGAAAAGCAAGAAACACAAAGTAAAATAGTATTTGGACAGTGGTCATTCAAGGCACACGATAGGAGACCAACTCATGTTCCTTAACCTAAAACCTATAAGAATGGTGAGAAATTCTTCACCCTCTATTAATAATATGTTGTTAGTTGATGGTTTGAAACATAATCTACTTAACATAAGTTAATTATATGATAGTAGATACAATGTTTCTTTTAACAAAGCCATGTGTGTTGTGAAAGATTCTAAAAATGACTCCACCCTCTTTATTGCCAAGAGGTATGAAAATCTTTATTAGGCTAATCTAGAAGAGTTAAATAGTCAAAATGTAACATGTCTAGTTTCTATGGATGATGAGAAATGGGTTTGGCATAAGAGACTTGGACATGTTAACACAAAACTACTTTCTAAACTTGTGAAAAATGATCTTATAAAGGGACTCCCTAAGATCAAATTTGAAAAAAGACTTGTTTTGTAAGGCATGTCAAAAGAGAAAGCAAACCAAAGCATCTTTTCAATCTAAAAATATGGTTACTACTACAAGACCCATTGAGCCGTTACATATTGATCTATTTAGTCCTACTAAGACTACTAGTCTTGGTGGTAAGAAATATGGTCTAGTCATTAAAAAGGTTTTTTTTTGTGATAACTAGCATTTGTATATGCACGATGCACGAGATAATAAAAGTAATAAAAATTTATGAATAATTAAAATTATCTAATTAATTTTAAATAAGTGTTTTAATAATTTCACATTAAAAGATAGCTGATAAATACTTTCAATACAAATAATAAGTATTTATTAAGGTTAATTGATGTGTATGAAACAACATCATATTTTGTTCTTGTTTTATATGCATTTTTATGCATTTTAGTTATTTTACTTTTCTTTTTTATTTGTTTTTCCTTTAGTTCGGATAACTGCGGTATTTGTGATGTTGTTGTACAGGATTGGTGTTAAATTGACCTCGAAATGTATGGAAAGTTTGCACGTTTGAAGTTGGAGCTTTACAGATAGCAAATTGGAGTTAAAGGTTCATTCCAAAGAGATCCACGACTTGCCCGTGGAATTTTCCCATAGTCATGGCACCCTATGAAGCACTTTACGGGCGACGATGCCGAACACATTTGTGTTGGTATCAAGATGGGGAAAGGATGACCATTGGACCTGATCTTGTGCAACAATCTACGGAGAAGGTGAAGATGATTCAGGAGAAAATGAGGACAACTCAGAGCCGACAGAAAAGTTATGCTGATAAGCGGAGACAACCTCTTGAATTTAAAGGTGAGCATGTGTTTTTGCGTGTAACACTTACGACTGGTATCGGAAGGGTTATCAAATTCAGAAAACTCACTCCTAAATTCATTGGACCTTATCAAATCATTCGTCGAATAGGTCCTGTAGCCTACCAGATAGTTTTACCACCTCCAATCTCCATAATATATTCAATGTGTCTCAATTGAGAAAATATATTCCTGATCCAACACATGTCATTCAACCTGATGAAGTACAACAGAAAGATAATTTGACATATGAGACGCTTCCTGTTAAGATTGAGGACAGGAGAGTGAAACAACTTCGAGGGAAGATGATTGTAATGGTAAAGGTAATATGGAATGAGGTAACGGGAGATGCTACTTAGGAGCTAGAAGATAAAATGAGGGAGCAGTACCCACATCTTTTCTAAGGTATGATAAATTTCGAGGACGAAATTTTTGTTAGCGGGGGAGAGTTGTAACACCCCAATTTTTAGTTAATTACATTTTTGCCCTAATTGTATTGTTTTCTATTTTCTGTGTGTTATAAAATTAATTTGACTGTTTCGTAACTGTATTTGATTATTTTGTGTGATTTACTCCAAGTCAAGAAAATAATAATTTTTGGGCCGGGGAAAAATCTTGTTTGATTATTTGGAGCTGGGAATCTTACTAAACCCAATTCCGAATAATACGTATATCAATCTTTTAATTTTTAGGATTTTTCTGTATAATAAAAATATTTATCATACAGAAAAGTCTGTGGGACCCACGTTTGGCTTGTAGGACCCACAATTGTTTTGTGGGGACACACGTTTGGGTTTGTGGGACCCACTTTTAGGAAAAGTTTACCAACATAAATGGCTTGTAAAATTCTAAACCAAAAGGTTGAAAATCCATAAAAATGGTTAGATTTAGTAGATTAGTTAGTTTAAAATCTAACTTAATGGAATAATTAGTCTAAAACCTAATTAAGTTAATCTAAAAGGTTTAAGTGATAATTAAATGGATTAAACCTAATTACCTTTTCATCAAATTTTAGTTAGCCAATGTACAAGTATAATTAAGAAGGAGATTAGTGTTTCTAAATAAATAGATGATTAACTAAAATACAAAGGAACCTAGCTAATTATTAATTGAAACAAACTAGGAGGACTTAAACATAAATAGGTTTATGAAATCAATCAAATTTTGATTGAATTTTCTATAGCAATTTCGGCCTTATGCTCTCATAATGCAACCAAGAAGATGCTAGAAGCTTAGTCATCCACCATTCAATCCATCAATGGCCATTAGTAAGTCTAGTTGGTCAACAAAGGAGACAAGCTCCATAATTGATGCTCTACGGCCATGCATTGTGGGGGGGGGGGCTAATATTCACTTCATAATAATTCATTCAATGTTCTAACTTATTCTCTTCTATCTCTTCCTTTCATGAACTTAAAGAAAACTTCAACATTTCTCTCCACACACCATTCGGCCATCACACACAAATCCTACTTCCACTCATCAAAATTTTTATCTAACATCATTTCTTAAACCTAAACCATATTCTAAGAACATCTCTAATTGTGAGTTTTCACAAAATCATCCATTTGGAGCTTAGAAAATCACTTTGAAGTTTCTTTCCTATAAGGTGAAAATTCTTGTTTCTTGTTTCTAATTTGATTTTTGATGTTCTAAGCCATGATTGATCCATGGTTTATCTTTTTCAAACATAATTTATGACTTTATAATTTGTTTAAGCTTGTTAGGATTTTTGTTGAAGCTACACAAAATTTCTAAAGAGGAGTTCAAGGAGATCTTGTCTTCCTTATAGGTAAGAGGGAAATTTAATCTCATCAACCATGTGTGGTGGTGAGAAAATGGATGTAATTGTGGTGAAGAATCCATAAGGATTCATTCACTTGGTTGTTTGTTGTCTTTTCTATTTGTGATTAATTTTGTGTGCATGTTTATTGTCATGTTTATTGTCTTTTCTATTTGTGATTTATTATGCATGCAAGCATGTCTATAGCTTTGATATTTTGGTATGTGTTTTATGATTGCTTTAATATATGGTATGTGTTCATAGATATATGATATCTATTGTGATATGTGAATAATATGTTAAGATTTGCATAAGTGTTCCAAAGAACACATAATGAAGAGCTCACGGTTTTTACTATGAAAAAAGAGAACCAAAATATTCTCAACTATTTTTGGAAAGGATGACTTAATTGATTTGATTAAGTTAATGGATTTTACAATAATTTAGAGGATGGAAAATAATTTAAAAATGATTTGTACAAAGAATGGTGGAATTCGGTCAAAAATGCTTTTTAATGTATAATTAATTCAAAATTTATTTTCTATGTGTAGACTAGTTAGTTAACTTAAAAAGAATTCATTTACAATGGATTTTCAAGAACCAAATAAGTAAACAAATTTTTATTAGAAGTCTAGTATAGAAAAGAAATAAATTTTAGACACTTGAAAAATACTTACCTTTGAGTTTTAAAGTATGTTAGCAATTTTCACAGTATATTTTATGGTTATAATTAAATAAAGGAATTTTTAAATGGAATACGTAGAAAATATCACTTAGTGGATTTTCTAAACGAAATGTTGTCAAAAATTGATTAATAATGAGCAAGTATTGAAAAACGCTCAAAATGACATTTAGAAAGCAAGGAAATATTTTACGTAGTTAAAGAATAAAATTAACTGTAGAAGAATTTATTAAAATCGAATTTTTGAGAAAAACATCAAAAATTATTACTTAGAGTAATTTTTGTAAGAAAAATGAAAAATAATGTCTAAATAATATTTTTAGTTTTGGAAAGTTTCAAAATTTAATTTGGAGTATCAAGAAATATTTTATACAGTGAAAAACAGTAGAAATAGCTTACGCGTATTTAAAATAATGATTTTTTTAACTACGCAATTGAGAAAACGTTGAAAAATATTTACGCGATTGAAAAACATTTGTCAAATGTGACGTAATTGTGAAAATGCGATAAAATATTTACGCGACTAATGGGAATAGTAATTTTTACTGTCAGGCCAAAGTGGTGGACCCGGACATGTTAGGAAATAGTACTATCAAGTGTAACATCCCGAAAAGTATCTTTTTAATTATAAATAATCATTTTATAATATTCTTGATTTTTAGGAATTTTTCTGGAATTTTTCGGAAACGACGAATATTTTAATATATTTCTCGTTTTACGTGCACACTGAGCTGAGAATTGTTGAGGTCAGTGTAACGCTCCGGAAATTAATTATTTTACCACAAATAGTCATTTTCTAATATTTGTGATTTATGTGAATTCTTTCGAAATTTTTCAGAGACGACGAATATTTTAATATATTTCTCGTTTTGCGCGAGTATTGAGCAGAGTCGGAAAAATGACTGTAATACTTCAAAAATTGGGAAATGATTAGACGAATAGTTGTTTTACAATATTTGCAATTTTTGAGAATTTTCTGGGATTTTTCTAGAAACGTTGAATATTTTAATATATTCCTCGTTTTGCATGCACACTGAACAGAACTGGAGAAACGCGATGTTTTCTCCGTGAACCTGGAACTATGGACACGTCGATAGGGGATCTTACTAAACTCGAGGGTAGACAGTTTACGAGGTTCTACGTTTTTCGAAAAATTTTAACAGATAAAATAAAATAATACTGCGTGAAATTTATCTGTCAGATTAATTAAATACTGACTTCTGTTAACTGTAACTATTATCCATTGGATAATAGTATATAATAAAAATCCTATCACATTATCTTAATGTAATCTACTTTATGTCTAATCAACTCACTTTAATTCAAATTTAATGTAAAATAATCAAAGCTTCTTTGAGAAGCTTTGACCAAACAATGACCAAGAAGCCCTTAGCTTCCAAGGGAAGCCAAAACACTCTCACTTCTCTCTCTCTATGCACGGCAGCAGCAGCCCAAAACAAGGGGGAAATTGATTTGCTTCATTTAGTTAATTACACCACACAAATTCATTTAACCTAAAAACACTTTCTCTCTCTTCTTCTTCTTCTTCTTCATTCTTCATTTTGCTTTCTCCTCCTTCTCTCTACAAGAGCTACGGCCAGCCCTCTTCTTCCCCACTCAATCTTCACAAAATTTTCATCCAACTACATTTTCTTAATCCTCTCCCTCTCCTAAACACCTTTCTTGCTTGGAGCATCTTGAAATTCCACCATTTTCACCATCTTCTTCAAGCTTCAAGCTTTGAGTTCTTGGGTAAGATTTTTTATTCTTCCTTCCCTCTCTTCATTTTCGTGTTCATGGTCCTCTTGATGACCATCCATGCTTTATTTTTCAAGCATTGGTGTTGTTTTAACCAAGTTGAAATTTCTAGGGTTTTGGTGGCACCCAATCCGAATTTGCAAGGAGTTTCTTGGT
Organism: Ormosia emarginata; assembly: GCA_029884605.1. Taxonomy (NCBI): domain Eukaryota; kingdom Viridiplantae; phylum Streptophyta; class Magnoliopsida; order Fabales; family Fabaceae; genus Ormosia; species Ormosia emarginata. The sequence goes on along the minus strand of JAQQTP010000074.1, from coordinate 25,734,875 downwards.
GGTTCTTCTTGATTTCTACACTTAGGTAAGAGGAGGACACTCCTCCTCAACCTCTATTAGCATTTAGGAACCTTGATTGTGTTGTTTGTGGAAAAACCCTAATGAGGGTTATCCTTTGATTTTGTGATTAGTATGCTTATATGTTGATTTTATGGAGTTCATGACCTTGATTGGATTGATTGTGTATATTGATATATTGGATTGGATTGGATGGCTTGAAATGGAAGAAAATGAATTTGGAATGGCTCTTGGGTGGCCACGGTTTTGAGGTTTAAATTAATGTGTTCTTTGTGAACAAATTTTAATAAGTGAATGGTTAAATTAATCAAGTGTGTAGTATAAAATCAATGGAAAGGAAAATTGAGGATTGAACCCTTTAGGGAGGCCACGGCCTCTAGGGCAAATTGGGACTTAAATATGTAAATTTTGGTAATCTTAGAGATTGGAAAAATTGAATGGTTAAAACATAGATAATAGATTAGTAAATTAGTAAATTTGGAAGAATGAAATAAAATCGGAGATTCATAAATTTTAAAGAACCAAGAAATGAACTTGTCATGAAGCTTGAGAAATTTTACAAGAGCAAGAACAAGAGAGTGTGAGATCTTGAGACCTTAGAATAACCTTCTAAGTGTATGAGGATAGCTTGCTTTAGAAAAACTTAATTGATTTTGAGGACTTACTTAGTGATAGATTCTTGTAAGAATGGCAAATCTTGAATAAGAATGCATAACGGATCTTAAAAATGTATTGCCTTATTTGATTTCAATATTGTGATATTATGGGTCCATTTGAGTGACCATTTGTATATTGATGCTCTCTTGGCAAATTGTGGCATATTATGGAATTGTATGAAATTGATGATCATACATGTTCATGCATAGAGTCTTATGCATTATGAATGTCTTGTGAACTGTTGTAAGGCCAAGTTGCCTAGGAGATTGAACACACCTTAGTGCGGGTGCAAGTAGACTAGTGTAGGTCATGTTATGACCTTGGGGGCGTCGGGGTGTGGGTCCTTCACAATGGGTAGTTGGTAGCTCTCCTACCCATGGGGTAAACTGATGCAAACGCACCGACGATCCGGATCGAGACACTGTCCTATATCGTGATCGAGCGTGGAATGTCAGTACAATGCCTAGATGTGCACGTGAGAATTATTGATTTTAGCACTTTGGCCGTGGCAGCCGAGTTACAGACATGTCCCCTGATCTTTCTCTCCGACTGTTTGTGTCTAGCTCCATGGAGTAGGAATTTGGGAAAGCATGCATGTGCATCATGAAATAATCTGTCATTGTAAATCATTACTTTCCGTAACTGTGAATTGTCTGATCATTACTATATTGAACATCTTCCTGGAATTATTTATTTGCTTACTGTTGGATCTACTGTTTATTAATTGGAAATGCTGTTTTGAATTGCTATTTGAGCGCGTTGCGCCATTTTGTTTCTGGCTGCTATAATTGGTAATGATGGTAGGATGTCTTACCTCTTTCTTGTATTCCTATTATTTGCTGCTTGTGTGTATACGGTATCTACCGAAGACGACGGCAAGGAGGTTAAACCCCCTGATTTCCCCGGCTTCTGGCCAGATTAAGACTAGCATCCACAGAGGAAGATGGAGGCACGCATGCGTGGATTTCTAGGCAATGTGCGTCTGACCTTCCTCGGAGGGCCGGAGTGTTGGCACATCAACTTGAGTTCCGACCGCTGTGTCTATTTGGGAGATGTGTCGATTGCTTTAGCCTGGAGACGTCATGAGACGCTGGTTTTCACTTGCTATGTCAGCCTGCGCCTGGAGTTTTACTTGCCCATTCGGGAGATGTTGGGTGACTGTTACTACACCCCGCAGGAGGACTCTTTTGATTCCACTGCTCAGGCTCCTGCCCATGCCTCTGTGGTTCCGATGGAGGTTTCCTCGGACGAGGAAGATCCTGCTGAGGACCCTGATACGGTCCCTCCTCCTCTGAGGGACTGATTTTACTGGTAGCTGCTGATGGCTGCCAACGTTTTATTTTGGGGGCCTGATGTATTATTTTTGGTGGGCTGTATATTTTGATATTCCGAGGGGATGTATGTGTATGATTCCTTTGGGCTGGTATAGTTTTGCTTTTTAGAAATTTCCAAGCTTGTATCTAAAGTACAGTTGATATTCAAATATATATATATATATGCGTATTATTCAGATGTGAGTTTTATTTCCTATCTTACTCTTTACTGTTGTTCAAGTTTCGTCACTTAGTTTTATTTATTAATTAAAAAAATATATATACTGCCATTTTTACTCACGTATTAAAGCATCGATCAAGTTAACCTTAAACTAAATGAACCGGGTCTTAATTCAGAAAAATTTTATTTTTCGCATTTTCATTTATGTTTAATAATGTGACGTTCCCTCTCCAAAAAGGGGCGTTACATTAAGTGGAGACATACTATTTTTGGAATTATTGATACTAAGGGTATTTTTGTAATTATGGTGACAATGAGGATATTTATGTAATTATGATTCATGGTGATACTGAGGGTATTTTTGTAATTATGGATTATTACATACATAGAGTGGTATGTCAATTTGGTTGAAATTGACGATTGACTGACGAGATGAATTACACCGTGTTACGGGTGTGATAGGCGTAGTGTGTTCATGTGGAGAACTTGGAGGCGTTAGTGTGCAGTAGATTCCACATGTGGACAGTTGGTAGCTCCTCTGGGCCGTGGTAACTGAAAACACACACTAGCGATCTCGACAAACACTATTCTTAATCAGGATCTATTGGGGACTGTCTGGTACTATGTCTGGACGTATACGATGTATTTGACTATGTACCATTCACACGACGTATTTGACTGTGTGCTATTTACACGACGTATTTGACTGTATAATAGTTGGTTGAGGCAGCCTGATGTACGGACATGTCTACCGGATCATTCTCTCTAATGTTTCTGTTTAGCTCCATGGAGTAGGAAATGAGTCTGAGTACATGACATATTTAATCTGCATCACTGTGTGAACAATTATAATTTGATTTATGATATTTTGCATATGTGATAATATGAATTGTTATATTAACTGTTATATTTGTTTGTATTATCGTTTTCTTTACTGCTATACTGGTAATGATGTAGATTGTCTCACCTCTTTGTATATATTTTCTGTATTATTATTTATGTTCCGTAAAGTCGTTGAGGAAGTAGAAGAGGAGTAACTGTTGGATTGTCAATACAACGAAGAGCAGCAATCGAGTGACCAGTTCGAGGAAGGCGAACCTCGAGATCATTCATATCATATGGATTGATTGCAACGTGGTATGGTGTTATCAGAGTATTTCTGTCTTCCAATGATCTTCCTGAGGAGGATTCTTCGGAGGATCAGAACTTTTAGTGTTATGCTTGGGCTAGTTTATGGTTTGCTTTAAACCAGACAGTTTACTGTTTTTAATTAACTAATTTATAATATGTAAAGTATTTGTACCTATTAAAAACAAAATCATATGTATAATTATGGTGTGTATTGTAATAGTTTGTTTTATGTTATGTTCTGTTTCTTTTATTTTATAATATAATGTTAAAAAAAATATTTTTACAACCTATATTATTATATATTATGAAATAATTTATAACTTGGGTAAATGTTTTATTATTATTGTTTGTAAATGTGACATCCCCAGTAGGGTGTTGCAGTGAGCTTCACTAGAACAAGGTTTGACTGTTAGCTTCATTAAAACAAGTCACAAACTCAATTCAATATTCAATAGAAGGAAAAACATAAATTGAAAGCAAGGAACTCTATTTTTACTTGGTTTGGTCGTGAATCATACCACCAAAAACACAACCAAAAATAGAATTTTTCATTCAAAAATTCATAAAAGAAAAAGAACAAGATGTAAGCATGCATCCCCTACCGCTTTCCTAGCTTATCAAGCCTTGGTTCCTTGAATTTTCTTCTCCTTCCTCTTCACCTTGCCTTCTTTTTCTCTTCTCATTTTCTCTTTTCTTTTGGCCATTTCCCTTGCTCTGTTTTTGGGCTGTTGGAAGACGTGAAATGGGAAGCAAAAATGCAATGAGAAAAGTCAAATAATGATAAAGATGAAGCAAAGTGGTATGGCGGTGGAAGTCCAAAAGAATGAATAAAAAATTTATACTGAAACTTTTGTATCTCGTAGGAATACTTTAATCTTCTAAAACTGAGTTTTCAAGTACCCATAAGTGGTATGAAAAATTTTAGGACTCAACTTAGTCGTTGTACCATTTTTTTTATAATTTTTTATATACTACTATTTATCAGTTAAGTTTCATTACTCTTCCCTAAGTTAAAATAAACCTATGAATTAAGTAAATTTGCTTAATGATACTTAAATTTGGTTAATGATACTTACTTTAATTCATAATTTATACCAAAATATTCTTCATATTTTACTTGTCATCTCCATGTAATTTTATGATTTTCTGAGGTACTTAGTTGTTCCATTTATTCATCTTCAATATCCTTAAAAATATTAAACTAACTCAGTTGATTCTCTAAAATTTACTATAACTCATATCAATCATTTATGACTAAGAAATATATTTTTCATATTTATTTCCATAATATCAGCTGTTTATGCAGAAACTTTAGTTATTCTTCATATTCAGTGTTATAGAATTAAGTTCAAATTAGTCCAGAAGGTTACCCGAATTAATAAATAACTTATACCAGAGTTACTGAGTTTCTATAATTCTGATTATGACTATTAAGTTAGGGAGGATGTTACAAAGAACATCTTTTTAAGTTTTGCTAAGTGTGTTCACAAGGCTTAAGAAGTTCACTAATAAAGATATTGATTCATAATTTGTTTGTTCATTTATTATTTGACACAAACACATATCATTTACACAAACCTTATCATTTTATACTAAAAACACTAACTTTTAAATTTGACTGACTATAGAAAAATTGAGAAAGATTAATGATATACAAATTTCTTGTTAACAATGTGCATTGTTTGATTAACGGACTAATAATCAATTACTAAAAACTTATACATCATTAATCGGTGCAAAAATAATTTTATGTGTGTGTGTGTATTTATATATACACACCCTAAACTTATATGTATACACACACGTTTATTGCACTCTCTTCTTTTCCTTCAATTCTTCTCTCTCTTTTATTTAAATATAGGATCCCTTAAACATGTGATCTTGAGTTTGATTCTTGAATTTATGTATATAAAAATAATACTTTTTTTAGGGGTTCTCACTTAAACACATGACCGTACTTTGAGATATTAGTCTATCATATATCAAGTTAAGAGATACTCCAAAAAAATCAAAAAAATCAATATGGGCTTTTTTGGTAGGGTGAAAATAGGCTAGCTTTGCTTAAATAGTTATAGGTCTGAGCTTGACATATTATCTATTATAGGCCTTTTTAAGACTTGATCTGACTTGTTTATAAAAATATTAAAGTTTAGTTTGACCTGAAAACTAATTTAAAAACTTACATTACATGAAGTCCTTCATGTAGACCAATAAATTTGAACTTTTTAATTTTTAAATAATTATAACCTTTAATAAAACTTTCTCAATATTTTGTATAAAATAAATATATTATACTAATATGTATAATAAATTATGTAAGTATTATGAGTTCTTAATTATATATAAATAATAAATAAAGGGGCTACACGGTAAACTAAATAGGCTTTTTTTTTTTTTTTTAACTCAAGATTTAGTCTATATAGTTAAATAAGTCTTTCTAAATATCTAAGTCTATCTTGTTTATTAGACTAGTCTTAAGTAGGCCAAAAATAAGTAAGGTCGTAGACTCCTAATCGGCCACCGCACTTATTTTTACCCCTACTTCTTAGGTCTTTTTTTTAAAACAAATACATATAATTCTTAAAGTTATTTTATTTTTTTAAATTTTTGACATATAATGAGACTGAAAAAATAAAATAACTTTTCTATAAATAGCTACACATAATTTTGAGATTTTTAAATATCTTTATAATATACAACTTTTCCCAATAAGTCGTACAAGCTTCCATTCTTTATTCTCAGCCATTGATTTAAAGTCCCAAATCAATGACTTCCTTTGCATGGACCATCCATGGTCACTAACATTTTAGGAATATATTCAAGTTTCCGTTAAAAAGGTGAAGAGAAGAATCAGACCCCTTTCTCCCACCGTCGGCATTATTTTCAGTCCACATATTACTCCGAAACAACTTGACAGACTAACTCAGATTTCAGGACCCAATCCATCATTTAAATACATCGAACTAGATTAGCCCATTGGTCGTAACCATTCGACAACTCTCCACAATTCTGATACGATTAGAGGAAACTACAGTTAATCACAGCTACAAATTTCTTTTAAATTTATGACTACGTATGGGTAGATAGTTGCTTAAATAGGTTAGATAGTTAATCAAAATACAGTGAAACAAGAGATTAAGCAGGGATGCATTGTTGGTTAAATAAATTTGAAAGTAAGTTAATTCAAGTGATGTTTGAGTATGTTAAGTAGCAATTCTAATTGTTGCTGTGCTCGATGAAATGATCATGCCAGGTTATTGATACAATTACCAGATTATCAATCATGGCTGTCAAAGGCATGCAATGACATTTTACTACCACATCTTCATTGTTGATCCCTGTACCAAAATTGTTGATCTTGCATGGCAAACCATTCACATCACATACTTCACTAATGGCTATAACTTCCTAAATCATCAGCAAGGAAATGCTAAGCTCATAGTCATCAGGTTCAGGTTCAATTGTTAACCGCAATCTATTTGGTACACGTTATAATTGCAATTTGGTTGACTAGGGCAATTACACCCAAGTCTGGTAGTTCCTCTTTAAAATTTTGGCTGTTCTTAAATCTCACATAGGTAAAACATGGAGACTGACATCCCACAAGACTCAGAATTGTAACAATTCAAAGACAGTCGTGCACACATTGCCAGAAAAAACTGAAAATGGCAAACGAAATCAAAACACTGTTGTGTCCACATACAGAAGCGTTGTTCTTCTCATCAGTCACAACTGCAGCCCACCATAACTGGCGTTATACTAAGAACCTCGCCCATCAAGAGGAAACGCCAGAGAAACCTTACAATGGCAGTTCCTCACCAAAAAGGTATACAACGTATTAATTCAAAAGACCATGTTGAATATCAAACTGTGGTAGGTCAAATCATCCAGCATAAAGAAGCAAAAGTAAATGGCAGACTACTTGCAATAATATGCCAATTGGCAGCTACCTCTCCTTTTAACAGGAGGAGCTCTTAAAGCAAATATCACGTAAGTTACCAGAGCTAAGTAGCTAACAACATAATCAACAAAGGTCATAACCGCAAAACATTCAAACCCAGGACCCGTGGAATTGGTGTTAAATTAAATGGAAATGGGGAGAGGGGATAAATTTTTCAACATCTAAAAAGGTTATCCTTCTAGATGCTAAACAGCTGCTAGGACCTTACATAGAAATAAGCTTTCAAGTTCAAAATCTATAATTCCTGTTCTACATTTGAGAAGATGTAGAATAAACATCAACAAAAAGGGCCTCAGATCCTCTGTTCCCTCTCCTTGTCGCACCAACTAAGATAGATATGCAATTCTTTTCTTAGTCGGTAGTATTTAATTTGGGTAGACAGGACGGGGAGATAAACGGATTTGAATCCCCAACAAAAGACTCATACACGATTAGGTTGAGCAGTTCTTTACATGATTTTGTTTTGATTGGTGGAACGGGCAAGGGGAGACAGTCATGTTCAATGCTCAAAAAAGCATAGGAATTAAGGTTTAAGTCATAAATCAACTTTTTACTTATCTATTCAAATCCCTTTCCCTTTTCTTATGCAAGGAAAAAACCCAAAAGCCCAACTTCTGTAGAAAAGATATAAATACCTGCCAGAAGTATTTGATGCGGGCTGTCAACCCCTTATAAGTTAATAAAAATAAATGCCATTAGAATTTGAGATGCGCACATCACAAGTGGTGATAATCAATGAAACAGAACTATGTAGCCAGCTGGAACCCACAACCATTCAAAACTTAAATTACCAGAAAGGGGCAGCCAGGTACTACATCCCAGTGAATGCAGAAGCACAAAACCAATGAAGCAGTACCAGAGGACACCTCAACACAGAAGAAAAGTATATACTTTAGAAAGATCTGGAACTCTCTTCAACAAATTAGTAGCAACAACCTTAAAAAGACAATTACCTGCAACAAAACTACAAGTATTCTGCAAAGTTAAAAGAAACATAAGCTGCGAAACCAAGAAAGTAACTAAGCCAATCCAAGAGTAAAAACTCAGGGCATTGCCCAACAAAACAGACTCATACTGCAGTCCAAGCACCAGCAGATTAACAAAATATCACTATCCTCTTAACAATCGCAGTTACCAACTCTTAAAAATCAACTTCTGCTTCGGCGTCGCTCCCTAAGGCCATTTCTGCATATCATTTAGAAGCACCATATGTCAGTACAAACGCACAACAATGAATAATGATTGCAGAAATAACAACTTGGCAACTCAAACAAAATAATCTTTAGATAATAACTTGAGCAAAACATTTTAGAACATCTTAAAACAAAAAGATAAAATAAAATATAATGTGCATGATGCATCAGACATCTCAATAAGAAACATTTTTCACCAAATAATATAACTTCACAGGTGAACATAATTCCAGAGAGAGAAGAAACCTAACCCATTAGCATATGGTAGCTCCTCACGCCCACGATAAGGAGGTGACCTGCTGTAGCTGTGTCCACGAGGAGACAAACTGCGGCGCCTAGGGGACCGCCCACGAGGACTGTAACTCCTAATTCATACCAATGAAAGATGTGAAACAACATGCAAAGAAATTATAACACTTCTTACATGTATTGAAGGTTCCAATACATGTCAGAAGTGTTCCTTGAAACAATTATTATCACCACAAACAAAAACGGCCAACCTTACAACTATTAAGAGAAATGACAGATACTTTTAAGTCATAAAGAGTAGTAAAAATCTGAGGTATAAAATCGTAGCAAATGACATTTTTCACTATTTATAATTACTAATAAAGAAAACTTAATCTTAAACCATGAAAACCATAGCCATAACATTGTTCCAAAAGCAGGTGGATCAACAAACAATTTTCTCTGCACAATCATTAAAGAAAAATACCACCACAATATAATATTGTCGTCAGGAAAATACAAGTGTCAACACAATTGCACACGGTATCAAAAGAAAATATAGGAAAGCAATCTCACCTTCGCCCATAACTTGGGCTTCTACGAAATCGAGGTGGGCTACGGCTACGGCTACGGCGTCTTCCTGAACCACCACGCAAGCGACATTCACGAGCAAAATGACCAGGTTCACCACACTCGTAACATTTCAAATCAGAACCACCAGAGCGGCCACGACCACCTCCTCGACCACCACCTCCACCTCTAGAGTTGTGAGAAAGCTCTACCCTCCAACCATTCTTGCCTGCTCCATGGAATGGAAATAAAAAGACCCAGTAAATAAAAAGCAACAAAGAACATTATAGTAATCCAAGTGTGGCTAGATTTATTAGAGAGAATGAATAAAGTAAAAAAGAAACAACTTCTAGCAAAAAATATATCACATTGACGTTAGCTTTCACAAACACAGGTATTAAACAGGAAAATATTGGTGGCATGGAACCATAACCCTGCAAACACATTAATCTTTAGACTGATTACCTCAGTAAAGATAAAGAGTAGTAGCATAACACAGTTAACAGAAAACCTAGATTAGTTTATAAGACATTTATAATTAGATAATAATCTGGGTATCACTTGTTGAAAAAACCAACACAAATAAGATGCACTTAAACTAAGTGCAAAGAAATAGCAAGAACAATAACCAAGCCAAATATTAGGTGGGGTCAGCAACATGGATCAAACATCACTGGCCTATATCAAAAACCAAATGTTGAATAAATCCATTTTCAGTAAGATCTTTTATAATGGTTTCAATTTCAAGTGCAAAGAAAACAATTAACACAAGAAAATCAAAATGTCGCATAATCCATGAGAATTCAGTAGTATCATATAGGCATAACTAGAAACAAGTTCTTCATTCTGAGTAAAGACAATAATTGTGTTACCATAATATTTTCAGAAGTTCATTTGACCACTGGTCGATAACGACTTATTGGAGCACAAATTGCTCATAGGGACATATACAGAACACAGGCAGCACTCACATGGCCCATAGGTTAATTGTAGTAGCACACATCTCATAAAACAAACCCATTATGCAACAGATGTGTAGCTTGCCATAACACTCCAAAGCAGTGCAAATCCTCTGTTCACATTCTTAATTCTCTTTACATGCAGTCAAACTGTACAAAGCAGCAGACTTTGATGAAGAATAACGAAAAAACCATTACTGCAGGCCTGCTTGCATAAGAGATTTGCAAGGCAGAAGTAGAAGAAAGAGAGCACTGCTTGCCCATAGGCCTATGACTTCCTCAAATGAAAAAGAAGACTTAAATAGGTAGTTGAGGAAAACCCTTCAACATATCAACCGGAAAAGGGGGAAAAACAATAATACATTAGCAGATAAGAAGAATGTGGTACATAAATATATGGCATTTTATAACACGAAAATAATTCTTCTAAACATACCATCTAATTCACGAATAGCATCCTGTGCATCTCTGCGGTCATCAAAGTCAATAAAAGCATAACCTGGTGGTCGCCTTGCAACCCAAACACTGCATACATAACATCCATGAAACTTAAAATTATTTTCTAAATGAGCTTAAATTTTTTTTTTTTAAATAGTTAACATAAAACTCCTACTAATCAACAATAGTTGATTGGCTCCAATTAAATTATAAAAAGTTGACATCTTTAAGAAGAAACACATCTAGCCTATAAGAAGAAGAATAATTAGCAAACATGTAACTGAAATTGCAACATTATCAATCAAAGCTTCTTCAGCTACCTCCGAATAACTCCGAAAACACGGAATTCATCTTCAAGGTCTCTCTCAGTCACTCTTGAATCCAGGTTACCAACATACACACGAGACATCGTTTCAGCCCTTCAAAAGAACCTGCCAATCACAGACAGACACAAATTAAATAATTTTTACTTTAAGTTCACACAAAGTCTGATACCAAAACTCGAAAACCTGCCTTATTTTAACGACCCACTAAAAAAATTTGAAAGATTGGGAAAATATAACGGAAGGAGCTTTAAGTATGGAGAGAGGAAACAAAAAGTTGGGATGAATATATAGCGAAAAGGTAATCGAAGTTAAAAGAAGCGTAGTGAGAGTGGGTTTGACTAGAGTAGAAGAAAGATCTGAACCTGAAGCGATGCGGTGAAGAAGAGGCCAAAAACCCTAGCAGCCTCCTTTCGCTCAATGTTTTGCCCTCTTTTTCTATTTCACTACGTACCAACCAGAGGAAGAACCCACAAGCCACGCGTTGTGATCGTGGAGTGTGGACATCTATAAAGCCCTTCCTCTCTTGCAAAAGCAAAACGGCTTTTTGACAAATTTGCACAAGTGAACAAAACTATTTAACAAACTAGGAAAATTATCATCCTACCGTGTATAGCATCTACACCTATTTTAATACTTTTGGCCACGTCAGATTTTTATTTGAGATTTGACTTACTTTTTCTTTTCATTTTCCTCTCTCTCTCATTTCCATCTCCTTCTCATTTTTGTCTCCCTCTCGTTACCACATCTCCCTCTAATTTTTCCATCTTTCACTTCTTTCAGGCTTGCTTTTTCATTTCGTTTTCCTCTCCCTCTCATTTCTATCTCCTTCTCGTTACCCCATCTCCTTCTAATTTTTTCATCTTTCACTTCTCTGTCGCCTACGTCCTTTCGTCCGCCCACAAAGCTCCCACCACTGCCTCACAAAGCTCCATCAGTGCCGTTATCCTCTGTCGTTGCGTCAAGTTACGATCAACATTGAACTTGTAATAAAGAATGCTAATGAAAATCTGTCGCACTATTTAAACATTCATTATTTATAGTCACTAGATGACAATATTGAACTTCTGTAAATCCATAGACTTGTTAAAATAGTATATTTGTTACTTTGCTACTTGTAAATCATAGACTTGTCACTCATTCAGTAAGCTAAAGGATACTAATTGGACCTTAAACTTTTTTGTTCTGAAAGTTTCAGATTACTCTCACCCCTCACAAGTTGTAATAGTATATTTGATGTTTTAAACTATAATATGCAATTTAATGGACTTGCTATTTGCAAAAGTCAGCAGAGTGCTATGCATACACTTTCATTGATTTTAGAGCAACCTAAATGATGAACTTTACATGGCTTTTATATTCCTTCAAGCAAATTTGTCATCGCTTGAAGTTGTGCTAGAGTGTTACAAAAATGAAATGGAATAACAAGATTGTGGTACTCATGTCAAGAGTGACAAGATTGATTTCTGGCTGTTCTTTTTGTTCTAACTTGCATCTTATGTTTTATATCTTATTTTGACACCCTATGAAATGATAGGACCTTTTACAAGGTAGTTTTGGAGTACAGCTGGCCTATTTCAGTTGAGTAGAATTTCTCCTAAACATTGTCCACAGTGAAGAGGAAGAGATGCTAATGATGTGAGTTGATTTCTGGAACCCAATGGTTGATATGATCAATATTGGAAGGAGGTGTGCTACTCCTGGAGAGAGAAAATGGCCATGGAAGTTGGAGAAGAATGAAGTTTCCAGCCTAAAAACTTGAAGGTGATGATTTGTTGAAGTAACCTGTTAAGTTTCCTATCCCATTTTGGTTCAAGGGATTGGAAGAGGTAAATTGAGGATGTTCCCCCAGTCTGAAGGTCAAACCTGCTCCAGAAGATATAATGTGTATATAATTATATAAGGTTATGTAAATGGTCAGGTAGAACTATTTTTTTGGTACAAGTTTATAAGGTATCCAATGAAAATTGTACATGTATGAAGCACAATTATATCTTGTGGTACTTGTTATGTGAATGTATTTGTTTGGTTATTTTTGTTTGATTGGTAATGTCATTTTGATTTTTAAACGAATATTACTCATTCCAAGATCAATTCAATGTCGATTACACATGCCATCAATATCAAGGATAAGTTTTCAAAGAGTTAGCTTGCTCATGAGCCCATCACCCATTCATTTTTTAAGGCTAAATCAGTTTTTCATGTTTTCAAAGGAAAATAATCATTTTCACTATTTCTACGCTTGTGAAAAAAGTTAGTTAATGAAGAACAAAAAAGTGGTTAATGACTTACAGAAGTTGGTTAATGGGATAAAGGCTGGAAGAGTTGCATTTGTGCATGCCTATTAACTAACTTTCATAGGTCATTAACCATTTTTTTGTTCTTCATTAACCAACTTTGGTTAACAGGGTAAAGGCTGGAAGAGCATATTTGTACATGGTCATTAACCAACTTCTCTATGTAATGGTTAATGACCTACAAAAATTGGTTACTAAGCATGCACATTATATGCAACCTCATCCTTGACTTCGTTAACTAACTTCTCTAGGCAATTAACCACTTTTTTATTCTTCATTAACTAACTATTTTTAGAAGTATTGAAACAAAGTTGGTTAATCACAAACAAAAAAGTGGTTAATGAGCTACAGAAGTTGGTTAATGGTCATGCACATTAAATGCACATTAAATTTAAGCATAAATAAATTTTAAGTGTCAAATTTAAGTGTCAAGTTCACAATTGTTTCCAAAAGTGGAGTTTAAACATAGACTGATAGTATTGCATATACAACACTCAAGAGAAATGAATCAACCAACCAACCAAAAACAACCAACCAAGAGGAGTAATGAAGTAATCAAGGTGCAAGTATCCAAAACAAAATGACTGCAGAGAAAACAAAACTAAGAAAACTGTACAAAACTGAAAGTAACCAAAATGCAGGGTAACAAGAGATCAAACAAAAAAAAATAAACAAAAAAGACAACGTGCTGAAGGTAACTAAAATGCAGGGTAGCAAGAGACAACCATCGCCTTGTGACAACGCTCTATTGCCTCGCGACGGAACATACTGGGCAAGAATAGAAATGGCTCTCGAGATGTTGCCTCGCGAGGCTATACCATCGCCTCGCGATAGAATTCAGAAGCATTTGGTCGGAAATTCACCCCGCGATGAAGAAATTTCAATGAGGCGATGGGCACTGGGGAACAACTTTGAAGTCGCATTTCTCATATCGCCATGCGAGGAAGAGACTACCCTAAGGCGATGGAAGTCATAAGCACCTAGTTTGAAATTCGCCCTGCGATGAAGAACCATTCGCGAGGCGATGAAAGTCAGACGCTATTAGTTGGAAATTCGCCCCACGATGAAGAAATTTCCTTGAGGCGATGGGCACTGGAGAAAAACTTCGAATTTACACTTCCCATATTGCCTCGCGATGAAAAATCACCGCCTCGCGAAACATCCTGGACCAAACTTGGACTTTTTTAACTCGATCTCTCGCCCAGTGAAGCATTCCTCATCGCCTTGTGATTGAAGTCAGAGGCAATTGATTGGAAATTCGCCTCGCTATGAAGAAATTTTCGTGAGGCGATGGGCAGATCATGGCACATAAAACCTTTTTTCTTGCAAACCCGCCTCGCGAAGTATTTTCCTCGCCAGGTGATAGTGACTGAATTATTGTTGTCACTGGGCGAGCAAGGATATTCGCCTGGCGATGATCTTAACTTCAGCATACTTCAGTTCGAACCCCCATCACTAGATTCCTCACTTAAAAACCACCAAATTGCAACATTATTCCTGCAGCATCAAGCACAAAGTCAGATCATGTTTAAACTTGATCATGTTTAAATGCAACCCTTCCATCCTTGATCTCATTAACCAACTTCTCTAGGCAATTAACCACTTTTTTGTTATTCGTTAACCAACTTCCAACTATTTTCAGAAGTATTGAAACAAAGTTAGTTAATCATGAACAAAAAAGTGGTTAATGAGCTACAGAAGTTGGTTAACGAGGTAAATGCTGGAAGGGTCACATATTTTGTACACGTACATTTACCAAACTATCTGTTGTTATTTCTAATTTATCTGACAACATTTCTTCTATAGATAACATATAACCCTTGTACTTGTGGCAGTTTAAATGGGCAGAATATATGGGATGGATAACTTTGTACTTATTTTTTTCTTCTCTCGGATGATATGGTTGTTTTAATGTAACAGAATATGCAAGGTTGTTCTGCATAACTTCCACAAGAATGCCTAAATAAAATGGATAAGAATTAAGCATTACGACCTGTTAATTTACTCAATTGGGTTGACCTTATTATAAGAACATAAGCAGGTCTGGAACACATTCTCTACATGTTATAAGCAGTCTAGGAGATATCAAATGAGTCCAAAGATTGACAGTGATCAGTTGCACATGATTACCTGGTTCAGATAAACTAATCCTTCTTTTGCTTTATCAGTTATCTATCATGAACTTAACTTTAAATTAATTTGTCCTGTTAGAACTTGATATAACTTTCCCTCACCTCATCCTTAATTCTTTTGTTTCATCCTTTGAAAACTCAACTGCAATAAAATTAAGAGGAACGAACGCAAAATAGGACATGCACCAAAATGTAGACCATCTTGTTGTTCTTCTACTGCTACATTGGCATCTCTCTTGTTTTTGCTGATGGAGCTCAACCTGCAGCAGATGATGAATTGCCAACTCTGCTCTTAATCAAATCCAGTCTCATTGATCAAATGAATTATATGAAGGATTGGAAAGTACCAAGCAATGTGACACAACAAGGATCACCTCATTGTCACTGGACTGGAGTTTAGTGCAACTCTAAAGGCTTCGTAGAGAGGCTTAAGGTGTGGGCACTCCTTTTTCAATTAGCATCTCTGGAATTTTCGTGCATACTTATGATAAGAGGTCTTCCTGTTAGACGTGGGCATGACTTATTACAAGACCACTTCTGGAGCTTTCTTTCATTAGGAAACCTTGGAGACAGTAGAGGTGCTTTCATTAGGCATGGGCACGCCTTATCAAAGTGCATTTCTAGAGTCTTTTCCACTAGAATTCTTCCACACATTACAACACACCTGACATAAAGACAACCAAACTCTGGTGCAACTCTTCTTGATGAACTTGGAAATGCAATATTGCTTAAGAGCCTCAATTTTCGAGGGAGTTACTTAGAAGGTTCAATCCCAAGGAGTTTCAAGAATTTGCAGAAGCTCGTGTTTCTTGGCCTTTCAGGCAATAATCTCACAGGGAAGATTCCAAGAGACCTTGGCCTTTAGATCTTTTTATTATTTCAAACATTTATTTTGTTGTAAGTAAGTGAAGCAACCAACCTAGGTATTTTTTTGGAATAGGTTGTTTGTGTAGTTTAATGAATGACATAATACTTATAATATGTACATAATTATATAAGGTTATATAAATGGTCAGGTATAATTATTTTTTTGGTACAGGTTTATAAGGTATCCAATGAAAATTGTACATGTATGAAGCACAATTATATCTTGTGGTACTTGTTATGTAAATGTATTTGTTTGGTTATTTATGTTTGATTGGTAATGCTATTTTGATTTTTAAATGAATATTACTCATTTTAAGATTAGTTTAATGATGATTACTCACATCATCAATACTAAGGATAAGTATTCAAAGAGTTGGCTTGGTCATGAGCCCATTACCCATTCATTTTTTGAATGCTAAATTAGTTTTTCATGTTTTAAAGGAAAATAGTCATTTTCTCACTGTTCTTGCGCTTGTGAAGAAGGTTGGTTAATGAAGAACAAAAAGGTGGTTACTGACCTACAGAAGTTGGTTAACGAGGTAAATGCTGGAAGGGTTGCATATTTTGTACATGTACATTAACCAATGATGCGTGCAGATGTAGTGATTAAAATTAAGATAAAAATCAGTTGTCAGGCCCACCAGAAAATAAAAACCTTACAACTAGTTGTAGTTAGTAAGAGTCGATCCACAGAGAACCAATTCAATTAACACTATTAAACAATTCCCAATTTAGACTCTGATTAACAATAAACAGTAAAAGGGGGTTTTGGAGTTTTGATGAACAATGAACAGCTTCAAAGATAATAATAAACAAACTGAAATCAACAATATAAGAAAATTGGTTAAGAGATTGAATCCACCACTAGATTTATATGATAATGTAAATCCACATATCCTTTTTATTCTAACATGCTCAATTATGTTTTTATGCAATTGTGAGATTAAATCTCTGTTTTCCTTACGTGTTGGCCAATTTAGCAACCGCTCAAATCAACTCCTAATCACGATTAGTCATAAAGCAACCGCTCTTACAACTATCCAACAATTGCATTAAGATTTAGAAAACCAATTACACTAAGGTCTAATCACACACCGGGATTAAATTACTTAGAACATATATTTCTCTAGATCTAATACATGCAATCCGCGCATAATAAACCCAGATCTACCACTTTTATAACGGCAAATAGCACAAAGATAATTATACCCACATGAACATCATACATCCCACTAGATCTACTACATGCAACCGCGCATAATAAACCTAGATATACTACTTTGAAAGTAGGAACAAGTACAAAAACCTTCATACCAATAATAGATTCGAAATATATGAATAAAAACATAATTGTGTTGAAATAATCAAATATGCAAAGTTTACAACATTAATACTAGCAGTTTCATCACCCCCTTAACCAAGGGAGGTTTAGTTACACATAGCTAGAAAGAAATCACAAGAAAAAGCGAGAGAAAATGAAGGAGAGTTACATGTTGTTCATGATAAATGGTGCCTTTTATAGAAGTCTAAGGTAACAAAATGACAAAGGGAAGTGGGTGGATGAGTGGATGAGTGAGTGGAGTGTTTTAGTGGATGGATTAGTGGGTTGGTTTAGTGGATTGGTTTAGTGGATGAGTGAGTGGAATGGTTGAGTGGTTGAATTAGTGAAAAATGCCAAAGGACTTTTGGTGAGTGGGAAATTATGGACATGAATGGGTGAGTAGATGGATTAATGGATGGATTAGTGGATGAGTGGGTGGAGTGGTTAAGTGGTTGGATTAGTGTATGAGTGGATGAGTGGGTGAGTTAGTGGATGAGTGGGTGAGTGGATGAGTGGATTAGTGGATGGATGAGTGGATTAGTGGATGGATGAGTGGATGGTTGAGGACGAAAATTTCGTGTCTGACTTGGAAGCCAAAAACGACCCACTATACTTCAGAACCACGAAAAGTGTTCTTCATGAAAGTTGTAGATCCTTGTCTTGGCTATAAAATGGATAGCTGGTTCGTCCAATTTGGCTTCCTTAAGCCCAAGATATGTCCCAAATACCGTAGGTTGCTCAAACTCAACTTCAGCACCTCTGTTCCGACTTGCAAGCTCAAAATGACCTACTAGACTTCTTTTTCTCAAAATGTGTTCTTCATTAAAGTTGTTTATTTGGATCTTGACTATCCACTGTCAAAATTTCAGCCCATCTCCATTATTACACCTTGAGATATGATTTTTTGAGTGCACACTGTTCGGATTCTACTTGACAGAACCCGTATTCTGACTTCCATGTAAACTTAGGTCCCTTAGACATCTGAATCAGACTTCGAGCTCTTCATCAAAGTTGTAGAGCTTCCTCTTAGCTTTCCTACAAGATAAAATTCATGATTGTCAGATATCAGGAACTCAAGTTATGACCAAAATACAGAAACAGTGTAAAATCTCAATAATGCTGAAAATATTCAATTAGGACCAATTTGAGCTCAAACTCACAAAATCATGTCAAACTCAATCAATTAAGAATATGGAAAGTGTAAATGACTAGATATAAGGGTTTCTTAATGAATAAAATATGTGTTTATCAAATTCCCCCACACTTAGCTTTTTGCACTCTTGGGCAAAACTCAAAGACCAAAACAAGGACATAAGAGATTAACAAAATTTTAAATTTCAACGACATTCAAGAGTCCAAAATTTTACAATCAAGAAGAACAACCAAAGGTTCAAGGGATCAAAACATTCATGAGTTAACAATTCTCCACATCTCAAACCAACAAGTAAGGTATCTTCAACATGAATCGAGAATGATAGATCTTCATAAGATTCCCTCTCAATCTCTCAAGTGTTTAAAAGGTAGGTATTTCACTCAATTCAACCCATGAAAATTACACTACCATAAGCTTGCTTATCTTCTACTTCTCCACTACTCAAAACACATGTATACACAAATCATGAGGACTTTATTCAAGGTTGTAGTGAGGTTAAGGTAACAGAAAAGGATAAAATGGATATGAGAGGATAAATACCAAAGAGAATAAAAGCAAATGAGAGCTGAGTTCAAATAACAAGCATAAAAGTTCATCCCAACTCTAATGTATATCCCTTTACATATTCATTTCCCAATCCTTTTTTTTTTTTTTTTAGGCACTCTTTCCTTTTTCAACAACCATTTTGTATACACACCCCCACACTTGTTCAAAAACTCATCCATTAACAAAGCTAATGTTCTTTTATTCCCTAAGGTAAAATAAGAACACGATTTTTCATTTAAGGTACATAATGAGCTAGAAACAAGGAATGGTCAAATAAGCTCAAAGGGGTTAAGCAAAGGAAAATATACAAGGTTGGCGGGAATCGAGAATTTCCAAGAAGTCAAAAGAGTGCTTGATATCAAATTGAAAACAAGGTTGGCTATTTGGTTAAACTAGCTAATTAAGAAAGAGGGCCTCAATCATGTTCATGCATGCAAGTGAAATGTAGCCTTAAAAAGAATCAAAGCAAGTTCTAGAGTGGTCATTAACATGAGTGAAAATCACACAAGAAAGAAGAGAATGGCATAAATGTTGAATCCATCCATTAGGCTCAAAATCTCACAAGGTATGCATCCATCAAACTCAATTCATCAATTTAATCATCCATCACCAAGCATATCAGTTCAAGAAGGGAGAAAAGTTATTCAATCATGCAATGAACCCCTTTTTTTTTTTTTTTTTTTTTTTTTTTTTTTTTGATTTTTTTTTTACAAAAAGAACATGCTTTGAAATCTCTCCCCACGCTTAATATAACATTGCCTTCAATGTGAAAGAGAGATATAGAAAAGAGCAACACAACCTGATAAGAAGTGAATCAACGCCAAGCGAAAAGAAACACACTTGTCAGTCACTGCATCGACCCTGAAAAGAAATCAAACAATAAAACTTTAGTACTAATTAGTTACTACCTAAAAAACTCCTTACTCTCCCACCAATTAAGATGCGTCTCAAGAGTAAAATTACTCCTTACTCTGCCATCACTAATTGATTTAATAAGTACATGACAATCATATCATACTTTCCAAACAACACAACAAATTTTTTTATTTTTATATATATATATATATATATATATATATATATATATATATTTTGGGTCAACTATCCTTCCCCCAACTAAATCACAACATTGTCCTCAATGTTAAAATATAGATGAGTAAAGGACGAAGATATTACCTGTTGGAGAAAGTGACACAAATTTAAACGAAACAAGGTACAATAAAATCAAACCCATTAAAGATGAAGTCGCAGATCGGCTTTTGTTTCTTGTTACTTCCTTCGCCGCTTCTGTTGACCAATCAATCGAGCTAACATCGGATCGTGTACATACTCAAAAGCTTCTAATTTATTAATGAGCTCATCAATAGTGGAGGCGAGAGATAAGAAGTTGTCTTCTTTGAAGGAGTGATAAATTTATGTTCCACAACTTTGTCAAGAAAAGATAACAAAAGATCAAAGAAATTATTAACATTCAACAAACCAATGGGTCTATGGTGGATGTTTAGTTCGGCCCAGAGACAATTTGAAAAATTTCTTCTAAAGTACCAAAACCACCTGGTAAGACAATAAATGCATCGAAATTGTCAACCATTGTTTTCATTCGTCCATGCATAGATGTTACCTGAATTTCTTCTCCAACTGTCTTTCCAGTGATGTTATTTTCAGCCAAAGGTTTAGGAATAACACCTAAAACTGTTGCCTCCTATAGAAGCAACAAGTGATACAGCCCCCATTAACCCACGACAACCTCCCCCATATACAAGATGAATATTCCTCGCAGCAAGTGATCGACCAAGAGTGCTAGCTGCGTTTACAAACTCTAATCCCTTCCCATAACTCGACCCACAAAAAACACAGACATTTTTGAGGTTACGAATAGAAGGCCCCATTCTATACTCTTCCTCCTTTGAGTGTTTCGAGTTGAAGGAAAATGGAGAAAATGGAGTGTTTAAGTAGGAAAAAGAATGGAAAGGGGAATAATTGCACCTATAAGGGTAGGTTGGTCATTGTCGAAAAAAAGTTGAAATTAAGAAACACAGAATCTTTTCTCTTTTTTTTTTTTTTTTTTTATTTTTTATTTTTTTTTTTTTTTTTTTTTTTTTTTTTTTTTTTTTTGTTTGACTTCAAGAAAACCATCAAGGTAAAGAAGTCTAGAAACCCCTGAAGGACCACCGCTCAAAGGATCGTCGTACAAAAATCAAAATACAACAAAATGATACAAAGATAAAAGAAATAGAAAATGATGACATACTTGTATGTACAAAGTGTCCATGGCGTATCTTTATCTTTATACGCGTCATGAGTGCGATGACATCACGTCCTCTTTTTTTTTTTTTTTTTTTTGAAATTGTTAGAAAAACTTGATGAAAGTTGAGTGTATACTTACTTAAGATTGGGATGGAGGTAGTCTGCTCTTTCGGCTTTGTGCCAAAGCATTGTTGACCAAGATTCGACCCATTCAAGACCAAATATGCAACATAGGGCTCCCAAAAGGGACAAGTGACCATAATACGCTGGCATGCCTCACATGTGGGATACAATCTACCTTCTTTGTTTTTCAATTAAGAAGGCTGGATCAGGATGCATGCATTTCCCCATTCACGGTGTGTGTTACCAAAGCCAACCCTAAGACGTATACATAAATTTTTTTTTTTGAGAGATGACATGAAGAAGAAGAAGAAGCTGATATGTACAGATTGTTTGTGGATGTGGCTCACATCCACCTCTGGTTTAACGTCCAGTAACGGCTTAAACGTCTTCTATGAGTCGAGGATAAGCTTCCCATCCAATTTTCTTAAAAATTGGCAAACAGGGTCTTTTAGAGTCAGATTCCCAAGACTGTAACGTTTTTCTTCATTCTTGAAGAGATTCCACAATTTAAGAATTTCACGATGCACCAATCCACAAGAATGCGTCTCAAGAGTCGATAAGATATCATCTAATGACTCCTTACTCAGTCCATTCTTAATGAAGAAAATTTTATCTTCTCTATTTGCGGAAACCATCCCCAAAGTATGACATCGCTTGTTACAGTTCCATCGTCCACATTTGTGACAGACTTGTAACCTTTTTGCTCTTCTCATTTTAGAATATGAACTTCTTCCAAGACCGGGCATATATGAGTCAAATGAAATTGAGGACTCACCTGCTAATCGAACCTTTGCTTCAATTATCCAGCGTACATCTTCTGGCATACCTTTATGCATTAAAAGTCTCAATCTTTCACATCGAACTTTGTAATTTTTTCTCGAGCATTTTGAGGAAGAGAAGGAAAATGTTTTCTCAGGTTTGAAAGAATGACATCCATTTTGAAGGAGAAGAAGGATTCAGTTATTTTGGGAAACTGAAAAATAAACCGACTTGAGAGTCACGGAGTACCGTATCCGCCACTTAACCGGCAACACAAAAAAAAAAACTTAAGAACTTAGTTTTCCAGGAATGGTTGAGTCTTTGTCCATTAACTTTAAGCGCATTACCATTCCTAGGATCCTCAATATCTACGGCCCCAGAGGATACACGTGTTTGACAGCAAAAGAACCGCGCCACCTAGATCTCAATTTTTCAAGGAGTAGGTGCGATGATAATCTCAAAGCGAACCTTTTTGACCAATTTTCGCAACTTTTGCAAAAGGTGTAACAGACCTTGAATAAAGTAGGCCAATAAAATCCATACTGCAAGATTTTCGCAGTTGTTGTCGTTGAAGAAAAGTGACCTTCATATGCTTCCGAGTGACAAAATTTAATGGCACTACCTACCTTATTATCGGCACACAAATTTTTTTTTTTTTTTTTTTTTTTTAGAGATTCAAATGCTTACAACCAACAAACAGATAAAAACATAATCTAAGAAACTAATGAAAACACAAAATAAAAAGGGATAAATAGAGCAAATCTGGTTGGGTTGCCTCCCAATGAGCGCTTAGTTTATTGTCCTCGGCCGACATGATGATACTTTCAATGCTCCTCATATTGTGGAAGGATGAGGGTCATCACTTCCATCTCTGCACTTTGTCGGGAAGTTCATGATATGGTTTGAGACGATGACCATTGACCTTAAATGCTTTGCCGAAATTTCACTCGATCTCAACTGCACCAAAAGGAAAAACATTAGTTACCACAAACGGCCCAATCCACTTAGAACGCGGTTTACACCGGAAATAATTTGAGTCTTGATTGGAATAGCGGACTTTTTGTCCTCTGTGAAATTTCTTTCTCGGAAATCAATTGGTCGTGGAATGCCTTAGCTTTAGTCTTATAAATCGGGGCATTCTCAAAGGCCTCATTTCTTAGTTCTTCCAATTCACTGTAATGGAACTTCCTTTGCTTTCCAAAGCACCTTCCAATTCCATATTAACTTGTTTAATGGCCCAAGAAGATCGATGTTGCAACTCAACGGGCAAATGACAGGGCTTTCCATACACCAACCGAAATGGTGACATGCCGATGGGAGTCTTATAGGCGATCCTATAAGCCCATAAAGCATCTTCAAGTCGAGTGCTCCAATCCTTTCTTGAGGGATTCACTTTGTCTTTTCAAGGATTAACTTAATCTCCCGGTTGGACACTTCAGTTTGCCCATTTGTCTGTGGATGGTAAGGAGTGGAAATTCTGTGCATTACTCCATATCTCTTCAATAGAGCATCAAAGGTTTTGTTGCGAAATGGGTCCCTTGGTCACTGATGATAGCCTTGGGGTCCCGAACCTGGAGAAAATATGTGACTTAACAAAATCTGCAGATTTTTAGAATCATCAGATCGAGTGGCTTTTGCTTCCACCCATTTAGACACATAATCAACAGATAAAAGAATGTATGTGAAACCAAATGAAGGAGGGAATGGTCCCATGAAATCAATACCCCACACATCAAAGAGTTCCACAAAAATGATCGGAGTCTGAGGCATTTGATTACGAGGACCAATATTACCTGTTCTCTGACAGCGGTCACAAGACTTACAGAAGTTGTAAGCGTCTTTGAAAATTGAAGGCCAATAGAAACCACTGTCAAGCACTTTATTGGCTGTCCTTTTACTGCCAAAGTGTCCTCCACATGCATAGGTGTGGCAAAAGGAGAGGATGGAGTGTTTCTCAGAATCAGGAATGCACCTCCTAATGACTTGATCTGCACAATGCTTCCATAAGTACGGGTCATCCCAGATATAGTATTCTGATCAAATCCTTAATTTATCTCTTTGGGCCTTGTTCAAACCCTCCGGAAAGTCCTTAGTAACCAGGTAGTTAACAATGTCAGCATACCAAGGGATTATGGTGTTGACAACCATCAAATATTCATCCGGAAAAGTCTCCATGATAGGCATTTCTTCCTCTTCAGTTACCAATCTACTCAAGTGATCGGCCACTAAGTTTTCGCTCCCTTTCTTGTCTTTAATCTCCAAGTCAAATTCTGGAGCAATAAAATCCATCGAGCAATCTAGGCTTTGCTTCTTTCTTTGTTAGAAGATACTTCAAGGCTGCATGATCTGAAAACACAATCACTTTAGAACCAATTAGATATGATCTAAATTTTTCTAAAGCAAATACAACAACTAGAAGTTCCTTTTTGTGGTTGAGTAATTAAGTTGAGCATCATTTAGAGTCCTTGATGCATAGTAAATGGCATAAGGAACTCTATCAACTCGTTGTCCCAAGACACTCCTACGCAAAGTCACCGGCATCACATATTAGTTCAAAAGGTAACTCCCGGTTGGGTGGCACGATGATAGGTGCAACAGATTAACAACTTCTTGAGTTTATTGAAAGCTTCCATACATTTCTCATCAAAGTTAAAATTAACATCTTTTTGAAGAAGTCTCGCAAAGGGGCAATGAGACTTTAGAAAAGTCTTTAATGAATCTCCGTAGAAACCTGCATGACCAATAAAAGAACGAATCTCCCGCACACTAGTGGGTGGTGGCAAAGAATGCATGAGTTCTACCTTAGCTTTATCTACTTCAATTTCCCTAGCGAAATTACATGACCTAACACAATACCTTCATTCACCATGAAATGACTTTTCCCAATTCAAGATACTAGGTTAGTGTCAATGCATCTTTTAAGCACCAAAGTTAAATGTTCCAAACAATTTTCAAAATCATTTCCAAAGACACTAAAGTCATCCATAAAAACCTCAATGATGTTTTCAATGTAATCGAAAAATATACTCATCATGCATCTTTGGAAAGTTCCTGGTGCATTGCAGAGTCCAAAAGGCATTCGCCTATATGCAAAGGTACCAAATGGACAAGTGAATGTAGTCTTGTCTTGGTCTTCTGGAGCTATGACAATCTGATTGTAACCTGAAAAACCATCCAGAAAATAATAATAAGAATGACCAGCTAATCTTTCTAACATTTGATCAATGAAAGGTAAAGGAAAGTGGTCTTTTCTCGTGGCGGCATTCAACTTCCTGTAATCAATACAAACACGCCACCCTGTCTGTAACCTAGTGGGAATAAGCTCATTTTCAGCATTTCTTACCACAGTAATTCCAGATTTCTTTGGTACTACCTGGACTGGGCTTACCCACTTGCTGTCAGAAATGGGGTAGATCACCCCCACACTTAGGAGCTTCAGTATCTCCTTTTTCACAACCTCCATCATGGGAGGATTCAATCTCCGTGAGGGTCTCTCACGGTTTAGTATCCTCCTCCATTAATATCCTGTGCACGTGCATACAAACGGAGGGACTAATACCCTTGATATCGGCTATTGACCAACCAATGGTCATGTCTTATGTTCTGCAAAACAGCTACCGTTTCTCTTCTTGCTCTTGGGTGAGTGACTTTGCAATTATTACTTGGAAGGGTGTCCTTCTCCCCAAGAAGATGTATTTAAGATGATCGGTAGTGCTTTCGGTTCCAATTCAGTGCTGCACGCACAATAGAAGGTTGAGGTATATCGGTAGTAACGGGTAAATCAACAAAAGTTACCTCATGCTCTTCTCGGAGTGGAAGAGAGCTCTTGTAAGGCAAAACAATTTCATCAATGTCTTCACTCCATGGCTCTTCTTCACTCTTCTTCTTTTCCTCCTGTACATCTAAGCTATGAGTTAGAATTGTATCAAGAGTATCAAAATGGTCAGTATCAAAAGTCTGCAGAAATTAAAGAATCAAAAGGATCAAAAGAATCAATTAAACAAGCGAGTGCACATCACTTGGGTATCTCATAGCTTCAAAAATATTGAATCTAATTAATTCCCCATCAAATTCCATTGTTAGAATTCTGAGTGCACATCAATTTTTGTCCGTGCGGTCTTCAAAAATGGTCTTCCTAGCAAGATAGGAGCAGATTTGGGAGACTCATCCTCTTCCATGTCCAAAACATAGAAGTCTGTAGGAAACACTAATTCATTCACTGTACCAAAACATCTTCAACCACACCCTTAGGGTATGCATTAGATCTATCGACCAATTGAATAACAACACCGGTAGGTTCCAAAGGACCCAAGTATAAAGATGCATAAATAGAATATGGCATGACATTTATAGATGCACCTAAATCAAGCATTGCCCTTTCAAACCTTGTGTTACCTATAGTGCATGGAATGGTGAATGTGCCGGGTCCTTACATTTGGTTGGGAGTTTCTTTTTAATTACAAATGAAACATTTTCTCCCACTTGGACCTTTTCATTTCCTTTTAACTTCCTCTTGTTAGTGCATAATTCTTTCGAGAAATTTTGCATATCTAGGTACACGCTTAATGGCATCTAACAAAGGGATATTAACCTCTACCTTCCTAAAAGTCTCAAGTATTTCTTTTACGCTTCTTCTTTCTTGGTTTTAACCAACCTACTAGGAAAAGGAGCTTTAGTGACATATTTAGGAAGGGGTTCGAAATACTTACCTTAGGGGTTTTGGAAGTTTGCCCTTATCATTTGCTTCTTTGGGTGGTTCATCCTTCTCTTGAATGATTGGTGGAAGAGAGGTAGGCTCATCCATCGTCTTTCCGCTTCTCAATGTGACACTAGCATTTTCCCTCGGATTCACTTCGGTTGTGAGGGTAGTTTCCACTGAAGCTTGGCTTTGAAACTTGTTGAATTCTGTGGACAAGCTGTCCTATCGATTCTGCAAGTTATTGATTGTAGTCCTTGTTTCTTGTTTGAAACTTTGTATAGTTGCATTTGTTTCTTGTTGGAGCGCAAATTATTAGTGGCCATTTGTTTTACTAGCTCCTCTAATGAAGGCTCGATTGCTTAGGAGCTTGAACTTGTTCTTGTCTCTCGAGGGAAAGGTACTTGCCTTTGTTGGAATCCTGGAGGTCCATAAGCTGGAGGTTGATTTTGAGGTTGCTTTGCATAGCTGAAATTTGGATGATCCCTCCAACCCGGATTATATGTGTTTGAGTAGAGGTTGTAATTTTTTGAAAGTCCAGCATATCCCCCTACTGCTCTTACCTTCTCATTTGTGTCTTCTTGGAGAGTGGGACACATATCAGTGGGATGTCCAGATGAACAACAGATCCCACAAGCATGAACTGGTGCTTTACCCGAATCCATTAACCGCTGAACCATAGCAGTCAATTGAGTCATTTCTTCTTTATATCTTGGTTGTCTCTACTTCTTTCACGCTCTTACTCCAGTGTCATTTCTAGAGTAGAATTGTTGAGTATTGGCACCATTCTTGAGATCAAGTTTCTAGCTTCTTGAGGAGTTTTATCAATCAATGCTCCTCCGCTAGCAAAGATCAATCATGTTGCGATCCATCACTTGTAAGCCTTCATAGAAATACTTGAATTAAAAGTGCTCAACTTATTTGATGATGAGGGCAGGTGAAACATAGCTTCTTAAATCTCTCCCGGTAGTCATGGAGTGATTCCCCATGCCTTTGTTGAATACCACAGATTTCTTTTCGATTGTTGCAGGCTTTTGAGGCGGGGAAGTATCTGTCTAGGAAAGTTCGGGCCATGTCCCGCCATGAT
Source organism: Ormosia emarginata (assembly GCA_029884605.1). Lineage (NCBI taxonomy): Eukaryota > Viridiplantae > Streptophyta > Magnoliopsida > Fabales > Fabaceae > Ormosia > Ormosia emarginata. Next base: position 25,706,675 of record JAQQTP010000074.1, on the reverse strand, counting down.
TGGATGGATCCGGGTGGCAAGTAGTAAAGCCACTCCTTAGCCGAGTCTTTCAATGAGAATGGAAAAGCTCTCAACTTGACTTGCTCTACATGAATTCTGCGGGTTTCATGCTAGAACATACCACATGGATTTCCTTCAAGTGCTTGTTGGGGTCCTCTCCGGGTAATCCATTGAAAGATGGCAAGAGATGGATTAAACCGGATTTCAATTCAAATGCCTCTTCATTTTCAAGAATGTCTATGCAAAGAGGTTTGTTGATCTAGATCTGGAGCACCCAATGCCCTTAAAGTGTTTTACTGCCATTGTCACTTCTTCGGATATTTCGGATGGCTCAAATGTCTCGAACTTGATAGATCAATGTAACGGGCGGCTTCAATGTTAGCGGTGTGAGTTGGAAGTTAGCCTGGATGGAAGGGAAATTGAGGATGTGAAGTGAGTTGATCAATATAGTTCCTCAAATTTAGCAATCCTTCGTCTACTCCTTCAAAGGACATCAACACCTACAAAACACTCGAAAAGAAAGATTAAAAATAAAATAAAATAAAATAAAATAAAAACAGAATAAAAATAGGAAATAAATTAATAGTGTAATTGAAAAAATTGATTCCCAGGAACGGCGCCAAAATTCGATGCGTGCGGATGTAGTGATTAAAATTAAGATAAAAATCAGTTGTCGGCCCACCGAAAAATAAAAACCTTACAACTAGTTGTAGTTAGTAAGGGTCGATCCACAGAGAACCAATTCAATTAACACTATTAAACAATTCCCAATTTAGACTCGATTAACAATAAACAAGTAAAAGGGGGTTTTGGAGTTTTGATGAACAATGAACAACTTCAAAGATAACAATAAACAAACTGAAATCAACAATATAAGAAAATTGGTTAAGAGATTGAATCCACCACTAGATTTATATGATAATGTAAATCCACATATCCTTTTATTCCAACATGCTCAATTATGTTTTTATGCAATTGTGAGATTAAATCTCTGTTTTCCTTACGTGTTGGCCAATTTAGCAACCGCTCAAATCAACTCCTAATCACTGATTAGTCATAAAGCAACCGCTCTTACAACTATCCAACAATTGCATTAAGATTTAGAAAACCAATTACACTAAGGTCTAATCACACACCGGGATTAAATTACTTAGAACATATATTTCTCTAGATCTAATACCGCAACCGCGCATAATAAACCCAGATCTACCACTTTTATAACTGGCAAATAGCACAAAGATAATTATACCCACATGAACATCATACATCCCACTAGATCTACTACCGCAACCGCACATAATAAACCTAGATCTACTACTTTGAAAGTAGGAACAAGTACAAAAACCTTCATACCAACAATAGATTCAGAAATATATGAATAAAAACATAACTGTGTTGAAATAATCAAATATGCAAAGTTTACAACATTAATACTAGCAGTTTCATCACCCCCTTAACCAAGGGAGGTTTAGTTACACATAGCTAGAAAGAAATCACAAGAAAAACTGAGAGAAAATGAAGGAGAGTTACATGTTGTTCATGATAAATGGTGCCTTTTATAGAAGTCTAAGGTAACAAAATGACAAAGGGAAGTGGGTGGATGAGTGGATGAGTGAGTGGAGTGTTTTAGTGGATGGATTAGTGGGTTGGTTTAGTGGATTGGTTTAGTGGATGAGTGAGTGGAATGGTTGAGTGGTTGAATTAGTGAAAAATGCCAAAGGACTTTTGGTGAGTGGGAAATTATGGACATGAATGGGTGAGTGGATGGATTAGTGGATGGATTAGTGGATGAGTGGGTGGAGTGGTTAAGTGGTTGGATTAGTGTATGAGTGGATGAGTGGGTGAGTTAGTGGATGAGTGGGTGAGTGGATGAGTGGATTAGTGGATGGATGAGTGGATGGTTGAGGACGAAAATTTCGTGTCTGACTTGGAAGCCAAAAAAGACCCACTATACTTCAGAACCACGAAAAGTGTTCTTCATGAAAGTTGTAGATCCTTGTCTTGGCTATAAAATGGATAGCTGGTTCGTCCAATTTGGCTTCCTTAAGCCCAAGATATGTCCCAAATACCGTAGGTTGCTCAAACCCAACTTCAGCACCTCTGTTCCGACTTGCAAGCTCAAAATGACCTACTAGACTTCTTTTTCTCAAAATGTGTTCTTCATGAAAGTTGTTTATTTGGATCTTGACTATCCACTGTCCAAATTTCAGCCCATCTCCATTATTACATCTTGAGATATGATTTTTTGAGTGCACACTGTTCGGATTCTACTGACAGAACCCGTATTCTGACTTCCATGTAAACTTAGGTCCCTTAGACATCTGAATCAGACTTCGAGCTCTTCATCAAAGTTGTAGAGCTTCCTCTTAGCTTTCCTACAAGATAAAATTCATGATTTTCAGATATCAGGAACTCAAGTTATGACCAAAATACAGAAACAGTGTAAAATCTCAATAATGCTAAAAATATTCAATTAGGACCAATTTGAGCTCAAACTCACAAAATCATGTCAAACTCAATCAATTAAGAATATGGAGAGTGTAAATGACTAGATATAAGGGTTTCTTAATGAATAAAATATGTGTTTATCAACCAACTTCCGTATGTCTTTTGTTGTTCATTAACCAACTTTGTTTATACGCTTCTGAAAAAAGTTGGTTAATGAAGAACAAAAAGATGGTTAACAACCTATAGAAGTTGGTTAACGAGGTAATGGCCGGAGGGGTTGCATTTGTACATGTCCATTAACCAACTTCTATAGGTCATTAACCATCTTTTTGTTCTTCATTAACCAACTTTGTTTCTACGATTTTGAAAAAAGTTAGTTAATGAAGAACAAAAAGATGGTTAATGACCTACATAAGTTGATTAATGGGTAAAGGCTAGAGGGGTTCTATATTATTTGTACATGTCCATTAACCAACTTTCATAGGTCATTAACCAACTTTTTGTTCTTCATTAACCAACTTTGTTTATACGCTTTTGAAAAATGTTGGTTAATGAAGAACAAAAAGATTGTTAATGACATACAGAAGTTAGTTAACGGGTAAAGGCTGGAGGGGTTCCATATTATTTGTACATGTCCATTAACTAATGATAGGTGTCGAAACCAACAAATATATTTATACTCTTTAAACAAAAATAATTTGCATATAGTGAGGAGCAGGGTCGAATCCACAAGGACTGGTAAAGCTTACTTCTTTATAAAAATAATAAAATAAAATAAATAAAGGGGGGTTTGGAGTAGGAATCAAATAAGGTAACGAGCGCAAAAATAAAATAATAAAATGGTTATTAACAAGCTCTAATAACCAATCTCTCCTTACCTTCTCAATAACCAAAACAAGCTCTTTGATTACTTCCTTTACCAATAAACAACCCTAAACAAGCTCTTAGGATTTAATTTATCAATAGCATTAAGATTTAGAGAGACCCAATTCTAGCCAACAAATGCACAAGCTCAGTTCATTTAGACTAGATTATATATCAACATAACATAAGGCCCTGTATTGAGCCCTGTTATTTTACCATTAGTTATTAGAATGATTGGACGATTACGGATCTAATGTCCCAATTGGCAGTATATTATCTTGTTAATTAAACAAAGGTCCCTTTTTGCATCAATAAACAAAATAATAATCGATGGATGATCTCAGAAGATATATAAATGTTAAAGAATAAAAGAATAGAAGAAAATAGTTGAATCTCACAATTCTTGAAGAACCAAACTTCAATTATCCGTGACCTAGAAATAGGGTTCAGTTACACATGACTTCCATGAAAAACACAGAAAAATCAAAAACAAAAATTGTCGGTTGCTGCCTCCCTCTTTTACTGAAGCTCTCTCTTAAATACCCTCACTTTCCCCTCACCAATAGGAGATAAAATCTAAAATTAATCTAGAAAATATAAATTTGAAAATATCCTAAAAGATAATCCCACTAAATCAGGAAACAGAATGTAAAAAGTCCTAGATAAGGAGTCAACAAAATCCTAAAATTTTACGGATATTACTCTCATGAACGTGGGTTTAGGACGTGGGCACGCCTTGTTCTCAAACATCTTTTGGTTGCTCTATCATGCTCTTTCCTTGTCAAAACTCCACTTTGAGTCCATTTTAATTTGATTCTCCAACCTATCCCACAGAACTCAAAATACAAACATGAGATTATAATTACAAGCATTTTACCAATCAAAACATAAGGAATTGACATAAAATATGTGTATATTACGCATGTTATCAAATTCCCTCACACTTAATCAATGCTTGTCCTCAAGCATACAACAACCCAAATTTATCAATTTCTTTAGACACCCTTCTCATGTTTCTCAATTCATCCCCTTACAACTCAAATCACCATGCTTCATAAATATGAATCAAGCAACAAACAGGAGATGGCAGCTCATAGTACAAGTTCTCATAAACCACACAAGTGAGCAATCATCCCAACAATCTTTCCAGAATCAAATGCAATAGGAATCAATACCCTCTCAATGGATTCAATCTATGCACTCAAAGTGTCTAGGGTGTTAGAGATCCCTCAAGTCAGTACACAGAAAGAATTTTACCATAGGCTTGCTTATATATCACATCTCCACCATAATGCCTATAGTAAAAAATGCAAAAATCCAAGGGTTTTGAACGGGTTGTAACGCGGCTTAGGTAAGGGTGGAATAGAAAAGAGGTTGGAAGGGCTATAAAATTGAAGGGATTGCACAAACTCATCCATTAAAGTGTCAAATCAACTCAAATAAGCTCTACAATTCTCTTATTTTAAGACACAAAACCATAGTCTCTCAAACCCTTCTTTCTCTTTTCTATTTTTTTCTTAATTTTTTTCTTCAACTTCTCAATCAAATTTTTTTCTTTTTTTTTTAATAGATGGAAGGGTCAAGAAAACAGAATTTTCAATCAATTTATCACATTGTCCACAATGTTAACTGAAATTTCAAGCAAACAAGTTCATACAATTCTTCAATATGGGAGTTCAAAAATTAAGGGAGAATCAACAAAAGGAGGATGAACATGGAATGTATTGTGGTTCACATGCAAGAAAAAAAAGGTCAAGGCTCAAATGGGTTCTTTAATGGTAATAATTAAGGTGGGCCTTTAAGGTCAAAAGGTGGTAAACCTAGGTGCCCTTATCATTTTAATGAATCTTTCTCAACAATGTGGTTTCGACATGCATAACAAAGCAAGTTCTAGAAAAATCAATCCATGCATGACAATCACACAATCAAAGGAATTAGAGCATAGTGTAATGAATGCTCATAGGCTCAAAAACTCATTTGTTAGGTCAGTGTGTATCAAATCCCATACATTTTTCATCCAAATCAAATGTTAAGAGCAACTACTCAAAGTATGGAGAATGAGAACTCAACTATTCATGCTAACCTCTTATTTTATTTCAACAAAAAATAATGATTCATGGCAATTCAATGTGTATCACCCCTCATACTTAATCTATACATTGTCCTCAATGTATCAAACACTCAACAATTTCAAGGAGACTAAAAGTATAAGAATAAGGGAGACTTCCCTGAAAAGCCGAGTGCTCCGGATACACTAACTACAAGCTTGGTGGTGACGGTGGGGTGAAGTTCATAAATGTGAAGAAGGCCATCACATTCTGTTCTAATCGGGCAAGGCAACTTTCTATCCTTTGGAGTCGCTCTGAATCTGGATGGGGAAAGACAACAACAGTGGATGGTATCATTTCAGAGTGTGGTTCTATGCTGTTGTTTGAAGAGCCTTGGAGCTTCCGGCGTTTCTTGGCTACAACTGGCCCTGGACTAACAAAACACCAAACACCATTTCTCTTTTCAAGCAAACCCATCCAATCCAACCAAGGGATATCTAATGGTAATATTTCACAAGCAATATGCAAATCATTATTATTCAGATCAATTAAGTTTTGATGCGCAGCTAAATGAGTAATTAGGGAGCCTAATATTAATGGTCTCTTATACGCTATCACAGAATGGAATTGTGATGTCATCCAGTACCCAAGGTTCAATTTTTTCTTCTTAAGCATGCACCATAGGAAATAAAATTCAGCCTTGCTTAAGACACCAGCAAAATCCTTTCTACCAGAAAATGTGAAAGCTAGAAATCGATGAATATATATTAGAGCCAGATCCTTAAGATATGTATCTTTAGATTTGCTTGGATCGTAATGACTAGAGACAGATAATTCAGTATAAAGAGTAGTCGAATCAAAGTCAGCACTATAATCACAGGCAATATGCAAATATTCAGCTAACTGAGCATATTCCTGACCGATGAAATCAAATGCAAGGTTAAATTCTGTGATTGAGAGCTTAAATTCCTTACCCATTAATCTGAACTTCACTACCTCAGGGGTATTCAGATTGAATTCATTAGGTGTTTCAAACTCATAGGTAGTGTAAAACTCACGGACTAGTTCCACATATGCAGGGCACTCAATCGAGAAATAGACATTCCACCCAATGTTATTTATCAACTCAAGAATAATAGATTGAATATTCAAAGCATCCATAGTGGGGTGATGAACATACTTACAGGGAACAATCGACCTTGCACAAATACCTGAGTTAAGCTTTTGTTCTGCCTGTGCCTTGAAGTGGAGATGTCCTTCGAGGGCAGATTCAAAAGGTGGGAGGACAACCTTCCCCTTGTTGAGGCACATTCTCGCATTGGAGGAGGAGGATCTAGCGGTTCGCGGTGCGTGCACAGAGACAATGGTCATTGGATGCTGCCTTGCAACGTCCTTGGTGGAAGGAGGCAGTGCAGAAGAGGGCAGCTTCTTGATGTTTGCGCTTTTCATCCTCATGGCGAAAGAGAAGAGGAAAGAGTGAGGTACGACTGTTGCAGATCTGGTCGTGTGGTGGTGGGCGGGACGGCGGCGGGGGAGGCCAAGTGAAAGTTCAAAAATTAGAGGGAGGGAGATGAGGAATGAAGAGCGTAACAAATGGAGGGGAAAATGTGGAGAGAATAGGGGCAATTTGAGAGGGAAATGAAAATGAAAAGGCAGAAAAAAGGAAAGGGAGAGATACGAAGATAATTATGTATGTACAGTGATAGGTGTAGAGATTGGTGTGGGCACTATTCGAGGTAGGAATATCGCGATTGAACAAACTATCATAATTTTAAGACTATTTACTGAAACTATTAAAATGGGCACCCCACAAAAAGTGTGAATTGGATTAAAATTTTTCAAGGTAGAATTGAATTAAAAAATTATTATCCTACCGCAAACAATATCACACTTATTTTAACACCACTTGCCACTCAACTTTTTTTTTTTTTTTTTTTTTTTTAAAAAATCTTTCCATTTTCATTTCTTTTCCCGTATTCCCTCTCTCCATCTCATTTTTCTCCATCTTTCCCTCTCATTTCTCTTTCTTGCAATCCTCTCATCTTTCCCTCTCATTTCTGTTGCGCAGTTTGACGAGCCACCTCCACCGTCACTGGAAGTCAACCAATCGAAACTATTTCCATCAGGTGTAGTTCGTAGTTAAGTCTTTTATTCATTTTGATTTACCTATCATCCTTTTTCTATCCAAGATTTATCTCTATTTTTTTTTGATCCAGATGATTTTTGCACTCATGAATTTGGTTTATGACAAATAAGGAACTGAAGCATTAGAATGTGAACATGGATGTTAAGCTTTTGTAAATCCAACAGTTCAAAAGGAGGCTTTATTTTGGCATGGTCGTGACTCGTAAGCTTTGTAGCTGCCTTGTGTGTAAGCATATTCCTAGTTAAGTCTTTTATTCATTTTGATTTCATTGGCAGATTCTATTAGCATACTTTTAGTTTTTTATATTTTCTTTTTCTTGGGAGTCAAATGAGAAATATGGCTAATGTGGATTTATTAGGGGGAAACCCACTTGGAAGTTGGAGCCTCACTCTTACAGTTGCAAATACCTTCCCTCATAATGTGGCTTTCCCATGTTAGCTGCCTTCTAGAGTTCCTTGACAGTAGAAAAACGCCTCACTCAATTCACGTTCTTGGCTTTTATGTGCTGCATTTTGTTAAATGCTGAGCCTTCAAGAGGATTCTTCTGGTTTTTATAGGAACAACTAGGACTTTGGGATTGTGTTTTTTATTTTTTTTCTTTCATCATGATGTGTATGTGTACTAGAAAAGTTTGATGAAGTTAGTGTCTTGAGTCCTTGCTTTGTATATATCTATCTGTATATATTGATATACTTGTGTTATTGTGTGTGTGAAGTGTGAATCTGTATCCAATCCACCACAGTGGAAATGGCTCAAAGATTGGATTTTTCCAATTGGTGGACTAAGGATGCACAGAAAGGAACACCCGTTGTGGTGAAAATGGAGAACACCACTTGACAACATTAAAGTTGTATAACTTGTTTTAGAACATTAGATGGCCTTAAGAGCATGATTGAGTAGCTATTTCTTTACTAGAAACTTCAAAATTTGGCACATGATTTGTAGTTGTTGTGCATGAATGCATGAATTTGGCACACTACTCTCTATTATTTTTTTTCCGTCTTTACTACTCGTTATTTCTTTACTAGAAACTTCAGAATTTGGCACATGATTTCTAGTTGCTTACTCACTTGGTGTGCATCATGTCTTGCTAGAAAAGCCACATATAAGGCCGAAATAGTGTTAAAGTACTTGCATGTTGATTGACACACTACTTCTCTATTGTTTGTTGATTGATTGTGTTTATTGACTCTGTTGCTAATCATGTCACTTTTTTTACACCATTTTTAACTCTTGGTTAATGAGGTATAAATTTATGGTTAATGACTTGTATTGGATGGTTAACGACTTAACCATTAACCACGAATCTACCCATTAACCAACATATACTTGTTATTAACCACAAATTCCTACCTCGTTAATCGAGAGCAAAAAATGTTGTAAAACAATAATGACATTTTGTCCTTTTTTCTAATCCAAGCCTTAACACTTTCACTCCTTTCTCTTAACTATAACTCCAACTCATACATAATATGAAAGAATATGTCGTACAGTCAATCTGAAAAATTTGTTGACCATTGATATCTAAAATGCTTTCCACTTACTGAATGTTTGGATGGTAACATGAGTTTTGCATGTGCAAGTTAATGGAAATGGAAATAGTTGCTTACATGGAGAATGAAAATACTGTTAATGATGGTGGGGTGTTAGATAACTTTGGTGTTGCAGGTTGATGGGACAGCTGTCAATTTACCTGTAATTGGTTCAAAGATTAGTGCTTGGTTAATCAATATTTTTTTGGCAACTTCTGCTGACATCATGTTATGGTGGCAATGTGTCAACTGTGATGATATAGTGATAACAATGTATTTTATTCATTTTATAATCCTTTCACTAGGCTTTTTAAGGTTCAATTTGGCTTAATTAAGTTAATTTTGTCATATTTTATGAAATTAAGCTTAATTGGATCATTGAAGAAATTATTGCTTGAATTATCATTAATTTGGGTGATTGTATTCTTAAGTAAAGTGGCCACAATTTCAGTTGCAATTATCTGATTAATGTTATTCTGGTCTTGTTAGGAAATTTAGATAAATCTCTAATAATTATTCACTTGATAGCAAGAGTCACATTGATAGTAATATATTTCATTCATTGTATAATCTTCTCACTTGGCTTTTTTGGTAAACTGGCTATAATTTGAGTTTCAAATATCCGATGGATGTGATTTTGGTATTGTTTTAAAGTTAAGATAAATTTCTACAACTTTCATGAAGGTATCAAGACTGGATACACATGTTTGGATAACTCAAATTGGAGTTGAAGCAAAATCTAGAGTTTTGAACTTGACAACTTGACCTCTATGCACTCATTAAGCTATATCTCGGGCTATAGGAGTTCAACAATTCTGAAATCTTGACAGTGGAAGTTTAAGACCCATATCTACAACTTTCATGAAGAACACAAAATTCAGTTTGGATTCCTTGAAGGTGATATTGAGTTTGGAAGTCAGAACAGAGGTGCTGGAGTTAGGCCTGGCCCATGAGCAGCAATTGGGTCATATCTCAGGCTGTAAATGGTGGATTTGGATGAAATTAGTGTCAATGGGAAGCTAAGACAATTTCCTAAAACTTTTATGAAGACTACTTGACTAAAAAATGACGCATGCCATGAGTTCAGAAGGGAAACATTTCGGAGACAAGAATCCACCCATTTATCATCATCAAACAACTATTTTGGCATTTTGTTCTCATCATCCATCATCTCTTTTGGCATTTTGAACTCTTCTAACTCTATAAAAGGAGGCAAAGGCTGATCATTTAAGGGTGTTAGCTTAGAGTTTACTTTCATGTTTGTATGTTAATTGTTTCTTTTATGTAGTTTTCTATTGTTTTTAATTGAAGTTATATTCATCATCTTCTTTCTTTCTTTCTTCTTGATTCATGAGTAACTAATTTTTATTTTGCTTGGGTGAAAATGTGAAGCTCTTGGTAATAAGTTGAGGTTAGATTAATTTCCTTCTTATGCTTGAATGACATATTTTTATGTGATCTTTATACGTATTGTATATTGTTTTCGATTAATTTAGAAACTCTTCTTGTATAATGAATATCTTGATTCATTATAGACAAGACGTTGACACAGTTGATGCTTGAGACCATTTACAAGTATTGGTAGATAATTATTAGAACCATAATATGATTACATGTATAATCTTAATTGAACTTTGAATGTTAAATCTTCTGATTGGAGCCTTCATTATGTATGATTTCAATTGAGTTATAAAAAGAAATAATCTTGTCTTTAATTTATTACTAAGAGTGGATCTCCTAACCCAAGCAAATCCTTTTCATCTATGATAAACTTTTATCACCTTTAGTATTGTGACAAATCTACTCTTTACCTCAAATAATTTCTCTTCATCAATTCCCAGTGGATCAACATCGAACTCCCGAGAATTTACTACTTGAAACAACTTGTACTTGGGTTTGAAACTTTTAATTATCCCATCAAGTTTTCGGCACCGTTGCCGGTGACTTGATTTGAAATTCTAATTTATTGAGGTTCTCTTTTTGTAAGTAAACTTCACTATTAGGTATATTGTTCCTCTACTCTTTTAATTTTTTTTTAATTTACTAATTTACTAACTAACTTACTAATTAACTTACTAACTTACTAACTTATTAACTAACTTTTATATTTATGTCATTTATTTACATTTTTTAATTTTTTAATTTTTGTTTTTATTTTTATTTTATTTATTTATTTACGCTTTCTGCATTTATTTATTTTTATTTATGCTTTATGCTTACTAACTTCCTAACTTTATATTTATGTCATTTTTTTACGCTATCTAACTTTTTAATTAAGTCATTTATTTACGCTTATCTAACTTTTTAATTTCTTTATTTATTATTGTTTTCTAACGTAATGAAATAATCTTTCTTTTTCTCTTCTCTTTTTTATTTATTGGCTCTTTCTCTCCGAAATATTTTAAATTTACTTTCCGCACTTTATTTTTTGTATTTTATTTTCTGTATATTATTAACTCTCTAGCTATCTAACTTTTTAATTTATCAGTTATCTAACTTTTTACTTGTTAATATTTATTTCATGGCTTGTTTATACCACATCATTGTTAATATTTAATGGCCGGTTTATATCGCTTATTTGTATATTATTTTTATTTTGCGTCACTTATTTATGCTTAACTAGTATCGTGATTCAAATTCTGATTGTTTGGTTAAAATTAATCTTGGTACTTTATATATTGATTTGTTTGAATCATAATCACACATAATTGACACAATGGCTGAAATTGAAGGTGCACATGTTGAACATGAAAATCAAACACAACGAGCTGAAAATGAAAGTGTACATGATGAACAAGAAAATCAACCATTGCGAACTATGCGTGCATATTTGCAACCACCTCGAAATTCTAGTCCATCATATTTTATCTTTCCACTCATTGCTAATAATTTTAGATTTAAGCCGGGTGTGATTTCTTTACTTCTTAATTTCCATGGTTTAGAATTTGAAAGCCCATATTTACATCTAAAAGAATTTGAGAAAGTCTATATTGCTTTCAATGATTAAAATTGCATTGAAGAGATAGTTAAACTTAAATTGTTTCCTTTTTCTTTGAAAGATAAAGCAAAAACTTGGCTTAACGCTTTGAAACCAAGATCAATTGGCACATGACAAGAAATGCAAGGTGAGTTTTTAAAGAAATTTTTTCTAACACATAAAACCAATGCTTTGAAAAGACAAATTCAAATTTTTTTCCAAAATTCAAATGAAGCGTATTTTCAAAGTTGGGAACGTTTTAAAGATTTGTTAAATTCTTGCCCATATCATGGTTTTGAAAAATGGCGGACTATAAGCTTCTTTTACAAAGGTTTAACACCTGAAACTAAACAATTTGTGGAAATAATGTGTAATGGCGAGTTTCTTGATAAAGAACCCGAAGAAGCTTTAGATTATTTAAACTATTTAGCTGAAAATTCTCAATCTTGGCATGGTACTAATCCTTCTGAAAATTCAATTAGATATAACCTTGCAAATGTTGGTAAAGGAAAATATCATCTTAGTCAAGAAGAAGATCTAAATGCAAGGTACACTAGTTTGGCTAGAAAGGTTGAATCCATGGAATTAGGGAAAGTAAAAGAAGTCAAATCTGTACAAAATGAAGAAATTTGTGGCATTTGTGATGAATTAGGACACTCGACAAATGAATGTCCTAATATTCCTGTTTTTAAAGAAGTTGTGCATGAGCAAGTAAATGCAATGAACAATTTTAAAAAGTCATTCACCTCTTCTTTTTCAAATTCTTACAATTCGGGATGGAGAAATCACCCGAACTTCAGTTGGAGGAATAATAATCAAGCACAATTTGTGCAACCATCGCCTCCTCAGGAACAACAAGATTCTCAAAATTCTCAAGGATATGCACCTTATGTCCCACCATATAGGAAAAACCTCGAACGAACATTCAATGCATTCATAGAAAAACAACAGCCCATCAATAAACAAAACACTCAAACCATGATTGACATAAAGACACTCTTTCCAAACTTACTTATGCACTCACCATTCACGAGAAAGGAAAATTTCATTCTCAACCTCAACCAAATCCCAAAGGTCAATATAGCTTAAATGAGGGTAGTTCAGAAAACTAACAAATAAATTAAGTCAATTCTGTGATAACTCTTAGGAGTGAAAAAGTTGTTGAAAAAGAAATTTTTGAACCTTGTGAGAAAGATGGTGAATCAATTCCCTAAGATAAGGAAGAGGTTGATAAGACATCTGCCCAAAATAAGACTAAACTCTCGTCTCCTCCACCCCTATTTCCTCAAGCATTAAGCAAACCAAGGAAATTGGACCACCAAACTGAAATTTTTGAAATTTTTAAATAAGTGAAGACCAATATTCCATTGTTAGATGCTATCAAACAGTTTCCTTCTTATGTCAAATTTTTGAAAGATTTATGCACTGTTAAAAGGAAATTAAATGTGAAAAAGAATGTCTTTTTGACCGAACAGGTAAGTTCCATTATTCAAAGCAATAATGTTTTGAAACATAAAGACCCTGGTTTGTCCTACGATTTCATGCATTATTGGAGAACATAAAATTGATCAAGCTTTACTTGATCTTGGTGCTAGTGTTAATTTGCTTCCATATTCAGTTAATCAACAACTCAACCTTGGTGAGTTAAAACTAACTTCTGTAACTCTTCTACTTGCTGAAAGATCAATTAAAATTCCAAAAGAAATAGTGAAAGATATGTTAGTACAAGTTGATAAATTCATTTATCGTGTGGATTTTATTATCTTGGAAACTAAACCTATGGTTAATAGTTTCAAGTCAATTCCTGTTATTTTAGGTTGTCCATTTTTAGCAACATCTAATACTTTAATAAATTGCAGAAATGAAGTGATGAAGCTAACATTTGGAAACATGACACTTGAGCTTAATGTTTTCAACATATGCAAGCAGCTACATGAAGTCAATGATGAAAATGAGGAAGCTGACGGGATTGAAGCCATTGTAGATGATCATATTCTAAAAGGGAGTTCTTCTGACCCATTAGAAGTTTGTTTAATTAATTCATTTGATTCAGATACGCAAGTAAATGATGATATTTCTGAAATATGCTCTTTATTTGATTGTACACAAGCAATGGAATACAAAGGATGGAAGCCAAGATTTGAAGTGCTACAACCCATGAATGATAATATTCATGAAACACACTGGAACTAAAGTCATTACCTGCTGGGTTGAAGTACACATTTTTAGGAGAAGACCAAAGCTTTCCAGTAGTAATTTCATCAATCCTTACTGAAGAACAAGAAGGTATGTTGATAGAAGTACTTAAAAGACATAAAAGTATAATTGGATGGACATTAACAGATATAAAAGACATTAATCCATTAATTTGTACACATAGAATACATTTAGAGGATAATGCTAAAACATCACAACAACCTCAAAAAAGATTAAATCCACACATGAAGGAGGTAGTTAGGGCTGAAGTTCTTAAACTACTTGATGTTGGAATTATTTACCCTATTTTTGATAGCTAGTGGGTAAGCCCTACACAAGTTGTGCCTAAGAAATCTGGAATAACAGTGGTTGAAAATGAAAAAGGTGAATTAATACCTATGCGAGTTTCATCTAGTTGGCGTATGTGTATTGATTTTAGAAAATTGAATACAGCCACTAGGAAAGATCATTCCCCCTTACTATTTCTTGATCAAATTCTAGAAAGAGTAGCAGGACATCCCTACTATTGTTTTCTTGATGGTTATTCGGGGTATAATCAAATACTAATTGCATTAGAGGATCAAGAAAAGACTACTTTTACGTGCCCTTTTGGCACTTTTGCATATAGAAGAATGCCTTTTGGTCTTTGTAATGCTCTAGTAACTTTTCAAAAATGCATGCCAAGTATTTTTAGTGACATGATTGAGCATTATTTAGAGGTTTTCATGGATGATCTGACAGTTTTTAGAATTTTTTTTGAAAATTGTCTTGATAATTTGGATAAAGTTCTTAAAAGATGTGAAGAAAAATAATTTATTTTAAATTAGGAAAAATGTCATTACATGGTTACTTCAGGAATCGTCTTAGGTCATGTGATATCTTCTGAAGGAATTGAAGTTGATAAGGCCAAAGTTGAATTAATTGCTCATTTGCCTTCCCCAAAAATAGTTAGAGAAGTTCGTTCCTTTTTAGGACATGCAGAATTCTATTGAAGATTCAATAAGGACTTTAGTGTCATATCTAGACCATTATGTAATCTTCTAATAAAAGATGCACCATTTGATTGGACTCAAATGCCAAAAATCTTTTAAAAAATTAATTAGTCTTTTGACATCGACTCCTATCATGCAATCCCTTGACTAGTCTTTGCCTTTTGAATTAATGTGTGATGCAAGTGATTTTGCTGTTGGCGCTGTTTTAGGCCAAAGAAAGGAATGTAAGCCTTATGTGATTTGCGACGCAAGTAGAACTTTAAATAGTGCACAAATGAATTATACCACTATTGAAAAAGAACTGCTTGCTGTAATTTTTGCATTGGACAAATTTTGAGCTCATTTAATTAGTTCTTCTACTGTTATTTTCACTGATCATACTGCTGTTAGATATTTAATGTCTAAGCAGGATGCCAAACCTAGGTTGATACAGTAGATCTTATCGCTTCAAGAATTCAACATCACAATAAAAGATAAGAAAGGAGCCGAAAATGTTGTCGCAGATCATTTGTCTAGACTTACAACATGCTCACCTTTTGATAGCACACCTATAAATGATTCTTTTCTTGATAAGTTTTTATTTTCTGTCAATTCCATGCCTTGGTATGCTAATATAGTCAATTTTCTTGTGACAAAAAAGATGCCACCTCAGTGGTCACATCAAGACAGAAATTTTTTTTTGACTGAGGTGAAATTTTTTTATTGGGATGACCCATATTTGTTCAAATATTGCCCTAATCAAATCTTTCGGAGATGTGTACCCGATAATGAGGTAGGTAGTGTCATTTAATTTAGTCACTCAGAAGCATGTGGAGGTCATTTTTCGTCAAAGAAAACAGCTATAAAAATATTATAGTGTAGATTTTATTGGCCCACTTTATTTAAATACAGCTATACCTTTTGCAAAAGTTGTGAAAATTATCACAAATTAGGTTCCATTTCTAAAAGAAATATAATGCCTCTGAATCCTATCCTTATCATTGAAATTTTTGATTGTTGAGGAATTGATTTCATGAGTCCATTTCCATCCTCATTTGGATTTATGTATATTTTGGTTGCAGTTGATTATGTCTCAAAATGGATTGAGGCGATTCCATGTCAACAAAATGATCATAAAACTGTTCTCAAATTTTTAAAAGAAAATGTCTTAAGTCGATTTGGAATCCCTTAAGCTATCATTAGTGATGGGGGGAACACATTTTTGCAATAAATCATTTGAATTTTTAATGAAGAAATATGGTATTACCCATAAAGTTGCTACCCCTTATCACCCTCAGACAAGTGGACAAGTAGAATTAGCAAATAGGGAAATTAAACAAATTTTAGAAAAAACGGTTAAACCAAATCGTAAAGATTGGTCTTTAAGACTAAACGATGCACTTTGGGCTTACCGTACTGCTTTTAAAACATCTTTAGGCATGTCACCCTATCGGTTAGTCTATGGAAAACCTTGTCACTTGCCTGTAGAACTGGAGCATAAAGCATTTTGGGCCATTAAAGCTTTCAATTTAAATCTTGATGATGCTTGTAGATTACACAAATTGCAAATAAATGAACTTGAGGAATTGAGAAATGATGCATATGTAAACTCAAAAATTTATAAAGAAAGAACAAAAACTTTTCATGACAAATCTAATTTGAGTAAATCTTTTGAAATTGTCAAAAAGTTCTGCTTTATAATTCTCGTCTTCACCTATTCCTTGGAAAATTGAGATCTAGGTGAACTGTGTAACGCACCTAAATATACTAACTGCAGCGCAATCGTCATTACACCACAGTTACTAAATCCAGGTGTGTCACAGTCATGATAACAGTAGTTTTCAAATTGACGAGTTTATTTTTCGCATTATGCATAAGTAGAAAATACGAGCCATGAATGAAATATAAATGTATTCAACCCTTAATACAACCATTGGAATGAAATCACGTCCCTTATATATATATATAGTTTATATCCAATTTACACGAATCACTGATAACATAGAATATAATAATTACAGAGTCAAATAAAATACAGTGGGAATAAAAACAATTAAAGGGGAGGAGTAGTAACCCAGGGATGGGTACTACCAGCAGACAAGGGCGCAACCCCATATGCACGTGACACACGGCGTCCCAGTAGACACGACAGGCATCAATGCCACCACGCGGCTGCACTCTTACATGGTCAACGAAATCTTGTCCAGATGCTCATGACAATCAACCAAGGTATGGTCCCTCTTTATCTTCCTCACGATCTTTTATCAAATATAAATGTAAAACAGAAATGCACAAATATAGGAAAGAGGTGAGATTCCCAGCTTTCAGTACTAATATGGCAGCAAGAAAATAAACGGCGTCGAACGCCCACATAAGACACAGTTAATACATACATGTATAATAATATATGAAAGCAATTAACGAGAGTAAAGCAACAAAGAACAATAGATAACATTATCCATAGCCAGCTAGCAACATTTGTAACACCCACCGTAGGGTGCCACATTTATGTTACTTTATTACCAAATTACCCCAAGTTATAAAATATGATGTTATAATAAAATACGAGTTGTAAATTTTTTTTTTATAACAATAAAATAAACTTAGCGGAAAATAAAACTATTATACATCATCACACATAATATACATCATTATACATATTACACAAGTGCTGTCAGGTTTATTTATTACAGACCATTTCTTGAAACAACAAACACCCTAAAATAATTCCGGACATATTTATATCAGAGTTCAAACATGCCCAAGTTTAACTAAGCGAAGACCCTCAGATGGGTCCTCCTCGGGTTCCTCAGCGGTAGGAATCGTTATGACGAGTAGCCCTACGAACAGGTGTCCGGGCTGACGACACTATGCTGATTTCCGTTGGGACATAATTTCTAGTGTCCCAATGTCGCTTGATATGCAACGAAAATTCAACATGAACAAAGATAGTCACACAGAAAAACGGATCCCCACGATACAACCTACTAATACTAACAGTCAGGTACCCCTCATAAATAAGTCCTCGCTCATCTGGACTTGTCCTCCACTCTCTAGCTCCTCCATGAAACTGTAAACGTACATATCCGAAGAAACTAGCTCCTGATGACATGTTGTCAGAACTCTGCGGTTCCTGATGTGAGAAGTAATTCCTCTTCTCCTTCTAGTACCATATCTTTCTCAACGTCTTCACCCAATATAAATACAATAAACAGATATACATACAAAGAGGTGAGATCACCTACACCAATACCAAAGATGATAGCACGGAGATAATACGAGACAAACATATTATGCAAAAATATCATATCATGATCACAATTATGGCATCACCATAGTGTAAAAATAATTACCATCATGCCATCATCACTGTTCAAACCACAATTAATTACAGTAATGCTACCATATATGTATATGTTAAATTCATGCATGTGAACATAGACTCAATGTCCTACTCCATGGAGCTAATACTCAAGTCGGAGAAATTGATCGAAAAGATCTGCCGGTATCTCGTGCCTCAGACCAAGTGCTATAATTATATCTTGCACATCTAGCACATACACGACAGTCTTTGTCAGATCTCGATTAAGAATAGTGTCTCGGTCCGGATCATCGGTGTGTTGCATCGGTCTAATTCACGGTGCAGAAGAGCTACCAACTGCCCATTGCGAGCAACCCGCACCCCGATGCACCCAAGGTCAACCAGTGACCTACACTACGCATATCGCACCCACTCAAGAGGTGTACGTTTCTCCTAGGCAATTAGCCATATTCAGTCCGTTGGACCATTTTCAATGCATGTGTAATGCACCAATTACCAACCAAAGGTAAACCACATAATTTCTTATTCCAGATTCAAATACTATTTTTCGTTCGTAAAATGGATTAATGCCAATTACAGGCAAACTTCTCAATTTCTTATACAGTATTCATATATTATTTTTAACTGTAAAGTTTTCTGTATAATAAACAGTTAAATCACATTACCGTATTTTTCTCATTCGTAAAATATTTTCGTTACGTTAATAATTTGTAACATTTTCTGTTACGTTTAAAAATTGCGAAACTATTTTCTACTGTATTGCGTAAAAATAAGCTTTTATTTTTAAATCGCATAGTAAATTTTCTACAACATTTTGATCGTGTAAAATATTTAAACACGTTATAAATCGCGTAGAAATATTTTAACGTTTTTCAAATCGCGTAACTTAAAAATTACGTTTTTGAGTTACGTAAATCGTTTTTCACCGTTTTTACCCTTCACAAAATATTTCTTAACTTTAAAAATATTATTTTGAACATTTCTTATAAAAATATAATTTCTTACATTATTCTCTTTCTATTCTCAATCAAAAATCCCTTCCGTACTATATTTTCTCAAAATCACTTTTTATTGATTTAATCTTACCAAATCATATTTAATTGATTTAATTACTATTTCAAAATTTAAATTTCTTAACATTTTTCAAAACCCAATACTTAAATTCTACGTTAGAAATTTTAAGTTACAAACGTTTCCTTTTATATTTCTAAATCATTTCTAAACATTAAATCAAATTCTACGTTTAAGTTACAAATGTTTTCTTTTATATTTCTAAATCACTTCTAAAAATTAATTCTTCTTAAAATAATTTAAAGTTCAACACTTAAATTCCTTTCCAAAATCCTTATTTGAAAATTCTTATATTTTATTACATCAAAACATTTTTTTCTAAATTATCAAAACCTTATAGATGACCATTGGAACCATGAAATATTTTTCTTCTAACTTAAATAAATTTCATTCTTATTTCTACACAAAATAACTTCATGAAAATACTACTTAAAACCGTGTACACTCTTTTTATAAAACAAACCCTCTTGTTTATTTCCTTTACTTCTCAAATCATCCAATTTTATCATTTATGAAAATATCATTTTTTTGTGAACACTAATTTAATTGGTGTCTTGGCTGAAATTTATTTTGGTTCAAGGACTAAAAATAAACTTCATTGTTCTTGAAAAATTTCAATAAAAACCCTAAACTTGGAAGCTCAAAACCGTGACCTCCTCCATGGCCTTTGGAGCCAAAATTTTGCTTATTTCAACATACATCCATAATAATATATTCAACATATATCATCATGCATATCATAAGCTTACCATATAAGCAATTAAAAATTATACTAAGCATGCATACACAAGTAAATCATGCAAATCATATCAAGCATAAGCAAAAATAATTAAAGCACATAACACACACAAAAATTATTACATGACCATAGATAGGAATCCTCACATGGATTCACCATCCATCAAATATAAAACCATCCCTCACCACCATGCTTGGTTGGTGAGATGAATCTCCCTTTTACCTCTTGAAGAACCACCAAAGAGCTTGTTGCTTTGTCTTTGGAGCAAGATCTCCACCAATACAAGTTCTTAAACATGAAACAAATACAAGAAAATTAGTATATCAAGCTTGAACAAGAAGAACCATGGATCAAACATGGTTTAGAACATGAAAAAGAAAAGACTAAATGAAGTTTTCTTACACTTCACCAACAAAAGCTCTAGGACTTGATCTTGGTAAAAGTCCTTCAAGATGGAAGAATTAGAACTTGGTGTGAACTACAAAGGTTCTTAGAATGATGAAAGGATTCAAGAAACTAGGTTGTATGAAATTAAAAAGTGATGGAAGAGAGAATTGGAGACTTGGCGAATGGTGTGTTTTTGGGAGAGAAATGGAGTTTGCTTTGGTTTGGTCTTGAAACTTAAGTGGAAGAATGAAGAAATGATATTAGGAAATATAGAAATGAGTGTGTTTAGTCTTCAAAGGAGAGCATTGCCGTAGCATGCTATTAGGGAGAAGAAAAAGTGAAGTTTGAAAAACATATGCATTGATGATCAATAGGAAATTGTCTTAACACTTGGCAATTTTCCTTAACCTTTTCTATCCTTTTTCTTTGGCCTAAAAAGCCTATTCTATCTTTGTCTCCTTCCTTCCTTGCTTCTTCAACCGTGCCCCCCTCTTCATGCATGCAAAAATATGACAATTTGATAGCCATTTTGTTTTTAGTCATTTTAGATATTAATTTAAAACATTATAGGTAAAATAGGTATTAATTAAAAGCATTATAGGTAGAAGACTTATTATGGACCATTGGATCTTCTCTCTTTAAACCCCATCCCTTAGATGTGTCTCCAAAAATGAATGGTCAAGATTACACCTTCAAACTTTTTATCCAAGGGTCCAAAATGGTTGTAATCATTTTTGATGACAAATTCTCCACCATTGATCTAAATCCAAATCCAATGGTCATTAATGATCCATCTCCACCATTGATTAATTTTACATCCAAGGGTTGATATTGGTCATAGCCATTTAGAAGATTAAATCCCTACCCTTAATTTAATTTCAATCCAACGGTTATAATTGATCCTATTTACTTTTAAGATCAAATCTCCACCAGTAATTAAATCAAGATTAAATTTCTAATTGTAATTAAATTAATAGTGGATATCCAAACCACTAATGTTATCTTAATAATATTTAATAATATAGAATTTTATTTTTATCCATTATAACCTCACAAAAATATAATTCTTGTATTTTTTTATCGTCGATAATTAAATACGATCAAAATACAAGATAAAGAAATTTTCTAAAACTGTTTCTGATTCGAGGTTTAGTAAGATCCTGTCTCCGTCTAAACAGTACAAATTTTTCTATACATAGAAAAATTTTTCATTTTTGAGGGACCCACACTGGGCCCACGTATGTATGCCACTGGGCCCACATACACCTCGTGGGGCCACAAATAGTAAAAATTCCAAAATCACACATAAAATCACAAAAATTACAAAACTCACAAATATCAAATCAGATTACGTAAATTAATTAAGACTAAACAAGTAAAAATTAATTTACGTAGATTTTTCCGACCGAAAATTATTATTTTCTTGACACGGAGCAAATTACTCAAAACGATCAAATATGCAGACAGAATATGCAAAATAGTTTTACAGCACACAGAAATCACTAGAAAGTAGATTTCTGTTAACGGTCAAAATTACTGTTTAATACATAGAAAGTTTGGGGTGTTACAACATTAGCATTACCAAGAGTCAAATAAATATCGCAGTCATAATAGTAAATACATTATCCAATTATAAATGCTCAATGGACCATGTGACTGACAACTCACAATGCAACAAGGGTACCAAAGTTCCTACTCCATGGAGCTAGACATAAATATTTTCGGAGTGCATGATCAAGGAGTAATACCAGTGTATCAGTAGCCTTAAAAATACAGTGTGCTTTCTTTCATAAAATTATTTGCGCAATAGCTCACACATGGTACCTCAACAGTTGATCGCGACATAGAACAGCATCTCAGTCAGGATCGTCGGTGTGTTGCATTGATCTATCCCACGGCCTCAGTGGAGCTACCACTGTCTATTGTGAGACACCCACACCCCGACGCCCTCAGGGTCAACAACATATGACACCTACGCTTAGTCTATTCGCACCCGCACATAGGTGTTATTCAAACTCCTAGGCATACATCGCTTTACTAACCATGTCCAACGGATAACACATGCATGATGACACAATGTCCAATCATGTATATTCATCAATGATGCGTTCAACATAAGCCTTTTGTAACACCCCAATTTTTAGAAAATGTACCGAATGTACTGTTTGCTGTTTTTCAAGCTTTCGTGTGAATGATCGTTGTGTCCCTATTTTACTGTTTCTCGATTTCTGCATGAAATACAAATACGTTTATACAGGCTCAAATTTTATTTGGTCTTTTTACGTAATTTGTTTCGAGACGGTAAAATAAAAGTTTTTCCGAGCTACTGTTTTAATTTTTTTGGAAGATATACAGACAATTAATACTGTCTGTAATTTTATTTGAACTTTTTGGATGATTAGCTACGTTGTGGGAAAAAATGAGAAATAACCATTACGTCCCGAATGTGCTGTTTGTACTGTTTTTGCTGTTTTTGCTGTTTTTAATTGTTTTCTACTTGATTTAGTGTCCAATATTACTGTCTGTGATTTTATATGGACTTTTTGTGTGATTTGCTATGGGGCAGGAAAATAATATTTTTTCGGACCGGTAAATCTGTTTTTAATTATTTAGAGGCGGGGGATCTTACTAAACCCAATTCTGAATGAGCCTAAAATTAATCTTTTAATTTTTAGGATTTAACTGTCAAATAAAATAATTTTGTATTATTATAATATTATTTTATTAGTCAAGATAATTTAGTGACAGTGGACCCGAAAATATTTTGCGGGACCCACGTTTAGCTAAACCAATTAACTTAGTAGCTTAATTAAACATGATTAGTGGAGGAATGTTCTTGAACATGATGATAAGGCTTGATGACTAGGTTATTAGTGACTAAGCATGGTGACTAGGGCTAATGACTAGGTTAGGAGCAACCAATAGGAAACAAGCTTGCTAATCAAGACTTAATCTTGACCTTTGATGCATCCAAGGGCTTGGATGAAGCCAAGCAAATGCACACCTTGCATGCAATGAAGGCTACAGCCAAGTGAGGTTGGAAGACCAAAAGATCACTTCATCTTTCATGCATTTTTCTCTCTTCTCTCTCTTCCAAAATTTCAAAACTCCATTGAAGCTTTCCTAGAGCTCTATTCGGCCAAACCTATAACCCTACCATCCAATCACTCTAAATTTCATCTAACCAAGTTTTCTAAACCTAAACACCATCCTAAGAACATCTTTAGTTGAGAGTTCTTTCAAAATCTTACATTTGAAGCTTGAAAACCTACTTGGAAGTTTGTACCAAGGAGGTGAAATCTCTTGTTTTTCTTTTCTAAATTCTTTTTCAAAGTTCTAAGCCATGATTTATCCATGGTTTAGGTTCTTTTTCAATGATTAGTAACTTGTAGTTTTTGTTTAAGTTTGTTAGGTTCTTGAAGGAGGAAAACCGTGACCCTAGGAGGAGTGAAAGAATCCATTTGTCTTCATTTAAGGTAAGAGGAAGACAAATCTTATCACCTATGGATGGTGGTAAGAAGATGGAGTTGATTTTGTGATTGTAGAATCCATAAAGATTCATGTGTGTGCTTGTTAGTAGCTTATTTGATGTGGTTGTGTATTTGTTAGTAGCTTTTCTATTTGTTGTTTGTAATAAATTGCATGTCTACAAGCTTTAAGTTGCATGTCTATAAGCTTTGATAATATTGTATGTGTTAGAATTGCATGATAAAGTATAGAATGGCATGATAATGTATAGGATGTGAATAACATGTCAAGGAAATGCATGTGTGTTCCAAAGAACACTCCATAATGCCCACGGTTTGTAACAAAATGGAGAACCAAAATGTTCTCTTAATTTTCTTAAAAGGTAATTTAATTAACCTAGGAGAATTAAGAAGGTTTCAAGTTGATTAGATCAAAGAAAATGAATTTAGAAATCAAATGGTAAGACTTAGTATTTTCGGCCAACATGCCTAAAATGAATGTATTAGTTTCAAAAACCATTTTCTAAAAATGATGGCTAAATGAATTTAGACAATACAATAAGTTTGACATGTATTTATAAGATGAAAAATAATTTAGAAATCAAATACAAAAGGGTTTATGAAATTCGGCCAACATGCCAAAATTAGGTAGTCTTGATTTCTAAAATCAATTCCAAACCATTTTCATTTATAAAGTTGCAATACATGTTAAAAAGAATTTTTCTAAAATAAGTTTTGAAGAAATCAATTGATTAAAATTAATTTAAGGAACTAAAATCAATAATTTTATTGTTATAAAGGAAATACAGTAATCTTTAAGAATTTCTAACATATGGCTCATGCTATATTTTGAAGCATGTTAGGAGTTTTTAAAAGATTAAATTATCCGGTTTATTTAAATAAACAAAGTTTTTACGAAAAATTAGGAAACCATTATTATTAAAATTCTAAACAAAATACTGTCAATTTTTAGTAAAAACGGACAAATAAGATAGAAAAGATGTCCAAAAGACAGTATACGGTATGGAAAATATTATACGTAGCTTAAAAGTATTATTTATTATTTCTGTTTATTTAAACAGTAATTTTTAAGGAATTCGGTCAAGAAAATGATTTAAAAATCTTACGCGATTGAGAAAACGTATTAAAAATCCTACGCGATTTTGAAAACAGAAAAATATATTTACGCGATTTTAAAACGTTTATAAAAACGGCGAGATTGTGAAAACGCGATAAAATTTCTACGCGATTGACCGAAACAGTATTTTTCTAGATTTCTGTATTTTTCCGCTGTCGGGCTATGAGGTGAACCTGTACAGGCTTTGAGACAATATTTGTCCAAGAGGGACTTACTGTATATTTTTGCCATTGAGGGCATATATTTTTATACCTTGAGGGTATTTGGTAATTTACCAATTTTTGGTGAATTTTGGTTGACGAGGTGAATCACATCGTGTTGTCGATGCGATAAACGTAGTGTGGTTCATTGTTCTAATGAACTTGGAGACTTTAGTGTACGGGATTCCATATATGAACAGTCGGTCGCTCCGCTGGGCCGTGGTAACCGATAGCACACTAATGGACTCGACACGCACTATATTTAATCGAGATTTGTAAAGTCTAGTAGTACATTTGCCCGTAGTGTCACGACGTGAGACAGTGAACTACCCCACGCCTGGATGGTAAATTCCCAGTGATGTGGAGCTATAGACGCAACGTATGACCGCAGAATAGTTGGCTGGGCAGCCGTGGTACTAATAGATTTTTGCGAGTCATTCCCTCTGATATTTGTGGTATCTGTGTTGTTTAGCTCCATGGAGTAGGAACGTGTCATATTTCTTATGAGTATATCTGGAACTTTATTTTATCTTATCTGTCTATTTTATCTGGTTAGTATTATGAGGATTATTTATCTGTTCTATTATTTTATCTGTGATGTTTTATTTTATCTGTGATATTATGTGTCGTTATGATAATTAAATCTTTTTCTTTATTCTCATTCGATTTACGTTATAGCTTTTCATATTGCATAAATTGTATAACTGTTGTTTGTCGTCTTCTTATTGGCCATGTTTATGGTGATTTTAGATTGTCTTACCTCTTTTCTGTATTGTGTATGTTTCCTGTATATTTATTTTATGCGGTAAAGAGTTTGAGGAAGAAGAAGAGGAACAACCTCTTGAGGTTCGTACCCTCGGGAGGAGGAAGATCGATAGCCGACGACCAGTTTGACGATCAAGAACCATCTGATCATCCATATCCATTGGATTGATTAGTTTTGGTATGGCAGTGCCTGGATTTTTGGGGTTCGTGACTCTCGAGTTTCATGGAGGATCGTTAGCTTGGCATCTGCGAGGAGACCGAGACTCTGTGACGTATGTAGGACGGCTGACTGTGACCTTACGTCAACAGTTTGATGGAGAGCCGGTTATGACTACTACTGTATTTTTACATTTAGAGTTACCTTTATCTCTTAGGCGTCATTTTGGTGGTATGACCACGGAGCCTAGTGAGATTAGTATCGTATCGACTGCGCGATCTCGTTATCGCCGAGTGTCGAGACATCCGGGATATTTGTCTCCTGATGATCATTTTCATGTTGAGAGTGATCCTTCAGAGGATTAAATATGCATGATGTTTTTTTTGGGCGCGTCTGCGTATGGATGTATATATTGACTCTTTTACTGTTTTTATTTACTTGCTTCTGTTTAAATATTTGTAATTGTAGTTGTAAATTATTTGTATAACTTATAACTTGGAACATATGTATATTATGAGTGATGTTGATCTGTTTAGTTTATGTTTTTCGCATTATTTTATTTTTAATAATCTGTTTAACAGGAATTATTTTACGACCCATATTATTATGTATTAAGTGTTTTACAACTTGGGTAGATTTTATCTATTTTCTTTATATATGTGACATCCTCCAAAGGGGTGTTACATTAGTTGGTATCAGAGCCCAAGTTAGAGTCTTTTGGGGTTGTGGTTGGGTCCGTTTTTGTTTGTGCTGTGTGATTCTCTGTGATTTATATCCTTTCGGAAGTATCTAAAAGGATGTATCTAATTTTGTTTTGTTTTGTTCTGTTTGAAGATGTCTGGACGAGGTAGAGGACGTACGAACATGAATCGTGATGTGGACCCTATGATTGCGGCTGCTGAGGCTATGCAGCGGATGGCTGAAGTAATGATGCGACGCGAATGTGAGAGCAGCTCAACAGCAAGATGCTACTGCTGATGCCCTAAATTTGTCTGAATTTAGGCGCCACAATCCGCCACAGTTTAGAGGCGAGGTTGATCCGGAGAAGGCAAGTCAATGGATACAAGACTTGGAAAGGATTTTTGAAGGAATGAGATGCACAGACGATAAGAAGGTGACTTATGCCGTCTTTATGCTAAGAGGAGATGGAGAACATTGGTGGAGAGGAACCCGCCGAGTTTTGCAAGCTGAAGGGACTGAGATCACATGGGAAGTGTTTTCTAATGCTTTTCTGGATAAGTATTTTCCTGCGAGTGCTAGGCATGCCAAAGAAATGGAATTTCTTGGTTTGCGACAGGGGAATATGACGGTGAATGAGTATGCCACAAAGTTTGAGAATTTGTCTCAATTCTCAGATTATGCTCAGACACGACAAGACGATGTGTGGAGATGTCGGAAGTTTGAATCAGGGTTAAGGGTGGAACTGAAACGAGGAGTGGTATCCTTGAGAATGACTCAGTTTCATGCTTTGGTGGATGCTTGTGCTCGACTTGAGGAGTTGGAGCCATCTAGAGATCAGAGGAATCGGAACTTTGGGCCGACAAGGTTTCAGAGAGGTGGAGGTAGTAATACGAATCGGTTTCAGCGTAAGCCGTATTCCAGACCAACAGGGACTCAATCTCAACGACCATCGGTTAGTGGAGGTGCAAGTGGTAGTGGAACTGGACAGAGAGTGGCGTTCACGCCGACATGTTTTAAGTGCGGGAAGAAAGGCCATATCTCGCCGGAATGCACGCTTAGAGGTACAATTTGTTTTAACTGTAAGCAACCTGGGCACATGTCAAAGGATTGTACTCAACCAGAGAAGAAACCTGTTGTTCGGTATGTTAGAGCTAGTCAGCAGAAATCAAGGAATACTCAACCGAGATCTGGAGGGCGTGTTTATACCATGAAGGGAACTGAGATTTCTCAATCTGATGATCTTATACAAGGAGAAGGTGACATTGGAGGTAACCATCTGACTGTGTTGTATGACTCTGGTGCTACACACTCATTTATTGCCTATGATTGTGTGGAAAGACTGAAGTTGCCTGTGTCTTCTTTGAATGTTAAGTTGAGTGTTTCTACTCCAACTGCTAAACCTGTGATTGCATCAAAGATATGTTTGGATTGTCCTGTTGTTGTGAAGGGCCGTCTGTTTATGGTCAACTTGATTTGTTTGCCTCTTATTGAGATAGATGTAATATTAGGGATGGACTGGTTATGTTCTAACCATATCCTTATAGACTGTGCAAGTAAAACCATAGTTTTTCCTAAGGAAGAAAAGTCTGGATTCTTAACTGCTGTTAAGGTCAAGTCTTTGTTAAGAGATGGAGCGCAGGGATATATGGTATTGTCTTCTCTAGAAGTTAAGAATGAGAAGGATGTGAATACTATTCCTGTTGTCAACGAGTTTCCTGATGTTTTTCCTGATGACGTACCTGGTTTGCCACCCGAGAGGGAGATCGAGTTTTCAATTGATTTAGTACCGTGGAACAGTCCTATCTCAATTGCACCGTATCGTATGTCGCCAGTGGAATTGGAGGAGCTGAAGAAGCAATTGGTGGAGCTGTTGGAGAAAGAGTTTGTGCGACCTAGTGTTTCACCATGGGGTGCGCCAGTGCTTTTGGTCAAGAAGAAGGACGGAACGTCTCGGCTTTGTGTGGATTATCGTCAGCTGAACAAGGTGACTATCAAGAATAAATATCCGCTTCCAAGAATTGACGATTTGATGGATCAGTTAATAGGAGCTGTGATATTTTCCAAGATAGATCTGAGGTCTGGGTATCATCAGATTCGTGTAAAAGGGGAAGATGTGCCGAAAACCGCTTTTCGAACTCGATATGGGCATTATGAGTATCAGGTGATGCCATTCGGGGTAACGAATGCTCCTGCCATATTTATGGATTATATGAACAGGATTTTTCGTCCGTATCTAGACAGATTTGTTGTTGTATTTATAGATGACATTCTGATCTATTCTCAATCCAAGGAAGAGCATGCTGAACATCTGGGTATTGTTCTTCAGATTTTGAGGGAGAAGCAACTATATGCGAAATTGGCTAAGTGTGAGTTCTGGTTAGAAGAAGTCCAATTTCTTGGTCACGTAATTTCTAAGGAAGGTATTGCGGTAGACCCATCTAAAGTGGAGACTATTTTACAATGGGAAAGACCTAAGACGGTAACAGAAGTTTGAAGTTTTGTTGGACTTGCTGGTTATTATCGGAGGTTTATCGAGGGTTTTTCCAAGATTGCTGGACCACTTACGCAGCTTACGAGGAAAAATCAAACTTTTGAATGGACGGAAGAACGTGAAGCCAGTTTTCAAGAGTTGAAGAAGAGATTAACAACTGCACCGGTGTTGATCCTACCAGATTCGACGAAATCTTTTGATGTGTATTGCGACGCTTCTTATCAAGGGCTAGGATGCGTATTGATGCAAGATCGGAATGTTGTGGCGTATGCTTCTCGACAATTGAAGGTTCATGAGAGGAATTATCCAACACACGATTTGGAATTGGCTGCTGTGGTTTTTGCTCTAAAGATATGGAGACATTTTCTCTATGGAGCAACATTCAACATCTTCAGTGATCACAAGAGCTTGAAATACTTGTATGATCAGAAGGAGCTGAACATGAGGCAACGGAGATGGTTAGAATTCTTGAAAGATTATGATTTTCAACTGTTGTACCACCCTGGCAAGGCGAATGTCGTGGTTGACGCCTTAAGTAGAAAGATTATCAATGCTTCTGCTCTGATGATCAAGGAAAAGGAGCTCATTGAACAGTTTAGAGATGTGTGGTCATTTGTTGAGTTGAAACCGGGGAAGATTTGTATTAACATGGTTACTATCTCGAGCGAGCTGATGGAAGACATAAGGGAAAAATAGAATGCCGATGAATTTTTACAAGGAATAAGAGAACAAATAAAGCAAGACGAGACAATAGAGTTCAAAGAAGGAACTGATGGAATTCTGAGGTTTCGGGGTAGAGTCTGTGTTCCTCGTGACTGGGAGTTGAGGCGATATATTGTGGAACATGCCCATACTAGTCTATTGAGTATGCATCCAGGCAAAACAAAGATGTACCAAGACTTGAAGAAGTTATTCTGGTGGCATGGATTGAAGAGTGATGTTATTAGGTGCGTGTCAACTTGTCTAATCTGTCAAAAGGCGAAAGTGGAACATCAAAGACCAGCTGGAATGTTACAACCGTTATCTATTCCAGAATGGAAATGGGATAGCATATCGATGGATTTCGTTACTGGTTTGCCAAAGACGAGGAAAGGTCATGATTCGATATGGGTTATAGTCGATAGGCTTACGAAATCGGCTCATTTCTTACCAATTAATATTAAGTATTTATTGGAAAGATTAACCCAGTTGTACATCGGTGAGATTGTTAGATTACATGGTGTACCTACATGTATAGTTTCTGATCGAGATCCGAGGTTTACGTCAAGATTTTGGCAGAGTCTGCAAGAAGCTATGGGAACGAAGTTGCGATTGAGTTCGGCATATCATCCGCAAACAGATGGTCAGACAGAGAGAACTATACAGTCTTTGGAAGATCTGTTGCGTGCTTGTGTTTTAGAACAACGAGGAAGTTGGGATGAATTTTTATCTCTGATAGAATTCACCTACAACAATAGTTTTCATTCAAGCATCGGAATGGCACCTTATGAAGCATTGTATGGAAGACGATGTCGGACACCGTTATGTTGGTATCAGGATGGGGAAAGCATGACTGTTGGACCAGATCTTGTACAACAGACTACGGAGAAGGTAAAGATGATACAAGAGAAGATGAGAACGACGCAAAGCAGACAGAAGAGTTATGCGGATAAACGAAGGCGACCTTTTGAGTTTGAGGAGGGTGAGCATGTGTTTCTAAGAGTTACTCCTACGACTGGTGTCGGAAGAGTTATTAAGTCTAAGAAGCTTACTCCTAAGTTCATTGGACCGTATCAGATTATCCGACGTATAGGTCCTGTAGCGTATCAAATCGCTATGCCACCGTTTCTATCGAATCTGCATGACGTGTTTCATGTATCTCAGTTACGAAAGTATATATCAGATCCGACGCATGTTATACAACCAGATGACGTACAGTTGAAGGAGAATTTGACTTACGAGACTTTACCTGTCAGAATTGAGGACAGAAAGGTAAAGCAGCTTCGAGGGAAAATGATCGAGCTAGTGAAGGTCATATGGAATGATGTGACGGGTGAAGCTACCTGGGAGCTGGAAGATAAAATGAAGGATCAGTATCCTCATTTGTTTTGAGGAACAACGAATTTCGAGGACGAAATTTTTATTTGTTGGGGAGAGTTGTAACACCCCAATTTTTAGAAAATGTACTGAATGTACTGTTTGCTGTTTTTCAAGCTTTCGTGTGAATGACCATTGTGTCCCTATTTTACTGTTTCTCGATTTCTGCATGAAATACAAATACGTTTATACAGGCTCAAATTTTATTTGGTCTTTTTACGTAATTTGTTTCGAGATGGTAAAATAAAAGTTTTTCCGAACTATTGTTTTAATTTTTTGGAAGATATACGATAATTAATACTGTCTCGTAATTTTATTTGAACTTTTTGATGATTAGCTACGTTGTGGGAAAAAATGAGAAAATGACCATTACGTCCCGAACGTCTTTGTTTATCTTGTTTTTGCTATTTTTAATTGTTTTCTACTTGATTTAGTGTCCAATATTACTTGTCTGTGATTTTATATGGACTTTTTGTGTGATTTGCTACGGGCGGAAAATAATATTTTTTTGGACCAAGAAAATCTGTTTTTAATTATTCGAGAGGGGGGATCTTACTAAACCCAATTCTGAATGAGCCTAAAATTAATCTTTTAATTTTTAGGATTTAATCAAAATAAAATAATTTTGTATTATTATAATATTATTTTATTAGTCAGTATAATTTAGTGATAATGGACCCGAAAATATTTTGCGGGACCCACGTTTAGCTAAACCAATTAACTTAGTAGCTTAATTAAACATGATTAGTGGAGGAATGTTCTTGAACATGATGATAAGGCTTGATGACTAGGTTATTAGTGACTAAGCATGGTGACTAGGGCTAATGACTAGGTTAGGAGCAACCAATAGGAAACAAGCTTGCTAATCAAGACTTAATCTTGACCTTTGATGCATCCAAGGGCTTGAAGCCAAGCAAATGCACACCTTGCATGCAATAAAGGCTACGACCAAGTGAGGTTGGAAGACCAAAAGATCACTTCATCTTTCATGCATTTTTCTCTCTTCTCTCTCTTCCAAAATTTCAAAACTCCATTGAAGCTTTCCTAGAGCTCTATTCGGCAAACCTATAACCCTACCATCCAATCACTCTAA
Source organism: Ormosia emarginata (assembly GCA_029884605.1). NCBI lineage: Eukaryota > Viridiplantae > Streptophyta > Magnoliopsida > Fabales > Fabaceae > Ormosia > Ormosia emarginata. The sequence continues at coordinate 25,673,906 of JAQQTP010000074.1, read as the reverse complement.
ATTTCATCTAACCAAGTTTTCTAAACCTAAACACCATCCTAAGAACATCTCTAGTTGAGAGTTCTTTCAAAATCTTACATTTGAAGCTTGAAAACCTACTTGGAAGTTTGTACCAAGGAGGTGAAATCTCTTGTTTTTCTTTTCTAAATTCTTTTTCAAAGTTCTAAGCCATGATTTATCCATGGTTTAGATTTCTGTTACTGATTTCTGTTATAGCTTTTCATATTGCATGAATTGTATAACTGTTGTTTGTCGTCTTCTTATTGGCCATGTTTATGGTGATTTTAGATTGTCTTACCTCTTTTCTGTATTGTGTATATTTCCTGTATATTTATTTTATGCGGTAAAGAGTTTGAGGAAGAAGAAGAGGAACAACCTCTTGAGGTTCTGTACCCCGAGGAGGAGGAAGATCAGCTAACCGACGACCAGTTTGACGATCAAGAACCATCTGATCATCCATATCCATTGGATTAATTAGTTTTGGTATGGCGGTGCCTGGATTTTTGGAGTTCGTGACTCTCGAGTTTCATGGAGGATCGTTAGCTTGGCATCTGCGAGGAGACCAAGACTCTGTGACGTATGTAGGACGGCTGACTGTGACCTTACGTCAACAGTTTGATGGAGAGCCGGTTATGACTACTACTTTATTTTTACATTTAGAGTTACCTTTATCTCTTAGGCGTCATTTTGGTGGTATGACCACGGAGCCTAGTGAGATTAGTATCGTATCAACTGCGCGATCTCATTATCGCCGAGTGTCGAGACATCCGGGATATTTGTCTCTTGATGATCATTTTCATGTTGAGAGTGATCCTTCAGAGGATTAAACATGCATGATGTTTTTTTGGGCGCGTCTGCGTATGGATGTATATATTGACTCTTTTATTGTTTTTATTTACTGTTTCTGTTTAAATATTTGTAATTGTAGTTGTAAATTATTTGTATAACTTATAACTTGGAACATATGTATATTATGAGTGATGTTGATCTATTTAGTTTATGTTTTTCGCATTATTTTATTTTTAATAATCTGTTTAACAGGAATTATTTTACGACCCATATTATTATGTATTAAGTGTTTTACAACTTGGGTAGATTTTATCTATTTTCTTTATATATGTGACATCCTCCAAAGGGGTGTTACACCTTTCCTCAATGGCACATAAGCATTATTCAATGTCCAACATGACACATCAACCATACATTTATTAAAACATTGCCTCAATGGCACATCATCATTCTTATCTCATTGAGTACTACATCAATAATTCTCAGTATCAATATATATTCCTCATTACACACATACCACAATTTTCATGTCATGGATCCAAGAATTCCATATTCAAAATCATTTCTTCTCTATCGGTATGAATACACATTCCTATCACAATTAAGTAAAATAAAATCCTTGAATTCAGGGTTTTTAGGTTATGTTTGAGTTACAAAGGACAAAGAACCATAATCTCAATCATTTCCAGCTCAAAAATCTCATTTTTGGTCTTGGTAATCGATTATATCACCCTTGTAATCGATTACCCGAGGAACAGAATCTCTGTAATCGATTACAATCTCATTGTAATCGATTACGTGATTCCCAAAACCACATTTCGTAACTTCAAGGCCCTGGTAATCAATTACACAACCGTGGTAATCGATTACCAATTAGACAGTACCTCCGTAATCGATTACACACAAGTTGTAATCGATTACGTGATTCCCAGAAGCACCATTTCGTGACATCAGAGGCTTGGTAATCGATTACACCACTCTTGTAATCGATTACAAGCTAGACAGAATCTCTGTAATCAATTACACACCAGACGTAATCGATTACCAAATTTCCAGAATCACGATTTTATATCCTTAAGAGCTTGGTAATCGATTACAAGCCCCGTGTAATCGATTACCACGCGTAAACTTGCAGAAAACAGAGTTCTCTAGGTCCTCTAACTCAAACCAAACCAATCCTTATCATATTTAATTAACAAGATACTCAAATATACCTTCAAATCATGTAAGAGACATCAATAAATCATACAAATCCAACAAAATGCACTATCATTAAGAACAACATAAAAATGAGAGAACTTTATACATGGATTCAGAAATCAATAACAACACACATACAAGACATTCCCTTACTACCAAGATTGGTTGAAGAGGATCATCTCCCTCTTACCTATTTGGAAGACAACACAATGTGCCACTCCTTCTTGTCCTAGATTTTCGTTTTCCCCCTTCAAGAAAACTCCAATGTGAGTGATCACCACAATGTCCACTCAAACCATGAAAAATAGGTTCTTGGTCACCAAGGTGGCCAAGAGAAACGAAAATAACAAGAAAAATGGAAGAAAGTTGAAGGCTTTACCTTAAAGCTCCAAGCTTTAGCTTCAATGGTGGAAGAAAAATGGAAGAAGAAGAACCAAAAGATGGCAACAAAAGAGGACTTGGAATGGTGTAAGGAAGCAAGAATCTTTGATGATGAAGCAAGCAAAGGATGGCTGCCTCCGGAGTGGTTGCACGGTGGAGAAGAAAAGAAGAAGAAGAGAAATGGATATTTGGGGTTTAGAAAAATGAGAGTATAATATTAGGAAGAGGAGAGAAATTATTTAGGCTTCCCTTATAGCCTCTCTGTAGTAGAAGAGTGGAGAAGGGAGAGAGAAAAATGTGTCAAATAGGAAGCTTCTTGGAAACTTCCTACAAGGGGTTTTAATTAACTAAATTCTCTTTTTCTTCTTTCTTGAAAATAAGGCTAAAAAGGGTTTGACACAAGGTAATTCTTGAATAATGTGATAAAATTTTTATTACGTGTTATTATTTATTGGACGTAGTTATGGTTGGCAGAAGTCAGCATTAACAAATTTGACAGATAAATTTTCGCAGTGTTTTATTATTTCATCTGTTAAGATTTCTCGAAAAATGTAAAACCTTGTAAACTGTGTCCGGCCTCGGGTTTAGTAAGATCCCCCGTCGACGTTTCCATAGTTCAAGGCTTTCGGAGAAAATATCTCATTTCTCCGGTTCCGCTCAGTACATACGTAAAACGAGAAATATATTAAAATATTCCGCGTTCTCAGAAAATTCCAGAAAAATTCTAGAAAATCACAAATATTTTAGAATGAATTCTGATAGTAGAAAAGTAAATTTTGGGGTGTTACAACTCTCTCCAACAAATAGAAATTTTCTCCTCGAAATTTTCATTCCTTAGGATAATTATCGACGTTGTTTCTTCACCTTATCTTTTGACCTCCATATCGCGCTTCTAATCACGTCAATTCAAATTGTTATTACCAATGTGATCTCCCTGCCTCCATGTGGTTTTGCTCTCCTACTCTCGATCTTACAGGAAGCATTCCATGGGTCAGACTCTCTTTCAACCGTACTGTGTCCCGTTCGATGATATGGCTGGGTCCAGGGATAAACTTTCGTGATCATGACATACGAAAGACATCATGAAGATTTAAAAAGAAAGGATAGCAAAGATTAGTTATGGATACTGAACCAGTCCGAAAAAGAATTTAGGATAGTCCGTAGAATTTAAGAGTGAGTTTGCTGGTAACTTAGACAAGATGACACACATTTAGCAACGTCTTTCTTCATCCCTTGTTACCATCACTTCTGTTTTAGATTTTGACATACCTTGATCACTCTGGTGTGTAAACTCGATTTTACTCTCATGAGTTTCATTGGGAATAAACTCCTTAAGTTCTGAATCCTCTAGTATTGCAACCTTCACATGTGAACATTAAGATTCTTATCGAGTTCCTTCCTCGCATTATGACACCATGCTTCGTCTTAATAGCTTCGTCTTGTCTTGTAGAAATTGGTCACTATTCTACTTCTCTTGAATCCTTCCCAACAGATCATTCGAGATAGTGACTATATCTAGACATACCTCATCCAGTGTCATTTCTAATGACAACCACCTGTGCTCGAATTACTCTACTAATTCCTTCTTCTCGACCATCATAATGCAGGTATTAGGCAGTTTCCGATTCAAAGCATCCGCCATGGCGTTTTTCTTTTCCAAGATGACTCTAAAGTTAGAGATCATGTTCCTTCAAAATCTTTAGTCACTTTCTCTGCCTCATATTTGGTTCCTTCTCATCGAATAAATACTTCAGGTTCTTGTGACAGCGAAGGGCATTGAATATTGCTCCATATAGAAAGTGTCTCTATATTCTTAGAGCAGATACGACAACGGTCAATTTCAAGTCACGGATCAGATACTCTCCTCACGCACCCTCAACTACCGTAAGGCACAAACCACAACTCCCCAGCTTTTCATGAGCGCGCATCACAAACCTTGATGTGAAGCATCACAAAACACTTCGAAGGTTTTATTGAGATCGGGCAGTATCAAAATCGGAATATTTCCTCAACCTTTGAAAACTTTCTCCGCCTATGCTGGTCTGTAAAAGTTTTGATTCTCTTTTTGTAAGCTGGGCAAGTTGTCCAACTATCTTCGAGAATCTGTCAATACTCCCTCGATAAAAACCAACTAATCCCACTAGCCATGAATCCCCCTCACGGTTTTCGATCTTTCCTTTTGAGGAACTGCTTCGACCTTTTTGTGAATCCACGTGATTCCTCCATTTGGAATTTCATGATCCAAAACGGAACCTCCTCAAACGAGAATCCGCACTCTGATACTTTGGTACTTACTCCCCTTTCTTTAAAGTTAGGAAAACTATATCGAGATGTCTAATGTATCTCCCCATATCTTCGAGAATAGGTCAGAATGTCATCATTAATGACAACGACAATTCCGTTCTAGGTGAGGATAGAAAATACAATTCATGTTGTCCAAGAATACAACATGAGCATGTGTCACTCAGGTTGACATCACGGGATACCTATAATGTCGAAAGCACACTCGAAAAATCATCTTGGGGACATTCTCTATTTCCACGAATCCATCGGTGACCAGGACATACATCTATCTTGGAAAGAACAACGATTTCTTTCTCGCTGATCCATCAAATCATTCACCTTCCTCCGAGAATACTCATCTTTGATCATAATCTTGTTTAACTGGCGATAGTCCTCGTATCACCGAGAAATTTTTATTCTTCTCCTTAACCGATAGCATCTTAGCTCAACATGCGGAACTCTTTGGCTATTAAAGTGACATTTATATTCCCTTTACTCTTGGTCCTCTACGGAGAACATTACATGTACCCTCAGGCTCCTTTCTTTTATGAGGCTTAGACCATGTTGGCCGTTATGAATCTAAAAGCCTTAATTTCAAAAATTACCAAGGTGTTGATTGGAACACTCTAGCAGATACTAACCAGAAAATGACTGATCAATTTCTAAAATTATAAACTCTAACTGGTACGATTTCAGGTAGGCACGATAGATCAACAAAAGATTCAATCTTTGGTAGAAAGAGGATAGATTAAACAAACTTAGGCATCAACGACAGGTCTTAACAACAGAAATGGAAACAACTAAGCTGAAGATAGTAAAGATAAGGATGAATCCAAGTGATCCATACAGTCACAAATTGTAAAAGGAGGGGTTACCCCCAGAATTATACAGCACGATTATGGGATCATCATTTGAGGTATAACTTCCACGGTTTAGATCTCCGAATTTTGAAGTCTCAGCACCTCCCAGGGTATAAGTTCTGGCTTCTGCTTATGGTTCTACAGCCTTTACAACATTGACTGAAGAATTTGCCTTTGCTTGGTCGCAGTTGCGGGAGACGTGTCCAGGCTTTCCACATTTAAAACAGATTATCCCTTTGATCTTACACTCCCTCGTGAAGTGTTCCTTTCCGCATTTCATACATCTTGGCGAGGTTGTCGAGGTCTGACTGGATACACCACCCCTAGTACTTTGTCCAGGAGTTGGTTGTTGTTTCCCTGATACCCGTGCGTATGGTTTCCGCTTAAACTGGCTAACTTTTCTATTATTCCTCTTTTGGAATCTAGGCAGTCCTAGGTTGCCCCAAAGCCGACTATCCTCCAACAGATTCTGAACCTCAACTTCCAATTCTCGTTGTTTCGTGGCCCTCCGATTCTGGCGAGTTATCACCTCAGCTATCATTTGCCTTTCTTCTGCAGTCGTAGCCATACTCCTATTGTCTTGTCCCGCACTCACATGTATACGTCTATCACGAGCCACCGCCCTTGCATGTCTACTACGAGCCATTGAATCTCTCTGAAGGTGGACATAAATATAACAAACCTCAAAATTACTTCAAACAATGTTATCTCCCTATGAAAACCAAATACAGAGAGTCACACAATTCATACAATTCAAGCAAGACAAGTTCAATTCCATACATCCTAACAATCTCCAGCTCGAACTTCTTCATTTTGCTTCCATAACGTAATCCCTCGTAAGCCATCAACTTCCAAACTGCTTCTCGAATCTAGTTTACACTAACTATTTCTTTCTCCAGAAGATCGATTTTCTCAAAACCTTTTGATCTCCTCACAAAAGAAATCCTATTTTCCTAACACAGTACGCTTAGGTGAAGTCATAGTTTCCTATACACACAGAACATTACATATTGAGTAGGCCAATCCTCAATATCATGCAACTGTATAACAGTAGCCATCAACATTCAACCTACGGCAAGCCATGCATTCCCTTCCCATCATTTCAATCAAGAGACAAGGAAGCACACAACAGACCAAATTCTAATATGACTAAACATAGCAAGTCCATACCTCGGCTCAATAGGATGAACTGCTCTGATACCACCAAAGTGTAACGCACCTAAATACACCAACTACAGCGCAATCGTCATTACACCACAGTTACTAAATCCAGGTGTGTCACAGTCATGATAACAGTAGTTTCCAAATTGACGAGTTTATTTTTCGCATTATGCATAAGTAGAAAATACGAGCCATGAATGAAATATAAATGTATTCAACCCTTAATACAACCATTGGAATGAAATCACGTCCCTTATATATATATATATAGTTTATAGCCAATTTACACGAATCACTGATAACATCGAATATAATAATTATAGAGTCAAATAAAATACAGCGGGAATAAAAACAATTAAAGGGGAGGAGTAGTAACCCAGGGATGGGTACTACCAACAGACAAGGCCGCAACCCTATATGCACGTGACACACGGCGTCCCAAAAAACACGACAGGCATCAATGCCACCACGCGGCTGCACTCTTACGTGGTCGACGAAATCTTGTCCAGATGCTTATGACAATCAACCAAGGTATGGTCCCTCTTTATCTTCCTCACGATCTTTTATCAAATATAAATGTAAAACAGAAATGCACAAATATAGGAAAGAGGTGAGATTCCCAGCTTTCAGTACCAACATGGCAGCAAGAAAATAAATGGCGTCGAACGCCCACATAAGACACAGTTAATACATACAGGTATAGTAATATATGAAAGCAATTAACGAGAGTAAAGCAGCAAAGAACAATAGATAATATTATCCATAGCCAGCTAACAACATTAGCATTACCAAGAGTCAAATAAATATCACAGTCATAATAGTAAATACATTATCCAATTATAAATGCTCAATGAACCATGTGACTGACAACTCACAATGCAACAAGGGTACCAAAGTTCCTACTCCATGGAGCTAGACATAAATATTTTCGGAGTGCATGATCAAGGAGTAATACCAGTGTATCAGTAGCCTTAAAAATACAGTGTGTTTTCTTTCATAAAATTATTTGCGCAATGGCTCACACATGGTACCTCAACAGTTGATCGCGACATAGGACAGTGTCTCAGTCAAGATCGTCGGTGTGTTGCATTGGTCTATCCCACGGCCCCAGTGGAGCTACCACTGTCTATTGTGAGACACCCACACCTCGACGTCCTCAGGGTCAACAACATATGACACCTACGCTTAGTCTATTCGCACCCGCACATAGGTGTTATTCAAACTCCTAGGCATACATCGCCTTACTAACCATGTCCAACGGACAACACATGCATGACGACACAATGTCCAATCATGTATGTTCATCAATGATGCATTCAACATAAGCCTTTCCTCAATGGCACATAAGCATTATTCAATGTCCAACATGACACATCAACCATACATTTATTAAAACATTGCCTCAATGGCACATCATCATTCTTATTTCATTGAGTACTACATCAATAATTCTCAGTATCAATATATATTCCTCATTACACACATACCACAATTTCAATGTCATGGATCCAAGAATTCCATATTCAAAATCATTTCTTCTCTATCGATATGAATACACATTCCTATCACAATTAAGTAAAGTAAAATCCTTGAATCCAGGGTTTTTAGGTTATGTTTGAGTTACAAAGGACAAAGAACCATAATCTCAATCATTTCCAGCTCAAAAATCTCATTTTTGGTCTTGGTAATCGATTATATCACCCTTGTAATCAATTACACAACCGTGGTAATCGATTACCAATTAGACAGAACCTCCGTAATCGATTACACACAAGTTGTAATCGATTACGTGATTCCCAGAAGCACCATTTCGTGACATCAGAGGCTTGGTAATCGATTACACCACTCTTGTAATCGATTACAAGCTAGACAGAATCTCTGTAATCAATTACACACCAGACGTAATCGATTACCAGATTTCCAGAATCACGATTTTATATCCTTAAGAGCTTGGTAATCGATTACAAGCCCCGTGTAATCGATTACCACGCGTAAACTTGCAGAAAACAGAGTTCTCTAGGTCCTCTAACTCAAACCAAACCAATCCTTATCATATTTAATTAACAAGATACTCAAATATACCTTCAAATCATGTAAGAGACATCAATAAATCATACAAACCCAACAAAATGCACTATCATCAAGAACAACATAAAAATAAGAGAACTTTATACATGGATTCAGAAATCAATAACAACACATATACAAGACATTCCCTTACTACCAAGATTGGTTGAAGAGGATCATCTCCCTCTTACCTATTTGGAAGACAACACAATGTGCCACTCCTTCTTGCCCTAGATTTTTGTTTTCCCCCTTCAAGAAAACTCCAATGTGAGTGATCACCACAATGTCCACTCAAACCATGAAAAATAGGTTCTTGGTCACCAAGGTGGCCAAGAGAAATGAAAATAGCAAGAAAAATGGAAGAAAGTTGAAGGCTTTACCTTAAAGCTCCAAGCTTTAGCTTCAATGGTGGAAGAAAAATGGAAGAAGAAGAACCAAAAGATGGCAACAAAAGAGGACTTGGAATGGTGTAAGGAAGCAAGAATCTTTGATGATGAAGCAAGCAAAGGATGGCTGCCTCCAGGAGTGGTTGCACGGTGGAGAAGAAAAGAAGAAGAGAGGAAATGGATATTTGGGGTTTAGAAAAATGAGAGTGTAATATTAGGAAGAGGAGAGAAATTATTTAGGCTTCCCTTATAGCCTCTGCCGTAGAAGAGTGGAGAAGGGAGAGAGAAAAATGTGTCAAATAGGAAGCTTCTTGGAAACTTCCTACAAGGGGTTTTAATTAACTAAATTCTCTTTTTCTTCTTTCTTGAAAATAAGGCTAAAAAGGGTTTGACACAAGGTAATTCTTGAATAATGTGATAAGATTTTTATTACATGTTATTATTTATTGGACGTAGTTATGGTTGGCAGAAGTCAGCATTAACAAATTTGACAGATAAATTTTCGCAGTGTTTTATTATTTCATCTGTTAAGATTTCTCGAAAAATGCAAAACCTTGTAAACTGTGTCCGACCTCGGGTTTAGTAAGATCCCCCATCGACGTTTCCATAGTTCAAGGCTTTCGGAGAAAATATCTCATTTCTCCGGTTCTGCTAGGTACATACGTAAAACGAGAAATATATTAAAATATTTTACGTTCTTAGAAAATTCCAAAAAAATTCCAGAAAATCACAAATATTTTAGAATGAATTCTGATAGTAGAAAAGTAAATTTTGGGGTGTTAGAAACTGGCCCTTTTATTGTCAAACGTGTATATCCTTATGGGGCTATAGATATTGAGAATCCTAGGAATGGTAATGTGTTTAAGGTCAATGGACAAAGACTTAAACCATTTTTGGAAAATCAAGGTGTTGAGGTAGAATTCATTTCCCTTTCTGATCCTTGTTATGAGAAAAATTTGCTCTAATTTTGTGGCCTTATTTTGTTTTGCAGTTGTTTGTGTTTCCGGTTAAATAGTGGATGACGGTACTCCGTGACTCTTAAGTCAGTTTGTTTTTTTTCAGTTTTCCAAAATAACTTATTCCTTTTCCTTCAAAATGGATATCATTCTCTCAAACCTGAGAAAACATTTTCCTTCTTTTCCTTAAAATGCTCTAACAAAAATTTACGAAGCTAGATATGAAAGATTGAGATTGTTAATGCACAAGGGTATACTGAAAGATGTACGTTGGATAATCGAAGTAAAGGTCCGACTAGCAGGTGAGTCTTCAATTTCATTTAACTCATACATGCTAGGTTTTGGTAGAAATTCATATTCTAAAATGAGAAGAGCAAAAAGATTACAAGTCTGTCACAAATGTGTATAATTGAATTGTAACAAGCGATGTCGTTCCTTGGGGATGATTTTCGCAAACAGAGAAGATAAAATTTTCTTCATTAAGAATGGACTGAGTAAGGAGTCATTAGATGATATCTTATTGACTCTTGATACGCATTCTTGTGGTTTTGTGCATCGTGAACTTCTTAACTTGTGGAATCTCTTCAAGGTGGAACAAAAGCAATCAGTCTTAGGAATATGACTCTAAAAGACCATGTTTGCCAATTTATAAGAAAATTGGATGGGAATCTTATCCTCGACTCATAGAAGCCATTAAAGCTATTTCTGGATGTGAAACCAGAGGCAGATGTGAGCCACATCCATAAAAACATGTACATATCTTCTTCTTCTTCTTTATGTTCATAAAAAAAAGTATGTATATATCTTGGGTTTGGCTTTGGTAACATAAAACGTGAATGGGGAAATGCACGCATCCTGATCCAGCCTTCTTAATTGAAAAATAAAGTAGGTAGATTATATCCCACATATGAGGCAGTTAGTCGTATTATGGCCACTTATCCCTTTTGGGAGCCCTATGTTGCGTTGGTCTTGAATGGGTCTAATACTGGTCAATAATGCTTTGGCACAAAGTCGAAAGAGTAAACTACCTTAATCCCAATCTCAAGTGAGTATACACTCACTTTTCATCATTTTTCTAATAACTTGAAAAAAAAAGAAGAGGGCAAAACTATAGTTGCAGTTGGTCTTTAATTAGATTAGGAGCCCTGGGTGGATGCCCGTCCTGTCATAGACTCAGGAAGAGACCTTCACACGCCAGTATGCAAATAAGGTTCATGTACCATGCTCTGTAGAGAGCCACGTGCTACATTCCCAGTTCTTGGAAACAAGGCTCTGTAGCGCTGATGGACAGAAAGAAACATCTCGTCTTTATAGTGAACGAAAACTATTAACTGAGCTGTATACTTACTTTAATTAGTAGGCCTCTATGACAAGTTCTGACTAGCTGCGGTCAAGTACCATCTTCTTAGAATATAGGTCTTTGATTAGGTTTGCAGGAAGATAAAGGGATGTTATTTCGTAAGCAGGACGGAAAGGATTCAAAGGTTCTTGTTGTCGGTCCGGCAATCCTTGTGGAGTTCTTATGTTGCACTGGTGACACACAACTCAAAGACTTGCCACTACTGCACTCATGACGTGCAGTATAAAGATACGCCATGAAAACTGTACATATAGGTATGTCCTCATTTGTTATTATATTTCTTTTATCTTTGTATGATTTTGTTGTATTTTGATTTTTGGATAGACGATCCTTTGAACAGGGTCCTTCAGGGGTTTCTAGACTTCTTTACCTTGATAGTTTTCTTGAAGTTAAAAAAAAATAAAACAAAAATAAAAATAAAAAAAAAGATTCTGTATTTCTTAATTTCAAACTTTTTTGATAAAAACCAACCTACCCATATAGGTGCTATGATTACTTTTTCCCTTTTTTTCCCTATTTAAACACTCCATTCTCTTCACTTTCCTCCAACTCATAATCATTCAGAGGGAAGGTGAAATTATGGGACCTCCTGTTCATAACCTTAAAAATGTCTGTGTTTTTTTGTTGGTCAAGTTATGGGAAGAGTTTAGAGTTTGTAAATGTAGCAAGCGCTCTTGGTTGAACGCTTGCTGCGAGAAATATTCATGTTGTATATAGGGGAGGTTGCTGTGGGTTAATGGGGACTGTATCACTTGCTGCTTTTATAGGAGGCAGTCAGGTTTTAGGTGTCATTCACGAACCTTTAGCTCAAAAGAACATCACTGGAAAGATAGTTGGAAAAGAAATCCAGGTATCATCTATGCATGGACGAATGAAATCAATGCTTGACAACTCTGATGCATTCATTGCCTTACTAAGTGGTTTTGATACTTTGGAAGAAATTTTTCAAATTGTCTCTTGGGCCTAACTGAACATCCACCATAAACCCATTGGTTTGTTGAATGTTAATAATTTCTTTGATCTTTTGTTAATTTTTCTTGACAAAGCTATGGAACAAAAATTTATCACACCTTCGGTAAGAAAACTTCTTATTTCTGCCTCCACTATTAATGAGCTGATTGATAAATTAGAAGCTTTTGTTTATGAACCTGATAAAGCAATAGCTCAAATAGATTGGTTAGCAGGAAGTAGTAAGGGAAGCAACATGCAAAGAAAGCTAGATTTGACACTTCATCTTTAATTTTCCTTTATCTTTGATTTTATTTATTGTACTTTGTTTCTATTTAAATTTATGTCAGATTTCTCCAACAGGTACTATCTTCTATCCTTTACTCATTTATATTTTAACATTGTGGACAGTGTTGTGATCTGGTTAGGGGGAAGGATAGTTTTTTAAAAAAAGTAGGGAAGTATGATATGATTGTCATGAACTTACTAAACCAATGAATAATGGTAGAGTAAGGAGTAATTTTACTCCTGAGACGTATTTAAATTGAGAAGTATATTTAGTGAGATGACTGTCAAAATCCTACAATAAAACCAATTAAGGATGGCAGAGTAAGGAGTAAGTTTTGCCCTGGAGGTAATTTTACTCTTGAGACGCATCTTAATTGAGGAAATAATTGTTTTAGAAGTAGCAAAAAGCATATCTTGGGTCATAGCATAAATTTTTCTTCTTTCTTAAAAATCACATGCTTGGATATGAATGCTGAATTGATGGATTAAGAATGATACAAATATGCCTTATGAGATTTTGAGCTTATTGATGAATGGATTGAACATTTGTACCATTCTCTTCTTTCTTGTGTGATTTTCACTCATGAAATTGTTACTCTAGAACTTGCTTTGATTCTTTTTTAGGCTACATTTTCACATGCATACATAAATATGATAGAAATATTTTGAAATAGCTACTTTGACCAAATAGTCATCCTTGTATATTTTCCCTTGTGTAACCCCTTTGAGCTTATTTGACCATTTCTTGTTTTTTGCTCATTATGTGCCTTTAAAAAAAAAAAGAGAACATGTTTTTACCCAACCTTAGGGAATAAGAGAGCATTGGCCTTGTTTTTAAACAAGTGTGGGGATGTGTGTGCAAAATGTTGAAAAAAAAAAGAAAGAGCTGACCACCGCTGCAATCAAAGGATTATTAGAGTTTCCTAATACACCATGTGACATATCCATACCTAGAATAAAGATGAATGCTTGGAAACAACAGGAAGAGAAGGAGAAGGTTTATGCCTAACAATGAATTCAACTCACCAATTTGGGATTGATCTTCAACAAAACATTAGTCAAATATTGGTCATTGTCCTTTACGATAAATGTTCTCAAATATCTTCTTCACTCTAACTGTACCATAATACTCTTTTATTTTTTTTTGGTATTTATCTTCTTATATCCATATTATCCCCTCGCCTTTACCATGACCCCATTACAACCTTGAATAAAGTCCTCATGATTTGTGTATGCATGTGTTCTGAGTAGTGGAGAAGTAGAAGATAAGCAAGCTTATGGTAGTGCAATTTTTCATGGGTTGAATTGAGTAAAATACTTACCTTTTAATGCTTGAAAGATTAAGAGTGAATCTTGTGAGGATCTTTCATTCTTGATTCGTTCTTTTTAATTGAAGTTTCCTTACTTGATGATTTGAGATGTGAAGAAATATTACCTCAAAAAATGCTTTGATCCCTTGAATGACTGGTTGCACTTCTTATTTCATTAAATCTTTTAGATTTTTTAGCCTTTGAGTTTGTGTCATTTTTCTTTGTTCCCTAGTTTTTTCTTATGTTTTACCTGGGAGTGCAAAAGTTTAGTGTAGGGGAATTTGATAACAATGTATTTTATTCATTTTATAATCCTCTCACTAGGCTTTTTAAGGTTCAATTTGGCTTAATTAAGTTAATTTTGTCACATTTTATGAAATTAAGCTTAATTGGATCATTGAAGAAATTATTGCTTGAATTATCAATAATTTGGGTGATTGCATTCTTAAGTAAAATGACCACAATTTGAGTTGCAATTATCTAATTAATATGATCCTGGTCTTGTTGGGAAGTATAGATAAATCTCTAATAATTATTCACTTGATAGCAAAAGCCACATTGATAGCAATATATTTCATTCATTGTATAATCTTCTCACTTGGCTTTTTCGGTAAATTAGCAATAATTTGAGTTTCAAATATCCAATGGATGCGATTTTGGTCTTGTTTTAAAGTTAAGATAAATTTCTACAACTTTCATGAAGGCCTCAAGACTGGATACACACGTTTGGATAACTCAAATTGGAGTTGAAGCAAAATCTAGAGTTTTGAACCTGACAACTTGACCTCTATGCACTCATTAAGCTATATCTCAGGCTATAGGAGTTCAACAATTCTGAAATTTTGATAGTGGAAGTTTAAGACCCATATCTACAACTTTCATGAAGAACACAAAATTCAGTTCAGATTCCTTGAAGGTGATATTGGGCTTGGAAGTTAGAATAGAGGTGTTGGAGTTGGGCCTGATCCATAAGCAGTAATTGGGTCATATCTTGAGCTGTAAGTGGTGGATTTGGATGAAATTAGTGTTTATGGAAAGCTAAGACAATTTCTTAGAACTCTCATGAAGACCACTTGGCTAAAAAATGAAACATGCCATGAGTTCAGAAAGGGAAACATTTTGGAGACAAGAATCCACCCATTTATCATCATCAAACAACTATTTTGGCATTTTGTTCTCATCATCCATCATCTCTTTTGGCATTTTGAACTTTTCTAACTCTATAAAAGGAGGCAAAGGCTGATCATTTAAGGGTGTTAGCTTAGAGTATACTTTCATGTTTGTATGTTAATTGTTTCCTTTGTGTAGTTTTCTATTGTTCTTAATTGAAGTTATGTTCATCATCTTCTTCTTTCTTTCTTTCTTTCTTTCTTTCTTTCTTTCTTTCTTTCTTCTTGATTTATAAGTAACTAATTTTCATTTTGCTTAGATGAAAAGGTGAAGCTCTTGGTAATAAGTTGATTTTAGATTAATTTCCTTCTTGTGCTTGAATGACATATTTTTATGTGATCTTTATACGTATTGTATGTTGTTTCTGATTAATTTAGAAACTCTTCTTCTATAATGAATATCTTGATTCATTGTAGACAAGACGTTGGCACAGTGGATGCTTGAGACCATTTACAAGTATTGGTAGATAATTATTGGAACCATAATATGACTATATGTATAATCTTAATTGAACTTTGAATGTTAAATCTTCCGATTGGAACCTTCATTATGTATGATTTCAATTGAGTTATAAAAAGAAATAATCTTATCTTTAATTTATTACTAAGAATGGATCTCCTAACCCAAGCAAATCATTTTCATTTGTGATCAACTTTTATCACTTTTAGTATTGTGACAAATCTACTCTTTACCTCAAATAATTTTTCTTCATCAATTCCCTATGGATCGACCTCGGACTCCCGAGAATTTACTATTGAAACAACCTGCACTTGGGTTTGAAACTTTTAATTATCCCATCACATAGCAACATGTTATAGCTATTTATTATTTGAAACATTTATTTTGTTGTACTTGAAGCAACCTACTAGGTATTTTTTTGGAATAGGTTGTTTGTTTAGTTTAGTGAATGACATAGTACTGATAATGTGTATAAAATTATATAAGGTTATGTAAATGGTCAGATAGAATTATTTTTTTAGTACAAGATTTATAAGGGTGACAATGAAAATTGTACAAGTTATGTATAAAGCACAATTATATGTTGTGGTACATGTTATGTGAATGTATCTATTTGGTTATTTTTGTTTGATTGGTAATGCCAATTTGGCTTTCTTATGAGCCCATTACCCATGCTAAATTAGTTTTTCATGTTTTCAAAGGAAAATAATTATTTTCTCACTTCTCCTACGCTTGTGAAAAACGTTGGTTAATAGATAACATGAAAGTGGTTAATGACATACAGAAGTTGGTTAATAGGGTAAAGGCTAGAAGAGTTGCATATTATTTGTACATATCTATTAACTAACTTATATAGGTCATTACCCACATTTTTGTTCTTCATTAACTAACTTTTTTTACAAGCGTGGAAACAAAGTTAGTTAATAACAAAAAAGTGGTTAATTATGTAACACCCCAAACTTCCTAAATATAAGACAGTAATTTTGACAGTTAACAGAATTCTACTGTTTAGTGATTTCTGTGTGCTGTAAAATTATTTTGAATATTCTGTCAGTACATTTGATCGTTTTGTGTGATTTACTCCGTGTCAAGAAAATAATAATTTTCGGGCTGGGAAAAATCTTACGTAATTTAATTATTACTGAAAAGTCTTAATTATTTTACGTAATCTGATTTGATATTTGTGAATTTTCTAATTTTTGTGATTTTGTGTGTGATTATGAAATTTTTATATTATTCTGTTGATTTTAGTGTTATCCGTGGGCCGTCTGTGGGCCCAGGGAGGTCGTATGTGGGCCCCACGTGGGTCCAGAAAGGTAAAAAATTTTCTATAGCCAAGAAAATTTGCACTGTTGAGATGGAGACGGGGGATCTTACTAAACTTGAATCCGGAAACAGTTTTAAAATTTTTCTTTTACTGTGTTTTGCACTGTATTTAATTATCGGGTGATAAAAATACAGTAAAAATATTATTCGAAGGGTAACAGCAGATACAAAAATAAATATTGTACTGCGTAGTCAACATCAGTGGCTTGGATATCAACCATTGATGTAATCAATGGTGGAGACTTGATCTTGATTTAATCAATGATTGAGATTTAGTCTTATAAAGTGGCTAGGACCATTTATAGCCCTTGGATGTAAAGTTTGAAAGAGTAATCTTGTCCCTTCATTTTGGAGACACATCTAATGGCTAGGATTTCAAGGAGAAAAGATCCAATGGCCTAATAAGTCTTCTATCTAAGCCTAAACCTAGAAGCTACATTAAATCCTAACCATTGATCAAATCAATGGTTAAGATTACCTAAAATGGTGGCTAGGAGATTTGTTGCATTTTGAAGAGTGCATGGAGGAGGGGGGACGGTTTTGGTGCTGCATTAGAAGCTGAAGTAATATTGGAAGACCATAATTGATCACCTTTGATTTGTTTAAAGAAATTATGAAGTCGAGAAAATTATTTTTGGTTTCAAAGACTATGGTGAATTTCGGCTTTATCACCTCAAAATAGGTGTTCACAAATTAATATTTTCATGAATGGTAAAATTGGATGTTTAGAAAAACTAGGAAAATAAACAAATGGTTTGTTTTCAAAGAACTTGAGTTCACGGTTTTGGTGAGGAGTTTTAATGGTTTTGTTTGTGTAAAAACCAAGAATGGAACTTAGTTGATTTAGAAGGAAAAATACAAGAATGGTCTCAATGGCCATGTCCATGATTTTGAAGACTTGAAATGCCTTGGTTTTGTGAGAACAAAGTGATTTTCAAAGTGGAAATATAACTTGATTTAATACAAGGAATTTGGAAAGGAAATCAGAGTGTTTTATCACTTGAGAAATGGAATTTTCATATGTAAATGGAAAAGAGAGATTGAAAGTGTTTGGACCTCAATTTATTTTAAAGAGGATTGATTTTTAGAATTGATTTGGAATTATAAAGAATACGTTGGTGACTTGGGATTTTCTAACGTATAACCCATTCTTTGGGTTTTGGATAGCGTTAGTAAAATTTTAAAGTTAGAAACATTGATTTAATGAAATGGTGATTTTATTGAATAAATTGCGAAAAGGATTTTCTTGAGTAAGAAATTGTGGAAAATAATGTGAGAAGTCATATTATTTTGAAAAAAAATTGAAATGGAATTTTTGAACCTTGAGAAATATTTTACGAAGTTGAAAAATGGTGAAAAATGATTTACGTAACTTAAAAACATGATTTTTAAGCTACGCGATTGGAAAAATGTTTAAATATTTCCATGCGATTTGAAAAACGTTGAAATATTTCTATGCAAATTTGGAAAGCGTTTAAATATTTTTACACATTTGAGATATTGTTGAAAAATCACTATGTGATTTAAAAATGGTGGAATATTTCTACGTAATTGATGAAAACATTGAAAAATCTATATGTAATTTGAAAACGTAACAGAAATGTTACAAAATTGTGAAAATGTGACAAAAGTGGTGCGCAACTATGAAAACGCGATAATATGATTTTTGTGATTAAATATACATTAAAATTATTGTTGAACCAATGGATGAACACTGAATGAGAAAATGATAAATTTTACCTGTAATTGGCATTGGTGCATTTTATATGCATGAACTGGTTTATGGACATTGTATATGAATTTTGCCTATAATTGGCATTGGTGGATTGAACATGCATTGGAAAGGTCCGAGGGACTGTATGAGGCTATTTGCCTAGGAGAGACGTACACCTCTAGAGTGGGTGCGATATGCGTAGTGTAAGTCACTTGTTGACCTTAGGGGCATCGGGGTGCGGGTTGCTTACATGGGTGGTTGGTAGCTCTTCTTCCCGTAAGTTAGACCGATGCAACGCACTGATGATCCTGACCGAGACACTATTCTTAATCAAGATCTCGTAAAGACTGTCGTGTATATGCTAGATGTGCAAATACAGATGAGAATTATAGCACGTGGTCTGAGGCATTTTGGTACCGACAGATCTTTCGGATCAACTTCTCCAAACTGAGTATTAGCTCCATGGAGTAGGAAATTGAGTCTATGTGCGCATGCATGAAACTACGCATTTATATCTGTATGATATATTAATTGAGGAATATTGGCTATGACAATTGTTTTGTTGAGGAATAATTAGATAATGATGATGATAATCATGTGATGGTATTACTGTAATTACTGTTACTTTATACGCTATGATGACGGCATAATTGTAATTATGGTATGATATATCTGTATGGTATGCTGTATGTATTATCTCTGTGCTACCATGTTGGTATTGGCATAGGTAATCTCACCTCTTTGTATGTATATTTGTGTACTGTATTTATATTTGGTGAAGACGCTGAGCAAGAAATTGTACAAGAAGGGGAAGAGGAACAACTTCCTTCTGATAACGTTGAATTTTGATATTATGGTGTCGAGGTCAAGTTTCTTCTGCACGTGCGTTTGCAGTTCCACGGAGGAGCAGGAGCATGGAGAACTAGTCCCAATGAGAGGGGACTAATTTATGAGGGACATCTGACAGTAAACTTTAGTAGGGTATTTCATGGGGATCCATTTTTCTCAGTAACTATTTTTGTGCATGTGGAATTTCTGCTATCTATTAGGCTGCATTGGGATACCAGAAACTATGTCCCAACAGAAATTAGTATAGTGTCGTCAGCTCGGACACCTGTCCGTAGGGCTATGCGTCAAATCGGATTCCTACCCGCTGAAGAACCTGAGGAGGACCCAACTGAGGGTTCTGCTGTTTAGTTAGACTTGGGCAAGTCGTTTAATTATTTAAGTATGTTTAAATACTTTGAGAACTTGATCTGTATATAAATAATCCTGACAGTATGTTTGTAATGTATGATGATGTAAATTATGTGTGATGATGTATAATATTTTATTTTTCGCTAAGTTTATTTTATAGTTATCAAGAAAGAAAGAAAAAAATTTACAACTCGTATTTTTATCACAACATCACATTTTATGAACTTGGGGGTAATTTGGTAATTAAGTAATATAAATGTGGCACCCTACGGTGGGTGTTGCATTTGTTGGTATCAGAGCCCAAGTTAGAGTCTTATGGGTTTGTGGTTAGGTCTGTTTTGTTTGTGTTGTGTGATTCTCTGTTATTGCTTTCTGAAAAGAAACAATATTGTTTGAAGATTGACCTTGCTTTCTTTGTGCTGTCCAGTTTGAGTAGAGAAAGTAATGGCTGGAAGAGGACAAGGACGTGTCAGTACTAGAACTGGAATGGAAAATGCTGGTAATGACAACCAGAACATGGCTGCAGCTGTAGCAGCGATGCAACGGATGGCTGATGTCATTGCACAACAAAATAAAAGGGCAACTGAGGATACTCACAGTTTGTCTGAATTCCGTAAGAACAATCCACCGAAGTTTTCAGGAGAATTTGACCCAGACAAAGCTGACATATAGATTAAGGAATTAGAGAAAATATTTGAAGGTATGGGATGTACTGATGAACGCAAGCTGACTTTTGCAACTTTTATGTTAGTCGGAGATGGTGAAAACTGGTGGGCAGGAGCCCGAAGATTGTTAGAAGCTGAAGGAAGAGTTGTAACATGGCAGCTCTTTAGACAGAAGTTTTTAGAGAAGTATTTTCCAGCAAGTGTGTGTCATGCTAAGGAGATGGAATTTCTTAGTCTGAGGCAAAGGGTGATGTCTATCAGTGAGTATGCGGCAAAGTTCGAGAGCTTATCTAAGTTTTCGAGGTATTTCCAGATGCACCCAGATGAGGACTAGAAGTGTAGGAAATTTGAGGAAGGATTGAAGCTTGACATTAAGCGAGCTGTAGCAACCCTGGGAATTGAGCAGTTTCCAGAATTATTGGACAAGTTCCATAAGGTTGAGGAGATTGATCAACAACAAGCGGCAAGAAATAAGAACTTTGGACCTACAAGATTCCAGAGAGGAAAGAGTAGTGGAGGAAACCGTTTTCAACAAAAGCCGTATGCAAAACTGGCAGGAAATCAGAACCGGCAGCAGTTTGTTGGAGGAAGTTCTGGTGGCAGTAAGGCAAGTCAAGTTGGAACTCCTACGTATAGCTGTTTCAAGTGTGGGAAGAACCATCTGACCAAGGATTATCAGCATAAAGGAATTGTTTGTTTTAGATGTGGGAAACCTGGACATTTATCCAGGGATTGTGATCAGATTAAGAAGGAACCTTCTGTAGGAAATGTTCATACTACAAGGCCACAGGCGGGTGGTCGAGTGTATACTATGAGCGGGGAAGAAGCCGCGAAATCTGAGGACTTAATCATGGAGGAGTGTGCTATTGAAGGTAATCCTTTAACGGTACTCTATGATTCGGGAGCAACACATTCTTTTATTGCATGTGATTACGTGGAGCGTTTGGGATTGACTGTGACTACATTGCCATATGATTTGAATGTTGCTACTCCTACTGATAAGCCTGTGATAACTACAAAAGTATGTTTGAATTGTCCTGTATATGTTAGGGATAGAATCTTTCATGTGGATTTGATTCGTTTGCCTCTTTCTAAGATTAATGTAATCTTAGGAATGGATTGGTTATCTTCTAACCATATCCTAATTGATTGTTCGAATAAGACATTAGTATTTCCTGAGGCTAAAGATCCTAAATTCCTAACGGAAACTCAAGTAAAAGCTTGTCTGAAGGAAGGAGATCATGGGTATCTATTGTTGTCTTCTTTGGAGGTTCAATGTGAAGATGTCTTGAAGGATATTTTCGTGGTTAATGAATTTCCTGAGGTATTTCCTGAAGATATACCTGGACTACAGCCAGAAAAAGAAATTGAGTTTACTATTGATTTAGTACCTGGAGCTGGACCTATATCTATTGCGCCCTATTAGATGTCACCGGTAGAATTGGCAGAGCTTAAGAAACAGCTGGAAGATTTATTGGAGAAGCAATTTGTGAGACCTAGTGTGTCACCTTGGGGAGCTCCAGTATTATTGGTTAAAAAGAAGGACAGAACATCTTGTCTATGTGTAGATTATCGGCAGTTGAACAAGATTACGATTAAGAATAAATATCCACTTCCAAGGATAGATGATCTGATGGATCAATTGTGAGGAGCCACAATATTTTCCAAGATTGATTTACGATCTGGGTATCACCAGATTCATGTGAAAGTGGAAGATATTCCCAAAACTGCATTTCGGACTCGTTAGGGGCATTATGAATATCTAGTGATGTCGTTTGGTGTGACGAATGCACCTACCATATTCATGGACTTTATGAACAGAATTTTTCATTCGTACTTGGATTAATTTGTTGTTGTCTTTATAGATAACATTTTGATTTATTCTCGAAGTTAGGAGGAACATGCAGAACATCTCAGAGTGGTTCTCCAGATTTTGAAAGAGAATAAGTTGTATGCCAAGTTGTCCAAATGTGAATTTTGGTTAAGCGAAGTTCAATTTTTGGGACATGTTATATCGGAGGAAGGAATTGAAGTTGATGCTTCAAAAGTGGAGACGGTTTTGGAATGGAAAAGACCGAAGACTGTAACAGAAATCTATAGTTTTGTCGGATTAGCTAGTTACTATAGACGGTTCATAGAGGGGTTTTCGAAGATAGCAGGACCTCTTACCCAACTTACACGGAAGAATCAACCGTTCGTGTGGACTGATGCATGCGAAGAAAGTTTTCAAGAGTTAAAAAGACGATTGACTACTTCACCGGTATTGATTCTACCTGATCCGAACGAACCTTTCGATGTATATTGTGATGCTTCGTATCAAGGATTGGGTTGTGTACTTATGCAAAATCGTAAAGTGGTGGCTTATGCTTCAAGACAGTTGAAAAATCATGAGAGGAATTATCCGACTCATGACTTGGAGTTAGCAGCTGTAGTGTTTGCGTTGAAAGTGTGGAGACATTTTCTCTATGGAGCAACGTTCACTGTTTTTAGTGATCATAAAAGTTTGAAGTATTTGTTTGACCAGAAAGAGTTGAACATGAGACAAAGGCGTTGGTTAGAGTTTCTGAAGGATTATGACTTTCAGTTACAATATCATCCCAGAAAGGCGAATGTCGTAGTGGATGCATTGAGTAGGAAAATGCTTAGTGTTTCTGTTATGATGATTAAGGAGAAGGAACTGATAGAAGAATTTCGGGATATGCGTTTGTCTGTGAAACTGACGCCGGGCATAATGCGTTTAAATATGATCACTATTTCAAATGATTTGATGGATAGAATATGAGATGGACAGAACAGTGACCAGTACTTGCAAGAAGCAAAAGAAGCAAAGAGCCAAGGAGCGATGTTGGAATTTAGTGAAGGTGCTAATGGAATTTTGAAGTTTAAAGGAAGAGTTTGTGTGCCTAATGATCCAAATCTTAGGAGATTGATTTTGGATGAAGCTCACAGGAGTAAACTGAGTATGCATCTAGGAGCCACAAAAATGTACCAGGATTTAAAACAATTATATTGGTGCCAAGGAATGAAAAAAGTTGTCGCTGAATATGTATCATCCTGTTTGGTTTGTTAGAAGGCTAAGGTGGAACATCAAAGACCTTCGGGAATGTTACAACCTTTGCCTATTGATAATCACATATTTTATTCATTAAGAAACCCTTATGTTTAGTTATTTACACTCTTCATGTACTTAATTGACTGAATTTGATTATGTTTTGTAAGTTTGAACTCGAATCGGACTTAATTGATTTTTTCAGCATTATTCGGGTCTTACACTGTTTCTGTATTTTAGCCATATCTTGAGTTCTAAATGTCTGATAATTATGAATTTTACCTTGTAGGAAAGATAAGAAAGAGCTCTACAACTTTGGTGAAGAGCTCAAAGTCAATTTCAGACATCTAGTGGAGCTAATTGGGCATGGAAATCAGAATACGGGATTTGTGACTGGAACCCGAACAGTGTGTAGTAACCAGAACATAATTCGAGTTTGGGCATATAAAATGGGCTGAAAATTTGTAATATGAAAGTTAAGACCCATATGTACAACTTTCATGTCAAGCACAAAACTTGATTCGGGCTCCTTGATGGAGATATTGGGTCTGAAAGTCAAAACAGAGGTGCTGAAACTGGTCATGAATAATCTGTAGTAATTGAGTCATATCTTGGGCTGTAGGACGAATTTTTGGGTGTTTCTAGAGCCATTGGAAAGCTTAGACAATTTCCTAGAACTTTCATGAAGACCACTTGGCTCAGAAATGACGAAATCAATGAGTTCAACAATAAAGAATTTCGGAGACAAGGTAGCTCACCTACTCACCCACCTACTCACCCACCTACTCATCCACCTACTCATCCACCTACTAATCCCATCTACCTATCTACTACTCCGAATCCTCTATAAAAGGAAGCATGTGGAGAGCTCTAGGAACAACACACACTTGGTGTTAGAGATAGCTTTTCATAGTTCTTGTATATTTTTCCTTCATTGTAATGGAGAGCTAAGTCATTTCTAGTCAATTCGGGACTCTTGAAGAGATTGTGGCTTGGATTCTTGAGACCTTGGTTATGTAATGTATTTGATTTATATTTGAATTCCTCTTCTCTTCTTCTTCTGTTCTCTTGATCTTGAATGCATGAATGGTGATTCTGTTTATCTTTGATCTGATTTGATCTTGGTTTAAGATTAAGTATTGTGATGAAATTTAGAACTGATTGATCTGAATTAATCACATAACTGAAGATTGAGATTTGTGATGAAACTTAGAACTGATTGATCTAAACTAATCACGTAATTGAAGAGGTTAGGTTACTGATTTGTGCCTAGGTTAATTGAATTCGGTGCTTAAATTGACATATATTTACATGAATGGTGCGATTGCAGATTTGTATTTATCACTTGTCAATTGAATTACGACGATTGTCTAGTATGAATTACGGATCGATGCGAGAGATCTCGGTTAGATCCAAGTTAACCATTCAAATGTATTTCGGTGTTTGTTGAAAGGTCTATGATTGAATCCACCCAATCTCGGATAGATTTTTGAATTGACTGTTCTTTTAATTGTTATTTTTCTTTAGATCTTGTCATTGTAATCCTTGAACAATCAAAACCCCTCTTTCTAACTTAACTTAATTTGATAAAATTACATTTACGATCCTTGAGGAGACGATCCTGTTGTTCACTATACTTGCAAACTTAGTTAATAACTTCGGTTATAATTTTGATTTGAGTTCGGCGCTCGTCAAAATTAAAGCGCGCCGTTTAGGGAACCGTAAGTGTGATATAATCTTTTTAAATTATCATACTAACTCTTTCTTTTTCTTTTTCTTTCATTGTCATTTTGTTGTATTCTGTCGCATTTTAAGGGTACAATGGACCATGCATAATGGAGTCAAAACTTGAGGAGTTGACTTCTTTGGTAAGACATATAGTAGTGAGACAACAATCACCTGTGCAGGAAGCTACACTTGTGTGTAACATTTGTTTTTGTTCATCTCACCCTACATATGCATGCCCTACACTTCAGTATGGTAGTTCTGTTTTTCCAGATCAATTTGTTGTAGCAGCTGGTTATTTTCCTGATGAACCACAGTTCCAGCAGCAGCAACAAAGTTATGATCCCTTCTTCAACACATACAACCCTGGCTGGAGAGACTATCCGGATCTGGGATATAGCAAACCGGCATCACAACAGCAGCAATCATTGCAATATGAGCAGCTATTTTAACAGATAACAAGTCCAACAACCACAAAACTTGAGCCTTCATTAGAGGATTTGATGAAAACCTAAATTGAGTTCCAACAGAATTTCACTGCCACTATTCAGGATTTGACAACCCAAATTGAGCAGTTGATAATCACTGTTAATGAATTGAGAAGTCAAGAGTCAGACCAACTCTCTTCCCAAACAATTCCTAACTCCCTGCATTCTAATTGTCATATTGATTTACATGCAGACTTAGTTGAGGAAACTCATGATGAGTTGTGTGCTGAATTTCCTGATTTAATTGGTTTTGATGATTCTATCAATTGTAACTCATGTGCTGATCATGATGGTGATATAAAATGTGTTGTGTGTGCTGAAATTTCTGCATATTTGAAAACTAATGATTCTGTTTACGTAGGATCTAATGATATAGAAGGGTCTATCAACAATGTAGTTGCAGAATCTGAAACATATAGGGAGGTGGAGTTAAAGGCCATTGAGGAATTTTCAAAGAAAGAGGAAAGTCAGCAGATGCTAGTAACTACTGAAGTGGATTTTGTTTTTAGGCCATGGTCCAGCATTATCAATGAAAGCAGGATTGCAAAATTACACGTATTGCATGCCATTGGTGAAGTCAAGGAAGACCAATGGGACCCCAATGTGAACCCTCATGCTTCAAGCTTCACTTGGTCGTTACACTTCAACCAATGGGACCGTAGTGGAAGCTATCATGTTGTGTCAACCATAACCTGGTCATCACGTTTCAACCAATGGGATCCTGGTGGAGTCTTTTCACCAACCTCACTTAATAAGACCAATGGACACCGCCTCAAACAGTATCATGAACTTCCAGAGAATGCAGAAGTGGAGGTGATGAACCTTCTCCATCCGCATTATGAATTAAAAAAAAAACAAAAAAAAAAGTTGTGTGCCCGACAATGAGGTAGGTAGTGCCACTCAGAAGCATGTGGAGGTCATTTTTTCTTCAGCGACAACAACTGCGAAAATCTTGCAGTATGGATTTTATTGGCCTACTTTATTAAAGGTCTGTTACACCTTTGGCAAAAGCTGCGGAAATTGGTCAAAAAAAGTTCTACTTTGAGATTATCATCTGCACCTACTCCTTGGAAAATTGAGATCTAGGTGGCGCGGTTCTTTTGTTGTCAGACACATGTATCCTCTGGGGCCGTAGATATTGAGGATCCTAGGAATGGTAATGCGCTTAAGGTTAATGGACAAAGACTCAATCATTCCTGGAAAACCAAGTTCTTGAGTTCTTTGTGTTGCCGGTTAAGTGGCGGATACGGTACTCCGTGACTCTCAAGTCAGTTTATTTTTTAGTTTCCCAAAATAACTGAACCCTTCTTCTCCTTCAAAATGGATGTCATTCTTTCAAACCTGAGAAAACATTTTCCTTCTCTTCCTCAAAATGCTCTGAGAAAGATCTACAAAGTTCGATGTGAAAGATTGAGACTGTTAATGCACAAAGGTATGCCAGAAGATGTACGCTGGATAATTGAAGCAAAGGTCCGATTAGCAGGTGAGTCCTCAATTTCATTTGACTCATATATGCCTGGTCTTGGAAGAAGTTCATATTCTAAAAGAAGAAGAGCAAAAAGGTTACAAGTCTGTCACAAATGTGGACGATGGAATTGTAATATGCAATGTCATTCTTTGGGGATGGTTTCCGCAAATAGATCCTTCATTAAGAATGGATTGAGTAAGGAGTCATTAGATGATATCTTATTGACTCTTGAGACGCGTTCTTATGGATTGATGCGGGGTGAAATTCTTAATTTATGGAATCTCTTCAAGGATAAAGAAAAACGCTATAGTCTTGGGAATCTGACTCTAAAAGACCTTGTTTGCCAATTTTTAAGAAAATTGGATGGGAAGCTTATCCTCGACTCATAGAAGACGTTTAAGCCGTTACTGGACGTTAAACCAGAGGCAGATGTGAGCCACATCCACAAACAATCTGTACATATCATCCTCTTCTTCTTCTTCATGTCATTTTTCAAAAAAAAAAAGAAAAAAAAAGAAAAAAAATGAAAAAAAAAATGTATACTTCTTAGGGTTGGCTTTGGTAACACAAACCGTGAATGGGGAAATGCATGCATCCTGATCCAGCCTTCTTAATTGAAAAACAAAGAAGGTAGATTGTATCCCACATGTGAGGCAGTCAGTCGTATTATGGCCACTTGTCCCTTTTGGGAGCCCTATGTTGCGCTGGTCTTGAATGGGTCGAATACTGGCCAACAATGTTTTGGCACAAAGCCGAAAGAGCAGACTACCTCTATCCCAATCTTAAGTAAGTATACACTCATCTTTCATCAAGTTTTTCTAACAATTTCAAAAAAAAAAAAAAAAAAAGGACGTGATGACTACTTGTACTCATGACGCCTTGTAAAGATAAAGATACGCCATGGAAACTGTACATACGGTATGTCATCATTTTTCTTTTATCTTTATATCATTTTGTTGTATTTTGATTTTTGTACGATGATCCTTTGAGCGGGGGTCCTTCGGGGTTTCTAGACTTCTTTACCTTGATGGTTTTCTTGAAGTAAAAAAAAAAAAAAAAGATTCTGTGTCTCTTAATTTCAACCTTTTCGACAACGACCAACCTACCCTCATAGGTGCAATTATTCCCCTTTCCATTCTTTTTCCTATTTAAACACTCCATTTTCTCTATTTTCCTTCAAACTCAGAAACACTCAAAGGGAGGAAGAGTATAGAATGGGGCCTTCTATTCGTAACCTCAAAAATGTCTGTGTTTTTTTTGTGGGTCGAGTTATGGGAAGGGATTAGAGTTTGTAAACGCAGCTAGCACTCTTGGTCGATCACTTGCTGCGAGGAATATTCATCTTGTATATGGGGGAGGTTGTCGTGGGTTAATGGGGGCTGTATCACTTGCTGCCTTTTTAGGAGGCAGTCAGGTTTTAGGTGTTATTCCTAAACCTTTAGTGAAAATAACATCACTTGGAAAGACAGTTGGAGAAGAAATTCAGGTAACATCTATGCATGGACGAATGAAAACAATGGTTGACAATTCTGATGCATTTATTGTCTTACTAGGTGGTTTTGGTACTTTGGAAGAAATTTTTCAAATTGTCTCTTGGTAAAGCCGAACATCCACCATAAACCTATTGGTTTGTTGAATGTTAATAATTTCTTTGATCTTTTGTTATTTTTTCTTGACAAAGTTGTGGAACAGAAATTTATCACTCCTTCGGCAAGACAACTTCTTATCTCTGCCTCCACTATTGATGAACTCATTGATAAATTAGAAACTTTTGAGTATGTACCTGATAAGGTATTAGCTCAGATAGATTGGTCAACAGGAAGCAGCGAAGGAAGTAACAAGAAAAAAGAGCCCGATCTGAAACTTTCTCTTTAATGGGTTTGATTTTAAAAAAAAAAATTTGTTGTTGTTTTGTTTAGAAAGTATGATATGATTGTCATGGACTTATTAAACCAATTAGTGATGGCAGAGTAAGGAGTAATTTTACTCTTGAGACGCATCTTAATTGGTAGCAGAGTAAGGAGTTTTTTAGGTAGTAATTAATTAGTATTGAATTGTGGAAGTACTAACGTTTTCTTGTTTGATTTCTTTTCGAGTCGATGCTAAGCCGACACGGTGTGTTTCTTTTCTGCTTAGCGTTGATTCACTTCTTATCAGGTTGTGTTGCTCTTTTCTATCTCTTTCTTTCACATTGAGGACAATGTTATATTAAGTGTGGGGGGGAGATTTTAGCATGTTTCTGTTTCTTTTGGTTTGTTAAAAAAAAATAAAATAAAAATCAAAAATAAAAAAGGGGGTTCATTGCATGATTGAATAACTTTTCTCCCTTCTTGAACTGATATGCTTGGCGATGGATGATTGAATTGATGAATTGAGTTTGATGGATGCATACCTTGTGAGATTTTGAGCCTAATGGATGGATTCAACATTTATGCCATTCTCTTCTTTCTTGTGTGATTTTCACTCATGTTAATGACCACTCTAGAACTTGCTTTGATTCTTTTTGAGACTACATTTCACTTGCATGCATGAACATGATTGAGGCCCTATTTCTTAATTAACTAGTTTAACCAAATAGCCAACCTTGTTTCCAATATGATATCAAGCACTCTTTTGACTTCTTGAAAATTCTCTGATTCCTGCCAACCTTGTATATTTTCCTTTGCTTAACCCCTTTGAGCTTATTTGACCATTCCTTGTTTCTATCTCATTATGTGCCTTAAATGAAAAATCGTGTTCCTACTTTACCTTAGGGAATAAAAGAACATTAGCTTGGTTAATGGATGAGTTTTTGAACAAGTGTGGGGGTGTGTGTACAAAATGGTTGTTGAAAAAGGAAAGAGTGCCAAAAAAAAAAAGAGAAAAGGATTGGGAAATGAATATGTAAAGGGATATACATTAGAGTTGAGATGAATTTTTATGCTTGTTATTTGAACTCAGCTCTCATTTGCTTTTATTCTCTTTGGTATTTATCCTCTCATATCAATTTTATCCTCTTCTGTTTCCTTGACCTCACTACAACCTTAAATAAAGTCCTCATGATTTGTGTGTGCATGTGTTTTGAGTAGTGGAGAAGTAGAAGATAAGCAAGCTTATGGTAGTGCAATTTTCATGGGTTGAATTGAGTGAAATACCTACCTTTTAAACACTTGAGAGATTAAGAGGGAATCTTGTGAGGATCTATCATTCTTAATTCATTCTCTTCAACGAAAGTTTCCTTGCTTGTTGGTTTGTGATGTAAATAAATGTTACCACATTTATGCTTTGATCCCTTGAATTTCTTGTTGCTCTTCTTGCTTCATTGAGTCCTTTAGAGTTTTTAGCTTTTAAGTTTGTGTCGTTTGTCTTTGTCTTCTAACTTTAGTTTTATATGTTTTGCCCAGGAGTACAAAAAGCTAAGTGTGGGGGCATTTGATAATCACATATTTTATTCATTAAGAAACCCTTATGTTTAGTTATTTACACTCTTCATGTACTTAATTGACTGAATTTGATTATGTTTTGTAAGTTTGAACTCGAATCGGACTTAATTGATTTTTTCAGCATTATTCGGGTCTTACACTGTTTCTGTATTTTAGCCATATCTTGAGTTCTAAATGTCTGATAATTATGAATTTTACCTTGTAGGAAAGATAAGAAAGAGCTCTACAACTTTGATGAAGAGCTCAAAGTCAATTTCAGACATCTAGTAGAGCTAATTGGGCATGGAAATCAGAATACGGGATTTATGACTGGAACCCGAACAGTGTGTAGTAACCAGAACATAATTCGAGTTTGGGCATATAAAATGGGCTGAAAATTTGTAATCTGAAAGTTAAGACCCATATGTACAACTTTCATGTCAAGCATAAAACTTGATTCGGGCTCCTTGATGGAGATATTGGGTCTGAAATTCAAAACAGAGGTGCTGAAACTGGTCATGAACAATCTGTAGTAATTGAGTCATATCTTGGGCTGTATGACGAATTTTTGGGTGTTTCCAGAGCCATTGGAAAGCTTAGACAATTTCCTAGAACTTTCATGAAGACCACTTGGCTCAGAAATGACGAAATCAATGAGTTCAGCAATAAAGAATTTCGGAGACAAGGTAGCTCACCTACTCACCCACCTACTCACCCACCTACTCACCCACCTACTCATCCACCTACTCATCCACCTACTAATCCCATCTACCTATCTACTACTCCGAATCCTCTATAAAAGGAAGCATGTGGAGAGCTCTAGGAACAACACACACTTGGTGTTAGAGATAGCTTTTCATAGTTCTTGTATATTTTTCCTTCATTGTAATGGAAAGCTAAGTCATTTCTAGTCAAT
The DNA here is from genome assembly GCA_029884605.1 of Ormosia emarginata. Taxonomy (NCBI): domain Eukaryota; kingdom Viridiplantae; phylum Streptophyta; class Magnoliopsida; order Fabales; family Fabaceae; genus Ormosia; species Ormosia emarginata. The sequence goes on along the minus strand of JAQQTP010000074.1, from coordinate 25,642,339 downwards.
TCGGGACTCTTGAAGAGATTATGGCTTGGATTCTTGAGACCTTGGTTATGTAATGTATTTGATTTATATTTGAATTCCTCTTCTCTTCTTCTTCTGTTCTCTTGATCTTGAATGCATGAATGGTGATTCTGTTTATCTTTGATCTGATTTGATCTTAGTTTAAGATTAAGTATTGTGATGAAATTTAGAACTGATTGATCTGAATTAATCACATAACTGAAGATTGAGATTTGTGATGAAACTTAGAACTGATTGATCTAAACTAATCACGTAATTGAAGAGGTTAGGTTACTGATTTGTGCCTAGGTTAATTGAATTCGGTGCTTAAATTGACATATATTTACATGAATGGTGCGATTGCAGATTTGTGTTTATCACTTGTCAATTGAATTCTGGACGATTGTCTAGTATGAATTCTGGATCTGATGCAGAGATCTCGGTTAGATCCAAGTTAACCATTCAAATGTATTTCAGGTGTTTGTTGAAAGGTCTATGATTGAATCCACCCAATTTCGGATAGATTTTTGAATTGACTGTTCTTTTAATTGTTATTTTTCTTCAGATCTTGTCATTGTAATCCTTGAAAAATCAAAACCCCCCCTTTCTAACTTAACTTAATTTGATAAAATTGCATTTACGATCCTTGAGGAGACGATCCGGTGTTGTTCACTATACTACAAACTTAGTTAATAACTTCGGTTATAATTTTGACTGAGTTCGGCGCTCGTCACCCATACCTGAATGGAAATGGGATGACATAGCAATGGATTTTGTGACAGGACTACCAAGGACTCGGAAAGGTCATGATTCTATTTGGGTAATTGTTGATTGACTTACTAAGTCGGCGCACTTTTTGCCGATTAATATTAAGTACTCAATGGAGAAGTTGGCCCAAGTGTACATCAGTGAAATTGCTCGACTTCATGGTGTACCATCCAGTATTATTTCAGATCGAGATCTGAGGTTTACGTCAAGATTTGGGAATAGTTTGCAAGAAGGGATGGGAACAAAGCTACGTTTAAGTTCTGCTTACCATCTACAGACTGATGGTTAATCAGAAAGGATGATTCAGTCGTTAGAATACTTGTTGAGAGCATGTGTTCTAGAAGAAAGTGGAGGTTGGAATGAGTTCTTACCATTGATAGAGTTCACATACAACAATAATTTTCATTCGGGCATATAGGGATGACACCCTATGAGGCGTTGTATGGGAGGCGATGCAGAACACCGTTGTGTTGGTATCAGGATAGTGAAAGTGTTGTGTTAGGACCAAAGATTATTCAACAAACAATTGAGAAAGTGAAGATGATACAAGACAAGATGAGAATGACTCAAACTCGGCAAAAGAGTTATGCTGATAAAAGGAGAAAATCGCTTGAATTTGAAGAAGGTGACCATGTATTTCTACTTGTGACACCTATGACTGGAGTTGGACAAGTGCTTAAGTCCAAGAAGCTCACTCGAAAGTTTATCGGGCCATATTAGATTTTACGTCAGGTAGGTCCAGTAGCTTATCAGATTGCATTACCACCATTGTTATCAAATCTTCACAATGTATTTCACGTATCATAATTACGGAAATATATTCCTAATCCTACCCATGTTATCGAGCTAGACACAGTACACCTGAAGGAGAACTTAACCTATGAAACGTTTCCAGTCAAGATTGAGGATCGAAGAACAAAGCAACTTCGAGGTAAGGAAATTTCATTAGTTAAAATCGTTTGGAACGATGTAAGTGATGAAGCTACATGGGAACCAGAAGAAAAGATAAGGGAACAATATCCGTATTTATTCTGAGGATGTGAAGTCAAGTTTATCAAGTTTCGAGGACGAAACTTCTTTTTAGAGGGGGAGTATTGTAACACCCCAAACTTCCTAAATATAAGACAGTAATTTTGATAGTTAACAGAATTTTACTATTTAGTGATTTCTGTGTGTTGTAAAATTATTTTGAATATTCTGTCAGTACATTTGATCGTTTTGTGTGATTTACTCCGTATCAAGAAAATAATAATTTTCGGACCAGAGAAAATCTTACGTAATTTAATTATTATTGAAAAGTCTTAATTATTTTACATAATCTGATTTGATATTTGTGAATTTTCTAATTTTTGTGATTTTGTGTGTGATTATGAAATTTTTATATTACTCTGTTGATTTTAGTGTTATCTGTGGGCCGTCTGTGGGCCCAGGGATGTCGTATGTGGCCCCACGTGGGTCCAGAAAGGTAAAAAAAATTTTGTAGCCAGGAAAATTTGTACTGTTAGGACAGAGATGGGGGATTTTACTAAACTTGAATCCAAAAACAGTTTTAAAAATTTTCTTTTACTATATTTTGCACTGTATTTAATTATTGGGTGATAAAAATACAATAAAAATATTATTCGAAGGGTAATAGCAGATACAAAAATAAATATTGTACTGCGTAGTCAACATCAGTGGCTTGGATATCCACCATTGATGTAATAACGGTGGAGACTTAATCTTGATTTAATCAATGATTGAGATTTAGTCTTATAAAGTGGCTAGGACCATTTATAGCCTTTGGATGTAAAGTTTGAAGGAGTAATCTTGACCCTTTGTTTTGGAGACACATCTAATGGCTAGGATTTCAAGGAGGAAAGATCCAATGGCCTAAATGAAGTCTTCTATCTAAGCCTAAACCTAGAAGCTACATTAAATCCTAACCATTGATCTAATCAATGGTTAAGATTGCCTAAAATGGTGGCTAGGAGATTTGTTGCATTTTGAAGAGTGCATGGAGGAGGGGGGACGATTTTGGTGCTGCATTAGACGCTAAAGTAATATTGGAAGACCATAATTGATCACCTTTAGTCATTATTGATCACCTTGGTCTTTGTTGAACATTTTCAAGAAACAAAGTTATCAAAATTTCTCTCCATTTCTCTCCTTCTCTAAGCTTATGGCCAAGCACTCCCACACCACCTTCCATCACTCAAAAATTTTATACAACCATACTTCTTGAATCCTTACTTCAATTCAAGAACCTTTGTAGTTTACACTAAGCTCTAAATCTTCCATCTTGAAAGATTTTTTCCAAGAGCAAGTTTTAGGATTTTGAATTGAAGTGTAAGAAAACTTCATTTCTTCTCTTCTTTTTCATGTTCTAAACCATGTTTGATCCATGGTTCCCCTAGTTCAAGCTTAATATACTAATTTATTTGTGTTTGTTTTGTGTTTTTAAGAGACTTTTGTTGGTGGAGATCTTGATCAAAGTACAAAGAAAGGAGCTTTTTGTGGTTCTTCAAGAGGTAAGTGGGAGATCCATCTCACCAACTAAGCATGGAGGTGAGAGATGGTTTTATATTTGATGGATGGTGAATCCATGTGAGGATTCATATCCATAGTCATGTAATAATTTGTGTGTGTTTATGTGCTTTGATTATTTGCCTATGCTTGATATGCTTTGCATGATTTTATTGCTTATATGGTATGCTTATGATATGCATGATGAAGATATGTTGAATATATTATGATGGATGTATGATAAAACAAGAAATTTTGGCTCCAATGGCTAAGGGGAGGCTACGGTTTTGACCCCCAAAAAATAGGGTTTTATGTTGAAATTTTTCAAGAATAAAGAAATTGATTTGTTTAAAGAAATTATGAAGTGGAGAAAATTATTTTTGGTTTCAAAGACCATGGTGAATTTCGGCTTTATCACCTCAAAATAGGTGTTCACAAAATAATATTTTCATGGATGGTAAAATTGGATGTTTAGAAAACTTAGGAAAATAAACAAATGGTTTGTTTTCAAAGAACTTGAGTTCACGGTTTTGGTGAGGAGTTTTAATGGTTTTGTTTGTGTAAAAACCAAGAATGGAACTTAGTTGATTTAGAAGGAAAAATACAAGAATGGTCTTAATGGCCATGTCCATGATTTTGAAGACTTGAAATGCCTTGGTTTTGTGAGAACAAAGTGATTTTCAAAGTAGAAATATAACTTGATTTAATACAAGGAATTTGGAAAGGAAATCAGAGTGTTTTATCACTTGAGAAATGGAATTTTCATATGTAAATGGAAAAGAGAGATTGAAAGTGTTTGGACCTCAATTTATTTTAAAGAGGATTGATTTTTAGAATTGATTTGGAATTATAAAGAATACGTTGGTGACTTGGGATTTTCTAACGTATAACTCATTCTTTGGGTTTTGGAGAGCGTTAGTAAAATTTTAAAGTTAGAAACATTGATTTAATGAAATGGTGATTTTATTGAATAAATTACGAAAAGGATTTTCTTGAGTAAGAAATTGTGGAAAATAATGTGAGAAGTCATATTATTTTGAAAAAAAATTGAAATGGAATTTTTGAACCTTGAGAAATATTTTACGAAGTTGAAAAATGGTGAAAAATGATTTACGTAACTTAAAAACATGATTTTTAAGCTACGCGATTGGAAAAATGTTTAAATATTTCCACGCGATTTGAAAAACATTAAAATATTTCTATGCAAATTTGGAAAGCGTTTAAATATTTTTACACGTTTGAGATATTGTTGAAAAATCACTATGTGATTTAAAAATGGTGGAATATTTCTACGTAATTGATGAAAACATTGAAAAATCTATATGTAATTTGAAAACGTAACAGAAATGTTACAAAATTGTGAAAATGTGACAAAAGTGGTGCGCAACTATGAAAACGCGATAATATGATTTTTGTGATTAAATATACATTAAAATTATTGTTGAACCAATGGATGAACACTGAATGAGAAAATGATAAATTTTACCTGTAATTGGCATTGGTGCATTTTATATGCATGAACTGGTTTATGGACATTGTATATGAATTTTGCCTATAATTGGCATTGGTGGATTGAACATGCATTGGAAAGGTCCGAGGGACTGTATGAGGCTATTTGCCTAGGAGAGACGTACACCTCTAGAGTGGGTGCGATATGCGTAGTGTAAGTCACTTGTTGACCTTAGGGGCATCGGGGTGCGGGTTGCTTACATGGGTGGTTGGTAGCTCTTCTTCCCGTAAGTTAGACCGATGCAACGCACTGATGATCCTGACCGAGACACTATTCTTAATCAAGATCTCGTAAAGACTGTCGTGTATATGCTAGATGTGCAAATACAGATGAGAATTATAGCACGTGGTCTGAGGCATTTTGGTACCGACAGATCTTTCGGATCAACTTCTCCAAACTGAGTATTAGCTCCATGGAGTAGGAAATTGAGTCTATGTGCGCATGCATGAAACTAAGCATTTATATCTGTATGATATATTAATTGAGGAATATTGGCTATGACAATTGTTTTGTCGAGGAATAATTAGATAATGATGATGATAATCATGTGATGGTATTACTGTAATTACTGTTACTTTATACGCTATGATGACGACATAATTGTAATTATGGTATGATATATTTGTATGGTATGCTGTATGTATTATCTCTGTGCTACCATGTTGGTATTGGCATAGGTAATCTCACCTCTTTGTATGTATATTTGTGTACTGTATTTATATTTGGTGAAGACGCTGAGCAAGAAATTGTACAAGAAGGGGAAGAGGAACAACTTCCTTCTGATAACGTTGAATTTTGATATTATGGTGTCGAGGTCAAGTTTCTTCGGGTACGTGCGTTTGCAGTTCCACGGAGGAGCAGGAGCATGGAGAACTAGTCCCAATGAGAGGGGACTAATTTATGAGGGACATCTGACAGTAAACTTTAGTAGGGTATTTCATAGGGATCCATTTTTCTCAGTAACTATTTTTGTGCATGTAGAATTTCTGCTATCTATTAGGCTGCATTGGGATACCAGAAACTATGTCCAAACAGAAATTAGTATAGTGTCGTCAGCTCGGACACCTGTCCGTAGGGCTATGCGTCAAATCGGATTCCTACCCGCTGAAGAACCTGAGGAGAGGACCCAACTGAGGGTTCTGCTGTTTAGTTAGACTTGGGCAAGTCGTTTAATTATTTAAGTATGTTTAAATACTTTGAGAACTTGATCTGTATATAAATAATCCTGACAGTATGTTTGTAATGTATGATGATGTAAATTATGTGTGATGATGTATAATATTTTATTTTTCGCTAAGTTTATTTTATAGTTATCAAGAAAGAAAGAAAAAAATTTACAACTCGTATTTTTATCACAACATCACATTTTATGAACTTGGGGGTAATTTGGTAATTAAGTAATATAAATGTGGCACCCTACGGTGGGTGTTACATTTGTTGGTATCAGAGCCCAAGTTAGAGTCTTATGGGTTTGTGGTTAGGTCTATTTTGTTTGTGTTGTGTGATTCTCTGTTATTGCTTTCTGAAAAGAAACAATATTGTTTGAAGATTGACCTTGCTTTCTTTGTGCTGTCCAGTTTGAGTAGAGAAAGTAATGGCTGGAAGAGGACGAGGACGTGTTAGTACTAGAACTGGAATGGAAAATGCTGGTAATGACAACCAGAACATGGCTGCAGCTGTAGCAGCGATGCAACGGATGGCTGATGTCATTGCACAACAAAATAAAAGGGCAACTGAGGATGTCATTCACATAACATGTATCACAAAATATAATTGTGCTTCATACATAACCTGTAAAAATACGTGATTATTGAAGGTGATTCCTAAATTTCTTTTAAAAAAAACTAAATTCAACATTGTCAACTTCTCAAAGGAGCCACTTCCACCTAAAAAATCAAACATTCTACACAAAAAATATATAGGATCAACCTATAATCACATTACAAAGTTCACATCCTAATATCTATTAACCATCAGTCAATCCGTTACTTTTGGGTGTTCTTCTCCTTAGCTGATATACAAATGGTGTTCGAGTGGATGCACTTTCCACACGTTTCCTCGGTTGGTGTTTTGCTCGCGTGGCAATGTTCAATGGTGGCTTATCGGTGGTAACCACCTCAACATTAGTTTCAGCCCGGAGATTATTTCCATCTGTGTAACAACTGACCTCATGTTAGATGTTAAACAATTATGTATATATAAGGCAATTGAGGCAGCGGAAAAAAGGTTAGCACAATTACCTGCATCATTCTCTTGAGTCAGGCTTACCAATGACTCATGTGAAAAGGAATGTCGATTTTTAAAAATTCTCCCAAAACAAAGATATGGTAAATTTACCCTTTTAATCTTAAAGCTTGCAGTCACAATAGCATATATAAGAAAAACGCATTAAGTCCTCTATAATCTCAACTAAAGGTTACTATAAAAAGTGTATGATAATTCAAACAAAAGAGAAAAACTACGTAATAACCACGCAATTCTAACGTTAATCAAACATCCCTCACCATCATTCCGAGCAGCAGTATGACTGCGATCAACCATGCTTACCAAATTATGTCGAAATGCCCGATCAATCTTATCCTTATTGTTTTAACCAAGCATAACTTCTCGGAGTAGCACCTTATTATTGTTTCGATTTCTTTATCTGGCTTATCCTGCTTTACTGAGTATATTGTTTCTACCAGACTATTGAAAGCAGTCCATGAGGGGAAAATATAGGGGAAGAGGATATGACATTGTCCCACTTGGTAACACTCAACTAGGGCTATTGCTCCAATAGATGCCTCTAGTCTTCTGTTTATTACCACTTTTAGAAGCTTTACTTTTTTTTTTCCTCCTTTTCTAGCACTTAATTGATCTTGCAGGATCTGAAAGTTCTAAAACTGAAAAAACTAGTTTGCAGAGGAAAGAGGGTTCATATATTAACAAAAGCTGGGGTACAAGTTTCTTTTTTATTTTTTTGTACAATTAAACAAGTCTCTTTATATTCCTCTATTAATCACTTGAATTTTGGTTTAATTATTTTTCCTTGTTACATTATCTATAAATTAGTGAAGAAGAAAATCTCATAATATATTTATTTTCTCGTCAATATCTCATCAATTTTTATGCTCAAGAAGTAAAACTAAAGTGAACATTTGAGAAGAGCTAAAGTAAAACAATTATCAACTTTAAGTATTTTCAATATTATTAAAATCCGTAGAAAGTTGGTTAGGTACATACAATTCTTATAAAACTTCAAAATGAAGAATTAATAGCCAAAATATTATGGAAATAATTATTTTATTCTAAAGAATGTAATAAGTTTATTTTCAATTAGGATAACATATCTTTAGTATGTGAGTACTGATTAAGGGAGAAAATGGGAAAACAACATTTCAAATAGGCGAGGTTGTATAAAAACAACATATCATTAAGGTTGTTCTATACTACAATATATAATAAGAACAACTAGTAATCAATTGAACCTATTTAGTTGTTTGATAGATATAATGGAGCCAAAAAAGCCAGAAAGGCAGATTGCTGAGAGGCTATTTAATATAAAATTGAATCACCAATGAAATTGGATAACTTACCATTGTTGACTTGACACTTGTATGTGCTTCAATTGGGCCAGATGCTATTGCATTTAATATCCCATACATATCAATATTTCCCACAAAATTGTGCAGCATACACTTGTCAAGCATAACACACCTAATCACTAGAAAAACAAAAAAGCAATCAAAAGGATGCAGACTACAGATTCTCATGTAATCAATTAATTTATTTATATAACAAATTGATAAGCTAAAAATAATATCAACTTAACATTCTTCAAAGTTCTAATTATCTAATCTACGAGATAGACATAATTAAAACATGTTATAGGCTTACTCCAAAAAAATAAATGTCATAGACAGCCTTATCAAACAATTTGTAGGGAAGTCAACCAATGCTAGTTACTTGGACATTTTTATATTAAAAAGTTGACTCAGTTTTGCAAAGCAGCTATCTCTATGGATCACTTACTGGTTTAAGCTTCTGAATGCCAGACTGAGCTGAGATAAGTTCCAACTAAGTTTTGTTATGTGAAGAAGGCAATCAAACAATATGAGGACATTAAAAAATTATATTCACATTGAGGTAGAGTAAAGATATCTCCTACATATATAGTGGAAGCCTAAATATGGATAGGGCCAACTAACTTAAAATCATCAACAGAGATGACATTTTCAACATTTTAGTTGTATACCCATACACATTATAACATACATACCACTTGATTCCATTTCCAACGAATAATGATCTACAAAAAACTCAACCCAGAATTATCACACAAACCTTTCATCAAGCAGGTAGTGTGCATCAGAGAATACATCTAACTATCCTCGAGCCCATTATGTAATCTCAATCATAACTTATAATTCATTCAACCCATTCTGTAAGTATGAAAACAGAAAAGAAGAACAAAGAATAAAAAATGAGATTAACCCTGATTCATTTTCTCCGTTTCAACCTCATGACTGAACCCATCTTTGCTCTCTTACAGAAAAATAAAACTACAATCCCTGCTTCGCTAACTAAACATATATTTATGTCCCAACCCTCAATAATATTATTATCAATCAAAAATCCTATCATTCTATAATCAAAACCCATCGCTCCTCGACCCTACTAAAAGTGAAAAATATTCATTGCTGAGTTCAAAGAACTCTTTCTTGTCTCTCAATCGAAACTCACATCACAATGGAATGTAGGAAAAATTGAACAAAATTGGAGAATAATAGATTCAGAGAAAATTAGAGAAAAATAAAATCAAAGAATAGGTGGGGAAAATCGAACCTGAGAAATTTTTGGACGCTTCTTCCGTTTGCCTCTCCACGGTGCCATAGAGCCTTCCCACAGATAAACTTCTCAAGGCTTTTGTTTTTGTGAGTGAGAGAGAGAAGGAGCAGTCGGGGTTGAGAAGTAGGGGAAACAAGGAGCGGTTAGGGAATAGAGAGGGGGGAAATAAGGAAGAAGAGGGAGAAATTTGAGAGGGAGGGGGGAACACGAGAAATGATCTAAAAAACGTAAGAATTTTTTTTTTAAAAAGCTGATGTGGCAAGTGGTGTTAAAAAGGGTGTTTTACTATTTTGAGGTAGGATTTTTTACATTGAATTGAATTTAACCAAGATGTGATTCAATCCGATCTAGTTTGACCCAAATCGGAGCTGACCATTAACCTGAATTTTAATTAAATTTTTAATCTTATAAGATACATCTAAATGGATATTATTATTCTTTTATTTGAAAAATTAAAACTCAATTGACTATTTATCTAATTTATTTATTATTGACTCAAATTAAGTAACTATAATTTTCTATTTTCATTGATTTAATTTTTTTATATTAAATTCATTATTTTTTTAAAAAATTGATAGGTTGGTAGGTCAACTTGCCTAAGTCGCAACCAATAACAGGTTAGGCTAGGAAAATAAAATGTCATCCTGAAACATACTTGGCCAACTTGGCCAAACCCAAAAATGGCCTGGCCCGGCACAACTCTATTATTTACTAAACTACTTCCTTTATGACCATAATAGAATTTTTTATTTTTTCTAGTTACACGTGGATATGGTCATAAGTTTTGGCATTATATACGTGTAAACACCAAATATTAGTCGTTTTCAACGTTGAAGTGTTAAAACCATAAGCATTATGCACTAGGGGTAATCACGGGTCGAGTCGGGTTGTGAGGATTTCAAGGTCCAAACTGATGAAACTGATATAGGTTGGGTTAGTTTGGGTTTGGAAAATTTTTCTTGAGCAACCTGAATCGAACCAAACCAATGAACTAGGTTGGTTTGGTTTAGGTCATTAGGTTATATATGTCTTTTTTTGTGCAAAATTCATAAATGTGAAAAAAAACATAAAAAGTGAAAATCTACTCCATATTCCAAACAATCTTCTACGACATCAATGGTAGCTTCTCTAGTGAAACCACCAATTGACACCAACAACACCACTTCACCAGAACCCAACGCACATGATTTCCAATGACAGTCTCTATAAGATCAAATTTATTGCTCCTTAATTTGGTGCTTCGGCTTACTTCGCAACCGCTCTTTGATGCAGTAACCATACTAGGGCACTAAAGCTCAAGAAAGAATGTTGCTCCTGGACGAGAGCTTCAACACAACTTATGTAACAACCTAATACCAGTATCCTAGTATATCTTACATATACTTGGATAAGCAGTATCAGTTATGCTACTTCTAACTTAAACATTAACTAATCCATAACATTTAAACAAATAATTATGGAGAGTCATATCTAAAAGTCATACATATATACAACTTTTAAATCCTCAAAGTAAATATAAATAATTATATGAGCTTTGAACTGAAAATACTAAAACTAAACTAATCTAATTCTTCTATTTTCTTCATCTTTTTTACCCTCTTGTAGGGCCTTGACTTGCTAACCATGAAACATAAAGGGGTGAGAACATAAAAATTCTAAAAAATATACATATATCTCATGGTACTAGTATAAATATACACCAGAGTACATTTACAAACTATAACTCATATCTTGCTATCGATATTAAAATAGTGTCTTCTCCTGCCTCATCTTTACTTTTTAAAGTAGACATACTACATTAGCTTAGCTATTCTCATGAATCGCATTCCTTTGTACTTATCTATGTAGAATAGGCTAAATAGTCCTTAGACTACCTGGTAATGTGTGGACTGTTCCATCACACAAATCTGATGATGAGTGGACTATTCTATGTACTATTTCCATAACATTCTATCTCTCATCCTTAGCCTAGCATAGGATATAACTCATCCATAGCCTAGCATAGGACATAACTCATCCATAGTCTAGCATAGGATATACTCGTCCTTAGCCTAACATAGAACATAACTCATTTATAGCCTAACATAGGATATAACTCGTCCATAGCCTAGCATAGGACATAACTCGTTCATAGCCTAGCATAGGATATACTCACCCTTAACCTAGCATAGGATATACTCATCACAACTCCACCTTTAGCAAAATGTTTATCTCACTCCTTTGCTAGGTCAAGGGACTTGCCTCGCTCCCTTAGTTAGGAATTGTGATAAACTTTGGATCAACCTTATTGCATAAGGGTTCCATCTCTTATAGATCAACCTCATTACATAAGGGAACCAATTTACTAGGGTTCAACCTTATTGTATAAGGGAGCCAATTTACTAAGGTTCAACCTTATTGCATAAGGGAACCAACTCTTACTAAACACTCTAGTCAATCCCAACATTCTAGGTACTTGTCTACATTCACCCATAAAGGTGTAGCCAGAGCTCCTAGAGCTCATACTATCTTTAACTTCTTGCTTGGTTCACTAATCATCTTTACTTAATCTTACTAGGGTTGCTTTTAACCCAAAGAGTGTTAAATTCTATTTTTACTAGGCTTATAACCAATTATGCTACTTGGATAACTAGTTTAAGCCCTTAAATACTATACACCCTTTTTATCATAACATCTTAGCTCACCATTTACTAATAAGTGAGTAATACATAGTTCACAATCCAATCAAGCTCAACTTAAACTATCAAGGAAAATAATTAGGGTTTTGGTTACCTTGAGTATCCATATCCACTATATAATTTCCTGTCATGGCCTAGGACATTGTTATCTCATCAATTCAAGCTTGATTATACTCTATTTAATCTCAATATTTTAAGATAAGAGAGTAGTTTTTATAAGATTAGCACAATCAACTTAACTTTGTCTAAACTAAGTCAATTGTGCTTCAATGATAAGTATTTAATTCCTTATCAAACTTGTATCTAAACTACCTTACAATTGCATCACTAGCATTATTATAAGCCACCATGATAAGTATTATTACAGCTTAGAAACTCAAGTTCTTCTCATATGCTAGGTGGGTTATTTCTTTTGTGAAATATCCCTAAAAGTGCTTTAATACACTTAAGAAAGCATATATAAATGATCTCAACTGATAGGAAACTTCAAAACATCAAGAATACAATTCTTGAAAAATTCTGGAACTCATGCCTAGGCATGACTTTCCCACTCCTAGGCGTGGCTATCTCACGCCTAGGCGTGGAAATCTCATGCCTAGGCGTGACACTCTTTGTCTCGCCTGGACTAAAAACTTATTAGTCCATGCCTAGGCATGATCAAGCTGCGCCTAGGCATGGTCAATTTTGCAGAAAATTATACAAAACCGAGCCACTGTTCCTATGGCTCCAAATTCGTTTCCAATCATACAAACATGAATTTTAAGTGTTTTCTAACTCTAACCATGGTTTCTAAACATGTTTGAATCATTAAACACTAAACTCAACTCATGAATCGTGGATTTAAACTCAATCAAGTCAAGAAAACATCCATTAACCAAAATGCTCTACAAGTGGCTATGGACATCCACCACACAAGGTTAAGCTACCATGGACTCCAAGGAGCTGAAAACACTCTACTTAACTCTTGGGACCAAGAACCAAGCTAAAAGCATAGACTTGGCTCACCAAATCCAAACTTCTATTCATGAACCATATCTTCATACAATGGAAAAGAAAGAGAAAAAGATGAAGTGGAAGGCTAGAAATCCCTTACCTCTTATAGACACTTGATCCTTGAAGCCTTGTCCCCTTGATCTTGGATCTTCCCTTGGTTTTCTCTTCTTTTTCCTCTTCTTATCTTCCTTTTCTTTTCTCCCTTTCTTTCTTTCTTTTCTATTTTCTGCTAAGGCTTCGGGAGAGAGGAGAGAAAATAAGGCAATTTAAGTTTCTGTGCTGAAACTTATATTTGCTAAGGACACTTGAATTATACTAATTCAAGTTTTTCAACTTCCAAAAACTTTAAAATAAATACTAGGATTCATCTAAATTGTTGTTTCACCTTTATTATATTTTTTTCATATCTGCTGGGGGTCAATCCGGCATTAAAAGCATAATCAGTATGCCTAAAAACACTAAATTGTGTTTGATTGTTCTCAAATTTTAACTGCATCTTATTTAACTCATTTGTGACTTAGAAACAAGTTATCCATACATGTTTCCTTCAACTAAGCAATTTATGTTACTATTTAATTCATTTTAAGCTACTTTTCAACTTCTGTATTGCAACAAAGTGCCTAAATTGACTCAGTTTGTCACAAAACTGAACTGACATATTAAGCAAGTATTAGGCTACCTCTATAACCATTTACAAGCCTAACATGTTATTGAGGGTGTTACATTTCTCCTCTCCTTTTAAAAATTGTCCTCAAAATTATTTTTTTTACCACAACTCTAGGCAATCTTACTTTATATGGGACTCCAACTTCTAAAAAGGTTCCTTCGGTGCCACTTCACCTTTTACTATTCTTTGGCAAAAAGACAGTTGGACCCCTATTTCGCTATGTTCTTTTTCCTTCTAGGCTACCAAACATTATCCTTTACTTTCTCTTATGAGGTTTCTCTAGATTCCCTTCCTTTGATCCTTTACTCTTTTGGAACATAAAGTCTATCTTGAAACTTTATTATTCCATTCTTCTTCATAACAAAATCTTTGTGGGTACCTAAGAAGATCTGCCCACTAATGTCCCTTAGAGTTTCATCCTCCTTGTGAGTTTCTAAAATCTAAGTCCTTAAATCATTTACTATACTCACTCTGCTCACTACGAGACTATATGACATCATAAACACCATTAGACTTAAATTCCTAAATCTCTCAAGAAGTTCATTCTCTTAAACCATCATCTGGGACACATGTAGGAATTTTCTACCTAATGCATTAGTCACTGCATTGGCTTTACCCGAATGATACTATAACTCAAAGTTATGATCCTTTCATTACAATCAAGTTCTGTTTAGCATTCCATACATCATCTTTGCCTCATGTTCAACTTCCACTTATCAAACAAGTGTTGTAAACTCATATGATCATTGAACACCTTAAGTTCTTATTCTGTAAGAAAACTTACCGAATCTCAAAATCAACTACTAGCTAAACTTGTACCATACCTATAAAGAGTTCTACTTCTCTCTTAGGTGGTACTCATTCATCTTTTTGGGAATTACTTTGTGGATATCTTCTTATCACAGATATATTCCCTAAAACTTACTTAACTTCCACATACTAGGAGAAAAGGAAAACATATCCTTAAATCTCCTTTATTCAGAAGTTATTCACTTATTTAATTCTCAAAACATAGACTCTAAGAAAATAGGCATAGAAGAATCATTATATATAAACCTTAATGTTTTATCTGACAATTTCAAACAACATGGTTTACTAGTAACCAAAACCATGCCTAGTCTAACGTCAATGTTAAGAAAAGATAACCTGATAAGATTCACAAAGGAAATCTTACCTTTTATCTTTACACAACAATCCCAACTTACTAAGGAAGTTGTGACTAGCTTTTCTGTTGATGTAGACAAGGATAAAACATGGGGAAATTCAATATAGGTAAATCTGATATCTTTATATACCCATATGAAATCAAGGAGTAAGAATACTCTTGAATCATACATTACAACTTAGAGATCATCATTAACTATGTCCTTATCTCGTGAGATCGGGAGTCTGAGCTGCTTCCTTACTAGTTTGAGTATAAACTCTTACTTTAACTTGAACTTTAAGATTATACATTACGCCCAACTTCTACACACACTTATTTAAAAGTGTTCTGGTCAGCCACAAGTATAACATACTATTTGGCCAATTTAACTAGGTCTGCTACCATGTTAAACTCCCATATCTATCACACTTTGGTTCCTTCACTTTTGCTTAGCTCATTTGTTTTTATCTTGAGGATAATTAGGTTTAGAAGCACACTTCATATACCTATCATCCTCTCTCTTGCTCTTATGAAAACTAATAACTTTTGTTCCACTTGAGGCTAACTGTAGGGACCCTTAACTATTTTCTTTGAATAGTACTAACAACACTATTCTACCTATTTTGATTAATCGAAAATAAGCCTCTCTTGATCCGTTTCAACTAACCAAAACTATACTAATTGAACTACTCTTAACTCAGTTCGATTCTATAATTTACTTTGTACTCATCTTTTACTTCTTCGAACTTAGCCATATGCTAACTTATCAATATATCTCCTTATTCAGGTCTTTAGAGCTCTATCTTGTTAGCATTTTATTCACCAAAACTCTACCTCCCTTTCTAACATATAAGAGACAACCAAAACTCTCATACCATCTGAAAAACCTCAACTGCAGAGACTTTCTCCATTTTCTTAAGCTACCCCCACCTACTCCAAATGGATCTTATTTTTCCTTATAAGATGTAGGATTGGCTCTTCTAAACTTTGAGAGATTTGGGTAGTTTTGGTCTTTTACTACCACTACTTCATACACTGACTGTATTAGTGGTACTAGTTGTTGAGATGAAATTTCTTCCATCCTTTCTGAAACTCTACTTGCAATAGCACTCTGCTTCCTTTTAACAGTTGCCATCTCTCAGAATTTCTTCAACTATATTAGTTGAATTTTCACTAGAAGAATTCTCACTTCTCCTAGTTCGCCTTGATGAAGTAATGGTTTTTATACACACTACATGTGATGGCAACCATTAACACTCAAACCAAAGACCTGTCTTACAATCCTATCCACATAGCTCGCATATGAGACAAGAAATGCATAACACTTAGCGAAAAACTCTAAACTTGCTTAAGCTTAGTCAGTCCATACCCCGGCTCACAGGATAAACTGCCTGATACCATAATATAACATCCTAATACCAGTATCCTAGTATATCTTACATATACCTGGATAAGCAATATCAGTTATGCTACTTCTAACTTAAACATTAACTAATCCACAACATTTAAACATATAATTATGGAGATTCATATCTAAAAGTCATACATATATATAACTTCTACATCCTCAAAGCAAATATAAATAATTACACGAGCTTTGAACTAAAAATACTAAAACTAAACTAATCTAATTCTTCTATTTTCTTCATCTTCTTACCCTCTTTTAGGACCTTGACCTACTAACCATGAAACATAAATAAGGTGAGAACATAACAATTCTCAATAATATACATATATCTCATGGTACTAGTATAAATATACACCAGAGTACATTTATAAACTATAACTCGTATCTTGCTATTGATATTAAACAAGTGTCTTCTCCTGCCTCATCTTTGCTCTTTAAAGTAGGCATACTACATTAACTTGGCTATTCTCAGGAATCGTATTCCTTTGTACTTATCTATGTAGAATAGGCTAAATAGCCCTTAAACTACCTGGTAATGTGTGAACTGTTCCATTACACAAATCTAATGGTGAGTGAGTTGTTTCATGTTCTATTTCCATAACATCTTGTCTCTCATCCTTAGCCTAACATAGGACATAACTCATCCATAGCCTAGTATAGGACATAACTCATCCATATCATAGTATAGGATATACTTATCCTTAGCCTAGCATAGGACATAACTCATCCATAACCTAGCATATGACATAACTTATCCATAGCCTAACATAGGATATACTCATCCTTAGCCCAGCATAAGACATAACTCATACATAGCCTAGCATATGATATACTCATCCTTAGCCAAACATAGGACATAAGATATTTCCTAGATGAAGCCGACATTGAGCAGCTCTTTAACTTATCCTTCAATGACCTATTGTCTGTCTGAGCCAACTTTTTCTCTTCTTCTGGGAGACTGGCCTTGCATACTCCCTAATAGATAGGTGATGACAGATGAAGGTGGGGTTAAGTCCAGGCATATATGAGGACGTCCAGGCAAAAAGATCTTTGCTTTTATGCAAGAGCTCAATCAACTAGCGCCTCTCTTCTTCTTCCAAATTCGTTCTAATCTTGGTGTCTTGATCTGGCTTAGCACCAAGTTGGAGCGACATTAATTCTCCTTTTAGCTGAGGTCTAGTACCCCAGATTTCCTCTCGCACATCTAACTTATTCATGAGAATGTTAACTTGATCCAGAACTAGTTTAGATGTGTTAGCTTTTGCTTTCTTGGTTGTTTGGTCGATCTTAAGGCTCTCATTATAGCATTTACGTGCCATGACCTGATCCCCCTCGACCATGATGACCTCATTATTTTTATTGGGGAACTTCATGGCTAAATGGGTAGTGGATACCACGACGCTAAGAGCATTCAGAGCAGGACGACCCAAGATGATGTTGTATGCCAAGGGCCAATCCACAACCAGAAACTTGACCTTGACCGCCCTAAAGAGTTTAGTGCTCCCTAGGGTCAGGTGGGTCTTAAAATATCTTATCAGAGTGATCTTTTCTCCAGTGAACTCGACAAGCTCGCCATCATAGGGAGTCAGCTCCGAGTGTGGAACTTCCAATTTTTGGTATAGGTCCACAAACATAATATTCATCGAGCTCCTTTGATCAACGATGATGCATTAGACCTCGACATTGAAAATTACTCCTGAGATAACTAGTGGGTCATTATGATTTGGGATAATTATGTCGTAGTCCTTATCTAAAAAAAGGTGATAGGGGGCGTTCTCCGATCCCTAGCCCGTGATTTGGGTCCAGAGTGGGAGACGCTTAACACTGTCATCTTGAGAGCTTTCTTTCAGGCGCCGTTGGACGACCCGCCACCGGCGAACCCACCAGCAATAATGTTGATGGTTCAGTTGGGCTGAGATCGACGGTTGTCATCATCATTATCAGGGGGAGCGTCTTGGTTCTGATCCTGCTGGTTATCAGTATTGCAACGAGGTGGACTCTAGAATCTTCTCTTAGGACTCTGAGTTCTTCTTCTTTAGCTCGGACATGGGGTTCAATAAGGGCTGCATCTTTTTTGTTTCTGTCCTTCACGGTGTCCATCACTTTGGAAACTGATGTACTAATCCAACTGTCCTGCCCTAATTAAGGACTCGACAATGTCACAGAGTTGGAAGCAGTCTTCTTTCTTATGGTCGTAGCTCTTGTGCCATGAGAAGTGCTTTGTACGATCCTTCTGTGCATTTTTCTTCAATGGAACCGACCTCTTTATATCCCAGAACTCGGTCTGAAACATTTCCCTCGGAATCCTTTCATGTGGAGTGTTCAGGGGAGTATAATTTGAGTAACTAGGCCGAAGCAGATAATTTTTGGAGGAGTTTCGGGGCTAGGAGGAATTATGGTTGCCTTTTTGGTGAGAAGACTTGCTCTTTTCAAAGCTTCTCTTTGCCCTAATAGCCTCCTCTAAGTTAATATACTTCTAGGACCGAGCTTGAAATTCTTCCATATTCTCTAGCTTCTTTTTTGCCATATATTAGAAAAATTGAGTGTTAGTCCAGAGGCAGCTCCTGATGTAGTAGAGAGCCATCTTTTCATCGAAGTTCTCCACATTGATGCAAGCCGTATTGAATCTTGATGAATGTAAAATACACTCATCTTTTCGGTTTATTTATTAAAATTTTTTATTTTTTTATTTAGTTTGTGTATACTTTTATTTATTTTTAATTTTTTAAATAATTATCTCTTCCCCTAGTCTTATTTGAATTTTTAAGATAAATCATTAGATTTTATGCAAAAATAAGAAATTCCTAAAGATAAATATTTGAAGGATTCTTATCCTATTCTTAGATGCTAATTAGAGTTCTAATTGGATGCAAAATCTTAGATTGGAGATTGGATAAAGATTCTCAAAGAGATTTGATTTGGAGCAAAATTCGGATTCTAACAGCATCCTGATCATTCTTCAGTAATTGAGTCATATCTTGGACTACAAAGATCAAATTGATATGCCATTTGCGACATTGAAAAGCTAATAGAAAATAATACAATTCTTTACTAAGATTGAGAAAAATTCAGCCATATGGAGGGTGATAAAAATTGTGCAAGTTAGATATAAAAAATTGTCAACTTTTCTATAAAAAAGGGAAAACGAGTTTAGCAAAGGAGCTCTCTTTTAGTTCAAAAATATACAAAAAAATATAGAGTTTTGGAGGCTGAAGGCAGCAAGGGGATGAGCCTTAGGAGAGGAGAAGGAGCCATCATAGAGCTCTCGTGGAGTTGGAGATCAAATCACCATTGATGGCACTTTGGTTTCTTCTCTACAGTTCTATCATGATGAATTCTCTTTCCTCTTCTTATCTTTTCTTCTCTTTTGTCATGGGTAGCTAAATTTGTGTGTTTCTAGGGTGAAAATGTAACTTGATTCAATCCACATGTATTAAGATTGAATTTTTAATTGATTTTTTTCTATTCAATTTGAGTGCTTATTATGGTTCTTAATGCTTTTATGAATCAACCACTCGTAAATTAATCTAGTGAGATGTGTATAGAATCAGAAAGTTTGCATATGACTTAGACCATAAATAATAAGTATCATGATTTATAATCATCTAGGAATAGAAGTTATAGGTTGTGTGGGAAAATTGTGGTATTTTCCATGAGAATCCATAGAGTGAAGGTCATGCCTTTAAGAGTTGGGATTTAGATCAAGGAATTGACTAGGCGTTGTTAATTAAAGAGAATTAACTCACTAAGGAATTGAGTTTTAATTAATTAAGAGATTCTCTCCATCAATTGAATGACTAGAAATTAATTAGAATGAAGATTCCAAAGCTACTTTATTGTCTATGATAGATTATTGAATTAAATGAAGTCAGATCCCTAGTGGTTTAATTTCGTGTGTTTACATCCTTAATGTCTTTTGTATTTGTGTGCTTTATTCTATCTTTTCCCTCTTAATTTCATGCATTCTTGTCTGTTTTTGTCTTTTATAATTTTGTGTCTTTAATTAATTTGAATCACTCTTAATTATTGGTTGCCTAGATAGTATTAATATTAGAGAAGTGGTACTTGGCAAACTAATTCCTTGTGGGAACGATATTTTACTCACTCTTTATTACTTGTTCGATCCATGCATTTGTAGTAATATCATCTAAATTAATACAGAATCACATATGCGGCAAACAAATCTCTTAAGGTATTCACAAAGGGCTTCATCGTACCTTTGGCGAATCTCAAAAAGAGACTCCATATACCTGGGTTGCTCTTTGCTAGTAGTGTAATGTAGCAAGAAATGTTGTCTGAGGTCTAGCCAGTTAATGACGGATCCCCGTGGTAAGGTCACAAACCATATGAGGGCACCTTTTTTCAAAAAAAGGAGAAAAGGGTTAGTATAGCAACTGAGAGGATCCCCCGTGAAAAGCACATAGATTATACGTAGATGTCTATGTGTTCTTGAGGGTTGTAATCCCATCATAGAGCTTCACATTGGCGGGAAACTTGAAGTTTCTTGGAACTCTATATTCCATGAGTTGGATGGAGAATGGTTGTTCCTGATCGCTGAGATCTAGGTTGTTATTAAAGACATTGGACATTTCGTTGTTAGCATGTGGTATTCCCCTCTGATCGTTACCTACGCTCCGCCTTTTGTCATCACAGTGAGGTCCAGTGTGGCCCTTATGCATGGATTGTTCTAGATTCTCCAATCTGCAATGTTGCTCTTCAAGTTTCGTTGTTTGTCATTGCACTAAGTCCAGGAGATTATTTTTGGACATATCAGGTTGAATCTTACCCTCTGGATGGGACATGCGATCTTTTGCATCGTCGTTCATGGGTCCCAAGTGTTGGTGCACTGGGATTGTAGGCCTATGAACGTCAGGATTGGCTCATTGCACACGGGTACCAAGTCTTTCCTTCACTGGGACCCTACGCGATGGGTGTGGACTTTCATCAGAAAGCGAAGTTCCATGCCCATCACGTAGAGGTTCAATGTTTGGTGCCTGGTTCCTCTCGGCGGAGGTTTCAGTAACTGGTGGTGGAATAGGGTGAGGAGGATGGTGTGCCACTGGTCCTTGCCTTTGGCCTACGGAGGTTTGCGCAACCTCTTCTCTCCTTGAGTTTTGTCTTGTGTTCACCATGATTGAGTGGGAATATAAGTTTACAATTTTTCACAGACAACACCAATGTTTAGTAGTAGATACTGATATGTATCTGAGATATACACGTTCTAGTGGTTTCCTCCTTGTGCAGTAACAATAAAGCATGTTGGAACGAGGGGGGTTTGTGCCTGCAAAGACTTTCCAATGCTCAAGTCAGGTTATGTGCAATTAGGATTTATACTGTAGGGCAATAAGTTACTGTAGAAGGTAAAATAGCCCGATATTTATAAAGGTTAGATTGAGAGATACGTTCCCATAATAGTTGCAGAGCATCCCTATAATATCGAAATATTAATACTGCATTTATGAACAGTCAAAGACAGTTATGAGTGTAACATCTTAATACTGAGATCCTAGTATATCTATCATATACCTGGATAAGCAGTATTAGTTATGCTACTTCTAACTTAACTATTAATCTAATCCATAACATTTATATCAATAAACCATTATGGAGAGCCTTGCAAAAACATACTTCCACTTATATGCATGCAACTTTGTCTCAAGTGACAAAATGTCACATATATATAATTGTTTACAAGCTGATTTCAAACATACACATGTATACAAAAATTAAATACTAAAGCATAAAACTAGTCTAATCTTCAATCTTCTTCTGCTTCTTATCTTGGAGAAAACTTTCACCTGAATTTACATGGCAGCACACGGAGTGAGAATCACATATTCTCAGTATAAGTGTACCAATACCAATAGTTGTAATATCCATAAGAACATACAACTCATAAGCATCATAAATAAAACTGTAACTAGCAATAAAACTACTACTCATATATCAAGAAACAATTACATTCTTTCTCTATATAATGTTCCCAAGTAAACATAATTCTAAACTATCTCATACTGAACTGCCTCATTCATAGGATAAGACAATCGCCCATACAATTGTCTAAAATATACAAATGCTATGTTATAATGTATGAATATGATAATAAGATGCAATGTGATTTGTGTGGATACAATATCATGAACTTGTCTATTCCTCTCTGTGGTAGGGAGGGAATATATTATCTTAACATATTGCCTCCTTAACCTACCACATAGGGAAGGAATATGTTACCTCCTTAACCTACCTTATATTGAGTGGACTTTTCCACTACCTCAACTGTTAGGAATAGCAAGTGAGTATATGCATGTGTGTGTAAAGAATGTGGTGCTATGTCTAACTTTTACATATCTGCCACATAAACTCTATACCAAGTTTGTCCTTGCCCTACTAGCTCTACCTTAACTCTATGAGAGCATTTCATGTACTATGACACTCTGCTTTTACTAAACAAACTTAGTATGCTTCCTATTCTTGTATACTGGCTCTACCTCAACTCTATAAGAGCACACAACTCTTGCCAACTAGGTACTATGATACTCAACTCTTGCCAACTAGGCACTGTGACATTCAACTTTTCCCCACTAGGCTCTATGGCACCAAACTCTAGCCAACTAGGCCCTATGACACTCAACTCGTGCCTATTAGGCCCTATGACATTAAACTATTGTCAACTAGGCACTATGACACTCAACTCTTGCCCACTAAGCCCTATGGCACTCAACTCTGTAGGCCCTATAGCACTCAATTATTGCTAACTAGCCATTATGGCACTCAACTCTTGCCTACTAGGCCCTATGGTACTCAACTCTTGCCAACTAGGCCCTATGGCACTCAATTCTTGCCAACTAACTTGATTGCTTGTATCTAGTTCTCCTTCTCTTAACCACTTCTCAAGTGATAACTAATGCAACTCCATGTTGCCTATGATTCTAGATACACAACCAAGGCAATTCATAACTAGGGAATACATCAAAATTCTTAGATTTACCAAAATGCAACTTGTGTCGCAGCATAAACTCAAAAGTGTCGCGGCTTGGAGGGTTGTGCCGTGGCTCCAATCTTTTTGTGTCGCAGCCCAAAGCTCTCTTGACTGATTTTCTGCCTTAGCAGAGACTGGAGTGTCACAGCTCACCCTTAACTTGTGTTGCGGCTCTGCCTCAAAATTCTGGGTTTTCCATAATTTATTCAAGAACACCACCCAAGCTCAACCCCTTTCAACCATTCAAGATCTCTAATCATTCAAACTCTAAAACCATCAATAATCAACTCAACAACATCATATTTTTAGGATCCAAGCACTCAAACACCATCAAATCAATCAAAACCAATATGGGTTTTCAACCCATTTTTCAATTAACTAACTAAGAAGAAACTATGTGTTGGTGTATGCCCTAGAGGCCAATACATTTTGTCTGTGTTTACATATATTATATTATGCTATTTTTTGATATATGAGGCATTTCATTTATTGTGTTATTTTTGGTAGACATAATAAAGTCCTTAGAATAGTAAGTTTGATACCATAGGACATCAAGTGGATGACTTGATCGTGAGATTCTATTGGATAGAGCACTATTCTTAAAATGTCCCTAGTCAAGTATTATTGTCAAATAGGACAACGATAATGTATTGAGACTAGTACGTGCGTAGACTGATGACCACATCTCACGGGTCATGGATATGAGATATCAAGTCTACATATGGATACATATTAGAGTAATGATGTATTGGACAGACCCGCCATGAGAACGCTACATGGATCTTTACGTGAGTGTCATAAGCGATTCTCATAGTGATAATGGTGTATGTTGTAACACCCCAAAATTTACTTTTCTACTATCAGAATTCATTCTAAAATATTTGTGATTTTTTGGAAATTTTTTCCTGAAATTTTCTGAGAACGCGAAATATTTTAATATATTTCTCGTTTTACGTGTGTACTGAGCGAAACCGGAGAAATGAGACATTTTCTCCGAGAACCTTGAACTATGAAAACGTCGACGGGGGATCTTACTAAACCCGAGGCCGGACACAGTTTATAAGATTTCACATTTTTCGAGAAATCTTAACAGATGAAATAATAAAACACTGTGAAAATTTATCTGTCAGATTTGTTAATGCTGACTTCTGCCAACTATAATTGCGTCCAATAAATAATAACGCATAATAAAAATCTTATCGCATTATTCAAAAATTACCTTGTGTCAAACCCCTTTTTAGCCTTATTTTCAAGAAAGAAGAAAAAGAGAATTTAGTTAATTAAAACCCCTTGTAGGAAGTTTCCAAGAAGCTTCCTATTTGACACATTTTTTTCTCTCTCCTTTCTCCACTCTTCTATGGCAGAGGCTATAGGGGAAGCCTAAGTAATTTCTCTCTTCTTCCTAATATTACACTCTCATTTTTCTAAACCCCAAATATCCATTTCCTCTCTTCTTCTTTTCTTATCCACCGTGCAACCACTCCTGGAGGCAGCCATCCTTTGCTTGCTTCATCATCAAAGATTCTTGCTTCCTTACACCATTCCAAGTCCTCTTTTGTTGCCATCTTTTGGTTCTTCTTCTTCTTCCATTCTTCTTCCACCATTGAAGCTAAAGCTTGGAGCTTTAAGGTAAAGCCTTCAACTTTCTTCCGTTTTTCTTGCTATTTTCGTTTCTCTTGGCCACCTTGGTGACCAAGAACCTATTTTTCATGGTTTGAGTGGACATTGTGGTGATCACTCACATTGGAGTTTTCTTGAATGGGGAAAACGAAAATCTAGGGCAAGAAGGAGTGGCACATTGTGTTGTCTTCCAAATAGGTAAGAGGGAGATGATCCTCTTCAACCAATCTTGGTAGTAAGGGAATGTCTTGTATGTGTGTTGTTATTGATTTCTGAATCCATGTATAAAGTTCTCTCATTTTTATGTTGTTCTTCATAATAGTGCATTTTGTTGGGTTTGTAAGATTTATTGATGCCTCTTGCATGATTTGAAGGTATATTTGAATAACTTGTTGATTAAATATGATAATGATTGGTTTGGTTTGAGTTAAAGGACCTGGAGGACTTTGTTTTCTGCAAGTTTACGCGTGGTAATCGATTACACGGGGCTTGTAATCGATTACCAAGCTCTTAAGGATACGAAATCGTGATTCTAGAAATTTGGTAATCGATTACGTCTTGTGTGTAATCGATTACAGAGATTTTGTTTAGCTGGTAATCGATTACAAGAGTGGTGTAATCGATTACCAAGCCTCTGATGTCACGAAATGGTGCTTCTGGAAATCACGTAATCGATTACAACTTGTGGGTAATCGATTACGGAGGTTCTGTCCAATTGGTAATCGATTACCAGGGCTGTGTAATCGATTACCAGGGTGATGTAATCGATTACCAAGACCAAAAATGAGATTTTTGAGCTGGAAATGATTGAGATTATGGTTCTTTGTCCTTTGTAACTCAAACATAACCTAAAAACCCTAGATTCAAGGATTTTACTTTACTTAATTGTGATAGGAATGTGTATTCATACCGATAGAGAAGAAATGATTTTGAATATGGAATTCTTGGATCCATGACATGGAAATTGTGGTGTGTGTGTAATGAGGAATATATATATTGATACTGAGAATTATTGATGCAAGTGTGATTTCCTATGTGGGTTATGCACTTATTGATGTAGTACTCAATGAGATAAGAATGATGATGTGCCATTGAGGCAATGTTTTAATAAATGTATTGTTGATATGTCATGTTGGACATTGAATAATGCTTATGTGCCATTGAGGAAAGGCTTATGTTGAATGCATCATTGATGAACATACATGATTGGACATTATGTCGTCATGCATGTGCTGTCCGTTGGACATGGTTAGTAAGGCGATGTATGCCTAGGAGTTTGAATAACACCTATGTGCGGGTGCGAATAGACTAAGCGTAGGTGTCATATGTTGTTGACCCTGGGGGCGTCGAGGTGTGGGTGTCTCACAATAGACAGTGGTAGCTCCACTGGGGCCGTGGGATAGACCAATGCAACACACTGACGATCCTGCCTGAGACGCTGTCCTATGTCGCGGTCAACTGTTGAGGTACCATGTATAAGCCATTGCGCAAACAATTTTATGAAAGAGAACACACTATATTTTAAGGCTACTGAGATACTGGTATTACTCCTTGATCATTCACTCCGAAGATGTTTATGTCTAGCTCCATGGAGTAGGAACTTTGGTACCCTTGTTGCATTGTGAGTTGTCAATCACATGGTCCATTGAACATTTATGATTAGATAATGTGTTTACTATTATGACTGTGATGTTTATTTGACTCTTGGTAATGTTAATGTTGCTAGCTGACTATGGATAATGTTAACTATTGATTTTGCTGTTTTACTCTCATTAATTGCTTTCATGTATTACTGTACTTGTATGTATTAACTGTGTCTTATGTGGGCGTTCGACGCCGTTTATTTTCTTACTGCCATGTTAGTACTGAAAGCTGGAAATCTCACCTCTTTCGGTAATTTCTTTATTTTGTATTTTGGTTTGATCGTGTGCTCTCGAGAAGACGCTCGTGGGGAGGACAAGGAAACCACTGAGTTTCAAGGTTTCTGGCCTTATCTCGACTGAGATCGAAGTTGTTGAGGATGTCATTTCGACTCCGTGGACTTTTTGGCTACGTGCGGATCAACTTTCTTGGGGGTCCGGACTGCTGGCATATCAACGTGCAGACTGACCGATGTGTATACCACGGCGATGTGATGGTGTCCTTAGCATGGAGACGTTATAACGCTCCTATTCTGGATTTTCATGCTTTTGTATGGCTGGAGTTCTATATGCCCGTGAGGGATATGTGGGGTGAAATGTATTATACCCCTCGTGAGGATTCCTTTTTGTCTACTGCCCGGGCTCCTGCCTGCTGTTCTGTCGTCCCGATGGAGGTCTCGTCGGACGACGAGGACCCTGAGGAGGATCCATCTACGGTTCCTTCTCGTTCCAAGCAGTCTTAGGGTTAGTTTTAAAATGATGGCTACTGATGGCTATCCGTTTATTTTGAGGGAGCCTGACGTACTACTGGACTAGTGGGTATATATTTGTATCTCTTGGGGTAGGTACACATTTTGCTTTTTGTATATCTTTTTGGAAATGTAATTTAAACAGGCTTGTATTTCTGGTACAAAGTATGTAATTATCCATATTGTGTATGGTCGTATGTTTCATTCCATGTTGATTTCTCTTTGACATTTTTTACAGAAGTTTTATATGAAAGAGGAACTTTTAATTTTAAATCAATCACGCGATATATTTACAAATAGGTGTATATGTACATTAAATGGAAGTTTTAATCGGATTTATGTTAAAGGGAAAAAAAAAGAAAAAAAATGTTCAAACTTTCCGTAATCTCTTGTGTGTCATTTCACTATAATGCGTCGTTCCTTCTTCTTACCTTTTATGACTAAGGGAGAAAAAGGGGTGTTACATATGTGGTCCTTTGACCTGGAATCACTACGATTCCTACATGAGGAGTTGTGTGTTTTAATGTCATCAAACGTCATCTGTAACAAGATGATTATAAAGTTGGTTATTAGACATACCGTGATACATGTGAAGGGATGTGAGTGACCTAGATGAGATTTGTCCCTCCTACATAACAGGAGTGATATCTTCGGGGCCCCTGATTGAGTGAGACTACGAAATGCATGGCCATGCTCAAATGAGTCAGTATGAGATATTGATCTCATTTGTTATTACTATGTCTACTCGGGAATCAGGAAACTGAAGATTGAACTAAACAAGGGTGACACATTCTATGCCTTGTGTTCAATCTGGATATCTGGACAAAGGGACTAAACTACACGGAAACATTGGTCACGGATAGGTTATGTCAAATCACTGACATTCTCATTACTTGGGTAGCAGTGATGTGTTGCTAGATACCGCTTATTGTTTATAATATTAAAATGAGATTTTAATATTACTATCAACATCATGAGAACCTGCAGGGTCGCACACTTAGAACAGACTTGATTAGAGTAATAAGGATCCAAGTTGGACTCGGATTCAATTGTGGGCCTAACTCATGACAGATGGGTTTAGGGTTGCATAGCTTACCTTGCTACTACTCACACTCACTTAAGGCAGCCACTATTATAAATAGTACTGCTAAGGGAGCTGCTACTAGGTTACAACACAACCCTAGCCGCACCTACAGAAAGTGAGTGAGAGATAGTGAGGTCTTCTTCTCCTCTCTTCGCAGCTAGCACTACGAAAACAGAGGCGTGACTCCCTTTTGCAAGTTTGTTTGTGTGGATACCGCAGAGACATCGTCACTATTACGGTGTTGGTGATTCACCTTGCTTGTGATTATCACGCTTCAAGAGGTAATTTTTAAAAACTCGGATTATGGACTTTTTCGCATGGATCCTGTGAGGGAATTCTATTATTCCGCTGCGAGACTTTTGATCCGCAATTCCCACCACTATGGATTCCAAGGGTTCCAAACTATCAACCAAGCATCAATCTAGCTAGTATCTAACTCCTTTCAACTAAAGAAGCAAGAAACTAGGATCTATCTCCCTATTCTCACCTAAAACCCATTTTTCCTCATCAAGTCAAACAAAGAAATAAGATGAAGATTAAGGAAAAACGGATGAAAATCAAGCACCCCTACCTCTTTGTGGAGTGGATGATCACACCTTGGCCTTTACTCTTTCCTTCCTCTTCCTCTCCTCTTCTTCCTTTTCCTTTTCCTTCTCTTCTCTTCTTTCTCTATTTTTCGTTTCCTCTACCATGTGAAAATGAGAAAAAGATGTCAATTGACTTCTTAAAGGATAATTACTAAGCTATGCTGATACTTTATATCTCTTAGGAACACTTTGATCTTACTAAATCAAGCTTTCCTAACTTCCTTAGGTATTAGAATAAATCATAAGATTCATCTAATTACCAAAAGCATCATTTTTATAATTTTTCATATCTGCACTAAGTCCATTCTGTATTAAAATATTCACTTAGCATGCTTAAAAATACCAAACGAATTCAGTTTACTCTCAAACTTTAACTACATCTTACTTAACTCATTTGTGACCTAGAAACAAATTATCCATATTTGTTTCCCTCAACTTAGCCTTTAAAACCATTTTGAGTTATTTTAGGCCATTTTTCACCTTCTATGTTATGACAAAATGTCTAAACTGATTCGGTTTGTCACCAAAATTCACAAACATGTCAAACTAGTATTAGGCTACCTCTGTAATTATATAAAAGCCTGACATGTTATTGAAAGTGTTACCATGGGCGCTATTATTATGCAAGATCATGATTGACAATTATGGATACTCGTAGGATTTATCCATTGCGCAAATTTTGTGGTAATATTACTGTTACCCAATGTTGTGGTCTAATGTTCATTTGTAGTAGGATCTTAGCAGTATACCATAAATGTCTGTTGGGGCATCAACGACGGACTCGGGGTAGATGCCTGCCGGGTTGACCCATGGGACAGGATGCCAAATCCTGATCCAGAACAGGAAGTTTCAAGTTGCATGCTAGTCATACTAGTGTCTTTTGTAAACTTTGTTTCCATAATGTTCATGTGATTCTTTATTATAAATCAAGTGTCCTTTATTCTTGTTGCTTCATAGTCAAAAAAGAAAAAAAGAAAGAAAAAAGTGAAAATAGAAGGAGTAATTGATAAAAAAGTTTTCATATAGATTTGCTATAATTTTATCTTGGAATTAATTTTTGAAAATAAGCTATCATGATTTGAAATGAAACCACTTTGGTACTTACATACTTGGGGGCTTATCTCAAATGCCTCATCTTCGTTGTTACCCTCCTAAAGATCCTTTACTCTTCCTTGCCAATTGGAATTCAACATGATTTTTCTTGAGCAAATAAATATGTGTTATGATGCAATGGTGATAATAACATTAATACAAATTTTTTATATTAAAATTAGGCTTTATAATATCTCAATGCAATTAATTTCAGTAATTTTATGTCTTGTTAATTATTTTCTTTAAACTGATTAATTATTAAATTTTTGTGATAAGTTGTATAGATGTATATTTTAGATTAGTTTGAGTCATAATGCTAGAAGTCAAAGCTAAATGGAGAGAAAAGTTTTCCAAGCCCCATCGTCCAGTAAACTTGCTCTTAACATGCTAGTGTAGCCAATCAAATAAAAGAATGGGTAGGGATGTAAACCCACAAGGTAACAATTAGAGGGGACCATGAAAGGATTCTAAGAAACCAAAAGTTACATGGGACCATGAGTAAAAGTAAATTAAGTAAAGAAAAATTAGAGCAAATTGGGCCACAACTAGGTGATGAAAGCCCAAACGCTGAGTCCACGTTCAATTAGACATAAAAATAAGCCTAAAGCCTTTGGCGGTGAAACTAGAAAATTGAAAGGTAGCACACATGTATAAATAGCACACTAGAGATCAAGAGAAAGGGGAGAGCCTGCACAATCAGAGGACCAAAAAGAAGAGAATACAA
This sequence comes from Ormosia emarginata, assembly GCA_029884605.1. Lineage (NCBI taxonomy): Eukaryota > Viridiplantae > Streptophyta > Magnoliopsida > Fabales > Fabaceae > Ormosia > Ormosia emarginata. Next base: position 25,611,367 of record JAQQTP010000074.1, on the reverse strand, counting down.
CATTGCACACAGTTTCGAGCAGGAGGAAGGAGAACGACATACAATAGCAAAATTTTATTTTCAATGGGTTTTTCTTTTTTCTTTGTGTTTGTTATACTTACTATAAGTAGCTAAATTTATTTTTCTAGGACTTATATGAAGTCCTAACTTTTTAATGGATGATTTAACTTTGTTTGAAATATTTTTTTTTATTTTATAATTACATAATGGTAATGATTATTAATATTTAATTGTTACTCAATTTTTTTTATTGATTTTTTTGTAGTCAATGAATAAATTTAAATTAATATATTTTAATCGCATACATAATTCTTGTAATTTTATGTGTGAGTTGTGTAATAGTATTCATGGTATTTGTAATCTAAGATTTGAATAGCTCATGCTTTGGTAAATGAGTTATCTCATAATTTGAATAGGTCATGTTACTTAGATGAATTATATCATTAATTAGGTTGTAATACTTTTTAGTAGTGATCAAAGCTTATAGCCGTAGACACTCTATAGAATAAGATTAATTCCCTTCTAAGTTAAATACATTGTTACATGGTAAGTGATGAATTTGAGGTCATGGAATCGTTTTCTAATCAATGTTGTATTTTAATTTGAGTCGTTTCATTTAGACTTATTATTTAATTACTTTTAGTTTAGTGTGTAATTTAATTTCTTAAATTAATTAACTTGAATTGAAATATCTTGATTTTCTGAATTAATTTAGGTATATATTATATTTTAGATAATCTTATCACTCATTGTGGGTACGACACTCTTATATTTGCTTAATATTACATTGACCTTGTACACTTGCAAGTAAGGGATAATTGTATTACTTAAAGATTCTCTATCAAGTTTTTGGTGGCATTGCTAATGAGTTGATTTTGTGATTGCTTTAGTTTAATTTTTTCCTTTTTTAATTTTTAGTTAGGATTTTTTCCTTTATTAATGTTTAGTTTTGTTAATATGCTTTAATTGTTTTTTTATTATTTATTTTATTTGTGTGATCTTAGCATTTTTATTTTTATTATCATTATTTTTAGTTTTTTTTGGTGGAAAAGGTTGGAGAAGATAATTCTACTAGAACTTTTGAGTTTAGTTGCTTTTGTTCTAATTCTTACTCTCTTTTTAGTTTGATATTCAGTTTGGTTTATATTGGGAAGATGCTCTTTATCATTAGATTTGAAAGAGTATGACCCTAAGATAGACTGTATACTTAGAGCACAAAACCAAACTACACTTACTAATACTAATTTAGATATGACAAATAATAATCAAACACTTAGGGAGTATTTTACTCCAAATGCATATGGTTCTCCTGCGTGTGTTTGTTTGCTAGAGATTAGGGCAAACAAATTTGAAATTAAGCCTAGCTTAATTAAAATGTTACCAACGTTTTATGAGCTTGAGTATGAAAATCCTTATAAGCACGTAAATACATTCTTAAGGTATGTTCTACCTTTAAATTCCTAATATTATTGATGATGCAATTTGTCTATGTTTTATTTCTCTTTTCTTTAAAGGATAAGGCTAAACATTGGTTATCAACACAAGATAACATTACCACTTGGAATAGATTATCAGTAGAATTTTTAAAAAAATATATTTCCCAGTAGGTAAACTCACGCAATAAGATGTGTCATCGCTTCTTTTTCTCAAGTTAATAATGAACAATTTCATAAGAGTTGGGAAAGATTTACGGATCTTTTATGTAGTTGTGCACACCACGAAGTTCCAAAATGGCAACTTGTCCAAAGCTTTTATTCTGGACTAAATGAGCGTAACCAACAGATGGTTGATGCGTCGTGTGGAGGTATTTTCTTGGAAAAAAACCGTAGATGTGGCATGTGAGTTATTTGAGCACTTGAGTAACAATTCATAATTGTATGCCATATCTTCACGTTCAAACACATTCAGGCAATTAGGGAACAAAAGGGAATTTGTGAGATTTCTCACACATATGATCTTGCAATTAAGGTGGAATCTTTATCTAATAAAATGATACAAGTGGATACAATATCTAGGAGAATGGAACAAGTGGATGCATTATCTAGGAAGATGGATAAGTTGTTATCTTTGAGTCAAAAACATTCTAATTCTTCTAATGTGCATAATGTGTGTACTATTTGTTCTAACCATTCTCATATTTCATATGATTGTCTTGTTGCCTCACATTTTCCTAAGTTTTCATAGGAGCATGCTAATACAGCCTAAGGACTCCCTCCATAAAACAACCCGTACTCTAACACGTATAATCTTAGTTGGAGGAATCATCCTAACTTCTCTTGGAGGCAACAAAATGTTGAAGCATAATAAGGGCAATGATCTAATCAAGCGGGCCAAATTTGTATGACACCACCCCTCAGCTTTCAACGACTAAGGTATGCACCCAATCTAACTCAAGGATCTAGTAGTAGTTTTGAATATGGATGATAAACTAGATAAGGTATTGTGTTCTTTAAACAACCTAAACACTAGGGCACAATTTATAGAATCTATGATGCAACTTTTGGATTCTCATACTCAATCCATAGAAAAATTAGAGACTCAAATTGGACGGTTAACCATTGCTATATGAAATAGAGAGGGGGTGGGTAAGCTTTCAAGCCACTGTATAGAAAATCCTAAAGGCCATGCCCATGAGCAAGCTAAGGATGTAATGACTCTTAAGAATGGGAAAAAGGTTGATAATGGGATGAATGAGGAAAGAGTGCATGATGATGGGAATAAGGATAATCATAAAGAAAATATATAAGAAACCCAAACATCTTCCCCTGATGTGACTAATTCTTTAGCATCAATTCCATATGAGCCAAGGGTTCCTTACCCTCAAGCCTTAGAAGCACCTTTGTAACACCCTAATACCGTTACCCTAGTATAACTAATAAATACCTAGATAAATAGTAGTAGATATGCTACTTCTAACTTGAACATTAACTAATCAAAAACATTTATAAATAATTATGAAGAGCCATAACTAAAAGTCATACACATATACATCAATAACCCCAAGGGCAAATTGTTATATATACAACTTATACATCATCAAAGTTAATATAAATATATACAACAACTTTTTCTATAAAAGAAACAAATAAAACTAAACTACATTAGCTTTTCTATTCCTTTATCTTCTTACCCTTTTAAAGGTCTTGACCTGTTTTTACCATGGAAACACAGGAAGGGATGAGAACATACAAATTCTCAGAAATATTCATATATTTCATAAAATTAAACTATATAAACTGCATACATATTAGTATAAACTATATCAACATTATACAATCACCATACAACTGTAAAACATATCACAGTTATCTCATATCTACTTAATCTTACAAAACTCGAACTTAAACATAATAGATTATGGTTATTACTAGATATCAAATCTTTATTCAATATCTCTAGAACATTCACATGCTACTATTATGTAAAGGTTCACTAACACAACGGATAATCTATAAGCCTAAGTCCCTTACTCGTATGATAAGAACAACTATCTATACACTTGTAACGTATCACAACAAATTCATTCATAAACATACCATTAATGATATTGAATAATCGCCCTTACAATTGTACAATATCATCTATCCTAGACAATTGCCCATACAATTGCTAGGGAACAAGAAAATTACATGATTGTGTGTGTCACTTGCATATTCCACGTTCTCTTTAAACTTGTAGTTAAGAAGATTGACTCTTCAAACTACCTAGTAATGAGTGGACTGGTTTCTATGCACACTATGAGAGAGTACTGACTATACTGCATAGAACCTAGTAATCTTGACCCACTGAGAATCTAGGGCTAAATCCTCACTTAAAGAGACTTTTGGACTTTCCCAATTACCTCATTTGGCCAAATAATTGTACATTATTAAAGATTACTCTGCCTGAGAATTAGCAATCACAGGAAACCATGTAGCATTATGTATAACTCATACAAAACTACCACATTAATGTAATTGGCTAACTAACATGGATAATAGTTTTGATAAGACCAAGTCCAAGAACTTCAACATTAGCTTTAGGACTTAGTCCTTGTGTGCGAAGCCTTTTGGATATCTTATTGGTTTTGGATGCAAAGATTAAAATGTTTTCAAAATTAATATTCAAAATCCAAAGAATCATTTCCTGGATATTTAAAAGTGTTTAAAATTGTTTTTTCAACAGAGGTATTCGAATACACCTTGATGGTATTCGAATAACTTCCTTCAGATCTGTTTCTCATAAGTCTTTAAATTAGTGGTATTCGAATACACCCTAATGGTATTCAAATAACTTCATTTAGATCTATTTTTCATAAGTCTTTAAATCAATAGTATTCAAATACACCTAGATGGTATTCAAATAACCCATGAGGCTCTGTTTTAATTTTTGAAATCATACGTAAATGTTTTCTACATTTATTATATGATATTAATTGTACCCAACGACTATTTTATTCAATGCTATATAAATAGAGACCTTGGATCAATTCTGAAGTTGGCCAAACCATTTGAATTATTTGTTGCTTGCGTTAAAAACACGATTCTCTATTTTCTCATATTTTCTGTGCTCTTTTCGCCAAAACTTTGAGATATTGTAAGAGAGCTTCCTAGTGCTTTAATTTGTAATATTTACTCTTTGTGAGAGTTTCTCTTCGTCTATATTCTGGTTCTTTGTAAAAGGGTGAGGTATCCCTTAGTGAAATTATGAGGGTGAGATATCCCTTAGTAAAAGGGTGAGGTATCCCTTGTTGTAAAGAAGGTGAGGTATCCTTCAAAGGGGGTGAGGTATCCCTCTAGTGAATAAGGTAAGGTATCCCTATTTTGAAGCTCAAGCACAAAGGGTGAGGCATCCCAAGGTGTGAGGAGTGCTCTGTTGTGTAAAGGTTGCAGGCACATGTTTTAAGCCTAAAGTTATAATGAAAAATCTCGAACTGTGTTTCGAGGACTGGACGTAGGCCACAAGTGGTTGGTGACTGAACCAGGATAAATATCATGTCTGCTTTTCTCTCCTTTATCTCTTTATTTTCAGTAATTTATTTAATATTGCTTACTTATTTATTTGTTGTGTTTAAAGCTTTCTATTATCTTCGTTATTCTCGCATTTGTTTTATATATAGCTTCGAAGAAATTTGCTTTTATCTAAGTTTGCGAAAGGTTTTTAATTACTCAATTCACCCCCTCTTGAGTACTGAAGCCACTTGGTAACAAGTGTATCAGAGCTAGACTCTTGTATAAAGAGCTTGGCCGCTTCAAGAGTATATGGCTTCATCAAATGGTTTATCAGAAAGAACTTCCATAAACCAACCATCATTTTTAATGGGGATGGTTATGCCTATTGGAAGGAAAGAATACAAATTTTTATCGAACCTATTGATCTAGATGTGTGGGATGCTGTCGAAAACGGCACATTTATACCTACGTGAGAGGTCAATGGTATAAAGATTGAAAAACAAAGAAGTGAATGGACTAATGAGGACAAGAGAAAAGTTCAATATAATTTAAGAGCCAAAAATATCATTACCACAACTTTGGGGTATGATGAATTTTTTAGAACTTCAAATTGTAAAACTGCTAAAGAAATGTGGGACACTTTACAAGTTACCCATGAGGGTACTAGTGAAGTTAAGAGGTCGAGAATTAATTCTCTTACTCGTGGATATGAGTTATTTACGATGAACCAAGGAGAAAACATTCAGGAAATGCAAAAGAGGTTCACCCATATTGTAAATCATCTTGCATCATTAGGAAAGAATTTATCTAACGAAGATTTGATTAACAAAGTGTTGAGATGTTTGAGCAAGATTTAGCAGCCTAAGGTGACAGCTATTTCAGAGTCAAGAAATTTGGCAACTATGACTCTTACGACTCTTTTTGGAAAACTTTAAGAGCATGAATTGGACTTAAATAGACTCGATCAAAGTGAAGAAAATGATAAGAAGAAAAATAAAAGAATTGCATTGAAAGCCACTTCCTCAACTAATGATGGTGATGGTGATAATGATGATGGAGAAGGCATAGAACTAAATGAAGAAAACCTCAGCTTTTTGATAAGAAAATTTCTCAAGAAAAAGGGAACTCAAAGAAAAGCGTCATCAATTCCAACTTGCTACGAGTGTGGTAAAATTGGACACCTGAAGATGGAGTACCCAATTTTTGAAAAGAAAATGAAGAAATTTGAAAAGAAGCCCTCCAAGGGAAGAAGAGCCTACATAGCATGGGATGAAAATGATATGGACTCCACTGATAGCTCAGATAGCGAGGAAGCTCATCTATGTCTTATGGCCAAAGGAGAAGAAGAACAAGAAAGCGACATTGAGGTAATTTCTAATTGTGAATTATCTCATTCTTATGATGAATTACAAGATGCTTTCGAAGAATTGCATGACGAATCAATAAGGCTCACAAAATTAATTTCTTCATCTAAGAAAATAATTTCTTCTTTGGAAAACCAAATTCTAATTTTAAATAAAGAAATAGAAGAATTAAAAATTGAAAAATAAAACATTAAGATTAATTGATGCGTGCTCAACTTATAATTCACATGCTTCTACATCTTCATCTTGTTCTTCATGTCATATGCTTGAAAAAAAAAATGAAGATTTAAAGAACACCCTTTCAAAATTCACTTTTGGAAGAGATAAAATTTAAATATTTTGTTAGGAAAACAAAGAGTTGTTTTTCAAAAAGCTGGGATAGGTTATAACCCTAAAAATCAGCAAAAATTTTATAAAAATTTCTTTGTTAATTCTAGTACTTCATGTGGTCCTTTTATTAAATGTTTCTATTGTGGAAAGAAAGGACATAGTGCATCAATATGCAATGCAAGGAAAAATATTAACACAAGAATTGGAACAAAAATGGTTTGGGTTCCTATGGGTACTATACCCAAAACTAACACTCAAGGACCCAAGAAGATTTGGGTACCAAAAACCAAAAATTGAAATGTGTTGTAGGTGTGCTTAAAGGCTAAGAGCTGACTTTGGCATTTTGAAAGTGGCTACTGCAAGCACAAGACCAGAAATAATTTCAAGCTCTCTTCCTTGTTTTCATGAAGCTTGGACTTGCAATCCTAGAATAAGCACTTCATCATTGGGTGAGTTTTTTTTTCTCCCTCAGAATACACCTCTGTACACGGTAAATATGTTTCTCCTAATATAGTTATTCGAATAACATTGCATATGATCTTGTTCTCTAGTGTTTTTCTGATAGGTCTATTCAAATAAACCTGTGGCTATTCGAATACCATATATCAATCTTGAATTCTCATGTTTTTATAAGCTGGTCTATTCGAATAACTCAATAGTCATTCGAATAACCTGTTACCTGTTAATTTCAGTTTTTCTCGTATGCATCTGAGGTATTCGAATACATGTCCATCCATTCGAATACACCCTATTTTAGGAATTTCTAATTCTGTGTTGGCTATTCAAATACTCTCTGAGTTATTCGAATAACCTATGGCAGAAAGCCATGCTTACGACCTAATCTCTATTCTATTGCTATCTTTTTTATGCAAATGCAAATGTAATTGGCCAAATTTGACTCTATGGATGACATGCTTTTGCTGAAATACATCTTATTTCTTTTAAGCCTAAATTTATGCCTTAAATAAAAATCACATGATGCATTTAAATGCATATTTCTTGCTTCTGCTTTAGCTTGCTCTTGCCCCTTCATTTCTCAAGATTTTTTTTTCATATGTTAAATTCTTTGTAATGCAAATGCTTAATGTAATTGGCTACTATTTTGATAAATATATGAACGTGGTAACAAACAAGTAGTATTTGTACTTGGCCAAATAATCAATGAAATATCTTTTGCCTTTGTGAACTCATTTGCTGTTTTGCCTTATTATTTTGAATGCTTACGTGCTTATGAGTTTGGCTAACCTCTATGGATCCAAAAATTAATGGATACCAAAGAAAGTACTTTGAATTTTGTTGTAGGGTGATAACTACCTCAAGCACACATTTAAATGGAAAAAGTTCATTCAACTTAAGGATATGCAAATGTTAAACCTGAATAAATATCATATTGCTTTAACTCTATATCTTACCCCATCTTTTTGATCATGACAAAAGGGGGAGAAAAAGTTTGAATTATTTGTTTGAGAAAAATCAGGGGGAGAAAAAGTAAAAGTCAGGTAAAACTAAAATAGAAATTGGATTCCAAAAATAAGGGGGAGCTGCGCACATCTTTGATATAAATCACCTCTTACGAAAAAGAGGGGGAGTAAGTTTCTCATATTAACTTTGTGAATAACAATTTATCTGAACTAATTATTTTCTCAAATGTTAGTTTGTCATCATCAAAAAGGAGAAAAATGTAATTGACTAACTAACATGGATAATAGTTTTGATGATAACAAACATGATGACTAAGTCCAAGAACTTTAAGATTAGCTTTAGGACTTAGAGTCCTTGTGTGCAAAGCCTTTTGGATATCTCATTGGTTTTGAATGCAAAGATTAAAATGTTTTCAAAATTAATATTCCAAATCCAAAGAATCATTTCTTGGATATTTGAAAGTGTTTAAAATTGTTTTTTCAACAGAGGCATTCAAATACACCTTGATAGTATTCGAATAACTTCCTTCAGATCTATTTCTCATAAGTCTTTAAATCAATGGTATTCGAATACACTCTGATGGTATTCGAATAACTTCCTTTAGATCTGTTTTTCATTAGTCTTTAAATCAGTGGTATTCGAATACACCCTGATGGTATTCGAATAACCCATGAGGCTCTGTTTTAATTTTTGAAATCATACGTAAATGTTTTCTACATTTATTATGATATAAATTGTACCCAACAACTATTTTCTTCAATGCTCTATAAATAGAGACCTTAGATCAATTTTGAAGTTAGCCAAACCATTTGAATTATTTGTTGCTTGTGTTAAAAACATGATTCTCTATTTTCTCATATTTTCTGTGCTCTTTTCGCTAAAACTTTGAGATATCTTAAGAGAGCTTTATAGTGCTTCAATTTGTAATATTTACTCTTTGTGAGAGTTTCTCTTCATCTATATTCTAGTTCTTCATAAAATGGTGAGATATCCTTTAGGGAAATTGTGAGGGTGAGGTATCCCTCAGTAAAAGGGTGAGGTATCCCTTGTTGTAAAGAAGGTGAGGTATCCTTCAAAGGGGGTGAGGTATCCCTCTAGTGAATAGAGTGAGGTATCCCTGTGTTGAGGCTCAAGCACAAAGGATGAGGTATCCCAAGGTGTAAGGAGTGCTTTGTTGTGTAAAGGTTGCAGGCACATGTTTTAAGCCTAAAGTTATAGTGAAAAATCTCGAACTGTGTTTCGAGGACTGGACGTAGGCCACAAGTGGTTGGTGGCTGGACTAGGATAAATATCGTACCTGCTCTTCTCTCCTTTATCTCTTTATTATCAGTAATTTATTTAATATTGTTTACCTATTTATTTGTTGTGTTTAAAGCTTTTAATTATCTTCGTTATTCTCGCATTTGTTTTATATATACCTTTGAAGAAATTTGCCTTTATCTGAGTTTGCAAAAGGTTTTTAATTACTCAATTCACCTCCCTCTTGAGTACTAAAGCCACTTGGGTAACAATTAACTCATCACATGATTCTCTCTAATTAAGTGAAGAACTAAGCTCTAGCAAACATGTACTCTCGTCTCACTTCTAACTCATAAAGGAGCATATTCCATGTTTCTAGTTAAGAAAACATACTTCTGATACTCGTATATAGCTTGCCTCATTTTCACACCATAAGTGGTAAACTATGCCACCCTAGTGTACTCAAGGGGCAAGATACCTACAATGGCAATTCCTAACTTATGGGATTGCTTAAAGACTAGAACTTCCATAATATTTGTATACTATGTCCATTGATTCATCATTAACTCCACTTTTTCCCTTAGGAGTGATTAATGCACTATGGAAAGTGACTATTGCTAACTAAACTTAGCTTTGTATCTAGTTTACCCTATCCTTATCACCTCATATGTGATACTAAATACAACTCTGTGTTGCCTAAGGGTCTAGATACCTTTCTATGGCAATTTATTGCTCTTGGTTGCATTAAGGTCTCTTACTTTCCCATATATGCAAGAAGGTCTTCTCTTAGAAATACCCCTATTAGTGTCTCAACACACTCTACAAGGCATATAAAAAAGATCCTAACAAGTAGGGAAACTTAAATAATCAAAATAAACATTCTGATGAATTCTGCTCTGGGCGCCCATTCTCCAGCGTTTGGGCGCTCTCTATGCGCCTGACCGCTCATTACCCAGCGTTTGAGCACAGGCTGGGCAGAGTGTAGCTCTGTTCTGTTTTACAATGAGCGCCTAAGCGCTTAGCACTGAGCGCCTCGCACTCAATGCTATGTTGTACACCAATTTCTCTCTCTGGGCTACTGGTGTCTGAGCGCCTAGAACTCAGCGCTTGAGCATTGGTCATATAGCCTAGAATTTTGCATATTCTGGCTACTATTCCATTGGAACTTAGCCATAAATTTGACCAATCAAAAATGTTTTCAAGTGATTTCTATGATCACTAACAACCTCTAATTATGTTAAAACATTCTTTTAACCTATTACCTTGCTTAATTATGGATTAATGGTTAAAAACATAATATCACAACCTAACTCCTAATTTCCAACCTAAGGAACTAAACAACTTGATCCAAAGACCAATTCATCTATCTTGGATCTAGCAAGCTAAAAATGGTTAGATTCAACCAATGGAAACAAGAATTGAGTAAGAAAATAGATTTTTGCTTTTCGAAGTCTATTTCCTCCATCTATATGACCTAGCTCCTACCGTAGAATTTGTGGAGATGAAGAAGAGTTATAAGGTTAAGAACCCCTACCTCTTGTATGGATGATGATCTCCAAGCATGATCTTGGCTCTTTGATCTTCCTTTGATTTCCTTCTATTTTTCCTCTTCTTCCCATTTGGTTCCTTTCTTTCCTTTCTCTTCTCCTATTTTTCTGTTTCTATTTTTGTTTCCAGCCATGGGAGATAAGGAGGAATTAAGGTATCCAAGTCCAACTTTCGCACTTAAGCCTAAAGTTGGAACTTTATATCTACTAAGGACACTTGAATCATGCTAAATCAAGTTTCCTAACTTCCAACAACTTTAGAATAAATATTATGATTCATCTAAATTATTGGTTCACCATTATTCTATTTTTCCATATTTGCTGCTAGTCAATTTGGCATTAAAACGCACAACCAGTATGCCTAAAAATACCAAACTAACTCTAGTTGTTGTCAAATTTTAACTACACCATATTCAACCTATTTGTAACTTAGAAACAAACCCTCTAGCTTTATTTCCCTTAACTTAGCAACTTATGCTACTATCTGAGTCATTTTAAGTTACTTTTCAACTTTTAGGTTGCAACTAAATGTCTAAATGAACTTAGTTTGCCACAAAACTTAACTGACATGTTAAACAAGTAATATCTATATTTGTACCAATTTACAAGCCTAACATGATTTACGGGATGTTACATTTCTTCCATCTTTTTTAAAATTTTGTCCTCAAAAGTTCCTTTCCTCATAACAAATATGATATCATACTTGAGAGATTATCATCTCCCTTCACTGTATCTAACTCAACCTTAAAGGTCCTCACTCTATAATATTAGCTTACTAAGTCTGAAAACTATCTACTAACTTAACTTGTACCAATCCTAAAGTGAGTTTTGTTCCTTTCTTAGGTGGTAACTCGATTATCTCCCTAAGAAACACTTCTGGATATTGTCTTACCACAACTATATTCCCCAAGACTTGTTCAACTTCACAAACAAGGAGGAAAGGAAATCATATCATTAAGTCTCTTGTTCTAAGAAGCTGCTCACATGTTTCACTCTCAAAACGCAGACTCTAAGGTGTTACCAAGTGGCCTCAAAACTCAAGAGGGGAATGAATTGAGTTTATAAAAACTTTTCACAAATCTTTCGAAAAACTCTTGATTACTAATTTTTGTTGAAGCTATTAATTGATAGAAATGAATGAATGGATAAGACAGAAAGATATTGCATACCAATGAACCAATCAAGAGAGAAACATTCAAGCAAGCAAATAAACCAATGCACAAATGTAAAGATAAATGTTTATCGAATCAAACACAGTGGTTTATCTCGGTTCAGCCACCCCTTGTGACCTACGTCCAGTCCTCAAGTAATCACTCGAGATTTTCCACTAAATTCCAAGCTTGAATCAGGTGCTTGTAACCTTTACAAATTGGAGAACTCAATAACACCTTGAGATACCTCTCCCTTATGCTTTGAGCCTCAACTTCAAGGAATACCTCACCTTTTACAAATTTAAGGGATGCCTCACCCTCTTTATAGATTATGCAAAGATAGAATGGATAGAAACTCTATCAAAGAGTGGATAATACAAATTAAAGCTTATAAGTATCAAGGATTCACACTTTTGCTTAGAAACAGAGAAAGATATGAATAATATGTGTACAATACGTATTGATGCTCAATCAAGGTTTTCAAAATATTTTTCTTGCCCCTATTAATGCCCAACAACCTTGCATTTAAAGCCCATTAAAGATTAGAGTCGTTGGGGGTGGTTGAAAAGAATTAAATTCTTCATTATAGCCATTACTTTTTGTTTCTAGAAAACCTTGTTATTCGAATAACATGATGGTTATTCGAATAAATCTTTAAATAGCAAGTAGGAGAAAGCTTTCTAGAATATGTTATTCGCACAATGTTGTTGTTATTCGAATAAGCCACTTAAAATCTGGTTTTTGAAAAGACATGTTATTTGAATAAAACATGGTATTATTCAAATAACTCAATTATAAGCTGAAGTGCCTTTGTTCATTTTAAACGTTTATTCGAATAAAATAGGGCTTTATTCGATTAAAACTTGACCCGTTGAAATACTTGGCTTTCTCTGACTTTTATTATTCGATTAAAGTGACCTTTATTCGAATAAACTGTGTAAAACACATTTTGTCATCAATGAGACAATGCCAAGTGATTCCAAGTGGTCTTATATATTTTTGGCACTTAAAATTTGTTTTTTTTCAAAACCAAAAATCATTTTGAAGCTTTTAAAACAAGTGTGCTATTCATGTTCTTTGAAAAACAAGTTATGGAGCATTTGTGTGAATCACATTATACCTTTACATATTGATCTAAGTCCTAAAGCTAATCTTGAAGGACATGGACTTGATCTTGCAACATCTCCATGTTTGTTATCATCAAAACAAAGTCTTTCAAGAGATAATAGCCAATTACATTATCCCCATTTTTGATTATGACAAACAAAGCATTAAGAAAAGAATTAGTAACAAAAATTTGAATTCAGAAGGTCCAAAGAGAGAATTACTCCCCCTCTAGTTTGTAAGAGGAGAAAAGATTTCAGAGTTATGCACAACTCCTCCTTTCTTTTGGAATTCCTTGATCTTTTTTAGATTGATCTTTCTAACATGTCTTTTCTCAACACAATTTCCAAAATTGTCAAATATAACTTTAGCTTTTTCTCCCTCTTTTGTCATGATAAAAAAGATGGGGCAAGATAAAGACAAGGTAATCAAAAGATGTTCAATTAATTTCAACTTTTGTTTTAACCAGCCTTAACAATATATAGATTCAATTATGATAAAAAAAAAGACTCGCAAACCGTACAAATAGATTCTGATATCATTAAATTTCTCAAGATAAAGAAGTGAATACTCATATCATTCATTCAAAACAAAGCCAATTACATTGGGTATTAAACATATCAAGTACATAAACATGGGTTAAACATAAAAAACATCCAAAGCAAGGATCCTAAGACTACGAATCCTAAAAATATGTATCTGGTGGCAGAGGAGGGGAGCTGGGAGCCTGTCCAGACACCAACGCTCTCAAAGTAGCCTGCTCGCGCTCTATTGCCTCAAGTCTGTCAAAGATAATGTTATTGGTGTTCTCTATATAGGCCTTGATGTTGAGCATCGTCATCATAAGCTATTCATTTGACATAGGAGCAACAACAAGAGTAGCAGGAGCAGTAGAAGCACCATCCTCAGGAGCCTTTCCAGGTGCAGCAGGGGCATCAGCCTCAGGAGCCTCTTCTTCTCCAGCTTCAGCTTCAGCTTCACCTACCTCATCGGGGTACACCCATCCTTCAGTGATAGTGTTGACCATCTTCATCATTTTGAGTGTGTACTACCTAAAAATGTTGAAGTGAGTCAATGCAACAACTTGCTTCATCTCCATCACCCGAGGGTAGTCCTTAAGGAAGGCTGTAATTAGCAGCGCATAAGGCAACTCGACCCTCTCTTTGCCCTTAACCTTCATTATGTGTTTGCTATAACATCCTCTTTAACATGTTAGACTTGTAAATAGTTACAGAGGTAGCTTAATACTTGCTTAACATGCCTGTTTAATTTTGTGACAATTTGAGTTAGTTTAGGCATTTTGTTACAAGCTGAAAGGTGAAAAATAACTTAAAATGACCCAGATATTAGCATAAATGGCTTAACTAATGGAAATAGATGTGAATAATTTATTTCTAAGTCACAAATGTGTATTCTGTGATATGGTTAAAGTTTGAGAATTTTCGGTGTCAATTTGGTATTTTTAGGCATACTGGTTGTCTATTTAAAACTGGAATGACTAGACGCAGATATGAAAAATGATGGTTTTGGTGCAACAATATTTTTAATGAATCCTATGATTTATTTGAAAGTTGTTAGAACTTGGAAAACTTGATTTAGCTAAACTTGAGTGTTTTTAGCATATCGGGAATTATCAGTGTGATATCCCTTGGCCATTAACACTCCATGATTTACAACCTTCTTCCTTGACTATTTGTGATATTTTCTCCCAAGTTTTCTCTTGTTTCTCATTCAGTTTTCACGGTTGAAAATAGAGGCCATAGAGAAGGAAGAGAAAGAAGCAAATGAGGAAAAGAAGAAGAGGAAGTCCAAGGGAAAAGGAAAGCTTGAAGTCTAGTAACCATTTCCTTCATCACCTCCATCACCATACAAGCTTGAGGAACTCAAGGTAGGGCTTCTTGAACTCAACTTCTCCTTTTCTCTCATTTTTTCATGTTAGGCTTATTTGAGGTTTAATATGTCAAATTGAGTTCTTGTGATGTGTTATGTGATTTTCTTGCTTGGATGAGTTATAAATGTTGTTTATAACTTGTTCATGCTAAGAGTTAGGATTAGAAACTGAAAATTCTCCATTTGGACCTAAAATGCTCTAAGCGTTGATTTTAGGGGTTTGGATGAGTGATTTGGTGTTTTGATCCATTTTTGATGAAATTAATTAGTGTTTTATGTTTCCTTCATGTTAGTGAACTTGTTAGGAACTTAACATCACCTAAAAACTAATTTGGAGTGGCCAAAATCCGGAACTTGTTCCAATGGAATAGTACCTAGATTCTACAGAATTATGCAGAATCCATGTTCTGATGCTGGTGTCGAGGCACAAGTATTTTACACTGCGGCATGAGACTGATGCACTTCCAGTATTGTAAACCGAGAGTAGGGCGTCGCGGCGTGGCACAGGTGGTGCCGCGACGTGAGCTCCAAAATCTTCAAAAATGTGTTTTTGGTATCCTTGAAAGTTCCTGAGTGTTGGGATCATTCTTATATACTTTCCTAAGTGTGTTGAGACACAAATGGAGGTAATTCTAAGAGAAAATAACCATATGGCATATATCTAAGAGTGGTGAAACCTTAGGCAAATCTATGAGTTAGAAGGCCTTAGGGACCATCTAAAACTTTGATCAACATGAGGTTGACTTGGAAATCAATTGTGAAGTGATTACGTGAAGTTTTAGGTAATGAAATACTAGTTACATAGTTCTTGCTACCTTATGGGATAGGTGATGCTAGGACTTATATGTATTAGTATTGGATAGTCACTTGATTATGGGAATCTTGTGATATGTCTTAATTGTGAATTTAGATAATTCTTGATATTTGGTTTTCAAACTTGATACTTGTTAGTTTTCTATGTATTGTAACTTATCATGGTGTGCATAACCATATTGCCAGAGAGCAAGGTATTGATCTAGATTCTCTAGTAGGTATGCTATTGTGGTCAGGGTTACCGGTATGAGGGTGACAATAGTACTCTTACATTGGTGAGAGGAAGGTGTTTACCTATTACCAAGTGAGATTTAGGCTTTTAAGCTTATCCTACTTTGTATATACAAGAGACGGAGGTTTCTGGGAAATTAAGCAAGTAACTTGTGTTTTCAAATCTTAAAACTTGCATTATCATTGCATAATCATTCTATTAGAACTTTGTTTGAGCATAATCATTCCTCATATCATAAATCATTGCATGGTTGACGATTGTATGAGTAGTTGTCATTGCTTGATTAATTGATTAATTTGATAATATCTTAGGATTGTATGGATGATCTTTTGATGTTATTGATTTTCGGATATTTATATTGTTTCAAATATTAATACGTTCAGTTCATTATTTGTTTTAAATGATTAACTGCTAGTCTTGGTATGCAAATACTGAGAAATTGTGATTTCTCACCCCTATGTGTTTCATGTAAATCTAGGTGAAGATCCTAAAAAGAAAAAGGACAAGAAGAAAAAAAAGTAGAAGGCTTAGTTTAGCAGTTTTATTTCTTTTTGAACCAGTTTGTATATTAGTACCTTTCTGGTTGTATGTAAAAGTTTATGTATACAATATAGCTTGTTAGCCAGTGATGTATGTATATATGACCTTTTTATCATTCGAGGCTTTCTATATTAACTATAAAGGTTATTATAGATTTTATTTATATGCATTCTTGAAAGTGGCACATCTAATGCGATTTATCTTGAAATATTCTACGTATTTTGCAAAAATTGTATTAGGGTGTTACATTTGCCGATGAAGTTTGGCCAATTAATCCTGTGGCCTTTCTTCAGAATCCACATCATGCAAATGTCATCCTTTGTCAGGTAAGCATAATTCCCACCACTAAGGGCAAGAATGTATGCATAGGCATAATGAAGGAGCCTCTCTTGACTTTTGAGCATCCCTCCCTTCAAACCAGCTTTTTGAACTTCCTTGCCAGGCTTCATAATTAGAGTAATGACTTCATCTCTCTTATAATCCAAGGGCCTACTCTCCTCTTCAATGGGAGGCCCAGAAGCATGCATGCCAAATTTGTCCATCAATTTAGAAAGGGTGATCACTATTTATCGATCCCTGACCTTAGAGATTATATTTTTATTCTCAAGCCTCAGATAGTAGTAGAACATCGTTACCAAATTAGGGTAGATCTTGTCTTTGTAGCAGCATATTTTCAGAACTCCCTAGTGCTCTAGCTCATCCAAAAACCTAAAACCCTCTTTCTTTTCAAACCAAGGAAGATCAATGTACTTAGGCTGCACTAGATTTCTTATGATGAAGCTTTGCCTGAAATGGTTCCTGTCATCCTCATTGGATGATAGCCTGTGAAAATCCAATAGGTTATTTGTGGGTGCGGTCTTGGTGTGAGGACATTTGGAGGAGGAGGCCATGGTGTATGAGGAGTGTGGGTATGGTGTTTGGATAAGAGAGAGATGATGGGAGTGAAAGAGAGATGTGCCTGAGAGAGGTTTTGAGAAGAAAGAACAGAGAAACTAAAAAGAAAACTGAAAGGGAACGTGAAATATCATAGGGCGCGCACAGAAATATAAATGCTTGCATTTTATTCGAATAAAATTTGTGTTATTCGAATAAAACTGGGGTCAGTGAAATGTCTTGGCAATTCTACTAAACGTTATTAGCATAAAATACTTGTTATTCGAATAAAACTTGGGTAAGTGGAAGGTCTTGGCAATTCTACCAAGTGTTATTCAAATAATGTTTGTGTTATTCGAATAACACAACATACATTACACACTGCAAAATGCTTTTGTGAAGCGTTATTCGAATAAGGATTCCCTTATTCGAATAAGACATGCGAAACAACAATTTTTGGGAGCTACTGCCAAATGTTATTCGAATAAAATACTTGTTTTTCAAATAAAACTATTAGAAAATCAACAACAAACTGGTTTATATCAGCAGAATGAAGAGAGAATTCTTACCCAACTTGTGGAGTACCTACAAAACAAAATTAGGGGAATCTCTGACGCCCAAGTCAGTAATGATTCAATGGAAATAAATCAAAGATAAAGCAATGCAAGCATTCATTCATATGTAAGATTGATAAATGATGCCCAATTCTCTTCTAATGTAATAGAATGCTTCTTTTGCTAGAAGTTTGGTAAAGATATCAGCAAGTTGCTTAGTTGTTTCTACAAATTCTAGTATGCAATCACCTTTTGAACATGATCCCTAATAAAATGATGTCTTATTTCAATATGCTTTGTTCTTGACTGCAAAATGAGATTTTTAGACAAATTAATTGCACTAATGTTATCACACATTATAGGGATGTGATCAAGCTCAAGACTATAGTCTAAAAGTTGTTGCTTCATCCAAAGGACTTGAGCACAATAACTTCTAACTTCAACATATTCAGCTTTAGCTATAAATAATGCCACACTATTTTGTTTCTTGCTATGTCAAGAAACTAGTGAGCTTCCTTGCAAGTGGCATGTCCCACTAGTGCTCTTCATATCCATTTTGCATCCAGCAAAATTAGAATAAAAAAAAACCAATTAGGCTACAAGAGGCACCTTTAGGGTACCATAATACCATTTGTGAAGTGCCTATTAGATATTTCACGATTCTTTTAACAACACTTAGGTGTGATTCTTTAGGATTTACTTGAAATATAGCACACATGCACACACTAAACATACCTGTAACACCCCAAATTTTCTAGCTATTCGACAGTATTAACATAATTCTATTGTTTTATGATTTCTGTATACTGTAAAATTATTGACTATTTCATGAATGCATTTGATCGTTTTGTGTGATTTACTCCATGTCAGGAAAATAATAATTTTCGAGTCAGGAAAAATCTTACATATTTTAATTCTTTCTGTTTATTCTTAATTATTTTTTCAAATCTGATTTGATTTCCATGAATTTTATAATTTTTATGATTTTGTGGATTATTTTGAGATTTTATATTTTTTTGATTATTTTAATATTATTCTTGGGCTGTTTATGGGCCCAGGGGGCTGTATGTGGGCCCAAGAGGACTGGAAAAGTAAAATTTTTTAGAGCCAGAAAGTTTTGTACTGTTGAGACGGGGACGGGGGATCTTACTAAACCCAAAATCGGAAACAATTTTGAGATTTTCTTGTACTGTATTTTGTACTGTATTATTTATCGGGCAATAAAAATATAGTAAATATTGTCCATCGGGTAATAGCAGCTAGAGAAATATTATACTGGTTAGTCAAAATAAATGGTTATGACAGTTTTATGGAGGACCAATAGGAAGCAAGCTTGGTGAGGAAGGCTTTGGAGATCCACCATTGATTTAACCAATGGTGGAGATTGGTTTCACAAAGTGGCAAGGACCATTTGTGACCCTTGGATGGAAAGTATGAAGAGTAAATCTTGACCATTCATTTTGGAGATATATCTAATGGCTAGGATTTCATGGAGGAGAGATCCAATGGCTTAGATTTGATCATATCACTTGGAAGCTTCTACCAAAACTCAACTATTGATTTAATCAATCGCTATTAATGTCTAAAATGGTGGCTAATGAATTTGGACATAACCGTAGAGATGAAAGGGGGAGGGTTCGGTTTTGGAAGGCTTTAATGCCATAACAAAGTTTCAAGACACATTTCATTACTCATCTTTACCATTTTCAAAAAGCTAAGCTCACAAAAACTTTTCTCTCCTTTTCTCTCAACCTAGCTCACGGCCAAGAGGCCAAAATCATACCACCACTCTCCAAAAATCTCAACCAACCTCATTTCTTGAATCTATGCCTCAATCCAAGACACTTTGTAGTTAAGGCCAAGTCCTAATTCATTCATCTTCAAGGACTTTCTTCAAGATCAAGTTCTAGGGTTTTTAAGGTGAAGTTATGGAAACTTCACTACTTGCCTCATTTTCATGTTCTAGGCCATGTTTTGATCCATGGTCTTTCTTGTTCAAGCTTTAGATGCTAATAAACTTGTGTTTGTTTTGTGTTTAAAAAGGTCTTGGTGGTGAAGAACTTGTACTAGAAGCAAAGCAAGAAGCTTTGGAGATTTCTCCAAGAGGTAAGAGGGAGATCTATCTCACCAACCAAGTATGGTGGTGAGAGATGAATTTGTATTTGACGGATGGTGAATCCATGTGAGGATTCATATCCATGGTTGTGTAATTTATTTGTGGGTGTTTATGTGCTTTAAATTATTTATTTGTGTTTGTATGTTTATATGATTTTTATTGCTTTATGGTATGCTTGATTATATGATATGATGAATATGTACATGTATGCCATGATTTGATGATGGAAAGGAAAATAATTTTGATTCCAAAGACCAAGAGGCTCATAGCTTCAACACCTAAAAATAAGTGTTTCTAAGTTAAGATTTTCATGAATGATAAAAATGGATGTTTAGAAAGGAAAGGAAAAAGAAAAGATGTGTTGGTTTCAAAGACCAATTGTTCACGAATTTGAAGGTTTGAAAAGAGGAAATTTTGTATGAAATTATGATTGAGAAATGGAAAGTAATTAATTTAAAGAAAATGAGAATAAGGATTTTAGAAATAGAAACAAAGTGTTTTGTCACTTGAGAAATAGAAATTTCATTTATAAGAGAAAAGAGAGGTTGAAAGTGTTTGAACCTCAATTTATTTTAAAGAGAAATGAAGTTTAGAATTTGATTTAGAATTACAGAGAATACGATGGAGACTTAAAATTTACTAACATATAGCTCACTCATTGGGTTTTTGATCGTGTTAGGAAATTTTAAGTGGGAAAATATGGAAAAATAAAGCAAGAAGTGGTATGATTTTGAGAAAGGTTGAAATGAAATTTAGAAGGTTGAGAAATATTTTACGTAGTGGAAAAATGGTGAAAAATGCTTTACGTAACTTAAAAATGTGATTTTTAAGCTACGTGATTTCAAAAATGTTGAAAAATCGCTACGCGATTGAAAAACGATGGAATATTTTTACGTGATTGAGAAAACGATGGAAAATCGCTACGCGATTAGAAAAACGCGACAAAAGTGTTGCGCGATTGAGAAAATGCGATAATGCGATTACGCGATTGAATATATAGTAGGATTACTGTTGGAACAATATATGGACCCTGTATGAGAATTGATGAGTTTTGCTTGTGATTGACATTAGTGCATTGAACATGCATTGGAAAGGTCCGATGGACTGGATAAGGCTAATTGCCTAGGAGAGAATACACTTCTTGAGTGGGTGCGATATGTGTAGTAAAGTCACTCCACCTTGGGGGCATCGGGGTGTGGGTTGCCTACAATGGGCAGTTGGTAACTCTTCTATACCGTGGGTTAGACCGATGCAACACACTGATGATCCGGACCGAGACACTATTCTTAATCAAGATCTGATAAAGACTGTCGTGTATATGCTAGATGTGTAAACACTTATGAGAATTGTGGCACGTGGTCTAAGGCATATTGGTACAGACAGATCTTTTCGATCAATCTCTTCGACTTAAGTTTTAGCTCTATGGAGCAGGAAATTGAGTCTATGTGCATATGCATAATCTGAGCATTTATATCAGTGTGATATTTGAACTGTTGAATAATTGGATAATGTTGAGGGCATGATTATAATTATTGCTTATTATATCTGTTATGATGATGGATAATGTTGAGGGCATGATTGTAATTATTGTTTATTATATCTATATGATGTACTGTTTGTGTTATCTCCATGCTACCATGTTAGTATTGGCGTAGATAATCTCACCTCTTTGTATATTATTTTATATTGTATTTATATTTTGATAAAGATCCCGAGCTAGAAGGTGAATAGGAACAAATTCCTACTGAGAAGTTGAGTTTTGATAGGATGGCATCTAGATCGAGTTTTTTTGGATACGTGAGACTACAGTTCCATGGTGGAGCTAACGCTTGGAGGATTAGTCCCAATAAGGAGGGACTAATATATCAGGGACAATTGACGATCAACATGAGCAGGATATTTCATGGAGATCCGTTCTTTTTAGTCACTATTTATGTACATGTTGAATTTTCGCTGTCAATTAGGCATTATTGGGGTGGTAGGTATCACATCCCAACAGAGATCAATATAGTGTCGTCTACATGGACACCGGTCTGTAGGACTTCGCGTCAAGTTGGATTTCTACCTGCTGAGGAATCTGAGGAGGACCCGTCTGAGGGTTCTGCTGTTTAGTTATACTTGGGCAAATGAGTTAGTTTAAATAATGTCAAATACTTTTGAGAACTATGTCTGTAAATATTTAAGTATATCAGTACTGAAACTTATGCATATGATATAAATTATTTGTGATGTTGTTTAGGATTTTATATTCTCCTAAGTTTATTTTATTAATAATTTCTGAAATTTTATAACTCATATTTACATTACAAATCATACTTTTATAATAAAGGGGTAATTTGGTAATTAAGTAACATAAATGTGATACCCTACGGTGGGTGTTACATTAGTTGGTATCAGAGCCCAAGTTAGAGTCTTTTGGGTTTGTGGTTAGGTCTGTCTTGTTTATATTGTGTGATTCTCTGTGTTTGTTTTCCGAAAGGAAACAATATTGTTTGAGAGATTGACCTTAACTCTTCTTTGTATTGTCCAATTTGATTTAGAGAAAACATAATGGTTGGACGAGGAAGAGGTCACGTACTAGAGCAGGAATTGGAAATGTTGGCGATGACAACCAAAACATGGCTGCAGCGGTAGCAGCAATGCAACAGATGGTCGATGTCGTTATGCAGTAAAACCAAAGAGCAAATGAGGACGTTCAAAGTTTGTCAGAATTCCGTAGGAATAATCCACCAAAGTTTTGTGGAGAATTTGACCTAGAAAAACTGATATGTGGATCAAAGAACTAGAAAAGATATTTGAAGGTATGAGTTATACCGATGAACAGAAGCTTACTTTTACAACTTTTATGCTGGTAGGAGATGGAGAAGATTGGTGGGCAAGAGCCCAAAGATTGATACAAGCTGAGGGAAAAGTTGTGACGTGGCAGCTATTTAAGCAGAAATTTCTGGGGAAGTATTTCCCAGCTAGTGTTCGGCATGCTAAGGAGATAGAATTCCTTAGTTTGAGACAAAGGGTGATGTCCATAAGCGCATATGCTACATGTAACACCCTCCGTAGGGCGTCACATTTTTAAATAAAACATAAAACCAAATAAACTCATTTTATAAAAACTTTGAATTCTAAAAGATAAATTTTAATATTTCATTTCGCGAAAATATAAATTTACCAAAAATTATAAGAAAACAGAAATTAGATTGAATTAATTAATACACATATTATATATTCCACAAAATATTCAACAACAATTTAAAACATAACATTTACAGACTCAGAGAAATAGTAGCAAACCCAAAGATGGGTACTACTAATAGCACGGTAACAACACTAACGAGAAAACCCAACCTACATGTTCCATTTCTCCACCAAACTGCATCCTGTTGAAACTTGGAAGATTACACCTTGACGTCATCACCAGCTTTGGAATATTGCTTCCAACAAGTTTGAGAAACTTCCTTCGTCTACTATACGAATTTAACAAATACAACACAACAAACAATACAGTAAAGAGGTGAGATCCCCTTTCACCAGTACCAGTACGGTAGCAAAGAATGATACGAATGACAAAGTCATTCCATACACACAGATATCACAAATACAATCATGTTATCAATTTACAAATAAATCAAATAAGCATATATCATAATATAATGAACAACTATAACATTTCTAAGATAGATATAACAATTCATACAATATAAAATGCCATAACAAGTAGATAATGATATAATATAAAAATTAAAAACAATAACAACATATAAGATCATAGAAAAAAAAAATAAATAACAACATAGATAAAAATATATCACAGATGAAAATATACTAAACAATAACACAAATAAAAAATATCACAGATAAAAATATAATCAATAACAACACAGATACATGTGCAATATGACACAATCCTACTCCATGGAGCTAAAAACAAACAGATATCAGAGAGAGAATGACTCGCAAAATCTATTAGTACCACGGCTGCCCAACCAAACTATTGCGCTGTCACACTTTGCGTCTATAGCCCCAAGTCATATGGAATCCATCATCCAAAGCATGGTGTAGTTCACGGTCTCACATTGTGGCACTACGAGGCAATGTACTTATTAGACTTTACGAAATCTCGATTAAAAATAGTGTGTGTCGAGTTCATTAGTGTGCTATCGGTTACCACGGCCCAGCGGAGCGACCGACTGTCCATATATGGGATCCCGTACACTAACGTCTCCAAGTTCATAAAGACAATGAACCACACTACGTTTATCACATCGACAACACGATGTGATTCACCTCGTCAACCAATCCACCAAAAATTGGCATATCCTTAAGTTACCAGGATATTCTCAAGATAAAAAGATACAGTAAGTCCCACTGGACAAATACTGTCCCAAAGCCTGTACGGGTTCACCACATAGCCCGACAGCAGAAAAATACAGAAAATCCAGAAAGAATATAGAAAATATCGTTTCGGTCAATCGCGTAGAAATTTTATCGCGTTTTCACAATCTCGTCGTTTTTATAAACATTTTTAAATCGCGTAAATTTATTTTTCTGTTTTTAAAATCGCGTAGAGTTTTTAATACGTTTTCTCAATCGCGTAAGATTTTTAAATCATTTTCTTGTCCGAATTCCTTAAAAATTACTGTTTAAAACAAACAAAAATAATATTTAATACGTTTAAACTATGTAAAATATTTTTCATACTGCATACTGTCTTTTGGATATCTCTTCTATCTTATTTGTCCGTTTTTAATAAAAATTGACAGTATTATGTTTTAGAAAACTTATAATAATGGTTTCCTAACTTTTCTGTAAAAATTTCTGTTTACTTAATCTTTAACCGTATAATTTAACTTTATGAAAATCACTAACATGCTTCAAAATATAATATGAGCTATATGTTAGAAATTTTACAAAAGTTACTGTATTTTCTTCTAACAGTAAAAATCATTAGTTTAAATTTCTTAAACTTAATTCTAATCAATTTATTTCTTCAAAACTCATTGTAATAAAATCCTTTTGGCATTTATTACTTAATCTTAGTTGAAAACAATTCTATAAATCAAAAACATTTAAATTTGGCATATTGGCCGAAAATCATTCTATGCTTTATAATTCATTCCTAATTATTTCCATACATTTAATCTCTTATAAAACTCTTAATCTAATTAAATTATCTAGTTAATAGTTAGAAAATAAATTTGGATAAAAAATATGTGGCATGTTGGCCAAATTTAACAAAGTCTTTGCATTTGATCTTTAAATTATTTTTCATCTTCTAAATCAATGTCCAATTCATTGTATTACCTAAATTCATTAAATCATTGTTTTAGAAAATGGTTTTAGAAATCAAAACATTCAACTTAGGCATGTTGGCCGAAATACCTAATTTCATTCTTGGATCCATAAATTCATTTTTCTTACTCTAAACAAATTGGTAACTTGTCAATTTTCCTAGGTTAATTAAATCACACTTTTAGAAAATTTAAGAGAACATTTTGGTTCTTCTCTTTGCCTTGAGGCCGTGAGCTTGGATTTGTGTTCTTTGGAACACTCATGCAAATCCTTGTATGTTATTTACATGTTACAATAATTATCATACATATATATATACATACCATATACTAAAACAACCATAAAACACATACAAATTATTAAAGCTATTAGACATGTTACACACATAGCACATACAAAATATTAAAGCTATTAGACATGCTTTCACATATAATCAATCACAATTAGGAAAGGCTATAAACAATCAAGTGAATGAATCCTTATGGATTCTTCACCACAAACACAAACATTCCTCACCACCAACACATGGTTGATGAGGGTAATCTCCTCTTACCTCTTGAAGAACCTCCAAAGTTCCTTGTATGTCTCCTTCAAGCAAACTTTCTCCACCAAGAGCTTCTTGAAAATCAAAGAAAACATACAATATTAATACCTAAGGCTCTAAACTAAAATAATCATGGATCAAAATCATGACTAGAACTTTGAAATGGATAGAAATATGAAGATTAAAGAACCCTACCTTCAAGGCTTCAAACTTGAGCTTTGAAGAACAAGATAGAAAATGGATGATTTAGGCTTAGGTTTCAACTACAAAGTGTCTTGAGATGAAGTAAAGAAGCAAGAAATAAGGTAGTTTGGAATTATAGAAGAGTGAATGATAGAAATGGATGGGTAGGCCGTGAGGTTGGAGAAGAAAGGGAGAAGAAAAATTTGAGAGCTTTTCTTGTTTGATAGCTTTGAAGAAAAGTGAAGACTTTGATTAAATGAAAACAAAGTCTCCTTTTTACTATACATGGCCGTGAATCACTTTGAGAGAAAGAAAGAATATAAGGTGATATAGCTAATTGTAGGATTCACCAAAGGTGAATTGCCGTAGAAGCCAAAAAGAAGAGCCACCAAAATTGACTAATTTTAGGAAATTAAAATTAGCTTTATTTTCTTTTTGAAATGCATGACCGTAGATGCTTGGAGAGCAAGAATGAATTGAAGTATTGAAATTGTTTTCTTCAAACATGCATTGCCGTAAATGCATATGAAAAGAAGCCACTAAAATTGACTTTGTTTTACTTGGGTAATTAAATGTAAGATAGTGAGAATTGAATTGAAATATTTACTTCATAAAATTCTTACTTGGCCGTAAGACACAACAAAGAAAACTACCAACATTGACTAGTCTTCATTTCACTTAACTTAGGCTTTCTACGTGAATTCACTTTGTGAATTGGCTATTAGAGCAAATTGGCTTTCCTCCTTTACGTAGAACCATCCAACTTCAAGAAGTCCAAACTCATTTGATAGCTTGCTTCCTATTGGTCCTTAAAGAGTCAAGCCATTTTTCTTGACCAATTTCTATTGGTTGAATATTTACTAACTTGATTCCTATTGGTTAATATTTTTGTTGACCAATTTCTATTGGTGCACATTGTATATTTTTTTTTATATACTTTAACCAATAAACAATAATTACTATTCATGAAGTCAGTATTTATTGTCTAATGGATAATAAAATATACATAGATTTTTATCTTACACTAACAGAGTAGCAATTATTATTGATCATTTTTCTACTGATTGCCCTTGATGAGTCATAAAGCGAGTCATCAAAGAGAAATTTCTAGAATATGTGACTCACTACGATGAGTCAGTATGATGAGTTATCGTGGAACTGTCTAGAACGGGTGAGTCAGCATGGCGAGTCAACGTAGATATTTTCTAGAGCAGGTGAGTCAGCATAGATATTTTCCAAAACAGGTGAGTCAGCATGGCGAGTCAGCATGCTGAGTCACTGACTGTGTCATAACTGCATCACTGGCTGTGTCATCAATGGTGAGTCACAGCGTTGAGTCATCAGCTGAGTCATCATAGAAGCTTCTGGAACAGGTGACTCACTACGGTGAGTCACAGGGTGAGTCACCGCTTCTAGAACCTTCCGGAATCTGCTGAGTCATGGAGCTGAGGTGTCACGCCACATGTCGAATTTCTATTGGTCCGTTGCGATGAGTCACAGCCACCAATTTTGACCAGCTCCTCATTAGTCCACGTGTAAAGCACTTGATGACTAAATGTGGGTCCCGCAAATATTTTCGGGTCCGCTGCCACTTATTTGTACTGACTAATAAAATAATATTATAATAATATAAAATTATTTTATTTGTGATTAAATCCTAAAAATTAAAAGATTATTTATAGTATCATTCGAATTGGGTTTAGTAAGATCCCCAGCCCAAATAATTAAAACAAGATTTCCTGGTTCGAAAAATAATATTTTCCCGTCTCCGAGCAAATCACACAAAAAGTCCAAATAAAATCATAGACAGTAATATTAAGCACTGTAACATATAGAAAAATTAAAAACAGTACAATCGGGACATAACGGTCATTTTTTCATTTTTCCCCACGACGAAGCAAATCATCCAAAACGTTAATATAAAATTACAGACAATATTAATTTTCTGTATATCTCCCAGAAAAATTAAAACAGTAGCTCGAGAAAATTTTTATTTTACTGTATCGAAGCAAATTACGTAAAACGATCAAATAAAATTTTAACCTGTAAAACATATTTGTATTTCATACAGAAAAACAAGAAACAGTAAATAAGGACACAACAGTCATTTACACAAAAACTTGAAAAACAGCAAACAGAACATTCGAGACATTTTCTAAAAATTGGGGTGTTACACTACAAAATTCAAAAGCTTGTCTAAGTTTTCGAGGTATTTTCAGATGCACCCGGCTGAGGAATAGAAGTGTAGAAAATTTGAAGAGGGATTGAAACTTGATATTAAGCGGGCAGTGGCAACCTTGGAAATTGACCAGTTTCCAGCATTGTTAGACAAGTGTTGAAAGGTTGAGGAAATTGATCATCAACGTGAGGCGAGGAATAGGAACTTTGGACGTACACGGTTCCAAAGAGGAACGGGTAGTAGTGGTAACTGTTATTAGCAGAAACCGTATGCCAAACTGGTAGGAGGTCACACTCGTCAGCAATCTTTTGGGGGAAGTTCTAGAGGCAGCAAGATAGGTCAAGCTGGAACTTCAACACTTAAATGCTTTAAGTGTGGAAAGGATCATTTAACTAAAGATTTCTAACACAAAGGAGTTATTTGTTACAAATGTGGAAAGTCTGAACATTTCTCCAGAGAATATGATCAACTAAAGGCAGAACCCTCTGTGGGGAACATCCGTACTGCGAGGCCACAGGCGGGTGGTCGTGTGTATACCATGAGCGGGGAAGAAACCACGAAGTCAGAGGACTTGATTATAGAGGAGTGTGCCATCAAAGGTAATCCTTTAACAGTATTATATGATTTGGGAGCAACACATTCTTTCATTACATGTGATTGTGTGGAGCGTTTGGGATTGACTGTGACTACATTGCCTTATGACTTGAGTGTTGCTACTCCTATTGATAAGCTTGTGATTACTACAAAAGTATGTTTGAATTGCCCTGTATGTGTTAGGGATAGAACCTTTTATGTGGACTTAATTTGTTTGCCTCTTTCCAAGTGTAATCTTAGGGATGGACT
This sequence comes from Ormosia emarginata, assembly GCA_029884605.1. NCBI lineage: Eukaryota > Viridiplantae > Streptophyta > Magnoliopsida > Fabales > Fabaceae > Ormosia > Ormosia emarginata. The sequence continues at coordinate 25,582,226 of JAQQTP010000074.1, read as the reverse complement.
AGTTGTCTTCTAACCATATCCTAATAGATTGTTCTAGTAAGACATTAGTTTTTCCTGAGGCTAAGGATTCTAGATTCCTAACGGCTACTCAAGTAGAAGCTTGTTTGAAGGAAGGAGATCAGGGGTATTTATTGATGTATTCTTTAGAGGTTCAGTGTGAAGATGTTTTGAAAGATATTTTCATAGTCAATGAATTTCCTGAAATGTTTCCTGAGAATATACTTGGACTACTGCCAGTAAGAGAAATCGAGTTTGCTATTGATTTAGTATCTGGAGTTGGACCTATATCTATGGCGCCTTACAGGATGTCGTTAGTAGAGTTGGCAGAGCTTAAGAAACAACTAGAGGATTTGTTGGCCAAACAATTTGTGAGACCTAGTGTGTCACAATGGGGAGCTCCAATATTGATGGTAAAGAAGAATGATAGTACTACCGGCAGTTGAATAAAATCACGATTAAGAATAAATATCCATTTCCAAGGATAGATGATCTAATGGATCAATTGCGAGAAGCCGTAATTTTTTCCAAGATTGATTTACGTTCTGGTTACACCAGATTCGTGTGAAAGCGGAGGATATTCCCAAAACTGCATTTTGGACACATTATAGGCATTATGAGTATCTAGTGATGCTATTTAGTGTGACGAATGCACCTGCCATATTCATGGATTTCATGACTAGAATTTTTCGTTCTTGCTTAGACAAGTTTGTTGTTGTCTTTATTGATGACATTTTAATCTACTCTCGAAGTCAGGACGAACATGCTGAGCATCTCAGAGTGGTTCTCCAGATTTTGAAGGAGAATAAGTTATATGCCAAGTTGTCCAAATGTGAATTTTGGTTAAGCGAAGTTCAATTTTTGGGACATATGATATGGGAGGAAGGAATTGAAGTTGATGCTTCAAAAATGGAGATGATTATTGAATGGGAAAGGCCGAAGACTGTATCGGAGATTTGTAGTTTTATCAAATTAGCCGGTTACTATAGACAGTTTATTGAGGGGTTTTCAAAGATAGCAGGACCTCTTACCCAACTTACACGAAAAAATCAACCGTTTGCATGGATATGTGAAGGAAGTTTTCAGGAATTGAAAAGACGACTGACTACTTCACCTGTATTGATTCTACCTGATCGGAACAAACCTTTCGAAGTATATTGCGATGCTTCGTATCAAGGATTAGGTTGTGTACTTATGCAACATCGGAAGGTTGTGGCTTATGCTTCAAGGCAGTTAAAAGTACATGAGAGGAATTATCTAACTCATGATTTGGAATTGGCAACTGTGGTGTTTGCATTGAAGGTGTAGAGGTATTTTCTATATGGTATGACTTTCAATGTCTTTAATGATCATAAAAGTTTGAAGTATCTATTTGACCAGAAAGAGTTGAACACGAAGTAGAGACGTTGGTTGGAATTCTTGAAGGACTATGATTTCCAATTACAGTATCATCCCAGAAAGGCAAATGTCGCAGCGGATGCTTTAAGTAGGAAGATGCTTAGTGCTTCTGTTATGATGATTAAGGAGAAGGAACTGATAGAAGAATTTCGGGATATGCATTTATCTGTGAAGCTAACACTGGGGAAGATGTGTTTAAACATGATCACTATTTCAAATAGTTTCATGGATAAAATTCGAGAAGGGCAGAACGATGATTAATATTTACAAGAAGCCAAAAAAGTAAGAAGTCAAGGAGCGGTGTTGGAATTTAGCGAAGGAGCTAATGGAATTCTGAAATTTAAGGGAATAATTTATGTGCCTAATAATCAAGGACTTAGGAGATTAATTTTGGATAAAGCTCATAGGAGTAAGTTGAGTATAAATCTAGGAGCCACAAAAATGTATCAAGATTTGAAACAGTTATATTGGTGGCAAGGAATGAAGAAAGATGTTGCTAAATATGTATCATCCTGATTAGTCTATCAAAAGGCTAAGGTGGAGTATCAAAGACAATATGGAATGTTGCAACCTTTGCCTATTCCTAAATGGAAATGGGATGATATAGCAATGGATTTTGTGACAGGACTACCAAAGACTCGAAAAGGTCATGATTCTATATGGGTAGTTATTGATCAACTTATAAAGTCGATGTACTTTTTACTGATTAATATTAAGTACTCAGTGGAGAAGTTGACCCAAGTGTACATCAGTGAAATTGTTAGACTTCATGGTGTACCATCCAGTATTATTTCAGATCGAGATCCGAGATTCACATCGAGATTTTGGAATAAAATGCAAGAAGCGATGGGAACAAAGCTATGTTTGAGTTCTGCTTACAATCCATAAACTGATGGTCAGTTAGAAAGAACGATTCAGTCGCTGGAAGACTTATTAAGGGATTGTGTGCTAGAACAAACTAGAGGTTGGGATGAGTTCTTACCATTGATAGAATTCACTTACAACAACAGTTTTCATTCAAGCATAGGGATGACACCCTATGAGGCATTGTATGGGAGACGATGCAGAACACTATTATGTTGGTATTAAGACGGTGAAAGTGCTATTTTAGGACCAGAATTTTTACAATAGACTATGGAGAAAGTGAAGATGATTCAAGATAAGATGAGGACAACTCAGACTAGGCAAAAAAGCTATGCTGATAAAAAAAGAAAACCACTTGAGCTTGAAGAAGGTGACCATGTATTTTGGCGAGTGACACCTACGACTGGAGTTGGACGAGTGATTAAATCAAGGAAGCTCACTCCAAAGTTTATTGGGCCGTATCAGATTTTACGTCGGATAGGTCCGGTAGCTTATCAAATTGTGTTACCATATTTACTATCGAATCTTCATAATGTATTTCATGTATCACAATTGCGGAAGTATATTTCTGATCCCACGCATGTTATTGAACCGGATGCGGTACAGCTGAAGGTAAATTTAACCTATGAAACGTTTCCAGTCAAGATTGAGGATCAGAGGATAAAGCAACTCTGAGGTAAAGAGATTTCATTGGTTAAAGTAGTCTGGAGTGATGTAAGTGGAGAAGTGACATGGGAGTTGGAGGATAAGATAAAAGAACAATATCCATATTTGTTTTGAGTATGTGATTAAGTTTTAAGGACGAAACTTCTTTTTAGAAGGGGAGAGTTGTAGCACCCCAAATTTTCTAGATATTTGACAGTAATAATAGAATTATGCTATTTTGTGATTTCTGTGTACTGTAAAATTATTTTGACTATTTCATGAATGCATTTGATCGTTTTGTGTGATTTACTCCGTATCAGGAAAATAATAATTTTCAGGCCAGGGAAAATCTTACGTATTTTAATTCTTTCTGTTTATTCTTAATTATTTTTTCAAATATGATTTGATTTCCATCAATTTTATAATTTTAATGATTTTGTGGATTATTTTGAGATTTTATATTTTTTATGATTTTAATATTATTCTTGGGCTGTTTGTGGGCTCAGGGGGCTGTATGTGGGCTTAGGCGGACCCGGAAAAGTAAAATTTTCCGGAGCCAAAAAGTTTTGTACTGTTGAGACGGGGACGGAGGATCTTACTAAACCCGAAATCGAAAACAATTTTTGAGATTTTCTTGCACTGTATTTTGTACTGTATTATTTATCAGACAATAAAAATACAGTAAATATTGTCCATAAGGTAATAGCAGCTAGAGAAATATTATACTGGTTAGTCAAAATAAGTGGTTATGACAGCTTTATGGAGGACCAATAAGAAGCAAGCTTGGTGAGGAAGGCTTTGGAGATCCACCATTAATTTAACCAATGGTGGAGATTGGTCTCACAAAGTGGCAAGGACCATTTGTGACCCTTGGATGGAAAGTATGAAGAGTAAATCTTGACCATTCATTTTGGAGATATATCTAATGGCTAAGATTTCATGGAGGAGAGATCCAATTATAACACCCCTTGATTTAATAACCACGGTGCAATCGTCATTATGTCACAGTTACTAAATCTAGACGTGCTACAATTTATCAACAAGTCTGAAAATTTAATCATTGTGCATGTATAGAAAATACGAGCGTCGATATGAAAAATATATTTATATTTAGTCAAATTCAAAACATACATCAGCTTAAATAAAGATACATTTCCACAATCCATGCATAAAAGTAACATATAACAATGTTAAATATAAGTTTACATAGAGTAACTACCATATAAAAGTTTGACCTATCCCAAAGTTATATACCTGGAGAGAAATGTCTTGCACTTGATCCCCTTCTAGATCTCCAATAGATGAACTTCCCCCTTGAGATACATCATGATGCATCGGAACTTGAATAGGTGACATAATCGAAACCTCTCTAGGGAAGAGGTGACAATCATCCCATAACTCCCCAATGGGTATAGGGAATTCCACATGCATAAAAGTATGGAAGATGCTCGTAGCAGCTCCATGATAATTACCACTCCAAATTATGGTCACATCCCCAATGTACGTAAAATGCTCTGCATCATGGTCGGAATGTCAGGCTTCCAAGCCTCCATGGAATTGTATCCACATGCAACTGAAGTAAGCTTGTCCCAATGCCATCATGAAGAGACAAAAGTCAATCCCAAACTAAACTAAGCGAATTTAACTCGCACTCTTCACAGTCTTTATCCAACATAGCATAAGACAGAGTAATATGACAAAGAGGTGAGACTTCCTACTTACATTACCAATTATGGCAGTAAAGAAACATAACGGCACAGAACACCCACATAACAAGGCAACAATATTAAATAGTAACAGTGATATACAATAAAAGAATTAGCAATAGAGTCTCGGATAATAAACAATAAAATAGTTTAGATAATCATAACATCATTTAAAACAATAGTCAAATCATCATATGAATGAGTGCTAAATAATATGATATGAATGAGTACCAAATGATATGCCAACTCACAATGCCGACTCAAAATGCATGTGCACTTGGTACCAAGAATTCCCACTCCATGGAGCTTTATCAATTTCAAAGATGAACGTTCCAGAAGATCTGCCCCCCTTAATGACAGTCTATGGGACCACAAAGAGAATAGTGCTTGTCGGTTCCTCGTCAGTGCGTTGTAATCGATTTTCTAGCCAGGGGTATATAATGTGATAACATCATCACTAGAGGGATCACTGTGCCCTAACGCACCCTGAGATCCATCAGGGATCACACTATCCAATTCTCGTTCATTCACCGCGAAAAGAATAGTGATTTATCAGGCCCGTAATGCGTGCAATTGACTTTCACCGTGCCTTACACCCCCTATAGATCCTTCCATTAGATCACACTATTCAATTCTCATTCATTCAACTCAAAAAGAATAGTGATTTGTCGGGCTCGTAATGCATGCAATCGACTTTCACCGCACCTTACGCCCCCCATAGATCCTTCCATTGGATCACACTATTCAATTCTCACTCATAGGTTCGTACAGCCTTTTAACAGTCATCGACTGAGCAATTATTCAATGCATATTGACTCAATGCATAATCATAGGTTCATCCCACCTTTTAATAGTCATCGATTGAGCAATTATCCAATGCATGTTGACTCAATGCATAATCATATATATTCAACAATGATAATATACTTTCTAAAACATGCCACAATTAAGCCAAGTTAAACATCAATAGAATTTAAGTCCCAAACACGAACCCATAATAGCATGGTATCAAGTTCTCAAGGATGACAACACACTTTTAAGGTTTACTTCGAGTTTCACTTTAGCTCAACAATTCTTATGAGATCATTACAAAGTTTCGCTTTAAGTAACGTCTATTATGAAAATCATTATGAGGTTACACTCTAATTAATATCTCTTATGAATTCATTTTCTAGAGGGATTCTCTTGAAGTCCTTGTTCAATCTTCACTCCTTTAGATTAGTCAAGTTATTTAATCTAATCAAATTATGCTTGCTTAAAACTACTCTAAGGTTTTACAAGTCTCATAAACTCTCTTGTTCTTCCCTTATGTTCAAAACCATTCTAATCTATAGGATAAAGTTTTTTCCTTTATTCTTTCCATTTTATGAACTCCTAATGAACCTAAAATTTTCCAATCATCTAAGTCTCCCTTTTAGCACTACATTTTGTGGCATTTTTCTTCAAGAAACCGTGAGTCTCATTATAATAAAAGTCCATCTCCTTTTTCTCTCACCAAATTGTTGATCACTTATCACTTAATTACTAAAATTCCAAGGTTGCACAAAATCACAACTTGGACCATTAAATCCCCTAGAGGCCATGAGCCTCCCAAGGTGAGAAGCCCTAAACGTTTTCCATTATAATCATCAATTCTTTAACACCTAATCACCTAAGTTCTAATGTCTCCAAAATCACACTTGATTCCCTAAAAATTTGCCCTAAGGTCGTGACCCCCAAAAATGGTAGGAAAACCCTACATTTTTCCATACATTAATCCAAACAAGATATATATACAATCCATAACCATCAAGATGTGCAAAGATAACTAATAACTTATACAAGTCCAAATAAATACAAAATCATGAAAAACAAAACAACAAAGAGAGCAATCCACACATGGATTCCTCATCAACAACACCAAAAACGTTTCCTCACCACCAAGATAGGTTGAAGAGGATTATCTCCCTCTTACCTATGGAAGATAACTCAAGAAAGCAAGCTTCTTGATCTTCTTTTTGAAATTTCGTCCTAAAGCTCCAAGAACCCTAAAATGAACAAACTTTTAGGATCAACCACCAAGCTTTGAAAAGATGAATCATTGGTCACAAAGGTGGCCAAGGAACACGAAAATGAGAAGAGAAAAGAAAGAAAGTTGAGAGCTTTACCACAAAGCTTGAAGCTTTGATTTTGAAGAAAAGTGATGAAAATGATGGATTTGGAAGATGGTCACCAAAGAAGAAAGGTTTAGAATGGTGAGAGGAGTCTAGAAATGGTGATAATGAAGAAAGCAAATGGAAATGGCCATAATGGAGGGTTCTTTGCCGTGGAGAGGAAGAGAGAAAAGAGAAAATGGAAGAAGAAGAGAAAAGAAGAAAGAGAAAGTAGTAGCTTTTGTGTTTTGAAATTGGAAATGAATGTAATAAAGTAAGAAGCACAATTTTGGCTCCCCAAAATTGGCATTGCCATGTAGACAAGAGAGAAGGAGAAGGAGAGATTTGACTTTTCATGTAAGCTTGGGCAATTTGGTCATTTTGGGGGCAAAGCTTCCTTAAGAAGCTTTGATTAAATTTAATCATTCTTTTGAATAAAGGTGATTTGATTTGACATAAAGTGGATTTCTTTTAGATAAGATAAGATTTCTACTACAAGCTATTATCCAATGGACAATTGTTAAAGACAACAAAGTCAGTATTAATTGTCCAACGGATAATAAAATGTACAGTGATTTTTATTTTTATCTGATAAAATCTTAAAAAACACAAACTTCGTAAACCGTGTATGGCCTCGGGTTTAGTAAGATCTCCCGTCGATGTTTCTATAGTTCAAGGTTCTTAGAGAAAATATCTCATTTTCTCGGCTCAGCTCAGTGCGTACGTAAAACGAGAAATATATTAAAATATTCAATGTTCTCAGAAAAATCCATAAAAATTCACAAATATTATAAAATGACTATTTATCATAAAACTATTAATTTTCGGGATGTTACACCAATGGCTTAGATTTGATCATATTACTTGGAAGCTTCTACCAAAGCTCAACCATTGATTTAATCAATGGCTATTAATGTCTAAAATGGTGGCTAATGAATTTGGACATAACCCTAGAGATCAAGGGGGGTTCGGTTTTGGAAGGCTTTAATGCCATAGCAAAGTTTCAAGACACATTTCATTACTCATCTTTACCATTTTCAAAAAGCTAAGCTCACAAAAACTTTTCTATCCTTTTCTCTCAACCTAGCTCACACCAAGTGGCCAAAATCATACCATCACTCTCCAAAAATTTCAACCAACCTCATTTCTTGAATCTATACCTCAATCTAAGACACTTTGTAGTTAAGGCCAAGTCCTAATTCATTCATCTTCAAGGATTTTCTTCAAGATCAAGTTCTAGGGCTTTTAAGGTGAAATTATGGAAACTTCACTACTAGTCTCATTTTCATGTTCTAGGCCATGTTTTGATCTATGGTCTTTCTTGTTCAAGCTTTAGATGCTAATAAACTTATGTTTGTTGTGTGTTTAAAAAGCTCTTGGTAATGAAGAACTTGTACTAGAAGCAAGGCAAGAAGCTTTGGAGATTTCTCCAAGAGGTAAGAGGGAGATCTATCTCACCAACCAAGTATGGTGGTGAGAGATGAATTTGTATTTAATGGATGGTGAATCCATGTGAGGATTCATATCCATGGTTGTGTAATTTATTTGTGGGTGGTTATGTGCTTTAAATTATTTATTAGTGTTCGTATGCTTATATGATTTTTATTGCTTTATGGTATGCTTGATTATATGATATGATGAATATGTACATGTATGCCATGATTTGATGATGGAAAGGAAAATAATTTTTATTCCAAAGACCAAGAGGCTCACGGGCTCAACACCTAAAAATAGGTGTTTCTAAGTTAAGATTTTCATGAATGATAAAAATAGATGTTTAGAAAGGAAAGGAAAAAGAAAAGATGTGTTGGTTTCAAAGACCAATTGCTCACAGTTTTGAAGGTTTGAAAAGAGGAAATTTTGTATGAAATTATGATTAATAAATGAAAAGTAATTAATTTGAAGAAAATGAGAATAAGGATTTTAGAAATGGAAACAAAGTGTTTTGTCACTTGAGAAATAGAAATTTCGTTTATAAGAGAAAAGAGATGTTGAAAGTGTTTGAACCTCAATTTATTTTAAAGAGAAATGAAGTTTAGAATTTGATTTAGAATTATGGAGAATATGATGGCGACTTAAAATTTACTAACGTATAGCTCACTCATTGGGTTTTTGAGCGCGTTAGGAAATTTTAAGTGTGAAAATATGGAAAAGTAAAGCAAGAAGTGGTATGATTTTGAGAAAGGTTGAAATGAAATTTAGAAGGTTGAGAAATATTTTACGTAGTGGAAAAATGGTGAAAAATGCTTTACGTAACTTAAAAATGTGATTTTTAAGCTACGCGATTTCATAAATGTTGAAAAATCGCTACGCAATTGAAAAACGATGGAATATTTTTATGTGATTGAGAAAATAATGAAAAATCACTAAGCGATTAGTAAAACGCAACAAAAGTATTGCGCGATTGAGAAAACGTGATTGAATATATAGTAGGATCACTGTTGGAACAATATATGGACCATGTATAAGAAATGATGAGTTTTGCCTGTGATTGGCATTGGTGCATTGAACATGCATTGGAAAGGTTCGATGGACTAGATAAGGCTAATTGCCTAGGAGAGAATACACCTTTTGAGTGGGTGCGATATGTAACACCCAAAATTTCCTAACTATTTGACAGTAGTTTTGACAGTTAACATAATTCTACTGTTTAGTGATTTTTGTGTACTGTAAAATTATTTTGAGTATTCCGTCAATACATTTGATCGTTTTGTATGATTTACTCAGTGTCAAGAAAATAATAATTTTTGAGCCTAAGAAAATTTTACGTAATTTAATTATTACTGTTAAGTCTTAATTATTTTATGTAATCTGATTTGATTTTCGTACGTTTTATAATTTTTATAATTTTGTGGATGATTATGAAATTTTTATATTTCTCTGATTGTTTTTGGGCTGTCTGTGGGCCCAGGTGGCCTTATGTGGACCCAGGGTGGGTCCCGAAAAGTGAAAATTTTTTCTACGGATAGAAAAATTTGTACTGTTAAGACGGAGACGGGGGATCTTACTAAACCTGAATCTGGAAATAGTTTTTAAAATTTTCTTTTACTGTGATTTGTACTGTATTTAATTATCAAGCGATAAAAATACAATAAAAATATTATTTGTAGGGTTATAGCAGATAAAAAAATAAATATTGTACTACTTAGTCAACATTGGTGGTTTGAATATCAACCATTGATTTAATCAACAATGGAGACTTGATCTTGATTTAATCAACGGTAGAGATTTAGTCTTATAAAGTGGCTAGGACCATTTATGACCATTGGATGTAAAGTTTGAAGGAGTAATCTTGACCCTTCATTTTTGAGATACATCTAATGGCTAGGATTTCAAGGAAGAAAGATCCAATGGCCTAGATTAAGTCTTCTATCTAAGGCTAAACCTAGAAGCTACATTATTCCTAACCATTGATCTAATTAATGGTTAAGATTGCCTAAAATGGTGGCTAGGAGATTGGTCACACTTTGAAGAGTGCATGGAGGGGGGGGGACGATTTTTGTGAAGCTTAAGGAGCTAAAGCACAAGTTGAAGACCATAATTGATCACCTTGGTCATTATTGATCATTTCAAGAAGCCTAGCTTATCAAAATTTTCTCTCCATTTCTTCTCCAAGCTTGTTTCCGCCAAGCACCATAGAACCATCTTCCATAACTCTTTAATTTCATACAACCTTATTTCTTGAATCTATACCTCATTCTAAGACACTTTGTAGTTTGGAGCAAGTTCTAAATCTTCCATCTTCAAGGACTTTCTTCAAGAGCAAAGTTATAGGGTTTTTGAGGTGAAGTGTAAGAAAACTTCATTTCTTATCTCCTTTTCATGTTCTAAGCCATGTTTGATCAATGGTTCCCCTAGTTCAAGCTTAATATACTAATAAACTTGTGTTTTGTTTTATGTTTAAGAAACCTTTGGTGGTAAAGGACTTAGAAAAAGAAGCAAATCAATGAGCTTTTGAGGATCTTCAAGAGGTAAGAGGGAGATCCATCTCACCAACCAAGTATGGTGGTGAGAGATGGTTTTGTATTTGATAGATGGTGAATCCATGTGAGGATTCATATCCATGGTCATGTAATTATTTGTGGGTGTTTATGTGTTTTTGATTGTTTGCTTATGTTTGATATGATTTGCATGATTTATTACTTTTGTTTATGGTATGCTTGTGATATATATGATGAATATGTATATGTATGCCATGATGTGATGATGGAAAGGAAAACAATTTTTAGTTCCAAAGAACCATAGAGGCATCACGGCCTTAAACTAATTTTGGGAGCAAGAGATTCTAAGTATTTTACTAATTATGATTAATACATTGATGATTTTGAGGATTTGCAAAGAAAGTGGACATAAAAATGAACAAAGAAATTGGTTTTAGAGACCAAGAGTCTTACAGTTTTTGAAGGAAATTTTGATGGTTTTGTTTGTGTAAAAAAAACAAGAATGGTACTAATTGATTTAGAAGAAAAAATATTTGATGGTTTCAATGGCCATGTACCACGGTTTTGAAGGCTTGTAATGCCTTGGTTTTATGAAATAAAGTGATTTTCAAAGTGGAAATATAATTTGATTTAGTACAAAGATTTGGGAAAGGGAATCAGAGTGTTTTATCACTTGAGAAATAGAAATTTCGGTTATGAAAGAAAAAGAGAGGTTGAAAGTGTTTGAACCTCAATTTATTTTGAAGAGGATTGATTTTGGAATTGATTTGAGAAAAATGGAGAATATAATAGTGACTTGAAAATTTACTAACGTAAAACTCATCCTTTGGGTTTTGGAGCGCGTTAGGAAATTTTAAATGAGAAACATTGATTTAATTCAATAAAATGGTGAATTTGTTGAATATATTGCGAAAAAGATTTTCTTGAGTAAGAAAATGTGAAAAATAATGTGAGAAGTCATATTATTTCGAGAAAAGTTGAAATGGAATTTTTGAAGGTTGAGAAATATTTTACGAAGTTGAAAAATGGTTTACGTTACTTAAAAATGTGATTTTTAAGCTATGCAATTTGAAAAATGTTTAAATATTTCCATGCGATTTGAAAAAAATGTTGAAATATTTCTACGCAATTTGGAAAGCGTTTAAATATTTTTACGCGTTTGAGATATTATTCAAAAATCACTACGTGATTTAAAAATGGTGGAATATTTTTACGTGATTAAGAAAACGTTGAAAAATCACTAAGTGATTGATAAATAATAGAATATTTTTACGTGATTGAGAAATGATGGAAATCACTACGCAATTTGAAAACGCAACGGAAATGTTGTGAATTTGTGAAAACGTAACAGAAATGTTGCGCGATTGTGAAAACATGATAAAAGTGTTTTGCGACTATGAAAACGCGATAATATGATTTCGCTAATGAATATATAGTATGATTACTGTTGAACCAGTGTATGGACACTGTATGAGAAAATGATGAGTTTTGCCTGTGATTGGCATTGGTGCATTTTACATGCATGAATCAGTGTATGGACACTGTATGAGAAAATGATGAATTTTGCCTATGATTGGCATTTGGTGCATTGAATGTGCATTGGAAAAATATGCAGTGAGACATATGATGAAATTGAAAGATATGCATTGTGACATATGATGAAATTAAAAAATATGCATTGTGGCATATGATGAAATTGAATAGAATTGCATTGAGATATTCGTGCATTGAACGAAAATTAATAGCTGATGCTATTGTGACCCTTGTGGTTGAAGAGGGAATGAGAATTGAAAAGTGAGGTCTATGATGGATCTTGGGGGCGTCAAGGCGCGACGGTCGACCAGTGGACGTTGATTGGCAAAGACCATGTGCCACTTGGCGATGCAGTCCGTTGCAACGCATTGACGATACTCGACAATAACACGATTCTTTTCGAAGACTAGAGATTGTCTAGGTAATTAACAAGAGCATTCTTCTCGAAATTGTGAAAACCTCAATGGAGTAGGACATTGAGTCTATGTGCATATGCATAATCATTGAGTATTGGTTATGATAATTGAACTGTTGAATACCTGAATAATGTTGAGGGCATTATCGTAAATATTGAATATTTATATCTGTGTGATATAATAATTGAGGAATATTGAATGATGATGATGATAAATAATGTTGATGGCATTATTGTAATTATAGTTATTTTATACATTATGATGATGGCATAATTGTAATTATCGTTATTTTATACATTATGATGATGGCATAATTGTAATTATGGTATGATATATCTGTATGATATGTTGTTTGTGTTATCTCTATGTTACCATGATGGTATTGGCGTAGATGATCTCACCTCTTTGTTATATTATTTTGTTGTGCTTGTATTGTTAAAATTATATAGTAGATGGAACGAGTTTCATAGACGTGATGGGAGGTAGATATTCTGAGTTTGGTGACAACATCAAGGAGTGACCATCCCGGACTGGTTGGTGTGCAATGTCGATGAGGAACAGATATATGACGTGTCAAGATGGATACAAGACAAAATAATTATGTTGAGTATTCTCGTTAGTATTTTACCGTGCTATTAAGTAGGACCCGTCATGGGGTTTGCTACTGTTTAAAGTTGAGTCTGTAAGTTTTATATTTCTTGAATAATTGTTAAATATTATGTGGTATCTCTAATGTATATTAATCAGTTTAAATCTATTTTTCAGTATTACTTATAAATATCAGTAAGTTTATGTTTCCGCAAAAAGAAATTTTGAAACCCACCTTTTATAACTCAAACCTTTTATGAACTGATTTGAAGATTATAAGTTAGTAGTCAGAAATGTGATGCCCTAAGGAGGGTGTTACATGATATGTGTAGTGTTAGTCACTCGTTGACCTTAGGGGCATTGAGGTGCGGGTTGCCTACAATAGGCAGTTGGTAACTCTTCTGTACCGTGGGTTAGACAGATGCAATACACCGATGATCCAGACCGAGACACTATTCTTAATCAAGATCTGATAAAGATTGTCGTGTATATGCTAGATGTGCAAACACTTATGAGAATTGTGGCACGTGGTCTGAGGCATGTTGGTACAGACAGATCTTTTCGATCAATCTCTCCGACTTGAGTTTTAGCTCCATGGAGTAGGAAATTGAGTCTATGTGCACATGCATAATCTGAGCATTTATATCGGTGTGATATTTGAACTATTGAATAATTGGATAATGTTGAGGGCATGATTGTAATTATTGATTATTATATCTGTTATGATGATGGATAATGTTGAGGGCATGATTGTAATTATTATTTATTATATCTGTATGATGTGCTGTTTGTGTTATCTCCATGCTACCATGTTGGTATTGACGTAGATAATCTCACCTCTTTGTATATTATTTTGTATTGTATGTATATTTTGGTAAAGACCCCAAGCAAGGTACCGAGTAAGAAGGTGAAGAGGAATAGATTCCTACTGAAGAAGTTGAGTTTTGATAAAATGGCATTTAGATCGAGTTTTTTTGGATACGTGAGATTACATTTCCATGGTGGAGCTGGCGCTTGGAGGATCAGTCCTAATGAGGAAGGACTAATATATCAAGGACAGTTGATGGTCAACATGAGTAGGATATTTCATGGAGATCCGTTCTTTTCAGTCACTATTTATGTACATGTCGAATTTTCGCTGTCAATTAGGTAGTATTGGGGTGGTAGGTATCACATCCCAACAGAGATTAGTATAGTGTCGTCTGCATGGACATTGGTCGTAGGACTTCGCGTCAAGTTGTATTTCTACCTGTTGAGGAATCTGAGGAGGACCCGTCTGAGGGTTCTGCTGTTTAGTTATACTTGGGCAAGTGTGTTATTTTAAATAATGTCAAATACTTTTGAGAACTATGTCTATAAATATTTAAGTATGTCAGTACATTGAACTTATGTATATGATGTAAATTATTTGTGATGTTATTTAGGATTTTATATTCTGCTAAGTTTATTTTATTAATAATTTCTGAAATTTTATAACTTATATTTACATTACAAATCATACTTTTATAATAAAGGGGTAATTTGATAATTAAGTAACATAAATGTGATACCCTACGATGGGTGTTACAATACCTCTATATTTTGTAATTTCTACAAATTTACCTCCTTCATCCTTGTCCAAGTAACAAGAAGTGCCCATTAATGTAGTCATTTGCTTGGCAACTTCCATTCTAAACTTTTTGAGCAATTCCTTGCAATATTTGGATTGACTTATGAAAGTCTCATCCCTTGTTTGCTTGATTTGGAGACTAAGGAAGAAGTTGAGCTCACCCATCATGGACATCTCAAACTCACTTTGCATAATATTAGCAAATTCTTTACAAAGAGAGTCATTAGTAGCACCAAATATAATATCATCAACGTATATTTGAACAAGAAGAATGATATGTTTTTTATGCTTGATGAAGAGAGTAGTGTCAACATTTCCTTTAGAAAAGCCATTTTCCAAAAGGAACTTGCTCGACCTTTCATATCAAGCTCTAGGAGCTTGTTTTAAGCCATACAATGCTTATTTTCAATTTAAAAACATGGTTGGACAGTTCAAAGTTTTCAAAACCAGGAGGTTGCTCCATATACACCTCTTCTTGTATAAAACCATTAACAAAGGCACTTTTGACATCCATTTGAAAAAGCTTAAAATCCATGATGTATGCATATGCAAGCAACATTCTAATGGCTTCTAATCTAGCTACGGGAGTATATGTTTCTTCATAATCTATGACTTCTTCTTGATTATAACCCTTAGTTACAAGCCTAGCTTTGTTTCTTATTATTAAGCCCATTTCATTAAGTTTGTTTCTAAACACCCATTTGGTGCCAATTATGGGATGATCATTGGGCCTTGGAACTAACTCTCAAACTTGATTTCTCTAAAATTGGTTTAGTTCATCTTGCATGACCAAGATCCAATGTTCATCATTAATGGCCTCATTTATATCTTTAAGTTTAACTTGAGAGACAAAAGTCATATGGTTACATGCATCTCTAAGAGAGTTACGAGTGATTACCACTTTTAATACATCATTTATTACTTTGTCAAGATGATGATATCTTGATGCCCTCCATTCCTTGGGAAGGTCCATGATTTGAGAATCCTCTTGTCTTGGGGGACCATATGGGCTATGTTCTTGCTTCTTAACTTCTTTTTCTTTGCTCTCTAGGTGAGTCCTTGCCAAAATCTCTGCAACATCATCATCCAAATCCTTTCTCAAACTATTTGGGTTAGTTTCATCAAATGCAACATGTACGAACTCTTCTATGGTCATAGTTTGTTTATTATAAACTCTAAAAGCCTTACTATGTATAGAATATCTAAGAAATATCCCCTTATCAGATTTTGCATCAAACTTCCCCAAGTTATCCTTTCCATTATTTAAAACAAAGCATTTACATCCAAAGACATGAAACTGTGAAACAATTGACTTCCTTCCTTTGTACAATTCATAGGGAGGTTTCTCTAAAATTGACCTTATTAAGGCCCTATTTATAACATAACAAGCAGCGTTAACCATATCCGTCCAAAAATACTTAGAAAGGTTGGCCTTATTGAGCATAGTTCTTGCTATTTCTTCTAAATATCGATTTTCCTTTCTACAACACCATTTTGTTGTGGTGTTCTAGGGGCAAAAAAATTATGCTCAATGCCATGTTCATCACAAAAGGTTTCAAATTCATGGTTTTCAAATTCACCACCATGGTCACTTCTTATGGATGCAATACAAAAACCTTTTTCATTTTGGATAACTTTGGCAAGCTTTTTGAATGATTGAAGCATCATTTTTGTGAGACAATAATAATGTCCATGTAAACCTAGAAAAATCATCCACAATCACTAATGCATAGTAATTCCCAAAAACTCATAGTTCTAGAGGGACCAAAAAGATCCATGTGCAAAAGTTATAAAAGTCTAGAAGTTGAAACTATATTTTTAGCTTTAAAAGAGACCTTTACTTGTTTCCCCTTTTGGCATGCATCACAAAGTTTATCGTTTTTAAATTTGAGCTTTGGAAGTCTAATTACTAGTTCTTTTGTGACCAACCTATTCAACTGATTCATGTGAATGTGAGCAATTCTCTTATGCCATAACCATGGATCATTTTCTTTACTCATAAAGCATTTAACATCATTTGAGGAAATACCATTAAGGCTAGTTGTAACACCCCTAAACTTTCTATTTATTAAACAGTAATTTTGACAGTTAACAGAATTCTACTATTTAGTAATTTCTGCGTACTGTAAAATTATTTTGAATATTCCATCTGTATATTTGATCGTTTTGAGTAATTTACTCCGTGTCAGGAAAATAATAATTTTCGAGCTGGAAAAATTTTACGTAATTTAATTATTACTGAAAAGTCTTAATTATTTTATGTAATCTAATTTGATATTTGTGAGTTTTCTAATTTTTGTGATTTTATGTATGATTATGAAATTTTTACTGTTTGTGGGCCCCAGGGGGTGTATGTGGGCCCAGGTGGCCATACGTGGGCCTAGGTGGGTCCCACAAAATGAAAATTTTTCTACGCATAGAAAAATTTGTACTGTTTAGACGGAGACAGGGGATCTTACTAAACCTGAATCCGGAAACAATTTTAGAAAATTTCCTTTACTGTATTTAATTATCGAACGAAAAAAAATACAATAAATATATTCTTTTATGGGGTTATAACAGATAAAAATAAAATTCTATACTGTTAAGTCAACATTAGTGGTTTGGATATCCACTATCGATTTAATCACCGTTGGAGATTTAATCTTGATGTAATCAACGGTGGAGATTTGATCTTAAAAGTGAATAGGATCAATTATAACTGTTGGATGGAAATTAAATCAAGGGTAGAGATTTAATCTTATAAAATGGCTATGACCATTATCAACCCTTGGATGTAGAATTAATCAATGGTGGAGATGGATCATTAATGACCATTGGATTTGGATTTAGATCAATGGTGGAGAATTGGTCATAAAAAATGACTACAACCATTTTGGACCCTTGGATGTAAAGTTTGAAGGTGTAATCTTGACCCTTCATTTGGAGACACATTCAATGGTTAGGATTACAAGCCAAAAGTGATCTAATGGGTCAAATAAAGTCTTTCATCTATAACCTAAATCTAGTATCTATTTTTAATCCAAACCTTTCTTTTAATTAATGACTAAGATGGCTTAAAAGGATGGCTAGGAAATTTGTGACACTTTGGAGTGCATGAAGAGGGGGGGACGGTTTGGAGAAGCAAGGAAGAGGGGACACAACTTTGTGTAGGCTTTTTAGGCCAAAGAAAAGATGAAGGCAATAGCCAAGTGTCAAGACCATCTATTATTTTTCCTATTGATCATTAATGATCATGTTTTTCAAACTTCACTTTTCTACCTTTCTCTAAAGCAAGCTACAGCCATGCATCACTTTGAAGACCAAATAATTCATTTCTACACTTCATATTATCACTTCTTCACCTTTTCCACTTAAGTTTCAAGAAACAAACTAAAGAAAACTCCATTCTCTTTCCCTAAAGAAGACCATTCGGCCAAGCACCCTAAACCTCTCCTCCATCACTCTTTAATTTCATACAACCTAGTTTCTTGAATCCTTACCTTATTCTAAGCAACTTTCATGTTGAAGACTTTCTCTAAATCTTTCATCTTGAAGGACTTTTACTAAGATCAAGTTATAAAGTTTTTGTTGGTGAAGTGTAAGAAAACTTCATTTATTCTTTTCTTTTTCATGTTCTAAACCATGTTTGATCCATGGTTCTTCTTATTCAAGCTTGATATACTAATTTTCTTGTATTTGTTTCATGTTTAAGAAGCTTGTGTTGGTGGAGATCTTGTTCAAAATACAAGCTTTTTGGTGGTTCTTCAAGAGGTAAGAGGGAGATCCATCTCACCAACCAAGCATGGTGGTGAGAGATGGTTTTATATTTGATGGATGGTGAATCCATGTGAGGATTCATATCCATGGTCATGTAATAAATTGTGTGTGTTATGTGCTTTGATTATTTTTGCCTATGCTTGATATGCTTTGCATGATTTACTTGTGTATGCATGCTTAGTATGATTTTTTATTTACTTATATGGTATGCCTATGATATGCACGATGAAGATATGTTAAATATATTATGATGGATGCATGTTGAAATAAGAAATTTTGGCTCCAAAGGCCATAGAGAAGGTCACGGTTTTGGGTTTCCAAAACTAGGGTTTTATTGAAATTTTTTCAAGAACAATGAAGTTAATTTTTAGTACTTAAACTTAAGCAAATTTTCGGCCAAGACACCAACCAATTTGGTGTTCACAAAATTATATTTTCATGAATGATAAAATTGAATGATTTGAGAAGTAAGGAAAATAAACAAAAGGGTTTGTTTTACAAAAATAATGCACACGATTTTTGAGTTGTATTTTTATTAATTTATTTTGTGTAGAAACACGAATGGAACTTAGATGATTTACAAGAAAAATATTTGATGGTTTCAAAGGCCATATATAAGGTTTTGATAATTTAGAAAAATGTTTTGGTGTTATAAAATACAAGAATTTTCAAATAAGGATTTTGGAAAGGAAATTAAAGTGTTATCAATTCAGTGAAATGGAATTTTCATAAATAAAAGAAAAAGGAGATTGAAAGTGTCGAACTTCAAATTATTTTAAAGAGAATTAATTTTTAGAAGTGATTTAGAAATATAAAAGAAAACGTTGTAACTTAATTTTACTAACGTAGAATTTATTTATTGGGTTTTGAAAAACGTTAGGAAATTTAAAGTTAGAAATAGTAATTAAATCAACTAAATGTGATTTTGTAAGATTAAATCAATAAAAAAGTGATTTTGAGAAAATATATTACGGAAAAGATTTTTTTTGACTAAAAATAGGAAGAGAATAAATTAAGAAATTATATTATTGTAAGAAAAGTCCAAAATAATATTTTTTTAAAGTTAAGAAATATTTTACGAAGGGTAAAGATGGTGAGAAACGATTTACGTAACTCAAAAACGTAATTTTTTAGTTACGCGACTTGAAAAATGTTAAGATATTTCTACGTGATTTTTAAAGTGTTTAAATATTTTACACGATCGAAATGTTGTAGAAAAATCGCTGTGCGATTTAAAAACAAAAGAACATTTTTACGCAATTTAGAATATAGTAGAAAATGATTACGCAATTTTTAAACGTAACAGAAAATGTTACAAATCATTGTTTACGTAATAAAATATTACGTGACTGTGAAAACGTGACAAAAATATTTTACGAATGAGAAAAACACGGTAATGTGATTTTGCTGTTAATTATACAGTAAACTTTACAGTTAAAAATTAATATATGAATATTGTACAAGAAATTGAGAAGTTTGCCTGTAATTGGCGTTAATATACGAACGTAAAACAGTATTTGAACCTGGTATGAGAAATTATGTGATTTACCTTTGGTTGGTAATTGGTGCATTACATATGCATTGAAAATGGTCCGATGGACTGTATATAGCTAATTGCCTAGGAGAAACGTACACATCTTGAGTGGGTGCGATACGCGTAGTGTAGGTCACTCGTTGACCTTGGGGGCATCGGGGTGCGGGTTGCTCACAATGGGCAGTTGGTAGCTCTTCTGTACCGTGGGTTAGACCGATGCAACACACCGATGATCCGGACCGAGACACTATTCTTAATCGAGATCTGATAAAGACTGTCGTGTATGTGCTAGATGTGCAAGATATAATTATAGCACTTAGTCTGAGGCACATGGTACCGGCAGATCTTTTCGATCAATTTCTCCGACCTGAGTTTAGCTCCATGGAGTAGGAAATCGAGTCTATGTGTTCATGCATTAACATAAATGCTCACATCTGTGAAATATAATAGTTGTGAAATATTGATTATGACAATTATACTTTTTAAAATATCTGCTAGTGTAGATGGCATTTTCCTGTAATTATTAAATGTTAATTTTGATTGATAATATATTGATGCCATATTTGTAATATGATGTGTTTATATGGTATGTCACTATGTTATCTCTATGCTACCATGTTGGTATTGGCGTAGGTGATCTCACCTCTTTGTATGTATATTTGTATATTGTATTTATAATTGGCTGAAGACGTTGAGAAAGAAATAGTACAAGAAGGAGAAGAAGAACTACTTCTCACGTCTGGGAATGCAGAATTTTGAGAAAATGGAGATGCCCAGCTTTCTAGGATACGTGACATTATAGTTTCGTGGAGGTTCGGAGGCGTGGCATGTTCATTTGGATCGATAGTGTATATTTTATATAGGAGACCTGAACATTACTTACAGTAGACTTTATCAAGGGAACCCCTACTTTAGTGTCAATATTTATGTACAGTTGGAGTTTCCACTATCCATTAGGCAGTACTAGGGAGCTTACTACCGTACTCATAGTACGATAAGTATCATGTCGTCTGTGCGGACACCTGTCCGTAGAGCTTCACGTAATAACGAATTCCTATCTGCTGAGGAATCTGAGGAGGATCCATCTGAGGGTTCTGCTGTTTAGTCAGACTTGGGCAACATGTTGAGTCTTAAATTATGTTTAATTACTTTGAGAACATGGTCTGTAATATAAATAATCCTGACAGTACGTGTGTAATATATAATGATGTAAATTATGTGTGATGATGTATTATATTTTTATTTTTCGCTAAGTTTATTTTATTGTCATCAAAGAAGAAAAAAAATTTTTATAACTCGTATTTTTATCATAACATCACCTTTTATGACTTGAGGGTATTTTGGTAATTAAATAACATAAATGTGGCACCAGATGGTGGGTGTTACACTAATCATATATATATAGAGGCAGGATCAACTTACACCAGTATAAGTTTTTTTTTACTTACACTCATTTTCAGCTGTTAGATTCATTTTCATCTAATGGTTACTTTTAACGAAATAATTTCAATCATTAGATGAAAGTGGATCTAACGATTGAAAATGAGTGTAAGTCAAAAAAAACTTACACTGGTGTAAACCGATCCCCCCTCATATATATATATATATATATATATATATATATATATATATATATATATATATATATATATATATATATTATTGACCCTATAACCAACAAACTTAACTTGCTTATCATCTTTACCCATCAATTATGCAACAATTAGAATCAAATATAACTTTATTGCCCTTATCACATAATTGACTAATGCTAAGCAAATTATGTTTGAGTCCTTCAACAAGCAAAACATTATCAATGGATGAGGAAGGGATCTTACCAACTTTTCTAACCCCAAGGATCTTCCCTTTGTTGTTGTCACCATATGTCATGTGACCACTCTTTTTGGGAACAAGGAGGGAAAACTTAGAGCTATCATCGGTCATATGCTTGGAGCAACTACTATCAAGATACCAACTTGAGCTTTTAGTCTTTAAGCACAATTACAACATATATTTAGTTTTTAACTTTTGGTACCCAAATTTTCTTGGGTCCTTGTGTGTTAGCATTAGGCAAGGTGCCCTTCGAGACCCAAACTATTTTAGTTCCAAACTTTGTGTTGATTTTCTTCCTTACATTGCATGTTGTTGCACTATGCTCCTTCTTTCCACATTGAAAGCATTTGATAAAAGGGCTACTTGATGTACTTGAGGAAACAAAGATATTCTTGAGAAATTTTTGTTAGTTATTGGGATTATACCATAAATCGGCTTTTTGGAAAACACATCTTTGTTTCCCTAGCAATACATTCAAGTTGTCTCTTCCAAAGGTAAAATTTGCAAGTGTATTTTTCAAATCCTCAATTTAATTTTCAAATCCTTTACACAATGAACAAGATGAGGGTGTAGGTGCATAATCATGTGAAGAACAAATCATGCATGATGAACTAGCTTCAATAAGTTCAAGAGTCTCATTCTCAACTTTGAGTTCTTCAATCTCTTTGGTTAAAATAGAAACTTTGTTTACCAATAAGGAGATTGATTTGTTAGAAGTTAAAACCATTTTAGTGAGCCTCATGGACTCATCATGTAACTCTTGGAATGCATCTTGTAATTCATTATATAAAGGAGAAAGTTCAAGATTAGATGAAGTTACCTCTGTTTCACTTTCTTCTTCTTCTTCTTCATTTGCCATGAGGCAAAGATGAGCTTCCTCATTCTCCGAATCATCAGTGGAATCCATATCGTTGTCTTCCCAAGTAGTGTATGCTCTCCTTTCTTTTCTTTCCTTGGGAGGTCTCTTTTCAAATTTCTTAATCCTCTTTTGATAAACTAGACACTCCATCTTTATGTGCCCCAGTTTTTCACATTCATAACAAGTTGGAGTAGATGTAGCTCCTTCTCCCTTTTGATATGTCTTCTTAGGAGGAAAAAAGTGGTCTTCTTTGACTTTCTTTCTTCTTTAGAAATCTTCCAAAACTCTTCACAAGGAGGCTAAATTTTTTTTCATTCATCTCAAGATTGTCAATGTCATCTCTATCATCTTCATCTTCATTATCAATTATTATGGATGTGGCTTTAAGAGCAATCCCCTTTTTCTTCTTATCTTACTCTTCATGTTAATTGAGCCTATTCAATTCCAGCTCATGCTCTTATAATTTTCCAAAGAGGGTGGCCAAAGTCATTGTGGCTAGATTCCTTGACTTTGATATGGCTGTCATTTTGGGCTGCCAAATCCTGCTCAAGCATCTCAAAACCTTATTAATAAGATCTTCATTGCTAAAAGTTTTTCCTAATAAAGCAAGATGATTAACTATATGAGTGAACTTTTTTTACATTTCTTGAATGTTTTCTCCTTGGTTCATTCTAAACAATTCAAATTCATGAGTAAGTGTGTTTATTCTAGATCTTTTCACCTTACTTGTGCCCTCATGGGTTACTTGCAATGTGTCCCATATTTCTTGGGTTATTTTACAATTTGAAACCCTAAAGAATTCATCATACTCCAAAGAAGTGGTGATAATGTTCTTGGCTCTCAAATTGTATTGGACTTTTTTCTTGTCTTCATCGGTCCATTCATTTCTTAGTGTATTGGTTCTTACACCTTTAACTATATGTGTTGTAACGCCCCTTTTTACGTCAGAAAAAGGAACGTCACACCATAGTAAAACGAATGAAACAAAAAATATAGAATAGATTTAAATACATTGATTAATTAAGACGTGGTTCATATTTGTTATGTGAATAAATAATTTGCATCTTAATTGTATAGTAATCGAGTATTGAAAATGCGTGTGTGTATATATATATATACACTTTTTTTTAAGAAATAATGATAATTATAGTCACAATAAAAGTCGACATGAGATAAAACCATACATTCACATTATATATATATATACATCCAACCTGTTTAGTTACATCATCAAAATATACAAAAAGTAAGAGGCTTTTCCCCCCCAAGATGATTACAAATTTACACCCCATCAAAAATAACAAAACGTCAGGCTTCCCAAAAATATACAGATAGTCATCAGTAGCCATCGATAGTATCAGCCCTAAGACTGACGAGAAGGAATCGTAGCAGGGTCCTCCTCATCCGATGAGATCATCATCAGAGCGACCGAATTTCAGGCAGAAGCCCGAGCAGTGGAGAGAAATGAATCATCTCGTGGGGTATAGTAAAGGTCATCCCACAAATCTCTAATAGGAGATAAAACTCTAAGTGAACAAAAGCTGTGAAATCAAAAATAGGCGGGTCATAGCGACCCCAAGCTAAAGACACAGTCAGCTCCCTGTGATAGATGCAATGGTCCGTGCTCAAGTTTATGTGCCAGCAGTCTGGACCATCGTGAAAGGTCAACCTTGCGTAACCCAAAAATCAGCACAGACATGATGACATCTTCAATCAGCACTAGTCGTAATCGGGCCAAAAGCCAAGAAAATTAGGCACCTCATTTTCTTCCTCACGAACGTCTTCTCAAAAGCACATAATTTAAAATAGAAGTACAAATATACAGAAAAGAGGTGAGATACCCAACTTTCAATGCCAAATTGGCAACAAGAAAACAGAACAGCGCTGGGTGCCCATATAGTATTACAACTCATATATTCATCAACATTAATAATAAAATTAACAGTAATAATCAAGTAAACGATAAAATAGAAGTAATAACATAATCTCAGTCAGTAAATAGTTTAATCGTCATAGGTATACATGCTCAATGAAATATGAGACTGACAATGCACAATGCACATGGTACTAAAAATCCTACTCTATAGAGCTAGACATCAACATTTCAGAGAGAATGATCAAGGAGTCATGCCAGTATCTCGTTAGCCTTAGAAATAAAGTGCTTCATCTCATAAAAATATTTGCGCAATATGGCTTATACATGGCACCTCAACGGTTGATCGCAATATAGGACAGCATCTCGGTCCGGATTGTCGGTGTGTTTGCATTGGTCTATCCCACGGCCCCAGTGGAGCTACCACTGTCTATTGTGAGACACCCGTACCCCGACGCCCCTAAGGTCAACCACTTTGACCTACGCTTAGTTTACTCGCACTCGCACTAAGGTGTTATTCAATCTCCTAGGCACACATTGCCTTTCCAACAAAGTCTAACGGACATCACATATGCATGACGACTCAATTTACATCATGTATGTGCATCAATTGCATGTTCCTCATAACACAATGTATATCATGCATATTCATCAACAATATATTTTCTCATGGAATATATCACAATGGCATATAGTCAATCCTCAACAACATCATGCCTCAATTTAATCAAGTACACATCAACAAGTATTAGGTCCCACACATGGACTCACAATTCCACACAATCTATTCTCAATATCAACGATTTCATATACATGGTCCAACACATATCATAATTCCATATTATGAATTCAACATTATCAACTTCCTAAGTCTTGATCAATTATGAAAATTCGGGGCTAAAGAACCCTTGAAAAACCGTGACCTTTATAAATATTCATCACTCAATTAATTTCTTCCACCTCATTATGAATTACATATCTTTAAATCCTTAATTCCCAAAGATGCACAAAAGAATCACTTGGACTAAAAAATTTCTTTAGAGGCCGTGGCCTCCCTAAGGCATCAAGGTTCCAATTTTTCCATTCCTTCCATCCATCCTTTAATAACTAATTACATAGATTTCATTTTATAAAAAAAAAACCAATTCAAACCCTTAAGATTTTGGACCAAAACTGTGGCCTCTCAATAGGGTAGTAAACCCTCAAATTTTCCATTTATCAAATCCCACATTATCAAAGCAATCCAACATCCTCAATGCATTCAAAACAACCAATCATCATTAATCTTAATCAAGAACACATTGACATGAAAAACAATCAAACAAAGAAGCATCCATTATGGATTTCTCCATCAACAATCACACAAAGGTCTCCTCACCACCAATAATGGTTGAAGTGAGTAGATCTCCCTCTTACCTAAAGGAAGAGCACGAAAATCACCTCCTTGGTATGCTCTTGGTGGTTCAGTTTTGGCTCTCCAAAAACCCTAAAAAATTAAGCTCAAAGAATCAACACCAATGGTTGAAAAAGAAGAGATTCATGGTCATAAATATGGCCATAGAAACGAAAAATAGGAAGAGAAAATAAAGAATCAAATATTTACTTTCAAAGTCTCAAACTTTATTCTTAAGAAAAGTGAAGAAGATGATGGATTTTGAAGAAGATCTTCAAAGAGGAAATGTAGAGAGTGATGAGAGGAATGTAGAAATGGTGGTGGTGAAGTGAGAAAATGAAAATGGTCACTCAAGGGGCTGCAAAAACCGTGAGGGGTGAAGGAGAAGAAGAAGAGAGAAGTTAGAGAAAATGGAAGATGAACTTGAAGAGAGAGAAAGTGATAGTAGAAATGAGTGATATTTTAAGTGAAGGGTGTTAAGTGTGGGAAGCAAAATTTTGCTTCCCCAAGGGCTTCATTGCAGTGGCAATAGGAGAGAGAAGGAGAGGGATGAGTGGCTTCTCCTACAAGATTGGACACTTTGGTCATTTGTGGTCAAAGCTTTTCAAAGAAGCTTTGATTAAAATATAATATTTTTAAATTAAAGTGAATTTGATTAGACATAAAGTGGATTACATTAGGATAATGTGATAGGATTTCTAACACATGTTATCATCCAATGGACAATTGTTACAGTTGACAGTAGTCAGTATTAATTGTCCAGCGGATAAAAATTACACATTGATTTATCTATTGAATAAAATTTCTCAAAAAATATGAAATTTCGTAAATCGTGTCCAGCCTCGGGTTTAGTAAGATCCCTCGTAGATGCTTTCACAGATCAAGGTTCTCAGAAAAAATATCTTATTTTCCCGGCTCCTCTCAGTTTGTACGTAAAACAAAGAATAATATTAAAATATTCTGTGTTCTCATAAAAATTCAGAAAAATTCAAAAAAATCACAAATATTAGAAAATGACTATTTATCATAAAATTATAAATTTTCGGGGTGTTATAACTCTCCCTTTCAAATAGAAATTTCGTCATTGAAATTTTCATACCTTAGAATAGTTGTGGGTATTGCTCCTTCATCTTGTCTTCTAATTCCCATGTCACATCTCCAGTTGCTTCGTTCCAGATCACTTTTACCAATGGGATGTCTTTCCCTCTGAGTTGGTTCATTCTCCTATCCTCAATCCATACAGGTGATGTCTCATAAGTTAAGTTTTCCTTTAATTGTACTGTGTCAGGTGTTATGACATGATCAGAGCTAGGAATGTATTTTTGAAGTTGTGACACATGAAAGACATTACGAAGATTTGAAAGAAAAGTTAGTTAGGCTATTTGATAAGCAGCTGGACCTACCCGACGAAGAATTTAGTAAGGTCGAAGAAATTTTGGAGTAAGTTTTCTAGACTTTAGAACTCGACCGACTCCAGTCGTAGGCGTGACTTTCAAAAACACATGCTCTCCTTCTTCAAATTCAAGAGGTTTTCTTCTTTTATCCGCATAGCTCTTGTATCGACTTTGAGCCATTCGCATCTTCTCCTAAATCATCTTGACTCTCTCAGTCGTCTGTTGTATGAGATCAGGTCCAACTGTAAGTCACTCTCCATCCTGATACTAACATAAAGGTGTTCTGCACCTTCATCCATATAGAGCCTCATAAGGTGCCATCCTTATACTTGAATGATAACTGTTGTTGTAGGTGAACTCTACCAATGGTAAGACTTCATCCCAACTTCCAGTTTGCTCTAAAGTACAAGCTCTAAGCAGATCTTCCAATGATTGAATTGTCCTCTCGGACTGACCATCGGTTTGAGGATGATATGCAAAACTCAAACATAGCTTTGTTCTCATTGCTTCTTGAAGACTTTGTCAAAACTTTAATGTAAATCTTGGATCTCTATCAGAAATAATACTTGTAGGTACACCATGTAGTCTGATAATTTCATCGATGTACAACTGAGTCAACTTCTCCAATGAATACCTTATGTTGATCGGAAAGAAATATGCTGACTTCGTGAGTCGATCCCCAATTACCCATATCGAATCGTGACCCTTTTTAGTCCTTGGCAATCCAACCACAAAATCCATTGCAATACTATCCCATTTCCATTCGGGAATAGTCAAAGGTTGTAACATTCCTGATGGTCTCTGATGTTCAACTTTCGCTTTCTGACAGACTAGACAGGAAGATACACATCTAGCAATATCTCTCTTCATTCTATGCCACCAAAATAACTTTTTCAAATCTTGGTACATCTTGGTTATTCCTGGATGCATACTCAACTTGCTTGGATGAGCATGTTCAAGAATATACTTCCTAAGCTCTTGATCTTTAGGCATACATACTCTACCTTGGAATCTTAAAATTCCATCGCTTCCTTCCTCTAATGTTGATACACTGCCTTGCTTCATCAGCTCCTTTTCTTCTTGCAAGAATTTGTCAACTTTCTGCTTCTCTCGGACGTCATCCATTAACTCACTTGAGACTGTGACCATGTTCATGCAAATCTTGCCTGGTGCTAATTCCACAAAAGACCATACATCTCTGAATTGTTCTATTAAATCCTTTTCTCTGATCATCATAGTAGAAACACTGATCGTTTTCCTACTTAAGGCATCGGCCACAACGTTTGCCTTTCCAAGGTGATACTGAAGTTGGAAATCATAATCCTTTAAGAATTCTAACCATCTTCGCTGTCTCATGTTCAACTCTTTCTAATCATACAAATACTTCAAGCTCTTGTGATCACTAAAGACGTTGAATGTTGCTCCATAAAGAAAATGTCTCCATATCTTCAAAGCAAATACAACAGCAGCTAATTCCAAGTCATGTGTTGGGTAGTTCTTCTCATGCACTCACAATTGTCTCGAAGCATAAGCCACCACTTTTCTATCTTGCATAAGCACACACCCTAATCCTTGGTATGAAACATCACAATATACTTCGAATGGTTCACTTGGATCAGGTAGCACTAACACTGGTGAAGTAGTTAGTCTCATTTTCAGCTCTTGAAAACTCTCTTCGCAAACGTCCGTCCATTCAAAGGCTTGATTCTTCCTTGTGAGTTGAGTAAGAGGTCCAACTATCTTTGAGAATCCTTCAATGAACCTTCGATAGTATCCAGCTAATCCAACAAAGCTTCGAATCTCGGTCACTGTTTTCGACCTTTCCCATTGTAGAATAGCTTCTACCTTTGATGGGTCTACAACAATCCCTTCCTTTGAGATCACATGGCCTAAGAACTTGACTTCATCCAGCCAGAATTCACACTTGGATAGCTTGGCTTACAACTTTTTCTCCTTCAGAATCTAAAGAATTATGCTGAGGTGTTCAACATGATCCTCCTGATGTTGAGAATAGATTAGAATGTCGTCAATAAAGACAACCATAAATCTGTCTAAATAAGGATGAAAGATCCTATTCATATAGTCCATGAAGATAGCAGGTGCATTCGTTACACCAAATGACATTACCAGGTACTCGTAGTGTCCATAACGAGTACGAAAAGCTATTTTGGGAATGTCTTCCATCTTCACTTGAATCTGATGATAACCCGATCGCAGATCGATCTTAGAAAACACGACTGCTCCCTTCAATTGGTCCATCAAGTCATCTATCTTTGGAAGTGGATACTTATTCTTGATTGTGACTTTGTTTAATTGATGGTAGTCCACACATAATCATGAAGTACCATCCTTCTTCTTGACTAGTAGTACTGGCACTCCCCAAGGCGATACGCTAGGTCTGATAAATTACTTCTCCAAGAGTTCTTTCAATTGCTTCTTGAATTTAGCTAGTTCTACTGGTGACATTTTGTAGGGTGCTATAGAAATAGGACCAGCTCCCGGCACAAGGTCGATAGCAAACTCGATCTCCCGCTCTGGTAGTAAACCAGGTACATCTTCAAGAAAGACTTCGGGAAATTTTCTAACCACTGGAATTGCGTCCACATTTGCCTCATTCTCGACTTTTAAAGAAGACAACAACATGTATCCTTGAGCTCCTTCTTTCAAGAAAGCTTTCACTTGGTTGGCCGTCAAAAATCTAGAATTCTTATTCAAAGGAAAAACTATAGTTTTACTGGAACAATCTAACAGGACATGGTTAGAAGATAACTAATCCATTCCTAAGATTATGTCTAACTGGGAAAGAGGTAAACAGATCAAATCAACAGAAAAGATTTGACCTTCAACTAAGTCAAAAGGCAAAGAAGACACAGGTAAACTAAGTCTTTTCACATAGTTATAGGAAATAAAAAAATGGGTTGCCCCAGAGTCATATAGTACAGTTAAGGGATTACCCTCTATGAGACCTTCTCCTTGTATAGGATTTTCAGATTGAGAGGCTTCAGCACCACTCAGGGTGTAAACTCTACCTCCTACCTGCGGTTTCGCAGTTTTTGCAGGATTAACTGAAGGCTCCACCTTAGTTTGATTGCAGTCGAGAGAAACATGTCTAGCGTTCCTGCATCTGAAGCAAATGATCCCTTTGATTATGCAATACCTTGTGTAATGCTCTTTCCCGCACTTTATGCATCTTGGAGTACAAGCCGTAGTTTGACCAGTTCTATTTGGACTTCCATTAGGACTCCTACCTTGTGGTCGTTGTTGCTGATTTCCAAGTGGTCTTGAATAAGGCTTTTTCTGGTAACGATTGGCATTACTGCTTCCTTCTTTTTTAGACTAAAAAGGTCCAAAGTTGCAGTTCCTCGTGTCCCGTGCTTGGTCTAAGTCTTCCACCCGACAACACGTGTCAAGCAATTCCAAAAACTGGATGATCTTCAATGTTATAACGGCTCTCTTCACATCATTCCTTAAACCTTCCTCAAACTTCCGACATTTCCATGCTTCGTTCGGCTGGTGTTGAAAATAAGTTGAGAATCTCGACAAGCTCTCGAATTTCGCAGCATACTCACTTATAGTCATATTCCCTTGTCGCAAACCGAGAAACTCCATCTCCTTAGCATGTCTGGCACTTTTTAGGAAATATTTATCCAAGAATTTCTCCTTGAATACCTCCCAAGTAATTGCTCGGCCCTCAGTCTCCAACAATCTCTAGGCTCCTGTCCACCAATCTTCTGCATCCCCAACTAACATGAATGCGACATAAGTCACCTTCTTGTCATTAGCACAGTTTATTCTCGTGAATATCTTCTCCAGCTCCTTGATCCACATAGTAGCCTTCTCAGGATTAAATTCTCCTTTAAATTGTGGAGGATTAGTGCGATGAAATTTCACCAAGTTTTGAGCATCAACAGTAGCTTCCAATTGTTGTGCAGCCCTTGTAATGCCCCTTTTTCTTAATGCCGTAAAGAAGGAACGTCACACCATAATACAAAAGAAATGAAATAAATTGCGAAAAATAATAGTTACAATGATTAATTAAGACCCGGTTCATTATTAACACAAGGTTAAATAGTTTGTATTCTTGATAGTGAAATAATTAAACATCGAAATACGTGCTACATTTTTTTTGTGTGATAAAAGAAATAAGAATATATACAGATACCATAAAATCAACATAAACTAAAAACCATACATTCACAATTCATATATATATATATATATATATATATATATATATATATATATATATATATATATATATATATTACATGCATCACCGTGTTTAATTACAACATGGATTACAAAAAAAAAGCAAAAAAGATGTACCTACCCGAAAGATACAAATATACACCCAAAAAATAAAAAAAACATCGTTTCCCAAAAAGATAAACGGTTAGCCATCAGTAGTCACATATAGTATCAGCCCCTACGACTGACGAGAAGGGACTGTAGACGGGTCCTCCTCAGGGTCCTCTTCATCAGATGAAATTGTCATTGGAGCGAACGAATTTTGGGCAGAAGTCCGAGCAGTGGAGAGGAATGAATCCTCCTGTGGGGTGTAGTATAGATCATCCCACAGATCTCTAACTAGCAAGTAGAACTCCAGGTGGACAAAAGTAGTGAAATAAAAAACAAGAGTGTCGTAGCGGCCCCACGCCAACGAGACAGTCAGCTCCACGTGATAAATGCACCAGTCAGTGCTCAAGTTGATGTGCCAGCAGTCGGGCCCTCCATGGAAGGTCATACGGGCATACCCCAAAAATTGACGTGGACATGATGACATCCTCAGCAAGCTCTAGTCCAGATATGGCCAGAAGCCCAGAAACTCAGGTGTTTCCTTCTTCTCCTCACGAACGTCTTCTCAGTAGCACACAATTCGACAGAAATTCAAAAAATACAGAAAGAGGTGAGATACCCAGCTTTCAGTACCAAAATGGCAGCAAGAAAACAGAACAACGCTGGACGTCCACATATAAACACAACTCATATATCCAATTACAGTAATACTTAAAATTAACAGTAAGAGCAGAACAATCATAAATAACAGTAAGTATCATCAATAATAGGCAGACAACATCAACATTTCCAAACAATCAAATGATTATTGTAGTAATAATAATAGATACTTTTCACAATTATAAATGTTCATGCTCAATGAATTATAAGATTGACAGTTCACAATGCAAATGGTACCAAAATTCTTACTCCATGGAGCTAGACATAAACATTTTCGGAGTGAATGATCAAGGAGTTATGCCAGTATCTTGTTAGCCTTAAAAATAGTGTGCTCATCTCATAAAAATATTTGCACAATACGGCTTATACATGGCACCTCAACAGTTGATCACGATATAGGACAACGTCTCAGTCTTGATCGTCAGTGTGTTTGCATCGGTCTATCTCACGGCCCCAGTGGAGCTACCACTGTCTATTGTGAGACACCCGCACCCTGACACCCCCAGGGCCAACCACTATGACCCTACGCTTAGTCTACTTGCACTCGCACATAGGTGTTATTCAAACTCCTAGGCATACATCGCCTTTTCAACAATGTCCAATGGACAACACATATGCATGACGATGCAATGTACATCATGTATGTTTATCAATGATACATTTATCATAAGCATGTCACAATGGCATATATATGTACATGGCTTAATATCAACATGTCATAATTTCATCAAGTACACAACCAACTAGTACTTAGCCCACATAGGGTCTCACAATGACATAGAATCAATTTCTACATTAATATGTTTTTGTGGTTCATCAATTATCACAAGTCCACATTATGGATCCTCATTCTCAAAGTCTTAAGCTTTGGTCAATTATGAAAATTTTAAGTTGAATAACCCTTCAAAACTGTGGCACTCTCAAGAGTTATTACTCAATTTAATTCTTCCACTTGATTATGGATTATGCATGTCTCTAAATTCTTAATTTCCAAAGATGCACCAAGGCATCATTTCATCCCTAAATTTTCTCTAAAAACCGTGGCCTCACTAGGTGTTCAAGGTTTCAATTTCTTTTCATTTTATGCATTAGTTACTTGATACCTAATCACTTAGATTTTATTTCCCACCAAATCAATCCAATCCCTTAGGATCCTAGGCCAAAACCGTGGCATCACCTTAGGGAATTAAACCCTTTAAATTTCCCATTAATTAATTTTAATATTATCATTCAACATTTAATCATATAAGCTTCATTTTATTGTATACAAAAACAATTTATATCCCTAAATTCTAGTCAAAACCGTGGCCTCACATTAGGGTAGGAAACTCCAAATTTTTCATTTAACAACCCTAACATGATCAAACATTTCAACACATCCAACACATTCAAGATCATCAATCAAGCATTAATTCAATTTCAAGAATACATAAATATGCAAAATCACTAAACAAAGTGAGCATACAAAGGTTCCCTCACCACCAATAGTGGTTGAAGTGAGTAGTCTCCCTCTTACCTAAAGGAAGAACACAAAAATGATCTCCTTCTTGCTTCTTGGTAGTTTCGGTTTTGGGGTCCAAAAACCCTAGGAATTTCAAGACAAAGAATCCACATCAATGGTTGAAAAAGAAGAGATCCATGGTCACCAAAGAGACCACGGAACACGAAAATGAAGAGAAAGGAGAAGAAAAATGAAAACTTTACCTTAAAGCTTGAAGCTTTGTCTTGGAAGACAATGGAGGTGAAGATGGATTTTGAAGAAAATCTCTAAATAGGAAATGTAGAGAAGGTTGAGGTGAGTATGGAAATGGTGTTGATGAAGAGAAAAGTGAAGAAAAATCGTTGCTAATGGGGCTGCAATTTTCATATGGAGAGGGGAGAAGAAGAGAGAAAGAAGAGAGAAATGAAGAAGATGAAGTTAGAGAGAGAAAGTGTTATGGTAAAAATGAGGTAATTTAGGTGTTATGCATTAAGTGAGGAGGCAAAAATTTGCCTCCCTTGGCCAAGCATTGCCACGGCAATGGGGAGAGAGCAGGGGGAGATTTTTGGCTTCCCCAACAAGCCAAGGGCATCTTGGTCATTTGTTAGTTAAAGCTTCTCAAAAAAGCTTTGATTAAAATACAATAAATTTGAATTAAAGTGAGTTTGATTAGACTTAAAGTAGATTATATTAGGATGATGTGATAGGATTTTTTAATACATATTATTATCCAATGGACAATTGTTACAGTTGACAGAAGTCAGTATTAATTGTCCGGCGGATAAAATTTACACAACAATTTATTATTTTATCTGTTAAAATTTCTCAGAAACGTGAAAACTCGTAAACTGTGTCCAGCCTCGGGTTTAGTAAGATCCCCTATCGACGTTTCTACAAATCAAGGTTCTTGAGAAAAAAATCTCATTTTTCCAGCTCTGCTCAGTTTACACACAAAATGAGGAATAATATTAAAATATTCTGCATTCTCAAAAAAATCCAGAAAAATTCCCACAAAATACAAATATTAGAAAATGAATATTTATCATAAAATAAATAAAATTTGGGGTGTTACAACTCTCCCCAACAAATAAGAATTTCGTCCTCGAAATTTTCGTACCTTAAAACAATTCTGGGTATTGCTCATTCATCTTGTCTTCCAGTTCCCATGTCACATCTCCAGTTACTTCGTTCCAGATCACTTTCACAAATGAAATGCCTTTCCCTCTGAGTTGCTTCATTCTTCTATCCTCAATCCTTACAAGAGTCGTTTCATAAGTCAAGTTTTCCTTTAATTGTACTGAATCGGGTGCTATGACATGATCAGGACTTGGAATGTATTTTCGAAGTTGTGACACATGAAAAACATTGTGGAGATTTGAAAGAAAATGTGATAAAGCTATTTGGTAAGCAGCAGGACCTATTCGATGAAGAATCTAGTAAGGTCCAAGGAATTTTGGAGTGAGCTTTCTAGATTTGAGAACCCGACTGACCCCAGTTGTAGGCGTGACTTTCAAGAACACATGCTCTCCTTCCTCAAATTCAAGAGGTTTCCTCCTTTTGTCCGCATAGCTCTTTTGTCGACTCTGAGCTGTTCTCATCTTTTCCTGACTCATCTTAACCTTCTCAGTCATCTGTTGAATAAGATCAAGTCCGATGGTAAGTCATTCTCCGTCTTGATACTAACACAAAGGTGTTCGGCATCTTCGTCCATATAGAGCCTCATAGGGTGCCATCCCTATGCTTGAATGGTAACTATTATTGTAGGTAAATTCTACCAATGGTAAAATTTCATCCCAACTTCTGGTCTGCTCTATGGCACAAGCTCTCAGCAAATCTTCCAACGATTGAATTGTTTTCTCCGATTGACCGTCCATCTGCAGATGGTAAGCAGAACTTAGACGTAGCTTTGTCCCCATCGCTTCTTGAAGACTTTGCCAAAATTTTGATGTAAATCTCGGATCTCTGTCAAAAATGATACTTGTAGGCACACCATGCAGTTTGACAATCTCACTAATATACAACTGAGTCAATTTCTCCAATAGATATCTTATGTTAATCGGTAAAAAGTATGCTGGCTTTGTAAGTCGATCCACTATTACCCATATTGAATCACATCCTCTTTTTGTCCTTGGCAATCTAACAACAAAGTCCATGGCAATACTATCCCATTTTCATTCAGGAATAGTCAAGGGTTGTAAAAATCTTGACAGTCTTTGATGTTCAATCTTTGTCTTTTGACAAACTAGATAGGAAGACACGCATCTAGCGATATCTCTCTTCATTCCATGCCACCAAAATAACTTCTTCAAATCTTGGTACATTTTGGTTATTCCAGGATGCATACTCAACTAATTCGTATAAGCATGTTCAAGTATATATTTCTTGAGTTCCTCATCTTTAGGCACACAGACTCTACCTTGAAATCTCAAAATTCCATCGCTTCTTTCTTCTAGTGTTGATACACTGCCCTGCTTTATCAGTTCCCTTTCTTCTTGTAAGAACTTGTCAACCTTCTGCTTTTCTCGGATGTCTTCCATTAAATCATTCGAAATGGTGACCATGTTCATACAGATTTTTCCTGGCATTAGCTTCACAAAAGACCATACGTCTCTAAATTGTTCTATCAAGTTCTGTTCTCTGATCATCATGGTGGAAACACTTATCGTTTTCCTACTTAAGGCATCGACCACAACATTTGCCTTTCTAGGGTGATATTGAAGTTTGAAATCGTAGTCCTTTAGGAATTCTATCCATCTTCGCTACCTCATGTTCAACTCTTTCTGGTCATACAAATACTTTAAGCTCTTGTGATCGCTGAAGACGTTGAACGTTGCTCCATAGAGATAATGTCTCCATATCTTCAAAGCAAATACCACAGCAGCTAACTCCAAGTCATGCGTTGGGTAGTTTTTATCATGTACTCGCAATTGTCTTGAGGCATAAGCCACCACTCTCCCGCCTTGCATAAGAACACAACCCAATCCTTGGTATGAAGCATCACAGTATACTTCAAATGGTTCACTTGGATCAAGTAGAACTAACACTGGTGAAGTAGTTAGTCTCCTTTTCAATTTATGAAAACTCTATTCACAAGCATCCGTCCATTCAAAAGCTTGGTTCTTCCTTATGAGCTGAGTGAGAAGTCTGGAAATCTTAGAAAATCCTTCAATGAATCTTCGGTAATAGCTGCTAATCCAACAAAGCTCCGAATTTCTGTCACCGTCCTTGGCCTTTCCCATTGAAGAATAGCCTTTACCTTCAAAGTATCTACAACAATTCCTTCCTTTGAAATCACATGGCCCAAGAATTTGACTTCATCTAACCAAAACTCACACTTCGATAACTTGGCATACAACTCTTTCTCTTTCAAGGTTTGAAGAACTATACTGAGATGTTCAACATGATCCTCCTGATTTTTCGAATAGATCAAAATATCGTTGATGAAGACAATGACGAACCTGTCCAAATAAGGACGAAAGATTCTATTCATATAATCCATGAAAATAGCAGGTGCATTAGTCACACCAAAAGGCATCATCAGGTACTCGTAGTGTCCATAACGAGTACAAAAATTCGTTTTTGGAATGTCTTCCACTTTTTCTCTGATCTGATGGTAGCCCGATCGCAAATCGATCTTAGAAAACACTGCTGCTCCTTTCAACTGATCCATCAGGTCATCTATCCTTGGCAATGGATACTTGTTCTTGATTGTGACCTTGTTTAATTGACGATAATCCACACATAGTCTCGAAGTACCGTCTTTCTTCCTAATTAGCAATACTGGTGCTCCCCAAGGTGATACACTGGGTCTCACGAATTGCTTCTCCAAGAGCTCTTCTAGTTACTTCTTGAGCTCAACTAGCTCTATAGGCGACATTCAGTAAGGCGCTATGGAAATAGGACCAGCTCCAGGTACAAGATCAATGGCAAATTTAATCTCCCGCTTCGGTGGTAAACCAGGTATATCTTCGGGAAAAACTTCAGGAAATTCTCGAACCACTGAAATTGTGTCCACATCTACCTCATTCTCGACTTTCAAGGAAGATAATAGCACATATCCTCGAGCTCACTCTTTCAAGAAAGCTTGAACTTGGTTGGCCGTCAAAAATCTAGAATTCTCATCCAAAGGGAAAACTATGATTTTTCTAGAACAATCTAATAGGACATGGTTAGAAGATAACCAATCCATTCCTAAGATCACATCTAATTGAGATAATGGCAAACAGATCAAATCAATAGAAAAGATTCAACCTTCAACAATCAATGGACAACTCAAATAGACTTTGGTGGTAAGAACAAGTTTAGCAGTGGGAGTTGAAACAGTCAAATCAAAAGGTAAAGAAGACACAGGTAAATTAAGTCTTTTCACACTGTCATAGGAAATGAAAGAATGAGTTGCACCTGAGTCGTACAGTACAGTTAAAAGATTACCTTCTATGAGACCTTTCCCTTGTATAAGGTCTTCGGATTCGGAGGCTTCAGCACCACTCAGGGTGTAAACCCAACCTCCAGCCTGCGGTTTAGCAGTTCTAGCAGTATTGACGGAAGGTTCTGCCTTAAGTTGATTGCAATCATGAGAAACATGTCCAGGTTTCCCACATCTAAAGCAAATGATCCCTTTGATAGTGTAGTCTCTCGTATAATGCTCCTTCCCGAACTTCATACATCTCGGCATAGTTACCGATGTTTGACCCGCTCTGCCCAGACTTCCTCCAGGACTTCCACTTTGTGGCTTCTGTTGTTGATTTCCAAGTAGTCTGGAATAAGGCTTCTTTTGGTAACGGTTAGCATTGCTGCTTCCTTCACTTTGAGACTGAAAAGGTCCAAAGTTTTTGTTTCTTGCATCACGCGCCTGGTCCAAGTCTTCCACCCGGCGACAAGTGTCAAGTAGTTTCAAAAACTGAGTAATCTTTAAAGTTATGACGACTCTCTTCACGTCATGTCTTAGGCCTTCCTCGAACTTCCGAAACTTCCATGCCTCGTTCGGTTGATGTTGAAAGTAGGTTGAGAACCTCGACAAGCTCTCGAACTTACCAGCATATTCGCTCCCAGTCATATTTCCCTGCCGCAAACCAAGAAATTCTATCTCTTGAGCATGCTTAGCACTTTCTGGGAAATACTTATTCAAGAATCTCTCCTTAAACAATTCCCAATTGATTGCTCGATTTTCAGCCTCCAACAACCTCTGCTCTCCAGTCCACCAATCCTCTGTGTCCCTAATCAGCATGAACGCAGCATAAGTCACTTTTCTATCGTTGGCACAATTCATACCTGTGAATATCTTTTCTAACTCTTTGATCCACAAAGTAGTCTTCTTAGGATCAAACTCTCATTTGAATTGTAGAGGGTTAGTGCGATGAAATTCTGCCAGATTTTAGGCATCAATAGTAGCCTCCAATTGTTGTGCAGTCCTCTCTTGTTGTTGAGCCATTTGTTAGTTTTGTTGTAACATAGTTTTAGCCATCTTCTGAATTGCCTCGATTGCAGCAGTCATGTCTCCTTTGCGAGCCATAATTCTTCTCAGATCAAGCTATACAAAAGACAGAGAAAAGTAAGATGTATCCTTGCAGAATACCAAACATAGAGAATCACACAGCATAAACAAGACAGTCCAAAACCACATGACCCAAAAGAAAACTTAAATCAGGGCTCTGATATCAAGACAGTGTAATGGCCCTTTTTCTTAATGCCGCGAAGAAGGAACGTCACACCATACTACAAAAGAAACGAAATAAATTGTAAAAAATAATAGTTACAGTGATTAATTAAGACCCAATTCATTATTAACACAAGGTTAAATAGTTTGTATTCTTGATAGCGAAATAATTAAACATTGAAATACGTGCTATATTTTTTTGTGTGATAAAAGAAATAAGAATATATACAGATACCATAAAATCAACATAAACTAAAATCCATACATTCACAATTCATATATATATATATTACATGCATTAGCCTGTTTAATTACAACATGGATTACAAAAAAAGCAAAAGATGTACTCACTCGAAAGATACAAATATACACCCAGTAAATACGGCAAAATATCAGGCTTCCCCAAAAAGATAAATGGTTAGTCATCAGTAGCCACCTATAGTATCAGCCCCTATGACTGACGAGAAGGGACCGCAGACGGGTCCTCCTCAGGGTCCTCTTCATCCGATGAAATTGCCATCAGAGAGACTGAATTTCGGGCAGAAGCCCGAGCAGTGGAGAGGAATGAATCTTCCTATGGGGTGTAGTATAGATCATCCCATAGATCTCTAACTGGCAGGTAGAACTCCAGGTGGACAAAAGTAGTGAAATCAAAAATAGGCGTGTCATAGCAGCCCCACGCCAACGAGATAGTCAGCTCCCTGTGATAAATGCACCGGTCAGTGCTCAAGTTGATGTGCTAGTAGTCGGGCCCTCCATAGAAGGTCATACGGGCATACCCCAAAAATCGACGTGGACGTGATGTCATCCTCAGCAAGCTCTAGTCCAGATATGGCCAGAAGCCCAGAAACTCAGGTGTTTCCTTTTCCTCCTCACGAACGTCTTCTCAGTAGCACACAATCTGACAAAAATGTAGAAAATACAGGAAATATAGAAAATACAGAAAGATATGAGACACCCAGCTTTCAGTACCAAAATGGTAGCAAGAAAATAGAACAGCGTTGGACGCCCAAATATAAACACAATTCATATATCCAATTACAGTAATACTTAAAATTAATAGTAAGAGCAGAAAAATCATAAATAACAGTAAGTATCATCAATAACAGGCAAACAAGCAACATCAACATTTCCAAACAATCAAATGATTATTGCAGTAATAATAACAGATACTTTTCATAATTATAAATGCTCATGCTCAATGAATTACGAGACTGACAATTCACAATGCAAATGGTACCAAAATTTCTACTCCATGGAGGTAGACATAAACATTTTCAGAGTGAAAGATCAAGGAGTTATGCCAGTATCTCGTTAGCCTTAAAAATAGTGTGCTCATCTCATAAAAATATTTGCGCAATATGGCTTATACATGGCACCTCAACAGTTGATCACAATATAAGACAGCGTCTCAGTTCGGATCGTCGGTGTGTTTGCATCGGTCTATCCTACGGCCCCAGTGAAGCTACCACTGTCTATTGTGAGACACCCACACCCCGACTCCCCCAAGGCCAACCACTATGACCCTACGCTTAGTCTACTCGCACCTGCACATAGGTGTTATTCAAACTCCTAGGCATACATCGCCTTTTCAACAATGTCTAACGGACAACACATATGCATGACGACGCAATGTACATCATGTATGTTTATCAATGATACATTTATCATAAGTATACCACAATGGCATATATATGTGCATGGCTCAATATCAACATGTCATAATTTCATCAAGTACACAACCAATAAGTACTTAGCCCACATAGGGTCTCACTATGACATAGAATCAATTTCTACATTAATATGTTTTCGTGGTTCATCAATTATCACAAGTCCACATTATGGATCCTCATTCTCAAAGTCTAAAGCTTTGGTCAATTATGAAAATTTTAAGTTGAATAACCCTTCAAAACTGTGGCACTCTCAAGAGTTATTAGTCAATTTAATTCTTCCACTTGATTATGGATTATACATGTCTCTAAATTCTTACTTTCCAACGATGCACCAAGGCATCATTTCAACCCTAAATTTTCTCTAAAAACCGTGGCCTCACTAAGTGTTCAAGGTTCCAATTTCTTTTTGTAACACCCCTTTGGAGGATGTCACACATAAAAGAAAATAAAAGAAATAGAAATAAAATCTACCCAAGTTGTGAAACGTTTATTACATACTATTACGGGTTGTAAAATAATTCTTGATACGTAAATATGATATAGAAAGATAATGCGGAAATACGAAATAAAAAAAAAAAACATCATTACCGATAATATACATATGATTTAAGTTATAAGATGTACAAGTAATTCACAACTAAGACTACAAATATTTAAACAAAAACAAAGAAGGAAAGCAATAAAAGAGTTAATATATACGTACATACGCCGACGCGCCCAAAAAAAACATCATGGTTATTTAATCCTCCGATGGATCACTCTCAAAGATGAAAATGATCATCGAGATAGATATCCCTGATGTCTCGACACACGGCGATAACGGGATCGCGCGCAATGATACGATGCTTATCTCACTAGGCTCGGGGTTTTCAAGACCCCGGTGACGCCTAATGGATAAGGGTAACTCTAAATGCGTAAAAAGTGTGTGGTCATGAATCAGCTCTCCATCAAAACGTTGACGTAGAATCACGGCCACACGTCCCGCATACGTCACGCATCACGATCGCCTCGTAGATGCCAAGCCGAGAACTCCCATGAAATACTAGCTCTACGAACCCCAAAAATCCTCGGTGTCGCCATCCCACACAATCAATCCAAGGGTATGGATGATCGGGATGGTTCTTGATCGTAAACCGATCGTCCGCTTCGCCGATCTTCCTCCTCCTCGGGTACAAGATCTCAATAGGCTGATCCTCTTCCTCGAAGTCTTTACCGCGTAAAATAAATAAACAGAAAATACATATAACAAAGAGGTAAGACAACATAAAATCATCACAACATGGCCAATAAGAAGACGACAAACAACATATATACAGCTTCATGCATTACAAAATACTATAACAAAAAAGAATAACAAATTAGAGTAAGATTTAGATATCATAACAACATATCACATCACGTATAAAACATCACGTATAAAATAAGGAAGATAAGAATAAACAGATAAGATATAATAACCAAATATAGTAACAAGAATCAGATAAAATAAACAAATAAAATATAGATAAACAAGAAATAGATACGATGGAAATAAATAAACATAGAGATAAATACCAATATGACAAAACCCTACTCCATGGAGCTAAAGAAAACACAAGTATCGTAGAGCGGAATGACTCGTAAAATCTATTAGTACCACGGCTGCCCAACCAACTATTGCGCGGTCACACGTTATGCCTATAGCCCCACGACACAGAATCCATCATCCAGGCGTGGTGTAGTTCACTGGTCTCACGTTGTGGCACTACAGCAAATGTACTACTAGATTTCACAAATCTCGATTAAATATAGTGCGTGTCGAGTACCATAGTGTGCTATCGGTTTACCACGGCCCAAATGGAGCTACCAACTCATCCACATGTGGGATCCCGTACACTAAAGTCTCCAAGTTCATTAGAACAATGAACCACACTACGTTTATCGCATCGACAACACGATGTGATTCGTCTCGTCAACCAATCCACCAAAAACTTGGCACACATAAATAGAAAGCCTGTACGGGTTCATATTTTCCCGACAGCAGATAAACTCTCAAAAGCCTGTACGGGTTCACATTTTCCCGACA
The DNA here is from genome assembly GCA_029884605.1 of Ormosia emarginata. NCBI lineage: Eukaryota > Viridiplantae > Streptophyta > Magnoliopsida > Fabales > Fabaceae > Ormosia > Ormosia emarginata. The sequence continues at coordinate 25,538,922 of JAQQTP010000074.1, read as the reverse complement.
GCAGATAAACTCTCAAAAGCCTGTACGGGTTCACATTTTCCCGACAGCGAAAGATCCTCAAAATAATCTGTACGGGTTCACATTTTCCCGACAAATAAAGATTCTCAAAAATAATCTGTACGGGTTCACATTTTCCCGACAAAGATAAAATAAATATAGTAACGGTCAATCGCGTAGAAATTTTATCGCGTTTTCATAATTCCGTCGTTTTTACAAACGTTTAAAAATCGGGTAAAGATATTTTTCTATTTTTAAAATCGCGTAGCATTTTTAATACGTTTTCTCAATCGCGTAGGATTTTCAAATCATTTTCTTATTCGAATGCCTTTAAAATTACTCTTTAAACAAAACAGTAAATAGTACTTAGTACATTTAAACTACGTAGAATAATTTTTCATACCGCATAATTGTTTTTGAATATTTTTGCTATCTTATTGGTTCATTTTTACTAAAAATTGACAAGATTTTGTTTAAAAATCATAATAATGGTTTACTAAATTTTTCCATAAAATTTCCATTTACCTAATTTTTTTAACCATATCATTTAATTCTCTTTGAAATCTCTAACATGCTTCAAAACCTAAAGTGAGCTATATGTTAGAAAATTTCTCAAAATTACTCAGTATTTTACTTCCTAATGATAAAATTATTAGTTTTAATCCTTTAAGCTTAATTCTACTCAATTTGTTTCTTCAAAAACCATTATAGAAAATTTCTTCTTAACTTGTATTGTCTCTTTTTATTGAAAAAGGTTTGGAATCAAGTTTTAGAAATCATGATTACCTATAGTGGCATGTTGGCCAAATTTCGTAAAACCCTTTCATTTGATTTCTAAAATGTCTTTCACCTTTCAAATCATATCAAATGTATTATATTGTCTAAGTTCATTAAATCATATTAGAAAATAGTTAGCAAGAATCAATTTAATCCTTTAGGCATGTTGGCCCAAAATACTAAGTCTTTACCATTTGATTTCTAAATTCATTTTCTTTGATCAAATCAATTTGAAACCTTCTTAATTCTCCTAGGTTAATTAAGTTACACTTTAGAAAAATTAAGAGAACATTTTGGTCCTCACAATTTGTCATTGCCGTGAGCTTGTGGATTGTGCTCTTTGGAACACTCATGCAATTTTTGAACATGTTATTCACATCCTATACATTATCATACAATTCTAACACATGCATTGTATTTTCTAACACATGCAATATATTTTCTAACACCTAAACCTAAATTAAAGCTTATAGACATGCAATCAAAAGCTAATAGACATGCAAAATTATTACAATCACCAAACAAATAAGCTACTAACAAATACCACATAAACTACTAGCAAACATAAAAATTAACACATACACACCAAACAAAGACAACACCACCGAATCCTTATGGATTCTTCAAACATTACAAGTCATTCCATCTTCTTACCACCACCAAGGGATGATAAGAATTGTCTTCCTCTTACCTTAAATGAAGACAAATGATATGCTTTCACACCTCCTAGGGTTCGATTTTCACCTTCAAAAATACCTAGAAATCTCAAACAAAATTTACATGTTACTAACCATGAAAAAGAAGCTAAACCATGGAGAAATCATGGCTTAGAACTTTGAAAAAGAAGAGAGAAAGGAAAAACATGATATTTCACCTTCTAGGTAAAATTTTCAAGGTTGGTTTCCAAGCCCTAAATGGAAGATTTTGAAGAAACTCCCAACTAGAAAGGTTCTTAGAATAGTGTTTAGGTTAAGAAAACTTGGTTAGAAAAATTTTTGGATGGTTGGATGGTCAAGAATGGCTCTTGGCCGAATGGTAGGAGAAAAGAACAACAATGGTGGCTAGGGTTCTTGGAAGAGAGAGAAGAGAGAAAAGTGATGAAGATGAAGTGTTATTTTGGCCTTCTCACTCCTTCTTGGCCGTAGCCATCAAGTGGCAAGGGATGTGCATGGATTTGGCTTCATCCAAGCCATAGATTGCATCAAAGGCTAGGATTAAATCTTGCTTAACAAGCTTGATTCCTATTGGTTCTCCTTGATGACTCACATGCCGAGTCACACAAAGGTATTTAATTCTCTCACGAGTCAGTCACTAGCCGAGTCACTGCTCGAAAGTTCTACCGCTAACTATGATTAATTAAGCTACCGATCAAACCGCTCACTAATTATGGGTCCCGCAAAAATATTTTTTCTGTCCATCATTACTAAATTATACCGACTAATAAAATAATATTATAATAATATAAAATTATTTTATTTGACAGCTTAAATCCTAAAAATTAAAAGATTATTTTTAGTCTCATTCAATCGGGTTAAGTAAGATCCCCCAATTCTAAATAATAAAATAAGATTTCCCGGCCCGAAAAATATTATTTTCCCGCTTCTGAGAAAATCACACAAAAAGTCCATATAAAATCACAGACATTATTATCTGGGCATTAAATCAAGTGGAAAACAATTAAAAATAGCAAAAAAAAAAAAAACAAGACGTCGGGACGTAACGGTCATTTTCCCATTTTTTCCCACAACGTAGGTAATCGTCCAAAACGTTCAAATAAAATATCCAAGAAGATATATAGTCAGTATATCTTTCAAAAAAATTAAAACAAGAGTTCGTAAAAAAATTTTATTTTACCGTCTCAAGCAAATTACGTAAAACGATCAAATAAAATTTGAGCCTCAGATATCGTAATTGTTTTCATACGTAAATCGAGAACAAGAAAATAGGGACACAAATGTCATTCACACAAAAGCATGAAAAACAAAGAAACAAGACATTCAATATTTTCTAAAAATCGCGTTACAACACTCCCAACAAATAAAAATTTCGTCCTCGAAATTCGTTGTTCATCAAAACAAATAAGGATATTGATCCTTCATTTTATCTTCCAGCCTCCCAGGTAGCTTCACCCGTCACATCATTCCATATGACTTTCACTAGCTCAATCATCTTCCTCGAGTCGCTTTACCTTTTTCGTCCTCTATTCCGACAGTAAAGTTTCGTAAGTCGATTCTCCTTTAATCGTACGTCATCCGGGTTGTATAACATGTGTCTGATCTGTATATACTTCCGTAATCGAGACACATGAAACACGTCATGCAAATTGATAGAAAAGGCGGCAAAGCAATCTGATATGCTACAGACCTATACGTCGATAATCCGATATGGTCCAATGAATTTAGGAGTAAGCTTCTTAGACTTAATCACTCTTCCGACACCACCGTAGGAGTAACTCTTAGAAATACATGCTCACCCTCCTTAAACTCAAGAGATCGTCTCGTTTGTCCGCATAACTCTTCTGTCTCGCTTTGCGTCGTTCTCATCTTCTCTTGTATCATCTTTACCTTTCTCGTTGTTTGTTGCACAAGATCCGGTCCAATAGTCATACTCTCCCCATCTTGATACCAACACAACGGTGTTCGACATCGCCTTCCATACAATGCCTCATAAGGTGCCATTCCGATGCTTGCGTGAAAGCTATTGTTGTAGGTGAATTCTATCAAAGATAAAAATTCATCCCAACTTCCTCGTTGTTCTAAACACAAGCACGCAATAGATCCTCCAAAGACTGTATAGTTCTCTCTCGTCTCGACCATCCGTCTCATGCGATGATACGCCGAACTCAATCGTAACTTGGTTCCCATAGCTTCTTGCAGACTTCGCCAAAATCTTGACGTAAACCTCGATCTCCGTCGTAAACTATACATGTAGGCACTCCATGTAATCCGACAATCTCACCGATGTACAACTCAAGGGTTAATCTTTCCAATGAATATTTAATATTGATTGGTAAGAAATGAGCCGATTTCGTAAGTCTATCGACTATAACCCATATCGAATCATGACCTTTCCTTGTCTTTGGCAAACCAAGAACGAAATCCATAGAAATACCGTCCCATTTCCATTCTCGGGAATCGATAATGGTTGCAACATCCCAAATGGTCTTTGGTGTTCAACTTTCATTTTTGACAAACTAGGCAAGTTGACACGCATCTAACCACATCACCCTTCATTCCATGCCACCAGAATAACTTCTTCAAGTCTTGGTACATCTTTGTTATGCCCGGATGCATACTTAATAGACTAGTATGGGCATGTTCCACAATATATTGCCTCGCTCTCTGGCCACGAGGAATACAGATTCTACCCCGAAACCTCAAAATTCCATCGCTCCTTCTTTGAACTCTACCGTCTCGTCTTGCTTCATTTGCTCCCTTATTCCTTGCAAAAATTTATCGGCATTTTGCTTTTCCCTTATGTCTTCCATCACTCGCTTGAGATAGTAACCATATTCATACGTATCTTTCCCTTTTTCAACTCAACAAATGACCACTCATCTCTAAATTGTTCAATGAGCTCCTTTTCTTTGATCATCGCCGCAGTAAACACCGATAATCTTTCTACTCAAGGCATCGGCCACGACATTCGCCTTACCAGGGTGGTACAAAAGTTGAAAATCGTAATCGTTCGTAAATTCTAACCATCTTCGCCGCCTCATATTCAGCTCTCCTTCCGATCGTACAAGTACTTCAAACTCTTGTGATCACCGAAGATGTTGAACGTTGCTCCATAGAGAAAATGTCTCCATATCTTCAAAGCAAAAACTACCGCAGCCAATTCCAAATCATGCGTAGGATAATTCTTCTCATGAACCTTCAATTGTCGAGAAGCATATGCCACCACATTCCGGTCTTGCATCAACACGCATCCTAGTCCTTGATAAGAAGCGTCACAATACACATCGAAAGATTTCTTCGAATCTGTAGGATCAACACCTGGCAGCTTGTTAACCTCTTCTTCAACTCTTGAAAACTCGGCTTCACGCTCTTCCGTCCATTCAAAAGCTTGACTTTTCCTCGTCGCCTGTGTGTAAGTGGTCCAAAGAATCTTGGAAAAACCTTCGATAAATCTCCGATAATAACCAACAAGTCCAACAAAACTTCGAACTTCATCGTCTTGTCTTTCCCACCGTAAAACAGCTCCACTTTCGATGGGTCCACCGCAATACCTTCTTTAGAAATTACGTGACCAAGAAATTGGACTTCTTCCAACCGAACTCACACTTAGCCAATTTCGCATACAACCGCTTCTCCTCAAAATCAAGAACAACATTCGATGTTCAAGATGCTCTTCCTTCGATCGAGAATAGATCGAATGTCATCGATAAAGACAACGACAAATCTGTCTAGATATGGACGAAATATCCTGCTCATATAATCCATAAATATGGCAGAGCATTCGTCACCCCGAATGGCATTACCTCGATACTCATAATGTCCATAACGAGTTCGAAAAGCGCCTTCGCACATCTTCCCCTCTTACACGAATCCGGTGATAACCCGATCGCAGATCTATCTTGGAAAATATCACAGCTCCTCTCAATTGATCCATCAAATCGTCGATTCTTGGAAGCGGATATTTATTCTTGATAGTCACCTTGTTCAATCGCCGATAGTCCACACAAAGTCGTGAAGTTCCATCCTTCTTCTTAACCAAAAGCACCGGCGCACCCCATGGGGAAACGCTAGGTCGTACAAATTCTTTCTCCAACAGCTTCCACCAATTGCTTTTTCAGCTCCCCAACTCTACCGGCGACATACGATACGGCACCGAGATAGGACCTGTTCCCGTACTAAATCAATTGAGAACTCGATCTCCCGCTCAAAGCGAAACCAGTGCACGCCTTCAGAAAACATCCTAAAATCATTGACAACAGGAATAGTATTCACATCCTTCTCATTCTTAACTTCTAGAGAAGACAATACCGTATATCCCCGCGCTCCATCTCTCAACAAAGACTTGACCTTAACAAATAGCTTAAGAATCCAGACTCTTCTTCCTTAGGAAAACTATAGTTTTCTTTGCACAATCTATAAGGATATGGTTAGAACATAACCACCATCCCTAAGATTACATCTATCTCAATAAGAGGCAAACAAATCAAATTGACCAAAACAAACGGCCCTTCACAACAATAGACAATCCAAACAGATCTTAGAAGTAACTACAGTTTAGCAAGGCATGATACACTCAACTTAACATTCGTAGAAGACACAGTAACTTCAAATTTCCTTTCCACACAATCATAGGCAATAAACGAGTGTGTAGCACCCGAGTCATACACACGTCCGAAGGTTACCTCCAATGTCACCTTCTCCTTGAATAAGGTCATCGATTGAGAAACTTCAGATCCCATCATTGTATACACTCGCCCTCCGCATCTCGGTTGAGTATTTCCGCATTTTTGCCGATTAGCTCTAACATGACGAATGTTGAGTTTCTTCTCCGTCGAGTACAATCCTTCGACATATGTCCAGGCCGTCCACAATTAAAACAGACGCTTCCTTGATTGTACAACTGAGATATATGGCCCTTCTTACCACATTTAAAACACGTCGGCGTAAACACCACTCTCTCGTCCCGCTCCACCACTAGGTACACTCCCTCCAACCGGCGGTCGCCGAGTCCGACTTCCTTGTGGTCTAGAATACGCTTACGCAGAAACCGATTTGTATTGCTACCTCCACCTCTTTGAAACCTTGTCGGCCCAAAGTTCCGATTCCTCCGATCTCGCGACGGTTCAAGCTCCTCAAGTCGCGCACATGCGTCTACCAAAGTATGAAAATGATTCATATTCGAGATATTACTCCTCGCTTCAATTCCACTCTCAATCCGACTCAAACTTCCGACATTTCCATACCTCATCTTGTCGATTTTGAGCATAATCCGAAAATTGAGACAAACTTTCAAATTTTGTGGCGTACTCATTCACCGTCATATTTCCCCGTCGCAACCCAAGAAATTCCATCTCCTTGGCATGCCTAGCACTTGCAGAAAATATTTATCCGAAAAGTATTAGAAAACACTTCCTGTGTGATCTCACCCTTCACTTGCAACACTCGGCGATTCCTCTCCACCAATGTTCTCAGCATCTCCTCTCAGATGAAGACAAAGATAAGTTACTTTCTTTTCATCTCAGCATCTCATCCCCTCAAAGATTCTCTCTAAATCTTGCATCCACCGACTCGCTTTCTCCGATCCACCTCGCCTCTAAATCCGTGGCGGATTATGGCGCCTAAATTCGATAAATTTAGGGCATCACCGTAGCATCTTGTCGTTGAGTCGCTTCTCAAATTTTGTCGAGTAATCACTTCACCATCCGCCGCATAGCTTCAAGAAGAACCAACATCGGTCCTCAACACGATTCACGTTAGCACGTCCTCCGCTCTCTACCAGCCATCTTCTTTCTTCAAACATAACAAAACAAAGTTAGATACATCCTTCTAGATATTTCCGAAAGGATATAAATCACAAAGATTACAGAGGATCACACAAAGACAAACAAAAACAGACCCAACCACAACCCCAAAAGACTCTAACTTGGGCTCGATACTAACTAATGTAACACCCTTTGGAGGATGTCACACATAAAAGAAAAAAATAAAAGAAATAGAAATAAAATCTACCCAAGTTGTGAAACGTTTATTACATACTATTACGGGTTGTAAAATAATTCTTGATAAAATGTAAATATGATATAGAAAGATAATGCGGAAATACGAAATAAAAAAAAAAACATCATTACCGATAATATACATATGATTTAAGTTATAAGTCAGTACAAGTAATTCACAACTAAGACTACAAATATTTAAACAAAAACAAGAAGGAAAGCAATAAAAGAGTTAATATATACGTACATATACCGACGCGCTAAAAAAATCATGGTTATCTAATCCTCCGATGGATCACTCTCAAGATGAAAATGATCATCGAGATAGATATCCCTGATGTCTCGACACACGGCGATAACGGATCGCGCAATGATACGATGCTTATCTCACTAGGCTCGTGGTTTTCAAGACCCCAAAGTGACGCCTAATGGATAAGGGTAACTCTAAATGCGTAAAAGTGTTGTGGTCATGACAGCTCTCCATCAAAACGTTGACGTAGAATCACGGCCACACGTCCCGCATACGTCACGATTCACGATCGCCTCGTAGATGCCAAGCTAGCGAACTCCCATGAAATACTAGCTCTACGAACCCCAAAAATCTCGGGTGTCGCCATCCCACACAATCAATCCAAAGGATATGGATGATCGGATGGTTCTTGATCGTAAACCGATCGTCCGTCATTGATCTTCCTCCTCCTCGGGTACAAGATCTCAATAGGCTGATCCTCTTCCTCAAGTCTTTACCGCGTAAAATAAATAAACAGAAAATACATATAACAAAGAGGTAAGACAACATAAAATCATCACAACATGGCCAATAAGAAGACGACAAACAACATATATACAAGCTTCATGCATTACAAAATACTATAACAAAAAGAATAACAAATTAGAGTAAGATTTAGATATCATAACAACATATCACATCACGTATAAAACATCACGTATAAAATAAGAAAAGATAAGAATAAACAGATAAGATATAATAACCAAATATAGTAACAAGAACTGATAAAATAAACAAATAAAATATAGATAAACAAGAAATAGATACGATGGAAATAAATAAACATAGAGATAAATACCAATATGACAAAACCCTACTCCATGGAGCTAAAGAAAACACAAGTATCGTAGAGAGCGGAATGACTCGTAAAATCTATTAGTACCACGGCTGCCCAACCAACTATTGCGCGCCACACGTTATGCCTATAGCCCCACGACACAGAATCCATCATCCAGCGTGGTGTAGTTCACTTGCCTCACGTTGTGGCACTACAGTAAATGTACTACTAGATTTCACAAATCTCGATTAAATATAGTGCGTGTCGAGTACCATAGTGTGCTATCGGTTTACCACGGCCCAAATGAGCTACCAACCGTCCACATGTGGGATCCCGTACACTAAAGTCTCCAAGTTCATTAGAACAATGAACCACACTACGTTTATCGCATCGACAACACGATGTGATTCGTCCTCACAACCAATCCACCAAAAACTTGGCACACATAAATAGAAAGCCCGTACGGGTTCACATTTTCCCGACAAAGCAGATAAACTCTCAAAAGCCTCGTACGGGTTCACATTTTCCCGACAAAATAAACTCTCAAAAGCTCAGACGGGTTCACATTTTCCCGACAAATAAAGATCCTCAAAATAATCAGACGGGTTCACATTTTCCCGACAAATAAAGATCTCAAAAATAATCAGACGGGTTCACATTTTCCCGACAAAGATAAAATAAATATAGTAACGGTCAATCGCGTAGAAATTTTATCGCGTTTCATAATTCCGTCGTTTTTACAAACGTTTAAAAATCGGGTAAAGATATTTTTCTATTTTTAAAATCGCGTAGCATTTTTAATACGCTTTCTCAATCGCGTAGGATTTTCAAATCATTTTCTTATTCGAATGCCTTTAAAATTACTGTTTAAACAAAATGTAAATAGTACTTAGTACATTTAAACTACGTAGAATAATTTTTCATACCGCATACTGTCTTTTGAATATTTTTGCTATCTTATTGGTTCATTTTTACTAAAAATTGACAAGATTTTGTTTAAAAATCATAATAATGGTTTACTAAATTTTTCCATAAAATTTCCATTTACCTAATTTTTTTAACCATATCATTTAATTCTTTTTGAAATCTCTAACATGCTTCAAAACCTAAAGTGAGCTATATGTTAGAAAATTTCTCAAAATTACCGTATTTTTACTTCCTAATGATAAAATTATTAGTTTTAATCCTTTAAGCTTAATTCTACTCAATTTGTTTCTTCAAAAACCATTATAGAAAATTTCTTCTTAACTTGTATTGTCTCTTTTTGATTGAAAAAGGTTTGGAATCAAGTTTTAGAAATCATGATTACCTATAGTGGCATGTTGGCCAAATTTCGTAAAACCCTTTCATTTGATTTCTAAAATGTCTTTCACCTTTCAAATCATATCAAATGTATTATATTGTCTAAGTTCATTAAATCATATTAGAAAATAGTTAGCAAGAATCAATTTAATCCTTTAGGCATGTTGGCCCAAAATACTAAGTCTTTACCATTTGATTTCTAAATTCATTTTCTTTGATCAAATCAATTTGAAACCTTCTTAATTCTCCTAGGTTAATTAAGTTACACTTTAGAAAAATTAAGAGAACATTTTGGTCCTCACAATTTGTCATTGCCGTGAGCTTGTGGATTGTGCTCTTTGGAACACTCATGCAATTTTTGAACATGTTATTCACATCCTATACATTATCATACAATTCTAACACATGCATTGTATTTTCTAACACATGCAATATATTTTCTAACACCTAAACCTAAATTAAAGCTTATAGACATGCAATCAAAAGCTAATAGACATGCAAAATTATTACAATCACCAAACAAATAAGCTACTAACAAATACCACATAAACTACTAGCAAACATAAAAATTAACACATACACACCAAACAAAGACAACACCACCGAATCCTTATGGATTCTTCAAACATTACAAGTCATTCCATCTTCTTACCACCACCAAGGGATGATAAGAATTGTCTTCCTCTTACCTTAAATGAAGACAAATGATATGCTTTCACACCTCCTAGGGTTCGGTTTTCACCTTCAAAAATACCTAGAAATCTCAAACAAAATTTACATGTTACTAACCATGAAAAAGAAGCTAAACCATGGAGAAATCATGGCTTAGAACTTTGAAAAAGAAGAGAGAAGGGAAAACATGATATTTCACCTTCTAGGTAAAATTTTCAAGGTTGGTTTCCAAGCCCTAAATGGAAGATTTTGAAGAAACTCCCAACTAGAAAGGTTCTTAGAATAGTGTTTAGGTTAAGAAAACTTGGTTAGAAAAATTTTTGGATGGTTGGATGGTCAAGAATGGCTCTTGGCCGAATGGTAGGAGAAAAGAACAACAATGGTGGCTAGGGTTCTTGGAAGAGAGAGAAGAGAGAAAAGTGATGAAGATGAAGTGTTATTTTGGCCTTCTCACTCCTCTTGGCCGTAGCCATCAAGTGGCAAGGATGTGCATGGATTTGGCTTCATCCAAGCCATAGATGCATCAAAGGCTAGGATTAAATCTTGCTTAACAAGCTTGATTCCTATTGGTTCTCCTTGATGACTCACATGCCGAGTCACACAAAGGTATTTAATTCTCTCATTGAGTCACCAGTCCGAGTCACTGCTCGAAAGTTCTACCGCTAACTGCGGATTAATTAAGCTACCGATCTAACCGTTTCGCTAATTGTGGGTCCCGCAAAATATTTTTTTCGTCCATCATCACTAAATTATACCGACTAATAAAATAATATTATAATAATATAAAATTATTTTATTTGACAAGCTTAAATCCTAAAAATTAAAAGATTATTTTTAGTCTCATTCAGACCTAAGTTTAGTAAGATCCCCCAATTCTAAATAATAAAATAAGATTTTCCCTACCCGAAAAATATTATTTTCCCGCCGAGCAAATCACACAAAAAGTCCATATAAAATCACAGACAAGATATTATCTGACATTAAATCAAGTAGAAAACAATTAAAAATAAGAAAACAAATAAAAAAAGACGTCGGGACGTAACGGTCATTTTCCCATTTTTTCCCACAACGTAGGTAATCGTCCAAAACGTTCAAATAAAATATCCAAAGAAGATTATATAGTCAGATATCTTTCAAAAAATTAAAACAAGAATTCGTAAAAAATTTTATTTTACCGTCTCAAGCAAATTACGTAAAACGATCAAATAAAATTTGAGCCAAGATATCGTAATTGTTTTCATACGTAAATCGAGAACAAGAAAATAGGGACACAACGGTCATTCACACAAAAGCATGAAAAACAAAGAAACAAGACATTCGTAATATTTTCTAAAAATTGGGGCGTTACAACACTCCCCAACAAATAAAAATTTCGTCCTCGAAATTGTTGTTCATCAAAACAAATGAGGATATTGATCCTTCATTTTATCTTCCAGCCCCAGTAGCTCACCCGTCACATCATTCCATATGACTTTCACTAGCTCAATCATCTTCCCTCGAAGTTGCTTTACCTTTTTCGTCCCTATTCGACAGTAAAGTTTCGTAAGTCGATTCTCCTTCAACCGACGTCATCCGGGTCAGTATAACATGTGTCGGATCCGGTATATACTTCCGTAATCGAGACACATGAAACACGTCATGCAAATTCGATAGAAAAGGCGGCAAAGCAATCTGATATGCTACAGACCTATACGTCGATAATCCGATATGGTCCAATGAATTTAGGAGTAAGCTTCTTAGACTTAATCACTCTTCCGACACCAAATCCGTAGGAGTAACTCTTAAAATACATGCTCACCCTCCTTAAACTCAAGAGATCGTCTTCGTTTGTCCGCATAACTCTTCCGCCCGCTTTGCGCGTTCTCATCTTCTCTTGTATCATCTTTACCTTTTCTCGTTGTTTGTTGCACAAGATCCGGTCCAATAGTCATACTCTCCCCATCTTGATACCAACACAACGGTGTTCGACATCGCTCTTCCATACAATGCCTCATAAGGTGCCATTCCGATGCTTGCGTGAAAGCTATTGTTGTAGGTGAATTCTATCAAAGATAAAAATTCATCCCAACTTCCTCGTTGTTCCAAAACACAAGCACGCAATAATCCTCCAAAGACTGTATAGTTCTCTCTCGTCTGACCATCCGTCTCATGGATGATACGCCGAACTCAATCGTAACTTGGTTCCCATAGCTTCTTGCAGACTTCGCCAAAATCTTGACGTAAACCTGATCTCTGTCGAAACTATACATGTAGGCACTCCATGTAATCCGACAATCTCGCCGATGTACAATCAAGTTAATCTTTCCAATGAATATTTAATATTGATTGGTAAGAAATGAGTGCCGATTTCGTAAGTCTATCGACTATAACCCATATCGAATCATGACCTTTCCTTGTCTTTGGCAAACCAAGAACGAAATCCATAGAAATGTCGTCCCATTTCCATTCTCGGAATCGATAATGGTTGCAACATCCCAAATGGTCTTTGGTGTTCAACTTTCGATTTTTGACAAACTAGGCAAGTTGACACGCATCTAACCACATCACCCTTCATTCCATGCCACCAGAATAACTTCTTCAAGTCTTGGTACATCTTTGTTATGCCCGGATGCATACTTAATAGACTAGTATGGGCATGTTCCACAATATATTGCCTCAGCTCCTGGCCACGAGGAATACAGATTCTACCCCGAAACCTCAAAATTCCATCGCTCCTTCTTTGAACTCTACCGTCTCGTCTTGCTTCATTTGCTCCCTTATTCCTTGCAAAAATTTATCGGCATTTTGCTTTTCCCTTATGTCTTCCATCACCGCTTGAGATAGTAACCATATTCATACGTATCTTTCCCTAAGCTTCAACTCAACAAATGACCACTCATCTCTAAATTGTTCAATGAGCTCCTTTTCTTTGATCATCGCCGCAAAACACCGATAATCTTTCTACTCAAGGCATCGGCCACGACATTCGCCTTACCAGGTGGTACAAAAGTTGAAAATCGTAATCGTTCATAAATTCTAACCATCTTCGCTGCCTCATATTCAGCTCCTTCTGATCGTACAAGTACTTCAAACTCTTGTGATCACTGAAGATGTTGAACGTTGCTCCATAGAGAAAATGTCTCCATATCTTCAAAGCAAAAACCACCGCAGCCAATTCCAAATCATGCGTAGGATAATTCTTCTCATGAACCTTCAATTGTCGAGAAGCATATGCCACCACATTCCCGCCTTGCATCAACACGCATCCTAGTCCTTGATAAGAAGCGTCACAATACACATCGAAAGATTTCTTCGAATCTGTAGGATCAACACCTGCAGCAGCTTGTTAACCTCTTCTTCAACTCTTGAAAACTCGGCTTCACGCTCTTCCGTCCATTCAAAAGCTTGACTTTTCCTCGTCGCCTGTGTAAGTGGTCCAAAGAATCTTGGAAAACCTTCGATAAATCTCCGATAATAATAACCAAGAAGTCCAACAAAACTTCGAACTTCATTATCGTCTTAGTCTTTCCCATTGTAAAACAAGCTTCCACTTTCGATGGGTCCACCGCAATACCTTCTTTAGAAATTACGTGACCAAGAAATTGACTTCTTCCAACCAGAACTCACACTTAGCCAATTTCGCATACAAATGCTTCTCCTCAAAATCAAGAACAACATTCAGATGTTCAAAGATGCTCTTCCTTCGATCGAGAATAGATCGAATGTCATCGATAAAGACAACGACAAATCTGTCTAGATATGGACGAAATATCCTGTTCATATAATCCATAAATATGGCAGAGCATTCGTCACCCCGAATGGCATTACCCGATACTCATAATGTCCATAACGAGTTCGAAAAGCGCCTTCGCACATCTTCCCCTCTTACACGAATCGGTGATAACCCGATCGCAGATCTATCTTGGAAAATATCACAGCTCCTCTCAATTGATCCATCAAATCGTCGATTCTTGGAAGTGGATATTTATTCTTGATAGTCACCTTGTTCAACTGCCGATAGTCCACACAAAGTCGTGAAGTTCCATCCTTCTTCTTAACCAAAAGCACCGGCGCACCCCACGGGGAAACGCTAGGTCGTACAAATTCTTTCTCCAACAGCTTCCACCAATTGCTTTTTCAGCTCCCCCAACTCTACCGGCGACATACGATACGGTGCAATTGAGATAGGACCCGTTCCCTGCATTACTAAATCAATTGAGAACTCGATCTCCCGCTCAAAGCAGAAACTGTGCACGTCTTCGTCAGAAAACATCCTGAAAATCGTTGACAACAGAATAGTATTCACATCCTTCTCATTCTTAACTTCTAGAGAAGACAATACCGTATATCCCTCGCGCTCCATCTCTCAACAAAGACTTGACCTTAACAAAGCTAGCTAAGAATCCAGACTCTTCTTCCTTAGGAAAACTATAGTTTTCTTTGCACAATCTATAAGGATATGGTTAGAACATAACCACATCCCTAAGATTACATCTATCTCAATAAGAGGCAAACAAATCAAATTGACCAAAACAAACGGCCCTTCACAACAATAGACAATCCAAACAGATCTTAGAAGTAACTACAGTTTAGCAACATGAGATACACTCAACTTAACATTCGAGAAGACACAGCAACTTCACCTTTTCCACACAATCATAGGCAATAAACGAGTGTGTAGCACCCGAGTCATACAATACACAAATCGAAGGTTACCTCCAATGTCACCTTCTCCTTGAATAAGGTCATCGATTGAGAAACTTCAGATCCCATCATTGTATACACTCGCCCTCCGCATCTCGGTTGAGTATTTCCGATTTTTGCCGATTAGCTCTAACATGACGAATGTGTGTTTCTTCTCCGTCGAGTACAATCCTTCGACATATGTCCAGTCCGTCCACAATTAAAACAGACAGCTTCCTTGATTGTACAACTGGAGATATATGGCCCTTCTTACCACATTTAAAACACGTCGCGTAAACACCACTCTCTGTCCTGCTCCACCACTAGGTACACTCCCTCCAACTGGCGGTCGCTGAGTCTGACTTCCTTGTGGTCTAGAATACGGCTTACGCAGAAACCGATTTGTATTGCTACCTCCACCTCTTTGAAACCTTGTCGGCCCAAAGTTCCGATTCCTCTGATCTCGCGACGGTTCAAGCTCCTCAAGTCGCGCACATGCGTCCACCAAAGTATGAAAATGATTCATATTCGAGATATTACTCCTCGCTTCAATTCCACTCTCAATCCGGACTCAAACTTCCGACATTTCCATACCTCATCTTGTCGATTTTGAGCATAATCCGAAAATTGAGACAAACTTTCAAATTTTGTGGCGTACTCATTCACTGTCATATTTCCCTGTCGCAACCCAAGAAATTCCATCTCCTTGGCATGCCTAGCACTTGCAGAAAATATTTATCCGAAAAGTATTAGAAAACACTTCCCAGTGTGATCTCAAATTCTTCACTTCACTGCAACACTCATGGATTCCTCTCCACCAATGTTCTCGCATCTCCTCTCAAAGATGAAGACAAAGATAAGTTACTTTCTTTTCATCTCGTGCATCTCATCCCCTCAAAGATTCTCTCTAAATCTTGCATCCACCGACTCGCTTTCTCCGATCCACCTCGCCTCTAAATCCGTGGCGGATTATGGCGCCTAAATTCATAAATTTAGGGCATCACCGTAGCATCTTGTCATTGAGTCGCTTCTCAAATTTTGTCGAGTAATCACTTCACCATCCGCCGCATAGCTTCAAGAAGAACCAACATCGGTCCTCAACACGATTCACGTTAGCACGTCCTCTCGCCTCTACCAGCCATCTTCTTTCTTCAAACATAACAAAACAAAGTTAGATACATCCTTCTAGATATTTCCGAAAGGATATAAATCACAAAGATCACAGAGGATCACACAAAGACAAACAAAAACAGACCCAACCACAACCCCAAAAGACTCTAACTTGGGCTCGATACTAACTAATGTAACACCCCTTTGGAGGATGTCACACATAAAAGAAAATAAAAGAAATAGAGATAAAATCTACCCAAGTTGTGAAACGTTTATTACATACTATTAAGGGTTGTAAAATAATTCCTGATAGACAGAAATATGATATAAAAAGATAATGCGGAAAATACGAAATAAAAAAAAACATCATTACTGATAATATACATATGATTTAAGTTATAAGTTGTACAAGTAATTCACAACTAAGACTACAAATATTTAAACAAAAACAAGAAGGAAAGCAATAAAAGAGTTAATATATACGTACATACGCCGACGCGCCAAAAAAAAAAATCATGGTTATCTAATCCTCCGATGGATCACTCTCAAGATGAAAATGATCATCGAGATAGATATCCCTGATGTCTCGACACACGGCGATAACGGATCGCGCAATGATACGATGCTTATCTCACTAGGCTCGTGGTTTTCAAGACCCCGGACGCCTAATGGATAGGGTAACTCTAAATGCGTAAAAAGTGTCGTAGGTCATGACAGCTCTCCATCAAAACGTTGACGTAGAATCACGGCCACACGTCCCGCATACGTCACAGATTCACGATCGCCTCGTAGATGCCAAGCTAGCGAACTCCCATGAAATACTAGCTCTACGAACCCCAAAAACTCGGGTGTCGCTATCCCACACAATCAATCCAAGGGATATGGATGATCGGATGGTTCTTGATCGTAAACCGATCGTCCGCCATTGATCTTCCTCCTCCTCCTGGTACAAGATCTCAATAGGCTGATCCTCTTCCTCAAGTCTTTACCGCGTAAAATAAATAAACAGAAAATACATATAACAAAGAGGTAAGACAACATAAAATCATCACAACATGGCCAATAAGAAGACGACAAACAACATATATACAGCTCATGCATTACAAAATACTATAACAAAAAGAATAACAAATTAGAGTAAGATTTAGATATCATAACAACATATCACATCACGTATAAAACATCACGATAAAATAAGAAAGATAAGAATAAACAGATAAGATATAATAACCAAATATAGTAACAAGAACTCAGATAAAATAAACAAATAAAATATAGATAAACAAGAAATAGATACGATGGAAATAAATAAACATAGAGATAAATACCAATATGACAAAACCCTACTCCATGGAGCTAAAGAAAACACAAGTATCGTAGAGCGGAATGACTCGTAAAATCTATTAGTACCACTACTGCCCAACCAACTATTGCATGTCACACACGTTATGCCTATAGCCCCACGACACAGAATCCATCATCCAGCGTGGTGTAGTTCACGGCCTCACGTTGTGGCACTACAGTAAATGTACTACTAGATTTCACAAATCTCGATTAAATATAGTGCGTGTCGAGTACCATAGTGTGCTATCGGTTTACCACGGCCCAAATGAGCTACCAACTCGTCCACATGTGGGATCCCGTACACTAAAGTCTCCAAGTTCATTAGAACAATGAACCACACTACGTTTATCGCATCGACAACACGATGTGATTCGCCTCACAACCAATCCACCAAAAAAACTTGGCACACATAAATAGAAAGCCCGTACGGGTTCACATTTTCCCGACAAATAAACTCAGATAAACTCTCAAAAGCCTCAGACGGTTCACATTTTCCCGACAAATAGATAAACTCTCAAAATAATCAGACGGGTTCACATTTTCCCGACAAATAAAGATCCTCAAAATAATCAGACGGGTTCACATTTTCCCGACAAATAAAGATTCTCAAAAATAATCAGACGGTTCACATTTTCCCGACAAAGATAAAATAAATATAGTAACGGTCAATCACGTAGAAATTTTATCGCGTTTCATAATTCCGTCGTTTTTACAAACGTTTAAAAATCGGGTAAAGATATTTTTCTGTTTTTAAAATCGCGTAGCATTTTTAATACGCTTTCTCAATCGCGTAGGATTTTCAAATCATTTTCTTATTCGAATGCCTTTAAAATTACTGTTTAAACAAACAAAATAGTACTTAGTACATTTAAACTACGTAGAATAATTTTTCATACCGCATACCGCCTTTTGAATATTTTTGCTATCTTATTGGTTCATTTTTACTAAAAATTGACAAGATTTTTGTTTAAAAATCATAATAATGGTTTACTAAATTTTTCCATAAAATTTCCATTTACCTAATTTTTTTAACCATATCATTTAATTCTCTTTGAAATCTCTAACATGCTTCAAAACCTAAAGTGAGCTATATGTTAGAAAATTTCTCAAAATTACCGTATTTTACTTCCTAATGATAAAATTATTAGTTTTAATCCTTTAAGCTTAATTCTACTCAATTTGTTTCTTCAAAAACCATTATAGAAAATTTCTTCTTAACTTGTATTGTCTCTTTTGATTGAAAAAGGTTTGGAATCAAGTTTTAGAAATCATGATTACCTATAGTGGCATGTTGGCCAAATTTCAAAACCCTTTCATTTGATTTCTAAAATGTCTTTCACCTTTCAAATCATATCAAATGTATTATATTGTCTAAGTTCATTAAATCATATTAGAAAATAGTTAGCAAGAATCAATTTAATCCTTTAGGCATGTTGGCCCAAAATACTAAGTCTTTACCATTTGATTTCTAAATTCATTTTCTTTGATCAAATCAATTTGAAACCTTCTTAATTCTCCTAGGTTAATTAAGTTACACTTTAGAAAAATTAAGAGAACATTTTGGTCCTCACAATTTGTCATTGCCGTGAGCTTGTGGATTGTGCTCTTTGGAACACTCATGCAATTTTTGAACATGTTATTCACATCCTATACATTATCATACAATTCTAACACATGCATTGTATTTTCTAACACATGCAATATATTTTCTAACACCTAAACCTAAATTAAAGCTTATAGACATGCAATCAAAAGCTAATAGACATGCAAAATTATTACAATCACCAAACAAATAAGCTACTAACAAATACCACATAAACTACTAGCAAACATAAAAATTAACACATACACACCAAACAAAGACAACACCACCGAATCCTTATGGATTCTTCAAACATTACAAGTCATTCCATCTTCTTACCACCACCAAGGGATGATAAGAATTGTCTTCCTCTTACCTTAAATGAAGACAAATGATATGCTTTCACACCTCCTAGGTTCGTTTTTTCACCTTCAAAAATACCTAGAAATCTCAAACAAAATTTACATGTTACTAACCATGAAAAAGAAGCTAAACCATGGAGAAATCATGGCTTAGAACTTTGAAAAAGAAGAGAGAAAGGAAAAACATGATATTTCACCTTCTAGGTAAAATTTTCAAGGTTGGTTTCCAAGCCCTAAATGGAAGATTTTGAAGAAACTCCCAACTAGAAAGGTTCTTAGAATAGTGTTTAGGTTAAGAAAACTTGGTTAGAAAAATTTTTGGATGGTTGGATGGTCAAGAATGGCTCTTGGCCGAATGGTAGGAGAAAAGAACAACAATGGTGGCTAGGGTTCTTGGAAGAGAGAGAAGAGAGAAAAGTGATGAAGATGAAGTGTTATTTTGGCCTTCTCACTCCTCTTGGCCGTAGCCATCAAGTGGCAAGGGATGTGCATGGATTTGGCTTCATCCAAGCCATAGATTGCATCAAAGGCTAGGATTAAATCTTGCTTAACAAGCTTGATTCCTATTGGTTCTCCTTGATGACTCACATGCTGAGTCACACAAAGTTCATTTAATTCTCTCACGAGTCACCAATGAGTCACTGCTCGAAAGTTCTACCGCTAACTATGATTAATTAAGCTACCGATCAAACCGTTCGCTAATTATGGGTCCCGCAAAATATTTTTTCGGGTCCATCATTCACTAAATTATACCGACTAATAAAATAATATTATAATAATATAAAATTATTTTATTTGACAAGCTTAAATCCTAAAAATTAAAAGATTATTTTTAGTCTCATTCAGACCCAAGTTTAGTAAGATCCCCCAATTCTAAATAATAAAATAAGATTTCCCCTACCCGAAAAATATTATTTTCCCGCCGAGCAAATCACACAAAAAGTCCATATAAAATCACAGACAAAGATATTTCGACATTAAATCAAGTAGAAAACAATTAAAAATAAAAAAAAAAAAAACAAAGACGTCGGGACGTAACGGTCATTTTCCCATTTTTTCCCACAACGTAGGTAATCGTCCAAAACGTTCAAATAAAATATCCAAAAGATATATATCAGATATCTTTCAAAAAATTAAAACAAGAATTCTAAAAAAATTTTTATTTTACCGTCTCGAAGCAAATTACGTAAAACGATCAAATAAAATTTGAGCCTCAGATATCGTAATTGTTTTCATACGTAAATCGAGAACAAGAAAATAGGGACACAACGGTCATTCACACAAAAGCATGAAAAACAAAGAAACAAGACATTCGAATATTTTCTAAAAATCAGGGCGTTACAACACTCCCCAACAAATAAAAATTTCGTCCTCGAATTCGTTGTTCATCAAAACAAATGAGGATATTGATCCTTCATTTTATCTTCCAGCTCCCAGTAGCTTCACCCGTCACATCATTCCATATGACTTTCACTAGCTCAATCATCTTCCTCGAAGTTGCTTTACCTTTTGTCCTCTATTCCGACAGTAAAGTTTCGTAAGTCGATTCTCCTTCAACCGTACGTCATCCGGGTCGTATAACATGTGTCTGATCCGGTATATACTTCCGTAACTGAGACACATGAAACACGTCATGCAAATTCGATAGAAAAGGCGGCAAAGCAATCTGATATGCTACAGGACCTATACGTCGGATAATCTGATATGGTCCAATGAATTTAGGAGTAAGCTTCTTAGACTTAATCACTCTTCCGACACCGCCGTAGTAGGAGTAACTCTTAGAAATACATGCTCACCCTCCTTAAACTCGAGAGATCGTCTTCGTTTGTCCGCATAACTCTTCTGCCTGCTTTGCGTCGTTCTCATCTTCTCTTGTATCATCTTTACCTTTTCTGTTGTTTGTTGCACAAGATCTGGTCCAATAGTCATACTCTCCCCATCTTGATACCAACACAACGGTGTTCGACATCGTATTCCATACAATGCCTCATAAGGTGCCATTCCGATGCTTGCGTGAAAGCTATTGTTGTAGGTGAATTCTATCAAAGATAAAAATTCATCCCAACTTCCTCGCTGTTCTATAACACAAGCACGCAATAGATCCTCCAAAGACTGTATAGTTCTCTCTGTCTGACCATCTGTCTGCGGATGATACGCTGAACTCAATCGTAACTTGGTTCCCATAGCTTCTTGCATACTTCGCCAAAATCTTGACGTAAACCTCGGATCTCTCGTCGAAACTATACATGTAGGCACTCCATGTAATCCGACAATCTCGCCGATGTACAATCGGGTTAATCTTTCCAATGAATATTTAATATTGATTGGTAAGAAATGAGCCGATTTCGTAAGTCTATCGACTATAACCCATATCGAATCATGACCTTTCCTTGTCTTTGGCAAACCAGTAACGAAATCCATAGAAATACTGTCCCATTTCCATTCTGGAATCGATAATGGTTGCAACATCCCAGCTGGTCTTTGGTGTTCCACTTTCGCTTTCTGACAGATTAGGCAAGTTGACACGCACCTAACAACATCACCCTTCATTCCATGCCACCAGAATAACTTCTTCAAGTCTTGGTACATCTTTGTTATGCCTGGATGCATACTTAATAGACTAGTATGGGCATGTTCCACAATATATTGCCTCAGCTCCCGGTCACGAGGAATACAGATTCTACCCCGAAACCTCAGAATTCCATCAGTTCCTTCTTTGAACTCTACTGTCTCGTCTTGCTTCATTTGCTCCCTTATTCCTTGCAAAAATTTATCGGCATTTTGCTTTTCCCTTATGTCTTCCATCAGCCTCGCTTGAGATAGTAACCATATTCATACGATCTTTCCCGGCTTTAACTCAACAAATGACCACTCATCTCTAAAATTGTTCAATGAGCTCCTTTTCTTTGATCATCGCCACAGTAAACACCGATAATCTTTCTACTCAAGGCATCGGCCACGACATTCGCCTTACCAGGGTGGTACAAAAGTTGAAAATCGTAATCGTTCAGAAATTCTAACCATCTTCGCTGCCTCATATTCAGCTCCTTCTGATCGTACAAGTACTTCAAACTCTTGTGATCACTGAAGATGTTGAACGTTGCTCCATAGAGAAAATGTCTCCATATCTTCGCAGCAAAACTACCGCAGCCAATTCCAAATCATGCGTAGGATAATTCTTCTCATGAACCTTCAATTGTCGAGAAGCATATGCCACCACATTCCCGTCTTGCATCAACACGCATCCTAGTCCTTGATAAGAAGCGTCACAATACACATCAAAAGATTTCTTCGAATCCGGTAGGATCAATACCGGTGCACTTGTTAACCTCTTCTTCAACTCTTGAAAACTCGGCTTCACGCTCTTCCGTCCATTCAAAAGCTTGACTTTTCCTCGTCGATTGTGTAAGTGGTCCAAAGCATCTTGGAAAAACCTTCGATAAATCTCCGATAATAACCAACAAGTCCAACAAAACTTTCAACTTCATTCTCGTCTTAGGTCTTTCCCACCAAAACAGTCTCCACTTTCGATGGGTCCACCGCAATACCTTCTTTAGAAATTACGTGACCAAGAAATTGGACTTCTTCCAACCAGAACTCACACTTAGCCAATTTCGCATACAGCTGCTTCTCCCTCAAAATCTGAAGAACAACATTCAGATGTTCAGCATGCTCTTCCTTCGATCGAGAATAGATCAGAATGTCATCGATAAAGACAACGACAAATCTGTCTAGATATGGACGAAATATCCTGTTCATATAATCCATAAATATGGCAGGAGCATTCGTCACCCCGAATGGCATTACCTCGATACTCATAATGTCCATAACGAGTTCGAAAAGTCTTCGGCACATCTTCCCCTCTTACACGAATCTGGTGATAACCCGATCGCAGATCTATCTTGGAAAATATCATAGCTCCTCTCAATTGATCCATCAAATCGTCGATTCTTGGAAGTGGATATTTATTCTTGATAGTCACCTTGTTCAACTGCCGATAGTCCACACAAAGTCGTGAAGTTCCATCCTTCTTCTTAACCAAAAGCACCGCGCACCCCACGGGGAAACGCTAGGTCGTACAAATTCTTTCTCCAACAGCTTCCACCAATTGCTTTTTCAGCTCCCCCAACTCTACCGGCGACATATGATACGGTGCAATTGAGATAGGACCCGTTCCCTGGTACTAAATCAATTGAGAACTCGATCTCCCGCTCAAAGCGGTAAACCAGTGCACGTCTTCGGAAAAACATCCGAAAAATCATTGACAACAGGAATAGTATTCACATCCTTCTCATTCTTAACTTCTAGAGAAGACAATACCGTATATCCCCGTGCTCCATCTCTCAACAAAGACTTGACCTTAACAAAGCAGCTTAAGAATCCGACTCTTCTTCCTTAGGAAAAACTATAGTTTTCTTTGCACAATCTATAAGGATATGGTTAGAACATAACCAAATCCATCCCTAAGATTACATCTATCTCAATAAGAGGCAAACAAATCAAATTGACCATAAACAGACGGCCTTCACAACAATAGGACAATCCAAACAGATCTTAGAAGTAACTACAGTTTAGCAAGCATGAGATACACTCAACTTAACATTCGAGAAGACACACAGCAACTTCGGTCTTTCCACACAATCATAGGCAATAAACGAGTGTGTAGCACCCGAGTCATACAATACACGTCGAAGGTTACCTCCAATGTCACCTTCTCCTTGAATAAGGTCATCGATTGAGAAACTTCAGATCCCATCATTGTATACACTCGCCCTCCGCATCTCGGTTGAGTATTTCCGCATTTTTGCTGATTAGCTCTAACATGACGAACAATGTTGGTTTCTTCTCTGGTCGAGTACAATCCTTCGACATATGTCCAGGCTGTCCAATTAAAACAGACAGTTCCCTTGACTGTACAATCTGGAGATATATGGCCCTTCTTACCACATTTAAAACACGTCGGCGTAAACACCACTCTCTGTCCTGCTCCACCACTAGGTACACTCCCTCCAACTCGGCGGCGGTCGCTGAGTCTGACTTCCTTGTGGTCTAGAATACGGCTTACGCAGAAACCGATTTGTATTGCTACCTCCACCTCTTTGAAACCTTGTCGGCCCAAAGTTCCGATTCCTCTGATCTCGCGACGGTTCAAGCTCCTCAAGTCGCGCACATGCGTCTACCAAAGTATGAAAATGATTCATATTCGAGATATTACTCCTCGCTTCAATTCCACTCTCAATCCGACTCAAACTTCCGACATTTCCATACCTCATCTTGTCGATTTTGAGCATAATCCAAAATTGAGACAAACTTTCAAATTTTGTGGCGTACTCATTCACCGTCATATTTCCCCGTCGCAACCCAAGAAATTCCATCTCCTTGGCATGCCTAGCACTTGCAGAGAAAATATTTATCAAGAAAAGTATTAGAAAACACTTCCCGTGTGATCTCAAATCCTTCAAATTGCAACACTCGGCGGATTCCTCTCCACCAATGTTCTCGATCTCCTCTCAAAGATGAAGACAAAGATAAGTTACTTTCTTTTCATCTCGTGCATCTCATCCCCTCAAAGATTCTCTCTAAATCTTGCATCCACCGACTCGCTTTCTCCGATCCACCTCGCCTCTAAACCGTGGCGGATTATGGCGCCTAAATTCGATAAATTTAGGGCATCACCGTAGCATCTTGCTTTGTTGAGTCGCTTCTCAAATTTTGTCGAGTAATCACTTCACCATCTCGCCGCATAGCTTCAAGAAGAACCAACATCGGTCCTCAACACGATTCACGTTAGCACGTCCTCTGCCTCTACCAGCCATCTTCTTTCTTCAAACATAACAAAACAAAGTTAGATACATCCTTCTAGATATTTCCGAAAGGATATAAATCACAAAGATTACAGAGGATCACACAGCACAAACAAAAACAGACCCAACCATAACCCCAAAAGACTCTAACTTGGGCTCTGATACCAACTAATGTAACACCCCTTTGGAGGATGTCACACATAAAAGAAAATAAAAGAAATAGAAATAAAATCTACCCAAGTTGTGAAACGTTTATTACATACTATTACGGGTTGTAAAATAATTCTTGATAAACAGAAATATGATATAGAAAGATAATGCGGAAATACGAAATAAAAAAAAACATCATTACTGATAATATACATATGATTTAAGTTATAAGATGTACAAGTAATTCACAACTAAGACTACAAATATTTAAACAAAAACAAAGAAGGAAAGCAATAAAAGAGTTAATATATACGTACATACGCCGACGCGCCTAAAAAATATCATGGTTATCTAATCCTCCGATGGATCACTCTCAAGATGAAAATGATCATCGGGAGATAGATATCCCTGATGTCTCGACACACGGCGATAACGGGATCGCGCAATGATACGATGCTTATCTCACTAGGCTCGTGGTTTTCAAGACACCCCGGTGACGCCTAATGGATAAGGGTAACTCTAAGTGCGTAAAAAGTGTCGTAGTCATAATCGGTTCTCCATCAAACCGTTGACGTAGAATCACGGCCACACGTCCCGCATACGTCACAGAATCACGATCGCCTCGTAAATGCCAAGCCGAGAGAACTCCCATGAAATACCAGCTCTACGAACCCCAAAAATCTCGGGCGCCATCCCTCACAATCAATCCAAGGGATATGGATGATCGGATGGTTCTTGATCGTCAACCGATCGTCCGCTTCTTGATCTTCCTCCTCCTGGGTACAAGATCTCAATGGGCTGATCCTCTTCCTCAAGTCTTTACCGCGTAAAATAAATAAACAGAAAATACATATAACAAAGAGGTAAGACAACATAAAATCATCACAACATGGCCAATAAGAAGACGACAAACAACATATATACAGCTTCATGCATTACAAAATACTATAACAAAAAGAATAACAAATTAGAGTAAGATTTAGATATCATAACAACATATCACATCACGTATAAAACATCACGTATAAAATAAGGAAGGTAAGAATAAACAGATAAGATATAATAACCAAATATAGTAACAAGAACAGGTAAAATAAACAAATAAAATATAGATAAACAAGAAATAGATACGATGGAAATAAATAAACATAGAGATAAATACCAATATGACAAAACCCTACTCCATGGAGCTAAAGAAAACACAAGTATCAGAGAGCGGAATGACTCGTAAAATCTATTAGTACCACGGCTGCCCAACCAACTATTGCGCTGTCACACGTTGCGTCTATAGCCCCACGACACAGAATCCATCATCCAGGCGTGGTGTAGTTCACGGCCTCACGTTGTGGCACTACAGCAAATGTACTACTAGATTTCACAAATCTCGATTAAATATAGTGCGTGTCGAGTACCATAGTGTGCTATCGGTTTACCACGGCCCAAATGGGAGCTACCAACCGTCCACATGTGGGATCCCGTACACTAAAGTCTCCAAGTTCATTAGAACAATGAACCACACTACGTTTATCGCATCGACAACACGATGTGATTCGTCCTCGTCAACCAATCCACCAAAACTTGGCACACATAAATAGAAAGCCCAGACGGGTTCATATTTTCCCGACAAAGAGATAAACTCTCAAAAGCCTGTACGGGTTCACATTTTCCCGACAAAGAAAGATAAACTCTCAAAAGCACATGACGGGTTCACATTTTCCCGACAAATAAAGATCCTCAAAATAATCAGACGGGTTCACATTTTCCCGACAAATAAAGATTCTCAAAAATAATCAGACGGGTTCACATTTTCCCGACAAAGATAAAATAAATATAGTAACGGTCAATCGCGTAGAAATTTTATCGCGTTTTCATAATTCCGTCGTTTTTACAAACGTTTAAAAATCGGGTAAAGATATTTTTCTATTTTTAAAATCGCGTAGCATTTTTAATACATTTTCTCAATCGCGTAGGATTTTCAAATCATTTTCTTATTCGAATGCCTTTAAAATTACTGTTTAAACAAACAGTAAATAGTACTTAGTACATTTAAACTACGTAGAATAATTTTTCATACCGCATAATCTGCCTTTTTGAATATTTTTGCTATCTTATTGGTTCATTTTTACTAAAAATTGACAAAAGATTTTTGTTTAAAAATCATAATAATGGTTTACTAAATTTTTCCATAAAATTTCCATTTACCTAATTTTTTTAACCATATCATTTAATTCTCTTTGAAATCTCTAACATGCTTCAAAACCTAAAGTGAGCTATATGTTAGAAAATTTCTCAAAATTACTGTATTTTACTTCCTAATGATAAAATTATTAGTTTTAATCCTTTAAGCTTAATTCTACTCAATTTGTTTCTTCAAAAACCATTATAAAAAATTTCTTCTTAACTTGTATTGTCTCTTTTTGATTGAAAAAGGTTTGGAATCAAGTTTTAGAAATCATGATTACCTATAGTGGCATGTTGGCCAAATTTCGTAAAACCCTTTCATTTGATTTCTAAAATGTCTTTCACCTTTCAAATCATATCAAATGTATTATATTGTCTAAGTTCATTAAATCATATTAGAAAATAGTTAGCAAGAATCAATTTAATCCTTTAGGCATGTTGGCCCAAAATACTAAGTTTTTACTATTTGATTTCTAAATTCATTTTCTTTGATCAAATCAATTTGAAACCTTCTTAATTCTCCTAGGTTAATTAAGTTACACTTTAGAAAAATTAAGAGAACATTTTGGTCCTCACAATTTGTCATTGCCGTGAGCTTGTGGATTGTGCTCTTTGGAACACTCATGCAATTTTTGAACATGTTATTCACATCCTATACATTATCATACAATTCTAACACATGCATTGTATTTTCTAACACATGCAATATATTTTCTAACACCTAAACCTAAATTAAAGCTTATAGACATGCAATCAAAAGCTAATAGACATGCAAAATTATTACAATCACCAAACAAATAAGCTACTAACAAATACCACATAAACTACTAGCAAACATAAAAATTAACACATACACACCAAACAAAGACAACACCACCGAATCCTTATGGATTCTTCAAACATTACAAGTCATTCCATCTTCTTACCACCACCAAGGGATGATAAGAATTGTCTTCCTCTTACCTTAAATGAAGACAAATGATATGCTTTCACACCTCCTAGGGTTCGTTTTTCACCTTCAAAAATACCTAGAAATCTCAAACAAAATTTACATGTTACTAACCATGAAAAAGAAGCTAAACCATGGAGAAATCATGGCTTAGAACTTTGAAAAAGAAGAGAGAAAGGAAAAACATGATATTTCACCTTCTAGGTAAAATTTTCAAGGTTGGTTTCCAAGCCCTAAATGGAAGATTTTGAAGAAACTCCCAACTAGAAAGGTTCTTAGAATAGTGTTTAGGTTAAGAAAACTTGGTTAGAAAAATTTTTGGATGGTTGGATGGTCAAGAATGGCTCTTGGCCGAATGGTAGGAGAAAAGAACAACAATGGTGGCTAGGGTTCTTGGAAGAGAGAGAAGAGAGAAAAGTGATGAAGATGAAGTGTTATTTTGGCCTTCTCACTCCTCTTGGCCGTAGCCATCAAGTGGCAAGGGATGTGCATGGATTTGGCTTCATCCAAGCCATAGATTGCATCAAAGGCTAGGATTAAATCTTGCTTAACAAGCTTGATTCCTATTGGTTCTCCTTGATGACTCACATGCTGAGTCACACAAGGTGCATTTAATTCTCTCACGAGTCACCAGCCGAGTCACTGTTCGAAAGTTCTACTGCTAACTGGATTAATTAAGCTACCGATCAAACCGTTTCACTAATTATGGGTCCCGCAAAACATTTTTTTCGGGTCCACATGTCACTAAATTATACTTGACTAATAAAATAATATTATAATAATATAAAATTATTTTATTTGACAGCTTAAATCCTAAAAATTAAAAGATTATTTTTAGTCTCATTCAGAATCGGGTTTAGTAAGATCCCCAATTCTAAATAATAAAATAAGATTTCCCCGGCCCGAAAAATATTATTTTCCGCCTGAGCAAATCACACAAAAAGTCCATATAAAATCACAGACAAAGTATTATCGGCGTTAAATCAAGTGGAAAACAATTAAAAATAGCAAAAACAAATAAAAACAAAGACGTTCGGGACGTAACGGTCATTTTCCCATTTTTTCCACAACGTAGGTAATCGTCCAAAACGTTCAAATAAAATATCCAAAGAAGATTATATAGTCAGTATATCTTTCGAAAAAACTAAAACAAGAGTCGAGAAAAAATTTTATTTTACCGTCTCTCGAAGCAAATTACGTAAAACGATCAAATAAAATTTGAGCCTCAGATATCGTAATTGTTTTCATACGTAAATCGAGAACAAGAAAATAGGGACACAACGGTCATTCACACAAAAGCATGAAAAACAGCAAACAGTACATTCAGAATATTTTCTAAAAATTGGGGCGTTACAACACTCCTCAACAAATAAAAATTTCGTCCTCGAAATTCGTTGTTCATCAAAACAAATGAGGATATTGATCCTTCATTTTATCTTCCAGCTCCCAGGTAGCTTCACCCGTCACATCATTCCATATGACTTTCACTAGCTCAATCATCTTCCCTCGAAGTTGCTTTACCTTTTTGTCCTCTATTCTGACAGGTAAAGTTTCGTACGTCAGATTCTCCTGCAACTGTACGTCATCTGGCTGTATAACATGTGTCGGGTCTGGTATATACTTCCGTAACTGAGACACATGAAACACGTCATGCAAATTCGATAGAAAAGGCGGCAAAGCAATCTGATATGCTACAGGACCTATACGTCGGATAATCTGATATAGTCCAATGAATTTAGGAGTAAGCTTCTTAGACTTAATCACTCTTCCGACACCAGTCGTAGGAGTAACTCTTAGAAATACATGCTCACCCTCCTTAAACTCGAGAGATCGTCTTCGTTTGTCCGCATAACTCTTCTGCCTGCTTTGCGTCGTTCTCATCTTCTCTTGTATCATCTTTACCTTTTCTGTTGTTTGTTGCACAAGATCTGGTCCAATAGTCATACTCTCCCCATCTTGATACCAACACAACGGTGTTCGACATCGTATTCCATACAATGCCTCATAAGGTGCCATTCCGATGCTTGCGTGAAAGCTATTGTTGTAGGTGAATTCTATCAAAGATAAAAATTCATCCCAACTTCCTCGCTGTTCTATAACACAAGCACGCAATAGATCCTCCAAAGACTGTATAGTTCTCTCTGTCTGACCATCTGTCTGCGGATGATACGCTGAACTCAATCGTAACTTGGTTCCCATAGCTTCTTGCAGACTTCGCCAAAATCTTGACGTAAACCTCGGATCTCTGTCAGAAACTATACATGTAGGCACTCCATGTAATCTGACAATCTCGCTGATGTACAACTGGGTTAATCTTTCCAATGAATATTTAATATTGATTGGTAAGAAATGAGCTGATTTCGTAAGTCTATCGACTATAACCCATATCGAATCATGACCTTTCCTTGTCTTTGGCAAACCAAGAACGAAATCCATAGAAATATTGTCCCATTTCCATTCTCGGAATCGATAATGGTTGCAACATCCCACTGGTCTTTGGTGTTCCACTTTCGCTTTCGACAGACAGGCAAGTTGACACGCACCTAACAACATCACCCTTCATTCCATGCCACCGAATAACTTCTTCAAGTCTTGGTACATCTTTGTTATGCCTGGATGCATACTTAATAGACTAGTATGGGCATGTTCCACAATATATTGCCTCGGCTCCTTGGTCCACGAGGAATACAGATTCTACCCCGAAACCTCGAATTCCATCGCTTCCTTCTTTGAACTCTACTTGTCTCGTCTTGCTTCATTTGCTCCCTTATTCCTTGCAAAAATTTATCGGCATTTTGCTTTTCCCTTATGTCTTCCATCAGCCTCGCTTGAGATAGTAACCATATTCATACGATCTTTCCGGTTTTAACTCAACAAATGACCACTCATCTCTAAATTGTTCAATGAGCTCCTTTTCTTTGATCATCGTAGCAGTAAACACCGATAATCTTTCTACTCAAGGCATCGGCCACGACATTCGCCTTACCAGGGTGGTACAAAAGTTGAAAATCGTAATCGTTCGTAAAATTCTAACCATCTTCGCTGCCTCATATTCACTCTCCTTCGATCGTACAAGTACTTCAAACTCTTGTGATCACTGAAGATGTTGAACGTTGCTCCATAGAGAAAATGTCTCCATATCTTCAGAGCAAAAACTACCGCAGCCAATTCCAAATCATGCGTAGGATAATTCTTCTCATGAACCTTCAATTGTCGAGAAGCATATGCCACCACATTCCCGTCTTGCATCAACACGCATCCTAGTCCTTGATAAGAAGCGTCACAATACACATCAAAAGATTTCTTCGAATCTGGTAGGATCAATACCGGTGCAGTTGTTAACCTCTTCTTCAACTCTTGAAAACTGGCTTCACGCTCTTCCGTCCATTCAAAAGCTTGACTTTTCCTCGTCAGTTGTGTAAGTGGTCCAGCAATCTTGGAAAAACCTTCGATAAATCTCCGATAATAACCAGCAAGTCCAACAAAACTTCGAACTTCTGTTACTGTCTTAGGTCTTTCCCACTGTAAAACAGTCTCCACTTTCGATGGGTCCACCGCAATACCTTCTTTAGAAATTACGTGACCAAGAAATTGGACTTCTTCCAACCAGAACTCACACTTAGCCAATTTCGCATACAGCTGCTTCTCCCTCAAAATCTGAAGAACAACATTCAGATGTTCAGCATGCTCTTCCTTCGATCGAGAATAGATCAGAATGTCATCGATAAAGACAACGACAAATCTGTCTAGATATGGACGAAATATCCTGTTCATATAATCCATAAATATGGCAGGAGCATTCGTCACCCCGAATGGCATTACCTGATACTCATAATGTCCATAACGAGTTCGAAAAGCAGTCTTCGGCACATCTTCCCCTCTTACACGAATCTGGTGATAACCCGATCGCAGATCTATCTTGGAAAATATCACAGCTCCTCTCAATTGATCCATCAAATCGTCGATTCTTGGAAGTGGATATTTATTCTTGATAGTCACCTTGTTCAACTGCCGATAGTCCACACAAAGTCGTGAAGTTCCATCCTTCTTCTTAACCAAAAGCACTGGCGCACCCCATGGGGAAACGCTAGGTCGTACAAATTCTTTCTCCAACAGTTCCACCAATTGCTTTTTCAGCTCCCCCAACTCTACTGGCGACATATGATACGGTGCAATTGAGATAGGACCTGTTCCCGGTACTAAATCAATTGAGAACTCGATCTCCCGCTCAGGCGAAACCATGTACGTCTTCGGAAAAACATCCTAAAATCATTGACAACAGGAATAGTATTCACATCCTTCTCATTCTTAACTTCTAGAGAAGACAATACCGTATATCCCCGTGCTCCATCTCTCAACAAAGACTTGACCTTAACGGCGGTTAAGAATCCAGACTCTTCTTCCTTAGGAAAAACTATAGTTTTCTTTGCACAATCTATAAGGATATGGTTAGAACATAACCAAATCCATCCCTAAGATTACATCTATCTCAATAAGAGGCAAACAAATCAAACCGACCATAAACAGACGGCCCTTCACAACAATAGGACAATCCAAACAGATCTTAGAAGTAACTACGGGTTTAGCGGTTAGGCGTAGATACACTCAACTTAACATTCGAGAAGACACGAGGCAACTTCATTTCCACACAATCATAGGCAATAAACGAGTGTGTAGCACCCGAGTCATACAATACAGTCAGAAGGTTACCTCCAATGTCACCTTCTCCTTGAATAAGGTCATCAGATTGAGAAACTTCAGATCCCATCATTGTATACACTCGCCCTCCAGATCTCGGTTGAGTATTTCCAGATTTTTGCTGATTAGCTCTAACATGACGAACGAGGAAGTTTCTTCTCTGGTCGAGTACAATCCTTCGACATATGTCCAGGCTGTCCACAGTTAAAACAGACAGTTCCCTTGACTGTACAATCTGGAGATATATGGCCCTTCTTACCACATTTAAAACACGTCGGCGTAAACACCACTCTCTGTCCTGCTCCACCACTAGGTACACTCCCTCCAACTGGCGGTCGCTGAGTCTGACTTCCTTGTGGTCTAGAATACGGCTTACGCAGAAACCGATTTGTATTGCTACCTCCACCTCTTTGAAACCTTGTCGGCCCAAAGTTCCGATTCCTCTGATCTCGCGACGGTTCAAGCTCCTCAAGTCGCGCACATGCGTCTACCAAAGTATGAAAATGATTCATATTCAGAGATATTACTCCTCGCTTCAATTCCACTCTCAATCCGGACTCAAACTTCCGACAATTTGTCATTGCCGTGAGCTTGTGGATTGTGCTCTTTGGAACACTCATGCAATTTTTGAACATGTTATTCACATCCTATACATTATCATACAATTCTAACACATGCATTGTATTTTCTAACACATGCAATATATTTTCTAACACCTAAACCTAAATTAAAGCTTATAGACATGCAATCAAAAGCTAATAGACATGCAAAATTATTACAATCACCAAACAAATAAGCTACTAACAAATACCACATAAACTACTAGCAAACATAAAAATTAACACATACACACCAAACAAAGACAACACCACCGAATCCTTATGGATTCTTCAAACATTACAAGTCATTCCATCTTCTTACCACCACCAAGGGATGATAAGAATTGTCTTCCTCTTACCTTAAATGAAGACAAATGATATGCTTTCTCACCTCCTAGGGTTCGTTTTTCACCTTCAAAAATACCTAGAAATCTCAAACAAAATTTACATGTTACTAACCATGAAAAAGAAGCTAAACCATGGAGAAATCATGGCTTAGAACTTTGAAAAAGAAGAGAGAAAGGAAAAACATGATATTTCACCTTCTAGGTAAAATTTTCAAGGTTGGTTTCCAAGCCCTAAATGGAAGATTTTGAAGAAACTCCCAACTAGAAAGGTTCTTAGAATAGTGTTTAGGTTAAGAAAACTTGGTTAGAAAAATTTTTGGATGGTTGGATGGTCAAGAATGGCTCTTGGCCGAATGGTAGGAGAAAAGAACAACAATGGTGGCTAGGGTTCTTGGAAGAGAGAGAAGAGAGAAAAGTGATGAAGATGAAGTGTTATTTTGGCCTTCTCACTCCTCTTGGCCGTAGCCATCAAGTGGCAAGGGATGTGCATGGATTTGGCTTCATCCAAGCCATAGATTGCATCAAAGGCTAGGATTAAATCTTGCTTAACAAGCTTGATTCCTATTGGTTCTCCTTGATGACTCACATGCTGTGAGTCACACAAGATGATTTAATTCTCTGCATTTGAGTCACTAGTGAGTCACTGCTCGAAAAGTTCTACTGCTAACGGTGATTAATTAAGCTACCGATCAAACCGTTCGCTAATTATGGGTCCCGCAAAACATTTTTTTCGGGTCCATCTTGTCACTAAATTATATTGACTAATAAAATAATATTATAATAATATAAAATTATTTTATTTGTGATTAAATCCTAAAAATTAAAAGATTATTTTTAGTCTCATTCAGAATCGGGTTTAGTAAGATCCCCCAATTCTAAATAATAAAATAAGATTTCCCCCCCCAGAAAAATATTATTTTCCTGCCTCGGAGCAAATCACACAAAAAGTCCATATAAAATCACAGACAGTATTATCGGGCGTTAAATCAAGTGGAAAACAATTAAAAACAGCAAAAACAGCGAAAACAGCACGTTCGGGACGTAACGGTCATTTTCCCATTTTTTTCCACAACGTAGGTAATCGTCCAAAACGTTCAAATAAAATATCCAGCAGTATTATATAGCTGTATATCTTTCAGAAAAACTAAAACAGTAGCTCAGAAAAAAATTTTATTTTACCGTCTCGAAGCAAATTACGTAAAACGATCAAATAAAATTTGAGCCTGTATTATCGTAATTGTTTTCATACAGAAATCGAGAACAGTAAAATAGGGACACAGCGGTCATTCACACAAAAGCATGAAAAACAGCAAACAGTACATTCAGAATATTTTCTAAAAATTGGGGCGTTACACTTTTCATTTTATGCATTAGTTACTTGATACCTAATCACTTAGATTTTATTTCTCACCAAATCAAACCAATCCCTTAGGATCCTAGGCCAAAACCGTGGCCTCACCTTAGGGCATTAAACCTTTTAAATTTCCCATCATTAATTTTAATATTATCATTCAATATTTAATCACATAAGCTTCATTTTATTGTATACAAAAACAATTTATATCCCTATATTCTAGTCAAAACCGTGGCCTCACATTAGGGTAGGAAACTCCAAAATTTCCATTTAACAACCCTAACATGATCAAACATTTCAACACATTCAACACATTCAAGATCATCAATCAAGCATTAATTCAATTTCAAGAATACATAAACATGCAAAATCACCAAACAAAGTGAGCATACAAAGGTTCCCTCTCCACCAATAGTGGTTGAAGTGAGTAGTCTCCCTCTTACCTAAATGAAGAACACAAAAATGATCTCCTTCTTGCTTTTCGGTAGTTTCAGTTTTGGGATCCAAAAAGCCTAGGAATTTCAAGACAAAGAATCAACATCAGT
Organism: Ormosia emarginata; assembly: GCA_029884605.1. Classification (NCBI taxonomy): domain Eukaryota; kingdom Viridiplantae; phylum Streptophyta; class Magnoliopsida; order Fabales; family Fabaceae; genus Ormosia; species Ormosia emarginata. Next base: position 25,502,747 of record JAQQTP010000074.1, on the reverse strand, counting down.
GGTTGAAAAAGAAGAGATCCATGGTCATCAAAGAGACCATGGAACACGAAAATGAAGAGAAAGGAGAAGAAAAATGAAAACTTTGCCTTAAAGCTTGAAGCTTTGTCTTGGAAGACAGTGGAGGTGAAGATGGATTTTGAAGAAAATCTCTAAATAGGAAATGTATAGAAGGTTGAGGTGAGTATGGAAATGGTGTTGATAAAGAGAAAAGTGAAGAAAAATGGTTGCTAATGGGGCTGCAATTTTCGTATGGAGAGGGGAGAAGAAGAGAGAAGGAAGAGAGAAATGAAGAAGATGAAGTTAGAGAGAGAAAGTGTTATGGTAAAATGAGGTAATTTGGGTGTTATGCATTAAGTAAGGAGGCAAAAATTTGCCTCCTTTGGCCAAGCATTGCCGCGGCAATAGGGAGAGAGAAGGGGGAGATTTTTTGCTTCCCTAACAAGCCAAGGGCATCTTGGTCATTTAGTAGTCAAAGCTTCTCAAAAAAGCTTTGATTAAAATACAATAAATTTGAATTAAAGTGGGGTTGATTAGACTTAAAGTAGATTACATTAGGATAATGTGATAGGGTTTTTTAATACATGTTATTATCTAATAGACAATTGTTATAGTTGACAGAAGTCAGTATTAATTATCCGGCGGATAAAATTTACACAGCGATGTATTATTTTATTTGTTAAAATTTCTCAAAAAACATAAAACCTCGTAAATTGTGTCCAGCCTCAGGTTTAGTAAGATCCCCCATCGACGTTTCCACAGATCAAGGTTCTCAGGAAAAATATCTCATTTTCTCGGCTCCGCTCAGTTTGCATGCAAAATGAGGAAGAATATTAAAATATTCTGCATTCTCAGAAAAATTCAATTTTTTTTTTCAAAAATCACAAATATTAGAAAATGAATATTTATCATAAAATAAATAAAATTTGGGGTGTTATAGTCCTCTTTTGTTGTTGAGTAGTCTGCTGGTTTTGTTGCAACATTGCCTCAGCCGTCTTTTGAATTGCTTTAATCGCTGCAGTCATGTCTCCTCTACGAGTCATAATTCTCTTTCAAGTCAAACTATACAAAACACAGGGAAAAGTCAGATATATCATTTCGGAATACCAAACACAGAGAATAATACAGCACAAACCAGATAGTCCAAAAACCACAAGACCCAAAAGAAAACTTAAACCGGGGCTCTGATACCAAGACAATGTAACGCCCCTTTTTACGTTAGAAGAAAGAACGTCACACCATAGTAAAACAAATGAAACAAAAAATACAGAATAGATTTAAATACATTGATTAATTAAGACCCAATTCATATTTGTTATGTGAATAAATAATTTGCATGTTAATTGTATAGTAATCGGGTATTGAAAACGCGTGTGTATATATACATATATATATATATATAATGGAATAAAAAATACGTAATAGATTTAAATACATTGATTAATTAAGACCCGATTCATATTTGTTATGTGAATAAGTAATTTGCATCTTAATTGTATAGCAATCGGGTATTGAAAACGCGTTGTGTGTGTATATATATATATATATATATATATATATATATATATATATATATATATATATATATATCCACTGTTTAGTTACATCATCAAAATATACAAAAAGTAAGAGGCTTTCCCCCCCCCCCAAGATAATTACAAATTTACACCCCATCAAAAATAACAAAACGTCAGGCTTCCCAAAAATATACGGATAGCCATTAGTAGCCACCGATAGTATTAGCTCCTAAGACTGACGAGAAGGAACCATAGTAGGGTCCTTCTCAGGGTCCTCCTCATCTGATGAGATCATCATCGGAGCAACCAAATTTCGGGCAGAAGCCCGAGCAGTAGAGAGAAATGAATCATCTCATGGGGTATAGTAAAGGTCATCCCACAAATCTCTAATAGGCAGATAAAATTCTAAGTAAACAAAAGCTGTGAAATAAAAAACAAGCGAGTCATAGCGACCCCAAGCTAAAGACACAGTCAGCTCCCCGTGATAGATGCAACGGTCCGTGCTCAAGTTTATATGCTAGTAGTCTGGACCACCGTGAAAGGTGATCATTACGTAACCCAAAAATCGGCGCAGACATGATGACATCTTCAATTAGCACTAGTCGTAATCGGGCCAAAAGCCAGGAAAATTAGGCGCCTCCTTTTCTTCCTCGCGAACGTCTTCTCAAAAGCACATAATTTAAAACAGAAGTACAGATATACAGAAAAAAGGTGAGACACCAGCTTTCAATACCAAATTGGCAGCATGAAAATAGAACAATGCTGGGCACCCACATAGCATTACAACTCATATATTCATCAATAGTAATAATAAAATTAACAGTAATAATCAAGTAAATGATAAAATAGAAGTAATAACAGAGTCTTAGTCAGTAAATAGTTTAACCGTCATAGGTTTGCATGCTCAATGAAATATGAGACTGACAATGCACAATGCACATGGTACCAAAAATCCTACTCCATGGAGCTAGACATCAACATTTCGGAGAGAATGATCAAGGAGTCATGCCAGTATCTCGTTAGCCTAAGAAATAAAGTGCTTCATCTCATAAAAATATTTGCACAATATGGCTTATACATGACACCTCAAAGTTGATCGCAATATAGGACAGCGTCTCGGTCTGGATCGTCGATGTGTTTGCATTAGTTTATCCCACGGCTCCAGTGGAGCTACCACTATCTATTGTGAGACACCCGCACCCCGACGCCCCCAAGGTCAACCACTTTGACCTACACTTAGTCTACTCACACCTACACTGAGGTGTTATTCAATCTCCTAGGCACACATCGCCTTTTTAACAAAGTCCAACGGACATCACATATGCACGACGACTTAATTTACATCATGTATGTGCATCAATTGTATGTTCCTCATAACACAATGCATATCATGCATATTCATCAACAATATATTTTCTCATGGAACATATCACAATTGCATATAGTCAATCCTCAACAACATCATGCCTCAATTTAATCAAGTAAACATCAACAAGTACTTGGTACTGCACATGGACTCACAATTCCACACAATCCATTCTCAATATCAACAATTTCATATACATGGTCCAACACATATCATAATTCCATATTATGAATTCAACATTATCAACTTCCTAAGTCTTGATCAATTATGAAAATTCGGGGCTAAAGAACACTTGAAAAATCGTGGCTTTTCTAAATGTTTATCACTCAATTAATTTCTTCCACCTCATTATCAATTACATATCTTTAAATCCTTAATTCCCAAAGATGCACAAAAGCATCACTTGGACTCAAAAATTTCTTTAGAGGCCGTGGCCTCCCTAAGGCATCAAGGTTCCAATTTTTCCATTCCTTCCATCCATCCTTTAATAACTAATTACATAGATTTCATTTTACACAAAAAAAAAACCAATTCAAACCCTTAAGGTTTTGGACCAAAATCGTGGCCTCTCAATAGGGTAGTAAACCCTCAAATTTTCCATTTATCAAAGCAATCCAATATCCTCAATGCATTCAAAACAACCAATCATCATTAACCTCAATCAAGAACACATTTATATGAAAAACAATCAAACAAAGTAAGCATCCATTATGGATTTCTCCATCAACAGTCACACAAAGGTCTCCTCACCACCAATAATGGTTGAAGTGAGTAGATCTCCCTCTTACCTAAAGGAAGAGCATGAAAATCACCTCCTTGGTATGCTCTTGGTGGTTCGATTTTGGCTCTCCAAAAACCCTAAAAAATCAAGCTCAAAGAATCAACACCAGTGGTTGAAAAAGAAGAGATTCATGGTCATAAATATGGCCATGGAAACGAAAAATAGGTAGAGAAGATGAAGAATCAAAGATTTACCTTTAATGTCTCAAACTTTGTTCTTGAGAAAAAATGAAGAAGATGATGGATTTTGAAGAAGATCATCAAAAAGGAAATGTAGGGAGTGATGAGAGGAATGTAGAAATGGTGATGGTTAAGTGAGAAAATGAAAATGGTCACTCAAGGGGCTGCAAAAACTGTGAGGTGTGAAAGAGAAGAAGAAGAGAGAAGTTAGAGAAAATGGAAGATGAACTTGAAGAGAGAGAAAGTGATAGTAGAAATGAGTGATATTTTGAGTGAAGGGTGTTAAGTGTGGGAAGCAAAATTTTGCTTCCCCAAGGGCTTCATTGCCGCGGCAATAGGAGAGAGAAGGAAAGGGATGAGTGGCTTCTCCTACAAGATTGGGCACTTTGGTCATTTGTGGTCAAAGCTTCTCAAAGAAGCTTTGATTAAAATATAATATTTTTGAATTAAAGTGGATTTGATTAGACATAAAGTGGATTACATTAGGATAATGTGATAGGATTTCTAACACATGCTATTGTCCAATGGATAATTGTTACAGTTGACAGTAGTTAGTATTAATTATCCAACAGATAAAAATTACACAGTGATTTATCTATCAGATAAAATTTCTCAAAAAGCATGAACCTTGTAAACCGTGTCCAGCCTCGGGTTTAGTAAGATTCCTCGTAGATGCTTTCACAGATCAAGGTTCTTGGGAAAAATATCTTATTTTCCCAGCTCTGCTCAGTTTGCACGTAAAATAAGAAATAATATTAAAATATTCTACGTTCTCAGAAAAATTCAAAAAAATTCACAAAATTCACAAATATTAGAAAATGACTATTTATCATAAAATTATAAATTTTCGGGGTGTATACGCGTGGGGAGAAAAGGACCATTTTCAACAATATCCCACACATTAATTTCAATAGTTTCAATAAAAATCTTCATTCTCTCTTTCCAATAGGCATAACCATCCCTATTGAAAAAAGGAGGTCTGTTTATAGAAGAACCTTCATTAGAAAAACCATTTGAAGCCATCACTACTCTTGAAGCTACTAAGTTCTTTATTTAAGAGTCTAGCTCTGATACTACTTGTTACCAAGTGGCCTCAAAACTCAAGGGGGTGAATTGAGTTTATAAAAACTTTTCACAAATCTTTCAAAAAACTCTTGATTATCAATTTTCGTTGAAGTTATTAATTGATAGAAATGAATGAATGGATAAGATAGAAAGATATTGCTCACCAATGAACCAATCAAGAGAGAAATATTCAAGCAAGCAAATAAACCAATGCACAAATGTAAAGAGAAGGGTTTAGAGAATCAAACACAATGATTTATCCTGGTTCAGCCATCCCTTGTAACCTACGTCCAGTCCTCAAGTAATCAAACACAATGATTTATCTTTGTTTAATTCCAAGCTTTACAAATTGGAGCACTCAACAACACCTTGAGATATCTCACTCTTATGCTTTGAGCCTTAACTTTAAGGGATACCTCACCCTTTACAAATTTAAGGGGTGCTTCACCCTCTTTACAGATTATACAAAGATAGAATGGATAGAAACTCTCTCAAATAGTGGATAATACAAATTGAAGCTTATAGATATCAATGATTCACACTTTTGCTTAGAAATAGAGAAATATATGAATAATATGTGCAAAACACGTATTGATGCTCAATCAAGGTTTTCAGAATATTTTTCTTGCCCCTATCAATGCCCAACAACCTTGCATTTAAAGCCCAAAAAAGATTAGAGCTGTTAGGGTGGTTGAGAAGCATTAAATGCTTCATTAAAGTCGTTACTTTATGTTTTTGGAAAACCTTGTTATTCGAATAACACGATGGTTATTTGAATAAATCTTTACATAGCAAGTAGGAGAAAGCTTTCTGGAATACATTATTTGAATAACACAACTGTTATTCGAATAAGTCACTTAAAATTTAGTTTCTGGAAAAACATGTTATTCGAATAAAACAAGGTATTATTCGAATAACTCAATTGAAAGCTAAAGCGCCTTTGTTCATTTTAAATGTTTATTCGAATAAAACAGGGCTTGATTTGAATAAAGCTTAACCCATTGAAATACTTGGCTTTCTCTGACTTTTGTTATTCGAATAAGGTGATCTTTATTTGAATAAACTATATAAAACATGTTTTGTCAGCAATGAGACAATGCCAAGTGATTCTAGGTGGTCTTATATATTTTTGGCACTTAAAATTTGTTTCTTTTAGAAACCAAAAACCATTTTGAAGCTTTTAAAACAAGTGTGTTATTCATGTTCTTTGAAAAACAAGTTATGGAGCAATTGTGTGAATCACATTATACCTTTACATGTTGATCTAAGTCCTAAAGCTAATCTTGAAGGTCATGGACTTGATCTTGCAACATCTTCATGTTTGTTATCATCAAAACAAAGTCTTTTAAGAGATAATAGCTAATTACATAAGGGAATAGTCATGAAAGAATCATCAGATTTAAACCTCAATGTCTAATATGATCAATCCAAAAAATCAACATGGTTTACTAATAACCAAATCCATGCCTAGTCCAATGTCTATGTCAAGAAGAGATAAACTGATAAGATTCACAAAGGAAATCCTACCTTCTATCTTCACACAATAATCCAAACATACGTGAGGAAGTAATGACTAACTTTCCAATTGGCGTAAACAAGGATAAAACATGGGAAACCCAAACATAGGTATATCTAATCTCTTTACAAACTCAAATGAAATCAAGGAGTGAGGATACTCTTGAATCATACAATACAACCTAGAGATCATTTTTAACTATGTTCTTACCTCGTATAAGATCGGGAGTCTAAGTTGCCTCTTTACTATCTAGAGTATAAACTCTTACTCTAACTTGAGGTTAGACACTAATCCCTGCTTTTGTGTACACTTACTTAAAAGTGTTTCGGTCAGCTAAAAGTATAACATACTACTTGGCCTACTTATCAAGCTCTACTTCCATGTTGACCCTTACATCTAACACATCTTGGTCCCTTTATTTCTACTTACACTTACTTAACTTTATCTTAAGGATAACTAGTTTTAAAAGCACTCGACTTATACCTATCGTCATTATCTTCCTCTTGTGAAAACCTTGTAACTTTTGTTCCATTTGTGGCTAGCTATAGAAACTCTCTACTGTTCTCTTTCAATAGCACTAAAAGCACCATTTTGCCTTTTTAATCAACCGAAATAAGTTTCTCTTACCTATCTCGACTAATTGAAACTATGCTAGTCGAATCACTTTCCAGTTAGTTCGATTCTTCTTGAATATACACCTATAGAATAGCTATCTATTAACTCTATATCCTTGGCATTCTGTAGGTTCTTAGGGTAGTATTTGTCCAGAAAAGAATTCTTAAACATTCCCCAAGTAATTTAAGTGTCAAAAGGCCTTAACAGCTCCTTGGCACCTACTCTCCAAAACTCTACCTCCCTTACTAACATATTGGAGACAACCAAAACTCTCAGGTCATCTGAACAAAACTTAACTATAAAGATTTTCCTCATTTTCTTAAACCATCTCCCTATTCCAAACAGGTCTTATCTTCCCTTAAAGGATGCAGGATTGGCCTTTCTAAACTTTGAGAGATCTTGTAAGCTTCAGTTATCTACAACCACAACTCCATACACTAATTGTACTTGTGGTACTAGCTACTAAGATCAACTTGCTTTCATCTCCTTTAAAACTCTATTTATGACAACAGTCTGTTTTCTTAAGCAGTTGCCATCTCTATGAACATTTCAACCATAATGGCTAACCTCCATTAGAAGAATTCCTATTTCTCCTAGTTCACCTTGGTGAAGTAATAGTTCCCTATACACACTATGTGTGAAAGTAACCATTAACATTCAAACCTAGGGCCTGTTATGCAATTCTATCATCACCTCTCATGTATGAGACAAGAAATTCAAAACACATTGCGAAAAACTCTAAACTTGCCTAAGCCTAGCCAGTCCATACCCCGACTCAACAGGATGAACGACTCTGATACCATAATGTAACACCCTAATACAATTACCCTAGTATGACTAATAAATACCTGGATAAACAGTAGTAGATATGTTACTTCTAACTTGAACATTAACTAATCCATAACATTTATAAATAATTATGGAAAGTCATAACTAAAAGACATACACATATACATCTGTAACCCCGAGGGAAAAGTGTTATATATACAACTTATACATCATCAAAGCTAATATAAAAATATACATTAACTTTTTCTATAAAAGAAACAAATAAAACTAAACTACATTAGCTCTTCTATTCCTTTATCTTCTTACCCTTTTAAAGGTTTTGACCTACTTTTATTATAGAAACACAGGAAGACGTGAGAATATACAAATTCTCAGTAATATTCATATATTTCATGGCATTAAACTATGTAAGCTATATACATATCATTATAAACTATATCAACATTATACAATTACACATACAACTGTATAACATATCACAATTGTCTCATATCTACTTAATCTTACAAAACTCGAACTTAAACATAATAGATTATGGTTATTACTAGATATTAAATCTTTATTCAATATCTCTAGAACATTCACATGCTACTGTTATGTAAAGGTTCACTAACACAATGCACAATCTATAAGCCTACGTCCCTTACTCGTATGATAAGAACAACTATCTACACACTTGTAACATATCACAACTAGTTCATTCATAAATATACCATCAATGATATTGAACAACTACTCATACAATTGTACAATATCATCTATCTAGACAACTGCCCATACAATTGCTAGGGAACTGAAAAAATACATGATTGTGTGTGTCACTTACATATTCCATATTTTCTTTAAACTGTAGTTAAGAAGACTAACTCTTCAAACTACCTAGTAATGGATGGACTGGTTCTTACTCACACTAGGAGAGAGTACCGACTCTACTGCATATAACTTAGTAATCTTGACCCTTTAAGAATCTAGGGCTAAATCCTTACTCAAAGAGACTTTTGGACTTTCCCAATTACCTCCTTTGGCCTAATGATTGTACATCATTAAAGATTACTCTACTTAGGAATTAACAATTATGGGAAACCATGCAATTTTATGTATAACTCATACAAAACCACCACATTAACTCATCACTTGATTATCTCTAATCAAGTGAAGAACTAAACTCTAGCAAACGTATACTCTAATCTCACTTCTAACTCATAAAGAAGTATATTCCATGTTTCTAGTTAAGAAAACATACTTCTGATACTTGTATCTAGCTTGCCTCATTTTCCACCACAAGTGGTAAACTATGCCACCCTAGTGTACTCAAGGTCCTAGATACCTACATTAGGCAATTCCTAACTTATGGGATTGCTTAAAGACTAGATCTTCCATAATATCTGTATACTATATCCATTCATTCATCACTAACTCCACTTTCTCCCTTAGGAGTGATTAATGCACAATGGCAAGTGACTATTTCCATCAGAACTCAGCTCTGTATCTAGTTACCTTATCCTCATAACCTCATATGTGATACTAAATACAACTCTATGTTGCCTAAAGGTCTAGATACTTATCTATGGCAATCTATTGCTCTTGGTTACATTATGGTCTCTTACTTTCCTATATATGCAAGAATGTCTTTCTCTCTTAGAAATACCCCTATTAGTGTCTCAACACACTCTACAAGGCATATAAAAGGGATCCTAACAAGTAGGAAAACTCAAATAATCAAAATAAATATTCTGATGAATTTTGCTCAGGGCACTTGGGTGCCCATTCTCCAACGCTTGAGCGCTCACTACCCAGCGCTTGAGCGCTGGTTGGGCAGAGCGTAGCTGTAACATTCCAAAAATTAAAGACAATTAAAAAAATAATAATATAAAGGTTATTCAAATAACTAAAATGATAGTCGAATAACTTAAACAAAATCTGTAAAACGTGATGTTGGTATTGAAGGAAAATATTAGTTATTCAAATAGCTATGCAAGCTATTTGAATAAACCCATGTAACAATAAGAAAGTTGATAACATGAATTCAAGAATAGAATGCCATGAGTTATTTCAATAAATTATTAAATACTTGAATAATGTAGTTAAATCTATGAATACATGAAATTAGAAAGGAAATAAATTATACTTAAGAAACTCTATATATACATAGGATCAGAAAGCACTTGACCAAGTAGTCAATGGTTGGTAGTAATAATGACATGTGCTAGAAAATAATTGAACAAGCGGTAAAATATCCAGATTCTTAGAGGAATAAGTTTTTAATGCATTAAATGAAGATGAACTCAACATATAACCTCAGTAGAGACAAGGGTTCTTACGAGAAGCTTAAGAAAATCATGGAAATGATTAACAAAGACAAATGGCAAAACAAGAACATCACAGAACTTAGAAAATTATGGATTTGAAGGATAAAGAGGAGACAAGTGTCCATACATGTATAAAAAATCAAATTAAATGCATGATTACGGGGAATGATTTTTATGAAGAATGAACCCTTTTTTGCCAAGCAAACCATGTGACATCCATCCTACCTCACTCCCTTACATAAAAGAGGAGCAGAAATAACTCTATAAATACCTCTTTAAGCACCCAAACTCGTCACCAAGAACACTCAACCAAGCCATAAACACAACCTCTGTTTCTCTGCCATTTCCATTTCCCTTATCTTTAACTTTGCCATCATATATCCAAGTTTTGATAATTAGGTAGGAAGTGTCAAAAATACCATTCTTTGCTCTTTATTTCTATCACCCATTCCTCCTAGTCCATTATTTTTCAACCATGATTACGTTGCTTTGTGTAACATCCTAATACTGAGAACTCGATATATCTACCAAATATATAAGGAACACAGTACTAGCATGCCACTTCTAACCTAAACAACAAACTAAACCCTTATCATTCATTTACACAAATAAATATAGAGAGCCTGAACAACAAAAGCGATATATATACATCATAAACCTCTCAAAGGCAAATTGTAGTACATAACTTTTACAATTTCAAGGTAGCAGGAAATAAATATACAACATACTTATTTCAAGAAAACAAAATAACTACACTAGTTCTTCTGCTTCTCTCGCTTTCCTTTTTCTGCACCTAGATTTACATGAAAACACAATGGGGTGAGAAATCACAATTTCCCAGTATAAGCATTCCAATACCAATGTTCATTCATCCACACTAAATAAACAACACCAAAAACTTAAGATTAAACCTGCAATAGATAAATGAGCCACTTCTCAACAATATCAGAACATACATACTACTATATGTAACATTCATAATGTAAGCAACAATCTTAACCCAAGGTGAACACAACATAATCAATGATATCAAAGCAACCGCCCATACATCGTAAGATATAACTGAACAACCGACAACAAGCATCGAGCAAGGCAACTGCCCATACAGTTACCAATAAATGAAATGCTTTATGATATGATGTATGGTTATGCTCACACAAAGTTCTAATAATATGATGGTGCAGTGTAAATGCAGGTTTCAGTTTTTGAAAACACATGCCACTTATTTATTTCCTATAAACCACCGTTTCTTGTATATACGAAGTAGGATAAGCCTAAAAGCCTAAATCCCACTTAGTAATAGGTAAACACCTTCCCCTCACCAACGCAAGAGTACTATTGTCACCCCTGTACAAGTAACCCTGACCATAATAGCATACCCGCTATGAGAATTTAGATCAACACCTTGTTCTTTGGCCAGTTGGTTGTGCACACCATGTTAGGTTACAATACATAGGAAACAAGACATAGCAAGTTTGAAAAGAAGATATGTAATGTATTTTACAAGTACATATTATCATCACTAGGTCCCTCTTAACCAAGTGACTAAGGAAAACTAGCAAACTAACCAACCAAGCTCACTTATCACGTAAGATGCAAGGTCACGTTTCTAGTCCTTCCTATATCTCCAACCTTGTCTCACAAAAGAGTAAAATGTCATCCATGCTTCTCCGGCTCTACTTTCTACATAAGGAAGCAACCTATGCATGATAACAAATACTACTTGCTAACACTTAGCATACAACACCTAATACCTCACTTCATCACTTCACAAGTGAATCACAAGGCAACCTCACGTTGCTCAAGGTTCTAGGTATTGACCTATGGCATTCAACTTCTCAAAGGATGCCTAGGGTTGTCTTAAATCCTATCACAAGGTTCACTCTAACCAAGTGAAAGAATCATAGCTAGAGAACATGTAACACCCCAAATTTTCTAACTATTTGACAATAATTTTGACAGTTATAACAGAATTCTACTGTTTAGTGATTTATGTGTACTGTAAAATTATTTTGAGTATTCCGTGAATACATTTGATCGTTTTGTGTGATTTACTCCATGTTAAGAAAATAATAATTTTTGGGCCGGGGAAAATCTTACGTAATTTAATAGTTACTGTTAAGTCTTAATTATTTTACATAATTTGATTTGATTTTCGTAAGTTTTATAATTTTTATGATTTTGTGGATGAAATTTTTATATTTTTTTGATTATTTTAATATTGTCCATGGGCTGTATGTGGGCCCAGGGGGGCTGTATGTGGGCCCAGGTGGGTCCAAAAAAGTAAAAATTTTTCTGCAGCCAGAAAATTTTGTGCTATTGAGATGGGGACGGGGGATCTTACTAAACCCAAAATCGGAAACAGTTTTTAAAAATTTCTTTTACTATGTTTTGTATTGTATTTAATTATCGGATGATAAAAATACAGTAAAAATATTATTCGTGGGGTTATAGCAGATAAAAATAAAAATTATACTACTTAGTCAACATTAGTGGTTATGACGACTTTATGATGGACCAATAGGAAGCAAGCTTAATGTTGAAGCCTTTGAATATCAACTATCTATTTAATCAACGGTGGAGAATTGATCTTATAAAATGGCTAGGACCATTTGTGACCGTTGGATGTAAAGTATGAAGGCGTAATCTTGACCCTTCATTTTGGAGATACATCTAATGGCTAGGATTGCAATGAGGAAAGATCCAATGGCCTAGATTTAGTCTTATCAATATAGAAGCTATACTTAGAACCTAGAAGCTACATTAATACTAACCATTGATCTAATCAATGGCTAACAATGCTCAAAATGGTGGCTAGTGAAATTGGTCATTCATTGAGTGTGCAAGAGTGGGGGCACGGTTTTGTGGTTGTTTAAGGGCATAGCAAAGTTTCAAGACAATTATTACTCATTCTTGATCATTCCAAGAAGCAAAGCTCTTCAAACTTTTTTCTCCATTTTCTCTTCAAGCTAGTTTCGGCTAAGCTCTCAAGAACCCACCATCACTCTTCAAAAACTTCTACTAACCTTACTTCTTGAATCTATACCTCAATCCAAGACACTTTGTAGTTTAGGCCAAGTTCTAAATCCATCATCTTCAATGACTTTCTTCAAGAGCAAAGTTATAGGGTTTTTGAGGTGAAGTGTAAGGAAACTTCACTACTTATCTCTTTTTCATGTTCTAAGCCATGTTTGATCCATGGTTTTCCTTGTTCAAGCTTAATATGCTAATAAACTTATGTTTTATTTTGTGTTTAAGAAGCTTTTGGTGGTGAATCACTTACTCAAGGAGCTAACCAAGGAGCTTGGGAGGTTCTTCAAAAGGTAAGAGGGAGATCCATCTCACCAACCAAGTATGGTGGTGAGAGATGAATCTTGTATTTGATGGATGGTGATTCCATGTGAGGATTCATTTCCATGGTTGTGTAATTTATTTGTGAGTGTTTATGTGTTTGATTTATTTGTTCATGCTTTGTATGATTTGCGTGATTTAGTGTTTTATTATGGCATGCTTGTGATATAGATAATATGAATATATTGTGTTTGGCATGATTTGATGATGGAAAGGAAAATAATTTTTAGTTCCAAAGAACCATAGAGGCATCACGGCCTCAAATTAATTTTTGGAAGCAAGAGATTCTAAGTATTTTACTAATTATGAGTTTTAGATAAAAAAGGGTAATACGTTGATAATTTTAAGGATTTGCAAAGAAAGTGGACATGAAAATGAATAAAGATTTTATGATGAAGTTATTTATGATTTTCGGCTAATATGCCAAGGATTGGTGAATTAAGATTTTCATGAATGGTAACATTGAATGATTAGAAAGGAAAGGAAAAAGAAAAGACGGATTGGTTTCAATGACCAAGTGTTCACAATTTTTGGAGGAATTTTAATGGTTTTGTTTGTGTAAAACAAACATGAATGGAACTTAGTTGATTTAGAAGGAAAAATATATGATGGTTTTAATGACCATGTACCACGGTTTTAAAAGGCTTGTAATGCCTTGATTTTATGAAATAAAGTGATTTCTAAGTGGAAAAATAATTGATGAAGTGCAAGGATTAAAGAAAATGGAAACAAAGTGTTTTGTCACTTGAAAAATGGAATTTTCGTATATGAATGGAAAAGAGAGGTTGAAAGTGTTAAACCTCAATTTATTTTAAAGAGAACTAAGTTTTAGAATTGATTCATGAATTATGGAAAATACGTTGGTAACTTGAAATTTACTAATGTATAACTCATCCTTTGGGTTTTGGAGTGCGATAAGAAATTTTAAGTTAGAAACATTGATTTAATTCAATGAGATGGTGAATTTGTGGAGATTATTGTAAAAAGGATTTTTTGAGTAAGAAAATATGGAAACTGACGTGAGAAGTCATATTATTTTGAGAAAGGTTGAATTGAAATTTAGAATGTTGAGAAATATTTTACGTAGTGGAAAAATGGTGAAAAATTCTTTACGTAACTTAAAAATGTGATTTTTAAGCTACGCGATTTGAAAAACATTGAAATATTTCTACACAATTTGGAAAGCATTTAAATATTTTTACGCATTTGAGATATTGTTGAAAAATTGCTACGCGATTTAAAAATGGTGGAATATTTTTATGTGATTGAGAAAACGTTGAAAAATCATTACGTGATTGAAAAATGATGGAATATTTTTACGTAAGTGAGAAACAATAGAAAATCGCTACGCGATTTGAAAACGCAACAGAAATGTTGCAAAATTGTGAAAACATAATAGAAATGTTGCGCGATTGTGAAAATGCGACAAAAGTGTTTCGTGACTATGAAAACGCGATAATATGATTTCGCTATTAAATATATAGTATGATTCCTGTTGAACTAGTCTATGGACACTGTATGAGAAAATGATGAGTTTTGCCTGTAATTGGCATTGGTGCATTTTACATGCATGAACCAGTGTATGGACACTGTATGAGGCATATGATGAAAATTGAAAGATATGCATTGAGGCATATGATGAAATTGAACAGAACTTGCATTGAGATATTCGTGCATTAAACGGAATATAGCTATTAGCTATTATGACCCTTGTGGTTGAAGAGTGAATGAGAATTGAAAAGTGAGATCTATGATGGATCTTGGGGGCGTCAAGGCGCGCGACGGTCGATCCAGTGGGCAGTGGCAAGTACCCTGTGCCACGTGGCGATGCAGTCCGTTGCAACGTATTGACGATACCCGACAAGAACACGATTCTTTTCAAAGACTGGAGATTGTCTTTGAGCTAAGGCTGACAATTAACCAGAACATTCATCTCGAAATTGTGAAAACCTCCATGAAGTAAGAAATTGAGTCTATGTGCACGTGCATAATATGAGTATTTATATATGTGTGATATATTAATTGAGGAATATTGGATGATGATGATGATAAATAATGTTGATGGCATTATTATAATTATCATGTGATTTGAATAATGTTAATGGCATGATGGTAATTATTATTTATTATATTTATTGTGATAAATAATGATTATGGACATTATTGTAATTATTATTTATGATAATTGAATTGATGAATACTTGGATAATGTTGAGGGCATTATCGTAATTACTGTTTTATTATGTTTATGTGATGACAATAATGTTGAGGGCATTATTGTAATTATGGTATGATGTATCTGTATGATATATTGTATGTGTTATCTCTATGCTACCATATTGGTATTGGCGTAGTTGATCTCACCTCTTTATTATATTGTTTTGTTATGCTTGTATTGTTAAAAATGTATAGTAGATGGAACTAGTTTCCTAGACTTGACTAGAAGCAAATATTCTGAGTTCGGTGACAACATCGAGGAGTGACCATCCCAGACTGGTTAGTGTACAGATTTGAGGAGGAACAGATATATGACGCATCAAGATGGATATAAGACAGTATAAGTATATTGAGTTTTATCGTTAGTGTTTTACCGTGCTATCAGTAGGACCCGTCATGGGGTTTGCTACTGTTTAAAAATTGAGTCTATAAGTGATATGTTTCTTAAATAATTGTTAAATATTATGTGGTGTCAATAATATATATATTAATCAGTTTAAATTTATTTTTCAATATTACCTATAAATTTCAGTAAGTTTGTGTTTCTACGAAAAGAAATTTTAAAACCCATGTTTTATAACTCAAACCTTTTATGAAATCATTTTCAGATTATGAGCTTGTAGTCGGAAATGTGATACCTTGTGGAAGGTGTTACAGAACATGCACTCTTGGCTCAACTTTAACACATAAAGGAACCAACCCATGTTTCTAACATATCCTCATGTTCAACCTTTAAGAACAAGAGAACATACACCAATTATGCAACTTAAACTCAACTTAAACTCTAAAGGAGCAAACTATGCATATAGGTAGGCATACTATGCCAAACAAACCCAACTAGTTATTTCTAGTACCCCTTGTCTTTACTTCTCAAAGACCTTCTCATAAGGTAAGTGATTATCTTCTTCAAGACGTACCACTAATCCTCTTGTATCTAGAACCCTTTTTTGACCTATTTGAATGTTTAAAGTTTGAACTTGAATGAGTTTCTAATTTAAAATAAACATTGATTTTAATCAGTAAGATTTAAATAGTAAGTTATTATTAATGAATTTGGCATTTGTGAATCTCTTGAAATTTCATTAAGGTGTTTTATCTCATGTTATACTATACCAGTACTTATGCCATACCTATTGTTCATGCCAAACATATTCACATCTTATTTGTATTGCTTCTTATATTGCATGCCCTTACGATTTTAAGTATATTTGAATGTTTCATGTCTAAAAAATTAAGTGGAAGAGGTTTATTTACCTGCTACTGCCATGTCAAGTGACAATAACTTGAGATCTCTGTTGTCTTAATTTAATTGCTTCATTATTTTTAGAGTATAGTTAATACGATGATACTACCTATTTTTATCATGTCATTGGTTTTTTCTAATTACTTCATTGTATGTCTTATTTGGCTAATATGATGATGTTTCATTGAAATAAAAACCAGTAAGATAGTCCCTGTTTTTATGATGTCTTTATGATATGTAAGTCTTATTTTTTGTGTTGGACACCTTTTAATGGAAGCCCCTATACAAACTTCACATTTTAAGCACTGTGATTTTATACGAAAGAAAGGTTTTTTTCCCTTTCCCAAATTGCCTTTATTTCTTGCAGCTTCAAATCGTTAACTTGAAGTACACTAATTTGTTTCACCAGAAAAAGTGGAATTGATCTTTAGACCTTGTTGCACTTGTTGATACTTTACAAAACCAATTGGAAGAAAGAGGTAGGCAATGCTTCTCATTCTCTTGTTGCTTTTGTTTATTTTTTACAAAACCAATTGGAAGAAAGTGGAATCGTTAACTTATGATGCTTATGATGCTCTTGTTGATACTTTACAAAACCAATTGCCCTTGTTGATACTTTACAAATCCAATTGTTCTTATTGATATACAAAACTATGTTTTTTTGTATCTTGTGATAAGCTATAGCCTTATTTGTGATAAGGCTATAGCTATGTTGTGTGTTTTATAATTACCCATCTTGATTTGCTTATTCTGATTTTTTTTATATATTTTTGTATCTTGTTTTTGTTTGTTAGTTCACTTTCTTTCAATAGCCAAAATACCTGGCTAGAGCCAGAGTTGTTTTCAAATTCTTGTTCAACAACATAAAAATAGTAAATAAAAGTAAAAAAGATTAGCATGCTTAAAGAACAGCGATGTCGAAGAGTATATTCTCACATATCTTGCCATTGTCATTATTCCAAATGCATTAAACAGAAGCTTTGTTTGAGCCTTGTATAGACCAAGCTCTTGTCCACACAGATTATTGCTAACAACAAATGAGAAAGTTTTCAACCTGGAGAAGATATGAGGAAATGTTTGAAAAAGGACCACAAGGAAACAGGGAATAATTTGAAAATATAAAATACAGTTTAACATGTTATAAAGTGAAACTTCATGCAAGAAACTAATAAGAGTAATGGTGTGGTGTGGATTGTGATTAAAAATTAATATTAAAAATAGTTGCCAAGTTCCACCAAAAATATAAAAACCTTGCAACCAGTTATAGTTAGCAAAGGTCGATCCTCAGAGAACTAATTCAATTAACACTATAATTTGAATCCTAATTTAAACACTCAAAAGCAGTAAACAATAAAATGGGGGTTTTGTTTGTTAAAATTAAAAATAGAAATTGAATCCAAAACAAAAATAGTAAATACGATTTGGAAAATCAATTAAAAGACAATGGTTAAGAGATGGAATCCACTACTAGATTTATATGATTATGCTAGCCCACATATCCTTTATACCAACATGATCAATTATGTTTTTATGTGATTATGAGATTAATTCCCTGTTTTTCTTAAGTTTTGATTAATTCAACAACCGCTCAAATCAATCCCTAATCAATAACTATTTGTAAAGTAACCGCTCTTACACCTACCTATTGATTGCATTAAGATTTAGAAAACCAATCACACTAAGATCCAATCACACACCGAGATTAAATTACTCAAATCATATGCCTCACTAGTCCTACCACTGCAACCGCGCATAGCAATCCTAGTTTTACCACTTTCGAAATTGGCAAAGAGTATAAAAGCCTTTATACCAAAATAAGAACAGAAACATATGAATAAAAACACAATTATATTGATATAAAGAAATATGTAAGAATCACATAATCAAAACTAGGGTTTCATCTTCCCTTAATCATATCAGAAAACTAGCCACACATGGCAAATTCAAGACCAAAAGAATAACAACAGAAAAACATTGTCCAGAATAAAAGAAGAAAAGAAAACTAAAGATCAAACTAGTTTCCAAGGAATAAGGTTGATCGATCTCCAATTGCTCGAACCCGAGTCCTAATCTTTGATCGAATCTCCCTCGCCCTTGTTCTTTGCCTTCTCCTCAATCCCTTGACGGCTCCCCAGTCTAGACTTATGTTTTAGGACCCTAGGCAACCCTATTTATAACTTTTGATACCTAGCACATCATTAGAATTCGTATCTAATGTTCTGATGCGACGACACGGGCCATGTCATATGACACGACCTACCCCATGTCAGGTTTTGGTAACATAAATTCAAGTGAAGTGCAAGTCTGAGAGAAACACGGCCCACCCCATGTCATATGACACGGGCCGTGTTGTCAAGTGAGCTCAAAACTGGATCCTCTTGTGAAGACAAAGGCGTACATGGTGTAACACCCCGAAAATTTATAATTTTATGATAAATAGTCATTTTATAATATTTGTGATTTTTGTGAATTTTTCTGGATTTTTTTGAGAATATGGAATATTTTAATATTATTCCTCATTTTGTATGCACACTGAGCAAAGCTAGTGAAATGAGATATTTTTCCTGAGGACCTTGATCTATGAAAACGTCGATGGGGGATCTTAATAAACCCAAGGCTGTACACGGTTTACAAGATTTCATATTTTTCAAATTTTTTATCTGATAAATAAAAATCACTATATATTTTATCATCTGTTAGACAAATAACACCGACTTCTGTCAACTGTAACAATTATCTATTGGATAATAGCTTATAGTAGAAATCCTATCTTATCCAAAGGAAATTCACTTTATATCAAATCAAATCACCTTTAATTCAAAAAGTAATGTATTTTAATTAAAGCTTCTCAAGGAAGCTTTGACCAAAAATGACCAAAATGTCCAAAACTTGCAAGAGAAGTCAATCTCTCCCTCTCCTTCTCTCTTGTGTGCCGCGACTTTGCAGCCTTAAGGGGAGCCAAAAATTTGATTTTTACCTTATCATTTTTAATCCAAAATCTAAAATCACAAAAAGCTATTACCTTTTTCTCTTCAGTTCCTCTTCTCACATTTTTCTCTCTTCTTCTTCTTCCTTCTCTCTTCTCCACGACAGCAGCCCCATTCATATGACCATCTCCATTTGCTTGCTTCACTACTACCATCTCTACATTCCTCTGCCCATTCTAAGCCTTTTCTCTTTAGTGATTATCTTCCAAATCCATCATCTTCTTCACTTTTCTTCAAGAACAAAGCTTGAAGCTTTTGAGGTAAACATTTGGTTCCTTACATTCTCTTCTTCTTTTTTGTTTCTATGGTCACTTTCATGGCCATGGATCCTTTCTTTTTTAAGCAATTGGTATTGATTCTTTGAGTTATGATTCTTAGGGTTTGGTGGAGCTTTGGACGAAAATCTCACAAGCACTTCAAGGGGTGATTTTCGTGTTCTTCCCTTAGGTAAGAGGAATATATTTACTCACTTTAACCTTTATTGGTGGTGGAAGAACATTTGAGTGGTTGTTGATGGAGGAATCCATAATGGATTGCTCACTTTATATGCTCATTTTTCATGTTTTTGTGTATACTTGGTTTTTATTGAAATGTTAGTTGTTTTGAATGCATTGATGATGTTGGATTGCTTGCATTGGATGAATGAAAAAATGTAGGATTTCCTACCCTTTGGGGAGGTCACGATTTTGAGCTATATTTTGGGGGTTAGAGTTTGATTTTTGTATAAAATGAAATTTAGGTAATTAGGTAATAAATGATTGATGCATGTAATGAAAAAATTAGGTTTTGAAGCTCTTGGGAGGCTCACGTCCTCTAGGGAGTTTTTGGGGTCCAAGTGGCGCTTTTGTGCAACCTTGTGTTTTAAGTAATTTAGAGTTATGAAATCAATGATGCAATGAAAGAAAAATGTTTGAATTTTGTTTTGAGAGGCCACGGCCTCAAGGGTCTAATTGACCTAGACTTGTGTAATTAATCAAGACTTAGGTAATTAAGGATTATGGATTCATAAAATGAAATTGTGATATATGTTGAATTTTATAAATGTATGTTGTTATTGAGAATTGATTATATGTCATTGTGAGTCCATGTGTGGGACCAAAGACTTGCTGATATTTGATTTGACCAAATTGTGATATGTTTCATGAGAAGTATATTTTTGGTGAATATACATGATATGCATTGAGTCATCATACATTTGTGAAAGTCTGTTGGACTCTGTTGTTAAGGTTATGCATGCCTAGGAGATTGAATTATACCTTAGTGCAGGTGCGAGTAGACTAAGTATAGGTCATATTGTTAACTTCGGGGGCGTCGGGATGCGGGTGTCTCACAATAGACAGTGGTAGCTCCACTGGGGTTGTGGGATAGACCTATGCAAACACAACGACAATCCGAACCGAGACACTATCCTATATCGCGATCTTGTTGAGAGTGCCATGTATAAGCCATGTTGCGCAAAAGATTATTTTCTGATAAGCACTTTATTTTTAGGCTAACGAGATACTGGCATGACTCCCTGATCATTCTCTCCGAATGTTTATGTCTAGCTCCATGGAGTAAGATTTTGGTACCTCATGCATTATGCATTATCTGTCTCATATTTCTTTTGGCATGAGTGTCTATAACTATTAAATTACTTTTTTTTATGTTGAAATAATTATCTAATTGATGAACTGCTTACTGCCTGAGATATTATTATTGTTTCCCTTTCATTGCTTATTTTTATTATTGCTGCTAATATATATATATATATATATATATATATATATATATATATATATATATATATATATATATATATATGTGTGTGTGTGTGTGTGTGTGTGTGTGTGTTGTGATGCTATGTGGGCACCCTGCGCCGTTTTGTTTTCTTACTGCCATATTGATATTGAATGCTGAGTGTCTCACCTCTTTCTTGTATCATTGTACTTCTGTTTTATTTATGTGCTTCTGAGAAAACGTTCGTGAAGAAGGGGAAGCGCCCGAGTTCCCTGGTTTTTGGCCTGACTACGACTAGTGCTTGCTTGAAGATATCATCTCGTCTGCGTAGATTTCTGGGATATGTGAGGATGACTTTACACGGAGGTCCTGATTATTGGCATATAAACCTGCGCACGGACCGTTACATTTATCATGGGGACTTAACGGTGTCGTTAGCTTGGGTCGCTATGACCCCCTGTTTTTAATTTTACTACTTTTGTTCATCTGGAGTTTTACCTACCTGTCTGTGATTTGTGGGATGATCTCTATTACACCCTATATGAGGATTCATTCCTTTCTACTGCTCGAGCCTCTGCTCAAAATTTGGTCGCTCCGATGATGATTTCATCTGACGAGGAAGACCTAGATGAGGATCCTACTACGGTTCCTTCTCGTCAGTCTTAGGGGGGCTGGTACTATCGGTGGCTACTGATGGCTACCCGTATACCATTTTGGGAAGCCTTCTGTTTTACTATTTTGATAGGCTGTATATTTGTAAACATTTGGGGGTGGGTAAAGCTTTTGCTTTTTGTATATTTGATGATGTAATTAAATAGACTTGTTGCAAATATATATATATATATATATATATATATATATATATATATAATGTGGATGTATGATTTCCTTTCATGCTGATTTTTACTGTAACTACATTTTATTATTCTCTCACTGCAACAAAAAAAAATTCAATACCCGATTACTATACAATTATAATTGAAGATGTTTATTCATATATTAAAAATGAACTCGGTCTTAATTTATGATTTATTTATTTTTCGTATTTCTTTTTATAATGGTGTGACATTCCTTCTTCTCCTAGAAAAAGGGGTGTTGCACTAGGTTTTGTATCAGAGCCCCGGTTTAAGTTTTCTTTTGGGTCTTATGGTTTGAACTATCTTGTTTGTGCTGTGTGATTCTCTGTGTTTGGTATCCCGAAAGGATGCATCTAACTTTTCCCTGTGTTTTGTATAGTTTGACTTGAAAAGAGATATGACTCGGTAAGGGGAAATGATTACAGCAATCGAGGCGATTCAAAAGATGGCTGAGGCCATGTTGCAACAGAACCAGCAGACTGCTCAACAGCAAGAGAGAGCTGCACAACAGTTAAAAGCTACTGCCGATGCTCAAAACTTGGCTAAATATCGTCGCAACAACCTTTCTCAATTCAATGGAGAATTTGATCCGGAGAAGGCTACTATTTGGATCAAGGAGTTGGAGAAAGTTTTTAGAGGCATGAACTGTGCCAATGATAAGAAGGTGACTTATGCTACGTTTATGTTGGTTGGGGACGCAGAAGAATGATGGACTAGAGAACAAAGATTACTGGAAACTAAAGGTCGAGCAATTACTTGGGAGGTATTCAAGGAGAAATTCTTGGAGAAATAGTTCCTTGCAAGTGCCGGACATGCTAAAGTGATGGAGGTCCTCAGTCTGAGACAGGGGAACATGACAGTCGGTGAATACGCTGCAAAGTTTGAAAGCTTGTCAAGATTCTCAACTTATTTCCAACACAAGCCTAACGAGGTGTGGAAATGTCAGAAATTCGAAGAAGGTTTGAGGCACAATGTGAAGAAGGCAGTTATAACTTTAAGGATCAACCAATTTTCGGAGTTGCTAGATACGTGTAGCCAAGTAGAAGACCTAGACCAAGCGCGGGATGTAAAACCCAAATTTTTGGTTAATTACGTTTTTACCCTAATTGTACTATTTTTTATTTTCTGTGTGTTATAAAATTAATTTGACTGTTTCGTAACTGTATTTGATTATTTTGTATGATTTACTCCAAGTCAAGAAAATAATAATTTTTGGGCCGGGGAAAATCTTGTTTGATTATTTGGAGCTGGGGGATCTTACTAAACCCAATTCCGAATAATACGTATATCAATCTTTTAATTTTTAAGACTATTCTGTATAATAAAAATATTTATCATACAGAAAAGTTTGTGGGACCCACGTTTGGGTTTGTGGGACCCACTTTTGGGAAAAGTTTACCAACGTAAATAGCTTATAAAATTCTAGGCCAAAAGGTTGAAAATCCATAAAAATGGTTAGATTTAGTAGATTAGTTAGTTTAAAATCTAACTTAATGGAATAATTAGTCTAAAACCTAATTAAGTTAATCTAAAAGGTTTAAGTGATAATTAAATGGATTAAACCTAATTAATTTTTCATTAAAATTTTAGTTAGCCAATGTACAAGTATAATTAAGAAGGAGATTAGTGTTTCTAAATAAATAGATGATTAACTAAAATACAAAGAAATCTAACTAACTTTTAATTAAACCTAACTAGGAGGACTTAAGCATAATTAAGTTATTAAAATCAATCAAAATTTGATTGAATTTCCTATAGCTAATTTCGGCCATATGCTCTCCAATGCAATCATGGAGTTGCTAGAAGCTTGGACATCCACCATTCAATCCATCAATGGTCATTAGTAAGTCTAGTTTGTCAACAAAGGAGACAAGCTCCATAATTGATGCTCTACGGCCATGCATTATGGGGGGCAATTATTCACTTTATCATCTTCATTTCAATCATTCTAATCTATTCTCTCATTTCTCTTTGTTTCAAGACACCAAGAAAAACTCCAAAACTTCTCTCCATACACCATTCGGCCATCAACCATTCTTGAACTTCCATTCTTCAAAAATTTCATCCAACACAATTTCCTAAACCTAAACCATATTCTAAGAACATCTCTAGTTGTGAGTTTTCACAAAATCATCCATTTGGAGCTTGGAAAATCACTTTGAAGTTTCTTTCCTATAAGGTGAAAATTCTTGTTTCTTGTTTCTAATTTGATTTTTGATGTTCTAAGCCATGATTGATCCATGGTTTATCTTTTTCAAACATAATTTATGACTTTATAAATTGTTTAAGCTTGTTAGGATTTTTGTTGAAGCTACACAAATTTTCTAAGGAGGAGTCCAAGGAGATCTTGTCTTCCTTATAGGTAAGAGGGAGATTTAATCTCATCAACCATGTGTGGTGGTGAGAAAATGGATGTAATTGTGGTGAAGAATCTATAAGGATTCATTCACTTGGTTGTTTGTTTTCTTTTCTATTTGTGATTAATTTTGTGTGCATGTTTATTGTCTTTTCTATTTGTGATTTATTATGCATGCAAGCATGTCTATAGCTTTGATATTTTGGTATGTGTTTTATGATTGCTTTAATATATGGTATGTGTTCATAGATATATGATATCTATTGTGAGATGTGAATAATATGTTGAGATTTGCATAAGTATTCCAAAGAACACATGATGAAGAGCTCACGGTTTTTACTATGAAAAAGAGAACCAAAATGTTTTCAACCATTTTTGAATGGATGACTTAATTGATTTGATTAAGTTAATGGATTTTACAATAATTTAGAGGATCGAAAATAATTTAAAAATGATTTGTACAAAGAATGGTGGAATTCGGTCAAAAATGCTTTTTCATGTATAATTAGTCCAAAATTTATTTTCTCTGTGTAGACTAGTTAGTTAACCTAAAAAGAATTCATTTACAATGGATTTTTAAGAACTAAATAAGTAAACAAATTTTTATTAGAAGTCTAGTATAGAAAAGAAATAAATTTTAAACACTTGAAAAATACTTACCTTTGAGTTTTTAAAGTATGTTATCAATTTTCAAAGTGTATTTTATGGCTATAATTAAATAAAGGAATTTTTAAAAGGAAAACGTAGAAAATATCACTTAGTGAATTTTCTAAATGAAATGCTGTCAAAATTGATTAAAAATGAGCAAGTATTGAAGAACGTTCGAAAATGGCATTTAGAAAGCAAGGAAATATTTTACGTAGTTAAAGAATAAAATTAACTGTTGAAGAATTTATTAAAATTGAATTTTTGAGAAAAACGTCAGAAATTATTACTTAGAGTAATTTTTGTAAGAAAAATGGAAAATAATGTCTAAATAATATTTTTAGTTTTGGAAAGTTTAAAAATGTAATTTGAAACGCCAAGAAATATTTTATACAGTGAAAAACAGTAGAAATAACTTACACATATTTAAAATTGTGGATTTTAAACTACGCGATTGAGAAAACGTTGAAAAATATTTATGCGATTAAAAAACGCAATAAAATGTTTACGCGACTAATGGGAATAGTAATTTTTACTATCAGGCCAAAGTGGTGGACCCAGACATGTTGGGAAATAGTACTGTCAAGTGGAGACATACTGTTTTTAGAATTATTGATACTAAGGGTATTTTTGTAATTATGGTGACAATGAGGATATTTATGTAATTATGATTCATGGTGATACAGAGGGTATTTTTGTAATTATGGATCATTACATACATAGAGTGGTATGTCAATTTGGTTGAAATTGACAATTGATTGACGAGATGAATTACATCGTGTTACGGGTGTGATAGGCGTAGTGTGTTCATGTGGAGAACTTGGAGGCGTTAGTGTGCAGTAGATTCCACATGTGGACAGTTGGTAGCTCCTCTGAGCCGTGGTAACTGATAACACACACTAGCGATCTCGACAAATACTATTCTTAATCAGGATCTATTGGGGACTGTCTGGTACTATGCCTGGACGTGCACGACGTATTTGACTGTGTACCATTCACACGACGTGTTTGACTGTGTGCTATTTACATGACGTATTTGACTGTGTAATAGTTGGTTAAGACAGCCTGATGTGCGGACATGTCTACCAGATCATTCTCTCTGATGTTTGTGTTTATCTCCATGGAGTAGGAACGAGTCTGAGTACATGACATATTTAATCTGTATCACTGTGTGAATAGTTATAATTTGATTTATGATATTTTGCATATGTGATAATAAGAATTGTTATATTAACTATTATATTTGTTTGTATTGTCGTTTTCTCTACTGCTATCTTGGTAATGATATAGATTGTCTCACTCTTTGTATATATTTTCTGTATTATTATTTATGTTCCGTAAAGTCATTGAGGAAGTAGAAGAGGAGCAACTGCTGGATTGTCAATACAACGAAGAGCAGCAACCGAGTGACCAGTTCAAGGAAGGCGAACGTCGAGATCATCCATATCATATGGATTGATTTCAACGTGGTATGGTGTTACTAGAGTATTTCTGTCTTCCGATGATCTTCCCAAGGAGGATTCTTCGGAGGATCAGAACTTTTAGTGTTATGCTTGGGCTAGTTTATGGTTTGCTTTAAACCAGACAGTTTACTATTTTATTAAATAGTTTGTAATATGTAAATTATTTGTACCTATTAAAAACAAAATCATATGTATAATTATGGTGTGTATGTAATAATTTGTTTTATTTTATGTTCTGTTTATTTTATTTTATAATATAATGTTCAAAAAAAATATATTTTTTTACAATCTATATTATTATATATTACGAAATAATTTATAACTTGGGTAACGGTTTTATTATTATTGTTTGGAAATGTGACATCCCCAGTAGGGTGTTGCATTTAGTTGGTATCAGAGCCCAAGTTAGAGTCTTTTGGGGTAGTGGTTGGGTCTGTTTTTGCTTGTGTTGTGTGATTCTCTGTGATTGGTGTCCGAAAGGGTACATATGACTTTGTTTTGTCTTGTTTGATTGAAGAAGAAGATGTTTGGCAGAAGAGGAATGCGTGCAAACGTGAACCGTAATGTTGACCCAATGATTGCAGCTGCTGAGGCTATGCAACGTATGGCAGAGGTGATTACGCAACAAAATGAACGAGCAGCTCAACAGCAAGATGTGACTGCTAATGCTCTAAGCTTGTCTGAGTTTAGGCGCAATAACCCACCGCAGTTCAGAGGTGAATTTAATCCAGAGAAGCCAAGTCTTTGGATCCAAGATCTCGAAAAGATATTTGAAGGAATGAGGTGCGCCGATGATCGAAAGGTGACGTATGCTACATTTATGCTGAGAGTGGATGGTGAGAACTGGTGGAGAGGAACCCGACGCTTACTACAAGATGAGGGAATGGAAATTACTTGGGAGGTATTCTGTGAAGTATTTCTGGAAAAGTACTTTCCTGCCAGTGCTCAACATGCCAAGAGATGGAATTTCTTGGTTTACGTCAGGGCAACATGACTGTCAATGAATATGCTTCTAAATTTGAGAGCTTGTCTCAGTTCTCAGACTATGCTCAAACTCGACAGAATGATGCGTGGAGATGTCAGAAATTTGAGGAAGGGTTGAGGGTAGAATTGCGACGAGGAGTGCTACCCTTGAAGATGAATCAATTTCATGCTTTGGTGGATACTTGTGCATGACTCGAGGAGTTGGAGCCATCACGTGATCCAAGAAATCGCAACTTTGGACCGACAAGGTTCCAAAGAGGAGGCAATAACAATAATAACTGGTTTCAACGCAAGCCGTATTCGAGACCACCGGGAAGTCAGCCTCAACATCCATCGGTTGGGGGAAGTTCTAGTGGTAACAAAGCTGGTACAAATGTGGCATTTACGCCAAGATGTTTTAAATGTGGAAAGAGTGGCCACATATCTAGAGACTGTTCAATTAAAGGAGCGATCTGTTTCAAGTGTGGAAGGCCTGGGCATGTTTCTAGAGAATGTAACCAGTCAGAAAGGAAGCCAGTTGTGAGCAATGTTCGTGCTACTCAGCCGCGATCTGGAGGGCGAGTGTACACGATGAGCGGAGCTGAGGCTTCTCAGTCTGAAGATCTTATTCAGGGGGAAGGTGTCATAGCATGTAATCTTTTGATTGTACTATATGATTCAGGTGCGATGCATTCATTTATTGCGTATGACTGTGTGGATCGGTTGAAATTGCTTGTGTCTTCTTTGAGTTTTCAATTGATTATTTCTACACCAATTGCCAAGCTTGTTGTTACATCTAAAGTATGTTTGAACTGTCCTATTACCATAAATGATCGAGTCTTTTCGGTCAATTTAATTTGCTTACCTCTTGTTGAAATAGATATAATATTAGGAATGGATTGGTTATCTTCTAATCATATCTTGTTAGATTGTGCCAATAAAACCTTAGTTTTTCCTAGGATGAGGATTCTGGATTTTTAACTGCCGTCAAAGTCAAATCTTTGTTGAGGGACGGAGCTTAAGGATACATGCTGCTGTCTTCTTTGGAAGTCAAGAGTGAAAAAGATGTGAATGCTATTCGAATCGTGAATGAGTTTTCGAAAGTTTTTCCTGATGATGTACCTGGCTTACCACCAGAAAGAGAAATTGAGTTTGCTATTGATTTGGTACCAGGAGCATGTCCTATTTCGATTGCACCATATAGGATGTTGCCATCTGAATTGGTGGAGTTGAAGAAGCAATTGGAGGAATTGTTGGAAAAGCAGTTTATGCGATCGAGTATTTCACCGTGGGGAGTGCCAGTACTACTAGTCAAGAAGAAGGATGGAACTTCTCGTCTTTGCGTAGACTATCGTCAGCTGAACAAGGTCACAATAAAGAACAAATATCCACTTCCAAGGATCGATGATTTGATGGACCAGCTAAAAGGAGCAGCTATTTTCTCTAAAATAGATCTGCTATCAGGTTATCATCAGATTCTTGTCAAGGTTAATGATGTGCCTAAAACAACTTTCCGAACTCGTTACGGGCATTATGAGTATCAAGTGATGTCGTTCGGAGTGACGAATGCTCCTGCAATATTCATGGACTATATGAATAGGATTTTTCGTCCATATCTAGACAGATTTGTCGTTGTCTTTATCGATGACATTCTGATCTACTCCCAAAATAAGGAAGAGCATGCTGAACATCTCAGTATAGTTCTCCAAATTTTGAAAGACAAAAAGCTGTATGCAAAATTGGCAAAGTGTGAGTTTTGGATAGAAGAAGTTCAATTTCTGGGTCACGTAATTTTCAAAGAAGGTATTGCGGTGGACCCATCGAAAATAGAAACTATTTTGCAATGGGAGAGGTGGAAGACAGTAACTGAAATCCGAAGTTTTGTTGGAATGGCTGGATATTACCGAAGGTTTATTGAAGGTTTTTCTAAGATAGTTGGACCTCTTACGCAACTCACAAGGAAGAGTCAAGCTTTTGATTGGACGAAAGAATGTGAGGCAAGTTTTCAAGAGTTGAAGAAGAGATTGACTACTGCAGCAGTGCTGATTTTGCCAGTTCCTAACGAGACTTTTGAGGTGTATTGTGACACTTCTTATCAAAGGTTAGGATGCGTGTTGATACAGAACATAAATGTGGTAGCCAATGCTTCAAGACAGTTGAAGGTTCATGAGAGGAACTACCCAACGCATGATTTAGAACTCGCTGCAGTGGTTTTTACGTTGAAAGTGTGGAGACATTTTCTATATGGAGTTGTGTTCAATGTCTTCAGTGATCACAAGAGTTTAAAATACCTGTTCAATCAAAAGGAATTGAACATGAGGCAAAGGCGATGGTTAGAGTTCTTGAAGGACTATGATTTCCAACTCCAATACCATCCGGGAAAAGCGAATGTGGTAGCAGATGCCTTAAGTAGGAAAGTGATCAGTGTTTCTACTATGATGATAAAAGAGGAAGAATTGATCAATCAGTTTAGAGATTTGAGGTTATCAATGGAATTGGCACCAAGAAGAATTCGTCTAAGTAAAGTTATTATTTTGAATGACTTGCTGGAAGAAATCAAGGAAAAACAGGATAAGGATCCATATTTACTGAATGAGAAAGAATTTTTGAAGTAAGGTCATAAGGCAACGGTTGAGGAAGGATCTGATGGAGTTTTAAGGTTTAAAGGAAGGATTTGTATACCTGATGATCCCAATCTTAAACAAGCAATTCTGGACGAAGCTCATACTAGTAGGTTGAGTATGCATCCGGGGATGACAAAGATGTATCAAGATTTAAAGCGGATGTTTTGGTGGCTAAGGATGAAGAGAGATGTTACGGAACGTGTGGCGTCTTGTCTGGTTTGTCAAAAGGAAAAAGTTGAACATCAAAGACCAGCCAGTATGTTACAACCTTTAACTATTCCTGAATAGAAATGGGATAGTATCTCAATGGATTTTGTTACCAGATTGCCAAGAATGAAGAAGGGTCATGATTCTATATGGGTTATAGTTAATAGGCTTATGAAGTCAGCGCACTTCTTGCCGATCAATATCAGGTATTCGTTGGAACGATTAACCCAGGTGTACATTAGTGAAATTGTTAGACTTCACGGTGTACCCGCAAGTATAGTTTCTGATAGAGACCCGAGGTTTACGTCAAGATTTTGGCGAAGCCTACAAGAAGCCATGGGGACTAAGTTACGTCTGAGTTCTGCTTATCATCCGCAGACTGATGGTCAAACGGAGAGGACTATTCAATCACTGGAAGATTTGTTGTGCGCTTGTGTGTTGGAACAATAAGGGAATTGGGATGAATTTTTATCTTTGATAGAATTCACCTACAATAATAGTTTTCACTCAAGTATAGGGATGGCACCCTATGAAGCACTTTATGGGCGATGATGCCGAACACCTTTGTGTTGGTATCAAGATAGGGAAAGTATGACCATTGGACTTGATCTTGTGCAACAAACTACGGAGAAGGTGAAGATGATTCAAGAGAAAATGAGGACGACTTAGAGCCGATAGAAAAGCTATGCTGATAAGCGGAGGAGACCTCTTGAATTTGAGGAAGGTGAGCATGTGTTTTTGCGAGTAACACCTACAACTGGTGTCGGAAGGGTTTTCAAATCCAGAAAACTCACTCCTAAATTCATTGGACCTTATCAAATTATTCGTCGAATAGGTCCTGTAGCCTACCATATAGCTTTACCACATTTTCTATCCAATCTCCATAATGTATTCCATGTGTCTCAGTTGAGAAAATATATTCCCGATCCAACACATGTCATTCAACCTGATGAAGTACAATTGAAAGATAATTTGACATTCGAGACGCTTCCTGTTAGGATTGAGGATAGGAGAGTGAAACAACTTCGAGGGAAGATGATTGTATTGGTAAAGGTTATATGGAATGAGGTAACGGGAGATGCTACTTGGGAGATGGAAGATAAAATGATGGAGGCATTGGTAAAGGTTATATGGAATGAGGTAACGGGAGATGCTACTTGGGAGATGGAAGATAAAATGATGGAGCAGTACCCACATCTTTTCTAAGATACGATAAATTTCGAGGACGAAATTTTTGTTAGTGGAGGAGAGTTGTAACACCCCAATTTTTGGTTAATTACGTTTTTGTCCTAATTATACTGTTTTCTATTTTCTGTGTGTTATAAAATTATTTTGACTGTTTCGTAACTGTATTTGATTATTTTGTGTGATTTACTCCGAGTCAAGAAAATAATAATTTTAGGCCGGGAAAAATCTTGTTTGATTATTTGGAGCTGGGGGATCTTACTAAACCCAATTCTGAATAATACGTATATCAATCTTTTAATTTTTAGGATTTTTCTGTATAATAAAAATATTTATCATGCAAAAAAGTCTGTGGGACCCAAGTTTGGCTTGTGGGACCCACATTTGTTTTGTGAGACCCACGTTTGGGTTGTGGGACCCACATTTGTTTTGTGAGACCCACGTTTGGGTTTGTGGGACTCACTTTTAGGAAAAGTTTACCAACGTAAATAGCTTGTAAAATTCTAGACCAAAAGGTTGAAAATCCATAAAAATGGTTAGATTTAGTAGATTAGTTAGTTTAAAATCTAACTTAATGGAATAATTAGTCTAAAACCTAATTAAGTTAATCTAAAGGGTTTAAGTGATAATTAAATGGATTAAACCTAATTAATTTTTCATTAAAATTTTAGTTAGCCAATGTACAAGTATAATTAAGAAGGAGATTAGTGTTTCAAAATAAATAGATGGTTAACTAAAATACAAAGGAATCTAACTAACTTTTAATTAAACCTAACTAGGAGGACTTAAGCATAATTAAGTTATTAAAATGAATCAAAATTTGAGTGAATTTCCTATAGCTAATTTCGGCCATATGCTCTCCAATGCAATCATGGAGTTGCTAGAAGCTTGGACATCCACCATTCAATCCATCAATGGTCATTAGTAAGTCTAGTTTGTCAACAAAGGAGACAAGCTCCGTAACTGATGCTCTACGGCCATGCATTATGGGGGGGCAATTATTCACTTTATCATCTTCATTTCAATCATTCTAATCTATTCTCTCATTTCTCTTTGTTTCAAGACACCAAGAAAAACTCCAAAACTTCTCTCCATACACCATTCGGTCATCAACCATTCTTGAACTTCCAATCTTCAAAAATTTCATCCAACACAATTTCCTAAACCTAAACCATATTCTAAGAACATCTCTAGTTGTGAGTTTTCACAAAATCATCCATTTGGAGCTTGGAAAATCACTTTGAAGTTTCTTTCCTATAAGGTGAAAATTCTTGTTTCTTGTTTCTAATTTGAATTTTGATGTTCTAAGCCATGATTGATCCATGGTTTATCTTTTTCAAACATAATTTATAACTTTATAAATTGTTTAAGCTTGTTAGGATTTTTGTTGAAGCTACACAAATTTTCTAAGGAGGAGTCCAA
This sequence comes from Ormosia emarginata, assembly GCA_029884605.1. Classification (NCBI taxonomy): domain Eukaryota; kingdom Viridiplantae; phylum Streptophyta; class Magnoliopsida; order Fabales; family Fabaceae; genus Ormosia; species Ormosia emarginata. The sequence continues at coordinate 25,469,374 of JAQQTP010000074.1, read as the reverse complement.
GGAGATCTTGTCTTCCTTATAGGTAAGAGGGAGATTTAATCTCATCAACCATGTGTGGTGGTGAGAAAATGGATGTAATTGTGGTGAAGAATTTATAAGGATTCATTCACTTGGTTGTTTGTTTTCTTTTCCATTTGTGATTAATTTTGTGTGCATGTTTATTGTCTTTTCTATTTGTGATTTATTATGCATGCAAGCATGTCTATAGCTTTGATATTTTGGTATGTGTTTTATGATTACTTTAATATATGGTATGTGTTCAAAGATATATGATATCTATTGTGAGATGTGAATAATATGTTGAGATTTGCATAAGTATTCCAAAGAACACATGATGAAGAGCTCACGGTTTTTACTATGAAAAAGAGAACCAAAATGTTTTCAACCATTTTTGAATGGATGCTTAATTGATTTGATTAAGTTAATGAATTTTACAATAATTTAGAGGATGAAAAATAATTTAAAAATGATTTGTACAAAGAATGGTGGAATTCGGTCAAAAATGCTTTTTAATATATAATTAATCCAAAATTTATTTTCTATGTGTAGACTAGTTAGTTAACCTAAAAAGAATTCATTTACAATGGATTTTTAAGAACCAAATAAGTAAACAAATTTTTATTAGAAGTCTAGTATAGAAAAGAAATAAATTTTAAACACTTGAAAAATACTTACCTTTGAGTTTTTAAAGTATGTTATCAATTTTCAAAGTGTATTTTATGATTATAATTAAATAAAAGAATTTTTAAAAGGAAAACGTAGAAAATATCACTTAGTGAATTTTCTAAACGAAATGCTGTCAAAATTGATTAAAAATGAGCAAGTATTGAAGAACGTTTCAAAATGGCATTTAGAAAGCAAGAAAATATTTTACGTAGTTAGAGAATAAAATTAACTGTTGAAGAATTTATTAAAATTGAATTTTTGAGAAAAACGTCAGAAATTATTGCTTAGAGTAATTTTTGTAAGAAAAATGGAAAATAATGTCTAAATAATATTTTTAGTTTTGGAAAGTTTAAAAATGTAATTTGAAACGTCAAGAAATATTTTATAAGTTATTAAAATGAATCAAAATTTGATTGAATTTCCTATAGCTAATTTCGGCCATATGCTCTCCAATGCAATCATGGAGTTGCTAGAAGCTTGGACATCCACCATTCAATCCATCAATGGTCATTAGTAAGTCTAGTTTGTCAACAAAGGAGACAAGCTCCGTAACTGATGCTCTACGGCCATGCATTATGGGGGGGCAATTATTCACTTTATCATCTTCATTTCAATCATTCTAATTTATTCTCTCATTTCTCTTTGTTTCAAGACACCAAGAAAAACTCCAAAACTTCTCTCCATACACCATACACCATTCGGTCATCAACCATTCTTGATATATGATATCTATTGTGAGATGTGAATAATATGTTGAGATTTGCATAAGTATTCCAAAGAACACATGATTAAGAAAACACGTTTTTACTATGAAAAGAGTAGAACCACTTCCAATCTTCAAAAATTTCATCCAACACAATTTCCTAAACCTAAACCATATTCTAAGAACATCTCTAGTTGTGAGTTTTCACAAAAACATCCATTTGGAGCTTGAAAAATCACTTTGAAGTTTCTTTCCTATAAGGTGAAAATTCTTGTTTCTTGTTTCTAATTTGAATTTTGATGTTCTAAGCCATGATTGATCCATGGTTTATCTTTTTCAAACATAATTTATAACTTTATAAATTGTTTAAGCTTGTTAGGATTTTTGTTGAAGCTACACAAATTTTCTAAGGAGGAGTCCAAGGAGATCTTGTCTTCCTTATAGGTAAGAGGGAGATTTAATCTCATCAACCATGTGTGGTGGTGAGAAAATGGATGTAATTATGGTGAAGAATTTATAAGGATTCATTCACTTGGTTGTTTGTTTTCTTTTCTATTTGTGATTAATTTTGTGTGCATGTTTATTGTCTTTTCTATTTGTGATTTATTATGCATGCAAGCATGTCTATAGCTTTGATATTTTGGTATGTGTTTTATGATTGCTTTAATATATGGTATGTGTTCATAGATATATGATATCTATTGTGAGATGTGAATAATATGTTGAGATTTGCATAAGTATTCCAAAGAACACATGATGAAGAGCACACGGTTTTTACTATGAAAAAGAGAACCAAAATGTTTTCAACCATTTTTGAATGGATGCTTAATTGATTTGATTAAGTTAATGGATTTTACAATAATTTAGAGGATGAAAAATAATTTAAAAATGATTTGTACAAAGAATGGTGGAATTCGGTCAAAAATGCTTTTTAATATATAATTAATCCAAAATTTATTTTCTATGTGTAGACTAGTTAGTTAACCTAAAAAGAATTCATTTACAATGGATTTTTAAGAACCAAATAAGTAAACAAATTTTTATTAGAAGTCTAGTATAGAAAAGAAATAAATTTTAAACACTTGAAAAATACTTACCTTTGAGTTTTTAAAGTATGTTATCAATTTTCAAAGTGTATTTTATGGTTATAATTAAATAAAGGAATTTTTAAAAGGAAAACGTAGAAAATATCACTTAGTGAATTTTCTAAACGAAATGCTGTCAAAATTGATTAAAAATGAGCAAGTATTGAAGAACGTTTCAAAATGGCATTTAGAAAGCAAGGAAATATTTTACGTAGTTAAAGAATAAAATTAACTATTGAAGAATTTATTAAAATTGAATTTTTGAGAAAAACGTCAGAAATTATTACTTAGAGTAATTTTTGTAAGAAAAATGAAAAATAATGTCTAAATAATATTTTTAGTTTTGGAAAGTTTAAAAATGTAATTTGAAATGTCAAGAAATATTTTATACAGTGAAAAACAGTAGAAATAGCTTACACGTATTTAAAATAGTGGATTTTAAACTACGCGATTGAGAAAACGTTGAAAAATATTTACGCCATTGAAAAATGCAATAAAATGTTTACGCGACTAATGGGAATAGTAATTTTTACTATCAGGCCAAAGTGGTGGACCCAGACATGTTGGAAAATAGTACTGTCAAGTGGAGACATACTATTTTTGGAATTATTGATACTAAGGGTATTTTTGTAATTATGGTGACAATGAGGATATTTATGTAATTATGATTCATGGTGATACTGAGGGTATTTTTGTAATTATGGATCATTACATACATAGAGTGGTATGTCAATTTGGTTGAAAGTGACTGACGAGATGAATTACACCATGTTGCGGGTGTGATAGGCGTAGTGTGTTCATGTGGAGAACTTAGAAGCGTTAGTGTGCAGTAGATTCCACTTGTGGACAGTTGGTAGCTCCTCTGGACCGTGGTAACTGATAACACACACTAGCGATCTCAACAAATACTATTCTTAATCGTATTATTGGGGGACCATGCTAATTTATTCTCTGGTTATGCCTAAACGTACACACGACGTTGAACTTTGATTGTGTACCATTCACACAACGTGTTTGTTGATCAGTGCTATTTACACGACGTATTTGACTTTCTTTCCTATAAGGTGTAATAGTTGGTTGAGGCATAAATTGTTTACTTTGTTAGATGTGCGGAAATGTCTACTGGATCATTTTCTCTTGGTTGTTTGTTTTCTTTTCTATTTGATGTTTATGTTTATCTCCATGGAGTAGGAACGAGTCTGAGTACATGACATATTTAATCTGCATCACTGTATGAATAGTTATAATTTGATTTATGATATTTTGCATATGTGATAATATGAATTGTTATATTAACTATTATATTTGTTTGTATTGTCGTTTTTTTAAACTTTACTTACCTTATTTTTAAAGCTTATCAATTTTCAAAGTGTAATGATGTAGATTGTCTCACCTCTTTTGTATATATTTTTTCGTATTATTATTTATGTTCCATAAAGTCGTTGAGGAAGTAGAAGAGGAGCAATACAACGAGGAGAAGCTTGGAACAAAGGAGACAAGCTCCGTAGAATCGAGCTTTGGATTGTCAATACAACGAGAGGAGCACCTCAAGATCATCCATTCGAGTGATCGGTTCGAGGAAGGTGAACCTCAAGATCATCCATGTCATATGGATTGATTTCAGCGTGGTATGGTGTTACCAGAGTATTTCTGTCTTCCAATGATCTTCCCGAGGAGGATTCTTCAGAGGATCAGAACTTTTAGTGTTATGCTTGGGCTAGTTTATGGTTTGCTTTAAACTAGACAGTTTACTATTTTATTAAATAGTTTGTAATATGTAAATTATTTGTACCTATTAAAAACAAAATCATATGTATAATTATGGTGTGTATATAATAATTTATTTTATTTTATGTTCTATTTATTTTATTTTATAATATAATGTTCAAAAAAAATATTTTTTTTACAACCTATATTATTATATATTACGAAATAATTTATAACTTGAGTAACAGTTTTATTATTATTGTTTGGAAATGTGACATCCCCAGTAGGGTGTTGCACGGGACACGAGGAGCTGCAACTTTAGGCCTTTTCGGTCCCAAAAGGAGGCTTTTATTTTATGTTACTGTTTATTTTATTTTATAATATAATGTTCAAAAAAAGAATGCTAATCGCTATCAGAGAAAGCCTTACTTAAGACCACCAGGAAATCAGCAACAACATTCGCAAGGTGGAAGTCCTGGTAGAACTAGTCAGACTATGACATCTATGCCAAGATGTTTGAAGTGTGGAAACGAGCACTACACGAGGGATTGCACAATTAAAGGAGTCATTTGCTTTAGATGTGGGAAGTCTAGACATGTTTCCCATGACTGTAACCAAGCCAAGGCAGAACCTTCAGTCAATGCTGCGAGAGCTGTGAAACCGCAGATAGGAGGTAGAGTTTATACCCTGAGTGGCGTTGAGGCCTCTAAATCCAAAGATCTGATACAAGGAGAAGGTATCATAGGAGGTAATCTTTTGACTGTAGTGTACGACTCTGGAGCTTCATTTCCTATGGCTGTATGAAACAACTTGGTTTACCTGTGTCTTCTTTGCCTTTTGACTTGACTTTTTCAACCCCTACTGCTAAACTTGTTATTACCACCAAAGTCTGTTTGGTTTGTCCTTTGATTGTTGAAGGTCGAATCTTCTCTATTGATTTGATCTGCTTACCTCTTTTCCAATTAAACATAATCTTAGGAATGGATTAGTTGTCTTCTAACCATGTCCTGTTAGATTGTTCTAGTAGAATCATAGTTTTCCCTGTGGATGAGAATTCTAGATTTTTGATGGCTAACCAAGTAGGAGCTTTCTTAAAAGAGGTAGCTCAAGGATACATGCTATTGTCTTCTTTAAAAGTCGAGAACGAGGCAGATGTGAACGCAATTCCAGTGGTTAGAGAGTTTCCTAAAGTCTTTCCTGAAGATGTACGTAGTTTACCGCCGGAACGGGAGATAGAGTTTGCCATTGACCTTATACCTAGATCTGGCCCTATATCTATAGCACCCTACAGAATGTCACCAGTAGAGCTAGTTGAACTCAAGAAGCAATTGGAAGAACTCTTGGAGAAACAGTTTGTTAGACCCAGTGTGTCACCATGGGGAGCACTAGTATTACTAGTCAAGAAGAAGGATGATACTTCGCGATTGTGTGTGGACTATCGTCAGTTGAATAAAGTCATAATCAAGAATAAGTATCCACTTCTAAGGATAGATGATTTGATGGATCAACTGAAAGGAGCAGCAATATTTTCTCAGATTGATTTGCGATCTGGCTATCATCAGATTAGAGTAAAGATGGAGGATATTCCTAAAACAACTTTTCGTACCCGTTATAGTCACTACGAGTACCTGGTGATGCCTTTTGGTGTGACGAATGCACCTGCTATATTCATGGACTACATGAATAGAATCTTTTGTCCTTATTTGGACAGATTCGTTGTTGTCTTCATCAACAATATCCTGATCTACTCTCAAAATTGGGAGGATCATGCTGATCACCTCAACATAGTTCTTTAGATTTTGAAGGAAAATAGGTTGTACGTCAAATTGTCAAAATGTGAATTCTAGCTGGACGAGGTCAAGTTTTTAGGCCATGTGATCTCGAAAGAAAGATTTACTGTAGACTCGTCAAAAATAGAAGTTGTTCTGTAATCGGAAAGGCCGAAGATAGTGACAGAAATTCAAAGCTTTGTGGGATTAGATGGATATTACCAGAGATTCATTGAAGGATTCTCTGAGATAGCTGGACCTCTCACTCAGCTCACAAGGAAGAATCAAGCCTTTGAGTGGACAGATGCTTGCGAAGAAAGTTTTCAAGAACTAAAGAAGCGACTAACTACTTCACTAGTGTTAGTTCTACCTGACCCAAATGAACCTTTCGAAGTGTATTGCGATGCTTCATACCAAGGATTAGGGTGTGTCCTAATGCAAAGCGGAAAAGTGGTGGCTTATGCTTTGAGACAGTTGTGAGTGCATGAGAAGAACTATCCAACTCATGACTTGAAGTAAGCAGTTGTAGTATTCACTTTGAAAATATAAAGGCATTTCCTTTATGGAGTGACATTCAACGCCTTTAAGGATGACAAGAGCTTGAAGTAGTTGTATGATCAGAAAGAGTTAAATATGAGACAGCGATGGTAGTTGGAATTTCTAAAAGATTATGATTTTCAACTTCAGTTCACCCTGGAAAGGCAAATGTCATGGCAGACGCCTTAAGTAGAAAGATGATCAGCATTTTTGCTATGATGATCAAAGAAAGGGATTTGATAGAACAATTCAGAGATATATGGTCTTTTGTTGAATTGACGTCGGGAAAAATTTGTATAAACATGGTTACAATCTCAAATGACTGAATGGAAGATATTCGAGAGAAATAGAAAGTTGACAAGTTCTTACAAGAAGAAAGGGAGCCGATGAAATAAGGCAGTGCAACAACCTTAGCGGAAGGAAACGATAGGATTTTAAGATTCAGAGGTAGAGTATGTATACCCAAGGATCAAGAACTTAGGAAGTATATATTCGAACATGCTCACACGAGTCAGTTGAATATGCACCCAGGAATAACCAAGATGTACCAAGATTTGAAGAAACTATTTTGGTGGCATGGAATGAAGAGAGATATTGCCAGATATGTGTCTTCTTGTCTGGTTTGTCAGAAAGCAAAAGTTGAACACCAAAGATCGTTTGGAATGTTACAACCCCTAGCTATTCCCGAATGGAAGTGGGATAATATTACAATGGACTTTGTGGTTGGATTGCAAAAACCAAAAAGGGTTACGATTCAATATGGGTAATTATGGATCGACTAACGAAGTCAGCACATTTCTTACCAATCAACATAAGGTATCCATTAGAGAAGCTATCAACTATACATTGGTGAAATTGTTATGCTACATGGTGTGCCTACCAGTATCATTTCTGATAGAGATCCAAGGTTCACATCAAAGTTTTAGAAAAATCTTCAAGAAGCGATGGGAACGAAGCTACGTTTAAGTTCTGCATATCATCCCCAAACCGATGGTCAGTCAGAGAGTACAATTCAATCATTAGAAGACTTACTCAGAGCTTGTACTTTGGAACAAACTGGAAGTTAGGATGAAGTTTTACCATTGGTAGAGTTCACCTACAACAATAGTTATCATTCGAGCATAGGGATGACGCCCTATGAGGCTCTATATGGGCGAAGGTGCAGAACAACTTTGTGTTGGTACCAGGATAGAGAGCGACTTACTGTTGGACCTGATCTCATACAACAAATGACTGAGAAAGTTAAGATGATTCAGGAGAAGATGAGGATGACTCAGAGTTAACAAAAGAGCTATGCAGACAAAAGAAGAAAGCCTCTTAAGTTTGTCGAAGGCAAGCATATATTTTTGAAAGTCACACCTACGATTAGGGTCGGCCGAGTTCTTAAGTCTAGAAAGTTTACTCCTAAATTCCTTGGACTCTACCAAATTCTTCGCCGGAGAGGTCTAGTTGCTTACCAAATAGCCTTACCACATTTTCTTTCTAATCTTCACAATGTCTTTCATGTGTCACAACTTGGAAAATATATTCCTAGCCCTGATCATGTCATAGCACCTGACACGGTACAATTAAAAGAAAACTTAACTTATGAGACAACTCTTGTAAGGATTGAGAATAAGAGGGTGAAGCAACTCAGAGGGAAAGACATCTCATTGGTAAAAGTGATCTACAACGAAACAACTAGAGATACAACATGGGAGTTAGAAGACAAGATGAAGGAGCAATATCCATAACTATTCTAACGTATGAAAATTTCGAGGATGAAATTTCTATTTGAAGGGGAGAGTTGTAACACCCCAAAAATTTATAATTTTATGATAAATAGTCATTTTATAATATTTGTGAATTTTGTGAATTTTTTTAGATTTTTCAGAGAACGTGGAATATTTTAATATTATTTTTCGTTTTGCGTGTACACTGAGCGGAGCCGGGAAAATGAGATATTTTCTCCGAGGACCTTCATTTGTGGAAACGTCAACGAGGAATCTTACTAAACCCGAGGCTAGATACAGTTTACGAGGTTTCATATTTTTTGAGATTTTTATCTGATAAATAAAAATTGTTGTGTATTTTATTATCTGTTGGACAATTAACACTGACTTTTGTTAACTGTAAAAATTATCCATTGGATAATAGCTTGTAGTAGAAATCCTATCTTATCCAAAGAAAATCCACTTTATGTCAAATCAAATCACTTTTAATTCAAAAAGTAATGTATTTTAATCAAAGCTTCTCAAGGAAGCTTTGACAAAAAATTACCAAAATGCCCAAAACTTGCAAGAGAAGCTAATCTCTCCCTCTCCTTCTCTCTTGTGTGCCGCATCTTTGGAGCCTTAAGGGGAGCTAAAATTTGATTTTTACCTTATCATTTTTACTCCAAAATCCTAAATCACAAAAAACTATTACCTTTTTCTCTTCATTTCCTCTTTTCACATTTTTCTCTCTTCTTCTTCTTCCTTTTCTCTTCTTCGCAGCAGCAACTCCATTCATGTGGCCATCTCCATTTGCTTGCTTCACTACTACCGTCTCTACATTCCTCTTCTTATTCTAAGTCTTTTCTCTTTAGTGATTATCTTCCAAATTCATCTTCTTCTTCACTTTTCTTCAAGAACAAAGCTTGAAGCTTTTGAGGTAAACCTTTGGTTCCTTACTTTCTCTTCTTCTTTTTCGTTTCTATGGTCACTTTCACGGCCATGGATCCTTTCTTTTTCAAGCCATTGGTGTTGATTCTTTGAGTTATGATTCTTAGGGTTTGGTGGAGCTTTGGACAAAAATCTCACAAGCACTTCAAGGGGTGATTTTCATGTTCTTCCCTTAGGTAAAAGGGAGATTTACTCACTTCAACCTTTATTGGTGGTGAGAGAACTTTTGAGTGGTTGTTGATAGAGGAATCCATAATGGATTGCTCACTTTGTAAGCTCGTTTTTCATGTTTTTGTGTATACTTGGTTTTTATTGAAATGTTGGTTATTTTGAATGCATTGATGATGTTGGATTGCTTGGATTGGATGAATGGAAAAATGTAAGGTTTCCTACCCTTTGGGGAGGTCATGATTTTGAACTATATTTTGGGGGTTAGAGTTTGATTTTTGTATAAAATGAAATTTAGGTAATTAGGTAATTAGGTAATAAAGGATTGATGCATGTAATGGAAAAATTTAGTTTTGATGCTCTTAGGAGGCTCAGCCTCTAGGGAGTTATGGGGTCCAAGTGGTGCTTTTGTGCAACCTTGTGATTTAAGTAGTTTAGAGTTATGAAATCAATGATGCGATGAAAGAAAAATGTTTGAATTTTGTTTTGAGAGGCCACGACCTCAAGGGTCTAATTGACCTAGACTTGTGTAATTAATCAAGACTTAGGTAATTAGGGATTATAGATTCAGAAAATGAAATTGTGGTTTATGTTGAACCTTATAAATGTATGTTGTTATTGAGAATTGATTATATGCCATTGTGAGTCCATGTGTGAGACCAAAGACTTGCTGATATTTGATTTGACTAAATTGTGGTATGTTTCATGAGAAGTATATTATTGATGAATATACATGATATGCATTGAGTCATCATGCATTTGTTAAAGACCGTTGGACTCTGTTGCTAATGTTGTGCATGCCTAGGAGATTGAATTACACCTTAGTGCGGGTGTGAGTAGACTAAGTGTAGGTCATATTGTTGGCCTTGGGGGCGTCGGGGTGCGGGTATCTCACAATAGACTGTGGTAGCTCCACTGGGGCTGTGGGATAGACCGATGCAAACACACCGATGATTCGGACCGAGACACTGTCCTATATTGTGATCTTGTTGAGAGTGCCATGTATAAGCCATGTTGACCAAAAGATTATTTTTCTGATAAGCACTTTATTTTTAGGCTAATGAGATACTGGTATGACTCCCTGATCATTCTCTCCGAATGTTTATGTCTAGCTCCATGGAGTAGTATTTTGGTACCTCATGCATTATACATTATCTGTCTCATATTTCTTCTGGCATGAATGTCTATAACTATTAAATCACTTTTTTTATGTTGAAATAATTATCTAATTGATGAACTGCTTACTGCCTGAGATATTATTATTGTTTCCCTTTCATTGCTTATTTTTATTTTTGCTGCTAATATATTGTTCCCCTTTCCTGTATCCTTATACTTCTGTTTTATTTATGTGCTACTGAGAAGACGTTCGTGAAGAAGGGGAAACACCCGAGTTCCCTATATATATATAACCATGGATATGAATCCTCACATGGATTCACCATCCATCAAATGCAAATTCATCTCTCACCACCATACTTGGTTAGTGAGATGGATTTCCCTGTTACCTCTTGAAGAACCTCCAAAGCTCCTTGGTTTGGTCCTTGAACAAGTGATTTACCACCAAAAGCTTCTCAAACACAAAACAAAACATAAATTTATTAGCATATTAAGTTTGAACAAGGTAAAGCATGGATCAAACATGGCTTAGAACATGAAAAAGAGATAAGAAGTGAAGTTTCCTTACACTTCACCTCAAAAACCCTGTAACTTTGCTCTTAAAGAAAGTCCTTGAAGATGATGGATTTAGAACTTGGCCTAAACTACAAAGTGTCTTGGATTGAGGTATAGATTCAAGAAATATGATTGTTTGAAATTTTTGAGTGATGGAAGGTGGTTGTAGATGTCTTGGCCGAAACTAGAGAAGAAGAGAAATGGAAAGAAAAGTTTGAAAAGCTTTGCTTCTTGGAAATGATCAAGAATGATCAAGAATAACAATAATGGTCTTGAAACTTTTGCTATGGCCTTAAGGCCTCACAAAACTGTCCCCTCCCCTCTCTTGCACTCTCAGTGACCAATCTCACTAGCCACCATTTTGGGCATTGCTAGCCATTGATTAGATCAATGGTTAGGATTAATGTAGATTCTAATTATAGACTTTAGATGTAAGACTTAATCTAGGCCATTAGATCTTTCCTCCTTGAAATCCTAGCCATTAAATGTATCTTCAAAATGAAGGGTCAAGATTACTCCTTCATACTTTACATCCAAAGGTCAGAAATGGTCCTAGCCATTTTATAAGACCAATTCTCTACCGTTGATTAAATCGATGGTTGATATTCAAAGGTTTCAACATTAAGCTTGCTTCCTATTGGTCCGTCATAAAGCTGTCATAACCACTAATGTTGACTAAACAGTACAATATTTATTTTTATCTGCTATTACCCTTCGAACAATATTTTTACTGTATTTTTATTGCCCAATAATTAAATACAATACAAAACACAGTAAAAGAAAATTTTAAAAACTGTTTCCAGTTTTGGGTTTAGTAAGATCCCCCGTCCCCATTTCAACAGTATAAAATTTTCTAGCTCCGAAAAAATTTTAACTCCTCCGGACCTATCTAGGCCCACATACAGCCCCCCGCGCCCACAGACAACCCATGAATAATATTAAAATAATCAGAGAAATATAAAAATTTCATAATCATCCACAAAATCATAAAAATTATAAAATTTAAGAAAATCAAATCAAATTACGTAAAATAATTAAGACTTAACAGTAATAATTAAATTATGTAAGATTTTCCCCGGCCTGAAAATTATTATTTTCTTGGCACGAAGTAAATCACACAAAACGATCAAATGTACTCACGGAATACTCAAAATAATTTTACAATACACAGAAATCACTAAACAGTAAAATTCTGTTTTAACTGTCAAAATTACTGTCAAATAGTTACAAAATTTGGGGTGTTACAACACTCCCCCTCTAAAAAGAAGTTTCGTCCTCAAAACTTGATAAACTTGATTTCACACCCTCAGAATAAATATGGATATTGCTTTTTTGTCTTATCCTCCAACTCCCATGTTGCTTCTCCACTTACATCATTCCAAACTATTTTAACCAATGAAATATTTTTGTTGTACGTTCAACTTCTTCTGATCAAACAGATATCTCAGACTCTTATGATTACTGAAGATGTTAAATGTTACTCCATAAAGAAAGTGTCCCCATACTTCTAATACAAACACAGCGCCTACCAACCCTCATTCATGCATAGAATAGTTTTTCTCATATAACTTCAATTTCCTTAAAACATACACTATAATTCTTCTATTCTGCATAAGCACACATCTTAAACTCCGATGTGACGTATCACAGTACACCTCCAATGGTTCACTAGAATTAGACAGAACTAATACCAGAGAAGTAGTCAAACACATTTTCAACTCCGAAAAAATTCTCCTTGTATGCATTAGTCCATGCAAACATTTAATTCTTTTAGGTAAGCTAGGTGAGAAGTCCTACGATTTTGGAAAATTTCTCAATAAATTTTCTACGGATTTCCGTTACCGTTTTTGACTTTTCCCATTGAAAAACTATTTCAACCTTTGAAGGATCCATCGTAATCCCTTCCTTAGAATCACGTGATCCAAAGAGTGAACTTCATCTAACTAGAAATCACATCTCGACTACGTAGCATATAGTTGCTTCTCCTTTAGAACTTGGAAAATCACACTGAGATGTTCAGTATGTTCCTCATGATTTCGAGAATAGATCAGAATGTCGTTAACAAAGATAATGACAATTCTGTCAAGATAAGAACGAAAGATTCTACTCCTATAATTTATAAATATTATAAGAGCATCCGTCACTACGCACGACATCACTTAAAATTTCCTTGTCCTTGTATCGCTTCATTCTCCTGCCTTTACTCTTAACAGGAAGTGTCTCACACATTGAGTCCTCTTTGAACAGCACTGTGTCTGATATTATGACATAGATTTAAATAGGAATATCCTTTCTTGCATTTTGCGATATATGAAAAACATTATGAAAGATAGCAAAACTATCTGATGTGTTACCAGATATATCCAACAAAGAATTTGATGTTGCCTGATTTTTAAGAATGGGTTTTTTTGGAATACAAAAATTGTGCTGAAATAATCTATAGAATATGGTTGAAAGATAACCAATTCATTTCAAAGATCGCGTCTATTTATGAAAGAGATAAATAGATCAAACTAACAAAAAAAATAGATCTATAACAACAATAAGATAATTTGAATAACTTGAGTAGCACGATAGGCTAGTAATAGAAATAGAAGTAAACAAGTCAGAAAATAACGAAGACACAGATAACTCTAACATATAATTGATCAACAAAATCATATGCCATAAAGAATGGGTTGCCCCCAGAAATATACAGTATGGTTAAAGAATCACCTTCTGCAGCATAGTCTCCCTTGTTTAGGTCTTCAGCTCGGAACACTCCTGTTCCATTCGGGGTATCGACTCTCCCTACTACTTATTACTAACAGAAGACTTCGTTTTTTGGTGGAACACAATCTTTGGAAATGTGTCTAGGCTTTCCACACTTAAAACAAATTATATCCTTGAACGTACAATCCTTCGTTAAGTGCCCTCTTCCACATTTCTTACATAACAGTAAAGATGTCACAGTCCAACTAGGTTTACTGCTACAAGCACTTCCTCCACACGTATGCTGCTACTGCTGATTTCCTGGAGATCATAAATACGTTTTTTGTTGAAATCAATTTACCTTCCTATTATTCCTCCTTTGGAATGCCTAGATTCCAAGGTTACGAGATCTTATATTCCAAGACTGATTCTCTTCTATCAGATCCTGAACCTTAACTTCCAGTTCCCGCTGTTCAGCGATCCTCTGTTCCTATTGTACTATCATGTCAGTTGTCCTCCTCATTGCTCCCGTACTTGCAACTGTATTTTTAGTACCACATTCTGCTTCCACACGCGTACGTCTACTACGAGCCATTTCTTTTCTTTAAAGATGGATGAATCAAAATACAATAGAAACTAGATGCAACCATTTCAAACAACATTGTTTTCTTTCGGAAATCAAAAACACAGAGAACACAACACAAGCAAAATAGACCTAACCAAAAACCCCAAAAGACTCAAACTGTGCTCTGATACCAACTAATGTAACACCCTCCTTAGGGCATCACATTTTTGACTACCAACTTATAATCTGAAAATGATTTTATAAAAGGTTTGAGTTATAAAAGGTGGGTTTCAAAATTTCTTTTTGCGGAAACATAAACTTACTGATATTTATAAGTAATACTGAAAAACAGATTTAAACTGATTAAAACTCACATAACAGACACCACTTAATGTTTAACAATTATTTAATAAATATAAAACTTACAGACTCAATTTTAAACAGTAGCAAATCCCATAACGGGTCCTACTTAATAGCACGGTAAAACACTATCGATAAAAACTTAACATACTTATTCTGTCTTGTATCCATCTTGATGCATCATATATCTATTCCTCTAATAAAACTGCACAACATCGAATTCGGGATGGTTACTCCTTGATGTTGTCACCGAACTCAAAATATTTGCCTCCATTCAAGCCTAAGAAACTCGTTCCATCTATTATATAATTTTTAACAATACAAGCACAACGAAACAATATAATAAAGAGGTGAGATCACCTACTCCAATACCAACATGGTAGCATAGAGATAACACATACAATATATCATATAGATACATCATACCATAATTACAATAATGCCTTCAACATTATTGTTATCACACAGACGTAATAAAATAGAAATTACGATAATGCCTCAACATTTTTCAAGTATTCATCAATTCAATTATCATAAACAATAATTACGATAATGTCCTCAATCATTATTTATCACAACAAATATAATAAATAATAATTACTTTCATGCCATTAACATTATTCAAATCCCACGATAATTATAATAATGCCATCAATATTGTTTATCATCGTCATCATCCAATATTCCTCATTTAATATATCACACAGATATAAATACTCAGATTATGCATGTGCACATAGACTCAATTTCCTACTCCATGGAGGTTTTCACAATTTCGAGATGAATGTTCTAGTTAATTGACAGCCTTAGCCCGCAGACAATCTCCAGTCTTTCTGGTTAATTGTCCAGCCTTAGCCCATAGACAATCTCCAGTCTTCGAAAGGAATCGTGTTCTTGTCGGGTATTGTCAATGTGTTGCAACGGACTGCTTCGCCACGTGGCACAGGGTACTTGCCACTGCCTACTGGATCTTGATGCCCCCAAGATCCATCATAGACCTCACTTTTCAATTCTCATTCTTTCTTCGACCATAAAGGCCACAATAGCTATCAGCTATATATTTTTGTTCAATGCACGAATATCTCAATGCAATTCTATTGAATTTCATCATATGCCTCAATGTATACTTTTCAATTTCATCATATGCCTCAATACATATCTTTCCAATGCATGTATAATGCACCAAATGCCAATCACAGGCTAATCTCATCATTTTCTCTTAGAGTGTCCATACACTGGTTCATGAATGTAAAATGCACCAATGCCAATCACAAGCAAAACTCATCATTTTCTCATAGAGTGTCTATACACTAGTTCAACAGTAATCATTCAGTATATTCAATAGCTAAATCATATTATCGCGTTTTCAAATTTGCGAAATACTTTTGTCGTGTTTTCATAATCGTGCAATATTTCTGTTACGTTTTCATAATTTCACAACGTTTCTGTTGCGTTTTCAAATCGCATAGCGATTTTTCATCGTTTCTCAATCACGTAAAAATATTCCATCATTTTTCAATCACGTAGTGATTTTTCAATGTTTTCTCAATCACGTAAAAATATTCCACCATTTTTAAATCACGTAGCGATTTTTCAACAATATCATAAATGCGTAAAAATATTTAAACGCTTTCCAAATTGCGTAGAAATATTTTAACGTTTTTCAATTTACGTGTAAATATTTAAACATTTTTCAAATCACGTAGCTTAAAAATTACGTTTTTAAGTTACGTAAAGAATTTTTCACCATTTTTCCACTACGTTAAATATTTCTCAACATTCTAAATTTCAATTCAACCTTTCTCAAAATAATGACTTCTCACATCATTTTCCATATTTTCTTACTCAAGAAATCCTTTTCACCATAAATTCCACAATTTCACCATTTCATTGAATTAAATCAATGTTTCTAACTTGAAATTTACTAACGCGCTCCAAAACCCAAAGGATGAGTTATACGTTAGAAATTTTCAAGTTACCAACGTATTTTCCATAATTCATGAATCAATTCCAAAACTCAGTTTTCTTTAAAATAAATTGAGGTTCAAACACTTTCAACCTCTCTTTTCCATTCATATACGAAAATTCCATTTTTCAAGTGTCAAAACACTTTGTTTCCATTTCTTTAATCCTTGTACTTCATCAATTATTTTTCCACTTTGAAATCACTTTATTTCATAAAATCAAGGCATTACAAGTCTTCAAAACCGTGGTAAATGGCCATTGAAACCATCAAATATTTTTCCTTCTAAATCAATTAAGTACTACTCTTGTTTTTACACAAACAAAACCATTAAAATTTCCTTCAAAAGCCGTGAATACTTGGTCTTTGAAATCAAAACATTTATTCATTTTCCTTGCTCTTCTAAACATCTAATTTTACCATTCATGAAAATATTAATTTGTAAATACCTATTTTGAGGTGTCTTGGCCGAAATTCTCATGGTCTTTGGAACCAAAAATTGTTTTCCTTTCCATCATCAAATCATGGCATAAATATGCATATTCATCATATATATCACAAGCATGCCATAAACAAAAGCAATAAATCATGCAAATCATATCAAGCATAAGCAAATAATCAAAACACATAAACACCCACAAATAATTACATAACCATGGATATGAATCCTCACATGGATTCATCATCCATCAAATACAAATTCATCTCTCACCACCATACTTGGTTGGTGAGATGGATCTCCCTCTTACCTCTTGAAGAACCTCTAAAGCTCTTTGGTTTGGTCCTTGAACAAGTGATTCACCACCAAAAGCTTCTCAAACACAAAACAAAACACAAATTTATTAGCATATTAAGCTTGAACAAGGTAAACCATGGATCAAACATGTCTTAGAACATGAAAAAGAGATAAGAGTGAAGTTTCCTTACACTTCACCTCAAAAACCCTATAACTTTGTTCTTGAAAAAAGTCCTTGAAGATGATGGATTTTGAACTTGGCCTAAACTACAAAATGTCTTGGATTGAGGTATAAATTCAAGAAATAAGGTTGTTTGAAATTTTTGAGTGATGGAAGGTGGTTGTAGATGTCTTGGCCGAAACTAGACAAGAAGAGTAATGGAGAGAAAAGTTTGAAGAGCTTTGCTTCTTGCAAATGATCAAGAATAACAATAATGGTCTTGAAACTTTTGCAATGGCCTTAAGGCCTCACAAAACCGTCCCCCCCTCTCTTGCACTCTCAATGAGTGACCAATCTCACTAGCCACCATTTTGGGCATTGCTAGCCATTGATTAGATCAATGGTTAGGATTAATATGGGTTCTAATTATAGCCTTTAGATGTAAGACTTAATCTAGGCCATTAGATCTTTCCTTCTTGAAATCCTAGCCATTAAATGTATCTCCAAAATGAAGGGTCAAGATTACTCCTTCATACTTTACATCCATGGGTCAGAAATGGTCCTAGCCATTTTATAAGACCTATTCTCTACCGTTGATTAAATTGATGGTTTATATTCAAAGGCTTCAACATTAAGCTTGTTTCCTATTGGTTCGTCATAAAGCTGTCATAACCACTAATGTTGACTAAGCAGTACAATATTTATTTTTATCTGCTATTACCCTTCGAATAATATTTTTACTGCATTTTTATTTCCCAATAATTAAATACAATACAAAACACAGTAAAAGAAAATTTTAAAAACTATTTCTGGTTTTGGGTTTAGTAAGATCCCCCGTCCCCATCTCAACAGTATAAAATTTTCTGGCTCCGAAAAAATTTTAACACCTCCGCACCTACCTAGGCCCACATACAGCCCCCCAAGGCCCACAGACAACCCACGGATAATATTAAAATAATCAGAGAAATATAAAAATTTCATAATCATCCACAAAATCATAAAAATTATAAAACTTACGAAAGTCAAATCAAATTATGTAAGATACTTAAGACTTAACAGTAATAATTAAATTACATAAGATTTTCCTCGGTCTGAAAATTATTATTTTCTTGACACGGAGTAAATCACACAAAACGATCAAATGTACTCACAGAACACTCAAAATAATTTTATAGTACACAGAAATCACTAAACATTAGAATTCTATTTTAACTGTCAAAATTACTGTCAAATAGTTAGAAAATTTGAGGTGTTACAACACTCCCCCTCTAAAAAGAAGTTTCATCCTCGAAACTTGATAAACTTGATTTCACACCCTCAGAATAAATATGGATATTGCTCTTTTGTCTTATCCTCCAACTCCCATGTTGCTTCTCCACTTACATCATTCCAAACTATTTTAACTTATGAAATATCTTTGCTTTATGTTCAACTTCTCCTGATCAAACATATATCTCAGACTCTTATGATTACTGAAGATGTTAAATGTTACTCCATAAAGAAAGTGTCTCCATACTTCTAATACAAACATAGTGGCTACCAACCCCCATTCATGCATAGAATAATTTTTCTCATGTAACTTCAATTTCCTTAAAACATACACTACAACTCTTCTATTCTGCATAAGTACACATCTTAAACTCTGATGTAATGCATCACAGTACACCTCCAATGGTTCACTAGAATTAGACAAAGCTAATACCGGAGAAGTAGTCAAACACATTTTCAACTCTTGAAAATTTTCCTTGTATGCATCAGTCCATACAAACATTTAATTCTTTTTGGTAAGCTAGGTGAAAAGTCCTACGATCTTGGAAAATTTCTCAATAAATTTTCTACGGAATTCGGTTATCATTTTTTGACTTTTCCCACTGAAAAACTGTTTCAACCTTTGAAGGATCCACCGCAATCCCTTCCTTAGAATCACGTGATCCAAAGAGTGAACTTCATCCAACTAGAAATCACATCTCGACTACTTAGCATATAGTCGCTTCTCCTTTAGAACTTGGAAAATCACACTGAGATGTTCAGTATGTTCCTCATGATTTCGAGAATAGATCAGAATGTCATTAACAAAGATAATGACAATTTTGTCTAGATAAGAATGAAAGATTCTACTCCTATAATTTATAAATATTATAAGAGCATCCGTCACTCTACACAACATCACTTAAAATTTCCTTGTCCTCGTATCGCTTCATTCTCCTGCCTTTACTCTTAACAGGAAGTGTCTCACACATTGAGTCCTCTTTCAACAGCACTATGTCTTATATTATGACATGGATTTAAATAGGAATATCCTTTCTTGTAATTTGCGATATATGAAAACATTATGAAAGATAGCAAAACTATCTGATGTGTTACCGGACATATCCAACAAAGAATTTGATGTTGCTTGATTTTTAAGAATGGTTTTTCTGGAATACAAAAATTGTGCTAAAATAATCTACAGGATATGGTTGAAAGATAACTAATTCATTTCAAAGATCACGTCTATTTATGAAAGAGATAAACAGATCAAACTAACACAAAAATTTGATTTATAACAACAATAGGATAATTTGAATAACTTGAGTAGCACGATAGGATAGTAATAGAAACAGAAGTAAACAAGTCAGAAAATAACGAAGACACAGATAACTCTAACATATAATTGATCCACAAAATCATATGCCATAAAGAATGGGTTGCCCCCAGAAATATACAGTATAGTTAAAGAATCACCTTCTGCGGCATAGTCTCCCTTGTTTAGGTCTTCAGCTCCGAACACTCCTGTTCCATTCAGGGTATCGACTCTCCCTACTACCTATTACTAACAGAAAACTTCATTTTTCGGTGGAACATAATCTTTGGAAATATGTCTAGGCTTTCCACACTTAAAACAAATTATTTGCTTGAACGTACAATCCTTCGTTAAGTGCCCTCTTCCACATTTAAAACACAATAGTGAAGACGTCACGGTCCAACTGGGTTTACTGCTACAAGCACTTCTTCCACACGTTTGCTGCTACTGCTGATTTCCTGGAGATCATAAATATGTTTTTCGCTGAAATCAATTTACCTTCTTATTATTCCTCCTTTGGAATGCCCAGATTCCAAGGTTACGAGATCTTATATTCCAAGACTGATTCTCTTCCATCAGATTCTGAACCTCAACTTCCAGTTCCCGTTGTTCAGCGATCCTATGTTCCTGTTGTACTATCACGTCAATTGTCCTCTGCATTGCTCCTGTAGTTGCAACTGTATTTTTAGTACCACATTCCGCTTCCAGACGCGTACGTCTACTACGAGCCATTTCTTTTCTTTAAAGACGGATGAATCAAAATACAACGGAAACCAAATGTAGCCATTTCAAACAACATTGTTTCCTTTCGAAAATAAAAAATACAGAGAACACGACACAAGCAAAATAGACCAAATCACAAATCCCAAAAGACTCAAATTGTGCTCTGATACCAACTAATGTAATACCCTCCTTAGGGCATCACATTTCCGACTACCAACTTATAATCTGAAAATGATTTCATAAAAGGTTTTAGTTATAAAATGTGGGTTTCAAAATTTCTTTTCACGGAAACATAAACTTACTGATATTTATAAGTAATACTGAAAAATAGATTTAAACTGATTAAAACTCATATAACAGACACCACTTAATGTTTAACAGTTATTCAAGAAATATAAAACTTACAGACTCAATTTTAAACAGTAGCAAACCCTATAACGGGTCCTACTTAATAGCATGGTAAAACACTATCGATAAAAACTCAACATACTTATTCTATCTTGTATACATCTTGATGCGTCATATATCTGTTCCTCCTCAAAACTACACACCATCGAATCCGGGATGGTTACTCCTTGATGTTGTCACTGAAGTCAGAATATTTGCCTCCCTTCAAGCCTAAGAAACTCATTCCATCTACTTTATAATTTTTAACAATACATGCACAACAAAACAATATAATAAAGAGGTGAGATCACCCACGCCAATACCAACATGGTAGCATAGAGATAACACATACAATATATCATATAGATACATCATACCATATTTACAATAATGCCCTCAACATTATTGTCATCACACAGACGTAATAAAACTGTAATTACGATAATGCCTCAACATTATCCAAGTATTCATCAATTCAATTATCATAAACAATAATTACGATAATCTCCTTAATCATTATTTATCACAACAAATATAATAAATAATAATTACTTTCATGCCATTAACATTATTCAAATCACACGATAATTACAATAATGTCATCAACGTTATTTATCATCATCATTATCATCCTATATTCCTTATTTAATATATCACACAGATATAAATACTCTGATTATACATGTGCACATAGATTCAATTTCTTACTCCATGGAGGTTTTCATAATTTCGAGATGAATGTTCGAGTTAATTATCAGCCTTAGCCCATAGACAATCTCCAGTCTTTCTGGTTAATTGTCTAGCCTTAGCCCACAGACAATCTCCAGTCTTCGAAAAAAATCGTCTTCTTGTCGGGTATCATCAATGCATTACAACGGACTGCATCACCACGTGGTACAGGGTACTTGCCACTACCCACTGGATCGACCGCTGCTCCTTGACGCCCCCAAGATTCTTCATATACCTCACTTTTCAATTCTCATTCTCTCTTTGACCATAAAGGCCACAATAGCTATCACCTATATATTTTCGTTTAATGCACGAATATCTCAATGCAATTCTATTCAATTTCATCATATGCCTCAATGCATACTTTTCAATTTCATCATATGCCTCAATACATATCTTTCCAATGCAGGTATAATGCACCAAATGCCAATCACAAGCTAATCTCATCATTTTCTCATACAGTGTCTATACACTGGTTCATGCATGTAAAATGCACCAATGCCAATCACAGACAAAACTCATCATTTTCTCATACAGTGTTCATACACTGGTTCAACAGTAATCATACTATATATTCAATAGCGAAATCATGTTATCGCGTTTTCATAGTCGCAAAATACTTTTGTCACATTTTCATAATCGCGCAACATTTCTGTTACGTTTTCACAATTTCGCAATGTTTCTATTGCGTTTTCAAATCGCGTTGCAATTTTCCATCATTTCTCAATCACGTAAAAATATTCCATCATTTTCAATCACGTAGTGATTTTTCAACATTTTCTCAATCACGTAAAAATATTCCACCACTTTTAAATCACGTAGCGATTTTTCAACAATATCTCAAATGCGTAAAAATATTTAAATGCTTTCCAAATTGCGTAGAAATATTTCAACATTTTTCAATTCGCGTGAAAATATTTAAACGTTTTTCAAATCACATAGCTTAAAAATCACGTTTTTAAGTTACGTAAATAATTTTTCACCATTTTTCCACTACGTTAAATATTTCTCAACATTCTAAATTTCAATTCAACCTTTCTCAAAATAATATGACTTCTCACGTCATTTTCCACATTTTCTTACTCAAGAAATCCTTTTCACCATAAATTCCACAATTTCACCATTTCATTGAATTAAATCAATGTTTCTAACTTAAAATTTACTAACATGCTCCAAAACCCAAAGGATGAGTTATACGTAGAAATTTTCAAGTTACCAACGTATTTTTCATAATTCATGAATCAATTCCAAAACTCAGTTCTCTTTAAAATAAATTGAGGTTCAAACACTTTTAACCTCTCTTTTTCATTCATATATGAAAATTCCATTTTTCAAGTGTCAAAACACTTTGTTTCCATTTCTTTAATCCTTGTACTTCATTAATTATTTTTCCACTTTGAAATCACTTTGTTTCATAAAATCAAGGCATTACAAGCCTTCAAAACCGTGGTACATGGCCATTGAAACCATCAAATATTTTTCCTTCTAAATCAATTAAGTACCACTCTTGTTTTTACACAAACAAAACCATTAAAATTTCCTTCAAAAGCCGTGAACACTTGGTCTTTGAAATCAAAATATTTATTTATTTTCCTTGCTCTTCTAAACATCTAATTTTACCATTCATGAAAATAATAATTTGTAAACACCTATTTTGAGGTGTCTTGGTCGAAATCCTCATGGTCTTTGGAACCAAAAATTGTTTTCCTTTCCATCATCAAATCATGGCATATATATCCATATTCATCATATATATCACAAGCATGCCATAAACAAAAGCAATAAATCATGCAAATCATATCAAGCATAAGCAAATAATCAAAACATATAAACACCAACAAATAATTACATAACCATGGATATGAATCCTCACATGGATTCACCATCCATCAAATACAAATTCATCTCTCACTACCATACTTGGTTGGTGAGATGGATCTCCCTCTTACCTCTTGAAGAACCTCCAAAGCTCCTTGGTTTGGTCCTTGAACAAGTGATTCACCACCAAAAGTTTCTCAAACACAAAACAAAACACAATTTATTAGCATATTAAGCTTGAACAAGGTAAACCATGATCAAACATGGCTTAGAACATGAAAAAGAGATAAGAAGTGAAGTTTCCTTACACTTCACCTCAAAAATCCTATAACTTTGCTCTTGAAGAAAGTCCTTGAAGGTGATGGATTTAGAACTTGGCCTAAACTACAAAGTGTCTTGGATTAAGGTATAGATTCAAGAAATAAGGTTGTTTGAAATTTTTGAGCGATGGAAGGTGGTTGTAGATTTCTTGGCCGAAACTAGAGAAGAAGAGAAATGGAGAGATAAGTTTGAAGAGCTTTGCTTCTTGGAAATGATCAAGAATAGCAATAATGGTCTTGAAACTTTTGCAATGGCCTTAAGGCCTCACAAAACCATCGCCCCCTCTCTTGCACTCTCAATGAGTGACCAATCTCACTAGCCACCATTTTGGGCATTGCTAGCCATTGATTAGATCAATGGTTAGGATTAATGTAGATTCTAATTATAGCCTTTAGATGTAAGACTTAATCTAGGCCATTAGATCTTTCCTTCTTGAAATCCTAGCCATTAAATGTATCTCCAAAATGAAGGGTCAAGATTACTCCTTGATACTTTACATCCAAGGGTCATAAATGGTCCTAGCCTTTTTATAAGACCAATTCTCCACCGTTGATTAAATTGATGGTTGATATTCAAAGGCTTCAACATTAAGCTTGCTTTCTATTGGTCCATCATAAAGCTGTCATAACCATTAATGTTGACTAAGCAATACAATATTTATTTGTATCTACTATTACCCTTCAAACAATATTTTTACTGTATTTTTATTGTCCAATAATTAAATACAATACAAAATACAGTAAAAGAAAATTTTAAAAATTGTTTTCGATTTTGGGTTTAGTAAAATCCCTCGTCCCCGTCCCCATTCCGGTTTCGAGAATTTCCTGAAGTTTTCCCCGAAGATATACCTAGTTTTTCACCGGAAAGAGAGATTGAATTTGCTATTGACTTGGTGCCAGGAGCTGGCCCTATTTCCATAGCACCTTACCGTATGGCGCCAGCTGAGCTAGCTAAGCTCAAGAAGCAATTGGAAGAGTGTTCAATCAATTTTGAGGCATTCATTATTGCTTTATATTTGGCCTAATTGATGCTAATTGTATCCAATATTATGTTTGTGGATGAGTTTTAGATGATTGGGCTTCATTGAGCTTAGTTGTAAAAACTTCATTAATTTTCGGATTTTAGCTCATTTTGACCTTTCTGTCTTGTATAGGCCATAACTTGGGCTACAAATATCGTATTTTGATGATCTTAGTGTCCTCTGAAAGCTGAGACGAAGATGTACAATTTTGTGTCTAATGTAATTTTTATAATTCAGCTGTATTCAAGGCGAAATTGGGCCTCAAAGTTAGGATACTGTTGCTGTCATAAAGCTTGGACCTTCCCTCACTAATTTGGGCTTAACTCTCTCAATTTAAGCCCAAATAAGGCAAATTATATGTCTCTGGAAAGCTTATTCAGAGGGTTACAATTTGGGCGAAGGGTAGATAAGGAATTACAGAAGAATTTTCAGTTACAAATAGGTTAAGGCAGATTTCGAATTTACCTTTTTGAATTACTTTTGTTCAGTTTTGAGATTAAAAATCAAGAATCTTTTTCTTCTTCTCTATTTTCATTTTCTCTTTTCTTTCTTCTCTGAAGCTTTGCATTATTTTCGTAATGGCTATGGAAGGCTGAATCTCTTTTCAATCCAAGGAATTCAATGATTGTGGTTAGAGTTTTGAGTTCTATTGTTTAAACTTGATTTCTGTTTGTGTTCTATCTTCTTCTCCTTCTTCAATTGTGATTCTAGATCTAGATTCGAAATTAAGGTTAGAATGAAGATTGATTAATCTGAATCTAATGGAGAATGGATCATCGATTGGTAATCCAAGTTAATTCGAAATTGTTCCTAAATCAATTTTAATCAAGAATTGCGATTGTGATTCTGTTTAATTGATGAAATTCTAGGTAATTATCTAGTTGAATTTGAATTAACAGAGGTGGTATATGCAGACAGAATTTCATTCTCTTGAACAATGATTAACTCTGTCACTTGAATTGAAAACCTTGGATTGGCATCTCATAATTGAATTTTCTTCTAATCACTGCTAGAATTTGTA
Organism: Ormosia emarginata; assembly: GCA_029884605.1. Taxonomy (NCBI): domain Eukaryota; kingdom Viridiplantae; phylum Streptophyta; class Magnoliopsida; order Fabales; family Fabaceae; genus Ormosia; species Ormosia emarginata. The sequence goes on along the minus strand of JAQQTP010000074.1, from coordinate 25,443,368 downwards.
TACTACTTAATGAACAAAACCCCCTACTTATTGATAACTTCTAACATGCTTGAGAAATCTGAATTGGTCCTTGGGAGATGACCTAGGTTATGCACTATGCTATATTCCATTGCAAATCCTAATCTATTTTGAGGCGAGTGCGACATCGCTCATCAAAGAGCTTTTGGAAAAGCAATTTGTGAGGCCCAGTGTATCACCTTGGGGAGCACCAGTGTTGCTGGTCAAGAAGAAGGATGGTACTTCGAGGTTATGTGTGGATTATCGTCAACTGAATAAGGTCACAATTAAGAACAAGTATCCATTGTCGAGGATAGATGGCTTAATGGACCAACTAAAGGGAGCACTGGTGTTTTCCAAAATCGATTTGCGGTCAGGTTACCACCAGATTAGAGTAAAAGTAGAAGATATTCCCAAAATGACTTTTCGTACTCGTTATGGACACTACGAGTATCTGGTAATGCCTTTTGGCGTGACTAATGCACCTGCTGTCTTTATGGACTATATGAATAGGATCTTTCATCCTTATTTGGACAGATTCATCGTTGTTTTCATCGACGACATCTTGATCTATTCACAAAATCATGAGGATCATGTTGAACATCTCCATATAGTTCTTCAGATTTTAAAGGAGAAAAAGTTGTATGCTAAATTGTCCAAGTGTGAGTTTTGGTTAGACGAAGTGAAGTTCTTGGGCCATGTGATTTCAAAGGAAGGAATTGTTGTTGATCCTTCGAAGGTTGAAGTGGTACTACAATGGGAAAGGCCAACGACGGTAATGGAAATCCGAAGTTTTGTTGGATTAGCCGGATATTATCGAAGGTTCATTGAAGGATTTTCTAAAATCGCCGAACCACTCACTCAACTCACCAGAAAGAATTAGGCTTTTGAATGGACAGATGCTTGCGAAGGAAGTTTCCAAGAACTGAAAAGAAGACTAACTACTTCACTCATGTTAGTTCTGCATAATTCAAATGAACTGTTTGAGGTGTACTGTGACGCTTCATATCATGGTTTGGGATGCGTCCTTATGCAAAACGGAAAAGTGGTGGCTTATGCCTCAAGACAATTACGAGTGCATGAAAAGAACTACCTAACGCATGACTTGGAATTAGCTGCCGTGGTGTTTGCTTTGAAGATATGGAGACATTATCTGTATGGAGCAACTTTCAACGTCTTCAGTGACCACAAGAGTTTGAAGTACCTATACAATCAGAAAGAGTTGAACATGCGACAACGAAGATGGCTAGAATTCCTGAAAGACTATGACTTCCAACTTCAGTATCACCCTGGGAAGGCGAATGTGGTGGCTAATGCTTTGAGTAGGAAAATAGTTAGTGTTTCTACTATGATGATCAAAGAGAAAGACTTGATAGAACAATTCCGAGACATATGGTCTTTTGTGGAGTTGACGCTGGGAAAAATCTGCATGAACATGGTCACGATTTCGAATGACTTGCTGGAGGATATCCGAGAAAGGCAGAAAAAGAATAAGTTCTTGCGAGAGGAAAGAGAATTGATAAGGCAGGACGCTGTATCAACATTAGAAGAAGGAGGTGATGGAATTTTAAGATTCCAAAGTAGAGTCTGTGTGCCTAAAGATGAGGAACTCAGGAAGTATATACTTGAACATGCTTATACGTGTCAGTTAAGTATGCACCCTGGAATGACCAAAATATATCAAGACTTGAGGAAATTATTTTGGTGGCATGGAATGAAAAGGGATATCGCTAGATGTGTATCATCTTGTTTGGTTTGTTAGAAGACGAAGATTGAACATCAAAGACCGTCAAGATTTTTACAACCCTTGACTATTCCCGAATGGAAATGGGATAACATTGCCATGGACTTTGTTGTTGGATTTCCAAGAACAAAAAGAGGTCATGACTCAATATGTGTAATCGTGGATCGACTTACGAAGTTAGCGCACTTTTTGTCGATCAACATCAAATATCCATTGGAGAAGTTGACTCAGTTGTACATCGGTGAAATTGTCAGACTTCACGGTGTACCTACAAGCATCATTTCTGACCGAGATCCGAGATTTACATTGAAGTTTTGGCAGAGTCTTTAAGAAATAATGGGGACAAAGCTACGGTTGAGTTCTGCATACCATCCGCAAATTGATGGTCAATCAAAGAGAACAATCCAATCTTTGGAAGATCTGCTGAGAGCTTGCGCTATAGAGCAAACTGGAGCTTGGGATGAAATCTTACCATTGGTAGAGTTCACCTACAACAACAATTATCATTCAAGTATAGGGATGGCACCTTATGAAGCTTTGTATGGACGAAGGTGTCGAACACCTCTATGCTAGTATCAAGATGTAGAGTGACTTACAGTCGAACCTGATCTCATTCAATAGACAACCGAGAAGATCAAAATGACTCAGGAGAAAATAAGAACGGCTCAGAGTCGAAAAAAGAGCTACGCGGACAAAAGAAGAAAACCTCTTGAGTTCGAAGAAGGTGAGCATGTATTTCTGAAAGTCACGCCTACGACTAGGGTCAGTCGGGTTCTCAAATCTAGAAAGCTCACTCCAAAATTCCTCGGACCATATCAAATTCTTCGTCGGATAGGTCTTGTTGCTTACCAAATAGCTTTACCCCCTTTCCTTTCAAATCTCCATAATGTTTTTCATGTGTCACAACTCTGAAAATATATTTCAAGTCCTGATCATGTCATTGCACCTGATTCGATACAATTAAAGAAGAACTTGACTTATGAAACAACTCCTGTAGGATTGAGGATAAGAGAGTGAAGCAACTCAGGGGAAAAGACATTTCATTGGTGAAAGTAATCTGGAATGAGGCAACTGGAGATGCGACATAGGAATTAGAGGACAAAATAAAGGAGCAATACCCAGAATTATTTTAAGGTATGAAAATTTCGAGAACGAAATTCTTATTTGTTGGGGAGAGTTGTAACACCCCAAAATTTATTTATTTTATTATAAATGTTCATTTTGTAATATTTGTGATTTTCTGGATTTTTTCTGGATTTTTCTGAGAACGCAAAATATTTTAATATTATTCTTCGTTCTACATGCAAATTGAGCGGAGCTGGGAAAATGAGATATTTTTCCCAAAGAACCTTGATCTGTGGAAACGTCGACGACGGATCTTACTAAACCCGATGCTGGACATGGTTTATGAGGTTTCATATTTTTCGAGAGAAATTCAACAGACGAATGACAGAACGCTGTGTAAATTTCATCCGTCAGATTAATTAATACTGACTTCTGTTGACTGTAACTATTATCCATTGGATAATAGCATGTAATAAAAATCTTACCACATTATCCAAAATCTACTCTGTGTCACATTCTTTAACTTTATTTACAAAATAAAGATAAAGTTAATTCAAAACCCATTATAGGAAGCTTCCAAGAAGTTTCCTTATTAACACATTTTCTCGCTCTTCCCTCTCCACTCTTCTTCATGGCAGAGGCCATTTGGGAGCCTAAATATTCACATTCCTACTTTATTACCTTATTCTCACATTTCTAAACACCAAATACACTTATCACATTTTCTCTTCTTCATTTCTCTCTTCTTCTTCCTCCTCCACCGTACACCCACTTCCTGGAGGCAATCTCCATAGTTTGCTTCACCATCACATTTCTAGCTTTATTACACCATTCCAAGACCATCCTCCTTGGTGGTCATCCTTTGGTTCTTCTTCTTCTTCCATTATCCACCATTGAAGCTAAAGCTTTGAGCTTTGAGGTAAAGTCTTCAACTTTCTTCTATTTTCTTCTCATTTTCATTTTCCTTGGTCACCTATGTAACCAAGAACTCACCTTTCCATAGTTTGAGTGTACAATGTGGAAGTCACTCACTTTGGTGTTCTCTTGAAGGGGGGAGAACGAAAATCAAAGAGCAAAAAGGAGTAGCACCATTGTGTTGTCTTCATTTAGGTAAGAGGGAGATAATCCTCTTCAACAAATCTTGGTAGTAAGGAGATGTCATGTGTGTTGTTGTTGATTGAGGGATCCATGGGTGGATTTCCCTCTTCATTATGTGTTGTTCTTTCTTCTTTTCACAATGGTGTATTTGGTTTGATTTGTACGAGTTATTGATTTCCTTTATGTGATTTTGGATGTATGTTTGAGTTAATATGATGTTGGAAATGTTATGGATTGATGTGGTTTGAGTTTGGATGGCTTAAAGATCATTTTTCAGCAAGTTTATGCGTGGTAATTGATTACACAGAGGCTGTAATCGATTACCAAGCCCTTGGAGTTACAAAACCGTGATTCTGGGAATCACGTAATCGATTACATCCTGTATGTAATCAATTACGGAGATTCTGTCTAGCATGTAATCGATTACCAGGGATGTGTAATCGATTACCAAGCCTATGGAATTACAAAATCGTGATTCTAGGAATCACGTAATCTATTACACACTATCTGTAATTGATTACGGAGGTTCTGTCCAGCTGGTAATCGATTACCAGAGTTATGTAATCGATTACCAGGTCCCTGAGTTATGAATCTTGTTTTGGGAAGCTATGTAATCGATTACATTTAGTCTATAATCGATTACAGAGGTTCTGTTGAGCTGGTAATCAATTACTAGAGATATATAATCGATTACCAGGGTCTTAAAATGAGATTTTGAGCTGAAAATGATGGAAATATGGTTCCTTATCCCTTGTAACTCAAACATAAATCTTAAACCCTAGATTTAGGGATTTTATTTCACTTAAATGTGATAGGATTATATATCCAAACCTATAATGGAGAAATGATCTTGAAAGTGAAATTTTTGAAATCCATAACATGGAAATTTTGGTATGTATGAAATGATGAACATGCATATGTGTTGATACTGAGAATGGTTAATCTTAATTGAGTTCTTATGTGGGACCAAGTTCTTGATGAAATTATGACATATTAATATTGAAAATGAATATATATGTCATTGTGATACGCTATGATGAATGCATCACTAATGAACATACATGATTAGACATTGTGTCGTCATGCATATGTGTTGTCCGTTGGACATTATTGAAAAGGCTATGTGTGCCTAGGAGTTTGAATAACACCTTTGTGCGGGAGCGAGTAGACTAAGTGTAGGTGTCATATGTTGTTGACCTGGGGGCGTCGGGGTGTGGGTGTCTCACAATAGATAGTGGTAGCTCCATTGGGGCCGTGGGATAGACCAATGCGACACACCGACGATCCTGACTGGGATGCTATCCTATATCGCGATCAACTATTGAGGTGCCATGTGTGAGCCATTTTGCGCAAATGTTTTTATGCGATGAGCACATTATTTTTTTTTAAGGCTAACGATACACTGGCATGACTCCTTGATCATTCACTCTGAAAATGTATTGTCTAGCTCCATGGAGTAGGAATTTTTGGTACCCTTTGCATTGTGGGTTATCAGTCACAAGGTTCATTGGGCATGAGCATTTATAATTGTAAAATATGTTTGCTATTATAGCTGCAATAATTATTTGATTCTTGGGAATGTTGATGTTGTTTACCTGTTATGGATAATGCTTACGGTGATTCATTGTTGTTTTACTCTTATTGCTACTTTCCAATTATTATTGTACTTGGATTTATGAACTGTGCTTTATGTGGGCGTCCAGCGCCGTTTAATTTTCTTACTGCCATTTTGGTACTGAAAGCTAGGTGTCACATCTCTTTCTGTACTCTCTCTATTTATGTATTCTATCGGATTGCGTACCTCTGAGAAGACATTCGTGAAGAAGATAAGGAAGCTCCTGAGTTTCCAGGCTTCTGGCCAGACTACGACTGAAGCTGTTTGAGGATGTCGTCGCGCCCCTGTGGGTTCTCTGGCTACATGTGGATCAACTTTCACGGAGGTCCTAATTGCTGGCACATTAACGTGCAGATGAATTGCTGTGTACATCATGGGGAGCTGATGGTGTCCCTTGCATAGGGTTTGTAACACCCCAAATTTATTAGACAGTAATTTTGACAGTTAATAGAATTCTATTGTTTAGTGATTTCTGTGTACTGTAAAATTATTTTGAGTATTCCATCAACGTATTTGATCGTTTTGAGCGATTTACTCCGTGTCAAGAAAATAATAATTTTCGGGTCGGAGAAAATCTTTATGTATTTATTTCTCTTGATTGTTAATTATTTTTAACAATCTGATTTGATTTTCATACGTTTTCTAATATTTGTGATTTTTGTGGATGATTATAAATTTTTATGGTTATCTAGTTGTTTTTGGGCTGTTTGTGGGCCCCAGTGGTCCTACGTGGGCCCGGGGTGAGTCCCAAAACATGAAAATTTTTCTACGTATAGAAAAATTTGTACTGTTTAGACGGAGACAGGGGATCTTACTAAACCTGAATCCGGAAACAGTTTTTAGAAAATTTATTGTACTGTGTTTTGTACTGTATTTAATTATCGGGCGATAAAAATACAGTAAATATATTCTTTCGTGGGGTTTTAGCGGATAAAAATAAATATTATACTGCTTAAGTCAACAATAGCGGTTATGACAACTTTTGACGGACCAATAAGAAGCAAGTTTAATTCTTTTGACGGACCAATAGGAATTAAGTCTAATATTGAAGACTTTGATATCAATCGTCGATTTAATCAACGGTGTAGGATTAGTCTAATAAAATGGCTATGACCATTTATAATCATTGGATTTAGATTTAGATCAAGGGTAGAGATTTGATCTTATAAAGTGGCTAGGACCATTCATGACCGTTGGATTTGGATTAAATCAACGATGGAGATGGTTCATTTATAACCATTGGATTTGGATTTAATCAATGGTGGAGATTTGGTCTTCTAAAATGGCTATGACTAATTATGACCCTTGGATTAAAAGTAAGAAGGAGTAATCTTGACCCTTTATTTTTGGAGATGGATCTAATGGCTAGAATTTCAAGGAGAAAGATCTAATGGCCTAGATTAAGTCTTTTAATCAAAAGTCTACCTTAATCCTAACCATTGATCTAATCAATGGCCTAAAATGCTTAAAATGGTGGCTTGAAAAAGATGACAACATTATGGAATGCATGCATGGAGGGGGGATGGTTTTGTGCTTCATTTTTGAGCTAAAGAAAAAGCTTTATGACCATTATTAGATGCCTTGGTCAATTATGAATCATTATTGATCATTTAGCATCCTTAGGAGAATGCTTGAAGAGGGGGACGGTTTTGGTGCATGCTTAAGGGCTTAGATAGGTTTCAAGACCATTATTAGTTGTCTTGGTCACTTATTGATCATTCTTGATCATTTCCTTCAAGCAAACTCTTAGAAAAAATTTCTCTCCTTCCTCTCCAAGATAGCTCACGGCCAAGTACCCCAATTCTACCCTCCATCACTCAAAAATTTTATCCAACCTAGTTTCTTGAATCCTTACCTTATTCTAAGGACATCTCTAGTTATGAGTTTTCATCAAATCATTCATTTTGAGCATCAAATCCAAGCTTCAAGTTTCTATCAAAAAGGGTAAAGTTCATATTTCTTCACCCAATCTTTTAGTTTTGATTTTATAAGCCATGCTTGAATCATGGTTTACCTATTCTTTTACTTGTTATTGATTTTAAGATTTGTTTATGATTTTTATGGATTTTCCAAGGAGCTCTACGAAATTGATAGGAAGGGAAATCAAGTGTTTTCACTTCATTCTTTACCTTAACCAAGTCTAAGAAGCCTTTCCCTCACAAAAATCAAAAATTCTATCTTTGTTCTTCAAGAAGAACCATTCGGCCAAGATACCTAAAATCACCATCCAATCTCTTTTAATTTCATCCAACGATAGATCTTGAATCTACATGATTTTCTAAGCAACTTTCATGTTGGAGACTTTCTCTAAATCACTCATCTTCAACTTTGTTCTTCAAGCTAAAGATTGGAGCTTTGTTGGTGAAGTTTATTAATCTTCAATTTTGTTTTGATTTTCAAGGTTCTAAGCCATGTTTGATCCTTGGTTTATCTTGTTTAAGCTTGATTTACTAATAAATATATGTTTTGTTTTGTATTTGAGAAGCCTTTGGTGATGAAGGACTTGGAAAAAGAAGCAAAGCAAAGAGTTTTTGAGGATCTTCAAGAGGTAAGAGGGAGATTCATCTCACCAACCAAGTATGGTGGTGAGAGATGGTTTATGTATTTGATGGATGGTGAATCTATGTGAGGATTCATATCCATGGTCATGTAATAATTTGTGGGTGTTTATGTGTTTTGATTATTTGCCTATGCTTGATATGCTTCGCATGATTTTATGGCTTATATGGTATGCTTATCACATGCAAGATGATAATATGGTATGCTTATAATATGCATGATAAGAATATGTTGAAATTATGTATATGTATGCCATGATGGGATGATGGAAAAGAAATCAATTTTTGGCTCCAATGGCCAAAGGAAGAGGGCTACGGTTTTGATACCCATGATGAGGGTTTATGTTGAAATTTTTCAAGAACAAGGGAATTAAGTTTTGGTCCCTAGAAAATGGTGAATTTTGGCCAAGACACTTCAAGATAGGTGTCACAAATTAATATTTTCATGAATGATGAAATAAGATGTTTAGAAAAACAAGGAAAATAAACAAAGGGTTTATTTTTCAAATAGTACATGAACACGGTTTTAGAAAGATTTTTATTGATTTATTTTGTGTAAAAAGTTCTAAATGTTTTACTAATCATGAGTTTTAAATGAAAATAGCAATATTGATTTTAAGGATTTGTAAAGAAAGTGAAAAATGAAAATGAACAAATGATTTGATTTCAAAGACCAAGTGCTCACAATTTTTGTTAAAGAATTTTTAATGGTTTTGTTTGTATAAAACCATATCAATTTAGAAGGAAAAATATTTGATGGTTTCAATGACCATGTACCACGGTTTTGAACACTTGTGAATGCCTTGGTTTTATGAAGCAAAGTGGTTTTTCAAGTGGAAATGTAATTTGAATTAGTACAAGGAATTCGGAAAGGGAATCAGTGTATTTTATCACTTGAGAAATGAATTTCAATATGTAAATGGAAAAGAGAGGTTCAAACACACCTCAATTTATTTTTGAAGAGATTTGATTTTAGAGTTGATTTGAGAAAAATGGAGAATATAATAGTGATTTGATATTTTCTAACGTGTAACTCATCCTTTGGGTTTTGGAAAGCGTTAATAATTTTAAAGTTAGAAACATTGATTTAATTCAATGGAATTGTGAATTTGAGGAATTATTGTGAAAAAGATTTTCTTGTGTAAGAAAATGTGAAAAATAAAGTACGAAGTCATATTATTTTGAGAAAGGTTAAATGGAATTTTTGAAGGTTGAGAAATATTTTTCGTAATGGAAAAATGATGTTAGAAATGATATTGATTTGTTTGGAAGTCCAAAAATAATGTTTGGAATATTGAGGAATAATTTACGTGGTTGTAAAATGGTGAAAAATGTTTTACATACCTTAAAAACGTGATTTTTAAGCTACGCGATTTGAAAAATGTTGAAATATTTCTACGCAATTTGGAAAGCGTTTAAATATTTTGAAAATGATGGAAAATGGTTTATGCGACTTAAAAGAATGATTTTTAAGTTACGCGATTGTGAAAATGGTGAAAAATCACTACGCGATTTGAGTAACGTGTAAATATTTTTACGCGGTTGAGAAAACATTGAAAAATCAATACGTAATTTGAAAACATAGTAGAAGTGTTGTAGAATTGTGAAAATGTAACAGAAATGTTGCGCGATTATGAAAACACGATGAAAGTGTTTTATGACTATCAAAATGCGATAATATGATTTCACTGTTAAAAATACAATATGATTACTGTTGGGCCAGTGTGTGGACCCTGATTTTGAGATTATGAAATTAAACTGAGAATGGGCCAATGTGTGGACCTTGAATATGAAATGGTGAATTTTGCCTGTGATTGGCATTGGTGCATTTTATATGTATGAACTAGTGTATGAACACTGTATGAGAAAATGATAAATTTTGCCTCTAATTGGCATTGGTGCATTGAACATGCATGGGAAAGGTTCGAGGGACTATATGAGGCTATTTGCCTAGGAGAGATGTACACCTCTTGAGTGGGTGCGATATGCGTAGTGTAAGTCACTTGTTGACCTTGGGGGCATCGAGATGCGGGTTGCTTACATGAGTGGTTGGTCACGCTTCTTCCCGTAGGTTAGATCGATGCAACGCACCGATGATCCTGACCGAGACACTATTCTTAATCATGATCTCGTAAAGACTGTCGTGTATATGCTAGATGTGCAAAAATCAAAATGAGGATTATAGCACTTGGTCTGAGGCATTTTGGTATAGACAGATCTTTCGAATCGAATTCTCCGAACTGAGTATTAGCTCCATGGAGTAGGACATTAAGTCTACGTGCGCATGCATGAATTTGAGCATTTATATCCGTGTAATATATTAATTGAGGAATATTGGCTATGACAATTGTTTTGAATACTTGGATGATGATGATGATGATAATTGAATTGATAAATGATTTGATGATGATAGGTGATTAATGTTGAGTGCATTATTAGAATTATGGTATGACATATCTGTATGGTATGCTATTTGTATTATCTCTATGCTACCATATTAGTATTAGTGTAGGTGATCTCACTTCTTTGTTATATTGTTTTGTTGTGTTTGTATTATTAAAATTAAATAGTAGATGGAACGAGTTGTCTTAGACATACGGGAGATAAATACTCTGAGACCGGTAACAACATCAGAGAATGACCATTTTCAGATTAGATAGCGTGCAGTGTTGACATAAAACAGATGTCTGATGCATCCAGATAGATACAAGAAGGAATAAGTAGGTTAAGTTTTCTCGTTAGTGTTGTACCGTGCTATTAAGTAGGACCTGTCATATGGTTTGCTACTGTTAAAGAGAGAGAGTTTTCTGTTAGTTTTATATTTCTCTTTAAATTGTTAAATATTAATTGATGTCAATATTGTATATTAAATATATTTTCAGTAATACTTATGGATATCAATAAGTTTATGTTTCTCTTTGATTTAAAAGAAATTTTAAAACCCATTTTTTATAACTCAAACCTTGTTTACGAACTTTTTTACAGATTATGAGTTGGGAGTCAGAAATGTGATACCCTGAGGGGGGTGTTACAGGGTCGTTATGACGCTTCCATTTTTTATTTTTATGCTTTTGTCTGGTTGGAGTTTTACATGCCCGTTAGGGATATGTGGGCTGATATGTACTACACCCCACGTGATGACTCCTTTTTGTCTACTGCTCGGGCTCCTGCCCGTTGCTCTGTCGCTCCAATGGATGTTTCCTCGGACGAAGTGGACCCTAAGGAGGACTCAGCTACGGTCCCTTCTCGTCAGTCATAGGAGTTGATACTAATGGTAGCTACTGATGGCTAACGGTTTATCTTTTTGGGAAGCCTAACGTTTTGCTGTACATGCTAGGGTATATCTATATATCTTTGGGTGGGTACATATTTTGCGTTTTGTACATTTTGGAAATGTAATTAAACAGGCTCTTAAACATATATATGTTGTGTATGTTTCATTTTACGTTGTCAAATTTTATTTATTGTAACTGCATTATTTAAGATCTCTACACGTGATGGATTTTAACTTGACTCTCTTAATGTTACTCAGTAATGATTTATAATTTTAACAAAAAAAAATAATATACATAGTGATATTTATAAAGGAACCTAAATCATAATAAAATGAATCGGGACTACGAGTTTTAAAAACAATTACTATTTCTCGCAAAAATTTGATTTACCTCGTTTTATGTTTTGCTTAATAATGGTGCGACGTCCCTTCTTCGCGGCTACTTATAGAAAAAGGGGCGTTACAACCCCTATTCATGCATAGAATAGTTTTTCTTATGTAACTTCAATTTCCTTAAAACATACACTACAACTCTTCTATTCTGCATAAGCACACATCTTAAACTCTGATGTGACGCATCACAGTACACCTCCAATGGTTCACTGGAATTAGACAGAACTAATACTAGAGAAGTAGTCAAACACATTTTCAACTCCGAAAAATTCTCCTTGTATGCATCAGTCTATACAAACATTTAATTCTTTTAGGTAAGCTAGGTGAGAAGTCCTACAATCTTGGAAAATTTCTCAATAAATTTTTTACGGATTTTCGTTACCGTTTTTGACTTTTCCCACTGAAAAACTGTTTCAACATTTGAAGGATCCACCGCAATCCCTTCCTTAGTATCATGTGATCCAAAGAGTGAACTTCATCCAACTAGAAATCACATCTCGACTACTTAGCATATAGTTGCTTCTCCTTTAGAACTTGGAAAATCACACTGAGATGTTCAATATGTTCCTCATGATTTCATGAATAGATTAGAATATCGTTAACAAAGATAAGGACAATTTTGTCTAGATAAAAATGAAAGATTCTACTCCTATAATTTATAAATATTACAAGAGCATCTGTCACTCCGCACGATATCACTTAAAATTTCCTTGTCCTTGTATTGCTTCATTCTCCTGTCTTTACTCTTAACAGGAAGTGTCTCACACATTGAGTCCTCTTTCAACAACACTGTGTCTGATATTATGACATGGATTTAAATAGGAATATCCTTTCTTGCAATTTGCGATATATGAAAAACATTATGAAAGATAGCAAAACTATCTGATGTGTTACCGGACATATCCAACAAAGAATTTGATGTTGCCTGATTTTTAAGAATGGGTTTTTCTAGAATACAAAAATTATGTTGAAATAATCTACAGGATATGGTTGAAAGATAACTAATTCATTTCAAAGATCACGTCTATTTATGAAAGAGATAAACAAATCAAACTAACACAAAAATTTGATCAATAACAACAATAGGATAATTTGAATAACTTGAGTAGCACGATAGGCTAGTAATAGAAACAGAAGTAAACAAGTCAGAAAATAACGAAGACACAGATAACTCTAACATATAATTGATCTACAAAATCATATGCCATAAAGAATGGGTTCCCCCCAGAAATATACAATATAGTTAAAGAATCACCTTATGCGGCATAGTCTCCCTTGTTTAGGTCTTCAGCTCGAAACACTCCCATTCCATTCGGGGTATCGACTCTCCCTACTACCAATTACTAACAGAAGACTTCGTTTTTCGGTGGAACACAATCTTTGGAAATGTGTCCAGGCTTTCCGTACTTAAAACAAATTATTTCCTTGAACGTACAATCCTTCGTTAAGTGCCCTCTTCCACATTTCTTACATAACAGTAAAGACGTCATGGTTCAACTGGGTTTATTGCCACAAGCACTTCCTCCACACATTTGCTGCTACTGTTGATTTCCTGGAGATCATAAATACGTTTTTCACTGAAATCAATTTACCTTCCTATTATTCCACCTTTGGAATGCCTAGATTCCAAAGATACGAGATCTTATATTCCAAGACTGATTCTCTTCCATCAGATCCTGAACCTCAACTTCCAGTTCCCGTTGTTCAGCGATCCTCCGTTCTTGTTGTACTGTCACGTCAGTTGTCCTCCGCATTGCTCCCGTAGTTGCAACTGTATTTTTAGTACCACATTCCGCTTCCACACGCGTACGTCTACTACGAGCCATTTCTTTTCCTTAAAGACGGATGAATCAAAATACAATGGAAACCAGATGTAACCATTTCAAACAACATTGTTTCCTTTCGGAAATCAAAAACAGAGAACACAACACAAGCAAAATAGACCTAACCATAAACCCCAAAAGACTCAAACTGTGCTCTGATACCAACTAATATAACACCCTCCTTAGGGCATCACATTTCTGACTACCAACTTATAATCTGAAAATGATTTCATAAAAGGTTTGAGTTATAAAAGGTGGGTTTTAAAATTTCTTTTTGCAGAAACATAAACTTACTGATATTTATAAGTAATACTGACAAATAGATTTGAACTTACTAAAACTCATATAACAGACACCACTTAATGTTTAACAATTATTCAAGAAATATAAAACTTACAGACTCAATTTTAAACAGTAGCAAACCCCATAACGGGTCCTACTTAATAGCACGGTAAAACACTATCGATAAAAACTCAACATACTTATTCTGTCTTGTATCCATCTTGATGCATCATATATCTGTTCCTCTAATAAAACTGCACACCATCGAATCCGGGATGGTTACTCCTTGATGTTGTCACCGAACTCAGAATATTTGCCTCCATTCAAGCCTAAGAAACTCGTTCCATCTACTATATAATTTTTAATAATACAAGCACAACAAAATAATATAAAAAAGAGGTGAGATCACCTACTCCAATACCAATATAGTAGCATAGAGATAACACATATAATATATCATATAAATACATCATACCATAATTATAATAATGCCCTCAACATTATTGTCATCACACAGACGTAATAAAACAGTAATTACGATAATGCCTCAACATTATCCAAGTATTCATCAATTCAATTATCATAAACAATAATTACGATAATGCCCTCAATCATTATTTATCACAACAAATATAATAAATAATAATTACCTTTATATCATTAACATTATTAAAATCACACGATAATTACAATAATGCCATCAACATTATTTATCATCATCATCATCCAATATTCCTCATTTAATATATCACACAGATATAAATACTCAGATTATGCATGTGCACATAGACTCAATTTCCTACTCCATGGAGTTTTCACAATTTCGAGATAAATGTTCTGGTTAATTGTCAGCCTTAGCCCACAGACAATCTCCAGTCTTTCTGGTTAATTGTCCAGCCTTAGCCCACAAACAATCTCTAGTCTTCGAAAAGAATCGTGTTCTTGTCAGGTATCGTCAATGCGTTGCAATGGACTGTGTCGCCACGTGGCACAGGGTACTTGCCACTGCCCATTGGATCGACCGCCGCACCTTGACGCCCCCAAGATCCATCATAGACCTCACTTTTCAATTCTCATTCACTCTTCGACCATAAAGGCCACAATAGCTATCAACTATATATTTTCGTTCAATGCACGAATATCTCAAGGCAATTCTTTTCAATTTCATCATATGCCTCAATTCATACTTTTTAATTTCATCATATGCCTCAATTCATACTTTTTAATTTCATCATATGCCTCAATGCATACTTTTCAATTTCATCATATGCCTTAATACATATCTTTCCAATGCATGTATAATGCACCAAATGCCAATCACAGGCCAATCTCATCATTTTCTCATACAGTGTCCATACACTGGTTCATGCATGTAAAATGCACCAATGCCAATCACAGGCAAAACTCATCATTTTCTCATACAGTGTCCATACACTGCTTCAAAAGTAATCATACTGTATATTCAATAGCAAAATCATATTATCGCATTTTCATAATCGCGAAATATTTTTATCGCGTTTTCACAATCGCGCAACTTTTCTGTTACGTTTTCACAATTTTGCAACGTTTCTATTGCATTTTTCAAATCGTGTAGCGATTTTCCATCGTTTCTCAATCATGTAAAAATATTCCATCATTTTTCAATCACGTAGTGATTTTTCAACGTTTTCTCAATCACATAAAAATATTCCACCATTTTTAAATCGCGTAGCGATTTTTCAACAATATCTCAAACGCGTAAAAATATTTAAACGCTTTCCAAATTAAGTACAAATATTTCAACATTTTTCAATTCACGTGGAAATATTTAAACGTTTTTCAAATCGCGTAGCTTAAAAATCATGTTTTTAAGTTACGTAAAGAATTTTTCACCATTTTCCACTACGTTAAATATTTCTCAACATTCAAAATTTCAATTCAACCTTTCCCAAAATAATATGACTTCTCACGTTATTTTTCACATTTTCTTACTCAAGAAATCCTTTTCACCATAAATTCCACAATTTCACCATTTCATTGAATTAAATCAATGTTTCTAACTTAAAATTTACCAATGCGCTCCAAAACCCAAAAATGAGTTATACGTTAGAAATTTTCAAGTTACCAACGTATTTTCCATAATTCATGAATCAATTCCAAAACTCAGTTCTCTTTAAACTAAATTGAGGTTCAAACACTTTCAACCTCTCTTTTCCATTCATATACGAAAATTCCATTTTTCAAGTGTCAAAACACTTTGTTTCCATTTCTTTAATCCTTGTACTTCATCAATTATTTTTACACTTTGAAATCACTTTATTTCATAAAATCAAAGCATTACAAGCCTTCAAAACCATGGTACATGGCCATTGAAACCATCAAATATTTTTCCTTCTAAATCAATTAAATACCACTCTTGTTTTTACACAAACAAAACCATTAAAATTTCCTTCAAAAGCCGTGAACACTTGGTCTTTGAAATTAAAACATTTATTCATTTTCCTTGCTCTTCTAAACATATAATTTTACCATTCATGAAAATATTAATTTGTAAACACCTATTTTGAGGTGTCTTGGCCGAAATCCTCATGGTCTTTGGAACCAAAAATTGTTTTTCTTGCCATCATCAAATCATGGCATACATATGCATATTCATCATATATATCACACGCATGCCATAAACAAAAGCAATAAATCATGCAAATCATATCAAGCATAAGTAAATAATCAAAACACATAAACACCCACAAATAATTACATAACCATGGAAATGAATCCTCACGTGGATTCACCATCCATCAAATACAAATTCATCTCTCACCACCATACTTGGTTGGTGAGATAGATCTCCCTCTTACCTTTTGAAGAACCTCCAAAGCTCCTTGGTTTGGTCCTTGAACAAGTGATTCACCACCAAAAGCTTCTCAAACACAAAACAAAACACAAATTTATTATCATATTAAGCTTGAACAAGGTAAACCATGGATCAAACATGGCTTAGAACATGAAAAAGAGATAAGAAGTGAAGTTTCCTTACACTTCGCCTCAAAAACCCTATAACTTTGCTCTTGAAGAAAGTCCTTGAAGATGATGGATTTAGAACTTAGCCTAAACTACAAAGTGTCTTGGATTGTGGTATAGATTCAAGAAATAAGGTTGTTTGAAATTTTTGAGTGATGGAAGGTGGTTGTAGATGTCTTGGCCAAAACTAGAGAAGAAGAGAAATGGAGAGAAAAGTTTGAAGAGCTTTGCTTCTTGGAAATGATCAAGAATGATCAAGAATAGCAATATGGTCTTGAAACTTTTGCTATGGCCTTAAGGCTTAACAAAACCGTCCCCCCCTCTCTTGCACTCTCAATGAGTGACCAATCTCACTAGCCACCATTTTGGGCATTGCTAGCCATTTATTAGATCAATGGTTAGGATTAATGTAGATTCTAATTATAGCCTTTAGATGTAAGACTTAATCTAGGCCATTAGATCTTTCCTCCTTGAAATCCTAGCCATTAAATGTATCTCCAAAATGAAGGGTCAAGATTACTCCTTCATACTTTACATCCAAGGGTCATAAATGGTCCTAGCCATTTATAAGACCAATTCTCCACCGTTGATTAAATCGATGGTAGATATTCAAAGGCTTCAACATTAAGCTTGCTTCCTATTGGTCCGTCATAAAGCTGTCATAATCACTAATGTTGACTAAGCAGTACAATATTTTTTTTTATCTACTATTACCCTTCGAACAATATTTTTACTATATTTTTATTACCCAATAATTAAATACAGTACAAAACACAGTAAAAGAAAATTTTAAAAACTGTTTCCGATTTCGAGTTTAGTAAGATCCCACATACCCGTCTCAACAGTACAAAATTTTCTGCCTCCGGAAAAATTTTAACTTTTTTGGACCCATCTAAGCCCACATATAGCCCCCTGGGCCCACAGACAGCCCATGGATAATATTAAAATAATTAGAGAAATATAAAAATTTCATAATCATCCACAAAATCATAAAAATTATAAAACTTACAAAAATCAAATCAGATTACATAAAATAATTATGACCTAACAGTAATAATTAAATTACGTAAGATTTTCCCTGGCCCGAAAATTATTATTTTCTTGACACAGAGTAAATCACACAAAACGATTAAATGTACTCACGGAACACTCAAAATAATTTTACAGTACATAGAAATCACTAAACAGTAAAATTCTGTTTTAACTGTCAAATAGTTAGAAAATTTGGGGTGTTACAACACTCCCCCTCTAAAAGGAAGTTTCGTCCTCGAAACTTGATAAACTTGATTTCACCTCAGAATAAATATGGATATTGCTCTTTTGTTTTATCCTCTAACTCTCATGTTGCTTCTCCACTTACATCATTCCAAACTATTTTAACCAATGAAATATCATTGCTTTATGTTCAACATCTCCTGATCAAACAGATATCTCAGACTCTTATGATTATTGAAGATGTTAAATGTTACTCTATAAAGAAAGTGTCTCCATACTTCTAATACAAACACAGTGGCTACCAACCCCCATTTATGCATAGAATAGTTTTTCTCATGTAACTTCAATTTCCTTAAAACATACACTACAACTCTTCTATTTTGCTTAAGCACACATCTTAAACTCTGATGTGACGCATCACAGTACACCTCCAATGGTTCACTGGAATTAGACAGAACTAATACCAGAGAAGTAGTCAAACACATTTTCAACTCCAAAAAATTCTCCTTGTATGCATCAGTCCATACAAACATTTAATTCTTTTAGGTAAGCTAGGTGAGAAGTCCTACGATCTTGGAAAATTTCTCAATAAATTTTTTACGGATTTTCGTTACCGTTTTTTACTTTTCCCACTGAAAAACTGTTTCAACATTTGAAGGATCCACTGCAATCCCTTCCTTAGTATCATGTTATCCAAAAGAGTGAACTTCATCCAACTAGAAATCACATTTCGACTACTTAGCATATAGTTGCTTCTCCTTTAGAACTTGGAAAATCACACTGAGATGTTCAATACGTTCCTCATGATTTCGAGAATAGATTAGAATATCGTTAACAAAGATAAGGACAATTCTGTCTACGTAAGAATGAAAGATTCTACTCCTATAATTTATAATATTACAAGAGCATCCGTCACTCCACACGGCATCACTTAAAATTCTCTTGTCCTCGTATCGCTTCATTCTCCTGCCTTTACTCTTAACAGGAAGTGTCTCACACATTGAGTCCTCTTTCAACAGCACTGTGTCTGATATTATGACATGGATTTAAATAGGAATATCCTTTCTTACAATTTGCGATATATGAAAAACATTATGAAAGATAGCAAAACTATCTGATGTGTTACTGGACATATCCAACAAAGAATTTGATGTTGCCTGATTTTTAAGAATGGGTTTTTCTAGAATACAAAAATTATGCTGAAATAATCTACAAGATATGGTTGAAAGATAACTAATTCATTTCAAAGATCACGTCTATTTATGAAAGAGATAAACAGATCAAACTAACACAAAAATTTGATCTATAACAACAATAGGATAATTTGAATAACTTGAGTAGCACGATAGGCTAGTAATAGAAACAGAAGTAAACTAGTCAAAAAATAATGAAGACACAGATAACTCTAACATATAATTGATCCACAAAATTATATGCCATAAAGAATGGGTTGCCCCCAGAAATACACAGTATGGTTAAAGAATCACTTTCTGCGGCATAGTCTCCCTTGTTTAGGTCTTCAGCTTGGAACACTCCCATTCCATTCGGGGTATCGACTCTCCCTACTACCTATTACTAATAGAAGACTTTGTTTTTCAGTGGAACACAATCTTTGGAAATGTGTCTAGGCTTTCCGAACTTAAAACAAATTATATCCTTGAACGTACAATCCTTCGTTAAGTGCCCTCTTCCACATTTCTTACATAATAGTAAAGACATCACAGTCCAACTGGGTTTACTGCTACAAGCACTTCTTCCACACGTTTGCTGCTACTGCTAATTTCATGGAGATCATAAATACGTTTTTCACTGAAATCAATTTACCTTCCTATTATTCCTCCTTTGGAATGCCCAGATTCCAAGGTTACGAGATCTTATATTCCAAGAATGATTCTCTTCCATCAGATTCTAATCCTCAACTTCCAGTTCTCGCTGTTCAGCGATCCTCTGTTCCTGTTGTACTGTCACATCAGTTGTCCTCCATATTGCTCCCGTAGTTGCAACTGTATTTTTAGTACCACATTCCGCTTCCTCACGCGTACGTCTACTATGAGCCATTTCTTTTCTTTAAAGACGGATGAATCAAAATACAATGGAAACCAGATGTGACCATTTCAAACAACATTGTTTCCTTTCAGAAATAAAAAACACAGAGAACACAACACAAGCAAAATAGACCTAACCACAAATCCTAAAAGACTCAAACTGTGCTTTGATACCAACTAATGTAACACCCTCCTTAGGGCATCACATTTTCGACTACTAACTTATAATCTGAAAATGATTTCGTAAAAGGTTTGAGTTATAAAAGGTGAGTTTCAAAATTTCTTTTCGCAGAAACATAAACTTACTGATATTTATAAGTAATACTGAAAAATAGATTTAAACTGATTAAAACTCGTATAACAGACACCACTTAATGTTTAACAATTATTCAAGAAATATGAAACTTACAGACTCAATTTAAACAGTAGTAGACCCCATAACGGGTCCTACTTAATAGCACGGTAAAACACTATCGATAAAAACTCAAAATAATTATTCTGTCTTGTATCCATCTTGATGCGTCATATATTTGTTCCTCCTCAAAACTGCACACCAACGAATCCGGGATGGTTACTCCTTGGTGTTGTCACCGAACTCAGAACATTTGCCTCCATTCAAGCCTAAGAAACTCGTTCCATCTACTATATAATTTTTTACAATACAAGCACAATAAAACAATATAATAAAGAGGTGAGATCACCTACGCCAATACCAATATGGTAGCATAGAGATAACACATACAATATATCATATAGATACATCATACCATAATTATAATAATGCCTTCAACATTATTGTCATCACACAGACGTAATAAAATAGTAATTACGATAATGCCTCAACATTATCCAAGTATTCATCAATTCAATTATCATAAATAATAATTACAATAATGCCCTCAATCATTATTTATCACAACAAATATAATAAATAATAATTACCTTCATGCCATTAACATTATTCAAATCACACGATAATTACAATAATACCATCAACATTATTTATCATCATCATCATCCAATATTCCTCATTTAATATATCACACAGATATACATACTCAGATTATGCATGTGCACATAGACTCAATTTCCTACTCCATGGAGGTTTTCACAAGTTCGAGATGAATGTTCTGGTTAATTGTCAGCCTTAGCCCACAGACAATCTTCATTCTTCGAAAGGAATCGTATTTTTGTCGGGTATCGTCAATGCGTTGCAACAGACTGCGTCGCCATGTGGCACAGGGTACTTGCCACTGCCCACTGGATCGACCGCTGCGCCTTGACGCCCCTAAGATCCATCATAGACCTCACTTTTCAATTCTCATTCTCTCTTCGACCATAAAGGCCACAATAACTATCAGCTATATATTTTCGTTCAATGCACGAATATCTCAATGCAATTCTATTCAATTTCATCTTATGCCTCAATGCATACTTTTTAATTTCATCATATGCCTCAATACATATCTTTCTAATGCATGTATAATACACCAAATGCCAATCACATGCTAATCTCATCATTTTCTCATACAGTGTCCATACATTGGTTCATGCATGTAAAATGCACCAATTCCAATCACAGAAAAAACTCATCATTTTCTCATACAGTGTCCATACACTGGTTCAATAGCAAAATCATATTATCGCGTTTTCATAATCGTGAAATACTTTTGTCGCATTTTCACAATCGCATAACATTTCTGTTACGTTTTCATAATTTTGCAACATTTCTGTTGCGTTTTCAAATCGCATAGCGATTTTCCATCGTTTCTCAATCACGTAAAAATATTCCATCATTTTTCAATCACGTAGTGATTTTTCAACGTTTTCTCAATCACATAAAAATACTCCACCATTTTTAAATCACGTAGTGATTTTTCAACAATATCTCAAATGCATAAAAATATTTAAATGCTTTCCAAATTGCGTAGAAATATTTCAACATTTTTCTCAAATCGTGTACCTTAAAAATCACATTTTTAAGTTACGTAAAGAATTTTTCACCATTTTTCCACTACATTAAATATTTCTCAACATTCTAAATCCAATTCAACCTTTCTCAAAATAATATGACATCTCACGTCATTTTCCACATTTTCTTACTCAAGAAATCCTTTTCACCATAAATTCCACAATTTCACCATTTCATTGAATTAAATCAATGTTTCTAACTTAAAATTTACTAATGCGCTCCAAAACCCAAAGGATGACTTATACGTTAGAAATTTTCAAGTTACCAACGTATTTTCCATAATTCATGAATTAATTCCAAAACTCGGTTCTCTTTAAAATAAATTGAGGTTCAAACACTTTCAACCTCTCTTTTTCATTCATATACGAAAATTCCATTTTTCAAGTGTCAAAACACTTTGTTTCCATTTCTTTAATCCTTGTACTTCATCAATTATTTTTCCACTTTGAAATCACTTTATTTCATAAAATCAAGGCATTACAAGCCTTCAAAACCGTGGTACATGGCCATTGAAACCATGAATTTTTTTTCCTTCTAAATCAATTAAGTACCACTCTTGTTTTTACACAAACAAAATCATTAAAATTTCCTTCAAAAGCCGTGAACACTTGGTCTTTCAAATGAAAACATTTATTCATTTTCCTTGCTCTTCTAAACATCTAATTTTACCATTCATGAAAATATTAATTTGTAGACACCTATTTTGAGGTGTCTTGGCCGAAATCCTCATGGTCTTTGGAACCAAAAATTATTTTCCTTTCCATCATCAAATCATGGCATACATATACATATTCATCATATATATCACAAGCATGCCATAAACAAAAGCAATAAATCATGCAAATCATATCAAGCAAAAGCAAATAATCAAAACACATAAACACCCACAAATAATTACATAACCATGGATATGAATCCTCACATGGATTCACCATCCATCAAATACAAATTCATCTCTCACCACCATACTTGGTTGGTGAGATGGATCTCCCTCTTACCTCTTGAAGAACCTCCAAAGCTCCTTGGTTTTGTCCTTGAACAAGTGATTCACCACCAAAAGCTTCTCAAACACAAAACAAAACACAAATTTATTAGCATATTAAGCTTGAACAAGGTAAACCATGGATTAAACATGGCTTAGAACATGAAAAAGCGATAACAAGTGAAGTTTCCTTACACTTCGCCTCAAAAATCCAATAACTTTGCTCTTGAAGAAAGTCCTTGAAGATGATGGATTTAGAACTTGGCCTAAACTACAAAGTGTCTTGGATTGAGATATAGACTCAAGAAATAAGGTTGTTTGAAATTTTTGAGTTATGGAAGGTGGTTGTAGATGTCTTGGCCGAAACTAGAGAAGAAGAGAAATGGAGAGAAAAGTTTGAAGAGCTTTACTTCTTGGAAATGATCAAGAATGTTCAAGAATAGCAATAATGGTCTTGAAACTTTTGCTATGGCCTTAAGGCCTCACAAAACTGTCCCCCCCTTCTCTTGCACTCTCAATGAGTGACCAATCTCACTAGCCTCCATTTTGGGCATTGCTAGCCATTGATTAGATCAATGGTTAGGATTAATGTAGATTCTAATTATAGCCTTTAGATGTAAGACTTAATCTAGGCCATTAGATCTTTCCTCCTTGAAATCTAAGCCATTAAATGTATTTCCAATATGAAGGGTCAAGATTACTCCTTCATACTTTACATCCAAGGGTCATAAATGGTCCTAGCCATTTTATAAGACCAATTCTCCACCGTTGATTAAATCAATGGTTGATATTCAAAGGCTTCAACATTAAGCTTGCTTCCTATTGGTCCGTCATAAAGCTGTCATAACCACTAATGTTGATTAAGCAGTACAATATTTATTTTTATCTGCTATTACCCTTCAAACAATATTTTTACTGTATTTTTATTGGTCGATAATTAAATACAGTACAAAACACAGTAAATAAAATTTTAAAAACTATTTTCAATTTCGAGTTTAGTAAGATCCCTCGTCCCTGTCTCAACAGTATAAAATTTTCTGGCTCCGAAAATTTTTTATCTTTTTCAGACCCACCTGGGCCCACAAACAGCCCTCCTAGGCCCACAGACAACCCATGGATAATATTAAAATAATCAAAGAAATATAAAAATTCAATAATCATCCACAAAATCATAAAAATTATAAAACTTATGAAAATCAAATTAGACTATGTAAAATAATTAAGACTTAACAGTAATAATTAAATTACGTAAGATTTTCCCCGGCCCCGAAAATTATTATTTTCTTGACATGGAGTAAATCACACAAACGATCAAATGTACTCACGGAATACTCAAAATAATTTTACAGTACACAGAAATCACTAAACAGTAGAATTCTGTTTTAATTGTCAAAATTACTATCAAATAATTAGAAAATTTGGGTTGTTACATGTGTTATTTTTTTTTCTTGAATTATTTGAAGAGGTAATGACAAGTGTAGATACAATGGAAATTGACGTCAAATTAAAAGTCATACATTCACCTTATATATATATATATATATATATATATATATATATATATATATATATATATATATATATATGCATCAAACTGTTTAGTTGCATCATCAAAATATACAAAAGTAAAGGCTTTACCCACCCAAGATGTTTACAAAATATACATCCCACCAAATTATCAAAATGTCAGGCTTCCCAAAAAGATAAACGGATAGCCATCAGTAGCCACTGACAGTATCAGCCCCTAAGACTGACGAGAAAGGATTGTAGTAGGGTCCTCCTCATCCAATGAAATTGCCATTGGAGCAACCAAATTTCAAGCAAAAGCTCGAGCAGTGGAGAGGAAAGAGTCCTCTTGTGGGGTATAATAAAGGTCGTCCCATAAATCTCTAATAGGCAAGTAAAACTCTAAATGGACAAAAGTGGTAAAATCAAAGACAAGCGGTTCATAGCGACCCCAGGCTAATGACACAATCTGTAACACCCCAAAATTTCCTATCTCTTAAACAGTAATTTTAACAGAATTTCACTGTTTAGTGATTTTTATGTGCTGTAAAATTATTTTGAATATTCTGTCAGTATATTTGATCGTTTTGAATGATTTACTCCGTGTTAGGAAAATAAAAATTTTTGGGCCAGGGAAAACTTTACGTAATTTAATTTTTACCATTAGATCTTAATTATTTTACGTAATCTGATTTGATATTTGTGATTTTTCTAATTTTTATAATTTTAAGGATGATTATGAAATTTTTTTCTGTTTGTGGGCCCAGGGGGTATTTGTGGGCCCAGGTGGCCATACGTGGGCCCAGGTGGGTCCCGCAAAGTGAAAATTTTTCTACACATAGAAAAATTTATACTATTTAGACGGAGACAAGAGATCTTACTAAACCTGAATCCGGAAACAATTTTAGAAAATTTCTTATACTGTGTTTGGTACTGTATTTAATTATCGGGTGATAAAAATGCAGTAGATATATTCTTTCGTGGGGTTATAGCAGAAAAAAATAAATATTATATTGCTTAAGTCAACATAGGTGGTTTGGATATCCACCATTGATTTAATCAATGATGGAGACTTGATCTTGATTTAATCAACGGTGTAGGATAAGTTTAATATAATGGCTATGACCATTTACAACCATTGGATTTAGAATTGATCAAGGGTGGAAATTTAGTCTTAAAAAGTGACAAAGACCATTTATGACCCTTGGATGTAAAGTTTGAAGGAGTAATCTTGACCCTTCATTTTGGAGACACATCTAAGGGCTAAGATTTAAAGAAGAAAGATCCAATGACTTAAATTAAGTCTTCTACCTAAAGCTATACCTAAAGTCTACCTTAATCCTAACCATTGAATTAATCAATGGCTTAGAATGCTTCAAATAATTGCTTGGACTTTCAGTATTGAATATTAACCATTGATTTAATCTATGCTTGAAATTTGGTCTTATATAATTGCTTGGACTTCAATTGTGACCCTTGGATGGCAACATGGAAGGAGAGATCTTGACCATCTATTTAATAGCTTCATCTAATGGCTAAGATTAAAGGAGCAAGAAGATAAAATGGTCCAAATTTGTTACTATCACTTAGAAACTTTCCAATAATTTGGTGACTTTGACTAACACTCTAATTATTCACTCATTTCTCACTCACTCTCACGGCAATGCAAAGAAAAAGGGAGGCCAAAATCATTTCATGCATTTGCTATCTCACTTCATCACCTTTTCTCTCAAATGATTTAGTACCAATTATTTGCTCAAATAATTCACTTTTTCTCTCTTCACTCTACGGCTATGCATTCTCAAAATGGATTCAACTAATTCATGTTAGTCAACAATAAATGGCCTACTTCTTGGAAGCACTCCATGGTCAAGAAATAATGAAGGACAAGGAAATCTATATTAAATGGATTTGTCACCTTTCTAGCAACCGTTTAATATATAAATATATCTCACTTTTCTTTCCATGCATTTCCATACATTCCCACGGCAATGGAGAGCAAAATTGCTCTAAATTATTACATCTTTGTGATATATATTAGAATGTCTTTAATTGAACAAAGTAAGACTAAGTTAACAATGGTGGCTCCTTCATTTACTTCCTATGGCCATGCATCAAATTAGAAGACAAGTTCTACATTCAAAATAATGCTTGGTCATTCTTCTAATAATAATTGAAGAAGCTATTCAAAGTTGGTCAATTTTTGGTGGCTATTCTTTCTAATTCCTACGGCCATGCTTGTTTGGAAAAAGAGAAACATTCTATCTTTAATTTATTTCCATCACCTTTATTTCAAAATGGCTCACGGCCAAGTAGTTTTGGGGGGGACCTAAATATTAACTCCTCACTTGATAATTCCTATCATCTTTCTATTAATTAACCAAACAAAGTCTCTCTCACCTTTTTTCCTCAAAACAAGTTCACGGCCATAAAGGCTTTGGGAAGCCAAATTTATGACTTTAACATCTTTTCTATTTCAAGAACCAAAGAACCATATCAAATTTCTCTCCACTTCCTCTCCAAGCTTGGTTTCGGCCATGACTCCTAAGTATGGCTTCCATCACTCTTTAATTTCATACAATCATATTTCTTGAATCCTTACCTTATTCTAAGAAACTTTCATGTTGGAGACTTTCTCTAAATCCATCATATTCAAGGACTTTCTTCAAGAGCAAAGTTATAGGGTATTTGTGGTGAAGTGTAAGGAAACCTCATTTCTTCTCTTCTTTTTCATGATCTAAACCATGTTTGATCCATGGTTCCTCTTAATCAAGCTTAGTATACTAATTTCTATGTATTTTGTTTTGTATTTGAGAAGCCCTTGGTGGTGAAGGACTTGGAAAGAGAAGCAAAACAAGGAGCTTTTGAGGATCTTCAAGAGGTAAGAGGGAGATCCATCTCACCAACCAAGTATGGTGGTGAGAGATGGTCTTATATTTGATGGATGGTGAATCCATGTGAGGATTCATATCCATGGTCTTGTAATTTATTTGTGGGTGTTTATATGCTTTAATTATTTGCCTATGCTTGATATGCTTTGCATGATTTTATGGCTTTGATAGTATGCTTAAAATATGTATGATAAATATATGGCATGCTTGTAGTATTTATGATGAAATATGTATGTGTATGCCATGATGTGTTAATGGAAAGGAAATCAATTTTTGGCTCCAATGACCAAGGGAGAAGGCTACAATTTTTAATACCCTTAATTAGGGTTCATGTTAAAATTTTTCAAGAACAAGGAAATTGATTTGTTTAAATGAAAATTATGAAGTGGAGAAAATGAATTTCCTTAGTTCTAAAGGCTATGGGATTTTCAGCCAAGACACCTCAACATAGGTGTTTATAACTCAATATTTTCATGAAAGAATAAAATTGGATTGATTTGAAAAGCATGGAAAATGAACAAAGGATATGTTTTTCAAGAGAATAAGAACACGTTTTTTTTAAGGGGATTTTATTGATTTATTTTGTGTAAAAATTTCTAAGTGTTTATTAAACTTGATTTCGAAAAACGAAATGGGCAACGTGGATTTTAAGGATTTGCAAAGAAAGTGAAAAAGGATTTACAAAGAAAGTGAAAAAGGATTTGTAAAGAAAGTAAAAATGAATTTGAACAAATGGGTTTGGTTTTTATGACCATCGATATTTCAGTTTTGAAAACAAAGATTTTAATGGTTTTGTTTGTGTAAAACCATATCAATTTAGAAGGAAAGATATTTGATGGTTTCAATGGCTAAGTACCACGGTTTTTGAGGGCTTGTAATGCCTTGATTTTTATGGAACAAAGTGATATTTTATAAAACAAAGTGTTTTGTCACTCGAAAGATTTGATAGTTTTCAATTACCATGTCCATGGTTTTTAGTGGATGCCTTGATTTTATGAAAATGATTTTCATACAAGGATTTGGAAAGGGAATTAGAGCGTTTTATCACTTGAGAGAATAGAAATTTTCGTAAGGAAAAACAAAGAGAGGCTGAAAACGTTTGAATTTCAATTTATTTTGAAGAAGACTGATTTTGGAAATGATTTGGGAAAAATGGGGAATATAATGGTGTTATGAAAATTTACTAACGTATAACTTATTTTTGAGTTTTGAAATACGTTAGAAAATGTTAAGTTTTGAAACGTTGATTTATATCAATGGAAAAGTGATTTTTGTGGATTATATTTTGGAAAGGATTTCTTGAGTAAAGAAATGTGGAAAAAGATTTTCTTGAGTAAGAAAATGTGAAAAATGAAATACAAAGTCATATTATTTTGAGAAAGGCTGAAAAGGAATTTTTGAAGGTTAAGAAATATTTTCTGTAATGAAATTGTGATGAAAAATATTTTACGTATCTTAAAAACATGATTTTTAAGCTACGCAATTTGAAAAATGTGTTGAAAATGATATTGATTTATTTAAGTCCAAAATAATGTTTGGAATATTGAGGAATATTTTACGTGATTGTAAAATGTTGAAAAATATTTTACGTAGCTTAAAAATAATTTGAAATACAGTAAAATATTTCTACGTGATTTAGAATACGTTAAAAGATTTCAACGTCATTTGAATTACATTTAAATATTTTACGTGATTTGAACTATTGTTGAAAAATCACTACGTGATTGAAAAGTAATGGAATATTTTTACGTGATTGTGAAAATGGCGAGAAATTGCTATGAGATTTAGAAAGTGTTTTAAATATTTTGAGAATGATGGAAAATGATTTACGCGACTTAAAAAAATGATTTTTAAGTTATGCGATTTTGAAAATGGTGAAAAATCATTACGTGATTTTGAAAATGGTGGAAAATCGTTACACAATTTGAGAAACGTATATTTTTACATAATTGATAAAAATGTTGAAAAAAAATTATTATGTGATTTAAAAGTGCAATAGAAGAGTTGCAGCATTTTGAAAACGTAACAGAAATGTTACAAAATTTTGTAAACGTAACAGTAGTGTTACGGTATTGTGAAAACATAATAAAAACATTTTGGAATTTTTAAAAACATAACAAAAGTGTTACGGTATTGTAAAAATGTAAAAGAAGTGTTATGGTATTGTGAAAATATAAAAGAAACGTTTTTAAATTGTGAAAACGTAACAGAAATGTTACGTGATTGTGAAAATATGACAAAAGTGTTTTATGACTATAAAAAACATGATAACATGATGATTACTGCCAAAATAGTGTATAAACACTGTATGAGAAAATGACAAGTTTTGCCTGTAATTGGCATTTGGTGCATTATACATGCATTGAAAAAATATGCATTGAGGCATATAATTAAATTGAACAAATGAAATTAAAATTTGATTTGGCCCATTGTATAAAGTATGGCTATGGACTTGGTTGGACTTGCACTGATATATTCGTGCATTGTATAAAGTATAGCTAATAGCTATTTTGGCCCTTGTGGTTGGACTTGCACTGAGATATTAGTGCATTGTATAAAATATATTTTGAAAAATTATGAGTTAAACCTGTGATTGGTATTCTATCTATGATTTGGTATTTGGTGCATTACACATGCATTGGAATGGTCCGATGGACTGAATATGGCTAATTGCCTAGGAGAAACGTACACATCTTGAGTGGGTGCGATATGTGTAGTGTAAGTCACTGGTTGACCTTGGGGGCATCGGGGTGCAGGTTGCCTACAGTGGGCAGTGAGTAGCTCTACTGTAACCGTGGGTTAGACTGACGCGACACACCGATGATCCTGACCAAGACATTATTCTTAATCAAGATCTGATAAAGACTATCGTGTATGTGCTAGATGTGCAAAATGAGAATTATAGCACGTGGTCTGAGGCACTTGGTACCGACAAATCTTTTCGATCATTTTTCCGACCTGAGTTTTAGCTCCATGGAGTAGGAACATTGAGTCTAAATGCACATGCATTATATGAGTACATTTATATCACGTGATATATAAATTAAGGAAGAACTGAACTGTTGAATAATATTGGATGATGATGATGATAAATGATGTTGACAACATTATTGTGTATATTGAACAATGTTTGGATTGATATATTATTGGATGATGATAGTTGATTAATATTGAATATATTATTAGAAGTCTGGTATGATATCCATGTATGATATTGTTGTTTGTGTTATCTCTGTGCTGCCATGTTGGTATTGGTGTAGGTGATCTCACTTCTTTGTTATATTGTCTTGCTGTGTCTGTATTGTTAAAATTATACAGTAGAAGGAACGAGTTGTCTTAGACATAACGGGTGGTAGATACTCTGAGATCGCTGACAACATTGAAGAGTGGCTGTCCCAGGTTCGATGATGTGCCGGGTAGACAAGGAGTAGAGTTCTGATGCATCAAGTTGGATACAAGAGAAGGAATGAGTATGTTAAGTTTTATCGTTAGTGTTATACCGTGCTATTAAGTAGGACCCGTCATAGGGTTTGCTACTGTTAAAAAGAGAGAGTTTTCTGTTAGTTTTATATTTCTCTTTAAATTGTTAAATATTAATTAGTATCAATATTGTATACTAAATATATTTTCAGTAATACTTATGAATTTCAGTAAGTTTATGTTTCAGTAAAGAAGAAATTTTAAAACCCATCTTTTTATAACTCAAACTTTGTGCAAACTTCTTTTTGATTTTGAGTCGGGAGTCAGACATGTGATACCCTAGGGAGGGTGTTACATAGTCAGCTCCCCGTGATAGATGCAACGGTCCATGCTCAAGTTTATATGCAAGCAATCCGGACCACCATGAAAGGTCATCCTTGCGTAACCCAAAAATCGGTGCAGACGCGAAGACATCTTCAATCAGCACTAGTCGTAATCAAGCCAAAAGCCAGGAAACTCACTTGCTTCCTTTTCTTCCTCGCGAACGTATTCTCAGAAGCACATAATTTAAAACAAAAGTACAGATATACAGAAAAGAGGTGAGACACCCAGCTTTCATTACCAATATGGCAGTAAGAAAATAGAACGGCGCTGGACACCCATATAACATTACAACACATACAGTTATCGATAGTAATAATCAAGTAAGCGATAAAAGGGAAATAACAACAGAATCTTAGGCAGTAAATAGTTTATTGAATCAGATAATTATATCAACTGTAAAAGCAAATAATTCAACCGTCATAAGTACTCATGCTCAATGAAATGTGAGACTGACAATGGACAGTGCACAATGCATTATGGTACCAAAAATCCTATTCCATGGAGCTAGACATCAACATTTCGGAGAGAATGATCAAGGAGTCATGTCAGTATCTCGTTAGCCTTAAAAAAATAGAGTGCTTTATCTCATAAAAATATTTGCGCAATGTGGCTCATACATGGCACCTTAACAGTTGATCGCAATATAGGACAGTGTCTCAGTTCGGATCGTCAGTGTGTTTGCATCAGTCTATCACACGGCCCCAGTGGAGCTATCACTGCCTATTGTGAGACACCCACACCCAGATGCCCCCAAGGTCAACCACTATGACCCTATGCTTAGTCTACTCTCACTCGCACAAAGGTGTTATTCAATCTCCTAGGCATACATAGCCTTCCTAAATAAAGTTCAACGAACATCACATATGCATGACGACTCAATTTACATCAAGTATGTGTATCAATGATATATTCCTCATAAACAATGCATCATATGCATATTCATCAACAAGCATTTCTTATGGGACATATCATAACGGCGTATAGAAAATTCTCAACAACATCATGTCACAATTTCATCAAGTATAAATCAACAAGTACTTAGTCCCATATATGGACTCACAATAGCATAAAACCAATTCTCGCTATCAACATATATACATACATGATTCAACACATATCACAATTCCATATTATGGCTCCTATATTTTCAATGTCCTAAGTCTTGATCAATTATAAGATTTTTGGGCTAATAAACCCTTCAAAAACCGTGGCCTCCAAAGACCATTACTAACTCAATTTCTTCCATTATAAGCATCAATCCATTAATGTCTAATTATATAAGTTTTATTACACACAATTTCAATTCAAACCCTTAATAATTAGGGCCAAAACCGTGGCCTCTCAAGAGAGTAGAAAACCCTCAAAATTTTGTTTCATGCATTAATCATTCTATACCTAATCACATAAGTTTTATTTTAAACAAATCAATTCCAACCCTAGAAATTCATGGCCAAAACCGTGGCCCCCCAATAAGGTAGTAAACCCTCAAATTTTTCATTTATTAAATCTAACATTACCAAGCATTCCAACATCCCTAATGCATTCAAAATCACAAATCAATCATTAATTTCATTCAAGAACACATAACCATGAAAAACCATCAACTAAAGTAAGCATTCAAATATGGATTTCTCCATCAACAACCACACAAGGTCTCCTCACCACTAATAATGGTTGAAGTGAGTAAATCTCCCTCTTACCTAAAGGAAGAACACGAAATCACCTCCTTGGTGCTTCTTGGTGGATTCGGTTTTGGCTCTCCAAAACCCTAGAAATTCAAACACAAAGAATCAACAACCAAGTCTTGAAAAATATGAATCCTTGGTCACCAATGTGACCAAGGAACACGAAAATGAAGAGAAGGAAAAGGAAAAATGGAAGCTTTACCTTAAAGCTTCAAGCTTTGTTCTTGGAAGACAATGGTGAAGATGATGGATTTTGAAGAAAACTTTTAAATAGGAAATGTAGAGAATGATGAGAGGAATGTAGAAATGGTGTTGGTAAAGTTGGAAGATGAAAATAAATAGTCACATTTAGGGCTGCAAGACCGTGAGGGAAGAAGGAAGAAGAAGAGAGAAGTTAGAGAAAAATGGAGGTGAAACTTGAAGAGAGAGAAAGTGATAGATAAAATGAGTGATATTTTGGTGAAATGTGATAAGTATGGAAGCAAATTTTTGCTTCCCTTGGGCAAGCATTACCGCGGCAATAGGAGAGAGAGAGGGGGGAGAATGGCTTCTTCAACAAGCCAAGGTTACTTTGGTCATTTAGTGGTTAAAGCTTCTCAAAGAAGCTTTGATTAAAATACTATATTTTTGAATTAAAGTGGATTTGATTAGACATAAAGTGGATTACATTAGGATAATGTGATAAGATTTTTAATACAAGTTATTATCCAATGGACAATTGTTACAGTTGACAGAAGTCAGTATTAATTGTTCGATAGATAATAAATTACACAGCGATTATTGTTTTATCTGATAAAATTCTCGAAAAACATAAAACATCAAAAATCGTGTCTAGCCTCGGGTTTAGTAAGATCCCTCGTCGACGTTTTCACAGATCAAGCACTAAAAAAAATAGGTAAATTATGGCAATTTTTTTTGCATATTACGGCAGTTTTGACTATCGTTTTTCACGTCAGCGGTGGTTTTCAAAACTGACGTAATTGACTTCACCGTTCGGTATAATATGGCAGTTTCTCATTAACCGCCACGACAACTGCCACAATTTACCATGTATAAAACAGCAATTTCATGATGCATAAAACGACAGTTAGAACTGCCACAATTTGCATAACATCAACAAAAAAAATTACGGTGGTTAAAACTACCGTAATTTACATTGCACCAACCAAAAAAATATAAATTATGCCGGTTAGAACTGCCATAATTTATATAATACTAACAAAAAAATGTAAATTACGGTGGTTAGAACTGCCGTAATTAACATAATACTAACAAAAAAAATGTAAATTACGGCAGTTACAACTGCCATAATTTATATAACACCAACAAAAAAAAATGTAAATTTACAACTACAGTTTATAGGATTTGTTATTGGGTGAACAAAGATGGTTCCCAGAAGTCATATCAATATTGCTGACTTAAACTTAGATGACAGAAATGTATCATATCTTTATTTGTAAGTTTTCACAAAAGAGTCTTTTCAATTTTTTTTTCACAAAAATAAATTTAAATTCTAAGTATAGACCATGACTAGGAATACAATAGCAATATTGCACAACGGACCAATGCCAACCCAAGATCCTCTCCTCCTAGTTGGGCAGATTCTATCGCTTGGTCATCCGAATGATTGCGTGCCCAGTCCTAAAAAATTACATAGCTTAAATAAGATACTCTAATGAATGCTGTCCAACACTCTTACCACATAAATAAAGGTAGAAATTACCCTGATGCGGCCAACAAAAATTTGAATAACAGAAGCACCAGCTTGAGCTGCAGCAGCAGCTTGAGCAAAGCTGAAGAAATAGAACTAATCCATAAAATGATTAGGAATGAATAAAAATAAACAAATTGTTTAGATCAAATGGGATAAACCATTGCCACATTATCGTAGGATACAAACTTAGATGTTTGAAAATAAATCATGGAAAATTTTTGACATCAGTAGTCAGTACCCAACCATGTGATCTTCATCAAAGCAAATAATTCCTTTTTCATTTTATGCAATAATAAGCAGAACATTTCACAAAATTTCTAATTAGAAGGCATGATTTCATGTTATATAGCATAAGCTATCAGATTAGTGGCCTTAAGTCCAAACAAAAGCAATGATTGTACTTCTAATAAACAATGACTTCAGAGAAGCATGCTATTTGAGGAAAGTTTCCCCTTACTCACAAAGATATTAAAAGTAAAAACAATGATTAAGAAAAACACAGAACCAATTACAAAGCTAATATACAAAGCCTCAACCTCAAACTCAACCAATTACAAACTAGTTTAGAATCATCATTGCTATGTAATAAAGATATCAGATAGGAGATTCTATAGAACACAAGAAACATAAGATCTTCCTAGCTGCAGATGTCACCCTTTTAGGGATAATAAAAACAACAGTGAAACTGTTT
This sequence comes from Ormosia emarginata, assembly GCA_029884605.1. Classification (NCBI taxonomy): domain Eukaryota; kingdom Viridiplantae; phylum Streptophyta; class Magnoliopsida; order Fabales; family Fabaceae; genus Ormosia; species Ormosia emarginata. The sequence goes on along the minus strand of JAQQTP010000074.1, from coordinate 25,408,014 downwards.
CCTTGAGAATAGTGAACATACATGTCAAATGAATAAAATTTGCTATAAATATAGCTAGCAAAATCAATATCTATGTTAAATAGATGTGTTTCTTCAAATGGAACAAAACAAGTTATCAATCTTACCATCATATAATTCCTAAAGTTTAGAAATAATATTTGCAATGCATCAAGAGCATTCAAGACAGAAAATTTTATGTACAAAATGACAGACACAAGCCTTTATGCAATCAAATGACATACTTTTAGCTTCATGAGTTAATCTCAAGAGTTTTCTTTGAAATATTCCACAAAATACCTGTAAACAAAAGTCAAATATGTGCCTTCAGATTCCAACAATCTTGCAGCCTTTATTCCCTAAAAAAAAAGAAAAACAAGTTATAAGCCCATTAAGTAAAGCATCAATATTTCTTAACTCAGCTAGCATTACAATTCCATTTTTCTTGATTACTCACTTGCCAAGTTGAAGGGATTTTAAACAACAGACGTTGAGGAGGGACATTTATATCATTGTACAACTTCAACAGGTCATGCACCTGTAAAATTTGATAACAGTAGCTTCAGATTTCACCAAGGCACAAGACTATGGGTGTTTTATCAGGAGAGATCTTGCAATTGTGTTGAGCATTAAGGAGTCACAAAATGTAAAGCTTGTCTTTATGATCTAAACTGATTAACAGCCATTCACAGTCAAAAACTTAAAATTATGTACATAGTTTAGAATACACACGCACGCACCCTTATCTCTTCAATTTGGGCATTACTCACATGAGAATGATACTCAATTAACTAAAACCATCCTTTCTCTACATCCGGTGCTAAGATTATAACTGTTTCTTTAGTAGACACCTTTTAATATGAATTTTGTAAATCTAAGTCCTTAGAAGAAGACTGGATTTGGCACCTCTGTGAAAGAAGGCATTGAACTTCCAAAGTCTTCAACATTATAATCTTGTGATCAAGATGCATAAGCAACATAATTTTAATATTTTTCGTAATCAGTTTTTATTCCTTCCAAAGACAATGGCTGAAGTGCATATTGCATTTGTTTTACAATTTGGTGAGAAACTGAACCAAATACCTTCCTGATAATGCCACGTGTGCCATAAGCAAGACGTGCATCCACTTTTGTCAAAACAACCAGGGACTAGCTTTGCCATGTCACCACCCACATTCACTAAAGCCTACAATTCCAAAGATCAAATCCATGAAATGAAAGTGATTTTCAAGTTATTATTAAATCAAAATTTTTAAAAAAGAAATGATAATTAAAATAAAAATAGATATGAGCAAGTAATGAACCATGAATGAAAACAAGTACCTTGTTGAATAAACAAGACAATCTGGCATCAGAATTTTCAAGCCGATAACACTTCAAATCTGTCAAGGCCATTTCCATAGCATTCTACAGAAAAAAAAAAGAGAACATGTAACTTACTCACTCAGTAATGAGAATGAAAGCAAAATGCACATGTTATGTTTTATGAATAGCTCCAAAAGGAAATAAGAATAGTTTGTAAAGAATAGCTCCAAACATATAAGCACATATAAGGGAAAAAATATTTTAAGAACATGAATTATGAATTATGGATTAGAATTTTAGAACATGAATTATGATATAAGGGAAAATTATTCATGATTTAATGGATTCGGATTTGATCTTATTTAGCTTTATATTTCCATCAAAGACTGGGTCATGTTTTGTTTAACTCATGATGGCAACTAATTCCATGTCAATGATATAGGAGTAGCTATTAACATACATATATTCTTCTATCTATATGATTTATCCAATAAAAGAAAAATACAAAAGCTAGCACAACAGTAACTCTTCATTGATTATTTTCTCTAAACTCAATATTTCTTCTCATGAAAATATTGAAATAACTAGTAGGTAAAAAAATAAGGACACGAGACTAAGATTAAGATACCATCCCAAACATACATCTACCATATAGTTACCTTACATAAAGGGGCCTATTTACAATAACACATAATAAACAATAAGGTAATACAAGCAAAAGAAAGGTAATCAACTCAAAGAACAGTTAAACCTCATCGATCAAAGGTTCACTTTCTAAATGGCATGCACATTTGCTGCTTCCAGTGCCTGGAGCTCTCTTTTCAACCTTTCAAAAAATGCCTCTGCCTCACCAATACCCATGACATAACTGCACATTCAAAAACTACAACAATTTAAATCTGCACATTGGTATTGTAAAAGAAGATATGATTTAACAAAAGTATTTTTTATAGAAAAATGACTGAATTATTGAATTATGTATGTATCCAACAAACATAAGTATATAATTTCATTCAAATTTTTTTAACAACCACGTAACAAGCATCATGTTCAGTACTTGCTTTTTTTTTTGGGTGACCACGATGTGTCCCCACACCCTATGGATATAAGACTAATCTCTACTCGAGTGTTGGCTTAGTTCTGGCCACAAGGTGCTTCTAGTAGGTTTTGAACCCCTGTAATGCAGGTAAAGTCCACCGACATAGAGATCAACTTGCCAACTAAGCCACACCTCATGGTTAGCTACTAATTTATGAACTCCCTGGATCAATATCAATCATAAAATATGGCTAGAAAAACTCCACTCTCCTGACATACATCCATAAACCATTGAACACTGCATGCTTGAATTACGCATTTTTCTCAATGATATAACTTGTCATCAATATTGTGCATTGTCCACTGCGGAGGTGCCACACTCTGGCTTCTAAAGTTATCAAATCCCTATAAGGTATACATTCATCAGCTAAAGAAATATATGATACATAAAGACATCAAGAAACAAACTTTAAAATAGGAAATGGTTGTATCTTGATTTGCTTCTGTTCCAGAATCTGAGATCATTTTCTTTAGAACATAAAGATCTCTATGATAGAAGAAAGAATGGAACAATACCAGTGTAAACGTACATCCACTTGGATCATTTGTTACAACTTCCACTTTTGAGAGGTGCTTTAGCTTGTATATATTAGCAGGCTACAAGCACAAGAAATTTAGACAACAAAAAAAATATGATATAATAGAACCTCCAACCAAGACAAATTCAAGGGGGGAAAAAGGACTATTCTAACATATATTGAGAAGTATCAATTGAGCCAGTTTTAGTTTATCTGTTTCTTCATTCTAATTAACTAGTTTCAAAACCCACAAAAGTAATAGAATGCATAAATGCTACATGTTAAATCCTTAAGAAACAAAGTAAACCCTTATTGCCTCATAAAATAATGCCAAAGCCAACAAGACACTCTCAGAACCAAATGAATATTATACTTGTCCAGAAGTATCTTGTTAATATACCAACGAGACAACCACCACAACATGCACTTGTTCATATAATGAAGCCCACAAGACATATGGAATTCATAAATACTAGATACCTTTCAAATCTTTTGAATGACACATGAATGCACTTTGGCCTTGGGATTCAGGGAAAAATATTGCAATGACTTATCCAAATTTCGCTCCTAGATATAATATTGCTTGGCAGCATACATCAAAAGATTCATATCATTATTAGGCAAGGTTCTAGAAGTACAAACAAACCTATCCTGAACACTGATTCCAGTGTTGTTCATATTGGAGCAGAAACATGAAAAAGGTTCGCCCTAAACCAAATAGTAAATTGGAAAGTGAATAGAATGGGAACCCTATTAGAAACCTATTGGATTACTAATATAATTTTATTACAAATTTTGAAAAACTCAGCACATGAACATCAATAATCAGCACTCATACACAATTTAATCCAAGCATCCAACCATCTAATCTCCCAAATATGTATTTGCAGAAGAAAAACCCCAAATAAATTTCAATAGAAATCCCAAAATAAAAATCCCAAAAACAGAAACCCTACCCCACTTACGTTTGTCATTGGGACGTTGTTGCAGTGAATGCTGAAGATGACGGCGTGAGGGAGACTGAGATGTTGATTTTGTGACATTGAGCCATTGATTAAGACGAAGGAGTGGTGCATCGTGCATGGCTGTGCCACTGATTGAGACAACCTGCGACAGCGAGAACAAAGGGGATTCAGTGGCTGTGGCTTTAGGAAACGGTTGGATGGTTGGCCGCGGGATCCAGCGGTGGTTATTGGTGGCTTGAGGTTCTGTTTTGTGAAAAACCAACTTCAACCCTTGTCTGCCATCTCTGGTGGCGGTGTGGCCATGGGGGCGCAAGCAACGGCTCGCGTAGTCGGCTACAAGCAAATGAGGGTCTTGGTTCGCAGTGGAGGAGGGCGGATATGCGACGAGGTTGTGGGTTAGGAGGTACGACGGATCTGGTGGTGTGGGTCGCAGGTTCTATGGAGTGATGGATATCTAGAGTGAGAGGGAGAACGCGAGAGAGTGAAAGGGAGAACAGGAGAGGGAGAGCGCGAGAGGGAGAGATTTTTTTTGTTATTAGATGAAGGAAGTGAAAAATTATTTTTTTAAAAATATTTTAATTAAAATTTAAAATTAAAATAACGGCAGTTAAAACGTCGTTTTATACATCTAACTGTTATTTTTTACTTGTAAAATACGGCAGGTGCATAACTGACATATTATACTACATATTACGGTAGTTTTTGATAACTGTCATATTAAAACTGCCGTAATTTACTTATTTTTTTGTAATGAAGGTTCTCGAGAAAAATATTGCATTTTCCCGACTCTGCTCAATTTACACGTAAAATGAGAAATAATATTAAAATATTACGCGTTCTCTAAAAATCCAAAAAAAATTCCAAAAATCACAAATATTATAAAATGACTATTCATAATAAAATAAATGAATTTTAGGGTGTTACATAAAGCTTTTAATTTTTGTATACTTGATGATGTAATTAAACAAAGCTTGATACAAATATATATATATATATATATATATAGAGAGAGAGAGAGGAAGGATCAACTTACACCAGTGTAAGTCTTTTTTGACTTACACTCATTTTTAACTGTTAGATCCACTTTCATCTAATGGTTACTTTTAATGAAATAATCTCAACCATTAGATGAAAGTAGATCTCATGGTTGAAAATGAGTGTAAGTCAAAAAAGACTTACACTGGTGTAAACCGATCCCCCCTCATATATATATATATATATATATATATATATATATATATATATATATACACATATATATATTATGAATGTATGATTTCCTTTTGTGCTGATTTTTGCTATAACTACATTTTATTATACTCTCACTACAACAAAATAAATAATATATTCAATATCCGATTACTATACAATTACAATTGAATATGTTTATTCATATATTAAAAATGAACTAGGTTTTAATTTATGATTTATTTATTTTTCGCATTTCTTTTTATTATGGTGTGATGTTCCTTCTTCTCCTAGAAAAAAAGGATGTTGCACATGGCCTAACCCGTGTCAGATGCCACGGGCTGTGTTGTTGGTCAGGTCCATGTTGAAATTCCAGAGAAGGGTACAACCCATCCTGTGATAGATGACACAGGCCGTGTCATTCACTTTCTTCAAATTCAACCTTCTTTCTTTGCTTTTAGGGGTGATATTGATCGCCTGAAAAACACAATGCAATTATTAGTGCTTATAAACATACTTAAGCATAGTTTCATAATAAAAATTTGATTAAACTTCATATCTACAAACTTAACTAAAAGTTAACAATTAAGCACACATGAAGTCCAATTAGATAAAACATAAGACACTCAAGAAATAGAAATAATCGATAGATCAAGTAAGTAACACTTATTTATTCTGATAATACAATGAGGTTTGTCGTACAGACCTCAATATGTATGCAATAGATTATAAGTAACTGAAATCACTTCAAACAAATATCAATTCTTCCAAAAGATATCACCTTTATAATCAAGTGGCACTACGAAAAGCTTATTTCACTTGATTTTCCCATATCAGGTCTAGGAAACAACTCTCTTCCTCTTGATCTTTTATGTATTGCAATTGCCTCATAATAAGTAATTAGATAAACCATACATCACTGCTTTCTTTCATTTCCTTTAACCCTTGACAAAGTCAAGGCTCTGTGCCAACCTACAACTGATTCCACAATATGAACATCAAACAGTGGAAATAGTGAAGCCCACTTGATTAGCCTGATGCCTACATAAATTTAAGTTGTAGGTAGCAAAGAAGGTGGAGGACTTCTATGCAAACAAGTCACTATGATAATGATTTCTTCCTATGGCACTGGATAATAAGTTGCTATGGCGTTTATAGTCTAGCTAGAAAATATCTAGAATTTCCTTAGTAAACCTTTTTGCCACCCCAATACAGCTATCTCTGTAACTCACTCAAGTCCTTAGAAATGAATTTCTTAGGGAAATGCCTATTTAAGACATTTTGTTTCTTCAAATCCGGGAAATCACTCTCACATCAGATTTTGGGAGGATCTACATTATGCAATAAACGTTCTGGTTGATGATGAGTTCATTGATGACAACGAAGATAATGAAATCAATGAATTCTTAGATGAAGATGAGGAATGTTTTGCTTCAGACTCAAGTAGTTAAAATTGAATCTTGTTCAATAAATTTTGTTAATGGCATTTACAATTAAATATCATTATTATATTTTAAGGTTTTTATTAACATATAGTTTCTTAACTCGTCATGTTTCATTATGTTTTCTTATGCAGATATTCATCATGACCATTTGAGGTAGAGGTGCTGACGTGGTCGTGGGAGAGGCCATAATGTTTCATCCCAGCCTTCTCCATCTGGCCATAGTTCTCCACCACTACAACCTTCTCAGCCCTCTCCAAGTATGCTTGTGGGATAATATTTTTAATTATTGTTAACTCATGGTTTCTATAAATGTAATATATATGTATTTTTTTGTTTATCTATAATTATGTTAGTGCAACTTCAGCTACTGGCCCATCGACCAGTGCAGGCCTACTAGCGTCTATCCCATTGACCATTAGAGGCGCATCAGCTTCTGTCCCACCCCTTACTGACCCAACCCTTTCTATGCCACCCAATGCTAACCCACCCACTAGCAGCCCGAATGTGATGCCTTCAAGTGGAGTATCCCATATAGAAACTGATAGCAGGGAACTTATATATGTGCACCTGACCCTGAATCGTAAGTAATAATGATTGTCATCTTTTATTACATTTATTTACTTTTAGATTACTAGCATTATCTTCTTGTACTTACAGGAGGAGGTTTCTCCCACCAAGAGTGACACGTGACATTATGTATAATGTCATGACAAGGATGCCTACTTCGACTAGTACGTGGAGAGATTATTCTGCTGACATGAAGAAAATACTATTTAAGGACTTTATGGTAAGTAATTGTGTTTATAGAATTATATATTATACGTTCATCGAAAAATAAATATACTTACATAACATTTGTGTAGGATAAGCATTGGTATGACATAAAGGCATTAGTAATTATATCTTAACATGTTGTAATTGCTTGAGTTATTTGCCTATCTTGAGTATAACATAAAGGCATTGGTATTTTAGAGGGATTGCCTTACTTTTGATATGTGTTTATTATATATTCTTCCATATGTGGTTACAGGAGGTAGAGTTAAAGCATTTAGTTTCTTACAGAGATCTCTATGCCAAAGTTCATAAGAAGAAAGATGAAAGCTATGTTTCTGAGTGCTTGAGGAATTTTATTGTTGGTGTTTTTAAAATTCAAAAGTCATTTATATTTGTTAAGTTGTTGATTTTTTTGTTAATGTTTTTCTTGTTTTGTTATTTTAGGAGTCATATGATACTGCGATGACAGAAAAATATGGAGAAAACTCTTCATCTCATCCTATGGTTGACCCAGAGGTCTGGTTGGATGCGGCAGGTCCTAACAAGAAGGGACGGGTGCATGGCATATGTAACAGCTTGCATATTGGAATTAATAACACCATGCCAACTTCATCCTCCTCGGTTGTGGGTCCTTACCGTTCTACACTATTGACACAAGACATAACTGGGACCATTAATGAAGTTGTCAATGTAGCAGTGGCAACAACGATGGCTTCTTTTGTCTAGACTCAACTTATCCTTATGTTGTCATCCATCCTATCTACGATCAAATCAGCAAATGTTGCTCCACATGCACCATTGCAAGGTGCAACAGTTGGGGAGGGTCGAGAAGATGAGGATGACGAAAACGAAGATGAAGACAACTTAGATTGATTTCCTGTTATTTTTATTCTTGTTTTGTACGACATTTTATAAACTATTTGTGTAATAACTTTGATATAACTAGTAGATTTATTTTGGATCATTTACAAAATTGTGTGGCTCTTGCTCTGTTGTTGCTGGATTTTTGTTTAATACAGGTTTTGGTAAGTCAATAAAAAATAAGTAATTAAAAAAAACATTAATTAGCAAGGGATTAGCGACATAATAGTGAGGAAACCATATAGGTTATTAGAAAGGGATTAGCGACGGAATAGCAAGGAACCCATATACGTTATTAGTAAGGGATTAGCGATGGCATAGCGAGGAAATCTTATAGGTTATTAGCGAGGGAATAGCGACAGAATAGTGAGGAAATCATATAAGTGATTAGCAAGAGATTAGTGACTAAATAGCGAGGGAATTTAGTGATGGATTTGAAATGGAATAGCGAGAAATATCAGCGACAGATTAGCAATGAAATAACGAGGGAAATTGGTTGAAATGGATCTAAAATTGGTAGGGATTGTTATTCCACAGCGATATAATAGTGACAGAATTTCCCTCGCTGATTTGCGAGGGAATAATGGCTTATATTTACAATGATTAGCGAGGTATTAAAGACGAATTCACCGGGGAAATTATTGTGATAGCAACGAATTATGTGGTGTCCCGGGGCAAATGAGGGCGGGGAGTGGACGCCGATGCGAATTGAAGCATGTACAATGGGCGGCTCCTGGCATGCTTCTAGGCGAAGGGTCCCATGAATGAACTGAATACGCATCGGAATGAAAGGGATTCAGAGACTGTGCAGGTATGGGACTGCATAGTTGAGGATGGCTTAAAGGAATTGATTAGGCGTAACCATATCAACAAGTTGCAACTTCTTTTCGGGAGCCTAGAACATAAGAACTCCATTGTTAAGCGTGCTTGACCTGGAGCAATTATGGGATGGGTGACCTCTTGAGAAGTTTCCTAGGATGCGTGTGAGTGAGGACAAAATACGCTGAAAAGACTAGTGTTGGTTTGTGGAGACACTTGTCAATCCTACAAGCAGTCCCGGGATGTTACAAATGGTATCAGAGACGGGACCTCTCCCAGTACGGTGTGGTTCGGGGACGAACCAGGCGGAAGCTAGTGGGCATGTGGTGTCCCGGGGCAGATGAGGGCGGGGAGTGGACGCCGGTGCGAATTGAAGCATGCACAATGGGCGGCTCCTGGCATGCTTCTAGGCGAAGGGTCCCATGAATGAACTGAATATGCATCGGAATGAGAGGGATTCAGAGACTATGCAGGTATGGGACTGCATAGTTGAGGATGGCTTAAAGGAATTGATTAGGCGTAACCATATCAACAAGTTGCAACTTCTTTTTGGGAGCCTAGAACATAAGAACTCCATTGTTAAGCGTGCTTGACCTAGAGCAATTATGGGATGGGTGACCTCCTGGGAAGTTTCCTAGGATGCGTGTGAGTGAGGACAAAATACGCTGAAAAGACTAGTGTTGGTTTGTGGAGACACTTGTCAATCCTACAGGCAGTCCCGGGATGTTACAAATGGTATCAGAGACGGGACCTCTCCCAGTACGGTGTGGTTCGGGGACGAACCAGGCGGAAGCTAGTGGGCATGTGGTGTCCCGGGGCAGATGAGGGCGGGGAGTGGACGCCGGTGCGAATTGAAGCATGCACAATGGGCGGCTCCTGGCATGCTTCTAGGCGAAGGGTCCCATGAATGAACTGAATATGCATCGGAATGAGAGGGATTCAGAGACTGTGCAGGTATGAGACTGCATAGTTGAGGATGGCTTAAAGGAATTGATTAGGCGTAACCATATCAACAAGTTGCAACTTCTTTTTGGGAGCCTAGAACATAAGAACTCCATTGTTAAGCGTGCTTGACCTGGAGCAATTATGGGATGGGTGACCTCCTGGGAAGTTTCCTATGATGCGTGTGAGTGAGGACAAAATACGCTGAAAAGACTTGCGTTGGTTTGTGGAGACACTCGTCAATCCTGCAGGCAGTCCTGGGATGTTACAAATTAGTGATGAAAAAAGAAGCGACTGACTTTTCCCTCGCTAGTCCGTCGCTGATCCCTCGCAATTTCTATTTACGAGGGATCAGTGACAGACTAGTGATGGGATATAATTATATTTAAAAGTTTCAAACCCAAGTGTAGATTGTCTCAAGTAATAAATTCTCGGGAGTCCGAGGTCGATCCACAAGGAATTGATGAAGGAAAACTAATTAATTGAGGTAAAGAGAAGATGTGTCACAAGATTAAAAGTGATATAAGTTATTCACAAATGAAAAGGATTTGCTTGGGTTAGGAGATCCACTCTTGGTAATAAATTAAAAATAAGATTATTTCGTTTTATAACTCAATTGAAATCATGCATAATGAAGATTCCAATCGGAAGATTTAACATTTAAAGTTCAATCATGTAATCATATTATGGTTCCAATAATTATCTACTAATACTTGTAAATCGTCAAAAGCATCCAATATGCCAATCCTATTGTCTACAATGGATCAAGATATTCATTATATAAGAAGAGTTTCTAAATTAATTGGAAACAACATACAACACATATTATATTTGCTTAATAATATATCATTTAAGTTCAAGAAAGAAATTAATCTAACCTTAATTTATTACCAAGAGCTTCACCTTTTTACCCAAGCAAGATGAAGATTAGTTACACATGAGAAAGAAGAAAAGAAAAAGAAAAAAGAAAAGGAAAAGGAGAACAACAGAACGGAAATTCTCTCTTCCGAACGTTTGAACGCCCGCTGAACACCTTCCTTCATAATTCGATTGCCTATTTATAGGCAAATTTGCTACAGGAGCTACAGTGCTACAGTGGCGCTACGTGATGCTACAGTCCTACAGTGACACTATGTGATGCTGCAGTGCTACAGTGATGCTACAGTGATGATTGCTGACATCATCCATGACATCATCCATCAAGTTTTTTTTTTTTTACAAATCTTCTATGCAATCACCTCCATTCTTCTATCCTTTGCATTTACCTAACAAAAATACATAGAAATACATAATTACGACACAATTTAAAATACTAAAAATATAACAAAACTCAAGAACAAACCCAATTAAAAAGATTAAAAAGAATGAAAAACACACACAATGAACCATAAAAATTATAAGTTTTGCAGGTTCATCACACCCCCACACTTGAGCTTTTGCACTCTTGGGCAAAATATATAAGACCAAAGCTAGGAAATGACACTGAACTAAAAAACTAAAAACTTTAAAAGATTTAATGAAACAAGAAGAGCAACTAGTCATTCAAGGGAACAAAGCATTTTTTTTTATTATATTTCTTCACATCTCAAACCATCAAGCAAGGAAACTTCAGTTAAAAAGAACGAATCAAGAATGAAAGATCCTCACAAGATTCACTCTCAATCCCTCTAGTGTTTAAAATGGTAGATATTTCACTCAATTCAACCCATGAAAAATTGCACTACCAGAAGCTTGCTTATCTTCTACTTCTCCACTACTCAGAACACATGCACACAAAAATCAAGAGGACTTTATTCAAGGTTATAACGGGGTCATGGTAAAGAAGGAAGGATAATATGGATATAAGAAGATAAATACCAAAGAGAATAAAAGAGCATTATGGTACAGTTAGAGTGGAAAAGATATTTGAGAACATTCATCATAAAGGACAATGACCAATATTTGACTAATGTTTTATTAAAGATTAATCCCAAATTGATGAGTTGAATTCATTGTTAGGCATAAACCTTTTCCTTCTCTTCCTGTTGTTTCAAAGCATCAATCTTTATTCTAGATATATTTATGTCACATAGTGAATCAGATGGTCAGCTTTTTCTTTCTTTTCTTTTTTTTTTCTTTTTTTTTTTATTTTCTTTTCCTTTTTTTTTTTTACACACACACACTCCTACACTTGTTTAAGAACAAAGTCAATGCTCTCTTATTCCCTAAGGTCAGGTAAAAACATATTCTTTTTTTTTCTTTTTAAGGCACGTAATAAGCTAAAAACAAGAACTGACCAAATAAGCTCAAAGGGGTTATACAAGGGAAAATATACAAGGATGGCTATTTGGTCAAAGTAGCTATTTTAAAATACCTCAATCATATTTAAGTATGCATGTGAAAATGTAGCTTCAAAAAGAATCAAAGCAAGTTCTAGAGTAACAATTTCACGAGTGAAAATCACACAAGAAAGAAGAGAATGGTATAAATGTTCAATCCATTCATCAATAGGCTCAAAATCTTACAAGGCATATTTCTATCATTCTCAATCCATCAATTCAACATTCATAACCAAGCATGTGAAATTTAAGACAGAAGACAATTTATTCAACCATACGATGATCCCTGAATTTCATTTGCTACTTCTACACAAAATAGTTATCTAACCCAATCAAGATGCGTCTCAAAAGTAAAATTACCACCACAGTAAAATTAACTCCTTACTCTGCCATCCCTAACTGGTTTAGCTATTAGTAAATATGACAAACATAAACACACTTACAAAATTTTTTTTTCAAGCATTTTTAAACAATTTTTTTTAATTTTTTTTTTAAAACAATTTTTCACACAACAATTATTCACACTATCTTTCCCTCCAATCGGATCACAACATTGTCCTCAATGTTAAAATATAGATGAGTAAAGGAAAGAAGATAGTACCTGTTGGAGAAATTCGTTGCAATTTTAAACAGAAATAAAGTACCAAAGGTAAAGAAAAGTTATAGATGACGTATCAGATCTGGCTTATGTTTCATGCTGCTTCCTTCACTGCTTCTTTCTAATTTTTTTTTTAATTTTTTTGTTGGCCAACACTATTTATATCCCCATACAAAGGCTCCGAAATCTGGGAGGCACTTAAGCCGACTCAAAAATACAAACGAAATATTAAAAACTTACCTCAGCTTTGGTAGACAGGATCTTCTACCAAAGTCTCGACTACATCTGGATCTTTAAACTCAAGTTATGGCTTCAACTGCTGACCATTTACCTTCCTCCAATTTAATTTCATGAGAACAAACTAGGGGACGACCACATTTTTTATCAGGAAAACTCCAACCTTTATTAAGCAACTCCTTAAACTTTGGACTCCATCCCTGAGTGTCATGATTCTGAGTTAAATAAAAGTTAGTACAATTATCAAATACATTAGATGGATTACTGATAAAATTAAACTCAGAATTAACAAGAAGATTCTCAAGGGGATTAGAATCAAAGGTTGTAGAAAGTCCCTTCTCCATGATTGAGTCAATCATGTATGTTTGGTGACCCTTGTCTTTATTTTCTGGCTTAACAGGATTCTTTGTCACCTCAGGTTCCTTGGGTAGTTTGACATCACTACTATCTTGATTCTTTTTCACATCTTCTAACTCATTCACACTTAAGGAGTTCATCATTCTGAACACTTGGCTCTTTATCTCCTTACTTTCTTCAATAACCTTTTCATTCCTAAGAGTTATTACCGAATTGACTTGATCTATTTGTTTGTTTTCAGAACAACTCTCATTTAGACAGTATTGACCTTTGGGATTTGGTTGGGGTTGAGAAAGAAATTTTCCTTTCTCGTGAATGGTGAGTGCAGAAGTAAGTTTAGAAAGAGTGTTGTCTTTTATGTCTATCATGGTTTGAGTGTTTTGTTTATTGATGGCCTCTTACTTTTCTATGAATGCACTCAATGTTCCTTCAAGGTTTTTCCTATATAGTGGGACATAAGGTACATATCCTTGAGGATTTTGAGAATCCTGTTGTTCCTGAGGAGGTGGTGGTTGCATAAATTGTGTTTGATTATTATTCCTCCAACTGAAGTTCGGATGATTTCTCCATCCTGGATTGTAAGAATTTGAAAAAGAAGAGGTGAATGGCCTTTTAAAATTGTTCATTGTATTTACTTGCTCATGCACAACTTCTTTAAAAATAGGAATATTAGGACATTCATTTGTCGAGTGTCCTAATTCATCACAAATGTCACAAATTTCTTCATTTTGCACAAATTTGACTTCTTTTACTTTCCCTAATTCCATGGATTCAATCTTTCTAGCCAAACTAGCATACCTTGCATTTAGATCTTCTTCTTGACTAAGATGGTATTTTCCTTTTCCTGCATTTGCAAGGTTATATCTAATTGAATTTTCAGAAGGATTAGTTCCATGCCAAGATTGAGAATTTTCAGCCAAATGGTTTAAATAATCTAAAGCATCTTCGGGTTCTTTATCAAGAAACTCGCCATTACACATCGTTTCTACAAATTGTTTAGTTTCAGGTGTTAAACCTTTATAAAAGAAGCTTATAGTCCGCCATTTTTCAAAACCATGATGTGGGCAAGAATTTAACAAATCTTTAAAACGTTCCCAACTTTGAAAATACGCTTCATTTAAATTTTGGGAAAAATTTTGGATTTGTCTTTTCAAAGCATTGGTTTTATGTGTTGGAAAAAATTTCTTTAAAAACTCACTTTGCATTTCTTGCCATGTGCCAATTGATCTTGGTTTCAAAGTGTTAAACCAAGTTTTTGCTTTATCTTTCAAAGAAAAAGAAAATAATTTAAGCATAACAATCTCTTCAGTGTAATTTTTATCATTGAAAGCAATACAGACTTCTTCAAATTCTTTTAGATGTAAATATGGGCTTTCATTTTCTAAACCATGAAAATTGGGAAGTAAAGAAATCATACCCGGCTTAAATCTAAAATTATTAGCAGTAAGTGGAAAGATAAAACATGATGGACTAGAATTTTGAGGTGGTTGCAAATATGCACGCATAGTTCACAATGGTTGATTTCCTTGTTCATCATGTATACTTTCATTTTCAGCTCGTTGTGTTTGATTATCATGTTCAACATGTGCACCTTCAAATTCAGCTATTGTGTTAATTGTGTGTGATTGTGATTCAAATAAATCAATATATAAAGTACTAGGATTGATTTTAACCAAACGACCAGAATTTGAATCACGATACTAGTTAAGCATAAATAAGTGATATAAAATAAAAATAATATACAAGTAGGCGGTATACACCGGTCGTTAAATATTAAGTAGGCGGTATACACCGGCCGTTAAATATTAAGTAGGATGTGGTATAAACCAGCCACCCAAAAAATAAAAATACAGAAATTAAAATGCAGAAAATAAAGTGTAAAAAGTAAATTTAAATATGAAAATCGGAGAGTGGCAGAGCCCCACAGAGCTGGCGAAAGAGAAGAGAAAAAGAAATATTATTTCATTAAGTTAGATGGCAGAAAAATAAATGATAGGATTTAAAAGTTAGTTCGGAAAAATAAATAACATAAATTAAAAGTTAGATTGCGTAAAATAAATGACATAAATTAAAAGTTAGATTGCGTAAAATAAATTAATAAAAAAATGTTTACAAAGATGGGGTAATAAACCAACCACCAAATAAAAAAATACAAAAATTAAATTACAAGAAAATAAAAGGGAGAGTTACCCCCACGAGTTAGTATATACAAAAGGTTAAATTTTTTTATATTATTATTTTTTTAATTTTTTTACTAATCACATTACTATTTTACTATTCATAATACTATTCATATACTATTTACGTACTATTTATATTACTATTCACAAAAAAAAATTACTAGTTAGTGTGTTAGTAAATAGATAAATAAAACTGAAAAGAGTAAAGGAGGAATATACCTGATAGTGAAGTTTACTTACAGAAAAGAGAACCTCAATATATTAGAATTTCAAATCAAGTCCCCGGCAACGGCGCCAAAAACTTGATGGGATATAATTATATTTAAAAGTTTCAAACCCAAGTGTAGATTGTCTCAAGTAATAAATTCTCGGGAGTCCGAGGTCGATCCACAGGGAATTGATGAAGGAAAACTAATTAATTAAGGTAAAGAGAAGATGTGTCACAAGATTAAAAGTGATATAAGTTATTCACAAATGAAAAGGATTTGCTTGGGTTAGGAGATCCACTCTTGGTAATAAATTAAAAATAAGATTATTTCGTTTTATAACTCAATTGAAATCATGCATAATGAAGATTCCAATCGGAAGATTTACATTTAAAGTTCAATCATGTAATCATATTATGGTTCCAATAATTATCTACTAATACTTGTAAATCGTCAAAAGCATTCAATGTGCCAATCCTATTGTCTACAATGGATCAAGATATTCAATATACAAGAAGAGTTTCTAAATTAATTGGAAACAATATACAACACATATTATATTTGCTTAATAGTATATCATTTAAGTACAAGAAAGAAATTAATCTAACTTTAATTTATTACCAAGAGCTTCACCTTTTTACCCAAGCAAGATGAAGATTAGTTACACATGAGAAAGAAGAAAAGAAAAAGAAAAAGGAAAAGGAAAAGGAGAACAACAGAATGGAAATTCTCTCTTCCGAACGTTTGAACGCCCGCTGAACACCTTCCTTCATAATTCGATTGCCTATTTATAGGCAAATTTGCTACAGGAGCTACAGTGCTACAGTGATGCTACAGTGACGCTACGTGATGCTACAGTGCTACGATGATGCTACAGTGACGCTACGTGATGCTGCAGTGCTACAGTGATGCTACAGTGACGATTGCTGACATCATCCATCAAGTATTTTTTTTTTTTTACAAATCTTCTATGCAATCACCTCCATTCTTCGATCCTTTGCATTTACCTAACAAAAATACATAGAAATACATAATTACAACACAATTTAAAATACTAAAAATATAACAAAACTCAAGAACAAACCCAATTAAAAAGATTAAAAAGAATGAAAAACACACACAATGAACCGTAAAAATTATAAGTTTTGCAGGTTCATCAACTAGCGAGAGAAATTTTTCTCGCTAATTTGCTTATTTCTTGTAGTGTAATTCTCTGCTTCTTAGCTTTCTTTGGCCACCGAAATTACTTAATTTGGGCTTTAGATGAGAAAGTATGCCCAATTCACTCTTAACAGGTTTCTAATCCCATCATTCGACTTCACAGGGGTGAAATGCCATCAGAACGTTGTATTTTCAATTCTTGGTCTTCATAAGAGTTTGAGCTTTGTGTGTAAGATTCTAATGCTACCAGTTTCAGGTCCATATCACACCTACAATCCAAGTCATGGACCAATTAGTGCATGTTGCTCGGGTTCCAATGACAACATCGTGTTCTGACTTCGTGGCCTAATTTGACCCACTAGATATCCGATTTAGACTTCGAGCTCTTCATCAAAGTTGTAGATATTTCTCTCAAATCTCCTACAAGGTAAAATTCACAACTTTTAGATATCTAGAACTCAAGATATGGATGAAATACAAAAACATTGTAAAATCTTAATAATGCTAGAAAAATCAATTAAGCTCAATTTGAGCCCAAACTTATAAATTGTGGCAAAAACCAATCAGTCAAGCATATAAGAGGTCCAAGAGACTAAATATGAGGGCTAACTAATGTATGAAAATCATGTTTATCAATAATCATTTTCTATGTCCTTAGTTCGTTCATGAAAGAAAGGATTTGAAGCAATGTGCAAAGTTGTTTGATTATCATAAATCAGTTTCATAGAGCCTATCTCACAAAACTTCAACTCTTGAAGTAAATGTTTTAGCTATATAAGTTCACATGTAGTGAGGGTCATGGCTTAGTATTATGCATCTACACTTGATCTCGTGACTACATTCTGCTTTTTACTCTTCCAAGAAATAAGATTGCCCCTAATGAAAACACTATCCAAAAGTTGACCTCTATCACCAGGAGATCCTGCCCAATCTGCATCTGTGTAGGAAACAATGTCTATGTGGCCTCTGTTCTTATAGATTAGCCCCTTTCCAGCAGACCCCTTGATATATCGTAAGATGCGAAGAACTATATTCCAATGACTATCACAAGGAGAGTTAAGGAACTGACTTACAATACTAACAACAAAAGGATATATCTGGTCCAGTCATAGTGAGATAATTCAATTTTCCAACCAACCTCCAGTATTTGCTTGGGTTTGAGTATGCCTCCCCCTGATTTGGCATAAGCTTAATATTTGGATCCATAGGAGTATCAATTGGCTTACAACCTGGCATCCTAGTTTCTTCCAGAATGTCAAGTGCACATTTTCTTTTATAGATGGCAATATATGTCTTTGATTGAGCAACTTCGATCCCAAGGAAACAAAATAATAAAACAAACAATTAAAACTAGAACAGATGAGGTTCAACAAAGATTTAAAGGCCTAGGACTAGGAATCCACTACGTTATCCCATTTGATAAATTACAATCCTATCTTTGTTCTTGATGGCGATTTGTCCTAAATTATTTAAAGCCTAATTTCTTGGCACTAAAAATGTGCTAAAATTATATCGATCACATTCTTATGGCAACTAATCCAAGTTCCAATCCATTAAGATTTATGATAATCGTTTACCCCTCAAAGGATTTAAGCCTATGTCTAGTTCTCAATTCATAAGTTCAATTCTTGGATTATCAAGTAATTAGATTTCATCTTTCGATCCTTCACCTAAAGCCTAAGATCATGTAAATATGACGCGCAACATACTGCAAGCATTAAGCATACAAAGAATGATTCAAGAACAATAATTTTTCATTAACAAAGAATCAAATTAACAATTCATTATAGAGAAATAAAGAGTTTCATCCTACTCCTAGAAAAAAAGTTTAGCCACTCATGAAAATTGTAGCACAAACAAAAACAAAGATTAAAGAAACAACCATGATTTCTAAACAAAAAAAAGAGAAGACAGAGAAGATGAAGATGGAGAAAGGAACTCAATGGTTGAACTTCAATAACTCTTGATCTTATCATCCAAGCCTTCGCCTTTAATCCTTGTGCCTCTCCTCTGAAAACCTGTCATCACACAGGTCTCTCTAGCCAAAAAGTCTCCCTTAGGTTTAGGGATTTGCCTCTATTTATAATGTTTGGGGTGAAAAATTGATGTTTTAAGGCTTATGAGACCTCACATGGTCGTGTCTAAGCTCAACACGGCCATGTGAGCATGGAAAACAACGTAACTTGTAGCGTAATAAGAGACACGACCATGTCTCCCACATAGAAGCTTCATGTGAGCTTGACAGAAGCATTTTCTAAGTTAGACACGGCCGTGTCTAACTCCTCAATCACTCAAAGGTTGGATTTTGGATAAGTGATCTTCATAAAAATTGAAGGATTTTGTCTCATCTTTCCAATGTCACCGTAATCACCTCGTTTCGACCTTCGTAACTCAAGTTATGCTCATTTTATCGCACAAATTCCCCCACACTTGAACTTTTCTTGTCCTCAAGCAAAGAATATGAATCAAAAACAAGATTAAACTCAACATCAAGAAACAAATCAAGGGAAATTCCACAATTTAAAAATTCAATTAAGCTCAACAATCAAATCCAATCAAGCAAGATAGTTTAGCACTTAGTACAACTAGAGGCTTGAGTCTAGCCTGCACCTTTTCTCTTTATGAACCATTTGAGATCACTCATCTTGTCATCGCTCAAATGTTTAAGGACAAAGAGATCACTCAAATTTCTTTTGAAAAAATGCATTACTATAAGCTTAGTTATTAATCTCATCTCCACTTCCAAGTTCACATACAACACTAGAATAAAAAAGACTTCCTTTGGTTGTAACGGGGTCAAGGGAAATAATGAAGGGTAGGAAAAAGGTAAATAAAGATAAAGAACGGTCAGGGATAAATCGATACAAAATAGAATTAGGTTGAAAATATAATGCACAAGGAGATAACAGATTCTCACTTTTAACCCAACATTCTTATTTTTCTTCACCAATAATCCTTTTCTTTTTTTCTTTCTTTTTTCCTTCTTCATTCATTTTCATTTTTTTCTATTTTTTTTAGCAATAAGCCCTTAAAGATAGAAAGAACCTTTTATGACTTTTCAATTAACACATTCGCTGCTCCAAAGAATCCAACCTGATTATTCAATTTGGAATTCAAAGAAATCAATCTTAGGTTCAAATAGGGCAACTAAGGGATTATCATATCAATACAACTCTAGAAGTTAAGAAAGAATTAACTTTAATTGCCTTAATCGTGCTCAAGTATGTATGTGAATCAATAAAGTCTCAACAAGATACCAAAATAAGTTCTAGTGCACATCAATCAAGAGAAATCTCACTCCAGAAGGAAAAATAGGATTTTGTTTATGAAAAATCTAATCATTAAAGCTCAAAATCACTTTCTAGCTAATGTTAATAAAGAAATCAAATGCAAGCAGACATAGTTAATTTCCAAATAAGATGCTAAATGTTTCAATACTTAATTGAAAAAGATTGCCTTGGACAAAAATAGCTCATGAGTAGTGGATTCCCCTCTCAAACAAATTTCTACCAGCTCATAAATAATCAAGAAATTAACACACAATTCTAACTTGATTACTAACAATACTCAAGTGTTCATTAATTTCACAAAAAATTTCACCAAATTTAAGAGTACTCCCTGCCATACTTAAAATAAGCATTGTCCTCAATGTTTAAATAAGAAAAATAACAGAACAAAGGACAACAAAACTTCCCTGAAAATGGAAATGCAAGATCACGAAGGTGGTGGAAGAGGTGGAGCAGGAGTAAAGGCGTGTAGCCATGAGCTCGAACATCTGAAAAACAAGAAAAACAAAAGCAAAAACTAAAAAACAAAATGTAAGAACTAAAAGTGCAAAATAAATCAAAAAGAAAATGTAAGAAAAGATAGAAACATAGGTTGTCTCCAGTGAAGCACTTGTTTAAGGTCCTTAGCTTGACTATGGGATAGGTCTATGCTTAGGTGATGCCAATGGAGTGGTGCTCAGTCCCCACTCTTTCTTCATAATGTTTCATTATCTGGCCATTTATTAAGAATATCTTGTGGCCTTCTTTTTTCACCTCAAGAACTTTGTACAATAAGACATGAACAATCTCATATGGTCCAAACCATTTTGAGCACAACTTACCAGGATAAAAATGTAGAAGTGAGTTATTGACAAGAACCTTATCCCCAAGCTTAAACACATGTTGCGTGACACACTTATCATGTCGCTTCTTTGGTCCCTTCTTGTAGAGCTTGACATTCTCAAAGTTGGCAATAGCCTTGGGCAAAGTCTTCTCTAGCATATCATCAGTCACAGATTCCTATAGATATGAAAGCACAACATTATCCACAACATCATTAGCATCTATGTGATTACATGAATCAAAGGAACTAGTATTTTTTTCAAAATTAAAAACATTAAACACTACTTCCTCATTATTCAATCGCAAAGTCAATTTCCCTTCGTGGACATCAATCATGGCTCTTCCAGTGGCGAGGAATGGACGCCCGAGTATGATCGACATCTAAACATCTACTTCCATATCAAGCACAACAAAATTGACCGGTATGTAAAACTTTCCCACCTTCAATGGTACATTCTCTAATATGCCAATAGGGTGTTTGATTAACCTATCTGCCAATTAAAGAGAGATGGAGGTTAGTTTGAGCTTCACAATATCAAGCTTCTTATAAATAGAAAGTGACAAGAAACTCATACTTGCACCAAGATCGCACAAAGCCTTGTTAATGTTCATGTTCCCAATTGAGCACGAAATTGAAAAGTTATCCTGATTCTTAAGCTTAGGTGGAAGCTTGTTTTGAATGATTACACTACATTCTTCCGTTAAGACAATAATTTCATAGTCATCAAGCTTCCTCTTATTAAAGAGAATCTCTTTCAAGAACTTAGCATAAGAGGGCATTTGGGAGAGAGCTTCCATAAAAGGCATGTTAATGTAAAGCATCTTAAGTACCTCCAAAAATTTTCTAAATTGATGATCAAGCTTTGCCTGTTAATACCTTTGAGGGAAGGGCAAATGTGGAACATATGCTGGTGGAGGAATATATTTTTTATTGCTTATTTCATCTCATGCTTTATCCTTGCTCTTCTCTTGCTTCTCTTCCATTTCATGAGTATCCTTTTCTTCAAGCTTTTCTTTCCTTGTGGGGCTTTCAATTTGTTTACCACTTCTCAATGAAATTGCTAGAACTTGCTCCCTTGGGTTAGGCTCTAGTTGACTTGGTATTTGTAACACTCTAAAATTTATTTATTTTGTTATAATATTCATTTTATAATATTTGTGATTTTTAGGAATTCTTTTAGATTTTTCTAAAAACGCAGAATATTTTAATATTATTCTTCGTTTTGCATGCAAACTAAGTGGAGCCGAGGAAATGTAATATTTTTTTTGAGAACCTTGATCTGTGGAAACGTCGATGGAGGATCTTACTAAACCTGAGGCTGGATACAGTTTTTGAGGTTTCACAATTTTTAAGAATTTTATCAGATAAAACAATAATTGTTGTGTAATTTATTATCTGTCGGACAATTAATACTAACTTCTGTCAACTGTAACAATTGTCCATTAGATAATAACTTGTATTAAAAATCCTATCACATTATTCTAATGTAATCCACTTTATATCTAATCAAATCCACTTTAATTCAAAAATATAGTATTTTAATCAAAGCTTCTTTGAGAAGCTTTGACCACCAAATTACCAAAGTAACCTTGGATTATTGGAGAAGCCATTCTCCCCCTTCTCTCTCTCTCCTATTGCCACGGAAATGCTTGCCCAAGGGAAGCAAAAATTTGCTTCCATACTTATCACATTTCACCAAAATATCACTCATTTTATCTATCACTTTCTCTCTCTTCAAGTTTCACCTCCATTTTTCTCTAACTTCTCTCTTCTTCTTTCTTCTTCCCTCACGATTTTGCAGCCCTAAATGTGACCATTTCTTTTCATCTTTCAACTTCACCAACACAATTTCTACATTCTTCTCATCATTCTCTACATTTCCTATTTGAAAGTTTTCTTCAAAATCCATCATCTTCACCATTGTCTTCCAAGAACAAAGCTTTAAGCTTTAAGGTAAAGCTTCCATTTTGCCTTTTCCTTCTCTTCATTTTCGTGTTCCTTGGTCACCAATGTGACCAAGGATTCATATTTTTCAAGACTTGGTTGTTGATTCTTTATGTTTGAATTTCTAGGGTTTTGGAGAGCCAAAACCGAATCCACCAAGAAGCACCAAGAAGGAGATTTTGTGTTCTTCCTTTAGGTAAGAGGGAGATTTACTCACTTCAACCATTATTGGTGAGGAGACCTTGTGTGGTTGTTGATGGAGAAATCCATATTTGAATGCTTACTTTAGTTGATGGTTTTTCATGGTTATGTGTTCTTGATTAAGATTAATGATTGATTTGTGATTTTGAATGCATTAGGGATGTTGAAATGCTAGGTAATGTTAGATTTAATAAATGAAAAATTTGAAGATTTACTACCCTATTGGGAGGCCACGGTTTTGGCCATGAATTTCTATGGTTGGAATTGATTTGTGTAAAATAAAACTTATGTGATTAGGTATAGAATGATTAATGCATGAAATGAAATTTTGAGGGTTTTCTACTCTCTTGAGAGGCCATGGTTTTGGCCCTAATTATTAAGGGTTTGAATTGAAATTGTGTGTAATAAAACCTATGTAATTGGACATTAATGGATTGATGCTTATAATGGAAGAAATTGAGTTAGTAATGGTCTTTGGAGGCCACAGTTTTTGAAGGGTTTATTAGCCCAAAAATTTCATAATTGATCAAGACTTAGGACGTTGAAAATATAGGATCCATAATATGAAATTGTGATATGTGTTGAATCATGTATGCATATATGTTGATAGTGAGAATTGGTTTTATGCTATTGTAAGTCCATATGTAGGACTACGTACTTATACTTGATGAAATTGTGGCATGATGTTGTTGAGAATTTTCTATATGCCGTTATGATATATCCCATGAGAAATACTTGTTGATGAATATGCATGTGATGCATTGCTTATGAGGAACATATCATTGATACACATATATGATGTAAATTGATTCGTCATGCATATGTGATATCCGTTGGACTTTATTGAGGAAGGCTATGTATGCCTAGGAGATTGAATAACACCTTTGTGTGGATGCGAGTAGACTAAACGTAGGGTCATAGTGGTTGACCTTGGGGGCGTCGGGGTGCGGGTATCTCACAATAGACAGTGGTAGCTCCACTGTGGCCGTGGGATAGACTGATGCAAACATACCGACAATCCGGACCGAGACGTTGTCCTATATTGCAATCAACTGTTGAGGTGCCATGTAAGAGTCATATTGCGCAAATATTTTTATGAGATAAAGCACTCTATTTTTTTAAGGCTAACGAGATACTGGCATGACTCCTTGATCTTTCTCTTTGAAATATTGATGTCTAGCTTCATGGAGTAGGATTTTTGGTACCTGTTAGACCATTTGTGTACCGCAAGTGCACGAGTCATTCAAGTAATACAGATACGGAGTATAAGTTCATTCCCATGAGGATATATGGCTTCCATTACTAAGTAACAATCAATAGCTTAGCTAAATTCTATTCAAGAACATACAAAATAGAGAAAGCATAAATAATCTAAATCTAAACCACAAAAGCAATAAAGATAAGGGTTTAGAGATCTAGGAAATCCTTCTTCACCTCCTATTTCATACTAATGAAATGCAATCCTTATAAGCAACATCAATGAATTGTTAAGTTAGCTTGAGAATCTGATTTAGTCAAAAGCCTATGTCTAGGTCAATCAACCCTGGTGTCATTTACCTAATCCACTATGTTTCTTATGTTTTCATGAGAACTAGTATAAACTCCACTAATGAACGATCTATTCTCAAACACACGCTAATACATAGCTAAAAGGTATATTTCTATCCAGTTAGCGAATCAACTCATCTAAGCCAATTGAACTCGTTGAACATGCATCAACCATACCATGCCCATCTCCACAAATTCCTATGTCTAGTTCATTTGCATCAATTAAGATCATGCAATTGTTGATCAAACAGAAGCAAGCATTAAGCATAGGCATGGAAGAACAAAGCTAAACATCAATAGATACTCAAAAAATAACATAAACATTAATACTTATAGAAAGATCCAAAGTATTTCCTAAATACAGCTGCTAATCCATTGAACACGAAAATACAAACAAAAACCATGCTCAAAAGATAGGGAAGAGAAGATAAATAAAGGGAGAAGAGGAAGGAATTCATGGATAGCATCCTTGAAGCTTGAATCTCCTTCCATGAGGAAGATGGCCTCCAACCAAGCCTCCCTAGGACTCTAATCAGCTCAGAAATGAAGAACAGGTCGCAACCTCTCTAAAACCTAGAAACTAAAACGGAGCTCTCTCTTAAAATCTATTAAAAATCTATTTATAGACTCAAAAAAATAGAGGCACGCTACGGCATTAACATGCCTACGCCACGACACGTGTCAAATTAGGTCAAGGATGCCACAACATTAATATGCCATGCCGCGGCGTTCAACACACGAAGCTCTCGGACTTTTGATGTTGGGGAGGCTCACGCCGCGGCATTCACATGCCACGCTACAGTGTTGAGGTCTGAAATGCAAATTTGGCTTCCTCTTCCCATTCCAACTCAATTGCTCCATAAATCATCTTGTTTGGAGCCCTTCCTACGATAGAAAAAATAACAAATCAGTAAGAGATATAAATTCACTCAATCACATATCAAATATGCACAGTTTGCTCAATTACATACAGGAAATGTATTAGAATTGAATATAACAAATAGAAGCATAAAACCTTCCAAATATGCATGACAACAAGGACATTAGCACTCTTTATAGCTCAGATATGGGGCATAAATAACTACACATTGTGGAGTTATCACACCCCCAAACTTAACTGTTTGCTTGTCCTCGAGCAAAACAAAGTATGACTAAGTAAACTTTCTTAACAATTTATACTTAACATACATTCAGCAACTAGCAAGTTTCAATCTTTCTTTTCTTCAATTAACCCCAGCTACTAGTATGTAATGATTACTGTAACACCCCTTGAAGTAGCAACCGCGGCACAATCGTCATCACACCACAGTTACTAAATCCAAGTTTGTCACAGCCATGATAACAGTCATTCACATTCTCAGGAGTCTAAATATATATTTTTGACAATATGCATAAGTAGAAAATACGAGCCTCGAATGAAATATAAATGTATTTGACCCATAATACAACCTCAAAATAGAATCATATTCCTTTTATATATATATATATTTTTTAGTCAATTTACACAAAGCATTGATAACATAGAACATAATAAATTACAGAGTCAAATAAAATATAGCGGGAATAAAACACGAAAAAGGGGAGAGGTAATAACCCAGGGATGGGTACTACCAGCAGACAAAGCCGCAACCCCATATGCATATGACACTCGGCGTCCCAGTTGACACAACAGGCATCAATGCCCCCTCGCAGCTGCACTCCCACGAAATCAAAGAAATCTTGCCAGGTTCTCAACCCCATCGACAAGGTGTGATTCCTCATCATCTTCTTCACGATCTTTTATCAAATATGAATATAAAAAAGCAATACATAAATATAGGAAAGAGGTGAGACACCCGTCATTCATTACCACTATTGGCAGCAAGAAAATAGCACGGCGCAAAGCGCCCACCGAGCAATACAGTTCATATATTTATCAATAACAACAGCGGAAATTATAACAGAAGCAATTCAATTCTAAGCAATAATCAGAGTCAATAACAACAGTGATATTTATAGTAAAGGTAGAACTACAGTAAGCAATAGCAGGCAAATCACAATAGTTTTTTCCAAGAATCAGCACAATAATTAGATAATCATTTACAGGTATTCATGCTCAACAGTTTGTAAGACCAGTAATGAACGATGCACAATGCATGCTTTCCCAATTCCTACTCCATGGAGCTAGACTCAATCAAGCGGAGAGAAAGATCAGGAGACATGCCTATAACTCGGCTGCCGAGGCCAGTGCTATCAATAATTTTTCTCGTGCACAATCATGGCATTGTACAGACATTCTACACTAGATCACGATATAGGACAATGTCAAGTCCGGATCGTCGGTGTGTTTGCATCGGTTTTCCCCACGACACAGAGGAGCTCTAAACTGTCCATGTGAGGGACCCGTACCCCGACGCCCCCAAGGTCATAACATAACCCACACTTGTCTACTCGCACCCACACTAAGGTGTGTTCAATCTCCTAGGCAACTTGGCCTTACAACAGTCCACAATGACATTCACAATGCATAAGACTCTATGCATGAATATGTATGATCAACATCAGATACTATTCCATAATATGCCACAATTGGCTCAAATAAGCATTAATACAACATTGGTCACTCATATGGACCCACAATATCATAATATTGAAATCAAATAAGGTAATATATTTTTAGGGCCCATTATGCATTCTTATTCAAGATTTTCCATTCTTACAAGAATCCATCACTAAGTAAGTTTCCATCTCGCGTTATGCTCAAGTCTCTTGATACCAATCACTTAGTTTTTATTCTACATGGGATCAATCCAATTCCTAAAATCCATGATCAAAATCGTGGCTTCCTAAAGTCCACTACTAACATCAATTTCTCCCATTTTATGCATTGATTTCTTGATATCTCCTACTTAGGTTTAAGTTCACTAAGTTCATTCCAATTCCTTATAGTTTCCATCTAAAACCGTGGCTTCAAATTGAGTTAAATAACCCTTAAAACTCTCCATCTCAAATTCCCAACATTAACATTCACATCTCCAATTACTTAGCTTCATCTCACAGTTACCTAGTTGGTTCTGTTCTGGGCGCCTAGGCGCCATATCTGTAGCGCCTGAGCGCTGGTTGAGCGCCTGGACGCTGACCACGAAGCGCCTGAGCGCTAACCAGGCCGCGTCACAGGGAAAACTTTCTGGGCGTGGAGCGCCTAGGTGCTCTATGCACAGCGCCTGGGCGCTAGTGCATTAACAGGGGTTCTGCAGAATTCATTACTGTAGAGCCCTGACCCATCCTTTATCATAGTTTCTCATTTATTTTCCACAATCCAAAGCATGATTCATGTCCTCTAAATACAAAATAACAATATATATGTTCATGATCATCAAAGCACACAATATAGATCCATACATTTATACCAATCAAACAACTACAACATCATGGAAATGACACAACAAAACAAAGAGGGAATCCAACATGGATTCCCTCATCAACACAATACACAAGACATTTCCTTACTACCAAGATTGGTTGAAGAGGATCATCTCGCTCTTACCTAAATGAAGGCAATCACAAGAATGCTTTCCCCTTTTTGCTCTTGATTTTCGTTTTCCCCTTCAAGAAAAACCCTAGGGTGAGAAATCCCCAACGTGTTCATTCCAATCATAGAAAAATGACTCCTTGGCCACATAAGTGACCAATAAAATGAAAATGAGAAGAAGATAGAAGAAAGTTGAAGACTTTACCTCAAAAGCTCCAAGCTTTAGCTTCAATGGTGAAAAATGGAAGAAGAAGAAGAGGAAGAAGAAGAACCCAGGAAGGCCACAAGGAAAATGGTCTTGAAATGATGGAAGAAGCTAGATATGGAAGTGGTGAAGTAAGGAATGAAAATGGTGAATGGTGAGGGTGGACGGTGGAGGAGGAGGAAGAATAAGAAGAGAAGAAAAAGAAGAAGAAAAGAAACGTAGAAGAGAAGAAGAGAAGGAGAAATAAAATGAAATGTGATTATTGGGCTTTTCAAGGGCTATCTGTCGTGTAAGGAGAGTGGGGAGGAAGAGAGAGAAAAGTGAAATGGGAGGAAGCTTCCTAGAAATTTCCCAAATAAGTTTTTGAATTAATTTAACTTTTATTTTGAAAATAAAGCTAAAGGGGCTTGACACAAGGTAAATTTTGAACAGTGTGATAAGATTTTTATTACATGTTATTATTTATTGGACAATAATCATAGCTGGCAGAAGTCAGCATTAATAAATCTGACAGATTAATTCTTCGCAGTATTTTATTATTTCATCTATTAAAATTTCTCGAAAGACGTGAAACCTTATAAACCGTGTCCAGCCTCGGGTTTAGTAAGATCCCCCGTCGACGTTTCCACAGATCAAGGTTATCGGGAAAATATTTCATTTTCCTGGCTCGACTCAGTGCACACGCAAAACGAAGAATATATTAAAATATTCGTCGTTTTCGAAAAATTCTGAAAGAATTCACATAAATTACAAATATTAGAAAATGACTATTCGTGATAAAATTTTCCAACTTTGGGAGCGTTACAGTCGTTCTGCTACTTCTGCTCAACGTGCACGTAAAACGAGAAATAATATTAAAATATTCCGCGTTCTCAAAAAATCCAGAGAAATTCCTAAAAATTCCAAATATTGTAAAACGATCATTTATCCTGAAATTATAAATTTTCGGGATGTTACAACACTCCCCAACAAATAGAAATTTCGTCCTCGAAATTTTCATTCCTTAGGATAAACATCGGCGTTGTTTCTTCGCCTTATCTTCTAACCTCCATGTCGCACTTTGATAAACACATATTTTATTCATTAAGAAACCCTTATATCTAGTCATTTACACTCTCCATATTCTTAATTGATTGAGTTTGACATAATTTTGTGAGTTTGAGCTCAAATTGGTCCTAATTGAATATTTTCAGCATTATTGAGATTTTACACTGTTTCTGTATTTTGGTCATAACTTGAGTTCTTGATATCTGACAATCATGAATTTTATCTTGTAGGAAATCTAAGAGGAAGCTCTACAACTTTGATGAAGAGCTCGAAGTCTGATTCAGATGTCTAAGGGACCTAAGTTTACATGGAAGTCAGAAAATGGGTTCTGTCAGTAGAATCCGAACAGTGTGCACTCAAAAAATCATATCTCAATATGTAATAATGGATATGGGCTGAAATTTGGACAATGGATAGTCAAGATCCAAATAAACAACTTTCATGAAGAACACATTTTGAGAAAAAGAAGTCTAGTAGGTCATTTTGAGCTTGCAAGTCGGAACAGAGGTGTTGAAGTTGGGTTTGAGCAACCTACGGTATTTGGGACATATCTTGGGCTTAAGGAAGCCAAATTGGACGAACCAGCTATCCATTTTATAGCCAAGACAAGTATCTACAACTTTCATGAAGAACACTTTTCGTGGTTCTGAAGTATAGTGGGTCGTTTTTGGCTTCCAAGTCAGACACGAAATTTTCGTCCTCAACCATCCACTCATCCATCCACTAATCCACTCATCCACCACTAATCCACTCATCCACTAACTCACCCACTCATCCACTCATACACTAATCCAACCACTTAACCACTCCACCCACTCATCCACTAATCCATCCACTAATCCATCCACTAATCCATCCACTCACCCATTCATGTCCATAATTTCCCACTCACCAAAAGTCCTATGGCATTTTTCACTAATTCAACCACTCAACCATTCCACTCACTCATCCACTAAACCAATCCACTAAACCAACCCACTAATCCATCCACTAAAACACTCCACTCACTCATCCACTCATCCACCCACTTCCCTTTGTCATTTTGTTACCTTAGACTTCTATAAAAGGCACCATTTATCATGAACAACATGTAACTCTCCTTCATTTTCTCTCGCTTTTTCTTGTGATTTCTTTCTAGCTATGTGTAACTAAACCTCCCTTGGTTAAGGGGTGATGAAACTGCTAGTATTAATGTTGTAAACTTTGCATATTTGATTATTTCAACACAGTTATGTTTTTATTCATATATTTCTGAATCTATTGTTGGTATGAAGGTTTTTGTACTTGTTCCTACTTTCAAAGTAGTAGATCTAGGTTTATTATGCACGGTTGCGGTAGTAGATCTAGTGGGATGTATGATGTTCATGTGGGTATAATTATCTTTGTGCTATTTGCCAGTTATAAAAGTGGTAGATCTGGGTTTATTATGCTTGTGTTGCGGTATTAGATCTAGAGAAATATATGTTCTAAGTAATTTAATCCCTGTGTGATTAGACCTTAGTGTAATTGGTTTTCTAAATCTTAATGCAATTGTTGGATAGTTGTAAGAGCGGTTGCTTTATGACTAATCGGTGATTAGGAGTTGATTTGAGCGGTTGCTAAATTGGCCAACACGTAAGGAAAACAGAGATTTAATCTCACAATTGCATAAAAACATAATTGAGCATGTTGGAATAAAAGGATATGTGGATTTACATTATCATATAAATCTAGTGGTGGATTCAATCTCTTAACCAATTTTCTTATATTGTTGATTTCAGTTTGTTTATTGTTATCTTTGAAGTCTGTTCATTGTTCATCAAAACTCCAAAACCCCCTTTTACTTGTTTATTGTTAATCGAGTCTAAATTGGGAATTGTTTAATAGTGTTAATTGAATTGGTTCTCTGTGGATCGACCCTTACTAACTACAACTAGTTGTAAGGTTTTTATTTTCTGGTGGGCCTGACAACTGATTTTTATCTTAATTTTAATCACTACATCCGCACGCATCAGAATTTTGGCGCCGTTGCCGGGGAACCAATTTTTTCAATTACACTATTAATTTATTTCCTATTTTTATTCTGTTTTTATTTTATTTTATTTTATTTTATTTTTAATCTTTCTTTCTGAGTGTTTTGTAGGTGTTGATGTCCTTTGAAGGAGTAGACGAAGGATTGCTAAATTTGAGGAACTATATTGATCAACTCACTTCACATCCTCAATTTCCCTTCCATCCGGCTAACTTCCAACTCACACTGCTGACATTGAAGTTGCCCGTTACATTTGATCTATCAAGTTCAGAGACATTTGAGCCATCTGAAATATCTGAAGAAGTGACAATGACAGAAAACACTTTAAGGGCATTGGGTGCTCCAGATCTAGATCAACAGCCTCTTTGCATAGACATTCTTGAAAATGAAGAGGCATTTGAATTGAAATCCGGTTTAATCCATCTCTTGCCATCTTTCAATGGATTACCCGGAGAGGACCCCAACAAGCACTTGAAGGAAATCCATGTGGTATGTTCTAGCATGAAACCCGCAGAATTCATGTAGAGCAAGTCAAGTTGAGAGCTTTTCCATTCTCATTGAAAGACTCGGCTAAGGAGTGGCTTTACTACTTGCCACCCGGATCCATCCAATCATGGCGGGACATGGCCCGAACTTTCCTAGACAGATACTTCCCCGCTCAAAAGTCGCAACAATCAGAAAAGAAATCATGGTATTCAACAAAGGCATGGGGAATCACTCCATGACTACTTGGGAGAGATTTAAGAAGCTATGTTTCAGCTGCCCTCATCATCAAATAAGTGAGCAACTTTTAATTCAGTATTTCTATGAAGGCTTACAAGTGATGGATCGCAACATGATTGATCTTTGCTAGCGGAGGAGCATTGATTGATAAAACTCCTCAAGAAGCTAGAAACTTGATCTCAAGAATGGCTGCCAATACTCAACAATTCTACTCTAGAAATGACACTGGAGTAAGAGCAGTGAAAAAAGTAGAGACAACCAAGATACAAAGAAAAAATGACTCAATTGATCGCTATGGTTCAAATGCGGTTAATGGATTCGGTAAAGCACCGCTTCATGCTTGTGGGATCCGTTGTTCATCCGGACATCCCACGATATGTGTCCCACTCTCCAAGAAGACACAAATGAGGAGGTAAGAGCATGCAGTAGGGGGATATGCTGGACTTTCAAAAATTACAACCCCTACTCAAACACATATAATCCGGGTTGGAGGGATCATCCAAATTTCAGCTATACAAAGCAACCTCAAAATCAACCTCCAAATTTATGGACCTCCAGATTCCAACAAAGGCAAGTACCTTTCCCTCGAGACAAGAAGCAAGTTCAAGCTCCTAAGCAATCTGAGCCTTCATTAGAGGAGCTAGTAAAACAAATGGCCACTAATAATTTGCGCTTCAATAAGAAACAAATGCAACTATACAAAGTTTCGAACAAGAAACAAGGATCGCAATCAATAACTTGCAGAATCGGATAGGACAGCTTGTCCACAAAATTCAACAAGTTTCAAAGCCAAGCTTCAGGAAACTACCCTCACAACCAGTAAGTGAATCCGAGGGAAAATGCTAGTCTTTGTCACATTGAGAAGCGGAAAGACGATGGATGAGCCTACCTCTCTTCCACCAATCATTCAAGAGAAGGATGAACCACCCAAAGAAGCAAATGATAAGGGGCAAACTTCCAAAACGCCTAAGGTAAGTATTTCAACCCCTTCCTAAATATGTCACTAAAGCTCCTTTTCCTAGTAGGTTGGTTAAAACCAAGAAAGAAGAAGAAGCGAGAAAAAGAAATACTTGAGACTTTTAGGAAGGTAGAGGTTAATATCCCTTTGTTAGATGCCATTAAGCTGTGTACCTAGATATGCAAAATTTCTGAAAGAATTATGCACTAACAAGAGGAATTAAAAGGAAATGAAAAGGTCCAAGTGGGAGAAAATGTTTCAAATTTGTAATTAAAAAGAAACTCCCAACCAAATGTAAGGACCCCCAGCACATTCACCATTCCATGCACTATAGGTAACACAAGGTTTGAAAGGGCAATGCTTGATTTAGGTGCATCTATAAATGTCATGCCATATTCTATTTATGCATCTTTATACTTGGGTCCTTTGGAACCTACCGGTGTTGTTATTCAATTGGTCGATAGATCTAATGCATACCCTAAGGGTGTGGTTGAAGATGTTTTGGTACAGGTGAATGAATTAGTGTTTCCTACAGACTTCTATGTTTTGGACATGGAAGAGGATGAGTCTCCCAAATCTGCTCCTATCTTGCTAGGAAGACCATTTTTGAAGACCGCACGGACAAAAATTGATGTGCACTCGTGAATTCTAACAATGGAATTTGATGGGGAAGTTAATTAGATTCAATATTTTTGAAGCTATGAGATACCTAAGTGATGTGCACTCGCTTGTTTAATTGATTCTTTTGATCCTTTTGATTCTTTAATTTCTGCAGCTTTTGATACCGACCATTTTGATACTCTTGATACAATTCTAACTCATAGCTTAGATGTACGGGAGGAAAAGAAGAAGAGTGAAGAAGAGCCATGGAGTGAAGACATTGATGAAATTGTTGCTTGCCTTACAAGAGCTCTCTTCCACTCCCGTAAGAGCATGAGGTAACTTTTGTTGATTTACCCGTTACTACCGATATACCTCAACCTTCATTGTGCGAGCACCGAATTGGAACCGAAAGCACTACCCGATCATCTTAAATACATCTTCTTGGGGGAGAAGGACACCCTTCCAAAGAATAATTGCAAAGTCACTCACCCAAGAGCAAGAAGAGAAACGGTAGCTATTTTGCAGAACATAAGACAGCCATTGGTTGGTCAATAGCCGATATCAAGGGTATTAGTCCCTCCGTTTGTATGCACAGATATTAATGGAGGGGATACTAAACCCGTGAGAGACCCTCAATGCGAGATTGAATCCTCCCATGATGGAGGTTGTGAAAAAGGAGATACTTGAAGCTCCTAAGTGTGGGGGTGATCTACCCCATTTCGACAAAGAAGTGGGTAAGCCCAGGTCCGGGTAGTACCAAAGAAATCTGAATTACTTGTGGTAAGAAATGCTGAAAATGAGCTTATTCCCACTAGGTTACGATGACGGTGGCGTGTTTGTATTGATTACGGGAAGTTGAATGCCGCCACGAGAAAAGACCACTTTCCTTTACCTTTCATTGATCAAATGTTAGAAAGATTAGTGGTCATTCTTATTATTGTTTTCTGATGGTTTTTCGTGTTACAATCAGATTTCCATAGCTCCAGAAGACCCCAAGACAAGACTACATTCACTTGTCCATTTGGTACCTTTGCATATAGGTGAATGCCTTTTGGACTCTGCAATGCACCAGGAACTTTCCAAAGATGCATGATGAGTATATTTTCTGATTACATTGAAAACATCATTGAGGTTTTTATGGATGACTTTAGTGTCTTTGGAAATGATTTTGAAAATTGTTTGGAACATTTAACTTTGGTGCTTAAAAGATGCATTGACACTAACCTGGTACTGAATTGGGAAAAATGTCATTTCATGGTGAATGAAGGT
Organism: Ormosia emarginata; assembly: GCA_029884605.1. Classification (NCBI taxonomy): domain Eukaryota; kingdom Viridiplantae; phylum Streptophyta; class Magnoliopsida; order Fabales; family Fabaceae; genus Ormosia; species Ormosia emarginata. The sequence goes on along the minus strand of JAQQTP010000074.1, from coordinate 25,372,915 downwards.
ATTGTGTTAGGTCATGTAATTTCGCTAGGGGAATTGAAGTAGATAAAGCTAAGGTAGAACTCATGCATTCTTTGCCACCACCCACTAGTGTGCGGGAGATTCGTTCTTTTATTGGTCATGCAGTTTCTACCTGATTCATTAAAGACTTTTCTAAAGTCTCATTGCCCCTTTGCGACTTCTTCAAAAAGATGTTAATTTTAACTTTGATGAGAAATGTATGGAAGCTTTCAATAAACTCAAGAAGTTGTTAATCTGTTGCACCTATCATCGTGCCACCCAACCGGGAGTTACCTTTTGAACTAATGTGTGATGCCAATGACTTTGCAATAGGAGGTGTCTTGGGACAACGAGTTGATAGAGTTCCTTATGCCATTTACTATGCATCAAGGATTCTAAATGATGCTCAACTTAATTACTCAACCACGGAAAAGGAACTTCTAGTCATGTTGTATTTGCTTTAGAAAAATTTAGATCATATCTAATTGGTTCTAAAGTGATTGTGTTTTCAGATCATGCACCTTGAAGTATCTTCTAACAAAGAAAGAAGCAAAGCCTAGATTGCTCGATGGATTTTATTGCTCCAGGAATTTGACTTGGAGATTAAAGACAAGAAAGGGAGCGAAAACTTGGTGGCCGATCACTTGAGTAGATTGGTAACTGAAGAGGAAGAAATGCCTATCATGGAGACTTTTCCGAATGAATATTTGATGGTTGTCAACACCATAATCCCTTGGTATGCTGACATTGTTAACTACCTGGTTACTAAGGACTTTCCGGAGGGTTTGAACAAGGCCCAAAGAGATAAATTAAGGAGTGACTGTAAATACTATATCTGGGATGACCCGTACTTATGGAAGCATTGTGCAGATCAAGTCATTAGGAGGTGCATTCCTGATTCTGAGACACACTCCATCCTCTCCTTTTGCCACACCTATGCATGTGGAGGACACTTTGGCAGTAAAAGGACAGCCAATAAAGTGCTTGACAGTGGTTTCTATTGGCCTTCAATTTTCAAAGACGCTTACAACTTCTGTAAGTCTTGTGACCGCTGTCAGAGAACAGGTAATATTGGTCCTCGTAATCAAATGCCTCAGACTCCGATCATTTTTGTGGAACTCTTTGATGTGTGGGGTATTGATTTCATGGGACCATTCCCTCCTTCATTTGGTTTCACATACATTCTTTTATCTGTTGATTATGTGTCTAAATGGGTGGAAGCAAAAGCCACTCGATCTGATGATTCTAAAATTGTTGCAGATTTTGTTAAGTCACATATTTTCTCCATGTTCGGGACCCCAAGGGCTATCATCAGTGACCAAGGGACCCATTTCTGCAACAAAACCTTTGATGCTCTATTGAAGAGATATGAGTAATGCACGAATTTCCACTCCTTACCATCCACGATAAATGGGCAAACCGAAGTGTCCAACCGGAGATTAAGTCAATCCTTGAAAAGACAAGTGAATCCCTCAAGAAAGGATTGGAGCACTCGACTTGAAGATGCTTTATGGGCTTATAGGACTGCCTATAAGACTCCCATCGGCATGTCACCATTTCGGTTGGTGTATGGAAAGCCCCGTCATTTGCCCGTTGAGTTGCAACATCGATCTTACTTGGGCCATTAAACAAGTTAATATGAAATTGGAAGGTGCTTTGGAAAGCAAAGGAAGTTCCAACATGGAATTGGAAGAACTAAGAAATGAGGCCTTTGAGAATGCCCCGATTTATAAGACTAAAGCTAAGGCATTCCACGACCAATTGATTTCCGAAAAGAAATTTCACAGAGGACAAAAAGTCCTGCTATTCCAATCAAGACTCAAATTATTTCCGGTAAACTGCGTTCTAAGTGGATTGGGCCGTTTGTGGTAACTAATGTTTTTCCTTTTGGTGCGATTGAGATCGGGAGTGAAATTTCGGCAAAGCATTTAAGGTCAATGGTCATCGTCTCAAACCATATCATGAACTTCCCGACAAGGTGCAGAGATGGAAGTGATGACCCTCATCCTTCCACAATATGAGGAGCATTGAAAGTATCATCATGTCGGTGAGGACAATAAACTAAGCACTCATTGGGAGGCAACCCAACCAGATTTGCTCTCTTTATCCCTTTTTATTTTGTGTTTTCATTAGTTTCTTAGATTATGTTTTTATCTGTTTGTTGGTTGTAAGCATTTGAATCTCTAAAAAAAAAAAAAAAAAAAAAAAAACAGTGTGTGTGCCCGACACAATAAGGTAGGTAGTGCCATTAAATTTTGTCACTCGGAAGCATGTGAAAGTCACTTTTCTTCAGCGACAACAACTGCGAAAATCTTGCAGTATGGATTTTATTGGCCTACTTTATTCAAGGTCTGTTACACCTTTTGCAAAAGTTGCGGAAATTGGTCAAAAAGGTTCTGCTTTGAGATTATCATCTGCACCTACTCCTTGAAAAATTGAGATCTAGGTGACACGGTTCTTTTGCTGTCAAACACGTGTATCCTCTGGGGCCGTAGATATTGAGGATCCTAGGAATGGTAATGCGCTTAAAGTTAATGGACAAAGACTCAACCATTCCTGGAAAACCAAGTTCTTAAGTTTTTTTTTTTGTTTTTTTGTGTTGCCGGTTAAGTGGCGGATACGGTACTCCGTGACTCTCAAGTCGGTTTATTTTTTAGTTTCCCAAAATAACTGAATCCTTGTTCTCCTTCAAAATGGATGTCATTCTTTCAAACCTGAGAAAACATTTTCCTTCTCTTCCTCAAAATGCTCTGAGAAAAATCTACAAAGTTCGATGTGAAAGATTGAGACTGTTAATGCACAAAGGTATGCCGAGAAGATGTACGCTGGATATTTAAGGCAAAGGTTCGATTGGAGGTGAGTCCTCAATTTCATTTGACTCATATATGCCTGGTCTTGGAAGAAGTTCATATTCTAAAAGGAGAAGAGCAAAAAGGTTACAAGTCCGTCACAAATGTGGACGATGGAACTGTAACAAGCGATGTCATACTTTGGGGATGGTTTCCGCAAATAGAGAAGATAAAATTTTCTTCATTAAGAATGGATGAGTAAGGAGTCATTAGATGATATCTTATCGACTCTTGAGACGCATTCTTGTGGATTGGTGCATCGTGAAATTCTTAAATTGTGGAATCTCTTCAAGGATGAAGAAAAACGCTACGATCTTGGGAATCGACTCTAAAAGACCACTGTTTGCCAATTTTTAAGAAAATTGGATGGGAAGCTTATCCTCGACTCATAGAAGACGTTTAAGCCGTTATCGGACGTTAAACCGAGGCGGATGTGAGCCACATCCACAAACAATCTGTACATATCATCTTCTTCTTCTTCTTCACGTCATCTCTCAAAAAAAAAAAAAAAAAAAACAAAAAAACAAAAAAAAAAAATTATGTATACGTCTTAGGGTTGGCTTTGGTAACACACACCGTGAATGGGGAAATGCATGCATCCCGATCTAGCCTTCTTAATTAAAAACAAAGAAGGTAGATTGTATCCCACATGTGAGGCAACAGGCGTATTATGGCCACTTGTCCCTTTTGGGAGCCCTATGTTGCGCCGGGTCTTGAATGGGTCGAATATTGGTCAACAATGCTTTGGCACAAAGCCGAAAGAGCGACTACCTCCATCCCAATCTTAAGTAAGTATACACTCATCTTTCATCAAGTTTTTCTAACAATTTCAAAAAAAAAAAAAAGAGAGGACGTGATGTCTCATCGCACTCATGACGCGCAAAGATAAAGATACGCCATGGACACTGTTTATACATACAGGTATGTCATCATTTTCTATTTCTTTTATCTTTGTATCATTTTGTTGTATTTTGATTTTTGTACGACGATCCTTTGAGCGGGGTCCTTCAGGGTTTCTAGACTTCTTTACCTTGATGGTTTTCTTGAAGTCAAACAAAAATAAAAAAAAATAAAAAAAAAAAAAAAAAAAAAAAAAAAAAAAATAAAAAAAAAAAAAAAGGAGAAAAGATTCTGTGTTTCTTAATTTCAACCTTTTCGACAACAAACAACCTACCCTCATAGGTGCAATTATTCCCTTTCCATTCTTTTTCCTACTTAAACACTCCATTTTCTCCATTTTCCTTCAACTCGAACTCAAAGGGAGGAAGAGTATAGAATGGGGCCTTCTATTCGTAACCTCAAAAATGTCTGTGTTTTTTGTGGGTCGAGTTATGGGAAGGGATTAGAGTTTGTAAACGCAGCTAGCACTCTTGGTCGATCACTTGCTGCGAGGAATATTCATCTTGTATATGGGGGAGGTTGTCGTGGGTTAATGGGGACTTTGTATCACTTGCTTCTTTCTATAGGAGGCAACAGTCGTTTTAGGTGTTATTCCTAAACCTTTGGCTGAAAATAACATCACTTTGGAAAGACAAATTGGAGAAGAAATTCGGTAACATCTATGCATGGACGAATGAAAACAATGGTTGACAATTCGATGCATTTATTGTCTTACCAGTGGTTTTGGTACTTTAGAAGAAATTTTTCAAATTGTCTCTTGGTCGAACTAAACATCCACCATAGACCCATTGGTTTGTTGAATGTTAATAATTTCTTTGATCTTTTATTATCTTTTCTTGACAAAGTCAGTGGAACGAAATTTATCACTCCTTCAAGAAGACAACTTCTTATCTCTTGCCTCCACTATTGATGAGCTCATTGATAAATTAGAAGCTTTTGAGTATGTACCGATCCTAGATTAGCTCGGATAGATTGGTCAACAGAAGCACGAAGGAAGTAACAAGAAACAAAAGCCGATCTGCGACTTCATCTTTAATGGGTTTGATTTTATTGTACCTTGTTTCTGTTTAAATTTGTGTCAGCTTTCTCCAACAGGTAATATCTTCTGTCCTTTACTCATCTATATTTTAACATTGAGGACAATGTTATGATTTAGTTGGGGGGGAAGGATAGTTGACCCAAATATATATATATAAAAATAAAAAAAAATTGTTGTGTTGTTTGGAAAGTATGATATGATTGTCATGTACTTATTAAATCAATTAGTGATGGCAGAGTAAGGAGTAATTTTACTCTTGGGATGCATCTTAATTGGTGGCAGAGTAAGGAGTTTTTTAGGTAGTAACTAATTAGTACTAAAGTTTTATTGTTTGATTTCTTTTCAGGGTCGATGCGGATCGACAAGTGTGTTTCTTTTCTGCTTGGCGTTGATTCACTTCTTATCAAGTTGTGTTGCTCTTTTCTATATCTCTCTTTCACATTGAAGGCAATGTTATATTGCGTGGGGAGAGATTTCAGCATGTTCTTTTTGTAAAAAAAAAAAATTCAAAAAAAAAAAGGGGTTCATTGCATGATTGAATAACTTTTCTCCCTTCTTGAACTGATATGCTTGGTGATGGATGATTAAATTGATGAATTGAGTTTGATGGATGCATACCTTGTGAGATTTTGAGCCTAATGGATGGATTCAACATTTATGCCATTCTCTTCTTTCTTGTGTGATTTTCACTCATGTTAATGACCACTCTAGAACTTGCTTTGATTCTTTTTAAGGCTACATTTCACTTGCATGCATGAACATGATTGAAGCCCTCTTTCTTAATTAGCTAGTTTAACCAAATAGCCAACCTTGTTTTCAATTTGATATCAAGCACTCTTTTGACTTCTTGGAAATTCTCTGATTCCTGCCAACCTTGTATATTTTCCTTTGCTTAACCCCTTTGAGCTTATTTGACCATTCCTTGTTTCTAGCTCATTATGTACCTTAAATGAAAAATCGTGTGTTCTTATTTTACCTTAGGGAATAAAAGAACATTAGCTTTGTTAATGGATGAGTTTTTGAACAAGTGTGGGGGTGTGTATACAAAATGGTTGTTGAAAAAGGAAAGAGTGCCTAAAAAAAAAAAAAAAGATTGGGAAATGAATATGTAAAGGGATATACATTAGAGTTGGGATGAACTTTTATGCTTGTTATTTGAACTCAGCTCTCATTTGCTTTTATTCTCTTTGGTATTTATCCTCTCATATCCATTTTATCCTCTTCTCGTTACCTTAACCTCACTACAACCTTGAATAAAGTCCTCATGATTTGTGTATGCATGTGTTTTGAGTAGTGGAGAAGTAGAAGATAAGCAAGCTTATGGTAGTGTAATTTTCATGGGTTGAATTGAGTGAAATACCTACCTTTTAAACACTTGAGAGATTGAGAGGAATCTTGTGAAGATCAATCATTCTCGATTCATGTTGAAGATACCTTACTTGTTGGTTTGAGATGTGAGAATTGTTAACTCATGAATGTTTTGATCCCTTGAACCTTTGGTTGTTCTTCTTGATTGTAAAATTTTGGACTCTTGAATGTCGTTGGAATTTAAAATTTTGTTAATCTCTTATGTCCTTGTTTTGGTCTTGAGTTTTGCCCAGGAGTGCAAAAAGCTAAGTGTGGGGGAATTTGATAAACACATATTTTATTCATTAAAAAACCCTTATATCTAGTCATTTACACTCTCCATATTCTTAATTGATTGAGTTTGACATGATTTTGTGAGTTTGAGCTCAAATTGGTCCTAATTGAATATTTTCAGCATTATTGAGATTTTACACTGTTTCTGTATTTTGGTCATAACTTGAGTTGCTGATATCTGACAATCATGAATTTTATCTTGTAGGAAAGCTAAGAGGAAGCTCTACAACTTTGATGAAGAGCTCAAAGTCTGATTCAGATGTCTAAGGGACCTAAGTTTACATGGAAGTCAGAATACGGGTTCTGTCAGTAGAATCCGAACAGTGTGCACTCAAGAAATCATATCTCAAGATGTAATAATGGAGATGGGCTGAAATTTGGATAGTGGATAGTCAAGATCCAAATAAACAACTTTCATGAAGAACACATTTTGAGAAAAATAAGTCTAGTAGGTCATTTTGAGCTTGCAAGTCGGAACAGAGGTGCTGAAGTTGGGTTTGAGCAACCTACGGTATTTGGGACATATCTTGGGCTTAAGGAAGCCAAATTGGACGAACCAGCTATCCATTTTATAGCCAAGACAAGGATCTACAACTTTCATGAAGAACACTTTTCGTGGTTCTGAAGTATAGTGGGTCGTTTTTGGCTTCCAAGTCAGACACGAAATTTTCGTCCTCAACCATCCACTCATCCATCCACTAATCCACTCATCCACTAACTCACCCACACATCCACTCATACACTAATCCAACCACTTAACCACTCCACCCACTCATCCACTAATCCATCTACTAATCCATCCACTCACCCATTCATGTCCATAATTTCCCACTCACCAAAAGTCCTTTGGCATTTTTCACTAATTCAACCACTCAACCATTCCACTCACTCATCCACTAAACCAACCACTAAACCAACCCACTAATCCATCCACTAAAACACTCCACTCACTCATCCACCCATCCACCCGCTTCCCTTTGTCATTTTGTTACCTTAGACTTCTATAAAAGGCACCATTTATCATGAACAACATGTAACTCTCCTTCATTTTCTCTCGCTTTTTCTTGTGATTTCTTTCTAGCTATGTGTAACTAAACCTCCCTTGTTAAGGGGTGATGAAACTGCTAGTATTAATGTTGTAAACTTTGCATATTTGATTATTTCAACACACTTATGTTTTTATTCATATATTTCTGAATCTATTGTTGGTATGAAGGTTTTTGTACTTGTTCCTACTTTCAAAGTAGTAGATCTAGGTTTATTATGCACGGTTGCGGTAGTAGATCTAGTGGGATGTATGATGTTCATGTGGGTATAATTATCTTTGTGCTATTTGCCAGTTATAAAAGTGGTAGATCTGGGTTTATTATGCGCGGTTGCGGTATTAGATCTAGAGAAATATATATTCTAAGTAATTTAATCCCGGTGTGTGATTAGACCTTAGTGTAATTGGTTTTCTAAATCTTAATGCAATTGTTGGATAGTTGTAAGAGCGGTTGCTTTATGACTAATCAGTGATTAGGAGTTGATTTGAGCGGTTGCTAAATTGGCCAACACGTAAGGAAAACAGAGATTTAATCTCACAATTGCATAAAAACATAATTGAGCATGTTGGAATAAAAAGGATATGTGGATTTACATTATCATATAAATCTAGTGGTGGATTCAATCTCTTAACCAATTTTCTTATATTGTTGATTTCAGTTTGTTTATTGTTATCTTTGAAGCTGTTCATTGTTCATCAAAACTCCAAAACCCCCCTTTTACTGTTTATTGTTAATCAGAGTCTAAATTGGGAATTGTTTAATAGTGTTAATTGAATTGGTTCTCTGTGGATCGACCCTTACTAACTACAACTAGTTGTAAGGTTTTTATTTTCTGGTGGGCCGGACAACTGATTTTTATCTTAATTTTAATCACTACATCCGCACGCATCACACTTCTAATCACGTCAATTCTAATCATCCTTACTAATGTGATCTCCCTGCCTCCATGTTGCTTTGCTATTCTATTCTCGATCTTACAGGAAGCATCCCATGGGTCAAACTCTCTTTCAATCGTACTGTGTCCTGTTCGATAACATGGCTGGGTCCAAGGATATACTTTCGTGATCATGACATACAGAAGGTATCATGAAGATTTAAAAAAGAAAGGATAGCAAGGATTAGTTACGAATACTAAACCAGTCCGAAAAAGAATTTAGGATAGTCTGTAGAATTTAAGAGTGAGTTTGCTGGCAACTTAAATAAGATTGCACACATTTAGCAACGCCTTTCTTCATTCCTAGTTACCATTACTGCTGTTTTAGATTTTGATATACCTTGATCGCTCCGGTGTGTAGACTCGGTTTACTCTCGTGAGTTTCATTGGGAATAAACTCCTTAAGTTCTGAACCATTTGATATGCAACCATCACCAGTGAACATTAAAACTCCATCGAGTTCCTTCCTCACAATTTGACACCATGCTTTGTCTTAATAGCTTCTTCTTGTCTGATAGAAATTGGTCACTATTCTACTTCTCTTGAATCCTTCCCAATAGATCATTCAAAATAGTGACTATATCTAAACATACCACATCCGATGTCATTTCCAATGACAGCCACCTGTCCTCGAATTACTCTACTAATTCCTTCTTTTCGACCATCATGATGAAGGTATTAGGCAGTTTCCGGTTCAAAAGTCCGCCATGGCATTTTCTTTTCCAAGATGACTCTAAAGTTAGAGATCATGTTCCTTCAAAATCTTTAGTCACTTTCTCTGCCTCATATTCGGTTCCTTCTCATCGAGTAAATACTTCAGGTTCTTGTGACAGCGAAGGACATTGAATATTACTCCATATAGAAAGTGTCTCTATATTCTTAGAGCCGATATAACCGCGGCTAACACCAGTTCGTGAGTCAGTCATTCCCAACGCACCTTCAACAACCTCGAGGCATAAGTTATAACTTCTCAACTTTGCATGAACATACATCCTAAACCTTGATGTGAAGCATCCCAAAACACTTCGAATGTTTCACTGGGATCGGGCAGTATCGAAATCGGAATATTTCCTCAATCTTTGAAAAACTTTCTCCGCCTGTGATGGTCCGTAAAAGTTTTGATTCTCCTTTTTTTTTTTAATCGGAGCAAGTTGTTCTACTATCTTCGAGAATCTGTCAATACTCCTTCGATAAAAACTAACTAATCCCACTAGCTATGAATCCCTATTAGGGGTTTTCAATCTTTCCTTTTGAGGAACTTCTTCAACCTTTTGTGAATCCACACGATTCCTTCATTTGGAATTTCATGATCCAAAATGGAACCTTCTCAAACGAGAATTCGCACTCTGATACTTTGGCACTTACTTTCTCTTCTTTAAAGTTAGGAAAACTATATCGAGATGTCCAACGTGTCTCCCCATATCTTCAAGAATAGGTCAGAATGTCATCATCAATGACAACGATGATTCCGTTTTAGGTAAGGATAGAAAATACAATTCATGTTGTCCAAGAATACAACATGAGCGTTTGTCACTCCGATTGATATCACGGGATACCCATAATGTCGAAAGCACACTCAAAAAATTATCTTGGGGACATTCTCTATTTCTACGAATCCATCGGTGACCAGGACATACATCTATCTTGGAGAGAACCATGATTTCCTTCTCGTTGATCCATTAAATCATTTACCTTCCTCTGAGAATACTCATCTTTGATCATAATCTTGTTTAACTGGCGATAGTCCTCGTATCACCGAGAAATTTTTATCCTTCTCCTTAACCGACAGCATCTTAGCTCAACGTGCAGAACCCTTTGGCTATTAAAGTGGCATTTATATTCCCATTACTCTTGGTCCTCTACGGAGAACATTACATGTACCCTCAGGCTTCTTCCTTTTATGAGGTTTAGACCATGTTGGTCGTCACGAGTTTAAAAGTCTTAGTTCCAAAAAAAATCACTAAGGTGTTGATCGAACACTCTAGCAGGTAATAATCGGGAAACGACTAATCAATTTCTAGAATCATGGGCTCGAACAGATATGATTTTAGGTAAGCACGATAAATCAACAAAAGATTCAACCTTTAGTAGAAACAGGATAGATTACACAACTTAGGTGTCAACGACAAGTCTTAGTGACAGAAATGGAAGTAACTTAAGTTGAAGATAAGAAAGATAGAGATGAATCCAAATGACCCATACGGTTACAAATTGTAAAAGGAAGGGTTACCCCCAGAATTATACAACACGATTACAGGATCATCATTTGAGGCATAACTTCCACGGTTTAGATCTCTAAATTTTGAAGTCTTAGCACCTCCCAGGGTATAAGTTCTGGCTTTTGCTTGTGGTTCTACAACCCTTACAAAGATTGACTAAGAATTTGCCTTTGCTTGGTCGCAGTTGCGGGAGACGTGTCCAGGCTTTCCACATTTAAAACAGATTATCCCTTTGATCTTAAACTCCCTCGTGAAGTGTTCCTTTCCGCATTTCATACATCTTGGCGAAGGTGTCGAGATCTGACTGGATACACCACCACTAGTACTTTGTCCAGGAATTGGTTGTTGTTGTTGTTTCCCTGATACCCGTGAGGATGGTTTCTGCTTAAACTGGTTAACTTTTCTATTATTCCTCCTTTGGAATGTAGGTAGTCCACGTTTTCCCCAACGCCGACTTTCCTTCAATAGATTCTGGACCTCTACTTCCAATTCTCGTTGTTGCGTGGTCCTCTGATCCTGGCGAGTTATCACCTCAGCTATCATTTTCCTTTCTTCTGTAGTCGCAGTCATACTCCTATTGTCTTGTCCCGCGCTCACATGTATACGTCTGTCACGATCCATCGCCCTTGCATGTCTATTGCGAGCCATTGAATTTCTCTGAAGATGGATATAAATACAACAAACACAAAATTACTTCAAACAGCGTTATCTCCCTACGAAAACCAAATACAGAGAGTCAGACAATTCACACAATTCAAACAAGACAAGTTCAATTCACGAACCCTAACGATCTCTAGCTCGAACTTCTTCGTTATGCTTCCACAGCGTAATCCCTTGCAAGCCGTCAACTTCCAAACTACTTCTCGAATCTAGTTTACACCAACTATTTCTTTCTCCAGAAGATCGGTTTTCCAAAACCTTCTGATCTCCTCACAAAAGAAGTCCTATCTTCCTAACACAGTACGCCTAGGTGAAGTCATAGTTTCCTGTACACATAGAACAATACATATTGAGTAGGTCAGTCCTCAATATCATGCAACTGTATAACAGCAGCCATCAACATTCAACCTACGGCAAGCCATGCATTCCTTTCCCATTATCTCAATCAAGAGACAAGGAAGTGCACAACAGACCAAATTCTAATATGCCTAAACATAGCAAGTCCATACCCCGGCTCAACAGGATGAACTGCTCTGATACCACCTAATGTAACACCCCTTGATGTAGCAACCGCGACACAATCGTCATCACACCACAGTTACTGATTCCAAGTGTGTCACAACCATGATAACAGTCATTCACATTCTCAGGAGTCTAAATATATATTTTTGACAATATGCATAAGTAGAAAATACGAGCCTCGAATGAAATATAAATGTATTCGACCCATAATACAACCTCAAAATAGAATCATATTCCTTTTATATATATATATATATATATATATATATATATATATATATATATATATATATATATATATTAGTCAATTTACACAAAGCATTGATAACATAGAACGTAATAAATTACAGAGTCAAATAAAATACAGCAGGAATAAAACACGAAAAAGGGGAGAGGTAATAATCCAGGGATGGGTACTACCAACAGACAAAGCCGCAACCCCATATGCATATGACACTCGGCGTCCCAGTTGACACAACAGGCATCAATGCCCCCTCGCAGCTGCACTCCCACGAAATCAAAGAAATCTTGCCAGGTTCTCAACCCCATCGACAAGGTGTGATTCCTCATCATCTTCTTCACGATCTTTTATCAAATATGAATATAAAAAAGTAATACAGAAATATAGGAAAGAGGTGAGACACCCGTCATTCATTACCACTATTGGCAGCAAGAAAATAGCACGGCGCAAAGCGCCCACCGAGCAATACAGTTCATACATTTATCGATAACAACAACATAAATTATAACAGAAGCAATTCAATTCTAAGCAATAATCAGAGTCAATAACAATAGTGATATTTATAGTAAAGGTAGAACTACAGTAAGCAATAGCAGGTAGATCACAATAGTTTTTTCCAAGAATCAGCACAATAATCAGATAATCATTTACAGGTATTCATGCTCAACAGTTTGTAAGACCAGTAATGAACGATGCACAATGCATGCTTTCCCAATTCCTACTCCATGGAGCTAGACTCAATCAAGCGGAGAGAAAGATCAGGAGACATGTCTGTAACTCGGCTGCCGAGGCCAGTGCTATCAATAATTTTTCTCGTGCACAATCATGGCATTGTACAGACATTCTACACTAGATCACGATATAGGACAGTGTCAAGTCCGGATCGTCGGTGTGTTTGCATCGGTTTGCCCCACAGCACAGAGGAGCTCTAAACTGTCTGTGTGAGGGACCCACACCCCGACGCCCCCAAGGTCATAACATAACCCACACTTGTCTACTCGCACCCGCACTAAGGTGTGTTCAATCTCCTAGGCAACTTGGCCTTACAACAGTCCACAAGGACATTCACAACGCATAAGACTCTATGCATGAATATGTATGATCAACATCACATACTATTCCATAATATGCCACAATTGGCTCAAATAAGCATTAATACAACATTGGTCACTCATATGGACCCACAATATCATAATATTGAAATCAAATAAGGTAATATATTTTTAGGGTCCATTATGCATTCTTATTCAAGATTTTCCATTCTTACAAGAATCCATCACTAAGTAAGTTTCCATCTCGCGTTATGCTCAAGTCTCTTGATACCAATCACTTAGTTTTTATTCTACATGGGATCAATCCAATTCCTAAAATCCATGATCAAAATCGTGGCTTCCTAAAGTCCACTACTAACATCAATTTCTCCCATTTTATGCATTGATTTCTTGATATCTCCTACTTAGGTTTTAGTTCACTAAGTTCATTCCAATTCCTTATAGTTTCCATCTAAAACCGTGGCTTCAAATTGAGTTAAATAACCCTTAAAACTCTCCATCTCAAATTCCCAACATTAACATTCACATCTCCAATTACTTAGCTTCATCTCACAGTTACCTAGTTGGTTCTGTTCTGGGCGCCTAGGCGCCATATCTGTAGCGCCTGAGCGCTGGTTGAGCGCCTGGACGCTGACCACGAAGTGCCTGAGCGCTAACCAGGCCGCGTCACAGGGAAAACTTTCTGGGCGTGGAGCGCCTAGGTGCTCTATGCACAGCGCCTGGGCGCTAGTGCATTAACAGGGGTTCTGCAGAATTCGTTTCTGTAGAGCCCTGGCCCATCTTTTATCATAGTTTCTCATTTATTTTCCATAATCCAAAGCATGATTCATGTCCTCTAAATACAAAATAACAATATATATGTTCATGATCATCAAAGCACACAATATACATCCATACATTTATACCAATCAAACAACTACAACATCATGGAAATGACACAACAAAACAAAGAGGGAAATCCAACATGGATTCCCTCATCAACACAATACACAAGACATTTCCTTACTACCAAGATTGGTTGAAGAGGATCATCTCCCTCTTACCTAAATGAAGGCAATCACAAGAATGCTTTCCCCTTTTTGCTCTTGATTTTCGTTTTCCCCTTCAAGAAAAAACCCTAGGGTGAGAAATCCCCAACGTGTTCATTCCAATCATAGAAAAATGACTCCTTGGCCACATAAGTGACCAATAAAATGAAAATGAGAAGAAGATAGAATAAAGTTGAAGACTTTACCTCAAAAGCTCCAAGCTTTAGCTTCAATGGTGAAAAATGGAAGAAGAAGAAGAGGAAGAAGAAGAACCCAGGAAGGCCACAAGGAAAATGGTCTTGAAATGATGGAAGAAGCTAGATATGGAAGTGGTGAAGTAAGGAATGAAAATGGTGAATGGTGAGGGTGGACGGTGGAGGAGGAGGAAGAATAAGAAGAGAAGAAGAAGAAGAAGAAAAAAACGTAGAAGAGAAGAAGAGAAGGAGAAATAAAATGAAATGTGATTATTGGGCTTTTCAAGGGCCATCTCCGTGTAAGAAGAGTGGGGAGGAAGAGAGAGAAAAGTGAAATGGGAGGAAGCTTCCTAGAAATTTCCCAAATAAGTTTTTGAATTAATTTAACTTTTATTTTGAAAATAAAGCTAAAGGGGCTTGACACAAGGTAAATTTTGAATAGTGTGATAAGATTTTTATTACATGTTATTATTTATTGGACAATAATCATAGCTGGCAGAAGTCAGCATTAATAAATCTGACAGATTAATTCTTCGTAGTATTTTATTATTTCATCTGTTAAAATTTCTCGAAAGACGTGAAACCTTGTAAACCGTGTCCAGCCTCGGGTTTAGTAAGATCCCCCGTCGACGTTTCCACAGATCAAGGTTATCGGGAAAATATTTCATTTTCCTGGCTCGACTCAGTGCACACGCAAAACGAAGAATATATTAAAATATTCGTCGTTTCCGAAAAATTCTGAAAGAATTCACATCAATTACAAATATTAGAAAATGACTATTCGTGATTAAATTTTCCAACTTTGGGAGCGTTACAGTCGTTCTGCCACTTCTACTCAACGTGTACGTAAAACGAGAAATAATATTAAAATATTCCGCATTCTAAAAAAAATCCAGAGAAATTCCAAATATTGTAAAACGATCATTTATCCTGAAATTATAAATTTTCGGGATGTTACAACACTCCCCAACAAATAGAAATTTCGTCCTCGAAATTTTCATTCCTTAGGAAAAACATCGACGTTGTTTCTTCGCCTTATCTTCTAACCTCCATGTCGCACTTCTAATCATGTCAATTCTAATCACCCTTACTAATGTGATCTCCCTGCCTCCATGTTGCTTTGCTATTCTATTCTCGATCTTACAGGAAGCATCCCATAGGTCAAACTCTCTTTCGATCGTACCGTGTCCTGTTCGATAACATGGCTGGGTCCAAGGATATACTTTCGTGATCATGACATACGGAAGGTATCATGAAGATTTAAAAAGAAAGGATAGCAAGGATTAGTTACGAATACTAAACCAGTCCGAAAAAGAATTTAGGATAGTCCGTAGAATTTAAGAGTGAGTTTGCTGGCAACTTAAATAAGATTGCACACGTTTAGCAACGCCTTTCTTCATTCCTAGTTACCATTACTTCTGTTTTAGATTTTGATATACCTTGATCGCTCCGGTGTGTAGACTCGGTTTACTCTCGTGAGTTTCATTGGGAATAAACTCCTTCAGTTCTGAACCATTTGGTATGCAACCATCACCTGTGAACATTAAAACTCCATCGAGTTCCTTCCTCACATTTTGACACCATGCTTTGTCTTAATAGCTTCTTCTTGTCTGATAGAAATTGGTCACTATTCTACTTCTCTTGAATCCTTCCCAATAGATCATTCAAAATAGTGACTATATCTAAACATACCACATCCGGTGTCATTTCCAATGTTAGCCACCTGTCCTCGAATTACTCTACTAATTCCTTCTTTTCGACCATCATGATGAAGGTATTAGGCAGTTTCCGGTTCAAAAGTCCGCCATGGCATTTTCTTTTCCAAGATGACTCTAAAGTTAGAGATCATGTTCCTTCAAAATCTTTAGTCACTTTCTCTGCCTCATATTCGGTTCCTTCTCATCGAATAAATACTTCAGGTTCTTGTGACAGCGAAGGACATTGAATATTGCTCCATATAGAAAGTGTCTCTATATTCTTAGAGCCGATATAACCGCGGCTAACACTAGTTCGTGAGTCGGTCATTCCCAACGCACCTTCAACAACCTCGAGGCATAAGTTATAACTTCTCAACTTTGCATGAACATACATCCTAAACCTTGATGTGAAGCATCCCAAAACACTTCAAATGTTTCATTGGGATCGGGCAGTATCGAAATCGGAATATTTCCTCAATCTTTGAAAAACTTTCTCCGCCTGTGATGGTCCGTAAAAGTTTTGATTCTCCTTTTTTTTTTAATCGGAGCAAGTTGTTCTACTATCTTCGAGAATCTGTCGATACTCCTTCGATAAAAACTAACTAATCCCACTAGCTATGAATCCCTATTAGGGGTTTTCAATCTTTCCTTTTGAGGAACTGCTTCAACCTTTTGTGAATCCACATGATTCCTTCATTTGGAATTTCATGATCCAAAATGGAACCTTCTCAAACGAGAATTCGCACTCTGATACTTTGGCACTTACTTTCTCTTCTTTAAAGTTAGGAAAACTATATCGAGATGTCCAACGTGTCTCCCCATATCTTCAAGAATAGGTCAGAATGTCATCATCAATGACAACGATGATTCCGTTTTAGGTAAGGATAGAAAATACAATTCATGTTGTCCAAGAATACAACATGAGCGTTTGTCACTCCGGTTGATATCACGGGATACCCATAATGTCGAAAGCACACTCAAAAAATTATCTTGGGGACATTCTCTATTTCTACGAATCCATCGGTGACTAGGACATACATCTATCTTGGAGAGAACCATGATTTCCTTCTCGTTGATCCATTAAATCATTTACCTTCCTCTGAGAATACTCATCTTTGATCATAATCTTGTTTAACTGGCGATAGTCCTCGTATCACCGAGAAATTTTTATCCTTCTTCTTAACCGACAGCATCTTAGCTCAACGTGCAGAACCCTTTGGCTATTAAAGTGGCATTTATATTCCCATTACTCTTGGTCCTCTACGGAGAACATTACATGTACCCTCAGGCTTCTTCCTTTTATGAGGTTTAGACCATGTTGGTCGTCACGAGTTTAAAAGTCTTAGTTCCAAAAAAAATCACAAAGGTGTTGATCGAACACTCTAGCAGGTAATAATCGGGAAACGACCAATCAATTTCTAGAATCATGGGCTCGAACAGATATGATTTTAGGTAAGCACGATAAATCAACAAAAGATTCAACCTTTAGTAGAAACAGGATAGATTACACAACTTAGGTGTCAACGACAAGTCCTAGTGACAGAAATGGAAGTAACTTAAGTTGAAGATAAGAAAGATATAGATGAATCTAAATGATCTATACGGTTACAAATTGTAAAAGGAAGGGTTACCCCCAGAATTATACAACACGATTACAGGATCATCATTTGAGGCATAACTTCCACGGTTTAGATCTCTAAATTTTGAAGTCTCTGCACCTCCCAGGGTATAAGTTCTGGCTTTTGCTTGTGGTTCTACAACCCTTACAGCATTGACGGAAGAATTTGCCTTTGCTTGGTCACAGTTGCGGGAGACGTGTCTAGGCTTTCCACATTTAAAACAGATTATCCCTTTGATCTTACACTCCCTCGTGAAGTGTTCCTTTCCGCATTTCATACATCTTGGCGAAGGTGTCGAGATCTGACTGGATACACCACCACTAGTACTTTGTCCAGGAATTGGTTGTTGTTGTTGTTTCCCTGATACCCGTGAGGATGGTTTCCGCTTAAACTGGTTAACTTTTCTATTATTCCTCCTTTGGAATCTAGGTAGTCCACGTTTGCCCCAACGCCGACTTTCCTTCAACAGATTCTGGACCTCTACTTCCAATTCTCGTTGTTGCGTGGTCCTCTGATCCTGGCGAGTTATCACCTCAGCTATCATTTTCCTTTCTTCTGTAGTCGCAGTCATACTCCTATTGTCTTGTCCCGCGCTCACATGTATACGTCTGTCACGATCCATCGCCCTTGCATGTCTATTGCGAGCCATTGAATTTCTCTGAAGATGGATATAAATACAACAAACACAAAATTACTTCAAACAGCGTTATCTCCCTACGAAAACCAAATACAGAGAGTCAGACAATTCACACAATTCAAACAAGACAAGTTCAATTCACGAACCCTAACGATCTCTAGCTCGAACTTCTTCGTTATGCTTCCACAGCGTAATCCCTCGCAAGCCGTCAACTTCCAAACTACTTCTCGAATCTAGTTTACACCAACTATTTCTTTCTCCAGAAGATCGGTTTTCCAAAACCTTCTGATCTCCTCACAAAAGAAGTCCTATCTTCCTAACATAGTACGCCTAGGTGAAGTCATAGTTTCCTGTACACATAGAACATTACATATTGAGTAGGCCAGTCCTCAATATCATGCAACTGTATAACAGTAGCCATCAACATTCAACCTACGGCAAGCCATGCATTCCTTTCCCATTATCTCAATCAAGAGACAAGGAAGTGCACAACAGACCAAATTCTAATATGCCTAAACATAGCAAGTCCATACCCCGGCTCAACAGGATGAACTGCTCTGATACCACCTAATGTAACACCCCTTGATGTAGCAACCGCGACACAATCGTCATCACACCACAGTTACTAAATCCAAGTGTGTCACAGCCATGATAACAGTCATTCACATTCTCAGGAGTCTAAATATATATTTTTGACATTATGCATAAGTAGAAAATACGAGCCTCGAATGAAATATAAATGTATTCGACCCATAATACAACCTCAAAATAGAATCATATTCCTTTTATATATATATATATATATATATATATATATATCAATTTACACAAAGCATTGATAACATAGAACGTAATAAATTACAGAGTCAAATAAAATACAGCAGCAATAAAACACGAGAAAAGGGAGAGGTAATAACCCAGGGATGGGTACTACCAATAGACAAAGCCGCAACCCCATATGCATATGACACTCGGCGTCCCAGTTGACACAACAGGCATCAATGCCCCCTCGCAGCTGCACTCCCACGAAATCAAAGAAATCTTGCCAGGTTCTCAACCCCATCGACAAGGTGTGATTCCTCATCATCTTCTTCATGATCTTTTATCAAATATGAATATAAAACAACAATACAGAAATATAGGAAAGAGGTGAGACACCCGTCATTCATTACCACTATTGGCAGCAAGAAAATAGCACGGCGCAAAGCACCTACCGAGCAATACAGTTCATACATTTATCAATAACAACAGCGGAAATTATAACAGAAGCAATTCAATTCTAAGCAATAATCAGAGTCAATAACAATAGTGATATTTATAGTAAAGGTAGAACTACAGTAAGCAATAGCAGGCATATCACAATAGTTTTTTCCAAGAATCAGCACAATAATTAGATAATCATTTACAGGTATTCATGCTCAACAGTTTGTAAGACCAGTAATGAACGATGCACAATGCATGCTTTCCCAATTCCTACTCCATGGAGCTAGACTCAATCAAGCGGAGAGAAAGATCAGGAGACATGCCTGTAACTCGGCTGCCGAGGCCAGTGCTATCAATAATTTTTCTCGTGCACAATCATGGCATTGTACAGACATTCAACACTAGATCACGATATAGGACAGTGTCAAGTCCGGATCGTCGGTGTGTTTGCATCGATTTGCCCCACGGCACAGAGGAGCTCTAAACTGTCTGTGTGAGGGACCCACACCCCGACGCCCCCAAGGTCATAACATAACCCACACTTGTCTACTCGCACCCGCACTAAGGTGTGTTCAATCACCTAGGCAACTTGGCCTTACAACAGTCCACAAGGATATTCACAATGCATAAGACTCTATGCATGAATATGTATGATTAACATCACATACTATTCCATAATATGCCACAATTGGCTCAAATAAGCATTAATACAACATTGGTCACTCATATGGACCCACAATATCATAATATTGAAATCAAATAAGGTAATATATTTTTAGGGTCCATTATGCATTCTTATTCAAGATTTTCCATTCTTACAAGAATCCATCACTAAGTAAGTTTCCATCTCGCGTTATGCTCAAGTCTCTTGATACCAATCACTTAGTTTTTATTCTACATGGGATCAATCCAATTCCTAAAATCCATGATCAAAATCGTGGCTTCCTAAAGTCCACTGCTAACATCAATTTCTCCCATTTTATGCATTGATTTCTTGATATCTCCTACTTAGGTTTTAGTTCACTAAGTTCATTCCAATTCCTTATAGTTTCCATCTAAAACCGTGGCTTCAAATTGAGTTAAATAACCCTTAAAACTCTCCATCTCAATTTCCCAACATTAACATTCACATCTCCAATTACTTAGCTTCATCTCACAGTTACCTAGTTGGTTCGTTAGGCGCCTAGGCGCCATATCTGTAGCGCCTGAGCGCTGGTTGAGCGCCTGGACGCTGACCACGAAGCGCATGAGCGCTAACCAGGCCGCGTCACAGGGAAAACTTTCTGGGCATGGAGCGCCTAGGCGCTCTATGCACAGCGCCTGGGCGCTAGTGCATTAACAAGGGTTCTGAGAATCGTTTCTGCAGAGCCCTGGCCCATCCTTTATCATAGTTTCTCATTTATTTTCCACAATCCAAAGCAGGATTCATGTCCTCTAAATACAAAATAACAATATATATGTTCATGATCATCAAAGCACACAATATACATCCATACATTTATACCAATCAAACAACTACAACATCATGGAAATGACACAACAAAACAAAGAGGGAAATCCAACATGAATTCCCTCATCAACACAATACACAAGACATTTCCTTACTACCAAGATTGGTTGAAGAGGATCATCTCCCTCTTACCTAAATGAAGGCAATCACAAGAATGCTTTCCCCTTTTTGCTCTTGATTTTCGTTTTCCCCTTCAAGAAAAAACCCTAGGGTGAGAAATCCCCAACGTGTTCATTCCAATCATAGAAAAATGACTCCTTGGCCACATAAGTGACCAATAAAATGAAAATGAGAAGAAGATAGAAGAAAGTTGAAGACTTTACCTCAAAAGCTCCAAGCTTTAGCTTCAATGGTGAAAAATGGAAGAAGAAGAAGAAGAAGAAGAAGAAGAAACCCCGGAAGGCCACAAGGAAAATGGTCTTGAAATGATGGAAGAAGCTAGATATGGAAGTGGTGAAGTAAGGAATGAAAATGGTGAATGGTGAGGGTGGACGGTGGAGGAGGAGGAAGAATAAGAAGAAGAAGAAGAAGAAGAAGAAGAAAAGAACGTAGAAGAAGAAGAGAAGGAGAAATAAAATGAAATGTGATTATTGGGCTTTTCAAGGGCCATCTGTATGTAAGAAGAGTGGGGAGGGAAGAGAGAGAAAAGTGAAAATGGGAGGAAGCTTCCTAGAAATTTCTCAAATAAGTTTTTGAATTAATTTAACTTTTATTTTGAAAATAAAGCTAAAGGGGCTTGACACAAGGTAAATTTTGAACAGTGTGATAAGATTTTTATTACATGTTATTATTTATTGGACAATAATCATAGGTAGCTGTAAGTCGGCATTAATAAATCGAGAAAGATTAATTCTTCGCAGTATTTTATTATTTCATCATGTTAAAATTTCTCGAAAGACGTGAAACCTTGTAAACTTGTCCAACTTCGGGTTTAGTAAGATCCCCCGTCGACGTTTCCACAGATCAAGGTTATCGGGAAAATATTTCATTTTCCCGGCTCGACTCAGTGCACACGTAAAACGAAGAATATATTAAAATATTTGTCATTTCCGAAAATTTTTGAAAGAATTCACATAAATTACAAATATTAGAATTCACATGCCACGCCGTGGCGTTGAGGTCTGAAATATAAATTTGGCTTCCTCTTCCCATTCTAGCTCAATTGTTCCATATATCATCTTGTTTGGAGCCTTTCCTATGATAGAGAAAACACCAAATTAGTAAGAGATATAAATTCACTTAATCACATATCAAATATGCACAGATTACTCAATTACATATAGGAAAGGTATCAGAATTAAATATAACAAATAGAAGCATAAAACCTTCCAAATATGCATGACAACAAGGACATTAGCACTTTTTATGGCGCAGATAAGGGGCACAAAAAACTACACATTGTGGAGTTATTGTAACGCCCCTGTTTCTCCCTTAGTCATAATGGGTAAGAAGAAGAAACGTCGCACTATAGTGAAACGACATACAAATGATTACGAAAAATTTGAACATTTTTTTTTGCTTAACATGAATCTGGTTAAAACTTCCATTTAATGTACATATACACCTATTTATGAACATATCGCGTGATTGAGTTAAAATTAAAAGCTCCTCTTTCCAATAAAACTTCTGTCAAAAAGGTCAAAGAGAAATCAAAGTGGAATGAAACATACAACCATTCACAATATGGATAATTACATACTTTGTACCAAAAATACAAGCCTGTTTGAATTACATTTCCAAAAATATACAAAAGGCAAAATATGTACCTACCCCAAGAGATATAAATATATACCCACTAATCCAGTAGTACGTCAGGCTCCCTCAAAATAAACGGACAGCCATCAGTAGCCATCAATTAAAACCAATCCTAAGACTGCCTAGAACAAGAAGGAACCGTAGATGGATCCTCCTCAGGGTCCTCGTCGTCCGATGAGACATCCATCGGGACGACAGAACAGCGGGCAGGAGCCCGGACAGTAGACAAAAAGGAATCCTCACGAGGGTTATAATACATTTCACCCCACATGTCCCTCACGGGCACATAGAACTCCAACCATACAAAAGCATGAAAATCTAGAATAGGAGCGTCATAACGTCTCCACGCTAAGGACACCGTCACATCACCGTGGTATACACATCGATCAGTCTGCACGTTGATATGCCAGCAGTCCGGACCTCCAAGAAAGTTGATCCGCACGTAGCTAAAAAGTCCACAGAGCTAAAATGACATCCTCAACAACTTCGATCTCAGTCGAGATAAGGCCAGAAACCCTGAAACTCAGTGGCTTCCTTGTCCTCCTCACGAGCGTCTTCTCGAGAGCACACGATCCAACCAAAATACAAAATAGAGAAATTACCGAAAGAGGTGAGATTCCCAGCTTTCAGTACCAACATGGCAGCAAGAAAATAAACGGCGTCGAACACCCACATAAGACACAGTTAATACATACAAGTGTAGTAATACCCGAAAGCAATTAACGAGAGTAAAGCAACAAAGAACAATAGTTAACATTATCCATAGCCAGCTAGCAACATTAGCATTACCAAGAGTCAAATAAATATCGCAGTGATAATAGTAAACACATTATCCAATTATAAATGCTCAATGGACCATGTGACTGACAACTCACAATGCAACAAGGGTACCAAAGTTCCTACTCCATGGAGCTAGACGTAAACATTTTCGGAGTGAATGATCAAGGAGTAATACCAGTATATCAGTAGCCTTAAATTACAGTGTGCTTTCTTTCATAAAATTGTTTGCGCAATGGCTCATACATGGTACCTCAACAGTTGATCGCGATATAGGACAGCGTCTCAAACAGGATCATTGGTGTGTCGCATTGGTCTATCCCACGGCCCCAGTGGAGCTACCACTGTCTATTGTGAGACACCCACACCCCAACGCCCCCAGGATCAACAACATATGACACCTACGCTTAGTCTACTCACACCCGCACAAAGGTGTTATTCAAACTCCTAGGCAACATGGCCTTCTCAACAATGTCCAACGGACAACACACATGCATGATGACACAATGTCCAATCATGTATGTTCATCAATGATGCATTCAACATAAGCATTGCCTCAATGGCACATAAGCAGTATTCAATGTCCAACATGACATATCAACAATACATTTATTAAAACATTGCCTCAATGGCATATCATCATTCTTATCTCATTGAGTACTAAATCAATAAGTGCATAACCCACATAGCGAATCACACTTGCATCAATAATTCTCAGTATCAATATACGTTTCTTATTACACACATACCACAATTTCCATGTCATGGATCTAAGAATTCCATTTTCAAAATCGTTTCTTCTCTATTGGTATGAATACATATTCCTATCGCATTTAAGTAAAGTAAAATCCTTGAATCCAGGGTTTTTAGGTTATGTTTGAATTACAAAGGGCAAAGAACCATAATTTCAATCATTTCCAGCTCAAAAATCTCATTTTTAGGTCTTGGTAATCGATTACATCACCCTGGTAATCGATTACCAGCGTAACAGAATCTCTGTAATTGATTACAATCTCATTGTAATCGATTATGTGATTCCCAAAACCACGATTCGTAACTTCAAGGACCTGGTAATTGATTACACAGCCCTGGTAATCGATTACCAATTGGACAGAACCTCCGTAATCAATTGCCCACAAGTTGTAATCGATTACGTGATTCTCAGAAGCACCATTTCGTGACATTAGAGGCTTGGTAATCGATTACACCACTCTAGTAATCGATTACAAGCTAGACAGAATCTATGTAATCGATTACACACAAGACGTAATTGATTACCAGATTTCCAGAATCACGATTTCGTTCCCTTAAGGCTTAGTAATCAATTACAAGCTCCGTGTAATCGATTACCACGCGTAAACTTGCAAAAAACAGAGTTCTCTAGGTCCTTTAACTGAAACCAAACTAATCATTATCATATTTAATCAACAAGTTACTCAAATATATCTTCAAATCATGCAAGAGGCATCAATAAATCATACAAACCCAACAAAATGCACTATCATGAAGAACAACATAGAAATGAGAGAACTTTGTACATGGATTCAGAAATCAATAACAACACACATACAAGACATTCCCTTACTACCAAGATTGGTTGAAGAGGATCATCTCCCTCCTACCTATTTGGAAGACAACACAAGGTGTTACCTCTTCTTGTCCTAGATTTTCATTTTCCCCTTCAAGAAGAACACCAATGTGAGTGATTTCCATAATGTCCACTCAAACCATGGAAAAATGAGTTCTTGATCACATAGGTGACCAAGAAAAACGAAAATGAGAAGAAAGTGAAAGAAATGTGAAGACTTTACCTCCAAGCTCAAAGCTTTAGCATCAATAGTGGATAGTGGAAGAAGAAGAACTAAAGGATGGTCTTGGAATGGTGGAAGAAAACACGACATGAGTTTAGTTGTAGCAAACAACGGAGATGATCTCCAATGAGTGTGTGTACGGTGGTGAAGCAAGGAGAAGAAGAGAAGAGTGTTTGAAGTGTGAGAGTGGAGTGATAAAAGTGAGAATGAGAAAAGTTGGTATTTTAGGCTCCCAAAATAGCCATCTGCCGTGGGAATGAGTGTGGGGAGTGAAGAGAGAGAAAAATGAATTATTTGGGAAATTTCTAAGAAGCTTCCCTTGACAAGCTTAATTAATTTAATCATTTTTTTTGGAATTAAAGCTAATGGATGTGATACAAAGTAGATTTTGGATAGTAGGATAATGTTTTTAGTACATGTTATTGTTTAGTAGATAATTATTACAGTTGATAGAAGTCAGCATTAATTTACCTGACAAATAAAATTTACTCAGCGTTTCATTATTATTACTGTTAAATTTCTTGAAAAATGTGAATCCTTGCAAATTGTGTCCGGTCTCGGGTTTAGTAAGATCCCCCGTCTACGTTTCCATAGTTCAAGGCTTTCGGAGAAAATATCTCATTTCTCCAATTCACATCGCCCAAGACATACGTAAAACGAGAAATATATTAATATATTCCGCATTCTCAGAAAATTCCAAAAATTTCCAGAAAATCACAAATATTTTAGAATGAATTCTGATAGTAGAAAAGTAAATTTTGGGGAGTTACAACTCTCCCCAACAATTAAGAATTTCGTCCTCGAAATTTTCCATACCTTAAAACAATTCGGGATATTGCTCCTTCATCTTGTTCTCCAGCTCCCACGTCACATCTCTAGTTGCTTCGTTCTAGATTACCTTCACTAGTGTAATGTCCTTTCCTCTGAGTTACTTTGTCCTCCTATCCTCAATCCTTACAGGAGATGTCTCATAAGTCAAGTTTTCCTTTAATTGTATGGAATCAGGTGCTATGACATGATTAGGACTTGGGATATATTTTTTAAGTTGTGACACATGAAAGACGTTATGAAAGTTTGAAAGAAAAGGGGGTAAAGCTATTTGGTAAGCAACAGGACCTATCCGACGAAGAATTTAGTAAGGTCCAAGGAATTTTGGAGTGAGTTTTCTAGACTTGAGGACACGACCGACCCCAGTCATAGGTGTGACTTTCAAGAAGACATATTCTCCTTCTTCGAACTCAAGAGGTTTCCTTCTTTTGTCCACATAACTCTTCTGCCGACTCTGAGCCATTTTCATTTTCTCCTGAATCATTTTAACCTTCTCGAATTGTTTCTTTGAATGAGTTCAGTCCAACGGTAAGCCGTTCTCCATCTTGATACCAATCGACACGAGGCGTCCGACACCTCCACCCATATAGAGCCTTATAGGGCGCCATCCCTATACTTGAATGGTAACTGTTGTTGTAGAGTGAATTCCACCAACGGTAAAAATTTCATCCCAACTTCCGCACTCTATCGCACAAGCTCTCGGGAGCAGATCCTCTAATGACCGAATTGTCCTCTTCGATTGGCCATCGGTCTGGCCGCCGATGGTATATGCCGAACTCAATCGCAACTTCGTTCCCATAACTTCTTGAAGACTCTTCCAAAACTTAGACGTAAACCTTGGATCTCTGTCGGAAATGATACTTGTGGGCACACCATCAAGTCTGACAATTTCACCAATGTATATCCGACTCAACTTCTCCAATGGATATCTTATGTTGATTGGCAAAAAGTGAGTTGATTTTGTAAGCCGATCTACAATTACCCATATTGAGTTATTTCCTTCCTTAGTCCTTGGCAACCCGACAACAAAGTCCATGGCAATACTATCCCATTTCCATTCGGGGATAGACAAGGGTTGTAACAGTCCAGCTGGTCTTTGATGTTCAATCTTCGTTTTCTGGCAGACCAAACAAGATGACACACATCTAGCGATGTCTCTTTTCATCCCATGCCACCAAAACAACTTCCTCAAGTCTTGATACATCTTGGTCATTCCAAGATGCATACTTAACTGATTCGAGTGAGCATGTTCAAGTATGTACTTTCTGAGTTCCCCATCTTTAGGCACACAGACCCTTCCTTGGAATCTCGAAAAAATATCGCTTCCTTCCTTCAACGTTGATACACCACCCTGCCTCATCAATTCTCTTTCTTCTTGTAGGAATTTATCGATCTTTTGTTTCTCTCGAATATCATCCATCAGGTCAGTCGAGATAGTGATCTTATTCATGCAGATTTTACCCGGTGTTAACTCTACAAATGACCATATGTCTCTGAATTGCTCTATCAAGTCCTTTTCTCTAATCATCATAATAGAAACACTAATCGTCTTCCTACTCAAAGCGTCGGCCACCACGTTCACCTTTCCAGGATGATACTGAAGTTGGAAGTCATAGTCTTTCAAAAATTCTAGCCATCTTCATTGCCTCATGTTCAGCTCTTTTTGATCGTACAGGTATTTCAGACTTTTGTGGTCACTGAAGACGTTGAATGTGGCTCCATACAGATAATGTCTCCATATTTTCAATGCAAACACCACTGCAGCTAACTCTAGATCGTGTGTTGGGTAGTTCTTCTCGTGCATTCGCAATTGTCTTGAGGCGTAAGCTACCACCCCTCCGTTTTGCATGAGAATGCACCCCAAACCTTGATACGAAGTGTCACAGTACACTTCAAATAGTTCACTAGGATTCGGTAAGACTAGCACTGGTGACGTAGTCAGCTTCCTTTTTAACTCTTGGAAACTTCCTTCACAGGAATCTGTCCATTCAAAAGCTTGGTCTTTCTTGGTGAGTTGAGTGAGCGGTCCAGCAATTTTGAAAAATCCCTCAATAAACCTCTGGTAGTATCCGGCTAAACCGACGAAGCTTCGGATTTCTGTCACTGTCGTTGGTCTTTCCCACTGTAGTACGGCTTCTACCTTTGAAGGATCCACTGCAATTCCTTCCTTTGTGATTACATGACCCAAGAATTTCACCTCATCTAGCCAAAACTCGCACTTGGATAGTTTCGCATATAGCTCTTTTTCCTTCAAAATCTGGAGAACTATGCTGAGGTGCTCAGCATGGTCCTCATGATTTTGCGAATAGATCAAGATATCGTCGATGAAAACAACGACGAATTTGTCCAAATAAGGATGAAAGATCCTATTCATGTAGTCCATAAATATTGTAGGTGCATTTTGTAACACCCCTTTGGAGGATGTCACACATAAAAGAAAATAAAAGAAATAGAAATAAAATCTACCCAAGTTGCGGAACATTTGTTAAATATTATTACGGGTTGTAAAATAATTCCTGATAGACAGAAATATGTAATAAAAAGATAATGCGAAACATACGAAATAAAAAAAAAACATCATCATCACTGATAATATACATATGATTAAGTTATAAACTGTACAAATAATTTACAACTAAGACTACAAATATTTAAACAAAAACAGAAAGAAAGCAATAAAAGAGTTAATATATACGAGTGTACTGTTGTGACGCGCCCAAAAAAAAACATCATGGTTATCTAATCCTCAGATGGATCACTCTCAGTCTGAAAATGATCATCGGGAGATAGATATCCCGGATGTCTCGACACACGGCGATAACGGGATCGCGCAGTCGATACGATGCTTATCTCACTAGGCTCAGGGTTTTCAGCACCCCAATAGCGCCTAATGGATAAGGGTAACTCTAAGTGCAGAAATAACGTCGTCGTCACAATCGGATCTCCATCAAACTGATGACGTAGAATCACGGTCATACGTCCAGCGTAGGTAACAGAAGCACGATCTCCTCGTAAATGCCAAGCCGATCACCTCCATGAAATATCAGCTTTATGAATCCCAAAAATCCTGGCGTAGCCATCCCACACAATCAATCCGAGAGGATATGGATGATCGGATGGTTCTTGATCGTAAACGATCGTCGGCTTCTTGACCTTCCTCTTCCTCAGGGTACACGATCTCAAGAGGTTGTTCCTCTTCTTCCTCTTCAAACTCTTTACCGTATAAAATAAATAGACAAGAGACACATACAATAAAGAGGTAAGACAACATAAAATCATCACAACATGGCCAATAAGAAGACGACAAATAACAACTATAAAGTTCATACAATACGAAAAAAAAACTATAACAGTAATAATAATGGAATAGAGTACATATTAGATATCCTAGTGTTTCAGAACATCACAGATATAACACAAATAAAGAAAACCACATAGATAAATCAATCTCACAGATAAAATAAGATAAGAAATGGACAACTAACATAAGAATTATCAGATAAATATAAATAGAGAAAATGTAAAAACATCCAAGATATTACCAGATAAAGATAAATAGAGAAAAATGGAATATTATCCAAGATATAATCAAATACACCAAAACACAACCCTACTCCATGGAGCTAAACCCAAACAGATATCAGAGAGAATGACTTGCAAAATCTATTAGTACCACGGCTGCCCAACCAACTATTACGCGGTCACACGTTGCGTCAATAGCCTACGACACTGGGAATCCACCATCCAGGCGTAGTATAGTTCACGGTCTCCCGTTGTGGCACTATAGGCAATGTACTACTAGACTTTACAAACCTCGATTAAATATAGTGAATGTCGAGTACATTAGTGTGCTATCGGTTTACCACGGCCCAGCGGAGCTACCAACTGTCCACATGTGGGATCCCGTACACTAAAGTCTCCAAGTTCATTAGAACAATGAACCACACTACGTTTATCGCATCGACAACACGATGTGATTCGTCTCGTCAACAACCAAAACACCAAAAATTGGTATAAAGACAAAACATAATTCCAAATATATGAAATTACGAAAATGCCCTCAAGATAAAAATATGCCCTCAATGGCGTAAAAGCTTTATGCGGGTTCACTTTTTCCCGACAATGAAAATAACCTCAAAAGCCTGTATGGGTTCACATTTTCCCGACAGCGAAAAATAAATATAGTAACGGTCAATCGCGTAGAAATTTTATCGCGTTTTTGAAATCTCGTCGTTTTTACAAACGTTTAAAAATCGGGTAAAGATATTTTTCTGTTTTTAAAATCGCATAGCATTTTTAATATGTTTTCTCAATCGCGTAGGACTTTTAAATCATTTTCTTATTTGAATGCCCTTAAAATTACTGTTTAAACAGATAGAAATAGTACTTAATACATTTAAACTACGTTGAATAATTTTTCATACCGCATACTGTCATTAGGATATTGTTACTATCTTATAGGTTCATTTTTACTAAAAATTGACAGTATTTTGTCTATAAACTTATAATAATGGTTTTCTAAATTTTTCCATAAAATTTCTATTTACCTAATTTTTAACCATTTCATTGAATTCTTTTTGAAATCTCTAACATGCTTCAAAACCAAAAGTGAGCTATATGTTAGAAAATTTCTTAATATTACTTTGTATTTCCTTCCTAATGATAAAATTATGAATTTTAACCCTTTAGACTTACTTCTAATCAATTGGTTCCTTCAAAAATCATTATAGAAAATTTCTTCTTAACTTGTATTGTTTCTTTTTAATTGAAAAAGGTTTAGAATCAAGTTTTAAAAATCATGATTACCTATAGTGGCATGTTGGCCAAATTTCATAAAACTTTTGCATTTGATTTCCAAAATGTCTTTCACCTTTTAAATCATATCAAATGTATTATATTGTCTAAGTTCATTAAATCATTTTAAAAAAAATAGTTAACAATAGTCAATTTAATCCTTTAGGCATGTTGGCCCAAAATACTAAGTTTGTACCATTTGATTTCTAAATGCATTTTCTTTGATCAAATCAATTAGAAACTTTCTTGATTCTCCTAGGTTAATTAAGTTACACTTTAGGAAAAATCAAGAGAACATTTTGGTCCTCCAAACTTGTCATTGCCGTGAGCTATTGGATTGTGTTCTTTGGAACACTCATGCAATTTTACACATGTTATTCACATCCTATATTTTATCATACAATTCTAACACATGCTTTTATATCTCTAACACATGCAAAATATTTCTAACACATGCAAAATATTTCTAACACATAAAACCTAATTTAAAGCTTATAGACATACAATCAAAAGCTAATAGACATGCAAAATTATTACAATCACCAAACAAGAAAGCTACTAACACATAACACTTAAGCTACTAGCAACCACAAAAATTAACAAATACACATCAATAAAAACACCACCAAGAATCCTTAAGGATTCTACAAACAACCCATCTTCTTACCACCATCAAGGGATGATAAGAATTGTCTTCCTCTTACCTTAAATGAAGACAAAAGCTTGCTTTCACACCTCCTAGGTCACGGTTTTCACCACCAAAAATACCTAGAAATCTCAAACAAAATCTACATGTTACTAACCATGAAAAAGAAGCTAAACCATGGAAAAATCATGGCTTAGAACTTTGAAAAAGAAGAGAGAAAAGAAAAGCATGAAATTTCACCTTCTAGGTAAAACTTTCAAGGTTGGTTTCCAAGCCCTAGATGGAAGAATTTGAAGAAACTCCCAACTACAAAGGTTCTTAGAATGGTGTTTAGGTTAAGGAAACTTGGTTAGAAAAATTTTGGATGGTTGGAGTGTTAGGAAACTAGCTTGGCCGAACGGAAGAAGGAAAATGGACAACAATGGTGGCTAGGGTTTTGATGAGAGAGAAGAGAGAAAAGTGATGAAGAAGAAAGTGATTTTTTTGGTCTCCTAAGGCCTCTTGGCCGTAGCACTAAGTGAGGTGCAAGGTGGGCACCTTGCTTAGCTTCATCCAAGCCATTGGATGAATCAAAGGCCAAGATCAAGCCTTGGTGAGCAAGCTTGATTCCCATTGGTTGGTTCCCGGTGACTCACATGCTGAGTCACACAACAGTATTAATGCTTTCTCTGTGAGTCACTAGTGAGTCGGCTGTTCTGAAAGTTCTACGACTTACGGTGATTAATTAAACTACCGATCTAACCGTTCGGCTAATTGTGGGTCCCGCAAAATATTTCCGGTCCACTTGTCACTAAAACATACTTGACTAATAAAATAATATTATAATAATATAAAATTATTTTATTTGTGATTAAATCCTAAAAATTAAAAGATTATTTTTAGTCTCATTCGAGAATCGGGTTAAGTAAGATCCCCCAATTCTAAATAATAAAATAAGATTTTCCCGGCCCGAAAAATATTATTTTCCCGCCTCGAGCAAATCACACAAAAAGTCCATATAAAATCACAGACGGTATTTTTTCGGGCATTAAATCAAGAAGAAAACAATTAAAAACAGACAAAAACAGTAAGATGCGTTCGGGACGTAACGGTCATTTTCCCATTTTTTCCCACAACGTAGGTAATCATTCAAAACGTTCAAATAAAATATCCAGCGGTATTATATAGCTGTATATCTTTCGAAAAAATTAATACAAAGGCTCGAGAAAAATTTTTATTTTTACCGTCTCGAAGCAAACTACGTAAAACGATCAAATAAAATTAGAACCTGTATTATCGTAGTTGTTTTCATACAAAAATCGAGAAACGAGAAAAATAGGGACACAATCATTCATACAAAAGCATGAAAAACGAGAAAGCATACATTCGAATATTTTCTAAAAATTGGGGCGTTACAACTCTCCCCAACAAATAAAAATTTCGTCCTCGAAATTCGATGTTCATCCAAATAAATGAGGATACTTGATCCTTCATTTTATCTTCTAGTTCCCAAGTAGCCTCACCCGTCACATCATTCCATATAACCTTCACCACTCGATCATCTTCCCTCGAAGCTTTGCTTTACCTTCGTCCTCTATCCAGACGGGTAAAGTTTCGTAAGTCAAATTCTCCTTTAATTGCACATCATCCGGTTGTATAACATGTGTCGGATCTGTATATATACTTAGTAATCGAGACACATGAAACACGTCATGCAAATTGGATAGAAAAGGCGGCAAAGCAATCTGATATGCTACAGGACCAATACGTCGGATAATCTGATATGGTCCAATGAATTTAGGAGTAAGCTTCTTCGACTTAATCACTCTTCCAACACTAGTCGTAGGAGTAACTCTCAGAAACACATGCTCACCCTCCTCAAACTCAAGAGGTCGTCTTCGTTTATCCGCGTAACTCTTTTGTCTGCTTTGCGTCGTCCTCATCTTTTCTTGTATCATCTTGACTTTATCCGTAGTTTGTTGTACAAGCTCCGGTCCAACAGTCATACTTTCCCCATCTTGATACCAGCATAGTGGCGTTCGACATCGTCTTCCATACAATGCCTCATAAGGTGCCATTCCGATGCTTGCGTGAAAACTATTGTTGTAGGTGAATTCTATCAAAGATAAAAATTCATCCCAACTTCCCCGTTGTTCTAAAACACAAGCCCGCAACAAATCCTCCAAGGACTGTATAGTTCTCTCTGTCTGACCGTCAGTCTGCGGATGATACGCTGAACTCAGTCGTAACTTAGTTCCCATAGCTTCTTGTAGACTTCGCCAAAATCTTGACGTAAACCTCGGATCACGATCAGAAACTATACATGTAGGCACTCCATGTAATCTGACAATCTCGCTGATGTACAACTGGGTTAATCTTTCCAATGAATATTTAATATTGATTGGTAAGAAATGAGCTGATTTCGTAAGTCTATCAACTATAACCCATATTGCATCATGACCTCTCCTTGTCTTTGGCAAACCAGTAACGAAATCCATAGAAATGCCTGTCCCATTTCCATTCGGAATCGATAATGGTTGCAACATCCCAATGGTCTTTGGTGTTCAACTTTCGACTTTTGACAAACTAGGCAAGTTGACACGCATCTAACCACATCACCCTTCATTCCATGCCACCGAAATAACTTCTTCAAGTCTTGATACATCTTTGTTATACCTGGATGCATACTCAATAGACTAGTATGGGCATGTTTCACAATATATCTTCTCGGTTCTCGGTTACGAGGAACACGGAGACTCTACCCCGAAATCTCAGAATCCCATCAGTTCCTTCTTTGAACTCTAGTGCCTCGCCTTGTTTCATTTGCTCCTTTATTCCTTGCAAAAATTTATCGGCATTTTGCTTTTCCTTTATGTCTTCCATCAACTCACTCGAGATAGTAACCATGCTAATACAGATCTTCCCTGGTTTCAACTCAACAAATGACCACTCATCTCTAAATTGTTCAATGAGCTCCTTTTCTTTAATCATTAGCGCAGAAACACTAATAATCTTCTGCTCAAGGCATCGGCCACGACATTCGCCTTACCGGGTGGTACAAAAGCTGAAAATCGTAATCGTTCAGAAATTCTAACCATCTTCGCTGTCTCATATTCAGCTCCTTCAGTCGTATAAGTACTTCAAACTCTTGTGATCACTGAAGATGTTGAACGTTGCTCCATAGAGAAAGTGTCTCCATATCTTCAAAGCAAAAACTACCGCAGCCAATTCCAAATCATGCGTAGGATAATTCTTCTCATGAACCTTCAATTGTCGAGAAGCATACGCCACCACATTCCGGTCTTGCATCAACACGCATCCTAGTCCTTGATAAGAAGCGTCACAATACACATCGAAAGATTTTGTCGAATCTGGTAGGATCAACACCGGCGCAGTTGTTAACCTCTTCTTCAACTCTTGAAAACTAGCTTCACGCTCTTCCGTCCATTCAAAAGCTTGACTTTTCCTCGTCAGTTGTGTAAGTGGTCCAGCAATCTTGGAAAAACTTTCGATAAATCTCCGATAATAACCAGCAAGTCCAACAAAACTTCGAACTTCTGTTACTGTCTTAGGTCTCTCCCACTGTAAAACAGTCTCCACTTTCGATGGGTCCACCGCAATACCTTCTTTAGAAATTACGTGACCAAGAAATTGAACTTCTTCCAACCAGAACTCACACTTAGACAACTTCGCATACAACTGCTTCTCCCTCAAAATCTGAAGAATAACACTCAGATGTTCAGCATGCTCTTCCTTCGATCTAGAATAGATCGAATGTCATCGATAAAGACAACGACAAATCTGTCTAGATACGGACGAAATATCCTGTTCATATAATCCATAAATATGGCGGGAGCATTCGTCACCCGAATGGCATTACATGATACTCATAATGTCCATAACGAGTTCGAAAAGCAGTTTTCGGCACATCTTCCCCTTTGACACGAATCTGGTGATAGCCTGATCGCAGATCTATCTTGGAAAATATCACAGCTCCTCTCAATTGATCCATCAAATCGTCGATTCTTGGAAGCGGATATTTATTCTTGATAGTCACCTTATTCAATTGCCGATAGTCTACACAAAGTCGTGATGTTCCATCCTTCTTCTTGACCAAAAGTACTGGTGCACCCCATGGGGAAACGCTAGGTCGTACAAATTCTTTCTCCAACAGTTCCACCAATTGCTTTTTCAGCTCCTCCAACTCTACTGGCGACATACGATATGGTGCAATTGAGATAGGACATGTTCCGGTACTAAATCAATTGAGAACTTGATCTCCCGCTCGGGCGGTAAACCAGTACATCTTCGGGAAAAACATCCTGAAAATCGTTGACAACAGGAATAGTATTCACATCCTTCTCATTCTTAACTTCTAGAGAAGACAATACCGAGATATCCTGCGCTCCATTTCTCAACAAAGACTTGACCTTAACAGCGGTTAAGAATCCATACTCTTCTTCCTTAGGAAAAACTATAGTTTTCTTTGCACAATCTATAAGGATATGGTTAGAACATAACCAGTCCATCCCTAAGATTACATCTATCTCAATGAGAGGTAAACAAATCAAATCGACCAAAAACAAACGGCCCTTCACAACAATAGGACAATCCAAACAGATCTCGAAGTAACTACAGGTTTAGCAGTTAGGCGTAGATACATTCAACATAACATTCGGAGAAGATATGGGCAACTTCAACCTTTCTACACAATCATATGCAATAAACGAGTGTGTAGCACCCGAGTCATACAATACGGTCGAAGAAGTTACCTCCAATGTCTCCTTCTCCTTGAATAAGGTCATCGAGACTTAGAAATCTCGAGATCCCATCATTGTATACACTCGTCCTCCGGATCTCGGTTGAGTACTTCCTAGACTTACTTGCGATTAGCTTTAACATACCGAACAACGGTTTTTCTCTCCTTGTGGACAATCCTTTGATATGTGCCCAGGGTTGCTTACAATTAAAACAAACTGTACCTTTAATCGTACACTCGGGAGAAATATGACCTTTCTTCCCGCACTTAAAACATGTTGGCGTAAACGCCACCCTGCATCGACTCCACTACCACTTGCACTTCCACTAACGGATGGTCGTTGAGATTGACTTCTGTTGGCACTGGTATACGGCTTACGCTGAAACCGATTTGCATTACTACCTCCACCTCTCTGGAACCTTGTCGGTCCAAAATTCCGATTCCTCTGATCTCTAGATGGCTCCAACTCCTCAAGTCGAGCACAAGCATCCACCAAAGCATGAAACTGAGTCATCCTCAAAGATACCACTCCTCGTTTCAGTTCCACCCTTAAACCTGATTCAAATTTCCTGCATCTCCACACATCATCTTGTCGTGTCTGAGCATAATCTGAGAATTGAGACAAATTCTCAAATTTTGTGGCATACTCATTCACCGTCATATTCCCCTGTCGCAAACCAAGAAATTCCATTTCCTTGGCATGCCTAGCACTTGCGGAAAATATTTATCCGAGAAAAGTATTAGAAAACACTTCCCGGTAATCTCAGTTCCTTCACTTGCAACACTTGGCGGATTCCTCTCCACCAATGTTCTGCATCTCCTCTCAGCATGAAGACAGCATAAGTTACTTTCTTTTCATCTGTGCATCTCATCCCCTCAAAGATTCTCTCTAAATCTTGCATCCACTGACTCGCTTTCTCCGGATCCACCTCGCCTCTAAATTGTGGCGGATTATGGCGCCTAAATTCAGATAAATTTAGGGCATCAGCTGTAGCATCTTCTTTGTTGAGTCTGCTCTCAAATTTTGCTTTGAGTAATCACTTCACCATCTGCACGCATAGCCTCGAAGAACCAACATCGGGTCCTCATCACGATTTACGTTAGCACGTCCTCTACCTCTACCAGCCATCTTCTTTCTTCAAACATAACAAAACAAAGTTAGATACATCCTTCTAGATATTTCCGAAAGGATATAAATCACAAAGATCACAGAGAATCACACAGCACAAACAAAAACAGACCCAACCACAACCCCAAAAGACTCTAACTTGGCTCGATACCAACTAATGTAACACCCCTTTGGAGGATGTCACACATAAAAGAAAATAAAAGAAATAGAAATAAAATCTACCCAAGTTGCGAACATTTGTTAAATATTATTACGGGTTGTAAAATAATTCCCGATAGACGAAAATATGTAATAAAAAGATAATGCGAAAAATACGAAATAAAAAAAAAAACATCATCATCACTGATAATATACATATGATTAAGTTATAAGCTGTACAAATAATTTACAACTAAGACTACAAATATTTAAACAAAAACAGAAAAGAAAGCAATAAAAGAGTTAATATATACAGACATACGCTGACGCGCCCAAAAAAAACATCATGGTTATCTAATCCTCAGATGGATCACTCTCAGTCTGAAAATGATCATCGGGAGATAGATATCCCGGATGTCTCGACACACGGCGATAACGGGATCGCGCAGTCGATACGATGCTTATCTCACTAGGCTCAGGGTTTTCAGCACCCCAATAACGCCTAATGGATAAGGGTAACTCTAAGTGCAGAAATAACGTCGTCGTCACAATCGGATCTCCATCAAACTGATGACGTAGAATCACGGTCATACGTCCAGCGTAGGTAACGAAGCACGATCTCCTCGTAAATGCCAAGCCGATCACCTCCATGAAATATCAGCTCTATGAATCCCAAAAATCCTGGCGTAGCCATCCCACACAATCAATCAAGAGGATATGGATGATCGGATGGTTCTTGATCGTAAAGCGATCGTCGGCTTGCGACCTTCCTCTTCCTCGGGTACACGATCTCAAGAGGTTGTTCCTCTTCTTCCTCTTCAAACTCTTTACCGTATAAAATAAATAGACAAGAGACACATACAATAAAGAGGTAAGACAACATAAAATCATCACAACATGGCCAATAAGAAGACGACAAATAACAACTATACAGTTCATACAATACAAAAAAAACTATAACAAGAATAATAATGGAATATAGTACATATTAGATATCCTAGTGTTTCGAACATCAGATATAACACAAATAAAGAAAACCACATAGATAAATCAATCTCACGGATAAAATAAGATAAGAAATGGACAACTAACATAAGAATTATCAGATAAATATAAATAGAGAAAATGTAAAAACATCCAAGATATTACCAGATAAAGATAAATAGAGAAAAATGGAATATTATCCAAGATATAATCAAATACACCAAAACACAACCCTACTCCATGGAGCTAAACCCAGACAGATATAAGAGAGAATGACTTGCAAAATCTATTAGTACCACGGCTGCCCAACCAACTATTACGCGGTCACACGTTGCGTCAATAGCCTACGACACTGGGAATCCACCATCCAGGCGTAGTATAGTTCACGGTCTCCCGTTGTGGCACTATAGGCAATGTACTACTAGACTTTACAAACCTCGATTAAATATAGTGAATGTCGAGTACATTAGTGTGCTATCGGTTTACCACGGCCCAGCGGAGCTACCAACTGTCCACATGTGGGATCCCGTACACTAAAGTCTCCAAGTTCATTAGAACAATGAACCCCACTACGTTTATCGCATCGACAACACGATGTGATTCGTCTCGTCAACCAAAACACCAAAAATTGGTATAAAGACAAAACATAATTCCAAATATATGAAATTACGAAAATGCCCTCAAGATAAAAATATGCCCTCAATGGCGAAAAAGCACATGACGGGTTCACTTTTTCCCGACAGCGAAATAACCTCAAAAGCCTGTATGGGTTCACATTTTCCCGACAGCGAAAAATAAATATAGTAACGGTCAATCGCGTAGAAATTTTATCGCGTTTTTGAAATCTCGTCGTTTTTACAAACGTTTAAAAATCGGGTAAAGATATTTTTCTGTTTTTAAAATCGCGTAGCATTTTTAATACGTTTTCTCAATCGCGTAGGACTTTTAAATCATTTTCTTATTTGAATGCCCTTAAAATTACTATTTAAACAGATAGAAATAGTACTTAATACATTTAAACTACGTTGAATAATTTTTCATACCGCATACTGTCATTAGGATATTGTTACTATCTTATAGGTTCATTTTTACTAAAAATTGACAAGATATTTTGTCTATAAACTTATAATAATGGTTTTCTAAATTTTTCCATAAAATTTCTATTTACCTAATTTTTAACCATTTCATTGAATTCTTTTTGAAATCTCTAACATGCTTCAAAACCAAAAGTGAGCTATATGTTAGAAAATTTCTTAATATTACTGTATTTCCTTCCTAATGATAAAATTATGAATTTTAACCCTTTAGACTTACTTCTAATCAATTGGTTCCTTCAAAAATCATTATAGAAAATTTCTTCTTAACTTGTATTGTTTCTTTTTAATTGAAAAAGGTTTAGAATCAAGTTTTAAAAATCATGATTACCTATAGTGGCATGTTGGCCAAATTTCATAAAACTTTTGCATTTGATTTCCAAAATGTCTTTCACCTTTTAAATCATATCAAATGTATTATATTGTCTAAGTTCATTAAATCATTTTAAAAAAAATAGTTAACAATAGTCAATTTAATCCTTTAGGCATGTTGGCCCAAAATACTAAGTTTGTACCATTTGATTTCTAAATGCATTTTCTTTGATCAAATCAATTAGAAACTTTCTTGATTCTCCTAGGTTAATTAAGTTACACTTTAGGAAAAATCAAGAGAACATTTTGGTCCTCCAAACTTGTCATTGCCGTGAGCTATTGGATTGTGTTCTTTGGAACACTCATGCAATTTACACATGTTATTCACATCCTATATTTTATCATACAATTCTAACACATGCTTTTATATCTCTAAC
Source organism: Ormosia emarginata (assembly GCA_029884605.1). Classification (NCBI taxonomy): domain Eukaryota; kingdom Viridiplantae; phylum Streptophyta; class Magnoliopsida; order Fabales; family Fabaceae; genus Ormosia; species Ormosia emarginata. Next base: position 25,332,484 of record JAQQTP010000074.1, on the reverse strand, counting down.
ACATGCAAAATATTTCTAACACATGCAAAATATTTCTAACACATAAAACCTAATTTAAAGCTTATAGACATACAATCAAAAGCTAATAGACATGCAAAATTATTACAATCACCAAACAAGAAAGCTACTAACACATAACACTTAAGCTACTAGCAACCACAAAAATTAACAAATACACATCAATAAACACACCACAACCGAATCCTTATGGATTCTACAAACAACCCATCTTCTTACCACCATCAAGGGATGATAAGAATTGTCTTCCTCTTACCTTAAATGAAGACAAAAGCTTGCTTTCACACCTCCTAGGTCACGGTTTTCACCACCAAAAATACCTAGAAATCTCAAACAAAATCTACATGTTACTAACCATGAAAAAGAAGCTAAACCATGGAAAAATCATGGCTTAGAACTTTGAAAAAGAAGAGAGAAAAGAAAAGCATGAAATTTCACCTTCTAGGTAAAACTTTCAAGGTTGGTTTCCAAGCCCTAGATGGAAGAATTTGAAGAAACTCCCAACTACAAAGGTTCTTAGAATGGTGTTTAGGTTAAGGAAACTTGGTTAGAAAAAATTTTGGATGGTTGGAGTGTTAGGAAACTAGCTTGGCCGAACGGAAGAAGGAAAATGGACAACAATGGTGGCTAGGGTTTTGATGAGAGAGAAGAGAGAAAAGTGATGAAGAAGAAAGTGATTTTTTTGGTCTCCTAAGGCCTCTTGGCCGTAGCACTAAGTGAGGTGCAAGGTGGGCACCTTGCTTGGCTTCATCCAAGCCATTGGATGAATCAAAGGCCAAGATCAAGCCTTGGTGAGCAAGCTTGATTCCCATTGGTTGGTTCCTATGACTCACATGCTTTGAGTCACACAACAGTATTAAATGCTCTGTGAGTCGGCTAGTGAGTCGAGCACTGTTCTGAAAGTTCTACGGCTTACGGTGATTAATTAAGCTACCGATCTAACCGTTCGGCTAATTGTGGGTCCCGCAAAATATTTCCGGGTCCACTGTCACTAAAACATACTTGACTAATAAAATAATATTATAATAATATAAAATTATTTTATTTGACAATTAAATCCTAAAAATTAAAAGATTATTTTTAGTCTCATTCAGAATCGGGTTAAGTAAGATCCCCCAATTCTAAATAATAAAATAAGATTTTCCCCGGCCCGAAAAATATTATTTTCCTGCCTCGGAGCAAATCACACAAAAAGTCCATATAAAATCACAGACAGTATTTTCAGGCATTAAATCAAGAAGAAAACAATTAAAAACAGACAAAAACAGCGAAAACAGTACGTTCGGGACGTAACGGTCATTTTCCCGTTTTTTCCCACAACGTAGGTAATCATTCAAAACGTTCAAATAAAATATCCAGCAGTATTATATAGCTGTATATCTTTCAGAAAAATTAATACAGTAGCTCAGAAAAATTTTTATTTTACCGTCTCGAAGCAAACTACGTAAAACGATCAAATAAAATTAGAACCTGTATTATCGTAGTTGTTTTCATACAAAAATCGAGAACAGAAAAATAGGGACACAACAGTCATTCATACAAAAGCATGAAAAACAGAAAACAGTACATTCAGAATATTTTCTAAAAATTGGGGCGTTACAACTCTCCCCAACAAATAAAAATTTCGTCCTCGAAATTCGATGTTCATCCAAATAAATGAGGATACTGATCCTTCATTTTATCTTCTAGTTCCCAAGTAGCCTCACCCGTCACATCATTCCATATAACCTTCACCAGCTCGATCATCTTCCCTCGAAGCTGCTTTTACCTTTCTGTCCTCTATCCGAGACAGGTAAAGTTTCGTAAGTCAAATTCTCCTTTAATTGCACATCATCGGTTGTATAACATGTGTCGGATCTGGTATATACTTAGTAATCGAGACACATGAAACACGTCATGCAAATTGGATAGAAAAGGCGGCAAAGCAATCGATATGCTACGGGACCAATACGTCGGATAATCGATATGGTCCAATGAATTTAGGAGTAAGCTTCTTCGACTTAATCACTCTTCCACACCGGTCGTAGGAGTAACTCTCGAAACACATGCTCACCCTCCTCAAACTCAAGAGGTCGTCTTCGTTTATCCGCGTAACTCTTTGTCTGCTGCGTCGTCCTCATCTTTTCTTGTATCATCTTGACTTTATCCGTAGTTTGTTGTACAAGCTCCTAGGTCCAACATCATACTTTCCCCATCTTGATACCAACATAGTGGCGTTCGACATCGTCTTCCATACAATGCCTCATAAGGTGCCATTCCGATGCTTGCGTGAAAACTATTGTTGTAGGTGAATTCTATCAAAGATAAAAATTCATCCCAACTTCCCCGTTGTTCTAAAACACAAGCCCGCAACAAATCCTCCAAGGACTGTATAGTTCTCTCTGTCTGACCGTCAGTCTGCGGATGATACGCTGAACTCAGTCGTAACTTAGTTCCCATAGCTTCTTGTAGACTTCGCCAAAATCTTGACGTAAACCTCGGATCACGATCAGAAACTATACATGTAGGCACTCCATGTAATCTGACAATCTCGCTGATGTACAACTGGGTTAATCTTTCCAATGAATATTTAATATTGATTGGTAAGAAATGAGCTGATTTCGTAAGTCTATCAACTATAACCCATATTGCATCATGACCTCTCCTTGTCTTTGGCAAACCAGTAACGAAATCCATAGAAATGCTGTCCCATTTCCATTCTGGAATCGATAATGGTTGCAACATCCCAGCTGGTCTTTGGTGTTCAACTTTCGACTTTTGACAAACTAGGCAAGTTGACACGCATCTAACCACATCACCCTTCATTCCATGCCACCAGAATAACTTCTTCAAGTCTTGATACATCTTTGTTATACCTGGATGCATACTCAATAGACTAGTATGGGCATGTTTCACAATATATCTTCTCAGTTCTCGGTTACGAGGAACACAGACTCTACCCCGAAATCTCAGAATCCCATCAGTTCCTTCTTTGAACTCTAGTGCCTCGCCTTGTTTCATTTGCTCCTTTATTCCTTGCAAAAATTTATCGGCATTTTGCTTTTCCTTTATGTCTTCCATCAACTCACTCGAGATAGTAACCATGCTAATACAGATCTTCCCTGGTTTCAACTCAACAAATGACCACTCATCTCTAAATTGTTCAATGAGCTCCTTTTCTTTAATCATTAGCGCAGAAACACTAATAATCTTCCTGCTCAAGGCATCGGCCACGACATTCGCCTTACCAGGGTGGTACAAAAGCTGAAAATCGTAATCGTTCAGAAATTCTAACCATCTTCGCTGTCTCATATTCAGCTCCTTCTGGTCGTATAAGTACTTCAAACTCTTGTGATCACTGAAGATGTTGAACGTTGCTCCATAGAGAAAGTGTCTCCATATCTTCAAAGCAAAAACTACCGCAGCCAATTCCAAATCATGCGTAGGATAATTCTTCTCATGAACCTTCAATTGTCGAGAAGCATACGCCACCACATTCCGGTCTTGCATCAACACGCATCCTAGTCCTTGATAAGAAGCGTCACAATACACATCGAAAGATTTTGTCGAATCTGGTAGGATCAACACCGGCGCAGTTGTTAACCTCTTCTTCAACTCTTGAAAACTAGCTTCACGCTCTTCCGTCCATTCAAAAGCTTGACTTTTCTCGTCAGTTGTATAAGTGGTCCAGCAATCTTGGAAAAACCTTCGATAAATCTCCGATAATAACCAGCAAGTCCAACAAAACTTCGAACTTCATTCTTGTCTTAGGTCTCTCCCCCCGTAAAACAGGTCTCCACTTTCGATGGGTCCACCGCAATACCTTCTTTAGAAATTACGTGACCAAGAAATTGAACTTCTTCCAACCAGAACTCACACTTAGACAACTTCGCATACAACTGCTTCTCCCTCAAAATCTGAAGAATAACACTCAGATGTTCAGCATGCTCTTCCTTCGATCTAGAATAGATCAGAATGTCATCGATAAAGACAACGACAAATCTGTCTAGATACGGACGAAATATCCTGTTCATATAATCCATAAATATGGCAGGAGCATTCGTCACCCCGAATGGCATTACCTGATACTCATAATGTCCATAACGAGTTCGAAAAGCAGTTTTCGGCACATCTTCCCCTTTTACACGAATGGGTGATAGCCGATCGCAGATCTATCTTGGAAAATATCACAGCTCCTCTCAATTGATCCATCAAATCGTCGATTCTTGGAAGCGGATATTTATTCTTGATAGTCACCTTATTCAATTGCCGATAGTCTACACAAAGTCGTGATGTTCCATCCTTCTTCTTGACCAAAAGTACTGGTGCACCCCATGGGGAAACGCTAGGTCGTACAAATTCTTTCTCCAACAGTTCCACCAATTGCTTTTTCAGCTCCTCCAACTCTACGGCGACATACGATATGGTGCAATTGAGATAGGACCATTTCCGTACTAAATCAATTGAGAACTCGATCTCCCGCTCAGGCGGTAAACCAGGTACATCTTCAGGAAAAACATCCGGAAAATCGTTGACAACAGGAATAGTATTCACATCCTTCTCATTCTTAACTTCTAGAAAGACAATACCAGATATCCCTCGCGCTCCATTTCTCAACAAAGACTTGACCTTAACAAAGAAGCTTAAGAATCCGGACTCTTCTTCCTTAGGAAAAACTATAGTTTTCTTTGCAGAATCTATAAGGATATGGTTAGAACATAACCAGGTCCATCCCTAAGATTACATCTATCTCAATGAGAGGTAAACAAATCAAATCGACCAAAACAAACGGCCCTTCACAACAATAGGACAATCCAAACAGATCTCGAAGTAACTACGGGTTTAGCGGTTGGCGTAGATACATTCAACATAACATTCGAGAGAAGATATGGGCAACTTCAACCTTTCTACACAATCATATGCAATAAACGAGTGTGTAGCACCCGAGTCATACAATACGGTCGAAGGTTACCTCCAATGTCTCCTTCTCCTTGAATAAGGTCATCGACTTAGAAATCTCGAGATCCCATCATTGTATACACTCGTCCTCCGGATCTCGGTTGAGTACTTCCAGACTTCTGGTGATTAGCTTTAACATACCGAACAACGGTTTTCTCTCCGGCTGTGGACAATCCTTTGATATGTGCCCAGGTTGCTTACAATTGAAACAAACTGTACCTTTAACTGTACACTCGGGAGAAATATGACCTTTCTTCCCGCACTTAAAACATGTTGGCGTAAACGCCACCCTCTGTCCAGCTCCACTACCACTTGCACTTCCACTAACAGATGGTCGTTGAGATTGACTTCCTGTTGGCCTGGTATACGGCTTACGCTGAAACCGATTTGCATTACCACCTCCACCTCTCTGGAACCTTGTCGGTCCAAAATTCCGATTCCTTTGATCTCTAGATGGCTCCAACTCCTCAAGTCGAGCACAAGCATCCACCAAAGCATGAAAATGAGTCATCCTCAAAGATACCACTCCTCGTTTCAGTTCCACCCTTAAACCTGATTCAAATTTCCTGCATCTCCACACATCATCTTGTCGTGTCTGAGCATAATCTGAGAATTGAGACAAATTCTCAAATTTTGTGGCATACTCATTCACCGTCATATTCCCCTGTCGCAAACCAAGAAATTCCATTTCCTTGGCATGCCTAGCACTTGCAGGAAAATATTTATCCAGAAAAGTATTAGAAAACACTTCCCAGGTAATCTCAGTTCCTTCAGCTTGCAACACTTGGCGGATTCCTCTCCACCAATGTTCTGCATCTCCTCTCAGCATGAAGACAAAGATAAGTTACTTTCTTTTCATCCGTGCATCTCATCCCCTCAAAGATTCTCTCTAAATCTTGCATCCACTGACTCGCTTTCTCCGGATCCACCTCGCCTCTAAATTGTGGCGGATTATGGCGCCTAAATTCAGATAAATTTAGGGCATCACCGTAGCATCTTCTTTGTTGGTCGCTCTCAAATTTTGTTTGAGTAATCACTTCACCATCCGTCGCATAGCCTCGGAAGAACCAACATCGGGTCCTCATCACGATTTACGTTAGCACGTCCTCTACCTCTACCAGCCATCTTCTTTCTTCAAACATAACAAAACAAAGTTAGATACATCCTTCTAGATATTTCCGAAAGGATATAAATCACAAAGATCACAGAGAATCACACAAAGACAAACAAAAACAGACCCAACCACAACCCCAAAAGACTCTAACTTGGGCTCGATACCAACTAATGTAACACCCTTTGGAGGATGTCACACATAAAAGAAAATAAAAGAAATAGAAATAAAATCTACCCAAGTTGCGGAACATTTGTTAAATATTATTACGGGTTGTAAAATAATTCCGATAGACGAAAATATGTAATAAAAAATAATGCGAAAAATACGAAATAAAAAAAAACATCATCATCACGATAATATACATATGATTAAGTTATAAGTTTGTACAAATAATTTACAACTAAGACTACAAATATTTAAACAAAAACAGAAAAGAAAGCAATAAAAGAGTTAATATATACGTACATACTGTTGCCGACGCGCCCAAAAAAAACATCATGGTTATCTAATCCTCGGATGGATCACTCTCGGTCCGAAAATGATCATCGGGAGATAGATATCCGGATGTCTCGACACACGGCGATAACGGGATCGCGCAGTCGATACGATGCTTATCTCACTAGGCTCAGGGTTTTCAGCACCCCAATAACGCCTAATGGATAAGGGTAACTCTAAGTGCAGAAATAACGTCGTCGTCACAATCGGATCTCCATCAAACTGATGACGTAGAATCACGGTCATACGTCCAGCATAGGTAACAGAAGCACGATCTCCTCGTAAATGCCAAGCCGATCACCTCCATGAAATATCAGCTCTATGAATCCCAAAATCCTGGCGTAGCCATCCCACACAATCAATCAAGAGGATATGGATGATCGGATGGTTCTTGATCGTAAACCGATCGTCGGCTTGCGACCTTCCTCTTCCTCGGGGTACACGATCTCAAGAGGTTGTTCCTCTTCTTCCTCTTCAAACTCTTTACCGTATAAAATAAATAGACAAGAGACACATACAATAAAGAGGTAAGACAACATAAAATCATCACAACATGGCCAATAAGAAGACGACAAATAACAACTATACAGTTCATACAATACAAAAAAACTATAACAAGAATAATAATGGAATATAGTACATATTAGATATCCTAGTGTTTCGAACATCACGATATAACACAAATAAAGAAAACCACATAGATAAATCAATCTCACGATAAAATAAGATAAGAAATGGACAACTAACATAAGAATTATCGATAAATATAAATAGAGAAAATGTAAAAACATCCAAGATATTACCGGATAAAGATAAATAGAGAAAAATGGAATATTATCCAAGATATAATCAAATACACCAAAACACAACCCTACTCCATGGAGCTAAACCCAGACAGATATCGAGAGAATGACTTGCAAAATCTATTAGTACCACGGCTGCCCAACCAACTATTACGCGGTCACACGTTGCGTCAATAGCCTACGACACTTGGGAATCCACCATCCAGGCGTAGTATAGTTCACGGTCTCTCGTTGTGGCACTATAGGCAATGTACTACTAGACTTTACAAACCTCGATTAAATATAGTGAATGTCGAGTACATTAGTGTGCTATCGGTTTACCACGGCCCAAATGGAGCTACCAACTCATCCACATGTGGGATCCCGTACACTAAAGTCTCCAAGTTCATTAGAACAATGAACCCCACTACGTTTATCGCATCGACAACACGATGTGATTCGTCCTCACAACCAAAACACCAAAAATTGGTATAAAGACAAAACATAATTCCAAATATATGAAATTACGAAAATGCCCTCAAGATAAAAATATGCCCTCAATGGCGTAAAGCTCAGCGGGTTCACTTTTTCCCGACAAATAAAATAACCTCAAAAGCCTCAGATGGGTTCACATTTTCCCGACAAATAAAAATAAATATAGTAACGGTCAATCGCGTAGAAATTTTATCGCGTTTTTGAAATCTCGTCGTTTTTACAAACGTTTAAAAATCGGGTAAAGATATTTTTCTGTTTTTAAAATCGCGTAGCATTTTTAATACGTTTTCTCAATCGCATAGGACTTTTAAATCATTTTCTTATTTGAATGCCCTTAAAATTACTGTTTAAACAGATAGAAATAGTACTTAATACATTTAAACTACGTTGAATAATTTTTCATACCGCATACTGTCATTAGGATATTATTACTATCTTATAGGTTCATTTTTACTAAAAATTGACAGTATTTTGTCTATAAACTTATAATAATGGTTTTCTAAATTTTTCCATAAAATTTCTATTTACCTAATTTTTAACCATTTCATTGAATTCTTTTTGAAATCTCTAACATGCTTCAAAACCAAAAGTGAGCTATATGTTAGAAAATTTCTTAATATTATCAGTATTTCCTTCCTAATGATAAAATTATGAATTTTAACCCTTTAGACTTACTTCTAATCAATTGGTTCCTTCAAAAATCATTATAGAAAATTTCTTCTTAACTTGTATTGTTTCTTTTTAATTGAAAAAGGTTTAGAATCAAGTTTTAAAAATCATGATTACCTATAGTGGCATGTTGGCCAAATTTCATAAAACTTTTGCATTTGATTTCCAAAATGTCTTTCACCTTTTAAATCATATCAAATGTATTATATTGTCTAAGTTCATTAAATCATTTTAAAAAAAATAGTTAACAATAGTCAATTTAATCCTTTAGGCATGTTGGCCCAAAATACTAAGTTTGTACCATTTGATTTCTAAATGCATTTTCTTTGATCAAATCAATTAGAAACTTTCTTGATTCTCCTAGGTTAATTAAGTTACACTTTAGGAAAAATCAAGAGAACATTTTGGTCCTCCAAACTTGTCATTGCCGTGAGCTATTGGATTGTGTTCTTTGGAACACTCATGCAATTTTACACATGTTATTCACATCCTATATTTTATCATACAATTCTAACACATGCTTTTATATCTCTAACACATGCAAAATATTTCTAACACATGCAAAATATTTCTAACACATAAAACCTAATTTAAAGCTTATAGACATACAATCAAAAGCTAATAGACATGCAAAATTATTACAATCACCAAACAAGAAAGCTACTAACACATAACACTTAAGCTACTAGCAACCACAAAAATTAACAAATACACATCAATAAACACACCACAACCGAATCCTTATGGATTCTACAAACAACCCATCTTCTTACCACCATCAAGGGATGATAAGAATTGTCTTCCTCTTACCTTAAATGAAGACAAAAGCTTGCTTTCACACCTCCTAGGTCACGGTTTTCACCACCAAAAATACCTAGAAATCTCAAACAAAATCTACATGTTACTAACCATGAAAAAGAAGCTAAACCATGGAAAAATCATGGCTTAGAACTTTGAAAAAGAAGAGAGAAAAGAAAAGCATGAAATTTCACCTTCTAGGTAAAACTTTCAAGGTTGGTTTCCAAGCCCTAGATGGAAGAATTTGAAGAAACTCCCAACTACAAAGGTTCTTAGAATGGTGTTTAGGTTAAGGAAACTTGGTTAGAAAAATTTTTGGATGGTTGGAGTGTTAGGAAACTAGCTTGGCCGAACGGAAGAAGGAAAATGGACAACAATGGTGGCTAGGGTTTTGATGAGAGAGAAGAGAGAAAAGTGATGAAGAAGAAAGTGATTTTTTTGGTCTCCTAAGGCCTCTTGGCCGTAGCACTAAGTGAGGTGCAAGGTGGGCACCTTGCTTAGCTTCATCCAAGCCATTGGATGAATCAAAGGCCAAGATCAAGCCTTGGTGAGCAAGCTTGATTCCCATTGGTTGGTTCCCGGTGACTCACATGCTGAGTCACACAGCGTATTAAATGCTCTCACGTGAGTCACTAGTGAGTCGGCTGTTCTGAAAGTTCTACACTTACGGTGATTAATTAAGCTACCGATCTAACCGTTCGGCTAATTGTGGGTCCCGCAAAATATTTCCTGTCCATCATCACTAAAACATACCTTGACTAATAAAATAATATTATAATAATATAAAATTATTTTATTTGACAGTTAAATCCTAAAAATTAAAAGATTATTTTTAGTCTCATTCAGAATCGGGTTAAGTAAGATCCCCCATTCTAAATAATAAAATAAGATTTTCCCCGGCCCGAAAAATATTATTTTCCTGCCTCGAGCAAATCACACAAAAAGTCCATATAAAATCACGTAACGTATTTTCGTGCATTAAATCAAGAAGAAAACAATTAAAAACAGACAAAAAAAATAAAAAAAAGACGTTCGGGACGTAACGGTCATTTTCCCATTTTTTCCCACAACGTAGGTAATCATTCAAAACGTTCAAATAAAATATCCAGCAAGATTATATAGCTGTATATCTTTCGAAAAAAATTAATACAAGAGCTTCGTAAAAATTTTTATTTTACTGTCTCGAAGCAAACTACGTAAAACGATCAAATAAAATTTGAACCTCAGTATTATCGTAGTTGTTTTCATACAAAAATCGAGAACGTAGAAAAATAGGGACACAACGGTCATTCATACAAAAGCATGAAAAACGTAAAAACAAGACATTCGAATATTTTCTAAAAATTGGGGCGTTACAACTCTCCCCAACAAATAAAAATTTCGTCCTCGAAATTCGATGTTCATCCAAATAAATGAGGATACCGATCCTTCATTTTATCTTCTAGTTCCCAAGTAGCCTCACCCGTCACATCATTCCATATAACCTTCACCACTCGATCATCTTCCTCGAAGTCGCTTTACCTTTCTGTCCTCTATCCGATGTAAAGTTTCGTAAGTCAAATTCTCCTTTAATTGCACATCATCCGGTTGTATAACATGTGTCGGATCCGGTATATACTTCCAGAATCGAGACACATGAAACACGTCATGCAAATTGGATAGAAAAGGCGGCAAAGCAATCTGATATGCTACAGACCAATACGTCGGATAATCTGATATGGTCCAATGAATTTAGGAGTAAGCTTCTTCGACTTAATCACTCTTCCGACACTAGTCGTAGGAGTAACTCTCAGAAACACATGCTCACCCTCCTCAAACTCAAGAGGTCGTCTTCGTTTATCCGCGTAACTCTTTTGTCTCTGCTTCGTCGTCCTCATCTTTTCTTGTATCATCTTGACTTTATCCGTAGTTTGTTGTACAAGCTCCTGGTCCAACAATCATACTTTCCCCATCTTGATACCAACATAGTGGCGTTCGACATCGTCTTCCATACAATGCCTCATAAGGTGCCATTCCGATGCTTGCGTGAAAACTATTGTTGTAGGTGAATTCTATCAAAGATAAAAATTCATCCCAACTTCCCCGTTGTTCTAAAACACAAGCCCGCAACAAATCCTCCAAGGATCAGATAGTTCTCTCTCGTCTCGACCGTCACTGCATGGATGATACGCCGAACTCGCCGTAACTTAGTTCCCATAGCTTCTTGTAGACTTCGCCAAAATCTTGACGTAAACCTCGGATCACGATCGAAACTATACATGTAGGCACTCCATGTAATCGACAATCTCGGCCGATGTACAACTCAGGTTAATCTTTCCAATGAATATTTAATATTGATTGGTAAGAAATGAGCCGATTTCGTAAGTCTATCAACTATAACCCATATTGCATCATGACCTCTCCTTGTCTTTGGCAAACCAGTAACGAAATCCATAGAAATGCTGTCCCATTTCCATTCTGGAATCGATAATGGTTGCAACATCCCAGCTGGTCTTTGGTGTTCAACTTTCGACTTTTGACAAACTAGGCAAGTTGACACGCATCTAACCACATCACCCTTCATTCCATGCCACCAGAATAACTTCTTCAAGTCTTGATACATCTTTGTTATACCTGGATGCATACTCAATAGACTAGTATGGGCATGTTTCACAATATATCTTCTCGCCTCGGCTACGAGGAACACAGACTCTACCCCGAAATCTCGAATCCCATCAGTTCCTTCTTTGAACTCTAGTGCCTCGCCTTGTTTCATTTGCTCCTTTATTCCTTGCAAAAATTTATCGGCATTTTGCTTTTCCTTTATGTCTTCCATCAACTCACTCGAGATAGTAACCATGCTAATACGATCTTCCCCGGTTTCAACTCAACAAATGACCACTCATCTCTAAACTGTTCAATGAGCTCCTTTTCTTTAATCATTAGCGCGAAACACTAATAATCTTCCCGCTGCTCAAGCATCGGCCACGACATTCGCCTTACCAGGGTGGTACAAAAGCTGAAAATCGTAATCGTTCAGAAATTCTAACCATCTTCGCTGTCTCATATTCAGCTCCTTCTGGTCGTATAAGTACTTCAAACTCTTGTGATCACTGAAGATGTTGAACGTTGCTCCATAGAGAAAGTGTCTCCATATCTTCAAAGCAAAAACTACCGCAGCCAATTCCAAATCATGCGTAGGATAATTCTTCTCATGAACCTTCAATTGTCGAGAAGCATACGCCACCACATTCCGGTCTTGCATCAACACGCATCCTAGTCCTTGATAAGAAGCGTCACAATACACATCGAAAGATTTTGTCGAATCTGGTAGGATCAACACCGGCGCAGTTGTTAACCTCTTCTTCAACTCTTGAAAACTAGCTTCACGCTCTTCCGTCCATTCAAAAGCTTGACTTTTCTCGTCAGTTGTGTAAGTGGTCCAGCAATCTTGGAAAAACCTTCGATAAATCTCGATAATAACCAAAGAAGTCCAACAAAACTTCGAACTTCTGTTACTGTCTTAGGTCTCTCCCACTGTAAAACAGTCTCCACTTTCGATGGGTCCACCGCAATACCTTCTTTAGAAATTACGTGACCAAGAAATTGAACTTCTTCCAACCAGAACTCACACTTAGACAACTTCGCATACAACTGCTTCTCCCTCAAAATCTAAAGAATAACACTCAGATGTTCAGCATGCTCTTCCTTCGATCTAGAATAGATCAGAATGTCATCGATAAAGACAACGACAAATCTGTCTAGATACGGACGAAATATCCTGTTCATATAATCCATAAATATGGCAGGAGCATTCGTCACCCCGAATGGCATTACCTGATACTCATAATGTCCATAACGAGTTCGAAAAGCAGTTTTCGGCACATCTTCCCCTTTTACACGAATCTGGTGATAGCCTGATCGCAGATCTATCTTGGAAAATATCACAGCTCCTCTCAATTGATCCATCAAATCGTCGATTCTTGGAAGCGGATATTTATTCTTGATAGTCACCTTATTCAATTGCCGATAGTCTACACAAAGTCGTGATGTTCCATCCTTCTTCTTGACCAAAAGTACTGGTGCACCCCATGGGGAAACGCTAGGTCGTACAAATTCTTTCTCCAACAGCTCCACCAATTGCTTTTTCAGCTCCTCCAACTCTACTGGCGACATACGATATGGTGCAATTGAGATAGGACCTGTTCCCGGTACTAAATCAATTGAGAACTCGATCTCCCGCTCAGGCGGTAAACCAGGTACATCTTCAGGAAAAACATCCGGAAAATCGTTGACAACAGGAATAGTATTCACATCCTTCTCATTCTTAACTTCTAGAGAAGACAATACCGTATATCCCTGCGCTCCATTTCTCAACAAAGACTTGACCTTAACAGCGCTTAAGAATCCAGACTCTTCTTCCTTAGGAAAAACTATAGTTTTCTTTGCAGAATCTATAAGGATATGGTTAGAACATAACCAGTCCATCCCTAAGATTACATCTATCTCAATGAGAGGTAAACAAATCAAATCGACCAAAAACAAACGGCCCTTCACAACAATAGGACAATCCAAACAGATCTCAGAAGTAACTACAGGTTTAGCAGTTGGCGTAGATACATTCAACATAACATTCAGAGAAGATATGGGCAACTTCAACCTTTCTACACAATCATATGCAATAAACGAGTGTGTAGCACCCGAGTCATACAATACAGTCAGAAGGTTACCTCCAATGTCTCCTTCTCCTTGAATAAGGTCATCAGACTTAGAAATCTCAGATCCCATCATTGTATACACTCGTCCTCCAGATCTCGGTTGAGTACTTCCGATTTCTTCGCGATTAGCTTTAACATACCGAACAACGGTTTTCTCTCCTACTGTGGACAATCCTTTGATATGTGCCCGTGTTGCTTACAATTAAAACAAACCGTACTTTTAATCGTACACTCGGGAGAAATATGACCTTTCTTCCCGCACTTAAAACATGTTGGCGTAAACGCCACCCTCTCATCCAGCTCCACTACCACTTGCACTTCCACTAACGGATGGTCGTTGAGATTGACTTCCTGTTGGCTCGGTATACGGCTTACGCTGAAACCGATTTGCATTACCACCTCCACCTCTCTCGGAACCTTGTCGGTCCAAAATTCCGATTCCTTTGATCTCTAGATGGCTCCAACTCCTCAAGTCGAGCACAAGCATCCACCAAAGCATGAAAATGAGTCATCCTCAAAGATACCACTCCTCGTTTCGTTCCACCCTTAAACCTGATTCAAATTTCCTGCATCTCCACACATCATCTTGTCGTGTCTCGAGCATAATCTGAGAATTGAGACAAATTCTCAAATTTTGTGGCATACTCATTCACCGTCGTATTCCCTGTCGCAAACCAAGAAATTCCATTTCCTTGGCATGCCTAGCACTTGCAGAAAATATTTATCCGAAAAGTATTAGAAAACACTTCCCGGTGTAATCTCGGTTCCTTCACTTGCAACACTTGGCGGATTCCTCTCCACCAATGTTCTCAGCATCTCCTCTCAAAGATGAAGACAAAGATAAGTTACTTTCTTTTCATCCGTGCATCTCATCCCCTCAAAGATTCTCTCTAAATCTTGCATCCACCGACTCGCTTTCTCCGGATCCACCTCGCCTCTAAATTGTGGCGGATTATGGCGCCTAAATTCGATAAATTTAGGGCATCACCGTAGCATCTTCTTTGTTGAGTCGCTTCTCAAATTTTGTCGAGTAATCACTTCACCATCCGCCGCATAGCCTCAAGAAGAACCAACATCGGGTCCTCATCACGATTTACGTTAGCACGTCCTCTACCTCTACCAGCCATCTTCTTTCTTCAAACATAACAAAACAAAGTTAGATACATCCTTCTAGATATTTCCGAAAGGATATAAATCACAAAGATCACAGAGAATCACACAAAGACAAACAAAAACAGACCCAACCACAACCCCAAAAGACTCTAAACTTGGGCTCGATACCAACTAATGTAACACCCCTTTGGAGGATGTCACACATAAAAGAAAATAAAAGAAATAGAAATAAAATCTACCCAAGTTGCGGAACATTTGTTAAATATTATTACGGGTTGTAAAATAATTCCCGATAGATTTAAATATGTAATAAAAATATAATGCGAAAAATACGAAATAAAAAAAAACATCATCATCACCGATAATATACATATGATTAAGTTATAAGCTGTACAAATAATTTACAACTAAGACTACAAATATTTAAACAAAAACAGAAAAGAAAGCAATAAAAGAGTTAATATATACAAACATACGCTGACGCGCCCAAAAAAAACATCATGGTTATCTAATCCTCAGATGGATCACTCTCAGTCTGAAAATGATCATCGGGAGATAGATATCCCGGATGTCTCGACACACGGCGATAACGGGATCGCGCAGTCGATACGATGCTTATCTCACTAGGCTCAGGGTTTTCAGCACCCCAATAACGCCTAATGGATAAGGGTAACTCTAAGTGCAGAAATAACGTCGTCGTCACAATCGGATCTCCATCAAACTGATGACGTAGAATCACGGTCATACGTCCAGCGTAGGTAACAGAAGCACGATCTCCTCGTAAATGCCAAGCCAGATCACCTCCATGAAATATCAGCTCTATGAATCCCAAAAATCCTGGCGTAGCCATCCCACACAATCAATCAAGAGGATATGGATGATCGGATGGTTCTTGATCGTAAAACTGATCGTCGGCTTGCTGACCTTCCTCTTCCTCAGGGTACACGATCTCAAGAGGTTGTTCCTCTTCTTCCTCTTCAAACTCTTTACCGTATAAAATAAATAGACAAGAGACACATACAATAAAGAGGTAAGACAACATAAAATCATCACAACATGGCCAATAAGAAGACGACAAATAACAACTATACAGTTCATACAATACAAAAAAACTATAACAGTAATAATAATGGAATATAGTACATATTAGATATCCTAGTGTTTCAGAACATCACAGATATAACACAAATAAAGAAAACCACATAGATAAATCAATCTCACGGATAAAATAAGATAAGAAATGGACAACTAACATAAGAATTATCGATAAATATAAATAGAGAAAATGTAAAAACATCCAAGATATTACCAGATAAAGATAAATAGAGAAAAATGGAATATTATCCAAGATATAATCAAATACACCAAAACACAACCCTACTCCATGGAGCTAAACCCAGACAGATATCAGAGAGAATGACTTGCAAAATCTATTAGTACCACGGCTGCCCAACCAACTATTACGCGGTCACACGTTGCGTCAATAGCCTACGACACTGGAATCCACCATCCAGCGTAGTATAGTTCACGGTCTCCGTTGTGGCACTATAGGCAATGTACTACTAGACTTTACAAACCTCGATTAAATATAGTGAATGTCGAGTACATTAGTGTGCTATCGGTTTACCACGGCCCAATGGAGCTACCAAACTGTCCACATGTGGGATCCCGTACACTAAAGTCTCCAAGTTCATTAGAACAATGAACCCCACTACGTTTATCGCATCGACAACACGATGTGATTCGTCTCGTCAACCAAAACACCAAAAATTGGTATAAAGACAAAACATAATTCCAAATATATGAAATTACGAAAATGCCCTCAAGATAAAAATATGCCCTCAATGGCGAAAGCTTCATGCGGTTCACTTTTTCCCGACAGCAAAATAACCTCAAAAGCCTGTATGGGTTCACATTTTTCCGACAGCGAAAAATAAATATAGTAACGGTCAATCGCGTAGAAATTTTATCGCGTTTTTGAAATCTCGTCGTTTTTACAAACGTTTAAAAATCGGGTAAAGATATTTTTCTGTTTTTAAAATCGCGTAGCATTTTTAATACGTTTTCTCAATCGCGTAGGACTTTTAAATCATTTTCTTATTTGAATGCCCTTAAAATTACTATTTAAACAGATAGAAATAGTACTTAATACATTTAAACTACGTTGAATAATTTTTCATACCGCATACTGTCATTAGGATATTGTTACTATCTTATAGGTTCATTTTTACTAAAAATTGACAGTATTTTGTCTATAAACTTATAATAATGGTTTTCTAAATTTTTCCATAAAATTTCTATTTACCTAATTTTTAACCATTTCATTGAATTCTTTTTGAAATCTCTAACATGCTTCAAAACCAAAAGTGAGCTATATGTTAGAAAATTTCTTAATATTATCAGTATTTCCTTCCTAATGATAAAATTATGAATTTTAACCCTTTAGACTTACTTCTAATCAATTGGTTCCTTCAAAAATCATTATAGAAAATTTCTTCTTAACTTGTATTGTTTCTTTTAATTGAAAAAGGTTTAGAATCAAGTTTTAAAAATCATGATTACCTATAGTGGCATGTTGGCCAAATTTCATAAAACTTTTGCATTTGATTTCCAAAATGTCTTTCACCTTTTAAATCATATCAAATGTATTATATTGTCTAAGTTCATTAAATCATTTAAAAAAAATAGTTAACAATAGTCAATTTAATCCTTTAGGCATGTTGGCCCAAAATACTAAGTTTGTACCATTTGATTTCTAAATGCATTTTCTTTGATCAAATCAATTAGAAACTTTCTTGATTCTCCTAGGTTAATTAAGTTACACTTTAGGAAAAATCAAGAGAACATTTTGGTCCTCCAAACTTGTCATTGCCGTGAGCTATTGGATTGTGTTCTTTGGAACACTCATGCAATTTTACACATGTTATTCACATCCTATATTTTATCATACAATTCTAACACATGCTTTTATATCTCTAACACATGCAAAATATTTCTAACACATGCAAAATATTTCTAACACATAAAACCTAATTTAAAGCTTATAGACATACAATCAAAAGCTAATAGACATGCAAAATTATTACAATCACCAAACAAGAAAGCTACTAACACATAACACTTAAGCTACTAGCAACCACAAAAATTAACAAATACACATCAATAAACACACCACAACCGAATCCTTATGGATTCTACAAACAACCCATCTTCTTACCACCATCAAGGGATGATAAGAATTGTCTTCCTCTTACCTTAAATGAAGACAAAAGCTTGCTTTCACACCTCCTAGGTCACGGTTTTCACCACCAAAAATACCTAGAAATCTCAAACAAAATCTACATGTTACTAACCATGAAAAAAAGCTAAACCATGGAAAAATCATGGCTTAGAACTTTGAAAAAGAAGAGAGAAAAGAAAAGCATGAAATTTCACCTTCTAGGTAAAACTTTCAAGGTTGGTTTCAAGCCCTAGATGGAAGAATTTGAAGAAACTCCCAACTACAAAGGTTCTTAGAATGGTGTTTAGGTTAAGGAAACTTGGTTAGAAAAAATTTTGGATGGTTGGAGTGTTAGGAAACTAGCTTGGCCGAACGGAAGAAGGAAAATGGACAACAATGGTGGCTAGGGTTTTGATGAGAGAGAAGAGAGAAAAGTGATGAAGAAGAAAGTGATTTTTTTGGTCTCCTAAGGCCTCTTGGCCGTAGCACTAAGTGAGGTGCAAGGTGGGCACCTTGCTTAGCTTCATCCAAGCCATTGGATGAATCAAAGGCCAAGATCAAGCCTTGGTGAGCAAGCTTGATTCCCATTGGTTGGTTCCCTATGACTCACATGCTTTGAGTCACACAACAGATTAAATGCTCTCGAGTCACTAGTGAGTCACTGTTCTGAAAGTTCTACACTTACGGTGATTAATTAAGCTACCGATCTAACCGTTTCTAATTGTGGGTCCCGCAAAATATTTCCTGGGTCCACTTGTCACTAAAACATACTTGACTAATAAAATAATATTATAATAATATAAAATTATTTTATTTGTGATTAAATCCTAAAAATTAAAAGATTATTTTTAGTCTCATTCAGAATCGGGTTAAGTAAGATCCCCTAATTCTAAATAATAAAATAAGATTTTCCCCAGGCCCGAAAAATATTATTTTCCTTCCTCGAGCAAATCACACAAAAAGTCCATATAAAATCACAGACAAGTATTTTCGGGCATTAAATCAAGAAGAAAACAATTAAAAACAGACAAAAACAAATAAAAACAAGTACGTTCGGGACGTAACGGTCATTTTCCCGTTTTTTCCCACAACGTAGGTAATCATTCAAAACGTTCAAATAAAATATCCAGCAGTATTATATAGCTGTATATCTTTCAGAAAAATTAATACAGTAGCTCGAAAAATTTTTATTTTACCGTCTCAAGCAAACTACGTAAAACGATCAAATAAAATTTGAACCTGTATTATCGTAGTTGTTTTCATACAAAAATCGAGAACAGAAAAATAGGGACACAACGGTCATTCATACAAAAGCATGAAAAACAGAAAACAGTACATTCAGAATATTTTCTAAAAATTGGGGCGTTACAACTCTCCCCAACAAATAAAAATTTCGTCCTCGAAATTCGATGTTCATCCAAATAAATGAGGATACTGATCCTTCATTTTATCTTCTAGTTCCCAAGTAGCCTCACCCGTCACATCATTCCATATAACCTTCACCAGCTCGATCATCTTCCCTCGAAGCTGCTTTACCTTTCTGTCCTCTATCCAGACAGGTAAAGTTTCGTAAGTCAAATTCTCCTTTAATTGCACATCATCTGGTTGTATAACATGTGTCGGATCTGGTATATACTTCCGTAACTGAGACACATGAAACACGTCATGCAAATTGGATAGAAAAGGCGGCAAAGCAATCTGATATGCTACAGGACCAATACGTCGGATAATCTGATATGGTCCAATGAATTTAGGAGTAAGCTTCTTCGACTTAATCACTCTTCCGACACCAGTCGTAGGAGTAACTCTCAGAAACACATGCTCACCCTCCTCAAACTCAAGAGGTCGTCTTCGTTTATCCGCGTAACTCTTTTGTCTGCTTTGCGTCGTCCTCATCTTTTCTTGTATCATCTTGACTTTATCCGTAGTTTGTTGTACAAGCTCCGGTCCAACAGTCATACTTTCCCCATCTTGATACCAGCATAGTGGCGTTCGACATCGTCTTCCATACAATGCCTCATAAGGTGCCATTCCGATGCTTGCGTGAAAACTATTGTTGTAGGTGAATTCTATCAAAGATAAAAATTCATCCCAACTTCCCCGTTGTTCTAAAACACAAGCCCGCAACAAATCCTCCAAGGATTGTATAGTTCTCTCTCGTCTGACCGTCGATGCGGATGATACGCCGAACTCGGTCGTAACTTAGTTCCCATAGCTTCTTGTAGACTTCGCCAAAATCTTGACGTAAACCTCGGATCACGATCAGAAACTATACATGTAGGCACTCCATGTAATCTGACAATCTCGCTGATGTTCAACTGGGTTAATCTTTCCAATGAATATTTAATATTGATTGGTAAGAAATGAGCTGATTTCGTAAGTCTATCAACTATAACCCATATTGCATCATGACCTCTCCTTGTCTTTGGCAAACCAGTAACGAAATCCATAGAAATGCTGTCCCATTTCCATTCTGGAATCGATAATGGTTGCAACATCCCAGCTGGTCTTTGGTGTTCAACTTTCGACTTTTGACAAACTAGGCAAGTTGACACGCATCTAACCACATCACCCTTCATTCCATGCCACCAGAATAACTTCTTCAAGTCTTGATACATCTTTGTTATACCTGGATGCATACTCAATAGACTAGTATGGGCATGTTTCACAATATATCTTCTCAGTTCTCGGTTACGAGGAACACAGACTCTACCCCGAAATCTCAGAATCCCATCGTTCCTTCTTTGAACTCTAGTGCCTCGCCTTGTTTCATTTGCTCCTTTATTCCTTGCAAAAATTTATCGGCATTTTGCTTTTCCTTTATGTCTTCCATCAACTCACTCGAGATAGTAACCATGCTAATACAGATCTTCCCTGGTTTCAACTCAACAAATGACCACTCATCTCTAAATTGTTCAATGAGCTCCTTTTCTTTAATCATTAGCGCGAAACACTAATAATCTTCCTGCTCAAGGCATTGGCCACGACATTCGCCTTACCGGGGGTGGTACAAAAGCTGAAAATCGTAATCGTTCGAAATTCTAACCATCTTCGCTTGTCTCATATTCAGCTCCTTCAGTCGTATAAGTACTTCAAACTCTTGTGATCACTGAAGATGTTGAACGTTGCTCCATAGAGAAAGTGTCTCCATATCTTCAAAGCAAAAACTACCGCAGCCAATTCCAAATCATGCGTAGGATAATTCTTCTCATGAACCTTCAATTGTCGAGAAGCATACGCCACCACATTCCGGTCTTGCATCAACACGCATCCTAGTCCTTGATAAGAAGCGTCACAATACACATCGAAAGATTTTGTCGAATCTGGTAGGATCAACACCGGCGCAGTTGTTAACCTCTTCTTCAACTCTTGAAAACTAGCTTCACGCTCTTCCGTCCATTCAAAAGCTTGACTTTTCTCGTCAGTTGTGTAAGTGGTCCAGCAATCTTGGAAAAACCTTCGATAAATCTCCGATAATAACCAGCAAGTCCAACAAAACTTCGAACTTCTGTTACTGTCTTAGGTCTCTCCCACTGTAAAACAGTCTCCACTTTCGATGGGTCCACCGCAATACCTTCTTTAGAAATTACGTGACCAAGAAATTGAACTTCTTCCAACCAGAACTCACACTTAGACAACTTCGCATACAACTGCTTCTCCCTCAAAATCTGAAGAACAACACTCAGATGTTCAGCATGCTCTTCCTTCGATCTAGAATAGATCAGAATGTCATCGATAAAGACAACGACAAATCTGTCTAGATACGGACGAAATATCCTGTTCATATAATCCATAAATATGGCAGGAGCATTCGTCACCCCGAATGGCATTACCTGATACTCATAATGTCCATAACGAGTTCGAAAAGCAGTTTTCGGCACATCTTCCCCTTTTACACGAATCTGGTGATAGCCTGATCGCAGATCTATCTTGGAAAATATCACAGCTCTCTCAATTGATCCATCAAATCGTCGATTCTTGGAAGCGGATATTTATTCTTGATAGTCACCTTATTCAATTGCCGATAGTCTACACGAAGTCGTGATGTTCCATCCTTCTTCTTGACCAAAAGTACTGGTGCACCCCATGGGGAAACGCTAGGTCGTACAAATTCTTTCTCCAACAGTTCCACCAATTGCTTTTTCAGCTCCTCCAACTCTACGGCGACATACGATATGGTGCAATTGAGATAGGACATATTCCCTGTACTAAATCAATTGAGAACTCGATCTCCCGCTCGGGCGGTAAACCAGGTACATCTTCAGGAAAAACATCCGGAAAATCGTTGACAACAGGAATAGTATTCACATCCTTCTCATTCTTAACTTCTAGAGAAAACAATACCAGATATCCCTGCGCTCCATTTCTCAACAAAGACTTGACCTTAACAGCAGTTAAGAATCCAGACTCTTCTTCCTTAGGAAAAACTATAGTTTTCTTTGCAGAATCTATAAGGATATGGTTAGAACATAACCAGTCCATCCCTAAGATTACATCTATCTCAATGAGAGGTAAACAAATCAAATCGACCAAAAACAAACGGCCCTTCACAACAATAGGACAATCCAAACAGATCTCAGAAGTAACTACAGGTTTAGCAGTTGGCGTAGATACATTCAACATAACATTCAGAGAAGATATGGGCAACTTCAACCTTTCTACACAATCATATGCAATAAACGAGTGTGTAGCACCCGAGTCATACAATACAGTCAGAAGGTTACCTCCAATGTCTCCTTCTCCTTGAATAAGGTCATCAGACTTAGAAATCTCAGATCCCATCATTGTATACACTCGTCCTCCAGATCTCGGTTGAGTACTTCCAGATTTCTGCTGATTAGCTTTAACATACCGAACAACAGGTTTTCTCTCCGGCTGTGGACAATCCTTTGATATGTGCCCAGGTTGCTTACAATTGAAACAAACTGTACCTTTAACTGTACACTCGGGAGAAATATGACCTTTCTTCCCGCACTTAAAACATGTTGGCGTAAACGCCACCCTCTGTCCAGCTCCACTACCACTTGCACTTCCACTAACAGATGGTCGTTGAGATTGACTTCCGTTGGCTTTGGTATACGGCTTACGCCGAAACCGATTTGCATTACCACCTCCACCTCTCTCGGAACCTTGTCGGTCCAAAATTCCGATTCCTTTGATCTCTAGATGGCTCCAACTCCTCAAGTCGAGCACAAGCATCCACCAAAGCATGAAAATGAGTCATCCTCAAAGATACCACTCCTCGTTTCAGTTCCACCCTTAAACCTGATTCAAATTTCCTGCATCTCCACACATCATCTTGTCGTGTCTGAGCATAATCTGAGAATTGAGACAAATTCTCAAATTTTGTGGCATACTCATTCACCGTCGTATTCCCCTGTCGCAAACCAAGAAATTCCATTTCCTTGGCATGCCTAGCACTTGCAGGAAAATATTTATCCAGAAAAGTATTAGAAAACACTTCCCAGGTAATCTCAGTTCCTTCAGCTTGCAACACTTGGCGGATTCCTCTCCACCAATGTTCTGCATCTCCTCTCAGCATGAAGACAGCATAAGTTACTTTCTTTTCATCTGTGCATCTCATCCCCTCAAAGATTCTCTCTAAATCTTGCATCCACTGACTCGCTTTCTCCGGATCCACCTCGCCTCTAAATTGTGGCGGATTATGGCGCCTAAATTCAGATAAATTTAGGGCATCACCGTAGCATCTTCTTTGTTGAGTCAGCTTTGCTCTCAAATTTTGCTGAGTAATCACTTCACCATCTGCCGCATAGCCTCAGCAGCAACCAACATCGGGTCCTCATCACGATTTACGTTAGCACGTCCTCTACCTCTACCAGCCATCTTCTTTCTTCAAACATAACAAAACAAAGTTAGATACATCCTTCTAGATATTTCCGAAAGGATATAAATCACAAAGATCACAGAGAATCACACAGCACAAACAAAAACAGACCCAACCACAACCCCAAAAGACTCTAACTTGGGCTCTGATACCAACTAATGTAACACCCCTTTGGAGGATGTCACACATAAAAGAAAATAAAAGAAATAGAAATAAAATCTACCCAAGTTGCGGAACATTTGTTAAATATTATTACGGGTTGTAAAATAATTCCTGATAGACAGAAATATGTAATAAAAAGATAATGCGAAAAATACGAAATAAAAAAAAAACATCATCATCACTGATAATATACATATGATTAAGTTATAAGCTGTACAAATAATTTACAACTAAGACTACAAATATTTAAACAAAAACAGAAAAGAAAGCAATAAAAGAGTTAATATATACGTGACATACGGCCGACGCGCCCAAAAAAAAACATCATGGTTATCTAATCCTCGGATGGATCACTCTCAGTCGAAAATGATCATCGGGAGATAGATATCCCGGATGTCTCGACACACGGCGATAACGGGATCGCGCAGTCGATACGATGCTTATCTCACTAGGCTCAGGGTTTTCAGCACCCCAATAACGCCTAATGGATAAGGGTAACTCTAAGTGCAGAAATAACGTCGTCGTCACAATCGGATCTCCATCAAACTGATGACGTAGAATCACGGTCATACGTCCAGCGTAGGTAACAGAAGCACGATCTCCTCGTAAATGCCAAGCCAGATCACCTCCATGAAATATCAGCTCTATGAATCCCAAAAATCCTGGCGTAGCCATCCCACACAATCAATCAAGAGGATATGGATGATCGGATGGTTCTTGATCGTAAAACTGATCGTCGGCTTGCTGACCTTCCTCTTCCTCAGGGTACACGATCTCAAGAGGTTGTTCCTCTTCTTCCTCTTCAAACTCTTTACCGTATAAAATAAATAGACAAGAGACACATACAATAAAGAGGTAAGACAACATAAAATCATCACAACATGGCCAATAAGAAGACGACAGATAACAACTATACAGTTCATACAATACAAAAAAACTATAACAGTAATAATAATGGAATATAGTACATATTAGATATCCTAGTGTTTCGAACATCACAGATATAACACAAATAAAGAAAACCACATAGATAAATCAATCTCACAGATAAAATAAGATAAGAAATGGACAACTAACATAAGAATTATCAGATAAATATAAATAGAGAAAATGTAAAAACATCCAAGATATTACCAGATAAAGATAAATAGAGAAAAATGGAATATTATCCAAGATATAATCAAATACACCAAAACACAACCCTACTCCATGGAGCTAAACCCAAATAGATATCAGAGAGAATGACTTGCAAAATCTATTAGTACCACG
Source organism: Ormosia emarginata (assembly GCA_029884605.1). Taxonomy (NCBI): domain Eukaryota; kingdom Viridiplantae; phylum Streptophyta; class Magnoliopsida; order Fabales; family Fabaceae; genus Ormosia; species Ormosia emarginata. Next base: position 25,306,869 of record JAQQTP010000074.1, on the reverse strand, counting down.
GCTGCCCAACCAACTATTACGCGGTCACACGTTGCGTCAATAGCCTACGACACTGGGAATCCACCATCCAGGCGTAGTATAGTTCACGGTCTCCCGTTGTGGCACTATAGGCAATGTACTACTAGACTTTACAAACCTCGATTAAATATAGTGAATGTCGAGTACATTAGTGTGCTATCGGTTTACCACGGCCCAGCGGAGCTACCAACTGTCCACATGTGGGATCCCGTACACTAAAGTCTCCAAGTTCATTAGAACAATGAACCCCACTACGTTTATCGCATCGACAACACGATGTGATTCGTCTCGTCAACCAAAACACCAAAAATTGGTATAAAGACAAAACATAATTCCAAATATATGAAATTACGAAAATGCCCTCAAGATAAAAATATGCCCTCAATGGCAGAAAGCCTGTACAGGTTCACTTTTTCCCGACAGCAAAATAACCTCAAAAGCCTGTATAGGTTCACATTTTTCCGACAGCGAAAAATAAATATAGTAACGGTCAATCGCGTAGAAATTTTATCGCGTTTTTGAAATCTCGTCGTTTTTACAAACGTTTAAAAATCGGGTAAAGATATTTTTCTGTTTTTAAAATCGCGTAGCATTTTTAATACGTTTTCTCAATCGCGTAGGACTTTTAAATCATTTTCTTATTTGAATGCCCTTAAAATTACTATTTAAACAGATAGAAATAGTACTTAATACATTTAAACTACGTTGAATAATTTTTCATACCGCATCTTGTCATTAGGATATTGTTACTATCTTATAGGTTCATTTTTACTAAAAATTGACAAAGATTTTGTCTATAAACTTATAATAATGGTTTTCTAAATTTTTCCATAAAATTTCTATTTACCTAATTTTTAACCATTTCATTGAATTCTTTTTGAAATCTCTAACATGCTTCAAAACCAAAAGTGAGCTATATGTTAGAAAATTTCTTAATATTACTGTATTTCCTTCCTAATGATAAAATTATGAATTTTAACCCTTTAGACTTACTTCTAATCAATTGGTTCCTTCAAAAATCATTATAGAAAATTTCTTCTTAACTTGTATTGTTTCTTTTTAATTGAAAAAGGTTTAGAATCAAGTTTTAAAAATCATGATTACCTATAGTGGCATGTTGGCCAAATTTCATAAAACTTTTGCATTTGATTTCCAAAATGTCTTTCACCTTTTAAATCATATCAAATGTATTATATTGTCTAAGTTCATTAAATCATTTAAAAAAAAATAGTTAACAATAGTCAATTTAATCCTTTAGGCATGTTGGCCCAAAATACTAAGTTTGTACCATTTGATTTCTAAATGCATTTTCTTTGATCAAATCAATTAGAAACTTTCTTGATTCTCCTAGGTTAATTAAGTTACACTTTAGGAAAAATCAAGAGAACATTTTGGTCCTCCAAACTTGTCATTGCCGTGAGCTATTGGATTGTGTTCTTTGGAACACTCATGCAATTTTACACATGTTATTCACATCCTATATTTTATCATACAATTCTAACACATGCTTTTATATCTCTAACACATGCAAAATATTTCTAACACATGCAAAATATTTCTAACACATAAAACCTAATTTAAAGCTTATAGACATACAATCAAAAGCTAATAGACATGCAAAATTATTACAATCACCAAACAAGAAAGCTACTAACACATAACACTTAAGCTACTAGCAACCACAAAAATTAACAAATACACATCAATAAACACACCACAACCGAATCCTTATGGATTCTACAAACAACCCATCTTCTTACCACCATCAAGGGATGATAAGAATTGTCTTCCTCTTACCTTAAATGAAGACAAAAGCTTGCTTTCACACCTCCTAGGTCACGGTTTTCACCACCAAAAATACCTAGAAATCTCAAACAAAATCTACATGTTACTAACCATGAAAAAGAAGCTAAACCATGGAAAAATCATGGCTTAGAACTTTGAAAAAGAAGAGAGAAAAGAAAAGCATGAAATTTCACCTTCTAGGTAAAACTTTCAAGGTTGGTTTCCAAGCCCTAGATGGAAGAATTTGAAGAAACTCCCAACTACAAAGGTTCTTAGAATGGTGTTTAGGTTAAGGAAACTTGGTTAGAAAAAATTTTGGATGGTTGGAGTGTTAGGAAACTAGCTTGGCCGAACGGAAGAAGGAAAATGGACAACAATGGTGGCTAGGGTTTTGATGAGAGAGAAGAGAGAAAAGTGATGAAGAAGAAAGTGATTTTTTGGTCTCCTAAGGCCTCTTGGCCGTAGCACTAAGTGAGGTGCAAGGTGGGCACCTTGCTTAGCTTCATCCAAGCCATTGGATGAATCAAAGGCCAAGATCAAGCCTTGGTGAGCAAGCTTGATTCCCATTGGTTGGTTCCTAGGTGACTCACATCTTTGAGTCACACAACAGTATTAATGCTCTGTGAGTCACTAGTGAGTCACTGTTCTGGAAAGTTCTACAGCTTACGGTGATTAATTAAGCTACCGATCTAACCGTTCGGCTAATTGTGGGTCCCGCAAAATATTTCCGGGTCCACTGTCACTAAAACATACTGACTAATAAAATAATATTATAATAATATAAAATTATTTTATTTGTGATTAAATCCTAAAAATTAAAAGATTATTTTTAGTCTCATTCGAGAATCGGGTTAAGTAAGATCCCCTAATTCTAAATAATAAAATAAGATTTTCCCAGGCCAAAAAATATTATTTTCCCTTGCCTCGGAGCAAATCACACAAAAAGTCCATATAAAATCACAGACGGTATTTTCGGGCATTAAATCAAGAAGAAAACAATTAAAAGCAGACAAAACAATAAAAGCATCGTTCGGGACGTAACGGTCATTTTCCCGTTTTTTCCCACAACGTAGGTAATCATTCAAAACGTTCAAATAAAATATCCAGCAGTATTATATAGCTGTATATCTTTCAGAAAAATTAATACAGTAGCTCAGAAAAATTTTTATTTTACCGTCTCGAAGCAAACTACGTAAAACGATCAAATAAAATTTGAACCTGTATTATCGTAGTTGTTTTCATACAAAAATCGAGAACAGAAAAATAGGGACACAACAGTCATTCATACAAAAGCATGAAAAACAGAAAACAGTACATTCAGAATATTTTCTAAAAATTGGGGCGTTACAACTCTCCCCAACAAATAAAAATTTCGTCCTCGAAATTCGATGTTCATCCAAATAAATGAGGATACTGATCCTTCATTTTATCTTCTAGTTCCCAAGTAGCCTCACCCGTCACATCATTCCATATAACCTTCACCAGCTCGATCATCTTCCCTCGAAGGCTGCTTTACCTTTTACCTTCGTCCTCTATCCGACGGGTAAAGTTTCGTAAGTCAAATTCTCCTTTAATTGCACATCATCCGGTTGTATAACATGTGTCGGATCTGGTATATACTTCCGTAATCGAGACACATGAAACACGTCATGCAAATTGGATAGAAAAGGCGGCAAAGCAATCGATATGCTACAGGACCAATACGTCGGATAATCTGATATGGTCCAATGAATTTAGGAGTAAGCTTCTTCGACTTAATCACTCTTCCGACACCAGTCGTAGGAGTAACTCTCAGAAACACATGCTCACCCTCCTCAAACTCAAGAGGTCGTCTTCGTTTATCCGCGTAACTCTTTTGTCTGCTTTGCGTCGTCCTCATCTTTTCTTGTATCATCTTGACTTTATCCGTAGTTTGTTGTACAAGCTCCGGTCCAACAGTCATACTTTCCCCATCTTGATACCAGCATAGTGGCGTTCGACATCGTCTTCCATACAATGCCTCATAAGGTGCCATTCCGATGCTTGCGTGAAAACTATTGTTGTAGGTGAATTCTATCAAAGATAAAAATTCATCCCAACTTCCCCGTTGTTCTAAAACACAAGCCCGCAACAAATCCTCCAAGGACTGTATAGTTCTCTCTGTCTGACCGTCAGTCTGCGGATGATACGCTGAACTCAGTCGTAACTTAGTTCCCATAGCTTCTTGTAGACTTCGCCAAAATCTTGACGTAAACCTCGGATCACGATCAGAAACTATACATGTAGGCACTCCATGTAATCTGACAATCTCGCTGATGTACAAGCTGGGTTAATCTTTCCAATGAATATTTAATATTGATTGGTAAGAAATGAGTGATTTCGTAAGTCTATCAACTATAACCCATATTGCATCATGACCTCTCCTTGTCTTTGGCAAACCAAGAACGAAATCCATAGAAATGCTGTCCCATTTCCATTCTCGGAATCGATAATGGTTGCAACATCCCAATGGTCTTTGGTGTTCAACTTTCGACTTTTGACAAACTAGGCAAGTTGACACGCATCTAACCACATCACCCTTCATTCCATGCCACCGAGAATAACTTCTTCAAGTCTTGATACATCTTTGTTATACCTGGATGCATACTCAATAGACTAGTATGGGCATGTTTCACAATATATCTTCTCAGTTCTCGGTTCACGAGGAACACGAGACTCTACCCCGAAATCTCAGAATCCCATCAGTTCCTTCTTTGAACTCTAGTGCCTCGCCTTGTTTCATTTGCTCCTTTATTCCTTGCAAAAATTTATCGGCATTTTGCTTTTCCTTTATGTCTTCCATCAACTCACTCGAGATAGTAACCATGCTAATACAGATCTTCCCTGGTTTCAACTCAACAAATGACCACTCATCTCTAAATTGTTCAATGAGCTCCTTTTCTTTAATCATTAGCGCAGAAACACTAATAATCTTCCTGCTCAAGGCATCGGCCACGACATTCGCCTTACCAGGGTGGTACAAAAGCTGAAAATCGTAATCGTTCAGAAATTCTAACCATCTTCGCTGTCTCATATTCAGCTCCTTCTGGTCGTATAAGTACTTCAAACTCTTGTGATCACTGAAGATGTTGAACGTTGCTCCATAGAGAAAGTGTCTCCATATCTTCAAAGCAAAAACTACCGCAGCCAATTCCAAATCATGCGTAGGATAATTCTTCTCATGAACCTTCAATTGTCGAGAAGCATACGCCACCACATTCCGGTCTTGCATCAACACGCATCCTAGTCCTTGATAAGAAGCGTCACAATACACATCGAAAGATTTCGTCGAATCTGGTAGGATCAACACCGGCGCAGTTGTTAACCTCTTCTTCAACTCTTGAAAACTAGCTTCACGCTCTTCCGTCCATTCAAAAGCTTGACTTTTCTCGTCAGTTGTGTAAGTGGTCCAGCAATCTTGGAAAAACCTTCGATAAATCTCCGATAATAACCAAAGAAGTCCAACAAAACTTCGAACTTCACATTCTTGTCTTAGGTCTCTCCCACTTTGTAAAACAGGTCTCCACTTTCGATGGGTCCACCGCAATACCTTCTTTAGAAATTACGTGACCAAGAAATTGAACTTCTTCCAACCAGAACTCACACTTAGACAACTTCGCATACAACTAACCGCTTCTCCCTCAAAATCGAAGAATAACACTCGGATGTTCAAGCATGCTCTTCCTTCGATCTAGAATAGATCGAATGTCATCGATAAAGACAACGACAAATCTGTCTAGATACGGACGAAATATCCTGTTCATATAATCCATAAATATGGCAGGAGCATTCGTCACCCCGAATGGCATTACCTGATACTCATAATGTCCATAACGAGTTCGAAAAGCAGTTTTCGGCACATCTTCCCCTTTTACACGAATCTGGTGATAGCCTGATCGCAGATCTATCTTGGAAAATATCACAGCTCCTCTCAATTGATCCATCAAATCGTCGATTCTTGGAAGCGGATATTTATTCTTGATAGTCACCTTATTCAATTGCCGATAGTCTACACAAAGTCGTGATGTTCCATCCTTCTTCTTGACCAAAAGTATCTTGGTGCACCCCATGGGGAAACGCTAGGTCGTACAAATTCTTTCTCCAACAGTTCCACCAATTGCTTTTTCAGCTCCTCCAACTCTACGCGACATACGATATGGTGCAATTGAGATAGGACACATTCCCGTACTAAATCAATTGAGAACTCGATCTCCCGCTCGGGCGGTAAACCAGTACATCTTCGGGAAAACATCCGGAAAATCGTTGACAACGGGAATAGTATTCACATCTTTCTCATTCTTAACTTCTAGAGAAGACAATACCGGATATCCTCTGCGCTCCATTTCTCAACAAAGACTTGACCTTAACGGCAGTTAAGAATCCAGACTCTTCTTCCTTAGGAAAAACTATAGTTTTCTTTGCACAATCTATAAGGATATGGTTAGAACATAACCAGTCCATCCCTAAGATTACATCTATCTCAATGAGAGGTAAACAAATCAAATCGACCAAAAACAAACGGCCCTTCACAACAATAGGACAATCCAAACAGGATCTTAGAAGTAATTACAGGTTTAGCAGTTGGCGTAGATACATTCAACATAACATTCGAGAAGATATGGGCAACTTCAACCTTTCTACACAATCATATGCAATAAACGAGTGTGTAGCACCCGAGTCATACAATACGGTCGAGAAGGTTACCTCCAATGTCTCCTTCTCCTTGAATAAGGTCATCAGACTTAGAAATCTCAGATCCCATCATTGTATACACTCGTCCTCCGGATCTCGGTTGAGTACTTCCAGACTTCTGCTGATTAGCTTTAACATACCGAACAACAGGTTTTCTCTCCGGCTGTGGACAATCCTTTGATATGTGCCCAGGTTGCTTACAATTAAAACAAACTGTACCTTTAACTGTACACTCGGGAGAAATATGACCTTTCTTCCCGCACTTAAAACATGTTGGCGTAAACGCCACCCTCTGTCCAGCTCCACTACCACTTGCACTTCCACTAACAGATGGTCGTTGAGATTGACTTCCTCTTGGCCTGGTATACGGCTTACGCTGAAACCGATTTGCATTACCACCTCCACCTCTCTGGAACCTTGTCGGTCCAAAATTCCGATTCCTTTGATCTCTAGATGGCTCCAACTCCTCAAGTCGAGCACAAGCATCCACCAAAGCATGAAAATGAGTCATCCTCAAAGATACCACTCCTCGTTTCAGTTCCACCTTTAAACCTGATTCAAATTTCCTGCATCTCCACACATCATCTTGTCGTGTCTGAGCATAATCTGAGAATTGAGACAAATTCTCAAATTTTGTGGCATACTCATTCACCGTCGTATTCCCCTGTCGCAAACCAAGAAATTCCATTTCCTTGGCATGCCTAGCACTTGCAGAAAATATTTATCCGAAAAGTATTAGAAAACACTTCCCAGGTAATCTCAGTTCCTTCAGCTTGCAACACTTGGCGGATTCCTCTCCACCAATGTTCTGCATCTCCTCTCAGCATGAAGACAGCATAAGTTACTTTCTTTTCATCTGTGCATCTCATCCCCTCAAAGATTCTCTCTAAATCTTGCATCCACTGACTCGCTTTCTCCGGATCCACCTCGCCTCTAAATTGTGGCGGATTATGGCGCCTAAATTCAGATAAATTTAGGGCATCACCGTAGCATCTTCTTTGTTGAGTCGCTTCTCTCAAATTTTTTGAGTAATCACTTCACGACCATCTGCTGCGTAGCCTCAAGACAACCAACATCGGGTCCTCATCACGATTTACGTTAGCACGTCCTCTACCTCTACCAGCCATCTTCTTTCTTCAAACATAACAAAACAAAGTTAGATACATCCTTCTAGATATTTCCGAAAGGATATAAATCACAAAGATCACAGAGAGAATCACACAAAGACAAACAAAAACAGACCCAACCACAACCCCAAAAGACTCTAACTTGGGCTCGATACCAACTAATGTAACACCCTTTGGAGGATGTCACACATAAAAGAAAATAAAAGAAATAGAAATAAAATCTACCCAAGTTGCGGAACATTTGTTAAATATTATTACGGGTTGTAAAATAATTCCTGATAGACGAAATATGTAATAAAAAGATAATGCGAAAAATACGAAATAAAAAAAAAACATCATCATCACGATAATATACATATGATTAAGTTATAAGTTGTACAAATAATTTACAACTAAGACTACAAATATTTAAACAAAAACAGAAAAGAAAGCAATAAAAGAGTTAATATATACGTACATACGTACCGACGCGCCTACAAAAAAAAACATCATGGTTATCTAATCCTCGGATGGATCACTCTCGGTCGAAAATGATCATCGGGAGATAGATATCCGGATGTCTCGACACACGGCGATAACGGGATCGCGCGGTCGATACGATGCTTATCTCACTAGGCTCGGGGTTTTCAGCACCCCAATAACGCCTAATGGATAAGGGTAACTCTAAGTGCAGAAATAACGTCGTTGTCACAATCGGATCTCCATCAAACTGATGACGTAGAATCACGGTCATACGTCCAGCGTAGGTAACAGAAGCACGATCTCCTCGTAAATGCCAAGCCAGATCACCTCCATGAAATATCAGCTCTATGAATCCCAAAAATCCTGGCGTAGCCATCCCACACAATCAATCAAGAGGATATGGATGATCGGATGGTTCTTGATCGTAAAACTGATCGTCGGCTTGCTGACCTTCCTCTTCCTCAGGGTACACGATCTCAAGAGGTTGTTCCTCTTCTTCCTCTTCAAACTCTTTACCGTATAAAATAAATAGACAAGAGACACATACAATAAAGAGGTAAGACAACATAAAATCATCACAACATGGCCAATAAGAAGACGACAAATAACAACTATACAGTTCATACAATACAAAAAAACTATAACAGTAATAATAATGGAATATAGTACATATTAGATATCCTAGTGTTTCAGAACATCACAGATATAACACAAATAAAGAAAACCACATAGATAAATCAATCTCACAGATAAAATAAGATAAGAAATGGACAACTAACATAAGAATTATCAGATAAATATAAATAGAGAAAATGTAAAAACATCCAAGATATTACCAGATAAAGATAAATAGAGAAAAATGGAATATTATCCAAGATATAATCAAATACACCAAAACACAACCCTACTCCATGGAGCTAAACCCAGACAGATATAAGAGAGAATGACTTGCAAAATCTATTAGTACCACGGCTGCCCAACCAACTATTACGCGGTCACACGTTGCGTCAATAGCCTACGACACTGGGAATCCACCATCCAGGCGTAGTATAGTTCACGGTCTCTCGTTGTGGCACTATAGGCAATGTACTACTAGACTTTACAAACCTCGATTAAATATAGTGAATGTCGAGTACATTAGTGTGCTATCGGTTTACCACGGCCCAGCGGAGCTACCAACTCGTCACATGTGGGATCCCGTACACTAAAGTCTCCAAGTTCATTAGAACAATGAACCCCACTACGTTTATCGCATCGACAACACGATGTGATTCGTCTCAAATCAACCAAAACACCAAAAATTGGTATAAAGACAAAACATAATTCCAAATATATGAAATTACGAAAATGCCCTCAAGATAAAAATATGCCCTCAATGGCGAGTAAAGCACATGTACGGGTTCACTTTTTCCCGACAAATGAAATAACCTCAAAAGCTCAGATGGGTTCACATTTTCCCGACAAATAAAAAATAAATATAGTAACGGTCAATCGCGTAGAAATTTTATCGCGTTTTTGAAATCTCGTCGTTTTTACAAACGTTTAAAAATCGGGTAAAGATATTTTTCTGTTTTTAAAATCGCGTAGCATTTTTAATACGTTTTCTCAATCGCGTAGGACTTTTAAATCATTTTCTTATTTGAATGCCCTTAAAATTACTATTTAAACAGATAGAAATAGTACTTAATACATTTAAACTACGTTGAATAATTTTTCATACCGCATACTGTCATTAGGATATTGTTACTATCTTATAGGTTCATTTTTACTAAAAATTGACAGTATTTTGTCTATAAACTTATAATAATGGTTTTCTAAATTTTTCCATAAAATTTCTATTTACCTAATTTTTAACCATTTCATTGAATTCTTTTTGAAATCTCTAACATGCTTCAAAACCAAAAGTGAGCTATATGTTAGAAAATTTCTTAATATTACTGTATTTCCTTCCTAATGATAAAATTATGAATTTTAACCCTTTAGACTTACTTCTAATCAATTGGTTCCTTCAAAAATCATTATAGAAAATTTCTTCTTAACTTGTATTGTTTCTTTTAATTGAAAAAGGTTTAGAATCAAGTTTTAAAAATCATGATTACCTATAGTGGCATGTTGGCCAAATTTCATAAAACTTTTGCATTTGATTTCCAAAATGTCTTTCACCTTTTAAATCATATCAAATGTATTATATTGTCTAAGTTCATTAAATCATTTAAAAAAAATAGTTAACAATAGTCAATTTAATCCTTTAGGCATGTTGGCCCAAAATACTAAGTTTGTACCATTTGATTTCTAAATGCATTTTCTTTGATCAAATCAATTAGAAACTTTCTTGATTCTCCTAGGTTAATTAAGTTACACTTTAGGAAAAATCAAGAGAACATTTTGGTCCTCCAAACTTGTCATTGCCGTGAGCTATTGGATTGTGTTCTTTGGAACACTCATGCAATTTTACACATGTTATTCACATCCTATATTTTATCATACAATTCTAACACATGCTTTTATATCTCTAACACATGCAAAATATTTCTAACACATGCAAAATATTTCTAACACATAAAACCTAATTTAATAGCTTATAGACATACAATCAAAAGCTATTAGACATGCAAAATTATTACAATCACCAAACAAGAAAGCTACTAACACATAACACTTAAGCTACTAGCAACCACAAAAATTAACAAATACACATCAATAAACACACCACAACCGAATCCTTATGGATTCTACAAACAACCCATCTTCTTACCACCATCAAGGGATGATAAGAATTGTCTTCCTCTTACCTTAAATGAAGACAAAAGCTTGCTTTCACACCTCCTAGGTCACGGTTTTCACCACCAAAAATACCTAGAAATCTCAAACAAAATCTACATGTTACTAACCATGAAAAAGAAGCTAAACCATGGAAAAATCATGGCTTAGAACTTTGAAAAAGAAGAGAAAAAGAAAAGCATGAAATTTCACCTTCTAGGTAAAACTTTCAAGGTTGGTTTCCAAGCCCTAGATGGAAGAATTTGAAGAAACTCCCAACTACAAAGGTTCTTAGAATGGTGTTTAGGTTAAGGAAACTTGGTTAGAAAAAATTTTGGATGGTTGGAGTGTTAGGAAACTAGCTTGGCCGAACGGAAGAAGGAAAATGGACAACAATGGTGGCTAGGGTTTTGATGAGAGAGAAGAGAGAAAAGTGATGAAGAAGAAAGTGATTTTTTTGGTCTCCTAAGGCCTCTTGGCCGTAGCACTAAGTGAGGTGCAAGGTGGGCACCTTGCTTGGCTTCATCCAAGCCATTGGATGAATCAAAGGCCAAGATCAAGCCTTGGTGAGCAAGCTTGATTCCCATTGGTTGGTTCCGGTGACTCACATGCTTTGAGTCACACAACAGTATTAAATGCTCTGTGAGTCACTAGTGAGTCACTGTTTCGAAAGTTCTACGACTTACGGTGATTAATTAAGCTACCGATCTAACTGTTCGGCTAATTGTGGGTCCCGCAAAATATTTCCTGGTCCACTTGTCACTAAAACATATTGACTAATAAAATAATATTATAATAATATAAAATTATTTTATTTGTGACAGCTTAAATCCTAAAAATTAAAAGATTATTTTTAGTCTCATTCAGAATCGGGTTAAGTAAGATCCCCCAATTCTAAATAATAAAATAAGATTTTCCCGGCCCTAAAATATTATTTTCCCGCCTCGAGCAAATCACACAAAAAGTCCATATAAAATCACGACGTATTTTCGGGCATTAAATCAAGAAGAAAACAATTAAAAGCAGACAAAAACAAATAAAACAAGACGTGCGTTCGGGACGTAACGGTCATTTTCCTATTTTTTCCCACAACGTAGGTAATCATTCAAAACGTTCAAATAAAATATCCAGTAGTATTATATAGGCTGTATATCTTTCGAAAAATTAATACAATAGCTCAGAAAAATTTTTATTTTACCGTCTCGAAGCAAACTACGTAAAACGATCAAATAAAATTTGAACCTGTATTATCGTAGTTGTTTTCATACAAAAATCGAGAACAGAAAAATAGGGACACAACAGTCATTCATACAAAAGCATGAAAAACAGAAAACAGTACATTCAGAATATTTTCTAAAAATTGGGGCGTTACACATTTGTCACACCAAAAGGCATCACCAGGTACTCGTAATGACCATAACGAGTATGAAAAGTCGTCTTGGGAATATCTTCCACTTTCACTCTGATTTGGTGATAACCCGATCGTAGATCGATCTTGGAAAACATAGCAGCTCCTTTTAATTAGTCCATCAAGTCATCTATCCTCGGCAATGGATACTTGTTCTTGATCGTAACTTTGTTCAACTGACGGTAGTCCACGCATAATCTTGAAGTCCCATCTTTCTTCTTAACCAACAACACATGTACTCCCCAAGGTGACACACTGGGTCTCACGAATTGTTTTTCCAGAAGTTCTTCCAACTGCTTCTTAAGTTCCACGAGCTCTGCTGGTGCCATACGGTAAGGCGCTATAGAAATAGGGCCAACTCCTGGTACTAAGTCAATAGCAAATTTGACCTCTCGTTCAGGTGGCAAACCAGGTACATCATCAGGGAAAACCTCAGGAAATTCTCGAATAGCAGAGATTACGTCCACATCAACTTCACTCTCGACTTTCAAAGAAGATAATAGCATGCATCCCCGAGCTCCTTCTTTCAAAAAAGCTTTCACTTGGTTGGCGATCAAAAATCTAGAATCCTAATCCAAAGGGAAAACTATTGTCTTTCTAGAACAATCTAACAGGACATGGTTGGCAAATAGCCAGTCCATTCCTAATATCACGTCTAGTTGGGATAATGGTAAACAGATCAAATTGACAGAAAAGATTTGACCTTCCACGATTAAAGGACAACCTAGACACACCTTAGTAGTGACGACAGGTTTTGCAGTAGGAGTCAAAACAGTCAAATCGAAAGGCAAAGAAGACACAGGCAATCCAAGTCTTTTCACACAGTCATGTGAAATGAAAGAATGAGTAGCACTAGAGTCATATAGTACAATTAAAAGATTACCTTCAATGATACCTTCTCCTTGTATTAGATCCTCGAATTCAGAGGCCTCAGCACTACTTAGGGTGTAGACTCTGCCTCCAACTTGTGGTTTAGAAGTCTTAGCAACATTAACGGATGGTTCCGCCTTAGTCTGATGGCAGTCTCGAGAAACGTGACCAGGTTTCCCGCACTGAAAGCAAATAAATCCTTTGATTGTGCAGCCTCTTGTGAAATACTCCTTCCCACATTTCATACATCTCGGAGTAGTTGTAGCATTCTAACCCATCCTTCCAGGGCTTCCAGTTGGGCTTTCTCCTTGAAATTTTTGTGGCTGTTGGCTTCCAGAGGGTCTGGAATAAGGCTTTTTTTGATAACGACTCGCGTTACCACCACCTCCTCTTTGGGATCGAACGGGCCCAAAGTTTCTGTTTCTCGCCTCACGTTCTTGTTCCACACTTTCCAATCGGCAGCAAGTGTCGAGTAGCTCAGAAAACTGAGAAATCTTCAAGGCTATCACAATTTTCTTCACATCATGCCTCAGGCCTTCCTCAAACTTCTAACACTTCCAAGTTTCATTGGGTTGAAGTTGAAAATAAGTCGAAAATCTGGACAAGTTCTCAAACTTGGCAGCGTATTCGCTCACAGTCATACCTCCCTATCGCAACCTCAGAAATTCCATTTCTTTTGTGTGCCTGGAACTTTCAGGAAAATACTTGTTCAAGAACCTTTCTTTGAACACTTCCCAAGTTATCACTCTATTCGCGGCTTGCAGTAGCCTTTGTTCTCCCGTCCACCAATGTTTAGCGTCTCCCATCAGCATGTATGCGGCATAGGTCACCTTCCTATCATCAGCACAATTCATACCCATAAATATTTTCTCCAACTCTTGGATCCACGATGTAGCTTTCTCCGGATCAAACTCCCCTTTAAACTATGGAGGATTAGCGCGACGAAATCCTTCCAAGTTCTGAACGTTCGCTGTAGCCTCTAGCTGTTGTACAGCCCTAGCCTGTTGTTGAGTTGTCTGCTGGTTTTGCTGTAACATTGCCTCAGCCATCTTCTGTATTGCTTCTATGGCAGCAGCCATATCACCTCCACGAGCCATCGTTTCCTTTCAAGTTGAGCTATGCAAAATATAGAGAAAGTCAGATGTATCCTTATGAATACCGAACAACAAAGTCACAGAGAGTAACACAGCAAAAACAAGACAGTCCAAAACCACATGACCCAAAGAAAACATAACCGGGAGCTCTGATACCAAGACAGTGTAACACCCATTTTTCTCCCTTAGTCATAATGGGTAAGAAGAAGGAATGTCGCACTATAGTGAAACGACATACAAATGATTACGGAAAATTTGAACATTTTTTTTTGCTTAACATGAATCCAGTTAAAACTTTCATTTAATGTACATATACACCTGTTTATGAATATATCGCGTGATTGAGTTAAAATTAAAAGTTCCTCTTTCCAATAAAACTTCTGTAAAAATGGTCAAAGAAAAATCAACGTGGAATGAAACATACGACCATTCACAATATGGATAATTACATACTTTGTACCAGAAATACAAGCCTATTTGAATTACATTTCCAAAAATATACAAAAGGAAAAATGTGTACCTACCCTAAGAGATACAAATATATACCCACTAATCCAGTAGTACGTCAGGCTCCCTCAAAATAAACGGACAGCCATCAGTAGCCATCAATTAAAACCAACCCTAAGACTGCCTAGAATAAGAAGGAACCATAGATGGATCCTCCTCAGGGTCCTCGTCGTCCGACGAGACATCCATCAGGACGACAAAACAGCGGGCAGGAGCCCGGGCAGTAAACAAAAAGGAATCCTCACGAGGGGTATAATACATTTCGCCCCACATGTCCCTCACGGGCACATAGAACTCCAGCCATACAAAAGCATGAAAATCTAGAATAAGAGCGTCATAACGTTTCCACGCTAAGGACACCGTCACATCACCGTGGTATACACATCGATCAGTCTGCACGTTGATATGCCAGCAGTCCGGACCTCCAAGAAAGTTGATCCGCACGTAGCCAAAAAGTCCACGGAGCTGAAATGACATCCTCAACAACTTCGATCTCAGTCGAGATAAGGCCAGCACCCTGAAACTCAGTGGTTTCCTTGTCCTCCTCACGAGCGTCTTCTCAAAAGCACATGATCCAACCAAAATACAAAATAGAGAAATTACCGAAAGAGGTGAGATTCCCAACTTTCAGTACCAACATGGCAGCAAGAAAATAAATGGCGTCAAACGCCCACATAAGACACAGTTAATACATACAACTGCAGTAATACTCGAAAGCAATTAATGAGAGTAAAGCAGCAAAGAACAATAGTTAACATTATCCATAGCTAGCTAGCAACATTAGCATTACCAAGAGTCAAATAAATATCGCAGTGATAATAGTAAGCACATTATCCAATTATAAATGCTCAATGGACCATGTGACTGACAACTTACAATGCAACAAGGGTACCAAAGTTCCTACTCCATGGAGCTAGACGTAAACATTTTCAGAGTGGATGATCAAGGAGTAATACTAGTATATCAGTAGCCTTAAAATACAGTGAGCTTTCTTTTATAAAATTGTTTGCGTAATGGCTCATACATGGTACCTCAACAGTTGATCGCGATATAGGACAGCATCTCAGACAGGATCGTTGGTGTGTCGCATTGGTCTATCCCACGGCCCCAGTGGAGCTACCACTGTCTATTGTGAGACACCCACACCCCAACGCCCCCAGGGTCAACAACATATGACACCTACGCTTAGTCTACTCGCACCCGCACAAAGGTGTTATTCAAACTCCTAGGAAACATGGCCTTCTCAACAATGTCCAACGGACAACACACATGCATGATGACACAATATCCAATCATGTATGTTCATCAATGATGCATTCAACATAAGCATTGCCTCAATGACACATAAGCATTATTCAATGTCCAACATGACATATCAACAATACATTTATTAAAACATTGCCTCATTGCCACATAGGGAATCACACTTGCATCAATAATTCTCAGTATCAATATACGTTCCTTGTTACACACATACCACAATTTCCATGTCATGGATCCAAGAATTCTATTTTCAAAATCGTTTCTTCTCTATCGGTATGAATACATATTCCTATCGCATTTAAGTAAAGTAAAATCCTTGAATCCAGGGTTTTTAGGTTATGTTTGAATTACAAAGGGCAAAGAACCATAATTTCAATCATTTCCAGCTCAAAAATCTCATTTTTGGGTCTTGGTAATCGATTACATCACCCTGGTAATCGATTACATCACCCTGGTAATCGATTACACAACGAATGTAGAATCTCTCAGTGTCGATTACAATCTCATTGTAATTAATTACGTGATTCCCAAAATCACGATTCGTAACTTCAAGGACCTGGTAATCGATTACACAGCCCTGGTAATCGATTACCAATTGGACAGAACCTCCGTAATCAATTGCCCACAAGTTGTAATCGATTACGTGATGCCCAGAAGCACCACTCTAGTAATCATTTACAAGCTAGACAGAATCTCTGTAATTGATTACACACAAGACGTAATCAATTACTAGATTTCCAGAATCACGATTTCGTTCCCTTAAGGCTTAGTAATCAATTACAAGCTCCGTGTAATCGATTACCACGCGTAAACTTGCAAAAAATAGAGTTCTCTAGGTCCTTTAACTCAAACCAAACTAATCATTATCATATTTAATCAACAAGTTACTCAAATATATCTTCAAATCATGCAAAAGACATCAATAAATCATACAAACCCAACAAAATGCACTATCATGAAGAACAACATAGAAATGAGAGAACTTTGTACATGGATTCAGAAATCAATAACAACACACATACAAGACATTCCCTTACTACCAAGATTGGTTGAAAAGGATCATCTCCCTCTTACCTATTTGGAAGACAACACAAGGTGTTACCTCTTCTTGCCCTAGATTTTCGTTTTCCCCTTCAATAAGAACACCAATGTGAGTGATTTCCATAATGTCCACTCAAACCATGGAAAAATGAGTTCTTGATCACATAGGTGACCAAGAAAAACGAAAATGAGAAGAAAATGAAAGAAAGGTGAAGACTTTACCTCCAAGCTCAAAGCTTTAGCTTCAATGGTGGATAGTGGAAGAAGAAGAACCAAAGGATGGTCTTGGAATGGTAGAAGAAAACACGAAATGAGTTTAGTTGTAGCAAACAATGGAGATGATCTCCAATGAGTGTGTGTATGGTGGTGAAGCAAGGAGAAGAAGAGAAGAGTGTTTGAAGTGTGAGAGTGGAGTGATAAAAGTGAGAATGAGAAAAGTGGGTATTTTAGGCTCCCAAAATAGCCATCTGCCGTGGGAATGAGTGTGGGGAGTGAAGAGAGAGAAAAATGAATTATTTGGGAAATTTCTAAGAAGCTTCCCTTGACAAGCTTAATTAATTTAATCATTCTTTTTGGAATTAAAGCTAATGGATCTGATACAAAGTAGATTTTGGATAGTAGGATAATGTTTTTAATACATGTTATTGTTTAGTAGACAATTATTACAGTTGATAGAAGTCAGCATTAATTTACCTGACAGATGAAATCTACACAGCGTTTCATTATTATTACTGTTAAATTTCTTGAAAAATGTGAAACCTTGCAAACTGTGTCCGGTCTCGGGTTTAGTAAGATCCCCCGTCGACGTTTCCATAGTTCAAGGCTTTCGGAGAAAATATCTCATTTCTCCGGTTCCGCTCAGTACATACGTAAAACGAGAAATATATAAAAATATTATGCGTTCTCAGAAAATTCCAGAAAAATTCCAGAAAATCACAAATTTTTTAGAATGAATTCTGATAGTAGAAAAGTAAATTTTGGGGTCTTACAGTTATCAGTACCATAATGCATTGTGCACTGTCCATTGTCAATCTCACATTTCATTGAGCATGAGTACTTATGACAGTTAAATTATCTGCTTTTATTGTTGATATAATTATCTGATTCAATAAACTGTTTACTGCCTGAGATTTTGTTGCTATTTCTCTTTTATCGCTTACTTGATTATTACTATTGATAACTGGATGTGCTGTAATGTTATATCGACATCCAGTGTCGTTCTGTTTTCTTACTGTCATATTGGTAATGAAAGCTGAGTGTCTCACTTCTTTTCTATATATCTGTACTTCTGTTTTAAATTATGTGCTTCTGAGAAGACGTTCACGAGGAAGAAAAAGAAGCACCTGAGTTTCCTGGCTTTTGGCCCGATTACGACTAGTGCTAATTGAAGATGTCTTCGCATCCGCGCCGATTTTTGGGTTACGCAAGAATGACCTTTCATGGTGGTCCGGATTGCTAGCATATAAACTTGTGCATAGACCATTGCATCTATCATGGGGAGCTAACTATGTCTTTAGCCTGGGGTCGCTATGACCCGCCTGTCTTTGATTTTACCACTTTTGTCCATTTAGAGTTTTACCTGCTTGTTAGAGATTTGTGGGATGACCTTTATTATACCCCACAAGAAGACTCTTTCCTCTCCACTACTCGAGCTTCTGCTTGAAATCCGGTCACTCTGATGGCAATTTCATCAGATAAGGAGGACCCCAAGGAGGACCCTGCTACGGTCCCTTCTTGTTAGTCTTAGGGGCTGATACTGTCGGTGGCTACTGATGGCTATCCGTTTATCTTTTTGGGAAGCCTGACGCTTTGCTAATTTGGTGGGATATATATTTTGTAAACATCTTGGATGGGTAAAGCCTTTACTTTTGTATATTTTGATGATGTAACTAAACAAGCTTGATGCATATAATTATATATATATATATATATAATGTGAATGTGTGACTTTTCATTTAACGTCGATTTCCAATGTATCTACACTTATCATTACCTCTTCAAATAATTCAAGAAAAAAAATAACACATACATTTATTTTAATACTTGATTAATACATACTTGCGATTGGAAATGGTTATTTGAAGGTTAACAATGAACCGGGTCTTTATCTATGATATACGTATTTTTTGCATTTTATTTCTCATTACTATGGTGTGACGTTCCTTCTTCTCCTAGAAAAAGGGGCGTTACACTATCTTGGTATCATAGCCTCAGTTTAAGTTTTCTTTTGGGTCTTGTGGTTTTTGGACTGTCTTATTTGTGTTGTGTGATTCTCTGTGTTGGGTATTTTGAAAGGATACATCTGACTTTTCCCTATGTTTTGTATAGTTTGACTTGAAAGAGAATTATGGCTCGTAGAGGAGACATGACTGCAGCGATTGAAGTGATTCAGAAGATGGCTGAGGCAATGCTGCAACAGAACTAGCAAACTGCTCAACAAAAAGAAAGGACTGCACAACAACTTGAAACTACTGTTGATGCTCAAAACTTGGCAGAATTTCGTCGCACTAACCTTCCACAATTTAAAGGAGAATTTGATCCTGATAAGGCTACTCTGTAGATCAAGAAACTGGAGAAGATATTCACGGGTATGAACTATGCTAATGACAAAAGGGTGATTTATGTTGCGTTTATGCTGGTTGGAGACGCAGAGGATTGGTGGACCGGAGAACAGAGATTGCTGGAGACAAAAGGTCGAGAAATTACTTGGGCGCTATTCAAGGAGAAATTCTTGAACAAATATTTCCTGAAAGTGCCAGACATGGTAAGGAGATGGAGTTTCTTGGTTTGTGACAAGGAAGTATGATTGTAAGTGAGTATGCTGCAAAATTTGAGAGCTTATCGAGGTTCTCGACTTACTTTCAACACCAACCGAATGAAGCGTGGAAATGTCGGAAGTTTGAGGAAGGTTTAAGGCATGATGTGAAAAGAACTATTATAACACTGAAGATCAATCAGTTTTCAGAATTGCTTGACACGTGTCACTGGGTGGAAGACTTATACCAAGCACGAGACACGAGAAATCATAGCTTTGGATAGTTTCAGTCCCAAAGAGGAGGAAGTAGCAATACTAATCGCTACCAGAAAAAGCCTTGTTCAAAACCACCAGGAAATCAGTAACAAAGACCACAAGGTGGAAGTCCTGGAGGAAGTCCAGGTAGAACTGGTCAAACTACGACCTTTACGCCGAGATGCATGAAGTGCAGGAAGGAGCACTACACTAGAGATTACACAATCAAAAGGATCATTTGTTTCAGATGCGGGAAGGCCGGACATGTTTCTCGTGACTACAATCAGACAAAGGCTGAACCTTCTGTTAATGCTGCAAGAATTGCGAAACCGTAGGCTAGAGGTAGAGTTTACACCCTGAGTGGTGCTAAAACCTCTCAATCCAAAGATCTTATATAAGGAGAATGTCTCATAGAGAGTAATCTTTTAACTGTACTGTATGACTCTGGGATAACCCATTCTTTTATTTCCTATGACTGTGTGAACAGACTTCGTTTGCCTTGTCTTCTTTGCCTTTTGACTTAACTGTTTCAACTCCTACTGCTAAACCTGTTATTACCATCAAAGTCTGTTTGGATTGTCCATTGATTGTTGAAGGTCAAATCTTTTTTGTTGATTTGATCTATTTACCACTTTCCCAGTTAGATGCAATCCTAGGAATGGATTAGTTATCCTCTAACCATGTCCTGTTAGATTGTTTCAGTAGAACCATAGTTTTCACTTTGGATGAGAATTCTAGATTTTTGATGGCCAACCAAGTGAAAGCTTTCTTGAAAGAAGGAGCTCAAGGATACATGTTATTGTCTTCTTTAAAAGTCGAGAATGAGGTAGATGTGAACACACTTCCAGTGGTTCAAGAATTTCCTAAAGTCTTTCCTGAAGATGTACCTGGTTTACCACTGGAGCGGGAGATCGAGTTTACCATTGACCTTGTACTTGGAGCTGGTCCTATTTCTATAGGGCCCTACAGAATGTCGCCAGCAGAGCTAGTTGAACTCAAGGAGCAATTAGAGGAGCTTTTGGAAAAGCAATTTGTTAGACCTAGTGTGTTGCCATAGGGGGCGCCGGTATTACTAGTCAAAAAGAAGAATGGTACTTCACGGTTGTGCATGGACTATCGTCAGTTAAACAAAGTCACGATCAAGAATAAGTATCCACTTCCAAGGATAGATGACTAGATGGATCAGTTGAAGAGAGCAGTAGTATTTTCTAAGATTAATTTACAATCGGGTTACCATCAAATCAGAGCAAAAAGTGAAAGACATTCCCAAAATAGCTTTTTATACTTGTTATGGACACTACGAGTATCTGGTGATGCCATTTGGCGTAACGAATGCACCTGCCATATTCATGGACTATATGAATAAAATTTTTCACCCTTATTTGGACAAGTTTGTTATTGTCTTCATTGACGATATCCTGATCTACTCTCCAAATCAGGAAGATCATGCTGAAGACCTCAACTTAGTCCTTCAGATTCTGAGAGAGAAAAAGTTGTATGCCAAGTTGTCCACATGTGAGTTTTGGTTGGATAAAGTCAAGTTTTTAGGCCATGAGATCTCAAAGGAAGGAATTGTTGTAGACTCATCAAAGGTAGAAGCTGTTCTACAATGAGAAAGGCCAAAAACAGTGATAGAAATTCGAAACTTTGTCAGATTAGCTGGATACTACTGGAGATTCATTGAAGGGTTCTCTAAGATTGCCAGACCTCTCACTCAACTCACAAGGAAGAATCAAACCTTTGAGTAGATAGATGCTTGCGAAAAAAGTTTTCAAAAGCTGAAAAGGAGACTAACTACTTCACCAGTGTTCTGCCTAACCCAAATGAACCTTTCGAAGTGTACTGTGATGCCTCATACCAAGGACTAGGGTGTGTCCTTATGCAAATTGAAAGAGTGGTAGATTATGCTTCGAGGCAACTGCGAGTACATGAGAAGAACTATCCAACCCATGACTTGGAATTAGCTACTATTATATTTGCTTTGAAGATATGGAAACATTTTCTTTACGGAGCAACATTCAACGTCTTTAGTGATCATAAGAACTTGAAGTATTTGTATGATCAAAGAGAGTTGAATATGAGCCAGCGAAAATGGTTGAAATTCCTAAATGATTATGATTTTCAACTTCAGTACCACCCTGGAAAGGCCAACGTTGTGGTCGATACCTTGAGTAGGAAAACAATCAATGTTTTTGCCATGATGATAGAGAAAATGATTTGATAGAACAATTTAGAGACGTATGGTCTTTTGTGGAATTAATGCTGGGTAAAATATGCATGAACATGGTCACAATCTCAAGTGAATTAATGGACAACATTCGAGAGAAGCAGAAAGTTGACAAGTTCTTACAAGAAGAAAGGGAGCTGATGAAGTAGGGCGGTGTATCAACATTAGAGGAAGGAAGCGATGGAATTTTAAGATTCAGAGGCAGAGTCTGTGTGCCTAAGGATCAAGAGCTCATGAAGTACATTTTTTAACATGCTTACACAAGCAAGTTGAGTATGCACCCTGGAATGACCAAGATATACCAAGATTTGAAGAAGCTATTTTGGTGGCATGGGATGAAGAGAGATGTTGCTAGATGTGTATCTTCATGTCTAGTTTTCCAGAAAACAAAGATTGAACATCAAAGACCATCAGGAATGTTAGAACCCCTAACTATCCCCGAGTGGAAATGGGATAGCATTACAATGGACTTTGTTGTTGCATTGCCAAAAACCAGAAAAGAGTACGATTTGATATGGGTAATTGTTGATCAACTCACGAAGTCAGCACATTTCTTGCCGATCAACATAAGGTATTCATTGGAGAGGTTGACTCAATTGTACATTGGTGAAATTGTCAGACTACATGGTGTACCTACAAGTATTGTTTCTGATAGAGATCCGATATTTACACCAAAGTTTTGGCAAAGTCTTCAAGAAGCAATGGGAACAAAGTTACGCTTAAGTTCTGCATATCATCCTCAAACCGATGGTCAATCGGAAAGGACAATTCAATCATTGGAAGATTTGCTTAGAACTTGTGCTTTGGAGCAAACTGGAAGTTGAGATGAAGTTTTACCGTTGGTAGAGTTCATCTACAACAATAGTTATCATTCAAGCTTAGGGATGGCTCCCTATGAGGCTCTATATGGATGAAGGTGTAGGACACCTTTATGTTGGTATCAGGATGGAGAATGACTTACAGTTGGAATTGATCTCATACAACAGACGACTAAGAAAGTCAAGATGATTCAGGAGAAGATGAGAACGGCCCAAAGTTGACAAAAGAGTTATGCGGACAAAAGGAGAAAACCTCTTGAATTTGAAGAATGAGAGCATGTGTTTTTGAAAGTCATGCCTACGACTGGGGTCGGTCGAGTTCTTAAGTCTAGAAAGCTTACTCCGAAATTCCTTGGATCTTATCAAATTCTTCATCGGATAGGTCCAGTTGCTTATCAGATAGCTTTACCACCTTTTCTTTCAAATCTCCATAATGTCTTTCATGTGTCGCAACTTCAAAAATACATTCCTAGCCCTGATCATGTCATAGCACCTGACTCAGTACAAATAAAGGAGAACTTAACTTATGAGGCGTCACTTGTAAGGATTGAGGATAGAAGGATGAAGCAACTCAAAGAAAGGATATTCCATTGGTGAAAATGATCTGGAACGAAGCAACCGAAGATGCGATATGGGAATTGGAAAACAAGATGAAGGAGCAATACCCACAGTTATTCTAAGGTACGAAAATTTCAAGGACAAAATTTCTATTTGAAGGGGAGAGTTGTAACACCCTGAAATTTATTTATTTTATTATAAATATTCATTTTATAATATTTGTGATTTTTAGGAATTTTTTTGGATTTTTCTGAGAATGCAAAATATTTTAATATTATTTCTCATTTTGCGTGCAAATTGAGCGAAGCCGGGGAAATGTAATATTTTTCTAGAGAACATTCATCTGTGGAAACGTCGACGGGGTTTCTTACTAAACCCAAGGTCGAACATAGTTTTTGAGGTTTCATGTTTTTCGAGAATTTTATCAGATAAAACAATAATTGCTGTGTATTTATTATCTGTCGGATAATTAATACTGACTTCTATCAACTGTAACAATTATCTATTGGATAATAACTTGTATTAAAAATCCTATCACATTATCCTAATGTAATCCACTTTATGTCTAATCAAATTCACTTTAATTCAAAAATATAGTATTTTAATCAAAGCTTCTTTGAGAAGCTTTGACCACCAAATTACCAAAGTAACCTTGGCTTAGAGAAGCCATTCTCCCCTCTCTCTCTCTCCTATTGCCGCGGAAATGCTTGCCCAAGGGAAGCAAAAATTTGCTTCCATACTTATCACATTTCACCAAAATATCACTCATTTTATCTATCACCTTCTCTCTCTTCAAGTTTCACCTCCATTTTTTCTCTAACTTCTCTCTTCTTCTTCCTTCTTCCCTCACGATTTTGAAGCCCTAAATGTGACCATTTCTTTTCATCTTCCAACTTCACCAACACCGTTTCTACATTCCTCTCATCATTCTCCACATTTCCTATTTGAAAGTTTTCTTCAAAATCCATCATCTTCATCATTGTCTTCTAAGAACAAAGTTTGAAGGTTTAAGGTAAAGGTTCCATTTTTCCTTTTCCTTCTCTTCATTTTCGTGTTCCTTGGTCACATTGGTGACCATGTGACCAAGGATTCATATTTTTCAAGACTTGGTTGTTGATTCTTTGTGTTTGACTTTCTAGAGTTTTGGAGAGCCAAAACAGAATTTACCAAGAAGCACCAAGGAGGAGATTTCGTGTTCTTCCTTTAGGTAAAAGGGAGATTTACTTACTTCAACCATTATTGGTGGTGAGGAGACCTTGTGTGGTTGTTGATGGAGAAATCCATATTTGAATGCTTACTTCAGTTGATGGTTTTCCATGGTTATGTGTTCTTGATTGAGATTAATGATTGATTTGTGATTTTGAATGCATTAGGGATGTTAGAATGCTTGGTAATGTTAGATTTAATAAATAAAAAATTTAAGGGTTTACTACCCTATTGGGAGGCCATGGTTTTGGCCATGAATTTCTAGGGTTGGAATTGATTTGTGTAAAATAAAACTTATGTGATTAGGTATAGAATGATTAATGCATGAAATGAAATTTTGAGGGTTTTCTACTCTCTTGAGAGGCCACGGTTTTGGCCCTAATTATTAAGGGTTTGAATTGAAATTGTGTGTTAAAAAACCTATATAATTGGACATTAATGGATTGATGCTTACAATGGAAGAAATTGAGTTAGTAATGGTCTTTGGAGGCCACGGTTTTTGAAGGGTTTATTAGCCCAAAAATCTCATAATTGATCAAGACATAGGACGTTGAAAATGTAGGATCCATAATATGAAATTTTGATATGTGTTGAATCATGTATGCATATATGTTGATAGTGAGAATTGGTTTTATGCTATTGTAAGTCCATATGTGGGACTAAGTACTTATACTTGATGAAATTGTGACATGATGTTGTTGAGAATTTTCTATATGCCGTTATGATATATCCCATGAGAAATACTTGTTGATGAATATGCATATGATGCATTGTTTATGAGGAACATATCATTAATACACATACATGATGTAAATTGAGTCGTCATGCATATGTGATGTTCGTTGGACTTTATTGAGGAAGGCTATGTATGCCTAGGAGATTGAATAACACCTTTGTGCGGGTGCGAGTAGACTAAGCGTAGGGTCATAGTGGTTGACCTTGGGGGCGTCGGGGTACGGATGTCTCACAATAGATAGTGGTAGCTCCACTAGGGCTGTCAGATAGACCGATGCAAACACACCGACGATCCGGACCGAGATGCTATCCTATATCGCGATCAACTGTTGAAGTGTCATGTAAGAGTCATATTGCGCAAATATGTTAATGAGATAAAGCATTATATTTTTTTAAGGCTAACGAGATACTGACATGACTCCTTGATCATTCTCTCCGAAATGTTGATGTCTAGCTCCATGGAGTAGGAATTTTGGTACCATAATACATTGTGCACTGTCCATTGTCAGTCTCACATTTCATTGAGCATGAGTACTTATGACGGTTGAATTATCTACTTTTACTGTCGATATAATTATCTGATTCAATAAATTATTTACTGCCTAAGATTATGTTGTTATTTCTCTTTTATCGCTTACTTGATTTTTATTGTTGGTAACTGTATGTGTTGTAATGTTATATGGGCGTCCAATGCCGTTCTGTTTTCTTACTGTCATATTGTTAATGAAAGCTGGGTGTCTCACCTCTTTTCTGTATATCTGTACTTTTGTTTTAAATTATGTGCTTCTGAGAAGACGTTCGCGAGGAAGAAAAGGAAGCACCTGAGTTTCCTGGCTTTTGGCCCTATTACGACTAGTGCTGATTGAAGATATCTTCACGTCCGCACTGATTTTTGGGTTATGCAAGGATGACCTTTTATGGTGGTTCAGATTGCTGGCATATAAACTTAAGCACAGACTGTTGCATCTATCACAGGGAGTTGGCTGTGTCTTTAGCCTGGGGTCGCTATGACCTATAACGTCCCGAAAAGTATCTGTTTAATCATAAATAATCATTTCACAATATTCTTGATTTTTATGAATTTTTCTGGAATTTTTCGGAAACAACGAATATTTTAATATATTTCTCGTTTTATGTGCACACTGAGCTGAGAATTGATGAGGTCAGTGTAACGCTCTGGAAATTACTTATTTTATCACAAATAGTCATTTTCTAATATTTGTGACTTATGTGAATTCTTTCGGAATTTTTGGGAAACAACGAGTATTTTAATATATTTCTCGTTCTGCGTGAAACTTGAGCAGAGTCGGGAAAACGACTGTAACGCTTCAAAAATTGGAAAATTTTATGACGAATAGTCGTTTTATAATATTTGCAATTTTTGAGAATTTTCTGGGATTTTTCCGAAAACGTTGAATATTTTAGTATATTCCTCGTTTTGCGTGCGCGATGAGCAGAACGGGAGAAACGCGATGTTTTCTCCGTAAACCTTGAACTATGGACATGTCGACGGGGGATCTTACTAAACCTGAGGCTAGATACAGTTTACAAGGTTTTACGATTTTCGAGAAATTCTAACAGATAAAACAAAACAATACTGCAAAAAAAATTTATCTGTCAGAAAAATTAAATACTGACTTCTGTCAACTGTAACTATTATCCATTGGATAATAGCATGTAATAAAATCCTATCACA
Source organism: Ormosia emarginata (assembly GCA_029884605.1). Taxonomy (NCBI): domain Eukaryota; kingdom Viridiplantae; phylum Streptophyta; class Magnoliopsida; order Fabales; family Fabaceae; genus Ormosia; species Ormosia emarginata. The sequence continues at coordinate 25,279,574 of JAQQTP010000074.1, read as the reverse complement.
TTATCCAAATGCAATCTACTTTATGTCTAATCAATTCACTTTAATTCAAATTTAACGTAAAATAATCAAAGCTTCTTTGAGAAGCTTTGACCAATTAATGACTAAAGAGCCCTTAGCTTCCAAAGGAAGCCAACACACTCTCCCTCTTCTCTCTCTCAAGCACGGCAGCAGCCTCCATTTTGGGGGAAGGAAATTAGTTTCACTTAACTTATTTTACATTACACAAATTCATTTTTAACCTAAAACACTTTCTCTTTCTACATTTCTTCTTCTTCCTTCATTTGGTTTTTCTCCTCCTTCTCTCTAGAACACCTCCACGGCAGCCCCCTCTCCATCACCTCAACCTTCACAAAAATTTCTTCTAACCACATTTCCTTAATCCTCTCCCTCTCCTAAACATCTTTCTTGCTTGGAGCATCTTGAGATGCCACCATCTTCATCACTTTCCTCAAGCTTCAAGCTTGGAGTTTTTGTGTAAGTTTCAAGACTCTTCTTCCCTTCTCTTCATTTTCGGTTTCAAGAGTCTTCTAATAGCCATTTACATTCCATTTTTCATGTCCATATGCTATTCTAATCAAGTCAAAATTTTTAGGATTTTTGGAGGTGCAATCTGAAATTTCAAGGAGATTTCGTGGAGTTTCTATTGATTTCTTCACTTGGGTAAGAGGAAGACACTCCTCCTCAACCTCTATTAGCATCTAGAAACCTTGGTTGTGTTATTTGTGGAAAAACCCTAATAAGGGTTATTCTTTGATTTTGTAATTTAGTATGTTTGTGTGTTGATTTTACTTTGTTTATGTTATTGGATTGATTGGTTGTGTATAATAATATATTGGATTGGATTAGATGATTGAAAATGGAAGAAAAATAATTGATAACCCCTCTTGGGTGGCCACGGTTTTTGAGCTTGAAATTGGGTAAAATTGTGGACAAATTATGATGAGTACAAGACTTAAATTAATCAAGTGACAAGATGGAATTAATGAAAGGAAAAAATTGGATTTGAGACCTCCTTGGTGGTCACGGTTTTTGGGCCAACAAGGGTGGTCTTCTTGGTGATCAATTTGTAATAAGAGCAAGCCATATTGAAATCAAGTATGTAGAATAAAAACTAATGGAAGGAAAAATTTGGAATTGACCCCTTTAAGGAGGCCACGGCCTCTAGGGTAAATTAGGACTTAATTATGTAAAATTTTGTAATCTTGGAGATTGGAGAATTAAATGACTAAAACATAGGCAATAGATTAGTAAATTAGCAAATTTGGAAGGATGAAATATAATTAGAGATTCCATAAATTTTAGAGGAACCTAGAATAACCTTGTCACATGACTTAGGAAATTCCAAGAGAACAAGAACAAGAGAGTGTGAGGTTTTTGAGACCGTAGAATGACCATTCTAAGTGAATAAGAATAACTTACTTTAGAAAAAAATTTAATTGACTATGGAAACTTACTTAGTGACGGATTCTTGTAACAATGGCAAATCTTGAATAAGAATGCATAATGGACCTAAGAAATGTATTACCTTATTTGATTTTAATATTATGACATTATGGGTCTATGTGAGTGACCATTCATGTGTTGATGCTTATCTTGGCCAATTGTCGCATATTATGGAATTGTATGAAATTATGAATCATACATGTTCATGCATAGAGTTTTATGCATTGTGAATGTCCTGTGGACTGTTGTAAGGCCAAGTTGCCTAGGAGATTGAACACACCTTAGTGCGGGTGCGGGTAGACTAGTGTAGGTCATGTTTGATTTTGGGGGCGTCAGGGTGCGAGTCCTTCACAATGGGCAGTTATTAGCTCTTCTGTCCGTGGGGCAAACTGATGCAAACGCACCGATGATCCAGACCGAGACACTGTCCTATATTATGATATAGCGTGGACTGTCTGTACAATGCCTGTTGTTCACATGGAAATTATTGATGTATAGTACTTTGGCCGCAGCAGTCGAGTTACAGACATGTCTCCTGATCTTTCTCTCCGACTGTTTGTGTCTAGCTCCATGGAGTAGGAATTTGGGAAAGCATGCATGTGCATCATGAGATAATCCGTCATCGTAAATCATTATTTTTCGTAACTGTGAATTGTCTGAACATTACTGTAATGAATGTCTGCCTGGAACTATTTAATTGCTTACTGTTGGACTTACTGCTTATTATTTTGAAATGATGTTTTGAATTGCTATTTGGGTGCGTTGCGCCGTTTTGTTTCTGGCTGCTATAATTGGTAATGATGGTAGGATGTGTTACCTCTTTCCTGTGTTTCTATTATTTGCTGCCTGTGTGTACACTGTGTTGATCGAAGACGACAGTAAAGAGGCGGAAGATCCCGATTTTCTGGGTTTCTGGCCCAAACAGGATTAGCATCTACTGAGGCGATGGCGGCACACATGCGCGGATTTTTAGGTGATGTGCATCTGACCTTCCTCAGAGGGCCAGAGTGCTGGCATATCAACTTGAATTCCGATCGCTGCGTCTGCCTAGGGGACGTGTCGATTGCCCTAGCCTGGAGACGTCATGAGGCGCCGATCCTCACTTGCCATGTCAGCCTGCGACTGGAATTCTACTTGCCCATTCTAGAGATGTGGGGTGATCGTTACTACACCCCTTGGGAGGACTCTTTTGATTCTACTGCCAGGGCTCCTGCCCGTGGTTCCCATGGAGGTTTCCTCTAAAGAGGATGATCCTGCTAAGGACCCGGATACGGTCCCTCCTCATCTGAGGGACTGATTTTACTAGTAGCTACTGATGGCTGCCAGTGTTTTATTTTGGGGGCCTGATGTATTATTTTTGGTGGGCTGTATATTCTGATATTCTGGGGGATGCATATGTAAAATCCTTAGGCAGGTATAATTTTGCTTTTTGGAAATTTCCAGGCTTGTATCTAAAGTACAGTTGATGTTTAAATATATATACATATGTATGTCATTCAGGTGTGAATTTTTAATTTCCTTCTCATTCTTTACTGTTGTATAAGTTTCACCACTTAGTTTATTAATTAACAAAAAAAAAATTATACTGCTATTTTACCCACGTATTAAAGTATCGAACAAGTTAACTTTAAACTAAATGAACCGGGTCTTAATTATTCAAAATTTTATTTTTTGCATTTTCATTTATGTTTAACAATGTGACGTTCCCTCTCCAAAAAAGGGTGTTACATTAAGTTGGCATCAAAGCCCCAATTTGTGTTACGTTGGGTCTTGTATGTGAGTCTATCTTGTTTGTGCTGTGTAGATCTCTGCGATTGGTGTTTTGAATGGATCTCTCTGACCTTTCCTGTGATATGGCAGCTGCTGTAGAAGTGATGCAGCAGATGGTGGAAGTCATCGCGCAGCAAAATGAGCGTGCTGTTCAACAACAAGAGAGAGCTACTCAACAGCTCGAGGCGACTACCGATATAGAAAACTTAGCAGAATTTTGTCGCCACAACCCTCCACAGTTCAAGGGAGAATTTTATCTGGACAAGGCTAGTTTATGGATCAAAGAGCTGGAGAAAGTCTTCCGTGGCATGAATTGTGCCAAGGACAAGAAGGTGAACTATGCTACCTTCATGCTTGTCGGCAACGCCGAAGACTTGTGGAACGGAGCTCAGAGAGCACTGGAAGCCGAAGGAACTGACATCACATGGGACGTGTTCAAGAACAAGTTCTTGGACAAATATTTTCCTGCAAATGCTAGACATGCGAAAGAGATGGAATTCCTTAACCTGAGGCAGGGGAACATGACCGTTAGTGAATATGCGGCCAAATTTGAGAACCTGGAGAAGTTCTCAACGCACTACCAATACCAAACCGATGAAGCATGGAAATGTTGGAAGTTCACTGAGGGACTGAGGTATGAAGTGAAGAAGGCCGTGATCACCCTGAAAATGAAGGTGTTTTCGGAACTGTTGGACACATGTTGTGAAGTTGAGGCCTTGGAACAGGCTAGAGACTCAAGGAGCAAGAACTTTGGGGCTGCGATGTTCCAAGTGGAGGCAGTGGTTCAAACCGCTTCCAAAAGAAGCCCTATTCCCGACCAACGGGAGGTCAGCAACAAGCCGGTGGAAGTTCTGGTGGAGGTTCTTCTGGGAACCGGACTGGTCAGAATGTGACATATCCTTCCAAAGATGCCTAAAGTGTGGGAAGGATCACCTCATAAGAGACTGCACGATCAAGGGAATCATCTGCTTCATATGTGGCAAACCGGGCCACGTGTCCAGAGACTGCAATCAAGCAAAGGCTGAACCTTCAATTAATGTAACTCGAGCCAAGAAACCGCAAGTCGGAGGTCGAGTTTACACCATGAGCGAAGCTGAAGCCTCCGAATCCGAAGACTTGATTCAAGGAGAAGGCGCCATAGAAGGTAATCTTTTAAAAGTACTGTATGACTCTGGGGCAACCCATTCTTTCATATCATATGACTGTGTGCTACGACTTGGCTTACCTGTGTCTGAACTACCCTTTGACTTGACTGTTTCAACCCCTACTGACAAACTAGTAGTTACTACCAAAGTCTGCTTGAAGTGTCCCCTAATTGTTGAAGGTCGAATCTTTTCTGTCGATTTAATATGTCTACCTTTGTCACAATTAGACATAATCCTAGGGATGGACTGGTTGTCTTCCAACTATGTTCTGTTAGATTGCTCTAGAAAAACCATAGTCTTTCTTGTGGATGAGGATTCTAGATACTTGACGGCCAACCAAGTGCGAGCTTTCTTGAAAGAAGGAGCTCAAGGGTACATGCTACTATCTTCTTTGAAAGTCGAGAGCGAGGCTGATCTGAGCACTATTCCTGTGGTGAAGGAGTTTCCTGAGATCTTCCCCAAAGATGTACCTGGTTTACTATCGACGCGTGAGATAGAGTTTGCTATTGACCTTGTACCGGGAGCTGGTTCTGTGTCTATAGCACCTTACCGGATGTCGCCAACGGAATTGGCAGAACTTAAGAAACAGCTAGAGGAGCTTTTGGAGAAACAATTCGTCAGGCCGAGTGTATCACCCTGGGGAGCGCCAGTGTTGTTGGTTCGAAAGAAGGACGGTACCTCGAGGCTATGTGTGGACTATAGACAGTTAAACAAGCTGAGGATCAAGAACAAGTATCCACTCCCAAGAATCGACGACTTGATGGACCAACTGAGGGGAGCAGCGGTATTTTCGAAGATCGATCTAAGATCCGGGTATCATCAGATAAGAGTGAAAATGGAGGATATACCCAAGACTGCTTTTCGTACCTGATACGGTCATTACGAATACCTTATGATGCCGTTTGGTGTGACGAATGCACTTGCTATCTTCATGGATTACATGAACAGAATCTTTCGTCCATACTTGGACAAGTTCGTTGTCGTCTTCATTGACGATATCTTGATATATTCCCCGAACCGGGAGGATCATGCTGAACACCTCAGCATAGTTCTCCAGATTCTAAAGGAGAAAGAACTGTATGCCAAACTGTCGAAGTGTGAGTTTTGGCTTGATGAGGTGAAGTTTTTAGGCCATGTGATCTCAAAGGAAGAGATTGCAGTGGATCCGTCAAAAGTAGAGGCAGTGCTACAGTAGGAACAACCGAAGTAAGTGACGGAGGTTCGTAGCTTTGTGGGGTTAGCCGGATACTACAGAAGATTCATAGAAGGATTTTCCAAAATTGCTGGACCGCTCACTCATTGACAAAGAAGGACAAGGCTTTTGAGTGGACTGATAGCTGCGAGCAGAGTTTCCAAGAGTTGAAGAAACGGCTGACTACCTCACCAGTATTGGTGCTACCTAATCCGAATGAGCCATTCGAAGTGTAATGTGACGCTTCATACCAAGGATTGGGATCTGTTCTTATGCAACACAAAAGAGTAGTGGCCTATGCTTCGCGACAGTTGCGAGTGCATGAGAAGAACTACCCGACGCATGATTTGGAGTTAGCAGCTGTGGTTTTTGCTTTGAAGATATGGAGGCATTTCCTCTATGGAGCAACATTCAACATCTTCAGTGATCACAAGAGCTTGAAGTACTTGTATGATCAGAAGGAGCTGAATATGAGGCAGCGAAGATGGCTAGAATTCCTGAAGGACTATGACTTTTAACTATTGTATCACCCTGGCAAGGCGAATGTCGTGGCTGACGCCTTGAGTTGGAAGACTGTCAGTGTTTCTGCCCTGATGATCAAGGAAAGAGAGCTCATCGAACAGTTTAGAGATGTTTGGTCATTCGTTAAGTTGGAACCCAGAAAGATTTGTATGAACATGGTCACCATTTCAAATGAACTAATGGATGATATACGGGAAAAGCAGAAGGTCGATGAATTCTTGCAAGAAGTGAGAGAACTGAAGAGGCAAGGTAAAGAAAAGGAATTTGAGGAAGGAACGGACGGAATTCTGAGATTCCGGGGTAGAGTCTGTATTCCCCGTGACCAAGAGCTTAAAAGATATATTATGGATCATGCTCACACCAGCAAGCTGAATATGCACCCGGGCATAACGAAGATGTACCAAGACTTGAAGAAGTTGTTCTGGTGGCATGGAATGAAAAGCGACGTCACTAGATGCGTATCGACTTGTCTAGTTTGTCAAAAAGCCAAAGTGGAACATCAAAGACCTGTAGGATTGCTACAACTGTTGTCTATTCCTAAATGGAAATGGGACAGCATTGCAATGGATTTTGTTGTGGGTTTGCCAAGAACAAGAAGAGGACACGATTCGATTTGGGTAATAGTTGATCGGCTTACAAAGTCAACTCATTTCCTCCCGATCAACATAAAGTACAGCCTGGAGAAGTTGACCCAGCTGTATATTGGAGAGATCGTTAGGCTACATGGTGTGCCTACGAGTATTGTTTCGGATAGGGATCCGAGGTTTACTTCAAAGTTCTGGTAGAGTTTACAAGCATCGTTGGGAACAAAATTACGTCTAAGTTCGGCGTACCACCCACAAACCGATGGTCAATCTGAAAGGACGATCCAATCTCTAGAAGATTTGCTTAGAGCTTGTACTATAGAACAAACTGGAAGTTGGGATGAAATCTTACCCTTGATAGAATTCACCTACAACAACAGTTACCATTCAAGTATAGGGATGGAACCCTATGAAGCTCTATATGGACGACAGTGTCGGACACCCTTGTGTTGGTACCAAGACAGTGAGCGTCTCACGATTGGACCAGATATCATTCAACAGACAACTGAAAAGGTCAAGATGATTCAAGAGAAGATGAAAGCCGCTCAGAGCCGACAGAAGAGTTATGCAGACAAGAGGAGAAAACCTCTTGAGTTTGAAGAAGGTGAGCATGTATTCTTGAAAGTCACACCCACGACTGGGGTCGGCCAGGCTTTGAAATCTAGAAAACTCACTCCAAAATTTCTTGGACCTTACCAAATTCTTCGCCGAATAGGTCTAGTAGCCTACCAGATAGCCTTACCCCCTTTTCTTTTCAACATACATAATGTCTTCCATGTGTCACAACTTCGCAAGTATTTGCCTGACCTAAGTCATGTTCTAGCACCGAACACAATACAATTAAAAGAGAACTTGACCTATGAGGCACCTCTTGTGAGAATCGAGGATCGACGGATAAAGCAACTTAGAGGCAAGGAGATTCCATTAGTAAAGGTGATCTGGAATGAGACGACTGGTGATGCAACTTGGGAACTGGAAGACAAGATGAAGGAGCAACATCCAAAACTGTTTTGAGGTACATAAATTTCGAGGACGAAATTCCTTTTTAGTAGGGGAGTGTTGTAACGTCCCGAAAAGTATCTGTTTAATCATAAATAATCATTTCACAATATTCTTGATTTTTAGGAATTTTTCTGGAATTTTTCAAAAACGATGAATATTTTAATATATTCCTCGTTTTGCGTACACACTGAGCTGAGAATTGCTGAGGTCAGTGTAATGCTCCGGAAATTTTTGGAATTTTTGTAACACTAAGCTAGAATTTTTGTACACATAATATTTGTAACACTGAGAATTTTTGTAACACTAAGCTCGAATTTTTGTACACATAATATTTGTAATTTATGTGAATTCTTTCAGAATTTTTGGAAACGATGAATATTTTAATATATTTCTCGTTCTGCGCAAAACATGAGCAGAATCGGGAAAACGACTATAACGCTTCAAAAATTGGAAAATTTTATGACGAATAGTTGTTTTATAATATTTGAAATTTTTGAGAATTTTCTGGGATTTTTCCGGAAACGTTGAATATTTTAATATATTCCTCGTTTTGCGTGACAGTGAGCGGAATGGGAGAAACGCGATGTTTTCTCCGTGAACCTTGAACTATGGACATGTCGACAGGGGATCTTACTAAACCCAAGGCTGGACACAATTTATGAGGCTTCACGATTTTTGAGAAATTCTAACAGATAAAACAAAACAATACTGCGAAAAAAATTTATCTGTCAGATAAATTAAATACTAACTTCTGTCAACTGTAACTATTATCCATTGGATAATAGCATGTAATAAAAATTCTATCACATTATCCAAATGCAATCTACTTTATGTCTAATCAATTCACTTTAATTCAAATTTAATGTAAAATAATCAAAGCTTCTTTGAGAAGCTTTGACCAATTAATGACTAAAGAGCCCTTAGCTTCCAAAGAAAGCCAACATACTCTCCCTCTTCTCTTTCTCAAGCACGGCAGCAGTCTCCATTTTGGGGGAAGGAAATTAGTTTCACTTAACTTATTTTACATTACACAAATTCATTTTTAACCTAAAACACTTTCTCTTTCTACATTTCTTCTTCTTCCTTCATTTGGCTTTTCACCTCATTCTCTCTAGAACACCTCCACGGCAGCCCCCTCTCCCTCACCTCAACCTTCACAAAAATTTCTTCCAACCACATTTCCTTAATCCTCTCCCTCTCCTAAACATCTTTCTTGCTTGGAGCATCTTGAGATTCCACCATCTTCATCACTTTCCTCAAGCTTCAAGCTTGGAGTTTTTGTGTAAGTTTCAAGACTCTTCTTCCCTTCTCTTCATTTTCGGTTTCAAGAGTCTTCTAATGGCCATTTACATTCCATTTTTCATGTCCATATGCTATTCTAATCAAGTCAAAAATTTTAGGGTTTTTGGAGGTGCAATCCGAAATTTCAAGGAGATTTCTTGGAGTTTCTATTGATTTCTTCACTTGGGTAAGAGGAAGACACTCCTCCTCAACCTCTATTAACATCTAGGAACCTTGGTTGTGTTATTTGTGGAAAAACCCTAATGAGGGTTATTCTTTGATTTTGTAATTTAGTATGTTTGTGTGTTGATTTTACTTTGTTTATGTTATTGGATTGATTGGTTGTGTATGATAATATATTGGATTGGATTAGATGATTGAAAATGGAAGAAAAATAATTGATAACCCCTCTTGGGTGGCCACGGTTTTTGAGCTTGAAATTGGGTAAAATTGTGGACAAATTATGATGAGTACAAGACTTAAATCAATCAAGTGACAAGATGGAATTAATGAAAGGAAAAATTTGGATTTGAGACATCCTTGGTGGTCACGGTTTTTGGGCCAAAAAGGATGGTCTTCTTGGTGATCAATTTGTAATAAGAGCAAGCCATATTGAAATCAAGTATGTAGAATAAAAACTAATGGAAGGAAAAATTTGGAATTGACCCCTTTAAGGAGGCCAAGGCCTCTAGGGTAAATTAGGACTTAATTATGTAAAATTTTGTAATCTTGGAGATTGGAGAATTAAATGACTAAAACATAGGCAATAGATTAGTAAATTAGCAAATTTAGAAGGATGAAATATAATTAGAGATTCCATAAATTTTAGAGGAACCTAGAATAACCTTGTCACATGACTTAGGAAATTCCAAGAGAACAAGAACAAGAGAGTGTGAGGTTTTTGAGACCTTAGAATGACCATTCTAAGTGAATAAGAATAACTTACTTTAGAAAAAAATTTAATTGACTATGGAAACTTACTTCGTGACGGATTCTTGTAACAATGGCAAATCTTGAATAAGAATGCATAATGGACCTTAGAAATGTATTACCTTATTTGATTTTAATATTATGACATTATGGGTCTATGTGAGTGACCATTTATGTGTTGATGCTTATCTTGGCCAATTGTGGCATATTATGGAATTGTATGAAATTATGAATCATACATGTTCATGCATAGAGTCTTATGCATTGTGAATGTCCTGTGGACTATTGTAAGGCCAAGTTACCTAGGAGATTGAACACACCTTAGTGCGGGTGCGGGTAGACTAGTGTAGGTCATGTTTGACCTTGGGGGCGTCGGGGTGCGAGTCCTTCACAATGGGCAGTTGGTAGCTCTTCTGTCCGTGGGGCAAACCGATGCAAGTCCTATATCGTGATCTAGCGTGGACTATCTATACAATGCCTGAAGTGCACATGGAAATTATTGATGTATAGCACTTTGGCCACGGCAGCCGAGTTACAGACATGTCTCCAGATCTTTCTCTCTGACTGTTTGTGTCTTGCTCCATAGAGTACGAATTTGGGAAAGCGTACATGTGCATCATGAAATAATCCATCATCGTAAATCATTATTTTCGGTAACTGTGAATTGTCTGAACATTACTGTAATGAATGTCTGCCTGGAACTATTTAATTGCTTACTGTTAGACTTACTGCTTATTATTTGGAAATGATGTTCTGAATTGCTATTTGGGCGTGTTGCGCCGTTTTGTTTCTGGCTGCTATAATTGGTAATGATGGTAGGATGTCTTACCTCTTTCCTATGTTTCTATTATTTGCTGCCTATGTGTACACTGTGTTGATCGAAGACGACGGTAAGGAGGCGGAAGATCCTGATTTTCCTAGTTTCTGGCCCGAACGGGATTAACATCTACTGAGGCGACGGCAGCACGCATGCGTGAATTTCTAGGTGATGTGCGTCTGACCTTCCTCGGAGGGCCAGCATGCTGGCATATCAACTTGAATTCTGATCGTTGCGTCTACCTAGGGGACGTGTCGATTGCCCTAGCCTGGAGACGTCATGAGGCGCCGATCCTCACCTGCCATGTCAGCCTGCGACTAGAATTCTACTTGCCCATTCAAGAGATGTGGGGTGATCGTTACTACACTCCTTGGGAGGACTCTTTTGATTCTACTGCCCGGGCTCCTGCCCGTGGTTCCGTGGTTCCCATGGAGGTTTCCTCTGAAGAGGAGGATCCTGCTGAGGACCCGGATACGGTCCCTCCTCATCTGAGGGACTGATTTTACTGGTAGCTGCTGATGGCTGCCAGTGTTTTATTTTGGGGGCCTGATGTATTATTTTTGGTGGGCTGTATATTCTGATATTCTGGGGGATGCATATGTAAAATCCTTAGGCAGGTATAGTTTTGCTTTTTGGAAATTTCCAGGCTTGTATCTAAAGTACAGTTGATGTTTAAATATATATACATATGTATGTCACTCAGGTGTGAATTTTTAATTTCCTTCTCATTCTTTACTGTTGTATAAGTTTCACCACTTAGTTTATTAATTAACAAAAAAAATATACTGCTATTTTACCCAAGTATTAAAGTATCGAACAAGTTAACTTTAAGCTAAATGAACCGGGTCTTAATTATTCAAAATTTTATTTTTCATATTTTTATTTCTGTTTAACAATGTGACGTTCTCTCTCCAAAAAGGGGCGTTACATGACCCGCCTATCTTTGATTTTGCCACTTTTGTCCATTTAGAGTTTTACCTGCCTGTTAAAGATTTGTGGGACGACCTTTATTATACCCCCACAAAAGGACTTTTTCCTCTCCACTGCTCGAGCTTCTGCTCGAAATTCAGTTGTTCTGATGGCAATTTCATTGGATGAGGAGGAAGCTTGACGTAATTTCATACTGATGGCTTTCCGTTTATCTTTTTGGGAAGCTTGATGTTTTGCTAATTTGGTGGGATGTATATTTTGTAAACATCTTGGGTGGGTAAAGCCTTTACTTTTAAATATTTTGATGATGTAACTAAACAAGCTTGATGCATATAATTAAATATATGTAATGTGAATGTATGACTTTTAATTTCACGTCAATTTCCATTGTATCTACACTTATCATTACCTCTTAAATAATTCAAGAAAAAAAAATAACACATACATTTATTTTAATACTTGATTAATACATACTTGCGATTGGAAATGGTTATTTGAAGGTTAACAATGAATCGGGTCTTTATCTATGATATACATATTTTTCGCATTTTATTTCGCATTAATATGGTGTGACGTTCCTTCTTCTCCTAAAAAAAGGGGCGTTACAGTATTCGCCCTTGAATCATGTCGATCAAGCTTGCTTGTTAGGCTATTTGAGTTTCCAGCATCTTGGAGTGAGTGACCATTTAATCTATACAAGTATTGAGTTGCTTTATAGACTCCTTATGTTATTGCACTTTTGCTTGAATGACTTGATTTTGCTCATTTTGAGTAATTATGAAATTCTCCATAAGAGCTTCTAAATTGGACTTTACTCCTTAAGAAGATGGTTGAGGTTGCTGGAATCCGAGTGGAGCCCCATTGTTTTGTTGGTTTTCATATGGAAAATTTAGGTTGTTTCTCCAGCTAGGGTTATATGAGTTAGAGAAAGGATTCCCCTGAGCCTTGAAATTGTCATTTTGCATATAACTCACTTGCTCCAAAGACGTGTCTTGAGAATAGGTCTCCACTGAATTGCATTATGAAGTCAAATGCCTTCCTCCAAATATGTCACAACCTATATTAGGGGTAGTGACAACATTGACATTTAGCTTCTCAAGTGACTTGGTCAAAGCTTCAAACTTGGCATTCAACATAGTAATGACATCAAGCTCTATCATTCTAGCTTACTTCTTTGAAGTTGATCTCTCATTTAGCTACAAATAAATATTCAAAATCACTTCATTGATCAAAGCCCTTATCTGTTGGAGTCTTTGCCATCAAAGCATCGCCAGTTGCGGCATCAAGAGCTGCCTTTGTAGAGAAAGTTAGCCCAGCATAGAATGTTTGTATAACAACAAATCTTGTAGGCCATGATGTAGGCACTGACGAATGAGATCATTGTACCTCTCCTATGCTTCATAAAGTGATTCATCTTCCTTTTGAGAGAAGGTAGTGATGTCTTGTCAGAGCTTAATTATTTTTCCAATCGGATAGTATTAGTCCAAGAAAGCTTGCTCCATCAAATCCCAGGTAGTAAGTGAATTTGGGGCTTCTAAGTAAATCCACTTCTTGCCTTCCCTCTAAGAGAAAAGAGGAAAAGTCTAACTCAAATAGCGTCAGTTGAAACTGCATTTTATCTTAATTGTGTTACAGAGCTCCAAGAATTCATCCAAATGTTGATTTGGGTCCTCAGTTAGTGACCCGCTGAATTGCAATTGTTAGACCATCTGGATTAGTGACGTCTTTATCTCAAATTGTTGGCCTCTACCTGTGGCCGTACAATGGAATACTGATGAGCGTTAGCGTTGGGGGTTCCATAATCTCTCAGCCTTCGCTCTGGATTGGCGACTTGCTTAATGTTGTCTGCCATTTGATCTTCCTCAATTAGTTGTGTTTTCCTTTCCCTTCTAATATCATGAAGTGTCCTCTCGATCTCAAGATCAGCGGGGATAATAAGATCTTCTTGACTCCTCATTCTACGCATAAGAAAGAAACAACACTTGAAAATTCAAAGAAGAATAAAGTTAAAATAAAATCAGATTAAAATAAAATAAAAAATGGCTTAAATCAACAAAATTGCTGCTTGTGTTAATATCAACATGATCCCCAGCAACGGCGCCATTGTGGATTTTTCACAAATGCACAAATCGTATAAGTAGTAAAATAAAGATTGTTCCCACAAGGGTCGATTAATTACTAACTCTTATAGCTACTTTGATTATTTAAGTGAGTAAAATTGATAGTAAAAGCTCAATTAAATTTATACGAAAAACAAAACAATAAAGTAAGCAATTAAAACTAGAAAAGATGAGGTTCAACAAAGATTTAAAGTCCTAGGATTAGGAATCCACTACGCTACCCCCTATGATAAATTGCAATCCTATCTTTGTTAATGTTCAATTATGTTCTTGAAGGCGATTTATCCTAAATTATTGAAAGTACAATTTCTCGGTACTAAAAACGTGCTAAAACTTCATCATTCCCATTCTCATGGCAATTAATCCAAGTTCCAACCTATTAAGTTTTATGACAATCATTTACCCCTTGAAGGATTTAAGCCTATGCCTTGGTCTCAATTCCTAAGTTCAATTTTTGGATTATCAAGTAATTAGATTTCATCTTTCGATCTTTCACCTAAAGCCTAAGATCATGTAAATATGGCGTGCTACCATAAGCATTGAGCATACCAAGAATGAATCAAAAATAATAATTTCCCATTAACAAAGAATCAAATAAACAATTCATTATAGAGAAATAGAGAGTTTCATCCTAATCCTAGAAAAGGGGTTTAGCCACTATGGCAATTGTAGCACAAACAAGAACAAAGATTAAATAAACAACCAAAAAGAGAAGATGGAGAAGATGAAGATAGAGAAAGGAACTTCAATGGTTGAACTTCAATAACTCTTGATCTTTCCTTCTAAACCTTCGCCTCTAATCATCGCACCTCTCCTTTGAAAACCTATAATCACACAAGTCTCTAGCCAAAAAGTCTCCCTTAGGTTTAGGGATTTGCCTCTATTTATAATGTTTAGGGCGAAAAACTATTGTTTTTAGGCTCATGAGACCTCGCATAGTTGTGTCTAAGCTCGACACGGTCATGTGATCATGGAAAACAACGTAACTCGCAGTGTAATAAGAGACACGACTGTGTATCCAAGAGACATGCCCGTGTCTCCCACACATAAGCTTCATTGAAGTTTGACAGGGCCGTGTGAGCTTGACATAAACATTTTCTGAGTTAGACACAGTCTCAATCGCTCAGAGGTTGGATTTTGGATAAGTTATCCCCATAAAAGTTGAAAGAATTTTGTCTTAGCTTTCTAATCCCATCGGAATCACCTTGTTTCGACCTTTGTAGCTCAAGTTATGCTCATTTTATCGCACAAAGGTCAAAAACTCTACGAATCTTGGCCATATAAATTTCGACCTCAACTCCATTGCAATGAATCCATTCAAAAATTCATAGAGCCATGTAAAAACACCTCTTTTGGACCTAAAAACGTAAAGAAAGACTAATCATGAGATACCAAGGGTAATTAGATTAAATGTGGCATAAATTCCAATATAAATCAATCAAAGCACACCTAAATCCCCCTCAAATCAAGCACAAGATGTGTGTATTTTATCCATACATTAACAGAAAGAATGATACTTTTGCGAAGAGCGATGCATAGGTCAGTTAGAGACTCGAGTTAGGCCGGAATAGGTGGAGACGCAGGAGCAGGAGGTGAATCACTGGTGTTTGGAGCTGGGGTAGCCTCTGGAATCTCAGGATGTGGATGATGTTGGAAAGTGAGTCAAAATGGCTAGATAGGATACTCTGAGGCTGGTGATCGGAAAGAATAGAGATGGAAGAATCAAAAGAGGGAATAGGTAATACTTGAGAGACAAATTCTGGCATAATCGGTGAGACAAAATAATATGTATCCTCAAAGAAGGTGACATCTGCAGAGATGTAAAAATGATGGGTGGACGAAGAATAACACTGGTACCCATTTTGGAAACGAGAATAACTGAGAAAGACACACTTCACAGCACGGGCAGCCAGCTTGTCTAGACCTCGAGCAACATTATGGACAAAACAGTAGAACCAAAAACATAGGGCGGAACAGTATAAAGGGATTCCTTAGGTTATAAATGAGAATGTGGAATCTAATTATAGTTGAGAACATAAGATAGCATACGATTTATTAAATAACATACCGTGAGAACAACATCACTCCAAAATTTTAAAGGGACACTGACATGTAATAAAAGAGTGCGAGCTGTTTCAACTATATGACAATGTTTGCGCTAAGCTATACCATTTTGTTGAGGTGTGTGAGGACAACTAGATTGATGAACCATACCATGAGAGGCCATGAAAGAATTGAAAGGGGCAGAAAAATATTCTTTTGCATTATCACTATGTAAGACACAAATAGTTCAACCAAACTATTTGAGAATTTTACTATAAAAATTTTGAAAAATAATAAATAAATGGGAACGATCTTTCTTTAAGAATAACCAAGTACATCTTGAGAAATCATCAATGAAAGTAACAAAGTACCTATATCCTAAGACAGACATGATATGACATGACTAGGACCTCAAACATCAAAATGAACAATATCAAAAAGAGACTTTGAACGACTCGTAACCTTGCTTGGAAAGGAAGACTGGGCCTGTTTTCTAAGTTGACATGACTCATACTCCAAGAACTGTAGATGAGAGAAAAAAGGAATCATTTTCTTGAGTTTATTCAGACTCAGATGACCCAAACATTGGTGAAGAAGGCTAGGTGATTCTATGGAAGCACATATGGTTGAGGATAGAGGCTGTAGATAACAGAGACCACATGATTTAGATCCTGCTCCAATCATCTGTCCCATATTCCAGTCTTGTATAAAGAAATAATTAAAAGTAAACGTTATGGAACAATTAGGAGATCGAGTAAGTTGACTAATAGAAATTAAATTAAAGGGACACTCAGGTACAAATAAAACTAAATTCAAAGATAGAGAGGAAAGAGGTGAAGCTTGACTAATGCCAGTGGTCGTTGTTTTAGAGCCATCAGCAAGAGTGATGTGATGTGGTGTTTTGGGAGAGGATAAGGTGGAAAAGAGGGAAGAATTACCTGCTATAGGATTAGAAGCACTAGAATCCAAAATCTAGGAACTAACAGGAGATGAATGAGAGATATAAACCGTAGAATTACTAGTATGGGCTATAGTTGCTGAAGATAAGGCTTATTGTCTGGCTTTAAGTTGAAGATACTCCTTGTATTCACTGGTTGAAAAGAGATTCTAATTGTCGCTTTCAAATTCAATTTTCTTATCAGCAAGACCCGATGTCTGAGACTGTGTTACATTAGTTGTATTTTCATAAAAACCATGCAGAGAATAACACTTGTCTTGAGTATATCTAGTGCGCTTGCAATAACAACACTATGGGCTATCACCTCTACCACGACCACCTCTTCCACCACGCCCACAGCCTTAACCTCCACTATCTACTAAGTTTGAGACAAAAGCTAAAGATTCTGAAACTGTTTGAGTGCCAATGATAGATGTCTCCTCTGATGAGGGAACGCAAAGTAAACGATCAATAAGTTCCTTTACCGTAGGATTATTAGGATTGGTCAAATATTGATTTCGGACAGATTCAAAATTTTTATGTAAACCATGGAGAACGGAGATGATATACATGTTATCAAGTTTCTCTTGTACCTTTGTAAGATCATCGCTTGATAGGATGAGTTTGATGTCTTCGATGACTGACTGTGCTCTGTTTAGGTAAGAAAGAAGGTCATGGTCTATCATCTAGAGCATGGCCAAGTTATGGACAGAATCATAGAGGTGTTGTATATCATTAAAATACATATTCCCAGCCTTCTTCCATATGTCATGACATGTTTTGTAAGAATAGAAGTGCACCAATAACTTCGGATCAATAGATTGACATAGTAAAGACACTAATTGATAATCAGCCCTTTACCACTCATCACGCACATCACCAACAATGTCTACTTCCTTCTTGGTGAGGTGGTCATAGAGACCTTTACCTAAAAATCATACCTCAACAGCATCATACCAATCTACAAAATTGTTACCATTAAGTTTCTCTGAGGTTATAGTAAGGCTGCCTGAAAAGGCAAACAAAATGAGATTTTTCTTCGTAGCTCCAGAATTGTCAGAGGTGGCAGTAGATGAATGGGTTGTGGAAGCCATTGTGAAGAGAGAAACTGACCCACGAAGTCAACAAGGGGTCAACTAGACAACCGACCACCAGAACAGAGAAAGAAAATGCCAGCAAGCAGAACGAGATAAGCAGCGAGTCAAACGGAGGTCAGGATTGTGGCGTGTGGCCTGCACTTGCCGTTAGGACGAGATGAAAGAAGCCACACGATAGGGCATGTGGCAAGGGCCTCCGGCGAGTTGCTTGGAGGGACGGCCGACTAGATGCTTTTAAGACTATTTGTGCCCTCACCATGGTGGTGAAGGGTCTGGAGGTTAGGGTTCTCGTCATGACAGTAACTTAGAACCGCGACGGGGAGCGGAGACGCGTCCCTGATTTGAAACTTGCTCTGGATACCAACTTATTGTGTTTGAATTGCTTAAGAGAAATCCTCTCAACACTCATTTAATATATACAACAAGCATGCAACAAGGAATTACAAAGGGAATCAATCAGTATCCCATAATAATAGGAGTTTCCTAAACTATAGGGATATAGTTAACTAAATAGAAAAAATCAAATCAAATCAAAATAGAATCTTAATCTAATCATAATCAGATCATAATATACAATAATCAACAGATATGATTGGTTTGAAGTTCAAGAAGACATGTTTGGACTTACTTATGTTCATATTAATAAGGGATGTTACCATGATGAGCCTTTTATTCTTGTATCTCAAGCACGCCAATGCTTATATATCCAAGACCCTATTGATGAAAACAAGCATTATGTCATGAAGACAATTCCAAGAGACTTGTTTAGTGTAACACTCTAATTCTAACTACTGTAGTATACCCTACGTGTACTAAGTAAATAGAATTAGTACGTCACTTTCTAACTTAAGCGTAATTTATAACTTGTTCAATATTTATTTAACGAATAAACATGTAGAGCCTTTACAGGAGTAAGAGAGCAAGACATTTTACACCTCAGGAAATTTGCTCTTTACTAAACATCAACCTGATATGCCTGAGATTACAAACTTTTACAAAAAAATTAATCATAATAATTTAATTACAGAACCATTAATATAATTACATAACCAAAATAATTACATTAATAACTTAACTAAATTTTCATCACCCTGCCTTGCGCTCGCTTTGATCTTTTGCTAGATTTATCATAAAAAACATAAAACAAGACTGGGGTGAGAATTAATAATTCTCAGTAATAAAATTTAAATTGTGATATCATGGTAAATCAAGCTACTTTGGGGTAAAACATAAATTATACTTAATCATTTGAAAGGTGGCATACGCCAAAACTCAGTCATTTCCTTTTCCAAAGTAGAAAGTTCATTTAATGAAGAAAATAGTTCAATCATTATATAAAAACTCAACATAAGTTAACATATATTCATTATAACAATTATGGAGGCTAGTAAGACTCATTTCCTTCATTACACACCTTAGCTGCACTTTGATTTGCAACCAATGTAAACTAATACAATTTGTAACAATATTTAATTCACTTTAAATACTACTCTTAACCTTTTCTAGCCAACTTTTATCCTTAATCTTCACATTTAATAAAAACAAGATAATTGTCCATACAATTGCCAATTTTATGCAATACAATATTGATGTATGATTATGCCTAATTAAATCCTAAAGTATGCTCATGCAATGATTTCTTAAAAGATTTTATTTTAGAAAATACATGTTATTTGAATATTTCCAAGAAGCCTTTTTGTTCCTTGTATTGTTTTCTGGGTAGGCAAGGCGCCCTTTTGTTCCTTGCACTACCAAACATTTTTAACTCACTTGGAGTCTTTTTGTCCAAGCCATAAATTTACAATACATGGAAATATCAAATAATAAGTTTGAAAACAAAATATGCATAACATTAAAACCTTTTTCCTTAACTTGTACTTAATTATAATTTTCCTTGCATAATAGGGAAGCAACATCTTATCTATCAATTATTACTTTAGTGGCTACTTCCACCTCAATTACCTTAGTGGCTACTACCACTTTTGTTACCGTAGTGGCTACTATTGTAACACCCCAAATTTCTTAACTATTTAACAGTAATTTTGACAGTTAACAGAATTCTACTGTTTAGTGATTTCTGTGAACTGTAAAATTATTTTGAGTATTCCATGAGTACATTTGATCGTTTTGTGTGATTTACTCCGTGTTAGGAAAATAATAATTTTTGGGCCGGGGAAATCTTACGTAATTTAATTATTACTGTTAAGTCTTAATTATTTTACGTAATCTGATTTGATTTTCATAATTTTTATGATTTTGTGAATGATTATGAAATTTTTATATTTCTCTGATTATTTTAATATTATCCATGAGTTATCTATATAGGCCCAGGGAGGCTATATGTGGGCCCAGGTGGGTCCCGAAAAGTAAAAATTTTTCTGCAGCCAGGAAAATTCATACTGTTAAGATGGAGATAGGGGATCTTACTAAACCTGAATCCGGAAATAGTTTTTAAAATTTTCTTTTACTGTGTTTTGTACTGTATTTAATTATTGAGCGATAAAAATATAGTAAAAATATTATTTGTAGAGTTATAGCAGATAATAATAAATATTATACTGCTTAGTCAATATTGGTGGTTTAGATATCCACCATTGATTTAATCAGGGGTGGAGATTTGGTCTTATAAAAATCAAGGGTGGAGATTTGGTCTTATAAAGTGGCTAGGACCATTTATGACCATTGGATGTTCAGTTTGAAGGAGTAATCTTGACCCTTCATTTTGGAGATACATCTAATGGCTAGGATTTCAAGGAGGAAAGATCCAATGGCCTAGATTAAGTCTTCTAATCTAAGGGTAAACCTAGAATCTACATTAATCCTAACCATTGATCTAATCAATGGCTAGGAATGCCTAAAATGGTAGCTAGTGAGATTGGTCACATTTTGAAGAAGCAAGAAGGGGGGGGACGGTTTTGGTGTTGATTTAGGAGCTAAAGCAAAGTTGAAGACCATTATTAGTTGTCTTGGTCATTATTGATCATTATTGATAATTTCCAAAAGCTAAAGCTCTTCAAAATTTTTCTCTCCTTTTCCTTCAAGCATGGTTTGGCCAAGCACCCTAAATCCATCTTCTATCACTCTTTAATTTCATACAACTTTATTTCTTGAATGTATACCTCATTCTAAGACACTTTGTAGTTTGGAGCAAGTTCTAAATCTATCATCTTCAAGGACTTTCTTCAAGAGCAAAGTTATAGGGTTTTTATGGTGAAGTGTAAGGAAACTTCATTTCTTATTTCTTTTTCATGTTCTAAGCCATGTTTGATCCATGGTTCACCTTGTTCAAGCTTAATATACTAATAAATATATGTTTTGTTTTGTGTTTAAGAAACCTTTGGTGGTGAAGGACTTGGAAAAAGAAGCAAAGCAAGGAGCTTTTGAGGTTCTTCAAGAGGTAAGAGGGAGATCCATCTCACCAACCAAGAATGGTGGTGAGAGATAGTTTTGTATTTGATGGATGTGAGGATTCATATCCATGGTCATGTAATTATTTGTGGGTGTTTATGTGTTTTGATTATTTGCTTATACTTGATATGTTTTGCATGATTTATTGCTTTTGTTGATGGCATGCTTGTGATATATATGATAAATATGTGTATGTATGCCATGATTTGATGATGGAAAGGAAAACAATTTTTGGTTCCAAGGACCATGAGGATTTTTGGCCAAGACACCTCAAAATAGGTGTTCACAAATTAATATTTTCATGAATGCTAAAATTGGATGTTTAGAGAAGCAAGGAAATGAATAAATGTTTTGATTTCAAAGACCAAGTGTTCACGATTTTTGAAGGAATTTTTAATGGTTTTGTTTGTGTAAAAACAAGAATGGTACTTAATTGATTTAGAAGGAAAAATATTTGATAATTTCAATGGCCAAGTACCACGGTTTTGAAGGCTTGTGAATGCCTTGGTTTTATGAAATAAAGTGATTTTTAAAGTGGAAATATAATTTGATTTAGTACAAAGATTTTGGAAATAGAATCAGAGTGTTTTATCACTTTAAAAATAGAAATTTCGATTATGAAAGGAAAATAGAGGTTGTAAGGGTTTGAACCTCAAATTATTTTGTAAGAGGATTGAATTTGAGAATCTATTTTGAATTATAAATGAAACGTTGATGATTTAAAATTTACTAACGTAAAACTCATCCTTTGGGTTTTGGAGCGTTAGGAAATTTTAAGTGAGAAACATTGATTTAATTCAATGAAATGGTGAATTTATGGAATAAATTGCGAAAAGGATTTTCTTGAGTAGGAAAATGTGGAAAACAATGTGAGAAGTC
Source organism: Ormosia emarginata (assembly GCA_029884605.1). Classification (NCBI taxonomy): domain Eukaryota; kingdom Viridiplantae; phylum Streptophyta; class Magnoliopsida; order Fabales; family Fabaceae; genus Ormosia; species Ormosia emarginata. The sequence continues at coordinate 25,257,474 of JAQQTP010000074.1, read as the reverse complement.
ATATTATTTTGAAAAAGGTTGAATTGAAATTTAGAATGTTGAGAAATATTTTATGTGGTCGTAAAATGGTGAAAAATGATTTACGTAACTTAAAAATGTGATTTTTAAGCTACGCGATTTGAAAAAAAAGTTTAAATATTTCCACGCGATTTGAAAAATGTTGAAATATTTCTACGCAATTTGGAAAGCGTTTAAATATTTTTACGTGTTTGAGATATTGTTGAAAAATCGCTACACGATTTAAAAATGGTGGAATATTTACGTGATTGAGAAACGGTAGGAAATGGCTATGCGATTTGGAAACGTAACAGAAATGTTGCGAAATTGTGAAAAATGCGACAAAAGTGTTGCGCGACTATGCAAATGCGATAATATGATTTCGCAAATGAATTTAACAGTGGGATTACTGTTGGACTAGTGTATGGACACTGTATGAGAATATGATGAATTTTACCTATGATTGGCAATGGTGCATTTTATATGCATGAACTAGTGTATGGACACTGTATGAGAATATGATGAATTTTGCCTATGATTAGCATTTGGTGCATTGTACATGCATTGAAAAATATGCAGTGAGGCAAATGATGAAATTGAAAAATATGCAGCGAGGCATATGATGAAATTGAACAGAATTGCATTGAGATATTCGTGCATTGAACAAAAATTAATAGCTGATAGTTATTGTGACCTTTGTGATTGAAGAGAGAATGAGAATTGAAAAGTGAGGTCTATGATGGATCTAGGGGGCGTCAAGGTGCGGCGGTCGACCAGTGGACGTTGATTGGCAAAAGACCATGTGCCACTTGGCGATGCAGTCCATTGCAACGTATTGATGATACTCAACAAGAACATGATTCTTTTCAAAGACTGGAGATTGTCTTTGGGCTAAGGCTGACAATTAACCAGAGCATGCTTCTCGAAATTGTGAAAACCTCCATGGAGTAGGAAATTGAGTCTATGTGCACATGCATAATTATTGAGTATTGGTTATGATAATTGAACTGTTGAATACTTAGATAATGTTGAGGGCATCATCGTAAATATTGAATATTTATATCTGTGCGATATAATAATTGAGGAATGTTGGATGATGATGATGATAAATAATGTTGATGGCATTATTGTAATTATCGTGTGATTTGAATAATGCTAATGGCATGATAATAATTATTATTTATTATATTTGTTGTGACAAATAATGATTGAAGGCATGATTGTAATTATTATATCTGTGTGAAGACAATAATGTTAAGGGCATGATTGTAATTATGGTATGATATACCTGTATGGTGTGCTGTTTGTGTTATCTCTATGCTACCATGTTGGTATTGGCGTAGGTGATCTCACCTCTTGTTATATTGTTTTGTTGTGTTTGTATTATTAAAAGTTATATAGTAGATGGAATGAGTTTCGTAGGCTTGACCGGAAGCAAATATTCTGAGTTCGGTGACAATGTCAAAGAGTGGCCATCCCAGATTCAATGGTGTGCAGTTTTGATGAGGAACAGATACATGACGCATCAAGATAGATACAAGACAGAATAAGTATGTTGAATTTTTATCGTTAGTGTTTTACCGTGCTATTAAGTAGGAACCATCACGGGGTTTGCTACTGTTTAAAATTGAGTCTGTAAGTTTTATATTTCTTGAATAATTGGTAAATATTATGTGATGTCAGTAATGTATGTTAATCAGTTTAAAACTATTTTTCAGTATTACTTATAAATATCAGTAAGTTTATGTTTCCACGAAAAGAAATTTTGAAACCCACCTTTTATAACTTAATGCTTTTTATGAACTGATTTTCAGATTATAAGTTAGTAGTGGGAAATGTGATGCCCTAAGGAGGGTGCTACATTAGTTGGTATCAGAGCACGGTTTGAGTCTTTTAGGGTTTTGTGGTTAAGTCTATTTTGCTTGTGTTGTGTTCTCTGTGTGTTTGATTTTCGAAAGGAAACAATGTTTGTTTGAAATGGTTACATCTGGTTTCCATTGTATTTTGATTCGTCCGTCTTTGAAGAAAGGAAATGGTTCGTGGTAGACTACGCATGTGGAAGCGAAATGTGGCACTAATAATATCGTTGCAACTATGAGAGCAATGCAGAGGATAACTGACGTGATGGTGCAACAGGAACAGAGGATCGTTGAACAATGGGAACTAGAAGTTAAGGTTTAGGATCTGATAAAAGAGAATCAGTCTTGAAATACAAGATTTTTTAATCATGGAACCTAGGTATTCCACACAAGGAATAATAGGAAGGTAAATTGATTTCAGCGGAAAATGTATTTACGATCATTGTGAAAGCACCAGAAGCAGCAAAAGTGTGGAAGAGGGTACTTAACGAAGGATTGTACGTCCAAGGAAATAATTTGTTTCAAGTACAAAAAGCCTGAACACATTTCCAAAGATTATGTTCCACCGAAAGACGAAGTTATCTGTTAGTAATGAACGTGCTTCGACATTTCAAGTAGAATGGAGCGTCGATTCTCCAAGTTGAGCAAAAGCCTCTCAGACTGAAGACCTAAGCAAAGAAGATTGTGTCACAGAAAGTGATCCTTTGACTATACTGTATAATTCTGGAGGTAACTCATTCCTCTATGGTATATGATCGTGTAGATCAATTAGAGTTATCCGTGTCTTCGTTATCTTCTGACTTGTTTACTTCTGTTTCTATTATTAGCCTATCGTGTTACTTAAGTTATTCAAATTATCCTATTGTTGTTATGGGTCAAATTTTTGTGTTAGTTTGATCTGTTTATCTCTTTCATAAATAGATGTGATCTTTGAAATGGATTGGTTATTTTCCAACCATATCCTATGAGATTGTCTCAATAAAGTGTTAGTATCCCAGAAAAACCTATTCTTTAAAATCGGGTTATATCAAATTCTTTGTTGGATATATCCGGTAACACATTAGATAGTTTTGCTATCTTTTATAATGTTTTTTCATATATCTCAAATTGCAAGAAAGGATGTTCCTATTTAAATCCATGTCACAGTATCAGATACAGTGTTGTTGAAAGAGAACTCGATGTGTGAGACACTTCCTGTTAAGAGCAAAGGTAGGAGAATGAAGCGATACGGGGACAAGGAAATTTTAAGTGATGTTGTGCGAAGTGACAGATGCTCTTGTAATATTTATAAATTATAGGAGTAGAATTTTTCATTCTTGTCTAGACAGAATTGTCATTATCTTTGTTAATGACATTCTGATTTATTCTCGAAAATCATGAGGAACGTACTGAACATCTCAGTGTGATTTTCCAAATTCTAAAGGAGAATGTGGTTATATGCTAAGTTGTCGAAATGCGAGTTCTGGTTGAGTGAAGTGCAGTTGTTGGATCATGTGATTCTAAGGAAGGGATTGCGGTGGATCCTTCAAAGGTTGAAACAGTTCTTTAGTGGGGAAAAGGTAAAGACAGTAACAGAAATCCGTAGAAAATTTATTGAGAAATTTTCCAGAATCGTAGGACTTCTCACCTAGCTTATCAAAAAGAATTAAATGTTTGTATGGACTGATGCATACAAGGAGAATTTTCAAGAGTTGAAAATGTGTTTGATTACTTCTCTGGTATTAGTTCTGTCTAATTCCAGTGAACCATTGGAGGTGTACTGTGATGCGTTACATCGAAGTTTAAGATGTGTGCTTATGCAATTTAGAAGAGTTGTAGTGTATGTTTCAAGGAAATTGAAGTTACATGAGAAAAACTATTCTACGCATGAATGGAGGTTGGTAGCCACTATGTTGGTATTAGAAGTATGGATATACTTTCTTTATCGAGTAATATTTAACATCTTCAGTAATCATAGAAGTTTGATATATCTGTTTGATCAGGAGAAGTTGAATGAGAGACAAAGAGATTTCATTGGTTAAAATAGTCTGGAATAATGTAAGTGGAGAAGCAACATGGGAGTTGGAGGATAAGATAAAAGAGCATTATCCATATTTATTTTGAGGATGTGAAATCAGGTTTATCAAGTTTCGAGGACGAAACTTCTTTTAGAGGGGGAGTGTAACACCCCAAACTTCCTAACTAGTTGACAGTAATTTTGATAGTTAACAGAATTCTACTATTTAGTGATTTCTGTGTACTGTAAAATTATTTTGAATATTCCGTCAGTACATTTGATCGTTTTGTGTGATTTACTCCGTGTCAAGAAAATAATAATTTTCGGACCGAGGAAAATTTTACATAAATTAATTTTTACTATTAAGTCTTAATTATTTTATGTAATCTGATTTGATTTTGGTAAGTTTTCTAATTTTTGTGATTTTGTGGATAATTACGAAATTATTATATTACTCTGATTATTTTAGTGTTATCAGTGGGCCGTTTGTGGGCCCAGGAGCTGTATGTGGGCCCAGGTGGGTCCCAAAAAGTGAAAAAAATTTTGCAACTCTAAAAAATCGTACTATTGAGACGGAGACGGGGGATCTTACTAAACTTGAATACAGAAACAGTTTTTAAAATTTTCTTTTATTGTGTTTTGTATTGTATTGAATTATCAGGCAATAAAAATAGAGTAAAAATATTATTCGTAGGGTTATAGCAGATAAAATAAATAAATATTGTACTGCGTAGTCAACATTAGTGGCTTGGATATCCACCATTGATTTAATCAATGGTGGAGATTTGGTCTTGATTTAATCAACGGTAGAGATTTAGTCTTACAAAGTGGCTAGGACTATTTATGACCCTTGGATGTAAAGTTTGAAGGAGTAATCTTGACCTTTCATTTTGGAGATACATCTAATGGCTAGGATTTCAAGGAGGAAAGATCCAAAGGCCTAGATTAAGTCTTCTATCTAAGGCTAAACCTAAAAGCTACATTAATCCTAACCATTGATCTAATCAATGGTTAAGATTGCCTAAAATGGTGGCTAGTGAGATTGGTCACATTTTGATGAAGCATGGAGGGGGGGGATGGTTTTTGTGATGGGTTTAGAAGCTAAAGCAAAGTTTGAAGACATTATTGATCACGTTGGTCATTATTGATCATTTTTCAAGAAGCTAAGTTCACAAAATTTTCTCTCCTCTCTCCAAGCAAAGCTCACGGCCATAGCACCAAGAACCATCTTCCATCACTCAACAATTTTAAACAACCACCTATCTTGAATCCTTGCTTCAATTCAAGAACCTTTGTAGTTTAGACCAAGCTCTAAATCTTTCATCTTCAAGGATTTTTTCCAAGAGCAAGTTCTAGCGTTTTTGAGGTGAAGTGTAAGGAAAACTTCATTTCTTATCTCTTTTTCATGTTCTAAGCCATGTTTGATCCATGGTTCTTCTTGTTCAAGCTTGATATACTAATAAACTTGTGTTTTGTTTTGTATTTGAAAAGCTTTTGGTGGTGAAGGACTTGGAAAAAGAAGCAAAACAAGGAGTCTTTAAGGTTCTTCAAGAGGTAAGAGGGAGATCCATCTCACCAACCAAGTATGGTGGTGAGAGATGGTTTGTATATTTGATGGATGGTGAATCCATGTGAGGATTCATATCCATGGTCATGTAATTATTTGTGGGTGTTTATGTGTTTTTGATTATTTGCTTATGCTTGATGTGCTTTGCATGATTTATTTGTGTTTGCATGTTGAGTATGATTTTTATTTGCTTTTATGGTATGCTTGAAATATAATATGTTGATTATATGTGATGTATGCCATAAAATTGTTGGAAAAGAAAACAGTTTTTGGTTCCAATGACCATGAGGATTTCGGCCTCTACACCTCAAAATAGGTGTTCACAAATTAATATTTTTATGAATGGTAAAATTGGATGTTTAGAAAAGCAAGGAAAATAAACAAAAGCTTTGTTTTCAAGGAATAAGTGTTCATGGTTTTGGTAAGAAATTTTAATGATTTTGTTTGTGTAAAACCATGAATGGAACATAGATGATTTAGAAGGAAAAATATTTTGATGGTTTCAATGGCTATGTCCACGGTTTTTAAGGCTTATAAATGCCTTGATTTTATGAAACAAAGTGATTTTCAAAGTGGAAATATAATTTGATTTAGTACAAGAATTTTGGAAAGGGAATCAAAGTGTTTTATCACTTGAGAAACAGAAAATTCGGTTATAAAAGGAAAATAGAGGTTGTAAGGGTTTGAACCTCAAATTATTTTAGAAAAGGATTGAATTTGAGAATTTATTTTGAATTATAAAGGAAACATTGATGATTTAAAATTTACTAACGTAAAACTCATCCTTTGGGTTTTGGAGAGCGTTAGAGAATTTTAAGTGAGAAACATTGATTTAATTCAATGAAAATGGTGAATTTATGGAATAAATTGTGAAAAGAATTTTCTTGAGCAAGAAAATGTGGAAAATAATGTGAGAAATCATTATTTTGAGAAAGGTTGAATTGGAAATTTTGGAATATTTTACGTGGTTGTAAAATGATGAAATGCGTAACTTAAAAACATGATTTTTAAGCTACACGATGTGAAAAACATTAAAATATTTCTACGCGATTTGGAAAGCATTTAAATATTTTTACGCAATTGAAATATTGTTGAAAAAACACTACGCGATTGAAAAATGATGAAATATTTTTACGTGATAGAGAAAACGATGGAAAATCGCTACGCGATTTGAAAACGTAACAAAAATGTTGCACGATTGTGAAAACGCGATGAAAGTGTTGCGCGACTATGAAAATGCGATAATATGATTTTTGGGATTGAATAAACAGTAGGATTACTGTTGGACTTGTGTATGAACACTATATGAGAAAATGATGAATTTTGCTTGTGATTGGCATTGGTGCATTTTATATGCATAAACTAGTGTATGGACATTGTATGAGAAAATGATGAATTTTGCCTATGATTGGCATTGGTGCGTTGAACATACATTGAAAAGGTTCGATGGACTGGATAAGGCTATTTGCCTAGGAGAGACATACACCTCTTGAGTAGGTGTGATATGCGTAGGGTAAGTCACTTGTTGACTTTGGGGTAATCGGGGTGCGGGTTGCCTACAATGGGCAGTTGGTTGCTCTTCTGTATCGTGGGTTAGATCGACGCAACACACCGATGATCCTAACCGAGACACTATTCTTAATCAAGATCTAGTAAAGATTGTCGCATATATGAGAAATGTGGCACGTGGTCTGGGGTATATTGGTACAAACAGATCTTTTGGATCAATTTTTTCGAACTGAGTGTTAGCTCCATGGAATAGGAAATTGAGTCTATGTGCACATGCATAAATTTGTGTATTTATATCTGTATGAAATAACAATTGGGGAATATTGGCTATGACAATTGAACTGTTGAGGAATAATGGATGATGATGATGATAATCATGTGATGGCATTATTGTAATTATTGTGTGATTTGAATAATGTTAATGGCATGATGGTAATTATTATTTATTGTATTTATTATGATAAAAAATGTTGATGGCATGATTGTGATTATGGTATGATGTATTTGTATGATATATTGTATGTGTTATCTCTGTGCTACCATGTTAGTATTGGCGTATGTGATCTCACCTCTTTGTATATTATTTTGTACTGTATTTATATTTAGTAAAGACGTTGAGCAAGGCATAGAACAAGAGGGTGAAGAAGAGCAGGTTCCTGTGGAAGAAGCGGAGTTTTGATAAGATGACATCAAGACCTAGTTTTTTTGGTTACATGAGACTATAGTTCCACGGTGGAGCTAGAGCATGGAGGACTAGTTGATAATCACATATTTTATTCATTAAGAAACCCTCATTATTAGTCATTTACACTCTTCATGTACTTAATTGACTGAATTTGATTATGTTTTGTAAGTTTGAACTCGAATCGGACTTAATTGATTTTTCAGCATTATTCGAGTCTTACACTGTTTCTGTATTTTGGCCATATCTTGAGTTCTAAATGTCTGATAATTATGAATTTTACCTTGTAGGAAAGATAAAAGAGAGCTCTACAACTTTGATGAAGAGCTCGAAGTCAAATTCAGACATCTAGTGGAGCTAATTGGGCATGGAAATCAGAATACGGGATTTGTGAACTGGAACCCGAACAGTGTGTAGTAACCAGAACATAATTCGAGTTTGGGTTTATAGAATGGGCTGAAAATTGGTGATCTGAAAGTTAAGACCCATATGTACAACTTTCATGACAAACACAAAACTTGATTCGGGCTCCTTGATGGAGATATTGGGTCTGAAAGTCAAAACAGAGGTGCTGAAACTGGTCCTGAGCAGTCTGTAGTAATTGGGTCATATCTTGGGCTGTAGGACGAATTTTTGGGTGCTTCCAGAGCCATTGGAAAGCTTAGACAATTTCCTAGAACTTTCATGAAGACCATTTGGCTCAAAAATGACGAAATCAATGAGTTCAGCAATGAATACTTTCGGAGACAAGGAAGCTCACCTACCAAGTTCACCTACCAAGCTCACCTACCAAGTTCACCTACCAAGCTCACCTACCAAGCTCACCTACTAATTCCACCTACTAATCTCATCTACCCATCTACTACTACTCTGAATCCTCTATAAAAGGAAGCATGAGGAGAGCTCTAAAGAGAACATACACTTAGAGTTAAAGATAGTTTTTCATAGTTCTTGTATATTTTTCCTTCATTGTAATGGAGAGCTAAGTCACTTCTAGTCAATTCGGGACTCTTGAAGAGATTGTGGCTTGGATTCTTGAGACCTTGGTTATGTAATGTATTTGATTTATATTTGAATTCCTTTTCTCTTCTTCTTCTACGTTTCTTGATCTTGAATGCATGAATGGTGATTCTGTTTATGTTTGATCCGATTTGATCTTGGTTTAAGATTAAGTAGTTTGATGAAATTTAGAACTGATTGATCTAAACTAATCACGTAATTGAAGAGGTTAGGTTACCGATTTGTGCCTAGGTTAATTGAATTCGGTGCTTAAATTGACATATATTTACATGAATGGTGCGATTGCAGATTTGTGTTTATCACTTGTCAATTGAATTCGGACGATTGTCTAGTATGAATTCGGATCTGATGCAGAGATCTCGTTAGATCCAAGTTAACCATTCAAATGTATTTCGGTGTTTGTTGAAAGGTCTATGATTGAATCCACCCAATCTCGGATAGATTTCTGAATTGACTTTTTTAATTATTATTTCTCTTTAAATCCTCGTCATGCGATCCTTGAACCATCAAAACCCCTTTTTCTAACTTTCACTTGATTTGATCAAATTGCATCTACGATCCTTGAGGAGACGATCCGGTGTTGTTCACTATACTACAAGTTTAGGTAATAACTTTGGTTATAATTTTGACTGAGTTCGGCGCTCGTCACTAGTCCAAATGAGAGGGGACTTATATATCAAGGAAATCTGACGGTCAACATGAGTAGGGAATTCCATGGAGATCCATTCCTTTCCGTAACTATATATGTACATGTCGAATTTCCGCTGTCAATTAGGCAGCATTGGGATACTAGGTATTATGTCCCAACGACAATTAGTATTATGTCGTCTACTCGGACACCTGTCTGTTGGACCTCGCGTCAAGCTAGATTCCTACCTGCTGAGGAGTCTGAGGAGGACCCGACTAAGGGTTCTGCTGCTTAGTTAGACTTAGGCGAGTCGTTTAAATATTTAAGTATGTCAACTACTTTTGAGACTTAGTCTGTATATACATAATGTCAACAGTACTTTTGTAATGTACATGATGTAAATTATGTGTGATGATGTATAATATTTCTATTTTTTGCTAAGTTTATTTATCAATATCAAAGAGGAAAAAATTTTACAACTCGTATTTTTATCATAACATCACATTTTATGAACTTGGGGGTAATTTTATAATTAAGTAACATAAATGTGGCACCCTACGGTGGGTGTTACATTAGTTAGTATCAGAGCCTAAGTTAGAGTCTTTTAGGTTTGTGGTTAGGTCTATCTTGTTTGTGTTGCGTGATTCTCTGTGATTGTTTTCTGAAAAGAAACAATATTGTTTGAAGATTGACCTTACTTTCTTGTGTTGTTCAGTTTGTTTAGAAAGAACGATATGGCTGGACGAGGAAGAGGATGTGTCAATACTAGAGCAGGAATGGAAAATATTGGTAATGACAACCAAAGTATGGCTGCAACTGTAGCAGCAATACACCGGATGGCTGATGTTGTAGTACAACAAAACTAAAGGGCAACTGAGGATGCTCACAGTTTGTCGGAGTTCCGTAAGAACAATCCACCTAAGTTTCATGGAGAATTTGACCCAGACAAAGCTAATCTGTGGATCAAGGAATTAGAGAAAATATTTGAAGGTATGGGTTGTACTGATGAGCGGAAGCTGACTTTTGCAACATTTATGTTAGTGGGAGATGGTGAAAACTGGTGGGCAGGAGCCTGAAGATTGTTACAAGCTGAAGGAAAAGTTGTGACATGGCAGCTCTTTAAGTAGAAGTTTCTGGCAAAGTATTTTCTAGCAAGTGTTCGTCATGCTAAGGAGATGGAATTCCTTAGTTTAAGGCAAAGGTGATGTCTATAAGTGAGTATACTGCAAAATTCAAAAGCTTGTCTAAGTTTTCGAGATAATTTCAGAAGCACCCAGATGAGGATTAGAAGTGTAGAAAATTTGTGGAAGGATTGAAGCTTGACATTAAGCGAGCTGTAGCAACCCTGGGAATTGAACAGTTTCCAGAATTGTTGGACAAGTGTTGTAAGGTTGAGGAGATTGATCAGCAGCGTGTGGTAAGAAATAAAAACTTTGGACCTACAAGATTCCAAAGAGAAAAGAGTAGCGGAGGAAACCGTTTTCAGCAAAAATAGTACACTAAACTGATAGGAAGTCAGAACCGACAGCAATTTGTTGGAGGAAGTTCTGGTGGCAGTAAGGCAAGTCAAGCTGGAACTTCTACGATTAAATGTTTTAAGTGTGGGAAGGACCATTTGACTAAGGATTGTCAGCATAAAGGAATTATTTGTTATAGATGTGGGAAACCTAGACATTTATCCAGGGATTGTGATTAGATAAAGAGGGAACCTTCTGTGGGGAATGTTCGTACTACAAGGCCACAGGCGGGTGGTCGAGTGTATACTATGAGCGGGGAAGAAGTCGCGAAATCTCAGGACTTAATCATGGAGGAGTGTGCTATTGAAGGTAATCCTTTAACCGTACTCTATGATTCGGGAGCAACACATTCTTTTATTGCATGTGATTGTGTGGAGCGTTTGGGATTGACTGTGACTACATTGCCTTATGATTTGAGTGTTCCTACCCCTACTGATAAGCCTGTGATAACTACAAAAGCATGTTTGAATTGTCCTGTATGTGTTAGGGATAGAATCTTTCATGTGGACTTGATTTGTTTGCCTCTTTCCAAGATTAATGTAATCTTAGGAATAGATTGGTTATCTTCTAACCATATCCTAATTGGTTGTTCGAATAAGACATTAGTATTTCTTAAGGCTAAGGAACCTAGATTCCTAACCGCTACTCAAGTAGAAGCTTGTTTGAAGGAAGTAGATTATGGGTATCTATTATTGTCTTCTTTGGAGGTTCAATGTGAAGATGTCTTGAAAGATATTTTTGTTGTTAATGAATTTCTTGAGGTATTTCCTGAAGATATACCTGGAATACCACCAGAAAGAGAAATTGAGTTTGCTATTGATTTAGTACTTGGAGCTGGACCTATATCTATTGGGCCCTATCGGATGTCACCGGTAGAGTTGGCAGAACTTAAGAAACGGCTAGAGGATTTATTGGAGAAACAATTCGTGAGACCAAGTATGTCACCATGGGGAGCTCCAGTATTGTTGGTAAAGAAGAAGGATGGAACTTCACGTCTATGTGTAGACTACCGACAGTTGAACAAGATTACGATTAAGAATAAATATCAATTACCAAGAATTAATGATCTGATGGATCAATTGCAAGAAGCTGTAATATTTTCCAAGATTGATTTATGATCTGGGGATCACCAGATTCGTGTGAAGGCGGAGGATATTCCCAAAATTGCATTTCGGACTCGTTATGGCCATTATGAGTATCAAGTGATGTCGTTTGGTGTGACAAATGCACCTGCCATATTCATGGACTTTATGAACAGAATTTTCCGTTCATACTTGGATAAGTTTGTTGTTGTCTTTATAGATGACATTTTGATTTATTCTCAAAGTCAGGAGGAACATGCTGAACATCTCAGAGTGGTTCTCCAGATTTTGAAGGAGAATAAGTTGTATGCCAAGTTGTCCAAATATGAATTTTGACTAAGTGAAGTTCAATTTTTAGGATACATGATATCAAAGGAAGGAATTGAAGTTGATGCTTCAAAGGTGGAGACGGTTTTGGAATAGGAAAGACCGAAGACTATATCTGAAATCTGTAGTTTTGTCGGATTAGCTGGTTACTATCGACAGTTCATTGAGGGGTTTTCGAAGATAGCAGGACATCTTACCCAACTTACACGAAAGAATCAACTATTCGTGTGGACTGATGCATGCGAAGAAAGTTTTCAAAAGTTGAAAAGACGATTGACTACTTCACCGGTTTTAATTCTACCTGATGCAAACGAACCTTTTGAAGTATATTGTGATGCTTCGTATCAAGGATTGAGTTGTGTACTTATGCAGAACCGTAAAGTGGTGGCTTATGCTTCAAGGCAGTTGAAAGTGCATGAGAGGAATTATCTAACTTATGATTTGGAATTGGCAGCTGTGGTGTTTGCATTGAAAGTGTGGAGACATTTTCTCTATGGAGCAACGTTCACTATTTTTAGTGATAATAAAAGTTTGAAGTATCTATTTGACTAAAAAGAGTTGAACATGAGACAAAGGCGTTGGTTAGAGTTTCTGAAGGACTATGACTTTCAGTTACAATATCATCCCAGAAAAGCGAATGTCGTAACGGATGCTTTAAGTAGGAAAATGCTTAGTGCTTCTGATATGATGATTAAGGAGAACGAATTAATAGAGGAATTTTGGGATATACGTTTGTCTGTGAAATTGACGCCAAGGAAGATGTGTTTAAGCATGATCACCATTTCAAATGATTTAATGGATAGAATACGAGAAGGACAAAGCAGTGACCAGTATTTGCAAGAAGCAAAAGAAGCAAGGAGCCAAGGAGCGGTGTTGGAATTTAGCGAAGGAGCTAATGGAATTCTGAAGTTTAAAGGAAGGGTTTATATGCCAAATGATCCAGAACTTAGGAAATTGATTTTGGATGAAGCTCACAGGAGTAAATTGAGTATGCATCCAGGAACCACAAAGATGTATCAAGATTTGAAGCAATTATATTGGTGGCAAGGAATGAAGAAGGATGTGGCTAAATATGTATCATCCTATTTAGTTTGTCAGAAGGCTAAGGTGGAACATCAAAGACCTTCGGGAATGTTGCAACCTTTGCCTATTCCTGAATCGAAATGGGATGACATAGCAATAGATTTTGTGACAGGACCACTAAAAACTCGGAAAGGTCACGATTCTATTTGGGTAATTGTTGATCAGCTTACTAAATCGGTGCACTTTTTACCGATTAATATTAAGTACTCAATGGAAAATTTGGCCCAAGTGTACATCAATAAAATTGTTAGACTTCATGGTATACCATCCAGTATTATTTCAGATCGAGATCCAAGATTTACGTCAAGATTTTGGAATAGTTTGCAAGAAGCGATGGGAACAAAGCTACGTCTGAGTTTTGCTTATCATCCACAAACTGATGGTTAGTCAGAAAGGACGATTCAATCGTTAGAGGACTTGTTGAGAGCTTGTGTTCTAGAAGAAATTGGTTGTTGGGATGAATTTTTGCCATTGATAAAGTTCACATATAACAACAGTTTTCATTCGAGCATAGGGATGACACCTTATGAGGCATTGTATGGGAGATGATGTAGAACACCGTTGTATTGGTATCACGATGGTGAAAGTGCTATGGTAGGACCAGAATTTTTACAATAGACAACTGAGAAAGTGAAAATGATTCAAGACAAGATGAGGATGACTTAAACTCGACAAAAGAGCTATGCTGATAAAAGGAGAAAATCGCTTGAGTTTGAAGAAGGTGACCATGTATTTTTGCGAGTGACACCTATGACTGGAGTTGGATGAGTGCTTAAGTCCAAGAAGCTCACTCCAAAGTTTATTGGGCCGTATCATATTTTACGTCGAATAGGTCCGGTAGCTTATCAGATTGCATTACCACCTTTCTGTCAAATCTTCACAATGTATTTCACGTATCACAACTACGGAAGTATATTCCTGATCCTACCTATGTTATCGATCCAGACACGGTACAACTGAAGGAAAACTTAACCTATGAAACATTTCCAGTCAAGATTGAGGATCGAAGGACAAAGCAACTTCGAGGTAAGGAAATTTCATTAGTTAAAATAGTTTGGAATGACGTAAGCGGTGAAGCTACATGAGAACTGGAAGAAAAGATAAAAGAACAATATCCGTATTTATTCTGAGGGTGTGAAATCAAGTTTATCAAGTTTCAAGGATGAAACTTCTTTTTAGAGGGGGAGTATTGTAACACCCCAAACTTCTTAACTAGTTGACAGTAATTTTGACAGTTAACAGAATTCTACTGATTAGTGATTTCTGTGTACTGTAAAATTATTTTGAATATTCCATCAGTACATTTGATCGTTTTGTGTGATTTACTCCGTGTCAGGAAAATAATAATTTTCGAGCCGAGGAAAATTTTACGTAAATTAATTTTTACTATTAAGTCTTAATTATTTTACGTAATCTGATTTGATTTTTGTAAGTTTTCTAATTTTTGTGATTTTGTGGATGATTATGAAATTTTTATATTACTCTGATTATTTTAGTGTTATCCAATGGCTAGGGTTTCAAGGAGGAAAGATCCAATGACCTAGATTAAGTCTTCTATCTAAGGCTATACCTAGATGCTACATTAATCCTAACCATTGATCTAATCAATGGTTAAGATTTCCTAAAATGGTGGCTAGTGAGATTAGTCACATTTTGATGAAGCATGGAGGGGGGGGGGACGGTTTGTGTGATGGGTTTAGAAGCTAAAGCAAAGTTAGAAGACATTATTGATCACCTTGGTCATTATTGATCATTTGTCAAGAAGCTAAGTTCACAAAATTTTCTCTCCTTTCTCTCCAAGCAAAGCTCACGGCCATAGCACCAAGAACCATCTTCCATCACTCAACAATTTTAAACAACCACCTATCTTGAATCCTTACTTCAATTCAAGAACCTTTGTTGTTTAGACCAAGCTCTAAATCTTCCATCTTCAAGGATTTTTTCTAAGAGCAAGTTCTAGGGTTTTTGAGGTGAAGTGTAAGGAAAACTTCATTACTTATCTCTTTTTCATGTTCTAAGCCATGTTTGATCCATGATTCTTCTTGTTCAAGCTTGATATACAAATAAACTTGTGTTTTGTTTTATATTTGAAAAGCTTTTGGTGGTGAAGGACTTGGAAAAAGAAGCAAAATAAGAAGTTTTGAGGTTCTTCAAGAGGTAAGAGGGAGATCCATCTCACCAACCAAGTATGGTGGTGAAAGATGGTTTGTGTATTTGATGGATGGTGAATCCATGTGAGGATTCATATCCATGGTCATGTAATTATTTGTGGGTGTTTATGTGTTTTTGATTATTTGCTTATGCTTGATGTGCTTTGCATGATTTATTTGTGTTTGCATGTTGAGTATGATTTTTATTTGCTTTTATGGTATGCTTGAAATATAATATGTTGATTATATGTGATGTATGCCATAAAAATTGTTGGAAAGGAAAACAATTTTTGGTTCCAATGACCATGAGGATTTTAGCCTCTACACCTCAAAATAGGTGTTCACAAAATAATATTTTCATGAATGGTAAAATTGGATGTTTAGAAAAGCAAGGAAAATAAACAAAAGGTTTGTTTTCAAGGAATAAGTGTTCACGGTTTTGGTGAGAAATTTTAATGGTTTTGTTTATGTAAACCATGAATGGAACTTAGATGATTTGGAAGGAAAAATATTTTGATGGTTTCAATGGCCATGTCCACGAATTTGAAGGCTTATAAATGCCTTGATTTTATGAAACAAAATAATTTTCAAAGTGGAAATATAATTTGATTTAGTACAAGGATTTTGGAAAGGGAAACAGAGTGTTTTATCACTTAAGAAACAGAAAATTTGGTTATAAAAGGAAAATAGAGGTTGTAAGGATTTGAACCTCAAATTTTGACAAGAATAGAATTCTACTTGATTAGTGATTTACGTATCTTGTAAAATTATTTTGAATATTCCATCAAGACATTTGATCGTTTTGTGTGATTTACTCCGTGTCGGAAAATAATAATTTTCGAGCCGAGAAAATTTTACGTAAATTAATTTTTACTATTAAGTCTTAATTATTTTTCGTAATCTGATTTGATTTTTGTAAGTTTTCTAATTTTTGTGATTGTGTGGATGATTATGAAATTTTTATATTACTCTGATTATTTTAGTGTTATCCAATGGCTAGGGTTTCAAGGAGGAAAGATCCAATGGCCTAGATTAAGTCTTCTATCTAAGGCTATACCTAGATGCTACATTAATCCTAACCATTGATCTAATCAATGGTTAAGATTGCCTAAAATGGTGGCTAGTGAGATTAGTCACATTTTGATGAAGCATGGAGGGGGGGACGGTTTTTGTGATGGGTTTAGAAGCTAAAGCAAAGTTTAAAGACATTATTGATCACCTTGGTCATTATTGATCATTTTTCAAGAAGCTAAGTTCACAAAATTTTCTCTCCTTTCTCTCCAAGCAAAGCTCACGGCCATAGCCCCAAGAACCATCTTCCATCACTCAACAATTTTAAACAACCACCTATCTTGAATCCTTACTTCAATTCAAGAACCTTTGTTGTTTAGACCAAGCTCTAAATCTTCCATCTTCAAGGATTTTTTCTAAGAGCAAGTTCTAGGGTTTTTGAGGTGAAGTGTAAGGAAAACTTCATTACTTATCTCTTTTTCATGTTCTAAGCCATGTTTGATCCATGATTCTTCTTGTTCAAGCTTGATATACTAATAAACTTGTGTTTTATTTTATATTTGAAAAGCTTTTGGTGGTGAAGGACTTGGAAAAAGAAGCAAAATAAGAAGTTTTGAGGTTCTTCAAGAGGTAAGAGGGAGATCCATCTCACCAACCAAGTATGGTGGTGAAAGATGGTTTGTGTATTTGATGGATGGTGAACCCATGTGAGGATTCATATCCATGGTCATGTAATTATTTGTGGGTGTTTATGTGTTTTTGATTATTTGCTTATGCTTGATGTGCTTTGCATGATTTATTTGTGTTTGCATGTTGAGTATGATTTTTATTTTCTTTTATGGTATGCTTGAAATATAATATGTTGATTATATGTGATGTATGCCATAAAAATTGTTGGAAAGGAAAACAATTTTTGGTTGCAATGACCATGAGGATTTTAGCCTCTACACCTCAAAATAGGTGTTCACAAAATAATATTTTCATGAATGGTAAAATTGGATGTTTAATAAAGCAAGGAAAATAAACAAAAGGTTTGTTTTCAAGGAATAAGTGTTCACGGTTTTTGTGAGAAATTTTAATGGTTTTGTTTATGTAAACCCATGAATGGAATTTAGATGATTTGGAAGGAAAAATTTTTTGATGGTTTCAATGGCCATGTCCACGAATTTGAAGGCTTATAAATGCCTTGATTTTATGAAACAAAATAATTTTCAAAGTGGAAATATAATTTGATTTAGTACAAGGATTTTGGAAAGGGAAACAGAGTGTTTTATCACTTGAGAAACAGAAAATTTGGTTATAAAAGGAAAATAGAGGTTGTAAGGATTTGAACCTCAAATTTTGACAGTTAACAGAATTCTACTGATTAGTGATTTCTGTGTACTGTAAAATTATTTTGAATATTCTATCAGTACATTTGATCGTTTTGTGTAATTTACTCCGTGTCAGGAAAATAATAATTTTCGAGCCGAGGAAAATTTTACGTAAATTAATTTTTACTATTAAGTCTTAATTATTTTACGTATTCTGATTTGATTTTTGTAAGTTTTCTAATTTTTGTGATTGTGTGGATGATTATGAAATTTTTATATTACTCTGATTATTTTAGTGTTATCCAATGGCTAGGGTTTCAAGGAGGAAAGATCCAATGGCCTAGATTAAGTCTTCTATCTAAGGCTATACCTAGATGCTACATTAATCCTAACCATTGATCTAATCAATGGTTAAGATTGCCTAAAATGGTGGCTAGTGAGATTAGTCACATTTTGATGAAGCATGGAGGGGGGGGGGACGGTTTTTGTGATGGGTTTAGAAGCTAAAGCAAAGTTTGAAGACATTATTGATCACCTTGGTCATTATTGATCATTTTTCAAGAAGCTAAGTTCACAAAATTTTCTCTCCTTTCTCTCCAAGCAAAGCTCACGGCCATAGCACCAAGAACCATCTTCCATCACTCAACAATTTTAAACAACCACCTATCTTGAATCCTTACTTCAATTCAAGAACCTTTGTTGTTTATACCAAGCTCTAAATCTTTTATCTTCAAGGATTTTTTCTAAGAGCAAGTTCTAGGGTTTTTGAGGTGAAGTGTAAGGAAAACTTCATTACTTATCTCTTTTTCATGTTCTAAGCCATGGTTGATCCATGATTCTTCTTGTTCAAGCTTGATATACTAATAAACTTGTGTTTTGTTTTATATTTGAAAAGCTTTTGGTGGTGAAGGACTTGGAAATAGAAGCAAAATAAGAAGTTTTGAGGTTCTTCAAGAGGTAAGAGGGAGATCCATCTCACCAACCAAGTATGGTGGTGAAAGATGGTTTGTGTATTTGATGGATGGTGAATCCATGTGAGGATTCATATCCATGGTCATGTAATTATTTGTGGGTGTTTATGTGTTTTTGATTATTTGCTTATGCTTGATGTGCTTTGCATGATTTATTTGTGTTTGCATGTTGAGTATGATTTTTATTTTCTTTTATGGTATGCTTGAAATATAATATGTTGATTATATGTGATGTATGCCATAAAAATTGTTGGAAAGGAAAACAATTTTTGGTTCCAATGACCATGAGGATTTTAGCCTCTACACCTCAAAATAGGTGTTCACAAAATAATATTTTCATGAATGGTAAAATTGGATGTTTAGAAAAGCAAGGAAAATAAACAAAAGGTTTGTTTTCAAGGAATAAGTGTTCACGGTTTTGGTGAGAAATTTTAATGGTTTTGTTTATGTAAAACCATGAATGGAACTTAGATGATTTGGAAGGAAAAATATTTTGATGGTTTCAATGGCCATGTCCACGAATTTGAAGGCTTATAAATGCCTTGATTTTATGAAACAAAATAATTTTCAAAGTGGAAATATAATTTGATTTAGTACAAGGATTTTGGAAAGGGAAACAGAGTGTTTTATCACTTAAGAAACAGAAAATTTGGTTATAAAAGGAAAATAGAGGTTGTAAGGATTTGAACCTCAAATTTTGACAGTAAATAGAATTCTACTGATTAGTGATTTCTGTGTACTGTAAAATTATTTTGAATATTCCATCAGTACATTTGATCGTTTTGTGTGATTTACTCCGTGTCAGGAAAATAATAATTTTCGAGCCGAGGAAAATTTTACGTAAATTAATTTTTACTATTAAGTCTTAATTATTTTTCGTAATCTGATTTGATTTTTGTAAGTTTTCTAATTTTTGTGATTGTGTGGATGATTATGAAATTTTTATATTACTCTGATTATTTTAGTGTTATCCAATGGCTAGGGTTTCAAGGAGGAAAGATCCAATGGCCTAGATTAAGTCTTCTATCTAAGGCTATACCTAGATGCTACATTAATCCTAACCATTGATCTAATCAATGGTTAAGATTGCCTAAAATGGTGGCTAGTGAGATTAGTCACATTTTGATGAAGCATGGAGGGGGGGGGGGACGGTTTTTGTGATGGGTTTAGAAGCTAAAGCAAAGTTTAAAGACATTATTGATCACCTTGGTCATTATTGATCATTTTTCAAGAAGCTAAGTTCACAAAATTTTCTCTCATTTCTCTCCAAGCAAAGCTCACGGCCATAGCCCCAAGAACCATCTTCCATCACTCAACAATTTTAAACAACCACCTATCTTGAATCCTTACTTCAATTCAAGAACCTTTGTTGTTTAGACCAAGCTCTAAATCTTCCATCTTCAAGGATTTTTTCTAAGAGCAAGTTCTAGGGTTTTTGAGGTGAAGTGTAAGGAAAACTTCATTACTTATCTCTTTTTCATGTTCTAAGCCATGTTTGATCCATGATTCTTCTTGTTCAAGCTTGATATACTAATAAACTTGTGTTTTATTTTATATTTGAAAAGCTTTTGGTGGTGAAGGACTTGGAAAAAGAAGCAAAATAAGAAGTTTTGAGGTTCTTCAAGAGGTAAGAGGGAGATCCATCTCACCAACCAAGTATGGTGGTGAAAGATGGTTTGTGTATTTGATGGATGGTGAACCCATGTGAGGATTCATATCCATGGTCATGTAATTATTTGTGGGTGTTTATGTGTTTTTGATTATTTGCTTATGCTTGATGTGCTTTGCATGATTTATTTGTGTTTGCATGTTGAGTATGATTTTTATTTTCTTTTATGGTATGCTTGAAATATAATATGTTGATTATATGTGATGTATGCCATAAAAATTGTTGGAAAGGAAAACAATTTTTGGTTGCAATGACCATGAGGATTTTAGCCTCTACACCTCAAAGTAGGTGATCACAAAATAATATTTTCATGAATGGTAAAATTGGATGTTTAATAAAGCAAGGAAAATAAACAAAAGGTTTGTTTTCAAGGAATAAGTGTTCACGGTTTTGGTGAGAAATTTTAATGGTTTTGTTTATGTAAAACCATGAATGGAACTTAGATGATTTGGAAGGAAAAATATTTTGATGGTTTCAATGGCCATGTCCACGAATTTGAAGGCTTATAAATGCCTTGATTTTATGAAACAAAATAATTTTCAAAGTGGAAATATAATTTGATTTAGTACAAGGATTTTGGAAAGGAAACAGTGTTTTATCACTTGAGAAACAGAAAATTTGGTTATAAAAGGAAAATAGAGGTTGTAAGGATTTGAACCTCAAATTTTGACAGTTAACAGAATTCTACTGATTAGTAATTTCTGTGTACTGTAAAATTATTTTGAATATTCTATCAGTACATTTGATCGTTTTGTGTAATTTACTCCGTGTCAGGAAAATAATAATTTTCGAGCCGAGGAAAATTTTACGTAAATTAATTTTTACTATTAAGTCTTAATTATTTTACGTATTCTGATTTGATTTTTGTAAGTTTTCTAATTTTTGTGATTGTGTGGATGATTATGAAATTTTTATATTACTCTGATTATTTTAGTGTTATCCAATGGCTAGGGTTTCAAGGAGGAAAGATCCAATGGCCTAGATTAAGTCTTCTATCTAAGGCTATACCTAGATGCTACATTAATCCTAACCATTGATCTAATCAATGGTTAAGATTGCCTAAAATGGTGGCTAGTGAGATTAGTCACATTTTGATGAAGCATGGAGGGGGGGGGGACGGTTTTTGTGATGGGTTTAGAAGCTAAAGCAAAGTTTGAAGACATTATTGATCACCTTGGTCATTATTGATCATTTTTCAAGAAGCTAAGTTCACAAAATTTTCTCTCCTTTCTCTCCAAGCAAAGCTCACGGCCATAGCACCAAGAACCATCTTCCATCACTCAACAATTTTAAACAACCACCTATCTTGAATCCTTACTTCAATTCAAGAACCTTTGTTGTTTATACCAAGCTCTAAATCTTTTATCTTCAAGGATTTTTTCTAAGAGCAAGTTCTAGGGTTTTTGAGGTGAAGTGTAAGGAAAACTTCATTACTTATCTCTTTTTCATGTTCTAAGCCATGGTTGATCCATGATTCTTCTTGTTCAAGCTTGATATACTAATAAACTTGTGTTTTGTTTTATATTTGAAAAGCTTTTGGTGGTGAAGGACTTGGAAATAGAAGCAAAATAAGAAGTTTTGAGGTTCTTCAAGAGGTAAGAGGAGATCCATCTCACCAACCAAGTATGGTGGTGAAAGATGGTTTGTGTATTTGATGGATGGTGAATCCATGTGAGGATTCATATCCATGGTCATGTAATTATTTGTGGGTGTTTATGTGTTTTTGATTATTTGCTTATGCTTGATGTGCTTTGCATGATTTATTTGTGTTTGCATGTTGAGTATGATTTTTATTTTCTTTTATGGTATGCTTGAAATATAATATGTTGATTATATGTGATGTATGCCATAAAAATTGTTGGAAAGGAAAACAATTTTTGGTTCCAATGACCATGAGGATTTTAGCCTCTACACCTCAAAATAGGTGTTCACAAAATAATATTTTCATGAATGGTAAAATTGGATGTTTAGAAAAGCAAGGAAAATAAACAAAAGGTTTGTTTTCAAGGAATAAGTGTTCACGGTTTTGGTGAGAAATTTTAATGGTTTTGTTTATGTAAAACCATGAATGGAACTTAGATGATTTGGAAGGAAAAATATTTTGATGGTTTCAATCGCCATGTCCACGGTTTTGAAGGCTTATAAATGCCTTGATTTTATGAAACAAAATAATTTTCAAAGTGGAAATATAATTTGATTTAGTACAAGGATTTTGGAAAGGGAAACAGAGTGTTTTATCACTTGAGAAACAAAAAATTTGGTTATAAAATAAAAATAGAGGTTGTAAGGATTTGAACCTCAAATTTTGACAGTTAACAGAATTCTACTGATTAGTGATTTCTGTGTACTGTAAAATTATTTTGAATATTCTATCAGTACATTTGATCGTTTTGTGTGATTTACTCTGTGTCAGGAAAATAATAATTTTCGAGCCGAGGAAAATTTTACGTAAATTAATTTTTACTATTAAGTCTTAATTATTTTACGTAATCTGATTTGATTTTTGTAAGTTTTCTAATTTTTGTGATTTTGTGGATGATTATGAAATTTTTATATTACTCTGATTATTTTAGTGTTATCCAATGGCTAGGGTTTCAAGGAGGAAAGATCCAATGGCCTAGATTAAGTCTTCTATCTAAGGCTATACCTAGATGCTACATTAATCCTAACCATTGATCTAATCAATGGTTAAGATTGCCTAAAATGGTGGCTAGTGAGATTAGTGTCATTTTGATGAAGCATGGAGGGGGGGGGACGGTTTTTGTGATGGGTTTAGAAGCTAAAGCAAAGTTTGAAGACATTATTGATCACCTTGGTCATTATTGATCATTTTTCAAGAAGCTAAGTTCACAAAATTTTCTCTCCTTTCTCTCCAAGCAAAGCTCACGGCCATAGCACCAAGAACCATCTTCCATCACTCAACAATTTTAAACAACCACCTATCTTGAATCCTTACTTCAATTCAAGAACCTTTGTTGTTTAGACCAAGCTCTAAATCTTCCATCTTCAAGGATTTTTTCTAAGAGCAAGTTCTAGGGTTTTTGAGGTGAAGTGTAAGGAAAACTTCATTACTTATCTCTTTTTCATGTTCTAAGCCATGTTTGATCCATCATTCTTCTTGTCCAAGCTTGATATACTAATAAACTTGTGTTTTGTTTTATATTTGAAAAGCTTTTGGTGGTGAAGGACTTGGAAAAAGAAGCAAAATAAGAAGTTTTGAGGTTCTTCAAGAGGTAAGAGGGAGATCCATCTCACCAACCAAGTATGGTGGTGAAAGATGGTTTGTGTATTTGATGGATGGTGAATCCATGTGAGGATTCATATCCATGGTCATGTAATTATTTGTTTGGGTGTTTATGTGTTTTTGATTATTTGCTTATGCTTGATGTGCTTTGCATGATTTATTTGTGTTTGCATGTTGAGTATGATTTTTATTTTCTTTTATGGTATGCTTGAAATATAATATGTTAATTATATGTGATGTGTGCCATAAAAATTGTTGGAAAGGAAAACAATTTTTGGTTGCAATGACCATGAGGATTTTAGCCTCTACACCTCAAAATAGGTGTTCACAAAATAATATTTTCATGAATGGTAAAATTGGATGTTGAAAAAAGCAAGGAAAATAAACAAAAGGTTTGTTTTCAAGGAATAAGTGTTCACGGTTTTGGTGAGAAATTTTAATGGTTTTGTTTATGTAAAACCATGAATGGAACTTAGATAATTTGGAAGGAAAAATATTTTGATGGTTTCAATGGCCATGTCCACGGTTTTGAAGGCTTATAAATGCCTTGATTTTATGAAACAAAATAATTTTCAAAGTGGAAATATAATTTGATTTAGTACAAGGATTTTGGAAAGGGAAACAGAGTGTTTTATCACTTGAGAAACAGAAAATTTGGTTATAAAAGGAAAATAGAGGTTGTAAGGATTTGAACCTCAAATTATTTTAGAAAAGGATTAATTTGAGAATTTATTTTGAATTATAAAGGAAACATTGAAGATTTAAAATTTACTAATGTAAAACTCATCCTTTGGGTTTTGGAGAGCGTTAGAGAATTTTAAGTGAGAAACATTGATTTAATTCAATGAAATGGTGAATTTATGGAATAAATTGTGAAAAGAATTTTCTTGAGTAAGAAAATGTGGAAAATAATGCGAGAAGTCATATTATTTTGAGAAAGGTTGAATTGGAAATTTTGGAATATTTTACGTGGTTGTAAAATGGTGAAAACTGATTTACGTAACTTAAAAACGTGATTTTTAAGCTATGCGATGTGAAAAACGTTAAAATATTTCTACGCGATTTGGAAAGCGTTTAAATATTTTTACGCGATTGAAATATTGTTGAAAAATCACTACGTGATTGAAAAATCATGAAATATTTTTATGTGATTGAGAAAACGATGGAAAATCGCTATATGATTTGAAAACGTAACAGAAATATTGCGCGATTGTGAAAACGCGATGAAAGTGTTGCGCGACTATTAAAACATGATAATATGATTTTAACGATTGAATAAGCAGTAGGATTACTGTTGGACTAGTGTATGAACACTATATGAGAAAATGATGAATTTTTCCTGTGATTGGCATTGATGCATTTTATATGCATAAACTAGTGTATGGACACTATATGAGAAAATGATAAATTTTGCCTATGATTGGTATTGGTGCATTGAACATGCATTGAAAAGGTCCGATGAACTGGATAAAGCTATTTGCCTAGGAAAGACATACACCTCTTGAGTGGGTGTGATATGCGTAGTGTAAGTCACTTGTTGACTTTGGGGGTATCGGGGTGCGGGTTGCCTATAATGGGTAGTTAGTTGCTCTTCTGTACCGTAGGTTAGATCAA
This sequence comes from Ormosia emarginata, assembly GCA_029884605.1. Classification (NCBI taxonomy): domain Eukaryota; kingdom Viridiplantae; phylum Streptophyta; class Magnoliopsida; order Fabales; family Fabaceae; genus Ormosia; species Ormosia emarginata. The sequence goes on along the minus strand of JAQQTP010000074.1, from coordinate 25,232,235 downwards.
CGCAACACACCGATGATCCTGACCGAGACATTATTCTTAATCAAAATCTAGTAAAGACTGTTGTGTATATGCTAGATGTGCAAGCACATATGAGAAATGTGGCACGTAGTCTGAGGCATGTTGGTACAGACAGATCTTTCGGATCAATTTCTCCAAACTAAGTTTTAGCTCCATGGAGTAGGAAATTGAGTCTATGTGCACATGCATAAATTTGAGTATTTATATTTGTATGAAATAATAATTGGGGAATATTGGCTATGACAATTGAACTGTTGAGGAATAATGGGTGATGATGATAATCATGTGATGACATTATTGTAATTATTGTGTGATTTGAATAATGTTAATGGCATGATGGTAATTATTATTTATTGTATCTGTTATAATAAATAATGTTGATGGCATGATTGTAATTATGGTATGATGTATCTGTATGATATATTGTATATGTTATCTCTGTGCTACCATGTTGGTATTGGCGTAGGTGATCTCACCTCTTTGTATATTATTTTGTACTGTATTTATATTTAGTAAAGACGTTGAGCAAGGCATAGAACAAGAGGGTGAAGAAGAGCAGGTTCCTGTGGAAGAAGCGGAGTTTTGATAAGATGACATCAAGACCTAGTTTCTTTGGTTACATGAGACTACAGTTCCACGGTGGAGCTGGAGCATGGAGGACTAGTCCCAATGAGAGGGGACTTATATATCAAGGAAATCTGACGGTCAACATGAGTAGGGAATTCCATGGAGATCCGTTCCTTTCCATAACTATATATGTACATGTCGAATTTCCGCTGTCAATTAGGCAACATTGGGATACTAGGTATTATATCCCAATGGAAATTAGTATTGTGTCATCTACTCGGACACCTGTCCGTAGGACCTCGCGTCGAGCTGGATTCCTACCTGCTGAGGAGTTTGAGGAGGACCCGACTAAGGGTTCTGCTATGTAGTTAGACTTGGGCGAGTCGTTTAAATATTTAAGTATGTCAACTACTTTTGAGACTTGGTTTGTATATAAATAATGTCGATAGTACTTCTGTAATATACATGATGTAAATTATGTGTGATGATGTATAATATTTCTATTTTTTGCTAAGTTTATTTATCGATATCAAAGAGGAAAAAATTTTACTACTTGTATTTTTATCACAACATCGCATTTTATGAACTTGGGGGTAATTTGGTAATTAAGTAACATAAATGTGGCGCCTTACGATGGGTGTTACAGGGAGTATTATAACACCCCAAATTTCTTAATTATTTGACAGTAATTTTGATAGTTAACAGAATTCTATTGTTTAGTGATTTCTGTGTACTGTAAAATTATTTTGAGTATTTCGTTAGTACATTTGATCATTTTGGGTGATTTACTCCGTGTTAGGAAAATAATAATTTTCGGGCTAGGAAAAATCTTACATAATTTAATTATTACTGTTAAGTCTTAATTATTTTACATAATCTGATTTGATTTTCGTAAGTTTTATAATTTTTATAATTTTGTGAATGATTATGAAATTTTTATATTTTTTTGATTATTTTAATATTATCCATGGGCTGTCTATGGGCCCAGGGAGGCTATATGTGGGCCCAGGTGGGTCCCAAAAAGTGAAAATTTTTCTACAGCCAAGAACATTCGTATTGTTCAGACAGAGACTGGGGATCTTACTAAACTTGAATCTGGAAATAGTTTTTAAAATTTTCTTTTACTGTGTTTTGTACTGTATTTAATTATCAGGTGATAAAAATACAGTAAAAATATTATTTGTAGGGTTATAGCAGATAAAAATAAATATTATACTGCTTAGTCAATATTAGTGGTTTTGATATCCACCATTGATTTAATCAAGGGTGGAGATTTGGTCTTATAAAGTGGCTAGGACCATTTATGACCATTGGATGTTAAGTTTGAAGGAATAATCTTGACCCTTCATTTTGGAGATACATCTAATGGCTAGGATTTCAAGGAGGAAAGATCCAATGGCCTAGATTAAGTCTTCTAATCTAAGGCTAAACATAGAATCTACATTAATCCTAACCATTGATCAAATCAATGGCTAGGAATGTAACGCCCCTTTTTGGAGAGAGAACGTCACATTATTAAACATAAACGAAAATGCAAAAAATAAAATTTTTCTAAATTAAGACCCGGTTCATTTAATTTATAGTTAACTTGTTCGATGCTTTAATACGTGAGTAAAATGGTGGTATATATATATTTTTTGTTAATTAGTAAATAAAACTAAGTGACGAAGCTGGAATGGCAGTAAAGAGTAAAACAGAAAATAAACTTCACATCTGAATGACATGCACATATACATATATATTTAAATATTAACTGTACTTTAGATACAAGCTAGGAAATTTCAAAAAAGCAAAACTATACCTGCCTATGGATTCTACATACACATCCACCAGAATATCAAAATATACAGCCCACCAAAAATAATACATCAGGCCCCTAAAATAAAACCCTGGCAGCCATCAACAGCTACCAGTAAAATCAGTCCCTCAGAGGAGGAGGGACCGTATCAGGGTCCTCAGCAGGATCCTCCTTATCCGAGGAAACCTCTATCGGAACCACGGAACCACGGGCAGGAGCCTGAGCGGTGGAATCGAAAGAGTCCTCCTGCGGGGTGTAGTAACGATCACCCCACATCTCACGGATGGGCAAGTAGAACTCCAGTCGTAGGCTGACATAGCAGGTAAAAATAGGCGTTTCATGACGTCTCCAGGCTAGAGAAATCGACACGTCCCCCAGATAGACGTAGCGATCGGAACTCAAGTTGATGTGCCAACACTCTGGACCTCCGAGGAAGGTCAGACGCACATCGCCTAGAAATCCGCACATACGTGCCTCCATCGTCCTCTGTAGATGCTAGTCTCGATCTGGCCAGAAGCCGAGGAAATCAGGGGCTTCAACCTCCTTGCCGTCATCTTTGGTAGATACCGTATACACACAAGCAGCAAATAGTAGGAATACAAGAAAGAGGTAAGACATCCTACCATCATTACCAATTATAGCAGCCAGAAACAAAACGGCGCAACACGCCCAAATAGCAATTTAGAACAGCATTTCCAAATAATAAGCAGTAAGTCCAACAGTAAGCGAATAAACAATTCCAGGAAGAAATTCATTATAGTAATGATCAGACAATTGATAGTTACGGAACGTAATGATTTACAATGATAGATTATCTCACGATGGACATGCATGCTTTCCCAAATTCCTACTCCATGGAGCTAGACACAAACAATCGGAGAGAAAGATCAGGGGACATGTCTGTAACTCGGCTGCCGTGGCCAAAGTGCTAAAATCAATATTTCTCACGTGCACATCCAGGCATTGTACAGACATTCCACGCTCGATCACGATATAGGACAGTGTCTCGGTCCGGATCGTCAGTACGTTTGCATCGGTTTGCCCAACGGGTAGGAGAGCTACCAACTGCCCATTGTGGAGGACCCGCACCCCGACGCCCCTAAGGTCAAACATGACCTACACTAATCTACTCGCACCCGCACTAAGGTGTGTTCAATCTCCTAGGCAATTTGGCCTTACAACAGTCCACAGGACATTCACAATGCATAAGACTCTATGCATGAACATGTACGATCATCAATTTCATACAATTCCATAATATGCCACAATTGGCCAAGAGAGCATCAATATACAAATGGTCACTCATATGGACCTACAATATCATAATATTGAGATAAAGCCAAATGGTACATTCGTAGATCCATTATGAATCCTAACTTAAATTTTGTCTTTCCTACAAGGTCCATTTCCAATTAAACTCTTATGATTAATTTAGTCTTCGTATTGTAATCCATTCTTTTAAAACTAGTAAATCATTCTAAGCTCCTAAAGACTCACACTCTCTTGTTCTTGCTCTCTTGAATTCACCCTAAGTTTTATGAAAGTTTCACTCATGGTTCCTTTAAAATTTATGAAATATCTAATCATATTGAATTCTTCCAATTTATTGATACCTATCTCCTTACATAGATTTTTAACTACTTGATTACCTAAGCTTCTAAGTTACTAAAGTTGCATAATTAAGCCTCAAAAGGCCTTAGAGGCCGTGGCCTCTCAAGGATTTCAATTCCCAAATTTTGTCAAGTCATCACAATACATGTTATACTCTTAATTCATTTCATTGTTCACTTGTTAAATTAGTTCACCAAGAACCCCAATTTGGGCTCAAAACCGTAGCCTCTCCTAGAGGCACTCTCCATGCTTTTTTTTCTTCAATTTCCAAGCCATTCAATCCAATCCAATAATTCAAAATACATAACCAATCAATCCAATGTCACAAACATCATAAAGTAAGCATGTAAACAATTAATCCATCAATTTAAAGAAAAACCCTCATTAGGGTTTTCTCACAAACAACACAACCAAGGTTCCTAGATGCTAATAGAGGTTGAGGAGTAGTATCTTCCTCTTGCACAAGTGAAGAAATCAAGAGAAACCTCCAAGAATTCCCTTGTAATGTCAGATTGGTGCCACCCAAAACCCTAGAAAATTCAACTTGGTTAGAATAGCATAAGGACTTGAAAAATGGAGTGTAGGTGGTCACAAAAACACCCTTGAAATCGAAAATGAAGAGAAGAGAAGAAGAGTCTTGAAGCTTACCCAAATACCCTAACTTTGAAGCTTGAAGGAGGTTATTAAAATGGTGGAAGTTCAAGATGCTCCAAGCAAGAAAGATGTTTAGGAGAGGGAGAGGATTAAGAAAATGTGGTTGGTTGGAATTTTTGAGAAGATTGAGTGGGAAAGAGAGAGGGCTGCCGTGAGCTTCTCCTAGAGAGAAGGAGGAGAAAACTAAAATGAAGAAGAAGAAGAAAGGTAGAGAGAGAAAGTGCTTTGGTGAATTTTGGAAATTAATGTAGTATATTTGATTAAATGAAACAAAGCATTTTCCTTCCCCAAAGTGGGCTGCTGCCATGCATAGAGAGAGGGAAGAGAGAGTGTTTTGGCTTCCCTTGGAAGCTAAGGACTTCTTGGTCATTGTTTGGTCAAAGCTTCTTTGAAGAAGCTTTGATTATTTTACATTAAGTTTGAATTAAAGTGAGTTGATTAGACATAAAGTAGATTGCATTAGGATAATGTGATAGAATTTTTATTACATGCTATTATCCAATAGATAATAGTTACAGTTGACAGAAGTCAGTATTTAATTAATTTGACAGATAAATTTTGCGCAGCATTATTTTATTTTATCTATTAAAATTTCTCGAAAAAAAACGTGGAACCTCATAAACTGTGTCCAGTCTCAAGTTTAGTAAGATCCCCCGTCGACGTGTCCACAGTTCCAGGTTCACGGAGAAAACATTGCGTTTCTCCAGTTCCGTTCAGTGCGTACGCAAAACAAGAAATATATTAAAATATTCGTCGTTTCCGAAAAATTATGAAAGAATTCACATAAATCACAAATATTAGAAAATTACTATTCATAATAAAATAAATAATTTCTGGAGTGTTACACTGACCTCAGCAGGTCTCAGCTCAGTGTGCACACCAAACGAAAAATATATTAAAATATTTGACATTTCCGAAAAATTCCTAAAAATCTAGAATATTAGAAGATGATCATCTGTAATCAAATAAACACTTTTCGGGATGTTACAACACTCCCCAACTAAAAAGGAATTTCGTCCTCGAAATTTACGTACCTTAGAAAAGATATGGATGTTGCTCTTTCATTTTGTCCCCCAGTTCCCAAGTCGCATCACCAGTCGTTTCATTCCTGTTGGGAATTTGCGGATCAAAGTCTCGCAGCGGAATAACAGAATTCCCTCACAGGATCCATGCGAAAAATCCATAATCCGAGTTTTTTAAATTTTTACCTCTTGAAGTGTGATAGACACAAGCGAGGTGAATCACCAACACCGTAATAGCGACGATGTTTCTGCGGTATCCACACGAACAGACTTGCAAAAGGAGTCACGCCTCTGTTTTTCGTAGTGCTAGCTAGCGAAGAGAGAGAAGAAGACCTCACTATCTCTCACTCACTTTTTGTAGGTGCGGCTAGGGTTGTGATGTAACCTAGTAGCAGCCCCTTTAGCAAGATTATGTATAACAAAGGGTTGCCTTAAGTGAGTGTGAGCAGCAAGGTAAGTAGTGCAACCCTAAACCCATCTCACATGAGTTAGGCCCACAGTTGAATCCGAGTCCAACTTGGATTCTCGATTACTCCAATTTAGTCTATTTTAAGTGTGCGGCCTGCACAGTTCTCATGACGTTGGTAGTAATATTAAAATCTCATTTTAATATTACAAACAATGAGCGGTATCTAGCAACACATCATCGCTACCCAAGTAATGAGAATGTCAGTGATTTGACATAACCTATCTGTGACCAATGTTTCCGTGTAGTTTAGTCCCTTTGTCCAGATATCAGATTGAACACAAGGCATGGAATGTGTCACCCTTGTTTAGTTCAATCTTCAGTTTCCTGATTCCCGAGTAGACATAGTAATAACAAATAAGATCAATATCTCATATTGACTCATTTGAGCATGGCCATGCATTTCGTAGTCTCACTCAATCGGGGGCCAAGATATCGCTCCCGTTATGTAGGAGGGACAAATCCCATCTAGGTCACTCACATCCCTCCACATGTATTGCTGCATGTCTAATAACCAACGTTATAAGCATCTTGTTACAGATGACATTTGATGGCATTAAAACACACAACTCCTCATGTAGGAATCGTAGTGATTTCAGGTCAAAGGACCACATACACCATTATCACTATGAGAATCGCTTATGACACTCACGTAACGATCCACGTAGCGTTCTCATGGCGGGTTTATCCAATACATCATTACTCTAATATGTATCCATGTGTAGACTTGATATCTCATATCCATGACCCGTGAGATGTGGTCATCAGTCTACGCACATACTAGCCTCAATGTATTATTGTTGTCCTAATTAACAATAATACTTGACTAGGGACATTTAAGAATAGTGTTTTATCCAATAGGATCTCACGATCAAGTCATCCACTTGATGTCCTACGGTATCAAACTTACTATTCTAAGGACTTTATTATGTCTACCAAAAAGAACACAATAAATGAAATGCCTCATATAAAATAACATAATATAATGTATGTAAATACAAACAAAATGTATTGGCCACTAGGGCATACACCAACAATTCCATATCACCTTTACCAATGGAATCTCCTTGCCTCTAAGTTGCTATATCCGTCGGTCCTCGATTGTCGCAGGAGGCACCTCATAGGTGAAGTTCTCTTTTAACTATACTATGTCCAGTGCTATGACATGACTTGGGTTAGGTAAATATTTACGCAGTTGTGACACATGGAAGACATTGTGTATGTTGGAAAGGAAAGGGGGTAAGGCTATCTGGTAAGCTACTGGACCTATCCGGCAAAGAATTTGGTAAGGTCCAAGAAATTTTAGAGTGAGTTTTCTAGATTTCAAAGCCCGACCGACCCTAGTCGTGGGTGTGACTTTCAAGAATACATGCTCACCTTCCTCAAACTCAAGAGGTTTCCTTCTCTTATCCGCATAACTCTTCTGCCGGCTCTGAGAAGTTCTCATCTTTTCTTGAATCATTTTGACCTTCTCAGTTGTCTGCTGAATGATATCTGGTCTAATCGTGAGACGCTCACCGTCTTGGTACCAACACAATGGTGTCCGACACTGTCATCCATACAGAGCTTCATAGGGTGCCATCCCTATACTTGAATGGTAACTGTTGTTGTAGGTGAATTCTTTCAGTGGTAGAACTTCATCCCAACATCCAATCTGTTCCATAGTACAAGCTCTAAGCAAATCTTCTAAAGATTGGATCGTTCTTTCCGATTAACCAGCGGTTTGTGGGTGGTACGCTGAACTCAGACATAACTTTGTTCCCAATGATCCTATAGACTCTGCCAAAATTTTGAAGTAAACCTCGGATCCCTATCTGAAACAATACTCGTAGGCACACCATGCAGCCTAACGATCTCTCTAATATACAGCTGGGTCAGCTTTTCCAAACTGTACCTTATGTTGATCGGGAGAAAATGAGTTGACTTTGTGAGTCGATCGACTATTACCCAAATCGAGTCATGTCCTTTCTTTGTCCTTGGCAAACCCACAACAAAATCCATTGCAATGCTGTCCCATTTCTATTCAGGAATATACAATGGTTGCAGCAATCCTGTAGGTCTTTGATGTTCCACCTTAGCTTTTTGACAAACTAGACAAGTCGATACGCATCTAGTGACATCGCTCTTTATCCCATGCCACCAGAACAACTTCTTCAAGTCTTGGTACATTTTCGTTATGTCCGGGTGCATATTCAGCATGCTGGTGTGAGCATGATCCACAATATATCGTGTAAGCCCTTGGTCACGGAGAATACAAACTCTACCCTGGAATCTCAGAATTCTATCCATTCTTTCCTCAAATTCTATTTCTTTACCTTGCCCCATCAGTTCTCTCACTTCTTGCAAGAATTCATCGACCTTCTGTTTTTCCCGTATGTCATCCATTAGTTCATTTGAAATGGTGACCATGTTCATACAAATCTTTCCGAGTTCCAACTTAACAAATGACCAAACATCTCTAAACTGTTCTATAAGGTCTCTTTCCTTAATCATCAGGGCAGAAACACTTATGGTTTTCCTACTCAAGGCGTCTACCACAACATTCGCTTTGCCAGGGTGATACAACAGCTGGAAGTCATAGTCCTTCAGGAACTCTAGCCATCTCCGCTGCCGCATGTTCAGCTCTTTCTGATCATACAAATATTTCAAGCTTTTGTGATCGCTGAAGATGTTGAATGTTGCTCCATAGAGGAAATGTCTCCATATCTTCAGGGCAAAAACCACAGCTACTAGTTCTAAATCATGCGTCGGGTAGTTCTTTTCATGCACTCGTAACTGTCGCGAAGCATAAGCCACCACTCTTCTATGTTGCATAAGAACAGACCCCAATCCTAGGTATGAAGCATCACAGTACATCTCGAAAGGCTCATTCAGATCAGGTAGCACCAATACTGGTGAGGTGGTTAATCGGTTCTTCAACTCTTGGAAACTTTGCTCACAGCTATCGATCCACTCAAAGGCTTGGTTCTTCTTTGTTAATTGAGTAAGCGGTCCAGCAATTTTGGAAAACCCTTCTATGAACCTTCTGTAATATCTGGCCAAACCCACGAAGCTAGGAATCTTCGTTATTGACTTCGGCCGTTCCCATTGTAACACTGCCTCCACTTTTGATGGATCCACGGCGATCCCTTCCTTCGAGATCACATGGCCTAAAAACTTAACTTCATCTAACCAAAACTCACACTTCGACAGCTTGGCGTACAATTCTTTCTCTTTCAAAATCTGGAGAACTATGCTGAGGTGTTCAGCATGATCCTCCCGGTTCGGGGAATATATCAAGATATCATCAATGAAGACGACAACAAACTTGTCCAAGTACAGACGAAAGATTCTGTTCATATAGTCCATGAAGATAGCAGGTGCGTTCGTTACACCAAACGACAACACAAGGTATTCATAATGACCGTATCGGGTACGAAAAGTAGTCTTGGGTATATCCTCCATTTTCACTCTTATCTGATGGTACCCAGATCTCATATCGATCTTCAAAAACACCACTGCTTCCTTCAGTTGGTCCATCAAATCGTCGATTCTTGGGAGTGGATACTTGTTCTTAATCGTCAGCTTGTTCAACTGCCTATAGTCCACACACAATCTTGAGGTACTGTCCTTCTTTTGAACTAACAACACTGGTGCTCCCCAGGGCGATACACTTGGTCTGACAAACTATTTCTCCAAAAGCTCCTCTAGTTATTTCTTAAGTTCTGCCAATTCTGTTGGAGACATCCGGTAAGGTGCTATAGACACGGGACCAGCTCCCGATATAAGGTCAATAGCAAACTCTATCTCACGCATCGGTGGTAAACCAGGAACATCTTCTGGAAAGACTTCAGAGAACTCCTTCACTACTAGAATAGTACTCAGATCAGCCTCGCTCTCGATTTTCAAAGAAGATAGCAGCATGTATCCTTGAGCTCCTTCTTTCAAGAAAGCTCGCACTTGGTTGGCCATCAAGTATCTAGAATCTTCATCCACAGGAAAGACTATGGTTTTTCTAGAGCAATCTAACAAAACATGGTTGGAAGACAACCAGTCCATCCCTAAGATTATATCTAGTTGTGAGAGAGGTAAACAGATCAAATCGACAGAAAAGATTTGACCTTCAACAATTAGGGGACACTTCTAACAGACTTTGGTAGTAACTACCGGTTTGTCAGTAGGGGTTGAGACAGTCAAATCAAAGGGTAGTTCAGACACAGGTAAGCCAAGTCATAGCACACAGTCATAGGATATGAAAGAATAGGTTGCCCCAGAGTCGTACAGTACTTTTAAAAGATTACTTTCTATAGTGCCTTCTCCTTGAATCAGGTCTTCGGATTCAGAGGCTTCAGCTCCGCTCATGGTGTAGACTTGACCTCTGGCTTGTGGTTTCTTGGCTTGAGTTGCATTGATTGAAGGTTCGGTCTTTGCTTGGTTGCAATCTCTGGACATGTGGCCCGTGCTTGGTTGCAATCTCTGGACATGTGGCCTGATTTTCCACATCTAAAGCAGATAACTCCCTTGATCGTGCAGTCTCTCGTGTGATGGTCTTTTCCACACTTTAGGCATTTAGAAGGATACGCCATAATCTGACCAGTCCGGTTCCTAGTAGAACCTCCACCAGAACTTCCACCAGTTTGTTGCTGACCTCCCGCTGGTCGGGAATAGGGTTTCTTTTGGAAGCAGTTTGAACTATTGCCTCCACCTCTTTGGAACCTCGCAGGCCCAAAGTTCTTGCTCCTCGAGTCTCTAGCTTGTTCCAAGGCCTCAACTTCACAACACGTGTCCAACAGTTCTGAGAATACTTTAATTTTCAGAGTGATCATAGCCTTCTTCACTTCGTACCTCAACCCTTTAGTGAACTTCCAACACTTCCAAGCTTCATCTGTTTGATGCTGATAATGCGTTGAGAACTTCTCGAAGTTCTCAAACTTAGCCGCATACTCACTGATGGTCATGCCTCCTTGTCTCAGGTTGAGGAATTCCATCTCCTTTGCATGTCTTGCACTAGTAGGAAAGTACTTATCCAAGAATTTGTCCTTGAACAAGTCCCATGTGATGTCGCGCCCTTCAGCCTCCAGTGCTCTCTGGGCTCCGTTCCACCAGTCTTCGGCATTGCCGATAAGCATAAAGGTAGCGTAATTCACCTTCTTATCTTCGGCATAGTTCATGCCATGGAAAACCTTCTCGAGTTCCTTGATCCACAAACTAGCCTTGTCTGGATCAAATTCTCCCTTGAATTGTGGAGGGTTGTGGCGACAAAATTCTGTTAAGTTTTGTGCATCTGCAGTTGCCTCAAGTTGTTGGGTAGCTCTCTCTTGTTGTTGAGCAGCACACTCATTTTGTTGCGTGATGACTTCCGCCATCCACTGCATTGCTTCGACAGCAGCTGCCATTTCTCTGCCTCTCGCCATCTTACTTCCTCTTGAATCGAATTAACTGAAAAACACAAGGAAGGTCAGAGAGATTCAATCAAAACACCAATCACAGAGATTCACACAGCACAAACAAGACAGACTCACACACAAGACTCAAAGTAACACAAACCGGGGCTCTGATACCAACTTAATGTAACGCCCCTTTTTGGAGAGGGAACGTCACATTATTAAGCATAAATGAAAATGCAAAAAATAAAATTTTTTTAAATTAAGACCCGGTTCATTTAATTTAAAGTTAACTTGTTCGATGCTTTAATACGTGAGTAAAATAGCGGTATATTTTTTTTTATTAATTAGTAAATAAAACTAAGTGACGAAGCTGGAATGGCAGTAAAGAGTAAAACAGAAAATAAAGTTCACATCTGAATGACATGCACATATACATATATATTTAAATATTAATTGTACTTTAGATACAAGCCAGGAAATTTCCAAAAAGCAAAATTGTACCTGCCTATGGATTCTACATACACATCCCCCAGAATATCAAAATATACAGCCCACCAAAAATAATACATTAGGCCCCCAAAATAAAACCCTGGTAGCCATCAGCAGCTACCAGTAAAATCAGTCCTTCAGAGGAAGAGGGACCGTATCAGGGTCCTCAGCAGGATCCTCCTCATCCGAGGAAACCTCCATCGAAACCACGGAACCACGGGCAGGAGCCCGAGCGGTGGAATCGAAAGAGTCCTCCTGCGGGGTGTAGTAACGATCACCCCACATCTCACGGATGGGCAAGTAGAACCTCAGTCGCAGCTGACATAGCAGGTAAAAATAGGCGTCTCATGACGTCCCCAGACTAGAGAAATCGACACGTCCCCCAGATAGACACAGCAATCGGAACTCAAGTTGATGTGCCAATACTCTGGCCCTCCGAGGAAGGTCAGACGCACATCGCCTAGAAATCCGCACATGCGTGCCTCCATCGTCCTCTGTAGATGCTAGTCTCGATCTGGCCAGAAGCCGGGGAAATCAGGGGCTTCAACCTCCTTGCCGTCGTCTTCGGTAGATACCGTATACACACAAGCAGCAAATAATAGGAATACAAGAAACAAGTAGGATATCCTACCATCATTACCAATTATAGCAGCTAGAAACAAAATGGCACAACACGCCCAAATAGCAATTTAGAATAGCATTTCCAAATAATAAGCAGTAAGTCCAACAGTAAGCGAATAAACAATTCCAGGCAGAAATTCATTACAGTAATGATCAGACAATTCATAGTAATGGAAAGTAATGATTTACAATGACAGATTATCTCACGATGCATATGCATGCTTTCCCAAATTCCTACTCCATGGAGCTAGACACAAATAGTCAGAGAGAAAGATCAGGGGACATGTCTGTAATTCGGCTGCCGTGGCCAAAGTGCTAAAATCAATAATTCTCACGTGCACATCTAGGTATTGTACAAACATTCCACGCTCGATCACGATATAGGACAGTGTCTCAGTCCGGATCGTCAGTGCGTTTGCATCGGTTTGCCCCACGGGTAGGAGTGCTACTAACTGCCAATTGTAGAGGACCCGCACCCTGACGCCCCCAAGGTCAAACACGATCTACACTAGTCTACTCGCACCCACACTAAGGTGTGTTCAATCTCCTAGGCATCTTGGCTTTACAACAGTCCACAAGACATTCACAATGCATAAGACTCTATGCATGAACATGTATGATCATTAATTTCATACAATTCCATAATATGCCACAATTGGCCAAGAGAGCATCAATATACAAATGGTCACTCATATAGACCCATAATATCATAATATTGAGATAAAGCCAAATGGTACATTCTTAGATCCATTATGAATCCTAACTTAAATTTTGTCTTTCCTACACGGTCCATTTCCAATTAAACTCTTATGATTAATTTAGTCTTCGTATTGTAATCCATTCTTTTACAACTGGTAAATCATTCTAAGCTCCTAAAGACTCACACTCTCTTGTTCTTGCTCTCTTGAATTCACCCTAAGTCTTATGAAAGTTTCACTCATGGTTCCTTTAAAATTTATGAAATATCTAATCATATTGAATTCTTCCAATTTATTGATACTTATCTCCTTACACAGATTTTTAACTACTTGATTACCTAAGCTTTTAAGTTACTAAAGTTGCATAATTAAGCCTCAAAAGGCCTTAGAGGCCTTGGCCTCTCAAGGATTTCAATTCCCAAATTTTGTCATGTCATCACAATACATGTTATACTCTTAATTCATTTCATTGTTCACTTGTTAAATTAGTTCACCAAGAACCCCAATTTGGGCTCAAAACCGTAGCCTCTCCTAGAGGCACTCTCCATGATTTTTTTTTCTTCAATTTCCAAGCCATTCAATCCAATCCAATAATTCAAAATATATAACCAATCAATCCAATGTCATAAACGTCATAAATTAAGCATGTAAACAATTAATCCATCAATTTAAAGAAAAACCCTCATTAGGGTTTTCTCACAAACAACACAACCAAGGTTCCTAGATGCTAATAGAGGTTGAGGAGGAGTGTCTTCATCTTACACAAGTGAAGAAATCAAGAGAAACCTCCAAGAATTCCCTTGTAATTTCGGATTGGTGCCACCCAAAACCCTAGAAAATTCAACTTGGTTAGAATAGCATAAGGGCTTGAAAAATGGAGTGTAGGTGGTCACAAAAACACCCTTGAAACCGAAAATGAAGAGAAGAGAAGAAGAGTCTTGAAGCTTACCAAAAAACCCTAACTTTGAAGCTTGAAGGAGGTGATGAAAATGGTGGAATTTCAAGATGCTCCAAGCAAGAAAGATGTTTAGGAGAGGGAGATGATTAAGAAAATGTGGTTGGTTGGAATTTTTGTGAAGATTGAGTGGGAGAGAGAGAGAGGGCTGTTGTGAGCTTCTCCTAGAGAGAAGGAGGAGAAAACTAAAATGAAGAAGAAGAAGAAAGGTAGAGAGAGAAAGTGCTTTGGTGAATTTTGGAAATTAATGTAGTATATTTGATTAAATGAAACAAAGCATTTTCCTTCCCCAAAGTGGGCTGCTGCCATGCGTAGAGAGAGGGAAGAGAGAGTGTTTTGGTTTCCCTTGGAAGCTAAGGGTTTCTTGGTCATTGTTTGGTCAAAGCTTCTCAAAGAAGCTTTGATTATTTTACATTAAATTTGAATTAAAGTGAGTTGATTAGACATAAAGTAGATTGCATTAGGATAATGTGATAAGATTTTTATTACATGCTATTATCCAATAGATAATAGTTACAGTTGACAGAAGTCAGTATTTAATTAATCTGACAGATAAATTTCGCGCAGTACTATTTTATTTTATCTGTTAAAATTTCTCGAAACAAAACGTGGAACCTCGTAAATTGTGTCCAGCCACGGGTTTAGTAAGATCCCCTGTCAACGTGTCCATAGTTTCAGGTTCACGGAGAAAACATCGCGTTTCTCCAGTTCCGTTCATTGCGCATGCAAAACGAAAAATATATTAAAATATTCATCGTTTCTGAAAAATTTCGAAAGAATTCACATAAATCACAAATATTAGAAAATGACTATTCGTAATAAAATAAATAATTTCTGGGGTGTTACACTGACCTCAGCAGGTCTCAGCTCAGTGTGCACGCAAAACAAAAAATATATTAAAATATTTGACGTTTCTGGAAAATTCCAGAAAAATTCCTAAAAATCTAGAATATTAGAAGATGATCATCTGTAATCAAATAAACGCTTTTCAGGATGTTACAACACTCCCCAACTAAAAAGGAATTTCGTCCTCGAAATTTACGTACCTTAGAAAAGATATGGGTGTTGCTCTTTCATTTTGTCCTCCAGTTCCCAAGTCGCATCACCAGTCGTTTCATTCCATATCACCTTTACTAATGGAATCTCCTTGCCTCTAAGTTGCTTTATCCGTCAGTCCTCGATTCTCGCAGGAGGCGCCTCATAGGTCAAGTTCTCTTTTAACTGTACTGTGTCTGGTGCTATGACATGACTTGGGTCAGGTAAATATTTACGCAGTTGTGACACATGGAAGACATTGTGTATGTTGGAAAGGAAAAGGGTAAGGCTATCTGGTAAGCTACTGGACCTATCCGGCGAAGAATTTAGTAAGGTCCAAGAAATTTTGGATTGAGTTTTCTAGATTTCAAAGCCCGGCCGACCCTAGTCGTGGGTGTGACTGTCAAGAATACATGCTCACCTTCCTCAAACTCAAGAGGTTTCCTTCTCTTATCTGCGTAACTCTTCTGCCGGCCCTGAGCAGTTCTCATCTTCTCTTGAATCATTTTGACCTTCTCAGTTGTCTGCTGAATGATATCTGGTCCAATCGTGAGACGTTCACCGTCTTGGTACTAACACAATCGTGTCCGACACCGTCGTTCATACAGAGCTTCATGGGTGCCATCCCTATACTTGAATGATAACTTTTGTTGTAGGTGAATTCTATCAGTGGTTGAACTTTATCCCAACATCCAGTCTGTTCCATAGTACAAGCTCTAAGCAAATCTTCTAAAGATTGGATCGTTCTTTCCGATTGACCATCGGTTTGTGGGTGGTACGCCGAACTCAGACATAACTTTGTTCCCAATGATCCTGTAGACTCTGCCAAAATTTTGAAGTAAACCTCGGATCCCTATCTGAAACAATACTCGTAGGCACACCATGCAGCCTAACGATCTCTCTAATATACAGCTGGGTCAGCTTCTCCAGACTGTACCTTATGTTGATCGTGAGAAAATGAGTTGACTTTGTGAGTCGATCAACTATTACCCAAATCGAGTCGTGTCCTTTCTTTGTCCTTGGCAAACCCACAACAAAATCCATTGCAATGCTGTCCTATTTCCATTCAGGAATAGACAATGGTTGCAGCAATCCTGTAGGTCTTTGATGTTCCACCTTAGCTTTTTGATAAACTAGACAAGTCGATACGCATCTAGTGACATTGCTCTTCATCCCATGCCACCAGAACAACTTCTTCAAGTCTTGGTACATCTTCGTTATGCCCGGGTGCATATTCAGCATGCTGGTGTGAGCATGATCCACAATATATCGTCTAAGCCCTTGGTCACGGGGAATACAAACTCTACCCCGGAATCTCAGAATTCCATCTATTCCTTCCTCAAATTCTGTTTCTTTACCTTGCCCCATCAGTTCTCTCACTTCTTGCAAGAATTCATCGACCTTATGCTTTTCCCGTATGTCATCCATTAGTTCATTTGAAATGGTGACCATGTTCATACAAATCTTTCTGGGTTCCAACTTAACAAATGACTAAACATCTCTAAACTGTTCTATAAGGTCTCTTTCCTTAATCACCAGGGCAGAAACACTGATGGTTTTCCTACTCAAGGCCTCTGCCACGACGTTCGCTTTGCCAGGGTGATACAACAGCTGGAAGTCATAGTCCTTCAGGAACTCTAGCCATCTCCGCTACCGCATGTTCAGCTCTTTCTTATCATACAAATATTTCAAGCTTTTGTGATCACTGAAGATGTTGAATGTTGCTCCATAGAGGAAATGTCTCCATATCTTCAGGGCAAAAACCACAGCTGCTAGTTCTAAATCATGCGTCGGGTAGTTCTTTTCATGCACTCGCAACTGTCGCAAAGCATAAGCCACCACTCTTCTATGTTGCATAAGAACAGACCCCAATCCTTGGTATGAAGCGTCACAGTACACCTCAAATGGCTCATTCGGATCAGGTAGCACCAATACTGGTGAGGTGGTTAACCAGTTCTTCAACTCTTGGAAACTTTGCTCGCAGCTATCGATCCACTCAAAGGCTTGGTTCTTCTTTGTTAATTAAGCGAGCGGTCCAGCAATTTTGGAAAACCCTTCTATGAACCTTCTGTAATATCTGGCCAAACCCACGAAGCTATGAATCTCCGTTACTGACTTCAGCCATTCCCATTGTAACACTGCCTCCACTTTTGATGGATCCACGACGATCCCTTCCTTCGAGATCACATGGCCTAAAAACTTAACTTCATCTAACAAAAACTCATACTTCGACAGCTTGGCGTACAATTCTTTCTCCTTCAAAATCTGGAGAACTATGCTGAGGTGTCCAGCATGATCCTCTCGGTTCGGGGAATATATCAAGATATCGTCAATGAAGACGACAACAAACTTGTCCAAGTACAAATGAAAGATTCTGTTCATGTAGTCCATGAAGATAGCAGGTGTGTTCGTTACACCAAACGACATCACAAGATATTCGTAATGACCATATCAGGTACGAAAAGCAGTCTTGGGTATATCCTCCGTTTTCACTCTTATCTGATGGTACCCAGATCTCAGATCGATCTTCGAAAACACCACTACTCCCTTCAGTTGGTCCATCAAATCGACGATTCTTGGGAGTGGATACTTGTTCTTAATCGTCAGCTTGTTCAACTGCCTATAGTCCACACACAATCTTGAGGTACCGTCCTTCTTTCGAACTAACAACACTAGCGATCCCCAGGGCGATACACTCGGTCTGACAAACTGTTTCTCCAAAAGCTCCTCTAGTTGTTTCTTAAGTTCTTCCAATTCTGTTTGCGACATCCGGTAAGGTGCTATAGACACGGGACCAGCTCCCGGTACAAGGTCAATAGCAAACTCTATCTCACGCATCGGTGGTAAACCAGGAACATCTTCTGGAAAGACTTCAGAGAACTCCTTCACTACTGGAATAGTACTCAGATCAGCCTCGCTCTCGATTTTCAAAGAAGATAGCAGCATGTATCCTTGAGCTCCTTCTTTCAAGAAAGCTCGCACTTGGTTGGCCGTCAAGTATCTATAATCTTCATCCACAGGAAAGACTATGGTTTTTCTAGAGCAATCTAACAGAACATGGTTGGAAGACAACCAGTCCATCCCTAAGATTATATCTAGTTGTGAGAGAGGTAAACAGATCAAATCGACAGAAAAGATTCGACCTTCAACAATTAGGGGACACTTCAAACAGACTTTGGTAGTAACTACCGGTTTGTCAGTAGAGGTTGAGACAGTCAAATCAAAGGGTAGTTCAGACACAAGTAAGCCAAGTCGTAGCATACAGTCATAGGATATGAAAGAATGGGTTGCCCTAGAATCGTACAATACTTTTAAAAAATTACCTTCTATGGTGCCTTCTCCTTGAATCAGGTCTTCGGATTCGGAGGCTTCAGCTTCGCTCATGGTGTAGACTCGACCTCCGGCTTATGGTTTCTTGGCTTGAGTTGCATTGATTGAAGGTTCGGTCTTTGCTTGGTTACAATCTCTGGACATATGGTCCAGTTTGCCACATCTGAAGCAGATAAATCCCTTGATTGTGCAGTCTCTCGTGTGATGGTCTTTTCCACACTTTAGGCATTTAGAAGGATACGCCACAATCTGACCAGTCCGGTTCCCAGTAGAACCTCCACCAGAACTTCCACCAGTTTGTTGCTGACCTCCCGCTGGTCGGGAATAGGGTTTCTTTTGGAAGCAGTTTGAACTATTGCCTCCACCTCTTTGGAATCTCGCAGGCCCAAAGTTCTTCCTCCTCAAGTCTCTAGCTTGTTCCAAGGCCTCAACTTCACAGCACGTGTCCAACAGTTCTGAGAATACTTTAATTTTTAGAGTGATCACAGCCTTCTTCACTTCGTACCTCAACCCTTCAGTGAACTTCCAACACTTCCAAGCTTCATCTGTTTGATGCTGATAATGCGTTGAGAACTTCTCGAAGTTCTCAAACTTAGCCGCATACTCACTGATGGTCATGCCTCCTTGTCTCAGGTTGAGGAATTCCATCTCCTTTGCATGTCTTGCACTAGTAGGAAAGTACTTATCCAAGAATTTGTCCTTGAACAAGTCCCATGTGATGTCGCGCCCTTCAGCCTCCAGTGCTCTCTGGGTTCCGTCCCACCAGTCTTCAGCATTGCCGACAAGCATAAAGGTAGTGTAATTCACCTTCTTATCTTCGACACAGTTCATGCCATGGAAAACCTTCTCGAGTTCCTTGATCCACAAACTAGCCTTGTCTGGATCAAATTCTCCCTTGAATTATGAAGGGTTGTGGCGATGAAATTCTGCTAAGTTTTATGCATCTGCAGTTGCCTCAAGTTGTTGGGTAGCTCTCTCTTGTTGTTGAGTAGCATGCTCATTTTGCTGCACGATGACTTCCGCCATCCGTTGCATCGCTTCTACAGTAGCTGCCATTTCTCCGCCTCTCGCCATCTTACTTCCTCTTGAATCGAATTAACTGAAAAACATAGGGAAGGTCAGAGAGATTCATTCAAAACACCAATCACAGTGATTCACACAGCACAGACAAGATAGACTCACACACAAGACCCAATGTAACACAAACCGGGGCTCTGATTCCAACTTAATGTAACGCCCCATTTTGGAGAGGGAACGTCACATTATTAAACATAAATGAAAATACGAAAAATAAATTTTTCTAAATTAAGACCCGGTTCATTTAATTTAAAGTTAACTTGTTCGATGCTTTAATACGTGAGTAAAATGGCAATATATATTTTTTTGTTAATTAGTAAATAAAACTAAGTGACGAAGCTGGAATGGCAGTAAAGAGTAAAACCAAAAATAAACTTCACATCTGAATGACATGCACATATACATATATATTTAAATATTAATTGGACTTTAGATACAAGCCAGGAAATTTCCAAAAAGCAAAACTATACCTGCCTATGGATTCTACATACACATCCCCCAGAATATCAAAATATACAGCCCACCAAAAATAATACATCAGGCCCCCAAAATAAAATCCTGGCAGCCATCAGCAGCTACCAGTAAAATCAGTCCCTCAGAGGAGGAGGCACCGTATCAAGGTCCTCAGCAGGATCCTCCTCATCCGAGGAAACCTCCATCGGAACCACAGAACCACGGGCAGGAGCCCGAGCGGTGGAATCGAAAGAGTCCTCCTGCGGGGTGTAGTAACGATCACCCCACATCTCACGGATGGGCAATTAGAACTCCAGTCGCAGGCTGACATAGCAGGTAAAAATAGGCATCTCATGACGTCCCCAGGCTAGAGAAATCAACACGTCCCCTAGATAGACGCAGCGATCGGAACTCAAGTTGATGTTCCAACTCTCTGGCCCTCCGAGGAAGGTCAAACGCACATTGCCTAGAAATCCGTGCATGCGTGCCTCCATCATCCTCTGTAGATGCTAGTCTCGATCTGGCCAGAAGTCGGGGAAATCAGGGGCTTCAACCTCCTTGCCGTCGTCTTCGGTAGATACCGTATATACACAAGCAGCAAATAATAGGAATACAAGAAAGAGGTAAGACATCCTACCATCATTACCAATTATAGCAGCCAGAAACAAAACAACGCAACAAGCCCGAATAGCAATTTAGAACAACATTTCTAAATAATAAGCAATAAGTCTAACAGTAAGCGAATAAACAATTCCAGGCAGAAATTCATTATAGTAATGATTAGACAATTCATAGTTACGGAAAGTAATGATTCACAATGACAGATTATCTCACGATGCACATGCATGCTTTCCCAAATTCCTACTCCATGGAGCTAGACACAAACAGTCAGAGAGAAAGATCAGGGGACAAGTCTGTAACTCGGCTGTCGTGGCCAAAGTGCTAAAATCAATATTTCTCACGTGCACATCCAGGCATTGTACAAACATTCCACACTCGATCACGATATAGGACAGTGTCTCGGTCCGGATCGTCGGTGCGTTTGCATCGGTTTGCCCCACGGGTAGGAGAGCTACCAACTGCCCATTATGGAGGACCCGCACCCCGACGCCCCCAAGGTCAAACATGACCTACACTAGTCTACTCGCACCCGCACTAAGGTGTTTTCAATCTCCTAGGCAACTTGGCCTTACAACAGTCCACAGGACATTCACAATGCATAAGACTCTATGCATGAACATGTATGATCATCAATTTCATACAATTCCATAATATGCCACAATTGGCCAAGAGAGCATCAATATACAAATGGTCACTCATATGGACCCACAATATCATAATATTGAGATAAAGCCAAATGGTACATTCTTAGATCCATTATGAATCCTAACTTAAATTTTGTCTTTCCTACACGGTCCATTTCCAATTAAACTCTTATGATTAATTTAGTCTTCATATTGTAATCCATTCTTTTACAACTAGTAAATCATTCTAAGCTCCTAAAGACTCACACTCTCTTGTTCTTGCTCTCTTGAATTCACCCTATGTCTTATGAAAGTTTCACTCATGGTTCCTTTAAAATTTATGAAATATCTAATCATATTTAATTCTTCCAATTTATTGATACCTATCTCCTTACATAGATTTTTAACTACTTGATTACCTAAGCTTCTAAGTTACTAAATTTGCATAATTAAGCCTCAAAAGGCCTTAGAGGCCGTGGCCTCTCAAGGATTTCAATTCCCAAATTTTGTCGTCATCACAATACATGTTATACTCTTAATTCATTTCATTGTTCACTTGTTAAATTAGTTCACCAAGAACCCCAATTTGGGCTCAAAACCATAGCCTCTCCTAGAGGCACTCTCCATGATTTTTTTTCTTCAATTTCCAAGCCATTCAATCCAATCCAATAATTCAAAATACATAACCAATCAATCCAATGTCACAAACATCATAAATTAAGCATGTAAACAATTAATCCATCAATTTAAAGAAAAACCCTCATTAGGGTTTTCTCACAAACAACATAACCAAGGTTCCTAGATGCTAATAGAGGTTGAGGAGGAGTCTCTTCCTCTTACACAAGTGAAGAAATCAAGAGAAACCTTCAAGAATTCCCTTGTAATTTCGGATTGGTGCCACCCAAAACCCTAGAAAATTCAACTTGGTTAGAATAGCATAAGTGCTTGAAAAATGGAGTGTAGGTGGTCACAAAAACACCCTTGAAACCGAAAATGAAGAGAAGAGAAGAAGAGTCTTAAAGCTTACCCAAAAACCCTAACTTTGAAGCTTGAAAGAGGTGATGAAAATGGTGGAATTTCAAGACGCTCCAAGCAAGAAAGATGTTTAGGAGAGGGAGAGGATTAAGAAAATGTGGTTGGTTGGAATTTTTGTGAAGATTGAGTGGGAGAGAGAGAGGGCTGCCGTGAGCTTCTCCTAGAGAGAAGGAGGAGAAAACTAAAATGAAGAAGAAGAAGAAAGGTAGAGAGAGAAAGTGCTTTAGTGAATTTTGGAAATTAATGTAGTATATTTGATTAAATGAAACAAAGCAATTTCCTTCCCCAAAGTGGGCTGTTGTCATGCATAGAGAGAGGGAAGAGAGAGTGTTTTGGCTTCCCTTGGAAGCTAAGGGCTTCTTGGTCATTGTTTGGTCAAAGCTTCTCGAAGAAGCTTTGATTATTTTACATTAAATTTGAATTAAAGTGAGTTGATTAGACATAAGGTAGATTGCATTAGGATAATATGATAGGATTTTTATTACATGCTATTATCCAATGGATAATAGTTACAGTTGACAGAAGTCAGTATTTAATTAATTTGACAGATAAATTTTGCACAGTATTATTTTATTTTATCTATTAAAATTTCTCAAAAAAAAACGTGAAACCTCATAAACTGTGTCCAGCCTCGAGTTTAGTAAGATCCCCTATCGACGTGTCCATAGTTCCAGGTTCACGGAGAAAACATCGCGTTTCTCTAGTTCCGTTCAGTGCGCATGCAAAACAAGAAATATATTAAAATATTCGTCATTTCCGAAAAATTCCGAAAGAATTCACATAAATCACAAATTTTAGAAAATGACTATTCATAATAAAATAAATAATTTCCGGGGTGTTACACTGACCTCAGCAGGTCTCAGCTCAGTGTGCATTCAAAACGAGAAATATATTAAAATATTCAATATTTCCAAAAAATTCCAGAAAAATTCCTAAAAATCTAGAATATTAGAAGATGATCATCTGTAATCAAATAAACACTTTTTGGGATGTTACAAGGAATGCCTAAAATGGTGGCTAGTGAGATTGGTCACATTTTGAAGAAGTAAGAAAGGGGGGACGGTTTTGGTGTTGATTTTGGAGCTAAAGCAAAGTTGAAGACTATTATTAGTTGTCTTGGTCATTATTGATCATTATTGATCATTTCCAAAAGCTAAAGCTTTTCAAAAAATTTCTCTCCTTTTCCTTCAAGCATGGTTTGGCCAAGCACCCTAAATCCATCTTCCATCACTCTTTAATTTCATACAACCTTATTTCTTGAATCTATACCTCATTCTAAGACACTTTGTAGTTTGGAGCAAGTTCTAAATCTATCATCTTCAAGGACTTTCTTCAAGAGCAAAGTTATAGGGTTTTTATGGTGAAGTGTAAGGAAACTTCATTTCTTATCTCTTTTTCATGTTCTAAGCCATGTTTGATCCATGGTTCACCTTGTTCAAGCTTAATATGCTAATAAATATATGTTTTGTTTTGTGTTTAAGAAACCTTTGGTGGTGAAGGACTTGGAAAAAGAAGCAAAGCAAGGAGCTTTTGAGGTTCTTCAAGAGGTAAGAGGGAGATCCATCTCACCAACCAAGAATGGTGGTGAGAGATGGTTTTGTATTTGATGGATGGTGAATCCATGTGAGGATTCATATCCATGGTCATGTAATTATTTGTGGGTGTTTATGTGTTTTGATTATTTGCTTATGCTTGATATGTTTTGCATAATTTATTGCTTTTGTTGATGGCATGCTTGTGATATATATGATAAATATGTGTATGTATGCCATGATTTGATGATGGAAAGGAAAACAATTTTTGGTTCCAAGGACCATGAGGATTTTTGGCCAAGACACCTCAAAATAGGTGTTCACAAATTAATATTTTCATGAATGCTAAAATCTGATGTTTAGAGAAACAAGGAAATGAATAAATGTTTTGATTTCAAAGACCAAGTGTTCACAATTTTTGAAGGAATTTTTAATGGTTTTGTTTGTGTAAAAACAAGAATGGTACTTAATTGATTTAGAAGGAAAAATATTTGATAGTTTCAATGGCCAAGTACCACAGTTTTGAAGGCTTGTGAATGCCTTGGTTTTATGAAACAAAGTGATTTTTAAAGTGGAAATTTAATTTGATTTAGTACAAGGATTTTGGAAATGGAATCAGAGTGTTTTATCACTTGAAAAATAGAAATTTCGATTATGAAAGGAAAATAAAGGTTGTAAGGGTTTGAACCTCAAATTATTTTGGAAGAGGATTGAATTTGAGAATTTATTTTGAATTATAAAGGAAACATTGATGATTTACAATTTACTAACATAAAACTCATCCTTTGGGTTTTGGAGCGTGTTAGGAAATTCAAGTGAGAAACATTGATTTAATTCAATAAAATGGTGAATTTATGGAATAAATTACGATATTGTTGAGATATTGTTGAAAAATCGCTACACGATTTAAAAATAGTGGAATATTTTTACGTAATTGAGAAAATGTTGAAAAATCACTACGTGATTGAAAAATGATGGAATATTTTTATGTGATTGAGAAACGATCGGAAATCGCGTGACAAAAATGTTGTAAAATTGTGAAAACGTAACAGAAATGTTGCGTGATTGTGAAAAATGTGACAAAAGTGTTGCGCGATTGTGAAAACGTGATAATATGATTTTGTAAATGAATTTAATAGTAGGATTACTGTTGGACTAGTGTATGGACACTGTATGAGAATATGATGAATTTTGCCTGTGATTGGCAATGGTGCATTTTACATGCATGAACTAGTGTATGGACACTGTATGAGAATATGATGAATTTTTCCTGTGATTGGCATTTGGTGCATTGTACATGTATTGGAAAATATGCAGTGAGGCATATGATAAAATTGAAAAATATGCAGTGAGGCATATGATGAAATTAAACAGAATTGCATTGAGATATTCGTGCATTGAACAAATAATAACTGATAGTTATTGTGACCCTTGTGGTTGAAGAGAGAATGAGAATTGAAAAGTGAGGTCTACGATGGATCTTGGGGGCGTCAAGGTGCGGTGGTCGACCAGTGGACATTGATTGGAAAAAGACCATGTGCCACTTGGCGATGCAGTCCGTTGCAACGCATTGACGATACCCGACAAGAACACGATTCTTTTCGAAGACTGGAGATTGTCTTTGGGCTAAGGCTGACAATTAACCAGAGCATTCTTCTCAAAATTGTGAAAACCTCCATGGAGTAGGAAATTGAGTCTATGTGCATATGCATAATTATTGAGTATTGGTTATGATAATTGAACTGTTGAATACTTGGATAATGTTGAGGGCATCATCGTAAATATTGAATATTTATATCTGTGTGATATAATAATTAAGGAATGTTGGATGATGATGATGATAAATAATGTTGATAGCATTATTGTAATTATTGTGTGATTTGAATAATGCTAATGACATGATGGTAATTATTATTTATTATATTTGTTGTGATAAATAATGATTGAGGGCATGATATTAATTATTGTATCTGTGTGATGACAATAATGTTGAGGGCATAATTGTAATTATGGTATGATATACCTGTATGGTGTGCTGTTTGTGTTATCTCTATGCTACCATGTTGGTATTGGCGTAGGTGATCTCACCTCTTGTTATATTGTTTTGTTGTGTTTGTATTATTAAAAGTTATATAGTAGATAGAACAAGTTTCTTAGGCTTGACTGGAAACAAATATTCTGAGATTGGTGACAACGTCAAAGAGTGGTCATCCCAGATTCAATGGTGTGCAGTTTTGATGAGGAACAGATACATGACGCATCAAGATGGATACAAGATAGAATAAGTATGTTGAATTTTTATCATTAGTGTTTTACCGTGCTATTAAGTAGGACCCGTCATGGGGTTTGCTACTGTTTAACATTGAGTCTGTAAGTTTTATATTTCTTGAATAATTGGTAAATATTATGTGGTGTCAATAATGTATGTTAATCAGTTTAAAACTATTTTTCAGTATTACTTATAAATATCAGTAAGTTTATGTTTACGCGAAAAGAAATTTTGAAACCCACCTTTTATAAGTCAAACCTTTTATGAACTGATTTTCAGATTATAAGTTAGTAGTCAGAAATGTGATGCCCTAAGGAAGATGTTACAACTATCACCTTTGTTACCTTGAGTGTCTACAACCACCTCTCTTGATACATTTCATTCAAATAATTCATTCATTCAATTAATACATTGTAGAGAGGGAGTGTTTTACTGTACCTCAACTACCTTTATTAATCCATTATTTGCTTCCCAATAATATGCCGATCAACCTCATGTAACCTTATACTAAGCATATCTCAATATGTTTTCCATCATTATTCGTATATTCCATTCAAGTACATACAATGATTTGTATCATAAATAAACCAACTCATCAAGACCATACGTTAATACTTAGCTTTGACATTTAACATTAATTCCATACACATTATATATTTGCTCCTCTCATGTAATATCCCGAAAATTAATAATTTTAGGATAAATAATCATTTTACAATATTTGGGATTTTTGAGAATTTTTCTGGAATTTTTCCGGAAACGTCGAATATTTTAATATATTCTTCATTTTGCGTGCACACTGAGCAGAGCCTGGAAAATGAAATATTTTCTCGAGAACCTTGAACTATGGAAACGTCGACGGGGGATCTTACTAAACCCGAGGCCGGACATAGTTTACAAGATTTCACGTATTTTGAGAAATTTAACAGACGAAATAGTAAAAGGCTGTGTAAATTTCATCTGTCAGATAAATTAATACTGACTTCTATCGACTGTAACTATTATCCATTGAATAATAGCATGCATTAGAAATCCTATCACCTTATCCTAATGTAATCTACTTTATGTCAAATCAATCTCACTTTAATTCAAATTTTGAATCTCATTTATGAAGCTTCTTCAAGAAGCTTTGGCCAAATGACCAAATTACCCACTCTAATTGCATGGAAAAGCCAAAACACTCCCTTCCACTCTCTCTTGATGGCTTCGGTTGGCAGCCCATTTTGGGGGCCTAAGAGACTAAATTCTACTACACACTTTAACCTCTCAAACCCTAATTCATTTTACCATTCACTTCTCTCTCTTCACTTCATCTTCTTCATCTTTTTCTCCTCCTTCTCTCTACCTCCACCCTAGCCACGAAATTGAAGCCACCTTCTCCTCCATTTTTGTTCATCCTTTCTCCTCTCCAAGCTCATTTCTACACTTGCCTTCACTTCCTCTACCTTCTTTGTGTAGAAAGTTTCTTCATTTTCTATTCCTACCTCCATTTTCTCTCCACCTCTTCTCTTCTTCCTCTTGTTGAATCCGAAAATGGCAGCCCACTAATGGCCATGATTCTTCATCTTTTTGTTTCACCAAGACCATTTCTAGACTTCTTTCACCCTCCTCTACACTTTCTCTTTAGAAAATCTCTTCAAAAATCCAACCTTTCTACCTCTCCTTCTCCAAATCCGAAAATCACTCTTCCATGGATGACCAAGCTTTTTGATTTTTCTCTTCACTAAACACTTTTATATACTCACCTTCATCTTCCCTACAAGTTTCATTTAGATGGCTTGCTCAAAATCCAACCTTGTCTCCATTGTCTTCCAAGGTAAAGATTCTTGATTTCTCTCCTATTTCTTCTCATTTTCGTTTTCCTTGGTTGCTATGTGACCAAGAGCTTCTCTTTTTGAGCATTGATGTGTGATGTGAGTGATTTTGAACACTCTAGGGTTCTTGGGTGAGTGGAATCCGAAAATCACAAAAAAAGAAATCTCAAGGAGTTCAAGCTTAAGGCTTTAGGTAAAGTTCTTCACATTCACTTCTCAATTTCGTTTTCCTTGGTCACCTATGTGACCAAGGATCATTCTTTTCAATCCTTAGTTGGTGATTATGAAAATTTGACCACTTTATGGTTCTCTTGAAGGTGGAATCCGAATTTGCAAATCAAGGAACCAAGGAGTTTGTTTTCTTGCATTGTCTCCTCTAGGTAAGAGGGAGACTACTCACTTCAACCACTTATTGTGGTGAGGAGATTGTATGTATATTGATGGAGAAATCCATCCTTGTATGCTTACTTGAATTGTAAAAATTGTATGATTAAGTATTCTTGAATTTGATTAATACTTGATTATGCTCTTGAATATGTTTGATGTATTAATTATGCTTGATCATGTTAGGGTTGCTAAATGAAAAATTTGGAGTTTCCTACCTCAATATGGTGCCACGGTTTTGACTAGAAATTAGGGGTGAAAATTGGTTTTGTACACAAGTAAAATAAGACTTATGTAATCAAAGATTGAATGATAATATTGAAACTTATGAATGGAAGATTTTGAGAGTTTAATACCCAAGAGGGGTGCCACGGTTTTGGTCTTGGTAAAGAGACAATTGGATTAATTTTGATGAACTAAATTTTGAGTGAAGTAGTATTAAGAAAACTAATGCATAAAAGTGGAAAGAAAAATTGGACATTGGACATCATGAAGCCACGATTTTGGCATTGAATCTTGGGCATTTGGATTGATCTTAATGAACTAAAAACTTAAGTGAATTAATAACAAGAAGTTAATACCTAAAAGAGAAGGAAAGATTGGACTTTGAAGACTCAATGATGTCACGGTTTTGGCTTGAACATTAAGGCAAATGGAATGACTTTAATACCTTAAACTTAAGTAAATTGATCTTAAGGAATCAATACACAAATGAGAAATAAAAAGTGGAACTTAGAAGACCTATGAAGCCATGGTTTTGGCATGGACCTTAGGCAATTAAATTAATCTTGTGAGAAATGGAAATTGAGTAATTAAGTATCAAGTAACTAACACATGATATGTGAAAGAATGAAATTTTAAGGATTAAGGAAGGCCACGGTTTTGGCTTGGAATCATGAGGGATGGAATTGACTTTGGTGGACAAAATTTAAGTGATTTGATAACAAGAAACCATTACATAAAATGGAGAGGAATTGAGATTTTAAGAACCTTGAGAGGCCACGGTTTTAGAAAGAAAGATTTGAGTTCAAGTGATGCCTTGGTGCAACCTTGAAGATTGAAGGATTAGAGATTTGCATAATCTTTGATAAAGCTAAAGAATTAAGTTGAATAATGGTATTTGAGAAGACCATAGTTTTAAAGGGTTAATTACCCTAACCTTTTCATAATTGACCAAAGATTTAAGACTTGAAAATAAGTATCCCTACTAGGGACATTGTGGTAGTTGATAAACCATGAATACTTAATGACGATGATGAATTGAATTAATCCCATGTGGAACCAAAACTAAATGATTGGTATCAAGAGGCTAGTGAATAATATGGGAAAGAATTTAGGACCTTGAAGGCATGTGAGGCCAAGGTTTCTAAGGGTTAGTTAACCTAAAGATTTACATAATTGATCAAGATTTAGATTCTTGGAAATGTTGAACCCTTAAAAGGGAAATGGTGATAATGAGGAACCATAAGATATATATTGATGTTGAGAATTGACATGCTAATGTTGAAGTATGCTTATGTGCCATTAAGGTATCGTATATGATATATGTATCATTTAAATGATTTATTGATATTGAGAACAAATATATGCTATTGTGGTATTGTATATGATGAATGCATCATTGATAAACATACATGATTGGACATTGCGTCGTCATGCATATGTAATTTGATAAAGACTATATACCATTGTGGTATTGTATATGATGAACACATCATTGATAAACATACGTGACTGGACATTGCGTCGTCATGCATATGTATTGTACACGATGAATGAATCATTGATAAACATACTTGACTTGACATTGGGTCATCATGCATATGTATACCTAAGAGTAGAATAACACCTATGTGCGGGTGCGAATAGACTAAGCGTAGGTGTTGCCATATGTTGTTGGCCCCTGGGGACGTCGGGGTGTGGGTGCCTCATCATGGACAGTTAAGAGCTCCTCTGTGCCATGGGGTAGACCGAAGCAAACACACCGATGATCCGAACTGAGACGCTGTCCTATGTCGTGATCAACTGTTGAGGTGCCACGTATAAGCCATGATGCGCAAATATTTTTATGAGATGAAGCACATTATTTTTAAGGCTAACGATATACTGACATTACTTCTTGATCATTCACTCTAAAAAGGTTAATGTTTAGCTCCATGGAGTAGGACTTGGTACCATAATGCATTGTGCATCGTTCATTGTCGGTCTCATAAGTTGTTGAGCATGAACATCTATTAAAGTAACTGTCTCACTTCTATAAATGATTATCTGATCATTGCGTTAAATTCTGGAATTATTATTATGATTTGTCTGATATTGTCAAATCCTGCTATTGCCTGTTGTTGTTCTGCTTTTACCATAAACATCATTGATTCTTATTATTGCTTATGACTGAACTATCGCGTTATAAATTCCGTTGCTGCTATTAATAAATGTACGAGCTGTGTCACTTTGTGGACGCTTTGTGTCATACTATTTTCTTACTACTATAGTGGTAATGAAAGATGGGTGGCTCACCTCTTTCTTGTATTACCCTGTTCTATGTCAAATTGGATGGAAACAGTGAAGAGTGCGAGTGGACTCGATTAGTTGTACTTGAGGATCGATTTCTACTTCCTGGTGATGACGTCCCCAACACCCTACATGTTTCGCACATGGATACAGTTTCTCCAAGGCTCGAAAGCCTAGTACTTTGAACGTGAAGCGGGACTTGTCGTATACGTGGGAGATGTGACCCTGGTACAGTGTGGAGATGAATCCAGCGATGGGACTAACATCGCCTATGTTCCATTACATGTGGAATTCCCTATACCCATTAGGGAAATGTGGAGTAACCGTCATCTCTTTCCTAGAGAGGTTTCAGTTATGACACAGGTTCGTACTCCTTTTCCTTTGGAGATATCGCAAGGGCGAGTCTTATCCGTCAAAGATGCCGAGGAAGACCAAGTGCAGGATCTTTCCATTCACGTGTTCGACTTCGGTGAAGGCTGAACCTTTATTTGGTAGTTTATATTATGTAATGAAAAGGTTTAAATTCGATGTTGTGTAATTCTACTTTATGCACTAATTTTGGATATATATAATTTTGTATCAAATGATGTTGTATCCGTTGATGAGTCAATATATTTATATCTAATTCGAGGCTCGTATTTTCTACTTATGCATAAATGCGAAAAATAAACTTGTTAATTTTGAAATTTATGTTATCATGACTGTGACACATCTAGACTTAGTAACTATGGTGTAATGACGATTGCGCTGCAGTTGTTATATTTAGGTGCGTTACATCTCACCTTTCACAATAAACACTCCTCTCACCAGAGTAAGATCTTATATATATATATATATATATATATATATATATATATATATATATATATATTTCAATGCTAGGCATTCATGTTAAGCATTCACCTCATGACATACTTTGGAATTCACTTTCATATCTTTCAAATTTCTCATGACACATCACAAAATTCACATTTATCTATGTGAAAGAGAAAATTCCTCATTTGAGGAAAGTAAAGCATAAAGAACGTACTAAGTAATTTGTTACACCCTCCCTAGGGCATCACATTTCTGAAAATCAATTCGTAAAAGGTTTGAGTTATGAAAATATGGGTTTCAAAATTTCTTTCTTGTTGAAATATAAACTTACTGAAATTTATATGTAATACTGAAAAACATATATTGAAATAGATTCGTATACAATATTGACACTAATTAATATTTCACAATTTAAAGAGAAATATAAAACTAACAGACTCTTTTTTTTAACAGTAGCAAACCCCATGACGGGTCCTACTTAATAGCACGGTACAACACTAACGTTAAAACTTAACATACTTATTCCGTTGTGTAACGTTAAAATCCGTTTCTACATATGTTCTTTGTCAACATACTTATTCGAGTCTGAATGTCCATCTTATTGTTGTCACCCATCTCGAGTATTCATTGCTTTATGTCTAAGACAACTCGATCCTTCTATTATTTAATTTTAACAGTGCAGACACAGCAAAACAACATAACAAAGAGGTGAGATCATCTACACCAATACCAATATTGCAGCACAGAGATAACACAAACAACATATCATACAGATATATCATACCAGAATTCCAATAATTGCACTCAACATTAATCAACTATCATATCATACCATTAACATTATTATCATCACACAATAATCACAATAATGTCATCAACATGATTATCATCATCATCATCCAAGTATTCAAAATAATTGTCATAGCCAATATTCCTCAATTAATATATCACACAGATATAAATGTTCAGATTATGCATGTACACAAGACTCGATTTCCTACTCCATGGAGCTAAACTCAGGTCAGAGAAATGATCGAAAAGATCCGCATCGGTACCACATGCCTCAAACCACGTGCTATAATCCTCATTTTGATTTTGCACATCTAGCATATACACGACGACGTCTTTATCGATCTTGAATAAGAATAGTGTCTCGGTCAGGATCATCGGTGTGTTGCATCGGTCTAACCTATGGGAAGAAGCGCGACCAACCACCCGTGTAAGCAACCCGCACCCCGATGCCCCCAAGGTCAACAAGTGACTTACACTACGCATATCGCACCCACTCAAGAGGTGTGTTTCTCCTAGGCAATCAGTCATATCCAGTCCTCATCGGACCATTCCAATGCATGTATAATGCACCAAATACCAATCACAGGTATATCTCATTATTTTTCACAAACAGTGTATGGACACTGGTTCAACAGTAATCATCATGTTATTATGTTCTTATGGTCATAAAACACTTTTGTCGTGTTTTCACAATCGCGTAACATTTCTGTTACGTTTTCACAATTCCAAAGCGTTTTAGTTATATTTTCACAATACCGTAACACTTCTGTTACGTTTTTAAAATTCCAAAACATTTTTATTACGTTTTCAAAATACCGCAACTCTTCTGTTACACTTTTAAACCACGTACTAATTTTTTAACATTTTTCTCAATCGCGTAAAAATATACGTTTCTCAAATCGCATAGTATTTTTCTACTATTTCAAAATCGCGTAACTTAAAAATCATTCTTTTAAGTCGCGTAAATCATTTTCCATCATTCTCAAAATATTTAAAACACTTTCCAAATCACATAACGATTTTCTGTCATTTTCACAATCACGTAAAAATATTCTATCACTATTCAAATCACGTAGTGATTTTTCAACAATATTTCAGTCGCGTAAAATATTTAAACGCTTTCCAAATCGCGTAGAAATATTTAAACATTTTTCAAATCGCGTAGAAATATTTTACTGTATTTCAAATCATTTTTAAGATACGTAAAATATTTTTCAACATTTTACAATCACGTAAAATATTCCTCAATATTCCAAAACACTATTTTGGACTTAAATAAATCAATATCATTTTCAATATGTTTTTTCAAATTGCGTAACTTAAAAATCACATTTTTAAGATACGTAAAACATTTTTCATCACAATTTCATTACAGAAAATATTTCTTAACCATCAAAAATTCCTTTCAACTTTTCTCAAAATAATATAACTTTGTATTTCATTTTTTCACATTTTCTTACTCAAGAAAATCTTTTTCCAAAATATAATCCACAAAAATCACTTTTCCATTGATATAAATCAACGTTTCAAAACTTAACATTTTCTAACGTATTTCAAAACTTGAAAATAAGTTATACGTTAGTAAATTTTCAAAATACCATTATATTCTTCATTTTTCCCAAATCATTTCCAAACACAACCTTCTTTAAAATAAATTGAAGTTTAAATGTTTTCAACCCCTCTTTGTTTTCCATTACAAAAATTTCTATTCTCTCAAGTGATAAAACACTCTGATTCCCTTTCCAAATTCCTTGTATTAAATCAAGTTACGTTTTCACTTTGAAAATCACTTTGTTCATAAAAATTAAGGCATTACAAGCCTTAAAAAACATGGACATGACTTTTGAAACCATCAAATATTTTTCCTTCTAAATTGATATGGTTTTACACAAACAAAACCATTAAAATTTTATTTTCAAAATCATGTGATTCATGGTCATAAAAACCAAACCCATTTGTTCAAATTCATTTTCACTTTCTTTGCAAATTCTTTTTCACTTTCTTTGCAAATCCTTAAAATCAATGTTTGCCCGTTTCATTCAAAACTCATATTTAGAAAAACACTTAGGATCTTTTTACACAAAATAAATCAATAAAAATCCTTCAAAACCATGTTCTTGTTCTCTTGAAAAAAAAACATATCCTTTGTTTATTTTTCATACTCTTCAAATCAATCCAATTTTTAATCTTTCATGAAAATTTTAAGTTATAAACACCTATGTTGAGGTGTCTTGGCCAAAAATTCCATAGCCTTTAGAACCAAGAAAATTCATTTTTCTCCACTTCATAATTTTCATTAAACAAATCAATTTCCTTGTTCTTGAAAAATTTTCCACATGAACCCTAATCAAGGGCATCAAAACCGTAGCTCTTCCTTGACCATTGGGACCAAAATTAATTTTCTTTTCATCATCAAATCATGGCATACACATATATACACATCATATATATATATATATATATATATATATATATATATATATATATATATATCAAAAGCATGCCATATTATCATCATGCATAGTATAAGCATACTATCAAAATCATAAATTCATGCAAAGCATATTAAGCATAGGCAATTAATCAAAACTCATAAACACATAAATTATTACATGACCATGGATATGAATCCTCACATGGATTCAACATCCATCAAATATAAGACCATCTCTCACCACCATGCTTGGTTGGTGAGATGGATCTCCCTCTTACCTCTTGAAGATCCTCAAAAGCTTCTTGATTTGCTTCTTTTTCCAAGTCCTTCACCACCAAGGGTTTCTTAAATACAAAACATCACATATATTTATTAGTATCTTAAGCTTTAATAAGAAAACCATGGATGTGCATCATGGTTAGAACCTTGAAAATCAAAAGAAAAGTGAAGAGTAACAAACTTCACCATTAAAGCTTCAATCTTTTGCTTGAAGAACAAGGTTGAAGATAGATGATTTAGAGAAAATCTCCAACATGAAAATTGCTTAGAATATCATGTAGATTCAAGATCTATGGTTGGATGAAAATAAAAGAGATTGGAGAGTGGTTTTAGGTGCTATGGCCAAAATTCCTCTTGAAGAACAAAGATGGAATTTTTTATTTTTGTGAGAGAAAAGCTTCTTAGATTTGGTTAAGACAAAGGATGAAGTGAAAACACTTAGTTTTCCTTCCACCAATTTCGTGGATCTCCATGGAAAATTCCTAAAAAAATTACAAACAAATGTTAAAAGCAATAACAAGTGTAGAAATAGGTAAACCATGGTTCAATCATGGCTTAGAAAATCAAAACTAGAAGATTAGAAGAAGAAATATGAAATTTGCCATTTTTGGTAGAATCTTGAAGCTTGGATTTGAAGTACTAGATGTTGGATTTTGAAGAAATCTTCAACATGAAAGTTGTTTAGAATAAGGTAAGGATTCAAGAAACTAGGTTGGATGAAATTTTTGAGTGATGGAGAGTGTTCTTGGAGTGCTTGACCGAAATCTAGAGGAGAAGAGAAAGGAGAGAAAATTTTGTTTCTTGAAAATGAACAATAATGGCCAAGAATGACCAAGAATGACCAAGACCACTAATAATGGTCTTCAAACTTTTTCCTATGTCCAAAAGTCTCTCAAAACCGTAGCCCCCCTCCAATGCATTCTCTTTGAGTGCTATTTGATCAATAATGATCAATAATGATCAATAATGATCAATTATGATGAAACATTGACTAAGACCAATAATAATGATATAAAACTTTTTCTTTTGGCCTAAAAAGCCTACTCAAAAATGTCTCCTCCTTCAAGTAGTCTTCAAAACCGTCCCCCACCTTCTCTTGCTTCTTTAAAATGTGACAAATTTTACTAACCATTATTTGAAGCCATTTAAGCCATTGATTAGATCAATGGTTAGGATTTAGGTAGACTTTTGATTTAGAAGACTTAATCTAGGCCATTGGATCTTTCTCCTTTAAATCTAAGCCATTAGATGTGTCTTCAAAAATTAAGGGTTAAGATTACTCCTTCTTACTTTTAATCCAAGGGTTATAATTAGTCTTTGTCACTTTTTAAGACTAAATCTTCACCATTGATTAAATCTTCATCCAATGGTCATAAATGGTCCTTGTTACTTTACAAGACCAAATCTCCACCCTTGATTAATTCTATATCCAATGGTTACAAATGGTCATAGTCACTTTATATGACCAAATCTCTACCCTTGATTTAATCTCCATCTAATGGTTATAAATAATCCTATTTACTTTTAAGATCAAATCTCCACCGTTGATTAAATCAAGATCAAGTCTCCATCATTAATTAAATTAATGGTGGATATCCAAACCACCAATATTGACTTAAGCAATATAATTTATATTTTTATCTGCTAAAACCCCACGAAAAAATATATTTACTATATTTTTATCACCCGATAAATTAAATACAGTATAAAACACAATACAAGAAATTTTCTAAAACTGTTTCTGGATTCAGGTTTAGTAAGATCCCCTGTCTCCGTCTAAACAGTACAAATTTTTCTATGCGCAGAAAAATTTTTGCTTTGCGGGACCCACCTGGGCCCACGTATGGCCACCTGGGCCCACATACATCCCCTGGGCCCACAAACAGTAAAAAAATTCATAATCATCCACAAAAATCACAAAAATTATAAAATGCACAAATATCAAATCAGATTACGTAAAATAATTACCTAACGGTAAAAATTAAATTACGTAAAGTTTTCCCTGGCCCGAAAATTTTTATTTTCCTGACACGGAGTAAATCACTCAAAACGATCAAATACGCTGACGGAATAATCAAAATAATTTTACAGTGCACAGAAATTACTAAACAGTAAAATTCTATTAACTGTCAAAATTACTGTTTAAGAGATATGGAAATTTGAGGTGTTACATAATTCAACTTTAATTATAGTGGGAGCTACTAATATACTTGGATCCCTATCATCTCATAATACTTCAACCACCTCATACTTTCACTATCATCCATTCATTCTATCTCAACATTCATTAATTAATCATCTATTCTTAATTCAAAGCCTCTATAAATAATTTCAAATACAATTTATACTTTACTTAAGTAGTCCATGTTTATCTTCATTTTAAAATAACATAAAATAAGTCATTTTAAAATAACTTAAGTAAAATATCACAATTTATATTTTACTTAAGTTGTCCATGTTTAAAATAACATATATATATAATAGCAACACAATTGCTGTTATCCTTCATTTCCTCTTCAATTTTAATCAAATTCTTTCCTTCCAAATCATGTTCCTAACCAATTTCCAACAACACAACCATTCAATAACCTCTAAACACACATTTATACCATCAATTTTGGGTTAAAACTCATCCTATTATCCATAAAAAATCTCACCTCTCATCCATAAAAAATCTTAGGAAAACAAAACAAAAATCATGTTCTTCAACACATTCACAACATAAATAACTAAAACTCAATAAATGTTCATTTTTAACAAGAATCAATCAAAACAACATGTGAACAATAACATGAATAGTATGTGAATAGTACGTGGTTCATCTTTATTTCCAAGCTCAACCATGAATATCAAAAGGAAGAAACAAAGATGGATGTGTAGGAAAAGAATCCCCCTACCTCAAGCTTGCATTTTGATCATTGTTTCCTTTTCTTTGTCTTCCATTTCTTCCTCCTTCCTCTCCCCCTTTCTTCCCCTGTTTTTCTTCCTTTGGTTTGCCTCTGCTGGAGACATAGAAAGAGGTGAAAAAGATAAGAAAAACTCATCTTTTTTTAAAAGATGACATTAAGGGCAATTTTGTTCTTTTGCTAATTTCGTATCTGCTAAAAACACTTTGATTTTACTAAATCAAGTTTCCTGGTCTCCAACAACCATAGAATAAATTATAAGATCCATATAATTTCTTGTTTCATTATTTCCATAATTTTTCATATCTGCTATACCTCAATCTGGTACTTAAATACTCATTCGGTATCCTTAAAAATACCAAACTGACTCCGTTTACCCTCAAAATTAACCACATCCTTTTTCACACATTTGTGACCTAGAAATGAACTTTTCATATTTATTTACCTTAGTTACATAATTATGCTATTTTTCTGAGTTAAAATAGTCATTTTGTACGTTCTATGTTGCGGCAAAGTGCCTAAATTAACTCAAAACATTACAAAATTTAGCAAACATGTTAAACAAGTATTAAGCTACCTGTGTAATCTTATACAAGCCTAACATATGTAAAAAGAGGATGTTACATTTAGCATAAGTGATGAACTAATTTCTAATGCTCAAGATTTATGGTAATGAGCTGTCTAACCATTTTATAAGTCTTGCTATGCCCAATGATGATGGTGACATTGAACTTGTGAGAAGAGATGTTCCAGAAACCATTATTGACATGGCCGAACCGTTGTTCAATGAAATTGAACAAGAAAAAGATTCTAATTTTGAGGACATTGTGTAAGACATTGATGCGGGTATATAGGGTTGTATATATGATATTGAAATGTTATCAGTTTAGTAATTTGCTCACATTTTGTTAAAAGTCTAATTATCAAAACAATATTTTTTAAATTGTTTGCTCTCTATCTCTAACAGGATATTAGACTTTACAATAACACAACAAAACATGCATTGTGTAAAGAAATATCATGTTATCTCCTTTGGATTTGACATTCTTTTTGCTCTATTATATAGGCTGGATACTTCTGTAGATAGTCAACTCAAAGACTGCCACCAGCTCCTTCTAGCTTCTACATTGCGGGGTCCATCATCATATAAGGGTGAGTTTTTTTTTCTTTTTATTCAATAGCATTATAGCTTGTAATTAATGTGGTTGAGTGAGAGAATGTAGTTTTATAGTTGCACAAGGGGAATTTTATCATGAGTTCTGTAGATTATATGTAAATTTGATTATAATTTTCTACATGTGTACAAATTGGAATCATTAAGACTGTAACATTGAGCTTTGAAGTATATGCATGATTAAGTTAAAGTCAACTTAAGTTGTTATTTGTAACACCCCGAACTTTCTATCTTAGGAACAATAATTTTGACAGTTAACAGAATTCTACTGTTTAGTAATTTCTGTGTACTGTAAAATTATTTTGAATATTCCATCTGTATATTTGATCGTTTTGTGTGATTTGCTCCGTGTCAGGAAAATAATATTTTTCAGGTCGGAAAAATTTACGTAAATTAATTTTTTCTGTTTAGTCTTAATTAATTTACGTAATCTGATTTGATATTTGTGAGTTTTCTAATTTTTGTGATTTTATGTGTGATTTTGAATTTTTTTTACTGTTTATGGGCCCCACGAGGTGTATGTGGGCCCAGGTAGCCATACATGGGCCCAGGTGGGTCCCGCAAAGCAAAAAATTTTCTACGCATAGAAAAATTTGTACTGTTTAGACGGAGACAAGGGATCTTACTAAACCTGAATCCAGAAACAGTTTTTAAAATTTTATTGTACTGTGTTTTGTACTGTATTTAATTATCGGACGATAAAAATACAGTAAATATATTCTTTCGTGGGGTTATAAAATATAAAAAAAATAATAATAAAATTCTTTACTATTAAGTCAATATTAGTGGTTTGGATATCCACTATCAATTTAATCACCCTTGGAGATTTAATCTTGATTTAATCAACGGTGGAGATTTGATCTTAAAAGTGAATAAGATCAATTATAACCGTTGAATGGAAATTAAATCAAGGGTGGAGATTTAGTCTTATAAATGGCTATGACCATTATCAACCCTTGGATGTAGAATTAATCAATGGTGAAGATGGATCATTAATAACCATTGGATTTGAATTTAGATCAATGGTGGAGAATTGGTCATCAAAAATGACTACAACCATTTTGGACCCTTGGATTAAAGTTTGAAGGTGTAATCTTGACCCTTCATTTTGGAGACATATTCAATGGTTAGGATTGCAAGCTAAAAATGATCCAATGGCTCAAATGAAGTCTTCTATCTATAACCTAAACCTAGAGACTATTTTTAATCCAAACCATTCTTTTAATCAATGGTTAGGATGACTTATAGTGATGGCTATGTAATTTGGCACATTTAGAGTGCATGAAGAGGAGGGGGACGGTTTGAAGGAGCAAGGATGAAGGGAGACAACTTAGTATAGGCTTTTTAGGCCAAAGAAAAAAAGAATGAAGACAAGCCAAGTGTCAAGACCAATTCCTATTGATCATTAATGCTTATGTTCTTCAAACTTCACTTTACACTTCTCTCCAAATGCATGCTACGGCAATATCACCTTGGAAGACCAAACCATTCATTTATACACTTCATATTATCACTTCTTCACTTTTCCACTTAAGTTTCAAGAAACCAACCAAAGCAAATTCTATTTTCTCTCCCAAAAGAAGACCATTCGGCCAAGCACTCTAATCCTCTCTTCCATCACTCTTTAATTTCATACAACCTAGTTTCTTGAATCCTTACCTTATTCTAAACAACTTTCATGTTGAACACTTTCTTTAAATCTTCCATCTTGAAGGACTTTTACTAAGATCAAGTTCTAGAGTTTTTATTGTTGAAGTGTAAGGAAACTTTATTTATTCTTTTCTTTTTCATGTTCTAAACCATGTTTGATCTATGGTTCTTCTTATTCAAGCTTGATATACTAATTTTCTTGTATTTGTTTCATGTTTAAGAAACTTGTGTTGGTGGAGATCTTGTTCAAAACACAAAGCAACAAGTTTTTTGGTAGTTCTTCAAGAGGTAAGAGGGAGATCCATCTCACCAACCAAGCATGGTGGTGAGAGATGGTTTTATATTTGATGGATGGTGAATCCATGTGAGGATTCCTATCCATGGTCATGTAATAAGTTGTATGTGTGTTATGTGCTTTTAATTATTTTTGCTTATGCTTGATATGCTTTGCATGATTTACTTGTGTATGCATGCTTAGTATGATTTTTATTTGTTTATATGATATGCTTATAATATGCTTAATGATATATGTTGAATATATTATGATGGATGTATGTTGAAATAAATAAAATTTTGGCTCCAAAGGCCATGGAGGAGGTCACGGTTTTGGACTTCTAAAATAAGGGTTTCTATTGAAATTTTTCAAGAACAATGGAGTTAATTTTTGGTCCTTAAACTTAAGCAAATTTTTGGTCAAGACATCAACTAATTTGGTGTTCACAAAATTATATTTTCATGAATGACAATATTGAATGATTTGAGAAGTAAGGAAATTAAATAAAAGGGTTTGTTTTACAAAAATAATGCACACGGTTTTTGAGTTATATTTTTATTAATTTATTTTGTGTAGAAACAAGAATGGAACTTAGATGATTTACAAGAAAAATATTTGGTAGTTTTCAAAGGCCATATATAAGGTTTTGACAATTTAGAAAAATATTTGATGTTATAAAATACAAGAATTTTCAAATAAGGATTTTTGGAAAGGGAATTAAAGTGTAATCAATTTAGTGAAGTGGAATTTTTATAAATAAAAGGAAAAGGAAATTGAAAGTGTTGAATTTCAAATTATTTTAAAGAAAATTAATTTTAGAAGTGATTTAGAAATATAAAAGAAAATGTTCATAACTTAAATTTACTAACGTAGTATTTATTTATTGGGCTTTGGAAAAACGTTAGGAAATTTAAAGTTAGAAATAGTAATTAAATCAACTAAATGTGATTTTGTAAGATTAAATAAATAAAAAGTGATTTTGAGAAAATATATTACGGAAAAGATTTTTTTTATTGCAAGAAAAATCCAAAATAATATTTTACGAAGGGTAAAAACGATGAAAAACAATTTACGTAACTCGAAAATGTAATTTCTAAGTTACGTAATTTGAAAAACGTTAAAATATTTCTACGCGATTTATAAAGCGTTTAAATATTTTACACGATCGAAATGTTGTAGAAAAATCACTATGCGATTTAAAAACAAAAGAATACTTTTACGTAATTTAGAATACAGTAGAAAATGGTTACGTGATTTTTAAAACATAACAGAAAATACTACAAATTATTATTTATGTAACAAAATATTACGTGACTGTGAAAACGTGACAAAAATATTTTTCGGACGAGAAAAACACGGTAATGTGATGTTGCTGTTAATTATACAGTAAACTTTACAGTTAAAATCAGTATACGAATACTGTACAAGAAATTGAGAAGTTTGCCTGAAATTGGCATTAATACATGAACGTAAAACAATATTTGAACCTCGTATGAGAAATTATGTGATTTACCTTTGGTTGGTAATTGGTGCATTACATATGCATTGAAAATGGTCCGATGGACTGTATATGGCTAATTGCCTAGGAGAAACATACACCTCCTGAGTGGGTGCGATACACGTAGTGTAGGTCACTTGTTGACCTTGGGGGCATCGGGGTGCGGGTTGCTCGCAATGGGCAGTTGGTGGCTCTTCTGCACTGTGAGTTAAACCGATGCAACACACCGATGATCCGGACCGAGACACTATTCTTAATCGAGATCTGACAAAGACTGTTGTGTATGTGCTAGATGTGCAAGATATAATTATAGCACTTGGTCTGAGGCAGGTGGTACCGGCAGATCTTTTCGATCAATTTCTCCGACTTGAGTTTAGCTCCATGATGTAGGACATTGAGTCTATGTGCGCATGCATGAAACTGAGCATCTATATCTATGTGATGGTGTTACTGTAATTATTTTGTGATTTAAACAGTGATAGTAGCATGATGGTAGTTATTATGTTTACACTATGATGATGGCATAATTGTGATCACGATATGATATTTTTGGCATAATATGTTGTCTGTATTATCTCTGTGCTATCATGCTAGTATTGGCATAGGTGATCTCACCTCTTTGTATGTATATTTGTATATGGTATTTATAATTGGTTGAAGACGTTGAGGAAGAAACAGTACAAGAAGGAGAAGAAGAACTACTTCTCACGTCTGGAAACGCAGAATTTTGAAGATGAAGATGCCCAGCT
Organism: Ormosia emarginata; assembly: GCA_029884605.1. Classification (NCBI taxonomy): domain Eukaryota; kingdom Viridiplantae; phylum Streptophyta; class Magnoliopsida; order Fabales; family Fabaceae; genus Ormosia; species Ormosia emarginata. Next base: position 25,188,714 of record JAQQTP010000074.1, on the reverse strand, counting down.
TCCTAGGATAGTGACATTATAGTTTCGTGGAGGTTCGGAGGCGTGGCATGTTCATTTGGATCGACAGTGTATATTTTATATAGGGGATCTGAACATTACTTATAGTAGGCTTGAACAAGGGAACCCCTATTTTAGTGTCAATATATATGTACAGTTAGAGTTTCCACTATCCATTACGCAGTATTGGGGAGCCTACTACCGTACTCCTAGTGCGATAAGTATCGTGTCGTCTGCACGGACACCTGTCCGTAGAGCTTTACGTAATAACGGATTCCTATCTGCTGAGGAATCTGAGGAGGACCCATCTGAGGGTTTTGCTGTTTAGTCAGACTTGGGCAATATGTGAGTCTTAAATTATGTTTAATTACTTTAAGAACTTGGTCTGTATATAAATAATCCCGACAGTACTTCTGTTATGTATAATGATGTAAATTACGTGTGATGACTGTTATGTATAATGATGTACATTATGTATGATGATGTATAATAGTTTTATTTTTCGCTAAGTTTATTTTATTGTCATCAAAGAAAACAAAAATTTACAACTCGTATTTTATCACAACATCACATTTTATAACTTGGGGGTAATTTGGTAATAAAGTAACATAAATGTGGCACCCTACGGTGGGTGTTACATTAGTTGGTATCAGAGCCCAAGTTAGAGTCTTTTGGGGTTTGTGGTTAGGTCTGTCTTGTTTGTGTTGTGTGATTCTCTGTTATTGTTTTCTGAAAAGAAACAATATTGTTTGAAGATTGACCTTGCTTTCTTTGTATTGTCCAGTTTGAGTAGAAAAAGAAATGACTGGACGAGGACGTGGACGTGGGAATACTAGCACAGATATGGAACTTAATGGGAATGATAATTTGAACATGGCCGCAGCTGTAGCAGCAATGCAAAGAATGGCGGAAGTGATTGCACAGCAAAATCAAAGGGCTAATGAAAATGTGCACAGTTTATCGGAGTTTCGAAGGAATAATCAACTGAAGTTTCGTGGAGAGTTTGATCCGGAGAAAACTGAACTTTGGATCCAAGAACTTGAAAAGATAGTTGATGGTATGGGATGTGCTGATGAACGGAAGCTTACGTTGGCAATGTTTATGCTGGTAGGAGATGGTGAACGTTGGTGGATAGGAACTAGAAGGCTGCTGGAAGCTGAAGGAAGGATGGTGACATGGCAACTTTTTAAGCAAAAATTTCTGGAGAAATATTTTCCAGCAAGTGTGAGGCATATGAAGGAAATGGAATTTCTGAGTTTACGACAAGGATTGATGTCCGTCAGTGAGTATGCGGCAAAATTTTAAAGTCTGTCTCAGTTTTTGAGATATTTGCAGATGAACCCAGATGAGGGCTGGAAATGCAGGAAATTTGAGGAAGGATTAAAGCTGGATATTAAGAGAGTTGTATCAATGTTGGAGATTAATCAATTTCCCACTTTGATTGAAAAATGTCGTAAAGTTGAAGAGATTGATCATCAACATGCGGCAAGAAATAAGAATTTTGGACCTGCAAGGTTCCAAAAAGGGAAGAATAATCAAGCAAATCGCTCTCAGCAAAAGCTGTACATGAAATCGGCTGGAGGTCAGAACAAGAAGCAATTTGTAGGAGGAAGTTCTAGCAGTAATAAAGCAAGTCAAGCTGGAACCCCTATTCGATGTTTCAAATGTGGGAAGGATCATCTCACGAAGGATTGTCAACATAAGGAAGTTGTTTCTTTTAAGTGTGGACAGCTTGGACATTTCTCCAAAGACTGTGATCAGATAAAGAAGGAAACCTCTGTGGGAAGCGTTCGTACTGCCAGACCACAGGTGGGTGGTCATGTCTATACAATGAGCGGGGAGGTAGCTACTAAATCTGAGGATTTGATAATGGAGGAGTGTACTATTAAAGGTAATCCTTTAACCGTACTCTATGATTCGGGAGCAACACATTCTTTCATTGCATGCGATTGTGTTGAGCGTTTGGGATTGACTGTGACTGCATTACCATATGATTTGAGTGTTGCTACTCCTACTGATAAGCCTGTAGTTACTTCAACAGTATGCCTGAATTGTCCTGTCTGTGTTAGAGATAGAATCTTTTATGTGGATTTGATCTGTTTGCCTCTTTCCAAGATTAATGTAATCTTGGGAATGGATTGGTTGTCTTCTAATCATATCCTGATTGATTGTTCGAATAAGACATTAGTATTTCCTGAGGCTAAGGATTCTAGATTCCTAACGGCTACTCAAGTGGAAGCTTGTCTGAAAGAAGGAGATCATGGGTATTTGTTATTATCTTCTTTGGAGGGGCAATGTGAAGATGTCTTGAAGGATATTTTTGTGGTCAATGAATTTCCTGAAGTGTTTTCTGAAAATATACCAGGACTACCACCAGTAAGGGAAATCGAGTTTGCCATTGATCTTGTACCTGGAGTTGGACCGATATCTATAGCGCCCTATCGGATGTCGCCAATAGAATTAGTCGAACTGAAGAAACAGCTGGAGGATTTATTGGAGAAACAATTTGTGAGACCTAGTGTGTCACCTTGGGGAGCTCCAGTCTTATTAATTAAGAAGAAGGATAGGACTTCATGTCTATGTGTAGACTATCGGCAATTGAACAAGGTTATGATTAAGAATAAATATCCACTTCCAAGGATAGATGATCTGATGGATCAATTGCAAGGAGCCGTAATATTTTCTAAGATTGATCTACGTTCTGGATATCACCAGATACGTGTGAAAGTGGAGGATATTCCCAAGACTGTATTCCGGACGCGCTATGGGCATTACGAGTATCTTGTGAAGCCATTCGGTGTAACAAATGCACCAGCCATATTCATGGACTTCATGAATAGAATTTTTCGTTCATACTTGGATAAGTTTGTTATCGTCTTTATTGATGACATTTTGATCTATTCTCAAAATCAGGAGGAACATGCTGAACATCTCAGGGTGGTTCTTCAGATTTTAAAAGAGAATAAGTTATATGCCAAGTTATCCAAATGTGAATTTTGGTTGAGCGAAGTTCAATTTTTGGGACACGTAATATCGAAGGATGGAATTGAGGTTGATGCTTCCAAGGTGGAGACAGTTTTGGAGTGGGAAAGACCAAAGACTGTAATAGAAATCCGTAGTTTTATCGGATTAGCTGGTTATTATAGACGGTTCATTGAGGGGTTTTCAAAGATCGCAGGACCTCTTACCCAACTTACACGAAAGAATCAACCGTTCGTGTGGACTGATGCATGCAAAGAAAGTTTTCAAGAGTTGAAAAGATGATTGACTACTTCACTGGTATTGATTCTACCTAATCCAAACGAACTTTTCGAAGTATATTGTGATGCTTCGTACCAAGGATTGGGTTGTGTACTTATGCAGAATCGTAAAGTGGTGGCTTATGCTTCAAGGCAATTGAAAAATCATGAGAGGAATTATCCAACTCATGACTTGGAGTTGGCAGCTATGGTGTTTGCGTTGAAAGTGTGGAGACATTTTCTCTATGGAGCAACGTTCACTGTTTTTAGTGATCATAAAAGTTTAAAATATCTGTTTGACCAAAAAGAGTTGAACATGAGACAAAGGCGTTGGTTAGAGTTTCTGAAGGATTATGACTTTCAATTGCAGTATCATCCCGGAAAGGTGAATGTCGTAGCGGATACGTTAAGTAGAAAAATACTTAGTGCTTCTGTTATGATGATCAAAGAGAAGGAGTTGATAGAAGAATTTCGAGATATGCGATTATCTGTGAAATTGGCGCCGGGCAAGATGCGTTTAAATATGATCACCATTTCAAATGATTTGATAGATAGAATTCGTGAAGGACAAAACAGTGACCAGTATTTGCAAGAAGCAAAAGAAGCAAAGAGCCAAGGAGCAGTGTTGGAATTTGGCGAAGGTGCTGAAGGAATTTTGAAGTTTCAAGGCAGAGTTTGTGTGCCTAATGATCCAGATCTTAGAAGATTGATTTTGGATGAAGCTCACAGGAGTAAGCTGAGTATGCATCTAGGAGCCACAAAGATGTACCAGGATTTAAAACAATTATATTGGTGGCAAGGAATGAAGAAAGATGTTGCTGAATATGTATCATCCTATTTAGTTTGTCAGAAGGCTAAGGTGGAACATCAAAGACCTTCGGGAATGTTGCAACCTTTGCCTATTCCTGAATGGAAATGGAATGACATAGCAATGGATTTTGTGACGGGACTACCAAAGACTTGGAAGGGTCATGATGCCATTTGGGTAATTGTTGATCGGCTTACAAAGTCGGCGCACTTTTTGCCGATTAATATTAAATACTCAATGGAAAAGTTGGCCCAAGTGTACATCAGTGAAATTGTTAGACTTCATGGTGTACCATCCAGTATTATTTTGGATTGAGATCCAAGGTTTACGTCGAGATTTTGGGGTAGTTTGCAAGAAGCGATGGGAACCAAGCTATGTCTTAGTTCTGCTTACCACCCACAAATAGATGGTCAGTCAGAAAGAACAATTCAGTCTCTAGAAGATTTATTAAGAGCTTGTGTTCTGGAGCAGACTGGAGGTTGGGATGAATTCTTACCATTGATAGAATTCACATATAACAACAGTTTCCATTCAAGTATAGGGATGGCACCCTATGAGGCTTTGTATGGGAGGCGATGCAGAACACCGTTGTGTTGGCATCAAGACGGTGAGAGTGCTATATTAGGACCAGAGATTGTCCAACAAACAACTGAGAAAGTGAAGATGATTCAAGATAAAATGAAAGTGACCCAAACTCAGCAAAAGAGTTATGTTGATGAAAGAAGAAAATCTCGAGTTTGAAGAAAGTGACCATATATTTTTGCGAGTGACGCCTATGACGGGTGTTAGGCGAATGCTTAAATCTAAGAAGCTCACTCCAAAATTTATTGGGCCGTATCAAATTTTACGTCGAGTAGGTCCGGTGGCATATCAGATTGCATTACCACCTTTTCTGTCAAATCTTCACAATGTATTTCACGTATCACAATTACGGAAATATATTTCTGATCCTACTCATGTTATCAAGCCAGAGACAGTACAGCTGAAGGAAAATTTAACCTATGAAACTTTTCCAGTAAAGATTGAAGATCGAAGGACAAAGCAACTTCGAGGTAAGGAAATTTCATTGGTTAAAATCGTTTGGAATGATGTAAGTGGAGAAGCCACATGGGAACTAGAAGAAAGGATAAAAGAACAGTATCCCTATTTATTCTGAGGATATGAACTCAAGTTCATCAAGTTTTGAGGACGAAACTTTTGTTAGAGGGGGAGAGTTGTAACACCCCGAACTTTCTATCTTAGGAACAATAATTTTGACAGTTAACAGAATTCTACTGTTTAGTGATTTCTGTGTACTGTAAAATTATTTTGAATATTCCATCTGTATATTTGATCGTTCTTTGTGATTTGCTCCGTGTCAGAAAAATAATAATTTTCGGGCCGAAAAAATTTACGTAAATTAATTTTTACTATTCATTCTTAATTAATTTACGTACTCTGATTTGATATTTGTGAGTTTTCTAATTTTTGTGATTTTATGTGTGATTTTGAATTTTTTTACTGTTTGTGGGCCCCACGAGGTGTATGTGGGCCCAGGTGGCCCTACGTGGGCCCAGGTGGGTCCCGCAAAGCAAAAAAATTTTTACGCATAGAAAAATTTATACTGTTTAGACGGAAACAGGGGATCTTACTAAACCTAAATCCGAAAACAGTTTTTAAAATTTTATTGTACTGTGTTTTGTACTTTATTTAATTATCGGACGATAAAAATACAGTAAATATATTCTTTCGTGGGGTTATAAAATATAAAATAATAATAATAATAATAAAATTCTTTACTATTAAGTCAATATTAGTGGTTTGGATATCCACTATCAATTTAATCACCCTTGGAGATTTAATCTTGATTTAATCAACGGTGGAGATTTGATCTTAAAAGTGAATAAGATCAATTATAACCCTTGATGGAAATTAAATCAAGGGTGGAGATTTAGTCTTATAAATGGCTATGACCATTATCAACCCTTGGATGTAGAATTAATCAATGGTGAAGATGGATCATTAATAACCATTGGATTTGAATTTAGATCAATGGTGGAGAATTGGTCATCAAAATGACTACAACCATTTTGGACCCTTGGATTAAAGTTTGAAGGTGTAATCTTGACCCTTCATTTTGGAGACATATTCAATGGTTAGGATTGCAAGCTAAAAATGATCCAATGGCTCAAATGAAGTCTTCTATCTATAACCTAAACCTAGAGACTATTTTTAATCCAAACCATTCTTTTAATCAATGGTTTGGATGACTTATAGTGACGGCTATGTAATTTGGAACATTTAGAGTGCATGAAGAGGAGGGGGATGGTTTGAAGGAGCAAGGATGAAGGGAGACAACTTAGTATAGGCTTTTTAGGCCAAAGAAAAGAAAGAATGAAGACAAGCCAAGTGTCAAGACCAATTCCTATTGATCATTAATGCTTATGTTCTTCAAACTTCACTTTACACTTCTCTCCAAATGCATGCTACGGCAATATCACCTTGGAAGACCAAACCACTCATTTATACACTTCATATTATCACTTCTTAACTTTTCCACTTAAGTTTCAAGAAACCAACCAAAGCAAATTCTATTTTCTCTCCCAAAAGAAGACCATTCGGCCAAGCACTCTAATCCTCTCTTCCATCACTCTTTAATTTCATACAACCTAGTTTCTTGAATCCTTACCTTATTCTAAACAACTTTCATGTTGAACACTTTCTCTAAATCTTCCATCTTGAAGGACTTTTACTAAGATCAAGTTCTAGAGTTTTTATTGGTGAAGTGTAAGGAAACTTTATTTATTCTTTTCTTTTTCATGTTCTAAACCATGTTTGATCCATGGTTCTTCTTATTCAAGCTTGATATACTAATTTTCTTGTATTTGTTTCATGTTTAAGAAACTTGTGTTGGTGGAGATCTTGTTCAAAACACAAAGCAACAAGCTTTTTGGTGGTTCTTCAAGAGGTAAGAGGGAGATCCATCTCACCAACCAAGCATGGTGGTGAGAGATGGTTTTATATTTGATGGATGGTGAATCCATGTGAGGATTCCTATCCATGGTCATGTAATAATTTGTATGTGTGTTATGTGCTTTTAATTATTTTTACTTATGCTTGATATGTTTTGCATGATTTACTTGTGTATGCATGCTTAGTATGATTTTTATTTGTTTATATGATATGCTTATACTATGCATAATAATATATGTTGAATATATTATGATGGATGTATGTTGAAATAAATAAAATTTTGGCTCCAAAGGCCATGGAGGAGGTCACGGTTTTGGACTTCTAAAATAAGGGTTTCTATTGAAATTTTTCAAGAACAATAGAGTTAATTTTTGGTCCTTAAACTTAAGCAAATTTTTGGTCAAGACATCAACTAATTTGGTGTTCACAAAATTATATTTTCATGAATGACAATATTGAATGATTTGAGAAGTAAGGAAATTAAATAAAAGGGTTTGTTTTACAAAAATAATGCACACGGTTTTTGAGTTATATTTTTATTAATTTATTTTGTGTAGAAACAAGAATGGAACTTAGATGATTTACAAGAAAAATATTTGGTAGTTTTCAAAGGCCATATATAAGGTTTTGACAATTTAGAAAAATATTTGATGTTATAAAATACAAGAATTTTCAAATAAGGATTTTTTGAAAGGGAATTAAAGTGTAATCAATTTAGTGAAGTGGAATTTTTATAAATAAAAGGAAAAGAAAATTGAAAGTGTTGAATTTCAAATTATTTTAAAGAAAATTAATTTTAGAAGTGATTTAGAAATATAAAAGAAAATGTTCATAACTTAAATTTACTAACGTAGTATTTATTTATTGGGCTTTGGAAAAACGTTAGGAAATTTAAAGTTAGAAATAGTAATTAAATCAACTAAATGTGATTTTGTAAGATTAAATAAATAAAAAGTGATTTTGAGAAAATATTTTACTAGGAAAAGATTTTTTTATTGCAAGAAAAGTCCAAAATAATATTTTTTAAAGTTAAGAAATATTTTACGAAGGGTAAAACGTAACTCAAAAACGTAATTTCTAAGTTACGCAATTTGAAAACGTTAAAATATTTCTACGCGATTTATAAAGCGTTTAAATATTTTACACGATCGAAATGTTGTAGAAAAATCACTATGCGATTTAAAAACAAAAGAATACTTTTACGTAATTTAGAATACAGTAGAAAATGGTTACGTGATTTTTAAAACATAACAGAAAATACTACAAATTATTATTTATGTAACAAAATATTACGTGACTGTGAAAACGTGACAAAAATATTTTTCGGACGAGAAAAACACGGTAATGTGATGTTGCTGTTAATTATACAGTAAACTTTACAGTTAAAATCGATATACTGAAATCCGTACAAGAAATTGAGAAGTTTGCCTGAAATTGGTATTAATACACGAACGTAAAACAGTATTTGAACCTCGTATGAGAAATTATGTGATTTACCTTTGGTTGGTAATTAGTGCATTACACATGCATTGAAAATGGTCCGATGGACTGTATATGGCTAATTGCCTAGGAGAAACATACACCTCTTGAGTAGGTGCGATACGCGTAATGTAGGTCTCTTGTTGACCTTGGGGGCATCGAGGTGCGGGTTGCTCGCAATGGGCAGTTGGTAGCTCTTCTGCACCGTGAGTTAGACCGATGCAACACACCGATGATCCGGACCGAGACACTATTCTTAATCGAGATCTGACAAAGACTGTCGTGTATGTGCTAGATGTGCAAGATATAATTATAGCACTTGGTCTGAGGCACGTGGTACCGACAGATCTTTTCGATCAATTTCTCCGACTTGAGTTTAGCTCCATGGAGTAGGACATTGAGTCTATGTGCGCATGCATGAAACTGAGCATCTATATCTATGTGATGGTGTTACTGTAATTATTTTGTGATTTAAACAGTGATAGTGGCATGATGGTAATTATTATGTTTACACTATGATGATGGCATAATTGTGATCACGATATGATATTTTTGGCATAATATGTTGTCTGTATTATCTCTGTACTATCATGCTGGTATTGGCGTAGGTGATCTCACCTCTTTGTATGTATATTTGTATATGGTATTTATAATTGGTTGAAGACGTTGAGGAAGAAACAGTACAAGAAGGAGAAGAAGAACTACTTCTCACGTCTGGAAACGCAGAATTTTGAAGATGGAGATGCCCAGCTTTCTAGGATACGTGACATTACAGTTTCGTGGAGGTTCGGAGGCATGGCATGTTCATTTGGATTGACAGTGTATATTTTATATAGGGGATCTGAACATTACTTATAGTAGGCTTGAACAAGGGAATCCCTATTTTAGTGTCAATATATATGTACAGTTAGAGTTTCCACTATCCATTACGCAGTATTGGGGAGCCTACTACCGTACTCATAGTGCGATAAGTATCGTGTCGTCTGCACGGATACCTGTCCGTAGAGCTTCACGTAATAACGGATTCCTATCTGCTGAGGAATCTGAGGAGGACCCATCTGAGGGTTCTGCTGTTTAGTCAGACTTGGGCAATATGTGAGTCTTAAATTATGTTTAATTACTTTGAGAACTTGGTCTCGATATAAATAATCCTGACAGTACTTCTATTATGTATAATGATGTAAATTACGTGTGATGACTGTTATGTATAATGATGTACATTATGTGTGATGATGTATAATAGTTTTATTTTCTGCTAAGTTTATTTTATTGTCATCAAAGAAAAAAAAATTTACAACTCGTATTTTATCACAACATCACATTTTATAACTTGGGGGTAATTTGGTAATAAAGTAACATAAATGTGGCACCCTACGGTGGGTGTTACATTATTTATGTTAGGTGTTGATATTTTTGAAATGCATAGTTAGTTGAATTTGCATTGTCTTCACTTAAACTTGACGAACATATTGTTTTGCATATTAGAACCTTCACTTTGAAACAAAATGAACAAGGGAGAAAGCAACAAAAAAAGGGTGCCAACTTTAAACAAGGGATGTGAATGTCCCAATAAGAGCTAATTTGGATCTCAATTTCAATGCAAGATCAAGTACTGAATTGTCTAAAATATTTAAAATCAAGTAAGAAAATGTAACACCCCGAATTTCTTATCTCGTAAACAGTAATTTTGACAGTTAACAGAATTTCACGTTTTAGTGATTTTTGAGCGCTGTAAAATTAATTTGATTATTCCGTCAACGTATTTGATCGTTTTGAGTGATTTACTCCGTGTCAGGAAAATAAAAATTTTTGGGCCGGTAAAACTTTACGTAATTTAATTTTTACCGTTAGGTAATTATTTTACGTAATCTGATTTTATATTTGTGTGTTTTATAATAATTGTGAATTTTGTGGATGATTATAATTTTTTTTTACTGGTTGTGGGCCCAGGGGGATGTATGTGGGCCCAAGTGGCCATACATGGGCCCAGGTGGGTCCCACAAAGTGAAAAATTTTTCTACGCATGAAAAATTTGTACTGCTTAGACGGAGATTAGACGAGGATCTTACTAAACCTGAATCCGGAAAGCAGTTTTAGAAAATTTTCTTATCTTGTATTTTATACGTATTTAATTATCGATGATAAAAATACAAAAAAATATTATTTGTAGGATACAAGAATAAATATTACAATCGCGTAGTCAACAAAGAAAGCTTGACTTGATTTATACCCTTGGATGAGAATACTTAGTTTGAATATTAACCATTGATTTAATCAAAGGTTAAGAAACAAACTTAATAAAGCGCTTATAATAACCATTGATTTAATCAATGGTGTGAGAATAAGCTTGGTTAGGAAGACTTTGATATCAACCATAGATGTAATCAAAGGTGTAGAATTGGTCTTGAAAAGTGACAAAGACCATTTATAACCATTGGATTTAGATTAAATCAAGGGTGGAGATTTAATCTTAAGAAGTAACAAAGACCATTTATGACCATTGGATGAAGAATCAATCAATGGTGGGGATTTGGTCTTCTAAAGTAAAAAGACTAATTAGGACCCTTGGATTTAAAGTTTGAAGAAGCAATCTTGACCCTTAATTTTGGAGACACATCTAAGGGCTAGAATTTAAAGGAGAAAAATCCAATGGCTTAAATTTAGTCTTCTAAAATTAAAAATCTACCTAAATCCTAACCATTAATTAATCAATGGCTAGAAAGGCTTCAAATGATGGCTAGAAAAGATGACAAATTATTAAATGCATCATGAAGGAGGGGGGACGGTTTTTGTAATGAATTTGGAGCAAAGGAGACTTTAGGACCATTATTTAATGCTTTAGTCAATTTTTGATGACTTAGCACATATATTATATGACCATGCATTTCTTTTTGGAGACAAACTACCCTTTATTGTTTTGTTTGCATTCTTAAAAGTCATTTGGAGGGGGAGCACGGTTTTGAAGAAAACAAAGAAGGGAGACATTTTTTAGTAGCCTTTTTAGGCCAAAGAAAAATTTGAAGATTATTAAGTACCTATCTTGATCAATCTTCATCATTTTCCAAAAGCAAGACTTAGCAAATTATTTTCTCCTTTCTCTCCAAGTAAGGCTACGGTCATTCACTCTAAAGAATACCAAAGAATTCATTTTCATGTTTTCTATTATTACATCCTCACCTTTTCTTTCAAGTTTCAAGAAGCAAAACCAAAGAAAACTCCATTTCTCTCCCAAAATAACACCATTCGGCCAAGCTCTCCAAGAAGCACCTTCCATCACTTTTAATTTCATCCAACTTGATTTTCTAAACCTAAACATCATTCTAAGAACATCTCTAGTTATGAGTTTTTCCAAAATCATTCATCTTGATCTTCAAATTCAAGCTTCAAGTTTCTATCAAAAATCAAAAATTTCATCTTTGTTCTTCAAGATACACCATTCGGTTATCTACCCTAAAATCACCATCCAAGCTCTTTTAATTTCATCCAACTCTAGATCTTGAATCTCCATGATATTCTAAGAAACTTTCATGTTGGAGATTTTCTCTAAATCATTCATCTTCAACCTTGTTCTTCAAGCTAAAGATTGAAGCTTCAATGGTGAAATTTGGTACTCTTCACCTTTCTTTTGATTTTCAAGGTTCTAACCATGATTTTAATTCATGGTTCTCTTATTCAAGTCTTGTATATTAATTATTTGTGTGTTTTATTTTGTATTTGAGAAGCCCTTAGTGGTGAAGGACTTGGAAAAAGAAGCAAATCAAGAACCTTTGGAGGATCTTCAAGAGGTAAGATGGATCCATCTCACCAACCAAGCATGGTGGTGAGAGATGGTATTTTATTTGATGGATGTGGAATCCATGTGAGGATTCATATCCATGGTCATGTAATTAATTTGTGGGTGTTTATGAGCTTTGATTAATTTTCTATGCTTGATATGCTTTGCATGATTTTATAGCTTTGATAATATGCTTGAGATGCTATACATGCTTTTATGACTTTGATGGTATGCTTATATTATTTATAATGAAATATATATGTATATGCCATAACTTGATGGTGGAAAGGAAATTGATTTTTGGCTCCAATAGCCAAGGAAGAACTACGGTTTTGATGCCCTTTGTTTAGGGTTCATGTTGAAAATTTTCAAGAACAAGGAAATTGATTTTTGGATCCCTAGAACTTAGTGAATTTTGATCAAGACACCTCAACATAGGTGTTTACAAATTATATTTTTATGAAAAAATAAAATGGGATTGATTTGAGGAATATGGAATATAAACTAAAGGTTTGTTTTTCAAGAGAACATGAACACAATTTTAGAAGAATTTTTATTGATTTATTTTGTGCACAAAGTTTTTAAGTGTTTCACTAAACATGAGATTTAAATGAAAATAACAATGATGATTTAAAAGGATTTGCAAAGAAAGTGAAAAATAAAAATGAGCAAATGATTTGATTTCAAAGACTGTGAGTCTTACGTTTTTGTAAAAGATTTTAATGGTTTTGTTTGTGTAAAATCCTATCAACTTAGAGAGAGATAATGTTTTCATGACTTCAATAGTCATGCCCACGTTTTTGAAGATTTGAAATGTCTTGATTTTATGAACAAGTTTCCAAAATGAACTCACTTTGTTTTCAAAGAGATTTGATTTTAATACAAGAAGTTTGGAAAGGGAATCAGAGTGTTTTATCACTTGAAAAAAAAATGGAGAATATAACTTTGAATTTTTGGAAAGCGTTAGAAATTTTAAAGTTAAAAACATTGATTAAAATCAATGGAATTGTGAACTTGTGAAATAAATTATGAAAAAGGATTTTCTTGAATAAATTATTTTGAGAAAGATGGATTTTGGAAATGATTTGGGAAAAATGAAAAATATAATAATTTAACGTTTTCTAGCATATGAATCATTCTTTGGGTTTTGGAGAGTGATTTTGTGAAATATATTTTGGAAAGGTTTTCTTAAAAGAGAAAATGTGAAAAATGACATTGGAAACGATATTGAGTTTTTTAAAAGTCCAAAATAATATTTGGAATATTGAGGTATATTTTACGTAGTTTTCAAAATGACGTTTGGAATATTAAAGAATATTTTGCGTATTGGAAAAATAGTGAAATTATGAAATGTATTGCGAAAAGATTTTCTTGAGTAAAGAAATGTGGAAAAAGATTTTCTTGAGTAAGAAAATATATTAAATGAAGTATAAAGTTATATTATTTTGAGAAAAGGTGAAAAGGAATTTTTGAAGGTTAAGAAATATTCTCTCGTAATGAAATTATGGTGAAAAAAATTATTTACGTATCTAAAAAATGAAATTTTTAAGCTACGCAATTTTGAAATACGGTAAAATATTTCTACGCATTGGAGATGCGTTCAAATATTTTTAAGCGATTTGAATTATGAGAACGACGAAAAAGTTTTATTACGTAACAGAATATTTTTACGTGATTATGAAAATAGTGGAAAATCATTATGAGATTTGGAAAGTGTTTTAAATATTTTGAGAATGATAGAAAATGATTTACGTAACGTAAAATAATGATTTTTAAGTTACGCAATTTTGAAACAGTGAAAAAATATTAGGAGATTTGATAAACGTATATTTTTACGTGTTTGAGAAAAACGTTGAAAGATTAGTGCAACAGAAGAGTTGCAACATTTTGAAAACGTAATAGAAGTGTTACGGTATTGTGAAAATATAACGGAAACGTTTTAGAATTTTGAAAACGTAACAGAAGTGTTACAATATTTTGAAAACGTAACAAAACGTTTTAGAATTGTGAAAACATGGCGAAAGTGTTTTATAACTATGAAAATGTGATAACATGATTTTTGCTGTTGAAAATACAGTATAATTTGGTGCAATTTATATGCATTGGAAAGAGATGCCTGTGATTGGATTTGGTGCATTATACATGCATTGGAAAAATATGCGTTGAAGCATAAGATACATTGAACAAATAAGAATGAAAAGATTTGGCCCGTTGGGGTTGGACTTGCACGGATATATTCGTGCATTGTATTATGGCCCTTGTGGTTGAAGAGGGAATGAGAATTGATAGTGAGGTCTATGATGGATCTTGGGGGCGTCAAGGCGCGGCGGTCGACCAGTGGATATCTGTCTGTGGGCTAAGGCTGGACCATATGCCACTTGGCGATGCAGTCCGTTGCAACGCATTGACGATACCCGACAAAGCACGATTCTTTTCAACAACTGGAAGATTGTCCTTGGGCTAAGGCTGACAATTGACAGAGCATTCTCCTCGAAATTGTGAAAACCTCCATGGAGTTGTTTTTGAAAAATTGAGTTTTTGTGCATATGCATAAATCCGAGCATTTATATCATTATGATATTAATTGAGGAATATTGGTTATGACAATTGTTTTGAATAATTAGATGATGATAGTTGATTAATGTTGATAGCATGATTTTAATATTGTATCTGTGTGATAACCATAATGATGATGGCATGATTGTAATTATGATATGATATAACCGTATGATATTGTTGTTTGTGTTATCTCTGTGCTGCCATGTTGATAGTCTTGGTGTAGGTGATCTCACCTCTTTGTTATGTTGTTTTGGCTATGTCTCAGTATTATTAAAATTATACAAATAGAGAAAGAACGAGTTGTCTTAGACACAAGACAAATACCTCTATGTTTGGAGACAACATCAGAGAATGACCTTGCAGACAGTGTTGAAACGGAAAAGATGTTTGAGGACAAGGAACAGACTTAGAACAAATGTCTGATGCTTCAAGATGGACATTCCGATGGACACTCTGAGATTGGGGACAACAATAAGGAGTGGACATTCATGACTCGTTGGGGAGCAGTATTGACAAGGAGTAGAGTTCTGATGTATCAAGTTTGATACAGGAGAAGGAACAAGTATGTTAAATTCTCATCGTTAGTGTTACACCGTGCTATTAAGTAGGACCCGTAATGGGTTTGCTACTGTGGAAAAAGAAAGAACAAAAGAGTCTGTCAATTTTATATTTCTCTTTAAATTGTGAAATATTAATTAGTGTCAATATTGTATATGAATCTGTTTCAATACATTTTTCAGTATTACTTATAAATTTTCAATAAGATTAAGTTACTGCAAGAAAAGAAATTTTAAACACTCAACTTTTTATAACTCAAACTTTGTGCAAACTTCTTTTCAGATTATGAGTCAGGAGTCAGACATGTGATACCCTATGGAGGGTGTTACAGAAAACATTTAGAAGCTTGGAAAGAATAAAGTGGATGATAAATAGTTGAATACAAGTACAACCTAAAGTGAAGAAAATAGTAACTCTTTAAAGAGAAATATTTTTCTTATGAATGCAACTCCTTCACAAGTCACTCAAAAGGAAGAGAGGCAGCCTAAGAGCACTAAAATGAATTCATAAGTTGGAGGAGTTAGTCAAATGGCAATGAGGCAACCCTTGCCTACAAATGTGACTTAAACACAAGCCACTCAAATGGAAAAGAGGCAGCATAAGAGCACTAAAATGACTGTACAAGTTAGAGGCTCTAGTCAAATGGCAATGAGATAACCCTTATCTATAAATGTGACTCAAACACTAGTCACTCAAATTAAAGTCCAAGGTGGTTGTCTCATGACACCAATTTGACCTCTATTGAAAGAAACAAGTGGAAAACAAGTTCCAAATGAAAAAAAGAGACAATCAATCACCATAAGTGTGAACTAAGGGTCGAACCAAAATGATCATGGTCCTAAAGTTAGGAAGATGAATGCAGTTTGCCTAGCAATGTCTCTTGATGACTTCCTTGAAGAAAATGGTGTGTACGAAGAAGAAAATCAATTGCTACATGATGAAGAACAAGAAGCTAAAAATGAAAGAGTAGTTCAAGAAGTTAGAGAAGTAGGTCAAAATCATCCAGTAGATGATAACTTCATTGACCAAGATGTTGAGAGAGAGAAAGTTAAGGAAATGGACAATAATGCAGAAGGTAACATCATTGTCTTCAACTATTATTTTTTCAATTACTTAGTTTTCACAAATATTTCTATATTACTTTGTATGCATTAAGTTATAAAACTTATGCCTCTACTTATGTAAAATTAGGGACAGAGAAGAAGAAAAAAACTTGAGGCAAAACTGAATACAAAGATATCCATGCTTGATCGGAGGAAGAACGAGAGGAAATCATTTTTGAGAAAAGAGTAACAGTTGGGCCCACTGATAAAAGTGTTTCTAATTTAATCTTATTATTGGGCACAATTGCTAGAAATTCAAAATTATGTCCCTAGAACTACACCAATTTTAAGGCCATTCCAAAAAGATACATAGATAATATTATGAAATATGCCTGAGTATGTGTAAGATTAATTTCTATCATTTTAAATGTATATTAGTATATTAATGATGCTAACATCATTATGGTACTTTCCTTTGTCAAAATTCATCATTCCAAAATGATAAGTTCAGGAAATGAAGTTATTTCACTTAATTTTAAATGAATATGAGTATGCTATCTTCAAGGTTTTAAGTTCAAAGGTTTCATTTATGCATAATTTTGATGTTTTAAGGTTGTGGTCTCAATTGATTAAGAATCAAATGTTTGATGATTTTATTTAGGGATTTGGATGGATCATAGTTTGATGAACTTCAGCATTGTCTTGATATAGGTAATCAAGGTGGGAAAGTCTTAGAAGGAATGAGGATAGTGAAGAGAAGCATAATCTTGGAAGAAAGCAAGAAGGGAGGATGAACTGCCAACCAACACCTAGGCGTGACAAATCCACACCTAGGCGTGACCCTCTCAGTATTTTAGGAATTCCAAGCAGAGACATCCACGCCTAGGTGTGGAAAAGCCATGCCTAGGCATGGCACTTTCAGGTTTTTAGAGCTTTCACACAGAGACTACCACAGCTAGGCATAGTCAGCAGAGGCAAAGCACGTGATTCATAACCACGCCTGTAACACCCCGAAAATTCGTATTTTATTTATTTCGGGAGATTCTTAATTATTTTGAATAATCCGACTTGACTTCTGTGGATTTTATAATTTTTGTGATTTTTAGGATTTTTGAGAATTTTTACTTTTTTTTTTATTATTTTAAAATTATTTTGAGGCTGTATACGAGCCTTCGTATTTTATTTCTTTTTGAAAATCCTTAATGATTTTTACTAATCCAACTTGATGTTCGTAAGTTTTATAATTTTTATGATTTAATGGATGATTATGAAATTTTTATATTTCTCTTATTGTTTTTGGGCTATTTGTGGGCCCAGGTGAGTCCCGCAAAGTGAAAATTTTTCTATGCATAGAAAAATTTGTACTGTTGAGATGGAGACAGAGGATCTTACTAAACCTAAATCTGGAAATAGTTTTAGAAAAAAATTTTTTACTGTGTTTTGTACTGTATTTAATTATCGGACGATAAAAATACAGTAAAAATATTATTCGTAGGGTTATAGCGGATATAAAAAAATAAATATTATACTGCTTAAGTCAACATTGGTGGTTTGGATATCCACCATTGATTTAATCAACGGTGGAGACTTGATCTTGATTTTTTCAACAGTTGAGAAACAAACTTAATGAAGAAGCATTGAATGATCACCATTGATTAAATCAATGTTGTGGGAATAAACTTAGTTAGGAAGCTTTGGATGTTCACCATTGATCTAATCAATGGTTGTAAAGACAAGCTTAATAAGGAAGACTTTGAATATCAACCATTGATTTAATCAATGGTGGAGATTTGGTCTTATAAAGTGACAAAGACCATTTATGACCATTGGATGTGGATTTAATCAATGGTGGAGATTTGGTCTTCTAAAATGGCTATGACTAATTATGACCCTTGAATTTAAAGTATGAAGGAGTAATCTTGACCCTTCATTTTGGAGATACATCTAATGGCTATAATTTCAAGGAGAAAGATCTAATGGCCTAGATTAAGTCTTCTAACTTCAAGTCTACCTTAATCCTAACCACTGAATTAATCAATGGCTTAGAATGCTCTAAATGGTGGGTTGAAAAGATGCTCACTTATTGATCACTTATTGAATGCATAATGAGAGGGGGGACGGTTTTTGGTGGCTTAAGTGTGTAGGAAAATTTGAAGACCACATTATTGTCATTCTTGGTCATTATTGATCAATTCCAAAAAGCCAAAGCTCTTCAAAATTTTCTCTCCTTCCTTCTCCAAGCAAGTTTCGGCCAACACCTAGAAGCCATGCCTCCAAGCTTCTAAAATTTCATCTAAACACATTTCCTAAACCTAAACACCATTCTAAGAACATCTCTAGTTATGAGTTTTCACAAAATCATTCATCTTGAGCTTCAAATCCAAGCTTCAAGTTTCTATCAAAAAGGGTAAAGTTCATATTTCTTCACCCAATCTTTTAGTTTTAATTTTCTAAGCCATGCTTGAACCATGGTTTACCTATTCCTACACTTGTTATTGATTTTAACATTTGTTTATGATTTTTAGGGATTTTTCCATGGAGCTCCACGAAATTGGTAGGAAGGAAAACCAAGTGTTTTCACTTCATTCTTTATCTTAACCAAGTCTAAGAAGCCTTTCTTTCACAAAAATCAAAAACTCCATCCTTGTTCTTCAAGAGGAACCATTCGGCCATACCACCTAAAATCACCATCCAATCTCTTTTAATTTCATCCAACCATGGATCTTGAATTTACATTATATTCTAAGCAACTTTCATGTTGGAGACTTTCTCTAAATCATTCATTTCCAAGGACTTTCTTCAAGGGCAAAGTTATAGTTTTTTTATGGTGAAGTGTAAGGAAATTTCATTTCTTCTCTTCTTTTTCATGCTCTAAACCATGTTTGATCCATGGTTCCTCTTATTCAAGCTTAATGTACTAATTTCTTTATGTTTGTTTTATGTTTAAGAAACTTTTGTTGGTGGAGATCTTGATCAAAGTGCAAAGCAAGGAGCTTTTTGAGGTTCTTCAAGAGGTAAGAGGGAGATCCATCTCACCAACCAAGTATGGTGGTGAGAGATGGTTTGGTATTTGATGGATGATGAATCCATGTGAGGATTCATATCCATGGTCATGTAATTATTTGTGGGTGTTTATGTGTTTATGTGGTTTATGTGTTTTGTATGGTTTATGTGCTTTGATTATTTGCTTATGTTTGATATGTTTTGCATGATTTATTTGTGTTAGCATGTTTAATATGATTTATTGCTTTTATGGTATGCTTGAAATATAATATGTTGATTATATGTGATGTATGCCATAAAAATTGTTAGAAAGGAAAACAATTTTTGGTTCCAAAGACCATGAGGATTTCGGCCTCTACACCTCAAAATAGGTGTTTATAAATTAATATTTTCATGAATGGTAAAATTGGATGTTTAGAAAAGCAAAGAAAATAAACAAAGGGTTTGTTTTCAAAGAATAAGTGTTCACGGTTTTTGAAAGATGTTTTTGAATCAAAAGATTCTAAGTATTTTACTAATCATGAGTTTTAAATGAAAAGAGCAACGAGTTGATGATTTTAAGGATTTGCAAAGAAAGTGAAAATGAAAATGAACAAATGAATTGATTTTAAAGACCATGAGTCTCACGGGTTTTGCAAGAAATTTTAATGGTTTTGTTTGTGTAAAAACAAGAATGGTACATAATTGATTTAGAAAGAAAAATATTTGATGGCCATTGGAACCATGTACCACAGTTTTGAAGGTTTGTAAATGCCTTAGTTTTATGAAACAAAGTGATTTTCAAAGTGGAAATATAGTTTGATTTAGTACAAGGATTTTTGAAAATGGAATCAGAGTGTTTTATCACTTGAGAAATAGAAATTTCGATTTTGAAAAGAAAATAGAGATTAAAAGTGTTTGAACATCAATTTATTTTACAGAGGATTGATTTTGGAATTGATTTGAGAAAAATGGAGAATATATTGGTGACTTGATATTTTCTAATGTGTAACTCATCCTTTGGGTTTTAGAGCGCGTTAGTAAATTTTAAGATGGAAACATTGATTTTAAATCAATGGAAAAGTGATTTTGTTATTTTGAGAAAAGGATTTATTAAAGGAGAAATGTGAAAAATGATGTTGGAAATGATATTGATTTGTTTGAAAGTCCAAAATAATGTTTGGAATATTGAGAAATATTTTACATGGTTGTAAAATGGTGAAAAATGTTTTACGTAACTTAAAAACGTGATTTTTAAGCTACACGATTTGAAAGACGTTTAAATATTTCCACGCGATTTGAAAAATATTTAAATATTTCTACACAATTTGGAAAGCGTTTAAATATTTTTACGCATTTGAGATATTGTTGAAAAATCGCTACATGATTTAAAAATGGTGGAATATTTTTACATGATTGAGAAAATGTTAAAAAATCACTACGTGATTGAAAAATGATATATTTTTACATGATTTGAGAAACGATGGAAAATCAATACGTGATTTGAAAACGTAACAGAAATGTTGCAAAATTGTAAAAATGTAACAGAAATGTTGCGCAATTATGAAAACATGACGAAAGTGTTTTGTGACTATGAAAACGCGATAATATGATTTCGCTGTTAAAAAAAATAGTCTGATTACTGTTGAACCAGTGTATGGACACTGTATGAGAAAATGATGAGTTTTGCCTGTGATTGGCATTTGATGCATTATACATGCATTGAAAAAATATGCATTGTGGCATATGATGAAATTGAAAAATATGCATTGTGGCATATGATTGAATTGGAAAATATGCATTGAGGCATATGATGAATTTGAACAAAATTGCATTGAGATATTCGTGCATTGAACAAAAATTAATAGCTGATGCTATTGTGACCCTTGTGGTTGAAGAGGGAATGAGAATTGATAGTGAGGTCTATGATGGATCTTAGGGGCGTCAAGGTACGGCGGTCGACTAGTGGATATTTGTCTGTGGGCTAAGACTGGACCATATGCCACTTGGTGATGTAGTTCGTTGCAATGCATTGACGATACCTAACAATAATACGATTCTTTTCGACGACTGGGAGATTGTCTTTGGACTAAGGCTGACAATTAACCATAGCATTCTTCTCGAAATTGTGAAAACCTCCATGGAGTAGGACATTGAGTCTACATACATAACATATGCATCATTATTGAGTATTGGTTATGATAATTGAACTGTAGAATACTTGGATAATAATGTTAATGGCATTATTGTAATTATTGTTATTTTATACATTATGATGATGGCATAATTGTAATTATGGTATGATATATTTGTATGATGTGCTGTTTGTGTTATCTCTATGCTACCATGTTGGTATTGGCGTAGGTGATCTCACCTCTTTGTTATATTGTTTCGTTGTGCTTGTATTGTTAAAATTGTATAGTAGATGGAACGAGTTTCTTAGACGTGACGAGAGGCAAATATTCTAAGATTGGTGATAACATGCAGGGGTGACCATCCTGGATTCATTGGTGTGCAGTTTTGAGGAGGAACAGATATATGATGCATCAAGATAAATACAAGACAGAATAAGTATGTTGAGTTTTTACCGTTAGTGTTTTACCATGCTATTGAGTAGGACCCGTCATAGGGTTTGCTACTGTTTAAAATTGAGTCTGTAAGTTTTATATTTATTGAATAATTGTTAAATATTAAGTGTGTCTGTTATATGAGTTTTAATCAGTTTAAATCTATTTTTTTCAGTATTACTTATAAATTACAGTAAATTTATATTTCTGTGAGAAGAAATTTTAAAACCCATGTTTTATAACTCAAACCTTTTATGAACTGATTTTTCATATTATAAGTTAGTAGTCAAAAATGTAATGCCCTTCGGGGGGTGTTACAACACCTCTGCGTGGGAAAAATCTTGACACATGATGTTAGCCCTTATTATCTAATTTTGAAAAAAAAAAGATATCTTCAGTTTTGAACCAAGTACGGGATTCAGAGAGCAAGTGAGAGGAGGAGAAATTCATTGAGATTGGAGGTGATTCAAGAGAGAATCAAGATCAAGGAAGAAGGATCAAGCTTGGAATCTCTCCACTTTTGTTCTTTCTTTCCCTTTCCCTTCTTGATTTGTAATTTGATGGATTTTGTGATTTCATTTGTCTTCTCCTCTTTCATGATGTGTAACTAAACTCTAATCTAGAGGTTCTCTAGGATCTTGCGATGGATTTTAATATTTTGTAAATTGTTGAGTTTCTATCAATGAAATTAGTTTTGTTCTTCCATACCCATGCTTAGTGCTTGTTATTGTTTGACCATCAATTGCATGATTTTAGTATTCCAATTGAACTAGAAATAGGGAATTATGAATATGGACATGGTATGGTTGATGTATGTTCAATTACATTCAATTGGTTTTGGTGTGTTGATTAACTAAAAGGATGGACACATACCCTTTGGTCATGCATGACAAGTGTTTGATAATTGGTCTCAATGAGTGATTCTTATGCTAACTCACATGGACACATAGTGGATTAGATAGGTTTCACATGGATAACTATCCTACACATAGGCTCTTATCTAATGCTTACTTTAGCCAACAAAACTCAATTCTTTGATAAGTGCTTGTGAATTACATATATTCATGGAAATAGCAAGTGAATAGAGACCCCTAGGCCTTAATCATTCTCTTCTTTCTCTTTAGGATTTGGTGTTTGGTGCATTTTTATTTTATTCCTTTTAATTTGTTAATTCAATTGAAAACCACTCTCAATTTCTGATTACTTGGGTAAGAAATTGTGGAAATTGGTTAAGTTTTAGCATCATTTCTAATAGTCAATTTCTTGGGACACGATACTCTAACTCTTATATTTTACTTGTTGACCCGTGCACTTGCGGATTTTGCCTAACACAAAATAAGGAGAAGATTGGGTATTTTTAGGAGTAAAGGAAGCTTGGAAGAGACACAAGTGTAAGATCAAGAAAAAGCATTTTAAGCCTTATGAAAACACTGAAGACATGTTAAAGAATCATCCAAGACATGTACCAATTTCAATTTTTAAAAAGTTGATTATTTTTTGGAGTCTTCTTGCAATTCAAGTAACATCTAAATTATAAGTTCATATTTCAATTTCATATTACTTATGAGATGTATTTTTCATAACATTATACTTCTTCTTTTTTTATGGAATATAGACAATCAACAAGATGAATTCTGAAAATAGAAAGCGTCAAAGGTGGAACCATCAAATAGGACTTGTGAATTTTGCTAGAGTTTAGAATCGTTTGGTATTATGCTTGAGAATATGTGAATTTTACTCTTTGATAAATATTTTGCTTACTTTTTTCAAATTTGTTGAAGTGTTTGGCAAATGAGAATGATGAAGATGTCCACCCAAGTTGATTTATTCATTACAACTCGAATGGGAACAAAAGGAAAGGAATTGGATTTAGAAACCGAGAGTGCAATTGTAAGTTATATAATGTAAAATTATAAAAAATAAAAATCTATTATTGATGTTTAACATTATGTTTTAATGAGTGCTTCATCTTTTTGTTGGATGAAGTTCAAGATCAGATTGAAAACTCTGGAGAGAATGCTGATGAAGCCTTTCCAGATATGTTCGGCAAGGAAAGGTCAAGGAGAGTTCGTAGATATAGAAGAAGTGTCACTAAAACTAGTTTAAAATGAATGCTGAGATTGATATTGTAAAGCGCAAGCATTTTGAAGAAATGTTAACCTTGAAAACTAAGATGGACAATAAGAAGCAAGACACGGATAATCAGATGAATAACATGAAGAAACAAGTGGCAGGATTAGAAAATATTGTGAAGGCTTTGCTTGAAAGAGCTAGCCTCGGTGTGAACTTGGAAGACTTGACACCCTTAATGCACTTATCTCCAGCTGATGTGAATAGTACACCTAACATGGATAAAAATGGTCTCCAACACTCATCTACATCGACGCATATTCCAAGCTAGGAAAAAGTAATAACACATGTTGATTTAGAAAGGTGATTTGAACTCTGCTTCTAGTTTAGTTTGATATGAATGGATGGGTTATTCTACTTTTATTCTTGATCTTTGCATGTTAATTTGACTGATGAAAAGGATGCAATATCTATTAATGAATAATGGGAGCACTAATTGATGCACATATAGCATAAACGGGGCAAGGGCGGGGGTGGTTCCCTTGTACCCACATGTAAAATTATAAACATATCCTTCATATGAAATTACAAAAACCATCACTATATAAATTAAAATATGTCAGACACATTTTCACTCTCACTCAATCACTCCCAAATCCCAAATCTGAAATCCCTCCACTAACACACCCACCCAAAGTCCCATAAGTTTTGTTAAATAAATTTGTGTCCCATAGGTTTCGTTAAATAAATTTGTGAGATTGCTAGAATCCTTGGTTATGTTGGTTTTAGTTTGATGAGGGTTTAGGTACCCTATATGTTCAAATGAAGGAATTGAGGCAGGATTTTGAATTGGATTGTTATTTGAACAATAAAAAACTTAAGACTAAGAGGATAGACGCTGCTATATGGCACTTGAGTTTAGATGCCTTGTTAAGCTTAAACTGTGACTGAATTTTGATTGGAATGAACTAGACCATGGTTGCTTTGTTGTGACAAATTGTTATCCCTGTTTTGTTTGAAAAATACATTAACATCTTCATAACTTGGACTAACAGGTAACCAAATTACCTCCCTCCTGTGACATTTAAAAGCTATGACATGATTCTAGATGTGATAAAGATTTCATAATTTTGGCACTATTCATGAAGTCCCATTTTACATATGAAAATAGGTCACATTTTGCAAAATTATGTATGCTATCAACACCCTGGCAGCCTGTGTGTTTTATAGCATATCTTGGGTTAAAAAAGCCCAAATTACATGTCGTTTGTTGTGTTTTAAAATTGAGAGGCAAAGAATTTAACAGTAAAAATTTTAGAATTTTTACAATTTAGAATCAATGCCAGTTTCTATTTGAAGCTATGGTACACTAGCCAAGTTTTACTCTTTGTTGTATAACTTGCACTGGAGCACTTTGGTTGGTACACTACTCATAGCATTTGAAAGCTGAGATATGGAGCTTTAAGTGGTAGAAGATCCAGGAATTATGTATCTTACATGAGTTTCTAGTTAATGCATGAAGTAGGTTGAATTCTGTAAAATTATTTACTGTTATGAGTGATGAAACATCTTACAATGTGGTCACGGTTGTGGAATCAAATGACTACTTTAGCTCATCAAATTTTAATGAAATAAAGTTAGACACGTTAGGATTAAGACTACCAGATTTCATGAATTTTGGAAGTCCCTATCTAAATTAAGTCCACCCTAGGAGTTTAGATTCAGAATTTGTACTTTTCTTTAACATTACTCAATGTCATATCCATATTAGATTCTAATGTATTAGTTGTGAGCTTAAAATTTAACCCAAGATGCTGAATAAGTTAATAATCAAGTCTGGAAGGATTGATGAATTTTATACTATTCAAATTAGAGGAATGAACCTATGACAACTTGGAAATTTTGGAAATTTTGCAAAACTAGTATATGCTCCATACTTGACAGCTTGCACTATTTTGTGGCAATTGACAACTTAGGAAGAAAGGCTCCTAAGAACTAAAATTTTTGGACTTATGAGCTACAAAAAAGAGAATTCCAATTTAGATAGAAATATGATCATTTTTTTAATCATACGTAATCATATTTCTAATATATTGAACAAAACAAGTGGCATGTCATTTGAATCCTTGTAGCCTAAGATATGCACATAAACATACATGTTACCTAACCAGAAAAATAGTGTTATGCATAATGTCATTTGAGTAATTACTCCTCTCATGCAGAAAAAAATAGTGCAGAGGGATGCCAAATGGAGCAGCCCATATGTTTGCAGCTGCAGTAACAAATTCTACTAGTAACTGGTCATCTTTATCAAAGCATATTGCCAACAATTGGTGACTCATCAAGTTACTCAAAAGCCAACAATATGCCTAATAACATAACCTAAAAGAACCAAAAAAAGCATAATAACATAATTTAATTCAAAACCATAATAACAAAACCTAAAAGACCCAAAAGCATAATAACATAACTACATAAATCCATTGCAAAATACTTGGTCATCCAAAAAAAGACTAATCCCACAAACTTAGAATCTAAAAAAAAAGAAAATTATTACATCTGAGAAATATGCCTAATAGAAGCATAATAGAAAATCCCAATACATCAATCCCATAATCCTAGTTTGGCCTTGAAGAAGTGCTAACTGGTTCTGTAGGTGCTTTTGTAGATTGTGGAATCCTTTGACTCTTACTTCTATTGTACACTCTCCTATTTGGTTTAATTGGATCCTTGCACTTCTTGTTATTATGTCCAAACTGCTCACCTAGACCTAGACTATTCTTCACCTGTCTCTTATCTCAAATCTCAAGCACAATTCATATATGTGATATGTGATTGGGTTTGCTTGTTATTTTTATGTTAGAAAATAGGCACTTTACTTTTTTGACTTATGGTATTATTTTTTACTCTTGGGTTTTCACAAACAAATTTGAGTATAAAATTATGGATTACATTTTAATGTGTCATTTTTTTAATAATTTTTTTTTCTATTTCTAAGAAAGAATAATAATAATGTATTAAAATCAATTAACTCACTGATTTTTTTTCAACATTTATTTATTTTTGGGTTAAAATTAATTAGGTAGATGCAAACTTGGCTTGTTATTTTATTTTTAATTTTTTAGAATATTTATTTACATATATTTATTTATTTATTTATTTGCAATGAGAATCTACAAGATAAAGCAAAATAAAAACATCTCACAAGTGGATACAATTATGGAGAGTTTCCAAGGATATTCAACTTTAGTTTTTTTGTTCTTTCATTTATGCTATGTGATCAAGAACAATCACACTACTTTTGTACTCATAACAATAGTAAATGACTTTTTTTTCTTGATTTTGGTGTAAACAGTAAACACTTACATAATTTAGTATATTTTATTTGTTTTTGTCAACAATATGTTAATGTCCTTTCTTTGAGAAGAATTAGTTTTTTAATACATTATTGGTTTTTTAATATGAGGTTTTTAATACAAAGGTAAAAAATGTTGCCTAAAAATAGATATGCATAGGCAACAATTAAAAAAAAATGACCTATAGGCAATGTTTTATACAAGTTGCCTTACAACGTATTTAAAAGCAACAAAACTAAAGCATTGCCAAAACTATAGGCAATGCTTCTTATAGGCAATGCTTCTTATAAGTTGCCTTACGATGTACTTAAAAGCAACGATACAAAAGCGTTGCCTAAAGCAGTACCGATAACTAACATCTCAAAAGCGTTGCCAAAACTATCCATGGACAACTTCTCAAAAGCATTGTTAGAAGATAAGAATAGGCAACTTTTTTTTTTTTGAAGTGTTGTCAGAAGCTTAAAAAAGTGTTGCTTATTTTAATAGGCAACAACTTGGAAAGGACTGAAAAGCATTGCCATAGACTTTAGGCAACGGTTGTTGATCAATGGCAATGTTTTTCAGCCCTTTCCAAATAGCAAAGTTATTGTAGTGTTCCTATCATCCAACTTTTTCAAGCTTGAAATCGTCAATCTTCTCATATCTCTTGGTTTCACCTTTTCTTGGATTCCTTTTTAAGACTAACACTCCACTTGACACATAGAATCCTCCTTGAGATTAATCTTTGTGGAAATTTTTCTTATTGATCATCCTTTTTCATAGCCTTCTCAGGACCTTATCACTGAAGCTTCTCATGTTCTTTAGGAACCTTCTCATAGTTTTACTTGAACTCTCTCAAGTCATAAATTGATCTTCTTAGTCCATTCTAATTGTCTAGATACCTTTCTTTTGATGTATTGAGTCTTGTAAGACTTGATAAAACATAGAAAATACTCCACAAAGAACTTGTTAATCTGATTCAAGTGTATGAAACCATTTAAACATTTAACTTTATTTTCAATATAGTTATCATCAAAACTTGATTTTTAATCTAAAGCACAAAAGGGCTTTGGAACTTATATTCTCTCTCTTTTTGATGATGATAAACTATTTTGAAAATTTTTAAAGTGAGCTTGTATAGTTCAAATAGTCTTTACCATTTTCTACATATTGGGTGAGAGGGTTCTATTTACTCCCCCTCAACTTAACACTTATCTCAATTTGTTAACAGAAAAAGTGAATATGATGAATAAAGCTTGAAAATATAGTATGCACAAAATTTTTCACTGAATACTTATACTGTAACATCCCGAAAATTAATAATTTCAGGATAAATGATCATTTTACAATATTTGGGATTTTCTGGAATTTTTCTGGAATTTTCTGAGAACGCAGAATATTTTAATATATTCCTCGTTTTGCGTGAAACTCGAGCTGAGTCGTGAAAACGACTGTAGTGCTTCAAAAATTGGAAAATTATGTGACGAATAGTCGTTTTATAATATTTGCAATTTTTGAGATTTTTCTGGGAATTTTCCGGAACTGTCAAATATTTTAATATTTTCCTCGTTTTGCGTGCACACTTTGGGAGAATTTCCGAGACCAGTGTAACACTCCGAAAATTGATTATTTCACCATGAATAGTCATTTTCCAATATTTGTGATTTATGTGAATTTTTCAGAATTATCCGGGAACGATGAATATTTTAATATATTTCTCGTTTTGCGCGAACATTGAGCAGTCGTGAAAATGATCAGTAACGCTTTAAAAATTGGAAATTTATAGGACGGATAGTCGTTTTATAATATTTGCAATTTTTGAGAATTTTCTGGAATTTTCTCGAAACGTCGAATATTACAAAGATATTCTTCGTTTTGCGTCTTGCGCTACGCCGGAACCAGGGAAACGCGATGTTTTCTCTGAGAACCTTGGACTATGGACATGTCGACGGGGATCTTACTAAACCCGAGACTTGACACAGTTTACGAGGTTTTACAATTTTCGAGAAATTTTTACAGATACAAATAAATCAATACAAATAAAAATTCATCTGTCAGATTAATTAAATACGACTTCGTCAATCGTAACTATTATCTATTGGATAATAGTGTGTAATAAAAATCCTATCACATTATCCTAATGCAATCTACTTTATGTCTAATGCATCTACTTTAATTCAAATTTAATAGTAAAATAATCAAAGCTTCCTTAAGAAGCTTTGACCCCAAACTTTGACCACATGTTTTGGCTTCCTTGAGAAGCAATTCTCACCCACTCTTCTCTCTCTCATTTACGTCTCCAGCAGCCACCAAAAAGGAGAATGAATTGATTCAATTGTCCTAATATTACATTTAACACATTATCACCCAAAACACCTTTTCTTTCTTCCTTTTACGTCATTCTTCTTCTTCTTCCTTTCTTCCCTTCTCCATTTCTCTCCCACACCACACAGCCAGCCACCATCCAGCCCCTCCATCTTCACAAAAATTAAATAAATTACATTTTCTTACTCTCCTCACCATTCTAAACACCTTTCCCTCTTGGAGCTTCTTGAGATTCCACCATTTTCACCATTTTCTCCAAGCTCCAACTTTGAGCATTTTTGGGTAAGATCAAGACCACTCTTCTTCCCTCTCATTTTCGTGCTCATGGTCTCTTCTATGACCACTCATATTTCATTTTTCCAAGCCTTAGTGTTCATTCTAACAAGTTGCCATTTTTAGGGATTTTGGAGGTTGAATCAGAAAATTCCAAGGAGCATTCTTGGAGCTCTCTTGATTTCTACACTCAAGTAAGAGGAAGACACTCCTCTTCAACCATTTTTAGCATCTAGGAACCTTGATTGTTTGATTTTGTGGAAGAACCCTAATGAGGGTTGTTCTTGAATTTAGTGATTAATTATGCTATGTGTTGATTTTTATTTATTTATGCTATTGGATTGAATTGTTGAATATAATGGAATGTTAGATTGGATTTAATGACTTGATATGGATGGAAAATGGTTGAGTGCCCTCCTTGGTGGCCACGGTTTTGAGGATAGCAATTTAGGGAAATTGTGATAAATTGTAACAAGCATTGGATTTAACGTAATCAATGTATAAAAATGGAATGTAATGGAAGAAGAATTTGAAATTGAAACCCAAGTGAAGCTACGGTTTTGGGATGGAAAAATGGGGTAATTTATGGTTAATGTGCAATGAGTATAAGACTAGGATTGATTAAGTAATAAGATGGGATTTAATGGAAGAACAATTGGAGGTTGAAACTTCTATGGTGGCTACGGTTTTGGAAGCTAGGAATTTAGAGTTTTTGGTGAGTTAATTGATCAAGTGAATAATTTAAATGATTAAGGGAGTGATGTATAAGATTGTTGACTTGAAATTGAATCAAATAGGAGGCCACGGCCTCTAGGGAATTTTTAGGCAAAAGTGTGATTTTAGTGAGTGGAGGCAATAGTAATTAAGTAATTGGAAGCCTAGGTAATGAAATGAATAATTAAGAAATTAGAAGAATTTATTATAATTAAGACTTTATAAAATTCAAAGGATTGAAAGTGAATCACTCATAAGACTTAAGAGAATTCTAATTGAGTTAAGAACATGAGAGTGTGAGGCTTAAGGGCTTACACAAAATGTGCATTATTGAAAATTGAATTGCCATAGTGTGCTAAATTGATTTTGAATATGAACCTTGAAATGAGGAATAAATTCTAAGTTAGGATTCATAATGAACCTAATGACGTAGTAATTGATTTGATATTGATATTATGTGATTATGGGTCCATGTGAGTGACCATTTATATATATTGATACTTATATTGGCCTAATGTGGCATATTATGGAATTGTATGAAATTGTGGATCATACATGTGCATGCATAGTGTCTTATGCATTGTGATTGTCCTTGTGGACTGTTGTAAGGCCTAGTTGCCTAGGAGATTGAACACACCTTAGTGCGGGTGCGAATAGACAAGTGTGGGTCGTGTTATGACCTCGGGGCGTCGGGGTGCGGGTCCTCCACATGGACGGTTTAGAGCTCCTCCGTACCGTGGGGCAAACCGATGCAAACACACCGACGATCCGGACTTGACACCGCCCTATATCGTGATCTAGTGTAGAATGTCTCGTACAACGCCATGATTTGCGCATGAGAAAATTTATTGATAGCACCGGCCTCGGCAGCCGAGTTACGACATGTCTCCCCGATCTTTCTCTCCGCTTGATTGAGTTTAGCTCCATGGAGTAGGGGTTTGAGAGAACATGCATATGAGGCATGATATATATATACATTGTTGTTATTATCTCGCTTTCCATATTATGACTTATCTGCATTATTGTAATGATTACCCGCTGGATTGTTTAATTGCTTGTTGTTGGACTTCCTGTTAGTATTTGAATATACTGTTTCTGATTTGCTATTTGGGCGCGTGGCGCCGTAATGTTTCTAGCATGCTATAATTGGTAATGATGTAGGATGTCTTACCTCTTTCTGTGTTTCCTACATCTTTGTATGTCTGTTTTATACTTATATGAATAAAAGATCGTGAGGAAGATAAAGAGGGACCACACCTTGGTTGATTGGATTGGGCGTTTGGACAAGGTTTCTTCGGCTACGTACGAGTGCAGCTGCGTGAAGGCATTGATGCCTGACTTGTAGACTGGGACTCCGAGCGTCGTATGTGTATATGGGGTTGCGGCTTTGTCTGCTAGTAGTACCTATCCCTGGGTCACTACTTTTCCCCCTTTCTTGTGTTTTATTCCCGCTGTATTTTATTGGACTCTGTAATTATTATATTCTATGTCATCAGTGATTTGTGTAAATTGACTATATATATATATATATAAGAGATATGATTTTATTTCAGTGGTTGTATCATGGCTTGAATACATTTATATTTCATTCGAGGCTCATATTTTCTACCTATGCAAACTGTCAAAAAAAAAATATAGACTCTTGAGAATTTAAATTGCTGTTATCATGTCTGTGACACGCCGGGATTTAGTAACTATGGTGTAATGACGATTATGCTCTGGTTGCTACATCAAGGGGTGTTACATTAGGTGGTATCAGAGCAGTTCATCCTGTTGAGCCGGGGTATGGACTTGCTATGTTTAGGCATATTAGAATTTGGTCTGTTGTGCACTTCCTTGTCTCTTGATTGAGATGATGGGAAAGGAATGCATGGCTTCTTTCAGTAGGTTGAATGTGATAGCTACTTGTTATACGATTGCATGATATTGAGGACCGGCCTACTCAATGTGTAATGTTCTCAGTATGTACAGAAACTATGACTTCACCTAGGCGTATTATGTTAGGGAAATAGGAATTCTTTAGTGAGGAGATCAAAAGGTTTTGGAAAAACCGATCTTCTGGAGAAAAGAAATAGTTGGTGTAAACTAGATTCGAGAAGCAGTTTGGGAGTTGACGGCTTACGAGGGATTACGCTATGGAAGCAGAATGAAGAAGTTCGAGCTGGAGATTGTTAGGTTGTATGGAATTGAACTTATCTTGCTTGAATTGTATGAATTGTGTGACTCTTTGTATTTGGTTTTCATAGGGAGATAACATTGTTTGAAGAAATTTCTTTTTTTTGTTTGTTGTAATTATGTCCGTCGTCAGAGAGATTCAATGGCTCGCAGTAGACATGCAAGGGCGGTGGCTCGTGACAGACGTATACATGTGAGCGCGGGACAAGACAATAGAAGTATGGCCCCGACGGCAGAAGAAAGGCAAATGGTAGCTGAGATGACAACTTACCAGGATCAGAGGATCACGCAACAACGAGAGTTGGAAGTTGAGGTTCAGAATCTATTGGAGGAAAGTCGACTTCAGGGCAAACGTGGACTACCTAGATTCCAAAGGAGGAATAATAGAAAAGTTAACCAGTTTAAGCAGAAACCATGCGCACGAGTATCGGGAGACAACAACAACAACCAATTCCTCGGACAAAGTACTAGTGGCGGTGTATCTAGTCGATCCCGACATCTTCGCCAAGATGTATGAAATGCGGAAAGGAACACTTCACGAGGGAGTGTAAGATCAAAAGGATAATCTGTTTTAAATGTGGAAAGCACGGACACGTCTCTCGCAACTGCGACTAAGCAAAGGCAAATTCTTCGATCAGTCTTGTAAAAATTTGTAGAACCACAAGCGGAAGCCGAACTTATACCCAGGGAGGTCTTGAGACTTCAAAATTTGGAGATCTAAACCGTGGAAGTTATGCCTCAAATGACGATCCCGTAATCGTGTTTGTATAATTCTGGGGTAACCCTTCCTTTTACAATTTGTAACTTTATGGATCATTGGGATTCATCGTATCTTTCCTATCTTCAACTTAAATTATTTCCATTTCTCGTTACTAAGACTTGTCGTTGACACCTAAGTTTATGTAATCTGTTCTATTTCTACTAAAGACCGAATCTTTCGTTGGTCTATCTTGCTTACCTAACATCATGTCTATTTGAGCTCCTAATTCTGGAAATTGATTGGTCGTTTCCCGATTATCACTGCTAGAGCGTTTCGATCAACACCTTAGTGATTTTTGAAACTAAGGCTTTGAGTTCGTAACAGCCAACAAAGATGAAGCGTTGTGAGGAAAAGGAAAATCCAAGGATACGTGTTACCTTTTGTAGAGGACAAAAAAAAAAAAAGGGAATATGACTGTCACCATTGTAGTCAGTAAGTTTCTCGTGATGAACTACAGTGCTGTCAGTTAAGGAGAAGAATGGAACATCTCAGTGAGATGAACACCATCGTCAAACGAACGAGATTATGATCAAGGGTGAGTATCCTCGGAGAAAGATGTACGTTCTGGACATTATTAAGCTCGCGGGAGATTGAGAATGTCCCCGAAATGATTTCGAATGCGCTATGGGCATTACGGGTGTCTCGTGATGCCATTCAGAATAACAAATCCTCTTGTCGTATTCATGAGTGACATGAATTGCATCTTTTGTCCTTACCTATAACAGAATTGTCATTGTCATTAACGATGACATTCTGATCTATTCTCGAAAATATAGAGATATACGTTGGACACCTCGGCATAGTTTTCCTGACTTTAAGGAGAGAGAGCAAATGCCAAAGTATCAGAGTACGGATTCTTAATTGAGAAGGTTCAGTTTTGGATCACGAAATTCCAAACGGAGGGATTGTTGTGGATTCCCAAGAGATTGAAGCAGTTCTTCAAAAGGAAAGATCGGAGACCGTAAAAGAGACACATAGCTGGTGGAATTAGCTAGTTTTATCGAAGGAGACACATAGGTTGAAAGAATCAATGGATCCTCCAAGATAGCCGGATATTTTGCTTAGTTTACGAGAAGAGAATCAAAACTTCTATGGACTAACGCGTGTGAAGAAAGGTTTTAAAGGTCGAGGAGACATTCGAATGCTTGTCAGATTTGGTTCTACCTAATCCCAGGGAATTGTTTGGAGAATTTTATGCCTCACAGAAAAATCTAGGATATGCGATCATGCAAGGTTAGGAAGGTTGTGACTTACACCTCAAGGTAGTTGAGGACGCATTGAGAATTGTCCAACTCACGGGTTGGTGCTAGCCGTAGTTAAAAATTGCTCTGAGAATATGGAGATACTTGCTACGATCAACGCTTTTAGCAATCACAAGGACCTGAAGTATCCATTCAAAAAAAAAAAGGGACTGAACATGAGACAGGAAAGGTGATTAGAGTTTTTGAAGGAGTATGACGTCTAGCTTCAGTGTCGTCCTGTCTGGGTTACTAATAAACCCATTCCAAAATTCTTTGGACTAAATCAAATTTCGTTTCGGGTTTGGTTCAATAGCTTGTCAACAAATTCTGTCATCCTTTCTTTCTAAATCTCCATGATATCTTCCATATGTCACGATCGCGAAAGTATATTACCGATCCAAATACACGTCATCAAACTAAACTCGGTGCAATTCAGAGAGAGTCTGATTTATGAGAAACTCCTCGTGAAGATTAAGAATAGAAGAATAAAGCAACGCAAAGATATAGAGATAGCGTTGGTAAGGATGATCTAAATTGACGTAACTAGAGACACAATCTGAGGGTAAGAAAATAAGATGAAGAAAACACGTTAATGTTTGATCTAAGGGATGAAAATTTCGAGGACGAAATTTCTATTTGAAGGGGAGTGTTGTAACATCCCGAAAATTAATAATTTCAGGATAAATGATCATTTTACAATATTTGGGATTTTCTGGAATTTTTCTGGAATTTTCTGAGAACGCAGAATATTTTAATATATTCCTCGTTTTGCGTGAAACTCGAGCTGAGTCGTGAAAACGACTGTAGTGCTTCAAAAATTGGAAAATTATGTGACGAATAGTCGTTTTATAATATTTGCAATTTTTGAGATTTTTCTGGGAATTTTCCGGAACTGTCGAATATTTTAATATTTTCCTCGTTTTGCGTGCACACTGGGCTGAGAATTTCTGAGACCAGTGTAACACTCCGAAAATTGATTATTTCACCATGAATAGTCATTTTCCAATATTTGTGATTTATGTGAATTTTTCAATTATCCTAGAACGATGAATATTTTAATATATTTCTCGTTTTATGAACATTGAGCAGAGCGTCGTGAAAATGATGTAACGCTTTAAAAATTGGAAATTTATAGGACGGATAGTCGTTTTATAATATTTGCAATTTTTGAAAATTTTCTGGGAATTTTCTCGGAAACGTCGAATATTACAAGATATTCTTCGTTTTCTTGTATGCCACCGAACCAGGGAAACGCGATGTTTTCTCGAGAACCTTGGACTATGGACATGTCGACGGGGATCTTACTAAACCCGAGACTTGACACGATTTACGAGGTTTTACAATTTTCGAGAAATTTTTACGATACAAATAAATCAATACAAATGAAAAATTCATCTGTCGATTAATTAAATACGACTTAATCAACTGTAACTATTATCTATTGGATAATAGTGTGTAATAAAAATCCTATCACATTATCCTAATGCAATCTACTTTATGTCTAATGCATCTACTTTAATTCAAATTTAATAGTAAAATAATCAAAGCTTCCTTAAGAAGCTTTGACCCCAAACTTTGACCACATGTTTTGGCTTCCTTGAGAAGCCAATTCTCACCCACTCTTCTCTCTCTCATTTACGTCTCCAGCAGCCACCAAAAAGGAGAATGAATTGATTCAATTGTCCTAATATTACATTTAACACATTATCACCCAAAACACCTTTTCTTTCTTCCTTTTACGTCATTCTTCTTCTTCTTCCTTTCTTCCCCTTCTCCATTTCTCTCCCACACCACACAGCCAGCCACCATCCAGCCCCTCCATCTTCACAAAAATTAAATAAATTACATTTTCTTACTCTCCTCACCATTCTAAACACCTTTCCCTCTTGGAGCTTCTTGAGATTCCACCATTTTCACCATTTTCTCCAAGCTCCAACTTTGAGCATTTTTGGGTAAGATCAAGACCACTCTTCTTCCCTCTCATTTTCGTGCTCATGGTCTCTTCTATGACCACTCATATTTCATTTTTCCAAGCCTTAGTGTTCATTCTAACAAGTTGCCATTTTTAGGGATTTTGGAGGTTGAATCCGAAAATTCCAAGGAGCATTCTTGGAGCTCTCTTGATTTCTACACTCAAGTAAGAGGAAGACACTCCTCTTCAACCATTTTTAGCATCTAGGAACCTTGATTGTTTGATTTTGTGGAAGAACCCTAATGAGGGTTGTTCTTGAATTTAGTGATTAATTATGCTATGTGTTGATTTTTATTTATTTATGCTATTGGATTGAATTGTTGAATATAATGGAATGTTAGATTGGATTTAATGACTTGATATGGATGGAAAATGGTTGAGTGCCCTCCTTGGTGGCCACGGTTTTGAGGATAGCAATTTAGGGAAATTGTGATAAATTGTAACAAGCATTGGATTTAACGTAATCAATGTATAAAAATGGAATGTAATGGAAGAAGAATTTGAAATTGAAACCCAAGTGAAGCTACGGTTTTGGGATGGAAAAATGGGGTAATTTATGGTTAATGTGCAATGAGTATAAGACTAGGATTGATTAAGTAATAAGATGGGATTTAATGGAAGAACAATTGGAGGTTGAAACTTCTATGGTGGCTACGGTTTTGGAAGCTAGGAATTTAGAGTTTTTGGTGAGTTAATTGATCAAGTGAATAATTTAAATGATTAAGGGAGTGATGTATAAGATTGTTGACTTGAAATTGAATCAAATAGGAGGCCACGGCCTCTAGGGAATTTTTAGGCAAAAGTGTGATTTTAGTGAGTGGAGGCAATAGTAATTAAGTAATTGGAAGCCTAGGTAATGAAATGAATAATTAAGAAATTAGAAGAATTTATTATAATTAAGACTTTATAAAATTCAAAGGATTGAAAGTGAATCACTCATAAGACTTAAGAGAATTCTAATTGAGTTAAGAACATGAGAGTGTGAGGCTTAAGGGCTTACACAAAATGTGCATTATTGAAAATTGAATTGCCATAGTGTGCTAAATTGATTTTGAATATGAACCTTGAAATGAGGAATAAATTCTAAGTTAGGATTCATAATGAACCTAATGACGTAGTAATTGATTTGATATTGATATTATGTGATTATGGGTCCATGTGAGTGACCATTTATATATATTGATACTTATATTGGCCTAATGTGGCATATTATGGAATTGTATGAAATTGTGGATCATACATGTGCATGCATAGTGTCTTATGCATTGTGATTGTCCTTGTGGACTGTTGTAAGGCCTAGTTGCCTAGGAGATTGAACACACCTTAGTGCGGGTGCGAATAGACAAGTGTGGGTCGTGTTATGACCTCGGGGCGTCGGGGTGCGGGTCCTCCACATGGACGCTTTAGAGCTCCTCCGTACCGTGGGGCAAACCGATGCAAACACACCGACGATCCGGACTTGACACTTGTCCTATATCGTGATCTAGTGTAGAATGTCCGTACAATGCCATGATTTGCGCATGAGAAAATTTATTGATAAGCACGGCCTCGGCGTGAGTTACAGACATGTCTCCTGATCTTTCTCTCCGCTTGATTGAGTTTAGCTCCATGGAGTAGGGGTTTGAGAGAACATGCATATGAGGCATGATATATATATACATTGTTGTTATTATCTGCTTTCCATATTATGACTTATCTGTGCATTATTGTAATGATTACCTGCCTGGATTGTTTAATTGCTTGCTGTTGGACTTACTGTTAGTATTTGAATATACTGTTTCTGATTTGCTATTTGGGCGCGTGGCGCCGTAATGTTTCTAGCATGCTATAATTGGTAATGATGTAGGATGTCTTACCTCTTTCTGTGTTTCCTACATCTTTGTATGTCTGTTTTATACTTATATGAATAAAAGATCGTGAGGAAGATAAAGAGGGACCACACCTTGGTTGATTGGATTGGGCGTTTGGACAAGGTTTCTTCGGCTACGTACGAGTGCAGGCTGCGTGAAGGCATTGATGCCTGACTTGTAGACTGGGACTCCGAGCGTCGTATGTGTATATGGGGTTGCGGCTTTGTCTGCTAGTAGTACCTATCCCAGGTCACTACTTTTCCCCCTTTCTTGTGTTTTATTCCCGCTGTATTTTATTGGACTCTGTAATTATTATATTCTATGTCATCAGTGATTTGTGTAAATTGACTATATATATATATATATAAGAGATATGATTTTATTTCAGTGGTTGTATCATGGCTTGAATACATTTATATTTCATTCGAGGCTCATATTTTCTACCTATGCAAACTGTCAAAAAAAAATATAGACTCTTGAGAATTTAAATTGCTGTTATCATGTCTGTGACACGCCGGGATTTAGTAACTATGGTGTAATGACGATTATGCTCTGGTTGCTACATCAAGGGGTGTTACATATACTTCATTCATTAAATAAAAATTTGCATACATCATTTTTAATATAAACTCCCCTTAATAAAATACATCTTCTTACTAGATTTCATGGGGTGCGGAAACAAAACATAAATTAGAAATGACAAGATATTAAAATTTGTAATCCTTCCTATCTCTCCCTTTTGTCGTCAGCAAAAGAATAAGGGGGGAACTATCTAGCCATCATCGAGTCTAGCCTTGTTGGGAACTTGCACAGGAAGAATTTTTAGAAGATGAGGGAGAATGAGTGAATTCTGGGATTTTGTTGTGAGGAGGATAAGGGTAATGCTCTTTCCTAGTTATTCTAGGAATGACCACATTCTCCAACTTGTTGACTATCCACTGCTCAAACATGAGGAATATATCCATAAAGACATGTAAGGTAGAATGCATCTCAATCTACCCAACATTCAGCTTTCTCACTATTCTCTTCAACTTCTTAGTTTCTGCCTTCAATTGCTTTATCTCCTCTTTGATAGTTTTGTAGGTCTTCTTGACAAGTGGCTTGGATGGGGTAGGTTTAGCTTGGGTAGAGTCATGATGAGTCTCATTGCCCTCCATTCTTGCATCTTGTGCAAGATTGAGCTTGGCTTGTTCTTTAGCTAACACATTTAAGTAAGACCCCAAAGAGACCATTTTTCCCAAGGACTCTAAGGTTTTAGTGGGTGTAGTAGGAAAAGGAGGAGTTTTTTTGCTTCACTAGGAATTTGTGGAGCAGTTATATCATAGATGAGGAAAAGAATAATTGGTGATGTGTAGAGAATTGGAGAGTAAGGTTCTTCAGGCAGTTCCAGGTTTGTAGGTTGTGAGATGGCTTTATCATTTTCAAGGTGAGAAGGTTGAGGAGAAGGAAGCTTTTCAGCATGTTGAGAAGCTTCATCATCAACCTTCTTAGTGTGCTAAGAGGCTTCTTTTACTTCAGCTTCTTCCATTGCATCTCCTTCTTCTCTTCCTTGTCCATCTTTTTCTTGTCCTTCTTCCTTTTCAGGGACAAGTGCTTGGTCAAATTGACCTTTAGGTTCTAGATGACCTTCTTGAGAGAATTGAGTAAGAATCCTAGCAACTATGACTCTTGGGTAAACTGTTGAGTATTGTAGTGCAGGATCTACACTTGGCTTCTCAATAGTAGCTTCTTCAAGCATAGGTGATCCTTCTACAAAGAGATACTGTAACATCCTAAAATTTATTTATTTTATTATAAATATTTATTTTACAATATTTGTGATTTTTGGAAATTTTTCTAGATTTTTCTGAGAATGTGAAATATTTTAATATTATTTCTCATTTTACGTGCAAACTGAGTGGAGCTAGGAAAATGAGATATTTTTCCCAAGAACCTTGATCTGTGGAAATGTCGACGGGGATCTTACTAAACCCGAGACTGGACACGATTTACGAAGTTTCATATTTTTCGAGAAATTTTATCCGACAGAATAATAAATCGCTATGTAATTTTATCCGTTGGATAATTAATATTGACTTCTGTCAACTGTAA
Organism: Ormosia emarginata; assembly: GCA_029884605.1. Taxonomy (NCBI): domain Eukaryota; kingdom Viridiplantae; phylum Streptophyta; class Magnoliopsida; order Fabales; family Fabaceae; genus Ormosia; species Ormosia emarginata. Next base: position 25,147,949 of record JAQQTP010000074.1, on the reverse strand, counting down.
CAATTGTCCATTGGGTAATAACATGTATTAAAAACCCTATCACATTATCCTAATGTAATCCACCTTATGTCTAATCAAATCCACTTTAATTCAAATCTATTATAATTTAATCAAAGCTTCTTTGAGAAGCTTTGACCATCAAATGACCCATGTACCCTTGGCTTGTTGGGGAAGCCAATTTTTCCCCCTCTCTCCCTCCTATTGCCATGGCAATATGGCACATGGGAAGCAAAAATTTGCTTTCCCACACTTAAACCATTACATCAAAATTTTCTCATTTTTCATCAACACTTTCTCTCTCTTCAAGCTTCTCTTCCATTTCTCTCCTTCTTCTCTCTTCTCCTCCTCCTTCACCCACAGTTTGCAGCCCCATTTGTGACCACTTCTTCTCATTTTCTCTCTTTATTAATATCATTTCTAGACTCCCTTCAACCTCCTCTACACTTCCTATTTGGAGAGTTTCTTCAAAATCCATCATTTCCTCCATTGTCTTCCAAGACCAAGCTACAAACTTTAAGGTAAAGTTTCCATTTTTTATTTTCTTTTCCTCCATTTTCGTGTTCTATGGTTTCATTGGAGACCAAAGATCCATCTTTTTCTAAGCTTGATGTTGATTCTTTGTGTTTGAAATTTTTAGGGTTTTTGGACCCCAAAATCGAAACCACCAAGAAGCAAATAGGAGTCTATTTTCATGTTCTTCCTTTAGGTAAGAGGGAGATTACTCACTTCAACCGTTATTGGTGGTGAGGAGACCTTTGTGTGGTTGTTGATGGAGAAATCCATATTTGAATGCTTACTTTGTTTGGTGATTTTGTATGTTTATGTGTTCTTGATTGAGATTGATGATTGAATGATAATTTTGAATGCATTGGGTGTGTTGGAATATTTGATAGTGTTAGAAATTAATGAGTGGAAAATTTGAGGGTTTACTACCCAATTGAGTGGCCACGGTTTTGGGTTGAAGTTCCTAAGGTTGGAATTGATTTGTGTAAAATAAAACTTATGTGATTGGTTATAAAAATGATCAAGGCATGGAATGGAAAATTTGAGGGTTTCCTACACTAAGGTGTGGCCACTATGGTGTCCCAGGGCCGACGAGGGCGGGGAGTGGATGCCGGTGTAAGAGAAGCACGTACAAGGAGCGGCTCCTGGCAGGCTTCTAGGCGAAGGGTCCCATGAATGAACTGAATACGCACTGGAATGAAAGGGATTCAGAGACTGTGCAGGTAAGAGACTGCACAGTTAAGGATGGCTCAAAGGAATTGATTAGGCGTAGCCATATCAACAAGTTGTAACTTCTTTTCGGGAGCATAGAACATAAGAACTCCATAGTTAAGCATGCTTGACCTGGAGCAATTGTGGGATGGGTGACCTCTTGGGAAGTTTCTTAGGATACGCGCAAATGAGGACAAAGCACGCTGAAAAGACTCGTGTTGGTTTGTAGAGACACTCATCAATCCTATAGGCAGTCCCGGGATGTTACAGATGGTATCAGAGACGGAACCTCTCCCAGTACGGTGTGGTTCTTGGACAAACCAAGCGAAAGTTGGTGGGCATGTGGTGTCCCGGGGCTGACGAGGGTGGGGAGTGGACGCCGGTGTAAGAGAAGCATGTACAAGGAGCGGCTCCTAGCCGGCTTCTAGGCGAAGGGTCCCATGAATGAACTGAATACGTACTGGAATGAGAGGGATTCAGAGACTGTGCAGGTATGAGACTACAAAGTTGAGGATGGCTTAAAGGAATTGATTAGGCATAGCCTATCAACAAGTTGCAACTTCTTTTCGGGATCCTAGAACATAAGAACTCCATGGTTAAGCGTACTTGACCTGGAGCAATTGTGGGATGGGTGACCTCCTGGGAAGTTTCCTAGGATGCGTGTGAGTGAGGACAAAGCACGCTGAAAAGACCCGTGTTGGTTTGTGGAGACACTCATCAATCCTACAGGCAGTCCCGAGATGTTATAGCCACGGTTTTGGCCATGGATTTGAAGGATTGGAGTGATTTTGTGTGAGATAGAATTTGAGCGATTAGATATAAAGTGATTTACGCATAAAATGGAAAGAAATTGAAACTTTGAAGACCTAGGGAGGCCACAGTTTTTAGAGAAAATTTTGGGCTCAAATGATGCCTTGGTGCATCTTTGGGAATTAAGAACTTAGAGATATACATAATCCATAATGAGATGGAGGAATTAAATTGAGTAATAACTCTTAAGAGAGCCACGGTTTCTAAGGATTATTTAACCTAAAATTCTCATAATTGATCAAAGCTTAAGACATTGGAAATGTGGATCCATAATATGGACTTGTGACAATTGATGAACCATATATATATATATATATATATATATATATATATATATATATATATATATGTTGATGTTGATGTTGAGAATTGATTCTATGTTATTGTGAGTTCCTATGTGGGACTAAGTACTTGATAAAATTATGACATATTGATATTGAGAAATGATCATATTCCATTATGGTATGCTTTATGATAAATGTATCATTGATAAACGTACATGATGTACATTGCGTCGTCATGCATATGTGTTGCCTGTTGGACATTATTGGAAAGGCAATGTATGCCTAGGAGATTGAATAACACCTAAGTGTGGGTGCGAGTAGACTAAGCGTAGGGTCATAGTGGTTGATCCTGGGGGCGTCGAGGTGCGGGTGTCTCACAATAGCAGTGGTAGCTCCACTGGGGCCGTGGGATAGACCGATGCAAACATATTGACGATCCGGACTGAGACGATATCCTATATCGTGATTAACTGTTGAGGTGCCATGTATAAGCCGTATTGCGTAAATATTTTTTATGAGATGAAGCACACTATTTTTAAGGCTAACGAGATACTGGCATAACTCCTTGATCATTCTCTCCGAAATGTTAGTGTCTAGCTCCATGGAGTAGGAACTTAGTACCATACGCATTGTGGATTGTCAGTCTCATAATTCATTGAGCATGAATAGTTATAATTATGAAAATATATGTTCTTATTACTGCAATAATTATCTAACTACTGGACTGTTGACTGCTGAAGATATTACTATTATCTGTTTGTTATTGTTAATTCTTACTATTAATTATTGTTGTTCTGTTTTATTGTCAATTTTATTATTATTGGTAATGAATATGTATGTTGTAATGCTATGTGGCCGTCCAGCGCCGTTCTGTTTTTTTGCTTCCATTTTGGTAATGAAAGATGGGTGTCTCACCTCTTTCTGTATTTCGATATTTCGTACTTCTGAGAAGACGCTCGTGAGGAAGAAAAGGAAACACCTGAGTTTCTGGGTTTTTGGCCATACTACGACTAGAGTTTGCTAAAGATGTCTTCGCATCCACGCCGATTTTTAGGGTATGCTAGGATGACCATTCATGGGCGACCCGATTACTGGCACATTAACTTGAGCACCGACTGTTGCATCTATCACGGGGAGTTAACTGTGTCTTTGGCGTGGGGCCGCTACGACCCGCCTATTTTTTACTTTACCACTTTTGTTCATTTATAATTTTACCTGCCTGTTAGAGATCTGTGGGATGACCTTTACTACACCCCACAAGAGGACTCTTTCCTCACCACTGCTCGGGCTTCTACCCGAAATTTGGTCGCTCTGATGGCAATTTCATCGGATGACGAGGACCCTGAGGAGAACCCGACTATGATCTATTCTCGTCAGTCTTAGGGGCTGATATTGTTGGTGGCTACTGATGGCTAACCGTTTATCTTTTTGGGAAGCCTGACATTTTGCTGTATTTGATGGGTGTATATTTGTATCATCTCGGGTGGGTAAATGTTATGTATGGATGTGTGGTTTATTTTTATGTCGGTATTACTGCGACCATTTTAATTATTATCTCGCTACGAAAGGAACCTCTAAATTTATTCTTTTGACACTACTTGTTAATAATACAATTAAAATAAATAAACAAAAAAAAATTATGTAATGTCATTTAGAAAGGAACCTATACATCTATTAAATGAACCGGATCTATGAGGTTTAAAATAATTATTATTTTCTATAATTTATTTCGTTTTATGTTTCAAATTATTATGGTGTGATGTTCCTTCTTCGTGAGGTAAGAAAAAGGGGTGTTATAGATACTCCTCTCCAACACCATGTTCTTTTACAAAAATGTTCTTTTTTAATGGTCTGAGAAGCTTCCTCATACCTCTAAGAAGGTTATTCTTCAGTGTGAGAAGGTTTAGTTGCAACCTTCTCAGCATCCTTCTCAGTTTTCCTTCTTTTTTTTTCTTTTTCTTCTCTTCTTTCTCAATCTTCCTCTTCTTTCTTCTTTTTCTTTTTCCTCCTTGGCCTTCTATTATTTTTCTTCTCTTTCTCTCTTTTTTTCTCTCTCTTACTTTCAACCTTCTCAACCACTGTTTCTTTTGAGTCCTTCTCAGACTTATCTTTCTTAGGAGCTTCTTCATTCATCTTCTCTTTTCCTTTCTTAGGACTTTTCCCTTTAGAGGGTCTATCATGGCGCATCTTGCTTATGATTTCTAGTCCTTTATCAGCAGGTTCCCTATTTTCTGAGTTCATTTGCTTCTGAGTCCTCTATGAGAAGACTTGTCCTTCTTTCTTTGCCTTCTCATCGCTTAAGTCCACTTCAAAGTATTGGAAGACTCTCGTCGGCAGCATTCCATATGGAAGACTAGTAGCCATTTTCATATTTTCAATGGATAAAATCATATATTTAAGGATGATAAAGTGGAGGTTAAGGGGTTTTCTCTCCTTGATGTGGTACATCACTACTTTGTTAGCCTCATGTATTTTCTCTATGCTTCCTATTCTGGGCATGGCAAAGTGACAGGAGAGAGAATGGATGAACTTGACAGTTGTATTCAACTTGCTTGCAACTTTGGACTCTTCACCATCATGGAATAGGGTGCCTACTACCTTTTCATAATCCTGATAATCACAAATTTCATACATTAATAAACTCCCATTTTTAGTCCTTTATGTAACATCCCAATTTTTTTTTCTGCACAAATATTAATTTTCTAATTTTTGTGATTTTTGAGAATTTTTCTAGATTTTTCTGAGAATAAAAATATTTTAGTAATTTTTGGGCCATCTGTGGGGCCCACAATGGGCCTAGAAACACTAAAAAATTTTATTGACCAAAAAATTTTGTACTGTTAATACGAGGTCAGGGGATCTTACTAAATCCGAAATCGGATATAGTTACTAATTTTTCTTAATACTGTGAATTTATTATTCACTGTATAATAATTATCGGTTTATGAACCGTAATTTTATTCTATGTGTAATAAATTTTTATAGCTTTAGCTAGGTACTAGTCATGTGATGGCCATGTGTCACTTGATAGTATAAGTCAAATTTGGTGGCTAGTCATAAAAATTAACCATTGGTAATAAGTTAAAAAAATGACTTGTTTAAATTAATTACTAAGCTAGATGAATTAGTAAACTAACCTAAGCTTAAATGGTCACAAATTGAAACAATAATTGGTAGTATTTTGCATGGACTTCCACGGCAATGAAGGAGTCTTTTAGGACATGCAAAAGTTAGTGAGTCACCAAATGTTGACCAAAAGCAAGACTTGGTGCCATGTGTTTGATTTTGCACCTTGATGGACATGCAATTAATTTTCCCACGCTATCACTAGCATTCCACAGCAATGAAGCTCTAGGATAGACTATCTATCTATCACAATTATATCACCTTTGTCTCCTAAGCCATTATCTTCATGTCTTCATTTTTCTACACTTAGCCAAAATTTCATTTCTCTCCAAAGACACCATTTGGCAAACACCTAGAGACCATGCCTCCAAGCTTCTAAAATTTCATCTAACCTTATTTCCTACATCTAAACATCATTCTAAGACACTTCTATGTTGAAGACTTAAGCAAAATCCTTCACCTTCCACCATTTCTACAAGTTAGTGTTCTTGAAATCTCAAGGTAAAAGTTCTTCTTCTTCGTTTCTAATTTAGTTTTTGAGTTTCTAAACCATGATTTTTCCATGGTTTCTCTTCTTCAAGCTTTGTTTGTGACTTTGGTTGGTTTAAGTTTGTTAGGGCTTTCCTTTGGAGCCACACGAAATTCATAGAAAATCAAGCAAGAAGGAGTTTTGTCTTCCTTAAGGTAATAGAGAGATTACCCTCATCAACCATATGTTGGTGGTGAGGAGATGACTTTGTTTGTGGTGAAAAATCCATAAGGATTTATTCACTTGTATGGTTTAAGCTTGCTTTATTTATGGTTGATTTATTTTAAGCTTTGTTTATATGCATGTTGAGTAGATTATATGCTTATATGCTTGTTTCTATGCTTATGGTAGTATGATGAATGTTGTGTAAAGTAGAATATGAGTTGTATGATAAAGAAAATTGCATGAAGGTTCCAAAGAACCTAGGGGGAGGCTCACGATTTTGACTACTACAAAGGGAACAAGATCTTTCAAATTAATTATTAAGTATGGATTGATGATTTTAATGATGAAAATTGGATTAAAGGATTTTGATGATGAAAAATGGTTTAGTTTGATTATGGAATCTAAACCTAAATTCGGCCAACACACCAAAGTGTGGGATTTTGAACCCTAGATTATTTTACTAAGTGTGGATTTTGTTAATTAGTTAACAAGAATTGGGTTTAAGGAATTTTTAATTGAAAAAGAAAACTAGATTTAAGGATTAGAATTAAATTCGATTTCTTAAAGCTATAGTATTTAATTAAATCAATGAAATTAAGTTTTTGGAAAGAACCATAAAAAATAATACGTAAAGGATTTTTTTAAAATGAAAATGAACCTTATAAAATAATACGTAAAGGATTTTTGTTAAAATAAAAGTATTTTCAAGAAGGTCAAAATGCATAATTACGTAAAGAATTTTATAAATGAGTTTAGAAAGTTGAGAAAATATTTTACGTAAGTGAAAAATGCTAAAAAATCATTACGCAATTTACAAATTACTATTTTTAAGCAACGTAATTAATTTAAACGTTATGCGATTAAGAAAATGATTTTAAATGGTTACGCGATTGAGAAAACGTTTAAAAATCTCTATGCGATTTAAAAACGTTTGGAAATATTTACGCGATTTAAAAATGTTTGAAAATATTTATGTGGTTTAGAAAATGTTTGAAAATATTTATGTGGTTTAGAAAACGTTTAAAAATATTTATATGATTTAAAAACGTTTAAAATTAATTACGCATTTGCAAAAAATGTTGAAAAATATTATGTAATTTGAAAACATAAGAAAAATGTCACGCTGTTTCAAAAATGCAATAAAATATTTACACGATTTAGAATTACAGTAGTTGGTTGTTGGGCTGTCGTGGTGGGCTCTGTTATGTTAGAAAGTGATACTGTCAAGAAATGACGCATATTTGTGGAATACTGTAAAATAATGGTTGTATGTATTTCTGAATCATACATCATGCATGAAAAAGCATATCAAGTAAGGCAATTGGCCTAGGAGATGGAAATTACACCTTTGTGTGGGTGAGAATTGCGTAGTTACGATCTTCAGTGATCTTGGAGACGTCGAGGTGTGGAATGTCACATGTGGCCAGTAGGTAGCACCACCGCATCGTGGTATTCTTTGCAAACACACCGACGGTCTTGACGGAGTTACTACTCTTTTCGTGATATGGTTGAGAGTGTCTTGTATTAGCTAGGTTGCGCACGATGATATGATAAACGACACATGATTTGAGGCTAACGGTATACAGACATGTACTCCCTATCATTCTCTCTGAAATTGTGTTTAGCTCCATAGAGTAGGAATTGGGTCGTTGTACACATGTATAACGAGTTAGCATATTGGTGTGATAATTATGCCTATTTTATCTGTTTTCTATGATTTGATATGATATGACTGTATGAGAAATTTTGTATCTGTATCTTTTACTGTCATTTTCTATACTGCCTCATTGGTATTGATGAAAGGGGATCTCACCTCTTTATTATATTGTATTTGTGTATTGTGTACATTTGATGAAGACCGAGGTGGCGAGGAGGCTGATAAGTCTTTTTATTATCAGTAGCTGGTTTTTCTGTATTTACTTAGTATGGCAGCGACGCGTCAAGTTTTAGGATTTGTCACAGTTTAATTCCACGGTGGAATTGATGCTTGGCTTGTTAATTTAGATTGGCAAAGGTTTGTGTATACCGAGGATCTGACTCTGACTTTAAGAGGTACTAGGGATGGTACTCCTGTCATGACACAACACGTGTCTGTGCGTTTAGAGTTTTATATGCGTATACGTGAGATCTGGAGTAGGAATAATAATACTTATACTCCACACGAGGAATCCATGATGTCAACTGCCAGGACACCAACCAGGCATGTGCTGTATCCGCCAGGTTTCTTTGATGACAACATTGAGGAGGAGGAGGAGGAGGAGGACCCCAATGAGAGTCTGAACCTTTAGTTTGATGGAGTACTAGTTTAGTAGTTTTATTTTGGTGTGAATTGTATATATAACTTTTGGGGGTGTAATTATGTAAATTATTTGTGAACAAGGTTTGTGATATGTAATATAAGGAGTGTTAGTTTTAATTACGTTTTATGTTTAAAGTTTTTATTTATTATCTGTTATTCCGCAAAAGAAACTTTAAAATTAGTGTTTTTACAAGATTAATTCTTTTACAACTTGGGTAAGTTATATTAGGATTAGTCATAAATGTGATACCCTACAGTGAGTGTTGCATTAGTTGGTATCAGAGCATCCCGGTTAGAGTCTTTTGGGTTTGTGGTTAGGTCTATTTTGCTTAAGTTATATAATTCTCTGTGTTTTGTTTTCGAAAGATGATATCTGACTCTTATTGTGTTTTGGTTGCTGGTGAAGAAAGCTATGTCTCGTAATAAAGGTGCATGTGCGAACGTGGGACACAATGATGATCCAATGACAGCGGCTGCAGCTACAATGCAGCGTATGGCAGAAGTGATTGTGCAACAAAATCAACAAGCTGCACAACAACAAGAGACGAATACTGATGTTCAGAATTTGTTAGAATTCCGTCGAAACAATCCACTGTAGTTTCGAGGCGAGTTTAATCCGGAAAAGGCAAGTCTGTGGATAGAAGAACTGGAAAAGATTTTTGAAGAAATGAGGTGTGCAGAAGATCGCAAGGTGACTTATGCCACTTTCATGTTGCTGGGAGACGGTGAAAATTGGTGGAAGGCTACTCGTAGAGTTTTATAAGAACAATGAAGGGCAATTACATGGGAGGTATTTCGTGAGGCATTTCTGGACAAATATTTCCCGGAGGGTGCAAGGCATGCGAAGGAGATGGAATTTCTTGGATTGAAACAAGGAGGAATGATAGTGAATGAGTATGCAGCAAAATTTGAGAGTTTGTCTAAATTCTCATGTTATCTTCAGATTCAGTCTGATGAGAATTGGAAATGTCGCAAGTTTGAGAAAGGATTAAGGGTTGAACTGAAGAAGGGAGTTAATACCAATGAAAATGAACTAGTTTTCGACACTGATGGACATGTGTTGCAGACTTGAAGACTTGGAGCCGTCGCGAGATAACAGGAACCATAACTTTGGACCATCAAGGTTCCAAAGGGGAGGCAACAGTAACAACAACCAGTTTCAGTGCAAACCATATTGAAGACCATCAGGAAGTCAACAACAACAACAATAGTAGTCTCGTGGTGGAGGTAACAATAACAATCGCTTTGGTCAAAAACAAGATGTTTGAAGTGCAGAAAGGGTCATGCAACAAAAAACTGTACAATCAAAGGAATCATTTGCTTTAGATGTGGAAAACTTGGTCATTTTGCAAGAGATTGTAATCAAGCGAAGGTGGAGCCTTCAGTAAGCAATGTTCATGTTGTCAAGTCTCAAGCTGTGGGACGAGTTTATACAATGAGTGGATCCAAGGCTTCTTAGTCTAATGATCTTATCAAGGGAGAAGGTGTCATATCAGTTAATCTTTTAACTGTACTATATGATTTAGGTGCAACTCATTCGTTTATTGCAAATGACTGTGTGGATCATTTGGAATTGCCTGTGTCTTCTTTGAACTTCCAATTGATTTTTTCTACACCTACTGCCAAACCTGTTAGTACGTCTAAAGTTTGTCTAAATTGTCCTGTTACTATAAAAAATCGAGTCTTTTCTATTGATTTAATTTGTTTACCTCTTACCGATATTGATATAATCTTAGGAATAAATTGGTTATCTTCTAACCATATTCTGTTAGATTGTTCTAAAAAGACCCTAGTATTTCTTGAAGATGAGATTTCTGAATTTTTAATTTCCAATCAAGTCAAATCTTTATTGAGGGATGGAACACAAGGATACATGCTGTTATCTTCTTTGGAAGTCAAGAGTGAAAAAGATGTGAATGCTATTCTTGTTGTAAACAAGTTTCCTGAAGTTTTCCCTAACGATGTACTTGGACTACCACCAGAAAGAGAGATAGAGTTTTCTATCGATCTTGTACCAGGAGCAGGTCCAATTTCGATTGCACCATATAGGATGTCACCATCTAAGTTAGTAGAGCTGAAGAAGCAATTGGAGGAACTATTGGAAAAACAGTTTGTGCGACCTAGTGTTTCACCTTGGGGAGCTCCATTGGTGCTAGTCAAAAAGAAGGATGGATCTTCGCGCTTGTGTGTGGATTACCGCCTGTTGAACAAAGTCACAATCAAGAACAAATATCCTCTTCCAAGGATTGATGATTTGATGGACCAGATGAAAGGAGCAGTTGTTTTCTCTAAGATAGATTTACGATCGGGTTATCACCAAATTCGTGTCAAGGTAGAGGATATACCTAAGACAGCTTTTCGAACGCATTATGGTCATTAAGAGTATCTTGTAATGCCGTTTGGAGTAACGAATGCTCCTGCTATATTCATGGATTACATGAATAGGATTTTTCATCCATATCTAGACAGATTTGTCGTCATTTTTATTGATAATATTATGATCTATTCTCAAAATCAGGAAGAGCATGCTGAACATCTCAGTATAGTTCTTCAGATTTTAAAGGAGAAGAAGTTGTACGCAAAGTTATCTAAATGTGAATTTTGGTTGGACGAGGTTCAATTTTTGGGTCATGTGATTTCTAAAGATGGAATTGCAGTGGATCCAGCAAAGGTGGAGATGGTTCTTCAGTGGGAAAGGCCAACTACAGTGACTGAGATATGAAGTTTTGTTGGATTAGCTGGATATTATCGAAGATTTATTGAAGGTTTTTCCAAGATAGCCGAACCTCTTACACAACTCACCAGGAAGAACCAGGCATTTGTCTAGACAGAAAAGTGTGAGGAAAGTTTTTAAGAACTAAAGAAAAAGTTGACTACTGCACCGGTGTTGATTCTACTAGATCCGAACGAGTATTTTGAAGTATATTGTGATGTATCATATCAAGGGTTAGGATGTGTCTTAATGCAAAATAGAAAAGTAGTAGCATATGCTTCAAGACAACTGAAGGTCCATGAGAGGAATTATCCAGCGCATGATTTGGAATTAGCTGCAATTGTCTTTGATTCAAAATTTGGAGACATTTTCTACATGGAGCTACGTTCAATGTCTTTAGTGATCATAAGAGTCTGAAGTATTTGTTTGATCAGAAGGAGTTGAACATGAGGCAGAGAAGGTGGTTAGAATTCTTGAAGGATTATGATTTTCAACTTCAATATCATCCTGGAAAAGCTAATGTTGTGGCAGATGCTTTGAGTAGGAAAATGCTCAGTGTTTCTGCTATGATGATCAAAGAGGAACAACTGATTGAGCAGTTCAGAGATTTAGGGTTGTCGGTAGAGTTAGTTCCTGGAAGGATGCATTTGAATAAGGTCACAATTCTGAATGATTTACTTGAAGAAATTCGAGAAAAATAATATGATGATGAATTTTTATAGGAAGAAAGAGAGCAGTTGAAACATGGTGGAGTTGCAATGGTTGAAGAAGGATCTAATGGGATCCTAAAGTTTAAAGGTAGAATCTATATACCTAATGATCCTGATCTTAGAAAGGCTATTCTAGATGAAGCTCATACCAGTAGATTGAGTATACATCCAGGAATGACCAAAATGTATCACGATCTGAAGCGATTATTTTGGTGGCCTGGGATGAAGAAAGATGTTGCTGAACATGTGTCATCATGTCTCGTGTGTCAGAAAGTGAAGGTTGAACATCAAAGGCCAGCAGGTATGCTACAACCTCTAACTATTCCAGAACAGAAATGGGATAGTATAGCAATGAATTTTGTTATAGGTTTGCCAAAGACTAGAAAAGGATATGATTCTATATGGGTCATTGTTGATAGGCTTACGAAGTCAGCTCACTTCTTGCCAATCAATATCAGGTATTCGTTGGAAAAGTTGACCCAAGTGTGCATTGGTGAAGTCGTAAGACTTCATGGTGTACCCACTAGTATCATTTCTGATAGGGATCCAAGATTTACGTTAAGGTTTTGGCGAAGCCTACAGGAAGCTATGGAGACTAAAATTCATCTGAGTTCTGCTTATCATCAACAGATGGATGGTCAAACGGAAAGGACAATACAATCACTGGAAGACCTGTTAAGAGCTTGTGTGTTAGAACATGAATTTTTGCCTTTGGTAGAATTCATCTACAATAACAGTTTTCACTCAAGTATAGGGATGGCCCCCTATGAAGCGCTTTACGGATGACAATGTCGAACACCTTTGTGTTGGTACTAGGATGGTGAAAGTATAACCATTGGACCTGAAATGATATAACAAACAACTGAAAAGGTGAAGATGATCCAAGAGAAAATGAAGGTGACTCAAAGTAGACAGAAAAACTAAGCTGATAAAAGAAGAAGACCTCTTGAATTTGAGGAAGGTGAGCATGTGTTTTTACGAGTTACACCTACGACTGGTGTTGGAAGGGTTATAAAATCCAGAAAACTCACTCCTAAGTTTATTGGACCTTATCAAATTCTTCGTCGGATAGGTCCAGTTGCATACCAAATTGCTTTGCCACCTTTTCTTTCCAATTTGCACAATGTTTTCCATGTATCTCAATTGAGAAAGTATATTCCCGATCCAACTCATGTTATTCAGCTCGATGAGGCACAATTGAAAGAAAATTTGACGTATGAGACACTTCCTCTTAAAATTGAAGACAAGAGGATGAAGCAGCTCAGAGGGAAAGATATTCGATTAGTAAAAGTGATCTGGAATGAAATAACGGGAGATGCTACATGGGAGCTAAAAGACAAAATGAAGGAACAATATCCTCAATTGTTCTGAGGTATGGTAAATTTCGAGGATGAAATTTTTTTTAGTAGGGGAGAGTTGTAACATTCCGATTTTCATTTTTTTATGCACAAATATTAATTTTCTAATTTTTGTGATTTTTGAGATTTTTTTTGGATTTTTTTGAGAATAAAAATATTTTAGTAATTTTTGGGCCGTCTGTGGGGCTCACAGTGGGCCCGGAAACACTAAAAATTTTTATTGGTCAGAAAATTTTGTACTGCTGATACGGGGCCGAGGGATTTTACTAAATTCGAAACCGGATACAGTTACTAATTTTTCTTAATACTGTGAATTTATTATTCACTGTATAATAATTACCGATTTGTGAACCGTAATTTTATTCTATGAGTAATAAATTTTTATAGCTTTAGCTAGGTACTAGTCATGTGATGGTCATGTGTCACTTGATAGTAGAAGTCAAATTTGGTAGCTAGTCATAAAAATTAACCAATGGTAATAAGTCAACAAAAATGACTTGTTTAAATTAATTACTAAGCTAGATGAATTAGTAAACTAACCTAAGCTTAAATGGTCACAAATTGAAACAATAATTGGTAGTATTTTGCATGGACTTCCACGGCAATGAAGGAGTCTTTTAGGATATGCAAAAGTTAGTGAGTCACCAAATGTTGACCAAAAGCAAGACTTGGTGCCATGTGTTTGATTTTGCACCTTGATGGACATGCAATTAATTTTCCCATGCTATCACTAGCATTCCATGGCAATGAAGCTCTAGGATACACTATCTATCTATCACAATTATATCACCTTTGTCTCTTAAGCCATTATCTTCATGTCTTCATTTTTCTACACTTAGCCAAAATTTCATTTCTCTCCATTTCTCTCCAAAGACACCATTCGGCCAACACCTAGAGACCACCCCTCCAACTTTCTAAAACTTTATCTAACCTTATTTCCTACATCTAAACATCATTCTAAGAAACTTCTATGTTGAAGACTTAAGCAAAATCCTTCATCTTCCACCATTTCTACAAGTTAGTGTTCTTGAAATCTCAAGGTAAAAGTTCTTCTTCTTTGTTTCTGATTTGGTTTTTGAGTTTCTAAACCATGATTGTTCCATGGTTTCTCTTCTTCAAGCTTTGTTTGTGACTTTGGTTGGTTTAAGTTTGTTAGGGCTTTCCTTTGGAGCCACACGAAATTCATAGAAAATCAAGCAAGAAGGAGTTTTGTCTTCCTTAAGGTAAGAGGGAGATTACCCTCATCAACCATATGTTGGTGGTGAGGAGATGACTTTGTTTGTGGTGAAAAATCCACAAGGATTTATTCACTTGTATGGTTTAAGCTTGCTTTATTTATGGTTGATTAATTTTAAGCTTTGTTTATATGCATGTTGAGTAGATTATATGCTTATATGTTTGTTTATATGCTTATGGTAGTATGATGAATGTTGTGTAAAGTAGAATATGAGTTGTATGATGAGGAAAATTGCATGAAGGTTCCAAAGAACCTAGGGGGAGGCTCACGGTTTTGACTACTACAAAGGGAACAAGATGTTTCAAATTAATGATTAAGTATGGATTGATGATTTTAATGATGAAAATTGGATTAAAGGATTTTGATGATGAAAAATGGTTAAGTTTGATTATGGAATCTAAACCTAAATTCGGCCAACACACCAAAGTGTGGGATTTTGAACCCTAGATTATTTTACTAAGTGCGGATTTTGTTAATTAGTTAACAAGAATTGGGTTTAAGGAATTTTTAATTGAAAAAGAAAACTAGATTTAAGGATTAGAATTAAATTAGATTTATTAAAGCTATAGTATTTAATTAAATCAATGAAATTAAGTTTTTGGAAAGAACCATAGAAAATAATACGTAAATGATTCTTTTAAAAAGAAAATGAACCATATAAAATAATACGTAAAGGATTTTTGTTAAAATAAAAGTATTTTCAAGAAGGCCAAAATGCATAATTACGTAAAGAATTTTATAAATGAGTTTAGAAAGTTGAGAAAATATTTTATGTAAGTGAAAAATGCTAGAAAATCATTACATGATTTAGAAATTACTATTTTTAAGCTACATAATTAATTTAAACGTTACGCGATTAAGAAAATGATTTTAAATGGTTACGTGATTGAGAAAACGTTTAAAAATCTCTACGTGATTTAAAAACATTTAGAAATATTTACCCGATTTAAAAATGTTTGAAAATATTTATGTGGTTTAGAAAACATTTGAAAATATTTATGTGGTTTAGAAAACGTTTAAAAATATTTATATGATTTAAAAACGTTTAAAATTAATTACGCATTTGTGAAAAATGTTGAAAAATATTATGTAATTTGAAAACATAAGAAAAACGTCACGCTGTTTCAAAAATGCAATAAAATATTTACGCAATTGGGAATTACAGCAGTTGGTTGTTAAGCTATCGTGGTGGGCCCTGTTATGTTGAAAAGTGATACTGTCAAGAAATGATGCGTATTTGTGGAATATTGTAAAATAATGGTTGTATGTATTTTTGAATCATACATCATGCATGAAAAAGCATGTCAAGTAAGGCAATTGGCCTAGGAGATGGAAATTACACCTTTGTGCGGGTGAGAATTGCGTAGTTACGATCTTCAGTGATCTTGGAGACGTCGGGGTGTGGAATATCACGTGTGACCAGTAGGTAGCACCACTGCATCGTGGTATCCTTTGCAAACACATCGGTGGTCTTGACGGAGTTACTATTCTTTTCGTGATATGGTTGAGAGTGTCTTGTATTAGCCAGGTTGCGCACCATGATATGATAAATGGCACATGATTTGAGGCTAACGGTATACAGACATGTACTCTCTATCATTCTCTCCGAAATTGTGTTTAGCTCCATGGAGTAGGAATTAGGTCGTTGTACACATGCATAATGGGTCAGCATATTGGTGTGATAATTATGCCTATTTTATCTATTTTCTATGATATGATATGATATGACTGTATGAGAAATTTTGTATCTGTATCTTTTACTGTCATTTTCTATACTGCCTCATTGGTATTGATGAAAAGGGATCTCACCTCTTTATTATATTTTATTTGTGTATTATACATATTTGATGAAGACCGAGGAGGCGAGGAGGCTGATAAGTCTTTTTACTATTAGTAGCTAGTTTTTTTGTATTTATTTAGTATGGCGGCGAGGCGTCAAGTTTTAGGGTTTGTCACAGTTCAATTCCACGGTGGAATTGATGCTTGGCAAGTTAACTTAGATAGGGAAAGGTTTGTGTATACCGGGGATCTGACTCTGACTTTAAGAGGTACTAGGGATGGTACTCCTGTCATGACATAACATGTGTCTGTGCGTTTAGAGTTTTATATGCCTATACTTGAGATCTGGAGTAGGAATAATAATACTTATACTCCACACGAGGAATCCATGATGTCAACTGCCAGGACACCAACCAGGCGCGTGCTGTATCCGCCAGGTTTCTTTGATGACAACATTGAGGAGGAGGAGGAGGAGGAGGAGGAGGAGGAGGAGGAGGAGGAGGAGGAGGAGGGAGGAGGAGGATCCCAATGAGAGTCTAAACCTTTAATTTGATGGAGTACTAGTTTAGTAGTTTTATTTTGGTGTGTATTGTATATATAACTTTTGGGGGTATAATTATGTAAATTATTTGTGAACAAGGTTTGTAATATGTAATATAAGGTGTGTTAGTTTTAATTACGTTTTATGTTTAAAGTTGTTATTTATTATCTGTTATTCCGCAAAAGAAACTTTAAAATTAGTGTTTTTACAAGATTAATTCTTTTACAACTTGGGTAAGTTATATTAAGATTAATCTTAAATGTGATACCCTACGGTGAGTGTTGCACTTTACACTCTCCATGTACTTAATTGATTTAGCTTGGTCATGTTTTGTAAGTTTGAGCTCAAATTGGGTTTAATTGATCTTTCTAGCATTTTTAGGATTTTACACTATTTATGTTTTTCATTCATTTCTTAAATTCTAGATATCTAAAAATTATGTATCTTACCTTGTAGGAAAGATAAGAGAGAGCTCTACAACTTTCATGAAGAGCTCCAGAGTTGAATCATATATTTAGTGGATTGAATTGAACTTGGAAGTTAGAACACGGGTGCTGTCACTGGAACCCAAGCAATTTGCACTAATTGGTCCATAACTTGGGTTGTATGGGTCTTTTGGAGCTGAAACTAGTGTCATTGGAAAGGTTACACACAAGGCTCAAACTCTTATGAAGACCACTAATTGAAACTATAACCTTTTTATAGTGTTATATTCCTGTGAAGTCGGTTGATGAGTCTAGAGACCTATTGAGAGTGATTTGGGCAAATCCCCATATCCAATGTGCCATCCTGCCTAGTCATATGCTTCAAGTCCTTTGTTTGGCACACTAGTAATGGTTAAGAGGGTGGCCATGTCCAATTTGATCTCTTTCCCTTTAACAATGGTGATGAGAGAAGGGGGATCGGTTGTGTAGGCAGCACTAGTATAAAATCTTTGGCAAAGAGTGGGATATACCTTCTCAGAGATTGTGAAAAAAGTTATCCCACCTTAGGACCTTCATATGAGGCTTGAAATCTCTTTCTTGTTGGGCCATTTCTTCAAAAGATATAATCCTTCCAGGCACAAGCTTCTTGTGCTTGAACTAGTCATTGTACTTCTACTTTGCTTCTTTGGCATAAAAGGGCTTGAGATTGGTTTCAATAGGCTTCTCTTCTCTGTTAGACCCATCATCGTTCTTTTCCTCTTCTTCTAAGACTATGGCTTCTTCTACCTTGGCCTTCTTTTTGGGTACTGTAGACTTTACATCCCCTAACATCACTCAAAGGAACCTTTTTCACTTTGTTTGGACATTTAGGAATTCTGGTTAGCTTTCAGAAAGTTTAGAAACATCTTGGCTTTATGCATATGGTGTAGTTTCTGGTATGATTTCTGGTGTGGTTGAGGACGATGAAGTGGTGTCATTGCTGGATTCAAGTTGGACAAACTTGGATAGGTCTTTGGTCCTTTTGGCCATATGCTTGACGTGCATGATATGTAGGATTCAAATATTAAGCAATACATTTGAAAGATTATAAGTGAAGGGCAGAAGAAAAGAGTTACAGAAGAAATGAGCAAGGGGTGAGAGAGATAGTGAGAAAGATTGAGAGATTGGGAGGAAATAGTTGAAAAAAATGAAAATCCACAGTGAAATGCCCTAGCTATTTATAGACAGTAATTTCTGATCATTTGTGATCTGATTTTATCATTGAGAGCCAATTAATGGCGCTTCGTGAAGTGTGAGGACAGTTAAAAAAATAGTCATTGGATTAAGTGTCAGGAAACCCAGAATTGAAGGTGAGAAGGCTAAGTTTGAAGCTTCTCACCAACTTTCTCAAATACCTTCTTATTAAGCTTCTCACTTCCTAGATTTAGGATTTATGATTTCCAATAAGATATCACACTCTCAGCTTTTCATATCAATATATATTCATGTAATTCAAACAATAATTTAACAATATCAACTCATATAACATAATAAATGTTTAATAATTTCATCATTCAAATATCAAGATCAATCACTTGAATGGCCTAATTTTCAAACTTTCTCTGATGAAAAACAATATATCCTCAACTAAGGGTTTAGTGAAAATATCTGCTTATTGATGGTCAGTATCAACAAATTTAAGTTTAAAATCACCTTTTTGGACATTATTACAAATAAATGATGTTTTATCTCAATGCACTTTGATCTTGAGCGTTGAATAGGATTCTTGGACAAGTTAATAACACTTGTATTATCACAAAAGATGGGAATGTAATCATACCTCATTGACTAATCCTCTAATTGGTGTTTTATCTACAATAGTTAAGAACAACAACTGAATGCAGATACATACTCAACTTCTGCAGTTGAGAAAGCTATTGAGTTTTGCTTCCTATTATGCCATGGGATCAATACATCTCCTAGGAAATGACAAGCGCCACTTGTGCTCTTCCTCTCAACTTTATCTCCAGCAAAATCAGCATCACAGTACCCTACAAGATCAAAGCTAGATCTTTTCTTATACCATAAACCATAGTTAGATGTTCCAAGTAGGTACTTAACAATTCTCTTAGTAGGCTTAAGGTGAAACTCTTTAGGACATGCTTGGAATCTTACACATAACCCCACACTAAAGACAACATCAAGTCTACTTGCTGTTAAATATAGTAAGGATCTAATCATACCTCTATAGAGCTTATCACATAATGTTTTACCTTTCTCATCTTTCTCAATAATAGCAGAAGGGTGCATTGGTGTCTTTATTAGTTTAGCACCTTCCAAGTTGAACTTTATCATTAAATCTTTAGTGTATTTCTCTTGGTAGATGAAGATACCATACTTCTCTTGTTTTATTTGCAGACCAAGAAAGAAATTTAACTCTCCCATCATGCTCATTTCAAATTCACTTTTTATAAATTAGAAGAATTTTTTGCATAAGCTTTCGTTAGTAGATCCAAAAACAATGTCATCAATATATATTTATGTGTTTGCTACGCAACAATGAAGATGTATTTTGATGATAACAAACATGAGGATGATGAGAAGACCAAGTCCAAGTGTTTAAAGATTAGCTTTAGGACTTAGGATCTATCATGTATGGAGCTGTTAATTAAATATCTCAAATGATTAAAGATAACCTAAACTGAAGGTTTAAGATCAAATGTTTTAAAAGTTAAAAACAAGCATTTCAAGCTTTTTGGAAAGGATTTTGAACTGTTTTTAATCGAGGTATTCGAATACCTCAATTTGGTATTCGAATAACTGATTTGTAATCGAGATTTTCTCACAGTGCTAAAAGAGGCATTCGAATACCCCATATGGTATTCGAATAACTTAATTTCAGAATGAACCTTTTTAAATGAGGCATTCGAATACCCCATATGGTATTCGAATACCGTGTTCGAAACATACCTTGTTTTAATGAGGTATTCGAATACCCTTAACTGGTATTCGAATAACCCCAACTTAATCAGTTTTCTAAAATAGTTTTTGACAGAGGTATTCGAATACCTCCTTCAGGCATTCGAATACCCCACGAGAATCAGAGTTAAGTTTTCAAACAGCATACGAGAATCAGAAAGTTTTAAACGTTATTAATTACTCCCAACGGCCATTTTCTTCTACGAGCTCTATAAATAGAGGCCTGGGACTTCTCTGAAAAATCCCCTGAACATTGAGATCATTTTTTGCTTGCTTGAAAACGTGCTCTGCTTTATTCTCTCTTTTTCTGAACTTATAATTGATTAATTCTTGAGATATTTGAGAAACAGCTCTTTAGCACTTCAATTTGTATTTATCTACTCTTAGTGAGAGTTTCATTTCATCTCTTTATCTGTTTCTGTATATTGAGGGTGAGGTATCCCCAAGGATTGTATAAGGGTGAGGTATCCCTTTTGTTTAATTGAGGCTTGAGCACAAGGGTAGAGTTTCCCTGTGTGTGAAAAGTGCTCCGTATTGTAAAGGTTGCAAGCACCTGTTGTTTAAGCTTGTCTTGAATAGTGAAAAATCTCGAACTGTGTTTCGGGGACTGGACGTAGGCCACAAGTGGTTGGTGGTCGAACCAGGATAAATACTGTGCCTGTTTTCCTTCCCTTATTCTCTTTATTTTACGCACTTTATTTATTGATTCCTGCAATTTATTTATTAATTGTTCTTCATTTTTCTCATCTCTTCCACATTCTTTAATAATTATATTGAGCAAAGTTTATTTGTTTAAAGCTTTTGCAAAAGTTTTTGTTACTCAATTCACCCCCCCTCTTGAGTACTGGAAGCCACTTGGTAACAAGTGGTATCAGAGCTAGACTCTTGTATAAAGAGCTTAGCCGCTTCAAGAGAACATGGCTTCCTTAAATGGTTTTTCAGAGGGATCTTCCATAAACCGACCACCCTTTTTCAATGGGGATGGTTACGCATATTGGAAGGAAAGAATGAAAATCTTCATCGAAGCTATTGATCTAGATGTGTGGGATGCTGTCGAAAACGGCGCATTTATACCTACACGCGTTGTCGATGGTGTAAAAACCGAGACACCTAGAAGTGATTGGTCTGATGAGGATAAAAGAAAAGTCCAATATAATTTAAAAGCCAAAAACATCATTACCACTTTGCTTTGGGGTATGATGAGTTTTTAGAATTTCTAATTGCAAAACCGCTAAAGAAATGTGGGACACTTTACAAGTTACCCATGAGGGTACTAGTGAAGTTAAGAGGTCGAGAATCAATTCTCTAACTCGCGAATATGAACTGTTTAGAATGAACCAAGGAGAAAGCATTCAAGAAATGCAAAGAGGTTCACCCACATTGTTAATCATCTTGCATCTTTAGGAAAAAGTTTTACTAACGAAGATTTGATTAATAAAGTGTTAAGGTGTTTAAGCGAGATTTGGCAGCCCAAGGTGACAACAATTTCGAGAATCAAGGGACTTGACAACCATGTCATTAGCTACCCTTTTTGAAAAACTTCATGAGCATGAACTAGAATTGAGCGAGATTAAGTCAAAGCGAAGAAAACGATAAAAAGAAAAAGGGGATAGCGCTCAAAGCCACTTCCTCAACAATTGACAATGATGATGAAGATGAAGAAAGCTCAGAAAACATTGAGGTAAACGAAGAAAATCTTAGTCTATTAGTTAAAAAATTTGGTAAATTTCTCAAGAAAAAGGGAATGCAAAGAAGACCTCCCTTCCTCCGAAGAAGACTCATTACAAAGGCGAAGGAGCTTCATCAACTCCTACCTGCTATGAATGTGGCAAGCCTGGTCACATGAAAATGGAATGCCCAGTTTACCAAAAGAAGAAAGAGAGACTTGAGAAGAAGCCCTTCAAAGAAAGAAAAGGAAGAAAAGCCTATATAGCATGGGATGAAAACGACATGGATTCAACTGACAAATCGGATAGCGAAGAAGCTCAACTTTGTCTCATGGCCAAAGGAGAAGAAGAAGAAGAAAGCGAAAATGAGGTAAGTTCTAACTCTACTTTACTACCTTCTTATGATGAGTTACAAGATGCCTTTGAAGAACTGCATGATGAATCTTTAAAACTCACAAAACAAATTTCTTCTTCTAAGAAAAAAATCTCTTCTTTAGAAAATAAAATTATTATTTTAAATAAAGAGATTGAAGAATTAAAAATTGAAAATGAAACTTTGGGAATTCTTGATGCATGCTCATCTCATCCCTCACATGCTTCTACTTCATATTCTTGTTCTTCATGTCATACACTTGAGAAAGAAATTGAAGACTTAAAGAACACCCTTGCCAAATTCACTTCTGGGAGAGATAATCTAAATATTATATTAGGGAAACAAAGGGTTGTTTTTGAAAAAGCTGGAATTGGTTATAACCCGAAAAATCAACATAAATCTTATAAAAAAATTTTCGTTTATTCAAGTACTTCCAGCAGTCCATTTATTAAATGTTTTTACTGTGGAAAGAAAGGTCATAGTGCTTCAACATGCAATGCTAGAAAGAATGTTAACACAAAAATTGGGACAAAAATGGTTTGGGTTCCAAAGGGTACATTGCCTAAAACTGACACTCAAGGACCCAAGAAAATTTGGGTACCAAAGGTTAAAAATTAAAATTGTGTTGTAGGTGTGCTTGAAAGCCAGGAGCTCAAATTGGTATCTCGGCAAATACTGTTCCAAGCACATGACTGGAGACGACTCAAAATTCACCATGTTTATTCCCAAGAATCATGGACATGTTACTTATGGAGACAACAACAAGGGAAAAATTCTTGGAATCGGAAAAGTTGGCAAGAATCCAAATTCCTCTATTGAAAATGTGTTGCTTGTTGAAGGCTTAAAACATAACCTTCTTAGTATTAGCCAATTATGTGACAAAGGTAATAAGGTAATTTTTGATTCAAATTGTTGCATAATTGAAGATAAAAATGATAAACATGTTAAATTCATTGGTCATAGAATAAATAACATTTATATGATTAGTCTTGATGATATATCTTCAAATGATGCGAAATGCCTTTTAAGTAAGAATGATGATTCATGGTTATGGCATAGGAGAATTGCACACATTCACATGGATCACCTAAGGAAGTTGGTCTCTAAAGAGCTAGTAATTGGACTACCAAAGCTTAATTTTGTTAAAAATAAATTATGTGATGCATGTCAAAAGGGTAAACAAATAAAGGTCTCTTTTAAATCAAAAAATATAGTTTCAACTACTAGACCTTTACAACTTTTGCACATGGATTTATTTGGACCCTCTAGAACTATGAGCTTTGGTGGGAATTACTATGCTTTAGTGATTGTGGATGATTTTTCTAGGTTTACATGGACTTTATTTCTTGCAAATAAAAATGATGCATTTCTAGCATTTAAAAGACTTGTCAAAGTTATTCAAAACGAAAAAGGTTTTCAAATTTCTTCTATAAGAAGTGATCATTGTGGCGAATTTGAAAACAATGTTTTTGAAAATTATTGTGATGAACATGGCATTAATCATAATTTCTCTGCCCCTAGAACTCCACAACAAAATGGAGTTGTAGAAAGGAAAAATCGTTCTTTAGAAGAAATGGCGAGAACTATGCTTAATGAGGTCGCTTCTTCCTAAGTATTTTTGGGCGGATCTTTGTAAATACAACTTGTTATGTTATGAACAGGGCTCTTATAAGGCCTATTTTAAAGAAAACCCCATATGAATTATACAAGGGAAGAAAGCCAAATGTCGCACATTTTCATGTTTTTGGATGCAAATGTTTTGTTTTAAATAATGGAAAAGATAACTTAGGCAAGTTTGATGCTAAGTCGATGAAGGTATATTTCTTGGTTATTCAAATCATAGTAAGGCTTTTCGTATATATAATAAAAGAACTATGACTATTGAAGAATCTATACATGTTGCATTTGATGAAACTGACCCAAATGGATCGAGAAAGGATCTTGTTATTGATGATGTTGCGAAGCCTTAGCAGAAACACATTTGGATAGCAAGGAAAAGGAAATCAAGGAGCAAGAAGATAAACAAAGACAAGAGGATTCACAAGCTTTGGAACTTCCCAAAGAATGGCGTACCTCAAAATATCATCCGCTTGATCAAGTAATAGGTGATGTATCCAAAGGTGTAAGTACTCGAAACTCCATTAGAAATGCATGTAACCACTTAGCCTTTGTTTCTCAAATCGAACCTAAAGACATCAATGAAGCCTTTAATGATGAACATTGGTTTCTAGCTATGCAAGAAGAATTAAATCAATTTGAACGAAACCAAGTTTGGGAACTAGTTCCTAGGCCTAATAATCATCCTATTATCGGTACTAAATGGGTATTTAGAAACAAACTTGATGAAGCTGGCATAATAACAAGAAATAAAGCTAGACTTGTAGCAAAAGGTTATAATCAAGAAGAAGGTATAGACTATGAAGAAACCTATGCACCTGTAGCTAGATTAGAAGCTATTAGGATGTTACTTGCTTTTGCTTGCATCATGGATTTTAAATTATATCAAATGGATGTTAAAAGTGCTTTTTAAATGGCTTTATTCAAGAGGAAGTATATGTTGACCAACCTCCAGGTTTTGAAAATTATGATCTACCTAACCATGTTTTCAAATTGAAAAAGGCTTTGTATGGCTTAAAACAAGCTCCACGAGCTTGGTATGAAAGGTTAAGTAAGTTCCTTTTAGAACACGATTTTACAAGAGGTAAGGTTGACACGACTCTTTTTATTAAAAATAAAAACCATGATATACTCCTTGTACAAGTATATGTAGACGATATCATATTTGGTGCTACTAACGAAAATCTGTGCAAGGAATTTGCCAAAATCATGCAAAGCGAATTCGAAATGTCCATGATGGGAGAACTCAATTTCTTCCTTGGACTTCAAATCAAACAAACAAGGAGTGGAACGTTCATTAGCCAAACAAAGTATTGCAAAGAACTTCTCAAGAGGTTTGGAATGGACAACTCAAAGCATATGGCTACACCAATGAGTACTTCGTGTTACTTGGATAAAGACGAAGCAGGTAATTCTGTAGAAATTACTAAATATCGAGGTATGATTGGGTCTCTTCTCTATCTCACTGCTAGTAGGCCTGATATAATGTTTAGCGTATGCATGTGTGCTAGATATCAAGCTAATCCTAAAGAGTCTCATTTAAGTGCTGTAAAACGAATTATGAAATATCTAGGTGGCACTACACAAGTGGGCTTGTGGTACCCCAAAGGTGCCACTTGTAGTCTTATTGGTTATTCTGACTCCGATTTTGCTGGATGCAAATTGGATCGGAAAAGCACTAGTGGAACATGTCACCTGCTTGGCAATTCCTTAGTTTCTTGGCATAGCAAGAAACAAAATAGCGTGGCTTTATCCACCGCTGAGGCTGAATATGTGGCAGCCGGAAGTTGTTGTGCTCAAATTCTATGGATGAAGCAACAACTTCTAGACTTTGGTCTTCAGCTTAATCACATCCCTATAAGATGTGATAATACTAGTGCAATCAATCTGACAAAGAATCCCATTATGCACTCTAGGACTAAGCACATTGAGATAAGGCACCATTTCATACGAGATCATGTTCAAAAAGGTGATTGTGTATTAGAATTTGTTGAAACCAATAATCAACTTGCTGATATTTTCACAAAACCTTTACCTAAAGATTCGTTCTTTCATTTAAGAAGAGAACTTGGCATTTTGGATCAATCGTGTGTTTAATCTGTTAAATTTACTGCTTACTTATTGATTTATTAATCTTAAATTGTTACTGACTTGAGCGTTGGAGATATCCTCAATTTTGTTTTGCAGGTACTCATTTAATTGGGTAAGTTTTCTTCTTCAAAATTGCATTCTGGACGTAAGTTTTATGTTTTTCTATCTAAGTTATTCGAATACCTTCATCTGGTATTCGAATACCATCATTTTCTCGCATGCTTTCATAGTTTATTAACCAGGCGTATTCGAATACCTTAGTGGTTATTCGAATAACCTGAAGCCTCTTGCTATCGCTTTTGTTCCTGTCTCTGTGTATTCGAATACCCTAAGCAGTATTCGAATACCCTTATCTGGGCCAATCCTTTTTGGACGGTCTATTCGAATACCTACGAGGTATTCGAATACCTTCTTTCAAGAGAGCCCTGACCTTTGCGTTTCCAAACAGCAGTATTCGAATACCAATTGAGGCATTCAAATACCTTGGGTCTGAGTTTTATATAAGCCCCTTCGTTCACCCGTTCATTCATCTCATCTCCCTCCTTTTCTTCTCTCCCGTTCTTTCATCTCCCGCTCTCCTATTCGAATACCCTCTCCTTCGTCTCACCCAACCGTTACTTCCTCTCTTTTCAAACCCACTCCTCTCATCTTCAACCTTCATCCATGGCTTCCTCCTCCAAGCGTGCTCGCACAAAAACCGCGCCTTGCAACAACCCATTGGATCTGCGAAGGCTCTCCTCTCACCCAGAAACGCTTGGACGCTTCATTTCTCATTTCAGAGAACGAAACCTTGTGCAACCCAAGTATCTGGACTTGGCATTCTTTGAAAAAGAAGGTGGCTTTGATTTCCTACACCAGCTGGACATCCAGGGCGTGCTACGATTTTGTTCCTATAAGGCGGTCCTCTATCCCGATCTAGTTAAAATGTTCTACTGCAACTTGAGGATTGAAGGTCTGGAGCTTCACTCTGACGTCTGTGATCAGCACATTGTGATCACTCCTCAGGACTGGGTTCGCTTTTTTGGTTTAGAATCTGCTGGCCGTAACAACGAAGACTGTGAAGAGTTTGTCCAGCGGTTCGACAAGATTCGAGCCATTGAAGATGTCCTTAGACCTGGGTTGGCATTACCTCCGACTCAAAAGGGAGTCAAAGGGGGCATGATGAAGAGCCAGGACAGGCTCTTGCATTATGCTTATGCCCACATCTTAGCTCCTAGAGGTGGGAACTACGCCTACCTGAGTGAAGATGATGTGTTTATGCTGTGGATCCTGAAGAAAGGATACCAGATAAACTGGCCCGTATTCATTATGAAGCATATGATGAGAGCTAAGGGAAAAGAACGCTCAGAGCTACCTTATGGGGTGATCATCACTGCCTTCCTAGGCAAGTATCCGCAGATTGTGGAGACTGAGCGAAA
This sequence comes from Ormosia emarginata, assembly GCA_029884605.1. NCBI lineage: Eukaryota > Viridiplantae > Streptophyta > Magnoliopsida > Fabales > Fabaceae > Ormosia > Ormosia emarginata. The sequence goes on along the minus strand of JAQQTP010000074.1, from coordinate 25,120,634 downwards.
AACTCAGCTGACCCATCACAATGTGTTTGGCTCTTATACGCTGAACCGAATGAAGATGATAAAGACTGATGAAGGCTGGGTATTCCCAGTTGAAGTTGACGATGATGAGGACGACCCAGTTGATCCTGCCGCTGCTCCTGTGCTGCTGCTCCAGTAGCCCCTGCTGCCTCTGACACTGCTGGCCCTGCTGCCCCTGCTCCTGCTGCTGGTTCAGTCACTCTGGATCAAGTCATGGCCACTTTACAGGCCAACCGTGCTTACATGGAAGATAACCGAGCTTATTTGGAACACACCTTCTCAGTTCTGTTTGACAGACTTGATGGTGTTGAGCGTGAGCAAGCTGCTTTGCGTGCTTTGCTATCTTCACGGGGTTCTGATTCCCCTCCTCCTCCGCCAGATGCCTATTCCTAGGCTTTGTTCTTTTTGTATTAGCTGTTTACTCTTTTATTATATTATGTATATTGGCTAAATTATTAATACAATCAGTTTCTCTTTATGCTTATTGCCTCCTTTATGCATTATATTTTGTTGTATCTTTTTGATTATGCCAAAGGGGGAGAAAAATATAACTATGAGAAAAGACAGGTTTAAAATAACTATTATTGGATTCCAACATTAAGGGGGAGCTACGCCACGCACATATTAGATATAAATGTAAGCCTCTTACTTTGTGAATTCCAATTATTTCGTGTCGATGCTTTTCTCTATGATAGTTTGTCATCATCAAAAAGGGGAGAATGTGTTTGCTACGCAACAATGAAGATGTATTTTGATGATAACAAACATGAGGATGATGAGAAGACCAAGTCCAAGTGTTTAAAGATTAGCTTTAGGACTTAGGATCTATCATGTATGGAGTGTTAATTAAATATCTCAAATGATTAAAGATAACCTAAACTGAAGGTTTTAAAAGATCAAATGTTTTAAAAGTTAAAAGCAAGCATTTCGAAGCTTTTTGGAAAGGATTTTGAACTGTTTTTAACTGAGGTATTCAAATACCTCAATTTGGTATTCGAATAACTTTGATTCGTAGAATCGAGATTTTCTCACAGTGCCAAAACAGAGGCATTCGAATACCCCATATGGTATTCGAATAACTTAATTTCAGAATGAACCTTTTTAAATGAGGCATTCGAATACCCCATATGGTATTCGAATACCGTGTTTTCGAAACATACCTTGTTTTAATGAGGTATTCGAATACCCTTAACTGGTATTCGAATAACCCCAACTTAATCAGTTTTCTGAAATAGTTTTTGACAGAGGTATTCGAATACCTCCTTCAGGCATTCGAATACCCCACGAGAATCAGAGTTAAGTTTTCAAACAGCATACGAGAATCAGAAAGTTTTAAACGTTATTAATTACTCCCAACGGCCATTTTCTTCTACGAGCTCTATAAATAGAGGCCTGGGACTTCTCTGAAAAATCCCCTGAACATTGAGATCATTTTTTGCTTGCTTGAAAACGTGCTCGCTTTATTCTCTCTTTTTCTCGAACTTATAATTGATTAATTCTTGAGATATTTGAGAAACAAATTTCTTTAGCACTTCAATTTGTATTTATCTACTCTTAGTGAGAGTTTCATTTCATCTCTTTATCTGTTTCTCGTATATTGAGGGTGAGGTATCCCCAAGGATTGTATAAGGGTGAGGTATCCCTTTTGTTTAATTGAGGCTTGAGCACAAGGGTAGAGTTTCCCTGTGTGTGAAAAGTGCTCCGTATTGTAAAGGTTGCAAGCACCTGTTGTTTAAGCTTGTCTTGAATAGTGAAAAATCTCGAACTGTGTTTCGGGGACTGGACGTAGGCCACAAGTGGTTGGTGGTCGAACCAAGGTAAATACTGTGCTTGTTTTCCTTCCCTTATTCTCTTTATTTTACGCACTTTATTTATTGATTCCTGCAATTTATTTATTAATTGTTCTTCATTTTTCTCATCTCTTCCACATTCTTTAATAATTATATTGAGCAAAGTTTATTTGTTTAAAGCTTTTGCAAAAGTTTTTGTTACTCAATTCACCCCTCCTCTTGAGTACTGGAAGCCACTTGGTAACAATTTAGACAATCAAGGTCATTCTTTAAATGTTTTCTAAATAAAACTATGTTCACCTTTCCTCCTGTGAAACTATTTTCTAGCAGAAAATTGTTGAGTATCTCATACCAAGCTCTTGGAGCTTGCTTTAAGCTGTAAAGGACTTTAGAGAGTTTATAGAAATATTCAAGATATTTGATATCCTCAAAGCCAGAAGGTTGGAGGACATACACTTCCTCATTTTTGAAACCATATAAGAAAACACTCTTAACATCCATTTGAAATAATTTAAAACCTTTATAAGCAGCACATGCAAGGAGTATTCTTATGGCTTCTAGTCTAGCTATAGGGGCAAATGTTTCATCATGATCAATTGTACCCTTGTGCTACTAACTTGGCTTTTTTTCTCACCATTTTCCCACTTTCATCCAATTTGTTCTTGAAGACCCACTTAGTGCTAATTAGTGAATGATTCTTGGGTGCAGGCACAAGAGTCCATGCATTGTTCCTTTCAAACTGGTTGAGCTCTTCTTGCATTGTTTTTATACATGAATCTTCTTGGAAAGCTTCATCAACATTCTTTAGCTCTATTTATGAGAGAAGTGAAAGCTAGTTTGAGTGAGATTCTCTTTTGAATGATGATCTTGTTCTCACACCAGTAGGGATTTCACCAATTATCAGTTCCTTTGGGTAAGAAGAATGGATTCTCCAATATTTTGGTAGGTGAGAAGGTTGGTTAGAAGGTTCATAAGGAGGTTTTTGAACCTTTTCAGCTTCTGCTTCAAGTTTCTCATCTTTAGTCTCAACCTTCTCATCTCTGATTTGATCTTTCTTCTTGCTTCTTATGGTTCCATCCTTTTTTCTTGTTATCTTCTTTTTTTTTTTTTTGAGTGAGAGTATTTCTATTTCATCATCTAGGTCTATAAGCCTTCTCATCTCATTGAGAAAGTTAGTTTCATTAAAAACAACAAGTAACTTTCTTCAACAATTAATGTTCTGAGATTATAAACTCTATAGGCTTTTGAGGTGAGAAAGTAACCAAGAAAGATGCCTTTATCAGGTTTAGAGTCAAACTTTCCTAACAGATCTTTGTTATTCAACACAAAGCATTCACAACCAAAAGCATGAAAATATGATATATTGGGTTTCCTTCATTTCCATAATTCATATGGTGTCTTCTTTAATATTGGCTTTATTGAAACTCTATTTAAAACATAGCATGAAGTATTAACTACCTCAACCCAAAAATATTTTGGTAACTTAGTTTCATATAAGAGAGTTCTTGGCATTTCTTATAGAGTCATATTTTTTCTTTCCACAACTTCATTTTGCTGTTTAGTTCTTGGATAAGAGAAATTATGGACAATTCCATTTTCATCACAAAAGATTTTAAAAGAGGCATTCTAAAACTCTCATCCATGATCACTTCTAATGACAGTTACAAAAACCTTTTTCATTTTGAACTTGTTTACAGAAGGTTCTAAAGGCCTCAAAAGAATCATCCTTGTGTTGAAGGAAGAGTACCCATGTAAATATTGAGAAATCATCAACTATGACAAATTCATATCTCTTTCCTCCTGAACATGTAGTTCTAGTGGGACCAAAGAGATCAATATGTAAAAGCTTCAGAGGTCTATGAGTTGTCACCACATTCTTAGGTTGAAAACTTGACTTTGTTTGCTTGCCTCTTTAGCATGCATCACATACCATATCTTTGTCAATTTTGATTTTTGACAAACCATTCACAAGGTCTTGTTTCAGTAATTTTGAAATTGTTTTCATACTAATGTGACCAACCTTCTTATGCCATAACCACTTTTCAAAACTCATAGACATATTTATTTTACATTTTGATTGCTAAATGTAACATCATAATGCTAGTACTAATAACGTATCTGAAATTACATATTAGTAACGGAAATTAAGCATGTCACTTATATAAAGTATAATAAAATTTGAAATTACATATAAGAGATATATAAAAATATGAGCCTATTGTGGTTGGAATTATACATATAACATACAAGACATTATATAAATAATATACATCAATGTACAAAATTACATAATATGTCTCTAAGTCTCTATAAATACATCCAGAATTACAAAACTACTAAACTAAATGACTTGCAATGCTCTTTGTCTTCATGTACCATCTTCTGTCACCTGATACACTTCCTGCAAATATTATGAAAAATAATAAAACAAGGGTGAGATTTCTAACAATTTTCAATAGTACTAATTTAAAAATACATGTCATCATAATACTTCCACCTGTTTCGGAGAAAAACCTTTTCTTTTAAAAAATGAATTTACAAATATATATATATATATATATATATATATATATATATATATATATATATATATATATATATATATATATATATATATATATATATATATATATATATATATTAGAAAGATGGAAAACTTCCAAATCTGGTCCTTTCTCTTCTCGAAACAGAGGTTCGATTATTATCCTTTATAAAAATCATTTGCACTATACAATATATCATAAATTATCAAATCTAGTCTTTACCAAAATTAATTCAACTATCAATACTAGTCATTTATAATAATCATCATATATATTCATTCTGCATAACAAAACATAAAATAACCAAATCAAATCAAATTTCATATTTCATCATATATTACAAATATTCACTCGTCATTTTTCAACATTCTTCAAAATATCTCATTATATCTCATCATTCATTATATCTTTTTTTATCATTCTTCAAGTACCTTAAGTCATCATATCTCGTTCTTTGACAATTCTTATCATTATTCAAAAGATATGGAGGAGATATCCATCCTCACAATATCATTCCATTCACATTCTCTTGGTAGTAGCTTGCTTTTAGGTTGGTGTACTTCAACCTATTCATGACCATTCGCTAGTCACACAAGACTACTCCGTGAAATGTTAACTTCAATTACAAATTCTTCTCAGTGCTCATTATCTAGTGCTAATTCCCATAGAACCAAGTCACCTCACATAACCTGAATTCTAACTTGGTAATAGTCTGCTTTCAGGTCGGCACATTCCAACCTATTTATGAAATTGCTATATATGTCACACAAAACTATTTTGAGTATCCTATTTGTGACACTGTTATGTATGTCACACTCTTGGTAATAGTATGCTTTCAGGTCAGCACACTCCAACCTATTTATGACGATTCACTTGTCACATAGATCTATTCCAAATATCATTACATATATGAGGAAAACTGGGGCAAATGAGGAAAGTGATGAGGAATTTTAAGAATATAGGTTCCCCTTCCTCATGGAGGTTCATCTCTATAATTCTAATAGAACTCTAGATACCCTTCCCTCACAGAGGATACACTCCTGAATTCACTAGTGCCCAATATATTCAAAGATGGCAAAATGTCAAATCTATTCAAATACCAGAGGATACTCATATAGTGGGAATAGCACACCAGGATAAAATACAATTTTCCATATTCTTATACTCAAAACAAATACAATTAAAATACAAATTTCTATGAGCACTGATTATCCAATATCACATTCTAGCTCAACCTTTAGAATCAAGGGAGCAATTCTTATATTTATATCAAATAGCTCAAATTTGCATTCAAAGGAGCAATATAATCTCAAATACACAATAAGTATTCAACATTATTTCATTCTTCATAATGCTAAAATTATCCAATTATTTTATTTTTTGAAGTAGCACTTGGCCTACATGGCCAATTCAAGAACTATATGGTCACTTCAAAAATTCATCTTACTAGAATTCCTCTATAACTCATAATGTAACATCCCGGGACTACCTGCAGGATTGACGAGTGTCTCCACAAACCAACACGGGTCTTTTCAACGTGTTTTTTCTCACTCACACGCATCCTAGGAAACTTCCCAAGAGGTCACCCATCCCACAATTGCTCTAGGTCAAACACGCTTAACCATGGAGTTCTTATGTTCTAGGCTCCCGAAAAGAAATTGTAACTTATTGATATGGTTACGCCTAATCAATTCCTTTAAGCCATCCTCAACTATGCAGTCTCATACCTGCACAGTCTTTGAATTCCTCTCATTCTGGTGCGTATTCAGTTCATTCATGGGACCCTTTGCCTAGAAGCATGCCGGGAGCCGCTCCTTGTACGTGCTTCTCATGCACCGGCGTCCACTCCCCGCCCTCATCAACCCCGGGACACCACATGAATATATTATAAAACATCCAGTGACCTGTGGGCCCATAACCCACAGGTCACTGGATCGAAACTAGTCTCTGATACCATCTGTAACATCTTGGGACTGCCTGCAAGATTAACAAGTGTCTCCACAAACCAACACGAGTCTTTTCAGCGTGCTTTGTCCTCACTCACACGCATCCTAGGAAACTTCCCAGGAGGTCACCCATCCCACAATTGCTCCAGGTCAAGCACGCTTAAGCATGGAGTTCTTATGTTCTAGGCTCCCAAAAAGAAGTTGCAACTTGTTGATATGGTTACGCCTAATCAATTCCTTTAAGCCATCCTCAACTATGCAGTCCCATACCTGCACAGTCTCTGAATCTCTCTCATTCCGGTGCGTATTCAGTTTATTCATGGGACCCTTCGCCTAGAAGCATGCCAGGAGTCACTCCTTGTATGTGCTTCTCATGCACTGGCGTCCACTCCCTGCCCTCATCAACCCCGGGACACCACACATAACACATCACTTAATCAATACCAAGCTCAAAGGATCAAGAACATAACACTACTTCAAGTACCAAAAGATTTGGTATATGTTATGGTCAAGATCCACATCAAGATTATATTTACTCACTTATCAAATTACTCATCATTTTCTTATTCAACTTGATTAACAAATGCAAGGTTTAATAAAAACCCTCTTATCTAAGGTTTAGCCGTGACTTTCATAATTCAAAAACAACTTAACTCTCATTTTTCATGCATAATCAACCTCACAAAATCACCTTAAATAAAAGGGACATGATGACAACATAGACAAAGTAATGTTCTTCCTCAAACCCACTATTTGACCATGGCATATACAACCATGTACATATCAAGTTTTTCTCATTTTCTCATCATAAACAACTTCACAATTTCAATTCAAAAATTAATAGAAAAGGAAGAACAATTTAAAGTTTCTAAACAAGGTTTAGCCGTGTATACAACGTCACCAAAATACAACCAACATCATAAAATTTCACTCAATAATTTAATAAGAAGTAGAATTAGATGAAAATAAAGTATTAAACACAATATAACAATATTTTTCCCTCTTATATCTAAGTATGGCCAAGACCCTTAAGGGATTCAAAATCCATAAGTTTCATTTTTTATCAATCATAAACTCAATCCAACACTCAATACAAAAGAAACACAATTGAAGCATAGAACTCTATTTTTCTACTTAACATTACCATGAATCATGTCTCTAAAAGTACAACCATTAATAATAGAATTTTCATTCCAAAGTCCATCAAAGATTAGCAGCAAAACAAGGCAACAAAGCAGCAAATTGAAACAAAGATCCCCTACCTATCCTCCTAGCACTTCTAGCTTATTTCCTTGCCTTGGTTCTAGAATTTCTTCACTTTCTAGCTTCCTTTTTCTTCTTCCCTTTTTCATCCCCTATTTTGTGGCTCAGTTTTACGTATAAAATTGGAGAGAAAAGTGAAGAGAATTGAAGAACAATGTAGAAGAGTGCGGTGGAAATCATAAAAGATTACTTAAAAATTTAGGCTGTAACTTTTGGATCTATTACGTACATTTTAATCTTTCAAAATTGAGTTTTCAAGTTATCATAAGTGTTATGGAAAATTTTAGAACTCATCTTAGTTCTTAGATTAATTTTTTCATAACTTTTCATGTACTGCAATTTATTAGTTAAGCTTCCCAAATTGAATTAAATCGAGGGATTAAGTAATAAGCATTCTGAGACTTTTCTTAGTTGACATTTTACACCAAAATATTCTCCATGTCTTACTTGTCATCTCCATGAAATTTCATAATTTTCGAAGATACTTAACTATTCCATTATTGTTCCCTTAATTTCTCTTCAATATCATTAAAAATATCAAACTTGCTTTGTTACTTCTCCAAAATTTTCTACAATTCTTATCAATGGTCCTTAGCTAGGAAATAAATTTTTCATATTTATTTCCATCATATCAGCTGATTCAGTAGATACCTTAATTATTTTCTTATATTCAAAGTTACCGAATTACGCTCAAACTAGTTCAGAAAATTACCCGAATTAACTAATAACTCTTACCAGTATTACAGAGATACTATAATCCTGATTAGGATCATTAGATTAGGGAGGATGTTACACTAAGGTCCTCTAGTTGTATGCTATAGACATTTTTGTCTCTGTTTCCAGAAAAGAGGACTTTGCCACTATTGGCTTCTCTTACTATACACTTAGTTAGTTCAAACACAACTTCACAACCATTGTTACAAATTTGACTTATACTGGGAAGGTTATGCTCCAACCCTCTCATGTAGTATACATTATCAATAGTAGTGAAGTTCATCTTACCAACTTTACTTATTTCCTTTATTTTTGCTTTGCTTTTGTCTCCAAAGGTCACTTCACCACCTTCTTTGTCCTTGTATGACAGGAACTTGCTTTTGTCCCTAGTTATGCGCATGTAACTCCCACTGTCCAAGTACCATTTGTCCTTCTTTTTCTTTGAGACTAGACAAACATCTTCATCATTATCTTGATCTCTGACAACTAGGCATGGATTTACTACTTCCTCTTGCTTTTCTTCACTTGATTATTCATCAAGGTCCTCCCAAGTTGCCATTATTCCCTTCTTCTTTGAGAACTTATTATGTGATTTCTTTAACAAAAGGCACTCTGATCTAATGTGACCAAGTTTCTTATATTCAAAACAGGTCAGTTGTCCTTCATTGAAGTTTACTGATTCTCCCTTCTGAGAACCTCCTTTTAGTTGAAATCCTTTTCCTTTCCTTCCTCTTCTTCTCCACATCTTGTGGATCTTCTTAGATATGAAAGATAACTCATCTTTATCAGATGCCTCATCTTCATTATCTTCACTTTCATCATCATAGTCTACTTTTGAAGTAAGTGAGCTTTGAGAGGATTGGTAAGAAGGTTGCTTTGCAGACTTGTGAGTAGATTTGAGAGCAATGCTTTTTCATTTTTTGGCCACATCTTTTCCCATCTCAGCAAGCTCTTGCTCATGTCTTTGAGAGACCCCAAAAGCTCATCTAATCTCAAAGTGAACAAGTCCTTATTGATGTGGATTAAAGGATGCAAACCCAAGTGTAGGATATCTCAAGTAATAAATTTCTCGGGAGTCCGAGGCTGATCCACAAGGAATTGATGGAAAAAAATTCATTGAGGTAAGGAAAGACTTTGTCACAAAAATAAAGATGATAAGACTTGTTCACAATTAAATTAAAGAACTTGTTTGGGTTAGGAGATCCACTTTTGGTAATAAATTAAGGAAAAAATTAATTCTTTTTATAACTCAATTGAAATCCACGCACAACGGAGGTTCCAATCAGAAAATAAAACATTCAAAGTCCATTTAGAATTATATATGTAGTTATATTATGGTTCCTTTAGTTATCTACCAACACTTGTAAATGGGTTCAAGCATTCATTGTGCCAAACCACTTGTCTACAATGAATCAAGAACTCCACTTTACAAGGAGGGTGTCTAAATTGATTGGAAACAAAATACAACACATATAATGATTACTTGATAATATATCATTTAAGCACAAAAAAGAAATTAATCTAACCATATTTTTATTACCCAAAGCTTCACCCCTTCACCCAAGCAAGATGAAGATTAGTTACCCATGAGTAAGAAGAAGAAGAAGAAGAAGAAGAAGAAGAAGAAGAAGAAGAAGAAGAAGAAGAAGAAGAAGAAGAAGAAGAAGAAGAAGAAGAAGAAGAAGAAGAAGAAGATCATAACTTCTATTTATAACAAAATGAAAATAACATAATAACATGATCTTGTTCTCCAACCAAGATTACACAAATGATCTACCTATGGCCCCTTTTATAGAGGATTAGGGATACAAAATGATAATGGAATTGATTAATGAGTGAGTGGATGAGTGGAAAATGCCAAAGAACTTTTGTGAGTGGAAAATTATTGAAATTTCTCGTCTCTGAAATCATTCAGTGATGAACTCATGGATAACATCAGAAACAAGCAAAGTGGTCTTCATTAAAGTTCTAGAAAATTGTCTCAATTTTACAATGCCACCAGAATCATCCAAAAATTCATCCTATAACCCAAGATATGACTCAATTACTACAAACTGCTCAGGCCCAGTTTTAGCATCTCTATTTTGACTTCCAGACCCAATATAACCTCTAAGCTGTCTGAATGAGCTCCTATGTTCTCATGAAAGTTGTAGATATGGGTCTCAACTTTCATATGCCAAATTTTCAGCCTATTTTAGTTCCTTCAACTCAAATTATACAATGATTACTGCACATTATTTGGGTTCCAGTCACAAAACTTGTGTTCTAACTTCCAAGCCCAATTAGCTCCACTAGATGTCTGATTTTTCCCTATAGCTCTCATGAAAGTTGTAGAGCTCTCTCTTATCTTTCATACAAGATAAGATATATAATTATAAGACATCTAGAACTCAAGATATGGCCACAATACAGAAATAGTGTAAGACTAAAATAATGCTGGCAAAAATCAACTAAGTTCAATTTGAGTCCAAACTTACTAAACATAACCAAGCTTACTCAATTATGTACATGGAGAGCGTAAATGACTAAAAATGAGGGTTTATTAATGTATAAAATATGTAATTATCAAATTCTCCCACACTTAGCTTTTTGCATTCCTGGGTAAAACACATAAGACCAAAGCTAGGAAACAAAGAAAAACGACATAGACTCAAAAACTAAAAATTCTAAAAGACTCGATGAAACAAGAAGAGCAACTAGAAATTCAAGGGTTCAAAGCATTAATGAGGTAACATTTCTTCACATCTCAAACCAACAAGTAAGGAAACTTCAGTTGAAAAGAATGAATCAAGAATGATAGATCCTCACAGAATTCACTCTTAATTCCCCAAGTGTTTAAAAGGTAAGTATTTCACTCTATTCAACCCATGGAAAATTGCACTACCATAAGCTTGCTTATCTTCTACTTCTCCACTACTCAGAACACATGCACACAAAAATCAAGAGGACTTTATTCAAGGTTGTAATGGGGCTATGGTAAAGGAGATGAGATAATATGGATATGAGAAGATAAATACCAAAGAGAATAAAAGAGCATTATGGTACAGTTAGAGTGGAGAATATGTTTGAGAACATTCATCATAAAGGACAATGACCAATATTTGACTAATATTTCGTTGAAGATCAATTCCAAATTGGTGAGTTGAATTCATTGTTAGGCCTGAACCTTCTCCTTCTCTTCCTATTGTTTCCAAGCATCCATCTTTATTCTAGGTATGGATATGTCACATAGTGTATCAAGGGACTCTAATAATCCTTTGCTTGTAGCGGTGGTAAGCTCTTTCTTCTTTTTTTTTTTATCATTTTGCACACACACCCCCACACTTATTTAAGAACAAGGCCAATGTTCTCTTATTCCTTAAGGTTGGGTAAAAATATGTTCTTTTTTTAAAGGCATGTAATGAGCTAAAAATAAGGAATGGTCAAATAAACTCAAAGGGGTTTCACAAGGGAAAATATACAAAGATGGCTATTTGGTCAAAGTAACTATTTCAAAATGCCTCAATCATATTTATGTATGCATGTGAAAATGTAGCCTAAAAAAGAATCAAAGCAAGTTCTAGAGTAACAATTCCATGAGTGAAAAAAATCACACAAGAAAGAAGAGAATGATACAGATATTCAATCCATTCATCAATAGGCTCAAAATCTCACAAGGCATATTTCTGTCATTCTTAATCCACTATATCAACATTCATATCCAAGCTTGTGATTATTAATAAAGAAGATAATTTATGCTAAGATCCAAGAATCCATTTGCTACTTCTACACAAAATAATTATTTTCCCAATTAAGATACGTCTCAAGAGTAAAATTACTCTTTACTCTGCCATCCTTAATTGATTTAGTAAGTTGCTGACAATCATATCATACTTCCCGAAAATTTTTTTGGGTCAACTATCCTTCCCCCCAACCAGATCACAACATTGTCCTCAATGTTAAAATATCGATGAGTAAAGGATAGAAGATATTACATGTTGTGGCAATTATTGAAAAGAAAAACTTGATACAAATTTAAACAGAAACAAAGTACGATGAATGAAACCAAAAGTAAAGGAAGGTCATAGATGAAATGTTAGATCAAACTTGCATTTCAAGTTGCTTCCATCATTGCTTCCTTCTGACTAATCCTTTTTTTTATATTTTTTTTTAGTTTTTTTTGTTTTGAACTTTAAGAAAACCATTAGAGTAAAGAAGTCTAGAAACCCCTGAAGGACCTGGTCAAAGGATCGTCTATCGAAAACCAAAATACAATAAAATTATACAAAGATAAAAGAAATATAATAGCAAATGATGGCATACATTTATGTATAATTTTCATGGCGTATCTTTATACTGCGTGTCCCCAGTGCAGTAGACACTCACGTCTGTTTATTCAAAGAAAAGATAAAGAAGAAACTATTATGGGTTTCCATCCTGGGTCTGGAACCTAGAGAGCTCACACTTGGGCTCGTAACATCAACAAAGATACTAAAATCTGAAACCTGTAATGTCTAAGATCCAGAACGTCCCATCCAGGGAGCTGTAAGCCCCTTCTAATAAAAGAGAGGATCAAGCTCAGATGCCTCATACGCTTTGGCAGCTGCGAGTTACTTCTCACTAATAACCAGAGTGGGACGCTTCTGCCTGTCCATTAACTCCACAGTGCCTAAATGGTAAACATTGGGTTATGGAGTGCGACTCTCTACAGAGTATGGTACACAAACCTTTTTTAAGGACCAGCATGCAAAGGTCCACTCGAGTCAATGACGGGTCAGCCAAAGGTTAGGGCTCCATAACTAATTAAAGTCATGGTACTCCTTCTGAATCGCCCTTGTTCAAAAAAAATTATTTTTCTTTTCTTTAAAAGAAGAACATGAAGAAGAAGAAGATAATATGTATAGGTTGTTGTAGATATGGCTCACATTTGCCTTTGGTTTAACGTCCAGTAACGGCTTAAATACCTTCTATGAGTCGAGGATAAGCTTCTCATCTAATTTTCTTATAAATTAGCAAATAAAGTCTTTTAGAGTCAAATTCCCAAGACTGTAACGTTTTTCTTCATCCTTGATGAGATTCCACAAATTAAGAAGTTCACGATGCACAAATCCACAAGAATACGTCTCAACAGTCAATAAGATATCATCTAATGACTCCTTACTCAGTCCATTCTTAATGAAAAATATTTTATCTTCTCTGTTTATGGAAATCATCCCTAAAGAACGACATCACTTATTACAATTCCATCGTGTACATTTGTGACAGACTTATAACCTTTTTACTCTTCTCCTTTTAGAATACAAACTTCTACCAAAACCTGACATGTATGAGTCAAATGAGATTGAAGACTCACCTGTTAGACGGACATTTGCTTCAATTATCCAGTGTACATCTTCCGGCATACCCTTGTACATTAACAATCTCAATCTTTCACATCTAACTTTGTAGATTTTTGTCATAACATTTTAAGGGAGGGAAGAAAAATGTTTTCATAAATTTGAGAGAATGACATCCATTTTAAAGGAGATGGATTCAGTTATAATGGGAAATTGAAAAACAAACTGACTTAAGAGTCACGGAGTACCGTTATTCGCCATTTAACCGGGAACACAAAGAACTGTAAAACAAAATAAAGCCACAAAATTAGAGTAAATTTTTCTCATAACAAGGATCAGAAAGAGAAATGAATTCTACCTCAGAGCAGCTTGATTTTCCAGAAATTGTTTGAGTCTTTGTCCATTGACTTAAAACACATTACCATTTCTATGATTCTCAATGTCTATGGCCCCATGAGGATACACATGTTTGACAACAAAAGGACCACTCCACCTAGATCTCAATTTTCTAGGAAATAGGTGCAGACAAGAATTATAAAGCAGACCTTTTTGACTAATCTCAAAAGATTTTCTCATAATTGACTTGTCATGAAAAGCTTTTGTTCTGACTTTATAAATCTTTGAGTTTTCATATGCATCATTTCTCAATTCCTCAAGTTCATTTAATTACAATTTGCGTATCTTGCAAGCATCATCAAGGTTTAGGTTAAAAGTTTTAATGGCCCAAAAAGCTTTATGTTCCAATTCTATAGGCAAGTGACAAGATTTTCCATAGACTAACCAATAGGGTGACATGCCCAAGGATGTTTTGAAAGCAGTACGGTAAGACCAAAGTGTATCATTTAGTCTTAAAGACCAATCTTTACGATTTGGGTTAACCGCTTTTTCCAAAATTTGTTTAATCTCTCTATTTGCCAATTCAACTTGTCCATTTGTCGGAGAGTGATAAGGGGCAGTAATCTTGTGTGTAATACTATATTTCTTCATTAAAGATTCAAATGATTTATTGCAAAATGTGTTCTCCCATCACTGATGATAGCTTGAGGAATTCCAAATCAACACAATACATTTTCTTTTAAAAATTTGAGAACAGTTTTATGATTATTGTGTCAGCATGGAATCGCTTCAATCCATTTTGAGACATAATATACTGCAACCAAAATATACACAAATCCAAATGAGGATGGAAATGGACCCATGAAATCAATTCTCCAATAATAAAAAATTTCAATAACAAAGATGGGGTTCAAAGGCATCATGTTTCTTTTTGAAATGGAGCCCAATTTCTAATAGTTTTCACAACTTTTGTAAAAAGTATAACAGTCATTAAATAAAGTGGGCCAATAAAATTCACACTGTAAGATTTTTGCAGTTGTTTTCTTTGAAGAAAAGGGACCTCCACATACTTCTGAGTGACAAAATTTAATAATACTACCTACCTCACTATCGAGCACATATCTCCAAAAGATTTGGTCAGGACAATATTTGAACAAGTATGGGTCATCCCAATAAAAAAAATTCACCTCTATCAAAAATTTCCTTCTATCTAGGTGCGTCCATTGAGGCGGTATCTTTCTTGTTACAAGAAAGTTGACTATGTTAGCAAATCAAGGCATGAAATTGACAAAAAATAAAATTCATCGGGAGAAGAATCATTAATGGGGGTGTTATCAAAAGGTGATCATATTGTAAATCTGAACAAATGATCAGTGACAACATTTTTGACTCATTTCTTATCTTTTATTGTGATGTTGAATTCTTGAAGCAACAAGATCCACCATATCAATCTTAGTTTGGCATCCTGCTTAAACATCAAATATCTAATAGCAGCATGATCTGTGAAAATCACAATAGCAAAACCAATTAAATAAGATCAAAATTTGTCCAGTGCAAATATTACAGCAAGTAGTTTTTTTTTTCAGTAGTGGTGTAATTCATTTGTGCACTATTTAAAGTTCTACTTGCGTATCAAATCATATGAGGCTTACCTTCCTTTCTTTGGCCTAAAATAGTGCCCACAACAAAATCACTAGCATCACACATCAACTCAAAAGGTAAAGACCAGTCAGGAGATTGCATGATATGAGCAGATGTCAAACGACCAATTAATTTTTCAAAAGATTTTTTACATTCTTAAGTCCAATCAAATGGTGCATCTTTCAACAGAAGATTACATAATGGTCTAGATATGGCACTAAAGTCCTTAATGAATTTTCTGTAAAATCCTGTATGTCCTAAAAAGGAACGAACTTATCTGACTGCTTTTGAGGAAGGCAAATGGGCAATTAATTCAACTTTGGCCTTATCAATTTCAATTCTTTTATAAGATATCACATGACCTTACAATATTCCTGAGGTAACCATGTAATGACATTTTTCCCAGTTTAGCACAAATCTTTTTTTTCGCATCTTTTAAGAACTTTTTCCAAATTATCAAGACAATTTTCAAAAGAATTTCCAAAAATTGTCAGATCATCCTTGAAAACCTCTAAATAATGCTCAATCATGTCGCTAAAAATACTTAGCATGCATCTTTGGAATGTTGCTGGAGCATTACAAAGGCCAAAATGCATTCTTCTATATGCAAAATTACCAAATGGACATGTAAAAGTGGTCTTTTCTTGATCCTCCAATGCAATTGATATTTGATTATAACTCGAATAACCATCAAGAAAATAGAAGTATAGATGTCCTGCTACCCTTTCTAGAATTTGATCAAGAAATGGCAAGGAAAAATGATCTTTCCTAGTAGCAGCATTTAATTTTCTAAAATCAATACACATACGCCAACTGGATGAGACTCGCATAGGTATTATTCACCTTTATCATTTTCAACCATTGTTATTCCAGATTTCTTTGGCACAACTTATGTAGGGCTTACCCATTGACTATCAGAGATAGGATAGATAATTCTAACATCAAGTAATTTAAGAACTTCAGCTCTATCTACCTCTTTTATGTGTGGATTTAAATTTTTTGGGGTTGTTGAGATGTTTTAGTATTATCCTCTAAATGTATTCTATGTGTACAAATTAATGGATTAATGACTTTTATATCCTTTAATGTCCATCCAATTGTACTTGTATGCCTTTTAAGCACTTCTATTAACATATCTTCTTGTTCTTCAGTAAGGGATGAGGAAATTACCACTGAAAAGCTTTGCTCTTTTTCCAAAAATGTATACTTCAATCCAGCAGGTAATGGCTTTAGTTCCGGTGTGGGTACTTCTTCATGGGCATTATCATTTATGGGTTTTAACTCTTCAAATCTTGGCTTCCATCTCTTGTACTCCATTACCTGTATACAATCAAGTAAAGAGCATATTTTAGAGATATCATCTTCTAATTGTATGCCTGAATCAAATGAATTGACTAAACAAATTTTTAATGGGTCAAAAGAACTCCTTGTTTGAAGATGATCATCTACGATGACTTCAATTCTTTCAACTTCCTTGTAACATCCCGAAAAATACATATTTGATTATAAATCCTCATTTTATAATATTCTTGATTTTTAGGAATTTTTCTGGAATTTTTCGGAGACGACGAATATTTTAATATATTCCTCGTTTTGCGTGTCTTGTGAGCAAAGCTGGGAAAACGCGATGTTTTCTCTGCGAACTTGGAACTATGGATAAGTCGACGGGGATCTTACTAAACCCGAGGCTTGACACAAGTTCGAGGTTTCGCGATTTTTTTTTTTCGAGAAATCTTAACGTATAAAGTAAATTCATACAATGAAGAATTTATCTGTCAGTTTGTTAATGCTTGACTCCTCCAACAATAACTATTGTCCAACAAATAATAATATGAAATAAAAATCTTATCACATTATTCAAAGAATTTCCTTGTGGTAAACCTTTTTTTAGCCTTATTGTCTAAATAAAATTCTAGTTAATTTAAAAAAACAGCCTATTTTAGGAAGCTTCCATGAAGTTTCCTATTTAGCACATTTCTCACTCCCTTCTCTACTCTTCTCTACGGCGAAGCCATTTGGAAGGGGGATATTAGCTTGCATTAAATCATTTTACTCACATTCTCCATTTCTCTCTTCATTCACGTTCTCCTTCTTTCATTTTCTTCTTCTTCTTTCTCCTCTTCTACGACACACCCACACACATTGGAGTTTATCTCCATCATTCACTAAATCCATCACATTCCAACTCTCCTACTCCATTCCAGGTCCCCTCATGCTGCTATCTTTTGGGTTCTTCTTCTTCTTCCATTTTTCTTCCACCATTGAAGCCAAAGCTTAGAGCTTTAAGGTAAAGCTCTTAACTTTCTTCCATTATTCTTGCTATTTTCGTTTCTCTTAGTCACCTTGGTGGCCAAGAACCTATTTTTCATGGTTTGAGTGAACATTGTGGTGATCACTCACATTTGTGTTTTTCTTGAAGGGGGAAAACGAAAATTAGGGCAAGAAGGTGTAGCACCATTGTGTTGCCTTCCAAATAGGTAAGAGGAAGATGATCCTCCTCAACCAATCTTGGTGGTGAGGGAATGTCTTGTGTGTTGTTGAAAATGAGGGAATCCATGTTGGATCACTCTTCTATTGCATGTTGTTATTTCTATGATTTGTAGATGTTTGATTTGTATGATTATATGGATTTTTGCAATGTGCGTTTGTTAGCAAAAGAAATATGTTTTGAATTGGTAAAGGTGTACCCTTTTGAAATTTGAGGGCCACGGTTACAGAAGAGGATTCTGCAGAATCCTTGATTTTGCACTAGCGCTCGGGCGGCGTGCGTAGGGCGCCAGGCGCTCTATGCCCGAGAATTTTCCCTGTAACACGGTTTGGACAGGCGCTCGGGCGTTTCGTGTTGGGCGCCCGGCGCTCCGCCGGCGCTCGGGCGTTACGAAAATGGCGCCTAGGCGCTCATGACATAAATGACCGGGAAATGTGAGGTTCCATAATGAATCCTTAAGGAGTGTGTTATTGCTTTGACAACTTGATAACTTTGCCTCGATATTAGAATTGAGAAAAGAACATGAGAGTGTGAGGCCTAAGAGCTTAAATGAATTTCAAGTTATGTGGAATATTGAATTGGTCCTGAGAATTAACCTTGAACATGAACCTTGGAAAGGGAAGCAAATACTAAGTTAGGATTCATAATGAACCTAATAATGCATCAATTGACTTGAACCTAGTATTATGTTGTTATGGGTCCATGTGAGTGACCGTATATGGATATTGATGCTATATTGGCCTAATGTGGCATAGTGTGAAATTGTATGAGATTGTGGATCATACATGTGCATGCATAGTGTCTTATGCATTGTGATTGTCCGTGTGGACTATTGTAAGGCCTAGTTGCCTAGGAGATTGAACACACCTTAGTGCGGGTGCGAGTAGACAAGTGTGGGTCTTGTTATGACCTTGGGGGCGTCGGGGTGCGGGTCCTCCACAATGGGTAGTTGGTAGCTCCTTTGCCCGTGGGGCAAACCGATGCAAACGCACCGACGATCCGGACTTGACACTGTCCTATATCGTGATCTAGTGAAGAATGTCTCGTGCAATGCCATGATTGTGCACGAGAAAAAATTTATTGATAGCACTGGCCTCGGCAGCCGAGTCACAGACATGTCTCCTGATCTTTCTCTCCGATTGATTGAGTTTAGCTCCATGGAGTAGGGGTTTGAGAGAACATGCATATGAGTCGTGATATATATATACATTCTGGTATTATCCGTTCTCCATATTGTGACTTGTTTGCTTACTATTGCAATAACTACCGCTGGATCTGTTTAATTGTTTACTTGTTGAAATTAACGTTTATTATTCGAATATGCCGTTTCTAAATTGCTAATTGGGCGCTATGCGCCGTATTATTTCTGGCTTAATCGGTAATGATGGTAGGATATCTTACCTTTTCTTGTATTTCTATTATTTGTTGTTTATGTGTACCCCGTGCGATCGAAGACGACGGTGAAGAGACAAGAGCACCGCCTTCCCGGCTTCGGCACGCACGGGATTGACTTTGACCGCGACGATGTCCGTACGCATGCGCGGATTCTTGGGAGATGTGCGTCGACCTTCATTGGGGGCCGGAGTGCCGGCACATCAACCCGAACTCCGACCGCTGCGTGTATGTGGGAGACGTGTCGATAGCACTTGCCTGGAGACGTCATGAGGCACTGTCCTCACTTGCTACCTCGCCTTACGCTTGGAGTTTTACCCGCCTATCGGGAGATGTGGGGTCCCCGCTATTACACCCCGCGGGAGGATTCTTTCGACTCCACCGCTCGGGCCCCGTCCCGTGCATCCGTGGTTCCTATGGATGAGTCCTCGGATGAGGAAGATCCGGATGAGGTCCTCCCGATGATCCCGAATCGGTCCCTTTTTATTTGAGGGTCGATGATCATTGGTGGCTACCGATGGCTTGAGTTTTTGTTTTTGGGGGCGATGTATCTTTCTTTTGATTTGGATTTGTATATTTTGTATATGCATGAGGGTATATATGCATGTTTCCCTTGGGGTGGGTATAGTTTTGCTTTTTGATGATGGCCAGGCTTGTATTTATGAAATAGTTGTATTAAACTCTAGATATATATATGCATGCTATTCGGTGCAAATTTCTATGTATTGTTTTATTCGTTCCTTTTATTCACATTCTGCATTATCGTATCATTATTATTATTATTTTTTTTTTTAAAAAAAAAGAAAATATTGCCAAGTTTGCTCACATGGTTAATCATCAATTAATTAAAATGAACCGGGTCTTAATCGTTGTTTAATCAATTTCCGCATTTTATTTTATTTGACAATGTGACGTTCCCTCCCAAAAAGGGGCGTTACATTCCTCCTCTTCATCAAGGACTTTCTGTGGTTGCTTGCACATATTAAAAACATTGAGCACTAGTGTCATGTTTCCAAATGTTAGTTTCACCAATCCATTTTTGCAATTTATCAAAGCATTAGATGTTGCTAAAAATGAACGGCCTAAAATAACAGGAATTGACTTGCAACTATGAACCATATGTTCAGTATCCAAGACAATAAAATCCACAGGATATATGAATTTATCAACTTGTACTAACACATCTTCCATTATTCCTCTTGGAATTTTAATTGATCTATCAGCAAGTAAAAGAGTTATAGAAGTTAGTTTTAACTCATCCAAGTTGAGTTGCTGATAAATTGAATATGGAAGCAAATTGACACTAGCACCAAGATCAAGTAAATCTTTTTCAATTTTATGTTCTCTAATAATGCATGAAATTGTAGGACAACCAGCGTCTTTATATTTCAACGCATTATTATTCTGAAGAATGAAGCTTACCTGTTCAGCCAAAAAGACTTTCTTTTTCACATTTAGTTTCTTTTTAATAGTGCACAAGTCCTTCAAATATTTGGCATAAGAAGGAATTTGTTTGATAGCATCTAATAGAAGAATATTGACCTTCATTTGTTTCAAATTTTTAAAAATTTCAGTGTTATGATTCAATTTCCTTGAATTGTTTAATGCTTGAGGAAATGGGGGTGCAAGCAAGAGTTTGGTTTCCTTTTGGTTAACTTCTTCATTTTCTTGGGTAATTGGTTCATCTTCTTTCTCACAAGGTTCAGAAATTTGTTTTTCAACAACATTTCCACTCCTAAGAGTTATCATTGACTTGACTTAATCCATTTGTTAGTTTTCTAAACTACCCTCATTTAGACTGTACTGACCCTTGAGATTTGGTTGAGGTTGAGAAGGAAATTTTTCTTTCTCGTGAATGGTGAGTGTATAAGAAAGTTTAGCAAGAGTTTCTTTTATGTCAATCATGGTTTGATTGTTTTATTTATTAATGGCCTCTTGCTTTTCTATGAATGCATGTAGTATTTCTTCAAGGTTTTTCCTATATGGTGGGATATAAGGTGCATATCCTTGAGAATTTTGAGAATTCTGTTGTGCTTGAGGAAGTGGTGGTTGCATACATTGTGCTTGATTATTATTCCTCTAACTGAAGTTTGGGTGATTTCTCCATCTCGGATTGTATGAATCTGAAAAAGAAGTAAATCACTTTTTAAAATTATTCATTGCATTTACTTGCTCATGTACAACTTCTTTAAAAATAGGAATCTTAGGACATTCATGTGTTGAGTGTCCTAAGTTATCACAAATGCCACAAATTTCTTCATTTTGCACAGATTTGCTTTCTTTTGCTTTTTCTAATTCCATGGCTTCAACCTTTCTAGCCAAACTGGCAAACCTATCATTTAGATCTTTCTCTTGACTAAGGTGATATTTTCCTTTATTAGCACTTGCAAAGTTAGATCTAATTGAATTTTTAGAAGGGTTACTACTATGCCAAGATTGAGAATGTTCAACCAACTGGTTTAAATAGTCTAAAGCTTCATCAGGTTCTTTATCAAGAAACTCACCATTGCACATTGTTTTCACAAATTGTTTGGTTTCAGGTGTTAAACCTTCATAAAAGAAGCTTATAGTGCGCCATTTTTCAAAACCATGATGTGGGCAAGAATTTAACAAATCTTTAAACCATTTGCAGCATTGAAAATATGCTTCATTTGAATTTTGGGAAAAATTTTGGATTTGTCTTTTTATAGTATTAATTTTATGTGTTGGAAAAAATTTCTTTAAGAACTCACCTTGCATTTCTTGTTATGTACCAATTGATCTTGGTTTCAAAGTGTTAAGCCAAGTTTTTGCTTTATATTTTAAATAAAAAGGAAACAATTTAAGCTTAACAATATCTTCAGTGCAATTTTGGTCATTGAAAGCAATACATACTTCCTTAAATTCTTTTAGATGTAAATATGAGCTTTCAGATTCTAAACCATGAAAATTAAGAAGTAAAGAAATCATACTTGGCTTAAATCTAAAATTGTTAGTATTAAGTGGAAAGATAAAACATGATGGACTAAAATTTCGAGGTGGTTGCAAATATTCACGCATGGTTCGCAACGGTTGATTTTCATGTTCATCATGTACACTTTCATTTTTAGTCATTGTGTCAATTGTGTGTGATTGTGATTCAAACAAATCAATATATAAAGTACCAAGATTAATTTTAACTAAATGACATCATAATACCAATTAAGCATAAATAAATGACTTAAAATAGAAAAAATAATGTACAAGTTAGCGACTTACACCAGCCATTAAATATTAAGCATAAATAAATAACTTGAAAATTAAAAAAATAAAAATAATGTACAAGTTAGTAAGTCAGAAAGCAAAAATAAATAACAAAAATTAAAAAGTTAGATAGCGTAAATAAATGATATAAATATAAAAGTTAGAAAGTTAGTAAGCATAAATAAATGACATAAATATAAAAGTTAGAAAGTTAGTAAGTCAGAAAGCGTAAATAAAAAGCACAAATATATGACAAAAATAAAAAAGTTAGTTAATAAGTTAGAAAGTTAGTAGATTAGTAAGTTAATAAGTTAGTAAGTTAGAAAGTTAGAGAGTTAGTAAAGAAACCGAAAGACCGGCAAGCCGATCTTTTGCTCCAGTGAAGGAGAAGAGAGAATAGATGTTATTTAAGAATAAGAACCTCAATAAATTAAAATTTCAAATCAAGTTCCCAGCAACGGCGCCAAAAACTTGATGCGGATTAAATGATGCAAACTATCAAAGACGGGACCTCTTCTAGTACGGTGTGGTTCAGGGACGAACCAAACAAAAGTTGGTGGGCATGTGGCGTCCCGAGACCAATGAGGGTGGGGAGTGGTCGTTGGTGCTAAAGTGAAAGCATCAATAAGCGGCTCCTGGCAGGCTTCTAGGCCAAGGGTCCCATGAATGAACTGAATACGCACCGGAATGAGAGGGATTCAGAGACTGTGTAGGTATGGGACTGCATAGTTAATGATGGCTTAAAGGAATTGATTAGACGTAGTCATATCAACAAGTTGCAACTTCTTTTCGGGAGCCTAGAACATAAGAACTCTGTGGTTAAGTGTGCTTGACCTGGAGCAATTGTGGGATGGGTGACCTCCTAGGAAGTTTCCTAAGATGCGTGTGAGTAAGGAAAAATCACACTGAAAAGACACATGTTGGTTTATGGAGACACTTGTCAATCCTGCAGACAGTCCTGGGATGTTACACAAACTCAATTGTAGGTTGTCTCAAATAATAAATTTCGAGTCTGAGGTCGATCTGTAACACCAACCATAGGGTGCCACATTTATGATACTTAATTACTAAATTACCCCTAAGTTATAAAATGTGATGTTGTGATAAAAATATGAGTTGTAAATTTTTTCTTTCTTTCTTCTTTGATAACTATAAAATAACCTTAGCGGAAAATAAAATATTATACATCATCACACATGATTTACATCATCATACATTACAAACGTACTGTCAAAATTATTTATATACAGACCATTTCTCTAAAACTAAATAATATACTTAAATATATACAGACATAGTTTGTAACAGAGTTTAGACTCGCCCAAGTCTAACTAAGCAGCAGAACCCTCAGTTGGGTCCTCCTCAGACTCCTCAGTAGGTAGGAATCTGATTTGACGCGTAGCCCTATGGACAGGTGTCCGGGCTGATGACACAATACTAATTTCTGTTGGGACATAGTTTCTAGTATCCTAATGCTGCCTAATAGACAACGAAAATTCCACATGAACAAAAATAGTTACAGAGAAAAATGGATCCCCATGAAATATCCTGCTAAAGTTTACTGTCAAGTGTCCCTCACAAATTAGTCCCCTCTCATTGGGACTAGTCCTCCATGCTCCAGCTCCATCGTGGAACTGCAATCTCACGTAACTAAAGAAACTTGACCTGGATGCCATCCGATCAAAACTCAGCTTCCTTTGGAACCTGTTCTTCTTCACCCACTTGTTCAACCCTTTGCTCAGTGTCTTTACAAATATATTTACAGTACCAAATAAACATACAAAGAGGTGAGATCACCTACGCCAATACCAACATGGTAGCACAGAGATAATACATACAGCATACCATACAGATATATCATACTATAATAACAATTATGACATCATCATAATGTATTAAATAATAGATACAATAAATAACATTTACCATCATGCCATTAAAGTATTATCATCATCATCATCCAAGTATTTTCTCAACAGAACAATTGTCATAGCCAATATTCCTTAATTAATATATCACATAGATATAAATGCTCAGTTTCATGCATGCGCACATAGACTCAATGTCCTACTCCATGGAGATAATACTCAGTTCAGAGAAGTTGATCCGAAAGATCTGTCTGTACCAAAATGCCTCAGACCAAGTGCTACAATTCTCATTTGTATTTGCACGTCTAGCATATACACGACAGTCTTTACGAGATCTCGATTAAGAATAGTATCTCAGTTAGGATCATCGATGCGTTGCATCAGTCTAACTTACGGGAAGAAGAGCTACCAACCACCCATGTAAGCAACCCGCACCCCGATGCCCCCAAGATCAACAAGTGACTTACACTACGTATATCGCACCCACTCAAGAGGTGTACGTCTCTTCTAGGCAAATAGCCTTATACAGTCCCTCGGACCTTTCCAATGCATGTTCAATGCACCAATGCCAATCATAGGCAAAATTCTTATACAGTGTTCATACACCAATTCATGCATATAAAATGCTCTAATGCTAATCATAGGCAAAATTTATTATTTTCTCATACAGTGTTCATCCACTGGTTCAACAATAATTTTACAGTATATTTAATCGTGAAAATCATTTTATCGCGTTTTAATAGTCGCGCACCACTTTTGTCGCATTTTCACAATTTAGTAACATTTCTGTTACATTTTCAAATCACATATAGATTTTTCAACGTTTTCATCAATTACGTAAAAATATTCCACCATTTTTAAATCACGTAGTGATTTTTTAACAATATTTCAATCACATAAAAATATTTAAACGCTTTCCAAACTGCGTAGAAATATTTCAACGTTTTTCAAATCGTGTGAAAATATTTAAACGTTTTTCCAATCGCGTAGCTTAAAAATCACGTTTTTAAGTTACGTAAATCATTTTTCACTATTTTTCAACTTCATAAAATATTTCTCAACCGTTAAAAATTCCTTTTCAACATTTTTCAAAATAATATGACTTCTCACATTATTTTACACATTTCTTACTCAAGAAAATAATTTTCGTAATTTATTCAATATAATCACCATTTCATTGAATTAAATCAATGTTTTTAACTTTAAAAATTACTAACGCTCTCCAAAACCCAAAAAATGAGTTACATGTTAGAAAATCTCAAGTTACCAACGTATTCTTTATAATTCCAAATCAATTCTAAAAATCAATCCTCTTTAAAATAAATTGAGGTTCAAACACTTTCAACCTCTCTTTTCCATTCACGTATGAAAATTCCAATTCTCAAGTGTTAAAAACACTCTGATTCCCTTTCCAAAATCCTTCTAGTAAATCAAGTTATATTTTCACTTTGAAAATCACTTTGTTCATAAAAATCAAGACATTACAAGCCTTCAAAATCATGGACATGACCATTGAAATCATTCTTGTATTTTTCCTTCTAAATCAACTAAGTTCCATTCTTGTTTTTACACAAAATAAATTAATAAAAATACTTCTCCAAAACCGTGTACATTGTTTCTTGAAAATCAACCCCTTTGTTTATTTTCCTAGCTTCTCTAATCATTCAATTTTATCATTCATGAAAATATAAATTTGTGAACACCTAATTAGAGGTGTCTTGGCCGAAATTCACCTTAGTTTAGTGACCAAAAATTAATTCCCTTGTTCTTGAAAAATTTCAACATGAACCCTAATTTTGAGAGCTCAAAACCGTAGCCTCCCCCTTGGCCTTTGGAGCCAAAATTGCTTGTTTCAACATACATCCACCATAATATATTCAACATGTTTTCATCATGCATATTATAAGCATACCATATAAGCAATAAAATCATGCAAATCATATCAAACATAGACAAATAATCAAAGCACATAAACACACACAAATTATTACATGACCATGGATATGAATCCTCACATGGATTCACCATCCATCAAATATAAAACCATCTCTCACCACCATACTTGGTTGGTGAGATGGATCTCCCTCTTACCTTTTGAAGAACCACAAAAAGTTCCTTTCTTTGTATTTTGAACAAGATCTCCACCAACAAAAGTCTCTTGAACACAAAACAAACACAAAAAAATTAGTATATTAAGCTTGAATAAGAGGAACCATGGATCAAACATGGTTTAGAACATGAAAAAGAAGAGAAAAAATGAAGTTTTCCATAACTTCACCTTAAGAACCCTAGAACTTGCTCTTGGAAAAACTCCTTGAAGATGAAAGATTTAGGACTTGGTGTAAACTACAAAGTGTCTTAGAATTAGGTGTCGATTCAAGAAATATGGTTGTTTGAAATTAAAGAGTGGTAGAAGGGTGTTGTAGAGTGCTTGGCCATGAGCTATGGTTTGGAGAGAAATGAAGAGAATTTTTGTTAAGCTTTGCTTTAGGAAAGATGAAGAATGATCAATAATGACCAAAGGTGATCAATTATGGCCTTCCAATGTTACTTTAGCTCCTAAATGCAGCACCAAAATCGTCCCCCTCCTCCATGCACTCTTCAAAATGCAACAAGTCTCCTAGCCATCATTTTAGGCAATCTTGACCATTAATTAGATCAATGGTTAGGATTAATATAGGTTTTAGGTTTAGGCTTTAGATAGAAGACTTCATTTAGGCCATTGGATCTTTCCTTCTTGAAATCCTAGCCATTAGATGTGTCTCCAAAATGAAGGGTCAAGATTACTCCTTCAAACTTTACATCCAAGGGCTATAAATCGTCCTAGCCACTTTATAAGACTAAATCTCAACCGTTAATTAAATCAAGATCAAGTCTCCACCATTGATTACATCAATGGTAGATATCCAAGCCACTAATGTTGACTTCGCAGTACAATATTTATTTTTGTATCTGCTATTGCCATTCGAATAATATTTTTACTGTATTTTTATCACCTGATAATTAAATACAGTGCAAAACACAGTAAAAGAAAATTTTAAAAACTGTTTCCGGATTCAGGTTTAGTAAGATCCCCCGTCTCCGTCTCAACAGTACGAATTTTTCTGATTATAGAAAATTTTTTACCTTTTTGGACCCATGCGGGGCCCACATATGACCTCCCTGGGCCCACAGATGGCCCACGGATAATGTTAAAATAAACAGAGTAATATAAAAATTTCATAATCACACACAAAATCACAAAAATTAGAAAATGCACAAATATCAAATCAGATTACGTAAAATAATTAAGGCTTGACAGTAATAATTAAATTACGTAAAATTTTCCCCGACCCGAAAATTATTATTTTCCTGACACAGAGTAAATCACACACAACGATCAAAAGTAGTCATGGAATAATCAAAATAATTTTACAGTACACAGAAATTACTAAACAGTAGAATTCTGTTAACTGTCAAAATTATTGTCTTATATTTAGGAAGTTTGGGGTGTTACAATACTCCCCCTCTAAAAAGAAGTTTCGTCCTCGAAACTTGATAGACTTGATTTCACATCCTCAGAATAAATACGGATATTGTTCCTTTATCTTTTCTTCTAGTTCCTATGTAGCTTCACCACTTACATCGTTCCAAACGATTTTAACCAATGAAATTTCCTTACCTCAAAGTTGCTTTGTTCTTCGATCCTCAATCTTGACTGGAAACGTTTCATAGGTTAAGTTTTCCTTTAGTTGTACTGTGTCTGGCTCGATAACATGGGTAGGATCAGGAATATACTTTCGTAGTTGCGATACGTGAAATACATTGTGAAGATTTGACAGAAAAGGCGGTAATGCAATCTGATAAGCTACCGGACCTACTCGACATAAAATCTGATACGGCCCGATAAACTTTGGAGTAAGCTTCTTGGACTTAAGCACTCGTCCAACACCAGTCATAGGTGTCACTCGCAGAAATACATGTTCACCTTCTTCAAACTCAAGCGATTTTCTCCTTTTATCAGCATAGCTCTTTTGTCGAGTTTGAGTTATTCTCATCTTGTCTTGTATCATCTTTACTTTCTTAGTTGTCTGTTGAACAATCTTTGGTCCTAATACAACACTTTCACCATCCTGATACCAACACAACGGTGTTCTGCATCGTCTTCCATACAATGCCTCATAGGGTGCCATCCCTATACTCGAATGAAAACTATTGTTGTATGTGAACTCTATCAATGGCAAAAATTCATCCCAACAACCAGTTTCTTCCAGAACACAAGCTCTCAACAAGTCTTCTAACGACTGAATCGTTCTTTCTGACTGACCATCAGTCTATGGATGGTAAGCAGAACTCAATCGTAGCTTTGTTCCCATCGCTTCTTGCAGACTATTCCAAAATCTCGATGTAAACCTCGGATCTCGATTCGAAATAATACTGAATGTTACACCATGAAGTCTAACAATTTCACTGATGTACACTTGGGCTAATTTTTCCATTGAGTACTTAATATTAATCGACAAAAAGTGCGCCGACTTTGTAAGCCAATCAACAATTACCCAAATAGAATCATGACCTTTCTGAGTTTTTGGTAATCTTGACACAAAATCCATTGCTATGTCATCCCATTTCCACTCAGGTATAGGCAAAGGTTGTAACATTCCCGAAGGTCGTTGATGTTCCACCTTAGCATTCTGACAGACTAAACAAGATGATACATACTCAGCAACATCTTTCTTCATTCCTTACCACCAATATAATTGTTTTAAATCCTGGTACATCTTTGTGGCACCTGGATGCATACTCAACTTACTCCTGTGAGCTTCATCCAAAATCAATCTTCTAATTTCTGGATCATTAGGCACACAAATTCTACCTTGAAACTTCAAAATTCCATTAGCACCTTCGCTAAATTCCACCTCTGCAGCTTGGCTTTTTGCTTCTTTTGCTTCTTGCAAGTACTAGTCACTGTTTTGTCCATCTTTTATTCTAACCATCAAGTCATTTGAAATGGTGATCATGTTTACATGCATCTTTCCTGGCGTAAGTTTTACAGATAAACGCATATCCCGAAATTCTTCTATCAGTTCCTTCTCCTTGATCATCATAACAGAAGCATTAAGCATTTTCCTGCTCAACGCATCCGCTACGACATTCGCCTTTCCGGGATGATATTGTAACTGAAAGTCATAGTCCTTCAGAAACTCTAGCCAATGCCTTTGTCTCATGTTCAACTCTTTTTAATCAAACAAATACTTCAAACTTTTATGATCACTAAAAATAGTGAGCGTTGCTCCATAGAGAAAATGTCTCCACACTTTCAACGCAAACACCACAACTGCCAACTCCAAGTCATGAGTCAGATAATTCCTCTCATGATTTTTCAACTTCCTTGAAGCATAAGCCACCACCTTACGATTCTGCATAAGTACACAACCCAATCCTTGGTACGAAGCATCACAATATACATCAAAAGGTTCATTCGGATTAGGTAAAATCAATACCGATGAAGTAGTCAATCGTCTTTTCAACTCTTGAAAACTTTCTTCGCATGCATCAGTCCATACCAACAGTTGATTCTTCCATGTAAGTTGGGTAAGAGGTCCTGCTATCTTCGAAAACCCCTCTATGAACCGTCTATAGTAACTAGCTAATCCGATAAAACTACGGATTTCTGTTACAGTCTTCGGTCTTTCCCATTCCAAAACTGTCTCCACTTTTGAAGCATCAACTTCAATTCCTTCCTCCGATATAACATGTCCCAAAAATTGAACTTCGCTTAACTAAAATTCACATTTGGACAACTTGGCATACAACTTATTCTCCTTCAAAATCTGGAGAACCACTCTGAGATATTCAGCATGTTCTTCTTGACTTCGAGAATAAATCAAAATGTCATCTATAAAGACAACAACAAACTTATCCAAGTACGAATGAAAAATTCTGTTCATAAAGTCCATGAATATGGCAGGTGCATTCGTCACACCAAATGGCATCACAAAATATTCATAATGCCCATATCTCGTCTGAAATGCAGTCTTGGGAATATCTTCCACTTTCACATGAATCTGAAGATACCCAGATCGTAAATCAATTTTAGAAAATATTGCGGCTCCTCACAATTGATCCATCAGATCATCATTCCTTGGAAGTGGATATTTATTCCTAATCGTAACCTTGTTCAATTGTCGGTAGTCTACACATAGACGAGAAGTTCCGTGCTTCTTCTTAACCAATAATACTGGAGCTCCCCATGGTGACACACTAGGTCTCACGAATTGCTTTTCCAACAAGTCCTCAAGTTGTTTCTTAAGCTCCGCCAACTCTACCGGTGACATCCGATATGGCGCAATAGATATAGGTCCAGCTCCAGGTACTAAATCAATAGCAAACTCAATTTCTCTTTCTGGTAGTAGTCCAAGTATATCTTCAAGAAATACCTCAGGAAATTCATTAACCATGAAAATATCCTTTAAGACATCTTCACACTGAACCTCCAAAGAAGACAACAATAGATACCCATGATCTCCTTCCTTCAAACAAGCTTCTACTTGAGTTGCCGTTAGGAAACTCATGATCTTTAGCCTCAGGAAATACTAACGTCTTATTCGAACAATCAATTAGGATATGGTTAGAAGATAACCAATCCATTCCTAAGATTACATTAATCTTGGAAAGAGGCAAACAAATCAAATCCACATGAAAGATTCTATCCCTAACACATACAGGGCAATTCAAACATACTTTTGTTGTTATCACAGGCTTATCAGTAGGAGTAATAACACTCAAATCATATAGCAATGTAGTCACAGCCAATCCCAAACGCTTCACATAATCATATGCAATAAAAGAATGTGTTGCTCCTGAATCATAGAGTACGGTTAAAGGATTACCTTCAATAGCATACTCCTCCATGATTAAATCCTTCGATTTCGCGGCTTCCTCTCCGCTCATAGTATACACTCGACCACCCGCCTGTGGCCTTGCTGTACGAACATTTCCCACAGAAGGTTCCCTCTTTATCTGATCACAATCCCTAGATAAATGTCCAGGTTTCCCACTTCTAAAACAAACTATTCCTTTATGCTGACAATCCTTGGTCAGATGGTTCTTCCCACACTTGTAACAGTTATACGTAGGAGTCCCAGCTTGACTTGCCTTATTGCCACCAGAACTTCCTCTAACAAATTGCTGCTGGTTCTAATTTCCTGCCTGTTTAGTATATGGTTTCTGTTGAAAATGGTTTCCTCCACTACTCTTTCCTCTCTGGAATCTTGTAGGTCCAAAGTTCTTGTTTCTCGCCGCATGCTGTTGATCAACCTCCTTAACCTTACAGCACTTGTCCAACAATTCTGGAAACTGCTCAATTCCCAGGGTTGCTACAGCTCGGTTGATGTCAAGCTTCAATCCTTCCTCAAATTTCCTACACTTCCAGTCCTCATCTGGATGCATTTGGAAATATCTCGAAAACTTAGATAAGCTCTCGAACTTTGTCGCATACTCACTAACAGACATTACTCCTTGCCTCAGACTAAGAAATTCCATCTCCTTAGCATGACGCGCACTTGCTGGAAAATACTTTGCCAAAAACTTCTGCCTAAAGAGCTGCTATGTCACAACTCTTCCTTCAGCTTCTAACAATCTTCGGGCTCCTGCCCACCAGTTTTTACCATCTCCAACTAACATAAAAGTCGCAAAGGTCAGCTTGCGTTCATCAGTACATCCCATACCTTCAAATATTTTCTCTAATTCCTGGATCCATAATTTAGCTTTCTCCGGGTCAAATTCTCCCTGAAACTTCGGTGGATTATTCTTACAGAATTCAGATAAACTGTGAGCATCCTCAGTTGCTCTTTGATTTTATTGTGCAACGACATCAGCCATCCGTTGCATCGCTACTATAGCTGCAGCCATGTTCTGGTTATCATTACCAACATTTTCCATTCTAGTTCTAGTATTGACACGTCCTCGTCCTCTTCCAGCCATTACTTTCTCTACTTAACTGGACAACATAAAGAAAGCAAGGTCAATCTTCAAACAATATTGTTTCTTTTTAGAGAACAATAATAGAGAATCACACAACACAAACAAAACAGAGCTAACCACAAACCCATAAGACTCTAACTTGGGCTCTGATACCAACTAATGTAACACCCACCGTAGGGTGCCACATTTATGATACTTAATTACCAAATTACCCCCAAGTTATAAAATGTGATGTTGTGATAAATATATGAGTTGTAATTTTTTTTTTGCTTTCTTCTTTGATAACTATAAAATAACCTTAGCGAAAAATAAAATATTATACATCATCACGCATAATTTACATCATCATACATTACAAACGTACTGTCAGGATTATTTATATACAGACCATTTCTCTAAAACTAAATAACACACTTAAATATATACAGATATAGTTTGTAACAGAGTTTAGACTCGCCCAAGTCTAACTAAGCAGTAGAACCCTCAATTGGGTCCTCCTCAGACTCCTCAGCAGGTAGGAATCTGATTTGATGCGTAGCCCTATGGACAGGTGTCTGGGCTGACGACACAATACTAATTTCCATTGGGATATAGTTTCTAGTATCCCAATGCCGCCTAATAGACAGCGAAAATTTCATATGCACAAAAATAGTTACAGAGAAAAATGGATCCCCATAAAATATCCTACTAAAGTTTACTGTCAAGTGTCCCTTATAAATTAGTCCTCTCTCATTGGGACTAGTCCTCCACGCTCCAGCTCCACCGTGGAACTGCAATCTCACGTAACCAAAGAAACTTGACTGGGATGCCATCCGATCAAAACTCAGCTTCCTCTGGAGCCTGCTCTTCTTCTCCCACTTGTTCAACCCTTTGCTCAGTGTCTTTACAAATATATTTACAGTACCAAATAAACATACAAAGAGGTGAGATCACCTACGCCAATACCAACATGGTAGCATAGAGATAATACATACAGCATACTTGATAATCACATATTTTATTCATTAAGAAACCCTTATGTTTAGTTATTTAAACTCTTCATATACTTAATTGACTGAATTTGATTATGTTTTGTAAGTTTGAACTCGAATCGGACTTAATTGATTTTTTTCAGCATTATTCGAGTCTTACAATGTTTCTGTATTTTAGCCATATCTTGACTTCTAAATGTCTGATAATTATGAATTTTACCTTGTAGGAAAGATAAGAGAGAGCTCTACAACTTTGATGAAGAGCTCAAAGTCAATTTCAGACATCTAGTGGAGCTAATTGGGCATGGAAATCAGAATACGGGATTTGTGACTGGAACCCGAACAGTGTGTAGTAACCAGAACATAATTCGAGTTTGGGCATATAAAATGGGCTGAAAATTTGTAATCTGAAAGTTAAGACCCATATGCACAACTTTCATGTCAAGCACAAAACTTGATTCGGGCTCCTTGATGGAGATATTGGGTCTGAAAGTCAAAACAGAGGTGCTCAAACTGGTCCTGAATAGTCTGCAGTAATTGAGTCATATCTTGGGCTGTAGGATGAATTTTTGGGTGTTTCCAGAGCCATTGGAAAGCTTAGACAATTTCCTAGAACTTTCATGAAGACCACTTGGCTCAGAAATGACGAAATCAATGAGTTCAGCAATAAAGAATTTCGGAGACAAGGTAGCTCACCTACTCACCCACCTACTCACCCACCTACTCACCCACCTACTCATCCACCTACTCATCCCATCTACCCATCTACTACTACTCTGAATCCTCTATAAAAGGAAGCATGTGGAGAGCTCTAGGAACACACACACTTGGTGTTAGAAATAGCTTTTCATAGTTCTTGTATATTTTTCCTTCATTGTAATGGAAAGCTAAGTCACTTCTAGTCAATTCGGGACTCTTGAAGAGATTGTGGCTTGGATTCTTGAGACCTTGGTTATGTAATGTATTTGATTTATATTTGAATTCCTCTTCTCTTCTTCTTCTGTTCTCTTGATCTTGAATGCATGAATGGTGATTCTGTTTATGTTTGATCTGATTTGATCTTGGTTTAAGATTAAGTATTGTGATGAAATTTAGAACTGATTGATCTGAATTAATCACATAATCGAAGATTGAGATTTGTATGAAACTTAGAACTGATTGATCTAAACTAATCACGTAATTGAAGAGGTTAGGTTACTGATTTGTGCCTAGGTTAATTGAATTCAATTAAATTGACATATATTTACATGAATGGTGCGATTGCAGATTTGTGTTTATCACTTGTCAATTGAATTACGGACGATTGTCTAGTATAAATTCGATCGATGCGAGAGATCTCGGTTAGATCCAAGTTAACCATTCAAATGTATTTCAGGTGTTTGTTGAAAGGTCTATGATTGAATCCACCCAATCTCGGATAGATTTCTGAATTGACTTGTTCTTTTTAATTGTTATTTCTCTTTAAATCCTGTCACTGCGATCCTTGAACCATCAAAACTCTCCTTTTTCTAACTTTCACTTGATTTGATCAAATTGCATCTACGATCCTTGAGGAGACGATCCGGTGTTGTTCACTATACTACAAGTTTAGGTAATAACCTCGGTTATAATTTTGATCGAGTTCGGCGCTACCCGAATTTTGGCGCCGTTCTTGGGGGACCTCGTAGGTGTAATCTTTTCATTTTGAGTAACCTTACTAATTTTTGTTCTTTCTTACCTATTCTAACAGTTATTTTTCATTTACTAACATTGTTCATACCATACTAACGTTTTTATCTTAGCTTTTGAATTTTTCTGATTTAGGAAAGACGGAAAACAGGTGATTACGGGTAACTATTGCAATTTTCGAACTGAAACATGCCCAGAATGAGCTGAAACTTGGTCGGTTGAAGGAAAACAGCCTGATAAACAAGACTCACAGTAAACTGTGAGGTCACCCCTGGTTTTTCGAAATTCTATCATTTAGACCACTTTTTCAATTTTTTATTATTTTTTATTACATTTTCTAGTTTCATTTTTATGTAGATTTTGTTCTGTGTTGATTCTATAATTTTTAAAAATGTTTAGACATATTAACTAGATTTATTTTTGCATATTTTGAGTGTTGTTTAGTGTATTTTGCTTAGTTGCGCTTTTGTGTTTTTGTGCTTTAGTTGATGCATGACTAGGTCCAATCCGATATCTTGCTTGATCTTGATCCCGAGATTGATAGGACCTTGCATAGATTAATTAGATCTCGTGTGATAAATTCCAGAGTTAATTCTGAACCTAATTTTGGGAGTGAACCTGATAACTTAAGTAATCCTGAAATCATGGTGATAACATGCATAATAGAACCCTTAAGGAACTTGCTGCTCCTGATGTATCTTACCAATCTTTGTGCATCAAGATCAGGATATTGATGCAGATTTTGAGTTGAAATCTGGTTTGATACACTTGTTACCAAAGTTTCATGGTCTTGCGGGTGAAGATCCTCATAAGCACCGAAAGAGTTCCATGTTGTGTGTTCAACCATGAAGCCACAAGGCATCTCCGAGGAACACATCAAGTTAAGGGCATTTCCCTTCTCACTTGTCGATGCACCAAAGATTGGTTGTTTTATCTTTCACCAGGTTCGGTCGAAGTTGGAATGACATGAAAGGTTGTTCTGGAGAGATTCTTCCCCGCCTCTAGAGCTACTTTGCAATTAGGAAGGATATATGTGGCATCAGACAGATGTCTGGTGAGACTTTGCATGAATACTGGGAGAGATTCAAGAAGTTGTGTTCGAGCTGCCCTCATCACCAAATTAGTGACCAGCTCTTGATTCAATACTTTTATGAGGGCTTGCTGCCAAATGATAGAAGCATGATCGATGCTTGCCTCTAGAGGAGCCTTAGTAGACAAAACTCCCACCGCCGCAAGAGATCGATAGCAAACATGGCAGCCAATACCCAACAGGTTTGGCTCGCGGATCATCACCGCAACCAGAGGAGTTAATGAAATTCAAGCATCTCATATGGACCAACAAAGAATGGAACACAGACTAGATGAATTGACTTCTTTGGTAAGACAGATAGCAGTGGGTCAACAACCACCCATGCAGATGACTGCATCAGTGTGTGGAATTTGCTCTAATGCATCTCATCCTACTGATTCATGCCCACACTTCAGGAAGATGGTTCCACTTTTCCAGATCAATGTGTTGCTGCAGCTGGTGTTTTTCCTGGTAGACCCCAATATCAGCAACAACAGCAACAATCTAGATATGATCCATTTTCTAGTACTTATAACCCTGGTTGGCGAGACCATCCCAATTTGAGATATGAGAATTCTAGCCAGCAGCAACAGCCCCACCAGCAGCAACAACAATTTAGATACCAAGGTGCAGGTCTAAGCAACAAATACCAACAAATACCCCATGCATTCAGACAACAACAACCTGTTCAGCAGTCTATCCAATCCACTCCAGCCGAGCCGTCATTGGAAGACCTGATGAAACAAATGGCCACAAATAACATTCAGTTCCAGCAGAACGTCAGTGCCAACATTCAGAATTTACAAACTCAAATTGGGTAGCTGGCAACCACTGTGAGCGAGCTAAAGAGTCAAGGTTCTAGCCAATTGCCTTCACAAACAATCAACAATCCAAGAGGCAACGTAAGTGCAATTACCTTGAGAAGTGACAAAGAAGTTGATGTTCCAACCTTACAAAGAATCGAAAATTGACCAAAAACGGCAGGAAATGGATAATTCAGTCCGTAAATCTGTACCACCAAGAAAATTACAGAGAATTCAGATGTTACCATTCCATTACCTTTTCCAAATAGGATCACACAATCCAAGAGAACAATGCAAGCGAAAATGGAAAAAGAAGTCATGGAGACATTCGGGAAAGTGGAAATCAATATTCCCTCCTAGATGCAATCAAGCAAATTCCAAAATATGCTAAATTTCTCAAGGAGTTGTGCACTCATAAGAGAAGGTTGAAAGGGAATGAGAAGATCGGCATGGGTAGAAATGTTTACGCAATGATTCTCCAAGCATGCCACGTAAATGCAAAGATCCTGAACTTTCACAATTTCTTGCACAATTGGCAACTCTAGATTTGAGCATGCAATGCTAGATCCGGGTGCTTCGATCAATGTCATGCCCATGTCGGTTTATAAGTGTTTAAACATTGGTACTTTGCAACCCACCGGTATCGTGATTCGGTTGGCAAATAGAGCCACTTCTCATCCCTGCAGGTGTCTTTGGAAAATGTGTTAGTTCGGGTGAATGAGTTGATTTTTCCAAATGATTTCTACATTCGGACATGGAAGATGAGTCTCCAACAAACCATGCTCCATTGATTCTAGGCAGACCATTCCTCAAGACCGCCAAGACCAAGATAGACGTGCATGTTGGCACCCTTTCTATGGAGTTTGGCGACAATTTGGTACAATTTAACATTTTTGATGCCATGAGACACCCCCAGAGGAGCATTCTGTTTTCCATGTTGATATGATTGAGATCTTTGGTTGATGATGTCTATACTTGATTTATATGCTTTGAATTCCCGATATTGTTGACTATCTTGGTTCTGTTTCTTGTGATACATGTGCCACTTGTGATGTTGAACCATGTGCTTTGCATGTCTTGAGATTTATTCTCATTATGAGTAATGATACAAATTGGCGATGATGCAATAATTGAGAATGAGAGTCGGTACCATCTTTGAAATTAATGTTGTTGAGATAGTTGTTTCGAGATCACTTGTTACCTTCCATTATGCAACCTCCATCTTTGGAGTTGAAGACTTTACTGACCATCTTAAATATGCATATTTGGGAGATGGTGAGACACTTCCTATGATCATTGCTAAAAACCTACAACTTTGATCAAGAAGAAAAATTACTGCAGATTTTGAGGCAAAATAGGCAAGCCATCGGATGGACTCTTGCGGATATTCCCGGTATTAGTCCCTCCACATGCATGTATAAGATTTTATTGGAAGAAGGGATCAAACCAGGTTAGACAGACCCAAAGGAGACTAAATCCCCGATTCTAGATGTGGTGAAGAAGGAAGTTACAAAGCTACTTCAAGTGGCATTATTTATCCCATATCTGACAGTCAATGGGTGAGCCCCGTGCAAGTGGTTCCCAAGAAATCTGGGGTCACAGTGGTTGCGAATCAGAACAATGAGCTTGTGCCCACACGAGTTCAAAACAGTTAGCGAGTTTGCATTGATTATAGGCGGCTTAACCAGGCTACCAGAAAGGATCATTTCCCGCTGCCCTTCATTGATCAGATGTTGGAGCGGTTAGCTGGCAAGTCACATTATTGTTTCCTGGATGGATATTCGGGCTATTTTCGATTCATATAGCTCCATAAGACCAAGAGAAGACTACTTTCACTTGTCCATTTGGCACATTTGCATACAGGAGGATGCCCTTTGGTCTGTGCAATGCTCCGGCACCTTTCAGAGGTGTATGGTAAGTATCTTTTCTGATTTTTTAGAAAATTACATGGACGTATTTATGGATGATTTTACTGTCTATAGATCTTCCTTTGATGCATGTTTAGATAGTCTGGCTCAGGTCTTGCATAGATGCATTAAGACTAACCTTGTTCTAAATTTTGAGAAATATCATTTCATGGTAGAACAAGGTATAGTCTTAGGGCATGTGATATCTCGTGAGGGTATTGAGGTAGATCCGGCAAAAATAGATGTTATTTCATGCCTATCTTACCCCATATGCGTGCGGGAGATTCGTTCTTTCCTTGGTCATGCGAGGTTTCTATCGGCGGTTCATAAAGGATTTCAAGCAAAATTGTACTTTCGCTATCCAACTTACTGCAAAAAGATGTGGAGTTTCACTTTGATAAGAAGTGCCGGGATGCCTTCAATCAATTGAAGCGGAGACATTGACCAAGACACCTATCATCCAATCGCCGGATTGGACACTTCCATTGAGTGATGTGTGATGCCTCTAATTATGCATTGGGAGCTGTTCTTGCACAAAGGGTCGGTAAAGTATCTCATGTCATTTCCTATGCTTCGAGAACTTTAGATCCTGCACAAATCAACTACACCACAACCGAAAAGGAACTTTTAGCAATTGTTTTTGCTTTAGATAAATTTCGATCATATTTGCTTGGTTCTAGAGTGGTTGTGTTTTCGATCATGCAGCATTAAAGTTTCTCCCGAAGAAGCCCAATGCCAAGCCCCGGTTGATTAGGTGGATGTTGCTCCTCCAGGAGTTTGATATTGAGATCCGTGACAAGAGTGAGCGAAGAATTTGGTGGCCGATCACTTGAGTCGAATTGAAAGGGAGGCGATGTTTTTCCCATCCATGATGTTTTCCATGATGAGCGAGCTTTTCAAGCTGCAAGGCAACATCCCTTGGTTTGCTGATTTGATTAATTTCTTGGTTGCTAACGCAATACCTGCACATTTCACTAAGGCTAAGATTGATAAATTGAAAAGTGAGTCAAAGTATTATGTGTGGGATGATCCTTACTTATGGAGATTTTGCAGTGACCAAGTAATTAGGAGATGTGTGCCTGATGATGAATTCCATTCCATTCTTAGCTTTTGTCATAAACTTGCATGTGGCGGCCACTTCGGTCCTCAACGGACTGCTAGGAAAGTTTTAGACTCTAGATTATATTGGCCCACTCTATTTCATGATGCATATATGTTTTGCAAATCTTGTGATCAATGCCAGAGAACAGGGAATACTTCTCGTAGGAATGAAATGTCCCAGAAACCCTTATTATTCTGTGAGATTTTTTATGTTTGGGGTATTGACTTTATGGGTCCTTTCCTGTATCATTTGGTTTTGTTTACATTACGCTTCTTTGTGGATTATGTATCTAAATGGGTGGAGGCTAAGGCCACTCGGACCGATGATTCTAAAGTTGTTGTGGATTTTATTAGATCACGATTTTCTCGTAGGTTTGGAGTCCCGAGAGCCATCATTAGTGATCAAGGTTCACATTTTTGCAATCGAAGCATGGAGGCTTTGATGAAGAAGTATGGAGTCCAACACAAGGTTTCTACACCCTACCACCCCCAAACCAATGTGCAAGCCGAGGTCTCCAACGAGAAATTAAGCAGATACTCCGAACACGGTTCAACCTAACGAAAGGACTGGAGCAAGAGGCTTGAGGATGCTTTATGGGCTTACCGGACTGCTTATAAGACACCAATCGGGATGTCTCTATATCGGATTATTTTTGGAAAAGCATGCCACCTGCCGGTGGAAATTGAGCATCGAGCATTCTGGGTGGTGAAAAGGTGCAACTTGGACCTAGATCAAGCAGGTATGGAGAGGAAGCTGCAGCTGCAGCAATTGGAGGAGATCCGCTTGGAGGCTTATGAAAGTTCCAAACTTTATAAGGAGAAGACCAAAGCCTTCCATGATAAGTTGATTTTGAGGAAAACATTTGAGATTGGTCAAAAAGTTCTCCTCTATAACTCCCGCCTCCGACTCATGCCTGGCAAATTAAGGTCTAGATGGGATGGACCATTTATTGTTACTAATGTTTTTCCTTCTGGTGTCTTTGTTCAGATTAAAAGTGAGGTCACTTTGCCAAAGCTTTCATCGTAAATGGACACCGCCTCAAACAAGATCATGAACTTCCGAGAGAATGCGAAGTGGAGGTGATGAACCTTCTCCATCCGCATTATGAATAAAAAAAAAAAAAAAAAAAAAAAAAAAAAAAAAAAAAAAAATTGTGTGCCCGACAATGAGGTAGGTAGTGTCACTCAGAAACATGTGGAGGTCATTTTTTCTTCAGCGACAACAACTGCGAAAATCTTACAGTATGGATTTTATTGGCCTACTTTATTAAAGGTCTGTTACACCTTTTGCAAAAGTTGCAGAAATTGGTCAAAAAGTTACTCGCTTTGAGATTATCATCTGCACCTACTCCTTGGAAAATTGAGATCTAGGTGGCGCAGTTCTTTTGTTGTCAGACACGTGTATCCTCTGGGGACGTAGATATTGAGGATCCTAGGAATGGTACTGCGCTTAAGTTAATGGACAAAGACTCAACCATTCCCGGAAAACCAAGTTCTTGAAGTTCTTTGTGTTGCTTAGGTTAAGTGGCGGATACGGTACTCGTGACTCTTGAGTCGGTTTATTCTTCACTTTCCCAAAATAACCGAACCCTTCTTCTCCTTCAAAATGGATGTCATTCTTTCAAACCTGAGAAAACATTTTCCTTCTCTTCCTCAAAATGCTCTGAGAAAAATCTACAAAGTTCGATGTGAGAGATTGAGACTGTTAATGCACAAGGGTATGCCAGAAGATGTACGTTGGATAATTGAAGCAAAGGTCTGATTAGCAGGTGAGTCCTCAATTTCATTTGACTCATATATGCCCGGTCTTGGAAGAAGTTCATATTCTAAAAGGAGAAGAGCAAAAAGGTTACAAGTCTGTCACAAATGTGGACGATGGAACTGTAACAAGCAATGTCGTACTTTGGGGATGGTTTCCGCAAATAGAGAAGACAAAATTTTCTTCATTAAGAATGGACTGAGTAAGGAGTCATTAGATAATATCTTATTGACTCTTGAGACGCATTCTTGTGGATTGGTGCATCGTGAAATTCTTAAATTGTGGAATCTCTTCAAGGATGAAGTAAAATGCTACAGTCTTGGGAATCTGACTCTAAAAGACCCTGTTTGCCAATTTATAAGAAAATTGGATAGGAAGCTTATCCTCGACTCATAGAAGACGTTTAAGCCGTTACTGGACGTTAAACCAGAGGCAGATGTGAGCCACATCCTCAAACAATCTGTACATATCATCCTCTTCTTCTTTTTCATGTCATCTTTCAAAACAAAAAAAAAATTGTATACGTCTTAGGGTTGGCTTTGGTAACACAAACCGTGAATGGGGAAATGCATGCATCCTGATCCAGCCTTCTTAATTGAAAAACAAAGAAGGTAGATTGTATCCCACATGTGAGGCAGCCAGTCGTATTATGGCCACTTGTCCCTTTTGGGAGCCCTATGTTGCGTTGGTCTTGAATGGGTCGAATACTGGTCAACAATGCTTTGGCACAAAGCCGAAAGAGCAGACTACCTCCATCCCAATCTTAAGTAAGTATACACTCATCTTTCATCAAGTTTTTCTAACAATTTCAAAAAAAAAAAAAAGAGGACGTGATGTCTATCGCACTCATGACGCCAGCAAG
This sequence comes from Ormosia emarginata, assembly GCA_029884605.1. Lineage (NCBI taxonomy): Eukaryota > Viridiplantae > Streptophyta > Magnoliopsida > Fabales > Fabaceae > Ormosia > Ormosia emarginata. The sequence continues at coordinate 25,077,993 of JAQQTP010000074.1, read as the reverse complement.
TATAAAGATACGCCATGGAGATTGTACATACAGGTATGTCATCATTTTCTATTTCTTTTATCTTTGTATCATTTTGTTGTATTTTGATTTTTGTACAAACGATCCTTTGAGCAGGGTCCTTCAGGGGTTTCTAGACTTCTTTACCTTGATGGTTTTCTTGAAGTAAAAAAAAAAAAAAAAAAAAGATTCTGTGTCTCTTAATTTCAACCTTTTCTGACAATAGCCAACCTACCCTCATAGGTGCAATTATTCCCCTTTCCATTCTTTTTCCTATTTAAACACTCCATTTTCTCCATTTTCCTTCAAACTCAGAAACACTCAAGGGGAGGAAGAGTATAGAATGGGGCCTTCTATTCGTACCCTCAAAAATGTTTGTGTTTTTTATGGGTCGAGTTATGGGAAAGGATTAGAGTTTGTAAACGCAGCTAGCACTCTTGGTCAATCACTTGCTGCGAGGAATATTCATCTTGTATATGGGGGAGGTTGTCGTGGGTTAATGGGGGCTGTATCACTTGCTGCCTTTTTAGGAGGCAGTAAGGTTTTAGGTGTTATTCCTAAACCTTTAGCTAAAAATAACATCACTGGAAGGACAATTGGAGAAGAAATTCAGGTAACATCTATGCATGGACGAATGAAAACAATGGTTGACAATTCTGATGCATTTCTTGTCTTACCTGGTGGTTTTGGTACTTTGGAAGATATTTTTCAAATTATCTCTTGGGCCGAACTGAACATCCACCATAGACCCATTGGTTTGTTGAATGTTAATAATTTCTTTGATCTTTTGTTATCTTTTCTTGACAAAGTGGAACAAATTTATCACTTCTTCGGCAAGACAACTTCTTATCTCTGCCTCCACTATTGATGAGCTCATTGATAAATTAGAAGCTTTTGAGTATGTACCGATCCGTATTAGCTCGATAGATTGGTCAACGAGAGCGGCGAAGGAAGTAACAAGAAACAAAAGCCAGATCTGCGACTTCATCTTTAATGGGTTTGATTTTATTGTACTTTGTTTCTGTTTAAATTTGTGTCAGCTTTCTCCAACAGGTAATATCTTCTATCCTTTACTCATCTATATTTTAACATTGAGGACAATGTTGTGATCTAGTTGGGGGGGAAGGATAGTTGACCCAAAAAATAAATAAATAAATAAATAAAAAATAAAAATAAAAATAAAAAAAATAATTTGTTGTTTTGTTTGAAAAGTATGATATGATTGTCATGTACTTATTAAACCAATTAGTAATGGCAGAGTAAGGAGTAATTTTACTCTTGAGACGCATCTTAATTGGTGGCAGAGTAAGGAATTTTTTAGGTAGTAACTAATTAGTACTAAAGTTTTATTGTTTGATTTCTTTTCAGGGTCTGATGCGGTACTGACGGGGTGTTTCTTTTCTGCTTGGCGTTGATTTACTTCTTATCAGGTTGTGTTGCTCTTTTCTATATCTCTCTTTCACATTGAAGGCAATGTTATATTAAGCGTGGGGAGAGATTTCAACATGTTCTTTTTGTAAAAAAAAAAAAAAAAAAGGGTTCATTGCATGATTGAATAACTTTTCTCCCTTCTTGAACTGATATGCTTGGTGATGGATGATTGAATTGATGAATTGAGTTTGATGGATGCATACCTTGTGAGATTTTGAGCCTAATAGATGGATTCAACATTTATGCCATTCTCTTCTTTCTTGTGTGATTTTCACTTATGTTAATGACCACTCTAGAACTTGCTTTGATTCTTCTTGAGGCTACATTTCACTTGCATGCATGAACATGATTGAGGCCCTCTTTCTTAGCTAGTTTAACCAAATAGCCAACCTTGTTTTCAATATGATATCAAGCACTCTTTTGACTTCTCGAAAATTCTCTGATTCCTGCCAACCTTGTATATTTTCCTTTGCTTAACCCCTTTGAGCTTATTTGACCATTCCTTATTTCTAGCTCATTATGTGCCTTAAATGAAAAATCATGTTCTTACTTTACCTTAGGGAATAAAAGAACATTAGCCTGGTTAATGGATGAGTTTTTGAACAAGTGTGGGGGTGTGTGTACAAAATGGTTGTTGAAAAAAGAAAAAGAAAAGAAAGAGTGCCTAGAAAAAAAAATGTATGTATATAGTTATGTTCATATATATAAAAAAAAAAAAAAGAAAAGGATTGGGAAATGAATATGTAAAGGGATATACATTAGAGTTGAGATGAACTTTTATGCTTGTTATTTGAACTCACTTCTCATTTGCTTTTATTCTCTTTGGTATTTATCTTCTCATATCCATTTTATCCTCTTCTTTACCTTGACCTCACTACAACCTTGAATAAAGTCTTCATGATTTGTGTGTGCATGTGTTTTGAGTAGTGGAGAAGTAGAAGATAAGCAAGCTTATGGTAGTGCAATTTTCATGGGTTGAATTGAGTGAAATACCTACCTTTTAAACACTTGAGAGATTGAGAGGGAATCTTGTGAAGATCCATCATTCTTAATTCATTCTTTTCAACGGAAGTTTCCTTGCTTGTTGGTTTGAGATGTGAAGAAATCTTACCTCATTTATGCTTTGATCCCTTGAATTTCTTGTTGCTCTTCTTGCTTTATTGAGTCCTTTAGAGTTTTTAGCTTTTAAGTCTGTGTCGTTTGTCTTTGTCTTCTAACTTTAGTTTTATATGTTTTGCCCAGGAGTGCAAAAAGCTAAGTGTGGGGCAATTTGATAATCATATATTTTATTCATTAAGAAACCCTTATGTTTAGTTATTTACACTCTTCATGTACTTAATTGACTGAATTTGATTATGTTTTGTAAGTTTGAACTCGAATCGGACTTAATTGATTTTTTCAGCATTATTCGGGTCTTACACTATTTCTGTATTTTAGCCATATCTTGAGTTCTAAATGTCTGATAATTATGAATTTTACCTTGTAGGAAAGATAAGAGAGAGCTCTACAACTTTGATGAAGAGCTCAAAGTCAATTTCAGACATCTAGTGGAGCTAATTGGGCATGGAAATCAGAATACGGGATTTGTGACTGGAACCCGAACAGTGTGTAGTAACCAGAACATAATTCGAGTTTGGGCATATAAAATGGGCTGAAAATTTGTAATCTGAAAGTTAAGACCCATATGCACAACTTTCATGTCAAGCACAAAACTTGATTCGGGCTCCTTGATGGAGATATTGGGTCTGAAAGTCAAAACAGAGGTGCTGAAACGGGTCCTGAATAGTCTGTAGTAATTGAGTCATATCTTGGGCTGTAGGACGAATTTTTGGGTGTTTCTAGAGCCATTGGAAAGCTTAGACAATTTCCTAGAACTTTCATGAAGACCACTTGGCTCAGAAATGACGAAATCAATGAGTTCAGCAATAAAGAATTTCGGAGACAAGGTAGCTTACCTACTCACCCACCTACTCACCCACCTACTCACCCACCTACTCATCCACCTACTCATCCCATCTACCCATCTACTACTACTCTGAATCCTCTATAAAAGGAAGCATGTGGAGAGCTCTAGGAACACACACACTTGGTGTTAGAAATAGCTTTTCATAGTTCTTGTATATTTTTCCTTCATTGTAATGGAGAGCTAAGTCACTTCTAGTCAATTCGAGACTCTTGAAGAGATTGTGGCTTGGATTCTTGAGACCTTAGTTATGTAATGTATTTGATTTATATTTGAATTCCTCTTCTCTTCTTCTTCTGTTCTCTTGATCTTGAATGCATGAATGGTGATTCTGTTTATGTTTGATCTGATTTGATCTTGGTTTAAGATTAAGTATTGTGATGAAATTTAGAACTGATTGATCTGAATTAATCACATAACTGAAGATTGAGATTTGTGATGAAACTTAGAACTGATTGATCTAAACTAATCACGTAATTGAAGAGGTTAGGTTACTGATTTGTGCCTAGGTTAATTGAATTCGGTGCTTAAATTGACATATATTTACATGAATGGTGCGATTGCAGATTTGTGTTTATCACTTGTCAATTGAATTACGACGATTGTCTAGTATGAATTACTGGATCGATGCGAGAGATCTCGGTTAGATCCAAGTTAACCATTCAAATGTATTTCAGGTGTTTGTTGAAAGGTCTATGATTGAATCCACCCAATCTCGGATAGATTTCTGAATTGACTGTTCTTTTAATTGTTATTTCTCTTTAAATCCTGTCACTGCGATCCTTGAACCATCAAAACCCCCCTTTTTCTAACTTTCACTTGATTTGATCAAATTGCATCTACGATCCTTGAGGAAACGATCCGGTGTTGTTCACTATACTACAAGTTTAGGTAATAACTTCGGTTATAATTTTGACTGAGTTCGGCGCTCGTCAATACTATACAGATATATCATACTATAATAACAATTATGACATCATCATAATGTATTAAATAATAGATACAATAAATAACATTTACCATCATGCCATTAACAGTATTATCATCATCATCATCCAAGTATTTTCTCAATAGAACAATTGTCATAGCCAATATTCCTCAATTAATATATCACATAGATATAAATACTCAATTTCATGCATGCGCACATAAACTCAATGTCCAACTCCATGGAGCTAATACTCAGTTCGGAGAAGTTAATCCGAAAGATCTGTCTGTACCAAAATGCCTCAGACCAAGTGCTACAATTCTCATTTGTATTTGCACATCTAGCATATACACGACAGTCTTTACGAGATCTCGATTAAGAATAGTGTCTCAGTTAGGATCATCGGTGCGTTGCATCAGTCTAACTTACGGGAAGAAGAGCTACCAACCACCCATGTAAGCAACCTGCACCCCGATGCCCGCAAGGTCAACAAGTGACTTACACTACGCATATCGCACCCACTCAAGAAGTGTACGTCTCTTCTAGGCAAATAGCCTCATACACTCCCTCGGAACTTTCCAATGCATGTTCAATGCACCAATGATAATCATAGGCAAAATTCATATACAGTGTTCATACACCAGTTCATGCATATAAAATGCTCTAATGCCAATCATAGGCAAAATTTATCATTTTCTCACACAGTGTTCATCCACTGGTTCAACAATAATTTTACTGTATATTTAATCGTGAAAATCATTTTATCGCATTTTCATAGTCATGCACCACTTTTGTCGCGTTTTCACAATTTAGTAACATTTCTGTTACGTTTTTAAATCACATATAGATTTTTCAATGTTTTCATCAATTACGTAAAAATATTCTACCATTTTTAAATCACGTATTGATTTTTCAACAATATTTCAATCACGTAAAAATATTTAAACGCTTTCCAAACTGTGTAGAAATATTTCAACATTTTTCAAATCGCATGGAAACAGTTAAACGTTTTTCCAAACGTGTAGCTTAAAAATCACGTTTTTAAGTTACGTAAATCATTTTTCACTATTTTTCAACTTCATAAAATATTTCTCAACCGTTAAAAATTCCTTTTCAACATTTTTCAAAATAATATGACTTCTCACATTATTTTACACATTTTTTACTCAAGAAAATACTTTTCGTAATTTATTCCATATAATCACCATTTCATTGAATTAAATCAATGTTTTTAACTTTAAAATTTACTAACGCTCTCCAAAACCCAAAAAATGAGTTACACGTTAGAAAATCTCAAGTTACCAACGTATTCTTTATAATTCCAAATCAATTCTAAAAATCAATCCTCTTTAAAATAAATTGAGGTTCAAACACTTTCAATTTCTCTTTTCCATTCACGTATGAAAATTCCAATTCTCAAGTGTTAAAAACACTCTGATTCCCTTTCCAAAATCCTTCTAGTAAATCAAGTTATATTTTCACTTTGTTCATAAAAATCAAGACATTACAAGCCTTCAAAATCATGGACATGACCATTGAAATCATTCTTGTATTTTTCCATCTAAATCAACTAAGTTCCATTCTTGTTTTTACACAAAATAAATTAATAAAAATACTTCTCCAAAATCGTGTACATTGTTTCTTGAAAATCAACCCCTTTGTTTATTTTCCTAGCTTCTCTAATCATTCAATTTTATCATTCATGAAAATATAAATTTGTGAACACCTAATTAGAGGTGTCTTGGCCGAAATTCACCTTAGGTTAGTGACTAAAAATTAATTCCCTTGTTCTTGAAAAATTTCAACATGAACCCTAATTTTGAGAGCTCAAAACCGTAGCCTCCCCCTTGGCCTTTGGAGCCAAAATTGCTTGTTTCAACATACATCCACCATAATATATTCAACATGTTTTCATCATGCATATTATAAGCATACCATATAAGCAATAAAATCATGCAAATCATATCAAACATAGACAAATAATCAAAGCACATAAACACACACAAATTATTACATGACCATGGATATGAATCCTCACATGGATTCACCATCCATCAAATATAAAACCATCTCTCACCACCATACTTGGTTGGTGAGATGGATCTCCCTCTTACCTTTTGAAGAACCACAAAAAGTTCCTTTCTTTGTATTTTGAACAAGATCTCCACCAACAAAAGTCTCTTGAACACAAAACAAACACAAAAAAAATTAGTATATTAAGCTTGAATAAGAGGAACCATGGATCAAACATGGTTTAGAACATGAAAAAGAAGAGAAAAAATGAAGTTTTCCATAACTTCACCTTAAGAACCCTAGAACTTGCTCTTGGAAAAACTCCTTGAAGATGAAAGATTTAGGACTTGGTGTAAACTACAAAGTGTCTTAGAATTAGGTGTAGATTCAAGAAATATGGTTGTTTGAAATTAAAGAGTGGTAGAAGGGTGTTGTAGAGTGCTTGGCGTGAGCTATGGTTTGGAGAGAAATGAAGAGAATTTTTGTTAAGCTTTGCTTTAGGAAAGATGAAGAATGATCAATAATGACCAAAGGTGATCAATTATGGTCTTCCAATGTTACTTTAGCTCCTAAATGCATCACCAAAATTGTCCCCCTCCTCCATGCACTCTTCAAAATGCAACAAGTCTCCTAGCCATCATTTTAGGCAATCTTGACCATTAATTAGATCAATGGTTAGGATTAATATAGGTTTTAGGTTTAGGCTTTAGATAGAAGACTTAATTTAGGCCATTGGATCTTTCCTTCTTGAAATCATAGCCATTAGATGTGTCTCCAAAATGAAGGGTCAAGATTACTCCTCCAAACTTTACATCCAAGGGCTATAAATCGTCCTAGCCACTTTATAAAACTAAATCTCAACCGTTGATTAAATCAAGATCAAGTCTCCACCGTTGATTACATCAATGGTAGATATCCAAGCCATTAATGTTGACTTCGCAGTATAATATTTATTTTTGTATCTACTATTGCCATTCGAATAATATTTTTACTGTATTTTCATCACCCGATAATTAAATATAGTACAAAACACAGTAAAATAAAGTTTTAAAAATTGTTTATGGATTCAGGTTTAGTAAGATCCCTCGTCTCCGTCTCAACAGTATGAATTTTTTTTATTATAGAAAAAATTTTACTTTTCTGGACCCATGCGGGGCCCACATATAACCTCCCTAGGCCCACGGATAATGCTAAAATAAACAGAGTAATATGAAAATTTCATAATCACACACAAAATCACAAAAATCACAAAAATTAGAAAATACACAAATATCAAATCAGATTACGTAAAATAATTAAGACTTAACAGTAATAATTAAATTACGTAAAATTTTCCCTGGCCCGAAAATTATTATTTTCCTGACACGGAGTAAATCACACACAATGATCAAAAGCAGTCACAGAATAATCAAAATAATTTTACAACTCACAGAAATCACTAAACAAGATAATTATTAATCACAAAATTACTGTCTTATATTTAGGAAGTTTGGGGTGTTACACGATCCACAGGGAATTGATGAAAAAAATTTATTTTAAGTAAGGAAAGACTTTGTCACAAAAATAAAGATGATAAGACTTGTTTACAACTAAATTAAAGAACTTGTTTGGGTTAGGAGATCTACTTTTGGTAATAAATTAAGGACAAGATTAATTATTTTTATAACTCAATTGAAATTCATGCACAACGGAGGTTCCAATCAAAAAATAAAACATTCAAAGTCCATTTAGAATTATATACGTAGTTATATTATGGTTTCTTTAATTATCTACCAACACTTGTAAATAGGTTCAAGCATTCATTGTGCCAAACCACTTGTCTACAATGAATGAAGAACTCTACTTTACAAGGAGGGTTTCTAAATTGATTGAAAACAAAATACAACACATATAATTATTACTTGATAATATATCATTTAAGCACAAGAAAGAAATTAATCTAACCTTATTTTTATTACCAAAAGCTTCACCCCTTCACCTAAGCAAGATGAAGATTAGTTACCCATAAGCAAGAAGAAAGAAAGAGAGAAGAAGAAGAAGAAGATGATGATGATCATAACTTCTATTTACAACAAAATGAAAATAACATAATAACATGATCTTGTTCTCCAACCAAGATTACTCAAATGATTTGCCTATGGTCCCTTTTATAGAGGATTAAGGATACAAAATGATAAGGGAATTGATTAATGAGTGAGTGGATGAGTGGAAAATGCCAAAGAACTTTTTTGAGTGGAAAATTATTGAAATTTCTTGTCTCTGAAATCATTCAGTGATGAACTCATAGATAACATCAGAACTAAGGAAATCTTCATGAAAATTCTAGGAAATTATCTCATCTTTCCATTGCCACCAGAATCATCCAAAAATTCGTCCTATAACCCAAGATATGACTTAATTTCTGTAGACTGCTCAGGCTCAGTTTCAGCACCTCTGTTTTGACTTCCAGACCCAATATAACCTCCAAGCTGTCCGAATGAGCTCTTATGTTCTCCATGAAAGTTGTAAATATGGGTCTTAACTTTCAGATGCAAAATTGTCAGCCCATTTTAGTTCATTCAACTCGAATTATGCAATGATTACTGCACAATGTTTGGGTTTCAATCACAAAACTCGTGTTCTGACTTCCAAGCTCAATTAGCTCCACTAGATGTCCAATTTTCCCCTGGAGCTCTTCATGAAAGATGTAGAGCTCTTTCTTATCTTTCCTACAAGGTAAGATACATAATTATAAGACATCTAGAAATTAAGATATGACCGAAAAACAGAAATAGTGTAAGACCGAAATAATGCTGGAAAAAAATCAATTAAGTCCAATTTGAGTCCAAACTTACAAAACATAACTAAGCTTAATCAATTAAGTACATGGAGAGTGTAAATGACTAAAAATGAGAGTTTATTAATATATAAAATATGTGATTATCACTTATCTTCTTAGATTGTTGTCACCTTTGGTTTCTAAACCTTTGGCAGGCTTCTCAGCAACTTTCTCACATGTTCTTGGTTTGAGTATGTCTTCCCGAGAGACTTGAGATCATTTACAATGATAGTGAAATTTGAGAACATCGCATCAATTGTCTTATGATCATTCATCTTGAACATCTTATATTGATGCATCAATATGCTGGCCTTGGCCTCCTTCACCTGATTTGGTAATCTATTAATCAAATAGACTGCAATAGTAAAAGCAACCCCCAAGAATATATGGGGCTAAGAGGAAGCTACCAAGAGAGTTAGGCTAGTCTTAGTTATGTGTTTGTTCTTCCTATCTTCTGCCCTATTCTGCTCATGCATGTAGGGATAGTTAAATTTGTATATGATCCCTATAGGCATATAGGTGTTTGGTAAACACAGTTACCTCTTTCCCTCCATCAGTTTGAACTGATTTTATTTTTCTATTGAATTGAAGTTCAACCATGACTTTAAAGTCTTATAAAGCAATAAGGGCTTCAGATTTGTTATGAAGAAGATAGATCTAAGTAAATTTAGAGAAGGCATTTAAGAAATGAATAAAATATCTTTGACTTGTAGTGGTAGGAATAGGGGATGGTCTCCAAACATCAATATATATTAATTGTAACGATTCATTGTATTGAGTGTCAGAAATAGGAAGTGGAAGCTTGTGAGCTTTTCCCATACAACATGCAGCATAAACAAAGGCATGTTTATTCATAGTAATAGGTATATTACAAGAGGTCAATGCATGTTGTACAATTTTGGAGATAGATGTTGCAACCTTTGGCAAATTTGGAAGCAGGAAAGGAAATTGGTACAAAATTGTTACAAGGAGAAAATATAAGTTGTAAGGAGTCAAATGAGTAGAGACCACAATTAAGTTTCCCTTGCAAAAAATCCCCTTCGTAACTTGTAACACCCCAAATTTCCTAAATAGTTGATAGTAATTTTCACAGTTAACAGAATTATACTGTTTAGTAATTTCTGTGTGCTGTAAAATTATTTTGTATATTCCGTCAGCGTATTTAATCGTTTTGTGTTATTTACTCCGTGTCAGGAAAATTATAATTTTCGGGCCGGGGAAAATCTTTATGTATTTATTTATCTTGATTGTTAATTATTTTTAACAATCTGACTTGATTTTCATGAGTCCCAAAAAGTGAAAATTTTTCTACGTATAGAAAAATTTGTACTGTTGAGATGGAGACAAGGGATCTTACTAAACCTGAATCTGAAAATAGTTTTAAAAATTTTATTGTACTGTATTTTGTACTGTATTTAATTATCGGGCGATAAAAATACAGTAAATATATTCTTTCGTGGGGTTATAGCAGATAAAAATAGAAATTATACTGCTTAAGTTAACAATAGTGGTTATGACAACTTTTGACGGACCAATAGGAAACAAGTTTAATTCTTTTGATGGACCAATAGGAAGCAAGTCTAATATTGAAGACTTTGATATCAACCGTCGATTTAATCAATGGTGTAGGATTAGTCTAATAAAATGGCTATGATCATTTATAACCATTGGACTTAGATTTAAATCAAGGGTGGAGATTTGATTTTATAAAGTGGCTAGGACCATTTGTGACCGTTAGATTTGGATTTAATCAATGGTGGAGATGAATCATTTATAACCATTGGATTTGGATTTAATCAATGGTGGAGATTTGGTCTTCTAAAATGGCTATGACTAATTATGACCCTTGGATTGAAAGTAAGAAGGAGTAATCTTGACCCTTCATTTTTGGAGATGCATCTAATGGCTAGGATTTCAAGGAGGAAAAATCTAATGGCCTAGATTAAGTCTTCTAATCAAAAGTCTACTAAATCCTAACCATTGATCTAATCAATGGCTTAAATGGCTCTAAATGGTGGCTAGAAAAGATGACAACTTTGTTGAATGCATGGATGGAGGGGGGGACGGTTTTTGTGTTATTTAGGAGCTAAAGAAACAAGTTTGAAGACATTATTAGATTGTTTTAGTCAATATGGATCATTATTGATCATTTTGCACTCTTAGGAGAATGCATGAAGGGGGGGCTATGGTTTTGGTGTCTTAAGGCCATAGTAAAAAGTCTATGACCATTATCACTCATTGTTGATCATTCTTGATCATTTCAAAAACCTAAAGCTCTTAGAAAACTTTCTCTTCTTCTCCTTCTAGCATGGTTCGGCCAAGCACCCTAAATATGTCTTCCATCACTCAACAATTTTAACTAACCTTATTTCTTGAATCCTTACCTTATTCTAAGCAACTTTCATGTTGGAGACTTTCTCTAAATCATTCATCTTCATGGACTTTCTTCAAAATCAAAGTTATAGGGTATTTGTGGTGAAGTGTAAGGAAACTTCATTTCTTCTCTCTTCTTCATGTTCTAAGTCATGTTTGATCCATGGTTTATCTTGTTCAAGCTTGATATGTTAATTAACTTGTGTTTTGTTTTGTATTTGAGAAGCCCTTGGTGATGAAGGACTTGGAAAAAGAAGCAAAATAAGGAGCTTTTGAGGTTCTTCAAGAGGTAAGAGGGAGATCCATCTCACCAACCAAGTATGGTGTTGAGAGATGGTCTTATATTTGATGGATGGTGAATCCATGTAAGGATTCATATCCATGGTCATGTAACTATTTGTGATTGGTTATGTGTTTGATTCATTTGTTCATGCTTTGTATGATTTGCATGATTTATTGTTTTTTATTATGGCATGCTTATGGTAGCTTATGGTATATATGATGAAATATGTATATGTTGGTTCCAAAGACCAAGAGGATTTCGGCCAAGACACCTCAAAATAGGTGTTCACAAATTAATATTTTTATGAATGATAAAATTGGATGATTAGAAAAGCAAGGAAAATAAACAAAGGGTTTGTTTTTCAAGAAGTATTGTTCACGGTTTTGAGAAGGATTTTTATTGATTTATTTTGTGTAAAAATTTTCTAAGCATTTTACTAAACATGGGCAATGTTGATTTTAAGGATTTGCAAAGAAAGTGAAAATGGATTTATAAAGAAAGTGAAAATGAAAAATGAACAAATGATTTGATTTCAAAGACCAAGTGCTCACGATTTTTGTAAAGGATTTTTAATGGTTTTGTTTGTGTAAAATCATATTGACTTAGAAGGAAAAATGTTTTGATGATTTCAATAGTCATGTCCACGTTTTTGAAGGCTTGTAATGCCTTGATTTTATGGAAACAAAATGGGAATATAATTGATTTAGTATAAAGAATTTGGAAAGGGAATCAGAGTATTTTATCACTTAAGAAAATGGGATTTTTGTATATGAATGGAAAAGAGAGGTTGAAAATGTTTGAAACTCAATTTATTTTTAAGAGAATTGATTTTAGAATTTATTTGAGAAAAATGGAGAATATAATAATGATTTGATATTTTCTAACGTGTAACTCATCCTTTGGGTTTTGGAGAGCGTTAGTAATTTTTAAAGTTAGAAACATTGATTTAATTCAATTGAATTATGAATTTGTGGAATATATTGTGAAAAAGATTTTTTGAGTAAGAAAATGTGGAAAATAATGTGAAAAGTCATATTATTTTGAGCAAAGAATTTCTTAAAGGAGAAATTTGAAAAATGATGTTGGAAATGATATTGATTTGTTTGAAAGTCTAAAATAATATTTGGAAAATTGAGAAATATTTTACGTGATTGTAAAATGGTGAAAAATGTTTTACATATCTTAAAAACATGATTTTTAAGCTACGCGATTTGAAAAACGTTAAAATATTTCTACGCAATTTGAAAAATGTTGAAATATTTCTACGCAATTTTGAAAGCATTTAAATATTTTTACACGTTTGAGATATTGTTGAAAAATCACTACATGATTTAAAAATGGTGGAATATTTCTACGTAATTGATGAAAATGTTAAAAAATCTATATGTGATTTGAAAACGTAACAGAAATGTTACAAAATTGTGAAAATGCGACAAAAGTGGTGCGCGACTATGAAAACGCGATAATATGATTTTCGAGATTAAATATACAGTAAAATTACTGTTGAACCAATGGATAAACACTGTATCAGAAAATGATAAATTTTTCCTGTGATTGGCATTAGTGCATTTTATATGCATGAACTGATGAACACTGTATATGAATTTTGCCTATGAATGGCATTGGTGCATTGAACATACATTGGAAAGGTCCGAGGGACTGTATGAGGCTATTTGCCTAGGAGAGACATACACTTGAGTGGGTGCGAAACGCGTAGTGTAAGTCACTTGTTGACCTTGGGGGCATCGGGGTGTGGGTTGCCTACAGTGGGCAGTGAGTAGCTCTACTGTAATCATGGGTTAGACCGACGTGACACACCGATGATCCTGACCGAGACACTATTCTTAATCAAGATCTAGTAAAGACTGTCGTGTATATGCTAGATGTGCTAAAATCAAAATGAGGATTATAGCACGTGGTCTGAGGCATTTTGGTACAAACAGATCTTTCTAATCAACTTCTCCGAACTGAGTATTAGCTTCATGGAGTAGGACATTGAGTCTATGTGCGCATGCATGAATCTGAGCATTTATATCTGTATGATATATTAATTGAGGAATATTGGCTATGACAACTGTTTTGAATACTTGGATGATGATGATGATAATTGGATAATGATGAGGGCATCACCATAAATATTGAATGATATTTGAACTGATAAATGATTTGATGATGATAATTGATTAATATTGATGGTATGATATATCTGTATGATATGTGTTTGTGTTATCTCTGTGCTGTCATGTTGGTATTGACGTAGGTGATCTCACCTCTTTGTTATATTGTTTTGTTGTGTTTGTGTTATTAAAAAAAAATTATATAGTAGAAGGAACGAGTTGTCTTAGACATAACAGGTGGCAGATATTCTGAGATTGGTGACAACATTGAGGAGTAGCAATTCAGGATTTGATAGTGTGCAATGTGAACAAGGAACATATGTCTGATACATCAAGATGGATACAAGAAGGAATAAGTATGTTATGTTTTACCGTTAGTGTTGTACCGTGCTATTAAGTAAGACCCGTGATGGGGTTTGCTACTGTTAAAAAGAGAGTCTGTTAGTTTTATATTTCTCTTTAAATTGTTAAATATTAATTGGTGTCAATAACGTATATTAATCAGTTTAATTATATTTTCAGTAATACTTATGGATTTCTGTAAGTTTATGTTTCTGTAATAAGAAATTTTAAAACTCACATTTTATAACTCAAACCTTTTATGAACTTTACAGATTATGAGTTGGGAGTCGGAAATGTGATACCCTGAGGAGGGTGTTACATAACTTGACATTTGACAAGACACTTATTAGAATGCAATTCAAAGATGACATTATTACCTTTGACAAATTTAGAAACAATGAGCAAATTCTTTGTGATGTGAGGTGTGATGTGAGGTGCATGTAAAAGATGATATAAAGATAGATAAGTAGGTGAAGAGGAAGATGAAGTTCTAGCAAGTAAGAATCCCCTTGGTAGATATCATGGCAAGTACATCATGATGATACTAATTATAATTCTTTTTTTCATTTAAGATTGTACTTAATTAAGTTAGAATTTGAAATTTAGAACCACTATTCGAAACTGTAAATAATGTTATGTTTGTATTCTCAGTTTCTATCTGGTGGACAATCTAAAGTGGAAGCAACACTAAATCTTAATGCAATGGACCAAAGTCCCAACCCATGGCATGTTTCATTCTCGTATACACGAGCTGTGGTTAAGACATGGCAAGGATGCCCTGAGAATTTGGAAGCTGCTCAAAAGGCTCTTTTGGTGCGTGCAAAAGCAAACTCCTTGGCTCAACTTGGAATAAGATACTCCGCGGAGGGTGAAAGTGAATAAGCCAAGAAGGGAATGTTTGTCAAGGGCTATACCTACTAGAAGTTTAGGTATCCTCAGCCTTTGGCCTTATTAGCAGTGAATTCTAAGGAGAGTTAGATGTGTTGTATTTTTTTTTTCAACTTCTAGCAACTTTATGTTTGGTGGGTCATATAAGGAAGACCTGATAGTATAAGTTAATACTATCAGACTTTATCAGATGTTTGATATATCCACCTGATAGGATAGTCAAATCTGGTCAAAGCTTTTTATCTCACTCTAATAGTATAACACTATCCTCCTTATGACCCCATGATATAACTCGATAAGATTTTTCTCCCACTACTACCCTCCACTTTTAATATTATTAAAATCGTAATTATTTATTATTATTATTAAATTCGTAGTTATTATTATTATTATTATTATTATTATTATTATTATTATTATTTCATTAGTGGTTTGACAAGCAAAAGGTGATGGTGAAAAATGTTAAGGATAATATAATCATAATAAATAATTATATATACTATCAAGTTATTTATATTAAATGTACCAAATGCTTGATAGTATAAGAGCTTATCAGCTTGTTTATACTATCAGACTTTATCTTATTACCTTATACTATCATGCTTTATACCATCAGGTGTACCAAATGCAGCCTGAGTTTGAATAAAATATGCGAGAAAGAAATTACTAATGCAATTATGATATTTTGTTACTTTGTATAAAGTATTTGCTTGGAGTGTGTTTAGAATGAATAAAAATAAGAAATGATTTGATTTGATTTGATTTGATTTGATTTGATTTGATTTGAATTAAGTTGATTTATAAATTAAATTTTGTGTTTGAAATTTTTATAAAAAAATAAGATTTGAATTGATTTAGAAATCAAATTTTGTATTTAGAATTCATTAAAATGAGAATTAATTTTTTTATTTATTATTTTACATTTTGACCCTTATGAGAAATAGTTACTAAGAATAAAATAATTTATTTATTACAAATCAAATCAAAGCTTAGATAATCTTATCAAATTTGGTTAACTTCAAAATAGCCACAGAATTGCTAGGGATTTAGCAATACAATAACTAGGGAATAACTACGTAATTGTTAAGGATTTAGCAATACAATTGTTAGGGAATAACTATGGAATTGCTATGGATTTAGCAATACAAATAGCTAGAGAATAATTATGAAATTGCTATGGATTTAGTTAGGAAATAACTATAGAACTGTTACGGATTTAGCAATATAATAGCTACGGATTTGCTACAAACTTGTTATAGGTTGTTAAAAATTAGCTACGGAATTAACTACAAATAATATGTAGCTAATTAGCTACGAAAAAGAAGGACGGTTAGAACGAAAATTAGCTACAAATTAGTTACAAAAATTTAAAAATTAACTATAGATTAATTACAAAATTTTTTGGTAGCTAATTAGCTATGAGAATTTGACTACAGACTAATCTGTAGCTAAATTGATTAGCTAGAGATTAGTTACAAATTAGCAATGGATTGGTTCTGTAGTTAATCCATAAATTTCTTGTAGTGTTTTTTGTTGCAATAGTAACACATTTGTTTTTCTTTTTCTTATCTTGCTTGTCCTCCATATCAGACGAGACATTCCACTTGCCTTTCCAATCATTATTTTTCTCACCTTCACCTGTATAATTCACTTTAGAATATGTAAGAAGTCTCACCTTCACCTGTATAATTCACTTTAGAATATGTAAGAAGATGCCCTGCATCGAGCTTTTGAGTTTCTTCCTTAATGTGCAAGTGCCTTAGTATCTTTTCAATAGTAAAATCCTCAGCCATATGTAGGAGTTTCTTTCTATACTCATTCCATGTTGAAGGTAATTTAGAAATTATTGTCCCCACTTGTAGTGATTGTGGTACTATAACCTTTAGATCACGAAGCCTACTAACAAGGACTTGTAGTTCATGAACTTGATCCATGAGGGTATGCTATCAACCATTTTAAATTCAAAATATTTCATCATGAGAAATTTATTTGTACCTTTCCTTTCATTGTTGTATTTCTCCTCCAATGACTTCCAAATCTCAATAGGAGACTTGACAGACATATAGAGATCATATATCGGACAAAGTGTTCAAGATGTGTCTCCTACAAGTGAACTCATTTTCTTCTCTCTGTTCTTTTGTTGTGTCATTTTCTCCTTCTCTACGAGACTTGCATCCTTAGCAAGTTCATCTATTGGCTTCAAATTTGGATCCAAGACATAGGTGAAGTTCAAAATGATAAGAAGAAACATCATCTTATCTTTCTATCGGTTGAAGTTATTATCATCAAAATTATCCAATTTCATGAACTCTTGATTCATCACTTTGAAGGCAGTATTCGTCTCTTGAGCCATCTTAAATAACTCTAAAATTGTTGGAAAAAATAATAGATGGGAGACAAACAAGATTGAGAATCAAGACTTCGAGGCACAAACAAATCGCTTTCTTTAGAGAGTTATTTGTCCCCACACAAAGTTTGCTAACGGGTTAAAGCAATAATACTCCCAAGATACAACGAAACCTTATTAAATTATACAACTAGCAATATTGAAGAATTCATTCTTCCTCTAATTCTATTTAATATTTTTAGAAATCATTTAATTAACCTTTTGTAATAATAGGGGGTCTCCTATTTATAAACAACTAATAGACACCATCAAAGAGATGTATCTCAATTAAGACACACTTTCATGAGAAGACATGTTTTTACAAAAGGTAGTTATCCATGAAAACTTATGTCCTTAGATCCACCAAAAAGTGTTATTGACTAACTACACCAAATCATGCATACCTTGAGTCATGCAATGGAAATTTGTAAACTACCATTATTTCCAACATATTAAACAGTTTTAGGTAATGATGGGTGTTGGCTATAGGAAAGAGACAATGGTGCAAGGGTTGTTGCAGTTGAGGCTTGGTTTGACTTTTCTGCTTGTGGTTAGTGTTTGTTTATGCTTGGCTTGGTGCACGATGGTAACAAGTGGTTCTAATGTGTTTTCGAGAGTTTTAAGGGCATGGTGATTTGATTGAGCTCAAGAACGGAGCATAAAATTCTTATTTGACAATAGCTCTTATAAACAAGGGGAAAAAAAGATATAATCATAATGAAAATATGTAAGAAACCAAAAAGAAAAATACCCTTACCTCCTTGTTGTGATCATACAGAACCAGAACTATCTCCCACTTCTCCTTACTCTCTATTCTTTCAGCATTCCCACTCAATTTCTCTATATTTTCTCCAAAGTTTCCAGACCTAAACCACCCACTCTAGAGACCCTCTTTCTCTGTGTTTCACCTTCTTTATAGACCCAAAGTCACAACTCACATAGTCAAGGTTGGACTACATAAGGAAGTGTAGTCTTTTTCTCATTTCATTTATTTGGCTTTCGAACCTACCACCCTTTTTCCTCTCATGCCGTTACCTTCATTTTTGTGTTTTGTCTTTTCGCTCTCTTTTTTTTTTTTTTTTTTATAGTTCTAACTTTGCAAGTGTTGCATTGGAGCATCTGGCAGCTGTTTCTCTTCCCCTTTGGTGTTCTATTTTAAAAACTTTTAGCTTCACGTCTTTCTCTTATATATCTCCAATAGAGAAATTCTTATCTAAACATGGTGTATCCAATTAGGTGCACTAAGTTAATCAGGACTTAATATTTTTATAGAGCACTGTAAAATTAATTATAAGACACAAAAATTCATTAAAATATTTAGTCATAATTGACTTAGTGTACCTAATTGTAATACAATATGTTTAGATAAGAATTTTTCATCTCCAATATTCCAATCAGAGCTTGATTTTGTTTTTCTCTCTCAATTGCATTAGTGACTTTTGGCTTGTATGCTTCACCACTTGCTCCTCCTGTTGCAAGTTTCTCCCATTTCTTCTATCTCTCTCTTTTTTTTTTTCTTTTTTTTTTTAAATGATTACCTCTTTTTTTTTTTGAAAATCAAAATTATATTATTTTCTGTTTGAGTATTTTTGGATTAATTTTTTATATTGGACTAAAGTGACCTATGGTTCTAAATCTAGGCTAAGATGTCAATGCTTAATAAAAAACAAGATAAGAGAATTATAAAATACATCACGAAACTCAAACATTTAACTAGTTTTTTTTGTGTCATACTATTGAAATGATTTTTGAATTTTTGAGTTTTTTTATTTTATGTCTTAGGCAAAATTTGGTGTTCACAAATATCATATTTCCAAACATATCCATTGTTTTTATATTTTTTTTCTCATTAATAGCTCAAAATGCTTATGTAATATATCAAAAGAAAAAGTTCAAAGGCCTTGTCTAAATATTTACCTAAGCTTTAGCATTTGAGAAAGCTAGAATATTTTCAAAGCTTTTTCACCATAGGAGATAAGATAAACTTTCCAAGGTTTTCATTAAAATAATATCAAGATCAACTTTCCAAAATAAAAAATTCAATAAGTGCATGTCATAACATATAAAAGCTTTAGAGCTAGACAGATGATAATAAAAATATAGAGAGAATGTAACACCAAAAAAAATATATATAGAGAGAATTAGAAAACTTTAAAACATGTCATGGAGTATATTATCAACTCACTGTACAAGCAAAAACTTAGTAGGTCTAAGCCTACTGTGTCGTAACAAAAACAATAGGAGGAACTTCCAATGAAGACCACGAATAAAATATCAATACTTAAAATAATCACTCAGAACCAAGGGATAGCAAATTATTACTTTTATTCAAAAAAATCCCAAATCAAATCTTCAAATCTGGGGTTCTAAAAATAACACCCTTAAATCCAAACACCCATCACAATATCTAATCTAATCTAACTAAATATACAAAGTAAGATAAGTTGTCAGCTTTAAGATTACTTTTAGAAGCCAAGGTAACAAAAATGAAGGAGTGGGTGGTGTGGATCTCATCCAAATAGCAGCACCCAACCTTCGTAACATCCCAGCCCTGTAACACCTTACCCATATAGAACACAACCAATACTAGTAGCTCAAAATGGAGGATGAATGGCCAGGAATCAGTTGTCTAAGGTAGGGATGTGAATGAAGGACAACAAGGGTGGAGGGAATGGCATGGGGGAGCCATGATCCCCCAACTTTTTAATTCTTTCTTATATATACTTAGTATATTTATGTTCGTGGTCCCCCAAAAATAATACAATTCTAATATGACCCTTTAGTAAAATAAAAAGTACTATTAATTATCCCTTAAAACAAAAGGTAAGTATTAAAATAATATAAAAATTAGTAACAAGAAAAGAAAGTAAAAAGTTACTTGTCTTGTATGAGAAGTATTCTCAGCTTCTCTTTCTCTAAGCAGCACATTTCCTTTCCACCTTTTCGTCTCCTTTAGAAATTATCCCCTTTTCTCTCTGAGGAATTTCCAGTGGTGGACCACAAGGTAGAATAAGCAAGAAACCAACACCAAGGTTGTTTGGACCACTTAATTTCACTTTTCAAAAAATTACTCGCTATGGACCATAAGGTAGAGGACACACGATTGTTCTAATGGTCTCTTTTTTTTTTTCTCTTGGTTGCTTGTTTAGATTTCAAAAATTGGAAATACAAAATTTTTTCATCTTGTACACAATTTTATTTTTGTTCATTTTGTTGATTGATGATTATATTGTCATTGATTTAGAACTTTTAAATAACATATATTGGTAGATAGATAATAGCTCAATTATATGTGTGCTTGTGTGTGGATTTTTTTTAGGTTGAAAAAGGTGTTTAATAAGAAAATAATTGATTCATTTTCTAAGAGAAATGAGAGCAATAGTGATGAAACACAATCTAAACAAATTTGGGAATATCCTATTAATCAACAAGATGAAATTCGTAAGGCATATATTAAGTTTGGACCATATCAATTTATTATGGATGTGTACCCACTCTCTAGTCTAGAAGATCATTCTTGTTGATTTCAAGCTCATTGGTTTAAAGCTTTTCATTGGTTTGAATACTTACATGAAGAAGAAGCTACCTTTTGTCTTCCATGTTATTTATTTGCTTAGAAAGCAATTTAATCCACTTCAAAAGAATTTAAAAATTGAGGGGAAAAAAGTGAACAATGGAAAACAATGTGCATTTTTATCTTATGTAGGAAAAACTCCCAATTTAGTTCACAATATTGCCATTATGAATACTTAAAGAATTGGTCTTTGACATTGAAAGAATACTACATAAACAGAATTCCCAACAAATTTTGAGTAACATATTGTGTCTTAAAGCATCTATAAATGTTGTTAAATGGTTAACTTTTTAAGCTTGTGTTTTTGGAGGCCATGATGAAAGTTTGGGCTTGAAAAATTGTGATAATTTTCTTGAGATGATAAAGTGAATGAAGTTATTTTGGAGAATGCCCCTCAAAATGCAAGGTAAACATATCTTACTATTCATAAGAAATAAGTTCTTTACAAAATAAGTTGTCATGTATATGGATTTGCATTGACAATGGTTTTTGACCATTGACTGATCGATATTGATACAGATTGTTGTTATGGTCAAGGAAAAAGTATTGAAATATGTTAAACCTTGAGTTTTCTAGTGTCAGAAATTATTCTCTATGAAATAATTTATTTTCATAAATCATATATTTATTTTGTTTCCTTGGAAATTTATTTTCTTCAAAAGATTATAGCTACATATTTTTATAAATTATTTTATTAGGAGAAGACCTTGTCAGAACATTATACCAACAGTTAATGTTAGTCTTGGTACACTTAAGACTGGATTAGACTCTAACTAGTGGAGAATATGTTGATTTTGTGTGTAATCCAACACATGTGGGTAGGTTTTGGTGTGGAGCTTGATGCTCATCAACTCAAACCTTGTGCTTATTAGATTTAGTTTACTCTAAACTCAATGCTCGTCAATTCAACTCTTGAGAATTCTCCCAAATGAATATGTTTTAATTAATGGCTTTATTTTTAAAAAAAATTATCAGAATCTATCTTTGACATAATTATGCTACTATGCTTTTTATTTTGTTAGATTTATTGTGATGATAATATTTGAATTGCTTTAAATTTGAGAAAGTATCAAGCATAGCTATTATATTTTTCTTAAATATTTTGTTTAGCTGTTATAAATATTTCCAACAATTATTTTTGTTACAGAAAACTCGTGTTTTACTTGTCCTGTTTCTGTATAATAGGCATTGACTGCTGATTGAGTTGTAAGTCACTCAAATCATGGATATATTATTTTACAAATAACGGTAACAATATTATTTTCATTTTTATTTTTCGGCTGGTTGAAGACTCGAAGGAATCTACAATTATTTTTTAGTGAGCCCGACACATTATTTCTTGTGGGCAATTTCAATATTTATTTAAGTTTTGTTATAATCAAATACTAAAAAATCTTGTAAGCTAGTACTCTTAGAAGTGCTCTATTATTTCTACAAGCAGGATTCGGTAGTATGGAAGGTGTCAAATGGTATTTTGATAAAGTTTTTATATTTTGTTTAGAAAGAAATTGTTTGCAATGAAAATTCACCTATTCAACATTTTATATTTTTTTGAGGCCCTATGGTGCCTAGTATGGATATTCTGGATTATCTGTATGAAAATGTATTTGAACTTGTATCTTTTGAAATGGTAAAAAATCAAGGAAACTTTTGTCAAAATTCTTGGAAATTCCGTTTGAATCTTTTTTGCAATTTAATAATGTTTTCCCACATATCTTGGGTAGTTAGATGTTACTTATTGACAGATTTTGAAGTTTGCATAACTTAGGCGAGCCTATGGCCTTGGCCCGTCTTCGTTATGGATAGGTCATCGGCCCCTAGTTCTAGTTGTGAAAAAGTTGATATCAAAGCCTGCTTGTCCTTAACAAGTGTCCTTTAGAAAAGTCATGATTGCGATTACGAAGCCAGCCATTCTCACAATCAAGGCGCTATGAAAGGCCTATATGAAAGGCCTATTAGAATGTCCTTTCCATCGTTGATTGTCAGTTTATTCTATTTGTTTCATTTGGACGTGTAGGGTCTTGTCTAAATTTTAAAACTATAGTGTTGAATACAAGTAGTTTGGGAATATATATATATATATTTATTGATCAGTAAATGTGTTTATGTTATAAGAAGTAGTCCTAAAAGCACATACTTTTGGTTTGAAGATATTCTTGGTTGCTGTTGAGAAATACAAACATAAGATGACATTCGGCATATGATTTTGACTGCTGTTTGTGAAAGTCTAATTGTTCTGATGTAGAAAAAGAGCGTATCTAAAAAGACATGTACGTGGTAGTTTCCTCCTCCTTATACGGTTGTTGTCACCGAGAGTCTCGAGAAAAAGGGTTGGGTACCTGCAAAGGGACTCCAACGCTCTAGTCAGACAAGACACTAAGAGGATATACACCATATAAATAATAGTTACCTTATTAGAGTGGTATTTCTTGATACTTATAGTGCATGTGCATAGTCCTTGAACATTCATCGCAGAGTGTAGGCATGCAAAGATCGTGGCCTGACGAGGGAGGGTGTGCCTCCTCTCCACGATCGTTCGAGCAGAGCCCTGACGGAGGGTGCCTCCCTCCCACAATCGTCCAGGAAGATCCCTGGAATTTCAGGCCTGTCGTATTAGTGGCTAACCACTGTAGCAGGTAGTCATGGTCCCTACACTGTAAAAGTCACCATAGGTAGTGATCAGGCCATACGCAGACCTATGGAGTGTTTGGTTGGGGAGTACGACTAGTACCCATGTACGGACATTCTGCTGAGGCGAGTACTCCGGATCCTGGTGGTGTATATGCCAGGATTAACCCTTAAGGGCGGTATCCCGGACCACAATCCAAAACAGTTGCCCCCAGCTTGGCACTTAAGTGGAATGATTAAGTGTCAAGATATTTAGACCGAGGACGGGGATTCGTTGCATTGTGGGAATCCGTAGAGGCCGATATCCCTTGTCTGGGGAGTACCCCCCAGGGTTGGCATGTACCGCCATCCCATCATCCGGGGTACGTCTTTGCCCCTGTGTGTGGTTCCTCAGGTCTTTTATCTTTTTCTGTGCTTTGCAGGAATGCAAAGCTTCCTTGAGAAACTGCTTGTTATGACTTTATTGGGCATTAAAAGACTCATTAATTTTCTGGTGTTTCCTAATAGCACGCTTCCCTTTCGCCCAATCAGAACCGAGGAGCATTTAAGGGTAGCTTACCTTACACAATCGGTACGTTGCTCTTGGGCCCAATCGGAATGCTTCGCTCCTATAAAAGGGGAGTGTTTTCATCTGAAGTTGGTGCTTCTTCTGTTGCATTCCTCTTGTTTTGCAACTTCTTCTTTCATGGCTCTCTTTGCCTTTCATTCATATCCTGAGGAGGTTCTGCCCACTGTGAGAGCCATATTCCTATTTTTTCCAAAATGCTTGAAGTTGTTTTAGCTGTTCTGTGGATGTCCTTTTTTAAAAGGCGGCTTACTTTCTCAGCGTTATTACAGAGGGCGGCTTACTTTTGCAGCGTACCCTCGTTACTTGTTTGATATTTTCCATCGCTAGGGAGGCTTAAGTCGCCGTCTGTGTTGGATGGGGTTCTTCGGAGCTGGGGCGTTCACTCTCCTTGCCCAGGTAAGCAGGAAGAACTATTGAAACTGCTTCGTGCTTTGAAGCGCCTTAGGGAGAATCACGAGACCGACTAAGACTTCGGTGGAACGATCTCCTTCATGAAAGGTTGCGCCCCGTCCATCGAAAGAGGATGCATCCCAACCTTTATTGGTGGAGGCAATGCAGAAGATTTGGCGTCCTGGCTCCTAATGTCGGTTTGTTGAGATTCTTCAAAGCCAATACTCTTTTTCAAGAGGGAGCCGTGGTGGTGGCAACAACTCTCCATACAGCGGAGGAAATATGGATGCGACATGGCTCGAGATGCTTCCGATGTTTTTCTTTTCTTTAAAGTTTTTATGTCTCTATACTTTCTTTTCCCTCTCTTTCTAATGTAAGATGATGTATGGAACGAGAATAAGATTTATAAGTAAAAACTCTTATCTTTGTATCCTCTTTTCTTCTTTTCCTTCTTTCTTTCTGCTATCTGAAGTTTTTAAGTTCGACCAGTGTGAGTCCAACGCTTACTCCAGGGTGGTGCAATTTCTTCTCGTCTAACCGTGATCTTTCATTCTTGGCCAGGGTGAGTCCAACGCTTATTCCAGCGTAATGTCATCATGCCCCCAGCTTGGTGCTTTGGCTTTGAAAAGGTAAAGTGACAAGTTCTAAATGCTTAGCCCGGGGTATTTGCGCCAGTGACTCTGAAACTGAAGGTTTAGCACGGTTTTATGTCGTGGTCCTGAGTAAGATCCAGACTTAACCTTTGAAAATCGTGCGACATTTGAATTGCTGTGCTACTGCTCTTGCATCTGCACAAACGTCTTTTCAACTGCTTTTGTAACTATGAAGGCCACGTGGCACATTTTTAACGGATGGACGTGTCTAGAGCCTTGTGTGCCATGATGAGCACGTTTTTAAGAATTGGATTGTGAGGATGAAAATGCCCCCTAACCGTTTTAGTCTTCATAAATGGGGGTTAGTGGTTCATTGTTCGCTTTCTGCTATTTCTAAGTAGTTTTCTGAGAGCTTCGTGCTGAGGAAAGGCGTTTCGCGAAGGTTTCAGGGCATTTTCCACCTATTTCCCAGCAGCTCTTAACGTTTATTCGAGGTAACTTCTTCTCTGAGCCCCCTTGATGTTTTTCCTTTTCCTGGTTGTCTTATGCCAGCATTGAGTAGTAGGAAAATCGTGCATTCCTTTTTCTTTTCTTAATGCAGTATATTCCTTTTGTGTCTATGAATTTCTCCTTTTCCCCTAGGAACTCCATCTTCGTTGCGCCGTGTATGGCGGATGTGTCCTTCTGAAATTTAAAATTTTGGAGGGAAAGGAAGCCGGTGCACGGGATCTTTGTGTTTGTGTCTGAATCTTTTGTTTGAACGATTCTGACAATTACTTACCCGCACCTTTTGATGTTCTCAGGGTTTTTATGGCGAAGGGCAAAGGAGGGGCTAGGACTAGAGTGTCTGCTTCTGAGGATCTCACTCTGGCTGAGATTGATCAAATTCGGATCCATCGTGGTCTGGGGTTAGTGTTCCCATGGGTAGGGGAGGATGTCTGGAAACATTACTCTAATTTTTCTTCTGTGGTCGTCCTGAGGCAGTCGATAGATTATATTCACCTGACGGATAAGAAGAGAAAGGATAAGGAGTTCGTGGTTGTATGCCCTGAATGGAACGAGAGGGTGTGCTCCAGTAGTGAGGCGGGCTTGCATTTCATGTTTTTGTACGAGTCCCTTTTTGTGAAGCTAGGGCTTCATCTTTCGTTCTCAAATTTTCAGATGGCCATCCTCCGTACTCTCCGAGCAGCTCCAACCCAGATTCATCCCAATGGCTGGGGTTATATAATAGCTTTCGAGAGATTCTGTCAGGTAAATGGGCTAAGGTGTTCGGTTAACACTTTTTTCTACTTCTACACCTGATTAAGTCCCCAAGGTTCATCGAAGCAGAAGAATTAGCTTACCATTCAGTGCAGAAATGGTTGTAAGTCCTTTGATGTCTTTCAAGATAGCTTCAAAGGATTCAAGACTAGGTTTTTTAAGATTATGGCGGCCGAGGGATTCTATCCCTTTTTCTTAAATGTTGATGGTGAATCGAAGTTCCCTTTGTATTGGACACCGGATGCTTGGAGCACTCCGACCGTTCCTTTGGAGAAAGAAAAGGATGGTCTTAACCCGGAAGAGCTTAAGACAAATGAGTTCATATCCTGGTACGTCGAAAGCGGGAATATCAGTATTAGAGATGTCCTTGAGACTCCTGGTGATGACCTTCTCTTTACTTTGTTAGGTGGGAAGTAGAGTATGATGGTTTACCTTGCGTGTGTGGGATTATTTTTGTCTGTACTCTTAATTCCTTGCCTTCTGAATTGCTTGCCTAGTTTTGTTTCAGTAAGCGGTATGGCGTCCAGACTTTCTGTTGCGGCATTGCATGCTTCTAGGGTGAGGAGAAAGGGGGCGGGGTCTTCGAGTGCCCCTTCTGCTTCAGCCCTAGCACCTCGTGAGGTTGTTGCTGAAGAGGTCTTTGGGGACCTGGGGTCTCCTCAGAATCTTCAATTGAGGAAGAGGAAAGCTGCTGAGGACTCTTCTGACCGGGGTAAGAGAGTTGCTTTGGATGGCGGTGTGGAGGAGGGTGTCGCTCTCCTGCCTATTATTGCGGGGCGTTCTGACCCGAAACCATTCATTGACGAGCACTTTATGAATGGTGAGGTAATGGGGCACATATCCTAACGGGGATTGGCTCAAACTTTGACCGAGCTACAGGCTTTGGCACTTCGCGCTACTGCCGATGTCCGCTATATCGAGATGACCGTTGAGGAACTCAACAGGAAATCTTTGTGTGAACTGAAGAAGAAAGATAAGGGGCTTGAGGAGGCTGTGTGGAGGCTTAATACCGCCCTCAGGCTTAATGAAGATGCGCAACTGCGGATTACTAGTTTAGAGAGGACATTGGTCGAGGCTAAGGTGGATAAGAAGAGGCTTGAATTAGGTAAAGTTGAGGCCGAGGAGGCTAATGCTAATCTCCGTGCTCAAGTGATTCAGTTGAAGAAGGATATGGATGAGCTGGATGTGATTTCTGAAAAGATCGGAGGGGAGTAATTTTAGAATGTTGTGGCTAAGATCCAGCACTTCAACCCTGATGTCACCCTTGCCTTAGAGAGTCTCGGTGTTGAGAAATTTTTCCATGATGGGTAGCTCATCGTTGTGCAGGACCTTCCTCAGGCTGATTCCGGGGATGCCTCAGGAGCTGTTGAGACTCTGGCAACTGGCGAGGTTGAAACCTAATTTTTTTTTCTTTTTGCCTTTTGTTATTTTGTAAAGACAATTGCCCCGTTTGGTTGGGGTTTTAAATTTATGCACCTTCGCTTTGTATTCGTCTATATATTTACTTTCTGTGGTCCATTATGGGTCTAACAGCCATCACAATCATGTTGTGGACTTAGGAAATTTCTTGATAAGCGTAGGAACCATGGTCTGGGGTCCCATAACCGCGATACTGGGTATGTGATATCCCTTTGGACTTAGGTATAAAAAACATTTTAGTCTATTATCCAGTTACTCGTGAAGACGAGTACTTTGGAAAAATGGACTCAGGCAGGGATAAATACCTTAGTACATGCTCCATCGTTTATAGTTTTAAACTTATGAAATTTTTTGAACTTAGGTGTAAGAAGTAACGCCTTAGCTTAGGATTCATCGTCCGAAAAGCATGGCACTTTCAAATCCTTTTACCTTAGGCATGCGTTGTTATTTAGACCTTACCCGGGATCCTCTTGTTAACCATACTGGTTAAGTGGGATCCCACTTGGCTTAGGTATGAGGGTAGACCACAGGTCATCAAATCCGTTGTGCCACTAACTCTGAAGTAGTCAATGCTAGGTATCGAGGTCGGACGTTGATCTTGTAGCTTGCTACTGCAACTGGGTGCGCTACACCTTCTGACTTGGGTTTTTGATTTCTTATCGAAAAAGTAGTATCTGAATAACTCTTTTTCATTGAAAAGTGTTATGGGACGAGAGTCCATACAAAGTTGAATAAGGATAGATCAGATATTAGTTCTTACGGAAAGACTAGGGCATTAAAGGCGTCTAGCTATAGTATTTTCTAAGTTTGTCTGCATTCTAATAGTTCTTGATTGTGCTGCCTGTTAGGGTTTCCAGTGTGTAGGCTCCCTTGCCGGTGCTGATGACAATACGGTAGGAGCCTTCCCAGTTAGGGGCTAGTTTCCCTTAGGAGACATTTTTCCCTCCTATGTCTACTCTCCTGAGAACCAGATCTCCCGGTTGGAAACGCCTTGGTACCACCTTTTTATTATATCTAGCCGTCATCCTTTGTTTGAGGGCGGTGTCACGTATATGGGCCACGCGTCTCCTTTCTTCCAGTAGGTCCAGGTCTTCCTTAATCAATCTGGGATTACTGTCAGGTGAGAATTGTTGATGATGCCAACTCTTTTCTCCTATCTCCACCGGGATCATTGCTTCGCTTGCATAGGTGAGTTTGAAAAGGGTTTCACCTGTGGTAGAGTAGGAAGTAGTCCTATAGGCCTAGAGGACGTGGTCGAGCTGCTCAGCCCAATTTCCCTTGGCTTTCTCCAGTCTCCTTTTGATTCCCCGGACAATAACCCGGTTGGCGGCCTCTGCCTGTCCGTTTGTCCTGGGATTTTCTACAGCGCTGCAGTGATGTTTTATTTTTATTCTAGCCAACAGTTCTTCAAACCCCTTATCTTTGAGCTAAGTTCCGTTGTCTGTTACTATCGACTCCGAATTCCAAACCTGGTGATGATGTGGCGCCAAGTAAATTTCTGGATCCGGGCTGCAATGATTGCGGCTAAGGGTTCTGCCTCAATCCATTTCGTGAAATATTCTATTGCTACCACCAGATATTTTAGCTGGCCTGGGCTTGGGGGAATGGGCCCAAGATGTCCATTCCCCATCTGTAGAATGGCCAGGGTACAGACATTGTGGATAGCTCCTCTGAGGGGGCATTGTAGTGGTCTGAATGACGCTGGCACTTGTCGCAAATCCGGACATGTGCATGGGAATCAACTTCCATTGTTGGCCAGTAGTACCCCACCCTTAATGCTTTCAGGGCTAGTGCTTTGCCTCCTAAATGGTGTCCGCAACTTCCTTCATGAACCTCAGCGAGAACGTATTCTGCTTTTTTCGGGGTGAGGCATTTGAGGAGAGGAGAAGAGAAACCACGTCGGTACAAACGACCGTCGTAGATAGTGTACCTTACTACCATTTTGCTCCCTTGGAATATGCACAATCTTTGTTTCTTCGAAACCTTTGAGGAGTTCTTGGACTTTAACTAAGTATCTTTGTGAGAGAGGCTCCTTGGCTTGATATTCTCCTCGAATTTGGGAGGTTGCCAATTGCGAATCGCTATAAAGTGTGATCCTGGTTGCTCCCATGTCCTTTGCCATGGTTATTTTGGCAATGCATGCTTCGTATTCGGCTTGGTTGTTCGTGTGAACACCCCAACTTTTGAGTTAAGTACGATATTGTCCTAAATGTACTGTTTTATATTTTCTGTGAGTTATAAATTGAATTTGACTGTTTCATGATTGTATTTGTTCATCGTGCGTGAATTGCTCCGAGTCAAGGAAATAATAATTTTCTGGCTGAAAAAATCTCATTTTAATTATTCAGAGCTGGAGAATCTTACTAAACCCAATTCTGAATGATATGTGTATTGATCTTTTAATTTTTCGAATTTAACTATGCAATAAAATAATTTTATATTATTATAATATTATTTTATTTGACAGTATCTACTGTAACACCCTCCCTAGGGCATCACATTTCCGACTCCCGACTCATAATCTAAAAATAAGTTCACACAAGTTTTGAGTTATAAAAATATTGGTTTAAAAAAACTTCTTTCTTTACTAACACGTAAATTTACTGAAAATATTAGGTAATCATATTTCAATTACTCATTATCCAATAATGACACACAATTTAAAGAGAAATATAAATTAATAGACTCTTTTGTTCTTTCTTTTTCCACAGTAGCAAACCCATTACTGGTCCTACTTAATAAAGACGGTGTAACACTAACAATGAAAACTTAACATACTTGTTCCTTCTCCCGTATCAAACTTGATACATCGAACTCTACTCCTTGTCAACACTTTGCTCCCCATCGAGTCATGAATGTCCACTCCTTATTGTTGTCCCTAATCTCGAGTGTCCATCGAATGTCCATCTTGAAGCATCGACATTTGTTCTATGTCTGTTCCTTGTCCTCAAACATCTTTTCCATTTCAACACTGTCGGCAAGGTCATTCTCCGATGTTGTCTCCAAACGTAGAGGTATTTGTCATCCGCTATGTCTAAGACAACTCGTTCCTTCTACTGTATAATTTTAATAATACAGACATAGCAAAAACAACATAACAAAGAGGTGAGATCACCTACACCAAGATTCAACATGGCAGCACAGAGATAACGCAAGCAACAATATCATACAGTTACATCATATCATAATTACAATCATGCCATCATCATTATGGTTATCACACAGATACAATATTAAAATCATGCTATCAACATTAATCAACTATCATCATCCAATCATATATCAATTCAATTATCATAGATAACAATTATGATAATGCCTTCAAAGATTATCATCATCATCATCCAAGTATTCAAAACAATTGTCATAGCCAATATTCCTCAATTAATATATATCACACGATATAAATGTTCGGTTTATGCATGTACACAAGACTCGATTTCCTACTCCATGGAGCTAAAACTCAGTCGGAGAAATGATCGAAAAGAATCGTCGGTACCTCATGCCTCGGACCACGTGCTATAATCCTCATTTTGATTTTTGCACATCTAGCATATACACGATCTTTATCGATCTTGATTAAGAATAGTGTCTCGGTCAAGATCATCGGTGTGTCGCGTCGGTCTAACCTACTGTTCTGATGAGAGCGACTCACTGTCCATTGTAGGCAACCCGCACCCCGATGCCCCCAAGGTCAACCAGTGACCTACACTACGCATATCGCACCCACTCAAGAGGTGTGTTTCTCCTAGGCAATCAGCCATATCTAGTCCTCATCGGACCATTCCAATGCATGTATAATACACCAATTACCAATCACAGGTATAATACCAATCACAAGCTTCAACAGTAATCATACTGTATTTTCAACAGTGAAATCATGTTATCACATTTTCATAGTTATAAAACACTTTCGCCGTGTCTTTACAAAATTGCGCAACATTTCCGTTACGTTTTCACAATTTCAAAAAAATGTATTTGTTACGTTTTCAAATATCGTAACACTTCTGTTACGTTTTCAAAATTCTAAAACGTTTTTGTTATATTTTCACAATACCGTAACACTTCTGTTACGTTTTCAAAATCTTTGTAAACTCTTCTGTTGCACTTTTAAATCACTTACTAATTTTTCAACGTTTTTCTTAAACACGTAAAAATATACGTTTATCAAATCCCATAATATTTTTCCACTATTTCAAAATTACGTAACTTAAAAATCTTTCTTTTTACGTCACGTGTCACGTAAATCATTTTCTTTCATTTTCAAAATATTTAAAACACTTTTCAAATCACATAATGATTTTTCGTTATTTTCACAATCACGTAAAAATATTCTATTGTTGTTCAATCACGTAGTGATTTTCAATGGTATTTCAAATCACGTAAAATATTTAAATATACACCAAATCACGTAGAAATATTAAAATATTTTTCAAGTCACGTAGGATTACTTAAACATTTTTCAAATTGCGTAGCTTAAAATCACGTTTTTAAGATACGTAAAACGTTTTTCACCATAATTTCATTATTTTTCCAATACGCAAAACATTCTTTAATATTCCAAACGTCATTTTGAAAACTATGTAAAATATACCTCAATATTCCAAATATTATTTTGACTTTCAAAAACTCAATATCGTTTCCAATGTCATTTTTCACATTTTCTCTTTTAAGAAAACCTTTCCAAAATATATTTCACAAAATCACTCTCCAAAATCCCAAAGAATGATTCATATGTTAGAAGACGTTAAATTATTATATTTTTTTTCATTTTTCCCAAATCAATTTTCTTTAAAACAAAATGAGGCTTAAAACAATTTGCAACCCTTTTTTTATTTTCTTTTCATCTTTTTATGAAAGTTCATTTCCCAAGTGATAAAATACTTTGATTCCCTTTCCAAATTCTTTGTATTAAATCAAATCACATTTCCACTTCAAAAATTAGTTTGTTTTATAAAATCAGGGCATTACAAGTTTTCGAAAATCGTAGTAGTATTGATTATTGAAACCATCAAATATTTTTCCTTCTCAATTGATATGGTTTTTACACAAACAAAACCATTAAATTTTGTTTTTCAAAACCGTAAGACTTATGGTCATAAAACCAAACCCATTTGTTCAAATTCATTTTTTTTTTTACTTTCTTTGCAAATCCTTTTTCACTTTCTTTGCAAATCCTTCAAATCAACGTTCGTCCGTTTCATTTCAAAACTCATGTTTAAAAAAAATACTTAGGATCTTTTTACACAAAATAAATCAATGAAAATTCCTCAAAAATCGTATTCTTGTTCTCTTGAAAAACAAATCCTTTTGTTTATTTTCTAAATTCTTCAAATCATCCATTTTCATCTTTCATGAAAATATTAGTTTGTGAACACCTATTTTGAGGTGTCTTGTTCAAAATCCACCATGTTCTAAGTACTCAAAAATCAATTCTTTTGTTCTTGAAATTTTTCAACATAAACCCTAATCAAGGGCATCAAAACGTAGCTCTTCCTTGGCTATTGGAGCCAAAAATCAATTTCCTTTCCACCATCAAGTCATGGCATAAACATATATATTTCATCATAAATAATATAAGCATACCATCAAAGCCATAAAAGCATGTATAGCATATCAAGCATATCATCAAAGCTATAAAATCATGCAAAGCATATCAAGCATAAAAAATTAATCAAAGCTCATAAACACCCACAAATTAATTACATGACCATGGATATGACTCTCACATGGATTCCACATCCATCAAATAAAATACCATCTCTCACCACCATGCTTGGTTGGTAAGATGGATCTCCCTCTTACCTCTTGAAGATCCTCAAAAACTTCTTGTTTTGCTTCTTTTTCCAAGTCCTTCATCATCAAGAGCTTCTCAAATACAAAACAAAATACATAAAAATTAGTATACTAAGCTTGATTAAGAGAAACCATGGATCAAACATGGTTTAGATCATGAAAAGAAGAGAAGAAATGTAATTTCCTTATACTTCACCTCAAAAACCCAATAACTTTGATCTTGAAGAAACTCCTTGAAGATGAATGATTTAGAAGAAATCTTCAACATGAAAGTTGCTTAGAATATCATGGAGATTCAAGATCTAAGGTTGGATGAAATTAAAAGAGCTTGGATGGTGATTTTAGGTAGTATGACCGAATGGTGTATTTTGAAGAACAAAGATGAAATTTTTGATTTTTGATAGAAACTTGAAGCTTGAATTTGAAGATCAAGATGAATGATTTTGGAAAAACTCATAACTAGAGATGTTCTTAGAATGGTGTTTAGGTTTAGAAAATCAAGTTGGATGAAATTTTTGAGTGATGGAAGGTGCTCTTGGAGTGCTTGGCAAAAATATGAAGAAGGAGAGAAATGGAGAAAACTTGGTAACTTAAACTTCTTGAAAATGTCTAATGATGACCAAGGATGACAATAATGGTCTTCAAACTTTTTCCTATGTCCTAAAGCTTCTCAATTTCGTGGCTCCCCTCCAATGCATTTTCCTGAGTGCAAATTGATCAATAATGATCAATTATGGTGAAACATTGACCAAGACATGCAAAATGATATAAAGCTTGTCTCTTTGTCTTCTAAACACTCCAAAACCATCACCTTCTCTTCATAATGCATTCAATAAAGTTGTATTCATTATTTGCCACCATTTGAAGCATTTCTAGCCATTGATTAATTCAATGGTTAGGATTTAGGTAGATTTTTAATTTTAGAAAGATAAATCTGCGTATCGGATTTTTCTCCTTTAAATTCTAACCATTAGATGTGTCTCCAAAATTAATGGTTAAGATTACTCCTTCAAACTTTTAATCCAAGGGTTCTAATTAGTCTTTGCTACTTTTAGAAGACCAAATTTCCACCATTGATTAATTCTTCATCTAATGGTCATAAATGGTCTTTGTTACTTTTTAAGATTAAATCTCCACCCTTGATTTAATCTAAATCCAATGGTTATAAATGGTCTTTTCACTTTTCAAGACCAATTCTACACCTTTGATTACATCTATGGTTGATACCAAAGCCTTCCTAACTAAGCTTATTCTCACACCATTGATTAAATCAATGGTTATCATCAAGAAAACTTCTTTATTAAGTTTGTTTCTTAACCTTTGATTAAATCAATGGTTAATATTTAAACTAAGTATTCTCATCCAAGGGTATAAATTAAGTCAAGCTCTCTTTGTTGACTACACAGTATAATATTTATTCTTGTGTCCTACAAATAATATTTTTACTGTATTTTTATCATCTGATAATTAAATACAAGATAAAATACAATACAAGAAATTTTCTAAAATCTGTTTTCGGATTCGGTTTAGTAAGATCCCTGTCTCCATCTAAACAAGTACAAATTTTTTTATCCGTAGAAAATTTTTTTCACTTTCTTGGGACCCACATTGGCCCACGTATGGTCACCAGGGCCCATTACCCCTCGTGGGGCCCACAAACCATAAAAATTTCAAAATCACACATAAAATCACAAAAATTAGAAAATTCACAAATATCCAATCGTTACGTAAATTAATTACCTAACGGTAAAAATTAAATTACGTAAAGTTTTCCCCTACCAAAAATTTTTATTTTCCCGACACGAGTAAATCACTCAAAACGATCAAATACGTTGATGGAATAATCAAATTAATTTTACAAAGACTCAGAAATCACTAAACAAAGTGAAATTACGTTAACTCAAAAATTAATGTTTAAGATTAAAAATTTTGGGGTGTTACATTACTCCCCTCTAAAAAGAAATTTCGTCCTCGAAATTTGATGAACGTGATTTCACATCTAAGGATGTGAACATTACTCTTTAGCTTTTCTCCAGTCCTCATGTTGCATCTTCCTTAACGCCTTTACATACTATTCTAGCCAACAAAACTTTTTTTTTTTTTTTTTTTTTTTGCTTGACGTTCAACTTCTCTTGTTGAAATGGATATCTCAAATTCTTAGTTCTTGAAGATGTTAAATGTTACTCCGAAAGAAAGTAGTTTCCATATTTTTTGATACCAATATAGCGGTTATCAATCTTCATTCATGCCTAGAATAGTTTTTCTTAGATAATTTCCAACTAATGTAATGTCTTACTTAAAATTTTCTTATTCTCGTATCACTATATATATTCTACATTTTGCTTGTAACAGGAAATGTCTCTCTAGCTGAATTCTCCTTTCAACCAACTAATTCTTAATCCAATAGTCTGCATACCAACTAATGTAACCAACTAATGTAACGCACTAATATAACACATCACAGTACTATGGATTTTCGTTACTGTTTTTTTTTTATTTTTTTTCCTTGAAGAAATAGTTTCAACTTTCGAAGAATCCACCACGCTCACACCATTCTGATACTGCGACATGGTTATAGATAGGAATATCCTTTCTTGCAATATATTCCTTCTTTCTTTTCCTGTCTTACAATTGCAATACATGAAAGGAAATTACGGAGGCTCAGAAAGAAAAGGTAGCAAAATTATCTGATATGTTACTAGACATATCCAATAAGAATTTGATTTTGCATGATATGAGTTTTTCTGGAATACTAGCATTTTACTGAGATAATCTCATAAGATATGGTTGGGAAATAACCAATCCATTTTTAAAGATCACATAGGAATACTAGTATTTTACTAAGATAATCTCATAGGATATGGTTGGAAAATAACCAATCCATTTTCAAAGATCACACCTATTTATGAAAGAGATAAATAGATCAAACTCACACAAATATTTGACCCGCAACAACAATTTGAATAATTTGAATAGCTCGATGGCTAAGAATAGGTACAGAAGTAATCAAATCAGAGGTTTACGAATAACTCTAACATATAATTGATCTACTCAATCATATGCCATAAAGATTAGGTTATTCATAGAAATATTCAAGATATGGTCTATAGAATTAGCTCCAATAACAAAATCTCCCTTGTTTAAATCCTTCGTTCGTTGAACATTCCCGTTCCATTCAACGTCTCAATTCTCTCTACTATCCGAGATTTTACTAACAGAAAATTCTATTTTTAATGGAATACAATTTATGGAAATGTGTCCAAACTTTCCACACTTAAAACAAAGTGTTTCCTTGAACATCCAATCTTTCATTAAGTGCCCTTTCCACTTCACTTCTTGGTTCGGTTTCTCAATGGTTGTAATTTCATTTCCCATTGAAATCAATTACTTTCCCAATATCCCTAAGAAAAATACCAGGTTCCAAAATTACAAAATCTAATATTTCAAGATTGATTCTCTTCCATCGATCCTCGAACTTCAACTTCTAGCTTCCATCGAACAACGGTCCTTTGTTCATGCGGTTTTTCCACATTGCTCCCGTTGCTCCTGTAGCTGCAATCGCATTACTAGTAACATGTTCCACTTCCACATAAGTATAACTATCCCAAGTTATTCCTCTTTCCCGCTTTGTACTTGTCACTTCGCTTGTCCTTCGCATTGTTTCTATAGTTTGTAACCACATTATTATATCACGTTCGCTTCCATACACGTTATACATCTACTACGAGATTGTTGTTGTTGTTGGCTTCCTGGAGATTGCAAGTACGTTTTCGTTGGAATCGCTTGACCTTACAATTTCCCCTTTTTCGTAACCAAAAAGGTCCAACGTTACGGGGTCTCTTATTCGAGATTGATTCAACTCTAACAAAATCTTAACTTCACTATCAATTCTTCTTCTTTGAACAATCTTCTCGAGTTTGTATAATTGCTTCAGCCACTGTTTGTGTTACTTCCAAAGTTACAATCATATCACCACCATTACTTTTTGCTTCCAGACGCGTACATCTATCACGAGTCAGTGTCCTTCCTTCTACGATGGACGAATCAAAATAAATGGATCTGATATCCATTTTATACAACTTATTTTGTTTCCTTTCTTCAGAAACGAATAAATTAAACTAAAATGGATCTGATATCCATTTTATACAATTTTATTTTGTTTTCCTTTCGGAAAACAAACACACAGAGAACACAACACAAGCAAAACAGACCTAACCACAAACCCCAAAAGACTCAAACCGTGCTCTGACACTTAAACCTTAAGCTCTGATACCAACTAATGTAACACCCTCCCTAGGGCATCACATTTCCGACTCCCGACTCATAATCTAAAAATAAGTTCACACAAGTTTTGAGTTATAAAAATATTGGTTTAAAAAAAACTTCTTTCTTTACTAACACGTAAATTTACTGAAAATATTAGGTAATCATATTTCAATTACTCATTATCCAATAATGACACACAATTTAAAGAGAAATATAAATTAATAGACTCTTTTGTTCTTTCTTTTTCCACAGTAGCAAACCCATTACGGGTCCTACTTAATAGCACGGTGTAACACTAACAATGAAAACTTAACATACTTGTTCCTTCTCCTGTATCAAACTTGATACATCAGAACTCTACTCCTTGTCAACACTGCTCCCCATCGAGTCATGAATGTCCACTCCTTATTGTTGTCCCTAATCTCAGAGTGTCCATCGAATGTCCATCTTGAAGCATCGACATTTGTTCTATGTCTGCTTCCTTGTCCTCAAACATCTTTTCCATTTCAACACTTGTCGGCAAGGTCATTCTCCGATGTTGTCTCCAAACGTAGAGGTATTTGTCATCCGCTATGTCTAAGACAACTCGTTCCTTCTACTTGTATAATTTTAATAATACGTACATAGCAAAAACAACATAACAAAGAGGTGAGATCACCTACACCAAGTACCAACATGGCGGCCACGAGATATACGCAAGCAACAATATCATACGCTTACATCATATCATAATTACAATCATGCCATCATCATTATGGTTATCACACGTATACAATATTAAAATCATGCTATCAACATTAATCAACTATCATCATCCAATCATATATCAATTCAATTATCATAGATAACAATTATGATAATGCCTTCAAATTATCATCATCATCATCCAAGTATTCAAAACAATTGTCATAGCCAATATTCCTCAATTAATATATATCACACGTAGATATAAATGTTCGGTTTATGCATGTACACAAGACTCGATTTCCTACTCCATGGAGCTAAAACTCGTGTCGGAGAAATGATCGAAAAGAATCATGTCGGTACCTCATGCCTCGGACCACGTGCTATAATCCTCATTTTGATTTTTGCACATCTAGCATATACACGACAGTCTTTATCGATCTTGATTAAGAATAGTGTCTCGGTCAAGATCATCGGTGTGTGCGTCGGTCCTAACCTACGGTTCAATGAGAGCGACTCACTTGTCCATTGTAGGCAACCCGCACCCCGATGCCCCCAAGGTCAACCAGTGACCTACACTACGCATATCGCACCCACTCAAGAGGTGTGTTTCTCCTAGGCAATCAGCCATATCTAGTCCTCATCGGACCATTCCAATGCATGTATAATACACCAATTACCAATCACAGGTGTATAATACCAATCACAAGCTTCAACGAAGAATCATAATCTTGTATTTTCAACATGAAATCATGTTATCACATTTTCATAGTTATAAAACACTTTCGCCGTGTCTTTACAAAATTGCGCAACATTTCCGTTACGTTTTCACAATTTCAAAAAATGTATTTGTTACGTTTTCAAATATCGTAACACTTCTTTTACGTTTTCAAAATTCTAAAACGTTTTGTTATATTTTCACAATACCGTAACACTTCTGTTACGTTTTCAAAATCTTGTAACTCTTCTGTTGCACTTTTAAATCACTTACTAATTTTTCAACGTTTTTCTTAAACACGTAAAAATATACGTTTATCAAATCCCATAATATTTTTCCACTATTTCAAAATTACGTAACTTAAAAATCTTTCTTTTACGCCACGTGTCACGTAAATCATTTTCTTTCATTTTCAAAATATTTAAAACACTTTTCAAATCACATAATGATTTTTCGTTATTTTCACAATCACGTAAAAATATTCTATTGTTGTTCAATCACGTAGTGATTTTCAATGGTATTTCAAATCACGTAAAATATTTAAATATACACCAAATCACGTAGAAATATTAAAATATTTTTCAAGTCACGTGGATTACTTAAACATTTTTCAAATTAAAGTAGCTTAAAATCACGTTTTTAAGATACGTAAAACGTTTTTCACCATAATTTCATTATTTTTCCAATACGCAAAACATTCTTTAATATTCCAAACGTCATTTTGAAAACTATGTAAAATATACCTCAATATTCCAAATATTATTTTGGACTTTCAAAAACTCAATATCGTTTCCAATGTCATTTTTCACATTTTCTCTTTTAAGAAAACCTTTCCAAAATATATTTCACAAAATCACTCTCCAAAATCCCAAAGAATGATTCATATGTTAGAAGACGTTAAATTATTATATTTTTTTCATTTTTCCCAAATCAATTTTCTTTAAAACAAAATGAGGCTTAAAACAATTTGCAACCCTTTTTTTTTATTTTCTTTTCATCTTTTTATGAAAGTTCATTTCCTGTGATAAAATACTTTGATTCCCTTTCCAAATTCTTTGTATTAAATCAAATCACATTTCCACTTCAAAAATTAGTTTGTTTTATAAAATCAGGGCATTACAAGTTTTCGAAAATCGTAGTACTTGATTATTGAAACCATCAAATATTTTTCCTTCTCAATTGATATGGTTTTACACAAACAAAACCATTAAATTTTGTTTTTCAAAACCGTAAGACTTATGGTCATAAAACCAAACCCATTTGTTCAAATTCATTTTTTTTTTACTTTCTTTGCAAATCCTTTTTCACTTTCTTTGCAAATCCTTCAAATCAACGTTCGTCCGTTTCATTTCAAAACTCATGTTTAAAAAAAAATACTTAGGATCTTTTTACACAAAATAAATCAATGAAAATTCCTCAAAAATCGTATTCTTGTTCTCTTGAAAAACAAATCCTTTTGTTTATTTTCTAAATTCTTCAAATCATCCATTTTCATCTTTCATGAAAATATTAGTTTGTGAACACCTATTTTGAGGTGTCTTGTTCGAAATCCACCATGTTCTAAGTACTCAAAAATCAATTCTTTTGTTCTTGAAATTTTTCAACATAAACCCTAATCAAGGGCATCAAAACTGTAGCTCTTCCTTGGCTATTGGAGCCAAAAATCAATTTCCTTTCCACCATCAAGTCATGGCATAAACATATATATTTCATCATAAATAATATAAGCATACCATCAAAGCCATAAAAGCATGTATAGCATATCAAGCATATCATCAAAGCTATAAAATCATGCAAAGCATATCAAGCATAAAAAATTAATCAAAGCTCATAAACACCCACAAATTAATTACATGACCATGGATATGACTCCTCACATGGATTCCACATCCATCAAATAAAATACCATCTCTCACCACCATGCTTGGTTGGTAAGATGGATCTCCCTCTTACCTCTTGAAGATCCTCAAAAACTTCTTGTTTTGCTTCTTTTTCCAAGTCCTTCATCATCAAGAGCTTCTCAAATACAAAACAAAATACATAAAAATTAGTATACTAAGCTTGATTAAGAGAAACCATGGATCAAACATGGTTTAGATCATGAAAAGAAGAGAAGAAATGTAATTTCCTTATACTTCACCTCAAAAACCCAATAACTTTGATCTTGAAGAAACTCCTTGAAGATGAATGATTTAGAAGAAATCTTCAACATGAAAGTTGCTTAGAA
This sequence comes from Ormosia emarginata, assembly GCA_029884605.1. Taxonomy (NCBI): domain Eukaryota; kingdom Viridiplantae; phylum Streptophyta; class Magnoliopsida; order Fabales; family Fabaceae; genus Ormosia; species Ormosia emarginata. The sequence goes on along the minus strand of JAQQTP010000074.1, from coordinate 25,036,331 downwards.
TATCATGGAGATTCAAGATCTAAGGTTGGATGAAATTAAAAGAGCTTGGATGGTGATTTTAGGTAGTATGACCGAATGGTGTATTTTGAAGAACAAAGATGAAATTTTTGATTTTTGATAGAAACTTGAAGCTTGAATTTGAAGATCAAGATGAATGATTTTGGAAAAACTCATAACTAGAGATGTTCTTAGAATGGTGTTTAGGTTTAGAAAATCAAGTTGGATGAAATTTTTGAGTGATGGAAGGTGCTCTTGGAGTGCTTGGCAAAAATATGAAGAAGGAGAGAAATGGAGAAAAACTTGTAACTTAGCTTCTTGAAAATGTCTAATGATGACCAAGGATGACAATAATGGTCTTCAAACTTTTTCCTATGTCCTAAAGCTTCTCAATTTCGTGGCTCCCCTCCAATGCATTTTCCTTGAGTGCAAATTGATCAATAATGATCAATTATGGTGAAACATTGATCCAAGACATGCAAAAATGATATAAAGCTTGTCTCTTTGTCTTCTAAACACTCCAAAACCATCACCTTCTCTTCATAATGCATTCAATAAAGTTGTATTCATTATTTGCCACCATTTGAAGCATTTCTAGCCATTGATTAATTCAATGGTTAGGATTTAGGTAGATTTTTAATTTTAGAAGACTAAATCTGCGCCATTGGATTTTTTATCTCCTTTAAATTCTAACCATTAGATGTGTCTCCAAAATTAATGGTTAAGATTACTCCTTCAAACTTTTAATCCAAGGGTTCTAATTAGTCTTTCTTCTTTAGAAGACCAAATTTCCACCATTGATTAATTCTTCATCTAATGGTCATAAATGGTCTTTTATTACTTTTTAAGATTAAATCTCCACCCTTGATTTAATCTAAATCCAATGGTTATAAATGGTCTTTGTCACTTTTCAAGACCAATTCTACACCTTTGATTACATCTATGGTTGATACCAAAGCCTTCCTAACTAAGCTTATTCTCACACCATTGATTAAATCAATGGTTATTGTCGAAGCTTCTTTATTAAGTTTGTTTCTTAACCTTTGATTAAATCAATGGTTAATATTTAAACTAAGTATTCTCATCCAAGGGGGTATAAATTAAGTCAAGCTCTCTTTGTTGACTACACAAGATAATATTTATTCTTGTATCCTACAAATAATATTTTCTTGTATTTTTATCATCCGATAATTAAATACAAGATAAAATACAATACAAGAAATTTTCTAAAACTGTTTTCGGATTCGGGTTTAGTAAGATCCCCTGTCTCCATCTAAACAGTACAAATTTTTCTATCCGTAGAAAATTTTTTCACTTTGGGGACCCACCTGGGCCCACGTATGGTCACCTGGGCCCACATACCCCCTCGTGGGGCCCACAAACCATAAAAATTTCAAAATCACACATAAAATCACAAAAATTAGAAAATTCACAAATATCCAATCAGATTACGTAAATTAATTACCTAACGGTAAAAATTAAATTACGTAAAGTTTTCCCTACCAAAAATTTTTATTTTCCTGACACGAAAGTAAATCACTCAAAACGATCAAATACGCTGATGGAATAATCAAATTAATTTTACAGCACTCAGAAATCACTAAACAGTGAAATTCTGTTAACTGTCAAAATTAATGTTTAAGAGATTAAAAATTTTGGGGTGTTACATCTACTGTCTTCAAAACAGTAGAAATCTGCTCCAAAATGGACCATGGACCTGGAAAAGTCTGTGGGACCCACGTTTAGTGAACCGGTCAACGTTTCTGGCTAGATTAAATCCTAAGCCAATAAAAGTTAGTCAACATTAGTGGCTTGAAATCTCTAGACCAATAGGAAGCAAGTCCACAAAAGTGGTTAGACTTGATGAATTATGATTAGAAAGCTTAACCAAGTTAGCTTAAACCTGACTAAGTTAGCAAAGGAAGCTTGTTTAGTAACTAAATGAAGGAAACCTAGTTAGCCATCTATTTAAGTTCTAGTTAGAGAAGGTTCTAATAATATCAAGACAAAGGCTAGTTATCCTAAGTAACTAGATAGTTAGACAAGTAACTAAGTAAACTAACTAAATGCACCTAAGTCTAACTAGATGGAATAAATGAACACAAACCTAGTTTGCTCTCCCGTGGAGCGATTCGGCCAAGCATGTTCAAGAAGGATCAAGAAGTGCTTAGTCACTTGATGACTTGATTTCCTACACCAATGAGAAACAAGCTTGGAGGAAAAGCTTTGAATATCAACCCTAGATCACATCTAAGGCCATTAGGTGTTAAGAGGAGTCAACAAAGGAGACCACCTCCTTTAGGGAGTCCTACGGCCATGCATAGTAAAGGAGAACATTTTACTTAGTCATTTTTCATCTTTAACCTTTCTTTTCTCCAAGAACACCGAGAACAACTCTCTGGCTTTCTTCATTGAGCCATTCGGCCAACACCATAAACCCACACCTATACTCATCTAAAATTTTACCTAACCTTATTTCTCAAATCTAGACATCATTCCAAGAACATCTCTAGTTGAGAGTTCTTTCAAAAAAGTTCATCTTGAGCTTGGAAAACCATCTTTGAAGATTTTCCTACAAGGTGAAAATCTTTGTTTCTTATTTCTAACTTGATTTTTGATGTTCTAAGCCATGATTGATCCATGGTTTATGTTTTTCTCTTATAGTTATAACTCTTTAAAATTTGTTTAAGCTTGTTAGGAACTCTTTGAGAGCCACATGAAATCAACTAGGAAGGGTTAGAAGGAGTTGTCTTCCCTTAAGGTAAGAGGAAGATTTAATCTCATCAACCTTGAGTGGTGATGAGAAAATAGATTGTATATATGGTGAAGAATCCATAAGGATTCATTCATTTGGTTGTTTAATGCTTTCCTATTTGTGGTTGATTTTATTTGTAAGCATGTCTATAGCTTTAAAAATATATTGCATGTGTTTATAGATGTATAAATATTATTGTAGGATGTGAATAACATGTAAGGATTGCATGAGTATTCCAAAGAACACAAAAGGAGCTCACGACTTCTCCAAGAAAATGAGAACCAAAATGTTCTCAACCATTTTCTCAAAACAATGATTTAATGAATTTAGGTAAAATGATGAATTTGAAAATGACTTAGAAGATAGAAAATGATTTAAAAACCATTTGTAAAAGATATGTTGAGTTCGGCCAACATGCCATTCAATATATTTTGATTTCCAAAAAATTATTTTCTAAGATAGGTTAAGTAGTTAACTACAAAAGAATTTAATTTCAATGAATCTTTGGGGGAATAAAATGAATGAACTTAGTTTTAGAATCTTAAATTAGAAGAATTTGTTATAAGTAAGAAATAAGGTAAACATTTGAAAAATACTAACGTAGAGCTCACTCTTTGAGTTTTAAAGCACGTTAGCAAGTTTCAAGGTGTAAATAATGGGTAAGGTTAAACTTTGTAGTATTTAAAGAAAAACGTAGAAAAGATCATTTAATAAATTTTCTAGACAAAATGCAGTCAAAATTTATTAAAAACGAACAAATAAAAGAGAAAGTTTTATAATATGTTTATAACATAAGGAAACTATTCTACGTAGTTTAAAAGTACTAGAAATAGCTTATGCGTTTTTAAAATAAAGATTTTTAAGCTATACGGTTACGAAAACGATTCAAAAATCTTATGCGATTGATAAAATGATTTAAAAACATTACGCGGCATTTAAAAACGTCAAAATATATTTATGAGATTTAAAAACATTTGTAAAGGTGACGCGATTGTGAAAATGTGATAAAATTTCTACGCGACTAAATGGAATAGTGAGTTTGATTGTTGGGCCAAAGTGGTGGACCCAGACATGTCGAGATATAGTACTGTCAAGTGGAGACATACTATATTTGGAAATATTGAGACTGAGGGTATTTATGTAAATATAGTGACATATTGAGACCGATGGTATTTATGTAATTATGGTTCTTATTCATGCATTAAGAGTTGTGTCAATTTGGTTGAAATTGACGATTGATTGACGAGATGAATTACACCGTGTTGTGGGTGTGATAGGCGTAGTGTGGTTCATTGATTGAACTTGGAGGCGTTAGTGTGCAGAGGATTCTACATGTGGATAGTTGGTAGCTTCTCTGGGCCGTGGAAACGGGCAACATACTAATGATCTCGATAAGCGCTATTCTTAATCAAGATCTTATGGAGACTATCAGATACAATGCATGTAGTGCCCGACGTATTTGGATTGTGTACTGACTGCGGGATTTATGGATGCAAACTCAAGTGCAAGTTGTCTCAAGTGGTAAATTTCTCGGGAGTCTGAGGTCGATCCACAGGGAATTGATGAAGAAAAATTAATTGAGGTAAGAAGAGGATTTGTCACAACACCAAAAGTAATAAAACAAGTTCACAAATGAATTTGAGGGCTTGCTTGGGTTAGGAGATCCACTCTTGGTAATAAATTAAAGGTAAGATTATTTCTCTTTTTAACTCAATTGAAACCACACACAACGGAGGTTCCAATCGGAAAATATAACATTCAAAGTTTAATTATATATGTATTCATATTATGATTCCTTTAATTATCTACCAACATTTGTAAATGAGTTCAAGCATTCACTGTGCCAATCTTATTGTCTACAATAAATCAAGATCTCCATTAACAAAGAAGGTTTCTAAATTGATTGGAAACAAAATACAACACATATAATGTTCATTTAATAATATATCATTTAAGCGCAAGAAATAAAATAATCTAACCTTATTTCATTACCAAGAGCTTCACTCTTTCACCTAAGCAAGATGAAGATTTAGTTACTCATGGATAAGAAGAAAGAAAGAGAGAAGAAGAGAAAGATGAACATAACTTCAATTTAGAATAAGAGAAAATTACAACAAAGGAAAACAATAAACAAGCATAACCTTAACTTGTACAAACTAAGCCTAACACCCAGTGCCCCCAAATGGTCAGCCAATGGTGCCTTTTATAGAGGATTAAGGATACAAAATGACAAATGGGCTGATTAGGGGTAGGTGGGATGAGTGGATGAATGAGTAGAGGATGTCAAATGGTGAGGATAAGAGTGAAAAATCATTAAGATTTCTTATCTCTGAAATCATTCATTGCTTAAGTCATTGATTTCGTCATTTTCGAGCCAAGTGGTCTTCATGAAAGTTCAAGGAAATTGTCTAAGCTTTTCAATGGCTCTGGAATCACCCAAAAATTTGTCCTACAGCCTAAGATATGACCCAATTACTACAGACTGTTCAGGCCCAGTTTCAGCACCTCTATTTTGATTTTCAGACCCAATATCACCATCAAGGAGCCCGAATCAAGTTTTGTGTTCAACATAAAAGTTGTAGATATGGGTCTTAACTTTCAGATTCCAAATTTTCAGCCCATTTTATAAGCCCAAACTCGAATTATGCTCTGATTACTATACATTGTTCAGGTTTCAGACACAAAACTCGTGTTCTGTCTTCCAAGCCCAATTAGCTCCACTAGATGTCTGATTGAGACTTTGAGCTCTTCATCAAAGTTGTAGAGCTCTCTCTTATCTTTCCTACAAGGTAAAATTCATAATTATCAGACATTTAGAACTCAAGATATGGCCGAAATACAGAAACAGCGTAAGACCCAAATAATGCTGAAAAAATCAATTAAGTCCAATTTGAGTCCAACCTTACAAAACATAACTAGGCTTAATCAATTAAGTACATGGAGAGTGTAAATAACTAAAAATGAGGGTTTATTAATGTATAAAATATATAATTATCATGTACTACTACACGATGTTTTGGACTGTGGGCTATAGACACGACGTTGGACAGTGTAATAGTTTGGTTGGGCAGCCTGAGGTACTGATAGTTCTTTTCGGATCATTCTGTCTGATATCTGTGTTTAGCTCCATGGAGTAGGAATGAGTCGATATACATTTGTATTTATGATCTGCATCTTAATGTTTACTGTAACTTGTGATATTATGTATGATCTGTTAATTTAAGACATTGTATATGACATGATGGTATACATTATTGTATTAAATTGTGATATCTGTTTGCATTGTCATTTTCTTTATTGCCATGCTGGTAATGATGTAGATTGTCTCACCTCGTTGTATGCATTTTCTGTATTATTTTTATATTCTATAAAAAGTTTGAGGAAGAGGAAGAGGAACAACCTCTTGATATCCAGTACCCGGAAGAACAGCAGCCGAGTGATCAGTTTGAAGAAGGCAAGCCATTAGATCACCCATATCATTTGGACTGATTTTATGGTGATGGCATTGCCAGATTTCTTTGTTTGTGAGACTCGATTTTCACGGAGGTTCGAAGGACTGGCGACTGCGTGAATATAGAGGATCGGTAGTCAATGTGGGGCGTCTGACTGTGACCCTACATAGAGAGTTTGATGGAGCACCTATTTTTACTACTACTTTGTATTTACATCTTAAGATGCCGCTGACTCTTAGGCGTTGTTAGGGAGGAATTTTTCATGCGCCTAGTGAGATCAGTAGTGTATCGGCAGCACGGACTCCTATCCGTAGAGCTACGAGACATCCTGGATTTCTGTCATCCGATGATCCATCTGAGAGTGATCCTTCGGAGGGTTAGAAATCTTTGATGTGCACTTGGGCATGTTTGTATATTAGTATGGTATCAAACTTTTTACTGCTTTGTTAAATATTTGTAGTCGTAAATTATTTGTATACTTAAGACAAAATCATATGTACATTATGGTGTGTAACAATAGTTCATTTTACTTTATGTTTCGTTTTATATTATTTAATGATATCCAGTGTAAAAAGAAAAATTTTACAACTCATATTATTTATGTACCAAATGTTTTATAACTTGGGTAAGATTTTATTTTATTGCATTAAAAATGTGACATCCCCATAAGGGTGTTACATTAGTTGGTATCAGAGCCCAAGTTAGAGTCTTTTGGGGTTGTGGTTGGGTCTGTTTTTGCTTGTGTTGTGTGATTCTCTGTGATTTGTTTCCAAAAGGTTACATCTGACTATGTTTTACCTTATTGAAAAAAGAAGATGTCTGGTGGTAGAAGAATGCATGCGAACGTGGAATATAATGTGGATCCGATAACTGCAGCTGTTGAGGCTATGCAGCGAATGGCGGAAGTGATTACTCAACAGAATCAACGAGCAGCCCAACAACAAGATACGACTGCTCATGCTCTAAATTTATCCAAGTTTAGGCGCAATAACCCACTGCAGTTCAAAGGTGAGTTTGACCCTGAGAAGGCGAGTCTTTGGATACAAGACTTGGAAAGAATATTTGAAGGAATGGGGTGTGCCGATGATCGGAAGGTGACATATGCTACTTTTATGTTGAGAGGTGATGGTGAGAATTGGTGGAGAGGAACCTATCAATTTTTACAAGCTAAAGGGACTAAAATTCCTTGGGAGGTGTTTAGTGAAGTATTTCTGGAGAAGTACTTTCCTGCTAGTGCCCGACATGCCAAAGAGATGGAATTTTTTAGTTTGCGTCAAGGTAACATGACTGTTGGTGAGTACATAGCTAAGTTTGAGAGCTTGTCAAAGTTCTCAAGATACTTTCAAATTCAACCTGATGAGGCATGGAAATGCCGTAAGTTTGAGGAAGGGTTGAGGGTAGAGTTGAAGCGAAGAGTGCAACCTATGAGGATGAATGAATTTCCTGTTTTAATGGATATGTGTCGGTGACTTGAGGAGTTGGAGCCGTCACAAGATCCAAGAAATCGTAACTTTGGACCGACTAGGTTCCAAAGAGGAGGCAATAACAACAATAGCCAGTTTCAGTGCAAGCCGTATTCAAGACCATCGGGAAGTCAGTCTCAACATCCACCTGTTGGGGGAAGTTTTAGTGGTAACAGAGCTGGTCAAAATGTGGCGTTTACGCCAAGATGTTTCAAATGTGGAAAGAGTGGCCATATATCTAAGGATTGTTCAATCAGAGGAATGGCCTGCTTTAATTGCAGAAAACCTGGACATGTTTCTAGGGATTGCACTCAGCCAGAAAGGAAGCCAGCTGTGAGTAATGTTCGTGCTACTCAGCCGCGATCTGGAGGGTGAGTGTATACGATGACTGGAGCTGAAGCTTCTCAGTCTGAAGATCTTATTCAGGGGAAAGGTGTCATTGAAGGTAATCTCTTGATAGTGTTATATGATTCGGGTGCAACACATTCATTTATTGCATATGATTGTGTGAATCGGTTGAACCTGCCTGTGTTTTCTCTGACTTTTCAATTGATTGTTTCTACACCGACTGTCAAGCCTATTGTTACATCCAAAATATATCTGAATTGTCCTATCACCATAAATGATCGTGAATTTTCGGCCAATTTAGTTTGTTTACCTCTTGTTGAAATAGATGTAATAGTAGGAATGAATTAGTTATCTTCTAACCATATCCTAATAGATTTTGCAAACAAAACCATAGTTTTTCCTAAGGAAGAAAGTTTTGGATTTTTGACTGCTGTTAAAGTCAAATCATTGTTGAGAGATGGAGCTCAGGGATATATATTGCAATCTTCTTTAGAAGTCAAGAGCGAGAAAGATATGAATGCTATTCCTGTCGTTAATGAGTTTCCAGAGATTTTTCCTGATGATGTACCCGGTTTACCACCAGAAAGGGAGATCGAGTTCTCTATTGATTTGGTACCAGGAGTGGGTCCTATTTCGATTGCACCATATCGAATGTCGCCATCAGAGTTAGTAGAGTTGAAGAAGCAATTGGAGGAACTATTGGAGAAATAGTTTGTGCGACTTAGTGTTTCATCGTGGGGAGCACCAGTACTACTAGTCAAGAAGAAGGATGGAACTTCTCGTCTTTGTGTAGATTATCGTCAGCTGAATAAGGTCACGATAAAGAATAAGTATCCACTTCCGAGAATTGACTATTTGATGGATCAATTGAAGGGAGCAGATGTTTTCTCTAAGATAGATTTGCGATCAGGTTATCATCAAATATGGGTAAAGGTAGAGGATATACCTAAGACAACTTTCCGAACTCGTTATGGGCATTATGAATATCAGGTGATGCCGTTCGGAGTGACGAATGCTCCTGCAATATTCATGGATTATATGAATAGGATTTTTCATTCATATCTAGACAGATTTGTCATTGTTTTTATCGATAACATTCTAATCTACTCTCAAAATCAGAAAGAGCACGCTGAACATCTCAGCATAGTTCTCCAGATTTTGAAAGAAAAGAAGCTGCATGCAAAGTTGGCAAAGTATGAATTTTGGTTGGAAGAAGTTCAATTTCTAGGCCACGTGATTTCCAAGGAAGGTATTGTAGTGGATCCATCGAAGGTGGAAACTATTTTGCAGTGGCAAAGGCCTAAGACAGTGACGGAGGTCCAAAGTTTTGTTGGATTGGCCGGATATTACTGAAGGTTTATTGAAGATTTTTCTAAGATAGCTGAACCACTTACACAACTCACAAGGAAGAGTCAAGCTTTTGATTGGACGGAGGAATGTGAAGCAAGTTTCCAAGAGTTGAAGAAGAGATTGACGACTGCACCAGTGCTGATTTTACCGGATCCTAACAAATCTTTTGAGGTGTATTGTGACGCTTCTTACCAAGGGTTAGGATGTGTATTAATGCAAAACAAGAATGTGGTGGCTTATGCTTCAAGACAGTTGAAGGTGCGTGAGAGGAACTATCCAACGCATGATTTGGAACTAGCCACAGTGGTTTTTGCATTAAAAGTGTGGAAGCATTTTCTGTATGGAGCTATGTTCAATGTCTTTAGTGATCATAAGAGTTTGAAATAGTTGTTTGATCAGAAGGAATTGAACATGAGGCAGAGGCGATGGTTAGAATTCTTGAAGGACTATGATTTTCAGCTTCGATACCATCCAGGAAAGGCGAATGTGGTGGCGGATGCCTTGAGTAGAAAGGTGATTAGTGTTTCTACTATGATGATAAAGGAGGATGAGCTTATTAATCAATTTAGAGATCTATAGTTGTCAGTGGAATTGGTACCAAGAAAAATTCGTCTAAGTAAGGTTGTAGTTTTAAATGACTTGCTAGATGTGATTCGAGAAAAACAGGATGAAGATTCGTTTTTACAAAATGAAAAAGAATTTTTTAAGCAAGGTCATAAGGCGACGGTGGAGGAAGGAACTGATGGATTCTTAAGATTTGAGGGAAGAATTTGTATACCTGATGATCCCGATCTTAAGAAAGCAATTTTGGATGAAGCTCATACTAGTAATTTAAGTTATGCATCCAGGAATGACTAAGATGTATCAAGATTTAAAGCGGATGTTTTGGTGGCCAAGAATGAAGAGAGATGTGGCGGAACGTGTGGCGTCTTGCCTTGTTTGTCAGAAGGCAAAAGTGGAACATCAATGACCAGCGGGTATGTTACAACCATTAACTATTCCAGAGTGGAAATGAGATAGTATTTCAATGGATTTTGTTACCGGATTGCCAAGAACGAGGAAAGGACATGATTTTATATAGGTTATAGTTGATAGGCTTACGAAGTCAGCACACTTCTTGCCGATCAATATCAAGTATTCGTTAGAACGATGAACCCAGGTGTACATTAGCGAAATTGTTAGACTTCATAGTGTACCCACAAGTATAGTTTCTGATAGAGATCCGAGGTTTACGTCAAGGTTCTGGCGAAGTTTGCAAGAAGCCATGGGAACTAAACTGCGATTGAGTTCTGCTTATCATCCACAGACTGATGGTCAAACGGAGAGAACAATCCAGTTGTTGGAAGATTTGTTGTGTGCTTGTTTGTTGGAACAACAAGGGAGTTGGGATGAATTCTTGTCTTTGATAGAATTCACCTATAATAATAGTTTTCACTCAAGTATAGGGATGGCACCCTATGAAGCCCTATATGGACGACGATGCCGGACACCTTTATGTTAGTATCAAGATGGAGAAAGTATGACCATTGGGCCTGATCTTGTGCAACAAACTACGAAAAAAGTGAAGATGATACAAGAGAAGATGAGGACAACTCAAAGCAGACAAAAAAGCTATGCTGATAAGCGAAGGCGACCTCTTGAATTTGAGGAAGGTGAGCATGTGTTTTTGCGAGTAACACCTATAACTGGTGTTGGAAGGGTTATCAAATCCAGGAAGCTCACTCCTAAATTCATTGGACCTTATCAGATTATTCATTGGATAGGTCCTGTAGCCTACCAAATAGTTTTACCACCTTTTCTATCTAATCTACATAATGTATTCCATGTGTCTCAACTGAGGAAATATATTCCCGATCCGACACATGTTATACAACCAGATGAAGTGCAATTGAAAGATAATTTGACATATGAAATACTTCCTATTAAGATTGAGGACAGGAGAGTGAAGCAGCTTCGAGGGAAGATGATTGAATTAGTAAAGGTAATATGGAATGACGTAACAGGAGATGTTACCTGGGAGCTGGAAGATAAAATGAGGGAGCAATACCCTCAACTTTTCTGAGGTACAATAAATTTCGGGGATGAAATTTTATTAGTGGAGGAGAGTTGTAACACCCTAACTTTTGAGTTAAGTACGATATTGTCCTAAATGTACTGTTTTATATTTTTTGTGAGTTATAAATTGAATTTGACTGTTTCATGATTGTATTTGTTCATTGTGCGTGATTTGCTCCGAGTCAAGAAAATAATAATTTTCTAATCGAAAAAACCTTATTTTAATTATTCGGAGCTGGGGGATCTTACTAAACCCAATTCTGAATGATACATGTATTAATATATTAATTTTTAGAATTTAACTGTGCAATAAAATAATTTTATATTATTATAATATTATTTTATTTGACAGTATCTACTGTCTTTAAAACAGTAGAAATATACTCCAAAATGGACCATGGACCTGGAAAAGTATGTGCGATCCACGTTTAGTGAACCAGTCAACATTTCTGGCTAGATTAAATCCTAAGCCAATAAGAGATAGTCAACATTAGTGGCTTGAAATCTCAAGACCAATAGGAAGCAAGTCCACAAAAGTCGTTAGACTTGTTGAATTATGACTAGAAAGCTTAACCAAGTTAGCTTAAACCTAACTAAGTTAGCATAAGAATCTTGTTTAGTAACTAAATGAAGGAAACCTAGTTAGCTATCTATTTAAGTTCTAGTTAGAGAAGGTTCTAATAATATCAGGATAAAGGCTAGTTATCCTAAGTAACTAGATAGTTAGACAAGTAACTAAGTAAACTAACTAAATGCACCTAAGTCTAACTAGATGGAATAAATGAACACAAACCTAGTTTGCTCTCCCTTGGAGCAATCTGGCCAAGCATGTGCAAGAAGGATCAAGAAGTGCTTAGTCACTTAATGACTTGATTTCCTACACCAATGAGAAACAAGCTTGGAGGCAAAGCTTTGAATATCAACCCTAGATCACATCTAAGGCCATTAGGTGTTAGGAGGAGTCAACAAAGGAGACCACCTCCTTTAGGGAGTCCTACGACCATGCATAGTAAAGGAGAACATTTTACTTAGTCATTTTTCATCTTCAACCTTTCTTTTCTCCAAGAACACCGAGAACAACTCTCTGGCTTTCTTCATTGAGCCATTCGACCAACACCATAAACCTACACCTATACTCATCTAAAATTTTACCTAACCTTATTTCTTAAATCTAAAGATCATTCCAAGAACATCTCTAGTTGAGAGTTCTTTCAAAAAAGTTCATCTTGAGCTTGGAAAACCATCTTTGAAGATTTTCCTACAAGGTGAAAATCTTTGTTTCTTAATTCTAACTTGATTTTTGATGTTCTAAGCCATGATTAATCCATGGTTTATGTTTTTCTCCTATAGTTATAACTCTTTAAAATTTGTTTAAGCTTGTTAGGAACTCTTTGGGAGCCACATGAAATCAACTAGGAAGGGTTAGAAGGAGTTGTCTTCCCTTAAGGTAAGAGGGAGTTTTAATCTCATCAACTTTGTGTGGTAATGAGAAAATAGATTGTATGCATGGTGAAGAATCCATAAGGATTCATTCATTTGGTTGTTTAATGCTTTCCTATTTGTGGTTGATTTTATTTGTAAGCATGTCTATAGCTTTAAAAATATATTGCATGTGTTTATAGATGTATGACTATTATTGTAGGATGTGAATAACATGTAAAGATTGCATGAGTGTTCCAAAGAACACAAAAGGAGCTCTCGGCTTCTCCAAGAAAAAGAGAACCAAAATGTTCTCAACCATTTTCTAAAATAATGATTTAATGAATTTAAGTAAAACGATGAATTTGAAAATGATTTAGAAGATAGAAAATGATTTAAAAACCATTTGTAAAAGATATGTTGAATTCGGCCAACATGCCATTCAATGTATATTTGAATTCCAAAAAATTATTTTCTAAGGTAGGTTAAGTAGTTAACTACAAAAGAATTTAATTTCAATGAATCTTTGGGGAATAAAATGAATGAACTTAGTTTTAGAATCTTAAATTAGAAGAATTTGTTATAAGTAAGAAATAAAGTAAACATTTGAAAAATACTAATGTAGAGCTCACTCTTTGAGTTTTAAAGCACGTTAGCAAGTTTCAAGATGTAAATAATGGTTAAGGATAAACTATGTAGTATTTAAAGAAAAACGTAGAAAAGATCATTTAATAAATTTTTTAGACAAAATACTGTCAAAATTTACTAAAAACGGACAAATAAAAGAGAAAGTTTTATAATATGTTTATAACGTAAGAAAAATATTCTACGTAGTTTAAAAGTACTAAAAATAGCTTACGCGTTTTTAAAATAAAGATTTTTAAGCTATACGGTTACAAAAATGATTTAAAAATCTTACGCGATTCAGAAAATGATTTAAAAACATTACGCGACATTTAAAAATGTTAAAATATATTTACGCGATTTAAAAACATTTGTAAAGGTGACGCGATTGTGAAAACGCGATAAAATTTCTACGTGACTAAATGGAACAGTGAGTTTTATTGTCAGGCCAAAGTGGTGGACCCGGACATGTCGAGATATAGTACTGTCAAGTGGAGACGTACTATATTTGGAAATATTGAGACTGAGGGTATTTATATAAATATGGTGACATATTGAGACCGAGGGTATTTATGTAATTATGGTTCTTATTCATGCATTAAGAGTTATGTCAATTTGGTTGAAATTGGCGATTGATTGACGAGATGAATTACACTGTGTTGTGGGTGTGATAGGCGTAGTGTGGTTCATTAATTGAACTTGGAGGCGTTAGTGTGCGGAGGATTCCACATGTGGACAGTTGGTAGCTCCTCTAAGTCATGGTAACGGGCAACACACTAATGATCTTGACAAGCACAATTCTTAATCAAGATCTTGTGGAAACTATCAGGTACAATGCCTGTGGTGCACGACGTATTTGGACTGTGTACTACTACACGATGTTTTGGACTGTGGGCTATAGACACGACGTTGGATAATGTAATAGTTTGGTTGGGCAGCCTGAGGTACTGATAGTTCTTTTTGGATCATTCTCTCTGATGTCTGTGTTTAGCTCCATGGAGTAGGAATAAGTCGATATACATTTGTATTTATGATCTGCATCTTAATGTTTACTGTAACTTGTGATATTATGTATGATCTGTTAATTTGAGACATTGTATATGACATGATGGTATGCATTATTGTATTAAATTGTGATATCTGTTTGTATTGTCGTTTTCTTTATTGCCATGCTGGTAATGATGTAGATTGTCTCACCTCATTGTATGCATTTTCTGTATTATTTTTATATTCTGTAAAGAGTTTAAGGAAAAGGAAGAAGAGCAGCCTCTTGATATCCAGTACCCGGAGGAACAGCAACCGAGTGACCAATTTGAAGAAGGCGAGCCATTAGATCACCCATATCATTTGGACTGATTTTGTGGTGATGGCATTGCCAGATTTCTTTGGTTTTGTGAAACTCGATTTTCACGGAGGTTCGGAGGCCTGACGACTACGTGAAGATAGAGGATTGGTAGTCTATGTGGGGCGTCTGACTGTTGTGGTGTCCCGGGGCCGATGAGGGTGGGGAGTGGACGCCGGTGTAAGAGAAGCACGTACAAGGAGCGGCTCCTGGCAGGCTTCTAGGCGAAGGGTCCCATGAATGAACTAAATACACACCAGAATGAGAGGGATTCAGAGACTGTGTAGGTATGTGACTCCATAGTCGAGAATGACTTAAAGGAATTAATTAGGCGTAGCCATATCAACAAGTTGCAACTTTTTTTCGGGAGCCTAGAACATAAGAACTCCATGGTTAAGCGTGCTTGACCTTGAGCAATTGTGGGATGGGTGACCTCCTAGAAAGTTTCCTAGGATGCGTGTGAGTGAGGACAAAGCACGCTGAAAAGACTCGTGTTGGTTTGTGGAGACACTCATCAATCTTACAGGCAGTCCTAGGATGTTACAAATGGTATCAAAGATGGGACCTCTCCTAGTACGGTGTGGTTCAAGGATGAACCAAGCAGAAGTTGGCGGGTATGTGGTGTCTAGGGGCCGACGAGGGTGGGGAGTGGACGCCGGTATAAGAAAAGCACGTACAAGGAACGGCTCCTAACAGACTTCTAGGTGAAGGGTCCCATGAATGAACTGAATACGCACCGGAATGAGAGGGATTTAGAGACTGTGTAGGTATGGGACTACATAGTTGAGAATGACTTAAAGGAATTGATTAGGCGTAGCCATATCAACAAGTTGCAACTTTTTTTCGGGAGCCTAGAACATAAAAATTCCATGGTTAAGCGTGCTTGACCTGGAGTAATTGTGGGATGGGTGACCTCTTTGGAAGTTTCTTAGGATGCGTGTGAGTGAAGACAAATCACGTTGAAAAGACTTGTGTTGGCTTGTGGAGACACTCATCAATTCTACAGGCAGTCTTATGATGTTACAACTGTGACCCTACGTAGAGAGTTTGATGGAGCATTTATTTTTACTACTACTTTGTATTTACATCTTGAGATGCCGCTGACTCTTAGGCGTTATTGGGGAGAAATTTTTCATGCACCTAGTGAGATCAGTAGTGTATCGTGTAACACCCTCCCTAGGGTATCACATGTCTGACTCCCAACTCATAATCTGAAAAGAAATTCACATAAGGTTTGAGTTATGAAAAGTGGGTTTTAAAAAAAATTCTTTCTTTATTGACACGTAAATTTACTGAAAATATTAGGTAATATTGAAAATCATATTTCAACTGTTCATTATGCAATATTGACACTAATTAATATTTCACAATTTAAAGAGAAATATAAACTAGCAGACTCTCTTTTTTTTTTAAACAGTAGCAAACCCCATGACGGGTCCTACTAAATAGCACGGTATAACACTAACGATAAAACTTAACATACTCATTCTTTATCTTGTATCCAGCTTGTTGCATCAGAACTCTACTCCTTGTCTACTCAGAACACCTTCGAACTTGAGACAGCCACTCTTCAATGTTCTCATCAATCTTTGAGTATCCATCGCCCGTTATGTCTAAGACAACTCGATCCTTCTAATATTTGATTTTAACAGTACAGACACAACAAAACAATATAACAAAGAGGTGAGATCACCTACACCAATACCAACATGGCAGCACAGAGATAACACAAGCAGCAATATCATACAGGGATATCATATCAAACTTCCAATAATATATTCAATATTAATCAACTATCATCATCAAATCATTTATCAATTCAATTATCATAAACAACAATTACGATAATGTCCTAATTATCATCATCATCATCTAAGTATTCAAAACAATTGTCATAGCCAATATTCCTCAATTAATATATCACACGGATATAAATGTTCGATTATGCATGTACACAAGACTCGATTTCTTACTCCATGGAGCTAAACTCGGTCGGAGAAATGATCGAAAAGATCTGTCGGTACCACATGCCTCGACCACGTGCTATAATCCTCATTTTGATTTTGCACATCTAGCATATACATGACGGTCTTTATCGGATCTTGATTAAGAATAGTGTCTCGGTCCGGATCATCGGTGTGTTGCATCGGTCTAACCTACGGGAAGAAGCGCGACCAACCACCCGTGTAGGCAACCCGCACCCCGATGCCCCAAGGTCAACAAGTGACCTACACTACGCATATCGCACCCACTCAAGAGGTGTGTTTCTCCTAGGCAATCAGCCATATCCAGATCCTCATCGGACCATTCCAATGCATGTATAATGCACCAAATCCAATCATAGACAAATATGTCATTTTCTCACAAACAAGGTGTATGGACACCTGGTTCAACAATAATCATCTTGTCTTTCAACAAAGAAAAAATCATGTTATCACGTTTTCATAGTTGTAAAACACTTCTACCGTATTTTCACAATCGCGTAACATTTACATTACGTTTTCACAATCCAAAAACTTTTACATTATGTTTTCACAATACCATAACACTTCTTTTATATTTTCACAATACCGTAACATTTTTGTTACGTTTTTAAAATTCCAAAACATTTTTTTTATTACGTTTTTACAATATCGTAACACTACTGTTACGTTTACAAAACTTTGTAACATTTCTGTTACGTTTTCAAAATGTTGCAACTCTTCTGTTGCACTTTTAAACCACGTACTAATTTTTTAATGTTTTTCTCAATCGCGTAAAAACATACGTTTCTCAAATCGCATAGTATTTTTTTACTATTTCAAAATCGTGTAACTTAAAAATCATTCTTTTACGTTACGTAAATCATTTTCTATCATTCTCAAAATATTTAAAACACTTTCCAAATCTCATAACAATTTTCTATCATTTTCACAATCACGTAAAAATATTCGTCATTATTTCAAATCAATGTGGTGATTTTTCAAAAATATTTCAGTCGCGTAAAATATTTAAATGCTTTCCAAATCGTGTAGAAATATTTAAACATTTTTCAAATCGCGTAGAAATATTTTACTGTATTTCAAATTATTTTTAAGATCGTAAAATATTTTTCAACATTTTTCAATCACATAAAATATTCCTCAATATTCCAAACATTATTTTGGACTTAAATAAATCAATATCATTTTTAACATATTGCTCAAAATTGCGTAGCTTAAAAATCACGTTTTTAAGATATCGTAAAACATTTTTCATCACAATTTCATTCTGAAAAATACTTGTAACCTTCAAAAATTTCTTTTCAACTTTTCTCAAAATAATATAACGTTATATTTCATTTAATATATTTTCTTACTCAAGAAAATAATTTTCCACAGTTCTTTACTCAAGAAATTCTTTTTCAAAATATACTTCACAAAATCACTTTTCCATTGATGTAAATCAACGTTTCAAAACTTAACATTTTTCTAACGTATTTCAAAACTTGAAAATAAGTTATACGTTAGTAAATTTTCAAAACACCATTATATTCTTCATTTTCCCAAATCATTTCCAAACACAACCTTCTTCAAAATAAATTGAAGTTCGAAAATATTTTTAACCTTTCTTTGTCTTTCGTTTACAAAACTCAATTTCACAAGTGATTAAAATGCTCTGATTCCCTTTCCAAAATCCTTGTATTAAATCCAGTTACGTTTCCACTTTGAAATTCACTTTGTTCATAAAAATCAAGGCATTACAAGCCTTAAAAAAAACGTGGACATGACTATTGAAACCATCAAATATTTTTTCTTTTAAATTGATATGGTTTTACACAAACAAAACCATTAAAAATCCTTTACAAAAACGTAAGACTCATAGTCTTTGAAAATCAAATCATTTGTTCATTTTCAATTTTTCACTTTCTTTGCAAATCCATTTTCACTTTCTTTACAAATCCTTTTTCACTTTCTTTACAAATCCTTAAAATCATCATTGCTATTTTCATTTAAATCTCATGTTTAGTTAAACACTTAGAAACTTTTTACACAAAATAAATTAATAAAAATCCTTCTAAAAACCGTGTTCTTGTTCTCTTGAAAAACAAACCCTTTGTTTATTTTCCAAATTCTTCAAATCATACGTTTTCATCATTCATGAAAATCTTAAGTTATAAACACCTATGTTGAGGTGTCTTGTTCGAAATCCACCATGTTCTAAGTACTCAAAAAATTAATTCTTTTGTTCTTGAAATTTTTTTCAACATGAACCCTAATCAAGGGCATTAAAACCGTAGCTCTTCTTTGGCTATTGGAGCCAAAAAATCAATTTCCTTTCCACCATCAAGTCATGACATATACATATATATTTCATCATAGATAATATAAGCATACCATTAAAGCCATAAAAGCATGTATAGCATATCAAGCATATCATCAAAGCAATAAAATCATGCAAAGCATATCAAGCATAGAAAATTAATCAAAGCTCATAAACACCCACAAATTAATTACATGACCATGGATATGAATCCTCACATGGATTCCACATCCATCAAATAAAATACCATCTCTCACCACCATGCTTGGTTGGTGAGATGGATCTCCCTCTTACCTCTTGAAGATCCTTAAAAACTTCTTGTTTTGCTTCTTTTTCCAAGTCCTTCATCACCAAGAGCTTCTCAAATACAAAACAAAATACATAGAAATTAGTATACTAAGCTTGATTAAGAAAACCATGGATCAAACATGGTTTAGATCATGAAAAAGAGAGAAGAAATGAAGTTTCCTTACACTTCACCATAAATACCTCATAACTTTGATCTTGAAGAAACTCCTTGAAGATGAATGATTTAGAAGAAATCTTCAACATGAAAGTTGCTTAGAATATCATGTAGATTCAAGATCTAAGGTTGGATGAAATTAAAAGAGATTGGATGGTGATTTTAGGGTAGATAACCGAATGGTTTCTCTTGAAGCACAAAGATGAAATTTTTGATTTTTGATAGAAACTTGAAGCTTGGATTTGAAGATCAAGATGAATGATTTTGGAAAAACTCATAACTAGAGATGTTCTTAGAATGGTGTTTAGGTTTAGAAAATCAAGTTGGATGAAATTTTTGAGTGATGGAGGGTGTTCTTGGAGTGCTTGGCCAAAACATGAAGAAGGAGAGAAATGGAGAAAACTTGGTAACTTAGCTTCTTGAAAATGTCTAATGATGACCAAGGATGGCAATAATGGTCTTCAAACTTTTTCCTATGTCCTAAAGCTTCTCAATTTCGTAGCTCCCCTCCAATGCATTCTTCTTGAGTGCAAATTGATCAATAATGATCAATTATGATGAAACATTGACCAAGACATGCAAAAATGACATAAAAATTGTCTCTTTGTCTTCTAAACACTCCAAAACCATCACCTTCTCTTCATAATGCATT
This sequence comes from Ormosia emarginata, assembly GCA_029884605.1. Classification (NCBI taxonomy): domain Eukaryota; kingdom Viridiplantae; phylum Streptophyta; class Magnoliopsida; order Fabales; family Fabaceae; genus Ormosia; species Ormosia emarginata. Next base: position 25,016,130 of record JAQQTP010000074.1, on the reverse strand, counting down.
CAATAAAGTTGCCTTCATTATTTGCCACCATTTGAAGCATTTCTAGCCATTGATTAATTCAATGGTTAGGATTTAGGTAGATTTTTAATTTTAGAAGACTAAATCTAGGCCATTGGATTTTTCTCCTTTAAATTCTAACCATTAGATGTGTCTCCAAAATTAATGGTTAAGATTGCTTCTTCAAACTTTAAATCCAAGGGTCCTAATTAGTCTTTGCTACTTTAGAAGACCAAATCTCCACCATTGATTGATTCTTCATCCAATGGTCATAAATGGTCTTTGTTACTTTTTAAGATTAAATCTCCACCCTTGATTTAATCTAAATCCAATGGTTATAAATGGTCTTTGTCATTTTTTAAGACCAATTCTACACCTTTGATTACATCTATGGTTGATATCAAAGCCTTCCTAACTAAGCTTATTCTCACACCATTGATCAAATCAATGGTTATTATCCAAGGCTTCTTTATTAAGTTTGTTTCTTAACCTTTGATTAAATCAATGGTTAATATTCAAACTAAGTATTCTCATCCAAGGGTATAAATCAATTCAAGCTCTCTTTGTTGACTACGCAGTATAATATTTATTCTTGTATCCTACAAATAATATTTTTTTTACTGTATTTTTATCATCTGATAATTAAATACAAGATCTGAAACACAAAGAAAAAAAATTTTAAAAGCTGTTTTCGGATTCGGGTTTAGTAAGATCACATGCCTCCGTGGCCTAAACAATACAAATTTTTCTATGCGTAGAAAATTTTTTCACTTTGTGGGACCCACACGGCCCACGTATGGCCACACAGGCCCACATACCCCTTGCGGGGCCCACAGACGGGAAAAATTTCAAAATCATCCATAAAATCACAAAAATTATAAAATGCACAAATATCAAATCGAGTTACGTAAAATAATTACCTAACGGTAAAAATTAAATTACGTAAAGTTTTTTCCTACCGAAAATTTTTATTTTCCCGACGCGAGTAAATCACTCAAAACGATCAAATATCTTGACGGAATAAACAAAATAATTTTACGATCTGCACGAAATTACTAAACAAGAAATTAATTAACTTGTCAAAATTACTGTTTAAGAGATTGGAAATTTCGGGGTGTTACATATCGACAACACGGACTCCTGTCCGTAGAGCTGCGAGATATCCTGGATTTCTGTCATCCGATGATCCATCTGAGAGTGATCCTTCGGAGGGTTAGAAATCTTTGATGTGCACTTGGGCATGTTTGTATATTAGTATAGTATCAAACTTTTTACCGCTTTGTTAAATATTTGTAGTCGTAAATTATTTATATACTTAAAACAAAATCATATGTACATTATGGTGTGTAACAATAGTTCATTTTACTTTATGTTTCGTTTTATATTATTTAATGATATCCAGTGTAAAAAGAAAAATTTTACAACTCATATTATTTATGTACCAAATGTTTTATAGCTTGGGTAAGAATTTATTTTATTGCATTAAAAATGTGACATCCCAGAAGGGTGTTACAGTTCGAGGTAGGGAACTCGAACTTCAAGGAATGCTCCAGCGTCAATCCTTCTGAATTTTTCAGAATTACTCCAGCTCCACTTCCCTTGGGGTTCGAGGATCCATCAACAAAGATGGTCCAAGAGATTCTTTTTGGGTCCCTGACGAGCGCCGAACTCAGTCAAAATTATAACCGAAGTTATTAACTAAGTTTGCAGTATAGTGAACAACACCGGATCGTCTCCTCAAGGATCGTAAATGCAATTTTATCAAATTAAGTTAAGTTAGAAAGGGGGGGTTTTGATTGTTCAAGGATTACAATGACAAGATCTGAAGAAAAATAACAATTAAAAGAACAAATCAATTCGAAATCTATCCGAGATTGGGTGGATTCAATCATAGACCTTTCAACAAACACCGAAATACATTTGAATGGTTAACTTGGATCTAACCGAGATCTCTGCATCGATCCGAAATTCATACTAGACAATCGTCCGAATTCAATTGACAAGTGATAAACACAAATGCTGCATCGCACTATTCATGTAAATATATGTCAATTTAAGCACCGAATTCAATTAACCTAGGCACAAATTAGTAACCTAACCTCTTCAATTACGTGATTAGTTTAGATCAATCAGTTCTAAGTTTCATCACAAATCTCAATCTTTAGTTATGTGATTAATTCAGATCAATCAGTTCTAAATTTCATCACAATACTTAATCTTAAACCAAGATCAAATCAGATCAAACATAAACAGAATCACCATTCATGCATTCAAGATCAAGAGAACAGAAGAAGAAGAGAAGAGGAATTCAAATATAAATCAAATACATTACATAACCAAGGTCTCAAGAATCCAAGCCACAATCTCTTCAAGAGTCCCGAATTGACTAGAAGTGACTTAGCTCTCCATTACAATGAAGGAAAAATATACAAGAACTATGAAAAGCTATCTCTAACACCAAGTATGTGTGTTCCTAGAGCTCTCCACATGCTTCCTTTTATAGAGGATTCTGAGTAGTAGTAGATGGGTAGATGGGATTAGTAAGTGGATGAGTAGGTGGATGAGTAGGTGGGTGAGTAGGTGAGCTACCTTGTCTCTGAAATTCTTTATTGCTGAACTCATTGATTTCGTCATTTCTGAGCCAAATGGTCTTCATGAAAGTTCTAGGAAATTGTCTAAGCTTTCCAATGGCTCTGGAAACACCCAAAAATTCGTCCTACAGCCCAAAATATGACTCAATTACTACAGACTGTTCAGGACCAGTTTCAGCACCTCTGTTTTGACTTTCAGACCCAATATCTCCATCAAGGAGCCCGAATCAAGTTTTGTGCTTGACATGAAAGTTGTACATATGGGTCTTAACTTTCAGATTACAAATTTTCAGCCCATTTTATATGCCCAAACGCGAATTATGTTCTGGTTACTACACACTGTTCGGGTTCCAGTCACAAATCACGTATTCTGATTTCCATGCCCAATTAGCTCCACTAGATGTCTGAAATTGACTTTGAGATCTTCATCAAAGTTGTAGAGCTCTCTCTTATCTTTCCTACAAGGTAAAATTCATAATTATCAGACATTTAGAACTCAAGATATGACCAAAATACAGAAACAGTGTAAGACCTAAATAATGCTGAAAAAATCAATTAAGTCCGATTCGAGTTCAAACTTACAAAACATAATCAAATTCAATCAATTAAGTACATGAAGAGTGTAAATGACTAATAATGAGGGTTTATTAATGTATAAAATATATGATTATCAGTCCCCTGGGTCAGAAGTAAGTTCTACTAGGAAACCAGACAACACTTGGCCTTTTATTGCGAGCCGTGGTTCGTAAGTGATTCCAAACTCAGAAAGTTCGATTGACCAAGCAATCATTCTTCCTGCCAAATCTGGTTTGTTTAGCACTTGGAGGATGGGTTAGTCCGTCCTTACTACCACTAGGTGGCACTGGAAGTACTGCTGAAGTCTTCTTGCCATGGTGATCAAGACAAAAGCAACCTTCTCGACTTTTTGATACCAGAGTTCTGGTCCTTGAAGGACTTTGCTCACGAAGTAGACTGGTTTTTTACCTTTGTCTGTCTCCCGAATTAGTACCAAGCTTACAGCCTCTTCGTGGACTGAGAGATACAGGAAGAACGTTTCTCCGTTGTTTGGTCTCGACAAGATAGGGGGGGAGGACAGAAGTTTTTTCAAGGATGAAAAGGCGTCCTCGCACTCCGGGCTCCATTCAAAACTTATTCCCTTTTGAGTAATTTGAAGAGGGGAAGAGACTTTTGGGCTGCTTTAGAGAGGAACCGTGTGAGGGCTGCTATTCTTCCTGTTAGCTGTTGCACTTCCTTGGCACACCGGGGACTCCTCATGTCGAGGATAGCCTGACACTTGTCAGGATTGGCTTCAATTCCACGGTGGGTTAGCATGAATCCCAAGAATTTACCGGCGTGGACCCCAAAGGCACATTTCTCTGGGTTTAGTCTCATATTGTGTTTCCGGACTTATGCAAATACTTCCTCAAGGTCTGTCGTATGTGATCCGACTTGTGGAGTTTTTACTATCATGTCATCGACGTAAACTTCTAGCATCTTCCCTACTTGGTTCTTGAAAACTTTGTTCATCATTCTTTGGTAGGTAGCTCATGCATTTTTCAGTCCAAAGGGCATAACCCTGTAGCAATAGCTCACCCTTCCAATGATGAAGGCGATTTTTTCTTCATCTCCAAGATACATCAGAATCTGGTTGTACTTGGAGTAGGCATCCATGAATGATAGCCACTTGAAGCCTAAAGAGCTATCAACCAATTGGTCCACATTGGGAAGTGGATATAGATCTTTTGGGTAGGCTTTGTTCAAATCTGTGTAATCCACGCACATTCTCCACTTCCCGTTCGGTTTTTCACCAGGACCACGTTGGATAGCCACGTGGTATAAACAATCTCCCTAATGAACCCACAACTTAGCAATTCTTTTACCTGCTCCTCGATGACCTGTTGCCTTTCAGGGCCGACCTTCCTCTTTTTCTGAGCGACCGACTTCATATCTTGGCTAGTGGACAAACGGTGGCAGTTGAAGGAACGGTCGAGTCCGGGCATGTCGGACGACGTCTAGGCAAACAGATCCTTATTTTTCAACAACAACTTAATCAATTGTCGTTTTTCGTCATCTCCCAACTGAGCTCCGATTTTGGTAATCTGGTATGGCCTATCTCCAAGTTGGAGAGGCTGTAGTTCACCCTCTGGCTGGGGTCTGATGCCGCGAAGTTCTTCTCTTACATCCAACTCAGTCATCAGTATGTTGACCTGATCTAGGACTGGGCCAGATTTGACATACTTTCCTCTTTCCAGGGCCCTACAGATTTTCAAACTTTAATTGTAGCATTTCCTAGTGGCGACTTGGTCGTCCTTGACAGTGACCACCTCGTTGTGCTTATTGTGGAATTTCATGACCAAGTGGGTGGTGGATACCACGGTGCCAAGGGCATTTAGGGAAGGACGACCAAGGATGATGTTGTAAGCCAAAGGGCAGTCTACGACCAAGAACTTCACCTTGGCTATTCTGAAAAGCTTGGAGGAACCTAGGGTCAAATGGGTTTTGTAGTACCCAACTGGGGTGATCTTCTCACCTGTGAACCCTGTGAGTTCCCCTTCGTGAGGGGTCAAGTCCAACCGAGGGAGTTCTAGCTTCTGGTAGAGGTCTAGGAACATAATATCTATCGAGCTTCCTTGATCTATGAAGATTCAGAGGACTTCGGCATTGGAAATGACCCCGGAAATGACGAGGGGATCGTCATGGTCTGGGATGATTTTGCCGTAGTCCTCGTCTGAATAGGTAATGCATGGCACCTTTCTTTCCACGGTGTTATGTTTCGATTCAGAGTGAGAGACGCTGAACACCGCCATTCTTAATGCTTTCTTTCGTGCTCCACTTGACGGCCCTCTTCCAGTGAATCCTCTCGCAATGGTATTGATCATCCTGTTTGGCTCTAGGCGACGATCGTCGTTGTCATTGGGTGAAAGGTCCCTGTTCCTTCTTTGCCGGTTATTGTCATTCCGGTGACGTGGTGTCTGGGATCTTCTCCTCGGACTTCGGTTTCTCCTTCTGCGGGGAGGAGATGGACTCCGTCCCTTGTCCTCTCTGCGCCTACCGTGATGCTCATCATTTTGGGTACGAAGGACGTAATGCTGCAATCGTCCGGCCTTGATTAGGAACTCAATGGCATCGCGTAGTTGGTAGCAGTCTTCTGTGTCGTGGCCATAACTTTTATGCCACGCACACTGTTTGGAGTGGTTTTTTTGCTTGTGTTTTTTAATGGGGGGCGGTCTCCGAATATTCTGAAACTCGGTCTACATCACCTCTCTCAAGATCGTTTCTCGTGGGACGTTTAGGGGGGTATAATAAGAAAACCTTCTCTGTGGTGGGCTACCTTTAGGACGCCAGGACCGTGAGGAATCATGATTGGGTTTTGGATGAGTGCACTCATCTTTATCCTATCTCCTCTGGTCCTCTATTGCTTCTTCCAGGTTGACGTACTTTTGAGACCGCCTTTGGAATTCACCCAAGTTTTCAAGCTTCTTCTTTACGAGGGACGCAAAGAATTCAGACCCTAGACGAAGACCACTCCTGGCATAATGAAGGGCGATCTTGTCATCAAAGCTTTCCACATTGGTATATGCCACCATGAACCATCTCACGTAATCACGGAGGGGTCGTCTTGCCCCTATCGAATCTTGGCTAGGGATTCGATGGACTTGGGCTGCTCCTTGCTGGTGGTGTATTGGAGCAAGAACCGTTGTTTCAGGTCAGACCAATCTACTATGGATTTTCGTGGTAGACCGGAGAACCATTTAAAGGCTCCCTTCTTGAGAGAGAGAGAGGAAAAGAGTAGCACAATAATTCTATGGATCCGCTATGAAAGCACATGGATTGCTCAAAGGCATTTACTTGTTCTTGGAGGTCTGTGGTTCCATCGTAAATCTCCAGGTTGGCCGGGACCTTAAAGTTCTTGGGGACCTGGTACTCCATGAGTCGGTCGGAGAAAAGGTGTTCCTGAATGCCCCGGTTTGAATTGTTGTTTCCGACGTTTAATACTGTGGCTTCAGCTTAACCCCTCTGTTGATTGTTTCCCGCCTTACGTCCTCCGTCCGTATGGATCGACCTAGGCTGGTTATCATGCATGGCTCTCTGCATGTCTTCCAGTCTTTGGTATTGCTCATTGAACATGGCCATGTGTTATTGTAGCATGTCTTGGAATTAGAGTTGAGACATATGAGACTGGCTCCCATGCTCCGAGTGAGATGCTCGATTGCCGGCATCCCCATTTGGCGTTCCCAAGCGCTGGCGCACTGGGATTCTGTGTTTTTGGGTGTTAGGGTTTCCCGCTTGGCCTAGGATTCCAAGCATATCCCTAACAGAGATCCTGCGCGAGGGGTTGGGACTCTCATCTGAAATCGAAGTGGAAAGTCCCTCCCATTGGTACTCCGCGTTGGGTGCTTAGTTTCTCATGGCAGAGGTTCCGTTGGTAGGTGGTGAGACAGAGTGGGGGGGATGTTGCGTAGCAAAAGCCTGCCTATGGTTAGTAGAAGTTTGCACCACGTCCCTCCTTGAGTTTTGTTTTGTATTCACCATGATTGGGTGAGATTAGAAGTTTACGGGTCCCCACAGTCGGCGCCAATGTTCTGATGTAGAACCAGAGGGTGTCTGAAAAGACATGTGCGTGGTGGTTTCCTCCTCCTTATGCGGTTGTTGCCACCGAGAGTCTCGAGCAAGGGGGTTGGGTACCTGCAAAGGGACTCCAACGCTCTAATCAGACAAGGCACTAAGAGGATATACACCGTGTAAATGATAGTTACCTTATTAGAGTGGTGTTTCCTAATACTTATAGTGCATGTGCATAGTCCTTGAGCATTCGTCGCAGAGTGCAGGCATGTAGAGATCGTGGCCTGACAGGGGAGGGTGTGCCTCCTCTCCACGATCGTTTGGACAGAACCCTGACGGAGGGTGCCTCCCTCCCACGATCGTCTAGGCAGATCCCTGGAATCTCGGGCCTGTCGTATTAGTGGCCAACCACTGTAGCATGTAGTAATGGTCCCCACACTGTAAAAGTCACTATAGGTAGTGATCAGACCATACGCAAACCTATGGAGTGTTTGGTTGGAGAGTACGACTAGTACCCATGTACGGACATCCTGCTGAAGTGAGTACTCCGGATCCTGGTGGCATATATGCCGAGATTAACCCTTAAGGGCGATATCCCGGACTACGGTCCAGAACACTAATATCATTAAAAAGATTTTGATATTGAAATTTTGGAGAATACGACATAAGTCTTCTGATAAAGATTGATGCTTCGAGCAAAAATCATTGGTATATGAAAGTATGTATTTATCTTTGTTATAGAAGTATGGAAGTTATCTTTTTGAATTATTAGGATTAAATGTGGCTGAAAATAACATCGATAATATTGATTGTGATTTTGGAAGAAATATATGATTGACTAAAAACTTCTTAATATGAAAGTAAGAGATACTTTACATGTGATTTAAATAAAAAATTATAGATAAATGTTGCAATTTAATTTCTCTATTCGATTAACTTGATATTGTTCAAAGTCGAAAATGGCATAATCGTGTTGATGTCTGAAAGTGTGCGTGTTTGTAATTTATGAAAATAAAAATAAAAATAAGGTGAGAATCAATGGTATGTTTTAAGGACTTATATATACAAATTCTGTTTGTTTGTTTTTTTTTTTTATGGAAGAAAGAAAAATGGGCTACCTATGTATAATACAGAGAATGTTTGTAAATATGATTTATCTGGCTTATAGAGTATTTGGTAATGTTTATGCAAGGCTTAGCATGATAGCTAGATAGCTAGATTTCATATGAGAATGGAATTTTGTAAATGAAAAATAGAATGTTAGAAATTGTATTTTGATGTAAAATAATGATTTGATAATTACAAGGTCTTAAGTTGGGCTCAGAATTTGTATATGTAATGTTTAGCAACATTTGTGAAATGTTTATTTTTATTTTAAAAAATTATGAAATGATGTTAGGTTCAATTTTTCTTAAGGAATTCTCCTCATAGATGATTTTTTTAAAAGATATTTTGTCAGCTTTTAAGTATTAAGTTAATGAGAAGATCAAAGTATAGTGTCGTAACAATTTTGTTGATAAGTCAATATCTTTGGATAAAAGAAAATTTTGTGATTTTAGCTTGACACGAATATGGAAAATTGTTGGTAGAAGGAATACTTCAATTGAAAAAAAATAAATTAAATCTCGAGTTTAGATTTATAACCACTATTTTTGAATAAAATAATAAATGTTTGGTCTTTTGAATAGTCAGCATGAATTACTAACATGCATGAATAATAAAATAGTTCAAATAATGTTTGTCATGCATATATAAATTAAAGTTTAACATGGATTATCTATATATATATATATATATATATATATATATATATATATATATATATATATATATATATAGAAAATTATCATCATACGCAAATAAGTACCATACCATTTTTAACATCAGGTACTGTTCATGGGCTCCACCTCGTGAACAGTATCAAAATTATTTTTTTGTTTTTTTTTTATATATGTCCATTAACCAACTTCTCTACGTCATTAACTATTTTTTTATTCTTCGTTAACTAACCTTTTTCACGAACATAGAAACCATGTGGTAAAATCTTATGTCATTAACTAACTTTTGTAGGTCATTAACCATATTTTTATTATTCATTAACTAACTTTGTTTCTATGTTCGTGAAAAAAGTTAGTTAATGAAAAATAAAAAAGTGATTAATTACATAGAGAAGTTGGTTAATGAACATATACTAAAAAAAAAAAATAGAAACATAATTTGACACTATTTACGGGTGGATCCCATGAATAATAATTGGTATGAAAATAGGTGTGGATACTGTTAGATATAGGAATGAATATCATTGTTGATATATATATGCAGTAGCTGCAAGTATCCAAATCCCATGTTATTTCCTCAGGTGAGTAGTTAAATTAGTGGATGAGGAAACATGGACTAATATTTTCTGTTGTTGAAACAAGGAGGCTTTTTTTTTTTTTTTGGTGCTAGAAGTGCTCAAAGAGACACGTTTTCTTTTAACACTCAATCATTTGTAAACTACATTCTAGAATCCTAAAATTAGGGTCATGTAGGTCAACAGGCGAGAGGTAACCTATTGAAAAACCAAATTAAGCTTTTAAAACAATTCTCGGATCGTAGTCCACGTTTGTAAGTTATAGCCCCTAGTAGAACATCAAAGACCCGATTAATCTCCTAAAGACATTACCCATGCATTTCTCCCTCTTCTTTTCTCATCATTGCACACTAATTGCTGCCATTTCTCTTAACCATCCCATGACCAATCCACAAAATTTCCTGTAAGTAAAATGCCTCTATGCTTTTAGCTCTTCCTCAAGCATTATACTCATGAATAACAAAATTTTCCTTTTGTCTTAATCTTATTTTATGTGCCTGAATTATACCTATAGGATCATTCTCAAAGTATGATATGCATGTCCTAAATAAGTATATGAGCACTTGTCCTTGTTTGTTTTTATCTGCAATTTGAATAGGTGAATTTGTTCATTGTCAATTGGATTACCACGTTCATATCTGTAACTTTCAGCTCTTAACCCCTACATGTTCAAAGGCTACTATACTACAAATTTTCACTTACTGGATTTTGTTTACTTTCGCATTCCTTTCTAAGTGTAGGAGTTTATCCTTTTACTTTCTTGTGATTAATCCTTGATTCTTTTATTCAGTCACAGAATATTGCAGATATAGAAAATCATAGAAATAAAGTAGAAAGATGTCACCCACACCAGGTCCATATGAACCAAAAAATATCCTCATAACTGGAGCAGCTGGTTTCATAGCCTCCCATGTCACTACCCGGCTAATTAACAAGTACCCTAGCTACAAGATCGTAGCTCTTGATAAGCTAGATTATTGCTCTACTTTCAAGAATCTGCAATCTTGCACTTCATCACCAAAGTTCAAATTCGTCAAGGGTGATATAGCTAGCGCTGATATTGTGAATCATCTCTTGATAGAAGAGGAAATAGACACCATGATGCACTTTGCTGCTCAAACCCATGTGGATAATTCCTTTGGAAACTCCATGGAATTCACCTACAATAATATATATGGCACCCACGTGCTTCTTGAGGCTTGCAGGGTCACCAATTGCGTTAAAAGATTCATCCATGTTAGCACTGATGAAGTTTATGGTGAAACTGACTTAGATACTGATATTGGAAATCATGAGACATCTCAGCTTCTTCCCACCAATCCTTATTCTGCAACAAAAGCAGGTGCAGAAATGTTGGTCATGGCATATCATAGGTCTTATGGTCTTCCAATTATAACTTCTCGAGGCAATAATGTTTATGGCCCTAACCAGTACCCAGAAAAGCTTGTTCCTAAATTCATTCTTCTGGCCATGAACGGTGAGAAATTGCCAATCCATGGCGATGGATCCAATGTGAGGAGCTACCTCCATTGTGGGGATGTGGCAGAAGCATTTGATGTCATACTTCATAAAGGAGTGATTGGCCAAGTCTACAATATTGGCACTAAGAAGGAGAGGAGTGTGTTAGATGTGGCAGGGGACATCTGCAAGCTCTTTAAATTGAATCCTAAAGAAGTAATTAAGTTTGTTCAAGACAGGCCTTTCAATGACAAGAGATATTTCCTGGATGATCAAAAGCTCAAGCAGCTCGGTTGGGAGGAGAGAACTCCCTGGGAGGAAGGACTTAAGATGACAATTGAATGGTACAAAAAGAACCCTGGCTGGTGGGGTAATGTATCTACTGCTTTAAACCCACATCCACGTTTCTCAGCTATCAATCTCTCTGATGAAGCTCAATGGTCCTTTCAGTATGGATACTCAAGGCTGGTGAGGTCATTTACTGAAGTTAGTCGCAGAAAATCTGCAGGATTGAAATTCCTGATATATAGGAGGGCAGGTTGGATAGGAGGGTTGTTAGGAAAGCTTTGTGATGAAGAGCGAATCGCTTGGGAGTTTGGGAAAGGAAGACTAGAAGATAGGAAATCACTCATGGAGGATATAAGCAGGGTAATGCCAACCCATGTGTTAAATGCAGCTGGAGTTACTGGAAGGCCAACTGTTGATTGGTGTGAATTACACAAAGTTGAGACAATAAGAACTAATGTAGTGGGCACGTTAACTCTGGCTGATGTTTGCAAGGAACGTGGCTTATATATGATGAATTTTGCAACTGGTTGCATTTTTGAGTATGATAAAGAGCATCCTTTAGGATCAGGCGTTGGGTTCAAGGAGGAGGACGAGCCAAATTTCACCGCTTCCTTCTACTCAAAGACCAAGGCCATGGTAATATCTCTGAAATTTCAATTTCATCTTATTCATAGTAGTATCATTGATCTAAATTTGCAAAGGTTTTAAAATTGGCTTGTTACTCTTTCCAGTTTGACACTACTTTAACTTACCTATGCGTTTTCCACAAATACCAGAACCACACTTTGACATGGTAGGGTTTTGTCTCTGTCAGCAAACAAGATCATCTTTGTCATGTCAAGTCTCACACTCAATTAGCAATTATCTATTAAGAAATGGGGAAGCATTGAACTATGAAATCACATCATGCATATTGTCTTGCAATGTTAATCACATTTAAGAACATGGTAACACACATGCAGGTGGAGGATCTCCTAAAAGAATATGATAATGTCTGCACACTGAGAGTTAGAATGCCAATATCATCAGATCTTAGCAATCCAAGAAACTTCATCACAAAGATTACTCGTTACAACAAGGTGGTAAACATACCTAATAGCATGACAGTGCTAGATGAACTCCTACCCGTATCCATTGAGATGGCTAAGAGGAACTTAAGAGGGATATGGAACTTCACCAACCCGGGAGTCATAAGCCACAATCAGATATTAGAATTGTACAAGGATTACATAGACCCGCAATTTAAATGGGAGAATTTTAATTTGGAAGAACAGGCAAAGGTAATAGTTGCTTCCAGGTGTAACAATGAAATGGACTCCTCCAAGCTCAAAAAGGAGTTCCCAGATTTGTTGTCCATCAAAGATTCCATTATCAAGTTTGTCTTTGAGCCTAATAAGCAAACTTAAGATCTTACAGCTTTTGTGCGCTTTTCATGTGACCTTTGTATCTAAAATTTTATTTAAAAGGCTGGCTATAAGAATTCAAACATAGGCTTATATGTTCACTGTTCTTTGTGCAATTCATATAGTCATTATTTTATAATTTTATAGATTAACAAACACTATTTAGTTTACAAGTTTTTTTTTTTACTGGTTTGCAGTTTACAAGTTTATAACATATATGTAAGAAAAATGTTTGGTGTTTTGCCAGTGGGATTGGTTCAATGATCAGTTGGTTGCCCAGTTTCAAAAAGATTTTGATTTAAGTGTGTGACGCTAAGATATGTATGTTTTTAAGATACTAATTTAAGAGTGGATTAATAGTAAAAAGTATATATAGTTTAGAGAAATTCTTACCAAAATATGGTATACTTAATTGGGTGTATTAAGTTAATCAGAACTTAATATTTTCATGGAGTACCATGAAATTAATTGTGAGATACAAATACCCATAAAAATATTAAGTTCTGATTGACTTAGTACACCTAACTGTAATACACCATGTTTAGGTAAGAATTTCTCATATAGTTTACATGAGGTTTAGAACTGATGATATTGTATCAACAAAAACACAAGGAGTGAAACTTCTAATCATTCACAAATGTTCAATTACCAAAACGTGGATGTGAGTGGCAAAGTTTTACTCATTCACTTGAATACTCATATAAATTGAAAAGCAATTAAAAATAATCTTTTGTGTTGTAAAATAATTGAAAAAGGCTCAAGAGGCATAGAAAAATTAGAGAAGAAAACAAAGTAAAGGAGGTAATTAATTAATATTAAAGGAGTGTGTCAAGCTTGAGGTATTCAAAATTAAAACTAATCTTTATCTTTATCAGATACAATCCTCCCTATAATGTAATCTTAATTCAAATGATACGTTTAAATCTAAATTATGATAAGATAATAATTGAATATCCACATTTCGTAACACTTTCCCTCGAATGTCTATTAGAAATATGTCTTGTTAAAACTTTACTAAAAAAAATATAATGGGAAAAAATCCTAATAAAAGAAAAAAAGTACAATATCATTTTTATGGGAAGACAATCCACAAAAATTTCGAACATATGAAATCGCTGCTTTTAACCATAGACATTCAGGGCTTGTTTCATGAATTGTGATTATCTCTACATGATTGGAAGAAGTAGTTTTCTTTATGTGGATTATATAAATATCATCCATTGACATTGCCAATTTAGTTGTGACATATATTCACATAAAATAACCACATATATTTTGTATATCAAAGGATATACTCATTTTTTTTCCAATAAATTCAAGTAGGAAAGAAACTATTTCTTACTAATAAAATTACAAGAAAATACTATATTAAGCCATGTATAATTAGCAATATGTATATGAGTGCTTTTATAACACTATTTTATGGTGCTTCAGGATCAAGGGCCTTTTGTTATCTTCTCGATGTCGAAAATTATTCTTTTGTCGTATTTAGTGACCTAACAATCATTGGTGTATTCAAGGGATGTGATTTACCGATATAAAGTCACTTAATATTTTCTATATAATTGGCTTAAATGACAAAAATTCCAATTACCAAATGCTCGATTTGTAGCTAAGACAAAACTTTGTCCTACAAAAATCTTTATTTTTTTAGATATTTCTTTAGATCTTTTTAATTTTGGAAGAACTCCAAGTCATTCCAATAATATTTGATTCATCAATATATACAACAATTATGGCAAATGCAGTTACAAATCTTTGTAAAATTGCATGAGAAAATAGAATCTTGTTAAATAATTGAAATAAATGTATCCACAATTGTTTAAAATATTATAATGCATATAAACCAACACTAATGCCCAATAAGAAAGTTCAATATGTTAAGTAAAAGAACTTAAATCTTTAACACATGTATATCCTATTCACTGGATGTTGTTGATATCTTTAATCCTTCGGGAATTTTCATGTAGATATCATTCTTAGGCGAACCATAAGATGCAAATAACAACATCTATTAGATGCATATTTAACTTTTTATGTGCAAATAACCTTATCATAATATAATTATGTAACACCTTTGAAAATATGTTAAACTTGTATAAAGATACAAAGGTATCCTAATACTTGTTTAACATGTCTGTTAAATTTTATGACTTTCTAAGTTAGTTTAGGCACTTTGTCGCAACACAAAAGGTGAAAAGTAGCTTAAAATGACTCAGATAATGACTTTAAAGGCTAAGTTAAGGAAAACAAATGTAGATAATTTGTTTTCTGGTCACAAATGAGCTAAGTATGATGTAATTAAAGTTTGAAAGTAAACTGAGTTAGTTTTGTATTTTTAAGTACAACGAGTGAATGTTTTAATACTGAATTGACTTGTAGCAGATATGAAAAAATATGAAAATGGTGAATTTGAAAATTAAATGAAGCTTAGGATTTATTCTAATGCTTATGGAGTTTAGGAAACTTGATTTTGTAAGATCAAAATATTCTTAATAGATATAAAGTTTCAGCAAACTTTAGTTCTTATCCTTAATTAAGCCATCTGTGAATTTTTCTATAAAAATATCTCCTTTCTTTTTTCTGCAGCAGAAAAAAGAAGAGAAGAGAAGAGAAGAGAAAATAAGAGAAAGAAAGAAGAAGGAGAAAACAAAGGGGGAGAAGGAAGAAAAGAAGAAAGGGGAAGAAATGAAGGTGAAAGTTTATGCTCATTCTTCAAGCTTTAGAGGTAGGGGGAGCTTGTTCTTGACACTTTTCTTTCATTTTCTCCATCTTGTTTCATGAGGAGGCTTGATGAAGGAAATGAGTTTTGAGTGTAATTTTTGTTGTTCATGCTTAATTCTTATTGTAGAACTTGAGGACGGTTTGTTTTTTGTTTGATTGATGCTTGGTGATGAATTTTCATCCCTTAGTCTTCTTTGTTTTCGCTTGAGTTAGGAGTTGAGATTTGAGTTTTTAAGGTTGATGGTTCTTAGGCTTAAGTTTTGATGATGAAAGATTTTTGTAGGAAATTTGTTGGGTTAATTGATTTGAGTATAGAAGGAAAGTTTTCAAATTTGATTTTTCTATAAAACATTTCCTTACTCATTATTTGATTTCCATTATTGTTAGAGACAAGTCATTTATACCACTTTATGATTGGATCAAGCTCTTTTAAGTGCAAATGAATGCTCCAACGGTCAAAATTTGAATAATATGCTGCCATACACAAACTAGAGGAAAGGAACAACTATTAGAGTGATTATTGGGCAAAGGAGAAACTATCAAAACAGAAAAAGCAACTGCATGTATTTTACAAGGAATTAATTCCCACGAATTTGAGGTTATTTTTCCCTAATTTTCTCCATCTCCAATGGCTAGAAAACATGAGAAAACTTTCTATTATAAATAGGAAGCCTTAGAGAAGATGAAGACAATACAATTACTCAAAATAAAAGAGAGGAAGTACTACTTTCTTGCTATCTTATTTTTTATCTCTCCTTAGTTGATTCTATACTTGTGTATCCACTCTATAGAGAGAGTTTTGTTGTTAGGATTCATTGTAGCTCATCTTATATGAGCATAAAAGTGAGAGTAAATTTTTATTCTAGTGAAACTAGTTACTCTTCTTCGGGTAGAAGTTGAGGGAGGTTTGGTGGTATCATTGGTGAAAGAAACCATTATAACTCTACCTTGAGGCTAAGGTAAAGGAAGGTTCATCAGAGTCCTTGCAAGAGAAAATTCGATAAATGAAGAAAATATTGAGCATTTGCTTGGGGACTGGATGTAGGTCACAGATTGTGGTCGAACCAGTATAAAATTCATTTTTGCATTTCTCTCAATCCTTTCCTCTTTACTTTCAATTTTTACTTAATTTTATATTGCAATTGTTGTTTAACATTTAAATTTTCTATTATTGAATCCTATAGAACCAATTCACCCCCTCTTGGTTCTATCAATTGGTATCAAGAGCTTAATTCTCTAGAAAGTCTAACCACTTGAGAAGTCGATCCTTGTAGGTTCATTGGTAGGAAACTTGATGAACTCAAATATTATTGAAGGGCAATCCATCTCAAGGTCACTATACTTTGATAGGTCAAACTACACTTATTGGAAGGAGCACATGAGAATATTCATTCAATCCGTTGCCTACAAACTTT
This sequence comes from Ormosia emarginata, assembly GCA_029884605.1. Taxonomy (NCBI): domain Eukaryota; kingdom Viridiplantae; phylum Streptophyta; class Magnoliopsida; order Fabales; family Fabaceae; genus Ormosia; species Ormosia emarginata. The sequence continues at coordinate 24,999,338 of JAQQTP010000074.1, read as the reverse complement.
GGCTCATGATAAAAAATAGACCATCCATTCCAAAGAAAGTGGTAGATGACAAAGTGGTAGAGAAGACTAAAGAGGAATTCAATAATGAAGACATGAAGAAGATGGAACAAAATGCAAAAACCAAAAACATCTTTTACTGTAACGTAAATCCAGACGATTTTAGAAAAATCTCAAGGTGCAAAACGACCAAGCAAATGTGGGATAAGTTAGAGGTCACACATGAAGGAACAAGCCAAGTAATAGAAGCAAAGATTGACATGCTTGTTCATGAGTAAGAGTTGTTTAACATGAAAGAGGAAGAAAAGATTGATGAGATGCTCAAAAGGTTCTCAAACATAATCAACACCCTTGATGCTCTTGGGAAGGTCTACACAGAAGCCTCACCAAAGAATGCTAATCAAAGGTGGCTGCGATTCAAGAATGATGAGACCTCAATACAATTTCTTATGATGAATTAAGAGATAATATTATAACCTATGAATCAACTTTTCTTAATAGATTGCAGGAAGAGAACACAACAAGGAAAGTAGTTGCATTCAAAGCCACAACAACCTCATACTAAGAGAAAGACAATGAAGGGACTCAAATGAGTAATGATGACGAGATAGAACTCCTAACCAAGAGACTCTATAAACTTAACAAGCAAAAGTTTGGTTCAAGGAAGAGGCATCAATTCAAAAGGAATGATTCAAAAGAAGATCAAATTGTGTGCTATAGATGTAGAAAGGTTAGTCACTACCAATCTGATTGTCCTTTCACTAAGATGAAATTTCAAAAGAAGCAAAAAACAATGGTAGCAAGCTCTACTTGGAGTAATTACGATGACTCTTCATTGGAAAGTGAACATGAAGATAAAGATGAGGTGGCTCATACGTGTTTCATGGTAAGAAGTGAATAAGATGATGAGGTAAATGACTTTGGCCATCATTCTTCTTATAATGAACTAAATGATGAGTTCGAACAATTGTTAAAGGATTCTATTATGCTATCTAAATCATATTTTACATTAAAATCTAAGTATGATAAAGTTTTTGTTGAACTTGAGAAGTTAAGAAAAGAAGTTGAGCTTTTGAGGCTAGAAAATGTTTCAAATGAAAATGAGCAAATGATTATTGAAATATTTTATTGAATAAAAAGGTTGCTGTGCTTACTAAAGATCTTGCAAAGTTTGTGAAAGGAAAAGAGAATTTAGATATTCTTTTTGGAAAACAAAAATGCTTTTTTGATAAAGTTGGAATTGGATTTAATGATTATAAAAGTGGAAAGTATTACAAGAATTTTTTTTGTGAAAGCAAACGTTTCTACAACTCCATATGTGACATATAACTATTGTGGACAAAAAGGACACATCTCATATGCATGTCCATGAAGGAAAATGTTTCTATGATGATGTGAGTTCCTAAAGTCACTAAGGTTGGTTCTTCAAGCTCTAACCCCCAAGGACCTAAGAGAATTTGGGTACCAAAGGTGAAATCTATCTTGTAGGTGTGCTTGAAGACAAGCATCAAGGAACAATGATTCCTTGATATTGGATGCTCAAGAGTTAGTCAATTTCATCTCCCATAAGCTGAAACAAGGAAGAACTATCACATTGGAGACAATGAGAAATGATAAGTATTAGATTTGGTAAAACCAGTATTAACTCATGCTTCTTTGTTACTTTTACTCAATTAAATATATATTTGAAACATATTATGTGAGTAAGTTGCTTTATAAGGAATGAAATTGGTTTAACTAGTCTTGAATGATTTCTTTTATGGATTTTGAGTCTAGTTACAATGTTATCACTCAGTTTTAAAATGAAAAATCTAAGTGAATCATATGACTCAAAATATTGGCATAGCATGTGCTTTAAATATTTTATATAATTTTAATGTATATGTTTTTTGGGAGTTTTATGAATATTGTGATTTTGTGTCAAAGTGCGTAAGATGATGATATTATATGATAATTATGCCTTTAGTACTTGATTGGAATCATATCTAAATATCTCTTAAGTTTTTTTTGCAAAATTTTCAAGTTTTATTTTTTGCAGTCAAAAGAAGCGTCTAGTGGAAGAAAGAGCAACTATCTTGTAGTTGCTGGTTATAATTGCTCCTTTTCTCCGTCTTTTGTATGACAAGCCTTCCTGTTACATTTTGCACTAAGGGTTTTTTTGTCCTTTGTTATTCCTTTTTTTATTAATTATTAAAAAATTCATTTTACATATTTTCTTTCTCGTCATTATCTGGGTTCTTCTTTTCCAAACCCAAATTGCCAAAACCAAAATCTCAATTTCTCTAGGTTCTCCTCTGTTTGGATTTTTTTTTCTCAAATCACTCATACACATAAATCTTGTGCTTGCTGGTGTCTATGACTTGAAGCTGAGTTCAAGATTTGCTCGTCCATGTCCACACCATCGACAATTCCTCCATTTTTCTTGCGACACCACTGGTTCACGACGCACCGGCTGCTCATCCACAACATGCCATCCGCTCATGCTCTGACTGTCGTCAATCATTCACGACACACCACTAGTGCTGGTTCACGACGCACCACCACGCCGCTGCCACTGTTGGTTCGTGGTCCACCTTGGCCGCACCACTACTAGTTAAGTAGGCTGATTTGCTTTTTGTGGAGTATTATTTTGATTGGGTATTTGGTCTGGACTTACTCCTCACAACCACGGATCCTCAAGGTTTGGGTATTAATTTTTGGTTGATTGCACTTGATAGAATAATTTGATCTGTTCTACTATTTCCATTGTAAGTATGTTTTTGGTTCAAGTGATTGATGCTCACACTCTGAAACTTTATTGATATGTTTTTCTCGTTGTGGCATCTTCTTGGTAGAGGTATATGTGTTACTCTAGTTTGGTATTTTTTTTTAGTGTTTAAAATGGTTATATGATCTGTTGCTTGTGCTAAATCCCAAATTGACTCTATTCTCAATAATGACTTTGGGTCTTTAATTGTTTTTATAAATGAGTTTTTGCTATGCTTCAAACTATTAGCAAAACTCCTCTGTTCAAACTATTGGTTATTTGTCATAAGCTTTGATGTTTGTAATCCCTAGAGAATTTTTTCTGTTGTGAAGCTTGCAGCGAGTGACATTTAAACTAAAGTTGTTGATGGTATGAGGATTGGATGATGCAAATATTTTAATATATATGGTTAGTGAAAGCCCAAATCTAGTATAAAGATCTTAATCTTGGAATTGAACTTATGCATTTAATTGGAATTTTTTTTAGTTCAAATTTGTATATAGGAGAAGATGTCTAAGAGAAATAGAGCAACATTGACATATGAATTTTTTTTTTCAAAGATCCTCTATGTTTCTCATTGAGATCCCAAGTGATGAGGAAAACAAGTGATTCATTCAAAGGATAAGTTTTGATGATGAATAGTTGGAATAATTGAAGATGATGAAGAGTTGAAAAAGTTTTAGTTAGCTCCATGAAGAACAAATAGCACTTGCAAGGACTAAGTTATACTTAATCTCTTTTCAAAATGCTTTTCTAAATCTATTTTGAATCTTTTAAATCTTTTTAATGTTTTTGAAAATTTGAAAATTTGCTATGGTTACCCAGTCTTGTATATTTTGGTATGTTTTCCTTATCATAGAACTTTACATCTTAATACATTTGAAATTATATTATGTTGTTTTATGACTATCTTTACTATTTTTTTGCTATAAGTTGACCTTTTTGATGCTAAAGGGGGAGAAAGGACAGGTTTAAGATTTATCAATTTGGAGCATGAACTTAAGGGGAGTTCACCTAAAAGCAAGCTCATAAATTAAGGCGGAGCCTTTTCTGAACCCTCTCTCTTTAATATGTTTGACTCTTATATTATTACTGTCAACTCTAATTATTATTAACCATGTGATGTATGAAATGATTATTGATTTGTACATTCCTTTACCATGCTCAAATTGTTGATTATGTTTCATAATGAGGTCATAATCAAAAAGGGGGAGAATGTTAGGTTTAAGTTTTGATGATGAAAGATTTTTGTAGAAAATTTGTTGGGTTAATTGATTTGAGTATAAAACAAAAGCTTTCAAATTTGATTTTTCTATAAAACATTTCCTTACTTATTATTTGATTTCCATTATTATTGAGACAAATCATTTATATCACTTATATAATTGGATCAAGCTCTTTTAAGTGCAAATGAATGCTCTAATGGTTAAAATTTGAATAATATGTTGCTATACACAAACCAGAGGAAATGAGCGACTATTAGAGTGACTACTAGGAAAAGAAGCAACTATCATAACAGAAGGAGCAACTACACATTTTTTACATAGAATTAATTCCCACAAATTTGAGGTTGCTTTTCCCTAATGTTCTCTATCTCCAACAGTTAGAAAAACATGAGGAAGCTTTCTATTATAAATAGGAAGCCTTGGAGAAGATGAAGACAATACAATTGTTCAAAACAAAAGAGAGGAAGAACTACTTTCTTGCTATCTTAATTTTTGTTTCTCCTTAGTTGATTCTACACTTGTGTATCCACTCTATAGAGAGAGTTTTGTTGTTGGGATTCATTGTAGCTCATCTTATAAGAGTATAAAAGTGAGAGTAAATTTTTATTCTAGTGAAATTGGTTACTCTTCTTCGGGTAGAAGTTGAGGGAGGTTTGGTAGTATCATTGATGAAAGAAACCATTGTAACTCTGCCTTGAGGCTAAGGTAGAGGAAGGTTCGTTGAAGTCCTAGTAAGAGAAAATTCGACAAGTGAAGAAAATTTTGAGCATTTGCTTGGGGACTGGATGTAGGACACAGATTGTGGCCGAACTAGTATAAAATTCATTTGTGTATTTCTCTTAACCCTTTCCTCTTTTCTTTCAATTTTTACTTGTGTTTATGTCGCAATTGTTGTTTGATATTTAAATTTTTTATTATTGAACCCTACAGAACCAATTCACCCCCTTCTTGGTTCTGTCAATGGTTAATTCATTAATCCATGTTTGAGAGAATTAAAAGTTATATAAGAGTTACAACATGATCCGAAGTCTTGTATGATGTTAGAAAACATCTAGAAATTGTTTATGGTGGATTGGAATTTGGTTTGGAACCAATTATGCAGAAAACGTTTTCTGCATAATTTTTTGGTGCAGGGTCATGCCTAGGCTTGAGTGAACCATGCCTAGGTGTGGCTGAGACAGAGAGCATGGCGTCTAGGCACCATAGTGGTGCACCTAGGCATGGTTGCCTGGAAGAATAGGTTATTTTGTTTGATGCAATGAAGCTTTCTATTAATGTGAATCCTCCATGTATGCTATCTAATGAATGTTAAAACTTTAATAAAGGTATTTAATGAAGCGATAATGTGATAAATCTAATTGATTTGTAATGTTAATTATTTGTGGTAATTAGTCATTGTTGTAAACTTGTGATTGATGAAGGATGGAATCCTCACATTTAGTGTAATAGTGTGAGGACAGTGTTTTCCCTCCATATTATAGTAATGAGTTGAGTATGGTATTTTCCCTCCCTCATTATTCTGGCAGTTGAGGCGGAATCATCCCTCTTTGCTAGATGTTATCATAAATGGAAGGTAGCTGAGCGAGAGATTCTCTCACTACTGGAGATGGTCCTAAATCTTTAATAGCAAGGATTTCCAGAGTAGTTGAGGTAAGAGATTCCCTCACTACTTCTAATGACTCATGACATATTATAACATTACCATGGAACTAAGTTCCCAAATATGGTATCATGACATTATCAATTACATTTCATAAACATAATTCTAGGTTATTGCATAGGCATGAACATAAGGCATCAATAGGCATATGCATGGCAACTGTATGAGCGGTTGCTAATTATTAAATATTTATGACATTACAATGGTATGGGCAATTGCATGCCTTGAGAATGTGATGAAGAATTGCAGATTATGTGTGAAAATGGATTTTTATACAAAATAATAAAAAGAGATTCTATTTCAGGAAGAGAAAGGAAATTGTTTTGGCTTGTGCCACCTTTCTAGTGTGACGTACATTTTATTTAATTTTTCCTCGAAATAGCGTGACTAATAATTATGATGACATGGTTTATTTGTTAACTACTGAGAATTTGTGATTCTCATCCCGTGTGTTTTAATTTCCATAATGATTCCAGGGAAGACTAATGGAAAGTAAAGTGTAGATAGAAGCTTGGGAGCATAGTTTAGTTTTATTATTAGCTGATAGTTTCTTTTTGGTTGTATAATGATAATATTTTGAAACTTGTATATTTGTGCCTTGAGAGACCAAGTTATAGGTTATGTATATATATTATGTATTTGTGGTAAATACAGACGTTATGTAATATTCATCTTTTCGTGGCTCACATTTTCTGGATAAAAGAATTTGTTATATTAGAAATGTTATTAGTAGAAAGTAGCATACTTGGATCTAATCACTTTGGTATAATTTAGAATATATTGTTGGTATTAAATCTAGGATGTTACAAATTGCATCTACCACTGAAATGTAAACTTCTCCATAGTTAATATATGGTCTTTGTGATAAACCTTTTTCTAAGTGTCGTGCTTCATATCTTATAACATCGTTTTTCTTATTTTATTTTCATATAAACATCCATTTTAATCCCATAAACATGTGCATCTTCTAGGAATTCAGACTTCAAGTCTATTAAAACCTCTTATGGGGTTCAAACTATATGTTCAAAATCCTCACGTTTTGAAAGTGAGTTTAACTTTTGCCTGCAAGGTGTTTTTATATCTTGGCCAATCATTTCAACGTCAACATTCTTTGACAATTCTAATTTCAAAATCCTCATTCTCATAATATTACACACTACATTATATTCAAATATGTTGTTAATAGTTATTTTCATTCGATTCCGTCTTTTTTCATAGAGACATAGTTTGTTGAGATCTCATCATTTTCACTATTTTAGGTACTTGAACTTCATATAGCGTTTGAACTATTTCAGAAGTTTGGACTGCTTCAGGAGTCTTAATTATGTCTCTGACCTCTTCATTAAGAGTGTAACACCCTTGTGGGGATGTCACATTTCTGATGTAATAAAATAAAATTACCCAAGTTGTAAAACGTTTGATACATAATAATATGAGTTGTAAAAATTTTCCTTTTATATTTAACATTCCTATATAAAATAAAAACGAAACATGAAATAGAACAAACTATTATTACACACCATAATATACATATGATTTTGTTTTAAGTTGTACAAATAATTTACAACTACAAATATTTAATGAAGCAGTAAAGAGTCAGTACAATACTAAAACATAAAGTGCCCAAGTGCACATCAAAGATTTCTAACCCTCCGAAGGATCACTCTCAGATGGATCATCGGATGACAGAAATCCTGGATGTCTCGTAGCTCTACGAACAGGAGTCCGTGCTGTCGATACACTATTGATCTCACTAGGCGCATGAAAAATTTCTCCCCAGTAATACCAAAGAGTCGGCGGCATCTCAAGATGTAAATACAGAGTAGTAGTAAAAATAGGCTCCCCATCAAACTCTCCACGTAGGGTCACAGTCAGACGCCCCACGTAGACTACCGATCCTCTATCCTCTCGCAGTCGCCAGGCCTCAGAGCCTCCGTAAAAATCGAGTTTCACAAACCTAAGAATCCAGACAACGCCATAACCACAAAGTCAGTCCAAATGATATGGATGATCTGACGGCTTGCACTCGTCGAACTGATCACCTGTCTGCTGCTCCTCAGGGTACAGAATCTCTAGAGGCTGCTCCTCTTCCTCTTCCTCAAACTCTTTACAGAATATATATAATAATACAGAAATGCATATAAAGAGGTGAGACAATCTACATCATTACCAGCATGGAAATAAAGAAAATGACAATACAACAGATATCACAGTTTAACACAATAATGCATACCACAATATCATAAACAATATCGAAATTTTAACACATCATACATAATATCACAAATAATAACAAAAAGATGCTTACTAAAAATGCAGATGTATAATGACTCGTTCCTACTCCATGGAGCTAAATACAGACATCAGAGAGAATGACTTGGAGAACAATCAATACCTCAGGCTGCCCAACCAAACTATTATATTGTCAAACGTTGTGTAAATAGCCCATAGTCTAAGACATCATGTAAGTAGTATACAGTCAAATACGTCGTGCACCACAGGCATTGTACTAGACAGTCTCCACAAGATCTTGATTAAGTATAGTGCATGTTAAGATCATTAGTGTGTTGCCCGTTACCACGGCCCAGGGGAGCTATCAACTATCCACATGTGGAATCCTCCGCACATTACCGCCTCTAAGATTCAATAAATGAACGACACTACGCCTATCACACCCACAACACGGTGTAATTCATCTCGTTAATCAATCACCAATTTCAACCAAATTGACAAAACTCTTAATGCATGAATAAGAATCACAATTACAAAAATACCCTCAGTCTCAATATGTCACCATATTTACAAAAATGCCCTCAGTCTCAACATTTCCAAATATAGTGCGTCTCCACTTGACAGTACTATACCTCAATATGTCTGGGTCCACCACTTTGGCCCGACAGTAAAACTCACTGTTCCATTTACTCGCGTAGAAATTTTATCGTGTTTTCACAATTGCGTCACTTTTATAAACATTTTTAAATCGCGTAAATATATTTTAACATTTTTAAATTTGCGTAACGTTTTTAAATCGTTTTCTCAATCGCGTAAGGTTTTTAATTCGTTTTCTCAATCGCGTAGCTTAAAATTGTCATTTTAAAATACGCGTAAGCTATTTCTAGTACTTTTCAATTACGTAGAATATTTTCCTTCGTTATAAATATATTATAAAACTTTCTCTTTTATTTCCCCGTTTTTAGTAAATTTTGACAGCATTTTGTCTAGAAAATTCATTAGATGATATTTTATACGTTTTTCTTTAAATACTACATATTTTAACTTTAACCATTAGTACACTTTGAAACTTGCTAACATGCTTCAAAACTCAATGAGTGAGCTCTACGTTAGTATTTTTCAAGTGTTTGTTTTATTTCTTATTTATAACAAATTCTTCTAATTTAATATTCTAAAACTAAGTTCATTCATTTTATTTCCCAAAGATTCATTGAAATTGAATTCTTTTGTAGATTAGTTACTTAACCTACCTTAGAAAATAATTTTGGAAATCAAATACACATTGAATGACATGTTGGCCGAATTCAACATATCCTTCACAAATGGTCATTAAATCATTTTCTACCTTCTAAACCAATTTCAAATTCATTGTTTTACCTAGATTCATTAAATCATTGTTTTAGAAAATGGTTGAGAACATTTTAGTTCTATTTTTCTTGGAGAAGCCGTGAGCTCCTTTTGTGTTCTTTGGAACACTCATGCAATCCTTACATGGTATTCACATCCTACATTAATAATCATACATCTATAAACACATGCAATATATTTTAAAGCTATAGACATGCTTACAAATAAAATCAACCACAAATAAGAAAGCTTTAAACAACCAAATGAATGAATCCTTATAGATTCTTCACCACAAACACAATCTATTTTCTCATCACCACACAAGGTTGATGAGATTAAATCTCCCTCTTACCTTAAAGGAAGACAAACTCCTTCTACTCTCCTCCTATGGTTTTCGTTTGGCCTCCAAGAGAAACCTAACATGCTCAAACAAATTTTAAAGAGTCATAACTATAGGAGAAAAATATAAACCATGGATCAATCATGGCTTAGAACCTAAGAAATAAAGTTAGAAGTAAGAAACAAGAATCTTCACCTTGTAGGAAAAATCTCTAAAGTGATTTTCCAAGCTTAAGATGAATTTTTTTGAAAGAACTCTCAACTAGAGATGTTCTTAGAATGATGTTTGGATTTGAGAAGTTAGGTTAGATGAAAATTTAGAAGGGTGGAGGTGTGTGTTTAGGGTGTTGGCCGAATGGCTCTCAAAGAGCAACAATGGTGATTTTTGTTCTTGGTGTTCTTGAAGAGAGAAAAGTGTAAGCTTAAGTGATTTACTAGATGAAGTAAAATGAAGTGAAGAGCTCTCCTAAACTCTGCTTGGCCGTGGAGCTCCAAAGGAGGTGGCCTCCTTTGTTGACTTCCCCTAACTCCTAACAACCATAGATGTGATCAAGGGTGGATATCAAAGGCTTTGGCTCCAAGCTAGTTCCTAATTGGTGTAGAAAATCTAGTCATCAAGTATCTAGCACCTTCTTGCATGTGCTTGGCCGAATGGCCCTAATGGAGAGCAAACCAAGTTTGTGCTTCATCCATGCAATCTAGTTACACTTAGGTGCATTTAGTTAGTTTGCTTAGTTACTTAGTTAGCCATTTAGTTAGCTAAGATGACTAACCATTTTCTTGATCCTTCTAGAACCTTCTCTAACTAGCACTTAAATAGATAGCTAACTAGGTTTACTTCACTTAGTTACTACATAAGCTTCCTATGCTAACTTAGTTAGGTTTAAGCTAACTTGGTTAAGCTTTCTAGTCTAATCTTAACAAGTCTAACCACTTTTGTAGACTTGCTTCTTATTGGTCCAAAGTTTTCAAGCCACTATTGTTGACTAGTTCCTATTGGCTTAGGATTTAATCTAGGCAGAAACGTTGACTGCTTCTCTAAACGCGGGTCCCACAGACTTTTTCGGGTCCATAGTCATTTTGGAGCAGATTTTTACTGTTTTTAAGACAGTAGGTACTGTCAAATAAAATAATATTATAATAATATAAAATTATTTTATTACATAGTTAAATCCTAAAAATTAAAAGATTAATATACATATCACTTGGAATTGAGTTTAGTAAGATCCACCAACTCTGAATAATTAAAATAAGATTTTTTCAGCCAGAAAATTATTATTTTCTTGACTCGGAGTAAATCACACACAATGATCAAATACAATAACGAAACAGTCAAATTCAATTTATAACTTACAGAAAATATAAAACAGTACATTTAGGATGATATCGTCATTTATCCAAAAGTTGGGGTGTTACAAAGAATGTCCTCTTTAGGATTGTTTTCCTCCTTAACAATATCTTTTACTCCATTTCTTTTTATGGGATTTTTATTTTGGAATCGATTGATCAATCACGCTTTTGGTGTACCTTTCATTTATAGAGCATCTAAAGCTAGTATGGGATTTAGCTATCCCTTTTCTAAAAATGTATCTAATATCATTTGCTATTGTTTGTAAAAGTATTATCACATTGCCTAGTTTGAGGATCTAAATTATATTATGATGATGGATTTCAAGTAATTTCATTTTTTGGCTACTTATTCTCTCTCCTTCATGTTGGAGACATTCATATCTAACATATAATCCCAACTTTTCTTTGAGCACCCATTATAATACGATGTGGTGGAACAATTTTGATTATATCGTACATAATATTTGACTTCTAACCAAGATATAACTGTAGATAGGGGGATTTATAATAAATTGTTGACATTATACTAACAAGTGTTGCAACATGTAAAATAACATTCTCCTAAGTGAAATTGGGAATTCTATTCTCATAAACTATTATTTTAGCTATCAATTGGAGGCATATGGTCCAAGAAGGCATGGTTCTTGGCCATAAGGTTTCTATAAAAGAGATGGAGGTGGACAAGGCAAAAATTAAGGTGATTGACAAGCTTCCTCCGCCTAACTTAGTAAAAGGAATCCGCAATTTTCTTGACCATGCCAGTTTCTATCGGAGGTTTATTAAAGATTTTTCGAAGATAGCCAAGCCTCTTTGCAAACTTCTGGAGAAAGACATCTAGTTTACCTTTGATGATTCATGCCAGGTTACATTTGAGGAGCTGAAGAAGAAACTGGTCTCAACACCAGTAATTATCACTCCAAATTGGGATTTACCCTTAGAACTCATGTGCGATGCCAGCGACTATGTTGTAGGTGCATTGTTGGGGCAGAGAAAGGAAAAGGTATTTTGTTCCATTTATTATGCGAGTAAAACACTTAATGATGCACAATTAAACTACACCACAATGAAAAAGGAGTTATTGGCTGATGTATTTGCGTTTGATAAGTTCAGATCCTATCTGGTTGGTATGAAGGTGATAGTGTACACAGATCACTCTGCAATAAAGTACTTAGTGAGCAAGACGGATGCTAAACCGTGATTGATTCAGTGGGTCTTGTTGTTACAAGAATTTGATCTGGAGATCCATGACAAGAAAGGTGCAGAGAATCAAGTTGCAAACCACTTTTCAAGACTTGAGAATGAGAACCATTAAGTTGAACTACTCACAATTAGGAAAACATTTCCTGATGAGCAGCTTTTTGCAACCATCGCTCAATCATGTCCATGGTATGCTGACATGGTGAACTACATAGTGGGTGGTGTGTTGCCTCATGATTTAACCTCTCACCAGAAAAAGAAATTCTTGTATGATGTCAGGCACTACATTTGGGATGAGCTATTTTTGTTCAAACAGTGTTCTGACCAGATTTTGAGGAGGTGTGTACCTATGGAGGAAATGGAGCAGATCTTGAACCAATGTTATGCTTTTTCATATGGTGGACACTATAGTGGTGAGAGGAAAGCTGCGAAGGTGCTCCAATTTGGCTTTGACTGGACATTTCTCTTCAAGGATGCATATTTTTATGTGCAAAGGTGTGAGCGGTGTCAAAAGTTGGGGAATATCTCAAGAAGGAATGGGATGCCCCTAAATTCTATTTTAGAAGTTGAGGTCTTTGACATTTGGGGAATAGATTTCATAGGGACCTTCATTCCTTCTTATGAAAATCTATATATTTTTGTGGTGGTGGACTATGTGTCCAAATTAGTAGAAGTATGTGCATTTCCTACCTATGATTCTAAGGTAGTGGTAGGCTTCATAAAGAAACACATCTTCACCCGTTTCGGAACACCTAGGGCCATTATAAGTGATGAAGGGTCCCACTTTTGCAACAAGTCCTTTGAAGCTTTTCTTGCTAAGTATGGGGTAACCCATAGGATTTCCACTACCTATCACCCACAGACAAGTGGGTAGGCAGAGGTGTCCAATCGCGAGATTAAGCAAATCTTGGAGAAGACAGTGTGTCCATCTAAGAAGGATTGGTAAAAAAGACTGGACGACGCACTGTGGGCTTATAGGACTACCTATAAGAGCCCCACTGGTATGTCCCCATATAAGCTGTATTTGGGAAGGCATGTCACCTGTTGGTTGAGCTTGAACATAATGCATATTGGGCAATCAGGCAACTGAACTTCAACTTATAAGCTGCTGGGGAGAAGAGATTATTGCAACTTAATCAGCTTGATGAATTTAGGCATCAAGCATATGAGAATGCTAAGTTGTATAAGGAAAATGTGAAATTCTGGCATGACAAGAAGATCGTGCAAAAGAGACTCGAAGCAGGTCAACAGGTTCTCCTTTACAACTCTTGGATTAAATTATTTATTGGGAAGCTTAAATCTAGGTGGTCGGGGCCCTTTAAGGTAATGAGAGTGTTCCCTCATGGAGCAGTGGAGATAGCTCCACTAGATGGTTCTTCAAGCTTTAAGGTTCATGGTCAATGCCTAAAACCTTATTATGGAGGAGAGATTCAAAAGGGGAAGACCTCCCTCACTTTGGCAGCTCCAACATGATGTCTGCAAAGTCCTTCCAGTAATATAAATAAGGTCCTTTTTAGGAGGGAACCTAAATTTTTAATCTTCTTTGCTTTATGTCATTAGTATGTTAATATGTTGATTTTATTGTTTGATTAAGTTTTTATTGTACAAATTGTGTTTTAACCCTTTGGGCAAGTTTTGCAGGTGTTGGAGGCTGGATAGCTGCAAAAACAGCTACAAAATGCAAAATTCTATAGAATTCAACAAGTTGGCCTCTCACGCCGTGACGCCCATGATGCATTAGCCAAAATCCAGAGAGCAAGGCACTGCGGCGCAAAATAATGAACGTCGGGGCATACAAGGTTAAAAAAATTTAATTTAAATATAATAATAATAATAAATTCTGTGGCATTTAATGAATGTCGCAGCATTGCAAAATATACGTCGTGGCGCCCTGCAGCCTTTGAGTTTACGTGTCGCGGTGTTTGGTTTTCTTTTTCCTATTTCTTTCCAAATTCTCTATTTTTCTGAGATTTCCTGCCTTCTTTTTCCTGATTTCTTGCCTCCCTACTCATTACTCTTTATTTCTGCAATTACTATTCAGGTATGTATAAGTTAACTTGGTTTATTTTGATATATTATTCTTTTTTTATGTTATTTTTGTGATTTTGTTGATTTTTGTATATACGTTGTGATATTACCTGTTAACGTCGCAGCGTTATGCTTAAATTATGTTGAATGCCACGGCGTGACCATGCAATGCCGCGACGTTGGATTGAATAATGTTGAATGTCGTGGCGTGACAAAGTTAGCATTGTGGCGTTGTGTTTAAATTTTGATGAATGTTGTGGCATGAGTACTTAATGTCACGACATGGGTGCTAATATGCTTGAATGTCGTGGCACAGGGTTAAACGTCGTAGTGCGTGGTCTCAATTTTTACAGATTTGATAGTTTTAAAATACCTATTTTATATTATTGATTCAATTCTAACAATGTGTCTTTTGACAAGTTTAGGTACATAACCTCAGCCATGCCTCCTAAACATCAACGAGGAGAAAGCAGTTGTGGTCGCGGGGAGCCTTCTCCCCACCTCCAGTGTTTGACAAGAGGATCTTTGTTTCAGCCGCTGCAGCTCAGGCATATACGGTGACGATCACGAGTACTATCATATCAGAGCATGGATTCTTATTCTCTAAGGTCATCCATCCTAAGGTAGAGGGTCTGCTCAACGAGCTTAACTGGAGCTAGTTTGCGAGGCATCCGGAGCCTTCATCAGTTCTTCCAATTGTTTGCGAATTCTATGCGAATGACCTCTATGCTGCTAAGGGACCTCGATTGTGTGCATACGCGGGCGCAATGTACCTTACACTGTAGTGGCCATTAGAGCTGCTTGGGTTTGCCTGAACCCCCGCTCCTGTGCGATTATGCTATTTTCTGCTAGTGGGAGCCTATAGAGGGGATTGATCTTGCTACCGTTACAACCTGGATTTGAAGGCCTAAGTCCCAACCTGTTGAGTGGACTATGAGTATCCAGACTAACTGGCCACGGTTCTTCCTCAGAACACATTTGACATCGGAAGCCTGTGTTTGGTACCATTTCATTAACATGCATATCCTGCCCTCTAACAACTTTTCAAAGGTAACACGTGATCGAGCTATACTCATTTACTCCATACTAGAGCGTCGCGCCATTGATGTTGCTCAGATCATTCATGATTAGATTCGGCGGTGCATATGAGAGCCGAGGAGCCTCTTCTTTCCATTCCTGATCCACATGGTCTGCAGCTGGAAGCAGGTGCAGTGGGGACCGCACGAGGAGCTAGTGGATTGTAAACAGCCTCTCAACGACTCATTTATGGAGTGGGTGGGAGGAGTTGGAGCCCCAACCCCAGCTAGACAGAGGCAGGCCCGCAGATAGCCCAGAGTTGCTACTCCTATTGATGAGGGGGACCTCCGTGCTTAGATTGCGCATCTTACTGCCATGGTGTCCTACAGCTTGTAGACTCAGAGATGGATGGCAGAACGCCTTCAACTACCTATGGATGACTATTCGGTTCCACAGTTTCCCCCCCCCCCAAGTAGTAACTGACCCACCCCAACCACAACAGGATGCCCCTGATGATGATGATGATGATGAGGACAAGGCTACTGACTAGCCCTATTCCATACAAGGCATTTTCTTTTATTGTATATTTTATTTCTTATATTACTGTATGATTTGTTATTAACAGTGAGAACACTGTTTCCCTCAGGTTTGGTGGGTGTCTTAGATTATTTATTTTTGTAGTAGTATGTATGCAGTACTTATAGTATTATGTTTTTATTTATATATTTAATATGATATATTGAGTTTGTGATATACTATATTATGAATATATATAGTCTTTATGTTTTAATACCTAAATGAACCAAATGAATGCATGTTTTGAATACTTAAGGTTTAATCTGTTAAAATGCATTACATTGGGCCAACTAAATACTAGTTAGTATGATAACTTCTGAAGGAACATGTAAATGTGAAAAGCCCATTCAAGATACAATTGTCGTTCCTTTTCATATGATAGGTCAAATGTATGTTACTCTTGAGCATATGATGGTTTACATGTATGATTAAAAATGTTGAAATTACTTAAGGTGTACCATGTGCCAATTGCTAGTGTAGTGTTGATTGTCCCATGATATCATTGCTTGCGAAGTGTCATCTTTTGAGCGAAACCATTTGCAATCAAAAAACATGTTTAACAATCCAGTCACTTTTCAAATGTATAATTTAGATCCCACTTGTATGCTTGTGCAACTTTGATCATGATATAAGTGTTGTCTAGAGAAGGTTTATGAATAGTACATGTTGAAGTTTTAATTATCTTTGAAATTGTGTTTAAGCTCTCTTGAGGTAAAATCCTAGATTGTACATAATTGAGGAAATGATTAAGGCGTTGTTGGGACCGATTGAGCCTTAAAAAGCTTACCCTGATATGAGTATATCTATAGGTCCCCTTTGAAGCTTGATATATGATTGGCCTTTTATGTTTTTCATCACCTATATATTCCTTACCATGTAACTATCCTAAATGCATGTGAAAACATTGCAATTCCATCCTACCATCATAGTTTGTTAAGTGCATAATAGGTTATTTCTTGACTTGAGTCTTGTGTTTAAGGGGTATGGATGATTGTGTCAGTATAAAATTGAAATTGAAAGAACCATTTGTTGTAAAAGAAAAAGAAATGCTTTGTGTAAGTATAAAAAGAAAAGAAAAGAGACAAGCAAAGCAAATGAATGAGACAAGAAAGCTAAAAGCAAAAAGGCATTAAATAGTTCTAAAAGAGTTCTAATCTTTCAATTTTGTTGAACACCCTGATATTGTCACTTGGAGGCTCAAGTCTTGAAATAACATGTTTATATGTCTTAATGTTTGTATTATATACATTCCATGTTATTCTTTAACCCATAGCCATTAGCCTTACATTACAAGCTGTTAAAGTCTCTTTTGATCCTCAATTATGGAGAGAGAGTTTACATACACTTTTATGGATTATGTGATTCTTATGCATGTATGTTGATAAACTTATCTGGATGAATGTGACTTGATTAGGACAAGTTTAACTTGCATGCTAGTGGGAAATGTGTTCTGCATGAGAAAATATTTTGGATGTTTGCATGCTGATGAGTACATATATATGAATTTGATGGTGTGGCATTAGCAGTTTGTGAGGACTTAATCAATATTGATACATTAGTTGTGGTTTTAGTAACATTGGGAATTCTTGATAAATGCTGAGTGAATGTTGGTGCTTGTGTTATTTAGTTGGTTTACTTAATCAGACTTTGTTTTGCTCGAGGACTAGCAAAATCCTTGGTTTGGAGGTGTGATAACTCTATGAAATGGTGTTATTGTGCCCCTATATCTATGCTTTATTGATTGCTTAGTCTTTGTTATCAAGTATATTTAGAAGATTTTAAGCTATATTCATTGATTTCAATTGTGACATCTTCCTATATGTTTTCTTAGCAAATTGGTATAATTCTTCCTATGATTTGGTGAACTTGCAATTGCCATTAATATGGTGACTTCTTAATTGCAGGAAGGGCTCAAAATGAGTAAAATTGTTAAAGACTTAGAGCTGTATTGGAAGAGAAAAGCACTAGGTGAAGTTCAGCATTCAACGCCACAGCATGGGCAAGTTAGCGTTGTGGCGTGTTGCATCCCCTGTTTCTGGAAGAGAGCTATGAAATGAGTGTCGCAGCGTGCATGACCTAAACTCAACACGTGCCGTGACATGACAAGTTGGGCGTCACTACGTGAAAAAGAAATCTGAAGCCTATAAATACTGTTCTATCAAATTTCAAAAAAAGAACGTTTTTGTTTTGAGAACACAACTGCTAAGGTTTATTTGTGACACTGAAAGGAAGCTAAAAGGACCAAAGTTGGAGGCCAAATCCTTCCACAAGGAGGATCCAAGCATTAAAGACCACCATTATTGAGCTTGCAACCTTCTCTCCTTTATCTTCCTCTCTTCTCTTCTCATGACAATGAGTATTTGTGATATATTTTCGTTTGTCATGAGTGGGTAGGCTGTGTATAGGGATTTCTTTGGATCCTTTTATGAATATTCATGATTTTGTAAACCTTTAAGTTAATATATATGATTTGGAATTATTCAATCATATTGTTCCTAATGCTTTTGAATGCTTGGCCAATATTTAATATGTTTTGATTAAATCTAATGAACCTAGACATAGAAATCTAGATTTAAGATCATATGTATGGTTGATGCATATTTAATTTCATTCAATTGGCTTGAATAAATTGATTAGCTAATAGGATAGAAATATACCTATTGGTTATGCATGGCTATTATTGAGATTTGTTCTTAAGGAGTAGAATTTATTCTAGATCTCATGGACACATAGTGACTAGGTAAATGAAGCATGATTAAATGACCTTGACATAAGCTTTTATCTAACTAAGATTCTTCATGTATGTTGATAAAGAGGTTTGCATAGCATCAATTGAAGTAAAAGGTGAAGAAGGATTCCTTATTCTTTAATCATCGAACTTTAATTCCAATTAGCTAGCATTTAAATCTTTCCATTAGCTTACACACACCTCTTTTAAATTGAATGTTCTTAAATAGAATTTATTAACCTATTGGTTAATAGTTAGTTCTGAATTAGCGATAGTCCTTATGGGAACGATATCTGACTCCTAGCCATATTACAAGTGCGATCTGTGCACTTGCGGTAAGCAAAAGAGCGAACACAACACAGCGACGTTCAATCCTCCTGCGTCGCGGCATACCAGCCTTGGGTACCAAACTAAGCAGTAGGGTTGAGATCACAATGTCGTAGCGTGCTTCTCCTTGCGTTGCGGCGTGCTCTGCTAGAATGCACCTTGGGCTTTCTCTTCCAATGTTAGGTCATGGCTTGCTTCAATTCATCTCTTTTGAGCCTATCCTGCATTAGAAAAGTCACCAAATCAATTACAAGTGCAAATCCACTTAATCCGACAAAGAATAGGAAATATTATCATAAAAGCATCAAGGAAGATATCCAAATGGAATATGACAAATATAAGCCTAAAACCTTCCAAATATGATAGCAATCAAGGACTAGGCTATCAAAAGAGTACAAATATATGGCATAAATAACTGCACATAGTGGAGTTATCAATAAACATGCGATTTCAATATTTGAGTCACTAATTGATACAACAAGGGTGTGTAAAATGAAATAACCAGACTTTCCAGAACCACTCTTTCATTTGTTTTGTCTTTTGGATTATGGTTTTGGATTTTTCTTTTCTTTTCTCATTCTTTTTCTTTTTCTCTTTTCCTTAACCAAATTCTTTCACAACACATAGTTCCTTCAAATCACTTCTATACTGAAACAAGCACTCACACCCTTCAATCACAGGACTCAAGTCAAGAAATATCATATCATGCACTCAACAAGCAATGATGGTAGGAGAAAGAATGCTATGTTTTCACATGCATTAGAATGGTTACATGGGGTTAGGAAAATGATGGTGATGAAAAACATATAAGGCCAAGCAAGTACAAAGCTTCAAAGGGGACCTATGGATATCATCTTGTAAAGGTAAGCTTGAAAGGCTCAATCAGTCCAAACAATGCCCTAATCATTTCCTCAGTCATATATAACACCCATGAAAACATGATAGACTTGTATATAGTTATGGAAGTAGCTTAATACTTGATTATCATGTTTGTTAAGTTTTGTGACATTCTGAGCACGTTTAGGTACTTTGTTGCAACGCTATGTGTGAAAAACAACTGTTTTTAGCTCTGGAAATGGCTTAAATTGCTTAGTTAATGGAAATAAATGTGGAGATTTTATTTCTAGGTCACAAATGTGTGAACTGTGCTACAGTTAAAAATTGAGATTAATTGGAGTTGGTTTGACATTTGTAAGCATACTGGTTGTGTGTTTTAAGGCTGGATTGACCTCCAATATATATGAAAAAATGTGGAAATGGTGAAATAATATTTTTCATGAAGTGAAAAAAGATTTATTTGTAACTTGTTGGAAGTGAGAAAAGTAGATTTGGTGAAATCCAAGTGTTCTTAGCAGATCGAGAGATTATAACTTGGTCACTTAAGTGACCAAGCCTTTCACGTTTCCCTCTTTGTTGTCTTGACTATTTGAGGCTACATAATGAGATATTTCTATCATTTCTCATCCCTTCTCATAGTGAAAAAGCAGGAAAAGGCAAAGGAAAAGGAAGAGCAAAGGGAAAGCAAAGAAAAAAGATTAAAGGAAAGCAGCAACAACCAAAGAGAAGGAAAAACTTAGTGGTGGAAAGGAACTGCTAAGTGACTTTGTTTCTAGCCATTAAAGGTAGGGGAAACCTTGATTTGCTTATTTTCCTATTATCTTCATCTTGTTTATGAGTTTGGCTTGATGTAGTGTTCTAGGTTTTGAGTTATTTTTGGTGTTCGTAGCCTGATTCTTATTGTAGAACTTGAGGATGGTTTGTTGGTGATGTGTTCTATGCTTGGTGATGGATTTTTCATCTCTTAAACACTCATAACCTCACTTGAGCTAAGAGAGGGGTTTTAAGTTTTAGGATGATGAATGATTCATTGATCTATTTTGGAGTAAGTTAAAGTTGTATGTGAGTTGCAACATGTTTATGGACCTTGTGTGGTGTTGGAAACCACTTGGTTTGGAGTTTTGGATGGT
Source organism: Ormosia emarginata (assembly GCA_029884605.1). Taxonomy (NCBI): domain Eukaryota; kingdom Viridiplantae; phylum Streptophyta; class Magnoliopsida; order Fabales; family Fabaceae; genus Ormosia; species Ormosia emarginata. The sequence continues at coordinate 24,978,601 of JAQQTP010000074.1, read as the reverse complement.
GGAATGACCATTGTTCCTTAATGGAATAGTGGCTAAATTCTACAGAATTTTATGTCGCAAGGTCACACCTAGGCGTGGTTGAGACAAAGAGGGTCACGCCTAGGCATGACAAAGCTGCGCCTAGGCGTGGTTTCCTGGAAGTTACAGGGTTGTTGCCCTGCCATCTTCACGCCTAGGCGTGGAATGGTGGCGCCTAGGCATGGCTTCCAAACCTAAAAGGGAGTTGAAATGTTATCCAATGGAGCCTAGTAAAGGTGTGGATTCTTCTTTTATGCTTCTAAATGAGTATTGAGACTCTAATAGAAGCATTTAGTGATGTGAGAATGTTATAAAGCAAGAGTGGTTTGTTATCTTAATTATGATAAATAATTAAGCATGAATATATATATATATATATATATATATATATATATATATATATATATATATATATATATATTTTTTGTGTTGTGATCCTAAGGATGAATTTCCTTATTGATTGATTAAGATCAAGTAGTTGATGGATTTCACTACTTGATATGTTACTTTTCTGGATGGATTTCCAGGATTTGTCCAAGGTTATGGATGGGACTTCCATTTCTTTGTTCAGGATACATGCATTCATGACATTGCCATGGACTTGGTATCTTACATTATTCATTTCATTTTTAGGTTATTGCATAGGTATATACACTAGACATAACTTGGCATAGCATGATAATTGTATGGGCGATTGCCATCATTCATTTAAAATTCATGACATGCAATTGTATAGGCGGTTGCGTACTTCTAAGAAGGAAGTGTTATATGCTTTTGTGATTGAAGTGTTGACTTTGTAATTGTGTAATATTTATGAATGTATAAGTTACTGGTTTTGGAATACTTCTATTAAGATGTAATTGCTCACCTTGATTATGTTGCCTTGTAAATCTAGGTGCAAACTCTTCTAAAAGAGGGAAGAAGTGATGTGAAGACTAGTATGTTGTTGTATATCAAAATTTTGGTTTAAAGCTTGTATTTATTAGACTTAATCTAGTGTGTAAGAGCTTATGTATTACAATATGCCCTTCTGAGGCAATGATGTATATATAACTTTTAGTGTATCGTGGCTCTCTATAAAAGTTTGCATGATTTTTATGGATTAGAATTGTGGTTTAAGGTTAAAAATGACATAGCCAGTATTGATTATCCTTGTATGTGTAAGATGTATCGGGATACTAATTTTGGGATGTTACATCATACACAATCTAGGATTTTACTTCAAGAGAGTTGCAAAACAATTTCAAAGATAAAAGAAGTCATTCACATGTACAACCCATAAACATTCTCTAAACAAGTATTCAAATGATTTCCAAAGCTAAACAAGCATGCAAGTGGGAAATTTATCATGCATATAAAGAATCTAAATTGTTTTAGCATGCATCTAGGATCATATATGGATTTACAGAAAACCTGAGGCAAATTTGCATCCATATTCATCATTGGGCAATCACAACAACACTATGTACCAAAATAACGCATTAACATAATAGTTAGCTATCAAAAGATCAGTACTAGATACATAACATAAGTATTTAGACAAAAGCAGCTACACACCCTCCTAAACCTAAGGGAAACAATGCCCTCACTGTACAAAAGATAGAAAAAATAGTCAAAATAACATAAAGATGCCCTGTATGCATCACAACTACACATCATCCTCATCAGTGGCAGTTTCCTCCTCCTCCTCATCACCCTCCTCAGTAGCAGACATTGGTATATTATCTCTGTCATCCATTGGATCTTGTTGCTGCTGTGAGGGTCTAGCATAATTGCGAGGAGGGAGGTGAGGGATGGGAAGTCATCTGTGGAAACCTGTAGGCTCTGCCAGCCACTTGATGGTCTTCACGGTGTATGCCTCCATGGCAGCCAGGCGTGTAATCTCACTGCACAAGTCATCATCTAGGGGAGTATGGGCCGCCCTGGGCATACTTCCACCTTGTTGTTACCTAGCATGTGTCGTGGCCGGAGCTTCTTTTAGCCTCTAAAGTATTCTGTCATTAAGAGGCTATTTAACATCAACAAGCTTCTCGTGAGGGCGCCACTATATGTGATGCCAGCTGCAAAGCATGTGAATGAGAAAAAGGAAGAAGAGGCTCTTGGTCTCCCTTATTGACTTCTTAATTTGTTGATAGATGATCTGGGCAACATCAATGGAACGGTGCTCAAGGATGGAATAAATCAGGATGGCCCGATCTCTAGTCACCTTGGACATGTTGGAAGAAGGGATAATCCAGGTGCTAATGAAGTGATACCACACGTGAACCTCTGAAGTCAAACATGAACGGGAGAAATACCTTGGCCGCTGATCTTGAACATTGAGGTTCCATATCACAGGTTGTGCCTGTGGGGTGCAGATTCGAACAATGACAACATTAAGGTCAATTCCCTCCTCCGATCCCACTTGGAGGAAATTAGTGTACTCGCAAATTACTGCTGGAGTGGATAAGCCCAAGGTTGCTCTAATGTTCTTAACAAGGAAGGAAACTTGACAGTCGCGTGCTATGACTTTCGAAGTTTGGGGGTCAAAAAATGCAGCGTTGGCATAGAACTCGCGAACAATAGGTAGAATGGCAGACACTGATTGTTTGAAAAATGTCTTTCATTTGTAGTGTTGTATGGTCCACTCAAGCTCTTGATGAATAGCTTTCTTGAACTGAACCCCCTATAAGAAATTACTAGCTTGGAGACCAGTTTGAAATATCTCTCCTGGGCAGCTATTGAAATGAATTTCCTTCAATCAAAATCCGCAGGGGGAGAAAGTTCCCTACAACGCTAGCTGCTCTCACCCTTTTGGTGTTTCGAAGGCATGGTGGTAGCAGGATTAGAGTACCTGGTTCTGTCAAAAAGAGATCCACAGTGAAAACAAAGAAATATATGAACGAAAATACAAAGCATTAAAATTAAATACAACGTATGGTGGCACATGTAAAGCATGGTAAAAAGAGCAGAAGGTATAGCCACCAAGGCAAAAAGAAGAACATGATTAAAAGCATGTAAAAATGAGCAAATAAGAAGGGAATGCCGCGACGTGCACTTAGGGTGCCACGACACTCAAACTAACCCAGAAACGTCGTGGCACCAATAAGGCACGCCACGACGCACATGAACTTATTGAATAGTAATTCATACACTCAACAAAGCTAACCCCTAAAGCATTTAAAACCCACATAATACAAACAAAAAGTAGCCCACAATGGACATGATCTCATAGAAATCAACCCAAGTAAACTTCTAAAGGAGGGAAATAATCAAATTCAATGGAAAATAGTTTGCAAAATAAAATAGAGTAAATGAGATAATGGGTTACATGGAGAGAAAATAGTGGTCGGGTGATGGTATTTAAAATTTGCAAACCCAAGTGTAGGTTGTTTCAAGTAATAAATTCTCGGGAGTCCAAGGTCAATTCACAAGGAATTGATGAAGAAAAATTCTTTGAGGTAAGGAAAAGATGTCACAAAAATAAAGATGACAAAAGTTGTTCACAAATGAAAAAAGATTTACTTGGGCTAAGAGATCCACTCATGGTAATAAATTAAAGACAAAATTATTTCTTTTTAAAAGTCAATTGAAATCCACACATAATGGAGGTTCCAATCGGAAAATACAATATTCAAAGTTCATTTAAGATTATATATGTAATTATATTATGATTCCTTTAATTATACTCTAACACCATCGCTTATAAATAGGCTCAAGAATTCATTGTGCCAACCTCTTGTCTACAATGAATCAAGATCTCCACTTTACAAGGAGGGTTTCTAAATTGATTGGAACAAAATACAACACATATAATGACTACTTGATAATATATCATTTAAGCACAAGAAAGAAATTAATCAAACCTTAATTTATTACCAAAAGCTTCAGCCTTTCACCCAAGCAAAATGAAAATTAGTTACTCATGAATAAGAAGAAAGAAAAAGATAAGGAGAAAAAGATGAACATAACTTCAACTTAGAACAAAGAAAACTATAACAAGAGAAACAAATAACACAATATCGTAATCTAAGCTAAGATGATCAAAGTGATCAACCAATGCTCCCTTTTATAGAGCTCAAGGAGTACAAGATGACAATGGAGTTGTTTGATGATGATAAGTAAATGCCAAAGTAGTTGTTTGGTGATGATGAATGAGTGGAAATTATAGAGATTCTTGTCTCTGAAATGTTTCAGTTCTGAGCTCATGGCATGTGTCATTTTCTGATCAAGTGGTCTTCATAAGAGTTATAGAGGATTGTCTTAGCTTTCCAAAGCCGCCAGTTTCAGCTCAAAAGACCACCTACAGCCTGATATATGGCCCAATTACTACACATTGTTCAAGCCCAACTATAGCTCCTTTATTCTAACTTCAAAGCCCAATATCACCATCAAGACATTCGATTTGAATTTTGTGTTCTTCATGAAAGTTGTAGATTTGGATCTTAACTTTCAAATGGCACTAGTTTCATTCCAAAAGACCTCCTATAGCCTGAGAGATAGCCCAATGAGTGAACAGAGGTCAAATTGTCAGGTTCAGAACTCTAGATTTTGCTTCAACTCCAATTTGAGTTATCCAAATTGTGTTCCATGTAACACCCCGAATTTCATTTTTTATGAATATATATGAGTTTTATAATTTTTATGATTTTTGTGAATTTTTCTGATTTTTTTTGGATTTTTATTATTTTAATATTATTTTGGGCTGTATGTGGGCTCGGGCAGACTTGGAAAAGTAAAAATTTTTCGGAGCCAAAAAATTTTGTACTATTGACGAGGGGCCGAGGGATCTTACTAAACCCGAAATCAAGAACAGTAATTTTTGATCTGTTTATTATCCATTGGGTAAAGCTATTGTCGATTGGACAATAACTATTGGGTAATACGCAGTAGCTTCTGTCCATTAGGTAATAATTACTGTAAAATATCTAGATGAGTAGATATTTATAACCTAAATATCTAAGAGTAATCATGAAGCATCTTTACTTAGCTTTATGATCAACCAATTAGAATCAAGTCTAATTAGTTGAAAGTCTCACAAAGTGGCTAGCCCAAAAATGATCCAATGAGAAGCTAGCTTCCTTGTTAAGCATGGTGGCATAGAAGCCAAAATGGAGACTCCTTGCTCCATGCACTTCCACAGCCATGCACTCTTAGGAGGGCTTGGATATTTACTTGGTCATCTTTTAATTCATTCTTACCATTCACTCAAAGAAAAACTACACAAGTTACACAAAAGAAATTCCCTCATTTTCTCCTCGCCAAGGCCACGACCAACCCACCCAAGACCACCTATTACTCTTCTATAATTTTAACCAATATCATTTCTTGAATCCTTGCATAATTCCAACACACTTTGTAGTTGAAGTCTTGATCAAAATCATCTATCTTCAAGGAGTTCTTTCAAAACTCAAGTTCTAAGGTTTTAAGGTAAAGTTCATGGAAATTTCACTATTTACTTCATCTTCATGCTCTAGGCCATATTTTGATCCATGGTCTTCTTATTCAAGTCTTAGATGTTAATATATTTGTTTTTGTTTTTGTTTTCAAGAACCACTTGATGGTGAAGGATTAATTCAAGAGGATAAGCAAGGAGCTTAGGAAGCATCACAAAAAGGTAAGAGGGAGATTTAACCTTACTAACCATTCATGGTGGTGAGGGACGAATTATGTGATTTGTGGGTGATGAATCCATGTGAGGATTTGTTCACCTGATTGTGTAAATTAATTGTTTGTGGTTGTCTTGGTTATAAGCTTTTTATGATTTATGCATGTTTTTATGGTTTGTGATTTTATAACTTTGATATTATGCATGAATTTGTGATATTATGAATCATGATGATTATAGATATTATGTGATATGATTCATGTGGGAAAAGGAAAACAATTTTTCATCTCCAAGGGACCATAAGGCTCACGGCCTCTACACTCCAAAATGGGTGTTCTAAGTTGAAAATATTTTATGATTAGTAAAATTAGATGATTAAGAAGTAAAGAAATGGATTAATAAATTTTGGTCCCAAAGACCACATGGTTCATGGCCATGAAGTGCAAAATAAGGGGATTTTGTACAAAAATAAATTATTAAGGATAAACTTAGATGATTTTGATGATAAGGAATTAATTAAGGATTTTATAAAAAAGGAAATGGTATCAAACAAATTTTGTTATTTCACAAATGATGATTTTCAACCATGATATAGAGGATTAGGGTTTTAAAAGTGAATTGGGAACTTCAAATATTTAATTAAAAGGATTTGTAGTAAAATAAATGAAAAGGATCTTATTAAATTAAAATAATGCTGAATTTGAGAAAAACGTCAAAAAAATATTATTGAGAGGGTTTTTTATGAGAAAATGGGAATTTAAAGTCCAATTTGTGTTTTAAACTTGAAAAGTTTCAAAAATTGAATTTAAAACATCAAAAAATATTTTATATAGTGAAAAATGGTAAAAAAACCTTTCAAAAACGTGGATTTTTGAGCTACACGATTTAGAAAATGTCAAAATATTTTTACACAATTTGAAAACGCAACAGAAATGTTGCGCGAGTGTGAAAACGCGATAAAATGACTATGCGATTGAAAATACAGTAGGATTACTGTTAGGCCAATATAGTGGACCCGGAATTGTGAGTTGTGACTTTGGCCCGTAATTGGCTTGTGTGCATCAATCATGCATTGTGAAAGTCTGGTGGACTGTGTTAAGGCTGATGGCCTAGGAGTTGAATTACACCTTTGTGCGGGTGCGATAGACATAGTGTAGGTCACTTGTTGCCCTTGGGGGTATCGGGGTGCGGGTTTTCCACAATGGGCAGTTGGTAGCCCCACTGTACCGTGGATCAAACTGATGCAATACACCGACGATCTGAACCGAGACACTATTCTTAATCAAGATTTGGCGTAGACTATCATGTATAATGCCTGATGTGCACAAATGATGAAAAATATAGCACTTAGTCTAAGGCAGCCGAGATACAAATAGATTTTCTAGATCATTCTCTCCGACTTGTGTTTAGCTCCATGGAGTAGGAAATTGGGTCAGTACGCATGTGCATAGTCTGTATATATATATATATATATATATATATATATATATATATATATCTTTATGATATTTTATTTGTTAATATTGATTAATGCTTGATGCCATGACTATATTCATTGTTTGCTATATTTGTATGACATTACTGTCATTCTTGTCTCTCTACTGCTATGATGGTATTGGTGTGGGTGATCTCACCTCTCTATGTGTTATTTCTGCGTTGTATTTATATTTAGTAAAGATGGTGAGGAAGGCGGTGAAGAGCAGATTCCTTTTGTTTGCGCTGATTTCTGAGTTGATGGCATCAAGACCAAGTTTCTTTGGTTATATGAGGCTGCTGTTTTGTAATGGCGTTGAAGACTGGTGTCTCAGCCTTGATGAGGAGGATCTTATTTATGTTGGAGAGTTGACTGTATCTCTAAGTAGGACCTATCACGGGGTTCCTTTCTTTTCTATTGATGTATATGTACACCTAGAGTTTTATTTGTCCATTAGACAATTTTGGGGTGGTCGTTACCGGACCCCTAGGGAAGAAAGTTTAGTGTTGTCCGCCCGGACTCTTGTCCGTAGGACTACCTATCACCCAGGGTTTTTATCTTCTAAGGAGATAAAGGAAGATCCTTAGGAAGATCTGTCTGAGGGTTTTGCTCCATAGGCATGCACACTTGGGGCTACTTGTAGTGGTTACAGTAATGTTTATTTCTTTTGAGAACTTATTTTATATATATTCAAGTTGTTAGTACCTATATTATGTATATGATATAAATTATTTAGTGATACTGTTTGGTATTTTTATATTCTGGTAAGTTTATATTGTCAGCATCAAGAAATTTTATAACTCGCATTTATATTATAATATATTATTTTATAACTTAGGGTAATTTGTTACTGATTAATATAAAAATGTGATACCCTACGGTGGGTGTTACATTCCAGATCTTGAGGTCTTATGAAAGTTGTAGAAAATTGTCTTAGCTTTCTAACAAGACCAGAATCACACCAAACTAGTATTTGTAACTCAAATTATAGCCAGTTTACTGAAAGATGCAAAAAAAACAAAGAATGGTCAGGTAAGAACATGGTTTTTTATTTAAGACATATAATGAGCTAGAAACAAGGAATGATCAAATAAGCTCAAAGGGTTTAAGCAAGGGGAAATAGGTCATTTCCAATGCCTTACATTGGCAGGAATCAGAGAATTTCCAAGAAGTCATAAGAGTGCTTGATATCATATTGAGACAATATGCTGCTGAGCAAGGCTGCTTATTTGTGCACCAATCATTCTTGGCTATTTGGTTAAAGTAGCTATTTCAAGAAAAATGCCTCAATCATGTTTATGTATGCATGTGAAAATGTAGCCTAAAAAAGAGTCAAAGTAAGTTTTAGAGTAACAATTCCATGAGTGAAAATCACACAAAAAAGAAGAGAATTGTAAAAAAGTTCAATCCATTCATCAATAGGCTCAAAATCTCACAAGGAATATTTCTATCATTCTTAATCCACCAATTCAACATTCATATCAAAGCATGTGTTTTTTAAGAAAGAATACAATTTATGCTATGATCCAAGAATCCATTTGCTACTTCTATACAAAATATTTATTTCCTCAACTAAGATGCGTCTCAAGAGTAAACTTACCTCCAAGGCAAAATTTACTCCATACTCTGTCATCCTTAATTAGTTTTACTACGAGTAGGATTCTGACAATCATATCAATAAACATACTTCCCTAATTAAGATGCGTCTCAAGAGCAAAGTTTACTTTTTATTCTGCCATCCTTAATTGGTTTAGTAAGTTGCTGACAATCATATCATACTTCCTAATTTTTTTTTCGATCAACTATCCTTCCCCCCAACCAGATCACAACATTGTTCGCAATGTTAAAATATAGATGAGTAAAGGATAGAATATAGTACCTGTTGGAGAAATCTGACACAAATTTAAACAGAAACAAAGTACGATAAATAAAATCAAAGATAAAGAAAAGTTATAGACGAAATGTCAGATCTGACTTTCTTTTCATGTTGCTTCCTTCACTGCTTCCTTCTGACCAATCTATATGAGCTATTGCTGGATCAGGTTTATAAACAAAAGCTTCTAATTTATCAATCAACTCATAAATAGTGGAAGTAGAGATAAGAATTTGTCTTGCTGAAGGTGTGATAAATTTTTGTTCCACAGCTTTGTCAAGAAAAAATAATAAAAGATTAAAGAAATTATTAACCTTCAACAAACCTATGAGTTTATGGTGGATGTTCAATTGGGCCCAAGAGACAATTTAAAAAACTTCTTCCAAAGTACCAAAACAACCTGGTAAGACACCGAATGCATCAGAGTTGTCAAGCATTGTCTTCATTCATTCATGCATAGATGATACCTTAAGTTCCTCCTCAATTGTCTTTCCAGTGATATTGTTTTGAGTTAAAGGTCCAGGAATGATACCTAAAACTTGACTGCCTCCTATATAAGTAGCAAGTGATACAACCCCCATTAACCCATGGCAACCTCCCCCATATACAATATGAATATTCCTCATAGCAAGTATTCGACCAAGAGTACTTGCTGCATTTACAAACTCTAAACCCCTCCCATACATAGACCTACAAAATACACAAGTATTTTTAAGTTAATGAATAGAAACTCCTTCCATTTCTATACTCACCCTCTCTTTGAATGATTATGAGTTGGAGGAAAGTGAAGAAAATTGAGTGTTTAAATAGGGAAAAGAATGGAAAAGTTAATGATAGTACCTATAAGGTTAGGTTGACTGTTGTCAATAAAGTTTGAAATTAAGAAACACATAATTTTTTTTTGGTTTTTTTTGTTTTTTGTTTTAACTTCAAGAAAACCATCAGGGTAAAGAAGTCTAGAAACCCTTGAAGGACCCTGCTCAAAGGATTGTCTGTCCAAAACCAAAATACAACAAAATCATACAAAGATAAAAGAAATATAATTACAAATGATAACATACCTTTATGTACAGATTTCATAGCATATCTTTACACTGCGCGTCATGAGTGCAGTAATACCAAGATGGCTAAGCCAATCTTAGAATTCTTCTCCCTCTCGCTTGTGGAATATTTTGGATTGAGCTACGACGCAACTAATTAAAGTGTGTAAATCTGACAGCTACCACCAAGGACCACAACCGGTGAGAGGTCGCTGGAGAGCCCATGACATTAAATCACAGGATCCAACTTGTAACATCCTAAAAATTCCGTATCTCTTAAATAGTAATTTTGACAGTTAACAGAATTTTACTGTTTAGTAATTTCTGGATACTGTAAAATTATTTTGATTATTCCTTCAGCGTATTTGATCATTTTGAGTGATTTACTCCGTGTCAGGAAAATAAAAATTTTTGGGCTGGGAAAAACTTTATGTAATTTAATTTTTACCGTTAGGTTTTAATTATTTTACGTAATCTGATTTGATATTTGTGCATTTTCTAATATTTGTGATTTTTGTGGATGATTATGAAATTTTTTACTGTTTGTGAGCCCAGGGGGTGTATGTGGGCCCAGGTGGCCATACGTGGGCCCAGGTGGATCTCGCAAAGTGAAAATTTTTCTACGCATAGAAAAATTTGTACTGTTTAGATGGAGACAGGGGATCTTGCTAAACCTGAATTCGGAAACAGTTTTAGAAAATTTCTTGTATTGTGTTTTGTACTGTATTTAATTATTGGGCGATAAAAATACAGTAAATATATTTTTGTAGGGTTTAGCAGATAAAAATAAATATTATACTGTTAAGTCAACATTAGTGGTTATGATAATGGACCAATAGGAAACAAGTCTAATATTGGAGACTTTGATATCAACCGTCGATTTAATCAATGGTGTAGGATAAGTCTAATATAATGGCTATAACCATTTATAACCATTGGATTTAGAATTGATCAAGGGTGGAGCTTTGGTCTTGTAAAGTAACAAGGACCATTTATGACCATTGGATGTAAATTTAATCAATGGTGGAGATTTGGTCTTAAAAAGTAGTAAAGACTAATTATGACCCTTGGATTAAAAGTAAGAAGGAGTAATCTTGACCCTTCATTTTGGAGACACATCTAATGGTTAGAATTTAAAGGAGAAAGATCCAATGACCTAGATTAAGTCTTCTAATCAAAAGTCTACCTTAATCCTAACCATTGATCTAATCAATGGTCTAAAATGCTCGAAATGGTGGCTTGAAAAAGATGACAACATTATTGCATGCATAATGCAAGGGGGGACGGTTTTGTGCTTCATTTTGGAGCTAAAGAAAAACTTTATGACCATTATTACTTGTCATGGTCAATATTACATCATTCTTGACCATTATTGATTTGTTTGCATCCTTAGGAGATTGCTTGGAGGGGGGGGACGATTTGGTGCATGCTTTAGGGCATTGCATGGCTTTATGACCATTATCACTTATTCTTAGCCATTATTGATCATTTCAAAAACCTAAAGCACTTAGAAAAATTTCTCTCCTTCTCCTTCTTGCTAGCTCACGGCCATGACTCCTACGTATGGCTTCCATCACTCAATAATTTTAACTAACCTTATTTCTTGAATCCTTACCTTATTCTAAACAACTTTCATGTTGAAGACTTTTTCTAAATCATTCATTTTCATGGACTTTCTTCAAGATCAAAGTTATGGGGTATTTATGGTGAAGTGTAAGGAAACCTCATTTCTTCTCTCTTTTTCATGATCTAAACCATGTTTGATCCATGGTTCCTCTTAATCAAGCTTAGTATACTAATTTTTATGTATTTTGTTTTGTATTTGAGAAGCCCTTGGTGGTGAAGGACTTAGAAAAAGAAGCAAAACAAAGAGCTTTTGAGGATCTTCAAGAGGTGAGAGGGAGATCCATCTCACCAACCAAGTATGGTGGTGAGAGATGGTCTTATATTTGATGGATGGTGAATCCATGTGAGGATTCATATCCATGGTCATGTAATTATTTGTGGGTGTTTATGTGTTTGATTTATTTGTTCATGCTTTGTATGATTTGCATGATTTATTGCTTTTGATTATGGCATGCTTATGGTAGCTTATGGTATATATGATGAAATATGTATGTGTATGCCATGATGTGATGATGGAAAGGAAATTAATTTTTGGCTCCAATGGCCAAAGGAAGAGTGATCACGGTTTTGACACTCATGATTAGAGTTTATGTTGAAATTTTTCAAGAACAAGAGAATTAATTTTTGGTCCCTAGAACATGGTGAATTTCGGCCAAGACACCTCAAGATAGGTGTTCACAAATTAATATTTTCATGGATGATGAAATGAGATGTTTAGAAAAATAAGGAAAATAAACAAAGGATTTATTTTTCAAAGAGTACATGAACACGGTTTTAGAAGGATTTTTATTGATTTATTTTGTGTAAAAAGTTTCTAAGTGTTTTACTAAACATGAGTTTTAAATGAAAATAGCAATGTTGATTTTAAGGATTTGCAAAGAAAGTGAAAAAGGATTTGTAAAGAAAGTGAAAATGGATTTGCAAAGAAAGTGAAAAATAAAAATGAACAAATGACTTGATTTCAAAGACCAAGTGTTCACAGTTTTTGTAAAGGATTTTTAATGGTTTTGTTTGTGTAAAACCATATCAATTTAGAAGGAAAAATATTTGATGGTTTCAATAGTCATGTCCACGTTTTTGAAAGCTTGTAATGCCTAAATTTTTTGGAACAAAGTGATATTTTATAAAACGAAGTGTTTTGTCTCTCGAAAGATTTGGCAGTTTTCAATGAACATGTTCACGGTTTTTGAAGACTTACGGATACCTTGATTTTATAACAAAATGATTTTCGCACAAGAATTTGGAAAGGGAATTAAAGCGTTTATCACTTGAGAAAATCAAGCTTTTGTAAACGAAAATGTTTTTGAACTTCAATTTATTTTGAAGAAGGCTGTGTTTGGAAATGATTTGGGAAAAATGAAGAATATAATGGTGTTTTGAAAATTTACTAACGTATAACTGATTTTTGAGTTTTGAAAATACGTTAGAAAATGTTAAGTTTTGAAACGTTGATCTATATCAATGGAAAAGTGATTTTTTGTGGATTATATTTTGGAAAAGAATTTCTTTAGTCAAGAAATGTGGAAAAAGATTTTCTTGAGTAAGAAAATGTGAAAAATGAAATACAAAGTCATATTATTTTGAGAAAGGTTGAAAATGAATTTTTGAAGGTTAAGAAATATTTTCTGTAATGAAATGGTGATGAAAAATGTTTTACGTATCTTAAAAACGTGATTTTTAAGCTACGCAATTTGAAAAATGTGTTGAAAATAATATTGATTTATTTAAGTCCAAAATAATGTTTGGAATATTGAGGAATATTTTACGTGATTGTAAAATGTTGAAAAATATTTTACGTATCTTAAAAATAATTTGAAAAACAGTAAAATATTTCTACGCGATTTGAATTACATTTAAATATTTTACGTAATTTGAACTACTATTGAAAAATCAATATGTGATTTAAAAGTGATAGAATATTTTTACGTGATTGTGAAAATGACAAAAAATCATTATGTGATTTGGAAAGTGTTTTAAATATTTTGAGAATGATGGAAAATGATTTACGCGACTAAAAAGAATGATTTTTAAGTTACGCAATTTTGAAACAGTGGAAAAATACTATGCAATTTGAGAAACGTATATTTTTACGCGATTGAGAAAAATGTTAAAAAATTAGTACGTGGTTTAAAAGTGCAACAGAAGAGTTGCAGCATTTTGAAAATGTAACAGAAATGTTACAAAATTTTGTAAATGTAACAGTAGTGTTACGGTATTGTGAAAACGTAATAAAAATGTTTTGGAATTTTAAAACGTAACAAAAGTGTTACGGTGTTTTGAAAATGCAACAGAAGTGTTGTGGTATTGTGAAAACGTAACAGAGGTGTTACGGTATTGTGAAAATATAACTAAAATGTTTTGGAATTGTGAAAACGTAACAGAAATGTTACGCGGTTGTGAAAACACAACAAAAGTGTTTTATGACTATAAAAAAACATAATAACATGATGATTACTGTTGAACCAGTGTCCATACACTATATGAGAAAATGACAAGTTTTGCCAGTGATTGGTATTTGGTGCATTTTATATGCATTGGAAAGATATGCCTGTGATTGGTATTGGTGTATTATACATGCATTGGAAAAATATGCATTGAGGCATAAGATTAAATTGAACAAATGAAATTGAAAAGATTTGGCCCTTGTGGTTGGACTTGTACTGATATATTCGTGTATTGTATAAAGTATAGCTAAAAGCTTTTTCGGCCCTTGTGGTTGGGCTTGCACTGATATATTCGTGCATTGTATAAAGTATAGCTAAAAGCTATTTTGGCCCTTGTGGTTGAAGAGAGAATGAGAATTGATAGTGAGGTCTATGATGGATCTTGGGGGCGTCAAGGCATGGCGGTCGACCAGTGGATATCTATCTGTAGGCTAAAGCTGGACCATATGCCACTTGGCGATGCAGTCCGTTGCAACGCATTGACGATACCCGACAAGAACACGATTCTTTTCAACGACTGGGAGATTGTCTATGGGCTTAGGCTGGGCAATTAACCAGAGCATTCTTCTCGAAATTGTGAAAACCTCCATGGAGTTGTTTTTGAAAAACTGAGTCTATGTGCGCATGCATGAAACTGAGCATTTATATCTATGTGATATCTTAATTGAGGGATATTGGCTATGACAATTGTTCTGTTTTGAATACTTGGATGATGATGATGATAATTAGACAATGTTGAGGATATTATCGTAATTGTTGTTTATGATAATTGAGCTGATGAATGATTGGATGATGATAGTTGATTAATGTTGATGGCATGATCATAATTCTAGTATGATCTATCTGTATGATATGTTGTTTGTGTTATCTCTGTGCTACCATATTGTTACTGGTATAGGTGATCTCACCTCTTTGTTATGTTGTCTTGCTATGTTTGTATTATTAAAAATTATATAGTAGATGGAACGAATTTCTTAGACATGACTGGAGAAAAATATTTTGAGTTCGGAGACAACATCAGAGAATGACTATTCTAGAGTTGATAGCGTGCAGTGTTGACAAGGAACAGATGTCTGATGCATCAAGAGGGATACAAAAAGAAATAAGTATGTTAAGTTTTCTCGTTAGTGTTGTACCGTGCTATTAAGTAGGACCCGTCATAGGGTTTGCTACTGTTAAAAAAAAAAGAGTCTGTTAGTTTTATATTTCTCTTTAAATTGTTAAATGGTACGATTGGGTCAATAGTGCATATGAATCTGTTTCAATATATTTTTCTGTATTACTTATAAATTTCTGTAAGTTTATGTCTCAGCAAGAAAGAAATTTTAAAACCCATATTTTATAACTCAAACTTTGTGCGAACTTCTTTTTGATTTTGAGTCGGGAGTCAGACATGTGATACCCTAGGGAGGGTGTTACACAACTCAGTTGCATAGTCACGTGAGTATGCTAACATAGGGCGCTTCTATCTGCCCATCATCTTAGCTTGCCTAAAAGGTAAATTTTGGGACACTAAGAATGACTCTCTACAGAGTATGACACAAGAACCTTATTTACATACTGGTGTACGAAGGTCTCCTCTTGAGTCTATGAAATGATGGACATCCACCTGGGGCTCCTAATCTAATTAAAGACTAAGTACAACCGAAGTTTCGCCCTCCTTTTCTCATCATTTTTTCTCTCTTTCCTTTTTTTCTCTTTTTCTTTCTTTTCTTTCTCTTTTTTTTTTCTTTTCTTTCTTTTTTTTTTTTTTTCATTTTTATTTGAAGAAGAAGATAATATGCACATGTTGTTGTGGTTGTGGCTCACATCTTCCTTTGGTTTTACATCCAGTAATGACTTAAATGCCTTTTATGAGTCGAGGATAAGCTTCTCATCCAATTTTATTATAAATTGACAAACAGGGTCTTTTAGAGTCAGATTCCCAAGACTATAACGCTTTTGTTCATCCTTGAAGAGATTCCACAAGTTAAGAAGTTCACGATGCACATATCCACAAGAATGCGTATCAAGAGTCAATAAGATATAATCTAATGACTCCTTACTCAGTCCATTCTTAATGAAGAAAATTTTATCTTCTCTGTGTAACACTCCAACTTTTGGGTAAATGACAGTATTATCCTAAATGTACTGTTTTGTATTTTTCTATATGTTATAAAATTTATTTGACTGTTTCGTGATTATATTTAAGTGTTTTGGTGTGATTTACTCCAAGTCAAGAAAATAATAATTTTCAGGTCGGGGAAATCTTATTTTAATTATTCGGAGCTGGGGGATCTTACTAAACCCAATTCAGAGTGATATGAATATTAATATTTTAATTTTTAGGATTTAACTGTGCAATAAAATAATTTTATATTATTATAATATTATTTTATTTGACAGTACCTACTGTCTCAAAAATAGTAGAAATCTGCTCTAAAATGAGTATGGACCCGGAAAAGTCTGTGGGACTCGCGTTTAGTAAGCCAGTCAACGTTTCTGACTAGACTAACTCTTAAGCCAATGAGGAGTGGTCAACAAAAGTGGCTTGAACATTTTAGACCAATAAGATTCAAGTCCACAAAAGTGGTTGAACTTGTTAAGATGAAACTAGAAAGCTTAACCAAGTTAGCTTAAAACCTAACTAAGTTAGTATAGAAAGCTTATGTAGTAACTAAGTGAAGTAAACCTAGTTAGCTATCTAGTTAAGTTCTAGTTAGAGAATGTTCTCAAAATATCAAGACAAACCTAGTTAACCTAAGTAACTATATAGTTAAGCTAGTAATTAAACAAACTAATCAATTTTACCTAAGTATAACTAGAAAACCAAATGAAGCACAAACTTGGTTTGCTTCTCTTTAGGGCCATTCGGGCAAGCATGTTCAAGAACCATCAAGAAGAGCTTAGTCACTTACATGACTAGATTTCCTATACCAATTAGAGACAAGCTTGGAGCCAAAGCTTTTGTTATCATCTATTGATCATATCTAAGGCTATTAAGTGATAGGAGAAGTCAACAAAGGAGGCCACCTCCCTTGATGAAGCTCACAACCAAGTAGAGCTTTGGAGAGCTCTTCACATTGTTGCTCTTTGAGGAGCCATTCGGCCAACACCCATACACCATACCTCCACCCTTCTAAAATTTTATCCAACCAAGAACATCTCTAGTTGGAGATTTCTTCAAAAAATTCATCTTGAGCTTGGAATATCACTTTGGAGATTTTGTCTACAAGGTGAAGATTCTTGTTTTTCATTTCTAACTTGATTTCTAAGGTTCTAAGCCATGATTGATCCATGGTTTATGTTTTTCTCCTATGGTTATAACTCTTTAAAATATGTTTAAGGTTGCTAGGATTCCTTTGGAGAGCCACACGAAATTCATAGGAAGGAGAGTTAGAAGGTGTTGTCTTCCTTTAAGGTAAAAGTGAGATTTAATCTCATCAACCTTGTGTGGTGATGAGAAAATAGATTGTATGCGTGTGAAGAATCCATAAGGATTCATTTATGTGGTTGTTTAAATGTTTTCCTTATTTGTGATTGATTTTGTTTGTATGTATGTTTAGAGCTTTAAAATATATTGCATGTGTATATAAATGCATGATTATTAACATAAGATGTGAATAACATGTAAGGTTTGCATGAGTGTTCCAAAGAACACAACATGGAGCTCACGGCTTCTCCAAGAAAAGAGAACCAAAATGTTCTCAACCATTTTCTAAAGGAAGGATTTAATGGAATTAGGTAAATTAATGAATTCCAAAATGATTTAGAAGATGGAAAATGATTTAAAGATCAAATGCAAAGATTTTGTTAAATTCGGCCAACATGCCTTTTAATGTGTAATCAATCCAAAAAAATTATTTTCTAAATGTAGACTAGTTGTTTAACCTAAAAAGGATTCATTTGCAATGGGTTTTCAAGAACTAAATAAGTAAACGAATTTTTATTAGAAATATAGTATAGAAGAGAAATAAATAAAACTCTTGAAAAATACTTACTTTTGAGTTTTAAAGTATGATAGTAATTTTCAAAGTGTAATTTGTAGTTAGAAACTAAACAAAGGAATTTTTAAAGGAAAACATAGAAAATAAATTTTAATAGATTTTCTAGACAAAATGCTGTCAAAATTTATTAAAAATGGATGAATAAAAGAGAAAGTTTCACAATATATTTATAACGTAAGAAAAATATTCTACGTAGTTTAAAAGTATTAGAAAATAGCTTACGTTTATTTAAAATAATGATTTTTAAGCTTTACGGTTAAGAAAACGATTTAAAAATCTTACGCGATTGAGAAAACGATTTAAAAATGCTATGCGATTTTAAAAACAGCAAAATATATTTACGCAATTTAAAAACATTTGTAAAAGTGATGCGATTGTGAAAACGTGATAAAATTTCTACGCGATTAATTGGAACAGTGAATTTTGCTATCGGGCCAAAGTGATAGACCCGGACATGTTGAGATATGGTACTGTCAAGTGGAGACGTACTATATTTGAGAATTTTGAGATTGAGAGCATTTTTGTAAATATGGTAACATTTTGAGATTAAGGGTATTTTTGTAATTATATTCATGCATTGAGAGTCTTGTCAATTAGTTGGAAATTGGCGATTGATTGACGAGACGAATTACACCGTGTTGTCAGTGTGATAAGCGTAGTGTGGTTCATTGAGTGGACTTGGAGGCATTAGTGTGCGGAGTATCCCACATATGGACAGTTAGTCGCTCCTCTGGGTCGTGGTAACTGGCAACACACTAATGATCTCGACACGCAATATTCTTAATTGAGATCTTGGGGAGACTGTTTAGTACAATGCCTGTAGTGCATGACGTGTTTGGACTGTATACTACTACACTATGTTAGACTATGAGCTATAGACACGACGTTGGACAGTGTAATAATTTAGTTGGGCAGCCTGGGGTACTGATAGTTCTTTTCGGATCATTCTCTCTGATGTCTGTGTCTAGCTCCATGGAGTAAGAATGAGTCATATGCATTTGCATTGTGGCATGCATCATAACATTATTATTTATGAGATTGTGGTATGCATTATTGTGTTAAATTGTGTTATTATTTATGATACTATGGTATGTATTAATTGTGTTAAAATATGATATCTGTTGTATTGTCATTTTCTTATTTGCCATGCTGGTATTGATGTAGATTGTCTCATCTTTTATTTGTATGTGTTTTTATATTATTATTTTATTTCTATAAAGAGTTTGAGGAAGAGGAAGAGGAACAACCTATAGAGATTCTGTACCCTGAGGATCAGCAGACGGGCGATCAGTTTGATGAGTGCGAGCCATCTGATCATCCATACCATCTAGATTGATCTTGTGGTTATGGCGTTGCCTAGATTCCTAGGTTTTGTGAGACTTGAGTTTCACGGAGGTTCGGAGGCCTGGCGACTGCGTGAGGATAGAGGATCAGTGATTTACTTGGGGCGTCTGACTGTGTCCCTGCGTGGAGAGTTTGATGGGGAGCATGTTTTTACTACTACTCTGTATTTACATTTGGAGATGCCTTTGGCGCTGAGACGTCACTGGGGAGGACTTTTTCGCACTCTCAGTGAGATCAGTATTGTATCGACAGCACAGACTCCTGTCCGTAGAGCTGCGAGACATCTTGGATTTCTATCATCCGAGAGTGATCCTTCAGAGGGTTAGAAACCTTTGATGTGCACTTAGGCACTTTATGTTTCTAGTACTATTATGCTAACTGTTTATTATTTTATCTAAATATTTGTAGTTGTAAATTATTTGCACAACTTTCGACAAAATCATATGTATATTATGGAGTGTGATAATAGTTTGTTTTATTTTATGTTCTGTGTTATTTTATTTAATAACATCCGGTATAAAAGGAAAAAATTTTACAATTCATATTAATTATGTATCAAATGTTTTATAACTTGGGTAGATTTTATTTTATTGCATCATAAATATGACATCCCCACAAGGGTGTTACACTCTGTTTGTGGAAACTATCCCCAAAGAATGACATCACTTGTTACAATTCTATCATGCACATTTGTGACAGACTTGTAACTTTTTTGCTCTTCTCCTTTTAGAATACGAACTTCTACCAAGACCTGGCATGTATGAGTCAAATGAAATTGAAGATTCATCTCCTAAAAGGACCTTTGCTTCGATTATCCAATATACATCTTCTGGCATACCCTTGTGCATTAACCATCTTAATTTTTCACATCTAGCTTTGTAAATTTTTGTTAGAGCATTTTAAGGAAGATAAGGAAAATGTTTTCTCAGGTTTGAAAGAATGACATCTATTTTAAAGGAGAACAAATCAGTTATTATGAGAAACTGAAAAACAAACCGACTTGAGAGCCACAAAGTACTGTTATCCGCCACTTAACCGAGAACACAAAGAACTGCAAAAAGAAATAAAGCCACAAAATCAGAGTAAATTTTTCTTATAACAAGGATCAGAAAGGGAAATGAATTCTACCTTTGTAGCTTGATTTTCTAGAAATGGTTTAAGTCTTTGTCTATTGACCTTAAACACATTACCATTCTTAGGATTCTTAATGTCTATGGCCCCATAAGGATACACATGTTTGACAATAAAATGGCCAGTCCACCTAGATCTCAATTTTCTAGGGAATAGGTGAAGACAAGAATTATAAAGTAGAACTTTTTGACCAATTTCAAAAGATTTCTCAAGATTGATTTGTCATGAAAAGCTTTTGTTCTATCTTTATAAATTTTTGAGTTTTCATATGCATCATTTCTCAATTCCTCAAGTTCATTTATTTGCAATTTGCGTAACCTGCAAGCATCATCAAGATTTAAATTGAAAGCTTTAATGGCCCGAAATACTTTATGCTCCAGTTCTATAGGTAAGTGACAAGGTTTTCCATAGATTAACCGATAGGGTGACATGCCTAAAGATGTTTTGAAAGCAGTATGGTAAGCCTAAAGTGCATCAATTAGTCTTAAAGACCAATCTTTACGATTTGGGTTAACTGTTTTTTTTTAAATTTGTTTAATCTCCCTATTTGCTAATTCTACTTGTCCATTTGTTTGAGGGTGATAAGGGGTGACAATTTTGTGGTAATACTATATTTCTTCATTAAGGATTCAAATGGTTTATTGCAAAAATGTGTTCCACCATCACTGATGATAGCTCGAGGGATTCCAAATCGACTCAAGACATTTTCTTTTAAAAATTTAAGAATAGTTTTATGATTATTGTGTCGACATGGAATCGTCTCAATCCATTTTGAGACATAATCAATTGCAACCAAAATATACAAAAATCCAAATGAGGATAGAAATGGACCCATAAAATCAATTCCTCAACAATAAAAAATCTCAATGATAAGGATAGGATTCAGAGGCATCATATTTCTTTTAGAAATGGAACTTAATTTTTGACAATTTTCGTAACTTTTGCAAAAGGTATAGTTGTCCTTAAATAAAGTGGGCCAATAAAACCCATACTGCAAAATTTTTGTAGCTGTTTTCTTTGAAGAAAAATGACCCTTACATGCTTCTGAGTAACAAAATTTAATGACAATACCTACCTCACTATCGGGTACACATCTCCGAAAGATTTGATCAGGACAATATTTGAACAAATTTGGGTCATCCCAATAAAAAAATTTCACCTCAGTCAAAAATTTTTTTTTATCTTGGTGTGACCACTGAGGCGGCATCTTTCTTGTTATAAGAAAATTGATTATGTTAGCAAACCAAGGCATGAAATTGACAGAAAATAAAAATTCATCAAGAAATGAATCATTGATAGGTGAGCCTATTGTAAGTCTGGACAAATGATCTGCAACAACATTTTTTGCTCTTTTCTTATCTTTTATTGTGATGTTGAATTCTTGAAGTAACAAGATCCACCATATCAATCTAGGTTTGACATCCTGCTTAGACATTAAATATCTAATAGCAGCATGATCAGTGAAAACAACAGTAGAAGAACCAATGAAATAAACTCGAAATTTGTCCAATGCAAAAATTACAGCAAGTAGTTCTTTTTCAGTAGTGGTGTAATTCATTTGTTCACTATTTAAAGTTCTACTTGCGTAATAACTCGCATGAGGCTTACCTTCCTTTCTTTAGCCTAAAACAGTGTCAACAGCAAAATCACTAGTATCACACATCAACTCAAAAGGCAAAGACTAGTCAGGGGATAGCATGATAGAAGCAGATATCAGAAGACCAATTAATTTTTCAAAAGATTTTTTATATTCTTGAGTCCAATCAAATGGTGCATCTTTTATCAGAAGATTGCATAATGGTCTAGATATGGCACTAAAGTCCTTAGTGAATCTTCGATAGAATCCTGCATGTCCTAAAAAGGAACGAACTTATGTGACTATTTTCAAGGAAGACAAATGAGCAATTAATTCAACTTTAGCCTTATCAACTTCAATTCCTTTAGAAGATATCACATGATCTAACACGATTCATGAGGTAACCATGTAATGACATTTTTCTCAGTTTAATACAAATCCTTTTTCTTTGCATCTTTTAAGAACTTTATCCAAATTATCAAGACAATTTTCAAAAGAATTTTCAAACACTGTCAGGTCATCCATGAAAACCTCTAAATAATGCTCAATCACGTCACTAAAAATACTTAGCATGCATCTTTGAAAAGTTGTCGGAGCATTACAAAGGCCGAAAAGCATTCTTCTATATGCAAAAGTGCCAAATGGGCACATAAAAGTGGTCTTTTCTTGATCCTCTAATGCAATTGGTATTTGATTATACCCTAAATAACCATCAAGAAAACAATAGTAGGGATGTGTTGCTACTCTTTCCAAAATTTAATCAAGAAATGGTAAGAGGAAATGATATTTCCTAGTGGCTGCATTTAATTTTCTAAAATCAATACACATACGCCAACTGGATGAAACTCGCATAGGTTTTAATTCACCTTTTACTTTATCAACCACTGTTATTCCAAATTTCATAGACACAACTTGAGTAGGTCTTACCCATTGGCTATCGGAGATAGGGTAGATAATTCCAACATCAAGTAATTTAAGAACTTTAACTCTAACTACCTCTTTCATGTGTGATTTAATTTTCTTTGAGGTTGTTGTGATGTTTTAGCATTATCCTCTAAATGTATTCTATATGTACAAATTAATGGATTAATGCCTTTTATGTCCTTTAATGTCCATCCAATTGCACTTTTATGCCTTTTAAGTACTTCTATCAACATACCTTCTTGTTCTCCTATAAGGATTGATGAAATTACTACTAGAAAGCTTTATTCTTCTCCCAAAAATGTGTACTTCAACGCAGTAGGTAATGACTTTAGTTCCAGTGTGGGTACTTCTTTATGAGTATTATCATTCATGGGTTTTAGCTCTTCAAATCTTGGCTTCTATCCCTTGTATTCCATTACCTGTGTACAATCAAGCAAAGAGCATATTTAAGTTATATCATCGTCTACTTGCATACCTAAATCAAATGAATTAGTTAAACAAACTTCTAATGGGTCAGAAGAACTCCCTTTTAAAAGATGATCATCTACAATGACCTCAATCCCGTTAGCTTCCTCATTTTCATCATGGACATCATGTGGTTGCTTGCATATGTTGAAAACATTAAGGTCTAATGTCATGTTTCCAAATGTTAGCTTCATCACTCCATTTCTGCAATTTATCAAAGCATTAGATGTTGCTAAAAATGAGCGACCTAAAATAACAAGAATTGAATTAGAACTATTAACCATAGGTTCAGTTTCTAAGACAATAAAATCTATAGGATAAATGAATTTATCAACTTGTACTAACACATCTTCCACTATTCCTTTTAAAATTTTAATTGATCTATCAGCAAGTAGAAGAGTTACAGAAGTTAGTTTTAACTCACCCAGATTGAGTTGTTGATAAACTGAATATGGAAGCAAATTAACTCTAGCACCAAGATCAAGTAAAGCTTGTTCAATTTTATGTTCTCTGTAACACCCTCCCTAGGGTATCATATGTATGACTCCCGACTCATAATCTGAAAAGAAGTTCGCACAAAGTTTGAGTTATGAAAGATGGGTCTTAAAATTTCTTTCTTACTGAAACATAAACTTACTGAAATCCATAAGTATTACTGAAAATATATTTAAACTGATTAATATATAATATTGACACCAATTAATATTTAACAATTTAAAGAGAAATATAAAACTAACAGACTCTTTTTTTTTCTTTTTTAACAGTAGCAAACCCTATAACGGGTCCTACTTAATAGCACGGTATAACACTAACGGGAAAACTTAACATACTTATTCCTTCTTGTATCCATCTTGATGCATCAGACATCTGTTCTATGTCAAAATTGCACGCTATCAAATCTGGAATAGTCATTCTCTGATGTTGTCTCCGAACTCAGAATATCTACCTCTCGGTATGTCTAAGACAACTCATTCCTTCTACTGTTTAATTTTAACAATACAGACACAGCAAGACAACATAACAAAGAGGTGAGATCACCTACACCAATACCAACATGGCAGCACAGAGATAACACAAACAGCAATATCATATAGGGATATCATACCAGACTTCCAATAATATATTCAATATTAATCAACTATCATCATCCAATCATATATCAATCCAAGTATTCAAAATAGTTATCATAGCCAATATTCCTCAATTAATATATCATACAGATATAAATGTTCAAATTCATGCATGTGCACATAGACTCAGTTTTTCAAAAACAACTCCATGGAGGTTTTTATAATTTCGAGAAGAATGCTCTGGTTAATTGCCCAGCCTAAGCCCACAGACAATCTCCCAGTCGTTGAAAAGAATCGTGTTCTTGTTGGGTATCGTCAATGCGTTGCAACGGACTGCATCGTCAAGTGGCATATGGTCCAGCCTTAGCTCACAGACAGATATCCACTGGTCTACCGCCGCGCCTTGACGCCCCCAAGATCCATCGTAGACCTCACTATCACTTCTCATTCCCTCTTCAACCACAAGGGCCAAAATAGCTTATTAGCTATACTTTATACAATGCACGAATATATCAGTGCAAGTCCAACCACAAGGGCCAAAATAGCTTATTAGCTATACTTTATACAATGCACGAATATATCAGTGCAAGTCCAACTACAAGGGCCAAATCTTTTCAATTTCATTTGTTCAATTTAATCATATGCCTCAATGCATATTTTTTCAATGCATGTATAATGCACCAATACCAATCACAGGCATATCTTTCTAATACATATAAAATGCACCAAATACCAATCACAGGCAAAACTCGTCATTTTCTCATACAGTGCATGGACACTGGTTCAACAGTAATCATTATGTTATTATGTTTTTATAGTCATAAAACACTTTTGTCATGTTTTCACAATTGCGTAACATTTCTATTACGTTTTCACAATTCCAAAACATTTTAATTATATTTTCACAATACCGTAACACTTCTGTTACGTTTTCACAATACCACAACACTTCTGTTGCATTTTCAAAATACCATAACACTTTTGTTACGTTTTAAAATTCCAAAACATTTTTATTACATTTTCATAATATCGTAACATTACTATTACGTTTACAAAATTTCGTAACATTTTTGTTATGTTTTCAAAATGCTGCAACTCTTCTATTGCACTTTTAAACCACGTACTAATTTTTCAACATTTTTCTCAATCGCGTAAAAATATATGTTTCTCAAATCGCATAGTATTTTTCCACTGTTTCAAAATCGCGTAACTTAAAAATCATTCTTTTAAATCGCGTAAATCATTTTCCATCATTCTAAAAAATATTTAAAACACTTTCCAAATCTCATAGCAGTTTTCTATCATTTTCACAATCGCGTAAAAATATTCTATTGCTGTTAAATCACGTACTGATTTTTCAACAGCAGTTTAAATTATGTAAAATATTTCAACGTAATTCAAATCGCGTAGAAATATTTTAACGCATTTCAAATCGCATAGAAATATTTTACTGTATTTCAAATTATTTTTAAGATACGTAAAATATTTTTCAACACTTTACAATCACGTAAAATATTTCTCAATATTCCAAACATTATTTTGGACTTAAATAAATTAATATCATTTTCAACACATTTTTCAAATTGCGTAACTTAAAAATCACGTTTCTAAGTTATGTAAAACATTTTTCAACACAATTTCATTATAGAAAATATTTCTTAACTTTCAAAAATTCCTTTTAACTTTTCTCAAAATAATATGACTTTGTATTTCATTTTTCACATTTTTTTACTCAAGAAAATCTTTTTGCACATTTCTTTGCTCAAGAAATCCTTTTCCAAAATATAATCCACAAAAATCACTTTTCCATTGATATAAATCAACGTTTCAAAACTTAACATTTTCTAACATATTTCAAAACTCAAAAATCATTTATACGTTAGTAAATTTTCAAAACACCATTATATTCTTCATTTTTCCCAAATCATTTCTAAACACAACCTTCTTCAAAATAAATTGAAGTTCGAAAACATTTTCGTTTACAAAAACTTGATTTTCTCAAGTGATAAACGCTCTAATTCCCTTTCCAAATTCTTGTGCAAAAATCATTTTGTTATAAAATCAAGGTATCTGCAAGTCTTCAAAAATCGTGAATGTGTTCATTGAAAACTGTCAAATCTTTCGAGTGACAAAATACTTTGTTTTGTAAAATATCACTTTGTTCCATAAAAATCAAGGCATTACAAGCCTTCAAAAACGTGGACATGACTATTGAAGCCATCAAATATTTTTTCTTCTAAATTGATATGGTTTTACTCAAACAAAATCATTAAAATTTTGCTTTCAAAACCGTAAGACTGATGGTCATAAAAACCAAACCCATTTGTTCAGATTCATTTTCACTTTCTTTGCAAATCCTTAAAATCAACATTGTCCGTTTCATTTAAAACTCATGTTTAGAAAAACACTTAGGATCTTTTTACACAAAATAAATCAATAAAAATCCTTCCAAAAACTATGTTCCTGTACTCTTTGAAAACAAACCCTTTGTTTATTTTCCATGCTTTTCTAATCAATCCAATTTTATTCTTCCATGAAAATATTAATTTGTAAACACCTATGTTGAGGTGTCTTGGCCGAAATTCTCAATGTTCTAGGGACCCAAAAATTAATTTTCCTTGTTCTTGAAAATTTTCAACATAAACCCAAATCATGAGTGTCAAAACCGTGACCACTCTTCCTTGGCCATTGGAGCCAAAAATTTATTTTCTTTCCATATTCACATCATGGCATACATATACATATTCCATCATAAATTCCACAAGCATGCCATATACTTATTATGCATATTATAAGCATACCATCAAAGCCATAAAATCATGCAAAGCATATCAAGCATAGGCAAATAATCAAAGCACATAAACACCCACAAATAAATTACATGACCATGGATATGAATCATCACATGGATTCACCATCCATCAAGTATAAGACCATCTCTCACCACCATACTTGGTTGGTGAGATGGATCTCCCTCTTACCTCTTGAAGATCCTCAAAAGCTCTTTGTTTTGCTTCTTTTTCAAGTCCTTCACCACCAAGGGCTTCTCAAATACAAAACAAAATACATAGAAATTAGTATACTAAGCTTGATTAAGAGGAACCATGGATCAAACATGGTTCAGATCATGAAAAAGAAGAGAAGAAATGAAGTTTCCTTACACTTCACCTCAAAAACCTTAGAACTTTGCTCTTGAAGAAAGTCCTTGAAAATGAATGATTTAGAGAAAGTCTCCAGCATGAAAGTTATTTAGAATATCATGTAGATTCAAGATCTATGGTTGGATGAAATTAAAAGAGATTGGAGAGTGGTTTTAAGTGTCTTGGCTGAATGGTGTGTTTAGGAGAAGAGAATGGAGTTTTTGTGTTTTGTTTTGGAGAAGATCATGAATAGAAAGGCAATTATGATACAAATGATAGAAAACAACAATTTTGGTCTTTTTTGGAGTGTATGGCCGTAGCTTCACTTGGAGAGAAAGAAGAGAATATTTTTGCTAAGTTATTTTGTATGCAACTTGCAATAATGGGAAAAGGTGATAGATTATTGTCTTCATCTTTTTCTTTGGCCTAAAAAGCCTACTCAAAATTGTCCCCCCTTTCTTTTGCATCTCTAAAACCGTCCCCCTCCTCCAAGTAGTCTTCTAAGGATGCAAACAAAACAATAAAGGAACATAATTGACTAAAGCAAAGCATAATTGACTAAAGCAATTAATAATACATTGAAACTTTTCCTTTAGCTTCACAAGAAGCATAAAACCGTCCCTCCTCTCATTATGCATTCAATAATGTTGTCATCATTATTAGCCACCATCTAGAGCATTTTAGACCATTGATTAATTCAATGGTTAGGATTTTAGGTAGACTTTTGATTTAGAAGACTTAATCTAGGCCATTGGATCTTTCACCTTGAAATTCTAGCCATTAGATGCATCTCCAAAAATGACGGGTCAAGATTACTCCTTCTACTTTTAATCCAAGGGTTAGAATTAGTCAAAGTCATTTTTGATGACTAAATCTCCACCATTAATTAAATCCAAATCCAATGGTCATAATTGATCCATCTCCACCGTTGATTAAATCCAAATCCAACGGTTACAAATGGTCATAACCACTTTATATGACCAATTCTTCACCGTTGATTAAATCGACGGTTGATATCAAAGTCTTCCTTATTAAGCTTGTTTAGATTAAATCTCCACCATTGATTAAATTAATGGTGGATATCCAAACCACCAATATTGACTTAAGCAGTATAATATTTATTTTTATATGCTAAAACCCTACAAAATTATATTTATTGTACTTTTTTATCGTCCGATAAATTAAATACACTACAAAACACAGTACAAGAAATTTTCTAAAACTGTTTCCGAATTCAGGTTTAGTAAGATCCCCTGTCTCTGTCTAAATAGTACAAATTTTTTTATGCGTAGAAAAATTTTTCACTTTGCGAGACCTACCTGGGCCCACGAATGGCCACCTGGGCCCACATACACCCCTTGGGCCTACAAATAGTAAAAAAATTCATAATCCTCCACAAAAATCACAAATATTAGAAAACACACAAATATCAAATCAGATTACGTAAAATAATTAAGACTTTTCAATAATAATTAAATTACATAAAAAAATTTCGGCCCGAAAATTATTATTTTCTTGACACGGAGTAAATCACTCAAAACGATCAAATACGCTGAAGGAATAATCAAAATAATTTTACAATATCTAGAAATTACTAAACAGTAAAATTTTGTTAACTGCCAAAATTACTGTTTAAGAGATACGAAATAATTTTAGGATGTTACATTCTCCAATAATGCATGAAATCGTAGGACAACCAGAGTCTTTATATTTCAAAACATTATTACTTTGAATAATGGAACTTACCTGTTTAGTAAAAAAGGTATTCTTTTTCACATTTAATTTTCTTTTAATAGTACATAAGTCCTTCAAAAATTTGGCATAAGAAAGAACTTGTTTGATAGCATCTAACAACGGAATATTGACCTTCACTTGTGTAAAAATTTCAAAAATTTCAGTGTGGTGGTTCAATTTCCTTGAATTGCTTAATGTTTGAGGAAATAGGGGTGGAGGTGACTGTGATTGACTATATAACAATGAAGATTAACTTTGATGATCACAAACATAAAGATGATGAGAAGACCAAGTCCAAGCTCTTCAAGTATAGCCTTAGGACTTAGAGTCTTTTGTATAGAAGTCTCTTTGGATATCTCATTGTTTTTGAAAAGCTAAACATGTTTTTCAAATAATTTCAAGATTGCTTTAAAAGTAATCAAAATATTTTTTGAAAACATCCTGGCAAGATTAACTATTTTTGACAAGTTTCACAAATGGCTTAATCTGATTTTTAAACAGGTTTATTCGAATAAATCTACCTTTATTCGAATAACTCAATTCAGACAATATGCCCTCTTTCAAGGATTATTCGACTAACTTAAGAGTTATTCAAATAACAGCTTTTAAAATCAATTATCTCTTCTGTTTTTGTAAAATGTCATTCGAATAGATTCCATGCTATTCGAATATAATGGTCTTCTAGGATTTGGATTTTTAATTGATCTATTTGAATAACCCAATGGTTATTCAAATAAGACTTGTTTTTCAGAAATCCTTTTAAACAGAGTTATTCGAATAACCAATGTCAGAATTGGTTTTCACATGGTATTTCAAGATGAGTTATTCAAATAACTCATAAGCTATTCGAATAAACTCGTGACCCTTTGTTTTTTGAAAATATGAACATTCTCATATTAATTATGTTAATTAATAATTTCATTGGTTATTTTATTTGAGAACTCTATAAATAGAGGCCTTGGGTCACCTTTGTAAGTTGCCTAACAATCTGATTTAATCCTTGCTTGCTTTAACATGTGATTTATAATTTTTTACTATTTCCTGTGCTCTTTTCACAAAAAACTTGAGATATTCTTATAGAGCTTTCTTAGTACTTCAAGTTGTATTATTTGCTCATTGTGAGAGTTTTTCTTCATCTGTTTTCTGCTTGAAATTTAAGAGGGTGAGGTATTCCTCTAAGGTATTATAACGAGGATGAGGTATCCCTCAAAGGTATTGTAATGAGGGTGAGGTATCTCTTAAAGATTTGTGTAAGGGTGAGGTATCCTTGAAAGTTTGAGGCTTTAGTACAAGGGTAGAGTTTCCCTGTATGTGAAAAGTGCTCTTATTTGTAATGGTTGCAAGAACCTGTTTTAAGCTTGTATTGATAGTGAAAAATCTCGAATTGTGTTTCGAGCATTGGACGTAGGTCACAAGTGATTTAGTGGCTAAACCAGGAAAAATATCATGCCTACTCTTCTCTTTTTTACCTCTTTCCTTTCTGCAATTTATCCATTATTGCTTTTTTGTTAATTTGCTATGCTTAAAGCTTTCAATTATTTTCTTTATTTTTTATATCCTTTTTATTTTTTAGCTTCGATGAAATTTGTTTTATAAGTATTTGTGAAAAGTTTTAATACTCAATTCACCCCCCTTTTGAGTACTAGAGCCACTTGATAACAAGTGGTATCATAGCTAGACTCTTGTTCAAAGAGCTTAGCAGCTTCAAGAGAACATGACTTCTTCAAATGGTTTTTTAGAGGGATCTTCCATAAACCGACCACCCTTTTTCATCGAAGCTATTGATATAGATGTGTGGGATGCTGTCGAAAACGGTGCATTTATACCTACACAAGTGATCGATGGTGTAAAAACCGAGACATGTAACACCTTCTGTAAGGCATCACATTTCCGACTACAAGCTTATAATCTGGCAATCAGTTCATAAAAGGTTTGAGTTATAAAACATGGGTTTTAAAATTTCTTTTCATGGAAACATAAATTTACTGAAATTTAAAGGTAATACTGAAAAATAGTTTTAAACTAATTAATATACATTACTGACACCACATAATTTTTAATAATTATTCAAGAAATATAAAAACTTACAGATTAAATTTTAAACAGTAGCAAACTCCATAACGGGTCCTACTTAATATCATGGTAAAACACTAATGAGAAAACTCAACATACTTATTTTGTCTTGTATCCATCTTGATGCATCATGTATCTGATCCTCCTAAAATCTGTACACTAACCAGTCCAGAATGGTCACTCCCTGAGGTTGTCACCAAACTCAGAATATCTACCTCTCGCCACGTCTAAGAAACTCGTTCCATCTATTATATAATTTTTAACAATACAAGCACAACAAAACAATATAACAAAGAGGTGAGATCACCTACGCTAATAACATGGTAGCATAGAGATAACACAAACAGCACACCACACAGATATATCATACCATAATTACAATTATGCCATCATCATAATGTATAAAATAATAATAATTACAATAATGCCATCAACATTATTTATGATCATCATCATCCAACATTCCGCAATTATTATATCACACAGATATAAATATTCAATATTTATGATAATGCCCTCAATTATTATCCAAGTATTCAACAGTTCAATTATCATATCCAATACTCAATAATGATGCATATGTTATGCATGTAGACTCAATGTACTACTCCATGGAGGTTTTCACAATTTTGAGAAGAATGCTCTGGTTAATTGCCCAACCTTAGCCCAACAGACAATCTCCAGTTTTCAAAAAGAATCGTGTTATTGTCGGGTATCATCAATGCATTGCAACGGACTGCATCGCCAAGTGGCACATGGTCATTTTGCCAATTAACATCCACTGGTCGATTGCCGCACCTTGACGCCCCCAAGATCCATCATTGACCTCACTTTTCAATTCTCATTCCCTCTTCAACCACAAGGGTCACAATAGCATCAGCTATTAATTTTTGTTCAATGCACGAATATCTCAATGCAATTTTGTTCAAATTCATCATATGCCTCAATGCATATTTTTCAAATGCAGGTATAATGCACCAAATGCCAATCATAGGCAAAATTCATCATTTTCTCATACAGTGTCTATACACTGGTTCAACAGTAATCATACTGTATATTCAATAGTGAAATCATATTATTGCATTTTCATAGTCGCGAAATACTTTTGTCACATTTTCACAATCGCACAACATTTTTGTTACGTTTTTCTAATTTTGCAACGTTTCTGTTGCGTTTTCAAATTGAGTAGTGATTTTCCATTATTTCTCAATCACGTAAAAATATTCCATCATTTTCAACCACGTAGTGATTTTTCAACGTTTTCTCAATTACGTAAAAATATTCCACCATTTTTAAACCGCGTAGCGATTTTTCAACAATATCTCAAACGTGTAAAAATATTTAAACGCTTTCCAAATTGCATAGAAATATTTCAACATTTTTCAAATCGTGTAGCTTAAAAATCATATTTTTAAATTATGTAAATCATTTTTTTTACCATTTTTAAATGTCGTAAAATATTTCTTAACCTTCAAAATCTCAATTCAACTTTTCTCAAAATAATATGACTTCTCACATTATTTTTCACATTTTCTTACTCAAGAAAATCCTTTTCGCAATTTATTTCATAAATTCACCATTTCATTGAATTAAATCAATGTTTCTAATTTAAAATTTACTAACGTTCTCCAAAACCCAAAGGATGAGTTACACGTTAGAAAATCCCAATCACCAACGTATTCCTTATAATTCCAAATCAATTCTAAAAATCAATCCTCTTTAAAATAAATTCAGGTTAAACACTTTCAACCTCTCTTTTCCTTTTATAACCAAAATTTTCTATTTATCAAGTGATAAAACACTGTGATTCCATTTCCAAAATCCTTGTACTAAATTATATTTCCACTTTGAAAATCACTTTGTTTCATAAAACTAAAGCATTTACAAACCTTCAAAATCGTGGTACTTGGCCATTGAAACCATCAAATATTTTTCCTTCTAAATCAATTAAGTATCATTCTTGTTTTTACACAAAAAAAATCATATTCCTTCAAAAACCGTGAATACTTGGTCTTTGAAATTAAATCATTTGTTCATTTTCAAGTCTACTTTCTTTGCAAATCCTTAAAATCGTCAACGTATTACTCAAAATTAGTAAAATACTTAGAATTTCTTACTCCCAAAATTAGTTTAAGGCCGTGATGCCTCTATGGTTCTTTGGAACCAAAAATTATTTTCCTTTCCATCATCACATCATGACATACATATACATATTCATCATATATATCACAAGCATACCATAATAAATCACTAAAGAATCATACTAAGCATGTAAGCACAAATAAATCATGCAAAGCACATAAACACATAAACACCCACAAATAATTACATAACCATGGATATGAATCCTCACATGGATTCACTATCTATCAAATACCAAACCATCTCTCACCACCATACTTGGTTGGTGAGATGGATCTCCCTCTTACCTCTTGAAGATCCTCAAAAGCTCCTTGTTTTGCTTCTTTTTCCAAGTCCTTCACCACCAAAAGCTTCTCAAATACAAAACAAAACACAAGTTTATTAGCTTATTAAGCTTGAACAAGGTGAACCATGGATCAAACATGGCTTAGAACATGAAAATAAGACAAGTAGTGAAGTTTTCCTTACACTTCACCATAAAAACCTATAACTTTGCTCTTGAAGAAAGTTCTTGAAAATGAATGATTTAGAGAAAGTCTCCAACATGAAAGTTGCTTAGAATAAGGTAAGGATTCAAGAAATAAGGTTGTATGAAATTAAAGAGTGATGGAGGGTAGAGTTAGGGGTCTTGGCCGAAACTTGCTTGGAGAAGAGAAATGGAGAGAAAGTTTGATAACTTAGCTTCTTGAAAATGAATCAATAATGACCAATATGAGAAATAATTGGTGTCTTGAAACTTGGCTAAGCTATTAAGCCACCAAAACCGTCCCCCCGTTTCTTGCACTCTCCTTGAGTGACCAATCTCATTAGCCATTATTTGAAGCATTCCTAACCATTGATTAGTTCAATGGTTAGGATTTCAATGGTTAGGATTAAGGTAGATTCTAGGTATAGCCTTTAGATTAGAAGACTTAATCTAGGCCATTGGATCTTTCTCCTTGAAATTCTAGCCATTAGATGTATCTCCAAAATGAATGGTCAAGATCACTCCTTCAAACTTTACATCCAATGGTCATAAATGGTCTTGGCCACTTTATAAGACTAAATCTCCACCCTTGATTAAATCAAGATCAAGTCTCCACCGTTGATTAAATCAATGGTGGATATCCAAACCACCAATGTTGACTAAGTAGTATAATATTTATTTATTTTTATCTACTATAACCCTACAAATAATATTTTTATTGTATTTTTATCGCCTGATAATTAAATACAGTACAAAACACAGTAAAAAGAAAATTTTAAAAACTGTTTCCGGATTCAGGTTTAGTAAGATCCTCCATCTCGTCTCAACAGTACAAAATTTTCTGGCTCTGAAAAAATTTTCACCTTTCCGGACCCACCTGGATCCACGTACAACCCCCTTGGGCCCACAAACAGTCCAAAAATAATCAGAGAAATATAAAAATTTCATAGTCATCCACAAAATCATAAAAATTATAAAACTTATGAAAATCAAGTCGGATTAGTAAAAATCATTAAGGATTTTCAAAAAGAAATAAAATACGAAGGCTCGTATATAGCCCCAAAATAATATTAAAATAATAAAAAAACGTAAAAACTCTCAAAAATTCTTAAAAATCACAAAAATTATAAAATTCACAGAAGTCGAGTCGGATTACTCTAAATAATTAAGAATCGCCCAAAATAAATAAAATACGAATTTTAAGGGTGTTACAATACTCTCCCTCTAAAAAGAATTTCGTCCTCGAAATTCATAGTAGCTTTCGAACCAAAATGGATACTGCTCTTTCATCTTATCTTCCAGTCCTCACATTGTATCTTCGCTTACGTCATTCCCTTTGACCAACGAAAACTCTTTGCCTCACGTTCAACTTCTCCTGATCAAACGGATACCTTAGATTTTTGTGATCGATTAAGACGTTGAATGTTACTCCATAAAAAAAATGTCTCCATATTTCTAATACAAACTCAACAGCTACTAACCCCCGTTCACGGGTAGAATAGCTTTTCTCAGGTAACTTCAATTTTCTTGAAACATGTGCTACAACTCTTCTATTCTACATAAGCACACATCTTAAACTCCGATGTAACGCATCACAGTACGCCTCCAATGATTCACTGGAATTAGACAGAACTAATACCAGAGAAGTAATCAAACACATTTTCAACTCCTGAAAATTCTCCTTGTATGCATCAGTTAATACCAATATTTAATTCTTTCTGGTAAGCTAGGTGATAAGTCCTACA
Source organism: Ormosia emarginata (assembly GCA_029884605.1). Taxonomy (NCBI): domain Eukaryota; kingdom Viridiplantae; phylum Streptophyta; class Magnoliopsida; order Fabales; family Fabaceae; genus Ormosia; species Ormosia emarginata. The sequence continues at coordinate 24,942,743 of JAQQTP010000074.1, read as the reverse complement.
ATCTTGGAAAATTTCTCAATAAATTTTCTACAGATTTTTGTTACTGTTCTTGACTTTTCCCACTGAAAAACTGTTTCAACCTTTGAAGAATCCACCACAATCCCTTCCTTAGAATCACGTGACCCAAAAATTGAACTTCATCCATCCAAAATTCACATCTTGACAACTTAGCATATAACTGCTTCTCCTTTAAAATTTGGAAAATCACACTGAGATGTTCAATATATTCCTCATGATTTTGAGAATAGATCAAAATGTCGTTAACAAAGATAATGACAATTTTGTCTAGATAAGGACGAAAAAGTCTACTCGTATAATTTATAAATATTACAAGAGCATCCGTCACTCCGCACAACATCACTTAAAATTTTCTTGTCCTCGTATCACTTCATTTTCCTGCTTTTGCTCTTAACAGGAAGTGTCTCACACATTGCATCCTCTTTCAACAACACTGTATTAAATACTATGACATGAATTTGAATAGTGTAACATCCCGAAAAATATCTGTTTAATTATAAATCATCATTTTATAATATTCATGATTTTTAAGAATTTTTTTGGAATTTTTCGAAAATGATGAATATTTTAATATATTCCTCGTTTTATGTGCACACTGAGCTGAGAATTGCTGAGGTCAGTGTAACGCTCTGGAAATTACTTATTTTACCACAAATAGTCATTTTTTAATATTTGTGATTTATGTGAATTCTTTCAGAATTTTTCGGAAACGACGAATATTTTAATATATTTCTCGTTTTGCGTAAAACTTGAGCAGAGTCGGGAAAACGACTGTAACGCTTCAAAAATTGGAAAATTATATGACGACTAGTCGTTTTATAATAATTGCAATTTTTGAGAATTTTTTGGGATTTTTCTGGAAACGTCAAATATTTTAATATATTTTTTGTTTTGCGTGCACACTGAGCAGAACCGGAGAAACGCGATGTTTGCTCCGAGAACCTTGAACTATGGACATGTCGACTGGGGATCTTACTAAACCCGAGACTGGACATAGTTTACGAGGTTTCACGATTTTCGAGAAATTATAACAGATAAAACAAAACAACACTGCGAAAAATTTATCTGTCAGATTAATTAAATACCGACTTCTGTTAACCGTAACTATTATCCATTGGATAATAGCATGTAATAAAAATCTTATCACATTATCCAAATGCAATCTACTTTTTGTCTAATCAATTCACTTTAATTCAAATTTAATGTTAAATAATCAAAGCTTCTTTGGGAAGCTTTGACCAAATAATGACCAAATGACCCTTAGCTTCCAAGAGAAGCCAAAAACTCTCTCTCCCTTCTCTCTCTATGCACGGCAGCAGCAGCCCCAATTGGGAGGGAAATTAGCTTGCTTTCATTAATTCATTTTACCACACAAAATTCATTTTTTACCTAAAACACTTTCTCTTCCTACATTTCTTCTTCTTCCTTCCTTTGGTTTTCTCCTCCTTCTCTCTAGAACACCTCCACGGCAACCCCCTCTCCCTCACCTCAACCTTCACAAAAATTTCTTCCAACCATATTTCCTTAATCCTCTCCCTCTCCTAAACACCTTTCTTGCTTGGAGCTTTTTGAGAATCCACCATCTTCACCACTTTCTTCAAGCTTCAAGTTTTGAGTTTTTGGGTAAGCTTCAAGACTCTTCTTCCCATCTCTTCATTTTCGGTTTCAAGAGTCTTCTAATGGCCATTTACATTCCATTTTTCATGTCCATATGCTGTAACACCCACCGTAGGATGTCACATTTATGTTACTTTAATTACCCAAATACCCTCAAAAGTCATAAAGTGTGATATTGTGATAAAAATATGAGTTGTAAATTTTTTTTTTAACAATAACAATAAAATAAACTTAGCGGAAAATAAAACTATGATACAACAATCTCACACATAAATTACATCATATACATATTTCACACGTGCTGTCAGGTTTATTTATTACAAACCATTTATTGAAACAATAAACACACTTAAATAATTACGACATAACTTATATTAGAGTTCACACTCGCCCAAGCTTAACTAAGCGAAGACCCTCGAGACGGGTCCTCCTCGGTTCCTCGGCGGTAGGAATCCATTGTGACGATTAGCCCTACGGGCGTGTGTCCGGCCGATGACACTATGCGATTTCCGTTGGGACATAATTTCTAGTGTCCCAATGTCGCCCGATATGCAACGGAAATTCAACATGAACAAAGATCGTCACACGTAAAAACGGATCCCCACGATATAGCCTACTAATACTAACGATCGGTACCCCTCATAAATAAGTCCTCGCTCATCCGGACTTGTCCTCCACTCTCTAGCTCCTCCATGAAACCGTAAACGTACATATCCGAAGAAACTAGCTCCGATGACATGTTGTCAGAACTCTGCGGTTCCTGATGTGAGAAGTAATTCCTTTTCTCCTTCTAGTACCGTATCTTTCTCAACGTCTTCACCCAATATAAATACAATAAACAGATATACATACAAAGAGGTGAGATCACCTACACCAATACCAAAGATGATAGCACGGAGATAATACGACAAAGATATTATGCAAAAATATCATATCATGATCACAATTATGGCATCATCATAGTGTAAAAATAATTACCATCATGCCATCATCACTGTTCAAACCACAATTAATTACAAGAATACTACCACATATGTATATGTTAAATTCATGCATGTGAACATAGACTCAATGTCCTACTCCATGGAGCTAATACTCAAGTCGGAGAAATTGATCGAAAAGATCTCACGCCAGTATCTCGTGCCTCGCACCAAGTGCTATAATTATATCTTGCACATCTAGCACATACACGACGCCTTTGTCGATCTCGATTAAGAATAGTGTCTCGGTCCGGATCATCGGTGTGTTGCATCGGTCTAACTCACGGTGCGTAAGAGCTACCAACGCCCATTGCGAGCAACCCGCACCCCGATGCCCCCAAGGTCAACCAGTGACCTACACTACGCATATCGCACCCACTCAAGAGGTGTATGTTTCTCCTAGGCAATTAGCCATATTCAGTCCGTTGGACCATTTTCAATGCATGTGTAATGCACCAATTACCAACCAAAGGTAAATCACATAATTTCTCATTCCAGATTCGACATCTTTGTTTTTCGTTCGTAAATGGATTAATGCCAATTACTGTGCAAACTTCTCAATTTCTTGTACAAGATTCATATACTACTTTTAACTCGTATGATTTATCGTATAATTAATGGCTTAAATCACATTACTTGTGTTTTTCTCATTCGCAAAATATTTTTGTTACGTTTTACGTACATGCAATGATTTGTAACATTTTCTCGTTATGTTTAAAAATCGCAAAACTATTTTCTCGTATTCTAAATTGCGTAAAAATGATCTTTTATTTTTAAAATGTATAGCAATGTTTCCACAATATTTAGATCGTGTAAAATATTTAAACGCTACAAAATCGCGTAGGAATAGTTTAACGTTTTTTTTTAAATCGCGTAACTTAAAAATTACGTTTTTGAGTTACGTAAATCGCTTTTTCACCATTTTCACCCTTCACAAAATATTTCTTAACTTTAAAAATATTATTTTGAACATTTCCCATAAAAATATAATTTCTTACGTTATTCTCTTTCTATTCTAAATCAAAAATCCCTTCCGTACTATATTTTCTAAAAATCACTTTTTATTGATTTAATCTTACCAAATCATATTTAATTGATTTAATTACTATTTAAATTTCCTAACATTTTTCAAAACCCAATACTTAAATTCTACGTTAGAAATTTTAAGTTACAACGTTTCCTTTTATATTTCTAAATCATTTCTAAAAAATTAATTCTTCTTAAGATAATTTAAAGTTCAACACTTAAATTCCTTTCCAAAATCCTTATTTGAAAATTCTTATATTTTGTTGCATCAAAACATTTTTTTTTTCTAAATTATCAAAACCTTATAGATGGTCATTGGAACCATGAAATATTTTTCTTCTAACTTAAACAAATTTCATTCTTGTTTCTACACAAAATAAATTCATGAAAATACTACTTAAAAACCGTGTACACTCATTTTAGAAAACAAACCCTCTTGTTTATTTTCTTTACTTCTCTAATCTTTCAATTTTACCATTTATGAAAATATCATTTTTGTGAACACTAATTTAATTGGTGTCTTGGCTGAAATTTATTTAGTTCAAGGACTAAAAATCAACTTCATTGTTCTTGAAAAATTTCAATAAAAACCCTAAACTTGGAAGCTCAAAACCGTGACCTCCTCCATGGCCTTTGGAGCCAAAATTTTGTTTATTTCAACATATATCATCATGCTTCCATCATAATATATTCAACATATATCATCATGCAAATTTTAAGCATACCATCTAAACAAATAAAAATTATACTAAGCATGCATACACAAGTAAATCATGCAAAGCATATCAAACATATCAAGCATAGGCAAAAATAATTTAAAACACATAACACACACACAAATTATTACATGACCATGGATAGGAATCCTCACATGGATTCACCATCCATCAAATATAAAACCTTCCCTCACCACCATGCTTGGTTGGTGAGATGAATCTCCCTCTTACCTCTTGAAGAACCACCAAAGAGCTTGTTGCTTTGTCTTTGGAGCAAGATCTCCACCAATACAAGTTCTTAAACATGAAACAAATACAAGAAAATTAGTATATCAAGCTTGAACAAGAAGAACCATGGATCAAACATGGTTTAGAACATGAAAAAGAAAAGAATAAATGAAGTTTTCTTACACTTCACCAACAAAAGCTCTAGAACTTGATCTTGGTAAAAGTCCTTCAAAATGGAAGAATTAGAACTTGGTGTGAACTACAAAGGTTCTTAGAATGATCTATGAAAGGATTCAAGAAACTAGGTTGTATGCAATTAAAAAGTGATGGAAGAGGTGCTTGGAGTGCTTGGCCGAATGGTATGTTTTTAGGAGAGAAATGGAGTTTTTCTTGGTTTGGTTTCTTTGAAGTTGAAATGATAAAGTGAAGAGGTGATAAATGAAATATGGAGTGGTCTTCAAATTGGCATTGCCGTAGCATTGCCTTAGAGAAACACAAAGTGGAATTTGAAGAAAACATAGCATTTATGATCAATAGTATTTTGTCTTAACACTTGGCAATTTTCCTTAACCTTTTCTATCCTTTTTCTTTGGCCTAAAAAGCCTATTCTATCTTGGTCATCCCTTCATCCTTGCTCTCCAAACCGTCCCCCCCCCTCTTCATGCATGCAAAATATGACAAATTAATATCCATTTTTGTTTTTAGTCATTTTAGTTATTAATTTAAAGCATTATAGGTAAAATAGGTATTAATTAAAAGTAGTCTAGGTAGAAGACTTCTTATGGACTATTGGATCACTTCACTTTAAACCACATCCCTTAGATGTGTCTCCAAAAATGAAGGGTCAAGATTACACCTTCAAACTTTACATCCAAGGGTCCAAAATGGTTGTAATCATTTTTGATGACTAAATCTCCACCATTGATCTAAATCCAAATCCAATGGTCATTAATGATCCATTTTCCACCATTGATTAAATTTACATCCAAGGGTTGATAATGGTCATATCCATTTAGAAGATTAAATCCCTACCCTTGATTTAATTTCAATCCAACGGTTATAATTGATCCTATTTACTTTTAAGATCAAATCTCCACCGTTAATTAAATCAAGATCTCTAACTCAATCTGAATTAATAGTGGATATCCAAACTACTAATGTTATCTTAATAATATTTTAATAATATAGAATTTTATTTTTATCCATTATAACCTCACAAAAGTATAATTACCGTATTTTTATCGTCGATAATTAAATACAAGACAAAATACATAAAGGAAATTTTCTAAAATCAAGTTTCCTGATTCGGTTTAGTAAGATCCCCCGTCTCCGTCTAAACAGTACAAATTTTTCTACACGTAGAAAATTTTTTCATTTTATGGGGACCCACCTGGGCCCATCGTATGGCCACCGGGCCCACATATACCTCGTGGGGCCCACAAACAAGAAAAATTCCAAAATCACACATAAAATCATAAAAATTACAAAACTCACAAATATCAAATCAGATTACGTAAATTAATTAAGACTAAACAAGAAAAATTAATTTACGTAGATTTTTCCTACCAAAATTATTATTTTCTTGACACGGAGCAAATTACTCAAAACGATCAAATATGCGTACAATATTCAAAATAGCTTTACAAGACACAAAATCACTAAACAAGAGAATTTTCACAAGATTATTGTTTAATACATAGGAAGTTTGGGGTGTTACATATGCTATTCTAATCAAGTCAAAATTTTTAGGGTTTTTGGAGGTGCAATCCGAAATTTCAAGGAGATTTCTTGGAGTTTCTATTGATTTCTTCACTTGGGTAAGAGGAAGACACTCCTCCTCAACCTCTATTAGCATCTAGGAACCTTGGTTGTGTTATTTGTGGAAAAACTCTAATGAGGGTTATTCTTTGATTTTGTAATTTAGTATGTTTGTGTGTTGATTTTACTTTGTTTATGTTATTGGAGTGATTGGTTGTGTATAAATATATATTGGATTGGATTATATGATTGAAAATGGAAGAAAAATGATTGAGAACCCCCCTTGGGTGGCCATGGCTTTGAGGGTTAAGAATGAGGTAAAATGTGGACAAGTTGTAACAAGCATGAGACTTAAATTAATCAAGTGATAAAATGGAATTTAATGGAAGGAAAATTTGAGATTGAAACCTATAGGGTGGCCACGGTTTTGAGCCCAAAATTAGGGTTAATGGTGAATCAATGCAACAAGTAAAGGATTAAGTGAATTAAGAGTGTAACCTATAATGTGATAAATTGAAAAGATTTGGGAATTGAATTCTTAGAGAGGCCACGACCTCTAAGGCCTTTTTAGGTGTAATTATGTAACTTTGGTAATTTGGAAGCATAAGTAATTATGTAATAAAAACCTATGTGATGGGGTAGATAATTAATAAATTGGAAGAACTTAATATAATCAAAGATTATATAAATTTTAAAGGACTAAGAGTGAGATTGTCATAAGACTTAAGGTAATTATAAGTGAGTGAAGAACAAGAGAGTGTGAGGACTAAGAACTTGAATAATTTACAAATTGTGTGAAATTAAATTACCTTGGAAGATTAAATTAATTGTAAGAATTGGATTGGACATGAACCTTGAAAGGGTAAACAAATTCTAAGTTAGGATTCATAATGAACCTAAGAATGTACCAATTGATTTGATCTTTATATTATGACATTATGGGTCTATATGAGTGACCATTTACGTGTTGATGCTTATCTTGGCCAATTGTGGCATATTATGGGATTGTATAAAATTGTGAATCATACGTGTCATGCATAGAGTCTTATGCATTGTGAAGGTCCTGTGGACTGTTGTAAGGCCAAGTTACCTAGGAGATTGAACACACCTTAGTGTGGGTGCGAGTAGACTAGTGTAGGTCATGTTTGACCTTAGGGGCATTGGGGTGCGGGTCCTTCACAATGGGCAGTTGGTAGCTCTTCTGTCTGTGGGGCAAACCGATGCAAACGCACCGACGATCCGGACCGAGACACTGTCCTATATCGTGATCGAGCGTGGACTGTCTGTACAATGCCTGGACGTGCACGTGGAAATTATTGATTATAGCACTTTAGCCGCGGCAGCCGAGTTACAGACACGTCTCCTGATCTTTCTCTCTGACATGTTTGAGTCTAGCGCCATGGAGTAGGAATTGGGAAAGCATGCATGTGCATCATGACATACTTTACTATTAGTAATTACTGCCCTATGTGAACTTGAACTGTTTGTACCATTATAGTAATGAATGTCTGCCTGGAACTGTTTATCTGCTTACTGTTGGATTTACTGCTTATTACTTGCATTTGTTACTTCTGAATTGCTATCTGGGCGCGTTGCGTCATTTTGTTTCTAGCTACTATAATTGGTAATGACGGTAGGATGTCTTACCTCTTTTTTTGTATTTCTATTACTTGCTGCCTGTGCGTATACTGTATTGATCGAAGACGATGGCAAGGAGGCAGAAGATCCTGAATTTCCTAGCTTCTGGCCCGAACAAGACTAGCATCTACTGAGGCGATGGCGGCACGTATGCACGGATTTCTAGGTGATGTGCGTCTGACCTTCCTCGGAGGGCCAGAGTGCTGGCATATTAACTTGAACTCTGATCGCTGCGTCTATCTGGGAGATGTGTCGATTGCCCTAGCCTGGAGACGTCATAAGGCGCCGATCCTCACCTGCCATGTCAGCCTGCGGCTGGAGTTTTACCTACCCTTCCGAGAGATGTGGGGTGATTGTTACTACACCCCTTGGGAGGACTCTTTTGATTCTACTGCTCGGGCTTCTGCCCATGGTTCCGTGGTTCCCATGGAGGTTTCCTCTGAAGAGGAGGATCCTGCTAAGGACCCGAACACGGTCCCTCCTCCTTTGAGGGACTAATTTTACTGGTAGCATCTAATGGCTACCAGTATTTTATTTTGGGGGCCTGATGTATTATTTTTGGTGGGTTATATATTCTGATATCTCTGGGGTATATATGTTTAATCCTATGGGGCAAGTATAGTTTTGCTTTTTTGGAAATTTCCAGTTTGTATCTAAAATATATTTGGCATCTAAATATATATATATGTGTATGTTATTCAGATGTGGGTTTCTGTTTACTGTTTTGTTCTTTATCGTTATTCATATTTTGCATTGTTAAATTAACAAATATATATATATATATATATATACCGCTCATTTTACTCACGTATTAAAGTACCAAGCAATTTAACTTCGAACTAAATGAACCGGGTCTTAATTGCTTAAAAGTTTATTTTCCGCATTTTCGTTTTGATTCGATAGTGTGACGCTCCCTCCCAAAAAGGGGCGTTACAAATAGGAATATCCTTTCTTGCAATTTACGACATATGAAAAACATTTATGAAAGATAGCAAAACTATCTGATGTATTACCGGACATATCTAACAAAGAATTTTATATAACTCGATTTCAAGAACGAATTTTCTGGAATACTAACACTTTAGTGAGACAATCTCATAAGATATGGTTAGAAAATAACCAATCCATTTCAAAGATCACATCTATTTATGAAAGAGATAAACAGATCAAACTAACACAAAATTTGATCCATAACAACAATAGGATAATTTGAATAACTTGAGTAACACGATAGACTAATAATAGAAACAGAAGTAAACAAGTCAGAAGATAACAAAGACACGGATAACTCTAATTGATCTACACAATCATATGCCATAGAGGAATGGGTTACCTCCAGAATTATACAGTACAGTCAAAGGATCACTTTCTGTTACACAATTTTCTTTGCTTAGGTCTTCAGTCTGGGGTGCTTTTGCTCTACTTGGAGAATCAATGCTCCATTCTACTTGAGATGTCGAAGCACGTTCATTACTAATAGATGACTTCGTCTTTAATGGAACACAATCTTTGGAAATGTGTCCAGGCTTTCCACACTTGAAACAAATTATTTCCTTGAATGTACAATCCCTTGTCAGATGATCTTTCCTACACTTCAGACATTTCAGTGCAGATGTCACGGTCAGACCAAACCTGCTACTACTAGTACTTCCTCCACAAGATTGCTGCTGTCGTTGACTCCCCAGAGATTGCGAGTGCATTTTCTGTTGGAATCGCTTGACCTTACGATTTCTCCTTCTTCATAACCGATATGGCCTAACGTTATAGGGTCTCACATCCTGTGACTAATTCAACTCTAACAAAATTTTAGCTTCGGCTATCAATTCTTGCAGCTGAACAATCTTCTGAGTTTGTTGTATAATTACATCAGTCGTTTTTCGTATTACTTCCACAGTTGTAGTCATATCACCATCATCACGTCTCGCTTCCACACGCGTACATTTATCACGAGCCATCGTCTTTCTTTGTCTATCACGAGTCATGGTCCTCTCTTCAAAGACACACGAATCAAAATACAATGGAAACCAGATGTAACCATTTCAAACAACAATGTTTCCTTTCGGAAATCAAAAACACAGAGAACACAACACAAGCAAAATAGACCTAACCACAAACCCCAAAAGACTCAAACCATGGTTTGATACCAACTAATGTAACACCCTCCATAGGGCATCACATTTCCGACTACAAGCTCATAATCTGACAATCAGTTCATAAAAAGTTTGAGTTATAAAACATGGGTTTTAAATTTCTTTTCGTGGAAACATAAACTTACTGAAATTTATAGGTAATACTGAAAAATAATTTTAAACTGATTAATATACATTACTAACACCACATAATATTTAATAGTTATTCAAGAAATATAAAAACTTACAGATTAAATTTTAAACAGCAACAAATCCCATAACGGGTCCAATTTAATAGCACAGTAAAACACTAACGAGAAAACTCAATATACTTATTTCATCTTGTATCCATCTTGATGCATCATGTATCTATTCCTCCTCAAATTTGTACACTAACCAGTCTGGAATGGTCAATCCTTGATGTTGTCATCGAACTCAGAATATCTACCTCTCGTCACGTCTAAGAAACTCGTTCCATCTATTATATAATTTTTAACAATACAAGCACAACAAAACAATATAACAAAGAGATGAGATCACCTACGCCAATACTAACATGGTAGCATAGAGATAACACAAAGAACACACCACACAGATATATCATACCATAATTACAATTATGCCATCATCATAATGTATAAAATAACAATAATTACAATAATGCCATTAACATTATTTATCATCATCATCATCCAACATTCCTCAATTATTATATCACACAGATATAAATATTCAATAGTTATGATAATGCCCTCAATTATTATCCAAGTATTCAACAGTTCAATTATCATAACCAATACTCAATAATGATGCATATGTTATGCATGTAGACTCAATGTCCTACTCCATGGAGATTTTCATAATTTCAAGAAGAATGCTCTAGTTAATTGCCAGCCTTAGCCCAACAGACAATCTCCAGTCTTCGAAAAGAATCATGTTATTGTCAGGTATCGTCAATGCATTGCAACGGACTGCATCGCCAAGTGGCACATGGTCATTTTGCCAATTAACATCCACTGGTCGACCGCCGCACCTTGACGCCCCCAAGATCCATCATAGACGTCACTTTTCAATTCTCATTCCCTCTTCAACCACAAGAGTCAATGCATGAATATCTCAATGCAATTTTGTTCAAATTCATCATTTGCCTCAATGCATATTTTTCAAATGCATGTATAACGCACCAAATGCTAATCATAGGCAAAATTCATCATTTTCTCATACAATGTTCATACACTAGTTCAACAGTAATCATACTGTATATTCAATAGTGAAATCATATTATCACGTTTTCATAGTTGCGAAACACTTTTATCGCATTTTCACAATCGCACAACATTTCTGTTATGTTTTTCCAATTTTACAATGTTTCTGTTGTATTTTCAAATCGAGTAGCGATTTTCCATCATTTCTCAATCATGTAAAAATATTCCATCATTTTCAATCACGTAGTGATTTTTCAACGTTTTCTCAATTACGTAAAAATATTCCACCATTTTTAAATCGCGTAGCGATTTTTCAACAATATCTCAAACGTGTAAAAATATTTAAACGCTTTTCAAATTGCGTAGAAATATTTCAACATTTTTCAAATCCCGTAGCTTAAAAATCACGTTTTTAAATTACATAAATAATTTGTTTTACCATTTTTCAATGTCGTAAAATATTTCTTAACCTTCAAAATCTCAATTCAACTTTTCTCAAAATAATATGACTTCTCACATTATTTTCCACATTTTCTTACTCAAGAAAATTCTTTTTGCAATGTATTTCATAAATTCACCATTTCATTGAATTAAATCAATGTTTCTAACTTAAAATTTACTAACGCTCTCCAAAACCCAAAGGATGAGTTACACGTTAGAAAATCCCAATCACCAATGTATTCTTTATAATTCCAAATCAATTCTAAAAATCAATCCTCTTTAAAATTAATTAAGGTTCAAACACTTTCAACCTCTCTTTTCCTTTTGTAACCAAAATTTTCTATTTCTCAAGTGATAAAACACTGTGATTCCATTTCCAAAATCCTTGTACTAAATTATATTTTCACTTTGAAAATCACTTTGTTTTATAAAACCAAAGCATCTACAAACCTTCAAAACTGTGGTACTTGGCTATTGAAACCATCAAATATTTTTCCTTCTAAATCAATGAAGTACCATTCTTGTTTTTACACAAACAAAACCATTAAAAATTCCTTCAAAAACCGTGAATACTTGGTCTTTGAAATTAAATCATTTGTTCATTTTCAAGTCCACTTTCTTTGCAAATCCTTAAAATCACCAATGTATTACTCATAATTAGTAAAATACTTAGAATTTCTTACTCCCAAAATTAGTTTAAGGTCGTGATGCCTCTATGGTTCTTTGGAACTAAAAATTGTTTTCCTTTCCATCATCACATCATGGCATACATATACATATTCATCATATATATCACAAGCATGCCATAATAAATCACTAAAGAATCATACTAAGCATGTAAGCACAAATAAACCATGCAAAGCACATAAACCACATAAACACATAAACGCCCACAAATAATTACATAACCATGGATATGAATCCTCACATGGATTCACCATCCATCAAATACCAAACCATCTCTTACCACCATACTTGGTTGGTGAGATGGATCTCCTTCTTACCTCTTGAAGATCCTCAAAAGTTCCTTGTTTTGCTTCTTTTTCCAAGTCCTTCACCACCAAAAGCTTCTGAAATACAAAACAAAACACAAGTTTATTAGCATATTAAGCTTGAACAAGGTGAACCATGGATCAAACATGGCTTAGAACATGAAAATAAGACAAGTAGTGAAGTTTTCCTTACACTTCACCATAAAAACCTATAACTTTGCTCTTGAAACTTGGCTAAGCTATTAAGCCACCAAAACCGTCCCCCCCTTTCTTGCACTCTCCTTGAGTGACCAATCTCACTAGCCATTACTTGAAGCATTACTAACCATTGATTAGTTCAATGGTTAGGATTAAGGTAGATTCTAGGTATAGCCTTTAGATTAGAAGACTTAATCTAAGCCATTGGATCTTTCTCCTTGAAATTCTAGCCATTAGATGTGTCTCCAAAATGAAGGGTCAAGATCACTCCTTCAAACTTTACATCCAATGGAAATAAATGATCCTATCCACTTTATAAGACTAAATCTCCGCTCTTGATTAAATCAAGATCAAGTCTCCACCATTGATTAAATCAATGGTGGATATCCAAACCAATAATGTTGACTAAGCAGTATAATATTTTTTTTTTATCTACTATAACCCAGCAGTATAATATTTTTATTGTATTTTTATCGCCCGATAATTAAATACAGTACAAAACACAGTAAAAGAAAATTTTAAAACTATTTTGGGATTCAGGTTTAGTAAGATCCCCCGTCTCTGTCTCAACAATACAAAATTTTCTGGCTCTGAAAAAAATTTCACTTTTCCAGACCTACTTGGGCCCACGTACAACCCCCTAGGCCCACAAACAGTCCAAAAATAATCAGAGAAATATAAAAATTTCATAATCATCCACAAAATCATAAAAATTATAAAACTTATAAAAATCAAGTCGGATTAGTAAAAATCATTAAGGATTTTAAAAAAGAAATGAAATACAAAGGCTTGTATATAACCCCAAAATAATATTAAAATAATAAAAAACGTAAAACTCTCAAAAATTCCTAAAAATCACAAAAATTATAAAATTCACAGAAGTCGAGTCGGATTATTCTAAATAATTAAGAATCGCCCGAAATAAATAAAATACAAATTTTCGGGGTGTTACAAGACACCTAGAAGTGATTGGTCTAATGAAGATAAAAGAAAAGTTCAACATAATTTGAAAGCCAAAAACATCATTACCACTACTTTAGGGTATGATGAATATTTCAGATTTTCAAACTGCAAAACTACAAAAGAAATGTGAGACACTTTACAAGTTACCCATGAGGGTACTAGTGAAAGTAAGAGGTCGAGAATAAATTCTCTTACTCGCGAATATGAATTATTTAGAACCAAGGAGAAAGCATTCAAGAAATGCAAAAGAAGTTCACCTACATCATAAATCATCTTGCATCATTAGGAAAGAATTTTTCTAACAAAGATTTGATTAACAAAGTTTTAAGATGTTTGAGTAGGATTTGGCAACCCAAGGTGACAGCCATATCAGAATCAAGGGATTTGTCAACAATTACACTAGCTACCCTTTTTGGAAAACTTCATGAACACGAAATGGAGCTAAACAGATTAAGTCAGAGTGAAGAAAAAGACAAGAAGAAAAAGGAAATAGCTCTCAAAGCCACCGCCTCAGCAATTAATGATGATGAAGATGGAGAAAGCACTGAGAACCTTGAACTAAATAAAGAAAACCTCAGCCTTATGATAAGAAAATTTGGTAAGATTCTCAGGAAGAAGGGAAACCAAAGAAGACTATTGTTTCCTCCAAAGAAAATCCATCACGAAGGGGAAGGAACAACTTCAACTATAACTTGCTACGAGTGCGAAAAATCATGACATATGAAGATGGAGTGTCTAGTTTACCAAAAGAAGATGGAGAAATTTGAAAAGAAACCTTTCAAGGAAAGAAAAGGAAAAAGAGCCTACATAGCATGGGATGACAATGATATAGAATCTACTGACAGCTCAGATAGCAAGGAAGCTTAGACCTAACGACAAACCCAAAAGACTCTAATCGGGACGCTCTGATACCAACTAATGCAACACCCACCGTAGGGTATCACATTTAAGACTAATCCTAATATAACTTACCCAAGTTGTAAAAGAATTAATCTTGTAAAAACACTGATTTTAAAATTTCTTTTGTGGAATAACAGATAATAAATAAAAACTTTAAACATAAAACGTAATTAAAACTAACACACCTTATATTACATATTACAAACCTTGTTCACAAATAATTTACATAATTACACCCCCAAAAGTTATATATACAATACATACCAAAATAAAACTACTAAACTTGAACTCCATCAAACTAAAGGTTCAGACTCTCATTGGGATCCTCGTCCTCGTCCTCGTCCTCGTCCTCAGTGTTGTCATCAAAGAAACCTGGCGGATACAACACATGCCTGGTTGGTGTCCTAGTAGTTGACATTATGGATTCCTCGTGTGGAGTATAAGTATTATTATTCCTACTCCAAATCTCACGTATAGGCATATAAAACTCTAAACGCACAGGCACGTGTTGTGTCATGATAGGAGTACCATCCCTAGTACTTCTTAAAGTCAAAGTCAGATCCCCGGTATACATAAACCTTTCCCTATCTAAGTTAACTAGCCAAGCATCAATTCCACCGTGGAATTCAACTGTGACAAACCTTAAAACTTAACACCTTGCTGCCATACTAAGCAAATACAGAAAACTAGTTACTGATAGTAAAAAGACTTATCAGCCTCCTCGCCTCCTCGGTCTTCATCAAATACATACAATACACAAATACAATATAATAAAGAGGTGAGATCCCCTTTCATCAATACCAATGAGGCAGTATAGAAAATGGCAGTAAAAGATACAGATACAAATTTCTCATACAATCATATCATATCATATCATATCATATCATATCATATCATATCATATCATAGAAAACAGATAAAATAGGCATAATTATCACACCAATATACTGACTTGTTATGCATGTGTACAACGACCTAATTCCTACTCTATGGAGCTAAACACAATTTCAGATAGAATGATAGGGGAGTACATGTCTGCATATCATTAGCCTCAAATTATGTGCCAATATATTAATTCATGGTGTGCAACATGGCCGATACAGACACTCTCAACCAATCACGAAAAGAGTAGTAACTCCATCAAGATCGTCGGTGTGTTTGCAAAGGATACCATGACGCAGTGGTGCTACCCACTGGCCACTTGTGACATTCCACACCCCGACGTCTTCAAGATCACTAAAGATCGTAATTACGCAATTCTCACCAGCACAAAGGTGTAATTTCCATCTCCTAGGCCAATTGCCTTACTTGACATGCTTTTCCATGCATGAAGTATGATTCAAAAATACATACAACCATTATTTTACGGTATTTCACAAATACGCGTCATTTCTCAACAGTATCACTTTTCAATATAACAGGGCCCACCATGACAGCCCGACAGCCAACTGCTGTAATTTAACATAACGGGGCCCACTACGACAATCTGACAGCCAACTATTGTAATTTCCTATTGCGTAAATATTTTATCACATTTTTGAAATAGCGTGACATTTTTCTTACGTTTTCAAATAACATAATTATTTTTTTAACGTTTTTGCAAACGCGTAATTAATTTTCAACATTTTTAAATTACATAAATATTTTTAAACATTTTCTAAATCACATAAATATTTTCAAACGTTTTTAAATCGCATAGAGGTCTTTAAACGTTTTCTCAATCGCGTAATAATTTAAAATTATTTTTTTAATCGCGTAACGTAAAAATCAATCGTGTAGTTTAAAAATAATAATTTCTAGCATTTTTCACTTACATAAAATATTTTCTCAACTTTCTAAATTTATTTGATAAAATCCTTATATATATAATATATACATTTTGGCCTTTTGGAAAATATTTTTATTCTAAAAATCCTTTATGTATTATTTTCTTTGGTTCTTTCCAAAAATTTAATTTCTTTGATTTAATTAAATACTATAACTTTAATAAATACTAATCTACTACTAACTCTTAAATCTAGTTTTCTATTTCAATTAAAAATTCCTTAAACCCAATTCTTGTTAACTAATTAACAAAATCCACACTTAGTAAAATAATTTAGGATTTAAAAT
Organism: Ormosia emarginata; assembly: GCA_029884605.1. NCBI lineage: Eukaryota > Viridiplantae > Streptophyta > Magnoliopsida > Fabales > Fabaceae > Ormosia > Ormosia emarginata. Next base: position 24,925,822 of record JAQQTP010000074.1, on the reverse strand, counting down.
AACACACTTTAGTGTGTTGGCCGAATTTAGGCTTAGGTTCCATATTCAAACTTAACCATTTTTCATCATCAAAATCCTTTAATCCAATTTTTATCCTTAAGATCATTAATCCATAACTTAGGAATTAATTTAAATCATCTTGTTTCCTTTGTAGTAGTCAAAACCGTGAGCCTCCCCTAGGTTCTTTGGAACCTTCATACAATTTTTCTCATCATACAACTCATATTCTACTTTACACCATATTCATCATGCTACCATAAGCATATAAACAAGCATATAAGCATATAATCTACTTAAGCAAGCATATAATCAAAGCTTAAAATAAACCAACCATAAGTAAAGCAAGCTTAAACCATACAAGTGAATAAATCCTTATGAATTTTTCACCACAAACAAGGTCATCTCCTCACCACCAACATATGGTTGATGAGGGTAATCTCCCTCTTACCTCAAGGAAGACAAAATCCACCAAGTTGTCTTGCTTCAAGAATTTCGTGAACCTCCCAAAGAAAACTCTAGCAAGCTTAAACTAAACTAAAGTCACAAACAAAGCTTGAAAAAGAAAAACCATGGAACAATCATTGTTTAGAAACTCAAAAACCAACTTAGAAACAAAGAAGAAGAACTTTTACCTTGAAATCTGAAGAACACTAACTTGTAGAAAAGGTAGTAGATGAAGGATTTTGATTAAGTCTTCAACATAGAAGTGTCTTAGAATAATGTTTAGGTGTAGGAAATAAGGTTTTATGAAATTTTAGAAGCTTGGATGGTGGTCATGAGTGCTTGGCCGAATGGTGTCTTTGGAGGAGAAAAATGAAGTTTTGGCTAAGTGTTGAAGATGAAGAAATGAAGAGAATGGCTTAGGAGACAAAGGTAATATAATTGTGATAGATAGGCTATCCTAGAGCTCATTGCCGTGGAGTGCTAGTGCTAGCATGGGGGAAATTATTTGCATGGTCAATCAAGGTGCAAAATCAAACACATGTCATCAAGTCATGCTTTGGTCAACAATTGATGACTCACTAACTTTTTGAATGTCCTAGAACTCCTTCATTGTTGTGGAAGTCCATGCAAATTGCTATCCAATAATTGTTTTAATTTGTGACCATTTAAGCTTAGGTTAGCTTACTAATTCATCTAGCTTAGTAACTAATTTAAACAAGTCATTTTTGTTGACTTATTACCATTGGTTAATTTTTATGACTGGCCACCAAATTTGACTTCTACTATCTAGTGGCACATGGCCATCACATGGCTAGTACCTAGCTAAAGCTATAAAAATTTATTACTCATAGAATATAATTACGACTCACAAACCAGTAATTATTATATAGTGAATAATAAATTCACAGTATAAGAAAAATTAGTAACTGCGTCTGATTTCGGGTTTAGTAAGATCCCCCGGTCCCGTATTAACAATACAAAATTTTCTGGTCAATAAAATTTTCAATGTTTCCGGGCCCACTGTGGGCCCCCATAGACGGCCTAAAATAATACAAAAATATTTTTAATCTCAGAAAAATCCAGAAAAATTCTCAAAAATCACAAAAATTAGAAAATTAATATTTATGCAGAAAAAAAATAAAAATAGGGATGTTACAACTCTTCCCTGCTAAAAAAAATTTTGTCCTCAAAATTTACCATACCTCAGAACAACTGAGGATATTGTTCCTTCATTTTGTCTTCTAGCTCCCATGTAGCATTTCCTGTTGTTTCATTCTAGATCACTTTTACTAATGGAATATCCTTCCCTCTGAGCTGCTTCATCCTCTTGTCTTCAATCTTAACAGGAAGTGTCTCATATGTCAAATTTTCTTTCAATTGCACCTCATCGGGTTAAATAACATGAGTTGGATCGGGAATATACTTTCTCAATTGAGATACATGGAAAACATTGTGCAAATTGGAAAGAAAAGGTGGCAAAGCAATTTGGTATGCGATTGGACCTATCCAACGAAGAATTTGATAAGGTCCAATAAACTTAGGAGTGAGTTTTCTGGATTTTATAACCCTTCCAACACCAGTCGTAGGTGTAACTCGTAAAAACACATGCTCACCTTCCTCAAATTGAAGAGGTATTCTTCTTTTATCAGCATAGCTTTTCTGTCTACTTTGAGTTGCCTTCATTTTCTCTTGGATTATCTTCACTTTTTTCAGTTATTTGTTGTATCATTTCAGGTCCAATGGTTATACTTTCACCATCCTGATACCAACACAAAGGTGTTTGGCATCGTCGTCCATAAAGCGCTTCATAGGGTGTCATCCCTATACTTGAGTGAAAACTGTTGTTGTAGGTAAATTCTACCAAAGGCAAAAATTCATCCCAACTCTCTTTTCGTTCTAACACACAAGCTCTTAACAGGTCTTCCAGTGATTGTATTGTCCTTTTCGTTTGACCATCCGTCTGCGGATGATAGGCAGAACTCAGATGAATTTTAGTCCCCAAAGCTTCTTGTAGGCTTCACCAAAACCTTAATGTAAATCTTGGATCCCTATCAGAAATGATACTAGTGGGTACACCATGAAGTCTTACGATTTCACCAATGTACACTTGGGTCAACCTTTCCAATGAATACCTTATATTGATTGGCAAGAAGTGAGCTGACTTCGTAAGCTTATCAACAACGACCCATATAGAATCATATCCTTTTCTGGTCTTTAGCAAACTTGTAACAAAATCCATTGCTATACTATCCCATTTCCATTCTGGAATAGTTAGAGGTTGTAGTATACCTGCTGGCCTTTGATGTTCAACCTTCACTTTCTGACACACGAGACAAGACGACACATGTTCAGCAACATCTTTCTTCATCCCAGGCCACCAAAATAATCGCTTCAGATCATGATACATTTTGGTCATTCTTGGATGTATACTCAACCTACTGGTATGAGCTTCATCTAGAATTGTCTTTCTAAGATCAGGATTATTTGGTATACAGATTCTGCCTTTAAACTTTAGAATCCCATCAGATCCTTCCTTAACCGTTGCAACTCCACCATGCTTCAACCGTTCTCTTTCTTCTTGTAAAAATTTATCAACATATTGCTTTTCTCTAATTTCCTCAAGTAAATCATTCAGAATTGTGACCTTATTCAAACGCATCTTTCCAGGAGCTAATTCTACCGACAACCCCAAATCTCTGAACTGCTCTATCAGTTGTTCCTCTTTGATCATTATAGCAGAAACATTGAGCATCTTTTTACTCAAAGCGTCTACCACAACATTAGCTTTTCCAGGATGATATTGAAGTTGAAAATCATAATCCTTCAAGAATTCTAACCACCTTCTCTGCCTCATGTTCAACTCCTTTTGATCAAACAAATATTTCAGACTGTTATGATCACTGAAGACATTGAACATAGCTCCATACAGAAAATGTCTCCAAATTTTCAATGCAAAGACAACTATAGCTAATTCCAAATCATGAGCTGGATAATTCCTCTCATGTACCTTTAGTTGTCTTGAAGTATATGCTACCACTTTTCAATTTTGCATCAAAACACATCCTAATCCTTGGTATGAAGCATCACAATATACTTCAAAAAATTCATTTGGATCTGGTAGAATCAACACTGGTGCAGTAGTCAACTTTTTCTTTAGTTCTTGAAAACTTTCCTCACACTTTTCTGTCTAGACAAACGCTTGATTCTTCCTGGTGAGTTGTGTAAGAGGTCCGGCTATCTTGAAAAAACCTTCAATAAATTTTTGATAATATCCGGCTAATCCAATAAAATTTCGAATCTCAGTCACTATAGTTGGCCTTTCCCACTGAAGAACTATCTCCACCTTTGCTGCATCCACCGCAATTCCATCTTTAGAAATTACATGACCTAAAAATTGAACCTCGTCCAACCAAAATTCACATTTAGATAACTTTGTGTACAACTTCTCCTTTAAAATTTGAAGAACTATACTGAGATGTTCAGCATGCTCTTTTGATTTTAAGAATAGATCAGAATGTCATCAATGAAAATGACGACAAATCTATCTAGATACGGATGAAAAATCATATTCATGTAGTTCATGAATATAACAGGAGCATTCTCCAATTGGCTAGCCGCCATTAATTATAGGTTTGATGATAACAAACATGAAGATGATGAGAAGACCAAGTCCAAGACCTTCAAGAATAGCTTTAGGACTTAGGATCTTTGTAAGGAGACTTATTGGATATCTCATTGGTTTTGGACATAAAGAAATATTTTCAAAATTATTTTTCCAAACTTAAAGAATCATTTTCTGGATATTTGAAAGTATTTAAAACTGATTTTATATCAAGGGTATTCAAATACCCTATAAGATATTCGAATAACATGCCTGACACTCGTATCCAGAATTGCTTTTGAAAGTAAGGTATTCGAATAACCATTTTGGTATTCGAATACACCTGATCTCAGAAAAACATTTTTAGACTGAAGTATTCGAATACATTGAGAGGTATTCGAATAACCATCTTCTAATCTGTTTTCACCAAGCCTTTTTAAAACAAAGGTATTCGAATAACCTCCTTCAGAATTATTTTTCACTAAACAGTGGTATTCGAATAACCAGGAAGGTATTCGAATAACTACGGGATCCTGATATGGAAGGAAACTACCATTTTATACATTTAATGTGATATTAATTATACCCAACGACTATTTTCCTCAAAGGCTCTATAAATAGAGACCTTGGGTCTCTTCTGAAGGTTGCCCAATGATTTGAATTATTATTTGCTTGTGGCAAAACGTGATTTTCATTTTTCTCATATTATCTGTGCTCTTTTCACCAAAATCTTGAAGAATCCTAAGAGAGCTTCCTAGTGCTTCAAATTGTAATATTTGCTCTTTGTGAGAGATTCTCTTCATCTATTTTCTGCTTTTGTAAAAGGGTGAGGTATCCCTTAGTGAATTTGTGAGTGTGAGGTATGTAACACCCCAAAATTTACTTTTCTACTATCAGAATTCATTCTAAAATATTTGTGATTTTCTGGAATTTTTCTGGAATTTTCTAAGAACGCAAAATATTTTAATATATTTCTCGTTTTACGTATGTACTGAGCGAAACCGGAGAAATGAGATATTTTCTCTGAAAGCCTTGAACTATGGAAACGTCGACAGGGGATCTTACTAAACCCGAGACCGAACACAGTTTGCAAGGTTTCACATTTTTCAAGAAATTTAACAGTAATAATAATGAAACGCTGTGTAGATTTCATCTATCAGGTAAATTAATGCTGACTTCTATCAACTGTAATAATTGTCTACTAAACATTAACATGTATTAAAAACATTATCCTACTATTCAGAATCTACTTTGTATCACATCCATTAGCTTTAATTCCAAAAAGAATGATTAAATTAATTAAGCTTGTCAAGGGAAGCTTCTTAGAAATTTCCCAAATAATTCATTTTTCTCTCTCTTCACTCCCCACACTCATTCCCACGGCAGATGGCTATTTTGGGAGCCTAAAATACCCACTTTTCTCATTCTCACTTTTATCACTCCACTCTCACACTTCAAACACTCTTCTCTTGTTCTCTTTGCTTCACCACTGTACACACACTCATTGGAGATCATTTCCATTGTTTGCTACAACTAAACTCATTTCGTGTTTTCTTCCACCATTCCAAGACCATCCTTTGGTTCTTCTTCTTCCACTATCCACCATTGCATCTAAAGCTTTGAGCTTGGAGGTAAAGTCTTCACCTTTCTTTCACTTTCTTCTCATTTTCATTTTTCTTGGTCACCTATGTGATCAAGAACTCATTTTTCCATGGTTTGAGTGGACATTATGGAAATCACTCACATTGGTGTTCTTCTTGAATGGGAAAATGAAAATCTAGGGCAAGAAGAGGTAACACCTTGTGTTGTCTTCTAGATAGGTAAGAGGGAGATGATCCTCTTCAACCAATCTTGGTAGTAAGGGAATGTCTTGTACGTGTGTTGTTATTGATTTCTGAATCCATGTACAAAGTTCTCTCATTTCTATGTTGTTCTTCATGATAGTGCATTTTGTTGGGTTTGTATGATTTATTGATGCCTCTTGCATGATTTGAAGATATATTTGAGTAACTTATTGATTAAATATGAAAATGATTAGTTTGGTTTGAGTTAAAGGACCTGGAGAACTCTGTTTTCTGCAAGTTTACGCGTGGTAATCGATAACACGGAGCTTGTAATCGATTACCAAGCCTTAAGGGAACAAAATCGTGATTCTGGAAATCTGGTAATCGATTATGTCTTGTGTGTAATTGATTACAGAGATTCTGTCTAGCTTGTAATCGATTACTAGAGTAGTGTAATCGATTACCAAGCCTCTGATGTCATGAAATGGTGCTTCTAGGAATCACGTAATCGATTACAACTTGTGGGTAATCGATTACGGAGGTTCTGTCCAATTGGTAATCGATTACCAGGGCTGTGTAATCGATTACCAGGGCTGTGTAATCGATTACCAAGTCCTTGAAGTTACAAATCATGGTTTTGGGAATCATGTAATCGATTACAATGAGATTGTAATTGATTACAGAGATTCTGTTACACTGGTAATCGATTACCAGAGTGATGTAATCGATTACCAAGACCCAAAAATGAGATTTTTGAGCTGGAAATGATTGAAATTATGGTTCTTTGCCCTTTGTAACTCAAACATAACCTAAAAACCCTAGATTCAAGGATTTTACTTTACTTAAATGTGATAGGAATATGTATTCATGCCGATAGAGAAGAAACGATTTTGAAAATGGAATTCTTGGATCTATGACATGGAAATTGTGGTATGTGTGTAATAAGGAACGTATATTGATACTGAGAATTATTGATGCAAGTGTGATTCCCTATGTGGGTTATGCACTTATTGATTTAGTAGTCAATGAGATAAGAATGATGATATGCCATTGAGGCAATGTTTTAATAAATGTATTGTTGATATGTCATGTTGGACATTGACTAATGCTTATGTGCCATTGAGGCAATGCTTATGTTGAATGCATCATTGATGAACATACATGATTGGACATTGTGTCATCATGCATGTGTGTTATCCATTGGACATTGTTGAGAAGGCCATGTTGCCTAGGAGTTTGAATAACACCTTTGTGCGGGTGCGAGTAGACTAAGCGTAGGTGTCATATGTTGTTGACCCTGGGGCCGTTGGGGTGTAAGTGTCTCACAATAGACAGTGGTAGCTCCACTGGGGCTGTGGGATAGACCAATGCGACACACCAACGATCTTGTCAGAGACGCTGTCCTATATCGCGATCAACTATTGAGGTACCATGTATGAGCCATTACGCAAACAATTTTATGAAAGAAAGCACACTGTATTTTAAGGCTACTGATATACTGGTATTACTCCTTGATCATTTACTCCGAAAATGTTTACGTCTAACTCCATGGAGTAGGAACTTTGGTACCCTTGTTGCATCGTGAGTTGTCAGTCACATGGTCCATTGAGCATTTATAATTGGATAATATGTTTACTATCATGACTGCGATATTTATTTGACTCTTGGTAATGCTAATGTTGCTAGCTGGCTATGGATAATGTTAACTATTATTCTTTGTAGCTTTACTCTCGTTAATTGCTTTCGGGTATTACCGCACTTGTATGTATTAACTGTGTCTTATGTGGGCGTTCGATGCCATTTATTTTCTTGCTGCCATGTTGGTACTGAAAGCTGGGAATCTCACCTCTTTCGATAATTTCTCTATTTTGTATTTTGGTTGGATCGTGTGCTCTCGAGAAGACTCTTGTGAGGAGGACAAGGAAACCACTAAGTTTCAGGGTTTCTGGCCTTATCTCGACTGAGATCGAAGTTGTTGAGGATGTCATTTCGGCTCCGTGGACTTTTTGGCTACGTGCGGATCAACTTTCTTGGAGGTCCGGACTGCTGGCATATCAACGTGCAGACTGATCGATGTGTATACCACGACGATGTGATGATGTCCTTAGCGTGGAGACGTTATGATGCTCCTATTCTAGATTTTCATGCGTTTGTATGGCTGGAGTTCTATATGCCCGTGAGGGACATGTGGGGCAAAATGTATTATACCCCTCGTGAGGATTCCTTTTTGTCTACTGCCTGGGTTCATGCCCGCTGTTCTGTCATCCTAATGGATGTCTCGTCGGACGACGAGGACCCTGAGGAGGATCTATCTACGGTTCCTTCTCGTTCTAGGCAGTCTTAGGGTAGGTTTTAATTGATGGCTACTGATGGCTGTCCGTTTATTTTGAGGGAGCCTGACGTACTACTGGATTAGTGGGCATATATTTGTATCTCTTGGGGTAGGTACACATTTTGCCTTTTGTATATTTTTGGAAATGTAATTCAAACAGGCTTGTATTTCTGGTACAAAGTATGTAATTATCCATGTTGTGAATGGTCGTATGTTTCATTCCACGTTGATTTCTCTTTGACCTTTTTGACAAAAGTTTTATTGGAAAGAGGAACTTTTAATTTTAACTCAATCACGCGATATATTCATAAACAAGTGTATATGTACATTAAATGGAAGTTTTAACCGGATTCATGTTAAGCAAAAAAAATGTTCAAATTTTTCGTAATCATTTGTATGTCGTTTCACTATAGTGCGACGTTCCTTCTTCTTACCCATTATGACTACGGGAGAAAAAGGGCGTTACACTGTCTTGGTATCAGAGCTCCCGGTTATGTTTTCTTTGGGTCGTGTGGTTTTGGACTGTCTTATTTTTGCTGTGTTACTCTCTGTGACTTTGTTGTTCGGTATCCATAAGGATGCATCTGACTTTCTCTGTATTTTGCATAGCTTTGCATAGCTCAAGTTGAAAGGAAATGATGGCTCGTAGGGGTGATATGGCTGTTGCCATAGAAGCAATACAGAAGATGGCTGAGGCAATGTTACAGCAGAACCAGCAGACAGCTCAACAACAGGCTAGGGCTGCACAACAGCTAGAGGCTACAACGGACGTTCAGAACTTGGAAGGATTTCGTCGTGCTAATCCTTCACAGTTTAAAGGGGAGTTTGATTCAGAGAAAGCAACATTATGGATCCAAGAGGTGGAGAAAATATTTACAGTTATGAATTCTGCTGATGATAGGAAGGTGACCTATGCCGCATACATGCTGATGGGAGATGCTGAACATTGGTGGATGGGAGAACAAAGGCTACTGCAAGCCGCGAATAGAGTGATAACTTGGGAAGTGTTCAAAGAAAGGTTCTTGAACAAGTATTTTCCTGAAAGTGCCAGGCACGCAAAAGAAATGGAATTTATGAGGTTACGACAAGGAGGTATGACTGTGAGCGAATACGCCACCAAGTTTGAGAACTTGTCCAGATTTTTGACCTATTTTCAACTTCAACCCAATGAAACTTGGAAGTATCGGAAGTTTGAGGAAGGTCTGAGGCAAGATGTGAATAAAATTGTGATAGCCTTGAAGATTTCTCAATTTTCTAAGCTACTCAACACTTGTTGCCGATTGGAAAGTGTGGAACAAGAACGTGAGGCGAGAAATAGAAACTTTGGACCCATTCGATCCCAAAAAGAAGGTGGTGGTAATGCGAGTCGTTATCAAAAGAAGCCTTATTCCAGACCCTCTGGAAGTCAACAGCCACAAAAATTTCAAGGAGGAAGCCTAACTGGAAGCCCTGGAAGGATGGTTCAGAATGCTACAACTACTCCGAGATGTATGAAATGTGGGAAGGAGCATTTCACAAGATACTGCACAATCAAAGGATTTATTTGCTTTCAATGCGGGAAACTTAGTCACATTTCTCAAGACTACCGTCAGACCAAGGCGGAACCATCTGTCAATGTTGCTAAGACTTCTAAACCACAAGTTGGAGGTAGAGTCTACACCCTGAGTGGTGCTGAGGTTTCTGAATCCGAGGATCTGATACAAGGAGAAGGTATCATTGAAGGTAATCTTTTAATTGTACTGTATGACTCTGGTGCTACTCATTCTTTCATTTCACATGACTGTGTGAAAAGACTTGGATTGCCTGTGTCTTATTTGCCTTTCGATTTGACTATTTCGACTCCTACTGCAAAACCTGTCGTCATTACTAAGGTGTGTCTAGGTTGTCCTTTAATCGTGGAAGGTCGAATCTTTTCTGTCGATTTGATTTGTTTACCATTATCCCAACTAGACGTGATATTAGGAATGGACTGGCTATCTGCCAACCATGTCCTGTTAGATTGTTCTAGAAAGACAATAGTTTTCCCTTTGGATGAGGATTCTAGATTTTTGACCGCCAACCAAGTGAAAGCTTTTCTGAAAGAAGGAGCTCGGGGATACATGCTATTATCTTCTTTGAAAGTCGAGAGTGAAGTTGATGTGGACACAATCTCTGTTGTTCGAGAATTTCTTGAGGTTTTCCCGGATGATGTACCTGGTTTGCCACCTGAACGAGATGTCGAGTTTGCTATTGACTTAGTACCAGGAGTTGGCCCTATTTCTATAGCGCCTTACCGTATGGCACCAGCAGAGCTCGTGGAACTTAAGAAGCAGTTGGAAGAACTTCTGGAAAAACGATTCGTGAGACCCAGTGTGTCACCTTGGGGAGCACCTGTGTTGTTGGTTAAGAAGAAAGATGGGACTTCAAGATTATGCGTGGACTACCGTCAGTTGAACAAAGTTACGATCAAGAACAAGTATCCATTGCCGAGGATAGATGACTTGATTGACCAATTAAAAGGAGCTGCTGTATTTTCCAAGATCGATCTACGATCGGGTTATCACCAAATCAAAGTGAAAGTGGAAGATATTCCCAAGACGGCTTTTCGTACTCGTTATGGTCATTACGAGTACCTGGTGATGCCTTTTGGTGTAACAAATGCACCTGCGATATTTATGGACTACATGAATAGGATCTTTCGTCCTTATTTGGACAAATTTGTCATTGTTTTCATCGACGATATCTTGATCTATTCACAAAATCATGAGGACCATGTCGAGCACCTCAGCATAGTTCTCCAGATTTTGAAGGAAAAAGAGCTATATGCGAAACTATCCAAGTGCGAGTTTTGGCTAGATGAGGTGAAATTCTTGGGTCATGTAATCACAAAGGAAGGAATTGCAGTGGATCCTTCAAAGGTAGAAGTTGTACTACAGTGGGAAAGACCAACGACAGTGACGAAAATCCAAAGCTTCGTCGGGTTAGCCGGATACTACCGGAGGTTTATTGAGGGATTTTCCAAAATGGCTGGACTGCTCACTCAACTCACCAAGAAAGACCAAGCTTTTGAATGGACAGATTCCTATGAAGGAAGTTTCCAAGAGTTAAAAAGGAAGCTAACTACATCACCAGTGCTAGTCTTACCGAATCCTAGTGAACCATTTGAAGTGCACTGTGACGCTTCGTATCAAGGTTTGGGGTGCGTTCTCTTGCAAAACGGAGGGGTGGTAGCTTACGCCTCAAGACAATTGCGAATGCACGAGAAGAACTACCCAACACACGATCTAGAGTTAGCTGTAGTGGTGTTTGCATTGAAAATATGGAGACATTATCTGTATGGAGCCACATTCAACGTCGTCAGTGACCACAAAAGTCTGAAATACCTGTATGATCAGAAAGAGCTGATCATGAGGCAACAAAGATGGCTAGAATTTTTGAAAGACTATGACTTCCAACTTCAGTATCATCCTGGAAAGGCGAACGTGGTGGCCGATGCTTTGAGTAGGAAGACGATTAGTGTTTCTACTATGATGATTAGAGAAAAGGACTTGATAGAGCAATTCAGAGACATATGGTCATTTGTAGAGTTAACACCGGGTAAAATTTGCATGAATAAGATCACTATCTCGAATGACCTGATGGATGATATTCGAGAGAAACAAAAGTTCGATAAATTCCTGCAAGAAGAAAGAGAATTGATGAGGCAGGGTGGTGTATCAACGTTGAAGGAAGGAAGCGATGGAATTCTGAGATTCCAAGGAAGGGTCTGTGTGCCTAAAGATGGGGAACTCAGAAAGTACATACTTGAACATGCTCACTCGAATCAGTTAAGTATGCATCCTGGAATGACCAAGATGTATCAAGACTTGAGGAAGTTGTTTTGGTGGCATGGGATGAAAAGAGACATCGCTAGATGCGTGTCATCTTGTTTGGTTTGCCAGAAAATGAAGATTGAACATCAAAGACCAGCTGGACTGTTACAACCCTTGTCTATCCCCGAATGGAAATGGGATAGTATTGCCATGGACTTTGTTGTCGGGTTGCCAAGGACTGAGAAAGGAAATGACTCAATATGGGTAATTGTGGATCGGCTTACAAAATCAGCTCACTTTTTGCCAATCAACATAAGATATCCATTGGAGAAGTTGAGTCGGATATACGTTGGTGAAATTGTCAGACTTCATGGTGTGCCCACAAGTATCATTTCCGACAGAGATCCAAGGTTTACGTCTAAGTTTTGGAAGAGTCTTCAAGAAGTTATGGGAACGAAGTTGCGATTGAGTTCGGCATACCATCCGCAGACTGATGGCCAATCAGAGAGGACAATTCAGTCATTAGAGGATCTGCTGAGAGCTTGTGCGATAGGGCAAACTGGAAGTTGGGATGAAATCTTACCGTTGGTGGAATTCACCTACAACAACAGTTACCATTCAAGTATAGGGATGGCGCCCTATGAGGCTCTATATGGGCGGAGGTGTCGGACACCTCTGTGCTGGTATCAAGATGGAGAACAGCTTACCGTTGGACTTGAACTCATTCAGCAGACAACTGAGAAGGTTAAAATGATTTAGGAGAAAATGAAAACGACTCAGAGTCGGCAGAAGAGTTATGCGGACAAAAGAAGGAAACCTCTTGAGTTCGAAGAAGGAGAGCATGTCTTCTTGAAAGTCACACCTACGACTGGGGCCAGTCGTGTCCTCAAGTCTAGAAAACTCACTCCAAAATTCCATGGACCTTACCAAATTCTTCATCGGATAGGTCCTGTTGCTTACCAAATAGCTTTACCCCCTTTTCTTTCAAACCTTCATAACGTCTTTCATGTGTCACAACTCAGAAAATATACCCCAAGTCCTAATCATGTCATAGCACCTGATTCCGTACAATTAAAGGAAAACTTGACTTATGAGACAGCTCCTGTAATGATTGAGGATAGGAGGACAAAGCAACTCAGAGGAAAGGACATTGCACTAGTGAAGGTAATCTAGAATGAAGCAATTGGAGATGTGACGTGGGAGCTGGAGAACAAGATGAAGGAGCAATATCCTGAATTGTTTTAAGGTATGGAAAATTTCGGGGATGAAATTCTTATTTGTTGGGGAGAGTTGTAACACCCCAAAATTTACTTTTCTACTATCAGAATTCATTCTAAAATATTTATGATTTTCTGGAATTTTTCTGGAATTTTCTGAGAACGCGGAATATTTTAATATATTTCTCGTTTTACGTATGTACTGAGCGAAACCGGAGAAATGAGATATTTTCTCTAAAAGCCTTGAACTATGGAAATGTTGATGAGGGATCTTACTAAACCCAAGACCGGACACAGTTTGCAAGGTTTCACATTTTTCAAGAAATTTAACAGTAATAATAATGAAACGCTGTGTAGATTTCATCTGTCAGGTAAATTAATGCTGACTTCTATCAACTGTAATAATTATCTACTAAACAATAACATGTATTAAAAACATTATCCTACTATCCAGAATCTACTTTGTATCACATCCATTAGCTTTAATTCCAAAAAGAATGATTAAATTAATTAAGCTTGTCAAGGGAAGCTTCTTAGAAATTTCCCAAATAATTCATTTTTCTCTCTCTTCACTCCCCACACTCATTCCCACGTCAGATGGCTATTTTGGGAGCCTAAAATTCCCACTTTTCTCATTCTCACTTTTATCACTCCACTCTCACACTTCAAACACTCTTCTCTTCTTCTCCTTGCTTCACCACCATACACATACTCATTGGAGATCATCTCCATTGTTTGCTACAACTAAACTCATTTCGTGTTTTCTTCCACCATTCCAAGACCATTCTTTGGTTCTTCTTCTTCCACTATCCACCATTGAAGCTAAAGCTTTGAGCTTGGAGGTAAAGTCTTCACCTTTCTTTCACTTTCTTCTCATTTTTGTTTTTCTTGGTCACCTATGTGATCAAGAACTCATTTTTCCATGGTTTGAGTGGACATTATGGAAATCACTCACATTGGTGTTCTTCTTGAAGGGGAAAACAAAAATCTAGGGCAAGAAGAGGTAACACCTTGTGTTGTCTTCCAAATAGGTAAGAGGGAGATGATCCTCTTCAATCAATCTTGGTAGTAAGGGAATATCTTGTATGTGTGTTGTTATTAATTTCTGAATCAATGTACAAAGTTCTCTCATTTCTATGTTGTTCTTCATGATAGTGCATTTTGTTGGGTTTGTATGATTTATTGATGCCTCTTGCATGATTTGAAGATATATTTGAGTAACTTGTTGATTAAATATGATAATGATTGGTTTGGTTTGAGTTAAAGGACCTGGAGAACTATGTTTTCTGCAAGTTTACGCGTGATAATCGATTACATGGAGCTTGTAATCGATCACCAAGCCTTAAGGATACGAAATCGTGATTCTGGAAATTTGGTAATCGATTACGTCTTATGTGTAATCGATTACAGAGATTCTGTCTAGCTTGTAATTGATTACTAGAGTGGTGTAATCGATTACCAAGCCTCTGATGTCACGAAATGGTGCTTCAGGGAATCACGTAATTGATTACAACTTGTGGGTAATCGATTATGGAGGTTCTGTCCAATTGGTAATCGATTACCAGGGCTGTGTAATCGATTACCAGGTCCTTGAAGTTACGAGTCGTGGTTCTGGGAATCACGTAATCGATTACGATGAGATTGTAATCGGTTACAGAGATTCTGTTACGCTGGTAATCGATTACCAGGGTGATGTAATCGATTACCAAGACCCAAAAATGAGATTTTTGAGCTGGAAATGATTGAAATTATGGTTCTTTGCCCTTTGTAACTCAAACATAACCTAAAAACTCTGGATTCAAGGATTTTACTTTACTTAAATGCGATAGGAATATGTATTCATACCGATAGAGAAGAAATGATTTTGAAAATGGAATTCTTGGATCCATGACATAGAAATTGTGGTATGCGTGTAATAAGGAACATATATTGATACTGAGAATTATTGATGCAAGTGTGATTCCCTATGTGGGTTATGCACTTATTGATTTAGTGCTCAATGAGATGAGAATGATGATATGCCATTGAGGCAATGTTTTAGTAAATGTATTATTGATATGTCATGTTGGACATTGACTAATGCTTATGTGCCATTGAGGCAATGCTTATGTTGAATGCATCATTGATGAACATACATGATTGGACATTGTGTCATCATGCATGTGTGTTGTCCGTTGGACATTGTTGAGAAGGCCATGTTGCCTAGGAGTTTGAATAACACCTTTGTGCGGGTGCGAGTAAACTAAGCGTAGGTGTCATATGTTGTTGACCCTGGGGGCGTTGGGGTGTAAGTGTCTCACAATAGACAGTGGTAGCTCCATTGGGGCCGTGGGATAGACCAATGTGACACACCAACGATCTTGTTTGAGATGTTGTCCTATATCGCGATTAACTGTTGAGGTACCATGTATGAGCCATTGCGCAAACAATTTTATGAAAGAAAGCACACTGTATTTTAAGGCTACTGATATACTGGTATTACTCCTTGATCATTCACTCTGAAAATGTTTACGTCTAGCTCCATGGAGTAGGAACTTTGGTACCCTTGTTGCATTGTGAGTTCTCAGTCACATGGTCTATTGAGCATTTATAATTGGGTAATGTGTTTACTATCATGACTACGATATTTATTTGACTCTTGGTAATGCTAATGTTGCTAGCTGGCTATGGATAATGTTAACTATTCTTCTTTGCTGCTTTACTCTTGTTAATTGTTTTCGGGTATTACTGCACTTGCTGCCATGTTGGTACTGAAAGCTAGGAATCTCACCTCTTTCGGTAATTTCTCTATTTTGTATTTTGGTTGGATCGTGTGCTCTCGAGAAGACGCTCGTGAGGAGGACAAGGAAACCACTGAGTTTCAGGGTTTCTGGCCTTATCTCGACTGAGATCGAAGTTGTTGAGGATGTCATTTCGACTCCGTGGACTTTTTGGCTACGTGTGGATCAACTTTCTTGGAGGTCCGGACTGCTGGCATATCAACGTGCAGACTGATCGATATGTATACCACGGCGATGTGACGGTGTCCTTAGCGTGGAGACGTTATGACGCTCCTATTCTAGATTTTCATGCGTTTGTATGGCTGGAGTTCTATATGCCCGTGAGGGACATGTGGGGCGAAATGTATTATACCTCTTGTGAGGATTCCTTTTTGTCTACTGCCCGGGCTCCTGCCTGCTGTTTTGTCGTCCTGATGGATGTCTCGTCGGACGATGAGGACCCTGAGAAGGATCCATCTACGGTTCCTTCTCGTTCTAGGCAGTCTTAGGGTAGGTTTTAATTGATGGCTACTGATGGCTGTCCGTTTATTTTGAGGGAGCCTGACGTACTACTGGATTAGTGGGTATATATTTGTATCTCTTTGGGTAGGTACACATTTTGCCTTTTGTATATTTTTGGAAATGTAATTCAAACAGGCTTGTATTTCTGGTACAAAGTATGTAATTATCTATGTTGTGAATGGTCGTATGTTTCATTCCACGTTGATTTCTCTTTGACCTTTTTGACAGAAGTTTTATTGGAAAGAGGAACTTTTAATTTTAACTCAATCACGCGATATATTCATAAACAGGTGTATATGTACATTAAATGGAAGTTTTAACCGGATTCATATTAAGCAAAAAAAAAAATGTTCAAATTTTCCGTAATCATTTGTTTGTCGTTTCACTATAGTGCGACGTACCTTCTTCTTACCCATTATGACTACGGGAGAAAAAGGGGCGTTACAAGGTATCTCTTAGTAAAAGGGTGAGGTATCCCTTGTTGTAAAGAATGTGAGGTATCCTTCAAAGGGGGTTTGGTATCCCTCTAGTAAATAGGGTGAGGTATCCCTGTTGTGTAAAGGTTGCAAGCACCTGTTTTAAGCTTGTATTGTATAGTGAAAAATTACGAACTGTGTTTCGGGGACTGGACGTAGGCCACAAGTGGTTGGTGGTTGAACCAGGATAAATATTGTGCCTGCTCTTCTCTCCTTTATCTCTTTATTTTTAGCAATTTATTTATTATTACTTAATTGTTTATTTACTGTTCTTAAGGCATTTTATCATCTTTATATATATTCATTATATTGCTTTAAAAAATTTGTATTAAAAAGGGTTTACGAAAAAGTTTTTAATTACTCAATTCACCACCCTCTTAAGTACTAAAGGCACTTGGGTAACAAGTGGTATCAGAGCTAGACTCTTGTATAAAGAGCTTAGCCGCTGCAAGAGTACATGGCTTCATCAAATGGTTTTTCAGAAGCAACTTCCATAAATCGACCACCTTTTTTCAATGGGGATGGTTATGCATATTGGAAGGAAAGAATGAAAATCTTTATCGAGGCTATTGATCTAGATGTGTGGGATGTTGTCGAAAATGGCGCATTTATACCTACACGAGTTGTTGATGGTGTAAAAATCGAGATACCTAGAAATGATTGGTCTAAAGATGATAAAAGAAAAGTTCAATATAACTTGATAGCCAAAAACATCATTACCACTGCTTTGGGGTATGATGAATTTTTCAGAATTTTAAATTGTAAAACTGCTAAAGAAATGTGGGACACTTTACAAGTTACTCATGAGGGTACTAGTGAAGTTAAGAGGTCGAGAATTAATTCTCTAATTCGTGAATATGAATTATTAATAATGAACCAAGGAGAAAGCATTCAAGAAATGCAAAAGAGGTTCACCCACATTGTAAATCATCTTGCATCATTAGGAAAGAATTTGTCTAACGAAGATTTGATTAACAAAGTATTGAGATGTTTGAGCAGGATTTGGCAGCCTAAGGTAACAGCTATATCTGAAACAAGAGACTTATCAATAATGACGTTAGCTACCTTATTTGGCAAACTTCAAGAGCACGAATTAGAACTCAACAGACTTAACCAAAGTGAGGAACACGATAAGAAGAAGAAAGGGATCGCACTTAAAGCCACCACCTCCACTATCAATAATGAAGAAGAAGACGATGAAGATGACATGGACAACATTGAGTTAAATGAAGAGAACCTCAATCTTCTAGTGAAGAAATTCGAAAGGTTTATCAAAAAGAAAGGAACTCAAAGAAGACCGTCTTTTTCTCTAAAGAAATTTGAAAAGAAACCCTCCAAAGAAAGAAAAGTCTACATAGCATAGGATGACAATGATATGGACTCCGCTGATAGCTCAGATAGTGAGGAAGCCCATCTATGTTTTATGGCCAAAGGAGAGGAAGAACAAGAAAGCGACATTGAGGTAATTTCTAATTATGAATTATCTCATTCGTATGATGAATTACAAGATGCCTTTGAAGAATTGCATGACGAATCAATAAGGCTCACAAAAATAATTTCTTCATCTAAGAAAACAATTTTTTCTTTGGAAAACCAAATTCTAATTTTGAATAAAGAAATTGAAGAATTAAAAATTGAAAATGAGACATTAGGATTAATTGATGCATGCACATCTCATTCTTCACATACCTCTACTTCTTCATCTTGTTCTTCATGTCATATGCTTGAAAAAGAAATTAAAAATTTAATGAACACTCTTGCTAAATTCACTTTTTGAAGAGATAATTTAAATATCTTATTAGGAAAACAAAGAGCTGTTTTTCAAAAAGCCGGGATAGGATATAACACGAAAAATCAACAAAAATTTTATAAAAATTTCTTTGTTAATTCTAGCATTTCATGTAGTCCTTTTATTAAATGTTTTTATTATGAAAAGAAAGGACATAGTGCATCAACATGTAATGCAAGGAAAAACATTAACATGAAAATTAGAACTAAAATGGTATGGGTTCCCAATGGTACTATACCCAAAACTGACATTCAAGGACCCAAGAAAATTTGGGTACCAACAACCAAAAATTGAAATGTGTTGCAGGTGTGCTTGAAGGCCAAGAGCTGACTTTGGCATTTTGAAAGTGGTTGCTGCAAGCACAAGACTAAAAATAATTCCAAGCTCTCCTCCTTGTCTCCATGAAGCTTGGACTTGTAATTTCTTTTTTGGATAAGTATTTCCATCATCGGGTAAGTTTTCCTCTCTAATAATGCACTTCTGAACGTGTTAAATTTGTTTTTCTGATAGGTCTATTCGAATACCATCATAAGGTATTCGAATACCATACATCAGTACAACGTTCTTATAGTTTTACAAGTTGGTGTATTCGAATAACTAATATAGCTATTCGAATAACCAGAGACTTATCATATTAGTGTTTCTCTCTTGTCTTTGGAGTATTCGAATACTCTACAAGGCATTCAAATACTTGCACCTACCTTTATTCTCTTTTGTTTTGGGTATTCGAATACGGGATGAGGTATTCGAATAACCCATGGCTGAAAGCCAAAATTACAGCCCGATCTCTATTATGTTTCAATTTTTTTTTATGCAAATGCAAATATATATATTTAACTCTCTAAATGACATGTTGTTGATGCAATACATCTTAGTTTTTTTTAAGCCTAAATTTATGCCTTAAATGAAAATTACATGATGTTCTTAAATGCATACTCCTTGCTTCGGTCTTGGCTTGTTCTTGCCCCTTCTTTTTTTTCAAGAATATGTTGCATATTTAAATTCTTTGTAATACAAATGCTTAATGTAATTGGCTACTGTTTTGATAAATATATGAACGTGATAACAATTGCAACAAGTGGTATTAAACAAGTGGTCACTTGGCCAAATTAATCAACAAAATATCTTCTGCTCTTATGAACTCATTTGCTATTTTTTTTTTACTTATTATTTTGATTGCTTACTTGCTTATGAGTTTGACTAACCTCTATGGATCCAAAAATTAATGGATACCAAAGAAAGTACTTTGACTTGTTTTGTAGGGTTATAACTACCTCAAGCAAACTCTTAAATGAAAAAGATTATTCAACTTGAGGAAAATGAATGAAGAGGACATGAAGAGACTTTCTTCAAGTGTATTGAAATGGAATACTTAATGGAAGAAAGATCAAACTTAAAGGACCAATAAACAAAGAACATTACAAAGAAGCATCTCTCTTTATCTAATTCAATAAGTATCTCTATCCCTAAGCGATTGTGACATTCTATATAGAGTGTATGATACTCGTTGATTAATTGATCTTAAATGATTAAATTTTTTCCTTACATAAGTAGGATGCTTAGCATTAATAATGTGCCAAATTAGATATTATCTTGCTAATGTTGTCATTGCATATAGGGTAAATAAAGTTAGTTCTATACAATGCTCTGATCCCTATAGCATATTTCATCAAAGTAAAATGTTTAATTCTCTTGATATATGGAAGATTTATAAGAAATTGATAACAAGTGGTAAATGTTTTACATTTTGATAACAAGTGGTATCAAATATAAGCAATTCTCTTAGTAAATGTAATAACTGTTTTGATAATAATACAATGCAATTAGTTGATCAATGAATGAATATATCTTTAGTAATGTGATGAATATTATGTTTATCTTGCTAAATTTATAAAATTATACTATGTTGCTATTCTGGTATGCTATGAATGAATATATTTTGTTAGAATGGAATATACTCTGTTTAGCTTTATGCTTTATCTTGCCCCATCTTTTTAATCATGACAAAAGGGGGAGAAGAGCTTGAATTCTTTATTTGAGAAAAGTCAGGGGGTGAAAAAGTAAAAGTTCGATAAGATAAAAATGGAAATTGGATTCCAAAAGTAAGGGGGAGCTGCTGTGCACATCTCTGATATAGATCACCTCT
This sequence comes from Ormosia emarginata, assembly GCA_029884605.1. Classification (NCBI taxonomy): domain Eukaryota; kingdom Viridiplantae; phylum Streptophyta; class Magnoliopsida; order Fabales; family Fabaceae; genus Ormosia; species Ormosia emarginata. The sequence goes on along the minus strand of JAQQTP010000074.1, from coordinate 24,904,961 downwards.
TATAAAAAAGAGGGGGAGTAAGTATCTCTAAGCAACTTTGTGAATTCCAATTTATATGAACTAAATCTTTTCTCAAATGTTAGTTTGTCATCATCAAAAAGGGGGAGAATGTAATTGGCTAGCTGCCATTAATTATAGTTTTGATGATAACAAACATGAAGACGATGTGAAGACCAAGTCTAAGACCTTCAAGAATAGCTTTAGGACTTAGGATCTTTGTAAGGAGAATTATTGGATATCTCATTGGTTTTGGACACAAAGAAATATTTTCAAAATTATTTTTCCAAACTTAAAGAATCATTTTCTGGACATTTGAAAGTATTTAAAACTGATTTTATATCAAGGGTATTTGAATACCTCATAAGATATTCGAATAACATGCTTGATACTCGTATCCAGAATTGCTTTTGAAAGTAAGGTATTCGAATAACCATTTTGGTATTCGAATACACCTGATCTCAGAAAAACATTTTTAGACTGAAGTATTCGAATAAATTGAGAGATATTCGAATAACCATCTTCTAATCTATTTTCACAAAGCCTTTTTAAAACAAAGGTATTCGAATAACCTCATTCAGAATTGTTTTTCACTAAACAGTGGTATTCGAATAACCAGGAAGGTATTCGAATAACTACGGGATCCTGATATGGAAGGAAACAACCATTTTCTACATTTAATGTGATATTAATTATACCCAACGACTATTTTCCTAAAAGGCTCTATAAATAGAGACCTTGGGTCTCTTCTGAAGGTTGCCCAATGATTTGAATTATTATTTGCTTGTGGCAAAACGTGATTTTCATTTTTCTCATATTATCTGTGCTCTTTTCACCAAAATCTCGAGTATCCTAAGAGAGTTTCCTAGTGCTTCAAATTGTAATATTTGCCCTTTGTGAGAGATTCTCTTCATCTATTTTCTACTTTTGCAAAAGGGTGAGGTATCCCTTAGTGAATTTGTGAGGGTGAGGTATCCCTCAGTAAAAGGGTGAGGTATCCCTTGTTGTAAAGAAGGTGAGGTATCCTTCAAAGGGGGTGAGGTATCCCTCTAGTAAATAGGGTGAGGTATCCCTATTGTGTAAAGGTTGCAAGCACCTGTTTTAAGCTAATATTGAATAGTAAAAAATCTCGAACAGTGTTTCGGGGACTGGACGTAGGCCACAAGTGGTTGGTGGTTGAACCAGGATAAATATTGTGCCTGCTCTTCTCTCCTTTATCTCTTTATTTTCAGCAATTTATTTATTATTGCTTAATTGTTTATTTACTGTTCTTAAGGCATTTTATCATCTTTATATATATTCATTATATTGCTTCAAAAAATTTGTATTAAAAAGGGTTTGCAAAAAAGTATTTAATTACTCAATTCACCCCCCTCTTAAGTACTGAAGCCATTTGGGTAACAAGTGGTATTAGAGTTAGACTCTTGTATAAAGAGCTTAGCCGCTGCAAGAGTACATGGCTTCATCAAATGGTTTTTCAGAAGCAACTTCCATAAATCGACCACCCTTTTTCAATGGGGATGGTTATGCATATTGGAAGGAAAGAATGAAAATCTTTATCGAGGCTATTGATCTAGATGTGTGGGATGCTGTCGAAAATGGCTCATTTATACCTACACGAGTTGTTGATGGTGTTAAAACCGTGACACCTAGAAATGATTGGTCTAAAGATGATAAAAGAAAAGTTCAATATAACTTGATAGTAAAAAACATCATTACCATTGCTTTGGGGTATGATGAATTTTTCAGAATTTTAAATTGTAAAACTGCTAAAGAAATGTGGGACTCTTTACAAGTTACGCATGAGGGTACTAGTGAAGTTAAGAGGTCGAGAATTAATTCTCTAACTTGTGAATATGAATTATTTACAATGAACCAAGGAGAAAGCATTCTAGAAATGTAAAAGAGGTTCACCCACATTGTAAATCATCTTGCATCATTTGGAAAGAATTTTTCTAACGAAGATTTGATTAACAAAGTATTGAGATGTTTGAGCAGTATTTGGCAGCCTAAGGTAACAGCTATATCTGAAACATGAGACTTATCAACAATGGCGTTAGCTACCTTATTTGGAAAACTTCAAGAGCACGAATTAGAACTCAACAGACTTAACCAAAGTGAGGAACACGATAAGAAGAAGAAAGGGATCGCACTTAAAGCCACCACCTCCACTATCAATAATGAAGAAGAAGACGATGGAGATGACATGGACAACATTGAGTTAAATGAAGAGAACCTCAATCTTCTAGTGAAGAAATTCGAAAGGTTTATCAAAAAGAAAGGAACTCAAAGAAGACCGCCTTTTTCTCTAAAGAAATTTGAAAAGAAACCCTCCAAAGAAAGAAAAGTCTACATAGTATGGGATGACAATGATATGGACTCCGCTGATAGCTCAGATAGTGAGGAAGCCCATCTATGTTTTATGGCCAAAGGAGAGGAAGAACAAGAAAGCGACATTGAGATGATTTCTAATTATGAATTATCTCATTCTTATGATGAATTACAAGATGCCTTTGAAGAATTGCATGACAAATCAATAAGGCTCGCAAAAATAATTTCTTCATCTAAGAAAACAATTTTTTCTTTGGAAAACCAAATTCTAATTTTGAATAAAGAAATTGAAGAATTAAAAATTGAAAATGAGACATTAGGATTAATTGATGCATGCACATCTCATTCTTCAAATGCCTCTACTTCTTCATCTTGTTCTTCATGTCATATGCTTGAAAAAGAAATTGAAGATTTAATGAACACTCTTGCTAAATTCACTTTTGGAAGAGATAATTTAAATATCTTATTAGAAAAACAAAAAGTTGTTTTTCAAAAAGCCGGAAAGGATATAACCTGAAAAATCAACAAAAATTTTATAAAAATTTCTTTGTTAATTCTAGCATTTCATGTAGTCCTATTATTAAATGTTTTTATTGTGGAAAGAAAGGACATAGTGCATCAACATGTAATGCAAGGAAAAACATCAACATGAAAATTGGAACAAAAATGGTATGGATTCCCAAGGGTACTATACCCAAAACTGACATTCAAGGACCCAAGAATATTTAGGTATGAAAAGCCAAAAATTGAAATGTGTTACAGGTGTGCTTGAAGGCCAAGAGCTGACTTTGGCATTTTGAAAGTGGTTGCTGCAAGCACAAGACTAAAAATAATTCCAAGCTCTCCTCCTTGTCTCCATGAAGCTTGGACTTGTAATTTCTTTTTTGGATAAGTATTTCCATCATCGGGTAAATTTTCCTCTCTAATAACGCACTTCTAAACGTGTTAAATTTGTTTTTCTGATAGGTCTATTCGAATACCATCATAAGGTATTCAAATACCATACATCAGTACAGTGTTCTTATAGTTTTACAAGTTGGTGTATTCGAATAACTAATATAGCTATTCGAATAACCAGAGACTTATCATATTAGTGTTTCTCTCTTATCTTTGGAGTATTCGAATACTCTACGAGGCATTCGAATACTTGCACCTGCCTTTATTCTCTTCTGTTTTGGGTATTCGAATACGGGATGAGGTATTCGAATAACCCATGGCTGAAAGCCAAAATTACAGCCCGATCTCTATTATGTTTCAATTTTTTTTTTATGCAAATGCAAATATATATATTTAACTCTCTAAATGACATGTTGTTGATGCAATACATCTTAGTTTTTTTTAAGCCTAAATTTATGCCTTAAATGAAAATTACATGATGTTCTTAAATGCATACTCCTTGCTTCGGTCTTAGCTTGTTCTTGCCCCTTCTTTTTTTCAAGAATATGTTGCATATTTAAATTCTTTGTAATACAAATGCTTAATGTAATTGGCTACTGTTTTGATAAATATATGAACATGATAACAATTGCAACAAGTGGTATTAATCAAGTGGTCACTTGGCCAAATTAATCAACAAAATATCTTCTACTCTTATGAACTCATTTGCTGTTTTTTTTTTTACTTATTATTTTGAATGCTTACTTGCTTATGAGTTTGACTAACCTCTATGGATCCAAAAATTAATGGATACCAAAGAAAGTACTTTGACTTGTTTTGTAGGGTTATAACTACCTCAAACAAACTCTTAAATGAAAAAGATTATTCAACTTGAGGAAAATGAATGAAGAGGACATGAAGAGACTTTCTTCAAGTGTATTGAAATGGAATACTCAATGGAAGAAAGCTCAAACTTAAAGGACCAATAAACAAAGAACATTACAAAGAAGCATCTCTCTTTATCTAATTCAATAAGTATCTCTATCCCTAAGCGATTGTGACATTCTATATGGATTGTATGATACTCGTTGATTAATTGATCTTAAATGATTAAATTTTTTCCTTACATAAGTAGGATGCTTAGCATTAATAATGTGCCAAATTAGATATTATCTTGCTAATGTTGTCATTGCATATAGGGTAAATAAAGTTAGTTCTATACAATGCTCTGATCCCTATAGCATATTTCATCAAAGTAAAATGTTTAATTCTCTTGATATATGGAAGATTTATAAGAAATTGATAACAAGTGGTAAATGTTTTACATTTTGATAACAAGTGGTATCAAATATAAGCAATTCTCTTGGTAAATGTAATGACTGTTTTGATGATAATACAATGCAATTAGTTGATCAATGAATGAATATATCTTTGGTAATGTGATGAATATTGTGTTTATCTTGCTAAATTTATAAAATTATACTATGTTGCTATTCTGGTATGCTATGAATGAATATATTTTGTTGGAATGGAATATACTCTGTTTAGCATTATGCTTTATCTTGCCCCATCTTTTTAATCATGACAAAAGGGGGAGAAAAAGCTTGAATTCTTTATTTGAGAAAAGTCAGGGGGAGAAAAAGTAAAAGTTCGGTAAGACAAAAATGGAAATTGGATTCCAAAAGTAAGGGGGAGCTGCTGTGCACATCTCCGATATAAATCACCTCTTATGAAAAAGAGGGGGAGTAAGTATCTCTAAACGACTTTGTGAATTCCAATTTATATGAACTAATTGTTTTCTCAAATGTTAGTTTGTCATCATCAAAAAGGGAGAGAATGTAATTGGCTAGCTGCCATTAATTATAGTTTTGATGATAACAAACATGAAGATGATGAGAAGACCAAGTCCAAGACCTTCAAGAATAGCTTTAGAACTTAGGATCTTTGTAAGGAGACTTATTGGATGTTGGTGTATGCCCTAGTGGCCAATACATTTTGTTTGTATTTACATACATTATATTATGTTATTTTATATGAGGCATTTCATTTATTGTGTTCTTTTTGGTAGACATAATAAAGTCCTTAGAATAGTAAGTTTGATACCATAGGACATCAAGTGGATGACTTGATCGTGAGATCCTATTGGATAAAATACTATTCTTAAATGTCCCTAGTCAAGTATTATTGTTAATTAGGACAACAATAATACATTAAGGCTAGTATGTGCGTAGACTGATGACCACATCTCACGGGTCATGGATATGAGATATCAAGTCTACACATGGATACATATTAGAGTAATGATGTATTGGACAGACCCGCCATGAGAACGCTACGTGGATCGTTACGTGAGTGTCATAAGCGATTCTCATAGTGATAATGGTGTATGTGGTCCTTTGACCTGAAATCACTACGATTCCTACATGAGGAGTTGTGTGTTTTAATGCCATCAAACGTCATCTGTAACAAGATGATTATAACGTTGGTTATTAGACATGCCGCAATACATGTGGAGGAATGTGAGTGACCTAGATGGGATTTGTCCCTCCTACATAACAGGAGCGATATCTTCGGGGCCCCTGATTGAGTGAGACTACGAAATGCATGGTCATGCTCAAATAAGTCAATATGAGATATTGATCTTATTTGCTATTACTATGTCTACTCGGGAATCAGGAAACTGAAGATTGAACTAAACAAGGGTGACACATTCTATGCCTTGTGTTCAATCTGGATATCTGGACAAAGGGACTAAACTACACGGAAACATTGGTCACAGATAGGTTATGTCAAATCACTGATATTCTCATTACTTGGGTAGCGTGATGTGTTGCTAGATACCGCTCACTGTTTGTAATATTAAAATGAGATTTTAATATTACTACCAACGTCATGAGAACCTGCAGGGTCGCACACTTAGAACAGACTAAATTGGAGTAATCAGAATCCAAGTTGGACTCGGATTCAACTGTGGGCCTAACTCATGACAGATGGGTTTAGGGTTGCACCACTTACCTTGCTACTGCTCACACTCACTTAAGGCAGCCTTTGTTATAAATAATACTGCTAAGGGAGCTGCTACTAGGTTACATTACAACCCTAGCCGCACCTACAGAAAGTGAGTGAGAGATAGTGAGGTCTTCTTCTCCTCTCTTCGCAGCTAGCACTACGAAAACAGAGGCGTGACTCCTTTTGCAAGTCTGTTCGTGTGGATACCGCAGAAACATCGTCGCTATTACGGTGTTGGTGATTCACCTCGCTTGTGTCTATCACGCTTCAAGAGGTAAAAATTTAAAAAAACTCGGATTATGGATTTTTCGCATGGATCCTGTGAGGAAATTCTGTTATTCCGCTGCGAGACTTTTGATCCGCAAATTCCCAACATTGGATATCTCATTAGTTTTGGACACAAAGAAATATTTTCAAAATTGTTTTTCCAAACTTAAAGAATCATTTTCTGGATATTTGAAAGTATTTAAAATTGATTTTATATCAAGGGTATTCGAATACCCCATAAGATATTCGAATAACATGCTTGATACTCGTATCCAGAATTGCATTTGAAAGTAAGGTATTCGAATAACCATTTTGGTATTCGAATACACCTGATCTCAGAAAAACATTTTTGGACTGAAGTATTCGAATACATTGAGAGATATTCGAATAACCATCTTCTAATCTGTTTTCACAAAGCCTTTTTAATACAAAGGTATTTGAATAACCTCCTTCAGAATTGTTTTTCACTAAACAGTGGTATTCGAATAACCAAGAAGGTATTCGAATAACTACGGGATCCTGATATGGAAGGAAATGACCATTTTCTACATTTAATGTGATATTAATTATACCCAACGACTATTTTCCTAAAAGGCTCTATAAATAGAGACCTTGGGTCTCTTCTGAAGGTTGCCCAATGATCTGAATTATTATTTGCTTGTGACAAAACGTGATTTTCATTTTTCTCATATTTTTTGTGCTCTTTTCACCAAAATCTTAAGTATCCTAAGAGAGCTTCCTAGTGCTTCAAATTGTAATATTTGCCCAAGGTGAAACAGTAGGTCCCGCAAACTGTTTTTCCAATAGTTCTTCCAATTGCTTCTTCAACTCTGCTAACTTATATGGTGACATCCGATACAGTGCAATCGAAGTTGGACCCGCTCTTGGTACAAGATCGATAGAAAACTCTATCTCTCTTTCTGGTGGCAATCTAGGTACATCATTAGGAAAAACTTCAAGAAACTCGTTTACAACAGGAATAGCATTCACATCTTTTTCACTCTTGACTTCCAAAGAAGATAATAACATGTATCCTCGTGCTTCATCCCTCAATAAAGATTCGACTTGATTGGCAGTCAAAAATCCAGAAATCTCATCCTCAGGAAATATTAGGGTCTTTTTGGAACAATCTAACAGAATATGGTTAGAAGATAACCAATCTATTCCTAAGATTATATCAATATCGGTAAGAGGCAAACAAATTAAATCAATAGAAAAGACTCAATTTTTGATAGTAACAGGACAATTTAGACAAACTTTAGAAGTACTAACAGGTTTGGCAATAGGCGTAGAAACAATCAATTAGAAGTCCAAAGAAGACACAGGCAATTCCAAATGATCCACACAGTCATTTGCAATAAACGAATGAGTTGCACCCGAATCATATAGCATAGTTAAAAGATTACCTGATATGACACCTTCTCCCTTGATAAGATCATCAGACTGAGAGGCCTCGGCTCCACTCATCATATAAACTCATCCTACAGCTTGAGACTTGACAGCACGAACATTGCTTACTAAAGGCTCCACCTTCACTTGATTACAATCCCACACAAAATGACCAGGTTTTCCACATCTAAAGCAAATGATTCCTCTGATCGTATAGTCCTTCGTTGCATGACCCTTTCCACACTTTAAACATCTTGTTGGCAATGTCGTATTCTGACCAAAATGATTGTTATTGCTACCTCCACCACGAGACTATTATTGTTGTTGACTTCCTAATGGTCTTGAATATGGTTTGCGCTGAAAACAGTTGTTATTACTGTTGCCTCCCCTTTGGAATCTTGATGGTCCAAAGTTACGTTTCCTGTTATCTTGCGATGGCTCCAACTCTTCAAGTCTGCAACACATATCCATCAGTGCCAAGAACTGGTTCATTTTCATTGGTATTACTCCCTTCTTCAGTTCAACCCTAAGTCCTTCCTCAAACTTGCGACATTTCCAATTCTTATCAAACTGAATCTGAAGATAACGTGAGAATTTAGATAAACTCTTAAACCATGCTGCATACTCATTCACTGTCATTCCTCCTTGTATTAATCCAAGTAATTCCATCTCCTTCACATACCTTGCTCCCTCCGAGAAATATTTGTTCAGAAACGCCTCACGAAATACCTCCCACGTAATTGCCCTTCGTTGTTCTTGTAAAACTCTACAAGTAGCCTTCCACCAATTTTCACCGTCTCCCAGCAACATGAAAGTGGCATAAGTCACCTTGCGATCATCTGCACACCCCATTCCTTCAAAAAATCTTCTCCAACTCTTCTATCTATAGACTTGCCTTTTCCGGATTAAACTCACCTCGAAACTGTGGTGGATTGTTTCGACGAAATTCTGACAAATTCTAAACATCAACATTCGCCTCTTGTTGTTGTGCAGCCTATTGATTTTTTTGCACAATCACTTCTGCCATACGCTGCATTGCCGTTGCAGCCACTGTCATTGGATCATCATTGTGTCGCACGTTCGTACGTGCACCTCTATTACGAGAATAACTTTCTTCACCAGCAACCAAAACACAACAAGAGTCAGTTATCATCTTTCAAAGACAAAACACAGAGAATCACACAACTTAAGCAAAACAGACCTAATCATAAACCCAAAAGACTCTAACCGGGATGCTTTGATACCAACTAATGCAGCACCTACCGTAGGGTATCACATTTAAAACTAATCCTAATATAACTTACCCAAGTTGTAAAAGAATTAATCTTATAAAAACACTGATTTTAAAATTTCTTTTTTGGAATAACAGATAATAAATAAAAACTTTAAACATAAAATGTAATTAAAACTAACACACCTTATATTACATATTACAAACCTTGTTCACAAATAATTTACATAATTACACCCCCAAAAGTTATATATATAATACACACCAAAATAAAACTACTAAACTAGAACTCCATCAAACTAAAGGTTCAGACTCTCATTGGGATACTCCTCCTCCTCCTCCTCCTCCTCAGTGTTGTCATCAAAGAAACCTGGCGGATACAACACACGCCTGGTTGGTGTCCTAGCAGTTGACATCATGGATTCCTCGTTTGGAGTATAAGTATTATTATTCTTACTCCAAATCTCACGTATAGGTATATAAAACTATAAACGCACAGACACGTGTTGTGCCATGACAGGAGTACCATCCCTAGTACCTCTTAAAGTCAGAGTCAGATCCCTAGTATACACAAACCTTTTCCTATCTAAGTTAACTTGCCAAGCATCAATTCCACTGTGGAATTGAACTGTGACAAACCCTAAAACTTGACGCCTCACCGCCATACTAAGCAAATACAGAAAACCAGCTACTGATAGTAAAAAGACTTATCAGCCTCCTCGATCTTCATCAAATGTATACAATACACAAATATAACATAATAAAGAGGTGAGATCTTCTTTCATCAATACCAATGAGGCAGTATAGAAAATGACAGTAAAAGATACATATACAAAATTTCTCATACAGTCATATCATATCATATCATAGAAAATGGATAAAATAGGCATAATTATCACACCAATATGCTAACTCGTTATGCATGTGTACAACGACCCAATTCCTACTCCATGGAACTAAACACAATTTCGGAGATAATGATAGGGAGTACATGCCTGCATATCGCTAACCTCAAATTATGTGCCAATATATTAATTCATGGTGTGCAACATGGCCGATACAGACACTCTCAACCAATCGCGAAAAGAGTAGTAACTCCGTCAAGATCATCGGTGTGTTTGCAAAGGATACCACGACGCAGTGGTGCTACCCACTGGCCACTTGTGACATTCCACACCCCAACATCTTCAAGATCACTGAAGATCGTAACTACGCAATTCTCACCCGCATAAAGGTGTAATTTCCATTTCCTAGGCCAATTGCCTTACTTGACATGCTTTTTCATGCATGATGTATAATTCAAAAATACATACAACCATTATTTTATGGTATTTCACAAATACGCGTCATTTCTCAACAGTATACTTTTCAATATAACGGGGCCCACTATGACAACCCGACAACCAACTACTATAATTTAACATAACGGGGCCCACCACGACAGCCCGACAGCCAACTGTTGTAATTTCCTATTGCGTAAATATTTTATCGCATTTTTGAAACAACGTGACGTTTTTCTTACGTTTTCAAATAACATAATTATTTTTTAACATTTTTGCAAACGCGTAATTAATTTCCAATGTTTTTAAATTACATAAATATTTTTTAACATTTTCTAAATCACATGAATATTTTCAAATGTTTTTAAATCGCATAGAGGTCTTTAAACATTTTCTCAATCGCATAATAATTTAAAATCATTTTCTTAATCGCGTAACGTAAAAATCAATCGTGTAGTTTAAAAATAATAATTTCTGGCATTTTTCACTTACATAAAATATTATCTCAACTTTCTAAATTTATTTGATAAAATCCTTATATGTATAATATATACATTTTGGCCTTCTTGAAAATATTTTTATTCTAAAAATCCTTTATATATTATTTTCTTTGGTTCTTTCCAAAAATTTAATTTCTTTGATTTAATTAAATACTATAACTTTAATAAATACTAATCTACTACTAACCCTTAAATCTAGTTTTCTATTTCTATTAAAAATTCCTTAAACCCAATTCTTGTTAACTATTTAACAAAATCCACACTTAGTAAATTAATTTAGGATCTAAAATAACACACTTTGGTGTGTTGGCCGAATTTAGGCTTAGGTTCCATATTCAAACTTAACCATTTTTCATCATCAAAATCCTTTAATCCAATTTTTATCCTTAAGATCATTAATCCATAACTTAGGAATTAATTTAAATCATCTTGTTTCCTTTGTAGTAGTTAAAACTGTGAGCCTCCCCTAGGTTCTTTGGAACCTTCATACAATTTTCGTCATCATACAACTCATATTCTACTTTACACCATATTCATCATGCTACCATAAGCATATAAACAAGCATATAAGTATATAATCTACTTAAGCAAGCATATAATCAAAGCTTAAAATAAACCAACCATAAGTAAAGCAAGCTTAAACCATACAATTGAATAAATCCTTATGGATTTTTCACCTCAAACAAGGTCATCTCCTCACCACCAACATATGGTTGAAGGAGAAAGAACTGTATGCCAAGCTGTCAAAGTGTGAATTTTGGATGGATGAGGTTAAGTTTTTAGGCCATGTGATCTCGAAGGAAGGGATTGCAGTGGATCCATCAAAAGTAGAGGCAGTGCTACAATGGGAAAGGCCGAAGTCAGTGACGGAGATTCGTAGCTTCGTGGGTTTGGTCGGATATTATAGAAGGTTCATAGAAAGGTTTTCCAAAATTGCTGGACCGCTCACTCAGTTGACAAAGAAGAACCAGGCTTTTGAGTGGATTGATAACTGCGAGCAAAGTTTCCAAGAGTTGAAGAAACGGCTAACCACCTCACCAGGATTAGTGCTACCTGATCCGAACGAGCCATTTAAGGCGTATTGTGATGCTTTATACCAAGGATTAGGATCTGTTCTTATGCAACGTGGAAGAGTGGTAGCTTATGCTTCACGACAGTTGCGAGTGCATGAAAAGAACTACCCGACACATGATTTGGAATTAGCAGCTGTGGTTTTTGCTCTGAAGATATGGAGGCATTTCCTCTATGGAGTGACATTCAACATCTTCAGTGATCACAAAAGCTTGAAGTATTTGTATGATCAGAAGGAGTTGAACATGAGGCAGTGGAGATGGTTAGAATTCCTGAAGGACTATGATTTTCAGTTGTTGTATCACCCTGGCAAAGCGAATGTCGTGGCAGACGCCTTGAGTAGAAAGACTATCAGTGTTTCTGCCCTGATGATCAAGGAAAAAGATCTCATAGAACAGTTTAGAGATGTTTAGTCATTTGTAGAGTTGAAACCAGGAAAGATCTGTATGAATATGGTCACCATCTCAAGCGAGCTAATGGAGGACATACGGGAAAAGCAGAAGGTCGATGAATTCTTGTAAGAAGTGAGAGAGCTAATGAAACAAGGCAAAGAAACGGAATTTGAGGAAGGAACAGACGGAATTCTGAGATTTCGGGGTAGAGTCTGTATTCCCCATGACCAAGAGCTTAAACGACATATTGTGGATCATGCTCACACAAGCATGCTGAATATGCACCCGGGCTTTGAAATCTAGAAAACTTACTCTAAAATTTCTTAGACCTTACCAAATTCTTCGCCGGATAGGTCCAGTAGCTTACCAGATAGCTTTACCCCCTTTTCTTTCCAACATACACAATGTCTTCCATGCGTCGTAACTGCGTAAATATTTACCTGACCCGAGTCATGTCTTAGCATTAGACACAGTACAATTAAAAGAGAACTTGACCCATGAGACGCCTCCTGTGAGAATCGAGGATTGACGAATAAAGCAACTTAGAGGCAAGGAAATTTCATTGGTAAAGGTGATCTGGAATGAAGCGACTGGTGATGCAACTTGAGAGTTGAAAGACAAGATGAAGGGGCGACTCCCACAACTATTCTGAGGTACATAAATTTCGAGGACGAAATTCCTTTTTAGTGGGGGAGTGTTGTAACACCCAAAAAAATTGTTTGTTTAATTATAAATGATCATTTTATAATATTCCTAATTTTGGGGAATTTTTCTGGAATTTTTCAGAAACGTCGAATATTTTAATATATTCCTTGTTTTACGTGCACACTGAGCAGAGATCTGTAGGAGTCAGTGTAACGCTCCGAAAATTATTTATTTTATCATAAATAGTCTTTTTATAATATTTGTGATTTATGTGAATTCTTTCGAAATTTTTCGGAAACGATGAATATTTTAATATATTTCTCGTTTTGCATGCACGCTGAGCGGAGCTGGGAAGATACGATATTTTCCCCATGGCTGGTAAACTCTAAATTGTGGACATGTCGATGGGGGATCTTACTAAATCCGAGGCCGGGCACAATTTACGAGATTTATGTTTTTCAAGATTTTACCCTATAAATGAAGTTGTGGTACCGTAAAATCATCCGATGAACAATAAAATATTATTTTCATCGTCTGTAACTCTTCTACACTGGGGGAAAAAAGATACTGACAGTGTAAATATTCATCTGTGTTAGTATGCCCAAATATGAGACAACCTTACTTTCACTTTATCGGGTGTTTACGGGTGAATTTGGTATGAGACAAATTCCAAGCAAACAAATATATTTTATCAAACGAATGTGGGTTCACGAGTTATGTGGTAATCTCGTTAGAAAAGAAACTTAAGAAATTGATGAGTAACGTGCAAAATGTAAAGTGCAAAGAAATTTAAAAGTGCAAAGAAAGTAAATTGTAAGAAATATAAAGTACTGAAGATTAAAATGTAGAAAATAAAGGTGCAAAAAGTTTAAATGCGGGAATTGTAAAAATGCAGTAAGTTTAAAGTGCAGAAAACGTAAAACGCATGAATTTAAAGTGCAGAAAGAGTAAAGAAATTTAAAGAACAAGGCTTGAAAGTAAAGAATTTAAAGAGGCATTGCATTAATGTAAATGGCTGGAAATGAAAATGGAAGTCATACTTGGAATCAAATCCGTTAATATGTTTGAGTGAGATGTTAGGATTGTATATCCAGTAAAACCACCATTTGTCATCGTGAATACTAGTATTTATAGGCAAAATATGAAAAATAACTAACTCCTAAAAACTGACCACGTTCATGGCAGTTATATCATGTTTATCTATACTAATATTTTGCTCAACTGAGAGCAGTCATGTCATCTTTCGTCAATAGCATTGGTAACTTTATTTTCGACGAAACCATCCCTTGACCTTTTGATAATTGATCACCACTTGGATTCACCATCTGGCTGTTGAATTCAAGACGAATAACTAAAAGCAACTGAGATATTTCAACAAAAACCAACATCTGACTATAACACTAGATCATCATCTAATACCTCAATGTTATCATTCGACCATAGAAAGACCATCTTCGTCGAATGTCAACTGTCTGTCGAGAATATCTTTATTAAATCAAAACATGTATTTTTATCCCCAACAAATGCCCCCCAAAATTTTTCTTTCGACACTGCTAGAAGAAAGATAAATTTTAATCTTATCTTCTACTTCCAATTCCGACGTCAAGACCTTATAAAAAATTTTTTCAAAATCATTTTGATTTTAAAAAAAAATCCAGTAAAATCTTCCGTGGATTTTTCGAAAACCACAACTACAACTTATCATTTCAAACATTTAATAGCCGTTTTTCCTAATAAATAGGGATCATACTTATCCTTCTTCTGAAAATAGCTTTTTAATTTCCTGACGAAAATTACGCATCCTCTTACCTTCTCCACTATTCACTACTTCTTTAAATTTCACAGACTTACGCTACTTTTACCCCATCTTTTACTATTCATCATCCTCAACCTTATTCTTTTGCATCTTTTCTGTAAAACTTCCTTCTCAACAATGGCTTCTCATTCTCAATCTGTCTATGAGCCTTCAGTTGATTTGGGCAATCACGCCGTTGTTCAACACCCAATTATAGAGAAATCCGAGCTGTGGAATTTTTTCAAGGTAATCATTCCTATCAATGACCTTTCGCTTTATTTAGATCCTCCAGCTGCTTTCTTGGGCCCAGTTCTGCCCAAAGAACTCATTACCAAAGAAATCCAAAGCTTTTTCCCTTGCAAAAATCCAAAAGAAGAATGTATTTTAGCTTCTCTTCCTTCCATCCCCATCAGTTATTTTAACAAATCTGAAAGGCTTTTTAGAACCCCACCTGGCCAAATCAATGGGCATCTTGATTGGCTTAATAGAGTTCAAGCCTCTAAAGAAACTTCATGGAAGAAATTAGGTATATTTGACTGTATCCAACTTTCACGTTATACCATGAAAATGGATTCATGTATGTTGGGTGCATCTTTTTTCTTTTGAAACAAAACCACCAATTCCTTTCATTTCCCTTATGGCATGATGGGACCTACGCTTTTCGACGTGGCTGCCATAACTGGTCTTCGACCAGATGGGAAAGTCATAACTCCTATCCTTCTCCCCTTGAACATCATAGACGTTTATTCAAAAGCCCCAACTTCTTTTTCAAATTTTGTCAATTTCTATTCTTCATCAGATGGCCCTGTGTCAAACGAAGAACATGTGGCTTTTCTCCTTCTCTAGTTGTCAGCCTATGCTTTCTGTACTAAATCAGTTCAGGTGTCAAAATCTTACCTTTACCTCGCTAATCTCCTTCATGAAAGTCAAGAATTGGCTATCGGTCAGTTCTTTCTTGCCAATCTTTACTTTGGTATTGGCGATATTGTACAAAGCATTAGGTCACAAACAAAGAAAACTAATGCTGGTGGCCCCATATAGTCGCTGCAACTCTGGCTAAATGCCATTCTTAGAGACTATCTAGTCGACACTTCTCCTTCAACAATCTCTTCTGCTACTTATGGCATTAGACTTTGCCATTTCAAATATGAAAAAATCCACAAGCATCACTCAGAGAATTTTATGCACTTTTTCAGCATTTTCCATTCTATCTGCTTCAATACTGAAGACATTTATTTTGCACCTTTCGCTGACCGCCCCATCGGTCCAGAGTGGTTTACTCGACCACTTATTTCTGACAACCCTTCTATTCAAGCCGACAATCTTTCCATTTGGTCAAATTTTCTTTGTCGACAAGTGTTAATTGTTGGCCTTCCTGGTTCGATGGACAATCTTTTAGAATTGCACCTGCCAAATTCAATGGCTCGTCAACTAGGATTCTATCAAGCCATTCCAACTCCATTCTCTCAAAAAGCCAAAGAACACTTCGTAAATGGCTGCTTACAAGACAAGTCAGATCTTGTATGGGTGGCTATAAAAACGAGAGACACAAACAACATTTTTTTATTTCTCCTTTCACACCCTATAGAGGAGTTACTCCAGATTTTGTCAAATGGTGGACTACATACTATAGTCCTTACCATATCGATATTGATGTTTGTCGAAGCCGAATAACTGAACAACTCGTTCCTGTGCAGGGTCAAGAGCCTTCGACAAAAAACAAAGGTAAACATATTCAAGATATTAGAGCTTTTGAGAAATATTACAAGATCAAGTGGGACTACAGGTATCCTGGCACAATTGTTCGACACTATGAAGAAGTCCTGGCTAAACAAAAGCAAATGCACAAAGAGAAATGCTCCATTAATTTTATTGTGGTTTCCATAAAATACCCTTTGGCACGACTTGAACCTTTTCAAGTCCCTTTTCCAAAACCAGTGCTTCTTCCTTGTGCTCGTTTTGGTTTGGCCGACGAATTCCCAGGTAAACCCACCAAGGCTGGTAACTTCCTTACTTCTGATAGAGTCTTTTCTACGAGTAACATCTTTCTTACAAGAACTCCAGAAGTTACTTTTACCCGTCGATTTGCTTCCCCGTGTGAACAATTTGCCAAAGATACACGAGTTATCACTAAATTGCTCGAAGGTACTTCTTTCGATTCTGAAATCAATTCCTTATTTCATCAACTAATTACTTTTCTTTCTTTTCTTTCTAGCTACTCCTTTAAAAAGATCTTTGGAGTATAAGCAATCAGGAGAAGGAGAAGAAGAAGAAACAAAAACTTCTGCCTTAAAGAAAAGAAAAGGCAAGAAAACTCAAAACCCTCCTATCCCAAAAGCTCAAAAAACTAAAACAACTAGAACGGCATCGACGAAAAGCCCTGCTAAATCCAAGGCCGCTGCCAAGCCTTCTAAGGCAAAAACTTCCAAGGTATATTTTCAACTAACCTTTTAGAATTTAATTTCAATTTATCGAAATTAAACCTTTTATCAATTACAGGTTGGTGGCTTAACTCCCACTTCTTCTGTCGAAATCATTGAATCTCCAAGCCCATCTTTTGAAAATCCTTTGAAGGTATAATTTCCTTTATTTCTTTTTTTTTCATACCTTGGTAAATTCTCATCTTATTTTACCTTTGCAGAAGAAAAAGAAAAGACTCAATCCTCAAGTTCTAGCTTGAAACCTACTGAACTTGAGGCAGGAACTACTTCTATTCCTCCCAAGGTAAATGTTAACCGACACAATTTTTCCTAATTGGAAACTTAAGACTTCATTTAATAATGTGATCTTTTCTATTTCAGGATCCAGAAATTGAACAAATTGCTGAAAGTCCTTCAGGACTTATCACCGAATTGAACGCTGAAGATCCAATTCAGCAACCTGCTGAGGTAAGATCTTCCAAGTCTTAAAGGAAAGAATTCCTAAGATTTTTCTTATCTTGATGTCACTTTTATTTTCTACAGCAACTGATAGATCCTATCACTCCTGATAATCCTACTGGACAAGGCAATGAAACTCTCTCTCCAGAGGATCAATTTTTTCAAGCTCCTGAAATACCAATTGTTTCCTTGCCTCTCCCGACAGAAATTCAAGGTGCTAGTTCTTCCCAAAAAAATAAAGACAATCCTGTCGAAATTGCTTCTGAAGAATTCGACATGAATGCTCTCTTAGCTAAAATTGCACCTTCCAATCTACCTCCGTCATCTCAAATTCATTCTATTGTCATAGAGTCAAAAAATGCTGAAGATATAGAGGTAGATTTGGATGAATTGATATCTATGCTGTCAGGTAGCCATAGAAGTTCTCCACAATCAGCTCACTCTTCTACCCAACCTGGACAAGATTTCAGTGACTCTCATGTTACTGAGCTTTTGGCAGAGCTGAAAAATGCCTTTACCTACTCCTTTGAGCAAATAAGTTTCGATCAACCACTCCAGGAAAGAATGCTGACCATTGTGGCTGAATTGGAACCTCTTTCTCAACAACTTCCAATAACGAATCGAGCTCTTCCTTAGACTGTCAAAGATTTTCTCCAAAACTTATCTCTGAACATGCCTACTATTCGTCAGATCATTCCTGCTTATGATAAAATACTTCAAGAAAAATCCAAGATTTTAAAGCAATTGACCGACGCAAAGAATGAGATAACCAAACTGAAAGGTTATCTTATTGATGGAAAAAATAAGGAGGCAGAACTTGACAAAGAAATTGAAGATTTGGAGAAAAAACTTGAAGAAACTCATCATCGAAAACAAAAACTCAACATGGCACTACAACAAGGGAATGTAAAATAGCAAAACATCATCAACAACTCAAAACAATGGGCTATCGAGACCAAAGCTGTATTGGCAAATTTACATTCTCTTGAACCAGAATATCAAAAAGTTTGTGCCAATAAACCAGCTTTGGAAGACTCTTGGGAAGTTTTGCAGAGGATTTAATTGTTTCGGTTCTTTTATAATGTCGGTTTGATAATCCGACAGGATTTGTATGGCCTTTTAGTCCAATACTTAATGAACATCCCTTTTGATCAGTTTCTAACATGTTTTTATTAATTGCTCTTTAAACATTCTTTATTCTATTTCTTCTCAATGCATCTCGTAACTGTGCATCATAATTAACTTAATTAATTATAATGAAAGTTATAAGGCATCACGTAATGATTCCTTCTGTAGCAAATCTTCTATAAATAGTGTTCTTCTAAAACATCGAAGTTCAAATCCGTATTCTGATTTTTTCATTTCCATCATTTCACCATGTCTTCAGATAATTTCTTCTTTTCTCAATGGGAGAAATGGAAAAAGGGCTTTGTATTAATGGTGATGATCAACTTGAACTTCAGTAAGAATCGTAATATTTCTGATGAGCTTCAGTAAGCATCGTAACAACCTAGTGTCTTTGAAACATGGTTGTTATGATGTAAATGGCTCATCAAGGAGTAGACGACCAACCAAAATCTCGTCCAGGACAAGTTAAGGGTCGTCTGCTCCTTCCTCTTCCTCAGGTCCTACGAGCTCAATTCAAAACATATTCAGCTGGGGAGAAGCTTCTGGTTTATTTAGAATAGGTTTATTTCTCTGTTATCTTCCTTGACAATCTAAACCAGATATAACATCAGTATGTAATTTGTATTTGTCGAATATATGAATGAAATTTCATTTTTACTTAATTTATATCTTTACTTCATACATTGTCGGTTTATATGGCTTTAAATATTTGCCATTAATTAATTTAATCCTCAAACTAGAATTAACTTCGACAAGTGCATAAGCATTCTTGGAAAATACTTGAGTAATTTTAAATGGTCCTTCCCATTTTGGAAACCATTTTCTATATTTTCGACACCTCTTATCCATGGGCAGAATGACTTTCCAAACCAAATCATCCATCTTAAAGGATTTATACTTAACTCGACTGTCGTAAAACTTTGCAATCCTTTCTTTCTGTCGAACCAAGTTTTCTAGAGTTACTAATCTTTCATCACTTAATTCATTCAATTCATCAAACATCAAGTCCCAATAATGCTCAATTAGTAACTCATCTTGTTTTTGAATTCGAATGGAATGAAGATTAATCTCAACTGGTAACACTGCATCATGACCATAAACTAACTTATATGGTGAAGTGCCCATCGATTCTCTTGGTGAATTTCTATATGCCCATAGAATTTGATTAAGGGTATTATGCCAATTTCTAGGTTGTCGACCAATATGCTTTTTAATCAAATTTATGATTATTTTGTTCATGGCCTCTACTTGGCCATTTGCCTGAGCATAATATGGCGTTGACGTGAGCATTTTAATTTTCCTTGAACTGACATATTCGACAACTTTCTTTCCAATGAATACTGATCCTTGGTCAGTTGTCAAAGTTTGTGGTATTCCAAACCGACAAACTATATTATCTTCAATAAAGTCAATCACATCCTGCTGAGTTACATCCTTCAAGGCTACAGCCTCAACCCATTTGGTGAAATAATCAACTCCTACTAAAATATATTTGTGTCCCTTCGACGAGACGGGATGAATTTGGCCAATTAAATCTAAGGCCCACCCTCTGAAAGGCCAAGGTTTAACTATAGCATGTAACTCACTAGCAGGAACATTTTGTATATGGCCATGTCTTTGACACTCTTCACAAGACTTGGCAAACATTATACAATCCCTAACTAGTGTTGGCCAATAATACCTTTGACGTCGAAGCACCCATTTCATCTTTTCACCTGCCTGATGAGCTCCACAAATTCCTTCATGGACTTCTGCCAAGGCAATATAAGCCTCTGCTTCACTCAGACAAACTTCTAAATTTCCATCGACAAACTTTCTATACAAGGCTAACCCTAATACCATAAACTTCGATGCTCTATACTTGAGCTTTCTATGCACATCTTGACTTGGATTTTCCAAATAACTCAGTATGGGTTGTCTCCAGTCATTAATCGTCGAAATGTCATTTTGTAGTATATCTCTTTCCTCTAATGGATATAAAATTTCTCTTATTTCCATTAGATTTGTAAGAACCTTGGATGAAAGTCTATAACTAGAGGCTACTTGTGCTAATTCATTAGCCTCTTCATTTAAACCTCTGGAAATGTGTTCGACAGTTACCTCGTCGAATTGTTTCATTAACTTACTTGCCACAATATAATATTTCATTAGATTTTCACTAACACATTTATATTCTTAGGCAAGTTGCTTAACGACCAACTGTGAATCACCAACTATATGCACATTATGTGCTTTCATTTCCACTAGTATCTCCAATCCGACAATTAAGGCTTCATATTCAGCCTCATTGTTAGAACAGGTATATTTAAGTTCAAACATGAACTTAGTTGGAGTACCTTGAGGGGAAACAATTAAAATCCCTACTCCAATTCCATTTTGATGCCTTGAACCATCAAAATATAAACACCAAGGTTTAAAATCGACAGTTTATATTATTTACATCCAAACAAGGATGGTCGGCCAAGAAGTCAGCAATTGCTTGGCCTTTTACTGCTCTCATTGGTACATATTGTAAAGAAAATTCTGACAAAGCAATTGTCCATTTTCCAATACGACCATTTAACACTGGTTTCGATAACATATATTTTATTATATCAGTTTTTGACATAACCAGTACATTACAAGGCATCATGTAATATTTAAGCTTAGTACATGAGAAATACAATGCTAAACAAAGTTTCTCTATTGCACTATATCTTCTCTCAACATCATTTAAAACTCGACTAAGATAATACATGGCTCTTTCGACGCCATTTACATCTTGAGCCAGCATACTTCCTATAGTTTCTTCTGATGCTGATATATATAATTTCAACGGTCGACGGGGCATTGGAGGCATCATGACCAATGGTTTTGTCAAATACTGCTTTATCTGGTCGAAGGCTTCTTGGTGGCAGGGTTCCCACAAAATCCTGTTCAGCCTTCAACTTGATCAATGGAGCAAAAACTCTGGTTCTTCCCGACAAGTTGGATATAAATCTTCTTAGGAAGTTAACTTTTCCTAAAAAAATTACAATTCTTTCTTGTTTGTCGGTGGTGTGGCCTCCAAAACTGCCTTGGCTTTATTCTTGTCCACTTCTATACCTTTTTTATGGACTAAGAAACCCAAAAATTTGGCGGCCGACACTCCAAAACTGCATTTTTCTGGATTCATCTTAAGGCTGTGCTTTCTCATTCTGTCGAATGCCTGCCTTAAGTTTGTCAAATGGCTTTCCTTCGTTTTCGACTTGCGATAATCACATATTTTATTCATTAAGAAACCCTTATGTTTAGTCATTTACACTCTCCATATTCTTAATTGATTGAGTTTGGTATGATTTTGTGAGTTTAAGCTCAAATTGGTCCTAATTAAATATTTTCAGCATTATTGAGACTTGACACTATTTCTGTATTTTGGCCATAACTTGAGTTCCTGATATCTGATAATCATGAATTTTACCTTGTAGGAAATCTAGGAGGAAGCTCTACAACTTTGATGAAGAGCTCGAAGTCCGAAACAGATGTCTAAGGGACCTAAGTTTACATGGAAGTCAGAATACGGGTTCTGTCACTAGAATCCGAATAGTGTGCAGTCATAAAATCATATCTCAAGCTATAATAATGGAGATGGGCTGAAATTTGGATAGTTGATAGTTAAGATCCAAATAAACAACTTTCATGAAGAACACTTTTTGAAAAAATGAAGTCTAATGGGTCAGTTTGAGCTTGCAAGTCGGAACAGAGGTGCTGAAGTTGGGTTTGAGCAACCTGTGGTATTTGGGTCATATCTTGGGCTGTAGGAAGCCAAATTGGACAATCCAGATATGCATGTTATATCCAAGACAAATATCTACAACTTTTATGAAGAGTACTTTTCATGGATCTGAAGTATAGTTAGTCGTTTTTGGCTTCCAAGTCAAATAAGAAATTTTCATCCTCAACCACTCACTCATCCATCCACTAATCTACTCATCCACTTATCCACTAATCCACCCACTCATCCACTAATCCACTCACTCATCCACTCAACCAACCCACTCAACCACTCCACTCAACCACCCCACTCATCCACCCACTCCCCTTTGTCATTTTGTTACCCTAGACTTCTATAAAAGGCACCATTGGTTATCATGAATAACAAGTTGTATTCTCCTTCATTTCTCTCATAGTTTCTTCTTGTTTCTTCATAGTTTCTCATAGCTTTTGTATATTTTGATGCTCCCCTTCATGGTAATGGAGGGCTAAGCTACTTTCGGTCAATTTAAAACTCTTGAAGAGATTGTGGTTTGGATTCTTGAGATCTTGGTTATGTATTGTATTTGATTTGTAATTGAATTCCTTTTTTCTTCTTCTTGATCTTGAATGCATGAATGGTGATTCTATTTATGTTGATCTGATTTGATCTTGGTTTAAGATTGAGATTTGTGATGAAACTTAGAACTGATTGATCTAAATTAATCACAGAATTGAAAAGGTTAGGTTACTGATTTGTGCCTA
Source organism: Ormosia emarginata (assembly GCA_029884605.1). Lineage (NCBI taxonomy): Eukaryota > Viridiplantae > Streptophyta > Magnoliopsida > Fabales > Fabaceae > Ormosia > Ormosia emarginata. Next base: position 24,881,695 of record JAQQTP010000074.1, on the reverse strand, counting down.
AGTTAATTGAATTCAGTACTTGAAATTAACATAGATCTTCATGAATGGTGTGATTGCGGATTTGTGATTATCACTTGTTAATTAAATTCTAGACGATCGTCTAGTATGAATTCTGGATTTGATGCGAGATCTCGGTTAGATCCAAATTAACAATTCAATTGCGCTTCAAGTGTTCTATGAAGGGTCTATGATTGAATCCACCCAATCTTGGATAGGTTTCTAAATTGATCGCTTTTTAATTGTTATTTCTTCCTTTAATTTTGTTAAGTGCGATCTTTTAAACTGTCAAACCCCCTTTGCTAATTTTCACTTGATTTGATTAAATTGCATCTACAATCCTCGTGGAGATGATCCTGTGTTGTCACCACGTACTACAAGCTTAGGTAATAACTTTGGTTATAATTTTGACTGAGTTCGGCGTGCTCGTCAAAATTTTGGCGCCGTCTTAGGGGGATTAGTAAGTGTAATCTTTTCATTTTAAGTGTTTTTACTAACTTTTACTTTTTATTAACTTTTCTAACATTTTTATCCATTGTCTAGTGTATTTTGCTTATTTTTTTGTTTTTGTGTGATGCATGACTAGGTCCGAGCCTGATAACTTAGTTGACTTTGATCCTGAGATTGATAGAACCTTGCATAGGTTGATTAAAGCTCGTAGGCTAAGTGCAAGAATTGCTTCTGAATTTGATCTTAATATTGGGAGTGAACTTGAGATCTTGAATAATTCTGAAACCATGGCTGATAACATGTAGAATAGAACTCTTAAGGAACTTGCTGCTCCTGATATAACTAACCAGTCTTTGTGTATTCAATACCCAGATCTTGATGTTGATTTTGAGTTAAAATCTGGATTGATACATTTGTTGCCCAAGTTTCACGGTTTTGCGGTGAGGATCCCCATAAGCATCTAAAGGAGTTCCATGTGGTTTGTTCAACCATGAAGCCACATGGGATCTCGAAAGAGCACATCAAGCCGAGGGCATTTCCTTTCTCACTTGCTTGATACTGACTAAGGATTGGTTATTTTATCTTTCACCAGGTTCGGAACAAGTTGGACCGACATGAAGCGGTTGTTCTTAGAGAAATTTTTCCTCGCCTCTAGAGTCTGCTGTCATTAGAAAAGATATATGTGGCATAAGACAAATGACAGGAGATACCTTGCATGAATATTGGGAAAGATTCAAGAAGCTGTGCTCGAGTCGTCCCCACCACCAAATCACCAATCAACTCTTAATTCAATATTTCTATGAAGGCTTGCTTTGCCAAATGACGAAGCATGGTGGATGTTTGCCTCTGGAGGAGCCTTAGTAGACAAGACCCCAGCAAATGAGAGATTTGATAGCAAACATGGCAGCCAACACCCAACAATTTGGCACACGAATTATTACCTCAATCAGAGGAGTCAATGAGATTCAATCATCTCATGTAGACCAACAGAGAATGGAACACAGACTTGATGAATTGACTTCTTTGGTGAGGTAGTTAGCAGTGGGACAACAAGCACCAATGCAGATGGCTGCAACTGTGTGTGACATTTGCTCTTGTTCATCTCATTCTACTGATGCATGCCCCACACTTCAGGATGGTGGTTCTATTTTTCCGAGCAATCTTTTGCGGCGGTGGTATTTTTCCCGGTAGACCCCAATATCAGCAATCACAGCAGCAGCCCAGATATGATCCATTTTCTAATACCTATAACCCTGGCTGGAGGGACCATCCCAACCTGAGATATGGAAATTCTAGTCAACAACAACAACAACCCTACCAACAAGAAGAACCGCTTTAGATACCAAGCTACGTGCCCACGGCAACAAGTACCAACTACTGCATTTAGGCAAGCACAACTGTGCCGCCACCCATGCGGCCGACCCTCCACTACCTATTCCAGCGGCCACTCCCCCAAATGAGCCACCTTTCGAAGACTTGATGAAACAGTTTCAGCAGAATGTCAATGCCATCATCCAGAATTTACAAACTCAAATTGGGCAGATGGCAACCACTCTGAGTGACCTGAAAGTCAAGGGTCGAACCAATTGCCTTCACAAACAGTCAACAATCCAAGAGGCAATGTAAGTGCCATTAGCTTGAGAAGTGGCAGAGAAGTTGACAATCCTACTCCACCACAACCTGAACTATAGCAACCAGAAGGTGACCAGAAACAGAAGAAAGTGGATAGCTCAGTCCAAAAATCTGTGACACAGAAGAAATGTGCAGAGAATTCAAATCTGGTCATTCCACTACCTTTTCCAAACAGAGTCACACAGTCAAGCATACTACGCAAACGAAATAGAAAGAGAAGTCATAGACACATTCAGGAAGGTGGAAATCAATATTCCCTCCTTGATGCAATCAAGCGATTCCCAAGTATGCCAAATTCCTCAAAGAGTTGTGTACTCACAAGAGAAGACTTAAGGTGCGAGAAAATAAGCATGGGCAGAAATGTTTCTACAATGATTCTACCAAGCATGCCACAAAAATGCAAAGATCCTGGAACTTTCACAATTCCTTGCACGATAGGTAACTCCAAATTTGAACATGCAATGCTAGACTTGGGTGCTTCGATTAATGTCATGCCTATGTCAATATATCAGTCCTTGAACATTGGCACTTTGCAACCTACTGGTATAGTGATTCAGTTGGCAAATAGAACCACTTCTCATCCTGCAGGAGTGCTAGAAGATGTGTTAGTTCGGGTGAATGAGCTAATTTTCCCAGTGGACTTCTATATTCTGAACATGGAAGATGAGTCTTCAACAAACCATGCTCCATTGATCCTAGGCAGACCTTTCCTCAAGACAGCCAAGACCAAGATAGATGTGCATGTTGGCACCCTTTCCATGGAATTTGGCGACGATGTGGTACAATTTAACATTTTTGAGACCATGGGACATCCCCTAGAGGAGCATTCTATTTTCCATGTTGATGTGATTGATATGCTAGTTGATGATGCTTATGCTGATATTTATGCTGAATTTCCTGATATTGCTGATTTTTGGATTATGTTACACTGTGAAACATGTGCTGGTTGTGATATTGTATCATGTGCTGCATGTGCTGAGATTTATGCAGTTATGAGTGGTGATGTAGCTGCTGACTTGAATGATGCAGCATGTGAAAATGAGAGTCAAAAGTATGTTGAATTTAATGTTGCTGAGTTAGTTGTTTCAAATAGCTTGCTACCCTCCATTGTACAGCCTCCATCCTTAGAATTAAAGATTTTGCCGGACCATCTTAAATATGCATATTTGGAAGATGGTGAGAAGCTGCCTGTGATTGTTGCTAAAAATTTGCAACCTGATCAAGAAGAAAAATTACTGCAGGTTTTGAGGCAGAATAAACAAGCCATTGGATAGACACTTGCAGATCTTCCTGGTATCAGTCCCTCCACATGCATGCATAGGATTTTGTTGGAGGAAGATACTAAACCAAGATGTGGCAGCTCCAAAGGAGACTAAACCCCCTGACTCTGGATGTGGTAAAGAAGGAAGTTACCAAGCTACTGCAAGCTGGCATTATTTATCCCATATCTGATAGTAAATGGGTGAGCCCCGTGCAGGTTGTTCCAAAGAAATCTGGGGTCACAGTAGTTGAAAATCAGAACAATGAGCTACTACCCACAAGAATTCAAAACAGCTGGCGGGTTTGCATTGATTACAGATGACTTAACCAAGCCACTAGGAAAGATCATTTCCCATTACCTTTCATTGATCAGATGTTAGAGAGACTAGCTAGCAAGTCGCATTACTGTTTCTTGGATGGATATTCGGGTTATTTTCAGATCCATATAGCCCCAAAAGACTAAGATAAAACTACTTTCACTTGCCCATTTGGCACATTTGCATACATAAGGATGCCTTTTGGTTCAGTGCAACGCTCCGGGCACCTTTCAAAGGTGTATGGTAAGTATATTTTCTGACCTTTTAGAAAATTACATGGATGTATTCATGGATGACTTTACTGTCTATGGCTCTTCCTTTGATGCATGTTTGGATAGTTTGACTCAGGTTTTGCTGCGTATCACCCCCAATTTGATGGTCAAACTGAGATTGTGAATAAATGCCTAGAGACCTACCTTAGGTGTATGTGCTCAGCTAAGCCCTCTTCTTGGTCTAAGTGGTTAGCTTTGGCCGAATGGTGGTATAACACCAATTTCCACTCAGCTATTCAAACCACCCCATTTGAGGTGGTTTATGGGCAAGCACCCCCTATTCATATGCCATATTTACTTGGGGAAGCCTCTAACTCTGTTGTTGACCGCACTTTGAGTGCTAGGGAAGCTGTGATTTAGCTGCTCAAGTTTCACCTCCTACGGGCCCAAAATAGAATAGCACAACAGTCTGATAAAAAGCGCAGTGACAAATTTTTTAACATAGGGGACTTTGTGTTTCTTAAACTTTAGCCTTCCAAACAAAGCTCTTTGAGGCAGCAACCTTTTCACAAGTTGCTTCCTAAATTTTATGGTCCATACAAGGTTTTAGACAGAGTTGGTGCAGCTACATACTGACTAGAACTTCCACCCGATGCTGATATCCATAATGTCTTCCACGTTTCCAAGTTAAAGTTGTGTTCTAATCCTCCTTCCAGCCTGCTGAAACTAACTCCTCTCCCTCCCTCTTTTTTCAGCTCCAGTGCCAGAACCGGAATCTATTTTGGACAAGAAAATGGTTAAGAGGGGTTGCGTAGCTGCTACAAAAGTCTTGGTAAAATGGAAGGATGTTCTCCTGAGCTTGCTACTTGGGAATTTTACTATGACCTCCTCAAGAGGTTCCCTGGTTTTCATCCTTGAGGTCAAGGATTGTCTTCAAGGGGAGGGTATTGTTATAGCATATGCAATGTTGTAATGACAGGTCACATTTTCTAGCATTTAGCCTATGTTTTTATCCATATAATATGTTAGTCCCATTTACATTTCTAGCATTATGTCATTGTATTTTCCTTTTTCAGTATTTTTAAGAATGTAGTTGAGGTGACATGTAGTAGTGGGAGTTTGTTAGAATATTTTCCCCTTTTTTTGTAACCACCTAGTGGTATTTAGCTTGGACTACGGGCATGAATGAAATTAGCTAATCATTTCATAACAAACCTTCTCTTATCTCACTTCTCTCTCTCAGCTTCTTCTTCTCCATTAGCAACGAGAATCATTCTAGTGTTTGGGTCCCCTGCTACTGGTTTATTGGGTTTTTCGGTTCATCTCCCTAACATCCAAATTACCATCACACTGTTCTCTTCTGCACCCACTATACGCATCGTCTGCTACCAACCCCCCTACTTCGCTGCAACACGCAATTTCTCCATACTCATGAACTCACCCACTCCACTGCACAGCTTCACTCCAAGCACAAAATTCTGATCCAACACGCCAAAGAGGGGGGAACGCAACAACTAAGAAAGGGAAACCAGGCATAGAAAAAAGGGAAATTCAGCAGAGAAAAACAAAGAGAGCAACCAAAGAAGGGGGAGGGAGGACAAAATCATAAAAAGTAAGGGTTTGCTGAAAAAAAAAAGGGATTCAAAGAATTTCTAAGGAAGGAGTTACTCAGGAGGAAATACCATTTTCACAGAGGCAAATTCCAGCCTTGGGAACTCGTGGGATAGCCATTCTTTTTCTGTTTTAGGTTAATTTTTGGCAGATGATGAGTATACTGTAAACATGATTTGGATGGTTATTTGAAATTATGAAATCTATAGTGATAACTGATTAGTAGGGTTTTCATGCTAAGATTATACTTATTATGGTGCATAGTACCTATTTGATAAAAATTCTATGTGATAATCCTGATATCTGGTAGGATTAAGGTGGTTTCAGGATTAAGTTAATCAAATGCATGTTTTTGATTTAGTGCAAACTGAATCTGAGTGGATTGTATGGTCTCTTGTTGTTGTGTTTCGTCTCTGAATGCATGTGTAATCTGATTTGGGGTTGCAGGGGTCTAGTTGCTTTTCACTATTGGGGTTTTTTTTTTTTTTTTTTTTTTGCTTACTCATGTTAGAACTTTAGTAATTGATGGAATGGAATGAAATGAGATAGAATGAGATAAGATGAGATGGGATGGGATGGAATGGAATAAGATAAAAGTATCATTCCATTGTTTAGATATTTTAAGATGGAATAGAGTAAAGTTACAATTCCATTGTGTGGGAAGTGAATAGAATGGTAAGAGTTATAACTTTATTTTTGGTGGGAAAGAAAGTTATAATTCCATTCCATCCCATACCCTCCCAAATTGAGGGGGGAAGAAAATTGATGGCTTTTGGTGGGATGTGATGGAATCTATCCTACCCACTTCCATTCCATCCTTTTTTAATATAGCCAAATAATGGAACCTATCTCTGTTCCATTCCCTTCTCTTCCATTCCCTTTCATTCCATTCAATCCCACCAATCCAAAAATAAATGATTGGATTAAATCATGGCTTGAATAGGTGCCTCTTTCTGATTGATACTTTGAAAACCTTTTCCTTGGTGCACATAATTTGCTAAAAAAAAAAAGAGGAAACTTAAATGACTGTATAACATGTCTATTTTGGGATCGTGGATGAGTTAGGCTTTGAGAATTTGATTAGAATACCAAGGAATATGTTCTGAGTGAATGGAGCTATGCATCGGGTATTGCTTGTTTTTTGCCTTGATTCTATGAATCTCTGCCTAGGGTTGTAGTGGCTAAATCTTCCACTGCTGGTTTTTTTTTTTTTAAAAAAAAAATTATATATATTAGGCTCAAACAGATTTCAAGGAATCTGAAATGTAATCTATCAAGCGGCACGTTTGAATGTATGCATATTTATTTCGGTGGTACCAGTGAGGAATCTGAAAGTGGATTAAAATGGACTAAAACCAGATCAAGGGATTGTTTAAATTTTAGTAGTGTCTAGTCCCTTTTGCATGCATGTCTTTTTGGTTTCATTGTTGAATCAAGTCAATGCTTGATTTCATGACCCCCAAACTGTGGACTAAAGAGATCTAATAAAGAAGGAATTTTTTTTGTTTTTTTTGAGAAATATAGTGCAGACTAAGTAACAATGGGAATGGTCAATGGTTCAAGGGTTAAGTAAATCTTACTTTGCTGTTAACTCGTTAATTTTTGGTTTTATTAATGTTCAAAGTGTGATTTTGGTCATTTCTGCATAGCCTTGTGAAGTGTATGCCTAAATTTCTGTTTTTCTTGTCATCTATACACTTGGTATGTGATTTGTCAAATACATACTAATTTTGATGAAAGTCTTGTGTAAAAATCTCTGTTTTGGTATTCTTTGGAATGAACTAGCAGGGCATGCTATAAATAGTATGGATATGCAAACTGATTTGGGGAAGACTTTTCCCCTTGACTAAGTGAAGTAATGAAAATGTGAAATAAGAATAATTTAATGAACTTGGCACTCATTTCCTTTGCTTAAGTGCTTCACAGTTGTGTGAATAGCACTTGTTGAGAATTAGAACCATTGGGAAGTCTGTTGGTGTTCAAAATTGGAAAGAATATGTTGCTGTGTGCCTGAGATAAGTTTTTTGATTTGCATGAAGCTCTGAGATTCTAGCTGGTTCATCATGCTTTAACATGACTTGAAATCAATTCCCCAAAGGTCCTAGGAAACTGAAATGCTGAAGATCATGGAATTTGCACACACTTGTTTTGTTAGCATGGTTATCAAATCTGTTCGTAGTAGCTGTTTGTGCTCTTTGAAATGTGACCATCATGTTATAGTTTGTTTTTTATTACCTGGAGTGTTGTAGGGCCATGGTTTATGAGTAAGTGTTAGTGTGGTTTAAGGTCATGTGCTGTCAGATGTCAGTCAAGGAAGTTTCTTTTTGTTAATATTGAAATTTGGATCAAGAGGCTAATTCATGATCTGATTCTAGAGAGGAGTTAGTCCAGGCTGTTGGAAAAAGAGAGACATGGGATATATTACTGAATTTCAAATATCGACTCCTGTTCACGAACCAGGTCAAGAAAATTCTAATGCAACAACCTCGGAGCAAGGAAACGAAATTAATTACCACCCTGACTGGGACTACTCGGAACAACGAAGCAAATGAGGAGGGGAACATGATCAGACTTCGATTTAGGCAAATGTCTAATATGAGCATGTTCAAATCTATTACTCCAAGTGATGTTTCCAACCATGCTGTCAAGATGTTTTCGAATATTACCTCTCTGCCAAGTGTAATTTTGCCCTGTAAAGCCCAAATCAAATTAACCACAAGAAAGAAGGCAATCCTGAAAACGAGAAATATCAGAACCTCCATTGTTAGTGTCACAGGCGTCCAACAAACTCAGTTGAATTAAAATCTGCTCCTACACACCATTCCCTATCCACTGTCGCTGCAAGGTTAACTATCAAATTCCACAAATCTCGTATGAGTCCTACTTGAGTGCTTCCATATACTGCGGTTAAAAAACCAAGGATCTTCATTGCCTCTAGCCACCATCATATGAACAAGCTGACGATATGAAGAAATAACTTGAACATTCCAAGTATCCTTGAACCAGAGACACCATTTAACACCAGACTGACCTGCACTTTCTAGATAAAAACCATCAAAGCCCAGCTTTTTCACAAATTTGTCCGCCCTGGGTCCGCTGACATGCGTCTCCAATAGAATGATAAATCTAGCATGATATCTAATAACCACGTCTTTTACTAAACCAGCAAATCCACGACTTCCCACTCCTCTGCAGTTCCAAATAATGATATTCATCATCATAGAAAGGAAGAGCAAAAGACAAGAAGCAAACGCTCAAAGAGCGTTTTGGGAATCAAACCCATCATTGGTCACAATACCAATTGATTCTTTAGCAACTTCAGCTGCAACAACTACTTCGGCAATACTACCATCCCCTGTATTTATGTCAGGTGGTTCCTTTATCTCCGAAATTAGGTGGCTGCCTTCCTTTATTTTATTAAGAAAACCAACCTCCTGATTTGATGGACCAAAAACCTGAGTACCAAGACCCAAATCAACAAATTTTCTTGCATTATGTCGATTCCATGCCTCATTCGTAACATGTCGAAACCATTCCCACGAAGCCAAGTCTTCATGAGCACCCCGAGACTTCATACGAGGAGCTAGAACTCCTTTTTCCTCCAATCGAGCTGGCTCCTTCACCAATGGTTTATTACTAGAAGAGCTCACTCTTGCTGCTTTTTAAGTTTCTGATTCTTTTGGACTCCCAAATTAGGATTGGCTTTAATGGCCCTTTTAGCATAAGGCCCTTTTCCTAATACTTTTAATTAATTTCTAAATAAATGAATTGTTGCCTCCGTGTGTGTGTATATATATATAACTTGTTTTTATTGGGTTGCAATAATTAATGAGAATTGACTTAATTGTCTGAATTGAGTTGTATAATCCAAATGTTTTAAATTCAATTTATTTTTTTTATCAATTTTTTTTCTTAATAAATAATTTAATATAAAATATTTTCGTACATAACTTGGGTAGAGCATTAGCTTTTTAAAATAATGCTACTCATATAACTCTTATATTTACCACTTTATATAATTATACATCACATTCAAATTTTAAAAGCTTAGACCTATATCAATTGCGTTGAGTTCTTGGTTACATGAATCTTTCATTTTTTTTAGGTGTGTGTATGTAAAAAAGTTTAAAGTGAGACTCACCACATTTCAATGATAAAACAAATCATTAACATTAGCAAAGATTTACAGCGTGATTAAAAATTGTCTAATAAGAATTTCAATTTAAACTCAAGTCATGTAATTATTGATTCTGACTAGGGTTTGGACCCAATAAAGTCAAGCCCAATGTCTAATGAGATGTGACTGTCATTCTTCACCAAAAGGAATGAACTCCCTAAGGAACTAATCACAAGTCAATACACAAGCCAGAAAAGTTGCCAAGAAACTTCCTCCAAGGCACTTGTTACGACCATTATATCCCTGAAACATACTTGGTCCCCAAGACTTATTCCAATATAAATAGTTACAATAGGCATAAGAGTAAAGATCTTTTCCTACTTATTACACTTATCTTGCATCCTCTGTGACTTGAGCGTTGGAGTATTATGCAGGTACTCAACCCCTCTTTCCAATGCATCCAAACTTGAAAGAGATTATTGCAGTGAGCTAGTTTTAATCCAATGGGTCTAACAACCCAAGATAAAACAATTATCATGAGTAATAGTTCAAGCAAGTAAGCCAATTCGTATTATCACAAAAACTCGTTTATCTAAATTCAAGTAACTATAAACATTTAGGTAAACACACTTCACATGCTATTTGAAATGTGCAAAATCTGAGTTTGATTCACAAAAATCACAATAGAACTCAGTTTATTGTCTTACATATGAATATAAATAAATATATATAACTACGTACATGTTTTATGGAGTTTGTGAATGTTAATCTACTTATACAATTGTCAACGCAAAAAATTGTGTATCATTCTTCTATTTTCCCTCTTAAGAAGCAATTCAATACAACAATAAAAGCTTTTCTCATTAGATAGTTCATTGTATTATGTTATAAATATGTCTTAAGAGAAACCATTTAAATCTAAATCCTATTTTGCTTAAGAGTTATAAATGTCTTAAGAGAAAACATTTCAATATCATTACTATTAGCATGATTGATTGTGATTGAAATTATGATTGATTATGATTAACTTTAGGGATGATTGATTAAGATTGTAATTGATTTAGTACATAATTATATTTAATTATTTTTCTTTTCTGTGCAACAGTCTTTCTATATAAATAGAAGCTAATCCTTTTGCATATATTTATTTAGAAATATACACAAATTTATCAATATGTGTCTTCCTATTTCTATTTCTAACTTAGTATCAGAGTGCCTAGGCTCTCGGTCCAAACCGTTGTTATCTGCTCCATTCAGACACCACTGTCTGCTTCGTTCAGACACCACTCCAAACCTCCTTTCATATACCATTCCAGACCATCGCTATCTGCCGCTCTGTCATTGTACGCTCACCATCTCGTCACCATGCACACGTCGTCCGTCCGTCCGCTAGTTCACCGTTGTTGCTCCAAAATCCCTCACCACTGCCGATTCTGGTTCACTACTCTATGGACCTCCATTTTCGACACTACCGGTACCGTTGGAACCGCCGTCTGTCGATCTACTGACCACCAAAATCTCACCGTCGTCTTCCGCCGCATGCGTCGTCACGTGCTGCCCTCCTCCTCTACATGTGTCTCACACGCCAAATCAAACAGTGACCCGCTACCTGCTCCACTACCCGGTCCGAGTCACTATTGACCTACTGATGTGGCAAAGGCACTAGTGTGGCCTGCTAACTTGGTCTATTTGGCTGATGTGGCACTAGACCTCTTTTTAAGGTTTTCTGTGAGATCTTTCTATTTTTGAGATCTTTTTCTATTAATTCAGTCTCGAAAAGTGCACCTTTTACTATTATTCTTCTCTGCTACTATGGAAAAGTATGATGTTGCTTAGCCTATTCCAATTTTACTAAATGGTTCGAATTACACCCACTGAGTTGAGGCCATGTGTGGCTTTTTGAAAGGTCAAAGACTTTGGTGATATGTCACAGGTGATTTTACTTGCCCTGTCAAAGTTAAAGATGACACTAATGAGAAGTTTGCTAATAAATTAGAAGATTTAGATAACAAAAATTATCAAATTATCACTTGGTTTTGAAAGACCTCCACTCCTAGCATTCATCTGCAGTTTCAACGCTTTGACACTTCCAAAGAGGTATGGGATCATCTCAAGAATTGATATACAATTTTTGATTTGTCTCATCAGTATCAGCTACTGAAAGAACTCAACAGTTTGAAACAAGAACTCTGACAAGTTGTATATGAGTTTCTAGCTCGGATCGAAGCTATCTGGGATCAACTAATTTCGTGTGAGCTAACCTTGAAACACAAAAGTAATGCTAAGCTAGTTTCTGATGACTCTCACTGATGACTATGAGCCTGTTCGAGCTTCTCTACTACATCAGGATCCCCTGCCCACACTTGAGGATCCCCTTCCTCATTTGAAATCAAAAGAAACTAGATTGAGTCTTCTTTGACCTAAAGTAGATTTGACCTTTGTAGTTACTCATCAGAGGGGCAAATTCTGTAGTCGCTGTCGTAAACTTGGACATATTTTTGCTGAATGTCTCACCATAGAGTGCCGCACTTGTAAGAAGAAGAGTCATATTACTCCTAACTGCCCTTCTCTGATATACAAATATTGCAAACTTTCAAGACATTTGATTGAGCAGTGCCTTACTCATCCACAGTACTCTACTCCTCCATAAAGATTTGATCAGAGTAAGTTTCAACCTCGTACCAGTTCCTCTTTTAAGTCTGTGCTTGCAGCTTCAGTTGTCGACGATGCCTCTGAATCATATGCCTCTACTTCCCAGATCTCTCTTTCCACTACAAATCTTGAGTCTCTTATTAAGCAAGTCCTTTCTCAATATGGTAATACTCCTATTGCCTTAGCAACTACCCCAGGTAATAATCGTTGGCATTTTGATTCTGCATGTTGTTATCATATGACTTCCTCCTCCTATGTATTTTCTTCCCTTTCTTCTAGAGATACCATTCATTATATTCATATTGCTGATGGGTCTCTTATGGAAGTAAGTCATCATGGTCCCATCTCCCAACCAACCTTTATCCTATCAAATACTTACCTTATTCCTAAATTAAACTTTAATCTCATCTCTATTGGCCAATTATGTGACCTTGGTTATATACTTACTTTTTTCTCTACTGGTTGCTCTATGCAGGATCCACATATAGGGTAGAGCATTGGGAATGCTCATAAAGTTAGACAATTGTTTGAGCTCACTCCTGTGTCAACTATTTGTGTTGCTTCTACTTCCTCTCCTCTTTAGTTGTGACATCAATGTCTTGGTCACAATTCTCTTAGTAAATTACTTCCTCTCATTTCTCAAGGTGGTTTAGGGTCTGTTAAAGAAGAATCTTTGTTGTCAAACAACTAAACAACTTACCTTATCTTTTAATATAAGTATTTTCATTTTTGTTTTCTCTTTTGATCTTGTGCATTTTGATGTTTGGAGTCTAGCTCCTACACCCACTGTGGGAGGTTGCCGATATTTTGTGTTTTTTTATTGATGATTATTCACATTTCACCTGGATATATTTAATGAAAAACTGTTATGAACTTCCTCAAATCTACGTTACCTTTGCCACTATGATTAAAACTCAATTTTCAAAGACAATTAGGGTTTTTCGTCATGATAATGCCTCAGAATATCATGATTCAAAACTACTCATGTAACATCTCAATACTAATACTATAATAAATCCAAAATATACATGAGTAAACAAGATTAGGCGCGTCACTTCTAACATATAAGCAACTTACTACCTTAACAATAACTATACCAAGCTATTATATAAAGCCTCGTGAGGAAAATATAACATGTACATGAATAAATATACATATGAAAAATCTATTTCTCTTTGATATCATAAGTTCAAGCAACTAGTACATCAATGTTTAAGTATATACATACTAAGCCACGAAGGCGTATGTACAATGCAACTTAATACAAGCCATTGCAACCACTATAAAAATAATGCAATGGTAAAAAGAGTTGATAAGTCTACACTACATCATCAACTTTCACCTCTTCTCCTTGGGTAGATCTCGTGCTAGAATTATCGTGGAAATAAAGTGAAGGGGTGAGAATTCAAAAATCCTTAATAAATTTAATACATGCAATGCCACCACAATAACTCCAGCTGCTTCAGGGAAACCAAATCAATATTAGAAATACCACATAGAAAGGTGGCAAAAGCCAAAATTGTTCCTTTCTCTTCCCAAGACAAAAGATTCAATTATTACTATGGTTCAATAGCTCATAATCAACCATTCATATCAATTCATCATAATATCAATAGATCATAGAAATCACAAGTACATGAATCAGATATGAGTCACAACTCACTATCACTCGAATATTTACATAGTTTCTTTGTGTAGACATTCATAATTCAAATCCATGATCTATATATATAGCTAACAACTCTTTGATGATATAGAAATGCTCACACAAGTGTAAGTCTTATAATAGTGCTCATTTAATGTCAACTTTCTATGCATATTCCTAGGAACCCAGTTCCTTGTATCTTTAGGTAAGGAGGGAATGTTACCTCCTCACACTACCGGATACGAAAGGAATGTTTCCTCCTTACACTATCCGTAAACCTGACCCTATTGATGAGGAAACTACTAGGAAGTCTCATGCTAGGAATTTAGGATCACCTTTCCCATCGAGGTTCATCTCCTCAAATTCATATATGTGATAAGGAAACAAATGAGAAACCTTACACTAAGAATTTAGGATCCCTTTCCTTACCGTGAATCTTCTCCTACAATTCTCTGACTAAATGATCGTGCATATCATAATAAGATTGTAATACTCAAGGAATAGTTTGCATGGATCACTTCTACTCAAGGTCCATATCCAAAGTCAATTACCTTGAGCACATCTCACATCAATTCAGTACAAGCTCAACTTCAACAATGTAAAGGAGCAAATCACAATAAATATTCATTATTAGCTCAACCTTAGCAATTAAAGGAGTTATTCACTTTTCTAGTACACTTTATGAAAATGACAAGTGTATAATGCAAATGTATCTCATTATGCATGGATATGACAAATGTATAATGTTAATGTATCTCATTATGCATGAATATGACAAATGTATAATGCTAATGTATCTCATTATGCATGAGTCTAGTACACAATGTTTTCACTTCATAAGTGAACTCAGTGCTCAATATCATTGCTCTCAAATGAACTAGATGCATTGCATTGCCTCTTCACAAATAAATTGAATGCTCAATGTTATCATCCATCATAGATATGCTAGATGTGTGATAACATTATAAGATTCTCCTAAGAGTAGATTAATTCACACTACATAGCATAAATATATGATCCCTTCAAGCAGAGGACTCTGTTTCCTAAACATAAAAAGTGGGTGAATGTCTGTCTTTGGGCGATTAATCGCCCAAAACCTCACCGATTAATCGCCCAATGACAATAGAGAAATCACAATTTTTTTGTCATTGACCGATTAGTCAGCCACTTATTGACCGATTTGTCACGCGACCATAACTGTATCTGCCATTGACCGATTAAGCGGTTAATATTTGGGTGATCAATCTCCTAGGCCAATTTTCTCTCTACCACTCATTGATTAAGTGGTCACTTTCTGAGTGACTAATTGCCTAGAAACAGACTTCCAGAATCAACGTCTATGAGTTGGTAACCAATTTCTAACTCCCATATTCAACTTTTAAATGGTTTCAACCCCAAAACATAGTTCCTAAACATGTTAAACCCACATATACATATTCAAATGAACAACATAAGGCTTATGAACAATGAACAACTCATCAAAACCCATATTCACAACCTCAAGATTATAGAATTATATGGATGCACATAAGTTCAAAATCCATAACCATGCATGTGTCAACACTTTGACATACAATTTCTCAATTCCAACTAAGTTCTCTAACACAAGTTTTGGAAACAAGAAGAAGAAGAATAGAGAAGCAACAACCACATGTTTATGGAGTCTCAAAGCTATTCATAAGCTCAAAACCATAAACATAAGCATGCACATATCATCTAACTTCAACAATCAATTTGTCCATACTAAGTTCATCCATACAAACTCTTGGTAACAAAATAGAAAAAAGTGAAGTGAAGAAACATCACAACCCCTACCTCAACTATCTTTTGATGATGCTTCTTCCTTTTTCTTTCTTTCTTTCCTTCTTACTGCTTCATTCTTCCCTTTACTCTTCTTTCTTTTCCCCTTGCTTTTTTTTTTGTAACGCCCCGGGACTACCTGCAGGATTGATGAGTGTCTCCACAAACCAACACAGGTCTTTTCAGCATGCTTTGTCCTCACTCACATGCATCCTAAGAAACTTCCTAGGAGGTCACCTATCCCATAGTTACTCCAGGTCAGTCACGCTTAACCATAGAGTTCTTATGTTCTAGGCTCCCGAAAAGAAGTTGTAACTTATTGATATGGCTACACCAAATCAATTCCTTTAAGTCATCCTCAGCTATGTAGTCCCATACCTACATAGTCTCTGAGTCCCTCTCATTCCGATGTGAATTCAGTTCATTCATGTGTCCCTTCACCAAGAAGCTTGCCAAGAGTCGCTCCTTGTCAGTGCTTCTCTTACACTGGCGTCCATTCCCCACCCTCGTCGGCCTCAGGTGTCATATGCCTATCAGCTTCTGCCTGGTTCGTCCCCGAACCATACCGTACTAGGAGAGGTCCCAACTTTGATACCATCTATAATGCCCCGAGACTGCCTGCAGAATTGATGAGTGTCTCCACAAACTAACATGGGTATTTTCAGCGTGCTTTGTCCTCACTCACACGCATCCTAGGAAACTTCTCAAGAGGTCACCATCCCACAATTGCTCCAGGTCAAGCACGCTTAACCATGGAGTTCTTATGTTCTAGGCTCCTAAAAAGAAGTTGCAACTTGTTGATATGGCTACGCCAAATCAATTCCTTTAAGTCATCCTCAACTATGCAGTCTCATACCTGCACAGTCTCTGAATCCCTCTCATTCCGGTGTGAATTCAGTTCATTCATGTGTCCCTTCGCCTAGAAGCCTGCCAGGAGCCGCTCCTTGTCCGTGCTTCTCTTACACTAGCGTCCACTCCCCGCCCTCGTCGACCTTGGGTGTCACACTTTCTTTCTTTTCTCCTTTTTTTCCTGCAGGTGGCCATGAGAGTGAGAGTGAAATGAGAGAAAAGAAAAGTCAAAGATGAAGATAGAGATAGGGAAGGCGGTGGAGAGAAAAATTGAAGAGATAAGGATTGACTTTCAAGGTGTTCAAGCCCAACTACAGCTCCTCTGTTATTACTTCCAAGCCCAATATAACCTCTAAGACATCCAATATGACTCTTGTGTTCTTCATGAAAGTTGTAGATTTGGGTTTTAACTTTCAAATGACACTAGTTTCAGTCCAAAATCTCTCATATAGCTCAAGATATGGTCTGATGAGTTCGCATAGGTCAAGCTGTCAGGTTCAAAACTCTAGATCTTGCTTCAACTCCAATTTAAATTATCCAAACGTGTGATCTAGCTCTTGAGGTCTTCATGAAAGTTGTAGAGCATTGTCTTAGCTTTCCAACAAGACTAGAATCACATCAATCATATATTTATAACTCAAATTATAGTCAGTTTACTGAAAGACACAATTAAGCAGATTAAGGCCAATTCAAGCAATAATTTCTTCAATGATCCAATTAAGCTCAATATCATAAAATGTTACAAAACTAACTTAATTAAGCTTAATTGAACCTTAATAAGCCTAATGAGAAGGTTGTAAAAAAGTATAAAATATATTGCTATCACAAGGCTTCTTGAAAGTGTTGTATCTCTTAAGGATAATTTGATCTTCCATTGATGAGTTTTCTATTTTCCATAAGTGTTAGAAAAAATTATAAGACTTCTTCCAATTACTAAACTCATCATTTAATGATTATCCTTATACACCGTTAATAACCACTAAGCTATAATACTCTTCCTATGTGGTTAAAAATAACAAACTAATTCAATTGATTCTCAGAAATCTACCATAACTCATTCTAAGCATTTGTAACCTAAAAATAAATCTTTTATATTTATTTTTATCATCTAAGTATTTTATGCTAAGTTCTGAGCTAATATGAGTTATTTTTTACATTCGGTGTTATAGCATTATACCCAAACTAACTTAGAAGGTCATTAGAATTAACTGGTAACTTACACAAAAGTTATTGAACTACTATAACCATGATTAAGACTAATAGGTTAGGAAGATGTTACAACTCACTTTTCTTACTGAATAGGGAACCCTTTCTGAGTTTTCATGTCATATTACATCTTAATAAAATGGTTGTGCTGAAAGGAAAGTTCAGCACATTCTTGACTCTGTTCGAGCTATGTTCATTTCCTCATATTATCCCGAACATATATGAGGTGAAGCTGCTCTTACTGCTGTCTATGTTATCAATTGTCTCCCTTACTCTGTTCTTGGTAATGTATCTCCTTATGATTGTCTTCACCAAAAACCTCCAAACTACAATTCTCTCAAAGTTTTTGGTTGTGTCTGTTTTGTTCTTCTTCAACCCCATGAGCACACTAAGCTTGAACCTCGTGTCCGTCTCTGTTACTTCCTTGGTTATGCTACTAAACACAAAGGCTATCATTGCTGGGATCCAATTTCTCAGCACATTCGTATTTCTCTTCATGTTGTCTTTTAGGAGGATGCTTTATTCTCCACGTTGTCTCAGTTCAAGTTCATTCCTTCCACTTTTACCCTTTATTCACTACACCATCTATTGATCTTTTTCCACATGATTATGATACAAAGTTTTCAGATGTGTTTGAGACATGTTCTCCACCTCTAGGTTCCTCTTCCGATTCTCCTAGTGAGCTCTCATCATCGTCTGAAATTTTGACTCATTCCGCTGACACTATCTCGATCGTCAATAATATTCTCCTTAATATGTTAGTCTTGAATATGGTTATAGAGGTACAAGAACATTTGCATGAATTTCTTGATAATTCTAGTGACCATCTAAGTTAGTTTAGACACTTTGCCATAACACTAAATGTGAAAAATAACTTATAATAGCTCAATTTCAAACCTAAACTACTTATATGAGATAAATAAATAAGGAGAATTTATTTTTAGGTCACACATGAATTGAATGTGAAGTGGTTAATTTTTTAGAATTAACTGAGTTAATTTGGTGTTTTTAATAACACTAAATAAATGTTTAAGGACCATATTAAATAGGTAGATATCTTGAAAAATTGTGAAATTTTTTGAAGATATCAAGTAAAGAACGGAGAATTGTTTTTTGGTAATGAGTGCAAGTTAAGACAGATACCTATAAACTTATTAGTTTATTTCCTTAGGTTTAATTTAACTTGAGGAAGAGTAATAGAGTTTAAGTGACAATTTTAGGTGTATGGAAGGTTATGGAATGATGAAAATAGAATTAAGATGAATTCTATGATTTTTTATAACACCTATGGAAGTTAGAAAATTTGGTTTATAAAATCAAAGTATTCCTAAGAGATATAATGTTTCCAGCTAAATATCTTAACCCATCCTTATCTTTCCTTTGTTTCCACCATCCTTAGCCTTTATCTTTGACTTTTCTTTCTATTTTCTCTCATCTCACACGATTGGTAGCAGAAACAAGAGAAAAGGAAAAGAAAGAAGAGGGAAGGAAGAATAACTAAAGGAGAGCAAGATGATCAAGACTTAAGCATCAACCTTTAGAGACTTGAGGTAAGGTGTTTGTTCTTGCATAACTCTTTCTCTCTCTACACCTTCTTGATGCTTGGTGTATGCTTGTTTGGATAGAAATGGGTTTGAAAGGCATATATGGTTTCCTTGTTTGGTTCTTGCCTCCAATGGTTTGAAATGAAGTGTTTATGGCTTATTCTATGCATGGTTATGATTTTGAACATGTTTGTATCTTTGTTTTTCCATTAGTTGAGGTATGGGAAATAGGTATGAAAGAGTTGCATTTGATTCATCTTTTCACTATATTAGCGATTTGAGTTTGTGCATGAAAATTACAACATGTTTAGAGACCTTATATGAGGTTGAAAACCACTTAGAATATGTTTTTATGGGTCTAAGTTTGGTTGGAAATTTAATGGAAGAGGACATGAGAAGTTTGATGTTGGGTGCTTAATCACCCAAGGCTAGAGAGTAGAAGCGTGTTGGGTGCCTAAGCACCCAAGAGGTGAGCGCTTAATCGCACATGGGCAGAGAGCCAAAGTATTGAGTGATTGATTGCTCAAAAGTTGAGCAACTAAGCGCCCAATGACAGAAAAATTGGGAGGATTGTATCGTCATGGAGCACTGGAAAAAAGGGCAATCAAGTGCTTAGGAATAGTTTGTCCCCTGTTTTATTTCTATAAAGATCCCTATTTGTTGGAATCATTTATGTATGCTTTGTAGTGTGTGTAACGCCCCAATTTTTAGAAAATATTCTGAATGTACTGTTTTCTATTTTTCATGCTTTTGTATGAATGACCGTTGTGTCCCTATTTTTCTGTTCTCGATTTTTGTATGAAAACAATTACGATAATACAGGCTCAAATTTTATTTGATCGTTTTACGTAGTTTGCTTCGAGACGGTAAAATAAAAAATTTTCTCGAGCTACTGTATTAATTTTTCGAAAGATATACACTATATAATCTTCTTTGGATATTTTATTTGAACGTTTTGGACAATTACCTACGTTGTGGGAAAAAATGAAAAAATGACCGTTACGTCCCGAACGTACTTGTTTTATTTGTTTTTGCTTTTTTTTTTAATTGTTTTCTTCTTGATTTAATGCCCGAAAATATTGTCCGTGATTTTATATGGACTTTTTGTGTGATTTGCTCGAGGCAGGAAAATAATATTTTCCGGGCCGGGGAAATCTTATTTTATTATTTAGAATTAGGGATCTTACTTAACTTAGATTCTGAATGAGACTAAAAATAATCTTTTAATTTTTAGGATTTAATCACAAATAAAATAATTTTATATTATTATAATATTATTTTATTAGTCAGTATAATTTAGTGACAGTGGACCCGGAAATATTTTGCGGGACCCACAATTAGTAGAACGGTTAGATCGGTAGCTTAATTAATCACTGTAAGCAGTAGAACTTTCCAGAACAGGCTGACTCAGCTAGCTGACTCAGCAGAGAATTTAATGAGCTGTGTGACTCAGCATGTGAGTCACCAAGAGCCAACCAATGGGAATCAAGCTTGCTCACCAAGGCTTGATCTTGACCTTTGATTCATCCAATGGCTTGGATGAAGCCAAGCAAGGTGCCCACCTTGCACCTCACTTGATGTCTACGGCCAAGAGGCCTTTGAAGACCAAAATCACCTTTCTCCTTCATCACTTTTCTCTCTTCTCTCTCATCAAAACCCTAGCCACCATTCTTGTTCATCTTCTTCACCATTTTCGGCCAAGAGCCATTCCTAACCATCCAACCATCCAAAAATTTTTCTAACCAAGTTTCCTTAACCTAAACACTATTCTAAGAACTTTTCTAGTTGGAAGTTTCTTCAAAATCTTCCATTTAGGGCTTGGAAATCAACCTTGTAAATTTGACCTAGAAGGTGAAATATCATATTTTTCTTTTCTCTCTTCTTTTTCAAAGTTCTAAGCCATGATTTCTCCATGGTTTAGCTTCTTTTTCATGGTTAATAACATGTAGATTTTATTTGAGATTTTTAGGTATTTGGTGGAGTGAAAACCGAACCATAGGAGGTGTGAAAGCTAATCATTTGTCTTCATTTAAGGTAAGAGGAAGACAATTCTTATCATCCCTTGATGGTGGTAAGAAGATGGATTGTTTGTAGAATCCATAAGGATTCGGTTGTGGTGTGTTTATTGATGTGTATTTATTAATTTTTGTGGTTGCTAGTTGCTTAAGTGTTGTATGTTAGTAGCTTTCTTGTTTGGTGATTGTAATAATTTTGCATGTCTATTAGCTTTTGATTGTATGTCTATAAGCTTTAATTTAGGTTTTATGTGTTAGAAATATTTTGCATGTGTTAGAAATATAAATGCATGTGTTAGAATTGTATGATAAGGTATAAGATGTGAATAACATGTGTAAATTTGCATGAGTGTTCCAAAGAACACATTCCCTAGTTCACGGCAATGACAAAGTGTGAGGACCAAAATGTTCTCTTAATTTTTCCTAAAGTGTAACTTAATTAATTAGGAGAAATAAGAAGGTTTCAAATTGATTTGATCAAAGAAAAGGAATTTAGAAATCAAATGGTAAAGATTTAGTAAATTTTGGGCCAACATGCCTAAAGAATTTATTTGACTCAAAATCATTATTTTATAACATGATTTAATGAACTTAGTTAAGATAATACCTTTGACATGATTTAGAAATCAAATAAAGAAGTTTTACGAAATTTGGCCAACATGCCAATATAGGTTATCATGGTTTCTAAACTTAGTTTCAAAACCTTTTTCAATCAAAAAGAGACAATACAAGTTAAGAAGAAATTTTCTATAATAATTTTTGAAGAAACAAATTGAGTAGAATTAAGCTTAAAAGATTAAAACTAGTAATTTTATCATTAGGAAGTAAAATACAGAAATTTTGAGAAATTTTCTAACATATAGCTCACTTTAGGTTTTGAAGCATGTTAGAGATTTCAAAAAGAATTAAATGATATGGTTAAAAATTAGGTAAATGGAAATTTTATGGATAAATTAGGAAACCATTATTATGATATTCTAAACAAAATACTGTCAATTTTTAGTAAAAATGAACCAATAAGATAGTAAAAATATCCTAAAGACAGTATGCGGTATGAAAAATTACTCTACGTAGTTTAAATGTACTAAGTACTATTTCTGTTTGTTTAAACAGTAATTTTAAGGGCATTCGAATAAGAAAATGATTTAAAAATCCTACGCGATTGAGAAAACGTATTAAAAATGATACGCGATTTTAAAAAAACAGAAAAATATCTTTACCCGATTTTTAAACGTTTGTAAAAACGACGGAATTATGAAAACGCGATAAAATTTCTACGCGATTGACCGTTACTATCTTTATACTGTCGGGAAAATGTGAACCCGTACAGGCTTTTTGAAAATCTATTTGCTGTCGGGAAAATGTGAACCCGTACAGGCTTTTGAAAATTTATATGCTGTCGGGAAAATGTGAACCCGTACAGGCTTTTGAGACTATATCTGCTGTCGGGAAAATGTGAACCCGTACAGGCTTTCCATCTATCTGTTATGTGTGCCATGTATTTGGTGGATTGGTTGACGAGACGAATCACATCGTGTTGTCGATGCGATAAACGTAGTGTGGTTCATTGTTCTAATGAACTTGGAGACTTTAGTGTACGGGATCCCACATGTGGACAGTTGGTAGCTCCGCTGGGCCGTGGTAAACCGATAGCACACTATGGTACTCGACATACACTATATTTAATCAAGATTTGTGAAATCTAGTAGTACATTTGCCTGTAGTGCCACAACGTGAGACCGTGAACTACACCACGCCTGGATTGATGGATTCCTGTGTCGTGGGGCTATAGACGCAACGTGTGACCGCGGAATAGTTGGTGGGGCAGCCGTGGTACTAATAGATTTTACGAATCATTCCTCTCTCTGATACTTGTGTTATCTTTAGCTCCATAGAGTAGGATTTTGTCATATTATTTATCTCTATATCTATTTGTTTCCATCTTATCTATTTATTATTTATCTCAGATCTTATTTATTTATGTTATCTGGTTCTTGTTACTATATTTGGTTATTATATCTTATCTATTTATTCTTATCTTTCTTATTTTATCTGTGATGTTTTATCTGTGGTGTGATATATTGTTATGATATCTAAATTTTACTCCAATCTGTTATTATAACTGTTAAAGCTTTTTGTATTGCATGAACTGTATATATGTTGTTTGTCGTCTTCTTATTGGCCATGTTGTGATGATTTTATGTTGTCTTACCTCTTTGTTATATGTATTTTCTGTTTATTTATTTTACGCGGTAAAGACTTCGAGGAAGAGGATCAGCCTATTGAGATCGTATACCCTGAGGAGGAGGAAGATCACGGTGCACGACCGGTTTACGATCAAGAACCATCCGATCATCCATATCCTCTGGATTGAGTGTGTGGGATGGCGACGCCAGGATTTTTGGGATTCATAGAGCTGGTATTTCATGGAGGTGCTCTGGCTTGGCATTTACGAGGCGATCGTGACTCTGTGACGTATGCAGGACGTGTGACTGTGATCCTACGTCATCGTTTTGATGAAGAGCTGTCATGACTACGACACTTTTTCTCGCACTTAGAGTTACCCTTATCCATTAGGTGTTATTGGGGTGCTTTGAAACCCGAGCCTAGTGAGATAAGCATCGTATCGACTGCGCGATCCCGTTATCGCCGTGTGTCGAGACATCCGGGATATCTATCTTCCGATGATCATTTTCAGGCTGAGAGTGATCCATCAGAGGATTAGATGACCATGATGTTTTTTTTTTGGCGCGTCAGCGTATGTCTGTATATATTAACTCTTTTATTGCTTTCTTTACTGTTTTTGTTTAAATAGTTGTAGTCTTAGTTATAAATTATTTGTACAGTTTATAACTTAATCATATGTATATTATCAGTAATGATGTTTTTTTTTATTTTTATTTCGTATTTTCCGCATTATCTTTTTATATCATATTTCTGTCTATCAGGAATTATTTTACAACCCGTAATAATATTTAACAATTGTTTCACAACTTGGGTAGATTTTATTTCTATTTCTTTTATTTTCTTTTATGTGTGACATCCTCCAAAGGGGTGTTACAGTGTGAGTTAAGACACTATAAGACATTTCAAGAAAGGAATAACCACTTAGCATTTATGTAACAGAATCTATCCTAAAGTTAAGGAATGAGAAGTACACCTTGAAATTGCAAAGTAGTGAGAAAGCACTTCGTGAAAGGAGTATTTGTTAGACAAAGGAGTGAGGAAAACACCTTGTCATAGTAGAGGAGTGATATAAACCCTCTACCAAAGAAAAAGGAGTGAGAAAAACACTTTGTCAATGAACATGAAGTTTTAAAATTGTATGAGCAATTGTTTATCATTGAAAAGAAGTAGCTATGTTTGTGTACTATAGTTTAACTTATGTATGTTTATTCAATATATATATACATATATATAGGGCGAAGATCACGGGAAAAACAAAGGGGATGAAGTGAGCAGGATGAAGAGAAGTAGGATGTAGACGAACTGCTTACATATAAATGAAATGCAGAAAATAAATAAATTAAAACATTAAAGTGAAAACCAGAAGTGTGTCAAAGACGGCGAGATCCGGCGAAGGGATGAGAAGAGAAAAATAAGTTACATGAGTAGAAAAGATTGAAACTTTATTAATAAACTAAAGATTACAAGTTTGGGAGATGAGGGAAGAGGGAGGAGAACTCACTGTCTCAGATTACTCTCAAACTTGTAATCTTTAGTTTATTAATAAAGTTTCAATCTTTTCTACTCATGTAACTTATTTTTCTCTTCTCATCCCTTCGCCGGATCTCGCCATCTTTGACGCACTTCTGGTTTTCACTTTAATGTTTTAATTTATTTATTTTCTGCATTTCATTTACATGTAAGCAGTCCGTCTACATCCAACTTCTCTTCATCCTGCTCACTTCATCCCCTTCGTTTTTCCCGTGATCTTCGCCCTATAACTCTGGTATCAGAGCCTGATGGGGAAGTAGAAAAGTAAATGAATGGAGTTTAAGTTGCTTTTATCTTATTGAACTGGATATTAACGTTGTTATGTTATAATGCTTTGATACTTATCTGATATGCTTATTTCTTTGTTAAATCATGTTATAACCTGTTAAAACTGGAAATTATTTCTGGATCTGGAAAGTACGCAGTTTATGTTATCCTATCTTAGGCTGGATGGTACATAATACCCGTGTTGGATCTTTACTGTGGGGCTGTAGCGGTTAAGTCCTGGCGGTGAAGGGCAGTAAGTCTAATTCGATGATGCTTCCACAGAAAGTGATAGTTTGGGTACGGTGGTGACCTTGGACCAAGATCTGGTAAATGCTTGCGGTGGCTGTAGATCTGGACATAATTAAGGACTTAAAAGGCTAAAATATGATTTAATAATTGATAATCATCGTAGATCTAAATCAAAGTATAAAATAATCTGGTAATCTTAAAATCTAGTTTAGAAGATAAATTTAACTTAAATTTCCTCATTTCCGCTTCTATGGATCTGCATGATGGCAATGATATCGGGGGTTTATACATCTTATCTGCTTCTGATCTTTATTTTCTATGTTTATATTTCTGTTCTTATACTTATATCTGCTTTGCTTTTCTCTCTTCTGTAACTATGTTACGATCTTTGTCTTCTGCTCTCTCCAAACTCTCAATCAAATCATCTCATCCATCATCTTCTTCTCTTTCTGAAGAACAAATGAAACAAACTAAAACTGACATTTTTAATGAAGAAATTCATTTTGAAGACATAAACCAAGATTTTGACAACTGGGAAATTCCTAAAATTTCCATAAATAACCTCTACAAACCTGAAGATAGTTTCTTTAGGAGTTCTGATTATATTATTAGAATTGTAGAGAAAACAATCATAATTGAATCTGATGATGAGGAATTTTACTTATTGTCCGAAGAATCAATTAAAAAACATAAATCAAAATACAATTTTCTGCATGTTGCCTATGTGCAGGTAGCTGTCAAGCCTTTAATCTGCGATGGGTTAAACGCATCTATCCTTCTTTGTCTAAGAGATGTTCGTTATAATGAATTCCACGACTCACTGCTTGGAACCATAGAAACAAGCTTAGGTCATGGCCCAATCTACTTCAATTGCTACCCGGATAAAATGGTTAGTCTCCAAGACAAAAACATCTTAGACTGTCTCTTCTTAAATCTGAAAGTCTGTGGCTTAAACATGAAGCCCAGATCTGTCCCCTTGTCCCTAATCTATAGGATTCAGTATAAAGTAATGAATTCTTCCATCTCTAAATCCTTAAAATCAAAAGAAAAAGGTGTAACAACTTTATTCTTAACTGACACATCTAAGGCCAATGTAGTTGTCTCAAAAATGATTCGATGGGAGGATGTGGTTCTCCCTCAAAAATGGACTATGGATGAAGCTGCCCCAGCTTTGCCCAGAGAATCTCCAGAGATTCAAGAAATTGTCCAACACCAATCTGGGAAAGTCGAACTAACGTTTGACCGAAGAAACTCTTTTAGCTCATCTTGATCTTTTAGGTCTAATTCAACTAGATCTGATAATTTTAGATCTGCTGTATCTAGAAAATCTTTCTCAACTGTAGGATCTTCTTCTACAATTAATCTACAGGGTTTAGACACATCGTCAACCCTTCCAAAACCCATCTACCGTCAGGAAGATAACCAAGACTAGTGATCTATTCTCTCCCCAACTTTTTCAGATATGAATGATGTCCATGATTAGTACACCATTCGTAATTGATAAATCAACCCTTAAAAAAGACTTCTTTTCCAAGGCATGGACGCCTCAACGGGAATGGTTTTTTGAAAATTATAAGGGTGAAAAGAAAACTGAAATCCAGAATAAATGGTATACATTTATGGAAAACGTCAAAACCAATGTTCCCTTCTTTAACTGGTTTCATGCCTATCTTACTAGGAATGAAATTCCCTATCCTTGGAGCATCGATCTGATGGAGGACCTGTCTGTTAACGTCTTAATAGTCTGGCTTCGCAAGGACGAAACCCTTGTTAAATCCATTCTTCCTCCCAAAAGTTCTTATTTTCTGGATAAGAAAGATAAAAACAATAAACCTGTCGTTGCCTCTCCATTCAAATCTAGAGCTGACGATGAACCCATAAGATCTCATGATATTAAAAGTCTTATGGAACAAAACAATTATACAAACAAGTATCTCCAAGTCTTAGGTGAGAAAATTTTAAACAAAGAACCTAAGAATAAAGAAAAACAACCTGAGGATAAACCTTCAGTTTCTGGAACTAAGATTGATAAAACTGCAATCGAAAAACCCATCTTCAAACCATTTAGAGTTTCTAAACAAGTAAAAGAGTCTATCAAACTCTTAAAGAACAAGAATTTAGGTAATCATAATTCCAATCCTAATACTGATTTGGTCAGTGAAATTGTCTCTAAACTAAATCGTATTCCACCTGTTGATGCAGTCATCCCGGATACACCTCAATCTGAAACTTCCAAAGCTTCTAAACCTTTGATCATTAACACACTCAAACAATCTGATTCCCAGTTTGAACCCGATTGGTAATCTGAACAGAATTCTGACATTAAAATCAACCCAGTTATTAGCAAAGTCATTAACTGGAAAAATCCTTCTAAACTTTACTATCGGCGAGCAACTCCTCCTGATCTGTTGCTTAAAGAACGTGATCCAACGTTTAAATCTTTTAGCGCCAACAATGTTTATGTCTGGGATATAGATGAAAAAACTGAGTATCAAATTCTTAATACTCTTCAAGAAATGACAATGGTGTCTACAGCCTATCAAACTTCTTACGACTGTAGCGATCAAATTATCTGTGAAGTTCTTGTTGCCGGCTTCACTGGTCAACTCAAAGGTTGGTGGGATCATTATCTCATTGACACTCAGCGTAATGACATTCAAAATGCCGTTAAAAATGACCCAGATGGCTATCCTATTCTTAGTGATGGCAAACCGATTCTCGATTCTGTAAATGCTTTAATCTTCGCTATTGTTCAACATTTCATTGGTGATACAACTATCTGGTGTGATAGATCTGCCGAGCTTCTATCTAATCTCAAATGTAAAACCTTAGCTAATTTTAGGTGGTATCGTGATACCTTCCTTACTAGGGTTTATACTCACAAAGATTATCAACAACCGTTCTAGAAGGAGAAATTTCTTGCAGGACTTCCAAAATCTCTTGGCGATAAAGTCAGAGATAAAATCTGTGGTCAATCTCTTAATGGAGAAATCCCTTATGAGCAGTTGAGTTACGGACAACTCATTGCTTTCGTCCAGAAAGTTGCCTTAAAAATCTGTCAAGACGATAAAATTCAATCTCAGCTTGCCAGAGAAAGGATTCAAACTAAAAGGGAGCTTGGAAACTTCTGCGAACAATTTGGTCTTCCTTGTGCCAAGAAAAAGAAGAATAAACCAAAACAGATTCATCCGCAGAATAAAAAATCTAAATATTTTAAGCATAAAGCTTCAACAAGACCTAGAAGACTTAAGCAAGAGTTTAAGTCAAAACCTCCAATTGACAATGTCAATGTCCCTAAGAAACCAGTCATCTGCTATAATTGTGGCAAACTTGGTCACATTAACAAGTATTGTCGGCTTAAGAAAAAGATAAAAGCCTTGAATCTTGAACAAGCTGTTGAAGAACAACTTAATAATCTTCTTATCAAATCATCTGAAGAAGATTCTGAAAAAGAATTTTCTAAAGATTTAAACCAAATCCAAGATGATGATATCCCATCATGTAATGGAGATTCAGACTCTCCAACAGTTAATGTTTTAACTAAAGAACAGGATCTTCTGTTTGAAGCTCTTAACTCTGTCGAAAATCCTGAAGAACGAAGTATCTTCTTACAAAAATTCAAATCAATCATTGAAGAATCCTCTTCTAAAACCCTTAAGAATCCAATTCTTAGGAATAAATATGATCTTAAAGAAACTATAAAGAAGCTTGAAAAATCTTCTAAAAAACCTGTTACTCTTCAAGATCTTCAATCTGAGATTAATAATCTTAAAATTGAAGTTAAAAAACTTAAAGAAGAACAACAGCTTCATTCGCTTATCATCTCCCAGTTAGGTGATATGCATTCTGATTCAGATTTTGAAGAATCTAAACAACTTGACAAAATTCCTAAATCATCAATCGTAGTTAAATCTAACTCACCACCTGATAATGATGCATTCTATGACATTATCAATTGACTTAGAATTCAAAAATTCTTCATAAACATAAACATCAAAATCGATGATTTTGTCCTTAACACTGTTGCACTGTTTGATACCAGTACAGATTCAAACTGTATTTTGAAGGGAATGGTTCTGACAAAGTACTTTGAAAAAACTACTAAGCGACTCAGTACCGCTAGTGGATCCAAACTTAAAATACAATACAAACTTTCATCCGCAACCATAGAAAACCAAGGTTTCCAAATTGAAACCTCCTTTCTGCTTGTCAAAAACCTCAAAGGAGAAGTCATCCTTGGAACACCTTTTATCAGGGCTCTATTCCCTTTACAAATCACTAAAGAAGGTATTATTACCCAGCATCTTGGTAAAACTATCTATTTTCTGTTTCTCAGAAAATCGATTCTAAAAACCCTTAATCCAATTGTTAATCTAATTAACAATAAACAAAAACAAATTAATTATCTTAAGGAAGAAATTTCTTATAAAAACATTGAATCCTAGCTTTCTCAACCTCAGGTTCAGAAACGCATTCAATCTCTCCATCTTCAAATCCAAGATTCAATCTGTTCTGATCTTCCTAATGTGTTTTGGGAAAGAAAGAAGCATATGGTTGATCTTCCATATGAAAAAGATTTCAACAATCGCATGATCCCAACCAAAGCTCGTCCTATCTAGATGAGTCATGAACTTCTCGATTTCTGTAAAGTCGAGATCAATGATCTTTTATCTAAAGGTCTCATCCGTAAGAGTAAGTCTCCTTGGTCTTGCTCTGCCTTCTATGTCAACAAAGCTGCTGAGATCGAAAGAGGAGCTCCGCGTCTTGTCATAAACTATAAACCGCTTAATCAAGCTCTTCAATGGATTAGGTATCCTATTCCTAATAAAAAAGATCTCCTCAAATGACTCCATTTTGCTAAAATCTTTTCCAAGTTCGACATGAAGTCAGGATTTTGGCAAATCCAACTCAAGGAAAGTGATCGCTACAAGACGGCTTTCACTATACCTTTCGGGCAGTACGAATGGAACGTAATGCCCTTTGGTCTAAAGAATGCTCCTTCGGAGTTTCAGAGGATCATGAATAAAATTTTCAATTCATATTCAAACTTTACAATCGTATACATTGATGATGTTCTTGTATACTCCCAATCTATTGATCAACATTTTAAACACATTAATATTTTCATTAATGTAATTAAGAGAAACGGTTTGGTCGTACTAAATCAAAGATCAACTTGTTTCAGACTCAAATTCAGTTTCTTGGTCATAATATATATCAAGGAACTATTAATCCTATCAACCGAGTTATTGAATTTGCTGATAAATTTCCCAATCAAATTATTGACAAAAATCAACTTCAGAGATTTCTTGGTTGTTTAAATTATGTAGCTGACTTCTTCCCTTAGCTTAGCAATCTCATTAAACCTTTACATGATCGTCTGAAAACTAACCCACCCCCGTGGTCAGACATCCATACAGGTATTGTCAAACAGATTAAATCTCAGGTGAAGTCTTTTCCATGTCTTTACCTTCCAAATCTTGAAGCTTTCAAAATTGTCGAAATTGATGCCTCAGACATTGGTTATGGTGGCATTCTTAAACAGCGTGTCGCAGGCAAAGTGCATGTCACTGCATATGCATCAAAACATTGGAATTCTGCTCAACAGAATTATTCAACTATGAAAAACGAAATTTTGGCAATTGTTTTATACATTACAAGATTTCAATCTGACTTGTTAAATCAAAAGTTTTTGGTTCGTGTTGACTATAAATCTGCTAAAGACATTTTGTTAAAAGATGTTAAAAATTTAGCTTCAAAACAAATTTTTGCAAGATGGCAAGCCATCCTTTCAGTCTTTGATTTTGATAGAGTATATCAAGGGAACCTCAAACACTTTACCTGACTACCTTACTCGTGAATATCTTCAGGGAAAGTAGCAGAATGCCTCGAGGAGGCTCATCGTCCTCATCATTCCCTTCTCACGGAAGGGGTAAAGGTAAGTTGGTTCTTACTAATTTGACTAAAAAAATCTTCTGAGTCTTCTACTCTTCCAGAGTCATCTGCTCAGATTCAAACCTCTCAATCTAGTACCCGCAAACAAACGTTTGATGATTACCCCATTCAAACACTACAAGCCTTCCAACAACAAGGCCTTACCAAACTCCTCAGAGAATCGTGGGCTGACATAGCCTCCCAGGATGACCTTGATATCCTCATCCAAAAATAGAAAAACAAGGAAATTGTTATCAATTCCCCCAGCAAACAGATTTTTATGTCTCAACCTTCCCTGGTTTAGACCCAAACAGGGTATATCACTAAGACCAACTTTACCCTTACAGTTATGCAAATGGAAAGAGATTTCTGGGATGTTAATCCTAAAGTTGCTGCTGAAAGGATCTTTCCTAATGGATTCTTATTTAGACCTTTGTCTCTCATAAAAGACCAAAAATTTTATGAATATGTGTTACTGGCTTCTGGATTTGTTTCACTGAAGCATTTCAAAGAAAATGGAACTGTCCATTACTCGACTTGTCAGATTTTGAAATTTGTTTCTCCTACTGACTGTTTATGATTACTTTGACTATCTCCAGGGCTGGTACAATATGTTCCGGATCAAGACTGAAGCTGATCGTCATTCTTGGCTTATCTATTTCAAAAGAAATGTTAAGTATGACTTCCCTAACTGGTTCGCAGCATGGTGGGTGTAACACCCTAAACTTTTGGGGTATTACCGTTGAGTCCCGAATGTACTGTTTGATGTTTTTGAACTTTAGGATAAATGACAGTTATATCCTTTTTGTACCGTTTGTTATTTTTCTGTATGAATTACTGCTTTATAATACTGTCTGTTATTTTATTTGGACTTTTTGTGTGATTTGCTTCGGGACAGGAAAATAATATTTTTCTGGGCCGGGGAAATCTTATTTTAATTATTCGGAGCTGGGGGATCTTACTAAACCCAATTCTGAATGATACGGTTAGTAATCTTTTAATTTTTAGGATTTTACTGTGAAATAAAATAATTTTATATTATTATAATATTATTTTATTAGTCAGTACAAATAAGCGGTAATAGACCCGGAAATGAATTGCAGGACCCACGTTTAGTGAAAACTTAATAGGATTAGTAGCTTAATTAAACATCATTAGTGGTGGAACATTCAAGAGCATGTGACTAAGCTTAATGACTAGGCTTAATTAGTGACTAAGCTTGATGACAAGGCTTAATGACAAGGCTAGGATTAACCAATGAGAGCAAAGCTTGGTGATCAAGTCTTAATCCTCACCATTGATCAATTCTAAGGCTAGGATGGAGCCAAGCTAATGGACACCTCTCTTACCTTCATGTCTATGGCCATACACCTTTTGGAAGGCCATTAATCACTTAATTTTCATGCATTTTCTCTCTTCTCTCTCTTCCAAAAACACAAAACTCCATTGTTGTTTCCTTGTGAAGCATTCGACCAAGAACCCTAGTTCACCATCCATCCACCCAAAATTTCTTCTAACCAACTTTTCTAAACCTAAACACAATTCTAAGAACATCTCTAGTTGAGAGTTCTTGCAAAATCCTTCATCTTGGGCTTGAAAATCTACTTTGGAGATTTTACCTAGAAGGTGAAATTTCTTGTTTTTCATTTCTAAATTCTTTTTCAAAGTTCTAAGCCATGATTGATCCATGGTTTAAGTTTTCTTTCATGATTATAATTTGTAGAATTTTGTTTAAGCTTGTTAGGTTTTGGAGGAGTGAAAACCGCAACCCTAGAAAGGAGTGAAAGAGTATTTGTCTTCATTTAAGGTAAGAGGAAGACTTAATCTTATCATCCTTGGGTGGTGGTAAGAAGATGGAAATTGTTTGTGATTGTAGAATCCATAAGGATTCATTTGAGTGTTTGTTAATAACTTTCCTATTTGTGATTTGTATTAATTTGCATGTCTACAAGCTTTAAAAATATTGTATGTGTTAGAAATGCATGTGTAAATAGTAGGATGTGAACAACATGTCAAGGATTGCATGAGTGTTCCAAAGAACACACCACTAAGGCTCACGGCCTCAACCAAAAAGGAGAACCAAAATGTTCTCAACAATTTTCTAAAAGAGTGATTTAATTGACTTAGGTAAAAGAACAAGATGCAACATGATTTAGAAGAAGAAAAATGATCCAAAGATCAAATATTAAAGTTTTGACAAATTTGGCCAACATACCTAAGTTGAATATTTTGATTTCTAAAATTGTTTTTCAACAAAGGTTAGGTAATGATACTAAAAGGAATTTTTTTACAATGAGTTTTAAGGAATAAAAATAATTAGAACAATTTTAAAAAGTTAAAACCAATGATTTTAGTGGTTAAAAGTAAATACAGTAGCTTTTGTAAAATTTCTAACGTAGAACTCATATTATATTTTGAAGCACGTTAGTAGTTTTCAAAAGTGTGATTAAATGGATATAATATAAATAAAAGGAATTTTTATGGAAAACTTAGAAAATCATTGTTATACATTTTTTAAGCAAAATACTATCAATTTTTGCTAAAAACAGACAAATAAGATAGAAAAGATAGCAAATATAATTTATACGGTATGAAAAATATTCTACGTAGTTTAAACGTACTAAATATTATTTCTGTTTACTTAAACATTAATTTTTAAGGAATTCGGACAAGAAAATAATTTAAAAACCTTACGCAATTGAGAAAACGTATTAAAAACTCTATGCGATTTTAAAAACAGTAAAATATATTTATGCGATTTAAAAACGTTTGTAAAAGCAACGAGATTTTGAAAACGCGATAAAATTTTTACGCGATTGACGAAAACAACAAGTTTTACTGTCGGGCCAAAGTGGTGGACCCGGACAGGTTGTGAAACAGTACTGTTAGGTGGGACGTACTATATATATATATGCGATTTGCCAGCGAGGGCATATTCGTAATTTTTGCCAGTGAGGGCATATTTGGAAATTTTATCATGCATGAGTCATTCTAATTTTGGTGGATTGATTGACGAGGTGAATAACATTGTGTTGTCGGTATGATAAGCTTAGTGTTGTTCAACTTGAATGAACTTGGAGACATTAGTGTGCAGATTATTCCATTTGTGGACAGTTGGTCGCTCCTCTGGGCCATGGTAACTGGTAATACACTAATGGACTCGACACGCACTATACTTAATCAAGATCTTGTGAAATCTATTAGTGCAAGCCTGTAGTGACACGACGTATGACAGTGTGCTACACCACTATGCTATTTCAGTGGGCTATAGACGCAACGTGGGACAGCGGAATAGTTATTGGGCAGTCGACGGTACTAATAGATTTTGCGGGTCGTTCTCTCTGATGTCTGTATTTTTAGCTCCATGGTGTAGGGTTAAGTCACATTTCATATATTTATAGTCTATACATTTTAATGTTATTTATCTGCACTATTTTATCCATCTGTATCATTTTATTTATCTGTACCATTTGATTCATCTGTATCATTGTATGTTGATTAGGGTATTGAGTTTCTGTATTATTTAATATTATGATTCATGTTATTATGGTATGTTATATTGTATGAACTGTTATACCTGTTGTATTGTCGTTTTCTTATTTTACCATGTTTGTGGTGATATAGATTGTCTTACCTCTTTCTTGTATGTGTTATTTGTATATTTTGAATTATGTGTTAAAGAGTTTGAGGAAGAGGAACAACCTCTTGAGTGTGAGTATCCTGAGGAGGAGGAAGATCAGCAAGCCGAAGATCAGTTCTACGATCAAGAACCATCCGATCATCCGTACCCATTGGATTGATTGTGTGGATATGACGCTACCAGGTTTCTTTGGGTTTGTGCAACTAGAGTTCCATGGAGGCTCTGAAGCCTGGCGTCTGCGAGAGGATCGTGACTCGGTGACGTACGTAGGGCGTCTGACTGTGACCATACGTACAGAGTTTGATGGAGTGCCGATCTTTTCTACTTTGCTGTATCTACATATGGAGTTGCCGCTATCTCTTAGGCGTCATTGGGGTGGTATGTTTGATGCGCCTAGTGAGATAAGCAGCGTATCGACTGCTCGGACCCATGTCCGTAGAGGGTCGAGGCATCCTGGATATCTATCACCTGAAGTTTCATCTGAGAGTGATCCTTCAGAGGGCTAGATATTTATGATGTGTACTTGGGCGCGTCTGCGTTTGTATATATAAACCTTTTACTGCTTTGTTTACTGTTCTGTTTTAGTTTTAAATATAGGTAGTTGTACATTACTTGTATAATCTAAGATGAAACCATATGTATATTATGTGTGATGATAGTGTGCTTATTTTATGTTCTATGTTATTTTATCTCGTAATATTCTGCTTAATCGGAAAAATTTTACAACCCGTATTATTATATAACAAATGTTTTACAACTTGGGTAGATTTTATTTATCTTTCTTTTATTTTGTTTATATATGTGACATCTCCACAAGGGTGTTACAGTGGGCTTTCTTTGGTCCCATCCCTGACATCCTTCCGGCTGATGTTTTTGAAGGATTCAAGTACTTTGAGAAGAGATTTGATCGTGCCTCTGACTCTTGGCCTATTGAACTGCATTTCTTCTCTAAGTTCTCAATCTCTTGGGTATGCTCGTGGCAATTTATTTACCACAAAAATTTCCCTGGAATCTTGCCATCCTTAAACAGACAAGCTGCAGTTAAATGGTGGCATAAATTTGATGGATCTCATGCCACTATTGACGGTGTAAGACAATGGTTTTGCCAAAACTAGAAAACTTTGAAGCCTGCTGACCCTGAAGTTAGCATCTTCCTTAACCATAGAGCTCATGCTACTGCGGCTGTCAATGCATCATCTTCAAAAGAAGAATTTGAAGAAAATCTCAGAATTATTCTCCAGAATATTGAAGAAGAAAAGTCTGAGTCCAAATCCAAAAGTAACTCAGAATCTGGCCTTCAAAACAAATCAGATTCTGGTTCTTACAATCAAAATGAAGACGACTGTTATGGCAAAGATCTTAACAGTCAGAGTGTCAATCTCAGTGATGATGAATAGTCATCCTTGCGGCTGGTTATTGTAGTAGGGTCACTGTACACTGTTCACTGTTCACTGTAACGGAAGCGGCAGAAAACTATTTGCTACTGTTCACTATAGCGGGATTTTTATTTTACTGTTTGTAATAGTAAAATTTTGTCTATTTAACATTCTGTCTTCAGACTTGTAAGGCATTCAAAATTTTAGTCTCTTCTAAGTTTCTCTAGTCTTACAGAGTGATCTGAGAGAGTGAGTTCTCCTCCGTCGTCTCTTATCTCCCAAACTTGTAATCTTCAGTTTATTAATAAAGTTTCAATCTTTTTCTTATATAACTTATTCTTCTCTTCTCATCCCTCCGCCGGATCTCGCCGTCTTTGACGCACTTCCAGTTTTCACTTTAATGCTTTAATTAATTTAATTTCTGCATTTCTTTTACATGTATGCAGTCTGTCTGCATCCTACTTCTCTTTATCCTGCTCACTTCATGCCCTTCATTTTCCCGTTTTTCCCGTGATCTTATATATATATATATATATATATATATATATATATTATATATTATAATAATTAATTATGAATCTCACCCCGTTTGTTGTTCTTATGATACATCCAGGTCAGGATTCTCCCAAGGGGAACAAAAAGAAGCAGATAAACTAGTTTAGTTTTATTAGCTTTTGTCCAAAGCTTGTATTTATGATAATCGTTTGAGTTGTATAAGTTTATGTATTGTACTTACGCCCTTTTGAGGCTTAGCTTGTACATACAATGTAAAGTCTTATATGTTTATAAGTTCTTGTTTCCCTCATGGCTCTTTATAATAACAAACATGGTTATTATGACTCTAATATGATGTGTATAAGTTAGAAGTAATGCACCTATCTCTGTTTACTTGTGTAATTAGTTGATATAGTACGGTAATAGGAGTATGGACGTTACATCGTTGATTCTTCATCTGACATTGCCATTCGTCCCTCTCGAGTAAGAAACCTTCCCACCTACCTTCATGATTATCATTGTTTTTCTATCATGCTTCACCTTCATGAACTGTAGTCATATTCAGAGGCATCCACTAACTCTCGTTTGCAACAAGTTATGAACAAAGAATTACATGTTGTGGAGAATAATGGTACTTGGGAAATGGTTGATCATCCTTCTGATAAGGCTCTTGTCGGATGTAAATGGGTTTATAAGATTAAAACTAGCTCTGATGGGTCTATTGATCGTTATAAGGCTAGCTTGGTGGCCAAATGTTTTACTTAGGAATATGGGATTGATTATAAAGAAACCTTTGCTCTAGTTGCTAATCTCACTTTTGTTTGTACTCTTCTTGCTATTGCTGCCACCTATAACTGGTCTCTTAATAAGATGAATGTGAAAAATGTCTTTCTCAATGGTGAGTTAGAAGAAGTCTCTATGCAACCACCGCCTGGTTATTTTTGTCCACCTAATAAGGTTTGTCTTCTTCGCAAGCCATGTATGGTCTTAAACAAGCTCCTTGATCTTGGTTTGCTAAGTTCAGTTCTACCATCAATCAGCTTGAGTTCTCCTTTAGTTCTCATGATTTAGCTCTCTTCATCCGAAAGACTAATAGTGGCATTATATTACTGCTTCTTTATGTTGATGACATGATTATTACATGTGATGATATTTCTAGTATTGCTGATCTTAAAGCATCCTTGGGCTGCAATTTTGAGATGAAAGATCTTGGCTCTCTCAGTTGTTTTTTTGGGTCTTGAGGTTCTTTCTTCGGTTGATTTTATTTATTTGTCTAAAGCTAAATATGCTTCGAATCTTATTTCTCGAGCCAATCTAGCAGACAATCACACCGAGTCCACTCCTTTGGAACTTAATGTCAATTTTATACCTCTAAATGGTACTACACTTGATGATCATACTATCTATCGGTAGTTGGTTGACAGCTTGATTTATCTTATTGTTACTCTTCTAGACATTTCATATACTATTCATTTAGTCAATCAGTTTATGTCAGCTCTGCGCACTACTCACTATGTTGTTGTTCTTCGTATTATTCAGTATATAAAAGGAATTTTGTTCTGTGGCCTTTATTTCTTAGCCAACTCCTCCTTGGTCCTTCAGACTTATTCTGATGCTGCTTGGAGTAGAGATCCCACTAATCGCCGATCCACCACTGACTACTGTATCTATCTTGGTGATGCACTTATTTCATGGCGAAGCAAGAAACAGACTTTAACTGCGCGCTCCAGTACTAAAGTAGAGTATCGGGCACTTGCTAACACCACATATGAAATACTTTGGTTACGTTTGCTTCTTGAAGACTTGGGTGTCTCTTAGCCCTCTTTCATTATTCTTTATTGTGATAATAGGAGTGCTATTCAGATTGCTCACAAT
Source organism: Ormosia emarginata (assembly GCA_029884605.1). Taxonomy (NCBI): domain Eukaryota; kingdom Viridiplantae; phylum Streptophyta; class Magnoliopsida; order Fabales; family Fabaceae; genus Ormosia; species Ormosia emarginata. The sequence goes on along the minus strand of JAQQTP010000074.1, from coordinate 24,842,835 downwards.
GATGTCTTTCATGAGCACACCAAGCATATTGAGATCGACTGCCACTTCATTCATCAACACATTCTTCGTGGTGCTCTTCGTCTCATTTCTATTGGCACTCTTGACCAGCCAGCCAATCTATTCACCAAAGCTTATTATCTTGGTTGATTTCGCACTCTGGTTTCCAAACTCAAGTTGGTTTCTTCTATACCCACTTGAGTTTAAGGGGGGATGTTAGTATGATTGATTATGATTGAGATTATAATTAATTATGATTGACTTTAAGGATGATTGATTGAGATTGTAATTGATTTAGTACATAGTTATATTTAATTATTTTTCTTTTCTGTATAGCAGCCTTCCTATATAAATAGAAGTTAATCCTTCTATATACATTCATTCAGAAATACATATAAATTTATCAATATTTGTCTCTCTATTTCTGTTTCTAACTATCACTAAAATATACATTCAAGACAATAGGCCAATTCCATCCTTAACCACACCATCACTCAGGAGGCATCAATACCATAAAAGCATAACCAGCAACATGGTTCCTCTAGCGCTCATTTAAAACAACCCTTCATTTCGTATTTAGTTGGGTTAGTGATGTACACCTTCCTAACTAGGATTCAGTTTTGAGATTGTGAATCTATTAGAGGGGCCACATCAAGTACCAAATGATCAGGCCACCTGACCTTGTCTCTATTATTTTCCTGCCAACACCATTTTGTTTCACAAAACATGTGCTCATACATTTATGCTTTTTTTTCCCCTCCCTCAATTAGGATATCCTTGGAGACATTTTTTTTGGATTAACTGTGAAGCTCTCTCAATAATTGTTTTTTTGGGATTTGAACTCTAATCTACTCAATCGGGGTACAACTCATTTACCACCGCATCTGTTGGTGTGGAAAAAGCAAAAGTTAGCTTCACCTACGATGCAAAGCTAAACTCCACACTTTCACCATTATTCCACTCAATCTAAGCTTTGCCTTAGAAAGATCCCAAAAGGGAGAACTGTAACACCCCGAACTTTCTATCTTAGAAACAATAATTTTGACAGTTAACAGAATTCTACTATTTAGTGATTTCTATGTGCTGTAAAATTATTTTGAATATTCCATCTATATATTTGATCGTTTTGAGTAATTTGCTCCGTGTCAGGAAAATAATAATTTTTCGGTCGGAAAAATTTTACGTAATTTAATTATTACTGAAAAGTCTTAATTATTTTACGTAATCTGATTTGATATTTGTGAATTTTCTAATTTTTATGATTTTGTGGATGATTATGAAATTTTTACTGTTTGTGGGCCCCAGGGGGTGTATGTGGGCCCAGGTGGCCATACGTGGGCCCAAGTGGGTCCCGCAAAGTGAAAATTTTTCTACGCATAGAAAAATTTGTACTGTTTAGACGGAGACAGGGGATCTTACTAAACCTGAATCCGGAAACAGTTTTAGAAAATTTCTTTTACATTGTTTTATACTATATTTAATTATTGGACGATAAAAATACAGTAAATATATTCTTTCGTGGGGTTATAACAGATAAAAATAAAATTCTATACTATTAAGTCAACATTGGTGGTTTGGATATCCACCATTGATTTAATCACCGTTGGAGATTTAATCTTGTTTTAATCAACGGTGGAGATTTGATCTTAAAAGTGAATAGGATCAATTTAACCGTTGGATGGAAATTAAATCAAGGGTAGAGATTTAGTCTTATAAAATGGCTATGACCATTATCAACCCTTGGATGTAAATTTAATCAATGGTGGAGAAGGATCATTAATGACCATTGGATTTGGATTTAGATCAATGGTGGAGAATTGGTCATCAAAAAATGACTACAACCATTTTGGACCCTTGGATGTAAAGTTTGAAGGTGTAATCTTGACCCTTCATTTTGGAGACACATTCAATGGTTAGGATTGCAAGCCAAAAAGGATCCAATGGCTCAAATAAAGTCTTCCATCTATAACCTAAACCTAGTAGCTATTTTTAATCCACACCATTCTTTTAATTAAAGGTTAAGATTGCCTAAAATGATGGCTATGAAATTTCTCACATTTTGGAGTGCATGAAGAGGGGGGACGGTTTTGGAGACTTAAGGTAATGGCCAAGTTTCAAGACCACCAATTATTTTTCCTATTGATCATTAATGATCATTCCAAAAGGCTATAGTTTTTCAAACTTCACTTTCCACCTTTCTCCATGCAAGCTACGGCCATGCAAGGCTTTGAAGACCAAATAATTCATTTCTACACTTCACATTATCACATCTTCACCTTTTCACTTAAGTTTCAAGAAGCAAACCAAAGAAAACTCTATTTTCTCTCCCTAAGAAGACCATTCGGCCAAGCACCCTAAATCCCTCCTCCATCACTCTTTAATTTCATACAACCTAGTTTCTTGAATCCTTACCTTATTCTAAGCAACTTTCATGTTGAAGACTTTCTCTAAATCTTCCACCTTGTAGGACTTTTACTAAGATCAAGTTATATAGTTTTTGTTGGTGAAGTGTAAGGAAACTTCATTTTATTCTTTTCTTTTTCATGTTCTAAACCATGTTTGATCCATGGTTCCTCTTATTCAAGCTTGATATAATAATTTCTTGTGTTTGTTTCATGTTTAAGAAATTTATGTTGGTGGAGATCTTGTTCAAAACACAAAGCAAGGAGCTTTAGAGGATCTTCAAGAGGTAAGAGGGAGATCTATCTCACCAACCAAGCATGGTGGTGAGAGATGGTTTTATATTTGATGGATGGTGAATCCATGTGAGGATTCATATCCATGGTCATGTAATAATTTGTGTGTGTTATGTGCTTTGATTATTTTTGCCTATGCTTGATATGCTTTGCATGATTTACTTGTGTATGCATGCTTAGTATGACTTTTATTTGCTTAATGGTATGCTTATAATATGCATGATGATATATGTTGAATATATTATGATGGATGTATGTTGAAATAAACAAATTTTGGCTCCAAAGGCCATAGAGAAGGTTACGGTTTTGGGCTTCCAAAACTAGGGTTTTTATTGAAATTTTTCAAGAACAATGGAGTTAATTTTTAGTCCTTAAACTTAAGCAAATTTTCAGCCAAGACACCAACCAATTTGGTGTTCACAAAATTATATTTTCATGAATGATAAAATTAAATGATTTGAGAAGTAAAGAAAGTAAACAAAAAGGTTTGTTTTGCAAAAAGAATGCACACGATTTTGAGTTGTGTTTTCATGAATTTATTTTGTGTAGAAACAAGAATGAAATTTATTTAAGTTAGAAGAAAAATATTTCATGGTTTCAATGGCCATTTATAAGATTTTGATAATTTAGAAAAATGTTTTGATGTTATAAAATACAAGAATTTTCAAATAAGGATTTTGGAAAGGGGAATTGAAGTGTTATCAAATAAGTAAAGTGGAATTTTCATAAATAAAAGAAAAAGGAGATTGAAAGTGTTGAACTTCAAATTATTTTAAAGAGAATTAATTTTTAGAAGTGATTTAGAAATATAAAAGAAAACGTTTGTAACTTAAATTTACTAACGTAGAATTTATTTATTGGGTTTTGGAAAACGTTTAGGAAATTTAAAGTTAGAAACAGTAATTAAATCAACTAAATGTGATTTTGTAAGATTAAATCAATAAAAAAATGATTTTGTAAGATTAAATCAATAAAAAAATAATTTTGAGAAAATATATTACGAGAAAAGATTTTTTGACTAAGAATAGGAAGAGAATAAATTAATAAATTATATTATTGTAAGAAAAATCCAAAATAATATTTTTTAAAGTTAAGAAATATTTTACGAAGGGTAAAAATGGTGAGAAACAATTTACGTAACTCAAAAATATAATTTTTAAGTTACGCGACTTGAAAAACGTTAAAATATTTCTACGCGATTTTCAAAACGTTTAAATATTTTACACGATCGAAATGTTGTAGAAAAATCGCTATGCGATTTAAAAACAAAAGAATATTTTTACACAATGTGGCATACAGTAGAAAATGATTACGCGATTTTTAAACGTAATAGAAAATGTTACAAATCATTATTTACGTAATAAAATATTACGTGATTGTGAAAGCGTGACAAAAATATTTTGCGAATGAGAAAAATACGGTAATGTGATTTTGTTGTTAATTATACAGTAAACTTTACAGTTAAAATCAGTATATGAATGCTGTACAAGAAATTGAGAAGTTTGCCTGTAATTGGCGTTAATACACGAATGTAAAACAGTATTTGAACCTGGTATGAGAAATTATGTGATTTACCTTTGGTTGGTAATTGGTGCGTTACACATGCATTAAAAATGGTCCGATGGACTGTATATGACTAATTGCCTAGGAGAAACGTACACATCTTGAGTGGGTGCGATACGCGTAGTGTAGGTCACTCGTTGACCTTGGGGGCATCGGGGTGCGGGTTGCTCGCAATGGATAATTAGTAGCTCTTCTGTACCGTGGGTTAGACCGATGCAATACACCGATGATCCGGACCGAGATACTATTCTTAATCGAGATCTGATAAAGACTGTCGTGTATGTGCTAGATGTGCAAGATATAATTATAGCACTTGGTCTGAGGCACATGGTACCGGCAGATCTTTTCGATCAATTTCTCTGACCTGAGTTTAGCTCCATGGAGTAGGAAATCGAGTCTATGTGTTCATGCATTAATATAAATGCCTACATCTGTGAAATATTGATTATGACAATTGTACTTTTTAAAATATCTGCTTAGTCTAGATGGCATTTCTTGGAATTATTAAATGTTAATTTTGATCGATAATATGTTGATGCCATATTATAATATGATGTGTTTATGGCATGCTGTTATGTTATCTCTATGCTACCATGTTGGTATTGGCATAGGTGATCTCACCTCTTTGTATGTATATTTGTATATTGTATTTATAATTGGCTGAAGACGTTGAGAAAGAAACAGTACAAGAAGGAGAAGAAGAACTACTTCTCACGTCTGGGAACGCAGAATTTTGAGAAGATGGAAATGCCCAGCTTTCTAGGATACGTGACGTTATAGTTTCGTGGAGGTTCGGAGGCGTGACATGTCCATTTGGATCAACAGTGTATATTTTATATAGGGGACCTGAACATTACTTACAGTAGGCTTTATCAACGGAACCCCTACTTTAGTGTCAATATTTATGTACAGGTAGAGTTTCCACTATCCATTATGCAGTACTGGGGAGCTTACTACCATACTCCTAGTGCGATAAGTATCGTGTCGTCTGCACGGACACCTGTCCATAGAGCTTCATGTAATAACGGATTTCTATCTGCTGAGGAATCTGAGGAGGACCTATCTAAGGGTTCTATTGTTTAGTCAGACTTGGGCAATTATGTGAGTCTTAAATCATGTTTAATTACTTTGAGAACTTGGTCTGTATATAAATAATCCTGACAGAACTTCCGTTATGTATAATGATGCATATTATGTGTGATGATGTATAATATTTTAATTTCCGCTAAGTTTATTTTATTGTCATCAAAGAATAAAGAAAATTTTTTTTTACAATTCGTATTTTTATCATAACATCACTTTTTATGATCTTGAGGGTATTTGGGTAATTAAGTAACATAAATGTGACACCCTACAGTGGGTGTTACAAGAACTTGCCTTTCAATGTGGGTTCTTAAGGTATTAAAGCAAGCCCTCAATAATGGACTCTAAATTAACAATTAATACAATGCAAAAAACATTACTTTTCATTAAAGAACTTTAATCCAATGAGTTGTAACATAGAAAGCTAAAATACAATGAAATAACTTGTATCCCAAAATATAAAACAAAGGAAATTGATGAAAGTAAAGATGTAAGCTGTAAAGAAATGTTGTAAACTTACTAGAAATGTAAAGGAAAGTAGTAAAGGACTAGAAATGTAAAGGGAAAGTTGTAAAATGCTAAGAAATTAAAGATAAACTACATGAAAAATAGATGGTTCAGGGGTCCCTTCTTCAGAGCCTTAGAAGCCTTTATATAGGGTTGAAGATGAAGAAACTACTGCTTCAATGCACTTTCGGGTCTCCAAGTCTAATCTGCTAAATTGCAAAAGCATAATCTATAGTCACCAAGTCCTTCCATGCAATTTTGGGTCGTGAGGAGTTCCATTGTCATATCCTCAACTAGCTTTAACAATGAAAACTACCAAAATGCTTCCTTTTGCTTGCTTGAATTTTAGGAGCAATCACTCCCTACATGTTCTCCTATTTTTAAGGGATATGCTCAACTGTTTCAAACAGTCCATATATTGACTTGGTCAACCCACTTTCAGCCCAACTTAATCCTCAAAAACTCAATATTTTTGCTTACTCCAACATACTGGGCCACTTATCAAATTAGGCCGTATGTGCCAAAACCATTTTCGTTTAGCCTGCATCCCATAATCCCAAGCTGATATTTTTTGGCTACTAACGCAAACCCCCTTTATTAATAAATTAATTCTTATGTTTGGAACTTGATAACTCATTATATATATCAATTCAAATAATTAAAATTAAAATTAAAATATCTCAAATTCACTCAAGTCCAATTAAATTTGAATGAATTTTTATATTTACACAACTAAAATTAGAAGAATTTCAAAATTAAAATAGAAATTTTTTTATAAATCAAATCAATTCGCAAAGAGTGAGAGTTAGGGGAGTAAAATTTATTTGTTTACATTAGGTAAATAGAATGAATGTACAGAAAGATGGACTATTTAACATTGCCATTTTACCACATAGAAGGACCAATGGTTCAAGAATTATCAAGCAAGATTGGCCTACACTCAACTCAAATCTTTGCAATTGTAAAATAAGAAACTTGAATATAAACTCCGGAATCCCAAATAAAACCCAGGAATAGATACTAACTATAACACAATGAACAAAAGTAAAATTTTTTCTACTCTTACCTATAACAAAGAGCAAGAATTCAATATAATGACCAATGCTCTATATTGAATATTTGGGATGAATTGTGTGAAAACAGAATAGATGGAGATGAATAACAGAGAAACCCTCTCTAGTACTTGAAATCAATCAAAAGGATTGAACTTTCTTTTATTGCATGGCTTGTTTTGTAGCTAGAATGCAACTTGGCTAATCAATCAGCAGAAAATGTTTTCCATTTGTTCTCCTCTTTATTGTCTTGAATCAAAACTAGCTCAGCTACTCAAGACCCACAAGGAGAAAGGTCACCCCTTGGAAAAGCAGAAAGTAAAAGTGAACCCCTTGTGCTGATAACAGACTTTTGACAGAAGCTGTGAGAAGGAGGAATGCCAAAGTCAGCTCTTTCTTATATATTTTATTAGCCTTCTTTGTAGGTGCTCCCGTTGCTTCTTACTGTTCCTTAAATTGGTGTGACTCAACAAGTTCACCGTTAGAAGCTCCTCTATGGATCTTTAGTTGCTCTATTGACTTAGCTTCCCTTTCTGCAACAACTAGTAAGTCAGACTCTGATGACCTACCTGCCTTCTTTGTGACAACCCATTCATAAGAGCTCCCTAATTGGAAGAGTCTAGATACCATTGCATTGAATTTTGTGACAGACATGGTATTTTCAAAAAGGATGTAAGGAACAATAAAAGGAAAAGATTTTGGGGCCAGGAGAATGTTAAGGAATGATATAAATACAGGAACATAACAGATCACCCATAGAGGAAGCTCTACCTTTGGGACAAACATAGTTAAAGGAAGAATTATGTAAAATAAGGTGAAGAAGTAAAAGGGAAGAATAAGTTTCCTTAACAGAAAGAATGGCAATATTAAATTCGCTTTCTTCCATGCTAATATCTGCAATTATAGAGAATTCAAGGTCCTTTAGGTTATGCATATTATAAGCAATACTTGCAAATTATCAGAATTTGTTTTCCTTTGTCACTATTCTATTTATTACTTCTAGCTGAGTATCAGATGTACCTTAGATCTTACAATTGCTAGAAGACACAATCTAAAAAGTTGCATACGACCTGAATGCCAGCAGTGTTGCTGCTTCTTATAAGCTTCACAGGACTAGGGAACTTCACAAAGTACTTGAAAATTTACAAATTTGTAGAACTCAAGAGTGCTTCAGGGATCTAAGGTGATAGTGAAGCAATTGTTATTTCGTTTTATTATTTATTAAGGGTAGAATAGTCTTTTTCTTTCCTTGTTTAACCTATATATAGTCTCTTTGTATTTAGGTTAAATTATTCTTTTTGTATTCAATTACATTATGCACTATTGAATCCTTAGCCTCCTCTTTTACAAATGTTTTTGTATTTCTCTTTATTTCTTTGGATTCTTTAACATGGTATCAGAGAAAGCCATGGGACGAAGCTTAATCTCAAACACAGCTTTCGCGGATCCAACTTTGTGGTGTGGGTGTGACCATACTATTTGGATGTTTGTGGCGTAGGCATGACCATTCGATTTTTGTGGCGTGATCGTATATTTTTTAGAAGGTATTCGCTCGGTTTTTACAATCTGGTATTTCATTTTCTTTTGGCTTTCTTTATTTTTTTATTATGGCTAACGAAAGAGACGATTCACTTTAGTATGTGAGTGTGAGGTTGGATGGAAAGAATTATTCGTATTGGAGTTATGTGATGAAAAACTTTCTTAAGGGTAAAAAGTTGTGGGGATATGTTAGTGGAACTTCTGTGAAACCTAGGAATATTGATGGGAGGTATACTGATTTGATAGATACCTGGGAAGCAAACAATGCAAAAATTATTACTTGGAATAATAATTCTGTTGAGCATTCCATAGGTACACAATTGTCGAAGTATGAGACAACAAAGGAGGTTTGGTATCATCTGCAAAGGTTATTCACTCAATCAAATTTTACAAAGTAGTATCAATTAGAGAATGACATACGAGCTCTTCAGTAGAAGAATATGAGTATTTATGAGTTTTATTCTGCTATGACAGATCTTTGGGATCAATTGGCTCTTACAGAATTGGTAGAGTTAAAGGCATATGGTTCCTATATTGCTCGTAGAGAGCAATAATGATTGGTACATTTTTTTAATGGCACTTCGCAGTGATTTTGAAGGATGTAGAGGTTCAATTTTGCATCGTTCTCTACTTCCTTCTATTGACTCAGTTGTTAGTGAGTTATTGGCTGAAGAAATTCATCTTAAGTCTTATTCTGAAGAGAGAATTCTTTCTACTTCTAATCCTTTTGTGTTAGCAGTACCTTCTAAGCCACTCTCTAGTAATCAGAATAGGCCTTACACAAGGGTTTCCATCGACGAGTGCAATTTTTGTAAGCAGAAAGGCATTGGAGGCTCAGTGTCCTAAGTTGTTGAGACAGTAGAACCAATCACAACAACAATCTCAAGCTTGGAAGCCTGGCAACCAGTCACAATCTAATGCTTATAGACAACTTTAGGGTTACAAACCACCATAGTCTAATACTACAGCAGTTGTTTCATCGGGTCCTTTCACCAATCCTAGTACTTTGGCTAGCTAATTTCAGAAGTTTCTCTCCTTACAGCCTCAAGCTATGTTTGCTTCTTCTTTCGTGGGTTAGTTTCCTCATAGTTCTTTAGGTATGCCACATTTTGTATGGGTCTTGGATTCTGGTGCTTCACATCATATGTCTCCAGATTCTTCATATTTTACTTCTATGTCTCCTTCATTTTCTGTTCCTGCCATGACTGTTGATGGTACTCCTATGCCTTTAATAGGTGTTGGTTCTATTGTTACACCTTATTTGTCTCTCCCTAATGTTTATTATAATCCGAAACTCAAATTAAATCTTGCTTTTGTTGATCAATTATGTGATTCTAGTAATTTAGTCACTTTTTCCTCTTCTTTTTGTTATGTGCAGGATCTGCAGTCTCAGAAGCTGATTAGGACAGGCCATAGGAAGAGGGGACTATATATTTTGGATGAGTTAAAAGTGCTAGTTGCTACTGCTACTAGTGTTGATTTGTCTTTTTTTCGTTTGAGTCATTCTTCTTCTAGTTTTTACTTATGGCATTCTCGTCTAGGTCATTTTTCGCCTTCTCGTTTGAGATTTTTGGCATCCACAGGAGCTTTAGAAAATTTATAAACTTGTGATATTTCTGATTATAGTATATGTAAATTGGAAAAAAATTCAGCTTTACTTTTTAATCGAAGTATTTATGTTTCTTCTTCTCCATTTGATTTGATTTATTCTGATGTATGGGGACCTTCTCCTATTGCCATAAAAGGAGAGTCCTGATATTATGTTTCTTTTATTGATGATCATACTCGTTATTATTGGGTTTATTTAATGAAACACAATTTTGAATTCTTTAAGATATATACAGTCTTTCAGGCTCTTGTCAAAGCTCAATATTCTGCTGTTATTAAATGTTTTAGGTGTGATTTGGGTGGGGAATACACTTCTAATAAATTTTGTGAGTTGCTTGCCTTAGATGGAGCTATTCACCAAACTTCGTGTACAGATACTCTTAAGCAAAATAGTGTTGCTGAAAGAAAATATAGGTACATTGTTGAAACTGCTCGTACTCTCTTGTAGCCTACTTCTGTTCCTAGTGTGTTTTGGGGTGACGTTGTTCTTACTACTGTAGGTTTGATTAATACAATCATATTTCAAGTTTGTATCCTTTTGAAAAGTTATATGGGTATGCTTATGATTATTCTTTCTTTAGAGTTTTTGGTTGTACTTGTTTCTTTCTTCTTCCTCATGTAGAATGCAGCAAGTTGTCCTTTCAATATGCTATTTGTGTCTTTCTTAGTTATGGTGAAGGTAAAAAAGGGTGTCATTGTTTTGATCCAATAACTCAAAAACTTTATATGTCTCGTCATGTTGTTCTTCTCAAGCATATACCTTTTTTTTCTATTCCATCCACTGCTCATAACTTGACTAGATCTGACCTTATTCATATAGATCCTTTTTTTGAGGATTCTGATAGTTTGTCATCTCAGGTTCCTAGTACTTCAAATACCCTTTCTGCAGGTACTAACACTTTACTCTCCGACACACCTGAAGCTCTCTCTTCTCATATGGTCTCTCAAGCTTCGTCTGAGATTGTGGATCACCTCTACGTCAATCCATACACATTCGTAAGTCCACAAAGTTACCAAATTTTGCTTATTCTTGTTATTCTTCAACTTTTTCTTCCTTTTTAGCTTCTATTCATTGTCTCTCTGAGCCTTCTTCCTATAAAGAGGCTATTCTTGACCCTCTTTGGCAGCAAGCTATAGATGAGAAACTTTCTGCTTCCATAAGATAGGTACTTGAGACTTAGTTCCTCTACCTCTTGGTGAGAGTGTTGTTGGTTGTCGTTGGGTGCATAAGATCAAGACTAATTCTGATGGATCTATTAAGCATTACAAAGCTAGGTTGGTTGCAAAAGGGTACTCTCAACAGTATGGTATGGATTATGAGGAGACATTTGTTCTTGTTGCAAAAATGATTACTATTTGTACTTATATTGCAGTAGCTTCAGTTCGTTAATGGTGTATCTCTCAACTTAATGTTAAAAATGCCTTATTGAATGGAGATCTCCAAGAAGAAGTTTATATGGCACCTCCTCTTGGTGTTTCACATGATTCTAGGTATGTCTGCAAGCTCAAGAAAACGTTATATGGTCCCAAATAAGCACCTCGTGCTTAGTTTGAGAAATTTTCTGTTGTGATCTCTTCACTTGGATTTGCTTTTAGTAGTCATGATTCTACTTTTTTTGTTAAGTGCACTGATGCAATCATTTTGTCTTTATATGTTGATGACATGATTATTACTAGTGATGATATTGATGATATTTCAGTTTTGAAGACAGAGTTAGCTAGATAGTTTGAAATGAAGGATTTGGGTTGTGAATGCTAATGTCTTGAAGCATATCAAATGAATTTTTAATGATAACAAAGTCAAGATAAAGACCAAGAACAAAAGAAAAAGACCAAGAACAAAAGAGGTATATTAAGATATAGGTCTTAGGATATCAATGTAAAATGCTCTTAAGGTATCTCAATTATCTTTAAATGGTTTTTCAAGATCCTTTTAAATTAACTTGAAATTCAAAGTTTATAGTTTAAAGAAATGTTGATTTCAATCTTGGATTTTGTATTTCACTTGTCAATCTTGTTAAATCAAAGTTTCTCAAAGTTAAAAATAGCCTGAATACCTAATTGGGGTTGCAAAATGTGTTCAAAGGGCAAGATAATCAATTACACATGTGTTTTAACTGATTACAAGAAAACAAAGGCCTTGTAATCAATTACATTGAGCATGTAATCGATTAGAACCATGGCAGAAGCCTTGTAATCGATTACACTGAGGCTGTAATTGATTACAAGTCTGGCAGCGACCATATAATCGATTACACAAGGCTGGTAATTGATTACATCCTGCCCAGAAAGCTAAGAACACGTTCAAGCAGCCATGTAATTGATTATAGAGATTGCGTAATCGATTACTGTAACACCCCTTTTTGGGAGGGAACGTCACAATGTCGGATAGAAATGAGAAAAATAAAATTTTCGAAATTAAGACCCGATTCATTTTAGTTAAGATTAATTTGTTCGATTCATTATTACATAAGTAAAATGGCGATATATATTTATGTATATATATTTTTTGAATTATTATTTGCATTATTATTATTTTTCTCTTCAATTAATAAAACGTAGTGACGAAATGTGAATAACAATAAGGAGTAAGACAGAAGATAAAACTTGCATCCGAATAACATGTGCATATATATATATATATATATATATATATATATATATATATATATACAAATATGATTTAGATACAAAGCCTGGAATTCCCAAAAAGCAAAACTATACCCGCCTAAAGGATCATACATATACATCCCCAAGATATTAGAATATACAACCCACTAAAATAAAACATCAAGCCACCAAAATAAAACACCGGCAGCCATCAGTAGCTACCAGCAGTGTCAATCCCTCAGATAAGGAGGAATTGTATCAGGATCCTCTTCAGGATCCTCCGCGGGGTCCTCCTCGAGAGCCTTCTTGGGGTCTTCCTCATATGAGGAAACCTTCATAGCAACCACAGAGCCACGGGCCGGAGCCCGAGCAGTAGAATCAAAAGAGTCCTCTTGCGGGGTGTAGTAATGGTCACCCAACATCTCCAAGATGGGCAGATAAAACTCCAAACGCAGGTTGATGCAGCAGATAAGGATCGGTGGCTCATGACGTCTCCAGGCCAAAGAGATCGACACGTCTCCTAGGTAGACACAAGGTTAGAACTCAGGTTAATGTGCCAGCATTCTGGCCCCCTAAGGAAGGTTAGATGCACATCCCCCAGAAATCCGCGCATGTGTGCCTCCATGCTACACAGTAGATGCTAATCGTGATCAGGCCAGAAGCCGGGGAAATCGGGAGCTCCAACCCCCTTGTCGTCGTCTTCAATGGACACAATATACATACAGGTAGCAAATAACAGAAATATAGGAAAGAGGTAAGACATTCTACCATCATTACCAATTATAGCAGCAAGAAACAAAATGGCACAACGCGCCCAGATAGCATTTCAAGAACAATAGTAATAAGGATAGATAGTAAATACAATAGTAAGCAAGTAAACAGTTCCAAGCAGTCATTCATCATAATAATAAATAAATAGTTCAAATCCACATAAAGCAGTAATTATCAGATGGTATGACATCTCATGATGCATATGCACACAGTACTCAAATTCTTACTCCATGGAATTATACACAAACAGTCAGAGAGAAAGATCAAGAGACACGTCTGCAACTCGGCTGCCGATGCCAAAGTGCTATAATTCAATAGTTTTCCACGTGCACATCCAGGCATTGTACAGACAGTCTACGCTAGATCACGATATAGGACAGTGTCTCGGTCCGGATCGTCGGTGCGTTTGCGTCGGTCTGCCCCACGGGCAGGAGAGCTACCAAATGCCCATTGTGAGGAACCCGCAACCCAACGTCCCCAAGGTCATACAACGACCTACACTAGTCTACTCGCACCCGCACTAAGGTGTGTTCAATCTCCTAGGCAACTTGGCCTTAACAACAGTCCAAAGGACATTTACAATGCATAAGACTCTATGCATAAACATGTATGATCATCATTACATACTATTCCACAATATGCCACAATTGGCCAAGAGAGCATCAACACCTCATTAGTCATTCACATGGACCCATAATATCCTAATATTGAAATCAAATAAAGTAATACATTTTTAAGGTCTATTAGGAATTCTTACTTAAAATTAGTCTTTCTTACAAAGTTCGTCTCTAATTGAATTCTCATAATTAGTTAAATTTTCTAATGTAATTTATTCTCATACACTTAGAAGGTTATTCTAAGATCTCAAAGTCTCACACTCTCTTGTTCTTGCCCTAGTAAAATTACCTTAAGTTTTATGACAAATTTCATTCTTGGTTCTTTAAAATTTATGAATCTCAAGTTATATCCACTTATTCCAATTTGCTAATTTTCTATCCTATGACCTATGATTTAAATTATTTGATTATCTAAGTTCCAAGGTTACCAAAATTGTGTATTTATGTCTCAAAGAGGCCCTAGAGGTCATGGCCTCCCTAGGGAATTAAGTTCCCAATTTTTCCATTCCATTAATTGTATACTACACACTTGATTAATTAAGTCTTTCACTTGTTACAATTGTTCACAAAGAACCCAAATTTTAGGCCCCAAAACCGTGGCCACCCTATAGAAAATCCTACATCATTTCCTTCCATTTCATGTCTTCTAATCCATTCCAATATACCAATATACACAAACAACCAATCCAATAGCATAAACAAGGTACAAACAACATGTAAGCATACTAATCATGCAAGCAAGGAATAACCCTCATTAGGGTTTTCTCATAATCAAACACATACAAGGTTTCTAAGTGCTAATAGAGGTTGAGGAGTGTCTTCCTCTTACCAAAGTGAAGAAAACAAGAGAAGCCTCCTAGAAACTCCTTGCAATTTTCGGATTGGGCACCACCAATAATCCTAAAATTTCAACTTAATCAAAACAACACCAATGCTTGAAAAATAAAGCATGGATGGTCACCAAGAAGACCATAGAAACCAAAATGAGAGAAGGGAAGTGAAAAATCAAGAAGCTTACCCAAAAACCCTAAGCTTGAAGCTTGAAGAAAATGATGAAAATGATGGATTTTCAAAGAACCACAAACAAGAGAAGTGCTTAGGAGGAGGAGAGGATTAAGAAAATAGGATTGGATGAAATTTTTGTGATGGATATGGCCATGGGGCTGCTGCTGGCCGTAGGTTTCTAGAGAGAAGAAGGAGAGAAATTCAAAAGGAAGAAGAAAGGTGAAGGTAGAGAGAGAAGGTGCATAGGAAAAGTGAAGATGCTTTTAGGTGTGTTTTGAAAATAATGTGACATGATTAATTAAATGAAATCAAAATTATTTCCCCCCCTAAAATTGTTGCACCAGCCGTGAGTGAGGAGAGAGAAGGGAGAGATGGTCTCTTGCATTAGGAAAGAGGGAAGGAAATTTCCTAGAAGCTTCCTCCAATCTTGCATGGGAAGTTTCGCACGTTTCCCGATAAAGTGAAAGTAAGGTTATCTCCTAATTGGGCACACTAACACAGATGAATATTTACACTGTCAGTATCATTTTTCCCCCAGTGCAGAAGAGTTACAGATGATTACAATAATATTTTATTATTTATCGGATGATTTTACGGTACCGCGACTTCATTTATCGGGTAAAATCTCAAAAAACATAAACCTCTTAAATTGTGACCGGCCTCGGGTTTAATAAGATCTCCCGTCGACATGTCCACAATTTAGAGTTTACCAGCCACGGGAAAAATATTGTATCTTCTCGGGTCCGCTCAGCGTGCACGTAAAACGAAAAATATATTAAAATATTCATCATTTCCAAAAAATTTTGAAAGAATTCACATAAATCACAAATATTAGAAAATGACTATTTATGATAAAATAAATGATTTTCAGAGCATTACACTGACTTTTGCAGATCTCTGCTCAGTGTGCATGTAAAAGGAGGAATATATTAAAATATTCGACGTTTCTGAAAAATTCTCAAAAGTCAGGAATATTATAAAATGATCATTTATAATTAAAAAAACAATTTTTTTTGGGTGTTACAATACTCTCGCACTAAAAAAGGAATTTCGTCCTCGAAATTTACATACCTCAGAATAGTTGTGGGTGTTGCTCCTTCATCTTGTCTTCCAGCTCCCAAGTTGCATCACTAGTCGCTTCATTCCAGATCACCTTTACCAATGAAATTTCTTTGCCTCTAAGTTGCTTTATTCGTCGATCCTCAATTCTCACAGGAGGCGTCACATAGGTCAAGTTCTCTTTTAATTGTACTGTGTCCAGTGCTAAGACATGACTCGGGTCAGGTAAATATTTACGCAGTTGCGACACATGGAAGACATTGTGTATGTTGGAAAGAAAAGGGGGTAAAGCTATTTGGTAAGCTACTAGACCTATCCGGCGAAGAATTTGGTAAGGTCCAAGAAATTTTGAAGTGAGTTTTCTAGATTTCAAAGCCCGGCCAACCCCAGTCGTAGGTGTGACTTTCAAAAATACATGCTCACCTTTGTAACACCCTTGTGGGGATGTCACATATATAAATAAAATAAAAGAAAGATAAATAAAATCTACCCAAGTTGTAAAACATTTGTAACATAATATTACGGGTTGTAAAATTCTTCTTGTTAAACAGAATAGTGTTAAATAAAATAACGCGGAAACACAAAATAAACAAACCAACATCTCACATAATATACATATGGTACTAGTTATAAGTTATACAAATAATTTACAATTATAAGTATTTAAACTAAAACAGTAAACAAAGCAGTAAAAGGTTAATATATACAAACGCAGACGCACCCAAGTACACATCATGTATATCTAACCATCTGAAGGATCACTCTCAGATGAAACTTCAGGTGATAGATATCCAGGATGCCTCGACCCTCTACGAACACAGGTCCGTGCAGTCGATACGCTGCTGATCTCGCTAGGTGCATCAAACATACCGCCCCAATGACGCCTAAGAGATAGCGGCAACTCCACATGTAAGTACAACATAGTGGAAAAGATCGACACTCCATTAAACTCCGTACATATGGTCACAGTTAGACGCCCTACGTACGTCACCGAATCTCTGTCTTCTCGCAGACGCCAGGCTTCAGAGCCTCCGTGAAACTCAAGTTGCACGAATCCAAAGAATCCTGGTAGCGTCATATCCACACAATCAATCCAAAGGATATGGATGATCGGATGGTTCTTGATCGTAGAACTGATCTTCGGCTTGCTGCTCCTCCTCCTCTTCGGGATACTCACACTCAAGAGGCTGTTCCTCTTCCTCAAACTCTTTATCACATAATTTAAATATACAGATAACACATACAAGAAAGAGGTAAGACAATCTATATCACCACAAACATGGTAAATAAGAAAACGACAATACAACAGGTAAAACAGTTAATACAATATAGCATACTATAATAACATAAACCATAATATTAACTAATAGAAAACTCAATACAACAATAACATACAATGGTACAGATGAATAAAATGGTACAAATAATTAAAATAATACAGATAGATAAAATAGTGCAACTAAATAACATTAAAATGTATAAAACATAAATATATGAAATGTGACTCAACCCTACTCCATGGAGCTAAAAATACAGACATCAGAGAGAACGACCCGCAAAATCTATTAGTACCGTCGACCGCCCAATAACTATTCCGCTGTCTCACGTTGCGTCTATAGCCCACTGAAATAGCATAGTGGTGTAGCACACTGTCATACGTCGTGTCACTACAGGCTTGCACTAATAGATTTCACAAGATCTTGATTAAGTATAGTACATATCGAGTCCATTAGTGTGTTACCAGTTACCACGGCCCAGAGGAATGACCAACTGTCCACAAATGGAATAATCTGCACACGAATGTCTCCAAGTTCATTCAAGTTGAACTACACTACACTTATCACACCGACGACACGATGTTATTCATCTCGTCAATCATTCCACCAATCATCAACCAAATTGGCACAACTCAATGCATGATAAAAATTCCAAATATGCCCTCACTGGCAAAAATTACGAATATGCCCTCACTGGCAAATCGCATATATATACAGTACGTCCCACCTGACAGTACTGTTTCACAATCTGTCCGGGTCCACCACTTTGGCCCGACAGTAAAACTTGCTGTTTTCGTCAATCGCGTAGAAATTTTATCGCGTTTTCAAAATCTCGTCGCTTTTACAAACGTTTTTAAATCACGTAAATATATTTTACTGTTTTTAAAATTGCGTAGAGTTTTTAATACGTTTTCTCAATCGCGTAAGGTTTTTAAATTATTTTCTTGTCCGAATTCCTTAAAATTACTGTTTAAATAAACAGAAATAATATTTAGTACGTTTAAACTATGTAGAATATTTTTCATTCCATATACTGTCTTTTTGGACATCTTTTCTATCTTATTTGTCCGTTTTTACTAAAAATTGACAGTATTTTGTTTAGAAAATTATAATAATGGTTTCCTAATTTTTCTAAAAAAAATTCCTTTTACTTAATTTTTAACCGTATAATTTAACTTTTGAAAACCACTAACATGCTTCAAAATATAATATGAGCTATATGTTAGAAATTTACAAAAGCTACTGTATTTTCTTCTAATAGTAAAATCATTAGTTTTAACTTCTTAAACTTAATCTAATCAATTTATTTCTTCAAAACTCATTGTAGAAAAATTTCTTTTTAACATATATTGCCTCTTTTTGATTAAAAATGGTTTGGAAATGATTTTAGAAATCATAAATCCTTGGCTTTGGCATGTTGGCCGAAACACTTAAAATTACCATTAGATCTCTACATTCATTTTTCTTGCTCTAAACAATTTTGCATCTTGTTAATTTTCCTAGGTTAATTAAATCACACTCTTAGAAAATTTATGAGAACATTTTGGTTCTCCTTTTTGGTTGAGGCCGTGAGCCTTGTGGTGTGTTCTTTGGAACATTCATGCAATCCTTGACATGTTGTTCACATCCTAATATTTATACATGCATCTACTAACACATGCAGTATTTCAAAGCTTGTAGACATGCAAATTAATACAAATCACAAATAGGAAAGATAATAACAAACACACAAATGAATCCTTATGGATTCTACAATCGCAAACAATTTCCATCTTCTTACCACCACCCAAGGATGATAAGATTAAGTCTTCCTTTTACCTTAAATGAAGACAAATACTCTTTCACTCTTTTCTAGGGTTTCGGTTTTCACCCTCCAAGACACCTATCTAGCTTAAACAAAATTCTACAAATTATAATCATGAAAGAAAGCTTAAACCATGGATCAATCATGGCTTAGAACTTTGAAAAAGAATTTAGAAATGAAAAACAAAGATTTTCACCTTCAAGGTAGAATCTTCAAAGTAGGTTTTCAAGCCCAAGATGAAGGATTTTGCAAGAACTCCCAACTAGAGATGTTCTTAGAATTGTGTTTAGGTTTAGAAAAGTTAGTTGGATGAAATTTTGGGTGGTTGGATGGTGTATAAGGGTGCTTGGCCAAATGCTTCACAAAGGAAACAGCAATGGAGTTTTGTGTTTTTTGAAGAGCGAGAAGAGAGAAAATGCTATAGAATTAAGTGATTAATGGCCTTCCAAGAGCCATATGGCCGTAGACATCAAGGACCAAGAGGTGTCCATTAAGTTGGCTCCATCCTAGCCTTAGAATTGATCAATGGTGAGGATTAAGACTTGATCACCAAGCTTTGCTCTCATTGGTTAATCCTAGCCTTGTCACTAACCTTGTCATCAAGCTTAGTCACTAATTAAGCTTAGTCATTAAGCTTAGTCACTAACCTAGTCACTAACCTAATCATTAGAAATCTGCTCTAGCTTAAAACATTAACTGCTTTGCTAAATGTGGGTCCCGCAAGACATTTCCTGGTCCACTGTCATTTATCTATACTGACTAATAAAATAATATTATAATAATATAAAATTATTTTATTTTATAGTTAAATCCTAAAAAAAAAAAAATTACTAACCGTATCATTCAATTGGGTTTAGTAAGATCCCCCACTCAGAATAATTAAAATAAGATTTCCCAGGCCGAAAAATATTATTTTCCTGTCCCGGAGCAAATCACACAAAAAGTCCAAATAAAATCACAGACAGTAATATAAAATAGTAATTCATACAGAAAAATAACAAACAGTACAAAAAGGATATAACGGTCATTTATCCTAAAGTTGAAAAACATCAAACAGTACATTCGGGACACAACGGTAATTCACCCAAAAGTTTAGGGTGTTACAACTCTCCCCAACAAACAAAAATTTCGTCCTCGAAATTCGTTATACTTCAGAACAAATAAGGATATTGCTCCCTCATTTTGTCTTCCAGTTCCCAGGTATCATCACCTGTCACATCGTTCCATATGACCTTCACCAATTCGATCATCTTCCCTCAAAGCTGCTTTACTTTTCTGTCCTCTACTCTAACGGGTAAAGTCTCATAAGTCAGATTCTCCTTCAACTGTACTGCATCTGGTTGTATAACATGCGTTGGATCCGGAATATACTTCCTTAGCTGAGATACATGAAATACATCTTGCAGATTGGATAGAAAAGGTGGCAAAGCAATCTGATAAGCTACAGGACCTATACGTCGGATAATCTAATACGGTCCAATGAACTTAGGAGTAAGCTTCTTAGATTTAATAACTCTTCTGACACCGGTCGTAGGAGTCACTCTTAGAAATACATGCTCACCTTCCTCAAATTCAAGAGGTCGTCTTCGTTTATCGGCATAACTCTTCTGTCTGCTTTGCGTCATTTTCATCTTCTCTTGTATCATCTTTACCTTCTCTGTAGTCTGTTGTACAAGATTTGGTCCAAAAGTCATACTTTCCCCATCTTGATACCAACACAATGGTGTTCGACAACGCCTTCCATACAACGCCTCATAGGGTGCCATCCCTATACTTGCGTAAAAACTGTTATTGTAGGTGAATTCTATTAGAGATAAAAATTCATCCCAACTTCCTCGTTGCTCCAAAACACAAGCACGCAACAGATCTTCCAAAGACTATATAGTTCTCTCTGTTTGACCATCAGTTTGTAGATGATAAGCTGAACTCAACCGCAATTTAGTTCCCATGGCTTCTTGTAAACTTCGCCAGAACCTCGATGTAAACCTCGGATCTCTGTCAGAAACTATACATGTAGGCACACCATGTAATCTGACAATCTCACTGATGTACAACTGGGTTAATCTTTCCAACGAATATTTAATATTAATTGGTAAGAAATGAGCCGATTTCATAAGCCTATCGACTATAACCCATATCGAATCATGACCTTTCCTTGTCTTCGGCAATCCAGTAACGAAATCTATTGAGATACTATCCCATTTCCACTCTGGAATAGTTAACGATTGCAACATACCAGCTGGTCTCTGATGTTCCACTTTCGCCTTCTGACAAACTAGACAAGACTCCACACGTTCCGTTACGTCTCTTTTCATCCTTGGCCACCAAAACAACTTCTTTAAGTCTTGGTACATCTTGGTCATCCCCGGATGTAAACTCAGATCACTAGTATGAGCTTCATCTAGAATTCCTTTCTTAAGTTCAGAATCATCGGGCATGCAGATTCTTCCCTTAAACCTTAAGATTCCATCTGACCCTTCCTCTACCGTTGCCTTATGACCTTGCTTTAACAATTCTCTTTCATTCTGCAAAAATGCATCTTCCTTTTGCTTATCTCGGACTACATCGAGAAATTCATTTATGATCACGACTTTACATAGGCGAACTCTTCCAGGCAGAAACTCCTCGGACAACCATAGATCTCGGAATTTGTTAATCAATTCTTCCTCCTTTATCATCATTACCGAAACACTAAGCACCTTTCTACTTAAGGCATCAGCTACCACATTAGCTTTTCCTGGATGGTACTGGAGTTGAAAATCATAATCCTTTAAGAATTCCAACCATCTCCTTTGTCTCATATTCAATTATTTCTGATCAAACAAGTACTTCAGACTCTTGTGATCACTAAAGACATTGAACATCGCTCCATACAGAAAATGCCTCCACACTTTCAGAGCAAAAACCACCGCGGCCAATTCCAAATCGTGTGTTGGATAATTCCTCTCATGAACCTTCAACTGTCGGAAGCATACGCCACAACATTCCGATTTTACATCAATACGTATCCTAACCCTTGGTAAGAAGCGTCACAATACACATCAAAAGTTCCTTTAGAATCCGGTAAAATTAACACTGGTGCAGTTGTTAACCTCTTCTTCAATTCTTGAAAACTGGCTTCACATTCTTCCGTCCACTCAAAAGCTTGACTTTTCCTCGTGAGCTGCTTAAACGGTCCAGCAATCTTAGAAAAACCTTCGATAAACCTTCGGTAATATCCAGCAAGTCCAACAAAACTTTGAACTTCCGTCACTGTCTTAGGCCTTTCCCACTATAAAACAGTCTCTACTTTCGATGGGTCTACCACAATACCTTCTTTCGAAATCACGTGACCTAGAAATTGGACTTCTTCCAACCAGATCTCACACTTTGCCAATTTCGCATATAGCTGCTTCTCCTTCAAAATCTAAAGAGCAATACCAAGATGTTCAACATGCTCTTCCTTAGATTGAGAATAGATCAGAATGTCATCGATAAAAACAATGACAAATCTGTCTAAATACGGATGAAAAATCCTGTTCATATAGTCCATAAATATGGCTGGCGCATTCGTCACCCCAAATGGCATTACCTGATACTCATAATGTCCATAACGAGTTCGAAAAGCTGTTTTGGGTACATCCTCCCCCTTAACACGAATCTGATGATAACCCGATCTCAAATCTATTTTAGAAAATACCAGTGCTCCTTTCAACTGATCCATCAAATCGTCAATTCTTGGAAGCGGATATTTATTCTTGATAGTCACCTTGTTCAGCTGACGATAATTCACGCAAAGTCGAGAAGTTCCGTCTTTCTTCTTGACCAAAAGCACTGGCACTCCCCACGGTGAAACACTAGGTCGCACAAATTGTTTCTCCAACAGTTCCACCAATTGTTGTTTCAGCTCCACCAACTCTGCTGGCGACATTCGGTATGGCGCAATTGAGATAGGACCTGTTCCTGGTACTAAATCAATCGAAAACTCGATCTCCCTTTCAGGTGGCAATCCAGGTACATTATCAGGAAAAATTTCTGGAAACTCATTGACAACAGGAATAACATTCACATCTTTCTTGTTCTTGACTTCTAGAGAAGACAATAACATATATCCCTGTGCTCCTTCTCTCAACAATGACTTGACTTTAACAGCAGTCAAGAATCCAGACTTTTCTTCCTTAGGAAAAATTATGGTTTTGCTTGCACAATCTATAAGGATATGATTAGAAGATAACCAATCCATCCCTAATATCACATCTATCTCAACAAGAGGCAAACAAATCAAGTTGACCGAAAACATACGGTCCTTGATAACAACAGGACAATCCAAACATATCTTAGACGTAATTACAGGTTTAGCAGATGGCGTAGAAACACTCAATTTAACATTCAGAGAAGACACAAGCAACTTCAATCTTTCCACACAATCATATGCAATAAATGAATGTGTCACACCAGAATCATATAACACAGTCAGAAGATTACCTCCAATGGCACCTTCTCCCTGAACAAGATCATCAGATTGAGAAATTTTCGTTCGAGTCATAGTATACATTCGCCCTCCAGATCTCGGTTGAATACTTCCTGACCTTGGCTGAGTGGCACGAACACTTCTCATAGCTGGCTTTCTCTCTGGCTGAGTACAATCCCTAGATATATGTCCAGGCTGTTTGTAATTGAAACAAACTGTTCCTCTGATAGGGCATTCACTAGAAAGATGGCCTTTCTTTCCACACTTAAAACATGTTGGCGTAAACGCCACTCTCTGTCCAGCTCCACTACCACTAGTATTTCCCCCAACCGGTGGTCGTTGAGATTGATTCCCTGGTGGTCTAGAATACGGCTTACGCTGAAACCGACTATTATTACTGTTACCACCCCTCTGAAATCTTGTTGGCCCAAAGTTACGATTCCTCTGATCTCGTGACGGCTCTAACTCCTCGAGTCGCGCACACGCATCAACTAAAGCATGAAACTGATTCATTCTCAAGGATATCACCCCTCGTTTCAGTTCCACTCTCAACCCCGACTCAAACTTCCGACATCTCCATGCATCATCCGGTCGAGTTTGACCATAATCTGAGAATTGAGACAAACTCTCAAATTTAGTAGCATACTCATTCACCGTCATATTACCCTGACGTAAACCAAGAAATTCCATCTCCTTGGCATGTCTAGCACTCGCAGGAAAATACTTCTCTAGAAACACGTTAGAAAATACCTCCCATGTAATTTTTGTTCCTTCAGCCTGCAACAACCGGCGGGTTCCTCTCCACCAATGTTCTCCGTCTCCCCTTAACATAAAGGCTGCATACGTCACCTTCTTCTCATCAGAGCATCTCATTCCTTCAAAGATTCTCTCCAAGTCTTGTATCCATTGACTCGCCTTCTCAGGATCAACCTCGCCCCTAAACTACGGTGGATTGTTACGCCTAAATTCAGATAAATTTAGGGCATCAACAGTAGCATCTTGTTGTTGAGCTGCTCTCAGATTCTGCTGCGTAATCACTTCAGCCATTCGCTGCATAGCTTCAACAGTCGCAATCATTGGATCCACTTCCCGATTTACGTTCGCACGTCCTCGTCCTCTACAAGACATCTTCTTTCTTCAAACATAACCAAACAAAGTTAGATACATCCTTTCAGAAGTAAATCACAGAGAATCACACAGCACAAACAAAAACAGACCCAACCACAACCCCAAAAGACTCTAACTTGGGCTCTGATACCAACTAATGTAACACCCTTGTGGGGATGTCACATATATAAATAAAATAAAAGAAAGATAAATAAAATCTACCCAAGTTGTAAAACATTTGTAACATAATATTGCGGGTTGTAAAATTCTTCTTGTTAAACAGAATAGTATTAAATAAAATAACGCGGAAACACAAAATAAACAAACTAACATCTCACATAATATACATATGGTACTAGTTATAAGTTATACAAATAATTTACAATTATAAGTATTTAAACTAAAACAGTAAACAAAGCAGTAAAAGGTTAATATATACAAACGCAGATGCGCCCAAGTACACAACATGTATATCTAACCCTCTGAAGGATCACTCTCAGATGAAACTTCAGGTGATAGATATCCAGGATGCCTCGACCCTCTACGAACACAGGTCTGTGCAGTCGATACGCTGCTGATCTCGCTAGGTGCATCAAACATACCGCCCCAATGACGCCTAAGAGATAGCGGCAACTCCACATGTAAGTACAACATAGTGGAAAAGATCGGCACTCCATCAAACTCCGTACGTATGGTCACAGTTAGACGCCCTACGTACGTCACCGAATCTCTGTCTTCTCGTAGACGCCAGGCTTCAGAGCCTCTGTGAAACTCAAGTTGCACGAATCCAAAGAATCCTGGTAGCGTCATATCCACACAATCAATCCAAAGGATATGGATGATCAGATGGTTCTTGATCGTAGAACTGATCTTCGGCTTGCTCCTCCTCCTCCTCTTCGGGATACTCATACTCAAGAGGCTGTTTCTCTTCCTCAAACTCTTTATCACATAATTTAAATATACAGATAACACATACAAGAAAGAGGTAAGACAATCTATATCACCACAAACATGGTAAATAAGAAAACGGCAATACAACAAGTAAAATAGTTAATACAATATAGCATACTATAATAACATAAACCATAATATTAACTAATACAAAACTCAATACAACAATAACATACAATGGTACAAATGAATAAAATGGTACAAATAATTAAAATAATACAGATAGATAAAATAGTGCAACTAAATAACATTAAAATGTATAAAACATAAATATATGAAATGTGACTCAACCCTATTCCATGGAGCTAAAAATACAGACATCGAGAGAACGACCCGCAAAATCTATTAGTACCATCGACCGCCCAATAACTATTCTCATTGTCTCACGTTATGCCTCTAGCCCACCGAAATAGCATAGTGGTGTAGCACACTGTCATACGTCGTGTCACTACAGGCTTGCACTAATAGATTTCACAAGATCTTGATTAAGTATAGTGCGTGTCGAGTCCATTAGTGTGTTACCAGTTACCACGGCCCAGAGAAGCGACCAACTGTCCACTAATGGAATAATCTGCACACTAATGTCTCCAAGTTCATTCAAGTTAAACCACACTACGCTTATCACACCGACAACACGATGTTATTCATCTCGTCAATCATTCCACCAATCATCAACCAAATTGGCACAACTCAATGCATGATAAAAATTCCAAATATGACCTCACTGGCAAAAATTCCAAATATGCCCTCACTAGAAAAAATTACGAATATGCCCTCACTGGCAAATCGCATATATATACAGTACGTCCCACCTGACAGTATTGTTTCACAATCTGTCCGGGTCCGCCACTTTGGCCCGACAGTAAAACTTGTTGTTTTCGTCAATCGCGTAGAAATTTTATCGCATTTTCAAAATCTCGTCGCTTTTACAAATGTTTTTAAATCGCGTAAATATATTTTACTGTTTTTAAAATTGCGTAGAGTTTTTAATACGTTTTCTCAATTGCGTAAGGTTTTTAAATTATTTTCTTGTCCGAATTCCTTAAAATTACTGTTTAAATAAACAGGTACGTTTAAACTACGTATTATTTTTCATACCGTCTTGTCTTTTGGACATCTTTTCTATCTTATTTGTCCATTTTTACTAAAAATTGACAAGATTTTTGTTTAAAAACTTATAATAATGGTTTCCTAATTTTTCTGAAAAAATTCCTTTTACTTAATTTTTAACCGTATAATTTAACTTTTGAAAACCACTAACATGCTTCAAAATATAATATGAGCTATATGTTAGAAATTTACAAAAGCTATTTGTATTTTCTTCTTCTAACAATAAAATCATTAGTTTTAACTTCTTAAACTTAATCTAATCAATTTATTTCTTCAAAACTCATTGTAGAAAAATTTCTTTTTAACATATATTGCTTCTTTTTGATTAAAAATGGTTTGGAAATGATTTTAGAAATCATAAATCCTTGGCTTTGGCATGTTGGCCGAAACACTTAAAATTACCATTAGATCTCTACATTCATTTTTCTTGCTCTAAACAATTTTGCATCTTGTTAATTTTCCTAGGTTAATTAAATCACACTCTTAGAAAATTTATGAGAACATTTTGGTTCTCCTTTTTGGTTGAGGCTGTGAGCCTTATGGTGTGTTCTTTGGAACACTCATGCAATCCTTGACATGTTGTTCACATCCTAATATTTATACATGCATCTACTAACACATACAATATTTCAAAGCTTGTAGACATGCAAATTAATACAAATCACAAATAGGAAAGCTAATAACAAACACACAAATGAATCCTTATGGATTCTACAATCACAAACAATTTCCATCTTCTTACCACCACCCAAGGATGATAAGATTAAGTCTTCCTCTTACCTTAAATGAAGACAAATACTCTTTCACTCTTTTCTAGGGTTTCGGTTTTCACCCTCCAAGACACCTATCAAGCTTAAACAAAATTCTACAAATTATAATCATGAAAGAAAGCTTAAACCATGGATCAATCATGGCTTAGAACTTTGAAAAAGAATTTAGAAATGAAAAACAAAGATTTTCACCTTCAAGGTAGAATCTTCAAAGTAGGTTTTCAAGCCCAAGATGAAGGATTTTGCAAGAACTCCCAACTAGAGATGTTCTTAGAATTGTGTTTAGGTTTAGAAAAGTTCGTTGGATGAAATTTTGGGTGGTTGGATGGTGTATAAGGGTGCTTGGCCGAATGCTTCACAAAGGAAACAGCAATGGAGTTTTGTGTTTTTTGAAGAGCGAGAAGAGAGAAAATGCTATAGAATTAAGTGATTAATGGCCTTCCAAGAGCCATATGGCCGTAGACATCAAGGACCAAGAGGTGTCCATTAGGTTGGCTCCATCCTAGCCTTAGAATTGATCAATGGTAAGGATTAAGAGTTGATCACTAAGCTTTGCTCTCATTGGTTAATCCTAGCCTTGTCACTAACCTTGTCATCAAGCTTAGTCACTAATTAAGCTTAGTCATTAAGCTTAGTCACTAACCTAGTCACTAACCTAATCATTAGAAATCTGCTCTAGCTTAAGACATTAACTGCTTTGCTAAACGTGGGTCCCACAAGACATTTCCTAGTCCACTGTCATTTATTTATACTGACTAATAAAATAATATTATAATAATATAAAATTATTTTATTTTATAGTTAAATCCTAAAAATAAAAAAATTACTAGCCGTATCATTCAAAATTGGGTTTAGTAAGATCCCCCAGCTCCGAACAATTAAAATACGATTTCCCCAGCCCGAAAAATATTATTTTCCTGTCCCGGAGCAAATCACACAAAAAGTCCAAATAAAATCGAAAAGCAAAATATAAAAAAAAGAATTTATACGTAAAAAATAACAAACAGTACAAAAAGGACATAACGGTCATTTATCTTAAAGTTGAAAAACATCAAACAGTACATTCGGGACACAACGGTAATTCACCCAAAAGTTTAGGGTGTTACAACCTTCCTCAAACTCAAGAGGCTTTCTCCTCTTATCCGCATAACTCTTTTGCGGGCTCCGAGCAGTCCTCATCTTCTCTTGAATCATTTTGACCTTCTCAATTGTTTGTTGAAAGATATCCGGTCCAATCGTGAGACGTTCGTCGTCTTGGTACCAACATAATGGTGTCCGACATTGTCGTCTATATAGAGCTTCATAGGGCGCCATCCCTATACTTGAATGGTGACTATTGTTGTAGGTGAATTCTATCAATGGCAGAACTTCATCCCAACTTCCAGTCTGTTCTATAGTGCAAGCTCTAAGCAAATCTTCTAAAGATTGGATCGTCCTTTCTGATTGACCATCGGTTTGTGGGGGATACGCCGAACTTAGACGTAACTTTGTCCCCAACGATGCCTGTAGACTCTGCCAGAATTTCGAAGTAAATCTCGGATCCCTATCCGAAACAATGCTCGTAAGCACACCATGCAGTCTAACGATCTCCCCAATATACAGCTGGGTCAGCTTCTCTAGACTGTACCTTATGTTGATCGGGAGGAAATGAGCTGACTTTGTGAGTCGATCTATTATTACCCAAATCGAGTTGTGTCCTCTTCTTGTTCTTGGCAAACCCACAACAAAATCCATTGCAATGTTGTCCCATTTCTATTCAGGAATAGCCAATGGTTGCAGTAATCCTGCAGGTCTTTGATGTTCCACTTTGGCTTTTTGACAGACTAGACAAGTCGATACGCATCTAGTGACGTCACTCTTCATTCCGTGCTACTAGAACAACTTCTTCAAGTCTTGGTACATCTTCGTTATGCCCGGGTGCATATTCAGCATGCTTGTGTGAGCATGATCCACAATATACCGTTTAAGCTCTTGGTCATGGGGAATACAGACTCTACCTCGAAATCTCAGAATTCCGTCTGTTCCTTCCTCAAATTCCGTTTCTTTGCCTTGTTTCATTAGCTCTCTCACTTCTTGCAAGAATTCATCGACCTTCTGCTTTTCCTGTATGTCCTCCATTAGCTCGCTTGAGATGGTAACCATATTCATACAGACCTTTCCTGGTTTCAACTCTACAAATGACCAAACATCTCTGAACTATTCTATGAGATCTTTTTCCTTGATCATCAGAGCAGAAACACAGATAGTCTTTCTACTCAAGGCGTCTGCCATGACATTCGCTTTGCCAGGGTGATACAACAGCTGAAAATCATAGTCCGTCAGGAATTCTAATCATCTCCACTACCTCATGTTCAGCTCCTTCTGATCATACAAATACTTCAAGCTTTTGTGATCACTGAAGATGTTGAATGTCGCTCCATAGAGGAAATGCCTCCATATCTTCAGAGTAAAAACCACAGCTGCTAGTTCCAAATCATGTGTAGGGTAGTTCTTTTCATGCACTTATAACTGTCGTGAAGCATAAGCTACCACTCTTCCACGTTGCATAAGAACAGATCCTAATCCTTGGTATGAAGCGACACAGTACACCTCGAATGGCTCATTCGGATCAGGTAGCACTAATACCGGTGAGGTGGTTAGCCATTTCTTTAACTCTTGGAAACTTTGCTCACAGCTATCAGCCCACTTAAAAGCCTGGTTCTTCTTTATCAACTAAGTGAGCGGTCCAGCAATTTTGGAAAACCCTTCTATGAAACTTCTGTAATATCCGGCCAAACCCACGAAGCTACAAATCTCCGTCACTGACTTCGGCCTTTCCCATTGTAGCACTGCCTCCACTTTTGATGGATCCACTGCAATCCCTTCCTTCGAGATCACATGGCCTAAAAACTTAACCTCATCCAGCCAAAATTCGTACTTTGACAACTTAGCGTATAATTCCTTCTCCTTCAGAATCTGGAGAACTATGTTGAGGTGTTCAGTATGATCCTCCTAATTCTGGGAATATATCAAGATATCGTTGATGAAGATGACAACAAACTTGTCCAAATAAGGACGAAAGATCCTATTCATGTAATCCATGGAGATAGCAGGTGCATTCGTAACACCAAACGACATCACAAGGTATTTGTAATGACCGTATCAGGTACGAAAAGCAGTCTTGGGTACATCCTCCGTTTTCACTCTTATCTGATGGTATCCAGATCTCAGATCGATCTTCGAAAACATCGTTGCTCCCCTTAATTGGTCCACTAAGTCGTCAATTCTTAGGAGTAGATATTTGTTCTTGATCGTCAACTTGTTTAACTATCTATAGTCCACACACAATCTTGAGATACCGTCCTTCTTCCGAACCAACAACACTGGCGCTCCCCAGGGTGATACACTCAGTCTGACGAACTGTTTCTCCAAAAGCTCCTCTAGTTGTTTCTTGAGTTCTGCCAATTCCGTTGGTCACATCCGATAAGGCGCTATAGACACGGGACCAGCTCCTGGTACATGGTCAATACCAAACTCTATCTTGCGCGTCGGTGGTAAACCAGGTACATCTTCGGGGAAGATTTCATAAACTTCTTCACTACTAGAATAGTATTTAGATCAGCCTCACTCTCGATTTTCAAAGAAGATAGTAGCATGTATCCTTGAACTCTTTCTTTCAAGAAAGCTCGTACTTGGTTGGCCGTCAAGTATCTAGAATCTTCATCCACAGGGAAAACTATGGTTTTGTCTAGAGCAATCTAATAGAACATGGTTGGAAGACAACCAGTCCATCCCTAAGATTTTATCTAGTTGTGAAAGAGGTAAACAGATTAAATCGACGGAAAAGATTCGACCTTCAACAATTAGGGGACACTTCAAACAGACTTTGGTAGTAACTACCAGTTTGTCAGTAGGGGTTGAGACAGTCAAATCAAAAGGTAGGGTAGACATTGGTAAGCCAAGTCATAGCACACAGTCATATGATATGAAAGAATGGGTTGCCCCAGAGTCATACAGTACTTTTAAAAGATTACCTTCTATGGTGCCCTCCCCTTGAATTAAGTCTTCGAATTCGGAGGCCTCAGCTCCGCTCATGGTGTAGACTCGACCTCCAACTTGCTGTTTCTTGGCTCGAGTTACATTGACTGAAGGTTTAGCCTTTGCCTGGTTGTAATCTCTGGTCACGTGGCTCGGTTTGCCACATCTGAAGTAGATGATTCCCTTGATGGTGCACTCTCTCGTGGGATGGTCTTTCCCACACTTTAGGCATTTAGAGGGATATGCTATATTCTAACCAGTCCGGTTCCCAGTAGAACCTCCACCAGAACTTCTGCCAGTTTGTTGTTGACTTCCCGTTGGTCGGGAATAGGGCTTCTTTTGGAAGCGATTCGAACTATTGCCTCCATCTCTTTGGAACCTTGCAGGCCCAAAGTTCTTGCTCCTCGAATCTCTAGCTTGTTCCAAGGCCTCCACTTCACAACATGTGTCCAACAGCTCCGAGAACACTTTAATTTTCAGGGTGATAACAGCCTTCTTCACTTCGTACCTCAGCCCTTCAGTGAACTTCTGACACTTCCAAGCTTCATCTGGTTGATGCTGAAAATGCGTTGAGAACTTCTCCACGTTCTCAAATCTGGCCGCATATTCACTAATGGTCATGTTTCCCTGCCTCAGGTTGAGGAACTCCATCTCTTTCGCATGTCTCATGCTTGCAGGAAAGTACTTGTCCAAGAATTTGTCCTTGAACAAGTCCCACGTGATATCACGTCCCTCGGCCTCCAGTACTCTCTGAGTTCTATTCCACCAATCTTTGGCATTGCTGACAAGCTTGAAGGTAGCATAGTTCACCTTCTTGTTTTCTACACAGTTCATGCCACAGAAAACTTTCTCCAGTTCTTTGATCCACAAACTAACTTTGTCCGGATCGAATTCTCCTTTGAATTGTGGAGGGTTGTGGTGATGAAACTCCGCCAAGTTCTGCGCATCGGCAGTTGCTTCGAGCTGTTGAGCAGCTCTCTTTTATTGTAAAGCAACCCTTTCCTGTTGCTGAGCAGCACATTCATTCTGTTGCGCGATGACTTCTGCCATCCTCTGCATTGCCTCTATAGCAACTGCCATTTCTCCGCCTCTTGCCATCTTGCTTTCTCTTAGATCAGATTAGCTGAAACACATAGGGAAAGTCAGATGTATCGACCCAGAATACCAATCACAGGGATTCACACAGTGCCAACAAAACAGGCTCACACACAAGACCCAAAGAAACATAAATCGAGGCTCTAATACCAACTTAATGTAACGCCCCTTTTTGGGAGGGAACGTCACATTGTCAGATAGAAATGCAGAAAATAAAATTTTTGAAATTAAGACCCGATTCATTTTAGTTAAGATTAATTTGTTCGATTCATTATTACGTAAGTAAAATGACGATATATATTTATGTATATATATTTTTTGAATTATTATTTGTATTATTATTATTTTTCTCTTCAATTAATAAAACGTAGTGACGAAATGTGAATAACAATAAGGAGTAAGACGAAAGATAAAATATACATACATATATATATATATATACATACATATATATATATATATACATAACAACATATATATATATATATATATATATATATATATATATATATATATATATATATATATATATATATACATATATGCATACATAATTCCCAATATATATATATATATATATATATACATACATATAATATATATATATACATATACATCCCATATATATATATATATATATATATAATATAATATAACAAATATGTTTTAGATACAGCCCCCAAAAAGCAAAACATACCTGCCCAAAGGATCATACATATACATCCCCAGATATCGAATATACACCCCCCAAAATAAAACATCAAGCCCCAAAATAAAACACCGGATCGGTATACCAGTGAGATCGATCCCTCGGATGAGGAGGAATCGTTCGGATCCCCGCGGGGTCCTCCTCAGGAACCTCCTCGGGGTTTTCCTCATCTGAGGAAACCTCCATAGGAACCACAGGGCCACGGGCCGGAGCCCGAGTAGTGGAATCAAAAGAGTCCTCCTGCAGGGTGTAGTAGCAGTCACCCCACATCTCCCGGATGGACAGATAAAACTCCAAACGCAGGCTGATGTAGCAGGTAAGGAACGGCGGCTCATGACGTTTCCAGGCCAAAGAGATCGACACGTCTACTAGGTAGACACAACGGTCGGAACTCAAGTTAATCTGCCATTATTCTGGCCCCTTAAGGATGGTCAGACGCACATCCCCCATAAATCCGCGCATACGTGCCTCCATGCTCCACAGTAAATGCTAATCGTGATCAGGCCAGAAGCCGGGGAAATTGGGAGCCCCAACCTCCTTGTCGTCGTCTTCGGTGGGACACAATATATATAGGTAGAAAATAACAGAAATATAAGAAAGAGGTAAGACATACTGCCATCATTACCAATTATAGCAGCAAGAAACAAGATGGCGCATCGCACCCAAATAACATGTCGAGAACAATAATAATGATAGACAACAAGTACGACAATATGTAGATAAACAGTTCCAAGCAGTCATTCATCATAATAGTAAATAGACAGATCAACTCCACATACAGTACTAATTATCAGATGATATGATATCTCATGATGTATATGCACACAGTACCCAAATTCCTACTCTATGGAGCTAGACACAAACAGTTGGAGAGAAAGATCAGGAGACATGTCTGCAACTCGGCTGCCGAGGCCAAAGTGCTATAACTCAATAGTTTTCTACGTGCACATCCAGGCATTATATAGACAGTCTACGCTAGATCACGATATAGGACAGTATCTTAGTCTAGATCGTCGGTGCGTTTGCATCGGTCTGCCGCACGGGCAGGAGAGCTACCAACTGCCCATTGTGAGGAACCCACACCCCGATGTCCCCAAGGTCATAACATGACCTACACTAGTCTACTCGCACCCGCACTAAGGTGTGTTCAATCTCCTAGGCAACTTGGCCTTAACAACAGTCCAAAAGACTTTCACAATGCATAAAGACTCTATGCATAAACATGTATGATCATCATTACATACTATTCCACAATATGCCACAATTAGCCAAGAGAGCATCAACACCTCATTGGTCACTCACATGGACCCATAATATCCTAATATTGAAATCAAATGAAGTAATACATTTTTAAGGTCTATTAGGAATTCTTACTTAAAATTAGTCTTTCTTACAAAGTTCGTCTCTAATTGAATTCTCATAATTAGTTAAATTTTCTAATGTAATTTATTCTCATACACTTAGAAGATTATTCTAAGATCTCAAAGTCTCACACTCTCTTGTTCTTGCCCTAGTAAAATTACCTTAAGTTTTATGACAAATTTCATTCTTGGTTCTTTAAAATTTAAGAATCTCAAGTTATATCCAATTGTTCCAATTTGCTAATTTGCTATCCTATTACCTATGATTTAAATCATTTGATTATCTAAGTTTCAAGGTTACCAAAATTGTGTATTTAAGTCCCAAAGAGGCCCTAGAGGCCGTGGCCTCCCTAGGGAATTAAGTTCCCAATTTTTCCATTCCATTAATTGCATACTACACACTTGATTAATTAAGTCTTTCACTTGTTACAATTCTTCACAAAGAACCCAAATTTTGGGCCCCAAAACCGTGGCCACCCTATAGAAAATCCTACATCATTTTCTTCTATTTCATGTCTTCCAATCCATTCCAATATACCAATATACACAAACAACCAATCCAATAGCATAAACAAGGTACAAACAACATGTAAGCATACTAATCATGCAAGCAAGGAATAACCCTCATTAGGGTTTTCTCACAATCAAACACAAACAAGGTTTCTAAGTGCTAATAGAGGTTGAGGAGGAGTGTCTTCCTCTTACCAAAGTGAAGAAAACAAGAGAAGCCTCCTAGAAACTTCTTGCAATTTTTGGATTGGGCACCACCAAGAACCCTAAAATTTCAACTTCATCAAAACAACACCAATGCTTAAAAAATAAAGCATGGATGGTCACCAAGAAGACCATAGAAACGAAAATGAGAAAAGGGAAGGGAAAAATCAAGAAGCTTACCCAAAAACCCTAAGCTTGAAGCTTGAAGCTTGAAGAAAATGGTGAAAATGATGGATTTTCAAAGAACCACAAACAAGAGAAGTGTTTAGGAGATGGAAAGGATTAAGAAAATGGGGTTGGATGAAATTTTTGTGATGGATATGGCCATGGGGCTGCTACTGGCCGTAGGTTTCTAGAGAGAAGGAGGAGAGAGATTCAAAAGGAAGAAGAAAGGTGAAGGTAGAGAGAGAAGGTGCATAGTAAAAGTGAAGATGCTTTTAGGTGTGTTTTGAAAATAATGTGACATGATTAATTAAATGAAATCAAAATTATTTCGCTCCCTAAAATTGTTGCATCAGCCGTGAGTGAGAAGAGAGAAGGGAGAGATGGTCTCTTGCATTAGGAAAGAGGGAAGGAAATTTCCTAGAAGCTTCCTCCAATCTTGCATGGGAAGTTTTGCACGTTTCCCGATAAAGTGAAAGTAAGGTTGTCTCCTAATTGGGCACACTAACACAGATGAATATTTACACTATCAGTATCACTTTTCCCCCAGTGTAGAAGAGTTACAGATGATTACAATAATATTTTATTGTTCATCAAATGATTTTACGGTTCCGCGCCTTCATTTATCGGGTAAAATCTCAAAAAATGTAAACCTCTTAAATTGTGCCCGGCCTCGGATTTAGTAAGATCCCCCATCGACATGTCCACAATTTAGAGTTTAGTAGCCACGGGGAAAATATCGTATCTTCTTGGCTCCGCTTAGCGTGCACGTAAAACGAAGAATATATTAAAATATTCATCATTTTTGAAAAATTATGAAAGAATTCACATAAATCACAAATATTAGAAAATGACTATTTATGATAAAATAAATGATTTTCGGAGGGTTACACTGACTTCTGCAGATCTCTGCTCAGTGTGCACGTAAAACGAAGAATATATTAAAATATTCAACATTTCTGAAAAATTCCAGAAAAATTCCCAAAAATTAAGAATATTATAAAATGATCATTTATAATTAAACAAACAATTTTTTTTTGGTGTTACAACACTCCCCCACTAAAAAGGAATTTTGTAACACCCTAATACCGGTAACCTGATATATCAGAATATACCTAGATAAGCAGTATTAGTTATGCTACTTCTAACTTAACATAATACTAATCCATATCATTTGAACAAATAATAATGGAGAGCCTTGCGGAAAACTAAAAGTTATACATATA
Source organism: Ormosia emarginata (assembly GCA_029884605.1). Lineage (NCBI taxonomy): Eukaryota > Viridiplantae > Streptophyta > Magnoliopsida > Fabales > Fabaceae > Ormosia > Ormosia emarginata. Next base: position 24,805,975 of record JAQQTP010000074.1, on the reverse strand, counting down.
ACATTGCCACTAAAGGCTCATTGTATACATAACTTCTTGTACAAACTAAAAGCAAGTAAATAAATACAAGCTTTAAACTAAAAAGTATAAAAACTATCTTTGTCTTCATACTTCTTCTTCTTGCTTTGGATGATCCTTCACCTGGATTTACATGGCAACAATGGGGTGAAAATCACATTTCTCATAAGTATACCCAAACCAAGAGAGCTTTAAACATTCAAAATGAATAAACCCAACCGAACTAATATTTCCCGTATAAGAAACAATTACAACTCTCTCTTTATGTAACGCTCTTAAGCGAACTATAATTGCTTCGATAATCAAAACTACGATGACATCAAACAACCGCCCATACAATTATTTGAAATCATCGGCCGGACAACCGCCCATACAAATTGCACACCAATAATACGAGTAACACATACACAAATATATTCACCAAACAAAATATTACATAATGCAATGATGGAATGATGTATGTTTATGCTCAAAGAAAAGTGTATGATAGTGTTGGTGCAATGTCATGAATACTTAGCTATTCCCCTAGGCATAGAGGAATTCTGCCATGATAACGTGTGACCCCTTATAGCCTACTTTTAGGAACGAAGTCTGTCATCATAACACATGACCTCCTACACCCCTAGGTAGGGAGGGAATCTGATACGATAACAAGTAACCTCCTATAACCTACCAAGTAGGGAGGGAGTCTGCAATCATATCATGTAACCTCCTATAACCTACCATAAACTGAGTGGATGCCTCCACCATCTGCTCTCTAGGAATAGCAAACATATGTGAAATGTGAAGTATGTGTAATGCGGAGTTATGTCCTAACTCTAACATAACCGCCATATGATCTCATACTAAGTCCATCTTATATTACTAACTCCACCTCTTCTCCGTGGGAGTATTTCATGCACTACGACATTAAACCAATGCCAACTAGACTTAGTACACTGTTGTCTTTGCATTACTAACTCTCTTTAACTCTTTGAGAGCTCTTCATGCACTATAGCATTCACCCTTGCCAGTTAGGGTCTATGGTACTTAACTTTTCCCAACTCGGCACCTTGGCTCTTAACTCTTGCCACTTAGGCACTATGGCACTCCACTATTGCCATCTTGGCACCTTGGCCCTTAACTTTTGCCACTTAGGCACTATGGCACTCTACTAATGCCATCTTGCTTCTTAAATCTCTTATCACCTCTCTTGTGACATCTCTGCAACTTTAAGTTGCTTAAGAAGCTAAGCTCTTGATCTCTAGCAATCCATGTCTAATGGATGCACTACTTTTCTTTTATCTTTCTTTGTATGCCACTAGGTCTTTCTCTCAAAAAAATAACCTCTCAAGTGCCTCAACAATCTTTACTAAGCATAAACACATGATCTTAACAACTAGGGATTTCAATTCATCAAAATAACATCTTTGATGAAATCTGCTCTGGACCCTTAAAAAAAACTAATTTCCATAAATGCACTAAAAGTACATCCTAACTTCAATGATTCTAAAATTTTATAGGCAAATAGCCTTATGTCTTAGCTTTCAAATGGCTCTAGAATCAACTCATTTCGATATCGGTAGCTCGAGTTATGATAACAACACTACAGGTTGTTCAAATGCCATGTCCTACTTATCGATGGGCGCCCAGGCGCCCAAAACCCAGCGCCTGAGCGCTTAGGGTCCTGCTACACGCAAATTTTCTCTGGACAGTGAGCGCCTAGGCGCCCAAAATGTCTTTGCTCGCATGTGTAACGAAAAAATCTACGAGAATACGTTTTCTGTATAGTTGGTTGAAAAACCAATTTCCAATCCTTTCCTCATGGATTCTAAGCAATTTCTACATTAATCTAGGTCCTTAAACTTGTTGTAACTCTTTTACAACCTATGAATTCTCTTAGGGCATAGATCTAGGTCCAAAATCACATAACTTTAACTATTATCCAATTCTATATCTATGGATCTTAATGGTTGATCTTGAGCCATAAACGACTCTCTTAGATTTACTAAACTAAAACTAACCTTACTCAACTCTTGGAAACCAAGAATCAAGATAGGAACTCAGATTTGGCTCTCCAAATCTCCTTTTCTATTCAAAAACCCTAACCCCCATTCAAAGAGAACAAGGGAGAATGAATAGAAATCCCCTACCTCTTGCTAGATGAAGATCTTGAAGCCTTGATCCTTGTCTTTGATCTTTCCCCTTTGATTTTCTTCTTTTCCTTCTTCCTTTCTCTTCTTTCTTCCTTCGGTTTCTCTCTTCTTTCTTTTCCCTCTCTATTCTCGTTTTTCGACTCTCTAATATCTCAACCGTGAGATATTAGACAAGGGAAGTCAAATATGACTTCTCTTGGATAAACACTAAAACCTTGATCTGCTAAGAACACTCGAGATTCCACCAAATCTAGTACTCTAACCTCCAACAAATTCAAAATAAATCCTAGGATTCATTAAAAATTATGTTGTACTTTTTCTCCACTTTTCCATATCTGCTGAGGGTAAATCCGGTATTAAAATGCACAACCAGTATGCCTAAAAATACCAAATTAACTCTGATTCTCTTAAAACTTTAACCACACCTTATTTAACTTATTTGTGACATAGAAACAAATTATCTAAACTTGTTTCCCTTCAAATAGCAATTTATGCTATTTACTGAGTCATTATAGGCCACTTTCCACACTTTGTGTTGCAGCAAAGTACCTAAACTAACTCTGTTTGTCACAAATCTTCACTGACATATCAAATAACTTATATGCTACCTTTGTACACATATAAAAGTCTAATATGTTTTTCCGGGATGTTACAAATTTCGTCCTCGAAATTTACATACCTCAGAATAGTTGTGGGTGTTGCTCCTTTATCTTGTCTTCCAGCTCCCAAGTTGCATCACCAGTCGCTTCATTCCAGATCACCTTTACCAATGGAATTTCCTTGCCTCTAAGTTGCTTTCTCCGTCAATCCTCAATTCTCACAGGAGGCGTCTCATAGGTCAAGTTCTCTTTTAATTGTACTGTGTCCGGTGCTAAGACATGACTCGGGTCAGGTAAATATTTACGCAGTTGCGACACATGGAAGACATTGTGTATGTTGGAAAAAAAAATGGGTAAAGCTATCTGGTAAGCTGCTGGACCTATCCGGCAAAGAATTTGGTAAGGTCCAAGAAATTTTGAAGTGAGTTTTCTAGATTTCAAAGCCCGGCCAACCCCAGTCGTAGGTGTGACTTTCAAGAATACATACTCACCTTCCTCAAACTCAAGAGGCTTTCTCCTCTTATCCGCATAACTCTTTTGCCAGCTCCGAGCAGTCCTTATCTTCTCTTGAATCATTTTGACCTTCTCAGTTATTTGCTGAATGATATCCGGTCCAATCATGAGACGCTCGCCATCTTGGTACCAACATAATGGTGTCCGACACCGTCATCCATATGGAGCTTCATAGGGTGCCATCCCTATACTTGAATGGTGACTGTTATTGTAGGTGAATTCTATCGATGGCAGAACTTCATCCCAACTTCCAGTCTGTTCTATAATGCAAGCTCTAAGCAAATCTTCTAAAGATTGGATCGTCTTTTTTGATTGACCATCGGTTTGTGGGTGATACGCTGAACTTAGACGTAACTTTGTCCCCAATGATGCCTGTAGACTCTGCCAGAATTTCGAAGTAAATCTCGGATCCCTATCTGAAAAAATGCTCGTAAGCACACCATGCAGTCTAACGATCTCTCCAATATACAGCTGGGTCAACTTCTCTAGACTGTACCTTATGTTGATCGGGAGGAAATAAGCTGACTTTGTGAGTCGATCTACTATTACCCAAATTGAGTCATGTCCTCTTCTTGTTCTTGGCAAACCTATAACAAAATCCGTTGCAATGTTGTCCCATTTCTATTCAGGAATAGACAATGGTTGCAGCAATCCTGCAGGTCTTTGATGTTCCACTTTGGCTTTCTGACAGACTAGACAAGTCGATACGCACCTAGTGATGTCACTCTTCATTCCGTGCCACCAGAACAACTTCTTCAAGTCTTGGTACATCTTCGTTATGCCCAGGTGCATATTCAACATGCTTGTGTGAGCATGATCCACAATATACCATTTAAGCTCTTGGTCATGGGGAATACAAACTCTACCCTGAAATCTCAGAATTCCATCCGTTCCTTCCTTAAATTCTATTTCTCTGCCTTGTTTCATTAGCTCTCTCACTTCCTACAAGAATTCATCGACCTTTTGCTTTTCCCGTATGTCCTCCATTAGCTCGCTTGAGATGGTAACCATATTCATACAGATCTTTCCTAGTTTCAACTCTACAAATGACCAAACATCTCTGAACTGTTCTATGAGATCTTTTTCCTTGTTCATCAGGGCAGAAACACTGATAGTCTTTCTACTCAAGGTGTCTGCCACGGCATTCGCTTTGCCAGGGTGATACAACAGCTGAAAATCATAGTCCTTCAGGAATTCTAATCATCTCCACTGCCTCATGTTTAGCTCCTTCTGATCATACAAATACTTCAAGCTTTTGTGATCACTGAAGATGTTGAATGTTGCTCCATAGAGGAAATGCCTCCATATCTTCAGAGTAAAAATCACTGCTGCTAGTTCCAAATTATGTGTCGGGTAGTTCTTTTCATGCACTCGTAACTGTCGTGAAGCATAAGCTACCACTCTTCCACGTTACATAAGAACAGATCCTAATCCTTGGTATGAAGCGTCACAGTACACCTCGAATGGCTCATTCGGATCAGGTAGCACTAATATCGGTGAGGTGGTTAGCCATTTCTTCAATTCTTGGAAACTTTGCTCACAGCTATCAGTCCAATTAAAAGCCCGGTTCTTCTTTGTCAACTGAGTGAGCGGTCCAGCAATTTTGGAAAACCCTTCTATGAACCTTCTGTAATATCTGGCCAAACCCACGAAGCTACAAATCTCCGTCACTAACTTCGACCTTTCCCATTGTAGCACTGCCTCCACTTTTGATGGATCCACTGCAATCCCTTCCTTCGAGATCACATGGCCCAAAAACTTAACCTCATCCAGCCAAAATTCACACTTTGACAGCTTGGCGTACAGTTCCTTCTCCTTCAGAATCTGGAGAACTATGCTGAGGTGTTCAGCATGATCCTCCTGATTCTGGGAATATATCAAGATATCGTCGATGAAGACGACAACAAACTTGTCCAAATAAGGACGAAAGATCCTATTCATGTAATCCATGAAGATAGCAGGTGCATTCGTCACACCAAACGGCATCACAAGGTATTCGTAATGACCGTATCGGGTACGAAAAGCAGTCTTGGGTACATCCTCCATTTTCACTCTTATCTGATGGTATCCAGATCTCAGATCGATCTTCGAAAACACCGCTGCTCCCTTCAGTTGGTCCATTAAGTCGTTAATTCTTGGGAGTGGATATTTGTTCTTGATCGTCAACTTGTTTAACTGTCTATAGTCCACACACAATCTTGAGGTACCGTCCTTCTTCCGAACCAACAACACTGGCGCTCCCCAGGGTGATACACTCGGTCTGACGAACTGTTTCTCCAAAAGCTCCTCTAGTTGTTTCTTAAGTTCTGCCAATTCCGTTGGTGACATCCGATAAGGCGCTATAGACACAGGACCAGCTCCTGGTACAAGGTCAATAGCAAACTCTATCTCGCGCATCAGTGGTAAACCAGGTACATCTTCGGGGAAGATTTCAGAAAACTCCTTCACTACTGGAATAGTACTCAGATCAGACTCGCTCTTGATTTTCAAAGAAGATAGTAGCATGTATCCTTGAGCTCCTTCTTTCAAGAAAGCTCACACTTGGTTGGCCGTCAAGTATCTAGAATCTTCATCCATAGGGAAAACTATAGTTTTTCTAGAGCAATCTAATAGAACATGGTTGGAAGACAACTAGTCCATCCCTAAGATTATATCTAGTTGTGAAAGAGGTAAACAGATCAAATCGACAGAAAAGATTCGACCTTTAACAATTAGGGGACACTTCAAACAGACTTTGGTAGTAACTACCAGTTTGTCAGTAGGGGTTGAGACAGTCAAATCAAAAGGTAGGGTAGACATTGGTAAGCCAAGTCGTAGCACACAGTCATATGATATGAAAGAATGGGTTGCCCCAGAGTCATACAGTACTTTTAAAAGATTACCTTCTATGGTGCCCTCCCCTTGAATTAAGTCTTCGAATTCGGAGGCCTCAGCTCCACTCATGGTGTAGACTCGACCTCCAACTTGCGGTTTCTTGGCTCGAGTTGTATTGATTGAAGGTTTAGCCTTTGCCCAGTTGCAATCTCTAGAAACGTGGCTCGGTTTGCCACATCTGAAGCAGATGATTCTCTTGATTGTGCACTCTCTCGTAGGATGGTCTTTCCCACACTTTAGGCATTTAGAGGGATATGCCACATTCTGACCAGTCCGGTTCCCAGTAGAACCTCTGCCAGAACTTCTACCAGTTTGTTGTTGACTTCCCGTTGGTCGGGAATAGGGCTTCTTTTGGAAGCAGTTTGAATTATTGCCTCCATCTCTTTGGAACCTTACAGGCCCAAAGTTCTTACTCCTCGAATCTCTAGCTTGTTTCGGGTCAGATAACACTTTAATTTTCGTGGGTGATAACTTTCTTTCGTACCTTCGTACCTCAGCCCTTCAGTGAACTTCCGACAATTCCAAGCTTCATCTGGTTGACGCTGAAAATGCATTGAGAACTTCTCCAAGTTCTCAAATCTGGCCGCATATTCACTAATGGTCATGTTTCCCTGCCTTAGGTTGAGGAACTCCATCTCTTTCGCATGTCTCGCGCTTGCAGGAAAGTACTTGTCCAAGAATTTGTCCTTGAACAAGTCCCATGTGATATCACGTCCCTCGGCCTCCAGTACTCTCTGAGTTCTATTCCACCAATCTTTGACATTGCTGACAAGCTTGAAGGTAGCATAGTTCACCTTCTTGTTTTCTACACAGTTCATGCCACAGAAAACTTTCTCCAGTTCTTTGATCCACAAACTAGCTTTGTCCGGATCGAATTCTCCTTTGAATTATGGAGGGTTGTGGCAACGAAATTCCGCCAAGTTCTGCGCATCGACAGTTGCTTCGAGCCGTTAAGCAGCTCTCTCTTGTTGTAAAGCAACCCTTTCCTGTTGCTGAGCAGCACGTTCATTCTGTTGCGTGATGACTTCTGCCATCCTCTGCATTGCCTCTATAGCAACTGCCATTTCTCCGCCTCTTGCCATCTTGCTTTCTCTTAGATCAGATTAGCTGAAACACATAGGGAAAGTTAGATGTATCCACCCAGAATACCAATCACAGGGATTCACATAGTGCAAACAAAACAAGCTCACACACAAGACCCAAAGAAACATAAACTGGGGCTCTGATACCAACTTAATGTAGCGCCCCTTTTTGGGAGGGAACGTCACATTGTCAGATAGAAATGCGAAAAATAAAATTTTCAAAATTAAGACCCGGTTCATTTTAGTTAAGATTAATTTGTTCGATTCATTATTGCATAAGTAAAATGGCGATATATATTTATGTATATATTTTTTTTGAATTATTCTTTGTATTATTATTATTTTTCTCTTCAATTAATAAAACGTAGTGACGAAATGTGAATAACAATAAGGAGTAAGACAGAAGATAAAACTTACATCTGAATAACATGCGCATATATATATATTTCTCTTCAATTAATAAAACACAGTGATGAAATATGAATCACAATAAGGAGTAAGACAGAAGATAAAACTTAATAATAACATACGCATATATATATATATATATATATATATATATATATATATATATATATATATATATATCAAATATGTTTTAGATACAAGCCTGGAATTCCCAAAAAGCAAAACTGTACCTACCGAAAGGATTATACATATACATCCCCAAGATATCAGAATATACAGCCCACAAAAATAAAACATCAGGCCCCCAAAATAAAACACCGGCAGCCATTAGTAGCTACCAGCAGTATCGATCCCTCAGATGAGGAGGAATCGTATCAGGATCCTCCGCGGGGTCCTCCTCGAAAGCCTCCTCGGGGTCTTCCTCATCTGAGGAAACCTCTATAGGAACCACAGAGCCACGAGCCGGAGCCGGAGCCCGAGCAGTGGAATCAAAAGAGTCCTCCTGCGGGGTGTAGTAAGGGTCACCCCACATCTCCCGGATGGGCAGATAAAACTCCAAACGCAGGTTGATGCAACAGGTAAGGATCGGCGGCTCATGACGTCTCCAGGCCAAAGAGATTGACACGTCTCCTAGGTAGACACAGCGGTCGGAACTCAGGTTAATGTGCCAGCATTCTGGCCCCCCAAGGAAGGTTAGACGCACATCTCCCAGAAATCTGCGCATGCGTGCCTCCATGCTCCACAGTAGATGCTAATCGTGATCAGTCCAGAAGTCAGGGAAATCGGGAGCTCCAACCTCCTTGCCGTCGTCTTCGATGGACACAATATACATACAGGTAGCAAATAACAGAAATACAGGAAAAAAGTAAGACATCCTACCATCATTACCAATTATAGCAGCAAGAAACAAAACGGCACAACGCACCCAGATAGCATTTCAAGAACAATAATAATAATAAGGATAGACAGTAAATACAACAGTAAGCAGGTAAACAGTTCCAGGCAGTAATTATCATAATAATAAATAAATAGTTCAAATCCACATAAAGTAGTAATTATCAGATGGTATGACATCTCATGATGCATATGCACACAGTACTCAAAATCCTACTCCATGGAGTTAGACAAAAACAGTCGGAGAGAAAGATCAGGAGACACGTCTGCAACTCGGCTGCTGAGGCCAAAGTGCTATAACTCAACAGTTTTCCACGTGCACATCCAGGCATTGTACAGACAGTCTACGCTAGATCACGATATAGGACAGTGTCTTGGTCCAGATCGTCGGTGCATTTGCATCGGTCTGCCCCACGGGCAGGAGAGCTACCAACCGCCCATTGCGAGGAACCCGCACCCCGACGTCCCCAAGGTCATACAACGACCTACACTAGTCTACTCGCACCCGCACTAAGGTGTGTTCAATCTCCTAGGCAACTTGGCCTTAACAACAGCCCAAAGGACATTCACAATGCATAAGACTCTATGTATAAACATGTATGATCATCATTACATACTATTCCACAACATGCTACAATTGGCCAAGAGAGCATCAACACCTCATTGGTCACTCACATGGACCCACAATATCCTAATATTGAAATCAAATAAAGTAATACATTTTTAAGGTCTATTATGAATTCTTACTTAAAATTAGTCTTTCTTACAAAGTTCGTCTCTAATTGAATTCTCATAATTAGTTAAATTTTCTAATGTAATTTATTCTCATACACTTGGAAGGTTATTCTAAGATCTCAAAGTCTCACACTCTCTTGTTCTTGCCCTAGTAAAATTACCTTAAGTTTTATGACAAATTTCATTCTTGGTTCTTTAAAATTTATGAATCTCAAGTTATATCCAATTGTTCCAATTTGCTAATTTTCTATCCTATTACCTATGATTTAAATCATTTGATTATCTAAGTTCCAAGGTTACCAAAATTGTGTATTTAAGTCCCAAAGAGGCCCTAGAGGCCGTGGCCTCCCTAGGGAATTAAGTTCCCAATTTTTCCATTCCATTAATTGCATGCTACACACTTGATTAATTAAGTCTTTCACTTGTTACAATTGTTCACAAAGAACCCAAATTTTGGGCCCCAAAACCGTGGCCACCCTATAGAAAATCCTACATCACTTCCTTCCATTTCATGTCTTCCAATCCATTCCAATATACCAATATACACAAACAACCAATCCAATAGCATAAACAAGGTACAAACAACATGTAAGCATACTAATCATGCAAGCAAGGAATAACCCTCATTAGGGTTTTCTCACAATCAAACACAAACAAGGTTTCTAAGTGCTAATAGAGGTTGAGGAGGAGTGTCTTCCTCTTACCAAAGTGAAGAAAACAAGAGAAGCCTCCTAGAAACTTCTTGCAATTTTCGGATTGGGCACTACCAAGAACCCTACAATTTCAACTTCATCAAAACAACACCAATGCTTGAAAAATAAAGCATGGATGGTCACCAAGAAGACCATAGAAACGAAAATGAGAGAAGGGAAGTGAAAAATCAAGAAGCTTACCCAAAAACCCTAAGCTTGAAGCTTGAAGAAAATGGTGAAAATAATGGATTTTCAAAGAACCACAAACAAGAGAAGTGTTTAGGAGGTGGAGAGGATTAAGAAAATGGGGTTGGATGAAATTTTTGTGATGGATATGTCCATGGGACGGCTGCTGGCCGTGGGTTTCTAGAGAGAAGGAGGAGAGAAATTCAAAAGGAAGAAGAAAGGTGAAGGTAGAGAGAGAAGGTGCATAGGAAAAGTGAAGATGCTTTTAGGTGTGTTTTGAAAATAATGTGACATGATTAATTAAATGAAATCAAAATTATTCCCCCCCTAAAATTGTTGCACCAGCCATGAGTGAGGAGAGAGAAGGGAGAGATGGTCTCTTGCATTGGGAAAGAGGGAAGGAAATTTCCTAGAAGCTTCCTCCAATCTTGCATGGGAAGTTTTGCACGTTTCCTGATAAAGTAAAAGTAAGGTTGTCTCCTAATTGGGCACACTAACACAGATGAATATTTACACTGTCAGTATCATTTTTCCCCCAGTGTAGAAGAGTTACAGATGATTAAAATAATATTTTATTGTTCATCGGATGATTTTACGGTACCGCGACTTCATTTATCGGGTAAAATCTCGAAAAATGTAAACTTCGTAAATTGTGCCCGACCTCGGGTTTAGTAAGATCCCCCGTCGACATGTCTACAATTTAGAGTTTACCAGCCATGGGAAAAATATCGTATCTTCCCGGCTCCGCTAAGCGCGCACATAAAACGAGAAATATATTAAAATATTCGTTGTTTCTGAAAAATTCAGAAAGAATTCACATAAATCAAAAATATTAGAAAATGACTATTTATGATAAAATAAATGATTTTTGGAGCGTTACACTGACTTCTGCAGATCTCTGTTCAGTGTGCATGCAAAACGAGAAATATATTAAAATATTCAACGTTTTTGGAAAATTCCAGAAAAATTTTCAAAAATCAAGAATATTATAAAATGATCATTTATAATTAAACAAACAATTTTTTTTGGGTGTTACAATTACTAATGTCTAACATTGCCCAACAACTATATTAAGTGCATTAAATGTTGGGCATTAAAGCCCCCAACGGCTCCATTGATCAAATCTCTTATAAATACTTGAGTTAGGGCTTCATTAAAGGCTGACCTTGAACCTAAAACATATTTCCAACTCTTTAATATGTGAATCAATCCTTGAAATCTCTTCTTGCTCTGTTTTTCTGAAAATTACTTGAGATATCTTTGAAGAGCATTCTAGAGCTTCAATTTGTATTAATCACTCTTGTGAAAGTTTCATTCTATCAACTTGATTGTTTCGTAAAAGAGGGTGAGACTTCCCTCCAAATTGTAAAGGGTGAGATATCCCTTGTTTAAAGAGACTTAAGTACAAATGGTGAGGTATCCTATGGTATTGAGTGCTCTAGTTTGTAAAGGTTGTCAAGCACCTATTGAAGCTTGAAGATATAATGGAAAATCTTGAGTGATTGCTTGAGGACTAGACGTAGGTCCCAAGTAGATTAGTGGCTGAATCAGGATAAACCATTGTATTTGATTCTCTAAACCCTTCTCTTTATATTTGTGCATTGGTTTATTTGGTTACTTGATTATTTCTTTCTTGGTTGGTTCATTGGTGGGCAATATCTTTCTATCTTATCCATTCAGTTATTTCTATTAATTAATATATTCAACAAAAATTGGTAATTAAGAGTTTTTCGAAAGATTTGCGAAAAGTTTTTATAAACTCAATTCACCCTCTTTCTTGAATCTTGAGGCCACTTGGTAAGAAGTGGTATCAGAGCTAGACTCTTGTATAAAGAGCTTAGCAACTTCAAGAGAAAAGATGGCTTCAAATGATTTTTCAAACAAAGGTTTTTCTATAAACAGACCTCATTTTTTCCATTGGGATGATTATGTCTATTGGAAAGAGACAATGAAAATTTTTATTGAAGTTATTGATATTGACATATAGGATGCTGTTGAAAATAGTCCTTTTGTCCCCACACGTATGGTTGATGGTGTAAGAACCAATACACCAAGAAATGAATGGACAGATAAAGACAACAAAAAGGTCTAATACAATTTGAGAGCCAAGAACATCATCACCACTTCTTTGGGGTATAATGAATTGTTTAGGGTGTCAAATTGTAAGACCACCCAAGAAATGTAAGATACATTGTAAGTAAACCATGAGGGTACAAGTGAGGTAAAAAGATCAAGAATTAACATACTCACTCATGAATATGAATTGTTTAGAATGAACCAAGGAGAAAGTAATCAAGAAATGTAAAAGAGGTTCACTCATATAGTTAATCATCTTGCTTCATTGGGAAAAACTTTTGCCAATAAAGGTCTTATTATCAAGGTTTTGAGATGTTTAAGCAGGAATTAGTAGCCTAAAGTGATGACCATATCAAAGTCAAGGAATCTAGCTGCAATGACCTTGGATATCCTCTTTGGAAAGCTTCAAGAGCATGAATTGGAGCAAAATAGATTAAGTCAAAATGAGGAGCAAGATAAGAAGAAAAAATGAATTGCTTTCAAAGTCACTTCCTCCTCAATTGAAAATGGAGATGAAGATGATGAAGATGGCATTGACAATCTTAAGATGAATGAAGAAAATTTCAGCCTCCTTGTGAATAGGTTTGGAAGATTTCTCAAGAAGAAAGAGAGTTAAAGAAGACCACATTTTCCTCCTAAGAAGACATATCAAAAGGGAGAAGGAACTTCTTTGATTCCAACTTTTTATGTATTTGGAAAATCAGGACACATGAAGATGGAGTGTCCGGCTTATAAAAGGAAGATAGAGAAATATAAAAAGAGACCTTCCAAGGAAAGAAAAGGAAGGAGAGCATACATTGCTTGAGAAGACAATGATATAGATTCCACGGATAATTCGGAGAGTGATGAAGCTCATCTTTGCCTCATGGCAAGTTGAGAAGAAGAAGAAGAAAGTAAAACCGAGGTAACCTCATCTAATCTTGAACCTTCTCCTTCATATAGTGATTTGCAAGATGCATTCCAAGAGTTACATGATGAATCCATGAGGCTCACTAAAATGGTTTTAACTTCCAACAAAAAAATCTCCTTATTGGCAAACAAAGTTTCTATTTTAACTAAGGAGATTGAAGAACTCAAAGTTGAAAATAAGAATCTTGGACTTATTGATGCTAACTCATTATGTATGATTTGTTCTTCACATGATAATGCACCCACACCCTCATCTTGTTCATCATGTAAAGCATTTGAAAATGAAATTGAGGATTTGAAAAACACACTTGCAAAATTTATATTAGGAAAGGACAATTTGAATGTGTTACTAGGGAAACAAAGATGTGCTTTTCAAATGGCCAGTTTGGGATATAATCCCAATAACCAACAAAAATCTTATAAGAATTTCTTTATTTCCTCAAGTATATTAACTAGCGCCTTTATCAAATGCTTTCATTATGGTAAGAAAGGGCATAATGCATCCACATGTAATGCTAGAACGAACATAAACACCAAGGTTAGAACTAAAATTGTTTGGGTTCCTAAGGGCACCTTGCCTAACTCTAACACACAAGGACTCAAGACAATTTGGGGACCAAATGTTAAAACGTGAATGTGTGTTGTAGGTGTGCTTGAAGGTGATGGATCCAAGTTCTCCTTTCTTGCACCAAAGAAGCATGAACATGTCACATATGGGGACAACAATAAACGAAGGATCCTTGGCATTGGAAAAGCTGGCAAGAATTCCTCCACTTCAATTGATAATGTCTTGTATGTAAAAGGACTAAAGCATAACTTGTTAAGTATAAGTCAATTATATGATAAAGGAAATAAAGTTATCTTTGACTCTAATTGTTGCATAATTAAAGGTAAGGATGATAAACAAGTTAAGTTTGTTGGTCATAGGATTGATAATATATATATGATTAACCTTGATGATATTACCTCTCAAAATGCAAGATGTCTTTTGAGTAAAGAGAGTCATTCATGGCTATGGCATAGGAGAATTACACACATTCATATGGATCACCGAAACAAACTTGTTTCTAAAGATTTGGTGATTAGTCTTCCAAAGCTCAAATTTGAGAAAAATAAACTTTGTGATGCATATCAAAATGGTAACCAAGTAAAGGTTCCTTTCAAAGCTAAAAATATTATTTCCTCTAATAGACCTTTACAACTTTTGCACATGGATCTTTTTGGACCATTAAGAACTATGAGCTTTGGAGGTAACTACTATGTTTTTGTGATTGTGGATGATTACTCTAGATATACATGGACTCTTTTCTTTGCTCATAAGAATGATGTCTTTCATGCATTTAGAAAACTTGCAAAGGTTATTCAAAATGAAAAGAATTGTAACATTGCATCTATAAGAAATGATCATAGTGGAAAATTTGAAAATCATGAATTTGAAATGTTTTGTAATGAAAATAACATTGAGCATAATTTTTCTGCTCCTAGAACTCCACAACAAAATGGAATGGTTGAAAGGAAAAATCGATCTTTAAAAGAGTTAGCAAGAACTATGCTTAATGAAATAAACCTTCCTAAGTATTTTTAGGAGGATGTTGTAAGTACCGTATGCTATGTTATGAGTAGGGTTCTAATAAGGTCCATTTTAAAAAAAAACCTCCTATGAATTATACAAAGGAAGGAAACCAAACATTTCCCACTTTTATGTCTTTGGTTACAAATCTTTGTTTTAAATAATAGAAAAGATAACCTAGACAAGTTTGATGCTAAATCCGATAAGGGAATATTTATTGGTTATTCACTTAGTAGTAAATCATTTTGAATTTATAACAATAGAACTATGATTGTTGAAGAGTCCATACATGTTACATTTGCTGAAACTAACCCAAATGAGCCGAGAAAGGAGTTTATTGATGATGTTGCAGAGATTTTGGCAAGGACTCACCTAGAGAGCAAAGAAAAAGAAGTCAAGAAGCAAGAAGAGAGCCTATATGGTCCCCCAAGACAAGAGGATTCTCAAATCATGGACTTTTCCAAGGAATGGAGGACATCAAGATATCATCCTTTTGATAAAGTAATAGGTGATGAATCAAAAGGGGTAATCACTCATAACTCTCTTAGAGATGCATGTAACCATATGACTTTTGTCTCTCAAGTTGAACCTAAAGACATAAATGAGACCATTAATGATGAACATTGGATCTTGGCTATGTAAGATGAACTAAACTAATTTGAGAGAAATCAAGTTTAGGAGTTAGTTCCAAGGCCCAATGATCATCCCATAATTGGCACCGAATGGGTCTTTAGAAACAAACTTGATGAAACGGGCTTAATAATAAGAAACAAAGCTAGACTTGTATTGGATCATGGATTCAAAGAAATGAAAATGTGACTTGTATTGGATTGAAACGACTAGACGTTATTATTGAAGATTTAAATATGTTATGTTGTTGACAATTGCATTAGCCAGTTATGGCATGATCATGAAAAAGTATATCACTGTGAAATGTACATGAATATGTTGATATTTAACTTGACCAAATTGTGGTATGTTTCATGAGAAGTATATTATTGATGAATATACATGATATGCATTGGGTCATCATGCATTTGTAAAAGTCCGTTGGACTCTGTTGTTAAGGCCTGTTGCCTAGGATATTGAATCACACCTTAGTGTGAGTGCGAGTAAACTAAGTATAGGTCATATTGTTGACCTTGGGGGCGTCGGGGTGTGGGTGTCTCACAATAGACAGTGGTAGCTCCACTGGGGCTATGGGATAGACCGATGCAAACACACTGATGATCTGGACCGAGACACTATCCTATACCGCGATCTTGTTGAGAATGTGATGTATAAGCCATGTTACGCAAAAGATTATTTTTCTGATAAGCACTTTATTTTTAGGCTGACGAGATATTGGCATGACTCCTTGATCATTCTCTCCGAATGTTTATGTCTAGCTCCATGGAGTAAGATTTTGGTACCTCATGCATTATGCATTGTCTTTCTCATATTTCTTCTGGCATAAGTGTCTATAACTATTGAATAATCTTTTTTAATGTTGTAATAATTATCTGACTGATGAACTGCTTACTGCCTGAGATATTATTATTTCCCTTTTATTGCTTATTTTTATTATTACTGCTATATATATATATATATATATATATATATGTGTGTGTGTGTGTGTGTGTGTGTGTGTGTGTGTGTGTGTGTGTGTGTGTGTGTGTGTGTGTGTGTGTGTGTGTGTGTGTGTGTGTGCGTGTGTGTGTTGTGATGTTATATGGGTATCCTGCGCCGTTTTGTTTTCTTACTGCCATATTGGTATTGAATGCTAGGTGTCTAACCTCTTTCCTGTATTCTTATATTTCTGTTTTATTTACGTACTTCTGAGAAAACGTTCGTGAGGAAGGGGAAGTGCCCGAGTTCCCTGGTTTCTGGCCTGACTACGACTAGCACTTGTTTGAAGATGTCGTCTCATCCACGTACATTTCTAGGATACACGAGGATGACTTTCCATGGAGGTCCTGATTGTTGGCATATTAACATGAGCACGAATCGTTGTATTTATCATGGGGACTTGACGGTGTCGCTAGCTTGGGGTCGCTATGACCCACCTGTTTTCAACTTTACTGCTTTTGTTCATCTAGAGTTTTACCTACCCGTCCGTGATTTGTGGGATGATCTCTATTACACCCCACAAGAGGATTCATTCCTATCTACTGCCCGAGCATCTACTCGTAATTCGGTCGCTCCGATGATGATTTTATCTGACGAGGAAGACCCAAAGGAGGATCATACCACAATTCCTTCTCGTCAGTCTTAGGGGGATTGGTACTGTCGGTGGCTACTGATGGCTATTTGTATATCTTTTTGGGAAGTTTAATGTTTTGCTATTTTTGATGGGCTGTATATTTGTAAACATTTTGGGGTGGGTAAAGCTTTTGATTTTTGTATACTTGATAATATAATTAAACAGGCTTGATACAAATATATATATATATATATATATATATATATATATATATATATATATATATATATATATATATATATATATATATATATATATATATATATATATATATATATATATATATATACTATGTGAATGTATGGTTTTCTTTCACGCAGATTTCTACTATAACATTATTTATTATTCGCTCTTAACAAAAAAAAAGAAGAATTTACATTTACCTAATTACTTTTCATTTACGATTGAAGATGCTTATTTATATATTAAATGAACCGGGTCTTAATTTATGATTTGTATTTTTCGCATTTTATTATGGTGTGACGTTCCTTCTTCTCCTTGAAAAAGTGGTGTTACACTGGTTTGGTATCAGAGCCCCAGTTTGAGTTTTCTTTTGGGTCTTGTGGTTTGGACTGTCTTGTTTGTGCTGTGTGATTATCTATGTTTGGTATTTTGAAAGGATGCATCTGACTTTTCCCTATATTTTGTATAGTTTGACTTGAAAAGAGATATGGCTCGTAGAGGGGATATGACTGCAACGATCGAGGCGATTCAAAGGATGCTTGAGGCCATGCTGCAAAAGAACCAACAGACTGCTCAACAGCAAGAGAGAGCTGCACAACATTTAGAAGCTACTGGGGATGCTCAAAACTTGTCTGAATTTCGTCGCAACAACGCTCCTCAATTCAAGGGAGAATTCGATTAGGAGAAGGCTACTCTTTGGATCAAGGAGCTGGAGAAAGTCTTCAGAGGCATGAACTATGCCAATGATAAGAAGGTGACTTATGCTGCATTTATGTTGCTTGGGGACGCAGAAGAATGGTGGACTAGAGAACAGAGATTGCTAGAAACTGAAGGTCGAGCAATTACTTGGGAGGTATTCAAGGAGAAATTCCTGGAAAAATATTTCCCTGCAAGTGCTAGATATGCTAAAGAGATGAAGTTCTTTAGTCTGAGACAAGGGAACATGATTGTCAGTGAGTATGCTGCAAAGTTTGAAAGCTTGTTTAAATTCTTAACTTATTTCCAACACCAGCCGAACGAGGTGTGGAAATGTCGAAAATTCGAAGAAGGTTTGAGGTATGATGTGAAGAGGGCAATTATCACTTTGAGGATCAACCAATTTTCGAAGCTTCTAGATACGTGTCGCTGAGTACAAGACCTAGACCAAGCATGGGACACAAGGAATCGTAACTTTGGGCCTTTTCGGTCCTAGAGAGGAGGTAGCAACAGTACTAATCGCTATCAGAGAAAGCCTTACTCAAGACCACCTGGAAATCAACAACAACACTCGCAAGGTGGAAGTCCTAGTGGGAGTCCTGATAGAATTGGTCAGATTACAACGTCTTCGCCAAGATGTTTGAAGTGCGGAAAAAGAACACTTAACGAGGGATTGGACACTTAAAGGAATCATTTACTTTAGATGTGGGAAGCCTGGACATGTTTCCCGCGACTGCAACTAAGCCAAGGCAGAGCCTTCAGTCAATGCTATAAGAGCTTCGAAACTGCAAGCAGGAGGCAGAGTTTATACCCTGAGTGGAGCTAAGGCCTCTAAATCCAAAGATCTAATACAAGGAGAAGGTATCATAGAAGGTAATCTTTTGATTGTACTGTATGACTCTGGGGCAACCCATTCTTTCATTTCATATGACTGTGTGAAACGACTTGGTTTACTTGTGTCTTCTTTGCCTTTTGACTTGACTGTTTCAACCCCTACTGCTAAACCTGTTGTTACCACCAAAGTCTGTTTAGATTATCCTTTAATTAATGAAGGTCGAATCTTTTCTGTTGATTTGATATGTTTACATCTTTCCCAATTAGACATAATCTTAGGGATGGATTGATTGTCTTCTAACTATGTCCTGTTAGACTATTCTAGTAAGACCATAGTTTTCCCTGTGGATGAGAATTCTAGATTTTTGACGGCCAACCAAGTTCAAGCTTTCTTGAAAGAAGGAGCTCATGGATACATGTTATTATCTTTAAAAGTTTAGAATGAAGCAGATGTGAACGCAATTCCAGTGGTTAGAGAGTTTCCCGAAGTCTTTCCTGATGACGTACCTGGTCTGCCACCGAAGTGAGAAATCGAATTCACCATTAACCTGGTATCTAAATCTAGTCTTATATCCATAGCACCCTACAAAATATCACCAGCAGAGCTAGTTGAACTCAAGAAGCAATTGGAAGAACTCTTGGAGAAACAATTTGTTAGACCCAGTGTGTCGCCATGGGGAGCGCCGATATTGCTAGTCAAGAAGAAAGATGGTACTTCACGATTGTGTGTGGACTATCGCCAGTTGAATGAAGTCACGATCAAGAATAAGTATCCACTTCCAAGGATAGATGACTTGATGGATCAACTGAGGGAAGCAACGGTGTTTTCTAAGATCGATCTGCGATCGGGCTATCATCAGATTAGAGTAAAGGTGGAGGATATTCCCAAAACAGCTCTTCGTACCCGTTATGGTCACTACGAGTACCGGGTGATGCCTTTTGGTGTGACGAATGCACCTTCCATATTCATGGACTACATGAATAGAATCTTTCGTCCTTACTTGAACAAATTTGTTGTTGTCTTCATTGATGACATTCTAATCTATTCTCTAAATCAAGAGGATCATACTGAACACCTTAGTATAGTTCTTCAGATTCTGAAGGAAAAGAAGTTGTACGCCAAATTGTCAAAGTGTGAATTCTGGCTGGACGAGGTCAAGTTTTTAGACCATGTGATCTCGAAGGAAGGAATTGCAGCAGACCCGTCAAAAGTGGAAGCTATTCTGTAATGAGAAAGGCCAAAGACAGTGATAAAAATTCAGAGCTTTGTGGGATTAGTTGGATATTATCAGAGATTCATTGAAGGATTCTCTAAGATAACTAGACTTCTCACTCAGCTCACAAGGAAGAATCAAGCCTTTGAATGGACAGATGCTTGTGAAGAAAGCTTTCAAGAACTGAAGAGGCAACTAACTACTTCACCAGTGTTAGTTCTACCTGACCTAAGTGAACCCTTCGAAGTGTATTGCGATGCTTCATACCAGGGATTAGGGTGTGTGCTTATGCAAAGTGAAAAAGTGGTGGCTTATGCTTCAAGACAGTTGCTACTGCATGAGAAGAATTACCTAACACACGACTTAAAGTTAGCAACTGTTGTATTTGCTTTGAAGATATGGAGGCATTTTCTTTATGGAGTAACGTTCAACGTCTATAGCAACCACAAGAGCTTGAAATATTTGTATGATCAGAAAGAATTGAATATGAGACAGCGAAGGTGGTTAGAATTCTTAAAAGATTATGATTTTCAACTTCTATACCACCCTAGAAAGGCAAATGTTGTGGCAGACGCCTTAAGTAGGAAAATGATCAGTATTTCTGCTATGATGATCAAAGAAAAGGATTTGATAGAACAATTCAGAGATATATGGTCCTTTGTGGAATTGACACCGGGAAAGATTTGTATGAACATGGTCACAATCTCAAATGACTTAATGGAAGATATTCGAGAGAAGCAGAAAGTTGACAAGTTTTTACAAGAAGAAAAGGAGCTGATGAAGCAAGGCTATGTATGCCTTAGAGGAAGGAAAAGATGGAATCTTAAGATTCAGAGGTAGAGTCTATGTACCCAAGGATCAAGAACTCAGGAAGTATATATTCGAACATGCTCACACGAGTCAGTTGAGTATGCACCCAAGAATAACCAAGATGTACCAATATATGGAGAAGCTATTCTAGTGGCACGGAATGAAGAGAGATATTGCCAGATGTGTGTATTCCTGTCTAGTTTGTCAAAAAGTGAAGGTCGAACACTAGAGACCATATGGAATGTTATAACCCTAGCTATTCCTGAATGTAAGTGGGATAGTATTGCAATGGACTTTGTGGTTGGATTGCCAAAGACCAAAAAAGGGTTACGATTCGATATGGGTAATTGTGGATTGACTCACGAAGCCAACACATTTCTTACTAATCAACATAAGGTATTCATTGGAGAAGCTAACCCAACTATACATTGGTGAAATTGTCAGACTGCATGGTGTGCCTACCAGTATCATTTCTGATAGAGATCCAAGGTTCACATCAAAGTTTTGGCAAAGTCTTCAAGAAGCGATGGGAACGAAGCTACGTTTAAGTTCTGCATATCATCCCCAAACCGATGGTCAATCAGAGAGGACAATTCAATCGTTGGAAGATTTGCTTAGAGTGTGTGCTTTGGAACAAACTAGAACTTGGGATGAAGTTTTACCATTGGTAGAGTTCACCTATAACAACAGTTATCATTCGAGCATAGGGATGGCACCCTATAAGGCTCTATATAGGCGAAGGTGCAAAACACCTTTGTGTTGATACTAGGATGGAGAGCGACTTACTGTTGGACTTGATCTCATACAACAGATGATTGAGAAAGTCAAAATGATTCAGGAGAAGATGAGGATGGCTCAGAGTCAACAAAAGAGCTATGCGGACAAAAGAAGAAAGCCTCTTGAGTTTGAAGAAGGCGAGCATGTGTTTTTGAAAGTCACGCCTACGAATGGGGTTGGCTGAGTTCTTAAGTCTAGAAAACTTACTCCTAAATTCCTTGGACCTTACCAAATTCTTTAGCGGATAAGTCCAGTTGCTTACCAAATAGCCTTAACACCTTTTCTTTCTAATCTCCACAATGTCTTTTATGTGTCACAACTTCGAAAATATATTCCTAGCCCTGATCATGTCATAGCACCTAACATGGTACAATTAAAAGAAAACTTAACTTATGAGACAACTCTTGTAAGGATTGAGGATAGGAAGGTAAAGCGACTCAGAAGGAAAGACATCCCATTGGTCAAAGTGATCTAAAATGAAACAATCGGAGATGCAACGTCAGAGTTAGAAGACAAGATGAAGAAGCAATACCCATAATTATTCTAAGGTATGAAAATTTCGAGGACAAATTTTTTATTTGAAGAGGAGAGTTGTAACACTCCAAAATTTGTTTATTTTATTATAAATAGTCATTTTATAATATTTATGATTTTTGAGAATTTTTCTGGATTTGTCTGAAAATGCAGAATATTTTAATATTATTTCTTATTTTGCGTGCACTCTGAGCGAAGCCGGAAAAATGAGATATTTTTCCCGAGGACCTTGATCTGTGGAAACGTCGATGGGGAATCTTACTAAACCCGAGGCTGGACACGATTTACGAGGTTTCATATTTTTTGAGATTTTTATCTGATAAATAAAAATCACTGTGTATTTTATTATCTGTTGAACAATTAACATTGACTTCGGTCAACTGTAATCATTGTCCATTGGATAATAGCTTGTAGTAGAAATCTTATTTTATCCAAAGGAAATCCACTTTATGTCAAATCAAATTACCTTTAATTCAAAAAGAAATGTATTTTAATCAAAGCTTCTCAAGGAAGCTTTGACCAAAAATGACCAAATTGTCTAAAACTTACATGAGAAGCCAAATCTCTCCCTCTCCTTCTCTCTTGATGCCGCGACTTAGGACCTTTATGGGAGCCAAAAATTTAGTTTTTGCCTTATTATTCCTTACTCCAAAATTCTAAATCACAAAAAGCTATTACCCTTTTCTCTTCATTTCCTCTTCATATTTTTCTCTCTTCTTTTTTTTTTCTCTTCTTCTCCACTCTCCATGGTTGCAGCCCCATCCATGTGGTCATCTTCATTTGCTTGCTTCACTACTACCATTTCTAGATTCCTCTCCTTATCCTAAACCTTTCTTCTTTGGTGATCATCTTCCAAATCCATCATTTTCATCACTTTTCTTCAAGAACAAAGCTTGAAGCTTTTGAGGTAAACTTTTGATTCTTTACTTTCTCTTTTTCTTTTTTGTTTCTATGGTCACTTTCATGGCCATGGATCCTTTCTTTTCAAGCCATTGGTGTTGATTCTTTGAGTTTGATTTCCTAGGGTTTTGGTGAGCTCTTGACTGAATCTCACAAGCACATCAAGGAGTGATTTTCGTGTTCTTCCTTTAGGGAAGAGGGAGATTTACACACTTCAACCTTTATTGGTGGTGAGGGAACTTTTTAGTGGTTGTTGATGAAGGAATCCATAATGGATTGCTCACTTTGTATGCTTATTTTTCATGCTTTTGTGTATACTTGATTTATATGAAAATGTTGGTTGTTTTGAATGCCTTAATGATGTTGAATTGCTTGGATTGGATGAATGGAAAAATGTAGGGTTTCCTACCCTTTTAGGGAGGTCACGGCCTTGGGCCATATTTTAGGGGTTTGAGTTTGATTTTTGTATGAATTGGAACTTAGGTAATTAGGTGCTAAAGAATTGATGAAAATTTGTGGGACTTTTGTACTAGGGAAGCTCATGGCCTCTATAGGGTTTTATTGGTCCAAGTTGTGATTTTATGCAACCTTGGGACTTAAATAATTAAGTGATAAGTGATTAACAATGTGGTAAAAGAAAAAGGGTTAAACTTTTATTATAGTGAGGTCACGGCCTCAAGGGGGTCTCTTGGACCCATATTTGTGTATCAACAAAGGCTTAGATGACTAGGATCATGGATTCAAAGAAATAAAAATGTGACTTCTATTGGCTTGAAACGACTATACATTATTATTGAAGATTTAAATATGTTATGTTGTTGACAACTGCATTGGCCAGGTATGGCATGATCATGAGAAAGTATATCACTGTGAAATGTACATGAATATGATGATATTTAACTTGACCAAATTATGGTATGTTTCATGAGAAGTATATTATTAATGAATATACATGATATGTATTGAGTCATCTTGCATTTGTGAAAGTCCGTTGGACTCTGTTGTTAAGGCCTGGTTGCCTAGGAGATTGAATCACACCTTAGTGCGAGTGCGAGTAGAATAAGTGTAGGTCACATTGTTGACCTTGGGGGCATCGGGGTGTGGGTGTCTCACAATAGACAGTGGTAGCTCCACTGGGGTCGGGGGATAGACCGATACAAACACATCGATGATCTGGACCGAGACACTGTCCTATGTCGCGATCTTGTTGAGAATGCCATGTATAAGCCATGTTGCGCAAAAGATTATTTTTTTGATAAGCACTTTATTTTTAGGCTGACGAGATATTGGCATGACTCCCTGATCATTCTCTCCGAATGTTTATGTCTAGCTCCATGGAGTAGGATTTTGGTACTTCATGCATTATGCATTGTATGTCTCATATTTCTTTTGGTATGAGTGTCTATGACTATTGAATAATCTCTTTTAATGTTGTAATAATTATCTGACTCTGACTGATGAACTGCTTACTTCCCGAGATATTATTATTATTTCCCTTTTATTGCTTATTTTTATTATTACTATATATATATATATATATATATATATATATATATATATATATATATATATATATATATATATATATATATATATATATATACGTACGTATGTGTATGTGTGTGTGTGTGTTGTGATGTTATGTGAGCATCCTGCGCCATTTTGTTTTCTTACTGTTATATTAGTATTAAATGCTGGGTGTCTCACCTCTTTCCTGTATTCTTGTATTTCTTTTTTATTTACGTACTTCTAAGAAGATGTCTGTGAGGAAGGGGAAGCGCCCGAGTTCCCTGGTTTCTAGCCTGACTACGACTAGCGCTTGTTCGAAGATGCCGTCTCATCCGCGTAGATTTCTGGGATGCGCAAGGATGACTTTCCACGGAGGTCCTAATTGTTGGCATATTAACATGAGCAAGGATCGTTGTATTTATCATGGGGACTTGACGGTGTCGCTAGGTTGGGGTCGCTATGACCCACTTGGTTTCAACTTTACTGCTTTTGTTCATCTAGAGTTTTACCTACCCGTCCATGATTTGTGGGATGATCTCTATTACACCCCACAAAAGGATTCATTCCTATCTACTACACGAGTCTCTGCTTGTAATTCGGTTGCTTCGATGATGATTTCATCTTACGAGGAAGACCCGGAGGAGGATCCTGCCACAGTTCCTTCTCGTCAGTCTTAGGGGGGCTGGTACTGTTGGTGGCTACTGATGGATATCCGTATATCTTTTTAGGAAGCCTGATGTTTTGCTATTTTTGATGGGTTGTATATTTGTAAACATCCTGGGGTGAGTAAAGCTTTTGCTTTTTGTATACTTGATGATGTAATTAAACAGGCTTGATGCAAATATATATGTATATATATATATATATATATATATATATATATATATATATATATATATATATATATATATACTATGTGAATGTATGGTTTTCTTTCATGTAGATATCTACTATAACATTATTTATTATTCGCTCTTAAAAAAAGAAAAAGAATTTACATTTACCCAATTACTTTACATTTACGATTGAAGAGGCTTATTTATATATTAAATGAACCAGGTCTTAATTTATAATTTGTTATTTTTCGTATTTTATTATGGTGTGACTTTCCCTCTTCTCCTTGAAAAATGGGCATTACATGTGTGCTAAATTTCAAGCAAATCCTAAAGAATCTCACCTTTGTGTTGTAAAACGAATTATGAAATATCTAATAGGCACTTTACAAATGGGATTGCGGTACCCTAAGGGTGCCTCATGTAGCCTAATTGGTTATTCCGATTCTGATTTTGCTGGATGCAGAATGGATAGGAAAAACACTAGTGGGACATGTCACTTGCTTGGAAACTCATTAGTCTCTTGGCATAGCAAGAAACAAAATAGTGTGACATTGTCTACAATTGAAGCTGAATATGTTGCAATTAGAAGTTGTTGTGCTCAAGTCCTTTGGATGAAGTAACAACTTCTAGTCTATGGTCTTGAGCTTGATCACATCTCTATAAGGTGTAATAACACTAGTGCAATCAACTTATCTAAGAACCCCATCTTGCACTTAAGAATAAAGCACATAGAAATAAGACATCATTTCATAAGAGATCATGTTCAAAAAAGTGATTGTATGCTTGAATTTGCGGAAACCACTAAGCAACTATCTGACATTTTCACTAAGCCATTGGCAAAAGAAGCATTCTTCTATATAAGAAATGAACTTGGCATATTAGATTAATCATGCATAAGTTGAATTTCTGCATAACCTCACTCTGCTGCATAATATATCATTTTTGTTGCATAATATATTGATTTGCTGTATAACATGTTATTTTGCTGCATAACATGTTGTTTTGCTGCATAATAATAATGTCTTGCTGCAAATTTGTTAGTTCTTAATCAATTTTTGAATCCAATACTGACTTGAGCATTAGAGGTTTCCCCTAAGTTGTTTTGTAGGTACTCCATCATAACCATATCCTTCAAGGAGCTCAAAGTCACAAATCCTGTTAAAATGGCTTAATCTTTGGTAAAAGTAGTGAGTTTGCAAAAAAAAAAAACATATGTTTTGGATCAAGAATTGGTCAGCTTTTATGCTTACATGATGTTTGGAATTGATTTAAGATGTTTTAGAACTAATTTGAAAGGTTTGAAATTGATCATTTACTGTTTGAAGTGCAAAATCTGTGTTTTAGTAAGCTGGTAATCAATTACACTAACCATGTAATCAATTACAAGAAACCCAAAATGCATGTAATCGATTACGAACCCAATATAATCAATTACAAGGGTAACAGAGAACGTGTAATCAATTACTCACAATTGTAATCGATTACACAAGAGTTTTAAAAGAGTTTCAGACACACGAACAATCATTATTCTTCTTAAGCTCTTTTTTCTCTCTCAAAACTCAATTAAATCACTCCATTCCAACTCCCACTCACTTGAAATTCCACTCTTCACAAAACCTTTCTATCAAATTTCACCAAAAACCACCAAAATCTTAACCCAAATCCCCTCAGCCATTCATCTTTCTCTTTCTCTTCACCCACGAACCAAACCACTAGAAATTTTCCTTTTCTCCATCACCCCTTCACCCACACATCTCTAAACACCTTCCCCTTCATCCTTCTCAGCCTATTTCTCATTAATGGCAGAATCCTCCCAACGTACAAAGCATCCAAGAACAGGGGCCCCCATTGGCGAGTCTTCCAGTGCTCCTCCATGCAACATTTCTGGGTTGGACCTCACATGTCATTTCTCTACCACCAAAAAGGCAGAGTTGTTCCGAAAAAACTTTCAGTTAAGGAAGCTCATATCTCCCAAGTATCTCACTCAGTCCTTTTGCTCAAGTGAACCTTTGGAGACCTTCAGGTTGATTGAACGTTTAGGATTGCTTGGCTTCTTTAGTATTTAGAAGGCTATCTATCCAAACTTAGTTAGAGTGTTTTATGCCAATCTGAAATATGAAGACGATTGCCTGATTTCTGAGGTCAATAAGACATAAATTAGGATCACTAAGGATATCTGGTGTAGGTTAACCAAGCTTACATATGATAGAACAAGTTTTTATGGAAATAAAACTACGTGGGGAGCTGATTTTGAGTATAAGGTTGCATTGACCTCCTTGATAAGGTTTGGGTATGAAATCCCGAGGGATAAGAAAAAGTGATGACTACTGGATTAACCATGGAAAACAGAGTGCTTCATTATCTGGTGATCAGAGGATTGATTCCTAGGGGAGGCAATTACTCCCAAGTTCTGAGAGATGATGTGGTGGTATTATGGGCCATGACCACAGGAAGACCAATTAATTGGGCCCGATATATAATTCAGCACATGTTGGATGTTAAGAAGAAGAAAAACTTTGCCCTCCCATATATTATGCTTGTGACAGCAATCTTGGAACACTGTCACATCTACTTGACTGAAGAGTCAAAGGACACGAGCTCCAAAAGGCCATAGTCCATAGGCTTGCACACCTTGCGAAAGCTTCAGCTGAGTAAGGTGGATGACAAATGGTACTATCTTACCCACAGGAGCTATGGTCATATTCCTCATGACCTCGAGGGTGATGATAAAGAAAATAGACAACAGCCTCCTCCTATAGCCACCATGAAGCCACTGCTACAAGAGATCCGCAGCTTGAGAATGGGGATGGAACGTCTTGAGCAGAAGGTAGATCATCTTGAGCTGAGGATGGATTACTCCGATCAGGAGTTAGCCTCTATCCGCTCTTTTCTGGAAGGACCCGGATATGTACCACAGAGAGTTGCTGGTGCACCCACCACCTCTACTACCCCTCCTGCTCCACTCTCCTTTGTTGGTCCTTCTAGTGCTCATCTTGATAATGATGAGGAGATCCTTGGCTCCAAGGATGATTTAGGCACCGATGACAACAATGTCAACCTTGATGATGTGGCTGTTGATGAGGATAGTGATAGCGAGGTGATTGCCAGTGACCATGGAACCTAGTTATGATGTTTCCTTATTTATGTCTTAGTTTATAATTGTATTTGACATTGGATCTTTTTTTATTAATCGTTATAAAAATCGATATATTGTTTCTCATATGCATTTGTTGATTATATGTTGATTTGGATGGTTATATTCTGGATTGTTTATACTCTAATTGCAAAACCTGCCTAGCTAAAATGATTGTTTCCTGTTGTTTTAATTTTGAGAAATCATGAAATCCTGTTGAGATGCTGCCGAAATTGTAGCTGAATGCTTATGTTTTTTATAATGCGAACGGGGGAGAGATTAGTGATTGCACAAGTACGGGGGAGCTTGCTTTGAGCTTTTGCATGAAAATTTTATTAACCCTATCTTGTGCATACATTACGGGGAAAGTTGCGCTTAAATCTCTGATAAATATATGCAAATGTTTCCCTTCTTTTCAATGTTTATTTTGTCATCATTTAAAAGAGGGAGAATGTGAATGCTTATGTCTTGAAGCAGATTATATGGATTTTTTATGATAACAAAGTCAAGATGAAGACCAAGTTAAAAAGAAAAGACCAAGATCAAAAGAAAAGGACCAAGATCAAAAGAGGTATATTAAGATATAGGTCTTGGGATATTAATATAAAATACTCTCAAGGTATCTCAATTATCTTCAAATGATTTTTCAAGATCCTTTTAAATCAACTTGAAATTCAAAGTTCATAGTTTAAAGAAATATTGATTTCAATCTTGAATTTTGCATTTCATTTGTCAATCTTGTTAAATCCAAGTTTCTCAAAGTTAAAAATGGCCTGGATACCCAATTGGGCTTACAAAATGTGTTTAAAGGGTAAGGTAATCAATTACATATGTGTTGTAATCGATTACAAGGAAAACAAAGGCCTTGTAATCGATTACATTGAGCATGTAATCGATAACAAGCATGGCAGAAGCCTTGTAATCGATTAGACTGAGGCTGTAATCGATTACAAGTTTGGCAGAGGCCATGTAATCGATTACACAAGGCTGGTAATCGATTACATCCTGCCCAGAAAGCCAAGAACACGTTCAAATAGAAATGTAATCGATTATAGAGATTGTGTAATCGATTACCAGTGGTCTGACATTGCCCAACGACTATATTATGTGCGTTAAATGTTGGGCATTAAAACCCCCAACGACTCCATTGATCAAATCTCTTATAAATACTTGAGTTGGAGCTTCATTAAAGGCTGACCTTAAACCTGAAACATATTTCCAACTCTTTAATACGTGAATCAATCCTTGAAATCCCTTCTTGCTCTGTTTTTCTGAAAATTACTTAAGATATCTTTGAAGAGCATTCTAGAGCTTCAATTTGTATTAATCACTCTTGTGAGAGTTCCACTCTATCAATATTGATTGTTTTGTAAAAGAGGGTGAGACATCCATCCAAATTGTAAAGGGTGATGCATCCCTTATTTAAAGAGGCTCAAGTACAAATGGTGAGGTATCCCAAGATGTTGAGTGCTCTAGTTTGTAAAGGTTGTCAAGCACCTATTAAAGCTTGAAGATATAGTGGAAAATCTCGAATGATTGCTTGAGGGCTGGACGTAGGTCATAAGTGAATTGATGGTTGAACTAGGATAAACCATTGTGTTTGATTCTTTAAACTCTTCTCTTTACATTTGTGCATTAGTTTATTTGCTCACTGATTATTTCTCTCTTGGTTAGTTCATTAGGGAAATATTTTTCTATCTTATCTATTCATTCATTTCTATTAATTAATAGTTTGAATGAAAATTGGTAATCAAGAGTTTTTCGAAAGATTTGTGAAAAGTTTTTATAAACTCAATTCACCCCCCTCTTGAGTCTTGATGCCACTTGGTAACATGGGTTCTCTGTAATATTTCTTGGGTATTGAGGTAGCCTACTCACCCAAAGGTTATCTTCTTTCTCAATTGAAATATGTTGCAGATATCCTTGAGTGAGCTAGACTTACTGATAATAAGACTGCAGATACTCCCATTGAGGTTAATGCAAAGTATTCTTCTTCTGATGGCTTACATTTGTCATATCCTACTTTATACCGTACTATTGTTGGGAGCTTGATATACCTTACTATTACTCGTCCAGATATTACATATGTTGTTCATGTTGTTAGTCAGTTTGTTACTTCTCCTATTACAGTTTATTGGGCAACTGTTCTTCATATTTTGCGGTATCTTCGAGGTACAGTCTTTCATAGTTTTTTACTTATATCAACCTCTTCCTTAGAGCTGCGTGCATACTCTGATGTTGATCATGGTAGTGATCCCACAGATCACAAGTCTGTTACTGGATTCTGTATTTTTTTGGGTGATTCGCTTATTTCTTGGAAGAGAAAGAAACAATCTATTATTTCTCAATCTTCAACCGAAGTAGAATATCGTGCTATGGTATCTACTGCCAAAGAGATTGTTTGGTTACGTTGGTTACTTGCAGATATGAGAGTTTATCTTTCTCATCCCACTCCTATGTATTGTGACAACCAGAGTTCTATTCAAATTGCTCACAACTTAGTTTTTCATGAGCAAACTAAGCACATTGAGATCGATTGTCACCTTACTCATCATCATCTCAAGCATGACACCATTACCTTGCCCTTTGTTTCTTCTTCTTTGCAGATTGTAGATTTCTTTACCAAGTCGCATTTTATTTCCTATTTTCGTTTTTTAGTTAGCAAACTCTCAATGCTTGTAGCAGCTGCATTGTGAGTTTGAGGGGAGATGTTAAGAAATATTGAGTTATTTTGTTTTATTATTTATTAGAGGTATAATAGTCTTTTCTTTTCCTCGTTTACCCTATATATAGTCTTTTTATATTTAGGTTAAATTATCTTTTTTGTATTTAATTAGATTATGCACCGTTAAATCCCTAACCTCTTTTTTTACAAATATTTTTTTTATTTCTCTTGATTTCTTTATTAGCATATAGAAGAATGTTACTCTAGAAGTACAGCATGCACCGCAAGGAATGGAGATATGAACGGATAAACAACTCTTATTTATGATTACCTTCACATTATTTACAAAGATAAATTTCCAACCATTGAGGTGAGCTCGGACAACAATGTCCATATCTTCTACGGTTGTCCTCTCAAGCTAGCCCCCAGACTCTTCCAGGGCTTTGATTCTCCAAACACCAGCAGTTCCATTGAATCCAAAAAAATTGAGAAATACTCCATTGACCTGCTGTTCTACCTCAAAATGGAAAAATAAATTAATGTTTTGGAGACGAGTCAACAAGTTCTCATCCTTGTTCACAAAAGCCCATCTAGCTTGGACCAGACCTAGTTCGGGATTGTCCTGTAATAAAAGGTGCGTACAGATATGAAAATATACTAAGAATCCTCATTGAATATGTTTGCTGTTCTCTTCCTAACCTTGAAATATGGCACAATTTGCTTAAGAAAATCAGGATTTGGTTGGAAGTCCGCATAAAAAATTGCAACAAATTCATAGTCTTTCACATAGTCACAGCTCATTGCAGACTTGAGATTCCCAGCTTTATACCCGGTCCTGACTAAGCGATGCCTATAGATAATGTTGACTCCCTTTTGGCTCCACATAGTGACCTCAGCCTTAATTAACCACTGTATGCTTTCATCATCAGAATCTTCAAGTACTTGAATCAGTAAACAGTCCCTTGGCCAATCAATTTGGCAGACTGCAGAAATAGACTGCTCATACACCTGCGTAAAATCAGTGCATGCAAAGCCAAAGGATTATAATTTTATCCACTGAACATCATATGTTGTCACTGATTGCTTATAATAGTTACAAATACTTATAAATTCCCCAATAACACATTCCATCATTGGGAAACTCCTCCCACCACTGTTACGATAAAAGACTTATCTTCTCAATTATTAAGAAGTGCTGTGTATTACAGAAACTGAAAATAATGAAATCATTGTTCTTCGTTGTTATGCAGACTAAAAAGTATTTATGCTTCTAATTCTAGAAGGTTGCAGATAATTCCTGACGGACTTTTGAATTATAATGTGTCAATCTAGATGGCAATCGCATTATAAGTTCTAGCTTCTGATGACATTTTCCAAATCTATTCCTGAGTAAATAAATAACTAACTAGAATTAAGATATCGAAATTTGCTGCTAGATTAAATACTAACAACAGCAACAGCTTAAGTTACCAGATAAGGAAGAAGAAGAAACAAAAGTTTGGCGTCTTACCTCCCACTCATTACACATGGGAATTTGAACCAGAACCATGGGATAGTTACATGCAGATTCTTCAATATCATTAAACTTGAGGGTATCCACATCAATCTTTGGCTTAATCTTCCTGTATTTTATCCAAAAGCACCCCAAACAAAGCAGCATACAATCCACCGATTGTATAAGAAACAAAACAACACAAAACTTCGAAAGTGCCTGTATTGGGGGAGCAATGTACTCAGCACGAAACCTTAACCAACCAACATAAATCATGTGCATCAAACCTTTCAAATCCGAGGTACGAGGAATGTGCAAACTGGGATTCCTAAAATGCCAACCTTGCAGATAAGCAACCACCTCAAATTCCAGGAACACTTTGATGACTCTAAGCAGCACCTTCCCTTTTTCCAACTTGTCACTCTCCATAGCCACACCTTGCCTATGAATCAACCTCTTCTTAATAGCTCCGAGCAACGACCAGAGAACCGCGGCAAGCCAAGTGACATAGCCAACAGCACGATGAGCCTTGAGAAGCAAGAACCATGTGACTTGCTTAGCATTCTTGCCACGGCTTTTCTCCTCTGGCTTGAATGCAGCATCAGTACCATTAATGATATGATCCAAGTTAGATGCATATTGTTTTTACGGATTGTCCTTGAGTTGATTTCGTGTTTTAAAAAATTAAACGATGAAGGATGAATAGTAACATGAATAGTATCATGAACAGTATCATAAATAGTAAAAAAATAGAAAAGATGAAAAAAGACAAGGAATGGAAGGAAGAAGACCCCACACTCTTGGAGAGTGATAAGTCAAGCAAAAATTCGCCACAAAAGTAAGGAAACATTTGATAAGAACCAAGATGGTTCTTTTAAGAACCCCAAGAGAACTAAGCTCTCAAAACTCACAAAGGAGTGCAATAATATTCTCAAATTCAAAAATTTCAAATACAGTAAACACAAGCCTATTTATAGGCATTAGATATGTGGCTAGGTCTAGCTAAAGGAGGCAGCAAGCTAGCGTATTTTTAATCCTAACCCTAGTACAAATGTGGCCCAGACCCAATTAGAAGGCAGCACCTATCCCTAGCTCTACTATGTGCAAGTTAAGCCCAAACAATAAACCCTTATTACAAAATTATCCCAAAAAAGAAAATAAAAACCAAAACTGAGAAAATTAAAAAGTTCAAATACATAATTAAATAAAATTGACTAAGAAGAAATCATGCCCCCACATTGGGCCCTTCATAAACTTAGATCATTTGGACCATCTTGAGTACTCCTTCTTCTAGAATGAGCTTGAGTGAGAGAAAGTGGTTAACTTCTTTGTCCAAATCCTCCTTAGCATTCTTAGCTCTTGACCTTATCATTAGGCTTCCAAGTCCTCGCAATGCATCTTTGGGCATTGGGCCCGTTGGGTTGCCACTTGAGTTTCCTTGGTCTTCATCAAGCCCTCCCCTTCGAAAGAATTCGTCCTCAAATTTGATCCTTCATCACCTACATCAAAGGGACTTAAGTCAGCTACATTAAATGTTGCACTAACCCCATACTCACCTGGTAGGTCAACTTTGTAGGTATTGTCATTAATTCTTTCTAAGATTTGGAAGGGTTCATCTCCTCTAGGTAAGAGCTTAGATTTCCTTTGCAAAAGAAACCTTTCTTTTTGCATGTGCACCCACGCCCAATCTCCTGGTTCAAAAATAACTTGCCTCCTTCCTTTGTTTGCTTGCCTAGCATATTGCTTCATCTTCCTTTCAATTTGAGTCTTGACTTGTTCATGGAGCTTCCTCACATATTTAGCTTTTGTTTGTCCATCCCTATGAATGAAAGAAGAGACATTAGGTAAAGGTAGTAAATCAAGGGGGGTGAGGGGATTAAACCATATACAATCTCAAAAGGAGAAAAGTTAATAGTAACATGTACAATCCTATTATAAGCAAATTCAACAAGAGGTAAACATTCTTCCCAAGTTTTGATGTTCCTCTAGATGATTAATCGCAGCAAGGTCAATAGGGTCCTATTCACCACCTTAGTTTGCCCATCAGTTTATGCGTGGCAAGTGGTAGAGAAGATTAGCTTAGTGACTGCGGGATTTAAAGGATGCAAACCTAAGTGCAGGTTGTCTCAAGTAATAAATTTCTCGAGAGTCCGAGGTCGATCCATAGAGAATTGATGAAGAAAAATTAATTGAGGTAAGAAAAGGATTTGTCACAACACCAAAAGTAATAAAAGATGGTCACAAATAAATTTAAGAACTTGCTTGGGTTAGGAGATCCACTCTTGGTAATAAATTAAAGGCAAGATTATTTCTCTTTATAACTCAATTAAAATCAACACACAACGGAGGTTCTAATTGGAAAATATAGCATTCGAAGTTCAATTATATAAGCAATCATATTATGATTTCTTTAATTATCTACCAACATTTGTAAATGAGTTCAAGCATTCACTATGCCAATCCTATTGTCTACAATAAATCAAGATCTCCATTATACAAAGAAGGTTTCTAAATTGATTGGAAATACAACACATATAATGTCCATTTGATAATATATCATTTAAGCACAAGAAATAGAATAATCTAACCTTATTTCATTACCAAGAGCTTCACTCTTTCACCCAAGCAAGATGAAGATTTAGTTACTCATAAATAAGAAGAAAGAAAGAGAGAAGAAGAGAAAGATGAACATAGCTTTAATTTAGAGCAAGAGAAAATTACAACAAAAGAGAACAATAAACAAGCATAACCATAACTTCTAAAAACTAAGCTTAACACCAAGGGCACCAAATGAT
Organism: Ormosia emarginata; assembly: GCA_029884605.1. NCBI lineage: Eukaryota > Viridiplantae > Streptophyta > Magnoliopsida > Fabales > Fabaceae > Ormosia > Ormosia emarginata. The sequence continues at coordinate 24,770,664 of JAQQTP010000074.1, read as the reverse complement.
CAGCCCATGGTACCTTTTATAGAGGATTAGGGATACAAAATGACAAGGGGTTTGATTAAAAGTAGGTGGATGAGTGGGTGGAGTGGTTGGATGAGTGGTTGGATTATTGAGATTCTTTGTCTCCGAAATCATTCATTGCTTAACTCATGGATGCCGTCATCAAATGGAAAAGTCATCTTCATAAAAGTTGTAGATCTGGGTCTTAACTTTCAGATATCCAAATTTCAGCTCATTTCACCACCTACAGCCCGATATATAACCCAATTACTGCAGAGTGTTCAGGCCCAGTTTCAACACCTCTGTTTTGACTTCCAGACCCAATATCACCTCCAACCTGTCCGATCTGAGTTTTGTGTTCTTCATGAAAGTTGTAGATATGGGTCTTAACTTTCAAGTATCCAAATTTCAACCTAAATAAGTTCCTACAGCCCGAGTTATGCTCTAATTACTGTACACTATTCAGTTTCCAATCACAAAACTCGTGTTCTGAATTCCAAGCCCAATTAAATCCACTAGATGTCTGAATGAGACTTTGAACTCTCATCAAAGTTGTGGAGCTTTCTCTCAGCTTTCCTACAAGGTAAAATTCATAATTTCTAGACATCTAGAACTCAAGATATGACCAAAATACAGAAATAGTGTAAGATCCAAATAATGCTGAAAAAATTAATTAAGTCCAATTTGAGTCCAAACTTACAAAACATAACCAAGCTTAATCAATTAAGTACATGGAGAGTGTAAATGACTAAAAATGAGGGTTCATTAATGTATAAAATATGTGATTATCAAATTCCCTCACACTTAGCTTTTTGCACTCCTGGGCAAAACACATAAGACCAAAGCTAGGAAACAAAGAAAAACGATATAAACTCAAAAGCTAAAAACTCTAAAAGACTCGATGAAGTAAGAAGAGCAATACAAAATTCAAGGGATTAAAGCATTAATGAGGTAACATTTCTTCATATCTCAAACCAACAAGTAAGGAAACTTCAGTTGAAAAGAATGAATCAAGAATGATAGATCCTCACAGAATTCACTCTCAATCTCTCAAGTATTTAAAAGGTAAGTATTTCACTCTATTCAACCCATGAACAATTGCACTACCATAAGCTTGCTTATCTTCTACTTCTCCGCTACTTAAACCACATGCATACAAAAATCAAGAGGACTTTATTCAAGGTTGTAATGGGGTCATGGTAAAGGAGAGGGGATAATATAGATATGAGAAGATAAATGCCAAAGAGAATTAAAGAGCATTATGGTACAGTTAGAGTGGAGAAAATATTTGAGAACATTCATCATAAAGGACAATCACCAATATTTGACTAATGTTTTATTGAAGATCAATCTCAAATTGGTGAATTGAATTCATTGTTAAACTTGAATCTTCTCATTTTCTTCTTGTTGTTTCCAAGCATCCACCTTTATTCTATACTCTGATAATCTTTTGATTACAACGGTGGTCAGTTTTTTTTTATTAGAACATATACCCCTATACTTATTCAAGAACAAAGCCAATACTTTCTTATTCCCTAAGGTTGGGTAAAACATATTTTTTTATTTTATTTTATTTTATTTTTTTTGAAGGCACGTAATGAGCTAAAAACAAGGAAGGGCCAAATAAGCTCAAAGGGGTTACACAAGGGAAAATATACAAGGATGGCTATTTGGTCAAAGTGGCTATTTCAAAATGCCTCAATCATATTTATGTATGCATGTGAAAATGTAGCCTCAAAAAGAATCAAAGCAAGTTCTAGAGTAATAATTCCATGAGTGAAAATCACACAAGAAAGAAGAGAATGGTACCGATATTCAATCCATTCATCAATAGGCTCAAAATCTCATAAGACATATTTCTGTCATTCTCAATCTACCATATCAACATTCATATCCAAGCTTGTGAAATTTAAGAAAGAAGACAATTTATGCTAAGATCCAAGAATTCATTTGCTACTTTTTCAAATAAACACTAAATAGTTACTACCCTAACTAAGATGCGTCTCAAGAGTAATAAATTATTTCCAAAATTTATTCCTTACTCTGCCATCCTTAATTGGTTTTACTACGAATAAGTTTCTGACAGTTAGATCACTAAACATACTTCCCAATTTAAATGCGTCTCAGGAGTGAAATTACTCCTTACTCTGTCATCATTCATTAGTTTAGTAAGTCCATGACAATCATATCATACTTCTCAAAAAAGAAAAAAAAATTGGTCAACTATCCTTCCCCCCCAACCAGATCACAACATTGTCCTCAATGTTAAAATATAGATAAGTAAAAGATAGAAGATATTACCTGTTGGAGAAATCTGACACAAATTTAAACAAAAACAAAGTACGATAAATAAAATCAAAAGTAAAGGAAAGCTATAAACGAAGTGTCAAATCTGACTTTTTTTTCATCCTGCTTCCCTCACTGCTTCCTGCTAACCAATCTATCTGAACTATTGCAGGGTCAGGTTTATGAACAAAAGCTTCTAATTTATCAATCAACTCATCAATAGTGGAAGCAGAGATAAGAAGTTGTCTTGTCGAAGGTGTAATAAATTTTTGTTCCACAGCATGGTCAAGAAAGATTAACAAAATATCAAAGAAATTATTTACATTCAACAAACCTATGGGTTTATGGTGGATGTTCAGTTGGGCCCAAGAGACAATTTGAAAAACTTCTTCCAAGGTACCAAAATCACCTAGTAAGGCAATGAATGCATCAGAGTTTTCAAGCATTATTTTCATTCGTTCATGCATTGATGATACCTTAAGTTCCTCCCCAATTGTCTTTCCAGTGATGTTCTGTTGAGCTAAAGGTTCAGGAATGACACCTAAAACCTGACTGCCTCCTATATATGCAGCAAGTGATACAGGTCCCATTAACCCACGGCAACTTCCCCCATATACAAGATGAATTTTCCTCGCAGCAAGTGATCGACCAAGAGTGGTAGCTACGTTTACAAACTCTAAACCCTTCCCATACTTAGACCCACAAAATACATAGATATTTTTAATTTGACGAATAGAAACACCTTCTATCTCTATACTCACCTTTCTCTCTGAATGATTCTGAGTTGGAGGAAAGTGGAGAAAATGAAGTGTTTAAATAGGAAAAAGAATGGAAAGGGTAATAATAGCACCTATAAGGGTAGGTTGAATGTCGTCAGAAAAGTTTGAAATTAAGAAACACAGAATCTTTTTTTTTTTTGACTTCAAAAAAACCATTAGGGTAAAGAAGTCTAGAAACCCCTGAAGGACCCTGCTCAAACGATCGTCTGTCCAAAACCAAAATATAACAAAATCATACAAAGATAAAGGAAATATAATAGCAAATGATGACATACCTTTATGTACAGTTTTCATGATGTGTCTTTATACTGTGTGTCATGAGTGCAGTAGTGGCATATCTTTATACTGCGTGTCACTAGTGCAGTAGACACTCACGTCCGTTTATTCGAAGAAAAGAAAAAGAAGAAACCATCGTGGGTTTCCATCCTGGGTCTGGAACCTGGAGAGCTTACATTTCGGCTCGTAATATCAATAAAGATGATAAAATCTGAAACCCGTAATGTCCAAGATCCAAAACGTCCCATCCTAGGGCACTGAGAGCCCCTTCTAATAAAAGAGAGGATCAAGCTCAGATGCCTCATACGCTTTGGCAGCTGTGGGTTACTTCTCACTAATAACCAGAGTGAGACGCTTCTGCCTGTCCATTAACTCCACAGTGCCTAGATGGTAAACATTGGGTTATGGAGTGTGGCTCTCTACAGAGCATGGTACACAAACTTTTTTTAAGGACCAGCGTGTAAAGGTCCACCCGAGTCAATGACGGGTCAGCCAAAGGTTGGGGCTCCATAACTAATTAAAGTCATGGTACTCCTTCCAGATCGCCCTTGTTCAAACATTTTTTTTTAGAAAACATGAAGAAGAAGAAGAAGATAATATGTACAGATTGTTGTGGATATGGCTCACATCTGCCTCTGGTTTAACATCCAGTAACGACTTAAATGCCTTCTATGAGTCGAGGATAAACTTCCCATCTAATTTTCTTATAAATTGGCAACCAGAGTCTTTTAGAGTCAGATTCCCAAGACAGTAGCGTTTTTCTTCATCTTTGAAGAGATTCCACAAATTAAGAAGTTCACGATGCACCAATCCATAAGAATGCGTCTCAAGAGTCAATAAGATATCATCTAATGACTCCTTACTCAGTCCATTCTTAATGAAAAAATTTTTATCTTCTCTGTTTGCAGAAACCATCCCCAAAGAACGACATCGCTTGTTACAATTCCATCGTCCACATTTGTGACAGACTTATAACCTTTTTGCTCTTCTCCTTTTAGAATATGAACTTCTTCCAAGACCTGACATGTATGAGTCAAATGAAATTGAAGACTCACCTACTAGTCGGACCTTTGCTTCAATTATATAGCATACATCTTCTGGCATACCCTTGTGCATTAATAGTCTCAATCTTTCATATCTAACTTTGTAGATTTTTTACAGAGCATTTTGAGGGAGAGAAGGAAAATGTTTTCTTAGGTTTGAAAAAATGACATCCATTTTAAAGGAGAAGAAAGATTCAGTTATTTTGAGAAACTGAAAAACAAACCGACTTGAGAGTCATGGAGTACCGTTATCCGCCACTTAACCGGCAACACAAAGAACTGCAAAAACAAGGCAACAAAATTAGAATAAATTCTATTCATAACAAGGATCAGAAAGAGAGATGAATTCTACCTCATTAACTTGGTTTTTCAGCAATGGTTTGAGCCTTTGTCCATTGACTTTAAACACATTATCATTCATAGGATTCTCAATATCTACGGCCCCATGAGGATACACATGTTTGACAACAAAAGGACCACTGCACCTAGATCTCAATTTTCCAGGGAATAGGTGCAGACGAGAATTATAAAGCAGAACTTTTTGACCAATTTCAAAAGATTTTCTCAAAATTGTCTTGTCATGAAAAGCTTTTATTCTAGCTTTATAAATCTTTGAGTTTTCATATGCATCATTTCTCAATTCCTCAAGTTCATTTAATTGCAATTTGCATATCTTGCAAGCATCATCAAGATTTAGATTGAAAGCTTTAATGACCCAAAATGCTTTATATTCCAATTCTACAGGTAAGTGACAAGGTTTTCCATAGACTAATCAATAGGGTGACTTGCCCAAGGATGTTTTGAAAGCAGTACAGTAAGCCCAAAGTGCATCGTTTAGTCTTAAAGACCAATCTTTACGATTTGGGTTAACCGTTTTTTCTAAAATTTGTTTAATCTCCTTATTTGCCAATTCAACTTATCCACTTGTCTGAGGGTGATAAGGGGTGGCAATTTTGTGTGTAATACCATATTTCTTCATTAAAGATTCAAATGGTTTATTACAAAAATGTGTTCCTCCATCACTAACGATAGCTCGAGGGATTCCTAATCGACACAAGATATTTTCTTTTAAAAGTTTGAGAACAGTTTTATGATCATTGTGTCAGTATGGAATCGCCTCAATCCATTTTGAGACATAATCGACTGCAACTAATATATACACAAATCCAAATGAGGATGGAAATGGACCCATGAAATCAATTCCCCAACAATAAAAAATTTCAATGACAGGGATGGGGTTCAGAGGCATCATGTTTCTTTTTGAAATTGAACCCATCTTTTGACAATTTTCACAATTTTTGCAAAAAGTATAGCAATCCTTAAATAAAGTGGGCTAATAAAATCTGCATTGCAAGATTTTCGCAGCTGTTTTCTTTGAAATAAAGTGACCTCCATATGCTTCTGAGTGATAAAATTTTATGACACTACCTACCTCACTGCCGGGCACACATCTTTGAAAGATTTGGTCAAGACAATATTTGAACAAGTATGGGTCATCCCAATAAAAGTTTTTCACCTCTATCAAAAATTTCTTCCTATCTTGGTGCGTCCATTGAGGTGGCATATTCCTGTTACAAGAAAATTGACTATGTTAGCAAACCAAGACATGGAATTGACAGAAAATAAAAATTCATCGGGAAAAGAATCATTGATGGGTGTGCTATCAAAAGGTGAGCCTATTGTAAGTCTGGACAAATGATCAGCGACAACATTTTTGACTCCTTTCTTATCTTTTATTGTGATGTTGAATTTTTGAAGCAACAAGATCCACCATATCAATCTTGATTTGGCATCCTACTTAGACATCAAATATCTAACAACAGCATGATCGGTGAAAATCACAATAGAAGAACTAATTAAGTAAGATCAAAATTTGTCCAGCACAAAAATTACAGCAAGTAGTTCTTTTTCAGTAGTAGTGTAATTTATTTGTGCACTATTTAAAGTTCTACTTGCGTAACAAATCACATGAGGCTTACCTTCCTTTCTTTGGCCTAAAATAGCGCCCACAACAAAATCACTAGCATCACACATCAACTCAAAAGGCAAAGACCAGATAGGAGATTGCATGATAGGAGCAGATGTCAGAAGATCAATTAATTTTTCAAAAGATTTTTGACATTCTTGAGTCCAATCAAATGGTGCATCTTTCAACAGAAGATTACATAATGGTCTAGATATAGCACTAAAGTCCTTAATGAATCTTCTGTAAAATCCTGCATTTCCTAAAAAGGAACGAACTTCTCTGACTGTTTTTGGGGAAGGCAAATGGGCAATTAATTCAACTTTGGCCTTATCAACTTCAATTCCTGTAGAAGATATCACATGACCTAACATTATTCCTGAGGTAACCATGTAATGACATTTTTTCCAATTTAACACAAATCTTTTTTCTTCACATCTTTTAAGAACTTTTTCTAAATTATCAAGACAATTTTTAAAAGAATTTCCAAAAACTGTCAAATCATCCATGAAAACCTCTAAATAATGCTCAATCATGTCACTAAAAATACTTAACATGCATCTTTGGAATGTTGCCGGAGCATTAGAAAGGCCAAAAGATATTCTTCTATATGCAAAAGTACCAAATGGACATGTAAAAGTGGTCTTTTCTTGATCTTCCAATGCAATTGGTATTTGATTATAACCTGAATAACCATCAAGAAAATAATAGTATGGATGTCCTACTACCCTTTCCAGAATTTGATCAAGAAATGGCAAGGAGAAATGATCTTTCCGAGTACCAACATTTAATTTTCTAAAATCAATACACATACGCCAACTAGATGAGACTCGCATAGGTATTAATTGTAATACCCTTGTGGGGATGCCACATTTATGATGCAATAACATAAAATCTTACCCAAGTTATAAAACATTTGATACATAGTTAATATGAGTTGTAATTTTTTTTTCCTTTTATACATTATATCGTTAAATAAAATAACACGGAACAGAAAATAAAACAAACTATTATTACACACCATAATGTACATATGATTTTGTCTTAAGTTATACAAATAATTTACAACTACAAATATTTAAATAAAGCAGTAAAGAGTTAGTATAATACAAAATGTAGACATGCCCAAGTGCACATCAAAGATTGCTAACCCTTCGAAGGATCACTCTCAGAGGAAACTTCGGGTGATAGAAATCCAAGATATCTCACAGCTCTACGGACAGGAGCCTGTGCTGTTGACACTATACTGATCTCACTGGGTACACGAAAAAGCCCTCTCCAGTGACACCTCAGATCCAAAGGCATCTCCAGATGTAGGTACAAAGTAGTAGTAAAAACTAGTTCAACATCAAATTCTCCACGCAGGGACACAGTCAAACGTCCCAAGTAAATCACTGATCCTCGATCCTCATGCAGTCGCCAGGCCTCCGAGCCTCCGTGAAACTCCAGTCTCACAAAACCTAGGAATCTAGGCAATGCCATCACCACAAGATCATTCTAGAGGATATGGATAATCGGACGGCTCGCACTCGTCAAACTGATCACCCATCTGTTGTTGCTCCTCCTCAGGATACACACAATCTAGAGGCTGCTCCTCTTCCTCAAACTCTTTATAAACATAAATAATAATACAAAAACAATACATATAGAGAGGTGAGACGACCTACATCATTACCAGCATGACAATTAAGAAAACGACAATACAACAGATATCACAGTTTAATACAATATGCATACCACAATATCATAAACAATAACATAATTTAGCACATCATACATAATATCACAAATAATAAAATTAAGATATATACCATAAATGCAAATGCATAACGACTCATTCCTACTCTATGGAGCTATACACAGACATCAGAGAGAATGACCCGTAAAGATCTATCAGTACCTCAAGCTGCCCAACCAAACTATTTCATTGTCCAACATCGTGTCTATAGCCCACAGTCCATCGTCGTGTAGTAGTACACAGTCCAAAATACGTCGTGCACTACAGGCATTATACTAAACAGTCTTTACGATATCTTGATTAAGTATAGTGCGTGTCAAGATTATTAGTGTGTTGCTAGTTACCATGGCCCAGAGGAGCGACCAACTGTCCACATGTGGAATACTCTGCACACTAATGCCTCTAAGTCCACTCGATGAACCACACTACACTTATCACACCGACAACACGGTGTAATTCATCTCGTCAATCAATCGCCAATTCTAACCCAATTGACATGACTCTCAATGCATGAATGAGAAAAAATATTTACAACAATAACCACCAAACATACTTTGAAAATTGTCATTATACTTTAAAACTCAAAGGTAAATATTTTTCAAGAGTTTTGTTTATTTCTCTTCTATACCATATTTCTAATAAAAATTAGTTTACTTCTTTAAGTCTTGAAAATCCATTGCAAATGTATTCTTTTTAGGTTAAACAACTAGTCTACACTTAGAAAATAAATTTTTGGATTGATTACACATTAAAAAGGCATGGTGGCCAAATTTAACAAAATCTTGGCATTTAATCTTTGGATCATTTTCCATCTTCTAAATCATTTTAAAATTTATTAATTTACCTAATTCCATTAAATCCTTCCTTTAGAAAATAGTTGAGAACATTTTGGTTCTCTTTTCATGGTGAAGCCGTGAGCTCCATGTTGTGTTCTTTGGAACACTCATGCAAACCTTACATATTATTCACATCCTAATTAATAAGCATACATCTATAAACACATGCAATATATTTTAAAGCTATAAACACACATGCAAACATAATCAATCACAAATAATGAAAACTTTTAAACAACCACATAAATGAATCCTTATGGATTCTTCACACACATACAATCCATCCTCTCATCACCACACATGGTTGATGAGATCAAATCTCCCTCTTACCTTAAAGGAAGATAACTCCTTCTATTCTCCTTCCTAGTTAATTTTCGTGTGGTTCTCCAAGGAAACCTAACATGCTCAAATAAATTTTTAAAAGTTATAACCATAGGAGAAAAATATAAATCATGGATCAATCATGGCTTAGAACCTTAGAAATCATGTTAGAAATGAAAAACAAGAATCTTCACCTTTTAGGAAAAATCTTCAAAGTGATTTTCCAAGCTTAAGATTAAGGATTTAGGAAGAACTCTCAACTAGAGATGTTCTTAGAATGTTGTTTAGGTTTAAGAGAGTGGGTTAGATAAAATTTTTGAAGGTTGGATGGTGGTGTATGGTTGTTGGCCGAATGGCTCAAAGAAGAAAGGCTATGGACTTGGTGTTTCTTGAAGAGAGAAAAGAGAGGTTTTTAGAGATAGCAAAGATGAAGAATGAAGTAAAATGCTCTCTTAACCTAGCTTATGGCTGTGAAGCTCCAAGAGGAGGTGGCCTCTTTGTTTAACCTTCCAAGACCACTTAATCACCTTAGATGTGATCAAGGGTGGAGAACAAAGCTTTGGCTCCAAACTTTTTCTCATTGGTGTATGAAAACCTAGTCACCTAATGACTAAGCTCTTCTTGATGCTTCTTGAATGCTCTAGCCGAATTGCTCCAAGGAGAAGCAAACCAAGTTTGTGCTCCATTTGGTCTTCTAGTTACTCTTAGGTGAAGTTGGTTAGTTTGTTTAGTTACTAGCCAAACTATCTAGTTACTTTGGCTAACTAAGTTTGTCTTGATATTTTGAGATCATTATCTAACTAGAACTTAACTAGATAGCTAACTAGGTTTACTTTACTTAGTTACTATATAAGCTTTCTATACTAACTTAGTTAGGTTTTAAGCTAACTTGGTTAAGCTTTCTAATTTGATTTCAACAAGTCTAACCACTTTTGTGGACTTGTTTTCTATTGGTCCAAACCTTTCAAGCCTATATTGTTGACTTGCTCTTATTGGCTTAAAATTTAATTTAGCCAAAAACATTGACTGGTTCACTAAATGTGGGTCCCATAGACTTTTCCGAGTCCATGATCATTTTGGAGCAGATTTCTACTGTTTTTAAGACAGTAGATACTGTTAAATAAAATAATATAATAATATAAAATTATTTTATTGCACAGTTAAATCTTAAAAATTAAAAGATTAACATTCGTATCACTCAGAATTGGGTTTAGTAAGATCCCCCAGCTCCGAATAATTAAAATAAGATTTCCCCGGCTCGAAAATTATTATTTTCCTGACTCAGAGTAAATCACACAAAACACTCAAATATAATCACGAAATAGTCAAATAAATTTTATAACATACAGAAAAAATATAAAACAATACAATCAGGACAAAATGGTCATTTATTCAAAAGTTGAGGTGTTACATACTTCACCGTTATCATTTTCAACCACTGTTATTCCAAATTTCTTAGGCACAACTTGTGTAGGGCTTACCCATTGGCTATCAGAGATAGGATAGATAGTTCCAACATCAAGCAATTTAAGGACTTCAGCTCTAACTACCTCTTTCATGTGTGGATTTAATCTTCTTTAAGGTTGTTGAGAAGTTTTAGCATTATCCTCTAAATGTATTCTATGTGTACAAATTAATGGATTAATGCCTTTTATGTCCTTTAATGTCCATCCAATTGCACTTTTATGCCTTTTATGTACTTCTGTTAACATACCTTTCTGTTTTTCAGTAAGAGATGAAGAAATTACTACTAGAAAACTTTGTTCTTCTCTCAAAAATGTGTACTTCAACCCAGCAGATAATGACTTTAATTCCAGTGTAAGTAATTCTTCATAGGTATTATCATTCATGGGTTTTAGCTCTTTGAATCTCGGCTTCCATCCTTTGTATTCTATTTCCTCTGTACAATCAAGCAAATCAAATGAATTAATTAAACAAACTTCTAATGGGTTAGAAGAACTCCCTTTTTGAAGATGATCATTTACAATGGCTTCATTCTCTTCAACTTCCTCATTTTCATTAAGGACTTCCTGTGGTTGCTTGCTTATGTTAAAAACATTGAGTTCCTGTGTCATATTTCCAAATGTTAGTTTCACCACTCCATTTCTCCAATTTATCAAAGCATTAGATGTTGCTAAAAATAGACAGCCTAAAATAACAGGAATTGACTTGCAACTATCAACCATAGGTTCAGTATCCAAGACAATAAAATCCACAGGATATATGAATTTATCAACTTATACTAACACATCTTCCACTATTCCTCTTAGAATTTTAATTGATCTATCAGCAAGTAGAAGAATTATAAAAGTTAGTTTTAACTCACCCAAGTTGAGTTACTGATAAACAGAATATGGAAGCAAATTGACACTAGCACCAAGATCAAGTAAAGCTTTTTCAATTTTATGTTCTCCAATAATGCATGAAACTGTAGGACAACCAGGGTCTTTATGTTTTAACGCACTGCTATTCTGAAGAATAGAGCTTACGTGTTCAGCCAAAAATGCTTTCTTTTTCACATTTAGTTTCTTTTTAACAGTGCACAAGTCCTTCAAATATTTGATATAAGAAGGAATCTGTTTGATAACATTTAACAAAGGAATATTGACCTTCTCTTATTTCAAAATTTCAAAAATTTCAGTGTTATGGTTTAATTTCCTTGAATTGTTCAATGCTTGAGGAAATGGAGGTGAAGGTGAGAGTTTGGTCTTCTTTTGGTCAACTTCTTCATTTTCTTGGGGAATTGGTTCAACTTCTTTCTCACATGGCTCAGGAATTTATTTTTCAACAACCTTTCCACTCCTAAGAGTTATCACTGACTTGACTTGATATATTTGTTGGTTTTCTAAACTCCCTTCATTTAGATTGTACTGACCCTTGGGATTTGGTTGAGGTTGAGAAGGAAATTTTCCTTTCTCATGAATGGTGAGTGCAGAAGAAAGTTTAGCAAAAGTTTCTTTTATGTCAATCATGGTTTGATTGTTTTGTTTATTAATGGCCTCTTGCTTTTCTATGAATGCATGCAATGTTTCTTCAAGGTTTTTCCTATATGGTGGGACATAAGGTACATATCCTTGAGAATTTTGAGAGTCCTGTTGTGCTTGAAGAGGTGGTGGTTACACGAATTATGACTGATTATTATTCTTCCAGCTGAAATTCGAGTGATTTCTCCATCTCAGATTGTATGTATCTAAAAAAGAAGAAGTAAATGACTTTTTAAAATTATTCATAGCATTTACTTGCTCATGTAAAACTTCTTTAAAAATAGGAATCTTAGGACATTCATGTGTTGAGTGTCCTAAGTCATCACAAATGTCACAAATTTCTTCATTTTGCACAGATTTGATTTCTTTTTGTTTTTCTTAATTCCATGGCTTCAACCTTTCTAGCCAAATTGGCAAACCTTACATTTAGATCTTCCTCTTGACTAAGGTGATATTTTCCTTTATTAGCACTTGCAAGGTTAGATCTAATTGAATTTTCAGAAGAGTTAGTACTATGCCAAGATTGAGAATTTTCAGCCAACTAGTTTAAATAGTCTAAAGCTTCATCAGGTTCTTTATCAAGAAACTCACCATTGCACATTGTTTCCACAAATTATTTAGTTTTAGGTGTCAAACCTTCATAAAAGAAGCTTATAGTGCACTATTTTTCAAAACCTTGATGTGGGCAAGAATTTAACAAATCTTTAAACTATTTCCAACATTGAAAAAATGCTTCATTTGAATTTTGAAAAAAATTTTGGATTTGTCTTTTCATAGCATTAGTTTTATGTGTTGGAAAAAATTTCTTCAAGAACTCACCTTGCATTTCTTGCCATGTGCCAATTGATCTTGGTTTCAAAGTGTTAAGCTGAGTTTTTGCTTTATCTTTTAAAGAAAAAGGAAACAATTTAAGCTTAACAATCTATTCAGTGCAATTTTGGTCATTGAAAGTAATACATACTTCCTCAAATTCTTTCAGATGTAAATATGGGCTTTCAGACTCTAAACCATGAAAATTAAGAAGTAAAGAAATCATACTTGGCTTGAATCTAAAATTATTGGCATTAAGTGGAAAGATAAAGCATGATGGACTAGAATTTCGAGGTGGTTGCAAATATTCACGCATGGTTCACAACGATTGATTTTCATGTTCATCATGTACACTTTCATTTTCAGCCATTGTGTCAATTGTGTGTGATTGTGATTCAAACAAATCAATATATAAAGTACAAGTATTAATTTTAACTAAACGATCAGAATTTAAATCACGATACTAATTAAGTATAAATAAATAACTTAAAATAGAAAAAATAATGTACAAGTCGGCAGTTTATACCAGCCATTAAATATTAACAAGGATGTGGTATAAACTAACCACTCAACAAATATTAATAAGTAAAAAGTTAGATAACTGATAAAGTAAAAAGTTAGATAATTAGAGAGTTAATAATTAGTAAGTTAGAAGGTGCAGAAAGTAAAATTATAGAAAATAAAGTGGAGAAAATAAAGTACGAGAAAGTAAATTACGAAAAAAAAAATACGAAAAAGTAAAATACAAAAAATAAAAGTGTGGAAACTAAATTTAAAATATGAAAACCGGAGAGAGTCAGAGCCCCACCAGAGCTGGCGAAAGAGAAGAGAAGAAGAAAGATTATTTCATAATGTTAGAAAGCAATAATAAATAACAGAAATTTAAAAGTTAGATAACAGAAAATAAATGACGTAAATTAAAAGTTAGAGAGCAGAAAATAAAAGTTAGTAAGCAGAAAACAAAGGACATAAATTAAAAGTTAGTAAACATAAACAAATGACATAAATATAAATGTTAGAAAGTTAGTATGTTAGCAAGTTAATAAGTTAGTAAATTAAAAGAGTAAAGATAGAATTTACCAGATAATGAATATACAAGATGATGAAATTTACTTAAAAAAAAGAACCTCAATAAATTAAAGCTTCAAATCAAGTCCCCGGTAACGGTGCCAAAAACTTGATTGCGGGATTTAAAGGATGTAAACCCAAGTGCAGGTTGTCTCAAGTAATAAATTTCTTGGGAGTCCGAGGTTGATTCACAGGGAATTGATGAAGAAAAATTAATTGAGGTAAGAAAAAGATTTGTCACAACACTAAGAGTAATAAAAGATAGTCACAAATGAATTTAAGAACTTGCTTAGGTTAGGAGATCCACTCTTGGTAATAAATTAAAGGTAAGATTATTTCTCTTTATAACTCAATTGAAATCAACACACAACGGAGGTTCTAATTGGAAAATATAGCATTCGAAGTTCAATTATATATGCAATCATATTATGATTCCTTTAATTATCTACCAACATTTGTAAATGAGTTCAAGCATTCACTATGCCAATCCTATTGTCTACAATAAATCAAGATCTCCATTATACAAAGAAGGTTTCTAAATTGATTGGAAACAAAATACAACACATATAATGTCCATTTGATAATATATCATTTAAGCACAAGAAATAGAATAATCTAACCTTATTTCATTACCAAGAGCTTCACTCTTTCACCCAAGCAAGATGAAGATTTAGTTACTTATAAATAAGAAGAAAGAAAGAGAGAAGAAGAGAAAGATGAACATAACTTTAATTTAGAGCAAGAGAAAATTACAACAAAAGAGAACAATAAACAAGCATAACCATAACTTCTAAAAACTAAGCTTAACACCAAGGGCACCAAATGATCAGCCCATGGTACCTTTTATAGAGGATTAGGGATACAAAATGACAAGGGGTTTGATAAAGAGTAGGTGGATGAGTGGGTGGAGTGGTTGGATGAGTGGTTGAGTGGTTGGATTATTGAGATTCTTTGTCTCCAAAATCATTCATCGCTTAACTCATGGATGCCGTTATCAAATGGAAAAGTCATTCATGAAAGTTGTAGATCTGGGTCTTAACTTTCAGATGTCCAAATTTCAGCTCATTTCACCACCTACAGCCCGATATATGACCCAATTACTGTAGACTGTTCAGGCCCAGCTTCAGCATCTCTGTTTTGACTTCCAAACTCAATATCACCTCCAACTTGTCCGATATGAGTTTTGTGTTCTTCATAAAAGTTGTAGATATGGGTCTTAACTTTCAAGTGTCCAAATTTCAGCCTAAATAAGTTCCTACAACCCGAGTTATGCTCTAATTACTGTACACTATTCAGGTTCCAGTCACAAAACTCATGTTCTGACTTCCAAGCCCAATTAGGTCCACTAGATGTCTGAATGAGAGTCTGTCCACCACCACAAAAATGGAGTCTCTTCCTTTTTTTTGAGCAGGACAAACCCATCCTTTTTGCATCAAATCCTCCACTTGTTTCTGAATTTCCTTAGTTTCCTTAGGATTTGTCCTATAGGCGGGCCTATTGGGCAAAGAGGCTCTCGGGATGAAGTCCATTTGATGTTCAATCCCCGTCAAGGGTGGTAGTCCGGTGGGGACACTCTTTGGAAAGACTTCTTCAAAGTCCTGCAAAAGAGAATCAACTTCACTAGGTAGAGGGTTAGAGTTACCATTTAAGTACAAGTCATTGTATACGTAAATGTACATCTCTTGCTTTGCAAAGCAAGCCCTCTTAATCTCACTCTCCCTAACAATTAAACATTTATTTATTTTTTTCTCATTTACAACTTCTTGGTCCCTATTCTTTGCTTCCCCCTTTGATTTTACTTTTACGTCTTTCTTCTCTTGCTCCCTTCTTAGCTTCAAGGTCACTTGGTCTTCACAAACCTGTTTAGGAGTAAGGGGTACAAGGGTTACCTTTAAGGTATTATGAACAAAGGAGTACTTGTTAGTGAAACCATCATGAATAGCATGCTTATCAAATTGCCAAGGCCTTCCAAGCAAAATATGGTCGGCCTCTATGGGAACAACATCACACAAAATATCATTATTATACTTACCAATTGACAAACTTACTAACACTTGTTGATTCACTATCAACTCACCATTCTCACTTAGCCATTGAAGCTTGTATAGTCGGGGGTGAGGAGTAGTTTTAAGGTCAAGTTTTCTTACCAAGCGAGTGCTTGCCACATTGGTGCAACTTCCCCCATCAATGATTAATGAGCACACTTTGCCTTGGATGACACATCTTATGTGGAAGATGTTTTCCCTTTGGTCTTGGTCCTTTTCCATAACTTGGCTACCCAAGAGTCTCCTTATCATTAGCAAGTCGTCATCATGAGCATAGGTCTCACATTCTTCTTCTCCTTCACTTGAGGGAGGGGAATTTGGACATGAATCACTAGAGAGGTGTCCTTCTCTTATCACCATTGCCCTTTTGTTTAGGCATTGAGAGGCTATGTGTCCACTCCCCAAGCATTTGAAGCACTTAATATTCCTATTTTTAGAAGAAGAAGAGGAAGAAGCATTAGTGGAAGGAAAAACATTAGAGTTTTTAGAAGTCATACCTCCCTTCGGTTGTGCAGAGGAGTCTTCCTTTGGTTCCTTGTCCTTCCAAGCGGGAGGTTTGAGGTTAGAAGAAGGCTTCTTCCATGCACCCTTTCTTTTGAGTTGTTCTTCCACCTTTATGGATTGGTGGACTAACTCATCAAGCTCTTCATAGTTGTGCAACTTCACAATGTCTCCTATCTTATGGTTTAAATCATGAAGGAAACGTGACATGGTAGCCTTCCTATCTTCAATGACATTGGCCCTTATCATGGCCACCTCCATCTCCTTGTAGTACTCATCCATACTCTTACTTCCTTGGGTAAGTCTTTGGAGTTTATTGTGTAATTCCCTATGGTACCATGAAGGGACAAACCTCCTCCTCATCAAACTTTTCATCTTTTCCCAAGTATTTACGATGTATTCCCTATTCCTTTCCCTCTCTTTTTATACTTGGTTCCATCAAATTAGGGCATAGTCAAAAAATTCTAAGGCAGCCACCTTTACCTTCCTTTCTTCATTGTAATGGTGATAGGAAAAGATTTATTCTACCTTGGTTTCCCATTCTAAGTAAGCTTCGGGGTCATTCTTTCCTTGGAAAGAAGGTACTTGGGTCTTTACTCCTCCTAGGTCTCTTCCTCTTTCATCACTCCTATGCCTCCTATTTCTCCTTTCATAAATCCTTCCACTCCTCTCATGCCTCCTTTTCCTATCATGGTTCCTCCTAGTCCTCATTTCCCTACCCGAATCATAGGTATCTTCATCTTCATGCGAGACTTCATGTTGAGAGTCTCTCTTCCTTTCATTATCGAGCCTTGTGTTTATCTCCAACCTAAACTTCTCTAGTTCTTTAGCTAAGGCTTGCATAAGATTTGCAGTCCTAGGGGATGAAGGTGTACTTCCTTCACTCATCTTTACACAAGTAATAAGAATAATTCAAGATTGAAAGGCCCTTACCACTCTTCTCACGTGTATACACTCTTAGATTGATTCCACTCGTGTTTCACACAATTAGGCTTTTGTTTAATGAAAACGCTCTTACCTTTTACCACTCAAGTTCTCTTTGCAAGTTCTTAAATGAACCCTCTCGCGTTTCAATTATCAAAAGCTCTTACAAAAGTAGCGGTCCTCACAAGAGTAAGCACTCAGAAGTTGAAGAAAGGATGAAACTCTAGACAAAACTCAAAGGAATTTAAAAGACAAGCAAAAAAAGCTAATTAAAAAAAAGGTAAAACTCAAAAGAAATAAGAAGAAAAAGAAATGCGTAAGGTATGTAGAATAACACCGCTTAATGAAATTCACAAGGCATTCAAACTTAATCTTATTTAAGTACAAGGGCACTCTCTTTTTTTTTAATAGACTTTTTTTTTCCTTTTTTTATATTATTTTTCACGCCCTTGTTTTGTTTTTGCACTTAAAAAAATTGGTTCTTATAATTTTAATTCCAAATGTTATTATGCCCAATTGTGTATTTAGGAGTTTCCTTTCAAATTATGGTGCTATAAAACATGTAACAGCAATGGATATAGAGTTGATAAGATCAAAACTGTAAATATTGCGCATAAATTAAAGAACAGAAACTAAAGGCAGAAAATAAAAGGACTGGAATTTAAATGGCAAAAAGTAAAGAACGGAAAGTAAAGAATATTGACAATTCTTAGGAATAGCAGAGATCAATGATGATCAAGGTTCTGTACAATTATGACATTCAAGTAATGATGCTTGATGTTTGGAAAGTAATATGAACAAGTACAAAAAATACAAGAACTCTATCAACTCTAGGATCTGGGCTCTAGATACCACATGATATGATCCAAGTTGGATGCATATTGTTTTTACGGATCGTTCTTGAGTTGATTTCATGTTTTAAAGAATTAAATAATGAAGGGTGAATAGTAATGTGAACAATGTCATGAATAGTGCCATGAACAGTGTCATGAATAGTAAAAAAATAGAAAAGATGAAAAAAGACAAGGAATGGAAGGAAGAAGGCGCCACACTCTTGGAGAGTGATAAGTCAAGCGAAGATTCGCCACAAAAATAAGGAAACCTTTGATAAGAACCAAGATGGTTCTTCTAAGAACCCTAAGAGAACTAAGCTCTGAGTGCAATAATATTCTCAAATTCAAAAGTGTCAAATGCAGTAAACATAAGCCTATTTATAGTCATTAGGTATGCGGCTAGGTCTAGCTAAAGAAGACAGTAAGCTAGCGCATTTTTAATCCTAACCTTAGTGCAAATGTGGCCCAGGCCCAATTAGAAGGCAACACCTATCCTTAGTTCTGCTATGCGCAAGTTAAGCTCAAACAATAGGTCCTTATTACAAAATTATCCCAAAAAAGAAAATAAGAACCAAAACTGAGAAAATTAAAAGGTTCAAATACATAATTAAATAAAATTGACTAAGAAGAAATCATGCCCCTACATTGGGCTCTTCATCAACTTAGATCATTTAGACCATCTTGAGTGCTCCTTCTTCTGAAATGGGCTTGAGTGAGAGAAAGTGATTGACTTCTTTGTCCAAATCCTCCTTAGCCTTCTTAGCTCTTGACCTTGTCATTGGGCCTCCAAGTCCTCGCAGTACATCTTTGGGTATTGGACCCGTTGGGTTGTCACTTGAGCTTCCTTGGTCTCCATCAATTAATCTCTACAACAGAGAAAGTGGGGTTCTCAATTGTCACAACCACTGGAATTCCCTTCTGAGTATCCATCATCCACCTATTGGAAAAATCAAAGCTTGGAGCCATTTCCTCTTCCTCATGGTAGGTTGGACATTGATTCACACTTCACACAGAGCAATACAAGTACATATATATACACAAAGAGCAAGGACTCAAGATACCAACTTCAACAATCTTTTGCAGTACCCATTATGATAAAGAGTAAAGACTCAGATCTGAAAAACCATGAAAATGAGACATACCATTTTGAGAAAAACATTTAAAAGTTCCTACTTGCTCCTATTGAAACCAGAAGAACCCAGTTGAAGGTTTGGCAGCATTTAACAAAATGCAAGCACATAAAAGGTGAGAATGTGAATTGAGTGAGGCTTTTCTTTTGTAGTGCGAAGGAACTCTAAAAAAAGGGCACCTAACATGAGAAAGCCACATTATGAGGGCAGGTATTTGCAGCTGTAAGATGCTAACACCAAGTCCAAGTGGGTTTCCACCAGTAAACTAAACCACATTGACCTTTCTTCCCTTCGTCCCATTTGACTGCCAAGCAAAATTTACAATATGCTTTTTTGTATAGAATCTGCCAAAGTAATCAAAATCAACAAGAGTTAACTAGGAGAAAAACACCTGAAGGAAGAAACAGTGGAGTAAAGGTTGACTAGAAGAGAATTAAACAATCCTTTTCTTTTAAGATAGTTCAAATACAAATACAGACCATTGGTCTACCCACTTGATGGAAGGAATTGATGATTCTCAGTAATATTGACGAGCTTAGCTACCAGTGGCACGATCCTTATTTAAAACGTTGATTTTACTAATATATAATATAATATATAGGTTGTGTTTGGAATGAATAAAAAAGAGAAATAATTTGATTTGATTTGAATTGATTTGAATTGATTTGATTTAAAAATCAAATTTTGTGTTTGGAACTTTAAAAAAAAAAGGATTTGAATTGATTTAAAAATCAAATTTTGTGTTTGGAATTCATTAAAATGAGAATTGATTTGATTTGATTTTATTATTTTACATTTTAACCTTTATGAAAAGTTGTTAGAGGTAGTTACTAAGGGTAAAATAGTCTATTTATTTCAAATCAAATCAAATCCTAATAAATTCTATCAAAATTGATAGAATTTCTAAAACAAAAGAAATGAAATCCATGAGATTTTAGAAATCAAATCATTTCTCATTTTTAAACATTTCAAACACAAAATTTAATTAAATTTGATTTACAAATCAAATTATTTCCTATTTTTTTACATTCCAAACACACTCATAGAGTTTAAGGCACAGAACGTAAAAAGAAAGGCAATAAACGCTATTTGAATTTAATTTTATATAAAATGGTTCATTAATTATAATTTACTAAGTACTAACAATATATAAATTATTATCTTTACCATTTCTTATATAAAATTATAGTTATTTTTGTGATTGAATATACACATATATATATAGGGGGGATCGGTTTACACCAGTGTAAGTCTTTTTTGACTTACACTCATTTTCAACCATGAGATCCACTTTCATCTAATGGTTGAGATTATTTCATTAAAAGTAATCATTAGATGAAAGTGGATCTAACAGTTAAAAATAAGTGTAAGTCAAAAAAGACTTACACTAGTGTAAATTGATCATCTCTCATATATATATATATAAACAAATAAGTTATTTGTGAATTTTTAATTTCAAACGATAAAGTTTAAATTTGAATTATTTATATAATTGAATCAAAATTTAATTTTTATTTTATTTGTTTTGTTAAGTTATTTGTGAGTTTTTATTTCAAACTTATAAAATTTGAATTTGAATCATTTATATAATTAAGTCAAAATTTAAATTTTATTTTATTTATTTAGTTAAGTAAACGAGTTTAATTAACTATTTTTTAAATCAAGATTAAATAGTTCACAAATAGTTCAAATTATTTTTACTCCCAACTCATGATACTATGTTAGGAAAATTGTTGTGTCAAAGAAAAAAGAAAGAAGTGAAAGATCTTAATTGTATTATTGTTATGATTAAATGCAAGACATGTGCTATATATATATATATGATCTTATTCTGGTGAGATGAGTGTTTATTGTAAGAGATGAGAGGAGTAAATGTTGACCATTGGATCTTACATGAATGGTCAAAATCATAATAAAAATACATGTGACTTTTTTAAGTGGTCACATGACGTTTTAGTAACTTTTAATCTTGACCATCCATGTATGGTTGTATGGTCAAGATTTACTCTTCTCACCCTCTCATAATAAAAACTCCTCTCATAGATATGTCCCTATATATATATATATATATATATATATATATATATATATATATATATATATATATATATATATATATATACGCGTCTTAACACTTATCTTAACTACTGAACTTTTGTTACACCAGTAATGATTATAACAACTACTTAAATTTAAGACAAAAATACTATTTTGAACCTTTACTAATTTTTTTTGTTCTCCATATAGTCTCTCACAAATTAAAGTTCGTAATTTAATCCTTCATTAATTAATATTAATTTTGATTTAATCCTTTAATTATATGAATGTTTATTTGTCATTTTTTAAATCCTACGTGGAATCTATTCAAAAAAATTATACATGTCATCATTCAAATCTCTTAGTATAACCAATTTCAGTTGTCGATAAATTAGCGCCTCTCTTGGTGTGAAAGCTTGAAATTTGCTGTAGATCGGCAAACCTATACCTTAATTTGAACCTGAAATGCTCCACCACAAATCCTCGATGCCTTGGTGAAAATATACTAATACCAAAATCGTTGGGGGTGAATTCGAAGAAACATCGATGCTCCTATTAGTAGCTTGTGCAGACACGATTGAAGGAAGGAAGCTTATGCAGACACAATTATGAGAAGCTCAATAAAATTTCTTTATCTTTATTTTCCCCGTTAACCATTGTTGCCATCGTCTCTCTACCATAACCAGAAATAAGAAACCAATGACTTCATTCTACCGTGGTCCTCCACAATATCCATAACTCATTAACTCCACATTAATCTATTTTTTATGATTATATTTTAATTTTAGTTGAATGCTTAAATTTTTATACACCTGAAATCCTCAAGTTGTTCCTAATTTATTCAAACAGAATACAATTAAAAAGACTGATAATTCAAATAGCTGCTATCGTTATTCATTGTCAAGTCCTACTTGGTTCTTCGCCTGAGCTCGAACAAGCTTCCAAGTGACATTCAAATGTGAAATCTTGGTGAGCGTCGTACATAACCAGCTTGGTGGGGAGGGGGCGGGGGGTTTTGGGTATTAAAAAAAAAAAAAGATTTTGGTAGCTGACCAAACGTGTTTAATATAATTTAGTGAGTAAGTAGATTTTTTTTTCTTTTTGTATAGATGACACGTAGAATTATAAAAGTGACAAATAAGTATTAATATTGATATTATTGAAGAACTAAATTAAGATGAATCTTAATTAGTGAGGAATTAAATTATAATCATTAATATATAAATGACTAAATTGAGAATAAAATAATTAGTGAAGGACCAAAATAATGTTTTTTCGTCCTAAATTTAATAACCAATCATCTAAAATAACTCTTAACTAATTGAACTGTAAGTGCCAGGTCGGCTTTGTTGCGTAAGCTATGTACTCTAACACACTTAAATGAAAATGTTTTCTATCTAATTTTTATACGTATATTATATTTACATCATATGTTAATGTGATAAAGATGTTAAATTATCATGTATGCGACTGTAGCATTCTCGCGGGATACATAATGAGTTTGTGAGTGAATTGAAAAAAATTAAATGTATAAAAGTTAGACGAATAACGGGATTGAATTGTTAATACAATTTGTATAGTTTCATTAAAAATGGGAAATATTTAGGGGCAATTGTAATATTCTTAATAACATGTTAGACTTTTATATGTATACAAATGTAGCATATGATTTGTTTAACATGTCTGTTTATTTTTGTAACAAACTAAGTTAGATTAGGTACTTTGTAACAATCCAAAAGGTAAAAAAGTAGCTTAAAATGACTCAGATAATGATTTTATTGGCTAAGTTAAGGGAAATAAATATGTATAATTTATTTCTAGATTACAAATGTATGAAAAAAGATAAGATGTAGTTAAAGTTTCAAGTTGAGTTAGTTTGATATGTTTAGGCATATTAATTGTACATTTAATGTCAGATTGACTACTAGCAGATATGAACAAATGAGATAATGGTGAAATAACAATTTATATAAATCTTATGATTTATTTTAAAGTTGTTGGAAGCTGAAAAACTTGATTTAACTAAATCTAAGTGTTTTAAGTAGATCAAGAAGTATCAATATATACTTAAGTGAAGTGAGTCATGATTTAGTAGCCCCCTTTATTTGACTTTTCTCCTTGATATTTTCACTCATTCTCTCATCACTCTCATGACTCCAAGTGTAGAAGGAAAGGAGAGAAGAGAAAATAGAGAAATAAGAGAAGAAGAAGAGAGGAAAAGGAAGGCAAAAGGGAAGGCCAAAACTTGGGCATCCATAGCTTACCATCATCATCAAGGCTTTGAGGTAGGGGTGGTTGTATTTATGAGTTTCTTTTCTCCATAAATTCATCTCTTTTTCATGTTTTGGTTCATGGATGAAGAGTGAGTTTTGAGAAGATTATTTTGTTTTCTTGCTTTGTTATTGCCTCTATGGTAAAGTTGGTCTGTTTTAAGCTTAACCTATGCATGGTAATGGTTTGGAAACTTAGGGGAATCCATTTTGATGCTTAGGGTTAAAGTTGAGAAATGGAGAGCAAGCTCTTCGTTTTCTAGGTCATGAATCTATACTAGGTGAGTTGAAAGTGAGCATGAAGATTTAGCATGCTTAAGGACCACTTTTAGGGTTGAAAATCATTTAGAACCTAAGACTAGGGGTTTGGAGCTAGTTTGAAATCCAATGGAATAGTAACTAAAGTTTCAGATGCTTGGCACTTAAGCACCTAGTTTTTGACCGATTAAGCGCCCAAGGCTAGAGAGCTCGTGGTTAGGTTATGGAAGCCACTGATTAAGCGCCCATAAAGTGAGCGATTAAGCACACTAGTCTAGAGATCACGAGTACTGACCGAATAAGCGGTCAGATTTTGAGCGATTAAGCGCTCAATGTCAAATGAAACGGGGCAGAGGTTTCTGTTATCTAGCGCTTAAGCGGTAAGAAAGTGATCGATTAAGCGCCTAAATATAGTAACTTCCAAACTATTTAGTTTGAAGTAATGGAGTTCCCTACTTCACGGGACCCTTAATTTGTGCTTTTTAGCATATGTTAAAATACTACTAATGGGAATTCAAGTAAGGAATGACCATGTAATAATGAAAGGAAATGTTTTAACCTTTGAGCATTCAAGAGAAATGGTTTGCCTTAAGTAGTTATCTAACACTTTAGGCCACTTAAGAGTTAATGAGTGGTGATGTAGTGTTTAGATTCATGTATGAAGGATGGTCTGGTAGTATTAATCTTTGCGAGTATCCTTTGATAATGTGTACAGACATTTAGGCCAAGGGAGATAATAGGGAAGTCCATAAAGGTTCTTTTGAGCTTGAATTCAGGCTGGGCTTCTCGATAGTGCCAGGGTGTACAATCATTAAGGCCAAGGGAGATAAGAGGGAAGTCCATAAAGGTTCTTTTAAGCCTGGATTCAACCCGAGCTTCTCGATAGTGCTAGGGTACGTGTAATGTGACGATGAGCTTTCTCTCTATTTACCACAAGATAATACATTAAACCAGCATTCCTAGTTAAACATCTTGGTTCGTAAGGGAGCTAAGTATGTTTGTTATGAATGTATGTTAACTCAGTATCTTTAATTGTTAAAGGATAACCTTGTATGTAGTTAAACATATCTTATTATAACATGTATTAAGATTATGTCTATTATGATATGTATATTTGGTTTTAGTTTTCTCATATTGAAAAATATTGTTTCTCACCCCGCTGTGTTGCCATGTAATTCCAGGTAAAGGTTCTTCAAAGAAAGAATAAAAATACAGCTAAAGGATTAGATTAGTTCTATCTTTACTTTTTATGTTACAATCTTTGTATATGTTTATACTTGTTTTGTAATGTAAATAGTTATTTAATACTTTAGGACCTATGGAAGGCTAATGTTGTATATATGCATTTTCTTGAGTTAATGTTTTCCGCTTTTCATAAGGGTCTCTATAATGAATCCAATGTACATTATGGATATATTATCAGGTTATTATGTATATAGTGACATCGTAATGCTGTCTATCATTATAAATGCTACGTTTATGAGATGTCAGTACTAGGATGTTACAATAGTTGCCTCGAATATATGCCCTTTTGATCTTCTGCCATTGAGTATAAGAAAAAAAATGATAAAGCTCTTCATAGCTAAACAACAATAAATTATGTGTTTGCTATCACTAATTTTTTAACTTAGTTGATGTTGATCTAAGTTTTAAAGATTTAAATATAAGGCATGTTAAAAGTTATTAAAAATTTAAGCGTGAGTGTTGAAGTTTCATATTGATAAAAAAAAATAGGTTAAGTGAAGAGTATATAAATAAGAAGATTCATATATTTATTACCTTAAGGTTTTGGGTCAAGATGTGGCATCAGACCCACTATTGTGATTTCTCGCTTAACCCAGATGGAGATCTTTCCTTCTTTTGAGCTCCCCCTCTGACCCAACAAGTGGTATCAAAGTTGATGGTTCATTTAGGCTGAGTATTTGGAGACAATGGTTGGTGCTTGGGTTTAGTCCTAACCTATGTTGTGGAGCACACTGACAAGACTTGGGTCTTGGTTGATAATCCTGTGAATACTTGGATTCGCTTTGGCATGAGGGGGAGCATAATAATGTTGGGTGTAACACCCCAACTTTTGGAAAAATGTCCCAAATGTTTTGTTTGCTATTTTTCAAACTTTTGGGTGAAAGACCGTTGTGTCCTTGTTTTGCTGTTTCTTGTTTTTCTGTATGAAATACAAATATATATTACAGTCTATGATTTTTTTTGGTCGTTTTGCATATTTTGCTTCGAGATCGTAAAATAAAAATTGTCAAACTGCTGTTTTAAATTTTTTTGTGTGATATACTGATATATTTTACTGTCTATAATTTTATTT
The DNA here is from genome assembly GCA_029884605.1 of Ormosia emarginata. NCBI lineage: Eukaryota > Viridiplantae > Streptophyta > Magnoliopsida > Fabales > Fabaceae > Ormosia > Ormosia emarginata. The sequence continues at coordinate 24,744,248 of JAQQTP010000074.1, read as the reverse complement.
GAGTGTTTTGAATGATTTGCTTCGTGATGGGAAAAAATAAAAAAATGACCATTACGTCCCGAATGTACTGTTTTTAAATTTTCTATATGATACAGAGTTTAATATTACTGTCTATGATTTTTTTTGGACTTTTTGTGTGATTTACTCCGGGACAGGAAAATAATATTTTTCGGGCCGGGAAAATCTTATTTTTAATTATTCAGAGCTGGGGGATCTTACTAAACACAATTCTAAATGAGACGGTAAATAATCTTTTAATTTTTAGGATTTTACTGTAAAATAAAATAATTTTATATTATTATAATATTATTTTATTAGTTAGTATAGTTAAATGACAGTGGACCCAAAAATGTCCTGCGGGACTCACATTTAACAAAGCAGTAAATGTTTTGAGCTAGAACAAATAGCTAATGACAAGGCTAGTGACTAGGTTAGTGACTAAGCTTAATGACTAGGCTTAATTAGTGACTAAGCATGATGACTAGGTTAATTGACAAGGCTAGGATGAACCAATGAGAGCTAAGCTTGGAGAACAAGGCTTAATCCTCACCATTGATCAATTCTAAGGCTTGGATGGAGCCAACACAAATGGACACCTCTTGCCCATTGAAGTCTACGGCCATTCACTCCATTGAAGGCCATAATCACTTGATTTTCATGCATTTTCTCTCTTCTCTCTCTTCCAAAAATACAAACCTCCATAGTTGTTCTTTTGGTGAAGCATTCGGCCAAGTACCCATACACACCATCCATCTACCTAAAATTTTATCCAACCCACTTTTCTAAACCTAAACACAATTCTAAGAACATCTCTAGTTGAGAGTTCTTGCAAAATCATTCATTTGAGGCTTGAAAACCTACTTGGAAGATTTTACCTAGAAGGTGAAATTTCTTGTTTTCCATTTCTAAACTCTTTTTCAAAGTTCTAAGCCATGATTTATCCATGGTTTAAGCTCTCTTTAATGTTAGTAACTTGTAGAAAATTGTTTAAGCTTGATAGGTGTTTTGAAGGAGAAAATCGAAACCCTAGGAAAGGAGTGAAAGCATATTTGTCTTCATTTAAGGTAAGAGGAAGACTAAATCTTATCATCCTTGGGTGGTGGTAAGAAGATGGAATTTGTTTGTGGTTGTAGAATCCATAAGGATTCATTTGTGTGTTTGTTATAAGTTTTCCTATTTGTTATTTGTATTAATTTGCATGTCTTCAAGCTTTGATAATATTGTATGTGTTAGAAATGCATGATAATTTATAGGATGTGAATAATATGTCAAGGATTGCATGAGTGTTCCAAAGAACACATCAAGAAGGCTCACGGCCATTGACCAAGAAATGGGAACCAAAATGTTCTCAACAATTTTTTAAAAGTGTGATTTAATTAACCTAGGAAAATTAATAGGTTACAAATGAATTTAAAGTAAGAAAAATGAATTTATGGATCAAAGGAGGAAATTGAAGCATTTCGGCCAACATGCCTAAGCCATGTAATTATGATTTCAAAAGTTGTTTTCCAAATCATTTTCAATTAAAGAGAAGTAAACAATACTAAAAGGAATTTTTATAACAATGATTTTGAGGAAATAAAAGGATTTAGATTAAGTTTAAGTGGTTAAAATTAAGAATTTAATAGTTGAAAATAAAAACAATAACTCCTATAAAATTTCTAACGTAGAGCTCATTTCACATTTTGAAGCACGTTAGTAATTTTCAAGGAAGTAATTATATGGTTAAATAAATAAAAAGAAAATTTTTACGTAAAAATTAGAAAACCATTATTATGAATTTTCTAAACAAAATACTATTAATTTTTATTAAAAATAGACAAATAAGATAGGAAAGATGTCCAAAAGACAGTATACGGTATGAAAAATATTCTACGTAGTTTTAAACGTATTAAATATTATTTCTATTTATTTAAACAGTAATTTCTAAGGAATTCAGATAAGAAAATAATTTTAAAATCTTACGCGATTGAGAAAACGTATTAAAATTCTTACGCGATTTTAAAAACAGAAAAATGTATTTACGCGATTTAAAAACATTTGTAAAAACGACGGAATTGTGAAAACGCGATAAAATTTCTACACAATTGACGAAAATAGTGACGTTTACTATCGGGCCAAAGTGGTGGACCCGGACAGGTTGTGAAACAGTATTTGTCTGGTGGGACTTGCTGTATATATATATGAGTTTTTGCCAATGAGGGCATTTGCATAAATACGCATATTTATACCATTGAGGGTATTTTGGTAATTTTGGAAACTATTTTAAGATCATATATTGAGTTTGTGCCAATTTAGTTGATAATTGGTGGATTGATTGACGAGGTGAATCACATCGTATTATCGGTGCGATAAGTGTAGTGTAGTTTAATTTTGAATGGACTTGGAGACTTTAGTGTGCGGTATTCCATATGTGGACAGTTGGTAGCTCCGCTGGGCCGTGGTACCCGGCCACACACTAACAGACTCGACACGCACTATATTTAATCGAGATCTTGTAAAGTCTGAATTAGTACAATGCCTGTAGTATACAACGTGTTACCATATGCTACACCACGACGTGTTACAGTGGGCTATAGACGCAACGTGAGACCGCGGAATAGTTTGGTTGGGCAGCCTGGTGGTACTAATAAGATTTTACGGGTCATTCTCTCTGATGTCTGTATGTGTTTAGCTCCATGGAGTAGGATCGTGTCATATTGCATATTTATATATATATATGGTGCATTATTATATCCTTATCGATGATTTTATATTTATATTATGTATGGATATATATTGTATCTATGTTGATATTAATTCTTATACTGTGTTTGTGTTATGCTGTATTATGTTTATGTCGTTATAGCATTCTATATTGTATGAATTGTATAACTGTTGTATTGTCGTTTTCTTATTTACCATGTATGTGTTGATACAGATTTGTCTTACCTCTTTATTGTATGTGTTTTCTGTATATATTAAATTTTGTGGTAAAGAGTTTGAGGAAGAGGAACAGCCTCTTGAGTGTGTGTATCCTGAAGAAGAGGAGGAGCAGCAAGCCGAAGATCAGTACGAAGATCAAGAACCATCCGATCATCCATATCCATTGGATTGATTACTTGAGTATGGCGGTACCAGGATTTCTGGGTTTTGTACAGTTTGAGTTTCATGGGGGATCGACAGCCTGGCGACTGCATGAAGACAGAGACTCGGTGACTTACGTGGGACGGTTGACTGTGTCCCTACGTAATGAGTTTGATGGAGAACCATTCATGATGACTACGGTGTTTTTGCATTTGGAGTTACCGTTATCTCTTAGGTGTTATTGGGGTGGTATGTTCACTGCGCCTAGTGAGATTAGCAGCGTGTTGACTGCGCGGTCTCATTTCCGCCGAGAGTCGAGGCATCCTAGATATTTATCTCCTGATGATCTTCCTGAGAGTGATCCTTCAGAGGGTTAAATATTTATGATGTGTACTTGGGCGCGTCTGGGTTTGTATATATAGACTGTTATTGCTTTTGTTTACTGTTTCAGTTTAAATATTTTAGTTGTAAATTATTTGTATAACTTATGACTAAAACCCTATGTATATTATGTGTGATGTTAGTTTTGTTAATTTTGTGTTTTCGCGTTATTTTATTTAATAATATTCTATTTAACAGGAAGAATTTTACAATCCGTATTATTATGTAACAAATGTTTTACAACTTGGGTAGATTTTATTTATTTTTCTTTTATTTTCTTTTTAAATGTGACATCCCCACAAGGGTGTTACATTGGGACTCACACTTGAGGGGAAAATGTTAGAAATTCAAGTGAGTGTTGAAGTTCTACATTGGTAAACAATGAGTTAAGTGAAGAATATATAAGTGGGAAGACCCATATACTCGTTGTCTTAAGATTTCAGGTCAAGATGTGGCGTTAACTCCACTATTATGCTTTCTCATTTAGCCTATTGATGGGGATCTTTCCTACTTTTGGGCTCCCCCTATGGCCCAACAAAAGTTCGGATTTTAACTTAGACACCCATCCTCTCTTCTTTTAGTTCCTTACAAAGCTTACAAGTAGAGTTAGTAAAATGGATCGGGCTGGGGCTATTTTCAAGCAAGGTCAAGTTGAGTAAAGTATGTTTTTGGCTAACATTTTGCCAACTCATCCGAACCCGTTGCAGGCTACAAGTTAGGCTGGTTGGCTCACCAACCCGATAATTCTTTTATTTTTTTAAAAAAAATAATGAATTTAATCTTTAAAAGATTAAATTAGTGAAAATTATGAAATTTGGGTTACTTAGTTTTGGGTCAATCATAAATAAATTAAATAACTAGTCCAATTTTCAGTTGAATTTTAATTTTTTAAGCAAAAGTAGTGGTAGTTTTTTTTAGGTGTATATTATTTTATTAAAAAATAATTTAAATTCGAGCCAACATGCTGACTCGGCCCAAAGTAGGCTAATTCGATTTTAAGTCAGGCTAAATCAAGTTAGGCCACATCAGAAAAAATTAAGTTCAAATTTAAATTTTTCTAACCTAACTCGTGCTTTTTGTTGAGCTATGTCGACTCATTTTAACAACTTTACTTACAGCTCGTGTGTAATAACAAAAATAATATTTGACAAGTAAAAAGTAGAAATAAATTCACTTTTTTCTCAACAACTAAAATAATAATTCAAAAAGTTGGAATATGTCTAGATATATTTCTTATCTTAAGGTAAGGGCAAAATCTGAGGATGATGTATGTTGTGGAATCCTCCTCCTTCACTAAAAGGAAAAAAATATATATTTCATGATATTCAAGAAAAATAATAAAAGAAAAAAACTGTTTATTCTTTTCATCTATTACCCATATAGTTATAGCCTTGGAATTAGAGCCTATTGAGAGAACCACACAAGCAAAGCCCTTCAATTATAAACAAAATTAAAGTGGCATATGTATCATTCTTTCTCAAGTTAGTTTTACAGTTTTTTTTAATTAATATTGTTGATTTTTATTTAATTTTCTATTTATTACACCTCAAACATCATTTATGAAATATCTTTGATTCGAACTAATTTCTCAATATATATATATATTCTAAACAAATTTTAGAGGATCACATGAATGGGATTGATGATGGTGGATTTAGCATGTGGATCATTCTTTGTCAAGTTAGTTTTACAATTTTTTTTATTAATATTGCTGATTTTTTTTTAATTTTTTGTTTATTACACCTCAAACATTATTTATGAAATATCTTTGATTCAAATTGATTTCTCAATATATATATATATATATATATATATATATATATATATATATATATATATATACAACTAAAGAAGGTTAAAGAAGGTGAGGCTTGGGAGAAGACCCTAAAGGACCAAATTTCCTCCACTAACACCAACCTAACTGCCCTCTGAATTGAAAACGAAATCCTCTGGTAGTCCAAGGCAAAGCTGAAAAATGATGTGTTGTATCTTAAAGATGAGTGGGCGACCTCCGTGGATGACTCTTTTCCTAACGCGCTTGCCCAACTTTGCTTGTTGAACCTGAAACTTGCCACCAATTGAATTTAGATCAGGGAAGGTGGTCAAAGATGGTTACATTATGGACACTATCTCTAAGGCTACCCTTGTGAACCAAGTTCCCATGGTTGATGTCGGCGAGGTGGAAGGCTCATGCAAAATAACTAAGTATTGGAAATGTATTCATCAATTTTTATTCATGTCAGAATACATCATTTACATGATAAATGCATAATAAAATTGCAAAGATAAAGGTAATTAACTATAATACTTTCTAAGTTTATCACCATTCCACAAATTCTTGATACTTTTGCCTGTGAGGTCTCCAGGGTATAGGCTCTAGTGTTTGTCTTGGAAGTGATCTGGTATTGTCCCTCCCAATTTGGAGCTAGCTTCATTTCTATTGCATTTTTGCCTCTGATATCTGCCCTGTGCAAAACAAGGTCACCGGGTACAAACCTCTGTGATATCACTTTGGATTTGTACCAAGCTATGGTCCTCTGTTTGATAGCAACTTCACGAACATGGGCAATGCATCGATGTTCCTCTAACAAATCCAAGTTATGACGGATAAGGTCCAGGTTGACTTCTTCAGAGAAATTCTGCCTCCTCTAGTTCAGTTCTCCTATCTCGAACGAGATCATGGCCTCGCAACCATGAGATAGTTTGAAGGGAGTTTCCCTTGTTGAGGAGTGGGGCGTGGTCTGATATACCCATAAAACGTGTGGTCAAGCTACTACCCAATTTCCTTTTGCTTCATTAAGTCTCTTCTTGATCTCGCGAAGTATAACCCAATTTGCTGCCTCAGCTTGTCCATTAGTCTTGGGATCTTCTACTAAGGTAAAATGCTACTTGATCTTAAGCCCAATGAGGAGATCTCTGAACTTCTGGTCAGTAAACTGGGTTCTGTTGTCCATAACAATGGACTCCGAAATACGAAATCTACTGATAATGTTCTTATAAGTGAACTTTTGTATTCGCGCCGATGTGATGGTGGACAATGGCTATGCCTCTATCCACTTAATAAAGTTGTCTATAGCTACCACTAAGTATTTAACCTATCTTGGGGCCTGGGGGAATGGACCTAGGATATCCATCACCCACTGTTAGAAAAGCCAAGGTACAAACATTGTAGACAACTCTACTGGTGGGGTTGAGTAAATGTCCGAGAACTATTGACACTTGTCATACTTTTGGATGTGTTACTTACTGTTAGCTTCCATGCTAAGCCAATAGTACCTAATCCTTAACGCTTTTAGTGCTAATGACTTTCCTCCAAGGTGGTGGCCACAATTTTTTTTAGGGATTTCAAATAAGACATACTCTGCTTCTTTTGGGCCGAGACACTTGAGCAGGGGGGAAGAAAATCCACGATGACATAATTGATTATTTAGGAAGGTGTACTATGCTACTGTCCTTATTAGTTTATGGGTCTCATCATGGTCTTCAGGTAAAGTACCATCACATAGGTAGGCAACTATGGGTATGATCAAGGTTTCAATGTCTTCTAGTAGGAGGACTTCAGGATTGTGAACACCCAATTTTGTCCGGGTAATTAAGACTTTTTCATTTATAAAAAAAAGTAAAATAAAATTAAAAAAAATAAAAAAAAAGGAAAAAAAAGAAACATAAAAAAATAGTAAAATAAAAAATAAAAAAAAATAAAAAATGAAAAATGAAAAAAGAAATAAAATAATAATAAATAAATATGACCCAATTTTCTTGTATAAATACATGTCTCAATACCGACCTATCAACCCATTATCAAACCCATGACCCATATGCTACTAAACGCTTAAAGAAATGCTAATAGTCACCATTAGACCCATTTCTCATATGAAACCCTAGCCACCATCATTCTCCAAAACCTAATTCCTTCCTATAAAAATTCATAACCCACACAAAAAAAAAAAAAATCAGACAAATACACACGAGATTAGACACTTTCTCTACCTACGCTATTACAAAAAATACCCTAGCAAATTTTTGTTCTTTCTTTTCTCCACCAGATAGCAATTATATCTAACTTTCACCATCTTTAACCTCTCACCACCTTCCTAAAACCACCACACAGCCCTCATCACCACCATCTTCAACAACCACTAAACCATCTTCATCACCATCTTCAACCTTCATCCACCACCAAACACACCATCTTTAAAACACCAACCTCCATCCATCCTTCAACAATCCGTAATCACCCCATAACCACCACGTCCAAGCCACCTCTAACCCACCATAGCCACCACATCCAAGCCATCACCATCCCACATGAGCCACCATCTTCAAAACACTAACCTCTATCCACCCTTCAATAACTTGTAGCCACTCCATCACCACCAAAGCCAAGCCTTGCATCTCCACCATCATCTTCATAGCTTTCAACCACGTTCTCCACCACTCAAACCACCGTGTTCACCACCCACACAACCACTTCCTTTCACCACCACGCACCAAACAAAGCAACTATGGCCCATCAACGAACCAGCCACTGTGATCCACCACCAACACCAGATTTAAGCCCTTCCCACACTATAGCGCAGCTCTATCGCACCACTAGCCAGATCTGGAGCCAGCACACCTAAGACCACCGCGTCGTGTCAACCCCTACTACCTGAGGCCACTATTGCGTCTCTAACTTCCTTTGTCTCCCAACACCGGAGCCACAACCAGTAACTACGCGTCGTCCTCCTATACCATAGCCACGAACCACCTCTGTCCCAACCCGCAACCACCGTTCCTCAGCTATGAGTGGTCCTCTGTTGATCCTAAGTCCCCTGCGTTTTTTGTTTCTTCTTTCTTTTTGTTTTCATTCAATTTTTTTAAACAGAGGGGTTTAATATGATAAGGTACTCAAATAAATTGGTTAAGGAAAAATAAGTAAAAAGAAAAAAAGAAGAATTTTTGAAAAATTATAATCATGCCTTTTAAGAAGAAAAAAAATTAAAAATATATATAAAAAAAAAGATTTTGAGTTCTTTTGTTTAGTTCTTTTTTTATTTTAGCATGCTTCTCGCTTAAACATATTTACTTTTTTCAATGGCATAACTTAGTGTTAACTTTGAATTTTGGTTGTTAGTTTATTGTAGTGCATATTTCTTGTTTTTGTTTTTTTTTAAAAATAAATTTCAAAAACAAAAATTGTTAAATGAAGCTTTTCTTCTTCTTTTTTTACAAAAAGAATTTTTTTTTAATCAACGTAAAGATCAATGATAATGATTGAATAGCGGATGCTATCTTCAATGTCATTTGGATCACAAGGATTTATTGAGCAACTTAGTGCTAACTTGAACCCTGTGCAAGAATAAATTTGTTTTCAAACAAAATTCCTTTTAAAAAATTATTTTCAGAACGACATGACTGAGTTCATGATTGTACTCAGGGATATATAGGAGCGAGAATTCATTTCCGTCAAGTCAAAAATTAAATTTTCACAATTTGGTTTCTTTTTTTGTTTTTTTAAATAGTTACAATATTTTTAAGAGGAGTAAAATAAATATATTTAGTATTATCAAGTTTTGCACAACTGACTTAAGGTATCGTCTCAGAATAGATGTGTTAGGGGTGCTATGGGATTAAGTTTCCACCCTTCCCTATACATAACTGACTTCCGAATCCAATATGGTTTGAAAGACTATTTTCTAAGAAAATGTTTTCCAATTTTTCCTAATTCAAGTAAAATTGGTGGCGACTCTATTTTTTATTTTTTTATCATATTTTTGTTCATCGCTCCCGTTGCAGATTTCGGTCGCGACATATGGCGCCTCCACTGGGGATACTTGGAGAGTCAGGCTTGTGAGTGTTAGTTGTACAAATCATTAAGAGATAATTACTTTATAGGTCCCCAAACTTTTTAGGATAATTCAAATAGGTCCATAAACTAAAAAAAGTTTATAATTGGGTCCCTAATATTCTAAAAATTTGTAATTAGGTCATTAGATCCATTTACAAATTTGTAATTAGGTCCTTAGATCTAGTAACTGATGTATGGATCTAAGGACCCAATTACAAATTTTTAGAACATTAGGAACCCAATTACAATTTTTTTAGTTTAGGGACTTATTTGAATTATCTTAAAAAGTTTGGGGACCTACTGTAACATCCTGAAAAAATATGTTAGGCTTATAATTTGTTACAAAGGTAATATATTACTTGTTTAGCAAGCCTGTGAAGTTTTGTGATGAACAGAGTTAGTTTAGGCACTTTATTGTAACCCAAAGTGTAAAAAGTAACTTAAAATAACTCAGATAGTAACATAAATTGCTAAGTTGAGAGAAATAAACTTAGAAAGTTTGTTTCTAAATCACAAATAGGTGGAAGAAGATGTAGTTAAAGTTTCAAGATAATCAAAATTAGTTTGATATTTTTAAGCATACTTGTTGCATGTTTTAATATCGGATTAACTACCAACAGATACGGAAAAGTATAGAAATGGTAAAACAAGATTTTTCATGAATCTTAGGATTTATTTTAAACTTGTTGAAAGCTAGGAAACTTGATTTGGTGAAATCTAAGTATTCTTAGCAGATAGGGAGTTTTAGTACCTATCCTAAAGAAGTCATATTTGATTTCTCTTCTCTTCATTTCTCACGGATGAAGCAGAAAACATCGGAGAAAGAAGAGAGAAAGAAAAGGAAAAAAGGAAAGAAGAGAAAGAGGAGAAGGAAGAAAGGAAAAAAGGTAAAGACCAAGCTTGAAGATCATCATCCATACAAGAGGTAGGAGTGTTTGATTCCTTCATTTTTCTACTCCTTTCTTTACGTATGAAGCATGTTTGTTAAGGTTGAAAAATGGATTTTTATGATAAAAGGTTAATATACTTGTGTTTTGACCATGAAGTTGAGTGTTTAGAAAACTTGTATAAAGGTTTAAGGGTGTTTAGAGATTATGTTTTGGGGTTAGAAACCATGAAGAAAGTGTTTTGGAATAGTGGATTTGATTTAAAAATCAATGAAACTGTTGAAGTTTCTGCTAAATTTTACAGAAATTGATCTTGGGCATTCAGCGTCTGAGCACTGGTTTTTGGGCACTCAAGCGCCCGTGTCCAGAGGGAGGGTGTGTGCAGTGTGCACCCAGTGCTTGAGTGTTGGGATGTGAGCGCCTGAGCGCCAAGGAAGGAGCTCCTAAGTGCTAGTCATAGGGAAGGGCTGAGGAATGCCTCTGCCAAGCCAACGCTCGAGCGCTAAGTAGCTGGCGCTTAGGCACCCAGTCCAGAATTTCACAAGATCATTATCTTGTTGAAATGAAGTTCCTTATCAATTGGGACCTTTCATATATGCTTCCTAGAGTGCATTGAGACACTAGTAAGGGTATTTCTTAGAGAGAAAGACAACCTAGCATATAAGGGGGGTAAGCAAGCTTTGTGCATCCATTAACTACAGATTGCCATAAATAGGAATCTAGACCTTTAAGCAACATAATTCCATCAGATATCAGTTGTGGAGTGATAAAAAGGTGGAATACTAGATACAAGTATAGTGAACCTAGTTGGCAAGAGTTGAATGTCTTAGTGCTTAGTTGGCAAGAATTAATGGCCACAGTGCCTAGTTGGCAAAAGAGGAGTGTCATAGTGCATGAATGCTCTCATAGAGATGAGATAGAGCTAGTAATGTAAAGATAAAAGGTATACTAGGTTCATTGTCAAAAGTAAAGTGCTATAGTGCATGAATGCTCTTATAGAGTTGAGGTAGAGCTAGTAGTGTAAGGATAAACTTAGTATAGAGTTATATGGAGGTTATGTACGAGTTAGACATAGCAGCACATTAGCACTACATTCAACACACACTTTCTATTCCTACAGTTGAGGTAGTGGAAAAGTCCACTCAGTTTAAGGTAGGTTATAGGAGGTTATATATTTCCTCCCTACTTGGTAGGTTAAGGAGGTAACATGTTCAAATAACAGATTCCCTCCCTACCAAAAGGAATACTCAAGTTCATGTTGTAACACCCTAGATAATCATGATAGACTTATAAATGGTTATGGAGCTAGCCTAATACTAGTTTGTCATGCCTGCTTAATTTTCTGACCTTCTGAGCATATTTAGTCACTTTGTTGCAAAGTTATGTGTGAAATATAGCTTTTTTAGCCCCGGATTTAACTTAAACTGCTTAGTTAATAAGAATAAGTGTGGAGAACTTGTTTCTAGGTCACAAATGTGTAGAAGAAGTTATGGTTAAAGTTTGAGATTAATCAGAGTTAGTTTGACATTTTTAAGTATACTAGTTATGTGTTTTAATGCCGGATTGACCCCTAGCAGATATGGAAAATTATGGAAATGGTGAAAACAGATTTTTAATGAATCATAGGATTTATTTTAGGTCTGTTGGAGGTTAGAGAATTGGATTTGGTGAAATCTGAGTCTTCTTAGCTGATCAAGATTTTTGGTACAAGTTAGTACCCATCCTATAAGTGGCAAAGTGAGACTTTGCTACACAAATATCCCATGGTTATGAAAGCAGAAAACAAAAAGAGAAGAAAGAAAAGAGAAAAGAGAAAGAAAATCTTTGACCATAGCCAAAGTGGAGAGCTTGGAAGAAAGAAGAGGAATCAAGTGGAGAGCTTGGAAGAAGGAGGAGGAATCAAGTGGAGAGGTTAGAACTCCATAGCCAATCTTTGACCATCTTCAAGACCTTGAGGTAGAAGGACTTTGTTTTGACTCTTTGTTTCCATTTCTCTTCATCTTGTTCCGTGTGTTGGCATGATGGCAAAAAGGGGTTTGAAGGGTTATTTTGTGAATTCTTGGCTTATTTCTTGTTGTTGGTTTGTTGGATGCAAGAGGATGAATTATTCATCACTTGAACACCTTGGTTTCCATTGGAGATGAAATTGGGGGTTTAGGTTTTAAGGTGGATGATAGGTTCATTAATCAATGATTTTGATCCATTTTTGGTGAAACCAATTGGTGTTTTATGATTCTTATGCGTTAGTGAACTTGTTAGGAACCTATAATCACCTAAAAATTGGATTAGAGTGGCCAACATCCATGAATTTGGCCAATGGAACAGTGTCAAGGTTCTGCACAAATTTTTACAAAGCATCTGTCCCAAAAACATAGCTCGTGTTCGAAGACATGGGGGGGGTGTTTCACTCTAGAAGCTTTTGTGGTCTCATCAAAGTTTTAAGTCTTTATCTTAGCTTTCCAATGCCACCAAAATCACCTAGTTTCGACCTTCGTAGCTCAAGTTATGCTCATTTTACTGAGCAAAGGTCAAAGGTTGAGATTGAACAAAAAGGCAAAATGTTGTTTGGAGGGAAATGAGTTTTCCTAAGTTTTGGAACCTTTCATGCATGCCTTTATAAGTGTGATAAGACCTTAGTAAGGGTATTTAATTAAGTGAATTGTGAAATGCAAGTAAATCAATTATGGAGCTAATTATAAGAAGTAATTTGTAATTGTATTGCATGTGATGTTTGTGAGACATTTTGAGGTTAGTAGTATCCTCTTAATGTTGATTGAATTATATTGAGGTGAGTAATATCCTCTCTATATTGTTGACTAAGGAAGTGAGTAATATCCTCTTTAAATTGATTGAACAATGAGGTAAGTAATTCGTCTTTATGTTGAGGTAAGTAATTCCTCATCATGATTGTTGATTAATAGAAGTGAGTAATATCCTCTGTAGGTGTTGATGGGTAGTGTAGGTGAGTCATATCCTCACTATGCCTGATAATTCATAACACATCATAACATATCCTAGAGTAGTTGAGGTGGGTAATATCCTCAATACGTCTAAGGGCTCATGACATTCTTAATTGCATTCATTCTTAAGATTTGCATAGACATACACATTAGACATAACTAAGCATAACATGACAATTGTATGAGCGGTTGTCACCATGACATTAATTCATGACTTGCAATTGTATAGGCAATTGTGTACTTCTGTGATTGAAATGTTAACTTGATGGTGATGTAATTTATATGATTATATATAATGCTAGTATTGGAATACTTCTACTGAGAATTATGATTTCTCACCCCGTGTGTATTGCCATGTAAATCCAGGTACAAGTTCTTCAAAAGGGAAGAAGAATATGTATGAGGATTAGCATGGTTTAGATGTTGTTTTGAACTAAGCTTGTATATAGTTTATATTTGCTTAGTTTATTTTGAGTTATGTATAACAGTATGCCTTTTTGTGGATGTGATGTATATATATAATTGTTGGTAACGTGGCACTCCATAATTATTTATTTATGTGAATATTATGGCCTTGGTTGTTAGTGGTAGCATGGTCAATACTGAATATTCTTGTGTAGATCAAGTCTAACGGGATATCAGAATTAGGATGTTACATTATGGTTTCAGAGCAGTTCATCCTGTTGTGCCAGGGTATGGATTGACTATGCTTAGGCATGCTTAGTGTTGATTATGAATTTCTTGTCTCTTACATGTGATGTTTGAGTGAAATTGCATGGCTTGCTTTGTGTAGTGTGTTGTTAGCTACTGTTGCACGATTACATGATGTTGAGACTGTAGCTCAATATGTGTTGTTTCTCTGTGTACATGTAACTATGACACCTAAAAAATGAACCAGAGGAACCAAGAACACACCTGGTGAAGAAACTGATATGGTCGCAGCTTTTGTGGCGATGGCTAATGCCATCACACATCAAATAGAGCAAGAAACTGCTACTACCAATGCAATGAGAGAGCAGGAAAAAGTAACTGTAAGAGTGCTAGAAAGGTTGGGACGGCAGGAGCTAGTACCATCATCGGTACCACCACCAACACAGGAAGTACCAGTTGGGAGAAGCCATAATTTTTTGGATATTTTGGAATTTAGAAGGATGAATCCTCTGATGTTTAAGGTAACTACGATTTGGTGAAAGTTGAGGAGTGGTTGGCCGAGTTGGAAAAGATTTTTGAGGTATTGGTTTGCTCAGATGAGCAAAGAGTTTCCTTCGCTTCTTTTATGCTGGGAGGAGAAGCGGAACAATGGTGGCAAAGTGTTAAGAGACTGTTAGTAGCAGCTAGGACACTGATCGCATGGGAAGTGTTCAAGGATACCTTTTTAGAAAAGTACTTTCCAAGAAGCTTACATGAGGACAAGGAAATAGAATTTCTTAGTCTTCAATAAGGTGATATGACCATTGGGCAATATGAGGCTAAATTTCATGAGTTGTCCAAGTTTTCTTCTCAGTTTAGACTCAATCCAAATGAGAACTGGAAGTGTGTCAGGTTTGAATCCGGGCTGAGGGAAAATATAAAAAGGGCAGTGAGGCCTTTGAAAATTAGGGATTTTCCATCCTTGGTGAATAAGTGCAAAATTGTGGAGTTTGATAATCTCTAACTTCAGGTAGAGCAAAGATTGCAAAACTTTCAGAAGAAGAAAAATTTGGATGGTGGATATGGAAGAGGTATTTCTAAATTCAATCACCCACAAGAGAAAGGCGAGCAAGTTCAGATGGATGGTCGACATGAGAAGTGTACCAAGTGTGGCAGGTACTACAGGGACAAAGTTTGTACAATTGACTAGATCAAATGTTTTCAATGTGGCAAGACATGCATTATGCAAGGAATTGTCCTCAGAAGAAAGAGGCAAAGTCAGAGGTTAGACTAGGAAGTGTCTACTGGTTGAAGGGTAAGGAGACAACACAATCTCCCAGTTCTGGTAAAGGTGAATACTTTGTTGTACATGTTTAGCAACTTTGTTTTTTTAAGATTTGGTTGTATCTGCGTTTGCATGTCTGTTGTTAGGACTTCTTACATTAGGTAAACTAAATTTTTGGGGACAAAATTCTAAAAAGGAGGGGAGAATGTAACACCTTAGATAATCATGATAAACTTGTAAATGGTTACGAAGCTAGCCTAATACTAGTTTGTCATGTTTGTTTAATTTTGTGACCTGTGAGTGCATTTAGTCACTTTGTTGCAAAGTTATGTGTGAAATATAACTATTTTTAGCCCCGGATTTGACTTAAATTGCTTAGTTAATGGGAGTAAGTGTAGAGAACATGTTTCTAGGTCACAAATGTGTGGAAGAAGTTATGGTTAAAGTTTGAGATTAATCGGAGTTAGTTTGACATTTTTAAGCATACTGATTGTGTGTTTTAATGCTAGATTGACCCCCAACAGATATGAAAAATTATGGAAATGAAAAAAATAGAATTTTAATGAATCATATGATTTATTTTAGGTTTGTTGGAGGTTAGAGAATTGGATTTGGTGAAATTTGAGTATTCTTAACAAATCAAGATTTTTGGTACAAGTTAGTACCCATCCTATAAGTGGCAAAGTGAGACTTTGCGACACAAATATCCCACGGTTGGGAAAGCAGAAAATAGAAAGAGAAGAAAGAAAAAAGAAAAGAGAAAAAAAAGAAGAAATGAGAAGTAAGAGGAAGAAAGAGAAGGAATCAAGTGGAGAGCTTGGAACTCTATAGCCAATTTTTTACCATCTTCAAGATCATGAGGTAGGGGGACTTTGTTTTGACTTTTTGTTTCCATTTCTCTTCATCTTGTTCCATGTGTTGGCATGATGGGGGAAAGGGGTTTGAAGGGTTGTTTTGTGAATTCTTGGCTTATTTCTTGTTTTTGAACTTGAATATGACTTGTTGGTTTGTTGGATGCAAGAGGATGAATTATTCATCACTTGAACACCTTGGTTTCCATTGGAGATGAAATTGGGGGTTTAGGTTCTAAGGTGGATGATAGGTTCATTAATCCATGATTTTGATCCATTTTTGGTAAAATCAATTAGTGTTTTATGATTCCTATGTGTTAGTAAACTTGTTAGGAAGCTATAATCACCTAAAAACTGGATCAAAGTGGGCAAAATTCATTAATTTGGCCAAGGGAACAGTGTCACGGTTCTGCAGAAATTTTTGCAAAACAACTATCCTAGAAACACGGCCTATGTTTGAAGACACATGGGGGTTATTGTCTTCATGAAAGTTATAGGTCTTTATCTTAGCTTTCCAATGCCACTAGAATCACCTAGTTTCGAGCTTCATAGCTTAAGTTATGCTCATTTTACTGAGCAAAGGTCAAAGGATGAGATTGAGCAAAAAGGCAAAATGTTGTTTTGGGGGAAACGAGTTTTCCTAAGTGTTGGAACCTTTCATGCATACCTTTATAAGTATGATGAGACCTTAGTAAGGGTATTTAATTAAGTGAATTATGGAATGCAAGCAAATCAATTATGGAGCTAATTATAAGAAGTAATTTGTAATTGTATTGCTTGTGATATTTGTGAGACATTTTGAGGTGAGTAGTATCCTCTTAATGTTGATCGAATCATATTGAGGTGAGTAATATCCTCTCTATGTTGTTGAGTAAGGAGGTGAGTAATATCCTCTTTAAATTGATTGAACAATGAGGTAAGTAATTTCTCTTTATGTTGAGGTATGTAATTCCTCATCATGATTGTTAATTAATGGAAGTGAGTAATATCTTTCTTATAATTATAGAACAGTGAGGTGAGTAATATCCTTTGTAGGTGTTGATGGGTAGTGTAGATGAATCATATCCTCACTATGTAACACCCACAGTAGGGTATCACATTTAAGATTAATCCTAATATAACTTACCCAAGTTTGTAAAGAATTAATATTGTAAAATACTGATTTTTAAAATTTCTTTTGCAGAAAAACTATAATTAAATAAAAATCTTTAAACATAAAACATAATCGAAAGTAAACTTGCCAAATTTACGTACATAACGGAACATTGTTTTCAAATAATTTACATAGTTATACACTCAAGCCCAAAAGTTAAGTTATACATTACACATGACAAAAATATAAAATACTTAAACACAACCTCCCCAAACCAACCTAAGGATTTGGGCCCTCAGCAGGATCCTCTTCCTCTTCCTCGGTATCATCATTAAAGAAACCCGGCAGATATAACAAATGCCTAGCGGGTGTCCTAGTTGATGATACCATTGAATCCTCCTGCAGGGTATAAAAATTGTCACCCCAGAGTTCACGAATAGGCATCGTAAACTCAAGACGCACTGAAGCATGCTACGTCAACACATGAGTTCCACCTCTAGTACCACTGAGGTTAAGAGTTAAATCCCCAGTATACACGAAGTGCTCATTCCCATAGTCAAACCTCCACGCGTCAGTCCCCCCGTGGAACTGTATGGTGACAAAACCTAGAACTTGACGTCTCGCCACCATTAAGACAAATACAACAAAGATCACTGATAATAAACAGAATCACTAGCTCATTAGTCTCTTTGGTCTTCATAAAAAATATACAATAAAATAATATAATACAGCAAAGAGGTGAGATCTCCTACATCAATACCAATGAGGCAATATAGAAAATGACAGTAAATGGTACAGATACCATAATATCACATACAATCATTTTATCTCATCATATATAATATATCAGAATAACACAATTATCAAGTCAATATGCTGACCCACTATGCATATGTACCAAGACCAAATCCTACTCTATAGAGCTAATCACAATTTGGAGAGAAAGATAGAGAGTACATGTCTGCATATCGTTAACCTCAAATTATGTGCCAATATATCATAGTGCGCAACATGGCCAATACAAGACACTCTCACAAATCACGAAAAGAGTAGTAACTCTGTCAAGACCGTCCGTGTGTTTGCATAAGATACCACAACACAGAGGTTCTACCAACTGGCCACTTATGACATTCCACACCCCGATATCTCCAAGATCACTGAAGATCGTAACTACGCGATTCTCACCCGCACGAAGGTGAAATTTCCATCTCCTAGGCATACTTTGCCTTAACCAATTAAATTGACATGTTTTTTTATGCATGATGTATGATCCAAAACACATACAAACATTATTCTTACAGTATTTCTCATACACACCGCATTTCTTGGCGTTATCACTTTCCAACATAACTGGGCCCATCACTATAGCCCGATAGCAAACTGTTGTCATTTCCAATCGCGTAAACATTTTATCGCATTTTTGAAATCGCGTAACATTTTTCTTATGTTTTTAAATCGCGTAAGTATTTTCCAACGTTTTTACAATCGCATAGCAATTTTAAATCATTTTCTCAATCGCGTGACTTAAAAATCACTATTTTTAAATCACATAAGATTTTTATAGTATTTTTCACTTACATAAAATATTTTGCAGCTTTCTAAACTCATTTATAAAATCTTCTACATAATTTAGGAAATTTGGCATTTTTTTAAGATATTATTCTATTAAGAATTCTTTAACGTAATATTTTCCACTATTCTTTATAGAAATTTGACTTTCTTGATTTACTTAAATATTACTGCTCAAAATTTTCTAACGCTCTTCAAAACCCAAAGGGTGAGCTATACATTAGCCAATTTCAAGTTTTGACCTTTATTTATTGTTATAACTTTAATATGCTAATTTAATTCTAAATATTAAATTTATTTTCCTATTTCAACTAAATAATCATTAAATGGAATTCTTATTAATTAGTTGACTAAGTCTTCTCTTAGAAAAATGGTTTTGGATATAAAATACTAAACTTTGGCATGTTGGCCAAAAATTCATTTATACTTCATAAATAATATTTAATTATTCTACCTCACATAATCCTTTACCAAACCCTTTAATCCAATTTCTTATCGTTACATCCTTTAATCTATGATTTAGAAAAATAATTTTGAAACATCTTGCCCTCTTGGTGGTGTAAAATCGTGAGCCTCCATAGGTTCTTTGGAACCCTCATACAACTTATCACATGTAAATCACATCCCACTTAACACAATAAATCAACATACTTCAAAATCACATAATCAAGCATATAATCAAAGTTATAGAATATACCATCAAAAATTACCACAAACAAAGTAAGCTATAAACCATACAAGTGAATAAATCCTTATGGATTTTCCACCATAAACAAGCCACTTCCTTACCACTAACATATGGTTGATGAGGTTAATCTCCCTCTTACCTCAAAGATAACAAAATCCTCCAAGTAGCTTCCTCCAAGAATTTCGTGTAGTCCTCCAAATGAAGCCTTAACAAACTTAAACCAACACAAAGTCATAAACTAAGCTTTACAAAGAGAAACCATGGATCAATCATGACTTAGAAGTTTAGAAATCAATCTTAGAAATAAGAACAAGAATTTTACCTTGTAGAATAGAAAACTTTAGCTTGATTTTCAGGAAAGTAGATGGAAGAACTAGACTTTATTCACAACTTGAAAGATGTTTAGAATGGTGTGTAGGTTTAGGAAATCAAGTTGGACGAAATTTTGGAAGTTTGGTGGTTGGTGTTTGGTGTGATGGCCGTGGGCTTCAAGATGGAGAAAAATGGAGTTCTTTGTTGTATTTTGAGAGAAAGAGAAGCTAATAGATCTAAAGTGAGATGAAATGAAATAGATAGCCCTTTTCTCTATGCATTGCCATGGAAGTGCTTCTCCAAATGAATTAGATACTTTGCTAATCACTTATGACATAGGACATGACTTAAGTCACGAAATGATCTTGCAATAGTCACCTACATTTCTATTAGCTTAAAGCAAGTGAATCACCTAATTCTAGATGCTTGGTGAAGCTTCCTAGCCGTGGAGCTCCAAGGAGAAAGGTAACCAAGTTTTAGTTCAATTGCATCCTAGCTAGATTAAGCTAACTTAGTTAGATTTCCTAGTTCCATTACTAACTATCTAGTTTCTCATGAATGACTCACAAGCCTTCTAGAAGACTCTAGAAAACTCTTGTAACTAGAAACTCTAATGAGTAGCAAACTAAGTTTGCTCCATTTAGTTACTTCCTAGGCTTATACTAACTTAGTTTAAGTAATCTAGTTACATTTAGTTACAAAGCTAACTAGCTTAGCCATTTTCGTTGACCATTTCCTATTGGTTCTCATTAAGCTTTAATTATACTTATTGGTTCATAAAATAAATTATTAAATCTTTTTCTACAAACTATTATTTAATGGACAATAGTTACAGAAATTATTACTCAATGGACAAAACATACTGTTCATAAGACAATATAAATTTGTCCGCTGAATAATAAAATACATAATATTTTTATTTCATAGATAAATTCTAAAAAATAAAAGATCATGACACGTATCCTCGGATTTGGGTTTAGTAAGATCCCCCAGCTCCGAATAAATCAGTAAAGATTTTTCCCGGCCCAAAAATTATTATTTTCCTGACCCGAAGTAAATCACACACAACGATCAAAAATGGTCATAGGACAGTTAAAATAAATTTACAACACACAAAAATCACAAAATAGTACAATTTAGTCATTACTGTAAAATAACAAATTTTGGGGTGTTACACACTATGCCTGATAATTCATAACACATCATAACATATCCTGGAGTAGTTGAGGTGGGTAATATCCTTAATACGTCTGAGAGCTCATGACATTCTTAATTGCATTCATTCTTAAGATTTGCATAGACATACACATTAGACATAACTAAGCATAGCATGATAATTGTAGAGGCGGTTGTCACCATGACATTAATTCATAACATGCAATTGTATGGGCAATTATTTACTTTTGTGATTGAAGTGTTAACTTGATGGTGGTGTAATTTATATGATTGTATATAATGCTGGTATTGGGATACTTCTACTGAGAATTATGATTTCTCACCCCGTTTGTGTTGCCATGTAAATCCAGGTATAAGTTCTTCAAAAGGGAAGAAGAAGATGTTTGAGGATTAGCATAGTTTAGATGTTGTTTTGAACTAAGCTTGTATATAGTTTATATTTACTTAGTTTGTTTTGAGTTATGTATAACAGTATGCCCTTTTGTGGCTATGATGTATATATATAATTGTTGGTGACGTGGCTCTCCATAATTATTTATTTATGTGAATATTATGGGCTTGGTTGTTAGTGGTAGCATGGTCAATACTGAATATGCTTGTGTAGATCAAGTCTAACAGGATATCAGAATTGGGATGTTACACATATCATTGCATACACTATATCATACACATTTTTCCTTTGAGTATAATCATACATAACATAATTATTGCACTTTTGGTATTTGTTTTTTTTATATGTGAATTATATTCTTCTGTGTATTGTGTTGCATTTGTCTTCGGTGATAGCTGTATGGGAAGTTGTCTTTCTTGATGGTTTCAAATGATTGTATGGGCAGTTATTTGATATTATTGTTTGTTTAGGCTGAGTTAAAGTTATAATTTACATTTTGAATATTGCATAGAGATGAAGTTTATATTCTTATGTAATAGTTTGGTTTATTCATTGCAAATGATTAGACTACAAGTTTTGGTTTACTCATACTGAGAAATATGATTTCTCATCCCTTTTGTTGCCATGTAAATCCAGGTGGAAGCTCTTCAAAAGGAAATAAGAAAAAACATGAAAACTAGAGTAGTAGTAGTTTTTATGCTTAGTAGTAAAGCTTGTATTTGTTTACACTGTTTTTAGTTTATACAGAAAGTTTATGTATACAATTAGCCCTTTGGAGGAGAAGATATATGTTTATAACTTTTAGTTTCCGCAAGGCTCTCCATTATTATTTGTTTAAATGATATGGATTAGTATGTTGTTTAAGTTAGAAGTAGCATAGCTAATAGTGCTTATCCAAGTATATGCATGATATACTAGGTTACCAGTATTATGGTGTTACACCTACAAAGTAATTAAATCAATCATTAATAACCTCTATTTATTTATTTTATCTTTTTTTGTCTTTGTTTGTTTTCTTATTTGTTAGTAAATAGATTTTTTATTTGATTTTATCTAGTACTTTTTATGTAAATTTGTAATGGTGTTATCCTGTGTTTACTTTGACTTGATCTACTTGTATATATTTTGTTGTTTTAATATTTTATGCTTGATTGTTGAAATCCTAGGATAGATGATTATTAGCTGACTGTTGTATGTATGTTTTTGAAGGTTGGGGTGTAATTTTATCTTTTTAAATTTTTGTATAGGTTTGTATGCTTTCTCACACATATCACTATCACTTACCTCACACATTTTTTAGGCTCTATACTCGAGTCTGTGTGAACCCGAGGAATAGGAGGGGTCTCGACTTTTGTTATTGAGGGGCCTTATGCTCACTTGACATTTGTTGAGATACCACCTAAATTGTTACCAGTATCATAGACTAGTCATATTGAGAGGGTTTATCCTTACTTGTGATTAATTCATGAATTGGGTCATTGTCTTTTGAGATAGGGGCAATCTAGGGACCATGGCTTTCTAGAAGTTTAGATCTGTTTTGAAAAACCTTGCACTGATGGATTGAACATAATGACTTCCAAAATTATAGGTATGACCTTAAGAAAATTCAACCCTTAGGTTCCACCTTACTAGGACACGAAGGGAGCGTACTTATTCTTTATGTATATATTCCTCATGTCATTCATTCTTGCATTTTTTTTAAAAAAATCAGCATAAAAAAATACATCATCTTGTATTTTCATGGCATTCCTAGTATTTTTTTTTTAAAAAAAGGAGAAAATGAAGAGAAAATGTTTTCATCACAAAGTTCATTCATTTCATTTTATGCATCTTATGCATGTCATTGATTTCATCTTATTCTTTGTTTAATGTTATCTTGTTGTAACAAATCAAATAGGTTTAGGAACCATTGCTCGGCCTAGGAAAGAAGAGACCAATCAAACCCGAGTTCACAATACCAGATCTTGGACTAGAATGACTGCTAGTAATCTTAACACAGGGAGAAATTTAAGCAAGGAAGTTAATGAAATGACAGGGTGGATGAATGAAATGTTTGAAACCGAAGCAAGGTTAGAGGAAATATTGCAAGATGTGAGGGAGTCTCTCAGCTTAATCAATGGAAATAGGGGTGCAAATAGGGTTGAAGTATATGTAAGTGTGCCACCGATCCCCTCCATGATAATAGTCCCAATATTCTCCACTGTAACCTCGGGTATCATTGTGGAGATTCATGAGCAACCACATCAAACAACATCGATAGTCATTCCTATTGGGGAGGGGTATCATGGCTTGGAAAGTGCTCATAATGAAGTCTCTGGTTATGTTGGACCTACCTAAGAACAACCTCATGTGTCCATTCCAGGGCAGGTAAGAATGCCTCACTTTGGGAATAGTCATGCCATGATCGAGAAAGACAAGATGAAGGAAGAATGGATGGAGAAAATGTAAGAACAGATTAAGGCAATCAAGGGCCCTAGTGCTTATGGACCTCTTAGAATAGAAGAACTGTTTCCTACCATGGATGTTGTAATCCCTAAAGACTTCAAGATTCCTGATTTTACCAAGTATGATGAGAGTGGTAACCCTCAGTTTCATTTGATCAATTATGGAACCAAAACGACTATTTGTTCTAGGGATGATAAGTTCCTTGTTAGCTTTTTCTACGAGAGTCTTACAGACCCTGCTTTAGAATGGTATCTTCAAGTAGACCACTCTAAAATTTCTCGTTGGACAAAATTGATTGATCTATTCATAGATCAATACAAGTTTGATCTGGATGTAGCTCCTACTCAGGATCAGTTGAGCTCAATGACGAAGAGAAGTGAGGAATCTTTCAAATATGCACAAAGGTGGAGAGCCTTGGTAGCTTAAGTTCAACCCCTATTGACACTTTCCGAGATGTGTTCATATTTCTTGGGAACCTTGGGAAATCCTTTTATCGGGGCAATGGATGGAACAACCTATAAAGATTTTGCTGACTTGATCACTGCAGGAGACACAATCAAGATTTTAGCCAAAGCGGGGAAGTTACCAGTGAGTAATACAGAGAATACCGCTCCTAAGAAGGGATTCCAACCGAAAAAAAATCCGAGGTAAATTATGCTCAACACCAACCGACCTTTAGACCTCAATATTCGCCACAATAGCCAAGTCATTAACCACTATATAACCTTAACCTTCACTTTCCATACCAAATACCTACACCTTCTTGTTACCCACCCCACCAAATTGTGCCAACCACAAACGTCACCCCAACTCCGCAATTCCAAATTAATAATGTTCCCACAGCACAACCATATGTACCAACTTGCCTAACCTATACCCGATATCCACCTGCATATCCGTCAAATTACCTAAGCCACCAACAACCTCGGCCAAACTTCTAAAATTAAGGTCGCTTCCATCCCCAAAACATACCATCTTTCCCAAGATTATCCATTTCAAACACAGACTTACTCTAAAGGTTGTTTAATGCTCGACTCATCTCGGGAAATCCTGTATGTCCCCTAGAACTACCATTCCCAACATGGTATAACCTGAATTTAACTTATAAATACCACATGGATATCCAGAGCATTTAATTGAAGATTATGAATCTTTTAAGATTGTAGTAAGAAAACTAATTGCTTATGGAAAGCTTGACATTCAAGAGGAGGCTGAACTAGTATTGTCAACAACCCAATTCCTAATCTTGGTGGAAGGAATAAGGTAAATGATTTGGAGATAGAAAGATTACCAATAAGAAAGGTCATGAGCTTGCGTATGCCGATAACTGAAATATTCAAGGGGTTAAAGAAAGCAAGTTATAGTATCACTGCATTAGCTACAACGATGAAAGAAAAGGAGAAGCAGGATGAAGAGTGAAGTTGTGCTTATCATTGTGGAGGAACATGACATGATATCGAGAATTGTTGGGACTTTAAGGTTCAAATCAAGCAATTGCTCACTTTGAGAGTAATACAAGCTAGACAAGAGTTAGATTCCTTTGAAGAGGTCAATGTAGAATTGAAGGAAAGAATGAGGAGTATGACTCTTGGAAAAAAGAATGATAAGGGCAAGATGAAGCATATTCCTCACCTGAGAGAAACATTCCTAGCACCAACTGAGGTAATTATATCTGAAGAAGTCGTTTGCCCCCGATGCCATCTTGTTATTAATGCATTGTATGAAGAAAACCCAAAAGAGTGCAAGGCAATTCATTTTTTTTACTAATGAGGAGCCATTGAAGAACTAGCAATCTGAACCAATGATTAATGTGATTATTTCTAAGTAATTGTCTGGTTATACTGTACTAAGTAGATGTTTAAGAATGGCTATGTTTTGAGCTTATGTTTATGTTATTTGAGACATTAATCAAATGAATTTTCATGAATATTCATCATTCCTCCTCGTTGCATTTCTGGCTTGTCCTTTTGCATTTATCAATTTTTCTTTTTATATTTCTGTATAATATCTTGTTGTTGGTCCATTTATATAATTCTTGCTTTGCCATTCCTACTCTATGTTCCTTTTCCAACTCCACACAAATTACTTTTTAGGGTTTTGAGTCGTGTAGAAATTTTGCCTCTTGTAAGGGACCCTGAAAACTCATCAATTGATTTCTCTGCGATGTTTGATGAAGAAGACCCTGGATCTAGTGAAGAGGAAGAAGTTGTAAAAAAATTTGAAAAATTACTTCAGATAAGGGATTTGACTTGAATGGCGAGGTAGTAGAGAGGGTCAACATGGAGATAGAGGAAGAGAAAAAGGAGTTGAAAATGGTGGAAAACCCCAAACGTAAAGAAATGATTGCACTATTCAAAGAGTATATGGATGTCTTTGCTTGGTCTTATTGAGATATGCCAAGATTAGATCTGGAGATAGCATCACATAAAATCCCACTATATCCGAATGTTGAGGCAAAGAAACAAAAGTTAAGGGGGACACATCTTGAATTGTCTTTAAAGATCAAGGAGGAAGTCACTAAGCAGTTGAAAGCAGGATTTTTGAAAAGGAACAAATAAGTAATCACTTGGTGTGCACTATCTTTTTGTCTCAAAATTTAAGTTTTGAAAATAAACAATCATGATTTGAAAATGAAGATTGGCCATCTTTCTCTATCCCTGACAAAATTTCTTAATCTTTATTATCCCTTGTTACCCCTTTTGAGCTTGAAAAATTTCTTCAAAGAACCTTGGACAATGATCATCCCTATCCTAGGGTTAGGATAAAGTAAAATGGTGATTTCATTAACAAAAAGGAGATTATGAAAAATGAAATGACTAATAGCAAAGGCAAATGATGAAGTGAAAAAGGGAAGAGAATACAAAAGTGAGCAAAAAAGTGTTAGTGCTCTGGATAATGCCAAAGGTAATTGACAAAGCTTACTAAAGATCCTTGTTCATATTCAACCCTTAAACACTTGTTTGAGCCTTATATTATTCTTTTCATAACCTTTAACCTTGGCCACATTACAAGCCTCAAAAAGTCCATTTTGATCAATAAAGGGTTGTTGTCATTAACTTTAATTTTGAGACAAAAAGATCATACTCTTCTAAGTTTTCAATTCCTTGCTCATAAAAAAAAGAAAGAAAGCATGTTAGGATAAAAACCCCAAAAGGGCGGCCTAAGCAAAAGTTAGGGCAAATAAATAGAAAAAATCTGAAAGAAAATTGACCTGAAACTCCTTAAAGGGTTCCCCAAATTGGTGCAATTTTTATTTGCATCCAATTGGCTGCACGGGCAATTTTGGTTTATATTCAATTGGCCTTACTGGGACAAAATTTCTGAAGGATTGAAGAGAAGATGTGTTGAAGGAAGTAGCGACAAAGACAGTAATTGAGTTATCAAGCAATTGTAGGGAATCAATTGAATGAGGGACAAAGAACCAATACTGGGACAATTTTTTTAAAAATCCTTGTAACTTTCTTTTGTTCTTCGTTTTCATTTTTCAAGTATGTGTCTTACCAAAAGTTCATGTACGATTTGATTACCAAAGTATTGAAAGGCAGTTTGTTCATTCAATGAATTTCTGTCCATTCATGAATGCATGTTTACTCATTAAGTTATGTCTCAAATAAAATAAATTTAAGGTCAATAGTTTGATTTTACAATTCTACAACAATCCTTTAATAATTAAGTTAGATTAAAAGATCTCAGTAGCTCAAAGTGTAAATTGCAATGCGGCATTTGTTAGAGATGATTACAATATAAGCCATATAAGCTATCGTTGCCATGAAGAACAGGGGGTCAAAGTAAAAAAAATAATGAAATGAAGAAGGGAAAAGAGCATGTCAAGAGGATTCCAAGCTAACCAAAGAGTCTAATGAAGAAAAGCACGTGAACAAAATGTTTGATTGGACAAAGCTTTTCAGAGTTGTCGTTGGTTTAAATGTTTTTTAAGTCCATATCTAACTAACACAAATGGTTTCATGTTATTTATTTTGAGTGCATCAGCACCTTGCATTTTATATTCATGACATTTATTTTGATAGCATCGGCTCCATGCATTTTAAATTTCATGTCATTTATTTTGAGCGTACCGACTCTATGCATTTTAAATTCTCATGAGCATATTGGTTCCATGCATTTTAAATTTCTTTCAATTCTTTTAAGCACATCGGCCCCCTGAATTTTAAATTCTTTTTGTTACCCAAGTGGCTTCAGTACTCAAGAGGGGGGTGAATTGAGTAATTAAGAACTTTTTTGCAAATCCTTTTTAATACAAATTTCTTGAAGCAATATAATGAATATATATAAAGATGATAAAATGCCTTAAGAACAATAAATAAACAATTAAACAATAATAAATAAGTTACTAAAAATAAAGAGATAAAGGAGAGAATAGCAGACACAATATTTATCCTGGTTCGACCACCAACCACTTGTGGCCTACATCTAGTCCCCGAAGCACAATTCGAAATTTTTTACTATTCAATACAAGCTTAAAACAGGTGATTGCAACCTTTACACAATAGGGATACCTCACCCTATTTACTAGAGGGATACCTCACCCCCTTTGAAGGATACCTCACTTTCTTTACAACAAGGGATACCTCACCCTTTTACTGAGGGATACCTCACCCTCACAAATTCACTAAGGGATACCTCACCCTTTGACAAAAATAGAAAATAGATGAAGAGAAACTCTCACAAAGAACAAATATTACAATTTGAAGCACTAGGAAGCTCTCTTAGGATATCTCAAGATTTTGGCGAAAAGAGTACAGAAAATATGAGAAAAATAAAAATCACATTTTGGCACAAGCAAATAATAATTCAGATTATTGGGCAACCTTTAGAAGAGACCCAAGGTCTCTATTTATAGAGCATTTGAGGAAAACAACCATTGGAACAATTAAAACACCATTAAATGCAAATATGGCCGTTTCTTTCTAATTCTGAAAGCTTCATAAAATCCATTTCTGAAAAACGTTATTCAAATGTCTTATGAGGTATTCAAATAACTCATTTTGAAAAGCTTCGTGAAAACCAGTTCTGAAGAAGGTTATTCGAATATGTTAATAGGTTATTCGAATACCACTGATTTAAAATGACTTAGAGAAATAATTCAGATAAAAGTTATTCGAATACCAAGTGTGGTCATTCGAATACCACTTTGAAAAACAAAAAATGTATGAATATTGAAACATGGTTATTCGAATACCATAGGGTGTATTCAAATACTCCTAAGATAAAAATAGTTTTAACACATTTGAATGAGCAGAAGATGATTTTTTTGTATTTTGGAAACTTACTTTGAAAAGCATTTCTTTGCAACCTAAACCAATGAGATATCCAAAAAGGCTCTTTACAAAGATCCTAAGTCCTAGAGCTATTCTTGAAAGTCTTTGGACTTGGTCTTCTCATTATCTTCATGTTTGTTATCATCAAAACAACTATCAATGTTAGCTAGCCAATTACATTCTCCCCCTTTTTGATGATGACAAACTAACATTTAAGAAAAGCATTAGTTCATATAAATTGGAATTCACAAAGTTGTTTAGAGATACTTACTCCCCCTCTTTTTCATAAGAGGTGATTTATATCAGAGATGTGCATAGCAGCTCCCCCTTACTTTTGAAATCCAATTTCCATTTTTGTCTTACCGAACTTTTATTTATTTCTCCCCTTGACTTTTCTCAAACAAAGAATTCAAGCTTTTTCTTCCCCTTTTGTCATGATAAAAAAGATGGGGCAAGATAAAGCATACAAGAATAGCAACGAATTATAATTTTATAATTTTAGCAAGATAAGCACAATATTCAGCACATGAGCAAAGATATATTCATTTATAGATCGATCAATCCCATTGTATAGTCATCACAACAGTCATGTACATTTTCCAAGAGATTCATTTATATTTGATACCATTTGTTATCAAAATGTAAAACATTTACCACTTGTTATCAATTTCTTATAAATCTGCCATATATCAAGAGAATCATAGATATTAAACATTTTACATTGATGAAATATGTTATAGGGATCAGAGCATTTTATAGAACTAACTTTATTTACCCTATATGCAATGACAACATTAGCAAGTTAATATCTAATTTGGTACCTTGTCAATACTAAGCATACTACTCATGTAAGGAAAAAATTTAATCATTTAAGATCAATTAATCAACGAGTATCATACAATCCATATAGAATATCACAATCACTTAGGGATAGAGATACTTATTGAATTAGATAAAGAAAGATGCTTCTTTGTAATGTTCTTGGTTTATTGGTCTTTTAAGTTTGAGCTTTCTTCCATTGAGTATTCCATTCCATTGTTCTTGAAGAAAGTCTCATCATGTCTCCCTTCATTCATTTCCCTCAAGTTGAATAATCTTTTTCATTTAAATGTGTGCTTGAGTTAGTTATCATCCTACAATAAAATTTAAAGAACTTTCCTTGGTATCCATTAATTTTTGGATCCATAGAGGTTAGCCAAACTCATAAGCAAGTAAGCATTCAAAATAATAAGTCAAAAACAACAAAGGAGTTCATAAGAGCAAAAGATATTTTGTTGATTAATTTGGTCAAGTGACCACTTGTTTAATACCACTTGTTGCAATTGTTATCACATTCATATATTTATTAAAATAGTAGCCAATTACATTAAGCATTTGTATTACAAAGAATTTAAATATGTAGTATAGTTTTTGAGAAAAAGAAGGGGTAAGAACAGGCTAAGAATTATGCATTTAAGAACATCATATAATTTTCATATAAGGCATAAATTTAGGCTAAAAAGAAATAAGATATATTTCATCAAAAGCATGTTATTCATAGTCAAAATACATTTACATTGCGTTTGCATAAAAAAAAATAGAAACAGAATAGAGAACAGACCATAAAATTTGTTTTCAGCCATGGGTTATTCGAATACCCCTTACTATATTCGAATACCCACCTCAAAATTATGAACAAAGCAAGAGCAAGTATTCGAATACCTTGGAATCTATTCGAATACTTCAGAGAGCATGTGACAAACACTAATAAATATGTCTCAGGTTATTCGAATACATGTTTAGTTATTTGAATACACCAACTTATAAAACTATAAGAATGTTGTACTGATGTATGGTATTCGAATACCTTATGATGGTATTCGAATAGACCTATCAGAAAAACATAGATTTTCACATACAGATGCAATGGCATTCGAATACCATAGGGAGTTATTCGAATAACTTTTATCAGAAAAACAAATTAACATGTTCAGAAGTGCATTATTAGAGAGGAAAACTTACTCGATGATGGAAATACTTATCCAAAAAAGAAATTACAAGTCCAAGCTTCATGGAGACAAGGAGGAGAGCTTGGAATTATTTTTAGTCTTGTGCTTGCAGCAACCACTTTCAAAATGTCAAAGTCAGCTCTTGGCCTTCAAGCACACCTGCAACACATTTCAATTTTTGGCTTTTGGTACCCAAATTTTCTTGGGTCCTTGAATGTCAGTTTTGGGTATAGTACCCTTGGGAACCCATACCATTTTAGTTTCAATTTTCATGTTGATGTTTTTCCTTGCATTATATGTTGATGCACTATGTCCTTTCTTTCCACAATAAAAATATTTAATAAAAGGACTACATGAAATGCTAGAATTAACAAAGAAATTTTTATAAAATTTTTGTTGATTTTTTGGGTTATATCCTATCCCGGCTTTTTGAAAAACAGCTCTTTGTTTTCCTAATAAGATATTTAAATTATCTCTTCCAAAAGTGAATTTAGCAAGAGTGTTCTTTAAATCTTCAATTTCTTTTTCAAGCATATGACATGAAGAACAAGATGAAGAAGTAGAGGCATGTGAAGAATGAGATGTGCATGCATCAATTAATCCTAATGTCTCATTTTCAATTTTTAATTCTTTAATTTCTTTATTCAAAATTAGAATTTGGTTTTCCAAAGAAAAAATTATTTTCTTAGATGAATAAATTATTTTTGTGAGCCTTATTGATTCGTCATGCAATTCTTCGAAGGCATCTTGTAATTCATCATAAGAATGAGATAATTCATAATTAGAAGTTACCTCTTCTTCTCCTTTAGCCATAAAACATAGATGGGCTTCCTCACTATTTGAGCTATCAGTGGAGTCCATATCATTGTCATCCCATGCTATGTAGACTTTTCTTTCTTTGGAGGGTCTCTTTTTAAATTTCTTTGGGGAAAAAGGTGGTCTTCTTTGAGTTCCTTTCTTTTTGAGAAACCTTCCGAATTTCTTCACTAGAAGACTAAGGTTCTCTTCAATTAACTCAATGTTGTCCACGTCATCTCCATCGTCTTCTTCTTCATTATTGATAGTGGAGGTGGTGGCTTTAAGTGCGATCCCTTTCTTCTTCTTATCGTGTTCCTCACTTTGGTTATGTCTGTTGAGTTCTAATTTGTGCTCTTGAAGTTTGCCAAATAAGGTAGCTAACGTCATTGTTGATAAGTCTCTTGATTCTGATATAGCTGTTACCTTAGGCTGCCAAATCTTGCTCAAACATCTCAATACTTTGTTAATCAAATCTTCGTTAGAAAAATTCTTTCCTAATGATGCAAGATGATTTACAATGTGGGTGAACCTCTTTTGCATTTCTTGAATGCTTTCTCCTTAGTTCATTGTAAATAATTCATATTCACGAGTTAGAGAATTAATTCTCGACCTCTTAACTTCACTAGTACCTTCATGGGTAACTTGTAAAGTGTCCCACATTTCTTTAGCAGTTTTACAATTTGAAATTCTAAAAAATTTATCATACCCCAAAGCAGTGGTAATGATGTTTTTGGCTATCAAGTTATATTGAACTTTTCTTTTATCATCTTTAGATCAATCATTTCTAGGTATCTCGATTTTTATACCATCAACAACTCGTGTAGGTATAAATGCGCCATTTTCGATAGCATCCCACACATCTAGATCAATAGCCTCAATAAAGATTTTCATTCTTTCCTTCCAATATGCATAACCATCCCCATTGAAAAAGGGTTGTCGATTTATGGAAGTTGCTTCTGAAAAACCATTTGATGAAGCCATGTACTCTTGAAGCGGCTAAGCTCTTTATACAAGAGTCTAGCTCTGATGCCACTTGTTACCCAAGTAGCTTCAGTACTCAAGAGGGGGGTGAATTGAGTAATTAAGAACTTTTTCACAAACCCTTTTTAATACAAATTTCTTGAAACAATATAATGAATATATATAAAGATGATAAAATGCCTTAAGAATAGTAAATAAACAATTAAGCAATAATAAATAAATTGCTGAAAATAAAGAGATAAAGGAGAGAAGAGCAGGCACAATATTTATCCTGGTTCGACCACCAACCATTTGTGGCCTACGTCCAGTCCTCGAAACACAGTTCGAGATTTTTTACTATTCAATACAAGCTTAAAAGCAGTGCTTGAACCTTTACACAATAGGGATACCTTACCCTATTTACTAGAGGGATACCTCACCCCCTTTGAAGGATACCTCACCTTCTTTACAACAAGGGATACCTCACCCTTTTACTGAGGGATACCTCACCCTCACAAATTCACTAAGGGATACCTCACCCTTTTACAAAAGTAGAAAATATATGAAGAGAAACTCTCACAAAGAGCAAATATTACAATTTGAAGCACTAGGAAGCTCTCTTAGGATATCTCAAGATTTTGGCGAAAAGAGTACAGAAAATATGAGAAAATTAAAAATCACGTTTTGGCACAAGTAAATAATAATTCAGATCTTTGGGCAACCTTCAGAAGAGACCCAAGGTCTCTATTTATAGAGCATTTGAGGAAAACAACCGTTGGAACAATTAAAACACCATTAAATGCAAATATGGCTGTTTCTTTCCAATTCAGAAAGCTTCGTAAAATCCATTTCTGAAAAACGTTATTCGAATGCCTTATGAGATATTCGAATAACTCATTTTGAAAAGCTTTGTGAAAACCAGTTCTGAAGAAGGTTATTCAAATACCTTAATAGGTTATTCGAATACCACTGATTTAAAATGACTTGGAGAAATAGTTCAGATAAAGGTTATTCGAATAACAAGTGTGGTTATTCGAATACCACTTTGAAAAATAGAAAACGTATGAATATTGAAACATGGTTATTCGAATACCATAGGGTGTATTTGAATACCTTTGAGATAAAAACAGTTTTAACACATTCGAATGAGCAGAAGATGATTTTTTTGTATTTTGGAAACTTATTTTAAAAAGCATTTCTTTGCAACCTAAACCAATGAGATATCCAAAAAGGCTCCTTACAAAGATCCTAAGTCCTAGAGCTATTCTTGAAAGTCTTTGGACTTGGTCTTCTGATTATCTTCATGTTTGTTATCATCAAAACAACTATCAATATTAGCTAGCCAATTACACTTTTGAGTGCATAAGCTCTATGCATTTTAAAATTTCTGTCATTTATTTTAAGTGCATCGGCTTCCTGCATTTAAATTCTTTTGAGCGCATCGGCTCCATGCATTTTAAATTTCTGTCATTTACTTTTGAATGCACCAGCTTCATGCATTTTTTAAATTCCTGTCATTTACTTTTAA
Source organism: Ormosia emarginata (assembly GCA_029884605.1). Taxonomy (NCBI): domain Eukaryota; kingdom Viridiplantae; phylum Streptophyta; class Magnoliopsida; order Fabales; family Fabaceae; genus Ormosia; species Ormosia emarginata. The sequence goes on along the minus strand of JAQQTP010000074.1, from coordinate 24,710,131 downwards.
GTGCATCGGCTCTCCACATTCTAAATTCTTGTTGTTTACTTTTGAGTGCATCGACTCATCACATTTTATTGTTCTCTCATTGTTGTTTTGTATCATCTTATGCATTCTTGAACAAAATTTGAGTTCATGTCTTTGCTCGTTGCTTACAATGATAAAATAAAAAATTACAGTTATTCTTTTTATCTAGTAAAAAACAAGTAAAAAGGGGCAATTGTGAACACCTAATTTTGTCCAAGTCATTAAGGCTTTTTCATTTATTAAAAAAGAAAAAAAAAAGAAAAAACTTAAAAACTAACAAAAAATATAAAAATAATATAAAAAATAAAAAAAAAAAAAAATATAACCCCATTTTCTTGCATAAACTCATGTCTCATATCGTGACCCATTATCCAATCCATGACCCATATGCTACTAAACAACTAAAGAAACCCTAACACCACCATTAAACCCATTTCTCATCTGAAACCCTAGCCACCATCACTCTCCAAAACCCTAATCCCCTCCTATAAAAACCCATAACCTGCTCAAAAAAATTCAGACAAATACACACAAGTTCAGACACTTTCTCTGCCTTCAACCATCACAGAAAATATCCTAGCAAATTTTTGTTCATTCTTTTCTCCATCAGGCAGCAACCACGTCCAACCTTCACCATCTTCAACCTCTCACCACCTTCCTAAAACCATCACACAGCCCTCATCTGTAACACCCTAATCCTAAATACTCTAGTTACCCTAAGTATACTAAGTAAATAAAATTAATATGCCACTTTCTAACTTAAACGTAAATTATGACCTATTTAATAACTATTTAACGAGTAAATATATAGAGCCTTCATAGAAGTAAGAGAGCAAGACATTTTACACCTCAGGAAACTTTCTCTTTTCTAAACATCTACATGATATGTCTGAGATTACAACTTATACAAACTATATATATAAACTTAATTACAAAACTTTTAATATAATTACAAAACCAAAATAATTAAATTAATAACTTAACTAAATCTTCATCGCCTTTCCTTGTGCTTACTTTGATCCTTTGCTGGATTTATCATGGAAAACATGAAGCAAAAACTAGGGTGATAATTAATAATTCTCAATAGTAAAATTTAAATCGTGACATAATGGTAAATCCAGCTACTTTGGGGTAAAACACAAATTGTACTTAATCATTTGAAAAGGTGACATAAGCCAAAACTCAGTCATTTCCCTTCTCAAAGTAGATAGTTCATTCAATTACAAAATAATTCATTTATTACACAACAATCAACATGAACAACATGTACTGTAAACATTTATCATCATACTAGAAACAACTCTTAATTTACTTTAAATATTATTTTCAACCTTTTCTAACCAACTTTTATGCTTAATTTTCACATTTAATAAAAATAAGACAATTGTCTGTACAATTGTCAATTTTTATGCAATGCATGGTAATGTATTATTATGCCTAATGAGAACCCTAAAATATGCTCATGTAATGATTCTTTTAAAAGATTTTATTTTAGAAAACACATGTTATTTGAATATTTTCAGGAAGCCCTTTTGTTCCTTGTATTGTTTTCTAGTTAGGCAGGACACCCTTTTGTTCCTTGCACTACCAAACATTTTTAACTCACTTGGAGGCCTTTTACATCAAATAACAAGTTTGAAATAACAAAACATGCATAATATTAAAACATTTCCTTCTTTAACTTTTACTTAATCAAAATTTTCCTTGCATAATAAGGAAGCTAATACCAGAATCATTAAACTTTCCATTTATACATTCCATTACATGATTGTAGAGAGGAACTCATTTAATCTCATCTACCTTTACCTTTCTTTTTATATTACTTCCCAAAATTATGCCTATCATCAACATTAATATCATACAAGGTATATTTAGTGTTTCACAACATGATCATTTTTATACCATAGCATTAAACCTCAACATCAATTACATTTATCATACATCACATTTTGTCATGGTTCAATGCCTTATTTTCATCATTTATCAATATATAACATAAACAATGATTCACATCCTTTAAATAAATCAATTTAACATAACATTACATAGTAAAATCTATCATATAAGGATATAACACCTTTTTATTGTAACACCCCAAAATTTATTGATTCCATTATATATATTCATTTTATAATATTTGAGATTTTCTGGAATTTTTTTGAAATTTTCTGAGAGCGCGGAATATTTTAATATATTTCTCGTTTTGCGTGCACATTGGGCCAAGTCGAGAAAATAACTGTAACGTTTCAAAAGTTGGAAAATTATATGACGAATAGTCGTTTTATAATATTTACAATTTTTGAGAATTTTTTGGGAATTTTCTGGAAATGCCGAATATTTTAATATATTCCTCGTTTTACGTGCACATTAAGCGGAGCCGGAGAAACGAAGTATTCTCTCTGAGAACCTCGAACTATGGAAACGTCGACAGGGGATCTTACTAAACCCGAGGCAGGACACAGTTCACGAGATTTTACATTTTACGAGAAAATTCTAACAGATAAAAAAAATAAAAATTAGACAACGCTGTGTGAAATTCATCCATCAGATTAATTAACACTAACTTCTGTCAACTGTAACTATTATCCAATGGATAATAGCATGTAATAAAAATCTTGTCACCTTATCCCAATGTAATCTACTTTATGTCATAACAAATCTACTTTAATTCAAATATATTGCTATTTTAATCAAGTTTCTAAAAGCTTTGACCCAAGAATGACCACAATGCCCTTAGCTTACATGAGAAGCTAGCAAATTTCCTCTCTCCTCTCTCTCAATGCCGTGGCTAACCTAGGGAAAAAGGGGGGGAAATTTCACTCATTCACTTAACCTAATCACTTCAAACTATCTCACTTTAACCTAATTGCTATCTCCCTCTAAACTTCATCTCCTTCCTTGCTCTCCCTTCTCTCTAAAACTCCATAGCCAAACCGAAATCTACAACTCACTCTTCACTTGATTTCTTCATCTTTTCTCTTCATCAACCACATATCCTTACTCTCCATCATCATCTCTACCACTTTTCTTCACAAGGTTTCACCAAAATCCTTTATCTCCATTTCTCTCCATTTCGGGTTGCCACTTCCACCATCACCATTTTCGTTTTCAAACTTCACTAATCTCATTTCTAACTCCTCTTCATCATTCTAAAACCTTTTCCTTCGATATCCTACATCAAAATATCTCTTCTTCACCAATCTTCTTCAAGGGCAAAGTTTGAAGCTTTAAGGTAAAAATCACAACTTTCTTCTCTTTTCTTCTCTTTTTCGTGTTCTAAGCCCATTTTCATGGTCAAGGATACTCTCTTTTTCATGTTGTGGTGTTGATTCTTTGAGGTTGCTTTCTAGGGTTGTTGGAGGAGCCAAAACCGAAACTCACAAAGGAGCACCTTGGATGCCATTTTCGTGCTCTCCTCTTTGGTAAGAGGGAGACCACTCTATTCAACCAAAAATGATGGTTGGAGACTTGTTGTTTGAAGATTTGTGAGAAACCCTAATAGGGGTTACTCTTGCTATTTCATTTTCTTATCATTGATTCTTTAAATTTTTGTTCTTCTAATTGATTTGCTAGATAGAATTGGTTCTTATTGTCATGTAATAATTGTGATGGATTGAAATTGATGAGAATGGAACAAAAGCCCCTTGCTTGAGGCATGGAGGCTCATGGCCTCACTCCTTTTGTGGGGTGATGGTACTTAAAATTTTAAAGCTTAATGGATTGATGTTAATTAAGTGATTAAGGACAAATGAGGAAATGAAAATCCTAGAACCCTAACTTTGTGAGGTTCACAGCCATGGAGGAGAAAAATGGCGAGGAATTGTGATTTGGATAAAGGATTGTGAAATTGGACATTAGATAGTAATTAGAAATCCATAATGTGTAAGAAAAATTAATTAAAGTATTAATTTGGTAAATTGGAGAATTTGACTCAACAAAAAGAACATGAGTGTGTGAGTTGGAAGGACTTGAAGTAAACACTTAAAATGGATTAAAAGCAAGACACTAATACATAAAGAAAATGAAATTAAACATTGGACTTGAGAATCTAATGAGGACCATGGTTTTGACCTAATTAAGATGGTAAGAAATTGACTTTGATGAACCAATAAGATTAAAAAAATTAGTGATGATGATTTAATACCTAATGTGGTGAAAGAATGGAAATTCAAACACTCTTGAATGTCATGGATACAAGGAATCAAAGTGACCCAAAGTTGTCACACTAAATCAAGAACATGTAATTTGGAAAAGTAAAAATCCACAATGTGGACCATAATGATAGATGAAAATTAGAAAGCGGTATTGACATAGTATTTGACTCTATGCTATTGTGGACCCCATTTGAGGACTAAATACTTGATGGTTACGTACCGTAAAAATATTCTATTAAAGTGATATTGATATATGACTATGATGAACATACATGATTTGACATTGTGTTGTCATGCATATGTGTCATCCGTTGGACACTGTTAGAAAGGTTGTGTGGGCCTAAGAGTTTGAATAACACCTATGTGTGGGTGCGAATAGACTAAGCATAGGTGTCATATGTTGTTGACCCTAGAGGGCGTCGGGGTGTGGGTGTCTCACAATAGACAATGGTAGCTCCACTGGGGCCGTGGGATAGACCAATACAACACACCAACGATCTTGTCTGAGACGCTGTCCTATATCGCGATCAACTGTCGATGTACCATGTATAAGCCATTGCGCAAATATTTTTATGAAATAAAGCACACTATATTTTCTGAGGCTAACGATATACTGGTATTACTCCTTGATCATTCAGTCCGAAAATGTTTATGTCTAGCTCCATGAAGTAGTTTTTTTTGGGACACTTTTGCATTATTAGCTGTCAGTCACATAACTCATCGAGCATGAGCATTATTAACTGTGAAGCATGCTTACTATTATTTCTGTAATAATTGTTGGTTATTTGAACTGTTGACTGTTGATGGTACCTCTGTCATTTAAATGTTGTCATTCTGCTTTTACTGTAAATTTTTAATACTGTGATGTTTAAATGTATAAACTATGTTCTATTTGGGCGTTCAGCGTCGTTTAGTTTCCTGCTGCTATTGTTGGTAATAAATGACAAGTATCTCACCTCTTTATTGTATATTCTGCTATTATGTATTATCATATGATTGTCTGAAGATGTTCGTGAAGAGGACAAGGAAACCACTGAGTTTCAGGGTTTCTGGCCGTATCTTGACTGAGATCGAGACTACTGAGGATGTCATTTCGTCCTCATGGATTCTTTGGTTACGTGCGGATCAACTTTCATGGTGGTCCGGATTGTTGGCATATCAACGTGCAGACTGATCGTTGTGTATACCACGGTGAAGTGACGGTGTCCTTAGCATGGGGACGATATACTGCTTCTATTTTTTATTTCCATGCCTGTGTATGGCTGGAATTTTACCTACCTGTGAGAAACATGTGGGCGGATATGTACTATACCCCACATGACGACTCTTTCTTGTCCACTGCTCGGGCTCTTGCCCACTGTTCCGTCGTTCTAATGGATGTCTCGTCAGACGATGAGGACCCTGAGGAGGACCCATCTACGGTTCCTTCTCATTCTCGTCAGTCTTAGGGACTATTTTCTATTGGTAGCTACTGATGGCTGTCCAGTTATATTTTTGGGAAGCCTGATGTTTGTACATGTTGGAGTATATTTGTATCTCTTTGGGTGGATACATATTTTATTTCTTTTTGGTATATTTTGGAAATGCAATTAAACAGGCTTATATTTCTAGTACAATGTATGTAATTATCCATATTATGTATGATTGTATGTTTTACTCTACGCCGATTTTATTTCAATCATCTTGACGAATGTTTCATTTGAAGAGGAACTTAAATTTTCAATTCATTTGACGCTATATGTTCATGAACAGGTATATACGTATATTAATGGAAATTTCAACCGGACTCATTTCCAAACAAATTATATCAAAAGAAAAAAAATATGTCTAAATTTTTTGTATTAATTTGGGTGTCGTTTCACTATAGTGTGACGTTCCCTCTTCATACCCGTTATGACTAGGAAAAAAGGGCGTTACATTTATCACATCATCCTAGCTCAACATTATCCAAAAAGAGAGAAACACATGGCTTACAAACCATTCAAGCTTAAACTATCCCAAAACACTTCAATATTTGTTTCAAAAAGATTGATTTTCACGATTGCACCAAATGTGCATCCTAACTTCAAGATTCTAAAATTTTATAGGCAAATAGACTTACATGTTAGCTTTCAAAGGCTATAAGAATCAGGTCATTCTAATATCTATAGCTCAAGATATGTGAATAACACTACAACAAGTATTTTGACATGTTTTTGACAGAGGGCCATGACTCCCATTCTTCTGTGTCGCGGCTCCTGTAACATCTCGAAAATTAATAATTTTAGGATAAATAGTCATTTTATAATATTTGTGATTTTTGAGAATTTTTTTGTATTTTTCTGAGAACGTGAAATATTTTAATATTATTTCTTGTTTTATGTACACGCTGAGCAGAGCTGGGGTAACATCCCGAAAACTAATAATTTTAAGATAAATGATCATTTTATAATATTTGAGATTTTTGTGAATTTTTCTGGATTTTTTTTTATAACGCAGAATATTTTAATATTATTTCTCATTTTGCGTGCAAACTGAGCAGGCCCGAGAAAATGAGATATTTTTCCCGAGAACCTTGATCTATGGAAACGTCGACGGGGGATCTTACTAAACCCGAGGCTGGACAAAGTTAACGAGGTTTCACATTTTTTGAGATTTTATCTGACCGCTGTGTGTTTTATTACCCATTAGACAATTAATACTGACTTCTGTCACTGAAACAATTGACCATTGGATAATAGCATGTGATAGAAATTCTATCACTTTATCCAAATGTGATCTACTTTATGTCACATCAAATCCACTTTAATTCAAAAGTGATGACACTTTAATCAAAGCTTCTAGAAACTTTGACCCCAAATGACCAAGTTGCCCTAAATAATTACATGGAAGGACAAAACTCTCCCTCCCCATCTCCTTTGTGTGCTACGGCTGAAGCACCCTTTAGGGACAAGGAAATTCAATTTTTCCTTACTCATTTTACTCCTCACTTCACTAACAACAAATCCTAATTTCACTCTACTATCGCCCTTCTCTCTCTTCACTTCTTCTTCCTCCTTTTTCTCTCCAAACCGCCCCTCCTCCTCTCCACTCTACAATACGGCAGTAGCCCCATTTGGTGGCTACCTCCACCATTTCATCAAGCCAAGCTCATTTCCATCTTCACCTCATCATTCTAAACACTTTTCCTTTTGGATTCATCTCCTAAAAACATCTATTTCATTTTCCACCATTAGAGGCAAAGCTTGAAGCTTTTGAGGTAAAGTTTTGATCTTTATTCCTTCTCTTCATTTTCGTGTTCTTCTTTCCATACATTTCATCTTTTGTGACCACTTTCCAAATCTCTCATCTATGTCATCTTCTTCAAGAACAAAGCTTGAATCTTTTGGAGGTAAACCTTTGATCTTTCACTCCTCTTCTTCATTTTCGTTTCCATGGTCATTTTTGTAACCATGGATCATGTCTTTACCAAACCTTGGTGTTGATTTATGATATTGGACTTTTAGGGTTCTTAATGGGCCAAAAACCGAATCCACCTAGAAGAAATCCAAGGAAGCCATTTTTTGTGTTCTTCCATTTGCATCTTCTATCATCAAACCCTAACTTTGAAGATCTAGGGTTTTTGTGTGAGTGGAATCCAAAAATCACAAAGAATAAATCTCAAGGAGTTCAAGCTTGAGGCTTTAGGTAAAGTTCTTCACTTTCTTCACATTTACTTCTCTTGTTCGTTTTCTCATTCTTTTCAAGCCTTGATTTGTGATTGTGAAAATTTGACCATTTTATGGTTCTCTTGAAGGTGGAATCCGAATTTGCAACCAAGGAACCAAGGAGTTTGTTTTCTTGAATTGTCCTCTTTAGGTGAGAGGGAGATTACTCACTTTAACCATTTATTGGTGGTGAGAAGACTTTGTGTGTTGTGGATGGAGAAATCCATCTTTGTATGCTTACTTGATTTGGTGATTTTGTATGATTTAGTGTTCTTGAATTTGATTAATGCTTGATTTGTGCTCTTGAATATATTGGATGTGTCAAATGTGCTTAATCAAGTTAGGGTTGCTAAATGAAAAATTTGGAGTTTCTTACCCTAACATGATGGCCATGGTTTTGAGGAAATTCTTGGATTGAAAATTTGTTTTGTACACAAATACATAACACTTGAGAAATTAAATGTTGAATGATGATAATAGAAATTGTGAATGGAAAATTTTAAGGGTTTATTATCCCAAATGATGGCCATGGTTTTGACATTGGAATATGAGGAATTGGAATGATCTTGGTGGATTAAAATTTAAGTGAATTGGTATTAAGAAACTAACACAAAAATGGGAAAGAAGAGTTGGACTTAGAAGACATATGATGGCCACGGTTTTGGCCTAAAATTATAAGGAATTGGAATGGTCTTGATGAATCAAAATTTGAGTGAATTAATATTAAAAAGTTAATACATAAGATGGAAAGAAATTGGGTCTTTGAGGACTTGAAGGGCCACGGTTTTGACCTATGATAATAAGAGTTTGGATTAAGTTAGTAAGTAATAAGACTTGTGTAATTGAACATTAAAGAATTGATAATCATAATGGAGTTAATTATGAAGATCTTAAGGTTTGAATGATGCTTTTGTGTATTCTTGGAGATTGAAGACTTAGAGACATGCATAATCTTTAATAAGTGGAAGAATTAAATTAAATAATGGCAATTAAGGAGACCACAGTTTTAAAGGGTTATTTACCCTAATATTTTCATAATTGACCAAAGACTTGAGACTTTGAAAATGAGAATCCATAATATGGACATTGTGATAATTGATTAAGACATATGACATTGAAAAAGTTAAACCCATAATAGGGAAATAGTGATAATTGATGGGTCATGAACATACGTTGATGTTGAGAAATAATTCTATATTGTTGTAAGACCCTATGTGGGGCTAAGTGTTTATTGATGGATTTCTTGAGGAAATTATAATGTATTGAGCATGAATTATATACCGTTGCGGTATTGAATATGATAAATATATCATTGATATGATGTGTTGAAATTTATAATGAATTATATACCGTTGTGGTATTACTTATGATGAATGCATCATTGACAAACATACATGATTGGACATTGTGTCGTCATGCATATGTGTTGTCCATTGGACATATTTAAATTGATAAGCATACATGATTGGACATTGTGTCGTGTATGCCTAAGAGTTGAATAACACCTATGTACGGGTGCGAATAGACTAAGCGTAGGTGTCATATGTTGTTGGCCCTGGGGGCGTCGGGGTGTGGGTTCCTCACATAGACAGTTATGAGCTCCTCTGTGCTGTGGGGTAGACCGATGCAAACACACCGACGATCCGGCCCGAGACGTTGTCCTATCTCGCGATCAACTGTTGAGGTACCACGTATAAGCCATTGATGTGCAAATATTTTTATGTGATGAAGCACACTATTTTTAAGGCTAACGATATACTGGTATTACTCCTTGATTATTCACTCCGAAAGGTTGATGTCTACCTCCATGGAGTAGGAATTTTGGTACCATAATGCATTGTGCATCGTTCATTGTCGGTCTCAAAAATTGTTGAGCATGAACATTTGTGACTGTGAAAGTAACTGTTTTACTTCTGTAAATGATTATCCGATTGTTGCGCTGATTACTGGAAATATTGTTGTGATTTGCCTATTATTGTTGATTCTTGTTATTGCTTACTGTTGTTCTGTTTTTACTATAAATATTACTGTTGCTGTTAATAAATATAGGAACTGTATTGCTTTGTGGGCGCTGTGCACCGTGTTGTTTTCTTACTACCGTAATGGTAATGAAAGAAGGGCGTCTTACCTCTTTCCTGTATTTCTATATTTCTATTTTATATTTATGTTCGATAAAAGATCGTGAAGGAGATGAAGAGGGACCACACTTTCGCAGAAGGGATTGGACGTCTGGACAAGATTTCTTTGATTACGTACGAGTACAGCTGCGTGGGGGCATTGATACCTAACTTGTCGACTGGGACTCCGACCGTCGTATATGTATATGGGGTTGCGACTTTGTCTGCTAGTAGTACTTACTCCAGGGTTACTACTTTTCCCCTTTAGTGTTTTGTTCCCGCTGTATTTTATTTGAATGTGTAAGTATTAGATTTTGTGTTATCAGTGCCTTGTGTTAAGGACAATTACATTATATATATGAAATATGTTTTTCTTTCAGTGATTGTATTTTAATGGCAGATTTCTAAATATGTTTCATTTTGAGGCTTGTATTTTCTAATTATGCATAAATGTGAAAACAAACTTAAAAAAAAAATTGAAATTAATGTTTTGTTGACACTGTGACATGCCTGGATTTAGTAATTGTGGTGCAATGATGATTGTGCCGCGGTTGTTAGATTTAGGGGCATTACAGCTCCAGACTCTCAGGAAATGTTTTCCTGATTTCTACAAGGGGAGTGTCGCTGCTTCTATTCAGGTTTATGGTTTTTCCATAAACGTGAAAAACACCACCACCAACCAATTTTTTAACCAAATCCATAACTTAACTCATATACAATTCATTCCCAACTCAAAATCTCATCATCCTAACAAGTTTTCATTAACAAACATTCAAAGATCCATTTCTAAATCAAGTAGCAATTAAGGGTTTCACTCATCATTTCACTGCAACAATTTTCAGATTTAGAGACAGAAATTCCGTCTCTACATGTGTAAAATTCTGTCTCTAAATATTTAGAGACAGAATTGGAGATGAAAATTGTTCCGTCTCTAAAATTGGCGTCTCTAAATATTTAGAGACAGAAAATAAGTTCTGTCTCTAATTTAGAGACAGGAAAGGTACGTCTCTAACTAAAAAAATTTCGTCTCTAATTAGAGACGGATATTGTTTTTAAAATATAATAATGATTAAGTTAGAGACAACATTGTTCTGTCTCTAATTTCGTCTCTAAAATTAGAGATGGATTTTTTCGTCTCTAAATCTCTAATTTTTTGAAAAATATTAAAAAGATATAGGCATCTAGTTGTGATTTTCCACAACTAGACGCCTTTATTTTATTAATAAAATTATATTTTCCTGTGTATATAATTATCCAAAATCAAAATTTACGAAAAATCATAATAAATAATTAATCATTATAATTATCCAAGTAACTATAAAAGATATCAAAATAGTTGAAAATATATTAAATAGTTACAATATATTATGCATACCATTAATTACTATTACATTTTGCAAGTAGACTTCTCTCTAACTTATACAATTATAATTAAGGCAACTCAAAATTAAAAAAAGTAATAAAAAAATACATGCTACCATTTTATTCCCAAAAATATGTTAGCAACTAAGAAATTGTTTTTGCATGGATATGAATCTGATTGGCCTCAATTCACATTGATATCCTGCTCTAGCTTTTCAAGAGAAGATATTGTCCAGTCCTTATCAAGAAGCTCTAGCAAAACCAACTGCAAGTCCACAAGCAAATTATGAATCACATAAAATACCTCATTCAATTTCCTCAATCTTTATAGAGTACAAACGTAATTCAAAGATAAAGCCACACACCAAAAGATATGCCATCAAAGACAAAGCCACACATCCAATGATATAGTTGTCACAGAGCCTCGTAGGAGTGCAAATATGAGCATTCAACCATGAAGATATGCCATCAAAAGCAATCCTGCACTAAAACTAGAAGGTCGAGAATATTACAAGAAAATAAACTTCTCATTAAGTCAAATTTGCTAAAAATAAACTTTGCAGAGATGTAAGGGTGTCCTTCAAGTAGCAAAGACAAAGAAAGTTTATGTAGCATTGCAAAAACCAGATCCTACTTTGATATCTACAAATTTAGATTAAGCATCCAATGATATAATGGTCAATGGAGCCTCGTAGGAGTGCAATACAAATAGAACAAAAACATTAACGCAAGTACACTTGTGCCAAATAAAATTATTAAGAGTTTTCTCTTAAGCCATATATACTCTTGGACAGACTACATAGCAAAAATGTAAGGGAACTTACGACAGCTAAACAAGTGATGTTAAATTTGCCAAAACAAAATCTCAAATCCCTAACATTTATTTATGCACATTTAGATTAGGCACCCAATGATGAATTGAATGGAGCCTCATAGGAGTGCAATAATAACATGCTATGCTATCCATCCTCAGTATTTACATAGGCAATGAAGTGAAAAAAGAGGGGGGAAAAACATAGAAGTAAAGGAAGCAGATTTGTAGCAGTAAAACACATAAAGCAATGCCTAGTTACACTAATAAACCTTATTCAGATACAATAAGGCTCAATTTGTGTTAAATTATAAAGCAAAATTTTTGATGTTTTTCTTCCTTCGTATCAAGTAAGAAAAAACAATTATCAAATAGATTGGTTACACTACTTGATTGTACCAGCATGAAAAATAGATTTTCTACAACTTCATGTTTGCCATATTCTAATACCTATCAGTCACATGTTAATCTCAATTCGCTAACCACTATGAGAAATTGAGAATCAAAAAACAAACTTGGTGCTTATATATGGGCTATACTGGCAGCCCAAACATGTGAACTCAGATATGCAAAGCGGTGCCCAACATTTATTTAGCACATTAAGACTAGGCAACTGATAAAATCAACTCATCACAGAGCCTCAATACTAGTGCAGTACTCACCTTTGAAGAAACATCATCAGATATACCAGATTGTCTGAAAAGCTTCTCCAAGTAAAAAGGTATCAAGTCAATAATGCATACTCCCCTAGAATACAGAGTTTCTAAGTACAATATACATTCCATGACTAACAAGGTCTAACAACAGTTAAATTGCAACAAGATCTAAATTGGCTGGAATCTCCAGTAGCTTTTCAACGAATGTAAAACAATGTGTACAAAAGAAGTAAGTAAAGGTTAAGATGGAGTTGCTAATTACCAGAAAACCCAGAGAACTGTTGATACAATGTATGAAGCATTCCTCGAGAAAGATTCAACAAGAGACTGCCATGTTTCGTCCAGAGACAGCAACCTTGCTATTGATATGCCAACCTAATCAATTTCTCAAAGATAATTAAATGTTTATCATAATAGTGAAACCACTAAAGTATTTCCTTTTAGAAAGAATTACAATTGGAAAATGAAGGTACAAAGACATAAGGATGTGAAATAGAAGTACCAGTGAAAAGGACAGACCTAAATATTTAAAGTCTTTTCACTAATGAAAAGTCCACAACCAGCAGCCATAAGCAACCAGAAGTAGATCCATCTGCAGAGAGTTCAGATAAAGGGTAGCACATGTAAAAAGGCAATAAAATTTCAAGGTGGGGAAAAATGGGTACCTTTTTATACAATACTCTTTTCTGTAATACAAAGAACTAAAGTGCTATCAAGCATAAAAAGTTAGGGAAAAACACAAACAAGTCCTTACATGCTCGAACAAGAAAATTTGACAATATTTACAATCAAGAAGAGAACTGAACTGTCCTATTTCAAATGACCAAAAGTAAAGTAACTAACAAATAAAACAAGGTGCCATTCACAAATGAAGATCAATATTATATTATTCCTTCTTCACAAACAACAAATAAGCTACACGAGACCGACATGATCTAGATAATTACTATGTGTACATATAGTCTAACAAGGATTATCAAATATCAAGCCTGCTTTAAAGGAAACAAAGGCAGACGATTACCAATGACCAGGAACTTGAAGAACCTGAGGGCTAGAATTAACATCAAGAGAGCTCTTCACAGGAGTTGTCTTCACACCTGAGGGCTCACCAGAAGTTCCAATGCACCCAGCCACTTCATCAAAGTCATTAATCATAAACTGCAAAAACATACACATATAGGGTAAACCATAACACAAAACAATCTACCTCAAGGAAAATGATTCATCAAATATAGGCCCATTACCTTTGTAAACACAGTTTCCTCATTGGCAATGTTAGAGGTTAAAATCCACAATTTCTAAAAATAGAGGGATGAACATGTCCTGCTAAAAAAAAAACAAATCAAAAGCTAAGACATGGTAGTCTAACTTGATCAAAACTTGATCATCAAGAGTCTGATTAATGCCTCAATGTCTAACACGACCATTCAAGCCTTTTATCAAATAGGTTATATGCATCAGGGAAGAGTAGATATCAAGACAACAATATAAAGGACCATTAGGGAGAGTCAGGGAGAGTACAACCATTCAAGCCATTTCCTTAACATGAAAATCTAAAAGGAAAAAAGAAAAGAAAAAGGAAAAAATATAAAAATAAAAAAAGAAACTTACCCATGGTTTGCTCTTGTGATTGAGAACAATCGGGATCCAGATTATGCATCTTGGTTCCTCTTCCCTTCCAATTCTAGATTCGCACTCCCTATTTCTATGAAATCTCACAATATCTGAGAATCCTTTCTTCTTAGAACCAAAAATAAAAACCCCTCTTTTCTCTGTATTTGTCCCTTTTATAGAAGCCCGTAACTATGGTATCGGTTGGATGCTGTAGTGGAGCTTCTGATATGAGATGATGCAAGGGGTATGGGGTGGTACTTGATCGTGAGTAGCCGTTGAGCCTAGTCGTCTGAGCTGTAAGTGGCCATTGAGTGAGCTCGCGAGTGTTCGCCTGGTCACGAACTTATGAATGGTCGCTTGGTCGCGGTGGATCGGTGGTCGCAGGGGACGAGCAAGGGAGCAAGGGACTTGCAGAGACGGAGAGATGGAGATGAGAGAACGAGGGTTGAGTGAGAGCGAGAGAATTAGGTTTCTGAAATAGAATTAGGGATTTCAGTAAAAATATTAGAGACAGAAACACTCCATCTTTATCGTAAAAAAATAGTAATTAAATAATATATATAATTTAGAGACGGAACACACCCGTCTCTAACATATTTGACATTTTTAAAATATTTAATTGACCAAATAGAGATGAAATTAGAGATGAAAAATTTAGAGATAGATAAATTTCGTCTCTAAATTTTGTCTCTAAACATATTTGACTTTTTAAAATATTACATTGACCGAATAGAGACGAAATTAGAGCTGAAAAAATTTGAGACGGATAAATTTCATATCTAAAATCCGTCTCTAATCATATTTGACTTTAAATTGATCAATTAGAGATGGAAAACTATGAGACAAATCATTTCTGTATCTAAATTCCATTTCTAAGTTTTAAATTTTATTTTTCCTCTCTAAATCATCAAATTCATCTCTATTTCCATCTCTAATAGAGACAGAATTGTTTTCGTCTCTAAATCAAAAATTTCTAGTAGTATTTATCAAACCTCAACCTCAATTATGATTATCAACTTAAAACAACCACCAAAATTGATTAGAGACATATCTCAAACTAACTATCAAGATTTCAATTTTGAAGATACAAAAATGAAGAAGAAAAGAGGTGAGAAAACCCCATACCTCAAGCTTAAAGATGAATCTCCATCCTTTGCCATTGGTCTTCCTATTTTCTCCACCATTTTCTTCCTCTTCCTCTCCCCCTTTTTCCTTCCTCTGTTTCTCTCTTCATTCTCCTCTGTAGAACTATGAGAGAGAGGATGAGAAAGATGAGACAAATCTCATCGTTTTAAAAGATGATATTAAGGGAAATTTTGTCCTTTCGCTAATTTCATATATGCTAAAAACACTTTGATTTTACTAAATCAAGTTTCCTGCTCGCCAACAACCTTAGAATAAATTATAAGATCCATCTAAATTCTTGTTTCATTATTTTCATAACTTTTCATATCTGTTGTGCCTCAATCCAATACCTAAATACTCACTCGGTATCCTTAAAAATACCAAACTGACTCCATTTGCCCTAAAAATTTAACCATATCCTTTTCCACACATTTGTGACCTAGAAATGAACTTTTCATATTTATCTCCTTTAATTTAGTATTTATACTAATTTTTTTGAGTTAAAATAGTCATTTTACACATTCTGTGTTGCGGCAAAATGCCTAAATTAACTCAAAATGTCATAAAATTTAGTGGACATGTTAAACAAGTATTAAGCTACCTTTGTAACCTTATACAAGCCTAACATGTGTAAAAAGAGGATGTTACATCATCACCACCATCTTCAACAACCACTAAACCATCTTTATCACCATCTTCAACCTTCATCTACCACCAAACACAACCATCTTCAAAACACCAAATCCACCCTTCAACAACTTGTAGTCACCCCATAACCACCACGTCTAAGCCACCTCCATCCTACCATAACCACCACGTCCAAGCCATCTGATAACTCCATAGAATTTAGTTATTTATGCCCTATTTCTGTGCATTATTGATTGCTTTGTCCTGGTTGTTATGTATTGTTGGAAGACTTTAACCCTATTTTCATGTAAAATCCATATTGAGGTCTTCTTTCCAATCTTGTTAAAATTCATCCTAATGTTTGATTGGATTAAGTTTAATTACATTTGTATTTGACTGTTGATTTTTCAATTGCAGGACAGGCCCAAAAGAACCAAATTGATACAAGTCAAGGCCTTGCATTGGAAGAGAATTCGCAAGAAAGTTTCAGTAGATCACACCGCGATGCTGGCATGTTTACGTTGCAGTGTGTTGCTCTCTGCCTGTGCACCTTGATAACTTTAGGCTTTAATGTCGCGACGTGAGGAAGTGAACATAATGGCTGGTGACCTGATTTTTACGTGCCGCAGCACATGTTGCTTGACGCTGCAGCGTGATGCACGAAATCTGTGGTCCTATAAATACTTTGCACGCAGATTTCAGAAGAAAGGGCTTTTTGAGAACTTTTATTTTACTCTTTTAGTGTTGCTTTCTGAGAGAACCCAACAACTAGATCTTCATTTTCGAGCTGAAAGAGAGTTGAATGAGCCAAGATTGGAGGTCATCTTCATCTTGGAGGGAGATTCAAGCTTCAAGGCTCACCCCATTGGGCTGCATCTTCTATTCCTTCTCCTTTCTCTCTTCCTTTTATCTTGGACTTGGATTTCTGTATTGTATTTTCGTGTTCAATGAGTAGCTAAGCTGTGTTTAGAGTATTCTTTGGACCCCCCTATGAATATTGAATGATTTGTACTCTTTTAAGTTTATATAAATGATTTGGATTCTGTTCTATCATATAGCGCTTAGTGCTCTTATTTGTTTGATCAGCTTTTAGGTGATTTGATGAAATCTAATGAGCCTAGACATAGGACTTTGGCTTTTAGATCATACGTATGATAGATCCATGTTCAATTTCATTCTAATGGCGGGATAGATTAATTTGTTAATGGGATAGACATATACCTCTTAGCCATGCATAGTCATATTTAAGAATCAATCTTAATGCTTGTTGATTGCTTTGGTTGTCATGGACGCATAGTGAACTAGGTAAGTGGCATAGGGTTAATGACCTAGACATATGCTTTTAACTAAGTTGGTTTCTTGGGCTAACCTAATCTGATCGTTTGTATTGCTTAAAAGGATTGCATGTTATCGATTGAAGTAGGGGGTAAAAAAAGATTCCCTATTTTCTCAACCATATATTTATCTTTTCTTTATGCTTTATAGTTTAAGTAATCAATCCATTTTTCAATTTACGTTTGCTTGAATAGAATTAATTAAGTTGTAGGTTAATATTTAACATTAGAAAGTAACCATATTCCCGGTGGGAACAATCTCTACTCATTATTTTATTACTTAAGCGACCCGTGCACTTGCGGTTAGCAAAATAGTTACTAACAAGGTAACCCATACAACAAGTTTTTGGCACCATTGTTGGGGAAGTATGACTAATTTCTATATTGCTAATATTGATATCAATCTTTGTTAGTTCTAATTCAAGTATTTTCTTTTATTATATTTTGATTTAATATTTAATTCTCTTGTGAATTATGTACCATCAATGACGGAACACAATGATCATACGAGGCCTCTAAGGGAGTTTGCTAATCCTCAAATGGAAAATCTTAAATCAAGTATCAGATGGCCTCCCATCCGTGCAAATAATTTTGAGATCAAACCGGCCATTATCCAAATGATTCAGACATCTGTACAATTTGGCGGTTTGTCGAGCGAAGATTCCAATGCACATTTGTCAAACTTTTTGAAAATCTTGACACTTTTAGGCACAATGGAGTCTTAGAAGATGCCATTTGCCTCAGGCTTTTTCCCTTCTCTCTAAGAGATCGAGCTAAGAGTTGGTTATAGTCTCTACCTGTGGGATCTATAACTACTTGGGTAGATGCATGTGGAAAATTTCTCAACAAATACTTTCCTCTGGCTAAGACTACTGGGTTAGTGAATGACATCACTTCATTCACCCAATCAGAATCTTAATCCATGTATGAAGCCTGAGAGAGGTACATGGATCTTCTTAGAAGGTGCCCACACTATGAGATTCCTCCTTGGAATCAGATTTACTCCTTCCACAAAGGCATACTATCTCACCATCGTCCAATTATGGATGCGGCTGCAGGTAGTTTATTATTGAGTAAATCTTTCGATGAAGCTTAGCAACTGTTAAAAGAATTGGTCGCCAACAGCTACCAATGGCCTTCTGCAAGAAACACTCAAAGGAAGGTAGCTGGAGTTTATGACGTAGATGCACTTACATCTTTGTTAGCTCTAGCGGCATCATTAACAAACACGATGGACAGTTTGGGTATAGGCCCTAATCAAAGCCCCTTCATGTTGTGTGACCGATATGGGAACAATTATGTCATCGATAGTTACCTATCTAGTTTGGAGAGTGTTCAATATGTGGAAAACTATCGGCCACCTCAAAACAACCCCTACTCACAGCAATATAATCCTGGGTAGAGAAACCATCCCAATTTTTCATGGAGGGATAACCAAGGGCCAACATCTTCATATATTAGCAATGAGAGACCACATTTTCCTCCTGGTTTCTCATCACAAGTAAGGCCACCTATGCAAGAAAGGAAGCCAGCATTGGAAGACATATTCATGCAATTTCTAGTTAAAATTAATTCGTACATAACTAAAATCGATGCTCATTTGGCCAAAAACGATTCTCTTCTTCAAAGCCAAACATCTTCAATCATGGCTCTTGAGACACAAGTGGGGCAGCTAGCTAATACAATAAACAATAGGTCCCTGGGGACTTCTTCAAGTGATGAGACCTCCCTTAAACAAGCTCCCCCAAGTTGAAGAAGCAGAAAAAGTTCTGTCTATACTATAAAAAAAGGCACATTTTTAGGAAGGATCCACCTATGTGTTTAATTCTTCTATTTTGAGTCTAGTATGCAGTGTATTAGAATTAGAAATTTCATGCTATTTTTTTGACGCATGCATGTGCTAAACCTGCTAGATAATTTTTATAGGTGGTTAAGGCCTCATTAAGGCAAATGTGAGTGTTGTGTGATGTTTGCTATAGAATTTTGCAGTCAAACCTCTTATGTCGCAGCGATCACTTAGTTACGCCGAGGCATTTTGGCCTCTGCCATATCAGGATTTGGAGCCAGAGAGCACAACGTCGCGGCGTGGCTTTTGTAACACCACGACAGTCAGTCCATTTAAAAAGAAAAAAAGAATAAAAAAAGGGAAGGTGAAATATTTCACAGACACGTGCCACGACACTGGTTAGTGCATGCCGCGACGCTTTGGGCACAATTTGCTTAAAAAGGAATAGGGTTTGCGCTGCAACACAAACCCTCATTCCCCTTTCCTTTGAGTTTTCTCTCCAAATTTCACCTCACATTTTCTCCCACAATCTATCGTTCCTGTTTTCTTATATCCTTGTGTATTTCATTCATCCATTTCCACCTTCAGGTATTCCATTTTCTCCCTTTTCTCCTTTTATTTTCGCATTTTATGTTTCTGTTTTAATTCTTTAAGTTTAAGGTTCTATTTTGTAGTTTTTATCATAGTTAGTAAGTGTTTTGTTTAGTATTATGTTTGCTTTTGTTGGTGTTGAGTTGCATTTGGGGTTAGGTACTGTTGTGGGTTGCTGGTACATAGTGACTATTCATGCGCGCCATGACATGGCTTAATGTCACAGCGCTGGCATCAATGTTGTGGCGTTGGTTGGATTCCTTTGCATGTCATGATGTTGTCATCAATGTCGCAGCATTTGCCCCTATTTTCCCATAAATGTAGTGTTTTAACTGTCTTATTAATTTCATTGCTCAAGTCTGACATTCTCATTTCTTTTTTAGGTCTATATATTTTTAAAAATGGGCCCTAAACGAGTCAGATGTAAGAGCAGCGAGCAACACAGGGAGCCATCTCCCCCTCAAGAGTTTGACCGCACCAGGTTCATTTCAGGTGAGGTGCAGGATCACTATGGGATCCTAGTCTCAAAGAGTGTTATTATAGAGAGATGGTTTAGCTTCAAGGAGCCCATACAGCCGGACATTGAGGCCAACATTCGGCAGCACCCGTGGGGGGAGTTCACCAAACACCCCAATAGGGCCCCATTACCATTGCTTAATGAGTTTACGCGAACCTTGCATTCACTCACTCAGAGTCCACCACTATCGGCATGTAGAGGCATCGTGTTTCTTACTCTATCGAGTCCATCAGAGTGGCATTATCCTTGTCCCTCCTCCCTTGATATATGAGTACTAAGAGTTCATCCATTGGGAGCCAGTGGAGGGGATCAACCTACAGGTAGTCACGACTCGTATATGCACCCCCGAGTCACAATCGGTCATCTAGACCATGTCCCAGCATGGTTGAGCATGGTATTTCCCTCGTGCTTGATTCATCTCAAAGGCCAAGACCTGGTACCACTTCATCAGCACCAAGATTCTGCCTTCCAACAACCTATTGGAGGTCACACGCAATAGGGCCATTCTGATATATGCCATACTACAGAGGTGTTTGATTGATGTGGCAGACATCCTTCACAGGCAGCTGCGGAGGTTGGCCATGGAGCAGCGCAGACTTTTCTTCCCCTCCCTCATCCATGCATTATGTCAAAGGCGGGTATGCCCACAGACCCACATGAGGAGCGTACTGACATCAAATAGCCTCTCGATGAGTACTTCATCAGGGTTGGTGCAGCTCCCCCAGCAGCAACAGTACCCCGCAGAGCTTAGAGATCGGCGCAGAGAGCTGCCCGTGCATCCTAGCTTCCCCAAGAGGTGGATGATGTGCGAGCTAAGCTTCGCCAGGTGGCTACCATGCAAACTTACACCGTCGAGACTATTCGGTGGCTGGTGGAGCGCCTTC
Organism: Ormosia emarginata; assembly: GCA_029884605.1. Classification (NCBI taxonomy): domain Eukaryota; kingdom Viridiplantae; phylum Streptophyta; class Magnoliopsida; order Fabales; family Fabaceae; genus Ormosia; species Ormosia emarginata. The sequence continues at coordinate 24,688,849 of JAQQTP010000074.1, read as the reverse complement.
ACATCTCCACTCATGACTTCCCTATCCCACCCTACCCTCCCTTTGACGAAGCCAGCCCTTCACATCAGCACCAGGATCCTGCGGCTCATCATCCTAACAATAACAGTGATACTAAGCCATTGCTAGATGATGTTGATGATGGCGGTGATACAGAGCCTTTTCTAGATGTTGATGGGTAGACTAATGCATTCAAGGTAGTCTCCATTCTTTTGCTGTTATTTATTTTCCTTTGTATGCTGTACAGTGAGGATACTGTTTCCCTCAGGTTTGGGGGTGTCTAGTATTTTGATTAATATTGATATTGATTGGATTATTTTATGTAAATATTGTTAGTATAATTATTGATATTTTTGGTTAATTTATTTTTGTTTGTTATGTGATTTAGTGCACGTAATGACTAATTTGCATGTTTGATATTGTGAAATTATTTGAATGCATAACATGATGTCATTAGCTAGTGTAATGATTGCCAAATGATAAATAGGGATTCAAATTAACCTCAAATTTTTCTGTGAATCCTTATGGTATCTTTGAAGTATGTCGATCAATCTAGATTCTTTTTATGCATGATGTGTTTTTCCGTTCATATGCTTGCTTAGCTTCAGATTAGATTTGAGTGCTTTCTAGATAATGTTTATGGTCAGTACATGTGGAGATGTCTTTTATCTTTGAAATTGTTTTGTATTTCTCTTAAAGTGAAATCCTAGATTGTGTATGATTGAGGAAATGATTAGGGCATTCTTTGGACCGATTGAGCCTTTCAAGCTTATCCTTACATGATAATATCCTTAGGTCCCCTTTAAAGCTTTTTAATTGTTAGCCTTTTGTGTTTTTCATTACCATTGTATTCATTACAATGTTAACCATTCTAATGCATGTGAAAACATTGCATTTTCTTCCTACCATCAATGTTTGTTGAGTGCATGATATGTTATTTCTTGAAGTGAGTCCAGTGATTAGGGGTATTAATATTTTCAATAAAAAAAAATGAGCCTGAAGGAACCAGATGCAATAAAAGAAAATGATTGTTTTGTTTTATTCTATAAACAAAAAGAGACAAGTAAAGCAAATCAAAGAAAGAAGAAAAGTTAAATATGAAAAGCATTGCATGGTTCTGGTAAGTTTTAGTCTTTCATTATTGAATACCCTGCTATTTTCACATGGTCTCAAGTTTTGAAATAGCCTATTTATGTTTCTCAATGTTTGTATGTATCCTTTTCCTTTCTTTTCTTTCACCCACTACCATTGGCCTGACATTACAAACTAATAAAGACCTTTTTGATCCTCAATTATGTGTGATTTACATTAGTGGAGAGAGAGTTGCATTACACTCTTGTGGATTCTTTTGATTTATATCCATGTGTTTGCTCATAAACTGATCCGGTTGAGTATGATTTGAACTGAAGAGGTTTTGCTTGCATATTTGTGGGAAATAGCTTATGCATGATTTGAAGCTTTGATTGTTGGTATGATAAAGATTGTATATGTGTGGACCAGATTATGAGGCATGTGTCTTCTTTGAGATTTAATGTAATCATCATACACTAGTATTGAAGCAGAAAGTGTCTTTGCAAGTATAGTCAGACTTTGTTTTGCTTGAGGAGTAGCAAATATCTAGGTTTGGGGGTGTGATAACTCCATAGAATGTAGTTATTTATGCCCTATTTCTATACATTAGTGATTGCTTTGTCCTAGTTGTTATGCATTGTTAGAAGGCTTTAACCTCATTTTCATGTAAAATCTATATTGAGGTATTCTTTCCAATCTTGTTAAAATTCTTCCTAATGTTTGACTAGATTGAGTTTAATTACATTTGTATTTGACTGGTTGATTTCTCAATTACAGGACAGGCCCAAAAGAACCAAATTGATGCAAGTTAAGGCCTTGCATTGAAAGAGAAATCATAAGAAAGCTTCAGTAGATCATGTCATAATGCTGGCATGTTTACGCTGCGGCGTGTTGCTTTCTGCCTGTGCACCCTGAAAACCCAAGGCTTTAATGCCACGGTGTGAGGAAGTGAATGTCGCGGTGCTAGTGACCTAATTCTTGTGTGCCACAATGTGTGTTGTGTGTGACACCGCGGTGTGATGCACGAAATCTGTGGGCCTATAAATACTTTGCACGTAGATTTTAGAAAAAAGGCTTTTTGAGAACTTCCATTTTACTCTTTTAGTTTTGGTTTCTGAGAGAACCCAGCAGCTAGATCTTCATTTTCGGGCTGAAAGAGAGTTGAAAGAGCTAAGATTGGAGGTCATCTTCATCCTCGAGGGAGATTCAAGCTTCAAGGCATCTTCTGTTCCTTCTCCTTTCTCTCTTCCTTTTATCTTGAACATGGATTTTTGTATTATATTTTCATGTTCAATGAGTAGCTAAGTTGTGTTTAGGGTATTATTTGGATCCCCCTATGAATATTGAACGATTTTGTACTCTTTTGAGTTTATATAAATGATTTCGTTTCTGTTCTATTATATAGTGCGTAGTGCTTTTATTTGTGTGATCAGCTTTTAGGTGATTTGATGAAATCTAATGAGCCAAGACATAGGACTTTGGGTTTTAGATCATACATACATAAATGCATGTTCGATTTTATTCCAATGGTGTGATAGATTGATTCATTAATAGGATAAACATATACCTCTTAGCCATGCATAATCATATTTGAGAATCAATCTTAATGCTTGTTGTTTGCTCTGATTCTCATGCACACATAGTGAACTAGGTAAGTGGCATAGGGTTAATTGACCTAGACATTGGCTTTTAACTAGGTTAGTTTCTCAGGTTAACTTAATCTAATCATTTGTATTGCTTAAAAGGATTGCATGTTATCAATTGAAGTAGAGGATGAAAAAGGATTCCCTATTTTCTCAACCATATCTTTATCTTTTCTTTATGCTTTATAGTTTAATTAATCAATCCATTTTTCAATTTACGTTTGCTTGAATAGAATTAATTAAGTTGTAGGTTAATATTTAACATTAGAATAACTATATTCTCGGTGGGAACGATCTCTGCTCATCATTTTTATTACTTGAGCGACCCGTGCACTTGCGGTTAGCAAAAGAGTTACCAACAAGGTAACCTATACAACACCATCACCATCCCACAATAGCCATCATCTTCAAAATACCAACTTCCATCCACCCTTCAACAACCCCCACCACCCTATCACCACCAAAACCAAGCCCCACACCCCAACCATCATCCTCATAGCTTTCAACCATGTTCTCCACCACTCACTTAGCCATTTCCTTTCACCACCATGCACCAAACAAAGCCACCATGACCCATCAACGAACCAGCCATCGTGACCCACCACCAAAACCAAATATGAGATCCTCCCACACCATAGCCATAGCTCCGTCGCACCACCAGCTAGATCTGGAGCCACCACACCTAAGACCACTGTGTCATGTCAACCTTTAACACTCGAGGCGACCATCGCGTCTCTACCTTCCTCTGTCTCCCAACACCGGAGCCACCACCAATAACCGCGCACCGTTCTCCCAACACTGAAGCCATCACTAGCAACCGCGCGTTATCCTCCCATACCATAGTTGCGAACCACCTCTGTCCTAAACTGTAGCCACCGTTCCTCAGCCACATGTTGTCCTTTGTTGATCTTAGGTCCCTTGTGTTTCTATTTCTTTGTTTCTTTTTGTTTTCATTCATTTTTTTTATAAATGGTTTGGGTTGGGTTGGTGTTTAGTTAGTTTTTGTTTTAAAAGTTTAACCTAAAAATGTGTGTGCATGTTAGTTTTACTAAAAAAGGATTTCTATAGGATATAATATTAGTTGAATTGGGTTTTTGTGTTAGATTAGATTTTAATTGTTTTATAGTGGGTCTCTTTTCTTTGTGCTTTTTTTTAATTTGAAATAATGTGTTAGTTTTTTTTTTTTAAATAGAGGGGTTTACTATGATATGGTAGTCAAATGAATTGGTTAAGGAAAAATAAGTAAAAAGAAAAAAAAAAGATGAAGAATTTTTGAAACATTATAATTGTGCCTTTTAAGAAGAAACAAATTAAAAAATTAAAAAATATGAAAATATATATATATATATAAAAAAAAAGAATTTGAGTTCTCTTGTTTAGTTTTTTTTTTTTGAATTTAGCTTGCTTCTCACTTGAACATATATACTGTGCTCAATGGCATAACTTGGTGTTAACTTTGAATTTTTGTTGTAAGTTTATTGTCATGCATATTTCTTGTTTTTCTTTTATTGAAAAATAAATTTAAAAATAAATTGTTAAATGAAGCTCTTTCTTTTAATCAACATAATGATCAATGATAATGATTGAATAGTGGATGCTATCTTCAATGTCATTTAGATCATAAGGATTATTGAGTAGCCTGATGTTAAGTTGAACCCTGTGTAAGAATGAATTTGTTTTCAAACAAAATTCCTTTTAAAAAATTCTTTTCATAATTAAAATTAACCAACCCTCAATTATTTTCTAAAGAACAACGTGACTTTGAGTTTCTTATTGCACTCAGGGATACGTAGGAGTGGAAATTCATTTTCATCAAGTCAAAAATTAAATTTTCACAATTTGTTTTTTTTTTTTGTTTCTTTTTTTTAAAAAAATAGTTTTAATTTTTTTAAGAGGAGTAAAATAAATATATTTGGGATTATCAAGTTTTGCACAACTGACTTAAGGTACCATCTTAGGACAAATGTGTTAGGGGTGCTATGGGATTAAGTTTTCACCCTTCCCTCTATATAACTGACTCCCGAATCCAATATGATTTTAAAGACTATTTTCTAAGAAAAGATTTTCTAATTTTTCCTAATTCAAATAAAATTGTGGCGACTCCATTTTTTATTTTTTTAATCATATTTTTGTTAACCGCTCCCATCGCAAATCTTGGTCACAACAAGGGTCAGTAATACTGGGTGCAAGTATTGTCTCCTGGATCACAAACCTATTATTACCAGGTTTTTGGTGTGAACGAGCTTTGACAGGATGTTGGCTCTTGAGTTCTGTTCCTTGTGGATGTATTACACCCTAATACTGTTGAAGTTCTCTATTAGCTTTTTCACCTTAGCTAGGTATTTTTGTAGTAAGGGTTCTTTAGCTTGATAATCACCTCAGATCTAGAATGTCACCAGTTGTGAATCATTGCATAAGACTATATCTATGGCCCCCATTTCCTTTGCCATGGTGATGCCTGCAAATAATGCTTTGTACTTTGCCTAGTTATTTGAAGTTGAGAACTCAAACCTTAAAGAATGTTCCAGCGTGAGCCCGTTCCCATTTTCTAATATGATTCTGACACTGCTTCCTTTGGGATTCGAGGAGCCATCTACATATATAGTCTAAAAACTCACTTTGGAATGGTCAGTATCCGGTGTAAGCTCCACTAAAAAGTTAGATAACACTTGAGCCTTTATGGCTTATCTTGGCTCGTAAGTGATGCCAAATTCAGACAACTCCACAGACTATGCGATCATTCTTCCAGCAAGGTCCTACTTATGTAGCATTTGATGGATTAGCTGATCCATCTTCACGATCACAAGGTGGCACTGAAAGTACTGTCATAATCATCTAACTATGGTTAGTAGTGCTAGAGCTAGTTTCTCAATCTTCTGATACTGGAGTTCAGGGCCTTGTAGGACCTTACTCACAAAATAAACTGGCTATTGACCTTCATTAGTCTTTCTTATTAAGACTGAGCTGATCGCTTCATTGTTAATTAAGAGATAGGCATATAAGGCCTCTCCGGGCTCCGACCTCGTCAAGATTAGAGGTGTTGCCAGCATCTTCTTTAACTCCTAGAATGCAGCCTCACACTCTGGGGTCCACTCAAAGTCTTTCCCTTTTTTTTAGAGTCTTGAAAAAGGGAAGAGACTTGTAAGTGGCCTTAGCTGGGAAATGAGTGAAGGACACTATCTGTTCTATTAGTTGTTGCACTTCCTTCATGGACTGCGGACTATGCATATCAAGAATGGCTTGACATTTCTCTAGGTTAGCTTCAATGCCACTATTTGTCAATAAAAACCCTAAAAAGTTACTAGCTTGTACCCCAAAAGCCCATTTCTCTATTCAACCTCATATTATGCTTCCGTATATGGGCAAACACTTCTTCCAAGTCTTCCACGTGGTTACTTGACTCTGTTGTCTTAACAATCATGTCATCGATATAAACTTCCAACATCTTGCCAATATGTTCTTCAAAGACTTTATTCATCATTTGTTAGTAAGTTGCACATGCATTTTCTAACCCAAATGACATAACTCAGTAACAATAACTTCTCATCTTGAATATAAACGCAATCTTGTCTTCATCCTCCGGGTTCATGGGAATTTGGTTGTAGCCAGAATAAGCATCCATAAATTAGAGAAACCGAGATTCGGATGAGTTATCCACAAGTTTATCTATATTGGGGAGTGGGTAAGGGTTCTTTGGGCATGCCTTATTCAGGTCAATGTAGTTGACACACATACATCACTTCCCATTAGCCTTCTTCACTAGGACCACATTAGATAACCACATGCATAAGAAACTTCCCTTGATAAACTCAGCATCCAAAAGTTCCTTCACCTGCTTTTGTATTACCTCTTGTATCTCTGATCTGACTTTTCTTTTTCTTTGTGCCACCATCTTTGTATCTTTTTTGATAGAAAGTCGGTGGCAAATAAACTCGGGGTCCAAGCCTGGCATGTCGATGGATGTCTAAGCAAAGAGATCCTTGTTTTTCTCAAGAAATTCAATTACTCGGGATCTTTCTTCTTGATTTAACTACCCTCTATTCTTAGTTACTTAGTCTGGCTTGGTCTCAAGTTGAAGAGGTTGAAGTTCTCCTTTAGATTGGGAACGCGTATCACGGATCTCCTCGCGAACACCCAGTTTAGTCAAGAGGACATTGACGAGATCCATAGTGACTAAGGCTAAATTATTACGTTGGTTCGTCGTCCATGGTTTCTTGACAATCCTTAGGCTCTCATTGTAGCATTTCCAAGTCGTTGCCTGGTCTCTTTTAGCTGTGACGACCTTGTCATACTAGTTAAGGAACTTCATGGCCAAATTAAGGGTGGATATCACAATCCTAAAGGCATTAAGTGAGGGACGACCCTGGATGACGTTGTAGACAGAAAGGCAATCCACAACAAGAAACTTGACCTTAAGTGTTTTAAACAAAAAGTCCTTCCCCAAAGTCAAATGGGTCTCAATGTATCCTACTAGGGTGATCTTATCCCCTACAAATCCAATCAACTTGTCAGTATAAGGGATCAAATCTTTCTTTGAAAGTCCTAGCTTCTCAAAGAGATCTAGGAACATAATATTAGTCAAGCTCCTTTAGTCAACAAAACTACACCGGACTTCAGTGTTAGTTATTATCCAAGAAATCACCATGGGATCATCGTGGTTTGGCATAGTGGTGCCATAATCTTCATCAAAAAAGAGATTATTAGGGTCCTCCTCGATCTATCTTCATATTTTGATACCAGATGGGAGGGTACGCTCTTCACAACCTAGAAAGCTTTCTTTCTTGCGTTTCTTGATTTACCAACACCGGCAAAGCCCCCGAAATGGTGTTGATTACCCAGGTTATCTCTGTGTGGCAGCATTCATTATCCTAAATGGGAGGGTCTCAAGGTGGTGCCCTTTATTGGTTTTGGCCATTATCCCAAGATGGACCCACTCCAAGATTCTCATTCCTTGGGGGTCACCATCTTCTCTACTATGGAGATGGGCTTCTATGAGGACTGTATCTTCTCTTTTTTTAATTCTTTCCTCTTTTTTTATTATCATTCTGGGATTGGAGTGCATATCAGCCCAGACGACCATCTCAGATTAGGGTTTTGATAGCATCCTAAAGGTTGAAGTAGTCCTCAATGGTATGTCTGTAGCCTTTGTGAAACACATAATGCTTGGATTTGTCTTTTTGTGCATGTTTTTCTCAATAGAGGAGGCTTTTGTACATCTCTGAACTTCATATTCATCATCTCTTGGTACATCTGTGCCTGAGGTGTATTAATCGGGGTATAACTTTCGTACATCCCCTTTGGTGGCGGCTTTGAGTTCTGAGGTTGTGGGGGAGCCTAGCTAGGTTTTGGTTTGGTATCATCTCCCTTATCTAGATGCTTCATGGCACGGATAACATCCTTTGCATTGATGATTATTAGCCCTAGCTCGTAACTTGTCCATTGTCTTTGGCTCTTTTTTAGCAAATGAAAAGGAAAATGCTCTAGGGCGAAGGCCTTCCCTCATGCAATGTAGGCCAAGTCTCTCTTCCTAGTCATGAATGTTCACTACTTCTTTGTTAAACCGGGCCATATAATCCCAGAGCAATTCCTCTTTTCCCTGTTTGATATGGGATATACATGATATGAATTTCGGATGCACCTTGCTAGTGTTAAAATACAGCAAAAATTTCGAGGATAAGTCTTCCCAATCATTAATGGACTTTGGAGCTGGAGTAGTGAACCATCTCAAGGCGGATTTTTTTTAGAGAAAGAGGAAAACCATGGCATATAAGTAGATCATCACCTCTAGTAAACATCAAAGTGCTCTTGGGGATCCGTGGTCCCATCATTGGCTTCAATATTAGTTGGGTATTTGAAATGTTTAGGGATCTAGTAGGCCATCAACTCGTCAGAGAAAGGTTGATTTTGCTTAACCGATATCCTTCAACCGAGTTCCAACTCTCGATTTTCTCGCACCAGGTTATCAACTCTTTGTTCGGGTTCTATTTCTTTGGAATTTTCTAGGTCACGTCCCTTGTCATGGGCTGGTTCCCTTCTGTTGTTGTGATTCTCCTATGGGGAGCCCAATTTTTGTCCTCTCTTTTTGGATTAGTAGCTCTTTCAAGTTCATGAATATGTTCATCCTGAAGTTTGACTAGGGAGATTAGTTCTTCTCGTGACAATTTAGGGAGATGTGATTCGCCCTACTGGGATCGAACTCTCTCATCGTTCTGCCTTGCGCCTAAACGTTGTAGTGCTGAAATCTGCGATCTACCTTCATCTAAGGGGGCTTTGCGCAAACCAAGTCATTGTGTCACCGGAATGCGCCACAACGGAGGGGAGATATTTTAGCTAGTATGAGAAATTTCTTCCCCATCCTACCTGAGTTTCATTGAGCAGCAACTGGATCTTGGATAGGATGGAGGTCAGATGACGACTAGTGGATGACTGATTGTGAGTAGCAGAGGCACAATTTTTCTTGGTTGTAACCATGGTAGTGGTAATGAGAATCAAAGTTTATCACTCCCACAGACGGCGCAAATGTTCTGAACGAGTTTCAGAGGATCACCTGAATAAGGCTGATGAAGGTGGTTTCCTTCATAGCATGGTGGCAGCGATGATGGAGTGTGGGGTGGGTACCTGCAAAAGGTACTCCGAAGTTCAAGTTAGACTGTGCACAAGGTGGGTAAAATGTTTAGGGTTAGATGCATACCTTTACGACCTTGTGTGGTATTTGTAGGAGCATCATGGTAGATTAGAACTATGATTAAATCTATATTAAATGTTGTTAATAAGGATAAAAATCTATTAAGATCATTATCTCTTATAACTAATTCTTCTATTTATGAGGGATTCTATAAAAGTTTTACTCCTTATAAATAGGTATATTTACTTATTTAAAAGTGATAATAAAGAATATTTAAGATCCAACTCTAGCGAGTCGTTGCTCTTGAACTGGCAACCCAGAACCCTATCCGAAAATATATATATATATATTGTATTGAGAAGCAAATTTAGTTTTTAAGCTTTTAAAAAAATTATGTTGAGAAGTCGAGCCAAACTAGCTTCTCAAAACATTAAAATAAATAACTATACTAAGAAGTCGATATAAACCGACTCTCAACAAAAAAACTATTTTTTAGTAAAAAAGAGATATTTTAATAAAATAATATTTGATGTGAGGAAAAAATAAAAATCAGTAATATTATTATAAAAGTGAAAAAAGCACTATTTTGATAAATAATATTTGATATGGGTAAAAATAAAAATAAAGAAATCAGCAATATTATTATAAAAAGCCTTAGTTTTTTAATAAAGTTTGCATTTCTAAAATTATCCCTAACATCTTTACTAAAACTAGTTTTCACAGGAAATATTATTGCCAATTATTTTTACTTTGCTAAAAGAGAAAAATGATGTTTTCTCCTAAACCATAAAACTAGTGTTTATAGTAAATATTGCTAATTATTTTTTTTTAATTTTCCTTTCTGCCTCAAGAGTCACTCTACTAGGGTTTCCTCTTAGTGCCGTCATTGCCCCAGTTGTGCAGCTTCTTCCATGATTGGCAGTTCCCTTCCCCGGTGTGGGTCTTATCTAGATCGTGAGATCTAGCTTGGTGTTGCCACTACCCCAACGTAAGCAGGGTTCACAAAATATATAGCAACATCGCCCTCTTTTAATTGTCGCATCTTGCGAGCACCTGTAACACCCCAATTTTTAGTTAATTACATTTTTGCCCTAATTGTACTGTTTTCTGTTTTCTGTGTGTTATAAAATTAATTTGACTATTTCGTAACTGTATTTGATTGTTTTGTGTGATTTACTCCGAGTCAAGAAAATAATAATTTTCGGGCCGGGAAAAATCTTGTTTGATTATTTGGAGCTGGGGGATCTTACTAAACCCAATTCCGAATAATACGTATATCAATCTTTTAATTTTTAGGATTTTTCTGTATAATAAAAATATTTATCATGCAGAAAAGTCTGTGAGACCCACGTTTGGCTTGTGGGACCCACATTTGTTTTGTGGGACCCACGTTTGGGTTTGTGGGACCCACTTTTAGGAAAAGTTTACCAACATAAATGGCTTGTAAAATTCTAAACCAAAAGGTTGAAAATCCATAAAAATGGTTAGATTTAGTAGATTAGTTAGTTTAAAATTTAACTTAATAGAATAATTAGTCTAAAACCTAATTAAGTTAATCTAAAGGGTTTAAGTGATAATTAAATGGATTAAACCTAATTAATTTTTCATCAAATTTTAGTTAAGCAATGTACTAGTATAATTAAGTAGAAGATTAGGGACTCTAAGTAAATAAATGATTAACTAAAATACAAAGGAATCTAGCTAATTTTTAATTAAACATAACTAGGAGGACTTAAGCATAATTAAGTTATTAAAATCAATCAAATTTTGATTAGAATTCCTATAGCATTTTTGGCCTTATGCATGCATTATGCTCTCAAAATGCAATCATGAAGCAATCATGAATTCTAAAGCAAGCCATCCACCATTCAATCCATCAATGGCCATTAGTAAGTCTAGTTGGTCAACAAAGGAGACAAGCTCCATAATTGATGCTCTACGGCCATGCATTGTGGGGGGGGGCTAATATTCACTTTATAATAATTCATTCAATCATTCTAACTTATTCTCTCCTATCTCTTCCTTTCATGAACTCAAAGAAAAACTCCAAAGCTCTCCTATTAGCACCATTCAGCCATCAAGCTTCTCTAACACTTCCATCCATCAAAAATTTCATCCAACTTCATTTCCTAAATCTAAATCATATTCTAAGAACATCTCTAGTTGTGAGTTTTTGCTAAATCATCCATTTGGAGCTTGGAAAATCACTTTGAAGTTTCTTTCTTATTAGGTGAAAATTCTTGTTTCTTGCTTCTAATTTGATTTTTGATGTTCTAAACCATGATTGATTCATGGTTTATCCTTTTCAACCATAGTTTATGACTTTATAATTTGTTTAAGCTTATTAGGATTTTTGTTGAAGCTACACAAAATTTCTAAAAAGGAGTCGAAGGAGATCTTGTCTTCCTTATAGGTAAGAGGGAGATTTAATCTCATCAACTATGTGTGGTGGTGAGAAAATAGATGTAATTATGGTGAAGAATCCATAAGGATTCATTCACTTGGTTGTTTGTTGTCTTTCTATTTGTGATTAATTTTGTGTGCATGTTTATTGTCTTTTCTATTTGTGATTGATTATGCATGCAAGCATGTCTATAGCTTTGATATTTTGGTATGTGTTTTATGATTGCTTTAATATATGGTATGTGTTCATAGATATATGATATCTATTGTGAGATGTGAATAATATGTTGAGATTTGCATAAGTGTTCCAAAGAACACATGATGAAGAGCTCATGGTTTTTACTATGAAAAAGAGAACCAAAATGTTCTCAACCATTTTTGAAAGGGTGACTTAATTGATTTGATTAAGTTAATGGATTTTACAAAAATTTAGAGGATGGAAAATATTTTAAAAATGATTTGTACAAAGAATGAGGGAATTCGGTCAAAAATGCTTTTTAATGTATAATTAATCCAAAATTTATTTTCTATGTGTAGACTAGTTAGTTAACCTAAAAAGAATTCATTTACAATTGATTTTCAAGAACCAAATAATTAAACAAATTTTTATTAGAAGTCTAGTATAGAAAAGAAATAAATTTTAGACACTTGAAAAATACTTACCCTTTGCGTTTTTAAAGTATGTTAGCAATTTTCAAAGGGTATTTGATGGTTATAATTAAATAAAGGATTTTTTTTTAAAAAAAAGAAAACGTAGAAAATATCACTTAGTGGATTTTCTAAACTAAATGTTGTCAAAATTGATTAAAAAAGAGCAAGTATTGAAGAACGTTTCAAAATGGCATTTAGAAAGCAAGGAAATATTTTAGGTAGTTAAAGAATAAAATTAACTGTAGAAGAATTTATTAAAATTGAATTTTTGAGAAAAATGTCAGAAATTATTACTTAGAGTAATTTTTGTAAGAAAAATGGAAAATAATGTGTAAATAATATTTTTAGTTTTGGAAAGTTTAAAAATGTAATTTGGAACGTCAAGAAATATTTTATACAGTGAAAAACAGTAGAAATAGCTTACGCGTATTTAAAATAGTGGATTTTAAACTATGCGATTGAGAAAACATTAAAAAATATTTACGTGATTGAAAAACGCGATAAAATGTTTACGCGACTAATAGGAATAGTAATTTTTATTGTCGGGCCAAAGTGGTGGACCCAGTCATGTTGGAAAATAATACTGTCAAGTGGAGACATACTATTTTTGGAATTATTAATACTAAGGGTATTTTTGTAATTATGGTGACAATGAGGATATTTATGTAATTATGATTCATGGTGATCCTGAGGGTATTTTTGTAATTATGAATCATTACATACATAGAGTGGTATGTCAATTTGGTTGAAATTGACAATTGACTGACGAGATGAATTACACCGTGTTATGGGTGTAATAGGCGTAGTGTGTTCATGAGGAGAACTTGGAGGCGTTAGTGTGCAGTAGATTCCACATGTGGACAGTTGGTAGCTCCTCTGGGCCGTGGTAAATGATAACACACACTAGCGTTCTCGACAAATACTATTCTTAATCAGGATCTATTGGGGACTGTCTGGTACTATGCCTAGACGTACACGACGTATTTGACTGTGTACTATTCACACGACATATTAGACTGTGTGCTATTTACATGACATATTTGACTGTGTACCATTCACACGATGTATTTGACTGTGTACTATTTACATGACGTATTTGACTGTATAATAGTTAATTGAGGCAGCCTGATGTGCGGACATGTCTACCGGATCATTCTCTCTAATGTTTGTGTTTAGCTCCATGGAGTAGGAACGAGTCTGAGTACATGGCATATTTAATCTGCATCACTGTGTAAATAGTTATAATTTGATTTATGATATTTTGCATATGTGATAATATGAATTGTTGTATTAACTGTTATATTTGTTTGTATTATCGTTTTCTTACTGCTATGTTGGTAATGATGTAGATTGTCTCACCTCTTTGTATATATTTTCTGTATTATTATTTATGTTCCGTAAAGTCGTTGAGGAAGTAGAAGAGGAGCAACTGTTGGATTGTCAATACAACGAGGAGCAGCAATCGAGTGACCAGTTCGGGGAATGCGAACCTCGAGATCATCCATATCATATGGATTGATTTCAGCGTGGTACGGTATTACTGGAGTATTTCTGTCTTCCGATGATCTTCCTGAGGAGGATTCTTCGGAGGATCAGAACTTTTAGTGTTATGCTTGGGCTAGTTTATGGTTTGCTTTTAAACTATACAGTTTACTATTTTTAATTAAATAGTTTGTAATATGTAAATTATTTGTACCTATTAAAAACAAAATCATATGTATAATTATGGTGTGTATGTAATAGTTTGTTTTATTTTATGTTCTGTTTATTTTATTTTATTTGATAATGTTCAAAAAGAATATTTTTACAACCTATATTATTATATATTACGAAATAACTTATAACTTGGGTAGAGGTTTTATTATTATTGTTTACAAATGTGACATCCCCATTAGGGTGTTGCATTTTAGTTAGTATCAGAGCCCAAGTTAGAGTCTTTTGGGGTTGTGGTTGGGTCTATTTTTGCTTATGTTGTGTGATTCTCTGTGATTGGTGTCTGAAAGGGTACATCTAACTTTGTTTTGTCTTGTTTGATTGAAGAAGAAGATGTCTGGCAGAAGAGGAACGCGTGCAAACGTGAATCGTAATATTGATCCAATGACTGCAGTTGCTGAGGCTATGCAGCGTATGGCAGAGGTGATTATACAACAAAATGAACGAGCAGCTCAACAGCAAGATGCGACTGCTGATGCTCTAAACTTGTCTGAGTTTAGGCGCAATAACCCGCCGCAGTTCAGAGGTGAATTTAATCTAGAGAAGGCGAGTCTTTGGATCTAAGATCTCGAAAAGATATTTGAAGAAATGGGGTGTGCCGATGATTGAAAGGTGACGCATGCTACATTTATGCTGAGAGGGGATGGTGAGAACTGATGGAGAGGAACCCGACGCTTACTACAAGCTAAGGGAACTGAAATTACTTGGGAGGTATTCTGTGAGGTATTTCTGGAAAAGTACTTTCCTGCCAGTGCTCAACATGCCAAGGAGATGGAATTTCTTAGTTTACGTCAGGGCAACATGACTGTCAATGAATATGTTTCTAAATTTGAGAGCTTGTCTCAGTTCTCAAACTATGCTCAAACTCGACAGAATGATGCGTACAGATGTCGAAAATTTGAGGAAGGGTTGAGGGTAGAATTGCGACGAGGAGTGCTACCCTTGAAGATGAATCAATTTCATACTTTGGTGGATACTTGTGCATGACTCGAGGAGTTGGAGCCGTCACGTGATCCAAGAAATCGCAACTTTGGACGGACAAGGTTCCAAAGAGGAGGCAATAACAATAGCCGGTTTCAACGCAAGCCGTATTCGAGACCACCGGGAAGTCAGCCTCAACGTCCATCTATCGGGGGAAGTTCTAGTGGCAACAAAGCTGGTACGAATGTGGTGTTTACGCCAAGATGTTTTAAATGTGGAAAGAGTGACCACATATCTAGAGACTGTTCAATTAAAGGGCCAATCTGTTTCAAATGTGGAAGGCCTGGGCATGTTTCTAGAGAATGTAACCAGTCAGAAAGAAAGCTAGTTGTGAGCAATGTTCATGCTACTCAGCCGCGATCTGGAGGGCAAGTGTACACGATGAGCGGAGCTGAGGCTTCTCAGTCTGAAGATCTTATTCAGGGGGAAGGTGTCGTAGCAGGTAATCTTTTGACTGTAATATATGATTCAGGTGCGACGCATTCATTTATTGCGTATGACTGTGAGGATCGGTTGAAATTGCCTGTGTCTTCGTTGAGTTTTCAATTGATTGTTTCTACACCAACTGCCAAGCCTGTTGTTACATCTAAAGTATGTTTGAACTGTCCTATTACCATAAATGATCGAGTCTTTTCGGTCAATTTAATTTGCTTACCTCTTGTTGAAATAGATATAATATTAGGAATGGATTGGTTATCTTCTAACCATATCCTATTAGATTATGCCAACAAAACCTTAGTTTTTCCTAAGGATGAGGATTCTGGATTTTTAACTGCCGTCAAAGTCAAATCTTTGTTGAGGGACGAAGCTCAAGGATACATACTACTGTCTTCTTTGGAAGTCAAGAGTGAAAAAGATATGAATGCTATTCCAATCATGAATGAGTTTTCGGAAGTTTTTCCTGATGATGTACCTGGCTTACCACCGGAAAGAGAAATCGAGTTTGCTATTGATTTGGTACCAGGAGCAGGTCCTATTTCGATTGCACCATATAGGATGTCGCCATCAGAATTGGTGGAATTTAAGAAGCAATTGGAGGAATTGTTGGAAAAACAGTTTGTACGACCGAGTGTTTCACCGTGGGGAGCGCTAGTACTACTAGTCAAGAAGAAGGATAGAACTTCTCGTCTTTGCGTAGACTATCGTCAGCTGAATAAGGTCACGATAAAGAACAAATATCCACTTCCGAGGATTGATGATTTGATGGACCAGCTGAAAGGAGTAGCTATTTTCTCTAAAATAGATCTGTGATCAGGTAATCATCAGATTCGTGTCAAGGTAGAGGATATACCTAAAACAGCTTTTCGAGCTCGTTATGGGCATTATGAGTATCAAGTGATGCCATTCGGAGTAACGAATGCTCCTGCTATATTCATGGATTATATGAATAGGATTTTTCGTCCATACCTAGACAGATTTGTCATTATGTTTATCGATGACATTCTGATCTACTCCCAAAATAAGGAAGAACATGCTAAACATTTCAGTATAGTTCTCCAAATTTTGAAAGAAAAGAAGTTGTATGCAAAGTTGACAAAGTGTAAGTTTTGGTTAGAAGAAGTTCAATTTCTGGGTCACGTAATTTCGAAGGAAGGTATTACGGTGGACCCTTCGAAAGCGGAAACCATTTTGCAATAGGAGAGGCCGAAGACGGTAACCGAAATTTGAAGTTTTGTTGGAATGGCCGGATATTACTGAAGGTTTATTGAAGGTTTCTCTAAGATAGCATGACCTCTTACGTAACTCACAAGGAAGAGTCAAGTTTTTGATTTGGACGAAAGAATGTGAGGCAAGTTTTCAAGAGTTGAAGAAGAGATTGACGACTACACCAGTGCTGATTTTGCCAGATCCTAACGAGGCTTTTGATGTGTATTGTGACGCTTCTTATCAAGGGTTAGGATGCGTGTTGATGCAGAACAGAAATGTGATAGCCTATGCTTCAAGACAGTTGAAGGTTCATGAGAGGAACTACCCAACGCATGATTTAGAACTCGCTGCAGTGGTTTTTGCATTGAAAGTGTGGAGACATTTTCTGTATGGAGCTGTGTTCAATGTCTTCAGTGATCACAAGAGTTTAAAATACCTGTTCAATCAAAAGGAATTGAACATGAGGCAGAGGCAATGGTTAGAGTTCTTGAAGGACTATGATTTCCAACTCCAATACCATCCGGGAAAAGCGAATGTGGTAGCAGATGCCTTAAGTAGGAAAGTGATCAGTGTTTCTACTATGATGATAAAGGAGGAAGAATTGATCAATCAGTTTAGAGATTTGAGGTTATCAATGGAATTGGCACCAGGAAGGATTCGTCTAAGTAAAGTTACTGTTTTGAATGATTTGCTTGAGGAAATTAAGGAAAAACAAGATGAGGATCCATATTTGTTGAATGGGAAAAAATTTTTGAAGCAAGGTCATAAGGCAACGGTTAAGGAAGGATCTGATGGAGTCTTAAGGTTTAAAGGAAGGATTTGTATACCTAATGATCCCGATCTGAAGCAAGCAATTTTGGACGAAGCTCATACTAGTAGGTTGAGTATGCATCCGGGGATGACAAAGATGTATTAAGATTTAAAGCAGATGTTTTGGTGGCCAAGGATGAAGAGAGATGTTGCGGAACGTGTGGCGTCTTGTTTGGTTTGTCAAAAGGCAAAAGTTGAACATCAAAGACCAACTGGTATGTTACAACCTTTAACTATTCCCGAGTAGAAATGGGATAGTATCTCGATGGATTTTGTTACCGGGTTGCTAAGAATGAAGAAGGGTCATGATTCTATATGGGTTATAGTTGATAGGCTTACGAAGTCAGCACACTTCTTGCCGATCAATATCAAGTATTCATTAGAACGATTAACCCAGGTGTACATTAGTGAAATTGTTAGACTTCACGGTGTACCCTCAAGTATAGTTTCTGATAGAGACCTGAGGTTTACGTCAAGGTTTTGGCGAAGCCTACAAGAAGCCATGGGGACTAAGTTACGTTTAAGTTTTGCTTATCATCCATAGACTGATGGTCAAACAGAGAGGACAATTCAATCGTTGGAAGATCTGTTGCGTGCTTGTGTGTTGGAACAACAAGGGAGTTGGGATGAATTTTTGTCTTTGATAGAATTCACCTACAACAACAGTTTTTACTCAACTATAGGGATGGCACCCTATAAAGCACTTTATAGGCGACGATGCCGAATACCTTTGTGTTGGTATCAAGATGGGGAAAGTATGACCATTGGACCTGATCTTGTGTAACAAACTACAGAGAAGGTGAAGATGATTTAGGAGAAAATGAGGATGACTCAAAGCCGACAGAAAAGCTATGTTGATAAGCGCAGGAGACCTTTTGAATTTAAGGAAGAAGAGCATGTGTTTTTGCATGTAACACCTACGACTGGTGTCGGAAGGGTTATCAAATTCAGAAAACTCACTCCTAAATTTATTGGACCTTATCAAATCATTCGTCGGATAGGTCCTGTAGCCTACCAAATAGCCTTACCATCCTTTTTATCTAATCTCCATAATGTATTCCATGTGTCTCAATTGAGAAAATATATTCCTGATCCAACAGATGTCATTCAACCTGATGAAGTACAACTGAAAGATAATTTGACTTATGAGACGCTTCCTGTTAAGATTGAGGACAGGAGAGTGAAGCAGCTTCGAGGGAAGATGATTGTATTGGTAAAGGTAATATGGAATGAGGTAACGGGAGATGCTACTTGGGAGCTAGAAGACAAAATGAGGGAGCAATACCCACATCTTTTCTAAGGTACGATAAATTTCGAGGACGAAATTTTTGTTAGTGGGGGAGAGTTGTAACACCCCAATTTTTAGTTAATTACATTTTTGCCCTAATTGTACTGTTTTCTATTTTCTGTGTGTTATAAAATTAATTTGACTGTTTCGTAACTGTATTTGATTGTTTTGTGTGATTTACTCCGAGTCAAGAAAATAATAATTTTCGGGCCGGGAAAAATCTTGTTTGATTATTTGGAGCTGGGGGATCTTACTAAACCCAATTCCGAATAATACGTATATCAATCTTTTAATTTTTAGGATTTTTCTGTATAATAAAAATATTTATCATGCAGAAAAGTCTATGAGACCCACGTTTGGCTTGTGAGACCCACATTTGTTTTGTGGGACCCACGTTTGGGTTTGTGGGACCCACTTTTAGGAAAAGTTTACCAACATAAATGGCTTATAAAACTCTAAACCAAAAGGTTGAAAATCCACAAAAATGGTTAGATTTAGTAGATTAGTTAGTTTAAAATTTAACTTAATGGAATAATTAGTCTAAAACCTAATTAAGTTAATCTAAAGGGTTTAAGTAATAATTAAATGGATTAAACCTAATTAATTTTTCATCAAATTTTAGTTAAGCAATGTACTAGTATAATTAAGTAGAAGATTAGGGACTCTAAGTAAATAAATGATTAACTAAAATACAAAGGAATCTAGCTAATTTTTAATTAAACATAACTAGGAGGACTTAAGCATAATTAAGTTATTAAAATCAATCAAATTTTGATTAGAATTCCTATAGCATTTTTGGCCTTATGCATGCATTATGCTCTCAAAATGCAATCATGAAGCAATCATGAATTCTAAAGCAAGCCATCCACCATTCAATCCATCAATGGCCATTAGTAAGTCTAGTTGGTCAACAAAGGAGACAAGCTCCATAACTGATGCTCTACGGCCATGCATTGTGGGGGGGAGGGGCTAATATTCACTTCATAATAATTCATTCAATCATTCTAACTTATTCTCTCCTATCTCTTCCTTTCATGAACTCAAAGAAAAACTCCAAAGCTCTCCTATTAGCACCATTCGGCCATCAAGCTTCTCTAACACTTCCATCCATCAAAAATTTCATCCAACTTCATTTCCTAAATCTAAACCATATTCTAAGAACATCTCTAGTTGTGAGTTTTTGCTAAATCATCCATTTGGAGCTTGGAAAATCACTTTGAAGTTTCTTTCCTATAAGGTAAAAATTCTTGTTTCTTGTTTCTAATTTGATTTTTGATGTTCTAATCCATGGTTTATCCTTTTCAACCATAGTTTATGACTTTATAATTTGTTTAAGCTTGTTAGGATTTTTGTTGAAGCTACACAAAATTTCTATAGAGGAGTCCAAGGTGATCTTGTCTTCCTTATAGGTAAGAGGGAGATTTAATCTCATCAACCATGTGTGGTGGTGAGAAAATGGATGTAATTGTGGTGAAGAATCCATAAGGATTCATTCACTTGGTTTTTTATTGTCTTTCTATTTGTGATTAATTTTGTGTGCATGTTTATTGTCTTTTCTATTTGTGATTGATTATGCGTGCAAGCATGTCTATAGCTTTGATATTTTGGTATGTGTTTTATAATTGCTTTAATATATGGTATGTGTTCATAGATATATGATATCTATTGTGAGATATGAATAATATGTTGAGATTTGCATAAGTGTTCCAAAGAACACATGATGAAGAGCTCACGGTTTTTACTATGAAAAAGAGAACCAAAATGTTCTCAACTATTTTTGAAAGGGTGACTTAATTGATTTGATTAAGTAAATGGATTTTACAAAAATTTAGAGGATGGAAAATAATTTAAAAATGATTTGTACAAAGAATGGGGGAATTCGGTCAAAAATGCTTTTTAATGTATAATTAATCCAAAATTTATTTTCTATGTGTAGACTAGTTAGTTAACCTAAAAAGAATTCATTTACAATTGATTTTCAAGAACCAAATAATTAAACAAATTTTTATTAGAAGTCTAGTATAGAAAAGAAATAAATTTTAGACACTTGAAAAATACTTACCCTTTGAGTTTTTAAAGTATGTTAGCAATTTTCAAAGGGTATTTGATGGTTAAAATTAAATAAAGGATTTTTTTTTCAAAAAAAAAAGAAAACGTAGAAAATATCACTTAGTGGATTTTCTAAACTAAATGCTGTGAAAATTGATTAAAAATGAGCAAGTATTGAAGAACGTTTCAAAATGGCATTTAGAAAGCAAGGAAATATTTTACGTAGTTAAAGAATAAAATTAACTATAGAAGAATTTATTAAAATTGAATTTTTGAGAAAAACGCCAGAAATTATTACTTAGAGTAATTTTTGTAAGAAAAATGAAAAATAATGTCTAAATAATATTTTTAGTTTTGGAAAGTTTAAAAATGTAATTTGGAACGTCAAGAAATATTTTATACAGTGAAAAATAGTAGAAATAGCTTACACGTACTTAAAATAGTGGATTTTAAACTACGCGATTGAGAAAACGTTGAAAAATATTTACGCAATTGAAAAATAGGATAAAATGTTTACGCGACTAATAGGAATAGTAATTTTTACTGTCGGGCCAAAGTGGTGGACCCAGACATGTTGGGAAATAGTACTGTCAAGTGGAGACATACTATTTTTGGAATTATTAATACTAAGGGTATTTTTGTAATTATGGTGACAATGAGGATATTTATGTAATTATGATTTATGGTAATACTGAGGGTATTTTTGTAATTATGAATCATTACATACATAGAGTGGTATGTCAATTTGGTTGAAATTGACAATTGACTGACGAGATGAATTACACCGTGTTGCTAGTGTGATAGGCGTAGTGTGTTCATGAGGAGAACTTGGAGGCGTTAGTATGCAGTAGATTCCACATGTGGACAGTTGGTAGCTCTTCTGGGCCGTGGTAACTGATAACACACACTAGCGATCTCGACAAATACTATTCTTAATCAGGATCTATTGGGGACTGTCTGGTACTATGCCTGGACGTACACGACGTATTTGACTGTGTGCTATTTACACGACGTATTTGACTATGTACCATTCACATGACGTATTTGACTGTGTGCTATTTACACGACGTATTTGACTGTGTAATAGTTAGTTGAGGCAGCCTGATGTGCGGACATGTCTACCGGATCATTCTCTCTGACGTTTGTGTTTAGCTCCATGGAGTAGGAACGAGTCTGAGTACATGGCATATTTAATCTGCATCACTGTGTGAATAGTTATAATTTGATTTATGATATTTTGCATATGTGATAATATGAATTGTTATATTAACTGTTATATTTGTTTGTATTGTCGTTTTCTTACTACTATGTTGGTAATGATGTAGATTGTCTCACCTCTTTGTATATATTTTCTGTATTATTATTTATGTTCCATAAAGTCGCTGAGGAAGTAGAAAAGGAGCAACTGTTGGATTGTCAATACAACGAGGAGCAGCAACCGAGTGACCAGTTCGAGGAAGGCAAACCTCGAGATCATCCATATCATATGGATTAATTTCAGCGTGGTACGGTGTTACCGGAGTATTTCTGTCTTCCGATGATCTTCCCGAGGAGGATTCTTCGAGGATCAGAACTTTTTGTGTTATGCTTGGGCTAGTTTATGGTTTGCTTTTAAACCAGACAGTTTACTATTTTTAATCAAATAGTTTGTAATATGTAAATTATTTGTACCTATTAAAAACAAAATCATATGTATAATTATGGTGTGTATGTAATAGTTTATTTTATTTTATGTTCTGTTTATTTTATTTTATTTTATAATATTCAAAAAGAATATTTTTACAACCTATATTATTATATATTACGAAATAACTTATAACTTGGGTAGAGGTTTTATTATTATTGTTTACAAATGTGACATCCCCATTAGGGTGTTGCAGCACCACTTCCACTTTCCTTCCCGTTGAGATCGGTAAAGCCCCATTCAACAATGACTCAAGGCTGTAGTAAAAGTAACAACCACCGTAGGGTATCACATTTAAGACTAATCCTAATATAACTTACCAAGTTGTAAAAGAATTAATCTTGTAAAATACTAATTTTAAAATTTCTTTTTACGAAATAACTGTAATTAAATAAGATCTTTGAACATAAAACATAACTAAAATTAACCTTGCCATAACTTACATACATAACGAAACATCATTTACAAATAATCTACATAATTACACACTCAAGCCCAAAAGTTAATTTATACAGTACACACAACGAAAAATATAAACTACTAAAACCACAACCTTCCAAACCAAGCTAAGGATTTGGACCCTCAAAAGGATCCTCCTCCTCAATATCCTCCCTGAAGAAACCTGGTGGATACAGCAACCGCCTTACAGGTGTCCTAGCTGATGACACCATGGAATCTTCCTGTAGGTATGAGAATTACCACCCCAGAGCTCACGTATAGGCATCGTGAACTCTAGACGCACAGAAGTATACTGCGTCAACACAAGAATTCAATTTCTAGTTCCACTAAGATTAAGAGTTAAGTCCCCGGTAAACACAAACCTCTCATTCTTATAATCAAACCTCAACGCATCAGTCCCCCCATGGAACTGAACGGTGACAAAACCTAGAACTTGACGTCTCGCCTCCATTAAGACAAACACAACAAAAATCACTGATAATAAAAAGAATCACCAGCCTCCTCGTCTCTTTGGTCTTCATCAAACATACATAATAAAACAATATAATACTACAAAGAGGTGAGATCCCCTACATCAATACCAATGAGGCAATATAAAAAATGACAGTAAATGGTACATTTACCATAACATCACATACAGTCATCATATTACATACAGTCATATTAACACATCACAAATAATATATCAGATAAGCATAATTGTCATATGAATATGCTGACCCATTATGCACATGTACCAAGACCAAATCCTACTCCATGGAGCTAACACAATTTCGGAGAAAAAGATAGGGAGTACATGTCTGCATATCGTTAGCCTCAAATCATGTGCCAATTTATCATAGTGCATAACATGGCCAATGTCACACCCTACTGGGGATGTCACATTTTCGAACAATAATAATAACCTCTACCCAAGTTATAAATTATTACGTAATATATAATAATATAGGTTGTAAAAATATATTTTTTTTAACATTATATTGTAAAATAAAATAAACAGAACATAAAATAAAACAAACTATTACATACACACCGTAATTATGCATATGATTTTGTTTTTAATAGGTACAAATAATTTACATATTACAAACTCATTAATTAAAAACAGTAAACTGTCTGGTTTAAAGCAAACCATAAACTAGCCCAAGCATAACACTAAAAGTTCTGATCCTCCGAAGAATCCTCCTCGGGAAGATTATCGGAAGACAGAAATACTTCGGTAACACCGTACCACGCTGCAATCAATCCATATGATATGGATGATCTCGAGGTTCACCTTCCTCGAACTGGTCACTCGGTTGCTGCTCCTCGTCGTATTGACAATCCAATAGTTGCTCCTCTTCTACTTCCTCAACGACTTTACGGAACATAAATAATAATACAAAAAATATATATAAAGAGGTGAGACAATCTACATCATTACCAGCATAGCAGTAAGAAAACAACAATACAAACAAATATAACAGTTAAACAAATATAACAGTTAATATAACAATTCATATTATCACACATGCAAAATATCCAATTATAACTATTCACATTATCACACATGCAAAATATCATAAATCAAATTATAACTATTCACACAGTAATGCAGATTAAATATGTCATGTACTCAGACTCGTTCCTACTCCATGGAGCTAAACACAAACATCAGAGAGAATGATCCGGTAGACATGTCCGTACATCAGGCTGCCTCAACCAACTATTACACAGTCAAATACGTCGTGTAAATAGCACACAGTCAAATACGTCGTGTGAATGGTACACAGTCAAATACGTCATGTAAATAGTACACAGTCAAATATGTCGTGTACGTCCAGGCATAGTACCATACAGTCCCTAATAGATCCTGATTAAGAATAGTATTTGTCGAGATCACTAGTGTGTGTTTTCAGTTACCACGGCCTAAAGGAGCTACCAACTATCCACATGTGGAATCTACTGCACACTAACGCCTCCAAGTTCTCCACATGAACACACTACGCCTATCACACCCGCAACACGGTGTAATTCATCTCGTCAGTCAATCGTCAATTTCAACCAAATTGACATACCACTCTATGTATGTAATGATCCATAATTACAAAAATACCCTTAGTATCAGTAATTCCAAAAATAGTATGTCTCCACTTGACAGTACTATTTCCCAACGTGTCCGGGTCCACCACTTTGGCCCGACAGTAAAAACTTACTGTTTCCATAAGTCGCGTAAATATTTTTCAACGTTTTCTCAATCGCGTAATATTTTTAAATCATTTTCTCAATCGCGTAGTTTAAAAATCATCATTTTAAATACACGTGAGCTATTTCTACTATTTTTCACTGTATAAAATATTTCTTGATGTTTCAAATTAAATTTTGAAACTTTCCAAAACTACAAATATTATTTAGACATTATTTTCCATTTTTCTTTACACAAAATACTCTAAGTCATAATTTTTGACGTTTTCCTTAAAAATTCGATTTTAATAAATTCTTCTACAGTTAAATTTATTCTTTAACTACGTAAAATATTTTCTTGCTTTCTAAATATCATTTTGAAACGTTCTTCATTACTTGCTCATTTTTAATCAATTTTGACAAAGATTTAGTTTAGAAAATCCACTAAATGATATTTTCTATGTTTTCCTTTAAAAATTCCTTTATTTAATTATAACCATAAAATACACTTTAAAAATTGCTAACATACTTTAAAACTCAAAGGTAAGTATTTTCAAGTGTCAAAAATTTATTTCTTTTATACACTAGACTTCTAATAAAAATTTGTTTACTTATTTGGTTCTTGAAAATTCATTGTAAATAAATTCTTTTTAGGTCAATAAAACTAGTTTACACTTAGAAAATAAATTTTGGATCAATTAAACATTAAAATATATTTTGGCCGAAAATCACCATTTTTATACAAACCATGTTTAAAATTATTTTTCATCCATTAAATCATTGAAAAATCCTTTAACTTAATTAGATCAACTAAGTTATCCTTTTAGAAAATGGTTAAGAACATATTGGTTCTCTTTTCATAGTAAAAACCATAAGCTCTTCATCTTGTGTTCTTTGGAACACTTTTGCAAATCTCAACATATTTGCACATCCAACAATAATTATCATAGATCCATGAACATATACATATATTTATGAACACATATCATATATTAAAGCAATAATAAAACACATACCAAATATCAAAGCTATAAACATGCTTGCATGCATAATAAATCACAAATAGAAAAGACAATAAACATGCACACAAAATTAATCACGACTAGAAAAGACAATAAACATGCATACAAAATTAATCACACAACAAACAACCAAGTGAATGAATCCTTATGGATTCTTCACCACAATTACATCCATTTTCTCACCACCACACATGGTTGATGAGATTAAATCTCCCTCTTACCTATAAGAAAGACAAGATCTCCTTGGACTCCTCCTTAGAAAATTTTGTGTAGCTTCAACAAAAATCCTAACAACCTTAAACAAATTATAAAGTCATAAACTATGGATGAAAAAGATAAACCATGGATCAATCATGGCTTAGAACATCAAAAATCAAATTAGAAACAAGAAACAAGAATTTTCACCTTATAAGAAAGAAACTTCAAAGTGATTTTCCAAGCTCCAAATGGATGATTTAGCAAAAACTCACAACTAGAGATGTTCTAAGAATATGGTTTAGATTTAGGAAATGAAGTTGGATGAAATTTTTGATGGATGGAAGTGTATTGAAGAGGCTTGGTCGAATGGTGGAAGAAAAGGAGACTTAGGAGTTTCTTTGAGTTCTTTGGTAGGAAAAGAAATGGATGAAGGTGTGGAATAATTGAATAAATGATGAAGGTAGTGAATGATAGCCTTAAGACATTAAGCATGGCCGTAGACTTCCAAGACAAATGCAGCCCCCCTTTTTGACAAATTTGGCTTAATAATAGCCTTATTCTATCATGCATGGCCATAGGACACTCATAATGGAGCTTTGTCTCCTTTGTTAACCAACTAAATACATAATGCATGCATAGATCCAAAAATAGCTATAAGAAATTCTAATCAAAATTTGATTGATTTTTAATAACTTATTTATGCTTAAGTCCTCCTAATTAAGTTTAATTAAAAGTTAGTTAGATTCCTTTGTATTTTAGTTAATCATTAGTTTACTTAGAATCCTTAATCTTCTACTTAATTATACTAATACATTGTCTAAGATAAAAAACTAATTAGGTTTTAGTCCATTTAATTACCTCTCAACCCTTTAGATTAACTTAATTAGATTTTAAATTAACTAATCTATTAAATTAAGTTTTAAATTAACTAATCTACTAAATCTAACCATTTTTATGGATTTTTAACCTTTTGGTCTAGAATTTTACAAGCCTTTTACGTTGGTAAATTTTTCCTAAAAGTGGATCCCACAAAGCAAATGTGGGTCCCACAAGCCAAACGTGGGTCCCACAGATTTTTCTGCGTGATAAATATTTTTATTATATAGAAAAATCCTAAAAATTTAAAGATTGATATATGTATTATTCGGATTGGGTTTAGTAAGATCGCCCAGCTCCAAATAATCAAAAAAGATTTTCCAACTCTGAAAATTATTATTTTCTTGACTCAGAGCAAATCACACGAAACAATCAAATACGATTCTGACTTGAAAAAAAATTAATTTTATAATACATAGAAATCAGAAAACAGTACAATAAGGGCAAAAATGAAATTAACCAAAAATTGGGGTGTTACAACTCTCCCTCGCTAACAAAAATTTTGTCCCCGAAATTTTATTGTACCTTAGAAAAGATGTGGGTATTGCTCCCTCATTTTGTCTTCTAGCTCCCAAGTAGCATCTTCCGTTATCTCATTCTATATAACCTTTACCAAAACAATCATCTTCCCTCGAAGCTGCTTCACTCTCCTGTCCTCAATCTTAACAGGAAGTGTCTCAAACGTCAAATTATCTTTCAGTTGTACATCATCAAGTTGAATGGCATGTGTTGGATCAGGAATATATTTCCTCAGTTGAGACACATGGAATACATTATGAAGATTAGATAGAAAAGGTGGTAAAGCTATTTGGTAGGCTACGGGACCTATCCGACGAATGATTTGATAAGGTCCAATGAATTTAGGAGTGAGTTTTCTAGATTTGATAACCCTTCCGACACCAGTCGTAGGTGTTACTCGCAAAAACACATGCTCACCTTCTTCGAATTCAAGAGGTCTCCTGCGCTTGTCAGCATAGCTTTTCTGTCGGCTCTGAGTTGTCTGCATCTTCTCCTGAATCATCTTCACCTTCTCCGTAGTTTGTTGCACAAGATCAGGTCCAATGGTCATACTTTCCCCATCTTAATACCAGCACAAAGGTGTTCGACATCGTCGCCCATAAAGTGCTTCATAGGGTGCCATCCCTATACTTGAGTGAAAACTATTGTTGTAGGTGAATTCTATCAAAGACAGAAATTCATCCCAACTACCTTGTTGTTCCAACACACAAGCACGCAACAGATCTTCCAGCGATTGAATAGTCCTCTCCGTTTGACCTTCAGTCTGCGGATGATAAGCAGAACTCAGACGTAACTTAGTCCCCATGGCTTCTTGTAGGCTTCGCCAAAACCTTGACGTAAACCTCGGGTCTCTATCAGAAACTATACTTGAGGGTACACCGTGAAGTCTAACAATTTCACTAATGTACACCTGGGTTAATCGTTCTAACGAATACTTGATATTGATCGGCAAGAAGTGTGCTGACTTCGTAAGCCTAACAACTATAACCCATATAGAATCATGACCCTTCTTAGTTCTTGGTAATCCGGTAACAAAATCCATTGAGATACTATCTCATTTCCATTCTGGAATAGTCAAAGGTTGTAACATACCGGCTGGTCTTTGATGTTCAACTTTTGCCTTTTGACAAACCAGACAAGACGCCTGACGAGCGCCGAACTCAGTCAAAATTATAATCGAAGTTATTACCTAAACTTGTAGTATAGTGAACAACACCGGATCGTCTCCTCAAGGATCGTAAATGCAATTTAATCAAATCAAGTGAAAGTTAGCAAAAAAAGGGGTTTGATAGTTTAAGATCGCACTTAAGAAAATTAAAGGAAGAAATAACAATTAAAGAGCAGTCAATTTAGAAACCTATCCAAGATTGGGTGGATTCAATCATAGACCCTTCATAGAACACTTGAAGCGCAATTGAATTGTTAATTTGGATCTAACCGAGATCTCTGCATCAAATCCAAAATTCATACTAGACGATCGTCTAGAATTCAATTAACAAGTGATAAACACAAATTCGCAATCGCACCATTCATGAAGATCTATGTTAATTTCAAGTACCGAATTCAATTAACTTAGGCACAAATCAGTAACCTAACCCTTTTCAATTCTGTGATTAGTTTAGATCAATCAGTTCTAAGTTTCATCACAAATCTCAATTTTCATTTATGTGATTAGTTTAGATCAATTAGTTCTAAGTTTCATCACAAATCTCAATCTTAAACCAAGATCAAATCATATCAACATAAATAGAATCACCATTCATGCATTCAAGATCAAGAAGAAGAAGAAAGAAGAAGAAAAGAGGAATTCAATTACAAATCAAATACAATGCATAACCAAGGTCTCAAGAATCCAAACCACAATCTCTTCAAGAGTTCTAAATTGACCCAAAGTAGCTTAGCCCTCCATTACCATGAAAGAAAGCATCAAAATATACAAAACTATGAGAAACTATGAAGAAGCAAGAAGAAACTTAGAGAGAAAATGAAGGAGAATACATGAAAGAAATGATAACCAATGGTGCCTTTTATAGAAGTCTAGGGTAACAAAATGACAAAGGGGAGTGAGTGGATGAGTGGGTGAGTGAGTGGAGTGTTTGAGTGGAATGGTTGAGTGGGTTGGTTTAGTGGATTGGTTTAGTGGATGAGTGAGTGGAGTGGTTAAGTGGGTTGGTTGAGTGGAAAATGCCAAAGGACTTTTGGTGAGTGGGAAATTTTGGACATGAATGGGTGAGTGGATGGATGAGTGGGTGGATTAGTGGATGAGTGGGTGGAGTGGTTAAGTGGTTGGATTAGTGTATGAGTGGATGAGTGGGTGGATTAGTGGATGAGTGGATGAGTGGATTAGTGGATGGATGAAAATTTCGTGTCTGACTTGGAGGCCAAAAATGACCAACTATACTTCAGATCCACGAAAAGTGCTCTGCATGAAAGTTGTAGATCCTTGTCTTGGCTATAAAATGGATAGCTGGTTCGTCCAATTTGGCTTCCTTTAGCCCAAGATATGTCCCAAATACCGTAGGTTGCTCAAACCTAACTTCAGCTCCTCTGTTCCGACTTGCAAGCTCAAAATGACCTACTAGACTTCCTTTTTTCAAAAAGTGTTCTTCATGAAAGTTGTTTATTTGGATCTTGAATATCTACTATCCAAATTTGAGCCCATCTTCATCATTAAATCTTGAGATATGATTTTATGAGTGCACACTGTTCGGATTCTACTGACAGAACCCGTATTCTGACTTCCATGTAAACTTAGGTCCTTTAGACATCTTTTTGGGACTTCGAGCTCTTCATCAAAGTTGTAGAGCTTCCTCTTAGCTTTCCTACAAGGTAAAATTCATGTTCATCAGATATTAGGAACTCAAGTTATGGCTAAAATACAGAAATAGTGTCAAATCTCAATAATGCTGAAAATATTCAATTAGGACCAATTTGAGCTCAAACTCACAAAATCATACCAAACTCAATCAATTAAGAATATGGAAAGTGTAAATGACTAAACATAAGGGTTTCTTAATGAATAAAATATGTGATTATCAAATTCTCCCACACTTAGCTTTTTGCACTCCTGGGCAAAACTCAAGACCAAAATTTTACAATCAAGAAGAACAACCAAAGGTTCAAGGGATCAAAACATTCATGAGTTAACAATTCTCCACATCTCAAACCATCAAGCAAGGTATCTTCAACATGAATCGAGAATGATAGATCTTCACAAGATTCCCTCTCAATCTCTCAAGTGTTTAAAGGGTAGGTATTTCACTCAATTCAACCCATGAAAATTGCACTACCATAAGCTTGCTTATATTCTACTTCTCCACTACTCAAAACACATGCACACACAAATCATGAAGACTTTATTCAAGGTTGTAGTGAGGTCAAGGTAACAGGAGAGGATAAAATGGATATGAGAAGATAAATACCAAAGAGAATAAAAGCAAATGAGAGCTGAGTTCAAATAACAAGCATAAAAGTTCATCCCAACTCTAGTGTATATCCCTTTACATATTCATTTCCCAATCCTTTTCTTTTTTTAAACACTTGGTTTTTTTTTTTTTTTTTTTTTTTTTTTTTTTTTTTTATATATATGAACATAACTATATACATACATTTTTTTTTCTTTTTGGGCACTCTTTTCTTTTTCAACAACCATTTTGTACACACACCCCCACACTTGTTCAAAAACTCATCCATTAACCAAGCTAATGTTCTTTTATTCCCTAAGGTAAAGTAAGAACACGATTTCTCATTTAAAGCACATAATGAGCTAGAAACAAGGAATGGTCAAATAAGCTCAAAGGGGTTAAGCAAAGGAAAATATACAAGGTTGACAGGAATTAGAGAATTTTCAAGAAGTCAAAAGAGTGCTTGATATCATATTGAAAACAAGGTTGGCTATTTGGTTAAACTAGCTAATTAAGAAAGAGGGCCTCAATCATGTTCTTGCATGCAAGTGAAATGTAGCCTAAAAAAGAATCAAAGCAAGTTCTAGAGTGGTCATTAACATGAGTGAAAATCACACAAGAAAGAAGAGAATGACATAAATGTTGAATCCATCCATTAGGCTCAAAATCTCAAAAGGTATGCATCCATCAAACTCAATTCATCAATTCAATCATCCATCACCAAGCATATCAGTTCAAGAATGGAGAAAAGTTATTCAATCATGCAATGAACCTTTTTTTTTATTTTTTTTAACAAAAAAGAAACATGCTAAAATCTCTCCCCCACACTTAATATAAACATTGTCCTCAATGTGAAAGTGATAAATAAAACAGAAAGAAAAGAACAACACAACCTGATGAGGGGCGAGATAATGGCAAGCAGAAAAGATGCGTAAGAATCAAAGCTGCAACAGAACCTGAAAACTCACAAAACAAATGAGTAAAATGTAAAACCAAAATAACATGACTGGAATAATATAAAATTAAAGAGGAAATGCGGGTCTTTTAGAGTCGATTCCCAAGATCAGTAACACTTCTCGTTCATCTCTCAAGAGATTCCACAATTAAGAAGTTCATGATGTACCAGGCCACAAGAATGCGTCTCAAGAGTCAATAAGGTATAACTTACTGACTCCTTACTCATCCATTTAAAGTGAAGTATGTTTTTATCTTCTCAGATTGTGAAAACCATCCCCAAAGATCTTGAAAACAAATCTAGTTGGGTTGATTCCCAATAAGCGCTTGTTTAACGTCATTAGCTCGACGTTGGGACACTTCTTAGTGATCTTTATAATGTGGATGATAAAAGCCCATCACTTTCACTTCCACATTTTTCGGCTTGGGATGGTGTCCATTGGTCTTATTAAGTGAGGTTGGTGAAAAGACTCCACCAGAATCCCATTGGTTGAAACGTAATGACCAAGTTATGGTTGACACAACATGATAGCTTTCACTAGGGTCCCATTGGTTGAAGTGTAATGACCAAGTTAAGCTTGAAGCATGAGGGCTCCCATTGGGGTCCCATTGTTCTTTCTTAATTTCCTTGACTTCACCAATGGCATGCAACACGTATAATTTGGAAATTCTGCTTTCATTGATAATGCTGGACCATGGCCTAAAAACAAAATCCACTTCAGTAGTTACTAGCATCTGCTGACTTTCCTCTTTCTTTGAAAATTCCTCAATGGCCTTCAACTCCACCTCCCTATATGTTTCAGATTCTGCAACTACATTGTTGATAGACCCTTCTATATCATTAGATCCTGCGTAAACAGAATCATTAGTTTTCAAATATGCAGAAATTTCAGCACAAATAACACATTTTATAACACCGTCACAATCAGTACATGAGTTGCAATTGATAGAATCATTAAAACTAATAAAATCAGGAAATTCAACACACAACTCATCTTGAGTTTCCTCAACTAAGTCTGCAGGTAAATCAATATGACAATTAGAATGCAAGGAGTTGGGAATTGTTTGGGAAGAAAGTTGGTCTGATTCTTGACTTCTCAGTTTATTAACAGTGACTGTCAACTGCTCAATTTGGGTTGTTAAATCCTGAATAGTGGCAGTGAAATTCTGTTGGAATTCAATCAAGTCCTCTAATGAAGGCTCAAGTTTTGTGGTTGTTGGACTTGTTGTCTGTTGGAATGGCTGCTCATATTGTAATGATTGCTGTTGTTGTGATGCCGCATAGCCATATCCTGGATCCGAATAGTCTCTCCAGCCAAGGTTGTATGTGTTGAAGAAGGGATCATAACTCTGTTGTTCTTCTTTGAACCGTAGTTCATCGGAAAATAACCAAATTTCTTGAAACAAATTGATCTGGAAAAAGCAATTAGCATACTCGAAGTGTAGGGCATGCATATGTGGGGTGAGATGAACAAAAACAAATGTTACACACAAGTGTAGCTTCTGCACGTGTAATTGTTGTCTCACTACTATATGTCTTACCAAAGAAGTCAACTCCTCAAGTTTTGACTCCATTATGCATGGTCCATTGTTAGAAAAGTTAATAAAAAGCAAAGGTTACTAAAAACACTTAAAATGAAAAGATTACACTTACTAATCCCCGGCATGGCGCCAAAATTTTGACGAGCGCCGAACTCAGTCAAAATTATAACCGAAGTTATTACCTAAACTTGTAGTATAGTGAACAACACCGGATCGTCTCCTCAAGGATCGTAAATGCAATTTAATCAAATCAAGTGAAAGTTAGCAAAGGGGGGTTTGATAGTTTAAGATCGCACTTAACAAAATTAAAGGAAGAAATAACAATTAAAGAGCAGTCAATTTAGAAACCTATCCAAGATTGGGTGGATTCAATCATAGACCCTTCATAGAACACTTGAAGCGCAATTGAATTGTTAATTTGGATCTAACCGAGATCTCTGCATCAAATCCAAAATTCATACTAGACGATCGTCTAGAATTCAATTAACAAGTGATAAACACAAATCCGCAATCGCACCATTCATGAAGATCTATGTTAATTTCAAGTATCGAATTCAATTAACTTAGGCACAAATCAGTAACCTAACCCTTTTCAATTCTATGATTAGTTTAGATCAATCAGTTCTAAGTTTCATCACAAATCTCAATCTTCATTTATGTGATTAGTTTAGATCAATTAGTTCTAGGTTTCATCACAAATCTCAATCTTAAACCAAGATCAAATCAGATCAACATAAATAGAATCACCATTCATGCATTCAAGATCAAGAAGAAGAAGAAAGAAGAAGAAAAGAGGAATTCAATTACAAATCAAATACAATGCATAACCAAGGTCTCAAGAATCCAAACCACAATCTCTTCAAGAGTTCTAAATTGACCCAAAGTAGCTTAGCCCTCCATTACCATGAAGGGGAGCATCAAAATATACAAAACTATGAGAAACTATGAAGAAGCAAGAAGAAACTTAGAGAGAAAATGAAGGAGAATACATGAAAGAAATGATAACCAATGATGCCTTTTATAGAAGTCTAGGGTAACAAAATGACAAAGGGGAGTGAGTGGATGAGTGGGTGAGTGAGTGGAGTGTTTGAGTGGAATGGTTGAGTGGGTTGGTTTAGTGGATTGGTTTAGTGGATGAGTGAGTGGAGTGGTTAAGTGGGTTGGTTGAGTGGAAAATGCCAAAGGACTTTTGGTGAGTGAGAAATTTTGGACATGAATGGGTGAGTGGATGGATGAGTGGGTGGATGTGGATGAGTGAGTGGATTAGTGGATGAGTGGGTGGAGTGGTTAAGTGGTTGGATTAGTGTATGAGTGGATGAGTGGGTGGATTAGTGGATGAGTGGATGAGTGGATTAGTGGATGGATGAGTGGATTAGTGGATGGATGAAAATTTCGTGTCTGACTTGGAAGCCAAAAATGACCAACTATACTTCAGATCCACGAAAAGTGCTCTTCATGAAAGTTGTAGATCCTTGTCTTGGCTATAAAATGGTTTACTGGTTCGTCCAATTTGGCTTCCTTCAGCCCAAGGTATGTCCCAAATACCGTAGGTTGCTCAAACCTAACTTCAGCTCCTCTATTCCGACTTGCAAGCTCAAAATGACCTACTAGACTTCCTTTTTTCAAAAAGTGTTCTTCATGAAAGTTGTTTATTTGGATCTTGACTATCCACTATCCAAATTTGAGCCCATATTCATTATTACATCTTGAGATATGATTTTATGAGTGCACACTGTTCGGATTCTACTGACAGAACCCGTACTCTGACTTCCATGTAAACTTAGGTCCTTTAGACATCTTTTTGGGACTTCGAGCTCTTCTTTTTGGGACTTCGAGCTCTTCATCAAAGTTGTAGAGCTTCCTCTTAGCTTTCCTACAAGGTAAAATTCATGTTCATCAGATATTAGGAACTCAAGTTATGGCCAAAATACAGAAACAGTGTCAAATCTCAATAATGCTGAAAATATTCAATTATGACCAATTTGAGCTCAAACTCACAAAATCATACCAAACTCAATCAATTAAGAATATGGAGAGTGTAAATGACTAAACATAAGGGTTTCTTAATTTATAAAATATGTGATTATCAACGCCACACGTTCCGCAACATCTCTCTTCATTCTTGGCCACCAAAACATCCGCTTTAAATCTTGATACATCTTTGTCATCCCCGGATGCATACTCAACCTACTAGCATGAGCTTCGTCCAAAATCGCTTGCTTCAGCTTGGGATCATCAGGTATACAAATCCTTCCTTTAAATCTTAAGATTCCATCAGATCCTTCCTCAACCGTTGCCTTATGACCTTGCTTCAAAAATTCTTTCTCATTCAGCAAATATGGATCCTTATCCTGTTTTTCCTTGATTTCCTCTAGCAAGTCATTTAGAACAGTAACTCTACTTAGACGAATTCTTCCTGGTGCCAATTCCACTGACAACCGTAAATCTCTAAACTGATTGATCAATTCTTCCTCCTTTATCATCATAGTAGAAACACTGATCACCTTTCTACTTAAAGCATCCGCCACCACATTCGCCTTTCCCGGATGGTATTGAAGTTGAAAATCATAGTCCTTCAAGAACTCTAACCATCGCCTCTGCCTCATGTTCAATTCCTTTTGATTGAACAGGTATTTTAAACTCTTGTGGTCACTGAAGACATTGAACACAGCTCCATACAGAAAATGTCTCCACACTTTCAACGCAAAAACCACTGCAGCGAGCTCCAAATCATGCGTTGGATAGTTCCTCTCATGAACCTTCAACTGTCTTGAAGCATAGGCTACCACATTTCTGTTCTGCATCAACACGCATCCTAACCCTTGATAAGAAGCGTCACAATACACCTCAAAAGCCTCGTTAGGATCTGGCAAAATCAAGCACCGGTGGTGCGATCGTCAATCTCTTCTTCAACTCTTGAAAACTTGCCTCACATTCTTTCGTCCAATCAAAAGCTTGACTCTTCCTTGTGAGTTGCGTAAGAGGTCCAGCTATCTTAGAAAAACCTTCAATGAACCTCCGATAATATCCAGCCAATCCAACAAAACTTCAGATTTCGGTTACCGTCTTCGGCCTCTCCCATTGCAAAATAGTTTCTATTTTCGATGGGTCCACCGCAATACCTTCCTTGGAAATTACGTGACCCAGAAATTGAACTTCTTCTAACCAAAACTCACACTTTACCAATTTTGCATACAGCTTTTTGTCCTTCAAAATTTGGAGAACTATACTGAGATGTTCAGCATGCTCTTGCTTATTTTGGGAATAGATCAGAATGTCATCGATAAAAACAATGACAAATCTATCTAGGTATGGACGAAAAATCCTATTCATATAGTCCATGAATATTGCAGGAGCATTCGTCACTCCGAACGGCATCACCTGATACTCATAATGCCCGTAACGAGTTCGAAAAGCTGTTTTAGGTATATCCTCTACCTTGACACGAATCTGATGATAACCTGATCGCAGATCTATTTTAGAGAAAATAGCTGCTCCTTTCAGCTGGTCCATCAAATCATCGATCTTCTTTATTGTGACCTTATTCAGCTGACGATAATCTACGCAAAGAGGAGAAGTTCTATCCTTCTTCTTGACTAGTAGTACTGGCGCTCCCCACGGTGAAACACTCGGTCGCACAAACTACTTTTCTAACAATTCCTCTAATTGCTTCTTCAACTCCACCAATTCCGATGGCGACATCCTATATGGTGCAATTGAAATACGACCTGTTCTTGGTACCAAATCAATAGCAAACTCGATTTCTCTTTCCGGTGGTAAGCCAGGTATTCACAATTGGAATAGCATTCACATCTTTTTCACTCTTGACTTCCAAAGAAGACAACAACATGTATCCTTGAGCTCCATCCCTCAACAAAGATTTGACTTTGACGGCGGTTAAAAATCCAGAATCCTCATCCTTAGGAAAAACTAAGGTTTTATTGGCACAATCTGATAGGATATGGTTAGAAGATAACTAATCCATTCCTAATATTATATCTATTTCAACAAGAGGTACGCAAATTAAATTGACCGAAAAGACTCGATCATTTATGGTAATAGGACAGTTCAAACATACTTTAGATGTAACAACAGGCTTGGCAGTTGGTGTAGAAACAATCAATTGAAAACTCAAAGAGGACACAGGCAATTTCAATCGATCCACACAGTCATACGCAATAAATAAAAGCGTCGCACCTGAATCATATAGTACAGTCAAAAGATTACCTGCTACGACACCTTCCCCCTGAATAAGATCTTTAGACTGAGAAGCCTCAGCTCCGCTCATCGTGTACACTCGCCGTCCAGATCACGGCTGAGTAGAACGAACATTGCTCACAACTGGCTTCCTTTATGACTGGTTACATTCTCTAGAAACATGCCCAGGCCTTCCACACTTGAAACAGATTGGCCCTTTAATTGAACAGTCTCTAGATATGTGGCCACTCTTTCCACATTTAAAACATCTTGGCGTAAATGCCACATTTGTACTAGCTTTGTTGCCACTAGAACTTCCCCCGATAGATGGACGTTGAGGCTGACTTCCCGGTGGTCTCGAATACGGCTTGCGTTGAAATTGGTTGTTATTGTTGTTATTGTTGCCTCCTCTTTGGAACCTAGTTGGTCCAAAGTTGCGATTTCTTGGATCACGTGACGGCTCCAACTCCTCGAGTCGTACACATGTGTCCACTAAAGCATGAAACTGGTTCATCCTTAAGGGTAGCACTCCTCGCTTCAACTCTACCCTCAGCCCTTCCTCAAACTTACGACATTTCCACGTATCATTCTGTCGAGTTTGAGCATAGTCTGAGAACTGAGACAAGCTCTCAAATTTAGAAGCATATTCATTGAGAGTCATGTTGCCCTGACGTAAACTAAGAAATTCCATCTCCTTGGCATGTTGAGCACTAGCAGGAAAGTACTTTTCCAGAAATACCTCACAGAATACCTCCCAGGTAATTTCAGTTCCCTCAGCTTGTAGTAAGCATCGGGTTCCTCTCCACCAGTTCTCACCATCCCCTCTCAGCATAAATGTAGCATACGTCACCTTTCGATCATTGGCGCACCCCATTCGTTCAAATATCTTTTCGAGATCTTGGATCCAAAGACTCGCCTTCTCTGGATTAAATTCACCTCTGAACTGCGGCGGGTTATTATGCCTAAACTCAGACAAATTTAGAGCATCAGCAGTCGCATCTTGCTGTTGAGCTGCTCGTTCATTTTGTTGCGTAATCACCTCTACCATACGCTGCATAGCCTCAGCAGCTGCAATCATTGGGTCAACATTACCGTTCATGTTTGCACGCGTTCCTCTTCCGCCAGACATCTTCTTCTTTAATCAAACAAGACAAAAAAAGTCAGATGTATCCTTTCGGACACCAATCACAGAGAATCACACAACACAAGCAAAAACAGACCCAACCACAACCCCAAAAGACTCTAACTTGGGCTCTGATACCAACTAAAATGTCACACCCTACTGGGGATGTCACATTTTCGAACAATAATAATAACCTCTACCCAAGTTATAAATTATTACGTAATATATAATAATATAGGTTGTAAAAATATTTTTTTTAACATTATATTGTAAAATAAAATAAACAGAACATAAAATAAAACAAACTATTACATACACACCATAATTATACATATGATTTTGTTTTTAATAGGTACAAATAATTTACATATTACAAACTCGTTAATTAAAAACAAGAACCGTCTGCGTTTAAAGCAAACCATAAACTAGCCCAAGCATAACACTAAAAGTTCTGATCCTCCGAAGAATCCTCCTCGGGAAGATTATCGGAAGACAGAAATACTCCGGTAACACCGTACCACGCTGCAATCAATCCATATGATATGGATGATCTTGAGGTTCACCTTCCTCGAACTGGTCACTCGGTTGCTGCTCCTCGTTGTATTGACAATCCAATAGTTGCTCCTCTTCTACGTCCTCAACGACTTTACGGAACATAAATAATAATACAGAAAATATATAAAAAGAGGTGAGACAATCTACATCATTACCAGCATAGTAGTAAGAAAACGACAATACAAACAAATATAACAGTTAAACAAATATAACAGTTAATATAACAATTCATGTTATCACACATGCAAAATATCCAATTATAACTATTCACATTATCACACATGCAAAATATCATAAATCAAATTATAACTATTCACACAGTAATGCAGATTAAATATGCCATGTACTCAGACTCGTTCCTACTCCATGGAGTTAAACACAAACATCGAGAGAATGATCCTAGAGACATGTCCGTACATCGTCGTCTTAACCAACTATTACACAAATCAAATATGTCGTGTAAATAGCACACAGTCAAATACGTCGTGGGAATGGTACACAGTCAAATACGTTGTGTAAATAGTACACAAATCAAATACGTCATGTATGTCCGTGGCATAGTACCGCATGGCGGTCCCCAATAGATCCCGATTAAGAATAGTATTTGTCGAGATCGCTAGTGTGTGTTTTCGCTACCACGCCCGAGGAGCTACCAACCGTCTACATGTGGAATCTACGCACACTAACGCCTCCAAGTTCTCCACATGAACACACTACGCCTATCACACACCCGCAACATGGTGTAATTCATCTCGTCACCAATCGTCAATTTCAACCAAATTGACATACCACTCTATGTATGTAATGATCCATAATTACAAAAATACCCTTAGTATCAGTAATTCCAAAAACAGTATGTCTCCACTTGACAGTACTATTTCCCAACGTGTCCGGGTCCACCACTTTGGCCCGACAGTAAAAACTTACTGTTTCCATAAGTCGCGTAAATATTTTTCAACGTTTTCTCAATCGCGTAACATTTTTAAATTATTTTCTCAATCGCGTAGTTTAAAAATCATCATTTTAAATACACGTGAGCTATTTCTACTATTTTTCACTGTATAAAATATTTTTTGATGTTTCAAATTAAATTTTGAAACTTTCCAAAACTACAAATATTATTTAGACATTATTTTCCATTTTTATTTACACAAAATACTCTAAGTCATAATTTTTGACGTTTTCCTCAAAAATTCGATTTTAATAAATTCTTCTACGTTAATTTTATTCTTTAACTACGTAAAATATTTTCTTGCTTTCTAAATATCATTTTGAAACGTTCTTCATTACTTGCTCATTTTTAATCAATTTTGACAAAGATTTAGTTTAGAAAATCCACTAAATGATATTTTCTACGTTTTCCTTTAAAAATTCCTTTATTTAATTATAACCATAAAATACACTTTAAAAATTGCTAACATACTTTAAAACTCAAAGGTAAGTATTTTCAAGTGTCAAAAATTTATTTCTTTTATACACTAGACTTCTAATAAAAATTTGTTTACTTATTTGGTTCTTGAAAATTCATTGTAAATAAATTCTTTTTAGGTCAATAAAACTAGTTTACACTTAGAAAATAAATTTTGGATCAATTAAACATTAAAATATATTTTAGCTGAAAATCACCATTTTTATACAAACCATGTTTAAAATTATTTTTCATCCATTAAATCATTGAAAATCCTTTAACTTAATTAGATCAACTAAGTTATCCTTTTAGAAAATGGTTGAGAACATATTGGTTCTCTTTTCATAGTAAAAACCATAAGCTCTTCATCTTGTGTTCTTTGGAACACTTTTGCAAATCTCAACATATTTGCACATCCAACAATAATTATCATAGATCCATGAACATATACATATATTTATGAACACATACCATATATTAAAGCAATAATAAAACACATACCAAATATCAAAGCTATAAACATGCTTGCATGCATAATAAATCACAAATAGAAAAGACAATAAACATGCACACAAAATTAATCACAACTAGAAAAGACAATAAACATGCACACAAAATTAATCACAACTAGAAAAGACAATAAACATGCACACAAAATTAATCACACAACAAACAACCAAGTGAATGAATCCTTATGGATTCTTCACCACAATTACATCCATTTTCTCACCACCACACATGGTTGATGAGATTAAATCTCCCTCTTACCTATAAGAAAGACAAGATCTCCTTGGACTCCTCCTTAGAAAATTTTGTGTAGCTTCAACAAAAATCCTAACAACCTTAAACAAATTATAAAGTCATAAACTATGGATGAAAAAGATAAACCATGGATCAATCATAGCTTAGAACATCAAAAATCAAATTAGAAACAAGAAACAAGAATTTTCACCTTATGAGAAAGAAACTTCAAAGTGATTTTCCAAGCTCCAAATGGATGATTTAGCAAAAACTCACAACTAGAGATGTTCTAAGAATATGGTTTAGATTTAGGAAATGAAGTTGGATGAAATTTTTTATGGATGAAAGTGTATTGAAGAGGCTTGGCCGAATGGTGGAAGAAAAGGAGACTTAGGAGTTTCTTTGAGTTCTTTGGTAGGAAAAGAAATGGATGAAGGTGTGGAATAATTGAATAAATGATGAAGGAAGTGAATGATAGCCTTAAGACATTAAGCATGGTCGTAGACTTCCAAGACAAATGCAGCCCCCCTTTTTGACAAATTTGGCTTAATAATAGCCTTATTCTATCATGCATGGCCATATGACACTCATAATGGAGCTTTGTCTCCTTTGTTAACCAACTAAATACATAATGCATGCATAGATCCAAAAATAGCTATAGGAAATTCTAATCAAAATTTGATTGATTTTTAATAACTTATTTATGCTTAAGTCCTCCTAATTAAGTTTAATTAAAAGTTAGTTAGATTCTTTTGTATTTTAGTTAATCATTAGTTTACTTAGAATCCTTAATCTTCTACTTAATTATACTAATACATTGTCTAAGATAAAAAAACTAATTAGGTTTTAGTCCATTTAATTACCACTCAACCCTTTAGATTAACTTAATTAGATTTTAAATTAACTAATCTATTAAATTAAGTTTTAAATTAACTAATCTACTAAATCTAACCATTTTTATGGATTTTTAACCTTTTGGTCTAGAATTTTACAAGCCTTTTACGTTGGTAAATTTTTCCTAAAAGTGGGTCCCACAAACCCAAACGTGGGTCCCACAAAGCAAATGTGGGTCCCACAAGCCAAACGTGGGTCCCATAGATTTTTTTGCATGATAAATATTTTTATTATACAAAAAAATCCTAAAAATTTAAAGATTGATATATGTATTATTCGGATTGGGTTTAGTAAGATCGCCCAGCTCCAAAGAATCAAACAAGATTTTTCTCGGCCCGAAAATTATTATTTTCTTGACTCAGAGCAAATCACACGAAACAATCAAATACAGTTATGAAACAGTCAAATTAATTTTATAACACATAGAAATCAGAAAACAGTACAATAAGGGCAAAAATGTAATTAACCAAAAATTGGGGTGTTACAGCAAATACAAGACATTCTCAACAAATCACGAAAAGAGTAGTAACTCCGTCAAGATCGTCGGTGTGTTTGCATAGGATACCACAGCATAGAGGTGCTACCAACT
The DNA here is from genome assembly GCA_029884605.1 of Ormosia emarginata. Lineage (NCBI taxonomy): Eukaryota > Viridiplantae > Streptophyta > Magnoliopsida > Fabales > Fabaceae > Ormosia > Ormosia emarginata. The sequence goes on along the minus strand of JAQQTP010000074.1, from coordinate 24,645,643 downwards.
AGCCACTTATGACATTCCACACCCCGACATCTCCAAGATCAGTGAAGATCGTAACTATGCAATTCTCACTCGCACGAAGGTGTAATTTCCATCTCCTAGGCCCATTGCCTTAACTGACACATTTTTTTATGCATGATGTATGATTCAAAACACATACAAACCATATTTCACATATACACACCATTTTCTTGGCGGTATCACTTTCAAACATAACGGGGCCCACCACTATAGCCCGACAGCAAACTGTTGTTATTTCTAATCACGTAAACATTTTATCACATTTTTGAAATCGCGGAACATTTTTCTTACATTTTCAAATCGCGTAAATATTTTTCAACGTTTTCTCAATCACATAGTCACTACAAAAAAAGTGAAATTTAGCCACGGTTAAAACCGTGGCAAATTTATAGGAAAAGTGTGACAAAAGTATGTTAGCCACGGTTACTAATACCGTGGTTAATCATGGAGTTGCTCCAGTTTTAGCCACAACTATTCTAACCGTGGTAACATTAATTTAGCTATAGTTACTGTCTTAATTAGCCACGGTTGTAACTAAAGGTAATCATCAGAGAAGAATGAACAAAATTCAAAGATAGCCATGGTTTAACCGTGGCTAATTTAATAATAGTTTTTAGTTTGAAATTAGCCACGCTTGAACCGTGGCTAATGTTTTTATTTTTTTATTTTTTTGATATTTTTCATAACTGGACAGAGGAAGTAGGAGCTCTGTATAGAACATCATATCATATGACGAACCTTTGGCCAAATCATATAAGGTCAACAATGTAAAATAAGATATTGAAATATCTAAAGTATAGTTGCTAATCCATAAGATACATCTTTCAATATTTCTATTTGAAAAAAAAAGAGAAAATAAAAAATACATCTTTCAAAGAGTTTTACTTAGATGAAAGTCAAGAAAGAACATCAATTTATCATAACAATTACAAGTGATATTTAAGTCCGTGTGGAAATGATGATTTACAAAAGGAGTAAAGGACTAATTAATACAAGACTTCAAAAGGATCAAATATGAAAAGCACTATGGTTTGTTGTTCACATAATATATTGGACTAGTTATAGCATCCATAGGCCTAAAGCAGCCTACTATGTTACACTGGAAAAAATTTTAGAAGCCAAATACAGAGTGAAAGATAGATAATTGGTGCCCTCAAAATTGTCATCTACTAGTAAATAAGCATAAATTTGTCTTCCAAGAGCAGCATCCTATATGTCTGCATAGAATGAAAAACACAATGCACAATTTAATACTTTATTCAAGTTAGTGAAACAAATCCAGATTCTAAGCTTGACATAGAAACCATATTGTAATTTTAATAATACTTGAGAGGAAACAGAAGAATAACCAAAATCCAACTGAATGATAGTCTTCAGAGGTAGGAATAAAATAAAAGGAATGATGAAGAAATGTCATTTAATGTACCAAAATGTTGTTTCATAAAGAGATGAAGCTATTCTGAGGTAGGAAAATACATCCAACAATTAATTTTAATGTCATTTAGCTAAAGTGTAGTGCCTATGACTTAGAATTCTAATTACACAATAACCTATGATCATTATTTCTAAATTGTTACTGCAATATTCATGCACAATTGTTTTTAACATTTTGAAAAGTGAAACAAATCAAAATGGCAAAAAGATGAGGTAATAGGTACTTAAGCAAGATAGTTGAAGGAAAGGAAGTTGAGTTAAGCAGATTGGGTATCTAGCTAACTAAACAATAGTTAATGGCTAACTTAAGACTTCCGAATAACACATGAAATAGCATATGCAATGTAAATAATCAGACAACAATTGAGGAATAGATAGTCATTAACAAAAAGAAAGATAATCTGATCACTAAGTATCCAAGATTTTGTAAAATAAAAAAATTGAGATATAATTTACTGACATACATGTGCTTATAACTCCGTGGACCATGTAGATAAAATGAAGAACCAAGGATGAAAAATATAAGTCAGCAAAGAAACTTACCTTGTTGTCATCAATGCTGAATCTAAACCATACATCTCAATAAGGCCTTGTTCTCTAAAATCACACATGTTCTTTCTGATATATATTAAACCATAATTAAAAGCTAAAATGGCCTTGATCTTTGCATTTTTTTTCAAAGATAATTTTGGAGGTGCATAGGTTATTTTGCTCTTTACATATGCTTTCTATGCCTCATGATTCAGAATTTTAATCAATAAAAGCAAAAGAACCTAAAGGTGGAGAAAAAAACTTGACAAAACTACCATCAAACAAAAAAGTGAATTGACAACATTCAAAGCTAAAAGCTTAGATATTTGGAAAGCCAAATTTCATGTGAAGGTGCAAACTAACCAAGCCTTGATAATATGGGGGGGAATTGACAAACTAACTCCAACCAATAACATAAATTATAACACTTTGGGATTCCATGCACAACTGCCAATCTGTCATGCCTTTACTTACAGATTCAGAAAATCCTAGCTCAATATTATTGCACAAGAGTGACTTAACAGTTGAATAAAGAAGAAGCAACCTAGTACTTTGGTTATTATAAGTGTTGAGACCCTTGACTCACCAAATGCTTAGCAGACAATTACTTTTGCAAAGCTTTAACATCAGCTTGAAAATCAGAAGAAGCCATCACACTTTTGTTAGCTCTATGAGGTAAACATGAAATTGGTATTATTGGAACAATATAAACTTGTAACAAAAAGTAATTGGCTTTTTCCTTCTTTTATCAGCTAGAAGATCAAGAATTCCCTCTTAATTAACTATTTTTTAAAATGAAAATCCTCTATCAACTCTGAAGAGGCAAGTTTCATTTGTTACTATTAATTCGTAAAAACAGTGTCCATTATCCAACTATGAGTTGATTCAATACACTACTAAAGCACAAAACAAGCAAGTTAACAACTCCTACATCTCTCAAATATGCAATAATCAAAGGCAATTATGGAATTTCAGCAAAATAAAAAAAGGAATAAAATCTTTAATCATATATAATAACAATTAGAGCTAGAAAGCATAAAGGGAAAATTGAAAATGTAACAAAAATAAATTGAAAATAAGAGGGAATTTGATTTAATATACAAACTGTAGAGGAAGTGAGGAACTCAACCAAAACAAAGTATCATCATCAACATGGTAGTATATTACTCATAGCATAAGTAGGAAAAAGGCATCATTTTCATAAACACTCAAAGAAATCAAAGCTCAAAATAATAGGGAAGTTAAAAACCTTGACTGATGCAAAATTCAAAGGCTAAATCCTTTTTTTCTTCACTTCTGCATTTCCTTTGTTCTTGGTCACCCTTCCGTCTCTTTTTTTTTCCTCCATGAAATTCAGATGTACATAAGATTTTATGCAATATAAAATCAGATAATACTAGTTCAGCTCTCCAAACCAGAAGGGAATTTAGAAAAAAGAAATCAAAGAGATGCACAAATGGCACTTGAAAACCAAAAAGGTGTTCAGAAATTGATTACTATTACTTGCAGATCAACATTAGGAATGGATGATGTGATATTATGTTGGATTCTCACACAGTAGCTATCACGTGATAGTTCTGCATTTGTGTAAACAATAAATAGTTTTACATAAGCATCCATGTTATCTAAAGAAAATGTTAAGGAAACAAAAGAAAGGGCTCTATAAACCCAAAAAAAAAAATGACAATAACTTGAGATGTTAAGGAAACTAAATGTCATATTTGAGAACTTAGAAGGTCACCATCTTCATCGAATTTTAGGAACTAACTTTCAAATGCTTCATTTTCCAAACCATGACTGTGTCTGCTGCAAGCAACATCTAAAAATTAGAAATATATAAGCATTCCATTGCCAAATTTTTAGAGTTCTGTGAAATAATATATTGCATGTTGGTTCCTAATAATATTATAATTCAGCCTCCAGCTTCCCTTCCTTCTTGATCTGTTTCCCTCTTTTATATTATTTGTTCTTTTAACCTAATTTCAATCAACCTTTAATTCTCACCCTCAATCAATCATTTAATTTCTCCATCAAATCTAAAATAACATTTAATCTAATAATAATAATAATAATAATAACAACAACAACAACAACAACAACTCTGAAGGTTTTGATGAGTTGGGAATGTGGTGGCAAAATAGGGTTGAGAGAGAAAAAGGATAAAGAAGCTAACCGTGAATGGAGGTGGCAGTGCAGTTAGAACATGGGAGAATGGAAAAAAAGGGAGAATGGGCTTTTGAGGTTTGAGTGGCGCGTGTTGCGGTGGTGGTTGGATCTGAGCATTGCAACGTGTTGTAGCAGCACCGGAGGCTGTAGCGGTGGTGGCTAGATCTGACACGCAGTGGCGTGGGTTCGTAATGGGTCGCGGGAAAAGGGAGAGATAGGGGGAAAGAGAGGGTTGCAAGGAGAGGGAGAGAGGGTGGGGAAAAGAATGGGGAAGAAAGTGAGAAGATCTTAATTAAGAGGGGGGAAGAAAGTGAGAAAATGCAAGAAGATTATACTTGTGGCTCATACCTAAACGAGGAACAACTATAGCAGAGGCAAAGAACAACTATAGCGACGGTTGATTGGAGAACGATGGGGTTCCGGTGAGATTGGGGGAAAAGAGAGAAAGGGACAAAGAGCAGTGCGTGGGAGATGGAAAAAGAAAGAAACAATGGAAAAAGAAAAAGGAGGGAGTAGAGTGGTGCCTTGCTTTGCCACGGTGACCCAACTTCATAGCAGATTTGAGTAATTTTAGTTTGGTTTGCTACGGTTATTATAACCATGGCAAACAAATCATGACTAAAACCCGTGTTTTTGGTAGTGAGTTTAAAAATCATTATTTTTAAATCGCGTAAGACTTTTCTAGCATTTTTCACTTCCGTAAAATATTTCATAACTTTCTAAACTTTATTTATAAAATTCTCTATATAATTTAAGCATTTTGATTTTATTTGAAATATTATTTTACTAAAAATCCTTAACGTAATATTTTTTACTATTCCTTACAGAAATTTAGCTTCCTTGATTTACTTAGATATTACATCTCAAAATTTTCTAACGCGCTTCAAAACCCAAAGAGTGAGCTATACGTTAGCCAATTTCAAGTTTTGACCTTTAATTATCGTTATAACTTAAATATGCTCTTATAATTCTAAACATTAAATTTATTTTCCTTGTTCTACTAAATAATCATTAAATTGAATTCTTATTAATTAATTGACTAAGTCTTCTCTTAGAAAAATGATTTTTGAACTATAATACTAAACTTTGGCAAGTTGGCCAAAAATTCATTTATACTTCATAAATCATATTATTCTACATCACATAATTCTTTACAAAACTCTTGAATCCAATTTCTTATCATTAAATCATTTAATCCATGATTTAGAAAAATAATTTTGAAACATCTTGCCCTCTTGGTGATGTAAAACCGTGAGCCTCCATAGGTTCTTTGGAACCCTCATACAACTTATCACATGTGAATCACATCCTACTTAACACAATAAATTAACATACTTCAAAATCACATAATCAAGCATATAATCAAAGCTATAGAACATGTCATCAAAGATTACCTCAAACAAAGTAAGCTATAAACCATACAAGTGAATAAATCCTTATGGATTTCCCACCACAAACAAGCCACTCCCTCACCACCAACATATGGTTGATGAGGTTAATCTCCCTCTTACCTTAAGGAAGACAAAAATCCTTTTTGCTTGATCCTATGGATTTCGTGTAGCTCCAAAGAAATCCCTAACAAACTTTGAACTAAACCAAAGTCACAAACAAAGCTTGAAAAAGAGAAACCATAGATCAATCATGGTTTAGAAACTCAAGAATCAAACTTAGAAAGAAGAAACAAGAATTTTACCTTGTAGAATAGAAACTTCTAGCTTGATTTCCAAGCACTAGATGGATGAACTAGCTTAAATTCCCAACTAGAGAAGTTCTTAGAATGGTGTTTAGATTTAGGAAGTGGTGTTAGATGAAATTTTGGAAGCATGGATGTTGGTGTTTTGGGTGAAAGCCGAAAGCTTCAAGAAGAGCAAGTATGGAGTGAAGGCTTCTTGGTCATCAAGTTGGATGAAGATGAAGTGAAAATGCCCTCCCCTCCATGTGCTTGCCGTGGAGTGTATAGGAAGGAGGAGTCAAAGTTTTTGGCTAGCAATTATGAAGAACACATGGCTCTTGTCATAAGTTGATCATGCAATGGTCATGTAGATGAATCTCCAAGCTTCTAGATGGTGCTTGAAGGCTTCATAATCGTGGGGCTCAATGGGAAGCTGACCAAGTTTTGATTTTCTTTGATTCCTAACTAACTTAAGCCAACTTAGTTAGATTACTTAGTTCCATTACTAACTATCTAGTTACATCAGGCATGAATCATTCTTTCTAGAAGGTGCTGGACAACTTTAGTAACTATGGACTCTAATGAGTAGCAAACTAAGTTTGCTCCATTTAGTTACTTCATAACTTAGTTTGCTCCATTTAGTTACTACATAGGTTTATAGGCTAACTTAGTTTAAGTCATCTAGTTTCTAACTAACTAGTCTAACCATTTTTGTTGACCGCTTCCTATTGGTTTAGAAATTCAAGCCATCTATTTTGACTAAATCCTATTAGTTCACCACATTGTAAGTCACAAAGACTTTTTCGGGTCTATTATCCAATGGGCAGAAGCTACTACTCACAAAACAATAGGTATTGTCCGACAGATAATAAAATTATGGAATATTTTTATTTTCCAGATAAATTCTAAAAATTAAAATATCATGACACGTATTGCTCGGATTTGAGTTTAGTAAGATCCCCCAGCTCTAAATAAATCAATAAAGATTTTCTCCAACCCGAAAATTATTATTTTTCAGACCCGGAGTAAATCACACACAACAATAAAAAACAATCACAGAACAATCAAAATAAATTTACATCACATAAAAATCACAAAATAGTATAATTTAATCATTACTGTAAAATAGTAACTTTTGGGGTGTTACAGTAAATAGAATTGATGACGACACAATGGATTCCTCCTCTACAATGGGCTATCTTGAGAATGAGTCTAAAACTATGATCTTCGACAAAACAATTCTTTCACAGTAAACGAAAGCCAAGAAGTAGTGCCTTGTCAGATGATTCTTCCCAGATAAACCTCCATCCTAAGCCACATTCACTGCAATATTAGTCAGAATATGGAAGAACCCCAAGGGTTTTTGTTGTGAGGAGATAGAGCCACAACTTTTAGATTCTACTTTGCTAAAGCCCTTGACACTTATACAACTTGTTGTGATATTGGCAAGTGCACCAAATCGTAAAAGTAATAAAGAGTGAGTTGAGTATTGTTCTCACGAGGATTATGTTGACAATTATTAAGTTCATGAAATTGACACTATCCAAGCTATCAAAAAAGAGATTTAAAAATATAAATAAAAGAAAAAAATAAACAGAAAAATAATTAAAAATATCAAGAATCAGATCAAGGGTGAAAAACGATGAGATGAAAGTATTAGGGTCAGATTTCACTTGAACTCTTTTGATGAAAAATTCAAATATTGGTTTAATCAAGTTCTATTTCAATGATTTATGGTCAATTTCCAAAATTAATTAATATTCAATCCTTTAGTATATCAATCTTTTTTACACTATTTAGAATTAACTAATCCCTTAGTCTAACCCCAAATAGAAAAGGCATTATCATAAACGACAGAATTAAAAGAAAAATCACATAACCCATAATGTCTATTCCTAGTGATTGTGAAAATTATGGTGTTTATCACAAGTTCTAGGTTCGTGTACAATTTTCCTAAATCATACATAACTCAAAAATCATTCCCAAATTGATCACGTTCAGAAAAGCATTAAGAGAAGAGATAAACATGTAAATCATGAAATAGAAACATAGATTAAACTCATAAAAGAATTTACATCATCCAAGTATCAAGATCCATCATCACCCTAACGAAAGAGGTTTAGTTACACATGAGAAAAGAAGAAAACAAAGAGAAGAAAATGATAAACTCCATTGAAGGTTGATGGAAAGGTTGAAGAAAATTCCTAATCTTCAAGCCTAATTGCGCCCACACCAAGCTAGGGTTTGTGCCTCCACTTTGCTCCTTGATGGCTGCTGAAAATCTGTGCAAAAGTGAGCTCCTTTGCTAAAATTGTTTTTCCCCTTTTATAGAAAAGATGACAACTTTTCGTATATGACTTGCATGATTTTTCTCACCCTCTAGATAACTAAAATTTTCCTCAATCTTAACAGATAAGTTATAGTATTTTCTGTTAGATTTTTAATGTCGCAAATGGTGTGTTGATCTGATCTTTTTAGCCCAAGATATAACTCAATTAATGAATAATGGTCAAGATAGTGCGTGAGTCCAATTTTTGCTTCAAATCAAATCTCTTTGAGAATCCTTATCCAATCTTCAATCTAATCCTTATGCATGATTTTGCATCCAATTGGAACTCTAATTAGCATCTAAGAATAGGATAAGAATCCTTCAAATATTTTTCTTCAGGAATTTCTTATTTTTGTACAAAATCTGATGATTTATCTAGAAAGCTTATTTCTCTGATTTCTTACTTCTTTAAGCGTCCAGTCTCTTTCCATGTGTATTTACCTATCAAAAATAAATAAAACACGTAATAAGAACATAATTAAAATAATAAAAATATAATAAAGCTTGAGAACAAAATTCAATCAGAGATTAAAAGAGGATAAAAACCCAGAATTTGAACCGTAAAAATTTGAATTGTTAAAGGTTCACCACTCCCCCCAAAAACTTAAGATTTTGTTTGTCCTCAAGAAAAAAGAAAAAGAAAGAGAATTAAAAACAAAATAAACTAACAACTAAAAATTGAAAACATTTAGATTTAAACATGGTAATACCGAGTAGTGAATATCATGCATATCCTCAGAAACTGCTTCATAATCTAATTTCAAAGCGTCACACATTTACAATCCAATTGTCACAATGCTCTCACATGCAACTCTCATGCATAAATGACTTCCCATAAATATAAATGTAAGACCAAATCTACTCATAAGGTACAAGCACTGATAGGTTTATAAAAATGTAATTGCACATCAGACCCGCATCCATAGGGTTGTTTTTCATCTTTCTCTCCACTAATGTAAACAACACATAACCAACGATCAAAATGGACTTTACAAAGCTTGTAATGTAAGGCGAAGGCTAAGGGTTAAGAAAGAAGAGGTAAGATAAATAAAACAAAAGTTGAAATACAAAATCATGCATATTTCATAATCCAAGCCTCAAAATGTTGAACAAGTGCAACATGGAGCATAGGAATCCATCACATGATTTACATTTTTTTATGAAATTTTTTCTCTTTTTCTTTCTTTATTTCTCTTTATGATCTCCACCCCCAAACTTATTTTTTTGCAACACTTTAGGTGGACTTTCTCTCTCTTTTTTTTAACTCCTTTAACATTTCATGCACAAAGAATGACTAAGACTTAAACAGTAAAATAACACAAGATATGCACTCAGCAAAGGGTATGTGAGAGGGAATTTTATTTTTTAATTTTTTAAAGGGTATGGGAAAGGAAAATGTGGGTAAGGAAAAGAAGGCCAAATATGCATAAGGCTGCAAAAGGGACCTAGGGATATACAATATTTACAAGTTAGCTTAAAAGGCTCAAACGGTCCAAAGAAGGCCCTTATCATTTCCTATATCATGCATTGTCTAGGATTTTGCCTCAAGAGACAATCTAACAATTTCTAGATGTAAGTAATCCATACACATACATTCTCATAAACTTTCTCTAAGCCTGACACGCATTTATTTTCTAGGGCCTATCAAACATAAAGATGGGAAATAGATTCCTACACAATTGAAACAAAAAAGATAAATGCAACTCATGGATTCTCATATGATATCCCAAGAAAATAGATCAATCCACAATTTATGCAATCATTGGATATTCAATTCAGTAAATTGGTATGCACAGTTTCAACACAATGACTATGAAAACAATAGAGTGATTATGACAAAATAAAATCAATAAAAATAAATGTGAAAATAGAATATTAAAGAAAGGAAAAGAAAAACTCTTTTTGGCAGCAGTCAGCTATATACATCCCTCTACAAAGACTTTGAACTCAGGGAGGCACTTAAGCCGACTCAACAATACCTTCAAAACAAAAACAGAAAAAATGTTAATCAATAAAATGAGAAATAACAAAATAAAAGTAAAAAACCAATACTAACTGAAACCGAAAAGATAAAAGGGTAAAGGAAAAGAAAGAAAATTTGGGTTGCCTCCTAAGAAGCGCTTGTTTAATGTCATTAGCTCGACGTTGCCTTTTATTCACAGTGGCTTAAAGTAAGAGAAGTAAAAGGATGCCTTTCCTTATTCAAATTTTGCCTCCATACTCGGTCAATGGCCTTATAAGTACCCTCAAAGGTGTGTTAAACTTGATATGAGTTGGGTTGTCCAGAATTCATCTTGGCATGAGAAATTCCACTAGACCATGGTGGTTTCAATTGATTAACAATAGATGAGGGATTTTATCTTTCAATGAATTATTAGTTAATAGACCAATCTACAATGAATCAGTGAAACAGGAGGATTTTTTTCTAGTCCAGAAATCTCGGAGAGAGAAAGACCTTTCTCCTTTTCATCAATAATCTTGGAAGTGGGAGAA